>OU452264.1:0-5000000 GCA_911728495.1 Furcula furcula | reverse complement strand
GTCAATCCAGTGTAAATAAACAACTGTCAAACTGTCATCTCAACTTTTTCTTTCATACAATGATTCACTTTTATACCGAGACAGATGTTTATTTACAGGTGTAAATAAACATCATTTTGTGACGTCACTAACCTTAGTGATGGCGCCATTCACCGGCCATCGTTTTGGAATGAAATTCAAACTCTATTTTAAAAATTGAAAATATTGCTGTTGTGTTAAAAAAAAAATTGAACCGACTTAATATCACTGAAAAGTATAAAATAATTTAAATATTATAGAAGTTGGTGTTAGCGTACCTGCTGGGTATATTTGACACCAACTTCAATAATATTTAAATTATTTAATACTTTTCAGTGATATTAAAGTCGGTTCAATCTTTTTTTTAAATATTTTATTTTAAACTTTTTAGTGATATTTTCATATATAAAGATTGAACCATCGAAGACCGTAAAATGATCTAGGTAGGTTATGATCACATTATCGTCTACATAGTTTTACATAATTCATGTTTCTTCAGAAAAAAATATCCGGTCGTAATGAAACTTGCATGGAATCATCATAGTAGTTTACTCTCTTGAATAAAAAAAGAATCATCGAAATCGGTTCATAATTGTCAGAGCAATGTAATGGAGAACGTCAGTTTTATGGTTTTTACCAGACAAATTCCTCCACATCGTTCATGGTCCTCCAGGAAGTTCTTATCCGGTTGTGATAAAATTCATACAGATTCAATACAGTGGTTTCTTCATTCGAATAAAAAAAGAATCATTGAAATTGGTAAATATTTGCCAGAGTTATGACCATTTTTGTCCTTAAAAAGCGACATAAAGTCATCTATATAGGCTTTCATGCAACTTTCCTGCGCAGTCACCATACTTATTTTCTCAGGAACTACTTATTACTAAGCAATATTTTTTTTATGGGACCCAATCAATGGATTGAAGAATGGATGGAAGAAAGATTTTTTCAAATCGGTTCATAATTGCCAGAGTTATGCGCGAACATACATAAAAAAATATATATATATACAGACCAATTGAGAACCTCCTCCTTTTTTGAAGTCGGTTAAAAATATTATTATTTTCGGCAATAGTAGACCCGTAAGTACATTATAGAGCATTTTTTCAAAATTAATCATCATGCCTATTGTGTTTTAACAGCTCTTAAAACTTCTACAGTACACGCAGTGCACTTCAGTTGGTAACCCACACGCCAACATTGTTCGCCAATATAACCAACTTTGTGTGGGCCCCACCGCAAACCGCTAACTTTGAAATAGTTGTGAATTATTCTGATAGAATAAACAGTTTGGGAAATTTTCATAATAAAACCAGACCGGGGTCTATTGGAGTATACCCGTGTGTTTTACAAGATCAAAAATTGAGTCTAGTCAAAGTCAAAATCAAAATAACTTTATTATGTATGGGCCCCACACAAAAATCATTTTTTACAAACTACCAATGGATCGTTACGCGGCTGCTACTGAGAAGATCCGGCGATTCCGACGGAGAAATCAGCGGGCTTGTCTTTTTAACCGACTTCAAAAAAGGAGGTTCTGTATTCGACGCGTATGTATGTAATATTAATAAAAATGCGTAATATTCATATATGTTAGTCTATGTGGGCTTCTAAACGAATTTACCAAATTTCACGAGTGTATGTATGTATGTATGTATGTATGTATGTATGTATGTATGTATGTATGTAGGTTTGTCCGCGGATTTCTCAGAAACTACAAGTCCGATTTCGAAAATTCTTTTTGCAATAGTTAGAGTATCTTTCAACTTAGGGTACAGTATAAGTTTCATCAAAATCGGTCCAGTAGTTTAAGAGATATAAACTTTTTATGTTTTCAGTAAGTTACTGTAATGTAGACGTTCGAGTTGCGTGATAGTGCTGATACCTATCTTGGTAAAATAAGTCACTAAAAAGTGTTAAATAAACTATTTTAAAGAAAAATAAAAACCGACTTCAAAGTAAATTATCTAAAAAGCATAAAATAACGAAAATATTATTGAAGTTGGTGCGGAATATACACAGCAGGTACGCTAACACCAACTTCAATAATATTTTCGTTATTTTATGCTTTTTAGATAATTTACTTTGAAGTCGGTTTTTATTTTTCTTTAAAATAGTTTTTTCTCATTATGTTATTTTATTGTATTTACAAATTAATTATAACTATTATTACAAATTATAGGTCTTAAAATTCTAAACTTGCATGGGTTGGGCCGTTCAAGCCCACGTAGCTTTATCCTCCAGGTAATCCTAGATTTTATAATAAGTTTTTCAACAGTCAGGTTTTTATCAAAGTCTTAAATTTATTCATAGAAAGATCTCGGATATCGTGTGGCTGTTTGTTATTATATAGAAGCGGATACTTTGAATCAAAAACGATTTGCCTGTTCTGTGGAGACGCGTGGCATATAGAAGAAGATTGTTTTGTTCCGAGTATTAATATCATGGATATCACTATATTTTTAAAAGAATCTATTGTTAGTGTGATTGTAAAACTCTATTTTTAAGATCACAGATTCTGTGGCAGGTAGTTTTATAATTGTGAACTTGTTGAGGGTATGCAACTCAAAATTTATTGAGATGTATTTTAAAAATAACGATCTGGAAGGTAGTATTTGTAATGTGTTATGAATTGGTTGTTGTAATGACATTCAATGTGGTGGGGGGAAATGTTTAGTAGTATTTAAGGTGGAACCTCATTGTATTCTATTTAGGCATGTCCGGTGAAGCTGCAATGGCCATCTACGGCCAACAGTACTACTCCTACACAAAAAAAAATCTATTCAGTCTATCTGTGCGCGTGGTGGAATAAAGACGTACCACGTACTCCAGTGTTTTATTCAGAAATTATAATTAACACTATATTTTTCTTAACATAAACTAAATTTTCAAATATAAATTGTGATACCACCGTTGAGCAATACAGGCGTGATATCTAACCGGTGGCCAGCAAAAGATAATTGGTGTGGGTCATATTCGACCCTACTGAGGCTACAATTAACTCTTATAGCAGGGCAATTTAACATGAAAAGTAACCAGTGTGCTTACCATGAGCGCACTAATTAGCAGGCCACCCAGACAGATTAAATACTGGTGGAATTGACAAGACAAAAGAAGACGTGTACAATCACTTCAAGTACACGTTCACTTTTAAAGCCTACCTAGATGCCTGCCAAGCGTGGGGATTATGGCAACCCCTCCCTTCTAAGGGGGAGGCTTTTGTCCAGCAGTGGACGTCCTTCGGCTGATAAAGATGGATAAAGTCTACAATTTTTTTTAATAAATTAAAAGAAATAGTTTTCTCCAAAATATTATTACATAATTGCTCCTCGCTGTGTACATCTCTGATGCCAAATCTGTAGATATAGAGCTGGGTTTCGGTGTAAAAGGCACTGGTTGGTTGAGAAATTATTTGGTTCAAGACAAAGAGATATAATATATAGATAGAAGATATATAATTAGGGCTAGACCGGCCTTAGCGTGCACAATTTTCATCAATAACTTGTTACACGTGTAATAAGTCAATACGAATGTGCATACGTTCTAAACTGACAAATAATATTTTCAAAAAATAAATACAAAAAAAAACCTTTGGTAAAAAATAATAGTGGGCGAAGCCGCAGAAATTGCTTGATTACTAAAAAAAATCCCAAATGAACCTGTATTTCATATGTTTGATTCAAGCGAAAAAATGTTCATCTATTTTTCTATTGTCAAATTTTCATTATTTTTTTATACTAGCTCGTTACCAATAATCCCCAACCACGATCGAGGGTCTTAAATACCGATAAACATTTTTTTCTGAACAACGACCCGACGGGGCCAATTTATCAAGATAAACAGAGGAATTTAATAGATAGTCCCGTTATAATACCAGTGTAATATATTTGTAAATCTATAGTGCGCTGTTGGACATTGTTGTGAGTAGCTTTTGTTTGGAAAAATTGTGTATTTTTACCCGAATACCCCAGGTCAATTTTTTTTTTTCGAGAGTATGTATGTACATATGTACGTATATTATAGTTAAGTTAGATTGAAGTTTATAGGAACCTCAATTATAGAGGTGGGCGTTAATGGCTGCGACACAGTTTTTTAACTAATGCAGACATAATCGTACAAAATTTAAATGTATATGTTAAATTTTTGTTCCAAATAAAGATTTATAATTTTTTAATTTAATATCCTTGTGTATGCGTTTTATTTATGTGTAATGTAATTGAGAACCATTTAGTGAGAGCGCATCTATCTCATTATATAGACTAGGCGTCTTTCTATTGGATTATCTACCACCTATACTGCGATCCCCAAGACGTCTGCCACGCGTGGAGATCATGGCAACTCCTCCCTTCTAACTAAGGAGTAGGACTATGTTTAGCAGTGGACAATTATTGGCTGCTGATGACTGATAACGAGTAGAGATTGATAAACATTATCTAGTACGCAATAATGGAAATAAATAACCCGTGGGGTGTCCGGGTAAGAATACCACCCTCCCATCTCCTCCCGTTGGGTGTTCGTAAAAGGCGACTAATGCCTGATTTACACGTATTAAGTTGCAAGTTGGTAACTAAATCTTTACTAAAGTTTAAGTAAATTATTGCGTGTAAACAAACACTTTAGTAGTAAGTTCCAAGTTAAAAGGATAATGACTTTCAGTGTATGGAATTTGGGCTAAAGTTGCATCAAAATCAAACTCTCTTTTTTACAGACTACATTTATCGTAATAACTTCTGCAAAGCTCTTTTTGTAAACAAAACTGTGGTTTTGGAGTAATTTTATAAAATTGCACATAACCTAAAAACATGTGACCTTGGGTAACAACGTAAACTTGAGTACAGAAAAGCGTTGAGATTTTTTTCTTTTACTCTTACAGTAGGACGTAATCATTGGATGCCACCGTAATCACATCATCAGCAGCCGATTCACTGCTGAACAGAAGCCCCTCCCCCCGTAGAAGGGAGGGCTTGCCATAATCCCCACGCTTGGCAGGCGCCTCGGGATCGCAGTATGGTAGGTATTCCAATAGAAAGACGCTGCTGCCTTTCTTCTTGTTTTCCCTTAGTTACCTCTTACGGAAACCCAATGGGAGGAGATGTGAGGGTGCTACTCTTACCCGGACACCCTAAGGGTAATCACATTATCACACCAATAAAAAATAAGGGTGACCAGTCAGACTAAAATAGTGCGCATAGTCTAGAACCTGGCTTGAATACTAACGAATCAACTTGGTAAGTGAAAGAATAAATAAAATAAAACAAGTCCATTTGCTAAGCAAAGTCAAAAATATTTATTTATGCTTGTCAGAGAATCGGACTGGTCCCTCTTTTTTTTCTGACAGACCCGGTCCTCCATCTCTCTTTTTGCTGACCTCCAGCAAGCAGCGCTCGTTCCAACCATGGGATCTAAAACATTCAATAAATATATACCTACATACATTAAGCATTTAATTAAAAAAAACATTTCACAATGGGTACACACCACCAACATGGGTATGGTTTCATAACTTGATAAAAGTATGTAAGTAATTCCCCCGTGCCGGGTTAGAATTGCATCCCCTATCTCCTCTCGTTGAGTCTCGTAAGAGGCGACTAAGCGAGAATGGGAAGATGGGCAGCAGCGTCTTTCTTTTGGATTGATTTTCTACCTATACTACGATCCCCAGGCCGCCTGCCAAGAGTGGGGATTATGGAAACCCCTCCCTTCTAAGGGGGAGGCCTTTGTTCAGTAGTGGAAGCTTTCGGCTGCTAATGATAATGATGTAAGTAATTTAACTGTCTGTTTAGAAATACCTGAAAATGGTCAGGCAGTAATGGTTTCAAACTAGATAATATTATCTAATAACTAAAAACTGTTTTTTGAAAAAATGCGAAACCTTGAACAAGAATACACAGTATATCACTATCATAATAATAGATATTATTATCACTATCAACTAGAATATTTAACCAGACGAAGATTTTGTTTCATATATGTATGTATAACAATAATATTTACCAGATGCAGCGGAACATGTCTTACTGAAATTCTTCTGTCTTGTTGATCTTTATTTACAAGATTTATTCTAGTTGCATGTAGAAGAGAAATGCCACAAGATAAACATACTCTTCTATCACTTAATGATGTTAAAGATACATTCCTTTCACTGATTAGATTTGATCTATCTTGAACACTGTACGATGACAGCTGCAATAAAATCATAATTGAAAAAGTGTTGTTGTTGTTGTTTCTATTGTTAGATACCTATGCACTTTGCTTTGTTTTCTAGTTTGACAGGAATGCTAAATGTAAGTTTTGATATCTATAATCTGTAACTTAATCATAGAAGTTACACCTATAGCCTATGAAGTGTAAAGCCTCCTTCCTGTATAATGTATTTTTTGTTTATTATCTACATATGAGAATCTAAAATTAATAAACGTTTTTATGATTATAAATAGTAGGTAGGCCCTACAATCTATAATAAATTAGTCAGAAAATAGAAGGTTACCTACTTACTGCTTACCTGAGTATGAGTTATCGATAGTAGACGTTATTTGGGTTGTTTTATTTATAGTACCTAAGTAATTACCATCTAATTCTACATTGGTTTTGCCGCGTCACTCAACAGCAAACCGCACGGACGGCACGACTCGATGCGTATACCACAGACACAGAGTGTATACAAATAAGTAAGTTCTACTTCTCCACAACTTCCATTACGGTTTTTTTCTCATTTAATGACACTGGTGAAACTTAATCGACGATTATTAGGTAATTACTCATCGTATTCCTCTTTGTTAGCAAAGCAAAGCATAGACTCACGATAAACCAGACAGACTAGGGATACGAAAAAAGTATCGATACTTTTTAAAATCGAGTATTTTTCCATTAGATACCGATACTTTTGTACTCGATACTTTTACTCCATTCCATGAGTAGGTACTTTTTACAGGTATCTTATCCGATAAATATTACATGTTACCTACTTAAAACTTATTTTATGTGATGTGGCTCATGTTTATGGCATACCATCTAATTCTATTATTTCGAACCTTCTAAAATATATATTGATTTATTTCGATACCAATACGAAAGGTATCGCTACTTTCTATTCGTTACCGTGTCGACATATGCGTTTGCTAGTTTAGCGATGAGACGGCGGCGCTGCTAAAGGGAGGATCCTCCGACCGAGCGAGGTGTGATGCTCGGCCAGGGCCGAAGCCCCCGACAGATGTTGTCGGGATGTTGTATATATTCTCCGAGTTGGAGAAACTTCGCTTGCACGATTCAGAAATCGGTGGCGCAATCTGTCTTGTTGTATGCAGTACTATTCGCTTCTTCTTCGCGTCGCTGTACCACATGTGGCGTCATCTTCTGTCGAGTCGACACACTAGTACTAGGGACACAAAAAAAGGACCGATATTTTCCTTTCGATACCGATACTTTCGTACTCTATACTTTGAATTCGTTACTTTTACTCAATGATTACTTTTTGGCAGGTATCACAATAAATAAGTCATAGAAAAAAAAACTTAATGACGGACGTATTAATTTTTTGAAAAATATACAACTTATGTCACTCCCACAATTAAGACAACACGTGTAATGAACCCAAATCCATGAAACCGTTTAGGCTAAAGGCCGTACCAAAGGAATGGGCAAACATACTTACATACATCCTCATCATCAGCCGGAAGACGTCCACTGCTGAATATGGGCCTAACCCTTAGAACGCCACAATGAACGACAATTGGCTATTTGCATCCTCTGGTTACCTGTGATGCGCACAATGTCGTCTTTCATCCTAGTGGGAGGCCTGACTACGCTACGTCTGTTGGTTTGTGGTCGCCACTCGAGAACCTTTCTTCCCCAACCGTTATTGGTTATTCGAGCGATGCGGCCTGCCCATTGCCACTTCAACTTACAGATTCTGAGAGCTATGTCATTGACCTTCGTTCTTCGTCGAATTTCCACATTTCGGATACTATCGCGCAAAGAAACACCGAGCATAGCTCACTCTATTGCTCATTGTGTGACTCAGAGCTTCTCTAAAAGGCCAGTAATTAAGGACCACGTGTCAGTACCATATGTCATCACTGGCAGCACACACTGGTTAAAAGCCTTTTCTTCGGGCACTGAGGTACTTTCGGACTAAAAGGTTTCGCGTAATTTCCCGAACGCTGCCCATCCGAGTTGGATTCATTCTTACATGCATACACCCTAAAAACATAGCCCACCAACAAAAAAATATTGATGTATAAAAAATATTGATTGTTCGTGGCGATATTTAATATTTCGATATATAGATACTTAGATATAAAATATCAAGTATCGAAATCGTATCAAAAACTATATTTATACTCGATTATGATATTTATGTCCTTAAAAATCGGTAAAAAAAATTATGCCACCCACTCACGG
Source organism: Furcula furcula (assembly GCA_911728495.1). Classification (NCBI taxonomy): domain Eukaryota; kingdom Metazoa; phylum Arthropoda; class Insecta; order Lepidoptera; family Notodontidae; genus Furcula; species Furcula furcula. The sequence goes on along the minus strand of OU452264.1, from coordinate 4,991,582 downwards.
CCAAAATCCTTGTCCTTCAGAATCGCGCCGCCGCCGGTGCCATCCGCGGTACGTATTGTTAGATCCTCCAGACCCAATGTTGGCCCTATTGGACCATGACTACTATATATCGAATCTGATAATGTTATACAAAAATATCGATACTATTTAAAGCGATTTGGCCATACTGACCTCTATGACCGACGAAATAACCATAGATAAATAAATGTAATGCAATGGAAGTACAATAACCATACTTTTTTTAATTAGAATAAATTTCACAGTTTTTAGATAAAATCCAGGATACGTAATGTCGTAAAAAAATATGAAAATAATTTCTATAATATTTTGGTTTTGCTGCAAGAGACTTTCTAAGGCATAAAAAGTCATTCGCCTTTAGTACACTTGTGAATAAGTAAAATTTTTCGTTTACACGTATTAAGTTGGTAACTAAATCTTTACTAAATTTTAGTAAATTATTACGTGTAAACAATCACTTTAGTAGAAAGTCCCAAGTTAAAATTTAGTACGCAGGTTATGAACTAGAATAGAAACTTTTCTATTTTTCGGGTAAGTAGGTGGGCGTGGTTTATTCTTGATACGTTTGGACACACACATGTAAAATGCACGTTTGCAGGTGTGCGTGCAAAGGTATAACCATAGATCATACCATAGATAATATACAAATATAATAAGAGCAAAGTCGTTTTCGTCACGTTTTCGTAGTACCAACGTATATTTAGGGTTGCCAGAAATACGGGATTGTTCCAGAATTTGTATTGTCCTGGAATTTTCAAATACCTACTACGCTGTAGGTATTAATGTTTGCAATTAAATGTTTTTTTTTTATCTTTTCCTAGTATACTGCCGTATAATTAAGTGATTGAGAGCTATTTGGCTAATAGTCTCGGGAATTTTTAGATCAACGGAGAAATTTTGCGGTAATTTAAGCCTGTATCTGGCATCCTTTTTTTTTCTAGCGGTGAATTGTTCAATGGGTCCCAGGACCTGTGTAGGTCAACCGAGGTACATGGGATTATTTCCTACTTTACTTACCCCGTGGTTGACACATCGACACATGAGGGGAAACCTGGGCTCTCCTGTGGAATCTGCACCAGGATTCGTCAGTGCGTTTCCTTCGGAGCCTGCCACTGGGGGTGCATTTTAGTCCCCCGGGAACCAGACACGGTGCTTACGGGGTTGAAAGGCAATAAACAAGTAAAATGGTTAAATATTTACATCAAACACAAATTCAGTAATCAAATAAACTATTTTTAAAAAAATAAAAACCGACTTCAAAGTAAATTATCTAAAAAGCATAAAATAACGAAAATATTATTGAAGTTGGTGCAGAATATACACAGCAGGTACGCTAACACCAACTTCAATAATATTTTCGTTATTTTATGCTTTTTAGATAATTTACTTTGAAGTCGGTTTTTATTTTTTTAAAAATAGTTTATTTAACACTTTTTAGTGACTTATTTTGCCAAGATAGGTATCAGCACTATCACGCAACTCGAACGTCTACATTACAGTAACTTACTGAAAACATAAAAAGTTTATATCTCTTAAACTACTGGACCGATTTTGATGAAATTTGTACTCTACCCTAAGTTGAAAGATACTCTAACTATTGCAAAAAGAATTTTCGAAATCGGACTTGTAGTTTCTGAGAAATCCGTGGACAAACCTACATACATACATACATACATACATACATACATACATACATACATACATACATACACTCGTGAAATTTGGTAAATTCGTTTAGAAGCCCACATAGACTAACATATATGAATATTACGCATTTTTATTAATATTACATACATACGCGTCGAATACAGAACCTCCTTTTTTGAAGTCGGTTAAAAAGACACGAAGTCATTTACTTTTCTATACTTATAATAAAACTGTAACAGGTCCAATTCTGTACATTGAAGATATTTTGAAAATTATATTTGGAGGGCATTCTATAACTGATACTGAGGCCGAAAATGTAATTTTTTTTATATTTTGTCTGTCTGTCTGTCTGTCTTTCTGTCTGTCTGTCTGTCTGTCTGTCTTTCTGTCTGTCTGTCTGTCTGTCTGTCTGTATCTCGGCTGAGCATCACGCCGAAACTACTGGATGGATTGAAACGAAACTTGGCAGGATTTGAGATCTTACTACGAGGTAGGACATAGGATACTTTTTATCCCGTAATCTAGCACGGTTCTTTTGGGAGAGGGGATTAAAGTCAAAATGGGTACTTGGTTATACGCTTGGTCTGATTTTATCATTTTTTCTTTATAATTATAATAAATATTTGTAAGGGAACACTCATAAACAGTTGTTAACAATGTTTGGAAATCGATCAGGTTAAGCAACGTTAGGTAAGGTCATTAAATAGATGGGTGACCGTTTAACGCCATTTGAACTAAACGTTTCCGTGCTTCGGAGGGCAAGCATAAAGTGGGTCCAAGTTTTTAACCGACTTTAAAAAAGGAGGTTTTGTATTCTATGCGAATGTATATTATTGAAAGTTTAGTAAACGTAAACACAACGCGGGCGGAGCTGCGTGGGTCAGCTAGTCTATATCTAATATTATAATTATAGTACATATATATATATATATTATAAAAAGGAAATTCTAATATAATAATCTGTATTAGTTGTTTAAATAATTTAATCCTAAAAATAAATTAGTTGTCCGTCACAAAGTACTATGAAATCGTCACGGATCGTGCGACCGTCCATTGGGGCGGACTAAAGAACTAAAAGATTGTAACTAAAATTTAGTAAAAACGACGTGTAAACGCATACTTAAAATTAAGTCACTTAAAATTTAGTTACCTACTTGACAACTTAATACGTGTAAATCAGGCATAAGGGAAAACAAGAAGACAGGCAGCAGCGCCTTTTTTTTTTGGATTACCAACCACCTACATATAAGTACTGCGATCCCCAAGCCGCCTGCCAAGCGTGGGGATTATGGCAACCCCTCCTTTCTAAGGTAGAAGCCTTTATTCAGCAGTCTTGCGGCTGCTGATAAATAATCGAAAATAAGTATAAGCTCAGACAGTCGAAATAACTAAATTGAAAAATTAGCTAACTTAAAATTAACGAAAACTAACGTTTGTAAATGTGAACTAATTTAACATATTTCTAACGTTGTCTGCTTTGAAACGCCCTCTGTATCTTAAAGAAAGCTCTCCGTCGTACAGTTACCCTTGAAATAAGTAAATATTAGTTCGTAAACATTATGTAAAGTCACACAATGTCAGACGAATCGATTGCCTAATTTCAGTAAACAAACCAACAAATTGCACACTTCGTTTATTTTCGACACTTCAAAGCCAATTAAGTCGGTAACGAACTCGTGGAAATTTAGAATTGTTTTTTCAATTCTCTCCTATATATTTCAAAATTTTCATCACAGAACATTTTTTTTCAGCGTGTATTTGTATTCCGCTGACACAGACATCGGTTAGGGTTCCGTGTATTGTAACTTTATAACTTTACTAGCTGACCCACGCCGCTCCACCCGCGCTGTGTTTACGTTAACTAAACTTTCAATAATATACATTCGCATAGAATACAAAACCTTCTTTTTTAAAGTCGGTTAAATACTTGGGCCCACATTGTACTTGCCCTCCGAAGCACGGAGACGTTTAGTTCAAATGGCATTAAACGGTAACCCATCTATTTAATGACCTTACCTAAAGTTGCTTAACCTGATCGATTTCAAAACATTGTTAACTGTCTATGAGTGTTTTCTTACAAATATTTATTATAATTATAATGAAAAATTGTTAAAATCGGAGCAAGCGTATAACCAAGTACCTACACATTTTAACTTTAGTCCCCTCTCCCAAGGGAACCGTGCTGAATGTCGGGATAAAAAGTATCCTATGTCCTACCTCGGAGTATTAACTCAAATCATGCCAAGTTTCGTTTCAATCCATCCAGTAGTTTCGGCGTGATGCGCAGCCGAGATACAGACAGACAGACAGACAGCAGGACAAAAAAAAACACTTTTGGGTTTAGTATCGCGTATAGAATGCCCTCCAAACATAATTTTCAAAATATCTTCAATGTACAGAATTGGACCTGTTACAGTTTTATTATAAGTATAGATTGAATATCATTATGTATCACTTATAACATAATAGTCCTATCGCCTGAACTAGTGTGCTAACCTGTATCCCAGGAGATAGTCCCTTCCCTAGTACATGAACCTTATACTATAACTTACAGGTAGGACAATATGATAACATTAAATTCAACATATTTTTACAACTATGTAACAAAACAGGTGAGACTATTGTCTGATGGTAAGCGAGGTCACGGAAAATAAAGGCCCAATTCCAATCTCCTTACTTAAAATTGCAGATAAACGCAATGATCCTTGGTTTAACTCAGTTATCAAACCCAGGACATCACAAGCACAGCATTCGTAGTTGCAAAAACTAGACTATCAAGGCAACATCCATCGATTTAAAAATAAGATATGACCACTATCATGGTACACGTCCACTGCTGAACAAAGGCTTCCAATAGAAGGCCTTAGAACGCCAATTGTGGCATTGTCGTTCATTGGAATGACAGCTAGCCACTTGCATTCATCGGTTGTCCACTACTTTCTCAATATCGTCGGTCCACGTAGTGGGAGGCCTGCCTACGTTGCGTCATCCGGTTCGTGGTTGCCACTCGAGAACCTTTATTCCCCTCGATTATTAGTTCTTCCAGCGATGTGGCCTGCCCATTATCGCTTCAACTTGCATATCCTCTTTCCGGATTCTGTCGCGCAAAGAGCTATGTCGGTAACACCGGTTGTATGGCGAATTTTTAACCGACTTCTAAAAAGGAGGTTCTGTATTCGACGCGTATGTATGTAATATTAATAAAAATGCGTAATATTCATATATGTTAGTCTATGTGGGCTTCTAAACGAATTTACCAAATTTCACGAGTGTATGTATGTATGTAGGTTTGTCCGCGGATTTCTCAGAAACTACAAGTCCGATTTCGAAAATTCTTTTTGCAATAGTTAGAGTATCTTTCAACTTAGGGTAGAGTACAAGTTTCATCAAAATCGGTCCAGTAGTTTAAGAGATATAAACTTTTTATGTTTTCAGTAAGTTACTGTAATGTAGACGTTCGAGTTGCGTGATAGTGCTGATACCTATCTTGGTAAAATAAGTCACTAAAAAGTGTTAAATAAACTATTTAAAAAAAAATAAAAACCGACTTCAAAGTAAATTATTTAAAAAGCATAAAATAACGAAAATATTATTGAAGTTGGTGCAGAATATACACAGCAGGTATGCTAACACCAACTTCAATAATATTTTCGTTATTTTATGCTTTTTAGATAATTTACTTTGAAGTCGGTTTCTTTTTTTTTTTATAGTTTATGTCATTCTGGATTATGTCGCACTAAGAAACTCCGAACATAAGTATAGAGAGCCATCGCTCGTTGTGTGACTCTGAGCTTCTCCGTCTCAGTGCCATAAGTCATTACTGGTACCCTGGTAACACACACTGGTTAAAAATTTTCGTCTTCAGGCACTGTGAAATTTTCCAAACGCTGCCCATACGAAAATTTCATACGGAACCTGTTTTCGATATTCGTTCGAACTTAACCTAAATTCTCTCACGTTAGAATGGCGTCAGAATTTCTGTTATTTATTACCGGGATTGCCATTCAACTGATTGTTTTCTATATTAACCCATTTTGTAACGACATATCTGCTGTATTAGAATGATTTAGGTACATTAAGATTCAATGTAGGTATTATATACTAAATAAATAAGTGTAGGTGTACTACTTACAAATGGCTTTATACAAAAAACTATGTTTTATTATAGATACGGGAATTTCAAAAATTAATATATGTATTAAATTATTTAATTTTCTCTTTACAGGTCTAATTGTTTTGGCAGTTTGCTCATGATATTTCTAAATTTATTTACATAACTACTATTTATATTGGGAAGACACTGGCCTCCACGATACAGGGTATCCTAGTGTGGAGCCCAGTGATCTATTAAAAGGTTAGAACTAAGTAATATGTACTTGAAAGTTGTATATTTTTACCTGTTGTACTAATTCTTGAGATAAATAAATATCTTTAATTCTTTAAATAATAATGTACAACACAGCAGCCAAGCTTTCGCAAGAACATCGCTCTACGCGGAAGGTATTATAGTGCACAAGTGCTTGCGTAGACACAAGTGCACTCTCTCTCCTTCACATACACGCATACACAAATTGCTGAATATCTATGTATAATGATAGATTGGTATTACAGGGAAAAAAAATGCTTGTGCAGACACGGGTGCACTCTTTCTTCCTTTACTCTCACAATCCGATGGAACGGAAGACCGACACGACCGGGGAGATGATTGGAATTGTCCATCGGATTGTGGGAGTAAAGGAAGAGAGAGTGAAAATATATCTGTGCAAGCAATAATCATGATAAAGATTTTTTTTAAACTAACAAGGTTGCAAGCAAGCGTGTGGCACACCTGGTGGTAAGCAGTCACCGCAGCCTACAGACGCTAGAATCACTAGAACAATCACTAGCGCGTTGCCGACCCTTAAGACATTAGATCTTAAGTCTTTGTGTCCGGTAAATTCACCAGCTACAGTACCCTTCACGCCGGAACGCAGCAATGTTTACACACTGCTGCTTGGCGGCAGAATATCTGACACTGCGGTAGTACCTACCTGGACGGTTCCTTGCACACGCACCACCTAGTAAAAATATATCAATCTGTCTGTTTAGTAGGAGTGGGCGTTGAATGAATGAATTGTTTTAGACTGTTTTTGACTTTAACGAATAAACCAAGTCTAGTGATAGACTAGTGTTAGATATTCCGAAACGGTTATAAAATAAAATGGAAGGTAGGATGGTAGAATGACTGAACGCGTATATAAAGCACTGCTCTGGCGATGCAGGAACATTCATTCATTAGATTTCGTGCTAAAAGGTTGTTCCAGTAGTTGTATAGTGCGGCCACTCTGTCATTCTCTCACTAGATTTGTTACAATGTAGTCATGCTGTTTAAATTATGTCGATGTATTTCTTGATGGGTAATTGTAAGAGATGGAGTTGGCGTGGTTGATTGGGGCTGGTGGAAATCACTTGGGGAATTCCCCATATTTTTATAATTACCTGTCAATGTGTCACATTATATGTAACCTCTGTGCTAGTGTCATTATGCTTTGGTATGTACTTTTGCTATGCTTTGGTATGGACTTTTGGTATGTAAACATTCTTCTTTTTTATTATTTCTACTTAGGGTTTCTAATACTAGATTATCGGTGAACTACATGCAATACGTAAGTAGTCTGTGAACGTTGACCAATAAACTTTTCGTCAACAATATAAACTAGTCTATAACTTTATACTATAACTATAACTTTAGACTGTTGTAAACTGGTTTATCGCTGATGATAAACGGTCTCGTTTCTTAGACTGTTAAGGCGTCGACGAACCACCTCTACTGTTTATCAATCATTCTCAGGTAAGCTGTAATACAGTCCATTAAAACCAGATACGGGAAGACTGAACATTGGTTCCTTTGTCCGCGCACCTGCGAGCGATCATTCTCAATACCTTTCAATTAAATACCAATCCATTATACGTTTATGCCTCATTTAACTAATGAAGATCTGGTGTCATTTTGTCTGGATCCAACATTCACAGAATCGCGGTTTTTTTTGTCTACAAACTACCAGTGGATATCATAACTCGCTACTGAGACGATTCAGCAAGAAACGCAGGCTTGCATATCGTCATAATTTTTTAGCATCAGTTTCAGGTTTATTTTGCCGTAAATTTTGCCTTACATTATTACCGCCAAAGGCGCTGGTCTAAAACATATAGAGACAGATGAACGGACAATTTGATCGTTTTCGTATATTTGATAGATATTTATACCTTTTCTTTTCACGTGGGAATCCTTCAAAAGTTCCCGGGAGCTGTGGGGCTCGACCGCGGTATGTAGGATTCTTTCCACTAAAATCCCCGCGGTTGTCGCATCGGCCCCGGGTTCTCCGGTGGGATTCAGGATCAAGAACCAGGAGCCCCTCAGTGCCGTGCCTTGAGCTGAGTGGCGCATTATAGCCCCCCGGGAATCACACACTGTGCAGGGACGGGGGTCACAACCCCGCCGCCGTCCTCGGAGTCGCCGCCGTACTCAATTGACGTCCTATGGCCCACACTCCGAACGTCCAGCGACTCCGAAAGAGACCCGTTAATAAATAAAAAAAAAAAAAATGTTTATTTGGTAACCAAAAGGATTTCTCGACTGCGTCACCGCTTTCCATCAGGTGGGCCGGTGGTCAAGCACTGGCTTATATCGGATAAAAAAAAAAAAACAAAACAATTAAATACATAAAAACATGGCAGAACGATGATACCTGCAGAAGTATATAATACTGTGTCGCAAATATCAACGCCCCTCACCGCAAAATGTATCCAAACTAAACAGAAAAAACTGAAAAAAATCCCAGGTCATAAAAAAGAACTAATTAGCAAATTATTATAATTATTATAATTATTTTTGCGCGACAGAATCCGAAATGTGGAGATTCGCCGAAGAACTAAGGTCACCGACATAGCTCTCAGAATCTGTAAGTTGAAGTGGCAATGGGCAGGCCACATCGCTCGAAGAACCGATAACCGTTGGGGAAGAAAGGTTCTCGAGTGGCGACCACGAACCGGAAGACGCAGCGTTGGCAGGCCTCCCACTAGGTGGACAGACGACATTGTGCGCGTCGCAGGTAACCGGTGGATGCAAATAGCCAATTGTCGTTCATTGTGGCGTTCTAAGGGGGAGGCCTATGTTCAGCAGTGGACGTCTTCCGGCTGATGATGATGATGATGATGAATTAGCAAATAACCAAAAAATATCCCTCTCAAGAAATGCTGTGGGCATTACGTGGGTAGTAATAAGTCCGAAGTACCGAAACTAAATCAATCTAGGCGCGATTTCAGGTAATTGCAAAATACACCGCATTTCTTGGAGGCGACCCTCATCATAACGCCATTAGGGTTCCGTAATGCTGTCAAATTATGTACCGTACCTTAGACTTTTTGGTAATGTGTAATTCATATACGTGGGTAGTTAGAATAATGATTTATGAGCTTGTTTAATGCGGCTCAACGGCTTATTACAGGTGGACTTTATGTACGTCATTCAAACAGTCATACTTTGCTTCTGTAGCGCATCTGGAATGTTTGCGGACGCACACGTAGATTGCTTCTACGCTAGTATGCGCAAGAGGTGTGTGTCCCTGGTGCTCAGGGCGCGGAGCAGCCCTAACAGTATTCTGGACATGATAGAGAATAGGCTGGATTGTGGATACGTGAATCATTGTTGCTTCATTTCCCATGGTCAAGTGCGACGATGATTTGCGTATCATTAGTGTATTAAATAAATTTGAATTAAGTAAGTTATACCTTTTTGTCTGTGAGTCTTAATTACTTGAATAATCATTATTATTATTATAAGATAATTGTTGCTTCATTTCCCATGGTCAAGTGCGACGATGATTTGCGTATCATTAGTGTATTAAATAAAATTAGAAGTAAGTAAGTTATACCTTTTTGTCTGGGAGTCTTAATTACTTGAATAAAGAATCATTATTATTATTATAAGATATTTTTTTTATTAATAATGGTCAAATATAATAATCTTTTCTTACTAAGTAAAGAAAGCCGTTGACCGTGAGGTATTCGGGTAAGAATAGCAGTCACTCAACCCATTTTCATATGAGCCGACTAAGGGAATACAAGAAGACGGGCAGCAGCGTCTTTCTATTGGATTAACGGCCACAAGACGCCTGGTAAACGTGGGTATTATGGCAAATCCTCCCTTCATGGCCTTAGTATGATTATGAAGTAAAGAAGGTTATCTACTGTATCATTAACTGTTCGAGCAATATTATTGTAATCATATTTTCGGGAGTGAAAGGAACGGAGTCACAAACTGAGTATATAATATAATATAATAATAATATTTCTTTATTAACCAATAAATTTTCACAATAAGAGTACATTAGGATGAATGATTAAACATTAAGTTTTCATATCTAGTACTTAGCATCTGTTGCTGTACTAAGCTTTTTAAAGCTTGTATTACGGCTTACAGCGCCAAATCCCCGCGACACTCCAACAATATATAACTACACTAGAACATATATGCGTCTCTTTCCAAAATAAAAGTACAATTCCTTTCATACGGCCATAAGACCTGGGACTACCTAGGACGGCATCTTTTCCCAAAAAACCTACCATCAAATTAGCTTCTAAGTTTTGCGCTTTCCTTATCAAGTTGGCACTCAACAAACAAATAAGTAAAATTAAGCAAATTACGCACAACTTGACAATATTGTAATTTGCAAGTTCTCTATAAGTATAATTTATATCATCCAAGTAAAAGTGATTCAGTGAGGCTTATCTGATTATGTTACCAGTTTTAGGACACGCCATCAGTTGTTGGGAAAAGATTTAGCGATACGAAGAATTAGGTGAATGTCACTCAAAAATTGAAATGCTAACTTTTAGCATGAAATTGTCACGAAATGTTTAACTATTTGGTTTCGTTGACTATCAATACTGTTTGATTGATTAGGATATTTCCTAAACTTTTTTTTATTTTTGACGCGTGGAAATCTTCCAATGATCCCCGGGAGCTGTGGGGCTCGACCGGGGTATGTGGGATTCTTACCCACTAAAACCCCCGCGGCTGTCGCATCGGCACATGAGAGGGGGGACCCCAAGGCTCTCCGGTGGGATCTGCACCAGGGGCCCCTCAGTGCCTTGCCTTTGAGCCCACCGCCGGGGGGCGCATTGTAGCCCCCCGGGAACCTGTCACGGTGCTCACGGGGACGGGGGTCGCAACCCCGCCGCCGTCCTCCTCGGAGTCGCCGCCGTACTCAATGGAGGGGGATATTAGCTAACCTAACCAATGAGATTTACAATATTTCCTTAATTGAGTTGTCATGCTCAATGGGCGAGCGCTTGCCTTGGAAAACTAGGTGCCCAGGTTTAAAACCTGGCTCGCATCTCTGATTTCTTGAATGCGATATGTCCGACACTAGCTTTTGGTGAAGAAAAAAATCGTAAGGAAACCTGCATGTCTGTGAAAGCCTAACTAGCTTTCGAATGACGCATTTGACCAGCGTGGTGTACTATGGCCTAAGCCCTTTCATATTGAGGGGAGGCCCGTACCCAATAGTGGGACAAGAACAAGGGCTGATTAAAAAAAAATTGATGTCAAGTCTACTGTACAAACTGTACAAAATCAAATAGCGGCTGGATAAATAGACCCAGATACAAGGTGGGAATGGAACTCACGACTAAGGGCGAGGGGATCTAACCACTAGACCAACGGGCCCTTCAACCACACACTAATAACACTAAGCACAGTGTAAGGTGTGAAATGGGCTCATTGAAACCCAAAGTACCTAATAAAGCAAAATTTTTGTGTACGCCGATTTTGACCGCTGCTTTTTTACACCATGACTTGTCAAAACTACAAAGTTATTCTTCATTGCGTCGCTAACACATGAAAAAGAGAAGTGCGAAATATCTTCGGGATATCTATATATATCTATATCTATACTTATAATAAAACTGTAACAGGTCCAATTCTGTACATTGAAGATATTTTGAAAATTATATTTGGAGGGCATTCTATAACCGATACTGAGGCCGAAAATGTATTTTTTTTAATTTTTGTCTGTCTGTCTGTCTGTCTGTCTGTCTGTCTGTCTGTCTGTCTGTATCTCGGCTGAGCATCACGCCGAAACTACTGGATGGATTGAAACGAAACTTGGCATGATTTGAGATCTTACTACGAGGTAGGACATAGGATACTTTTTATCCCGTAATCTAGCACGGTTCTTTTGGGAGAGAGGATTAAAGTCAAAATGGGTACTTGGTTGGTTCGATTTTATAATTTTTTCTTTATAATTATATTAAATATTTGTAAGGGAACACTCATAGACAGTTGTTAACAATGTTTGGAAATCGATCAGGTTAAGCAACGTTAGCTAAGGTCATTAAATAGATGGGTGACCGTTTAACGCCATTTGAACTAAACGTCTCCGTGCTTCGGAGGGCAAGTACAAAGTGGGTCCAAGTTTTAAACCGACTTTAAAAAAGGAGGTTTTGTATTCTAAGCGAATGTATATTATTGAAAGTTTAGTTAACGCAAACACCGCGCGGGCGGAGCTGCGTGGGTTAGCTAGTCTTTAATAACACTAATGTAAAAACCCTGCAATACATCAATTATACAGATTCAAACGGACTTGATCTGTATTTGAACTGCATAAGTCCTAAATTTTTGCCCGAATGCCCCAGGGAACGTATGTATGTAAATAAGTATTTCTATCTCTTTGACACGGCCTATACATCCTAATTCGCTCGATGGATTTTGACTTATATCGTTAGATTCGTCGTAGTCGTGGGAGTGACGAGTGAATGGGAGTTGGCTATATATTCTATCAAAAAATGAAAGAGCGTCCGTCAGCCTCCATTTTTTTTTTACTTCCAAAAATATCGATATCAAATGAGACGAGTTTGTCGAAATAGTTCTAAGGGGTGTAAGGGACCATAATTCTGAACATCTAGAATGTTGTGATGAATGTTGAAATTTTTCATCGGCTTTCATGAATTTCCTAAAAACTATGCATTTTTAAATAAAATTAATAATAATAATATCAATAATAATAATATCTTGGGACAATCCACACACGGTCATCCGATCCCAAACTAGGCAGAGCCTGTACTATGGAAACCGGACAACTGATACTAATACTTATATACTTTTTTTTTTTGTAAATACATACTTAAATAGATAAACTACACCCAGACACTTGGCGGGAATCGAACCCACGACCCATCGGTTAGCAGGCAGGGTGTCTGACCACTAGACCAACGGGCCCGTCAAAAATTAGGATAATATCATTATTGGTATAACATGAGTAGGTAGGTGTTACATGAATAGTAAAATTACTTTAATACGTCCAAAGATGGTATGGAACCCTCGGTGCGCGAGTCCGACGTATTTTTTCTTAAAAATATATAGTCACTGTTAACAGAATGATTGCAAAGCAGTTCTCAATTTACTCACCATTTTTATGTCCGTAATATCCCGTCCCTGATGAAGACCCGCTGCCTGTCGACGAGCCCTGCTGCGGGCGACCCTCCTCGTCTACCTCGAGGGGTAAGGGAGCTGGTTCCATCGCGGACTTCACTGGTCACACCACACTAAATCACTATCATCACTGATCACTGAACACTAACACAGGACCTGCAACAAGACACAACGATAATTAACGTACAAATCTTTAAAGAGTATGCTGGTAGCTAAACACCATGCACTGTGCACTTCGGAGTCGCTGGAGGAGTAGGTATGTCCATTGAGTACGGCGGTGACTCCGAGGAGGACGGCGGCAGGGTGGCGGCCCCCGTCCGTGAGCACCGTGATAGGTTCCCGGGGCTACAATGCGCCCCTCGGCGGCAGGCTCAAAGGCAAGGCACTGAGGGGCTCCTAGTGCAGATCCCACAGAAGAGCCCGGGGGTCCCCTTTCATGTGCCGAAGCGACAGCCGCCGCTCACAAGTGTGGGTAAGAATCCCATCCCACATACCCCGGTCGATCCCTACAGCTCCCGAGGACCTTTTGAAGGTTTTCCCCGCGAATAAGAAAAACCACCTACCCATCTTCTCCCGCTATCGTAAGAGGCGACTAAGGAAAAACAAGAAGGCGGGTAGCAGCGTTTTTCTATTGAATTACCTACCATCTAAAGGGATAGAGTGGGGATTACGGCTAACTAAATATTCTAAATATTCTTATTCTTATTCTTATTCTTAACTATTAGTGCGCTCGTGGTATGTACTTTTCATGTTAAACTGCCCTGCTTACAAGAGTTCATGGTGAGGCCCCAAGTATCTAATCAGTGTGAATAAAATAATGTAAGAAATGTGATGCTAGAATATTAGTTTTTAACAAAAAGGACCTGCGGAAATATGGTCAAATACTATAACTGCACGTAAGTACAATCGCCATCAAAAATTATTTCTATTGTACAATTAATAAAAAAAGAAAACGAAAATTAAAGGGGAAAGACTTCGCACACCGCGATTACAGATCAAACATCCGGATGCGGGGAATTTGAATTTCGAACCCGCGTTCTATATTCAAATTCGTAATGGAGTTCAGTACGTTTGGAAATTAAGTCACTACGTTTTGTATTTGTTGGGTATTTTGTGCCGTGGGTTGAACAGAATTGTAAATGTTGTTTCGTAAATACACGTAGAATATTATTAGAGCATTTCTTTGAATTAAATTGTTCGCTTAAGAAATTATTCTCATACTATTGGATGTGAAAATAAAACAAGAATTGGACAGGTATTGTAGGCCTATTTATATATTTAACACTTATGTCCAGTGAATAGCTATTGTCCCAAAAATGAAAAGTAAAACCATGGTAACAGCAAACATTACCACCGATATTGAAAGTCCCTAAACCAAGTTTAATTTACTTTTGATTATTCCTAAAAAACAACGATTAATCATCGCGACCAAAAGTATATTTCAATTTCATGAATAAAAGAAAATAAACATTTAACATTCATTCACTTTTGCTCGCACCTGCAAAAAATAGATTATTAACTTTCAACAGCATGAAATTTTTTCCAAACCTTGATACAAAAAACGTAGAGTAGACACTCACGTCAACTTTTATTGCATTTTCGTACGAAATTCCATTTGTGGAAACACACGTTCTAAATTCATATTCATACTCGAATTTAAAACGGTATCTTGTCTATGAGGTTTGCACAAAATTAAATGCACCCCCGCCTTAAATTTATGTTAGTATTGCACATATAGTTCGTAAAATTACCTATTCAAAGATATCTTGATTTATCTGTACGAATAATACAAATAGCTTCCGTAAGTATAAAAGGCAGTCGAGGGAAATAGAGACCTTATATTCTGTGAATATACGAAAGAAAATTTCCTTTTTTATGTGAATTAGTAATATTCTCTTATAATAAAACGTGTGTAAATATGCGTGACGATAAAAACATAATATACGTCTAAAATATGCCAAATGGGAAGAAAAAAAACATGAATATTTCAGAATAAATGACATGTTATTTTATCGACATAATCGTTGTATGAATCGCGATAATACTTACCAATGCAATAGTAGTCAAAATAAAATTAAATGATGAATATATTGCACAAAAACAACACAAAATCTTCAAGATAAATTGAGTTTAAACTCAATCAATCATTTACACCAGAAACTGGGATAAAAGCAAAATAGTTTCAACACAAATTGAACAGTAGCAATACGTTCTAAATTCAAATCACTAAACTGGCCGTTGCCATAAATAAAAAAAAAGAAGAGAATATGACAAACACGCGTTCTAAATTCAAATTTCAAATTGCCATCCGAATATTAAGCCGACTGTTGTCCGCGCGGCTTGCAATAAACTGACGTTGCGCTTGCCGCCACTATTTTTACAGAATATGTTTCGTCGTAGAACGGGAGTCTGGTCTATTTTTAAAAAGTTTCGCAATAATAATTTATGGTATATCGCTTGTATGTTATGTTTAATTTCCGCGATTGTCTGCACTACGTACCTACGTCATAATTTATGGTGATTGATGTAACAGACGTTTCTTTTTATATCTCAAATATTTTATATGCTTTATTTCAACGAACATAAAATATGTGTTCTACTTTGTAAGTATATTTCTTTAAATTATTTTTAAAAAATATTACGCAAAGAGTACACTTTCATTACAAAGATGTCTGCCCGTCAACCGCGATAACTCGGTTTTCTTATGCTTCGTGTATTTATATAGCGTAATTATATTCTTTAAAGACGATATAAATGAATGTAATTTTCTAGCTCAGTTTACACGAATTAATTTTTCGCATGACATACTTAAATATAAAACCTAACATAAAACCTTTTACAAGCGTTTCATCATATTACCTACCTACTCGTTCGTCGTAGGCTCGGATTTCCGAAACACAAACATCATACAAGCATTACGATCGTTAAATACAATAGAATACAATTTTTTTAATGTAAAAGAGAAGATACAGTTTAAAAGGAAAAGAAAAAAGTTTTTTTAAAAATATGAATTGTTTGATCCTTTGTACGACTTTTCACACAAACTAATGCGTCCATTCTTCTTGTCAAGTGTCATATTCTCATAGTGTCTAGGTGTAATAATTTTTAAAAACTAAAACCCGACTACGGATAAAATCGCAGTCTAATCATGTGATATTATATAGCCTATAACCAGCGGACCGCTTCTAATGACAGCCTGCTTGTCAAATTATGTTAAGTAGATTAGAAGATATGCGGGGACAGATCAACATACATACATTCTTGTTAAAATCATAACCCTCCCTCCGTTCCGTAGTCGGGTAAAAAATAGCACCCCCCATCTCTTCCCATTGGGTAAGAGACGACTAAGGGAAAACAAGAAAACGGGCAGCATCGTCTTTCTATAGGATTACCTACCACCTATACTGCGATCCCCAATACGCGTGCCAAGCGCTACCCACTCACTATATGACTAGTCCACCTATACAAGGTCGCTCAGCAGGCTATGGAGAGAGGGACTGATGACGGAATTAAGCGATTCGGCAGAGGACCAAAGTGAAGGTACATAGCTCAAAGGATTAGCCAGCTGACGTGCCAGTGAGCTCGTCATATTTGCCGCAAGACCGATGACCGTTGGGGTAAGCTGGTTCTGGAGTTGAGACCGTGAATCGGGAAGCGTAGTGTAGGATGCCTGAGCGACATTCGCAGAGTGGTTGGCAGAAACTAGACGAGGAGAGCCAAAGATCGGGCTCACTGGCGTGCCATGAGGGAGGCCTATGTCCAGCTTACGGCGATTTCGTGAACTTTATAGACAGTAGTGTAGACCTCAGATTAAACAAGAATAGGCAGTCGATATATCTTCTATCGACTGGCCACGACCGTTGCACCGCGGCAAATTGAAATAATAATTTATTAACCAACTCCAGTGTCGCCATCTTGGCAACTTTCCCGCCCAATTCTGACGGCACAGAAAAAAGAAGTGTTCGTTTTCTTAATGCTTTTATTAACGGATGTACATCATTTTTGTTGGCGCTTAATTTAGATTTAGCTTTTATGCCACTCACTGTGCTCTCTTAGTTACAAATTATTTTTTAAAGAACACATTTTTTTTTATATTTCAATCTTTTTTTATGATAGCACTATGGTGTAGATGCCATTTTATAATGCCAAATTGTATCTTTAGAAAGTAAATATGAGTAAGTATCCGGTATATTGATTCTTATGGCCGTTTCCTTTTCTTACCACAATCTTCATCCAAAATATTTAGACTTCGGATCCAATGGTAGGTATTTGTGTACCTAATACGAAGCGAATAAATATAGACCATAGTAATAGTCCTAGGTAGTTAAATTTCATTGACCTAATATTATTATTCTTCTATGTTTTAAAACCACCTTGGGTTTGTTTGAGCCACTACTATTATCCTGGTAGCGTTATATATGTATTGTATAGTCAGGATTTTGCCACGAAAATAGAACTTGGTGTGTCTGCCACGCATTAGGTCACTGACACTTTAATTTGTCCACGGCTAAATGAGCGTTGATAGCGCGCAGCCGGTAGCATCTCTGAGAATATATAGCGCAAAGCACATCTCTACGGACACTGAAAATGTTTAGAATAGTTAGATATTAAAAGCAATTTCCACAGCTTTGATCTACCATTGGTACCAGATTATCTACTTCTTTATTTTCTTCTTTCTCATCCTACACCAGATTATATAGGAACTCTTCAATACATCAGCAACACAGTAAATGCTAGGGCAGGTACAATGGATCCGACGTAGACGCCGGCCGCGTCAAGCGGCCGACCAACGTCTCGCTACTCAGCCCTGAACCCAGAGCTTCCAGAGCTATAAAGAACGGGCAACCTTATGAGTCGCTGGACGTTCGGGGTGTGGGCCCCTAGGACGTCCATTGAGTACGGCGACGACTCCGAGGATAACGGCGGCGGGGTTGCGACCCCCGTCTCCGTGAGCACCGTGCTGGTTCTGGCGGCGGGCTCAGAAGCAAGGCATTGAAAGGCCCCTGGTTCAGATCCCACCGGAGAGCCCTGGGGTGCTGATGCGACAGCCGCGGGGGTTTTAGTGGGTAAGAATCTCACATACCCTGGTTGAATCCCACAGCTCCCAGGGAACGTTTAAAAGCTTCCCCCGCGAAAAAAAAGGTACAATTGGTCCAGCTGGGTTGAAGCGCGTTTTGGTTACTGCACCCTATTAATAGCCACCAAGAATAGAACGGAATAGGAGCATCCAGGGAGGTATCACCACAGTGTCAGATATTCTGCCGCCAAGCAGCAGTGTGTAAACATTGATTTACTCCAGTGTTTTTTTTTTTTTGGGAATGATAGTCGCTGTTGGCCGCAGATGGCCATTACAGCTTCACCGGACAATAGGAGGCGAGCGCTTGAAGCGCTCTAGCCTTTACGGCAGAAGTAGCGACGAACTCAAGGGCACCTCAGGGAGGCACGGCCTCGGCTTGGGCTGTCGCTTAAGAGAGGGCTGTGTTTACCACCGGTTCACAACGCGCCCCCACTGAGAAGAACCGGCAAGAAACTGAGTGGGGTGATGCACGTCGTTGAGGTCGCATACGTACGACCCTTCGGCCTCGCCGGCGAGACCGGTGTCTGATAGCTAGTGTAGCATACGGTTGTCGGGGAGGGTTCGGCGCATCCCGGTCCAATAGGACCGTCATGGGGTCCGGAGGGTGATTTACTCCAGTGTGAAGGGCACCTCACCAAATTAGTGCAAAAATTACGCGCGATCGTATTTCAAATTACTTGCAAATGTTTTTCTACATAATATTTGAATTTTTCTGCAGTAGTTATTTTTTTTATATATATACTAGCTGACCCGCGCAACTCCGCCCGCGCTTTTATTACAATTTGCTCCCCTTTTCTCCCCCCTCCCTTGATTTATTTCTGTCTCCATCTCTAAACACTCATAAGAAACAACACTTATAAGAACAATCTAATTCTAATTCTCTCTTTTCTCTTTCCCCTTTCCCGCTTCGGTCCCCGTCACAGTCCCCCTCTTCCTCTCTCCATTGTCCCCTTCTCTCTTCTACCACCTTGCTCCCCCTCACTCTCCCCTTGTTCTACCTTAATCCCCTTATCCCTCACCCTATCACTCTCTCCTCGAATCCCCTCTCCCTCTCTTTCCTCTCTTGCACCCTCCTCTCGTTCTAAATATCCTCGTTAATCATGGTATCTGGTATCTGGGATTCTTACCCACTTAAACCCCTGCGGCTGTCGCATCGCCATATATGAGGGGAGACCTGGGCCCTCCAGTGGGATATGCACCAAATACCCCTCAGTGCGCATTATAGCCCCCGGGAACCTGGCACCATGATCACAGGGACGGGGCTTGCAACCCCGTCACCGTCCTCCTCGGAGTCGCCGCCGCCTGTCACCTATCTATGTAATGACCTTGGCTAACGTTGCTAAACCTAGCGGCATGAAATATACTTTACGATTTTATTCTCAGACCTACCCGATATGTACACAAAATTTCATACAAATCGATTCACCCATCTATTTAATGACCTAGCCTTATGTTGCTTAACCTTAACCTAGCGGTATGAACAACATTCACAGCTTTTTTGTCATTGGTGTATATATTAGTGAAGTTTATGTTATATTGAAGAAGGGACAAATTCATGCTAACAACTATTTATTAATAGTTAATTATTATTATTTGTCATAAAAAGTAAAGGATAAAAAATGGTTGTTGTGGGTTATCTCTAAGAGATAAACATATACCATCGCGAACTTTTTTGTAGACCTTGTTAAGGTGTACAATACTGTAGTACATTATTTTGATCTATTTCGTAGGGTTCAGCCAGCGTTTGCAATGTAAGCGCAAAAAAATGTGCTTATTTACGACATCACATTAGAAACCTCAAAAAGTATCAGTGTTTCTCTACTATATTATGCATGTATTATACATATAAACCTTCCTTAAGAAACACTCTATCTATTAATAAAAACCGCATCAAAATCCGTTGCGTAGTTTAAAAGATTTAAGCATACATAGGGACAGACAGACAGCGAGAGCGACTTTGTTTTATAATATGTATATATGTATGTATAGAAGATATAGATAGAAGCAGCCGTTACTATGGTTTGAGAGTGGCCAGTATCTTAAAAGGAAGAGTAGCTGAGCTGGACTGAGGGCCACTGTCGTTTTGTCCCATACATTATTATTATTATTTAGTAAGCATACTAGCAGCTTATAAAGCTGATGCGTGTGTATCATATTGCTTGAAGTATTTTGTCCAGTCTATTCTTGAAAGCATTTAAAGTTGGAGCCATCACAACGTTTTCTGGTAGTTTGTTCCATTCAGCTACAACACGGTTTGATAGAAAATGTTTTAAAGGTTTCCTTTTGGATGGTAATTGCCATAATTTCAAAGGATGCCCACGAAGGTGGGTATTTTTATCCCGTACATAGATGTCCTTCATACCTGAGACGTCATAGTGGTCAGTGAGGATTTTATTATGTCTCTATTAAGTTTCCTTTCCGACTTCGGAGCTCAAGTATTATAAGGCCTAACTGTTTCAAGCGTCAGCATCACGTAATTTATTTACCAATTTTTTTTTTTAATATATCCTGGTGATTCGTTCCTGATTATTATTTAATCTATACTTATAATAAAACTGTAACAGGTCCAATTCTGTACATTGAAGATATTTTGAAAATTATATTTGGAGGACATTCTATAACCGATACTGAGGCCGAAAAAGTATTTTTTTAAATTTTTGTCTGTCTGTCTGTCTGTCTGTCTATCTGTCTGTCTGTCTGTCTGTATCACGGCTGAGCATCACGCCGAAACTACTGAATGGATTCAAATGAAACTTGGCATGATTTGAGATCTTACTACGAGGTAGGACATAGGATACTTTTTATCCCGTAATCTAGCACGGTTCTTTTGGGAGAGGGGATTAAAGTCATAATGGGTACTTGGTTATACGCTTGGTCCGATTTTATCAATTTTTCTTTATAATATAATGAATATTAGTAAGGGAACAAGAGAGTTGTTATCAAGGTTTTGTAATCGATCGGGTTAAGCAACGTTAGGTAAGGACATTAAATAGATGGGTGACCGTTTAACGCCATTTGAACTAAATGGGTCCGTGCTTTGGAGAGCAAGTAAAAAGTGGATCCCAGTTTTTAACCGACTATAAAAAAGGAGGTTATGTATTCGATGCGAATGTCTGTTATTAAAAGTTTAGTGAACGTAAAAATAGCGCAGGCGGAGCTGCGTGGGTCAGCTAGTATAAAATAAGGTAATAAAAAAAATATCCAATATTCTGTTCTTCTGTATTATAAGTACACTCACGTACAAGAATGTTAACGTGCTTGTTTATTCAAAGCTTTCATGTACAGTCGCGGAGTAAAGTGGTCGGATACGGCAAGACGTGGAGCTTTGAAAGAATAATGTTTCGAAAGTTTCCGTAGGAAGCGAATTGCAACAGTAAAATATCTTGGAGATGTTTATTTAAGCTGAGTATAATGGCATGGCACTACGGGCAAATTGCAAAACGAACTGTAGACCGAATGAGATGTAAGCGCAGAGTTAATACTATATTTGCGGTCTTGCCACCATAATGAAAGTTGTAGAGCATACGAAAACCATTCTAGCGACGTATCGCTTTACATTATTTGTCACATAGGCTAAATTGCCAGTCCTCCTTTACTAAATTTAAGGTGAATTTCATTATAAATTCTATGCAAATGTTTTTGATGTACCCGTGGAGCGTCCGCGTAAGAGTAGCACCCTCCCATCTCCTCCCGTTAGGTGTCCGTAAGAGTTGACTAAGGGAAAACAAGAAGACGGGCAGCAGCGTCTTTCTATTGAATTATCTACCACCTATACTGCAATCACCAAGACGTGCCAAACGTGGGGATTATAGCAACCCCTCTCTTCTAAGGGGGAGGCCTTTGTTTAGCAGTGCACGTCTTTCGGCTGCTTATGATGATGATCACAATATTTTTAATGTTAGCTTTATTTGGTACTAGCTGACCCACGCAGCTCCGCATGCGCTATTTTTACGTTAACTAAACTTTTAATAACAGACATTCGCATCGAATACATAACCTCCTTTTTTATAGTCGGTTAAGAACTGGGACCCACTTTTTACTTGCTCTCCGAAGCACAGGCCAGTTTAGTCCAAATGGCGTTAAACGGTCACCCATCAATTTAATAACCTTACCTAACGTTGCTTAACCCGATCGATTACAAAACCTTGATAACAACTCTCTATGAGTGTTCCCTTACTAATATGTATTATAATTATGAAGAAAAATTGATAAAATCGGACTAAGCGTATAACCAAGTACCCGTTTTGACTTTAATCCCCTCTCCCAAAAGAACCGTGCTAGATTACGGGATAAAAAGTATCCTATGTCCTACCTCGTAGTAAGATCTCAAATCATGCCAAGTTTCATTTGAATCCATTCAGTAGTTTCGGCGTGATGCTCAGCCGAGATACAGACAGACAGACAGACAGACAAAAATTTAAAAAATTACATTTTCGGCCTCAGTATCGGTTATAGAATGCCCTCCAAATATAATTTTCAAAATATCTTCAATGTACAGATTTGGACCTGTTACAGTTTTATTATAAGTATAGATAGGTAACTAATGCAAAGGCGAAATTACGCGTCATAAAATTCAAAAACCACTGTCTATGGGGCATGTGACAGGCGTTCAATTGCATACTAATGTATGGGCAGCAGTGTGGAATGAGGCGTGGTTTTAAGCATAAATAATATACTCCTGAATGGTTTAGGAGTATAAACAGAGATACAGGTTAAAATAAGTAGGTGTGGTTTCTTCTCTCGTACTTCTTACTCCTCCTTCATACATCTAGCCGATATGATGTATCATTCACAATCCGTACAGTGAAACTCTGGAACTCACTTCCTCATGACTTACGTCTTTGGATGCGTTCTGGAAAAGAATCAAAGGCCATTTCCTTTCAATGTAACGAATATGTGTATATATGTTTATTAGTATTTATTTATATATATGTACGTATGTAATCTTATAACCCCCCGGGACCTAGGCACGGTGCTCACGGGGACGGGGATCGCAACCCCGCCACTGTCCTCCTCGGAGTCACCAACACACTGCAGCCTAATACATCTCAACATGAGGGGATCGAACAGTTTCTGCTCCCCCCAGAATGTGCTCTAGCGAGAGTCTGGCGCTGGAGAGACTAGCAAGATCTGGAGTACCCAGATTCTCCCCACAGCATCGATGAACACCACCGCTGAAGTTATACTGTGGTTATAGTGGGTAAAATCCAACACGAACCGGCCTCTTACCCTACGTAGCAAAGACAAGTACCTACCCCTTTTTAAGGTTTCGTCCCCTATTCAATAAAAGTATATATTAATAAAAAAAAAATCGGTCAAGTGCGTGTCGGACTCGCGCACCGAGGGTTCCATACCATCTTTGGACCTATTAAGGTTATTTTACCACTCGTCTAACACCTCAAATAGCAAAATAACCAAACCGCAAAACTAAGTTTGTTTATCGAGGTTTTTTTAGGATTACTAATAAACTGTAGAGAGATAATTTTATTTTTCCTATAAAATATACATTCTGAGATAAGTAGGGACGGTATTTTTTTGGACATTTTTGACTATCAAAAAATACGATACGTAAACCAAAATAAAATCTGTTTTAAGATGTGAAAATAAAGCCCTTACAGATGATACCCCACTCGATATAGTAGTCTCACTTTGAAATTTTGATGGCCCATTTCGACTTCCATTAAAAAAAACGTTTGCGATGAGGTTAGGTAAGTAAGATCTATAACAATATTTCAAGTTTCAATTCGATAGCGTCAGTGGTTCCTAAAATATGTATAAAGGTGTGACAGACAGACAGACAGGTGAAGTCTCACAATAAGAGTTTCTTTTTTACCCTTTAGGTATGGGACCCTATAAAATAACATATTAGTATCGTTAAATTCCTTCGACTTAGTTGTGGGCGTGCTATGGACTATTTAAAAATAAAACAAAATCGCGACTAACGCCGCCATACTTTTTAAGAAAAAGTATGCTGGCGTTAGTCGCACCAAAAACATAAATAAAGTTATCAAATATTAAAATGACGATAATATTTATATGAAATAAAAAAATAGTATATTCTTATAAACATGTTATTATTATTAAAGATACATTTAACATACATTTGCATATAAACTAGACATTAAAAGCGTGTTTTCGCTGTCCAAACATCACGACAACTCGGCATCCGGTGTCGATAGATATACGAATAATAATAATATGTATTTGGTCTCAGAGTATGACGTCATGGGACATGTCACCTGCCATCGTCACTAATACACATGTTTATTCCAGTTCATTCATAACCTCTTAGCGTGGGTGACGGTGACACAAGACAAACAGCTGGAAAACTTTGAAATAATAATGTAATTCAAATTTTAAGAAAATAACAAAGCATTGTGCAGCGCTGCTATTAGCGCAGAGAAAATTTACGTAAATATAGTTTTATAAAACTAAACAAGATTGTTTAAAAAAACTGACAAGTGCGAGTCGGACTCACCCACCGAGGGTTCCGTACAAATTTGTAGTATTATGAATTAATTAAACATTTATATTTTTTCAGATTCTTCAGATTTTTCTCTGTACTTGTAGTGGACAGTATTACTTGCGAAATTTCATATTATCTAGGTCAAGGGAAAATATCCTATACATTTTGATTCCCTTGAGAGTGTCGACAGGAAAGATTGGGGGAAAGCGGCCAAGAAAACGTTTTATGAAGCGTTGGTCGAAACAGATCTCCGAAGTGCTGGAGCGATCTGTATGCGCTGCTCTTTGCTTGACCGAAGATCGGATTCCATGGAGGCGGATCACAGCTAATATATCTAAGCGTGCACAGCGGAATCATCACTGAGGAACCGACTGGCAGAGAGAGAGAGAGAGAGAGAGTGTGTCGAAATATACGGGTTTTGCGGCATAGGATCACTTTGTTGTCAGTCTGTCTGGCCATCCGTCCGTCCATCTGTCTGTCAAGACCCTAAGTATTTCGTTTTTACCTTTTGAGGTACAGAACCCTAAAAACGACTAAGAACAAACTTGAGTAGCTCGTATACTCAATTTTCTTTTATATGCATATAAAACTTCTATGAACAGATTATCTTTAATTCAAGAGCCATTGTCTGTGAAGCAATTGCCAATATAATCTGTTTTCTGCCTTTTTGGCCTTCTGACATTTTGCGTCTTGTTTTATGTACTTTCGTCTAGGTCTTCTTCTACCCTTTTAACTTCTATTTTTCCTTCCAGAATGGTTTATAAAGAAAGTATCGTGTCGTATCAAGTGGCCAATGATCTTCACTCTCCTATTTTCAACGATTCTCATAACCTTGTCCTTCCTCTTTCTAAAACTTCATCGTTCGTCTTCATTTAGACGGGCCCGTTGGTCTATAACTCTGTCCATTTTATTATTGGTTTTTTGACAGCTGACGCCCATAAAGTTTCGTATTGTTAAAGTTACAAATTAACAGAAATAATATTGTACTTCATGGACGCGTACCGCACTTTAGTGAGTTGCCACACATAACGATTACTACGATTGTGCCACAGATTACAAATAATCGATAGAAATAAATGCTAATATGTAAATAAGGTGTAATGTTTTCATTACTTTCATTCATTTTATTTTGAGAGCCTCATGCATAATATAATAAAGAAAGACAACACTTTAAGGTTGAAACATTAACATGAGTCGTCAGAATACAAAAAAATGTGCGTGCGTGGAGTCCCTCCGCGTGGAAGAAGTGAAACTTCACTCTCGCTCTGTATTGTACGACACTGTACGACACCGTACGACACCGGTGAGCCAGTCACTCACTCACTCACCCACTCACTCACTCACTCACCCACTCACCCACTCCCTCAACCACTCACTCACCCACTCACTCACGCTCTCACCCACTCACTCACCCTCTCACCCACTCACTCACCCACCCACTCACCCACTCACTCACTCACTCACCCATTCACTCACCCCTCACTCACCCACTTACTCGCCCACTCACTCACCCACTCACTCACCTACTCACCCACTCACTCACCCACTCACTCATCCACTCACCCACGCACTCACCCACCCACTCACTCACCCACTCACCCACCCACTCACTCACCCACTCACTCACCCACTCACCCATCACCCACCCACTCACTCACCCACTCACTCACCCACTCACCCACTCACTCACCTACTCACTCACCCACTCACTCACCCACTCAATCACTCACCCACTAACTCACCCCCTCACTCACCCACTCACCCACTCACCCACTCACCCACTCACCCACTCACCCACTCACCCACTTACCCACTCACCCACTCACTCACCCACTCACCCACTCACTCACCCACTCACTCACCCACTCACTCACCCACCCACTCATCCACTCACTCACCCACTCACCCACTCACCCACTCACCCACTCACCCACTCACTCACTCACTCACCCACCCACTCGCCCACTAACTCACCCACTCACCCACTCACTAACCCACTCACCCACTCACTCACCCACTCACTCACCCACTCACCCACTCACTCACCCACTCACCCACTCACTCACTCACTCACCCACTCACTCACCCCTCACTCACCCACTCACTCGCCCACTCACTCACCCACTCACTCACCTACTCACTCATCCACTCACCCACGCACTCACCCACCCACTCACCCACCACTCACCCACCCACTCACTCACCCACTCACCCACCCACTCACTCACCCACTCACCCATCACCCACCCACTCACTCACCCACTCACTCACCCACTCACTCACCTACTCACTCACCCACTCACTCACCCACTCACCCACTCACTCACCTACTCACTCACCCACTCACTCACCCACTCAATCACTCACCCACTAACTCACCCCCTCACTCACCCACTCACCCACTCACCCACTCACCCACTCACCCACTCACCCACTCACCCACTTACCCACTCACCCACTCACTCACCCACTCACCCACTCACTCACCCACTCACTCACCCACTCACTCACCCACCCACTCATCCACTCACTCACCCACTCACCCACTCACCCACTCACCCACTCACCCACTCACTCACTCACTCACCCACCCACTCGCCCACTAACTCACCCACTCACCCACTCACTAACCCACTCACCCACTCACTCACCCACTCACTCACCCACTCACCCACTCACTCACCCACTCACCCACTCACTCACTCACTCACCCACTCACTCACCCCTCACTCACCCACTCACTCGCCCACTCACTCACCCACTCACTCACCTACTCACTCATCCACTCACCCACGCACTCACCCACCCACTCACCCACCACTCACCCACCCACTCACTCACCCACTCACCCACCCACTCACTCACCCACTCACCCATCACCCACCCACTCACTCACCCACTCACTCACCCACTCACTCACCTACTCACTCACCCACTCACTCACCCACTCACTCACTCACCCACTCACTCACCCACTCACTCACCCACTCACCCACTCATCCACTCACCCACTCACCCACTCACCCACTAACTCACCCACTCACCCACTCACTCAGCCACTCACCCACCCACTCACTCACCCACTCACCCACCACTCACCCACTCAGCCCACTCACTCACTCACCCACCCACTCACCCACCCACTCACCCACCCACTCACTCACCCACTAACCCACATACTCACCCACTCACTCACCCACTCACCCACTCACTCACCCACTCACTCACCCACTTACTCACCCACTCACCCACTCACTCACCCACTCACCCACCCACTCACCCACTCACTCACCCACTCACTCACCCACTCACCCACTCACTATGTGATGGTGTCACATGAGCGCTTTCATAACCTTAACAAATTTAAGAAGAAGAAGAAGAGTCGCATAAGAAGATTCACTTCAAAAAAAAAATTTAATCGAATGTACATTTTTCGATATCGAATTCTTTCGTTCACGTTCCTATAAACTTCAGACGTCGACCTGTCAAAAAACCAATAATAAAATCGTAGACAGAATATAATACAGACACATACCAAGCGTGCCGCCGATAAGGACAGAAAAATAAGTACATACTAAATTTAGAGTTGCCACGTAAGGGAAATTTTACCCTTTGTGTAAAGCAAATACGGAGGTTGTTGTAAATAATATATTTTCTTTCTTAACCAAAAATCACTTTTTTGACACAACATTTAGTTTTCTTACATTATATCGTCTTAATCTATGACAGTCTGCAAAAAGTACGAAAGTGATTGTAATAATAATGTCCTCCTAGCCGAAACGACCACAGCGGCCAATCTTTCACAAGATCAGCCATGTACGCAGGAGATATAACATATATAGTGCACAAGTGCTTGCGTAGACACAAGTGCACTCTCTCTTCCTTTATATAATAGGTACCTCTCATAATCCGATGGGACGGAAGACCGACACGACTGGGGAGAAGTTAAGCGCAGGACCGACTTTTTACATGCCCATCCGACGCATGTGTGGCGTATCTCGGATCACGGTTTCGGAACGCCAAAGGGGCTGTCAAAAAGATGACAGCATGCTAGTATCTATGGCAGAGACATGTTTTAATTATTACGATTACTCCACTGTATCATAAGTTTTTCTCTCTCAATTTGATTATAAGTGTTTATTACCAAAGCGCGGTGTTTTAATTTGACGGACAGGAGTCGGGCATACGTCCTATCGCAAATCCCGACACATGGATCATCTTACTTTACAGACAATCAGGTCATCGGCCTGCATTGTCCTAGCCAGTAAGGAACAACTACTCAAATTTGTTACCCTTCGCAGGATTCGAACCCACGACGGAGGCTACAAAGTGAATGTACATATCATATATGCTGTAGCTAAGGTCTATTCCACATTGTTCACCTGGGTGATATCACGTGGTGATTAAAGTGGCTAAGAGCTGTAGATAATTATTAGCCTTATACAAAAAAGTTAAGAGATAAAAACAATAATATGCTATTTCCCAGAGAGGTAGGCAAAAATTGGCTTTCTTATAACTTAATATAATACATACTATGGCCATTTACCGAGTAAGTTTTAGTAAATTTCTCCAATATACAAATCTATAGTACTAGTATCTTGGGACAATCTACGCTTGACCAATGACCACCTGATCTCAATCTACACAGATCCTTTTAGTAAGGTAACCAGATAAATGATTACAAATACTTGTAAACTGTATAAATACATATTTAAATAGATAAATAACACCCAGACAATTGTTCGGAATCCTTCGGAATCGAACCCATGTCCTATTGGGCAGCGGCCAGGTCCCTCAGATCGTCGAACAGCCGTACATCGCCGCCGTCCGCGGCATATACTGCTCGACCCACCCGACCCGATGTCCGTCCTCCTGGACCATGACACAACACCAACACTAACACCGACAACGATGTCAAGAGTCGTAAACACATCAACACACAGACACCGGCCTCGCCGGCGAGGCCGAAGGGATCCGTACGCATGCGACCTCGACATGCATCCCCTCACTGAGTTTCTTGCCGGTTCTTCTCAGCGGGGGCGCGTTGTGAACCGGTGGTAAACTCATTTTCTCTAAGCGGCAGCCCAAGCCGAGGCCGTGCCTCCCTGAGGTGCCCTTGTGCTAGTCGCTACCCAAACCTTTCTGGCTGGAGCGCTTTAAGCGCTCGTCCTCTTGTCCGGTGAAACAGTACTATTCCTACAAAAAAAAAGTGATGATCAATAAAGCAAAGTGACTATCAAGCTTCAGTTGTCCACCAAACTTTGACGTCTACTGAAAGTGTGTTTGGTATTTATTGGTGATTCAAGTTAGGCAATACCAAATGAATCATTTGATAGTTATTTGTGATTTGTTAAGTGACTATTTCACTTTGATTTATTGATCATCACTTTAGTTGTCAAACGAGATAGGTACATAATAGGGGGGCAAATGAAACAAACTATTCAACGTCGGTACTATTTATTTATAATTCAGACAAATTTACCAATAAATTGTAACCAACAACATACATACATACATATATTTAAACAACATGCATATAGTAAAAGCACGATTAAATGTACAATGACCATTGTGCCTATAAATAACGAATGAATACGTCCTGCGCAGCCTTGGACGAATTACTTGAGCGCTTACGTTATTTCTGAATATTTAAGCATTCGGGAATAACTTTTAGCAACCTAATTAATTATTTTTGTTTCTGCTATCCACAGTATACAAATATCCATATTTTCAGGAAATCATAAAAATAAATTCGGGAAATCTGAGAAATTCTTCGATGCACCCAGCATGTGGGATCGTGTATGATGCACTTAATAATAATTTACCACTTATTTATGGTAGTCTCTCTTTTATACATTGGCAACACTGATAATGGCGATCAATAAACTGATAATTTTAGGTTATGGATGAAAAACAAGAATTTATCGATCTTACACGTAACTTTCAAGTAAAATAGTAACTAATTTAGAGCAATAAGATCTAAATAAGTCGTTTACATGTATTAGTTTCTAAATGTAATCTCTAAATTGGCCATAATAATTCACGTTTACCTGTGAAACGATACTCCACTAATTTTACGTTCACTGTCACTTTTACAGCCTATAATACTGCACTGCACGATTCCTATAGGATTTACACAACACACAGTAATGTCACAGTTAGTTTTTTATTGAATTTTTAATTATTTATTTCATATTAAAACCACGATAAAATTGTCACGGAGCAAAGTGGGAGCAAACGTCAAATTTGTTTCGCACCCACGGCGCGGAAAAATCGAACACATGCTGAGGGACAAAAAATCATATACACTGTTTCTTTCTATCACACGTAACCTACATAAACGCATTCTTTTCTTGCGTGAATGAGAAAGAAAGTGTCCAGCCCTCTATTGTTTTCTTCCTCTAAGAATAAAATGGACAAAGTATAGTGATTAGACACCCTGGCTGCTACCCAATAGGTCGTGGGTTCGATTCCCACCAAGTGTCTGGATGTTATTTATATATTTAACCCTTAGACTGCCGTCAGGCAACATTCCAATATAAAAATCCATTGTGTGTCAGGCATTTGGCGTTCTATGTGTTATGTATGTATTTACAAAAAAAAATGTATATAAGTATTTGTATCAGTTGTCTGATTTCCATAGTACAGGCTCTGCCTAATCTAAGATAGGATGACCGTGTGTAGAATTGTCCCAAGGTATTATTATTATTTCTGTTAAATTTTATCTCTCCATTCTTCTTCAACACCACATTTCAAAAGCCTCTAACGTTTAACAAATCATTTGCATTCAAAATTCAAAATTCAAAAATTTTATTTCAAATAGGCTTAACGCTAGCACTTTTGAACGGTCATTTTTTTTTATAAGCTACCACCGGATCACAACGCGGCCTCAACTGAGAAGATCCGGCAAGAAACTCAGCGGGCTTGTCATATTTTCACATTTTTTTTTTTAAACAAAGTTTGTCTTTTTACAATTAGATCAGCACCAGCGACAGTGTGTCCTGCCGTTCAAAATATCAAATAAAATAAAAAATACGACGAAAATACAACAAACTAAAATGCCAAAGGGATAGTAGTCGGACCAGTCCCCCCAAGCAGCACCCGCGCACGAGTTGACTCGAGCAGCAGCCATCACTCCCCTCAACCATATTGGAGGGAAGGGGGTGACCCGCCACACGAAGCCGCCACAAGCAAAGACTTTTCGATGGCGAGCATGACCGATCCAAAATCACAGTGGCACACGTTAAACATTTACCTTCTGCTGTTAAGCAGTGCCTCGTCAGGCATCAATGTCCATATCTCGCGGCCCTATAACGTAATGCGCCAAATGTAGGTTATTAATAAGCAGTTTCCTTACAACAGTTGTTGTGCTGGCTGGGTTTTTTTCAAATGCCCTTTTGGTCATGCAGTATACATTATTTTGGCCTAGCAATGTACCTAAAAAATACTAAACAAATAAAAATCTACTCAAATAAATATTTTAAACAAAGTAACAGAGTTTCAGGATGACTGTCATGGAGATTTTTACCTCAATGTTATTAAATTGATTGTAACTATTAAGACTATATTAAAATCCATTAAACCTTTAAAACATTCCAACTCACCTCAAATATTCCATTGGCTACTATTATAACAAGATTATAATGGAATTCTCACATCAAAAAATAGGGACTAATATTTCTTACATTCAACATTTTTTTATAATCTCTGGCCTCCGTCCAAAGTATTCGATTTTCAAATTAAAATAATTCTTGGCAGAGAAAAAAATATGCACCAATTCATTTTAAATCCCTTGCATACCTATCCAATTATCAGTGGTCACGACCCATCGCCTTTTGAGCCAATGCGGCTATTAAATTGCGTCCGCACAAATATTTCGCAAATTATTAATTGTGGGAATATATTTACAATGGCTGTGACCAATTGGCTGGTTCCCAAAACTACTTATGATTAAAAGTACTATTTCTAATATGGATTCTATTGCACTGTACACCATTGAGGTAATAATCTGTACTAGAGAAACGATCGCAACTAGATAATCGAAAAAAAACCGAATGTTATTTTTTTTGCCCTATTCTTAATTAGCCAACATGTTGCCAGAATTATTTGAGCTGCTCTTTAGGTCTCTGGCTTGGCTTAACGACTGCTGCCTAGATGCCAACAACCAGGATCAAGGTCTCTTTTCTTTTACGCCGTAAATGTAAAAGAAAAGAGATCTGACTTTGTGGAAGCACCCGTTCACTATATTATCCCCTTCGTAGTTGGCCGATCTTATCAAAGTTTTGCCGCTACGCTGTAACCGTATTCCTCAGAAGGATTGTATCTGTCTTAGAAGTAATACTACATCTTTTTTTTGCCGCGACGGAAACCTTCGAAAAGTCCCCGGGACCGGTGGGAGTAAACCGGGGTTTGTGGAATTCTTACCCAACATTACTCCCGCAGCTGTCGCATCGGCACATGAGGGGGCACACCGAGGCTCTCCGGTGGGATCTTCAGCAGAAGCCTATCAGTGCCTTGCCTTTGAGCCTGCCACCGAGGGGCGCATTATAGCCACCCGGGAACCAGACATGGTGCTCACGGGGAGGGGGTCCCAGCTACACCACCGTCCTCCTCGCAGTCACCGCTGTACCAAATGGACGCCCTAGGGCCTACACCTCGAACTTCCAGCGACTACGAAGGATTAATAACCTCTCTAATAATATAAGCATAAACCTATCTTAAATTACCTAACGAATTCGAACTAATCTAAATTGTACTGGCAAATGTTCTATAAAACTAATGAATGTCTCATAAAATGCGGACGCACGCTGCCATATAGATTATCGTAAACGAGGATCTGGTTCTGTACCTATAATGCTTTTATTATCATTGTCTTGACTGTTTTATTAACGCATAAATTATCTAAGAAACTATGAGATAGAAGCTCTAAAGCACAATATAAAATATTAATTCCATTATTCGTGAATTTCCTTTGTACATAGAATAAGATAAAGAACTAGTATTCTTTAGTCAACCCACGACACACTCGCTATCTCTCAAAGTCAAAGTCAAAAATAGTTTATTTCAAGTAGGCTTAGCGCTAGCACTTTTGAAAGGTCATCTCTCTCAAAATATGTTGGTCCATTGCTGGAAATAATGCATCTAATATTGACTTCCACTCTATTTTAGATAACGCATATCTAGCCCAGGTCTGGCCTGCTGTCTTTTTTATCATCTGACCATCTGGCTGTTAGTCTTCCTACGCTACTGAGTCTTCTACGGAGACTTTAATTAGGGACTTTCTGGTTCCATCTGTAATCGTGTCTGCGGCAT
The DNA here is from genome assembly GCA_911728495.1 of Furcula furcula. Taxonomy (NCBI): domain Eukaryota; kingdom Metazoa; phylum Arthropoda; class Insecta; order Lepidoptera; family Notodontidae; genus Furcula; species Furcula furcula. Next base: position 4,957,589 of record OU452264.1, on the reverse strand, counting down.
ACGTACCTTGCCCATTGCTATTTCAGCTAAACTTTCTTTCTGAGACCGATACACTACCCAAATTATTAACTTAGAAAATATTTGATTATAGATATTCACATATTTCATAGTCGAAATTCCGCTGAATAGTGAAGGCAATCGACGAACTCTGTCCTCTATTGATCGAGCGATATAACAGCAGTTTTATTGTGTCTTCGGAAACTATTTAATTTATTTTATGTGGTCAACACTCTAGTGTATTTGTTTAAACCTCCATTATCGGAGAACGAGCTCTAAAAAATAATTTTGCAATCCATTATCAAGCCTGGATCACCATCTATCTACCAACTACTAGTCGAGATCTATCCAACTAATCCAAATTCAGTAGATCTTCGTTTAATAGAGTGTAGTTCCTCTGTACCAACCAACTAGTATCAACTTCCTGCTCCATTATCAAATCGTTGCCAACTATTCGTTGAGACCAATCCAACAAGTTCACAGGGTTTTAAGTTTATTAGTGGTAGAGTGTCTGTAACGACCTTCATCCGATCCTAATCATCCACTTTCTACCAACTACTCGTCGAGACCTATCAAACGAGGCCAAACTTGGTGGATCTACGTTCATTGATGCAGAGATTTTGTGACTACCTTTCTGCTTTATTATTAGACCTTGATCACCATCTAACAACTACTCATCGCGATTTATCTAAGGAGTCCTTATTCGGTGGGTCAATCAGACTTAATTAAGTTAGGTTAAGGCAGTTAAATTACCGCTGATCTCCAGCAATGGAGGGATCATCAACAGCGGAAAGAAAGTAGGAAGCCGTCCACTACTGAACAAAGGCATCCCCCCTTAGAAGGGATGGAATGGACCTATTGAAAAATGAAGAGACTAATGTCGAGCTGCCGTGTATTGCACTTCATATTGTAAACATTAAAATTGAAATGGCCAATTCCAACATCAGTGCGAATAAGTATAAAAAAAAACACAATACGAGGCACTCAAGGTAAAATATAAAAGATTTTACTCTCGGACCATCTGTCGCCAGAGTGTACAAAACTGTCTGTTTTGTGCGTTGCGTAAATTGAAATTGGCACTTCGCCCTAATAGGGCTAAGTAACACTGACAGCGGTGATAAATAAAAAGTAAAACTTATAAACAGAACTAATTGGTCTTACTTTTAAAAGTCTAGTATAAATTTTTAAATAAACATTTTGTTTTGTAGTTTTTAGAGATAGGTGCTTAATAGGTATTTAAGTTACAAAATAGCGACGACAATCAACAATACCGACCGACCTTTTTTTGGGAGTATAGTCGCTGTTGGCCGCAGACGGCCATTATAGATTCACCGGGCAAGAGGGCAGCTAGAAGGAAGGGGGGCAACGAGCTTAAGGGCACCTCAGGGAGACACGTCCTCGGCTTGGGCTGTCGCTTTGAGAGGGCTGATTCTACCACCAGTTCACAACGCGCCCCCGCTGAGCTGGCAAGAAATCCATGGGGGTGATGCTCGTCGTTGAGGTCACATGCGTACGACCCTTACTCTCGCTGGCGAGGCCGATGTCTGATTGATAGTTTAGCATTCGGTTTTCGGCGAGGGACCGACCGAACCCTCCGAATGACGACCGACAATTTTTTTTCAAATATATATACTCACATATAGTTTTTGTCACTCCCACAACTAAGACGAATCTACGATATGTCAAAAGACAAAACGTCGTAATCGTTTAGGCCGTAAGCCGTGCTAAAGAAATAGATATACATACATCAAACAAACATAGTCTTCCTTCTGGGGCAGTCGACTAACAAATGTACTATCGCGGACACGAACGCTGTACCAGTTTTCAATCAAAATTGTTAGAACGATGGGTGGGATAAGCGCTTCCGTGCTCGCATTCCGCACGTATTTTGGGCCGGCTCATGCAAGCGATTATATTCCCAAAGGTGGTACACCGTTTGTGACCGCGAGAGTACATGTATGTATAAAATTATATAAAACAAGTATAGATAACATTAAGTGAAATCTTTCATAGCCGTGACCAAATCGCTAACAATGGAACCCAACCCAGACGTCTAATCCGAAATATCTACACATATAAATTCTTGGTATATCTGTCCGTCAGCGTGGAATGATTGTCATGACAAAAACAAATCTATTACATCTAAATATCGCATAATAATGTGTTTTAGGAATCAGATAAGATATTTAAGTGGAATCTCTATCTATAAATAGCGACACAAAGTTGACCCCATGTCTTGTCTGTATGGTTGCTTTAAGCTATAGATTGCTTTTGATACAGTGTTCACAATCATATAAAGCTTTTTTTCTCAATTTTTATGTCATCATCATCACTAGCCGGAAGACGTTTACTTACCGCTGAAGATAGGCCTCCCCTTTCGAACACCACAATTAACGACAATTGGCTATTAGAACCGGCTACCTGTAACGGGCACATTGTCGTTAGTCCACCTAAGTATCAGTTATTGGTTCTTCGAGTGATATGGCCACTTCAACGTGGAGATTCTGAGAGCTATGTCGGTGACTTTAGTTCTACGGCGAATCTCCTCATTACGGATTCTGTCGCGCAAATAATCTCCGAGCATAGCTCTCTCCATAGCTCGTAGTGTGACTCTGAGTTTCTCTAAAAGGCCAGCTGTTAAGGACCTTCCCATATAGCACTTTTCGGTCACAGAATCATAAAAGCAGTAGTATTCTTCTATATATGGTACTGAGACAATTGTCTCAGTACCATATATAGAAGAATAATAATTATAATGGTACACTTTTTATCAATATTCAATTTTATGCTAATCACTTTATTTTTAATTTTAACATAGGATAATATTAGTACTAGTGTTACTAATATTACTGTGTACTGTGTACTAATATTAGTACTACTATGACATTTCTTGAGATTTAGTAAGCCCATCTCTGTGGTTACATAAATTACTTTATCTCCACAGAGAAATCTCAACAACAGCTGCCATTTATATTACTAGTAGAAGCCGTTTAAAACTATCCTATATTAAAATTATTATCTAATATATAAAATTCTCGTGTCACAGTTTTCGTTGCCATACTCCTCCGAAACGGCTTGACCGATTTTGATGAAATTTTTTGTGCTTATCCGGTATCTATGAGAATCGGCCAACATCTATTTTTCATCCCCCTAAATGTTAGGGGTAGTCCACCCCTAATTTTTTATTTTATTTTATGGCAAAACAACGTTTGCCGGGTCAGCTAGTTAACAATAAATTGTCCAGCGTGAAAAGTAATAAAAAGTTTACCATTATTAATAAACTTCACCTACCCATTAGGGAGGGGCGCGTGTTGAATATGTTTTTAACAAGCTTTTATTAGCTTGACCTGTATGTATGTATGTAACTTTGTATGTATGATGGTAATGGAATCTTGCGATGCAATTTTGACCCACTTCTACACGTCCAAAACATTTGAAATTTTGTACATGTATCAAGGACCGGTGACAATACAATAATATGGTATCATCGAGCTGATCTGATGCTGGGGCTCAAAGGTGGATAAGAGAACCCTTGGATGGCTACTAGTAAACTAATCGAGTTTGGGTTCATTTGATTTGTTTTAAAGAGGTCTTTTCACTTTGACTATTAATGAGGACCTGGATGGTGGAACTGGAGAAGGTGTGTGACGGAACCCTGGATTGGCTACTAGTAAACACATCGAGTTTGGGCTCATTTGATTTGTTTTAAAGAGTTATTTTCACTTTGACCATTAATGAGGACCTGATGATGGAAAAGGAAGGTGGGTGACGGAACCCTGGATTGGCTACTAGTAAACACATCGAGTGTGGGCTCATTTGATTTGTTTTAAAGAGTTCTTTTCACATTGACAATTAGTGAGGGCCTGATGATGGAACTGGAAGGTGGGTGACGGAACCCTTGAATGGCTACTAGTAAACACATCGAGTTTGGGTTCATTTGATTTGTTTTAAAGAGTTCTTTTCACATTAACCATTAATCAGGACCTGATGATGGAATAGGAAGGTGGGTGACGGAACCCTGGATTGGCTACTAGTAAACACATCAAGTGTGGGCTCATTTGATTTGTTTTAAAGAGTTCTTTTCACTTTGCCCATTAATGAGGGCCTGATGATGGAACTGGAATGTGGGTGATGGAATCCTGCAATGGCTACTAGTGAACACATCGAGTTTGGACTCATTTAATTTGTATTAAAGAGTTGTATTCACTTTGCCCAATAATCAGAACCTGATGATGGAACAGGAAGGTGGGTGACGGAACCCTGGTACGGCTACTAGTAAACTCGTTGAGTTTGGGCTCATTTGATTCGTATTAAAAAGTTCTATTTACTTTGGCCAATAATCAGGGTTGATGATGGAAATAAAAGGTGGTTGACGGAACTCTGAAATTATTACTATTACTTAACCCATCGAGCTTGGACTCATTTGATTTGTATAAACGAGTTATATTCACTTTGCCTAATAACGTGGACCTGTTAATGGACCCGGGTGGTTGGTAACGGAACCCTTGAATACTACTTGTGAAGCTATTGGCTTTTAGCGTACTTTCGACTGTTTAAAGGGTAAATACGTAGTGCTTTCTTAAACTCAATCAGATACCTACGCGTAATACCTAGTTTAGTAAAAATATGTTTTGCCACAATCTGCCTACGATTCAAGCTACGAACAAATCTATACAACTTGGGCTAATTTTATCCGTAGTTTAGGCGAATATTTCTAAGACTAAAAAGTATAAAATAAATTACTAGTTTAAAAAGCTAAAAATACACGCTTTTATAAGGACTACTGCACTAAAAAGCAATAAATAAATTATCGAAACCGTTCTTTCTTTCTTTCTACCCCATGCTTGTAATTTATGGATTATATTTATGTGTAAAGCGTGAGGCGCCTTTTCTGAATAACAGCTTAACATTTCTGTAAAATTTCAAGAACGCTAAGTATTTGTATTCACATGACAATCATTTGTAATCATTTACAGAGAAAAGACGCCACACGCCTTTTCTCTGTAAATGGGCGATGTCCCTTACACCCGTTATAATCTTAAACGACTTTCAACGTCCAACATCGATCACTTATTTTTTGTTCAACGGTAAATACCAGTCTAACTTTAGACGGTTGACTGTTTTTAAACGCAAACAATCGTTTACAACGCCAACCCGCACTTGGCCAGCGTGGTGGACTATGGCCTAAGCCCCTTCATCTTAAGAGGAGTCCCGTGCCCAACAGTGGGACATAAACAAGGACTGGGTGTTATGTTTAATACTTATACATAAAACTGTAATTTAAATCCATTTCGTTTGTTAACAGTTGGGCATTTTGTGCTTTGAAAATTTATGCCTGTTACAATTTTTTTCTTAAAGGCAATTATTTTATATAAAGTTACCATTCATATTTAAGGTACTTTCTACCCCATGTCTCCACAGACGATGTTTCTTCTCCACCATTATAAAAAAAGTTAAGAGTTTTTTATTGTTATAGATTTTTAATGGCCACAAACTTAAAGTGGTCTCCAAAGTTTAAAAACTTTTGAGTGTATAGGTATCTCACGAAATATTCGCCTTGATAAATTATTCAGCACCTTTGTTGCTTATTTAAAGACCCACGGTGTAAGTCCCTCTAAAATAAAACTTACTAAGTACCTATATCCTTCAATATACAATGTGTCCCAAACTTCAACGATAAGCGGCGGGCCTGCTCATTGAGCAGTCCACCTTCTAGTGCCCGCACGAGTAGTCTTGAGCAGTGCTCATGACTACACGTGAAAAAAAAGAATATAGTTCTCAATATTTATTTAAATTACAAAAAAAAGTCTTTAAAAATTCTTAAGATATTTTAGCTACCTACCTTGACCACAATTTCTCAAATATTTCTTATTTTGAACAGAATGAAACAGAAATATTTGGAAAATTGGGGTCATGGTAGATGAAAATATAATAATTATCTGTGAATTTTCGAATATTTTTTTTTGTAATTTAAAAGAATGAGATTCTTTTTAGTTATTTTTTCTCGAGTAGTCATGGGTAGGACCGCCCTCTGGTGCCCGCTTATCGTTGAATTTTGGGACACATTGTATATACCTAAAGCTAAATATGAATTATATTTTCTCATAAAGAAAATGAAGAATGTAATATAGTTTACAAAAAAGTACATGATCTTTTCCCAGTACTTTCTTGACAGAGCAAAAATACAACACAGCAAAAATAAGATGTAAATAAAAGCGGCAAAAATAAAAAGTCCTTAACTGGACATTCTACTTTTATCATGTACTAGACGTGACTGAATGACTTGCTACAATTTGGTAACAAGTTTTCGAAAAAAATATTATACTCCTAAGCTTAAATATATCTAGGTGATGTGTGCATAGGATGATGTAGAATCCCAAAAACACGCAAAATGTTGTCCCAATGTGAAAAAAAAGGTTTCAGTTCAAGAAATATCTTCAAAGCAAAAATATTTAAAGAAAACACACATCCGGTCTATATACGTAAAGAGTAATCCAGACAGAATCCGAGGCCAGATGCGTATCTGATAATATATGACGGGAAATGGTAGATGAAACGCACGTCTTCGTTAGATCATACTGGCTGATCGTGTGTAGCCAAAAATAACAGTTAAGTATAACAATACGTACGGGATACAAATCTTGAAGAAAAAAATAAATTTGTGTTACATAATACACAAAATATACCTAATATTATTTGCGTCCAAAATTACATAAATTCACTTCATGCCTTCATTTATTGGTCATTCATTATTGTAGTTAGTCGCCGAAGAACGGTCACCGACATAGCTCTCAGAATCTGCAAGTTGAATTGGCAAGGGCGGGCCATATCATACCTACTTATATTTCACCTCGGCTTATTAAGACCTTGCATTTGATACCCATATTGATGTCCTTGGATGTAAAAAAAAAAAATTACGACTGGCAGACGCCAATTTTTTTAATATATCGATACAGCCTATTTTACTGCGACAATTACGACAATAGACATACATACTTACATACATAACATACTGCACCTGCCCATAAAAATGCTCTGTCCTGTACCCCAAGGTTGACTGGAAGAGATCGCTTTAGCGATAAGTCCGCCTTGTTTGTCACTGTTTTTAATTGTTTTAATTTCAAATGTATATTACTTTTGTGTGCAATAAAGAGTATTTGTATTGTATTGTATTGTATTGTATACTCTCGAAAAAAATAAACCTCCCCCTGGGGCATTCGGGCAAAAATTAACCCGTATTTGGCAATGGCGGGAGATGTTAAAGATAGACCGATTAAATATATCGATAGATAGATTAAATATAGACCTGTTAATTCTTGTATGATATATTTATTATAACCACTAATCTGACACATTAGAGGATATACTACCTTAGGCTCAATTCATACCAAGATGGTAGCGGCCGGCAGCGCACTTTCAGTGTGAAAGAATTTTGAGGCGCGCGGGCGGCCGCAGGAGGCCGCGAACGGCTTCGAGCGGCGCCGCACTTTTCAAGCGATACTCAAAATCAAAAATCTTTATTTCAAATAGGCTTAACGCTAGCACTTTTGAATCGTCATTTTTTAAAAGCTACCACCGGATCACAACGCGGCCTCAACTGAGAAGATCCGGCAAGAAACTCAGCGGGCTTGTCATTTTTTCACTTTTTTTTAAACATTGTTTTGTTACAAATGAATCGACATTAGCGATAATGTGTCCTGCCGTTCGAAACATAAAGAAAGGGAGAAATAAATAAAAAAATAAATAAATACTGGTCTGTTACGTACTGTAGACAAAGTTTAAAATTTTTTCACACTGAAAGTGCGCTGCCGGCCGCTGCCATCTTAGTGTGAATTGAGCCTTAGTTACATAAATAGGTGGGGTACACGATACACACCAACAATTAAAGGTGGTCCGTGAGTAAACTGGTGATGATTCCGTCGGAATACTAATTCCGGATGTGAACGAACAGTATTTTTTAATTTTGTTATTTTTGTAGTAAACAAGACTATTTGTCACCCACGTAGCGAGTCAACACCTCATTAGGCACTGTCGTTAAAACTTGAACTGAACAAAGAACTGTCATTTGCAAGTTTTTTTTTCACAAACAAACATGTACCGTATTTGAGAGTGGAAATGGAACCATTTCCACTCTCAAACGGCTCGTTGGTCTAGTGGTTAGTGACCCTATCTGCTACCCAACAGGTCGTGGGTTCGATCCCCACCAAGTGTCAGGGTGTTTTTTCTATATAAGTATGTATTTACAACAAAAAAAAAGTATATTTGTATTAGTATCAGTGGTAGTACAGGCTCTGCCTAGTTTGGGATCAGATGACCGTGTGTGAATTGTCCCAGGATATTATTATTTTTTTGTCAATTTAAGATTGACCACTTGAGCTTGTCCGTGGGGTGTCCGGGTAAGAACAGCACCCTCCCATCTCCTCCCGTTGGGTGTCCGTAAGAGTCGACTAAGGGAAAACAAGAAGACGGGCAGCAGCGTCTTTCTATTGGATTACCTAACACTTATACTGCGATCCTCAAGCCGCCTGCCAAGCGTGGGGATTATGGCAACCCCTCCCTTCTAAGTGGAAGGCCTTTGTTCAGCAGTGGACGTTTTCAGGCTGCCGATGATGATGATGATGCCTTTAATATGTCCCAAGTCCAACCAGTCAGCCTGATGTAGTGTTTAGATATAGTAATAAATCTCATACTTCAATGCTTTGTAACATACCGCGCGGTTGTAGAATATTTTTTACAAGTTTATTTCCTTTTGCAGTGCCCATTTAGCTCCATAATGAGATTTTTTTCAACATAAGGTTGGGGTGCTAGTGTTCGCGTACGCTTACGATATTACATTTCACGGCGGAATTTTCGATGCGCTTTATTCACAAAAAATCTTTTTCACTATTTCCTTGTCAAATTCCATTGGTTCGGCTAAATTGTCGAACAATATAACAGTTCGCATTTATACTGTGCATAAATAAATCAATTTGAGGTTTAATAAAAAGAAAGCTTACTTTTAACGAGTTCGCGACGCGCGCGCCTGTCGGTTGGTCGTGTCGTACGTGTTTGAAAATGGCTTGTAACGTAGTAAAGTGTAATTCGTGTAATGTTGTTATCAACGAAGTGCTTGCATTTATATGCAATAAAATTGATATAATGGATGAAGAAAGTATTAGCCGTATTTGCATCAGTGCTTTTACGGAATCTGACATAGGAAATGCTAAAAATCTGTTATACGAGTCTATACAAACAACAAAGCGCAAGAAAACAAGGAAGAGGGATGGAAAAACCTTGCGTAACATAGAAGATATTATTTGTTTATTAAAGGAAACTGATCCAGAGGAGATTCCTACGTTTGTAGCAAGAGACCTGCATAAATTACCCCCTGTACTGTTCGACCATGTCGATGTAACAAAATTATTGAAGGACATGCTTAAGATGCAGGGTGAAATTAACCTAATTAAGGAACAATACGCTACTGCGGAACAGTTAAAACTGCTAAAGTTAGACCTAGATTGCTTGAAGAGTACATCGATTGTTAATAATTTCCCGTGTCATGTAAACAATAAGCGTGGCGCATCAACAGCTGAAAGCTATGAGCATTGTGATAGTGGACCTGTAGGATTGCCTCCAGTGGTGTGTGATGAAAATAGTATCAGCAAATCACAATCTGATTTGACTTATAAGGGTACCTATGAGAAAGTGACATCTGTGGGGGGTAGCAGTGAAAAAACACAGCTGGTACGCACTATCGATGACACCTTGGGGAGCCGCCAGCGCCGAGTCGAAAATACCCGAGTAAATCCGAACTCTGAACCTGACTGTCGCGCGATGAATCAGACTCAAGAACCTGTGCCGCATACGACTTGTGTGGAAAACCCGGGCGATATGAATGGACAAAACATTTCAACACCGAGTCAAAAGTGTTTTGCTGAAGTTTTACAGCACCCAGGGCAATGGAAAACAGAAGATCGAGAGGAGAATTGGATAGAAGTACAAAGAAAGAGATACAGAAATCGTTTTATTTCCAGTAGAGGGAATGCTATTTGTGAGACCAATATTAATTTCAAAGCAGCGGATATAACTGTTCCCTTATATATATAATGTGGCAAAACAAGTGACTGAGGGTGATATTGTGACTTACATTAAGAATAAATGTAACGTTGACGTAAAAGTGGAGAAAATTAACATGAAGACTGCAAAAGATTACGATGCTTATAAAGTTTATGCTCCTAAACATAAATTGGATATATTTATGAACACTGATTTCTGGCCTGAAGGAATAGCCTTCCGTCGTTTTATTAATTTCGAGCGACGGAATAGAGACAGAGTAGAAACTCTGAAGAATAGTGTCAACACTAAATAATTCAATAATGAGTGCCACTCTTACTAATATCAGCTTTATCAGTTATAACTGCAAATCTGTAACTAGATCGGTGGATTGTATTCGATCATTTTGTCTGACCACTGATATAATTGCGCTTCAAGAGACTTGGCTCTTGCCACATGATATCCCATTTTTGGGCAGTATTGATCAGGAGTTCGACTACGTTGGTAAATCGGCAGTGGATACATCATCAGTAGTGTTATGCGCTAAGCAAAATAACCTCGAGTTCGACGCCGCGGCACCGGCGAATTGCGTTTTCGCATTCACTAACTTTGCTTACGCAGCACTAGCGCCACGAGAATTAACGGCGTTTTGGTGGAACTACTTGCGGTCGAATAATTTGATTGTTCGTAGGTGAAAATCGTATTCGTTAAGCAAAATTTGTCAATCGTCTTGCCCTCGACTTCGCCCATAGCCTCGACATAACTTGTCAAAATAGAAAGCTTGTATTTTGCAGCTTTTTGTAGGCGAATTTGTGAACGAATTGCCACCGCTGCTTTAAAAGTTTTTGAATTGTATTATTATACGTGGATATTTATTGTTTTTGTGTTTAGAATAGTGTTAAAGTAGCTGTACGTGTGTTGTGCATCGTAGATTTACTAAGAGCCAAAAAATCTGATGATTTCCTTAAGCGTCGTCAAGTTCGTGAATTACATAATTCAATTAAAGGCTTTTTGAAGATTTACTAATATTTCAACATAGAATAGAATACTCTTTATTTGCACACCAAAGTAAAACATACAGAAAACTTAGAAAACATAATTATCTACCTCGACATAGAAGATGACTAGTGCATTAACTAATAAATTGAAGGAAAGAAGAAAAAGGGTATCTATTTGAATCTCTCAATTCGTTTTCATATAAGTAACTAACTTGTCTCGTAACTAATTTATATTTTTCTAACTCCTATATATACCTGCTGTACCTATCTATTTCTTTGTTCCGTTTCCCTTTTGTTTCGTTTCCCTGGGACGTGCCGTGGGTTAAACCTCGGTGTCTTCAACTAGCTGACCCAATTGTTTATTTGTATTAGATATGTTATTCAAAATATTGTGCATAACCTATCTAATATAAATAAACAATACAATGCCAGTGAATACTTACTTATTAAATGCAAAAGTACCTAAATAACTTGTTTGAGTTGATTTATGTTATTAAAATAATTACTGTTTTCAGATTCTATATAAGTATCATATCAGGCTAATGGAACGAGGAACTTACAAGATGCTAGTGGCCACAAATGTGGATTACTACCTATATATCGCAGTCCTCTCACACAAGTTATTCATGTTGTAAATGCAAGGCTAATATTGTAAAAAGGAATTCACGAAGTTTCTACAAAATACAGGAGAGTGGGTGATAGCCGGTTTCATTGTAATAAGAAAGAATTAATTTAATAAAATATTTAATATTAATTATGTATTGTTTTTTAAACAAATAAAATATTTAAAAAAGAACTTCATACCTTATTTGGAAACAAACAAACAATAGTTACATAAACTGGTAAAATTTGTTTCTTTACAAAAATAATATTAAAAAAAATATATAACAGGTGAAACCGCAGGAAAAAATCTTACCTATGGAGGGCAATGTTTAGGATTGTAGAATTCATTAATTCCACAGATTACACCTACATACAAAAAACTACTTAGATTAGTATTAACAAACAAACAATTATTATTTACAATAAAACATTTATTAAAAATATTACACAGTTAGTAGACAAATACTTAGATTAGAACTATCTATGTAAACCCCTGTTTTTCTTTAGAAGATAAAAGTCAATAATTCATTTTCTTTCATCATTACACCTGTGTTCATACATTTATTGTGATATTGATAGCACCTAAACACAGCATGTTACAGTTGATGTCATTCTAAGATTATTTCTTATATCGACTTCCAGAGCCCGCAAAATCTGCTATGTTGTAAGAAGTCCAGGCTGGTGTGATCGAAACTTTGAGCCATGCTCACCAAAATTTAGGCATGCATCAGTTCTATCGCTACACTGAATTCTTCCAATAGCTTTCAGTCAAACTAGCCATTTATAAATTTCTGAGCTGGTGCACTACGATGCAATAGTCGCCGTCCTGTGTTCCTTTACAGCTGTCTCTCAAATGGATTTCCTCCACTGCAACCGCCATCAATATATGAATATATCTCAATGAAGTTGACAAGGACATCCTTCTTATCTTCCCTGTACTAAAATAAATAAATTGTATTAGTTTAGTTCAGTGGTAAATTATACCTACAGTAAAAGATAAAGAATTATCAAAACACAACTGACCTTAGCTCATCGTTGTTAACTTTTAGACTGTGACTAAGGTTTTGATGCAATCATAGTATTAGTAGTATTCAGGATTCATTTTTCCTTGAGTACGGTGTGTGGTATGAGGAGTACGAGCAAGTCCAGTCGCGAGAACCTTATGCTTTTCTAACGTTTCAACTCGTTCACTTCACATTTTAAGAAAAAAGTCAACTTATTGCTAATTTTATCGATTGACTATACTTTCAGTATATAATAATGTACTCTGTGGACTATACCATATCCGTTTTCCCAAAAAATTAAATGTAAACACATCGATATACAACAGTTACCTAGACAGGGTATCCAGGTCCTGCATGTGAAATTTCCCCAAATCAGGTTTTATTTTTCCCCAAAAAGATACATTTTTATACAATTTTCCCCAAATTAATTTCGTATCTAATCCTTCCTTAGCTATACCTAATAATTTTATAAAACTAAAAACGAGTTAGTTTCTTAGTTTATTTGTTACGCTTTCACGTATTTGGCTGATTTTTTGTCATATAGAGATAGATGGGAACTTGTACGTTAGAGGCTACTCTTTGGAAAAGAATTATTAAACTGTTCCAGAGGGACAAGAGGAACCAAAATTCACATATCTATACTACTAGTATGAGATGAAACTATAGCGGAGATTATTAAAATAAGATCTCTATCCATCAAAAAACACACCTTCCCCCGCCATTCTGACCATTAGCCATGAGTATTTTATTGTTTTACGTGTGATTCTGAAATATGTTTGATGAAACGATTTAAAATGATATAAACTTTCTGAATTAGACTTTTGTTTCTCCACAAGCTTTCGCCAAGCAAAAATGTGTTCCCCAAAATTTTCCCCATATAGGCCGACCGTTTAACTCGCGATTCGCCTGCGCAGTAAGAAGGGAGCGGGGGCGGGTAACGCTATACACGGAGTCAATAATCCAAAGATTTATCTCGAGATAGACATTGTTGGTAAAGAATAAAATAATAAGTATCTTTTTTTTAAGTATTTATTTTTAAGTTTTACAAATATTTTATAATAGCTTCATAGGTACAAAATCATAAAACAATAATTAACTCCGTTTAAGAAATATTTAACCACAGATAAAAATTTTATAGGACTATTCGTCACTAATATTCATATCGATTCATGATCTTGTTTTCTGGCTTTAAAAAAGGAATATACATTGTATGCTATTTGTTTAGCTTGCTTGTTAATTTTGTTCGCAAAACTGGAAGAGCGATTCATCTTGAGATTTATCTTGGCAGTCGTATACCTTGTGCGTTTATCTTCAAGCGTCCGTAACAAAAACACCAACCGCGCGCTGCGAGCACAGCCAGCGCACTGCCGCATTTGACGTAAGCTCTCTGCTCCGCGCACCCCTTTCACCCATCCGCTAACATCCTTAAGTTTATAGGTTTTCTTGATGTTGTGATTGCTTTTCTCTTTTTCTTTTTTGTGCAACTTTGAATTTAGTCTATCGGTAGTTTGTATTAATTTTTCTCTCTTCCACTTTTCAACTACCCAGTGTTGGTGAACGGTTTATTATTATACTCGCATTTCATTGCATTTAGCATTTAGAATATAGTTTATATACATATTATTATTATTTTTGTATTATTATTATACGCATATTTATTTTTATATTATAATTTTTTTTTTATTCAGACAGATAGCATATACTTATGTTCAGTGATATTGTTCTAGATGGCGATGATAGTTTTGTCTCCTGCTCTTCTACTTCTAACAGCTACGTCAGTTTTGATGATAGTGAGACTTCCACGCCTCTGACTCTGCATGACCAACTCTCTTCTCTTTTGACTGTTTACCCTAATAACCTTAACATTGCGCACGTTAATGCACAGAGTGTTCCTGGTCATTACTCCGACTTTTTGGCGTCCTTTGACAGTAATAATCTTGATGCTCTCTTAATCTCTGAATCCTTCTTAAAACCCTCTCTCCCTTCTGCTCACTTTGTGCTGCCTGGCTTTGTGTTAGTTCGTAATGATCGCACTGGTAAAGGTGGTGGCGGAGTTGCCATTTATATCAGATCACATATTCCTTTTAAAATTGTCAGCGCTTCACCTTCTCCTTACTCTCAATCCGCCGAGTATCTTTTTTTGGAACTATGCTTTCATCATTCTAAGCTCCTTCTTGGTGTTTTCTATAGTCCCAACATGAATATTAACTACTTTGACTCATTTGAGTTGCTCCTAAACAATCTTTGTCCTTCTTACGATCACGTAGTGATAATGGGTGATTTTAACACTTGCCTAATTAAAAATGATTCCCGGTCTAATAAGCTCCAATCTCTTGTGTCGTCTCTCAATCTTCACACGTTACCGCTTTCTCCTACACATCATGCTCCTAATTGTACACCTTCCCTTCTTGATCTTATGATTGTTTCCTCGCCTTCTAACGTTATTTCCCATGGTCAGCTTTCGGCTCCCTTCTCCTACCATGATTTGGTCTATTTGTCCTATTCCATCAAAATTCCTAAGCGCAAGGCGCAATATCTTCTCCTCCGTAATTTTAAAGATATAAATTTAACATTAGTGCAGCAAGATATTAACGATATAAACTGGTCTAACTTATTTGAGAGTGCTGACATTAATGTAAAGGTTAAACTGTTCTCTGACACAATTATTAGTTTGTATGATCGACATGCCCCTCTACGCCGAGTCAAAGTAAAACATAATCCAGCACCATGGCTTACTACAGAAATAAAGAAGCTTATGGGTCTAAGGGACAAAGCTAAAAGAAGATATAAGCGCAATCCAACAGAAGCGAACCTGGATAGATTCAAAACTTTGCGTAACCGTTGCAATCGTTTGTGCCGAGATGCAAAAAGGCGTCACTTCCAAAATACACTTAAAAATTCTAACTCATCTGATGCTTGGAGATTTTTAAAGTCCGTGGGTATCGGCAAATCACCGCATGTTTCTTGTAGTGGTTTTGATGCTAATGAGTTAAATAAACATTTTGCTCACCCGCCTGTCACTTTAGACCCTATTGTTAGGGCTAATACTTTACTTCACCTCGAGAGCTTACCGCCTGCTCAATGCCCTACTTTCTACCTTGCTCCTATTTCCGAGGAAGAGTGTGAAAAATCTATCCTTTCTATTTCTTCTACGTCTACCGGTCTTGACAATCTGTGCTCAAGAATGATCGTTCCCATTCTTCCCTCATTACTTCCAATTCTGACCCATATCTTTAACAACTCTCTTAACTCTAGCTCCTTTCCCTCATCTTGGAAGCAAGCGCTCATTATTCCTTTGCCCAAAGTTCCCAACCCTACTTCATTCTCTGAGTTCCGACCTATTTCTATACTTCCATACCTATCTAAAGTTCTTGAGCACATTGTTCATAGACAACTCTCTAACCACCTTCTTAGTAACGATCTCCTCAGCCCCTTTCAATCCGGGTTTCGTGCAGGTCATAGCACAGTGACTGCCCTTATAAAAGTTTCTGACGATATCAGGTGGGCTGAGGAGAACAAGTCCTTAACTATCCTTGTACTCCTCGACTTTAGCAGCGCTTTTAACTCCGTGGATTTTGACATTCTTCTAGGTGTCCTTAAATCTGCTAATATTTCTCCTTCTGCTATTGCATGGTTCTACTCATATAAAAAATATATACTCTTTTTAATAAATACCTTTATTGTATTAACAAGGAGATAATTATTGATTTATGTACACTATTTTCGGTGCCTCTGGTTAACTATTCACTTGATTATGGATGATTTAGCGTTTCTGGCGAATGATATCGAAAATGCCTCTCTTGCTGACTCTTATACTTGCTCTCCAGAAAATATTTGTCAGCGTGTTCACATTGATAATAATTCTCTTAATATCCTACATTTAAATATTCGGAGTATAAACTGCAACTTTGACGGTCTTTTGGTGTTGCTGAGTCGTATTAAAGTCAATGTTGATATAATAATTCTGTCGGAATGTTGGCTTAGCAAAAGCTCAAATCTCCCTTCCTTAGCTGGCTTTAGTTCTTATGCATCAAAATACTTTTCGCAAAATGATGGCGTAGTAGTATATGTCCGTACCAGCCTTGAATGTAACGTTAGTTCCCCTGAATTTGATGACGCAAACTGTCTGCTATTAAAATTTAATAACAAAATTGCTGTCGTAGCTCTCTACCGTTCGCCATCATATAGAAACACAACTCCCTTCTTAACCAGTTTAGAAAATCTACTTAACCAGTTAGATATTTTTCCTTTGACAGTTATAGTGGGGGACATCAATATTAACATTACTCCGCATAACACTGACGCTAATTCTGAAGATTATTTAAATCTTACTGCTTCCCACGCTATGCTTCCAGCTCATGTCTTACCTACTCGTCAATCCAATTGCTTAGACCATGTCATTCTTAAAACTCCATATAGTGCCACATGTTTAATTCTGGATTCTTTTATTACTGATCATGCCCCCATCTTTTTCTGCATGACCACTAAGTCTGTACACAAAAACAATAAACATGCCTTCTTCAAATTAGACACCGTAAGTATTACAAAACAAATCAATGAATTTGATTTCACTTCTGTATTAACCACTGTTGATGCAAACTTAGCCGCCTCTGGGCTTGTTAAAATCCTTTCAACTATTATTAATGAAAATAGTAACAAAGTGGTAGTTCTTCCCAGTCGCCGACGTATCCTAAAGCCTTGGATCACTCCAGGCCTTCTCAAATGTATTCGCCATAGAGATAAACTTTATAGAGATTTAAAAAAAGATATAAACAATCAAATATTAAAAATCACTTTTACTAGGTATCGTAACTTCTGTAACAATTTGTTGAAAAAAGTTAAACGTGAGTACGAGCGTAATCAATTCCAAAGGGTCAGGAAAGATCCTAAGGCGCTATGGTCACTAATAAAAGATATAACAAATCTCAAAACTAATAATAACCCTTCTGATGTATTACTGGAGCTAGATAATGATCCGTCTACAGCTGTGAATTTAGTAAACACGTTTTTCGCAAATATTGGCAAAAATTTAGCGTCTAATATAAAAAAAATACAGGTTACAGACAATAACACTTTATTACTCAAAGCGTCTTCAATTCCTCCTCCATCAAACTCAATGGGTGTATTCTTCACGGACGAGTCAGAAATAGATAATATAATATTAAATCTTAAGGACAAGTGTGCCGTTGGTTGGGATGGGATTCCTACCTCTATAATTAAGGCAACTAGGCATAAACTTATACCTGTATTAAGTTATATATTTAACTTATGTCTTTCTTCAGGTGTTTTTCCTACCGTATTCAAAAAGGCACTGGTACACCCTGTTTTCAAAAATGGAGATAAGGGCAGCATAAATAATTACAGATCAATTTCAGTCCTTAGTGTCCTGTCCAAAATTTTTGAAAAAATTCTTAATAATAAACTGCTCAATTTTTTAAATAAGTATAATATTATATCTGATAATCAGTACGGATTTAGAAAGCAAAAATCTACAGATGACGCGGTTCTGGAGCTTACTACGGCTATAGTCAAAAATTTAGATCAAAAGCTAAAACCATTAGCCATTTTCCTCGACTTAACCAAAGCCTTTGATACCGTTTCAGTTTCCATTATCCTAAAAAAATTACATCAGATTGGTATTAGGGGTATCGCATTTAATATATTTAAAGATTATCTATCCGGACGACGTCAAGTAGTAAAAATTAATGATTATATAAGTAATGAAGAAGAAATCAGCTTTGGTGTACCACAGGGTAGTGTTTTAGGACCTACTCTATTTCTCATTTACATAAATGAGCTATGTAGACTATCTATGCCTATGTGTAAAATTGTTATGTACGCTGATGACACCGTTCTTCTTATATCTGGGAATACTTGGTCAGAGACTTACACTCATGCAGAGAAGGCTTTACGCATTGTTGCTCACTGGCTGTCTGATAACCTACTTACATTAAATCTCGACAAAACTAAATATATTGCCTTTGCAAATCGCATTCAGGATTTACCTCCTACTTCGTTAATCCTCCATTACCATACATGTGGTCCAAACTCAAATATTATTCAATCATGTCGTTGTTTTCAGATAGAACGTACTTCTAAAATTAAATATCTTGGTGTCTGGTTGGATACTTCACTTTCATGGAAGCCCCATATTGAATGCTTAGTCGCTAGAGTCAGGAAATTAATATACACATTTAAACTTTTAAGAAAATCTACTGATCTCTCATGCCTTAAAATGATATACTTCGCACTGACCCAATCAATACTAAGCTATTGCATTACATCATGGGGTGGTTCAGTTAAAACTCTAATGCTAAAAATAGAAAGAGCTCAGCGAGCAGTTCTGAAAGTAATGATAAATAAACCGATACGCTTCCCTACAGTTTTACTTTTCTCTCATTGTAAGGTTCTTACAGTACGACAACTGTATATACTATCTTCGATCTTAAGAAAGCATACCCAGCTTGTGTACAACCCCAATATGAACACCGAAAAACGTCGCGCAAATCGTGTATGTCCTACTGAGCCCAGGAGAACAGTTGCTGCGGGCCGTCATTACTTCTATCTCAGCTGCCTCCTGTATAATAGGGTTAATAAAGACCTAGAAATCTATCCTCTTCCACTTAGACAATGCAAACTCAAATGTTTTGAATGGCTTCTAAGCTTAACCTACGAAAATACCGAAGAGCTCCTTAAACGTCATGGCTAAATGACATTACACTTCTCCACTATATGTTCCTACCTCTCGCACACATTCTCACACACACCCACACCTAAACACACACACATCCACTCTTACACATCTAGCATACCTACTATACTTAGTCTATAAAAAAAATAGTTTTTAAATTGTATTTAACTTTTGTTGGATCTATGTTAATTTTTGGTAGTGGGCGTTGGCACTGCGACACAGTTTTTAACTTCTGCATAATGCCAACGGTCTTATTCTCTGTACATTTATTTTAAGTTCCAATAAATTTTATTTTATTTATTTATTTTATATATCTTCAGGGACGTTCGCAGTGTGTCCGGCATGAAGAGTCTCTCTCTGATTGGTGTGACCTCAGCGCTGGTGTCCCCCAGGGTGGTGTTCTCTCTCCTTTGCTTTTTTCTATTTTTATTAACTCTGTTACCCAGGTAATTTCTTCCAATTTCCATCTCTACGCAGACGATTTGCAACTTTACTATCATTTCTCTAAAGACGACGCTGTTCAGGCTATCAACGCCATGAACCGTGATCTTGAGTGTGTTAGTCGTTGGGCTAAAGCGTTTGGCCTCACTATCAACCCTAGCAAATCCCAGGCCATGATAATTGGTAGCCGACAGTTACGGAGGGGCATAGCTTTATCAGCCCTTCCTCCTTTGTTACTTAATGGCTCACACATTGCTTTTACAGAAACTGCTAAAAATCTCGGTGTTATTTTCGACTCTCATCTTTCCTGGTCATCTCATGTATCGGAAGTTAGCAAAAAGGTCCACTTTTCCTTTCACTCTTTAAAACATCTTCAAAAGTTCCTGCCCTTAGATACTAAAATTACTCTTGCCCAAGCCCTAATTCAACCCATTATCGACTACGCTGATGCCTGTTATTTGGATGCCACAGAGGAGCTCCTAAACAAGCTTGAGCGTTTGCAAAATCTATGTATACGTTTCATATTCGGTCTCAAAAAGTATGATCACGTCTCTCAATTTCGCAAGAAGCTCAAGTGGCTCCCAATTCGTCTTCGCAGGAACACTCGCATACTTTGTCTTCTCTACAACATTTTACATAATCCCAAATCCCCTTCCTATCTACAACAACGTTTCTCCTTTGCTTATTCACCTGACGTTCTTTGTAGATCCCATCTTCGTACCCTTTTAAAAGTTCCTCAGCATCGCACTGGCTTCTACTCTAACTCCTTCACCGTGCATGCAGTTAGACTGTGGAACTCTTTGCCTCATGATATACGTGGCTGTCAATCTTTATCCATATTTAAGAATCGCGTTAAAGAGCACTATCTTTCCTCTGTTTTGTAGTCTCTGTCTATTTTCCTATAAATACAATGCTTTCTTATTTGTTTATATTATTGGTATATATGTAGTTACTTATATATATAATATATATATATGTATACATAGGTATTTATTTTTATTTAATTATGTATTTATTATATTGATTGTAGCTCTGTTTTATTTTTTCATCTCATTATTTAAATATGTATTTTTATACACACTGCGCCCTATCTCTTTCTTTCACCGTTTCTCTCCTGGGCGTGCTGGAAGAGATTTCTATAGAAATAAGCTCTGCCTTTGTACCTGTATTCTCCTAATACTTCTCTAACCATGTTTGTGTGTACATAAATTTATAAATAAATAAATAAATAAATCCTTCCTCGCTCCCTTCTACCCCCTCAGGCGATTCGCGAGTTAAACGGTCGACCTATAGTTTTCGTTTCGCCAAAAGTTCCCCGAAGTTTTTATTTTCCCCCAAAATGAGAAAAAACCCCCAATCTGGAGACCCTGTACCTAGATTAGATAGACACTTGGAACGCGACATGACATTGACAATGACAGTCAAAATGTCCTGCGTGATTTTTTGAATTAAAATCAAGCAAAGGTATCGACCACATACTGCCAAACACAAATACATATCAAGAAAAAACAATGTATAGTGCATTCCTGTGCCTAAAACTGAAAGTATGATGTTCATTGAACCATCTTTTGCATCCAGAAATTTTATTATTGATGGCATTTCAATTAGAATCGTGTTTAAAATAAAAACCGATTTTTACCGAAAAAAACTTTGAGCAGTCCTTAACTCGCCTTAGATAACGGCAGCGAACGGCACGGCCTCCAGTTCGTCGTCGAGCCGAAATGTGATAGAGAATGCGGATTTATGCTCGACGTCGAAATGAAGACTAATTCGACATCGAGCTTGCTGTCGAGCGTAGTCACGATTGGTTACTTTAATGAATTGCATAGCAGGAATTCTGCGTGGTCGTCCGTACGGCGGTGTCGGGATACTTTGGCGTAAAAACGCCTTTGAGAACTCGGAGCCCGTTGGCTCGAATCGTACCAAGAAAAAACCGCGCAAAAAAAATAGGCCCGAGCTCCGAAGGGTTAAAAGTGTTGTTGTCGTAAAGAGTCAAAGTGTGCGCATTATTGCTATTAAAATAACTGTAGGAAACCGACAATTTTTGGTTTTCTCTGTATAAATGCCCACTGAGTCAATGGAAAACCTTAGTGAATTTATTGACTGCTTAAGTGAGATCAATGCCATTGTAGAAAGTAGTGGTGTGGAGGCGGCTTATATCCTTGGCGATTTTAATGCACGGCCTAGTGGCATATTTGGAAAAGAACTTTTGAACTTCTCGTCGGAAGTAAAATGGCGGTGCGCTGACATTGAGTTGCTGGGCAGTGAATCGGACACATACACGTATGTAAGTGAAGCTCATGGTACTACTAGTTGGCTAGACCACTGCTTGGTAACGGAGGCAGCCTGGAATTCCATTACGAACATTAATATTTTGTGTGAAATTTCATGGTCTGATCATTTTCCCTTATTAGTTAAGTGTGATTTCGGTGTATTGAGACCTAAATCTATGCAATGTATACATAATGTTGATGGAAGTATTTGGGGGGTGAGAGATTCGGATGAAATAGAATTATATACAAAATATTGTAATTACAGTTTAAGGAATATTGATTTTCCCATAGAGTTTAGACAATGTAGTAATAATAAATGTAATAACGTAGAGCATAGAGAAATTATAAATAATATGTATAAAAAAGTAGTACAAGTGCTGCAGGAATCGGCTGTGAAGAGTCATAATAACCGAAATAAATGTAAAAAGTTCAATGTAACTGGTTGGAACACATATGTAAAAGATGCGCATAGACAGGCTCGGTTAGATTTTCAAAATTGGGCGGTGCATGGTAGACCACGAACTGATGTACTATATGAAAAAATGTCCAATAGTAGAAAAGTGTTCAAATACAAGTTGAAGTGGTGTCAAAATAATAAAGAGCAAATTAAAATGGATATTATTGCAAGTCACCATGATGCAAAGAATTTTAAAAGTTTTTGGAAGTCCACAAATTTGAATCCTAAGCCGAGTGTGTCATTAAGCGTAGATGATGTTAATGACCCTAACAAGATTGCTAATCTCTTTAGGGAGTCGTTCAAGATGGACTCTCCTCTGGGTCCATCAGTATAGTCAACCGGAGCACAGGAGGTCGGGGAGGGGTCGGAGAGCATGCATCTGAGGTTTACAGCTAAGGAAATAACAGCTGCCATAAAAAACCTAAAACGAGGAAAATCACCTGGCCATGATAATTTAAGTAAAGAGCATCTTACGTATGCAGGAAAGCATGTTTCAAGGGTGCTAGCGATGATATTTAATTTGTGCATATGTCATTCTTATCTCCCAGAGGATATGATGAAAACAATTGTAGTTCCAATAATGAAGAACAAGACTGGCGATGCAAGTGATCAAAATAACTATAGGCCTATTTCCTTGGCTACCATTATTGCTAAGGTGTTGGACAGTTTGATTGACCGACAGTTGGATAAGCATTTAAAACTGCATGATGCACAATTTGGGTTTAGGCCTCATCTATCAACAGAAACAGCAATCCTCTGTCTCAAACAGACTGTCCAATACTATACAAGTCGAAAAACACCTATATATGCGTGCTTTCTGGACCTCTCCAGGGCATTTGATCTGGTGTCGTATGACTGCCTTTGGAGAAAGCTTTCCCTGGAGACCACATTTCCAGTTGAATTGATTGCTGTATTAAAGTATTGGTACAGCAATCAATATAATTATGTAAGGTGGGCGGGGCCATTGTCGGGGGCATATAGGTTGGAATGTGGCGTGAGACAAGGGGGGATAAGCTCTCCTAAACTTTTCAACCTGTACGTTAATCAGCTCATGGTTGAACTCAGCAATGCCAATATTGGATGTTCTATTGACGCACACATTGTCAATAATATAAGTTATGCAGATGATATGGTATTGCTGAGTCCATCTATAAGTGCCCTTAGGAAGCTCCTTCGAATATGTGAAGATTATGCTGCTGCCCATGGTCTCAGGTACAATTCAACTAAGAGCGAGCTTCTCGTGTTTAAGGCAGGTGGCAAGCACTATGATACGGTGCCACCAGTTTTCCTAGGGGGTGCCCCACTTACTAGGGTAACTCAATTTAAGTACCTGGGACACTGGGTAGCGGACGATCTTACAGATGATGTGGATGTTGAAAGGGAACGCAGAGCATTGTCGGTCAGGTGTAACATGTTGGCACGTAGGTTTTCCCGGTGTACGGAACAGGTAAAGATAACGCTTTTTCGAGCTTACTGCCAATCCCTGTACACGTGCGCCCTGTGGACTAATTACACGCAAAGATCGTACAATGCTCTGCGTGTCCAGTATAATAACGCCTTTAGAATAATGTTGGGGCTGCCGCGCTTTTGCAGTGCGTCGTGTATGTTTGCGGAATCAGGCGTCCAAGACTTTTTCGCAATAGTACGCAACAGAACTGCATCCTTGATGCGCCGAGTGCGCGACAGCTCCAACAACTATATAAATATAGTTGCGAACAGGCTCGACAGCCCCATGATGCGGCGGTTTTTTTTTTTTTTTTTTTTTTTTTTTTCCTGTGGCATCCCTGTGGTCAACAGCTCATTCTTATTCTCTTGTTTTCTTTTGTAATTAAAATTAATTTTGAATAGTTAATTAATGTCCTACTACATTTTTTTCACTAAATAAACTCGGTGTTATTGTGTTTCCTAGTTTTCAAGACATACATATATTTAGTGCTATAAACTTAAACAACTTGATAGTTGGACTGGCCGCTGACAGTTACATTGTGCCGTGTTATTTAAATTGTGAAGCTAGTTCATAATTATATTTTATCTTATTTAGGTACCTAATTCACTTTGGAGATGTGCGTTGTTGTATTATTTTCTACACTGTGCTAGTTTCTAAGACCATACAGTATTTTCATATCGAATTACAAACGCAAGTTGCCAATCGTAAACAACATATTATTCCTTGTTTGTTTGATACCACAACAGGTCCTATTGCTTCGTATTATTTAAATTCTTACGATTTATTGTAATTATGACGACCCGCAGGGCTTTTGCTCGCCAAGAAGAGGCTAAACTCCAACTGGCTTTGAGCGAATTGAAAGTGGCTAAAGGACTGTGTTGTCAAATGGAAAAGGAAAGGGAGGACAATGAAACGGAGTTCATTAAATTATTAGATGAGAATAAAAAGCTTAAAGCGGAAATGTCACAGTTGCATGGACATTGTGTTGATGCTATAGATGCTCGGGACAGGCTCCAAGTCATTGTGGATGGGTTCGATCAGTGTTCTCAGGAATATACGGCGGCGCTGAGCCGTATTACTTCGTTAGAGGAACAGCTACGTGATGCCTACACACATATATCACAACTAGAGTCATCTAAATCAAATCTCACTGCCTCGTTAAACCAAAGCCTGTACGATGAGTTGGTTGTCAGTGCCCCGAGCATGGTTCCTCCCGCTGCTCTTAATCTAAACCCCATATTACCAATAGATTTGACACATGATACAAATGTCCAAGTAAATGAATTCAAGGGTATGATGATTGGGTGCAGTAATAAAAAACTAAAGAAATATATTAAAATCAATAGATATATAAGGAAAACAAAAAAACTTGTAAAAAAACATAATTTTTTTATTAAAAATGTAAAATTAAACCGTGAAAGACTTCATTTAATTGATAAATTAGATATATATGCATCAAGGTTAGATATGTGCACATTAAAATACAAAAAAAATACCGAGCACTTGCAAGTAGAAATTTTAAATTTACAAGAAAAATTAATATCATTATCAGATAAGTATGCAAGTTCACAAAAAGTATTGAAAGAGTACACACTGGCTATGAATGAGCTTATTATAAGTGACACAGTGAAATGCAATCATAACCAGACATTATGCTCCTCATCTCCAGCTAGGACTACATGTCCTAAACTTTTGCAATCTTGTAATAAATCATTAACACAACCTTCCCTCCATGTTGTTGGTGAACATCCATCTACATGTGATCCTTCTGTTAATTGTGAGACATTAAATTCCACCAAAATTGTGATATTTAGTGATGAATTTGGTAAGGACATGAGCCAAATGTTGACAGATATTTATTCGGGTCATCCTATAATTAATTATTGTATGCCTGGCATAACATATGCCAGTATAATAGACAAAATATTAACACATAATTTTAGTCAGGATACCATATTGATAATATTGGTAGGCAATAGAGGGAATGTGTCCAAACAACAGTTACATAAGTACTATGAGTTACTGTCAAAGATTACTGTTAAAAGTATTGTAATGTTCACATTTCCCTACAGTAATGGTTTGCCACAGGATGAAAATACCAATAGACATAAGTTGAACATGACATTACATACCTTGACATACTGCAATGGTTATGATATACATAACAAATTTAATTTAATTGACATAAATAACCTAAGTAATGTTAATTTTAATTTGACGATAGATAAATACTATCTTAAAAAATATTGTAAACGACAGATAGCAATGTCGCTATCCTTTTATTTATATACATTAGCCAGGAATCTGGCTACAAAAGTTGCTTCTATTGAGCAACATAATTTTGACATACAAATTAATGCAGCCAAGCACTTGGCTATCAATAATGACATAATATGTAATTTAAATTAGACTCTAAGACAACAGAGACTAACTCTGGCATGGATAAATTAAATGATAATTTTATTATAAATTCACATCAAAGCCCATGTAATAATGACCTTAAATTAAATGTAAATAAAATACCCTGTACCCGCTTGGTACATCAGAATATACAAGGTATGTTGGGCAAAGACTTAGAAATTGAATTGTTCTTGAACGGTCACAATATAGATATTTTTTGTGTAACTGAACATTGGCTAAAGAGTGACCAGTTCATGTTCAATTTTAATAACTACCAGGTTGCCAGCTCGTTCAGCAGAGTGAACATAATTCGTGGGGGCTCCCTAATTATTACTAAAAAGAATATTAAATACAAAAACGTACTGATCTGGTGAGCCTTTCTGTTGAACGAGTTATTGAATTAGCTTGCATTGAGACTGAGCAGTTTTTAGTTTTGAGCGTATACAGGCCCCCGTGTTCACCATATGATGATTTTGAACGAATATTAGAAACTGTTTTGCACAAAACGTCCTACACGAATAAAACAATTATTGTCTGTGGAGACTTTAACATAAATCTACTGGAAAATACCACTGTGACCAGTAAATTTATAACATTATTTAGATCACACAATCTGTACAACATGTTCTTGGAGCCCACTAGGATAACCTCTTTTAGCGCAACATGTATCGATAACATATTTACAAGTATCAAACCGATACACAAAGAAGTAATAAATAAACTTGATTCTGACCATTGTGGACAGCTTGCTGTGTTTCCTAGTAAAATCATGAAAACTAAAAGAAATGTTATGTTTGTTCCGATAACAGAACGTCGCTTATGTCATTTCAAAGTCACCCTGACTGACAGCTTGCCTGTGTTGCCCTGTCATGAAGATCCAAATATTTTGTATAACTCGTTATTCCAATGTATCGATAATCGCTTTGGAAAAATATTTAAACCTAAAACTTTATCGATTAATCATAATGTATCGTTTAATGATTGGGCGACGGTAGGTATCTATACGAGTCGGAGAAAATTGTACGAACTTTATAATGAAAGATGTGTTAATTCCTCGCCGCTATTTAAAGAATATGTAAAACAATACTCTAAGGTATTTAAACGAGCTTGTTCCATAGCTAAAGCTAATTATTTAAAACAAAAAATCAGTAACTCTGAAAACAAAATTAAAATGACATGGAATATTATAAATAGTGAAACTGGTAGGTCATCAGTACGCAATAATGATTTTTGTTTACATGTGAATAATAAAGATGTAACAGCGGATTTAGATGTGGCGACAGAGTTTGAACGATTTTTTACTGATGTTCCCATTAATATAACGAAAACTCTGAATTCGTCGTCCATTTCCGCTGAAATTTTATTAAAAAAAAACATACCAGAGTGTGGCACAGCCTTTCAATTCGGTTTTGTTACTGCTAATGATATTATAAATACTTTCAAACAGGTTAATCAGAAAAAGACAGCTGATATATGGGGACTTTCTGTACAAGTAATAGCATCAATAATTGAAGTAATTGCCCCTCAATTAGCAGTGATATTTAATAGCTGTGTTATGAGTGGAGTGTTTCCTGACCTTATGAAGCACAGCAAAATTGTACCTATATTTAAGTCTGGCAGTACCGCTGAGCCTACGAATTTCAGGCCTATTTCGGTGTTGCCAGCCTTAAGTAAAATTTATGAAAAACTTATATTAAATCAAATATTAGATCATTTTAATAAAAACAATTTTATTCATGATAAACAGTTCGGCTTTAGAAAAAATCGATCAACTACTGACGCGGGAGTCGAATTATTAAAATATATTTACCAGGCTTGGGAGGAATCACATGATGCTCTTGGTGTATTCTGTGATTTATCCAAAGCTTTTGATTGCGTAGATCACGACACGATGGTCAGGAAATTACGCCACTATGGTTTGAGGAACAGAGCTTTAGACCTTCTGACTTCATATTTGAATAATAGAATTCAGAAGGTTGATATAAATGGTAAGAGATCCCCAGGATCTGTGGTTTCCTTAGGCGTCCCTCAAGGTTCAATATTAGGCCCATTTCTGTTTTTAATATACATTAATGATTTACCCTACTTCGTGGGGGATAAACTTAATGTTGTATTGTTTGCGGATGATACCTCTCTTTTATTTAAAGTTAAGCGTAAACTCCATGATTATGACGAAGTGAACAACGTCCTCTCTAAAGTCGTCCACTGGTTCAATATTAACAATTTAAAACTGAATGAGAGCAAAACTAAGTGTATAAAATTTGTAACACCTAATGTAAGACCGGTGGCTACCAATGTGGAAATTAATGGAGCATCGTTGGACCTTGAGGTTTCGACTGTGTTTCTTGGTATAACAATAGACGCTAAGCTACAATGGGGCCCACAAATTGAGAAACTGTCAGGTAGACTAAGTTCCGCGGCTTATGCAGTGAAAAAAATTAGACGCTTAACTGATGTTGAAACCGCTAGAATTGTCTATTTCAGCTATTTCCACAGTATTATGTCTTATGGTATATTACTGTGGGGATCTTCTGCAGAACTTAATGCCATTTTTATTCTGCAGAAAAGAGCTGTGAGAGCCATTTATAATCTGGCTCCTACCGATTCACTTAGAGAAAAATTCAAAGAAATAGATATTCTGACGGTTGTTTCACAATTCATATTTGAAAATTTAGTTTATGTTCAGAAAAATATTGGATCTTTTAAAAAATATAGTGATATTCATGGTGTTGTACCCGGAACAAACACGATCTTGTTTTGCATTCCACGCGTCTCCACAGAACAGGCAAATCTTTTATGGGTCAAAGTATACGCTTCTATAACAAACTGCCACAGGATATCCGAGATCTTCCACTGAATAAATTTAAACCTTTGATAAAAAGCCGATTGTCGAAAAAGGCTTATTATAAAATCTCGGATTACCTAGAGGATAAAGCTGCGTGGGCTTGAACTGCCTGACTCATGCAAGCTTTGAATTTTAAGGCTTACAATTTGTAACACCATATAAAGTGTTGGATAACTGATGGCTGCTGCACTAGTCAATTAATTGATGACATCAATAATATGTTAAAGTGCTTTGTGTCTTGCCTGACGAGGCACTGCTTAACAGCAGAAGTTAAATGTTAGACGTGTGCCACTGTGATATTAGATTGGTCATGCTCGCCATCGAAAGGTCTTTGCTTGTGGCGGCTTCGTGTGGCGGGTCACCCCCTTCCCTCCAATATGGTTGAGGGGAGTGATGGCTGCTGCTCGAGTCAACTCGTGCGCGGGTGCTGCTTGGGGGGACTGGTCCGACTACTATCCCTTTGGCTTTTTAGTTTGTTGTACCTACTTTCGTCGTATTTTATTATTTTTTTTCCCTGTATTATTTGATCTTTTGAACGGCAAGACACACTGTCGCTCTGATCTAACTGTAACATGACACACTGTTTAAAAAAAAAAAAAGTGATAAAATGACAAGCCCGCTGAGTTTCTTGCCGGATCTTCTCAGTTGAGGCCGCGTTGTGATCCGGTGGTAGCTTTTTAAAAAAAAAAAAATACATGACCTTTCAAAAGTGCTAGCGTTAAGCCTATTTGAAATAAACTATTTTTGACTTTGACTTGACTTGACTTGACTGGGTGACGACGCATTGTCCGTCACTCCGGTGCTGTTTCATAATTTAATTGATATACTTACCAAATAATATTGTATAATTGTGCATGCTTCAGAATTATTTTAAAAATCATTTTGTTTTATGGACCAAATGTCTGAGAATAAATTATTATTTATTTATTTTATAATATACTTGACGGGCCAGTTGGTCTAGAAAAAAAAAGTTAGCCACCCTCCCCTCTCATGTGCCGATGCGACAGCCTAGTGGGTAAGAATCTCACATACTCCGGCCGAGCCCCACAGCTCCCGGGGATCCTTGGAAAATTCCCCGCGCGTCAAAAAAAATTAGACACCCTAGCCGCTGCCCGATAGGTCGTGGCTTCGATTCCGTCAAGTATCTGGGTGTTATTTATTTTATTTCTATTTAAGTATGTATTTACAAATAAAAAGTATCTAAGTATTAGTATCAGTTGTCTGATTTCCATAGTACAGGCTCTGTCTTGTTTGGGATCATTAGATGGCCGTGTGTGGATTGTCCCAGATTATTATTATATACTACGTTTTTTCATCACTTTTATCATCGGACGACAAGACGCACAGCGCGTGCTTACTCTTATGTGCTGAATGTTCCTTCAGTCCGGACTAAGCGATTTGCTTCTTCACTACATAGTATAAAACCAAGTCGCTTCCCGCTGTCTGTCTGACCTTAGGTATGATTAGATCTTTAAAACTACGCAACGGAGTTTGATGCGGTTTTTCTTAATAGATAGAGTGATACAAGAGGAAGGTTTAATGTATAATACATGCATAATATAGTAGAGAAACACTGATAATTTTAGATGTTTCTAACGTGATGTCGTAAATACACTTTTTTTTTTTCGCTTACTTAGCAAACGCTGGCTGAATCCTACGAGATAGATCAAAATAATGTACTACAGTATTGTACACCTTAACAAGGTCTACAAAAAAGTCTGTGATGGTATATGTTTATCTCTTAGGGATAACCCACAATAACCATTTTTTATCCGGGGCGGGTCGCTAGTCATTTATAATAAAGACAGCTAAGAACTGGAATAATTTTCCTGCGTCCGTATTATTTTTATAATATTATTAATACTGAAATTCTGCCATCATCCGCTGTAACTTAGACTACACAAGAAAAAGTATAAATTTTGCTAGCAGTGTAATGAGGTTTTGAACTATGATTACAAGAAGCGTGGTACAGCATAGTCAAGTGCTTCACCTTATTTCGGTTTTGCATATTCAAAGAACATCTACTTTAGAGACATTTCGTACCACAAGTTGGTCGCAACTAATAGCAATTAATTATTTTTAACGAAATTCGACACTGAACTGTTTCTCACTGTGAAGTAGTGACCGTTTAGCCACGAATATTTCGCTACGAGCAAAGTCTAAGTGCGACGCGACAGGCTAATGGAACAAATGTATCAAAATGTATGAAGCATGCCACGAGCCGCTGTGAGCAGCGGCAACGCGGGCGATTTTCGTCAGGCGACCAGCGATGATGGCGCGCGGTGTGAGGCGTGAAGGAACAAATGTACGCACGACTAGGAGATGCCATCATACAGCGAATCGGACAGCGGCGTACCTCAGTCGCCGCCGCCAGTCGCAACTGAGCGTATGTGGCATGGCTATCGCGTCGCTGATTCGCTTGTCGCATCGCAAGCCGCTTACATCCAAACCAAATAAGCTTGAAGGCGATTACAACTTTATTATGCAGTCATAAAACACCCCCAATGTATATTTGACCGTTAACGCGGCAGCAAAAAAAAAGGTTGGTAATACAAAGTTGTTTTTGCTGACGCGCCTAGTTGACATTGTATGCGTTATGTAGTTATTGAGCCGCAAACGAACTTGTAATCGCCTCCAAGCTTATTTGGGATGGAGTATAGATAAAAGTTGTAATGGCTCGATGGCCGACGAAAGCACCTTGGCGCTTGCATTGTAGTATAGCGGGCGTTAATGCCCTTAGTACCACACTTACACGCGTCAATTTTTTTTTTTTACTACCAAGGTGGCAAGCAATCGTACGGCCCGCCTGATGGTAAGCAGTCACCGCAGCTTATAGACACTAGCAACACTAGAATAATCACTAGCGCGATGCCGACCCTTAAGACATTAGATATTAAGTCTTTGAGTGAATAATAAAGATGTAACAGCGGATTTAGATGTGGCGACAGAGTTTGAACGATTTTTTACTGATGTTCCCATTAATATAACGAAAACTCTGAATTCGTCGTCCATTTCCGCTGAAATTTTATTAAAAGAAAACATACCAGAGTGTGGCACAGCCTTTCAATTCTGTTTTGTTACTGCTAATGATATTATAAATACTTTCAAACAGCTTAATCAGAAAAAGACAGCTGATATATGGGGACTTTCTGTACAAGTAATAGCATCAATAATTGAAGTAATTGCCCCTCAATTAGCAGTGATATTTAATAGCTGTGTTATGAGTGGAGAGTTTCCTGACCTTATGAAGCACAGCAAAATTGTACCTATATTTAAGTCTGGCAGTACCGCTGAGCCTACGAATTTCAGGCCTATTTCGGTGTTGCCAGCCTTAAGTAAAATTTATGAAAAACTTATATTAAATCAAATATTAGATCATTTTAATAAAAACAATTTTATTCATGATAAACAGTTCGGCTTTAGAAAAAATCGATCAACTACTGACGCGGGAGTCGAATTATTAAAATATATTTACCAGGCTTGGGAGGAATCACATGATGCTCTTGGTGTATTCTGTGATTTATCCAAAGCTTTTGATTGCGTAGATCACGACACGATGGTCAGGAAATTACGCCACTATGGTTTGAGGAACAGAGCTTTAGACCTTCTGACTTCATATTTGAATAATAGAATTCAGAAGGTTGATATAAATGGTAAGAGATCCCCAGGATCTGTGGTTTCCTTAGGCGTCCCTCAAGGTTCAATATTAGGCCCATTTCTGTTTTTAATATACATTAATGATTTACCCTACTTCGTGGGGGATAAACTTAATGTTGTATTGTTCGCGGATGATACCTCTCTTTTATTTAAAGTTAAGCGTAAACTCCATGATTATGACGAAGTGAACAACGTCCTCTCTAAAGTCGTCCACTGGTTCAATATTAACAATTTAAAACTGAATGAGAGCAAAACTAAGTGTATAAAATTTGTAACACCTAATGTAAGACCGGTGGCTACCAATGTGGAAATTAATGGAGCATCGTTGGACCTTGAGGTTTCGACTGTGTTTCTTGGTATAACAATAGACGCTAAGCTACAATGGGGCCCACAAATTGAGAAACTGTCAGGTAGACTAAGTTCCGCGGCTTATGCAGTGAAAAAAAATTAGACGCTTAACTGATGTTGAAACCGCTAGAATTGTCTATTTTAGCTATTTCCACAGTATTATGTCTTATGGTATATTACTGTGGGGATCTTCTGCAGAACTTAATGCCATTTTTATTCTGCAGAAAAGAGCTGTGAGAGCCATTTATAATCTGGCTCCTACCGATTCACTTAGAGAAAAATTCAAAGAAATGGATATTCTAACGGTTGTTTCACAATTCATATTTGAAAATTTAGTTTATGTTCAGAAAAATATTGGATCTTTTAAAAAATATAGTGATATTCATGGTGTTAATACCCGGAACAAACACGATCTTGTTTTGCATTCCACGCGTCTCCACAGAACAGGCAAATCTTTTATGGGTCAAAGTATACGCTTCTATAACAAACTGCCACAGGATATCCGAGATCTTCCACTGAATAAATTTAAACCTTTGATAAAAAGCCGATTGTCGAAAAAGGCTTATTATAAAATCTCGGATTACCTAGAGGATAAAGCTGCGTGGGCTTGAACTGCCTGACTCATGCAAGCTTTGAATTTTAAGGCTTACAATTTGTAACACCATATAAAGTGTTGGATAACTGATGGCTGCTGCACTAGTCAATTAATTGATGACATCAATAATATGTTAAAGTGCTTTGTGTCTTGCCTAACGAGGCACTGCTTAACAGCAGAAGTTAAATGTTAGACGTGTGCCACTGTGATATTAGATTGGTAATGCTCGCCATCGAAAGGTCTTTGCTTGTGGCGGCTTCGTGTGGCGGGTCACCCCCTTCCCTCCAATATGGTTGAGGGGAGTGATGGCTGCTGCTCGAGTCAACTCGTGCGCGGGTGCTGCTTGGGGGGACTGGTCCGACTACTATCCCTTTGGCTTTTTAGTTTGTTGTACCTACTTTCGTCGTATTTTTTTTTTTTTTTCCCTGTATTATCTGATCTTTTGAACGGCAAGACACACTGTCGCTCTGATCTAACTGTAACATAACACACTGTTTAAAAAAAAAAAAGTGATAAAATGACAAGCCCGCTGAGTTTCTTGCCGGATCTTCTCAGTTGAGGCCGCGTTGTGATCCGGTGGTAGCTTTTAAAAAAAAAAAATACATGACCTTTCAAAAGTGCTAGCGTTAAGCCTATTTGAAATAAACTATTTTTGACTTTTGACTTTGACTTTTGACTTTTGACTTTTGTGTCCGGCAATCTCACCAGCTACAGTGCCCTTCACGCCGGAACACAGCAATGCTTACACACTGCTGCTTGGCGGCAGAATATCTGACACTGCAGTGGTACCTACCTGGACGGTTCCTTGCACAAGGAATCTGTTTAGTTTGACTTTTGGAGGCGTTTAAGCAAAGTTTATAGTATTTAATTTGCGGCAAGTGCCGAAATAATCCGAATTCAAGAAATGTATGAATTAATATTAATTAACGTGTGTGAGTACGGCTGTTTTTTTATGCTATTACCTACAGCTTCTTATCCAAACTTACTGTATCGTATAAACTTAAGGCGAATTAAAAATTCATTTTAAATCGCTACAATCTCGAGTTAATGACTCTCTCTAATGAGTTCTTAGGTCACACGACTTTGAAACTTCCAATTCAATCTGTAAAGACGTTTTTCATTTAACGAACCGATACATTTATCGAGACAACGCTGCGCAATACTGAACTCTATGCCAATGTATTCAAAGTTAGTTTTTACCCGATTAATGGGTAATTTCTGAAGCATTAAGGTGTCTAAATATTTATCGATTTTATCGCCAGGTAATAGAAAACCGACGAAGCGATTTTATCCGCAAATGTGCCTACTGATTTCCCCTGGGACCGGTAATGGTGTCTTTTTTAAATTCTTGACCTGACTTAAATCTATATCTATACGTATTTCACTACCGAAGCGCTGCGCCCCTATTAAGTTTTTAAGGTCCCGGTAGCTTCTCCTAAACCTAAAAGTTCGTATTCATGAAATATAGGGTCATTCGTTGGAGGGAATCCAAGGACAGCTTTATCGTTTTATGGCTTGGCGCCCACATAAATAATGAGATGTACCATCGCGGTCACGAACGCTGTACCAGTTTTTGAATCAAAATCGTTTGAACGACGTTACGAGCGCTTACCGCCCACTTTTATTTTGGCCGGCTCATGCAAGTGATCATCTTCCTAATATATCCGTTCATGACCACGAGAGTACATACTTGTTTTAGTCTACGCTCAACTATTATTTTTAACCGACTTCAAAAAAGGAGGAGGTTCTCAATTCATCGTGTATGTATTTTTTTTTTTTAATGTATGTTCACTCATAATTCCGCCAAATATGTACCGATTTGGATGATTCTTTTTTTTACCTAATGGACATTCCATCAAGTTGGTCCCATAAAATTTTTATTCCTTATGAACCAATAGTTCCTGAGAAAACATGAATGGAATGTTAGAAGTATCTGGTAAAACGCCTAAAAATAGATGATGTTCTAATCAATAATGGTTATAACTCATACAAATATTTACCAATTTCAGTGATTCTTTTTTTATTCGAAAGCATGAACCATAAGGATGGTTCGGTATGAATTTCATCAAGACCGGATAAGAACTTTTTCGAAGAACATGAGTGATGGGAAGGAGATATAACTGGGAGAAACCATAAAATAGATGATGTCTTCGTCTACAAAATGGTCATACGCCATCCAGATCATCGTACCGAATTCGATGGTTTCTTTTTGACCCCCGACCAAAAACGAGGTGTTATTAGTTTGGGGGGGGGGGGGGGGGTCGTGTCTGTCTGTCTGATAACTGTCTGTAGCATCGCAGCGCTCAAACGAGTGGACAGATTGGCGTATGCTGGTTTATTGGAGATGGTTCTTAGCGATGTTTCTTGAAAATCGGTTTAGCTTTGAAAACCATCAGCTCTTTTCCAAGTCGAGATAGGGATATTTCGTATACAATGGAAATTTTTAATTACTTCTATTACTCCGAAAGATCTGAAATTTAGAACATATGTAAATCCGTTGATACTAAAAAACTAGTACTAAGAAAATGGTAACCTTCATCAGGGTCTGATGATGGAGCAGGAAGGTGGTCACAGGATTTCTGCACCAATAAACGTAGACCCACTGAGTTTGGGCTCGTTGTGTAGGTCTCGACGAGTATCTGCTAGAAAAATGATGTTCAGAGTCTGGTGATGGGAGGAAACAGTATTATGTTAACAGGAACTCTGTTCCATGAAATGTAGGACCCACCGAATTTTAGATCTGTGGTTGGGTTGGGAGATTTTAATTAAAATAAATTTATACCTGTTGGTATTAAAGCTTTATATCCAAATCGGTATATAGTTGAATAAAGACTTTTCAAGAGAATATGACTAAAAAGAATAAAATAAAATTTTTATAAAAAAAAATAAACCGACTTCAATAGACACCACACTAAAAAGTGAAAAATAACTTCAATATTCTTGAAGTTGGTGCTAAAATAAACACGATACTTACCCCAACACCAGAATCAACTGACCAGCACCAACTTCAATAATATTGAAGTTATTTTTCACTTTTTAGTGTGGTGTCTATTGAAGTCGGTTTATTTTTTTTTTATAAAAATTTGCATCTCTTATTATTATTTGTTACTGTCGTATGATTAGTGCTTAAACTGTGTCCCAGTCGTTCAAGCTGACCTTAGGCATCTGACTTGGCATAACGACTGCAGTCTAAACAGTGGTGTAGCTTGGCCGAGTCGGGCCCTTTACCAAGGTTTGTTGGGGGGCCCAAATGAAGGTAAGGTCTAAGGTTTGACTGAGACGAGGATAATAATATAATAATGATAATAATATATATATAATAATATATATATAATAATATATATATAATAATATATCTTGGGACAATCCACACACGGTCATCCGATCCCAAACTAGGCAGAGCCTGTACTATGGAAACCAGACAACTGATACTACTAACATTTTAAGAACTTTGCTTACACCCGTTTGGGGCTACAGGGGGCCCGGGGGGCCCATATAATTGATACGGCTGGATACGGCGGTAGCTACGACCCTGTGTCTATATTACCACAAACTGAACCGACTTTTGACGAGCCCTTTGAAGAGACACCCAATTCAAATGTGACTAAGCGGTCACCCATCTAAGGACTGACCTTGCCTTACGTTGCTTAACCAACTGATTCTTTACCAATCAGTGACGAATACTGGCTATGAGATAAATCTAATAATCAAATTGAGGCGGCTCAATTTGATTCTAGCATATGTAGATTTAAATATAACGTATCCTTATAAATTACATCGTAGGTACCTTTTAATTAATTTTTGTAGGCGACATACGAATATTCGCAAAAAATTGTTATTTTTCTAATTTATTAGGTACTCATCTAATAGAAACTGGATACTATGTCAAAGTGCTTTGTGACTTTCCTGACGCATAAGTTAAATGTGAGCCACTGTGATTTTGGTTCGGTCATGTTCGCCATCGAAAAGTCTTTGCTTGTGGCGGCTTCGTGTGGCGGGTCACCCCCTTCCCTCTAACATGGTTGAGGGGAGTGATAGCTGCTGCTCAAGTCAACTCGTGCTCGGGTGCTGCTTGGGGGGACTCGTCCGACTACTATCCCTTTTTCCCTATTCCCTTTTAGTTTATTGGAATTTTTGTTGTAATTTATTGTTTTCTTCTTTTCTCCCTTGCTTTATTTTTCAAACGGCAGGACACACTATCGCTAATGTCGATTCAATTGTAACAAAACAATGGTTAAAAAAAAAGTGAAAACATTACAAGCCCGCTGAGTTTCTTGCCGGATCTTCTCAGTTGAGGCCGCGCTGTGACCCGGTAGTAGCTTTAAAAAAAAATACCATTCAAAAGTGCTATTTGAAAATAAAGATTTTTGACTTTTACTTAGAAAGACGCTGCTGCCCGTCTTCTTGTTTTCCCTTAGGCACCTCTTACGGACACCCAACAGCAGGAAATGGGAGGTCCATTCTTAACGGGACACCCCACAGAATAGGCATGATGACTAATTTTGAAAAAATACTCTATAATGTACTTACGGGTCTACTATTGCCGAAAATAATCATATTTTTGTATTAAATTTACAATTAATAGCAATATTTTCAATTTTTAAAATAGAGTTTGAATTTCTTTCCAAAACGATGGCCGGTGCATGGCGCCATTTTGTGACGTCACTCCTGCGGTGTAAATAAACATCCGTCTAGGTATAAAAGTGAATCATTGTATCATTGTATGAAAGAAAATGTTGAGATGACAGTTTGACAGTTGTTTATTTACACAGGATTGACGTCATTCACTCGGATCAGCGTTTATTACAAAATGGCGATTAACTGTATTTGAGTAATTTATTTGCTTAAATATCACGAAAATCTCTCTATTATTATGAAAATGAGATGCATTTTTGGAATCAGTGCAATCTGTTCTAATATTTAAAACCACAGATTTATTGGTATTGTGTTGCAGTCATCATGCCTATTGATTGCACAATAATACTAAAACCTAATATAACTGTATTTAAACATATCAACAATATATTAATATTACAACGGATGTAGTAAGCAGTGCAACTATACAGTGTCTATAGTGAAAATGCTCGACTCAGCCGGGTATGTGCGCCGGATGTCCGGGCGATAATACCGGCGCGAATACGCATTTGTGTTGTAGTAATATTTGTTATGAGCACATTGGCAAATGGGTTAGATATACATGGTGGTTTCAGCTTGTATGAAAGTAAATATATTATGTACCTACATATATGACAAGTCCGTTGATCTATTGGGGTAAATGGTGTCCGGGTAAAAATAGTAACCTCCCATCTCTTTCCGTTGGGGGTCCGACTAAGGGAAACAAGAAAACTGGCAGCGGCATCTTTCTATTTGATTACCTTCCACCTATTTATAAGGCTCTCCATAAGACTTCTACCAAGCGTGGGAATTATGGCAAACCCTCCCTTCTAAGGGGTTCTCCTTTGTTCAGCTGTGGACATCTTTCGAGTGCTGATGATGATGTTGGTCTGAAATAATGACTCAAAACCTGTTTTAAGAAAAGCCTGCTTTAGTGTAAACCCTCTAACATATGGAAAACAGCAGATTGATGTTTAAGTGTGGCTGGTTTCACATATTGACTATGACGAAAAATAAAATAAACCGCGATATAACTGGGTAACGACGCACTGCCCTTCACACAGGTGTTGTTTTATTTAATATTTATGTGTTCTTTTTTATATATACTAGCTGACCCGTGCAGCTCCGCCCGCGCTTTTATTACATTTTGCTCCCCTTTTCTCCCTCCTCCCTAGATTTATCTCTCTACATATCTCTCTCTCTTATAAAAAAAATCTAATTATATGCTCTTTCTCTCCTCTCTCTTTCCCCCTCCCGCTTTGGTTTCCGTCACGCTCCCCCTCTTCCTCTCCCTGTTATCCCCACTCTGAACCCTCTCTTCTACGAACTTGCTCCTTCTCACTCCCCCCTTACTCCACCTAACTCCCCCGATCCCTCACCCCATCACCCCCTCCTCGAATCCCCTCTCCCACTTTCTCTTCTTTTGCACCCTCCTCTCGTTCTATATATCCTCGTCAATCATGGTATCAGCGGCATTAAATATACTTTATGACCTATTCTCAGACCTCCCCGATATGCACACAAAATTTCATACAAATCGGTTCACCCATCTATTTAATGACCTTGCCTTATGCAGCTTAACCTTAACCTAGCGGTATGAAATATACTGTATGACCTATTCTCAGACCTATCCTATATGCACACTTTCATACAAATCGATTCACCCATCTATTTAATGACCTTACCTAACGTTGCTTAACCTTAAACTACCGGGATAAAAAGTATCCTATTTCCGTTTTCTGGTTCTAAGCTACCTCCCCACCAATTTTCAGCCAAATCGGTTAGGCCGTTCTTGAGTTATAAATAGTGTAACTAACACGACTTTCTTTGATATAATATAGAGATTAAAGTTCTATAGTGATTGTATGTTCAATTTCACCGATAGATGGCGCTGTTCATAATGTAAATCACGCTAACATCGTAAATTACTGTCTAATGATATTCGATAATGAAAGTTCAAAGTTTTTCGCATCTTTTATTGTTGCGACTGTAATACAATACCTAATTAAATTAAAATTTCATGTCTGCTCAGTCCCTATTGTATATAGCGTAATAATACATATCTTAATGATTAACTGATCAGTCTATAATTACCCTATTCACATACAAAGGAAATTACGTGGTAATATGTGCAAGTAATGTTTCACTGCTTAGCCCCTATGAAACATAGCGTGATGTTTTATATACCAACTTACACCTTGACTTCTACACAACACATCACTGAAAGTCCTATCAAAATCCATCCACGGGTTTTCAAATGATACCTGGACGAACAGAACGACAGACAGACAGACAGAGAGACAGACAATAATTCCAAAAAAAATTGTTTTGGCCTCTATGTCGATAGTATAGTATAGACACATAGAAATTGAACGTATGTCTGAAAATAAATTATAAAATAAAATAACACGTAAAAGGCTTTTTTAACTTTGCGGATTTTGAAATCAAATTAGATTTCAAAATACGCAATGTTTAAAAAACCTGTGTATACAATAATTTAACCAAAAATTTACTAATTCAATTTCATAATTCCTCTCGCTACAGAACAAAAGTAATATCAAATTCGCCAAACTTGTGCCGGATATCCGGACAATAGAACCGGTGGCGGGCCTCCTCATCTAATAGTTATTTGTACAACCGAATGGCTTAGATAAACATTACGTATGAATCAGTTACGTATATATTCATTCATTATTTATGCAAATACGGTATATTATTATAGGTTGATGATTTGGTGAAATCTAATTATTGTACTGAATACCTACTCTGTTTCAAAGGAATTTATAAACTATTAGAAGTTCATTTCCACTTCAATAACCATTCAAGATTGTACATATGTTCAATTTACGAGCCGTGTAGCTTTGGAATTCCCTACCCATCGATATAATATATAAACTAGATAAACATTCAAGAACAAAATGACATCTAAAATGTGGTTGCGGAGGTTGCAAACTTATCTGTGCTGGTGGCGGAAACGTGAACTAAC
Source organism: Furcula furcula (assembly GCA_911728495.1). NCBI lineage: Eukaryota > Metazoa > Arthropoda > Insecta > Lepidoptera > Notodontidae > Furcula > Furcula furcula. The sequence goes on along the minus strand of OU452264.1, from coordinate 4,916,201 downwards.
GATTTTATAATGATAATGACTTGTAGTTTGACAGTTTCATATTGACAGTAGCGACACTCCTATCGGCAAAAATTAATTTGTCAGCTTGTAAAGAAATAACGACACAAGGGCTTTTTCTCGCTACCACTTTTTGAAACGTGACACCTAATCTAGTATATATTATATCGATATCGATGTCCCTACCTCATTCTATTCGTAATAGCCCTTTCCTAACGGAATAAATAAATATTTCCTTTCTTTGTGTTACATATATTTTTATATGTACATGTATAAAAGGTTCATAAAGTTTATAAAATTAACTAATTTAAGTAGTGCATAAATGAGCTCTATCTTATTAAATAGTTCTAATTAACAGATTTTTATTTGTAGAAAACTCATTTTAGAGTTAAGTTCGCGTCTTGTATGTGAATTACCAGCCTCTGCGTAATTAGTTAACAATTTTTTTTTATTGCATGTACTTACATACCTACAATTAAGTATTAAATATAGAAAAAATCATTACGATAATTATGGTAGAAACTACTTGGCCCAGAAGAAAGCTTCTTAATACAATAATATACTAAAACCTCTTAGGGAAAGCCCTAAGAGGTTTTAGTATTGTTTAATCAAGACATTTTGATTAAGTTAGTTTTTGTTCTGGCAACATGTATTAAAAAAATAACACACGCGCTAACTCGACAGCGCGGCGCTACGTAATACTTCAGAAACTCTTTCTACAAATAGATAAAACTGTCTTGGCCTAGCAAGGGATATTCTTCCAAGCAATTGCGTTTTCCCCACAAAGTTCGCGTTTATTTCGTTTATACCCAAAGAAAAGTTATTATCCGGAGCATTGTTGCTGGCCCGGACCACAGTAAAATTGCCTCACAACCGAATTTCTTGTTGTCATTTATGCATCAGCAAAAGAAATTTTTACAACAGAAATTTTACTGCTTTTCCAAAAAAATACAGGCGCGATAGGCAAAATACTATCCGGGTCAATCGTAAAGCTTCTTTGGCACAAAACTGCGATGTGTAGGTAAACATTGTGAAGGCAATGATATTTTATACACTAGATACGTCATTAGCGCACGTACAGTGAAACAACGAAATTAACCCAAATTGGGTGAGTCATTGGTCGGTAAAATGAAACCTAACGTGACGTGTGCCTTTGAAAATGAAGTAAAATGCCTAAATGCGTATTTAGAAAATGCACAAAGTACTGTACAAAAGTAAATAATAAGGAAAGGATATTATCATACCTTAACTATTAAATGAGAAAATATTTTATTAGTAGGGCGCGCATTAGTAGGGATATATCATATCTATGGTTTATAATATCATTGTGTGTAAGGCACTGTAGCTAAGGTTTGACTGGGTGGAAGAGAGTTAACAACCATTAACAATCAATGTCTTCGAAGCCGCTGGAAGGTTGGGGTGTTAGCTCTGTACGTCCATCGATATTTGTGTTTTCGTGGGAGAAACCTTCAGTAAGTCCCCGGGATCCTGTGAGAGGACAACTGGGGTATGTGGAATTCTTACCCACTAAAATCCCGTCGCATCGTCACATGGGATCTACGCCTCAGTGCCTTGGCTCTGAGCTTGAAATTACGCGTTAATATTAGCGCACGTTTTAACTGACTTATTATCACAAGATTTATGGAGAAAACTTTCCAGTCTGTACCTAAGTAGATAAGTGTTTTCATTTCATATTGTTACTAACCAGAAAACTTAAAATTATCCGTTTCTAACGTAGTATTAGTTATCAAGGTTTGCAGACTGATAAATCGTTTTTTCTATATAATTTACGCTTTTGTTTAAGTTAACGAATTGGCATGCGTCAACACGATAACTTCTTATGCGACTTCCAAAAATGTTATCACTTAATGCGTTAAGCGTTAAATGATAGATGATAGACGATAGGCGTTAAATGATAGGTGTTGTGAGGTGGGAGTGAGTGAGTGACTGACTTCGTTGACTCCGCTGACTCCGCCGACTCCGCCGACTCCGCCGACTCCGCCGACTCCGCCGACTCCGCCGACTCCGTTGACTCCGTTGACTTTGTTGACTTTGTTGACTTCGTTGCGCGGGGAGGTGGAATAGAAAGAGAGAGCGAGAATGAAGTTTCACTGCTTCCGCGCGGAGGGACTCCACGCACGCACATTTTTTATTATCACCACCCATGCTGCGATCCATAAGACGCCTGCCAAGCGTGGGGATTATGGTAACTCCTACCTTCTTAGGGAAAGGCCTTTGTTCAGTAGTGGACGTTTTTCGGCTGCTGATGGTGATGATATAAAAGAAACTTTCCGCGTCTGTCGGTATACTCGATAACTCCTAAAACACGCAACGGATTGTTGAAATTTTTGAGGACAATTTAGAAATTGTAAGTTCAAACTTATTAAGGATTATTTGATGGAACATTAAGATTTGATTTTAAACGCTCTCGCAAAGATTTCTTGTTTTGTAGCGAAGCTCATTAGAAAACCAATTTTAAAGTTAATCTAAGTAAATATGTTTAATGAAGCACAAGAATACCGCTCGTCTCATTTAAATATTTCTTGGAGTTGCTACGACAGACGTAGAAACTTTAGCGTGCAATAATATTATTAAGCTTTCGGAAGGAATTCTATAACTGATGGAGCAAATCAATACCAAATCCATTTTATAATATACGACGAAAATTTTATGGGTTCCCTCTATCTGGCAGAATCTTGATGCTACGAAATTTATTTGGCATTTTGGCGTATTTTTCTTAAAACGTATATTCTTAAAGCATAAAAAATATTTAATATAATTATTTTTTGGCCGAATACACACACTGGCATAGGAATATTATTTGGTAAAATTAAAATTTCGCTAAATTTCGTTTTGTCACAATTAAAATTTCGCATAATTCCGTTTAGCATAACGTTTATTTAGAGCGACGATTATTTAGAACAACTGAAAAATTATCGTATCGAAGGTCTAGGCAAAAAACGATTCTGACTGAACTTTCTACGATATGATAGTAGATAAGGAAGGATCTCTGGAGGGATGGACATTTTCTTTCTCATTCACACAAGAAAGGAATGCATGGTACCTACATGTGATACATTTAGGTTACATGACGTGATAGAAAGAAACAGAGCTAGTGATATTTTGTCCTGTAGCTTCTGTCACGGACTTCAAGAATAGCTCCACCATGCCATGGTGCGAATCACTTTTGAAGGTTTTTCGGTCATGATCTAGCTTTGGGGTTTTTTAAATTGTTTTTTTTTTTTTTTTTCAATATAACACCTTTATAGAATATCCAAATCTCAGAGTAATTAGAATGGAGCTAGTATCGCGTCGATTCCCCGAACAAATTTTTCGTGGCACTTTTGCGGGGTGCGGGAGGCGAAGTAAACACACACAGATACAATTTCACGCATACCCACACTATAATAAACTCGCAACACATTCAAAAAGATACGCACACAAATAAAGAATGACCTGACCATATGAACAAAATTTGGCAGAGGGGTTAGCGCATCATGATCTCTCCAGTGGTATCTCCTCTAAGATCCAAATCGATGTTATACTTATAATACATTTCAATATCTAATTACATAAAACATAGGTATTCTATTCTAGTATTCTATTGTAGTATTATTTGTTCATAGTATTCTATTGTAGCCTAATTAAACTCTCAAATATGTTTGTGGCGGTCGTGAGGGAGCTCGCCCAATGAAACCACCACATTTTTGTTGTATTCTTATATAATGCGTGTTCTGTTTACATTTACATTACAGTGAACATTTAGAGAGCCGGTATAATTATATTAACAAAGTTTTGCACAGTACTTCACAATATGATTGTTACAAGTATGTATTGTATTGATACCGTTAGCTTTGCGCGCCAAACTCGCCCTGACGTCTGCTTGACATCAGTCAAATGTTATGACAGTCAAGCGTCAAGTGCGAGTCGCGCGTTCAGTGGCAAATGCCACATGTTTATATTCATTGCACTATTCCTAATTCTATATACCTTAGCGCCATTTCCATGAACTTCACCAAGCTTTCACCAAATATATCAATACTGGCGGGTAAATTGTTTATCATACGTATGGCGCGTGACATAGGGGCAAACTTAAGCAATTGTGTAGTGAATTGTATTATGAAATATTGTTAAATTTCATAATTAGACAAAAAGACGATTTGACGAACTATCAAATTGACCAATATCAAATTTGACGAATTATCGATTTGACTAATATAAAATTTGACCAATATCGTGTGACCCGTTAAAAGTACATGTAATAATAATAATAATGTATTCCTGGCCGAAACAACCATAGCGGCCAATCTTTCACAAGATCAGCCTTGTACGCAGGATATATTATAGTGCACTCCCTCTTCCTTTATATAATACCTCTCATAATCCGATGGGACGGAAGAACCTCTCCCCGGACGTGTCGGCGTCCGGGGAGAGGTTAGGCGCAGGACCGACTTTTACATGCCCATCCGACGCATGGATCATCTTACTTTACAGACAATCAGGTGATCGGCCTGCATTGTCCTAACCAGTAAGGAACAACTACTCAAATTTGTTGCTCCCCGCAGGATTCGAACCCGCGACCTCCGGTTTACAAAGCAAGCGGTTTCCCACTGCGCCACGGAGGCTACATGTAAGCCGTATTTGAATAAATATCCATAACGTATGTATTGTGTAAGAATGCGGATTTTCTGTCCTTATCGGCGGCACTCTAGCTAGATGGCTTGGCATCTGTCTTGGCTCTTAAAATTCGTATTCCCTGAAAACCCATATAACTACAATATCGGCAGCCTAATAATACACGCGATATTAAATTTGCTAGCGAAATTATTTCCACAGCGTTCACGGGTACGACTCGCAGTAATTTGATTGCATCAAGAGTGTGCTGGTTAATATTATATGTGTACTACGTATATATTGTACAATGTTTAATAACTTCGTATTGTATATTTTTACCCGACTGCCGTAGAATGAGGGTAATGATTGTCAAAAGTTTTTATACCACCAAAAGGTGGCATACAAGCATGCGGCTCGCTTGAAGGCAAGGAGTCAGCGCAGCCTATAGACGCTAGTTACGCCAGAATAATTACTAGCGCGTCCTTCATGCCGTAACACAGCATTACTGCTTGGCGGAAGAAATCACTAGCGCGTTGCCGACCCTTAAGACATTAGATATTATGTCTTTTATGTTCAGTAATTTCACCAGCTACAGTGCCCTTCACGCCGGAACACAGCAATGTTTACACACTGCTGCTTGGCGGCAGAATATCTGACACTGCGGTGGTACCTACCTGGACGGTTCCTTGCACAAGGAACCTACCACCCAGTATTATAATGGGTGTCCCGGAAAGGGTATATCAAGCCAGAGGGTATGTATAGTATTGATAATAAAGACCCCGAAAAAGATGTCAAATATGGTAAAAATTGATATTTAGAATTACATAAAAAAATATTTGTATCGTCTTAAAACCATTTCTAAGCAACCCTGTGCCATCGTGCCTGCTCCTATGGAGAGACTGCTTTTTATTAATTGCGTACCTAACCGGTTTAATAAGAAATTCATGCTTTTTCGGGTAAATAATGAAAAAATTGTTTAACCCATTGCACTAAAACTGTTGACTTTTTCATAATTTTATTTCACAAATGCATTGCTTGTGGGTTACACAATGCGTCATTACAGGCTTGATAGGTACTCCATATCTAGGACACCCTGTATACATAGTAGTATACTTCTTTGGCACGCTACGTTTTTATTCAGCTCAGTGACTGGACAAGCAAGACATTCGCCTGATGGTAAGCAACAGGCCTGCCCATAGACGGCTGATGATGATGATAAAGTCTCATGACCCCGGTAATTTCACCAGGTCCTTTACACCAGAAAACAGCAAGGTTACACATTGCTGCTTGACGGCATAAAATATCTATGCTAAAAAAGAGTAACTACATAGTATAAAACAAAGTCGCTTCCCGCTGTCTGTCTGTCCCTATGTATGCTTAGATCTTTAAAACTACCCAACAGATTTCGATGCGGTTTTTTAAAAGATAGAGTGCTTCAATAAGAAGGTTTATATTTATAATACATGCATAATATAGTAGAGAAACACTGATAATTTTACAGGTTTCTAATGTGATGTCGTAAATAAACACATTTTATTTTGCACTTACATTGCAAACGCTGGCTGAACCCTATTATATATATCAAAGTAATGTACTACAGTATTGTACACGTTAACAAGGTCTACAAAAAAGTCTGAGATGGTATATGTTTATCTGTTAGGGATAACTCACAATGACCAGCTTTTATCCTTTACTTTTTATGTAAAATTATGGCTTATTTACGAAGCGATTTTAAGCAATACAGAATGCTGTCCTTAATCCTTATTCAATTAAGTATAAATACATTTTTTTACCACCCGTGCGAAGCCGGGGCGGGCCGCTAGTACTTTATATAAAGTATTCTTGAAACTTACATCATCTTGAACAAAATAAACAGATTCTTTTGTAGTTTCAAAGAAATCTCTTGCTACGCTAATTCCTTTACAAAACTTAGCCCCCACGTCTTTGCACCAAATTTGGACCTAATTCATTCGTTCAGTTGAATTATTTATTTGCCAGCATCTCTATTGTGTAGCTCCCAAATCCCGAACACATATTACAGGGCCCTAACAAATTTCTTACGCGCGAGATACCCTTTGATACAAATTTTATCGCTTCTCTGGCCAAAATATCATTACAACATAACAATGGCTGGAAATTCTCGGTATTTATCTTCAACAAAGTCACAGGGCGTCGCTGGGGCGACTTGTTTCTTCATACATAGATGAACATAAAGTGACTAATTCGAAAAACAAGTCTTTTGTTGCGATATACCACGTGACATGCTTCTACGTAGTACTAACTACTAGCACTGTCTATAAACCAATTTGTACACTGTGCTACTAGGTAGTCGAATGAATCACACGAAACGCGGACTGAGTTATACAGGTTAATTGTTTAACCAGAGCGCATTTTTTTTTGGTGGCTCTGTTTCATAAATAGAAAATGTTTTTATATATATTTTTTAACTTTTTGATATCATGTCCTAGTTTGAAATAAAGAAATAATGTTTATGAGTATCCGAGATGCGTCTTGGTCATTGACGTGTGTGGCAGCCAGACAAAGGGGTGGTATGATGTGCAAAAACTATCTCAGCCGGCGCGGGCGACATTGGAACTATAAAATCCCTTATAAAAGTGAACAGCTTGCGTAGTTTTTATTTATTTGTTTCTTATGTAAAAAAACACGTAGTCTTGAAATTTAGTAAAAAAATATTAGTTAGAATTTTATAAATTGCAACTTATATCCCTGGCATTTATTGAAACTAAATATTTACAGTTTATTTATTATTATTATTACCCCTTTGTATGGCCAAGCTTATACGTTGGCAGAATAAGATACCAGACCGACGGTCTCCTGAGACTTCGATAAGTTTGGATGAAAATTCTTTCACCAAACCGTGCGTCTTATGAGACCAAGGCTCCATGGTCTCCACCGCATAGGGCGCCAATATATAGCTCGAACCTGGAGCTGCATACTTGCGTCGCTTTGCATCACTAGCGGTCGCCGCCGCCCCTCCAGCCGCCCTGCAAGTTGCCGGGGTGTGGAACGCAGTAAGTGTGTCGACACATGTCGCATCCCACACCAACGGCTTTCCATGTCGCCATGGTATTAAAGTGACACTATTAGGCCTCTTGCCATCATCTCGTGTAATACCGACTGGTTCCAGTAGCAGGCAAGGACACCGGCAGTGACAAGCCCTGGTATTGGTCAATAACACAAATTGGTATTTGTGACGATGGTATAGCCTGTAGCCAGTGACCGGACTCCTTTGCAGAGACAGATATCAACCGCGCACGATCCAGATCGTTAGTGTTGGATGATAAAAGTGAATGGCAAATTGAATTACGGCTTATCTCACTGTCTCTGAGAGTGAGTTAAGATTGGAGGGTCGGAATCCGGGCAAGCCAACTGCCAGGCATTTCTGGCCTCACTCAAATACGTCACCTCAACAGATCCCAAGGCTGAGACAATAATAGACCTGCTGAGGACTTATATTAAGTTAATTATCTATAGTGTTAAAGTTCATCATAACGCAGATGTAGGAGCTTGGAAAAAAATTCTCAATTTGACACTATTTATTTTCACTGTCTACCTAAATTTTGAAATCGGGAGTATTACACATAATTAATGCTCAATTATTACCTTTAGATAAACAGTTGTGTTTTGTGTAGAGCGAATGAAATTTCAAATTCTCAGGTGTAGTAGCTTTCACCAAAGATATTTTTACCTGGAACAAATAAATTCAAATATTAGACGAATTTACCTTACAAGTTTAAGAAAGGCACAGTCAGAACAACCGTATGGGCAGAGAAATACCTTACACAAGCCTCAAGACTTAAATTCTAGGTTTCAGCTCCCTTCGGGACGTACTCTAAAGACCGTCTGGCGATGGAGAGACTGGCGCGGTTCGAACTCTTAAAAAACGTATACCGTATTTGCTAAACAGTTTGCCAACAGACATTTCACAGAAGGTAAAAAAAGTATTACTTAAAAATTAGTTACGACATTACATATCAAGATGTTAATAGTATTATTATTAATTTAGAATAATATTAAGTTAATTTAGAAATTGATGAGACTCGTCAGATCCTCACAGTCAAACCGAATAACGGTTTTGTGGGACAATATGTAATGATACCAAATTGTTAAAAGTAATAAATAATAATAACAAGAACGGAGTACCATAGCGCTGATAAAGACTTCCTATGAGACCGAGTGCCTTCTGAAGGTTTCCTCTCCAACAGCAAATAAAGGTCCCTTGTGCTACCATGCGTTCCTACTAAACGCGACCCCAAGGCGGGCAACAATGCGGTGCAGGCCCTGCATGGGTCGCGAGTAATACGAGGGTGCTCTGTTGTGCTGATCTCTTAAAAAAACTCCGAGCATAAACACTGTTTTAAACTTTTAAGGCGATTGACAATCATGTTTTGACTCACGGGTTTACTGCTAGGATGATTAATTATATCTTTCCTATATTTCGACGCTGTTGCAAACGCCATCATAACAAAAACTAAAATTTTAACAATTGCTAAATTTCCATCTATCAACCGACAACTTGCTTTGAATAACACCTCAGTAGAAGCAGTAAAGAATTTTAAATACATAATTAGTCAAATAACTCACGACTCTAGATCGACACCTGACATTATTACTAAACTATTTCAATGGCCAAAAAGGTATTTAATAACAAGAAACATTTGTTCAAAGCCAGGATAGCAACTGCTGTAAGAAAACGGCTCATTAAAAACTATATTAGGAGCATCGCTTTGTATGGTAGTGAAACATGGACCTTAAAACAGAGGGATAGAGAATGGTTGGAAGCATTTGAGATGTGGTGTTAAAAAAAATGGAGGGTTAATTAAGTTGGACAGAAAGGCGAATGAGGAAGTTTAGGAATTGGTTAATGAAGAAAGAGAAATTTTAAAATCTATCGAAAATAGGAGAGGAAATGTTAAAACGATAGTGGAAGATAAAATAGAAGGGAAAAGGGGAAGAGGAAGACCAATGCGAAGTTTCATGAAGCAGGCAGTAGAAAAAGTGGGAGAAGGTCAAAATAAAGGCTTATAATAGATCGGATTGGAAATTGCTATACCAACAAGAGCACAGCTCTTAAACTGGAGAGAGAGAGGCGAGTTACGATCGGGAGCCAATAGTTGTCGACATTTTCCTCGTGCGGTTACATTGTAATCGAGAAATGGAACAACAATAGGGAGTATTGAATCAACTTTTGTATGTATTATACAGTCTTCAGTTCTGAATAATGTGCATCCGTCTTCCGTAACGACAGGAATGTCAAGCCTATATATGCCTTTATATATACTTACCTCATTATCAAGTATAAAGTAAAAGCACAAAAAGGTACCACAAGGTCAGCAAGGATTTAATAGGTGGTAGGTCCCTAGTGCAAGGAACATCGTTCAGGCAGCAGTGTATGCAAGTGTGTGCTGTATTCCGGCGTGAAGGGTACTGTAGCTGGTGAAATTACTGGACACAAGAGATATAATATCTAATGTCTTAACGGCAACGCGCTAGTTATTCTTCTAGTGTTGCTAGCGTCTATAAGCTGAGGTGACTGCTTACCATGCTTTCTTCCCACCTGATGATTGTCCATGATAGTGAACATTATTTCTACGTTCAGGCTTTTTTTCGAAAATAGCTTTTTATCAGATTGATTTAGTATTTATAAAAATTAAACCAGCCATCAACTACCTTAACTTACATAAACAATTCATAAACTTTGAAATGAAACTAACGGATTATATTTTCGTGGTTTATCTTTGATTTTACTTATCCCGACGTTTCGAACACTTTATAAAACGAACATTTCAAATTAGTTTCATTTTAATATACATGTACTATTTGTGTAAATATCGGAAATTATTAAATTCATTTAGGTACTTTTTACATAGCTAAGTGGCACAATGACTAGCGGGGTAGCACCACATACAATATAATCTGTATGTTATATTCACACTTCATGAAATGAAAACAGAAACTAAATTTGAATTATTTTTCTTAAACCAGCAAGACCATTTTCACATTCCACGTTCAAATCTTGTCTCAGAAATCACCTTTGTATCATTTTAATAAAGTTAATTAACCGATGAACGATGGCCCTTAAGAAAAGAAAAAAGAATATAGGCGATATTGACGTGGTATTAGCAGGGCAAGACTTAAGTGAAATGTAAGCGGTCATAGAGAAGACAAATCTAATGATAAAAGTACCTCATAATATTAAGCTTTTAGACCATAGGCCGTACAAAAGAAAAAGACATAATAATTTAGACATGAACAATAAAAAACCTAATAACTCTTTGGCAGGCGGATTGGGGAATCGAACAAAGATCCTCGCGATTACCGGAGCATCCAATATAAATGTTACGTCATTCGATGAGCCGTTATTTTACCGATAAATTTAAAAATCGTGTCAACAATGACAAAGGCTTCTCTTAATGGATCGAATCGGGTAACCGTTATTTACCGACTGTGCCATCGATCATGATAAATTGATGATATTACGGCAGTATTTCCTATCTGTCAACAGACGGGCGTACTGTTGTATAATCTTTCACTACTGTGGAAATATACACTGCTATTTTGAATTTGTTTTAACTTTCAATAACATTAATATGGATATCAAATGCAGGGTCTTTACGAGACAATTTGCAATACATAATATATACAAATGTATACGTTTTATATTATATATTAAGTATAATGTAATTTATGACCATATTAATGAAATTTACGCGAATGAATGAAATTAATCGCGTAAATATAATTATTATTCAAAGTGAAATGAAACTAATTTTACTAATTATATCTCGGTTTATTTTCGCAGTCATAGTCACGGGCGGACTGAGGTGATAGCTGTCCATATTATGTCATAGTTGTCTTAGGGTACTCTTAGGTCTTCTAATTATTATTGTCAGTCAGTCCACCCATGACCATGAATGCTTTAAAGCTTTGAAACGTCGGGAAATTAAAATCAAAAATAAACCGCGATATAATCCGTAATATTTGTTTCATTTTAAGAACATTTTCTTCCTTTGCAGTCTAGATTCTTGTGCTTCAATATTTTTTTTAGGTCTTTGACCATAATATAATTTAGGGAATACTAAAACACTGCTACTTGGCAGCAAAACATTGGACTTTTCTTGCATAAGGGACTTAGGTTAAAAACATGAACTCCCAGTAATATGTCATTATGAAGTGTGTAAAATGCGTATCTGCATAATATATTTCTATGAACGTAGCGTCTCGACGATTTGTATTCAATAGGGATCAATCGTTATCCCTACAGTTTCATCCATCAGCCCACGTACCGCTGGTATGTGGTACAAGTGTTAGGCTGAAGGCGGGCCTAATTATAATAATGCTCTACTAACCTATCCGGTCGGGGGGTCGGCCAATCTTTAACCATTATTTAACAAGATTAACCAATTCGTAATCGTTGAACGCAATAAATAAGTTAACTATTACTTGCACTATGTCTGGTCTGTACGCGCGTTGTTCTGTTGCATAATTATATTATAAAGTAGTGTGTAAGCAGCAATGCTTGCACATTACTGCTTGGTGCAGTGTCAGATATTCTGCCGCCAAGCAGCAGTGTGTTCCGGCATGAAGGGCACTGTAGCTGGTAAAATTACCGGACACAATGTCTTAAGGGTTGGCAACGCGCTAGTGATTCTTCTGTTGTTGCTAGCGTCTATAGGCTGCGCCGTCTGCTTACCATCAGGCGGGCCGCATGCTTGCTTGCCACCTTGATAGTATAAAAAAAGTGGTAAATAGGTTATAGGCGACCCAAAAGTGGTGGAAAACGGTGAACTAATTAACACCACATGAATCAGTAGTACACCACCCACGGAAGCATTGACAGCGTCTCTTCATTTTAATTTTATCAAATAATCTCATCAAAACAATCAAAAATAGTATTATGTAATGCACAAACAAATTATCGTTAGTGTAATATTGCAATATCAGGTGTATACAGGGTGTAAGGGACATCGTACCGAAAACCGATACCAGGGCTCCAGTACATGATTCTGAACACTCTAGTGTTGAAATTTTTCATCGGCTTTTTCATGAATTTCCAAAAAAGAAAATCCACTTTTTTTAAATAAAATTAGTATAATATCATTATTGGTATAATAATAAAGCATAATTTTAATTTATAAACAATAAATTACTTATTTGTGGAAAATTTATTTAATTATTTATTTATTTATGCTTTATGCACTAAAACAGTACATAGGAAATTAATTAATAGGCAATTAACTAATATTATTTTAGAAAATTAGCAATGTAATTTGAGAAATAAATATTATTTCGCATATATTCATTACATGTTCGAAAATTAATAATTTCATTTTCCATATAAATAGTTTCTGTAATGTTGTAACGGACATTATTTGACATCTTATAATTTTTTTTTCGGTACGATGTCCCTTACACCCGTTATATCGTGTGAGTGGTGTGCCACATGTAATCGATTAGTAGGTTACTTAGTAGGTTACATTACATATCTATTACTTATAATCATTTCATCATTCCTGTTCCATACATCTTTGGGATGACCAGAATAAAACAAGATGTCTGATTGCTTAGCCCATTTAATTGATATCTGCATCCTAAATCCAAATAGAACTCTACTCTTCCAATCTGATGGAAAGGGAGGTCGAAACCAGCTCCCCTAGACAATGTAACATTCTACAAGCGTTATCGCTAATAGAAAGTATAAAAATGTATGAGAATGACATAAGTCATCGAAAAATCACGTGACAAATTAAAGGGAACTGACACCGCGAATGAAGAAATAGAATGGCTATGAAGCGATTGCATCTTGTCTAGGCCCTCTGGACGACGTTTCATAAACTGGTTTATCGTCAATGATAAACGGTCTCTTTGTCGACGGATGCGTTGACGACCCATCGCTACTAATGACTTATGTCTGCGTATGATTCAAGGCTGATTATGATGATGAGTTAGACCCAATCCTATGACTTTTGCCAATCCAAAATATTCTCATATTAGTATGTAAAGGTACTCGTAGCTCCAATCGTGCTACGGATGCTATTTTTTAACCGACTTCAAAAAAGGAGGTTCTGTATTCGACGCGTATGTATCTAATATTAATAGAAATGCGTAATATTCATATATGTTAGTCTATGTGGGCTTCTAAACAAATTTACCACATTTCACGAATGTATGTATGTATGTATGTAGGTTTGTCCGCGGATTTCTCAGAAACTACAAGTCCGATTTCGAAAATTCTTTTTGCAATAGTTAGAGTTCAACTTAGGGTAGAGTACAAGATCAAAATCGGTCCAGTAGTTTAAGAGATATAAACTTTTTATGTTTTCAGTAAGTTACTGTAATGTAGACGTTCGAGTTGCGTGATAGTGCTGATACCTATCTTGGTAAAATAAGTCACTAAAAAGTGTTAAATAAAATATTTAAAAAAAAATAAAAACCGACTTCAAAGTAAATTATCTAAAAAGCATAAAATAACGAAAATATTATTGAAGTTGGTGTTAGCGTACCTGCTGTGTATATTCTGCACCAATTTCAATAATATTTTCGTTATTTAATGCTTTTTAGATAATTTACTTTGAAGTCGGTTTTTATTTTTTTTTAAATAGTTTATTTAATATGAAATTACATTGTAGAACCATGTGTAGACATTGTGCCGTGTTCCGGTGCGAAGTAACCGGACACAAAAGACTTAATAACTAGTAGTTCGGATGGCAAACAGCTGTGAAGAGAAGCTGTTTACATGTTTAGCTGTTTATCTTATCTACAGGTGAAATCCCTTTCACTCGCAATAATCACACGACTTACTTTTGATTTTTAAAAGCGCAAGGTACTTGTCAAATCCCTCGTTACGCTGATACGATTTACAAATGCCTTTCGAAATTTATATTTTTGTCTGGAACACCTCGTGCTAAATTTTTCACATAACAACATTGTACAAATCTCGACCAGCTTTTCCGATGACGTGGAGAAATAATGCACATTTCTCTCGATTGGAAGAGTTTTCTCTCCCTGACGCAATTAAGTACCAATCGAACGTTTTTTCCAATCACGACAATTATCCGATAGATTACCGTCACCACACATGGCGGGCGGTTGATGTAGCGACATGTACGAAGTAGTTGCATTGCTCACGGTGTTCGCCTTATTTTTACTTGAAGTTGCATCCATTTTGCACTGCCCTTGTGATTCTATGTAGTTTGATATAATTAGTCACAGCCACACCTAACACCATGAAATATTTGGGATAGATAAAGAACAACACACCAAGTGAATAATAATACAAGACGGGTTATTCACGACACTAGCCATTCCCTGTACAATTTTATCAATCTACCTGCATGTATAATGATATACTTAGGTACATGACAATCCTACGAAAAAGAAAGATGTACGCAAATTAATATAATTTAAAACCCGGATTGGAAATAATAATAAAACATATCCGGCTCGCGGCCGGTTGTAATTCAATGGAGCCTGGGTGAACCCGGGTATATTTGGTAATTTGTATTCAGCTGCCGAATGGGGGCAGTCGAATGCTGAACGTGTTAATGCTGACTTTAAATGTTTAGGTGAAATCGGTTAAATTGAAGTCATGTCCGAGTGAAAGCTACGTTTTTAGGGTTCCATACCTAAAAGGTAAAAAAGGAACCCTTAAGGTGCGACTTCGTCCGTCTGTCTGTCACACCTATATATTTCAGGAACCACTGATGATCAATTTGAAACTTAGAAAAAAAAAAATCTCTTTTATTTCGTAATTGGTTTTTTTTCTCTTTTATTTCCTTTTCAATGTATCTTAGTTTTATGGTTTGTTTTTTTTTTGCTATCTGAGGTGTTAGACGAATAGTAAAATAACTCTAATACGTCCAAAGAAGGAATGTAATAGTCGGTGCGCGAGTCTGACTCGCACTTGACCTGTTATTTTTTTTTTCAAATAGACTCCGTGGCAAGTGTATAAAAACTCGGAGCCCGTTGGCTCGAATCGTATCAAGAAAAAACCGCGCAAAAAAAATAGGCCCGGCCTCCGAAGGGTAAGTAATGGTAGGAAAGGTCAGTCAATGGATAGGTGATAGCATTGGAACTGTGCATCTCCGTGCTTTAAAGGGCACGTCAAAAATTGGTTCCGGTTTTTGCTATTTAGATAGCAGTCGTTAAGCCAAGCCTAGGCCTAAGGGCAATTCCTTCGGAGTGCTGGACGTTCGGGGTGTGGGCTCTAGGACATCCATTGAGTACGGCGGCGACTCCGAGGAGGACGGCGGCGGGATTGCCACCCACGCCCCGTGATTACCGTGACAGGTTCCCGGCGGGCTACAATGCGCTCGGCGGCGGGCTCAAAGACAAAGCCTGGGGCCCCTGGTGCAGATCCCAACGAAAAGCCCTGGGGTCACCTCTCATATGGCAGCGGGGGTTTTAGTGGATAAGAATACCACATACCCCGGTCGAGCCCCACAGGTCCCGGGGAATTTTTGAAGGTTTCCCCCGCGAAAAAAAATAAGGGCAGTTTGTACAGCTCCGACACAATGTTGCCCACAAACTATACGATAACAAAAGATAATCCTATTCAATCGCACAGGAACAAGAATACAGTTTCCTGGAAGACTTGATTTATGGACACAGTAATTGCGGATATTTTGGATAACGATTCTTTGAACGTTTTTATAGACGCCCCAACACCCACCCGCGAAAACCAATTTGTTCCTCTGACCTGAAATCTTCAAGAAAACTCGATAAGCGTTGAACATTTCCAATTTATCAAACGTTTTGTACATTTTTACGTCTCATCCGGAAGATATATAAGCATATTTTTTATGACCTTTGTTTGATGTAAAAATAAAGTGGAATGATGTAAAAAATTTTTCGTTATTTATCACCATCATCAGCAGCAGGCGAAAGACGTCCACCACTGAAGAAAGGCCTCCCCCTTAGAAGGGAGAAGTTGCCATAACCCCACGCTTGGCAGGTGCCTCGGAGATTGCAGTCTCGATAATTTGGCACTCGTTAATTTGAATCTGTCCATAATTTGTTTCTTTGCCGTTCCTTGAAAAATACTCGATAAATTGAATCAAATCCATATTAACTGGTCCGCTCGGAAATTTGGAGTTGAAGGAATAGTGTCTTGCATTTCAGTTTTTCTTCATACATTTAAAGTAAGTCATGTTCATGTTTCACTTGTGTTATTAAAATGAATTCAACACCTTATTTTCTTCCTCCAAATAACAGGAGTTTAAATAATCGAGAAGGACTCGATTATTTAAACTCCAGTTATTTTGAACTATTGGGAATTTGTAACACCTGTAATTGACTACTCATATTTTGCAATAAATAAATTGAATTGAATTGAATTGTAATTTTTCTCTGGTTCCTTGAATTTAAAATTATCGAAATTCGACTGTATATTATTTATGTTCTTACATCCCGGGGCATTCTTAGACATAGCAAGCAAATAGCAGTCTCTTCTATTTATAATAAGAATCCTTTGTTGATTCGTAAAAAGCAATTGGAATAAAATTTCAAAACGGACATTCAAACGTTGAGCTAGCAATTATCCTAACGATATTAAACACGGCACTGCAAATAATCCTTGAGGTTTTACCTCCGCTCCATTTAGATTTCGAGACCCCTTCATCTTACCTAACAATGTTTATTTCTTTATTCTGAATATTACTTTTATAAAAAAATAATATTCAAAGGAAAATGGCACAAGTCAATTTACTCGGTAATCCCGTTGGCAAAAAAAAGTAATTTTCAGTTTAATCTGCCATTATGGTCGGACGTTTTGTTTTGCCTAACACCTCTCTAGAGGAAATTGAAAATTATTAGTTTTAAAATTTTACAACCACTTATAAAAAGGCTAGCGCATAATTTCAAAAATTTAATTTTTAATTACTTTTTTTAATTATTTTTTTTCTAAATTTCTCAAACTATTGTTTGATTAGCACTATAAATATGTTCACTCCATGTACCTTAATTCAATCATTATTAGAAACTTTGTTGGCTAGACGTTTTAATTGTATGTTCCATATTATGAACTATTTATGCTGCTTGTTTCTCATAACTAAATAAATAATGTTGTCTTTTACGCGAATACTGCACATTGAAATTAAACTACGTTCACGGATTTTTTTTTGGTTTATTTTAGATTTTTACTATTTTTTTACTATAAGTATTAGTATCAGTAGTCTGGTTAGCATAGCACAAGCTCTGCCTGATCGTGTGTGAATTGTCCCAAGGTATTATTAGACTCTGGAAAAACTTAGCTCTCTTTCTGGGGCATTCGGGCAAAAAGGGACTTCACACTATATATAAAGGTGATAAAAAGTTGAAAAGGATTCCTATCCTGTTATATGTATAAACGTGTAAGGGTCTAACCTTATTTAACCGACTTCTTTATGTATGCGTACCGTAAAATTTTATGGCTTTTGTTGACTCTACGGTCTTGTTAGAGCCTAAATACAACATGATACAATAATATATTACCTTCATGGCTCAGCGGAACGTATATATGGGCGCTGTATTGATTTTAATGATTAAATGTTAAAATGACGTCATATCCGGGATAATATCAATGCAATAAAAAGAGTAAAGTATTTGATAGTTGCAGAGATTAATTAAATAAGTCAATTAATAAATTTAATATCATATTTATACGCTCAAATCTGAATATAAATTTAAAAAGATTGTTTTGTAAAATCAAACGCGAATATGATTGTTATTTGTTTAGGAATCATTCCTGGTTATTATTATATAAATTATTCTACGAAAATGAATTGTAATACAATATTTTTTTAAACATGTGTGATTTATTATCATGCAATTTTGTTTAATTTATACTAAAATATGTTTGTTTATGGAAGTACTTTGTTTTATATAAAAGGCGAATATTGTTAAAAACGGGAACAGTCGTTTGAAATTCGTCGAAGTGTAAACATCTCTTGTGCCGCTATATTTCATATGATAATACAGTGTTTTGGAAGATTTGTGATTCCGAATATCCGCAACATGAAGCCACGCCCACATATACAATATGGTAATTAATATTTATTTGTATTGTAATTCTTAGCTTGTCTAGTGAAACTTAAAAGTGTACGTTTTCCGGTTTTCTAAAACCGGAAAACGTACACTTTTAAGTTTCACTGACAACATTGCGACGAATTGCCTTTTGTTTTCATAACTTCCTAATTAAATGAGTTAGTTTTGATAATAGATTAATTTTAACAAAATTATAGAGTTTTGTATTTGACTGATGTATTATATCAATATAAAAGTTTTAAATGTAGAATTAAGAATTCTGAGTAAGCTAAGCAATACAGCGAAATTTCTTGACTGCATTAAAATGTTTCTAACATTACGTCGTCTTTTTTATTGCAGAAGAATGTACAAATGATCCTGAAATTTTGTGGACAGTCTGCGTTCCAATAACTTTAAGTAGTTTTTTTTTTTCAACGTCAAGCCAAAATATAAGATAAATCACGTTAATTCCCGATTAAAATAATGTTTAAACTCTAAGTAGGTTATATAAAACAAAAAATTAAAGTATCAAATATGTTTTTCGCTAGTATATCCAGGGTTGCAACACCAATTTCTTTTTGCCGCCGTTTCGTAGGTACTCCTATGTTTTATTAAACAAACTCTAAGGCTCAATTCACACCAAGATGGCAGCGGCCAGCAGCGCACTTTCAGTGTGAAAGAATTTTAAACTTTATCAGACCAGTATCGCTTGAAAAACGCGACGCCGCTCAAAGTCGCTTGCGGCAGCCGGGGCGGCCGCCCGCACGGCGCGTTTTCAGTGAAAGTGCGCTGCAGGCCCCTGCCATCTTGGTGTGAATTGAGCCTAACGCTGGTCTTCCATAAGCTCTATTAGCAGTGTCTGTCAAATTTGTACCATGACCGCAATAATTAGCGTGACTTAATTAGGAACATAATAATACTTAATTACTACTTAACTAGGACTTACTTTATTACTTAATTAGGACTATAAGAGCGTCCATCCGTTTATTTTCTTTTTGACAGCACCAATAGAACGTAACTGCGTCATGTTACGCAAAAGTTCACTTAAAGTGAAGTTCACTTGAACTTTTAAAAGTGAACTTTTAAAAGTGCTTGCAGGGTAAAATTTATGAAAAACTTATATTAAATCAAATATTAGATCATTTTAATAAAAACAATTTTATTCATGATAAACAGTTCGGCTTTAGAAAAAATCGATCAACTACTGACGCGGGAGTCGAATTATTAAAATATATTTACCAGGCTTGGGAGGAATCACATGATGCTTGGTGTATTCTGTGATTTATCCAAAGCTTTTGATTGCGTAGATCACGACACGATGGTCAGGAAATTACGCCACTATGGTTTGAGGAACAGAGCTTTAGACCTTCTGACTTCATATTTGAATAATAGAATTCAGAAGGATGATATAAATGGTAAGAGATCCCCTGGATCTTTGGTTGCCTTAGGCGTCCCTCAAGGTTCAATATTAGGCCCATTTCTGTTTTTAATATACATTAATGACTTACCCTACTTCGTGGGGGATAAACTTAATGTTGTATTGTTCGCGGATGATACCTCTCTTTTATTTAAAGTTAAGCGTAAACTCCATGATTATGACGAAGTGAACAACGTCCTCTCTAAAGCTGTCCATTGGTTCAATATTAACAATTTAAAACTAAATGAGAGCAAAACTAAGTGTATAAAATTTGTAACACCTAATGTAAATATTTATTATACTTATAATGAAAAATTGTTAAAATCGGAGCAAGCGTATAACCAAGTACACATTTTGACTTTAGTCCCCTCTCCCAAGGGAACCGTGCCGAATGTCGGGATAAAAAGTATCCTATGTCCTACCTCGGAGTATTAACTCAAATCTTGCCAAGTTTCGTTTCAATCCATCCAGTAGTTTCGGCGTGATGCTCAGCCGAGATACAGACAGACAGACAGACAAAAATTAAAAAAAAAAACATTTTCGGCCTCAGTATCGGTTATAGAATGCCCTCCAAATATAATTTTCAAAATATCTTCAATGTACAGAATTGGACCTGTTACAATTTTATTATAAGTATAGATAGATTTGTTTCTGTAGTACACACGTTATACCAACCTCCTTCAAATGAATTATACCATTCCATGGAAGTAATAAGTACTACGTACAACGTAGTACATATTACTTCCATGTACCATTCATCATCAACGACAATTTGACATTTGTAAGGGATCACTCATAGACAGTTGTTAACAATGTTTGGAAATCGATCAGGTTAAGCAACGTTAGGTAAGGTCATTAAATGGATGGGTGACCGTTTAACGCCATTTGAACTAAACGTCTCCGTGCTTCGGAGGGCAAGTACAAAGTGGGTCCAAGTTTTTAACCAACTTTAAAAAAGGAGGTTTTGTATTCTATGCGAATGCATATTATTGAAAGTTTAGTTAACGTAAACACAGCGCGGGCGGAGCTGCGTGGGTCAGCTAGTTCTAATTAATATTACTATTTTCCCGAAAGCCCCAAAAGAAAGGCTATTCGAGATGTCATGTATCTGTGTATGTATGTTTTTTCTTTAGCAAGGCCTACAGCCTAAATAGCTTAATTAATTTTGACTTATATTATGTCGTTAGATTCTTCTTAATTCTGGGAGTGACATTGACTATATATTTAAAAAAAAACATCGTTCGCCAACCGCCATATTATTGACTTCCAAAAACATCAATATGGGTATCAAAAGAAAGGTCTTAACGAGTGGAGGGAGAGGGAGGAAATATATAGTACATGAGGAGGATGGCGGCGGGGTTGCGAACCCCGTCCCTGTGAGCACCGTGACTGGTTCTCTGGGGGGATACAATGCGCCCCTGGCGGATGGCTCCTAGTGCAAATCCCACTGGAGAGCCCGGGGGTCCCCTCTCATGTGCCGATGCGACAGCCGCAGGGGTTTTAGTGGGTAAGAATCCCACATATCCCGGTCGAGCCCCCAGCTCCTGGGGACATTCTAAAGATTTCCCCCGCACTTACAAATTGTTTTTTGTAAGTGCATCAGTAAGATTTGAAAATAAAGTAGTAATGTAAATTCTAGTGCACATTATTGGACTTCCGTCAACAGCTCTAACTAAAAGCAATTGCACACGCTCGATATAATCAGAGATGTTTTTGAAATTGTCGGTAGTTCCATTTTTACTGCTCCATCTTAATGGACGTCCTTAGTTGGCACTTAAAAGGCACTATTAAATGTTAAGACACTGTTTTTATGATACGACGTGGGAGCTGGAATCGTTTTAAAAATCCTTTATGGTGTTATGGATTACGAATGTATTATCAATTATGTATGTTTGTGTAGAAAAGTAGGGAGCTATTTAAAACAGAGAACTATATCAATTCTCGAAATAGGAGAGATCTATATCAACTCGTATTAGGTTATATTCCTAGTAAATATAAAAAGAGCTGTGTAGTATCTAAGTGAGTTCGTATATATAATAAAATACCTAGTCAATTAAAAGCTCTTAGCGCTAGATTTTTTTTTAAATTACTACTTTAAAATTATTACTTTTGTTTTAAAATAGTTTCCATTGATTGTGTACGACCTGATAAATAGTAATAAATCTGAAACAGAAAAATATTTTACACATTACACCCCATCCCTAGCAATATGACTGTTGTATGCGCCACGACAAGATTTTCCCGTAAAATCAACCATTTCCAAAAATACCTGTATCTTTTAAGATATTACTTAGAACCCCGTGCGACTGCAGCTGTGTATACACAAGGATGTAACCTATTGATTGGTACAGCAACAAAAAAACAGCTGTGGACTTTCCATGTATCTGTGGAGGTTTGAAGTTAGGACTGCGTACGGGAAAATAGACGTCGTAACGCATATCAGGCATTCTTGATACGGGAAGTATGTGACTTGTACAGCACTGGCAGTAAGTCTTAATCTAGAGTAGCCGCAGGGAACGTGTTAAGATGTTGTGTGTATGTATAATGTCATAGGATAATTTTGTGTGTGTGTTCAGTCAGGTTTTTTGTGTTTATATATACTTACTTTAGACTTGTGTTTAATAAATCTGTATATTCCAAACCACACAAACAAAGTTATAATCTCATCAGTGCTACCAGGGTAAAAATATTTAAAACTTTTTCGAGTGCTGCCAACGTGAAAAATAACGTGTACGTGAAAGTTTCCTGAGTCAGTGACTTACTGAAATAATAAGGTGCGGAGTTCCCTGGTATCCGTAGAGAGTTAGGTTATGTTCGGAACTTTTCTTCGATAGTCACCAGACTGTTGGAAAATGTAGGGTATGTCTTGGTGGTCCACTATGCATAATTTCTGCTGCCAAGCTTCGCGATTTTTTTTTATTTTTCTATGTACTTAAATATAAAAAATAATAAAAAAAATGTTTCATAAATAGTGATTACTGTTATTTAATCACCTTTATTTTTATATCCTACCTGATAAAACGTGCGCAGGTTTGAACCCCGACTCTCGCACCTCTGATTTCTTTAATTAATTATATGCGATTGTTACTACCTTTCGGTGAAAGAAAACATCGTGAGGAAACCTGCAGAACGCCTAATTAGCTTTCGAATGACGTGTGAAGACCGCCATCCTGCACATGGCCAGCGTGGTGGACTATGGCCTACACCCCTTGAGGCCAACTTCAGGGGAGGCCCATTTCCAACAGTCAAACAAAAACAGTGGCTGTTAAAAAAAAGCTGTAGTAAAATACGATCGAGACCATTAGGCTTAATTCAGACAAGATGGCAGCGACCGGCAGCGTACTTTCAGTGTGAAAGAATGTTAAACTTTATCTACAATACGTAAAAAACTAGTATCGCTTGAAAAGCGCGGTGCCGCGTTTTTAGTTAAGACGGACGTCAAAAAAATCTCAACCTAGTTACGTGTAGACAGCCCTTAAATTAACCTAAATGCAACATAAAACGAAGTGTAGTAAAACGTTACATGGATCACAGGAGATCCGAGGTTTCCCATAGTCAGTCCACCATAACAGACCGCCGTAAGCTCCACTTTTATGACCCCATCATAAAAACCGAGGAAATGTTGCGAGGCGAAGGAGATACGTTATTTACTCTCCGTTTTAGCACTCGGCTAAAATGGTCAGTGTTTGTAAATGTTGACTGTCCAGATTCGAGATTATTTGCAGCTGTTAAACTGTAAACTCATCTAACAAACTTGTAAAAGAGCACTATCTCCTCTACTTCGTCACCATAACTATACGTTATTAATATAGTATTATATATTGTTATATTTTATTAAGCCTTTTCATATGATACCCCCTCTTTAACACTTCTCACTTTGACCCATTTCGACCCCCATTATAAAAAAAGTATAATAAAAAACATATTTTTAACCGACTTCAAAAAAGGAGGTTCTGTATTCGACGCGTATGTATGTAATATTAATAAAAATGCGTAATATTCATATATGTTAGTCTATGTGGGCTTCTAAACGAATTTACCAAATTTCACGAGTGTATGTATGTATGTATGTATGTATGTATGTATGTATGTATGTATGTATGTATGTATGTAGGTTTGTCCGCGGATTTCTCAGAAACTACAAGTCCGATTTCGAAAATTCTTTTTGCATTAGTTAGAGTATCTTTCAACTTAGGGTAGAGTACAAATTTAATCAAAATCGGTCCAGTAGTTTAAGAGATATAAACTTTTTATGTTTTCAGTAAGTTACTGTAATGTAGACGTTCGAGTTGCGTGATAGTGCTGATACCTATCTTGGTAAAATAAGTCACTAAAAAGTGTTAAATAAACTATTTAAAAAAAAAAAAAAACCGACTTCAAAGTAAATTATCTAAAAAGCATAAAATAACGAAAATATTATTGAAGTTGGTGCAGAATATACACAGCAGGTACGCTAACACCAACTTCAATAATATTTTCGTTATTTTATGCTTTTTAGATAATTTACTATGAAGTCGGTTTTTATTTTTTTTAAAATAGTTTATTTTTTTCATTTGCGTTGAGGTTGGGTAAGTAAGTTCTAAAACTATTCCAAGTTTCAAATCGATAGCACCAGTGGTTTCTTAAATATATAGGTGTGACAGAGATACAGACAAACAGACAGACAGACAGACGAAGTCAGACCCTATGGACTTCGTCTGTTGTGGGTTCCTTTTTAACCGGCTTCTTAACCGGCTTCAAAAAGAAGGTTCTCTATTCGACGCGTATGTATGTAATATTGATAAAAATGCGTAATATTAATATATGTTATATATGTCTATGTGGGCTTCTAAACAAATTTACCAAATTTTATGAGTGTATGTATGTATGTATGTAGGTATGTATGTATGTATGTATGTAGGTTTGTCCACGGATTTCTCAGAAACTACAAGTCCGATTTTGAAAATTCTTTTTGCAATTGTTAGAGTATTTTTCAACTTAGGGTAGAGTACAAGTTTCATCAAAATCGGTCCAGTAGTTTAAGAGATATAAACTTTTTATGTTTTCAGTAAGTTATTGTAACGTAGACGTTCGAGTTGCGTGATAGTGCTGATACCTATTTTGGTAAAATATGTCACTAAAAAGTGTTAAATAAACTATTTAAAAAAATATAAAAACCGACTTCAAAGTAAATTATCTAAAAAGCATAAAATAACGAAAATATATTGAAGTCAGTGTCAGCTGGTGCTAGTGTCAGTTAACATGATGTGCTAGTACCGACTTCAATATATTTTCGTTATTTTATGCTTTTTAGATAATTTACTTTGAAGTCGGTTTTTATTTTTTTTAAAGAGTTTATTTAAATTTTAGGTATATAACATTAAGATATACATAGATTAAAGGCGATCTGAAAGCGGTGGAAAAAGCTGAGCTAATTAACACAACTTGAATCAGTAGCACACCACCCATGGAAGAATTGACAGTGTCACTTCATTGAATTGCATCACAATAATCGAAAATACTTCGGGATAGGAAAATCTAAAATAAACCGCGATAAAATCCGTAAAAGTAGTTTGATTCAATAAACTAGGGCTTGTTTCAGTAAAATCAACGAGATAATAATGAAAATCGTCCAAAATCGTCTGTGCACTAACCTAGAGAATGGATAAACCATTCTCTGGCACGTACGAACGAAATGATCCCGTATATTTGTCGAGCCGACCCTTACGCCGTGAAGACAGCACAGTTACGTCCAGAGCAATTTGTTA
Source organism: Furcula furcula (assembly GCA_911728495.1). NCBI lineage: Eukaryota > Metazoa > Arthropoda > Insecta > Lepidoptera > Notodontidae > Furcula > Furcula furcula. The sequence goes on along the minus strand of OU452264.1, from coordinate 4,890,404 downwards.
AAGGTTTCGTTACTGGACCCTGCTCTATCATATTATTTCATTATTGGTTTAGTTCAGAAATTATGTACTTAAGTACTTTGTAGAAATTGTTAGAATTTATTCTGTTTTTGCCCAATCCCGATCATGACGAATAATAGACCGATATTATTGAATTCACAATTCAGGCTATATTTACTTTGGTCAATAAAAATACAGATTGGGATAGCTTTAAGCATGATTTGGACTCCCTAGTAATTCTGAAAGTTCCTTTAAAGAAACCAGAGCAAATAGAATTAGAAGTAAGAAAATTTATAAGCGATATCCAACAATGTGCTTGGAAAAACACGCCTGATTTAAAAATTAAATCTAGTTCCAGAAACTACCCCATGGAAATTTGTAATCTTATATCTGAAAAAAGAAGACAGAGACAAAGATGGCAACGAACCAGATAACCACCCGACAAAACACTGCTGAATAATCTTACGAAGCAGTTGAGCAGGGAAATAAAAAAGTTCCGTGATGAATCTATGACACTTACCTAACACAGTTAACTAATGATCGTGCAACAGATTATTCATTATGGAAAGCTACAAAACACTTAAAAAAACCCAATACCCAAATTCCTCCTATAAAAGAAGTGAACGGAAAATGGGCTGTAAATAATGAGCAAAAGGCAATCAGATTTGCACATCATTTAGAAAACACATTTCAACCAAATAAACTTGACACAGAAGAGATCATATTTGAAGAAATAATACAAGACGAAATGGACATAAAACTCGCGACACCAAAAGAGGTTCACACAGAAATTCAACATTTAAACAAGAAAAAATCCCCTGGCTATGATCTCATTACCGGGGAAATCCTCAGTAATCTGCCACATAAAGCTATAGTGAAACTTACGACACTTATAAATGCTTCGTTCATATTAAAATTCGTACCTGATATGTGGAAAGTTGCTGAAGTTATAATGATACCAAAACCTGGTAAACCACCTTATGAAGTAACTTCATATAGACCGATATCGCTGTTGCCAATAATATCTAAATTATTTGAAAAGATCCTATTGAAGCGTTTGAAACCTTATCCCTATCAGTTTGGTTTTAGAGAAAGACACTCTACAATAGATCAAGTTCACAGAATTACAAATATAATTGAAAAAGCATTAGAAGAGAAGAAAGTGTGCTCCACAGTTTTCCTGGACGTTGCCCAGGCATTCGATAAGGTGTGGCATCAGGGCCTCATACATAAACTAAGGAAAATGTTGCCCAAACAATTCTCAGATATTTTGGAGTCCTACATTACAGATAGAATGTTCAGAGTAAGGCAGGAAGATGCTTATTCTGATCTTAAGCAAATCAAAGCTGGAGTACCACAAGGAAGTGTTCTAGGTCCGGTCCTGTATCTATTATACACCTGCGATATTCCACAATTAGAAAACAATACTATCGCAACCTTCGCTGATGACACGGCCATTATGGCTACAGGGGTCACTCACGCAGATGCTGTGGAGAATGTACAAAGTGCCGTTAATACCATTTATAATTGGACGAGAAAGTGGCGAATAAAATTAAATGAATCGAAGTCTGTTCATATTGATTTTACCAACAAAAGGTCTAACTATCATCCGGTATACATAAATAATCAACCTATACCCTATGAGAATATTGCTAAATACCTTGGCATGACACTTGACGCAAAGCTTCGCTGGAAGGCTCATGTCAAAAAGAAACGCGAAGAGTTAGGCCTTCGCTACAAGAAACTGCACTGGCTCCTTGGAAAACATTCCGTGTTGTCTGTGCAAAACAAAATACTTTTATACAAGCAAGTCCTGATGCCAGTATGGACTTATGGTATACAGTTTTGGGGCTGTACCAAACAAAGTAACGTACAGACAATACAACGATTCCAGAACAAAGTACTCAGAGGTATTGTAAATGCGCCCTGGTACATAAGAATTAACGACCTCCATCGGGACCTCAAAGTGGACCTTGTTGCCAAAATTATTAAAGATTATGCTGAAGCTCATCAATATCGGCTTCATCATCATGTGAATGTCGAGGCTATCCAGCTCCTCGATAACACGGACATAGTGAGAAGACTGAAAAGGACAAAACCTTTTGAGTTAGTTTTAATATTAAATTAGTGCAGTGTGTAGTGCAGTGTAAAACACAATAACAAAGTGTCTTCACCATAATAGAGACAATAAGAAAAGTGCCATTGGACACATTCTTAAACTATTTTAATTTATTCGTTTAGGTCAAATTAATACTACTCATTAGTCTTTAGGCTAGATTGTAATTTATATACCTTACCTTACCTTTATTTTTGTACCTTACGGTAGCAGCATTAAGGAAAAAAAAATATTATACCTAGCAGAACACGACAGGGGAAGGTGCAACCATCTTGGGTTATAAAATTTTTACACATCTTTACGATATTAGCTGTAAACTTGAGCTTACAGCTCAGCGGTGTAAAAATTTCAATCAACAAAAGGATGAGGCGTGATCCTATTCTGTTAAGAATTGTGCATATATATACAACTAGCTGACCCACGCAGCTCCGCCTGCGCTATTTTTACGTTAACTAAACTTTTAATAACAGACATTAGCATCGAATACATAACCTCCTTTTTTATAGTCGGTTAAAAACTGGGACCTACTTTTTACTTGCTCTCCGAAGCACGGACCCGTTTAGTTCAAATGGCGTTAAACGGTCACCCATCTATTTAACGACCTTACCTAACGTTGCTTAACCCGATCTATTACAAAACCTTGATAACAACTCTCTATGAGTGTTCCCTTACTAATATTTATTATATTATAAAGAAAAATTGATAAAATCTGACCAAGCGTATAACCAAGTACCCATTTTGACTTTAATCCCCTCTCCCGAAAGAACCGTGCTAGATTACGGGATAAAAAGTATCCTATGTCCTACCTCGTAGTAAGATCTCAAATCATGCCAAGTTTCATTTGAATCCATTCAGTAGTTTCGGCGTGATGCTCAGCCGTGATACAGACAGACAGACAGACAAAAATTAAAAAAAATACATTTTCGGCCTCAGTATCGGTTATAGAATGCCCTCCAAAAATAATTTTCAAAATATCTTCAATGTACAGAATTGGACCTGTTACAGTTTTATTATAAGTATAGATAGAAGATAAATGCACGCGTCTATATGAAAAAGATAGCCTTCATCAGCAACCACGTTCATTGCTGAACTAAAGGCCTACCCTTAGAAGGGAGGGTTTGCCATAATCCCCACGCTTGGCAGGCGGCTTGGGGATCGCAGTATAGGTGGTAGGTAATTCAATAGAAAGACGCTGCTGCCCGTCTTTTTGTTTTCCCTTAGTCGCTTCTTACGGACACTGAACGGGAGGAGATGGGGATGAAAAAGATAGCCTTACGAAAATACTATTCTAAAATTATAATTTTCTGGGACATATTACCATGTGTGGATACCTTGGGATCAGATTACCATGATCCACACATGGATCTCAAACTAGACAGAGCCTGAATTAAGGAAAGCAGATAACTGATACCAGTACTCATATACTTTTTTTTTATAATTACATACTTGAACAGATAAATAACACTCGAACCAAGTGTACATGTGGGAATCGAACCCATGACCAATTGGAAAGCAGCCAGGGTGTCAAAAGACCAACAGGCCCGTCAATACTCATCATTCTCCTTACCTTATCCCATCAACTGGGGTCGGCGCAATATGTTTTATCCTTCCATTCATCTCTATTTGCAGTCATTTCCACACTCACTCCAGCTACTTTCATATCATTCGTAATATAGTTCATCCATCTCTTCTTCGGCCTTCCGCGCGCTCTATATCCATCCACATTCAAGCTCATCATTCTTCTCGTGACATGCGTCTCCTCTCTCCTCAATACATGTCCAAATCAAGATAGCCTCCGACTCAGAATTTTGTCGGTGACAGGCGCTAATTTCATACTTCCTCTTACATACACATTCCTCACCTTATCTATTCGCGTCACTCCACACATCCATCTTAACATTCTCATCTCTGCAGAATGGACACGCTTTTCGTCCTGCGCTTTAGCGGCCCAACATTCCGCACCATAGAGCATAACTGGTCTAATGACCGATTTATAAATTTTGCCCTTAAGTTTCAGCGGCATTTTTGGGTCGCATGTGGTACTGGTTATTTGTCGCCACTTTTGCCATCCGGCGTTGACTCGCCTTTTAACATCCCGGTCCACATTTCCGTCGGGCTGAAGCAACGAACCGAGGTACTTAAAGTCAGAGCATGATGGTATTACATTGCTGTCAATGGTGATATTCACGGCACTAGCGACACCACCAAAATCACATAACAAGTATTCCGTTTTGGTTCTACTTATCTTCAATCCTACAGTCTCTAGTGCGTGCTGCCAGTTGTTAAGGTGGCTTTGTAATACTGCACCATCCTCTTCAATTAAGACTATGTCGTCTGCAAAAAGCATACACCAGGGTGTTTCTCCTTGTATGGTTGATGTTAGAGCATCCATAACCAGGAGAAACAGATATGGGCTAAGAACCGAACCCTGGTGTAGGCCTACCGAGACTCCAAATCCATCCGTTACTCCAGCTGCAGATTTCACCTTGGTGACCGGGTTCTTGTACATGGCCTGAGTCAAGTGCACATACTTCGCAGGCACACCTTTCTTCTGCATCGCCCACCACAAAACCCGCCGCGGAACTCTGTCGTAAGCCTTTTCGAGGTCAATAAACACCATATGCAGGTTTTTATGCGCTTGTCGGTATTTCTCCATCAGTTGGCGTACGGAGAATATGGCATCCGTTGTTCCTCGTCCAGGCATAAATCCAAACTGGTTTTGGGTGACTTCACATTCTGCTCTCATCCTTTTCTCTATCACTTTCTCCCATATTTTCATACTATGTGCCATTAACTTTATTCCTCTGTAACCATTATAGTCTTGAACGTCTCCTTTCCCTTTAAAAATTGGTACCAAATAGCTGTTACTCCATTCTAAGGGTATAGTTTCCTCGTCCAAGAGCTTGTTAAAAAATAAAGTTAACCACTCCCATCCCTCTTCCCCTAACACCTTCCATACTTCTGCAGGTATGCCATCAGGACCTAGAGATTTTCCATTCTTCATCTCTTTAACTGCCTTTTTTACTTCGTCTAAACAGGCCCGTCAATACTGCCTACCATTATTTCACATTGGCAACTGTGAACAGTCTCCAATCCCCAAGCCGCCTGCCAAGCGTGGGGATTATGGCAACCCCTCCCTTCTAAGGGGAAGGCTTTTGTTCAGCTGTGGGCGGGCGACTTTCGGCTACTGATGGTATATAAATTACTCGTCCTATAACATGGTATATAGAAGGGACAATCGATTGGAATGTCACTTATACTGATTCTGGCAAAGGAAATTACCTAGTCTAGTTAATTTGACCTGAATTACAAGTTTAAATAATGAAACGTTGTGTTCATTACGGATCGATGGGGCCATTATTGTTAAAATATTAAACTTGCCCTGGTTACTCCTGGTGCCGCAATGAGTAAAGACGATTGCATTAGTCCGAGGTCGGGAGTTCAAATCCTACGAAGAGGATGTGTAGGTACCTATTCTTCTAAAAATGAAAAAAAAATCCATAACTACATAATATTTCATTCCATCCGATATCTAAAGCTTTGCAGAATCCTGAGGTTACGGATTCAAATACTGCTTCATCATCATCAGCAGCCTATAGCCGTCCAACGCTGCACAAAGGCCTCCCCCTTAGAAAGGCAGGGTTGACATAATCCCCACTCTTGGCAGGCGGATTACGGATCGCAGTATAGGTGAAAAATAAATCCAAAAGAAAGACGCTGCTGCCCGTCTTCATGTTCTTGCTTTGTCGCCTCTTCAACAACCAACGAGAAGAGATGGGGTGATGCAATTCTAACCCGGCACCCAGCAGGGCACCCAGCTATTACGTCACTCAAACAGGTGAGTGGTCATGTGACAATATAACAAAAAAATCCTCGCAATTATCCGGCTTCTTATCTAGACAAATAAAATCTTTTAAGGACCCTACAGTATTAATACCTGTATACAACAGCGTAGTTAGAAGTATACTAGAATTTAATAGTTGTGTATGGTCTCCTGGCTATGCAGTACACTCTAACAGATTGGAAGGAATTCAAAAAAGATTCTTACACCAATTATCTTATGTAAATAATAAATGCAAGGTATTGCCCTCCTATGTGAGTAGATTAACTTTTTATAAAATGAAGTCCCTAAGTGTTCGCCGTAAAGTATCAGATATTATGTTTTTGTTTAAACTAATTTACGGATTGGTAGATTGCCCAGAACTTTTAATGCATGTTAACTTGGAAGTCCCACGACAAGGAAGCCGATTGTTGAATAGACGGTGCTTCAGGTTACCAAGGTGTAGAACAAATATTCGTCAACATTCTCCTTTATACAGATCTTTTTCATATTGCAATGGCATTAAATCACAGTTTGACATATTCTCTGGTTCTCTATCCTCGGCGAGGGCCACTGTCTACAAAATCATTAATGATGCGTAATCTTATTTAAATATTGGTTTTTATTTATTTTGTTTTTGCATGATTTATTTAATTTCTTTTTTTTTTGTTACTTCTTTTTTGCACATTGAGTTTTTAGTTTTTTTTTATATATTGTTTTTCGAGCACTGTTCAGGCTTTTATCTTTTGCATGATGTGTTCACTGATATTAGAAATTACACCGTGAAAGTTCTTGTTTCAGCCATAAGAGATAATCAAGTGTATATTTCGAGTTGTGAACCAAATAAACAAAAAAATATATATATATATATTACTGTCACGGTAATTACTGCGCTCATGGTACTTTGTAAGACAGGTCACTTTTCGTGTTAAACTATATGCTATAAGAGGTCATGGGAAGGCCCCTGATTGGCTGAAAGTAAGATGTTATACTGGTTGTCCCGGAAAGGGTATATCAAGCTAAAGGGTATGTATAGTGTTGATAGTTAAGACCCCGAAAAAGATGTCAAATACGGCAAAAAATTATATTTTGATTTACATAAAAAAATATTTATATCATCTTAAAACTGTTTCTAAGCTACCCTGTGTCATCGTGCCTACTCCTATGGAGAGACTGCGTATTATTAATTGCGTGCCTGGCTGATTTAATAAGAAATTCATACATTTTCGGGTAAATAACGAAAAATTTTTTTTACTCACTGCAATAAAACTGTTGACTTTTTCATTATATTCTTTCGAAAATTGATTGCTTGTGGGATACACAATGCGTCATTACCGGCTTGATACCCAATTTCTGGGACACCTGTATACGTCGGATGTGCATGTAAAAAGTCGGTCCTAAACCTAATCTCTTCCCGATCGTACTGTACTTCCGTACTATCGGATAGTGGGAGTAAAAAAAGAGATTTTGCATAAGACATGAAAATAGATTTGCATATGGTGTCTGCAAGCACTTGTGCATTATATCATCTCGTGCATACTTAGCCGATCGTATCAAATATTGCCCGTTGTGGTCGTATCTATCTAGATGACAGTCTAATAGACCAAACTTTAGACAACGGAGTCTACTATTTAGTTGCAAATGGTTTATAAGTCTAGTGGTCTAAATGGCTCTTTTATCGCTTCTGAAGTTTCTAACTGTGAACGTGTGTCGTTGACAAATTGAATTTATGTCTACTAATATATGAAATTCTGGAGCAAAATACAGAGTTATTCAATTAATGTCTTGGATGGCGTAGTGGTTAGTAGATACCCTGGCTGCTAACCAAATTCAAATTCAAAAAATATTAATTTCATTTAGGCTTAATGCTAGCACTCTTGAAAGGTATTTTTTTTTAAAAGCTACCACAGGATCACAACGCGGCCTCAACTGAGAAGATCCGGCAAGACACTCAGCGGGCTTGTCATTGCTTTACTTTTTTTCCATACAGTGTGGTTTGTGGTTACAATTAGATCAGCATCAGGGAATATGCCATTCAAAAAATAAAACATGAAAAGTTACGACGGAACTACAACAAACTTAAAGGCCAAAGGGATGTGTCCCGCACCCGCGCACGAGTTGACTTGAGCCGCAGCCATCACCCCCCTCAGCTATATTAGAGGGAAGGGGTTACAGTCGCATGAACACAACTGGACATTGGCAGTAGTGGCACTAAGTAGTAGCCGATTGCCAGCGAACAAAAAGAAGAAGAAGAAGAGGGAACGGGGTGACCTGACACGAAGCCGCCAAAAGATCGTGGGTTCGATTTACAGTAGGTAAGTACAAATATTTATTTGTATGAATATGTATTATCGTCTTGTATTTGGGTGTTTTTAGCTATAGAAGTAATTTAATATAAATAAATGGTCCCTAAATGGTCTCATAGAGTCTTTAGATCCACATGAAATACGATCGATTGACGTACTTTTTTTATATTTTAGCTTTTCTTTTCAGTGACTGTTCGTCTTTTCGATCTTTAAACGTTGTTTATCTCAAAAAGTTATGGATGGTCTCCTAGGAACGTTTTTCTATAACTATAAACATTAAGGTTTACCTGCCTACCTTACTGTTTATTATGCAGTTCAAAAAAAGTAATATGTAGCAGGTTATCATAGTACAGGCTTTGTGTAGTATATAGCTCTGGCTGGTTCAAAAATCTAGAGCAGCCCGCCTAGAAGAGAAATGTTTTATAATTCACACGCTATAATTAACGAAGTCTCAGAGGACCGTCGGGCTGGTAGATTTTTCTGCCAACTTAGAAGCTTGGCCATCATAGAGTTTATATATTAAGAATAGAGTACGCGTTTGTCGATGGTCCCATTAAACAAAGGGTAGGCAGATTTTTCTCTACGAGACAGGTTTTTTGAACTGTTTAATGTTATATTACAAGAGTTATATTGATATGTAAGTGATAAGTAGTAATAGGTTTGATCTGTCACAAGCGCAAATGTCGATAAATACAGCTGACGTTATCGTACCAATAGGCATGATGACTGCAACACAATACCAATAAATCCGTGGTTTTAAATACTAGATCAGATTGCACTGATTCCAAAAATGCATCTCATTTTCATAATAATAGAGAGATTTTCGTGATATTTAAGCATATAAATTACTCAAATACAGCTAATCGCCATTTTGTAATAAACGCTGATAGAGTGAATGACGTCAATCCTGTGTAAATAAACAACTGTCATCTCAAATTTTTCTTGCATACAATGATCCACTTTTAAACCTAGACAGATGTTTATTTACACCGCCGTAGTGACGTCACAATATGGCGCCATGCACAAGCCATCGTTTTGGAACGAAATTCAAACTCTATTTTAAAAATTTAAAATATTGCTATTAATTGTAAATTTAATACAAAAATATGATTATTTTCGGCAATAGTAGACCCGTAAGTACATTATAGAGTATTTTTTCAAAATGAGTCATCATGCCTATTGTCGTGTAAGTACCTGATATTGATGTATTTTGATGTTCTTACCTGTGCCTACGGTTCTTACTTGCATTTAAGCATTCTATAGTAGGTACCTACTTGTACTGATTTTTGTTCTGTGTTGGCTATACAAATAGGTAACTCCGCCAGTCTTTTAGGTACCCTTCCCTCCCAGTGCGGCGACAACTTAGAGTATTTTTTTACTTGCTTAAGTATATTTGTAAATAAACTGTAAATATTTAGTTATTATGTAAATAAAAAGTTTGTTAGTTCATAGTTGTTTTAAGTTTTCCAGTTCTGTTTATTCAAACGCCGAATAGGACAATATTTATCTACAAACTCCGAAGTCCTTACCCCTTCCCACCAAGTTAGCCGATAGTTAGGAACAGATTACGTATAAACAGTTAGAAGGGATGTTTTATCGATGCTCGCAGCGGATAAACAACTAACTTTAGCAATCAGATTCAGTTATTTCAGTTTATTTAATGTTGAAAAGGAAATTTGAAAATTTGACATTTTCTGATAACTGAGAATGGTGATTCATCATCATCATCAGCAGTCAAAATACGTCCACTGCTGAACAAAGCCCCTCCCTTCTAAGGGGGAGGTCCTTAGAAGGGAGGGGCTGCCATAATCCCTACGCTTGGCAGGCGGCTTGGGGATCGCAGTAAAGGTGGTAGGTAATCTAATCGAAAGACGCTGCTACCCGTCTTCTTGTTTTCCCTTAGCCGTCTCTTACGGAAAACCAACGGGAAGAGATGGGTGGGTGCTATATGTCGGACACCTCATGGTTCTGGGAATGGTGATTACAAAAGGTATATAATTAGGACATGTCGAGATGATTTTATAGCCATCTGTCGACAGATGATGTTCGTTCTTTGTGGTGTGGGGCCTAGACGACCATAGAGTTTAAAAAAAATGACAAAAAAGACAAGCCCGCTGAGTTTCTTGCCGGATCTTCTCAGTAGCGGCCGCGTTACGATCCGGTGGTAGTTTGTAAAAATGATTTTTGTGTAAGTGCCTCCGTGGGGCCTATACATAATAAAGATATTTTGACTTTGACTTTGACTTTGAGTACGGCGGCTACTCCGAGAAGGATGGCGGCGGGCTTGAGAAGCCGTGACCATGGACACCGTGAACTGGAGGTAGGGGAACCCTTCAAAATGTCCCAACGAAGAATAGAAAGAAAGACAATTTTATTGAACTGACACATAAGTATAACAAAACAAGTTCCAAGAGAGAAGTATAAACAAAAATGAATAAGTACATACAAAGTAATAAAAAAAACACGCACACAACTGTAACAAAAGTTCGCATTCAGCTAAAGCCGAAGGTATTGTGTGACATCCGACACTGGTTTTCTATGCGCCAAGTACACGTCGGATGTTAGACTAATTTCCAAGGATTCAAGATTTCAAATCTTTTACTTAATTTAACATAGTTTTCACGCAATTTTACTCTGCTGCATGCGGAAAAAATATGTGAAAATTGCGTGAAATTGGGTGAGGATCGGCCTAAACCCCACATCTACACTTCTACATCAATATTATAAAGAGGAAAGATTTGTATTTTTGGAAGTTTGTAACGAATAAACTCAAAAACAATTTTACCGATTTAATTTTTTTTTACTATATTCATATCGAATGCTACATTATCCCTGAGTAACATAGGCTTTATTTATTACTAGAAAAGAAAGTCAGCAAGTGCTACGCTGGGCCGGGCTGCTAGTCATTTATTAATTGATGGAAGCCATATTTTTTTAAAAAGAAGAAGTAAATGGCCTCACCAAAAATTCCACTATCTTACTCGAGCTTTCAAACGTGTTTACAAAACCCCAAAACAAATTGTTCAGCTACACATCCGATTGCGAAATACACACACGCAACAGGAGCATGGAAATCATAATTAACATCAATAAATAACGTGTAGTCACATTAAGTCAGCAACAGTCATAACGAGCCAGATTTATTGGGTATCCCTGTCGACCCGCGCCCGTCCATCACTGCCTAATTTATTAGCTTTATGCCATCACCGGGGTAGAGAGATTCGCTTGAATATATCTGTTTTCGTAACCAAAGCTGTGAAGTTCTTGACGAGTTTTTGGGCTACCTGTCCATTGACGCGGAGCGAGGGTGCGGAGCGGAGAGAGGGAGAAATGCGGACTGAGTTTGTACATTAAAGCGGAGCGGAGATTGGCCACACAGTTTATTACGTCTTTTATTGTTCGACAGGTTAGTGGTTAGACACCCTGGCTACTAGCCAATAGACCGTGGGTTCGATTCCCACCAGTTTCTGGGTGTTATTTATGTATATATAAGTCCGTATATGTATTTGTATGTGTATGTATCAGTTGTCTGCTTACCATAGAAAAGTCCTGTTTGGGATCTAATACCATGTGTGGATAGTCTTAGGATATTATTATTAAAATATCTGTTTTGGTGACCAACGCTGTAAAGTTATTGACAAGCTTTCAATCCAATGAGGGAGAAATGCGGAGGGGTAACTGGGTGGACTGTATTCGTGCCAATAGTGAAAAATCCTAAATCTATGATTCATGCAATAAAATGGATTGGAGCTAGACCACACAGTATATTACGTGTTTTTTTTTTTTTGCTCGTTCCGCATTGCTTTTTCATTTGTGTAGCAACCAGGATTTGTACCCACCATACCAATGAACCCAATAAAAATATTAGTTTGAGAATAGGTTTAATAATTGCTTTTATTACAAGTAATAAGTTTTGAAAACTAAAACCCGACTACGGATAAAATCGCAGTCTAATAATGTGATATTATATAGCCTATAACCAGCGGACAATCAAGACGCTTCTAACGACACCCTACTTGTCAAATTATGTTAAGTAGATTAGAAGATATGCGGGAACAGATGAACATACATACATACATTCTTGTTAAAATCATAACCCTCCCTCCGTTCCGTAGTCGGGGAAAAATATACAGTAATACTAGTTGTGAGTTACTGCATCATTGCACTATACGTTCGTTCTCTCATTAATCAATAGAGATTATATTTATAGTCTTGTAGAACCATTTTTCATTGCCTATTACCCGACACGTACCGTGGTCGTCACACAAAAATGAACTCTATAGACAATTGGGGATACATGTCACGTGTTCAGCCGCACGTAACTCTTTGTTGGCCGTTGTATCCAAGTTATAAGCGATTTGATTTATTTCTATTCTATAATTATAATTTTTAATTTGGTATATATTTTTTTAATTTCGTTCTGCTATTATATGTAGCGTTACAAATTAAAGTGCTGCCAGAACAGACATACTTAATTAATTATGATTAAGCAATATTCTGAGGTAGCATGTTGGTTGGCCCTCACACAAATTAAGCTCTTCTCAAATAGTTAGTAAAATAAATCATCATCATCACCAGCCGGAAGACGTCCACTGCTGAACATAGGCCTGCCCCTTGGAACGCCACAATGAACCACAATTGGCTATTTGCATCCACCGGTTACCTGCAACGCGCACAAGGTTGTCTGTCCACCTAGTGGGAGGCCTGCCAACGCTGCGTCTTCCGGTTCGTCGTCGCCACTCGAGAATCTTTCTTCCCCAACGGTTATCGGTTTTCCGAGCGATGTGACCTGCCACTTGAACTTGCAGATTCTGAGAGCTATGTCGCAAATAAATGCAGGTGCAAGTATTTTCTTTTTTCTACTTTATTTTTGAGAGATAGAGCAGAAACATTAGCTCAGAAATAAAGCATCTTTTATCTAAAAATTACCTACACCGTTGTCCCTTCAATTCACTAATTCTGCTAAAAATTACAACTACATACATTTGCATGAACAATATGTTTTTTAAAGTATGACGGGCCTGTTGGTCTAGTGGTTAGTTACCCTGACCGCTGACCAATAGGTCGCGGGTTCGATTCCCACCGAGTGTCTGGGTGTTTTATCTATTTAAGTATGTATTTACAAAAAAAAAGTATATAAGTATTAGTATCAGTTGTCTGGTTTCCATAGTACAGGCTCTCCCTAGTTTGGGATCAGATGACCGTGTGTGGATTGTCCTAGAATATTATTATTATATTAAAGTTAGATATCAGTTTTTAGAACGGAAGGATGAGATAAATATCAAAACGTCTATTTTAGCCATAAATTTAGGATTTTTCACTATTTAGCTTGCCACAAAAAAAAATAGGTAAGTACCTTGCATTTGTTTGTCTCTGCTAGTAATATCTTACTACTTAAATTGGGCTGAATACTTTTCACTTCAGAACACAGAATTTTTTACACAGTTACCATTTCCGGAAGGAAATCTGACACTCCAATTGTGCTACCCGGATGGTATATTGCACATAGAGCCTACCCCTTTATAAGATGCTGAAAGCTATATCGTCTTCGATCTAAGTAGACTCCCGCTTTCCCCTTTAGTTCGTACCACACTCGCTCCGCCTAATAATATTGCCAGGCAAAACTTCTGTCGAAACTTTCAAGTGTCCTATTTCATAAATCCATTTTCAAGTTTCCAGCGCCAGTTCCGTCGATATAGTTACCTTTTTTTTTTGCACTTTCCGTTAATTCATTCGCATCGGGACTTTCATTTAACGGCTTCCAATTAACTATGCAAATGCCGTGCGGGTCGTGCATTTTCATTTCTCGGAAGTTTTGTGCGAAAATTGTTTTAAGTCATAATTAGTTTAATTGGAAGAATTTGTGTCGATTCTCTGAATTTCTTCATAACTGTGATCTTTGAGCGTATCTGCGTAAGATTTCGTCGTTGCAAATTATTTTGTAAAAGATTACAACTTTATTTTGCATTGAGAACGGAATACGACAGCAAAAAGAGCCTGGTAGTATAGAGTTGTTTTTTTTCTGCGACACCTAGTTTTCATTGTAGGCATTATGCGTTGTGTTATAAAGGACTAATAGATTTGTAATTGCTTCCAAAATCATTTGAGACTTTATATTACTCTATTAAATAATGGAATGAAATTCTTTATTTCATAGTTTAGCTTGACTTGGCCCTATTCAATTTTTTTAAAGGTATCACTGGATCATAATGCGGCCTCGTATATTTTTTTTCCTTTTTTTAACAGTATCCTTTTCTTATCATAATCATATCATTTGCGAAATTATTTGAATCTTTGGTATGCCCGATCATTACAAATTACCTTGGTGCATTTATGATAAAAGCCCAACACGGTTTCAGAACTGGGCGATCCGTTGTCACAAACTTGGCTTCATTTGTATCAGACCTATCTGCAGACATTAACAAGGGGAAGCAGGTAGGTGCAATATATACTGATTTTTCCAGTGCATTTGACAAGGTAGACCACTGTTTATTACTGGAGAAGCTCGAAGCATACGGAATTTTCGGAAATTTATGGAACTGGTTTAAATCCTATCTTACAAAAAGACCGCAGATTGTATCAGTAAAAGGATATGAGTCTAAGGTTTACTTTGCTTTATCCGGTGTTCCACAAGGATCTCACCTTGGACCAATCCTGTTTTCTATTTTTATAAACGACATTGCCGATAAAATTAAATATTGTAAATGTTTGTTATTTGCTGACGACCTTAAGTTATATAAGACTGTAAATACCGACTCAGATGTTGACCTCATTCAAATGGATCTTGACAATATAAGAATTTGGTGTCATAACAATGGTATGGTACTTAACTCAAGCAAATGTTACCACATAAAATATACAAGAAAAAAGAAACCCATAAATTCTCATTATAACATTGATGGGATGGTACTACAAGAAGTTCAACAAATTAAAGATTTAGGTGTGTGTGTGTTATTTTAGATAGCAGATTAAGTTTTTCCTTGCATATTGACGGTATTGTGAAGAAGGCGGCTCAAATGCTTGGTTTCCTTAAGCGAAACACAAAAGATTTTCGTCAACCGCAAACTAAACTCCTCCTGTACAATGCACTAGTACGCAGCCATCTAGAGTACGCATGTGTTGTCTGGAGCCCTTTATATGCAACACACTCACAGAGAATCGAAAGCATTCAGCGCACTCTTACAAGACATTGACAATGCATTTATATCATCAGGCATCTCGCATAGGGCTCCGTACAGCGAAAGACTTAGGTTCTTTGGTATGACTTCCTTACATAAACGCCGTATTTTTCATGATTTAATTTTCCTATACAAAATTCTTAATGGCAAAATTGATTGTAACCAGTTATCTGAAAATATAAAACTCGCTGTACCCAGAAGCATTCCGAGATACGCCGTTACTAAAATATTTAACCTTCCGATGTCCAGAACTAACATAGGCCGGCATTCACCAATAGTGCGCTCGTGTTGTGAATACAATACCATATGCGGAACCTTAGAAAACGTTGACTCATTTCACATATTTCACAATTGTATTTATACCTTTAGACATAAATTAACAACATTTTTCTCTCCTGTTTAGATAATATAAATTTTCAATTCTAATGAATTTAATTATTATTGATTTTTAATTAATATTTAGTTTATTTCAACTTGTTTTTTTTTCTATGAATGTTGTGTACGTCTTTAATTGATATATATATAAGATTTTTTGTTGGACATTTCAAATTGTAAGTGTGTAATATGTATACTGTTGAAATACCATACCATAATAAATAAATAATAATAATAAATAATATCATCAGCGACAGTGTGTTTTGGCGTTGGTAAGATAAACCGAAAAATATAATATGTTAAATTAGTGAAACATATATGAAATCCATAATTTGCTAGTAAACTAATCAAACGTATTTTAATTTGCATGTTATGTTCAGAAGATCGTACACTTCTTTATCTTTTTTTTTCTGTGTTACTTTTTGTTGAAATATTGTGTAACTTCCAGTTTAATGACCTAATAAAAAATGACTACATTTTACTTTAACTTCTATCTGTTATGCACCATTCAGACTTTATTCCCCATTCGTAAAACACAAGTATTCTTCAAGTATCGAGTTTCATTTCAAAGCAATTTCGTTCGTAATATTCTCAGAAATGAATTGCAAAATGTTTTATTAAAGGAACGAGTTGGCAAGAGACGAGACGCCGACAAGACTACACAAACGGCTGACAAAGAAACAGTTAAAAATTGTATTTTATGACAACACTGACGTTTTAGGGTTAGATGCTGCACGTGTGTCAGTTGACATTTGGAACAAACTGCTCAACAATGACAATGTTATTGGGTTCTTTGGCATGGTCTACAGTCTAAACCTCGGATCTAAATGGCTTGATGGACTGTGACTTATACATAATATGTCTTCAGACCGTCTTAACTGCGGGAGTGACATAAGCAATATTAAAAAAAAAATTGCGGTAGTCAGTCGCCATTTAGTTTTTTTTTTCACTTCCAATAACATCAATATGGGTATCAAATGAGACGAGTTGAAATATGTGTACATGTGTATACGTTTGATGTATGTATAATGTAATTTAACCGCATTTTGTTTGTTTCCAGTCGGGCTTTTTGTTTTATAATTTATACTTATTATCCAGCCTATTTTATTAGCCCGGGTTTATTTTTCGTTGGCGGGGAACATAAGCCTGGAATCTGGCCACCCTAATCACGTTACATTTGGCACATCGCCATAAACGCTGATCGCATAATATCTAATAAACACAATTACATGTTATGATTTTCCATCGCAACATGTGTGAACGCGGCCGAAATTGGTCATTTGCGGTTATTTATTTTGTCATTTTGACTTTCTGAGCGTAATAGTTGGGTCATTTCGACAGTTCTGAGCGTAATAGTGTTTGGCTCAAGGCATTTAACTACTTAGGAATAGACCGGCCGTAGCGAGCAAAATTATCATCAAAATCTTATTACACGTCATCATCATCATCATCATCATCAGCCGGAAGACGTCCACTGCTGAACATAGGCCTCCCCCTTAGACCGCCACAATGAACGACAATTGGCTATTTGCATCCACCGGTTGCCTGTGACGCGCACAATGTCGTCTGTCCACCTAGTGGGAGGCCTGGCTACGCTGCGTCTTCCGGTTCGTGGTCGCCACTCGAGAACCTTTCGTCCCCAACTGTTATCGGTTCTTCGAGCCATGTGGCCTTCCCATTGCCACTTTAACTTGCAGATTCTGAGGAGGCAATATGCCTAATTTCGTGTTGCAATATAATTATTGCAAGTCTCACTTCATAATAGCAGCGTTTTCCCTGAAAGAAAACGCATATTAAACTACTTACCTTATTCGAAGCTTATAATGAGAGCGGCACTTCCGGTTTCCCGTCTTATTTCTTCCTATTGGTCTACTTCACTGTGATTTGATCGGACGTGACGTCATATTGCCAGGCGGGTGGGGGGAGCTGTTGTAAAACACGCTCACTCCATTCGTGTTCATTGTGTCGAAGAAATACCAGGCAGGTTTAAAAAGTAAGCTTCGAATAAGGTAAGTAGTTTAATATGCGTTTTCTTTCAGGGAAAACGCTGCTATTAAACCACAGTACCGTTATTCGAAGCTTATAATGAGACGTGTTTGTTATCGCCTGGTAATATCAGTAGATTAATGACGCCAATGTGATTTACGGATGTATTTTAAATATCCAAGTATGAATTTTAAATAAAAATTCAATAGATTGCATTCTTATATATATATATTTGTATATGCTAATTATTTCTTTTAGAAACGAGTAGCAGAGAAAGAGAAGAGAAGGAGAATAGAATTGTATCAGCCATTAAAATCAATATTATTGCAATTATTCATTGTGTTTTGTTAAACAATCCAGTACAAAAGTACTTTTTTTTTTTTTTTTTTTTTTTCGTGCGATGTGTTTTTGACTTCGCCTTTATAATACATTAAAATGTATTAAAAATCTCCAATTTCAATGTGCTAGCTATTATTAAAAACCACTACGCCTGTGACGCATGATAGGTAATTAATTAAGCTAAATTATGTCCGTGATTTTAGTCTTTTTGACCCATCAATAAAGATAAGATAACTGAATACATATACAATTTGTTTTTAAACACAACGCCAGGTACTGCGATGTTGTATACTTTGCAGTACTTGGTCTTCCGATTAACGCACTTCTTGGACACGACTATGCTTTACAGAGTACTAGGTGATGTTACAATGTTTACCTCTAATTATTATGCAGTGTGATAATCTTTAGCATCCAGCAAGCAACAGTGTGAAGGGTAGACTTCACTTTGTGTAGTAATAGATAAATTATATGGGATTTTTAGATAAGACCTTTATGTAAAATAGCAGCGTTTTCCCTGAAAGAAAACGCATATTAAACTACTTACCTTATTCGAAGCTTATAATGGAGAGCGGCACTTCCGGTTTCCCGTCATATTTCTTCCTATTGGTCTACTTCACTGTGATTTGATCGGACGTGACGTCATATTGCCAGGCGGGTGGGGGGAGCTGTTGTAAAACACGCTCACTCCATTCGTGTTCATTGTGTCGAAGAAATACCAGGCAGGTTTAAAAAGTAAGCTTCGAATAAGGTAAGTAGTTTAATATGCGTTTTCTTTCAGGGAAAACGCTGCTATTAAACCACAGTACCGTTATTCGAAGCTTATAATGAGACGTGTTTGTTATCGCCTGGTAATATCAGATTAATGACGCCAATGTGATTTACGGATGTATTTTAAATATCCAAGTATGAATTTTAAATAAAAATTCATTAGATTGCATTCTTATATATATGCTAATTATTTCTTTTAGAAACGAGTAGCAGAGAAAGAGAACAGAAGGAGAATAGAACTTTATCAGCCATTAAAATCAATATTATGGCAATTATTCATTGTGTTTTGTTAAACAATCCAGTACAAAAGTAGTTTTTTTTTTTTTTTTTTTTTTTTTTTTTTTTCCGTGCGATGTGTTTTTGACTTCGCCTTTATAATACAGTTTAAAATGTATTAAAAATCTCCAATTTCAATGTGCTAGCTATTATTAAAAACCACTACGCCTGTGACGCATGATAGGTAATTAATTAAGCTAAATTATGTTCGTGATTTTAGTCTTTTTGACCCATCAATAAAGATAAGATAACTGAATACATATACAATTTGTTTTTAAACACTCAACGCCAGGTACTGCGATGTTGTATACTTTGCAG
Source organism: Furcula furcula (assembly GCA_911728495.1). Classification (NCBI taxonomy): domain Eukaryota; kingdom Metazoa; phylum Arthropoda; class Insecta; order Lepidoptera; family Notodontidae; genus Furcula; species Furcula furcula. The sequence continues at coordinate 4,870,925 of OU452264.1, read as the reverse complement.
TACGTGGCCTTCCGATTAACGCACTTCTTGGGCACGACTATGCTTTACAGAGTACTAGGTGATGTTACAATGTTTACCTCTAATTATTATGCAGTGTGATAATCTTTAGCATCCAGCAAGCAACAGTGTGAAGGGTAGACTTCACTTTGTGTAGTAATAGATAAATTATATGGGATTTTTATCTAAACTCTATTAAGGCATTACTCTAGTCATTAGTCAGGGTCTTTTTATAAATGTTAAATCGTCTATACATTGCTATATATGCATGTATGTGTTCTACATGTGAAGTAAGCTACTTTGAATATTGCTCACTAAATCATATCCTAAATAGATGAGTAAAGGATTAATAAGTAAAATCGATTTAAAAACATGTTGCTAAGAATTGACAAGTAAGTAACTGGACTGATCAGTATTGTACATTGTCAGAGTTAGGCAATAATAATACCAAACAACAATGATTGATGCTCGAATCCGCTATAAACTAGCAAAAAATGTGGCAATATTTCGAGTTATTTTTATTTAGTTTAGAAAATCAAGACCAGCTCATGATGATTCCAAACTACTTCGTGAATTTTTAATGTAATATTTGGTTCGATTTGAAAGGTCAAGTCTGGATCACCAAAACTCACATTTTTAAATTTCAGAACGAAAGAATATTGTCTATATGCGAAAACTATGACTCTTTAAAAGTTGTGTCATATGAATAGTTGACTCAAAACTCGTTCAAGAACAGAGTCTGCTTTCCGAAATAATTCAGGGCCAATTCGATTAAATATATATTTAATCTATACCAGAATACTTCAGAGCCAATACGAGTTAGTATATGTTCACTGAATACTCGAATAATCATATATGGAGGATGATTTGTAGTCTTTCTGCTCCAAAGTACCTTAAATATTTATAGACATATTATGTAGCCCATATATCAATGAAATTTGATTTGTATTAAAGAACTAATTGAAAAATATAATATTCATAAGCATCTGTGAATGGTTGGTCCCACCCCCTGTCTGCATACTAGTTTCCGTAAGGGAAACTCTGTAAAGGAAACTTGTGCTGTCACTTTGTAATAAATGCGAAATTACAAGAGATTGTAAGCAGGATTACAAATATTTCTTTTGGTTGCAATGCAACTGCTTTCTTTATATTTTCTTACTCCCGACATTGATCGGAAGTTAAATTATGGGGTTAAAGAATCTTTATTCTCATAAGAACAATTACAGTTTGTACAATTATACGCCTGTTCTCCGCAATTGTGAATGAGGACTGCATTACTTTTGGCTAATAATGCAGGCGATGCATTTTTGCCATAACTTGGTTACATACACCCAGTTACACCCACAGAATTGAGTTTGATAATTTTATAGAAACTCGTGAATGATTCCATCATTATGGATCCCCAGAATTCCCAATTATAAGAGTACATACCTTTTAACTTTGAAATGGGATATAGTATAGAAAAAGTAATGGTGGTCTTCAAATAAAGGACATGTTGTCCCCACATCATATCCATTCATTGTTTGAAGAACTTTCTTAAAATGTTGTATCCAAAACTTTGATAAACTATTAGCAGTTTACGCTCGAATGGTCCTGATATTTTAAGACAGTAAAAATAAGGGACCATGATTAGGATCCAAGACGTGACTGCAAGCCAGGGTTATGAAAATTATATATTTATATATAATTGTTTCATAGAATCACGTACGTGCAATTTTGTATAGCAACTGCAACCTTCTTCTGAAAGGTAAATCTCCCCGCGATAGCGCGTGATAGTCAGAACAAACTCTCCAGAAAAAGGTTATTAATAAGACGATGTGCCAGGCACACACACACTGTTAATGACGTAATATCTCTGCTGAATTTAACAGAAAAACAGGCTCTCTCGAAGAGCAATATTCAGTTACCACTCCTGCAGGGAACTGTTACTTATTGGGGTACCCTGCGGAGGTACGTAATTGCTAAAAACACCCTGTCAATGTCACCAATGCTTATAATAATAATATCCTGGGACAACCCACACACGGCCATCCGATCCCAAACCAGATACAGTCTGCACAACGGCAACCATACAACTATTATATCGATAAATAGTAACAGAAACTTGGTGGGAATCGAAACCACGACCACTGAGTAGGAGTCAGGGTGTCTATGAGAACGACGGGCCAGTCAAATTATTATAATGAAATGGACTTCAGAAAATAACTTTCAGACTGACAAGAATGCCAAAATTGATTTTGAAAATTAGGTACGTGCTCTCTCCACGAGCTATACTTGTTACTGTCCATGCGAGGGAGGTTAAATCTTTGTGAATCCACCCTGCGAGGGTGAGTAATAAAATGTGCAGTCCTTGCGAAGGACAATATACTGATGGTGAAATAGACTTCAGCCAACCACTTCCAAATTGACAAATCAAAATTGATTCTAAAAACCGGATACACTGTATGTGCTCTCTCCACGAGCTATACATGTTACTGTCCCTGCGAGGGAGGTTAAATCTTTGTGAATCCACCCTGCGAGGGTGAGTAATAAAATGTGCAGTCCTTGCGAAGGACAATATACTGATGGTGAAATAGACTTCAGCCAAACCACTTCCAAATTGACAAATCAAAATTTATTTTAAGAACCGGATACATGCTCTTTTTATGAGCAACTAAGAAATAAAATAAATAACTATACTTATATACATATGTACCATCACGGGATGGAGCTTTATTATTTATATTTATTTATATATATATATATATACATATATGCCCCTGCACCACCCTGCGAGGGTGGTGGTTTGTGCAACTCCATGCAATTTAAAATGAATCTAGAAAATATGCCACGTGATGGTACTTAATACTGATGGTGAAGTAGAAGTCAGCCAACAACGGTCAGACTGACAATATCGTCAAAATTGATTCTGAATCAGGTGCGTGGTCATGATCAACATAAATAAGATGATACATACCATCCTGCGAGAGAGGTTAATTATTTGTGAACCCATCCTGCGAGGGTGGGCGATAATATTTGCAAACATTATGCAAAGGAGAATAGAAATTAGACCTCGTACCACGCGATGGTACTCTATGCTGGTGAAGTAGACTTCAGCCAACAACTTTTAGGCTTTGACATTATCAAAATTAAATCTGGAAACTAGGAGCTTGCCTTACGACGAGCAACTGTACATGTACTGTCCCCGAGATGGGAGGTTTATAATTTGTGCACCCATCCTGCAACGATGGATGGCAACTTGTGCCATGAGATAGTACTTTATATTGATTGTAACCATACGAGGCTTGCCATATATATACGTGAATTTTGTGTATTAGACACTAAAAGTTACTGCGTTGCATACGCATGCACTGGATTTCTCCAAGACAAACAGATTTGTTAATATGATAGCATCTCTACGTTTCTCAATACTCAATAATGCGTCGCACAAACTTATTGAAAAAGTTCTAAGAGATTTTAAAGAAAACCGTAATTGTATTTCAATTAACTTTGAAACAGTTATATTTCCACCTTTCCGCTCACAGACTATAATAGTAATTAACCTACATAGCCCACACAAGAAGACTACGAAATATTGTCATGCAAGCAATGATACAATGATATTGTATATAATATCATTGCCTGCTATTTTACCTGCATTTTTTTTTTTTTTTCTTTGTTAGATACAACAAAAAATATGGTCGCAAATGGTTTGTCTGTAAAATTGAGGTGGCGGCCACAATTATAAGACTTAAATACTCCATTTGTACTGTATCTAGGCTTTTAATTCCCAATCCTAGGTTACCCTATGAGTATAGTTCTACTTGTCAGCACACGTGAACTTAGATACCGCACAATCAAAAGTAATATATTAACAAAACTCACTTGTTTACTGAATTTATCCAATTATCACACCACATTGATAACGCCTGAGCGCCTTTTCTTCAAGTACAACTAATGTCACTATTTCACTGTTCAGATTGTATTATTGTAAATTGACCATCCATTCTGAAAAAAAAAAGCTAAGAACTAACTGTAAGAGATGTATTATTATCGTAGAACTCGCCTACAAAATAATTCTGCAAATGCTTAAAACTGCAGGTAGATGTACTATATTATCGTAGGACTTGGCTACAAAATAGTTCTGCAAATGTTTTAAACTGCAGGTAGATTACAATTTGTAATATTACATGTTTATGTGTCCGTTACTTTTTATCCACTTGGAAAACTCGCACATAAAGCTTACCCACATTACTTTAATAAAAATATCAATTCAGCACAAGTATGAAATAATAATTTTTAAAGTTTTCAAATATACAAATTACTGTCAGTGGGCTAAATGAAAATTGATTATTTACAAATTTATGACCAACATAGCCCAATTTACTTGCACTATATTCAAACCACACACTATTTAATCGTATAAAACATTTCATTATCAATAGTATAAAACATTTCATTAGGAACACAAACAAAACGAACGGCAAACACCGTTAAAATGTTTTGTACTTACGTGCATTTTGTTCGGCTTCAACTATTTGTAGTAAATATTGTTGTTCAACATTGTATACTTTTGGAATTATTTCGATTTAGAATTTGATTTAAATTCCACAAACAGTTGTATATTGTAGCCTCGGACGGGTGTCCGTGACGGGAAACAAGACGCCAATGAACACGAATGGAGTGAGCGTGTTTTACAACAGCTCCCCCCACCCGCCTGGCAATATGACGTCACGTCCGATCAAATCACAGTGAAGTAGACCAATAGGAAGAAATATGACGGGAAACCGGAAGTGCCGCTCTCCATTATAAGCTTCGAATAACGGTACTGTGGTTTAATACCTATGTTTAACAAATAAACTAATTTGAATTTGATTTTTATCTAAACTCTATTAAGTCATTACTCTAGTCATTAGTCAGGGTCTTTTTATAAATGTTAAATCGTCTATACATTGCTATATATGCAAGTATGTGTTCTACATGTGAAGTAAGCTACTTTGAAAATTGCTCACTAAATCATATCCTAAATAGATAAGTAAAGGATTAATAAGTAAAATCGATTTAAGAACATGTTGCTAAGAATTGACAAGCAAGTAACTGGACTGATCAGTATTGTACATTGTCAGAGTTAGGCAATAATAATACCAAACAACAATGATTGATGCTCGAATCCGCTATAAACTAGCAAAAAATGTGGCAATATTTCGAGTTATTTTTATTTAGTTTAGAAAATCAAGACCAGCTCATGATGATTGTAAACTACTTCGTGAATTTTTAATGTAATATTTGGTTCGATTTGAAAGGTCAAGTCTGGATCATCAAAACTCACATTTTTAAGTTTCAGAACGAAAGAATATTGTCTGTATGCGAAAACTAGGACTCTTTAAAAGTTGTCATATGAATAGTCGACTCAAAACTCGTTCAAGAACAGTCTGCTCTCCGAAATAATTCAATACGATTAAATATATATTTAATCTATACCAGAATACTTCAGAGCCAATACGAGTTAGTATATGTTCACTGAATACTCGAATAATCATACATGGAGGATGATTTGTAGTCTTTCTGCTCCAAAGTACCTTAAATATTTACTAATTATGTACATATTATGTACATATTATTATGGACATATTATGTACCCTATATATCCTACTATCTGTCTCTAGAAGGATATTGTATAAAATATCAATGAAATTTGATTTGTATTAAAGAACTAATTGAAAAATATAATATTCATAAGCATCTGTGAATGGTTGGTCCCATCCCCTGTCTGCATACTAGTTTCCCTTACCTCTGTAAAGGAAACTTGTGTTGTCACTTTGTAATAAATGCGAAATTACAAGAGATAGTAAGCAGGATTGCAAATATTTCTTTTGGTTGCAATGCAACTGCTTTCTTTATATTTTCTTACTCGCGACATTGATCGGAAGTTAAATTATGGGGTTAAAAAATCTTTATTCTCATTAGAACAATTACAGTTCGTACAATTATACGCCTGTTCTCCGCAATTGTGAATGAGGACTGCATTACTTTTGGCTAATAATGCAGGCGATGCATTTTTGCCATAACTTGGTTACTTACACCCAGTTACACCCACAGAATTGAGTGATATTTTTATAGAAACTCGTGAATGATTCCATCATTATGGATCCCCAGAATTCCCAATTATAAGAGTACATACCTTGTAACTTTGAAATGGGATATAGTATAGAAAAAGTAATGGTGGTCTTCAAATAAAGGACATGTTGAACCCACATCATATCCATTCATTGTTTGAAGAACTTTCTTAAAATGTTGTATCCAAAACTTTGATAAACTATTAGCAGTAACGCTCGACTGGTCCTGATATTTTAAGACAGTAAAAATAAGGGACCATGATTAGGATCCAAGACGTGACTGCAAGCCAGGGTTATGAAAATTATATATTTATATATAATTGATTCATAGAATCACGTACGTGCAATTTTGTAAAGCAACTGCAACCTTCTTCTGAAAGGTAAATCTCTGTATTCTCTCCCCGCGAGAGCGCGTGATAGTCAGAACAAACTCCCCAGAAAAAGGTTATTAATAAGACGATGTGCCAGGCACACACACACTGTTAATGTCTTAATATATCTGCTGAATTTAACAGAAAAACAGGCTCTCTCGAAGAGCAATATGCAGTTACCACTCCTACAGGGAACTGTTACTTATTGGGGTACCCTGCGGAGGTACGTAATTGCTAAAAACACCCTGTCAATGTCACTATGCTTATAATAATATCCTGGGACAACCCACACACGGCCATCCGATCCCAAACCAGATACAGTCTGCACAACGGCAACCATACAACTATTATATCGATAAATAGTAACAAACTTGGTGGGAATCGAACCCACGACCACTGAGTAGGAGTCAGGGTGTCTATGAGAACGACGGGCCAGTCAAATTATTATAATGAAATGGACTTCAGAAAATAACTTTCAGACTGACAAAAATGCCAAAATTGATTTTGAAAATTAGGTACGTGCTCTCTCCACGAGCTATACATGTTACTGTCCATGCGAGGGAGGTTAAATCTTTGTGTATTCACCCTGTGAGGGTGAGTAATAAAATGTGCAGTCCTTGCGAAGGACAATATACTGATGGTGAAATACTTCAGCCAACCACTTCCAAATTGACAAATCAAAATTGATTCTAAAAACCGGATACATTGTACGTGCTCTCTCCACGAGCTATACATGTTACTGTCCCTGCGAGGGAGGTTAAATCTTTGTGTATCCACCCTGCGAGGGCGAGTAATAAAATGTGCAGTCCTTGCGAAGGACAATATACTGATGGTGAAATAGACTTCAGCCAAACCACTTCCAAATTGACAAATCAAAATGTATTTTAAGTACCGGATACATGCTCTTTTTATGAGCAACTAAGAAATAAAATAAATAACTATACTTATATACATATGTACCATCACGGGATGGAGCTTTATTATTTATATATATATATACATTTATGCCCCTGCACCAACCTGCGAGGGTGGTGGTTTGTGCAACTCCATGCAATTTAAAATGAATCTAGAAAATTTGCCACGTGATGGTACTTAATGCTGATGGTGAAGTAGAAGTCAGCCAACAACGGTCAGACTGACAAGATCGTCAAAATTGATTCTGAATCAGGTGAGTGGTCATGAACAACAATCTTATGTATATAAGATGATACATACCATCCTGCGAGAGGTTAATTATTTGTGTACCCATCCTGCGAGGGTGGGCGATAATATTTGCAAACGTTATGCAAAGGAGAATAGAAATTAGACCTCGTACCACGTGATGGTACTCTTATGTTGGTGAAGTAGACTTCAGCCAACAACCTTTAGGCTTTGACAAGATTATCAAAATTAAATCTGGAAACTAGGAGCTTGCCTTACGACGAGCAACTGTACATGTACTGCCCCCAAGATGGGAGGTTTATAATTTGTACACCCATCCTGCAACGATGGATGGCAACTTGTGCCATGAGATAGTACTTTATATTGATTGTAACCATACGAGGCTTGCCATATATATACGTGAATTTTGTGTATTAGACACTAAAAGTTACTGCGTTGCGTACGCATGCACTGAATTTCTCCAAGACAAACAGATTTGTTAATATGATAGCATCTCTACGTTTCTCAATACTCAATAATGCGTCGCACAAACTTATTGAAAAAGTTCTGAGATTTTAAAGAAAACCGTAATTGTATTTCAATTAACTTTGAAACAGTTATATTTCCACCTTTCTGCTCACAGACTAATAGTAATTAACCTACATAGCCCACACAAGAAGACTACGAAATATTGTCATGCAAGCAATGATACAATGATATTGTATATAATATCATTGCCTGCTATTTTAGCTGCATTTTATTTATTTTTATAACAAAAAAAAATATGGTCGCAAATGGTTTGTCTGTAAAATTGAGGTGGCGGCCACAATTATAAGACTTAAATACTCCATTTGTACTAGGCTGTTTCTAGGCTTTTAATTCCCAATCCTAGTTTACCCTATGAGTATAGTTCTACTTGTCAGCACACGTGAACTTACAGATACCGCACAATCAAAAGTAATATATTAACAAAACTCACTTGTTTACTGAATTTATCCAATTATCACACCACATTGATAACGCCTGAGCGCCTTTTCTTCAAGTACAACTAATGTCACTGTTTCACTGTTCAGATTGTATTATTGTAAATTGACCATCAATTCTGAAAAAAAGCTTAGAACTAACTGTAAGAAATGTATTATTATCGTAGAACTCGCCTACAAAATAATTCTGCAAATGCTTAAAACTGCAGGTAGATGTACTATATTATCGTAGGACTTGGCTACAAAATAGTTCTGCAAATGTTTTAAACTGCAGGAAGATTACAATTTGTAATATTACATGTTTATGTGTCCGTTACTTTTTATCCACTTGGAAAACTCGCACATAAAGCTTACCCGCATTAAACTTTAATAAAAATATCAATTCAGCACAAGCATTAAATAATATTTTTTAAAGTTTTAAAATATACAAATTACTGTCAGTGGGCTAAATGAAAATTGATTATTTACAAATTTATGACCAACATAGCCCAATTTACTTGCACTATGTTCAAACCACACACTATTTAATAGTATAAAACATTTCATTAGGAACACACAAACAAAACGAACGGCAAACACCGTTAAAATGTTTTGTACTTACGTGCATTTTGTTCGGCTTCAACTATTTGTAGCAAATATTGTTGTTCAACATTGTATTCTTTTGGAATTATTTAGATTTAGAATTTGATTTAAATTCCACAAACAGTTGTATATTGTAGCCTCGGACGGGTGTCCGTGACGGGAAACAAGACGCCAATGAACACGAATGGAGTGAGCGTGTTTTACAACAGCTCCCCCCACCCGCCTGGCAATATGACGTCACGTCCGATCAAATCACAGTGAAGTAGACCAATAGGAAGAAATAAGACGGGAAACCGGAAGTGCCGCTCTCATTATAAGCTTCGAATAACGGTACTGTGGTTTAATGTGTGTGGATTGTCCCAAGATATTATTATTATTATTATAGTGAGTGTGTGAAAATTACTGAATGCGACTACAGTTAATTTTCATCTGTATTCTGTATATTTACTAAACAATTCACATCTAAGAACCAATAACTTAAGGGAAAAAAGCTTCAAGTGGCAACCACGAAAAGGAAGACGCTGCGTAGGCAGGCCTCCCACTAGGTGGACAGACGACATTGTGCGCGTCGCAGGTAACCGGTGGATGCTAACTGTCGTTCATGGCGGTCTAAATGGGAGATGGGCCGAACGAGTGTCCTAACTGGCGGTCGCGCGAATCGCGTGACCGACAGTACATTCGCCAGTCATCGCGCGATGGTCGCGTCGTTCGTTCGCGCGATAATCGCGTGATTGCGTTCTATTAGGACACTCCCTGAGACTTTTATGTAGCTGGCAGTTTTAAAAAGTAATGACCGTTTTGTACCAACAAAAAACCATAGAGCCATAGAGGCTCTATAGTATTACTCTATTATTATTATTTAATAAATAGTATTACTCTTTGGTTTGGATATAAGTTTTTTTTTTTATATGTAACCAAGTGACGAGACACGGTCCGTGGGGTGCCGGGTTAGAATCAGGGCTGCCAGATTAGGCGATTTATCGCCATTTAGGCTACCTTGGGGGGCCAAATGGCGACCAAAAAATCCAATCGGCTACCATTAGCCATTTAGGCTACCTAGAAAAAAAGAAACGGGTGCTTTAGGCTACTTCAGTATTACCCCAAATTATTAATAATTTCTTATTAATTGTATGCTTGACGGACAGTATTATGCACGTCCAACGTCACTGAGGCAAGAAGTTTGAGGAATCCTCAGGTTCTTTTCTTTCCATACTTTCTTCTATGCAATTATAATTGCCTAGAGCTGCCGGAATGCGTCGTCACGAATCTAGGGCCTGTTTACAAACCTCGGAAACGTTCCGATCCGACCTTGCGGTGAAGTACGGCGAACACGTTCTAAACTAGCGAGGTGATCCTGTATCCATTCAGTTTATATCCTGCTAGGATATAAACTGGATCAACAGATCCAAAACGAGCGATGTACAAAATTCTCAAAAAGTTTGAAAAAGCGAGCGAGGCGAAAATTTCCCGGGTTTGTGACTTGTGAATACAGGGCTTGTGTTACTCATTCCAACTCGCTGTATACGGTTACGAGTTTTTTAACGTATTCTCCTTTTTTTGGGCTAACTAGCTCAAAACTGTAGGCTAAATAGGCTATTTAAAAATATATATTGTTAGATATTACCGATTAGTATAAAATAAAATGTAGGGTAGAATAAAATAAATGGAGGGTAGAATGGTGGAATGACCGACCGAACGCGTATATAAGGCGCTGCTCTGGCGGTGCAAGGGACATTCAATTATTAGATCTCGTGCGGAACGGTTGTGCGAGTAATCGTATAGAGCGGTCACTCTGTCATTCTGTCACTAGAGTTGTTATAATGTGATAGTGCTAGTTAATATTCTTGTGGTTATCAATTGGTGTGTATTAATAACGATGTTATCATGAATCTGTGTTTCCTATCAAGTGTAAGTTCAATTAAAGGAGCATTGGTATGTACAAAACATTCTTCTCTTTTTATTTTTTTATATTTCTACTTAGGGTTTTATAATATCAGAAGTGGGATTGGATTCTAGCCTATCTGATTCGCTTTCTGATGCATTTTGTTATATTAATTTCCATAATTTTCATGTTTTTATTTTTTAAGAAGAAAAAAATACATATGCGGGTAGTTAATGTTTTATTAAAAATTATTAGCGATGCCTACAAATTGTACGATTTATGTCGGTATTGTCAAGGACTTTGATGCTGATAGTGAATGATACATCAGTGATTTTTAGTAAAATATTATTGGTGATAGTGGTCACAAAAACAAGAATCTGATATTTAAAGTTTTTATTGGTCACATTCTAGTACGATCTAATTAATGGTGTTCTTTTATTGTTGGAGTGTGCTCTCAAAAAAATAATAGTCCTTGCTTAAATTTAGACATGTTGTGTGGGTGTGTTTAAACCTCAGCTTTAAACATTCAGTACTTGGTTTTGATTTATTATTTAGTTGATTCGTATTATTTTAAGCAGTGTGTAGATTTGAGTTCCGACTGCTAGTTATAATAAAGTGCGATTGATAATAATTTTCGCAGTGAAATTGTATTTTGCTAATGATTTGCATTATTATAGTTTGGTCATTGCAATTTGTAAAGCGTTGTTTTGGCTTATTGTTTATTTTCTCGATCGATGACTAATAATCGTAGTTAAAATCTGATTAGATCTGGAAATGTTATGTGAAGGAAGGCCGAGCGGTTATGGTCTGGTTTATCTTACAGGCCTAATATGTTAACGAGGGCCGATTTTTAATTCGGGTTCTTAAGTTCTGTTCACAGAAGCAGTAAGTACGAGTCGCCAAAGCGATTGTGTGGCGTGGGCGCTGCACGAGTGGCGTTTGGTGCCGCAAGAGTGGCGCTGGGCCGCCACACGCGGCGGTGGCGCTGGGCCGCCACACGCGGCGGTGGCGCTGGGCCGCCACACGCGGCGGTGGCGCTGGGCCGCCACACGCGGCGGTGGCGCTGGGCCGCCACACGCGGCGGTGGCGCTGGGCCGCCACACGCGGCGGTGGCGCTGGGCCGCCACACGCGGCGGTGGCGCTGGGCCGCCACACGCGGCGGTGGCGCTGGGCCGCCACACGCGGCGGTGGCGCTGGGCCGCCACACGCGGCGGTGGCGCTGGGCCGCCACACGCGGCCACCGCTCACATCGTTCGTCATCCTGCGGGCTCTGACATACATTTAATCTTGAGACAAACTGCGGTCACTGTCTCGGGCAACCTGAGGGCTCTGCCACTGTAAACATCTAATTTTGAGACATACTGCGGTCACTGCCTCGGTCATCCTGCGGGCTCTGACATATCATATTTTAGGTATTGTGTGACATACTGCGGTCACAGTCTTGGTCATCCTGAGGGCTCTGACATACACACGGTGGCGTTATTCGTCGGGACCGAAGTGCGATCTATCGATGGTCGCTGTGCTCCACATTGGCGTTGGTCGCTGCGCCGTGGTCAAGGTGCTGCAGTTTGGACTGTGTGGTAATAACAGCCGCACTGGCGTAAGTTGCACACTGTTACTTGGTAAAAGCAAGCACATGGAGGGTATGTTCTTTTGAAATTGTTTATTGGTCAGGAGTAGACTGTGGGAGCAATAGTCTAAACAATTGTGTTTACGACATGTATATTTGTAACATGTATTAATTACAAGTGGTGTTCAAAGTAAAACTTAATGATCAGTGGAGGCTTGCTCACCGAAAGTGGATTTTGGTGCGCTTATGCTACAAGCGCACCAAAACTTTTGCAGATAACTGAAACTTTATTTGACATACTTCCATGGTATTGTGGTCAGTAAGTCTTGGGTTCGAGTCCCGGGTTTGGCAGTGTTGTTAGACGTACTAAAGTTGCGAGATGCCGTAAATGGCAGGTGTCGTTGCCTAGTATAGTGTCATTGACCAAATTTGTGATTGGGGTTGCGCCGTAAAGGTGCTGCGGGTTTAAAGCAAAAGGAAATACTTGCGTTCTAATGTTCTGTTCACAGTGTAATAGTTCAGACTATTCAGCGCATGTCGTGACGTGATGTGATGCAACAACGAGCGGTGTGCCGAAGCGTGTGCTACGGGATCACGTCGGTGTTGGTTAGCAAGCGGACTTTCGTGTTGGAGTTTGTCGCCAAGTCTTCGCCTTTACGTTGGGAAGTATTTTATTTGTTATCTTAGCTAGGAAGTTGAGGTGACCATGACGTGAGGGTAACTGGTTGCGTCAGCGGGGCGCACGCTGACTGACCTGTGTAAAACGTGTACGTTACTTAGGTTTCAGGGTGACCTGTTAGAGACCGATGTAAAGCCTGGTTACGCACTAGGTATCGGTTGAATATTTTGACAGTGCTCCGTTTTGACTGAATTTAAAATTTACACGATTTCTATGTCTTCAGTCACTAAGACTGTGCAGTGAGCGCAGTCAAGACACGAGTAACAGGACCAAATTTATTATTTTATTACTTCCATTAATTTGTTTATTTTAAGATAAATGTTTGAGAAGGGCTAAAACCGTTGTGATGTGGGACAACTCTTATACACTACTTGCATCATTGTAGAGTGGTGGTAGCGATACGTCTAGCATTTGAATACCAGCGAGATAGAACTAAACATTTAATGTTACGTGTGTACTTTGTTTGGGTGTTATGTTTTGTGCAGGACATGTCAACGTAACTGGGCTGTGCTCGTCGCAGCCTACACTGCGGGACTTCCTGTGAACGGTGCATGGTGGAGTCTGGCTCTTCGGGTTACTCTCTGGAAGCAGTTATTAAAAAGCGAGCCCGAGGACGGTCTCGTGTCAGGAGAGGCCGTGTTAGATATTACCGATTAGTATAAAATAAAATGTAGGGTAGAATAAAATAAATGGAGGGTAGAATGGTGGAATGACCGACCGAACGCGTATATAAGGCGCTGCTCTGGCGGTGCAAGGGACATTCAATTATTAGATCTCGTGCGGAACGGTTGTGCGAGTAATCGTATAGAGCGGTCACTCTGTCATTCTGTCACTAGAGTTGTTATAATGTGATAGTGCTAGTTAATATTCTTGTGGTTATCAATTGGTGTGTATTAATAACGATGTTATCATGAATCTGTGTTTCCTATCAAGTGTAAGTTCAATTAAAGGAGCATTGGTATGTACAAAACATTCTTCTCTTTTTATTTTTTTATATTTCTACTTAGGGTTTTATAATAATATATATTAGGTGATTTAGGCTACTCGGTAGGCAAAATTAGGCGAATTAAGTTAGCTGATATCTGGCAACCCTGTAGACAGCTGCATTGCAAAGCCGCTCTTCACCCGAGACATTAGTTATTAAGGCTCTTGTGTCCGGTAATTTCACCAGCGACAGTGCCCTGCACACCGGAGCATAGCAATATTTACACACTGCTACTTGGCGGCATATCTGGACACTGTAGTGGTACCTACCTGAACGGTTCCTTGCACAAGGAACCTACCACCTAGTAAAGTAAGTAGTAATATTCTTTTAGAATGTAGTTCTGTACCTTTGAAACTAGATTCTTATCGATCGTAGGTAAATTCGTTTATAGGCGGCCAAATACTAAATATCTAATCGCTTTGTGTCGGTCAAGGGTGAGTCGAATATCGTTTTTCTAGTACATTTACTTATATTGCATTTAATTAAATTTAATTTATATTGTTTGCGGACGGATGGCAGAAGATTTTAATTGATATTAAGTTGTTTTATGAAAGAGATGTATGAATGCTATTATTTGCTTTAAAATTTTGTATTGCCTTTTACTGTGCTTCTTGTATGACTTTATATTATTTTTTCTTATGTTCTATATTTTTATAGTGTTAATGTAATTAGTGTAATTGGTCATGGACCGTTCTAATTATAAATAAATAAATTAAATTAAATTAATTGTATTGTTTGTATTTGCACGAGTTTTGTAAGTTTTGTACTTCATAGTTCTAAGCCCAGTTTTCTTAAAACAAAAGTAAATGTCTTAATAACATTAACTTTGGTCTCTTGTACAAAACTGTCGAGGAAACTACCACCGCACAGTGTCAGATATTCTGCCGAAAAATATGCTGTGTTTTGGTGTGAAGGGTGGTCTATTCCACTTTGATCACCTGGGTGATTAAAGTGGAACAATTTATTCCACTTTGATCACCTCGGAATCAAATTACCTGGGTGATTTGAGCTGGGTGATTTGAGTGGAACAATTTATTCCACTTTGATCACCTCGGAATCAAATCACCTGGGTGATTTGAGCTGGGTGATTTGAGTGGAACAATTTATTCCACTTTGATCACCTCGGAATCAAATTACCTGGGTGATTTGAGCTGGGTGATTTGAGTGGAACAATTTATTCCACTTTGATCACCTCGGAATCAAATCACCTGGGTGATTTGAGCTGGGTGATTTGAGTGGAACAATTTATTCCACTTTGATCACTTCGGAATCAAATCACCTGGGTGATTTGAGCTGGGTGATTTGAATGGAATTAATTAGTCTACTTTGATCACCTCGGAATCAAATCACCTGGGTGATTTTAGCTGGTTGATTTGAGTGGAATTAATTAGTCTACTTTGATCACCTTGGAATCAAATCACCTGGGTGAATAGTAGCCACAAAAATTTTTATTTTTTATTTTGTGTCTAAATCACCCGACCGATGAATCCAACTCGGATGGGCAGTGTTCGGGAAACTACCTGATACCTTCTCATCCGAAATTCCGCAGTGCCTGAAGAAGAATTTGTTTAACCAGGGTCTGAAGGGTACTGTAGCTGGTGAAATGACCGGACGTAAGAGTCATAATAACTAATTCGAGTGATGAGCGGCAGTGCAATGCAGTTGTCTACTGAGTGTCCCGGCCCGGGTAAGTTTCTTTTTTTATTCGAAAGAATGATCTACTGTAATGAATCTGTATGAATTTTATCACAACCAGTTAAATAAGAAATTCCTGGAGGACCATGAACGTTGTGGAGGAATTTATCTGGTAAAAACCATAAAACTGATGTTCTCCATTACATTACTCTGACAAATATGAACCGATTTCGATGATTCTTTTTTATTCGAGAGAGTAAACTACTATGATGATTCTATGCAAATTTCATTACAACTGGATAAATTGTTTCTGAAGAAACATGAATTTTGTAAAACTATGTAGACGATAATGTGATCATAACCTACCCAGATCATATTACCGTCTTCGATGGTTCTTTATGTATGAAAATATCACTAAAAAGTAAAATATAAACAAAAAAATTTAACCGACTTTAATAACACTGAAAACTATAGAATAAATTTAATAATATTGAAGTTGGTGCCAAATATACACAGCAGGCACGCTAACACCTCGAAGTTGGTATATAATATTTAAATTATTTTATACTATTCAGTGTTATTGAAGTCGGTTCAATTTTTTTTAAAATATTTTTTTACTTTTTAGGTATGGAACCCTAAAAAACAGCGTTAAATAAAAATTCAACCCGCAAACGCCACTGAAATAACAAAATACGTTCCCTGGTCACTTTGACCAAACGCCAGTGTCGTATTCGGTCTCGCGTTGCCAACGTCCCGTTCTATTATGATTGATTGACTCGGTGCCGGAAAACGTCAGCGAGGTGGCCCGGATTTCGGCGACGCATCTGAATAACTGGTGGGTCAGATGTCAGAAATATAACGGGGACTAATGTGTTCCGATTTGAGTTGTATTTTGTGTCACCGGTAACTTGGCTGTATTCTTGTTTATCGAAAATAATGACATCGTCAAATATACGGGAACCATTTCATTCATACGTGCCAAAGAATGGCTATTCTCTGGGTTTACGCGTAGAAAGTGTTGGATTTTTTTCATTACTATTAACCCACCACCTATTAAAAAATATCCACATAAATATATTTGACAAATATATACATCGATATAATATATAAACTGGATTTGGTGTCACGGTTCAAAAAGTGGTAGCGAGATATAGCGCCCTTGTGTCGCTATTTCTTTACAAGCCACATCCTGACAAATTTATTTTTGCCGATAGGAGTGTCGCTACTGTCTATATGAAACTGTCAAACTGGGACCCACTTTTTACTTGCTCTCCGAAGCACGGACCCGTTTAGTTCAAATGACGTTAAACGGTCACCCATCTATTTAATGACCTTACCTAACGTTGCTTAACCCGATCGATTACAAAACCTTGATAACAACTCTCTATGAGTGTTCCCTTACTAATATTTATTATATTATAAAGAAAAATTGATAAAACGGACCAAGCGTATAACCAAGTACCCATTTTGACTTTAATCCCCTCTCCCAAAAGAACCGTGCTAGATTACGGGATAAAAAGTATCCTATGTCCTACCTCGTAGTAAGATCTCAAATCATGCCAAGTTTCATTTGAATCCAGTCAGTAGTTTCGGCGTGATGCTCAGCCGTGATACAGACAGACAGACAGACAGACAGACAGACAGACAGACAGACAAAAATAAAAAAAAAATACATTTTCGGCCTCAGTATCGGTTATAGAATGCCCTCCAAATATAATTTTCAAAATATCTTCAATGTACAGAATTGAACCTGTTACAGTTTTATTATAAGTATAGATTTAATGATAATAGCAGCGCATAAGGTCGCTCCGCGTTCCTCCATTTTGTCAACTACACAAATTACAAAGAAACCTTAAACAAAGATAGTGGACGAATGGAATGGGATCCGTCAAAGAATTTCGATCAAATATTGGATATAGAAATAATAATAAAATCTTGAGACAATCCACACACGGTCATCCGATCCCAAATTAGTCAGAGCCTGTACTATAGAAACCAGACAACTGATACTAATACTTATATACATTTTTTTTCTAAATACATATTTAAATATATACTTAAATAACACCGAGACACTTGGTGGGAATCGATCCCACGACCCAACGGGCCCGTCAAAATATTGACAAATATTGACGAGTGGTATATCGTCCTATAAACTTGCTTGTTGAATACCAAGATGGTCGTTAAAAGGGCTAGCCAAAGTCGGTTCCACGCCTGGGGCCCTACCATCACCTCTATTAGCAGTATTATTATCATCTTACTTGACACGAGGTAGAGACGTCAATAGACGCAGTTTATAGCTCGGTCACTATCTATCGAGAAAGTAAGGTGAATATAATATTGCTATTAGAGTACAGGCCTAAATCTCACTCGAGTTAGTCAGTCTTTTGTCTCATCGTATACCATATCATCATCATCATCAGCCGGAAGACGTCCACTGCTGAACATAGGCCTCCCCCTTAGAACGCCACAAAGAACGACAATTGGCTATTTGCATCCACTGGTTACCTGCGACGCGCACAATGTCGTTAGTGGGAGGCCTGCCTACGCTGCGTCTTCCGGTTCGTGGTCGCCACTCGAGAACCTTTCTTCCCCAACGGTTATCGGTTCTTCGAGCGATGTGGCCTGCCCATTGCCACTTCAACTTGCAGATTCTGAGAGCTATGTCGGTGACCTTGGTTCTTCGGCGAATCTCCACATTTCGGATTCTGTCGCGCAAAGAAAATTATACGTACGTATACCATATATGGATATCGAACTCTGGACACCAGCAGGTACTACTCTCAGTAACACTTGGTGTCAGCGTTGTTCAAGGCAGCTGCCCTTAGGCCACTGACTAGCCTTAACTACTGCTGTCTAGATGATTACAACCAGGATCGACTTTTAGGCTCAATTCACACTAAGATGGCAGCGGCCGGCAGCACACTTTTATTGTGAAAGAATTTAAAACTTTATCTACAATACGTAACAGACCGTATTTATTGACCGTATTAATTGAGCATTACTTTGAAACACGGATGCATAGTTGGAATGCTACTATACGGTCACCCATTTAAGAACTGACCTTGCCTGACGTTGCTTAACCGAACAGTGATTTCAACTGGCTATAAGGGCCTCAACATAAAATATCCGTTTATTTATTTATTATTAACCATCAAAAATTTTCAAAGGAAAAGCCGTAATGCTTTCTATGAAAAATGGTTCTCGCGTTTTATATTAATTTTCGCATCAATCATTCTGTTCACCAAGGGATATTAATTATTAATTAACAGTGTAAATAAACAATTATTGTATTATACACTTAATTACGACGGAGATTTAGTTGAGATTAGCTTACTTTTAATAGGCTACGGTCAGTGGCGTAGCTTGCCTTACATGGGCCCCGTATCAAAAATTGTTGGGGGGCCCAAATGATGGTGCAGCCTAAGAGATTATGTGAGATCATGGATTTTACGAATTGTTGCTTACACATGTTCGGGGCCCCTGTAGCCCGGGGCCCCGTATCATTGACACGGCTGATACGGCGGTAGCTACGCCCCTGGCTACGGTGTACCTACGTACTCGCACACATATAATTTTAACAATTATGACTGTAATATTTACTTAAGTACAGCAACATTAAACAATAATAAAAAACAATAATGCTACATAAAATTGATATGTGTCGTTAAAGTGGTACTAGAAATATAAACTCTGTGAAAACTACAATTCTGTAGGTTGCCTGGAAGAAATTGCTTTTTAGCGATAAGGCGGCCTTTGTACATTGATATCTTCAACGTATTGTTCAATTTACATGTAACTTTTGGTGTACAATAAAGTCATTAGTCATTAGTCATTTATTCATGAACAAGTAACTTGTATCTGAATTTACACACAAAATTACACAAGAACAGTACATACATTATATCAAATTACATTCGAATTATTATTTAAAATTAATTATAATAATATAATAATAATATTTAAATTATTTAAAAGTATTAAATTTACAATTCTTCAATAGTCAGTATCTACATAATTCGACATATAAATACACAATACGGTCAACGCCTTAAAATTTAAAAGAATAACAATATAATAATTAGTTAAAGATAATAAATTAGCATAGATTGATAGATTTATAAATAGGTAATAATAATAAATTTATGTTTAGATCAATAAATCATTTTCTAAATAAAATTACAATTCTTCTACAGCATATAGACACTTATTCAATAGGAAATTTTTATGTTTTATTATTATTATTATTTCCATGGTATTTTATTCACAGGTTATGCCCGGACATTTTAGAAGCTTGCGTGGGGACGGATCCAACACGTAGAGGCCTTTTTTTAAGAAATAAATGGTGTGTAAAACACCTCCCGAGATCAATTGCTAAGATGGTGAAAAATTGGCAGTTGACCTCGACAGGTGTAGGAACTATTGTAAGTACATGGAAAGATTATATAAGTCTATGTTGTTGAACATTTGATGGACTAGAAGCTAGGCTATTGCAAAGGCCGGGGTCTCTTGCCATAATTACATTCATAATTATTTTGTGGCAAGAGCTGGCTTGCCACCCACTAGATGGGCTCCCCAAATGATCGTCCGATAACGACAGAGAGCAACACCGGTGTGACTATCGGTTATTATTATTATTACTCTCGACCTATTACGGTTCATGAGATACAGCCCGCTGACAGACAGACGGACGGACAGCGGAGGCTTAGTAATAGGGTTCCGTTGGCACCCTTCGGGTACGGAACCCTAAAAAGCAGGTAACTTTTAATTAAGACACCACAAATGTTGGTAAGCACTTCGAAGCGGTGCCTCGTTATAATGTGGAATTATGAAAAAATGTAAATCTCATGTTTTTTTTTCTGTTACACAAAACATTTTCAAGTGTTGAGACCTCTGGTTCTCTCTAATGAATTCTCAACATCGCGTTTACTGAGTAGATATATAGTACAATGGTTCACATAATGTTGTCTTTTATTTACGCGAATACTAGACATTGCACGTTTGCTGACGTTTTGAATGCTTTGCAGCACCCATGGACACATGTCCGCCCGTGACCATGGATGCTGCAAAGCATTCGAAACGTCGGGAAAATTAAAATAAATCGCGATATAATCCGTAAGAATAGATTAGTTGCAATATACAATGGTTGTAATTTTGCTTTACCGATATTTTTGTGGCCTTAATGAAACCGCTTACTTTACAAAACGTCGGTACCGGGTTAAATCTCGTGGAGAACAACATCTTTGAGTAGTTGTTCCTTACTGGCTCGGGCATACATGCCGATCACACGATTGTCTAAAAAGTAGGATGATTCATGCGTCGGATGGGCATGTACAATGTCGGTCCTGCGCCTGACCTCTCCCCGGTCGTGTCGATCTTCCGTCCCATCGGATTGTGAGAGGTAAAAGAAAGAGAGACTGCATTTGTGTCTACGCAAGAATTTTTGCATTGTAATCTCCCGCGTAGATAGCGGATCTGTGTTCATATAGGCCAGGAGAACAAACTATGTTATGTTAAGATATTATTTTGCTTTGCCGCAAAATATAAGAAGAGCTCAGAGTTTAAATGTCTTCAAATCTCAAGTTACTTCTCACTATCTTTAGTTGCAGTAAACGTGTAGTATGTATATTTATCATTTCTATATTATGTTATAGATATATATATGTATGGTTATATAATTATGTTATTGTTATATATATATGTGCTGAATATGTATGACGCACCTACCCTTCCATATTCTGTCCTGTACCCCATGTGTCATTGGTGTTGTAAAACTGTAATAACGACATAAGTTATTCAAAGAGAAAAATCTATCTATACTTATAATAAAACTGTAACAAGTCCAATTCTGTACATTGAAGATATTTTGAAAATTATATTTGGAGGGCATTCTATAACCGATACTGAGGCCGAAAATGTAATTTTTTCAATTTTTGTCTGTCTGTCATACGCTTGGTCCGATTTTATCATTTTTTCTTTATAATCTAATAAATATTAGTAAGGGAACACTCATAGAGAGTTGTTATCAAGGTTTTGTAATCGATCTGGTTAAGCAACGTTAGGTAAGGTCATTAAATAGATGGGTGACCGCTTAACGCCATTTGAACTAAACGGGTCCGTGCTTCGGAGAGCAAGTAAAAAGTGGGTCCCAGTTTTTAACCGACTATAAAAAATGAGGTTATGTATTCGATGCGAATGTCTGTTATTCAAAGTTTAGTTAACGTAAAAATAGCGCAGGCGGAGCTGCTTGGGTCAGCTAGTGCAAAATAAATATGTGTGGGTGGGTACTGTTTGTAAGTTTGTAAGTTTGTGTGTGTGTGTGTGTGTGTGTGTGTGTGTGTGTGTGTGTTTTGTATAAGTTATTCAAACAGTTAGACGCTATAAAACAGTGTTTATTAATACATTAATTCAACCGGTTTCCTTGAATAAATTCTATGGTCATTCGACTTTTACGGCTTGCGGGAAATTGTCGCCCGCCCATTTCCTGTATACGAATGTTAATATGAATAAATAAATGACGAAGCTCTAGATACCAGGCCCCTTCTTTGGAGTCGATGGACATTTGGGTTGTAGGCCGTAGAAGTCCATTGAGTACGGCGACGACTCCAAGAAGGACGGCAGCGGGGTTGCGAACCCTGTCCTCGTGAGCTCGTGGGGTCTATAATGCACCCAATGCTGTGCGCTCAAAGGCAAGGCACTGAGGGGGCCCGGAGTCTGCCCACAACGTCAAGGTAAGCCATTGGGGAGGTTTTAGTGAGTAATAAACTCACTTTTCAGCTCCCCCGGAAAGTGCTAGCGAGCGTCTGACGCTCGAGTGAGTCTTGCGAGATCCGATAGGAGTGCCCAGAGACTACGTAAATAGCGTCGATGGGGAACAGCGGGTGGTTTTAGTGGGTAAAAAGTCATAAAACCCATAAAGATTTACTCCCAGACAAAAAATAACGTCTTCTGAGCCCGGTTCTTTTTATAGGAACGGTATTTTATATTTTCTATAAGTCAAATCAAATCAAATCAAATATTGTTCACAAATACGGGTAATATACATTAAAAAGACTCTCCATATTTTTCCAAGAAAAAAAGCATGCAAACATTACAACATAGTTAAGGGAATCACAAAAATTGCATATAATTCACTGATCTGCTAAAAAATCGGACACTTTGTAGTAGCATTTATCTACTAAATATTTTATTAATTTATTTTTACATAAGTTTAATTCAAGGTCTTTAATTTCTTTCGGAAACAACTAGAATTGGAATTTCAAAAACTACGATTGATAATAGATGATCAAACGAACTTCTTGAAGTGAAGTTCTATCATTATTATAAATGAGTTGATTTATACGAAGATATAATTTAACAAGTAGTAGTACTTCCAATCTACTAGAGAGTTACGCACGTTTAGAGACGTAAAACTGTGTTTTTTTACCACCAGTTACGTCACGGACGGTCCAGACAGCTCATTCTTTAAAGATCATGTTTATGCCTATGAATCAACAAAACCTTATTTTAGGGTTAAATTAACTGAACATGTGTTATGTGATTTAATCATGGGTGGGCGGGTCTTTATATCTTCGTATAAATCAACTCATATAATAATGATAGAACTTCACTTCAAGAAGTTCGTTTGATCATCTATTATATTTCATTGATTTATACTTCAGATATAATTTAACAAGTAGATGTTTAGAGAGTAAGGTTTTGTTTCGATAGTATAGATCGTTTTTTATTTCTAAGCAAAATATTAGTTATACTGATAACCATAAACTCCCGTAGATTTTTAAACGGCGTTATAATAGGTAATAATTATATGTATATCATTTGTGTTCTTAGTACTTTAGTCATTTGAAACATAGGAATGGTAGATAATAAAAAGAAGAAGAATGGTCAAAAACCACGGATGAGTTAGTTCAGCTGACGGTTTTTCTAATTATGACATTAGGAGTAGGTACCTGCTAAGACCCGCAAATTGTGCGGGTGAGGTGACTTTTGTTATGCACGCAAGGCGATTTTAGAAACACTCTAATCTATGTTTTTTAGAAATCCCTTGTTTAATTTACTGACTGCTTGGTTAAGCTGTGGGTGATCCACGTTAGTTACCTTTAGCATGTTAGTTGTCCTTATATATATTTTATTACAAAGATATAGTCGTTAAAGACAAAATGTATATTTCGATTGTTAGAGAAGAACTAAAATAGAGCTAAAATATCAAAGGGCCGATGTTCTAACATTTTCGTTATAACAATCTCAACTTCTTCTTGCGTGCTTAGGATATTAGGTATAATATATGTATATATTTATTAGTTATCCATATATAAGTATTTGAACTTGCAGTTACTTGTCAGACAACTTATTTAATTCGAAATTCGGGACCCCTAGCTACGTGATTAAATATCGTTTGCAGGTCACGAGTATTAGTGCATATATGTATACTTGTGTCCGAAACAAGCAGGTTTTAGTTTATACTCATGAACTCTATATAGCTCTAATTCTGTGAGCAGAATATACGGTAAAATTTTAATAATAGAAATAATGATCCAATATCACTGTCTTCGTCATGTTACAAATCTGTATTTTATGTAGAGGGCGATATCATATTATGTACATACGATAGTTTTGATGGAACACTATACTTTTTATGGTATTTTTCATCGATGGACGTCATTATTAAGTATACCGCGTGAAAGGCAAATGAATGCATGTTGTCTACAGGTTAGTTTGGTGTAGAAGTGGCCCATGGCCAATATTATAAATTTGGGAAAAGAACTATGATTTCCCGTAGTATAGTCATCGATTACCTCGACGTGACATTGACATTAATGGCGAAGATATGAAAATAAATTAACTTACCCTGGATTGTATGTTAGTGGATGTATGCTGCATATGCATACCTGTCTTGTTTTTGATGGGCAAGCAAGTTGAATTTGGTGTAATTAAACTAAAGGTGCTATGGGCGGCTTAAGTTTTCTGTAACATAAATTTAAAGACCAAAATGATGTTTCCAATCAGAATAATCGTTCGAGGAATATTAATCATGAGAAACGCTACGGATACACTTCTCATGCCAGCCTGGCAAGCCCCCCTCAATTAAATTTACCTTTACACTTTCTTTTTTTTTTGTAAGTGTATATTCTAAATTTGTATTTTTATATATTTTTTTATTTAATTCTAATAATTTTATTAATTTTTAGTTTTTGATTTTATAAACTTAAATTGTTATCGCTATGCATATATGTCAAGATAATCAAGATAATCATCATCATAGGAATATGGCCGAACTTGTATAGTCTGAGTTAGATGATTATTTTTCTACAACAACCGAATTGCACGGTGTTTATTACCACCGGCAAAAAAGTATGCCATTATGAGTTCGATGTATCTTATTTTATCTATTGCAATAATAAAACTGTTATAATAAATTTAATTACAAAATTCTAATAAAATTCTAGTACCGTTAAGGCCAAACGTACGAGAGTATGTGTGTGTGTGTGTGTTTACACTGTAATTTAAAACAATATGTGATTATGCCACAAAACTTTCAAAAATATTTTCTATGATAAAATTGATAGGTTACCCTCTATTCTCATCTTGGATATTATTATCGGTACCGTAGAAGGTAAATTTATATACATTATATTTATATACAAATTATAATATAATATATTTTTACATTATAATATTGTTGTTACTAGTACCGGTAATTTCAGACTGGGAATCTTATGGTCGGTATGACACACGGGTGTTAATTAATGTAAGTATTGTTACGACCGGGAGATAAAAGTGTTAATTACTCCGTTAATTATTACTTAATTGCAATGATCTCAAAACGCATTGTTAGTCTATAGGTCTACTATCGATTCGTACCGAAAGATCTCGAATTCTCAATAGAAAGTAGGTCCCTCCAATTCGCATGTACTTGTGTAAGTACCTACCGCTCGCTCGCTCACGGGTCACTGCCCCCGCCTATTGTTAGTTCATTCTCGAAGGTCGCGCCGCTATTGTATCTCGCGAAAACGATAGAATAGGTAGGTACATACGAGTATATTCGAGAGAGTTCCACCCCTCTGTTAATTTAGGTATATAAGCCGACGCATAGAGGCGCCCAGACAGTTTGTGTTTACAAGCGACAGCGGAAACATCTTAAGGAAGCGATCGAAGAGAATTGTACCAGCGACCCTTGCGAAGACTTTGGACTACTGAGAAGTACTGTGCGACTCGGACTACTGTGCCTTGTGTGTATACATTGTGAGTGTACGTGGAATAAAATCTTCTTTTACGTTAATCGGCATTTAATTACCCACCCGCACGTAACAATTGGTGTCAGAAGCGGAATGCCGATTCTGCCGCGTGAAGAAGAAGTGCGTACTCCGCGAACAAGGAGACAAGTGGAGATGGATGCTGCACGTCGGCGTGGTCAAGAGGAGGAGTCTCAGCCTGAGACTGCCACGTCGTCTGGTACCGCACCACCGGGAGACTCGACGGAGCTAAATCTGTCAACCCTGCTGGCCGCTATCCAGGGTATGCAGGAGGCTACCCGTCGCGAAATTCAGAGTATCCAGGCGAACCAGGAGGCTACTCGCCGCGATATCCAGGCGAACCAGGAGGCTACTCGCCGAGAGATCCAGGAAGCTATTCAGGTAAATCAGGAGGCTACCCGCCGTGACATCCAGGAAGCTATTCAGGTAAATCAGGAGGCTACCCGCCGTGACATCCAGGCTACCCAAGAAGCTATCCAGGCCAACCAGGAGGCCGTTCTGGGTAAGATTGATGCCGGCATTACTATACTCGGTGAGAAAGTTATGAAACTGGAAGCGGACGTCAAAGAGGTTACTCTTAAAGCTGAGAACCTGGAAGGCCGAATTGATGACCACGACCACCGCATCCGTAAACTAGAAACTCGCCAACCGCTAACTGTGGCTTCAGCAGCACCATCAGCAGCGAAACTCGATCTTCCGCACTTTGACGGGTCTTCGTCGTGGACAGCCTTCCGCTACCAGTTCGAAACACTGGCCAACGGAAACGGTTGGACTGATGGCCAATCTTTTATGGCCCTCACGCTTGCCCTGCGAGGAGACGCTCTGATGATATTGGAAAACCTGCCACTTGAAGGACGGACGTTGGATGCTCTATTAGAAGCATTAGAGACGCGTTATGGTGAAAAACACCTAGAACATGTCTTTCGAGCACAACTCCGCGAGCGGACTCAAAAGGCTGGGGAAAGCCTCCAACAGTGGGCGCTTGAGGTGGAAAGGCTGGTGCGTCGTGCATACACATCGGCACCGGCGACTGTGGAGGTGAATCTTCTACAGGCATTCGTGGATGGCATACGGGACGCGGAAGTCAGAGCTGCCGTTCGTCTGAGCCATCATTCGACGATAAAGAGCGCATTGGCTCATGCTCTCGAAGTAGAAGCTGTACGTCAAGACACTCGGGTACATAAAATCCGAGAAATAGCATCTGATGAGAGGAAGCCTCAGTATGTCCCCACTTGCTATGGCTGTGGAGAAAAGGGGCATATTCGACTGGAATGTCGTAAAAAGAGAAGGAGGGTCACGAGTTCCGGGACCCAAGTAGACCAAGACCTGTCGTTAAACTAAGTGTCGCCAGGGAACACGCCAGCCAAGGTGAACTTCGGCCGAGAGATGAGACTTCCGGTGGACGCAATAACGGGTACCCCACCTGACAGTCCTAAACCCGTTACGGACTATGTGTGCGATCTTCAAAATCAGTTGGACGAAGTGCACAAGAGAGTGCGGGAGAACAGTCTGAAGACCAGCGAAAGGATGAAGACCCGCTACGATCGAAATGCGAATACCAACGGTTTCGATGAAGGAACGCTAGTGTGGTTTCACAATCCGCTTCGCAGAAAAGGGAAGTCTCCGAAACTTCAAGCCCGCTGGGAAGGACCCTTTACTGTTATTACGAGGATCAACGACGTCACCTACCGCATCAAGAAGGGACCTCGAGGCAAACCTAAGATAGTTCACCTGGACAGATTGGCACGTTATCATGGTGATAATGATGCTCGGGACGAGCATAACTAAGAGGGGGGTAGTGTTACGACCGGGAGATAAAAGTGTTAATTACTCCGTTAATTATTACTTAATTGCAATGATCTCAAAACGCATTGTTAGTCTATAGGTCTACTATCGATTCGTACCGAAAGATCTCGAATTCTCAATAGAAAGTAGGTCCCTCCAATTCGCATGTACTTGTGTAAGTACCTACCGCTCGCTCGCTCACGGGTCACTGCCCCCGCCTATTGTTAGTTCATTCTCGAAGGTCGCGCCGCTATTGTATCTCGCGAAAACGATAGAATAGGTAGGTACATACGAGTATATTCGAGAGAGTTCCACCCCTCTGTTAATTTAGGTATATAAGCCGACGCATAGAGGCGCCCAGACAGTTTGTGTTTACAAGCGACAGCGGAAACATCTTAAGGAAGCGATCGAAGAGAATTGTACCAGCGACCCTAATGGGAATGAACTAACAATAGGCGGGGGCAGTGACCCGTGAGCGAGCGAGCGGTAGGTACTTACACAAGTACATGCGAATTGGAGGGACCTACTTTCTATTGAGAATTCGAGATCTTTCGGTACGAATCGATAGTAGACCTATAGACTAACAATGCGTTTTGAGATCATTGCAATTAAGTAATAATTAACGGAGTAATTAACACTTTTATCTCCCGGTCGTAACAGTATATAGTCCATTTCTATCAGTAAACTGTTAGAAAGTTCTGAAATCTGTGGTAATGATTTTAAATCTATTCTATAAATATTTTAAAATAATTTCAGATCTAAAATGAATCCCTTGCCGAACTTAGGGTTTGGCCTCGAATATCTTATTATATAAAAGAGTAGGCAAAAACCCACTCATCACGAAATCGCAGAAACTACAAGTGCTAGGAGTCTCAAACTTTGCATGGGGGTTCCTTTTAAGACGTAGGTGCTCACTAAGACGCGATTTTGCGAAATTCAACCTCTAAGGGGGCAAATAGGGGGGCAAAGTTTGTATGGGAGAACGCGATTCCTTGGTCCTATTGACTTGAAATTTTGCACAGACATTCGTTAAGAAAATTAATTGAATTAGTATTTCATATTTTTTATAATTTATCCCTTTACAGGGTAAAAAAGAAGTATTATTACTCAACCGATGGCGGTACAAATATATTTCCACAATAAGATACGATAATTCGAAAGATAAAATAAAAGTTCCTTGGCCAAGTGGTTACGGAAGCGTCCTCTAAGTGCGGACTGTCCGGGTTCGCTACCCGTGTGCGGATTTTTTTTTTGTATTTTTAAACTTTGTTTTGATTTTTTTATTTATATTAAGATTCGATGTTTTAAATATTTAACTCATATTGACTCCGGCACTTTTTATCTCTAATATATTTTTATATTTAATACTTTTTTAAATTTAAAATCATGCATACGTAGTTAATTTCTCTCTAATGTTATGATTTAGTTATTAGTGGAAACTGAATTGATTTTTGTACTATTGGATCTTACATTTAGTAATAAGTGGTATCATTTGTTTGTTTCGCAAATATAACAAACTAAAAATAAAATGATGAAAATATATGTATTTTCAAAATGTCTGTTTGGGTAGGAATACAATATGCATGCACCTATTGTACGTATGATATAAAAAAAAAAAAAAAAACTTTATTGGAATTCTTGTCTGTCTGTCAGTCAGGGTTTTTTTCTATAGGTTGGCTGGTGTTGGGGACCAACGACATCAAAGTATCTTTAAATAGTGCTAGGAGTCTCAAACTTTGCATGGGGGTTCCTTTTAAGACGTAGGTGCTCACTAAGACGCGATTTTGCGAAATTCAACCTCTAAGGGGGCAAATAGGGGGGCAAAGTTTGTATGGGAGAACGCGATTCCTTGGTCCTATTGACTTGAAATTTTGCACAGACATTCGTTAAGAAAATTAATTGAATTAGTATTTCATATTTTTTATAATTTATCCCTTTACAGGGTAAAAAAGAAGTATTATTACTCAACCGATGGCGGTACAAATATATTTCCACAATAAGATACGATAATTCGAAAGATAAAATAAAAGTTCCTTGGCCAAGTGGTTACGGAAGCGTCCTCTAAGTGCGGACTGTCCGGGTTCGCTACCCGTGTGCGGATTTTTTTTTTGTATTTTTAAACTTTGTTTTGATTTTTTTATTTATATTAAGATTCGATGTTTTAAATATTTAACTCATATTGACTCCGGCACTTTTTATCTCTAATATATTTTTATATTTAATACTTTTTTAAATTTAAAATCATGCATACGTAGTTAATTTCTCTCTAATGTTATGATTTAGTTATTAGTGGAAACTGAATTGATTTTTGTACTATTGGATCTTACATTTAGTAATAAGTGGTATCATTTGTTTGTTTCGCAAATATAACAAACTAAAAATAAAATGATGAAAATATATGTATTTTCAAAATGTCTGTTTGGGTAGGAATACAATATGCATGCACCTATTGTACGTATGATATAAAAAAAAAAAAAAAAACTTTATTGGAATTCTTGTCTGTCTGTCAGTCAGGGTTTTTTTCTATAGGTTGGCTGGTGTTGGGGACCAACGACATCAAAGTATCTTTAAATAGTGTGAAACAAAGTCGCTATCCGAGTCTGTCAATATCGTATAGCACCTCCTAAACCACGCAGCGATTTTCACCATCGGTTAGATAATTTTTCATTGAAGGTTTTAAGTTTTATCTAAGTAAATAATAATAATAATATTTTTGGGACAATCCACACACGGTCATCCGATCCCAAACTAGGCAGAGCCTGTACTATGGAAACCAGACAACTGATACTAATACTTATATACTTTTTTTTTGTAAATACATACTTAAATAGATAAACAACATCCAGACACTTGGCGGGAATCGAACCCACGACCCATCGGTTAGCAGGCAGGGTGTCTGACCACTAGACCAACGGGCCCGTCAAATAAACTTACATAGCTTACATTGACTAAACCTAAACAGATACATAGTTACCAATCAAGTAGTAGAGAATTTCATTAATTCCATATATTATAAAGTAGGTAAATATCCGGGATATAATATACCCGCCCCCCGGTGGCGGACTCAAAGGCAATGCACTGAGGGACAGCTGATGCAGATCCCACCGGAGAACCCCCTCTCATGTGCCGATGTGACAGCCACGAGAGTTTTAGTGGGTAAGAATCCCCCACAGGATCCCAGGGACATATTAAACGTGCCACCACCCCTTTAACTGTGACAACGGTGACAGATTCCCGGGGGGCTATAATGCGCCCCCGGCAGCGGCTTCAAAGGCCCTTGCCTTGCACTGCACCCGGTGCAGTCCCATATTTTTTGCGGATAGCCGTGGGTGGTTTAGAGGGTAAGAATCCCACGCACCGCGGTCGACCGCCTGCAGGATCCTGGAAGCCTATTGGAGGTCTACCCGTGGTCCCCGAAACTTTGAGCACGGTGACAGGTTTTTGAAGTGAAACTTCTTATGCGACTTCCTATGCCGTCCGTGAGTGAGTGAGTGGGTCAGTGGGCGAGTGGGCTAGTGAGCGAGTGGGCGAGTGGGCGAGTGGGCGAGCGGGCGAGTGGGTGAGTGAGTGAGTGTGTGAGTGGTTCTGTGTGGTTCGGTGTGGTTCGGTGTGGTTCGATGTGGTACGGTGTGGTACGGTGTGGCACGGTGTGTTACGGTGTGGTACGGTGTGGCACGGTGTGGTACGGTGTGGTACGGTGTGGTACGGTGTGGTACGGTGTGGTACGGTGTGGTACGGTGTGGTACGGTGTGGTACGGTGTGGTACGGTGTGGTACGGTGTGGTACGGTGTGGTACGGTGTGGTACGGTGTGGTACGGTGTGGTACGGTGTGGTACGGTGTGGTACGGTGTGGTACGGTGTGGTACGGTGTGGTACGGTGTGGTACGGTGTGGTACGGTGTGGTACGGTGTGGTACGGTGTGGTACGGTGTGGTACGGTTTGGTACGGTGTGGTACTCGGACTGACCGGGACTGACCGGGACTGAGCGGGACTGACCGGGACTGAGCGGGATTGAGCGGGACTGACCGGGACTGAGTGGGACTGAGCGGGACTGACCGGGACTGAGCGGGACTGACCGGGACTGAGCAGGACTGAGCGGGACTGAGCGGGACTGACCGGGACTGAGCGGGACTGAGCGGGACTGAGCGAGACTGAGCGGGACTGACCGAGACTGAGCGGGACTGAGCGGGACAGACCAGGACTGACCAGGACTGACCGGGACTGAGTGGGACTGAGTGGGACTGACCGGGACTGAGTGGGACTGAGCGGGACTGAGCGGGACTGAGCGGGACTGACCGGGACTGAGCGGGACAGACCGGGACTGACCGGGACTGAGCGGGATTGAGCGGGACTGACCGGGACTGACCGGGACTGAGCGGGACTGACCGGGACTGCCCGGGGCTGACAGGGACTGAGCGGGACTGAGCGGGACTGACCGGGACTGACCGGGACTGAGTGGGACTGAGTGTGACTGACCGGGACTGAGCGGGACTGAGCGGGACTGACCGGGACTGAGCGGGACAGACCGGGACTGACCGGGACTGAGCGGGATTGAGCGGGACTGACCGGGACTGACCGGGACTGAGCGGGACTGACCGGGACTAGCCGGGGCTGACAGGGACTGAGCGGGACTGAGCGGGACTGACCGGGACTGAGCGGGACAGACCGGGACTGACCGGTACTGAGCGGGATTGAGCGGGACTGAGCGGGACTGAGCGGGACTGACCGGGACTGGCCGGGGCTGACCGGGACTGACAGGGACTGACGGGACTGACCGGGACTGACTCGGATTCAGCCAGTCCGAGTCAGTCAGTCAGGGACACCTGGTGCAGATCCCACCCGAGCACCCAGGTTTCCCTCTCATGTTCCGATGTGATAGCCACGGGAGTTTTAGTGGGTAAGAATCCCAAATACCCAGTTTGACTTCCCCACGGGATCCCGGGGACATATTGGATGTTTCCCCCGTTACTCCCTTAAACTGTGACAACGGTGACAGATTCCCGGAGGGCTATAATGCGCCCCCGGCAGCGGCTTCAAAGGCCCTTGCCTTGCACTGAGGGGTACACGGTGCACACTCTTTTGTGTGGACAGCCGTGACAGTTTCCCGGGTGGCTTTATTGTGCCCCACGGTGGCGGGCTCAAAGGCAAGCCACTGAGGGATCTTGGTGCAGATCCCACTGGATGGCCCAGGTCTCCTACTTATGTACTAATTTAACAGCCGTTGGGGGTTTAGTGTATATGAATCCTACATAACCCGGTTGACCGCCAACAGGGTCGCGGGGACCAATTGAAGGCTTCCCCCGTGACCCCTGTAACCGTGAGCACGGTGAAAAGTTCCCAGGTGGCTTTATTGTGCTCCCCGGTAGCGGGGTCAAAGGCAAGCCACTGAGGGTATAATGTTGCAGATCCCACCGGATAGCCCAAGAAGGGGTTCTTATGTGCTGATTGCACGGCCGTTGGGGCTTTAGTTTATAAGAAACCTACATACCCGGTTGACCACCAACAGGGTCCCGTAAATCCCATTAAAGGCTTCCCCGTGATCCCTGTAACCGTGAGCATCATGACAGGTTCTCGAGGAACTATAATGTGCCTCTCCGGCGGCGGGTTCAAAGTCAAGGCACTGAGTGGTATCAGCTGGTGCAGATCCCGACAGATAGCCCAGGTCCGCCCTCTAATGTGCCGACGTGATAGCCGCGGGGGTTTTAGTGGGTAAGAATTCCCCGGTTGACCCCCGTTTACGTCTTATCGATGAAACCGAACAAGGAAGCCCGTATTGCTTCCATAAATTGGTTTTAAAGAAATGGTGTCCTTAATCCACCCAAATTGTGCACGCGTACATGTCTGCAGTTTCAAAAATTATAAATACAATTAACAAATCACAAGCTCAGAGATTCAACGTTGCAGGCTTAAACCTAAGCGTTGAGTACTTTGCCCATGGACAGGCAGCTATACGTAGCCCTTTCACGCGTCACTTCTATACAAAATTTGTTCATATTGCGTTACGAAAAGTCAGCTACAAACTGATAAATAATTCCAAGAAATTCTATAATCAAAGGCTTTAAATTATTCACTTCTTTTTTTTCTCAATTACACCCGTGCGAAGCCGGGGCGGGTCGCTAGTCTTATTATATAAAAGAGTAGGCAAAAACCCACTCATCACGAAATCTCAGAAACTACAAGTGCTAGGAGTCTCAAACTTTGCATGGGGGTTCCTTTTAAGACGTAGGTGCTCACTAAGACGCGATTTTGCGAAATTCAACCTCTAAGGGGGTCAAATAGGGGGGCAAAGTTTGTATGGGAAAACGCGATTCCTTGGTCCTATTGACTTGAAATTTTGCACAGACATTCGTTAAGAATATTAATTGAATTAGTAATTCATATTTTTTATAATTTATCCCTTTACAGGGTAAAAAAGAAGTATTATTACTTAACCGATGGCGGTACAAATATATTACCACAATAAGATACGATAATTCGAAAGACAAAATAAAAGTTCCTTGGCCAAGTGGTTACGGAAGCGTCCTCTAAGTGCGGACTGTCCGGGTTTGCTACCCTTGTGCGGGTTTTTATTTTTGTATTTTTAAACTTTGTTTTGATTTTTTTATTTATATTAAGATTCGATGTTTTAAATATTTAACTCATATTGACTCCGGCACTTTTTATCTCTAATATATTTTTATATTTAATACTTTTTTTAAATTTAAAATCATGCATACGTAGTTAACTTCTCTCTAATGTTATGATTTAGTTATTAGTGGAAACTGAATTGATTTTTGTACTATTGGATCTTATATTTAGTAATAAGTGGTATCATTTGTTTGTTTCGCAAATATAACAAACTAAAAATAAAATAATGAAAATATATTTTCAAAATGTCTGTTTGGGTAGGAATACAATATGCATGCACCTATTGTACGTATGATATAAAAAAAGCCAAAACTTTATTGGAATTATTGTCTGTCTGTCAGTCAGGGTTTTTTTCTATAGGTTGGCTGGTGTTGGGGACCAACGACAACAAAGTATCTTTAAATAGTGTGAAACAAAGTCGCTATCCGAGTCTGTCAATATCGGATAGCACCTCCTAAACCACGCAGCGATTTTCACCATCGGTTAGATAATTTTTTATTGAAGGTTTTAAGTTTTATCTAAGTAAATAAACTTACATAGCTTACGTTGACTAAACCTAAAGAGATACATAGTTAACAATCAAGTACTAGAGAATTTCATTAATTCCATATATTATAAAGTAGGTAAATATCCGGGATATAATATACCCGCCCCCCGGTGGCGGACTCAAAGGCAATGCACTGAGGGACAGCTGATGCAGATCCCACCGGAGAACCCCCTCTCATGTGCCGATGTGACAGCCACGAGAGTTTTAGTGGGTAAGAATCCCCCACAGGATCCCAGGGACATATTAAACGTGCCACCACCCCTTTAACTGTGACAACGGTGACAGATTCCCGGGGGGCTATAATGCGCCCCCGGCAGCGGCTTCAAAGGCCCTTGCCTTGCACTGAGGGGTACCCGGTGCAGCCCCATATTTTTTGCGGACAGCCGGGTAGTGGCCGTTTAGAGGGTAAGAATCCCACACACCGTGGTCGACCGCCTGCAGGATCCTGGAAGCCTATTGGAGGTCTACCCGTGGTCCCCGAAACTTTGAGCACGGTGACAGGTTTTTGAAGTGAAACTTCTTATGCGACTTCCAATGCTTTCCGTGAGTGAGTGAGTGGGTGAGTGGGCGAGTGGGCGAGTGGGCGAGCGGGCGAGTGGGCGAGCGGGCGAGTGGGCGAGCGGGCGAGTGGGCGAGCGGGCGAGTGGGCGAGCGGGCGAGTGGGCGAGCGGGCGAGTGGGCGAGCGGGCGAGTGGGCGAGCGGGCGAGTGGGCGAGCGGGCGAGTGGGCGAGCGGGCGAGTGAGTGAGTGTGTGAGTGGTTCTGTGTGGTTCGGTGTGGTACGGTGTGGTACGGTGTGGTACGGTGTGGTACGGTGTGGTACGGTGTGGTACGGTGTGGTACGGTGTGGTACGGTGTGGTACGGTGTGGTACGGTGTGGTACGGTGTGGTACGGTGTGGTACGGTGTGGTACGGTGTGGTACGGTGTGGTACGGTGTGGTACGGTGTGGTACGGTGTGGTACGGTGTGGTACGGTGTGGTACGGTGTGGTACGGTGTGGTACGGTGTGGTACGGTGTGGTACGGTGTGGTACGGTGTGGTACGGTGTGGTACGGTGTGGTACGGTGTGGTACGGTGTGGTACGGTGTGGTACGGTGTGGTACGGTGTGGTACGGTGTGGTACGGTGTGGTACGGTGTGGTACGGTGTGGTACGGTGTGGTACGGTGTGGGACTGACCGGGACTGACCGGGACTGACCGGGACTGAGCGGGACTGACCGGGACTGAGCGGGACTGAGCGGGACTGAGCGGGACTGAGTGGGACTGGCCGGGACTGACCGGGACTAAGCGGGACTGAGCGAGACTGAGCGGGACTGACCGAGATTGAGCGGGACTGGGCGGGACTGACCAGGACTGAGCGGGACTGAGAGGGACTGAGCGGGACTGACTGGGACTGACCGGGACTGAGCGGGACAGACCGGGACTGACCGGGACTGAGCCGGACTGAGCGGGACTGACCGGGACTGAGCGGGACTGACCGGGACTGACCGGGACTGAGCGGGACTGACCGTGACTGAGCGGGACAGACCGAGACTGACCAGGACTGAGCGGGATTGAGCGGGACTGACCGGGACTGAGCGGGACTGAGCGGGACAGACCGAGACTGACCGGGACTGAGCGGGATTGAGCGGGACTGACCGGGACTGGCCGGGACTGACCGGGATTGACAGGGACTGACGGGACTGACCGAGACTGACCGGGACTGACAGGGACTGACGGGACTGACCGGGACTGACTCGGATTCAACCAGTCCGAGTCAGTCAGTCAGGGACACCTGGTGCAGATCCCACCCGAGAACCCAGGTTTCCCTCTCATGTTCCGATGTGATACGCCACGGGAGCTTTAGTGGGTAAGAATCCCAAATACCCAGTTTGACTTCCCCACGGGATCCCGGGGACATATTGGATGTTTCCCCCGCTACTCCCTTAAACTGTGACAACGGTGACAGATTCCCGGAGGGCTATAATGCGCCCCCGGCAGCGGCTTCAAAGGCCCTTGCCTCGCACTGAGGGGTACACGGTGCACACTCTTTTGTGTGGACAGCCGTGGGGGACACATACTGCAGTCGATCGCCCGCAGGATCCTGGGGCCTATTGGATGTTTCCCCCGCTACTCCCTTAAACTGTGACAACGGTGACAGATTCCCGGAGGGCTATAATGCGCCCCCGGCAGCGGCTTCAAAGGCCCTTGCCTTGCACTGAGGGGTACACGGTGCACACTCTTTTGTGTGGACAGCCGTGGGGGACACATACTGCAGTCGATCGCCCGCAGGATCCTGGGGCCTATTGGATGTTTCCCCCGCTACTCCCTTAAACTGTGACAACGGTGACAGATTCCCGGAGGGCTATAATGCGCCCCCGGCAGCGGCTTCAAAGGCCCTTGCCTTGCACTGAGGGGTACACGGTGCACACTCTTTTGTGTGGACAGCCGTGGGGGACACATACTGCAGTCGATCGCCCGCAGGATCCTGGGGCCTATTGGAGGTTTCCCCCGCGATCCCCGTATCTTTGAGCACGATGATAGTTTCCCGGGTGGCTTTATTGTGCCCCCCGGTGGCGGGCTCAAAGGCAAGCCACTGAGGGATCTTGGTGCAGATCCCACTGGATGGCCCAGGTCTCCTACTTATGTACTAATTTAACAGCCGTTGGGGGTTTAGTGTATAAGAATCCTACATAACCCGGTTGACCGCCAACAGGGTCCCGGGGACCAATTGAAGGCTTCCCCCGTGATCCCTGTAACCGTGAGCACGGTGAAAAGTTCCCAGGTGGCTTTATTGTGCTCCCCGGTGGCGGGGTCAAAGGCAAGCCACTGAGGGTATAATGTTGCAGATCCCACCGGATAGCCCAAGAAGGGGTTCTTATGTGCTGATTGCACGGCCGTTGGGGCTTTAGTTTATAAGAAACCTACATACCCGGTTGACCACCAACAGGGTCCCGTAAATCCCATTAAATGCTTCCCCGTGACCCCTGTAACCGTGAGCACCATGAAAGAAAGAAAGAAAGAAAGAAAAAGCGTTTATTGCTGCAGTATTACAGAATCAAACAATTAAAACAAACTGAAAAGAACAACAAAAAGACAGTATACAGTGTGATTAAATATCATGAGTTCAATAACTGCAGCAACAGGTTCAAGTTCAGCATATGTCAGACAATGGAGCCTGACGCTGGTTTTGAACTGAACCATGACAGGTTCTCGAGGAACTATAATGTGCCTCTCCGGCGGCGGGTTCAAAGTCAAGGCACTGAGAGGTATCAGCTGGTGCAGATCCTGACAGATAGCCCAGGTCCGCCCTCTAATGTGCCGACGTGATAGCCGCGGGGGTTTTAGTGGGTAAGAATTCCCCGGTTGACCCCCGTTTACGTCTTAACGATGAAACCGAACAAGGAAGCCCGTATTGCTTCCATAAATTGGTTTCAAAGAAATGGTGTCCTTAATCCACCCAAATTGTGCACCCGTACACGTCTGCAGTTTCTAAAATTATAAATACAATTAACAAATCACAAGCTCAGAGATTCAACGTTGCAGGCTTAAACCTAAGCGTTGAGTACTTTGCCCATGGACAGTCAGCTATACGTAGCCCTTTCACGCGTCACTTCTATACAAAATTTGTTCATATTGCGTTACGAAAAGTCAGCTACAAACTGATAAATAATTCCAAGAAATTCTATAATCAAAGGCTTTAAATTATTCACTTCTTTATTTTTCTCAATTACACCCGTGCGAAGCCGGGGAGGGTCGCTAGTATTTTATAATTGTACTAAATACCTATGATCTAACAATGCAACTGCAAAGGATTAGACTTCCGGTTTGAGTATATTATTTTCTTGTTGCAATGTAAAGAACTGAATTCATTTCATTCATTTCTGTTTTCCATAAAAATACATTAAATACATTATAAATCATCTGATTTGAACTTTAATAAAAATATAATATTTTTTTCTCATTAAAGGTGTCCAATGGAATAACGATACTAAGTTTATGTAATGTTGCAATATACGCATCCACATCTTAGCTTAGAATGTAAGTAAAGTTTGGATGCGGTGCTATTTAGTTTTAGGTAATTACCTACTTCTTTCAACAAAGATAGCATGAAAAGTCTTTTTCACAATATCCACGTTAACGTGGCTGAGAAATTAGTTACTTAAATAATTATACAAGTAATACACATATGTATGTGTCCAACATTTAGAATCTAATTCAGAATGCTTGTTGTACCTTACATGATGAGGCGTACGTGTTAGTCCAGCAGGTATCCTTTAGCGCTGCTGCTGTTGGCCTTCCCTTTATCTCACCCCCCCCCCCCCCTTTTCCAGGGCGGCGAGAAGGTCCCGCCCAGTTCTTCTACAAGGTGTAGCAGGGGCTGATGATTCAGGAGTTTTGATTTGTATTCCTTATCTGTGAACTTGTTTATCAATTATCATGCTGTTGGGGTGAAAGCAAAAGCCACCTCGACTAGAGTATAATAAATAACAATACATATGCTCACTGGGCGCACCTTAGGCTATTAGACCCAGAAGATGTTACTGTTACCAATAAGACATGAATACCTGTGATTTTCACACTGACACGGAAAGAGTCATGCCTCCTTTTCCTGTCGAAGTATTGGCGTATAGGGTGTAGTGCTTTTGTCACAACCCAGATTGCCATGTATTTATTAATACTTTTTTTACACAGCAAAATTTCAAGGTCGGCATTATATGCAACTTAATTGTTTTGCATTAGGTTCATTTTGTTACTTACCTTTATGTTATATACTTTCATATAGAAACGTACGTCATGTGTCCCGTATTACAACACGGGACCAGTAGAAGAGTACAATATATTTGTATTCTGCCGATAATATTACAAAGTATAAGTTTTTTTTTGTGGCGATAGGATAGGCTTGCCTTGTAGGCATTTCACGCTTCTCAACCAAGATCCACCAGAGGGTTGCCTTTTGGATACCCAGCAGGGGATTTCCTTATGAAACCCCCGTGAAAAAAGTAGTAATAACACTGCTCAACCTGGGAATTGAACCTAGGATGTAGCGATACACAATCACACTTTGTGATAGTTGAACCGCTTAGGCAGATCCACTTTCGTGTTGATGATCCGTTGGTAGTTCAAACAGACTCGGGGCTCATCATATTATGAGTATATGCACGGAATGAAAATAAAAATAAAAAGTGGTGGGTAGTTGAGCAGAAAAAAATATTAATCGCATCTTGTGTAACCTATATTTAGTAGGTATTATTTTAGACAAAATTCACGCACCTACCCACAATTCGTAGGTGCGTGAATACCTTTTTGAGATTGCGCGCATTACCTACCTCATTTGTTATAAGCCTTGGCTCAAAATAATTAGCTCGCAGCCAATCATTTCACCGTGATGACTAGCATCAATAGGTTTTCCGTATTTCCTATGGATATTACCAGTATTTATGTCTTACTTACCAGAAATCTACGGACCTTGTAATTTGTCTTGCATCCTATAGATAATCAATTAGATGCATCAACTGAATTAATTAATCATGAATCCATGACTCATAATTAGCTCGCAGCTAATTATGCTGTCGTAATTGACTCTCGGTCAATCACGACTTTGTTAACTTTTAAACATTTTGTTTTGATTATATAAGACATTTTATTGTCAGTCGTCATTTTTTCCTTGACTGTAGATATATTTGATTCGAAGATAATAATTCAAATAATATGTGGGTAACTTGGATAATACCAAGTATTTTTAGACACACGATTGCTAATTTATTCATCTATAATCACAAGTGGCTCGCAGCTACTTATGTTATCCCGATAGGCTCGCACCCGATCACGATTTTGCCCACATTTATTAATATTTTTTATATTTTAATATCACTAAACTGTTTTTGCTTAGGCGCGTGCGCTCGTCGCTGCGCAAAAAGAAAGAATGAGCTGTCTGGACCGTCCGTGACGTATCTGGTGGTAAAAAAAACACAGTTTTACTTCTCTAAACGTGCGTAACTCGCTAGTAGATTGGAAGTACTACTACTTGTTAAATTTTATCTGAAGTATAAATCAATGAAATATAATAAAACTAGATAAGCAATATTTAAATATATCTTTTTTTACATAGTATAAAAAGTCGCTTTCCGCGACTGTCTGTCTGTATATTCGCTAACTCTTCCTAAAGTATGCTACGGATTTTTAAGCGGTTTTCACTCATCAGTAAGATAATTTTTCACTCTAGGTTTATATATGTAAAAAATACCGGTCAAGTGCGAGTCGGACTCGCCCACCGAGGGTTCCATACCATCATTGGAAGTATTAAAGTTATTTTACTAGTCGTCTTACACCTCAGATAGCAAAAAATAACAAACCGCAAAACTAAGTTTGGTTGTCGAGGTTTTTTTAGGATTACTAAAAAACTGTACTACTTAGAAAGATCATTTTATTTTTCTTGTAAAATATAGATAGACATGTACTACCCATAATTATTTCAGATTTTTCCATCCACAAGCTTCGGAGATAAAAAACAAACTTCGGGGGGGGGGGGACGGTATTTTTTTGACATTTTTGATTATCAGCCAAAAACTGCGTGGTATAAACCAAAATAAAAATCTGTTTTGAGATGTGCAAATAGTATATAGTAGTCTCACTTTGAAATTTTGATGACCCATTTCGACCACCATTATAAAAAAAGTAAAAGAAAAAAAATATATTTTTCATTTGCGATGGGGTTGGGTAAATAAGATCTAAAACTATTCCAAGTTTCAAATTGATAGCATCAGTGGTTCCTGAAATATATAGGTGTGTGACAGACAGACAGACAGACAGACGAACTCAGACCATAAGGGTTCCTTTTTAGAGTTCCATACCTAAAAGGTAAAAAAGGAACCCTTATGGTCTGACTTCGTCTGTCTGTGACCGGTATTTTTTACCTTTTAAGTACGGAACACTAAAAACTATACACACCCGTACAAAGCCGGGACGGGTTACTAGTTCATTCTAAATTTCTAATCGATAGCATTAGTGATTGCTAAAAGATATCGACAAGACAAGATAAAGTCATTTCAGCATACAAACGAAGTCTAAAAGCTTAAAGACGTAGCACCGTAAGAGTTCCTATTTTACTTTTTGGTACAATTTCCAAGACGCATTTTCTTTCAAAGAGAGAAAGTGAGATGTCTTTTTCAAGATGTTTTGTTTTTGATTGACGACATTTTTTTTTTACCACCAAACATAAACGCATTAGTCTATTATATATAGAACAAAAGCTTTATTTCTCTAAAGAACCTAACTCCTATCAACAAGACTATCTGCCTAAATCCACATTGTTTAATCTAAATTAAACTGTAATTTGTTTGCTATAAAGCCTTATTTGACTCTCCATCAGCGTTTATCATCCGTCTGTCTCCAGTCTGCGTTTGCTCAAGCGTTCTGGTATAAAAATTTTACGGGATATTTTAGTATTATCGAATTACTTGGACTTGGATTTAAAGAGTTTTTAAGTATAACGATTGGCTTAAATCTGATGTATGAATATTAGTTATCAATAGAACAGGTGTTTTTTACACTACCAAGATGGAAAGCAAGCATGCAGCTCGCCTGATGTTAGGCAGTCACCGCAGCCTATAGATGCTAGCAACACCAGAAGAATGATTAGTGCATTTCTGACCCGACATTAGATATCGTTAATTTCACCAGCTATAGTGCCTTTCACATCCGAACCCAACACTGCTGCTTGGCAGTCGAATATTTGACGTAGAAGCCATGGTATGGTATCTTAGAAGAAATGGAAAAAGGTACCAGTAGCACCCTCATGCGGCGTGATTTGCAACTTTTCTCTGTTCGGAATGAAACTAAGATAGTAGATCAGTATTTTGCAACTGATGGCATAAGACTTACAGCGGTAGCGGTAAATAGGTTGGAATCAAATTAATACGAAGTCGAGGGGGCGCGGGTTCGAACCCCAACCCGTATGAACTCATTTTTGTTATTTTTATTTCATTCCTTTATTGCTTATGCATATACTATTGACGTCCGCGTACTTTATATCGAATACTACAAAGTTTTAGCTATTTTTTTTTATTAAAAATGCTCGAGGCTATTAGAGTTTCAAATCACACCGCTGGAGGCGCTGGTGTTAGGGGGCACGTTTTGACGTGGGAGTTACCTATCTATTTCTAAGTAATATACTCTTATCTATGGTAGAAGCTGGTACCTAAATATGTATACACCCGCCCCGATCATGAGCCATTGAGACAATTGAGTCCGCCTGTGACCATGGGTGCTGCAAAGCATTCGAAACGTCGGGAAAGTAAAACCTAAAATAAACCGCGATATATTCCGTAAAAGTAAGTAGTTTTATTTCAATAAATATGGCGCAGTGGAATACTGATTGCTTTGCAAACCGGAGGTCGCAGGTTCAAATCCCTCCGGAAGCAGCAACTGTGTGTAATTGTTTCTTACTGGGTAGGATAATGAAATGCAAACAAATCGTTGATGCGTCTAAACTCTCCCCGGTCATATTAACATTAATAATATAGTCGAACCCCATAATTTCAAAAAAAAAACATTTTTTTTATACTCTATACTATAACTCACTACTTATATAAAATCTGCAAATTGAAGTGGCAGTGGGCAGGCCACCTCGCTCGAAGAACTGATAACCGATGGGGACGAAAGGTTCTCGAGTGGCGACCACGAACCGGAAGACGCAGCGTATGCAGGCCTCCCACTAGGTGGACCGACGACATTGTGCGCGTCGCAGTCTGTTTGGCGGTCTAAGGGGGGAAGGCCTTTATTCAGCAGTGGACGTCTTCAGGCTGATGATGATTGTCGTATGGTTAGTGGCCAACCAGGTGTCAGAGTTTTCAAGCTGCCCTTAGGCCTCTGACTTAGCTTAACGACTGTTGTCTAGATGACAGTAGCAGGGACCGACTTTTTACGTGTCCAGTTCA
Source organism: Furcula furcula (assembly GCA_911728495.1). Lineage (NCBI taxonomy): Eukaryota > Metazoa > Arthropoda > Insecta > Lepidoptera > Notodontidae > Furcula > Furcula furcula. The sequence goes on along the minus strand of OU452264.1, from coordinate 4,826,878 downwards.
AATGCCAACAAACGGTCACCCATCTGACCTTTTCTGACCTTGCTTACCCAACTGATCGTTTACCAATCAATCAATCAATCAATCAAATTATTTATTTGTGAAACATAGGTACAAAGCAGGTCTTATAATTATAGAAGAAACGCTATGTTTTGCCATATATAGGCGTACAAATGTCATCATATATGTACCAATTAGAAATTTTCCATCAACTTTAAATAAAATATTGAGGTCAGAAGGAATTTGTAGTATTATAGTTTTGTCAATATAAAAATTAAATGTCAATTGTTATTGTGGATGTCAAATGTGGATTTTATGTCTATATTTTTACTTCATAAAATTAGATTAATAAATACATTAATTCCTTATTTCCTCGTTCAAAAAATCTTTAATTGAATAGTAACATTTCTTAATTAATAGTGATGTCAACTTATGTTTAAAATTTACAATGTCCAACGCTTTTATTTCCTTTGGTATCTTATTATATATTTGACGAGCCATGCCAAGTACACTTTTTTTTACAAGAGCTGTTTTACACTTAAGAAGTTTCAAGGTGTTTTTGTACTGATTACGTATCGGAACTGATCGTACTGTTGACACTTCATTAAACAGATTTAGGTTACCTTTTACAAAAACAGCTGCTTCCAAGATATAAAGAGACGGTACTGTTAATAGCTTGAGTGACTGAAAGGCGTGTACATAGCTATCTCTAGTTTTCAGACCACACATAGCTCTGACACATCTTTTTTGTGCTTTAAATATCATGTCTCTGTCAGTGGAATTACCCCAGAAACCGAACAGTAACAGATTACCGAACAGTAGTTACAACTAGCTATGAACGTCTCAACTAATATAGGGGAAAAGTGGGATAGTTGCCCCAGGGGTATAGTTGCCTCCATGGTAATTACTCTAGTTTGGGGGATGACCACATGTTATTTTATTTATCTTTCGAAAGACTCTACAACTACCACTAAGTTGACCGTGTTGCATGTCTCTGTGCGATTGCATGGAAAGGCAAGGTGAAATCAAAGTTTTTGCGGGATAGATGGCCTCTTTTTTCAGCAAAACATCTATCCTAAACGTAATTTACATAGATTAGGCAATTATCCCCTATATGGGATAGATGCCCCAAAATTTAGAGGTCCGCAAAAATCGCCAATGGTCTGGAAATATCAAAGATAATTGTTTTTCCTTTCATAAGTTGAAGATAATAAACCAAAGTATCTACCCGTATTACAAGTAAAGAATTTTGCTTTTATAACTGAGAGATATAAAGTAATTTCAAAAAGTGTGGCAACTATTCCACTTTTACCCTAAACACACTAAAACGATAGGTAAACTACCTCAATCATGTTTTTCTCAGTCTAAAAAATTCTCTACATAATTTACCGACAGCGCGCGCTCAATTAAAACAACGAAGTACCTATCTAAACGCTTAATTACTCAGCTGAAGTATTTTAAAGTGACATTAATAGCGCTTGGAGGACGCTTGGAGCTTCTTCAAGCGCCCCTAGGCGTGCTAGTGAAAGAATAATGTGTGTTTAAACATTAACAGGGACAACAAAAGCTTTTATAGCGAATTTATTAATTAATCAATATCTGACACCGTGGTAATTGCTGTGTGGGATAAAGTCAAAGTCAAAATATCTTTATTATGTATAGGCCCCACGGAGGCACTTACACAAAAATCATTTTTACAAACTACCACCGGATCGTAACGCAGCCGCTACTGAGAAGATCCGGCAAGAAACTCAGCGGGCTTGTCTTTTTTTGTCATTTTTTTGTCTTTTTTGACCTTTTTTGTGTTGGCAGGGGACTCGAAAAGGTCCCTGGAACCCTGTGGAGATCAACTAGGGTATTTAGGATTCTTACCCACTAAAACTCATGTGGCCGTAGGGCTCAACCCGTAGGGCTCGAATTGCACAAAGCGAGAACAGGAAGACGGTCAGTAGCGTTTTTCTTTTTTAATTTACCTACCCCAAGACGCCTTCCAAGCGTGGGAATTATGATACTTAATACAAGCTACCATTTGACTGCAATTCCACCTGATGGAAAGCGACGATGCAATCGGGAATGGTAGGTAGAGTAGGTATACTATTTTCTTTTCAGTACTAATTTGATTGTGACTCCTGGATCTGATTTTTATTTTAAATTATTTTTTTTTTGTTCAATTTTAGTTTACCTATTTTATAGATCGCTCGATGAACCGATAACCGATGGGGAAGAAAGGTACTCGAGTGGCGACCACGGACTGGAAGACGCAGCGTAGGTAGGCCTCCCACTAGGTGGTCAGACGACATTGTGTTGTGTTCCAAGGGGGAGGGCTTTCTTTAGCAGCCGCCGGTGTTCTAAGGGTTTTGTTTAGCAGTGGACGTCTTCCGGCTGGTGATGTTGTTAATGTTGATTTTATAGATACAACCTTAAACCATTGGGTTTAAGATTGTATTTGCTACTTTAATTTTAATTTAGTAAAGTGTTAAAAGAAAAATTACTAAGACTTTTAAACGCCAAAAAAAATTCACAAAACTAATATTACAAAGTAGACCGTTTAACGCATAGAAAAAACGCACAAAGCTGACGAACCGGCCGAGTCATGGTGCTCCAATTAGGGTATGGTTGGGTCGGCACCATGACACGATGGGTTGATGTTACCCCCATCATAATTTATATACGGAGGAGGAAAATTGTAAGAAATTGGATAAGCTATATAACCTAAGTATCGTAGTACTTAAAGTAGGGCCAATTTCATAGATCACTTTTGACGCTTCATCAAAATTTAACAACGTAACCGGGGGAAAGAACGGGGGTAGACGAAGATATTTCTACCTCACGCACGGAGCCGTCTCGCTGAACCAGTCTGCTTGTGACCTTGTGACCACGGCTGGTGCAACCCGGCCGAAACGTCAAGCCAAAATATAAGGTAAATCGCGCTAATTCCCAATTAAAATAATGTTCGATAATGGAACGCGAAAGCAAAAGTATATATGTAAGTACAATCTAACTATACCCTATTGTTTTTTAAAAGATCAAAATTCGTAACTGTAAATGTATGAACACAGGAGGGAGCCATCCGGTGGCTAGCCAAAGACAAAGGTAGGGTTGGATATGTAATTTTTATTGTACTGAATATGATCTTGTAAAGAAAAATTGGGTATATAGTTAGTTCCAGCATTTCTGCTCCCCATGGGCGTACTCTAGTGAGCGTCAGGCACTGGAGAGTGAGACGAGATCCGAACGGAGAGCCCAGATTCTCCACACATCTTCGATGAAGGGATAGAAGGAGACCAGTTACCTTTTGGAGGTTTCCTTCCCGATCGAAAATAAGGTCCCTTACATGCACCTACTACCAAAGAGATTAAATACCTATAGAGTCTTTGCCCATTCCCTCACTGAATGAATAGATAAACATAAGGGTACGAGTATCGTAATATTTTCTAACGTTTGCATGTAGGCGACTCTATTTGCAACAATGCTGTCGTGGCGACATTGTTGCCGAAACGACGCGACGGTTATAAACTAGCCACGACACATTCCTTGTTGCATATGAAATCGTCATAAAGTCTCTTATTAAACGACCAATTTTCACACTTGTGACGATACTTTGTCGTTCAGCGTCGTTACGACTGAACCACTTATTGTAATAATACCATAGAATAAGGTTAGAATCAGAGAGGAAGCTTCGTTCAATCACATTGTCTAACAACAGTTGACAGATCCCTTAAGGTACGCGTCCATTGGCCAGCGCCGGATGCACCCCACGTACCGCACGCACGGCAAGCAACGGATTTTAGTTTGCTTTCTATGATTTTACATAGCGCTGCGTCCATTATCCGCGCCGTCATTTCCGATGCGGGCCGTCAAAATCATAGAAAGCAAACTAAAATCCGTTGCGTGCCGTGCGTGCGGTGCGTCTGGCGCGGGCCAATGGACGGGTACCTTTATTGTGACTCGGCTACTTAGAATATGTATACGTATAAGTACTATAGAATGATTATTTTCAATTAAGAACCGTAGGCACGAGTAATAACATCAAAATACAAAATTATCAGGTACACGTCAATAGGTCTATTCTATTATATCTTTTATAACTTTAGTACTTATAGTAATATACTTATAGTTCTGTTCACCTGCTTCTTGGAGGAAAACCTGCCTACGATTTGTTTAAGTAACCACACACAAACGCTTACTCTATTCTTAATAATATATAAACTCTATTCTCGGCTAGATGACATTTTAAAATTTCCAACATTAGGAACATTTCTCTCTTCATTAACATGCTTCTAATCCTTGGGGTGTCCGGTTAAGAATAGTACCCACCCGTCTCCAACCCCCCCCCCCCATCCATTTAGGTGTCCGTAACAGGCGACTAAGGGAAAACAAGAAGACGGGCAGCAGCGTCTTTTTATTAGATAACCTACCAGCTAGAACGCCTGCCTAACGTAGGGATTATGGCAACCCCTCCCTTCTAAGCGGGAGGCCTTAGTTCAGCAGTGGACATCGGCTACTGATGATGAATTTTGGAAAATTAGCCATCAATGCGGGAGATGGGAGATGCGAGTCAACTAGTGCGCGGGTGCTGCTTGGAGGGACTGGTCCGACTACTATCCTTTTGGCTTTTTAGCTTGTTGTACTTTCGTCGTATTTTATTATTTTTTTCTTTTGAACGGCAAGACACACTGTCGCTCTGATCTAATGGTAACATGACACACTGTTTAAAAAAAAAGTGATAAAATGACAAGCCCGCTGAGTTTCTTGCCGGATCTTCTCAGTTGAGGCCGCGTAGTGATCCGGTGGTAGCTTAAAAAAAAAATACATGACCTTTCAATTGTGTTAAGCCTATTTGAAATAAACTATTTTTGAGTTTGAGTTTGAATTACAGTGCTCAAGTGCTTGCATAGACACAAGTGGACTCTTACAATCTGATGTGACAAAAGGCTTTTACAAGTCCATCCGACGCATGGATCATCTTACCTTCTAGACAATATAGGATCAGCTGTATTGTCCTAGCCAGTAAGGAACAACTACACAAAGACTAAGTGCTAGGTTCTTTGAGCAAGGAACTGTCCATCAGGTAATTACCATCGCAGTGACAGATTATTCTGCCGCCAAGCAGCAGTGTGTAAATATTGCTGAGTTCCAGTGGGCACTGTAGCTGGTGAAATTACTAGACACAAAAAACTTAATATATAATGTCTTATGGATCGGCAACGGGCTAGTGATTCCTCTGGTGTAGCTAGCGTCTAGAGGCTGCGGTGACTGCTTACCATCAGGCGGGCCGCATGTTCGTTTGCCACCTTGGTAGTATAAAAAAAAATCGCTCCCCGCTGTACTTGAACCAGTGACCATCGGTTTCCAATGCAAGCGGTTTTCCGCTGTGCACTGAGGTTAGAGATGTGAAATAGACTTGCAGGAGATAAGAAATATATGGGGAAATAGTTTTTTTTTGACGCGGTTGGATCCTTCAAAAGGTCCCCGGGAGCTGTGGGGCTCAACAGGGGTATGTGGGATTCTTACCCACTAAAACCCCCGCGGCTGTCGCATCGGCACATGAGAGGGGACCCAGGTCTCTGCGGTGGGATCTGCACCAGGGGCCACAAAGTGCCTTGCCTTTGAGCCCACCGCCGGGGGGCGCATTGTAGTCCCCCGGGAACCAGTCACGGTGCTCACGGGGACGGGGGTCGCAACCCCGCCACCGTCCTCCTCGGAGTCGCCGCCGTACTCAATGGACGTCCTAAGGGCCCACACCCCAAACGTCCAGCGACTCCGAAGTATGGAGAAATACACCTAGAAAAACGGTCATAGTGTAGAGAATCTTGTAGTTAAAACAAAGTAACAAGTAATAAGTTTTAAAAACTAAAACCCGACTACGGATAAAATCGCAGTCTAATAATGAGATATTATATAGCCTATAACCAGCGGACAATCAAGACGCTTCTAACGACACCCTACTTGTCAAATTATGTTAAGTAGATTAGAAGATATTTTTTTTGTAGGAGTAGTACTGTTGGCCGCAGATGGCCATTACAGCTTCACCGGACAAGAGGGCGAGCGCTTTAAGCGCTCCAGCCAGTTGGGTAGCGACTAGCACAAGGGCACCTCAGGGAGGCACGGCCTCGGCTTGGGCTGCCGCTTAGAGAGAATGAGTTTACCACCGGTTCACAATGCACCCCCGCTGAGAAGATCCGGCAAGAAACTCCGCGAGGGGATGCATGTTGAGGTCGCATGCGTACGACCCTTCGGCCTCGCCGGCGAGACCGGTGTCGGTGTGTTGATGTGTTTATGACTCGTGACGTCGTTGTCGGTTTTGGTGTTGTGTCAGTGTCGTGGTCCAGGAGAACGGACATCGGGTCGGGTGGGTCGAGCAGTACATGCTGCGGACGGCGGCGATGTACGGCAGTTCGACGATCTGAGGGACCAGGACCAGGGTCGGGGTCGGGGATATAGTCGGCAGCGGCGCCGATTAGCGGGTTTGGGTGGACGCACGCTTTTTCAAAGTAATGTTCGGACATTTCTTTGAAAAAGTTGCGGATAGGGACTAGACCGAAGTCGGAATGAAGGTCGACATTCCGCATGTACCACGGGGCACCGACGGCATGTCGAAGGAATCGGTTTTGAATAACCTGGAGGCTATTGATGTGAACGGGAGCCGCGTAGATTAGAAGATATGCGGGAAAAGATGAACATACATATGTACATTCTTGTTAAAATCATAACCCTCCCTCCGTTCCATAGTCGGGTAAAAAGGTAAATAATCATCTTTTAATAACATTAAAACACAAAAGAATACATTCACAAAGAAGGCCTACAAAACAGTCCATTCTTATCGAAATGAATACCATACATTTGGCGGCTTTCTTTCACACGGCAAGCTTTTTCGTCTTTGTGGCCCAATACGAAACGAATTCTCTTTGATCTATTATTAGGTCTAGACAAACAAAAAGTACTGGTAGCAGCCAACTTTGGCTTCAATACGATTCGGTTCTACGTGTTGTTTTTGCCCAAATGCCCCAGGCGGAGGGTTATGTTTTACAAGATTATGTATGTACTAGCTGACCCTCGCTGCTGCGCATGCGCTATTTTTACGTTAACTAAACTTTTAATAACAGACATTCGCATCGAATACATAACCTCCTTTTTTATAGTCGGTAAAAAACTGGGACCCACTTTTTACTTGCTCTCCGAAGCACGGACCCGTTTAGTTCAAATGGCGTTAAACGGTCACCCATCTATTTAATGCCCTTACCTAACGTTGCTTAACCCGATCGATTACAAAACCTTGATAACAACTCTCTATGAGTGTTCCCTTACTAATATTTATTATAATTATGAAGAAAAATTGATAAAATTGGACCAAGCGTATAACCAAGTTCCCATTTTGACTTTAATCCCCTCTCCCAAAAGAACCGTGCTAGATTACGGGATAAAAAGTATCCTATGTCCTACCTCGTAGTAAGATCTCAAATCATGCCAAGTTTCATTTGAATCCATTCAGTAGTTTCGGCGTGATGCGCAGCCGTGATACAGACAGACAGACAGACAGACAGACAAAAATTAAAAAAATTACATTTTCGGCCTCAGTATCGGTTATAGAATGCCCTCCAAATATAATTTTCAAAATATCTTCAATGTACAGAATTGGACCTGTTACAGTTTTATTATAAGTATAGATAGATGTATGTCTATTTTTTTGGCACCGCCTACAGCCTAAACGGCTCCATGGACAGCGAGTTATAATATGTCGTTACATTCGTCTTAGTTGTGGGAGTGACATTAGTGCTATATAATTTTCCAAAAAAAAAAATTGCGTTTGTCAGCCGCCATTTTGTATTTTTTTTTGTTCCAAAACATCAATTAAGCTTATCAAATGAAACGTCTTAACGAGACGAGTTCAAATATAATAAGTCTCAAATAATCAAGTCTGGCCATAAATACTGTTACAATTAAAAATAAACAAAATATTACATTTGAATTTGGAATCTGTCATTTTCATGGAAGTAATAAGTACTACGTACAACAGGAATGAGCTCTATCTGTGCAGTTTGCAGCTAAAATAAAGAAAATAAAACCTTATGCTAAGGTCGTAAGAGTCTTGTTGCGCGCAAAATAAAAATGAAACCGAGTGAGATGGCAACCACTGAACGCTGTGTCCCGTTCTAACAGTGACTTAGAGTTGCCACAGTTATGTTGATTTCAATCCTTTCGTTGTTAGTAGAAAAATATGCGATTGATGTAATGTAATGAGGTAAAAACATTTACTTCTAAAATATTTCTAAATATAAATAACAATTTATTACTGCATGTTAAAGCAATATTATTTGTTGCTACGTGTAAAGCCTTCTTATCGCAAACATTTTGCGATTGGCGTATAGGTTTTCTTTTATTTGTATGAAATACGGATACCTGACCTGACAACCCCAAATGAAATCGCCGACTCGGACGTTAATGGCGGAGGTTCTTTTGATTTCGTGATATTTTTGAAGAATTTTAGTTAAAATGGGTTGAATTTGTGTCGTGGAGGCTTGCGGAAGCGAGTATTATCCTGCTTGTGGTTTATCTTTTCACAGGTAATAGTTTTAAACATAATTTGTTAGTGAAGAATTACGGTGACCATGCATGACTATTCAATCCTAGTTTAAGAACAAATAATTGAAATACCTATGCATTTTTTATTCCTTTCTCTATTATAATAACTTTGTTTCAATTTCAGATTTCGTACAAACTACATAGGTACATTGTTAGATCCACCACATCCTCCTCAATCTATATTTGAAGATCCACATGATATTCAATTGGGGAAGGCGTTAGCGAATTCATATCTCAATTTACGTGATTAGAATCAATGAAACATATAAGGAATAAGCTGGGTTTGCGGCAGAAACTTTACAAGACTGTTTTATTTAGCAATCTCTGATTTCGAATTAAACTTAAATGTAAACTTAACTGTTTTTTTCTTACCTAATAAAGAAAGTACATTTATTGAAACAAAATATTTACAGTTTAGTTACAAACATGTACACTTAAACTAGGTAAAAAACTTCCTCGAAGACTGGCGGCATTACCCCTTTGTATGGCCAAGCTTATACGTTGGCAGAAAAAGCTACCAGCCCGGCGGTCTCCTGAGACTTCGATAAGTTTGGATGTTCTTACCTAATTAATTAAATATACAACAATAGGTAGCTTATCGTAATTTTATCTCAGTCCAGCTACATGTCGTGTCCCACAAGGACCAGTAAGTAAGTAGGTACCTGCCTATATGACGCGAGGGTGAAAAGCAAGCAAAAACAGGAAATGTAAAGTGCCGCAAAGGGCAAGTTTTTCATTAGCATCTTCGATTAAAATCCATCTGAAGCAATGATCTGCTGCCGTCAGATAACAAATGATTTTTTATAATTATTGTCCTTCAATCATAGTTCAATATAGTCACCATCGCCAGAGAGGGATAAGAGGTACAGTTACTGAGCTCTCGCTCGGCTTCAATTTTGCGACAACAGCTCATTCCTGTTGTACGTAGTACATATTACTTCCATGGTCATTTTATATGATTGTTCATTGAGTTTTCTCATTTTGGCGCCAATACATTGTACAATATTTTGTGATATTAAAATGGAGTGGGGTGATAAAAAGAACCGAATCGCTGTGATTGCATTACACAAAGTAGGTATGGAGCCAAATGCAATTTTTAAAACTCTCCATACGCTTGGTATTAGTAAAATGTTTGTGTAACGGGCTAGATATTAATAGGTACAATGAGACCTCCTCTGTTTGTGACAGAAAAAGATCTGGCCGTCCTGAGGGCCGTCCACGTAGTGTTCGTACGAAAAAGTTGGTCAAAGCAGTAAGGGAAAGAATTCGAAGAAATCCTGTCCGAAAGCAAAAGATTTTATCTCGGGAGGTGAAGATAGCACCTAGAATCCTGGCGCGTATTTTAAAAGCTGACTTAGGACTTGCAGCCTATAAGAGACGTACTGGTCATTTCTGAAATGACAATTTAAAAAGAATAGGGTGGTAAAATCGAAACAACTACTGAAGCGGTACGTAAAGGGAGGTCCCAGATTTTTTTTTGTTTACGGATGAGATTTTTTTACAATTGAGCAATATTTTAACAAACAAAATGACCGTATTTATGCTCAAAGCTCTAAATAAGCATCCCAATTAGGCGACAAAGTGCAACGTGGGCACCATCCGACTTTAGTGACGGTTTGGTGGGGTATTAGCTATGAAGTAGTGACTGAGCCATACTTTTGTGAAAAAGGTATCAAAACATCGGCACAAGTGTATCAAGATACCATTCTTAAGAACGTAATGAAGCCCCTTAACAACACCATGTTCAATAACCAATTAATGTGATACATTTTATTAAGTAAAACTAATCCACATATAATACGAAAAACCACTCTTCAAAAATAAACGCGGCCTGCGGCTTGTCGACATGAAATCTACGGCTAATAAGCAACAACATCCTTGTTGGACGCCAATAAAGATTAATACATCGAAAGTAATAATAGGGTTTGACCGAAAACAAGGCTATTCGAACCAATGGTAGCCTAAATTTAAGAAGCTAACGGAAACACTTGCTCCAAATTGGAGAAGGTCGACGGTAAAAGATCGTAACTCATAATAATCATAAAATTAGTGGCCGATACGACCACAACAGCCAGTCTTTTACCATAGCCATCTACGCCAGAGATTTTTTATATGCATATATTCTGGGAGCATCCACATCTGATCCCAAACTAGGCAGAGCCTTTACTATGGAAACCAGACAACTGATACTAATACTTATATACTTACTTATTTTTTTATTTTTGTAAATACATACTTAACCAGATAATGACACCCAGAGACTTGGCGGGAATCGAACCCACAAACTATTGGGTAGCAGCCAGGGTGTCTAACCACTAGACGAACAGGCCCATTATATTATAGTGCACAAGTTGCCTATGCAAGCGCTTGTGCACTATAATATAACGGGCCTACGGCGGACTTGAGTCTATACTCAAGTGCATTGTATCTTCCATTATCCTGACAATCCTGTGGGGCGGAAGGCTGACACGACCGGGGAGAGGCAAGGCATGACCGGCTTCTTTACATGCCCATGTGACGGATGGCTTTTTAGGCAATCACGTGATGGGCCTGCATTTGGCAATTGTGCAAAAACTGCACAAAGATCTTGCTCTGAGTGGGTTCGAACCCTCGACTTCAGGGTGACAAAGCAAGCGTTTTCTGCTGCACCACGAAGGAAACCTAAATAACCTAAATAATGCCACCTTTGTGTGGTGCGAATAGATTAAAAAAAATATAGATATAGAGTGGCTATTGGTATCGTTTTGGGAACATCATCTAGTTAGGGAAATAAAACTTACGTGGAATTCTGTAAACTGCAAATTAGAGTTATTACTTATTAGTTTTTTCAAAACCACGAGACCATTTTTCAATTTCTCAATTTACCCTTTGTTACTCAATTTACTAGTGATAAAAAGTGTACCATTATATTAAAACTCCACCTACCCATCAACGAGTTTCATGGTATAAATTCCGTTGTGTTACATACCTACTATAACGGGTGTAAGGGACATCGTACCGAAAACCGATACCAGGGATCCAGTACATGATTCTGAACATCCTAGTGTTGAAAATTTTCATCGGCTTTTTCATGAATTTCCAAAAAAAAAACACTTTTTTAAATAAATTTAGTATAACATCATTATTGGTATAATAATAAAGTCTAATTTTAACTTAAAAACTATAAATTAATTATTTGTGGAAAATTGATTTATTCTTTATGAAAAAAAAACAGTGCATAGGCAATTCATTAATAGGCAATTAACTAATATTATTTTATAAAATTCGCAATGTAATTTGAAAAATAAATTATGTTTCGCATATATTCATTACATGCTCAATAATTAACAATTTAGTCATTTGTCATTTTCCATTTAAATGGTTTCTGTAATGTTGTAACGGACAATATGAGAAATCCTATTAAAAAAGTTTCCGGTACGTAGTCCCTTACTCCCTGTATAATTAGTTTGCTAATAACATTCAATATTTTCATTGAAATACTAAAGAGCTTCAACGCTAATAAATTGGTAGCTATCTAATTATGAATTGCTACCGTAAAAAGTCTATTTTATTCTCATAAAGATATTATGTGATTACATGAAAACATATTTCGGCCTTTCAAGTGTTCTTCCGAATATTAAAAGAAATCTCTTTTCTCCGAAAACTCTCGTATAAATAAGCATTTCAATACAAAATACATCATTACATTAAAATGGACGCCTGAAAAGGACCCCGGACCCCTGAAAAAATGCCATCAATAAAAAAAGTCTTACCTTTTTTTCTCGTTTTCCCCAAATGGACGAAAATTGTTTTTATTTTTCTCTTTGATGAATATGTAAAACAGACACTTCAGGTATTCACAAAAGTTATCTTTTTTACAAATTTTAAATTAAGTATGAGTTAATTTAACACTGTCGATAATAGAGACATTCTGAGTACGTAACGTCGGCGAAAATCGCCAACCCTTACAGCGAAAAACGTCCAACACGACCGAACGTCGGATGAAAACTGACTACGAGAAAATGATGGAACACCTCTGTTCCTTATTCGAAATTTTCAGAACATCTCATGTCCTACGTTTTCACAATTCATTTGTAACCTATTTACTGTGGTTATAAGGCTGAAAATAAGATGGTAGAGATGTAGGCTTTTGATATTTATAGGTCAAAAATGTTACCAGGTAGCCCTAACCATTGCCACAATTGGGAAAACTCGATTTATTTCTTATGACGATTATTCATTACAATAATGTTTTTGCAGTGTTATTAACCGACTTCAAAAAAGGAGGTTCTGTATTCGACGCGTATGTATGTAATATTAATAAAAATGCGTAATATTCATATATGTTAGTCTATGTGGGCTTCTAAACGAATTTACCAAATTTCACGAGTGTATGTATGTATGTATGTATGTATGTATGTATGTATGTATGTATGTATGTATGTATGTATGTAGGTTTGTCCGCGGATTTCTCAGAAACTACAAGTCCGATTTCGAAAATTCTTTTTGCAATAGTTAGAGTATCTTTCAACTTAGGGTAGAGTATAAATTTCATCAAAATCGGTCCAGTAGTTTAAGAGATATAAACTTTTTATGTTTTCAGTAAGTTACTGTAATGTAGACGTTCGAGTTGCGTGATAGTTTTGATACCTATCTTGGTAAAATAAGTCACTAAAAAGTGTTAAATAAACTATTTTATAAAAAAATAAAAACCGACTTCAAAGTAAATTATCTAAAAAGCATAAAATAACGAAAATATTATTGAAGTTGGTGCAGAATATACACAGCACGCTAACACCAACTTCAATAATATTTTCGTTATTTTATGCTTTTTAGATAATTTACTTTGAAGTCGGTTTTTATTTTTTTATAAAATAGTTTATTTAGTAATATTTTATTCATATCTAAAATTCCTTTCTTCGAAGTCTTTCATGGTTGTTCAACCATTAACCCCTCGTGAGTTTTAATGAAGACAAACATCCAAGACTTTGAAGTTGGAAAGGGTTAGCCATTTTGTTATTTTAGGCCAACTTTCCCGAGTATTCATATTCTGTAAACGCTGTTCACATATTCAACGTATTCTGTGAAATCACATCATCTTTCTTAAAGTTTTTGCCTGAATGCCTAAAAAGAGGACTATGCTTTTCGAGTATGTATGTATGTCTATTTCTTTGGCATGGCCTACAGCCAAAACCGCTTGATGGCATTCGCCTAGGGTTGCCACCTTTATTTTAAAACAATAGTATATTTTTCTTGTAAATTATATAAAATACTAGCTGATCCACGCAGCTCCGCCCGCGCTGTGTTTACGTTAACTAAACTTTCATTAATATACATTCGCATAGAATACAAAACCTCCTTTTTTAAAGTCGATTAAAAACTTGGACCCACTTTGTACTTGCCCTCCGAAGCACGGAGATTAGTTCAAATGGCGTTAAACGGTCACCCATCTATTTAATGACCTTACCTAACGTTGCTTAACCTGATTGATTTCCAAACATTGTTAACGACTGTTTATGAGTGTTCCCTTACAAATATTTATTATAATTATAATGAAAAATTGTTAAAATCGTAGCAAGCGTATAACCAAGTAAGTACACATTTTGACTTTAGTCCCCTCTCCCAAGGGAACCGTGCCGAATGTCGGGATAAAAAGTATCCTATGTCCTACCTCGGAGTATTAACTCAAATCATGCCAAGTTTCGTTTCAATCCATCCAGTAGTTTCGGCGTGATGCTCAGCCGAGATACAGACAGACAGACAGACAAAAATAAAAAATTACATTTATGGCTTTAGTATCGGTTATAGAATGCTCTTTAATCATAATTTTCAAAATATCTTCAATGTACAGAATTGGACCTGTTACAGTTTTATTATAAGTATAGATATAGATAGTACTTTTGAGTAATTTATAAAAGCAATTACTACGTATTTATTTATTTCTCATTATTTGTCTGTATTTTATATAAGTATTTGTTTATTTTTATTTAATATATTCCTAGTACAATTGGCTAAAATAAAGTAAGGTACTATATAATAGAGTACGGGTGGGAACCCTACTAATGTCAATATGTCGTTTGATTCTTCTAAGTTCTAGAAGTGACAGACAGAGGCTATATTTTTTTCTTCTTCTTCTTCTACTTCTCGCGGTGCCTCTTCACTACTGAAGATTGGCCGTCAGCTCGTCAAACCTATATCGGTGCCTTGCCAAGCGAAATAGATGTTCGACGCTGGTAATGCCGATCCACTGTCCATTTCTAAGCCACGATAGCTTGCGTCTTTCGACTCGTCTTTTCCCCTCAATTTTTCAAAACAACGAGACAAGTTCGGTATAACTACTGGGAATATTTACACATAATTTATCTCCTAACAGTTCGATCGCGGAAGCCAGTCGGACAGACGGGAATTTTGACAGAAAAAAAAATCTTTTCTGTCCTACCAATCGGACTACGAGGAACAAACCGTTGAAACATACAATTTATACTTTTTATGTATGTATAAAAATTATGACCATTTTGTTTATTCACAATCGGGCTTTGTTGTTTTTTATTACTTGTACGATGATGGATTCATGAATAGCATTTACAGGATATTATCGGAAATGTTTTCATTCCCGACGGTTGTGAAGAACCCTACAAAGTAAAATTCAAAATCATTTATTTTAACACTTTTGAACGGTAATTTTTTTTTTATAACTACCACCGGGTCACATATCGGCCTCAACTGAGAAGATCCGGCAAGAAACTCAGCGGGCTTGTCATTTTTTTTTCATTTTAGACTGTTTGTCTTGTTACAATTAGATCAGCTTCAGCGACAGTGTGTCCTGCCGTTCAAAAGATCAAATAAGAGAGAGATATTTATTTATATACTTACAGCTATCGAATGGTAAGCAGTAATGCTTTTATAGATGGAAAAGCGTAAAATCTTAATAACGACACAAAGACCATATGCCAAACAAACACTAAAAAAAGTAATTAATACATTATAAGTAGTTTTTGAAGTTTGCCGTCTGCTTCAATTACAGTAACTTAAACACGAGGCGAACCAACTTTAAATTGAATGCATTTAACTTTCTTCGCAACCCACACACTTTGGATGTAGTGTGTATGCTGCGGGCCAATGGATATGGCACACACTTTCAGAGCAACTAATGAGTTCATTTAAACATAATTTTGTAACGGTCGATATTATATTTTCGAGATTTTTCGGTAGTAAATACGATAAGGTTTTGGTCATTTTGAGTTCCCCAGGGGCAATTTAAAGCGTGAATTTCTTTAACCTGAAAGTATGTCCTACGGCAAAGTCGAGAGGCCAACCTCACTCTTCCACAGATCCCGATCTACTGCCACCTCTGTCGAAGTACTGTCCGAGAATTGGTCTAAGTCATCCCGCCATCTTCTCTTTGGTCTGCCCCTACTTCTGCGGCCGTCAGGTGGTGTCCATTTCGTAACAGTACTTGACCATAGGTGTGTCCCCATAGGTATCACGTGCTCTCACTTGAACTTTGCAGATTTCATACCTACATCAACTACACGAGTAATGGACCGCAGTGTGATATTTCTAACCCAGTCTATCAACTTTACACCAAGTAGACCAAAATATTATTTAATGTCAATACAACATAAACATAATCCAGTCGACGAAAACAAATGTGACATAATTCTGCAACGTTTTGTAATATTAATAATAATAATATCTTGGGACAATCCACACACGGTCATCCGATCCCAAACTAGGCAGAGCCTGTACTATGGAAACCAGACAGCTGATACTAATACTTATATACTTTTTTTTTGTAATATTGTTTTGGAGTTACTTTAGTGTCGAAGTAAATGAACTTAAAAGCTGCCATCTGTGCTTACCAGGCAGTGTATTCCCAAGTATGACGTTCCACCATGCGCCCTGAAAGTTCTAATTGATCTCTTTATAATATGTTTTACGATATCCTTTGCACTGTGAACAATATGTCACTGAAACGATTTTAAATTAATTTTATTTCATCTTGAGCATCGCGTTAAAGCGCTTGACTGATAAGGGACGTCTCAGAAATGTGACGAGGTGGCTTAAAGGGGTGTGTGGGTCGCGGACGCGAAGAATGGTGGCTTTGTCTCCCTACCAAATGCGACCCAGAGGCGAGTGCCGACGTGATTTCGAAAGAAAGCCTTGACAGTAAAAATAAATATAGGAAATTACATGGGTTTCGATTTAGTGCTATTATTATTAATTGATTATTATTATTTCACTTACTAGATTAACTTCATCATTATCATCAGCAGCAGACGGAAAGATCCATAGCTGAACAAAGGCCACCCCCTTACAAGGAAAGGGTTGCCGTAATCCCCATGCTTGGTAGGCGTCTTGGGGACAGGTGGTAGGTAATCCAATAAAAAGATGCTGCTGCCGGTCTTCTTATTTTCTCTTAGTTGCTTTTTACAGACACCCAACGGGATGAGATGAGAGAATGTTATTTTTACCCGGATACCCCACGGGGAACTTCATATACTATCAGGGTTTTCATGCTTCTTATCTATAGGTACATTGATGTTTGTCTGTCTGTAGGTCCTTTATAGAATCGTAAACTATGCATCTGATCATGTCGTGATCTTCAGCAAAGTGTTGTGCATGAGCCCAAGAATGTTTATGATTAAAAAGAGCGCGAGCGGAGTTGCGCGGGTCAGCTAGTTGTTACCAAAACCACAATATGTCTAATTTGTCGTAATAGGCATGATGACTGTAACACAATACCAATAAATCTGTGGTTTAAAATATTAGAACAGATTGCACTGATTCCAAAAATGCATCTCATTTTCATAATAATAGAGAGATTTTCGTGATATTTAAGCAAATAAATTACTTAAATACAGCTAATCGCTATTTTGTAATAAACGCTGCTCAGAGTGAATGACGTCAATCCTGTGTAAATAAACAACTGTCAAACTGTCATCTCAACTTTTTCTTTCCTACAATGATTTACTTTTAGCTTTTATACCTAGACAGATGTTTATTTACACCGCCGTAGTGCCGTCACAACATGGCGCCATGCACCGGCCATCGTTTTGGAACGAAATTCAAACTCTATTTTAAAAATTGAAAATATTGCTATTAATTGTAAATTTAATACAAAAAATATGACTATTTTCGGCAATAGTAGACCCGTAAGTATACATTATAGAGTATTTTTTCAAAATTAGTCATCATGCCTATTGTATTATCTGTAAGTATTAACTAAAATGTTCAAAGCGATCTCCGAGAAAGGCGTCACTGAAAACCAGCGCTGGGAGTCTGGGAGCACTTCGTGTGTCCCAGCATCGCGCTGAGTGGTGCCTTTTTCGTCGAGTGCGGTGGCTTGAGGACATTGTATAGATAGTTAGTGTAGGTTAAGTTTGTACTTCGGAGTCGCTGGACGTTCGGGGTGTGGGCCCTTAGGACGTCCATTGAGTACGGCGGCGACTCCGAGGAGGACGGTGGCGGGGTTGCGACCCCCGTCCCCGTGAGCACCGTGACTGGTTCCCGGGGGCTACAATGCGACCCCCGGCGGTGGGCTCAAAGGCAAGGCACTGAGGGGCCCCTGGTGCAGATCCCACCGGAGAGACCTGGGTCCCTCTCATGTGCCGATAGTAGTGCGGGTTTTAGTGGGTAAGAATCCCACATACCCCGGTCGAGCCGCACAGCTCCCATGGATCTTTTGATTACTCCCGCATGAAAAAAATAAGGTTAAGATTGTAATATTTAGTGCATCCACAGTGCCCGACGAAACAATTTATTTGATTTGATTCGATAAATTATTTGATTTGATTCAGTAAATTATTTGATTAGATTTTGATTTGACGAGCTCTGCGAGTGTGACGGGAAGAGAGTGTATTCTCTGCTTTCCCACGGGAATCCGGCGAGATCCGAACGAAATGCTCAGCGTCCCCACCGCACCGATGAAGGCCATCGGGGAGATTGTAGTGGATAAAATAATAATATCTAGGGACAATCCACACACGGTTATCCGATCCCAAACTATGCAGTGCCTGTACTATGGCAACCAGACAACTGATACTAATACTTATACATACATTATTTTTTGTAAATACATACATAAATGAATAAATAAAACCCAGACACTCGGTGGGAATTGAACCCACGACCCATCGGTTAGCAGTCAGTGTCTAACCAGTAGACCAACGGGCCCGTCACTCCCACATAATCCACCCTTAGGGGACCAGGTACCTTTTGAAAGTTACTTTCCCGACAAAAAAGAACCTGCATCTTATAGAAAACAGCCATTGCTACTTCTGAGAGGCGATGTAATTGCTCTATAGGGAGTCGCTGTATTAAAACCTGAAGGACCATCGCTTCGTCTTCTATTCACTGGTAGAGGAAATTCTCTAACAAATTGTCTCGGCACTAACTCCCGCGAACGTAGATCAATTAACGTTAATTCTCGTTAATTCTGGTTTATAATTACAATTTGTTTATTGAAACAAAATATTTACAGTTTATTTACAAATATGTACACTTAAACTAGGTAAAAAACTTCCTCGAAGTTGTCGCTGCACTGGGAGGGAAGGGTACCTAAAAGACTGGCGGCATTACCCCTTTGTATGGCCAAGCTTATACGTTGGCAGAAAAAGCTACCAGCTCGGCGGTCTCCTGAGACTTCGATAAGTTTGGATGAAATTTCTTTTACCAAAGCGTGCGTCTCATGAGACCAAGGCCCCATGGTCTCCACCGCAAAGGGCGCAAATATATAGCTCGAACCTAGAGCTGCATACTTGCGTCGCTTTGCATCACTAGCGGCCGCAAAATATTTCTGGTTTATTATTTGGACTCTCATTTATGCTTGGGTACTTTGCTTCCTTCAGAGTCGCTGGACGTTCGGGGTATGGGCCCTGGGACGTCCATTGAGTACAGCCACAAAATGATGAGAGTAATTCGTATACTTATGTACATTTTTTACCGTCCCTCTTTCCCCTCCCACCTTGCACGACGAGTGTCTGAAGCGGATGGCACACGCACTCGTACTCGACCGAAATATACTGAGATATCGTGTCCATGAGCGATGTCTATGTATGCGTAAGGTTCAATTCACACTAAGACGGCAGCGGTCCGCAGCGCACTTTCAGTGTGAAAGAATTTTAAACTGTATCTAAAATACGTAACAGACCAGTATCGCTTGAAAAATGAGGCGCGCGGGCGGCCACAGGAGGCCGCGAGCGGCTTCAAGCGGCGCGGCGCCGCGCTTTTAAGCGTTGCATGAAGCTTGTCTTCTATACTCTCATTAATTTGTGGTACAGCGGTCACACTGAGGAGGATGGTCACGGGGTTGCCAGGGGCCTATAATGCGCCCCCTGGGGTGGGCTCAAGGGCAAGGCACTGAGGGGTTCCGGGTTCAGATCCCACCGGAGTTTTTTTTTTTTTTGGGAATGATAGACGCTGTTAGCCGCAGATGGCCATTGCAGCTTCACCAGACAATAGGAGGCGAGCGCTTGAAGCGCTCTAGCCTTTACGGCAGAAGTAGCGACGAGCACAAGGGCACCTCAGGGAGGCACGGCCTCGGTTTGGGCTGTCGCTTAAGAGAGGGCTGAGTTTACCACCGGTTCACAACGCGCCCCCACTGAGAAGAACCGGCAAGAAACTCAGTGGGGTGATGCACGTCGTTGCGGTCGCATACGTACGACCCTTCGGCCTCGCCGGCGAGACCGGTGTCTGATAGCTAGTGTAGTATACGGTTGTCGGGGAGGGGTCGGCGCATCCCGGTCCAATAGGACCGTCATGGGGTCAGGAGGGTCGAGCAGTACGTGGCGTGGTCTGCGGCGCGAGTCAGAAGGACTAGCGGCGTAATCGGCGGCGGCGCGGATTAAACTGTTCGCGTGACGGGACGCGGATTCAAAGTAGCGTTTCGACGCTTCTTTGAGGAACTTACGAAGGGGATCTAATTTGAAATCGGAATGCAGATCTACGTTCCGCATGTACCACGGGGCACCGACGGCGCGACGGAGGAAACTATTCTGGATAACCTGGAGGCTATCGATATGGGTGCGGGCGGCGTGCGCGAAAACTACACTCGCGTAAGTCATGATAGGGCGAATGCAAGCTTTGTATAATGTCAACTTATTTCTAAGCGACATTTTACTCCGCTTGCAGAGAAGGGGGCGACATACAGGCGACCTAATACGAAAGCCGCTCGATTGCGGACGGACCTAATGTGCGGGCCGAAAGTCATGCGGGAGTCCAAGGTGACTCCGAGCTACTTAACCTTCCTAGTCCAGGGGATAGGGCGATTGAATAGGGATATTGGGGCTATTCGTCTGTTGGGCCGAAGGCTCCGCGCGGAGAACATATTGGCGGGTCCCCGGGAGAAGACCACCGCGGCACTCTTCTCCGGGTTCACCTCTATGCGCCACGTACGGATTGACCCAGGGCGTCGACTGCGGCTTGAAGAGCACGCGTCAAATAGGACATGTTCCTATGGGAATAATAGAGAGCGGTATCATCCGCGTAAAGGGCGAGTTGGACTCTGCTTGAACGAGGAATGTCGTTCGTGAACAGGCTGAACAAGAGGGGAGAGAGCACGGAGCCCTGAAGGACTCCCGCCTGTATAGGATGGGGCGAAGAAAAAGTACCTTCGACCCGGTATCGAAAGGTACGATTCGAGAGAAAGTCTCGTATGATGAGTACGAGACTATCGGGGACTCCTAACTGGAAGAGCTTGTATATCAAGCCGTTGTGCCAGACCTTGTCGAAGGCCTTGGCAACATCGAAGAATAGGGCGCCTGTGTAGACGGGCTTGGGCTGGTTGAGCCCGGTCAGGATGTGATCCCACCGGAGAGCTCTGGTCTCCTCTCATATGCCAATGCGATAGCTGAGGGTTTTAGTGGGTAAGAATTCCACATTCCCTAGTTGACCCCCACGGGACCTTTTGAAGGTTTCCCCCGTGAAAACAAAAAAGCGTGTGTTAAAAATCCGTTAAAAACAATTATTAACTCAATAAGGAAGTAAAATATCTGTCCTATTTTCAATCAACACAACTCCAGGGAGACTTACACCCCACTCGGATAGCCTGAAACAGTTTCTTCAGTTCCATTATCGTTAGATTAATCACACTAACACGTCTAGGGATAAAAACTGAATGTGAGCGCGCAGAAATGATGTATGTATATGTCTCGTACAATGGACTAAGATGAATTGATTCTCTGAACACTAGTTTTTATAACACAAGATAGAAGAAGTCCCGTTGGGGTAATGGTAAGACAGCCTGCGGGTCTCTATGGTCACTTTCGGTGAATCATAATATCATTAAGTTACGGTTTGATTTTTATTCGTATCGCAGCATTAACCCCTTCAAAAAAGGAGGGTGTTCTCAATTCGTCTGAATATACATATTTTTTTTTTCTATGTATGTTGGCGCATAACTCTGGCAATTATGAACCGATTTGAAAAAATCTATCTTCCATCCATTCTTTAATCCGTTGATTGGGTCCCATAAAAAAATTATTACTCACGAATAAGTAGTTCCTGAAAAAACAAGAATGGTGACTGCGCAGGAAACCTGCAGGAATGCCTACAAGATGACTTTATGTCGCTTTTTAAGGACAAAAATGGTCATAACTCTGGCACATATTTACCAATTTCAATGATTCTTTTTTTTATTCGAAAGAAGAAACCACTTTGATGAATCTGTATGAATTTTATCACAACTGGATAACAACTTCCTGGAGGACCATGAACGACGTGGAGCATTAATACCGATTACGAGTCTGCTAATAAATTAATTAAGTATGATTCACCTAAAATGTGTGACCATTTTACGAAAATTACAGGAATTACAAAGGATCTGCTGCAAATGCAGAACACGAATTCCTTTTAGATGAAATGCTTAATGTGGTTTTTTTCCCGTGGGGTGTCCGGGTAAGAATAGCACCCTCCCGTCTCCTCCCATTAGGTGTCCGTAAGGGCGACTAAGGGAAAACAAGAAGACGGGCAGCAGCGTCTTTCTATTGGACTACCTACCACCTATACTGCGATCCCCAAGACGCCTGCCAAGCGTGGGGATTATGGAAACCCCTCCCTTCCAAGGGGGAGGTCTGTGTTCAGCAGTGGACATGTTTCGGCTGCTGACAGCTTAATATGCCCTTTTTAGGTCTGCAGAATACAAATCTATGGAATTATAATTTCTTTAGGTACTTGTCAGTAGTAGTTCCTTTTCTGGAGTTGAAGGTTCAAGAACCTTAAGTTTTTCACTTTGTGATGAGACAGATCCGATTTTCAACGCCAATGTCTGCCCATGGCCACTTGGAAAGAACTTCTACTCGTCACCGGATACAATTGTTGTTAAGTTTTTGGCGAAGCAACGGCGGCGGTATTAAAGGGAGGCTCCTCCGACCGAGCGAGGTGTGATGCTCGGTCAGGGCCGAAGCCCCCGACAGTTGTTGTCGGGATGTTGTACATATTCTCAACGTTTGAGAAACTTCGCTTGCGTGATTCAGGATTTGGAGGTGGCGCCATCTGTCGTGTTGTATGTATTACTACTTGCTTAATTGCATCGGTATACCACATGTCGCGTCATCTAGTGTCGAGTCGCCACTAATTTTTGAGCCCGGTAGTTTCACCAGCTACAATATCCATTGTAATAATTTTGGGTGGGTAATAATTCTAGGTGGTAGGTTCCTTGTGCAAGGAACCGTCCAGGTAGGTACCACCGCAGTGTTAGATATTATGCCGCTAAGCAGAAGTGTGTAAACATTGCTGTGTTCCGGTGTGAAGGGCACTGTAGCTGGTGAAATTACACTAAAACTTAATAGGTATCTAATGTCATAAGGGTCGGCAACGCGCTAGTGATTCGCCTGGTGTTACTAGCATCTAATAGTATTGTAAAATACTTAATTTTGTTTTCTACAAAACAACAACTAAGTTCTATATTAAACATTCAGGTCGCTCCAACAGAATGAATAACCGAGAAATAAAATAACTATGAAAAACTGCGAATTAAACGATTACTGAAATTGACTACCTACTGAGTTCTCGATAAAAGTAGTCACAGTGAAATTAAAACAGCAACATAAAGCTGTAACAGCTCAGTGGGCGTGCGCTTGCCTTGGAAACAAGGTGATCAGGTTCAAACCCCGCACCTCTGATTTCTTTAATTCATTTGCGAATCGTCTTTGTGCGATTATTACTAGCTTTCGGTGAAGTAAAACATCGTGAGGAAACCTGCATGTCTGAGGAAGCCTAACCAGCTTTCAAATGACGTGTGAAGTCCGCCAACCCGCACTTGGCCAGCGTGGTGGACTAAGGCCTAAGCCCCCTCATCTTGAGGGGAGGCCCGTGCCCAATACTGGGACATAAAGTAGGGCACATACTAATAATAATAATAATACTACTACTACTATTAATAATAATACCCTACTAACAATAGTAGGGCATTATTATTAATTATTAAATACTAGTGGTGGTAATCAGCATCATCATCAGCAGTTGAAAGACCACTGCTGAACACGGGCTTCCCTTAGAAGGGAGGGGAACCATAATCCCCACGCTATGTGGCGTGTCTTGGGGATCGCAGTATAGGTGGTAGGTAGTGCTGCCCGTCTCCTTGTTTTTCTCAGTCATCTCTTACGACACAAAACGGAAGGAGCCGATGGGAGGGTGCTATTATCACCCGGAAACCCCACGGGTCAAAAAGGGTAATGTTGTTAAATTACTGCACATACTTTGTTAATACTTGTACGACGGTCTGGGAATACATTTTTGTTGTATTATGGGGTTTAATTGATGATAAGTTATATCATTTCTAAATAAATAAAACGCTTACTAGGTGGTAGGTTCCTTGTGCAAGGAACCGTCCAGGTAGGTACCACCGCAGTGTCAGATATACTGCCGCCAAGCAGCAGTGTGTAAGCATTGCTGTGTTCCGGCGTGAAGGGCACTGTAGCTGGTGAAATTACTGGACACAAAGACTTAATATCTATTGTCTTAAGGGTCGGCAACGCGCTGGTGATTCTTCTAGTCTTGAAATGAAACTAATTTTACGGATTATATTTATTTTTCGAAACGTCGGGAAATTAAAATCAAAAATAAACCGCGATATAATCCGTAAAATTAGTTTCATTTCAATGTGTAATATTCGCGTAAGTATCAGAAATCTTCTAGTCTTCTTGTTCGTCTATAGGCTGCGGTGACTGCTTACCATCAGGCGGGCCGCACGCTTGCTTGCCACCTTGGTAGTTTAAAAAAAAAACACTCAAGAATAATCAATATTACTACTACAATTTTTTTTTCCTGAAATCGATAAGACCGCCATTTGTACATTTGATGTTTTAGTTCTAAGTTTATATTGTAAATATCTTCTTGATGTACAATAAAGAGTATTCCATTGTATACTTCTATTATCTGCTAATTTATTAGATGTTTAGGGAATGACACTTATATTTATTTATTTATAAATCGTACTATATTTCCTGCACTACGTAAACCAGTCAACTGAGTGGATAAATATTTACATGCCATCAGCTCTCGTTTCGGTTTTCAGGCTCAATGCTGACGCTCTTTTTCAGCTTTCAGCCGTTATTCCAATAACTTATTTAGTTTTATTCGGTAAATATTTGAGGATCTGATGTTCGCAAGCCACCAATTATATTTCTTTCTTATTCTGCCAATTATCTTAGTTTGGTAAATTGCTTCCAATTAAAAATACAAACAGTTACTGCCAAACGTACAAACGTCAATTAAAGTTAATGATCATTAATCCTTTTTTTTTAATCGGATTGTTTCGACACTCGAAGCCCATTAATACTTAATACGCAGGTAGTGAGTAGAGATAACAATTATCTCGTGTTCAATAATCGAAATTAATCATAATCGGCTCCAATAGTCGAAATAAATAGATTTTAAAAAGTGACTTAATTATAATTATAGTTAATTGGGGTTAGTGAGTGCGGCAGTCACTTTATAGTTTTATAGAATAGCACATCTTTGATATATATTCTTTTTTCTACACTGAACCAAATGGAACTTACGTCCTCCGCGCAGAGATAATATGTACCTACCTACGCGCACCGCAAGTTCACGTACGAGGCATCTTGGACCCCGTTCCGCACTCAACGTGACTCGAAACTTACTAAATATTTCAGCACTCAAGCATCCTCAAGCACGAAGTTATGAGTGTTCAAAAATTACCAAAATTGCTTCGAAAGGCATTGCACACAAAAGTGCCACATCCTACGTCTTTGCTTCGCAATAAAGAAATACATTATAATACATATTGGTTTTCCACATACTGATTATACCGTAATACGTCTAGAATAATGATTGAGTCAACCAGGTGTACTCAAATATGAATTATATGCGGCGACAGTGTTTGCAAAGTGGAAACAGAGACGCCGAAGTAGACCGGGAGCTGGCGACTTAAAATATAATTATTTTTACCAATTATTTTGGCTCAGTAGATGTGGGCGTTGAATGAAGGAACTGTTTTTTAGACTATTTTTGGCTCCGACATATAAACCAGTTTATAGTCACCCGATAAACTAGTCTAATGACACACTAGTTTATAGGTGAACTTCATGCAATACGCAGGTAGTTTGTAAACGTCGTCGATTGCTAAACTTTTCGTCAACAGTATAAACTTTAGAGTGTTTTATATAAACCGGTTTATCGCTGACGATAAACGGTCTCGTATCGTCAACGGCAAATGCGTCGACGGTACACCACTACTGCTCAGCAAAGCTCAGTCTACATACCATAACCATGCTATGTTCGTATCAAGCACGGAAAATAAATGACGGGGATTCCTAATTAAATCAGTTAAATTCATGTAAGTATACTATATTTATGTATTAATTTACAAGTTATTGAGATCTCTAGGGGGTTTGCCAGTTAAATGCTGCGTTGCGAAACTAGCTGCAACAGTACGCTGAAAACCAGCGTTGTGTTGCAGCTAGTGTCGCAACGCAGCATTTGGCTGAGTGGTAGAAGGCTACCACTCAGCTAAATGCTGCGTTGCGTTGTTGTGTAAACCAAGGGGTTTAAACTTTTTAGTGATATTTTCATATTTATATAAAGATGAACCATCGAAGACCGTAAAATGATCTAGGTAGGTTATGATCACATTATCGTCTACATAGTTTTACATAATTCATGTTTCTTCAAGAATATCCAACATATCCGGTCGTAATGAAACTTGCATGGAATCATCATAGTAGTTTACTCTCTTGAATAAAAAAAGAATCATCGAAATCGGTTTATAATTGTCAGAGCAATGTAATGGAGAACATCACACATAACGGTTTTAATAACACCAGACAATATTACTATTATGGTGCGTAGCGGATAGCGATGAGCGTTAAATCAACATCTCTGGTTAATGTGTTCAACGTTAACCGACGCTAAATTAACTAACACGTTAACGAATTTAACTAGTTAATAAACGTAATTCAACTTTAACGTTACGTTAACGGAAAAACGTCAACGACCTATCGCTAGTAACGGAACGGCTACACGCAGAATTCCTCTTTTGAATTTTGACAGAAACGTGCATGGCACTACCGGATACGCGACGCTCTTGTGGACGGTTCTTTCTACAGTTTCGTACAAAGAATTACGATCGAAAACTTAAAATAATCCCAGCAGTGAACGTCAAAATAATAATAACAATTAAAATTGCGTACCCAGCTCCTGCATATAGGCATGATTGATGTAATATAAGGAATACAGCGCGGCGCAAACAGAGGTTTAATTAATTTAAAGTAGTTTACTTTTGAGCTTAGTTGACAATATATTTAAGCTTCGCTGTGAGTGTAGATGATGAGCTTAATTAACGTTATTATCAGATCGACAAGATGTCTCATGAAATCATACAGGGATTATACCATACCATACTATTGATGCCTCACTATAGTAGTAATGTAAGAAAAATTAAGTTGGTGCTCGATTGCAAACCCATCTGATGGATAGTGGTGACGCAGACGAAGATGGTAAAGCACACTAGCTTTTTAAAAGCCTATTAACTCTAGGCTTGAAGACACCCACATTATAATCGGGCATGAAAACCAAGGCAGGCAAACTGTTCCAATCCTTAGCTGTCCTAATTATAAACAAAGAACCAAATCGTTTAGTCCGGACTCAAGGTAGGTTCACCACATAAGGGTGGGTATGGTGGTATCAAGTCATTATATTCCTGCGCACACTCTCCAAAATGCATCCTGTAGAATACCAAGAGGTAAATAAGAGGAAGTGAATAGTTTTTCTTCACAATTAACGGTTTCAATTTCTGACAAGATTTTCTTAGTTTCTATCAAAAATTGAGTCCAAGACTACTTTGAGAAGGTTCCTATCCATCCACACCGTCTTAAAATATTCACACTATTTTCATATTTGAATATACTAATGTATTCTCTAAGATTCACTGGATTATTACATAAAAAAGGTTCCTTCACCACATATCAACGTGTTAAATTCAACACCATTTATATTATGAATACCCTGAAACATTGCCTGAATAAAACAAAACTCACGCAAAAAAACACCAACGTTTTGTATCTACGTGGCTGAGTGAAAATCCTCGGGTTAGGTTGTACATACAGCGGGAGCGGCGCGGGTAGCTGAAGCGGGCGACCGATTAACCCACAACTTTTTATGGCACAAGTTCAAATGTAGATATAATAAATGTGTGTAATTACACTTTTTTTTAATATATTGAAAAGTTTATTTTATAATTGCATGCTTCGGATAAATTTCCAAAAAAAATAATATTTACCACCCCAGCTAAAAAATGTAATTATGAGCCAGTGGCGAAGAGTCCATACAAGCCGATTCCTACCGGCTTCCCTTTGAATTTTCGCATTCTATACGATAATTTAATATAGAAGCATAATGATGTGTTTTTATTAATTATTAAGCATAACATAAAAAAACGAATGCGTTTTCTATTTAAATGCCTACCTATTTTATAGGAAACAATGAATTCGGTTAAAAATTTAATTTGAATTTTACTTGTGCATAGAACTATTAGGCACACAAGTGCGCACCGCGCGCGCCGCATCGCGCCGTAATGCCGAAAAATTTAATAGGAATCGACACACGAAAATACCTTGCAAATACATAATGTATAACTATAGATACGATCCGATAATACAACGCAACGGGTAAGCCGCTAGACTTTGGATTGTGAGAGAGATAGACATACAAAACAATGCGGGCGGGAGCGAGATAAATTAATCATGGATGTGCGAGTGATGAAAAGTAGTTTTGGTTCGCTCACGCACGCCTGCTATCGTAGCCTCTAAGCCTGCTATGGACATTATTGCTTTCATTCAACTTGCTCATTTCATTCCTTTATTATAATAAAAGTTATAACCTAATACCTAATTAGTTAATATATTATATTATAATCAAACATTGAAATATTTTAGCTAATTGATTGGAGTTGTTTATTGTGTACAAATATACAGTGAGCAATTGTGTATAGTGTTGTGGTAGTGTGCAGTATATTGCTTTCCGTTCAGGTAAGAATTTAGCAAATTTGTTTTTGTATGTCATAGAAAGTACAGGAGAAACGTAGGTAATTAATATTATGACGGGGTTATAGCCATAGACTGCTGCCTGACGGATTATTTTTCTACTAAGAAATATTTTAAAAGTTTAATTTTGAAAATAAAAAACATGTTATTCAGCTAGGCCGTGGTTGCCCAGATAAGTTATAATTTACTGGATTTTTCAGTAACTGGAGTGCATACATCACATCACGTTTGAACAAGCTAACGTTATACATAATATTTAACAATTTTGTGTTGTACGTTCGTACCCGTGGGGTTTCGGACCCGACGACGGGTCGAAGACGGGCAGCAGCGTCTTTCTATTGGATTACCTATTACCGATACTGCGATCCTCAAGACACCTGCCAAGGCCAAGCGTGGGGATTATGACAACCCCTCCCTTTTAAAGGGGAGGCGTTTGTTTAGCAGTGGACGTGTTACGGTTGCAGATGATGATGATGACGTACTGGGCTGGCCCTACTATAATATAATAATAATATCCTGGGACAATCCACACACGGTCATCTGATCCCAAACTAGGCAGAGCCTGTACTATGGAAACCAGACAACTGATACTAATACATATATACTTTTTTTTTGTAAATACATACATACTTATATAGATAAACCACCCAGACACTTGGTGGGAATCGAATCCACGACCTGTTGGATAGTAGACAGGGTCACTAACCACTAGACCAACAGGCCCGCCAGTACTCCGGCTTACCTTTGATAAAAACTGACCCTTCGCCACTGTTATGAGCTTCTGGTCACGACTATCGCGCTGGTGGAAATAGTGACCAACCACTGGATTAAACGTTTAGGTAGTTAAATGAGATACTACTTATTATAATATGTTGTTAATATAGACGTAAATAACAATCTATATAAATATATCTTTTTCTATAATGATTTCTGATATTTACGCGAATACTACACATTGAAATGAAAGCTCTTTCTGCGTAGATCGGACTAACAATAATAATTAGAAGACCTGAGGGTACCCGAAGACAACTATGACGTATGGACAGCTACCACCTCAGTCCACCCGTGACCATGAATGTTGTAAAGTATTCGAAACGTGGCGGGTCACCCCCTTCCCTCCAATATGGTTGAGGGGAGTGATGGCTACTGCTCGAGTCAACTCGTGCGCGGGTGCTGCTTGGGGGGACTGGTGCGACTACTATCCCTTTTTAGTTTGTTGTACTTTTGTCGTATTTTATTATTTTTTTTCTGTCTTATTTGATCTTTTGAACGGCAAGACACACTGTCGCTCTGATCTAATTGTAATTACAAGACACAATGTTTAAAAAAAAGTGAAAAAATGACAAGCCCGCCGAGTTTCTTGCCGGATCTTCTCAGTTGAGGCCGCGTTGTGATCCGGTGGTAGCTTTTTAAAAAAAAAAACATGACCTTTCAAAAGTGCTTAACGCTAAGCCTATTTGAAATAAACTATTTTTGAGTTTGAGTTTGAGTTTTGAAAAACGTCGGGTAATTAAAATCATAAATAAACCGCGATATAATCCGTAAAATTAGTTTCATTTCAATATCTTTTTCTTCTTCTTAATATAAAAATGAATAGCCGTCTCGCTAAATCTCATAAACGTCTTGAGCCTATTGAATATTTTTTGTTTTGTTAGCTCAAATCCAAGGGTGATTTAAAAGAAAAAATGGATTTGACGTCAAAACAAGCGCGGGCAGAAGGGTTCGCTTCGCTGCGCTTGTGCGAATTCTATAATTACTGGCAAAATCCGCTGGTCCCGCCGCTCGCACTGTGTCCAAACACTTACTCTATATCTAAATACTTAGATAATATTTACCTGAGAGCTTTATATTTTTCTCCAAAAAGAAGTATGATGTTTGTACCTGAATAAATGTTTTGGGAAATTATTTCGGGTCTGTTTAGAACAAAAATATGAAATACGCCAAAATGGTCCAGACGAAGGGTTTATCAGGCCAACAACATACTTTTGAAACAGAAATATTCATAAAAAGGCTTTGAATCAAGTCTGTAGAACAGCTATTCAAACTAGCTATGGATAAAGTGAAGTTTCGAAATCTAACCGCCGACCTTCAGTAATGGACCTTCACTGAAAGAAGAAGAAGATTGAATGTAGATTTTGTGTAAAAACATATAAATTATAAACAAGTTTTGTTTTTAATAGCGCGCAATAGTGATTGTGTTCTAATTTTATATTACTTACATATTATTATTTTTTTTAAATTGCTGCTGGCTTGCGATTCACTTATAAAATAAATAAAACAATTGCATTAAAATCTGCCCATTTTGTTTCAAGATATTATGCCACAGACAGAGAGATATAAAAACTGATATCATAAGCGTCAAACTTATATGAACCCTTTTTTCTTCAGGAGATTTAAATAGTTTATTGCAAGCATTATTAACAAAATCATCTTTCTTTTGACTGACCCGTTGGTCTAGTGTTTAGACACCTTATTATAATATGTAAGTACTTATATTAAATCAATTAATTTAATTAAAGAATATCAATTATAGAATAATAAATATTTGTAATTTCATACGTTAACATAACAATAACATATTATTGAATTATGGTATCCTCCTCTCTCCTACTACTTTATCACTGTGCTCAGCAGGATCCATAATTGTAAAATAATAATAATAATAAAATAATAATTATAATCATTGTAACTGAACTTTAAATTGTCATCTAATTATACGAACATCATGGAAAAGTGAATAAATGTATATGAATATATATATTTTTAAAGTATTTAGTATTAGTTGTCTAGTTATCAAAGTACAGGCTCTGCCTAGTTTGGGATCAGGATATCCGTGTGTGGATTGTCCCAAGATATTATTAAAACGTACAAAAGACAGTATTTTATTTAAACGCCGACTCTGGGGTTTTAAACAAAAATATCAAAGTTGGTAATTACGTTTGGGTTGTTACAAATACACTTGACTAAATTATGTAATATATTTTTAAATACAAGGTATAAGAATATAGAGTTTAGTAAATTGAGTATAACCATTTTCAAGTTCATTAATTACCTAAGGAGATTTTAGTAGTTTTTGAGAGTGATGGTGAGTTCGTGAGATTAAGGTTCGGCTTGCTAGGGTTACCATCCGTCCGGATTGCGGGCTTATGATGATAATAGAAACCCAGTGTGTAGTATATACACTGACATGACCAAAGCGTTTGATTAAGTGGATCATAAAATTCTATTAATAAAACTATATGGGTATTGATACCATACCCATATAGTTTTATTAATAGAATTTTGGGGGAATGTCCTCAAACTCATAGAATCATACCTAAGTGATAGGTGTCAACAAACAGAGACATCTAGAATATGTCCTAAACATCATATGGAAATAACATGCAGGTCCGAACCAAGGCCAATAAAATATGGCGTGCCTCAGGGTAGTGTGCTGGGACCGCTACTGTTTTTAATTTATATAAACGATCTTCCGAAAATTACAGAGAATAAAATGGTTCTTTTTGCTGACGACAGCACAGTTATAATAAAATGTAATAACCCTGATAATTATGAAATTGACATTAATAACACTCTTTCTGACATTATTCAATGGTTTAGTAATAATAATTTAGTAATTAATTTAAATAAGATAAAAATTATGCACTTTCACCAACGGACTATAAAGGCATCAATAAATGTTGCGTATAAAAATTACAAAATAGAGGAAACTAATAATAATAAGTTTTTAGGTATTACGATTGATGATAGACTAACCTGGAAGCCCCACATCGAAAGCATCTGTAATCGTTTAAGCAAATCGTCATACGCATTGTTTCGCCTCTCGCGAAAAGTAAATATTGACACACTGCTAATAGCATATCATGGTCTAGTAGCATCAGTCCTGAGATATGGTATTGTTTTTTGGGGGCGGTCGACAGATAGGGAGCTTATTTTTAAAATGCAAAAACGATGCATAAGATCAATGTGTGGTCTCAAACAAACTGATAGTTGTGTACCTTATTTTAAGTCTTTAAAAATTCTAACTCTACCAGCATTGTATATACTAGAGACAGCAGTATTTGTCAAAACAAATATGCATTTATTTCAGAAGGTATCTGCAATGAAGAAGACCCCTACGCATAGCCAATACGAAAATCAATTGTGCCATATTAAATGTAAAACCTCTTTAATGTATAAAAGCGTCTTTGGAAATGCTCCGAGAATTTACAATAAATTGCCTCATGTACTAAAATGTATGCCTCTATGTAAATTCAAGAAAGAACTAAAGAAATTATTGATCAAGAAATGCTATTATGATGTAGAGGAATTTTTAAATGATGATGTATCTTTATAGTAATTTTATAATAATTAAATAATAATAAATGGCTAATTTAAATCTTTTTTTTTGACATTCCATTCTTATTTTCTGACATTCATAATATTCTCTTGACATTCCTTTTTTATGCCTATTTATTATTATTATTATTTAATATTGTTATTATTTTATTTAATGATTTAAGTAAAACTATTTAATATGATTTTTATTACTTGTCAGTCAGTTTGTCAACAATTTATATTTGTATGTCATAATGACAAAACATAGTGCACTTTTATGTAACATATTGTATCATCTTATAATACCTATGTTTAACAAATAAATTAATTTGAATTTGAATTTGAATTGCCCGGATTTATCCTAGTTTAGAGGGCGTCCGGGGAGCGTCCGGGCGGGATTTTATTTGTAGTCCGGGCTTTAAAGTTTTCAAGGCATCGGCAAATTTAGTTAAAAATGTATGAATATTTAACAAAGATACAAAACTATATCTTTTTTTATTATGTAAGTAAAAAAAGCACATGACACGTTTCACATTTTCATACTTCCTGTCCTGCTTGCCAGATTTTAGAGATGGCAACCCTAGTCTTGACCCCCCATTAATACCTCACATAGTAAGGGCTCCCACACATAACTGCGAATTCGCATCGCATAGCAAATATCTGCGAGAAACAAATGAATTTTTAGTATTGAAAATGCATTTGTTTCTCGCAGATATTTGCGATGCAATGCGAATTCGCAGTTATGTGCGGGCGCCCTAAATGAAGTGATTCACCAAAGAACCAAAGTGACTGAAAGCTTAAAGAATTAGATAGATAGATAGACAGATAGGCAATTCTTTATTGCGCACAAACAAACAGATACTAAAAGAATAAGACACAAATTAATAAGACATGCAACAATGGGCGGCATTATCGCTAAAAGCGATCTCTTCCAGGTAACCTTTGGATGGAGAGGAAAATAAAGAAGTGGATTACCCAGCTGAAGTGGAAGTGGGCTGGTCATATTTGCCGCAGAACCGATGAACATTAGGGTATACAGGTTCTGGAATGGAGACCGTAAATCGGGAAGCGTAGTGTAGGACTTGTGACCAGGTGGAGCGGCGATATCCGCAGAGTGATTGGCAGAAACTGGATGAGGAGAGTCGAAGATCGGGCTCAGTGGCGTGCCTTGGGGTGGCCTATGTCCAGCAATGGACTGATGTGGGCTTATGATGATAATTGATGATGATCCCTTTTTATCATGGTTCTTTTATCAAACAGTATATTTATACCTACTACCAAGGTGGCAAGTAAACGTGCGGCCCGCCTGATGGTAAGCTGACACCGCAGTATATAGACGCTAGCAACACTAGAAGAATCACTAGCACGTTGCTGACCCTTAAGACATTAGATATTAAGTCTTTGTGTCCGGTCTTTCACCAGCTACAGTGCCCTTCACGCCGGAACACAGCAATGCTTACACACTGCTGCTTGGCGGCAGAATATCTGACACTGCGGTGGTACCTACCTGGAGGGTTCCTCGTCAAAAGAAAAAAAAAGTCTTTGCTTGTGGCGGTTTCGTGTGGCGGCACACCCCCTTCCCTCCAATATGATTGAGGGGAGTGATGGCTGCTGCTCGAGTCAACTCGTGCGCGGGTGCTGCTTGGGGGACTGGTCCGACTACTATCCCTTTGGCATTTTAGTTCGTTGTATTTTCGTCGTATTTTTAATTATTTTTTTTGATATTTTAAACGGCAGGACACATTGTCGCTGGTGCTGATCTAATTGTAAAAAGAAAAACGTTGTTTAAAAAAAAAAATTGTGAAAAAATGACAAGCCCGCTGAGTTTCTTACCGGATCTTCTCAGTTTAGGCCGCGTTGTGATACGGTGGTAGCTTTTAAAAAAATGACCGTTCAAAAGACTAGCTCTTTAAGCCTATTTTAAATAAAACCTTTTGAATTTTGAATTTTTTGAATTTTACCACCTATTAAATCTAATCTTAACATACAACTCGTCAGGTTGAAGGATCTTTGAACCTGGCGGAGCGCCGCTCGGCACCCTACAATTATAAATGCACGCTGTCACTAAATACTCGCGTTCCCTTACGTCTTGCACCACACCCCACCTGGGTTTAACACCCTCAAACTTCAGTGTGCCAATTAATAATAGATATATTAATTTAACTTGGCGCTGATGACAATCGTTGTATATCATATTCATTAGACTACTACACGTCGACTCTACGCTGGGGGCATGTGGTTTGATGTGACACCATTATGAGTTCTAATAGAGTTTTCAATGTTAGTTTATGAGAGATAACTAGAACAGCTGTTTTTTTTAAATATTTTTAATAGGTATTTCACCATCGTCATCAGCCCATAGACGTCCACTGCTGGACAAAGACCTCCCCTTTAAAAGGGAGGGCACAATCCCCTCGCTTGGCAGGCGTCTTGGGATCGCAGTAGGTGGTAGGTAATCTAATAGAACTTCGGAGTTGCTAGACGTTCGCGGTGAGGGTCCGGTGGTGACTCCCGTCCCCGTGAGGACCGGGACTGATTCCCGGGGAGCTATATGGCGCAACCAGGCGCGGCGGCGGGCTCAAAGGCCAAGCACTGAGGGGCTCTTGGTGCAGATCCCACCAGAGAGCTCTGGTGTCCCCTATCATGTACCGATGTGACAGCCGAAGGGGTTTCTATTCTATTCTATTCTTGTTGGCTATAAATTTGGGCCCGGTATTCCCGGAACGCACTTCGACCCAGTTGGATCCATTGTGCATGCCCTAGCCCTTACTCTGTTGCTGGCGTATCGAAGAGCTCCCTCAGGTACGCAACGATCGCGCCAGCTTGGAGCTGTACATAATCATTTGGTGCAGGATAGGCCACTCCCAGATGATGCAACCTACGTCTCGCAAGAGCGTCGCAGCCACACAATATGTGTCGCATTGACTCTTTTTCATCTTCGCAGAATCTGCAAATGTCACTAGTACTTAGCCTCATTCTGTGTAGATGCTCGTTGGTACCAAAGTGTCCCGTAAGTGCACCCATCAGGTGCCTTATTTGTGATCTGTTTAGGTTTAATAATTTGACCCCACAGTCCACCCTTCCGCTAGAGAACGCTTTGGAGTGGTTAAGGCCTGACGCTGCCCTCCATTCCTTCATGTGTTCGTTTCTAGCATGTGCATACAATGCTTGGTGATATGTTCCATACGGAATCCCCACAAATGGTTCGGGGCCAACCAAATGTCTCTGTGAGCCGGCCCTCGCTAATCTATCTGCCTTCTCATTGCCCTCGATGCCTTCATGTCCAGGTACCCAGATAAGGCTGACATTGTTGTGTCTTCCCAGGTTGTTCAAGCCTGTAACACCTTCTTTGACCAGTTTAGAAGCAACTCTGAAGGAATTCAGAGCCTTCAGAGCTGCCTGACTGTCGCTGAGAATGCGAATGGTTTTACCCTTGACATTTCTCCTTTGCATTTCTTTGATGCTGGCAATTATGGCATAGGTTTCCGCTTGGAATACCGATGCATATTGCCCCATGCTGTGACTGATACTACAGTCCTTGGAATAAATCCCTGCCCCTGTACCTGACTCCATTTTGGAACCGTCAGTGTACCATATGAGGTGAGTTCCACCAACCGGTTTGAGTCCCCTCGTCCACTCTTCTCTGGATGGTATATGTACTCGGTACCTCTTGTTAAACATGTACACTGGATTTATCCTATCACAGGGCATGTCCATTAGATCATCCAGTTCTTTCACGGGATCCAATAAAGTATGTTTTGTACAGGGCTTGTTACGATTCCAAACTCCTGCTTTTGCAAGTCTGTATAGCGACTTTCTTGCCTCTATTTGTATGTAAGTGTGAAGTGGGGTTAGTCCCAGTAACCACTCAAGAGCCAGTGTAGGCGTTGTTTTGAAGGCACCTGTAATTGCCATGCAAACTACTCTTTGTACCTTCCTAAGAGAATCCTTGCAGATCCTTAGTTTGGTCCTAGGCCACCATACAGCGCTGCCATATGTGAGAATAGGCCTCACCATCGTAGTATATAACCAATACATTACCTTTGGTTTGAGTCCCCAAGTTTTGCCATACGCAGAACGGCACATATTGAAGACACGTAAGGCCTTTTTTGTTATGTTTTCAACATGACCACGCCACGTTAGTTTACTATCAAGAGTTACCCCAAGATATTTTACTTCCGTAGCCCATTTTAGTTTGGTGCCGTACATTTCTAGGTCTCTAAGGCCCTCTAATCGTCTTTTCCTCGTGAACGGCACTATAACAGTTTTGCTTGGATTTATGGAAAGGTTATTGTCTTTACACCATCTTTCCACCCTAACCAAAGCACCCTGCAGCAAATCCGTTACTACGTTTGGAAATTTGCCATTTACCTGTATGACTATATCATCTGCATAGCCTACAGCTTGAAATGGTCCACTGTTTAGTTCCACTAACAACGAATCCACCACTAGACTCCACAGTAATGGGGATAGTACGCCTCCCTGTGGACATCCTTTAGTTGCCTTTACGGTAACCATATCACCTAATAAACTAGTTTTAATGACACGTTCCTGTAGCATAGTGCTGATCCATTTAACAATTGTCGCATCTATGCCATGATTTTGTGCTGAAGTTCTTATTGAAGCGAAGGTTGTTCGATCGAACGCCCCCTCAATATCCAAAAACGCTCCAGCACAGATTTCTTTTGTCTCCAATGCATGTTCTGCTCGGTTGACCACGTAGTGCAATGCCGTATCCGTGGACTTACCCGGTTGGTACGCGCATTGCATGTCATGGAGCGGTCGTCTCCTTAGTGGGCCATCTCTTATATACCTGTCTATCATCTTCTCCAAAGTCTTCAAGAAGAATGAAGTAAGACTGATAGGGCGATAGGATTTGGCATCTTCATAGTTCTCCTTTCCTGGTTTGGGAATGAAGATTACTTTTGCCTGCCTCCAGGCTGATGGGACATGTCCAAAGGCTAGGCATGCCCTGTACAATCTGCACAAGTGAGGTATAAGAATACATTTTCCCTCCTGTAGCAAGATGGGGTATATATCGTCAGGTCCTGGTGATTTATACGGACTGAAACTATCAATTGCCCATCGTACCTTGTCTGCGTCAACTACTTTCTTTGCTGTACGCCAGTCGTCTTTGGAAGTTCTCGCATTTTGTTCTTCCACAGTGATGACATTCCTAGTCACGTCTTGTATCTCTACTGAATCCGGGAAGTGCATTCTTAACATATGCGTCAGAGTTTCCTTCCCAGTTTCAGTGAGCTTACCTTGGTCATTCCGAATAGATGAAAGTGGATTGACCTTAGCAGAGCTCAGCGCTTTACTAAGCCTCATACCCTCCGGGAGACTATTAATGTTATTGCAGTGAGCTCTCCATGATCTACGCTTCGCCTTTCGCACTTCCTTACTGTAGTGCGTAAGAGCCTTGGCATAAACTGCGAAGTCATTGTTCGACTTCGCCCAATTGAAAACCCGTCTGGTCTCCTGCCTTAGATTTTCTAGGGCAAGTGACCACCACGGTTCCTTATGCGTTGCCGCCTCTTTCTCTGGGCAGTTCTTGGTCCAGCTGTCCTTAACTGCCTGGGTAATTCTGTCTGACTCAAACTCTATATCTATGGTTGAGTTCAGTCGCTTCGTAGGATCCCCAAGTTGTTCCTTAAGGTCTCTCCTAAAAGATTCCCAATCAGTTCTTCTTGGGTTCCTCCTTCGTATCTTACCATAGTTATTGGAAGTTACATACCTAAAGCAGATGTAGTTGTGGTCAGATAAACTAACCTCATCCGACACATGCCAGTTGCTAATTGCTTTGCTCGCTCTGTTAGATGCAAGCGTTATATCAATGACCTCCGCTCTGCATTTATTAACAAAGGTTGGTCTATTTCCTTTATTTAAGATTTGTAAGGGTGAGCTTACCAGAAAGTCCAGAAGTGCTTCCCCTCTCTTGTTGTTGTTTGTACTGCCCCAGGCAACATGGTGGGCGTTCGCGTCGCATCCTATGATGAGGTCGTCACGAGCGCAGTTGTTAACCAAGTTGTGCAGTAGTGCAGATACCGGGTCTTCATTTTCATATGGTAGGTAGGCGGAGGCTAGAATAGTGTCTTTACTGCCCCCCCCTGTTTCCCCTTTGATCCTCACAGTGGTGAGGTCCCTAGAACAGAAGTCATAAAGAGGCATTGCCATTATGCCATTTCTGGCGAACACACAAGTCCTCATATCATTTGTGGAGCATTTATAGAAAAGTTGACCTCCACGAACATTTAAACCTTTGATGTCACCCTTATACAGATAAGGTTCCTGTATGAGAGCGACATCGTATTTGTTCATATTAAGCGTACGACATAAAACAGCCGTTGCCGCCTTACTATGGTGTAAGTTAATTTGTACACACCTTAAGTTGCCCATTTTTGGTTCTTGAATATTGGGCGCTGTAGCTCGCTTACTAGCGAGCCATATCATCCTCTCCCATCGGGAGATCGTCACCCTCCAGTCCGGCTGGAGAGGAGAGCAGCCCAAGCTCGTCAAAGCCTTGTGCTAGACAATCCGTCCCCATCGAGAAAGGTGATGAGGCCGGATCATCCAACACCGGCGCAGGTCTGCCCAGGCCGCCCCCCCCATCATCCTTCGAAGGGGCTTCGCTTCCAATGGCAGTCTCGGCTGAAGTCGAGGCTGCCGGATCAGAGTCTCCAGTCTGCTCAGGGGGACACACCGGAGCCACACCCTTCCCAGACGTATCGTCCAGGAGCTTGAAGTAGCTCTGGTCTATCCCAGTGCGCAGACTGTAGTCATGCTGTCTGATGTATTCGGCCGAAGCCTTATCCATCAGGATAATGCTGCGGGCGAATCCACCGTCCAGCGCATGGCCAACGACCCTCCACTCGGTCGTATCTAGGCCCCTATTCATACATTGTAGCATGGAGAATTCCTCCGGAATCTTTGCAGACTTCGACGGTCTCCTTCTCCATGCCATCTTTACCGGTCTTGGCAAATCTTTTGCCTCGACCACCCTTAGTTTTAGGCTGCCTACTGAAAGTCCGCCCAGTGACCGAAGCCATAGAGCGGAAGGCTCACCCATGCAGGCCACATGAAAGGCCCCGGATGCGAGGTTGCCCAGAATCATGTCTGGTTTTGGGTCGGGAGATTCGACAGCTCGCCTCCAAATCAGGTCCCGGATGTCTTCGACATGCTCCGACTTGATCATGTCGACTGGGTGGTTGTCAGCGACGATTGCCATCTTGACGCACGCCAGCGCGTCCCTAAAGGACCCGACCTTGGTCCTTTTTGGTACGCTGGCCACGCCCGTGGAATCACCGCTGACTTCCGCCCTCGTCCTTTTCTGTTGACGTGGTTCCGTAGGTGGGGTTTCCACCGGTCCCGCGTCCTGCCTAACGAGTGTCTTTCGCTTCTTCCTAGAGGCTCCGGACTCTCTTTTGCGCTCGTTGGTTCCAGCCCTACCCAGCGGTTTCGCCGTCCCGGATACAGACCCTGATGGGCCACCTCCGGTATCAGCTCTGCCGGCCGAAGTAGGTCCTAAACCTTTCTGTGCAGCTTTGCGCATATGCGCCTCTTTTGTTTCAGCCCTACCCAGCGGCTTCGCCGTCCCGGATACAGACCCTGATGGGCCACCTCCGGTATCAGCTCTGCCGGCCGAAGTAGGTCCTAAACCTTTTTGTACCGGCTCAGTTTTGCCACCTTGGTCCCTTCGGGTCAGAGTTTCGGTCCCATTTCTGGTCCCTCGTACCTCCGACACACCAGGTCCCGCAGCAGCTCCACCGGCCGGCATGTTTATAGAGCGGCCCTTTGAAGGGCCACTCCCGTCATCCCTAGGGACAGTGCGCGGTTTCATATTTGAATCCATGCGAATGTTTTTCCTATCTTCATTTCACTGATTCCCCACCCTCCACGGAGTCCGCACCTTTGGGGATGCTTCTGTAAGCACCAGGGCTATCAGTGAAATATAGTCCTCCCGAGCAAGTTGTCCACGAGTCCACACAACGTTCACCTGTGCGCTACCGCCGCGCCATTGGCTGACATCGCTGACTGCGGACCCCATCACCCAGGAGGACTAGCCGGTTGGTCTGAAGGACCGACCACAGCCGATTGATTGCGACCGGCTCAGTCGCAACCGCCCGTGTTAGAGGAGTCCAGGACCAAAGAGGCGTGTTGCCGCCAGCAGACAACTACCGCAGGCCCACTGAGCAGCTCAACCTCCAGGCCTCCCTTCCCCCCCATTACGGGTCCCCGCGCACGGCAAAAACACGCGGGAGGTCTCCTACTTCCTACCATCTACGGGTC
This sequence comes from Furcula furcula, assembly GCA_911728495.1. NCBI lineage: Eukaryota > Metazoa > Arthropoda > Insecta > Lepidoptera > Notodontidae > Furcula > Furcula furcula. The sequence continues at coordinate 4,785,209 of OU452264.1, read as the reverse complement.
TGTTGAGATGGCAGGACCGCAACGCCCGACCTCATGACGCCGCAGAAAGCAAATAAATAAATACATATATGTAAATATGGTCGTACACATACATATATATTCCCATACGAATGTACTTACATACACAACTATATACATACATAGCGGGATTTTAAATATACGTACTTGCTATAATATATACACAAACATAAAGTTAATATATAAGGTAGGGATGAAGGATGGGAGATGGCTGGTGTATAGGAGTTGTTCGCCCAACGATTTTTTGTTGCGTTTGTTTCTGAAGGAATCAAACCAATAACGGGCGGCAACCTCGGGAAGGCTAGATCATCGGGCTTGCCCTGAAGATCAATCACGACTGTTGCGCTTCCTCCAGGACCGTTCGCCAAATTGCACACGGGAATATTGTGCAAAGTAGGCAAGCAGCTAGCACATTCGTAAGCAAAACAAAAAGAAACTTAGCAAGCATAGGAAGCAAGCAAAGCATGTTCTAGCCCCTTACCCGCCCGAAGGGGTTTTAGTGGGTAAGAATCCCACATAGCCCGGTTTAGCCCCACAGCTCCCGGAGACCTTTTGAAGGTTTCCCCGCGATAAGGTAATCTAATAGAAAGACGCTCCTGCCTATGTATATAATTATGTATATATGTATACTAGATCGATGATTGCAGTAGAATTCTCCAACTATGATATAAAATCCGATGCATGTCAACATTGCATCGAACGACGACCCGATGGCCCGCGGCTGCCAATATTCGCATCAGATTTTATCGATGGCATTTAGGATTTCATGTTCTTTCGATAACTGGCTTTCAGGATTCCATGTTCAATTTTCAGTATGTAAAAGATGCAACGATATGTTTCTTAATTTTAGAGCGACTGAGGTCTCATGCGTGTTGATACGTGCTAAAAGATTTTTGTTTATACTCTCGGGGTATCCCTCATTTGTGTCAGATTTTATCGATAACTCGCTTTCAGGATTTCATATTCAAATTTCAGTACGTTGAAGAGGCTACATGTTTCTTGGTTTTAGATTGACTACGTTCTAATGCGTGTTGCTACATGTATTTTTTTTGTACTCGTGGGGAATCCTTTAATATGTGGGATTCTTACCCAATAAAACCCCCGCGGAGGGACTCTGGGATTTCCGGTGCTATCTTCACCGGGTGGGTACCCTGGGAACGCCACCGGGGGGCAGAATATAGTCCCCTAGGAACCTATCACGGCGCTCACGGACACGCGGTCATAAGCCTCCTCGGGGTCGCCGCCATTGTCGCTGGACGACTCGGGCCACCCGAGAATAATAAACCTATTTTTCTCGCAGGAGAAATCTTTAAAAGGTCCCCGGCACCTGCGGGGGTCAACCGGGGTATGTGGGATTCTTACCCACCAAAACCCCCATGGCTGTGGCAACGGCATATGAGAGGAGAGACTAGGGCTCTCCGGTGGGATCTGCACCAAGAACCCGTCAGTGCCTTGCCTTTAAGCCCGCCATCGGGGGGCGGGAATCAAACGCGGTGTTCACGGGGATGGAGGTCGTAACCCTGCCGCTGTCTTCCTCAGAGTCGCCTTCATTCTCGATAGATGTCTAGAGCCCAAACCCCTAAACCCTGCATGGAGTACTGTTCACACCTGTGGGATGGCTCGGATAAATATCAACTTGACTCTTTGGATTCGCTAGACAGACGCGCTCGCAGGATAATTGACTATAACGACCTAACAAATGAAAAACTGCAACAATTGGATCATTGTCGCCTAGTTGCATGTTTATCGGTTTTTTACAGATTGTTCCACGGTGAATGCGCTCAAGCACTTTTTGACCTTGTACCACCATCCCCTTTCTTTTACCGGACTACCAGGCGCCGGCAGGGTCTCCACCGCTTTGTCGTTGACACTCCAACTTGCCGCACTAAGCGTTTCGCTTCTTCTTTCCTCCAAGCTTTGGAATACCCTCCCGGACAACGTTTTTCCTGATAAATATAACTTGGGTGTATTCAAGTCTAGAGTGAACAGGCATCTTATGGGTAAGCGCGGTCCATCCTAGACCACATCTTCACTTACCATCATGTGAGATTGTGGTCAAGCGCAAACCTATTTATTATAAAAAAAGAAAAAAAAACGTCCAGCAACCCCTAGGGTCCACAGGAACCTACCACCTAGTACAGTCCAGTTATCCAGATAATCATCATCATCATCATCATCATCATCATCATCAGCCGAAAGATGTCCACTGCTAAACAAAGGCCTCCCCTTAGAAGAGAGGGGTTGCCATAACTCCACGCTTGGCAGGCGACATGGGGATCGCAGTATAGGTAGTATACAGGCTGTGGTTTTGCATTTTTGCCATATTTTTAGACCTAACTGTTAAGGATTATGTTAATTGATTAAAAATAGATTAATAATTCAGTGGCTAATAACTAAAAGATAATTAATGATCCATGATTAACGTTCAACCAGAATAAGAGCTCTCGAGTGCTCAGAATAGGTCCCAAGGTTGGCAATTTGACGCGTGCTCTTGTTTACCTACTTTGCGCGAAGAGCGGTGCCAGACGGGGTTATTTTATAGTGACGGTTGCATACGGGATTTCTTTTCGTACCAAACATAAAAAATAATTCATAATTTTACATCTATCATTTGTCTGTCGGCTCTGTCGGCTAACTTCCTCACTTATTCTTTCTGTTCTTCCTCATACTTAGCCGTTACGATGGCTCATTCACTGTTCGCGCAGTGCGCCTTTGGAATTCCCTTCCACACTCCCTTCGTGATAGCTCTTCTTTAGATGTATTCAAGAGAAGAATTAAGGAACATTATCCATCTCTGGTTTAAGTATGTTTGTATGTAGAATATATATATAATTATATATGTATGTATATATTATTTTATGTTTATTATTATAATAATAATATAATATAAATATAAATATCTTTATTTATCACAAAATTGTTACAGTTTGATGTAGCCCTGTCTCCTAAACTAGGATCATCCTGTATGTCAGAAGACAGTTCTTCCCAAAAACAAGTGATACAGGTGTTAATTTCAGACTTATTTCTAAGATATATTATGCTCATGGAGTATATTTATTTAAATTTAATCTATTAATAAGTGTGTGTATGTGTGTGTCAGTGTGTGTGTGTGTGTGTGTGTGTGTGTGTGTGAGTGTGCGTGTACGGTTGTGCGTGCGCGCGTAATGTTCGTTCAAAATACGTGTATAATAAAACAAAATAAAAATAAAAACAGTAATGGGTATTTTTGTGAGAAAATAATGCGACTACCACTGTGGAGAGAAAATAACGGTAATTAAATTAATAGTTTCTCACAGCTGTCATAGTCAAATGACTTCAACCATTCAATTATAGCTATTTTAGCTTTATGACTGTTACTGTCGATAATTGTACAAGTACTACTATTTAATTTATTATAAAGACGGGGACCCTGGAAAGCATAATGTCGTCTAGCAACTGCACTCTTCGCAACCGGGACCCTGCAAAGCTTGATTCTCTTGCTCTGGTCTATCAAGGGGGCTGTTTTATGATATCGCCTAATGCATTCAAAAATATAAGTTTTTCGAACACTGAGGACGCCAGCTAACTCATAGACTGCCTTAGTTGGGTGCCTATAGGGTAGGAAAAGAATTACCTTCAGTACAGCCCGTTGAGCTCGTTCTACCTCTATCATATGTGTTTTTGAAGATGCTCCCCAGGAACAAATGCAATAATTTATAAGGCTATGGCATAATGAATTATAGATTTCTAGTATAAGTTTTGGATCAACAACTTCTCTTATTTTTTTAAACATTCCTATGAGTCTTCTTATTCTATTAGCTAAAGCTGATATGTGACCAGTCCAGTTCAGGTTGCTATCTAAGGTAACCCCAAGATACTTGATGATGGTCGTGCTGTTAAGATGTGTGCATTTGCAATTTGCACTTGGGGTATCAACAATGTTACATGGGTGAGAGTGTAGTACAATGGAAAAGTCGTTAGGAGGCTTAGTAGAAGCTGTTTTATGGAAACACACATACTTAGTCTTAGAGGCATTGATGGTAAGCAAACTATTCTCAAGCCACCTAGTGCATTTTCGTAGCCCTTTTTCAGCAAGTAACTTTACTGAGTCCCAACTAGAATCATGGAACAAGAGCATTGCATCATCTGCAAACATTACAAGGTCAGTATTTTGGATTTTCATTTTACAAAGCTCGTTAATGTAGATCAAGAACAAAACTGGGCCAAGATTACTTCCTTGTGGAATACCGTTTGTGCAACTTGAAGGATCACTAGTATGCTGTTTGACGCGAATTACTTGGGTCCGGTTAGATAAGTAATCCTGAAACCATGAGTGGGTTACTCCTCTGATTCCTATGTTATTTAGCCGAGTCAGAAGGATAGGTATGGAAACCGTATCGAAAGCTTTTTGCAAATCAAGAAAAATACCCACACACTTTTCACTATTTTCTAAATATTTTGTGATACTTGATGTTAGAAGAAGGACAGCGTCATTAGTTGAGCGATTCTTCCTAAAGCCAAATTGGTTATTATCTAGAAAATTATTTGTTTCGAGATAATTAACTAGCCTTTTGTTTACTATTTTTTCTATTATTTTTGTAAGTACTGTTAGTAGAGAAATGGGTCTATAATTATTAGGTAATGTTGGATCTCCTGACTTATGTATTGGAACAACTATTGCTTGTTTGAGAATATCTGGAAATTTACCTGTTTCGAAGCTAAGATTACATAAGTGGGCGATGGGTTTACTAAGTGATTGGCTACATACTTTAAATATTTGTGATGAGAGATTGTCAAATCCAGGTGCACTGTGAGATTTTAAAGTTTGGATGGTGGTCCTAACTTCTTCCGGATCTGTCATAAATAATGACATCGATGACAAGGGGCCATCTTTATTTGCGTCACGAGCTAACTCCAATTCAGATTTGTCCAGCTTGAGAAGTATATCATTGGCCATCTCCCTACCAACGCTTGTGAAGTATTTATTAACTACATTAAGAGCACCCGATGGTGTACTTTGAATTTTAAGTAGATCTGTAGAATGCTGCCGCGGTCGGTTTATGTTTCCAATTTCTTTAATTAATTTCCAAGTTTCTCTAATATTCCCTTTTTTATTACTAAATTCTCTTTGATAGTATTGTTTTTTTAAAGTTTTTATTATATTATTACAAATATTTCTGTATTTTCTAAAAAGTATATTTAATTCTATATCATCTGGTGATTTTTTCGAAAGTTTATGTAGTTTATCCCTCTTTTTTATGGATTTAACTACTCCTACAGTTATCCACGGTTTAATTGGCCTATTTCTTTTTGATACAGTCTTAGTAATTCTATTCCTATCTACTATCTCTTGGATATCATTAACCATGATCTGTGTGGCTATATTAATGTCGGCTGTGTTATAAAAAAGTTCCCAATTATTATTTTTAATATCTTTAGTAATTCCGTCAAAATTAAATTTTGTTGCCACATATTCAGTTTTTTCTTTTAATATTTTAGCCTTTTCGATGTATAAAAGTATAGGACAGTGATCGGTGAACTCATCAAAAACAAACGTTTTTACTGATTCTTTACATTTTACCATAATATGGTCCAAGCAAGCATTTTTGCGTGTTGGTTTATTAACACATTGCCGTAACCCTTGAATTGCTAACATATTAATATATTGCGCAGTGTGACCCAAAATTTTGCCAGGCATGACATCCATATTTATATCTCCCACTAGAACAATGCTAGGGGTTTTAATATTGCTAATTATCTCGTCAACCGAATTAATAAATTTTGTAGGATTATGAAAACAAGGGGGTCTGTATGTGCAAACGATTGAATACATATTATTTATTTCTAAAACGAGATAATTACCATCATCAAACTGTGGTTCATAACTATTCTGACTTATGCTGTTTTTTACATAGGCAATGACCCCATCATTTTGGTTTAAATGGCGTTTAGTGTTATGTGAGGTAAACCCTTCGAGAACAGGTATTATGGTCTCATTGCTCAGCCAACATTCAGTCAATACAATAATATCAATCTCAACATTAATTTGCGTTAAAAGTACAAGAAGACGATCAAGGTTCTGGTTCACACTTCTGATGTTGACTGATATCAAGCACAAACTATTATTTAAGTGAGTACTACGATTCAAATATGTCTGGCAGAGTTCGGGGTCATCTAGTTTCGTACAGCAAATATCGGCGGGATTGTCTAGGTCCTGGGCAATTTCATTTAGTTGGCGATCGAATTTAATAATTATAAGAAGTTAGTGGGACACAGATCGTAAATCTAACCGAATTGATGTCACTCAAGGAATACTTTTTAGACATAATTGTATATAGTAAATTTTTCAAGAAGCTACGCGCATACTGTTTATACATGGTTAATGATGTTTTTGTTGTGAATATATGTGAAGTGTTGTGACATTTAGTGTATACATTAGTTAGTATTGTACATAAATTTATAGGTAACTTAGCATTAATACATAGACTTAAACTATCTAGTCATTCCTGTTGATTTAATGCATTAATATTGGCTTCAGTCTCAATGCGAATCAGTGACGAACCTTCTACTTTGCGAAGGAAGACCTTGCCATACGAAGTCCAACAGTATTTGTAATTGTGTTTTGATGCAAATTCCCGGGCTAAGAAGAAAAGTCTCTTGGTTCGCGAAGTAAGATTCTCTGATATAAAAATAGGGATTGTAGGTCCACTGATTTTTAAATGCCCAGTGTTCAGCTTTGCTTCTTTATTTTCCTTATTGAATTTCTTAATCGACGCTATCATATTTTCTTTAATCGGCATATTTGTAAATTGGACGATTACTGGCTTAGCGGTAGTCTTTGCACTAATACGAAAAACATCCTTAACATCAGATCGCTGCACAGGAACATTTATTGCACTACCCGTTTCCATTACAATATTTATGAGGTCTTGTTTTGTTTCATGGCTAGCCTGCGGTAAATTTCTTATCTCTATACTTGAGGCTCGATCTTGTCTCTCCATTAATTCGATTTTTTCCTCGAGTTGGCGAATATTTTTTCTATCCTCAGCTCTATCCTTCTCCATCTGACTTATTTTCTGATTAATCTCGTCATATTTCGCTGTAGTGAAATCTACAAATTTTTGCAATTCAGTGTTTTGGTTCTTTATTTCAACCATGGTGTTCTTTAGCTCCTTAAACATGTTCATAATTTCACTTTTGAATAAATCAAAATCACTTTTCTCCACCTGTTCCCCGCGTTTTCTTTTGTTTGTACCTCTTTGAGTGATATAAGTATCCGTGTTTTCCGTAGCTGTACTCAGATTTGGATCAGAATGGGCCAAAGTTTGGGCTGCTCCAACATTTAAATTTGTAGGGGTCAACGGAGGGGTCCTTTTTAGTGGCATTTTAAAATTAAATTACTCGCACGTACTAGGACAATATAAGTTGATCGTGGTATTATGTTACTAAGAATCACGTGGTTGTTCCAGGGGCAAGTTAACAGCGGTGGGTACGCTTTGTTATTTTATAATGGTCGCAAGTACCAGGATAGCAGATATCATAGGATATGCGTTCACTTTACAATCTTCTATAGATGACCCGTTTGTAACTTACAATATTATTTGAGTCTGCTTGCTAGCGTTTTACTAGGATAGCAAACATGTTCACGCAGTGTGTCCAAATTATATGTAGTATAAATTGATAATTTTTGGATTAAATCAATACCATTATTATGTGCCAATAGTTCTCGCTAAGTACCAGGGCGGCACAACGATGAGATGTTCGCGTAGTAATTCCCGGGGTCAAGTATACTTTGCCACTATCGGAGAATTGCAGCAATGCACCCGTCCGTCCAGTGTAGAAAGGTCTCTGCTTCAATGTGTTGCGAGCGAGCGAGATGACAGTATTACTCTCAGTGACTTACTTGTGAGCTATTGACCGGTGGCCGGTTGTTGTTGACTGCGTGTGCGTTGCGGTATTCAGGTATCATTCGGATGTACGCGCTTTATGTTTCGCTCTTAATCCATGCCTTCAAGTTATGCGCTCCTATTTTTTGTTATGAATTATTGACAAAAATTATTAAGAAAATATTTGAACTTAATTAGCGCAGGGACAGATTAACACACGTCTGAACTACTCAGAGGTCCGGAGGGAAGGGGATATTGAAGGGGATATTGAATGTTATTTTATCATAGTTCAATATTATATATTGTGTAATAGTATTTTTTTTCTCTTTAGAATCTCGCTGTGTACACTTGTTTCTATCCTCGTTTTTCTTTTATTTATTTTCTCTGTCACTCAAAGGTTTTCTGTAAGAGAACTCATCATTGAGTTAAGCTCGCCTTTGTACATAGATTCTCCGTACTTTTGTTTTAATGTATTGTTTTTTTTTTTATGTGTACAATAAAGTATAAAAAAAAATGATTGATTTATGTTCTTTAAAAGGTATATATCAACCTCCGTAAATATGGCACGAATGCAGAACCACAACCTGTATAATCCAATAGAAATATTATGCTGCTGCCCATCTTCTTGTCCCTTACTCTCCTCTTACGGACACCCGACGTGAGGAAATGGTAACAACCCACGGGGTACAGGTAATCCCTTACCTAAAACGAGCATTCGTAAAGAATTTTGCGACCATGATTCATTCCTCACTCAATATTGACAAAAAATCCGAACGTTATTGGGAGCCGAGACGGTGATCTCGTGAACATTTGCATTACGTTTGCGGGGACATACGGAACGGAATATGGTCGAGCATGTTGGGGTACTTCTCCCTTGATTATTTCACTTATAGCGTAAACAATGTTTTACGCCGTGGGGTGTCCGGGTAAGAATAACACCCACCCATCGTATGAAGCGTCTTTCTTTGGCGGGCCTGTTGGTATAGTGGTTAGACACCCTCCTTCGGAGTCGCTGGACGCTCGGGGTGTGGGCCCTTTGAGTTTCAATTGAGTACGGCGGCGACTCCGAGGAGGACGGCGGCGGGGTTGCGACCCCCGTCCCCGTGAGTACCGTGTCAGGTTTCCGGGGGGCTACAATGCGCCCCCCGGCGGCGGGCTCAAAGGCAAGACACTGAGGGGCCCCTGGTGCAGATCCCACCGGAGAGCCCTGGGGTCCCCCCTCTCATGTGCCGATGCGACAGCCGCGGGGGTTTTAGTGAGTAAGAATCCCACATACCCCGGTCGAGCCCCACAGCTCCCGGGGATCTTTCGAAGATTTCCCCCGCGTCAAAAAAAAAAAAGTGGTTAGACACCCTAGCCGCTGACCTTTATCTATAAAAGTATGTACTAACAAAAAAAAGCATACTTATAAGTATTAGTATCAGTTTTATTTTTTCATTTTATTTGCCTTTATTTTGCACAAGAAATAGTATCTGTCACTACTTAATTGTCAGAGGGAACTGACTCCTGTAACACAGATTTAATCTAGCTCAGGAGTCAGAGACTTCAAAAATGAATGTACCTATTTTTTGCGTAAATAAATTATTATTATTAGTTGTCTGGTTTCCATAGTACAGGCTCTGCCTAGTTTGGGATCAGATGACCGTGTGTGGATTGCCCCAGAATATTATTATTCTATTGAACTACTTACCACCTATACCGTGATCCTCAAGACATCTGCCAATCGTGGGGATTATGGCATGCAGAGTGGGAGGCTTTTGTTCAGTTGTGGACGTCTTGCCGCTACTGATGTTAGGTCCTCCAATTCTGCCCCGGGACGTGCTCTGGCGATCAACCGGCGCTGGTAAGACCCTGGCGAGGTACGTACGCAGTGCCCAAGGGACTCTGGGCACAGTCGGTAAAGGCCACCGGGAGGTAATGATTTCTGATATTTATTTTATGATTTCTGTTATTTATTTATGAATCAAAAATAAATCGCGATATAATCCGTTAAAATTAGTTTCATTTCAATGCTACCGGAAGAGTGCTGTTGAAAAACTCTCTTTTTAACCGACTTCAAAAAAGGAGGAGGTTCTCAATTCTTCTGTATATATATATTTTTTTTTTTTTTTATGTTTGTTCGCGCATAACTCTGGCAATTATGAACCGATTTGAAAAAATCTTTCTTCCATCCATTCTTTAATCCGTTAATTGGGTCCCATAAAAAAATTATTGCTTAGTAATAAGTAGTTCCTGAAAAAACAAGAATGGTGACTGCGCACTGAGTGCTGCAAGAAAGCCTATATAGATGACGTTTTAGTCGCTCGGACTCGCTCGGTCGGACAAAAATGGTCATAACTCTGGCAAATATTTACCAATTTCAATGATTCTTTTTTTATTCGAAAGAAGAAACCACTGTATTGAATCTGTATGAATTTTATTACAACCGGATAAGAACTTCCTGGAGGACCATGAACGATGTGGAGGAATTTATCTGGTAAAAACCATAAAACTGATGTTCTCCATTACATTGCTCTGGCAATTATGAACCGATTTCGATGATTCTTTTTTTATTCGAGAGAGTAAACTACTATGATGTTTCCATGCAAATTTCATTACGACCGGATATTTTTTTCTGAAGAAACATGAATTATGTAAAGCTATGTAGACGATAATGTGATCATAACCTACCTAGATAATTTTACGGTTTTCGATGGTTCAATCTTTATATATGAAAATATCACTAAAAAATTTAAAATAAATTTTTTTTTTTTTAAAAATGAACCGACTTCAATATCACTGAAAAGGATAAAATAATTTAAATATTATTGAAGTTGGTGCCAAATATACACAGCAGGTACGCTAACACCAACTTCAATAATATTAAAATTATTTTATACTTTTCAGTGATATTGAAGTCGGTTCATTTTTTTTTTAAAATATTTTATTACGATTACAATCTTAAAGTTCTGTGGCAAAGTTTTAAAATTGTGAACACGTTGTAGGGTATATAACTCAAATTTCTTACTAATTAATATTGCTGGATTCAATCATTGGTACGGACTACTATATACATGTTGCAGTGTTACGAACGTCATAATAATTTGGGATGTATTTTAAAAATAACAAGCTGGAAGGTAATATTTGTAATATGTTTGTTGTAATGACATTCAATGTGGTGGGGGAAAATGTCTGGTAGTATTTAAGGCGGAATAGCACTGTATTCTAATCATTCTATCAGTGCGCGTGGTCGAATAAAGACGTGCCAAATACTTAAGTGTTTTACTCAGAAACTATAATTAACAATAGTGTGTAAAAATCTACATAACTCGGGCTCCGATCTATCGTCACAGAGTCTAATGTAATATCATGTTTTATTGCTCGACGGTAAATCCTTACGTATGTTTTCATTATACGTCTGCGACGTATCTCCGCGTGAGTTTATGTGCGTGCCATAAGCTACAGGCTCGTCGCGTAATGATTTGTAAATCCCTCGCCATTATGCGCGGCTCGGATTGCGCGAATAGTCTCCCGTGATGTTATGCAAAATGTTTTGCGAATATTTTGGTGTTTGATTTTATTAGAACTTGAAAAATTTAGTGGTTTTACTATGATTAGAGGTGTAGCTTAGTAACTTTGAGCTTGGATAACAAGTTACATATATTTATTGTAAGATTCTGTAGTACGTACTGAGTCTTGACCACGAGTTCTTGCGTTGGATTTTCTTGTATATATTAAAATGGTTTTTGTAATTTTCTGTTACGAAATTCTTAAAATCAACCTAATGAAGGAAAAAATATTGTTTAATTTTAAATAATGCCATCCCGTCTGATGGTATTCTGATATAGCCTATATTATTATATTTATTTATGGATATAGTAATACATAGGCGGCATAATAATAATACATAATTCTTGAGGCATTCTTTAGTCTAACTTAGGGTGATGATGCGGAGACATTCATCTATATAGGTACAGGGTGGCCAGAATTGACGTCCAAAAATGTGATACATAGGGGTGATTCAGATACCTCTCAACACGAGGCAATAAAAAACATTTTTGGTCGTCACTTTTCTAGCGAACCTGTGTAATAAAATTAATAGCGATTCCATATTCTCGCTAAAACTCAGAAACGACTTGACCGATTTTAATAATTATTGTTTCCATAATGATTTCTGATATTTACGCGAATATTACACATTGAAAGGAAACTAATTTCACGGATTATATCACGGTGTTGCGTTAGATCGGACTATAAACAATTATAAGAAGACCTGAGGCTACCCTAAGACAACTATGACGTATGGACAGCTACCATCTCTGGCCTCGTTTACGGAAACGCGGGGCGTCGCGCGTCGCGTGTGGCGTGGCGTCTCGCGGCGCGTCGGACGTTTTTATTGTTTACGTAGCGGCGGCGCGTGAAGCGGCGCGTATCATCGCACGCGTAAACACAAACGTATAGCAATATATGATGCTGTTTATAGAGACGCGGGGCGGGAAGAGTGGCGGTGCCCGCCGCTGCGCCCGCGGCGGGCACCGCCGCGTGCAACGGCGGTCCAACTCACGTTTTAACATATATAATTTTCTTCTAAAAAAAATCGATCATATCATACTCCATTGCGATGGTGACTACGTCTGTGTTGCACGATTACCAAATAGACTGGCAGAAGGTTCCGCCACAGGCATCGCTTCATCGAGAATCACCGCTGCGTGCGCCGCCGCGATGAACGCCGCGTGAGACGCGGCGATGCCATCCGCGGGCGCCGCCGTAAAACACGCGCAAACGCGTGTAAAATCGCTTCTCCGTAAACACACTCATACAACGCCCTACATTTGAATTTAGTGCGGGCCGCGCCGCCACACGCGACGCGCGACGCCCCGCGTCTCCGTAAATGAGGCCTCAGTCCGCCCGTGACTATGAATGCTGTAAAGTATTCGAAACATCGGATAATTAAAGTCAAAAATAAACCACGATTTAATCCGTAAAATTAGTTTTATGTCAATTTTTGTTTTGTTTTCGTCTTTGTTTTGTTTTTGTCTTTGATTTTGTTTATGTCTCTATAATTCAGGGGTGGTTTAAAAGAAAAAAATAATGGAAAAAAAGTTAAAATTATACTTATATCAACTGCTTGACATCCGTGGACCTACTAGATCCAGATGAAAACCAGCGCCAAGCTCTTTTGCTTGGCAATAAAGCTGATCTGGAACCTTTTTGGTCCAGCCATGGGGCACATTCTTGCAATTACTCTTTTGGTATATTTTTTATGTTTGTTTTTTCTTTATGTTTGTATGTTTTGTTTTGTCTTTATGTAATTATGTTAATTGTGTCTCATTGTTGCATGGCCAAATAAATGTCTTTTGTCTTTTTGTCTTTGTCCATGAAAACTATAAAAAACGCAGGCGGAGATGCATAATTAAAAGTACCCAAAATATACATATATTCCAGTGATGACATATGGTACAGAGCCGTGCTCCATAACTGTTGGTCTTTTAGAGGAGCTCGGAATCACCCAATGAGCTATGGAGAGAGCTATGCTCGGAGAACCTTTGCGCGATAAAATCCGGAATGAAGAGATTCGCCGGAGAAATAGTCACCGACATAGCTCTCAGAATCTGCAAGTATAAGTGGCAATGGGCAGACCACATCGCTCGAAGAAGCGACAACCGATGGGAAGAAAGGTTCTCGAGTGGTGACCACGAACCGGTAGACGCAGCGTAGGCAGGCCTCCCACTAGGTAGACAGACGACGTTGTGCGCGTCACAGGTAACCGGTGGAATCAAATAGCCAATTGTTCATTGTGACGTTCTAAGGGGGAGCCTATGTTCAGCAGTGGACGTCTCCGGCTGATGATGATGATGATGATGGAAATGTATTTGAATAAACAATTACCATCAAAAAGTGTTATAAGTACTTACACTTCCTCACACAGCTATAGTATCTACTGGTACAGGTTGTTGCACAAAGGAACAAAGCTAGCAAATCATTCATAATATAATTAATGAATTGATAAACAACGTACAATGTCCATTATGCATTATAATAATAATAATAATAATACCAGCCCTTGTTTATGTCCCACTGCTGGGCACGGGCCTCCCCTCACGATGAGGGGGCTTAGGCCATAGTCCACCACGCTAGCCAAGTGCGGGTTGGCGGACTTCACACGTCATTCGAGAGCTAGTTAGGCTTTCTCAGACATGCAGGTTTCCTCACGATGTTTTCCTTCACCGAAAGCTAGTAACAAACGCACAAAGACGATTCGCACATGATTCATTGAAGAAATCAGAGGTGCGAGCCGGGGTTCGAACCTGCGCACCTTGTTTCCAAGGCAAGCGCTCGCCCACTGAGCTGTTACCGCATACCATTATGCATTGGAAGGACATAATCCAACTATAAGCTGACAGTGTACAAGCAGCCGTGAGCACTGCCTGCAGGCTGCCACGTCACACCGGGCTCGCTGAATTATTTAAATGTACACAGATCAGATAAAAAACAGAGAATCTATATAAATAGCATTTGGTGTGCCGTGGCCGTTAGACTAAGAGTCTAACGGCTACGGCACACCAAATGCGTAAACGAGAGCACAAAAACTGAGAGTACAGAAGGCAAGCTCATGTATGTACCTCGCTTTTCATACCTACGCTCAGCGCGCTAGGGTTATCAATTCTGGCTTATGCGAAAAAACTATCGTGATAGTGGCACTCCTGCCTAGTTTTTCGATTGATTGTTGAGAATAAAACAGGAAGAACGGAAGACGAGTGTGTGAAGCGAACGGCATTCGCGCTCGCACTAAACCGAGATGTACCGAGATATCGTGAGCGCTGTCTATATGTGCGTTACTCGAGCGCCCGTTATATGAAGCTTGCCTTCTGTACTCTCAGTATTTTTTGACGAGAGCACGACGTGCTTGTTCTCGTATTATGACGTTATAATAGTAATAATATTCTGGGATAAACCACACACGGTCATCTGATGCCAAACTAGGCAGAGCCTGTACTATGGAAATCAGATAACTGATACATACTTAAATAGATAAATAACACCCAGACACTTGGCGGGTATCGAACCCATGGTTTCAATTTCCTGGCTGCTACCCTATAGGTCATGACCTATTGGGTAGCAGTCAGGGTGTCTATCCACTAGACCAACAGGCCCGTCTAACATTAATAATTATGTCTTGAACTTTATGAAACGTGGCACACCGATTTCTTGACGAATACGTGGTGGTAAGCGACAAGCCTGCCTATAGTTAAAAAAAATAATAATATAAGTATTAGTATCAGTTGTCTGGTTTCCATAGTACAGGCTCTGCCTAGTTTGGGATCAGATGGCCGTGTGTGAATTGTCCCAGGATATTATTATTATATTATTATTATAGTTACCACCTGCCTCGTCATCTGAGACATTACCTAAGTCTCTTGTTTTCACTCATTTTACCAGCTGCAGTGCTCTTCATGCCGCAACATAACAATATTTACACATTGCTGCTTGGTGCCAGAATATCTGACACTGCCGTGGTTCCGGGATGGTCGGAAAAACAGCCTGTACAATCAGCTCCGGAAGACTTTGCTTGATAGACCTATCATTGATTATTTAAACTTTTTAAGATGATGATATTTTATACAATGGATATGCCATTAGCGCACGAAAAAGGAAGCTACTAAATTCACCCAAATAAGTAATAATATAGTAGTAGTAGTTATAATGATATTGTAAGTCACGCGTCGTCAAAATGTAATGAACGTGACGTGTGCCTTTGAAAATTAAGTAAAATGCCTTTATGTGCATTTAGAAAATACACAAATTACTATACAAAAGTAAATAATAAGGAAAGGATATCATACTTTAACTAGGTATAATGAGAAAATAGTTTAATTACATGAGTCACAACTTTTGCCTCGCATTAATAGTGATATAACATATCTATGGTTTTATCATTGTTTTACTTAGAGGAGATACCACTGGAGATAGCATGATGCGCTAACCCCTCTGCCAAATTTTGTTCATATGGTCAGGTCATTCTTTATTTGTGTGCGTATCTTTTTGAATGTGTTGCGAGTTTATTATAGTGTGGGTATGCGTGAAATTGTATCTGTGTGTGTTTACTTCGCCTCCCGCACCCCGCAAAAGTGCCACGAAAAATTTGTTCGGCGAATCGACGCGATACTAGCTCTATTCTAATTACTCTGAGTAAGGTCAATAATTTCCAGTCCAGCGGCTCCGAAGAAAAAAAATATCTAAAAGTCTCTGTGTCAATCTACTCTATGTAGAGTACCACTCTAATGAGTACTAGTTAATGAACAAACAACGGGACAGATGTCGACACAAAAGGAGTTGGTAATAAATACCGATGCATTATTAATTTATTACTTCACTTAAGTGCTCTGCAGACGGCATAATGGGAAAAAAGTCTGTGAAAGACGGAATCCCATTAATTATTTTTTTATACCGTAATGTTCTACTACATGGGTCTCCTCTCCCCAACACCATGAATTAAGAAAAACAGAAAAAGCATTTATTCCTGTAGTCTGACATGTTCTAATTAAATAAAAAAAAACAATAAAAAATTAAAAACTTACAGACTTTAATATAAGAACTGTCAAATAATTAAATAATATTATAATTGAAGTTGGGGCTAGTCAGTCGTATTTATTTATCAACAACTAAACAAAGGATACTATAGTATAATATCTCCCGCGTAGATGGCAGTGAGGCATGGACCCTTACACAGAAGGATAGAGAAAGGTTGGAAGCATTCGAGATGTGGTGTTGGAGGAGAATGGAGGGAATAAGTTGGAGAGAAAGGAAGACGAATGAGGAAGTTTTAGAATTGGTCAATGAAGAAAGAGAAATTTTAAGATCTATTGAGAATAGGAGAGGAAAGATGATTGGCCACTTGATACGACACACCTTCTTTAAAACGATAGTGGAAGGTAAAATAGAAGGGAAAAGGGGAAGAGGAAGACCCAGACGAAGTTTTATGAAGCAGGTAGCGGAAAAAGTGGGTGGAATGTCGTATCAGGAGGTCAAAATGAAGGCATATAATAGATCGGATTGGAAATTGCTTCACCGACAAGAGCCCAGCTCTTAAGTTGGAGAGAGAGAGAGATGGCTGATCGGGATACCGTGCGGGTTAGAATAGCACCCTCCCATCTCCTCCCGTTGTGTGTCCGTAAGAGGCGACTCAGGGAAAACAAGAAGACGGGGAGCAGCGTCTTTCTATTGGATTACCTATTACCTTTACTGCGATCCCTGAGACGGTTTCCAAACGTGGGGTTTATTACAACCCCACCCTTCTAAGGGAAGGATGATGATGATAATGAGATGGCTGATCTTGTGAAAGATTGGTTCCTGTGGTCGTATCAGCCAGGAGGACATAATAATCATAATAATAATCATAATCATTTATAAGTAAAGTTATTTTACAAGTCAGTTCAATACAGTCAAATCATAAATTACATATCAATTTCATAAGAAAATCATTAATTAGCAATACTAGTCTCTATAGAAGTCGTTAATTTCATGTCACAATTTAGTCATAATATCAAAATAATAATTAATGTCAATGTCATTTAAGAAAAATAATATTAACTAATACAGGTCAAAAATCAATAAATTTGGATATTTACGCGTTACGTTTTTTGTGTTATAAATTCCTCGTAACTATAGAACGAGTGCTCAATAAGCCAGCTTTTTAGGCGACGCTTGAAACTGTTTAGCGTAGGTGCCTTGGTTATTTGATAATTATTACCATATCATCAATTTTGGGGTAATAATTTGGGCCTATGCCGAGAAATCTATTTTAGATATGTAGTATCTACATATTTTTCATGATAAACGCTGTCTGCCCGTGTAGACAGCCCTTTACGCTCTTGGGTAGGTGCCCCGTAATACCCTTCGTTATTGGAAGATCAAACAGAACGAGAAATAAGAAGATTTTCGCGTAATTTACAGTTAATTAAGCGAAAAATCCTCTTATATTTTGTTCTGAAGAAAGACTGCGACGGTGAATGATACTCATTGAGACGTGACTTGAATAGCTAAACAAAATATACCTTTTATAATAATTTTTTTTTTTCGTCACGCTAGCGAAGATAATTTATTTGCTAAAGGACCTGCTTGGCATGCTACTGTTCAGATCTGCACCAAGTACCTTGACTTTCAGGCCCCGTAAGGGGACGCAAATAATACCGCGGGAACCGGGCAGGGTACTCAAAAGGACAGTGATAGGGAAATCCGGCTCGAAGGACCAATTTGTAGTGGCCTTTAGGTACTCTTCAATAATAAATAGCGGACTGTAAATATAGGTTTATTTACTTTGTCTTCGCGTTGAGAATAAAATAAAATATTGTATCGCGAGTGCCGCGTTCGCCGCCTCCCCGCGCCGCTCGTGTTCCGTAAACAGCAACCCTCTTAGGAGTCTCCGCGGTATTATACGATAGACTTCTAGGGCCCACAATCATAAAATCTCTAGGCACACTATTTGTGTTCCGGTGTGAAGGGCACTGTAGCTGGGTTAATTAATGGACACAAGAGACTTAATATAATTTTTAGGGTCAGCAACGTGCTAGTGATTCTTCTGGTGTTGCTAACAACTATAGGCTGCGGTGACTGCTTACCATCTGGCGTGCTGCATGCTTTTAAAAAATATGAAATTGGCCTGCGATCCAAAACTTTCCCAACCCTAAGACCTCTCTGGATGTCGACAGTAAAAATAACTTTGTTCTGAATATGTTAGGACGCACAATAAAAGCATCGTCATTAGGCCACATTAGTCCACTGCTGGACATAGGCCTCCTCCAAACGCCACTGAGCCCGATCTTCGGCTCTCCTTATCCATTGTCTGCCAAAAGCTCTGCGGATCTCGTCGCTCCACCTAGTCACACTACGCGTCTTACACTACGCTTCCCGATTCGTGGTCTCCACTCCAGAACCAGTTTACCCCAACAGTCATCGTTCCTGCGGCATTTATGAAAAAAAACAACGGGTTGCACTCCGGGAGTGAAAACTTGAATATTAACGTTGTGCATTTTTGATACTTTGGAATGGTTAGGGAATAATTTTGCACGAATTCCTTTAATTATCAGTATAAAATTACTATCATTTATGTGGTAAAATACAATATTCATATGCGCTATCGTACACAAACATGATAATTTATATTACATTAAAAATTTAACACTAAACACTAACTATTACAATTATTTTACATTAACTACATAGACGGTCGAACCATCAGCAGTCACCATCCATGGATGCGCGTGGCACGCTGTAACACAAACACACACGAACATTCGCGCAAGCGCCCTGCGCCGCCTACGTCTTACGAATTTTCGATCAGGTCTTACGGTCACGTGTCCTGACGCGAATTTAACATTTTTCCCCCATCACAAAAAAGTGCACAACGCTGCTAAATAAGTTTTCACTTCAAAAACATCATTTAACATTTTTCCCCCATCACAAAAAAGTGCACAACGCTGCTAAATAAGTTTTCACTTCAAAAACATCATGGAGCTTAATAATTCGTTGAAATATCGATATTTTGCTTTATATGCTTACCCTATCATATAAGTATGTGCACGCCACTAGTTCAACTAAATGTATTTCTCTCAATGATATTTTACTAAAGATATGTTATATCCCTACTAACGCACGATAAAAGTTGTGTCACTTGTAGTTAAGTTAGCTATACCTAGCTATACATTTTACTACCTATAGTCTGACAAGGACAGATGCATAACAACAAAAGTAAGAGAATACGAGATGGCTATATTTTGTGCGTTCCGTTGTCAGCATTGGTTAAATGCTTGTCAGTGTCATCTTGTCAACTGACACATTCAATTTTCGGATTATTTCTTTACAATATTATTAAGAAAATTGCAATACTTTACAAACGCAAATAATTTTTTCAAAGTTATATGTGCTATAATATCCCTGACGGTTTATTTACTTTTGCCTGGTAATTTCTGCACACATTAAATACGCAGAACGACATTTTAATTTTTTTATGATAGACGTCACGATATCGCACTAACTACGCAGGACGGCGTGCGACTAACTGTTACAAAACCCAGTTGGGGGATACTCGCTGAACGTCTGGCGTGCGCTAATGACATATCTATTGTATATAATATCATTGATTTCTCTATTTCAATTCGCACTTGGCTTACGTCGTATATTTTGCATAAGCCGTCTCATCTCTCATGTCAAGGAGACTCTTGCCCTTGTAGAAGGACATTAGGGGTTATTATGTTTTTTAGAAACCTACCCCTGTATTACGCGGCATTTTAAAGTGCGACACTCAACAAAATTTCGAAAAGAACTCATTCTTAAAATAAGTTCATTTCATTTTCTATGTCCCCTAGGTGGGCAGAGGGCATCTACAGTGATTTTCCATTTTGACCCATGCCCTGTAGGTCTTGAGCTTCGCGTTTCAACTCGTTCCACGTTTTCCCAACGCTTTTCGCTTCCGCCAGTACTGTGCGTCACCAGGTTTATTTTTTAGGCGGCCACATCTTCGCTTTCCTTGAGGATTCCCCTTGAGGCAGGCACTTGATTAAGTGCCTGTTTAGGGACATGATTGGGATTCCGGAGGGTGTGACCAACCCAGTCCCACTAGCGGCGCTTGATCTTCAGATCAATTGGGGCTTCGTGGCAGCGCTCTAACAGCGTTATAGATAATGATTTCTGATATTTACGCGAATATTACACATTGAAATGAAACTAATTTTACGGATTATATCGCGGTTTATTTTTGATTTTAATTTCCCGACGTTTCGAATACTTTACAGCATTCATGGTCACGGGCGGACTGAGGTGGTAGCTGTCCATATGTCATAGTTGTCTTAGGGTACCCTCAGGTCTTCTAATTATTATTGTTAGTCCGATCTACGCAGAAAGAGCTTACAGTATCTTGAGGTCTTGCAGTGGAATGCTTGTCTTTGGATTTGACTATATTTATCACGGGATCCCAAGCTGGTGGTAGCACCCAGCCATCTTCTCTATTGAAATTTGGATGCTTTTTAATTTCAATAGCCTCACGAATCATCCTTGGTAGGTAGCGCTGTTTTTTTTTGGTTTTTAGTTTCAGTTCAAAGCGTTATAGATTTTCTCGAGCCAGTAAATATCGAGGATATGGTATAGTCAGCGGTTGATAGACCTGGATCTGGTGCGAGATGTTTTTAGTTACTTTCCAAGTTTTGCACCAGTTTTTCAAGTAATTTAAGTTACCATCTTAGTATTACATACATTTTATTTAAGAACTATGACCCTGACCCGCGCATCTCTGATCGCGCTTTTTTTACTCAGAAACCTTTTTGGGCTCATGCACAACACTTTGCTGACGATCATGATATGATCAAATGCATAGTTTACGATTCTATAAAGACATTCAGATAAACATTCATTTTTTTACCCTGACATACAGGTATGTTCATGCTCACAAAGTTTGTCAGGGTGTTATTAAGTAGATAACACAATATTCTAAAATAAAATACATGTAATACTAAGATGGTAACTTAAATTACTTGAAAAACGGGTGCGAAACGTGGAAAGTAAAAACAAACATTTGTCTTGGGTGGGAAGCGAACCCACGACCCATTAGTTAGTAACCATGGTATCTAACTACTAGACCAATGCGTCAAATATAATAAAGTTTTCTGTGATACTGTCCTCCGCGAACCAGATAAAATCGCAGTCATCTTGAGAGTTGTCAAGATAATGCATACGAGCCGGTCGTGTTGCAAAACTAGTTATTTCTTCAATGATGAGTTTCTTAACAAACCAACACGCCTTAACCAAAGACAGACGACGTCGAGGTAATACTATTATCATAATTTAGTCTAGCTATGTTACGGATAAACTTTGAAAGTAGAGTAATGGAATAAGATCACGGAATGATCCATCCGTTCATGTACTCTGCAAAGTTTACCAGTAGGTACTAACGCACTAAAACGTATATTGAGTACGGCGGCGACTCCGAGGAGTATGGCGGCGGGGCTGCGACCCACGTCCCCGTGAGCACCGTGTCTGGTTCCCGGGGAGCAACGATGCGCCCCCCGGCGGCAGGCGCAAGGGCAAGGTACTGAAGGGTTCCTAGTGATCCCACTGGAGAGATCCCACCTAGGATCCACCTCTCGTATGCCGATGCTACGGAATAACAATACCACATAATAATAATAATAATATCTTGGGACAATCCACACACGGTTGTCCGATCCCAAACTAGGCAGAGCCTGTACTATGGAAACCAGACAACTGATACTAATACTTATATACTTTTTTTTTGTAAATACATACTTAAATAGATAAACAACACCCAGACACTTGGCGGGAATCGAACCCACGACCCATCGGTTAGCAGGCAGGCATACCCAGGTTGATCCGGGTCCCGGGGACCTTTTGAAGGTATCCACGCGAAAAAAAAGCAAAGGTGTATTTCGTCGTTAGCCGGGTTTTTACAAAGAAAGAGCCGGCCAAGCATTGTAAACAAATAAATAGGTACCTATTTAAACTTATCGCTACGTACCGAAAATCTGTTTCGAGCCGCGCGCAGATGAGTGTCCATTTTTGATTGAAAATACATACGCGCTCATAGCTAGTTGTAATCTCTGTTCGGTAAGCGATCAGTTGGGTAAGCAACGTTAGACAAGGTCAGTCCTTAGATGGGTGACCGTTTAGTGGTATTTGTACCGAACGTCTCCGTGCTTCGGAGGACACGTTAAAAGTCGTTCCAGGCTATTGTCATCTAGACTAGAGGCCTATGGGCAGCTTGAAAACTCTGACAACAGGTTGACCACTAACCATACGACAAAAAAAATATATAATTGAAAATTGGCTGAAATTTTAAGTAAGTACCTATTTTCATTACATAATCAAGTACTGAACGCCCTGTATTTATAGGCCCCATGGTCAACCAGTCACATGGTAAAAATGTCCATAGGCAGGTCATTTATAGCTGTAACAGCTCAGTGGGCGAGCGCTTGCCTTGGAAACGAGGTGCGCAGGTTCGATCCCCGACTCGCACCTCTGATGTCTTTAATCATGTGCGAATCGTCTTTGTGCGATTGTTACTAGCTTTCGGTGAAGGAAAACATCGTGAGGAAACCTGCATGTCTGAGAAAGCCTAACTAGCTTTCGAATGACGTGTGAAGTCCGCCAACCCGCACTTGGCCAGCATGGTGGACTATGGCCTAAGCCCCTTCATCTTGAAGGGAGGCTCGTCCCCAGCAGTGGGACATAAACAAGGGCTGGTATTATTATTTTTTATTATTAGGTCATTTATCATCATCATTCATTAATTAGCAGCTGAAATACGTTCACAGCTCACAGGCCTCCTCCCTACAAGGGAGGGGTTGCCATAATCCCCACGCTTCGTAGGTGGCTTGGGGATCGCAGTATAGGTGGAAGATAAATCCAAAAGAAAGACGCCGGTGCCCGTCTTCCCGTTCTCGCTTAGTCGCCTCTTACGACACCCAACGAGAGGAGATGGGGGGATCCAATTCTAACCCGGCACCCCGCGGGTAATCGCTTATAATCGTGCGAAAATCTTGCATGTATGATCAATTGATCATTAAGTTTAATAAAAAAATAGATTTCACACTGTCTGCAACACACGATACGCCTACAACACTAGGATTTTATGGGGGCCGCCGGGCCTGTTCAAATCTTGTACACTTAACTGGAAACTAATATAAGTTTGGCCATCCCTAGCGGTTTATTGGAAAAAAATAAAACTTCCCCAAACTGTATTCCGTTGACGTATAAATAGGATGCCGAGTAGGGTAACCATGAATATTTTATTAAGATGTGTGTATTAAACATGAAGTTTTAAGAATATTCTAAATTTAAAATACTTATAAATAATAATAATTAATAATTTATACGTTGAACGGGGAAGACGCTGTAGTTTGTAATACAGTTTATTAACTAGCGCAGGCTACAGAGCCTCAATTGATTATATATTTTGTATTCAGGTAAATAAATAAATTTGAATTTGATTTTTTTTTTAATTTATATAGGTTACACATTGAAATTAAACTAATTTGTTATAATCTGTTTTTGCGAAATATGTACGTAGGTACGTAAAAATTGGTTTCATTTCAATGTAAACGCTACATGCTACATACTCGTAAAATTCAAATCCTGGAAAGTACCTGTGATTGCTGTTTACCAGTATAGGAATAAAGAGGTGCTATAACTAGCGAAATTACTCGGCTCAGGAGACTAAAAATTACTAATGCTTCGAGTGACGCTGGCAGAGCCTGCACCTCGCTTATCATTAGGCGAACATCCTGTTTGTCTTACCACAAAGTAAGATAAATAAAGAGAATCAGTCTGTATTTATGTACACACATACATACACACACACTAGTGCACACACTACATGTCTACACTCATTTTTAGATTGCAAATAAAGCGTTTTTTTTCTGTAAACATACACCAGTCATTGTATTAGGTTTTTAGAGACTAGACTCTTCATTTCTTTATGTGTATACTAGCTGTAGCCCGCGGCTTCGCCCGCGTTGGTTTTGTAAGTAAAACGCGTTTTTAATTAAGGATGAAGGTTTTTAAAAATATTGTTTACACTTTTATTAAACCTGGACCTATTATGTGTCATTTCATCAAATATACATACTTGATGACATAGCCTGTATTTTTGTAACTCTGTCTGTCTGCTACGCTTTAACGCCTAATCCACTGAACCGATTTCGATTAAATTTGGTACAGAGACAGATAAGACCTTAAGAAAGGACATAGGCTACTTTTTATCCCGAACAAAAAGATTGATGGGGTTGAAATAGGGAATGAAAGTAAGAATGGAATTTCGTCATTGTTGAAAATAGTACCGTGACTTTGTTTTACAATTGATAAGAAATCCTACTCCCTACTTCCCCCTACTTCTATACTATCTAACTTTATGTATCTAACACTATTAACACTACTATACTAATACTGTAAAGGGTTTAAATTTGTATTTTTGTATGTTTGTGTGTTTGTAAGTATGTGTAATCTAAGGGTAATCTTCGGAATTACTCATCCGATTTTGAATATTCTTTTGCCTGCTGCCTATGCTGGGTTGAGCTGGATCATCGTACTAAAGCGAGCTGGATCATTTACCTCGGTAAATCCAGGTGGATCAATGTGGATCAAGATGGACCGAGGTAGACCGAGATAAGTCAAGGTGGGTCGAAGTAGCTCAAAGTGAAATAAACTGGTTCGAGATGAGTCAAGCCGGATTATCAAACTGCATCAAACTTGATTGAACCGAGTAATAACGGATTGAATTGAATAAAAACTGGTTTGAGCTAGATTACACTGGATCATGCAGGATCAATTATGATCATGAATCGAGGTAAATCGAAGTGGATCGATGTGGATCAAGATAGACAGAGGTGGATCGATATGCCAAGGTGGTTTGAAGTGGGTTAAGATGGAATAAAGTGGATTGAGGTAAGCCAATCACGACCATGAAATTGCATTGAACCGGATCATACCGGATTCAGCTAAATAAAACTGGTTTTAGCTGGATCAAACCGGATCAAGCAGGATCAAGGTGAACCGAGCAAAACCGAGCTGGATCAATGTACATCGAGGTGGGTCGATGTGGATCGAGATGGACCGAGGTGGATCAATATAAGTCAAGGTGGTTCGAAATGGGTCAAGTTGGACTAAAGTGGATCGATATGATCCAAGCTGGATCATTAAACTGTATCGAACTTAATTGAACCGGATTGAGCTGAATAAAACTGGTTTGAGCTGGATCAAACTGGATTAAGCAGGATTAAGGTGAAACGTGCTAAAGCGAGATGGATCGAAGTTAATCGAGATGGACCGAGATGGATCGATATAAGTCAACGTGGTTTGAAATGGGTCTAGTTGGAATAAAGTGGATCCAAATGAGCCAAGCTAGATCATCAAACTACATCAAACTCGATTAAACGTAAAACTGGTTTGAGCCGGATCAAACTGGATCAAGCAGGATAAAGCTGGCTTGAGTTCGATATAGCTAAAGCGAGCTGGACCGAGGTAAATCGAGATGGATCAATGTGGATTGTGGATCGAGATAGACCGACGCGGATCAATATAAGTCAAGGTGGGTCGAAGTGGGTCAATATGAAACAAAATAGACCAAAATTAGTCAAGCCAGATTATCAAGCTGTATCGAACTGATTTGAGCTGGATCGAGGTGGATCGATGTGAATCTAGATGAATTGAGGGGATCGAGATAAGTCAAGGTGGGTTGAAGTGGGTCAAGTTGGAATAAAGTGGATTGAGTTGCGTCAAGTCGGATCATCAAACTGTTTCAAACTCGATTAAACGGGATAAAACTGGATTGAGCTGAATAAAACTGGTTTGAGCCGGATCAAACTGGATCAAGCAGGATAAAGCTGGTTTGAGTTCGATATAGCTAAAGCGAGCTGGACCGAGGTAAATCGAGGTGGATCAATGTGGATTGTGGATCGAGATAGACCGACGCGGATCAATATAAGTCAAGGTGGGTCGAAGTGGGTCAATATGAAACAAAATAGACCAAAATTAGTCAAGCCAGATTATCAAGCTGTATCGAACTGATTCGAGCTGGATCGAGGTGGATCGATCTGAATCTAGATGAATTGAGGGGATCGAGATAAGTCAAGGTGGTTTGAAGTGGGTCAAGTTGGAATATAGTGGATTGAGTTGCGTCAAGCCGGATCATCAAACTGCATCAAACTCGATTGGACCGGATAATACCGGATTGAACTGAATAAAACTGGTTTGAGCTGGATCAAACTGGATCAAGTTGGATCGAACTAAAGCGAGGAAAATCGAGGTGGATTGATGTGAATCGAGATGCACCGAGGTGGCTCGATATGGTTAAATCTGGGTGGGTCGATGTGAGTCAAGGTGGAACAAAGTGAATCGAGATGAGTCAAGTCGGACTATCATACTGCATTGAACTGGTTCGAGTTGGATCAAGATTGATTGATATGGATCGAGATAGATCGAGGTGGATCAAGATAAGTTAAGGTGGTTTGAAGTGGGTCAAGTTGGAATAAAGTGGATTGAGTTGAGCCAAGCTGGATCATCAAACTCAATTGAACCGGGTTTTACGGGATTGAGCTGAATAAAACTGGTTTGAGCTGGATCAAACTGGATCAAGCAGGATCAAGTTGGATCGAGCTAAAGCGAGGTAAATCGAGGTGGATCGATGTAGATCGAGATGAACCGAGGTGGATCGAAATAGTTAAGTCTGGGTGGGTCAAAGTGGGTCAAGGTGAAACAAACTGGATCGAGATGAATCAAGCCGGATTATCAAACTGCATAGAACTGGTTCGAGTTGGATCAAGGTTTAGAAAAAAATCTAAAAATTAGTTTCTTCAATTGTTGTGTTGAGTTTATTTACCGAGTTGGTGTTTACTCTACCTGCATTATAGCATTAAATGGAAAACCTTATTTGTGCAAACTCTTCAAATCCATGAAATTAACTTAGGGGTTGTTTTTGCTGGAATAGGTATGCAATACATAAATGAAGTATTGGCTGTAGTTCAAAAAACATTTTTTGGACCCCAATTAGAACCTCTTAGGAGTTGATAATCAAAACAATATTATTGGCACATGGATTTGCATTTGCGGTGATAAATGTATTCGCAAAGTTTCATCAATACAGCATGAATTTTTTATGTGCATTTCATGCTCAAACACCATGCGAATGCACCCCTTTAACGGTCGTTTTTTTTAAAGTAATGAAATACGTGTTTCTTTATTTCTTTTGCTCAGTATACTGACAAAGTTTCGTGTCTGTGTGATGATTTTTTTTTTAACCATACACACTTTGGGAGCCCATTTGACTTAGTTAAGTGTGAAATGTCGAGTTCGTTCTTATTGTTCACCTTCAAATTTCATGATTCTACTTATAATGGTTTAGAATGTACGGTGATTTCTAGAAAAAAAAAGCCTGTTCTTTTAATAATATAGATTATAAATTTTTCCCTCTTATCCCTCTTTAGGGGTAGATTTTTTGAAAAATAAAAAATACCTGTTCAATCATTTTATTTTGAGGGTATTTTCACCAACTTTTAAATCAATTGAACCAAGTAATAATTATTTCCCATACAAAGTTTACCAACCCCTAGCGCACCCCCAATGGTTGTTTTTAAAAAATCCCGAAACACGTATTTCTTTATTTTATTCAAAAAATCTTTCCAGTAAATTTCAAGTCAATCGAACCATACAATAAAAAGTTTCATACAAAAGAAAACACCCCATTTAACCCCTTTAGGAGTCGAATTTTCAAAAATCCTTTCTTAGTGGATGCTTACGTCATAAGAAGAACCTACTGTCCAAATTTCAGCTTTCTAGGTCCAGCGGTTTGGCCTGTGCGTTGATGAATCAGTCAGTCAGTCAGTCAGGACAAGTAATTTTATATGTATTGATTATAATAATAATAATATCCTTGGTACAATTCACACACGGTCATCTGATCCCAAACTAGGCAGAGCCTGTACTATGGAAACCAGACAACTGATACTAATACTTATATACTTTTTTTTTTGTAAATACATACTTATATAGATAGAACACCCACACTTGGTGGGAATCGAACCCACGACCTGTTGGATAGCAGACAGGGTCACTGACCACTAGACCAACGGGCCCGTCGCGTCGATTATATGGTCACCCTACTTTATTGAGGCGTCGAAGATAAGTTGGAAAGTTGCTATATGTTTGAAATGAATTGATAAATCGTGTACTAAGTTACGATAGAGTTTTGGACCGCATTCTTTTAAAAGAGAATTTCCATATGACTCACTATCAGTCATCTTGAATACATACCAGGGACTACATTTTTATGTAAGCTACCGACCATACACAAAAATGTAGTCAGACGACGAGCGAGCATAAGCTCGCCTGGTAATAATAATATTAGTATACCTTTTTTTTTTGACGCGGGGGAAATCTTCCAAAGATCCCGGGAGCTGTGGGGCTCGACCGGGGTATGTTGGATTCTTACCCACTAAAACCCCGCGGCTGTCGCATCGGCACATGAGAGGGGTGACCCCGGGGCTCTCCGGTGGGATCTGCACCAGGGGCCCCTCAGTGCTTTGCCTTTGAGCCCGCCGCCGCGCATTGTAGACTCCCGGGAACCTGTCACGGTGTTCACGGAGACGGGGGTCGCAACCCCGCCGCCGTCCCCCTCGGAGTCGATTATTAGTATACCTACGGAGGTTACTATCAATAGGTGTAACCTATCGAGGTTGTATTGGTCAATAATTTGATTATTGACGGGCCCGTTGGTCTAGTGGTCAGACACCCTGCCTGCTAACCGATGGGTCGTGGGTTCGATTCCCGCCAAGTGTCTGGGTGTTGTTTATCTATTTAAGTATGTATTTACAAAAAAAAAAAAGAGTATATAAGTATTAGTATCAGTTGTCTGGTTTCCATAGTACAGGCTCTACCTAGTTTGGGATCGGATGACCGTGTGTGCATTGGCCCAAGATATTATATTATATAGATATTATAATACCAATTACCTACCGAGGTTACAACCATTAGTTTACACAACCTATCGAGGTTTACAGCTATTGGTCAATACCAATAACCAGTTCATTCCTCGTTGAACTTCATCCGTTGGTTGTTGGAATACCAGTGGTATCTAAAATGGCCGTTAACAAAAGAAATCAAAAATCAAAAATTGGAGTACTAATTAGGTTGCTATATTCATAAATAATATTATGTAGATAACAATTTTAAGCTATAACAGCTCAGTGGGCGAGCGCTCGCCTTGGAAACAAGGTGCGCAGGTTCGAACCCCGGCTCGCACCTCTGTTTTATTTAATGAATCATGTGCAAATCGTCTTTGTGCGATTGTTACTAGCTTTCGGTGAAGGAAAACATCGTGAGGAAACCTGCATGTCTGAGAAAGCCTTAATAGCTTTCGAATGACGTGTGAAGTCCGCCAAACCGCACTTGGCCAGCGTGGTGGACTACGGCCTAAGCCCCCTCATCTTGAGGGGAGGCCCGTGCCCAGCAGTGGGACATAAACAAGGGCTGGTATTATTATTTATTATTAAACAATTTTCTTATGAAATGAAGCGCTTAAATTATCCTCGTTAAAAATGAAGTAGGCAATTATAAATTTCTAGTCATTTAACAGACCCAAACATTAATAACCTCTAAAGGGTTTGTTACCCTTACGATAACTAAATTTCATTTCATTGTTGGAACCACTGAAACTCATGAAATTCAACGTGGTAATAAAACGGTCTTTAAAGATTTAGTGTAACTGCGTAGTTCGTTTCTTGCTACGTCGTAGGCAGCTACGAGCTACGGCGTAGTCACAACTTGGGTCGTAGCCACAGAACACAAAATAATTCAAGTACTATAGAATGCTTAGTTCAAGTAAGAACACGTAGCCATTAATAAATATCAGGTACAGGTTGTAGCCTCCGTGGCGCAGTGGGAAACCGCTTGCTTTGTAAACCGGAGGTCGCGGGTTCGAATCCTGCGGGGGACAACTTGTGTAGTTGTTCCTTACTGGCTAGGACAATGCAGGCCGATCACCTGATTGTCTGTAAAGTAAGATGATCCATGCGTCGGATGGGCATGTAAAAAGTCGGTCCTGCGCCTAACCTCTCCCCGGTCGTGTCGGTCTCCCGTCCCATCAGACTATGAGAGGTTTATAGGAAGAGAGAGAGCACTTGTATCTGCGCAAACATTTGTGCACTATAATATCTCCTCCGTACTATCTATCTCTTCAGTAAGACATCATTATATATACCTATTCATGTACTTGTTATATCTAGCATCTCTTACTTTTATTGTAATATGTATTTATTTTATTTATATATACATATCTATACTTATAATAAAACTGTAACAGGTCCAATTCTGTACATTGAAGATATTTTGAAAATTATATTTGGAGGGCATTCTATAACCGATACTGGGGCCGAAAATTTATTTTTTTTAATTTTTGTCTGTCTGTCTGTATCACGGCTGAGCATCATGCCGAAACTACTGAATGGATTCAAATGAAACTTGGCATGATTTGAGATCTTACTACGAGGTAGGACATAGGATACTTTTTATCCCGTAATCTAGCACGGTTCTTTTGGGAGAGGGGATTAAAGTCAAAATGGGTAGGTACTTGGTTATACGCTTGGTCCGATTTTATCAATTTTTCTATAAAATATAATAAATATTAGTAAGGGAACACTCAGAGAGTTGTTATCAAGGTTTTGTAATCGATCGGGTTAAGCAACGTTAGGTAAGGTTATTAAATAGATGGGTGACCGTTTAACGCCATTTGAACTAAACGAGTCCGTGCTTCGGAGAGCAAGTAAAAAGTGGGTCCCAGTTTTTAACCGACTATAAAAAATGAGGTTATGTATTCGATGCGAATGTCTGTTATTCAAAGTTTAGTTAACGTAAAAATAGCGCAGGCGGAGCTGCGTGGGTCAGCTAGTATATATATACATATATAATTTATATTTATGTTGTATTTATCTATATTGTTATTAAGCACCTGCCCTCCAATAATGTCTCTTTCGCCCCAGGTTGTCTGGAAGAGATCGCTTTAGCGATAAGACCGCCTAGAATTGTAACACTAAGATGTCCTATTAATGTAATTTAAAAATGTACTTTGTTATTTTGTGCAATAAAGTGTATTTGTATTGTATTGTAATAATAGAAATAATAGAAAACCAATAGAAATACTTCAGCAGCGTCTCTCAATTGGATTACCTACCACCTATATTTTACCACCACGTAGTTTATTGTATGTAGTTGTGTTTTTTTTTTTTTTCTTTTTACGATAATGGTTTATATAAACAACCCCGCCTTTCATAGTTCCTCTCCATCCAAAGGTTGCCTGGTAGAGATCATTTTTAGTGATAAGGCCGCCCATTGTTTCATTCTATTTACTGTTTTTCTTTTGTATTTTTGTGTTTTTCTATAATGGTGGAACAATAAAGTATTATCTATCTATCTATCTATATTGCGATCCCGAAGATGCCTCTGCTAAGCATGAGGATTATGGTAACCCCTCCCTGATAATGATATCCCTCCCCTCCTTTTGTTTAGCAGTGGTCGTATTTCGGCTTCTGGTGATGATGTACCATCGTGGACACGAACGCTGTACCAGATATCAATCAAAATCGTTTGAGCCACGTTCCGTGCGCTCACCCCGCCCGCATGTATTTTGGACCGACTCGTGCAAGCGATTATCGTCCTAAAGATGGTACACCGTTCGTGACCGCGAGAGTACATAAAATATTTACAAATGTACTTAAGTATATAATATTTAAAAAAACTCTCTTTTTTTATACACATATTGCTGTTTTTTATAATTCGAAAATGGTAAATATTATACTTACAGTAGGTATCGAATAATAGAAATTGATTAGTAATGTTTAATGTATTATATTAGTTAATAATAATTAATAATTTGGTATTATTGAATTGACATATGATAACTAATGTATAAATAGTAATAAGTATAATTTGCATGCCTGTTGGCCGAATATGGAGGTGCTATGCCAAAATGTAACATCAAAATGTAATGTTTTTACCCATATTACGCAAATAAAATGATTTGATTGATTGATTGATTGATAAATGTAACCAAGTTCTAGTTATAAATTCTAGTACACACATTCACATCATACAAAAAACTACCAATCATAAGTCTGTTAAGTTTATAAAACTATAAGCAGTTCCTAGCACACACTTTTAATTAAACTGTATAACTTCGTACCCCAGAATCCCAAGATACAGGCTTTTTGTCTAGTTTGGGCTTCGTCAGTACCCTGTGCCGACATTGTATTATCGTAGCGCTGATAAGTTTTTGTACTTACAACTTATTTTAAACTATTTGTGGCATTTAAAATAAATTATTATTAAATTATAAGACCTAGAGACCACTTTTTCTTATAACCGCTTAGGTTCATGAGTGTTCAAGGCATATTGAAGATATAATAATATACCAGGTTTTTACAGAAGTTTGTCTCCATAAAAGTGAATTACATTGGAGCATGATTTCCCAAGAGTAGGGGCGCTGCAAACACCTTATCAAATATTGACACTCGCATTAACGACCTAGACTACAAACTAGAGGAAGCAATTTTAAAATTGAATTACTTTAAAACCTCTGCAGTGACAGCTCAGAGGGCGAGCGAGCGCTTGCCTTGGAAACAAGGTGTGCAGGTTCAAACTCCGGCTCACAACTCTGATTTCTTTAATTAATCATGACGTGCAAATCGTCTTTTTTTTATACAACCAAGGTGGCAAGCAAGCGTGCGGCCCGCCTGATGGTAACCAGTCACCACAGCCTATAGACGCTAGCAATACTATAAGAATCACTAGCGCGTTGCCGACCCTTAAGACATTAGATATTAAGTCTTTGTGTCCAGTAATTTCACCAGCTACAGTGCCCTTCACGCCGGAACACAGCAATGCTTACACACTGCTGCTTGGCGGCAGAATATCTGACACTGCGGTGGTATCTACCTGGACGGTTCCTTGCACAAGGAACCTACCTGTTACAGACTTCCGGTCCCTGCTCAACTTTGTGCACCTCGATAATTATATATTGATTATATTTGTGATTTAATTTGTTCTATAGCATGACATTATTTTGATTTGTGTTTAAATACTTGTTTGTAACTACCTACTAAATGAAATATAATTATGTCGCCGTGCGCTTGACAGCTTCCGGCGTAACAAAATACTGATTATGAGTAATATTTACATTAGTTGCGGTTTATATGTATTATTGATTGATAATTCTCCTAATTAAATCTCCAATCTAAATAGTATTAATTAATGTTAAATATGTAATAGTTGTTGTATATGTGTGACTGTTGATTAGCTTATCTGTTTGTCTATATAAACCGATGTGTCACAACGTTCGAGTTAGTCGTTCTGTAACCGTCGCGTCGTTGAGAACAGTTGTAAGTGGAAACTCTGCACGATTGTTTATAAAATATAATTGACCGTCAAATGCTTGTGTTGATTAGTGTGACCATCCTGATTACCTAAAGTATTACATACCACATAGTAAAAGTAGTAGTAGTAGTAAAGTGAGCTTTGTGCGATTGTTACTAGCTTTCGGTGAAGGAAAGCATCGTGAGGAATCCTGCATATCTGAGAAAGCTCTAACTAGCTTTCGAATGCCGTGTGAAGTCCGTCAACCAGCACTTGGCCAACACGTTGCGGCCAGCCGCCAAGCAGCAGTATGCAAACATTGCTATAATCTGTGTGTATGTTAAGTCATAAGTCATTTATTCATTTGTATAACATAGGTGTAAGTATTATGTAGGTCTTCATGAATGCAAGTGAAACGCTATGTTATGCCAGACGGCGTACAAAAGTGTTGTTAGTAAGTAACTAATTAATTAAATATTATTATTATTATTAGTTTAGGAAGTCGATTAAAATAAGTAAAATTTAAATTAAAAAAGAGCTGTTGTGAAGAGCACTATAGCTGGTAAAATTATAATATAATAATAATACCAGCCCTTGTTTTGTCCCACGGGCCTCCCATCAAGACGAAGAGGCTTATGCCATAGTCCACCACGCTGGCCAAGTGCGGGTTGGCGGACTTCACACGTCATTCGAGAGCTAGTTAGGCTTTCTCAGACATGCAGGTTTCCTCACGATGTTTTCCTTCACCGAAAGCTAGTAACAATCGCACAAAGACTATTCGCACATGATTCATTGAAGAAATCAGAGGTGCGTATAGAATAAGAATAAGAATAAGAAAAATTTATTTGGACACCACAATGAAACACAATTACAAGTAAATAACAGAAATACAATCAACGGTAAAATATTACATTTGTGCCCCAAAGAGATAGGTCCAAATGGGTCCCAGATCAGCTTAATGTCAAGCTAATGCTTGACGCTGGTTTTCATCTGGGCCCAGTGTTCCACGGATGTCAATCAGTGGCAATAGAATACAAAAGTAAATTTTAAAATAATTCCATTATATAGGGTTACAGGAAAAGTCGTGCTAGATCCGTTAAGGGCGTGGAGTACCCATCATTTCTGACTTATTTCACTATGAAACACCCCACCCTAAACTTAACCCTTTTCGAGATTTTCGACTTTAATTTTTTATTGAAAATTGCCGATTTTTAGGCTATTAAATTTTATTTTGTTTAAGTTAAGTTTAAGTTTATTTTTTTTTTACTTTTTTTTATTTTGGTTAAGTTTAGGGTGGGGTGTTTCATAGTGAAATAAGTCAGAAATGATGGGTACTCCACGCCCTCAACGGATCTAGCACGACTTTTCCTGTAACCCTGTATAACATAACATGTAATAAGAGACAAAAAAAATGAAAAAAATGAAATAGCTCGATAATATAGGTTTCCCCCGCGAAAACAAAAAAGGTTCTCATAAAAGCGATTTATGCTAGCGGTAAATGTTAAATAGTATGTGAGACAGTCGAGCCTCTTAAAATGTCTGTGTACATTTAACGTGATTCAGTATATTTTCCCAACAAGCATTTCAGATTGGATCTCGCTATTAGCGTCGTTAAAGCGCGAGTTTTAACGACCGCCGCCAAAACAGTGATATCACTCACACCGGAATAATTTCCCGCGGGAAACGGGCCGGCGGCACCCCTGTTAAGGTTTTAAGTAAGTATTGCCACTACAATACTGACTTCATAAAATGTTTAATATAAGTAGAGATGAAAGGGAAAGTGCGCTCAAAATTCTCATCCGAAGTACAAAAGTACCTCCACCCTAGGTCCTGTAAATTCAATAAATTATCGAATACAGTCTCTCTTCATTAACTCTCACAAAACAGAGATTTTTTTTTAGTTACATGAATTACAATAAATTCTGGAAAATTATATTTTCGCTGCTTCGTAAGTGGCATTGACCGATCTGTGGCGGCGTCGGCTCGAGATAGCGACCTCTCTAATATAATAAACTGCGATATCTTTAACCTCTGGCGTTGAGAGAGGTTTACATGGTTTTTGTCTTGCGATTAGGATAGTGTTTAATACCCAAAGGTATTATGGGTGAACTTCAAGGTCAAATACTAGAAGGATTAGGTATTAAATAAATCCACAAACCTAATAGTATTTATAAATAGTGTTGTGTGTGTAATAGTGTGTGTGTGTGTTGTGTGTAGAGATTTCTATACAAATAAGCTGTGCCCTTGCACCTGTAGGTACTATCCTAAGACTTCTCTTACCATATTTGTGTGTCTACATAAACTTATAAAATAAATAAATACTCCAGTGAATCATTGGTAAGGTGACTATACACTACAATCACCATCCTATTCCTTCCCTCCAGTTCATCCGCGCTTTATTTTAAAAAAAGTTATACAGGGTGTAAGGGACATCGTACCGATAACCGATACCAGGGATCCAGTACATGATTCTGAACATTCTACGTGTTGAAATTTTTCATCGGATTTTTCATGAATTTCCAAAAAAAAACCACTTTTTTTAATAAAATTAGTACATCATTATTGGTATACTTAATAATAAAGCATAATTTAAAAACAATAAATTACTTATTTGTGGAAAATTTATTTAATTATTTATTTATTTATTCTTTATGCACCAAAACAGTACACAGGCAATAAATTAATAGGCAATTAATTATTTTAGAATTAGCAATGTAATTTGAGAAATAAATATTATTCCGCATATATTCATTACATGCTCGAAAATTAATAAGTCAGTCATTTGTCATTTTCCATATAAATGGTTTCTGTAATGTTGTAACGGACATTATTTGACAACTTATAAATGTTTTTTCGGTACGATGTCCCTTACACCCGTTATACATGTTTAAGTAACAGACGACGTGACAGACGAGAGTGATTTAATATGACGCATATTACGCCATCTGTTGATGTAAAGCAGACATGTTTGTGGTTTGGATCTGAGACATTATCAGTCGTAAACAGATAGAGAGTTATGTTTTTAGAACGTAGACAGCAGTTTGAGTATCACCCCAGCTAGGAGTCACCTTTACTTTACGTAAATAATGCACATAACTGATTGATTTATCATGACAGTGTCAGATAGTCTACCGCCAAGCAGCGGTGTGTAAGCATTGCTGTGTTCCGTACTGAACCTAGTAACAAGACATGCAATAAGTTTACCTGATGGTAAGCGACCCGCCTGCCTATAGACAGCCGCATTGCACTGCCGCTCGTCACTCGAATCAGTTATTAAGTCTCGTGTGTCCAGTAATTTTACTAGCTACCACGCAGAGCATACACCGCATTGTCGCCGCCCAGTACGGACGCAAAAAGCTAAGCCTCGACCAACACGCTTCGTCTTGGCGGCAGAATATTTGACACTGCGGTGGTACCTACCTAGATGGTTTTTTTTGCGTG
The DNA here is from genome assembly GCA_911728495.1 of Furcula furcula. Taxonomy (NCBI): domain Eukaryota; kingdom Metazoa; phylum Arthropoda; class Insecta; order Lepidoptera; family Notodontidae; genus Furcula; species Furcula furcula. The sequence goes on along the minus strand of OU452264.1, from coordinate 4,748,001 downwards.
GGGCAATTCCATGGATACCCGCGCCGCTACAGGTGGTGGCAGAGTTGGTTATGTTGGACTTTTACAAACTAAACTTCCACCTCTCTTTCTACTTTATGTGGCGGACCAGTAGCCCGATTCTCGTAATCAAAACAATAACGTTAACGTAGCGACTTAGTCGTTGAAACACTTTTCGTATTCACGTCCCGCGATTTTACTTTAACGGCAACGATTTAAAAGTCGTTCGATTGAACTATCGTTGGAGCGTATTCTGGTATAATATTCGTCGTTCAATCGTTTTATAATGTTGATAAATGGTATTCTCGTATGAAAATGACGTTACTACCGATCGGATGCCAACGAGTAAGCGACAAATTCCACGATTCAAGAGTCGTTGAACATACGTTGGCTAATTGAAACGATTTTTGATTTTCTTATTCTTGTGGTGCGAATCAAAGTAATAAAATAACTTTAAAATGAGCCATTGACTTACGTATTTACTGTTAAATTCGTCTGCACAGCAAGAAATTCAAAAATAAAGCTGTTATGGCGAAATATAAATAAATATGTTAGATATGGGTTATGGAACGCGACCAAGCATGTTAGAGATATTGGATGTAGCACTAAGCAAGCATGAACGTGAGAGCTGAGAGTGAGTGAGACGAAAATATGATCGTACCTTGGAGGAAGGAATGATCGTACCAAGAAAGTTGTACGCTGTGAGTGAAGAGTAATTAGAAGATAGTGTGAGCGAGATGATTTTAAGGTAAATATAGTTAGAGTAAGAGAGATAGAATAAACGAATAAATAGAGAAAAACACGTCTTTTAATTAATATACAAATAGTATGTCTGTGGAGGGATTTGAAACTAATTAACCCCTAGTTTCCCGAACCCTAAACTCTTAACTCATCTCACAAGATACCCACCAAGACCAAAAATTTACTAGGGCGACATCTATCAGGGAATAGCAAAACGTACAGAACAATGAATCGTTGACTAATCGTTTAGTTTCGATCCAATTGAGTTGAAGTCCCATCGAACTACGTATATGGTATACGAGAATACCGATTTTGGATAGGACTTCGATCGAACGACAACAAAACGTCAACGAAATTTGGACTGTTTGTTATTACGAGAATCGGGCTACAGGTACGTATCTGTTAGGGTTTGCAATTTTGTAGAGATTTATCGCAAATTATTTAATTCTTTATTTTCATTGTTTAATATACTGGCAACTACTTTTAGAGTACTGACAGAAGTAGAAGCTATTCAATTGATTCGTAGCGCCGGCCAATCACGGGGCCGCATTAAAGAGAACTGATGCGGGCTGTGATTGGTCGTTGTGAGACGTTTGGGTTTTGTGATGGTAGGGATTTTTACCGATAAAACCATGGTTGTGAGCACAATGCGGGGGATTCGAGTGTCAACCACGAGACTGTTAAGAGTTGGAAGTAACTGTGTATTGTGAATATAATTTATCTAGTTTTTAGTTTGGAAACAGTGTGTTATAATAAAAGGGATTTATATTCTGTGATGATATCTTCTATTATTCTCCTCGGAGCAAGGTCGTCCTTATAGATCAGAAGTGGCTATCGCATCTAACTTCAACAAAACGTAAGTACACGCCCAAATCTACAATTTTTAGACAAGAAGTGTTTTGAATTAAGTAATCTTTGTCTTTTGAATTAGTTTGAATTGATATTTATCTCTATGCGTTGTAGTTTTTCTATATCGGCTTGATGCTTAAAATTTATTATCGTGCATTGTGATTTCTAAATGAAATGAAGGTACCCGCAATACCTGGAAAATTAAAAATGTTTAAATATTTTTAAAAGTACCTACCCCTATTTTTTTATGTACAACGCTAATTGAGCAAATCAAACTGTTTGTATATTATATTTTGTATTTTCTCTGTAAATGATTATCTTGTAATCTTTTGAGAATATAAATGTCTTAAACCGTAGTATAATCCGCTATTTTCTGCAAATAAAAACAGAAGACGGTCAAGACTGAGAAATTTCAATAGGTAGTCCAATGATTGACAGATACATCCATACCAATTGTATTCTTATAAAAAAATACATAGGTATGTAACAGTTTCGGATAGCCTATAACTAATAATATAATTGGGAGATTGTATTCATTTCTTGCATGATATGGAATAATATGGAAGATGATAGCACTGCCTGTATTGTATCAAATTATAGCTGAAGTGCGCAGTATTAGTGTCATATTGCAGTATTAGTAATGGTCTCGTCGGTTATTGTTGGGTGACCTGATACCAAAATATTCCTACAGCGTATGGCAGTGATTGTGTTAGGTAGATAGGTAGTAATTTTAGCTTGCCTATATAAAATGCTCTCTACTACTATTTACAAGCTACCGTCATAATACGATACACGTGTAAGTCTGTAGCATAATATTCACACAACCTTTTTGTTGCGAGTCGAGCGTGAGCTACGGAATGACGGCTGCGAGGATGACAAAGGTGGATCGGAATCAGCGTTAACAATCACGGCGGGACAACGACCGACGTGGAAGGAGCCATCGCAATCGGTCCGCTGACTGCCGGTAGCACAGAGCCACGTGTCGACGCGGGACAATCTAACAGGTCACGTAGTCCTTCATTTAAAAAAAAGTGGTTTTCTATATTGTAAATGCGTTAGGGATGGTCTTGCAATCTTCCCAGGACGCAAAAACCGAGACTTAGATTTTGGATCCTTCAAATCACGCATGCATGCTTTGTTAAATTAATTATATTTGTTTAACAAGTGTGCATCGCTATACGGGAGGGTGATAGAACTATCACTGATTTTGGTATTTAGAAGTTCTAGGATCTGGCCGAGGTCTGGTAGTTCGATTCTATTGGCCTGGTAAGAATGGCAAGAGAAATTACTGTTTGTTTTTCCTTTCGAGCAGAACATAGCCGGGTCTTATGTCTTGAAGGGGGGGGGGGGGGCTACTTAGGAGTCTTAGGACGAAGGAGTAGGTACGAGGTTTATTATGAAGAATTGACACACAATCAACGTGATATTGTAGGGAAAACGTGCGGTAGATTGTATTATTCGCAGATATAAGCATCGAACTTTGAGGTCTGGCTCTCTGGCATCGCGATGCTCATATCCTGATAAACTCTTGCAATATCTTTGTGGCATTAAAGATCATCAGTCCTTTTTAAGATCGAACTCTTTACGAGCCAAAGTTGCTGACTGGTCCCCAGTATGAGTTCACCAGTATGAGTTCACCAGTATGCGTTCACCAGTATGCGTTCACCAGTATGCGTTCACCAGTATGCGTTCACCAGTATGCGTTCACCAGTATGCGTTCACCAGTATGCGTTCACCAGTATGCGTTCACCAGTATGCGTTCACCAGTATGCGTTCACCAGTATGCGTTCACCAGTATGAATTACTGGTGCTATCCTTTTTCTATTAAAAGGCATTGCAAAAAGCGACATGTATAGGTTTAATTAAGTCAGAATAGCCGAGCCGTTACTCAAAATTTATGAATGAAGTACGGAAAATAGGACTCTTCACGGCCTTTGTACCCTTTGGCAGTGACTCCACTTTAACGAATGGATATGTTGTACAAAAATTAGGACTTTGTCTTATCATCTCTCATCGGTTTTACAAAGGACAATGCCCATCTGTGCCCCATAAATGCCCAGATAAAGTAATTTATAAGATTGCTCTAATAAATAAAAACTAGAATTATGTTGTTAATTTTAAATCACATGAAGCACTAGATATAAAAAAAATAATAAGACGTTATTGTTAACATTGCAGTACCAGTGTATCTAACCAAATTGTTTTCACATACATATTGACATTATACAATGGAGACAGACTAGATAATTCTAAATAACTGACATGTTTATCTGATAACATACAGATAAGTATATAAAAGAACACTGATCTGACTTAGCTTATGTGATGATCATGAAGTTCCTAGTGAAAAACTAATAGCAATGCTGTCTGTGAACGATAAATTGTAAAAAAAAAACCAGTAGGAAGTTATCATGTTTAATGTCCAATATCTTTTGAACCGGTGCTATAAATAACATTAAATCTAGATATCATATAAATACTGTTAAAAAGTTATCTTATGACATAGAGTGCAATTTGGGCATTGCATTGCTGACTTTCAGCTCCATACTATGGGCATGGTCCTTTGTTAAGTCTGGGTATGTTATCACCTCAACTATGCATAGACGTTACTGCCCAAGTTGTATCAGGGGGTGGTGAATGCATGTAAGACAAGCCAGTGTTGATGCGGCTTCAGCGGAAGCGCACGAACATTAATCGCTTATAAAAACTTGACTCAGTTGCAATTTCTTGATGTAGGTAATAAATTCTCCTTAACCTGAGTTTGACAAATGAGTGAATGTTCCCTTACAGCTTGAAAAGTCGATGTCTTTGGGTTGTACGGTGCAGCCACGGTATTGGCTGATTTATCTACCATTTAGTAGCAGTATTGAAAAAAGAACGCATTGCACCCGAATAATACACATGAAAGAGAGTAGAAACAGTAATACATGTCTAAAGTACTCTTATCAAGCTAAGTGCGGACGTGTTGATGTTGTGATAGTACCATCATCAGCCATTTGTCGGATCTTGATAGATTTTGTATTTTGTCGTGAGAATAGTGCAATTTTCGGACAAGGCCATAACGGGACCACCGTCAAATGTAGTCACAATCACAGCATTATAATAATCAGGCTCGTTGGAAAAAAAAAATGTGTCTGAAAATTAGCAACGTCTATTAGAAAATGTTGTATCCCGGAATAGTTAGCCCGTCTCAAACTAGTCTTAGTTTGCTTGTTCGTAAAAGGGATGGTTCATTTAGAATGTGCATTGATTATCGGCTGTTAACTTGAAATTATCTTATTCCTGTCATTTTAGACTAGATACCTCTACTTGCTGAACAGGCCTGTCATCGGTATTACCCGTAGTGCTGTTCTCTAAGCAGCAAGGGCTCGAGCTCGATGCTACGACAGTGGCTTGTCACGTTTTCGTGTTCAATAAATTTGCTTAAGCAGCACTACCGTCACGAGGGTTATGGTTTTCAGTGAAACTACTTAAGGTCTAATAGTTTAACGGTCAGCTCTACGTTGAGCAGAAATTCGATAGTGAGTACGGATCCCAGCAGCGTTAGGCTCTACGTCTAATTCGGTGCTGGCTCTACGTCTAGCATGCACTGCTACAATAAGTTGCGATGATAGCTGGGTTCCAATTTCTGAGCAGAGCAAGCATATCGTCGCTTACTATACTACATCACAGACTTTAGCAGAAGCGAAGAACCTCTACTCAGTTATAAAGTTTAGCTGTTATTTTCCTTCTGCGGAAGTTTAGGGTTATCTGCTAGGTACGGTATTTTAATAATTACCGGTCAGTGAACTGCATTCCACATTCCTGTACCGGGGTTAATTCTGAGAATCTCTAGTGGGTGGCTGTATGTGTAAACTTTGCAAGAGTTCGATTGTTCTGTAACATAGGACTGGTTCAAAAGTGGGTCATGTCGCCAAATAAGCTACCGCGAAGTCCCGTAGCCGTCAATGACCAATTTCTGAGTGTAATAACAATATTTAATGACTACTGGTTGCACTGTCCAACTGGGAGACAAATCTGTAGGATCAAAAGTATTAACAGCGATTGTGATGAAGTGCCTAAATTACATAAATAGTTACGTTTTAAAAGACTGTCAAGTATTAAGTTATTTACATGGTAATAAAAGCAGTATTCGATGGGTAGTTCCGAGGGGTGACAACTGTGTCGTATGAACCACGGCGACATTGAACATTTCAGTGTCAAAAGAAGACTTTAGAACAGACAATTCTGGTTCGTCAGTCAGAAAACAATGTTAAAATTAATATATTCATATCGTTTATTGCATTCCATAATATTTACAAGGTGGTTATTTATTAAATTGGTAGCTTAAAGCTAAGTATAATTATGGACCGTGTAGGGCTACAAAAAAAGTAAATAAAATTAAAATTATGGTACAATATCGTTGGTATATATATGTATAAACGTTTGCCTAGAAGTCTCTTATTAAAAAAAAAAACATAAATTAAAAGCGAATGAGGGATTACTCCACAATGTCGCAAAAACAAAAATAGTGGTGCCGTTTCATGATTTGTATGTTGACCACCTTAGGCCCTTCGTAAGATCTAAGTAAGGTTATACGCACCTACTTGTAGTTGTGGGTGTGTTTACTTGATTGATTATACCTGTCAAGAAAACAAACAATCTGTGTTCGTTTTTGAAGATTATAATTTACACAATTAGGGTCGATCAGGGGATCGCTTGGCAAGCGATCACTGTAGTTATTCTGCATCACATGCTTTCACTAGATTTGCTTTTGAAAAGGTTTTAAACACTGTTTAGTCGGTGTTGATGGTTGTTGATTCAATCGTACTATCCTTGAATCGCTAAACGCACTAACATGATGAGAAAGATTGAGATAGGTTTTTGGGGAGGGTTCGCTGGATACTTAACAACGTTAAAATAAAACATAGGTGTATTCAGAGGTGTTATTTGGTGGCAGCATGAATGGGGTCAAAGCTCATTCTTAACGTGATACTTGATAGTCGATTAAAAACTCCTTAATAGCGGTCTGTTATTCGCAGTAGGGTTCAAGATAGGTAAGATAAGACAGAAATATAAACCCTGCATTAACAGTGATGGGCAAAGCAAAAAGCTTATGTCCATGTTTATAGAACCCTATCAACACATTAATATTTTGCGGTTTAGCAGCACGCATGCAAAACAAAAGTATGAACTACAGGCCTTTGAGCCACATAAGTTCAATAGAAGTTCACGAAAATGAATCTAAAGCTAATGTAGTAGAATAGTAATGATGGTGATTAATTTGAATCCATAATTTTGTGTGTATAATTTGAGATGTTAAGAGTAATGTTGCTACAGAAGGTCTTTTGTATCTTTCCAGATAAATCGCAAGCAATCGATCGGTTTGTGCGCATCGACCCACTACGCCGTCGCAAGTAATCGATCGGCTTGTGCACGCCGTTGGTTTTAATCTGATTTCGAATTGGTAGTCGGGCGGTCATGCATGGTATCGAATCGATCGTGCCATGTTTTGATACGTTCGGTGCCACGACGGTGCGTCTCCACAAGTAATCGATCGGCTTGTGTGAGCCACCACAATGCATCGACCCACTGTGCGGTATCAAGTAATCGATCGGCTTGTGCCGCCAGTTGGTGTTTCGAATTGGTAGTCGGCCGGTCATGCATGGTATCGAATCGATCGTGCCATGGTTTGATACGTTCGGTGCCACGATGGTGCGTCTCCACAAGTAATCGATCGGCTTGTGTGAGCCACCACGATGCATTGTGCCACTGTCCGGTATCAAGTAATCGATCGGCTTGTATATCCGCCAGTCGGTGTCTATATTATTTTGAAATGGTAGTTGGGCAGTCCTCATGGACTCGATTCGATCCCAATGCCATTAAGTAGTCTCACCTGCGCCGTGTGAAGCAATCGATCGGCTTGCGCTGGTGTGCCAGTCACCAGTCTTTCGTAGACCTGAGTAAGTCCATATATGTACATATTGATATTTCGATGTGGTTTCGATTCGTTGTCTAATAAATTAGAATAGATTGGATAACTAGATGTTTACAATATTATACAAGTGTACAGTTTTTCTAACAGCAATTATATTGATGATACATTTGTTTTTAATAAAATAAAAGGAATGGAATTAATTATCTAATTAACTAACGAAGTTTATTGTAATGTAAAATATTTAAATGACGTAAATAAAATAAAAATAAAACAGGTTTTAAACTATAGTTTGTACAAATTGTTGATGTCCGATTGATTGTATTAGAATGTTTAATTGTTAATTCATGTAATGGTTATAGTATTTGGGGACTTTCGTGCTGCTGACCATGTACTCGATACCGATTGTTAGGGTTTCCACCTGGGTCGTGTGCGGGGACGCACACGTCGTCAGGATGGTCGATTGTTAGGGTTTGCAATTTTGTAGAGATTTATCGCAAATTATTTAATTCTTTATTTTCATTGTTTAATATTTTAATATACTGGCAACTACTTTTAGAGTACTGACAGAAGTAGAAGCTATTCAATTGATTCGTAGCGCCGGCCAATCACGGGGCCGCATTAAAGAGAACTGATGCGGGCTGTGATTGGTCGTTGTGAGACGTTTGGGTTTTGTGATGGTAGGGATTTTTACCGATAAAACCATGGTTGTGAGCACAATGCGGGGGATTCGAGTGTCAACCACGAGACTGTTAAGAGTTGGAAGTAACTGTGTATTGTGAATTTAATTTATCTAGTTTTTAGTTTGGAAACAGTGTGTTATAATAAAAGGGATTTATATTCTGTGATGATATCTTCTATTATTCTCCTCGGAGCAAGGTCGTCCTTATATATCATAGTACTCATCCGATTCCCGCCAGCAGCGGTCTGCCTAGCGGCGACCTCTTCCTCGTCTGTGGGTGTATATAGCTGACAAACACGTCCGTGGGTGTAATAAGCCCGCGGTCTCCGTTCTCCGGTAGGCGTGCCGGGACACTTCAAATTCAAATTATTTATTTCAAATACGTAAATGGGATACCTCTTGAAGTTGTCCAGGAGTATGTGTACCTAGGACAGACGCTCCAACTAGGTAAGGACAACTTTGAGAAGGAAATCAAAAGAAGAATACAGCTGGGCTGGTCAGCATTCGGAAAACTTCGTCAGGTCTTCTCGTCACCGATACCGCAATGTCTGAAGACTAAGGTCTTTAATCAGTGCGTCCTACCCGTAATGACGTACAGTGCTGAGACGTGGCCACTTACGGTACGACTAGTCCACCAATTTAAGGTCGCTCAGCGAGCTATGGAGAGAGCTATGCTCGGCGTTTCTCTGAGGGATCGATTAAGAAACGAAGTAATTCGCCAGAGAACAAAAGTTACTGACATAGCTCAACGGATTAGCACGCTGAAGTGGCAGTGGGCTGGTCATATTTGCCGCAGAACCGATGACCGGTGGGGAAGACTGGTTCTGGAGTGGAGGCCACGAACTGGAAAACGTAGCGTAGGACGCCCTGTGACCCGGTGGAGTGACGATTTACGCAAAGCAGTTGGCAGTGACTGGATGTGGAGAGCCGAAGACCGGGCTCAATGGCGTGTATTGGGGGAGGCCTATATCCAGCAGTGGACTGATGTAGGCTGATAATGATGATGATGATTTCAAATAAGCTTAAGGCTTTTGAACAGTCAATTTTTTTAAAAGCTACCACCGGTACACCACTCGGCCTCTAATGAGAAGATCCCTCAACCATGTTGGAGGGAAGGGGGTGACCCGCCACACTTCGGTACGCCTTCCTACGTGAGGGCAATTGCTTGCTGTGCGTAGGCAGCAGTCCACCCGTTTCCGCTGTCCGCACTTCCTCGCTACGGGGGCATGAGGTCAGCGTTGTTTCGCATCCTGCGCCCGGGCCTCCTGCTTGCAAAAGGAACCTAGTATCTGCACCAATAGCAAAGAAATCAGTAGCAGGGAATAGCTTAATTGAGTCGGAACTCTCACCATTTTAACGAGAACCGTCAAAACCTGCTCGCAACAAAGTAATCGAATTACAGACAATCGAATTAAAAACGATACCCCTTTAAAGTATTTCTATTAATATTGTTACACAGATATGAAGGGGATTAAATCTAATTAAGACTTGACCCCTTTACGTGGAATATGGTTCGAATTGCTGTGGGAGTTGGTACGAGTTATAAGCGTTAGCGATTTGATGTGTATAGCCATTTTTATAGTTTACTTAAAAATATGTAGTCCCATAATGTTGTCTTTTACTTACGCGAATATTATACATTGAAATCAAACAACTTTTAATTTTTTTTTATCAAAAAATAAACCGCGTTAAAATCCGTAAAAGTAGTTTGATTTCAATATATAGTCCCAAATATTTTTAACATTGTGTTGGGAATTAAAAGTCTCAATTGTCGCCACTGGTAACAACTGGGAATTTAATGTTTCATTCGTCACCACTGGTGACAAATGGGAATTTTTTTCCCGTTTGTCACCAGTGGGAACGTTGCCAGTGGTGACGACTGGGAATAATCGGTGAAGAGACAAAAAAAGAAAGATTCTCGACGCAGCATAGGCAGGCCTCCCACTAGGTGGACAGACGACATTGTGCGCGTCGCAGGTAACCGGTGGATGCAAATAGCCAATTGTCGTTCATTGTTGCGTTCTACGGGGGAGGCCTCTGTTCAGCAGTGGACGTCTTCCGGCTGATGATGGTGATGAAGAGACAAGTACCCATGAGGTGATGGGGTAAGAATAGCACCCATCTCATCCGGTTGGGTGTATGTAAGAGGCGATTAAGGGAAACAAGAAGACGGGCAGTAGCGTCTTCCTATTCGATTATCTACCACCTATACAACGATCTCCAAGACCAAGCCTGCCAAGCGTCTTGGAAGAAGGAGTTGTCCTTCTTTCTTAGGGAGAGGCCTTTGTTCAGAAGTGGACGTATTACGACTGCTGATGATGATGAAGGGACAAGCTAGACATTCGCCTGATGGTCAGATGAAGAAGATGAACACACCTGCCTATCGCGCGTCTGTTATAATAAGGCATTACTTATTACTATGCGTTTCAACTAAGAATGTGGCCGCCATGATGATCGCGACTGCGGAACTTCATTCGTTTTTTACGATTTTTTTACTGAATGACTGCGGTCATACCATAGATTTAGGATGTTTCAGATGGTACCACTGGTGGTACTACTGGTGGTACCACTGGTGGTACTACTGGTGGTACCACTGGTGGCACTACTGGTGGTACCACTGGTGGTACTACTGGTGGTATTACTGGTGGTACTACTGGTGGTACCAAGGACAACAAACAACCATTTCAGATGTCAGAATGCATAGCCATTACCCACACGGGTAGCGAACGACGTGTTTTGTCGGACCGACCTACTAAAAAACCCTATAGTGTGGAGTCCACCAATAACTCCGCTTGCCTCATTTAACTTATACCATACACTAAAGAAATTAATGCAATAACCGATCGCAAAGAAAATTACTTCTGTACTGCCTGAGATGTGAATGTATGGCAACAAGTTAGTTTTATCTGTTAATAAAGTATTGCAGTCTCATTCAAGAACTCTACGTAATCTGCCCCCGTGGTGCATCGGTTTTAAGAGTAACTCCAAAGCCAAGGATACGATTCTTATGCTGTTTTGCTAAACACAAAAATGTGCTTATTTCTTAAAAAAAAAAACTATCTTGAAAGCTTTATCTAGAAAGTAAACAATCGAATTCTAAAATCATTTCAATTTAATTTATATGTATTGAATATACTAGCTGTTGCTCCCGACTCTAACTTGTATACCTACAGGGTGGAACAAACGAACAGGACACAGAGGGGAAGATGTAAAATAAAATCTAATAAACTTTTCTTTCTTTCTAAAAAAATCACTAATAAGAAACCTTGTTTTATTTTTAACACGCTTTTATTAGCTTGACCTGTATGTATGTATGTATGTAACTATGTATGTATGATGGTAATGGAATCTTGCGATGCAATTTTGACCCACTTCTACACGTCCAAATAATTTGAAATTTTGCACATGTATCAAGAACCGATGATAATACAATAATAAGGTATCACCGAGCTGATCAGATGCTGGGGCTCGAAGATGGATAAGGGAACCCTTGGATGGTAACTAGTAAACACATCGAGTTTGGGCTCATTTGATTAGTTTTAAAGAGTTCTTTTCACTTTGACCATTAATGAGGACCTGATGATGAAACAGGAAGGTGGGCAACAGAACCCTGGAATGGCTACTAGTAAACACATCGAGTTTGGGCGCATTTGATTAGTTTTAGAGAGTTCTTTTCACTTTTACCATTAATGAGGACCTGATGATGGAACTGGAAGGTAGGGGAATTACGTAGTGCTTTCTTAAATTTAGCAAACTCATTGCGATACCTATGCGTAGGTAATACTACCCTGTAAATACACACATCAAAAGTGTCTAGGGATCAAGCATTTTTAAGCGGATTTCTTGAGATTGAGATGTGGCTTTGTAATAAATTTATGATTTTATAAATTTATATGGATCCTTTTTGGTGCATTTCATAATTTGAATCAGGAACTGTGAATCAAATTCGAGTAAAAGATGAAAATCAGCTGTCAATATTTTCCCTATAAAAACATACAACGCATTGAAGACATTATTAGTGCTACTGTTTCCCTACTACTGATTAAAACCAACGTTATTATGGAGCGGCGACGTCATTTAAGCAGGGAAGAAATGCTCAGAGCCGTGGGAATGATAGAAGCTGGTTCCCGGCAACGTACTGTGGCTTTAGCTCTGAATACAAGTCAGAGTGTTATCAGTCGACTTTGGACACGTTACCGAAGCACTGGTACCGTGGCTGAGCGCCATGGAGGACGGTATCGCTGCACCACACGGAGACAAGACCGATATATTCAAATCTTAACTCGAAGAGCTCCAACAATAACTGCCATGATGTTAGCCGTGAGGCTTCATCACTCTTCAGGGAACTTAATTAGCGACCAAACAGTCAGAAACCGCTTGCATGAAGTGAACCTTCATTCCCGAAGACCGCTACGGGTACCACCTATAGCAATGCACAATCGTAGGATTCGATATCAATGGGCTCTTGAACACAGAAATTGGGCAGAAGAACAATGGCGTTTCGTGTGCTTTTCTGATGAGTCTCGTTTTGGTATGAGACCGGATACAAGACGTATACGACACTGGAGAACCCCTGGACGCCAACAGCGATTAAAATCCTGCCAGGAAGTCCATCCTTATAGTGGTGGAACCATCATGGTATGGGCGGGTATTTGGATCGGCGGAAGAACTGAGTTGATTTGGATCAGAGGCAACCTCAACGCTCAAATTTATGCTGAGACGATTGTATCAGACGTCATCGTTCCTCTACAAGTGCAAATCGGTCCCTTATTTCAGTTAATGCATGATAATGCACGACCGCACACCGCAAGAGTTGTAAGACAGACTCTCGCCGCAGCTAACATCAATGTCCTGCCCTGGCCTGCTCAGTCGCCAGACTTGAACCCGATTGAGCATGCATGGGATATGCTACAGAGAAGAGCTCTGCCGAATATGGAGGGTATCCAGTCGCAAGAAGACCTTTTTTTGTTGTTGCAACGAACATGGGCGGCCATTCCACAGCGTGATTTGGATGAACTCATTTTGAGTATGCCAAACCGATGTTCTTGTGTTGTTAGTGTTCGCGGTAGAAACACGGATTATTAATTGTTTAAGTTACCCAATAAAATTTTAAAGAAAACTGTTATTTCAGTCTTTTTTTCGAACTTTTGTGTTAGTGGTTCAAATGTCAAAAATCCCTTTATTAGGAAAATGGCAAATTTCTTTATTAATGCAAAGGTGACTTGGTTTATCGTTACTGTGACAAACGAAAACACTTTATTTGATGAATCCTTAAAGAAAATTTTAATTAATATCAATCAGGAGAAAAGTTATTGCAAAAATATATGTTGATCCCTAGACACTTTTGATGTGTGTATATCACGGCTAACATCATGGCAGTTATTGTTGGAGCTCTTCGAGTTAAGATTTGAATATATCGGTCTTGTCTCCGTGTGGTGCAGCGATACCGTCCTCCATGGCGCTCAGCCACGGTACCAGTGCTTCGGTAACGTGTCCAAAGTCGACTGATAACACTCTGACTTGTATTCAGAGCTAAAGCCACAGTACGTTGCCGGGAACCAGCTTCTATCATTCCCACGGCTCTGAGCATTTCTTCCCTGCTTAAATGACGTCGCCGCTCCATAATAACGTTGGTTTTAATCAGTAGTAGGGAAACAGTAGCACTAATAATGTCTTCAATGCGTTGTATGTTTTTATAGGGAAAATATTGACAGCTGATTTTCATCTTTTACTAGAATTTGATTCACAGTTCCTGATTCAAATTATGAAATGCACCAAAAAGGATCCATATAAATTTATAAAATCATAAATTTATTACAAAGCCACATCTCAATCTCAAGAAATCCGCTTAAAAAGAGAGGGGAGTGATGGCTGCTGCTCGAGTCGACACGTGCGTGGGTGCTGCTTGAGGTCCGACTACTATCCCTTTGGCCTTTTAGTTTGTTGTAATTTTGTCGTATAATTTATTGTTTTCTTCTTTTCTCCCTTGTTTTATGTTTCGAACGGCAGGACACACTATCGCTACTACTATCCGTTTGGCCTTTTAGTTTGTTGTATTTTCAATTTTTCATAGTAAGTACTTTTTTTTCTCTCTCTTATTTGATCTTGTGAACGACAGGACAAACTGTCGCTGATGCTGATCTAATTGTAACAAGACAAACAATGTTTAAAAAAAGTGAAAAAATGACAAGTCCGCTGAGTTTCTTGCCGGATCTTCTCAGTTGTGATCCGGTGGCAGCTGTTAAAAAATTGAAACCATTAAAAAGTGCGTTAAGCCTAATTAAAATAAATATTTTTGACTTTGACTATACTCGTACGAGTATCCTGATTTTCTTTACAAGATCAAACTCGTATAGCAATCAATGTTTGAACACAGGACTGATCTGAAGATGACCAACCAAAGACAGTTGGTACAGTCTACCAATATTTCATAGTTTTTTAATAAGAAATAATCATCAAAATATAACATTAATTGAAATTTGTGAGTGCTGCAGTAAGTCTCTTAAACCCAGTAATTTCATCTAACACATAGGCACTGTGTTAGCTGGAATTACCAATACACCAATATATATTCCTAGTGGCCGTTGAATAAACGACCTGTTTATTTAGACTGTTTATTGTCTTCAACGAATAAACCAGTTTACAGTCCACCGTTAAACTAGTCTAATGATAGACCAGTCTATGCGGTGAACTCCATGCAATATCCACGTAAGTAGTCTGTAAACGTCGACTACTAAACTTTTCGTCAACAGTATAAACTAGTCTATACTTTAGACTGTTTTATGGACCGGTTTATCTTAGACGTAAAACGGTCTCGTTTCGTCGACGTTAAATGGGTCGACGACCCATCTCTGAGGCAGGCTATTTGACACTGCGGTGGTGCCTACCTGAATAGTTGCATAAGGGATCTAGTTGCATTGCGTCCATTCCAGTCATGGACGAAAAAGAAACACGAACCACGTTTCCCAGACTATATATTTTTGAAAATCGCAGACATTTCTTGTACTCTAATAATCTCGAATGTTAGTAAGATCTTTTCCTTAATAGGCCCTTGTGATTAGATTTTCTCCTCTTCACCGTAGAACTCTCTTGTTGTGGTACATTCTGTAATAAAGGTATTATAGTATGTGTAAGTACACTCTTATCGAAGTAATTAAGTATTCTTGAAATAAAAGTAATTTTACGGAATCAATCGTGGTTTATTTAGATTTTAGTATCCCTACCATTCGAATGCTTTGCATCACCCATGGTCACGGGAGGGCTGAGAGGATATGGTTGCTGCAAAGCATTCGAAACATCGGGAAAGTAAAATCTAAAATAAACCGCGATATAGTCCGTAACAGTAGTTTTATTTTAATGTGTAGTATTCGCGTAAATACAAAACAATACTAACGGCTGAACCTACAAACACCAATTATAGTTAAGGATCATTAAGCCATTTTTTTAAATCGGACTATTTCGATACTCGAAGCAAATTAATAGTTAATACGCAGATAGTGAGTAGATTATATGAATTATCTGGTATTCAATAATAGAAAATAATCATTAACAGCTCCGACAGTCGAAAACAATAGATTTTAAAAAGTGACAATTAGAATTAAAGTTAATTGGCGTTTGTAAGTGCGGCGTTAAGTATTTTGGCACGGACCAACCCCGTAGCGTAAAAAAACATTAGTTACCTACATAAGAAAATGTATGATTATTTTATTCATTATCAATATCATTTTATCGACGTAGCGGGTACGCAAGCGTAGCGAATTTTCGCATCTTCCTACACAAGACTCGTTAGCTCAGTAGTAAGAGCGCCGACAGTGTCGATCCCGCCTGCTTGCCTCCCTCTTTCCTGAGAGGGACAGCCTTATAGCTTGGTTCAGCAACCGGGGATCGAACCCGGACCATCGGAGGACGGAGGTGCAAATCCTTCACGAGTCATTTTTTTTATACTTAGTCCATTTTTGGGGCTGTAATTTTATCGATTTGTGTCAATGGTCAATTTTTGGGGCGGTAATCGATTCGTGTCAATGGATGCCACTCGATGGCCGCAGAAGTAGGGACAGAACAAGGAGAAGATTGCGTGGATTAGAGAGTAAAATATGTGTGGATAGTGTGATGTTTATGCCAGATGTCCTAAATTATTTGTGTGCCGAATGCAACGACAATAATTTTAAAGTATTGTTGGAGACTACCCGTGGGGTTTCCGGGTAAGAATACCACCCTCCCATCTCCTCCCGTTGGGTGTCCGTAAGAGACGACTAAGGGAAAACAAGAAGACGGGCAGCAGCGTCTTTCGACATTTTTATTAATATTACATACATACGCGTCGAATAGAGAACCTTCTTTTTGAAGCCGGTTAAAAATGTACTTCTGCCGCCACTCCCGGAGTGCAACCCGTTGTTTTTTAACCTACAAATAAATGAGGCAACACTTACACTTTTCCTGATGATGATAGCAACTCCGCCTCCTCTGCCAGGCTTCGCGCCAGCTGGTCGTGGCACCTTCCCCACCAGGCATCTGTCCTGTAAAAGAGGCTTGACTGGCTCACTATCTTCTTCCTCATCTGATGCTGCAAAAAAAAAATGCAAGTTAGTTCTTTTGCCATCATCATCAGGAGTAGAAACACGTCCACTGCTGAACAAAGGCCTCTGCCTTAGAAGAGAGGGGATGCGATAATCCCCACGCTTGACAAGCGGGTTGGGGATCGCAGTATAGGTGGTAGGTAATAGAAAGACGCTGCTGCCCGTCTTCTTGGTTTCCCTTAGTCACCTCTTACGGACACCCAATGCGAGATGGGTGGGTGCTATTCTTACCCAGACTCCCCACGAGGCTTCTATAGTCATCATCATCAGCCGGAAGACGTCCACTGCTGAACATAGGCCTCCCCCTTAGAACGCCACAATGACCGACAATTGGCTATTTGCATCCACCGGTTACCTGCGCCGCGCACAATGTCGTCTGTCCACCTAGTGGGAGGCCTACCTACGCTGCGTCTTCCGGTTCGTGGTCGCCACTCGAGAACCTTTCTTCCCAAACGGTTATCGGTTCGCCGAGCGATGTGGCCTGCCCATTGCCACTTCAACTTGCAGATTATAAGAGCTATGTCGGTGACCTTGGTTCTTCGGCGAATCTGCTCATTCCGGATTCTGTCGTGCAAAGAAACTCCGAGCATAGCTCTCTCCATAGCTCGTTGTGTGACTCTGAGTTTATGCAAAAGGCCAACAGTAAGGCTTCTACAGTGTCGACATGAAATTTACCAGGTGCACACGTTACCCTTGTGCAAAAGAGCGTCCAGGTGGGTATCGACGCAGTCTCAGAGATTCTGCGGCCAAGCAGCAGCGTGTAAACTTGCCGAGTTCCAGTGTGAAGAGCACTGTAGTTGCGAAATTACCGGGCCGGGCGGCGGTACCGACCTGAACGGTTCCTTGCACAAGGAACTTACTACCTACTACCAATTGCTTTTTATCGGTCAGAAACTGGGCTGGAAATACTTATTACCGTTCATATATAGTCCATTGTCATCATCGTCATCAACAGCCGAAACACGTCCTCTACTGAACAAAAAACCTCCTCCTTATTAGGGAGGGGTTGCCATAACCCCACGCTTGGCAGGCGGCTTGGAGATCGCAGTATAGGAAGACAAATCCAAAAGAAAGACGCTGCTGCCCGTCTTCCTGTTCTCGCTTAGTCGCCTCTTACGACACCCAACGAGAGGAGATGGGGGGATGCAATTAGTCCATTGTTTAGTCTGAGTCAAATATCCTGCCGGAACCACCGGTGTGAACACCACTGTAGCTGGGGAAATTGCTGGGCTCAAGATAATTAATAGCCATATATCCGACGAGAAACGGCAGGATAATTCGACCGTTTCGGAGTCACTGGACATTTGGGTTGTGGACCTTAGGACGTCCATTGAATACGGCGGCAGCTCCGAGGAGGAAGGTGACCATCTGGGAGCACCGTGTCTGGTTCCCGTGGGCTACAATGCACGCTCCAGCGGCGGGCTCAAAGGTAGGGCACTGAGGGGTTCCTGGTACAGATCCCATCGGAAAGCCCAGATTTCCCTTCTCATGTGCCGATGGGAGTTCTGGTGGGTAAGAACCACATACCCTGGTTGACCCCACAGGTACCGGGGATCTTTTGAGGGTTTCCCCCGTGAAAAAAAAGTATAATACGACCATCCAAACCACGCCACGCCAAGTGTCTGGGTGTTGTTTATCTATTTAAGTATGTATTTACAAAAAAAAAGTATATAAGTATTAGTATCAGTTGTCTGGTTTCCATAGTACAGGCTCTGCCTAGTTTGGGATCGGATAACCGTGTGTGGATTGTCCCAAGATATTATTATTATTATCCTTGTTCAAGTATAGTTGTAGCTAGCAATCAGGCTAAATTGTGTCTATTCTCGTCAGCTGTATCATGAAATGGAACTGTTTTAGTTGCATCTCCTTCACTCACAGTATCTGTCCCTATCTCGGTCTTTGTCGTACTTCAAGATGCCAGGCAGCTTGTACCGCACCCGTTGGTTGCTTCTACTTCTGCTGCGGTAGTCAGAGTCATCGGGTTCCGATCTCGTGTGCAGTTTGCATTTCTTTTTCTTTACATTACCGTTCGTATGCTTCAGAATCCTAAAAATACTTAAACTTAGTTTAGTATACCATTGATATAATGAACCAATACTCGAAATCTGAGTGCATCATTATCTATCTATATCTATACTTATATATACTATATACAGGGTGTAAAGGACTACGTACCGAAAACTTTTTTATAAGATTTCTCATATTGTCCGTTACATTACAGAAACCATTTATATGGCAAATGACAAATGACTAACTTGTTAATTTTTGAGCATGTAATGAATACGTGCGGAATAATATTTATTTTTCAAATTACATTGTTAATTTCAATCAAGCCGCCTGCCAAACGTGGAGATTATGGCCACCCCTCCCTTCTAAGGGACTAGTTCCTACTCTAGCTTTGTTCAGCAGTGGCCTTTTCGGCTGCTGATGATTGCTAATTTTGCACAAATAAGTAATTTACATACATACATAAAATCACGCCTTTTTCCCGTAGGGGTAGGCTGAGCCCAAGGGCCGCTTTTCGCCTCCGTGAGAAACAAGACGTGATGGTTGGCGAACGACATCGCCGCCATTTTGGTTAATTAAATTATTTATGATTGACCATTGCGTTCTCACGAATCAGGAGGGAAAGGGAAGGATATGTGTTGTGAAAAGGAAGATTGGCAATTTAGAGTGGGAAATAGGAAAAGTAGGATATTACCGCCCAGGAGGGCAAGGGATGGGACAGTAATAGCTAGGGAAGCCGGGGTCGCATACCCGTATACTATACCACAACTACCGGACAGGTAAGTTGGGATGAGTATCCCATGACTGAATAAGTAATTTATTGTTTTTAAATTGAAATCATGCTTTATTATTATGCCAATAATGATGATATCCTAATTTTATTAAAAAAGCGGCATTTTTTTGTAAATTCATGAAAAAGCGAATGAAAAATTTCAACACTAGAATGTTCAGAATCATGTACTGGATCCCTGGTATCGGTTTTCGGTACGATGTCCCTTACACCCCGTATATAAAAGTGAATGTTTGTCTGTGAGTCCTTTAAAGAATCGTAAGTGGCTGGACCGATTTACATGAAATTTTGTGTGTACATTCCAATGGGTTCCTGGATGATTTGTAAATATAATTGGACCCGATAGGTGTCGCTGCTGTCGATATGTCAACAATTTAAACTTACTGGAAATACTTGAAAGAAGGAAACTCTCATAGGCTGTAATCACTGTTCGGAAAACGTACAAGTTAAGCAACGTCAGATGAGGTCAATAAATAGATGGGAAATCGGTAACGGGCATTTAAACTGATCATCTCCGTGTTTCGAAGGGCAAGTGAAAAAAGGGGGTGATGGGGTGAGGGATAGTGAGGGAGATGAAGGAGTGAGAGCAAGGTGGAAGGGGTGAGAGAGAGAGGAAGAGGGGGGTTCAGTGACAAGGAGGAGAGGAAGAGGGGGAGTGTGACGGGGACCGAAGCGGGAGGGGAAAGAGAGAGGAGAGAGAAATGAGAAATAAATCAAGGGAGGACGGAGAAAGGGGGAGCAAAATGTAATAAAAGCGCGGGCAGAGCTGCGCGGGTCAGCTAGTATTATAATAAAATTGTAACAGGTCCAATTCTGTACATTTAAGATATTTTGAAAATTATTTGGGGGGGGGGGCTCTATAATAATAATAATATTCTGGGACAATCCACACACGGTCATCTGATCCCAAACTAGGCAGAGCCCGTACTATGGCAACCAAACAACTGATACTAATACTTATATACTTTTTTTTAAAAATACATACTTATATAGATAAAACACCCAGACCCTTGGTGGGAATCGAACCCACGACCTATTGGTCAGAGGCCAGGGTGTCTAACCACTAGACCAACAGGCCCGCCATAACCGATAATGAAGCTACTTTTTATCCCTATAAAAATTGAGAAAAACCATAAAAACAGTTGAGAAAAACGATAAAAGCGCGGGCGCAGCTGCGCGGGTCAGCTAGTATTATTATAAAGAGGTAGATAGGTTATAGGCGATCCGAACGTGGCAGAAACAAGTTAAGCTACTGTGCCCGCCCACCCACGTCAAGTGCGAATTGGCGAACTTCACACGCCATTCGAAAGCTAGTTTAACTTTGTCTGACAACCACTTTCTTCACAGAAAGCTAGTAACAATCGCACAAACACGATTCGCACATGATTAAAAAATGAATCAGAGTTGCGAGCCGGGGTTCGAACCTGCACATTATTATTACTTTTTTATACTACCAAGGCGACGTTAGCAACACCAGCAGAATCCTTACCCTTAAAACCCTTATGACATCAGATATTAAGTGTTTTGTAACTGGTAATTTCAAAAGTTAGTGTCCACATAATGTTGTCTTTTACTTACGCGAATATTACACATTGAAATCAAACTACTTTTACGGATTTTATCGCGGTTTATTTTTTGATTTTACTATCCCGACGTTTCGAATGCTTTGCAGCACCCATGGTCACGAGAGGACTGAGATTTTGAACGTCCTTATGTCACAATTATGCCGGTGTACCCTCAAGTCTTCTTAGTTATTATTGTTGGTCCGATCTACGCAGTAAGAGCTTACAGTATTTTGATTGATATTGGATTTAATTATATTTATCACAGGATCCCAAGCCGGTGGTAACACCCAACCATCATCTCTATTGAAATTAGGATGTTTTTTGATTTCAATAGCCTCACGAATCATCCTAGGTAGGAATCGGGTCGTCCTAGGTAGGACGTTCAACATCTCAGACCTCCCGTGACCATGGGTGCTGCAAAGCATTCGAAACGTCGGGATAGTAAAATCAAAAAATAAACCGCGATAAAATCCGTGAAGTTAGTGTCCCTCAAAGCGAAACACAGCACTGCTTATATACTGCTGCTTGGCGGCAGAATATCTAACACTACGATGCTACCTACCTGGACGTTTCCTTGCAAAAAGAACCTTTTTTTTTTTGTTGACGGGGAGGGATACTCCCCGGTGGCCTTTATAGATGCTATGGGGATAATCTTGGGCCTCACCGGAGTCGCCAGATGCTCGGTAGAGCACGTCCTAGTGGGGGGCCAGAAATGCACGCTCCCCCGGCGGCACAAGGAACCTTTTGTTTGCGGGGGAAACCTTCAAAAGGTCCCCGGGAGCTGTGGGACTCGACCGGGGTATGTGGGATTCTTACGCACTAAAACCCCCGCGGCTGTCGCATCGGTACAAGAGAGGGGGGACGCTTCAGTTCTTTGCCTTTGAGCCCGTCGCTGTGAGGCGCAATGTAGGCCTCTGGGAACCAGTCACGGTGCTCACGTGGACGGGGGTCGCCACCCCGCCACCGTCTTCCTCGGAGTCGCCACCGTAATGGACATCCTAGGGCCCACACCCCGAACGTCCAGCGACTCCGAAGAGTACAACGAACCTACCATCTATTGAAAATTTATCTAAGTCCACCATAATAACGATTACTTACGAGAACTTTTTCTTCTTTTTCCCATTTTCGAATGAACTGCACGAAGTCTCTTCAGTCTCGGAGTCCGTATATACGTAGGGTGGCTTACCCATTATACTTATTCGGAACAATATTTACGCCCCTGCTGAACCCAAGAAGGGTATTGGTGTGAATATGGATGTTTTTTCAAAATTTTACTATTCATAAATTACATTTTGGTTACTTTTTCAACATTTTCAAGTGTTTTTTGTTCCCCCATATTGGCGAGGGACTCCATTTTTTTTGTGACTGGATAACGTCAAATTATTGACAGTTACTTTTTAAATAGCAGAAAGCAACAAAAATGTATATTGAAATCTTCTTTGTTTTTCATAATGTACAAAGATGCAAAGGCCTAGTCCGCACTGCGATATTTCACCGCGCGATATTTATTCACGCGACTTATATTCCGTGCTCGAAATTACTCCTAGTACGCACGGCGAGTAAAATTTCGCGCGATTTTTGTCAGTTCGATGCTGTTCCCGGCTGAGACGAACGTGTCTCCCAATATAAATATACTAGTCTATGCGAACGTGTAATGGACATCAGAAATATTTTGATTTACCTGATACTACGGCGGCGACGTAACAGACGTATACAAATATATCATGAATACTGGATTCACCCGTTTACGGCCTTGAGACCTATGAAATGATTTTTTACTTAAAACATCAAGAGCTACGAAAATACAGTGAAAAGTTTATCGAAAAGTATATCTGTTTGTATATTTCCTCCCACAATCTTGCTTTCAATACTCGATCGTGGTACTTAGGAGCAAATTTGCCCCACAGGGGAGGTCTTCTGTGCATCAGAGTGATTGATTTTTCTATTTCAATGTCGTCATTTTCTGCTAACTCCTGCTCGCCTGCTGATTGGGCGGGAGACGAAGCCCGCGACATCTAGTCAATACCGTCAGTGCACGACTGTGAGGAACGTGCGGATTTTTTTCCGCAGTGCGGCCATAGTCATACTACTTACTATTGCACAATACATTCGCGCGGGAATAAATCGCGTTCAATTTGCATCAAATCACAGATTTTTTTTCCGCGCGAATTTTATAACGTCAGTGCGGCGAGTCCTATAGTATTGAACGTGTTACAGAATTACGAGAAAAAAATCGCGCAGTGAAATATCGCAGTGCGGACTAGGCCTGACACGTAAAAGGCTGTCTAACTTTATACATGTCAAAAATGTCATCAATGTCAGTCGAAAATTTTTTATTGTATTATATATTTTTATAATTATAATAGCCGTAGCCCGT
This sequence comes from Furcula furcula, assembly GCA_911728495.1. Taxonomy (NCBI): domain Eukaryota; kingdom Metazoa; phylum Arthropoda; class Insecta; order Lepidoptera; family Notodontidae; genus Furcula; species Furcula furcula. The sequence continues at coordinate 4,724,503 of OU452264.1, read as the reverse complement.
TTTATAGTCATGAGTTCGGAAACACTTGTGGCTAACGAGCTCTTGGCGTTTCTACAAAACCAGTTGGACGTCATGGATGAAATAAGTGTTATTCAAATCTGCAAGTCCAACTTTAAAGAAGAGGAGATTCGGAGAGCGAAGACACTGCTGTTTGATTCACTCGATATGGGTAACCGAATGCCGTCCCGCAGGAGGGATGAGAAAGGAGACAGAAGTCTTGAAGATATGATCAAAATCTTCAAAGTGACCGACCCTGACGACGTGCCAACTTTCGTGGCGAAGGACTTGCGGAAGCTGCCTCCCGTCACGTTTGATCACGTCGATGTCACCAGGCTGCTGAAGGACATAACGACCCTCAAGGCGAGTTTGGCAGATATGCAGTTCAAGTTAGAAATATCTCAAACTGCTGTAAATGACCTGCGTACCGAGGTAGTTGACTTGCGCAATTTTATTTCGATAAGTAGGTCCCACGAGGCTTGCAACGTGAACACGCGTCGCGGAGCCTATAATGCATCGCAGTCAAGTTTTGAGTCAGCAATTTTGGACTCACCGTCAGCGAGCGATGCACGACCGCGCGCCGCAGCTCCGTCTGTCGATACGCCGCCTGAAAACATAAGCGCCACAATACCTCATCGTGCTTACGCGATAGCTGCCAGCCGATCTCCAAAACTGCCTGAGCAGCAGCAAATATCAGAGAGGGCACAAAAGGAGCCTGTTGTAGGAAAACCTACCAGGAAACCGGCTGCTAGGAAGGTGCTATCGGCTCTGTCTAAGGATCATGTTGATGATGATGGCTTCGTCAAGGTAGAGAAGAAGAAAAAGAAGAGGCCTACATCCCGAAACAGGTGTGGTACAGCATTGGCAGGGCCAAACATGCTCTTGCGTCCAGCTGTACCAGCTACGTTGCTGTACGTATCCCGGCTTCACGCTTGCACTACAGCCGAGGACATAACGGAATACGTACGAGTAAAGACGAAGCTTACCTTGAGGGTCGAGAAGCTCAACTCGCGGCACATAGTGTCATTCAACTCCTTTGTGGTGCGAGTTCCTACAGCCGAGCTGGAGACCTTCATGAAGGAAGAGTTTTGACCGAAGGGAGTCCTGTACCGGAAGTTTAGAGGAAGACTACGGGACTCTCCTGACCAGCGCAACACGTCGCCGCCACAGCGTGTAATTTAATAGTTTTATATTGTTTTATATTGTATTTAATATGTATGTTAGTTTTTAAGGTATTTATCTATGGGCCTATGCAGCCTGAAATAAAAAGTTATTATTATTATACAGATTCAAACGGACTTGAACGGTATATCAACATGTCAAGGTTTGAATTTACTTTAAAATATAGCTACGGTTGACAGATTATTGCATAGCCGTTCTCAGTTAGGCCTCATTTACGGAGACGCGGGGCGTCGCGCGTCGCGTGTGGCGGCGCGGCCCGCACTAAATTCAAATGTAGGGCGTTGTATGAGTGCGTTTACGGAGAAGCGATTTTACACGCGTTTGCTTGAAATGGAGCGTGTTTTACGGCGGACCCCGCGGATGGTATAGTCACGTCCCACGCGGCGTTAATCGCGGCGGCGCACGCAGCGGCGATTCTCGATGAAGCGATGCCTGTGGCGGAACCAAAGATATTATATATAGAAGATAAACATAGTCCGATAAAAAATGAAACCAATAAGAAAAACCTATGTGTGAGTGAATTGTTTATGTGTAAAGGAAAAAAAGTGTTGTTAAAAAGTACTACGTACGTAATCGATATCGATGATATTTTGTGTGAATATATACACAATTATCTGTATAAATAAAAATTGATGTTGATTTAAAACAAGTTACTAATAACCTTTAGGGCTATTACGCACTGTCGACTAGTCGCCGGCGACTCAGTCCCTCGGCGACCGAAACATGGGAAACTAGGGCCGGAGACCGAGCCGAGCGACAGTATTCCAAGTACATTCGTGCAGAATGGACGTTGAAGAACTTGCAATAGTAGCGGCGCTACTAATTATAAAAAGAAAGAAAAATAAAAAAAAATCAAAAGAGTATTGGGTGCATCCTTTGTTAGAAGAACGGAGGTCAAAGGGAATGTTTAAAATATTTTATGAAGACGTTAGAAAATATCCTCGTAAATTTTTTAATTATGCAAGAATGTCTGTGAGTTCGTTTGACGACTTATTGTGTCTTCTAAAACCACATATAACTGGCATAGATACAAATATGCGACCATGTATTTCTCCGGAAGAAAAACTTTTTATAACACTAAGGTAAGTGACAATTCAAATAAAATTCATTCCTAACATTTATTTTTTACGGGATTTTAACACAATTTACATTACATTCCCGGACACATCTATCGGCTAAACCTAGTGTTTAAAGTGTTAACAATCCCTAGCTAAAAATAAATGTTAAGTGGTGCAATAAGTTTTTATGCAGTTTTTTACGAAAACGATGGCCAGTAAATCAGCTTCACACCTGCAAAAACTTATTGCTCCTCCTAACATTTATTTTTAGCTGGTCTCCAGTCAAAACTTAAAACTCAAGGTGGGCCGATAGATGTGTCCGGGAGTGTGTTTAGAGTTACAGATAATGCCATCCACGAAGACGCGCGATTAAATTTAAATATAGCATCTTTCGTGCTGTTCATAATACTCTTTCCTGATTAGTCAATTTCTATTAGTGTGCGTTTGCATTCATCGATAATTAGCGTGTATCGACAGATGTTTAACACATGCGGAAGATAGCACACATGCATCTGAACAAAGAGTGGGGCGCGTCTTCGTGGATGGCACTATCTGTAAGTCTACTCTTCGATGACATAATTTAAAAATATACGGTAAATAATTATAAAACATGTATTTTTTTTAAGTACTCATTGAAATCAATATTATAAACGAACGCACAACAAAAGGAAATATTCAAAATAGATCCAAAATGTCAGAATCTTGCGAGGTATTTGAAGTGACAGTAGAAAATCGCGACTCTGGGCGTTCACGTTCTGAAGGAGTTGTAGTTGGTAGCGTATAATAATGTTGTGCTTCAGGGCGTGATTGTTGACTTGGTGCTGTTGAACGCCCGGCCTCCGGTGTGAAGTAACCACGCTCATACTCGTACTCATTAAAATTTCGCCACATTGTGTTTGGATACATATTATTTTGAGTAGAGGATCGGAATGATTCGATTACACTGATTAATTGAATTTTCGCAGCTGACTTTTTGTGCTCCGGAATTGCCCTAAATGATGATAATAGGGACATCAGGAACATTCTGTCCTCATCTTGTTCCAAAATATCCTCCTTATTTTTGCGAGTTTCAATACACTTGTTTAATGTGGTTAACAGTTCGCTTGTGCCATCATCTGACGTTTTTTTCTTTTTTCTTCCGACTATATTTTCTCTCGAGTAAGGTCCTAAAGGTTCTTGATCATTTGTCAAATGTTCTTGTTCAGCAATGTTACTCTCTGTGTTCAAATTACCAACGGTATTCTTCAAAAATAACAGCTGATTATAATAAATATAGGGAGTTTTATGGGAAGCAGCAGATCCGCTTTTAGTATTTTTTAAACTTCGTACTTCTCGCGAAAAGCAGCTTCTTATATTTTTCCATTTTTTTTAAGTGAATGACCTGTAAATAATGTATATATTTAAATTATTTTTTAATTCCAGATATCTTGGAAGCGGTTGTAAATTTGTAGATTTACATTACTCATACAGACTTGGGATTTCAACTATAGCTGAAATAATAAGAGAAGTTTGTCATTTTATATGGGTTGTACTAAAAGACATGTGTTTACCGCAACCGACAAAAGAAAATTGGCTAAAAATCGCAAAAGATTTTCATTTACGGGCCAATTTTCCAAATTGCATAGGTGCCGTAGATGGTAAGCATGTAAGAATTATAAAACCATACAACAGTGGATCATTGTGTTATAATTACAAACACTTCTTTTCTGTAATTTTGCTTGCCATTTGTGACTCTGACTATAAGTTCATATACATAGACGTTGGTTCCTATGGAAAGGATTGCGATTCAACTATATTTACAAATTCATCGTTTTATCAAAAGCTAATGAACAATGATTTGCAAATACCCGAACCTAAGCCCATTTCATCGACAAACCCTATACAAGTACCGTTTGTTATTGTGGGTGACGAAGCATTTGGACAAACTGACAAAATTATGCGACCGTTCGGTGGATCAAATTTAACAACAAAGAAAAAAATATTTAATTATAGGCTTTCTCGTGCATGACGCCATATTGAATGTTCATTCGGCATATTAGCAAACAAGTGGCAGATTTTTCACAGACCTATCAACGTGAATTTAGATCTAGTATCATGCATCATCAAAACATGTTGCGCTCTTCACAACTATGTCCGAGAAAGAGACGGATATAAATTTGAAGATACCCTGAGCATTCCTGGCTTTGAAGAAGTCCCAAACGGTTTCCAAAGAGCTACGCGACGTGGTGCATCATACAGAGATGTATTTGCTGATTACTTTACAACTGAGGGTCAATTATCTTGGCAGATGAGCAGTATTAATTAATAAAAAATAAATGGCATTTCTTACTTACCTGAGTTTTTTTTTTCTTCGTCTGATAATTCTTCACCTCCAAATAACTCCACTATTTCTTCCCACTGTTTTTTCTTCAAATCCCGATTAGCATATTCCTCACTTTGTAAATCCCAAATAGCTTTTCGGGATTGTATTTCCGATATAAATTTATCCGTGTCAAAACTCATTGTGCGCGGCCGTCCGGTCGTTACGACAGATGCTCGCAGTGTGAATGCTTTCATTTGAAACCGTGCTCCTATTGGTCGCGGGCGACCGGCAGTTGCCTGTGCGTCGCCACTGCGCGGCGAGTCGCCGAGTCGCCCGGGCAACCGGTGACTAGTGCGTAAACACCTATTTAAACTATACAATATTACAGTCGTCGACAACTGAGTCGCCGGCGACTAGTCGACAGTGCGTAATAGCCCTTAGTATTGCAAATCTCATAATGAAATTGTCAAAAGTGGTAAAACAGTCATTCTAAACAAAAATTGTAGTTTATTTTTGCTGTAAACATCGTAAATCGGATCATGAAAATAAGCATGCATTATAAATAATAATTATTAAAGTTCAGTATAGGTGAAGGAGCTTCCCCTATGAGATTCTTGAGAAGTATGCAATATTTCTAAATAGTTTATAAAAAAAACAAAACATTAGGCGGACGTGTTGGTCTAACAGTTCAACATCCTGGCTGGCTACCCAATAGGTCATTGGGTTCGATTTCCACCAAGGTTCTGGGTTTTATTTATCTATTAAGTATGTATTTACAAATAAAAGTATATGAGTATGTATAAGTAAAAGTTGCCTGGTTTCCATAGTAGAGGCTCTGCCTTGTTTGGGATCAGATCACCATGTGTGGAGATCAAAGTGGAATAGACCTTCGTCCTAGGTTATTATCATAAAGACAAACAATATACTTATATTGTAAAATACATACTTATTGCGAACTGCTAATACGAATACTGCTGCTGCTTTACGAATTGCTAATTCTGTGGAGACGGGTGGAGTGTACAGCTAGATTGTGTTTGTTCCGGGTGTTTACATTATGATGGTCACTATTCTTTGCAAAAGCACTTATGTTTTTCTTTACATACAACAAATTTTCATAAATATATTGTGATACAACCGTTAGAATATCTATTTCTTTAAATTTCTCTTCTTCGTCTTTAAGTTATCACCAGAGAATCAAATTTGCCGACGTAGCTTAACGAATTACCAGACTGGAGTGGCTGCTCATATTTGCTGTAAAACCGATGGTCATTGGGAAACAGTGGTTTTGGAGTAGACACCACTAACCGGAAAACGCAGTGTAGGAGGTTCTGTGTTTCTAGGTTCTGATTTTATTTTCTGACTAATGACTTGACATAAATACCTGGTGGCGTATGGATAAATTAAAGTAAGTAAAGTTTAATCATAATAATAGGTTCACAGGGTATCGATAGCGGTAAAATAACTTTATTTATGTAAGAACAAGAGCATCTGTTTTTCAATTGGAACTGCTAACAAACATAATTTATTTAGTGTTATCGTTTCCTAAAGGAACTGGTACTGACTTATATTTTTTTCAGTGTCATACATAAGTACAAATAAGGTACAGCCTCTTATTAGGCAACGTTGATGTTGTGACACACTTTGTATAAAACATTTTGCCTCAAAATGTATATCGCAGACAGAAATCAAAATCTTTATCACAGACACTGGAATATTGTAGGGATTCCATCCATCCTAGTGATCCTAGTCTTTAATCCGCATCTATTTTTGTCTTATCAAAGAATTATTTTGATAATCTGAAAGAATACATTTGAATTATTATTATTATCATATCAATTTACATAAAGAATATAGAGACAGCAAAATATTTTTAGACCGTATAAATATAAACTCCTTGAAACTAAAACAAAAAGACGTAGAATTTATATTTGTGCCACTAATAAAAACTATTTGCTTTAATATCGATATCGATACTCATGACGTCAGGACTTTTTCAAGCCCTATTGTAAACAAATCGTTTTACATTGTACACAAAATATCCCGCTATTCTTCATTTAAAAGTAATAAATTATGATCAGTTTGAAGAAAAACATGTATTCTACGATATTATTAGGATTTTCAACCAAATTTTCAACCAAAACCATAAAAATATAACAAGCAAAAATGCAGTCAGGAATAGTAATCAATTACCTGTGAAATGTTTACTTATTCGTTGTATTACGATTTGTAACATATCACATGCACTTATTGCACAAGCCACCATAATGGAACAATAATATTTTATATTATAAATTTGAGATCGTGCTAAATTATTATGATTTACTTTGACAGTAAACAGACCGCGAGGCAGCGTTGCAGTGGCTAATGTCAAAAGTGATGCGGAATAAAAAAAAAGAATTTTATCTCTGCCTCTGTTGCACTCGTGCAGTTTGTATTTGATTAGAACTTCTCCTTCCCACGCTATGTTCATCTTTTTGAAGGTAGTGAAAAAAATCTTAAATCTATGGGCGGAACCTTCTGCCAGTCTATTTTGTAATCGTGCAACACAGACGTAGTCACCATCGCAATGGAGTATGATATGATCGATATTTTTTTTAGAAGAAAATTGTATGTTGAAAAGTGAGTTGCACCGCCACTCTTCCCACCCCGCGTCTCTATAAACAGCATCATATATTGCTATAAGTCTGTGTTTACGCGTGCAATGATACATGCCGCTTCACGCGCCGCCGCTACGTAAACAATAATAAACAATTTTTTTTTTAATTAAAACCGACTTCAAAGTAAATTATCTAAAAAGCATAAAATAACGAAAATATATTGAAGTCGGTGCTAGCACATCATGTTAACTAACACTAGCAGCAGCTGACTAACATATATTAATATTACGCATTTTTATCAATATTACAGACATACGCGTCGATTAGAGAACCTTCTTTTTGAAGCCGGTTAAAAACCTCCGACGCGCCGCGAGACGCCACGCCACACGCGACGCGCGACGCCCCGCGTCTCCGTAAATGAGGCCTTAGGGCTCCCACACATAACTGCGAATTCGCATCGCATCGCAAATATCTGCGAGAAACAAATGAATTTTTGTATTGAAAATGCATTTGTTTCTCGCAGATATTTGCGATGCGATGCGAATTCGCAGTTATATGTGCGGGAGTCCTTACACCCTGAGGTTACACCTAACAAACATATCTATCTATACATATTATAAAACAAAGTCGCTCCCGCTGTCTGTCTGTCCCTATGTATGCTTAGATCTTTAAAACTACGCAACAGATGAGGTTTTATACGGTTTTTTCCTATACCATCGACATAGAGACCAAAACAATTTTTTTTGGAATTATTGTCGGTCTGTCTGTCTGTCTGTCTGTCTGTCTGTCTGTCGTTCTGTTCGTCCAGGTATCATTTGAAAACCCGTGGATGGATTTTGATAGGACTTTCACTGATGTGTTGTGTAGAAGTCAAGGTGTAAGTTGGTATATTAAACATCACGCTATGTTTCATAGGGGCTAAGCAGTGAAACATTACTTGCACATATTACCACGTAATTTCCTTTGTATGTGAATAGGGTAATTATAGACTGAGCAGTTAATCATTAAGATATGTATTATTACTCTATATACAATAGGGACTGAGCAGACATTTAGTTTGCATAAGATATGGCATTGGCGAAGGGTCAATTTTTGTAAGGGGTAAGCCGGTCCGGTACACCCAGGACATTTTCATTAGATTTCTGTATTGTTCTAAGTACTTTGCTGATAGCAATATGACATTATATCTTTGAAAAGTTAAAATCTGTAAATCCCGAGCGGATCCAAACTAGATTATGTATGTATTACAGTCGCAACAATAAAAGATGCGGAAAACTTAAAACTTTCATTATCGAATATCATTAGACAGTAATTTACGATGTTAGCGTGATTTACATTATAAACAGCGCCATCTATCGGTGAAATTGAACATACAATAACTATAGAACATTAATCTATATATTATATCAAAGAAAGTCGTGTTAGTTACACTATTTATAACTCAAGAACGACCTAACCGATTCGGCTGAAAATTGGTGGAGAGGTAGCTTAGAACCAGTAAACGGACATAGGATACTTTTTATCCCGGTAGGTTAAGATTAAGCAACGTTAGGTAAGGTCATTAAATAGATGGGTGAACCGATTTGTATGAAAGTGTGCATATCGGGTAGGTCTGAGAATAGGTCATACAGTATATTTCATACCGCTAGGTTAAGGTTAAGCTACATAAGGCAAGTTCATTAAATAGATGGGTGAACCGATATGTATGAAATTATGTGTGCATATCGGGGAGGTCTGAGAATAGGTAATAAAGTATATTTAATGCCGCTGATACCATGATTGACGAGGATATATAGAACGAGAGGAGGGTGCACGAGAGGAGAAAGAGGGAGAGGGGATTCGAGAAGGGGGCGATGGGGTGAGGGATCGGGGGAGTTAGGTGGAGTAAGGGGGGAGTGAGAAGGAGCAAGTTCGTAGAAGAGAGAGGGGGAGAGGGTTCAGAGAGGGGATAACAGGGTAGGAAGAGGGGAAGTATGACGGAAACCGAAGCGGGAGGGGGAAAGAGAGAGGAGAGAAAGAGCATATAATTAGATTTTTTTATAAGAGAGAGAGATATGGAGAGAGATACATCTAGGGAGGAGGGAGAAAAGGGGAGCAAAATGTAATAAAAGCGCGGGCGGAGCTGCACGGGTCAGCTAGTCTTCAATATAACGTAAACTTCACTAATAATATTTACACCACTGACAAAACAGCTGTGAACGTTGTTCATACCGCTAGGTTAAGGTTAAGCAACATAAGGCAAGTTCATTAAATAGATGGGTGAACCGATTTGTATGAAATTTTGTGTGCATATCGGGTAGGTCTGAGAATAAGTCGTAAAGTATATTTCGATGGCTCCTACGTTAAATATCGTATGTGTAAAATCCGCACTTTACAGGAGAGCAAATTAAAGGTATTTTTCTATGCTAATTATTAAACATTTGTTTTCATATTATTCGGTAAAATAAGGCATTTTTTATGGTTGGTAAAGAACAAGAGTAGAAAAATACATTTAATTTGCTCTCCTTTAAAGTGCGGGTTTTACACATACGATATTTAACGTAGGAACCATCGATTTCATGCCGCTAGGTTAAGCAACGTTAGGCAAGGTCATTACATAGATTGGTGAGGGCGGCGACTCCGTGGAGGACGGTGACGGGGTGATCACGTTGCCAGGTTTTCAGGGGCTACAATGCGCACTGAGGGGTATTTGGTGCAGATCCCACTGGAGGGTTTAAGTGGGTAAGAATCCCAGATACCATGATTGGCGATGATATATAGAACGAAAGGAGGGTGTAAGAGAGGAGAGAGGGAGAGGGGATTCGAGTAGGGGGTGATGTAGTGAGGGATAGGAGGATTAAAGTGGAGCAAGGGTGGAGTAAGGGGAGCAAGGTGGGAGAAGAGAGAGGGGAGGTGTTTCAGAGAGAGGACAATAGGGAGAGGAAGAGGGGGAGTGTGACGGGGACCGAAGCAGGAGGGGGAAAGAGAGAGGAGAGAGAGAGAATAGAATTATATTTTTCTTATAAGAGAGAGAGAGATGGAGAGAGAAATAAATCAAGGGAGGAGGGAGAAAAGGGGAGCAAAATGTAATAAAAGCGCGGGCGGAGCTGCGCGGGTCAGCTAGTACTTATGATAAAACTGTAACAGGTCCAATTCTGTACATTGAAGATATTTTGAACATTATGTTTGGAGGGCATTCTATAACCGATACTAAACCAAAAAATGTATTTTTTTTTTATTTTTGTCTGTCTGTCTATCTGTATCTCGGCTGAGCATCACGCCGAAACTGCTGGATGGATTGAAACGAAACTTGGCATGATTTGAGTTAATACTCCGAGGTAGGACATCAAGTCAAAATGTGTATACATGGTTATACGCTTGCTCCGATTTTATCAATTTTTCATTATAATTATAATAAATATTTGTAAGGGAACACTCATAGACAGTTGTTAACAATGTTTGGAAATCGATCAGGTTAAGCAACGTTAGGTAAGCTCATTAAAAAGATGGGTGACCATTTAACGCCATTTGAACTAAACGTCTCCGTACTTCGGAGGGCAAGTACAAAGTGGGTCCAAGTTTTTGACCGACTTTAAAAAAGGAGGTTTTGTATTCTATGAGAATGTAACTATATTATTGAAAGTTTAGTTAACGTAAACACAGCGCGGGCGGATATGCGGGGATCAGCTAGTAAACAATAAAATGATTATTTTTATGACGTAATGGAATTATACTTAGTTTATATAATGTTACTAAGGGAAACATGCTATTTTAATAAAAAATCAGGTGTACGAGTATATTAGTAATTTATTAGTAATTCTTGTCAGCGGTTTAAATAAATTTATTCTTCGTTTGATATCCATCCAACCAAAGGATCTGAATTCAAAACTCGGCGCAAAGTTGTAATTTCGAAAAAGGAACATCGGATTTATATTCAAAATGGATACGAATTCTAATTGGTCACCATTCATATTTAGCGGGAGACACCGGTATTTATGGAAATCCAATACAATTAAACTAAATTAATTAATTCTGGAATTGGACATTTTGGAAGTTTGAGAGTGAATAAATATTAATTTTAATTTACAGCAATCTCGACTGATTGTTGGTCATATAAAGATGATAAATAAAATATGGACGGCATTATACACTCAAGTCAAAGTTAGTCTGATGTTTAAATTGGATGGCTTAGTTCTTAGTCTATCTTTATCGAAATTGACTTCACCAGCTCAAAAGAAAAAATACGGGGGTATTTTTCTCCATGGGTTGGGCTAACTTATTTTCAATAAAATGACGCTAAGTCTTATTTATCTCCATTTTTAACCGACTTCAAAAAAGGAGGAAGTTCTCAATTCGTCTGTATATTATATAGGGTTACAGGAAAAGTCGTGCTAGATCCGTTAAGGGCGTGGAGTACCCATCATTTCTGACTTATTTCACTATGAAACACCCCACCCTAAACTTAACCCTTTTCGAGATTTTCGACTTTAAATTTTTTATTGAAAATTGCCGTTTTTTAGGCTATTAAATTTTAATATGTTTAAGTTAAGTTTAAGTTTATTTATTTTTTTACTTTTTTTTATTTTGGTTAAGTTTAGGGTGGGGTGTTTCATAGTGAAATAAGTCAAAAATGATGGGTACTCCACGCCCTCAACGGATCTAGCACGACTTTTCCTGTAACCCTGTATATATATATATTTATGTATGTTCGCGCATAACTCTGGCAATTATGAACCGATTTGAAAAAATCTTTCGTCCATCTATTCTTTAATCCGTTGATTGGGTCCCATAAAAAAATTATTGCTTACGAATTTCCTGAAAAGTTGGTGTTAGCTTACCGGCTGTGTATAATTGGCACCAACTTCAATAGTATTTAAATTATTTTATACTTTTCAGTGATATTGAAGTCGGTTCAATTTTTTTTTTTAAAAGATTTTTTGTTCAGTCATTCATTGTAAATATTTTTTTTTTGCTTTTTAAATGTCGAATATGTCGAAACAAGGAAAATGGAGTTAGTGACTTTAAGCACTAAGCCATCCAATTTAAAAGTAAATTTCGTCCCCGGAATAGTATGCCAATCCAATAAGGCTCTGTCCATAGTAAGATGCATTGTCTACGCCACTAGTGCACGCATAGGGTTGCTAACCTAAATGCATGATTATAAAATAAATGCTTCAAAATAATCATGTTTGGCCAAATTCGATTAATTTTGTCATGTAAGTAATAAGTATGCTTAGGCAGCCCCGAATCTACGATTTTTTCGAACCGGGGCAGAAACTTGATAGTGGCGCCCCTCCGTTCAGCGTTTGAGAAATTACTTTAAAAAACTCAAATCTTAAATCGGCATCACATGTTCAGTTGTGGTGTGGGCTTGTGTGTCTCTTTCTTAAGCTGAAGGTGAGCCAACCAGTAACCGTATGCTAGGCGCTTTATGGAGCAAGTTTTTTATGTTTAATCATATTATATTACGATTTTAGCGCCCCCTAAAACTGCCGCCCGGGGCCGGTGTTTACCGGATACAACAACTATTCCTATTTCATTTCTCGGGTGACGAATGCCAGTTTTCTACCTATAGGCAGGCATGCATTCCTTAGATAAGAAATAATACTTACCTATATATAATAATATATAATAAATAATAATAAATATAATTGACGGGCCCGTTGGTCTAGTGGTTAGACACCCTGGCTGCTACCCGATGGGTCGTGGGTTCGATTCCCACCTAGTGTCTGGGTGTTATTACCCGATTACGGAACGGAGGGAGGGTTATGATTTTAACAAGAATGTATGCATGTGTGTATGTATGTTCATCTGTTCCCGCATATCTTCTAATCTACTTAACATAATTTGTCGTTAGATAGAGCGTCTTGATTGTCCGCTGGTTATAGGCTATATAATATCACATTATTAGACTGCGATTTTATCCGTAGTCGGGTTTTAGTTTTTAAAACTTATTGCCTGTTTTTTTGTCTCTTTAAGTATGTATTTACAAAAAAAAAGTATATAAGTATTAGTATCAGTTGTCTGGTTTCCATAGTACAGGCTCTGCCTAGTTTGGGATCAGATGACCGTGTGTGGATTGTCCCAAGATATTATTATTATAACTTAATAAATATCTCTTATTCTCTGGTATCAGGGCCGTAATAAAAGTGACTATTTGTATTGTATGCTAATCAATAATCATTAGCAGCCAAAAGACAGCCACTGCTGAACAAAAGCCTCTCCCTTAGAAGGGAGGGGTTGCGATAATCCCCGTGCTTGGCAGGCGGCTTGGGGATCGTAGTATAGGTGGTAGGTAATCCAATAGAAAGACGACGTCTTCGCGTTTTCCTTTAGTCACCTCTTACGGACACCCGACGGGAGGATATGGAAGGGTCCTATTCTTACCCGGACACATCCCCAGTAGCTCCACGGTTTTATACTAATAAGAAATCACAAAGGACCATGCCCATATTAGTATGGAGCTGAAAGTCAAAAATGCCATGCAATGCCCAAATTGCAGCTCTATGTCATATGATAAATATTTAAAAGTATTTATATGATAACTAGATTTAATGTCATATAAAGCACCGGTTCAAAAGATATTGGACATTAAACATGATAACTTCCTACCGGTTTTTTATACATTTTATCGTTTACAGACGGCATTGCTATTAGTTTTTCACTAGGAACTTCATGATCATCACATAAATGCTAAGTCAGATCAGTGTTCTTTTATATACTTATATGTAAGTTATCAGATAAACATGTCAGTTATTTGGAATTATCTAGTCTGTCTCCATTGTATAGTGTCATTATGTATGTGAAAACAATTTGGTTAGTACACTGGTACTGCAATGTCAACAGAACGTCTTATTTTTATTTTATTTTTTATCCAGTGCTTCATATGATTTAAAATTAACAACATAATTCTAGTTTTTATTTATTAGAGCAATCTTGTAATATACTTTATCTGGGCATTTCTGGGGCACAAATGGGCATGGTCCTTTCATCATCATGCAGCAAATACGTAAGTAACCTATATTCGCAACTAGCTGACCCACGCAGCTCCGCCCGCGCTGGTTTACGTTAACTAAACTTTCAATAATATACATTCGCATAGAATACAAAACCTCCTTTTTTAAAGTCGGTTAACTTGGGCCCACTTTGTATTTGCCCTCCGAAGCACGGAGACGTTTAGTTCAAATGGCGTTAATCGGTCACCCATCTATTTAATGACCTTACCTAACGTTGCTTAACCGGATCGATTTTCAAACATTGTTAACAACTGTCTATGAGTGTTCCCTTACAAATATTTATTATAATTATAATGAAAAATTGTTAAAATCGGAGCAAGCGTATAACCAAGTACACATTTTGACTTTAGTCCCCTCTCCCAAGGGAACCGTGCTGAATGTCGGGATAAAAAGTATCTTATGTCCTACCTCGGAGTATTAACTCAAATCATGCCAAGTTTCGTTTCAATCCATCCAGTAATTTCGACGTGATGCTCAGCCGAGATAAAGACAGACAGACAGACAGACAAAAATAAAAAAAATACATTTTTGGCTTTAGTATCGGTTATAGAATACCCTCCAAACATAATTTTCAAAATATCTTCAATGTACAGAATTGGACCTGTTACAATTTTATTACTTACTAGCTGACCCACGCAGCTCCGCCTGCGCAATTTTTACGTTAACTAAACTTTGAATAACAGACATTCGCATCGAATACATAACCTCATTTTTTATAGTCGGTTAAAAACTGGGACCCACTTTTTACTTGCTCTCCAAAGCACGGACCCGTTTAGTTCAAATGGCGTTAAGCGGTCACCCATCTCTTTAATGACCTTACCTAACGTTGCTTAACCAGATCGATTACAAAACCTTGATAACAACTCTCTATGAGTGTTCCCTTACTGATATTTATTATATTATAAAGAAAAATTGATAAAATCGGACCAAGCGTATAACCAAGTACCCGTTTTGACTTTAATCCCCTCTCCCAAAAGAACCGTGCTAGATTACGGGATAAAAAGTATCCTATGTCCTACCTCGTAGTAAGATCTCAAATCATGCCAAGTTTCATTTGAATCCATTCAGTAGTTTCGGCGTGATGCTCAGCCGTGATACATACAGACAGACAGACAGACAGACAGACAGACAAAAATTAAAATAATTACATTTTCGGCCTCAGTATCGGTTATAGAATGCCCTCCAAATATAATTTTCAAAATATCTTCAATGTACAGAATTGGACCTGTTACAGTTTTATTATAAGTATAGATAAGTAAGTATAGATAGATGATAAAAAAATATTCCTATGGTTTCTATATTAGTCAACGTGGTTCGCTGATGTAAACCATTGGCAGCCCTTGTATACGCTACCGATAGAGCCATTTGCATTTGTGCCACCCTGGTGAACACTTCGTGCACATGGAAAAACAAATTATGTTTATGCAAGTGATGAGACGAACAGTCCTTTCGCCTGACTATAAGTGACGTGTGCTCACTAGAAGGTATGTTCCTTGCGCTAGGAACCGTCCGGGTGCAAGCAACAGTGTATAATATTGCTGAGTTCCGGTGTGAAGGGCACTGTGGTGAAATTACTGGACACAAACTTAATATCCAATGTCTCGGGTCGGCAGTGATTCTTCTGGTGTTGCTAGCGTTTATAGACTGCGGTTGGCTTGCGACCTTGGTAGTAAGTATAAAAAAAACCGTGTGGTGTCATAGGACACCGGATAGGAACGAAGTTCCTTGTTTTTAAAATATTAATTTTAAGTTCTATTCGAGGTATAAAGAAAATAATTAATCGGGTAAGTATACATTTTTTGAAGTGAAACTTCTTATGAGACTTCCAAAAATGTTATCACTTAATGAAAGCGCTCACGTGACGCAGTCAATAATAAAAATTAAAAAAAAAACACAGTCTGAACAAACCGGCACACCACACACACCACCACACCACATGGTTGGATGGTTCCACATAAATAATAATAATCTTACGTTCCGGACGTTTTTCCCGGTTAGTGTACCCCTCCGCATGTATACTTAAACTCTCAGAGTAATTAGAATGGAGCTAGTATCGCGTCGATTCCCCGAACAAATTTTTCGTGGCACTTTTGCGGGGTGCGGGAGGCGAAGTAAACACACGCAGATACAATTTCACGCATACCCACACTATAATTAGATATTAAACGAACTTACCTGTAAGTGAAGTTCTATCCTAATTATGCGAAGGCTTCGTCCGAACAGATTAGTTGATTATACATATGTAGTAACGCGTAGCACGTACCATTCCACACTATTTTGAGAATATTGATTTTATAAATCACCTTTTTTTTTTTTTTTTTTGTATGTGGGTAGTCCTATATCCATCGCGCTGTCCGGGCGCCCGCACCATACTCATTTTCTTTGGAGGAACCCTTCACCCACTTCATATTTTACGATATCTGGGGACAAACACTATAAAAGAGGGAGGGTGGGTTGCTAATCTGTTCGGACGAAGCCTTCGCAAAATTAGGATAGAACTTCACTTACAGGTAAGTTCGTTTAATCTCTAATTATACTTCAGGCTTCGTCCTCCAGATTAGTTGATTATACATATGTAGACTTTTAGAGAAAATTATCGTAAAATATGTATAATAATTAATAACAAAAACCAACTGATTAATAAGTGGGCTCATTATATATTTATTAATATTTAAAACTTCATAAATTAAATTACAGTATTTCAGTAAAATCACTTCTATATCATTGAACTATTCATAATGGCTCTACTTAAGCAATCATTGTTTGCACTATTTATGGGCCGGTTGTAAAACTTGGCAAATGTATGAGAATCAGGACTCCAACCAGCTGTTTTCATTATCTGATCTATACTAACGCCTAACCTCTGGGCAGCTGAGGTGGCGGCATGTCGGGTGCTATGCGCAGTGAACGTAGATGTATCAATTCCGCTTTGGGTTAGGACATTTTTTATCCATCTGGATAAAGTTTGTGCAGTAACCGGTTTATGAGGCTTTTTAAAACTAATAAATAGTGAGTTTGCGTTGTTACGAAGTGACTCTGTCATTTTTAAATAAACAAGTAAAGCTTTAGCGGGACAAATCTCTGGTTTTTCATTAAAAAATGGAAGTACTAGCAAGGGTTGAGTTGCTCCAATTCTAGAAGTTTTAATAAGATCAGGGATTTTAATTTTAATTTCTGATTGGCAACTCTTAATGTTACAAATATTAATTTTTGACAGTGTTTGCACCCTATGTGCAGTTACAAGTGCCAAAAGAGTGACTAATTTTTTGGAAATTATTTCGATACAGAGATTTTCATTAGGATGCCATTTTGCTAGATAGTTCAAAACCAAAGACGTGTCCCAAGTTTCATTGTATTTGGGCCGTGGTGGCCTAGAACGAAATACTCCTTTAAAGAATCTTTTAATTTCTTCATTCTGCGATAGGTTTTCTTTAACAATTAAACTTAAGGCCGATCTGTAAGAATTAAGAGTACCGTACTGAGCCCCATCATTAAATTGTGTAGTTAAAAAAATCATGATATCGGAAATTGATACATCAAATAAGTTCAGCTTATTTTCATTGCAATAAACGAACCACTTTTTATAGCACCCTTCATATTGTTTATATGAATTGTCCGAGAGCGAATTAAGAATGATATCCATTGATGCGAGTGGAACACCTTTCAGAATCCATGCCTCCTGGACAAGATGTCTGCCACCAGGGTAATCACGTAGACATGCCGGTGACTGGAATCATGGCAAACGGTGGAAACACTTAAAGGTTAAGGGAAGACCAAGATATAGTAAACATTTATTGCGTACGCATCCAGATGTCTACGCCAAGTAACATACTTTGAACATTTATTATTCGAACAACTACTTCGTGGATGAATAAATCTATATCCGGTTAAAGGAATTTTGATACAATTTGCATGCCAATTTAATATCTGGGTGCGTACGTCATGACTCTTGGTATTCATCAACGTGCGAAATGGTAGAGATTTCTGCTTTCACACCACTGCCAAAGTTGCTTTGTCTGTATGTCTGGTAAACCAAGAAAGCCAATATTTGAAGTAGTAAACGCGGCGGCTGACGGCTACGTTACCACTTGCTCTTAGGTTACCACACGCCATTCCCCACCCCGTTGTTGAGGTGGCCGAAAATATTTTCAGGTCGTACTTGTCGACCTTTATTTTTCAGACTGTTCTTGCAAATATATAAAGCCAGACGTTTTCTAAAACTAATGCAGAAATTAGTAGCCCAACCAAACTTCCGGTATAATTTGAATTATTTATTGATTACTAATTTGACCGATAGGTCTAAATATACATATTACAGATAAATAATCTTATGCTCAGTAATTTAATGACTAGTTATTTTAGTAAAAAAGGGGCATTAATCAAGGCATATTAAAGAATATTTGAAAAGTTTGTTTAGGCCAAGATTCAAATTTAGAAATGGCTCCTAAAACAATAGATTTGTAATTATAGACCATTCTTTGTGAAATAAGGATAAGCAATCAGCAAATTTTACCTTACTTAACGGCGATTGTAATTGTGTTTCTGAGGCGGACGTTGCGACTGCATCGAGGAGTTGGCTAGTCGATTGCCCGTGGAGTTCACCGCAGGCTCCTTGGTCTTCGGGGGGCCCGTCAGCCTGCGAACCGGACCCTGACCCTTCCAGTTTAAATTCCTGGAAGAACCTGAAATGTTCTGCCTCAATCGCTTATCTTGAGGCTTGGAGACAGGGGCTTTTAGGTCTGTTCCAGACCTGTTTATTGCCTTCGCTGACTTCAAGGTTTCGGCTAGATTCTCACCAAAAAGAAGCTTATAAATTTTTGTGTTTTGCACTTGGTCTCGAACATCTTTGTTTACAGAACACAGTAAAAAATTTCTCCGTGTCATTGAATCAGCATGCTGACAATCGCAGATGATTCGAGCAGAGTCCATTAAAAGTTTAAGTAAAACAGTATTTTTCTCTTTAGAAGACAATAATAACGTGATAGCTTCACCTAAGCAGGTAATGGCTGAAGTCATGCGTTTTTGTTTGCTGTTGTTACGTTGTAACAACGTAAAATCATTAAAATAGTAAAATAAAAAATTTACGAACAAATAACTACAATAAATATTTTTATTATCGTACGGAACCCGCGCGACGCAACTAGTATTAGCGCTCACAGCGTTATTCAGTGTCAACATCGGGAACAGTCTAGAAATCATGTCTACAATTCTCACACCTTCACCGTCGAGATTCTTCTATGTATGCTCCTTCTCGCTCGGAAGCATTAGTGTTTTCCATTTCGTATCTCTGTCGCACTTGTTTTGTTGGCGGATAGAAGGGATGGATCGGAATTCCATTCTAGATCGCGTCGCGACCGCCGTAGGTTCGTCGGGATATATATAATTGAGTAGCTGACCCGGGAAGCGGTCATTATCATGTTTATTCATTGTTCAGTGTAGTGCTGCAAAAAATATAAAAAAATGTAATCTAATTGTGATAGTGTTGTGTTTAGGCGGTTGGAACCCCCTGGTAAGTTCATACAATTATCCAAATTAATTAATTTTCATGTTAGGTAATCCAATTACAGTCTAGCAAGTAATATCTCAATCTTTTTATAGTATTATTAACGTCGCTATGGCTATTTTATTTCTTAATTTCATTTCTTCTAGGTAGTGAATGTGACAGGATGTTTTAATGTCAATCAATTATAACCTCATTTATCTATTCATTCCAATAACTTTTATATATGTTTTGACACGGTATTTTCCTTATAAAATTCCTATATCTTAATATTTTAGCCCAATCAGTTTTAGCCATCACAAGAATCAGGTGAAATATAGTCTCAATAACTAATTCCATTGTATAGTCTATACCTGTAATCTTAACCTATATTCTAATGAGTAATTGTTATTTTAGAATGTCCAGATAGTTTAAACTCCATAATATCAGTTCATACTTGCAAGTAATAAGCATTGTGTTTTTCATAATTAGTAGTCTAATAGAATTTTCCAGAGTAAAAATTGTTTACAAGTTTGTCATTGTAAATTAAACTTATAGTCTTGTATGAGTACATTGTTGTATAAGAATGTCTTAATTTCCTTTAAGTGTTAAAGCCATCTGTAATGTAGTTGCTTACATAAATTATTCTTTATTCTATTAGTTCATCACATAGCTGAGAGATATATTTAGTTTTGGTTATTATAAGGGAAAGTACCGGGGAAACAAATATTAAAAGTCTTTGTTCCTTCAATATGTTTTATTATAATTGTTAATGTAATATGTAATATTTTCTTTGTTCTGCATGGCGTTGTGGAATGGTGATTATCCGGCATATAAAACATTGGGGATTTGATTCTGGGTTGGGTAAAAATATTTCATTTAAATATTTAGTTTCTTTAAACTACATTCACCACTCCATTCCGCATAATATTTAATTGTTTTGCGAAAGATACCGACGCCATATCTGGTCACACTAGTGCCAGGGCATCGGATGTTTCGCGCTACAGAAGATGTTTCGACGCGTTCCAGGATTGGGGGTTCACCGTACCCATCGTTCACCGTACCCATTGGAGTGCACCGCTAGGGTTTCACCGTTCCCCGTTTGGAATTCACTGTTGGGACTGCGCCGTGCCCGCTTGGAGTTCCCCGTTACACCGATTGGGACTCCACCGTTCATCGTACAGATTGACTGTACAAGCGGCGACGCTTCAGGCTGCACTGTAACACCCGAGCCACCGGTGTCCTTCAAGAAACAGAGTGTCGGCTGAAGGCACTACCGAAGACCCCCAAGCGTCGAGGACTCGGACGGCCAAAAGTTAAGCCCCAGCACCTTTTTTATTATTCCGACCAGATAACTTCCCTGTGCCGTGAATCCACACCCGTGTGTTTTTGACTTAATTTTTAGAGACCTTAGAGATTGGTTCTAGTGCTAATTTTAGAGACTATAGAGTTTTAATTTTATTAGTGAAAATTTAATTCCTGCCGGGTTAACGCATATGTTTTTATTTTCGATTCAATAAACAACTTGTAATTTTACTTGTTGTTTTTATTCTTGTACCTAGCCGTCAGGCGAACGTAACAGTAACGTCCAACGTACTGTCTACGTAACAGTGGCGCCCAAATATTAAAGGCAAAGCACAGGGAAGTTTTTTGTTTTGTGTATTTTGTTTTGTGGTGTCGGTATTTTTCAGCTCCAAGTGGTAAGCCTTTTGTGGACGGAGGCTGAACGGGGGAGTACCACTGACCCGGTTCTCCTTAAAGAGGAACGGGTAGCCGATTATTGTTTTCTGGCTCCACAGGGTTATCCAATACCATCTCGGATTACCCACACACAGGCATAGTCTGCACAGTGGACTGATTTTTTTTCTTTCTCTTGCAATATTTTAGTGTCAATTTCTTTCCTACTATTTTTATCTGTGCATACTGATTTTTGTGTATTTATATTTTGTGTTTTTTTTTCTAGCATTTTATATTTGAATTTGTGTTGTGCGTAATTAACGTTCTTTTCAGAGATTTTAATTTTTTTTTCTTTTTTGCTGCAATTGTTGCATTAATTTTTTTTATTGTTGCAAAACATTTATTGTTTTGTGTTTTTATTATTTTTTTTTTATTTCTTTTTGAGCTCTGAAAAGATAATAGTGATTACGTACATTATTTTACTTCATTCTTAATATATTTATTATTATTTATTTTTTTAACTTTGCTCACATCGTGTCACATTTCATTGCGTATTGTTTTAAAATATTCAATTCTTTATTTTTTAATTTCAATTAATTGGGTCACATTTTTTTTCTTTAAAAATAATTCCGATCTACCTTATCATTTTAGTTCCGCGCGTGGTTTCGTCTCACATTCTTCTTTTATTTATTTAATTTTTTTGTTTTTGTTGGTCGTTAATCAATATTGTGATGCATTAGCATTCATTTCATTTCATCATGAATAGACAAATATTAAATTCAACATTATTTCGCGCAGTAGTAGATTGTGTTTGTCTTTAGCGGATTAAAACAAGCCTACACGAATTTTGATGTTTTGTTTGGGAGTTTTGTTTTTTGTGTTGTATGACTTCGTTATAGGTCTACACACGTTTGTTTTATTTGCGTTTTGTTTTTTTTAGCGGAGTATGACAGTTTCTTGGTATAGGTCTACTCGTCTGCTGTTCTTCTTTTTCGTTACAGCGGGTCGTGACTGTAACAAATTCGCTAAAGACTAGACATACTCACAATGACGCTTAATTTATTTAATGTTGTTTATTAATATTTTACTTATAGTCATCACCGTTATTGGTTCGACTCTTGTTTTTATTGTCACATAGCTTTCGGAATTTGGTTTAATTTTTTAGTAAATTTTAATTGTTTGTTATTGCGTTTCGGTCTCTGTCTACATTGTCTTTGATGAATTCATTTAAGCCTACACGGATATTGATGTTTAGTTGGGAGTTTGTTGTTTTTTTGCGTTTTTCGCGTTATAGCGGGTTAGTAGCCTTGTATAGGCCTAATTCGTTTGTTTGTTTTTTTGCGCATTTATGGCGCGTTGTGACCTTTGGTTTGGGTCTGTTTTGTATTTTGTTTTGCGTTTTGCGCGTTTAGAGCGGGTTGTGACTCTTTAAATAAGCCTTCACTAATTTCCTCGTTAGAGCGGGTTGTGACTCTTTAAATAAGCCTTCACTAATCTTCTTGTTACAGCGGGTCGTGACTGTAACAAATTCATCAAAGACCAGTGTATTTCACAGTGCCGATTCGTCTATTGTTCACGTGTCAATATTCTTTCCCTTAGACGCTCCTTGTCACGCAGTGCTGTTCTTGAGTCCAATCTTTTAATAGAGTTGTACTCTAGTTGTATGGTAGTCTGTGGATTATAAATTTCCCCAGACAACTATGACAGGTCGTATGTTAGGTCGCATGGTAGGTATTTGGATGTGGAAGTATGAAAGTGAAGACAGTTACTGGGCGGTTCTGTTCTTCTTAAGCGCTTACCGCAGCGGATTTTACTACGTAAAATCCTTTCTCTGGGAGAGGGGGTATTGTTACGTTGTAACAACGTAAAATCATTAAAATAGTAAAATAAAAAATTTACGAACAAATAACTACAATAAATATTTTTATTATCGTACGGAACCCGCGCGACGCAACTAGTATTAGCGCTCACAGCGTTATTCAGTGTCAACATCGGGAACAGTCTAGAAATCATGTCTACAATTCTCACACCTTCACCGTCGAGATTCTTCTATGTATGCTCCTTCTCGCTCGGAAGCATTAGTGTTTTCCATTTCGTATCTCTGTCGCACTTGTTTTGTTGGCGGATAGAAGGGATGGATCGGAATTCCATTCTAGATCGCGTCGCGACCGCCGTAGGTTCGTCGGGATATATATAATTGAGTAGCTGACCCGGGAAGCGGTCATTATCATGTTTATTCATTGTTCAGTGTAGTGCTGCAAAAAATATAAAAAAATGTAATCTAATTGTGATAGTGTTGTGTTTAGGCGGTTGGAACCCCCTGGTAAGTTCATACAATTATCCAAATTAATTAATTTTCATGTTAGGTAATCCAATTACAGTCTAGCAAGTAATATCTCAATCTTTTTATAGTATTATTAACGTCGCTATGGCTATTTTATTTCTTAATTTCATTTCTTCTAGGTAGTGAATGTGACAGGATGTTTTAATGTCAATCAATTATAACCTCATTTATCTATTCATTCCAATAACTTTTATATATGTTTTGACACGGTATTTTCCTTATAAAATTCCTATATCTTAATATTTTAGCCCAATCAGTTTTAGCCATCACAAGAATCAGGTGAAATATAGTCTCAATAACTAATTCCATTGTATAGTCTATACCTGTAATCTTAACCTATATTCTAATGAGTAATTGTTATTTTAGAATGTCCAGATAGTTTAAACTCCATAATATCAGTTCATACTTGCAAGTAATAAGCATTGTGTTTTTCATAATTAGTAGTCTAATAGAATTTTCCAGAGTAAAAATTGTTTACAAGTTTGTCATTGTAAATTAAACTTATAGTCTTGTATGAGTACATTGTTGTATAAGAATGTCTTAATTTCCTTTAAGTGTTAAAGCCATCTGTAATGTAGTTGCTTACATAAATTATTCTTTATTCTATTAGTTCATCACATAGCTGAGAGATATATTTAGTTTTGGTTATTATAAGGGAAAGTACCGGGGAAACAAATATTAAAAGTCTTTGTTCCTTCAATATGTTTTATTATAATTGTTAATGTAATATGTAATATTTTCTTTGTTCTGCATGGCGTTGTGGAATGGTGATTATCCGGCATATAAAACATTGGGGATTTGATTCTGGGTTGGGTAAAAATATTTCATTTAAATATTTAGTTTCTTTAAACTACATTCACCACTCCATTCCGCATAATATTTAATTGTTTTGCGAAAGATACCGACGCCATATCTGGTCACACTAGTGCCAGGGCATCGGATGTTTCGCGCTACAGAAGATGTTTCGACGCGTTCCAGGATTGGGGGTTCACCGTACCCATCGTTCACCGTACCCATTGGAGTGCACCGCTAGGGTTTCACCGTTCCCCGTTTGGAATTCACTGTTGGGACTGCGCCGTGCCCGCTTGGAGTTCCCCGTTACACCGATTGGGACTCCACCGTTCATCGTACAGATTGACTGTACAAGCGGCGACGCTTCAGGCTGCACTGTAACACCCGAGCCACCGGTGTCCTTCAAGAAACAGAGTGTCGGCTGAAGGCACTACCGAAGACCCCCAAGCGTCGAGGACTCGGACGGCCAAAAGTTAAGCCCCAGCACCTTTTTTATTATTCCGACCAGATAACTTCCCTGTGCCGTGAATCCACACCCGTGTGTTTTTGACTTAATTTTTAGAGACCTTAGAGATTGGTTCTAGTGCTAATTTTAGAGACTATAGAGTTTTAATTTTATTAGTGAAAATTTAATTCCTGCCGGGTTAACGCATATGTTTTTATTTTCGATTCAATAAACAACTTGTAATTTTACTTGTTGTTTTTATTCTTGTACCTAGCCGTCAGGCGAACGTAACACTGTGAATTGCTTTATCACGTTTAATAATAATATCAGACACTGCGGCTTTAATCTCAGCGTTCAACTCTGGTGGATCAATTAACTTACAGTTTTCAGGTGTTAAATATTTTTCCATAAGCTCTTTGCGCAACTCGTTAGTTAGTCCCGATGTGGTCCAATGTTGGAATCTAACAGCCAAATCGTTTTGTATAGCTTGGCCATATTTTTTATCTGTAGTTGGATCCATGCCCAGGATTTGCAATATCTCACTGTCGAATTCTAAACCTTCTTGTACTGGAGTCTCTGTTGACCCTGTTGGCTGAACAGGTTGTGAAGCTGTAGTCTGTGGAGGGTCATTTTGACTCGGAGCGACTATAACCACGGAATGAATCGACGTATTATGAGATGTGCTCGGAATAGGATTGCGGTCTAGCTCTGGCTGTGACAGATCCCCACCAGAAGGCGTGCCAATGATATCAGGCATTTCTTCATTGTATTCCATAATTTCGTCCTCTGAAAAGGAGTTTGATGTCGCATGTAGGTCTCAGTTAGACCTGGTCTACAATATACTCTAAGAGACAGTCCCTAGTTGTAACAACACGTACTGTCCGCAAAGATTATTGTATAAACGACAATATAGTAATATACAGTCCTACTTTTTAGTAGGCCGTAAACTGTTTGCTAAACAATTAGACAAAAATAATATATATAACACCAAAGTGTCTCATACTATTGTAATGTTATTTAAAAATTTAAATATTTCCAATGTAAAATAAAGTACTGTACGCACATTTTTAGGTGGGTAGGTACACCTGTATTATAAATAAATTATAATAATTAATCATCCATGTTCAAACATAAACTTATACCAGTTTAACAGTACGAAGTAGTCCCAATACCATGAAAGTACTACCCGCTAACTGTAGGTATTATTATAACACACGGTTAATATAACTGTGGTAAGAAACAGTCCCATTACAAAGAAAGTACTGTTCGCAAACCATAAGATTAATAAAAAAAAAACCATCTACCATAGGAACTTGTTATGATTAACAGTAAGAAACAGTCCCAATGCAAAGCACGTACTGTCCGCAAACTGTATATTTCAATAACAGGCCTCCTTACTTATAATAGTGAAGAAACAGTCCCATCGTACTGTCCGCAACACACATAATTTATCAAGTAAGTACGTAGATAATTTTTACAATCATAGTAAATAATAGTAGGTAAAGTGGAGGCAGTCTGGACACCACTTGATAGCGGTGTATTATAATTTGGAATTTATAAATAATTTCTTCAAATAATTAGGTCAACTTAGTTGCATCTCTGTTCACCCCAATCGGGGGTCTGCGGTGAAAAAAGCTAACACAAAGACATAATTATAATTACTAATATCTCAGGATATTATTAATAATGTGGCATAAACTCTTACCTTGATCATATAGTGGCGAACGCGGAGATGACAAAGACGAGATTTCCAATTCTGAATCATCGGAGGAATATGATCGACGCCGTTTTCTTCTTAGTAATTTCTTTTCTAATTTTCTAATTTTTCGTTTTATTCTATCACAATTATCACTTTTACGTTTAGGCATTTTTTAAAAATAATAATTAAAAAACACTGAATTTAAAATTATTTTCAAATTAAATTATTATTTGCGCGAACGTTGTGGAACGGTGAAGCACTAAAAAGCGAATGAGTATGGTGCGGGCGCCCGGACAGCGCGATGGATATAGGACTACCCACATACAGAAAAAAAAAAAAAAAAAGGTGATTTATAAAATCAATATTCTCAAAATAGTGTGGAATGGTACGTGCTACGCGTTACTACATATGTATAATCAACTAATCTGGAGGACGAAGCCTGAAGTATAATAAACTCGCAACACATTCAAAAAGATACGCACACAAATAAAGAATGACCTGAACATATGAACAAAATTTGGCAGAGGGGTTAGCGCATCATGATCTCTCCAGTGGTATCTCCTCTAAGCTTAAACTAGGTAAAAAACTTCCACAAAGTTGTCGCCGCACTGGGGGTGCCTAAATGACTGGCGACATTACCTCTTTGTATAGCCAAGCTTATACGTTGGCAGAAAAACCTACCAGCCGGTCTCCTGAGACTTCAATAAGTTTGGATGCAACTTTCACCAAACCGTGCGTCTCATGAAACCAAGGCCCCATGGTCTGGCCCCTACACAAACAAATTTTCTAGAAACCAATAAATCACATTTCATTCGTTAGATAAATTAATTCTGAGCCACTTTTAATCGTCGATTGCTTATTATGTAACGTATCTATTACTGATATTATCATTAGATCTTAACCAATGATATTTTACTAAAGATATGTTATATCCCTACTAACGCACGATAAAAGTTGTGTCACTTGTAGTTAAGTTAGCTATACCTAGCTATACATTTTACTACCTATAGTCTGACAAGGACAGATGCATAACAACAAAGGTAAGAGAATACGAGATGGCTATATTTTGTGCGTTCCGTTGTCAGCATTGGTTAAACGCTTGTCAGTGTCATCTTGTCAACTGACACATTCAATTTTCGGATTATTTCTTTACAATATTATTAACAAAATTGCAATACTTTACAAAATCAAATTATTTTTTCAAAGTTACATGTGCTATAATATCCCTGACTGTTTATTTACTTTTGCCTGGTACTTTCTGCACATATTAAATACGCAGAACGTCATTTTCATTTTTTTATAATAGACGTCACGACATCGCACTAACTACGCAGGACGGCGTGCGACTAACTGTTACAAAACCCAGTTGGGGGATACTCGCTGAACGTCTGGCGTGCGCTAATGACATATCTATTGTATATAATATCATTGATATTAACCAATGATCATTGATCTTAACCAATGATCATTGATCTTAACACAATAAAATGCCACGGGAAGCCCATAGCTAACACTAAAAACTCGACACTCTTTTCTTGTAGCCGCAGACTCATGGCGATAGCCCTCACCACCTTTAGATAAATCTAATAAGACTTGGGGATGTTATTTACTGCAGTGTTGCCTTTATTGGTTCTCCTCAAGTGTTAACTCTGTTAAGAGGGATCGGTGTTGCCAATTGGAAACAGATACTTCAGATGTTTATCTGGGAAAAGGTTTCATTTTGCTGTACTTTCAAGACGAATAGAATGATTTATTTTTAAAAAGTACTAGCTGACCCGCGCAGCTTCGCCCGCGCTTTTATTACATTTTGCTCCCCTTTTCTTCCTCTTCCATTGATTTATTTCTCTCTCTCTTATAAAAAGATCTAATTCTATGCTATCTATTCTATTATTCTATGTATTCTATGTTATCGCTGTTAGCGATAAGACCGCCATTTGTACCTAATTTAAGTTATTTTCTAAGTTTTCTGTATGTTTTACTTTGGTGTGCAAATAAAGAGTATAGTATTCTATTCTATTCTATTCTGTTCTGTTCTGTTCTGTTCTGTTCTGTTCTGTTCTGTTCTGTTCTGTTCTGTTCTGTCCTGTTCTGTTCTGTTCTGTTCTGTTCTGTTCTATGCGAGAGCAAAGAATTAGATTTTTCGAGGGAGGGGAAAGAGGGATCTTTCCCCCTCCCTCGGTCCGCGTCACACTCTCCCTCTTCCTCTCCCCGTTGTCCCCTGATCACCCATCTATTTATTGACCTCACCTAACGTTGCTTAACCTGTACGTTTTCCAAACAGTGACTACAGCCTGTCTATGATAGTTTCCTTCTTTCAAGTATTTCCAGTAAGTTTAAATTGTTGACATATCGCAGTGGCGTGCACAGAAAGCAGGCAAAAATACTTTCGAGTTGTTTATGCTTTATGCTAATTGTTCGTGTTCCAGCACAAATATCCTTAAATTAATCAACATTACCAACATATCCATTTACAATAAAAAAAATTACGTTAAGTCATGTCCAATTTAAGATTTTTTTAAATTAAGATTGTTTAGAGAAATCCTAGGGTAGGCAAAGTATTTTTGTCAGTATGGAGGCGCAGAATGAACTTATTAATGTTTTGAAATGCAAATTAATATGTCTATAGTATTTGCTTCCTTATGGATATTTGAAATGTTATACTAATATACTTAATATAGGTTAAACAAGCCGAATACATTTTTTTGCCTACCCTCTGTGCACGCCACTGACATATCGACAGCAGTGCCACCTACCGGGTCCAATTAATTATATTTACAAACCATCCAGGAACCCTTTGGAATGTACACACAAAATTTCATGTAAATCGGTCCAGCCATTTAGGATTCTATAAAGGACATATACAGACAAGCATTCATTTTTATATATATAGATACATACATTGATACGATAGCAGTAACAGCTCAGTGAGCGAGCGCTCGCCTTGGATACAAGGTGCGCAGGTTCGAACCCCGGCTTGCACCTCTGATTTCTTTAATGAATCATGTGCAGATCGTCTTTGTGCGATTGTTACTAGCTTTCGGTGAAGGAAAACATCGTGAGGAAACCAGCATGTCTGAGAAAGCCTAACTAGCTTTCGAATGACGTGTGTAGTCTGCCAACCCAACATGGCCTAAGCCCCATCTTGAAGGGAGGTCCGTGCCCAGCAGTGGGACATAAATAAGGGCTGGTATTATACTGGGTGTCCCGGAAAGGGTATATCAAGCCGAAGGGTATGTATAGTATTGATACTAAAAACTCAGAAAAAAATGTGAAATGCGGCAAAAATTTATATTTTATTAGAAAAAAAATATTTATAGCGTTTTAAAAGTGTTCCTGAGCAGCCATGTGTCATTATGTCTACTTCTATGAAGCTACTGTTTGTATTGATTGCGTCCCTGCCCTGTTTAATAAGAAATTCATACATTTTTTGTTAAATAACGATCAAGTTTTCGAGCTCACTACACTGAAACTGTTGACTATTTTCATTATATTCTTTCACAAATTGATTGCTTGTATGTTACACAATGCGCCATTACCGGCTTGATACCCAATTTCTGGGACCACCTGTATTTGTTATTATTATACATTGACCATTAAAAAGAAACCGGTCAAGAGAGAGTCGGACTCGCGCACCAAGGGTTCCATACCTTCTTTTTATTTATTTATGGTATACAAAAGAACAGTAGGTACATTTGACATATTTCATCTTCTGCCAAACTACATAGTAGTTTGTCGGCAGTCGTTCTCGTTTTACAACGCTAGCATCTGACATACTGTTTATTTAAATTAAACATGAAAATTGCAATACTATTAGTTAGGTATAAGAAAGTACTAAAAGTTATACAACAAAAATTAAAATAAGTTAAAGCCTCACTACGGACACAAAGATAGGTAGTGCTTTTTAGTGTAGTTTTAAAATGTCTTTTAGATTTAATGCCTACCATAAAGCCCTCTGGTAGCTCATTCATTAGTCTTCGGACTGGCCGTGCCTGACGTTACTTTAAAGATGCGCGACTGTTACTAATTCGACGATTCGAATAATCTACAACTACTAATGTACGCATTCGACTTGAATATTAGTAATACACTAATGTTCATAGTCGAATAACCACTACTAATTAGTAACTACTAACGGCGTTTAAACTAGATTGTTCGCGAGTCAGTCGACAGTTTTTGGAATGAAATATGAATGAATTATTTGCCGTTCCGGTCACGGAACGAATAATGTCAAGAGTGCCTATCAAATCACATCATTCAATCCGCCGATTAATGAGCTGATAATCAAAGTCGAGCAAGTATCACATTAGTTACTAACTTCGTAAATCATTCGAATAAGTCGATTGATTTTTATATTCGAATAATTCGATGAAATCATTCATAGTCGCGCATCTTTATTACTCACCCAAGTCATCGGTTACTGAACAGTGGCTGCAACTGGCTGTGAGCGTCTCATATTTTATGTGATGTAAAATAACGACGTCTTAAATTCTACGTTATTTGTAATGATAAAGACATATTTTAAAGCGAATACAATTTAAAATGCAATTCTAGCAAAATTATTTCAGTCCATATTTTGACATGACGTGGCGAGGTAGGGTCTTCTGGGGAGCGCTCTAAGGTCCCCTAAGTGTATTACGAAAAACTATAAATCTGATCCCCAAAATATATCCGGGTCTACGCGATAAATTCTAAGTGGGCGAAAAGGGCGGCATATTTGTCATTATTTATATAGATTTTATGATAAGTGTGAGTCAAAAATTCATAGAACGTCCTTTATCTGAAAGAATCACTGTACTGTCTATGTATTCAAGGCAAAATATCGTTTACGTGGTAAAGATAATTTATAGACCTACACCACAAGTAATTTAACGGGTGTAAGGGACATCGTACCGAAAACCGATACCAGGGATCCAGTACAAGATTCTGAACATTCTAGTGTTGAAGATTTTCATCGGCTTCTACATGAATTTTCAAAAAAAAAATGCCGCTTTTTTTTAATAAAATTAGGATAACATCATTATTGGTATAATAATAAAGCCTAATTTCAATTTAAAAACAATAAATTACTTATTTGTGCAAAATTAGCAATCATCAGCAGCCGAAAAGTCCACTGCTGAACAAAGGTCTCTCCCTTAAAAGGGAGGGGTTGCCATAATCACCATGTCTGGCAGGCGGGTTGATTGAAATTAGCAAGGTAATTTGAATAAAATCTTTTATGAAAAAAAATTGAACCGACATCAATATCACTGAAAAGTATAAAATAATTTAAATATTATTGAAGTTGGTGTTAGCTTACCGGCTGTGTATATTTGGCACCAACTTCAATAATATTTAAATTATTTTATACTTTTCAGTGATATTGAAGTCGGTACAATTTTTTTTCATAAAAGATTTTATTTTATACTTTTTAGTGATATTTTCATATATAAAGATTGAACCACGAAGACCGTAAAATGATCTAGGTAGGTTATGATCACATTATCGTCTACATAGTTTTATACATAATTCATGTTTCTTCGGAAAAAAATATTCGGTCGTAATGAAATTCGCATGGAATCATCATAGTAGTTTACTCTCTCGAATAAAAAAAGAATCATCGAAATCGGTTCATAATTGTCTGAGCAATGTAATGTCGAACATCAGTTTTATGGTTTTTACCAGATAAATTCCTCCTCATCGTTCATGGTCTTCCAGGAAGTTCTTATCCGGTTGTGATAAATTTCATACAGATTCATTACAGTGGTTTCTTATTTCGAATAAAAAAAGAATCATTGAAATTGGTAAATATTTGCCAGAGTTATGACCATTTTTGTCCTTAAAAAGCGACCAAAAAGTCATCTATATAGGCTTTCCTGCAAGTTTCCTACGCAGTCACCATTATTGTTTTTTCAGGAACTACTTATTCGGAAGCAATATTTTTTTTATGGGACCCAACTAACGGATTAAAGAATGGATGGAAGAAAGATTTTTGCAAATCGGTTCATAATTGCCAGAGTTATGCGCGAACATACATAGAAAAAAAAAATATTATTCCGCACGTATTCATTACATGCTCAAAAATTAACAAGTAGTCATCTGTCATTTTCCATTTAAATGGTTTCTGTAATGTTGTCATGGACAATATGAGAAATCTTTAAAAAAAGTTTTGGGTACGTAGTCCCTTACACCCTGTATAGTACTAGAACTAGATGTAAGGTCTTATAGGTGTTAGATGTGGCCCCATTGAGTACGGCGGCGACTCCGAGGAGGACGGCGGCAGGGTTGCGGCCCCCGTCCTCGTGAGCACAGTGACTGGTTCCCAGGGGACTATAATGCCCCTGGCGGCGGGCTCAAAGGCACGGCACTGAGGGGTTCCTGGTACAGATTCCACCGGCGAGCTCAGGTCCCCGTCATGTGTCGATACGACAGCCGTGGGTGGGTTAGTGGGTAAAAATCCCACATACCCCGGTTGACCCCTACAGGTCCCGGGGACCTATTCGTAGCTTCCCCCGCGAGAGCAAAAAATAATAATAAGGTGTTTGGCCCTTAGCCAGGGTGTCCAGGTAAGAATCGCACCTACTCATCTACTCCCGTTGAGGAGACTAATGACTAAAGGAAAATAAGAATACGGGCAGCAGCAATCCCTCCCTTCTAAGGCCATCGGCCGACTATTTGGCCTATTTACAACCGATCTAATCGGCCAAAGTCATAATCAGCACATCTCTAGTTTTCAGTTATGATTTCTTTTTATATTTAAATCTCTATATTTTGATTACATGACCGTGGCCCTAATACAAAGTAATATTTAATATTCTTTTGCACAAGCCTCAAAGATATTAAATATTTGTCCTAGCCAGACTCCATGTCAATAAAACGCTTTGCCACGCGAAATATTCCAACTTTTCCCTAATAAACAATAATGTTTATATACAAGTTAATATCGCAAGTTGTCGCATGCCACCAGAGGGCGCTGCTGCCTCACGGTAACTTTATGAAAATAGTACTCCTTACGTCTTATTGAAATAACAGAAAATACGCGTATACCGAGAAACGATATTTATTTAAGTGGAAGCAAAGTGGAGGGATATAAAATTTCAGTTTTGTTTTCCTTGAAAGAAAGAAAGAAGAAAAGAAAAAGCATTTATTGCCACAGATTACAAATAACGAGGCACACAAAAAACCATATACAAACAAAAACCCTTAACATCTAAAAGTTAACAAAATATAGAAAAATAATAATAAAAATACGTTAAGTTTATACGACAGCATAATGTGCATGTGCCTCACATTGGTCTGCAGCAACAGGCACCAGGTTCAGCATAATGCCAAGCCAAGACTTGGCGCTGATTTTCAACCGGGCCCTAGGTGACTCACGGGTATCAAACGATTATAATTTTATATAAGCTTATTTTACTACTAATAATAATGTATCTAATTTAAGTAAGTATATGTATAATATATGTAGGTATTATATATGAATAGTTAAAGTTATTACACCTAATCAATTAAAAACAATAAAAAAATAAAATTATTTATGTGTTATATATATATGTACTTATGTAGTACCTATCCAATTATGTGCGATAAAATGTATTGTATTGCATTGCATACTGTTATTATGGGACAATCCACATAAACTATAGGTAAAGTTTGACTAAACAAATGTCACCAAACAAATTACACCTATTTCATATAAATCATATAAAAGATCAGACTTATATAAAAGACAAATCAATATTTACATTCTCACACTCCCGTTGTGCATCCATAAAATATTGTCGCAGTCGTGTTCTGAAGGAAGCCAATGAATTTATGGTTCTCAAAGGTGGTGGAATATTATTCCACACCTTGGACGCAGCATATTTGAAACTGCCTCTGAAGGCTGCAGTCTTGTGAGAATGGGTGGATAACTGCTGTGAGCATTTCCTAATAGAACAGTCCCTTCTACTTGACATCCAGTTTAACTTATTATATAAATACGCTGGTTGTTGATATTTTATTATTCCGAAAAGCAGACACGCTAAGTGTAATTGTGAAGTGTAATTGTGACCTTGACGTTTGTTTATATCTAAAAATAGTTTGATATAGTATATCACACTATTTTTAGATCTTACGAGTTTTTAACCGACTTCAAAAAAGGAGGAGGTTCTCAATTCGTCTGTATATTTTTTTTTTTTTTTTTTTTTTATGTATGTTCGCGCATAACTCTGGCAATTATTAACCGATTTGAAAAAATCTTTCTTCCATCCATTCTTCAATCCATTGATTGGGTCCCATAAAAAAATTATTGCTTAGTAATAAGTAGTTCCTAAAAAAACAAGAATGGTGACTGCGCACTGAGAGTTGCAAGAAAGCCTATATAGATGACGTTTTAGTCGCTCGGACTCGCTCGGTCGGACAAAAATGGTCATAACTCTGGCAAATATTTACCAATTTCAATGATTCTTTTTTTATTCGAAAGAAGAAACCACTGTATTGAATCTGTATGAATTTTATTACAACCGGATAAGAACTTCCTGGAGGACCATGAACGATGTGGAGGAATTTATCTGGTAAAAACCATAAAACTGATGTTCTCCATTACATTGCTCTGACAATTATGAACCGATTTCGATGATTCTTTTTTTATTCGAGAGAGTAAACTACTATGATGTTTCCATGCAAATTTCATTACGACCGGATATTATTTTCTGAAGAAACATGAATTATGTAAAACTATGTAGACGATAATGTGATCATAACCTACCTAGATAATTTTTCGGTTTTCGATGGTTCAATCTTTATATATGAAAATATCACTAAAAAGGTTAAAATAAAATCTTTTTAAAAAAAAATTGAACCGACTTCAATATCACTGAAAAGTATAAAATAATTTAAATATTATTGAAGTTGGTGCCAAATATACACAGCAGGTACGCTAACACCAACTTCAATAATATTTAAATTATTTTATACTTTTCAGTGATATTGAAGTCGGTTCAATTTTTTTTTAAAAAGATTTTATAGATTGATAATTTGCGGATTTTATCGCATTAGGTAATAGTAATTCTAAACGAAATTAAATGATAAAATAAATGATATTTGGCTGATAATATAAATGATATTTGGCTGATAATCAAAAATGTCAAAAAATACCATTCCAATTGACCGAGGCTCAAAAAACGAACCGCGTCACTTGGTGCAGTTCAACGAAGGTACGTCAAATTTGGGTGGGACTTAGTAACAGGTGACGAAACCTGGATTTACTGCTACGATCCCAAAACAAAGCAGCTGCAATCGAGCGTATGGGTCTTTCAAGATGAGCCGAAGCCAACCAAAGCGGCGCGCTTGAAAAGTGCATCTAAGCGGATGATTGCTTCTTTTTTTTAATAAAAGAGAATACGTGGCTACTGTTGCTTTAGAGAATCATCGTACCGTGAATAGTGACTGGTACACGACCATTTGTTTGCCGGAAATTATTGTCGAACTCCGTAAAAATAACCGGAAACGCCGTATCATCTTGCACCACGACAATGCTAGTCCCACACAGCCAGACAAACAAACGAATTTTTGAAAGTGAAATACGTAGAATTTATGAGCCATCTTGCATCTGTATGCAGGATGGCTCATAACTTCTACGTTTTTCACTTTCAAAAATTCGGTCACAAGGTGCCAGGTCGGGACTGTTCCCGACCTAGCACCTTGTGACTTTTTTCTGTTCCCAAAAATTAAGAACCAACGCGGCAACCAAATTACGCGGTCAACTATTTTCGTCACCAGAAGAGGCTGTCGAAGAGTATGAAAAACACGTTTCTGAGATCACTACGGAGGAGTAAGTAGCATAAAAGTTTTCAAAATTGGTTTAATCGCATGAAAAAGTGCATTTACGCAAAGGGAGAATATTTTGAAACACAAAAAATCATTTATGACCTTTAATAGTAAGTATTTTTTTTCTTATTCATTCCGGAAACTTTTAGTGCGCCCCATGTATAAGTACCATATCATAAAATATAAGTTTCTACTTATTAGTATTTATTACTTTTTCTTGTTCTCGTGGGAATCCTCTTAAATCCTCAGGACGCTGTGGAGGTCAACTGGGGCTTGTGGGATTCTTACCAACCCCCGCGACTCTCACATCGCATTGGGGGCGCATTATATGAGCTTGTCGCTCCCCCGTGCTATAAGCGCTCGCCTCCTCTTGCCCGATGAAGCTGTTAATTGCCACCTGCGGCCAACAGCGTCTATCATTACCAAAAAAAACTAATGCTTCTAATAGATTTCGTCTTAAACATGTACCTACATCTATTCACTTTCAAAGTCCAAATCACTCTAAAATTCTACGTCCAATATCGGTAATGCCCGAGCTAGACGCACAAAGATACGATCTGTGTTTGGAAACTACAAAATATTAACGGCTCGGGCGGATGCACTTCCGTTGCTAATCTGTTCATCTGAGAGCGAATAGTTTCCATGTACACAGAATGCTATAAATATACTATGCTATTAAAACTTAAAACAAGTATGAAAACACATAGGTGGTTAATCTAGTGACAGATTGACCGCTGAGGTCTCTCAGTGCCAAGAAACTTATAGCACGGATTTATATTTACTTCGATACAGGTTCGTGGCTTATAGCTTCTTGCTCAGTGTGGTCTAGTCTAGACGACACTATTTATTTATTTTCATCTTTATGGCTTCTGTAGCGATTTTAAGCATTTTTAACAGAATTCAAAAAGAGGTTCTCACTGTATTTTTTGCTGTCAACTGTGCTCCGTGCGTTGCCGGATGGTTGCCGGTAATGAATTAATTCGCGTTCATTATTAGCATGCTAATGCTTAATTAGCATTTCAAAAATGAAATGTACCTAGTTGCGAAATTCTGTGAAGTGTGAAGCGAATTCATCGTTCAAGCCATCGATACATTATGGTTCAAGCCATGTTCAAGCGAATCTTGTATAGGTACCTACTTTCGCAACCACCACGGGAAGTTGGGAATTATAATCTATCTGTTTCACGAGATGTCGTTCGCGAGTGAAAATTAGCAGTTTATCAGGTGATGCGAAGAATGAAGCTAAGCTAAAGTATTGAAAAAAATCAAAGTCAAAAAGAAATTAAGTTTGATGTACTTACTCGTATTTTCCTAGTATTTTTTTTTTCTTTCTTTTTCTCTCTTATTTTATTTTTTGAACGGCAGGATACACTGTCGCTGATGCTGATCTAATTATACAGACAAACAATATTTAAAAAAAAAGTGAAAAAATGACGCCCGCTGAGTTACTTGCCGGATCTTCTCAGTTGAGGCCGCGTTGTAATCCGGTGGTAGCTTTTTTTTTTAAATGACCGTTCAGAAGCGTTAAGCCTACTTAAATATGATATAAATAATTTTGAATTTATTTGATTGATCATAGAGGGAATGGGTGAACTACCAATAGGTACACACTTAAGAGTACCTTTGAGCAGCGGCATTGCTACCGCCGTATCAATAATACGGGGCCCATGGGCTACAGAGGCTAGTTTATTCACAATAAACATATTCATTTGGACCCCCCAACAATTTCTTTAAACAGGGCCCGTCTAAAGCAAGCTAAGCCACTGCCGAAGGTCGATAAATTTTCAGCTACGCGTCGCATCGTTGCGCTGGAGAGATGCCTAATCTATTCACCAACATCTACATATATAGGTAATTCCGGCAAATTGAATCCTATGAGGACAGACAATGATTTGAAGCCGGACCTATCTGTCCACCGGGTGCCTTATACCTCCGTTTGTCATAGAATATCCGATGGAGGTAGTGTTTCGATGCATCTTACTGTTGCACATGAACATTAATCCATTTCTTGAAATCGGGGTATTTGGATTGAAGCCATTTTATGCTTAATACACTATTAGTAAGTAGAGATACCAAGTATCTCGTACTCATTACTAAAAAAAATATCATAAACGGTTCAGAGTGCGAAAATAGCTTTTAATAAAATATTATTAAAAAAAATCGAACCGACTTCAATATCACTGAAAAGTATAAAATAATTTAAATATTATTGAAGTTGGTGCCAAATATACACAGCCGGTAAGCTAACACCAACTTTTTAGTGATATTTTCATATATAAAGATTGAACCATCGAAGACCGTAAAACGATCTAGGTAGGTTATGATCACATTATCGTCTACATAGTTTTACATAATTCATGTTTCTTCAGAAAAAAATATCCGGTCGTATAGAATCATCATAGTACTCACTCGAATAAAAAAAAAATGTGCGTGCGTGGAGTCCCTCCGCGCGGAAGAAGTGAAACTTCATTCTCGCTCTGTCTCTTTCTATTCCACCTCCCCGCGCAACGAAGTCGACGAAGTCAACGAAGTCACTCACTCATCCACCCACTCACCCACTCACCCACTCACCCACCCACCCACTCACCAACTCTTCCACTCACCCACTCACCCACTCCCCCACTCACCCACTCTTCCACTCTTCCACTCACCCACTCATCCACTCCCCCACTCACCGATTCACCCACTCACCCTCTCCCCCACTCACCCACTCAACAACTCCCCCACTCGCCCACTCCCTCACTCACCCACTCCCCCACTCACCCACTCTTCCACTCGCCCACTCACCCACTCCCCCACTCACCCACTCATCCACTCACCCACTCCCTCACTCACCCACTCCCCCACTCACCCACTCTTCCACTCACCCATTCACCCACTCCCCCACTCACCCACTCTTCCACTCACCCACTCCCCCACTCACCCACTCACCCACTCACTCACTCACTCAGTGTCGGCGTCACTTGAGCGCTTTCGTAACCACTAACGCCATTTAACGCCTATCGCCTATCGTTTAACACCTATCATTTAACACTTAACATCTATCGCATAACGTCTAACGCGTTAAATGATAACATTTTTGGAAGCCGCATAAGAAGTTTCACTTCAAAAGAATAATCGAAATCGGTTCATAATTGTCAGAGCAATGTAATGGAGAACATCAGTTTTATGGT
Source organism: Furcula furcula (assembly GCA_911728495.1). Classification (NCBI taxonomy): domain Eukaryota; kingdom Metazoa; phylum Arthropoda; class Insecta; order Lepidoptera; family Notodontidae; genus Furcula; species Furcula furcula. The sequence goes on along the minus strand of OU452264.1, from coordinate 4,684,977 downwards.
TTTTACCAGATAAATTCCTCCACATCGTTCATGGTCCTCCAGGAAGTTCTTATCCGGTTGTGATAAAATTGATACAGATTCAACACAGTGGTTTCTTCTTTCGAATAAAAAAAGAATCATTGAAATTGGTAAATATTTGCCAGAGTTATGACCATTTTTGCCCTTAAAAAGCGTCATCAACATAAAGTCATCTATATAGGCTTTCCTGCAGTTTTCCTGCGCAGTCACCATTCTTGTTTTTTCAGGAACTACTTATTACTAAGCAATATTTTTTTTATGACCCAATCAATGGATTGAAGAATGGATGGAAGAAAGATTTTTTCAAATCGGTTCATAATTGCCAGAGTTATGCGCGAACATACATTAAAAAAAAATATACAGACGAATTGAGAACCTCCTCCTTTTTTAAAGTCGGTTAAAAAATAGCTTAATTATGTTTAACGCTAATTATCGTTTGTAAGTACGGCAGTTCATTTCATTACCACGACGCCAGCCAAGAGTGGGAATTATGGCCATCCCTCCCTTTTAAGGGGAGGTCCTTTTTTTGGCAGTGGACGTAGGTATTTCGGCTGCTGATAATGTAATAAAAAAAACTTTTTAAAAAAAAATTGAACCGACTTCAATATCACTGAAAAGTATAAAATAATTTAAATATTATTGAAGTTGGTGCCAAATATACACAGCAGGTACGCTAACTCCAACTTCAATAATATTTAAATTATTTTATACTTTTCAGTGATATTGAAGTCGGTTCAATTTTTTTTTAAAAAGATTTTATTTTAACCTTTTTAGTGATATTTTCATATATAAAGATTGAACCATCGAAAACCGAAAAATTATCTAGGTAGGTTATGATCACATTATCGTCTACATAGTTTTACATAATTCATGTTTCTTCAGAAAATAATATCCGGTCGTAATGAAATTTGCATGGAAACATCATAGTAGTTTACTCTCTCGAATAAAAAAAGAATCATCGAAATCGGTTCATAATTGTCAGAGCAATGTAATGGAGAACATCAGTTTTATGGTTTTTACCAGATAAATTCCTCCACATCGTTCATGGTCCTCCAGGAAGTTCTTATCCGGTTGTAATAAAATTCATACAGATTCAATACAGTGGTTTCTTCTTTCGAATAAAAAAAGAATCATTGAAATTGGTAAATATTTGCCAGAGTTATGACCATTTTTGTCCGACCGAGCGAGTCCGAGCGACTAAAACGTCATCTATATAGGCTTTCTTGCAACTCTCAGTGCGCAGTCACCATTCTTGTTTTTTTAGGAACTACTTATTACTAAGCAATAATTTTTTTATGGGACCCAATCAATGGATTGAAGAATGGATGGAAGAAAGATTTTTTCAAATCGGTTAATAATTGCCAGAGTTATGCGCGAACATACATAAAAAAAAAAAAAAAAAAAAAATATACAGACGAATTGAGAACCTCCTCCTTTTTTGAAGTCGGTTAATAAAATAAAAAAACTTTTATTTCCTTACACTACAATTAAATACTATAACTAATCTAATGTAAACAAAAAAATAAATCAGAGTAGAATTTTTTGAGTTATGAGTACATACATAGTAACAAGTGTTTAATTATTAACTTCTACCTAAGCACCGCCTGTAGCAGTGAAAGCCTCCTCCAAGTCCTTCCACACGTTTCTCTCTCTTGCAGCTCTTGCCCATAGCTGATGATGATGACGATTAAAATAATTCGAGAACTCGATTACCTAATGATAGAACTAGGTATTAACTTTTTTTTTTTTTTGACGCGGGGGAAATCTTCCAAAGAACCCCGGGAGCTGTAGGGCTCGACCGGGGTATGTGGGATTCTTACCCACTAAAACCCCTGCGGCTGTCGCATAGGCACATGAGAGGGGGAACCCCAGGGCTCTCCGGTGGGATCTGCACCAGGGGCCCCTCAATGCCCTTCAGTCAGTGCAGTCAGGGGCCTTTGAGCCCGCCGCCGGGGGGCGCATTGTAGCCCCCCGGGAACCTGACACGGTACTCACGGGGACGGGGGTTGCAACCCCGCCGCCGTCCCCCTCGGAATCGCCGCCGTACTCAATGGATGCTCAAAGGGCCCACACCCCGAGCGTCCAGCGACTCCGAAGGAACTATAGGTAACCTTTTTTTTTACGCGGGGGAAATCTTCGAAAGATCCCCGGGAGCTGTGGGGCTCGACCGGGGTATGTGGGATTCTTACCCACTAAAACCCCCGCGGCTGTCGCATCGGCACATGAGAGGGGGGGACCCCAGGGATCTCCGGTGGGATCTGCACCAGGGGCCCCTCAGTGCCTTGCCTTTAAGCCCGCCGCCGGGGGGCGCATTGTAGCCCCCCGGGAACCAGTCACGGTGCTCACGGGGACGGGGGTCGCTACCCCGCCGCCGTCCTCCTCGGAGTCGCCGCCGTACTCAATGGACGCTCAAGGGGCCCACACCCCGAGCGTCCAGCGACTCCGAAGGTAGGTAACTAACCTTTTTTTTTTTTTTTGACGCGGGGGAAATCTTCGAAAGATCCCCGGGAGCTGTGGGGCTCGACCGGGGTATGTGGGATTCTTACCCACTAAAACCCCCGCGGCTGTCGCATCGGCACATGAGAGGGGGAACCCCAGGGCTCTCCGGTGGGATCTGCACCAGGGGCCCCTCAGTGCCTTGCCTTTGAGCCCGCCGCCGGGGGGCGCATTCTAGCCCCCCGGGAACCTGTCACGGTGCTCACGGGGACGGGGGTCGCAACCCCGCCGCCGTCCTCCTCGGAGTCGCCGCCGTACTCAATGGACGCTCAAGGGGCCCACACCCCGAGCGTCCAGCGACTCCGAAGAAGGTAACTAACCTAACCTAACTGACTATTGAAGGTGCGGTAGTAAGAAGCTTAAGTGCTAGCAGTATTTCTTGCATCACAATAATGCATTAATTGTACTAGGTGGTAGGTTCCTTGTGCAAGGAACCGTCCAGGTAGGTACCACCGCTGTGTCAGATATTCTGCCGCCAAGCAGCAGTGTGTAAGCATTGCTGTGTTCCGGCATGAGGGGCACTGTAGCTAGTGAAATTACCGGACACAAAGACTTAATATCTAAAGTCTTAAGGGTCGGCAACGCGCTAGTGATTCTTCTGGTGTTGCTAGCGTCTATAGGCTGCGGTGACTGCTTACCATCAGGCGGGCCGCACGCTTGCTTGCTACCTTTGTAGTATAAAAAAAATACTATACCTACATAGGTAGGTAGGTAATCGTGTATTTTAACGAAAATTAACTGAACAAAACCAGTTAACCAGTAATATCTCGTATACGCTGGCAGCCGGTAACTAGAACAAAATTTTGTGCAAATAAGATTAGTTGACTGATGGCAGAGCCGGTCCGGAATAATTGGAAAAATCCGGATTAAAACTAGTCGCAAATCGCATTGTTATGTTTTGTATTATAATAATAATTAGGGGAATGTTTTTGTTTTCGAAGTGGGTGATGAATGATTTAGATATAATTATATAAATATTTGGATATATGTGGGTGTTTCTCGAAAAATAATTTTCGGTAAATAATTTTCTGATTATGATGATGGATCTATTTGGGTTTCCCGAAAAATAATATTCGGTAGGTAAAGACTTATCAGGGGGTTTAGTACGACTGACAGTTTTTGCCCGTACATTTTACTAGTTTTTGATAGTTACCGCTAGGGGGCGCTGGTGTTAAATATATGGAGAAAACTGTCAGTTTGATCGAGCTCGTAAACTATCGGAACTCGTACTAGACCCCCTGTTGCATTATAATTAAGAAGATAAGAAGCTAATCTTATTGTAATTATATCGAACGTTTTAAAACAACCACATTAAAAAGTAATCGGCGAGTGTCTAAACGGACAAGGTATAAAGTCGGTCCTACGCCTGTCCTCTTTTTAGACCTCGGATTGTGAGAGGTAAATAAAAAGGGAGTGCACTTGCGTCTACGCAAGAACTTGTGCACTATAATATCTCGCGCTTAGATGGCTGATCTTGTGAAACTGGCCGCTGTGGTTGTATCGGCCAGGAGAACATTATTCTTCCATTAAAGATTATAAGGGGTGGTAAAGCGCAAACGTATATCTTATAATATTCTAAGAATTCGTTTATCTACATAGCTTTATTAAAATAATTATATATGTATATTCATTCCTCTATAAAAACGATGGGTATATAATGCAGAGCCCACGTATTGGAAAGTGGTATGGTTGCCGAAAGTGTACCAAGAGATGGCTCTGGCAGCCTCATTTGGACTAAAATGCGGCTACTTATCAAGTCGTTGATTGGTCTACAATTATTTTTTCTAATGAATATTTGAGGGTGCAACAAGATTCGTTGCACTTCCTAGTTCCTACTGGACAATGGGCATTGTGAATTTTTCCGTGATCGCCGCTACACGTCTATAAATTTTTAAGACTTTTTATGACCTCGTGTCATCGCTCGCTTTTATTACCAATCATCCGATCCTGTGTAACTTGCTCGGCTAGAGTGCGAATCTAGATCGCCTCGCCGAATTGTACTATATTGTGAAGTTGAATAATCCGTGTGCCGGCCGGCGAAGACTAGCCAATAGGTTGCTGTGGTCTGCTGCCTCACTGTATGCTGTAGGTGTCCAGATCTGCTGAAAGGTACGTGGGCATATTTTCTTCCTGCATAGTAGTATACCCGCTCGCATTTTATTGAGGATTGACAGGATTTCGGATCTCGCGGTCAGCCATAACTTTTAGGCATTGGCCATCTTAATTTAATTTTAATTTATTTTTTTAAACGTACGCAAGTACACCTGGTGTGGGCTATTTACACGCCCCTCCAAGGGGTTTAGAGTTTTGGTATATTCATGTCAAATGCCAAAATTCAATTAAATAATAAAACTTCAGTCACATATTTTCTTTATATTTGGTAGCTATAAAATAGCTCCATATTTAACTTATTGTGAACATGTACACATACTTAATAATTACTAATAAATAATCTAACTAACTAAATATATAATACAGTCTGACGAGTATAAGTTGGCGGGTGGCGTTTTTGAGGAACTAAAAAGGTCAACTAGAAAAATCACGTTTATACTTGAAATTTCACTGTTATAATCGGTGCGTATTTTTTGAAAAATACTATACCATAATCTTGCGTACCTAGTGATTAAAATTGGTGTTAAGGAGCAATTAGAAAAGGACATTTTTTTAACACAGTGGCCCCACAGACGCGCCAAGTTATACTGGTCGGGCTGTATACAGGCAGTTAAAATAGGAACAGGAATAGGAATAGGATAGGGGCAGGAATTATAGTTAAGTTAGATTTAAGTTTATAGGAACTATATTGCCTCAAATAAGGAGGTGGGCGTTAATGGCTGCGACACAGTTTTTTAACTAATGCAGACATTATCGTACACAATTTAAATGAACATGTAAATTTTGTTCCTAATAAAGATTTTTATTTTTTATTTTATTTTAGGATTAAATAATTTAAAGCACAGCAAAAAAATATTATAATAATACATTACTTTTTTTAAATTATAATTGTTTCTTTAACAGTGTGTCTGACCAACCGTCACTCATCCTCGCCTTTTATTTTGTGCCTAAGCCCTCTCATCAGACTACGAAGTAGAGGAGACCCAACCCCGTTAGACATTACGGGTAACATAAAAAAGCTTCTTTGGCCAACAATTTCCAATGCATTGAAATGAAAATACGTTCAGTTAATTTCCGTGATCTGTTGTAGTTTTCGTAAAATAAAACAGAAGTCGTATGTACATTTCAATTGGACATGATTGTCACCTAAATTATTATATTCTTACAAATTATTTATAACATTTTCACATCTTCTACATTTATCACTATTATCTATGACGTTATATTTTCTACAGCGCAAACACTGGCCGTTTTTACTCTGTGACAACTCGATTTCCCATTTCCCGCCATTTTTAACGTCAAACAAACTGACAGATGACAGCTCAAGGATCTCGCATAGCACACTATCATTCACACCATCGGAATAATTTAAATTATTTAATTTAGAAAACAAATCTTCGTTTAATTTTATGTTAGCACTAAACTTCTTCAAGTTTTCATTTTTTGACGACACACAAATTTCTCGTTTCAAATCCAAAATGGCGTCCATTACTGATACGTCAACGGTTGACCGTAAAACCGGTAAATTTTCCGTAAAATAAAACGGTTTTTCGTGCAGAGGATGGTACAGCCATGCTTCCTCGACGAGATGCGGTAAAATAGGTCCTAAAGCTTTACATAGAGAGACTAAAATCGTGTGTACCACTAACTGCGCCGCTATCCTTTCTTCGGAGTCCTTTTGAGAGCAATACAGCCTATCTTTTACACAATGACAATACAAACCGGATATTTTATTACTAATAAAGTGCAATATCGTCTGGGCTACATGGTTGTACCTAAAATTATTGTAATTGTCTTCTATTTGTTTAGTAAAGTCCTCAACTTCTCTGACCATGTACGCGTCAAAGAAATTTAATACCGGTTTTCGGTCAAAATCGGTTTTATGCAAATCACTAACGACGCCGAGGAGATATTTCATGATGTTTCGAATACGAATTAGTTCGGCTTGACAATCGTCTAATAGATTTTTGCTGATAATTATTTGGGAATGTTGTGTTGAGTGACTGGCTACCCACCATCTGTAAAATTATATAAAATTAATGTCATCATCATCATCGTCACCAGCCGGAAGACGTCCACTGCTGAACATAGGCCTCCCCCTTCGAACGCCACAATGAACGACAATTGGCTATTTGCATCCACCGGCCACCTGCAACGCGCACAATGTCGTCTGTCCACCTAGTGGGAGGCCTACCTACGCTGCGTCTTCCGGTTCGTGGTCGCCACTCGAGAACCTTTCTTCCCCAGCGGTTATCGGTTCGCCGAGCGATGTGGCCTGCCCATTGCCACTTCAACTTGCAGATTCTAAGAGCTATGTCGGTGACCTTGGTTCTTCGGCGAATCTCCCCATTTCGGATTCTGTCGCGCAAAGAACCTCCGAGCATAGCTCTCTCCATAGCTCGTTGTGTGACTCTGAGCTTATCCAAAAGGCCAGCCGTTAGAGACCACGTCTCAGTACCATATTATGTCATCACTGGCAACACACACTGGTTAAAAACCTTCGTCTTTAGGCACTGCGGTATTTTGGACGAGATTTCGCGTAGTTTCCCGAACGCTGCCCATCCGAGTTGGATTCTTCGGGCGACCTCTTTGTCGAAGTTGGACCGACCTACCTGGATAGTTTGTCCTAGGTATACATAGTGGTCAACAACTTCGAGTGTAAAATTAATGTACATCATAATAATAATGTCCTCCTATCCGATACGACAGCAGCGGTCAATCTTTCGCAAGATCAGCCATCTGCGCGGGAGATATTATAGTGCACAAGTGCTTGCGTACACAAGTGCACTCTCTCTTCCTTTTACCTATCACAATCCGATGGGACGGGAGACCGACACGACCGGAGTGAGATCAGGCACAGGATCGACTTTTTACATGCCCATCCGACGCATGTATCATCTTACTTTACAGAGAATCAGATAATCGGCCTACATTGTCCTAGCCTGTAAGGAACAAATACACAAAGTTGTTGCTTCCCGCGGGATTCGAACACGCGACCTCCAATTTCCATTCCGATCTATTATCTACTTCTATTTTGACCTCCTGATACCACACTCCTACCACGTTTTCTACTGTTTTATGAAACTTCGCCAATTTTTTTTTTGTTTTATTCTACATAAGCTAGTGCTTGACTGCTGACCCACCTGATGGAAAGTGGTGACGCAATCGAAGATGGTAAAGCACACTGGCTTATTAAAAGCCTATTCACTCTAGCCTAGAAGACACTCACTAATTTCATCTTATCCTTTTTCCCTTCTATTTTTCCTTTCACTATCATTTTAAAGATATTATTGTCGACAGTTAAATTTCAAACTTATTTCGGTACACATAAAGTCTATAGTGGCATATTTATGTTTACCATTTTGTTCCCGTCTCATCTCTGAGTTACCTAAACAGGTCTCACCTGAGGGTATCCACACCATAAGCCGGTTGATTATTCCTGTCCTTCCCACCATGTATAATGGTCTGTGGGTCAATCACATTGCCAATGGATTTGGACATTTTGCGTTTCTTGTCGTCCACCACAAATCCATGTACGAAGATCGATCTGCAAGATACAGAGTACAGTTTCTGCAAGATAGTATTTAGTATGACCTTTAGGCTATATCTATGGGAATTTCGAAACTGTCCGAGTATACTTTCGGAATACTTTAAGTTCAAGAATATCTTTGGAAGTATTTAAAAGGTGTTTTTTTTTTTATACTACCAAGGTGGCAAGCAGGCGTGCGGCCCGCCTGATGGTAAGAAGTCACCGCAGCCTATAGACGCTAGCAACAGCAGAAGAGTCACCAGTGCGTTGCCGACCCTTAAGACATTAGTTATTAAGTCTTTGTGTCCGGTAATTTCACCATCTACAGTGCCCTTCATGCCGGAACACAGCAATGCTTACACACTGCTGCTTGGCGGCAGAATATCTGACACTGCGGTGGTACCTACCTGGACGGTTCCTTGCACAAGGAACCTACCACCTAGTTAAGTAATTACAAGTCTTCGTAGGCACGAAGATTTGAAATGAATCGGATCTCTGACTCTGAAAGGCCAATGTTTACCTAAAAAGCCTTTAAAAGTTCATGAATGACTACAGAAGTTTCTATAATCAACAAATATGTCTACGAAGACTCGCGAAGAACCCGGAGTGGGGTACCTTCAAAAGGCTTAATAAGTCCAGGAATTAATACAGAAGTCTTTAAAATGGGCAAATTTGTGAAGAAGACTAACTAACATAGAAAAAATATTTCTACGGAACATGTTCAATAAGCTTTGTGTACCTCCAAAAGGCTTACAACACAGATATAGATATACATAGATAACGCAAATGCATGTACTTCGCGTGTCCGAACCCCGACGAAACGTCGGGGTTGGTCGCCGCTAACATACAGTCGCGCGCGTCTGTTGTTCCAGCCGGTCGACCGCAAAAACTAAAAAATGCCTCGTTGCGTGATAATTAACTGCAATAGCCCATAAATTTCAAGAACCCAAAAACAGGAACATATTTCTTATCACAGGTAAGTTATTTTAAAATGATATTATGCGTAAATTCATTTCAAAACAATTGTTTAAGTTTTCAGAGCTGTGATTCCAAGAATATACCGTAACTATGGACTAAAGTTACGTAAAACTATATTCACATTACGTTGCCGCGTTTGCTTTGAGCGTTTGATCCGACGTTGAGTGTAAAGAGACGATGAATATCAGAACAAGCAATACTGTTGCGCATCGCTTCGACTTCGTAATACAGGCAATTCGTAACTCGTTTGTCAAATCTAGCGAGTAATGTTGTTCGTACTACAACATATATCAATAATCGATTTTAATCGAAATCGGACCGACGACGAATAACTCCTGTCCTAATTTTACACGATAGATTTAAAAAAAAATGTTCATGTATTAATGTGTTCCTGTTTAAAGTTTATCCTTTGAACATAATTATACGACAAACATTTAATTTATTTATTTATTTATAAACTCTTTATTGCACACATAGATAGTAATAAATGTACAAGTTTAGCAAGTATAAAAAGTACAATGGGCGGTCTTATCACTCATGGCGATCTCTTCCAGACAACCTTTGAATGGACAGAATGAAAATATATTAAATGCAATGGGCAATCGTGGTGCAACAAACTATATAAGTAAACTAAACTTAAACTACTTACCTTCTTAAATAAGAATATAATTTACATACTTATAATTTACAAAAACATTTAGTATGTTTACAAATTTCTACACGGCTGCGCGGCTCCAGTTGAATCGATTGAATCGTAGCGGGCGGAGGGACATCGGCGGCATCGGTGTCTTTGAATCGGTTTGGATTTCTCGTCACTAAATTTCCGCCGTGACGTCACAGTAGGTGTTAAAAAGTTGGCACGCTCTGTTTCAATCATCGATATACTATACCAACTAGATTAGCTGTCACGACCCGAAAAGTGGTCACGAAAATAGAGCTACGGAGACGGCTGTCGCTCTATTTCAAATTAGAACGAGCCGACAACAGGATGTATCGAAATTCCTTATTGCGCGTTTATAAACTGTCCAAATAATATAATACTTATCGTAATACTAAAATTGCAGATGGAGAATTTTTTTTCGTTTCGTGTTCTTATTACTACTAGTTTAAATAATAAATATAAGTAAGATATCATTAGAATACGAAATAATATTTATTTATTTGATATTTTCTCCGCTAGTAGTTCGCAACTGCCATGCCGAGACTGACAAAATTAATGTTGCCGATAGGCGTGTCGCCACTGTCTATACGAAACTGTCAAACTACACATTACCATAATAAAAAAGTTAGTTCTCATTTTTGCCACCAGCACGGATAAGTTTGTAAGTCAGTACACACACAATGGAAACACACCTGTTTTGAACCTTATTTTATAGTGGTTAAGATTTTCTTTTAAATGAGTACATTTTTGTTTAAGTCAAAACAATTACTTTTTTCGTATAGCTTTGGCGGTTTTATTGATTTTTCTTTGTCTCCGATGTAAAGGTTTTATGTGCCAACATTGCTGCATACAGAATTAGACTTTATTACTATGTGAAGGCTTCTATTAGTCCGACGTTCCGAATTATTTAAAACTATTTTCTACAATTTCTAGCTACGTGTATAGTTGTGTAAGTATATGTAACCGCGACCACATTTTCGATGTCATTTTGTTCGTGACAGCTAATCTAGTTGGTATAGTATATCGATGGTTTCAATACAAATCGTGAGACTTGCGTTATCTATGTATATCTATATCTGTGGCTTACAAAGTCGAGATTTAATTAATTTTGGAAACTTGTATTAACAAGTTTCCAAAATAAACGGATGTGTCTATCTACGGAAGACTGAAAGCGCCGCGTTTACATACAAAATATTTGAAAAGTCTACAAATCAATACAAACGAGAACCTTCCCCTTTACCCTCCTTTGTTCAGCTGTGTACGTTTTCCAGATAATGATGTATCGGGTCTGCATATTTTTATATCAATAAAATTGTTGACTTACTTATATGGCGCCTCGTCAGTCAAGGCCAGGGATGTGAGCAACGAGGCCTGGAACCAGCCGGTCAGCTGGTCCACACCCTCAGAGTACAGGTTAGCCTTAAGCCCTTCTAACGTGCTCCAGGAAAGTCCTGAATCTAGCCATATATCCATAATATCCTAAAAAAAGTACAAAACCAATTTTTATTTTATTTTCATCATATCTCAGAAATGTTGAATTTACTGTATAATGATGAATAACCATCAGTGAGTTAAGGATCGATCTAGTAGTTACCCCGTGGGGTATCCGGGTAAGAATAGCATCCTCCCATCTCCTCCCGTAAGGTGTCCGTAAGAGGCGACTAAGGGAAAACAAGAAGACAGGCAGCAGCGTCTTTCTATTGGATTATCTACCAACTATACTGCGATCCCCAAGCCGCCTGCCAATCTTGGGGATTATGGCAACCCCTACCTTCTAAGGTGGTAATAAATAACTGAAATACCTTTCCTTTAGTGACTTCTTTGTGATCGAGCTGGTGTTCCTCGATGACGTCATCCGGTAGGAGATCCGAGACGTCGCAAGTCCACCACACGTCTGGGCCTTGGGTCTCGATGAGGTCACATAGTTTGTTCACGATGCGACTGAATTCCATACAACAATATGTAGGCATATTAAGTATTTCCCCGCGGGGTGCCGGGTTAGAATTGCATTCCCCCATCTCCTCTCGTTGGGTGTCGTAAGAGGCGACTAAGCGAGAACAGGAAGACGGGCAGCAGCGTCTTTCTTTTGGATTTATTTTTCACCTATACTGCGATCCTCATGTCGCCTGCCAAGCGAGGGGATTACGTCAACCCCTCCCTTCTAAGGGGAGGTCTTTGTTCAGCAGTGGACGTTTTTCGTGATGATTATGTATTTCAGAGGGTAGTAGATTCTTTACCCGGTCTTTCGTAGGAAGATACATCCACAGTGTCAGATATCCCACCGCCAAGCGGCAGTGTGTAAACATTGCAACATCCATATCATATTTACTACTGAACCGATTTCGATGAAACTTGCACTATTACTTAAGCTGAAAGATACTCTAACAACAGTAAAAACAATGATCACAAACAGACTTTTGGCTAAAGCGTGACTCATGGACAAACATACATACGTATAATACTCATGGCATCTTTTACATATTTTTCCATGAACACACGTGAAGTTTTGTAGATTTTTTTTAAATATCTATAGAGATGACACTATCAATAGTAAAAGTAAACTGTCAACGCGTCAGCGTTTGAAGTATAAATACAATGTATTGTACTCACGGGTGCACAATGACGTCATCGCCCCTGTACACCGCCGGTATCGGCACGCCCCACGCCCTCTGCCGCGATATACACCAATACGGTCGCTTCTCGAGCTGAGCTGCGAACCCTTGTCGCGATTGTTTGCTACTAGATGGCGGTAGTATCTCCACTTGCTTTAGTGTTGCCTGTTTAAATAAATATATATCATTTATGTAAATTCAATGCCCAACGTAAAATCATTGTGTGTGGCTTGGTCGAGAAAAAATCTTTCACTAATCTTAGTGAAAGATTTTTTTCTCGACCAAGTGACGAGCCAAGCAAGACGTTCACCTTATGTTAAGACGCCTGTCTATAGACAGGTACATTGCACTGCCACTCGACCTAGAGTCTAGGGTCTAGACGTTAGTTCTAAGTCTCTTGTGTCCGATAATGGGCAAAATGACTAATTTTGATAAAAAATATTCTATAATGTACTTACGGGTCTCCTATTGCCGAAAATAAAAATATTTTTGTATTAAATTAACAAATAACAGCAAAATTTTCAATTTTTAAAATAGACTTTGAATTTTGTTTCAAAACGAAGGCTGATGCATGGCGCCATTTGGTGACGTCACCACGGTATAAACAAACATCAAAGATAGATAGATAAATTCTTTATTGCACACATTATAAAGGACAGTTTATGAATGAATCAGGTACATTTTAATGTGAGCAAAGGCGGTCTTATCGCTCAAAGCGATCTCTTCCAGACAACCTTTGTGGAAGGAGCTATACAAAAATAGATCTGCAGTGTAGTGCACAGTCATCAAAACATAAAAATACAAATTAAACAAACAAAAAGTATTAAGTATATTAACAACAAATAATGTATATAATATTTACGTACATATATAAAAAATATTATACTTATTTATAATATAAAATTCTATACTTACTTACATAAATATATATTATATATACACATATATATAGATATAAATATAATGAAAATGTACCTAATAGTTCATTGTACAGGTAAGATGTTAGTTACACACAAAGTTGAAGAAAGAAGAAAGGAAAAGTTGCCATGATGACAGTTTGACAGGTGTTTGATTATACCGGGATGACGTCATTCACACTGATCGGTGTTTATAACAAAATGGCGATTAGCTGTATTTTAGTAATTTATTTGTTTTAAAATCACGAAAATCTCTTTATTATTATGAAAATGAGATGCATTTTTGGAATCAGTGCAATCTGTTCTCATATTCGAAACCACAGTTTCATTGGTATCGTGTTGACTGCAACACGATACCAATGAAACTGTGGTTTCTGTGATGATGACTGCATCATGCCTATTTCACCAGCTACAGTGCCCTTCACACCGGAATACCGCAATACACACTGCTGCTTGGCGGCAGGAGATACGCACCTAAAAATAATTACAATAATAAAGGTACATTTGAGGGGGCTAAAAGCAAAAGCGCCACTGTCCATTTTGGCTCAAACTGAACTAAGAATGCCATCTGGTAGAGTATTTTGGAACCTATCGAATGGTTCAACTCGTATGAATACGTTAGCACTGTCCCATAGAAAAACGTGTTTGAAAAAACATTGAGAAGCAAAAACGACACAGTCCTTATCAGTTAAATTGCAAATGCGCTACTGTCCAGATTGGCCAATCACAGTAATCACAGAACGGTCGGCCTGACTCTTTTGTATTGGCGGTAGATGATTTTTTGTAAGTATTAGGTGCAAAAGCGCCACTGTCCAAGCGATTTGATGCAAACCTTACACTGTCACAACGCTCAGTCTGATGCAAAAATAATACTGTCCTGTAATCAATTTTATTTTTTCCGTATAAATATGCTTGTTTCCATGATTTGAGTGTTTTGATAGCCACTAAAATGATCTCTGATCTTAAATAAATGCTTTTAGCCCCCTCATTTGTTGAGAGACCCATAAGCAGTATCTCTCGGTTATGGTCATTCTGAAAGGAACCAGGTTACCAACTTACCAATGCACGTTCTTTCAAAGCAGCAGTATCTATGAACCATTGCTGGCTCGCTCTGATGATGACTGGTTTCTTGGTGCGCCAATCCAGGGGATATGAATGGATATAAACTCCCCGGTGGATGACATCACTACCTAGTCGAGAGACCACTACCTCCTGACCCTCGGATAGCACGTGGAGCCCGTTCAATTGAGGGTCTAGATTCATATAACACCCTGATTCGTCTACATTACACTCCTAAAAAAATATTTGGTAATTATTTTACATGGTTAGAATATTATTACAGATCATAAATTTGGTGAATTCGGATTCGTATAGCTAGTACAAATTATTAAAAAAAGAGATATTCCACCATCGATATACTATACTAACTAGATTAGCTGTCACGAACAAAATGACATCGAAAATGTGGTCGCGGTTACATATACTTACACAACTATACACGTAGCTAGAAATTGTAGAAAATAGTTTTAAATAATTCGGAACGTCGGACTAATACAAGCCTTCACATGTAGTAATAAAGTCTAATTCTGTATGCAGTAATATTGGCACATAAAACCTTTACATCGGAGACAAAGAAAAATCAATATAACGCCAAAAAAAAGTAGTTGTTTTGACTTAAACAACAATGTACTCATTTAAAAGAAAATCTTAACCACTATAAAATAAGGTTCAAAACAGGTGTGTTTCCATTGTGTGTGTACTGACTTACAAACTTATCCGTGCTGGTGGCAAAAATGAGAACTAACTTTTTTATTATGGTAATGACGTGTAGTTTAACAGTTTCGTGTAGACAGTGGCGACACGCCTATCGGCAACATTAATTTTGTCAGTCTGGGCATGGCAGTTGCGAACTACTAGTGGAGAAAATATCAAATAAATAATTTTTATTTCGTATTATAATGATATCTTACTTATATTTATTATTTAAACTAGTAGTAATAAGAACACGAAACGATAAAAAAAATTCCATCTGCAATTTTAGTGTTACGATAAGTATTTGGACAGTTTATAAACGCGCAATAAGGAATTTCGATACGTCCTTACATCCTGTTGTCGGCTCGTACTAATTTGAAATAGAGCGACAGCCGTCTCCGTAGCTCTATTTTCGTGACCACTTTTCGGGTCGTGACAGCTAATCTAGTTAGTATAGTATATCGATGTATTCCACAAATGAGTTACATACGAATAATTATATTGATGCGGTAACAGCTCAGTGGGCGAGCGCTTGCCTTGGAAACAAGGTGCGCAGGTTCGAACCCCGGCTCGCACCTCTGATTTCTTCAATGAATCATGTGCGAATCGTCTTTGTGCGATTGTTACTAGCTTTCGGTGAAGGAAAACATCGTGATGAAACCTGCATGTCTGAGAAAGCCTAACTAGCTCTCGAATGACGTGTGAAGTCCGCCAACCCGCACTTGGCCAGCGTGGTGGCCTAAGCCCCCTCATCTTAAGGGGAGGCCCGTGCCCAGCAGTGGGACATAAACAAGGACTGGTATTATTATTATTATTTATATAATTATATTGACATACTGTATTGTTGAAATTAAACTAAACTAATTTTACGGATTATATTAAATCCAAAGACAAGCATTCCACTGCAAGACCTCAAGATACTGTAAGCTCTTTCTGCGTAGATCGGACTAACAATAATAATTAAAAGACCTCAGGGTACCCTAAGACAACTATGACGTATGGACAGCTACCACCTCAGTCCGCCCGTGACCATGAATACTATAAAGTATTCGAAACGTCGGGTAATTAAAATCAAAAATAAACCGCGATATAATCCGTAAAATTAGTTTAATTTCAATGTGCAGTATTCGCGTAAATAACAGAAATCATTATACTGTATCGTATAAAATTAAAAATTAAAACCAGTAAAAGGTATAGGTTTGTACTATTCTTTCCTATATTTCTTCTTTTCTTTAATGTTCTTGTGCCTACATAAATGATAAAATAAACAAAAGGTTAAACTACACTATTAGCACTAACCACATCGATATTATTCTTCAAACCGATGAGGAAGTCGTCCGGGCCGTGGGCCGGGGCCGTGTGGACCAAGCCGGTACCCTTGCCTTCGGTCACGTGATCTCCTTCGAGGAACGGCAGAGTCCTATCTATAAGCTTGTTCTTGTATTTCGCTCCACGTAAATGGTGGCCTGAGATTAAAAATATATACGTATATTTAGACAGAAAAGCCAATTTTAAAGAAAATAATCTAAAAAGTATTTAATAAAGGAGATAGTAAGTATATTAAAATTGATGCCAGTACGTGCTAGTTTTAATATACGAGCTGAGTTTGTTTAACTACACATATTTTTTTGATGATTTCTAAAAACCTGTAATAGGCCAAAAGACGTCCACAGCTGAACAAAGTTCGTCGTTGCCAATAGTTAGAAACACAGTATTTTTATTACATAACATTTATTAACATAAATTATTTAGGAATTATTCCTCCTGATACTTCAAAGATAAGGAAGGAACATATCTTTTTTTTAATTGTTAATTATAAGTCATAAACTACGTCACATAAAAATAAATAAAAATCTGTTCTGAAATAAATTAGGAGCCTCGGCGTATTCGGTATTTCGGTAAAGATATATTACATAAACATCAAAAATAAGGGTAGGTACCTAAGCACAGACTTACCATCAAACTCCACCAATTTCGTAATTTCCAAGCCTAACACCTTCTCCAAGTCGTCAATAAGTCCAGATCCGACGAGATAAAGTCCTGGCTTGGAGGCTATCGTCACGATGCTGTACTTCAGCTGAGGATTGAAGCATATCGCGCGGTTCGCCACAAGAGTCCATGGCGTGGTTGTCCAGATTACTGCCGATACTGTTTTTCTATAAATAAATACACACATCAAAAGTGTCTAGGGATCAAGCATTTTTAAGCGGATTTCTTGAGATTGAGATGTGGCTTTGTAATAAATTTATGATTTTATAAATTTATATGGATCCTTTTTGGTGCATTTCATAATTTGAATCAGGAACTGTGAATCAAATTCGAGTAAAAGATGAAAATCAGCTGTCAATATTTTCCCTATAAAAACATACAACGCATTGAAGACATTATTAGTGCTACTGTTTCCCTACTACTGATTAAAACCAACGTTATTATGGAGCGGCGACGTCATTTAAGCAGGGAAGAAATGCTCAGAGCCGTGGGAATGATAGAAGCTGGTTCCCGGCAACGTACTGTGGCTTTAGCTCTGAATACAAGTCAGAGTGTTATCAGTCGACTTTGGACACGTTACCGAAGCACTGGTACCGTGGCTGAGCGCCATGGAGGACGGTATCGCTGCACCACACGGAGACAAGACCGATATATTCAAATCTTAACTCGAAGAGCTCCAACAATAACTGCCATGATGTTAGCCGTGAGGCTTCATCACTCTTCAGGGAACTTAATTAGCGACCAAACAGTCAGAAACCGCTTGCATGAAGTGAACCTTCATTCCCGAAGACCGCTACGGGTACCACCTATAGCAATGCACAATCGTAGGATTCGATATCAATGGGCTCTTGAACACAGAAATTGGGCAGAAGAACAATGGCGTTTCGTGTGCTTTTCTGATGAGTCTCGTTTTGGTATGAGACCGGATACAAGACGTATACGACACTGGAGAACCCCTGGACGCCAACAGCGATTAAAATCCTGCCAGGAAGTCCATCTTTATAGTGGTGGAACCATCATGGTATGGGCGGGTATTTGGATCGGCGGAAGAACTGAGTTGATTTGGATCAGAGGCAACCTCAACGCTCAAATTTATGCTGAGACGATTGTATCAGACGTCATCGTTCCTCTACAAGTGCAAATCGGTCCCTTATTTCAGTTAATGCATGATAATGCACGACCGCACACCGCAAGAGTTGTAAGACAGACTCTCGCCGCAGCTAACATCAATGTCCTGCCCTGGCCTGCTCAGTCGCCAGACTTGAACCCGATTGAGCATGCATGGGATATGCTACAGAGAAGAGCTCTGCCGAATATGGAGGGTATCCAGTCGCAAGAAGACCTTTTTTTGTTGTTGCAACGAACATGGGCGGCCATTCCACAGCGTGATTTGGATGAACTCATTTTGAGTATGCCAAACCGATGTTCTTGTGTTGTTAGTGTTCGCGGTAGAAACACGGATTATTAATTGTTTAAGTTACCCAATAAAATTTTAAAGAAAACTGTTATTTCAGTCTTTTTTTCGAACTTTTGTGTTAGTGGTTCAAATGTCAAAAATCCCTTTATTAGGAAAATGGCAAATTTCTTTATTAATGCAAAGGTGACTTGGTTTATCGTTACTGTGACAAACGAAAACACTTTATTTGATGAATCCTTAAAGAAAATTTTAATTAATATCAATCAGGAGAAAAGTTATTGCAAAAATATATGTTGATCCCTAGACACTTTTGATGTGTGTAGCTCAACTGATAGGCTGGCTACGTGATCACGTCTACAAGCTTAGATAAACTAACAATTCACTTATCAACACCCGTCAGCAAATCAACCACAAAAGCTAAAAATAAAAATATCAGCAAAAACAAAAAAAGCATAATAAATAAACTTTTTCAATATTTTTTTACACAGTAAATAATAATAAAATTGACAGTTCAGTTTTTCAGAGTAGATAATTAGTTTTATATTAAAAAACCATGAGATTTCTCCGTGTCTTTTGTGACTCTTATTGTTGTACTAGCTGACCCACGCAGCTCCGCCTGCGCTATTTTTACGATAACTAAACTTTGAATAACAGACATTCGCATCGAATACATAACCTCATTTTTTATAGTCGGTTAAAAACTGGGACCCACTTTTTACTTGCTCTCCGAAGCACGGACCCGTTTAGTACAAATGGCGTTAAACGGTCACCCATCTATTTAATGACCTTACCTAACGTTGCTTAACCCGATCTATTACAAAACCTGGATAACAACTCTCTATTTATTATATTTTATAGAAAAATTTATAAAATCGGACCAAGCGTATTATACGCTTGGTCCGATTTTATAAATTTTTTTCAAGTACCCGTTTTGACTTTAATCCCCTCTCCCAAAAGAACCGTGCTAGATTACGGGATAAAAAGTATCCTATGTCCTACCTCGTAGTAAGATCTCAAATCATGCCAAGTTTCATTTGAATCCATTCTGTAGTTTCGGCGTGATGCTCAGCCGTGATACAGACAGACAGACAGACAGACAAAAATTTAAAAAAATACATTTTCGTCCTCAGTATCGGTTATAGAATGCCCTCCAAATATAATTTTCAAAATATCTTCAATGTACAGAATTGGAACTGTTACATTTTTATTATAAGTATAGATTGCTGTACTGTTTCATATGTTAGTCACGAACGCTGTACCACTTTTCAATCATAATAGTTTAAACATTACGTGCATTAGCTAGCGCCGTATCAGCCTTATCAATTATACGGGGCCCCCTGTAGCGTGCCCCCTGTACAAGGGCCCCGAACAGGTGTAATCAAAAGTTCAGAAAATGTTATCCTCGTCTCATTCTCACTTACTCTTAGGCATCACCTTAATCTTGATACAGGGTCCGTCTCGGCAAGCTACGCCACTGATAATATCTAGCGGACAAATACTAGTAGAAGTAGCGCCACTGTGGGTCATTTAATTGGTTTACGATTGCGACTTACCCAGCAATGCGGTCCTGGACAAATTGTGGCAAATTTTCAACAGCGAATGTGACATACACCTCCATGCTCTTATACTGAGGATCATACTCTAATTCTGCTTCTGCTAGTGCAGTTCTGTAACAAAGGAGTGGTACATTCGTACAGCTCTTTCTTTAGCACAATATAAGCCATTGCTTGAACATATTCCACCTGATAAATGGTGATGCAGTTGTGGATAGTAAAGTCCCTTAGGTTATTGGAATGTATGGAAAGAGACTCCTTGGATGGCGGATCATATCAATAGAAAACATTGGCCATTTTGGCCAGCTTTGCCACCACAATATAAAAAAAAAATAACCAGTCAAGTGCGATTCTGACTCGCGCACCGAGGATTCCATACCTTCTTCTAATACCTCAGATGGCAAAAAAAAACAAATTGTAAAACTAAGCAAACTAAAAAACTGTACTACTTTGAAAGATCATTTTATTTTTCCTGTAAAGTATAGATACATGTATTTCCTATAATTATTTCAGATTTTTTCTTTCATTTGCAATGAGGTTGGGTAACTAAAATCTAAAAATAAAGTTTCAAATCGATAGAATCAGTGGTTCCTGAAATAATAGGTGTGACAGATAGACAAAGTCACACCATAAGAGTCATCATCCCATCATCACCATCATACCCTTACCTTTTTAAACTTTTAAACCCCAAAAACTGACACAAAGCAGGTAGCGGTCAGGGTGTCATTAGGAACTATACATATGTGTATTGCGTGCCGTGCGTGCGGTGCGTCCGGCACGTTCCAATGGACGCATACCTTAATTGTACCTTTGATATGTTTGGAAATCTAAAAATGTATCATACATTTTAAGTCTAGAATAAATATGATACATCAGAAGTCACTCACTTTGATGAAGGTGACCAATAAACAGGTTTCAAAGCACGGAATATTAAGCCATTCTTATACATTCTATAAAACTGCTGCAACTGATTCTGTACGTATTTCTTATTCAGTGTCAAATAACACTGATCCTCCCAGTCGGCCATAACTCCCCAGCTCTTAAACGCTTCTTTCTGCTTCTCAACAGTCTCCAAAGCAAATGATCTGGCAATGTTCCTGATGTGTACCGGATCTGAGATCTTGGTATTTTTAGATGTCTTCTTTGCTTTTTGTAAGGCTTTTAGTTCTATGGGTAGGCCATGGCAGTCCCAGCCTGGGATGTAGTGGACTTTGTTCCCTTGCAGTACCTGACTTCTGTTGTTAATATCTTTTATTATCTGTGAAATGTTTGGGTGTATGTCAAGGCAGAAAAAGGCAAATGGAACTTTTATTACTATGGTGTGGGGTGTCCGGGTAAGAATAGCACCCTCCCATCTCCTCCCGTTGGGTTTCCGTAAGAGGCGACTAAGGGAAATCAAGAAGACTGGCAGCAGAGTCTTTATATTGGATTACGTACCACACCTACAATACGATCCCCAAGACGCCAGCCAAGCGTGGGGATTATGGCAACCCCTCCCTTCTAAGTGGGAGGCCTTTGTTCAGTAGTGGACATAATTTACTGTTGTTGATAATGAAACGTAATTAAGTTATTATGAAAGGTAAGTAGAAAAAGACTACCTACTTTATAACTAACCTATACTTTGCAACCAAGTCTTCTAAATTACAACCGTGCGAAGCCAGTGCGGGTCGTCAGTTAATATTATATTCTGTGAAAAAATTTAACAAGGCAAGTAATAAACACCAGACTAATTACCTTATTTACAGCATGGCCCATATGTAAATCACCATTTGCGTAAGGAGGCCCATCATGTAGCACAAATTCTGGACCCTTCAAATTATCCCTTTGCCAATTATACAAATCGGCAAATTGTGCTGTCTGTAAGCATACGTGAAATTTTAAGACAAAAATTAATATTAACAGTACAAGTTACCAGGATTTTTTAGTGTGTAAATGGCTATAAGTACGGTATATTTTGTATTATATGCAGTATTATTAAACTTTTAATATATTTTACCTTGTGAATTTGTTGTTTTACGGCATTATTTGAGCGAGCAGGAAAATCGGTTTTTGGTGAAAGAATAGTATGAGAATACGTTTTTGTTTTCGGCGCGGTGGAACCTTTCGTCCGCGCGCAATTTCTGGCAGTCCATTTTGTTACAATTTTTCTATAATTTGAACGTAAATGCTGGAAATCTTTGAATAACACCATTTTTTGAGGTTATGTTAAAGTTTATTTTGACTGATTTTGACGTTATTTTGACAGCTGTCAAAGTTCTCAGTATATATACGTACTCTTTGGTATAGAATGCAGATTGCAGACTGCAGTTTTTATTTTATTATCCAGTCAATAAATCTTACAAAAAAATCCTGTAAAAATCGCTTGTATACATATATACCTACACTTATAAAATCCTAAAAAGAAATTATGTGCAAAAGTTAAAATTCAAGTTTCTTATAATATAATCTGAGTTTCAGAACGAATTTCTTTCTTTTGACGTAAGCCATTTTCAAAACAACACATGCTTGCATGTTTATTTATTTTCTTTATTCCATAGATTTTCTTCTGTATGTGAATAGGATACTGAGACACACTAAAAATGGTAAATACAACAGTTTATACAGACATAGAATTCAAACTTGGTTCGATTTCAAAGTGGCAATAAACAAAATAACCTAACTAATTTCAGCCGAAGACCAAGAAGAAATTTATCGACAAGAAGAAGGCAGTAACGTTTAATCTAGTGCACCGCTCGCAAAGGGACCCTCTGGCAGCCGACGAAACTGCCCCACAACGTGTTTTAGTGCCTGTAAACGCTAATGTGCCACCAAGGAAGGAGAAAGACCCAGTATGTTTACTATCAATCTACCTACTATTAATCTTAATTCCTATTACTTAATGATTCCTCGAACCGGAAGACGAAGTGTAGACAGGCCTGCCACTAGGTGGACAGACGACATGTGCGCGTCGCAGGCAACCGGTGGATGCAAATAGCCAATTGTTGTTCATTGTGGCGTTCTAAGGGGGAGGCCTATGTTTAGCTGTGGACGTCTTTCGGCTGATGATGATGATGAATGATTTCTCCTTCCACCTAGCCCACAAATATTTTGTTGCGCCCAGCAGGGTCCACGGTGATTTATTTATGTTTACTTACCACATAATTACACACCTTATTATTATTATTAATAGGAAAAATTCAACTAGTTACTACTTACTGTGATATGTGGTGGGGTGCCAGGTTAGAATAGCATCCCCCCATCTCCTCTCATTGGGTATCATAAGCGGTGACTAAGCGAGAACAGAAAGACGGGCAGCAGTGTCTTTCTTTTGGATTTATCTTCCATCTACAATCCCCAAGCCAAGGGGGTTATGGCAACCCCTCACTTCTAAGGGAGAGGCCTTTATTCATCAGTGGACGTCTTACTGGCTGCTAATGATGTAAAGGTTGTCACTACATTAGTAGTGATCTCTTCCAGGCATCATTAGATCAGGTTACCCATTTTATATTTGCTGTATTGCTGTTTTTTTCTTGTTTTATGTTTTTTTATTTATTTTTATTTATTTAACTTTGTGCACTTATTGTACAAGGCGGACTTAATGCCTTAGGCATTTTCTAACAGTCTACCTTAGGGTGTGCAGAAATATTTTGTGGTAGGTGCCAAATTGGGTGAAATAAAAACTGAAGAACATAGATATATTATACATACATACTAAAATTAGAATAAAAATAATATATATATATATACAATAATTATAAATGAAGAAGAATAAGGATGCCATTCTGCCAATGTGTGATAGAGATGCTTGCGAAGCTTAGCCTTGAATATTATGCGATTCTTAGCCATCCTGATTTCCTGAGGAAGTGCATTCCAGAGAACAATAGATTGCAGAAAAAAGAAAGAATGGATGAAGTTAGAACGATGAGATGGACACTTGAGGAGAAGATTATGTGAGGAGCGGAGAGATTTAGAATGACTAGAACAGAGATACTGAAAATGAGATGTAAGATAGGCTAGATAGGTTTTACTATATATCTATTTTATAGTTCTTACATTAGAAGTGTTTAAGTTGAAGTAAACTTGCAGGATTTGACACCAGAGCAAAGGTTGGAGCAACAGAGGAAATATGGAGTATATTTTGATGATGACTACAACTACCTGCAGCATCTCAAGGACACGAAGGAGGTCACGTTGGTGTTGCAGCCTGTAAGTATTTGCTAAAAATTTCCCTACCCTATATCCTATACCACTAAGCATGCATGCCTTACGGTAAACAGTCACCGTAGTCTGTGTACGCTAGCAACACCAGTAGAATCACTAGCGCATTGCGGATCCTGTAATTTTTTAACTCCCTTTTTAAGTAAGTCCATGCTATAGTTACTCAGTAAAAGCTCGATTATATTGTGTTCCATTTCTTTTTAAATTAATTAATAACAGATAAGCAGGTCATCTGATTATACATACCTGCCCATAGAGACATCTGCACTGCATTATCACCTGAGACTTAAATTGTTAAGACTTTTATGCTCCGTAATTTCAGCTACAGTACCCTTAACACCATGCTGCACCCAATTTTGAACAAAATGTAATGCTTTGCTCTAGAACTGTGTAGACCAAATCTCTTTTAAAATTGAGAGTAAACATCTTTCAAACTCATATTATCATATTTTATTGGAACTAAAACAGATAACATTTACAATGGTAAGATATATTGGAATACATTAGTTGAAAACTATGTCACAGACACTAACGCCCAACTCAATGGACGTGAGGCGTCAGCGTTCCAACCTTAAATAATAAACATTGGATCACAAAGAATAAATCTAAAAAAAAAAAATGGAAAGACCCAAAATGTTATTTGTCTTATTTACAACGAAAGCGAACCGGATGAAGCGAAACAAGTATGTAAGGATCGTAGCAAGTGGAAAGAAGTGGTCTCTGCCTACCCCTACGGGAAAGAGGCGTGATTATATGTATGTATCTATGTATTTGCAAATTGTCAAGTCTCTTATTCTTACCAGAAAGCAACACATAAGAGAAAAGAGAAGGCGTCATCAGAAATAGAAGGAGAAACAATACCAGTGGCGGAAACTCTGACCCTGCCAAGTTCAGTGTTTGCATCAGAAGTGGAAGAAGATGTTGGTCTTCTCAATAAGGCTGCACCACAAGGTATACCCAATAAACACTTTTCTCGAAGAGGAACCTTCATAAGGTCCCTGGAACACTGTGAGGGATGTCGGATTCTTCTTCTTTTAGACTTTCGCGTTCCATTATCAAAGTTTATTTTAATCGGGAATTAACGCGATTTACCTTATGTTTTAGCTTGACGTTTCGGCCGGGTTTGTGGGATTCTACTGTGTGTGGACAAGAGGGTAGCCAAAAACTATGAGTTCTTATAAGCTTATATTCTGGCTCCTATAATATCCATAAATGAAGTGATATTAGGGACATATTTTCGTTTTAAAAACTAAACGTATCACGTATCACTTTTTTTATACTACCAAGGTGGCAAGCACACGGCCCTCCTGATGGTAAGCAGTCACCGCAGGCTTTAGACGCTAGCAACACCAGAAGAATCACTAGCGCGTTGCCGACCGATTAGATATTAAGTCTTTTGTGTCCGGTAATTTCACCGGTAATTTATAGTCTGTACCAAATAAAACTGAAAACATTTACAGCTTCATTATGCGGTCGTAAAACAAGCGCGCGTTATACTTGACAATGCGACGCGGCAGCAGAAAAGGCTTGGTAATACAAAGTTGTATTTGTGGCAACGCGAAGTCAACAATGTAAGCGTTATGTAGTTATTGAACTGCAAACGAATTTGTATTCCTTTACAAATTCATTTGAAGCGGAGTATACAGTGCCCTTTACACTGGAATACAGCAATGTTTACACACTGCTGCGTGGATAATACCTGACACTGCGGTGGTACCTACCTGGACGGTTCTTTGCACAAGGAACCTACAACTTAGTAAACTTAAGATTATTTATAGATATAATCATCTAGAGTGGTCGTAGGGTGGGCAAAGTCTTTGCCTGTATGGAATGCACGCCCTTGGATTCTACTTAAACCCAGGACATTCTTTTCAGGATTATGCCTCGATTTAGACCCTGAAGTGGTGGCCGCTTTGGATGAAGACTTTGATTTTGACGACCCTGATAATGAGTTGGAAGACAATTTCATAGAACTAGCTATGGGAGAAGGTATGTTATGCTGCCTCAATCATTATCCCCAGTTCAACAGAAATAAATGTGTCTGACATATTGGTCTTAATAAACTTTTTTTACCAGGAGCAGGTGATGAGAGTGATGATGAGGAAGACGATGAAAGCATGTCCGGTGATGACTCCGAGAAAGCATTTGCTTCTGACCTCGATTCTGATGATGAAAGCGATTCTCAAGTGAGTTCGTAATTATTTATAACTGAAGCAGGCATATCATTTATTGAAGGATCTACATCCTTGGTTCAAGCAGTATCAATTATTCTGCTGCCAAACAGCAGTGTGTAAACATTGCTGTGCTCCAGTGTGAAGGGCACTGTAGCTGGTTCAATTACCGGACACAAGAGACTTAATAACCAATGTCTCGTGTGACGAGTAGCAGAGCAACGCAGCTGTCTATAGGCAGGCGCGATACCAGGTTGCGGTGACAGCTCAGTGGGCGAACGCTTACCTTGGAAACAAGGTGCGCAGGTTTGAACCCCGGCTCGCACCTCTGATTATTTTAATTAATCATGTGCGGATCGTCTTTGTGCGATTGTTACTAGCTTTCGGTGAAAGAAAACATCGTGAGGAAACCTGCATGTCTGAGAAAGCCTAACTAGCGTTCAAATGACGTGTGAAGTCCGCCAACCCGCACTTGGCCCGCGTGGTGGACTATGGCCTAAGCCCCCTCATCTTGAGGGGGGCCCGTGCCCAACAGCTGAAGGGAGGGCGCCACTATCATATTTCTGCCCCGGTCCGAAAAAATCGTAGATCCGGGGCTGCCTGAAAGATCTTTCTAATTGACTAATGTCGACCAATACTACATGACTATGAGAACATTCTTTCCCACGCAAAAGTAAGATTACTGTAACACTGCCAAGCACACAGAACTAGTAATGAATAGAAATATTTCTGTTTTTAAAATATTTTAGTTTATTTCTGTATTAACAGGATGGCCTGAAACGTGGTAAAATGCCGTCATGGGAGAGAGACAAGGACGACACCAAGTCCAGGTTCTCTCAGTACTCCATGTCTTCGAGCGTGATACGCCGCAACCAGGGACTGTCTCTGCTGGATGATCGATTCGAAAAGGTAACAACCAACATGGACAAATTACATGGAAACATGCTGATGGAAAGCGGCGACGCAATCGAGGATGGTAAAGCACACTAGCTTATTAAAAGCCTATTCACTCTAGTCTTGAAGACACCCACATTATAATCGGGCGGGAAAATTGACGCAGGCAAACTGTTCCAGTCCTTAGCTGTCCTTATTATAAAAGAAGAAGCAAACCGCTTGATCTGGACTGAAGGCACTTTTGCCACATAAGGGTGAGTATGTGCCGTGCGTCTCGTCGTCCGATAGACACACATACACAGATAAACACAAGATTTTCCTAGTTCATGTACAGAATACAGGTATTCTAATCCTAAGAAATATACTGTTCTGATTTGTTTTTGTACACATGTAACTGCAATGATTTCTTTATGGCTAATAAATTATTCTTATATTTGGATGTTCCCATTACTTATAGTAAAAATAACGTATTGTCCCGGGGGGTGCCGGGTTACAACAACATCCCCCCATCTCCTCTCGTTGGGTGTCGTAAGAGGCGACTAAGCGAGAACAGGAAGACGGGCAGCAGCGTCTTCCTTTTGGATTTATATTCTACCTATACTGCTATCCCCAAGACTCCTGCCAAGCTTGAATTATGACAACCCCCTCCCTTCTCAGGGGGAGGCCTTAGTTCAGCTGTAGACGTCTATCGGCTGCTAATGATGATGATGTTTATCCAGATGTTTGCTGAATACGATGACACGGAAGTGGGTCCCCTGGACCTGGAGGACATAGAAGGCTTCATGCCGGAGTCGCACCGGATGCTGCTGCAGGCCGCTGAAGACTTCGAGGAGACGCAGCGCCGGTACCAGCTCGACAAGGAGAAGGAGATCGCCAGGTTTGTGCCACAAAGCCTTTATACAAATATGTATTTATTTTACAGATTGCATATTCCCCTTTTTTTTCTTTTGACGTGGGGCTAATATTCAAAAGCTCCCCGGGAGCTGTGGGGCTCGACCGGGGTATGTGGGATTCTTATCCACTAAAACCCCCGCGGCTGTCGCATCGGCACATGAGAAGGGACCCAGGTCTCTCCGGTGGGATCTGCACCAGGGGTGCATCAGTGCCTTGCCGTTGAGCCCGCTGCCGGGGGCCGCATTGTAGCCCCCCGGGAACCTGTCACGGTGCTCACGGGGACGGGGGTCGCAACCCCGCCGCCGTCCTCCTCGGAGTCGCCGCCGTACTCAATGGACGTCCTAGGGGCCCTAGGGCCCACACCGCGAAAGTCCAGCGACTCCGAATGTAGTATTTTCCCCCTGTATTATCGTTTCGCTTGGTTACGAAGTTTTCTAGTGTTGCCAAACATCCATTTTTAATATTTTACTAGGCGGTACGTTCTTGTGCAAGGGCCCGTCTAGCAGCGCTATTGCGTATCTATAGCCACCCAAGTGACTATCAAGCTTCAGTTGTCCACTGAACTTTGATGTCAACTGAATGTGTTTTAGTATTGGTATATATTGGTCACCCAAGTTAGGCAATACCGTATGAATCATTTGACAGTTAGTTGATGGGCACTTTGCTATAGTGATCATCACTTTAGTTGTCAAACGAGATACTTAATAGGTAGGTATCAACGCAGTGCCAGATATTATACCGCCAAGCAGCAGTGTGCAAACATTGCTATGTTTTGTTTTTTTAACCGGCTTCAAAAAGAAGGTTCTCTATTCTAAACAAATTTACCAAATTTTATGAGTGTATGTATGTATGTAGGTTTGTCCGCGGATTTCTCAGAAACTACAAGTCCGATTTTGAAAATTCTTTTTACAGTAGTTAGAGTATTTTTCAACTTAGGGTAGAGTATAAGTTTCATCAAAATCGGTCCAGTAGTTTAAGAGATATACGCTTTTTATGTTTTTACTAAGTTACTGTAACGTAGACGTTTGAGTTGCGTGATAGTGCTGATACCTACTTTGCTAAAATAAAAGTCACAAATAGTGTTAAATAAACTATTTTTCAAAAAATAAAAACCGAATTCAAAGTAAATTATCTAAAAAGCATAAAATAACGAAAATATATTGAAGTCGGTGTCAGCTCGTGCTAGTGTTAGTTAACATGATGTGCTAGCACCGACTTCAATATATTTTCGTTATTTTATGCTTTTTAGATAATTTACTTTGAAGTCGGTTTGAAGTTTATTTACTACCAAGGTGCAAACGTGCGGCCCGCCTGATGTCTTACCATCAAGTGCGACTGCTTACAGTCACACATCAGAAGAATCACTAGCGCGTTGCCGACCCTTAAGACATTAGTTATTAAGTCTTTGTGTCCGGTAATTTCACCAGCTACAGTGCCCTTCACGCCGGAACACAGCAATGCTTACACACTGCTGCTTGGCGGCAGAATATCTGACACTGCGGTGGTACCTACCTGGACGGGTCCTTGCACAAGGTACCTACCACCTAGTAACCAGTGTGTGTGTTCCTATAAATCACCGGGCAATAAAATACAAAATTGTTGACAGGATACAACGCTTGCAAGAGATTCAGGAAGAGTCCGAGGAAGAGCTGGTGACCATGCAAGTGGAGCCCAAAGAGAGATGGGACTGCGAGACTATACTGTCCACATACTCAAACCTGTACAATCATCCGAAGGTCATTGAAGAGCCCAAGGTGAGAGACAAAGACTCAATTTTAATTTAGCGATGTGCTGATTCTATCACTGCTATATAGACTTACTTTATTTGTAAAGCGGAACGGCACCGGCACATTAGGCTGATATGGCGTGACTCAACGCCTTTTTTTTTTTTTTTTTTGTGTAGGAGTAGTACTGTTGGCCGCAGATGGCCATTACAGCTTCACCGGACAAGAGGGCGAGCGCTTTAAGCGCTGCAGCCAGAAAGGTAGCGACTAGCTCAAGGGCACCTCAGGGAGGCACGGCCTCGGCTTGGGCTGCCGCTTAGAGAGTATTATTATTATATGAGTTTACCACCGGTTCACAACGCGCCCCCGCTGAGAAGAACCGGCAAGAAACTCAGCGAGGGGATGCATGTCGAGGTCGCATGCCTACGACCCTTCGGCCTCGCCGGCGAGACCGGTGACTGTGTGTAGGTGTGTGTACGACTCGTGACGTCGTTGTCGGTGTTGGTGTAGTGTCATGGTCCAGGAGGACGGACATCGGGTCGGGTGGGTCGAGCAGTACATGCCGCGGACGGCGGCGATGTACGGCAGTTCGACGATCTGAGGGACGACTCAACGCGTCAGCAGCCGATCAGATAGCATATAACCATACAAAATGCATGTAAACGATATGCTTGCTGACGCGTTGAGTCACGACAAGTCAGCATAATGTGTTTCTGGCTCCAATTTTGCGTACTTATAGATTGAAGAAAACTAAATATGAGTAATTTTGAAGTAAAACTTCTTTACGGGCGCTTGACTTGGGGAGTAAGCTGGTGAAGGCGTGACGAGAGCGTTACGAAAAGTGTGATCGGGCGAGGCGAACGGAAGTCAGTTCGGAAGTTTAGCTTCAGTCGTGTTAGACCACACGATTTGAGTTGAGTGTGATTTAGACCAAGCACACTCGTCTTTTTTGGTTTTACCCACCTTGGTACAAAAATATCAAACTAACTTGAAAGTATCCACAATAAGCGCAATGATCATGGTCACGAGCGTTCGCCGCTTGCCGAAGTCACGCACGGTCACCCCGTGTGACCTCACCAGACCCCTATCACTGCCGTGCGTATGGTGAATCCCTTTGTCCGTAATTTAGTTGTAGATAACTTAATCAATGCAAAAAAAGTATATGTTTTTATTGTTTAAATACTCAGAGTAATTAGAATGGAGCTAGCATCGCGTCGATTGCCCGAACAAATTTTTCGTGGCACTTTTGCGGGGTGCGGGAGGCGAAGTAAACACACACAGATACAATTTCACGCATACCCACACTATAATAAACTCGCAACACATTCAAAAAGATACGCACACAAATAAAGAATGACCTGAACATATGAACAAAATTTGGCAGAGGGGTTAGCGCATCATGATCTCTCCAGTGGTATCTCCTCTAAGTTTAAATATGATCTATTAAATGAACTGATAACGTGATTAAAATATACGCACTGAGTAAAAAAAATCATCATCATATCATTAGCAGCCGAAATTCGTCCACTGCTAAACAAAAGGCCTCCACCTTAAAGGGAGGGGTTGCCATAATCCCCACGCTTGGCAGGCGGCTTGGGGATCGCAGTATAGGTGGTAGATAATCCAATAGAAAGACGCTGCTGCACGCCTTCTTGTTTTCTCTTAGTCGCCTCTTACGGACACACAACGGGAGGAGATGGGAGGGTGGTATTCTTACCCGGTCACCCCACGGGTAACCTGTATTTATGACCCCCTAATTTCCCACTGCTAGGTCGAAAATTCAAATCATTTAACAATTTTAGCCTAAAGAATTTAATAACTATGTTCCGTTTCAGAAACCTAAAAAGATCCAAATCAACATTAAAACAGGTTTACCAAAAGACACCCTTGGCAAAGACAATAAGCTGACGGCCAAATCCTTGGCCAAGTTCAATGCCATGAACGAGGATGAAGACTCCACGGACGAGGATGGCCAAACCAATGCGGAGACGATTCTGTCCACTTTGAGCGTACTTTCTATCAGGTGGGTGAGGTTTGTTTGAGGCCTAAGTGATTTATTGCAGAGAGATAAATATCATTATCAGCCGGAAGACGGCCACTGCTGAACATAGGCCTCCCCCTTAGAACGCCAATTGGCTATTTGCATCCACCGGTTATCTGCGACGCGCTGCCTACGCTAAGTCTTCCGGTTCGTGGTGGCCGCTTGAGAACCTTTCTTCCCCATCGGCTATCGGTTCTTCGAGCGATGTGGCCTGCCCATTGCCACTTCAACTTGCAGAACTATGTCTGTGACCTTGGTTCTTCGGCGAATCTACTCATTTCGGATTCTGTCGCGCAAAGAAAATCCGAGCATAGCTCTCTCCATAGCTCGTTGTGTGACTCTGAGCTTCTCCAAAAGGCCAGCTGTTAAAGACCACGTCTCAGTACCATAGATAGTACCGTAGATTCCATTTACGAATATTGAATTTTAATTTCATGTGATATTGTCACAGGCCCAAAGACGAATCACCAGAAGAGAAGAAAGAAAGAAAACGTCTGCTGAAAGAGTATAGAAAGGAAAGAAGGGTCGAGAAGAAGGCGAACAAAGAAGCGTTTAAAGAAGAAAAGAAGAGACAAGAGAAGATTATGTTAAACAATAAAAATAACGTTCAGGGGAACAGAATATTGTAGAATTAAGAAATAAGAATTTTAAGCGATATTTGTTTTTTTTTCACACCAACTTTCTTATGGCATAAGCAGACTAATAAAAGTTATAGGACCATCCCTAGGAGCACTTACTGAAATATATATCCTGAAAATGTCGGCTTATTCCTCGTAGTTCGATTGGTAGTTCGGTCTGCTTCAAATGTCTATTATTAAAATAAATACAAGCAAAAAACCTACACCGCTGTTAAGTTACTGGTTCTCCGACCAAATTGGAATGAACTAAGAAAGCGACGATACAACAATGGAACCACGAGAAATAGTTCACCCTCGTGGACCCATTGTTGTGAAACAATAATGGGTCCTACGTCGACGATTTCATACATACTCATGACCTTTATAGAACAGTATTAGGGAGTGTCCTAATAGAACGCAATCATCGCGCGAATGAATCTCAAACATATGGACGTCGAACGAGTGTCCTAACTGGCGAATGTACTGGCGGTCGCGCGAATCGTCATAGCGCTATGGTCGCGTCGTTGGTTCGCGCGAAGATCGCGTTCTATTAAGACATCGCCTTATGCAAAACTGCTGTCCGTACAATCGCGTTCATAATTTTTATCGGCAATCGTGTTTAAGTCCGTAGTCTGGTTTTTCAATCTCTAAATAGTGTTTAAAAGTGTCCGTCAGGATGACCGGACCACAGCACGGATTCACGTGAAACTTTACCAAGATTTAGTACCTATTCTGTACCTATGGCGTCAAAATATCTGAGTCTGCAGTACCTTCCTGGGGGGACCATCCCTTGCACAAGGGATTAGGGACCTAGAAATTATTTTCTCTAGCATCTAGTTGCGGCAGCCCTTACCTTCAAAGATGTAATAAAACAACGAAATAACAAGAAATATGTTTCTATATTTTATCTACTACATAACTTATTTAATAACTAATGTGATTATGCTATTTACAATTAAAATACAGATTCTGAATACAAATTGTGACAGGAATGTGTCATGTCATATTAACATTCCAAATTAAATAATTATTTTGTCGACGTATCCTTTGCCAAGTAAAAATTTAATAGTGTCTTCATATTGGCCAACTTCGAGCTATGAATTTCCTGCAAAGAAATAATAATTATAACTATAGCTTTATGTTTCGACGGGCCCTTCGGTAGACACCCTGGCCGTTACTCAATGGGTCGTGGGTTCGATTCCCACCTTGTCTAGATAGATAGATAAATACTTTATTGCACACATTTTGTTGAACAATACATGAAACAGTTACATAACTTAATGTGAGCAAAGGCGGTCTTATCGCTCAAAGCGATCTCTTCCAGACAACCTTTGTAAAAGGAGCTATACTAAAATAAAACTGCAGTATAGTGCACAAATAATAAAAAGTAGATAAACAATAAATAATATATCAACAACACATTATGCATATATAAAAATATTATTATATACTAATACATATTTAAATGAATATATATATATATTATATAAGATACTATACTTATAAAATACCTATTTCACAAAAAATACTTTTATTTACATTATATACAACAAGGACTGGTATTATTTATGGTATATATACATATAATATATATATATATATATATAAATAAACATGCACCAAATAGTTCACAATGTACAGGTAAGATGTTAAATTGTTAATTGTTATGTAGGTGTGATGTCTAGGTCTTATTTATCTATTTCAGTACATATGTATCAGTTGTCAGATTTCTATAATACTACAGGCTCTGCCTAGTTAGGGAACAGATGACCGTGTGTGGAATGTCCCAGATTTTTATTTATACCTCATGGTAGCTCCGGAGCGCACCGGGAAAACACTGAAAGTCAAAGTCTAAAATACTTTTTTATACTACCAAGGTGGCAAGCAAGCATGCGGCCAGTCTGGTGGTAAGCAGTCCCTAAAGACATTAGATACTAAGTCTTTTGTGTCCGGTAATATCACCAGCTACAGTGCCCTTCACACCGCAACACAGCAATGTTTGCACACAGCTGCTTGGCGGCAGAATATCTGACACTGCGGTGGTACCTACCTGGACGGTTCCTTGCACAAAGAACCTACCACCTAGTTAGCTAATAAATCTTCAGGCACTAGTTCCTGGCTCACCGACGACTTGTAAGATAAAAGGGCTACAGAGTCCCACATCACAAGTGAACTTGTAGACTCGAGATGCCGATTTGAGATTTGTGTATCTTTATAAGTAATTTATCTCAAACGCTGGAGAGGGGGCGCCACTATCAAGTTTATACCCCGGTTCGAAGAAATCGTAGATCCGGGGCTGGGACACTGTCCAAAACTCATTAGCAGTGGCGTGCACAGAAGTAGGCAAAAATATCTGCGAATTATCTGTACTCTAAGCTATTTGTTAGTGTGCCACCACAAATATCCTTAAACGAACTAACATTACAGATATATCCATACAAAATATTTTTAAATTCAGATTATTTAGAGAAATTGTAGGGTAGGCAAAGTCTTTTTGTGTGTACGGACCCTCTGAATAATCTTATTACAGTTTTTAAATGCAAATTAATATGTCTATAGAATCTGCTACCATAAGGATATTTAAAATGTTATACTAATATACATATAATAGGTTAAACAAGCCGAATACGTTTCTTTGCCTACCTTCTCTGCACTGCTCATTAGATAGTGTGGAAGAAGGGGGTACCCTAAGAGAGATTGAGTCCTTCATAGCCGAGCCCCTCTGGGTCCGGACACTCCATTCTGTTCTTGAGGTGCTGCAGCGTGTTGTGGAAATGTTTGGTGATCTGCTCCACTTCCTCAGACTGGTCCAGGTTGGCTAACTCTTCTCTGATCTTCTGGATCACCTGTGAAGATAAACTGGTTCAGAAGGTTTCACGAACTATAAGCCATATTTAGAAACCTTCTGTGTGTCCGGGTCCAGATAAGAATAGCACCTACCTACCTCCCGTTGGGTGTCCGTAAGAGGAATGGGGGAAAGTGACTATGGCAAATGGTGACTATTCTTGTTTGTTTGTTAAAATCATAACCCTCCCTCCGTTCCGTAGTCGGGTAAAAATAGGTTTAATGCTAACACTTTTAAACGGTCTATTTTGTTTCTTAAAAAACTACCACCGGATCACAACGCGGCCTCAACTGAGAAAATCCGACAAGAAACTCAGCGGGCTTGTAATTTTTTAAACAGTGTTTGTCTTGTTTCAATTAGATCAGCACCAGCGACAGTGTGTCCTGCCGTTCAAAAGATAAAATAAGAGAGAGAAAGGTATGAATAAGGGAGGAAAGCTGGGGGAAAGGGGTGGAAACACCACTCGCGTACGAGTTGACTGCTCGCAGCAGCCATCAGACAGATATTGAAAGTTTTTGTCAATGTGTGTGGCTAGAGGTTAGTGACCCTGTCTGCTACCCAACAGGTCGCGGGTTCGATTCCCACCAGGTGTCTGGGTGTTTTATCTATATAAGTATGTATTTACAAAAAAAAAAAGTATATATGTATTAGTATCAGTTGTCTGGTTTCCATAGTACAGGCTCTGCCTAGTTTGGGATCAGATGACCGTGTGTGAATTGTCCCAGGATATTATTATTATATTATGTATATGTTAATGTATGGATATATTTACGGCATGTATAAGTCCGGTGGTGACGGCCGCACAGCCTCTCTCCCGTAGCAGAGCGTATCTCGCGAGTAACTCTCCCAGCAGTTGAGCCTGGACCCCGGCGTCCATACATTGTTGTGCGACTCGACCACTCTTTTTTAAACAATCGAGAGCTCGCGACGACTCGTTCAACGGCCACTGTGCGATATACAGACATGTTATTACTTGTTACATGATGATAAACTATTATAGAAAGAATAAAAACCATCCAAAACAAAATTATCTACTTCAAGCAAGTGTGTGTATATAATATATTAATGTATATTGAAGTCTGTTCCATATATTTTCGTTATTTAGGTACTGTTTTGTAACAGACTTTAAAAAGTAGTTTCTGGATTCGACGCGTTTGTGTGTAATATAAATCAAAATACGTAATATTCACGTTGTATATATGAATATTACGTATTGTGTTACAAAATACGCCGCAAAAAAATATAATTAATTATCAAAGCCAAAAACGTTGTCAACCCTAGTAAGGTTAGGTCTTTTAATTTTCTTGTCGTTCCGCGAATTATGTAGAAATGTAGGTACATACATTCTGCGTAGTTTACTTTTTAATTTTACTGAAATAGGGTTTGCACATCAATGAAAATAATAATACTTTTTTATTGTATTTTTACGGGGTATTTTGTAACACGTTGTATATTTATTTTCACCTGGGGTGTCCAGATAAGAATAGCACCCAGCCATCTCCTCCCGTCGGGAGTGCGTAAGAGACTAAGGGAAAACCAGAAGACGGGCAGCAGCGTCTTTCTATTGGATTAACCTACCATCTATACTGCGATCCCCGAGCTGCCTGCCAAGCGTGGGGATTATGGCAACCCCTCCCTTCTAAGGGGGAGGCCTGTGGATGTATTTGGGCTGCTGATGATGATGATGAATATTCACATAATATGTGGGCATCTAAACAAATGTACCAGATTTCATGAATGTATGTGTCCAATACCTGTT
This sequence comes from Furcula furcula, assembly GCA_911728495.1. Taxonomy (NCBI): domain Eukaryota; kingdom Metazoa; phylum Arthropoda; class Insecta; order Lepidoptera; family Notodontidae; genus Furcula; species Furcula furcula. The sequence goes on along the minus strand of OU452264.1, from coordinate 4,647,801 downwards.
TGCCATCTTTATCGCCCTTCCAGAAGAGATGGGCGCACAACGCCACAGCTCTGCTCTGGTCCGGTTTCTTTAATAACTTGCTCGCAGCTAACGCGCATTGTGTACGCATTGGTTCGGCGTTCTCTGCACCTGAGAAATAAGTCAAAGTCAAAATATCTTTAATATAGTGTTACGTCGCAGGGTTTTAGAAAATTCAGTTTGCTTGGTGAAGATATTTTATTTCCACACACTTTGGGATCAGCCACTCAACAGTCCATATTGCAGATATATTACTCGGTGTCCGTTAGTACGACCTTGAGTCGTTCATTCGTTCGTTATCGCTTCACTATATCGCGTTGAAATGCTTCCTAGAGTAGTCCTTCTTAGAGTACACTAACTCCGTCGAAGCGTCTTACATACCTCAATGATGCTTCTCTAGAACGTTCCTAAGTTGTAAACAGTGTCATAAAATAAACAATAAAACAATCGCCCGCGTAGTATTAGCGCTTAAAATAAACAATAGCGCGGTTCACGGATCCGATATGAAAAAAATAATACTCAGGCTATTGTGTTACAACTGGGGACATGGGAATTTTTCACTAATAAAAGCGTGTGCCTTTTTACCACACAAAAGACGTGTCTATATTTCGACACTAATCCAGAGCTGTAACAATACTTAGTGAGGTGTCTGGGTAAGAATAGCACCCCCAAACATCCGCCGTTTAAGCCGCTAAGGGAAAACAAGAAGACGAGCAGCAGCGTCTTTCTATAGGATTACCTATCACCTATACTGAGGGGGAGGCTTCTGTTCAGTAGTGGAAATCTTGCAGCTGCTGATACTTATACAACGTGTTACAAAATACCCCGTAAAAATATAATTAATTATCAAAGCCAAAAATTTTGTCAACCCTAGTAAGGTTAGGTGTTTTAAAATTTTTGTCGTTCCGCGAATTAGGTAGATATGTAGGTACATTCTGCGTAGTTTACTTTTTAATTTTACTGAAATAGGGTGTGCACATCAGTGAAGTGCACGGCTGGCCTTTTAGAAAAGTTCAGAGTCACACAACGAGCCATGGAGAGAGCTATGCTCGGAGTTTCTTTGCGCGACAGAATCCGAAATGTGGAGATTCGCCGAAGAACCAAGGTCACCGACATAGCTCTCAGAATCTGCAAGTTGAAGTGGCAATGGGCAGGCCACATCGCTCGAAGAACCGATAACCGTTGGGGAAGAAAGGTTCTCTCATGGCGACCACGAACCGGAAGACGCAGCGTAGGCAGGCCTCCCACTAGGTGGACAGACGACATTGTGCGCGTCGCAGGTAACCGGTGGATGCAAATAGCCAATTGTCGTTCATTGTGGCGTTCTAAGTGGGAGGCCTGATGATGATGATCAGTGAAAATAATATTTCTTTATTTATTTTTTAGGGGGTATTTTGTTACACGTTGTAAAGACAAGAAAACACCAATACAAGGTGGGAACCAAACCCACGACCGATTGAGTTGAGTAGGGTAAATAACTTACCGAAACAATTGATCTGTTCAAAAGTGGCGATGATCAGTGTGATGGCGGCCAACTGCGCCTTGCTGTCGGATATCTCGTCCTCGTACAGAGAGAACGCTTGAGACAAGAACTCGTACGCGATCGTCTCGTGGTTCGCGAAACCGATCTCGCTGATCGCTAGTGCACCTTGCAAGTATAACCTGGGAAACAATATAACTTTATGAACAAACATGATTTAATGTATTGTTGCACCCGTTGATCTAATGTAAGACTTCCCAAACGACAAAAAAGAACTCACAAACGCCAATTATTTATTTATTTATTTATTCTTTTACATCAGGCAACTAGGCCCATATAACATAAGAAATGTTATTTAAGAACTAAAATTAAGTTAGGGAATTTATTTTGGGTCTGGCTTCCCTGTACCGACGAAACACTAATCCTGCAGGCCAAAAGTCTGGGCTTAAAAACACCGCCTTTTGCCGCGCTTGAATTTCAAGGACGTAGGACTTGAAATTAGTAGCCCACTTCGACTCCAGCTTTTTAAGCGTAAGGGCCACCTGCTCCCCAGGTGCGAGTCGACCCTTGCTTCTCTTACGGACGTACTCCATGAGTCCCTCCCCCGACGACTGCTCGTTCAACCGGGAGAGATACAAGAGCATCATGGGCTTAACTTTTATTCCAATTAAGTCACTTTTTAAAATCTAAATATTTCGACTGTCGGAGATGTTGAGGATTATTTTTTCGGTTATTGAATAAGAGATAATTGATTTCTTTACACACTATCTGTGTAAGTATTAATTAAGTATTAATTGGCTTCGTGTATCGAAATAATCCGTTTTCAAAAAATGGATGAATGATCATTAACTATAATTGATGTTTGTAGGTTCGCCAGTTAATGTATTGTCGGGCCCGTTGGTTTAATGGTCACCCTGGCCCCTACCCAATAGGTCGTGGGTTCGACCTGGTGTCTGGGTGTTGTAAATGTCCAGACGTCGTGTCTGGTACACGAATGCGCGCGGCCCTGCGTGTCGCGGGCACAGACGTATGTACTATCGCAGACACGAACGGTGTACCAGTTTTCAATCAAAATCGTGACGCGCGTTTACGTCCCCCCGCACGTATTTTGGGCCGGCACATGCATGCGAGTATCGTCTTAAAGGTGATACACCGATTGTGACCGCGAGAGTACAAATAGGTTGCGTTCGTATTTATTATTTTTTCTGCAGCATTTGTTGCACTAATACACAGTAAGGTGTATAGAGAACAAATATAAAACATATTTTTTTATCTGTGACCCCACTCCGAACCAATGAAAAATAAAATATAATCCTACGGTATATTTTTGTATTTTTTTTGATTATCTTCCAAAAACTACGTGATATAAACCAAAATAAAAATCTGTTTTGAGATGTGCAAATGAAGCCCTTTCATATGATACCCCACTCGATATAGCAGTCTCATTTAGAAATTTTGATGACCCATTTTGACTCCCGTTAAAAAAAAAACTAAACGGAAAAATATTTTTTTTTCATTTGCGATGAAGTTGGGTAAGCAAGATCTAAAACTATTTCAAGTTTCAAATCGACAGCATCAGTGGTTCCTGAAATATAACGGGTGTAAGGGACATCGTACCGAAAACCGATACCAGGGATGATTCTGAATACACTAGTGTTGAAATTTTTCATCGGCTTTTTCATGATATTCCAAAAAAAAAAATACCGCTTTTTTTAATAAAATTAGGAAAACATCATTATTGGTACAATAATAAAGCCTAATTTCCATTTAAAAACAATAATTTACTTATTTCTGCAAAATTAGCCATCATCAGCAACCGAAAAGTCCACTGCTGAACAAAGGCCTCCCCTTTAGAAGGGAGGGATTTCCATAATCTCCACGCTTGGCAGGCGGCTTGATTGAAATTAGCAATGTAATTTGAAAAATAAATATTATTCCGCACGTATTCATTACATGCTCAAAAATTAACAAGTTAGTCATTTGTCATTTTCCATATAAATGGTTTCTGTAATGTTATATAACACCTGTCGAATATTTTTTAATAATCTAAATGGCGGATAATACAATTTTTCAGTCATGTAACCTATTGATTTGTATTATAAAATTATAATATATTAGTCATACCTGAGCGGCAACTCCGCCAACTCCGCTTTGACGAGCATACTAATAGTTTGATGACAGAACTGGAATATCTTCTGACATTTCTTCTCCCACATGCTATCCTGGAATCAACAGACGAATTTTCCTACAAAGGGTTCACAATGCCTTTTGGTTATTGGCAAACCTGCATTCAGAGTTATTAAAGTTGCTCTTAGGACCCTGACTTAGCTTATCGACAGGTGTCTATAGCTCGTCAATCATCGCGTAAGAAAAGAAGACAACTAGTTAAGCATTCAAGCTTTACGTAGTGCAATTTTTGATCCCTCTTACAAATGTAACGTTACATGTGATAAATTTAAGAAAAAACCACGACTTAATCATAATCATTTATTAGTAAAGTTATTTTACACGTCAGTTCATTTAAGTAAATACAGTCAAATCATAAATTACATATCAATTTTATAAGAAAATCATTAATTAGCAATACTAGTCTCTATAGAAGTCGTTAATTTCATGTCACAATTTAGTCATAATATCAAAATAATAATGAATGTCAATGTCATTTAAGAAAAATAATATTAACTAATATAGGTCAAAAATCAATAAATTTGGATATTTACGCGTTACGTTTTTTGTGTTATAAATTCCTCGTAACTAAAAAAAAAAAAAAAAATGTACGTGAAAAAAAAAAACTCTAAGCGATCGTTCTGAAGGGTTAAAACAATGTTACGTAACGCGTCAAGACCCCCCCTTCCACCCCTGTAACGCATCGTAACGTTTCAGAAGAACATCCCCTCCACCCCCCACATTCGTTACGTAATATGTGAACGCGAATGTTAAAAATAATTCTTTCAGATGAGCTCACAAAGATACTAATGCGAAAATTCGCTACTATAGTCATATCCGATATGGTCTAGTGGCTAGGATACCTGGCTCTCACCCAGGAGGCTCGGGTTCGATTCCCGGTATCGGAAATGTCTTTTTGGTTATTTATCATTATAAATGTAGAATAATAAGACATTTTCGTCCCAGAGTCATTTACCAATCGTGGTAGAACGAAATATATTGTTTTTGTCTGTGCAATTGTTACTCGCTTTTGGTGAATCAACATCGTGAGGAAACCTGCATCTCTGAGAAAGCCTAACCAGCTTTCGAATGACGTGTGAAGTCTGCCAACCCGCACTTGGCCAGCGTGGTAGACTATGGCATAAGCCTCTTCGTCTTGATGGGAGGCCCGTGGGACAAAACAAGGGCTGGTATTTTTATCTAAACATAGACTGATCAGAAACGCTTTACTATTGGGCTATTTAGAATAGTTCCTACAACTGCCGAGGTCAATTGGCATTTCTTCAGCATTTTAGCAGTTCATCCCGGGAGGTGTTTTATTTTTATTTTATTTTCCAGGATAAATCCGTGAGCAAAGCTACCACGTCAATAATAATAATATTCTGGGACAATCTACACGCGGTCATCAGATTCTGAACTAGGCAGAGCCTGTACTATGGAAATCAGATATACTTAATACTTCTGTTTTGAATACATATTCAAAATCGCCTTAACCTATCGCCAAGGTGTCTAACCTCTAGACATGAACTCACAAAGATACGAATGCGAAAATTCGACGTCTCCATCATATCCGATATGGTCTAGTGGCTAGGATACCTGGCTCTCACCCAGGAGGCTCGGGTTCGATTCCCGGTATCGGAAATAACTTTTTTGGTCAATAATAATTATTAATATAAGAAAATACAATCTGAATATAGAAAAATAAGGTTATTTTTGTCCCAAAATGTTTACAAATCATGTTAACAAGGATTTTATTTCCGTATTTGATCTGACCAGAAAATCTTTTAAACAGAGCTATTTATTCCAACGGATTTTTGTACTGAAACCCAGACATAACAACAATTAATGTAAGTATCTTTTGTCCGGTAACACTGTCCTTCACATCGGAACACAGCTATCACACTGCTGCTTGGCGGCAGAATATGGTAGCGACACTACGATGGTACCTACCTGGACGGTTCCAAGGTTCTGAAGGGCACTGTAGCCGGTGAAATTAGCGGAGACAAAGACTTAATGTGTAATTTCTTTAGGGGTTCTGGCGTTGCTAGCATTTATAGGCTGCGGTGACTGCTTACCATCAGGCGGGCCGCACGCTTGCTTGCCACCTTGGTAGTATATAGATCTTAGTTTTATTACCTGATCACTGATGTCTTTGTAGAGGAAGGCGAGACGGTAGGCGTGGAATAGGATGGGTGGGAACGTGTGTTGAATGCGCCTTGCCCCGCCTGCTTGTAGCGCCTTCCTGGCTGCACTCAGGATCAGGTACTGCTGGTCTGCCACCTCGGACTTGAAATGGTGAATCAACCTGCAAATGCTCAATCTCATGAGCTTGTAACACGCTAATCCAATTGGCTAGATGACAAAAAAAAATATTTTGAGTCCGTCATTTAGATTATCAAAAAATATTGGACACGTATTTTTTCTTTTGTCGATTAATCAAAAAATGACGAAGATATTATTATAGTGACGTCACGAGCGGACTCCCGAACTTTGACGCTCTATATCTTTGGCAAATTTTATTGAATTTTTACACAAAAAAAATACGTGTCCAATATTTTTTGATAATCTATACTGACGGACTAATTAGAATTTTTTTTTTAACTCAAGCATCATCCCCATTCGTTAAGAAGATACAGACCCTTTTTTCGAGGGGAAACCTTCGATAGGTCCACGGAACTCTGTGGTCTATTGGGGTATGTGGGATTCTTACCATACCACCAAACCCTCCGCGGCTGTCGCACCGGCACATTGGCAGGGCTCTCCGGTAGGAACTGCACTATGTGTCCCTCAGTAAGTAATATTTGATATATGTATTACAAAATTTCTAATATTTACAAGATACATAGTGTTTATATATTAAGAATAGAATACGCGTTTGTCTATGGTCCCCTTAAACAAAGCGTAGGCAGATTTTCCTGTACGAGGCAGGTGAATTGAACTATTTAAAGCTATATTACAAGAGTTATATTGATATGTAAGTGATAAGTAGTGATGGGTTTGATCGGTCACAAGCGCAAATGTCGATAAATACAGCTGACGTTATAGTACCTATTTTCGTGCACCTGATATTTATGTATTTTGATATTCTTACCTGTGCCTACGGTTCTTACTTGTACTGATTTGTGTTCTGTGACAAGATATAACAACTGAATTTGATTTAATGAACAGTTAATATAATAAACGATTGATATAATTTTAAAATAACTATTTTTTGAAGCATAATATCATCGATATATACGAACTAGATTAGCTGTCACGACCCGAAAAGTGGTCACGAAAATAGAGGCTACGGAGACGGCTGTCGCTCTATTTCAAATTAGTACGAGCCGACAACAGGATGTATCGAAATTCCTTATTGCGCGTTTATAAACTGTCCAAATAATATAATACTTATCGTAATACTAAAATTGCAGATGGAGAATTTATTTTTCGTTTCGTGTTCTTATTACTACTAGTTTAAATAATAAATATAAGTAAGATATCATTATAATACGAAATAAAAATTATTTATTTGATATTTTCTCCGCTAGTAGTTCGCAACTGCCATGCCGAGACTGACAAAATTAATGTTGCCGATAGGATGTCGCCACTGTCTATACGAAACTGTTAAACTACACGTCATTACCATAATAAAAAAGTTAGTTCTCAGGCCTCATTTACGGAGTCGCGCGTCGCGTGTGGCGTGGCGTCTCGCATCTCTCTCTCACTCCTACAACGCCATATGTTTTTACTCCGTGCGGGCCGCGCCGCCCATCGCGACGCGTGACGCCCCGCGCCTCCGTAAACAAGGCCTCATTTTTGCCACCAGCACGGATAAGTTTGTAAGTCAGTACACACACAATGGAAACACACCTGTTTTGAACCTTATTTTATAGTGGTTAAGATTTTCTTTTAAATGAGTACATTTTTGTTTAAATCAAAACAATTACTTTTTTTCTTTGTCTCCGATGTAAAGGTTTTATGTGCCAACATTACTGCATACAGAATTAGACTTTATTACTACATGTGAAGGCTTCTATTAGTCCGACGTTCCGAATTATTTAAAACTATTTTCACAATTTCTAGCTACGTGTATAGTTGTGTAAGTATATGTAACCGCGACCACATTTTCGATGTCATTTTGTTCGTGACAGCTAATCTAGTTGGTATAGTATATCGATGCATAACATGCAATGAATTTAACATCGTTTGATAGGTATATCAAACCATGTTAAATTCAATGCATGATTAAATAAGTTTTATGTCTTTTGAGTTACCACTCAAAAGAACTTATTTAATCTAACCAAATAATAATATTATTATTAATATTTTTTTTTGTTGTAATTTCTATCATAGTTGGTAACCTAAGGGGTAGATCTAGCTGATTATCGCCTGCCAAGATAGCTTGACCGAGGCTCGCTTTACGGGGCTCCTATTTCTAGGTGATTATAAAAAAATACGAAGGCTAACCCCACCGCGGCCTTCCTCGGAATCACCACCGGTACCGTATAACCACATACCTGGCTAACAAGCCCTGCTCCTCCATGAAGTCTTCAACGTCAGGTTCGTTAGAAGACTGATCGGGCTGGTCTTTCACCAGCACATCTAACATAGCCAGCACCGACTCCACCTGTGGCAATACATTAAATATTTTATACATTAACTATAAATGATATGCAAAATGTGGCTCAGTGGCGTGGCTTGGGGGAGGGATGCCTATGTCCAGCAGTGGACTGATGTGGGCTTTTATACAACCAAGGTGGCAAGCAAGCATGCGACCCACCTGATGGTAAGCGGTCACCGTAGCCTATAGACGCTAGCAACACCAGAAGAATCACTAGCGCGTTATCGACCCTTAAGACATTAGACATTAACGGCCGAACCTACATACATTACTTATATTAAGCGTTAATCACAATTAGTTAACTGTAGTTAAATTTCTTAAGTAACGTTCGCGCCCACTGTAAAAATTTAATGCTTACTTTACAAATATTAGAATTTAAGGATGCATAGTGTGCGACTAGTGCGTCCAAGGTGACAAATCTATCGATAATTGTGGTGTGTTGCCAATACAAAACGGGTAAATAAAAGTTTTATTCTAAATACTGGCATAATATGCAAATTATAAATATTTATTCAATACTCGTAATAAAATCAATGGTATATGGAACAAATACAAGATAAACACGCGTTGTTTTAATAATTCTCACAATTATTTTTTTCATGTGGCAGTGTTGGTAGTCACGCTTGACAACATTAAAAAAAACTTCAGTGACAGCAGACACCCACAGATATTTAGATATATTTATAGCATCATCATATTTTATGAGGTTATTTTAGGGCCTCCTGAGCCTGACCCGACTGTTCATTGGTAGGTACTAGCCTACTAGGTATCTATAGCACTTTAGCCCTTGATATCTCGATCTCCCAATGAATTCATTATTCTTTTCGTGTCGTAGTGGAACGATTGGTGTCAATTTGCAAGTACTTCTCCTGTTTATTGTCCAGAGAAAACTCGAAGAACATAGATTATTACGCCATTCGCTGACGCTCTTTTCTCGTACCGCAGATAATAATCGAATCAATGAGACCTTCAAATAAAATATCATACATTTGTTTTTCCGTATTTATGTTATCACAATTAAAATATGCCCAAAATTATAGAGAATGACTTCTTGAAACAAATAATCTAGTAATCAGCTGTTTGTTGCCGCCATAAAATAAGTCAAAATCATTGATTAGCTAATCTAAGTAATGTCTCTCGGCCACTTAAAGTTAAGTACGATTAACTAGCGCTAACCAAGCATTAACCCACTGAGAGCGCAAATAATTTGACATCTACACTAAGTAACGAGATAAGGATCAATTAATCCACTGTAGGTTCGGCCGTAAGTCTTTTGTGTTCAGTAATTTCACCACCTGGGCTGATGATGATGATATGGCCCTGGCCACTACAATAATAGGTTGTGGGTTCGCTTTCCACCAAGTGTCTGGGTGTTATTTATCTACATAAATATTTATTTAAAAAAGAAAGTATATATGTAAGTATTAGTATCAGTTGTCTGGATACCACAGTACAGACTTTACCTAGTTTTGGATCAGATGACAGTGTGTGGATTGTCCCTAGACATTTTTTTCTACTAATAAATATAACCTATGTTACTCAAGGATAATTGAGAATTGTAATGGTGAAAGAATTTTTTAAATAGGTCCAGTAGCTTTCGATTTTATTCGATACAAACATCCAAAAATACAAATATTTTCTCTATATAATATTGGGATCAGGTGACAGTGTGTGGATTGTCCCAAAACATTTATTTTTTCTAGTAATAAATATAGCCTATGTTACTCAAGGATAATCAAGAAATGTAACGGTGAAAGAAGTAAGTAATATCTAGAACAGAAGTGGGTATGCTAAAGCTGGCTGAATGGCTTGACACTAATTTACTTACACTAAACACAGACAAAACAAAAATTTTATGTTTTCATAAAACAGCGAAATCTGCTCCTCATGATATTACTCACATTTTCCTACATCGTTGTAATTTTGGATTGCATGATAATATGCAACGGTGCGATTGCCAGCCTATACTTCGGACTGATGCCATTAAATATCTAGGAATATATATTGATGAAAAGTTAACGTTTAAACAACACCTGATCAATTTATCAGGAAGAATTAGGAAATTTATATGCTCAATGAAACGGCTACGTGATGTTGCAGATGAAAAACTACTCAAAAATATCTACATGGCCCTATGTCAGTCTGTTATTACATACGCTATACGTGCGTGGGGAGGTGCTGCAATGACTAACATGATAATGGTTGAAAGGGCGCAACGAGCACTCCTAAAAGTTATGTTTAAGAAACCTTATCGTTATTCAACAGACCATCTTTACAGAGAATCAGCCTTACTAAGTGTCAGGCGCCTCTTCATTTTACGTGTCGCCTTAAAAGTCCATAAAGAGGTACTGAATTGTGATTCATACTCAGATATGTTACAGGAGAGGACTTTTAGACTGCCTGTTCCCAAAGTCAAAACAGCTTTTGCAAGACGTTTTGGAAGAGTAGTGCATCCTTTTATTTACAATAGAGTTGTCAAATCGTGCAATATTAAAACTTGTTCTCTGATAAAATCTAAGCAACTATTAGTTGAGTGGCTGGTCCCTTTAACCTATTTAGAAACGGAGCAAATTTTACAACCTATAACCTAAATTATCTTTTATTGTTGATTGTTGATCCTAAAACTGATGTTGTCTGGTGTTAGTAGTATATTCATTATTATTACTTTTGCATTTCATTATTCCTTTTTTTTGTAGTACTTGTTTTATTTTCGTTACACATAATATCGTTATCTTATTAACAGTTTTTATATATTATAAAATACTTTAATTAATCTTAGGTATTAGAATGTTGACCTAGTGTAACTGGCTTTGCAGTAGGTTCCACAGGACAGGCCTAGCCTAGTGTGGAACCACGGCTAATCTAAATAATCTAAATAAAATAAATATTGTAATTAATTAATAATAGTAATTAATTAATAATAATAATAAATGTAAATGTAAATCTATATTTAACAGGAAAATTAAATAAAAAATGCAATAGTTTTTGAACTTATACGACACAAACATCCAAAAATATAAATCTTTCTTCTTTGTAATATTAGTGTAGAAGAATAGATAACTCACATCTTCCGGAGTAGATATCATGCAGTCCGAGTCCAGCACATCGTTGATCAGGTGGACAGCGATCATGACCCTGCCGGGGTGGTTGAGATGCCTGATCAGGGGCGAGTAGTTCTGCAGCTTGATCAACGTGAGTATGTTCTTGTAATGATCAGCTGGCAGCTTGAGAATCTTCATCAGCTCCTTGAAGACCGGTGTGTTGTGTTCTAAATGGGTTTTACCGCTGTAAACATTGATATAATATTATTTAAACTAAATTACGTGTTACGGTCCGAAAAGTGGCACTTAGAAATAGCGCCCTTGTGTCGCTGTTTCTTTTTAAGCTAAAAAGTTATTTTTGCCGATAGGAGTGTCGCTACTGTCTATGTAAAACTGTCAAACTACACGTCATTATCATAATAAAACCGTTAGTTCGCGTTTCCGCCACCAGCACAGATAAGTTCGCGACCTCCGCGACCATATTTTAGATGTCATTTTGTTAGTGAATGTTTATCTAGTTTATATATTATATCGATGGATGTAAACAAACATAGGAGAGGTTAGAAAGGTTCTCGAGTGGTCACTAACCACCAGTCCACGGCTGAACAAAGACCTTCACCATTAGAAGGGAAGGTTGACATAATCCCCACGCTTGGCAGGCGGCTTGGGGATCACAGTATAGGTGGTAGGTAATCCAATAGAAAGACGCTGCTGCCCGTCTTCTTGTTTTCCCTTAGTCGCCTCTTACGAACACCCAATGGGTGGACATGAGTGGGTGCTATTCTTACCCGGACACCTCATGGGGTACACTGGAACTGGAAGACTGTAGTGGTCTTTAACTGTTGGCCTTTTAGAGAAGCTCAGATTCACACAACAGAGAGCTATGGAGAGAGCTATGCTCGGAGTTTCTTTGCGCGACAGAATCCATAATGAGGAGATTCGCCGAAGAACCAAGGTCACCGACATAGCTCTTAAAATCTGCAAGTTGAAGTGGCATTTGCGCGACAGAATCCGTAATGAGGAGATTCACCGAAGAACCAAGGTCACCGACATAGCTCTTAAAATCTGCAAGTTGAAGTGGCATTTGCGCGACAGAATCCGTAATGAGGAGATTCACCGAAGAACCAAGGTCACCGACATAGCTCTTAAAATCTGCAAGTTGAAGTGGCATTTGCGCGACAGAATCCATAATAAGGAGATTCACCGAAGAACCAAGGTCACCGACATAGCTCTTAAAATCTGCAAGTTGAAGTGGCATTTGCGCGACAGAATCCGTAATGAGGAGATTCACCGAAGAACCAAGGTCACCGACATAGCTCTTAAAATCTGCAAGTTGAAGTGGCATTTGCGCGACAGAATCCGTAATGAGGAGATTCACCGAAAAACCAAGGTCACCGACATAGCTCTTAAAATCTGCAAGTTGAAGTGGCATTTGCGCGACAAAATCCATAATGAGGAGATTCACCGAAAAACCAAGGTCACCGACATAGCTCTTAAAATCTGCAAGTTGAAGTGGCATTTGCGCGACGGAATCCATAATGAGGAGATTCACCGAAGAACCAAGGTCACCGACATAGCTCTTAAAATCTGCAAGTTGAAGTGGCATTTGCGCGACAGAATCCGTAATGAGGAGATTCACCGAAGAACCAAGGTCACCGACATAGCTCTTAAAATCTGCAAGTTGAAGTGGCATTTGCGCGACAGAATCCATAATAAGGAGATTCACCGAAGAACCAAGGTCACCGACATAGCTCTTAAAATCTGCAAGTTGAAGTGGCATTTGCGCGACGGAATCCATAATGAGGAGATTCACCGAAGAACCAAGGTCACCGACATAGCTCTTAAAATCTGCAAGTTGAAGTGGAATTTGCGCGACAGAATCCATAATGAGGAAATTCACCGAAGAACCAAGGTCACCGACATAGCTCTTAAAATCTGCAAATTGAAGTGGCATTTGCGCGACAGAATCCGTAATGAAGATTCACCGAAGAACCAAGGTCACCGACATAGCTCTTAAAATCTGCAAGTTGAAGTGGCAATGGGCAAGCCACATCGGCCCCAGTTGGGGTAGAAAGGTTCTCGAGTGGCGACCACGAACCGGAAGACACAGGGTAGACCTCCCACTAGGTGGACAGACGACATAGCGCGAGTGGCGACGCCATAGAGAGACTGAACACTCCGTTAGGACCACGTCAGTATTTCCAGCTCCTGACGTTACAGCACGTCTCGGGGGGAGCAGAAGTATTTTTATTCAAACTAGTAATAAGACAAACAAGACGTTCGTCTGATGGAAAGTCTCACGCCTGCCAATTTAATAGGTGGTAGGTACCACCGCAGTGTCAGATATTCCAAGCAGCAGTGTGTAAGCATTGCTGTGTTCCGGCGTGAAGGGCACTGTAGCTGGTGAAATTACCGGACACAAGAGACTTATCTAATGTCTTAAGGGTTGGCAACGCGCTAGTGATTCATCTGGTGTTGCTAGCGTCTATAGGCTGCGGTGACTGCTTACCATCAGGCGGGCCGTACGCTTGCTTGCCACCTTGGTAGTATAAAAAAATAGACAGTGACATCGAACTGCCGCTCGTAAAGATATTAAATAATAAGTCTCTTGTGTCTGGCACAAGCTACAGTGCCCTTCAAACCGGAACACAGCAACGTTTACACACTGCTGCTTGGCGGCAGAAAATCTGACACTGCGGTGGTTCCCTCCTGGACGGTTACTTGCACAAGCAACCTACCACCAACTAAAATTATAACTAATACAAACCTGGATTGATGTATATCAGTGCATATTTTGTCAGTGTGCGCTAGAACTCTGTCTACGTAGTTCAATTTGTCAGGGTGGCACCGCTGGGCCAGTTTCAGTAGTGCCAACTGCAAGCTTAGCATGTCTTCGGGTGGCATGTCTGTGCGACTCTGGATAAAAAGAAAAAAATTTACAGCCCTGTTAATCTTGAGCTAGCATATTTGGAAGGCATTCACACCGTTATATACTAGAAACGAAATAATATTATTTATTTCAAACTAGCTGACCCGCGCTAGCTTCGCCTGCGCTTTTTCCCCTGACACTTCCAACAATTATCGTTATATTTTAACCAACTTACACAAAATTTGACAAATTATATATTATAAACTTCCTCATGAATCACTCTATCTATTCGTGAAAACCGCATGTAAATCCGTTCAGTAGTTTTTGAGTTTATCGCGAACATAAAGATAGACAGACGCGGTGCAGGACTTTGTTTTATAATATGTAGTCATCGATATACTATACCAACTAGATTAGCTGTCACGAACAAAATGACATCGAAAATGTGGTCGCGGTTACATTTATTTACACAACTATACACGTAGCTAGAAATTGTAGAAAATAGTTTTAAATAATTCGGAACGTCGGACTAATAGCAGCCTTCACATGTAGTAATAAAGTCTAATTCTGCATGCAGTAATGTTGGCACATAAAACCTTTACATCGGAGACAAAGAAAAATCAATAAAACCGCCAAAATTATAAGAAAAAAAGTAGTTGTTTTGACTGTACTCATTAAAAAGAAAATCTTAACCACTATAAAATAAGGTTCAAAACAGGTGTGTTTCCATTGTGTGTGTACTGACTTACAAACTTATCCGTGCTGGTGGCAAAAATGAGAACTAACTTTTTTATTATGGTAATGACGTGTAGTTTAACAGTTTCGTATAGACAGTGGCGACACGCCTATCGGCAACATTAATTTTGTCAGTCTCTAGCGGAGAAAATATCAAATAAATAATTTTTATTTCGTATTATAATGATATCTTACTTATATTTATTATTTAAACTAGTAGTAATAAGAAAACGAAACGAAAAAAAAATTCCCCATCTGCAATTTTAGTATTACGATAAGTATTATATTATTTGGACAGTTTATAAACGCGCAATAAGGAATTTCGATACATCCTGTTGTCGGCTCGTACTAATTTGAAATAAGCGACAGCCTCTCTATTTTCGTGACCACTTTTCGGGCCGTGACAGCTAATCTTGTTTAGATAGTATATCGATGTATGTAGTGATAGGCTTTGGTTTTTTTTTTCTTAAAAGCTACTACCGGATTACAACGCGGTTTTCAATATTATGTAATATACGGGGTGTAAGGGACATCGTACCGAAAACAGATACCAGGGATCCAGTACATGATTCTGAACATTCTAGTGTTGAAATATTTCATCGGCTTTTTCATGAATTTCCAAAAAAAAAGCCGTGTTTTTTAATAAAATTAGGATAACATCATTATTGGTATAATAATAATAATAAAGCCTAATTTCAATTTAAAAACAATAAATTACTTATTTGTGCAAAATTAGCAATCATCAGCAGCCGAAAAGTCCACAAGTCCACTGCTGAACAAAGGCCTCTCCCTTAGAAGGGAGAGGTTGCCATAATCTCCACGTTTGGCAGGCGGCTTGATTAAAATTAGCAATGTAATTTGAAAAATAAATATTATTCCGCACGTATTCATTACATGCTCAAAAATTAACAAGACCCGCGCAGCTCCGCCCGCGCTCTTTTTACATTTTAGATATCCGCATAGGCTTATTATGTGAATATTACACATTTTAGTATTAGATACATAGGTACTCGTCTTATACATAACCTCCTGTTTTGAAGTCGGTTAAAAAACGGGGCCTACCTTTTACTTTCCCTCTGAGGCACGGAGACGCTTAGAATGGAATTAAATGGTCACCCATCTATGTAATTACTTTGCCTTACGTTGCTTAACCTAGTAATAAAAAGTATCCTATGTCTGTCTCCTGGTTCTAAGCTACCTCCCCACCAATAAGTGTTTTTCTTCTTCTTCTTCAATTTTCAGCCAAATCGGTTAGGCCGTTCTTGAGTTATAAATTGTGTAACTAACACGACCTTCTTTTATATGTATAAACAACGTGTTACAAAATACCCCGTAAAAAATAAATAAAAAAATATTATTATTTTCACTGATGTGCAAACCCTATTTCAGTAAAATTAAAAAGTAAACTACGCAGAATATACCTACATTTCTACCTAATTCGCGGAACGTCAAACATTTTAAAAGACCTAACCTTACTAGGGTTGACAAAACTTTTGGCTTTGATGATTAACTATATTTTTTACGGGGTATTTGGAACACGTTGTATAGATGTTACCTGAGTAATGGCTGCTACTTGGTCAGAGAACACCTCGAACAACTGCACCTCCTGTTCCTTGCCGTCTTCCATCACCACGCTCAGGTTTATATTGCCCTCATTCCTCTGTAAATGTTATTTATTATTGTAAGTATGCGTAAAAAATCAAAAGTATACCTGATTTAACGGCAGCTGTCGGAATTTTGTCTTACTTATATGTTTATTGCTGTAATAGTGACTTTAAACCGCTCACAATTAAAGGTTTTAGACATCACATAATTGTGACTTTAGAAATGTTTTAGTAGTGATTTAGACATCCCATAATATCGAATAGACACCTCATAACCAGGAATTTTAGACATCTTATAATAGTTTAAGATTAAGACATCCCATAACAGGGACTAGACATATCATAACAGCGAGTAGACATTTCATAACAGTGACTTTAGACAGCTCATAATAGTGATTTCAGATCACGCATAATGGGGACTTTAGACAACACATAGTTTTGACTTTAGCCATCTCATAAACTGGACTTAATGAACCCATAATGGTGAATTTTGCTATCCCAAAATAGTGACTAGACATCTCGTGATAGTGAGTGTAAACAACCCATAATAGTGACTTTAGCCATCTCATAAACTGGACTTTATAAACTCATAATAGTGAATTTTGGCATCCCAAAACAGTGGCTAGACATCTCGTGATAGTGAGTTTAAACAGCTCATAACAGTGACTTTAGACAGCTCATAATAGTAACTTCAGATCTCGCATAATATAGACTTTACACAACTTATGATTATGACTTTAGGCATCTCATAAACTGGACTTTATAAGTAATAATAGTGAATTTAGACATCTCATAATAGTGACTTCAGACAGCCCATAATAATGACTTTAGACAGATCTTTATTCAAACTCAAAGTCAAAAATCTTTATTTCAAATAGGCTTAGCACTTTTGAATGGTCCTTTTTTTAAAAAAGCTACCAGCGGATTACAACGCGGCCTCAACTAATAGTGACTTACAACCTTTTCCATAATCAACTCATATAACAATGTTTTAGGGACAATACCTGGCTGTATGTAGCGAGCCTCTCAATAAGAGCTATGATAACGTTCTTGATATTGACGCCAGGCTGCAGCTCTGCACAGGACTTCAGGAACGGCTGCAGGTTGGCCAGGTGGAACTCATCCGGAAATACCTGTAGAAAGAATCAACTACGAACTTCCGGAAAGAATGTAACACACTGCATTCTATATTTGAAGTCCAAACGGACACACTAGGGAAAAGGCGTTTTAACAGATATGCTTTTTCACGGATTGTAAGGGTCATGATTAGCTGAAATGTGTCCACTGCTGAACATAGGCCACTCCCTTAAAACAAGAGGCGTTACCATAATCTTCATGCTTGGTACGTGTCTTGGGGATCGCAGTATCGGTGGTAGATAATCCAGTAGCAGGACTACATGTCTTATTGTTTCCCTTAGTCGCCTCTTGCGACACCCATCGGAAAGAGAAGAGTGGGTACTTTTCTCACCCGGACACTCTACGGAGTAAACCGCAACCGGAAGACTGTAGTGGTCCTTAACTGCTGGCCTTTTGAAGAAGCTCAGAGTCACACAACAGAGAGCTATGCTCGAAGCTTTATTGCACAACCAAAATCCGGAATGAGGATATTCGTCGAAAAACCGGAGTTGTGAACATAGCTCTCAGAATTTGCACCACCCCTCGGGCAGTATCGATCTTGTCATACCTGTATGATGCACTCCATGAGGTACTCCTGGGCTATGGCGTCCCGGCAACTGACCACTTGCTCCAGTATCCCGGGCAGGACTAGACGTCTGTAGTCGTCCACTGTGACGGACTCCAACTGCGACAGCCGAACCAAGTTCGTTCCCACTAATATACGGAGCTCTGACCGCTCGCGTTCACGCCTCTCCTTGTCTCTGAGGACAAATTCAATTAAACAGCTCATAATAGTTACCTCGGACATCATAAAGGTGACAAGACATCACATAACATAGTGACTTTAGACAGTTCAGTCTTAACCAGCTCAGGAGACTTAATAACTAATGTCTCTAGCGACGAGCGGAAATGCAGTGCAGCTGCATATAAAACATACCTAGAGTGTCCCTGGTGTTGCATTCTCACCCACAACTTGTTCATTTCCGCGAAGTTCATTAGAATGAAATCTATGGCGTCCTTGGCCTGTCAACAATATAGATGTTTGTCATAAAACTACATGAGATGTACATATCACCAGTGACCGTGCAAAACCGTTTGTAAATAGTAAATCCCGCGAATCTGAGTTTTTTGACTGATCTTGTTTGCTACAATACTCTGTGCATTTTATTATTGGTTTTTTGACAGCTGACGCCCATAAGAGTTATATTATTGAGAGATATTGAGTTTCGTATTGTTAAAGTTACAAAATTCACAGAAATAATATTGTACTTCATGGACGCGTACCGCACTTTAGTGAGTTGCCACACATAACGATTACTACGACTGTGCCACAGATTACAAATAATCGATAGAAATAAATGCTAAAATATGTAATTAAGGTGTAATATGTTTTCATTACTTTCGTCTTGATTACATTAACTTTCATTCATTTTATTTTGAGGGCCTCATGCATAATATAACAAAGAAAGACAACTTTTTAAGGTTGAAACATTAACGTTGTACTTTCGTCGTATTTTTTTTTCTCTCCTATTTGATCTTTTGAACGGTAAGACAAACTGTCGCTCTGTGTGACAGAGGACATGACAGACTGTTTAAAAAAAAAGTGAAGAAATGTTGTCATTTCTTGCCCGCTGAGTTTCTTGCCGGATCTTCTCTGTTGAGGCCGCGTTGTGATCCGTTGAGAGTGTGAGACCTTTCAAAAGTGCTAGCGTTAAGCCTATTTGAAATAGATTATTTTTGACTTGAACAAGGGCCTGTCAATTAAAAGGGAGGGGTGCCATAACCCCCACGCTTGGCAGGCGCCTTGGGTATCATACATACATACATAAAATCACGCCTTTTTCCCGTAGGGGTAGGCAGAGCCCAGGGGCCGCTTTTCGCCTCCGTGAGAAACGAGACGTGATGGGTGGCGAACCACATCGCCGCCATTTTGGTTAATTTATATATTGACCATTGCGTTCTCACGAATAAGGAGAGAAAGGGAAAGATAGGTGTTGTGAATAGGAAGATTGGCAAGTTAGAGTGGGAAATAGGAAAAGTAGGATATTACCGCCCAGGAGGGCAAGGGATGGGACAGTAATAGCTAGGGAAGCCGGGGTCGCATACCCGTATACTATACCACAACTACCGGACAGGTAAGTTGGGATGAGTATCCCATCAAATTGTATTAAATCAAATCAAATTAAATCAAATCTTGGGTATCAAATATTATTAAATGGCTAAAATATTCATATTTTGCATCAAAACTCAAAAACTGCTCTTCCGCGGTCTTGCACGTTCACCGACGATATGGTCATTGGTCAGGGACTAAACAAATAATGCAGATATACTCACAGTGCCTTCATTCTCGTTCTGCGCTTCAGACGTATCGGGGAGAACATTCCTGGTGCACTGAAGCAGATAGTTCCTGAGGAAAAGTCCTCTCAAAGGATGTTGAACGCCGCGACACATTTCCACCAAATCCTAGGAGTTACATTGGCATTAGAACTCAACATATTGTAAATAATCAAAGCATTATCATCGGCAGCTGAAAGACTCCTGAACACTCCACCACCGCTGACTCCACTGCCGAACAAAGGCGTCCCCCTTAGAAGGAAGCGGATTGCCATAAGCCTCACGCTTGGCAGGTCAACTCTTATGGACACCCAACGGGAGGAGATGGGACGATGTAATTCTTACCCGGACACCCCATGGGTATTCCCAACTTTAATATAAAATACACATAAATTCACAACACAATAACATAAATCACCGCACGTCACCATCACAACACGCCCGACCCGCGCGAGCGTCACGTTACAGACAATGAGTATATAATCACTATGGTTACAGACTGAAATTATCACATAAACAATTCACTCAACGAATGAATGAAGCTTCTATTCGACAGATAATGTATTAAAGAACCGTTTGAAATACAGTTGCCATGCAATAACTAACTTTAAATTTTTATATCAAAGTTTATATTCCGTTAACGCCCGTTGATGCAAATCCGAGCCAACGGGCCCGAGCGTACATTTTTTTGCGCGTTTTTTTTTGATCCCGATTCGAGCCAACGGGCTCCAAGGAGTGTAAATAAATTCTTATATTACTTAGCATTTTATGTATTCTTTGTTATAATTAATTTTATATAAGCACCTGCTTTTTTGCGGTAACAGCTCAGTGGGCGAGCGCTTGCCTTGGAAACAAGGTGCGCAGGTTCGAACCCCGGCTCGCACCTCTGATTTCTTTAATGAATGTGCAAATCGTCTTTGTGCGATTGTTACTAGCTTTCGGTGAAGGAAAATATTGTGAGGAAACCTGCATGTCTGAGAAAGCCTAACTAGCTTTTGAATGACGTGTGAAGTCCGCCAACCCGCACTTGGCCAGCGTGGTGGACTATGGCCTAAGCCCCCTCATCATGAGGGGAGGCCCGTGCCCAACAGTGGGACATAAACAATTATTATTATTATTACCTGTTTTTTTATTAGGTCTTCAACTTCAGGTTTTCCAGAGGTATATATGGACTGTACAGGTACATTAATGCAATAGTGTATATTTTCACTCACCTTCAACAAATCTCTTCTAAGATTCGTGTTGGTCTTAATATAAACAAGACCAACAGTGATAAGTAAATACAGCCTCGGTACAATGTTGCCAGCGTACTGCACTAGTTCATACAAGTCCGCTACCTTCCGGCCCTTCTGGAACTCTTCTAGAAGGTAGAGCTCAAGGTGACGGAGCTCATCTGTTATTGCCATGTCTGAATTACGTGTTGAGGTAAATCACTATAATTTATTATGGCGGGGTGTTACCTCCCAGATCGCCTACTATGTGTGTATGTTATCTGGCACGGGTCTGGCAAGCCTTAACGGCTTGATAGTTTTTCACTTATGTGTCATTAGATTCGTCTCAGTTATGGGCGTGATATAGGACATATATTTTTTTCTTCATTTCTACTTCAAAAACTTATAGTTATCAAATGAAAGATCGAGACGAGTTGAAATATATATATACAAGTGTATATGTATTACGTAATTTAAGGCTAAGTATGACCTAAGTATGACCGCGCGGTTGGGGCAATCACATGATGGTATATGTCCCGCGCGGCAGTCTGGCATTGCTTGACAATGGACGTGGAGGAGGCAATTTGCTTATGGATTTTATACCGAAGGCTGAGACGTCGCAGAATAAGACAAAGACGATAATTGGTGCATCTTATTTTAAGTGAAATACTTTCTTCAAGCCTGTTAATCACTTTATATCCCAACCTGAGACTACATGAAGTTTTTTTAAAACTATTTCAGGATGTCGATTGCATCCTTTGATTCCTTTCATTTCATTCGTCGATTAGTAAATCGATAGGTACTATGTCGTCTTCGCCACCTCATCTCCATTTTTCCTGCATCTATGCGTCTTTCCGTCTCAAAACGCGCGGATCATCTGAACAGTTCAATGCAGGTTCGTAGAACTTGAACCGTGATGTAGACGATAATCACGGTATAATTAGATCTTGTACCGCGCGGTCATATAGACTTAGCCTAAGCCATTTTGTTTATTTGCAGTTGGGCTTTTTATGCTTTTATAATTTATACTTGTTCAGAAATCATTTAAACATTTTGACAAACAAACATAGTTGTGCTGTTTGGACTTTTTGCTATGTTCTATACTTATATATTATTTGTATCTCGTTAGTAATTATTGTGTGTACTTTTAAACCCTGTTAAAAATACTAAATTGCTTCTTGTCACAATTAAAAGGATACAAAGTTCATAATAACTTTTGGGTGATAGCAGTGAGGTTCTCAGCTCTCCGAGCATTGTGGAAGCATGCTTCAGGGCATCCATCAGCTTTGATTTGTCCAGGCATCTCTTCATCTGAAATGCCTACAAAAAATTGTTTTTTATTTAGTAACTAGCTGACCAGCGCAGCTCCGCCCGTGCTCTTCTTACGTTATTATGTGAATATTACACATTTTTAATAGTATTAGATACATATGTACTCGTCTTATACATAACCTCCTTTTTTGAAGTCGGTTAAAAAACGGGGCCTACCTTTTACTTGCCCTCTGAAGCATGGAGACGCTTAGAATGGAATTAAATGGTCACCCATCTAAGTAATGACCTTGCCTTATGTTGCTTAACCTAGTTATAAAAGGTATCCTATGTCAGTCTCCTGGTTCTAAGCTACCTACCCACCCAATTTTCAGCCAAATTGGTTCAGCAGTTCTTGAGTTATAAATAGTGTAACTAACACAACTTTCTTTTATATAAATAGATATTTAATATTTGTCTATTATAACCATACATCCCTTCCTTACTTAATATTATAAATGTGAAAGTGACTCTGTCTGTCTGTTACGCTTTCATGCCTAAGCCACTGAACTGATTTTGATGAAATTTGGTACAGAGATAGACTAGACATTGGGAAAGTACATAGGCTACTTTTTATCCCAAATAAAATGTTTGAAGAAAACTGACTGGTTGATCTAATTAACTACTAAAACCAATGCAAGAAATGTGCAATGTTTGACAGGCCCGTTGGTCTAGTGGTTAGATACCCTGGCTGCTACCTGATGGGTTGTGAGTTCAATTCCCACCAAGTGTCTGGATTTTATTTATCTATTTAGGTATGTTTACAAAAAAATAATAATAAGTATCAGTTGTCTGGTCTCCATAGTACAAGCTCTGCATATTTTGGGATCTGATGACTACGTGTGGATTGTCCCAAGATATTATGTTTCACATACCATAATGTAGTGAAGCTCTCTATCAGAGTACAAACTTGAAATCATACCATGCTACAATTTATTTTAGTATTGCCTGTCTGATCAGCAGATTCAACATTTAACAAATACGTACGCAAACTAACCACCTCGAAAAGATTTTAGAATATTAATGTGGTGTCAATTAATGTCGAAACGCCCATGAATATACCAATTCACAATTCTGTCTCCACAAACCTGAACTTTGACAATACTCAGGGCCTCATCAAGAAGTTTTTCCTGCTCCTCCACCGGGGATGCCTGATTCGTCATCTGTGCCTAAAAAAACAAACTGATAAAATAATATTTCCGATAAAGATTAATAACTCATTATCAAACCTACTAACACTCGACCAAGTATAAACAAATGGGTAAGATATTAGATCCATATGTCTGGTTTAGCATGTGAACTGTAGATTACACCTTTCGCAACCCACCTGTGTCGTGTACTGGGACAAAAAACCACCGATAAGATTTCCGAAGGTAAATAAACTAGAATTTTCACAAAAATTGGTGCTCTAAGCAAATCGGCTTGACAACTGGTTTTTGGAGTTGCCTGATTTTATGTGTAATCTACCTGTAAGGGAAAAGATTAAGGGATTGTAGTGTTCATTATTATCAATATATTGCTAAAAAATGTAATTTCAATACATCATTCCAATAATTGTGTGAAAAACAATTTCAAATATTTAAATGGACTCATAAAAAAAGTACTAATAACGTAGTGATTGCGAATTAATTAAATACCCGGTTTTGTTTTTCACCCTAAAACCCGGGTTGCAAACATATTAAACATGGCAATATTAAAAAAAACACGTTCCTTTCCTACGTTGTGTATGTATTTCCATTATTTGGTAACTTGATTTGATTTAACATGACATTTAATGCAGTGTTTTAAATATTTATTAAATAACTCTCATGTTTTTACCTAACATGAGATGAGACCTAGCATACATGAGATGATTAATGTTTTTTTTTAAACTGTCTCAGATTAGATCAAGTTGGTTGTCACTTGTTGTACACTTGTCAGTCTGTCACAGTTGTCATTGTTTGTTGCCGTCTTGTCATTCAGTGAAAATGTCAATAACTTTTGGTAATTGATGATAAGACATAAAAATACTGTAAAATGGATAATAAACCGTCGCTAAGTCAATATTTCGGTGACACGGAAGTGCCGCCCGCATCTCAGTTTTTCGATGAGATCGGAACATCGCCGTCAGACATGATACAAAGCATTTATTTAGGCGATACAGAAGGTAATATTTATGACATGTTTAAACTAATTTTTCTTACTGAAATCGTTGAAGTAATAATAAATATGAAGGCTTGATGGTATTGTCTTTCTAATATAGGCAGTGGAATAACAACACCGAGTCTGTTTCCGCAAAATATGAGCGCGTCTTTTGCGCAAAGTAAAATGTCAGAGGAGTTGAGTTTCACGAATGTTTTGCCGACCGTGAGCGGTTCTGCGTCGGTGCCAGCGACTAGTCTTCCGGACCCGTCAACGTTCTTTGACACTATTGGTCCGGAACCTCAAATTGTGCCCCCAAAAAGTGGTATAACGAACCCTACAATATTGACTGAGGCAATGGATGGACTGAGTATCAAAGTAAGTCAATATTAGAGACATAAAATTTATGGAAAGTTATCATTTAAAATAGAAATAATGCTTTCTTTGTTTTGATCTTGTGTGAGGCCTTTTCTAATCACACACCACATCACACAACTAGTAAAGTATGTTATTATAATAATGTCCTGGGACAATCCACACACTTTCACCAAACTAACTAGACGGCTGCAATTAATTCTTTTAACACTTACTGAAATTCAAAATATCTTTAATATGAATAGGCCTCATGGGGCTCTTACATATTATCAACATTTTACAACCACCATTTATATAGATAAATATCACCCAGACCTGAGGTAGGCGTTTCCACAACATTAGGGGTTAGATCCTAATGGCAAGAAAGTAAATGGCTTTTAATATTTGATACTAAATCTTGGCTTAATAATCTTAAAACACTTTTTTTAAATATGTTGTCTTTTTAATTATTTTTTATAGAATCAACCAGTTGATAAAGAAGCAGACAGGAGGAGGGATGCTTGGATCCCAAATGATGAAGCTAAGAAAACACTTATTAAGGTTGGACTTCATTACCGAATACAGTGGCATCCGTTTATAATGACATCGAAGGGAATTGACAAACACGTCATACTAAGCAGACGTCATACTAAGCATTTTTGAGTAAACAATCTTTTTTTTGTAAATACTTATGTATTTTAAAAGAGAAACATAGCATCATTGAGAGTGTCAAATGACCCACGCCAAATTCCTTAGCGAGAGATGAGATTCAAAACAAAAACGTCTTCGAGAATCAACGAACATTGCTGAAGGTGTAAAGAATCATGTCGGTCACTATTTATAACAAAATTAAAATTTATTAAATATGGGTCATAATAAGCGACATGTCACTGTAAGCGAAGTCATTATATCCAACTTTGTTACAGTGAATTTTATATGAAAACCAAACTTTGTTGTGTAATTACGTCATAATAGGCGGTTGGTCACTATAGGCGGAGTCATAATAAACGGATTCTGCTGTATATTTGTGGACAGGTGCATTGCTTGTCACTGTTTTGATGAGGAGTTGCAGAAAACAGGGTCCCTACCTCTTAAAGTAGTAATCTATTTTCTTTTAAGATTGAAAGTTTCAGAGAAAGTGTTTGTATAGTTGTAAATGAGAATTATGATGTTTAATCTTCGTTTCTTTAATTAAGGGTGCACTTACAGTTGATTTTGTTCTGCAAATGGATACAGAAGAGTAGTATTGTGTTAATAATACTTTCTTGATAGAGAGTGAGAGAGCTATACATATACTACAAATATTGTATCTACCTTGTGTGAAATATATTAAGATTATAATAATAGTATAAAGGGGTTGTGGTAGGGCCCCAGCCCCCTCCTTCGGAGTCGCTGGACGCTCGGGGTGTGGGCCCCTTGAGCGTCCATTGAGTACGGCGGCGACTCCGAGGAGGACGGCGGCGGGGTTGCGACCCCCGTCCCCGTGAGCACCGTGACAGGTTCCCGGGGGGCTACAATGCGCCCCCCGGCGGCGGGCTCAAAGGCAAGGCACTGAGGGGCCCCTGGTGCAGATCCCACCGGAGCGCCCTGGGGTCTCCCCTCTCATGTGCCGATGCGACAGCCGCGGGGGTTTTAGTGGGTAAGAATCCCACATACCCCGGTCGAGCCCCACAGCTCCCGGGGATCTTTCGAAGATTTCCCCCGCGTCAAAAAAAAAAAAAAAAAGGGCCCCAGCCCCTCCGAGGAGGACGGCGGCGGGGTTACGACCCCCTTCCCCGTGAGTACCGTGTCAGGTTCCCGGGGGGCTACAATGCGCCCCCCGGCGGCGGGCTCAAAGGCAAGGCACTGAGGGGCCCCTGGTGCAGATCCCACCGGATAGCCCTGGGGTCTCCCCTCTCATATGCCGATGCGACAGCGGCGGGGGTTTTAGTGGGTAAGAATCCCACATACCCCGGTCGAGCCCCACAGCTCCCGGGGATCTTTGGAAGATCTCCCCCGCGTCAAAAAAAAAAGAAAATTAAAAAAGGGCCCCAGCCCCTTCAGAGTTGCTGGATGTTTGGGGAGTGGGTCAGAGACATTCATCGGGTACAGCGGCGACTTCAAGGAGGAAGGCAGTAGGGTGGCGACCCCTATCCCTGTGAGCAACATGACAGGTTCCCAGAGGGCTGTAATACACCACCTGGCGGTGGGCTCTCCCACATCAACATCACACAGAAGAGCCCAGATCAGCTCTCTCATGTGCTGATGCGACAGCCGCGAGGGTTTTAGTGGGTCAGAATTCCACATACCCTGCCGCAATGGGTCCTGGAACCTGTGGGGATTCCCACAGGTTCCAGGACCCATTGCCGCATTACTCAAGAAAAGGACCCTAGCCCGCTGCACCAATACCATCGATATAATATATAAACTAGATTTGGTGTCACGGTTCAAAAAGTGGTAGCGAGAAATAGCGCCCTTGTGTAGCTATTTTCTTTACAAGCCACATCCTGACAAATTTATTTTTGCCGATAGGAGTGTCGCTACTGTCTATATGAAACTGTCAAACTACAAGTCATTATCATTATAAAATCGTTAGTTCACGTTTCCACCACCAGCACAGATAAGTTTGCCACATCCGCGACCACATTTTATCGATGACCAATACCAATAATACAACTTGTATAATAATCATTCTTATTTTGTTTTTGAGCCCAGTAGTTCCTTCAGCTAAAGCATATGTGTCTCTTACACAAACATGGGTGGAAAATCATCTTACAACTATTTGGGCATTAGCTACTACAGAGACAGAATCATAGCCCTAATGCATGCAAGACTTCAGCTGTTAAATGTATAATTTTTTGTTGCTAGGCACAATCATCACCTAAAGGGTCATTCTTCCCAGAGAGAGAAGTTCTAACTATGCCTGGGATTGTGCTGGAAGAGGAACTAGTAAGTGTCTTGTTTACCCGATTGTCGAGGAAGGAATACCTGCATTAAATTTAATAGCAGGTGGGATCCAATTACAGATTATAAATCAAAAGAAAATATATCGGTTCTGCTTGCTACTAAACTTAATGCAAGTATTTATTTAACTTAGGTTTTTAGCGCATAGAGTATACTTTGTTTATTTTAATTTTGTTTTAAATTCTTAGGGCTCCCACACATAACTGCGATGCGATGCGGCGCCGCATCGCAGGAATTTGTATGGAAATATTCATTTGTTTCTCGCAGATATTTGCGATGCGATGCGAATTCGCAGTTATGTGTGGGAGCTCTTAATCTTGTTTCGATATTTTTAGTGCATTACTGTGAAATGGTCTTTTTTGCTGACGTATATATGATTTTTAAATTATTTATTTTATTTACCTATTGACACTAGTAGTGGCAAGAGTTTAAGGAAATGCTGAAAATTAGAACAGGTCTAACTACATTCAGCTTACAGAAACTCGCATATAAATAACGCCTCATTTACTGCACGTCTTGCTCGAAAGTTTTCTAGATGCTAGGTCGCTTGTGCAGGAACCGTCTAGGTAGATAGGTCACCGCAGTGTCAGAAATTCTGCCGCAATGTGTTAAAATTGCTGTGTTTCGGACTAAGATGAGGGAACCCGTGAAGGGCACTGTAGCTGGTGTAACTACTGGGCTCATGAGTCTTAATAACTGATGTCTCGGGTGATAAGCGACAGTGCAATACAGCTGCAGGCTACTGTTTTGCTTATCATTAGTAGGATGAATTTAAAAAAAGGGCTGCGTTTTGGCTGCTGCTTTTAGGTTGACTTGGACCAACCTCCTCCTTCGGAGTCGCTGGACGTTCGGGGTGTGGGCCCTTAGGACGTCCATTGAGTACGGTGGCGACTTCGAAGAGGACGGTGGTGGGGTTGCGACCCCCGTCCCCGTGAGCACCGTGACTGGTTCCCGGGGGGCTACAATGCGGGCTACAATGGCGGCGGGCTCAAAGGCAAGGTACTGAGGGCCCCTGGTGCAGATCCCACCGGAGAAACCTGGGCCTGGAACCCTTTCATGTGCCGGTGTGACAGCCGCGAGGGTTTTAGTGGATAAGAATCCCACATACCCCGGTCGAGAGCCCCACAGCTCCCGGGGATCTTTTGAAGATTTCCCTCGCGTCAAAAATAAAAGAAAAAAAAGGGACCAACCTCCTCCGTTGGAGATTGTGTAGGTCAATGTTTGCCTGTGTCGGTTTTTCCTCCAGAGAGTGAATAGGTTTTTAATAAGCTAGCGTACTTCACCATTCGCGATAGCATTGCCGTCTTCCATCGAATAAAAAAAGGTCACTCTTCAAAGGCAGACGCATTGCAAGAGGTAGCAGTCAAATACCTCGGAGTAAGTTCGGCTGGCAGTCGTGGTGTGGTGAGATGTGAGCACGTGAGTCGCGATGAAGCCGGCTTGAGGGAACTGCTTAGGACTGGGTACCTGCGAGCCGCCATCAATCTCACTGCGGTACTGCTGAGCGCCGCTGGACAAGGTGAGAATCTTCTCATTTGCTAGGTCGGCCCTCTTGGACCTGGAAGAGTACAAAGGCATGTCAACACAGTGGGATGAAGACACCGCGGGGGTTTAGTAAGAGTTCGACGTAACCCGCACTGCTACCCCCCATAGCGGGTATTCATGGGGAATTCCCCAAAATAAAAAAAGTTCGGCCCTCAAGGCGGTGAATCCGAGGAAGACGGCGGTGGGGTTGCGACCCCTCGTTCCTGTGAGCAATATGACAGGTTTCCGGGTGGTTATAATGCGTCCCCTGGAGGCGGGGTCAAAAGCAAGGCACTGAGGGGTAACTGGTGCAGATCCTACCGAAGAGCCCCGGTCATGTGCCGATGCGACAGCCTCAGGGGTTTTTTAGTAGCACGTACCCCGGATTACCCGTGGGGTGTCCGGGTCAGAATAGCACCCACCCATCTCCTCCAGTTGGGTGTCTATAAGAGGCGACTAAGGGAAAACAAAAAGACGGGCAGCAGCGTCTTTCTACCACCTACCACCTATACTGCGATTCCCAAGCCGCCTGCCAAGCGTGGGGATTATGGCAACGCCTTTGTTCAGCGGTGGCCTTTCGGCTTCTGATGCTACCCCGGATTAGTTCCCAATAAGTAACGTCTCTAGTGACGAATGCTGTTCAGCTGTCTATATCCGTATCGCTTACCATCAGGCGAATGTGCTGCTTATCTCATCAGTAGGTTGAATGAAAACCATAATATACAACTGCACAAATATATAGGTATAATATACAGGATGTAGATTTCCAAAAATGTACAACTCACTAGATAGTAATAGTGATGTATTCATTGATTCTCTGCGCCGTTATAAGAAACTCATAACGAAGTCTTTTCGATCCACTTTAACTTAATTTAACTTAAGTAATTGGATTTAGTCTATCATAGCATGTGAACCATTATTATTGTTACTTTTTTTCTTTTCTGTTAGTTATAAGTTACCCTAAGTTCACTTATAGAGCATGTTGTGACACCTTCAAAAATTGTGCATTTAATTAATTTTCTATGTATTTTGTAATTTAAGTGTGCTAATGTAACAATTACTGGTTGTCCTAATAAATAAAATAAAATAAATAAAATGTCTCAGAAGTGGGGTATCAAGCCGGTAATAATGCAATGTGTAACACACAAGCTTAGAGGAGATACCACTGGAGAGATCATGATGCGCTAACCCCTCTGCCAAATTTTGGTCATATGGTCAGGTCATTCTTTATTTGTGTGCGTAACTTTTTGAATGTGTTGCGAGTTTATTATAGTGTGGTTATGCGTAAAATTGTATCTGCGTGTGTTTACTTCGCCTCCCGCACCCCGCAAAAGTGCCACGAAAAATTTGTTCGGGGAATCGACGCGATACTAGCTCCATTCTAATTACTCTGAGCACACAAGCAATCAATTTGTGAAAGAAAATAATGAAAATAGTCAACAGTTTCAGTGCAGTGAGCTCGAAATTATGTTCGTTATTTTACCGAAAATGAATGTTTTTTTTTTATTAAACAGGGCAGGCACGCAATCAATACAAAATAGTAGTTCCATAGAAGTAGGCACAGTGACACAGGGCTGCTTAGGAACAGTTTTAAGACGATATAAAAATTTATTTTATGTAATATAAAATAATAATCTTTGCCACATTTGTAATTTTTTCCGGAGTCTTTACTATCTACCACGTACCCTTCGGCTTGATATACCCTTTCCGGGACACCCAGTATAGGTACAACATATTTACAGACTCACAAAATACCAACTGCTACACACAAGTATACCACCCTAAGATAACACCATACATATTACAAAATTTAAAACGTGATTGAGCAAGGGTGTAATTTGTGGAGATTTAAAAATCGGTGTTTTGCATGAACATAGGTTTAAAGATCTATCGTCTCATAAGCTCGAAACGCTAATTCTAATTCGTTACAAAGATGCCTTTCTATAGCGGGGGAAACCTTCGATAGGTCCTGTGGGATTCTTAACCACTGAAACACCCACGGCTGTCGCATTGGCACATGAGCCACAATAAACTATTTTTAAAAAAATAAAAATCGACTTCAAAGTAAATTATCTAAGGTGCTAGCACATCATGTTAACTAACACTAGCACCAGCTGACACCGACTTCAATATATTTTCGTTATTTTATGCTTTTTAGATAATTTACTTTGAAGTCGGTTTTTATTTTTTTTAAAATAGTTTATTTAACACTTTTTAGTGACTTATTTTACCAAAATAGGTATCAGCACTATCACGCAAATCGAACGTCTACGTTACAGTAACTTACTGAAAACATAAAAAGTTTATATCTCTTAAACTACTGGACCGATCTTGATGAAACTTGTACTCTACCCTAAGTTGAAAAATACTCTAGCTATTGCAAAAAGAATTTTCAAAATCGGACTTGTAGTTTCTGAGAAATCCGTGGACAAACCTACATACATACATACACTCATAAAATTTGGTAAATTTGTTTAGAAGCCCACATAGACTGACATATATTAATATTACGCATTTTTATCAATATTACATACATACGCGTCGAATAGAGAACCTTCTTTTTGAAGCCGGTTAAAAATACAAACCCTGGAAAAGTTTATTTTCAAACTCTCATTACTCGTTCTTAACTATTTGCTATTTATCATCATAGATCACCCACCGCTACAATTTTTGTCGATATCGCTTGATAATAGTTCATTCAAGATGATAAAATTACATAGTGTACTCACTAATGTACATATTTATAATTATAACAAAAAATGACACAAAGTTATTGATATACACTTTAGTACACATTGTAAACATAAAACTGTCTAATTTGTGGTTATGTAGGTATAAATTAAAAAAAAAAGGTAAAAATCTGTTAAGTGTCAAGGAATAAAAGCGTGTCAAAAAACTACCCACATTTTGAATATTATTATTGCATTACAAATTTACCAACTAGATGTCGGTGTTTTGTTTTAAAACCTAGTAATAAATACTTCCAAGCGTTCGTATATAAGTGTCGTTCTAATATTTTGATAGTGTTGGTTACAATGTATATGTCATATTATAATATAGACTTATTTTTATCGTGACAGGGCCCACATTTAAGTCGACTAAATTGGGCCTTAATAAACAAACGCTATAATAATACAATCCTTGTTGTTTTTTATCTTACTGCCTCTGGGGTTGGTAGGTTAGTTTCAGCCAATAGTAGTCTATTTGCCAAACCTACAAACGTCAATTATAGTTAATTGTGATTGTCATATTTTATAAATCAACTATTTCGACTTTCGAATCCAAATAATACTTAATACTCGAATAGTGAGTAGATATATCAATAATCTTGTAATTAATACTAAAAGATAATTATAAGAGGCTCGGAGATTCGAAAAAAATAGATTACAAAAAATTACTTAAATGCAATTAAAGTTAATTGATCTCTGTGAGTGCGGCAGTAAACGGCTTAAAGGGTTCTGTCTTGTGACGTGTCGTTAGACTCCTCATAGTTAGTTATAGGAGTAACATAGGATAATTTGGTAAGTATCTTTATTTCTTTTTAATATCTCTTTATGTACACCATTTGTCATGACTATATTCTACATACAGCGTTTTTAACTAGAGCATGGACGGCCTTACCATATACAGAAATTTGTTCCAAATAACATAACACAAAGTCCTCCGTCGCGTCTGTCTGTCAGTCTGTTTGCGATGAACTCAAAATGTACTCAACGGATTTACAGGCGGTTTTTATCAATATATTATAGTGATTAATGAGTAAGGTTTCGATATATAAATTGTCAAGGCTTTGTGTAAATTGATTCAAATAAAACGATAGCTGTTGAAAGTGTTGGAAAAAACGTAGGCAAAGCTGCGCGGATCAGCTAATACCTAATTACTTATACGTACGTATAATTGCGACCACGAACCGGAAGACGCAGCGTAGGCAGGCCTCCCACTAGGTGGACCGACGACATTGTGCGCCTCGCAGACAACCGGTGGATGCAAATGGCAAATTGTCGTTCATTGTGGTGGTCTAAGGGGGAGGAGGCCTTTGTTCAGCAGTGGACGTCTTCCGGCTGATGATGATGATGATGTCTGTCAATATTTAACGAGGTGGTAGGTCCCTTATGCAAGGTTCCGTCCAGATAGGTAGGTACCACCGCAGTGTCAGAAATTATGCTGCCAAGCAGCAGTGTGTAAACATTGCTGTATACCAGTCTGAAGGGCACTGGTGAAATAATAATAACTAATGTCTCGAGTGACGAGCGGCAGTACAATGCAGCTGTCTATAGGCAGCCACCATGAAGCGAACGGCTTGCGCTGAAAAGAAATTCCGTTCTTCAGGCGTGGGTCGCCTGCATCGTCCAACGAAGCACACGCCTCGATCCCTGCAACTCTGGCTGACCAGATTTTCCATCATGTTGAGGATCAAACTGCACGATGTACTGCTAAAGGAGGCTGAAGCTTTCGGGGATTTGGACAAACCAGACTTGTTCTATCAGGTGAGTAATATCAACAGTGATCCTAGCTGATACGACCACGGCGGCCAATCTTTCAGTCGTCTACGCGAGAGATGTTTTACTGCCGGTCCCAATATCCTAGCTTTAATGACATATTTTTGACGGGCCCGTTGGTCTAGTGGTCAGACACCCTGCCTGCTAACCGATGGGTCGTGGGTTCGATTCCCGCCAAGTGTCTGGGTGTTGTTTATCTATTTAAGTATGTATTTACAAAAATAAAAAGTATATAAGTATTAGTATCAGTTGTCTGGTTTCCATAGTACAGGCTCTGCCTAGTTTGGGATCGGATGACCATGTGTGGATTGTACCAAGATATTATTATTATTATTTCCGTTTCAATAATAACATATTAGCAGCTTACTGTTGGTTGTTCAAACGACAGTCTGTCATGGTTTTAGTTATCGCTCCATTTCGGAGGTTTATCGCGGGATATCGATGATTTTAACTTATAGTTAAGGATTGATAGTATATTGGGACCGGCAGTTACTGCACAAGTGCTTGCGTAGGCACGAGGCACTCTTTTTTGCCCGACTGCCCCAAGCAGAGGGTTATATTAAAGTATGTTTGTTTATATGTATGTCTACTTCTTTGGCAGTACCTACAGCCTAACGGTTTGATGGATTTTGCCCTATATGTCTTTAGATTCGTCTCAGTTGTGGGAGTGACATAGGCTATATATTTTCGAAAAAGTTAACATGGTGATACTTAGGCCGCGTTCCACTTGGGGCCCACAACGATCAAAACGCCCCTTTAGTCGTTCCACTTAGCGACCGCGGTCGTTGTGGTCGCGGCGAATACGTCACTCATGACGTCATGACTTACGCTCACGCGAAGCTCACGACGACCCATCTAAGAAGGTGGGTCGTAGTGAGCGTTCCACTTGAGTTTACGACCGTAACGCTCACAAGCAAGTGGAACGGGAAAAACTGCGGTCGTGAGCGTGATCGTTGTGGGCCCCAAGTGGAACGCGCTCTTAGGCGGTCACCATTTTTTTTTTACTTCCAGAAACATCAACATGGGTATCAAATGAAAGATATTAACGAGACAAGTTAGAATATGTATTATACAAGTGTATATGTATTATGTATGTATAATGAAATTTAAGTCCATTTTGATTGTTCTCAGTCTGGCTTTTTATTATTTTATTTATAATTTATACTTGTTTATTTCTTTACTCTCACTATCTGATGGGACGGAAGACCGACACGACTTATCTGACGCATGGATCACCTTACTTTTCGGATAATCAAGTGATTGGCCTGCATTGTCCTATTAAGAACAACTATAATTAATACAACTACAACAACACAATTAATACAACTGTAATTTAATTTATTTTTAATTTATTACTTAATTAATAAAACTAGAAACATAGTGAATGTGCCACCTACGTTTGTCTGCGCACTTTTATAATTTTAATAACTTATCTTTAAATGTTGTTTCTTTGCATAATTAAGCAATAAGAGCGGTGTAATTGCTTTATGTAACTACTACGGAGGTGTTCACGGAAGACCAGCGTCGTGATGCCAAATAGGTGTCGCGGCATAATGCTGAGTGGGCTCCTTTTTAACGACTGATTGTTTTTATTTTATGTGTACCTACCAATTGTTATTTTATGTCGTTAAATAAATTTATTTCTATTCTATATAAAGCTGTTGTTCCATGTGGGTATTGAACCCGCGGCCTGCGGTTTGCAGAGCAAGCCGAGACATTAGTTATTAAGTCTCTTGTGTCCGGTAATTTCACCAGATGCCCTTTAGACTGGAACACAGCAACGTCTATACTCAAACTCAAAAATTGTTTATTTCAAATAGGCTTAACGCTAGAACTTTTGAAAGGTCATGTTTTTTTTAAAAAAAAAAGGCTACCACCGGATCACAACGCGGCCTCAACTGAGAAGATTCGATACTCCATCCCAAATAGGCTTGAAGGCGATTACAAGTTCGTTTGCGGCTCAATAACTACATAATGTTAATGTTATTTTTCTCATTTTAATTTAATTTATTCATATCGTCTTTCATTCATAATCACATATATATAATTCTATGTTTTTTTTTTACTAAACTTTTTTTTTTTTTGTTTACGACATAAATTCTAATTTTTGTCTGTTTCTTTGTGTTCTATTGTCTTCACTTTGTGCTACCTATTCGTGGAAACTGTTTTGCTAATGTTTTAATCTAAATGTATCTATATTTATGTGTTATAAAAGCTGTATGTTTTCCTTAAATAAATAAATTATTAAATTATTATTAACTCATACAGCCCAAGCCGAGGCCGTGCCTCCCTGAGGTGCCCTTGAGCTCGTCGCTACTTCTGCCGTAAAGGCTAGAGCGCTTCAAGCGCTCGCCTCCTATTGTCCGGTGAAGCTGCAATGGCCATCTGCGGCTAACAGCGACTATCATTCCCAAAAAAAAACACATTGTTAACTAGGCGCGTCAGCAAAAATAACTTTGTATTACCAACCTTTTTTTGCTGCCGCGTTAACGGTCAACTATACAGCGGGGGTGTTTTATGACTGCATAATAAAGTTGTAATCGCATTCAAGCTTATTTGGTTTGGAGTGTATAAACAGCTGCTTGGCGGCAGAATACCTGACACTTGGACTGTTCCTTGCACAAGGGACCTACCAGGGTGTCAAAGCTAGTCAAAGAGGTAGCTACTTCTTTTTTAACTTCTTCATTAACCTTGATTATTTAACAGTTTTACCCAGATGCGTACGAGAATCGAACCGGTTCTCTGGTGCCGTTCTCGCTGCGACTATTAATTGCTGAGCTGCCGGGACACGTTGGCAAGCCGGAGGACGCGTTGGAGAAATTATATGCCATGTTAGATGTCATACAAGAGGTGATTATTATGGTGTATCGGAGTAGCCTTGAAAATTGCGAAATATAAATTTTGTATTCGAAAAATAAAACAAAAATACAATTATGCATGTATAATACCTACTTGTTGTATACTGTGTATTTTTCAACAGAAAATAATCTTGCTTAATTGAACAGTAATGTACTATACGAAACACAAAATAAATAGAGTATATGAACGATTAACTGCCGGTCGCAATATCCTATCTATCTCTTACTATCAGTTAAAATAATTACCATCGAAAGCTATTATGACACATTTCCGTTTCAATAAACAAAGACAGTTAAGAAATATTTACCTTTACTGATTGATCTATCTTTCCGTGGTCCCAAAGCTTACCAAAGTTAAGTAGATTCATAGAAAATGACTGTCAAGTGTTTCTATAAAATATTAGCAGCTTACTGTTGGTTGTTCAAATGACAGTCTGTCAGGGTTTTAGGCTATCGCTCCATTTCGGAGGTTTATCGCGGGATAATCATCTGATTTCTCGTACTTTTTAAATAAATGTAATGAAATTAATATGAATAATAACAAAAATAACATTATTTTAATAAATGAATGAACATATATTTTTTTAACCGACTTCAAAAAAGGAGGAGGTTCTCAATTCGTCTGTATATATATTATTTTTTTCTATGTATGTTCGCGCATAACTCTGGCAATTATGAACCGATTTGAAGAAATCTTTCTTCCATCCATTCTTTAATCCGTTAGTTGGGTCCCGTAAAAAAATTATTGCTTAGTAATAAGTAGTTCCTGAAAAAACAAGAATGTTGACTGCGCAGGAAAGCTGCAGGAAAGCCTATATAGATGACTTTATGTCGCTTTTTAAGGACAAAAATGGTCATAACTCTGGCAAATATTTACCAATTTCAATGATTTTTTTTTTACTCGAAAGAAGAAACCACTGTAATGAACCTGTATGAGTTTTATCACAACCAGATAAGAACTTCCTGGAGGACCATGAATGATATGGAGGAATTTATCTGGTAAAAACCATAAAACTGATGTTCTCCTTTACATTTCTCTGACAAATATGAACCGATTTCGATGATTCTTTTTTTATTCGAGACAGTAAACTACTATGATGATTCCATGCAAATTTCATTACGATCGGATAAATTGTTTCTGAGTTTCTGAAGAAACATGAATTATGTAAAAGTATGTAAACGATAATGTGAAATCATAATGATGTCATAACCTACCTAGATCATTTTACCGTCTTCGGTGGTTCAATCTTTATGTATGAAAATATCACTAAAATATAAAATAAAATATTAAAAAAAAAATTGAACCGTCTTTAATAACACTAAAAAGTATAAAACAATTTAAATATTATTGAAGTTGGTGCCAAATATACACAGCAGGTACGCTAACACCAACTTCTTTAATATTTAAATTACTAGCTGACGCACGCAGCTCCGCATGCGCTATTTTTACGTTAGCTAAACTTTTAATAACAGACATTTGCATCGAATACATAAGCTCCTTTTTTTTTAAGGTTGGAAGAAATCGCAACTTGCGATAAGACCGCCCAATGTATACCATTGTATATTTTCTTTGTACTTCTTTGTTTTCTGTACTTTTTGGTGTGCAATAAAGAGTTCTCTATCTATCCTTTTTTATAGTCAGTTAAAAACTGGGACCCACTTTTTACTTGCTCACCGAAGCACGGATCCGTTTAGTTCAAATGGCGTTAAACGGTCACCCATCTATTTTATGACCTTTCCTAAAGTTGCTTAACCCGATCGATTACAAAACCTTGATAACAACTCTCTATGAGTGTTCCCTTACTAATAATTATTATAATTAAGAAGAAAAATTTATAAAATCGGACCAAGCGTATAACAAAGTACCCATTTTGACTTTAATCCCCTCTCCCAAAAGAACCGTGCTAGATTACGGGATAAAAAGTATCCTATGTCCTACCTCGTAGTAAGATCTCAAATCATGCCAAGTTTCATTTGAATCCATTCAGTGGTTTCGGCGTGATGCGCAGCCGTGATACAGACAGACAGACAGACAAAAATTAAAAAAAATACATTTTCGGCCTCAGTATCGGTTATAGAAAGCCCTCCAAATATAATTTTCAAAATATCTTCAATGTACAGAATTAGACCTGTTACAGTTTTAATAAAAGTATAGATTTTATACTTTTTAGTGTTATTGAAGTCGGTTCAATTTTTTTTTTAATATTTTATATTAGACTAGCGACCCGCCCCGGCTTCGCACGGGTGTAATTGAGAAGAAAAAGAAGTGAATAATTTAGTTACTGCCTTTGATTACAGAAATTCTTCATAAATAATGCTTGTAGCTGACTTTTCGTAACGCAATATCAACAAATTTTGTTTAGAAGTGACGCGTGAGACGCTACGTACGAATAGCTGTCTCTCCATGGGCAAAGTACTCAACGCTTAGGTTTAAGCCTGCAACGTTGAATCTCTGAGCTTGTGATTTATTAATTGTATTTATAATTTTATTAGAAACTGCAGACGTGTACCGGTGCACAATTTGGGTGGGTTAAGGACAGGAACAGGACCCCATTTCTTTAAAACCAATTTATGGAAGCAATACGGGCTTCCTTGGTCGGTTTCATCGTTAAGACGTAAACGGGGATCAACCGGGGAATTCTTACCGATTAAAACCCCCGCGGCTATCACGTCGGCACATTAGTGGGCAGACCTGGGCTATCTGTCGGTATCTGCACCAGCTGATACCACTCAGTGCCTTGACTTTGAACCGGCCGCCGGAGAAGCACATTATAGTTCCCCGGGAACCTGTCACCCTGTTGGTGGTCAACCAGGTATGTAGGATTCTTTAGTGTATAAACCCCCAACGGCCGTGCAATCAGCACATAAGAACCCCTTCTTGGGCTATGCGCTTGGACCATGATACGCTCAGTGGCGTGCCTTTGACCCCGCCACCCGGGGACACAATAAAGCCACCCGGGAACCTGTCACCGTGCTCACGGTTACAGGGGTCACGGGGGAAGCCTTCAATAGGTCCCCGGGACCCTGTTGGCAGTCAACCGGGTTATGTCGGATTCTTATACACAAAACCCCCAACGGCCGTTAAATCAGTACATAAGAAGGAGACCGGGGCTATCCGGTGGGATCTGCACCAAGATCCCTCAGAGGCTTGCCTTTGAGCCCGCCACCAGGGGGCACAATAAAACCACCCGGGAAACTATAATCGTGCTCAAAGATACGGGGATCGCGGGGGAAACCTCCAATAATCCCCCAGGATCCTGCGGGCGATCCACTGCGGTATGTGTCCCTCACGGCTGTCCACACAAAAGAGGGGGGCTGCACCATGTACCCCTCAGTGCAAGGCCAGGGCCTTTGAAGCCGCTGCCGGGGGCGCATTATAGCCCCCCGGGAATTTGTCACCGTTGTAACAGTTAAGGAGTGGCGGGGGAAACATCCAATATGTCCCCGGGAGCCCGTGGGGAAGTCAACCTGGGTATTTGGGATTCTTACCCACTAAAACTCCCGTGGCTGTCACATCGGCACATGAGAGGGAAACCTGGGTTCTCGGGTGGGATCTGCACCTGATGTCTACACCCTCAGTGCCTGGCCTTTGAGTCCGCCGACGGGGGGCAAGCATATTATATCCCAGATTTACCTTATATTATATGGAATGATAATGATATATAGAATGTCTAGTACTTACTTGATTGTTAAGTATGTAGGTACCTCTTTAGGTTAGTCAACGTAAGCTAATTAAATTTATTTACTTAGATAAAACTTTTAAATAAATTCAGTTAATATATAAACCTTCAGTGAAAAATTAAAAAAAAAAACAAAATGATCAAAAATAAAATATTTAAAAGTACACAGATAAAATCCCAAAGAGAGATTTGAACCCGGACCCTGCTGTGCTTAGAAGACGCTTCCGTAACCTCCAGACCACGGCTACTTTCTATTATTCGAATTACTTGATCATATTCTTGTTATATGTCTGCTCAGTCCCTAATGCATATAGCGTGATATTTTACCTTAGATCCAATTGTACAAAAATTAAGTTTCCACTAATAACTAAATCATAACATTAGAGAGAAGTTAACTACGTATGCATGATTTTAAATTTAAAAAAAGTATTAAATATAAAAATATATTAGAGATAAAAAGTGCCGGAGTCAATATGAGTTAAATATTTAAAACATCGAATCTTAATATAAATAAAAAAATCAAAACAAAGTTTAAAAATACAAAAAAAAATCCGCACAGGGGTAGCGAACCCGGTCAGTCCGCACTTAGAGGACGCTTCCGTAACCACTTGGCCAAGGAACTTTTATTTTGTCTATCGAATTATCGTATCTTATTGTGGTAATATATTTGTACCGCCATCGGTTGAGTAATAATACTTATTTTTTACCCTGTAAAGGGATAAATTATAAAAAATATGAAATACTAATTCAATTAATTTTCTTAACGAATGTCTGTGCAAAATTTCAAGTCAATAGAACCAAGGAATCGCGTTCTCTCATACAAACTTTGCCCCCCTGTTTGACCCCCTTAGAGGTTGAATTTCCCAAAATCCAGTCTTAGTGAGCACCTACGTCTTAAAAGGAACCCCCATGCAAAGTTTGAGACTCCTAGCACTTGTAGTTTCTGAGATTTCGTGATGAGTGGGTTTTTGTCTACTCTTTTATATAATAAGATTTATTGCTAATTATATTTATTAAAATTAATGCCACGTCCACATGGCTTTATAGATTTTTGGCAATATTTTTTACTACTAATACCCTTTTTGTTTTCACGAGGAATTCTTTAAAAGTTCCCCAGGACCCTGTAGGGATCAACTGGGGAATGTGGAATTATTACCTACTAAAATCCGTGCGGCTATCACATTGGACCAAGGGAGAAGAGGGACCTAGACTCTTTGGTGGGATCTACATTAGTTACCCTTCAGTACCTTGCCTTTGAACCTGCAGCCGGGGGTGGGCGGGAGGTCGTTATAGCCCCGAGAACCTGTCACGGTGCTCACGGGGACGTAGGTCGCAATCCCGCCACTGTCCTAGCAGCCACTGCCGTACCCGATGACTAGTCCCCACACTCCAAGCGTCCTAGTGACTCCGAAGCTTTATCGTTATTTAGAGTCCCGGGCTACTACCGATGCCTTTTTTTGACGCGGGGGAAACCTGCAAAATGTCCCCAGGGCCCTGTGAGGGTTCCTGCGGAACCCTAAAATAGCTTAGTGTTTGTCGTTTGTCTCAAGTGGAAGTAAGTTGAGCGCAAGAACACTAAGAATCACTGTAACTAAAGTTACATCGACGTCAATTTTGTTATTGAAACAGCAGTAACAGATAGTTTAAAGTTAACTTTTTATCTGAGCTTGCTATCGGCGATAGAGTATTGGGACCGGCCGTTAATGATACATGTTTCATGTACCTAGTATAAAATAATACCACAAAAAAATAATACCACAATAAAATAATACTATAGTCAACGTTATTATATCCTATTCTTAACCCGACACCCCACGGTTGTTATTTATGTGTAAAGTAATTTAAGAGCATTTTGTTTATTCGCAGTTGGGCTCTAACTACCGCACTCACAAATGCCAATTAACTTTAATTCTAATTAAGTAACTAAGGAATACCCTCCCGGACGACGTTTTCCCTGATAAATATAACTTGGGTGTATTCAAGTCTAGAGTGAACAGATATCTTATGGGTTAACGCGGTCCATACTAGACCACATCTTCACTTACCATCATGTGAGATTGTGGTCAAGCGCAAACCTATTTATTATAAAAAAAAAGTCACTTTTTGAAATGTATTTATTTCGACTTTCGGAGCCGTTTATGATTATTTTCGATTATTGAACACGAGATAATTGTTATATCTACTCACTATCAGCGTATTAAGTATTAATGGGCTTCGAGTGCCGAAATAATCCGATTACAATAAATGAATTAATCATCATTAACTTTAATTGACGTTTGTAGGTTCCGCAGTAAGTCTTTTTGTAATTTATACTTGTTTGAATTTGGTTAAAAATCATTTCAGATGCTCTCGAACCTTCGGGACGGGAAGACTGAGGATGGTACAGGAACTCTGTCAGAACAAGATAAGGTGGAATCCATCCGTTTATGGACCGGCAGAGAAACCAGGGTGCTGCATGCTATCGTCAACTGCGCCATAGCTATGAAGGTGATCATCATCAGTGGAAAGACATCCACACGCGACATTTCAAAGCACTATATCTTC
This sequence comes from Furcula furcula, assembly GCA_911728495.1. NCBI lineage: Eukaryota > Metazoa > Arthropoda > Insecta > Lepidoptera > Notodontidae > Furcula > Furcula furcula. Next base: position 4,604,793 of record OU452264.1, on the reverse strand, counting down.
GTCATTTTTTGTTTAAGGGCTCCCACACATAACTGCGAACTCGCATCGCATCGCAAATATCTGCGAGAAACAAATGAATTTTCGTATCGAGAATTAATAATATAATAATATCCTGGGACAATTCACACACGGTCATCTGATCCCAAACTAGGCAGAGCCTGTGCTATGGAAACCAGACAACTGATTCATTCATTTTTTTCATTTGTTTCTCGCAGATATTTGCGATGCGATGCGAGTTCGCAGTTATGTGTGGGAGCACTAATGGACAAAAAAAAAACGTGTCCAATTTTTTGATAATCTAAACGACGGACTAAACAATTTTTTTTAGTCATCTAGCCTTATTGTGCAATTCATTATCATTATCATCAGCAATAGCTAAACAACGGCCTCCCCCTTAGAAGGGAGGGGTTGCCATAATCTCAACACTTGGGGATCGCAGTGTAGTTGGAAGATAAAACCAAAAGAAAGACGCTGCTGCCCGTCTTCCTGTTCTCGCTTACGACACCCAACGAGAGGAGATGGGGAGATGCAATTCTAACCCGGCACCCCGCGTGTATTGTGCAGTTGCAAATTGGAAAAAAATAATATTTTATGCCCGCCGTAACAGGTTACGTTGTTAAATTTTGATAAAGTGTCAAATGTGATATATTAAATTGTCCCTAAAGTGCGCGCCAGATAAGTCTGCGCGCGGCCAAAATCGGAACTAATTTGTTCCGCCATATTGTACTTACTGACAGGTGTTGTTTTATATTTGTTTTGACTGATTTAACTTTGCCATCATCATGCCAAAAGTGATTAAAAGTGCTGGCAGGGATATTATTTTCAAGGTGAAACGTGCTTGCGAGGCAGAACAAAAGAATAACGGGCCTGTTATACCTTTTTTCGAAATTAGAGCCCGCGTTGCTTATTTGACAGATTAGTTTTGGGGCTGCCAAGTAATGAATATTTCCCCATTTATTCTTAAATCTTCACAAGTTCTATATTTTTTAATAATTTAGTAATCTTTGTAAATGATGATTGATAAAGTTTATTTCTGTGATATTGAAATAATATTGTTTTTTAAGTTTGAAAAGTGTGAAGTGAAGTAGAGCGTTTGCCTCCTACCACTGCGACCTATACCCCATAGAAAATATATGGGCTTTTGTGAAGAGACGAATTGCAGAGAAAAATTTCAATAAAACTCCAGGGGAAATAGCCTCAATAACTGAAGCTGCTTTTAGCACAGTGACTACAGAACAATGGTACAACGTGTGCCAACATGTTTGAAGACAAATATTATGATTTACATAAGCTGATGGATACGGTTATGGATATGCTACAAGTGACACTGAATCATTGGACTCTTCTGAAAATGAACCTAGATGATTATGATGATCTTGGAATAAAAGGGATTGACCCATTGCAGAACTATTGTTACGCTAAATTTAAAAGTTCTAGTAGATACTCAATAAAAAACTTACAATAACACTTATTTACTTCCTTTCCACAATTTTTATACTATAAAATAAATTAAATTCCATTGCCTTTAAAATCATCAAAATATTCATAAAGGATCATTCGTTATATTTTTAATACAAGTGACAACTTACGTCTAAAGTAGTAATAACTAAAAATCTTCTCAGTAGCGGCCGCGTTACGATCCGGTGGTAGTTTGTAAAAATGATTTTTGTCACTTACACAAAAACTCCTCCTCCTTGGGGCCTATACATAATAAAGATATTTTGACTTTTGAATAGATTTATATTTTTGTCTTCATTTGATTCTTATGTACTCAGTACTTAGGAATCAAATGAAGACAAAATGGGTAAATATATTTCATCGACTGGCAACATTATATACGCCACCAGTCGCGCGCAGACTTATTTGGCGCGCACTCTACTTTAAAGTTGTATGCATAGAGTATATATGCCCTGACCCGAGGGCAGGGCACGTCATTATTATGAGATGTCAACTGTCATGTTTGACGTGACGCCATGACATTAGTTCGGGTCATTGGTTGACGATGACATATTCGATTGGACAAATGTGATGATTGGAAAAGTAGAATGGTTATGTTTGATGATGATTGTAAATTATAATGGATAGTCTATCGTGATATTTCCTAGTGAATCAGTGAGTCCATCGTGAGGATCCGGACGAGAGTCTACGTTCAGCTATTCGGGAAACGATCAGTGGATATTGAGAGCTAAGTACTTTGTAGTGTGAACACAGTCTAGTCTACAGAATAGTTCGTACTGTGAGTCGTATATAGCTTGGGATCTCGTGAGAGTCAGCGTGGTGATCTCGTAGAGCAGTCATGTCAAAGATACGGCCCGCGGGCCGCATCCGGCCCGTGGGCCGCATCCGGCCCGTGGGCCGTATCAATAAGGCCCGCGATCGCAATGTGTCACAGAAAGAAGAATCATGTTTTTTTGACTCTAAAAAAGTCTAAAAGCTTTAAAATTTAGAGCTTTTAGACTTCACTCGATTCCTCTACGGATGTTTTAAAATACGCACACAATATTCAAGGGCAGCGCGTGTATAGACAAGCGATAGAGAAAGACAGTAACGCCATCTCTTAGCAGCAAGCGGAAATATCCTATTATTTTTGTCGAGAGAGAACGATAGAATCTTCCACGCGCTTCGAGTCTAGACTAGAACCTTCCATATAAAACGAGTGCGTCGGCGCGGCGACGTGAGTCAGTTGTGTTGAGTAATCGAAGCGATACGGTTGGAGAAGGATATTAGTTGTACTGCGAAGTAGTGATTGTGAAGGTATTGTGCATTTGTTTGTGTCGTGCGCGTTCGATATTAATAATTGTTGTGTCGAGTTCCATAATTGTTACGATTTTGGCATAATGTCACAAAAACGTAAAATTGATAGTGAGTGCAGAGTTTTTCAGTCTAAATGGGAAATTGCATATTTTTTCATAGAATGGAAAGGTAAACCACTGTGTTTGATTTGCAATCGAACAGTTGCTGTTTGTAAGGAGTTTAATTTGAAGAGACACTATGATACGAATCATAAGTCAAAATTCGATTGTTACTGTAGCGTGTTTGCTACAGTTTAAATGTTAGTTAGGAGGGAGAGGTTAAAATGTAAGAAATAACCAAACCCAACGAGCGCTGTTTTGACACTGATTTAATTAAATAAAATTTAATCTATCGAAACCAATAATTTAGGTTAACGTTGTGCGTCATAATGCTGACACACCATTGTACGATACCTCGTACATCCTGCCCCCCAAGGAAGCTGAATAATGTAAATAATATTATTAGTTATACAAAGTTGCAAACTAAATGTAAAAAATGTATGTTACAATGTAAAAATGTATAAAAATGTTAAATGAAATATTTAAAAATGTAACTATAAAATGTACAATGTAAAAATGTATAAAAATGTTAACTAAGTAAATAATCTAAAAATATGTAAAACAAACTCTAAATGTTCGCAATAGCGTATTAAAGTCTCTAATATAATTGTTTGTCCAATTGAAATTGTCTATCATCACTATCACATCACTCACAATAGTCACAATCACTCGCGTATGGGATATCTAATCGAACCGCTGTATGGGTCAGATAATTGTTATGTCCATATATGTATTGATATGTCCTTGCTCTTGATATTGCAGCCTTGACCAATGTTTATAATTCCATTACCGGTCAACGATTCTATACTCGTTCCTTCCGGATAGAAAATGCATACTGAGCATTTTTCGCAACATGAGTACAACCAGCTGTTAGTATTATGTAATTTGACCCACCTGTCTTGACGGGTTAACGACTCGGTAGTACACAATCGGGTGTCCTTATTAATGTTTATGTCACAGATTGATTGTGTAATACGTGACTCAGATATGGGATTATTGGTTACGATAGAATGCGATTTTCTGTAAAATGTATACATGTCAATATCCATATGACCGTGTGTTAGTCAGTGATGACGACTCGAAATAAACGTCGGTTTCTAATGATCATGCGTTACTTCTTCCTCACTGTACTTGACTGGCAGAACCGATAGTTTCAGGGCTGGTCTTTTAATTATACCATGTTTTGTCTTCACCGAAACTATTCTGACCTGTCGATCTCTCCCGGGATGAACCTCCACCACTTTACCTAGTGCCCATTTACCAGGGGGTAAATTCTCCTCTTTAATGAGTACTATGTCATCTACTTCAATATTTTTCACAGGAGTTCTCCATTTTGATCGCACCTGAAGCTGTTGTAAATAATCAGACGACCATTTTTTCCAAATCTCCTTGTTCATAGCTTGAATCATCTGCCATCTAGATGTCAAATTAATGTGATCTGGATCTGTTTGTGGCCTGGATAATAATGAGTCACCAATTAGAAAGTGTCCCGGCGTAAGGCACGTGTATTCTGGGCTTTCCTTCAACGCGATTAAAGGTCTTGAATTTAGGCAGGCTTCAATCTGTTGGATTAATGTTATGAACTCCTCGTAAGTAAGTTTCTGTTCACCTATGACGCGACGTAAGTGGTACTTAAAGCGTTTGACTGCTGCTTCCCACAGCCCACCTGCTGAAGGATACGCAGGTGCGTTAAATGTCCACTGTATGTTAAATTCGTTGATGTTTCTGAAGAAATCTGTGTTTATTGTCTGTACTATCGCCTGATACTCTTTCTTCAGCACTCGATTCGCTCCCACAAAGTTGGTGCCGTTGTCGCTGTAAACGTGACTTGGCGTACCCCTACGAGCACAGAATCGACGAAATGCTGCTAAAAATCCTGGTGTACTCAGGTCAGAAACGAGTTCCAGGTGGACCGCCTTGGTTGATAAACACACGAAAACTGCTACGTATCCTTTGTGCGTCCTTACTCCACGTCCCTTGTTTGCTTTTATATCAAAGTGCCCTGTAAAATCGACACCTGTATGTGTAAATGGGCGTGAAGGTGTAACTCTGGGTTCTGGTAAGTCTGCCATAAGCGGTGGCCTGCTTTGATCACTGTGTTTTCTGCACGTCACACACTTACGCAGTTCTCGTTTGACTGTACGAAGCCCGCTGAGAATCCAATATTTTTCTCGGATGTGTGATAACGTAAGGCTCGGTCCGCCGTGCAGCGTTGTTAAATGTGCTTGGCGAATAATGAGTTCCGTAAGACGACTGTGGCTTGGTAAAATTATGGGATGTTTAGCTGATTGTCTGAGATGAGAGTTGTTTAGTCTCCCACCAACTTTCAGTAGTCCGCTTTGCTCATCCAGATAAGGGTTGAGACAGAGAAGATTGCTACTACGTTTTAGAGGCTGTTTTCTTTGCAATCGAACAATGTCTTCTTGAAATACAATGTTTTGTACAGTTTTTATAATTAAATTGTAAGAATCGCTCATTTCTTTCGAAGAGAGATAACCTCGTACGGGCGTATTTTGCTTACTTCGCAACCACGCGATGTAACGTGAGAGCCATCCAATTGTTGTTGTCACGCGCCGTATAGAGTTACAATCATTTAATAAATTTATAATTATGTTTGCATTGCTTTGATGTAAGGCTGTATGCACATTGATTTTCTTTGTTTCGATGGACGGTGATTGATATAATTTGTTCTTAATACTATCTGTGTTAAAGTTCTTCAGCCACTCTGGGCCTTCCCACCACAAGGAATAGCCTAACAATTGATTTGCAGTTAGACCTCTCGTGGCACAGTCTGCAGCGTTATGTTCAGAGCGCACGTGATGCCAACGCGATGTAGGGATTGTTGATATGATTGTTTGCACCCTATTCGATACAAATTGTTTCCATCTATTAATGTCTTCATGAATCCATCCAAGCACAACCATAGAGTCGGTCCATGCGAAGATGTTTATGTTGTCTTCTATAAAAGTCTCCAGTACTTTCTTCATGAGACGTGATAGCAGTAGTGCTCCACACAACTCAAGTCTCGGTAGTGTCAGTTTGTTTTTTACCGGTGCTACTTTTGTCTTAGCTGTAATCAACCTTGATGTGTACTCCCCCTTATTATTAATTGTTACGATGTAAATTGCACACGCGTATGCTTTTTCGGAAGCATCGCAAAATCCGTGTATTTGGTACGTCTGTTTATCGCCCAAATATCTTGGTATTTTGAACTGGTTTAAATGTTGAAAATCATGTTTAAGTTGTTTCCAGGCTTCTTTCATCTTATCTGATAAATCATGGTCCCATCTGTCGGTTTCATTTGACCATGTTGTTTGAAATAAAAGTTTAGCTCTGACTGTTAGCGGCGCAATCCATCCTAAGGGATCAAATATCTTTGATATGTGTGATAAAAGTTGCCGTTTTGTAAGTTGTGTGTCTTGTTTCTGTTCTAAGAACTTGTTTTCGAATGTAAAAGTATCTGACTCTGGATTCCAGCTTAATCCAAGTGTTTTCCTAGACTCCAAGCTTTTAAAGTTAAGTTGGGCGTCGAGACTGTCTTTTGGAAGGTCCTTGATAAGTTCTGGTGTGTTACTGGACCACTTCCTAATGTTCATTCCTGCCTCTTTTAATATGGCTATTATTTCTTGTTGTAAGGCCCTAGTGTGTTCTAGGCTATGTCCACCTTCAAGCAGGTCATCCATGTAAAACGATGATCGCAGTGCTTTTGTGGCTAATGGGTACCTATGTGCCATCTCATTGTCAATTGCTATCTGGCGTAATGTTCGCATGGCTAGGTATGGCGCTGATTTGGTTCCATAAGTGACAGTTTTTAACTGATATTCGCCTAATGGTTCCTGTGGTGATGCTCTCCAACGATATCTGCGATCCCTGATCCAGCAATGCTCGTAGTGTGACGTATGTACCATCAATCGCCTTCGCCTTAACTAGGACAGTTGTCTCAGGATCAGGATCTCTTCATCCTCAGTAGCGACATGATTCACGCTGTGCTCACGTGTTGCTGATGTCGATTGGTGCTGTGTTTGCCTAGCCGTAAATGTGCTGTCACGGCTTGGGCCGGGTGCAGTTATTGGGGTTGCTGATAAATCACTACGCTGCACGTTAAATGCGTCATGCAGAATAGTGCTGTGATTGCATTGACAGATTTTGCATGTTTTCGTTGAATTGCACTGATTGTCATAATGCTTATAAAGACAATTCTGGCAAATTTGTAATTTCAAAATCGTCCTCAATTTGGCATCTGGTTTCAATTTTAGAAATTTGCTGCATTTGTATAATGCGTGATTTTGGTTGCAGTAAGGGCAATCACACATGTAAGCTGCTGCTGATGCTTGATATTCACGTTTTTCTAGATGTCCCTTATGCTGATATTTTTGAGGCAATGGTTTGTAGGATCCCCTTGGTGGTGTTTGGTGACTAGGTCTGCTTGATGTTGATGGGATGTCCCTCTCCTTCTGTCGCATGGGTTCTAGTGCGGTGTATTTGTTTTCCAAGAAGTCAGTTAGCTCGGTAAGCGAAGGTAAAGCTCGTGGTGACTTTCGGGCTGCCTTATAATCACTGTAAGTTTCCTGGTCAAATTTCTTAATGACGAGGTGCACCAATATAGGATCCCATGTTGATGTATTTATACCTAGGTTCTGAATGCCATGTATGCTCTCCATTGTCGTATCATAGAGGCGTTTTATTTCAAAAGCTGTTTGTTTTTGTATGTTAGGTTGATTGAGAAAATTTTCAATGTGGTTTGTGAAAAGTATGAGCGGATTGTTGTATCTATGGTTCAGTAATTCCCATGCTGTGTCATAGTTATCTGCTGAGATATGCAGATGTTGAATGAGTCGCTCTGCTTCACCTCTCAACTTGCCTTTTAAATGTTGCATCTTTTGACATTTTGTTAAAAGATTGTTGTGGATGCTCTCAGAAAACAGATCGCAAAATGTAGGCCATTGAGTGTACCTGCCAGTAAATACGGGTACCTCAAGCTGTGGTGTAGACTGCTGAAGGTGAGCTGTTGATGCTAACTTCTCATTCAGAGCCCTCTTAATTGTTTTGAAGGTGTTTTCGTAGTAGAAAAATTCTTCCTCGTATTCTGGATCTGACCCTTGCAAGATATTGTCGATTCTCAAATGTAACGAATCTATGTCCTTCCAGCGTGACTGTACATTCCTAAGCTCGGCTTCCAGCTCCCATTTGACGTTGATGTCCTCTACATTGATACTCCTGGTCAGCCGTTTAAATGCTCTAAAGTTAGTGCGCTGTAGTGTGAGCAGCTCGGCTGCATGCCCTGCTGCTGGTTGTCTCGGCGACACAATGGGTGGTTCTGGAGCAGGAGTTGTCGGACGTGTAGGCGTCTTGTTTGACGGACCTGGCTGACATGCCTCTTCGGTGTCCATGGATCTTGCCAAATGAAGCGCCGTTAGCTTCTGTTTCACAGACTGGAAGTATTTACCTGTCTTCTCAAATTGATTTTCCAAGAAGTAGGGCACCTGTACACTTTCGTATGCTAACAATTTATCATTTACCAATCTAAATTCCGCCCAGAGCTTATTAAGCTTGTCTATACGATCTTCTAAGTACTCCCGTGTTTTACGAGAGGCCGAGTCCTTGCCGAAGTTACGTTCGATCTGTTTGATCGACTCCAGGATCTCAACTTGTTTTTGGATCAGCTTTTCCATGGTTAGGTGTAGGTAAATAAAAGATCTTACTTGAGAGCAGGATACTTGTCCTTATCCTGCTGTTAATACAGGCTGTCGTTGCTTGCTCGATGTGTTCTCGAACTCACGAACCGAAGCGCAGAAACCTCGAAGCTGTAGACTGCTAATGCACACACTGAATCTACACTTCACTGGTTTTGTTAATGTTATTGTTAATGTTAAATGCTGTCACTAATTACACACAAATGTACGATGTGCGATATTGTATAAAATGTAAAATTGTAAAAATGAATGTAAAAAGAATAACTGTTTGTAAAATACTGTTCTTCGATAGTTCACTGGTAATGTAAACTTCCCTTGAAGGACCAAAACTGTTCACTGGTATTGTAAACTTCACAAACGCGACGCCAACGCGAAGTCCCTTGAAGGACCAAAACTGTTCACTGGTATTGTAAACTTCACAAACGCGACGGCAACGCGAAGTCCCTTGAAGGACCAAAACTGTAGCGTGTTTGCTACAGTTTAAATGTTAGTTAGGAGGGAGAGGTTAAAATGTAAGAAATAACCAAACCCAACGAGCGCTGTTTTGACACTGATTTAATTAAATACAATTGTACCTATCGAAACCAATAATTTAGGTTAACGTTGTGCGTCATAATGCTGACACACCATTGTACGATACCTCGTACAGCTACACTGAAGAAAGTTGCGGATGTTACGTTTCCATCTCAAAAGTCAATAATTCAAAATATTTCGCTCTCAAGAAACACTTTTGCTTCAAGAATAAACTATTTATCTCAAAATTTGGTTATTCAACTGAAGGAGAAAATTAAGGCATTTACAAACTTTTCACTGGCTGTTGACGAGAGCACTGATGCTGTTGATACAGCTCAACTTGCTGTTTTTATACGAGGTATTAACAGTAACTTTGAAATAACTGAAGAACTATTAAAGTGCGTTCCATTGACAGGTACTACAACAGCAAATGATATTTATTCTGCAATTGAGCATTTGATAGCAGAATATGAACTCGACTGGAATATACTTAGCAGCACAACTACGGATGGCGCTCCTGCCATGGCTGGCAAACATTCAGGCGTTGTAACTAAATTAAAACAGAAAACATCAGGGAATTTTGTGGGATTTCACTGTATAATTCATCAGGAATCATTGGCATCCAAACATTTAAAAATGGACCATGTCATGCAACCTATAATTAAAATAGTTAATTTTATAAGGAGCAGAGGACTAAATCACCGACATTTCAGGCAATTTTTACAAGATTTGGATGAAAAGTTTTCTGATGTCCCTTATTTCACCGAAGTTCGTTGGCTCAGTCGAGGAGTAGTTTTAGAAAGATTTTTTGCATTACGTGACCCTATTCAAGCTTTCATGTTATAAAAAGGCAAACCAATTGATTATGACAATGGCTGGTGGATTGATTGTGCCTTTTTGGTAGATATAAATAAACACTTGACTGATCTGAATGTAAAGTTACAGGGTAAAAATCTGATTGTCACTCAAATGTATTCATATATTCAAGCCTTTGAAAAAAAGTTGAGGCTGTGGGAAAATCAGGTAAAAAATCAAACTTTGGATCATTTCCCTCATTTAAAATCATTTGGCACAGTGAACAAAAAAAAATTGGATGAATATTCTCAACTTCTGCAAAATTTGATCACGGAATTTAACAATCGTTTTGAAGACTTTCACCAAATGAATGAAATGGAATTCCCAATTTTCAACAATCCATTCAATTTTGAAGCTTCACAGGCACCAGTTCATTTGCAAATGGAGTTGATAGATCTTCAATCGGACATTATTTTGAAAGAAAAATTTAATGAGACTAACGCTCTTACATTTTATACACAATATTTCAAGAGTTTGGATAATTACCCGGAGTTAAAAAAACATGCAGCACGCATTCTCTGCATGTTTGGTAGCACCTATTTATGTGAGCAGATGTTTTCCGTCATGAAAATAAATAAGAACAAACATCGCACAAGACTTACGAATGAACATCTCCAATCAATCCTTAAAATAACTACAACGAATATGATACCTGACATCAATGAGCTTGTCAAAAACAAGAGAAGTCTGGTATCTGGATCCTCGAGCTCAACATAATTACCTACCCTCTTTTTTTATAACTTTAATATAATTTTTAACAACAGTATATTATATAATTTAAATGTTTTAATAAAGCGAAAAATAAAATGTTATAATAATTCGGTTCATTATTTTTTATTTTCTATCTGGCCCGCCTACGAATTCAAAATTTAATATATGGCCCTCTGCAAAATTGAGTTTGACACCTCTGTCGTAGAGAGTAGTTTGTATTGCGAGTAGTCTAGTTTGAGATCATGTGACAGTCAGAGTGGTTATCCCATAGAGAGTATTGCGAGTAGTTCGGGATCTTGAGATAGTAGTTGCGGTGATCTCAAAGGGAGTGATTTGTGCTGAGTGATCTAGTTTGTGGTATCGTAGCGGTCTGGTCGGTGGTCTAGTACAGGGTCGCTTGTATTGTATGAGGTCGAACATCACTTCACCCTTCAAACGTGTGTGTGAAGGGTCATGTCATCATACGAGATGATGACATGTTAAGGTGCCAGGTTGTCCGGTCCACGCTGTCATATGAGATGACAACTACTCGAAGGGACGTCTTAGCCAGTGATGGTTTGCAGGAGGATGAACATCGCTGTGTGTGCGGGAGGGTCATGTCATCATACGAGATGATGACATGATGAGGTGCCAGGTTGTCCGGTCCACGCTGTCATATGAGATGACAACTACTCGAAGGGACGTCTTAGCCAGTGATGGTTTGCAGGAGGATGAACATCGCTGTGTGTGCGGGAGGGTCATGTCATCATACGAGATGATGACATGATGAGGTGCCAGGTTGTCCGGTCCACGCTGTCATATGAGATGACAACTACTCGAAGGGACGTCTTAGCCAGTGATGGTTTGCAGGAGGATGAACATCGCTGTGTGTGCGGGAGGGTCATGTCATCATACGAGATGATGACATGATGAGGTGCCAGGTTGTCCGGTCCACACTGTCAATTGAGATGACAAGCAGCTGGTCGAAGGGACGCCTTAGCCAGTGGTGGTTTGCATGAGGTCGAACATCACCGTGTGTGTGGAGGATTATGTCATCATACGAGATGATGATATGACAAGATGTCACGTTCTCAGGTTCACGCTGTCATGAGATGACTGGTCGGAGGGAAGCTTTAGTTGGTGTGGGATTATTTGTTAAGTGTGTGTGTGTGTGTGTTATGGTGCTTGTGTGAGGTTCGCTGGGCAAGACGGTTACAGTGGCCTCCTTGAGGGACCAGCTGGGCAAGATTGTTACACCAGTATGAGTGTGTGTTGTGTGTGTGTGTGTGTGTTGTGGTCCTTAAGTGAGGGTCGCTGGGCAAGACGGTTACAGTGGCCTCCTTGGGGGACCAGCTGGGCAAGATTGTTACAGTAGTGTGTGTCTATGCGTGTGTGTTAGTGTGTGTTGTGGTCTTTATGTGAGGTTCGCTGGGTAAGACGGTTACAGTGATTGTTACAGTTGACAAATATGGAAACGGATCCCTGTTTCCATATTTGAGTAAGACATAGAAGAGAGTCTATGGTGAAGTTCGGTGTTCGTGTACTAACATACTACAGCTGTTGGTTTAGATGTTGATAGTTTCCTGTGAGATTTCATGTTGAGTAGTCGTGCGATGAGTTGTCGTCTCTGGCTCGTGTGGTCCATTTATCTAGTGGTTGCAATCTACATTCCGGTGAGTTTGGTTACTAGGTCGATAGAAGGTTGAGATAGGAAGCGGTCGGTCAGGGGTGGCTGTAAGGGGCAGGGGGAGGCCACTCTAGGTAGGTAGGTAGGGCTTCAGTGCCTACTCGAGACTTTATGCCGGTAGTTTCCTCGTGTGTTATTCTAGTGTGTATGAGTGAGATTGTGTTTCTGTGTTCTGGAGATAATGTAAAGTTTAAAAAAAAAGAATGTTACGCGTGTTCCCGACATATATATTAGGAATAGTGTACGCGTTTGTTTCAAAGCGTAGGCAGATTTTCCTCTAGGAGGCAGATGAATTGAACTATTTATATATTAGGGGTCGTCCATTAATCACGTGATGTTTTTAGCAATTTTTTAATCCCTCCCTCCCTTCTGGTGATATGTGGTGAGGTTTTAAACTAAACCAATCTACCCACAATCACGTGTATTTTTGTACTAACTGTATTGAAATTTTTGGAATATTATCTTTAAATACAGGTAACTGATTAAATGTTGAAGGGGAAGTCGTTGCCGGCAACGGTGAGTCAAGGCCACTTGCCGCTGTTTGGTTTAGAAATCGTGCATTCAACGAAAAATAAATACACGTGATGTCTCATTATACTCCTCTCCCCTGCTGGTGATATTTCGTGATTTTTTCGGAACCGTTCCCCTCCCTTTCGAGCCTCACGTGATTAATGGATGCCCCCTTATAGGAGTTATATTGATATGTAAGTAATTAGTTTGATCGGTCACAAGCGCAAATGTGGATAAATACAGCTGACGTTATAGTACCCATTGTCGTGTACCTGATATTTATATATATTGATGTTCTTACTCGTGGCTACATGTTCTTACTTTAATTAAGCATTCTATAGTAGTCGTACTGATTCGTGTTCTGTGGTTGTATGTTTCCCATCCAGGATTACCGTCAAGCAGCAAGGATCTTACTGCAATTGCAGCAGCAAGCCACATCACCGGTGCAGCGCCGCGCGTTGACCAGCGCCCTCTGTCGGCTGTGGCTGCTAGCGGGACACGTGCGCGCAGCACTGACTTGTCTAGATAATGCCAGGGACATCAGACAGCACATGTGAGTATGGAAGAAAACACACAATAATAGTAATATTCTAGGACAATCTACACACGGTCGTTTTTTTTTTATGGGAATGATAGACGCTGTTAGCCGCAGATGGCCATTGCAGCTTCACCGGACAATAGGAGGCGAGCGCTTGAAGCGCTCTAGCCTTTACGGCAGAAGTAGCGACGAGCTCAAGGGCACCTCAGGGAGGCACGGCCTCGGCTTGGGCTGTCGCTTAAGAGAGGGCTGAGTTTACCACCGGTTCACAACGCGCCCCCACTGAGAAGAACCGGCAAGAAACTCAGTGGGGTACACACGGTCGTCTGATCCAAAACCCTAGTTTGCTCTGCCTACAGAACCTGTACTATGGAAACCAGACAACTGATATTTATATACTTTTTTTGTCAATACATACATATATAAATAAAACACTCAGACACTTGGTGGGAATCGAACCCACGGCCTATTGATCAGCGGATAGGGTGTCTAATCATTAAACAAACAGGCCCGCCATATGGTACTAACGGCCGCACTCACAAACGCCAATTAACTTTAATTCTAATTGAGTCGCTTTTTAAAATCTATTTATTTCGACTGTCGGAGCCGTTTATGATTAATTTCGATTATTGAATCCGAGATAATTGATATCTTTACTCACTATCTATGTATTGAGTATTAATTGGCTTCGATTGTCGAAATAATCCGATTTCAAGAAATGGATTAATGATCATTAAGTATAATTGACGTTTGTAGGTTCGGCAGTAAGACGTGGTCCTTATCTACTGGCCTCGGAGTCGCCGCCGTACTTGATGGAGTGGGGCTTCATCCTGCGTGTCTGTCAGTTAACTGTTCAAGGGACCCTTGCCCAGCTGTGGGATACAAGTTTACACGTATTTTGTCCACAGTTGTCCAACACCAGACGTCCGGGAGTACGTCGACCTGGGTCTAATAGATATCGCTCACGGAAAATACCAAGAAGCCTATAACAACTTTGCTAGGGCGGCCGATCAGGAACCCACCAATATAATGGTATGGCTTGTTATCACAGATTCATCAGCGGCCGAAACGTCCACAGCTGAACAAAGGCCTCTCCCTTAGAAGGGAGGGGTTGCCATAATCCCCACGCTTGGCAGGCGGCTTGGGGATCGCAGTAAAGGTGGTAGGTAATCCAATAAAAAAAGAAGCTGCTGCCCGTTTTCTTGTTTTAAATAATATAATAATAATATCTTGGGACAATCTACACACGGTCATCCGATCCCAAACTAGGCAGAGCCTGTACTATGGAAACCAGACAACTGATACTAATACTTATATACTTTTTTTTTGTAAATACATACTTAAATAGATAAACAACACTCAGACACTTGGCGGGAATCGAACCCACGACCCATCGGTTAGCAGGCAGGGTGTCTGACCACTAGACCAACGGGCCCGTCGTTTTCCCTTAGTCGCCTTTTACGGACACCCAACGGGAGGTGATGGGTGAGTGCTATGCTCCTCTCAAATCCCAAAAACATAATATTTTTTTTAAAGATAAAGCATAACCATAAACCAGCTAACATACTTAATTTTATTTTATCGTCTCTAAAAAAAAAACACTTGAATTCGTCACAATTTTTTATAGAACCCTAAAAAATTATAAATGGTTCTTCAAGTCAATATCTTATTACTATAAATAAAGTTCAATGTAGTGATTTTTAAATACCGGGATTAAAACATTAAAAATTATTTTGGGATTTTAGAGGAGGTATTATCCACTCTTATCTTATTTGGTTCCTCGAAGTATAGCTAAATATACTCTACCTATTGCGTTCTTTGCTTGTTATTGATATTTTGGTCGAAATACGATAAGTTAGTTGAGCCACGTCAGGCAAGGTCAGGTATGGTAGCGTTTGCATGCCTTCTTGTTTTTCCTTAGTCGCCTCTTACGGACACTAAATGGGAGGATCTCCTCCCATTTAGTGTCCGGGAGGGTGCTATTCGTACCCGGACACTCCACGGGCTGTATTATACAGGGTGTTAAATATGTGTCTGATTTGTATGGAGAGCAAATAGCATTTGTACCAGACAAATCAAGAAAAAATATTTGATATATTTAAAAAATGTGCTACACAATGTGGGGTGGGACAAGACTATACGACAATTAATGAAAAATCTGGTAATACCGCTACATCAAAATATTTTGAAACCGTCAAATATATCCTAACATAGAAATAAAACAAGTTCGTGCCGTTGAGTCCCTCCGCGCGGAAAAAGTGAAACTACACTCTCGCTCTCTCTTTATATTCCCCCTCCCCGCGACTGAACGGCACTGAACGACAATGACGATGACCGACACTGAACGACACTGACCGACACTGAACGACACTGAATAACAGGATCACGTGAGCTCTTTCACACACCCCTCCATAGTATGTAGCGTTTAACGTTTAACGCAACCTTGTTGGAAGTCGCATAAGAAGTTTCACTTCAAAAAAAATTATTTTCGAACTGCAGAAAGACTTATTCAAAATAAAAAACCATTTGTAAATATTGGGTCACTAACCTCTGGTACGGGCGGCAACAGGGCGGGTGGGTCTATTCCCAGTTGTCACCACTGGTGACAAATGGGAAAAATATTCCCAGTTGTCACCAGTGGTGACAAATGAGACGTTTATTTCCCAGTTGTCACCACTGGTTTGTTGCCGCTGTTGACAAATGGGAAATAAACGTCCCATTTGTTGCCAGTGGCGACAACTGGGACAAAATAATATGTTTGTGAACGTCACCACTGCTATAAAAATAATTAAAATAAAATCGAGTAGGTTAGATAAATGCATTAATGTTGGCACAACACTACGCCGGCCGTGATACCATGATGTGTTTTATTACGTAGATGCGTCTGTCTTGCCGTTCGAAAGGTGAGTGTCTGCGCAAGCGCCGCCTAGTGATGGGCGCCGCCCGGTATCACGGCCGGCGTAGTGTTGTGCCAACATTAATTATAAGAAAGTGATATGATATGTGAATAAACATATTATTACCGAAAGTACTAGGGTAGCATAAAAATGCAGGTGCATAATCTTGTGCCTTATCTTGTGTGATCACATGAATGTGGTTTAGAGCTAACATGTTTATACTAGAAGTACCAGGGAAGTATAGGACATAAGGAAGAGTCCTCAAGTCCACCTCCAATCCAATGTCTAATGTGGTTTTTAACTACGTGCAGGATATACCTACTGAGGATTTGGTACCTATTGAGTAGTAGCTAACATATTTATAGCAGAAGTACTAGGTAAGCACAAGATACAAGGATATCTCGCCTCATGATACATTCGGTACCCTCCCGGCCCTCACCTCTTGATTCGCGTCACCAATCAAAACCAATAAGCCAGACATACTCTGATATCACAAGACGTGAGGACTCCTCCATAAGTACTATGCTAACCTGGTACTTCTACTATAAACAGGTTAGTTCTAAACCGCATTCATATGCTCACACAAGAGAAGGCACAAGATTAAGCACCTGATTTTTTATGCCACCCTAGTACTTTCGGTAATAATATGTATATTTATTCACATAACATATAATCAATCAATCAATCAACATAACATATCACCTACTTATAATTAATACATTGATCTAACCTACTCGATTTTATTTTAAATATTTTTTATAGCAGTGGTGACGTTCGTAAACATATCTGCCCCAGTTGTCGCCACTGGCGACAAATGAGACGTTTATTTCCCAGTTGTCACCACAGGCTTGTTGCCACTGGTGACAAATGGGAAATAAACGTCTCATTTGTTGCCAGTGACAACTGGGAATATTTTTCCCATTTATCACCAGTGGTGACAAAGGGGTGACAACTGGGAATAGACCGGCGGGCGGAGATACCTACTCATTCGTATGTTTCGACGCGATCACACCGAATAGTCACCTCCCTAGTAATTATTTATGAGATTAATCACAATCTCTTTTTCAATTCACCTAATAGGCATTACACCTAATAGACTGGGAATGTCATTACGCACATGAGGTCTAATTAATTGTCGTATTATCCATCCCCAGATGGTATACGAATGTTTGTATCGCGACATAGAATAATACCTCCAGCGATCGGACACTGATTTAATAACACTCTGTATAACAATTTTTTTTCAGGTGGCAAATAACTTATCAGTATGCTTACTCTACATGGGCAAGTTAAAAGAAGCAATAGCAGTCCTCCAGAAAGCCATCAACTCGGACCCCGAGAGAGGTCTGAATGAAAGTCTCCTCTTAAACCTCTGCACGCTATACGAACTGGAATCATCGAAGACCAACGAGAAGAAATTAAATCTGTTGAGAATGCTGTGTAAATACAAAAGTGATACAATACCTAATGTGTTAGAATGTTTGAAATTAAATTAAGTTATTATAGTATCAAGTGTGTGTTTTAATTGCATTAATTTTAAAACAATCTAACCAAGTGGTTAATGTAAGGTTCATTAACCTGGACGTTCGGGGTGTGGGCCCTTTGAACGTCCATTGAGTACGGCGGCGACTCCGAGGAGAACGGCGGCGGGGTTGCGACCCCCGTCCCCGTGAGTACCGTGTCAGGTTCCCGGGGGGCTACAATGCGCCCCCCGGCGGCGGGCTCAAAGGCAAGGCACTGAGGGGCCCCTGGTGCAGATCCCACCGGAGCCCTGGGGTCCCCCCTCTCATGTGCCGATGCGACATCCGCGGGGGTTTTAGTGGGTAAGAATCCCACATACCCCGGTCGAGCCCCACAGCTCCCGGGGATCTTTGGACGATTTACCCCGCGTCAAAAAAAAAAAAGGTTCATTAACTTACACTCATCACCAATATATTGTCAAGAGTACAATAATCGGCGGAATTCATATTGTATTGGAATCGGTTTTCCAGTTATAGTTATTTATTTTTAGGGAGACTTTAATATAATGATAGGTAAAATTGTATATTAGGTACCATTTTGCTTAACTATTAGTCTCCACAAATGTGAAAATTTGAAATAATTTACTCTAAAAAAAACTGTCGGCAATCAAAATTGTCAAAATTTTGGATACATTTAATGCAATTTTTCGAATAACTCGTTTATTGGTTTTATTAGTACTAAAGGCTAACGATTGCTTTCAGCCACTTTCAACGTTTTAATGTAAGAGTAAATAATCTGGAATTTAGAAAAATCACTTACTGCCGAACCAAGAATTATGTCGTGTTCAATAATCGAAAATCATAAACGACTCCGACAGTCGAAATAAATAGATTTTAAAAAGTGACTTAATTAGAATTAAAGTTAATTGGAGTTTGTGAGTGCGGCAGTTAGATTTTTAACGCTAAGTTCTCAATAGTACCTACAGACGGAAATTAATACATAATTTATAGATTACTGTAGAAACGACACTGCTTACATCTATACTTATAATAAAACTGTAACAGGTCCAATTCTGTACATTGAAGATATTTGGAAAATTGTATTTGGAGGGCATTCTATAACCGATACTGAGACCGAAAATGTAATTTTTTTAATTTTTGTCTGTCTGTCTGTCTGTCTGTATCACGGCTGAGCATCACGCCGAAACTACTGAATGGATTCAAATGAAACTTGGCATGATTTGAGATCTTACTACGAGGTAGGACATAGGATACTTTTTATCCCGTACTCTAGCACGGTTCTTTTGGGAGAGGGGATTAAAGTCAAAACGGGTACTTAGTTATACGCTTGGTCCGATATTATCAATTTTTCTATTAAATATAATAAATATTAGTAAGGGAACACTCATAGAGAGTTGTTATCAAGGTTTTGTAATCGATCGGGTTAAGCAACGTTAGGTAAGGTCATTAAATAGATGGGTGACCGTTTAACGCCATTTGAACTAAACGGGTCCGTGCTTCGGAGAGCAATTAAAAAGTGGGTCCCAGTTTTTAACTGACTATAAAAAAAGGAGGTTATGTATTCAATGCGAATATCCGTTATTAAAAGTTTAGTTAACGTAAAAATAGCGCAGGCGGAGCTGCCTGGGTCAGCTAGTAAAACAATATTAGGATAAGTGGTCTTTAGGTAAATTTTCATTCAAAATCTCTGACTTTCGACAACTGCCACCTTTTATATTCTTTAGTAAATATACAAAATACTTGTAAAAATAAAACAGTTGCATAGTACATATTATTCAGTCAATAAAAAACAAAAACATTGCTGTGTTCCGGGTATCTGGTGAAATTACCGGACACAAGAGACTTAATCAGTATATTTTATACTATTCTTATCTATGGACTTAATAACTAATGTCTCTGGTGACCAGCTGTCTATCAAGGTCGCTTAACATCAGGTGAACGTCTCTCTTCTCATTAAAATAAAAAAAAGGGATGGCTACGGCCGGTCTATGGTCCAGGTGGACCCCCAGGGGTCCACGGGAGACTCGATGGGGGTCTACGTTGGCGTGACAAATTAATTAATTAACCTTTAATTAACCAATCAATTCTCACTTCCACGGCCGGTGGCATAGAGAAAAGTACTTAAGAGGGCTTTCAAGTGCGACAGCCAAAAAACTGAGAATGCGGTCTTTTATATTCGAAATTATGAAAAACTGTAATAATTCTAATATGTTTTTTTTGGTCGGTGAACTGTGTTGTACTTTTATCTTGAAAGTTAGCAGATTAAAAATTCCAAAAACCTCTTACTTACATCTCAAAACCAATGTTTTATAAGACCATTTTTTTTGTCTGTGCGAAACACGTGAGTTTAGATTCCATTTCCTAAGATTACATCCCTGTTAAAATAATAAATGAGTATGCAAACATCATCAAAAACCAGTGGTTAAGAAAGTTGGCAGAAGATATTGTTTAATTTATATTGTTTACATATGTAAATAACCATCAGACTGAAACGAAAATTTGCGAAAATTGCTCGGTTTAAATAATGTTTTCTAGCCCTTCAAAATCTTTTATGATAAAAAAATAAAAATTTTACTAACAAGAAGAGCTATTTTTGCAACTAATATATTTTTTTTATATTTTTTTATACGGCTAATTTTCCATAATAAATTATTTTAGTATTGGTATAAAACGACATGCGTCAACGCAGAAAACTCAGTCAGTAGCGGCCGTGGCCTCGTACAGAAAGGACCTGTGTCGCTCTTGCTCCCCTCCCACCCAACCTCTCGTAAATCACGATTCGAACAGTACATACGCTGTGCTTCAAACTACGACGAAGTAATTTTAATACTTTACGAGTATTATTTTATTTTTAATGATATAATATTTGTTTGATTTTAATTACAACTTATATTTATCATTATACTAAATTATTAGTAGGTATTATATCATACAAATATGATACAAGCAAAAGTATGTATGTATGTATGTAAGAATGTTTGCAGTGTAACCAGATTTAGCAGAATTTAACCCCCATTTTTTTTCAAAGCAATTTTAACAGAATCTAATACACTGGACCGCAACGAAAAAGGGTCGGTTAGAAAATCTTCAATATCTTCAAAAGTACCTGACCTAGCTTTATGAAATAAAGACTAAATTAAAGAATATTTTAATGTGCTTACAAGAAAATAAAAATAAATAAATTCAAGCTACATATTTATTTTTAATAAATGTAAAATAAATAAAAATGCATAGTTTTTCCAGTATTCTCATAAATGTAAATTGGTTACAGATGTGCCGTTTTCACGCATTTTAGTACTTTGTGTTGCCTCCACGAGCTTGCAATACTGCTGTTATGCGATTCGGCATACTTTCTGCTAGGTTTTGGAGCTGATACTGCGGAATATTCTGCCATTTCTCTATTACAGCTTCTTTCTTTGCTTTCATTTCACGTAGCGTAATTGGCAGAGGATTCCGCTGATGTACACATCGTCACAGTTCGTCCCATGCATGCTCAATGGGGTTAAAGTCGGGGTTGCGTGCTGGCCACGCCAAATTTCTGATACCGACTTCTTAAAAATAGACAAACACTATCTGAGCTGTCCGCGGGTGGGCATTGCCTTGCATAAAAACGGCATTCTCGCCTATGTCCACTAAAAAAGGGACCAACGTAGTCATTCAGAATTTCAGTGACATATGTTTCTGCAGTTAAAGTGCCATTTTCTATCACCACTAGCTCAGTGCGGCTTTCGGATGAAATCCCAGCCCACATGTGAACAGAGCCTCCGCCGTATGGTACTTTTTCTGCTATACAGGCTTTGTTATAGCGCTCTCCCGGTCGTCTGTACACTCTTTTCCTCCCGCCGTGCTCGTATAAACAGTATCTAGACTCGTTTGGAAACATAACTCTTCTCCGTCATTCAGAGTCCAATTCTCGTATTCTCTACCATAACTCCACCTTGAGTTTCTGTGGTGTCTTTCCAGTTTTGGGCCATTTGCAGGTCTTAATGGCTTTAAATTTGCTTCAGCCAGATGCCGCCTTACTGTATCCGTACTTAAATTGTTTCCTCCAGCTCGTGAATGATGATTCTTTACTTCAACAGCCGTAAGAAAGCGATTTCATAAAATTATTGACACCATATAGCGATCCTCCCGCGCCGTCGTGCACCTTGTTCGGCCTGTTTCTGGTCTTTGAAGATAAGATCCAGTTTCATGGAAGTGCTGGAGTACTCGCTGAACTGTAGAAAGAGTCACACCAACAGTGACGGGCCCGTTGGTCTAGTGGTTAGTGACCCTGTTCGCTAACCGATGGGTCGTGGGTTCGATTCCCACCAAGTGTCTGGGTGTTATTTATCTATTTAAGTATGTATTTACAAAAAAAAAATTATATAAGTATTAGTATCAGTTGTCTGGTTTCCATAGTACAGGCTCTGCCTAGTTTGGGATTAGATGACCGTGTGTGGATTGTCCCAAGATATTATTATTATTTATTTAACAGTTGTCGCTGTATTTCACTGACTGTGCCCATCTTCAAGCATTGTCAGGATCTTGGTACATTATTCAGGGGTTAACGACATGATGACTTCAGAATAATAAAATTTATAAGATAGTGACGCCATATTTATAACTTCTTTATTGCAAAGCTAAAACAAAGGCGAAACAATTGATTTGACTTTTTTTGGTACAAAATTAAAAAACGACCATTGTTTTACATTTTTAGTTTTTTTTTATACAATTATCAAAAATAAATAAAAACTTTTTTATATTATTTTATGCGGCATGAAACATTCTTTAATTTGGTCTTTATTTCATAAAGCTCGGTCCAGTACTTTTGAAGATATGGATGATTTTCTAACCGACCATTTTTCTTTGTGGCCCAGTGTAGTTCATTAGAAATTTAAGTTCAGCAGAAATTTGCGTAAAACACGTAATGAAATCATTATCTTTATATAAATCCACTTTCTATTTACCTACGTCTGATTATCAGTACTCACAGCGGATCTGTGTGTCTGAAGTTGGGTTTGGCAAACCATTGCACAAGTAGTCGTGAGTTGTCAATACAAAAACACAAAAATATCAAGCTTTTATTTAACATGCACTATTTGTATACCTACAGTATGTAAGTTGTCCGTTAACATGGGCAAACCATTTTTCGACCATTTGTTTAGTGTTTAATCTTCCCTTAATTTGCACAGGCGTCATGTTATATAATGAAAAGAAGAAGTAAATGCGTCATTTGCTATTAGTTACTAAAGAGTTCCCTATTTTATCAGATCCTAATTATATAATAAAATATGCGTTGAAACATAAACATTTAAATAACTCCATTCAAATCTGTTAAGTAGTTTTTGAGAAAATTGTGAATATACATTGAATGCTACTGCGGTAATAAAGAAACTGTTGGCAAAATATCATAATTTACAATACATACAATTAATCAGAAATCAAATAGTTGCCCAACGGATCAAGACTGTTTTTCATATCACTAGAGTCTTTGTATGTGTGCGTGGAGCGTACAAACGCGCGTCGGCCGGTCCTGCACGTGTAGGGCGGTCCGTAAATACCTAAAAGCTACTACGCGAAATAATTGAGAACGCTCTTAATATGGCCGGTGGCTCCGATCTACATAAGCGAAATCACGCGTCGCCGGCGAGGGAGCGTAGCTACAAGGGGCCACCGGAACCAGCTAAATTTTGAAAGTGGTCTATGAGAAAAGTCTGGGAACCAATGGGTTAAGGGTGTTGTTATTGAAAAGAAAAGCATATGCACGAATACGGCTTTAATGTTGTATGTTGAATACATTTTTCTTTCCTATGTTTCGAGCCATTTGTCTAATTAACATCGGTGCTTTGAATAGGAACGTTGCCTCAACACAATTCGCTAAAAGTCAATAGAAATTAAACATAATTGTTCTAAGTTTTTTTTTATTACTATATAAATGATAACGTAAGTATCTTAATGATTTCCCTCGCAATATTGAGTGAAATTTCAAAGGCCGACCAAAGTTCGGTGTATTGTATGAATAACGCCATCTAGCGACACGACGTATTATTAAAGCCAATTTCTGCATCGCGCTATTGAAATTTCAACACATTAAGTTTGGTCGGCCTCTCAATAACAACATTTTTATTATGCAGTTTTTCAACTCTCCCTTTTACGAAAATATATAATTTAAAGTATACTTACTTTTATGTCTGCTTGTTCTTTACAAGCAACACAACAAAAATGCACCATGATTTATGTTCTATATTATTTTATTCACTAGTCTAACATTCAGAGTTTAAAAACTGCATTTTATTCATTTGCGAATGACAATAAACCCCGAAAGGACCATGCCCATATTAGTATGGAGCTGAAAGTCAGAAATGCCATGCAATGCCCAAATTGCAGCTCTGTCATATGATAACTTTTTAACAGTATTTATATGATAACTAGATTTAATGTAATATAAAGTACCGGTTCAAAAGATATTGGACATTAAACATGATAACTTCCTACTGATTTTTTATACATTTTATCGTTTACAGACGGCATTGCTATTAGTTTTTCACTAGGAACTTCATGATCATCACATAAGCTAAGCCAGTTCAGTGTTCTTTTATATACTTATCTGTATGTTATCAGATAATATGTAAACCAGTAAGTATATTATAATGTCATATAAAGCACCGGTTCAAAAGATATTGGACATTAAACATGATAATCTCCTACTGGTTTTTTATACATTTTATCGTTTACAGACAACATTGCTATTAGTTTTTCACTAGGAACTTCATGAACATCATCACATAAGCTAAGCCAGATCAGTGTTTTTTTATAAACTTGTCTGTATGTTATCAGATAATCATGTCAGTTATTTGGAATTATCTAGTCTGTCTACATTGTATCAATATGTATGTGAAAACAATTTGGTTAGATACACTGGTACTGCAATGTCAACAGAACGTCTTATTTTTTAATTTTATCCAGTGCTTCATATGATTTAAAATTAACAACATAATTCTAGTATTTATTTTTTAGAGCAATCTTGTAATATACTTTATCTGGGCATTTCTGGGGCACAGATGGGCATGTTCATTTGGCAAAGTTACCTTTGTTTAGACAATTCATGTAAATAAGTAAAATATTTCCATAAAAATATTTAGTTAACTTAATGCAACAGTGACGTCGCTCGGTGCAAGTTTGAGGAGCAAATAATGTTGCTATCCTTCTCATATACAAACGACTAGACAAGGATGGCAATACATTTAAATACGTCAACAGCGTATTATTTTTAAATAAGTTTTTATAATATGATGGTTGCAACCACACTGTTTTCTGCCAGGATTATTAAATAGACTTTCTTACAGTCTTGGTAGAAAATGATAAATCGATTTATAATTATTATTTTTTATATTGGACGTTAATACAGTATTTTAATTGGTAAAGTGATAAGTACTATGCGATTCAACTAAGAATGTGGCCGCCATCTTGCCATTTCAAATATATTATTACTAAAAATGATGTATTAACAAAAATACATAGCAAAGTAAGACATTAAAATAAATAATCAAAACCGGAGCGAATTTTTCATTTTGTGTTTACTCTGCTGCCGGTACAAAAATCGTAAGTTCCGCAGTCGCAATCATCATGTCGGCCACATTCTTAGTTGAAACGCATAGTACCCTATCGCGCTCACATAAAAATCATATCGATATAATATTTACTATTGTGGACACGAACCGTGTACCAGTTTTCAATCAAAATCGTTTGAACGAAGTTACGTGCGCTTACCTCGTGCGCACGTAGGTATTTTGGGCCGGCTCGTGCAAGCGATTATCGTCTTAAAGGTGATACACCGCTTGTGAACGCGAGAGTCCATATTATTATGAATATTATATCGATGAAAAATCATGCTCCTTAGTTCATTTAGAAAACATTTTACACAACCTTAACGTGATCAGATTTTAATCGAAAAATTAAAAACTGTCAAATCGATTAAGTACCTACTTACTTAATATGAAATTGTTCATATTTACATTCGGTCCGTAAAGCTAATGTGTCGATGGAAATGGGAAACTGATATTTTAAGTCTCCTGCAGACAATTCACTGTAGTTACACTTGAAACATATAAGTAAGTAAGTACTTATTAATTTTAATACAATTCAATTTCAAATTCCAACAAACGAATGGCGCGGTCCATCCGCGCTGATAGGACAGCATAAAAAGAATTGATGATTTTTTAACAACTTATAAACGATTCACACCCTATAAAGTGAAGGTAGCTTGCTTAATAGGCGGCAATGGTACTTACCACTCGTAAACAAGCTAAAACACACTCAGCTGCCCTTTAATACAGATTAAAATTACATCATCAACTGGACAGGATTCAAACACAAAACTTCCGCCAGTAACACATACATGTACTCTCGCGGTCACGAACGGTGTACCACCTTTAGGACAATAATCACTTGAATGAGCCGGCCCTAAATACGGGCGAGAAAAGCGCACGAAACTTGTCGTTCAATTAATTTTGATTTAAAACTGGTATAGTGTACGTGACAGCGATAGTACATTAATAGGTAAAACACTGGCCGTTAACAGGTTTTCCTAACATATTTTTAGCTCATACAGTTAAAAACTTTCAATAACACACAACATTATCAAAATTTCACATTTCCATCGTCTTGGTGTTGTCTCTTAGCAAACAATTAACCAAGAGAATATAGACCCTAATGTCATAATCATAGTGGTGAATTTAATTACAATGGCAAGTGATATTGGCTTGGCTATATAAATTGGTATTAATAGACGCGGGCAGAAGTATCAAGTTTTGATTAAATGATTTTATTCTTGACCGGACTTTTTTATTGCCGCGTCAATTCCGGCTTACAAATTGATTCATTCATACATTTAAATTAATGATACTCGATGCTTTTAATTTTATATGTATGTTTCAAACAATCCCCAATGACAGTTCTGAAAAAATATTGAAACATGTAGATATTATTTTGTAATTAAAATTTCAAATTAGTTTTGCTACCCCCTAAAGCACAGTGCCTAAAGTGTCCGTGATTGTACCTAGCCTTAAAACCACTTTGCGGTTAATGTAAGACAAATGTAAGACCTTCCACAGATTATGGAATGCAAATAAATGATATACCTAAGGCTCTATTTTTAATAATAATTAACCAATGCCATGCGACCTTATATTTTATTTAAATCCCGACGCAAAAAAGAGATGTAACTTTAACTTTTATGCTTGGCTGCGCGGAATCGTAGCACCCACACGAAGTGATCGATTAGTAAGTATATGGTTTATATATTTGAAAGGTGATTTAATCAGAAAGCTAGCTATGATAGCTTGATGAAAATTAGTCGTAAAGGTCAGTCGCTTACTGAGTTTATTTTATTTGTTTGTTTTAGTAGCGTTTAGTCCCGGAATGGATTAGCAGAGGCGTTTGATCCACATTTACAGCATACAGTCCCACATAACAGGTGCCGAGTCACGAGTGTATAATAACTACTGGGCATAATTCCAAAACACCGATACTCCAACAAAAAAAAAACAGCCGTTAAATTGGCTAACACCTGAGTCACCCCGGAATCTGTGAATAAGATTGAATTTTTTTGGAGGCCCTGATAATATTTAATACTTAGGTGTTTCGTTTGGCATTCTCCTACAAAAGATACATATATCTAGTAGAAGAAAATCCCCTCGCTGAGTTTCTTGCCGGTTCTTCTCAGTGGGGGCGCGTTGTGAACCGGTGGTAAACTCATTTTCTCTGAGCGGCAGCCCAAGCCGAGGCCGTGCCTCCCTGATGTGCCCTTGTGCTAGTCGCTACCCCAACCCTTCTGGCTGGAGTGCTTTAAGCGCTCGCCCTCTTGTCCAATGAAGCTGGCATGGCCATCTGCGGCCAACAGTACTACTTACGCCTACAAAAAAAAAGAAGAGCCAAAAAGTAACTACTTAGGTAGGTACTTGTTTCCCGAATCAACGAGCGCAGCGATAAAGTATCACAGCGGTCAAATGATCATGATCATTAGGGTTTTAAAAAAATATGTTCTGCAGAACATATTTTTTTAAAACCCCTCACAAGAAAACGATAATTAGGGGAGACTGAGGACACTTGATACCTGTGGGAGACACCAACATTTTGAAAATACTAAACGTATTAGATTAACTTAAAGTAGCAAAACTAAACCCAAATTGTAGCCAAATTATAAAGAAAAAACTCTCATGACCAAAATCTATCACTTCTGCAAATGAGGTCGGTGTGTAGTTTACGAGCACGTGGAACTAAAATTGTTGAGTGTTTGATTGCGATTTTTTCTGGTGTTAACTTTACTATATGAATTGTTCAGATGGAAAAGGTGTTGTGTATTTTATGGGCTTTCCTAATAATCGAGCCGTGAATGGAAAATCGTTAGTGGTTAACTTGAGTAATAGAGTTTTTAAAGAAATGCCATTCGGGAGACATGGTACACTCGGTTGAGGTAGACTTGATCCCGGATCGAATCTCCCCGAATTTTTATTGTAGTTGCCTTGTCAATAGGTACCTACTTACCTAAATAAATACTTGACGTTTTATGATTCAAAATGCCACGCCGTAACGATACAATTTTGAGGCAAAAGATGTGGAATTTATGATTATGATATGGAATTTAGATGAAAAGGGCATAACAAATTTACATAAACAAAAAAAAATGCGTATAAAGGTTTTAAGCAAGTTTTCAGGGTTCCAGCTGAATGCGGATAATTAGTTAGTTTGCTGTGGATAGCTGCAACTAATTTTGTGTAGTTTTTGAAACACTAAAAAACACGTGAGATGTTCCAAAGTCCGTGTTTAATCATCACGAATAACCAGAAAAGCCAGATAAGCTTTGATGAAAAATGTATTAATTTAATAACCATTCCACCCCATAATTCACGAAAGTTGCAGACCCTGGATAGAATACTTTTCGGAACCCTCAAACCGTATTATAATACAACGAGTGATGGTTGGATGCTGGCTCAACCTGGTCGTCCATTGACAAATAATAATATGATTTCTCTAGCTCTTTAGGCAAGGCAAATTCCTTAGTAATGATGCCTCGAAACATAGTTAAAAGTTTATAAATAAATTAATATTTTCCCTTTAGCAGTGATTGTATAACCTATACAGAATTTCTTTCTTTTTATGTAAATGACCGTCCGGATCGAATATCGTATTGCTGGTCAAGAAGAATTCAAACACATTTCGTAGTACAGGTGTCCCCAACATGTGGGAGACTTGATCAGGGTGGATCATGTCTATCTGAGGGTGGGGACCAAGTCTCCCACATATAGGGGACACTAGATACAAATCTATGCTTTCGCTTTTAGTTGATTTTTTATTTGAAATAAAAGTCAATCCTTATTTGTTTCATACAACATAAAACCAGATAAATTATGAAACTTTTGATCAAATCACACCCTCAAATTTGCTTAATCTTCAAGAGTTAGGGCCATATAACAAAAGGGGGGGATCAAGTATCCTCAGTTTCCCCTAAACAGTAAAAAAAAATTGACTTTAAATTAAAGGAGGGTCATATTTCATCTGTATATACCTATAAGTTACTACTTATTGGTTTTTTTTTATGTATGTTCGCGCAGGTAATCACGTACGGTACTGATTTAGATAATTACATACATATAACATAATCTCCTCTTAAGTGCGAGCGCACATTGAACCACTAAACGCGACACAAACTGCGGACGAGTTTCTTCCATTGAGATATAATGTACTATCTCAATGGTTTCTTCATACATACATTTTGCATAGTATCGCAAACCGAGCCTTGGAGAGTCCGCGTTCGAATGTATGAAAAAACCCGTCCGCAGCTTGTAGTCGCGTCTAGTGACCGCGAGCGACCACCAGAGAGCGAGAGAGAGAGCATCCAATCTGTTCACTGGTTTTTTTCATTATTTATTTAGCTAAGCTAGTAAAAATTCTGTCATTTTTGGTTTGAAATCTTACAAAGGACGGGCGGGAGCAGACCGGACGATTCGTTACTAATTGTAGGTATATACGCTTGAATCCCAAGTTGTTCTTCTGCCTGGCGTTATTGATCACAGCTGTTGCCAGGTCCACCTTCCGACCATTATTCCTTCACTTTGCCCGACCTTTAACGTCATCGGTTGTGAAATTGTTGGCTCTCATGTAATTTTTGAAGTTTCACTTCATAAGCGACTTCCAAAAATGTTATCATTTAACGCGTTAGACGTTATGCCTTAGATGTTAAGCGTTAAATGATAGGTGTTAAACGTTAAGTGAAGGACGTTAAGTGATAGACGTTAAGCGTTGAATTTGTTAAGGTTATGAAAGCACTCATGTGACGCCGTCAGTGAGTGAGTGGGCGAGTGGACGAGTGGGCGAGTGGGTGAGTGGGCGATTGGGCGAGTGGGTGAGTGAGTGGGTGAGTGGGCGATTGGGCAAGTGGGTGAGTGAGTGACTGAGTGAGTTGGCGAGTGGACGATTGGGCGCGTAGACAGAATATAATACAGACATATACCAAGCGTGCCGCCGATAAGGACAGAAAAATAAGTACATACTAAATTTAGAGTTGCCACGTAAGGGAAATTTTACCCTTTGTGTAAAGCAAATACGGAGGTTGTTGTAAATTATATTTTCTTTCCTAACCAAAAACCACTTTTTTGACACAACATTTACTTTTCTTACATTATATCGTCTTAATCTATGACAGTCTGCAAAAAGTACGAAAGTGATTGTTATAATAATGTCCTCCTAGCCGAAACGACCACAGCGGCCACTCTTTCACAAGATCAGCCATGTACGCAGGAGATATTATAGTGCACAAGTGCTTGCGTAGACACAAGTGCACTCTCTCTTCCTTTATATAATAGGTACCTCTCATAATCCGATAGGACGGAAGACCGACACGACTGGGGAGAAGTTAAGCGCAGGACCGACTTTTTACATGCCCATCCGACGCATGTGTGGCGTATCTCGGATCACGGTTTCGGAACGCCAAAGGGGCTGACAAAAAGATGACAGCGCGCTAGTATCTATGGCAGAGACATGTTTTAATTATTACGATTACTCCACTGTATTATAAGTTGTTCTCTCTCAATTTGATTATAAGTGTTTATTACCAAAGCTCGGTGTTTTAATTTGACGGACAGGAGTCGGGCATACGTCCTATCGCAAATCCCGACACATGGATCATCTTACTTTACAGATAATCAGGTCATCGGCCTGCATTGTCCTAGCCAGTAAGGAACAACTACTCAAATTTGTTGCCCTTCGCAGGATTCGAACCCACGACGGAGGCTACAAAGTGAATGTACACTTAATATCATATATGCTGTAGCTAAGGTCTATTCCACATTGTTCACCTGGGTGATATCACGTGGTGATTAAAGTGGCTAAGAGCTGTAGATAATTATTAGCCTCATACAAAAAAGTTAAGAGATAAAAACAATAATATGTTATTTCCCAGAGAGGTAGGCAAAAATTGGCTTTCTTATAACTTAATATAATACATACTATGGCCGTTTACCGGGTAAGTTTTAGCAAATTTCTCCAATATACAAATCTATAGTACTAGTATCTTGGGACAATCTACGCTTGACCAATGACCACCTGATCTCAATCTACGCAGATCCTTTAGTAAGGTAACCAGATAAATGATTACAAATACTTGTAAACTGTATAAATACATATTTAGATAGATAAATAACACCCAGACAATTGTTCGGAATCCTTCGGAATCGAACCCATATCCTATTGGGCAGCGGCGAGGTCCCTCAGATCGTCGAACAGCCGTACATCGCCGCCGTCCGCGGCATGTACTGCTTGACCCACCCGACCCGATGTCCGTCCTCCTGGACCATGACACAACACCAACACCGACAACGATGTCAAGAGTCGTAAACACATCAACACACAGACACCGGTCTCGCCGGCGAGACCGAAGGGATCCGTACGCATGCGACCTCGACATGCATCCCCTCGCTGAGTTTCTTGCCGGTTCTTCTCAGTGGGGGCGCGTTGTGAACCGGTGGTAAACTCATTTTCTCTAAGCGGCAGCCCAAGCCGGGGCCGTGCCTCCCTGAGGTGCCCTTGTACTAGTCGCTACCCAAACCTTTCTGGCTGGAGCGCTTTAAGCGCTCGCCCTCTTGTCCGGTGAAACAGTACAATTCCTACAAAAAAAAAAAAGTGATGATCAATAAAGCAAAGTGACTATCAAGCTTCAGTTGTCCACCAAACTTTGATGTCTACTGAAAGTGTGTTTGGTATTTATTGGTGATTCAAGTTAGGCAATGCCAAATGAATCATTTGATAGTTATTTAATAGTCACTTTGCTTTATTGATCATCACTTTAGTTGTCAAACGAGATAGGTACATAATAGGGGGGCAAATGAAACAAACTATTCAACGTTGGTACTATTTATTTATAATTCAGACAAATTTACCAATAAATTGTAACCAACAACATACATACATATATTTAAACAACATGCATATAGTAAAAGCACGATTAAATGTACAATGACCATTGTGCCTATAAATAACGAATGAATACGTCCTGCGCAGCCTTGGACAAATTACTTGAGCGCTTACGTTATTTCTGAATATTTAAGCATTCGGGAATAACTTTTAGCAACCTAATTAATTATTTTTGTTGCTGCTATCCACAGTATACAAATATCCATATTTTCAGGAAATCATAAAAATAAATTCGGGAAATCTGAGAAATTCTTCGATGCACCCAGCATGTGGGATCGTGTATGATGCACTTAATAATTTACCACTTATTTATGGTAGTCTCTCTTTTATACACTGGCAACACTGAAAATGGCGATCAATAAACTTAAAATTTTAGGTTATGGATGAAAAACAAGAATTTATCGATCTTACACGTAACTTTCAAGTAAAATAGTAACTAATTTAGAGCAATAAGATCTAAATAAGTCGTTTACATGTATTCGTTTCTAAATGTAATCTCTAAATTGGCCATAATAATTCACGTTTACCTGTGAAACGATACTCCACTAATTTTACGTTCACTGTCACTTTTACAGCCTATAATACTGCACTGCACGATTCTTATAGGATTTCCACAACACACAGTAATGTCACAGTTAGTTTTTTATTGAATTTTAAGTTATTTATTTAATATTAAAACCATGATAAAATTGTCACGGAGCAAAGTGGGAGCAAACGTCAAATTTGTTTCGCACCCACGGCGCGGAAAAATCGAACACATGCTGAGGGACAAAAAATCATATGCACTGTTTCTTTCTATCACACGTAACCTACATAAACGCATTCTTTTCTTGCGTGAATGAGAAAGAAAGTGTCCAGCCCTCTATTGTTTTCTTCCTCTAAGATTGGGCGAGTGGGCGAGTGAGTGGGTGAGCGGGCGATTGGGCGAGTGGGTTTTGAGTGAGTGTGTGAGTGCGACTGCGAGTGTGTGAGTGAGGAACCGACCGACCGACTGACTGACTGTAAAAAGAGAATACATGACCTTTCAAAAGTGCTAGCGTTAAGCCTATTTGAAATAAACTATTTTTGACTTTTGAGAGCGAGAATGAAATTTCACTTCTTCCGCGCGGAGGGACTCCACGCACGCACATTTTTTTGTATATCTAGCCAGCGCTTCTTAAGGGCGACCTCTAAGTCTTACTCCAAGGTAAGGCATATCAAGGCATCTTCTACCTACCAACATACTCTTTTGGTCGGCGCATAACATGGCCATCTCAGGCGACTTTCTTTGAGTTTATCCGCTAACTCACGAAACCTGACGTACAAGTTGCGTATGCGATCCATCCATCCATCGCAGCTTCTTCATCGCCATGACGCGGAACTCCTGCACGTGCTTTTTTAAGCGGGGGAAACCTTCAAAAAGTCCCGGGAGCTGTGGGGCTCGACCGGGGTATGTATGTGGAATTCTTACCCACTAAAACTCCCGCCGTCGCACATTAGAGGGCACACTCGGGCCTACAATGCGCCACCGAGGGCGCATTGTAGCCCCCCAGACACGCCGCCCTCCTCGGAATCGCCCCGTACTCAATGGACGTCCTAGGGCCCACACCACGAACGTCCAGCGACTCCGAAGACCTGCACATGCCTATGATACCTAAGGCTCATCACCGCACCGTAAAGCAGGCCCGGTCTGATGATGCCTTTATAAAACTGCCTTTTCAGCTTTAGAGGCATCCTGCGGTTACAAAACCCAGAAACCTGTAAATTATATTTTGGCCTTAACCTTATCTAATTAAATTTCTTGAATATTATTGCTCCAAATCCGAACACAATTCTAATCTAGACCGTTCCATATCAAAAGATAGCAACTTAACCTTTATCGTAATACAAAACCTTAATTATTAAGAGGGCTTTCAAGTGCGACAGCCAAAAAACTGAGAATGCGGTCTTTTATATTCGAAATTATGAAAAACTGTAATAATTCTAATATGTTTTTTTTGGTCGGTGAACTGTGTTGTACTTTTATCTTGAAAGTTAGCAGATTAAAAATTCCAAAAACCTCTTACTTACATCTCAAAACCAATGTTTTATAAGACCATTTTTTTTGTCTGTGCGAAACACGTGAGTTTAGATTCCATTTCCTAAGATTACATCCCTGTTAAAATAATAAATGAGTATGCAAACATCATCAAAAACCAGTGGTTAAGAAAGTTGGCAGAAGATATTGTTTAATTTATATTGTTTACATATGTAAATAACCATCAGACTGAAACGAAAATTTGCGAAAATTGCTCGGTTTAAATAATGTTTTCTAGCCCTTCAAAATCTTTTATGATAAAAAAATAAAATTTTTACTAACAAGAAGAGCTATTTTTGCAACTAATATATTTTTTTTATATTTTTTTATACGGCTAATTTTCCATAATAAATTATTTTAGTATTGGTATAAAACGACATGCGTCAACGCAGAAAACTCAGTAGCGGCCGTGGCCTCGTACAGAAAGGACCTGTGTCGCTCTTGCTCCCCTCCCACCCAACCTCTCGTAAATCACGATTCGAACAGTACATACGCTGTGCTTCAAACTACGACGAAGTAATTTTAATACTTTACGAGTATTATTTTATTTTTAATGATATAATATTTGTTTGATTTTAATTACAACTTATATTTATCATTATACTAAATTATTAGTAGGTATTATATCATACAAATATGATACAAGCAAAAGTATGTATGTATGTATGTAAGAATGTTTGCAGTGTAACCAGATTTAGCAGAATTTAACCCCCATTTTTTTTCAAAGCAATTTTAACAGAATCTAATACACTGGACCGCAACGAAAAAGGGTCGGTTAGAAAATCTTCAATATCTTCAAAAGTACCTGACCTAGCTTTATGAAATAAAGACTAAATTAAAGAATATTTTAATGTGCTTACAAGAAAATAAAAATAAATAAATTCAAGCTACATATTTATTTTTAATAAATGTAAAATAAATAAAAATGCATAGTTTTTCCAGTATTCTCAAAAATGTAAATTGGTTACAGATGTGCCGTTTTCACGCATTTTAGTACTTTGTGTTGCCTCCACGAGCTTGCAATACTGCTGTTATGCGATTCGGCATACTTTCTGCTAGGTTTTGGAGCTGATACTGCGGAATATTCTGCCATTTCTCTATTACAGCTTCTTTCTTTGCTTTCATTTCACGTAGCGTAATTGGCAGAGGATTCCGCTGATGTACACATCGTCACAGTTCGTCCCATGCATGCTCAATGGGGTTAAAGTCGGGGTTGCGTGCTGGCCACGCCAAATTTCTGATACCGACTTCTTAAAAATAGACAAACACTATCTGAGCTGTCCGCGGGTGGGCATTGCCTTGCATAAAAACGGCATTCTCGCCTATGTCCACTAAAAAAGGGACCAACGTAGTCATTCAGAATTTCAGTGACATATGTTTCTGCAGTTAAAGTGCCATTTTCTATCACCACTAGCTCAGTGCGGCTTTCGGATGAAATCCCAGCCCACATGTGAACAGAGCCTCCGCCGTATGGTACTTTTTCTGCTATACAGGCTTTGTTATAGCGCTCTCCCGGTCGTCTGTACACTCTTTTCCTCCCGCCGTGCTCGTATAAACAGTATCTAGACTCGTTTGGAAACATAACTCTTCTCCGTCATTCAGAGTCCAATTCTCGTATTCTCTACCATAACTCCACCTTGAGTTTCTGTGGTGTCTTTCCAGTTTTGGGCCATTTGCAGGTCTTAATGGCTTTAAATTTGCTTCAGCCAGATGCCGCCTTACTGTATCCGTACTTAAATTGTTTCCTCCAGCTCGTGAATGATGATTCTTTACTTCAACAGCCGTAAGAAAGCGATTTCATAAAATTATTGACACCATATAGCGATCCTCCCGCGCCGTCGTGCACCTTGTTCGGCCTGTTTCTGGTCTTTGAAGATAAGATCCAGTTTCATGGAAGTGCTGGAGTACTCGCTGAACTGTAGAAAGAGTCACACCAACAGTGACGGGCCCGTTGGTCTAGTGGCTAGTGACCCTGTTCGCTAACCGATGGGTCGTGGGTTCGATTCCCACCAAGTGTCTGGGTGTTATTTATCTATTTAAGTATGTATTTACAAAAAAAAAAAATTATATAAGTATTAGTATCAGTTGTCTGGTTTCCATAGTACAGGCTCTGCCTAGTTTGGGATTAGATGACCGTGTGTGGATTGTCCCAAGATATTATTATTATTTATTTAACAGTTGTCGCTGTATTTCACTGACTGTGCCCATCTTCAAGCATTGTCAGGATCTTGGTACATTATTCAGGGGTTAACGACATGATGACTTCAGAATAATAAAATTTATAAGATAGTGACGCCATATTTATAACTTCTTTATTGCAAAGCTAAAACAAAGGCGAAACAATTGATTTGACTTTTTTTGGTACAAAATTAAAAAACGACCATTGTTTTACATTTTTAGTTTTTTTTTATACAATTATCAAAAATAAATAAAAACTTTTTTATATTATTTTATGCGGCATTAAACATTCTTTAATTTGGTCTTTATTTCATAAAGCTCGGTCCAGTACTTTTGAAGATATGGATGATTTTCTAACCGACCATTTTTCTTTGTGGCCCAGTGTAGTTCATTAGAAATTTAAGTTCAGCAGAAATTTGCGTAAAACACGTAATGAAATCATTATCTTTATATAAATCCACTTTCTATTTACCTACGTCTGATTATCAGTACTCACAGCGGATCTGTGTGTCTGAAGTTGGGTTTGGCAAACCATTGCACAAGTAGTCGTGAGTTGTCAATACAAAAACACAAAAATATCAAGCTTTTATTTAACATGCACTATTTGTATACCTACAGTATGTAAGTTGTCCGTTAACATGGGCAAACCATTTTTCGACCATTTGTTTAGTGTTTAATCTTCCCTTAATTTGCACAGGCGTCATGTTATATAATGAAAAGAAGAAGTAAATGCGTCATTTGCTATTAGTTACTAAAGAGTTCCCTATTTTATCAGATCCTAATTATATAATAAAATATGCGTTGAAACATAAACATTTAAATAACTCCATTCAAATCTGTTAAGTAGTTTTTGAGAAAATTGTGAATATACATTGAATGCTACTGCGGTAATAAAGAAACTGTTGGCAAAATATCATAATTTACAATACATTTTTTTTTTTTTTTTTTTTTTTTTTTTTATAATAGATAGGTTTGCGCTTGACCACAATCTCACATGATGGTAAGTGAAGATGTGGTCTAGGATGGACCGCGCTTACCCATAAGATGCCTGTTCACTCTAGACTTGAATGCACCCAAGTTATATTTATCTGGGAAAACGTCGTCCGGGAGGGTATTCCACAGCTTTGCCGTGCGCATGAGAAAAGAAGAAGCGAAACGCTTAGTGCGGCAAGTTGGAGTGTCAACGACAAAGCGGTGGAGACCCTGCCGGCGCCTGGTAGTCCGGTAAAAGAAAGGGGATGGTGGTACAAGGTCAAAAAGTGCTTGAGCGCATTCACCGTGGAACAATCTGTAAAAAACCGATAAACATGCAACTAGGCGACGATGATCCAATTGTTGCAGTTTTTCATTTGTTAGGTCGTTATCGTCAATTATCCTGCGAGCGCGTCTGTCTAGCGAATCCAAGGAGTCAAGTTGATATTTGGCAGAGCCATCCCACAGGTGAGAACAGTACTCCATGCAGGGTCGAACCTGAGCTTTGTAAAGAATCAAAAGCTGTTCCTTTGTGAAATACCGCCTCACCTTATTCAAGATACCAAGTTTTTTAGCAGATATTTTGGCTTTTGACTCAATGGATCGTCCGAAATTAAGGTCGGAGGATAAATTGAGACCTAACAAATCTAGATGGTTGGATGTCGGTATAGATACACCACAAAACGCAGGATCAAGCAGAAAAGGATGTTTCTTGGCAGAAAAGAGACAGGCCTGTGTTTTAGAGGCATTGAATTCAACCCTATTTGCGATTCCCCATTCGTATACAGACTGCAGCGTTGAATTCAACCGTTCCACCATACTCTCTCTGAGAGACTCGATTGTGGCCTTACTAGCCCGTGGATCGGACACGTATCTCTCTGTTACTGTGCTGTCATCTGCATACCCGTAGATACCGGGTCCGAGCATGTCATTTATATGCAGCAAGAAAAGCGTAGCAGAGAGAACAGACCCCTGAGGAACTCCGGCATTGATGGCCTTAAGTTCAGATGAGCAGCCATCTATGACCACTCGAATTGAACGCTCACTCAGAAAATCGGAGATCCACGCGCACAGACTAGCAGGTAACCCATATGAAGGAAGCTTGCTAAGCAGACTTTCATGCCAAACCCTGTCGAAAGCCTTCGAGATATCCAGTGATACTGCTAATGCTTCACCATGCTTTTCGATGGCTTCGCCCCAAAAGTGAGTGGCAAATACTAGGAGATCCCCTGTAGATCGACCTCGACGAAAGCCGAATTGACGATCACACAGGAGATCATTACTTTCTAGGTAGCCGAGAAGTTGGGCATTTAATACACGTTCCATAATCTTACAGATTACGGAAGTGATTGCGATAGGTCTGTAGTTCGACGGGTCAGCACGACTACCCTTCTTGGGTATAGGTTGGATGTTAGCAAGCTTCCAGGACATGGGTACTCGACCCGATCTCAGAGAGAGTCGGTATAGACGCGTTAGAATAGGGGACAATTCAGGTGCACATGTTTTTAAAACTATTGCAGGAATCTCATCAGGGCCACTGGCCTTACTCACGTCCAGACTTCGCAGCACTTTGAGAACCTCTTTTTGGTGAATGCGAGCATCCGACATTACGGTGCCGCAATGAGGCAGATAAGGTGGAGATTGGCTGGTGGCATCTAGGGAAGAGTAACTAGCGAATAGGTTTGCGAGTAATTCCGCCTTGTCCTTAGCGCTATGGGCCAATGACCCGTCAGGTTTAGTCAGTGGAGGTAGTGACGAGCGGCAAAAGTTAGCTTCAACCGATTTTGCCAGGGCCCAAAAAGCCTTACTACCCGTAGGGTGATTAGACAATTTGGAACCAACTCGGGCAATATGGTTGAATCGAGCCTTTTTTAAAACTTTTTTGCACATCTTGGCAGCTCTATTAAAAGCTTTCTTCTTGATATGCAGATCAGAGGCCTTAGTACTTCGTGCATAGCACCATTCCATGTACGCTGTCTGCTTTTGGGCCTCACTAGTACGGCATTCAGAATTGTACCATGGATGGGCTGAGCCTCTGATGGGAACATCAGAATATGGAATGAAATATTCCATACCCTGACGCAACACATCAACTACGGCGTCAGCACAAGTTGTCGGGTTATTAGACTGAAAGCACGTTGCACGCCAAGGATAAGAAGCAAAAAAGTGCCGCATTTCATCCCAATCTGCTGACCTGTATCGCCAGATCCGCCTGGTTCCCGAGGAGTTTATATCAGGCGGAGAAAAATGGGACACAGATTTCACCAGACAGTGGTCGGAGCTCCCTAGAGGGGAGGATACAGCGACCGAGTAAATATCTGGTTCAGTCGTCAGCAGTAGGTCAAGGCAGTATGAAGTGTGGTTCGCGATATCTGGAATTCTAGTCGGTTGATCAACTAGCTGAGTAAGATTCAGCGACAGTGCAAATTTGCGCGCCTCTCGTCCAGCATGATTAGTGTTCTGGTGTGGGCAAAGCCACTCTTCGTGGTGGGCATTAAAATCCCCCAGAAACACGAGTTGAGCCGACGGGTACCGCTCTTGAACCACATCGCCTGTCACACTGAGATAGTCAAAGAGCCTGGATGTCTCCTGATCACTTGTATGGGACCTGTACACTGCCGAATAGATGGTTTTTTCCATTCCTGTGTCCACCAAAACCCACAGCACAGAGAAACTAGGGTCTTCAAAGTTACGGAGGCGTCGACTGCAAATGTCGTCGCGAACATACACACAGACCCCAGCATGTGGCTTGAAACAATGCTCCAATGAGTATCCTGGGTAGTTGAAGTATGACGCGTCTAACGGACTTTTGATTTGCGTCTCCGTAAGAAAGAGCAGGTGCGGCTTATCCGTCTCAAGATGGTGATGGACAGAGTTGATATTTGAGTGCAAACCACGAATGTTTGTGTGGTGCACTTTTAAGCGAGGGACGTGCATCCGCTGTTTAGACCTGACTTTCCTTTTAGACTTTTTCATGTTTAATTATAATTTTGAAGAGTAAGAGTGAACAGGAAGACGATGGAAGTTAGTCGAGGCACTGTTTGGTATGCCCACCAGTCAACATGATGCCATGCCCCTAAAGAGCCTAGCCTGGAGACCGCGGGGACGCCCGAACCCCCCCAAAAGTGTCTATCGGGTCCCTCGCTCCGGTCGCCAACCGGCACGATAGCGCACCCTGGGATTTTTCGCGAGGCGGTGGGGCAGCCTTTTGCATGTGGCTAGCATGCTACTTGGGCCCCCTACAACCTGCGGTCAGCCAACGGAGAACTGTGCTTCGGATCCCGCTGCCCTCCAAGACTAGGCACCCGGCGCAACAACAAAAGTATCCTGAGAACCGGTCTCTCAAGACAGTGCGACTGACTAGACCCATCCTCCTCATCCGGCTACACCTAGCATCGAATCGGAACACGACGTAGTCGCTTAGCGACTCGGCTTTGCTAGGTGGGTGGTAACCAGCCACGGCCGAAGCCTACCACCGGAAAAAGTTGTCACCGTTTAGCGCTACCCGGGGGTCACGTGTAGGGTCTCTAGAGCATAGCCTACGGACGCGGTGACATTCGACCCCCAAAACACAATTAATCAGAAATCAAATAGTTGCCCAACGGATCAAGACTGTTTTTCATATCACTAGAGTCTTTGTATGTGTGCGTGGAGCGTACAAACGCGCGTCGGCCGGTCCTGCACGTGTAGGGCGGTCCGTAAATACCTAAAAGCTACTACGCGAAATAATTGAGAACGCTCTTAATATGGCCGGTGGCTCCGATCTACATAAGCGAAATCACGCGTCGCCGGCGAGGGAGCGTAGCTACAAGGGGCCACCGGAACCAGCTAAATTTTGAAAGTGGTCTATGAGAAAAGTCTGGGAACCAATGGGTTAAGGGTGTTGTTATTGAAAAGAAAAGCATATGCACGAATACGGCTTTAATGTTGTATGTTGAATACATTTTTCTTTCCTATGTTTCGAGCCATTTGTCTAATTAACATCGGTGCTTTGAATAGGAACGTTGCCTCAACACAATTCGCTAAAAGTCAATAGAAATTAAACATAATTGTTCTAAGTTTTTTTTTATTACTATATAAATGATAACGTAAGTATCTTAATGATTTCCCTCGCAATATTGAGTGAAATTTCAAAGGCCGACCAAAGTTCGGTGTATTGTATGAATAACGCCATCTAGCGACACGACGTATTATTAAAGCCAATTTCTGCATCGCGCTATTGAAATTTCAACACATTAAGTTTGGTCGGCCTCTCAATAACAACATTTTTATTATGCAGTTTTTCAACTCTCCCTTTTACGAAAATATATAATTTAAAGTATACTTACTTTTATGTCTGCTTGTTCTTTACAAGCAACACAACAAAAATGCACCATGATTTATGTTCTATATTATTTTATTCACTAGTCTAACATTCAGAGTTTAAAAACTGCATTTTATTCATTTGCGAATGACAATAAACCCCGAAAGGACCATGCCCATATTAGTATGGAGCTGAAAGTCAGAAATGCCATGCAATGCCCAAATTGCAGCTCTGTCATATGATAACTTTTTAACAGTATTTATATGATAACTAGATTTAATGTAATATAAAGTACCGGTTCAAAAGATATTGGACATTAAACATGATAACTTCCTACTGATTTTTTATACATTTTATCGTTTACAGACGGCATTGCTATTAGTTTTTCACTAGGAACTTCATGATCATCACATAAGCTAAGCCAGTTCAGTGTTCTTTTATATACTTATCTGTATGTTATCAGATAATATGTAAACCAGTAAGTATATTATAATGTCATATAAAGCACCGGTTCAAAAGATATTGGACATTAAACATGATAATCTCCTACTGGTTTTTTATACATTTTATCGTTTACAGACAACATTGCTATTAGTTTTTCACTAGGAACTTCATGAACATCATCACATAAGCTAAGCCAGATCAGTGTTTTTTTATAAACTTGTCTGTATGTTATCAGATAATCATGTCAGTTATTTGGAATTATCTAGTCTGTCTACATTGTATCAATATGTATGTGAAAACAATTTGGTTAGATACACTGGTACTGCAATGTCAACAGAACGTCTTATTTTTTAATTTTATCCAGTGCTTCATATGATTTAAAATTAACAACATAATTCTAGTATTTATTTTTTAGAGCAATCTTGTAATATACTTTATCTGGGCATTTCTGGGGCACAGATGGGCATGTTCATTTGGCAAAGTTACCTTTGTTTAGACAATTCATGTAAATAAGTAAAATATTTCCATAAAAATATTTAGTTAACTTAATGCAACAGTGACGTCGCTCGGTGCAAGTTTGAGGAGCAAATAATGTTGCTATCCTTCTCATATACAAACGACTAGACAAGGATGGCAATACATTTAAATACGTCAACAGCGTATTATTTTTAAATAAGTTTTTATAATATGATGGTTGCAACCACACTGTTTTCTGCCAGGATTATTAAATAGACTTTCTTACAGTCTTGGTAGAAAATGATAAATCGATTTATAATTATTATTTTTTATATTGGACGTTAATACAGTATTTTAATTGGTAAAGTGATAAGTACTATGCGATTCAACTAAGAATGTGGCCGCCATCTTGCCATTTCAAATATATTATTACTAAAAATGATGTATTAACAAAAATACATAGCAAAGTAAGACATTAAAATAAATAATCAAAACCGGAGCGAATTTTTCATTTTGTGTTTACTCTGCTGCCGGTACAAAAATCGTAAGTTCCGCAGTCGCAATCATCATGTCGGCCACATTCTTAGTTGAAACGCATAGTACCCTATCGCGCTCACATAAAAATCATATCGATATAATATTTACTATTGTGGACACGAACCGTGTACCAGTTTTCAATCAAAATCGTTTGAACGAAGTTACGTGCGCTTACCTCGTCCGCACGTAGGTATTTTGGGCCGGCTCGTGCAAGCGATTATCGTCTTAAAGGTGATACACCGCTTGTGAACGCGAGAGTCCATATTATTATGAATATTATATCGATGAAAAATCATGCTCCTTAGTTCATTTAGAAAACATTTTACACAACCTTAACGTGATCAGATTTTAATCGAAAAATTAAAAACTGTCAAATCGATTAAGTACCTACTTACTTAATATGAAATTGTTCATATTTACATTCGGTCCGTAAAGCTAATGTGTCGATGGAAATGGGAAACTGATATTTTAAGTCTCCTGCAGACAATTCACTGTAGTTACACTTGAAACATATAAGTAAGTAAGTACTTATTAATTTTAATACAATTCAATTTCAAATTCCAACAAACGAATGGCGCGGTCCATCCGCGCTGATAGGACAGCATAAAAAGAATTGATGATTTTTTAACAACTTATAAACGATTCACACCCTATAAAGTGAAGGTAGCTTGCTTAATAGGCGGCAATGGTACTTACCACTCGTAAACAAGCTAAAACACACTCAGCTGCCCTTTAATACAGATTAAAATTACATCATCAACTGGACAGGATTCAAACACAAAACTTCCGCCAGTAACACATACATGTACTCTCGCGGTCACGAACGGTGTACCACCTTTAGGACAATAATCACTTGAATGAGCCGGCCCTAAATACGGGCGAGAAAAGCGCACGAAACTTGTCGTTCAATTAATTTTGATTTAAAACTGGTATAGTGTACGTGACAGCGATAGTACATTAATAGGTAAAACACTGGCCGTTAACAGGTTTTCCTAACATATTTTTAGCTCATACAGTTAAAAACTTTCAATAACACACAACATTATCAAAATTTCACATTTCCATCGTCTTGGTGTTGTCTCTTAGCAAACAATTAACCAAGAGAATATAGACCCTAATGTCATAATCATAGTGGTGAATTTAATTACAATGGCAAGTGATATTGGCTTGGCTATATAAATTGGTATTAATAGACGCGGGCAGAAGTATCAAGTTTTGATTAAATGATTTTATTCTTGACCGGACTTTTTTATTGCCGCGTCAATTCCGGCTTACAAATTGATTCATTCATACATTTAAATTAATGATACTCGATGCTTTTAATTTTATATGTATGTTTCAAACAATCCCCAATGACAGTTCTGAAAAAATATTGAAACATGTAGATATTATTTTGTAATTAAAATTTCAAATTAGTTTTGCTACCCCCTAAAGCACAGTGCCTAAAGTGTCCGTGATTGTACCTAGCCTTAAAACCACTTTGCGGTTAATGTAAGACAAATGTAAGACCTTCCACAGATTATGGAATGCAAATAAATGATATACCTAAGGCTCTATTTTTAATAATAATTAACCAATGCCATGCGACCTTATATTTTATTTAAATCCCGACGCAAAAAAGAGATGTAACTTTAACTTTTATGCTTGGCTGCGCGGAATCGTAGCACCCACACGAAGTGATCGATTAGTAAGTATATGGTTTATATATTTGAAAGGTGATTTAATCAGAAAGCTAGCTATGATAGCTTGATGAAAATTAGTCGTAAAGGTCAGTC
Organism: Furcula furcula; assembly: GCA_911728495.1. NCBI lineage: Eukaryota > Metazoa > Arthropoda > Insecta > Lepidoptera > Notodontidae > Furcula > Furcula furcula. The sequence goes on along the minus strand of OU452264.1, from coordinate 4,559,905 downwards.
GCTTACTGAGTTTATTTTATTTGTTTGTTTTAGTAGCGTTTAGTCCCGGAATGGATTAGCAGAGGCGTTTGATCCACATTTACAGCATACAGTCCCACATAACAGGTGCCGAGTCACGAGTGTATAATAACTACTGGGCATAATTCCAAAACACCGATACTCCAACAAAAAAAAAACAGCCGTTAAATTGGCTAACACCTGAGTCACCCCGGAATCTGTGAATAAGATTGAATTTTTTTGGAGGCCCTGATAATATTTAATACTTAGGTGTTTCGTTTGGCATTCTCCTACAAAAGATACATATATCTAGTAGAAGAAAATCCCCTCGCTGAGTTTCTTGCCGGTTCTTCTCAGTGGGGGCGCGTTGTGAACCGGTGGTAAACTCATTTTCTCTGAGCGGCAGCCCAAGCCGAGGCCGTGCCTCCCTGATGTGCCCTTGTGCTAGTCGCTACCCCAACCCTTCTGGCTGGAGTGCTTTAAGCGCTCGCCCTCTTGTCCAATGAAGCTGGCATGGCCATCTGCGGCCAACAGTACTACTTACGCCTACAAAAAAAAAGAAGAGCCAAAAAGTAACTACTTAGGTAGGTACTTGTTTCCCGAATCAACGAGCGCAGCGATAAAGTATCACAGCGGTCAAATGATCATGATCATTAGGGTTTTAAAAAAATATGTTCTGCAGAACATATTTTTTTAAAACCCCTCACAAGAAAACGATAATTAGGGGAGACTGAGGACACTTGATACCTGTGGGAGACACCAACATTTTGAAAATACTAAACGTATTAGATTAACTTAAAGTAGCAAAACTAAACCCAAATTGTAGCCAAATTATAAAGAAAAAACTCTCATGACCAAAATCTATCACTTCTGCAAATGAGGTCGGTGTGTAGTTTACGAGCACGTGGAACTAAAATTGTTGAGTGTTTGATTGCGATTTTTTCTGGTGTTAACTTTACTATATGAATTGTTCAGATGGAAAAGGTGTTGTGTATTTTATGGGCTTTCCTAATAATCGAGCCGTGAATGGAAAATCGTTAGTGGTTAACTTGAGTAATAGAGTTTTTAAAGAAATGCCATTCGGGAGACATGGTACACTCGGTTGAGGTAGACTTGATCCCGGATCGAATCTCCCCGAATTTTTATTGTAGTTGCCTTGTCAATAGGTACCTACTTACCTAAATAAATACTTGACGTTTTATGATTCAAAATGCCACGCCGTAACGATACAATTTTGAGGCAAAAGATGTGGAATTTATGATTATGATATGGAATTTAGATGAAAAGGGCATAACAAATTTACATAAACAAAAAAAAATGCGTATAAAGGTTTTAAGCAAGTTTTCAGGGTTCCAGCTGAATGCGGATAATTAGTTAGTTTGCTGTGGATAGCTGCAACTAATTTTGTGTAGTTTTTGAAACACTAAAAAACACGTGAGATGTTCCAAAGTCCGTGTTTAATCATCACGAATAACCAGAAAAGCCAGATAAGCTTTGATGAAAAATGTATTAATTTAATAACCATTCCACCCCATAATTCACGAAAGTTGCAGACCCTGGATAGAATACTTTTCGGAACCCTCAAACCGTATTATAATACAACGAGTGATGGTTGGATGCTGGCTCAACCTGGTCGTCCATTGACAAATAATAATATGATTTCTCTAGCTCTTTAGGCAAGGCAAATTCCTTAGTAATGATGCCTCGAAACATAGTTAAAAGTTTATAAATAAATTAATATTTTCCCTTTAGCAGTGATTGTATAACCTATACAGAATTTCTTTCTTTTTATGTAAATGACCGTCCGGATCGAATATCGTATTGCTGGTCAAGAAGAATTCAAACACATTTCGTAGTACAGGTGTCCCCAACATGTGGGAGACTTGATCAGGGTGGATCATGTCTATCTGAGGGTGGGGACCAAGTCTCCCACATATAGGGGACACTAGATATCAACAAATCTATGCTTTCGCTTTTAGTTGATTTTTTATTTGAAATAAAAGTCAATCCTTATTTGTTTCATACAACATAAAACCAGATAAATTATGAAACTTTTGATCAAATCACACCCTCAAATTTGCTTAATCTTCAAGAGTTAGGGCCATATAACAAAAGGGGGGGATCAAGTATCCTCAGTTTCCCCTAAACAGTAAAAAAAAATTGACTTTAAATTAAAGGAGGGTCATATTTCATCTGTATATACCTATAAGTTACTACTTATTGGTTTTTTTTTATGTATGTTCGCGCAGGTAATCACGTACGGTACTGATTTAGATAATTACATACATATAACATAATCTCCTCTTAAGTGCGAGCGCACATTGAACCACTAAACGCGACACAAACTGCGGACGAGTTTCTTCCATTGAGATATAATGTACTATCTCAATGGTTTCTTCATACATACATTTTGCATAGTATCGCAAACCGAGCCTTGGAGAGTCCGCGTTCGAATGTATGAAAAAACCCGTCCGCAGCTTGTAGTCGCGTCTAGTGACCGCGAGCGACCACCAGAGAGCGAGAGAGAGAGCATCCAATCTGTTCACTGGTTTTTTTCATTATTTATTTAGCTAAGCTAGTAAAAATTCTGTCATTTTTGGTTTGAAATCTTACAAAGGACGGGCGGGAGCAGACCGGACGATTCGTTACTAATTGTAGGTATATACGCTTGAATCCCAAGTTGTTCTTCTGCCTGGCGTTATTGATCACAGCTGTTGCCAGGTCCACCTTCCGACCATTATTCCTTCACTTTGCCCGACCTTTAACGTCATCGGTTGTGAAATTGTTGGCTCTCATGTAATTTTTGAAGTTTCACTTCATAAGCGACTTCCAAAAATGTTATCATTTAACGCGTTAGACGTTATGCCTTAGATGTTAAGCGTTAAATGATAGGTGTTAAACGTTAAGTGAAGGACGTTAAGTGATAGACGTTAAGCGTTGAATTTGTTAAGGTTATGAAAGCACTCATGTGACGCCGTCAGTGAGTGAGTGGGCGAGTGGACGAGTGGGCGAGTGGGTGAGTGGGCGATTGGGCGAGTGGGTGAGTGAGTGGGTGAGTGGGCGATTGGGCAAGTGGGTGAGTGAGTGACTGAGTGAGTTGGCGAGTGGACGATTGGGCGCGTAGACAGAATATAATACAGACATATACCAAGCGTGCCGCCGATAAGGACAGAAAAATAAGTACATACTAAATTTAGAGTTGCCACGTAAGGGAAATTTTACCCTTTGTGTAAAGCAAATACGGAGGTTGTTGTAAATTATATTTTCTTTCCTAACCAAAAACCACTTTTTTGACACAACATTTACTTTTCTTACATTATATCGTCTTAATCTATGACAGTCTGCAAAAAGTACGAAAGTGATTGTTATAATAATGTCCTCCTAGCCGAAACGACCACAGCGGCCACTCTTTCACAAGATCAGCCATGTACGCAGGAGATATTATAGTGCACAAGTGCTTGCGTAGACACAAGTGCACTCTCTCTTCCTTTATATAATAGGTACCTCTCATAATCCGATAGGACGGAAGACCGACACGACTGGGGAGAAGTTAAGCGCAGGACCGACTTTTTACATGCCCATCCGACGCATGTGTGGCGTATCTCGGATCACGGTTTCGGAACGCCAAAGGGGCTGACAAAAAGATGACAGCGCGCTAGTATCTATGGCAGAGACATGTTTTAATTATTACGATTACTCCACTGTATTATAAGTTGTTCTCTCTCAATTTGATTATAAGTGTTTATTACCAAAGCTCGGTGTTTTAATTTGACGGACAGGAGTCGGGCATACGTCCTATCGCAAATCCCGACACATGGATCATCTTACTTTACAGATAATCAGGTCATCGGCCTGCATTGTCCTAGCCAGTAAGGAACAACTACTCAAATTTGTTGCCCTTCGCAGGATTCGAACCCACGACGGAGGCTACAAAGTGAATGTACACTTAATATCATATATGCTGTAGCTAAGGTCTATTCCACATTGTTCACCTGGGTGATATCACGTGGTGATTAAAGTGGCTAAGAGCTGTAGATAATTATTAGCCTCATACAAAAAAGTTAAGAGATAAAAACAATAATATGTTATTTCCCAGAGAGGTAGGCAAAAATTGGCTTTCTTATAACTTAATATAATACATACTATGGCCGTTTACCGGGTAAGTTTTAGCAAATTTCTCCAATATACAAATCTATAGTACTAGTATCTTGGGACAATCTACGCTTGACCAATGACCACCTGATCTCAATCTACGCAGATCCTTTAGTAAGGTAACCAGATAAATGATTACAAATACTTGTAAACTGTATAAATACATATTTAGATAGATAAATAACACCCAGACAATTGTTCGGAATCCTTCGGAATCGAACCCATATCCTATTGGGCAGCGGCGAGGTCCCTCAGATCGTCGAACAGCCGTACATCGCCGCCGTCCGCGGCATGTACTGCTTGACCCACCCGACCCGATGTCCGTCCTCCTGGACCATGACACAACACCAACACCGACAACGATGTCAAGAGTCGTAAACACATCAACACACAGACACCGGTCTCGCCGGCGAGACCGAAGGGATCCGTACGCATGCGACCTCGACATGCATCCCCTCGCTGAGTTTCTTGCCGGTTCTTCTCAGTGGGGGCGCGTTGTGAACCGGTGGTAAACTCATTTTCTCTAAGCGGCAGCCCAAGCCGGGGCCGTGCCTCCCTGAGGTGCCCTTGTACTAGTCGCTACCCAAACCTTTCTGGCTGGAGCGCTTTAAGCGCTCGCCCTCTTGTCCGGTGAAACAGTACAATTCCTACAAAAAAAAAAAAGTGATGATCAATAAAGCAAAGTGACTATCAAGCTTCAGTTGTCCACCAAACTTTGATGTCTACTGAAAGTGTGTTTGGTATTTATTGGTGATTCAAGTTAGGCAATGCCAAATGAATCATTTGATAGTTATTTAATAGTCACTTTGCTTTATTGATCATCACTTTAGTTGTCAAACGAGATAGGTACATAATAGGGGGGCAAATGAAACAAACTATTCAACGTTGGTACTATTTATTTATAATTCAGACAAATTTACCAATAAATTGTAACCAACAACATACATACATATATTTAAACAACATGCATATAGTAAAAGCACGATTAAATGTACAATGACCATTGTGCCTATAAATAACGAATGAATACGTCCTGCGCAGCCTTGGACAAATTACTTGAGCGCTTACGTTATTTCTGAATATTTAAGCATTCGGGAATAACTTTTAGCAACCTAATTAATTATTTTTGTTGCTGCTATCCACAGTATACAAATATCCATATTTTCAGGAAATCATAAAAATAAATTCGGGAAATCTGAGAAATTCTTCGATGCACCCAGCATGTGGGATCGTGTATGATGCACTTAATAATTTACCACTTATTTATGGTAGTCTCTCTTTTATACACTGGCAACACTGAAAATGGCGATCAATAAACTTAAAATTTTAGGTTATGGATGAAAAACAAGAATTTATCGATCTTACACGTAACTTTCAAGTAAAATAGTAACTAATTTAGAGCAATAAGATCTAAATAAGTCGTTTACATGTATTAGTTTCTAAATGTAATCTCTAAATTGGCCATAATAATTCACGTTTACCTGTGAAACGATACTCCACTAATTTTACGTTCACTGTCACTTTTAAAGCCTATAATACTGCACTGCACGATTCTTATAGGATTTCCACAACACACAGTAATGTCACAGTTAGTTTTTTATTGAATTTTAAGTTATTTATTTAATATTAAAACCATGATAAAATTGTCACGGAGCAAAGTGGGAGCAAACGTCAAATTTGTTTCGCACCCACGGCGCGGAAAAATCGAACACATGCTGAGGGACAAAAAATCATATGCACTGTTTCTTTCTATCACACGTAACCTACATAAACGCATTCTTTTCTTGCGTGAATGAGAAAGAAAGTGTCCAGCCCTCTATTGTTTTCTTCCTCTAAGATTGGGCGAGTGGGCGAGTGAGTGGGTGAGCGGGCGATTGGGCGAGTGGGTTTTGAGTGAGTGTGTGAGTGCGACTGCGAGTGTGTGAGTGAGGAACCGACCGACCGACTGACTGACTGTAAAAAGAGAATACATGACCTTTCAAAAGTGCTAGCGTTAAGCCTATTTGAAATAAACTATTTTTGACTTTTGAGAGCGAGAATGAAATTTCACTTCTTCCGCGCGGAGGGACTCCACGCACGCACATTTTTTTGTATATCTAGCCAGCGCTTCTTAAGGGCGACCTCTAAGTCTTACTCCAAGGTAAGGCATATCAAGGCATCTTCTACCTACCAACATACTCTTTTGGTCGGCGCATAACATGGCCATCTCAGGCGACTTTCTTTGAGTTTATCCGCTAACTCACGAAACCTGACGTACAAGTTGCGTATGCGATCCATCCATCCATCGCAGCTTCTTCATCGCCATGACGCGGAACTCCTGCACGTGCTTTTTTAAGCGGGGGAAACCTTCAAAAAGTCCCGGGAGCTGTGGGGCTCGACCGGGGTATGTATGTGGAATTCTTACCCACTAAAACTCCCGCCGTCGCACATTAGAGGGCACACTCGGGCCTACAATGCGCCACCGAGGGCGCATTGTAGCCCCCCAGACACGCCGCCCTCCTCGGAATCGCCCCGTACTCAATGGACGTCCTAGGGCCCACACCACGAACGTCCAGCGACTCCGAAGACCTGCACATGCCTATGATACCTAAGGCTCATCACCGCACCGTAAAGCAGGCCCGGTCTGATGATGCCTTTATAAAACTGCCTTTTCAGCTTTAGAGGCATCCTGCGGTTACAAAACCCAGAAACCTGTAAATTATATTTTGGCCTTAACCTTATCTAATTAAATTTCTTGAATATTATTGCTCCAAATCCGAACACAATTCTAATCTAGACCGTTCCATATCAAAAGATAGCAACTTAACCTTTATCGTAATACAAAACCTTAATTATTAAGAGGGCTTTCAAGTGCGACAGCCAAAAAACTGAGAATGCGGTCTTTTATATTCGAAATTATGAAAAACTGTAATAATTCTAATATGTTTTTTTTGGTCGGTGAACTGTGTTGTACTTTTATCTTGAAAGTTAGCAGATTAAAAATTCCAAAAACCTCTTACTTACATCTCAAAACCAATGTTTTATAAGACCATTTTTTTTGTCTGTGCGAAACACGTGAGTTTAGATTCCATTTCCTAAGATTACATCCCTGTTAAAATAATAAATGAGTATGCAAACATCATCAAAAACCAGTGGTTAAGAAAGTTGGCAGAAGATATTGTTTAATTTATATTGTTTACATATGTAAATAACCATCAGACTGAAACGAAAATTTGCGAAAATTGCTCGGTTTAAATAATGTTTTCTAGCCCTTCAAAATCTTTTATGATAAAAAAATAAAATTTTTACTAACAAGAAGAGCTATTTTTGCAACTAATATATTTTTTTTATATTTTTTTATACGGCTAATTTTCCATAATAAATTATTTTAGTATTGGTATAAAACGACATGCGTCAACGCAGAAAACTCAGGGACAGCATTCCGCTGCGCGCTCCGGTCCCGATCGGACGTGCGCACTCGCTACGCTCTCTCACGCTCCGTGTGTTTGTGTGTTCACAGATTCGCCGCCAGGCGTCACCGCCGTCGCTTCGTGACGGCCCACCGACCCGCCGCGTGTTTGGATTGCCGCGGCTTGCGCCGCCGGCTACCTGCTCGCCGGCCACCCGCGCGCCGCACACCTGCGTCGCGCGCACCCGCCCGTGAGTGACTCTTTGTTACTTGAAAACAGGTTCCTGTTTCCAAATAACAAAGCAGTCATTCCGCGTTTTAAAAACCACGTGTTTTTAGTGGTCGCCTAGGGGATCCTTGCGGTGTTAACGCACCTAGGCGGAGCGTGACCCGAGCGCTCGCCGGTTCCCTTCAGGAAACGGCAACTCGGACGGGATCAAGGCAACCGGCCCTGGGAGTGACCCCCTAGTCGATCTTGATCGTCGCCCTCCCACCCTTCCGCCTCCTATTTCCTATTCCTTGGGTGCTGTTTGGTTTCGAACCGCCGGCTTGCCGGTCTCGTCTCCTCTGCCCCAGGGCTGTTAGGCTACACACCCTACACACCCACACACATTAGGGCCACACGTTAGGCACTCACCCACTCCCCGCCTTGCCGGCGGGGAGGATCACTCACCCGTTTTTTCGTCCGGAGAGTTTCCCTTCGGACGGAAAAATGTCGTCCCCCGCACTCTCCCAAGTGCCTCCCGAATTTGCGGTGAGACTGGTGGAGATTATCTCCGTCAAGTATCCAACGATCTTGACGGAGTTAATCTCGGCCATGAACGCCGCCGCCACCTCGAGCGAAACCCTTTCGCCGACCCCGCCCGACCTTCAGTCGCAGCCCACCGACGCGTTTACCGCACCGACTCCAGCGGCGCTTACCCCGCCACCTTCCGCCGCGATTATCTCGCCGCAGCCCACCCCGGCGCACCTAGATGCGCCAACCCAGTTCCCTCCACCGGGGTTCGAGGCCGACCCTCAGTCAGCCTCGGACATGGAGGTCGAACTCGAGTCCGCCAAGCGACCCTTCTCCTCCTCGGAGGACGAGTGGACGCTAGTCCGCGATAAGAAACGGGCGCGTCAACCCCGGGACCAGCGCCCGTCCAAGCACCAGTGCGTTGAGGAGGAGGCCTGTGCGTCCTCCCCAAACTCCCTGAGTGCCTCACCGTCCCCTCGCACCTCACCCACTCCGCGCGCATCAGCCGCCCCGGTGAGCCAACCCGAAGGCCGCAAGCCCCGCCCTCCTCCTCCTGTAATCATACAGGACAAAGCCGCATGGCCGCGAGTCACTAACGCTCTTAAAGCGAAAAACATCCGGTATACCAAGGCCTCGAACACGGCCAACGGCATCAGTGTGTCCGCCATGACGACTGACGACCACCGTCAACTCACGTCCCACTTGAGGAAGGAGAAGATCTCCTTCCACACCTACACCCTCGAAGAGGACCGTACCCTTCGAGTGGTCATCAGGGGAGTTCCGAAGGAATTCGAGCCCTCTCTCATCCTTGAGTTCCTTCAGTCCCAAGGATTCCCCGCCCAAGAAGTCCACCGCATGGCGAGTGGCCGCGGTCCCAAGGTCCCATACAGTATGGTGACAGTCGTTCTCGACCGTACCCCCGAAGGCAAGCGTATTTTCGACTTGTCTCATCTCCTAGACCTCACCGGGGGCTTCTATGTCGAACCCCCCCACAAACGTGGCACTCCCGGGCAGTGCCACAATTGTCAATTATACGGCCATTCGGCCCGAAATTGTCACGCCGCTCCCCGATGCGTTAAATGCATCGGGGACCACCCGACCTCCACCTGCTCTCGCAAGCAGGAGACCGCGACCGAACCTCCCGGCTGTGTCCTCTGCGGGACCGTCGGACACCCCGCGAATTATCGCGGATGTTCGAGGGCCCCAAAGAGGAATCGCCGAGTGGCGAGGCGCAACGGTCTCCGTGCGCCCAGGAATCTAGCGCCTTCAGCGCCCATCTTTTCGGCACCCATTGTGCCCGGTCCCCCTACTCCTCCTGCGCCTTCTGCGCAAAAAGTAGTCCCGCCAAGTTCGGCACCCTCCGTGCCGCAGGCTCCACAAGGCGTCGCGCCTTCTGCGCTCCGCGACCCACGGCTCAACCGTCCCAACGCATGGAACACCCATGTTCCCAGCGCGCCCATGCACCCTGCGACTAGCGCCCCGGCGCCTCACGCCGGGTTCACCCCAGTGCCCTCAGCACAAAACACCCTGGTGTCGGACATCCAACTGATCCGTAACACCATGAGCAATTTCAACATTGCCGCCATCCGCGCCCTCGCGCACAAGCTTCGAGTCGCCAAAAACGACTTCGAACGCACCATGGCCCTTGTCGAGCACGAGAGTGTGCTCAGTTCCCTGTCAGTGGTTCCCACCACCCAATCTTATCCTTAATCAATGGATTTACACCCGAAACGGATTAAGCCCCGCTCCTTGTGCCTGGCGTTTTTCAACGCCCATGGCCTCTCTCCTCAACGCGATCAAGTTGGTGAATTCCTTAGGGATCACCAAGTTGACGTCATGCTAGTGCAAGAGACATTCCTCAAACCCGCTCATAGGAGTCCCAACATCGCCAACTACCATCTCGTGCGAAATGACAGAACTGCCTCCCGCGGAGGCGGCACTGTCATCTATTATAGGAAATCCTTGCACTGCATCCCACTCGATGTCCCTGCGCTCACCAATATCGAGGCCTCAGCTTGCCGCCTCTCTCTCTCGGGTCATCCCCCTGTCACTCTCGTCTCGGTGTACCTTCCACCTGACAAGCAACTTCTCAGAAGTGACATCGAAGCACTTCTTGACATGGATAGCGCCGTCATCCTTGGCGGTGACTTTAATTGCAAACACGTCAGGTGGAACTGTCACACCACCAATTATAACGGCGTGCGCCTCGACGCTCTAGTCGATACTCTCGACTTTGACGTCATTGCACCAATGCGCCCCACCCATTTTCCCGTTATCATCGGCCACCGTCCCGATGTCCTAGACATGGCACTTCTAAAGAGCGTAACGCTTCGGTTGCGCTCCTTAGAAGTGCTCCATGAACTAGACTCCGACCACCGTCCCGTTCTCATGGAGCTCGGACCACCTCCCTCACCGGAACCGGTCATGAAGAGCGTGGTGGACTGGCAGCGGCTGAGCACCTGCTTGGCCAATGCCGACACGCCACAGCTCTCTCGTATCCCAGTCCACCTCTCGTCCCCTCAGGACACCGAACAAGCCGTCAGTGCTTTCACTGACAACCTCCAATCGGCCATCAGCCAATCTTCCCGGCAGGTTGAAGCGGTGGACCCTTATGTCCAACGCTTCAAACTGCCGGCCGACGTCAAAGAATTGGTCCGAGCCAAAAACGCGGCTATCCGCGCTCACGACTCCTACCCCACCGCAGCCAACCGGATCCGCATGCGCGCTTTACAGAGGGACGTAAAGAACCGCATCGCGGAACTCCGGGGGGACCGGTGGGACGGTTTTCTCGAGGGTATCACCCCCTCTCACCTAGCCTACTGGCGGCTAGCGCGGGCTCTCAAGTCCGACACGGTAGCCACCATGCCTCCCCTGACCCGCCCTTCAGGCGCCCCTCCAGCTTTTGACGACGAGGAAAAAGCCGAGGTCCTCGCAGACTCTCTAGAGAGACAATGCTCTCCTAGTGTCTCAGTTTCCGACCCACCCCATCGCGATCTCGTAGATAGGGAAGTAGAGCGCAGGGTTTCTGCCCCGCCATCCGACACTCTCACCCCGGTCACCCATTCCGAGGTGGAAGACCTCATCAAAGGCCTTAAGCCTAAGAAATCCCCCGGCCCTGACGGCATCTCGAACCGCGTACTAAAAATCCTTCCCTACCACTTGATCTACCTCTTGGTAGCCATCTTCAATGCCGCCATGACGCACGCTATATTCCCTTCGGAGTGGAAAGAAGCAGACGTCATCGGCATTCACAAACCCGGTAAGCCACGTGACGATCCCACGAGCTACCGTCCCATTAGTCTCCTTAGCGCCCTGGGCAAACTCTACGAGCGCTTGCTTTTCGCAAGACTCAAAGAGTTTGTCATCTCGAAGGGCATACTCATACACGAGCAGTTCGGCTTTCGAGCCGGACACTCCTGCGTCCATCAAGTGCACCGCATCACGGAGCACGTCCTCTCCGGGCTCAACCAGCCCAGACCCATATACACCGGAGCCTTATTCTTCGATGTCGCCAAGGCATTCGATAAGGTCTGGCACAATGGCTTGCTTCACAAGCTCTACCTCATGGGCGTGCCAGACCGTCTAGTCCTCATCATACGAGATTTTCTCAGGAATCGCACTTTTCGATATCGAGTCGAAGGTGCGCGATCCACTCCCCACCCTATTCAGGCCGGAGTCCCTCAAGGCTCCGTGCTCTCTCCACTCCTGTTCAGCCTGTTCACGAACGACATCCCTCGTTCGGACAGGGTGCAACTAGCCCTATATGCGGACGACACCGCACTATATTTCTCACACAGAAATAAGGCTTTTCTGACGCGCACTCTTCAAGTCGCCGTCAACGCCCTAGGCGAATGGTTCCAAAAGTGGCTGATCGCGGTGAACCCGGAAAAGAGCGCCGCGGTTCTCTTCTCCCGGAGCACCAGATCCCACACTGCGGGCCATCCCAGTAGTCGTTTAGGTCAGATCACCCTCTATGGGCGTCCCATCCCTTGGACCAAAAAGGTCAAATATCTAGGCGTCACCCTAGACTCCCGCATGACATTTGGACCACATATACGGTCAGTACGCAACCGAGCGGCCTTCGTCCTCGGCCGGCTCTACCCCATGATCTGCAGGCGGAGTAAACTGTCGCTTAGGAGTAAGTTGACACTTTACAAAACCTGCATCCGTCCCATCCTATCTTACGCCAGTGCCGTATTCGCACACGCAGCTCCCGTCCACATCAATAGCCTCCAGGTTATTCAAAACCGATTCCTTCGACATGCCGTCGGTGCCCCGTGGTACATGCGGAATGTCGACCTTCATTCCGACTTCGGTCTAGTCCCTATCCGCAAATTTTTCAAGGAAATGTCCGAACATTACTTTGAAAAAGCTTGCGTCCACCCGAACCCGCTCATCGGCGCCGCTGCCGACTATATCCCCGACCCCGACCCTGGTCCTGGTCCCTCAGATCGTCGACCTACCGTACATCGCCGCCGTCCGCGGCATGTACTGCTCGACCCACCCGACCCGATGTCCGTCCTCCTGGACCTTGACACAACACCAACACCTACACCGACAACGACGTCACGAGTCGTACACACACCTACACACAGACACCGGTCTCGCCGGCGAGGCCGAAGGATCGTACACATGCGACCTCGACATGCATCCCCTCGCTGAGTTTCTTGCCGGTTCTTCTCAGCGGGGGCGCGTTGTGAACCGGTGGTAAACTCGCACACTCTCTAAGCGGCAGCCCAAGCCGAGGCCGTGCCTCCCTGAGGTGCCCTTGAGCTAGTCGCTACCTATCTTTCCGGGCTGGAGCGCTCAAAGCGCTCGCCCCCCTTGTCCGGTGAAGCTGTAATGGCCATCTGCGGCCAACAGCACTACTCATACAAAAAAAAAAAACTCAGTAGCGGCCGTGGCCTCGTACAGAAAGGACCTGTGTCGCTCTTGCTCCCCTCCCACCCAACCTCTCGTAAATCACGATTCGAACAGTACATACGCTGTGCTTCAAACTACGACGAAGTAATTTTAATACTTTACGAGTATTATTTTATTTTTAATGATATAATATTTGTTTGATTTTAATTACAACTTATATTTATCATTATACTAAATTATTAGTAGGTATTATATCATACAAATATGATACAAGCAAAAGTATGTATGTATGTATGTAAGAATGTTTGCAGTGTAACCAGATTTAGCAGAATTTAACCCCCATTTTTTTTCAAAGCAATTTTAACAGAATCTAATACACTGGACCGCAACGAAAAAGGGTCGGTTAGAAAATCTTCAATATCTTCAAAAGTACCTGACCTAGCTTTATGAAATAAAGACTAAATTAAAGAATATTTTAATGTGCTTACAAGAAAATAAAAATAAATAAATTCAAGCTACATATTTATTTTTAATAAATGTAAAATAAATAAAAATGCATAGTTTTTCCAGTATTCTCATAAATGTAAATTGGTTACAGATGTGCCGTTTTCACGCATTTTAGTACTTTGTGTTGCCTCCACGAGCTTGCAATACTGCTGTTATGCGATTCGGCATACTTTCTGCTAGGTTTTGGAGCTGATACTGCGGAATATTCTGCCATTTCTCTATTACAGCTTCTTTCTTTGCTTTCATTTCACGTAGCGTAATTGGCAGAGGATTCCGCTGATGTACACATCGTCACAGTTCGTCCCATGCATGCTCAATGGGGTTAAAGTCGGGGTTGCGTGCTGGCCACGCCAAATTTCTGATACCGACTTCTTAAAAATAGACAAACACTATCTGAGCTGTCCGCGGGTGGGCATTGCCTTGCATAAAAACGGCATTCTCGCCTATGTCCACTAAAAAAGGGACCAACGTAGTCATTCAGAATTTCAGTGACATATGTTTCTGCAGTTAAAGTGCCATTTTCTATCACCACTAGCTCAGTGCGGCTTTCGGATGAAATCCCAGCCCACATGTGAACAGAGCCTCCGCCGTATGGTACTTTTTCTGCTATACAGGCTTTGTTATAGCGCTCTCCCGGTCGTCTGTACACTCTTTTCCTCCCGCCGTGCTCGTATAAACAGTATCTAGACTCGTTTGGAAACATAACTCTTCTCCGTCATTCAGAGTCCAATTCTCGTATTCTCTACCATAACTCCACCTTGAGTTTCTGTGGTGTCTTTCCAGTTTTGGGCCATTTGCAGGTCTTAATGGCTTTAAATTTGCTTCAGCCAGATGCCGCCTTACTGTATCCGTACTTAAATTGTTTCCTCCAGCTCGTGAATGATGATTCTTTACTTCAACAGCCGTAAGAAAGCGATTTCATAAAATTATTGACACCATATAGCGATCCTCCCGCGCCGTCGTGCACCTTGTTCGGCCTGTTTCTGGTCTTTGAAGATAAGATCCAGTTTCATGGAAGTGCTGGAGTACTCGCTGAACTGTAGAAAGAGTCACACCAACAGTGACGGGCCCGTTGGTCTAGTGGCTAGTGACCCTGTTCGCTAACCGATGGGTCGTGGGTTCGATTCCCACCAAGTGTCTGGGTGTTATTTATCTATTTAAGTATGTATTTACAAAAAAAAAAAATTATATAAGTATTAGTATCAGTTGTCTGGTTTCCATAGTACAGGCTCTGCCTAGTTTGGGATTAGATGACCGTGTGTGGATTGTCCCAAGATATTATTATTATTTATTTAACAGTTGTCGCTGTATTTCACTGACTGTGCCCATCTTCAAGCATTGTCAGGATCTTGGTACATTATTCAGGGGTTAACGACATGATGACTTCAGAATAATAAAATTTATAAGATAGTGACGCCATATTTATAACTTCTTTATTGCAAAGCTAAAACAAAGGCGAAACAATTGATTTGACTTTTTTTGGTACAAAATTAAAAAACGACCATTGTTTTACATTTTTAGTTTTTTTTTATACAATTATCAAAAATAAATAAAAACTTTTTTATATTATTTTATGCGGCATTAAACATTCTTTAATTTGGTCTTTATTTCATAAAGCTCGGTCCAGTACTTTTGAAGATATGGATGATTTTCTAACCGACCATTTTTCTTTGTGGCCCAGTGTAGTTCATTAGAAATTTAAGTTCAGCAGAAATTTGCGTAAAACACGTAATGAAATCATTATCTTTATATAAATCCACTTTCTATTTACCTACGTCTGATTATCAGTACTCACAGCGGATCTGTGTGTCTGAAGTTGGGTTTGGCAAACCATTGCACAAGTAGTCGTGAGTTGTCAATACAAAAACACAAAAATATCAAGCTTTTATTTAACATGCACTATTTGTATACCTACAGTATGTAAGTTGTCCGTTAACATGGGCAAACCATTTTTCGACCATTTGTTTAGTGTTTAATCTTCCCTTAATTTGCACAGGCGTCATGTTATATAATGAAAAGAAGAAGTAAATGCGTCATTTGCTATTAGTTACTAAAGAGTTCCCTATTTTATCAGATCCTAATTATATAATAAAATATGCGTTGAAACATAAACATTTAAATAACTCCATTCAAATCTGTTAAGTAGTTTTTGAGAAAATTGTGAATATACATTGAATGCTACTGCGGTAATAAAGAAACTGTTGGCAAAATATCATAATTTACAATACATACAATTAATCAGAAATCAAATAGTTGCCCAACGGATCAAGACTGTTTTTCATATCACTAGAGTCTTTGTATGTGTGCGTGGAGCGTACAAACGCGCGTCGGCCGGTCCTGCACGTGTAGGGCGGTCCGTAAATACCTAAAAGCTACTACGCGAAATAATTGAGAACGCTCTTAAGGTCGAAATTCCTTCGCGAATGATGCAATTTAATATTCTGCTGTATTTGAATCAATTAGGTTAGCCAGACATTGGTCGCTCCGAAGGTCGTATAGGACGTACTATGAAATTGGAATCCAAATTAGCGATTTAAATACCAGACAGGGCATTTAGAAAATAGGCAATACAGTGGTGTTATGGTTAGATACCCTGACTGCTATCAAAACGTCGTGGCTTCGATCTTCACCCAGAAAAAACTTTGTATACAACAAAATATATCTTGTCAGGTTATATGCATTTTATCGCTTGTCGGTAAGCAGGCCTTCCTATAGACAGCTGCATTGCACTGCCGCTCGTCGCCAAAGACATTAGTTAGTTCTCCCGATGATTCCACCAGCTACAGTGCCCTACACATTGCTGTTTGGCGGCTGAATATCTGACACTGCGGTGGTACCTGGACGGTACCTTGCGGGAGGTGTCTGCCTACCACCTAGTAGGGGTAGATCGTAAGTTTATCATAGTACAAGCTCTGCCTAGTTGATGATCAGGTACCAATGTATACGTTATCCCAAGATACTGAAGGTGCCATTCAATGATGGGGCACCTGGCCATAACATTGAAGTCCAGGTAAATTTTTACCCCAACTTTTTTAAGGAAATCGAATACCTAAGGTCTGCGATTATCTTCACGTCCCCACTGGCGCCACCGCCGCTTGCAAATTTGCAAAAGACCAATTGTCTGTCAAATCATGAGGAGTTCGTTTTCCAACTACGGATTCAAACGCGGAGCACCAATTCTATTACAATGAAAAATTGTAGATCGTCAATCACTTTGTATTAATTATGATGTGATTTTAGTCTTACAACAAAATTCATAAGTCTATGTGATAGAACACATAAAATACTGATGGTATTTCAATATCAACGTTTCAGAGAAGTGATAATAATCATATCTGTTGGATATTTACTGTAGTTTTATTCCTTCAAGCCGCAGGTGCGTATTATATCCTAGATAGAGCGTCATAATTGTAATTAGCCAAGCGGAATATTGTCATAACAAAACACAGTTAATTTATGGAGGGAGGGATTATTTATGTCAAAAAGTACAAGCCTTTTCAGTAGGGAGTGATGGCTGCTGCTCACGTCATATTCGTTCGCGATTGCTGCTTGGCGGACTGGTCCGACCATAACGTCCTTTTCTTTATTCTCTTTTTAATTCGTTCTTATTTACTTTTTAAATTCCGATAGTAACACACTGATAAAATACATAATTATGTTTGTGAGAATACATACTATGTTGAAAAGAAAAAATATATAATAAAATAGAGTAAAAAATTACAAGCCCTCTGAGTTTCTTGCCGGATCTTCTCAGTTGAGGCCGCGTTGTGATCTGGTGGTATTTTTATGATAAAATAGGGGAATTCCAAAGTGCTAATTTTGGCCTATTTGAAATAAAAATTATTTGAGTGAGTGAAATAAATAGCATAGTAATACATTACACAATTATTTTTAATCTTATAATAATGACATTTTATAAATTGAAATTTTAGGCCAATGCAGATGCATATTCAGGTTGATCAGGGGCTTCCTGAATGTCGTATTTAAACTAATCATTAATCGTAACTAGATAATACACTGATCAAAATATAATAAAATTGATACGGAATAGTCAAAAAGTGATTTTTAAACATTTAATACCAAGTCTTGAATGAAGGAATTTAACAAAACATCAGTAAATACGAAACAGATTATGATTAATACGACGAAAAGAGGTGATCAGACGTATCCTATATTTACAAAAAGGATTTTTACATAATTAAAAGTTATGGCTATGTCTCGGCATATAAAAATATTTTAAAGGAAGATAATGAATCCACAATCTTTGCTGACTGGCAAAGTTCAATTGTAATGCCAGTTTAAAACTAATGATTGAGCGTGATCCAATAATGAGTATTGACAATGATAAGCTTTATCATTAAAATTCAGCACTTAATCTTATCCTAGTGTACTTTGACTAAATTAGGAGTACTGTAATAGGTTCCCACAAGTAAAGGTAAATTACTAACCGACATAAAAAAGGGAGGTTCTGTATTCGACGCGTATGTATGTAATTAATAAAAATGTGTAATATTTCCATTTGTTAGTCTATTTGGGCATCTAAACAAGTGTACCAAATTTCACATGTACGTCTATGTATTATATGTAGGTCTGTACCCATATTTCTCACAAACTACAAATCTGATAGTAGTAATTCTTTATATAATAGTTTTAGTTTCTTTACAACTTATACAAGTTTTTTTTTGTAATCTATTTTGTAAGAACAGGTGACATACTAGCAATAGTTCCCAGGGCCTGCTCCACGGCTGGACAACCTGGACATTTGCCTGGGGCACTATTTTGGCGTGACAAATATTTTTAATTACATATTGTTAAGGGGTAATTTGACTTTTCGTCCAAGGCAACATAATCTCGAAAGCAAACACTGAAAAGTACCCTGTTTTTTTTATAGTGGTATAAATAATATTTTTGTTAAACCCTCTTTTCACAAGTATTGAGCTATGAAATGTATGTGACAGAAGTATAAAGCTATGTATTTTTTTTAAATTTTATTTTTATTGAAGTGCATCAACAACTGCCCATTATGTTTCTATCTCTCATTTTCTAGTTGGGTTGCCTGGAAGAGATTGCTTTTTAGCGATAAGTCCACCTTTGTACATTGATATCTTCAACATATTGTTCAATTTACATTTGGTGTACAATAAAGTGTATTTATGATTATTTTATAAGTATTTTAATAGTTTAGTAGATTATCATTGGGTTAAAATTCAATACAGAAAATGACAACCAACTTTTAGGGACTTTAATGTATAGAATTGTTTACATGAGTACTGGATTATAAAATATCTATGTGTAATGTTTTATGGTACTGTGGGATGTACCATGGGACCATGTAGTGAACCTTTTACAGTAATTACTAGCACGAGCTGCCCAGCCCAAATTGAATGCTTAGTCAATCATTGTTCATGCTCATATTTACAATGTAATTCCACAATTCCATATTCTAAGAACAGTGTAGGAATACACTAAAAGCGTTGGCATTCCACCAAAACAAAATATCACGTAAAGGCTCACAAGTTATTGCCTCTGATTATCATTTCACATTATCCTTAATTTACAAGGCCAGCTGTCACCAGTTACATGATTGCTGTCACCAGTTACATGATTGCTGTCACCAGTTACATGACCGCTGTCACTAGTTACATGATTGTTGTCACTGTGATGTGGCGTAATAAATAAGTCAGCTTACACACTATAAAGTCTGAACGGAAGATTGTTCACAACCGATTACGACGGTTCCTTAGAGCCCTCTGGCGCACTCGGCGCATCTTCGCGGATTATATGTCCCCATTTTGACTGATACCGATTCTCTTGATGAATTCTTCTTGCAGCATCACTGTCTTGATCATGTTTGAGTGAGCACCGTATGCAATTGTTTGGTCAGGGGTGGAGCAGTACTGCTGTGGTGCATCTGTGAGCATTACGCCTTGTCCATTTGTTAGAGAGCCAGTGGACTCAATGGAGTTCCAGTATGTTTCACTTGGTGAGCTGCTGTTGACACCTGGGGGTGGTGCTGCGGGTGCTCCCGTGTACCTAAAGTATGGGTTCTTAAGGTCCAATGTGTTGGATGATGATATGTTAGTACCTTCTAAGTTTATGTCCATAGTGACGTCATAACTCTGACGTTTGTTGGCAAGAAGCAGTACACGACCAGTGAGAGCTTGGCCTTGCTTAGCAAATATTGGCGTTTCTAGCAGGCAACGGACTTGGTACCAGTGTGTTAAGGGCTCAGTAGGGGCAGTGGACAGCCATATGTGCTGTGTGTTGCCAGCGAACAGCACATCGAACCAAAACGCCAAACCGTGACAGGTGCCAGATTGGGTAAGCTCAAACCTGAATGGTATTTCAATTCTGTGCAAATCTGTTTCATGTGCATTCAAGAAATCAACTACGTGCCTCTCTGACCTCGACATACAGATGCGAATATCAAATGTATCTACTATTGGTTGTCTAAAGTATTCCTTCATTGCCGCTGTTCGTAATGCACTCAAATCAACTCCGTGGAAACATGTCTGATACCAGAAATTCGCCTTATTGTATTGTTCCATGAATAATGCATCGTCGGTGAACGGTGCTATATGAAGATCACCCCTTGTCGGGTACATGTTACCATTTGGTTTCAGCCACTTCTTCGCATGAAGGTATGTTTCCAACATACGTTCATTGTAAAGCATGTAGCCCATTGGCTCTGAAATTATAATATCTACTGACTCCGGCAACTCAATTTCCTCAATCTTGCCAGCGACCACTGTGATGCGGTCGTGAAGACCATTCGCTCGTACTAATGCCTGCGCATGGTGAGCCATGTTGCTGGCTTCCACTGCGTACACCTTACGGGCACCCGCCTGAGCGGCAAAAAAGGACAATATACCTGATCCAGCGCCCACATCCAACACAACTTTATTCTTAAAATCGTTGATATTAGACAATATGGCGCGCTGATACGTGCTCGTCCTCACGTAATCTTGCATCATGTTCTGCTGCTGACTCAGGTAACCGTAAAACTGGAAATACTGCATAGCCGACGAGTCCTCGGTCCGCATCGTGAACGCGGACGACGACCTTCCCGCCTTGATCTTGCTGACGAGCAGGTGGAAGCGCTGACAGTCGGCGTCAGACGCGAACTTGAAGAACAAAGTCTCATTGTCGATCGTGAATATGTAAGATTGTCCGGCGACCCGCGAACACTCGCTCTGGCAGTGAACAGGGAACTCGAGCACCTCCTGAGCTAGCACAGGGTCAGAACGTATCACTTTAACACTCAACCCTTGAGGGTCATAATCCACGTTTGCGATCGTCGGAAAGTTGAAGCGAGGCGTGAGCGCGCCGTCGCTGCTCACCGCGGAGACGGTCACCGCGCGAAACGTGTTCGCCATTTTATTATTATCGACACAAACTCGCGGCTACACTGGATATTGTCCACGCGCGTCACGGCAAACAAAGAAAATTGTCGTTATGAAGTTTTATGATGAGACCGGTGTAAAATCGATCATTCACAAACTTCCTCCCTCTTTTGTCTATGGTTGGCAGCGTGCTATTTTTGAAAGTTTTTTTGAAGTAAAGCTCAATTCACACCGAGATGGCAGCGGCCAGCAGCGTCGCGGCGCGCACTTTCAGTGTGAAACTTTATCATAGCTACCTTAGAGAATCTACAATACAATGAGATTGTGGGAAATTATAAAATCATAAAAAGCTGATAGCTGAGCTGAGCTATAATATATACTTTGAGATAAAAAGTCTTGCTGTTAAGCATTGAGATTTTATTTTCACTTTTTTTTTTTTTTTTTTGTATGAGTAGTACTGTTGGCCGCAGATGGCCATTACAGCTTCACCGGACAAGAGGGGCGAGCGCTTTGAGCGCTCCAGCCCGGAAAGATAGGTAGCGACTAGCTCAAGGGCACCTCAGGGAGGCACGGCCTCGGCTAGGGCTGCCGCTTAGAGAGTGTGAGTTTACCACCGGTTCACAACGCGCCCCCGCTGGGAAGAACCGGCAAGAAACTCAGCGAGGGGATGCATGTCGAGGTCGCATGTGTACGATCCTTCGGCCTCGCCGGCGAGACCGGTGTCTGTGTGTAGGTGTGTGTACGACTCGTGACGTCGTTGTCGGTGTAGGTGTTGGTGTTGTGTCAAGGTCCAGGAGGACGGACATCGGGTCGGGTGGGTCGAGCAGTACATGCCGCGGACGGCGGCGATGTACGGTGGGTCGACGATCTGAGGGACCAGGACCAGGGTCGGGGTCGGGGACATAGTCGGCAGCGGCGCCGATGAGCGGGTTCGGGTGGACGCAAGCTTTTTCAAAGTAATGTTCGGACATTTCCTTGAAAAATTTGCGGATAGGGACTAGACCGAAGTCGGAATGAAGGTCGACATTCCGCATGTACCACGGGGCACCGACGGCATGTCGAAGGAATCGGTTTTGAATAACCTGGAGGCTATTGATGTGGACGGGGGCCGCGTGTGCGAATACGGCACTGGCGTAAGCTAGGATGGGACGGATGCAGGTTTTGTAAAGTGTCAACTTATTCCTAAGTGACAGTTTACTCCGCCTGCAGATCATGGGGTAGAGCCGGCCGAGGACGAAGGCCGCTCGGTTGCGTACTGACCGTATATGTGGTCCAAATGTCATGCGGGAGTCTAGGGTGACGCCTAGATATTTGACCTTTTTGGTCCAAGGGATGGGACGCCCATAGAGGGTGATCTGACCTAAACGACTCCTGGGATGGCCCGCAGTGTGGGATCTGGTGCTCCGGGACAAGAGCACCGCGGCGCTCTTTTCCGGGTTCACCGCGATCAGCCACTTTTAGAACCATTCGCCTAGGGCGTTGACGGCGACTTGAAGAGTGCGCGTCAGAAAAGCCTTATTTCTGTGTGAGAAATATAGTGCGGTGTCGTCCGCATATAGGGCTAGTTGCACCCTGTCCGAACGAGGGATGTCGTTCGTGAACAGGCTGAACAGGAGTGGAGTTTATTTTCACGTTCTATGACAATCATACAAACAACAATTTGTGGATTTTTAGACCAGCACTAAAAATTCTCTCTGGAAACCAATGTAAATTTCAATAAAATTTCTTCAATACAACCGAGTGGAGTAACGCTCGCGCCCGATGGCTAGTGGGATGTGTCAACCAACGTATCCATCGATCGGTTGGCCAACGTTGGACCGGTTTGTACACAGCATTAGAAAAAAAAATACAACCATAGATTTAGATGGTGTCACCAACACGAATTTATATTTACTTCGTAAGTCACCAACCCCTGCCCTGGGACCGGATTAGTACCGGTTAAAAATTATACCGGTAAGACTGTCGCGGCATCGAGTAACGGTTAAAAAGTTACCGGTTCATTCAGAAACGGGTTAGCATCTTTTGTTTCTTTTTTTGCAAGAACAAGAGAGTGAGAGAGTGTATAGCATACATAGCTTAATAAATCCAATCTAAGGTAACATACTTTTTTATCTCATAGGCCTCGTTTACGGAGGCGCGGAACGTCGCGCGTCGCGTGTGGCGTGGCGTCTCGCATCTCTCTCACTCCTACAACGCCATAATATGTTTTAACTCACAGCGGGCCACGCCGCCCATCGCGACGCGTGACGCCCCGCGCCTCCGTAAACGAGGCCATAGACCACTTGCATATTTTTGTCTTTTTTGGAGGGGTTCTAATATTTTTTTTATATTTCATGTACTATATGAGAGTGTGTGTAGCAGAGACAACCACGCTGAAATCTTTTTAGGATTCCGTATCTACCCGAAAGGTGCCAACGGGAACGCCTATAATATGTACTGAAACTACCGAAACTCATCTATTATGCTCTGGCTCAGAGCCTCAGCCAGGCCGAGTGTGACCAAAGATAATATTCGCAGACTTTGGATGCTAGCCAATGATATTATATACAATAGATATGCCATTAGCGCACGCCAGACGTTCAGCGAGTATCCCCCAACTGGGTTTTGTAGCAGTTAGTTCCACGACGTCCCGCGTAGTTAATGCAACATCGTGACGTCTATCATAAAAAAATAAAAATGCCGTCCTGTGTATTTAATATATGCACAAATTACCAGGCAAAAGTAAATAAACAGTCCGGGATAATAGAGCACATGTAACTTTGAAAAAATAATTTGATTTTGTAAAGTATTTCAAATTTCCTCTTGAGGGCCGTTGGTGCAATATGCACCATGACACACGAAAAAACGCGCCTCCCTCGGGGGCCGTTGGTGCATATTGCACCATGGAGGTAGGCCCCGATACATACCGTGTTTTTTGTGGTAAATTTTTATTTTTTGTATGGGAACCCTATGCTTTATGGTTTCTATAGTGTATATGCTCTTTATTAAAATCGTCATTCAGTTGCCGTTTTGACTTTTTCATTGATAACTTCAGTTAGCAAAAGTGGGCGGTAGCTGTCACTGAATGTTTATTTTGGCGGTCACTGAATGTTTATTTTTAATGTAAATATTGTATTATTTTCAGGTAAAGTGATATTATTTTGTTGTGTTTAGTGTTATAACATCATAATAAAGCAGTGTAGACGTTAGTTAGTTCGTATTTTATCAAAATATTGGATATTTTCGAAATGAAATCTGACCCGGGTCATTATTTGTTTGTTTGTTTACTTTTGGTTTATTTTCGATATTATTTGTAATGTAACTGTTGTAAATACATCGTAATTACATCATAATGATAATAACTCGAAGATAAAGTCATAAAATCCAATATAGTTGTCGGAATTTTTGCATGCTATGACGTCATACCGCGTCATAAAGTCCGTTGAAAAAAAAATTTCATATTTTTCGATTTTTTGGTAGATTTTTGTTTAAAACTTGTGTGAAAAGGAGTTTGTATGCAAAGAATGGATCTTTCTTAGTGCCTGGATCAATATTCTACCCTCAAAATCGAGATCAAAAATAGGTAAAATCAACTTTGCCGAAAATCCGTGCACTTCCGACTTTTTCTTTAAAAAGTCAATATTTATAACTCAAAAAAAGGATATACTTCATAGCTAATACTTTTCTCATTAGAACTCAGTTTACAGAATGCGATTCGGATAAGTGGTTCAGATTATATAACGCTCGTAAGTGGTAAATCCCGACGCATAAACGGGCAGCGAAAAAATAGGCGCTTACACGGCGCATGCAATCGAAACAAACGCGCGCTTACATCGGCCTCCCAGGGGTTAATAATATTGTAAGAAATAATTGTAAAATTGAATGTGTCAGTTGACAAGATGACACTGACAAGCGTTTAACCAACGCTGACAACGGAACGCACAAAATATAGCCATCTCGTATTCTCTTACTTTTCTCGTTATGCATCTGTCCTTGTCAGACTATAGGTAGGAAAATGTATAGCTAGGTATAGCTAACTACAAGGACGGGCCCGTTGGTCTAGTGGTTAGTGACCCTGTCTGCTAACCAACAGGTCGTGGGTTTGATTCCCACCAAGTGTCTGGGTGTTTTATCTGTATATGTATTTACAAAAAAAAAAAGTATCTAAGTATTAGTATCAGTTGTCTGGTTTCCATAGTACAGGCTCTGCCTAGTTTGGGATCAGATGACCGTGTGTGAATTGTCCCAGGATATTATTATTATTACAAGTGACACAACTTTTATCGTGCGTTAGTAGGGATATAACATATCTTTAATAAAATATCATTGAAGCTAACTAACGCATAAAGACAGAAACATACTATGCTGTCGTCTCGTATCGTGATGCATCAGCATGTAACCAAATTTTTTTTTTTTGACTCGTCGAGTCACACGCACGCACGACACTTTGGAGGAAAACACAACACCGTGTTTCCAGCAAGATATTTTATTTTGATGTTTTACTAATCGTTCACGTTATCTTGAAATGTTTGTGGCTGTCTTCAGTGTTGCTGGTAAATAAAAACATACAATAAAAAACTTATCTGATCATTGTACCCGTAGACAGAATATAACTTTCTTTCTCTGATTGTACCCGAGGATAATCGACGTATATAAAATAGATATTTTACACTTTGCCTGTCGGTGTACCACCATTATTGAGAATCATGACTGCGACACATATGCGATTCGCTTTCACTGATCCTAGCTTACGCCAGTACCGTAGTCGCACACGCGGCTCCCACACACATTAAGGCCTCGGCCTCGAAATTTGCGGGCAGTGGGGCTGCGGCGGCGGCGGCGCGGGCGGACACCAGTCGCGCCGCTTTTTTCGAGAACCGGTCCATTTGATTTTACGCATAAGATCCTGCCGCTCCCGTGCCGCCGCCGCCCCGCTGCCCGCAAGATTCAAGGCATAGGCCTTATATAGCCTCCAGGTTATTCAAAACCGATTCCGTCGACATGCCGTCGGTGCCCCGTGGTACATGCGGAATGTTGACCTACATTCCGACTTCGGTCTAGTCCCAAACCGCAATTTTTTCAAAGTAATGTCCGAACATTACTTTGAAAAAGCGTGCGTCCACCCAAACCAGGGTCGGCGATATAATCGGCGCCAGCCGACTATATCCCCGACCCTGGTTCCTCAGATCGTCGAACTGCCGTACATCGCCGCCGTCCGCGACATGTACTGCTCGACCCACCCGACCCGACGTCTGTCCTCCTGGACCATGACACAACACCGACGTCACGTGTTGTACACACATCAACACACAGACACCGGTGAGGCCGAAAGGTCGTACGCATGCAACCTCGACACACATCCCCACGCTGAGTTTCTTGCCGGTTCTTCTCAGCGGGGGCGCGTTGTGAACCGGTGGTAAACTTTTCCTAACCAACAGCCGAGGCCGTGGCTCCCTGAGGTGCCCTTGTGCTAGTCGCTACCCCAACCCTTCTGGCTGGATGCGCTCGCCCTCTTGACCGGTGAAGCTCTCATGGCCATCTGCAGCCAACAGTAATTCTCCTTCAAAAATAAATGCTGATGTTGCACTCCTGACAACTTTGGATAGGACCGCCGCTGTGCCACTTAATGGAGTTGGATTGGATTACAATCGTATAAGCTGATTCTGGAGTGGAGACCGCGAATCGGGAAGCGTACTGTAGAACGCTGTGACCAGGTGGAGCGACGATATTCCTAGAGCGGTTGGCAGAAACTGGATGAGGAGAGTCGAAGATCGGGTTTGGTGTCCTTGGGAGGCCAGCAGTGGACTGATGATGATGATGAAATATGATTTATTATTATGCAAGAAACAACCATAGTGGTGTTTCTGTACATTCTTTAGGGTAAAGTAAAGAAAAAAGTGTTTAAAAAATCAAAAAGCTTTATTTTTTAAATATCTTCTGTAGTTGTAGTAGAGATGCGTTCTTGCTCTTCCTCTTCTCTTTCTTTATTTGTCCGGATTCTATCGCTTTTTTCATAACCTACAGTTAAAAAAATACAATGGATAATTTGATAAATATTCTATTAAAAAAAGTAATTCGTAAAAGTAGTTTGATTTCAATGTGTAATATTCGCGTAAGTAAAAGACAACATTAAATATTCTATTTTTTTTTTGCTAGATACGTTCAGGGGGTCTAGTACGAGTTCCGACAGTTTACGAGCTCGTACAAACTGTCAGTTTACTCCATACATTTCACACCAGCGCCCCTAGCGGTAACTATCAAGAACTAGTAAAATGTACTATTCTTTTCAACTAGAAGGTGGCCGCCATCTAGCCATTTCAAATATATAATTACTAAAAATGATGTTTGAACAAAAATAGACAGCAAAACAAGACATTACAATAAATAATCAAAATCGGGGCGAATTTTTCATTTTGTGTTTACTCTGCTGCCGGTACAAAAATCGTAAAAAAATTGTGAAGTTCCGCAGTCGCGATCATCATGGCGGCCATATTCTTAGTTGAAACGCATAGTACGGGCATGAACTGTCAGTTTGATCGAGCTCGTAAACTATCGGAACTCGTACTAGACCCCCAGAATACGGTCACGAGTAGATCCATATTTCTTGGTATACTCTCAATCCCTTGGGACGGAACTCGAAGGAAGATCAACGCAACCTTCACCTGGTGGTAAGAGAGACACACCTATCAACGGCACTGTACTGCCGCTCGTCACCCGAGACATTAGCTATCAAGTATCTGGTGCTACAGCTACAGTGTCCTTCACAGTCACATTTACACACTGCTTCTTGGTGGTTAGAATATCTGGCACCGTACCCTAATATTTATATTAATAATAATAATAATATCGTGGGACAATTTACACACGGTCATCCGATCCCAAACTAGACAGAGCCTGTACTATGAAATCCAGACAACTAATACTTTTTTTTGTTGTAAATACATACTTAAATAGATAAATCACACCCAGACACTTGGTGGGAATCGAACCCACGACCCATCGGGTAGCAGCCAGGGTGTCTAACCAATAACCAAAGGGCCCATCAAAAAAAAATCTTTAGTATGCATAAGCCTAACGGGCAGTTATTGTGCATTATGCATCGTAACGCGGCATTCACTGAGAAGAAGATCCGGGAAGAAACTCAGCAAGCTTATCACTTTTTCAATAATTTGTATTTCTTTTAACGTTTTTAATGTATAAAACAAAGTCAGGTTAGTTACATAATTTATAACCCAAGAACGGCTGAACCAATGATCTCCGATTTGGTGGATTCGTCTCCATCTTGAATAGTAGAACAATCATTAAGATAGATAGATAAAGTCTTTATTTGCATCAAGAGACACACAAACATACATGATAAATTAAAACAAAACAATGTGAAAAATAATAACAGATACCATATGCAAACAATTTGTTGGGGATATCCTGTCGTTGACGGTATCCCGGTTGTTGTAGTATAGATCACACCAAAACCACTGATTATAGTTTAAACGTATTTATTTATAGTTATTGTCTACGGCTATGTTTAGTGTCTGAGTCGCACCTTACGTAATGTTTTTGTAGTTATTGACACATTAGGGCGTGACGGAGGTTTTAGCACGACTGCTTTATATAAAGTAGGTTAATTATTAATTTGCTGAATGAGCATTATTGGCTCGTACACAATTATTTTACGTATTGAAATCAAACTACTTTTACGGATTTTATGGCGATTTATTTTACGTGTCACACATATTTAACTCGACAAACTGGCAAAGGCTCAGCGGTATATTTGCTCAAAGCAAAGCGCTGATTTTCAGCCACAGCCCAGAGGATAGTCGAGATCGCACGTAGCGATACAGACGTGAGACGAAATATAAAAAAACTAAAAAAAATATCTCAAAAAATATTGAACTAAAAGAAATCGGTAGTCAGCTAGTAATAAATATATCTTCTTACACTATTATAATCCTACATTTTCGTCAGTGGTTAAAAATATTTACCTGCAATGCATTATCTTCGGAAACCTGGAAAGCTGTAGTGTCATTTAGTGAGGGATACTTGAAGGAGAATCCTTTGGGATAGATAGGACGAGACATCATGGCGTTCAGCTGCCGTCTCTTCACTTGTAACGCCTTATCTATAGACTGGTCCACATGTTTCACAGGACTGAGAATTTGTTAAGGATTTTAAGTATGTACTGGTATTTAATGTGGCTTTAAAAAAAAATCATAAACTGTTTATTTGTGTAATAAGTAATAATAGTAGTGTATATTACACGTAGTATACAGGTACACACGTGTAGTGTGTGTTTTTGTTGTGTGTTGTGTGTGTGTGTGTGTGTATTTTATTGTGTGTGTGTTGTGTGTGTGTGTTGTTTGTGTGTGTGTGTGTATAGTGTATATTATATATTGAAGTTAAAGTGTGCATTAATTCATAAATACGCACAAAATAATCATTGATTTCGGTCCAGCCATTTAGGATTAAACAAATATTTAGAAACCTGGTGCTCTAATAAGTGAAATGACATCAATACAGTTTTGAAAAGGAATAAAATGATCTGCAAAATGTTCAGTTAAAGTTATCCGTACATTACCATTAAAATAACCGATATATTACGTTTTTTCACATTAGAAACCTCTAAAATTATCAGTGTTTCTCTACTACACACATCAAAAGTGTCTAGGGATCAAGCATTTTTAAGCGGATTTCTTGAGATTGAGATGTGGCTTTGTAATAAATTTATGATTTTATAAATTTATATGGATCCTTTTTGGTGCATTTCATAATTTGAATCAGGAACTGTGAATCAAATTCGAGTAAAAGATGAAAATCAGCTGTCAATATTTTCCCTATAAAAACATACAACGCATTGAAGACATTATTAGTGCTACTGTTTCCCTACTACTGATTAAAACCAACGTTATTATGGAGCGGCGACGTCATTTAAGCAGGGAAGAAATGCTCAGAGCCGTGGGAATGATAGAAGCTGGTTCCCGGCAACGTACTGTGGCTTTAGCTCTGAATACAAGTCAGAGTGTTATCAGTCGACTTTGGACACGTTACCGAAGCACTGGTACCGTGGCTGAGCGCCATGGAGGACGGTATCGCTGCACCACACGGAGACAAGACCGATATATTCAAATCTTAACTCGAAGAGCTCCAACAATAACTGCCATGATGTTAGCCGTGAGGCTTCATCACTCTTCAGGGAACTTAATTAGCGACCAAACAGTCAGAAACCGCTTGCATGAAGTGAACCTTCATTCCCGAAGACCGCTACGGGTACCACCTATAGCAATGCACAATCGTAGGATTCGATATCAATGGGCTCTTGAACACAGAAATTGGGCAGAAGAACAATGGCGTTTCGTGTGCTTTTCTGATGAGTCTCGTTTTGGTATGAGACCGGATACAAGACGTATACGACACTGGAGAACCCCTGGACGCCAACAGCGATTAAAATCCTGCCAGGAAGTCCATCCTTATAGTGGTGGAACCATCATGGTATGGGCGGGTATTTGGATCGGCGGAAGAACTGAGTTGATTTGGATCAGAGGCAACCTCAACGCTCAAATTTATGCTGAGACGATTGTATCAGACGTCATCGTTCCTCTACAAGTGCAAATCGGTCCCTTATTTCAGTTAATGCATGATAATGCACGACCGCACACCGCAAGAGTTGTAAGACAGACTCTCGCCGCAGCTAACATCAATGTCCTGCCCTGGCCTGCTCAGTCGCCAGACTTGAACCCGATTGAGCATGCATGGGATATGCTACAGAGAAGAGCTCTGCCGAATATGGAGGGTATCCAGTCGCAAGAAGACCTTTTTTTGTTGTTGCAACGAACATGGGCGGCCATTCCACAGCGTGATTTGGATGAACTCATTTTGAGTATGCCAAACCGATGTTCTTGTGTTGTTAGTGTTCGCGGTAGAAACACGGATTATTAATTGTTTAAGTTACCCAATAAAATTTTAAAGAAAACTGTTATTTCAGTCTTTTTTTCGAACTTTTGTGTTAGTGGTTCAAATGTCAAAAATCCCTTTATTAGGAAAATGGCAAATTTCTTTATTAATGCAAAGGTGACTTGGTTTATCGTTACTGTGACAAACGAAAACACTTTATTTGATGAATCCTTAAAGAAAATTTTAATTAATATCAATCAGGAGAAAAGTTATGATGTGTGTATATTATGCATGTATTATACATATAAACCTTCCTCTTCAAACCGCATCAAAATCCGTTGGGTAGTTTTAAAGATCTAAGCATACATAGGGACAGACAGACAGCGGGAAGCGACTATGTTTTATAATATGTAGTGATGATGCATGTTTGTTTAGTAAAGGATACATAACATCATCATCGATGATGATGTCCAATTCTCTAGCGGCCTTCTCCCTCCAGCCAAGGGACTGTGTAGCTCGCCGCTTCTTTAGCTCTAAGGCGTCAAGATCCCGCGCGACTGCCACCAGCTCTTTGAGGGGAGCCAGGATGAGTGGATCCACGGGGAATATTGGTACTTCAGATGCTGTGGGGGAGAAAACACTTTGAATTCTCCTGTGATAAATATACTGCTACATGGATAGCATCAGGATAGTGTAGGTTTTTTAGGCGTCCTTCGGGGTTGCTGGATGTTCGGGGTGTGGGTCCTAGGACGTCCATTGAGTACGGCCCCAGAGGAGCACCATGACAAAGAGGTGATCGTGCCTAAAAGTTAATTATGCTTAAATCGGTTAACTAGGCCCAAAACCCGTGGCGCACCACAAAGAAATCTCAGGTCCCCAACTGGTGCTCGAAGGACCAAGATTATTACGGAAACGCGAGGCACAACCGCACAGAAACCCGTAGTCCCGCAACGGATGCTTGAAGGACCAAGACTATAAACGAAACGCATGTCGCATCGCAAAGAAATCCGTACTCCTGGAACGGATGCTCGAATCAAATCAAATCATCTTTATTTGCTGACCATAGGTATGCTTATTACTATCATGGGTGTTTACAACGAAGGACCAAAACTGACCGAAACGCACAGCAAAGAAACCCGCAGTCACGCAACGAGTGCTTGAAGGACCAAGACGACGTCATGATATTAACATGATAATATAATTAATGATAAATAGAGACGATCAATGATTATAAATAAAACCGAGTTGAGTTCTCGAAATGATCAGATATGTAGCATTGTAATAAACCGATGACTCGATGACGCGTTACCGCGTAGTTTGTATTTGACAAAGAAATTTGGGTCATCAAAGCAGCTAGAAAAGAAAGACTAACCACTCTACAAGTTCTAAGACTCACTTTTCTGCAGCGTCATGCACAGTTTGGAGTATAAACTGGCTTCAGCCGGCTCCATCATGAGAACGGCGAGACCTTCGTTGTCCGCTCTCGCTGTACGACCGCTCCTATGCACGTAATTCTCAGCGGTCCGGGGCACTTGGTAATGGATCACATGTTCCACGTGAGGTATGTCCAGACCACGAGCGGCTACGTCAGTCGCTATTAAAACACCGTGGGGATCGTCGCGGAATCTAGGAAAATGTTTTAATAGTTTAACGAAAGACCAAGGTGTCAAGCATGTGGCCCGCCTAATGGTAAGCAGTCACCGCAGCCTATGAACGCTAGCAACAACAGAAGAATCACTAGCGTGTTGCGGACACTAAAGACATTAGATATTAAGTCTCTTGTGTCTGGCAATTTCATCAGCTACAGTTCCCTTTACACCGGAACACAGCAATGATTACACACTGTTGCTTGGCGGCAGAATACCTCACACTGCGGTGTACCTACCTGAACGGTTCCTCGCACAAGGAACCTATCACCTAATACTCGTAGTA
Source organism: Furcula furcula (assembly GCA_911728495.1). NCBI lineage: Eukaryota > Metazoa > Arthropoda > Insecta > Lepidoptera > Notodontidae > Furcula > Furcula furcula. Next base: position 4,527,120 of record OU452264.1, on the reverse strand, counting down.
TTTTCAAGAATTGTGAATAACGATTAGATGTTTATGAGTACTGCCGTACGAGAAATCACATCAGCATACTACTATCCCTTTGGCCTTTTAGTTTGTTGTATTTTCGTCGTATTTTTTATTTTATTTGATCTTTTGAACGGCAGGACACACTGTCGCTGGTGCTGATCTAATTGTTACAAGACAAACATTGTTTAAAAAAAATGTGAAAAATGACAAGCCCGCTGAGTTTCTTGTCAGATCTTCTCAGTTAAGACCGCATTGTGATCCGGTGGTAGCTTTGAAAAAATTGGCCGTTCAAAAGTGAAGCCGAACTTTGAGTCATCAGCTTGAAGAAACCCACTGCTGACTAAAGGCCTCCTCTCTAAAGGGAGAGGGGAAGCGGGATTGCCGTAATTCCCGCGCTTGGCAGGCGTCTTGGAGATCGCAGTATACATGGATGTTGCTGCCCGTCATCTGGTTTTCCCTTAGCCGCCTGTTACGGAAACCCAGCAGGAGGAGATAGATGGGTGCTATTCTTACCCGGAGACCAGGTGTAGGACCAACTTCTTAAATACCCATCTGACGCATGGATCATCATACTTTACTGACAATCAGGTGATCGGCCTGTATTGTTCTAGCCAGTTAGGACCAACTAATTGGGGCTCCCCGCGGGATTCGAACCCGCGACCACGGCTTTGCAAAGCAAAGGGATTCCCACTGCGCCACGGAGGCTACATACCTACCATATTAATGTGTAGATATCTTAGATAAATATTAATTTATTATTTAGGTAAAATTCATGTCATCATCACAAGCCGGATGACGTCCACGGCTGAATCCCCCCCCCCCCCTACCCTGGAACGCCACAATGAACGACAATTGGCTATCTGCATCCACCGGTTACCTGCGACGCGCACAATGTCGTCTGTCCACCTAGAGGGAGGCCTGCCTACGCTGCGTCTTCCGGTTCGTGGTCGCCACTCGAGAACCTTTCTTCCCCATCCGTTATCGGTTCTCCAAGCGATATGGCCTGCCCATTTCCACTTCAATTTGCAGAATCGGCGAATCTCCTCATTACGGATTCTGTCGCGCAAAGAATCGCCGAGCATAGCTCTCTCCATGGCTCGTTGTGTGACTCTGAGCTTATCTAAAAAGCCAGCAGTTAAGAACCACGTCTCAGTACCATAAGTCATCACTGTCAACACACACTGGTTAAAAAATTGGTGTAGTCAGAAGAAATACAGGTTAATAATGTAATTACCTCTCCAAATTCTTTAGCCGTTGCCTCTGCGCCATGCTTGCGTGTAACGGCAGAGGGTGACACTTCAGCAGTGTAAATAATTGGGCCAACCTGTTGAATAGATTCTTTAATTATTATGTTTTACCCAATATAACTTGTGTTAGCTCTATGATTATATTTTTTTTATGCTTGCTTGCCACCTTGGTAGTATAAAAAAAACAGTCACTTAAACAAATCGTACAATAAATAAAATACCATAGACAAAGACTAGAGAGTTAGTTCCAAGATTAGTTCCATAAGTTTGTCCATCTTAATGTGTCAAAATTGTTATTGCCCAAATGTTGCAGGAGGACTATGTTTTTCAAGAGTATGTATATATATTTCTTTAGCACGACCGCCTAAACGGCTCGATAAATCGTAATAAAGAATATTTAAAGAATAAAGAATATTTATTCGCCGGAAAAACTTAGAGAAAACATAAAAGAATAATAAAACGTGTAAGTACGTCCATTTCCGGCAAATGAGGCTAACCACTCAGCATATTGCTGCACCGGAATACATATCCCGGTTCAGCGCTGTTTTTCAGGATTAACTCCTGTGACATTTTGATGCCACTTCGACCTTAAATTCTACTTAAATAATATTATACTGTGAAAATAAATCTTCTTCAGTACATACTTATTTCCACTACAAAATTAAAATATAAAAATAGTAACAAAATTTGAAAAATAAATTACACTTAAATGACTAACCAAGAAAAATACCAAAATACATGGTGAGGCTGAGGTCAAGGCTACCAACCAGTCATCAAGCATGCCGCACTCGTCCTACTGCACTGCCAATAAGTGCATATTTATAATTTTTGACCATACTGCTAAGGTAAGTTAATATTATTGACACATAAGTCTATATCCATTTAATTTTAGTTAGGGTTAAATGCAATGGAAAAAAAAAATATTGTAGTGAAAAAGAAAATAAGAAACTAATATTTTAAATTGACAATAATAAAATGAAAGTGTCGTAACTTATTAAATATCATTAGAATCGTCTTAGTTGTAGGAGTCTCAAGGGCTATATATTTTTCCAAAAACGCTAATATGGCGGCCGTCAATCGCCATGTTCTATTTTTTTTTATTAAAAAAGAAAAACAATATGGATATCTAATAAAAGGTCTTAACGAGACGAGTTGAAATATACATACGTATACATATAACTTTTATGTATGTATACTTTAATTTCCCCGTGGGGTGTCCGGGTAAGAATACCCCCCCCCCATCTCCTCCCGTTGTGTGTCCGTAAGAGGCGACTAAGGGAAAACAAGAAGACGGCCAGCAGCGTCTTTCTATTGGATTACCTACCACCTGTACTGCGATCCCCAAGCCGCCTGCCAAGCGTGGAGTTATGGCAACCCCTCTCTTCTAAGGGGAGGCCTTTGTTCAGCAGCGGACGTTTCGGCTGCTGATGATGATGAATGTAATCTAAGTCCCATTTGTTAGTTCGAAGACGGGCTATTTGTGATTGTTAAATGAACCTTAATCCATCTTAATAAAGCACCTTACCTCTTGACGGAGCCTATGGAGTTGCAAAACACGATAGTCCTGCCGGGGTGTCGTTTGATTATGTAGTATAAGTACGCGTCCTTGTGCTCCATAGCACATACTATACGGGACTCCGTCAGCGTTTCAGCGGTTCCTGAATAAATATTAAATTAATCGTCATAATCATAAATCATTTATTCCAAATAGGCTTAACGCTAAAGGCTAGACCGCACTAAGCTACACTTCACGGCAGCGGCGCGACGCGACACATAGCGACACTATTAGGTATACCGCACTTGAACTGCAGTCCCGCGACAGTTTGCAGCAAATTTTGTCTGTCAGTCGTTCGGCAATTACTGAGGAAGATGGAAGAAACTGATTGGAATGTTATTTTGAAAATTAATATTTTGTACCTACTCAGAAAGATGTATGTTTACTCACTCGATGCTCCCATTTCCTCGCCAATTTCCCTCCAAATGTTGTTTTTCCTTAAGAATTCATGTAATGTGCATTTTGCTGTTCATATATCTTACTAGCTGACCCGTGCAGCTCCGCCCGCGCTTTTATTACATTTTGCTCCCCTTTTCTCCCTCCTCCCTAGATTTATCTCTCTCCATATCTCTCTCTCTTATAAAAAAAATCTAATTATATGCTCTTTCTCTCCTCTCTCTTTCCCCCTCCCGCTTCGGTGTCCGTCACACTCCCCCTCTTCCTACCCTGTTATCCCCTCTCTGAACCCTCTCCCCCTCTCTCTTCTACGAACTTGCTCCTTCTCACTCCCCCCTTACTCCACCTAACTCCCCCGATCCCTCACCCTATCGCCCCCTTCTCGAATCCCCTTTCCCTCTTTCTCCTCTCGTTCTATATATCCTCGTCAATCATGGTATCAGCGGCATTAAATATACTTTATGACCTATTCTCAGATCTCCCCAATATGCACACATAATTTCATACATATCGGTTCACCCATCTATTTAATGACCTTACCTTATGTAGCTTAACCTTAACCTAGCGGTATGAAATATACTGTATGACCTATTCTCAGACCTACCCGATATGCACACTTTCATACAAATCGGTTCACCCATCTATTTAATGACCTTACCTAACGTTGCTTAACCTTAACCTACCGGGATAAAAAGTATCCTATGTCCGTTTACTGGTTCTAAGCCACCTCCCCACCAATTTTCAGCCGAATCGGTTAGGCCGTTCTTGAGTTATAAATAGTGTAACTAACACGACTTTCTTTGATATAATATATAGATTAAAGTTCTATAGTTAGTTAGTTTGGTGAAATTACTGGACACAAAGACTTAATATCTAATGTCTTAAGGGTCGGCAACGCGCTAGTGATTCTTCTAGTATTGCTAGCGTCTATAGGCTGCGGTGACTGCTTACCATCAGGCGGGCCGCACGCTTGCTTGCCACCTTGGTTGTATAAAAAAAAAAAAAAAAAAAAAAAATGTTCAATTTCACCGATAGATGGCGCTGTTCATAATGTAAATCACGCTAACATCGTAAATTACTGTCTAATGATATTCGATAATGAAAGTTTTAAGTTTCCCGCATCTTTTATTGTTGCGACTGTAATACATACATAATCTAGTTTGGATCCGCTCGGGATTTACAGATTTTAACTTTTCAAAGATATAATGACATATTGCTATCAGCAAAGTACTTAGAACAATACAGAAATCTAATGAAAATGTCCTGGGTGTACCGGACCGGCTTACCCCTTACAAAAATTGACCCTTCGCCAATGCCATATCTTATGCAAACTAAATGTCTGCTCAGTCCCTATTGTATATAGCGTAATAATACATATCTTAATGATTAACTGATCAGTCTATAATTACCCTGTTCACATACAAAAGAAATTACGTGGTAATATGTGCAAGTAATGTTTCACTGCTTAGCCCCTACGAAACATAGCGTGATGTTATATATACCAACTTACACCTTGACTTCTACACAACACATCAGTGAAAGTCCTATCAAAATCCATCCACGGGTTTTCAAATGATACCTGGACGAACAGAACGACAGACAGACAGACAATAATTCCAAAAAAAATTGTTTTGGCCTCTATGTCGATAGTATAGTACCCCCACATAGAAATTTTGGAAAAATATTCAATGTACAGAAAAAGTGCTCTTTGAGTTTTATTATAGTATAGAAGATACTGACTGACTAATATAATTAATTTCTCTTCGTCGATAGCCATTTTAAATACTACATACCAAACATGTTCTAACTTGAAAAAAGTGAAGTGTCGCGTCGCTTGCTATACCGCACTAACGGCAGCGGAACTACAAGACGCGACACGGCGCGTCAGATTTGATGAGTTGGTCAACTTTGTCGCGCAGTGTCGCGGCGCGTAGTTACGCTGCTGCGTAGTGCGTTATACCTCATACAATTTCTTACAAAGAATATTTTGTCGCTAAGTGTCGCGTCGCGCCGCTGCCGTGAAGTGTCGCTTAGTGCGGTCTAGCCTTAACACTTTTGAACGGTCAATTTCTTTTGAAGTTAAACATCTTATGCAACTTCCAACAAGTTTAACGCTACCATGGAGGGGGGTATGAAAGCGCTCACATGACCCAGTCATTCAGTCTTCAGTCATTCCGTCATTCAGTGTCGATCAGTGTCGTTCAGCGTCGTTCGGTGTCGTTCAGCATCGTTCAGTGTCGATCAATGTCGTTCAGTGTTATTTCAGTGTCGTTCAGTGTTATTCAGTATCGATCAGTGTCATTCAGTGTCGTTCGGTGTCGTTGAGGGTCATTCAGTATCGATCAGTGTCATTCAGTGTCGTTCGGTGTCGTTCAGTGTCGATCAGTGTCGTTCAGTCTCGTTCAGTCGCGGGGAGGGGAGAATAGAAAGAGACAGAGCGAGAGTGAAGTTTCACTTCTTCCGCGCGGAGGGACTCAACGCACGCACATTTTTTTTTATGAAGCTACCACCGGATCACAACGCGGCCTCAACTGAGCAGATCCGGCAAGAAACTCAGCGGGCTTGTCATTTTTATCACTTTTTTCTTAAACAGTGTATGTCATGTCACAATTAGATCATCATCAGCGTCAGTGTGTCCTGCCGTTCAAAAGATCAAATAAGGGAGAAAAGAAAACTACGACAAAAGTATAACAAACTAGGCGGCCGGCGGGATAGTAGTCGGACCAGTCCCCCGCCGCGGACGAGTTGCCTGCTCGCAGCAGCCATTACTCCCCTCAACCATATTGAAGGGAAGGGGGTGACCCCTTAAGCCGCGGAATCACTTAGGAAAACAAACATCTGGTTCATATTACGTGTGTGTGATGTACTCTCGCGGTCACGGTGTAATAATATTATGCGACAATTCTCACACGGTCATCTGATCCCAAATTAAGGCAGAGCCTGTACTATGGCAACCAGATAACTGATACAAACACATATACACGATTTCTTTGTAAATATAGTTAAATAACCAGGTGAGAGTAGCACCCACCAATCTCCTCCCGTTGGGTGTCCGTATAAGGTGACTAAGGGAAAACAAGAAGACGGGCAGCAGCGTCTTTCTATTGGTTTACCTACCACCTATACTGCGACCCCCGAGACGCCTGCCAAGCGTGGGCATTATGGCAACCCCTCCCTTCTAAACGGAAGGCATTTGTTCAGCAGTGGATTTTTTTGGGTTACACCCAGCCACTTGGTGGGAATCGAACCCACGACCTACTGGCTAACCACTAGACCAACAGGCCCGTCATATTCTAAAAACTTCCTCACCTAAGTTCTGTGTGGTTATATCAACAACTTTCGGCTCAGTCATGCCAATCATCTTGATCAGCTTGTTCACCTTCTGTTGGGGAGTCATCTTTTCCACCTTGCGGTTGATGATCTTCCCTCGTTTAGTTACCTTTGAAGACAAACCATTGCACCAGATTATGGGTTTATTTTTGAATTCCGGCTCCCTTTGTGCTCTAGATAATATTAGATAGAGATTTAATCTCTCTCTCGCTAGCAACACCCGAAGAATCACTAGCGCGTTGCTTTCCCTAAAGACTAGATATCAAGCCTCTTGTGTCCGGTAATTTCACCAACTACAGTGTCCTGTCTCTCGCTAGCAACACCCGAAGAATCACTAGCGCGTTGCTTTCCCTAAAGACTAGATATCAAGCCTCTTGTGTCCGGTAATTTCACCAACTACAGTGTCCTGTCTCTCGCTAGCAACACCCGAAGAATCACTAGCGCGTTGCTTTCCCTAAAGACTAGATATCAAGCCTCTTGTGTCCGGTAATTTCACCAACTACAGTGTCCTGTCTCTCGCTAGCAACACCCGAAGAATCACTAGCGCGTTGCTTTCCCTAAAGACTAGATATCAAGCCTCTTGTGTCCGGTAATTTCACCAACTACAGTGTCCAACACAGCAATTCAAATTCAATTCGGCGACACTGCGGTGGTACGCACCTGGATGGTTTCCTGCACAAGGAACTTACTAGTAGATTAGTTGGTTTGGATTAAAATTAGTATTAGTATCCAGGGTAAAGGTGTCGGTTATTTCGAGTTATTGAAGTGAAACTTATAATGCGACTTCCAAAAATTTTTACGTTTAACGCGTTAAACGTAAAAATAGCGTTCACGTGACGCAGTCATTCCGTCATTCAGTGTCGTTCAGTGTCGTTCGGTGTCGTTCGGTGTGGTTCGGTGCGGTTCGGTGTCGTTCGGTGTGGTTCGGTGCGGTTCGGTGTCGTTCGGTGTCGGTCAGTGTCGTTCAGTGTCGTACAGTGTCGTTCAGTCGCGGGGAGGGGGGAATAGAAAGAGACAAGAGCGAGAGTGAAGTTTCACTTATTCCGCGCGGTGGGACTCCCCGCACGCAAATTTAATTTTTTTAATAGTTAGGCCCATCAAACGACCTACTACGAGACGGACTAGTGCTTGTCAGATGTAGTACCACAAGGCTTTTTGGTACCAACGTAGGTACAGGTACCTACACAGAATGAGGCTAAGTTCGGTTGGTACTTGCAGATTCTGTGAAGGTGAAAAAGAGTCAATGCGACACATATTGTGTAGCTGCGATGCTCTTGCGAGACGTAGGTTGGGTCATCTGGGAGTAGCCTATCCTACGTCAGATGATTATGTACAGCTCCAAGCTGCCGCAATCGTTGCGCACCTAAGGGAACTCTTTGACGCGTTAGAAACTGTAAAGGTTAGTGCATACACAATGGATCCAATTGGGTCGAAGTGCGTTCCGGTGGTTACCGGGCTTAAATTAGAACAGAAATGTAGCTAGTGAAATTACCGGACACAAGAGACTTAATAACTATTGTCACGTGTGACGAGCGGCCAACGCGTAACGTCGTTCAAGCGATTTTGTTTGAAAGTGGTCAAGCGTTTATGACCGCGACAGTATAGTCATGTCTATCGCTTCTTACCTTCTTCCCTTTCATATGAGCGGGCAGGTCATGCACCATGGTCAGTGTGGCGGAGAAGACGAAGTTTTGTCTAGCACTTCGGCTGGCTTCATCCACATTAAGTCGCTCCAATAATGGGTGCAGCTCTTCAAAGTGGCCACGCTCCACCATCCGATCCGTTTCGTCTATGGCTAGGAACCTGAGTATACAGTTTTTAATAATAAATAATAATAAATACACTTTATTGTACACCAAAAGTTACATGTAAATTGAACAATACCACAAAATACTGAGAGTACAGAAGGCAAGCTTCATACAACGGGCGCTCGAGCAACACACACATAGACAGCGCTCACGGACACGAATTCTTGGTTAATCTTGGTTTAGTGCGAGCGCGAATGCCGTCCGCTTCAAACACTTGTCTTCCGTTCTTCCTGTTTTATTCTCAAAAATCAATCAAAAAACTAGATACGAGTGCCACTATCACGATAGTTTTTTCACATAAGCCAGAGTTGATAAACCTAGCGCGACCGCCGAGCGTAGGTATGAAAAGCGAGGTACATACATGAGCTTGCCTTCTGTACTCTCAGTATTTTGTGACAATACGTTGAAGATATCAATGTACTAAAGCGGGCTTAGTTTTTATAGTATTTTTTTATTATTATCATGGAGTAAAAAAACAGTAAGACAATAGGTCGTAAGCCTACTGAGTTTCTTGCCGGTTGAGGCCGCGTTGTTGTGATGCGGTGGTAATTTATTTTCTATGACGACTTCATATGACGATTTAATTTTCAAGGAACCCGCCACCTAGTTCAAACGCGTCTCTAAATTGTTCGAAGTGAAAACACCCTGGCCCTTTAGACAATGTAACATTCTACTAGCGTTAACGCGAATGGAAAGTATAAAAATGTATGGGAATGACGACATAAGACATTGAAAAATCACGTGACAAATTATACGGAATTGACACCGTTAACGAATGAAGAAATAGAATCGATATGGAGCGATTGCATCTTGTCTAGGCCTTCTGGACTCCGTAGCCTGCTTAGCAAAAGGGACAAAGTGTGGTCGGTCGAAGTGCAGAAATACGTAAGGGTCAGTGGCAGCCCCCGTGGAGGTCTATGTCCAGCAGTGGACTCATGTGAGCTGATTATTATACGATCTTGTCTTGGAACAAACCACCCAAGGTTATCTGATCCCAAACTGGACAAAGCCCGTACTACGGTAACCAGACAACTGAAACTTATACACATACACTTTTTTTTTTATAAATACATACTTGAATAGACAAATAACAGCCAAACACTTGCAGGGAGCGAACCCAGGACCTATTGGGTAACGGCTAGGGTTTCGAACCACTAGACCAACAGGCCCATCGACGCCTTCACCAGGGACAGGGACAGTAGTGGCAACGAGTGCTTAGATTAACACCGAATCTACGATTTTTCGAGCCGGGGCAAAAACTTGATAGTGGCGCCCTCACTTCAACGTTAGAGAAATTACTTAAAAAAACTCAAATCCCAAATCCGTATCACAAGTTCACTTGTGGTCTGAGCATGTGTGGCGCCTTTTTCTTACAAGTCGAAGGATAGCCAACCAGGCCTCCGTGTGCTAGGCGCTTTGTGGGGCCAGTTTTATTTATTTTTAATCATATTATGTTGGCCCCCCTGAAACTGCCGCCCGGGGCCGATGCCCCGGTATGCACTAGATAAGAGCAACAGCTATAGATTTAAGCCAGGTCCGGGCCGGCTTAGATTAGTCCAAAAATACATACTTGACGGAGTCCAACTGCTGCAAATGTGGCTGGCCTTGGTTGATCAACTCCCAGAGTCTCCCGGGCGTCGCCACGACCACCTCGGGCCCGGAACGGAGCACCCTCTCCTGTTTGACAGCAGCCATGCCACCAACTATCGTAGCCACCCTAATACCTGAAGAATGAAGAATTACTCGTGGGGTATCCGGGTAAGAACAGCACCCTCCCATCTTTTCACGTTGGGTGTCCGTATGAGGCGACTAAGGGAAAACAAGAAGACGGGCAGCAGCATCTTTCTATTGGATTACCTACCACCTATACTGCGAGCCCAAGACGCCAGACAAGCGTGGGGATTATGGCGCACCCCCCCTCCACCCCCCCCTCCTTCTAAAAGGGAGGCATTTGTTCAGCAGTGGACGTATTTTGGCTGCTGATGAAGAATGAAAAGGGCTGATAAATGAGTCAAATTCGTTATACGTGTCTTTCGACTGACTTGTTCAGTCTTTCATCTTCTAAGAGAAATAGGGACAGTGCGACTAGTGAAGAAGATAGATAGAGTTGAATACTTTATTATGCAGCAACTATAAAGTTCAAACAATGTAATAAAAATAGGCGGCCTTACGGGTATAACCATTCCTTTAAAAGAGAAAAATTAAAAGGTTACTTGTAACTGGTGGGAACTCCTCCGGTTTCAAGTAACTTTTAATTTTAGTTGTTAAAAACGTATGCTAGATAGGAAAAACTAGCTAAACCTACTAAAGATAGTAGCTAAGTAGCACCACGTTGCGTTCTTGCGCAAAGAAAAGTGGTTAGAGTTTTTGGATAGTTCAGCTGATCAGACTGTACTGCCTTCAGTAAAGGGCAACTGCACAAAGTTATTACTCCTAGTAGGATTCGAACCCGCTATTTACCCGTTGCCCCACAGAGGGTTCAACTGTGTACTAGACATGGGTAACTAATAAAAAATACGCGAGCTCCATACATACATACGCATAGAGCTTTTTGAGTTGTTACAATAAAAGGTTTTACAATGAATGACTTTTTCTATATCTTTCTTGACTGAACCTCTAGTAGATCAGCATAGTTAAATTCTCTTTGTAGATCAAAATCAAAAGACTAATCTGTGGGATTCACAATAGGAGCTGGATAGAGCCGTGAGCTAGTCTAGTGAGCAGTGGCCTACACAGAGGGTAGGCAAATAAACTTATTCGGCTTGTTTAACCTATTATATATTGAAATCAAACTACTTTTACGGAATGGTTGGGTGTTACCACCGGCTTGGGATCCTGTGATAAATATAATTAAATCCAATATCAATCAAAACACTGCACGGCCTCAAGATACTGTAAGCTCTTACTGCGTAGATCGGACCAACAATAATAACTAAGAAGACCTGAGGGTACACCGGCATAATTGTGACATAAGGACGTTTAACACCTCAGTCCTCCCGTGACCTCGAAACGTCGGGATAGTAAAATCAATAAACTATTTTTTTAAAAATTAAAACCGACTTCAAAGTAAATTATCTAAAAAGCATAAAATAACGAAAATATTATTGAAGTTGGTGCAGAATATACACAGCAGGTACGCTAACACCAACTTCAATAATATTTTCGTTATTTTATGCTTTTTAGATAATTTACTTTGAAGTCGGTTTTAATTTTTTTTAAAATAGTTTATTTAACACTTTTTAGTGACTTATTTTACCAAGATAGGTATCAGCACTATCACGCAACTCGAACGTCTACATTACAGTAACTTACTGAAAACATAAAAAGTTTATATCTCTTAAACTACTGGACCGATTTTGATGAAATTTGTACTCTACCCTAAGTTGAAAGATACTCTAACTATTACAAAAAGAATTTTCGAAATCGGACTTGTAGTTTCTGAGAAATCCGTGGACAAACCTACATACATACACTCGTGAAATTTGGTAAATTCGTTTAGAAGCCCACATAGACTAACATATATGAATATTACGCATTTTTATTAATATTACATACATACGCGTCGAATACAGAACCTCCTTTTTTGAAGTCGGTTAAAAAATAAACCGCGATAAATGAGTAATATTCGCGTAAGTAAAAGACGACATTAACCTATTATATGTATGTAATATTAGTAACCATTTTAAATATCCACAAGTTATCAGATTCTATTGACATATTTATTTGCATTTAAAAACTGTAATAAGATTATTCAGAGGGTCCATACACACATAAAGACTTTGACTACCCTACGATTTCTCTAAATAATCTTAATTTAAAAATATTTTATACTGACATGGTATTAACGTGATGTTTTTAAATGTAAATGGATACGTCCGTAATGTTAGTTCATTTAAGGATATTTGTGGTGGCATACTAACAAATAGCTTAGAGTGCAGGTAACTCGCGGATATTTTTGCCTACTTTCTGTGCACACCACTGCTAGTGATACAAACCTGTATATTTCGCTGCCACTATCAAATGCCTGCTAATCTGGATGGCCAGCTCTCTAGTCGGAGTCATAATGAGAGCATACAGCGGTTTCCCAGTCCTCGTCACCACATGTCCCGGTATTTCAATGTTGTCAACCACTTTTATACAGCCTATGCCTGAAAATTCAAAGTTTGTAATTGGTATGAGATATGCTTAACATTTGCCTGATTTTGACACATCTAACTATTAGACATGTTGTTTGTTACGTGAGCATTAGTTGGTCAAGTCTCTTGACTCCGCCACCAGCCATAGTTTCCTCCACACTGGAACAAAGCAATGTTTACACACTGCTTGCTGCTTAGTGACAGAATATCTGACGCTGTGGTGGTACTAAGTTGCAAGGCAAGTAATACAGTTTTTTTTAATCTATACTTATAATAAAACTGTAACAGGTCCAATTCTGTACATTGAAGATATTTTGAAAATTATATTTGGAGGGCATTCTATAACCGATACTGAGGCCGAAAATGTATTTTTTTAAATTTTTGTCTGTCTGTCTGTATCACGGCTGAGCATCACGCCGAAACTACTGAATGGATTCAAATGAAACTTGGCATGATTTGAGATCTTACTACGAGGTAGGACGTAGGACTTTTTGTCCCGTAATCTAGCACGGTTCTTTTGGGAGAGGGGATTAAAGTCAAAACGGGTACTTGGTTATACGCTTGGTCCGATTTTATCAATTTTTCTATAAAATATATTAAATATTAGTAAGGGAACACTCATAGAGAGTTGTTATCAAGGTTTTGTAATCGATCGGGTTAAGCAACGTTAGGTAAGGTCATTAAATAGATGGGTGACCGTTTAGCGCCATTTGAACTAAACGGGTCCGTGCTTCGGAGAGCAAGTAAAAAGTGGCTCCCAGTTTTTAACCGACTATAAAAAAGAGGTTATGTATTCGATGCGAATGTCTGTTATTAAAAGTTTAGTTAACGTAAAAATAGCGCAGGCGGAGCTGCGTGGGTCAGCTAGTTCTAAGCTATAAAGTAAATACGTAGTTGACGGGCCTAGTTTGGGATCAGATGACCGTCCATACATCCTCCTCAGTCCCAGTATAATTATTATTATTATTTCGTTTTTGGTTCCTCGGGCTTTTACACCCGGACTTTTAAAAGGCTTGCGTGGGGACGAATCCAACACGTAGAGGCCTGTTGGGAGAAATTAATGAAATGGAACACACCTGCCAAAATCAACTGTTGGAAATAAGATATAACAGCAGTTGACTTTGGCAGGTGTAGGGACTATTGTAAGTATGTGGAAAGATTTAAGGTTTTTTTTTTGTGTGAGCATTTGGTTGGCTTAAAACTGGGCTACTGCAAAAGGCCGGGGTCACTTGCCATAATTAGTGTACTAATTATATTTTGGCAAGCGGTGACTTGCCACCCACTAGATGGGCTCTCCATATAGCCGTCAGAAGACGACGGAGTGCAACACCGGTGTGTGTGGGTCAGGGGTGTCGAGAGGTGTGCTGCGCTTTCTCCGTAGTTACTCGTGGCATTATGCCCTTTAACACACCCCTGGGGCATATAGCTCTAACAGCTCCTTTCTGGACAGCCAATTAAGGCAAGCCAGAGCTGAGAGTCTTATTATTATTATTATTAAATAGCTTAATTTTTATTAAATGTGAAATAATATGATTTTATCAAAGAGAAAAGCATCGGTATATTAATATTTACAAACAATTTGTAAAGATAAATAACCATACCAGAATTTTAATAAAGAGTAACATCCTGAGCTTATACAGTACAATAAAAATTGAATATTAACAAACCTTGTTCATTTTCATCTACTTCTTCCATTTCATCATCAATGACTTCAGTTTCAGCTTCATTTTCACTATTATTAATATCTTCATCATCACTACCAATATCATCTTCACTATTCTCTGCAGATTTCATATCATTGTTATCATCATTTTCATGTGCCTCATCGCCATCATCTGCTGCTTCTATTTCTGTACTTATATCATTTTGTTCACTGTCACTGCCATCACTATCAGATACATCATCGGAATCTAGCATGTCTGATAAATGAGTGTAATTATCATCATCACTGTCATTCCCTTCATCAGCTGATGACTCTCTTTTCCTTACCGGAACTTCATACTCTTCTATGCAACTGCCGTTGTCATTCCCGCTGCTGTACCCTTCTTCTGAAGATTCCTTTGTGTCTTTTACTCTTTCGTCCACATCCTTTTTATCATCCTCCTTCTCTATAACTTTTCTATCTGCTTTCTTTTTACCATTATTTTTTTCTTTTCTGTAATTCTTCTTAATACCTTTCGCTCCTTCATTTTTCTTTAAAGAACTCTTCCTAAATGGTATGTCATAGACATTTAATCCTTTAGCTTCAGCTTTTTCTTTTAGTTTCAGAATACCTGACAGAATTGGTAAGCCAAATGCTAGGGTCTTACCACTCCCTGTTTCAGCTGCACCCAGGATATCTCTTCGACCTGAAAATAAATACCATTGAGACAAACTAGATGTTTGCTGGATGATCAGCGTTAGTTATGTATACCCAAGGTCAGTTGGATTACACTATTGCTCCTGACTGCAAGACTAGTTATTAAGTCTTGAGTCTAGTAACTTCAACTGCAGCAGTTGTCACAGTCAAATAAAACTATGTTTACTCACGGCTTCTTGGTGGCATATCTCATTAGTCTCTAGTACAAGGGACATTTTTTTGAGACAAGCAAGACAGTCGCCTGATGGTAAACAATATGACTGCCTCCATAGACCAACTAGTTATTAGTTCTTTGTAGCCTGAACATTTCATTAGATACAGAGCTTTTAAACTGGAACACAACAATGTTTACATATTGCTTCTGCTACTAAGGCATAATAGCTGTCACCGCAGTTGTGCCTACCCGCATGATCTCTAGCGTGAAGAGCCTACCACCTAGTGAAACCACATATCACCTAGAAATAAACAAATTAAACACATATGAGTATAGATAAATGAATTTTATACCATGAATAGCGGCTGGCAAAGTCAGTTGCTGTATTTTAGTTGGTTTCTTGAAGCCTAGTTCTGTTAGAGCTTTCATTATAGGCTCTGGCAACTTAAACTCTGCCCAAGTTAACATGTCCTCTGGTGTCAAGTCCAATGTTGACTGTGGCAGGTCACCTAGTTTTTGTTTCTTTTTCTTATTATTAGGCTGTATTGTTGCTGTCTGTACCTTGCCTTTATTTCTTTTATTTAGTGCTGCTGTTGAATCTTGATTATCTGTAGATTTGACTTTTTTATTCTGTTTATTTTTTGTTTTATTTGGCAACATCTCATTGGTTAGTGATGGTGCTGTTGTATTGCAGCTTTCCACAATGAAACCATTGCTTAGTTTAATTTTCTTATTTGATTCCTTATTTAATTTGAATTTTTTGCTAGGGACTTCTGTACTTCCTGTGTCTAGTGTTGATTTCCTTTTTTGTTCTTTATTCTAAAATTAAAATTAATTGATATTTATATATTTTAAAATACTTTTTAATGATACATCTACTTCTTTGAACTACGTGTTTTATTGACTTGCTGGAAATTAATAATGTCTTGACCATTTTAAGTAGACTGCCTATGCATTTATACTCAGCATGATAAATACTTGCAGCGTGGCTATTCAGTGCTTATATTTTAAAATGTATTAGGTACATAGGTACTGGTTATATTACCTATGTTTATTTTTTAGGCCACAGATCGGCTTTTGGGATTTTATTTGTATCACTTTTTACAACTACCACCTATATTAAATTATACAAACTACAGTGTTAAATAACACCTGTGAGGGTCTTATTCAGTGTACCAATGCAAATCTTATTATATAAAAGAGTAGACAAAAACCCACTCATCACGAAATCTCAGAAACTACAAGTGCTAGGAGTCTCAAACTTTGCATGGGGGTTCCTTTTAGGACGTAGGTGCTCACTAAGACGGGGTTTTGCGAAATTCAACCTCTAAGGGGGTGAAAAAGGGGGGCAAAGTTTGTATGGGGGAACGCAATTCCTTGGTCCTATTGACTTGAAATTTTGCACAGCCATTCTTTACCAAAATTAATTGAATTTGTATTTCATATTTTTTTTAATGTATCCTTTATCAGGGCTAAAAAGGAGTATTATTACTCAACCGATGACAGTACAAATATATAACTAGAATAAGCTAAGGTAATTCGAAACATAAAACAAAAGTTCCTTGGTCAAGTGGTTACGGGAGCGTCCTCTAAGCGCGGACTGTCCGGGTTCGCTACCCGTGTTCGGATTTTCTTTTTGTATTTTTAAACTTTGATTTTGATATTTTTATTTATATTAAGATTCAATGTTTTAAACAGTTTTAAATATTTAACTCATATTAACTCCAGCATTTTTATCTCTACTATATTTTTATATTTAATTCTTTTTTTTATATTTAAAATCAGGCATACGTTTACGATTTAGTTATTAGTTAGGAAACTTAATTGGTATATTAGTAATAAGTGGTATAATTTGTTTGTTACCCAAATATATTTCCAAAATGTCTGTTTCGGTTATGCATGTATTGTACGTATGATATAAAAGCCAAAACTTTATTGGAATTATTGTCTGTCTGTCGTCAGGGTTTTTTCTACAGGTCGGCTGGTGTTGTCCCTATCGACGTCAAAGTATCGTTACATAGTGTGAAACAAAGTCACTATCCGAGTCTGTCTATATCCGATAGCACCTCCTAAACCACGCAGCGGTTTTCACCATCGGTTATATAATTTTTCATTGAAGGTTTACCTATGTACTTATATAGAAAACCTAATTCAGCTTTATGGGACTCCGCAGTCATAATAACAATAATATGATCAAGTAATTCGATTAATTAAATAAGAGTAGCCGTGGTCTGGAGGTTACAGAAACGTCTACTAATCACAGCAGGGTCCGGGTTCAAATCTCTCTTTGGGGTTGTTTTTGTTTACTTTTATACATTTTATTTTTGATCATTTTACTATTTTTTTGAAGTGAAACTTCTTATGCGACTTCCAAAAATGTTATCACATAACGCGTTAAGCGTTAAATGTATCACCTTAACGCGTTATCGCTTAACGCGTTAAGTGATAGGTGTTAAACGATAGCCGATAGGCGTAAATTTGTTAAGGTTATGAAAGCGCTCATGTGACGCCGTCACTGAGTGAGTGGGTGAGTGGGTTTCAGTGGGTTTCAGTGAAATACCCAGGTTGATTTCCCCACAGGATACCCACCTATTGAAGGTTTCCCCCGTGACCCCTGTAACCGTGAACACGGTGACAGATTCCCGGGTGGCTTTATTGTGCCCCCGGTGGCGGGGTCAAAGGCAAGCCACTGAGGGTATCATGGTGCAGATCCCACCGGATAGCCCAAGAAGGGGTTCTTATTTGCTGATTGCACGGCCGTTGGGGGTTTAGTGTATAAGAATCCTACATACCCGTTTGACCACCAACAGGGTCCCATAAATCCCATTAAAGGCTTCCCCCGTGACCCCTGTAACCGTGAGCACCGTGACAGGTTCCCGGGGAACTATAATGTGCTTCTCCGGCGGCGGGTTCAAAGTCAAGGCACTGAGTGGTATCAGCTGGTGCCTTAGAGGAGATACCACTGGAGAGAGCATGATGCGCTAACCCCCTCTGCCAAATTTTTGTTCATATGTTCAGGTCATTCTTTATTTGTGTGCGTATATTTTTGAATGTGTTGCGAGTTTACTATAGTGTGGGTATGCGTGAAAGTGTATCTGTGTGTGTTTACTTCGCCTCCCGCACCCCGCAAAAGTGCCACGAAAAATTTGTTCGGGGAAGCGACGCGATACTAACTCCTTTGGTACTTTCTCTGAGGCTGGTGCAGATCCCGACAGATAGCCCAGGTCCGCCCTCTAATGTGCCGACGTGATAGTCGCGGGGGTTTCAGTGGGTAAGAATTTCCCGGTTGACCCCCGTTTACGTCTTAACGATGAAACCGAACAAGGAAGCCCGTATTGTTTCCATAAATTGGTTTTAAAGAAATGGTGTCCTGTTCCTGTCCTTAATCCACCCAAATTGTGCACCGGTACACGTCTGCAGTTTCTAATAAAATTGTAAATACAATTAACAAATCACAAGCTCAGAGATTCAACGTTACAGGCTTAAACCTAAGCGTTGAGTTCTTTGCCCATGGACAGACAGCTATACGTAGCCCTCTTCTAAACAAAATTTGTTCATATTGCGTTATGAAAAGTCAGCTACAAACATTATTTATGAAGAAATTCTATAATCAAAGGCAGTAACTTTAAATTACCTATTCATTTTTTTATTCTCAATTACACCCGTGCGAAGCCGGGGCGGGTCGCTAGTACATGTATATAACTCATTTGTTGAATATCTCATTAATTTTCGTTCATAATTTTGTATAGCAAATTAGCAATACAAGATCGGATTCATTTTTTTGGATTAAATTAAGATAAAACAAATTAGATATTGGTATAGGTATAGCGGGCTGGTTTCCGGAAATACGCAACCACGACAAAGCGCGTATTTTGAGTGCGGGTGGGAATAGATTTACTTGATCCACCCTAACTACTCGAGAAGGCCAGCAAGCGCTTGATGCCACTCACAGTCTCTTGGAGAGTACTTGGGTTCACTAACAGATAGTCAACAAATGAGATATATACATTTAATTGTATTGATACACTGAGTATTCATGTTCTGTTTTTAAACACTCTGTATAGACTTATTAAGTCATTTTATCATAGCAAGATTTCTAATAATAATGTGAGGCAGAGACATTACAATGTCTATCTTACTTAGCTACCTATAAGCTGCCTGAGTACAATAATATCTATAGAGTGGTAATACCTCAGAGAAAGTACCAAAGGAGTTAGTATCGCGTCGATTCCCCGAACAAATTTTTCGTGGCACTTTTGCGGGGTGCGGGAGGCGAAGTAAACACACACAGATACACTTTCACGGATACCAACACTATAGTAAACTCGCAACACATTCAAAAATACACGCACACAAATAAAGAATGACCTGACCATATGACCAAAAATTTGGCAGAGGGGGTTAGCACATCATGCTCTCTCCAGTGGTATCTCCTCTAAGGGTAATACATGTTACCATCTTGAATAGCTTAACTATCAAAATATGCAACACCCTTAATGCTAAAAATTGGAAAAACGTGTTAAATGAACATTTCCTATGTTTGTAAGATATTATTATATAAAAACAAGCTGTGTGAACTGATGTACCAAGATGGTTTCTACTTATACCGCTGTTAAAGCCACAATGGTTTGTGTGGTAAGCCAAATATTATAGTCACAAATAATACTTAACAATAAAACAACTCAAAATTAAGCATATTTTCTTCAAAAATATTATTAATTTTTTACTGACATGTGAAACAAGTTTTTGATAAAAATATTGCTCATTAATGTCAGTCTATTTCTAAATGGCACCCGTGGAGTGTCCAGGCAACAATAGCACCCACCCATGTCTTCCCGTTTGGTGTCCGTAAGTGGCACTAAGGGAAAACCAGAAGACGGGCAGCAGCGTTTTTTCTATTGGATTACCTACCAACTATACTGCGATCTCCAAGCCGCCTGCGAAGCGTGGGGATTATCCCTTCTAAAGGGGAGGCCTTTAACCAGCAGTGAACGTCTTAGTATAGCTACAAGTTTCCTTCAGCGATAGTTAGCCGGATTTGTAGTGACTAACCACTTATAAATTATGTTAATTTTAAGATTCTGCTTACCGCAGTGTAGAATATACTTTAAAAAGTGACAAACAAACCTTCTTAGACCTTTTGCTTTCTTTATCCATGCCGTAATCAGTGCATTCTTCTAAGCCAACGAAGCCTTGAAATTTTTCTGACATCGAAACTGGAAATCCTTCGAGCGCGACCGAAGCCCATTTCAAATTATTTAACTTTTTACTCATATTCATGAACTTTTCTTTTTGTAAAAGTACAGGAAATCGTGGTGTTTTGGTGATTTATTTTATAACCTCAAAACCACGGGACGGGCACAACTTTATTTGACACTTGCTTGTTTGACTGACATTCATAATATTCGTTCGGAAATCCAATACAATATAAAATCTAATGGTGTATACATACATTGTTGGGATAATTGATCCTTCAACGCATACTGCCTCTACTAGAAGTAGAAGACACAAATGTAATAAACGACCATTAATTTGGATTCCAAGCACATCATGGAAGGAACCACTTGAAAGAAAAAATATTGTCTTGCCGTTCCTTGACATATTAACAGGCGTTTGATCGAGTGTGGCACAAGGGCCTTGTAAGTATATAAATTTTGACACTGCTACCAAATACTGCCATAAAATATGCTGTTGGAGTTTTACACGAAAAACCGGACATTTCAGGTCAAGGCAGAAGATAGGTAACCCTTTTAACAGATAGAAAATAGAGTACCTCATCATCATCATCATTATCAGCCTACATCAGTCCACTGCTGGACATAGGCCTCCCCCAATACACGCCATTGAGCCCGGTCTTCGGCTCTCCTCATCCAGTCACTGCCAACTGCTTTGCGTAAATCGTCACTCCACCGGGTCACAGGGCGTCCTACGTTACGTTTTCCAGTTCGTGGCCTCCACTCCAGAACCAGTCTTCCCCACCGGTCATCGGTTCTGCGGCAAATATGACCAGCCCACTGCCACTTCAGCGTGCTAATCTGTTGAGCTATGTCAGTAACTTTTGTTCTCTGGCGAATTACTTCGTTTCTTAATCGATCCCTCAGAGAAACGCCGAGCATAGCTCTCTCCATAGCCCGCTGAGCGACCTTAAATTGGTGGACTAGTCGTACCGTAAGTGGCCACCTCCACCTTCGTGGAGTACCTCCTTGGTCCAATATTATACACGATTTGTACTGCTAATTTACCCACCTCTGAAGAAATTGTCACCACTACTTACTTACGCGGATGACACTGCGGTATTTTCGCGGTACATAATGCGAGGGTTAAGAAATCCATACATATGAAGGTCCGTTGACCTTACGTAAATCATCTGCTCCAAATGATAATATCAGACGAGGTTCCAAACATTTATTAACCTGCAAAGCACTGGTGTGTCGTTTACAATACGACTCGTGATTCCACGATTACTTAGTTATAAAATACATAGTTGGTTTGACTATAATATTGCAATAACCACGACTTGACTCTACTAAATATATACAAAATTGGCAGAATCGTGTTGGGCCTAGACTCAATGGAATAAGGCCAAAAAAAAAAATATATATAAGTATATATATACAATGAATGTGTCAAACACTAGTCAGATAGCATCGTTCAAAGCCGTGCTGTTCGGCATTCAAAATACGTTTAAAATACACAATACACAATTCCAAGTGGCAAAGAGGTTCTAGTCGCCACATCACCCCCCCAATATATGACTTGGATGGTGAAGGCTGTGGCAAGGGGAATTAGAGGTGGCCACATAGAGGGTAACCCCTATATTTTTATATAGTTTCCTGACGGTGTAAAGATTATAATATTTTAATGTTCTTTATATTGCTTTATCGTAATATTCTTAGAATATATTTACTATCTGTGATTATATCTGAAATAAAGAGTAATCATAGTAATAATGGTTGAATAAATCCATGTCCATTAATATTATGCCTTTTCTGTTAAAATTACCTACCTCCAAATAATTAATATCTGATACTTTGGTAGAGGGTACTTTTGATAAAGTACCCTACATTATTCACAAATAATGTTATAACATATATCACCACCATTATTACTAATAACTTACATAGCTTTTACATACCCATATACTATACTATGTATGTAGCAATAACCACATTCTGACACGCGCACTTCTGGATCAGGGTTCGCAGACGTCCCTGATAACGGAACGCGCTGCCCAACTCCTTAAAATACCTAGGAAAAGGTGTATGGGAGTTATCACAGGTATTGGAAACAAGGAAAATAATATCAGGGGCATGATCAGTATCAGATGTTCTTCAATGGTTAGTGATTTCGACTTTGAAACAGACGTGATTATTATGAAAACACTAATCAAGAATTTGCCAAGTCAGTCCTTTTCTAAACCCGATTGGCCGTACTTGGATCAAATTAATTTATCCGACAAAGAATTCTACAGAAGCCGTGGTTTAGATTTAGTTTTAGACGCCGGAATATATTCAAACATTTTAATGGATGGTATATGCAGAACAGACTCGACCTTGCCGACTGCACAACAGACGTGTCTGGGGTGGATTTTAAGCGGCAATGTAAAGTCGTATCAGTGCAACGTTGTATTACTTAAACAACTGGCACAAGACGAAAAACCTAACTATCCCACTAGTTCGGTACTTAGTCTACTCCCGGAAGCATTTTTATTGATGATTTGGAGCATGGCAGTCACTCGATCCAGTGAGTAAAACAGTTACAGTCAGACTCAATCAGTCTCCTCAAGGCGGGACGATTTAATTTAAGGAAATTGAAATCCAACTCAGATCTACTGGACAATGTTACAATTCTGTAATCGAAGGTTTTCTGATTTTTATATTCATAAAAATCAGAAAACCTTCGATTTCAAGCAAGTGGAATCGATAAAAGACTTGAGTCTCAAGTAGAACCCTCAGCAGGAATACTTTACTTTACATGTAGATATTCCGTTATCAGCGAGACCGACGAATCATCCTGTCAAAATTCAGCAGGATCTCTCTAGCATCAACCAGATACAAGTACCAAGATTGTTGCAAACTTTAGAAAAAGATAAAATAGAATTGCAGGGCTTTTGTGATGCAAGCACAAAGGCGGGAGGCGGGTGAGTTGGTTACTGTAAAATAAACAGAAAGGATACTAATTCAGTAGTTTTAATTCAGATTATGGGTGACTTACCTGTAGCACGTACGAACCCATCACGCCCTTTCTATCACTGCGGTGTAGACTATACAGGGCACGTCACCATCAAAGCCAACAAGGGCCGTGGCATCAAGACCACCAAGGGCTACTTGGCTGTATTCGTGTGTATGGCGACCAAGGCCGTGCACCTGGAACTAGTATCAGACCTGACGACATCAGCTTTCTTAACAGCCTTCCGTAGATTGGCTGCCAGGAGAGGGCTTCCCGGTCATATTTACAGCGACCAAGGGAATAATTTTATAGCAGCAGACAAAGTGCTGAAACTAGAATTACAAGTATTTAATCAAGACTTTATATCAGAATTAGCAAGTTGGAACCTAGACTGGCATTTTACACATCAAATATTTAAAAGTATACGTAGTCGATGGCGCGACGAATATCCAACCCTGCTTACATCAAGGAGTAAGTGGCAAAATCCCCAGGCGAACACCAAGTTAAGTGACGTTGTCGTTATCAAGGATGACAACTTTCCTCCAGGGAAATGGGCTCTCGATCGCGTCGTGGAGCGGCACCTCGGCAGCGACGGTTATATGAGAGTTCCCTCTTTAAAAACCAAGAACGGTCTAAGGCCGCGACGGGTTGTAAAGTTATCGGTCCTATCAGTTTATCAGAATCCTATACAAGAAAATAAGGAAGCCGAAGAAAGGCCGAAATTAAACAGAAAACATAAACCTTTTAATTTCATTACAATGACCATTTCTTTATTGTTTTTACTTTTTCTATCAGTCCCACAAGCATATTGCCGTTATAATATTACGCAATTACAAGGCAACAACAGTGTTTACTTTGATCGCGTTAGTCAGTCAGTTCAGTCAGTCAGTTAAGTTTATGTCACATCAAGAGGCCTATTAAACTTATAAAGGACGATCAGAGCTTTTGTCAGACAACGGCTAACCCTAGAAGATACAAAACTAGCGTTAACTTATGCAGTAACAGATGGATAGAACTAAGTAAATTGAATACATATTTCTATTTTTGCTGCGAGACATGTCAGCTAAAACTCATGTGCAACGATCAGATTTCTCCTTTACAATTACCAAATTCAGGCTTTCTACACGTCGATCAAGGATGTACGATCAAGTTTGGAGATTCCATTATTTATTCACACAGACAGGAGACCAGTCAGATGAATGTGAGCTCAAGTATCCCGTTGCCAGAAATTTCACAGATAAATCATATTGTTAACATCTCGTTACCAAATATATCTCTTAATAGCAGCGAAGACTTATCAAACCATAATATTCAGCTCTAAGATATTGAGAGAAAGCTACAGATACTGAAGCAGAGCGAGCCGTTATTCAGTACGGCTTCTAGCAACGACATCCAACAGTATGCGGCGATATACATTTTATACGCGCTAGTAGTACTTTGTATAGCAGTTTGGGCATGGAGGAGTATCCAGAGGAAGCTGGCGGCCAGAGCAACAACAGACGTCTCTGGCCCGCCGACGCAGCAGGTGCAGGTACACGCTGAGACAGCAGCGCGCCTCCCGGCAGCGGACTTAGCAGACCCTTCTACCAGTGTTCAGTGCAGATAATTAAATGAGTTATCTAATAAAAGTGCGCGAGTGTCAGTCGGACATAAGATTTTTAAAGAACAGAATACGCGAGTGTTAATAAAAGAGACTGGGTCATCCCCAATAGTATTTAGATCGGGATTCAGACCACCCGATGAAGAGATAGACTCTACTACAGTTTAAGCATAGTTTTAAAATAATGCTAATCATTTTGTTATTATCAGGGGGCTACTAACCATTAGGTTTACATTAGATTTAAGCATTATTGTTTAATCACCTTATAGCATCCACAGCATCTCATCTTCTCTACTAACCTCATCTTTCCCGCCCGGAAATATGTACGAGCATGCACGTACATTAGCTTTGTCAGCGTTTTGTGTGTTACGCGCAGTAATCAGTATTCCAGATTTATATATATTGTAGAAATCAGTTCGTCACCTTTAATCAAGTACACCGCACGTTCTCACAAACCATCAGTCCATCCATTATTATATCAGTTAATTTATTATACAGAATCCCATCAGTTTATCAGCGTTTCAGTTTATCAGTCTATTATCAGTCACTATAGTACGGGAACCCCCGTACACACTGAAACACGGTGAATGTCCACCGGTAATAATTCTAGATGGAACCACCTTATTACAAAAGACAACTGTAAAATATCTTGGCAGGTATTTAGACAGAAGGCTGACCTTATTTTATAGATACTTACCAAAAATGAGCAAGCAAATAGGAAAGGCTAGAGCGCTTTAAGCGCTCGCCTCCTATTGTCAGCTGAAGCTGTAATGACCATCTGCGGCCAACAGCGTCTATCATACCCAAAAAAAAAAACTTATATTGGCTTATAAAAACACACACACGTTGTAGTACATTGTAATTTATTGTTTCACGTTATTTCAATTTTACTATGTCTTTTAGTGTACAATATTAAGTAAGTATGTTTTATTAGTACCTACTTACCTAACTACTACTATAATAACTACTCGGCAATTAAATTTATTATAAGTACCAAAATTATACCCAATTATTAATTGCTTTAACTATGACGGCATGGTAGCATTTAAAATCCGTCTTTTATTTATAATCTTCTTGTCACAGTCTAGGAACCCGTTTCGGCTTGGCTTGGAATATGCTTGGAATGCATTATTCACGTAAAAAAATATATCTACATTTTACAATTCAAATAAATGCACAGAATCGGGTCTTAAAAAAGAAAGGGATACAATATTTAAATATTTTCATGAATTGTGTCCAATCAGAGACGGTACTGGGACATTTAACGCGTGGCGTTTTATGATATCCGCATAATATTTAGCTGAGCTGCGTGGTGTGCGTCTTCGCTGAGGGTCTGTGAAATTCGTCTCGTACAGCCCGAAATTGGATCTGGGAATAACAATAAAACACGATTATCGTATCATAATATTAAATTGCTAAGTTTGAGAAAAAAAGGCATATCTATTATTAAAAAAAAAAAACAGATCAAGTGCGACTAGTGCGAGTCGGTTCCGTACCTTTTTAACCGACTTCAAAAAAGGAGGTTCTGTATTCGACGCGTATGTATGTAATATTAATAGAAATGCGTAATATTCATATATGTTAGTCTATGTGGGCTTCTAAACAAATTTACCAAATTTCACGAGTGTATGTATGTATGTATGTATGTATGTATGTAGGTTTGTCCACGGATTTCTCAGAAACTACAAGTCCGATTTCGAAAATTCTTTTTGCAATAGTTAGAGTATCTTTCAACTTAGGGTAGAGTACAAATTTCATCAAAATCGGTCCAGTAGTTTAAGAGATATAAACTTTTTATGTTTTCAGTAAGTTACTGTAATGTAGACGTTCGAGTTGCGTGATAGTGCTGATACCTATCTTGGTAAAATAAGTCACTAAAAAGTGTTAAATAAACTATTTAAAAAAAAATAAAAACCGACTTCAAAGTAAACTATCTAAAAAGCATAAAATAACGAAAATATTATTGAAGTTGGTGCAGAATATACACAGCAGATACGCTAACACCAACTTCAATAATATTTTCGTTATTCTATGCTTTTTAGATAACTTACTTTGAAGTCGTTTTTTTTTTTTTTTTTAAATAGTTTTTTAAAAAATAAAAACCGACTTCAAAGTAAATTATCTAAAAAGCATAAAATAACGAAAATATAATGAAGTCGGTGCTAGCACATCATGTTAACTAACACTAGCACCAGCTGACACCGACTTCAATATATTTTCGTTATTTTATGCTTTTTAGATAATTTACTTTGAAGTCGGTTTTTATTTTAAAAAAAATAGTTTATTTACCATACCTATTTGTATTTAGCATATATATATACCATACCGCGTAACCTTTTTTAAACTTTTATGCACAGAAAACTTAAAACATGGGGAGAAACCGAATTGTCCAGAATTTGAAATACCAAAGACGAGCCTGTTCTTGCCCGACTGCCCCAGAAGGAGGGTAAGAGTATGTAAGTATGTATTATGTATGTCTATTTCTTTGGCACGGCCTACAGCGTAAACGGCTTGATGGATTTTGACTTATAATATGTCTTTAGATTTGGCTCAATTGTGGGAGTGACATTGGCTACATATTTAAAAAAAAAAAATTGCGGCCGTTAGCCGCCATTTTGTACTTTTCTTTACTTCCTAAAACATCAATACCTATGGGTATCAAATGAAAGTTCTTAACGAGACGACCTGAAATATATATATTACACATTATGTATGTACCTATAACGTAATTTAAGCCCAGTTTATTTATTTGCAGTCGGGCTTTTTATGATTGGCATTTTTTATAATAAAAATAACATGAGTAAGTACCCCTTTTTATGTTTAACCGACTGTACCTTTTTTTCAGACCACCTAAATTCAATCCTTTTTATTTTACTAAGTCGATATATAGTACTTATGACATACTTGTGATGGAGTACTTCATATACTTACTGGAATCCATCAAACCATTCGAAGGCGTCCATCAACGACCAATAGCTATACCCAGTCACGTTCGCGCCATCTTGAATTGCCAGCCATATCTGTAATTAAAAAAAGTTATGGACGGGTCAAAGCGACACCGACATTTGAACCGAGGTGCTTCCCGGGAATCGTTAAATCTTAAGCCAGAAACACATTAGGCTGACGTGTCGTGACTCAGCGCGTCAGCAAGCATATCGGTTACATACATCTAGTATGGTTACACACTATTATGGTGTGTCGTGGCGCAGTTCGAGCTATCTGATTGGCTGCTGACGCGTTGAGTCACGACACGCCCGCCTATTGTGCCAGCGGCGTTAGTCTTGGATGAAGAAAATTACTTAAAAAAGTAGGTAAACAGGAGTTGGAAAGATAAATTCCATTTCTCTCCTTACAAAGATGGAGACAATCTACAAAGACTCATACAGGTTTACTGATGAAAGCTAGCGCACCTGCAAGGCCACGTAGGCTAAACTTAGGGCAATTTCAATTTCTTAAATACCTGGTGATGCAGTAATGCTTAATCGCAAAGAGATTCTCCCTAGCTAGTCACCATAAGTGATGAACAGAAAAGATAAAGATGTGATCCGATCTAATGTTAAACGCAATTTACCTGTTCCAAGTGTTGCCCAATGAACGACATCCGGCCAGCGTCATTGAGATTGGAGCCGTGGCTGGAGAATCCGTTCTCTGTGATGATTATATCCACATTTCCGTACTTCTCCTTCACCCAGACCAGCTGTTTTCGTAAGGCTTGCGGTACCACCTGTATTTTTATGTATAACTCAATAGTAAATTATAAACATATTACAATCAACAGTTATAGAAATCCACGTCGAGTCAAAGTCAAAATCATTTATTTCAAATAGGCTAAAATGTAGTACATATTACATCCATGGCTAAAACACAGCGCTAGCACGTTTTTAAACGGACAATCAACGCGGCCTCAACTGGTCTCTGGCCTCAAATGATCCGGCAAGAAATTCAGCGGGCTAGTCATTCTTTCACTTTTTTTTAAACAGTGTTTGTCTAGTTACAATTAGATCAGTATCAGCGACAGTCTTGCGCATAAAAAAAATAAGACGAAAGTACAACAAACTAAAAGGCCAAAGGGATAGTAGTCGGAGCGATCCCCCGCGCGCAGCACCCGCGCACGAGTTGCCTGCTCGCAGCAGCCATCACTCCCCTCAACCATATTGAAGGGAAGGGGGTGACCCGCCACACGAGCACACGTTTGTCATATATATGGGCACCTATTTGGACCTAAAAGATTTATCTGCGCTGGCAGCAAAAGCGACGAGGGACCGTTCAGGTAGATACCATCATAGTGTCAGGATTTTTTAGCCAAGCAGTGTTTTAGTTTGAAGGGCACTGTAGCTGGGGAAACTACCGGGTACTAAAGTCTTGATTAAAGAGAAGCAGGTCTATAGGCTAGCGTGTCGCTTACCAGGCGAACGTATTGCTTAGGTATGTCATCACTAAGTTCAATAATGAAAACTAACGTTGTACCACTTACCGACAACAACTTACTATATCCAGTTTTCCAGTCTGGATCGATATCGAGGACTGCATTTAACTCCGGCACGTAGGAGAGAAAAAAGGGTGTATTATGTTCGTCTGGTCTTTGCTTTCTCACCAATCGCATAGTGTAGAAGTTTATAGCTAAAAAGTCGTATGTACCTAAACAGAAGAGGACTTTTAAAGGAAGTGGAGCTCCATGGGAGAGTCAACCAAAAGTTGAAGCAGACAGGATACATTCCTTTCGGAGTCGCTGGGCGTTCGGGGTGTGAGCCTTAAGAAGTCCATTGAGTACGGTGGCGACTCCGAGGAGGATGGCGGCGGGGTTGCAACCCCCGTCCCCGTGAGCGTCGTGACTGGTTCCCGGGGGGCGATAATGCGCCCCCCGGCGGCGGGATCAAAAGCAATGCCCCTGAACCTGGTCTGCAAAACGGAGAGCCCTGGGATGTGCACATGTGCCGATGCGACAGCCGCGGGGTTTTTAGTGGATAAGAATCCCATATACCCCGGTCCCCAGTGGGGATTCTCCATAGCTCCCGGGGACCTTTTGAAGGACAGGATACATTCAAAAACAAATTCTTCGAGTAGAATATTGCTCTTGCAGAGTACGGCTACCATTGTGGTACGAGCAGTTAAGGGGGATCGTTCGTTCCCCTTTGACTTCTTTCGCTGCTAGCATAGAGTTACCTCTGACACAGGGTCTTCTTATGTTCTGTGAAGGTATTCTTTTCTTAAGATTTAACAAATTCGTTCTACGGACTTGATATCTCATCGCAGATTCAGCTTTTGAGTTTGTTAAATGTTCTTACAGAATAACTATTTTGGTCCTTTTTGTCGTGTTGTTTCAGCTCAGCTAGGATTGTGGTCAAGCACTAGTCTTATGGCTTAAGCGATAAAAAAAAGCTGAAAGTCCTGAACACACACTTTGCTGTGAAAGTAAATGACCCAACATTTGTAATCATTAGAGTTATCCTCTTACCTTTAACGAGTGTAATCTCTTCTGGAGTGAACGGTGGAAGTGTAGACCTATTGAATCTTTGCTGCATGCTGTACTGCGCTATGATCTTCTCAATTTCCTGAGGCCAGCCACCTTCGTTGGAATATATTGGGTGGCAATAACGACTGTTCTGCAAAAAGACCGTGCAATATTTTAATGAGGTTTCTTACGTGTTTGTTGACCATAAAGATTATTGTGTCTAGCATTCTGAAGCAGGTTTAAGTTAGTATGAAGTAATGGTCGAAAATGGCCCAGGAGATTGGTGGATAACCATGGAGGACAAAAGGAGAAGAATAGGATTGCAGGCTTTGTTGCCATCGTGATCATCATGTAGGTCACTCTCATAAATTGAACGATACTCACTAAGAAATCCAACGCCAATTCCGTCAACTCCTCGTCATCTTTTGAATAAGGCTCTAACCAAAGCAAATGGTTGGATATTGATACTCTACCTGCAATAAGAGCATTATAATCATCATCATCAGCAGCGAAAACACGTCCACTGATGAACAAAATGAACAAAAGCCTCCCACTTACATTGTCGTAAGCCCCACGCTTGGCAGGTGGCTTAGGGATCGCAGTATATAGGTAACAGGTAATCCAATAGAAAGACGCTGCTGCTCATCTTCTCGTTTCCCCTTAGTCACCTCTTATGGACAGCCAACGGGAGGAGATGGGAGAGTGCTATTCTTACCCGGTCACCCCACGGGCTACCACGATATACAGGCCAGAGTATATGCTATAGCAACTTCCAGCCGTGCGTAGTTTGTCCCAAGATATTATTATTACTATTTAAATGCATATTTGCTCCAAAATCCTTCCACCTGAAAAATGCCTGACGTGGAAGACCTTAAATAGTCAACAAACGTCGATGCAAAGAATACCTTTTTTTTTGGGACGTGGGGAAATCGTTATGGATACCCGCACCGCTACGGGGGTAGCAGTGCGGGTTATGTTGGCCTCTTACCGACTAAAAACCCACGGTGTCCTCAACCCGCTGTGTCGACGGGCCCCGGGAACGTACCTTGTACTCGTCCGGGTCAATGCAAAGAATTCCTAGTCCGGTGGGTATATGGTGACACGATTGATTGTGTGGGTTCTCCCCATAAAGTCCTTTTCGACGTGCACGCTTATCTGCATAATGTATCGTAAATCCTACTGATAATGCAGTTTGGATAGCAAACTACCGGGCAGGAAAAATCTGAAGAAGTCTGTTACCTACATAAAATGAAGAATAGTATGTAAGACTCGCCATTTAGCGACATAGAAAACCAAAAACCTGTAAGATACTACATCCAATACGCAACGTTTGGCCTTATGTAATCCTAAACTCCGGGTATGTGACGTACCATGGTATTTAGGCTTGAACTCCTCATCATATATCCTCCAAGCCTTTGCATGACCTATCAGCATATATTTGCTGCATAGATATGCTCCTACTGCTGCGGATGGGCCAGTGTTCTTCAGCAACTCCCCAGGGCCGTGAAACCAGTCGCATTCGAAGAGCGGCTCGTTGGCGGTGATCCAGGTCTTCACACGGTCTCCATAAAGTGTAAACGCGACCCTTGCGTAATCAGCAAACCAATCAGCCATTAGGGGATTGGACCAGCCACCTGCAAGTCAAAATGGGGACTCAGAGGTTTTTGTCTTGGGTTTGCAAACTTGCAAGATATGTTGTTTTTGCTACTAGGTAGTGTCAATAGGCTATGGTGTGGACCACAGCGCGTGGACCGCATGTAGGAGAGTCCAGGGTGCCCAAGTAGTGGGCTGCTCGCTGTCAAAAGAAGAACACTGCCTATAAACATTTTCATATTTTGCCATTAAATCAACGTCGGTCAATAGCTGACCTTACCTATCTTACAAAAATATGTAATAGTTCTGTTGACTGTCCAGAATTTCTCAGTATGATTAATTCGCTTCGGCCGTCTACAGAACCGGAGTTTCGGAACTGGTTCCGATCGAGGCTTTTTATTTCCTTGTATGGAACTGGTTCCGATCGAGGCTTTTTATTTCCTTGTATGGAACTGGTTCCGATCGAGGCTTTTTATTTACTTTTACGTAACCAGTGGACCCAGTTCACCCAAAAATGGATATTTTTTGTTAATTAGCAAAATTTGAAACTTAATTAATAGGATTCATTTGTTTCTTTTCACTTTTTTTTTAATGTGGTACTAGGTAATTGCTAATTGGAAGTAACCCTATATAGGTATACTAACTGACACGCGCAGCTTCGCCCGCATTTTTTTCCTGCACTACAATTTTTAGTTTCTGGTATTTTTTTATATATTTTTCTCCCCCCTCTTCTCTCTCTCTATTCCTGTCCCCATCTATGCTCGTAACTTTGATAAAGACTTCCGTTGTTTTTGATGATGCGTGCAAATAGTGTAATATTTTTTTCCATACAAACTTGACTAACCTCTAGCGCAACCGCGCTCGGGATATCTTTCTTTATTTTGTTCGGAAAATATTTTCAGTGAGCTTCGATTCAATCGACTCGTAAAGTTTCGAATACGATGACACCCTATTTAACCCACTTAAGGATTAAATTTCCAAAAATCACGTCACTCATGGAATCCTCCTTTATATTTAAATATAAGATATAGATTAGAAGATTTGATTTCCTGGTTAATAACTTGGTAAGACCAAATGTTAAAACAGAAATAAATGTTCATGTTTACTTTATAGTTGTATGATTATTTCTAATATACAATCCGGTTAAGTACCTACCTAGTTATTGGTTAAATCCGTTTTATAGTTTTTGCGCGAAACAAGCTTAAACATCCATCTATCCAAACTTTAACGTTTATTATATTAGTAGGAGTAGGATTATACCTTCTGTTATAGACCTGTCTGTGTCTCTACTTCAGTTATGATCACGGCTGGTGGAATACGATAATTACTTGATCGGAACCAGTTCCATACAAGGAAATAAAAAGCCTCGATCGGAACCAGTTCCATACAAGGAAATAAAAAGCCGCGATCGGAACCAGTTCCATACAAGGAAATAAAAAGCCGCGATCGGAACCAGTTCCATACAAGGAAATAAAAAGCCGCGATCGGAACCAGTTCCGAAACTCCGGTTCCGTAGACGGCCGAAGCGGATTAATTTATGAACGAATTGTATTACCTACTTTACGTAAACCTACTCTTCTGTACCATTAACTAGTACAAATTACAGGCAGAATTCATATATTGCTCGCTCATGCAGACAATTTAATAACTTGCCGCCAGTGCTCGATTTTGATTTATTGAATACAAGTGCATATGTTCTAAGGAATATATTATCAAAGAGTTTCTTTTCTTCTTAGATGAATTGTAATCTCACATCTAACGATATATTTGCATGTATTTCGTTTGCTTAACTTAAATTTATCACTCTGCTGTAATTGATATGGTCAGTATTCTTTCTCTATAGGCGGAGACTTGTAAATGGCCTTCCTATCATTATCACAATATACTCTTATATCTGTATTAGCTGTAAGTCTTCCTAAAACAAATAAAATAAATAAATAAAATAAGCAGGCGTGTCGCGTGTGCGCGTCCATTAGGCGAAATTACTTAAATTAGTAACGAGACAAATGAGACAGACGTTGAGACAGTACTTAGTAAGTCTCTTGAGCCCGGTCATTTGATTAAATACATACCTAACCCTTGTGTGCCCTTCACACCAGTACACCTTGCTGCTTGGCGGTATAATAAGAACACTTCTTTTGTTCTCGCGGAGGAATCTTTCAAAAGCTCCGTGAGACCGATTCTTCTTAATTCTTTCGAATCGGTACAAAAGAGGGGATCTAGTTGGATATGTACCACGTGTAATCAATTACCTAATTCGTTCAATATTTGCGGCATATCCTGGTGGTACAAAGTGACGATGGGCTCAATGCCTTTCTCCAGAAGACCATCAATAAAGTCGCTGTAGTACTTTTTGCCATCCTCGCTGATGCGGTTAGCAAAGCCGTCGGGCAGTAGACGAGGCCAGTTCATTGAGAACCTTCGGGAAAAGAAAATACAGTATTATCCCGTCAAATGTCGGTGGTTCAGTGGTCAGAAACCCTGGCTGCTAACTAAAAGGTCGCGGCTTTGATGTTCACTGAGTGCAAAATATTTGCATGCATAAACATTTTTCTAGTCATCATCATCAGTAACCGAAACACGCTGAACAAAAGGGCCCTTACAAGGGAGGGGGGAGGCGTCTTGAAGATGAGAGGGTGCTATTCTTACCCGGACTCTCCACTGGGAAAACATGGATCTCATAAATAAGTATTAATAAAATAATTAAGTAATTTATTTATTTGTTCCGTTAACTTCGAAGTTCCAAGATGCTAACATAGTGAATTTTCACACTAGTTAAAACAAAAACTATTTGACTTTTTGAAATTATTGCTATACTGGAACATAGAGAAAAATTCGGTGAGTTTGATGACATTTAAAACTCATTTTGACCATTTTGGGACTTGGTGACTTTTCGCTCTACGTGGACGTTAGCATATAACGACCTAGACTGAGACAAACACCTAGTCTGCAAAAAAAAAATGTGCGTGTGTGGAGTCCCTCCGCGCGGTAGAAGTGAAACTTCATTCTCGCTCAGTCGATCGGTCGGTCGGTCGGTCGGTCCCTCACTCACTTACTCACTCACACACACACACACACACACACACACACACACACCCACACACACACACACATTAACTCAACTCAACTCAACTCAACTCAACTCAACTCAAGTCAACTCAACTCAACTCAACTCAACTCAACTCAACTCAACTCAACTCAACTCAACCAACCCACCCAAACTGAAACCCACTGAAACCCACTGAAACCCACTGAAACCCACTGAAACCCACTGAAACCCACTGAAACCCACTGATACCCACTGAAACCCACTGAAATCCACTGAAACCCACTCACTCAGTGACGGCGTCACATGAGCGCTTTCATAACCATAACAAATTTACGCCTATCGCCTATCGTTTAACACCTATCACTTAACGCCTATCACCTTCATTTAACGCTTAACGCGTTATGTGATAACATTTTTGGAAGTCGCAAAAGAAGTTTCACTTCAAAAAGTAAACTCAACGTTCAATTAGTTTATTCATCCAGGATAACAGTAAGTATCTCACAAGTAAGTATTATCAGTCCGGACTCAACAATTTATTGTAGGCCTTTGTTCAGCTGTGGCCATCTAAAGAAGAAGTGGATGAATGATGATATTACATACAATGTCAATCAAAGATACTTTACCTGTAAAACTTCAGCCCTAACTCCGCAGCCATTTCGACGTCTCGTCTCCACAAGTAATAGGACTTACAGGCTTCATCACCGTTGCCGTGGTCCGACGTCACCTCAGGCGTCGTGTGCGTTATGTGATCCCACCTGCTTTCTCCTTTATCTGAAAGATAGTCATTTATTAGGTGGTAGGTACTTGTGCAAGCAACCGTCCAGGTAGGGATCACCGAAGGCGTTCGGGGTGTGGGTCCTACGACGTCCATTGAGTACGGCGGCGGGGTTGCGACCTATGTCCTCGTGGGTGTCTGGTTTCCGGGGGGCTACAATGCGCCCTCCAGCGTCGGGCTCAAAGGCAAGGCACTGAGGGGCCCCTGGTGCAGATCCCACCGGAATGTCTCATGTGTCGATGTGACAGCAGCTATATAATGCGCCCCGGCAGCAGGCTCAAAAGCAAGGCACTGAGCGCTGGTGCCGATCCCACTGGAGAGCCCTGGTGTCCGCTCTCATGTGCCGATGCGACAGCCGCGGGCGTTTTAGTTGGTCAAACAAACCCCACATAACCCGGTTGAACCCCACAGGTAAGAAAGAGTACCACCGCAGTGAGATATTCTGCCATCAAGCAGTAATGTGTAAACATTGCTGTGTTCTAGTGAAGCTGATGATACCTGGGGGTCTAGTAGTAGTTGCGATAGTTTACGAGCTCGATCAAACTGTCAGTTTTCTACATACATATCACACCAGCGCCCCTAGCGGTAACTATCGAGAACTAGTAAAATACTAGACCCCCTGAACATAAATGTCTTTAGGGTCGGCAACGCGCTAGCGATTCTTTTGGTGTTGCTAGCGTCCATAGGCTGCGGTGACTACCGAAAGACGTTCCGGCCCGTCTTTTTGTTTCCCTTTAATAGCCTTTATCCAACGGGAGGAAATGAGTGGGTGCTACATTCTTACCCGGATAACCCACCCCAAAACTGGTACACCGTTTCTGTCCGTGATAGTACATGTAAGCGACGCGCTCATTATTTGTTTATACCTTTTTGCCCGAATGGCCCAGGAAGAGAGTTATATTTTCGAGATTATGTATTTATGTAAGTATGTATGTATGTATGTCTATTTCTTTGGCACGGCCTACAGCTTAAATGGCTTGATGGACTGCGAGTTATAATATGTCGTTGGATTCGTCTTAGTTGTGGGAGTGACATAGGCTACATATTTTTCCAAAAAAAAGTAATATGGTAGCCGTTAGCCGCCATTTCGTATTTTTTTTACTTCCTAAAACATAAATATGGGTATCAAATGAAAGGTCTTAACGAGACAACTTGAAATATTATATATAAATGTGTAGACGTTTTATGTACCTATGTATAATGTAATTTAAGCCCATTTTGATTGTTCTCAGTCAGGTTTTTTATGATTTTATAATTTATACTTAGGTACTTGTTAATATTAGAAGTTGAGTTTCGGTCGTTGACGGAGGACCACGTGAGTGGTTATGGACGCATGCGTGTTGGCTGTTCGGCCATAATATTATTTTATATGTGAAATTCAGTTGTTTTGCAAATTTTTTTTATAGAGAAAACAACGTATGTAGATATTTTATCGAAAAATATTAACAAATATACTTAAAGTAGGTAAAAAAACTTCCTCCAAGTTGTCCCCGCACTGGGAGGGAAGGGTACCTAAAAGACTGGCGGCGTTACCTGTTAGTATGGCCAAGCTTATACGTTGGCAGAAAAGCTATCAGCCCGACGGTCTCCTGAGACTTCGATAAGTTTGGATGAAATTTCTTTCACCAAACCGTGCGTCTCATGAGGCCAAGGTCCCATGGTCTCCACCGCAAAGGGCGCAAATATATTTACAATTACAATATATTATTTATTTTTCCAAGTTTCTCGTCTTAATCGTTCCGCAGAAGGGTCACACAGTAGGTAAATAATTTGAAATTTTTAAAACATAGTCTGTTTAATATATAATAACATAGTCTGCTTAATATATAATATAATATAATAATAATAATAATAATAATAAATACACTTTATTGTACACCAAAAGTTACATGTAAATTGAACAATACGTTGAAGATATCAATGTACAAAGGCGGCCTTATCGCTAAAAAGCAATCTCTTCCAGGCAACCTAAACCGGTTCCTAGTTATGAACATCGTTATAGTAAGTAATTATGTTTATGACAAGGTCACACAGCATAAACAAAAATCTATACTATAATAAAACTCAAAGAGCACTTTTTCTGTACATTGAATATTTTTCCAAAATTTCTATGTGGGGATACTATACTATCGACATAGAGGCCAAAACAATTTTTTTTGGAATTATTGTCTGTCTGTCTGTCTGTCTGTCGTTCTGTTTGTCCAGGTATCATTTGAAAACCCGTGGATGGATTTTGATACGACTTTCACTGATGTGTTGTGTAGAAGTAGGGGTATAAATTGGTATATAAAATATCACGCTATGTTTCATAGGGGCTAAGCAGTGAAACATTACTTGCACATATTACTACGTAATTTCCTTTGTATGTGAATAGGGTAATTATAGACTGATCAGTTAATCATTAAGATATGTATTATTACGCTATATACAATAGGGACTGAGCAGACATTTAGTTTGCATAAGATATCGCAGTGGCGAAGGGTCAATTTATGTAAGGGGTAAGACGGTTCGGTACACCCAGGACATTTTCATTAAATTTCTGTGTTGTTCTAAGTACTTTGCTGATAGCAATATGACATTATATCTTTGAAAAGTTAAAATCTGTAAATCCCGATCGAGTCCAGACTAGATTAGGAAAGAAATAGGCAAGGGAAAAATACCATTTCATTTCATTTAAAAGCCAGCGGTTAGATCCGCTGCACCACCAAGGCTACATTTGGCTTCTAATTGTCTTTCTGTTTTTACTTGTAATTGTGTTTCATTGTGGTGTCCAAATAAATTTTTCTTATTCTTATTCTTATTTGTATAGGTAGGTAGAAATTGAGAATACGAAATTGCAAAATTTTTACTTAGGTAAAAGACCTAAAATGACTCGAAATTATCTAATCTAACGCAATAAAATGTACAACTACAATTCACACTAGACACAATGAACAGCGCTCCCAAAAAACTCTTCAATCAAGGTCAGGCCTCTTCAGTTTCATGAAATTCTAATGAAACTCCCCAAGTCCAGGAAGTGTATAGGTATTGTATTACAGTCGCAACAATAAAAGATGCGAAAAACTTAGAACTTTCATTATCGAATATCATTAGACAGTAATTTACGATGTTAGCGTGATTTACATTATGAACAGCGCCATCTATCGGTGAGATTGTTAGTTACACTATTTATAACTCAAGAACGGCCTAACCGATTCGGCTGAAAATTGGTGGGGAGGTAGTTTAGAACCAAGAAATGGACATAGGATACTTTTTATCCCGGTAGGCTAAGGTTAAGCAACGTTAGGTAAGGTCATTAAATAGATGGGTGAACCGATTTGTATGAAAGTGTGCATATCGGGTAGGTCTGAGAATAGGTCATACATTATATTTCATACCGCTAGGTTAAGGTTAAGCAACATAAGGCAAGGTCATTAAATAGATGGGTGAACCGATATGTATAAAATTTTGTGTGCATATCGGGGAGGTTTGAGAATAGGTCATAAAGTATATGTAATGCCACTGATACCATGATTGACGAGAGGAGGGTGCAAGAGAGGAGAAAGAGGGAGAGGGGATTCGAGGAGGTGGTGATGGGGTGAGGGATCGGGGGAGTTAGGTGGAAGGGGGGAGTGAGAAGGAGCAAGTTCGTAGAAGAGAGAGGGGGAGAGGGTTCAGAGAGGGGACAACAGGGAGAGGTAGAGGGAAGTGTGACGGAAACAGAAGCGGGAGTGGGAAAGAGAGAGGAGAGAAAGAGCATATAATTAGGTTTTTCTTTATAAGTGAGAGAGAGATGGAGAGAGATAAATCTAGGGAGGAGGGAGAAAAGGGGAGCAAAATGTAACAAAAGCGCGGGCGGAGCTGCACGGGTCAGCTAGTACAATATAAAGTTATTTATAGTTCTAAGCAAAAACTGAATGAGGTCATATTTTTATTTATGGTACGTACGCACGTCATTTGTTGCTAACAAACACTCTACACTACATAGTTATTAACTAACCGTTAATAACTGTTAATGTAAAACCAGCTCATTATCAAGTACTATCGCGGACACGAACGCTGTACCAGTTTTCAATCAAAATCGTTCGAATGACGTTACGTGCACTCACCCCGTCCGCATGTATTTTGGAACGAATCATCCTAGGTAGGGTTTCGTGAGGCTATTGAAATCAAAAAACATCCTAATTTCAATAGAGAAGATGGTTGGGTGTTACCACCGGCTTGGGATCCTGTGATAAATATAATTAAATCCAATAGCAATCAAAATACTGCACGGCCTCAAGATACTGTAAGCTCTTACTGCGTAGATCGGACCAACAATAATAACTAAGAAGACCTGAGGGTACACCGGCGTAATTGTGACATAAGGACGTTCAACATCTCAGTCCTCCCGTGACCATGGGTGCTGTAAAGCATTCGAAACGTCGGGATAGTAAAATCAAAAAATAAACCGCGATAAAATCCGTAAAAGTAGTTTGATTTCAATGTTTAATATTCGCGTAAGTAAAAGACAACATTACTAGATAATATTTGCCTAGTCTCTAAATTATTATGAAATAAAGTCGGTTGATTGTTTTTAATGTTCATTTCTTCTAAACTGCACAGTGATTTTCTTTTCCTTTTTTAATCTGCAATCAGTCTAAGCGACTTTAGGCGGATGCGTTGACTTTAAGATGAAGTTTAGGATTCAGACTCTTCCTTTGTTTTCAGTTTCGGTTTTCTCGGACGTGCCGTGAACGTGGGTTTACAACCAGAGCTCTTGCGAGGGGGTAGGTGTTGTGTTTTAAACGTTCCCGGTAGCAACTCTCTCTGAGGCGTATTTCCTCACCGACAGTAGTTAACTTCTAATGTGAATTTTGATGAGGTTATTATCATCACTTGAAGAATCGAGCGATTAGCATAGCACCCACCCATTTCCTCTCGTTGGATGTCGGCACACCTTCAATAATATTGTCAATATTCTACAACCCGTGCGACTTAACTGTGCACCTGGCGCTGTGACGTCGCATTCCAGCGAGGTGCACAGTTAAGTCGCACGGGTCATAGACTATTGTCAATATTATTGACAGCTAGCCTAAGAGACACTATGTTGAATAATATTTCCTTACCGCTAACATTCCAAGCACCTTCTGTTTGGTATGACGATGTGGAGCTACCAAACTTGAACCCTGGAGGGAACTTGAGTTCGTCTGCACAGCAGCACAGACCAGCCAACGCACTGCAAAAAATTAACTAGGTATAGTTACTTTTACGAAAACATTTAGGTTTACAGTTAAACGAGAGTTATAGCGGAAATATTAGCAGCCTAAAGATGTCCACTAATTAACAAAGGGTCTCCCTTAGAAGGGAGGGCTCCCTCATCCCCACTCCCCACCTCCTCATCTATCATCCCCACGGTTGGCAGGCGTCTTGGAGATCGCAAGTGGTCGAATCGTACAGGTGGTGGTAGGTAATCCAATAGTAGACCTTCGGAGTCGCTGGACGTTCGGGGTGTGAGCCCTAGGACGTCCATTGAGTACGGCGGCGACTCCGAGGAGGACGGCGGCGGAGTTGCGACCCCGTCCCCGTGAGCAGGTTCCCGGGGGGCTACAATGCGCTCCCCGGCGGCGGGCTCAAAGGCAAGGCACTGAGGGGTGCAGATCCCACCGGAGAGACCTGAGTCCCCTCTCATGTGCCGATGTGACAGCCGCGGGGGTTTTAGTGGGTAAGATTCCCACATACCCCGGTTGAGCCCCACAGCTCCCGGGGATATTTGAAGATTTCGCGTCAAAAAAAAGGTACTCCAATAGAAATTCGGGCCCGCTTTCTTGTTTTCTCTTTGTCGCCTCTTACGGAGTCCCCAAGGGGAGGAGATGGGAGGGTGCTAGTCTTACCTGGACTCCCCACGGGTAACAGGTATAGCGGTCAGACGTAGGAGCGACTTTTTACATGCCCATCCGATGCATGGATCATCTTACTTTTCAGGCAAGCAGGTGATAAGCCTGAATTATTATTGTCCTAACCAGTAAGGAACCCTTACACAAAGTTGTTGCTGCCCGCGGGATTGGAACCCGCGACCCGCGGTTTCCCGCTACGCCAGAGGCTGCCAACCTTAAGGTTGAGGAACGAGTTGAAAGTCGGATAGAAAAAAACGGAAACCAGATCTAAC
This sequence comes from Furcula furcula, assembly GCA_911728495.1. Taxonomy (NCBI): domain Eukaryota; kingdom Metazoa; phylum Arthropoda; class Insecta; order Lepidoptera; family Notodontidae; genus Furcula; species Furcula furcula. Next base: position 4,485,364 of record OU452264.1, on the reverse strand, counting down.
CTAACCTGATGGAAAGCAACGATGTAATCAAAGATAAAGATTTCCAAGCCGCCTGCCAAGCGTGGGGATTATGGAAGCCCCTCCCTTCTCAGGGGGAGGCCTTTGTTCAGCAGTGGACGTCTATAGAAGATAATAGCACCCTCCCATCCCTTACAATTGGGTGTCGTAAGAGGCGACTAAGGGGAAACCAGAAGTAACTACGTAAGATGGTTAGCAGCGTATCCATCTCCGCGTATACTGTGATCCCTAAGACGTATGTCAAGCATGGCAATTATGACACACTCCCTCTCCCTGGGAGGACAATGTTCAACAGTCGATATGTATGGCTGATAATTTTGAAATGGTGATGAGTATGCTTGTCCACTGCTGGGCAAACGTCTGCTCTCCTTCTGAGACACGCAAGCCGGCTTCTTTCTATATAATACTAGCAATTTCCTGATTTATTTTATTTAGAGAATTTATTCAGTAAATTTCGAGTCAATCGAACCATACAATAAAAAGTTTCATACAAAAGAACTTTAACCCCTTTAGGAGTCGAATTTTCAAAAATCCTTTCTTAATGGATGGTTACGTCATAAGAAGAACCTACTGTCCAAATTTCAGCTTTCTAGGTCCAGCGGTTTGGACAGTGCGTTTATGAATCAGTCAGTCAGTCAGGACAAGTAATTTTATATGTACTTATAGATAATGAAGCAAACATCCGGCTTCTGGCATTATATAAGTAATATAAATAATAGAAAGTCAGGCTGCGGTACAAAATCACATACGCCTTCTGTCGCTGAATTACTTATATTATAAAAATATAGCTGACCCGCGCTTGTTTTACTTATTTAGTTTTTTTTTTCTTTATGCACACATATTTCACTCTATAATATCATTGCCCACATAGACTTAAATATTATGTTTATATTACGCATTTATAATATTATTAGATACATACGTATTGAATACACCCTCCACCTCCTGTTTTTGACGTCGGTTAAAAACCGGGACGCCCTCCGAAGCACTAAGACGCTTGGTTCAAATGGTAATGTAATGACCTTGTCTAAAGTTGATTAACCTAGCGGTATGAAATATCCTTTACGACCTATTCCCATACCTAACAAATATACTTGCATAAAAAAATTAAAAAAAAGATTCGTTCAAGCAGTTTCGGAGCAGTCCGACCACAAACACCGTGACACTAGATTTTTATTGTATTTATAAGAAAAGATTACTACTCACAATAGCAGTACCGCCTTGACACACGTCATGTTGTAAACTGTTAGAATCTTAGGATTAGAATAGTACCGAAAGTAAAACTTGTTATCACAGATTCAGTAGTTTAGCGAGCGCTCGCGGCTGTTGCGGCTTGCGACGTATTCATATAGAAAGCTTATCAGGTGGAGATGAACACCATATTCGCTGTAGGTAACTGCTAATTCTCGAGTCATTATTAGGTAGGGGCCCTCATGCCATTCGTGTTAGATTACTTCTTATCTATCTTATCTATAAGTACTTATAATAAAACTGTAACAGGTCCAATTCTGTAAATTGAAGATATTTTGAAAATTATATTTGGAGGGCATTCTATAACCGATACTAAAGCCAAAAATGTATTTATTTTTATTTTTGTCTGTCTGTCTGTATCTCGGCTGTGCATCACGCCGAAACTACTGGATGGATTAAAACGAAACTTGGCATGATTTGAGTTAATACTCCGAGGTAGGACATAGGATACTTTTTATCCCGACATTCGGCACGGTTCCCTTGGGAGAGGGGACTAAAGTCAAAATATGGACTTGGTTACACGCTTGCTCCGATTTTATCAATTTTTCATTATAATTATAATAAATATTCGTAAGGGAACACTCATAGACAGTTGTTAACAATGTTTGGAAATCGATCAGGTTAAGCAACGTTAGGTAAGGTCATTAAATAGATGGGTGACTGTTTAACGCCATTTGAACTAAACGTCTCCGTGCTTTGGAGGGCAAGTATAAAGTGGGTCCAAGTTTTTAACCGACTTTAAAAAAGGAGGTTTTGTATTCTATGCGAATGTATATTATTGAAAGTTTAGCGAACGTAAACACATCGCGGGCGGAGCTGCGTGGGTCAGCTAATCAGAAATAAAACTACTTTTACTTTATATCGCGGTTTATTTTAGATTTTGAGCACCCATGGTCACGGGAGGACTGAGATGTTGACCGTCCTTATGTCACAATTATGCCGGTGTACCCTCTGGGTCTTCTTAAGTTATTATAATTATTGTTAGTCCGATCTACGCAGTATTAGTTTTCTGTCTCAGAGTAATTAGAATGGAGCTAGTATCGCGTCGATTCCCCGAACAAATTTTTCGTGGCACTTTTGCGGGGTGCGGGAGGCGAAGTAAACACACAGATACAATTTCACGCATACCTACACTATAATAAACTCGCAACACATTCAAAAAGATACGCACACAAATAAAGAATGACCTGAACATATGAACAAAATTTGGCAGAGGGGTTAGCGCATCATGATCTCTCCAGTGGTATCTCCTCTAAGTTTTATGTACACTGTATGGCCCAAGGTGTTATCAGGATTACGTATTACTAATACATCTAAGAAAGCTAGTGAACTCCATTGTGAATTGGATTGATTGATGGAATTATACTTCGTTTATTTCACGAAGACAAGTCTGATTTAAGTACTTGCAGCAGACGGGAGATCATGCTGCCCAAGTCACAGATTTAAAGATATAAATACATATTTTTTTAAAATAACATTCACTATTTTGACTCATTTCTCGGCAATGGCATGCAACCGGTCGCCATCTTCATTACGTGATTTTGTGATGCCCGAGTCACTAGCCTTGCGCAGAATGTGTCACTTGAATGAAAAGATATATACATATCTTTTCACTACTGTGAAGTATATCTATCTTTTAGTTCAATAGTTCAATCTAGTCCAGTAGCTCAACAGAAATGATTTAGTCTGTTGCTCGGTTTTCGTTCTTAGTTCAATGAGAGATATTGAAATGGTTGATATATTAATTATCAGTACACTTTTTAACCAGCTTATCGCATGAGTTGAGACATGAGTATATAACTTCCGTTAATTTTCTGTTTTTGTAAAGTTAAAGCCATTTGGAAACGTATTCCCGCACAATTGGTACATTATATCTCAATGCACACAACTCATTTCAGATGAACAGTAAACTGTAACAATTATTCTGAAGTGTCCCGTACTCTCGTAACATCATGTCATAAAGCTCAAAATACTCTAAAAACTTTACAGTTTTCATAACTACTGAGATACTTACAAATGAAAACAATGCGCTTTTATGATTGCTACATTTTATATTCAAGCTCGTGCAAATGTGTTTATAAACTGTACATTGCCATTTTGCTTGGTAGTTCAATATCAGCTTTTCTAAATAACAAGCAATGTACAGCTAAAGTAAGAGCACACCTAATATCTCGAACGATTGTATTACATAACCGAGTCAAAGTTTGGGTGAAGTAGAAAAATCACTTCAGTACCTACTACAGAGCGAGACAGCATTATCTATCCGCACTGCGTATCGTTCGTGTTTCGGATCGGATCGTTCGCGCCCGGTGGACTAAACAACTGAACTATGAAGTAGATGAATTGTAACTGAAGTAGAGAACGAAGGAAGTAAACCAACTGAAGTAGTCCAATTGAAGGATTCATTCGTGAACTACACACGACTACGAGTCACACGTAAATTTACCTCCACAAATCAAATAAGATTGGATTTAAAGAAAATTTCCGCTAGTGAAGATATTGTATCGTCATAAGATGTGTCAGCATAATATTGGTAAATTCTTTACTTGTTGTAGTTGTAATAAAACTTCAAGGTGAGTACAAAATTATATCAAAGTACAGACTAATATTTTTCTTTTTGGCAACTACCCACATATTTTATTTTTATATTAATTAAATAATCTACATTGTGATTGTCGTACGTAAATGAATGCTCAGTATCACAAAACGTGTATTGTATGTGTGTCCCAACATAGTATCTTAAGGGCGTTTGCGCGCTTTTGTGTACTTTGGCATTTGGAAAGAACATAAATAATTAAGGTCGGTACCTATCATGAACTATATTCTATTCGATGCTCATCGTATGATGTACTCGTGATATCCCAACGTATTTATTTTGCGCGGGGATGACGTGATATATGATATTTACCTATTTGAACCCACAAATTAATCATAGATCAGATATACCATTTCGATATCACAATTTCAATGTTACGAAAATATTTATGCATACACTACCTACTTTGTGTTATGAAAACGTGTTACGTACGTGAATACACAATACAAGTATATAGTGTACGGAAGGTGCCATGAAATAAATAAATATAATTATAACCTTACTTTTCTGTGATGTCTTTTTGGTGTGGTATTTGTGAATAGCTAGGAGCTGTCATCGTCTTCGGAGTTGGTCAAGAGGCGTTAGTCGTATTGTCCTCACGTAAACCGTGTATGGATCATTATGACATATGTATACAATGTTACCTATGATGTGTATTCATTGTTTAATCCTCGCGCTAGTCGTGTAAGGATCATTTGACGTCTATCTACACTGCGAGGCGCATTCATCGTTTAATCCTCACGTGAATCGTGTAAGGATCATTTGACGTCTAACTACACCGCGAGGCGCATTCATCGTTTAATCCTCACGTGAATCGTGTAAGGATCATTTGACGTCTAACTACACCGCGAGGCGCATTCATCGTTTAATCCTCACGTGAATCGTGTAAGGATCGTTTGACGTCTAACTACACTGCGAGGCGCCTTCATCGTTTATTCCTCACGAAAGCCGTGCAAGGATCATTTAACATCTATCTACACTGCGAGGCGCATTCATCGTTTAATCCTCACGTGAATCGTGTAAGGATCATTTAACATCTATCTACACTGCGAGGCGCATTCATCGTTTAATCCTCACGTTAATCGTGTATGGATCATATGACGTCCAACCACACTATAATGTGCATTCATTGGTTAATCCTCATGGGCATCGTGTAAGTATCCCGTGTAAGTATCAGATATCCAACTACGTCGCAGTGTGTACTCACTTGATCCTCATGTGAATCGTGTATGGGTAATGTGACAAAATGCACAATATGTGTTTATTGATTGATCCTCACGTAAACTGTGTATGGGTCCTATGGCGTGTAACTATCTTACAACGTGTATTTATTGTTCGATCCTCACGTACACTGTATAGGGTTCCTGTCACATCAAAATGCCTTACAAAGTGTATTTATTGTTTGATCTTTACGTAAACTGGTTATGGGTCTTATGACATCGAACTACCTTACAATATGTATTATTGTCGAATTCCCACGTATACCGTATATAGCTCCGATGGCATCAAGTTAATACATACATATAACAATCTTTGATGCATTGTATAGTACCACACATAATATCAAATTATCATGCGCATATTGGTAGATATGGATTTTATGAACCCCAGCTAGGTATGCGGGAGGTAGCGCATAGACCGAGATATAGCAAAGTATGTCTCCCAGAAAGCGTAAATCAAGTAAAAAGGTATATATAATAATACTGATTGTGACTACTGGTTGTGCATAATAATATTGTGCATAACTTGCGTATACAAAACATAATGTTGTAAATTACGAGATCCTAATAATCCTTCAGATTTACCACTTCCAAGGTCATACTATACTTAGCAATTATTGGGCCAAGGCCCTGCGTAAGATACATCATTTATAGAATGCTTAAATTCAGTATCATTAGCAGTATTAATTCCAGTATGGCGGAAGCTTGCTTAAACTTATATTTCAATTTATTTGCTCGTAAAATCTTAGAACAACCTATATTATACCTACATTGACATTTCTGTACCAATGGGTAGTAACAATATCAGTTATGCAATATAAGAAAATCAAGAAGGTTCAACAGCGTTGCCTGCACAGCTCAAATATTTTAAATTCTTATTAAGTAACAACGTCTACGTTAGAACTGTGAAACTAATATTATTGCATACCGTAAGGTCAAATATGATGCTACTATATTTGTATAACACCTGTAATAATATTTTGCAATAAATAAATTGAATTGAATCGAAAAATATAACAAACCACAGAGTATACAGTAAAAAAAAAAATGAGTTATATGTAATTTAATTTCGCACCGCACTTTTCAGAAGCTTTTAACGTATGGGGACAGCCTAGAAGCCGTATGTTTATCCCTACCACAGGCCTGTGCAGATCCTTGCACATCGATGACATCACTTTCATCATGCCCGCAGGCCAGTAACTACGCAGGAAAATACTACGAGCCGAATATGCTACAGGTATATCTGCGCCGGATGTACGTAAGTAGATGTCTTTATTCACAATTAATAAAAAATAATAATAATCTCGTAAGCCACGCACTGCAAAGATTGTGCAATTTGTGCTACGGCGAAATCCGTTCTGCAGACGAACATACATGTGTATGTACAAATATGAATACATAATTTATTGTAACAACCCCATGCTGGACGCGTTCATCCAAACAGTTGTCTTGGCTGGGATTCAGCCCTCGACTTCGGGGTGGTGGTTGAGGTTTCTAGCCACCGCATTATACGTCCCGTCAATCAAACATTAGTTTTATATAATAAGTTACAAGATCATTTGATTGATACATAATAGATGGTAATACAGATTAACATTATAAACTATAGATCTCTATGTCCACTATCATAATTACTCACATCAATTATTGGTTTATGTAATTCTGACTTATTAGCATTGACATACTTATATTAATCGTATTATAATCGAATTTTATTACTTGTTGCAAAATACCTAGCGGTCCTTCTCGCATTTTAACTACATATAGTACCGTAGTTTAATGGTAAAAGAAAATAAAGTCTTTATATACACATGAAATATATTAAAAATTAATATCACTAAAGTCTAAAAATAGAGTAAAAACATGTTAATACAGACTTAGAACCTTCAATTTATGTGAATCGCATAGTGATAATTGGGCATATTATAGCCATATAGATGTGATCAGGGTGGTTATACCGCTATCCCTTGATAATTGCTACGCTATCATTTATTTTTTACAATACATATTATTCTGGTTACACTCGCATTACTTTAACTGAAATCAGAATCTATTATTGTTACCCTAATGGACAACAATGATAACAATAATATTACAATTATGAATTTATATAGCCAACAAAATAAGGTTCTTCAAAGGAGTAAAGTAAAACTTTTTCTTTTTTACTATTGAAATAATAAATATTGAAATTTACCAAATATGAAAGTTTATTTGGAATACAAGTCAGCTAGTTATCTTAGAAAATGAGTGCTCAAAACTGTACAACATTACAAATTTTTCAGCCGCTTATTATGTTTGTTTATGTATAACATGCATATATATTATAAATATGAACACATGCATATCTATTTCCTTTTTCTTCATGTGCACTGTGTCCACTTTTCTCTTCTTTTCTTTTTTTCAACTCTCCTCTTACAGGTCTGCTGGAATAGATTCCATTTGAAATAAGCAGCACCTTTGTCCATTTTTTCCTATTAATTTTATGTAATTGTTTCCTTCTGTGTGCATAAATTGAAGAATAAATAATGAACCTTGCAGGGCAGGTTCTTTGAACGGGGTTGGAGATCGCATCGTGGTCTGGATTTAGAAAAAGTATACGACTGACAGACGTGGACGGAGTCTTTATTTCTATATTGTTTGAAAATTGGAAATTAGAGATACCGCAGAGAGATATTATGTATATCTCTGCCATTACAGAACCGAAAATCATTGTCGCGGTATTTAGTATGAACAGTATATCTTGTATGAAAAGTAAACAAGAAATTTATTAAGTATATAGATAGGCAATACGCCTTAATATCTTTAATTAATTTTTTTCGATGCTCTAAACATCCTGCAAGTAAATCAGACTTGTCTTCGTGAAATAAACGAAGTATAATTAAGAATCAAACGAACTTACCTTGTGAAGTTTGATGTCTAATTATATGAGTTTATTGAACGAAGACAAGTATACTCCCGCCCTCCCTCAATATTCCCGAAAAGTATCGAAAAAAATCAGCTCTAAAAGTAATGAAGATGGCGACCGGTTGCATGCCATTGCCGAGAAATGAGTCAAAATAGTGAATGTTATTTTAAAAAAATATGTATTTATATCTTTAAATCTGTGACTTGGGCAGCATGATCTCCCGTCTGCTGCAAGTAAATCAGACTTGTCTTCGTTCAATAATCTCATATAATTAGACATCAAACTTCACAAGGTAAGTTCGTTTGATTCTTAATTAAGATGGTCTAGGTATACAGTTACTTTATCAGATGGTAATATTGTGAAAGTATCATCTACATACCACTTGTAAAAGTAGTTTTATTTCAATATCTAGTATTCGCGTAAATTTGTTTTTAAAAGTCATGAAATATAAATTTTAACGACAAACCACTTGAGATATCGTATTTCAATGCCGCGAACCACTATCGCGCAGACACTTGAGACTAACGTAAACAGTTGCGCGGATAATTATACTGCTAATAGAGGTGGTGGTAGGGCAGCAGGTCAATAGACAGATACAATAAGTTTTTTAACACACAAATTTTCATTCCCTATTTTACACCATAAACTGACGAAATCTAAAAAAACGCTGATACAGCTATCTTTTTATTTTTATTAAAGAGTCTAATTACAAAATTTGAAGTCAAATGACAATGTTTTTACACCAATCCTACACAAACTTTCATCCTCTATTTTACAACCTTAACTAAGGAATTCTGAAAAACGCTGATACACGTGTCTTATTATTTTTGATAAAGAGTCTAATTACTAAATTTCAAGTCAAAAGACATTGTTTTTGAACCCATCCCATAGAAACTCTCAACCCCTATTTCACACCCTTAGAGTTCGAATTTCCAAAAATGCTTTCTTATTGATTGGTTAATCCATAAAATTAACCTTCGGTCCAAATTTTGTAGTCCTAGCTTTGGCAGTTTCGTCTCTGCGGTGTTGAGTCACCCACGCGAAAAAGGCCTACCTCTTTATAATATAGTATAGATACTTAATGAAACACAATTTAGTGACCATTTATCAATTCTGGCAGGTGTTTCGAATTTATTGGTAGTTAAATAGGGCATTTCTGGTAGGCGATTATACACAAACCATTAGAAAAATTTAAGTGGTAACTACTTGGTCAAAATTACGGTAAGTACCATTTTTATCTATGTTATGACAATCATTCGATCATCTTCATCGACACTCCTTTGCCAAAAAAAGTTGAAAGATAAATAGACAATTCTTTATTGCGCACAAACAAACATATACTAAGTAGAAGAATATGATACAAATTAATAAGACATGCAACAATGGGTGGCCTTATCGCTAAAAGCGATCTATTCCAGGCAACCTTAGAAAAGTATCTGAGTTAATACCTTTTTTTTTTGTTGACGCAGGAAAAAATGCGTTACGCATACCCTCCCGTTGGGGGACGAGAGGGTTATGTGGGACTCCCCCGGCTAGCCCGGGTATACCCACTAAACGACCCCGCGGCACTCCCGCATCGTCTTCATGGAGGGGAACTGGGAAACTGGCAGAGCCTTATCATCCAGTCCCCCGCCGACGACCGCCCGCCTTTACAGCGGGCCCCGCACGCCCCTCCCTACGAGGGGCCCGGAAATGACCGCGAGTGCTCGGTCATTCCCGCCGACGGTGGTGGTGAACCGTGCAGTGCAGGAGAAGGCGCCCCCGCCAGTCTCCCGCTATTCACCACCGGGGAGGAGGAGACGCTGATCGTACAGCCGTCTCACTCTTCCCCTTCTCCGCCTGCGGAGCGGCGCCGCGAGGGGATCGTCCTCCCGCGCGCGCTCCGCTGCCTCTTTCTGCGAGGACGTGATCTCGCAGAAAGAGGCGACCGCCGACCAGGCCGCCTCACCCCCCAGCATGGACAGAACCACGCCGGGCAGCGAGAGGTCCGGCCCCACCACCGCAGTCAGACCGCGGCGCAGCTCAGACCAGGCCGGGCACACCTCGAGGGTGTGCTGTGCCGAGTCCTCCGCCGCGCCGCAGTCGTGGCACGCGGCGGCCTCCTCCCTCCCAATCCAATGCAGGTACGACCCGAAGCATCCATGCCCGGTCAGCACCTGCACCAGACGGAACGAGAGGAAGCCGTGGGGCCGCTCGAGCCATCCCTGAAGGACTGGCCCGAGCGCGTCCAATGTTCGGCGGCCGAAGGTGGCAGAGGCGAGGTCCTCAGTCCAATGATGGACGATTGCGGCCCTCGCCTCCCGCCGGACGGCCTCCCGCTCCTCCGCGGATCTGAGTTAATACCTAAAGATGTTATACTAACCTACGATAATGCAAAGTCACCACTTTATAGAAGAGTCTCTAATAAAGAAGGATGATGGGTGATGACCCCAAAATAAACAAAACATTATGTACTTTGCACCTACAATTTAATGAGTATCATAATTGCTGATAGTAATGTTTGCTGAAAATAAAAGCCTTAGCAAGATTTCACAAGGTTGATTCATGTTGACAGATCTCATAAATGTTATTAGAATGACTAAAATTTTTTTTATTATACTGAGGCCTTAGGTTTTTTGGCAGTATTAATCTAACTTTTACGTGGAAAAGAGACGCAGATATACGCAGTTTATAGCTTCGTGCCTTTCTCTCGCATAAATAAGATTACAATAATACTGCTTTAACAGATAGTGACCAAACTCCAAATTTGACTTCACTAATGCTTTTGATTACGTAGCCTTCGACAATCTCATTAATGACCTTAAATGATACCATATGAGTTTTATACCCGTCGTATGATTCAATTCCTATCTTCAAAGACGCTCGAAGTGTGTCCGATATGATGAGACATTTTCAATGGTTGCGATTTTAGTACGGGTGTACCTCAAGGTAGTGTGATGTCTCCTATTCTTTTCTCAATCATCTCATTTTGTAAGTAATGAGTAGCTTCAACCTTTTTTAACTCAACTTGGTGACTAGACAGATGCTTATTTACAGCTTCAAGCTGGCGCAATCGTGGCGTACCATAGGTAACACTCCGGCACATCAGCAACAGAGTAAGGGTTAGGGCATGCACAATGGATATAACTGGGGCGAAGTGCGTCCCGGTAGCTACCGGGCCCAATTCATAGAGCCAACAAAGATATAACAAGACTAACAAATAACGAAAATAATTATATTGAAGTCGGCTCTAAGTATTGCGTGTTAACTACCACTCGTCACCGACTTCAACATATTTTCATTATTTATTGCTTTTAGATATTGTTTTTTTGCCATATATTTTTTTCTACAAAGATTTGTGTGCATGTCTCTTTATCCTGTGTACGGCTGTTATTTATCTATTTAAGTATGTATTTACAAAACAAATTATACAAGTATTTGTATCATTTGTCTGGTTACCATAGTACAGGTTCTGCTTAGATTAGGATTAGATGACCGTGTGTGGACTGCACCAGGATATTATTATTCTTCTGCGTAGTTGGCCGATCTTGTATAGGACAGACTGGCGATTGTGGCTGTATTGGTCGGTGTAGAGAAATTGAAATTATACTAATTTTACACCCGATTTATTTTTGACCTTAATTAACCGACGGCGACTTTTCGAATATTTTACAGCATTCAATGCACATTCATGAACATGTTTAGAATAGTACCTGCCATTATATTAGATTTTACAAACCACAATACCTCGTAAAAGTACAGCGATTCCTGCCAAGGATGATTCATGCTGCTATTGAAATCAAAAAACATCCAAATTGGTGGCTGGGTGCTACCACCAGCTTGATATTCCGTGATAAATATAATCAAATCCAAAAACGAAGCATTCCATTGCAACACCTCAAGATAAGATGTAAGCTGTTACTGCGTAGATCGGACTAACAATAATAATTAGAAGTCCTGATTTCATTTATCTGTTGGAATTTAATTAGATTTTAATTAAGCCCGTAAAAACTCCCATCCTTGAGGGGTTAAATAAAACAAACGTGCGAAAGAGAAGCATATACTTATAATTATATATTCGGACAGGATGACATAATTATTATTTATTTCTTATTAATCCACTTGGGTAAATTCAAACTACTCTATCTATAGTCTAATATTACATTCGTTTATACTTTAATGATATTATATAATCTGATATCTTTGTTTGCTACCGCCACCAATTTATTGATTTGAGATGGTTAGGATAAGAGGTGCGTTAGCAATTGTAGGGAGAAGTCGTAATTCCCTTTAAAAGGCTAACTGCCGGTCCCAATATCCTATCGATCCCTAACTATAAGTTAACCTCATCGATCAAGTCATCGATATCCGCCGATAAACCTCCGAAATGGAGCGATAATTAAAACCCTGACAGACTGTCATTTGAACAACCAACAGTCGGTAAGCTGCTAATATGTTATTATTGAAACGGAAATATGTCATTATAGCTATCGATGGGAACTAACGGTATTTTAACTTATAGTAAAGGATTGATAGGATATTGGGACCGGCAGTTAAAGGCTAAAGTAATATTACCATTACCAATATTCTATAACCCGCCCGACTTAACTGTGCACCTCGCTGGAATGCAACATCACAGCGCCAGGTGCACAGTTAAGTCGCACGGATTGTAAAGTATTGACAATAATTACCGACAATATTGACCGTGTGCGGGCTACCAAAGGGACAGATTGTCGTTGACACTCCAACTTGCCGCACTAAGCGTTTCGCTTCTTCTTTCCTCATGCGCACGGCCTAGCTGTGGAATACTGTCCCGGACACCGTTTTCCCAGATAAATATAACTTGGGTGTATTCAAGTCTAAAGTGAACAGGCATCTTATGTGTAAGCGCGGTCCATCCTAGACCACATCTTCACTGACCGTCATGTGAGATTGTGGTCAAGCGCAAACCTATTGTTTGTAATAAACTATTTAAATAAAAAAACTACTTCAAAGTAAATTATCTAAAAAGCATAAAATAACGAAAATATATTGAAGTCGGTGCTAGCACATCATCATGTTAACTAAGACTAGCATGAGCGGACACCGACTTCAATAGATTTTCGTTATTTTATGTTTTTTAGATAATTTAATTTGAAGTCAGTTTTTATTTAAAAAAAATTAGTTTATTTAACACTTTTTAGTGACTTTTATTTTAGGAAAATAGGTATCAGCACTATCACGCAACTCGAACGTCTACGATACAGTAACTTACTGAAAACATAAAAAAGTTATATCTCTTAAACTACTGGATCGATTTTCATAAAACTTGTACTCTACCCTAAGTTGAAAAATTTTCTAAGTATTGCAAAAATAATTTTTGAAATTGGACTTGTAGTTTCTGAGAAATCCGCGGACAAACCTACATACATATTATATACATACATACTCTCATAAAATTTGGTAAATTCGTTTAGAAGCCCACATAGACTAACATATATTAATATTACGCATTTTTATTAATATTACATACCTACGCGTCGAATAGAGAACCTTCTTTTTGAAGCCGGTTAAAAAAAAGATAGGTATCACAAAGTCAGAAAATCTGCGTATTAAATGAAAGGCGCGTGGCTTAACATAAAGCGGTCGTCTCGCTCGTCATACAGACGTAAAATAAAATAATAGTAATTATATTTCATATAAAGTATCATGGGTTGAATGAACCGCGCGGCTTCTGACGACGGAGGCGTAGTACTTCGCGGAGTCGCGCGCCGTACGCTCACGCAGCGGGTCTGAGAAGTTCACCGCGTACAGTCCGAAGCGTATCCTAATATAAGAAAAAAGATTGACTATAAGTATTTATAATATCATCATCAACAGCCGACAAACGTCCACAGCTGAACAAAGGCGTTCCTCTTAGGAGGAACCTTTGCCATAATCATCACACTTGGCAGGCGTCTTGGAGATCGCAGTAAAGGTAGTACGTAATTCAATAGTAAAACGCTCCTGCCCGTCTTCTTGTTCTCCCTTAGTCGCCTCTTACGTACACCTAACGGGAAGAGATGGGAGGGTAAAGATAAGCCGAATAGAGAAAAGTTGCAAAACACACAGCATGAGGGTGCTACTGGTAGCTTTTTCTATTTTTTCTAAGATACCATACTATGTTATAACCGGCCTACATCAGTCCACTGCTGGACGTAGATTTCCCCCAAGGCACCTCGCTTAACCCGAACTTTTCAGCTCTGCCAGTCACTGCCAACCCCGCTTTGCGTATATCACTCCAGCCTGCTTATTGCAGTTGGGCTTTGTCGCAAACTTCGTTTATTCCAAGTAGTTCGATCATCGGACAGATAGGAATAATTTTTTTCACACCACCTGCTTGATAACGTTGCATTGTGTGTCATATAAAGATGTCATAAAGTACCTCATTATATCCCCATAGTCTAGGCGGGTAATAATCTATACATATAAAATTACTTGTCCTGACTAGTCCAAAACGCTGGACCTAGAAAGCTGAAATTTGGACAGTAGGTTCTACTTATGACGTAAGCATCCACTAAGAAAGGATTTTTGAAAATTCGACTCCTAAAGGGGTTAAATGGGGTGTTTTCTTTTGTATGAAACTTTTTATTGTATGGTTGGATTGACTTGAAAAGATTCTCTAAATAAAATAAATCAATACGTGTTTCGCGAATTTTCAAAACAACCTTTGGGGGTGTGTTAGGGGTTGCTAAACTCTGTAAAAAAATTAGCGGGTGAAGGCTCAGGAAAATGCTAGTGTTGTACTAAACTTCCTTGGGTAATAATGTGATTTGAATTTCGAACGTCAAACGAAAATTCCTCAACACTTTTACCACAGGTCAGGTATAATACAACTTTAGGCAGATACCTGCACGAAAAAAAACATTTGAAAATCGAACCGGGCGCGACGAACAGACTGGGTTCTGCTTTCTGTTCTAGAAAAGAAAAAAAAAATGTTAACGCGTTAACTCTGCAAATCACTATGCTGATATTATTGATAGTCTCGTTGGTCTAGTGGTTAGACACCCTGGCCGCTACCCGATGGATCGTGGGTTCAATTCCCACCAAGTGTCTGGGAGTTATTTAACTATTTAATTAATATCATAGGCTCTGCCTAATAGTTTGGAATCAGATGACCGTGTGTGGATTGTCCCAAAATATTATTATTATTTTAATTCTAGCAATATTTGTATTTTATTACCTCGCAGTAGGTGTGAAAAGTAGTGTATTCTCCACGGGAATAAAGGTGTCTATGTCTTGGGCGAGCTTAAATCCCTCGCTGTACTCAGGATTCAAGTATTAACTCCCTCGCTACGCTCGGGAGTTAACTCTATCATCCCTCGCTGCGCTCGGGAGTTGCTAGAATCCTTCGTTATGCTCGCGATTCAATTTAACGCCCGCGCCGTAAGACACTACTTTATCCCCTTGGTGCATAAACTACTATTCTTCAAAATTCTCATCTGTCCGACTGGCTTCTGTGATCGAACAGTTTGGAAAGAAATATGTAAATGTTCCAAGTATTTATACCAACTGAATGTGGTAGTTCCACTGTACGATGGTTTAACAGTGGATGGCGGTCGCAACTGGTCGCAACGTTGCAGAAAATGTACGGTGGTTAAGCCGTACATCGTCGTACCTATCAGACAAGACATTTTCATTATTAAGGTTTTTTTAAGTAGGGAACATCCTACACAGTCCAGTAATTAAATTACTTCTCTGTGCCATATAATACGAAACCGAGTACATGTTTATCAATCTCCATGATGTAGTCTTTTATTTACGCGAATATTACACATTGAAATCAAACTACTTTTACGGATTTTATCGCGGTTTATTATTTTTATTTTATTTTAATAAACAGCGATAAAATCCATAAAAGTAGTTTGATTTCAATGTGTAATATTCGCGTAAATAAAAGACTACATCATGGAGATTGATAAACATATACATATTTCTTAGGCTTGATCGGGGGAATGCTTTGGTGGCTCGGGGAAGGCAGGTTTTAGCTGTTCTTGGATTGTTCTGTTGCTTACCATCAGGCGATCGTCTTGACACTAAGATAAATAAAAAAAAGGTCTTACGTGTAACCACCCCTCCATTCGAAGTTGTCCATCAGCGACCAGACGTTGTACCCAATTACTGATATCCCGTCCTTCATTGCCAGTAGAAGCTAGTAAACAAAAATAAGGTTAAATAAAAAAAAAGCTTAATAAAGTCTCCTAGTGAATACAAGGCTTCAGGAATCAATTTTATTCTTAAAGCCTTAATACCTCCTGATTTTCTTTAACAGAACAAAAAATTATACTTATAATAAAACTGTAACAGAACCAATTCTGTACATTGAAGATATTTTGAAAATTATTTTCGGAGGGCATTCTATAACCGATTCTGAACCCAAAACTGTTATTTTTTTTCATTTTTGTCCGTCTGACTGTCTGTATCATGGCAGGGCAGGGCAGTTTGAACTACTCTGACACCAGGTTCTCCACTAAACATACGACAAACCACTACATATTATAAAATCACAATAAGCATGTTTGTGAACAAACAATGGGTATATTAATATATATAATAAATTACATTATACTTATAGTGCATAAACGTATACATACCTATGTATTTATACAGTGTGTTACAAAATACCCCGTAAAAAATATACCGAAAAAAAGTAAAAAAATATTGTTATTGTCACTGGTGTGCAAACCCTATTTCAGTAAAAATAAAGAGTAAAACTACGCAGAATGTACTACATTTCTACCTAATTCGCGGAACGACAAAAAATTTAAAAGACCTAACCTAACGAAACAACCTAAAAACTGGTGGAAATGTCCAAATGTTGGAAAAAAACTCTTAACAGTTGTAAGATATCGATTAGAAGATTTGAAATTGACAACATATTTTTTTTTTCAACGTGACATTTCCTGAAGCCAGTACTTGAGTATAACGACATCCTTGTATTGAGATAGCACATCTATATAATATTATATGAATGAATAATAGAAAAACGATTAAAGTATACAATTATTAGGTAAAATAGGTACGTAGGCCTTTCTGTTAAATAATCTGGTTCCCTGACATGACCAGCTTACTAGGGTTGACAAAATTTTTGGCTTTGATAATTAATTATATTTTTTACGGGGTATTTTGTAACACGTTGTATATCAACTTTTCTCGATAAGACTTCATCTGATACCCATATTGATGTTTTTGTAAGTAAATAATAAATAAAAAGAAATCAAAATGGCAACTGACTCCATTGTATGTTCTGTTGGATAATTAAAGGGTGTAAGGGAGACCATGTACCGATTTTTTTTTTATAAGACTTCAAATAATGTCCGTTACAACATTACAGAAACTATTTATATGGAAAATGACAAATGACTAACTTATTAATTTTCGAGCATGTAATGAATATATGCGGAATAATATTTATTTTTCTAATTACATTGCTAATTTTCTAAAATAATAATAATTAATTGCCTATGTACTTACTTACTTACTGTTTTTGTGCAAAGAATAAATAAATAAATAAATTTTCCACAAATAAATAATATATTGTTTTTAAATTAAAATTATGCTTTATTATTTTACCAATAATGATGTTATACTAATTTTATTTAAAAAAGTGTTTTTTTTTTCGGAAATTCATAGCAAAGCCGATGAAAAATTTGAACAATGTAGTTCAGAATCATGTACTGGATCCCTGGTAGCGGTTTTCGGTACGATGTCCCTTACACCCCGTATAGCCAATGTCACCCCCAAAACTAATATGAACTTAACGACATAGTACATACATACTTACTCATATACATAATACACTTATATATGCACATACTCTCGAGAAACAGAGCCTAATCCTGAGGTATTCGGGCAAAAAGAGAATAGGCTAGATGACAAAATTTTTTTTGTCCGTCATATAGATTATCAAAAAATATTGGACACGTATTTTTTCTTTTGTCGATTAAACAAAAAATGACGAAGATATAGTGCTTTGAAATGTTGCGTGACGTCACTACGGTATATAATTTTTACTGAGGCGGGACGTAAAAAGCTCCCACTCCCAAACTTAGACGCTCTATATCTTTGGCAATTTTTATTGAATTGTTAAATAAAAAAATACGTGTCCAATATTTTTTGATAATCTAACTGACGGACTAATTAGTTTTTTTTTATCCAGTCATGATCCCTTTAGCCCACGCTCCCATACAAATCGGTGTAACTTGGGCCATCTTTTGTAATTATTATTCTAAGCAAACTTGTATCGAAAAAAATTTTTTTTATTTTTTTTTATAGTTTTTTTTTTATTTTTATTAATTTTAGAAAATAAATTGATTGATTGAAATAAAAAACTGCACATGCCACAATTTCGATGCGATGTAAATCCTTATCTACAGTGCTATAACAAGAGGTTCGTCTATAACAGTTACCTGTTCTAGATAGGATTGTATGTAGCTTAATCTTTTCTTGTCTTGAAGTCCTGTGTCCAAGCTCGGGTATCCATTCTCCCCGATCAAAATATCTATGGGACCGTACGTCTCGTTCAACCAATGCAGGTGTTGCCTCAATCCTTCAGGATATACCTGAAATTAATGATGCTTTGGGCAATGCTTTCTTCAGAATAGCGCAAGTCTTTACTGAGTGGTAGATTCCATGTTCAACAAAGACCGAAAAACTGTTAATAGTTATTTTTTTGCGTATACAGGGTGTCCCAGAAATGGGGTATCAAGCCGGTAATGACCCATAGTGTAAACCGCAAGCAATAAATTTGTGAAAGAAAATAATGAAAAAAGTCAACAATTTCAGTGCAGTGAACTCAAAATTTTGTTGATTATTTAACCGAAAATGAATGAATTTCATATTAAACAGGCACGCAATCAATAAAAATCAATGGCTCCATAGGAGTAGGCACGACACAGGGTTGCATAGAAACATTTTTTAGACGATATAAATAGTGTTTTATGTAATTCAAAATATAATTATCTGCCGTATTTTACATTTTTTTCGGGGTCTTTACTAACAATACTATAAGTACATACCATTTCGCTTCATATACCTACCCCTTCCGGGACACCCAGTATATTCAATACAAAGTTACGGAAAATATGTTCACTATGCGCACGGTAGTGATGGGTAAGTAGGTGCGCACGGTAGTGATGGGTAAGTAAGTGTGCACGATAATGATGGGTAAGTGGGTGCGCTCGGTAGTGATGGGTAAGTAGGTGCGCACGGTAGTGATGGGTAAGTGGGTGTGCACGGTAGTGATGGGTAAGTGGGTATGCATGGTAGTGATGGGTAAGTAGGTGTGCACGGTAGTGATGGGTAAGTAGGTGCGCACGGTAGTGATGGGTAAGTAGGTGTGCACGATAATGATGGGTAAGTGGGTGCGCTCGGTAGTGATGGGTAAGTAGGTGCGCACGGTAGTGATGGGTAAGTGGGTGTGCACGGTAGTGATGGGTAAGTGGGTATGCATGGTAGTGATGGGTAAGTAGGTGTGCACGGTAGTGATGGGTAAGTAGGTGCGCACGGTAGTGATGGGTAAGTAAGTGTGCACGATAATGATGGGTAAGTGGGTGCGCTCGGTAGTGATGGGTAAGTAGGTGCGCACGGTAGTGATGGGTAAGTGGGTGTGCACGGTAGTGATGGGTAAGTGGGTATGCATGGTAGTGATGGGTAAGTAGGTGTGCACGGTAGTGATGGGTAAGTAGGTGCGCACGGTAGTGATGGGTAAGTAAGTGTGCACGATAATGATGGGTAAGTGGGTGCGCTCGGTAGTGATGGGTAAGTAGGTGCGCACGGTAGTGATGGGTAAGTGGGTGTGCACGGTAGTGATGGGTAAGTGGGTATGCACGGTAGTGATGGGTAAGTAGGTGTGCACGGTAGTGATGGGTAAGTAGGTGCGCACGGTAGTGATGGGTAAGTAAGTGTGCACGATAATGATGGGTAAGTGGGTGCGCTCGGTAGTGATGGGTAAGTGGGTGTGCATGGTAGTGATGGGTAAGTGGGTATGCATGGTAGTGATGGGTAAGTAGGTGTGCACGGTAGTGATGGGTAAGTAGGTGCGCACGGTAGTGATGGGTAAGTAAGTGTGCACGATAATGATGGGTAAGTGGGTGCGCTCGGTAGTGATGGGTAAGTAGGTGCGCACGGTAGTGATGGGTAAGTGGGTGTGCACGGTAGTGATGGGTAAGTGGGTATGCATGGTAGTGATGGGTAAGTAGGTGTGCACGGTAGTGATGGGTAAGTAGGTGCGCACGGTAGTGATGGGTAAGTAAGTGTGCACGATAATGATGGGTAAGTGGGTGCGCTCGGTAGTGATGGGTAAGTAGGTGCGCACGGTAGTGATGGGTAAGTGGGTGTGCACGGTAGTGATGGGTAAGTGGGTATGCATGGTAGTGATGGGTAAGTAGGTGTGCACGGTAATGATGAGTAAGTGGGTGCGCACAGTAGTGGTGGGTAAGTAGCTGCGCACATGCGGTTACACTGCGCGTGCGCGTGATATGTAGGTATACTGTATCATTCTTTTTCTGAAGTTGATTAAAAATGGCAGTACAATAATTTGATATCTGAAGATTTTGGAATAAGAATTTCCGTTGATTAAAGTTAAACAGACGATTCATCTTACCGCAAACCAATCAATATCAGTGACCTCCCAAGCAGGATCATTTTCAAGCACTATTCCGATCTCATCAGAGCCGTAGGATGGCCAGGCGCCGATTGTTTCACCAGGCCGGGCTTTACGGACTAGCTTGCTAGTGTAATGATTTAACCCGTAGTAGTCGTACGTTCCTGGAGAATTTTTTTAAGCAAAATGAGTTAGAGAAGATTCGTCAAAGAACTAAAGTCCTCTCAGAGTCTGCAAGTTGAAGTTGGGTAGGCCAGATCGTTCGAAGCACCGATAGCCGATGGGGAAGAAAGGTTCTCGAGTGGCGACCACGAACCGGAAGACGCAGCGTAGGTAGGCCTCCGTCTATGTGGACAGACGACATTGTCCGCGTTGCAGGTAACCGGTGGATGCAAGCAGCCAATTGTCGTTCATTGTGGTTCAAGGGGGAGGATTATGTTCATCAGAAGACGTCTTCCGGATGGTAATGATGATGTGATGATGAGTTAGAGGGGAACGCCGAAAACGAACCAGTGGAGAACTATATGCGACAGTTACGTGTATGTATACCCTATTTCAGCAGTAACACCTCAGTGGGCGAGCACTTGCCTTGGAAACAAGGCGCGCAGGTTCGAACCGCGGCTTGCACTTCTAATTTCTTTAATTAATCATGTGCAAATCGACTTTGCGCGATTGTTACTAGCTTTCGGTGAGGGAAAACATCGTAAGGAAACCTGCATGTCTAAGAAAGCCTAACCAGCTTTCGAATGACGTGTGAAGTCCGCCAACCCGTACTTGGCCAGCGTGGTGGACTATGGCCTAAGCCCCTTTATCTGGTGGGGAGGCCCATGCTCAACAGTGGGACAAAACAAGGACAGTTAATATTATTATATACCCTATTTTTCTTTACAAGATCAGGATAAGAAAAATAAATGTATGACCACAGGACTGACCGGTAGCCAGCCAAAGACAATTTTAGTGATATCCAACTGTCCTATTTTCATACAGTTATTGTTCCAATTTTAATCTTGTAGAAACAGACGCGATTTCAAGTCAACCCCACACTTGGCAAGCGTCTTGGGGATCGCAGTATAGGTGGAAGATAAATCCAAAAGAAAGACGCTGCGGCCCGTTCTCTTGTTCTCGCTTAGTCGCCTCTTACGACACCCAACGAGAGGAGATGGGGGATGAAGTTCTAACCCGGCATCCCACAGGTGATTTCAAGTGCTGTAGTGGTATTATGTAAAAACATTTAACAAACTGGACAGCTAAATCCGCGGTGAGATGACAAATTCGTCCAACGAATTTGATTCAGCTGTCCAATTTGATATATCTTCTTAAAGAATAACCACTCAGCTCTATGTAAACTGGATCCAGTATACCTTTGACAAACTCAATTTCTTCCGGCGTGAAGGGTGGCAATCTGGGTTGCGGGTAGCCTTCTCTCTTGGCGTTCTCTGCTAACAGCTTCTCTATCCTTGGTGGCCACCCGCCTTGCTTCGAGAAAATAGGATGAGTGTAGCGACCTTCCTGAAAATAGAATTATCCTTTAACAAACCACGATCCAAAGTGACTGATATAGCTCATATTTCAACCGATCATCGTTGAGACCGATTGTTTTTAGTGTGGTACTACCAGGAAAACATAGCGTAGGACGACCCGTGACCAGATATGCTATTCTCTTCTCTAAGGTAACCTGTCGACGCTGTGCTCGACGGCGAGCTCGATGTCGACCCTCTGAATAATCTAATGGCAGGTTCTAAATGCAAATTAATATGACTATAGAATCTGATAACTTATGGATATTTAAAATGGTATACTAATATACATATAATAGGTTAAACAAGCCGAATACGTTTCTTTGCCTACCCTCTGTGCACGCCTGTTATTTGTCTACAACATACCCAAAATTCAGTAGCTAGCTCTGTCACCGTATCATTTGGCATTCTTCGCACGAACCAGTTAAAGATAGAAGTCACTGAAACCTTGCCTGAAACAATTTTTTTTTATTCAACACAAGCACAAGGTTGACTGCAGTCCAGCTTAATGGAAAGCGTCGACGCAATCAAAGATAATAATAATAAAAATTCTTTATTAATTAACCAGAATTAACAATTCCAGTAAGTAAATTAAAAAACTAATCAATAAACATTAGAATGAGATTATTATACGGGATGTAAGGGACATCGTACCGAAAACCGATAACAGGGATCCAGTACATGATTCTGAACATTCTAGTGTTGAAATTTTTCATCGGCATTTTCATGAATTTCCAAAAAAAAGATGCCCCTTTTTTAATAAAATTAGTAAGTATAACATCATTATTGGATTTATTTATTTATTTTATTTATTAAAAACAATAATTTACTTATTAGTACAAAATTAACAATCATCAGCAGCTGAAAAGTCCACTGCTGAACAACGGCCCCACCCTTAAAAGGGAGGGGTTGCCATAAACTCCACGCTTGACAGGCGGCTTCATTGAAATTAGCAATGTAATTTGAAAAATAAATATTATTCCGCACGTATTCATTACATGCTCAAAAATTAACAAGTTCGTAATTTTCCAGATAAATGGTTTCTGTAATGTTGTAACGGACAATATGAGAAATCTTCTATAAAAGTTTTCGGTACGTAGTCCCTTACACCCTGTATCGACACTGTATCCCTGTACAGACCCATGGGGTGTCCGGGTAAGAATAGCGCCCACCCATCTCCTCCCGTTGGGGGTTGGGGTTGGGCGACTAAGGGAAAAAAAGAAGCCGGGCAGCAGAGTCTTTCTATTGGATTATCTACCATCTATACTGCGATCCCCAAGCCGCCTGCCAAGCGTGGGGATTATGGCAACCCCTCCTTTTTAATGGGGAGGCCTTTGTTCAGCAGTGGACGTGTATCGGCTGCTGCTGCTGATGATGATGATGATGACTCAAAGATAATAATAATATTCTAGGACAATCTCTATACACGTAATATGATCCCAAACTAGGTAGAGCCTGTACTATGGTAATGGTTTTTTGTTTGTAAATACATACTTATATAGATAAACAGCACCCATATGCAATGTGAGAATCGAACCTACGATCCATTCGATAGCGGCCAGGGTTTCAAACCACTAGATCAACCACCATACCTTGATCAAGTTGCATTTAATTCTGCCCCAATTCCCGAAACTCACCATGATACTTAGGCTTGAACTCCTCATCGTAGATTCTCCAAGCTGCCGCGTGAGCCAACAACAGGTATTTGTTGCAAAGGAACCGGCCTATCTTCTTGTCTTCGAAAGCTGGTGCATGTATTCCCCCGTATTCACCATCGCAGACACCGAACGGCTCGTTTATAGTCACCCAGTACTTGACGCGGTCTGCAAAGAGGGTGTACACCACCCTGGCATAGTCCGCGAACCAGTCGACGACCAGAGGGTTTGCCCAGCCACCTGGAATTAATAGACTTGATGCTACAGTCACACACGAAGCTGAACATAATCATCCGGTGTAGGATAGGCTACTTCCAGATGACTCAATCTACGTCTAGCAAGAGACTATATCATGTCTTACCGAGGTCTTGGAGAGATTGAGGCTGTTCGAAATGGTATATAGTGACTAAAGGCTCGATGCCTCTCTCCAGAAGGGCGTCGATCAGGTCGCTATAGTACCTCACACCGTCCGGGTTGATGTGGTTAGGGAAACCGCTAGGCAGCAATCTTGTCCAGGATATTGAAAACCTGTAAAGTGGGAACATGTAGGAATCTTTTTTGCTACTCAACCGACCAGGCAAAACTACTAGTGGGGTTCAGTGACGTCATCAAAATTGCAGCTTGATGCCCAAAGCTGCAAGGTTCCAAGACAATTTAGCGTTCTTTGCCAACGGTCCAACCTCGTTGTCTTCACTGACCACTGTAGATGCTGGCTGACAGGAGTCACAGTGGTGAGAATGAGGTGTGAGATTAGTCACTCCCTGTGAGTTCCGGGGAAAAATTAAATTGTTATGGAACCCGCAAAAAATTATTAAAAATATGGAGGTAAAATTGGAAAGGATAGCAGGAACATGACATGAACAATTATAACAAACCACGTAGGTTCTTAAATACCTTAGAGAAAGAAAACAATAGAGAGCTGGCACTTTCTTTCTCATTCGCGCAAGAAAAGGATGCATTTATATATATTATATGTGATAGAAAGAAACAGAGCATATAATTTTTTGTCCCTCAGCGTGTGTTCAAAATCTGCCGCACCTACGGTGCGTTTTTTTCGAGTACTCATAAAATTTTCTAGTTCACGACCTAGCTTTGGAGTTTTAAATTGAATTGCATTATGAAATATCATTTATACTACATAATAGACGCATTTGAATAAATATCCTTAGCGTGTGTTAAGTGTACGAATGATTATTTTCCGTTATTTTCTGTCCTTATCGGCGGCACGCTAGCTAGATGTCTTGTTATATTCTGTCTACGTTAAATACTGTCGGTATACCATAGTGTGATGGTTAATAGAATACTCTTTATTTGCACACCAAAGTAAAACATATAGAAAACTTTAAAAAATAACTTAAATTAGGTACAAATGGGTGTTTATGCACAATGGATGCAATTGAGTCGTTGTAATCCAAGCGCGTTCCAGTGGTTACCGGGCCCTACTCATAGATACCAACAATAGAATTGAATAGCAGAGTTTCCATTGGGCCATTAGGCCCAATGGAAACTCATAGCATATTAATGCTAAATATTTTAAGAATGCTGAATTCTGGACACAAAAGCCTTAATATCTAATGTCTTAAGGGTCGGCAACGCGCTAGTGATTCTTCTGGTGTTGCTAGCGTCCATAGGCTGAGGTGACAGATTACCAACAGGCGAGCCGCATGCTTGCTTGCCACCTTGGTAGGATAAAAAATATGATGAAAAAGATATGTCGATTTCCACATCTTTTTACAGCTGCTATCATCTTGTGCTGTCACCAGATGACGTGGTAGTCCAGCAGTAGCTTCTATAAAAGTGTTTACCTATACATGTTAACCCCTAGTTCTTCCAGCATCTGGATGTCTCGTCTCCACAAATGGTAGGAGTCGCAGGCCACGTCCCCATCGCTACCGTCAGCTATCAATTCTGGCTGTGTATGTGTAAAACGATCATAAATACTTTCAGACTTTCCTGGAACAACAGTACAAAGAATAATGATTTCTGATATTTACGCGAATACTACACATTGAAATGAAACTAATTTTTTGTGAACATGTTCAGGATCGCACCCGCCATTATATTAGATTTGACAAACCACAAATCCTCGCAAAAGAACAGCGCTACCTACCAAGGATGATTCGAGAGGCTATTGAAATTAAAAAGCATCCAAATTTCAATAGAGAAGATGGCTGGGTGCTACCACCAGCTTGGGATCCCGTGATAAACATAGTCAAATCCAAAGACAAGCATTCCACTGCAGACCTCAAGACACTGTAAGCTCTTTCTGCGTAGATCGGACTAACAATAATAATTAGAAGACCTGAGGGTACCCTAAGACAACTATGACATTTGGACAGCTACCACCTCAGTCCGCCCGTGACCATGAATGCTGTAAAGTATTCGAAACGTCGGGTAATTAAAATCAAGAATAAACCGCGATATAATCCGTAAAATTAGTTTCATTTCAACAGTACTAAGAATATAATAATGAGAAATATGTAATTATCATCCGCCAAAAGACGTTAACTACTAAAAAAAGCCTCCTCCTTATAACCCTTATAATAGGGGTTGCCATAATCCCCGCACTTAGCAGGCGTCTTGGGGATCGCAGTATAGGTGATAGAAAGACGCTGCTGCCTCTCTTCCTATTTTTTCCCCGAACCATCGAAGACCGTAAAATGGTCTAGGTAGGTTATGATCACATTATCGTCTACATAGTTTTACATAAATCAAGTTTCTTCAGAAAAAAATATCCGGTCGTAATGAAATTTGCATGGAATCATCATAGTAGATTATTCTCTTGAATAAAAAAAGAATCATCGAAATCGGTTCATAATTGTCAGAGCAATGTAATGGAGAACATCAGTTTTATGGTTTTTACCAGATAAATTCCTCCACATCGTTTATGGTCCTCCAGGAAGTTCTTATCCGGTTGTGATAAAATTCATACAGATTCAATACAGTGGTTTCTTCTTTCGAATAAAAAAAGAATCATTTAAATTGGTAAATATTCGCCAGAGTTATGACCATTTTTGTCCTTAAAAAGCGACATAAAGTCATCTATATAGGCGTTCCTGCAGCTTTCCTGCGCAGTCACCATTCTTGTTTTTTCAGGAACTACTTATTACTAAGCAATAATTTTTTTATTACTAAGCAAAGATTTTTTCAAATCGTTTCATAATTGCCAGAGTTACGCGCGAACATACATAAAAAAAATATATACAGACGAATTGAGAACCTCCTCCTTTTTTGAAGTCGGTTAAAAAATTGAGAGATGTTTTGAAACAGAGTTCTTTTTTTTTGTTCTTTTGCTTAGACAAAGGTGGCGCTGGTATTTTAGACAATTCACTAGACAGCGCTGTACTAAATGCAGTCACAGAGCTTATTGTATGTAATTGTATCTTAATGTATCTTATTGTATATTATTGCATTTTATTGCATCTTATATTAGTAATTAATATTATGCATAACAAACTCACCGCTGATATTCCAAGCACCTTCCACCTGACCAGCTGATGTGGAGACTCCAAAATAGAACCCTGGAGGGAACCGCAACTGCTCCACACACCATGATCCACTGATTAAGCTGAAAATCGTAATTATTCTTCTTATGCGTGCTGTACCAAGATCAGCGATGGAGAGTCTGGCAAGGTCCGAAGTGCTCAGAACCTTTCTTTGTGTCAATGAAGGGGTAAGAGAGGTATAAGGGGTAAAAGCAAGTAGGTCGAGCAAACTTTTGTAAAGTATTTTTTTGGAGTTTGATTATCAGCCAAAACTACGTGACATAAACCAAAATAAAAATATATTTTGGGATGTGCAAGTAAAATCCTTTCATGTGATACCTCAATCAATATAGTAGTCTCACTTTGAAATTTTGATGATCCATCTCCACCCCAAAAAAAGAAAAAATATGTTTTTTTTTCATTTGCGATTAAGTTGGGTAAGTAAGATGTCCAAGATTAAAATCGATAGCGACAGTGGTTCCTGAAAGTGTGACAGACAGAAACAAAGTCTCACCGTAAGGGTTCCTTTTTACCTTTTAGGTATGGAACCCTAAAATTATTACTTAGTTCGATAGACACAAGTACTGTGGTGGGGGCGAAAAGGTGTCAGTCAGTTCTGGTTTTAGATTAAGTACATACTGTGTTTATTTATTTAGTGTGGTGTCTATTGAAGTCAGTTTAATTTTTTTTTAATAAAAAAAAATGATTGTAGTTCTATTCTCTTGAGTAGTCCTAATCTAAATATACCGATTTGGATATAAAGCTGTATCACTAACAAGTGTGCTTTACAATCTTAAGAGTTTAGTCCATATCTCCAGGATCCTGTCATCATGACCTGATCAACACGGGAACCACCTGGAAAGCATACCTTTCAAACAAAAGAAGAATTTTCTAAATCTGTCCACACGTCGGCAGTCGATCCTGCTCGTTGTTGTCATCTAGACAGCAGGCGTTAGGCCAAGTTAGAGGCCAAGAAGCAGCTTGCACAACTCTGATACTAGGGGGTCTATTCCCTAGTGCGAGGCACTAGGGGGGTCTTGGGGGGTGTACGAGTTTGATAGTTTATGACCTCGATGAAACGGTCAGTTTTCTCCCGTACATTGATTTTACTAGTTTTTGATAGTTACCGCTGGTGTTAAATGTATGGAGAGGACTGACCTTAGAGAAAGAAACCAATAGAGAGCTGGCTCTTTCTTTCTCATTCGCGCAAAGAATGCATTTATATATATTATATGTGATAGAAAGAAACAGAGCATATTATTTTTTGTCCGATACTCATGAAATTTTCTCGTTCACGATCTAGCTTTGGAGTTTTAAATTGAACTGCATTATGAAATATCGTTTAAACTACATATTAGGCGCATTTGAATAAATATCCATAACGTGTGTTATGTGTACGAATGATTATTTTCTGTCCTTATCGGCGGCACGCTAGAGATGTCTTGTTATATTCTGTCTACGGGACTGACAGTTTGATCGGGTTCGTTATCTTTATTTTTATCTCAACCTGTTCTAGATCCCCAAGTTGTCCACTAACCATATATGATAAAAACAAAACAAGACAGACTGAGTTCTGCAGTATGTCGGATAATGTAATATTTTAATAATAGATAGATTATGTACTAGTAATATTACGTGACAATTACACTGAAATCCGACATTCATCTAATTGCGTAACAGCTACACACAGCATTTTTATTCTTCCTATTTACGTAGATAGTGAGAGCAAGCCTGTTAAGATAAGAAGTTTAAATACCTAGCAATTGATAAAAACGTTACGAAGAAAGATAAGGAAGATTGTCTTTTTATTATCATATGAAGATTCTTTGCCTATTACCACGGTCTATTACATTATACATAAAAATACTGTAAAAATCTAAATCGGATCAAAATTATTTGCCACTCATTTAGATTGCCAGAATTATATTTGTTCCTTAAAAAGTGACAGAAATGTCATCTTTTTTAAAAAAAAATTCTGACGCACCATATTTGTTTTTTCAGGAACTAATTATTCGTAAGTAATCATTTTTGGATGGGATGGGCAGCGTTCGGGAAACTACGCGATATCTTCTCTTCCAAAATACCGCAGTGCCTGAAGACGAAGGGTTTTAACCAGTATGTGTTGCCAGTGATGACATATGGTACTGAGATGTGGTCTCTAACGGCTGGCCTTTTAGAGAAGTTCAGAGTCACACAACGAGCCATGGAGAGAGCTATGCTCGGAGTTTCTTTGCGCGACAGAATCCGAAATGTGGAGATTCGCCGAAGAACTAAGGTCACCGACATAGCTCTCAGAATCTGCAAGTTGAAGTGACAATGGGCAGGCCACATCACTCGAAGAACCGATAACCGTTGGGGAAGAAAGGTTCTCGAGTGGCGACCACGAATCGGAAGATGCAGCGTAGGCAGGCCTCCCACTAGGTGGACAGACGACATTGTGCGCGTCGCAGGTAACCGGTGGATGCAAATAGCCAATTGTCGTTCATTTTGGCGTTCTAAGGGGGTGGCCTATGTTCAGCAGTGGACGTCTTCCAGCTGAGTGATGATGAATCATTTTTGTCCGATCCACTGATGGGTCATCCACCAATCAGTGGATCGTATCCGTACAAGAAAGATTTTTTCCAATCTGTTCATAATTGCCAGAGTTATGCGCGAACATAAGTAAGTACTTACATAAAAATAAAAATATATTCAGTCGAATTGAGAACCACCTCCTTTTTTGAAGTTGGTTAAAAATATCATTAAAAATTATAAAATAATTTAAATATTATTGAAGTTGGTGCTAAATTACACAGCAAGTACGCTTTAGTTAAAAATATTGTTATCGTAGTTTATAACGTCGCGTCGTGTTGCCGAATAAGTAGGTATCACGGCAAAATGCTGTGTGGACTCCTTTTCAACGACTACTTATTTTTATTTTATGTGTAACTACCTATTGTTATTTTAAGTCATTGAATAATTTATTTCTATTCTATTCTCATGTGAAAGCCTATGTGTAATAAAGATATTTTGAGTTTGACTTTGAGTCGCCAGTCTGTCTTTTCAGTGGCAAATAGGTATGGCTGTAATAACTTCAGCTGTCGAGTCAGCGGGCTAGCAGTAGGTGTCTTTCCGTGCCTTGTCTTTAAGCCCGCCACCGGGGGCCCCATTATAGCCCCCGGGATATATAATAAACTGAGCCTATCTGCGTCTCTTTCCCTCGTGAAAGTAATATTACATAAGAGCTGTTGGTAGAGCCCCTGGATGCAATCACCTCTATTAGCAGTATTGATATCATCTTGACACGAGGTGGAGATGTCAATATACGTAGCGTATAGCTGTGTCACTTTCTATCGAGAAAGTAAGGTGACAATATTGAAGGTGACCACTGATCAATTTATCCTATTCTACATTTTAGGCTTTTAATGGGGACTAATCCTACCACTCCCACCACTGTTACTCCCACCACTGTTACTCCTGTAAGCCAGGATCTACAGTGGTCACCAGTGAAGATACCAAGGTTTGACCCTCGGCGAGTACCAGGAGAACGCTAAATTGTCTTGGAACCCGCAACAAATTAAAAAGGTAGATAGGAGGAGTTGGAAAGTCATAAATTCCACTTTGGGGACACATTTTGGGCTACGTGTTGGGCCCAGCAACCGCAGTTTTTAATATCTGACTAACTGCCGCACTCACAAACCACAATTATCTTTAATTATAATTAAGTCACTTTTTAATATCTATTTATTTCGACTGTCGGAGCCGATTGTGATTAATTTCGATTAATGAACACGAGATAATCGTTATATCTACCCATTATCTGCGTGTTAAGTATTAATGGGCTTCGAGCGTCGAAATAATCCGATTCCAAAATGAAGATTAACTTTCATTGTTGTTTGTAGGTACGGCAGTTAGTGTCGAGGTAAGCGAGACGTTCACTTGGTGACAAGTGACAAGCCTGGCCTTTTAGAGAAGCTCAGAGTCACACAACTAGATAAAATCTGGAATGTGGAGATTCGCCGAAGAAATAGAATAGTCACCGCTATAGTTCTTAGAATAATAATAATAAATACACTTTATTGTACACCAAAAGTTACATGTAAATCGAACAATACGTTGAAGATATCAATGTACAATGTCGGCCTTTATTGCTAAAAAGCAATCTCTTCCAGACAACCTACAATCTGCAAGTTGAAGTGGCAGTGAGCAGGCCACATCGCTTGAGGAACCGATGGGGAAGAAAGGTTGTCGAGTGGCGACCACGAACCGGAAGACGCAGCGTAGGCAGCCCTCCCACTACGTGGACTGACGACATTGTACGCGTCACAAGTAACCGGTGGATGTATCAATTTCAGTGTGGTGTTCCAAGAGGCCTATGTTCAGCTGTGGACGTCTTCCAGTAGGTGGTTATGAGTCATTGGTTAAACCGCTCTTAAAAATTTAAACTTACCAGATAACTACTATGACAACACTACACATATTATATTAAAGTGTAGACACTACGAGTTTACGTTTTGCACTGAGAAAAATAGACGTGCAGCTTTGTATTTTATTTGCTTAATTTAGTCATGTATCATAAAGTTTCACATATTTACATTACTATTGTATTTTACAGGTAGTGTTGTAGCCCGCTGATTCGCCTCTGTTGAATTAGATTTTTTTTCACACAATACAGAGTTCATTCAAAATTCTAATTGTAAGAAAATTATTATAACTCTTACAAATATTTACCTACTAGCCGGCCTACGCAGCTCCGCCCGCGCTCTTTTTACGTAATCTATATTTTTATTAGCATATATTTGTGTTCAATACCTAACCTCCTTTTTTAAAGTCGGTTAAAAACTGGGACCCACTTTTTACTTGCCCTCCGAAGCACGGAGACGTTTAGTTCAAATGACTTTAAACGGTCACCCATCTATTTTATGACCTTACCTAACGTTGCTTAACCTGATCGATTGCCAAACATTGATAAAAACTGTCTATGAGTGTTACCTTACTAATGTTTATTATAATTATAATGAAAAATTTCTAAAACCGGACCAAGCGTATAACCATGTACACATTTTGACTTTAATACCCTCTCCCAATAGAACCGTGTTAGATTACCGGATAAAAAGAATCCTATGTCCTACCTCGTAGTATTAATTCAAATCATGCGAAGTTTCATTTGAATCCATTCAATAGTTTCGGCGTGATGCGCGGCCATGATACAGACAGACAGACAGAAAGACGGACAGACAGACAGACAAAAATTTAAAAAAATACAGTATCGGTTATAGAATGCCCTCGAAATATAATTTTCAAAATATATTCAATGTACAGAATTGGACCTGTTACAGTTTTATTATAAGTATAGATAGATTTCAACCATTCTTTTTCTATTCGAAAGCATGAACCATTACAATGGTTCATGCTCTCGAATATGCTTCATGTGTCGTAAGAGGTGACTAAGCGAGAACGAGAAGACGGGCAGCAGCGTCTTTTGGGTTTATTTTCCACCTATACTGCGATCCCCAAGCCGCCTGCCAAGCGTGGGGATTATGGCAACCCCTCCCTTCTAAGGGAGAGGCCTTTGTTCAGCAGTGGACGTTTCGGCCGCTGATGAAGACGATGACTACCACTTTAGTATGGTAATCTGTTGAGCTACGTCGGTGCTAAGTTTGAGTTACTAGTGATTTAACATTTCTTATTCGATCCTTCAAATCATTTTTTTTTCATGCGGTACACATAAATTTAAGGTGTTACCACATCGATATAATATATAAACTAGATAAACATTCACGAACAAAATGACATGTAAAATGTGGTCGCGGAGGTTGCAAACTTATCTGTGCTGGTGGCGGAAACGTGAACTAACGATTTTATAATGATAATGACTTGTAGTTTGACAGTTTCATATAGACAGTAGCGGCACTTATATCGGAAAAAATAAATTTGTCAGGATGTGGCTTGTAAAGAAATAGCGACACAAGGGCGTTATTTCTCGCTACCACTTTTTGAACCGTGACATCAAATCTAGTTTATATATTATATCGTTGTGTTACCAGATAAATTTACGTACTCTAAGTAGTACTGTCACCACTTAGCAGATGAAATTATATTGTTTGTCTTTATAATAATAATAACCTGGGACGATCCACACATGGCCATCTGATCCCAAACTAGGTAGAGTCTGTACTATGGAAACCAGACAACTGATACTAACAATAATAATAATAATAAAATATAGGCAATATACAAAATAAATAACAAGAAACTAGACATGGAGTGAGATCCAATGTCTCAACATTGGACAGTCGAACCTGTCTGCCCACACCTTTAGAAGACTGTTGGAACTGTTTCGGACACGGTGGAGCATCGAAGCAGCCCTTTTTCTAAGGATGGCATGAAAGCCATCCGTGCGTGCTTCGGCAAACATGCCTGATGCGCTACAGTATCTCGGCAGTCCCAACAGCATCCTAAACATATTATTATATTGAACACGAAGGGCACTGAGTGTTCCCTGAGTACAGTCGACCCACAGGCTGCACGTGTAAAATGTCTGGCAATAAGCTTTAAAAAGAGTGATTTTCACTTCCTTTGTACAACGCGCGAACCTACGGGCCAACATATTCCCCCGGACAGCCAATGCCCTTCGTTCCCTCTCAATATCAGCGTTATCCCTGAGATCCTCCGAGACCCAGTGACCCAAGTACTTATATGAGGAAACTCTATTCAGTGCCATACCATTCAGCCACACAGGAGGCACTGTGTCCACAATGTGCTCACGAGGTTGAAAAACCAAAATTTCACTTTTGCTTACATTGTACTTGAGCTTGAGCTAATACTCATGTACTTTTATTTGTAAATACATACTTAAATAGATAAATAACACCCAGACAATTGGTGGAAATTGAACCCACGAATTATTGGGTAGCCAGCCAGAATGTTAAATTGCTAGACCGACACGCCTGCTAAATGGTTTGGTTTTATATCGATATCGCATTATTAAAAAAAAAGATTTTGTTATTATGTAATGATTTTTATTTCTTCTTTTAATACTTGTTCAAGTTCATATTATTTAGTTAATCGTAATACTCTACACGGCTGATTTAAAAATACTAAAAACCTCTTAGGGAAAGCCCAGCTCCTTTACCCATACTGAAAAACTTTATTAACGAACGACACCTTATTTTCAAGATCTGATTTACGATGTTTCAAGCAAAAAAGACACTACATTATTCTCAATTTATCATTATGAAATTTGCAATACAAATCAGTAGTTTTAAATCAAACTCAATTTTTAATTATACCTATAGATAATCTGTATAATATTCACGCAAAATGTCATCGATATCGATTACGTATATACTTACGTAGTAGTAGTAAGGGCTGAAACAAAAGAGGCGCATATGCGCAAAGCTGCACAGAAAGGTTTAGGACCTACTTCGGCCGGCAGAGCTGATACCGGAGGTGGCCCATTAGGGTCTGTATCCGGGACGGCGAAACCGCTGGGTAGGGCTGGAACCAACGAGCGCAAAAGAGAGTCCGGAGCCTCTAGGAAGAAGCGAAAGACACTCGTTAGGCAGGACGCGGGACCGGTGGAAACCCCACCTACGGAACCACGTCAACAGAAAAGGACGAGGGCGGAAGTCAGCGGTGATTCCACGGGCGTGGCCAGCGTACCAAAAAGGACCAAGGTCGGGTCCTTTAGGGACGCGCTGGCGTGCGTCAAGATGGCAATCGTCGCTGACAACCACCCAGTCGACATGATCAAGTCGGAGCATGTCGAAGACATCCGGGACCTGATTTGGAGGCGAGCTGTCGAATCTCCCGACCCAAAACCAGACATGATTCTGGGCAACCTCGCATCCGGGGCCTTTCATGTGGCCTGCATGGGTGAGCCTTCCGCCCTATGGCTTCGGTCACTGGGCGGACTTTCAGTAGGCAGCCTAAAACTAAGGGTGGTCGAGGCAAAAGATTTGCCAAGACCGGTAAAGATGGCATGGAGAAGGAGACCGTCGAAGTCTGCAAAGATTCCGGAGGAATTCTCCATGCTACAATGTATGAATAGGGGCCTAGATACGACCGAGTGGAGGGTCGTTGGCCATGCGCTGGAAGGTGGATTCGCCCGCAGCATTATCCTGATGGATAAGGCTTCGGCCGAATACATCAGACAGCATGACTACAGTCTGCGCACTGGGATAGACCAGAGCTACTTCAAGCTCCTGGACGATACGTCTGGGAAGGGTGTGGCTCCGGTGTGTCCCCCTGAGCAGACTGGAGACTCTGATCCGGCAGCCTCGACTTCAGCCGAGACTGCCATTGTAAGCGAAGCCCCTTCGAAGGATGATGGGGGGGGCGGCCTGGGCAGACCTGCGCCGGTGTTGGATGATCCGGCCTCATCACCTTTCTCGATGGGGACGGATTGTCTAGCACAAGGCTTTGACGAGCTTGGGCTGCTCTCCTCTCCAGCCGGACTGGAGGGTGACGATCTCCCGATGGGAGAGGATGATATGGCTCGCTAGTAAGCGAGCTACAGCGCCCAATATTCAAGAACCAAAAATGGGCAACTTAAGGTGTGTACAAATTAACTTACACCATAGTAAGGCTGCAACGGCTGTTTTATGTCGTACGCTTAATATGAACAAATACGATGTCGCTCTCATACAGGAACCTTATCTGTATAAGGGTGACATCAAAGGTTTAAATGTTCGTGGAGGTCAACTTTTCTATAAATGCTCCACAAATGATATGAGGACTTGTGTGTTCGCCAGAAATGGCATAATGGCAATGCCTCTTTATGACTTCTGTTCTAGGGACCTCACCACTGTGAGGATCAAAGGGGAAACAGGGGGGGGCAGTAAAGACACTATTCTAGCCTCCGCCTACCTACCATATGAAAATGAAGACCCGGTATCTGCACTACTGCACAACTTGGTTAACAACTGCGCTCGTGACGACCTCATCATAGGATGCGACGCGAACGCCCACCATGTTGCCTGGGGCAGTACAAACAACAACAAGAGAGGGGAAGCACTTCTGGATTTTCTGGTAAGCTCACCCTTACAAATCTTAAATAAAGGAAATAGACCAACCTTTGTTAATAAATGCAGAGCGGAGGTCATTGATATAACGCTTGCATCTAACAGAGCGAGCAAAGCAATTAGCAACTGGCATGTGTCGGATGAGGTTAGTTTATCTGACCACAACTACATCTGCTTTAGGTATGTAACTTCCAATAACTATGGTAAGATACGAAGGAGGAACCCAAGAAGAACTGATTGGGAATCTTTTAGGAGAGACCTTAAGGAACAACTTGGGGATCCTACGAAGCGACTGAACTCAACCATAGATATAGAGTTTGAGTCAGACAGAATTACCCAGGCAGTTAAGGACAGCTGGACCAAGAACTGCCCAGAGAAAGAGGCGGCAACGCATAAGGAACCGTGGTGGTCACCTGCCCTAGAAAATCTAAGGCAGGAGACCAGACGGGTTTTCAATTGGGCGAAGTCGAACAATGACTTCGCAGTTTATGCCAAGGCTCTTACGCACTACAGTAAGGAAGTGCGAAAGGCGAAGCGTAGATCATGGAGAGCTCACTGCAATAACATTAATAGTCTCCCGGAGGGTATGAGGCTTAGTAAAGCGCTGAGCTCTGCTAAGGTCAATCCACTTTCATCTATTCGGAATGACCAAGGTAAGCTCACTGAAACTGGGAAGGAAACTCTGACGCATATGTTAAGAATGCACTTCCCGGATTCAGTAGAGATACAAGACGTGACTAGGAATGTCATCACTGTGGAAGAACAAAATGCGAGAACTTCCAAAGACGACTGGCGTACAGCAAAGAAAGTAGTTGACGCAGACAAGGTACGATGGGCAATTGATAGTTTCAGTCCGTATAAATCACCAGGACCTGACGATATATACCCCATCTTGCTACAGGAGGGAAAATGTATTCTTATACCTCACTTGTGCAGATTGTACAGGGCATGCCTAGCCTTTGGACATGTCCCATCAGCCTGGAGGCAGGCAAAAGTAATCTTCATTCCCAAACCAGGAAAGGAGAACTATGAAGATGCCAAATCCTATCGCCCTATCAGTCTTACTTCATTCTTCTTGAAGACTTTGGAGAAGATGATAGACAGGTATATAAGAGATGGCCCACTAAGGAGACGACCGCTCCATGACATGCAATGCGCGTACCAACCGGGTAAGTCCACGGATACGGCATTGCACTACGTGGTCAACCGAGCAGAACATGCGTTGGAGACAAAAGAAATCTGTGCTGGAGCGTTTTTGGATATTGAGGGGGCGTTCGATCGAACAACCTTCGCTTCAATAAGAACTTCAGCACAAAATCATGGCATAGATGCGACAATTGTTAAATGGATCAGCACTATGCTACAGGAACGTGTCATTAAAACTAGTTTATTAGGTGATATGGTTACCGTTAAGGCAACTAAAGGATGTCCACAGGGAGGCGTACTATCCCCATTACTGTGGAGTCTAGTGGTGGATTCGTTGTTAGTGGAACTAAACAGTGGACCATTTCAAGCTGTAGGCTATGCAGATGATATAGTCATACAGGTAAATGGCAAATTTCCAAACGTAGTAACGGATTTGCTGCAGGGTGCTTTGGTTAGGGTGGAAAGATGGTGTAAAGACAATAACCTTTCCATAAATCCAAGCAAAACGGTTATAGTGCCGTTCACGAGGAAAAGACGATTAGAGGGCCTTAGAGACCTAGAAATGTACGGCACCAAACTAAAATGGGCTACGGAAGTAAAATATCTTGGGGTAACTCTTGATAGTAAACTAACGTGGCGTGGTCATGTTGAAAACATAACAAAAAAGGCCTTACGTGTCTTCAATATGTGCCGTTCTGCGTATGGCAAAACTTGGGGACTCAAACCAAAGGTAATGTATTGGTTATATACTACGATGGTGAGGCCTATTCTCACATATGGCAGCGCTGTATGGTGGCCTAGGACCAAACTAAGGATCTGCAAGGATTCTCTTAGGAAGGTACAAAGAGTAGTTTGCATGGCAATTACAGGTGCCTTCAAAACAACGCCTACACTGGCTCTTGAGTGGTTACTGGGACTAACCCCACTTCACACTTACATACAAATAGAGGCAAGAAAGTCGCTATACAGACTTGCAAAAGCAGGAGTTTGGAATCGTAACAAGCCCTGTACAAAACATACTTTATTGGATCCCGTGAAAGAACTGGACGATCTAATGGACATGCCCTGTGATAGGATAAATCCAGTGTACATGTTTAACAAGAGGTACCGAGTACATATACCATCCAGAGAAGAGTGGACGAGGGGACTCAAACCGGTTGGTGGAACTCACCTCATATGGTACACTGACGGTTCCAAAATGGAGTCAGGTACAGGGGCAGGGATTTATTCCAAGGACTGTAGTATCAGTCACAGCATGGGGCAATATGCATCGGTATTCCAAGCGGAAACCTATGCCATAATTGCCAGCATCAAAGAAATGCAAAGGAGAAATGTCAAGGGTAAAACCATTCGCATTCTCAGCGACAGTCAGGCAGCTCTGAAGGCTCTGAATTCCTTCAGAGTTGCTTCTAAACTGGTCAAAGAAGGTGTTACAGGCTTGAACAACCTGGGAAGACACAACAATGTCAGCCTTATCTGGGTACCTGGACATGAAGGCATCGAGGGCAATGAGAAGGCAGATAGATTAGCGAGGGCCGGCTCACAGAGACATTTGGTTGGCCCCGAACCATTTGTGGGGATTCCGTATGGAACATATCACCAAGCATTGTATGCACATGCTAGAAACGAACACATGAAGGAATGGAGGGCAGCGTCAGGCCTTAACCACTCCAAAGCGTTCTCTAGCGGAAGGGTGGACTGTGGGGTCAAATTATTAAACCTAAACAGATCACAAATAAGGCACCTGATGGGTGCACTTACGGGACATTTTGGTACCAACGAGCATCTACACAGAATGAGGCTAAGTACTAGTGACATTTGCAGATTCTGCGAAGATGAAAAAGAGTCAATGCGACACATATTGTGTGGCTGCGACGCTCTTGCGAGACGTAGGTTGCATCATCTGGGAGTGGCCTATCCTGCACCAAATGATTATGTACAGCTCCAAGCTGGCGCGATCGTTGCGTACCTGAGGGAGCTCTTCGATACGCCAGCAACAGAGTAAGGGCTAGGGCATGCACAATGGATCCAACTGGGTCGAAGTGCGTTCCGGGAATACCGGGCCCAAATTTATAGCCACCAAGAATAGAATAGAATACGTAGTAGTACTTTTTAACAACACTATTTCTTTCTTTACATATAAATAAAACAATTCACTCACACAATGGATATTTTTTTTGGTTTCATCTTTTATCGGACTATGTACACACATCAAAAGTGTCTAGGGATCAAGCATTTTTAAGCGGATTTCTTGAGATTGAGATGTGGCTTTGTAATAAATTTATGATTTTATAAATTTATATGGATCCTTTTTGGTGCATTTCATAATTTGAATCAGGAACTGTGAATCAAATTCGAGTAAAAGATGAAAATCAGCTGTCAATATTTTCCCTATAAAAACATACAACGCATTGAAGACATTATTAGTGCTACTGTTTCCCTACTACTGATTAAAACCAACGTTATTATGGAGCGGCGACGTCATTTAAGCAGGGAAGAAATGCTCAGAGCCGTGGGAATGATAGAAGCTGGTTCCCGGCAACGTAATGTGGCTTTAG
Organism: Furcula furcula; assembly: GCA_911728495.1. Taxonomy (NCBI): domain Eukaryota; kingdom Metazoa; phylum Arthropoda; class Insecta; order Lepidoptera; family Notodontidae; genus Furcula; species Furcula furcula. The sequence goes on along the minus strand of OU452264.1, from coordinate 4,445,407 downwards.
CTCTGAATACAAGTCAGAGTGTTATCAGTCGACTTTGGACACGTTACCGAAGCACTGGTACCGTGGCTGAGCGCCATGGAGGACGGTATCGCTGCACCACAAGACCGATATATTCAAATCTTAACTCGAAGAGCTCCAACAATAACTGCCATAATGTTAGCCGTGCGGCTTCATCACTCTTCAGGGAACTTAATTAGCGACCAAACAGTCAGAAACCGCTTGCATGAAGTGAACCTTCATTCCCGAAGACCGCTACGGGTACCACCTATAGCAATGCACAATCGTAGGATTCGATATCAATGGGCTCTTGAACACAGAAATTGGACAGAAGAACAATGGCGTTTCGTGTGCTTTTCTGATGAGTCTCGTTTTGGTATGAGACCGGATACAAGACGTATACGACACTGGAGAACCCCTGGACGCCAACAGCGATTAAAATCCTGCCAGGAAGTCCATCCTTATAGTGGTGGAACCATCATGATATGGGCGGGTATTTGGATCGGCGGAAGAACTGAGTTGATTTGGATCAGAGGCAACCTCAACGCTCAAATTTATGCTGAGACGATTGTATCAGACGTCATCGTTCCTCTACAAGTGCAAATCGGTCCCTTATTTCAGTTAATGCATGATAATGCACGACCGCACACCGCAAGAGTTGTAAGACAGACTCTCGCCGCAGCTAACATCAATGTCCTGCCCTGGCCTGCTCAGTCGCCAGACTTGAACCCGATTGAGCATGCATGGGATATGCTACAGAGAAGAGCTCTGCCGAATATGGAGGGTATCCAGTCGCAAGAAGACCTTTTTTTGTTGTTGCAACGAACATGGGCGGCCATTCCACAGCGTGATTTGGATGAACTCATTTTGAGTATGCCAAACCGATGTTCTTGTGTTGTTAGTGTTCGCGGTAGAAACACGGATTATTAATTGTTTAAGTTACCCAATAAAATTTTAAAGAAAACTGTTATTTCAGTCTTTTTTTCGAACTTTTGTGTCAAAAATCCCTTTATTAGGAAAATGGCAAATTTCTTTATTAATGCAAAGGTGACTTGGTTTATCGTTACTGTGACAAACGAAAACACTTTATTTGATGAATCCTTAAAGAAAATTTTAATTGATATTAATTAAAATTTTCATTAAAATCAGGAGAAAAGTTATTGCAAAAATATATGTTGATCCCTAGACACTTTTGATGTGTGTATATCTAGTACATCCAATATCTTTGGACTCTATGCAATACGTCCAATATCAACTTCTTAAAACGTCAACGATGTAAACTGGTCTAAACTTTAGACTATTTGATAAACTGCTTTATCATTGACGATAAAAGGTCTTGTTTCGTCGACAGTAAATGCGTTGAAGACTCATTATACCCTGTTTTTCTTAACAAGACCAAAAATGGGCATACAATTGATAGTGTCAGCCATCACTCCAGTGTCCACTCCATTAATTTGCTGTTCAATTTTTGATCTTGGGTATACTTACTACTTTTTAGATCTTTTTCCTTCAAGTCGGTTTTTTGTATTACATGTAGATTCCGTGTGCAAGAAGCCATCCAGACCGCCAAACACACATTTAACATTTCGAGTTCCGATGTAAGTAGCTGGAGAAATTACTGGGCTCAGGAGACTTAACTGATGTCTCAGGAAACAGTAGAGCAACTGACTACTACCACTAGACCCAAATACACCAAAATATTTTATTCCGAATTTCAATGTTCCGAATTTCAAAAGTCCAAATTTCATAATACCTTATGTCTATTAATAAAAGAAATACGAAATTTATATCACCGAAAGTTAAAAATAAGATTTATTTGTTTTCCGATTTTCATAAGTCCGCAGAATCAAATGCTCAATATGTTCTGTCCGAAAAACGACATTCCGATTTGTTGAATCACTTGGGTAAAAAGTTATAACAGTGTCCATTAAAACCAGCCAGATCCCTTCTATTGTTGGTTATCAATCGAAATAAAATTAATTCGTATTTTTGTTGTTTTGGATTATCATTAAATCTTATCACCTAAGGCAGTCTCCGAATGGGGCGATGCCAATCTTGTGAGATTCAGTGCCACCAAAACACAAGCGTGTCTGTTCACCGCCAAAATGAGTCCGTTTAACTTGGCTCCTACTTTTCAGAATACATCCTTGGAATACACCGACCGCCTTCAGTTGTTGGGAGTTGAAATTTCCTCAAACCTAAATTTTGGGCGGTTCATTGAGTCCAAGGCCAAAGTAGCTGCAAGAAAGCTGGGTGTCCTTGCTAAGGTCCGGCGATACTTCACACCGGACAGCTTCTGATGTTGTATAAAGCGCAAGTCCGGTCGTGTGTGGAGTACGGTAGTCATATATATATGGGCCAGTGCTGCAAAATGCCATCTAGCTGCTTTGGACTCAGTGGAGAGGCGCGCTAAGAGGCTGATTGGTGATACTGGGTTAGTAGAAGCCAATCTACAAAGCCTAGAGCACAGGCGCAAAGTAGCCAGCCTCTCGGTATTCTACAGGATGCATTTTGGAGAGTGTGCGCAGGAATTGCATGACTTGTTTCCACCATCCCCCTTCTATCATCGGACGTCGAGACGCAGTGCGCATACACACCCTTATGTGGTGAAAGTGCCTTCAGTTCCAGACTACCACTTCCAGACTAAACGGTTTGCCTCTTCGTTTATAATGAGGACAGCTAAGGATTGGAACAGTTTGCCTGCGTCAGTTTTCCCGCCCGATTATAATGTGGGTGTCTTCAAGGCTAGAGTGAATAGGCTTTTAATAAGCTAGTGTGCTTTACCATCTTCGACTGCGTCGCCACTTTCCATCAGGTGGGTCTGCAGACAAGCACTAGCTAATGTTGAATAAAAAAAAAACTGACTATAGAAGTCTATCTTTTGAAATTCGGTATTTTTGAGAATTGTAACAGGCTGGCTACACGGTTATAAACCACAGGCACTAACTTGATAAAGTGGCTATGATACCAGGAAAAATATCGATATGTCGATATTTTATGTTTAGTAGTCTTGTGTACTACAAGAACGGTGAACGGTTAGGAACCGTTGCGCAGTGCTCACCGAATAGATTCGATTCCCTAATCATAATCTTACATCGGACACTTGTTCTTTTAGTTCAGCTTGAACGATGAACAAGCAACCGTACGAAGTACTACGTACGAAAGAGTCCGGTCCTCATCTTGCGGATGTTGTGTGTTGCCAGGGCCAAAGTTCGGTGGGGGTGGTAGCGGGGCATCTGCCGGAGATTCTTAGCACCCCCTGCTCGACCGTTACCCCGCCTGCTATCAAGGCGAAGAATAGAGGAGCCGCCGGGGACTGGGGCCCATTTGCAAGTCGTGTCTGTCATTGTGTGTTTAGGGGGGAGTTGCCATAATCCCCACGCAGGGGCAGGCGTCTTGGGGATCGCAGTATATATGAAGAGATGAATCTCAAACAAAAGACGCTGCTGCCCGTCTTCTTGATTTCCCTTAGTCGCCTCTTACGATACACCCAACGGGAAGAGATGGGGGGATGCAATTCTAACCCGGCACCCCACGGGTATTTTATACTACATATACAAAATTCCTGTGACCAGCCCCAAACCATGTGATGATAATGATGATCGTTGTGTGATGATGATCTTCATCACCAAGATATGAACGAAGTTGATGATGTGTGATAATGATTTATCTTTTAATGTGTACTTATGTATACATGAAAAATACACGATATATTTATTTCAATTTGTAAATAAAATTCGTTTATTAATCGGTTGGTAAAAGTAAACAAGAAGACTAAACTAGTGTAGAGGTTGAAAAAACGACGGATGCATCGTCAACGATTGACAATGACGTCCACAGCTAAAAACATTCTGTTTACGATTTAAACTAGTCGAAAATTTTCTGTTTTTTTTTTATTTAATTGTTTTTCGGGGCTTTTACTCTGCTGGAGTACACCAGCCCTATTTAGACTGTTTTATAAAACAGTTTATCGTGGACGATATACGGTCTTGTTTTGTCGAATGAAAATGCGTCGACGATAGACTTGTGTAGTACATGAGAGAACTATTCCTTTTCATTTTTAGTACAACACTCTTTTAGTACTTCGTCTTTCAGTATGTATTCGACTATTCGTAGTCTCTAGCTTTGTAATAACTGGTCAGCTATTCCTATTCGTTTTTAGTACATCATTCATTTGGATTCATTTAGTACTTCGTCTTCCGCTCGAGATTTATTCGTAGTCTCTGGTTCTGCACGAACTGGTCCGATCAGTTACTCGTTGACACACTCAGAACGGGACTGAATGAGCGGGAATGATATGTACTAAAAGTACTAAAATAATAAATTATTACATTTAAAAGATTATACTAGTACGTAGCGCTCCATTCAATGTCCGAGCAAAAACAAGCCTAGAAGATATGCATACCTATATGAATGTTAAAGAACATGAGGATTAGGTTATTATTGAATATTAATTATGTAACGTTTGTGATTTTAATAGTTTTTGAAATATTATTGTTGTATGACGCAGTATGTAAACAAATAAAGCTAACAAAAAAAAACAAGATAATTAAATGGCTGAAATGCGTGGGGTGGTGGCGTCTTCAATTCGAACAATGATGATGATATAGATGATGATGGTGATGATTATGATGATAGTTGTGTGATGCACGTGATGAAAATGTGATGAAGATATGAATGGTGATGATGGTGTGAATGATGATGAATGGTGATTATGTGTTATAATGGTGATGAGGATGTGAATGATGATGATGATGAATAGTGAAAATGTGAGATGATGGTGATAAACATATGAATAGTGTTGATGATGATGAATGGCGATGATGGTGTTTGATGATGATGATGAACGGTGATGAATATGTGAATGGTGATGTAGATGTGAATAATGATGATGATGATGTGTGATAATGCTGATGAAGATCCGCCAGCTAGGTCTCTCAGGAAATAAGATAACTTCCTCTTTTAGTTATACAAATCCAAAAAGGGGCATATCCTTAGTCTGGAAGACAAAGGAAAAGCAAATGAGTATATTTTATTGACTAAATGATTACGAGTTGTTTGTTTTGAATCAATACAACTCATCCCCTTTGTGCATAATAGCTACACACATCAAAAGTGTCTAGGGATCAACATATATTTTTGTGCAATAACTTTTCTCCTGATTGATATTAATTAAAATTTTCTTTAAGGATTCATCAAATAAAGTGTTTTCGTTTGTCACAGTAACGATAAACCAAGTCACCTTTGCATTAATAAAGAAATTTGCCATTTTCCTAATAAAGGGATTTTTGACATTTGAACCACTAACACAAAAGTTCGAAAAAAAGACTGAAATAACAGTTTTCTTTAAAATTTTATTGGGTAACTTAAACAATTAATAATCCGTGTTTCTACCGCGAACACTAACAACACAAGAACATCGGTTTGGCATACTCAAAATGAGTTCATCCAAATCACGCTGTGGAATGGCCGCCCATGTTCGTTGCAACAACAAAAAAAGGTCTTCTTGCGACTGGATACCCTCCATATTCGGCAGAGCTCTTCTCTGTAGCATATCCCATGCATGCTCAATCGGGTTCAAGTCTGGCGACTGAGCAGGCCAGGGCAGGACATTGATGTTAGCTGCGGCGAGAGTCTGTCTTACAACTCTTGCGGTGTGCGGTCGTGCATTATCATGCATTAACTGAAATAAGGGACCGATTTGCACTTGTAGAGGAACGATGACGTCTGATACAATCGTCTCAGCATAAATTTGAGCGTTGAGGTTGCCTCTGATCCAAATCAACTCAGTTCTTCCGCCGATCCAAATACCCGCCCATACCATGATGGTTCCACCACTATAAGGATGGACTTCCTGGCAGGATTTTAATCGCTGTTGGCGTCCAGGGGTTCTCCAGTGTCGTATACGTCTTGTATCCGGTCTCATACCAAAACGAGACTCATCAGAAAAGCACACGAAACGCCATTGTTCTTCTGCCCAATTTCTGTGTTCAAGAGCCCATTGATATCGAATCCTACGATTGTGCATTGCTATAGGTGGTACCCGTAGCGGTCTTCGGGAATGAAGGTTCACTTCATGCAAGCGGTTTCTGACTGTTTGGTCGCTAATTAAGTTCCCTGAAGAGTGATGAAGCCTCACGGCTAACATCATGGCAGTTATTGTTGGAGCTCTTCGAGTTAAGATTTGAATATATCGGTCTTGTCTCCGTGTGGTGCAGCGATACCGTCCTCCATGGCGCTCAGCCACGGTACCAGTGCTTCGGTAACGTGTCCAAAGTCGACTGATAACACTCTGACTTGTATTCAGAGCTAAAGCCACAGTACGTTGCCGGGAACCAGCTTCTATCATTCCCACGGCTCTGAGCATTTCTTCCCTGCTTAAATGACGTCGCCGCTCCATAATAACGTTGGTTTTAATCAGTAGTAGGGAAACAGTAGCACTAATAATGTCTTCAATGCGTTGTATGTTTTTATAGGGAAAATATTGACAGCTGATTTTCATCTTTTACTCGAATTTGATTCACAGTTCCTGATTCAAATTATGAAATGCACCAAAAAGGATCCATATAAATTTATAAAATCATAAATTTATTACAAAGCCACATCTCAATCTCAAGAAATCCGCTTAAAAATGCTTGATCCCTAGACACTTTTGATGTGTGTATATATATATAGCTAAAATATTATCTCTCGCAAAATACGACCTCTCGCAAAGCACGTACATACCCACACCGCTTTATATTCTATTAAATAATTTAAAAAACATTACAAAAAGTAACTTCGATTCTAAGAGGATACGAACTCGCGTCTCGCGAATTGTTTCCGGACACCTTACCAAATATTCTACGGTTGCAACAACTGAGCATGTGAAATTAGCATTCATGTCGTAACATAAATATTTATCGGGACTAAACTATATTGAAATGTCACTTTTGGTAGGCAGTGTCTCTCTGTGCCTCTGTCCTTTGTCTGTGTGCGTGATATTTCTTCTATTATACAAGTCAGATTATTTATGGGTGCGTGTATCGGTGTGAGTCTGTGTGCAATAAATCTCTTTGAATGTGTGAAAATTCAGGCCCCACCGTGTCGTGTCTTTGCGTGGCCCGCGCGCGAAATCTATTTATGAGTAGATATAGTACAGTGAATTTATAAGTTCGTCGCGCATAGGTGATTGCATTGATTTCAAACATTTTGTGTGCTTTTGTTTAATTACAATGGTGAAATAATTGAAAAGAAAACGAAATATTACTATGCACACTTTATATTGATATGTCTGATAGGGGAAATCACAGGGTAGGCAAACACTTTTTGCCTATATGGACTGCACGCCACTGAATGTATATTCCTTTTTTAAAGCCAGAAAACAAGATCATGAATCGATATGAATATTAGTGACGAATAGTCCTATAAAATTTTTATCTGTGGTTAAATATTTCTTAAACGGAGTTAATTATTGTTTTATGATTTTGTACCTATGAAGCTATTATAAAATATTTGTAAAACTTAAAAATAAATACTTAAAAAAAGATACTTATTATTTTATTCTTTACCAACAATGTCTATCTCGAGATAAATCTTTGGATTATTGACTCCGTGTGTAGCGTTACCCGCCCCCGCTCCCTTCCTCTGCCTGCGTTAAACGGTCGGCCTATAACTTTAGTATTCAATTACATACTTGTCATTATTCACCTGAAATAAATTGCAATTGCTATACAATTAATAAAGTAGCTTCGACTAAATACCTAGGTGTAATGATTAACATGGCACAGTCATATAGCTTTAGTTTCTACCAGAATAAGAAAGTTAATGTGGATTTTTAAAACATTAAGATATGTAGCCTCTGAATCACTTTTGAATAGAATATATTTAGCATTAGCTCAGTCTGTGTTAGGTTACTGTGTCTCTGTCTGGGGTGGGGCATCCAAAATAAAAATTTTGGGAGTGGAACGAGCTCAAAGGGCGCTCATATAAGTGATGTATTTCAAGCCGTACATGTACCCCACAAATGAGCTTTACATGGAAAGTAATTTATTGTATATTTTATTTGTAGTACTGAAAAGGCATAAATCTGTTGTCTTTGATCCCAGTATTTTAACTAAAAGGAGGAATGATATCGTTTTCACTATAGACAATGTCAAAACTGTTTTTGCTCAACGACAGTATATTAAACAATCGGCCCTCTTATATAATAAAGTTAATAAAATCTTAAACATCTATCCTATGGATACTCGTACTTGTAAATTAAGGATAACTAATTGGTTAAAATCTTTAACATATGAAGATACAGAAACATTATTACAATCATCTTCGTAATTTATATTGTAGTAAGTGCCTATAATAAAAATTAAAAATCATGAATTTGAATCATTCGTATGAGACGTTTTTGGATTATATTTATACTTATACATAGTTAAATATCAACACTCTCTCTCTCACACAACTACACAAACAGTCACACACACACACACACACACACCTACACACAAACACACACACGAATACGCAAACATACATTCAGATACAGAATACAAAAAAAAAACTTAACTTTTCTTTATTTTTTGTCTGTTAATGTTAATATTTACAATAACACACAATTTACTGCTAGGTTTATTGAAATGTATAAATACATATGGCTATGGGAGAGCGGAATCGTCTGGCACAGGTGTTACACTTAAAAGGCGATTCCAACCTTGTTTTGAAGTTTGTAATCATTCTGGTTAATGAATAAAGATTTATTTATTATTTTGCTCGGACATTGAACGGAGCGCTACGTACTAGTATAATCTTTCAAATGTAAAAATTTATTATTTTAGTACTTTTAGTACATATAATTCCCGCTCATTCAGTCCCGTTCTGTGTGTCAACGAGTAACTGATCGGACCAGTTCGTGCAGAACCAGAGACGAATAAATCTCGAGCGAAAGACGAAGTACTAAATTAATCCAAATGAATGATGTACTAAAAACGAATAGGAATAGCTTACCAGTTATTATCTGTAATAACTGGTCAGCTATTCCTATTCGTTCATAGAGCCAGAGACTACGAATACATACCGAAAGACGAAGTACTAAAAGAGTGTTGTACTAAAAATGAAAAGGAATAGTTCTCTCATGTACTACACAAGTCTATCGTCGACGATAAACTAGTAATATCGTCCACGATAAACTAGTTTATAAAACAGTCTAAAGTTTCGACTAGTTTATATCGTAAACAGAATGTTTTTAGCTGTCGACGTCGTTGTCAATCGTTGACGATGCATCCGTCGTTTTTTCAACCTCAAAACTAGTTTAGTCTTTTTGTTTACTTTTACCAACCGATTAATAAACGAATTTTATTTACAAATTGAAATAAATACATCGTGTATTTTTCATGTATACATAAGTACACATGAAAAGATAAATCATCATCACACATCATCAACTTCGTTCATATCTTGGTGATGAAGATCATCATCACACAACGATCATCATTATCATCACATGGTTTGGGGCTGGTCACAGGAATTTTGCATATGTAGTATAAAATACCCGTGGGGTGCCGGGTTAGAATTGCATCCCCCCATCTCTTCCCGTTGGGTGTATCGTAAGAGGCGACTAAGGGAAATCAAGAAGACGGGCAGCAGCGTCATCTCTTCATATATACTGCGATCCCCAAGACGCCTGCCCCTGCGTGGGGATTATGGCAACTCCCCCCTAAACACACAATGACAGACACGACTTGCAAATGGCCCCCAGTCCCCGGTGGCGCCTCTATTCTTCGCCTTGTTGCAGGCGGGGTAACGGTCGAGCAGGGGGTGCTAAGAATCTCCGGCAGATGCCCCGCTACCACCCCCACCGAACTTTGGCCCTGGCAACACACAACATCCGCAAGATGAGGACCGAACTCTTTCGCACGTAGTACTTCGTACGGTTGCTTGTTCATCGTTCAAGCTGAACTAAAAGAACAAGTGTCCGATGTAAGATTATGATTAGGGAATCGAATCTATTCGGTGAGCATTGCGCAACGGTTCCTAACCGTTCACCGTTCTTGTAGTACACAAGACTACTAAACATAAAATATCGACATATCGATATTTTTCCTGGAATCATAGCCACTTTATCAAGTTAGTGCCTGTGGTTTATAACTGTGTAGCCACTCTTTAATTATAAAAATTAGGATAAATTCTAAATCGGAAAATGCGGTAACAGCTCAGTGGGCGATCCCTTGCCTTGGAAACAAGGTGCGCAGGTTCGAACACCGGCTCGCACCTCTGATTTCTTTAATTAATCATGTGCGAATAGTCTTTGTGCGATTTTTACTAGCTTTCGGTGAAGGAAAACATCGTGAGGAAACCTGCATGTCTGAGAAAGCCTATCTTTCGAATGACGTGTGAAGGCCGCCAACCCGCACTTGGTCAGCGTGGTGGACTACAGCCTAAGCCCCCTCATCTTGAGGGGAGACCCGTGCCCAGCAGTGGGACATAAACCATGGTATTATTATTATTATAAATCACAGTTGTTATATTAGGAATTTTGAACCATTCGTTAATATAAAAAAAATCGGTATTTGTGACTGTCGGTCGGAATAAAGATTTTCGTATTTAAGGTGCGCCTGCGAGTGTCTTGCTTACAAAGGGGTGGATGTCCCACTCGTCAAAAAAGTAGGAAAGGTAAACAAATATTATTATATTTCATATAGAATCATGCGTGGGATGAACCGCACGACTCTTGATGACGGAGGCGTAGTACCGCGCTGAGTCGCGCGGTGTGCGCGCGCGCAGCGGGTCTGAGAAGTTCACAGCGTACACCCCGAAGCGTATCCTAAAATCAACCGAAAAATAATTAAACAAACAAGTATGATGACTGCAACACAATACCAATGAATCTTTGGTTTTGAATATTAGAACAGATTGCACTGATTCCAAAAATTAATCTCATTTTCAAATTAATAGAGAGATTTTCGTGATTTTTTAATTAAATAAATTACTAAAATACAGGTAATCGCCATTTTGTAATAACCACCGATCAGAGTGAATGACGCGGACGTCATCCCGGTATAAAAAAACAACTGTCAAACTGTCATCTCAACTTTTTTTCTTAATTACAAATCACTTTTACCTACTGACAGCTGTTTATTTATACCGTGGTGACGTCACAATATGGCGCCAAGCAAGCCTTCGTTTTGGAACGAAATTCAAACTCTATTTTCAAGATTGAAAATATTGATATTAATTGTAATTTTAATACAAAAATATGATTATTTTCGGCAATAGTAGACCGGTAAGTACATTATGGAGTATTTTTTCAAAATTAGTCATCATGCCTTGGTTTCTTTAAATCATTCAAATATTATCCTCTCCGTTAAAAATAAGAAGACTGGAGTGCGAAAATAGGGTGGGAAAATAAAGGCTTACGTGTAACCTCCCATCCATTCGAAGTTGTCCATCAGTGACCAGGCGTTGTATCCTATTACTGATATCCCGTCGTTCATAGCCAACAGAAGCTGAAATGATTAATTATTAGCAAAAAAAGAAGAAATGTGCTGGTTATTATTAAAGAAATCTCTGCCAGCAGGCCTGCGAGAAGAGAACGAAATAAGAGCAAAATTGCACATGAGCAATTGCAATTACAAATAGTTATATCTATCTACCTATATTATAATATATCTTGTATAACAAGTGTAAATTATAAAAGCATAAAAAGCCCGACTGCAAACAAACAAAATGGTCCTAAATTACATTATACAAACATAATACTCATACATATCTTCTATACTATAATAAAACTCAAAGAGCACTTTTTCTGTACATTGAATATTTTTCCAACATTTCTATGTGAGGATACTATACTATCGACATAGAGGCCAAAACAATTTTTTTTGGAATTATTGTCTGTCTGTCTGTCTGTCTGTCTGTCGTTCTGTTCGTCCAGGTATCATTTGAAAACCCGTGGATGGATTTTGATAGGACTTTCACTGATGTGTTGTGTAGAAGTCAAGGTGTAAGTTGGTATATAAAACATCACGCTATGTTTCATAGGGGCTAAGCAGTGAAACATTACTTGCACATATTACCACGTAATTTCCTTTGTATGTGAATAGGGGAATTATAGACTGATCAGTTAATCATTAAGATATGTATTATTACGCTATATACAATAGGGACTGAGCAGACATTTAGTTTGCATAAGATATGGCATTGGCGAAGGGTCAATTTTTGTAAGGGGTAAGCCGGTCCGGTACACCCAGGACATTTTCATTAGATTTCTGTATTGTTCTAAGTACTTTGCTGATAGCAATATGACATTATATCTTTGAAAAGTTAAAATCTGTAAATCCCGAGCGGATCCAAACTAGATTATGTATGTATTACAGTCGCAACAATAAAAGATGCGGAAAACTTAAAACTTTCATTATCGAATATCATTAGACAGTAATTTACCATGTTAGCGTGATTTACATTATGAACAGCGCCATCTATCGGTGAAATTGAACATACAATAACTATAGAACTTTAATCTATATATTATATATCAAAGAAAGTCATGTTAGTTACACTATTTATAACTCAAGAACGGCCTAACCGATTCGGCTGAAAATTGGTGGGGAGGTAGCTTAGAACCAGTAAACGGACATAGGATACTTTTTATCCCGGTAGGTTAAGGTTAAGCAACGTTAGGTAAGGTCATTAAAGAGATGGGTGAACCGATTTGTATGAAAGTGTGCATATCGGGTAGGTCTGAGAATAGGTCATACAGTATATTTCATACCGCTAGGTTAAGGTTAAGCTACATAGGTGAACCGATATGTATGAAATTATGTATGCATATCGGGGAGGTCTGAGAATAGGTCATAAAGTATATTTAATGCCGCTGATACCATGATTGGCGAGGATATATAGAACTAGAGGAGGGTGCACGAGAGGAGAAAGAGGGAGAGGGGATTCGAGAAGGGGGCGATGGGGTGAGGGATCGGGGGAGTTAGGTGGAGTAAGGGGGGAGTGAGAAGGAGCAAGTTCGTAGAAGAGAAAGGGGGAGAGGGTTCAGAGAGGGGATAACAAGGTAGGAAGAGGGGGAGTGTGACGGAAACCGAAGCGGGAGGGGGAAAGAGAGAGGAGAGAAAGAGCATATAATTAGATTTTTTTATAAGAAAGAGAGATATGGAGAGAGATAAATTTAGGGAGGAGGGAGAAAAGGGGAGCAAAATGTAATAAAAGCGCGGGCGGAGCTGCACGGGTCAGCTAGTACTATAATAAAACTCAAAGAGCACTTTTTCTATACATTGAATATTTTCCAAAATTTCTATGTGGGCATACTATACTATCGACATAGAGGCCAAAACAATTTTTTTTCGAATTATTGTCTGTCTGTCTGTCTGTCGTTCTGTTTGTCCAGGTATCATTTGAAAACCCGTGGATGGATTTTGATAGGACTTTCACTGATGTGTTGTGTAGAAGAGTAGGTATAAATTGGTATATAAAACATCACGCTATGTTTCATAGGGGCTAAGCAGTGAAACATTACTTGCACATACCACGTAATTTCCTTTGTATGTGAATAGGGTAATTGTAGACTGATCAGTTAATCATTAAGATATGTATTATTACGCTATATACAATAGGGACTGAGCAGACATTTAGTTTGCATAAGATATGGCAGTGGCGAAGGGTAAATTTTTGTAAGGGGTAAGCCGGTCCGGTACACCCAGGAAATTTTCATTAGATTTCTGTATTGTTCTAAGTACTTTGCTGATAGCAATATGACATTATATCTTTGAAAAGTTAAAATCTGTAAAATCTGTCGTTCATGAAATTTTAATGAAACTCCCCAAGTCCAGGTAGTGTATAGGTATTGTATCACAGTCGCAACAATAAAAGTTGCGAAACATTAAGTACTTTCATTATTGAATATCATTAGACAGTAATTTACGATATTAACGTGATTTACAATTATGAACAGCGCCATCTATCGGTGAAATTGAACATACAATTACTATAGAACTTTAATCTAGCTAAATAAAAGAAAGTCGTGTTAGTTACACTATTTATAACTCAGGAACGGCCTAACCGATTCGGCTGAAAATTGGTGGGAGGTAGCTTAGAACCAGGAAACGGACATAGGATTTTTTATCCCGGTAGGTTAAGGTTAAGCAACGTTAGGTAAGGTCATTAAATAGATGGGTGAACCGATTTGTATGAAAAGTGCATATCGGGTAGGTCTGAGAATAGGTCATACAGTATATTTCATACCGCTAGGTTAAGGTTAAGCAACATAAGGCAAGGTCATCAAATAGATGGGTGAACCGATTTGTATGAAATTTTGTGTGCATATCGGGGAGGTTTGAGAATAGGTCATAAAGTATATTTAATGCTGCTGATACCATGATTGACGAGGATATGTAGAACGAGAGGAGGGTGCAAGAGAGGAGAAAGAGGGAGAGGGGATTCGAGAAGGGGGTGATGGGGTGAGGGATCGGGGGAGTTAGGTGGAGTAATGGGGGAGTGAGAAGGAGCAAGTTCGTAGAAGAGAGAGGGGATGAGGGTTCAGAGAGGGGACAACAGGGAGAGGAAGTGGGGGAGTGTGACGAAGCGGGAGGGGAAAGAGAGAGGAGAGAAAGAGCATACTATTAGATTTTTTTTATAAGAGAGAGAGATATGGAGAGAGATAAATCTAGGGAGGAGGGAGAAAATGGGAGCAAAATGTAATAAAAGCGCAGGCGGAGCTACGCGGGTCAGCTAGTGTGTATATATATTTCAATTTGTCTCGTTAAGATAAGTTCTTTCATTTGATACCCATATTGATGTTTTTGGAACAAAAAAATACAAAATGGCGGCTGGCGGCTGCCATACTCAAAGTCAAAGTCAAAGTCAAAATATCTTTATTATGTATAGGCCCCACGGAGGCACTTACACAAAAATCATTTTTACAAACTACCACCGCATCGTAACGCGGCCGCTACTGAGAAGATCCGGCAAGAAACTCAGCGGGCTTGTCCTTTTTGTCATTTTTTTTTAAACTATTTTACAAATTATACATAAGTCAGCCTTAAACTTCTAAGCTTGCATGAGTTGAGCAGTTCAAGCCCACGCAGCTTTATCCTCCAGGTAATCCGAGATTTTATAATAAGCCTTTTTTGACAATCGGCTTTTTATCAAAGGTTTAAGTTTCTTTATTGGAAGATCTCGGATATCCTGTGGCAGTTTGTTATAAAAGCGTATACTTTGGCCCATAAACGATTTGCCTATTCTGTGGAGACGCGTGGCATGTACAACAAGATCGTGTTTGTTCCGGGTATTAATATTATGTGTATCACTATACTTTTTAAAAGAACTGGTTTTTTTTTAACATAAACTAAATTTTCAAATATGTATTGTGAGACAACCGTTAGAATATCTATCTCTTTGAATTTCTCTCTAAGTGAATCAATAGGACCCAGATTGTAAATGGCTCTCACAGCTCTTTTCTGCAGAATAAAAATAGTATTAAGTTCTGCAGAAGATCCCCACAGTAATATACCATATGACATAACACTGTGAAAATAGCTGAAATAAACAATTGCAATTGCTGCGTCTTCCGGTCCGTGGTCGTCACTCGAGAACCTTTCTTCCCGATCGGTTATCGGTTCTTCGAGCGATGTGGCCTGCCCATTGTCACTTCAACTTGCAGATTCTGAGAGGTATGCCGGTGACCTTAGTTCTTCGGCGAATCTCCTCATTCCGGATTCTGTCGCGCAAAGAAACTCCGAGCATAGCTCTCTCCATAGCTCGTTGTGATGCGTTGTGTGGGTCAGCTAGTAGTAAATAAAAGTACCTAAGTAAATTACATAAACTAGTAAATTACATAAACGAATAAATTACCTAATATGTATTACTTAGTTCTTTTACGCCTGTATTCACAAACTAGCTGACCCACGCAGCTCCTCCTGCGCTATTTTTACGTTAACTAAACTTTTACAGACATTCGCATCGAATACCTCCTTTTTTATAGTCGGTTAAAAATTGGGACCCACTTTTTACTTGCTCTCCGAAGCACGGACCCGTTTAGTTCAAATGGCGTTAAACGGTCACCCATCTATAAATGACCTTACCTAACGTTGCTTAACCCGATCGATTACAAAACTTTGATAACCACTCTCTATGAGTGTTCCCTTACTAATATTTATTATAATTATGAAGAAAAATTGATAAAATCGGACCAAGCGTATAACCAAGTACCCATTTTGACTTTGATCCCCTCTCCCAAAAGAACCGTGCTAGATTACGGGATAAAAAGTATCCTATGTCCTACCTCGTAGTAAGATCTCAAATCATGCCAAATTACATTTGAATCCATTCAGTAGTTTCGACGTGATGCTCAGCCGTGATACAGACAGACAGACAGACAGTCAGACAAAAATTTAAAAAAATACATTTTCGGCCTCAGTATCGGTTATAGAATGCCCTCCAAATATAATTTTCAAAATATCTTCAATGTACAGAATTGGATCTGTTACAGTTTTATTATAAGTATAGATAACACTAGAACAAAGGAAATGAAAACTTCGAAAACTTAGCATTGAATGCGGCGCTGTTATTTTTTTAACCGAGTTCAAAAAAGGAGGAGGTTCTCAATTCGTCTGTATATATATATATATATTTTTTTTATATATGTTCGCGCATAACGCAATTATGAACCGATTTGAAAAAATATTTCTTCCATCCATTCTTTAATCCGTTGATTGGGTCCCATAAAAAAAAATATTGCTTATGAGTAAGTAGTTCCTGAAAAAACTAGAATGATGACTGCGCAGGACACCTGCAAGAATGCCTATTTAGATGACTTTATGTCGCTTTTTAAGGACACAAATGGCCATAACTCTGGCAAATATTTACCAATTTCAATGATTCTTTTTTTTGTTCGAAAGAAGAAACCACTGTAATGAATCTGTATGAATGTAATCACAACCGGATAAGAACTTCCTGGAGGACCATGAACGATGTGGAGGAATTTATCTGGTAAAAACCATAAAACTGATGTTCTCCATTACATTACTCTGACAAATATGAACCGATTTCGATGATTCTTTTTTTATTAGAGAGAGTAAACCTACTATCATGATTCCATGCAAAAATCATTACGACCGGATAATTTTTTTTTTTGAAGAAACATGAATTATGTAAAACTATATAGACGATAATGTGAGCTAACCTACCTAGGTCATTTTAGCGTCTTCGATGGGTCAATCTTTATGTATGAAAATATCACTAAAAAGTTTAAAATAAAATCTTTATAAAAAAAAAAATAACCGACTTCAATATCACTGAAAAGTATAAAATAATTTAAATATTATTGAAGTTGGTGCCAAATATACACGGCAGGTACGCTAACACCAACTTCTACACGGAAAAAAAAAATTAGCTGCAGCTACTAAATTTTAGGTGATATTGCAAATTTTCTTACGAACTATAGGGACAGCGAAGTTTGTAGCAGTCGTTGCAAAGTGTTTTTAGCTACCAGAATTTAGCCAAGGTAGCGAATTATTTTAGTTAAAATTACTACATGTCATAGCTAAAATTAGCGGTAGCGGCGAATATTATTTGCTATATTTAGCTGTGGCTGCTAATAATATTAGCAATATTTAGCTGTGGCTGCGAATTGTTTTTGTGACTCCACCAAAGGATTTTAGTTGCGATACCAAATAAATTTATGAGTGTCAGCTAATATAATTCGTAGTATTGTAGGTTTGTTTTAGCAGTATTAGCTAAGTTAATTTGATACTGTATCGTATCACCTTAGCTACAATTGCCAATATGTTAGCTGTGGCTACGAATTGTGTTTGTGACTCCACCCAAGGATTTTAGTTGCGACACCAAATACATTTATGAGTGTCAGCTAATATAATTCGTAGTATGATAGGTTTGTTTTAGTAGCATTAGCTAACTTAATTTGTTACTGTATCGTATCATCTTAGCTGTAATTGCCAATGTGTTAGCTGTGGCTACGAATTGTGTTTGTGACTCCACCAAAGGATTTTAGTTGCGATACCAAATAAATTTATGAGTGTCAGCTAATATAATTCGTAGTATTGTAGGTTTGTTTTAGCAGTATTAGCTAAGTTAATTTGATACTGTATCGTATCACCTTAGCTGCAATTGCCAATATGTTAGCTGTGGCTACAAATTGTGTTTGTGACTCCACCCAAGGATTTTAGTTGCGACACCAAATACATTTATGAGTGTCAGCTAATATAATTAGTAGTATGATAGGTTTGTTTTAGCAGCAATAGCTAACCTAATTTGTTACTGTATCGTATCATCTTAGCTGTAATTGCCAATGTGTTAGCTGTGGCTACGAATTGTGTTTGTGACTCCACCAAAGGATTTTAGTTGCGACACCAAATAAATTTATGTGTGTCAGCTAATATAATTCGTAGTATGATAGGTTTGTTTTAGCAGTATTAGCTAAGTTAATTTGATACTGTATCGTATCACCTTAGCTGCAATTGACAATGTTTTAGCTGTGGCTACGAATTGTGTTTGTGACTCCACCAAAGGATTTTAGTTGCGATACCAAATAAATTTATGAGTGTCAGCTAATATAATTCGTAGTATTGTAGGTTTGTTTTAGCAGTATTAGCTAAGTTAATTTGATACTGTATCGTATCACCTTAGCTGCAATTGCCAATATGTTAGCTGTGGCTACAAATTGTGTTTGTGACTCCACCCAAGGATTTTAGTTGCGACACCAAATACATTTATGAGTGTCAGCTAATATAATTAGTAGTATGATAGGTTTGTTTTAGCAGCAATAGCTAACCTAATTTGTTACTGTATCGTATCATCTTAGCTGTAATTGCCAATGTGTTAGCTGTGGCTACGAATTGTGTTTGTGACTCCACCAAAGGATTTTAGTTGCGACACCAAATAAATTTATGTGTGTCAGCTAATATAATTCGTAGTATGATAGGTTTGTTTTAGCAGTATTAGCTAAGTTAATTTGATACTGTATCGTATCACCTTAGCTGCAATTGACAATGTTTTAGCTGTGGCTACGAATTGTGTTTGTGACTACACATAATGATTTTAGTTGCGATATCTAATTAATTTATGAGAGGTAGCTAATATAATTCATAGTAGCATGTGAAGTAATTTTAACAGTACAAGCAAAGTTAATTTGATACTGTACAGTATTAATGCAGCTACAATTCCTACGATGACATGAATATAATATGATAAAAAAATATATCACAAAATATGAATTAACACTATCTCATGTTGCTAGAAGTATGTTTGATACGATAGATTGTCCTTACAAACTTGATGGCAACAAAACAAATCTTCAGAAGACGAATAATGAGATCATTTACATATTTAATTAAAGCAATTCAACATCTTTAACTATTAAAAAGAATGTGTAAATGGTTACCGGTTACATAGCTTTAAATATGTTACGGTTATGTTATTCGTTTTCTAATAAATTGTTATGTTGTTGCCATCAAGTGCGTAAATACATTTTTTTGTATTGAAATACTTATAGCAACTCAGGATTATTTGATATTTTGTGATACTTTATTTATCATATTCTATTCATGTCATCATATCAATTGTAGCTACGATGATACGATACAGTATCGTATTAACTTTGCCTCGACTGCTAAAATTATTTTCCATGCTACTACGGATTATATTAGCTACCTCTCATAAATTTATTAGATATTGCAACTATAATCCTTAGGTTTAGTCACAAACACAATTTGTAGCCATAGCTAAAATACTGTCAGTTCTAGCTAAGGTGAAACGATACAGAATCAAATTAACTTAGCTTCAACAGCTAAAATGACCTTCCATGCTACTATACATCAGCTTTTTCAAATAAATGTAATACATAACTGAAACGAAATCCTTAGGTGAGCTAACAAACACAACTAACATTTACACTTAAAACACTGTCAAGTGCAGCTACAGTGATACGATAGAGTAATAAATTACCTTAGTTACTAGGTACTGCTTAAACTACCTAACATGCTACAAATTATGATAAATTAATCACCATTCTCAATTGTTACAAGAAGTCAATACAAAACAAAATTAAAGAAAGTATCTATTTATTGAAATCACAAAAAAGTTACTCCTAAAACAAACATTACTTTGGATAATTGAAAAGAAAAGTTATATACATAATATTTTTTACTAACAATTTTATGTAACACTGGTATAAGACAGTAATTCCAACATATCAACTTTTATAAGTACAAGTGTTAACTAACTTGATCATAAAATCACTATCTGATAAAGTGACAATAAGGGTAAAATCAATTACAATTTTTTTCAATACGGAACTTCTTTGCAACATTAAGCTTATATATTAATTTAAAATATGCAATACTTAACCCCCTATTAGGGTAAATGCACATGATCTGCATTTAAACTGCAAGCTAGTTATACAATTGCAGTTTTGGTGCAGTTGAAATAACTACATCGAAACTGTTGACCGACTATCCCACTGTCCGTATAATGAGATAAGTCAACTGCACTAATACTCCGACTAAACCACAATTCTGCAGCTAACTTGCAGCATATACAAATTGAGACTAACAATCATTTATAGCCTATACATTATACTTAATATAAATAACGATTACACATAAGGGTACAAAAACACTTATACACTACTACAGGGAGCATTGGAAAACATTGGCAATATTTTAACCTTTGCTTCTACATAACATTAAAATGATAATAGGTACAAAATTTAATTAATCACTACGGATAAATTCTCGTTTTTCAGAATGATAGTCATCATATTTTATACGCAAGTCCTCACAAAAATCCCTGACATTTATTTTAATAAAATTTTTTTATTCCTAAAATGATTGTACTATGGATGTAATTCACATGCAGAAGCATAGTCTTAAATATTACCGATGATTTCAAATCCATCTTGTATACAACATCGATACACTAGGCATACATATAATATGTATTTACTAGAACCTTTACAGAATATGGTTATAATATAAATACTGAGTAAAATCATATAATATGGGATTCATAAATCAGTACCACTTACAAAATACATACACAATATTTGCTTGACTCGTCTCCATGCAGATGCATTTCAGCATCAGTAGAGAAATTTTTAAAATCGATTTCCAGCTGTGGACAAATAAAAAAAAATGAATGATATAGATTGGGTAAGTATTATTCGATATAATTACAAAATCTCTAATATTTACAAGATATAATAACTGAATCTATAATTTTATTTCATATCAGTTGATATAATAAACGATTGATATAATTTTAAAATAACTATTTTTATTAAGCATAACATACATTGATTACAAAACCATTTGATATCATTTACAAGATATAAAACCTATTTAGCCTAATATAATAAAAATGAAATAATAATAATATCATGTTTTTTTTTGTAATTTCGCGGGCTCCTAATTCTGGGTGGTCATAAGACAATAACCACGAAGGCTAAGGCGGGGCTCCGCTTCTAACCTAACATATCCGAGTCGGATTGCTCTGAATCGAGGTGTTAACTATGTTGGTATAAATATACATTTTAAACTATAGACCTAATGATTTTCGATTAGATAAACATTATATCCAATAACATTATACGAAATACGTTTTAGAATATATAAATGTTATATGTAAAGAAATTATAGCAACAGTTGGTATATCTCACGTTTATTAGATCTTGTGAACGTTATTGAAATGAAAATAGACCAAATAAATTTATATGAAATGGGACGCACCCATATAGATTGAGTTTCGTAGAAGTTAGTTAAAACGTTCGTAATAAATTGTTACTTACCAATCTATCGTCCATGTATTTGTGGATTTCCATTAATCCTTTAGACATTGATAATCTCTTTGATGTCGTGCATTCCCAGTTCTCAAGGGCAACATTTACCATTTCTGTATTTTGAAGCCAGCTTCATAATAAATAATAGGCTTATTGTTTCTATGGGCCATAGTTGCCTGCAATAAAGGTTTTATTATTATTTTTCATTTTTGGTTACTCGGGCTTTTACACCCGGACTTTTAAAAAGCTTGCATGGGGACGAATCCAACACATAGGCCTGTTAGGACAAATTAATGAAATGGAACATACCTGCCAGAATCAACTGCTGGAAATAAGATATAAACAGCAGTTGACTTTGGCAGGTGTAGGGACTATTGAAGTATATGGAAAGATTTCTTGATTTCCTTAAGTGGGCATTTGTTGGACTGAACACTGGGCTATTGTAAAAGGCCGGGGTCATTTGCCATAATTAGTAGATACACTAATTATATTTTGTCAAGCGGTGACTTGCCACCAACTAGATGGGCTCTTCATATGGCCGTCAGAAGACGACGGAGTGCAACACCGGTGTGGGTGGCTCAGGTGTCGAGAGGTGTGCTGCGTTTTCTCCGAAGTTACTCGCGGCATTATGCCCTTTAACACTTCCACCCCTGGAGCATATAGCTTTAACAGCTCCTCTCTGGACTAGCCAATTAAGGCTAGCTAGAGCTGAGAGTCCTGCGTGCCCCCTTCGGTTTCCACTCGGCCGACGAAGTAACGCCGAGGTGGGGGCCCTGACCGACTCTCTAGAGCACTCGGGTCCGTGGTGACGTTACGCACCAACAGCTCGCCACAAGCTTATGTAAAATGGAAGACACCTTTTTTTTGGCGTGGGGGAAATCTTCGAAAGATCCCCGGAGCTGTGGGGCTCGATCGGGGTATGTGGGATTCTTACCCACTAAAACCCGCGCGCCGGATCTGCACCAGGGACCCCTCAGTGCCTTGCATTTGAGCCCGCCGACGGGGGGTGCATTATAGCCCCCCGGGAACCAGTCACGGTGCTCAAGGGGACGGGGGTCGCAACCCCGCCGCTGTCCTCCTCGGCGTCGCCGCCGTACTCAATGAACGTTCTAAGGGTTCCACACCCCGAACGTCCAGCGACTCCGAAGAGCTTATGTAAAATGGAAGGTTTAGTATAAGTGGCCGAAAAATTATTTGTGAAATATTAGCACAACGATGTTATTATTAGTTATGTAGGACTGCTATTCTGTTCAATTAATTGCAGGCAATTACAATTTATTATATTGTACTAACCTTTGAATGTATCAATGACGGGTTGGTCATAAACCCAGATTTCCAATAATTTTGTAACGTCCTCCCTTGCACAATAACTTCACCGTCTATCACCTGAGCTTATCACAGATCATGACTATGATCACGCGTCTGTCAGCATTCGAAAAACTAACTACCAAGCAATGTTGCCAGTGCTGTCAAAAAAATACAGATAAAACTTTTCTATTAAAAATGTAATTTCTATCAAATAATATATTTAACATTTTAACATTAAAATGTAAAAAATAAAGGTTAGTAATGTACATGCGGAAATCGACATCAAGCCAGGACCGGGTGATAGGTTAAGTCATAACTGTTAACAAAAATATATGAAAAAAATCTTTATTAAGAACTAGCTGTACCCGCGGCTTCACACGCAGCCAGTAGGTAGGTAATTTTCGCGTTATACTCATAAAATAAAACTCGATATAACACTATCCATCTCCATTGAACTTGATCACCTTCGGTCCGATTCGATCCGACCCTTTTATTTTTCGCGGGGAAACCTTCAAAAGGTCCTCGGGACCTGTGGAGGTCAACCAGGGTATGTGGGATTCTTACCCATTAAAGCCCACGAGGTTGTTGCATTGGCACATGAGTGGGGACACCAAAGTTCTCCGGTGAGATCTGCACCAGTGCCTTGCATTTTAGCGTTCACGGTGTCAAGGTGCTCACATGGATGGGGGTCACAACACCGCTGCCGTCCTCCTAAGAGTCGCCACCGTACTGGATGGACATCCTAAGTAAGGGCCACACCCCGAACGTCCAGCGACTCCGAAGGAACTCACTCAATCCGACTCCATCCAACCCAGTCTGACCACCCGATTCGACTCGATCGATTTACATAAATTATATCTTAATCATCCTATATATTTAGCGCGTTACCCTTATATTTTGATGCCCCGTCCTGCAGGAACCCTTCAATTTTTCGGGATAAAGAGTCTCTTAGTTAAGCGGTCAGCGGGGCACCACTTACTTTGCAAACCGGAGGTCACGGGTTCCATTCCCGCAGGGAGCAACAACTTTATGTAGGTAATTGTTTCTTACTGGTTAGGACAATGACGGATCTTTTTGTCTAGAAAGTAAGATGATCCATACGTCGGATAGGCACTGAGGGGCTTGGATGACATTATTATTATTATGATGACAGCTACGATGGCGATTATGTGTAGGTATACCACATACAATATTACTATTTTGACATTACCTATTTTTCCATTTTACTACTAAGTACCCGTACATCCGTAAATCTATTGTTCAAGTAACCCTGATCTTGTTTGTAAGCTGTCTACACGATAAGTGTCAAGCTGCATATCGTGATCTACTTGCTTTTTGTTCTCGCGGGGGACACATGCAATAGGTCCCGGGACCTATGGGGTCAACCGGGGTATGTGGGATTCTTACCCACGGCAGTCGCATCGGCACATGAGACGGGAGGCGTGGACGCTCCGGTGGGATCTGCACCAGAAAACTGAGGGTTTTCTGGTCTTGCCTTTAAGCCCGCCGCCGGAGACACTTTATACATCCACCAAGCAAGCTGCCGTACTTGTTAGACATCTAGGGCCACACACCTCAAACTTTCTGAAGGAGCTTTATTCTTATATATTGAAGAATGTTATTGTAAGTGGTCAATAACATCTTATATTTTTTATTAAGAACTATCTTTTTAACCGACTTCAAAAAAGGAGGAGGTTCTCAATTCGTCTGTATATATATATTTTTTTTTTTTATGTATGTTCGCGCATAACTCTGGCAATTATTAACCGATTTGAAAAAATCTTTCTTCCATCCATTCTTCAATCCATTGATTGGGTCCCATAAAAAAATTATTGCTTAGTAATAAGTAGTTCCTAAAAAAACAAGAATGGTGACTGCGCACTGAGAGCTGCAAGAAAGCCTATATAGATGACGTTTTAGTCGCTCGGACTCGCTCGGTTGGACAAAAATGGTCATAACTCTGGCAAATATTTACCAATTTCAATGATTCTTTTTTTATTCGAAAGAAGAAACCACTGTATTGAATCTGTATGAATTTTATTACAACCGGATAAGAACTTCCTGGAGGACCATGAACGATGTGGAGGAATTTATCTCGTAAAAACCATAAAACTGATGTTCTCCATTACATTGCTCTGACAATTATGAACCGATTTCGATGATTCTTTTTTTATTCGAGAGAGTAAACTACTATGATGTTTCCATGCAAATTTCATTACGACCGGATATTTTTTTCTGAAGAAACATGAATTATGTAAAACTATGTAGACGATAATGTGATCATAACCTACCTAGATAATTTTACGATTTTCGATGGTTCAATCTTTATATATGAAAATATCACTAAAAAGTTTAAAATAAAATCTTTTTAAAAAAAAAATTGAACCGACTTCAATATCACTGAAAAGTATAAAATAATTTAAATATTATTGAAGTTGGTGCCAAATATACACAGCAGGTACGCTAACACCAACTTCAATAATATTTAAATTATTTTATACTTTTCAGTGATATTGAAGTCGGTTCAATTTTTTTTTTAAAAAGATTTTATGTATTTCAAGATCAATGATTCAATGATTTCGATATCTATCACATCAACGTATTTTACAGAGGTTTAGTTTGAGATTTCATGGAACTATTATATTTTTAACACTATGACTCAAAGTTGATAACTTTGTTGAGATTTCAAAAATAAAAAAGTAAATTCAATAACTATAACCCAACTAGCGAAAAATCACGCTATGAAAAGTATGAAACCATATTTATTATAATTTTCAATATTTATCGCCTATTAAATAAACAACTAACACGTTATATTATAGCGTTTCATCGAGTCGTAAAGCGAGCTGCAAAGTCTTAGTGAATTGATGTGATTAAGTGAATCATCACTCTGGCAACACCTGCAAGAACCGTTATTTCATTTGTCCGCGCAAAACGCGAATAAATTTGCTACCATCCCAAATTATTGTATGCTACTGCAGCGAATACTATGTTTGCAACAGTCGTTAAAATATTCGGGCTCGTTTTAAAACGTTTCTTTTGTACTTATTAACTCGCTTTCTTGTCTTACGAAAAACATAGACCTACTTACTAATATTGGACCATAGGAACATTAGGAATGGTGACCATTGGAACTACTGAAATACCCAAAATAACCCCGTCGTGTTTAGGCTAGATGTATTTGTCTTGACAAGTACTAAGCCTGTATCTGCTGTCTGTGTGTTCGCCATAATATGAGCAGCTAGCTTAAACGCCTTTTAAACGCGCTTTTATTAGTTTCACCTGTAATAAGTACGTAGGTATATATGATGGTAATAGAATATTGCCACTCCATTTTCACCCAGTTCTACACGTTCAAATCTTTTGGAATTTTGCACATGTGTCAAAGACCCGTGACGATATATTAATATAGTATTATCGAGCTGATCTCATGATAAAGCTCGAAGGTGGATAAGGGAACCCTTAGATGGCTACTAGTAAACTCATCGAGTTTGGACTCATTTGTTTTGTTTTAAAGAATTCTATTTACTTTGACCACTAATGAGGATCTGATGATGGAACTGGAAGGTGGGTAAAGGAACCCTGGAGTGGGTACTAGTAATCACATCGTGTTTAGGCTCGCTTGATTCGGCTTTAAGAGTTCCATTGATTTTTCCCAATATGAGGATCTGATGATGGAGCTGGAAGGTAACCCTTGAATGCGCGAAAGTTTGGAGAGCCTAAAGCAATATCTCAATGGACTAAAGCCTAATGATCCATCGGACGTACCTACTGTAAGCAGTTGCGCATTATTGAGGAAAATCTGTCTAATAACCACAGATCTTGGATTCGTATATCAACTCTCAAAATTGACAACGATTCATTCGAAACGATATACTTACGAAATATCGTAAGAACACATGATGATGGTATGATACATTCGGAGTAATAACTCCGAATGTATCATACCTACTCTAATAAATATTCGAACTCCTCATCGTTTATCGTACCTATCTATAGAATTTTTGGTCCTCGGTACGATTCATTTGGTCCTTTTTTATTTTCTTCATTATGTACAATGAACTAAAGACCACGCGTACAAGTCGTGGGCACTGCGGATGTTATCCCGGTTTTACTCACTGTGGGACATATCAATGTTTAAAACCCATCTCAGAGACCGAGTGAATACAGTCAAATCCATTTGTTCACTATTTTGGCGGATTCCATAAACCAATCTGGTTGTTGGGGATATCCTGTCGTTGACGGTATCCCGGTTGTTGTAGTATGTAGATCACACCAAAACCACTGATTATTGTTTATACGTATTTATTTATAGTTATTGTCTACGGCTATGTTTAGTGTCTGAGTCGCACCTTACGTAATGTTTTTGTAGTTATTGACACATTAGCGCGTGACGGAGGTTGTAGCACGACTGCTCGTCTATATAAAGTAGGTTAATTATTAATTTGCTGTATGAGCATTATTGGCTCGTACATGCTCCCGAGGGAAAGATGAAGGTATGTACTCAGATCACCAAACATGTGTTACAAGTTGAAATATAAGTTATAAGTTAAATGTTAAAAATGTAAAAGTATAAAAATAGTAAAAGTTATAATAAGTAAAAAATATTAAAGGCAAAAAATCACAATAAGCAAATTATAAATTAAAGTTGGAAGTTTGCTCCCGCTGTTGGTCGCGACTGAGGATTCCTCTTCGACCGTCCATATTCTACTTCAGCGTAGGTAGCAATCTCCTCCAGTTCAATATCTTCCATTTTCTCCGAGGTTCTCGGTAAAGTCGTTTTTGCTGTTGGCTTCTTGCTTCTTTTGTTCGAGGAGCAGTATCTTTTGAACTGCCATACAATGATTGTGATGACAATTCCTCCCACCAGCAAAGTACTTATTGTGTAGTTGCCGATGTCGTGGATACTTAACTCGCTGGGTAGAAACTCGCGTTCTTTTTGTGTGGTTATTTTTCGATCTAATAATCTTTGTTCATAAGACAGGTTTAATTTGGGTAGTATAATGTTTGTATTTTTATACATTTCCCACATTCCATCGTTTGGCGAGTCGATAGTCGGCACTTCTAAATTTATACCTACATTAGTTTTGCTGCTAAAAACATTATGCGAGTACATGGTAGCGTCTCTGTATTGAATTACACAGTCCTGACCTAGGGCAAGGAGGCCCGCCTGTTTAATCATTGTTGTTGTAATCTGATTCTCGCATACGATGTGGGTCGGGCACTCGTTGATGCAATTATATAACCATATGTTCGGTCTTTGTAACTTCGTCCATTGGTCAGAGCATTGCCGTGGTGTCCAATCGCAGGTGATGTTTTCATTTTGACTTATCATTTTAGCTACACAGGATGCTGCGGCTCCATGCAAGTTTCTTATCGACGTGTAGGTGTGGCATATAAAGTTATCCGCCATCATTGTTGTACACTGATGAAGATCAGCCTCTTCTATTTGTATATAGGTGTTCTTTGCGAAATTCACTCCAATATACTTTGTAGTTACCGCTATCCCCAGACATTGGTTAGACGCGCGTCGTATAGTGATAGGTATATTTTGATATAATTTATACTCGTCATCACTTGACAACGGTATGTGTAATTCGAAGAGAAGGTATTGTTCGGTCAGCCGGGCTTTGACATAAATAAGTTTGTAAATATTTTGAATATTCGCTTCGTTAATGTTTTCAATCGGTAATGTTAATCTTTTCGATATAATGCCGGCAATGTAATTGAGTTGTTCCGACAGTTGCTCCGGTGTAAATAATTTCATATCGAGATTTCCTCTGTAGATTTCTGACAGTGAATCTAAGAGCATTTGTTGGTTTCTTTTCAGGACAGAGAGCAGTAAGCTTGCCGTCAACGCTCCAGCGTTAACGTCGTTCATAGTTTTCATAATTTGAAACCTGTTGATCAGCATTTCTGTGTTCTGTTTAGTTTCGTTTATATAACTTTGTATTGTTTCCAGCTGCGTTTTCACAAAGTCTTCATTTTTCTGTATGATATTGTTTTCGCCTTCGATGATAAGTGTCTGGTTTCTTATCAGCTGTAATAAATACTGTTCGTTTGTTTTTATATTTTGTATGTCTTGAGCGTATTTTTCGGCAAAATCGCTGTCTAGGACTCCAAAAAGCGTTCGTGCAAGGTTTCCTACGCCATTGACGTAGCCACGTCGCCGTCGTTGCTGATGCTGAGAGAGAAGCAACTTGTTATATTGATCCAACTGGTTCATTTCAAATTTTAGTTGTTGTATAGTTGAGTGGCATGGTTCATTAGGCATTGTAGCGCATGTTTGAGCTAGATGATTAACGAATTTCTCAACTTCGATCGTACTCTGCCAGAACGTTGTCAAGTTGTAGTATACAAGAAGTTTCCATTCATCGTGTATGAGTTGAATTTTTCCGACAGGGTCAAAGTAGATCGGTTGGTTATTAGTTAATCTTGTTCTTTTGAAATGTTGCTGGGGTGTCGTTTGCCCACAGGTGAGTGTCGCAAACACTACAAGTAACACCATCAGCAAGCTGTAAACTTTCTTCTTGGTTTTAATAGCTGGTTTAGCATATTTGCAGTTCTTAGTTTCAAAATTTGTCTTCTGTGCTTCCGTACCCTCACATGCCTCGTTAATAGGTAGTGGGGCTAGTTTAGTTATGGGTCTTTTCAGTACTCCATTTTGCGTCTTGAGTGTGACTACTCGTACTAGATCGTCACTGCCTGGATGCAAGTCCACTACACGGCCCATCGCCCACTTGCCTGGAGGCAGATTGCTTTCCTTTACGAGTACTAGTTGTCCCTTGTGTATATTGTCTTTAGTTTGCTGCCACTTGTTTCGGTTTTGTAATAAGTGAAGATATTCTTTTGACCAGCGATCCCAGTAGTGTCGGCGCATAAGTTCAATGAGTTTCCAGTTGTTTCTGATGTCGATAGATTTTAGTTGTTCAGGTTCATTGAGTGGTAGTCCAAGCGTCGGGCCCCCAGTGAGGAAGTGACCAGGCGTCAGATAATCCAGATCTTCTACATCTTCAGATAACGGGCTTAGTGGCCTGCTGTTCATACATGCTTCGATCTGTGTAAGAAGTGTAGAAAATTGTTCGTAGGTTAGCTTCTGTTGTCCAATAACTCGCTTTAGGTGGTTCTTCATGGAGCGTACTGCAGCTTCCCACAACCCTCCTGCCGATGGCCAGGATGGTGCGTTAAAGTGCCACTCTATTTGCAGGTCATTGATTTCTCTAAAGAACTCTGAAGACAGCATTGTTCTGTATAGTTGGAATTCTTCATTTAATACTTTTGCAGCTCCGACGAAGTTGGTTCCGTTGTCAGAATAAATATGTTTTGGAGTGCCTCTTCTGGCGCACATTCTTTTCAGTGCCGCTATAAACGTTTGCGTTGACAAATCCGAAACGAGTTCAATATGTACTGCTTTTGTGCTCATACATATGAATATGGCTATATAACCCTTGCAGGTCTTTATCCCGCGGCCTTTGTTAATCTTCACTTCCACGTGACCCGTAAAATCAACACCAGTGTGAGAAAACGGCCGTGATGGAGTAATCCTTTCTTTAGGAAGGTTGCCCATCAACTGTTCAGTTTGAATTGTTGCGTAACGACGGCACCGGATGCACTGACGTAGTGTTTTCTTGACGGTTCTATTGCCACTGACGATCCAGTATTTGTTTCTAGTGTGAGCTAGCGTTAATCTTGCTCCACCGTGTAATGTACGCTGATGCGACTTTTCAATGATAAGTTGAGTCAGTCTCCCCTCTCCTGGGATGAGAATGGGGTGCTTAGTTTCTTCTGGCAAATATGAATGTTTAAGACGCCCTCCGACGCGTAGAACTCCGTTAGAGTCCAAAAATGGATTGAGTTTCAATATGGTGCTCCTTTTCGGAAGTTTTCCGGTTTTGTTGAGGAATTTTATTTCATTTTCAAAATAATTTCCTTGTATTGATTTGATAATTATACATAATGCATTGTTTATGTCATCCAAGCTAAGTTCGTTGCACTCATTTGACCTCTGTTTGTTTTGTAATGCATCGGTGAAACGTATTATCCAAGCGAGTATTTTTGTAATACGATCGATGTTGCTATGCCGCTCAAGTAATGAGTTAATTAATTCATTTTTATTTGGTGTAGGTTCCGTAGTGTTTGTCATGTAACAATTTGTTACTAAACATTCGTTCGTTGTATAAGTTTCAGTTTTTGTAAAAGTTTGGTTTTCTTGTTCCTTGAGCCATTGAGGTCCTTCCCACCACAGAGAAAAGTTGACTAGTTTAGATGGTGACAGTCCTCTTGTTGCACAGTCGGCTGGGTTTTCGCTACTCTTCACGTAACTCCAGTTTACTGCAGGCACGATGCTTGTAATCTGTGTAGTTCTGTTTGTGATATACTTTTCGTATTTAGTTTCACTTCCCTGGAGCCATGCTAAGACGACTTTAGAGTCGGTCCAACAAGATATCCGCAGATCGTACTCTGAAAGTATCTTAGTTATTTTTTCTAGAAGTTTCGCTAACAAAACAGCCGCGCATAGTTCCAATCTCGGTATCGTGATTTTCTTTTTCAGTGGTGCCACTTTAGTTTTCGCTGCGAGTAGAGTAGTTTCGTACGCGCCGGTCTGTGATGTAGTTCGGCTGTAGATGACGCATGCGTAGGCTTGCTCGCTCGCGTCACAGAAGGCTTGCAATTCGATCGTTTTATTGTGTTCGTTGCGGATCCATCTTGGTAAACGGATATTGTTTATGTTTGGTAACTCGGACTTAATTTTTATCCATTTCCTTGTTACGTTATCAGGCACATTTTCGTCCCAGCTAATATTTTGGTAGTTTACACACCACAATTCTTGAAAAATTAGTTTAGCTTGGATGGTCATTGGAGCTAACCAACCAAGGGGATCGTATATCTTGCTTATTTCTGATAATAGTCTGCGTTTAGTGTACGCGACTGATATGTTTTTGTCAGGCGTTTCGCTAATGAAATGGAATGCGTCGCTTGCATCATCCCATGCGAGTCCGAGTGTTTTGCTGAACTCTTGTTGCTTAAAATTAAAGTTGTTTGCGTAGCTTTTCTCTTTTTCTTGTAAATCCTGGAGAATGGATGGTTCGTTAGTAGCCCATTTTCTTAAGATGAAACCCCCTGTTTTCAGTAACTCGTAGAGCTCCTGTTGTAGCAATTTTGTTGCTTCGATTGTATGGTGGCCTGTTATGACATCATCCATATAAAAGTCATTTTGTAAAGCTTTCTGGGCTAAGGGGAAAGCGTTGCCTTCATCTTGAGCTAATTGTTTTAGAGTCCGCATTGCAAGGAATGGTGCAACTTTTGTACCGTAAGTTAGGGTACAAAGCTGCATCTCTTGAAGTGGTTCTCTTGAGGATTCTCTCCAAATTATTTTTTGAAGATATTGTTGATCTTGATGAATGAGGATTTGACGGTACATTTTCTCGATGTCCGCCGTTAGAACATATTTATAGCTTCTCCATTTGATGATTAAAGATATTATGTCCTTTTGTAAGTTAGGCCCCTTTTGCATCAAGTCGTTTAGGCTGTAGCCAGAGTCTGTTTTCATTGATGCGTTGAACACTGCCCGAAGCCTAGTTGTGCTTGAGCTTTCCCTTAACACGCCATGGTGTGGAAGGTAAGCTTGAATTTGACTGTCTGTCTTTGTAGCTGGTGTCATGTGACCTAATTCGATGTATTCACGTATGAATTGTTTATACAACTTTGCGAAGTGTTCTTGTCTTGCCATTTTCTTTTCTAAATGAAGAAACTGTGCAACAGCTTGAGGTTTGGAAGTTCCAAGGTTTTGTTCGAAGTCAGTTTTCATAGGCATTTTAACTACGTATCGCCCGTTCTTTAATCGCTCCGTCGTTTCTGTATAATATTTTTCACAGTATTCGTCGTTTGTAGAAAATTCGGGTTCCGAAGGGATTTCTTCTGTCTCCCAGAATTTTGATAAACTGTCTAACTCCATTAGAGTTACTAGGCAGTTAAGTTGCTTTGTAGTACCGCCGCTTAGTATCCAGCCCAACTTGGTTTGTTGCGCTACTGGCGAATTATTGTTGTGTTTGAGTACTCCTTCTAGGATAATCTGCGAGTAGATTGCTGCATCTAGCACTAAATCGATGGGCGCTGAGATGTGAAAGTCCTTATCAGCCAACTTGATGTTATCAAGGTGCGGCCAGGTCTTCGCGTTGATTGTTGAGCTAGGTAGGTTGTTGATAAGTTTCCGCATTACTAGTGCTTCTGTTTGGAATGTATAATCAGAGTGGATAGATTTGCATTCCAGTTTAACCATTCCTTTGCTTGTGCCCATGATAGTGCCAACGCCAGTCACAACCGTGTTGGTTTTGTTCCGTGGTAAGTTCAATCGTTGTGCGGCATTTTCTGTAATCAGTGTTACTTGCGAACCTTGATCGAGTAATGCCCGAAGGATGACGTAATCTCCTTCTCTGTTTTTGACTTTCAGCTGAAGAGTCGTTAAGAGTATCTCTTGTTCACCGTTAATGTGATTCGAAGTTCGCTCAACCGCCGTTGTGGCGGATGACCTTGATTGTTGCCCTTTTAGATTGTCATCATGCAGAAGAGAATGATGTTTTAGGTTACACGTGTAGCATCGCCTCGTTGAGTTGCATTTATTGCCGCCGTGACTAAACAAGCAATTTTTGCATAAGTCCAGTTTCTTTGTTGTTTGGTTACGCAATGCGACATCCATGCTCAAAAATCTAGAGCACTGCCTCAGAGCGTGATCGTTTTTGCAGAGAGGGCATTTTCGGAGTGAAGCATGATAGGTTTTTGTCCAGTTTTCTGAGCTGTTAAAGTTCGTTGACTTGTAATTGTTATAATTTTTATGTTGTATATTCGTTGAATAATTCTGTTTTTGACCGCCTTTTTTTGTTCGCGCCATTTCTAATGACATAAACTTCAACTCTACGAATTCCATAAACTCGTCTAAGTTTGGAAGTTCTCTTGACTGTTTCATACATTGTATATATTCGCTGTAGGTGACGTCATCCAGTTTTGATGATAGTAAATGCACGATGAGCGGCCCCCATACACGGACGTCTATGTTGAGGTTTTTTAGCGCATTTAAACACTCTTTTGTAGTATCATGCAGCTTTTTCAAGTTAGCTGAGTTCGGTTTATCGATTGATGCTTGATTGAGAAGGGTGTCTATGTATGAGGTGAAAAGCAACCGTTTGTTATCGTAGCGGTGCTGGATAATCTCTAGACATGAGTCATAATTCTCCGCACTTACAGGTAGATGTTTGATTAATTTTTCTGCTTCGCCTCTTAGTTTTGACTTGAGAAACTTCATTTTTTGTGTCTTGTTCAGCGTTGGGTTGTTATGAACCATCTCAAAGAATAAATCTCTAAAAGAAATCCAATTGGTATAAGTTCCGTTGAACTCCGGCAATTCAATCCTTGGCGTTGTTTTTTCATAGTGTGATGTTTCGAAGATTTTTCGATTTAAGTCTTCCTTTAGGGTGTCGTAGACTTGTTCCCAATAGTCGAACTTCACTTCATAATCTTCGTCATTTCCTTGTAAAAGGTAGCTAAGTTCCCAGTGGATCTTATCGATGGATTCCCACTTGGACTGTAGTATATTAAGTTGGTCTTGAAATTGCCATTTTTCCTTCATTTCGTCGAGATTAATTTTCGAGATTGCTCGTTTTAAGGCGTTGAAGTTGCACATCTGATGACGTAATAGCGTAGATAGAAGCTTGTCTGTCTCATCTGCCGTTGGTCGTTGCAAGCTTGAATCAAACTGCGGTTTTCCGGGAGCGTCTGGTGATTTCGATTTTGATATTCCCGAACATCCAGGCTCACTTAATAACTCGTTTTTTCGTTGAGTCATTGATTGTTTTGTTTCGTCGAACATGCTTCTTGTTATGTCGAAAATGTTCTCTTTAAAATAGTCATGATCTCTTTTTGCTGACTCATACTGCATCAGGATCTCATGATTTGTTTGAAATTCATCCCAGAGGGACTGTAGAACTTCTATGCGTTTGTTAAGGTAATCTATGGTTTTTCTACTCACAGAATCCTTTTTGAAGTTACTTTGAAGAGTTTTGATCTTCTCGTAGCTGTTTTGTTGCTTGGATATGAGCTCCAAAAATTGATACTCTCCTTTGGACATTGTTAGTAGTTAGTGGTTGGTGCGTAAGTCTTGTGTTTCACAAGAAGTTGTAGTAGCAGTAGACGTTATCTCCGCTATGTTGTTGTTGCAGCAGTAGACGTTATCCCCGCTGTTGTGCAGTTTGAAACGTAGCAGTAGACGTTATCTCTGCCTTTTGTGAAGTTTGAAAAATAGCAGTGGACGTTATCCCCGCTGTTTTGAAGTTTGAAGACTGGCAGTAGACGTTATCTCCGCCCTTATGTAGTTTGATGAATAGCAGTGGACGTTATCCCCGCTGATTCTTCTTTTCTTGAGCAATAGCAGACGTTATCTCTGCTGGTTTGTTGTTTGAAGATTAGCAGTGGACGTTATCCCTGCTGATCCGTATTTTCTTGAGCAGCAGTAGACGTTATCTCTGCTGTCTGTAGTTTATTTTGTAGCAGTGGACGTTATCCCCGCTGGTTCGTTACTTGCTGGCACTCAGCGCAGTCTTCCCTCTCTTCGTGATGGGGAAATTCCACACTAAGCACTTCGCGGATATGTCACGAAGAACTCGAAGACGGTCCCCGTGATTCCAATGTCGAAGGACCACGCGATGTTGGGGATATCCTGTCGTTGACGGTATCCCGGTTGTTGTAGTATGTAGATCACACCAAAACCACTGATTATTGTTTATACGTATTTATTTATAGTTATTGTCTACGGCTATGTTTAGTGTCTGAGTCGCACCTTACGTAATGTTTTTGTAGTTATTGACACATTAGCGCGTGACGGAGGTTGTAGCACGACTGCTCGTCTATATAAAGTAGGTTAATTATTAATTTGCTGTATGAGCATTATTGGCTCGTACACTGGTATATCTAGTAATACTTTTAAAGGCCCGTTATCTGAGTTAAACACTAATCTTGTTAGCTGTACTGGCAAATTATTCTATGGTATTGTTACAAATATAATATTTGCAAAAGTCGCAAAAAAATTCGGGCTCGTTTTATAATTCAAACTAAAACGCAAGTATTTAATAGGTAGTAAATGCCTATTACTACATAAGATTTCCCGTGGGGTGCCGGGTTAGAATAGCATCCCCTCATCTCTTCTCGTTGAGTGTCGTAAGAGGTGACTAAGCGAGAACAGGAAGACGGGCAGCAGCGTCTTTCTTTTGGATTTATCTTCCACCTATACTTCGATCCCCAAGTCGCCTGCCAAGCGAGGGAATTACGGCAACCCCTCCCTTCTAAGGGGGAGGCCTTTGTTCAGCAGTGGACGTCTATCGGCTGCTAATGATAATGAATGATGACTACATAAGATTGAGTAACCGTAAACAGTGTTTTATTATTATCTTAGGTATTATATCCATAATAATCGGCAACAAGTAGATATGTATACCTAAATATTTAAAACCATCCACGAAATGTATGATCATCAGCAGCCTAAAGTAGTCCACTGCTGAACAAAGGCCCTTAGAAGGGAGGGGTTGCCATAATTCCCTCGCTTGGCAGGCGTCTTGGGGACCGCAGTATAGATGGTAGGTAATCCAATAGAAAGACGCTGCTGCCCGTCTTCTTATTTTCCCTTAGTCACCTAAGTCAGTCTTACAGACTCCCAACGGGAGAAGATGGGAGGGCGTTATTCTTAGCCGGACACCCCACGGTTTAGATGCATGTATGAAGTACATACGTGTAAAATCGAGATATTTATTTTAGTCAACAGAAGTCAAGAAATGTTGTGAAAAAGCATGCCTTGAACACAAGAGTCCCATGTTCAAACAACGCCTTGCACCTCGGAGATTTTCTTATTTCATGTCATCTTAATTTCAATATTGATTATCACTTGTCTTATGGTGGAGTGTACGATGTAAGTACACATCGTGTGGAAACCTGCACGTCATTCAAAAATAGACGTGTGTAGTTGGCCAACCCGCACACGGCCAGCTGGTGGGCTATGTCCAGAACCCCCTCCATATAGAGGGGTGTGTCGATATAATGGCTCACCCCTTACACTATGCCTTGATCGCTTGGGTTCGTGATGGAAACCATCAGTGAAACCGTTAGTTTTGAAAATTTTGATATACATTTAACTTTACGAGACTGCATAAAGAACACTGGCCGTTGTGCGTTGTTGTAACTTGCTGTAAAAAAAATAGTTGTTAAATTTAGAAGAATTAGATAAAGTTCCAAAATGATCTTATAAAACTCACGCAACTCTAGTTTGCTACCCCTGACAAGATATTATTATGGTTCACTGTTAAGTTAATTTGAAAGTATTAATAAGATATTTCGCTATATAAAGACATATAATTAGCGACCAGAGCTCGAAATATTAGTTGTGGTGTTTAAAATAATGTGGAAGGTTTACTAAGATTTAGAAAACAAATTTAGTACTTGTTGCAAAATCATTTCCAGTGATTGCAAAGACCATTTATCTATATGAAGACATTATAATTAGCAACCAGAGCTCAAAATATTACTTGTGGTGTTTAAAATAATTTGGAAGGGTTACTAAGATTTTGAACAATATTAACAAATGAAACTTAACAGATTCATCTGCAAAAACATTTAGTACTTGTTGCAAAATTATTTGCAGGGATTGCAAAGACTATTTAGCTATAGGAAGACATTATAATTAGCAACCACAGCTAAAAATATTAGTTGTGTTGTTTAAAATAATTTGGAAGGGTTACTAAGATTTTGAACAATATTAACAAATGAAACTTAACAGATTTATCAGCAAACAAATTTAGTACTTGTTGCAAAATCATTTGCAGTGATTGCAAAGACCATTTAGCTATAGGAAGACATTATAATTAGCAACCACAGCTAAAAATATTAGTTGTGTTGTTTAAAATTATTTGGAATAGTTACTAAGATTTTGAACAATATTAGCAAATGAAATTTAACAGATTCATCTGCAAAAAAATTAGTACTTGTTGCAAAATTATTTGCAGTGATTGCAAATACCATTTAGCTATAGGAAGACATTATAATTAGCAACCACAGCTAAAAATATTAGTCGTGTTGTCTAAAATAATTTGGAAGGGTTACTAAGATTTTGAACAATATTACTAAGATATTAACAAATGAAACTTAACAGATTTATCAGCAAACAAATTTAGTACTTGTTGCCAAATCATTTGCAGTGATTGCAAAGACCATTTAGCTATAGGAAGACATTATAATTAGCAACCACAGCTAAAAATATTAGTTGTGTTGTTTAAAATAATTTGGAAGGGTTACTAAGATTTTGAACAATATTAACAAATGAAACTTAACAGATTTATCAGCAAACAAATTTAGTACTTGTTGCCAAATCATTTGCAGTGATTGCAAAGACCATTTAGCTATAGGAAGACATTATAATTAGCAACCACAGCTAAAAATATTAGTTGTGTTGTTTAAAATAATTTGGAAGGGTTACTAAGATTTTGAACAATATTAACAAATGAAACTTAACAGATTTATCAGCAAACAAATTTAGTACTTGTTGCAAAATTATTTGCAGTGATTGCAAATACCATTTAGCTATATGAATACATTATAATTAGCAACCACAGCTCAAAATATTAGTTGTGGTGTTTAAAATAATTTGGAATAGTTACTAAGAGTTTGAACAGTATTAGTAAATTAAACTTCACAGATTCATCTGCAAACAAATTTAGTACTGCTTGCAAAATCATTTGCAGTGATTGCAAAGACTATTAGCAGGACCGATACAGACATGTCTTTGCTGCTTAAGGCATCTATCTTTTTGCAATAGTGACGAAGTATTTATCCATAAATGGTAATAATGATTTGTAGCCACAGCTAAGGGCAACCCCTAATGTTGTTTTGATGATATAGCGAAAAAAGTTTGCGATAGTTGTTAAACAATTTGTAACACCTGTTAATTTTTTGTAGTTCTTATAGCTAAATGTCGTTATCAATAATAGCTAAGTGGTCTTAGTTGTAATACACAATACTTTGCTGATGTACCTAAGATATTATACAGAGCAGCAAATGAATTGGTAGCAAAACCAATTTAGCGACCACACCTAAACGATTTTTTTCCGTGTATAATATTTAAATTATTTTATACTTTTCAGTGATATTGAAGTCGGTTCAATTTTTTTTTTAAAGATTTTATTTTACCACCAAGTTGTGATAGCAAACAAGCATGAGGACCGCCTGATGGTAAGCTGTCACCGCAGCCTATGGACGTTAGCACCACCAGAAGAATCACTTGCGCGTTGCCGACCCTAAATACATTAGATATTAAGTATCTTGTGTCCAGTAATTTCACCAGCTACAGTGCCCTTCACGCCGGAACACAGCAATGCTTACACACTGCTGCTTGGCGGCGGCATCTGAGACTGCGGTGGTAACTACCTGGAGGGTTCCTTGCAGAAGGAACCTACCACCTAGGTAAAGTCAGTCGCTAGTCAGTCATTTAGCCGTACTTAATGGCTCCTTTGAAAACTGGTGTCTCCGAATACACTATATCAACGTTTTTTCTATTATAGTTACCTGTTCTAGATAATTTTTCATGTAATTTAATCTCTTCTGGTCTTGAAGTCCTGTGTCCGCGCTCGGGTATCCACTCTCCGTGATTAGAATGTCTATGGGACCATACGTCTCGTTCAACCAACGCAGATGGTGTCGTAAGCCTTCAGGATACACCTGAAGATATGATGCTTTGGATACAATTCTTTCCTCATCTGAACGAGGCCGAAAAACGTCCACTGCTACCCTTAGAAGGGAGGGGCTGCCATAAACCCCACGCTTGGCAGGCGTGGGGATCGCCGTATAAGTGGTAGGTGATCGAATAGAACGACGCTGCTGCCCGTCTTCTCGTCTGCCTTTACGATACCCAACGGGAGTATATGGGTGGGTGCTATTGGGACGGCTCCAAGGAGATCGGAAGATCAGCGTTGGTTGTTTACAACCAGCATTTTTGCAGAGTTGGGGGTTGGGGCCGTTTTGTGGAGCACATTGGACGGGCCTGTTGGTCTAGTGGTTAGTGACCCTGTCTGCTACTCAACAGGTCGTGGGTTCGATTCCCACCAAGTGTCTGGGTGTTTTATCTATTTAAGCATGTATTTACAAAAAAAAAAGTATATATGTATTAGTATCAGTAATCTGGTTTCCATAGTACAGGCTCTGCCTAGTTTGGGATCAGATGACTGTGTGTGAATTGTCCGAGGATATTATTATTATTACATGCATAACAATTACACTAAATGACAGTATAGTTTTTTTCTATGTATGTATATCTTTATGTATGTAAGTGTCACAAATAAATATATCTTTTCTTTTTTCTTTTCTATTCTTACCCGCACACCCCACGGGGAAGTCTAATAGATCGACAAGATATGATCATTATGTAGTGCCCTAGGAAATGCGACCCTGAGGCGGGTGACAACGCGGGGTAGGCCCTGCGTCGTCGCAAGCACCGCGGGGGTGCCGGGGGGAGCGTGTGTCTTTGCTCCCCCCGGGACTTGCTCTAGCGAGCGTCTGGCGCTGAAGAGACTAATTATTTTTTATAGCAGTGGTGACGTTTGAAGACCAGTGGTGATATTTGTCCCATACGTTATTTACTCCCATTTGTCAACAGTGGCAACAAAGTCAGTGACGACAACTGGGAAAGTATGTCTCATTTGTCGCCACTATGATAACAGCTGGGAATATTTTTCCCCTTTGTCACCAGTGGTGACAAGTGGGAATAGACCCTGGCTAGGACCGAACGGAGTGCTAACCGTATCCACAGAATCCTTGTAAACAATGCAACCGGGAAATGATTTAGTTAGATACCAATAATAATGTTCTCCAGGCCGCATCGGACTACGGCGGCCATGCTTTTTTGGGTTCCATACCTAAAAGGGAAAAATGGAACCCTTATGGTGAGACTTCGTCTGTCTGTCTGTCACATATAGGTATATAAATTTCAGGGACCGCTGACGCTATCGATTGGAAACTTTTACTTACTCAACCAAATTACAAATGAAAAAAAAAACCTATATTTTTTTAATGGTGTTGAAATGGGTAATCAAAATTTCAGTGAGACTAGTATATCATGTGGGGTAGCATATAAAAGGGCTTCATTTGCACATCTCAAAACAGTTTTTTTATTAATTTATGTCTCATAGTTTTTGACTTATAATGAAAAATATAAAAAAAATAGGCGTAGGTCCGACTTTTTATATCGCGCTGATCGAGGTTCTCAGCAGCACCCATGTCGGCTGTTTTATCGACGGTGTGTGTTTTAACAACATTAGTTACGCGGACGACATCGTGCTGCTGGCCCCCTCGGTCGCCGCTCTAAGTAAGCTTCTAAAATTGTGATCCATGGTGATCACTGGAAATGATTTTGCAACAAGTACTAAATTTGTTTTCTAAATCTTAGTAAACCTTCCACATTATTTTAAACACCACAACTAATATTTCGAGCTCTGGTCGCTAATTATATGTCTTTATATAGCGAAATATCTTATTAATACTTTCAAATTAACTTAACAGTGAACCATAATAATATCTTGTCAGGGGTAGCAAACTAGAGTTGCGTGAGTTTTATAAGATCATTTTGGAACTTTATCTAATTCTTCTAAATTTAACAACTATTTTTTTTACAGCAAGTTACAACAACGCACAACGGCCAGTGTTCTTTATGCAGTCTCGTAAAGTTAAATGTATATCAAAATTTTCAAAACTAACGGTTTCACTGATGGTTTCCATCACGAACCCAAGCGATCAAGGCATAGTGTAAGGGGTGAGCCATTATATCGACACACCCCTCTATATGGAGGGGGTTCTGGACATAGCCCACCAGCTGGCCGTGTGCGGGTTGGCCAACTACACACGTCTATTTTTGAATGACGTGCAGGTTTCCACACGATGTGTACTTACATCGTACACTCCACCATAAGACAAGTGATAATCAATATTGAAATTAAGATGACATGAAATAAGAAAATCTCCGAGGTGCAAGGCGTTGTTTGAACATGGGCAGGCGTCTTGGGGACCGCAGTATAGATGGTAGGTAATCCAATAGAAAGACGCTGCTGCCCGTCTTCTTATTTTCCCTTAGTCACCTAAGTCAGTCTTACAGACTCCCAACGGGAGAAGATGGGAGGGCGTTATTCTTAGCCGGACACCCCACGGTTTAGATGCATGTATGAAGTACATACGTGTAAAATCGAGATATTTATTTTAGTCAACAGAAGTCAAGAAATGTTGTGAAAAAGCATGCCTTGAACACAAGAGTCCCATGTTCAAACAACGCCTTGCACCTCGGAGATTTTCTTATTTCATGTCATCTTAATTTCAATATTGATTATCACTTGTCTTATGGTGGAGTGTACGATGTAAGTACACATCGTGTGGAAACCTGCACGTCATTCAAAAATAGACGTGTGTAGTTGGCCAACCCGCACACGGCCAGCTGGTGGGCTATGTCCAGAACCCCCTCCATATAGAGGGGTGTGTCGATATAATGGCTCACCCCTTACACTATGCCTTGATCGCTTGGGTTCGTGATGGAAACCATCAGTGAAACCGTTAGTTTTGAAAATTTTGATATACATTTAACTTTACGAGACTGCATAAAGAACACTGGCCGTTGTGCGTTGTTGTAACTTGCTGTAAAAAAAATAGTTGTTAAATTTAGAAGAATTAGATAAAGTTCCAAAATGATCTTATAAAACTCACGCAACTCTAGTTTGCTACCCCTGACAAGATATTATTATGGTTCACTGTTAAGTTAATTTGAAAGTATTAATAAGATATTTCGCTATATAAAGACATATAATTAGCGACCAGAGCTCGAAATATTAGTTGTGGTGTTTAAAATAATGTGGAAGGTTTACTAAGATTTAGAAAACAAATTTAGTACTTGTTGCAAAATCATTTCCAGTGATCACCATGGATCACAATTTTAGAAGCTTACTTAGAGCGGCGACCGAGGGGGCCAGCAGCACGATGTCGTCCGCGTAACTAATGTTGTTAAAACACACACCGTCGATAAAACAGCCGACATGGGTGCTGCTGAGAACCTCGATCAGCGCGATATAAAAAGTCGGACCTACGCCTATTTTTTTTATATTTTTCATTATAAGTCAAAAACTATGAGACATAAATTAATAAAAAAACTGTTTTGAGATGTGCAAATGAAGCCCTTTTATATGCTACCCCACATGATATACTAGTCTCACTGAAATTTTGATTACCCATTTCAACACCATTAAAAAAATATAGGTTTTTTTTTTCATTTGTAATTTGGTTGAGTAAGTAAAAGTTTCCAATCGATAGCGTCAGCGGTCCCTGAAATTTATATACCTATATGTGACAGACAGACAGACGAAGTCTCACCATAAGGGTTCCATTTTTCCCTTTTAGGTATGGAACCCAAAAAAGCATGGCCGCCGTAGTCCGATGCGGCCTGGAGAACATTATTATTGGTATCTAACTAAATCATTTCCCGGTTGCATTGTTTACAAGGATTCTGTGGATACGGTTAGCACTCCGTTCGGTCCTAGCCAGGGTCTATTCCCACTTGTCACCACTGGTGACAAAGGGGAAAAATATTCCCAGCTGTTATCATAGTGGCGACAAATGAGACATACTTTCCCAGTTGTCGTCACTGACTTTGTTGCCACTGTTGACAAATGGGAGTAAATAACGTATGGGACAAATATCACCACTGGTCTTCAAACGTCACCACTGCTATAAAAAATAATTAGTCTCTTCAGCGCCAGACGCTCGCTAGAGCAAGTCCCGGGGGGAGCAAAGACACACGCTCCCCCCGGCACCCCCGCGGTGCTTGCGACGACGCAGGGCCTACCCCGCGTTGTCACCCGCCTCAGGGTCGCATTTCCTAGGGCACTACATAATGATCATATCTTGTCGATCTATTAGACTTCCCCGTGGGGTGTGCGGGTAAGGAACATGCAGTTACTCACCTCACAAATATTGTCGCTAGTTTTTTGGACAAGGGACAGGTGTGTCTTGGGGTTTTTCTTGATATAGCGAAGGCATTCGACACTGTCTCTATTCCTATATTGCTAAGGAAGCTTGAAAGCATTGGCATTAGAGGTATTTGCCTAGCCTGGTTCCACAGCTACCTCACAGGTAGAACTCAATGTACAAGAGTAAATACTTTCATCAGTCACCCTCGAAGCGTCAGTTTCGGAGTTCCTCAGGGCAGTATCATAGGACCCACTCTATTTTTGGTATATCTTAGCGATTTATCTTCTCTTCAGTGCGAGAATTCACAGATAATAAATTATGCAGATGACACCGTAATAATTTTCCATGAAACATCATGGGACAAATTATTCTTAGCTGCTCAGACAGGTCTCAACCGTATTACAGAATGGTTAACTTTTAATCTTCTTAGCCTCAACGCAACCAAGACAAATTACGTATGCTTTAATAAAACTGCTGCTTCAGCTCCTTCGTCAGATTTTGCACTAACAGCCCATTCTTGTTACTCTATTAATGACTCTGGTTCGCTTCTAACATGTGGCTGTGCGCGGTTAACTAAGGTAAAATGCACAAAATATCTGGGTGTACTAATAGATGAGAGGCTCTGTTTTAGAAATCAAACAGACGCAACATCAGCTAGAGTTAGGAAATTAATTCACGTTATGAAAAATTTACGAAACGTAGCATCCAAAAATCTGCTCAAGACTGTCTATTTTACACTATGCCAATCAGTATTATCATATTGTATTTTAGCTTGGGGTGGATGCGCCACCTCCCATATGTTAGGATTGGAAAGAGCCCAAAGAGCA
The DNA here is from genome assembly GCA_911728495.1 of Furcula furcula. NCBI lineage: Eukaryota > Metazoa > Arthropoda > Insecta > Lepidoptera > Notodontidae > Furcula > Furcula furcula. The sequence continues at coordinate 4,400,473 of OU452264.1, read as the reverse complement.
GTGATTAAAACCATGCTTAAAAAACCCTACCGCTACTCGACATCACTTCTCTTCAATGAAACTCAGATACTTAGTGTTAGAAGGCTTTACGTATGGAAGATTATTATGTACGCTCACAAAGAAGCACTAAATCTGCCCGATCTCAGTCATATTGCAAAAAAACGGATCTATAGAATTCCACTAATCACTGTCAAGACCTCATTCGCGCAACGTTTTCCACTATATTTGAAGCCTTTTATTTATAATAAGATTTGCCTGATTTGCGACTTACGTAATCTTTCTGTAGGCCAGGTTAAGACTAAGACTAAAATGTTATTGATGAGCTGGACTTACGATTTTACAGAAAATTTTCTGAAATGTTTAATTTAATTTAGTTTTTAATTATTTTTTGTTACAAATGGAGGATGTTTTTTTAGTTATTTTTTATTTTTATTTTTATTTTATTTTTATTTGTTTTATAACTAAATGCCTGAAATTGTAATAGCAAAATACTTAAAAAAAAAAAAAAGCTCCTCGCGAGACAGGCGTAGCCTAGTGCGAGAAGTTTTGGCAAACTAATTTCTAATTCACATTCTAAATTACCCAATTGATCAAGATTGTACTGTTAATTGAATTGTATTATTTATTTTCTTATACCTTTTGACATCTGTATCATGAATGTGTTTTTTGGTAATAAACTTAAACTTAAACTTAAACTCAATGGTTCCTGAAATATAAAGGTGTAACAGACAGACAGACGAAGTCACACCTTAAGCGTTCTTTTTTTACCTTTTAGACATGGAATCCGTTTAAAATATAGTAAGTTCTATCATAACACTTTGTACTTACACATACCTACTATCGCCACTGAGTGTCCGCGGAAGATCAGCATCGTTGCGCCTATGGAAGTAATCTTTCTTTTAACGTCATAACGCGTTTATTTGCACTTATATACATAGATTTAGGTTTACATCTACTATTTGTGACATTGAATAAACCTTATCTATTTCTATATCTATACTCTATACTATATTATAAAGAGGTAGGCCTTTTTTGCGTGACTGACTCAACACCGCAGAGCCGAAACTACCAAAGCTAGGACTACAAAATTTGGACAGGAGGTTCATTTTATGGCTTAACCAATCAATAAGAAAAGATTTTTGGAAATTCGAATTCTATGGGTGTGAAATAAGGGTTGAAAGTTTGTATGGGAAGGGTGTAAAAACATTGTCTTTTATTTTGAAATTTTGCACTTAGACTCTTTAACGAAAATAATAAAATACGTGTATCAGCATTTTTCATAATTCGTCAGTTAAGGATGTAATATGAACTAAAAGAGGTACGCCTTTTTCGCGTGACTGGCTCATCAACGCAGAGCCGAAACTACCGAAGCTAAGACTACAACATTTGAACAAGAGGTTCATTTTATAGCCTAGAGAACCAATACGAAAGAATTTTTAGGGAAGGCCCGTGTCCAACAGTGGGACAAAAACAAGGGCTGGTAACAAAATAGGTTTCTATGGAGTAACCTAAAGTTTCTTGAAAGTTCTATAGTTTGTGTCGCCAAGTTGTATATTATTTTTTTTGGATTGTTTCTCCTAAGAGGCAAAATAGAGAAGGAAAGTTTGCAATTTGTCCAATTTACGTGGGACTTAGTTAATACTTTTGGTTAATACTCTTCAACAAATTATTTACAACGCGTTATTCAAAATTCAATTTATAAGGGTGTTAAAAGAAATCCAAAAATTTTGTAGTTATGGTAAAATTGTTAAGGGGAAATCTTATTCTACGAAAATCTACTGTAGGTAAGGTATTATTTTTTATACATTTAACATTTTGCCACCCGTGCGAAGCCGGGGTGGGCCGCTAGTTTGTAATAAATTATAATACTAGCCCTTGTTTTCTCCCACTTAAGCAGCCTCGCATGGACTAAAATATAATAGCGGTAAGTCCAAGTACATCGTCTTCAGGGCTGGTACCAAGTGTCCGTATACAGTACCACCTTTAGTGTTAAATGGAGAGCCTATAAACAGAGTTTATAAATTTAAGTACCTAGGACACTTGGTAACTGAAGACCTGAAGGACGATATAGACATGGAGAGGGAACGCAGAGTATTAAAAGTCCGGGCCAATATGCTGGCCCGCAGGTTCTCCCGTTGTGCAGCGGCAGTGAGAGTGACTTTGTTCAAAGCTTACTGCACGTCGCTGTACTCGGGGGCCCTGTGGCTTAGATATACCCAAAAGACTTACAATGCTCTGCGGGACCAGTACAACAATGCGTTCAGGATGTTGTTGCGGCTGCCGCGCGTCAGCAATGTTCGCCGAAGCGCACACAGACGGGTTCGCGGCTCAGAGAAAGTACCAAAGGAGTTAGTATCGCGTCGATTCCCCGAACAAATTTTTCGTGGCTCTTTTGCGGGGTGCGGGAGGCGAAGTAAACACACACAGATACACTTTCACGCATACCCATACTATAATAAACTCGCAACACATTCAAAAATACACGCACACAAATAAAGAATGACCTGACCATATGACCAAAAATTTGGCAGAGGGGGTTAGCGCATTATGCTCTCTCCAGTGGTATCTCCTCTAAGGTTCGCGGCTACCTGGCGCAAGCACACCGTGTCACTGCTGCGCCGGTTGCGCGACAGCCCCAACTAGATCCTGCTCGCGATAGCGGCGCGGCCCGATACCCCGCTCGTGAGGGAGATGGTCAATCGGACCAAATCCCTTTTCGTTGTAAATTTTTAGTAATGTCATTTAATACTAACATAGGTTAAGTTTTTATTGTTACTAACAAATATTGGACCTAAGTTGTCTATATAAATAAAATATAATAATAATAAAAAAAGAACAAAGTAGTTACTCCCTGTGGTATTTAAATCCGCAACCTGCAATTTGCAAAGCGAGCTTTTTTCCTCTGCGCCACGGAGGCTATAAATAATAATAATAAATAATGTCCTCCTGGCCGATACGACCACAGCGGCCAATCTTTCACAAGATCAGCTATCTACGCGGGAGATATTACAGTGCACAAGCGCTTGCGTAGACACAAGTGCACTCTCTCTTCCTTCATACCTCTCACAATCCGATGGGACGGATGACCGACACGACCGGGGAGACGTTACGCGCAGGACCGACTTTTTACATGCCCATCCGACGCATGGATCATCTTACTTTACAGACAATCAGGTGATCGGCCTGCATTGTCCTAGCCTGTAAGGAACAACTACACAAAGAAATACCGACTAATACTTTAGTCAAAGGTCGCAACTTACCGAAAACCAGTCGATATCAGTGACCTCCCATTCAGGGTCGCGCTCAAGCACTATTCCAATCTCATCGGAGCCATAGAACGGCCAGCTGCCTGTTTCTTCACCGGGGAGGGCTTTGCGGACGAGTCTGGTGGTGTAGTGGTTTAATCCGTAGTAGTCGTAAGTTCCTATAGAAATATTTGAAATAGAAATATAAATACAGCAGTAATAGCTCAGGGGGCGAGCACTTGCCGTGGAAACAAGGTGCGCAGGTTCGAACCCCGGCTCGCACCTCTGGTTTCTCTAATTAATTGTGTGCGGATCGTCTTTGTGCGATTGTTACTAGCTTTCGGTGAAGGAAAACACGGTGAGGAAACCTGCATGACTGAGAAAGCCTAATTAGCTTTCGAATGACGTGTGAAGTCCGTCAACCTGCACTTGGCCAGCGTGGTGGACTATGGCCTAAACCCCATCTTAAAGTCCCGTGCCCAACAGTGGGAGAAAACAAGGGCTAGTATTATAATTTATTACAAACTAGCGGCCCACCCCGGCTTCGCACGGGTGGCAAAATGTTAAATGTATAAAAAATAATACCTTACCTACAGTAGATTTTCGTAGAATAAGATTTCCCCTTAACAATTTTACCATAACTACAAAATTTTTGGATTTCTTTTAACACCCTTATAAATTGAATTTTGAATAACGCGTTGTAAATAATTTGTTGAAGAGTATTAACCAAAAGTATTAACTAAGTCCCACGTAAATTGGACAAATTGCAAACTTTCCTTCTCTATTTTGCCTCTTAGGAGAAACAATCCAAAAAAAATAATATACAACTTGGCGACACAAACTATAGAACTTTCAAGAAACTTTAGGTTACTCCATAGAAACCTATTTTGTTACCAGCCCTTGTTTTTGTCCCACTGTTGGACACGGGCCTTCCCTAAAAATTCTTTCGTATTGGTTCTCTAGGCTATAAAATGAACCTCTTGTTCAAATGTTGTAGTCTTAGCTTCGGTAGTTTCGGCTCTGCGTTGATGAGCCAGTCACGCGAAAAAGGCGTACCTCTTTTAGTTCATATTACATCCTTAACTGACGAATTATGAAAAATGCTGATACACGTATTTTATTATTTTCGTTAAAGAGTCTAAGTGCAAAATTTCAAAATAAAAGACAATGTTTTTACACCCTTCCCATACAAACTTTCAACCCTTATTTCACACCCATAGAATTCGAATTTCCAAAAATCTTTTCTTATTGATTGGTTAAGCCATAAAATGAACCTCCTGTCCAAATTTTGTAGTCCTAGCTTTGGTAGTTTCGGCTCTGCGGTGTTGAGTCAGTCACGCAAAAAAGGCCTACCTCTTTATAATATAGTATAGAGTATAGATATAGAAATAGATAAGGTTTATTCAATGTCACAAATAGTAGATGTAAACCTAAATCTATGTATATAAGTGCAAATAAACGCGTTATGACGTTAAAAGAAAGATTACTTCCATAGGCGCAACGATGCTGATCTTCCGCGGACACTCAGTGGCGATAGTAGGTATGTGTAAGTACAAAGTGTTATGATAGAACTTACTATATTTTAAACGGATTCCATGTCTAAAAGGTAAAAAAAGAACGCTTAAGGTGTGACTTCGTCTGTCTGTCTGTTACACCTTTATATTTCAGGAACCATTGAGTTTAAGTTTAAGTTTAAGTTTATTACCAAAAAACACATTCATGATACAGATGTCAAAAGGTATAAGAAAATAAATAATACAATTCAATTAACAGTACAATCTTGATCAATTGGGTAATTTAGAATGTGAATTAGAAATTAGTTTGCCAAAACTTCTCGCACTAGGCTACGCCTGTCTCGCGAGGAGCTTTTTTTTTTTTTTAAGTATTTTGCTATTACAATTTCAGGCATTTAGTTATAAAACAAATAAAAATAAAATAAAAATAAAAATAAAAAATAACTAAAAAAACATCCTCCATTTGTAACAAAAAATAATTAAAAACTAAATTAAATTAAACATTTCAGAAAATTTTCTGTAAAATCGTAAGTCCAGCTCATCAATAACATTTTAGTCTTAGTCTTAACCTGGCCTACAGAAAGATTACGTAAGTCGCAAATCAGGCAAATCTTATTATAAATAAAAGGCTTCAAATATAGTGGAAAACGTTGCGCGAATGAGGTCTTGACAGTGATTAGTGGAATTCTATAGATCCGTTTTTTTGCAATATGACTGAGATCGGGCAGATTTAGTGCTTCTTTGTGAGCGTACATAATAATCTTCCATACGTAAAGCCTTCTAACACTAAGTATCTGAGTTTCATTGAAGAGAAGTGATGTCGAGTAGCGGTAGGGTTTTTTAAGCATGGTTTTAATCACTGCTCTTTGGGCTCTTTCCAATCCTAACATATGGGAGGTGGCGCATCCACCCCAAGCTAAAATACAATATGATAATACTGATTGGCATAGTGTAAAATAGACAGTCTTGAGCAGATTTTTGGATGCTACGTTTCGTAAATTTTTCATAACGTGAATTAATTTCCTAACTCTAGCTGATGTTGCGTCTGTTTGATTTCTAAAACAGAGCCTCTCATCTATTAGTACACCCAGATATTTTGTGCATTTTACCTTAGTTAACCGCGCACAGCCACATGTTAGAAGCGAACCAGAGTCATTAATAGAGTAACAAGAATGGGCTGTTAGTGCAAAATCTGACGAAGGAGCTGAAGCAGCAGTTTTATTAAAGCATACGTAATTTGTCTTGGTTGCGTTGAGGCTAAGAAGATTAAAAGTTAACCATTCTGTAATACGGTTGAGACCTGTCTGAGCAGCTAAGAATAATTTGTCCCATGATGTTTCATGGAAAATTATTACGGTGTCATCTGCATAATTTATTATCTGTGAATTCTCGCACTGAAGAGAAGATAAATCGCTAAGATATACCAAAAATAGAGTGGGTCCTATGATACTGCCCTGAGGAACTCCGAAACTGACGCTTCGAGGGTGACTGATGAAAGTATTTACTCTTGTACATTGAGTTCTACCTGTGAGGTAGCTGTGGAACCAGGCTAGGCAAATACCTCTAATGCCAATGCTTTCAAGCTTCCTTAGCAATATAGGAATAGAGACAGTGTCGAATGCCTTCGCTATATCAAGAAAAACCCCAAGACACACCTGTCCCTTGTCCAAAAAACTAGCGACAATATTTGTGAGGTGAGTAACTGCATGTTCGGAACACTTCCCCTGACGGAAACCGAATTGGTACGTTGGTAAAAGATTATTAGACTCGAGAAATTGTACAAGCTGTTTATTTATGATCTTTTCTAGCATTTTGGAGAATGTGGAAAGTAATGATATTGGTCTGTAGTTATCAGGGTTTTCGGCAATACCATTCTTATGTATAGGTGTTATAATAGCAGTTTTCCAAATGTCCGGAAAGGAACCCGTAGATATACTTAAATTAAAGACATATACAAGGGGATCGAGTATTGCATTTTTAATTCGCTTTACTAAAATGTTAGTTACTCCATCAATGCCAGGTGCACAGTTCACTTTAAGTTGCATAATAAGCGAGTTAACTTCAACTGAATCAGTAGACCGAAGAAAAAGCGAATTGACTGGCGATGCAGTAGAAGTTACTTTAGATGCAAGAGATTCCTGAGTTTGGTTAACACGTTTTAAGATTTTATGAGCCAGACGCTGGCCCACATTGGCAAAGTAATCGTTACAATAATTAAGAGATTCAATTGGATTATCCTTGGCTTCACAAAGCTTAATGGAATTCATTTTTGAGGAATCATTATGAGTAATACGTTTAATAGATTTCCACAGCTTTTTTGGATTATCTTTATTGCGTTCTAGTTCCTCTCTGTCATGTTGCGATTTTAATTTGCGAAGAAGGTCTTGGTAGAAATTTCTGTATCGCTTGTAGGTAATTATTTTATTTGAATCATTTGGGTTGTTACGTGCATCCAGATGCAACTTGTCTTTTTGTTTAGAGCACTTTATTAAACCTGGTGTCATCCAAGGCTTAAATGTGTATTGCGATCGACTGACTTGACGAACACGCGAGTACTTATTAATTACAGAATGCAATTTGGACATAAAAATACTAGCAGCTTTTGTTGCGCAATGTTCATTATACAACTCTGTCCAGTCCATGTTTTCAAGAGCGGTCTCAATCGCATTGTATTCATAAAGCACCTCAGTTCTTTTAACATACGAAGGCTTTAAACAATTAGTGCTAATACCAGTCATCACTAAGTCATGGTCTGTGATTGCCGAAGAACATACAATAGACTCCATTGTTGATTTACTGTTTGTAAAGATGTGGTCGAGACAGGCAGTAAGGCGTGTAGGTTTGTCAACTGTGGGTATGAATCCTAACTGAGCCATCAAACACAAGTAATCTGAACAGGATTCCTGTTGTAAAATGTTTATGTTAATGTCTCCTAAGATTATCTGATTCGGGCTTTTGGGCATATTTAATGCCACTGGCTCAAGAGATTTTAGGAAGTTATCAGTATTTTTAAATGATGGTGACCGATATATTCCTACAAGGCTAACCAAGTTTGGGATATGAACTTGCAAACAATTCGCATCTAATAAATCTGGTTCACTTACAATAGGACTCCAACGGTTATGCACATATATGACTACTCCACCTGCCTGGTTTATGTACTTTGTGGATACGAAGGAAGAGTATGTGTCTATTTGACCGATTATCGAACTACTTCCTATCCAGCATTCCGTAAGAACAATTATGTCAAAAGAACTATCCAAACGTTTTAAAGTAACTAAAAAGTTTTCAAAGTTATGTTGTAAGCTTCTTATGTTGAATGTCAGAATGCGTAGTCCATATTTTGAAATTATTTGTTTACACTGTTCAGAGCTCTCCAATGTGTGACATTTAACAGTAAAAGCATTGTCAATATCATCCAAAATATCTGTACTAGTCATTGTTGATTAGCTGTGGAGAGAACCTATTCAGGATATTTGGGATTTTTATTTGATGTGTGTTGGAAATAACGCTACTATAATGTGTCACCGTATATTGGGAGCCAAATGTGAGACTTGAAATAGTGTTTTCAATAAATTTGTTATGAGGTTTCCAATTTCCCTCAAGTTTAAGATATACATTTGAAAGAGAATGCGACTTACGACTTAGAGAACTGAACTTAATGTACAGTGCAGTAAAAATGTACTTACGGATATTTTGAATACTAGAAGCTAATAATAAAATAAAACTAGAAATACAATAAAAATATAAACTGAAAAATATTATAAAATGTAACAGTGCAACGAATTTTTTAGTTATTCTCTTGACTACTACATTCGCTAACGATAGTATTTTTAGAATTACTATCATGTCCGATAAACTTGTCAATGTCAGACATGGAACGAATAAGAAGCGCAGGAAACTTGCTATTCTCCGTGCACGGGGCTTTTCTGGCATATATACGTCCATTTCGTACCCAGCAAAAACTAAAGTTATTTTGTTTGGCGCGTTTTCTCGCCTCACTGAACAGCCTACGGTTTGCCGATGATAGACGCTCGTTAAAATACACTGAGGCTGAAGTTCCATCAACTAAATCTTTCGAGGTAAAGTTCCGTCTAACGGACGCAGCTTTTATTATTTCGTCACGCTTTACTTTCCGCAGTAGTTTTACTACTATTGGTCTAGGTTTCTGGGTGTTTGATTGTGGTTCTGTGTATTTTGATCCAACTCTAACGGCCTGGTCAATATCTGACTCTAGTATTTCAACTCCCAATAACTTAGACGATAATAAAGCAAGGTGTGTTGTGTTTTCGTTTTTCTGTTCCGGAACTCCAACTATTTCGAGTTCGTTTTTCAAATAAAGCTGTTCTTGGAAAGTGAACAAGTTATGTAGCTCAGTGATCGACGATTTTAATGAACTTATTTCTTTGTCTTTGACTTGAAGTTTATTTTCGTACTCTTCAATTTTTTGGGTGAATGAAATTGACACGCTGGATAATTGTGTTTTTACTTCCTGGATGTCTTGTCTTAACAGTCTTATCTCGGCAATAAGAGACGAATTATCAGGTTGGTCCATGATATCGGAAGATGTGTTATCAGTACCAGTCGCACGCGATCCGCGAACTGTATTGATGTTTTCGTTTATAATATTATATGAGTTATTTAAAGTTTGGATAGGAGTACTGATATCGTGAACTTTCGGTCTAGTACTTGAGCACGATGGGCAAATCCACGTCTTTTTTTGCTTCTCAGTAATTTTCTTGTAGTTGACGCCAGTTATGTTTAAACATCCAATATCGTACTGCTCCCTACACTTCGAACATTCCATAAAATTATATGATGAAATTTTCTTACCGCACGCGTTGCAAATAGAAGGCATATTACTTCTGTAAAATAACTACGCGGCAGCGCAGCGGGTATCGGGCCGTTTCGAGCACAGCAATCCTCGGTACCAGGTGATCGGGCGGGGCGCGGGCAGCAGGGCTCGGGGCAGGGGCAGCCGGGCGCAGCGTGAGTTGAGGCAGGTCAGGCACGTCGGACAAATTGTATAACTTAATACTGTTTTTCTACTCGATTCTTCAAGTTCACGACAAAACTAATTGTAGTGTACTGGTAAATTGAGTAAAGTTGTGGGTAGACAAGTTTATCGTCTCAAGCGGGCACACTACGCAGGCACTGAGTGGGGATGCGAGAAAGACATATAAGCCCCTCTAGTGTAGGAGGGGAGTTCAGTCGAGTGTCAACCACTGTGCGGGTCAGACGTGGTGTGTGCGTTAACGAGCCGATATAGTGTAGTGTTAATATTAACAAATATAGTGAACTCTACATGGCGACGAGGTGAAAACCGTGAGTAATTTTATATTTTTGATAAATAAAAGTGCAATTTAAATTAAAAACAAATAAGTGGCGTGGACGAAATACTTTATTACGTGATAAGTGAATAAAATTAATCATAATAAACTATTTTTGAATAATTGAAAGTGACAAAATAAGTGTTTTATCATATAAGCACATACAATTAGTTTATTCACTTTTTGGAAAAATAATATTCAAGTGATATGTGTGTGTGTAGAATTGAGTGGCAAAATAAGTATTTGATCATATAATTACATACAATTAAAATCTTTTCACTTTTTGGAAAAATAATATTCAAGTGATATATCTGTGTGTGTGTGTGTAGAATTGAGTGGCAAAATAAGTATTTGATCATATAATTACATACAATTAAAATCTTTTCACTTTTTGGAAAAATAATATTGAAGTGATAAGTGAACATAATTAAACAAAAGCAGAAAAAAAACAGAAGTGTGAAGTCAAACAATTATCTCAATTCTCAAGTTGCCTCTATCTTGACATGGTCCAAAGATTACCTTTTGGAAATAATATTTTTATATGTAAAAGTGAACATACCTACAAAAAAAAAAAAAACAGTGAAGTCATGATTATCTCGATTCTCAAGTAGTCTCCTCTATCTTAACGAAGTCAAAGGATGGCGACCATTTTGTCATAATATCTTTCGCTTCAGACAGATGATTTAGAAATATCTTAATACTTTAGAATAGTTTGGTTTAAAAAAAAAAAAACAAAAAAAAAAAAATTACGTGCAAAGGTGCGTACGTACAGTATGCGGGTTTAAACACAAAATCTTTTCTGTAAAATATCAGAACTTTAGTTGTTAGAACCTGGGCTTCTTTATAAAAATACCTTGATACCGAAAAGGAAGCCGAAAAGACTTAAAAAAAAAAAAAAGGAAATATTATATATAATAATATATTAACCACAGATCGTAGTGCCCTTTCCGCAGTTTAAAGAAGCGTTTTGATGCGCTTTCCCAGACAGATAGAATAGCTAATAATTGACTGACCCGGCGTGGCCTGAGGCGTGTAGTTGGTTTTATTATAAGTATGCGTCTCTAAAGTTCATAAAAATGTCACCTGTCCTGATACGCGCAGCTAAACCACAAATGTAAACGCTAAATGAAAATTCTATTATATTAACAATGAATGTCCCTGGGGCTATTATATCCCAGATTAGATTTTCCCACAAAATTTGCTTAAGGTTGTGAGGTGAACCTAATAAAATGTAATTGCATATATCAATGATTAATGGGTATAGATGAAACATAAATTCAATGATCACTCTCTAATTGTTATACGAGAAATACTACTTATAAGTCACTAGTCCCAATAGAACAAGTCCCCAAAGTAAAAGGTTAGCACACGTTATCTTGATCTGTAAAGTAAGGGTTGTTTTAAAATACCTGAGTGATATTGGTTCTAGTATTTAATTTGCAGTACCTAACCTACATGGTATTATTTACACAAATTAAAATTAGCTAAGGACATTCAATTACAAATTGTTGGGCTGAGTCAAATTTCTAGTGGGTGTTTGAATACCGTGCATTAAATTGCGATGGTTCAAATACCGTGCATTAAATTGCGAGGGTTTAAATACCGTGCATTAAATTGCGAGGGTTTAAATACCGTGCATTAAATTGCGAGGGTTTCAATACCGTGCATTAAATTGCGAGTGTTTAAATACCGTGCATTAAATTGCGAATGAGGGTTTATATACCTTGCATAAAATCGCAAATGAGTTCAAAATACCGTACAATAAAGTGTATGGTGGAGGCCAATCGGGAGGTAGCAATGTCAAGTATTACTGATCCTGATCTGATGGTTACCCTCGTAGGGCAGAGGTTGTTCAAGGACTATAGTGTCGGTCACGGCATGGGGCATTCATCGGTATACCAAGCGGAAACCTATGCCATAATTGCCAGCATTAAAGAAAGGCAAAGGAGAAATGTCAAAGGTAAAACCATTTGCATTCTTAGCGACAGTCAGACAGTACTGAAGCCTCTGAATTCCTTCAGAGTTGCTTCTAAACTGGTCAAAGAACGTCTTACAGGCTTGAACAACTTGGGAAGACAACAATGTCTGCCTTATCTGGGTACCTGGACACGAAGGCATCGAGGGTAATGAGAAGGCAGATAGACTAGCGAAGGCCAGCTCTTAGACATTTGGTTGGCCCCGAACCATTTGTGGGGTTCCATATGGAATATATCACCAAGCATTTTATGCACATGCTAGAAACGAACACATGAAGGAATGGAGGGCAGCGTCAGGCCTAAACCACTTCAAAACATTCTCTAGCACAAGGGTGAACTGAGGGGTTAAATTATTATACCTAAACAGATCACAAATAAGGCACCTAGTAAGTGCACTCACAGGACATTTTGTTACCAACGAGCATTTACACAGAATGAGGCTGAACTGGTAATCCCACACTGAACATGCAGCCTTCGGATCGGACAATGCACAGCTTCGCCATCGCTCTCTCCTGCAACAACCAGCGAGTCACAAGCCAGCCAGTATCCCGGCCTCATCGGATGACCAACGCATTGCGGCTGCGGATGCAAGCCTGGTCGACCTTCGGCCACAACATGGCACAACACACCTGCACTACGGCCGGTCCTTGTAAGAAGAGCGGTACGCCTAGCAGCCGTCAGCCATACCCACTGCACACCTCGACTCACTGAAGACGTAGCAGCATCAGCTTCGACTCACTGGAACTGCATCCACTGGTATTGGCACAGCGACTGGAACGCAAGGACGAGCTGGCAAATGAAGATGTTCATCGACTTCCAGTCTTCGGGGAGAGTAATGTGGCTACTCAACATAACCAGATGGCGCCACATGTGGTACAGTGACGCGATGAAAAGCAAGCAGCATCACATACAACGCGATAGATGGCGACACCTCCGAATCCTGAATCTCGCAAGCGAAGTTTCTCAAACGTTGAGAATATATACAACATCCCGACATCAACTGTGGAGGGCTTCGGCTCTGACCGAGCATAACACCTCGCTCGGTCGAGGATTCTCCTTTTGGTACGTCGTTGCATCCCTAAAATCTTAAAGCGGGTTTCATTTTAATGAACCTTCAGTTTCCTTGAAGCTCTTTCGGAACTCGTGGTGATACTGTAAGGCGTAAAGTTTGTGTGACTAGAAGTTCTAATAATCTGCTCTGTAAATTTTATAAAAGTTTAATATTTTTCAGAACAATACTAAGTTTTTCGACAGCAAGACTCGCGGAGTAGTTGGAAGGGTTCTTCTTATCGAAGTTAACTACAAGGGCGTGTTGGCTTAGGCAGCTCTTTTCTGATCAGTGGGTAATCTTGATAAGGATGCGTTAGAGTTAGAACTGATTGGCTGTCGTAAGCAGATTTGAATTTGATCCCAACATTGAATGTTAACGGTCTAATTATTTCCTAGTTTTGGCTTTATTTGACTAGAGTCCATCAACTCTGTTCAGACTGGCCGAGCAAATAAAACTATGTGAGTATATTACTCTATAGATCCACACACGGGGAGGCAGTGCCTCGTAGGATGGACGTCCTAGCGATGTCATTGATACGGGTGGCTGGCTGACAGCGAAATACGGTAGTCTTATTTGAACTTTTCGGTGGAGGATACAATTGTTATTTTTATCAATATTATCTATTTAATCGACGGAGTCTATCATAATAATCGCTAATTATCCGGGGAGCAGTGGTAGTGAATCTATTGTTAAGATCCAATGCGACCAATGGATATTACGAGCCTTGTTTTATTGTTGCCGCTGTACTTTCTTATTACTCGGGAATGTTCTCTGGTGATATTTCATGTAGTGCGGTGGGTTCGTATCTGTGATACGAACCTTACTAGCTTGCTAGCTTGTGTTATCAGAATCTATAATAGTTGTGATCAATACTCTTGTGACTTTAGTTCCTAGGCCGTTGGAAGATCAGAATAGGAAGCTGCTCGGATAGGGTTGGCCTTTGAGGGAAAGAATAATAATATTGGTGTACGCGCGGGTGAACTATTCCCGCGTCGATGGCTGGTCTTGTGGGAGATTGGCCACTGTGGCAGGAGGATATTATTTATTGCGTTAAATGCAAGCGTCGGTGAGTGAACCATGAGTGCAGTTGTCCACAGCTGGTACATTTAGAATGTCTGGCGAAATGCTTAAGTGTTTCTAACTTCCTTTGAAGATCATGCCAACTTGTGTGCCAATATATCCTTCTCGAGTGACCCAGCACTCCCTCTCGATACAAGCCTTATCCTTGAGATCCCCTGGGATTAGGTGTTTGGTAGAAACTCAATTCAGGGGCACTCCACTAAGCCACACAGGCAGGAGTAATGAAACGTGCTTTTGATACTCCGAGAATATATAATAAAATACCTAGTTTAATAAAATGTAATAAATGTTTCTATGTAAAGAATTTTGAAAAAATATTATTTCAGAAATGGTATTATGAAGTAGATACTCATAAATTTCTAACTAGGTAATTAAATTACGATGAATGTCATTCATATTCATGTGACATTAATATTCTTATAATTTTCAAAAAAAAAAAGAAAGAGATGTATAAAGGACAGTGTATAATAAGATCAGTTAATGAACATTATTAATTTTATGATAGTTACATACTTGTTATTTTGAGAAGCGATTATTAATTTACATTTAAATTAAAAATTTAATTTTCCAAAAAAAGGAAGGGATGTAGTGTACTGGTAAATTGAGTAAAGTTGTGGGTAGACAAGTTTATCGTCTCAAGCGGGCACACTACGCAGGCACTGAGTGGGGATGCGAGAAAGACATATAAGCCCCTCTAGTGTAGGAGGGGAGTTCAGTCGAGTGTCAACCACTGTGCGGGTCAGACGTGGTGTGTGCGTTAACGAGCCGATATAGTGTAGTGTTAATATTAACAAATATAGTGAACTCTACACTAATTATAATACACTATAGATATTGTGTTTACTAGTACGAACGCTTCATTTTATCAACTAAACTGGACTTATTAGCTTCTATTTTATTTAATTAATACGGAGAATACACTAACGCATCTTGCTTGCACAAGTGCGCGAATGTATCAAACGCTATCGATTTGAAACTTTGAACAGTTTTAGATGTTACTTACCCAACCTCATTGCAAATAAAAAAGTATATTTTTTTCTTTTACTTTCTCTTTAAAATGAGGGTCGATATGTGTCATTAAAATTTAAAAGTGAAACTACTATATAGAGTGTAGTACGTATCATAATGAAAGTGCTTCATTTGCATATTTCAAAACAGATTTTTATTTTAGCTTACGTGACGTAGTTTTTGGCTTATAAGCAAAAATGTCAAAGACCAGATACCGTCCAGGTAGGTACCACCGCAGTGTCAGATATTCTGCCGCCAAGCAGCAGTGTGTAAGCATTGCTGTGTTCCGGCGTGAAGGGCACTGTAGCTGGTGAAATTACCGGACACAAAGACTTAACATCTAATGTCTTAAGGGTCGGCAATGCGCTAGTGATTCTTCTGGTGCTAGCGTCTATAGGCTACGGTGGCTGCTTACCATCAGGCGGGCCGTACGCTTGCTTGCCACCTTGGTAGTATAAAAAAAAAGAAGTACCGTTCCCCCCTTATCTTCATAGTATGCGGAGGTAAAAAATCTGAAATAATTATGGGTAATACATGTCTATACATGTCATGAAGACAGAAATTATCTATCTCTACGATAGACAATCCAGTAAATAGTAAGAACCAACTCAAATGATTGCACACCTTTGACAAACTCAATCTCTTCCGATGTGAAGGGTGGCAGTCTGGGCTGCGAGTAGCCTTCTCTCTTGGCGTTCTCCGCCAGCAGCTTCTCTATCCTCGGCGGCCACCCGCCTTGCTTCGAGAATATAGGGTAACTGTAGCGACCCTCCTAGAATAGTATTATTACATACTACATTTAAAAGAAATTATGAATGTTACAATTTTAACATTACCCGTGGCGTGCCGGGTTAGCATTGCATCCTCTCGTTGGGTGTCATAAGAGGCGACTAAGCGAGAACAGGAAGACGGGCAGCAGCGTCTTTCTTTTGGATTTATCTTCCACCTATACTGCGATCCCCAAGCCTACAAGAAAACGAGCTTAATAGAGATTTTCAACAAATTACTACAACTACTTACAAGGTACTAACTTTTACTGAGTGGTAGGTTCCTTATGCAAGGAACCATCCAAGGAAGGTACCACCGCAGTGTCAGATATTCTGCCGCCAAGCAGCAGTGTGTAAGCATTGCTGTGTTCCGGTGTGAAGGGCACTGTAGCTGGTGAAATTACCGGACCATCATCATCATCATCATCACCAGCCGGAAGACGTCCACTGCTGAACATAGGCCTCCCCCTTAGACCGCCACAATGAACGACAATTTGCTATTTGCATCCACCGGTTGCCTGCGACGCGAACAATGTCGTCGGTCCACCTAGTGGGAGGCCTGCCTACGCTGCGTCTTCCGGTTCGTGATCGCCACTCGAGAACCTTTCTTCCCCAACGGTTATCGGTTCTTCGAGCGATGTGGCCTGCCCACTGCCACTTCAACTTGCATATTCTACGAGCTATGTCGGTGGCCTTGGTTCTTCGGCGAATCTCCTCATTCCGGATTCTGTCGCGCAAAGAAACTCCGAGCATAGCTCTCTCCATAGCTCGTTGTGTGACTCTGAGCTTCTCCAAAAGGCCAGCTGTTAAAGACCACGTCTCAGTACCATAAGTCATCACTGGCAACACACACTGGTTAAAAACCTTTGTCTTCAGGCACTGCGGAATTTCTGATGAGAAGATGTCACGTAGTTTCCCGAACGCTGCCCATCCGAGTTGGATTCTTCGGGCGACCTCTTTGTCGAAGTTGGACCGACCTAACTGGATTGTTTGTCCTAGGTATACGTAGTGGTCAACAACTTCGATTGTATCGTTCCCAACAACTACCGGTACGGGTGCAACATGGACATTAGACATGATCTTCGTCTTGTCCATGTTCATTTTAAGACCCACCTGTTGGGAAACGCTACTGAGGTCGCTGAGCATTGTATTGAGGTCCTCCAGCGACTCTGCCATAATGACTATATCATCGGCAAAACGAAGGTGAGTGATGTATTCGCCATTGATGTTGATGCCGAATCCGTACCAGTCCAAGAGCTTGAAAACGTCCTCCAATGCGTTAGTGAACAGTTTCGGAGAAATAACGTCTCCCTGTCTCACGCCTCGCTGCAATGGGATTGGTTTCGTGCTCTCGTCCTGTAGTCGGATCGACATGGTGGCGTTTCTGTACAAACACTTCAACACTTCGATGTACCTATAGTCGATATGGCACCGCTGGAGGGACTGCAGTACCGCCCAGGTCTCGATTGAATCGAAAGCTTTTTCGTAGTCCACAAACGCTAGACATAATGGCCGATTATACTCCTCGGTCTTCTGTATAATCTGGCGGAGCGTATGTATGTGGTCTACGGTGCTAAAGCCTTTTCAGAACCCGGCTTGTTCGGGAGGCTGGAAGTCATCAAACCTGCGTTCGAGACGGTTCGTAATGACTCTCGAAAACAGCTTGTATACATGGCTCAGGAGTGAGATGGGTCTATAGTTCTTCAACAAGGTGTTATCACCTTTTTTGAAGAAAAGAACCACCACACTCCCGTGCCATGCTTCTGGCGTAGTACCCTCGAGTAAGACGGAATTAAATAACTTCTGGAGGACTAATAGTACCGGTTTTCCACCCGCTCTCAGAAGTTCTGTTGTGATTCCGTCTTCACCCGGCGCCTTGTTGTTCTTAAGCTGTTTGAGAGCCATTCTAATCTCGTACAGGCTGATGTCTGGGATGTCCTCAGTGTAGTGTCGGGTTAATTTGGCTCTGGTGTCCTGAGCTGTTCTGGCAATGGGTTCCTGTGTTGAGGTGTATAAATGTCCGTAAAACCTCTCGAGCTCTCTCAATATCTCCGGTTTCGATGAGATGACACTGCCGTCGTCGATCTTCAGCCTGGTCATATAGCTGCGCCCAATAGACGAATTCTTTGCGAACACTTTAGAGCCTTGGTTCCGCTCAATTGCGTCCTTAATACATGCTGTATTATAGGAACGCAAATCGTGACGCATGGATTTCGAGATTCGTCTATTGAGTTCAGCATATTCTGACATATCAGCTGAAGATTGCAGTCTCATCTCAGTTCGGGTTTCCATTAACTTAATGGTTTGATTGGAGAGCTTCTGAGGCTTATTACGGCGTGGAGTCTTAAAGAACTTGGACCCCACTACATGGACAGTTTGCACCAACCCATTGTTTACCTCGTCCGCAGTTTCGCATTCGGCTAGGCACTGAAAGCGATTGTGTAGTTCGAGTTGAAAGTCTTCGGGGTTTCGGATTTGGGCGGTTCCCGGACGGAGCGTGGACTTCATCAGACGAGACCTCTCGAGCTTTACATTGATATTCAATGTGCCTCTAACAATGCGGTGATCGCTACCGGTTTTCACCCTGCCGATCACGGAGACATCATCGAATATATGCTTCTTGGTCGTCATGATGAAGTCGATCTCATTTTTGGTTGAACCATCGGGGCTTATCCACGTCCACTTCCTGGATGGTCGCTTCTTGAAGAAGGAGTTCATCGCAAAGAGTCCCTCCTTCTCCATGAAGTCGACCAGCCGCTGGCCCCTTTGGTTCCGCTGCCCGTACCCATATGACCCCACTCTCAACTCATCGCCATTCCGTGTGCCCACCTTCGCGTTGAAGTCCCCCATAACAACGGTGAAGTGTGTTTTGG
Source organism: Furcula furcula (assembly GCA_911728495.1). Lineage (NCBI taxonomy): Eukaryota > Metazoa > Arthropoda > Insecta > Lepidoptera > Notodontidae > Furcula > Furcula furcula. The sequence continues at coordinate 4,381,629 of OU452264.1, read as the reverse complement.
AGGTATGTATGGCTTCTGATATCTCCTCATACATAGCCTCTACTTCATTGTCAGGGTGTGCCGAGGTCGGCGCGTACACCTGTATAACCTTCAACGAATACCGACTGGTTATTCTGAGTATAAGGTACGCTACCCTACTCGACACACTATCGACCTTAATCACGTTGTTAATATGGGACTTACGGACGAGAAACCCGACACCACCCTGGGATTTCCGGTCTCCTTCCCGAAAGAAGAGCATGTTGCCAGAATCAAGGGTTATCGTATCCTGTCCCTCTCGCCGGATTTCAGATAATCCCAAGATGTCCCAACGCAACTTGCTCAATTCTTCCTCCAGCTCCACAATCTTCTCATCGGTCCTCATCGTGCGGATGTTGTGTGTCGCCAGGGCCAAAGTTCGGTGGGGGTGGTAGCGGGGCATCTGCCGGAGATTCTTAGCACCCCCTGCTCGACCGTTACCCCGCCTGCTACCAAGGCGAGGAATAGAGGAGCCGCCGGGGACTGGGGGCCGTATGCAATTATTGTCTATCATTGTTTGGGGGGGGGGGGGGGGGGGGGTTGCCATAATCCCCACGCTTGGCAGGCGTCTTGGGGATCGCAGTTTTAGTGAAGAGATGGAATTTAAAACAGAAGACGCTGCTGCCCGTCTTCTGATTTCCCTTAGTCGCCTTTTACGTACACCCAAAGGGAAGAGATGGGTGGGTGCTATTCTTACCCGGACACCCCACGGGCAATTACCGGACACAAACACTTAATATCCAATGTCCTAAGGGTCCGCAACGCGCTAGTGATTGTTCTGGTGTTGTTAGCGTTTATAGGCTGCCCTTACCATCAGGCAGGCCTCATAAGGCACGCTTGCTTTCCACATTGGTTGTATAAAAAAAAAGGTTGGACAGTAATAACACAAGCGATAACGAGCAGCAAACGATCCGCTATTTGTTGGACGAATCCAGCCAATTACAGATATTAAAAATGATCCAGCCGTTCTTGAGTTATAAATGGTGTAACTAACCTTACTTTGTTTTATATGTTCGTATAATTATAAATAGATGATAACATACCCAAAATTCAGTAGCAAGCTCTGTCAGCGTGTCATTAGACGTTCTCGGTTCAAGCCAATTAAAGATACTAGCCCACGAAACTTTACCTGAAACAATAGAAAAATAATTTTGCTTTGTTTTTAGGGCTCCATACATAAAAGGTAAAATGGAGGGTACCTCTTTATGGTCCGAGTTCATTTGTCTATCTGTCTGTCACACCTATATATTTCAGTAACCACTGATGCTATCGATTTGAAACTTGGAATAGTTTACATACCCAACAGCATCGTAAATTAAGTTTTTTTTTTTTTTATAGCTGTCGAAATGGGGTGTCAGAATTTTCAATTGATACTGCTATATCGAGTGAGGTATCTTAAGAGAAAGGCTTTGCACATTTTAAGACAAATTTTTATTTTGTTTTTAGTCACGTAGTTTCTGGCTTATAATAAAAAATGACAAGAAATACCCTTATCACCGAAGTTTGTGGAGGTAAAAATCTGAAATAATTATAGGTAATTTGTAATAGCTCAGTGGGCGAGCGCGCTTGCCTTGGAAACAAGGTGCGCAGGTTCGATCCCCGGCTCGCACCTCTGATTTCTTTAATTAATCATGTGCGAATCGTCTTTGAGCGATTGTTATTAGCTTTCGGTGAAGGAAAACATCGTGAAGAAACCTGCATGTCTGAGAAAGCCTAACTAGCTTTCGAATGACGTGTGAAGTCCGCCAACCCGCACTTGGCTAGCGTGGTGGACTATGGTCTAAGCCCCTTCACCTTGAAGGGAGGCCCGTTCCCAGCAGTAGGACATAAACAAGGGCTGGTATTATTATTATTAATACAGATCTTTCTAACTAGTACAGTTTTCTAGAAATTCTAAAAAGTTTCAACAAACAAACTTAGTTTAGCGGTTTTGGTCTTTTTGCTATCTGAGGTGTTAGTGGAATAGTAAAATAACTTTAATACGTCCAAAGAAGGTACGGCAGCCTCGGCGCGCGAGTCCGACTCGCACTTGACCGGTTTCTTATTTAACAAAAACATTGACAGCACAAACAGGATGCCCGCCCGATGATATTATAGCACTGAAATGATATGATACGGACTGTATTATACTACCCCTATGGGGATAGGTTCATAAGAATGAGGGGTCATATGTGCGTTACCCCAGCAAGAAAATTTCTTCTAGAGAGATTTGAGTTCAACGAAATTAGAGCATAAACTGCTGTAAATTTGCGCCAAATAAAAAAATTGCGCGTGCTGTCGTATTGAAAAAAAAAAGCCGAAAAACTATTCCTGCTGGAGTAATGTTGTTCCAGCAGGAAGATTCTAAGCCAATGACCGGACAGAGAAATAAACTACATGGGCAGATAGCTTTATAGTTGTGCGTAAATGTAGGCCGAAAATAAAATATGTGTGTCTTAAGTGAAAGATCGCTTTCTTCTACTCAGAAAAACAACAGGATCACAGCAACAAATCACGATTTATTTATTACACACCCAACTTTTAGGCCTCGTTTACGGAAACGCGGGGTGTCACGCGTCGCGTGTGGCGTGGCGTCTCGCGGCGCGTCAGACGTTTTTATTGTTTACGTAGCGGCGGCGCGTGAAGCGGCGCGTATCATCGCACGCGTAAACACAAACTTATAGCAATATATGATGCTGTTTATAGAGACGCGGGGCGGGAAGAGTGGCGGTGCAACTCACTGTTTAACATACAACTTTCTTCTAAAAAAAATCGATCATATCATACTCCATTGCGGTGGTGACTACGTCTGTGTTGCATGATTACCAAATGAATGGCAGAAGTTTCCGCCACAGGCATCGCTTCATTGAGAATCGCCGCTGCGTGCGCCGCCGCGATGAACACCGCGTGAGACGCGGCGATGCCATCCGCGGGCGCCGCCGTAAAACACGCTCCATTTCAAGCAAACGCGTGTAAAATCGCTTCTCCGTAAACACACTCATACAACGCCCTACATTTGAATTTAGTGCGGGCCGCGCCGCCACACGCGACGCGCGACGCCCCGCGTCTCCGTAAATGAGGCCTTATTCCGTAATTTTACAATGTCTCCAATGCAAAAAGAATGGCCGACCTGCCAAAGACCACAATAATCCCCCCCCCCGTAGTTTATCTCCTGTGTTGCAAGCACATAAAAATTAACGTATCGATATTTATATTGATGCGATATTAAATATCTATACCGTTCAGTAACAGTTAAATCATAGATTAACATTTGTTAAATAATCCACGCTAACATAAGGTTTTAGAGATATTTCATTTCCTGATCATCAATATTTATGAATTCGTCGCTTTTTTGTGGTAATTAAAACTTGGTCGGATAGCCATTAATCTGGCTGTTTGATTTGTTATAATTGTTCATGTTTCACCCACTTGATAGATTATGACTTAAAGCCTTAAGACGTAAAACTCCCGCTACTTGGATGAGATTGTATGATTATATAGTTATAAATCTGTCAAAACCGACCGGTTGTAATAGACCGTAGCTAATAATTAAGAAAATAATTACAGACTCAATTATTCTGTGACTACACCTACTCATATTTCTGACTGATACGACCAATTACGTCGGTGATATTAAAATAAACGCGTGATAACTGAAACACAGATGCACTATATCTTCCTTTTCTCTATCAATCCGATGGGACGAAAGACCCACACGACCGGGGATAGAGGGTTGACTTTTAAAATACCTTTTTTTTTGATGCGGGGGAAATTTTCGGAAGATCCCCGGGAGCTGTGGGGCTCGACCGGGGAATGTGGGATTCTTACCCACAAAATGCCCACGGCTGTCGCATCGGCACATGAGACCCAGGTCACTCCGGTGGGATCTGCACCAGGGACCTCAGTGCCTTGCCTTTGAGCCCGCCGCCGGGGGGCGCATTGTAGCCGCCCGGGAACCAGTCACGGTGATCACCGGGACGAGGCTTGCAACCCCGCCGCCGTCCTCCTCAGAGGTCGCCGCCGTACACAATGGACGTCCTAAGGGCCCACACCCCGAACGTCCAGCGACTCCGAAATGATACATAATGACCTAAAGCCTTCAAACGTAAAGCTCACCGTGATACTTAGGCTTGAACTCCTTATCGTAGATCCTCCAAGCTGCCGCGTGGGCCATCAACACGTATTTGTTGCAAAGGAACCGGCCTATCTTCTTGTCATCGAAAGCTGGTGCATGAATTCCCGCGTATTCACCATCGCAGACACCGAACGGCTCGTTTATAGTCACCCAGTACTTGACGCGGTCTGCAAAGAGGGTGTACACCACCCTGGCGTAGTCCGCGAACCAGTCGACGATCAGAGGGTTTGTCCAGCCACCTGGAATAATCAGACTTGATGCTACAGTCAAGTCAGTCAGTGCCAATCTTAAATGGTTTCTCTTGAAACTTTCCAAATGTCAACTATTGACTCCTTATTGTTTTAACTTGGAGCCTCCGCGGTGTAGCGGGAAACCACTGGCTTTGCAAACAGAACGTCACTAGTTCAAAGCCCGTGGGGAGTGACAACTTTTTGTACTATAACCCTACCGGTTAAATCAATACAGGCCGTTCACCTGTTCAGGAAAGTAAGACGATTCATGCATTGGATCGGCATGTAATAATTCAGTCTTGCGCCTGAGCAGTCCCTGCTCGAATTGATCTTCCATCCCTTCGGATTGTGGGAAGGGAGAGATAGAGATAAAAAGAGACAGAGAGAGTGAGCATTTGTGTCTATGTAAGAACTTTTTGGCCTGCCAAGCGGACATTTTTTTTTTTTTATACTACCAAGGTGGCAAGCAAGCGTGTGGCCCGCCTGACGGTAAGCAGTCACCGCTGCCTATAGACGGTAGCAACATCGGAAGAATCATTCATCATCACCTTAAGACATTATGTCTTTGTGTCCTGTAATTTCACCAGCTACTAAGCCCTTCACGTAGGAACACAGCAATTATTACACACTGCTGCTTGGCGACAGAATATCTGACACTGCGGTGGTACCTACCTGGACGGTTCCTTGCACAACCTACCACCTAGTAAAATGTTGTCAGGGTTTGGTAGTGGAAACTAAAGAAGCATTACTGATGATGAGCATAGCACTCTTCGAAGGCGAAGACATTCTATTCTATTGTTAGTGGCTACTCATTGGGCCCGGTAACCAACGGGACTCACTTCGAACCAGCTGGATCCATTGTGCCTGCCCTAGACCTTACTCTATTGCTGACTTATCGAAGAGTTTCTTAAGGTAAGCCACGATTGCGCCAGCTTGGAGCTGTACACAATCATCTGGTGTAGAATAAGCTACTCCCAGATGCGTCAATCTACGTCTAGCAAAAGACGATACCATGTCTTACCGAGGTCTTGCAGAGATTGAGGCTGATCGAAATGGTATATAGTGACTAAAGGCTCGATGCCTCTCTCCAGAAGGGCGTCGATCAGGTCGCTATAGTACCTCACACCATCCGGGTTGATGTAGTTCGGGAAACCGCTAGGCAGCAATCTTGTCCAGGAAATTGAAAACCTGTGAAATGGGAACAGTAGGGATCATTTTATTGGGACTTACTCGAGGAGCCAGAGCCTACAGGGGTAACCAGTGACGATACAGTAATTGGGGCTTGGAGAAGCCGTAATCAGGGGTGAGGGGAAAGAAGAAGACTGGCAACAGCGTTTTGCTACTGTATTACCTACCAATTGTGTTGCGATCTTCAAGACGAAGACGCCAAGAGTGGGGATTATGGAGTTACCATAATCCCTTTCAGGGGAATTCACTTTGTTCAATATTGGATGTCTTCCAGCTGACGAAGATGACAGAGCCGTAAATTTCACTCACCTTTAGTGAGTACCGAGAAAATTAGCTAAATTGTCTTTAAAACCAATTAAAAGACAAAGAAAGAAAGGAAGAGAGGCAAGAGGAACAAATATGAACAATTTAACAAAATTCTTATCGCATTTTTATTTATTTTTTATTTGTTTATTTATAAACATGTACACTTAAACTAGGTAGAAAAACTTCCTCAAAAGTGTCGCCGCAATGGGAGCGAAGGGTACCTAAAAGAATGACGGCATTTACCCCTTTGTATAGCCAAGCTTATACGTTGGCAGAAAAAGCTACCAGCCCGACGGTCTCCTGAGACTTCGATAAGTTTGGATGAAATTTCTTTCACCAAACCGTGCGCCTCATGAGACCAAGGCCGCAATTATTATTTTTTGGGCGTGATAGACCGACATTGGAGGGGGGATTTTTCAAGGAGGATAAGTGGAATAAGCCCATTGGGTCTGGGATCTAACAATACATCTGGACTAGAGTCTAAAGAACTAAGGTCTTCGGTGCTATGACGCACGTTTAAATTAGCGATTCAACGCTTTTTTCAAGAACTTACAAGAGGATTACGCACAGGCTCTTTAAATTGTACATTGTCGTTATACTACTATAATATTTCGTGTTGGAGCCTCCGTGGGGCCTATATGTAATAAAGACTTTGGCATCTTTTTTACAGCTATCACATGGCTATCAACCTGTGCTTTCACCGGATCCATGATACTGACACCAATTACCATCGGGTCAAGCCCTAGTTTACATAAAAGTGTTCACCTGTACATGTTAACCCCTAGTTCTAGTTTACATAAAAGTGTTCACCTGTATATGTTAACCCTTTATTCTAGTTTACATAAAAGTGTTCACCTGTACATGTTAACCCCTAGTTCTAGTTTACATAAAAGTGTTCACCTGTATATGTTAACCCCTTGTTCTAGTTTACATAAAAGTGTTCACCTGTACATGTTAACCCCTAGTTCTAGTTTACATAAAAGTGTTCACCTGTATATGTTAACCCCTTGTTCTAGTTTACATAAAAGTGTTCACCTGTATATGTTAACCCCTTGTTCTAGTTTACATAAAAGTGTTCACCTATACATGTTAACCGCTAGTTCTAGTTTACATAAAAGTGTTCACCTGTATATGTTAACCCCTTGTTCTAGTTTACATAAAAGTGTTCACCTGTACATGTTAACCCCAAGTTCTTCCAGCATCTGGATGTCGCGTCTCCATAAATGGTAGGAGTCGCAGGCCACGTCCGCATCGCTACCGTCCGCTATCATTTCAGGCTGTGTATGTGTAAAACGATCATAAATACTTTCAGATTTTCCTGGAACAACAGTACAACGAATATAATGACAGAAACTATGCCTCTCGTAATAACTAAATATTTACAGTTTATTTACAATTATACTTAAACTAAGTAAAAAACTTCCTCCAAGTTGTCGCCGCACTGGGACGGAAGGGTACCTAAAAGACTGGCTGCGTTACAGCTTTGTATGGCCAAGCTTATACGTTGGCAGAAAAAGCTACCAGCCCGACGGTCTCCTGAGACTTCGATAAGTTTGGATGAAATTTCTTGCACCAAACCATGCGTCTCATGTGACCAAGGATCTTTGGTCTCCATCGCAAAGGGCGCAAATATATAGATGGAACCTAGGGCTGCATACTTGCGCCGCTTTGCATCACTAGTGGCTGCCGCAGCTCGTCCAGCCGCAGCCCTACAAGTTACCGGGGTGTGGGACGCGGCAAGTGTATCGACGCATGTCGCATCCCACACCAACGGCTCTCCATGGTGCCGTGCTATTAAAGTGATACCATCAGGCCTCTTGCCATCGTCTCGTGTAATACCGACTGGTTCCAGTACGGCAGGAACACCGGCAGTGAGAAGCCCCCTACGAATAATATCATTAAGGGCGGCGTGACATACGAAATTAAAGTAATCATAAGCCAAAAGACGTCCACTGCTAAATAAAGACCTCCCTCTTATAACCCTTATGATAGGGGTTGCCATAATCCCTGCACTTAGCAGGCGTCTTGGGGATCGCAGTACAGGTGATAGGTATAGAAAGACGCTGCTGCCTGTCTTCTTATTTTCCCTTAGTCCCCTCTTACAGACACCCAACGGGACCAGGGTGCTATTCTTACCCGGACACCCTACGGGTGAAGTATCTTAATCTTAGGACTTCATTAACATATTTATAAACATATAAATGTTCCGGTAGTAACAATATGTAGATGTAGAACTACTGGGAACAGGCCTATTTTTTGCTTACGAGGCGATCGAATATATGCTTAGATTTTGATTTGGCCTACGATACGTTGTTTATTGCCCAGAAGGTCTTCTATTAGAAAAAAAAATTTGATATGAGACTGGACACCCGCTTGAAACCGAGTTCCTTTTTTTGTTCTATTGCTTATCCAGAGATGGCGCTGGTAAGGTCAGGTTAAATAAACAATTCACTAGATGGCGCAGTACTAAATGCAGTCACAGAGCTTATTTTATCTTATTGTATTTTATTGCATCTTTTTGTATTTTCTTGCATTTTATTGCATCTTATGTCATCTTATTGCATTTTCTTGCATCTTATATTATTAATATTAGGCACAACAAACTCACCGCTGATATTCCAAGCACCTTCCACCTGAGCAGCTGATGTAGAGACTCCAAAATAGAACCCTGGGGGGAACTGCAACTGCTCCACACACCATGATCCACTGATTAAGCTGAAAATTATAATTATTCGCCTAAGTAAAAAATAACTGAAATATTTACTGAAAAATAATGTTGTCTTTTACTTACTCGAATATTACACATTGAAGCACCCATGGTCACGGGAGGACTGAGATGTTGAACGTCCTTATGTCACAATTAGTCCTCCCGTGACCATGGGTGCTGCAAAGGATTCGAAACGTGGGGATATTAAAATCTAAAATAAACCGCGATAAAATCCGTAAAAGTAGTTTGATTTCAATATTTATTGAAGTTGGTCAGTCAGAGCTGGTTTCCACTTGCCGTCTGTCGAATTCGTTTATTAATCGGTTGCCGGCCACGGTCGAAGCTGGTGCCAATTTTCAGCACTCTACGCGAGGCGATTGTGCACTATGGACGTCGACGAAGTTCTTGTTGTGATTGTTAAGGAAGAAAACAAAAAAGAGAGTCAAGGAAAGAAAATATTGGGTGCACCCAATCCTGAGGGAATGATTTAGATTGGGAACATTTCAGAACATAATAACAGAATTGAGAAGTGACAAAATTAAGTGTTTCAATTATTTTAGGATGTCAATATCTACATTAATTAGAAGGGTAGCCGGCCCCGATGCCCGACACATGTGAACAGCGTCATACTAACCTATAGGCGAGCAAGATCCGACACCATTTTTTTCCGGGCGTAGAGGGCTGGCAAAACACCCGGCATTTCTTGTCGCCGCCGACACAAAATCGGTATCGGACAATTAGTGTGAATAGCTTCATATAGAATGCTCTGCCAATGGAGCATCCGATTAAACATCTGCCGGCATCGGCCGGCAAGGCATCTTTTATAAAACAAGTCGCACTAACCTTTATTTGCAATTGATCAATGAAAATGTCACCACTACAATTTGTCCATACAACATCATTGTTAACTATGTTACCGCACACTACACACTCCTAGTCTTACACATACGGCACACACACACACAAACAATGCTTACAAGTTTTCAGATGCGTACCTTAAAAACTAAATACTTGTGTTAGTTATTATTTAAGTAATTTCATTCAATTATTTGTAATTTCTGTATGAGAGTCGAGCTCTTCAAGCGCAATTATAACTACTGGTACTAAATACACACATCAAAAGTGTCTAGGGATCAAGCATTTTTAAGCGGATTTCTTGAGATTGAGATGTGGCTTTGTAATAAATTTATGATTTTATAAATTTATATGGATCCTTTTTGGTGCATTTCATAATTTGAATCAGGAACTGTGAATCAAATTCGAGTAAAAGATGAAAATCAGCTGTCAATATTTTCCCTATAAAAACATACAACGCATTGAAGACATTATTAGTGCTACTGTTTCCCTACTACTGATTAAAACCAACGTTATTATGGAGCGGCGACGTCATTTAAGCAGGGAAGAAATGCTCAGAGCCGTGGGAATGATAGAAGCTGGTTCCCGGCAACGTACTGTGGCTTTAGCTCTGAATACAAGTCAGAGTGTTATCAGTCGACTTTGGACACGTTACCGAAGCACTGGTACCGTGGCTGAGCGCCATGGAGGACGGTATCGCTGCACCACACGGAGACAAGACCGATATATTCAAATCTTAACTCGAAGAGCTCCAACAATAACTGCCATGATGTTAGCCGTGAGGCTTCATCACTCTTCAGGGAACTTAATTAGCGACCAAACAGTCAGAAACCGCTTGCATGAAGTGAACCTTCATTCCCGAAGACCGCTACGGGTACCACCTATAGCAATGCACAATCGTAGGATTCGATATCAATGGGCTCTTGAACACAGAAATTGGGCAGAAGAACAATGGCGTTTCGTGTGCTTTTCTGATGAGTCTCGTTTTGGTATGAGACCGGATACAAGACGTATACGACACCGGAGAACCCCTGGACGCCAACAGCGATTAAAATCCTGCCAGGAAGTCCATCCTTATAGTGGTGGAACCATCATGGTATGGGCGGGTATTTGGATCGGCGGAAGAACTGAGTTGATTTGGATCAGAGGCAACCTCAACGCTCAAATTTATGCTGAGACGATTGTATCAGACGTCATCGTTCCTCTACAAGTGCAAATCGGTCCCTTATTTCAGTTAATGCATGATAATGCACGACCGCACACCGCAAGAGTTGTAAGACAGACTCTCGCCGCAGCTAACATCAATGTCCTGCCCTGGCCTGCTCAGTCGCCAGACTTGAACCCGATTGAGCATGCATGGGATATGCTACAGAGAAGAGCTCTGCCGAATATGGAGGGTATCCAGTCGCAAGAAGACCTTTTTTTGTTGTTGCAACGAACATGGGCGGCCATTCCACAGCGTGATTTGGATGAACTCATTTTGAGTATGCCAAACCGATGTTCTTGTGTTGTTAGTGTTCGCGGTAGAAACACGGATTATTAATTGTTTAAGTTACCCAATAAAATTTTAAAGAAAACTGTTATTTCAGTCTTTTTTTCGAACTTTTGTGTTAGTGGTTCAAATGTCAAAAATCCCTTTATTAGGAAAATGGCAAATTTCTTTATTAATGCAAAGGTGACTTGGTTTATCGTTACTGTGACAAACGAAAACACTTTATTTGATGAATCCTTAAAGAAAATTTTAATTAATATCAATCAGGAGAAAAGTTATTGCAAAAATATATGTTGATCCCTAGACACTTTTGATGTGTGTAGTAAGAATCTGTTACTGGCAATATGGTAGGATATCTATATATATTTTAAATAATACAATGTGCTGTTGATTCTAGGATTAATAAAGGAAAAAGAAAACTGCCACCGTTTTTGTAGCAACTACTCGTCGAGACCTATTCAGCGAGCCCAAACTCGGTGGGTCTACGTTTATTAGTGCAAAGATCCCGTCACCACATTGCTGTATCGTCCATCATCAGACCCTGGTCACCATTTTTCTAGCAACTAGTCATCGAGACCTATTCAATGAGCCCAAACTCGATGGGTCTATTTCGATTAATTTAGTACCTACTTCATGTTTTGCTCGCGATCTAATCGTCTCTGGTTCTGTACGAACTGGGTCCGATCAGAGTCGCTCGCTGACTCGCTGGGAGTGAACGAACGGGAATGGTAATAAAGATACTAAAAGAGTGAATGAGTACATTTGAAAGATTGTACTAGGACGGAACGCTCCGTTCAGTGTCCGAGCAAGAACATGTAGGTTTTTTTGCGCTCGTCGGGACGTTTTTTATGTAGGTACCTACTGAGCCGGCGCGGCGTGGGAACTGTGGCGTAGGCGTCGATGAACGCGACTCGAACGCGTGTCGCTCCCGAGGGCACAAAATATATATTTTGCGCCGAGGGTGAGGGAAGAGGGGTTGCATGTTGTGGGGTGCAAGGCATGTCTTGCGGTATATCATACTACGTGACAATTATACTAAAATCCGATATTCACATAATGTTGTCTTTTATTTACGCCAGTATTACACATTGAAATCATACTACTTTTACGGATTTTACAGCGGTTTATTTTAGATTTTACTATACCAACGTTTCGATTGCTTTGCAGTACCCATGGTCACGGGAGGACTGAGATGTTGAACATAAGGACGTTCAAAGTTCAAAATATAAAATAAACCGCGATAAAATCCGTAAAAGTAGTTTGATTTCCATCCGAAATTCATCTAATTGCGAAACACCTACACACAAAACTTAAAAAAAAAAACAATCTGTGTGCTGCAGCATGCCTCATAATGTAGTAATTTAGATTATTTAAATTAATAGATAGAATATGTATACACTATAATCCATTGTATTTGCTTACAGATACACAGAACATTTTTATTATTACTTCGATAAAGATAGTGAGAGAAAGCCTAATATGATAAGCCTGTTAAGATAAGAAGTTTAAATAGTAATTATAAAACAGGTATAAGTTATAAAAGCATAAAAAGCCCGACTGCGAACAAACAAAACAGTCTTAAATTACATTATAGTACATACATAATACGTATACATAGGTTGTTACGTTGTAACAAGATTAAAAATATAAATTAATACAAAAATCTTTACACACAAACTCACAATTCAATTAGTTTATACTACCGTACGGAAGCCGCGCGACGCAACTAGTATTAGCGTTACCATAGCCAAATAAGGTATTGTTCGGTGCCGGAAGCGAGACAACCTTCGAGAACAAATCCATCCGTTCCATCTATGTATGTTCCTTCTCGCTCGGATGTATTATTATTGTCTACTAGCTGACCCGTGCAGCTCCGCCCGCGCTTTTATTATATTTTGCTCCCCTTTTCTCCCTCCTCCCTAGATTTATCTCTCTCCATATCTCTCTCTCTTATAAAAAAAATCTAATAATATGCTCTTTCTCTCCTCTCTCTTTCCCCCTCCCGCTTCAGTTTCCGCCACACTCCCCCTCTTCCTACCCTGTTATCCCCTCTCTGAACCCTCTCCCCCTCTCTCTTCTACGAACTTGCTCCTTCTCACTCCCCCCTTACTCCACCTAACTCCCCCGATCCCTCACCCCATCGCCCCCTTCTCGAATCCCCTCTCCCTCTTTCTCCTCTCGTGCACCCTCCTCTCGTTCTATATATCCTCGTCAATCATGGTATCAGCGGCATTAAATATACTTTATGACCTATTCTCAGACCTCCCCGATATGCACACATAATTTCATACATATCGGTTCACCCATCTATTTAATGAATCCATTGCCTTATGTAGCTTAACCTTAACCTAGCGGTATGAAATATACTGTATGACCTATTCTCAGACCTACCCGATATGCACACTTTCAAACAAATCGGTTCACCCATCTATTTAATGACCTTACCTAACGTTGCTTAACCTTAACCTACCGGGATAAAAAGTATCCTATGTCCGTTTACTGGTTCTAAGCTACCTCCCCACCAATTTTCAGCCGAATCAGTTAGGCTGTTCTTGAGTTATAAATAGTGTAACTAACACGACTTTCTTTGATATAATATATAGATTAAAGTTCTATAGTTATTGTATGTTCAATTTCACCGATAGATGGTGCTGTTCATAATGTAAATCACGCTAACATCTTAAATTACTGTCTAATGATATTCGATAATGAAAGTTTTAAGTTTTCCGCATCTTTTATTGTTGCGACTGTAATACATACATAATCTAGTTTGAATCCGCTCGGGATTTACAGATTTTAACTTTTCAAAGATATAATGTCATATTGCTATCAGCAAAGTACTTAGAACAATACAGAAATCTAATGAAAATGTCCTAGGTGTACCGGACCGGCTTACAAAAATTGACCCTTCGCCAATGCCATATCTTATGCAAACTAAATGTCTGCTCAGTCCCTATTGTATATAGTAGCCTTGCGCAGAATGTGTCACTTGAATGAAAAGATACGTACATATCTTTTCACTACTGTGAAGTATATCTATCTTTTAGTTCAATAGTTCAGTCTAGTCCAGTAGCTCAACAGAAATGATTTAGTCTGTTGCTCGGTTTTCGTTCTTAGTTCATTGAGAGATATTGAAATGGTTGATGTATTAATTATCAGTTCACTTTTTACCAGCTTATTGCAGCTATCGAGCTGAGTTGAGACATGAGTATATCATCATCATCATCATCAACCGGAAGACGTCCACTGCTGAACATAGGCCTCCCCCTTAGAACGCCACAATGAACGACAATTGGCTATGAGTATATAACTTCTGTTAATTTTCTGTTTTTGTAAAGTTAAATAATTAAGCCATTTGGAAACGTAATCCCACACAATTGGTACATTATATCTCAATGCACACAACTCATTTCCGATGAACAGTAAACTGTGACAGTTATACTAAAGAGTATACCGTACTCTCGTAACATTATGTCATAAAGCTCAAAATACTCTAAAAACTTTACAGTTACATATCATAGCTACTCAGATACTTACGAATGAAAACAATGCGCTTTTATGATTGCTACATTTTATATTCAAGCTCGTGCAAATGTGTTTATAAACTGTACATTGCCATTTTGCTTGGTAGTTCAATATCAGCTTGTCTAAATAACAAGCAATGTACAGCTAAAGTAAGAGCACATCATTCTCGAACGATTGTATTACATAGCCGAGTCAAAGTTTGAGTGAAATAGAAAAATCACTTCAGTACCTACAACAGAGCGAGACATCATTATCTATCCGCACTGCGTATCGTTCGTGTTTCGGATCGGATCGTTCGCGGCCCGTGGACTAAACAACTGAACTATGAAGTAGATGAATTGTAACTGAACTAGAGAACGAAGGAAGTAAACCAACTGAAGTAGTTCAATTGAAGGATTCATTCGTGAACTACACACGACTAGTATATAGCGTAATAATACATATCTTAATGATTAACTGATCAGTCTATAATTACCCTATTCACATACAAAGGAAATTACGTGGTAATATGTGCAAGTAATGTTTCACTGCTTAGCCCCTATGAAACATAGCGTGATGTTTTATATACCAACTTACACCTTGACTTCTACACAACACATCAATGAAAGTCCTATCAAAATTCATCCACGGGTTTTCAAATGATACCTGGACGAACAGAACGACAGACAGACAGACAATAATTAAAAAAAAATTGTTTTGGCCTCTATGTCGATAGTATAGTATCCCCACATAGAAATTTTGGAAAAATATTCAATGTACAGAAAAAATGCTCTTTGAGTTTTATTATAGTACTAGCTGACCCACGCAGCTCCGCCCGCGCTATTTTTACGTTAACTAAACTTTGAATAACAGACATTCGCATCGAATACATAACCTCATTTTTCATAGTCGGTGTAAAACTGGGACCCACTTTTTACTTGCACTCCGAAGCACGGACCCGTTTAGTTCAAATGGCGTTAAACGGTCACCCATCTATTTAATGACCTTACCTAACGTTGCTTAACCCGATCGATTACAAAACCTTGATAACAACTCTCTATGAGTGTTCCCTTACTAATATTTATTATATTATAAAGAAAAATTGATAAAATCGGACCAAGCGTATAACCAAGTACCCGTTTTGACTTTAATCCCCTCTCCCAAAAGAACCGTGCTAGATTACGGGATAAAAAGTATCCTATGTCCTACCTCGTAGTAAGATCTCAAATCATGCCAAGTTTCATTTGAATCCATTCAGTAGTTTCGGCGTGATGCTCAGCCGTGATACAGACAGACAGACAGACAGACAGACAGACAGACAAAAATTAAAAAAAATACATTTTCGGCCTCAGTATCGGTTAAAGAATGCCCTCCAAATATAATTTTCAAAATATCTTCAATGTACAGAATTGGACCTGTTACAGTTTTATTATAAGTATAGATAGATTTTGTATCTCCGTCGCACATGGTAGTAGTGTCGGATGGAATGTATTGGTATCGGAATTTAGTCTAGGTCACGCTGCTGCACGCGCCGTAGGTTGTCGCTTTTATATATATAGTCGGCGCAGAGAAGACCAAGGCATTTTGGTCTTATCATCTTGTGTGGTTTACTTGGTTGGAAGATGTGTACAGTAGTTCAAGATGTGACCTAGTTGTGCTTGTGGTCTAAATAAGCGGATTGGACCCCCTTGGAATTGGGGGTCCACCGCACGGGTCAAGAGTCCAGTCCACCGTACGGGTTTCAAAAGATAAGTTACGTACGGATTGACGTTACGTCGAAGAAATAAAGTCAACGACATAGCCCTCAAAATCTGCAAGTTGAAGAGAAGAACCGATAGCCGATGGGTAAGAATGGTTCTCGAGCGGCGACCACGAACCGGAAGACGCAGCGTATACCTCCCACTAGGTGGACTGACGACGAGGTAACCGGTGGATGCAAATAGCCAATTTCATTGTGGCGTTCCAAGTGAGGGGCCTATGTTCAGCTGTGGACGTCTTCCAGTTCATGATGAATGATGATTCATTTGTTAAACAGATTTTTAGTTCCACTTACCATATAACTAATATGAATACACTACACATATTTTAATTGAAGTGCAGTCACAGGGAGTATACGGTTGGCACTGAGAAAAACACGCGTAAAATCGGTATTTTATTTTATTGACTTAATTTAATCATGTATGTTTAACATATTTACTTTACAATATTATTTTACAGGTAGTGTCGTAACCCGCTGATTCGCCCGTGATTATTGAGATAAGGTAACGTAATTCCAAATGTAAACTAGCCAATCTGCAAATTTTAATGGAAAATTGTTGCGGAGGTCTAATGAAAACTTTTTTTTGGCCTTTTACCTATGTATCTTGAATCTCATTGAATTTACTGCTTATTAAAAAAAGACGTCCACTACTGAACATAGCGTGGTATAACATATACGTGGTAGGTAATTCAATAGAAAGATGCTGCTGTACATCTTCTTGTTTCCCTTCGCATCAGGTCGTAGACAGAATATAATACAGACACATACCAAGCGTGCCGCCGATAAGGACAGAAAAATAAGTACATACTAAATTTAGAGTTGCCACGAAAGGGAAATTTTACCCTTTGTGTAAAGCAAATACGGAGGTTGTTGTAAATTATATTTTCTTTCCTAACCAAAAACCACTTTCTTGACACAACATTTACTTTTCTTACATTATATCGTCTTAATCTATGACAGTCTGCAAAAAGTACGAAAGTGATTGTTATAATAATGTCCTCCTAGCCGAAACGACCACAGCGGCCAATCTTTCACAAGATCAGCCATGTACGCAGGAGATATTATAGTGCACAAGTGCTTGCGTAGACACAAGTGCACTCTCTCTTTCTTTATATAATAGGTACCTCTCATAATCCGATGGGACGGAAGACTGACACGACTGGGGAGAAGTTAAGCGCAGGACCGACTTTTTACATGCCCATCCGACGCATGTGTGGCGTATCTCGGATCACGGTTTCGGAACGCCAAAGGGGCTGTCAAAAAGATGACAGCGCGCTAGTATCTATGGCAGAGACATGTTTTAATTATTACGATTACTCCACTGTATTATAAGTTGTTCTCTCTCAATTTGATTATAAGTGTTTATTACCAAAGCTCGGCGTTTTAATTTGACGGACAGGAGTCGGGCATACGTCCTATCGCAAATCCCGACACATGGATCATCTTACTTTACAGACACAGGTCATCGGCCTGCATTGTCCTAGCCAGTAAGGAACAACTACTCAAATTTGTTGCCCTTCGCAGGATTCGAACCCACGACGGAGGCTACAAAGTGAATGTACACTTAATATCATATATGCTGTAGCTAAGGTCTATTCCACATTGTTCACCTGGGTGATATCACGTGGTGATTAAAGTGGCTAAGAGCTGTAGATAATTATTAGCCTCATACAAAAAAGTTAAGAGATAAAAACAATAATATGCTATTTCCCAGAGAGGTAGGCAAAAATTGGCTTTCTTATAACTTAATATAATACATACTATGGCCATTTACCGGGTAAGTTTTAGTAAATTTCTCCAATATACAAATCTATAGTACTAGTATCTTGGGACAATCTACGCTTGACCAATGACCACCTGATCTCAATCTACGCAGATCCTTAAGGTAACCAGATAAATGATTACAAATACTTGTAAACTGTATAAATACATATTTAAATAGATAAATAACACCCAGACAATTGTTCGGAATCGAACACATGTCCTATTGGGCAGCGGCCAGGTCCCTCAGATCGTCGAACAGCCGTACATCGCCGCCGTCCGTCCTCCTGGACCATGACACAACACCAACACCAACACCGACAACGATGTCAAGAGTCGTAAACACATCAACCCACAGACACCGGTCTCGCCGGCGAGGCCGAAGGGATCCGTACGCATGCAACCCCTCGCTGAGTTTCTTGCCGGTTCTTCTCAGCGGGGCGCGTTGTGAACCGGTGGTAAACTCATTTTCTCTAAGCGGCAGCCCAAGCCGAGGCCGTGCCTCCCTGAGGTGCCCTTGTGCTAGTCGCTACCCAAACCTTTCTAGCTGGAGTGCTTTAAGCGCTCGTCCTCTTGTCCGGTGAAACAGTACTATTCCTACAAAAAAAAAAAGTGATGATCAATAAAGCAAAGTGACTATCAAGCTTCAGTTGTCCACCAAACATTGATGTCTACTGAAAGTGTGTTTGGTATGTATTGGTGATTCAAGTTAGGCAATGCCAAATTAATCATTTGATAGTTATTTAATAGTCACTTTGCTTTATTGATCATCACTTTAGTTGTCAAACGAGATAGGTACATAATAGGGGGGCAAATGAAACAAACTATTCAACGTCGGTACTATTTATTTATAATTCAGACAAATTTACCAATAAATTGTAACCAACAAAATACATACATATATTTAAACAACATGCATATAGTAAAAGCACGATTAAATGTACAATGACCATTGTGCCTATAAATAACGAATGAATACGTCCTGCGCAGCCTTGGACGAATTACTTGAGCGCTTACGTTATTTCTGAATATTTAAGCATTCGGGAATAACTTTTAGCAACCTAATTAATTCTTTTTGTTGCTGCTATCCACAGTATACAAATATCCATATTTTCAGAAAATCATAAAAATAAATTCGGGAAATCTGAGAAATTCTTCGATGCACCCAGCATGTGCGATCGTGTATGATGCACTTAATAATAATTTACCACTTATTTATGGTAGTCTCTCTTTTATACACTGGCAACACTGATAATGGCGATCAAAAAACTGAAAATTTTAGGTTATGGATGAAAAACAAGAATTTATCGATCTTACACGTAACTTTCAAGTAAAATAGTAACTAATTTAGAGCAATAAGATCTAAATAAGTCGTTTACATGTATTAGTTTCTAAATGTAATCTCTAAATTGGCCATAATAATTCACGTTTACCTGTGAAACGATACTCCACTAATTTTACGTTCACTGTCAATTTTACAGCCTATAATACTGCACTGCACGATTCTTATAGGATTTCCACAACACACAGTAATGTCACAGTTAGTTTTTTATTGAATTTTAAGTTATTTATTTAATATTAAAACCACGATAAAATTGTCACGGAGCAAAGTGGGAGCAAACGTCAAATTTGTTTCGCACCCACGGCGCGGAAAAATCGAAGACATGCTGAGGGACAAAAAATCATATACACTGTTTCTTTCTATAACACGTAACCTACATAAACGCATTCTTTTCTTGCGTGAATGAGACAGAAAGTGTCCAGCCCTCTATTGTTTTCTTCCTCTAAGCATCAGGTCCTCATTAATCTCAAAATCAATAAACTATTTTCAAAAAAATCAAAACCGACGTCAAAGTAAATTATCTAAAAAGCATAAAATGACGAAAATATATTGAAGTAAAAAAAGAAAATAGTTTATTTAACACTTTTTAGTGACTTTTATTTTAGCAAAATAGGTATCAGCACTGTTATGAAACTCGAATGTCTACGTTACAGTAACTTACTGAAAACATAAAAAGTTTATATCTCTTAAACTACTGGACCGATTTTGATGAAACTTATACTCTACCCTAAGTTGAAAAATACTCTAACTATTGCAAAGAATTTTTGTAATCGGACCTGTAGTCTCTGAGAAATCCGTGGACAAACCTACATACATACATACACTCATAAAATTTGGTAAATTTGTTTAGAAGCCCACATAGACTAACATATATTAATATTACGCATTTTTATTAATATTGCATACATACGCGTCGAATAGAGAACCTTCTTTTTGAAGCCTAATCTTGATTCTTTTAGCAAGTGCGATATTTAAAATGCTTTCGACGTGTACAATTATATTACAAACCAATTAGTGCAGAAGTCACTGTAATGGCAGTTTTCATTCATCTTTGTAAACATTGAACCTCAATGCTGAAGCTGCTCTAAAAATCACGATGAACTGGCTAACAAAAAACCTTCCTACTCTAAATTTAGAAAAAACTAAGCTTATCACCTTTGTGCCTTAGTTATCTTCCTTTCCGCCTACCTCTTTAAATTTGAATGCCCATCGTTGTGGACATAATAACTTCCAACATAATTTTGACCATTGCTCTTGTCCTAATATCACACGTACAAATTCCATAAAATATTTAGGTGTATTGATTGATGCCACGCCACAGTGACTTGGCGAGATCAAATTGAATCGTTGGTTTCGAGGGTTTGAAAACTCATTTTTGTTTTTAAGAATTTAAGATCATCTCTCGATTTTCAGACTATTAAAGTAGTATACTTTGCCTTAGCATATTCCATTTTGACTTACTGTCTTACAGTCTGGGGTGGTGCTGGTAAATGTCTATTCTTACGTTTAGAAAGAGCTCAAAGAGCTGTATTAAAAGTCATGACATATAAACCCATCTGCTTTCCAACAAAGGATCTTTATGATATATGCAAAATACCCACTGTCAGACAATCGTTAGTACTCAATTGCATCGTAAGAATACACCACAGCCTTATTTTTGAACCTTATTTTAAGGGGAAGAAACGTAGGTTCTGCTCGGTATGCAAAACTGAATCCGTAAATTTGAAAGTAGCGAGAAGGCAATTCATTTTTCTAGCGCCTGTCCTATAATAAAGCAAATAAGGGGTCGTCCATTAATCACGTGAGGCTCGAAGGGGGGGGGGGGGGTGTTCCGAAAAAATCACGAAATATCATCAGGACTGGGGAGGGGTATAATGAGACATCACGTGTATTTATTTTTCGTTGAATGCACGATTTCTAAACCAAACAGCGGGCAAGTGGCATTGACTCACCGTTGCCGGCAACGACTTCCCCTGAAACATTTAATCAGTTACCTGTATTTAAAGATAATATTCCGGAAAATTCAAGATAGTTTGTACAAAAAAAATACACGTGATTTTTTTGGTAGTTTAAAACCTCACCACATATCACCAGGAGGGGTTAAAAAGTTGCTAAAAAACATCACGTGGTTAATGGACGACTCCTAAGGAGCTTGATATTTACTCTCTAACTGTACGGGAATGTAAATTGCGAATGACTGGCTATATAAGTTATCTTACGACCAAGTAGAAGATTTTATAAACCAATAACATTATTTTAGTAGCAATGGAAATTAATCGATGCCTGTAACACAGTTTTAAACTAGCACAGGCATTGACGTACAGTTTGTAAGCTATAACTAATTTTTTGTGGAAATAAAAATGTATTATTATTATTATTAATCATTCCCTTCCCAAACATAAACTTTACACACTAAATCACCCACTTACGCACACACAAATACACACACACACACATACACACACACATAAATCATTGTGTACTGTATGTAATTTTTGTCTTAATTAACTTTAAGGCATATTATTATTATCATCAAACATCTGTACTTACCTACTTGCTTATAAAAACCTACTGTTGGAACGCCGCTGCCTGTCTGGAGGTGGGCGTTAATGGCTACAACACAGTTATTCAACTAATGTAGCTGTTATCGTTGCAATTATGTTTTTAGTTCCAATAAAGATTATATTACATTAGAAAATAATAATAATTTTAAAAAATAGCATTAGGTAATTTTTTTCTCTTAATACTAAGGCTCATCATTGGATATCCTCAAGGCATGTCTTCTGATGACGTCCGCGTAGAATGCGGCGGACGCGCGAGGGGTCCGCGTCCGGTTCGGATGTGAGAAGTCCACTTCGTACAACCCAAACTTGACCCTGAAATGAAGAAGATATCTGTGGTCAGTTGGCTGATAGTTGTTGAAATTTGGCGTCAGATATAATCAGTCTATGTCTATATGGAATAGTCGTGTGCCCGATGGTGCCCACTTGGGGATAACTGCGTTTATTATTTTTTATTTTTGCGGGAGAAACTTTTAAATAGTTTAACACTTTTTAGTGACTTATTTTACCAAGATAGGTATCAGCACTATCACGCAACTCGAACGTCTACATTACAGTAACTTACTGAAAACATAAAAAGTTTATATCTCTTAAACTACTGGACCGATTTTGATGAAACTTATACTCTACCCTAAGTTGAAAAATACTCTAACTATTGCAAAAAGAATTTTCGAAATCGGACTTGTAGTTTCTGAGAAATCCGCGGACAAACCTACATACATACATACACTCGAGAAATTTGGTAAATTTGTTTAGAAGCCCACATAGACTAACATATATGAATATTACGCATTTCTATTAATATTACATACATACGCGTCGAATACAGAACCTCCTTTTTTGAAGTCGGTTAAAAAAGAAATAGACCTACAATGATCGAAGACCTACATACATACTCACAATAAAATCTTTTTTTAAAAAAATTGAACCGACTTCAATATCACTGAAAAGTATAAAATAATTTAAATATTATTGAAGTTGGTGTTAGCGTACCTGCTGTGTATATTTGGCACCAACTTCAATAATATTTAAATTATTTTATACTTTTCAGTGATATTGAAGTCGGTTCAATTTTTTTAAAAAAAGATTTTATTTTAAACTTTTTAGTGATATTTTCATATATAAAGATTGAACCATCGAAAACCGTAAAATTATCTAGGTAGGTTATGATCACATTATCGTCTACATAGTTTTACATAATTCATGTTTCTTCAGAAAAAAATATCCGGTCGTAATGAAATTTGCATGGAAACATCACAGTAGTTTACTCTCTCGAATAAAAAAAGAATCATCGAAATCGGTTCATAATTGTCAGAGCAATGTAATGGAGAACATCAGTTTTATGGTTTTTACCAGATAAATTCCTCCACATCGTTCATGGTCCTCCAGGAAGTTCTTATCCGGTTGTAATAAAATTCATACAGATTCAATACAGTGGTTCCTTCTTTCGAATAAAAAAAGAATCATTGAAATTGGTAAATATTTGCCAGAGTTATGACCATTTTTGTCCGACCGAGCGAGTCCGAGCGACTAAAACGTCATCTATATAGGCTTTCTTACAGGTCTCAGTGCGCAGTCACCATTATTGTTTTTTCAGGAACTACTTATTACTAAGCAATAATTTTTTTATGGGACCCAATTAACGGATTAAAGAATGGATGGAAGAAAGATTTTTTCAAATCGGTTCATAATTGCCAGAGTTATGCGCGAACATACATAGAAAAAAAAAAAAAATATATACAGACGAATTGAGAACCTCCTCCTTTTTTTGAAGTCGGTTAAAAAACATAACCCAACGCCTAGGGCATTTGGGCAAATAGCTACTTGTCGTTTATTGTGGTGATTCAAGGGGGATTCCTACGTTCAGCAGTGGACATCTCCCGGATGGTGAACGTGATGAGAAAAAAAAAGCCAATAAATTAACGGTTTTTAAGTACGGCAGTTTTCAAAGTGACTTACGAGTATCCATCGGCCCACTCGAAGTTGTCCATGAGGGTCCACGCGGTGTAATGGGTCACATTGATACCGTCCTTGTTGATAGCCAGCAAAACCTAATTGGCAATCAAATTATACACATGACACACAATGTTAGTGACGACGACAATCAGACTTTAGTATAATTTTAGATTTTACTTCAACCTCGTAGCAAATGGAAAATATATGTTTATTCTTTCACTTATTTTTTAATGGGAGTCGAAGTGCGGCTTCAAAATTTCAAAGTGAGACTACTATATTGAGTGGGGTATCAGAAAGGGCTTTGTTTGCACATTTCAAAACAGATTTTTATTTTGGTTTATGTCACGTAGTTATTGGCTTATATAATCAAAAATGTCAATGTGAGTCCAGAAGCCCCTTTAAGGGGATACGTCATCATATTTCAATAGAATAGAAGAATAGTTTATTTCAATACAAAACAGGAACACTTCGACTACTACATTAATTACTAAAATACTAATACACAGCGACTGCTCAAGTGTTTGGCGGAGCAACCGCAAGCCCTGTGCTAGGAACGAACCTGTGGTACAGGTACTAGCAGTTCTCCGTTTCCACAATAGGACCCCTATTCTATTCTAGTATTATAAAATCGGGCCCGGTAACCACCGGAACGCACTTCGACCCAGTTGGATCCATTGTGCATACCCTAGCCCTTACTCTGTTGCTGACGTGTCAAAGAGTTCCCTTAGGTACGCAACGATTGCGCCAGCTTGGAGGTGTAAATAATCATCTGGTGTAGGGTAGGCTACTCCCAGATGACTCAACCTACGTCTCGCAAGAGCGTCGCTATCGCACAATATGTGTTGCATTGACTCTTTCACCTTCGCAGAATCTGCAAGTATCAACAGTACTTAGCCTCATTATGTGAAGGTGCTCATTGCTACTAAATGTCCCGTAAGTGCACCTATTAGGTGCCTTATTTGTGATCTGCTTAGGTTTAATAACCTTTGTGCTAGAGAAAGAAATAAGACCTCTGACTTTATGTATCGGTAAAATATAATTTCAAAGGCTAACCTCTCTCATGTAGTCTTTATAAAATTGTATTCTGTTCTGATCATCGAGATCACTCCGCGTAGCCAATCCGTTTTCTGTAATCAGAAACTTGATGTCGCCATACTTCTCCTTAAGCCACACCAGTTGCCGGCGAATACCCTCAGGATTGATCTGAAACAGAAGTGTTACTATATTTTTTTATATATGTTTATTTTAGGACCTTGAACGCTTGTACTAGGTGGTAGGTTCCTTGTGCAAGGAACCGTCCAGGTAGGTACCACCGCAGTGTCAGATATTCTGCCGCCAAGCAGTAGTGTGTAAGCATTGCTGTGTTCCGGCATGAAGGGCACTGTAGCTGGTGAAATTACCGGACACAAAGACTTAATATCTAATGTCTTAAGGGTCGACAACGCGCTGTTGATTCTTCTGGTGTTGCTGGCGTCTATAGGCTGAGGTGACTGCTTACCATCAGGCGGGCCACACGCTTGTTTGCCACCTTGGTAGTATAAAAAAAAATGCTGTAAATTACTGGGATTTTTGGTTCGGTCATGCTCGCCATCGCAAAGTCTCTGTTTGTGGCGGCTTTGTGTGGCGGGTCACCCCCTTCCCTCTAATATGGTTGATGGGAGTGATGGCTGCTGCTCAAGTCAACACGTGCGCGAGTGCTAGACGGGCAGCAGCTTCTTTCTATTGGATTACTTACCACCTATACCGCGATCCGCAAGACGCCTGCCAAGCGCGGAGGTTATGGTAACTCGTCACCACTCCCTTAGGGGAAAGCGTTTGTTCAGCTGTGGACTTTCGGCTGCTGATGGTAATGATGAATATATGCGATTTTTTTAGGGTCGGTTTTTTGTAAATTATATAACCTGTTAGTATATTTTATATATTAAAATATATATTACAGGACAAATAAAATAGGTAAGTATCAGTAGCAAATTGATTTTTTTACTAGCTGACCCGCGCAGCTCCGCCCGCTCTTTTATTACATTTTGCTCGTCTCTCTCTTTCCCTCCCACTTCGGTCCTCGTCACACTCACCCTCTTCCTCTCCCCGTTGTCCCTTCTCTTCTCCCAACTTGCTCCACCTAACTCCCCCGATCCCTCTTTGGACACGCTCGGGATTTACAGATTTTAACTTTTCAAAGATATAATAATGTCATATTGCTATCAGCAAAGTACTTAGAACTATACAGAAATCTTATGAAAATGTCCTGGGTGCACCGGACCGGCTTACCCCTTACAAAAATTGACCCTTCGCCACTGCCATATCTTATGCAAACTAAATGTCTGCTCAGTTCGTATTGTATATAGCGTAATAATACATATCTTAATGATTAACTGATCAGTCTATAATTACCCTATTCAAATACAAAGGAAATTACGTGGTAATATGTGCAAGTAATGTTTCACTGCTTAGCCCCTATGAAACATAGCGTGATGTTTTATATACCAATTTATACCTTGACTTCTACACAACACATCAGTGAAAGTCCTATCAAAATCCATCCACGGGTTTTCAAATGATACCTGGACAAACAGAACGACAGACAGACAGACAGACAGACAATAATTCCAAAAAAAATTGTTTTGGACTCTATGTCGATAGTATAGTATCCCCACATAGAAATTTTGGAAAAATATTCAATGTACAGAAAAAGTGCTCTTTGAGTTTTATTATAGTATAGATTAAAGTTCTATAGTGCTTGTATGTTCAATTTCACCGTTAGATGGCGCTGTTCATAATGTAAATTACGCTAACATCGTAAATTACTGTCTAATCATATTCGATAATGAAAGTTCTAAGTTTTTCGCATCTTGCTTTTATTGTTGCGAATGTAATACAATACCTACACACTACCTGGTCTTGGGGAGTATCATTAAAATTTCATGTCTGCTCAACTCTGATCAGTCCCTATTGTATATAGCGTAATAATAGATATCTTAATGATTACCTGATCAGTTTATAATGACCCTATTCACATACAAAGGAAATTACGTGGTAATATGTGCAAGTAATGTTTCACTGCTTAGCCCCTATGGATCATAGCGTGATGATTTATATACCAATTTATACCCCTACTTCTACACAACACATCAGTGAAAGTCCTATCAAAATCCATCCACGGGTTTTCAAATGATACCTGGACAAACAGAACGACAGACAGACAGACAGACAGACATACAATAATTCCAAAAAAAAGTGTTTTGGCCTCTATGTCGATAGTATAGTATCCCCACATAGAAATTTTGGAAAAATATACAATGTACAGAAAAAGTGCTGTTTGAATTTTATTATAGTACAGATAGATAGATAGAAGAAGAAGAAGATAGATTGTTAACAAAAACTTTGTAAAACAAACTTAATTATGCGGTTTGGTTCTTTTGCTATCTAAGGTGTTAGAAGGATAACATTTATCTGTCCAAAGAAAGTTCGAACGAAACCGCCGGTGCGCGAGTCCGACTTGCACTTGACCGGACTTTTATTAGACAACTACACTGGACCGCAAAGAAAAAGGGTCGGTTAGAAAATTTTCAATATCTTCAAAAGACCTAGCTTTATGAAATAAAGACAAAGAATATTTTAATGAGCTTGAATGAAAATAAAAAATAAATTGATCCAAGCTTTTTATTTTTAATTAATGTAAAATAAATAAAAATAGGTAGTTTTTCCAGTATTTTCGTAAATGTAGATTGGTTACAGATTTACAGATGTGCCGTTTTCAAGTATTTTAGTATCTTTGTGTTGCCTCCGCGAGCTCGCAATACTGCTGTTATGCGATTTGCCATACTTTCTACTAGGCTTTTGAGGTGATGCTGCGGAATATTCTGCCATTCCTCTATTACAGCTTCTTTCATTTCACGTAGCGTGATTGGCGGCGGATTCCTTTGACGTACACGTCGTTCCAGTTTGTCCCATGCATGCTCAATGGGGTTGAAGTCGGGCCTGCGTGCTGGCCACTCCACATGTGTGATACCGACTTCTTGAAAATAGGCAAACATTATCTGAGCTGTATGCGGGCGGGCATTGTCTTGCATAAAACCTTTTTCTTTGCGGTCCAGTGTATTTTAATTAGGAAAATGCGTACAGCCGTTTATTAGATACAAAACGTTGTCTTATGTTTAAGGGATTTAATAATTTCAAGTTGCACTTACATAGAACCAGAATGATG
Source organism: Furcula furcula (assembly GCA_911728495.1). NCBI lineage: Eukaryota > Metazoa > Arthropoda > Insecta > Lepidoptera > Notodontidae > Furcula > Furcula furcula. The sequence goes on along the minus strand of OU452264.1, from coordinate 4,353,632 downwards.
GTGAAACGGGCCAAGTAGGGTGTCTTTCTAAAACAGCTTCCAGGTCAGGGGCGCCAGACACCGGCCAAAATCCTATTGGTTCGTCTGTTCTTGCTTTGCGTATCAGACGACTCGTGTAATGGTTTAATCCATAGAAGTCAAACGTGCCTGCAAATGGCATAAATATTACATTTCTATATGGGATGATGCAGTCAATTATTTTTGTTAGCATAATTGTGTTTGAATAGCAAACTGTCTGAAATCAAACTACTCTTACGGATTTTATCAATAAGACAGGATTGGCTACATCTTAAAGCGAGATTCAATTAAAACTTATTTTAAGCCACCAAGGAAGATTAGTCAGCTTTTACCACCTGTCCAGTGCCATGGACCTCTACAAGATACACAAGTTTATAAAGTCGATTGTGACTGTGGGCTCTCCTACATTGGGCAGACATAGCTTGCAATAAAAACTCGCGTAAAAGACAAAACACATAGCTGATGTGATACACCGACGCTGTATGTAGTCTGCAGTCTGTCAGTGAACACGTTCAGGATCACACCCGCCATTATTATCAGATTTGATAATCCTCAAATCCTGCTTTTGTTAAAAAAATCTTTTTATAATTTTAATTGCGTTAGAAAGGTTGAGTGATGATAATATATACTATTTTTAATTTAGGGTATGCAACATTAGACAAGGGCATACAACATGTCACCGTTTAATGCTATTTGTACTGGTTTTAACTAACTTAAAAAAGGTGGTTTTGTATTCGACGCGTATAATCTCATAGATGACGGAGGGATATGGGGCAATGAGGATAGTGAGGTGAGGAAGGGGGGGGATTTGTATCCAGGGAGGGAGAGAGCGAAAAGAAGGTGCGAGAGAGGCAGAACAAAAGAGGAACTCCGTTCTAAGCGGGTGTCCATAAGACACCTCTTATTTTTATTTATATCTACTACCAAGGTGGCAAGCAAGGGTGCGCGCCTGATAGTAAGCAGCCGTAGCGTATAGACGCTAGCAACACTAAAAGAATCAAAGAACTAAAAAAGAACTAGTACGGTAATTTAACCAGCTAGGTACCTACAGTGCCCTTCATACCGGAACACAGCAATGTTTACACACTGCTGCTTAGCGGAAGAATATCTGACACTGCGGTGGTAACTATCTGGAGGTTCTTGCACACGGAACCTAACACCTGGTAAACTACTAAACTGGGCTTAAAAGGCTTAACTAATGCTTCATAAGGTGCCGGGTGGCAGTGCTACTGTCCTTGGACAAGTGTCGTCATACATACCTTCAGACAAACGTTGAACTCTTTAAAGTTGTATCAAATAACTATGTTTGTAACAAAAAATAATACTAATAAAATGCTTATCAATGCATCAGAGGAGCTACAAAAAATATTTTGTTCAATTGTGTGTCGAACTCGCGAAGCCAGAGATCCGTACCTTTATTTTATTTTTTACCATTTTTGGACGTGTAAAATGTAATTTACTTAATAAAACTAAATAAAATTTGAGATAAGTAAGTTGTTCTGTAAAACGGATTTGCTAAATTATAAAGCATTGAGATAAATAGAAACGTTGTTGCGATAAGGCCGCCTTTGTACATTGATATCTACAACGTATTGTTAAATTTACATGTAACTTTTGGTGTACAATAAAGTGTATTTATTTATTTATTTATTTTTTCTGTACTTAATATTTTATATAAACATCATCATCATCATCATCACCAGCCGGAAGACGTCCACTGCTGAACAAAAGCCTCCCCCTTAGACCGCCACAATGAACGACAATTTGCTATTTGCATCCACCGGTTGCCTGCGACGCGAACAATGTCGTCGGTCCAAAAGGGAGGCCTGCCTACGCTGCGTCTTCCGGTTCGTGGTCGCCACTCGAGAACCTTTCTTCCCCAACGGTTATCGGTTCTTCGAGCGATGTGGCCTGCCCATTGCCACTTCAACTAGCAGATTCTGAGAGCTATGTCGGTAACCTTAGTTCTTCGGCGAATCTCCACATTTCGGATTCGGTCGCGCAAAGAAACTCCAAGCATAGCTCTCTCCATAGCTCGTTGTGTGACTCTGAGCTTTTCCAAAAGGCCAGCTGTTAAAGACCACGTCTCAGTACCATATGTCATCACTGGCAACACACACTGGTTAAAAACCTTTGTCTTCAGGCACTGCGGAATATCTGATGAGAAGATGTCACGTAGTTTCCCGAACGCTGCCCATCCGAGTTGGATTCTTCGGGCGACCTCTTTGTCGAAGTTGGACCGACCTAACTGGACAGTTTGTCCTAGGTATACGTAGTGGTCAACAACTTCGAGTGTATCGTTCCCAACAACTACCGGTACGGGTGCAACATGGACATTAGACATGATCTTCGTCTTGTCCATGTAAACATAATTAGTTGAAATTATTTCAGTTCTTTTTGCTTTTACCAACTTTGGAGATAACTTTGGAAAGTTTGAAGCATAAGGTAATTTTTGATATACATTTTATATACGAAAAACTATTTTAAAATGTGCAAAATTAATCAAACCCTTTTATGAAATACCCAACTTAGTTACATTTTGATATTTCTACGCCCTATTTCGGCCTATTTTTAAAAGAGAATTATAAAAATAACCAAAAAGGCTGGTAAGCGATGTTTTGCAATTGTTTTGTTTTGTAACTATCGCAAATCTATAGAATTTATTTTTGTATCAGAAATGACAATGTGTCGTTGTAAAAGAAAGATTTGTACTAAAAGCCACAAGCTTCTTTTTACTTTTCTGCACGGAACCCTTAATATACAAGTACCCAACTAACAAAAACTGACTCATTAGGTATAAATCTCAACTTGCATTGCAGTTATTTATTTATAATCCTTTTGATGAGTCAATAAACCGTGCTTTTTTTGGGTAGATACGCAAAAAATATATTTGTGCCCATTGAAAACATATAGGGACATAAGAATAATATTCTGAGACATTCCACAACTGGTCATCTGATCCCAAAGTTGTCAGCACCTGTAGGTACTATATATATATATACATATATATATATATATATATATATATATATATATATAGTATATCATCATCATCATCATCATCACCAGCCGGAAGACGTCCACTGCTGAACATAGGCCTCCCCCTTCGAACGCCACAATGACCGACAATTGGCTATTTGCATCCACCGGTTACCTGCGACGCGCACAATGTCGTCTGTCCACCTAGTGGGAGGCCTACCTACGCTGCGTCTTCCGGTTCGTGGTCGCCACTCGAGAACCTTTCTTCCCCAGCGGTTATCGGTTATATAGTATACTAGCTGACCCACGCAGCTCCGCCTGCGCTATTTTTACGTTAACTAAACTTTGAATAACAGACATTCGCATCGAATACATAACCTCATTTTTTATAGTCGGTTAAAAACTGGGACCCACTTTTTACTTGCTCTCCGAAGCACGGACCCGTTTAGTTCAAATGGCGTTAAACGGTCACCCATCTATTTAATGACCTTACCTAACGTTGCTTAACCCGATCGATTACAAAACCTTGATAACAGCTCTCTATGAGTGTTCCCTTACTAATATTTATTATATTTTATAGAAAAATTGATAAAATCGGACCAAGCGTATAACCAAGTACCCGTTTTGACTTTAATCCCCTCTCCCAAAAGAACCGTGCTAGATTACGGGACAAAAAGTATCCTATGTCCTACCTCGTAGTAAGATCTCAAATCATGCCAAGTTTCATTTGAATCCATTCAGTAGTTTCGGCGTGATGCTCAGCCGTGATACAGACAGACAGACAGACAGACAGACAGACAGACAGACAGACAGACAGACAAAAATTAAAAAAAATACATTTTCGGCCTCAGTATCGGTTATAGAATGCCCTCCAAAAATAATTTTCAAAATATCTTCAATGTACAGAATTGGACCTGTTACACTTTTATTATAAGTATAGATAGCACAGTATAATAGACTAGATACCTGAAAAATTATATTTAGTCCATAATTTACTATATAAAAAATATTGGATACGTATGTTTTCTTTTGAATCGCAATGCGGTCGATAAATCGCCGGTCGCCGCAACTAGAAGAAGCGTGTCGGCTGTGACCCTTAATACAAAGTTATAGAATAGTGCGTTGAATTCCGCGTGCCGTCACGAGCCCCCACTTTCGAACTTTCACGCCCAATTTCTATGTCAATTTCTATTGATTAGTTAAATAAAAATATACTTGTCCAATATTTTTTTTGCTGACAAACTATTTTGATCTTATTGTAATCAATTTAATCTTACGGAATATATCGCGTTCCATTCCAGGTTTCACTCTCCCGACGACGCTTCGAACACAAAATACTGAGAGTACAGAAGGCAAGCTTAATACAACGGGCGCTCGAGCAACGCGCACATAGACAGCGCTCACGCACACGATATCTCGGTATATCTCGGTTTAGTGCGAGCGCGAATGCCGTCCGCTTTAAACACTCGTCTGCCGTTTTTCCTATTTTATTCTCCACAATCAATCAAAAACTAGATAGGAGTGCCACTATCACGATAGTTTTTTCACATAAGCCAGAGTTGATAACCCTAGCGCGACCGCCGAGCGTAGATATGAAAAACGAGGTTCATACATGAGCTTGCCTTCTGTACTCTCATTATTTTGTGCTTCGAATGCTTTGCAGTACTCATGGTCACGGTGGGTGGACTAAATTGATTACAATGTATAGTATTCGCGTAAATAAAAGACATTATTTTAATTAGTTTTTTTTTTACCCAGGAATACTAAGACTATGGTAACCAGTCAACTGATACAAATACTTTTTTTTGTAAATTAATAAGTAGGTACTTATTTAGATGAATACCGCTCAAACACAAGGTGGGATTCAAATAAGACACATGGAATTAATAATTTTTTATAAGTAATTCAAATTCCGGTGAAGGAAAACATCGTGAGGAAACCTGCGTGTCAGAGAAAGCCTAATTAGCTTTCGAATGACGTGTGAAGTCCGCCAACTGGCCGCACTTGGCCAGCGTGGTGGACCTAGCCCCTTCATCTTGAGTGGAGCTCCGTGCCTAACAATGGGATAAACACCAGGGCTTTTAAAAAAAAATACAAATTAAGGTATACCTCTCACATACTCCTTTTCTTCTTGCGTAAATGGTGGAAACGTGGACCTGGAGTAACCTCTCTTTCTGCTGTTTTCTATCATAAGTTTTTCTATAGTTGGAGGCCAACCGCCTTCTTTGGAGAATATTGGATGAGAATATCTACCTCCCTGAAATGAGAAATGACTTGATTATGGCGGGTTTTTATGAATACTTACATATTTTGATTCCAATACATGAACAGCTCTTATGCTTTGAAATCAAACTACTTTTACGGATTTTTATCGCGGTTTATTTTTTGATTTTACTATCCCGACGTTTCGAATGCTTTGCAGCACCCATGGTCACGGGAGGACTGAGATGTTGAACGTCCTTATGTCACAATTATGCCGGTGTACCCTCAGGTCTTCTTAGTTATTATTGTTGGTCCGATCTACGTAGTAAGAGCTTACAGTATCTTGAGGCCGTGCAGTATTTTGATTGATATTGTATTTAATTATATTTATCACAGGATCCCAAGCCGGTGGTAACACCACCAACCATCTTCTCTATTGAAATTAGGACGTTTTTTGATTTCAATAGCCTCACGAATCATCCTAGGTAGGAATCGGTGTTCTTTTGCGAGGATATGAGGTTTATCAAGTAGTTTGATTTCATTGTGTAATATTCGCGTAAGTAAAAGACAGCTCTTATGCTATTTGAGGCTTGTCACTAACTTGTCACCAAGCAAGTATAAATTATAAAATCATAAAAAACCCGACTGCGAACAAATAAAATGGTCATAAAATACATACGTATACGAGTACAGGTGTAAGGGACTACGTACCGAAAAAATTTATATAAGATTTCTCATATTGTCCGTTACAACTTTACAGAAATCATTTATATGGAAAAAGACAAATGACTAACTTGTTAATTTTTGAGCATGTAATGAATATGTGCGGAATAATATTTTTTTTTTCAAATTACATTGTTATTTTCAATCAAGCATGGAGATTATGGCAACCCCTCCCTTCTAAGGGAGAGACCTTTGTTCAGCAGTGGACTTTTCGGCTACTGATGATTGCTAATTTTGCACAAATAAGTAATTTATTGTATTTAAATTGAAATTAGGCAATATTATTATACTTACTAATAATGATGTTATCCTTATTTTATTAAAAAAAGCGGCCTTTTTTTTGGAAATTCCTGAAAAAGCCGATGTATAATTTCAACACTAGTATGCTCAGAATCATGTACCTACTGGATCCCTGGTATCGGTTTTCGGTACGATGTCCCTTACACCCCGTATATATTTCAAATCGTCTCGTTAAGACCTTTCATTTGATATCCATACATATTGAAGTTATGGAACGAAAAAAAAATACAAAATGGCGGCTGGCGGCCGCCATATAATTTTTTTTTTGAGAAATATATAGCCTATGTCACTCCCACAACTAAGACAAATCTAACGACATATTATAAGTCACTGTCTATCAAACCGTTTAAGCTGTAGGTCGTGCCAAAGAAATAGACTTACAACTTACATACATACCTACATAAGAAAAAGAGAACCCTCCGCCTGTGGCATTCGGGCAAAAAGGAAAAAGCAGCAGGAAAACTTTGTTAATTTATTAATATTAGCTTCATTGAGTCACGTTTTTATTCGTTTAAGGAAATTCATTTGAAAATGGGTTCTGTCATTGGCTTGGGGGGTGCGTGATAAATATTTGTAAATCATAAATCGCGGGCAATGGCCTTCCCTCGATATTTTCTAAGCTCTCTACGTAGACGATCGGACCAAAAACAAGAAGACGAGGGTAGACCTGGATGATTATGGCTTGTAAACGTTCAACATCTAACTCAATCTATAAACAAGGCTGCTCCGAAGCACACGAAAGATTGACGCAGCACCAACAAGACATAAAAATAAAGAAACCTTTTTTTCAAAAGATACTAAGGCATGAAGAATATTTTTATGATAGCTACGTACATACGGCGACACCTCAACCTAGACTGTTCGGGCTTTGAACTAGAAGTTGAACGCTGCGTATTTTTTTTGTCATTTTCGATTATAAGCCAAAAACTGCGTGACATAAACCAAAATAAGTAAAAGTCTGTTTAGATATGTGAAAATATGCTTTTATTCTTCATATTATAGTATTATGATACCGCACTCGATATAGTAGTTTCACTCTGGAATTTTGATGTCCCATTTCAACCCACATTAAAAGAAAATTAGAGAAAAAAATACTTTTTTTTTTCATTTGTGATGAGGTTGGGTTAGTAAGATCTATTCCAAGTTTCAAATCGTTAGCATCAGTGGTTCCTGAAATATATAGGTGTGACAGAAAGAGACAAAATCGCACTATAAGGCTGCCTGTCCACCGGAGCGGAGCGAGGCAGCGGAGCGGAGAAACGGAGAAATATTAACCAACAAGATTGCACAAAAACTCCGCTTCAAAATCTTAGTGCAATCTTATTGGTTTATATTTCTCCATTTCTCCGCTCCGCTGCCTCGCTCCGCTCCGGTGGACAGGCAGCCTTAGGGTTCCTTTTTACCTTTTAGGTATGGAACCCTAAATAATACATAGGTAGGTACTTACATAATTCTCCCTGGCTAGCTCGGCCAGTTCCTCGTCTTCTTCACCCCATGGGCTCATCCATGTAATGTGGTTTGCAAGTGATACCTCACCTGTAAACATGAGTTTAATGTCACTGATCCTTTTTCGACAGGTCACCGGGACCCTGTGGACCCGTGGGTCAACCGGGGTATGTGGGATGCTTACCCACTAAAACTAAGTCTACCACTAAGTCGCAGCAGCACTTGAAATAAAATTATTGATCACAAATACAATAAATAATCGATTTTTGAATGAACAATATTTTTTTAAAGCTACCACCGGATTACAACGTGGCCTCGACTGAGAAGATCCGGTAAGGAACTCAGCGGGCTTGCCATTTTCCCCTTTTTTTACAGTATTTTTCTTATGCATATTTTTCAGGAAGGGGGTAACCTGTCACACAAAGCCGCTAGAAGCAAATACTTTTCGATGGCGAGCATGACCGAACCAAAATCCCAGTAGGTGCTCTAAAAGTTACTTCCAGCAGAACATTTTCACTTGACCAGGGTTCTCCGTTGGGATCTGCACGAGAGGTCTCTGAGTGATTCCCTTAATCCAGACGCTTGGTAGGCGTCATCGGGCGCGCTGGTTTTCCCTTAAGTCGACTCCTACTTATAATATTCCGCCAGCCTGATTTTCTATGTGTACTATAAAGAACACCCGTGGGGTTTCCGGATAAGAATAGCACCCACCAAATTTATGGGTGTTCGTAAGAGGCGACTGAAGTAAAACAAGGAGACGGGCAGCAGTGTCTATTTATTGGATTATCTACCAACTATACTGCGATCCCCAAGCCCACCGAGCGTGGGGATAATGGCAACCCATCCCTTCTAAAGCGGAGGCCTTTGTTAAGCAGTGGACGTCTTTGGACTTCTGCTGAAAGAGTATATTATTCCAATGTAACAGGTATACTCTACCGTGATATTTCGCCCGAAATTCCTCATCGTACATTCTCCAGGCCTTGGCGTGCGCCATCATAACGTTTTTATTGCACAGGGAAGGAGAGAGCTCAGTATCTAGTATCCCTGGTGCATAAAGTCCTGAGTTATACGCCATGTCGCAGAAAATTATCGGCTCGTTGAAAGTCAGCCATATCTTCACGCGGTCACCGAATAGAGTGAAGACGACTCTCGCGTAGTCCGCAAACCAGTCGACTATTAGGGGGTTGGTCCAACCGCCTGGAAAGAAAGGAGATTTATACAATTGCTGCCTTTATCTTTAGAGGCATAACGTATTATTATCGAACTAACATATTTAAGAAATATTTATTTTATTAATTTATCCACTACAAAATAATAATAATGTCCGCAGGGCAGCTAGTGGCGAGCTGTTGCTGCGTAACGACACCATGGACCCGAGTGCTCCAGAGAGTCGGGGTCCCTGACCGACTCTCTGGAGCACTCGATGTGTCTTCATCGGCCGAGTGGTAACCGAAGGGGGCCCGCAGGACTCTCAGATCTGGCTTGCCTTAATTGACCTTCCACAAAGGGGCTGTTAGAGCTGTATTGCTCCAGGGATGGAAGTGTTAAAGGGCATAACGCCGCGATTAAGTACGGTGAAATATTGGCCGCTGTGGGCATTAATATAGAGAATAGTAATAACGTACCGAGATCCTGAAACGGCTGCGGCAGATCCCAATGGTATATAGTAACTAAAGGCTCGATGCCTTTCTCCAGGAGGCCGTCGATCAGGTCATTGTAGAATCTAACACCATCCTCGCTGACGTAGTTGGAAAACCCAGATGGCAGGAGTCGACTCCATGATAAAGATAACCTGCAGATAGTGGATCAATGACGCATCTACATAGAGGTTTTTGATGTGTCACTAAGTTACATACAGGTAATTTTTTTTAACCAGTGTGGATTTATTTTTGATGGTGATGTATTTATTTATACAACACGTTTTCGTTAAGAATATTTATTTTAATGTCATGTCAGAGTTTAAAATATACAAATAATGATGTTAGGAATGGGCGCGTTATCATATCGTATTGTGGATAAAATTACTGAACGGGATTACACTTAGGTGTGTCCTCTAGATCAAAATAGGTACACACAGGTAGTACACGCTAAGTACTACGGTATCCGACCACTATTTGAAAGAGGTAATACTCAAAAAACATAAACATTACGGGTTGACGGCGGCGTCCTCTCATGATAATCTCATTCACGTTTCAGTGCTTACGCTATCCACCACTCTGTTTATTTTGTCAATAAAAATAAATAAAAATAAGTGTATAACCCAAATAAGTTTATTTTTGTGAATTGGGAAATAATATAAAATAATAACTGAAGCTACAATCTATGCTTTAGAAGGAAAGGGAATAAATTAACTATAGTGTTAAAAGTAAAATGATCACATCGCGCGGCTTCGTCACAACCAGTGGGTAAGTACCTAAAAATTATAAGAATTTTAGTAAAGGATATAGGTACAAAATCCACATACATTCAAGATAAAATATTAAATATTATTAGGCTGTGGTCATTTATGTGGAATGAACCCGCCATTATGATTATTAATATTCGGCCTACAGTTCATAGGAACTGTTATCTGAGGCTCGAGTGTATTTGTTTAATAAACAATAGTTACAAACCGTGCAAACGAGACGTCTGTATTCGTTTTATAAACAAAACTTATATATTGCGTGCTTCAGAATAGGTATCTATATACTATCGCGGACACGAATGCTGTACCCGCGTACCAGTTACCAGTTTTACATCAAAATCATTTGAACGATGTTAGGTGGGCTCACCCTGCCCGCATGTATTTTGAGCCGGCTCGTGCAAGCGATTATCGTCCTAAAGGTGGTATGCCGTTCGTGAACAAGAGCGTACCTATACGTTTAAAAACAAAATAAAAGAAGTGGTTAGTTTTTGGGACTGACCCTAACGTATGTGTACCATATATTAGGTACGAGTAAATGTAAATGATCGTGAACAATGCAAAGGAAAGCTTCCAAAAATATATATATATTTATAATGCATAGTATGTGCTCAGTTTTTTAGTACTGTCCCTAACGTATGTGCACCTTATATTACGAGTAAATGTTAATGATTGTGAGCATTACAACAGAATGCCTACTTCACAAAAAAAAAAAAAAAGTGCATAGGATGTGGTCAGTCTTTTAGGACTGCCCCTAACGTGTGTGCGCCTTACATTATGAGTAAATGTTAATGATTGTGAACATTATAAAGGAATGCACTCTTCAAAAAAAAAAAAAAAACATACGATGTGGTCAGTCTTTTAGGACTGTCCCTAACGTGTGTGTGCCTTACATTATGAGTAAATGTTAATTATTGTGAGCATTGCAATGGAATGCTTCCTTAAAAATAAATGCATATGATGTGGTCAGTTTCTTGGGACTGTCCCTCACTTGTGAGTGCCTTACATATGAATAAATGTTAAAGATTGTGAGCATTGCAACGGATGCTTATCTAAAAAAAAAAAAAAAAAATGTATAGCATGTGGTCGCTTTTTTAGGACTGTCCCTAACGTGTGTGGCCTTACACTATGATTAAATGTTAATCATTGTGAGTATTACATCGGAATAATCCCTAAAAAAAAAAAAAAAAAAAGCATAGGATGTGGTCAGTTTCTTGGGACTGCCCCTCACGTGTGTGTACATTATATTAGAAGTAACTGTTAACAAATTGTGAGCATTGCAACAGAATGCTTCCTTCAAAAAGATGCATAAGATGTGGCCAGTTCGTTGGGACTGTCCATAACGTATTTGTTCCTTATTGTATTTGATTGTGAGCATTGCTACGAAATGCTTCCTTCAAATTTTGTACATTCACAATGAAGTATCTTATATTACGAGTAAATGCCAATGATTGTGAGTATTGCAACGGAATGCTTCCTTCAAATTTTGTACATACAGAACGAAGTATCATGAATTACGAGTAAATATCAATGATTGTGAGCATAGCAACGGAATGCTTCCTTCAAGTTGTACATACAGAACGAAGTACCTTATATTACGAGTAAATGTCAATGATTTTGAGCATTGCAACGGAATGCTTCCGTCACATTTAGTACATACAGAACGAAGTACCTTATATTACGAGTAAATGTCAATGATTGTGGGCATTGCAACGGAATGCTTCCTTCAAATTTTGTACATACAGAACGAGGTACCATAAATTATGAGTAAATGTCAATGATTGAGCATTGCTACGGAATGCATCCTTCAAATTTTGTGCATGCAGAACGAAGGACCTTATATTACGCGTAAATCTCAATGATTACGACTCACAACGAAATGTATTCATCATATTTTGCACATAAAGAAAGATATGTACTTATGCCTACTAAAAAACAAATATCTTACGTAACTTAAAATTGAGGTCAGTTATTTTTTAGGACTGTCCCTAAGCTAATAATACTTAAGTAGAACTATATCATCTCCATAAGAATACCATCTGATACAGAAACAGGTGTCTTAAACATGCCATACACGACACCTTTGGTGAAAAAATTCCCCCGGAAATTTCAGTGGGCAGATAAAGACCAGCAGACCCTTTGGCCTTGGCCAGCATCTGGAGATCAAATAGATCCTTTTTCTTTAAGGAATGAGAATAGAACCTATTGCTGAAGTTCTTCCCGAGGAAATGATTGGCACGCTGCCAGATACACATGAAAAAAAAAAAAAAAAAAAGGGCGCACTATATCTTAAAATTGCTCTAAGTTGGGAACAAGTTTACAGCATTTTGTGGACTGACCAAGGGAATAAAAAAAAAAATATATATATAAGTTTTTTTCATATATATACATATTCCGGAAAATTTCCGATCGATAAAACGAGATGCACTTGTATGAAACAGGTATCTCACATGAGGTGACTCAGGGGTCACTTGTTTGGCTACCAGCTAAGCTAATAGTTAAAAGCGGCTAAAGCAATAAATAAAAAATAAAAAAAGTAAGGATCTATACATCAAAAACAATCAAACCATTCACAAAATTTAAACTTGAAGCGCCCACCTCTGTCAGCGGGCATGCAGACAGATGGGAGTACCGGCGCGCCGCCTAACAATGCATGCTCAGTTCAACAGAACGGACTACAAGCGCAAATCGCGCCGTGCTCAAAGCTGGCGAGTCATCCGGTATCATACTTAATTCATAAGTGGCGTCTTGTCACTAGCAATCGTAGGATAAAGATTACCTCTTAATATAGATGTATTTTACCAGATATTCCTCCTTCTCCAAAGGATGCTTATTTTTAATTCCCACAAATGCACAGCTCCTTCAGTTTCACAAAACTGCTTAAACCCGCGATGGCATTATTAAGATTTTATGCTATTTATCTAGCTATATAGGAAAATCGTATAAAGAATGCTTAAACAGTGTTATCATTACAAAAAAGAGTTTTAAGTCTTTGCGCCTTGTAATAAAAAAAATATATATATATATTTCATAGACGCTAAAGTCCAGATGTATAAGCTATGTAAAATAAGATCACTAGCACGTCTAATGGGACTGCTTGTGTCTGCCTGCCCAGCAGTAAGATACTGGTAAGGGCTTCGAGAGGTATAAATATCTGGCTGAAATTTGATAACTATGAAAACTATATGAACGTACCTTCACATATTCATGCAGATCTATTATGGTGGTTAGACGCCATAAAGAACAATATAAGCATACGTAAAATATTTACCCATATTGGGTTAATCAGGCTATTGAATATATGTTTTGTGTTCTATTGTAAAACTGTTTCTGCTGTCTAGTTTTTACATAAAGAATACAATTATTTACAACAAAACAGGGGGCGGGGGGTGGGATATCATGCGGCGATAAGACCGCCAACGGACCTTAGAGCGATGAATAAATATTCTTTATTCTTTATGCAGAGATTTTTTTATATATTAATTTATTAGAACTGATAGCAGTTTTCTATTGCAAAGAAGAATTAAATACGCAGAGCCCTGACGTTAAGTGGGAACTCTTCTGCGTGAATTAACCATACACTCGACATTTCCTTTATTAATCTATTTGCATTCAGATTAAATAAAAATATGATGTATACGTGTCATGGAAAAAAGACACCGATGCTTATACGATATATGTTTTTATATTAAATTGATTTGGCCAACACACTCGTGGTTTGAAAGTTTATTAGTATATAATGTTGTTTGAGCCAATTAACCATCCTCTTGTATCGTGTTCCCACATAACCCCACCACGATTTACCATGGCTGTTGGCAGATTTTTCGGACGCCATTATTAAAGGGAGGTATACTTCTATCGGTACTATGAGTGATCAGTGATCCACTCAAAAAAAAAAAAAAAAAGAAATCGTTGTAGTAATAATAAACAGGATTTAAAAACTGATACTTTTCCTTTCAGTCGCAAAACATCGACTTATATAAAGCGTCTGTCCCGAATATAATATAATTAAAAAAAAAAAAAAAAACAATGAGCTTAATGTGGGACATAAAATTCCATTATATTAAATTATCTAATGAAATGTAAAATGTCACTGGTTACTTAAATGGCACTGGTTACTTTAGTGACAGCCAGAAAATTCAGACTATTTTTAACCGACTTCAAAAAGGAGGAGGTTCTCAATTCGTCTGTATATATTTTTTTTTTTTTTTTTATGTATGTTCGCGCATAACTCTGTCAATTATGAACCGATTTGAAAAAATCTTTCTTCCATCCATTCTTCAATCCATTGATTGGGTCCCATAAAAAAATTATTGCGTAGTAATAAGTAGTTCCTGAAAAACAAGAATGGTGACTGCGCACTGAGAGCTGCAGGAAAGCCTATGTCGATGACTTTATGTCGCTTTTTAAGGACAAAAATGGTCATAACTCTGGCAAATATTTACCAATTTCAATGATTCTTTTTTTAATCGAAAGAAGAATCCACTTTATTAAATCTGTATGAATTTTATTACAACCGGATAAGAACTTCCTGGAGGAACATGAACGATGTGGAGGAATTTATCTGGTAAAAACCATAAAACTGATGTTCTCCATTACATTGCTCTGACAATTATGAACCGATTGCGATGATTCTTTTTTATTCGAGAGAGTAAACTACTATGATGATTCCATGCAAATTTCATTACGACCGGATAAATAGGTTCTGAGTTTCTGAAGATACATGAATTATGTAAAACTATGTAGACGATAATGTGATCATAACCTATCTAGATAATTTTACGGTTTTCGATGGTTCAATCTTTATATATGAAAATATCACTAAAAAGTTTAAAATAAAATCTTTTTAAAAAAATATTGAACCGACTTCAATATCACTGAAAAGTATAAAATAATTTAAATATTATTGAAGTTGGTGCCAAATATACACAGCCGGTAAGCTAACACCAACTTCAATAATATTTAAATTATTTTATACTTTTCAGTGATATTGAAGTCGGTTCAATTTTTTTTTAAAAAGATTTTATAAACAAACATTTTTGTTTTTCCAACTTGTACGTCTATAAGAATGTCTGATATGATTAAAGCTTCGCAAGTTTGTACCACATAATCCTGTCCCTGTAAAAAAGAAGTATATCTTCTTTTTTACTTAGTGCCCCAAGATTTACCCAACCAAATGCACTGTTAGCATATTTAAGTACAACTGTGGTTTACAGTCATTGATTAGAAGGGAACAAAAATACCTTTTCATAGGCTTTAATGGACCTCACGGAACCGTGAACTCACAGACGTTTATCTGTTGGTAAAGAATATTCTATGTGATTGTGCGGTTGACACCAGCATATTTACGACACATTCCACCAGAGATGCATCTAAAAGAGTGGCTACACAGTTACTAACCAGCCTCCAACAAAGGTCAAGTGGTCGGGACGTCCACCGTTGGCGTGCTGGCTACACGGTTATAAACCACAGGCACTAACTTGATAGAGTGGCTATGATTCCAGGAAAAATATCGATATGTCGATATTTTATGTTTAGATAGAGGGATATTTTTCCGACATATTTAATATTTCGATATCTCCTTCGATCGACATAATTGATATTTTACCTAGATATATCGATAAAAAAAATGAATTATCGAAAAATAATATTAAAATAAATATTTTTTGTCTAGATTACAATATCTTTGCGATATCGATTGCGATACAATATCTTTGTCTAGATTACAATATCTTTTTACAATATCTTCAGCGAGGGATATAAAGAGTTGGGGCACCCACCACCCAAGTGTCTTTTCTATTTTGACAATGTTTGGACGGATAAAATTGATATTCTTGTGATACTTAAGTAGATAACTAAAACTTGAAACCGCCAATATTCTTTTAAATAATAACGACATTTTTCATTTAATAATCTTACCCGACATATGTTTAAAAAATGTCGATACGATGTTATGTCGACGCCTTATTTTTGCTCTTGCACATCTCTAACGTTACACGTGCCGTTGGCGTCCGACCAAGGCCGTTGCAGCTCTACAGGCTGGCTACACGGTTATAAACCACAGGCACTAACTTGATAAAGTGGCTATGATACCAGGAAAAATATCGATATGTCGATATTTTATGTTTAGTAGTCTTGTGTACTACAAGAACGGTGAACGGTTAGGAACCGTTGCGCAGTGCTCACCGAATAGATTCGATTCCCTAATCATAATCTTACATCGGACACTTGTTCTTTTAGTTCAGCTTGAACGATGAACAAGCAACCGTACGAAGTACTACGTACGAAAGAGTCCGGTCCTCATCTTGCGGATGTTGTGTGTTGCCAGGGCCAAAGTTCGGTGGGGGTGGTAGCGGGGCATCTGCCGGAGATTCTTAGCACCCCCTGCTCGACCGTTACCCCGCCTGCTATCAAGGCGAAGAATAGAGGAGCCGCCGGGGACTGGGGCCCATTTGCAAGTCGTGTCTGTCATTGTGTGTTTAGGGGGGAGTTGCCATAATCCCCACGCAGGGGCAGGCGTCTTGGGGATCGCAGTATATATGAAGAGATGAATCTCAAACAAAAGACGCTGCTGCCCGTCTTCTTGATTTCCCTTAGTCGCCTCTTACGATACACCCAACGGGAAGAGATGGGGGGATGCAATTCTAACCCGGCACCCCACGGGTATTTTATACTACATATACAAAATTCCTGTGACCAGCCCCAAACCATGTGATGATAATGATGATCGTTGTGTGATGATGATCTTCATCACCAAGATATGAACGAAGTTGATGATGTGTGATAATGATTTATCTTTTAATGTGTACTTATATATTTATTTCAATTTGTAAATAAAATTCGTTTATTAATCGGTTGGTAAAAGTAAACAAGAAGACTAAACTAGTGTAGAGGTTGAAAAAACGACGGATGCATCGTCAACGATTGACAATGACGTCCACAGCTAAAAACATTCTGTTTACGATTTAAACTAGTCGAAAATTTTCTGTTTTTTTTTTATTTAATTGTTTTTCGGGGCTTTAATCTGGTGGAGTACACCAGCCCTATTTAGACTGTTTTATAAAACAGTTTATCGTGGACGATATACGGTCTTGTTTTGTCGAATGAAAATGCGTCGACGATAGACTTGTGTAGTACATGAGAGAACTATTCCTTTTCATTTTTAGTACAACACTCTTTTAGTACTTCGTCTTTCAGTATGTATTCGACTATTCGTAGTCTCTAGCTTTGTAATAACTGGTCAGCTATTCCTATTCGTTTTTAGTACATCATTCATTTGGATTCATTTAGTACTTCGTCTTCCGCTCGAGATTTATTCGTAGTCTCTGGTTCTGCACGAACTGGTCCGATCAGTTACTCGTTGACACACTCAGAACGGGACTGAATGAGCGGGAATGATATGTACTAAAAGTACTAAAATAATAAATTATTACATTTAAAAGATTATACTAGTACGTAGCGCTCCATTCAATGTCCGAGCAAAAACAAGCCTAGAAGATATGCATACCTATATGAATGTTAAAGAACATGAGGATTAGGTTATTATTGAATATTAATTATGTAACGTTTGTGATTTTAATAGTTTTTGAAATATTATTGTTGTATGACGCAGTATGTAAACAAATAAAGCTAACAAAAAAAAACAAGATAATTAAATGGCTGAAATGCGTGGGGTGGTGGCGTCTTCAATTCGAACAATGATGATGATATAGATGATGATGGTGATGATTATGATGATAGTTGTGTGATGCACGTGATGAAAATGTGATGAAGATATGAATGGTGATGATGGTGTGAATGATGATGAATGGTGATTATGTGTTATAATGGTGATGAGGATGTGAATGATGATGATGATGAATAGTGAAAATGTGAGATGATGGTGATAAACATATGAATAGTGTTGATGATGATGAATGGCGATGATGGTGTTTGATGATGATGATGAACGGTGATGAATATGTGAATGGTGATGTAGATGTGAATAATGATGATGATGATGTGTGATAATGCTGATGAAGATCCGCCAGCTAGGTCTCTCAGGAAATAAGATAACTTCCTCTTTTAGTTATACAAATCCAAAAAGGGGCATATCCTTAGTCTGGAAGACAAAGGAAAAGCAAATGAGTATATTTTATTGACTAAATGATTACGAGTTGTTTGTTTTGAATCAATACAACTCATCCCCTTTGTGCATAATAGCTACACACATCAAAAGTGTCTAGGGATCAACATATATTTTTGTGCAATAACTTTTCTCCTGATTGATATTAATTAAAATTTTCTTTAAGGATTCATCAAATAAAGTGTTTTCGTTTGTCACAGTAACGATAAACCAAGTCACCTTTGCATTAATAAAGAAATTTGCCATTTTCCTAATAAAGGGATTTTTGACATTTGAACCACTAACACAAAAGTTCGAAAAAAAGACTGAAATAACAGTTTTCTTTAAAATTTTATTGGGTAACTTAAACAATTAATAATCCGTGTTTCTACCGCGAACACTAACAACACAAGAACATCGGTTTGGCATACTCAAAATGAGTTCATCCAAATCACGCTGTGGAATGGCCGCCCATGTTCGTTGCAACAACAAAAAAAGGTCTTCTTGCGACTGGATACCCTCCATATTCGGCAGAGCTCTTCTCTGTAGCATATCCCATGCATGCTCAATCGGGTTCAAGTCTGGCGACTGAGCAGGCCAGGGCAGGACATTGATGTTAGCTGCGGCGAGAGTCTGTCTTACAACTCTTGCGGTGTGCGGTCGTGCATTATCATGCATTAACTGAAATAAGGGACCGATTTGCACTTGTAGAGGAACGATGACGTCTGATACAATCGTCTCAGCATAAATTTGAGCGTTGAGGTTGCCTCTGATCCAAATCAACTCAGTTCTTCCGCCGATCCAAATACCCGCCCATACCATGATGGTTCCACCACTATAAGGATGGACTTCCTGGCAGGATTTTAATCGCTGTTGGCGTCCAGGGGTTCTCCAGTGTCGTATACGTCTTGTATCCGGTCTCATACCAAAACGAGACTCATCAGAAAAGCACACGAAACGCCATTGTTCTTCTGCCCAATTTCTGTGTTCAAGAGCCCATTGATATCGAATCCTACGATTGTGCATTGCTATAGGTGGTACCCGTAGCGGTCTTCGGGAATGAAGGTTCACTTCATGCAAGCGGTTTCTGACTGTTTGGTCGCTAATTAAGTTCCCTGAAGAGTGATGAAGCCTCACGGCTAACATCATGGCAGTTATTGTTGGAGCTCTTCGAGTTAAGATTTGAATATATCGGTCTTGTCTCCGTGTGGTGCAGCGATACCGTCCTCCATGGCGCTCAGCCACGGTACCAGTGCTTCGGTAACGTGTCCAAAGTCGACTGATAACACTCTGACTTGTATTCAGAGCTAAAGCCACAGTACGTTGCCGGGAACCAGCTTCTATCATTCCCACGGCTCTGAGCATTTCTTCCCTGCTTAAATGACGTCGCCGCTCCATAATAACGTTGGTTTTAATCAGTAGTAGGGAAACAGTAGCACTAATAATGTCTTCAATGCGTTGTATGTTTTTATAGGGAAAATATTGACAGCTGATTTTCATCTTTTACTCGAATTTGATTCACAGTTCCTGATTCAAATTATGAAATGCACCAAAAAGGATCCATATAAATTTATAAAATCATAAATTTATTACAAAGCCACATCTCAATCTCAAGAAATCCGCTTAAAAATGCTTGATCCCTAGACACTTTTGATGTGTGTATATATATATAGCTAAATTATTATCTCTCGCAAAATACGACCTCTCGCAAAGTACGTACATACCCACACCGCTTTATATTCTATTAAATAATTTAAAAAACATTACAAAAAGTAACTTCGATTCTAAGAGGATACGAACTCGCGTCTCGCGAATTGTTTCCGAACACCTTACCAAATATTCTACGGTTGCAACAACTGAGCATGTGAAATTAGCATTCATGTCGTAACATAAATATTTATCGGGACTAAACTATATTGAAATGTCACTTTTGGTAGGCAGTGTCTCTCTGTGCCTCTGTCCTTTGTCTGTGTGCGTGATATTTCTTCTATTATACAAGTCACATTATTTATGGGTGCGTGTATCGGTGTGAGTCTGTGTGCAATAAATCTCTTTGAATGTGTGAAAATTCAGGCCCCGCCGTGTCGTGTCTTTGCGTGGCCCGCGCGCGAAATCTATTTATGAGTAGATATAGTACAGTGAATTTATAAGTTCGTCGCGCATAGGTGATTGCATTGATTTCAAACATTTTGTGTGCTTTTGTTTAATTACAATGGTGAAATAATTGAAAAGAAAACGAAATATTACTATGCACACTTTATATTGATATGTCTGATAGGGGAAATCACAGGGTAGGCAAACACTTTTTGCCTATATGGACTGCACGCCACTGAATGTATATTCCTTTTTTAAAGCCAGAAAACAAGATCATGAATCGATATGAATATTAGTGACGAATAGTCCTATAAAATTTTTATCTGTGGTTAAATATTTCTTAAACGGAGTTAATTATTGTTTTATGATTTTGTACCTATGAAGCTATTATAAAATATTTGTAAAACTTAAAAATAAATACTTAAAAAAAGATACTTATTATTTTATTCTTTACCAACAATGTCTATCTCGAGATAAATCTTTGGATTATTGACTCCGTGTGTAGCGTTACCCGCCCCCGCTCCCTTCCTCTGCCTGCGTTAAACGGTCGGCCTATAACTTTAGTATTCAATTACATACTTGTCATTATTCACCTGAAATAAATTGCAATTGCTATACAATTAATAAAGTAGCTTCGACTAAATACCTAGGTGTAATGATTATCATGGCACAGTCATATAGATTTAGTTTCTACCAGAATAAGAAAGTTAATGTGGATTTTTAAAACATTAAGATATGTAGCCTCTGAATCACTTTTGAATAGAATATATTTAGCATTAGCTCAGTCTGTGTTAGGTTACTGTGTCTCTGTCTGGGGTGGGGCATCCAAAATAAAAATTTTGGGAGTGGAACGAGCTCAAAGGGCGCTCATATAAGTGATGTATTTCAAGCCGTACATGTACCCCACAAATGAGCTTTACATGGAAAGTAATTTATTGTATATTTTATTTGTAGTACTGAAAAGGCATAAATCTGTTGTCTTTGATCCCAGTATTTTAACTAAAAGGAGGAATGATATCGTTTTCACTATAGACAATGTCAAAACTGTTTTTGCTCAACGACAGTATATTAAACAATCGGCCCTCTTATATAATAAAGTTAATAAAATCTTAAACATCTATCCTATGGATACTCGTACTTGTAAATTAAGGATAACTAATTGGTTAAAATCTTTAACATATGAAGATACAGAAACATTATTACAATCATCTTCGTAATTTATATTGTAGTAAGTGCCTATAATAAAAATTAAAAATCATGAATTTGAATCATTCGTATGAGACGTTTTTGGATTATATTTATACTTATACATAGTTAAATATCAACACTCTCTCTCTCACACAACTACACAAACAGTCACACACACACACACACACACACCTACACACAAACACACACACGAATAGGCAAACATACATTCAGATACAGAATACAAAAAAAAAACTTAACTTTTCTTTATTTTTTGTCTGTTAATGTTAATATTTACAATAACACACAATTTACTGCTAGGTTTATTGAAATGTATAAATACATATGGCTATGGGAGAGCGGAATCGTCTGGCACAGGTGTTACACTTAAAAGGCGATTCCAACCTTGTTTTGAAGTTTGTAATCATTCTGGTTAATGAATAAAGATTTATTTATTATTTTGCTCGGACATTGAACGGAGCGCTACGTACTAGTATAATCTTTCAAATGTAAAAATTTATTATTTTAGTACTTTTAGTACATATAATTCCCGCTCATTCAGTCCCGTTCTGTGTGTCAACGAGTAACTGATCGGACCAGTTCGTGCAGAACCAGAGACGAATAAATCTCGAGCGAAAGACGAAGTACTAAATTAATCCAAATGAATGATGTACTAAAAACGAATAGGAATAGCTTACCAGTTATTATCTGTAATAACTGGTCAGCTATTCCTATTCGTTCATAGAGCCAGAGACTACGAATACATACCGAAAGACGAAGTACTAAAAGAGTGTTGTACTAAAAATGAAAAGGAATAGTTCTCTCATGTACTACACAAGTCTATCGTCGACGATAAACTAGTAATATCGTCCACGATAAACTAGTTTATAAAACAGTCTAAAGTTTCGACTAGTTTATATCGTAAACAGAATGTTTTTAGCTGTCGACGTCGTTGTCAATCGTTGACGATGCATCCGTCGTTTTTTCAACCTCAAAACTAGTTTAGTCTTTTTGTTTACTTTTACCAACCGATTAATAAACGAATTTTATTTACAAATTGAAATAAATACATCGTGTATTTTTCATGTATACATAAGTACACATGAAAAGATAAATCATCATCACACATCATCAACTTCGTTCATATCTTGTTGATGAAGATCATCATCACACAACGATCATCATTATCATCACATGGTTTGGGGCTGGTCACAGGAATTTTGCATATGTAGTATAAAATACCCGTGGGGTGCCGGGTTAGAATTGCATCCCCCCATCTCTTCCCGTTGGGTGTATCGTAAGAGGCGACTAAGGGAAATCAAGAAGACGGGCAGCAGCGTCATCTCTTCATATATACTGCGATCCCCAAGACGCCTGCCCCTGCGTGGGGATTATGGCAACTCCCCCCTAAACACACAATGACAGACACGACTTGCAAATGGCCCCCAGTCCCCGGTGGCGCCTCTATTCTTCGCCTTGTTGCAGGCGGGGTAACGGTCGAGCAGGGGGTGCTAAGAATCTCCGGCAGATGCCCCGCTACCACCCCCACCGAACTTTGGCCCTGGCAACACACAACATCCGCAAGATGAGGACCGAACTCTTTCGCACGTAGTACTTCGTACGGTTGCTTGTTCATCGTTCAAGCTGAACTAAAAGAACAAGTGTCCGATGTAAGATTATGATTAGGGAATCGAATCTATTCGGTGAGCATTGCGCAACGGTTCCTAACCGTTCACCGTTCTTGTAGTACACAAGACTACTAAACATAAAATATCGACATATCGATATTTTTCCTGGAATCATAGCCACTTTATCAAGTTAGTGCCTGTGGTTTATAACTGTGTAGCCACTCTTTGACACCCTTGGATTTCGTTTGACCTTCATAGCTCTAACGGTCTCGGTTGGAAAGCGTCGTTGGCAACGGCAGCTCTAACCAATACGAGATGTAGCAAAAGCAAAGATAAGGTATCGATATAACATCGTATCGATATTTAAATGAAAAATAGTTTAATATTTTTACGGATTATATCGCGGTTTATTTTTTATTTTAATTTAATTTAATTTATTTAATTTATTTATTTAAGGAAAACATACAGCTTTTATAACACATAAGTATAGATACATTTAGATTAAAACATTAGCAAAACAGTTTCCACGAATAGGTAGCACAAAGTGAAGACAATAGAACACAAGAGACAGACAAAAATTAGAATTTATGTCGTAAACAAAAAAAAAATAAAAAAAGTTAAATAAAAACAAAAAATTATGTATATGTGATTATGAATGAAAGACGATATGAATAAATTAAATTAAAATGAGAAAAATAACATTAACATAAATTACTATTTACTTTTCACCAGAGAAATATATTTACTTAGTTTACAGTTAAAAATATCAACATGACAATAACGTTCATTATAAACTTTACATGCTCTGACCAAGAATCGATTGACAGAATAGTTAGTTCTACAAGATGGAGTTGAAAAAAGAGTTCTGGAGCGAGCACTCAACCTAGGGCACTTAAACGCAATACGACCAAAAAGATACGGCGAATGCACAAAGTTGTGAACAATCTTATACAGAAAAAATTGATCCCTATACTCCCGGCGTAGCTCCAAAGACGGCAGCTGTAGCAGAAGGTTATTGAATTTAAATTTAATTCTACGAAGGAATCTGTTCTGAACAGCTTCAATTTGTTTTTTATAAACTGAATATAAAGGGTTCCATATTATTGATCCATATTCCAAAACGCTTCTCACCAATGCATTATATAAAATAATAATTTTAATTACATTGTATCGATATTTTTAACCACCGATCAAAAAGGAGGGGTCTTATAAGTTCGACGTAGTCTGTCTGTGGCATCATAGCGCTCCAACGAGTGGACGGGTTTCAATGCGCGTTTTTTTATGTGAAAGCTAGTTAAAGGGATAGGGTTCATAGCTATGTATCATGAAAATCAGTCCAGCTGTTTAAAGATCAGCTCTTTTCCAAATAGATGTAGGGATACATAGATAGTAACATACATTTTCTAGTACTTCCATTCGTCCAAAAGTCACGAAATGTACACGTGTTTATCCAGTGCTACTAAAGAATACGTGGTAATCTTGGCCAGGGTTTAATGACACAATCACTGAACCAATAATCGTAGACATACTAAATTTATACTCTCTAGACAGGACATGACGAGTAGGTGGTAGAAATATTGTGAACAGGATCCGATGATGGATGAAGATATTTCTTCAATAAACCTAGACAATACTTCTCAGTGCCAGTCAGTCAGCAGTCTTGTGCGCCTGCTCGTTGATTTGAAAGATCGTTCCGTACTAGTACAGTTTCGGAAGTGAACGAGTTCATACTAACCGTACGGTACTTCGGTACTTAATAGGTAGTTTACAAATGTTTCAGAACGATTGCACCTGTTTACTAACTTCTGTCTTGTAATTTTATTTTAATCTACAACATACAGTATAATTAGGTATTATCAAATGTATGCAATGTATGGAATCTCGAAAGTTCTTTTTGTACCACAACAAGACACAATACACCGCCCAACTGAAGTAGAACTACTATTAACTAATGATATGATAGGTACGTACGTTAACTCCTTTGGAGTGTGTCCGATGTACGATTAAGATTAGCGAATCTATTCGGTGAGCACTGCGCAACGGTTCCTAACCGTTCATCGTTCCTGTAGTACACAAGACTACTAAACATAAAATATCGACATATCGATATTTTTCCTGGAATCATAGCCACTTTATCAAGTTAGTGCCTGTGGTTTATAACCGTGTAGCCAGCACGCCAACGGTGGATGTCCCAACCTCTTGACCTTGGTTGGAGGCTGGTTTATAACCGTGTGGCCACGGTGTAATTCTACTGTTTTTGAATCTGGCATAGATTAAGTTATAAAATCTGAAGTGGGTCGTCATTAGTATTTGCTACGTTAGCTATAAGAATATCACATTTGCTAATTAAAACAAATCAGTTGACTATATTTTTTTGCTTAATTTCGACAGAGTTTAAGGATATCAACAACATATTAAATATTTACATATATGTGTCTATACATACACACAACGCAACTAGAGCTTTCAAATTCTACCTGTGTGTACCTATTTTGATCTAGAGGACAGACCTAAGTGTAATTGATGATTAAACGAACTTACCTGAAGTGAAGTTCTATCCCAATTACACGAAGGTCTGTCCGAAGAGATCAATACCCACCCATCCCTATGGATAAGAACCAAATTACCCTTGTGCGTTGTGTGTATGTAGGTTTTTTAGATCCTTTTCCAGACTTGCAACTAAATGAGATTATCATGAGAGGACGCCGCCGTCAACCCGTAATGTTTATGTTTTTTGAGTATTACCTCTTTCAAATAGTGGTCGGATACCGTAGTACTTAGCGTGTACTACCTGTGTGTACCTATTTTGATCTCTTCGGACAGACCTTCGTGTAATTGGGATAGAACTTCACTTCAGGTAAGTTCGTTTAATCATCAATTATACTTGTCAAAATATGATTTTTGCCCGACTGCCCCAGTAAGAGTGTTATGTTTTTCGAGGGTATGTATGTAAGTACTATGTCTATTTCTTTGGCAAGGCCTACAGCCTAAACGTCTTGATGGATATTGATACTCTTATAGATAGATAGATAGATAGACAATTCTTTATTGCGCACAAACAAACAGATATTAAAAGAATAAGACACAAATTAATAAAACATGCAACAATGGGCGGCCTTATCGCTAAAAGCGATCTCTTCCAGGCAACCTTTGGATGGAGAGGAAAATAAAGAAGTTACAAAGAGCAGAGGGTGCGCGTACTAAACATGAATAGGTAACATTAACACAAAGACACATAAAAACACATATGTTGTAAACTATAATAATATATATTCATATGAGTAGGTATAATATATAAACATACATAAATCAGTACGTACTAATATAACAAGAAAAACACAAATACCGATTAACTTATTCTGCCAAATAAAACTTCTTTACCAGATCCTTGATAATTGGCAGTGACGAAGCATGCCTTATAGAAACGGGCAAGGAATTCCACAGGCGAACCGCCTGCACCGTGAAGGATTTGTCATAGAAGGAACTGCTATGTAAGGGCATCGTGAGACAAATGTTTTCCGAGGACCTAAGACTCTAGGTGCTAGAATTCGACAAATAATTGAAACGTTCCCTAAGATAAGAAGGGGTGGACGGGTTAAACAATATATTATAGAGAAGAGATAAAATGTGAACATTTCGCCGGAGACGAATGGGTAACCATTTGAGTTTTGCACGGAATTGGGAAATATGGTCAAATTTACGCAAGCCAAATATAAACCTAATGGACAAATTTTGCAATCGCTCTAGCTTATTCAGTTGATCCTATCACGTCCAGATAACAAACGTCAGCATAATCTAGTATAGGGAGAAGAAGTGATTGTGCAAGCGCAACTTTAGTGGCAGTGGGTAGAAAATTACGAAGCCCTTTTAAAGTGGCTGCCGTAGCAAACATTTTGCGACTAATGGCATCCAACTGTGGCCCCCAATTTAAACACCGGTCCATTATAACACCAAGAGTCTTGACGGAATCACTATAAGGAACAGCAATACCGCCAAAATTAATTTGCGGAAGTGTCTGGTAATTCACCTTAGAGATCATCCGAGAGCTACCTATAATAATGACTTGTGTTTTAACTGGGTTTACTTTTAGTCCATAAGATTTGCGCCAATTAGCAATACGACACAGATCAAGATTAACAGTTTCTATGGCAATATATATATTTTTTTATGTTTGTTTTTTCTTTATGTGTAAGTATGTAAATTGTGTCTCATTGTTGCATGGCCAAATAAATGTCTTTGTCTTGTCTTGTCTTGTCAATATCCAGATTAGTAAGTGAGGCCTGGGAATAAATTTGAAGATTGTCTGCATATATGTGGTAGGAAGAAGTAAGATGCTGAGATATGGTGTTTATGAAAATTGCAAATAATAAGGGAGATAAAACGCCGCCTTGTGGAACGCCAGCAGAAGTGTTACACCAGGTAGAGAAAGACTCTACCAGGCGAACACGCTGCCGACGACCATGCAGATAACTGCGAAACCAATCTATTACTGATGGAGATATGTTATTTGAGCGAAGTAAACATACATACATACATATAGTCACGCCTTTTTCCAGTAGGGGTAGGCAGAGCCCATGGGCCACTTTTCGCCCCCGTGAGAAAGAGACGTGATGGGTGGCGAACCACATCGCCGCCATTTTGGTTAGTTAAATTATTTATGACCAACGATTGCGTTCTCACGAATATAGTAAGCAAGTAGTATATCAAAATTTACAGTATTAAAAGCATTGCTAAAATCTAGCAATATTAGCACAGTTAACTGACCGTTCTCCATACCAAACCGTATATCATCTGAAATTTTAACTAGCGCAGTAACCGTGCTGTGCCCAGGGCGGAAGCCCTAAAGAAAGGATAAATATGTAATATGTTTTAATATGTTTTCAGATTCGTTTCGGGAGTGACATATGCAATATATTTTTTCAAAAAAGTTAATATGGCGGGCGTCAGTCGCCATTTTTTTTACTACTAAAAACCTGGACAGCGCAGTCTACTAAAGATCACGAGCCGAATGAGAGGTTCGAAAGTAGTAGTGTATCTCTGTCTAATAGGGTGTCCACGCATTACTATGTGGAAGGATTCTTTTTCGCACTTCTAAGGTCTTTTGGCGGCGGATCGGGTCACAACGGGCGGTGCCACATCGGTGCTCCTGCGTGACCTCCGTCAATCTGAATGTTGCGAGGCGACCGCGTGTGACGATTTTTGCGTTCAGATCGTAATTTTGGTACTCATTAAAATTATTATTTGTATTGTATAATTGGATGGAATTTGATGGCAAGTCATGAAATTACTATGTATTAAGTAATTATTAATTTCGATAATTTGTTGCAATCAATTTATATAAATTTAAAGTCTTATTTTACTTATTTTAATATTACATATAAGATCTGCTGTACTTACCACGATTAAGACAGTTAATTATTTGAATTTGTGGTATACCTAGCTACCGGTTTCTTCCGGATATCTGTATTTCATTCCCAAATTCAGGTTGAGTTAACCAACGTTTATATGGAAACCATCATCCGAGACGACCGACGCGACGCTATACATAACAATGGTCACCCTACTCTAACAGTACACCGCGACACCGGTTACTTACTACGACAATGTCGACAATCACACAACAGCTCAGTGCTGCTAATTTCATAATGATAAATTGTTACTAATATTATTGTTAATAAAAGTATTGCATGTTGTTCGTGTGCTAATTTATGATATTACATTTCATTGTCCTAGATGAATTATATTTCGATGTTTTATTACACGAAAAACTTATAAGCAAATGTAATCAACTTTTAAGAAATCTACCTAACACTACTGAAAAGAATCATATTTGGCATTGGCAACTTACTTGACAAGGGGGCAGACAAGGACACACATCTACTTTTGAGCTATCTCACTCGGCTCGTTTTTCTACTTCGACTTGTGTCAACGAAAAACAAACCTTAAGAATGTAGAATAAAGTTTAAATTAGTAACATTAATATATTTAAGTGATCTATCCAGTTTTTACGAAGTAAATATAAATCCGTGCTAAAAACATCAACATGTGTACGATCACGATCAAATGAACGAGCTGAAATAATATATTATCTATACTTATAATAAAACTGTAACAGGTCCAATTCTGTACATTGAAGATATTTTGAAAATTATATTTGGAGGGCATTCTATAACCGATACTGAGGCCAGAAATATTATTTTTTTAATTTTTGTCTGTCTGTCTGTCTGTCTGTCTGTCTGTATCACGGCTGCGCATCACGCCGAAACTACCGAATGGATTCAAATGAAACTTGCCATGATTTGAGATCTTACTACGAGGTAGGACATAGGATACTTTTTATCCCGTAATCTAGCACGGTTCTTTTGGGAGAGGGGATTAAAGTCAAAATGGGTACTTGGTTATACGCTTGGTCCGATTTTATCAATTTTTCTTTATAATATAATAAATATTAGTAAGGAAACACTCATAGAGAGTGCAGTTGTTATCAAGGTTTTGTAATCGATCGGGTTAAGTAACGTTAGGTAAGGTCATTAAATAGATGGGTGACCGTTTAACGCCATTTGAACTAAACGGGTCCATGCTTCGGAGAGCAAATAAAAAGTGGGTCCCAGTTTTTAACCGACTTTAAAAAAGGAGGTTATGTATTCGATGCGAATGTCTGTTATTAAAAGTTTAGTAAACGTAAAAATTGCGCAGGCGGAGCCGCGTGGGTCAGCTAGTATAGAATATAAATGCATTAGAGCATGATGTAAAATAAAAACTTGTAGGAAAAAAAACCGCGTTCAACGCGGCTTTATTTTTTAAACTAACATGTTTTAAATAATCAGAATCTAATTAGATTCAACTAGATATAAATACGTTTTTTAATACAAAGCGACACTTTCCTCGGACATATATATATATATACACATGTGTATACATATGTATTATGTTTTTATAATGTAATTTAACTCCATTTTTTTGTTCGCTGTCCAAGTATTTGTTACTACTAGATTGTTCTACAATAATGTTTGTTTTTTTTTTTTTTTTCCTTGCTTCTGGCTTCACACTTGTGTATTTAGCCAATGTCAAAGTTTTGTTTGTGTTGCTATTTTAAAAACGAGGGAACCAAAATTATAAAAAACAGGTGAATGAGGAAAATCGGAAATTTCACAAACTATAGATCAAGAGGATATAGGTATCTGATAAAATAAAATATCTATATACAAGAAAAGTAGAAATACTTATGATAGTAATCGAAATATTAAGTGATATTAAATTTTTAAACTATTTACAGTAATAAACAAATCTATTGCATTATAAATATTTACATCATTTGTACAAAGTAATGAGATGATGGATGTAGGAAAAGGTATATTGAGGGAGAATAATGACTTAAAAAAGGAGGTACGGTTGTAGTTTGGACAGGAAAAAAATATATGATTTATATCACTCACTTCCGCCCCACAGTCACAGTTAGGGCTATTTAATATACGAAGTCTAAAAAGATGAGCTGGGACACATGTGTGCCCCAGTCTGATACGAGTGATAATGGTGGTCGATAACTTGCTGTACTGAAATTGGAAGAACCAAGGTTTCACGGGTATGAAACCTTGTATTTGGTAATAATGTTTTCCTTTTAGCTTACAGGTTTCTGACCAAAGTTCATTCCATGAGTCTCGAAGGTAAATCTTTGCCAATGATAACAAATCGTGAGAGTAATTTTTGAAGGGAACGATATCACCAGAAGAGCAAGCCTCTTTCGCCAGTATATCTACTTTTTCATTTTCATAAATACCACTGTGTCCCGGAATCCACGCAACAATCACTGATAAATGTTCTGTTTTACATTTATACAATAAATTACGAATATCATAAACTATGGGGAAATGAATTTTAGATTTAAAAGGAAATCTCAAAAGTGCTTGTAGTGCACTCAGAGAATCTGTAAAAATTACTGTTTTACGAAGTTTGAAAATGTTTATGTACTCTAAAGCCTTATAAATACCAAAACATTCACCTGAAAAGACAGATGATTCAGAAGGTAATTTAATTTTCTGTACTATATTATATTGTGGATGATAAACTCCTACGCCAACACAGCTGTCAGGTGTTTGTTTAGACGCATCCGTAAAAATATGATGCCAATCAGGCCAAGTTTTATCAACTAATTGTTTAAATTCAATATTAGGATCACTGTTTTTATTTGAAAGTAAGTCACACTTTACTGCCGGAGAGTCTATGAGGGATTGAAAGTTGTTTTTAAATAACGGAACACAAGAAAAACTATGCACCGGTGCTGAAAGGCAGCGGTATTTTGCAAAACTCTTTACTAAGCAAGGATGAGATTTATTTTTCCAATAAGGAGATGTAGATATGTATTCATGTAACTCATTCAACCTACTTAAAATAGGATGGTTATAAAATTGTGAGCAGCGGAATAGAAACCTATCTGATAAATACTGCCGACGCAACATTAATGGAGGATCACAACATTCAGCTTGCAAAGCATTTATAGGGCTAGAAGCCATGGCGCCAGTCACTATTCTCAAACATTTAGATTGAATTAGATCTAATTTTTTAAAACCTGCTACATTACCAGGTTCTAGCAAAAAAGTAGCATAGTCCAAAATACTTCTTATCATAGAAGTGTACACTAATTTTAAAGAGTAGGGATGTGCACCCCACCACACTCCGGTTAGACATCGCAGCATATTGACTAATCGTTCACATTTGACCACAAGGTGGTCAAAATGCGGTGTGCCTGATAACTTTGAATCCAAAATTACTCCCAAAAATTTGGCTTGACTTTTAACCGGTAGTAAATAATTGTTATAATAAACAGATACCGGTGGTGGCATGCGCATTCTGGAAAACAGTACGATATTACTCTTTACAACAGATAATTCCAGACCATTGTTGTTAAGCCATTCCTTCAGCAAGCTCAAAGTTGAATTTAGCTTGTAGGACGCACTGTTAACTGAACTATCACTAACATACTCGTATATTAACAGATTATCTGCATATTGTAGAACATTCACTGATGTAGAATCTGTATGTAATGAACAGGTTGGCTCTAGATCGTATGTGTAAATGTTGTACAATATCGGGCTAAGTACTGATCCTTGAGGCAGACCTTTGTAAATTGTCCTGGACGTGGTTATACCGTCATCAAGTGTCAACTGAATATATCTCTCTGATAAAATATTTATGATAAAATTAACAAATATATGTGGAACATTTAACTGTTGTAGTTTTGTTTTTAATATTGATATTATCACATTATCGTAAGCAGACGTAATGTCTAAAAATGCCGCTAATACACATTTATTCTGAGTTAATGCTATACGAATATCTGTTGTAAGTACTGCAATACTGTCTATAGTGGCTTTTTAGTTTGCTGTACCTACTTTCGTCGTATTTTATTATTTTTTTTCCCTGTATTTTTTGAACGGCAAGACACACTGTCGCTCTGATCTAACTGTAACATGACACACTGTTTAAAAAAAAAAAGTGATAAAATGACAAGCCCGCTGAGTTTCTTGCCGGATCTTCTCAGTTGAGGCCGCGTTGTGATCCGGTGGTAGCTTTAAAAAAAAAAAAAAAAAATACATGACCTTTCAAAAGTGCTAGCGTTAAGCCTATTTGAAATAAACTATTTTTGACTTTGACTTTGACTTTGAGTACCTTTTCCTTTTCGGAATCCGTACTGATTAGGTGAAAGTTTATTTGCGTTTTCGATAAACCACTCCAAACGATTCTTTAATAAATGTTCTGCCACTTTTAATAGAACCGAAGATAAAGCTATTGGTCGATAAGAAGATACATCTGAGGAAGGTTTATTGGGTTTAAGGAAGGGAATTACTGCTTGAGTTCTCCATGAATCAGGTATATTACCAGAACTCATGACTGAATTAATGATGTCCAGATAATATGATAGAGTAACATCATGAAGGTTAGTCAAAAAAGAATAAGGGATTCCATCTACCCCAGGGGCAGAGTCTTTCACACATGACAAAACGCCTTTTAATTCTGCAAGCGAAAACGGCGAATGAAGATCTTTCTCACAGGAAGAAAGACTACATTCATTTGCAGGTAGGGGTGAAACCTTGTCATGGAATTCTTTAACGCTAGCTGGGGCAATATGGTCTAGAAAAGGTTCTGATAACGCAGGGGGTAGAATCGAAGTGGGAGGATTAATTACACCACATTGAAATCTTTTGATATTTTGCCATACTGTAGAAGGAGGAGTTGAAGGAGAAATTGATGAACAAAAGGTTTTCCAACCATCAGACTTTTTTTGCTTTAATAGATTTTTGGTATTGGCCATGACTTCAGTGAGGATTTCAAAATTTTCCGTAGTCATAGCTTCACAGTACACTTTCTCAGCTTCTTTCCTTGCTTTTACTGCATTTGAACATTCATCGTCCCACCATGGTGGTGAAGGAATGGAACCTACCGATTTTTTTGTTGGGAAAACTTCATCCGCTACATTTATTAGGGTGTCAGTAAACATCTGTGCACATGAATTTTCATTGCCACTAATATTTGTTGGTAACTGGGAAATATTATCTTCTACTTTATGTTTATAATTATCCCAATCAGCATTTCTTAATTTATATTTCATTCGCGGTTTCTTAATATGTTTTATAGATTTAGAAGAAGGAAAAGATATAACTATTGGAAAGTGATCACTACCAAAAGAAGAAGATAATACTTCCCATGATAGAGAAGAAGCAAGGTCTGGAGAACAAATAGACAAATCGACTGCACTAACATTTTCATTCGGATTAGTTCTTCGTGTGGGGGTACCGGTATTAAGTAGGCATAAATTAAATGTATCTAGAATCTCCAACAGATCGTCACCATAACTATTGGAAACTGAACTACCCCATATTTGATGGTGGCAGTTAAAATCTCCCACAATTATGGATGGTTTAGGTAAAATTCTTAAAATATTTCTTAATTCACTAAAACTATCTACAGACGGACGAGAAATATATACATTTAATATGTACAAATTATTTACACAAGCTGAAATTATACTAATATCATCTCTGTGAGATGGAAGAGGGAACGAAGAATATGTGCAAGAATTATTTACAAGAATGGCAACACCGCCATATCCGTCATGTCTATCTTCCCTGAGACAAGAAAAACCAGGAATCCTAAAATTGGATTCTGATTTTAACCATGTTTCAGAAAGACATATAACAGAAGGATTATGTTTATTAATCATATAAATTAAGTCACTTTTTTTACTGACTGCGCTTCGGCAGTTCCACTGAAGTATTGTTTGGAGTTGTTGATCCATTGAGAGTAGAGGTATTTAAAACAGACTCGATGACTGTGGCAACGTTGGACGGTGGTATTAAGTTGAACTGTGAAAGTGCGTTTATTAATGCTGCGATAATATCGGGCAGTGATTGTTGTATCTTAACATCTTGGGAATCATTACTATTATTTAACGCGCAACCGTTTGATGATGGAGTAAAACTATAATCTTTTGTAAGGGCTTCGTGGGCAGACCGATCATATCCCTTAACAGATTTTGGAAGTGATCGTGGTTTCAAGAATACAGTTTTATTATATGAATGTGATAAACTGTTAGGGTATTGTGGCCTAGTTGGAATATTGTGATTTTGTTCGTTGCTATTGGCGTAGACATTTTTAGTTTGGCTGTCACTTTGATGCCTTAATACCTCAGAATATAACTTGTATGATGCAGGGTGTAATTTAGCGGCTTCAGAGTATGAAATACAGTTTTTGGCCATGGATGATTTAATTTCTTTTTGCCTAATAAATTCAGGACAGGTTTTATTAGTTGCAAGTGATAACCAGAACACATACAGCAACATGCATGATCCTCCTCAACAGTACAAGTAGCACCAGAATGGCCCTGACCACATCGGAAGCATTTTGGTTTAGATCGGCATTGCAATTTTGTGTGTCCATACCTACAGCAATTAAAGCATTGTATTGTTGGGAATGTATATAATTCGACAGGTAAAGCATTATAGCACATAAATATGCGTTTTGGTAAAACTTGTCCATCAAAAGTTAAAATCACTGTCTGTGTTGGTTTCCATATTGGATTACCATCCACAATAACTTTATAATTAATTCTTCTCACTTTAAGGATTTCTCCGCAGCCCATAGGCACAGTGATATTTTGTTTAACCTCGTCAATTGTCCAGTCAGCCGGAACTCCACGAATTACACCCATGCGGGTAATATTAAATGATGGAATAAATGCTTTGAATTTATTAGAGGCTATACTCTCATGGGAAAGAAAAACATTAGCACTATCAAAATGTTCAAATGCCAGTGAAACTCTGTTCCTGCCAATTTTCTTTACACTACCATTGATAATCTTTTGAAATGAATTTTTTTTTAAGAATTTTCCAAAAGTCACGGGGTGAAGAATAGTACCATCGTTATCAGAAGTTTGTATTTTTTGGACATGTACTATAAATGGAGCTGCATCTGAAGAAGAGTATAATTTTCGGCTTACTAAAGGTGGATGTGAGGATTCAGCGACCGTGGAGGCCTCTGAGGCTTTAGAGGAAGTGACAGCAGTCCCTGCTGAAGTCTCAGAGGGCATCACTGGGTTGGTAGAAAATTCATGAATAGCTTTTTTATTTGTCTGATCATGATCAGTACAGTTACAATCTGATAATGAATGTATAGTGTCATTATTAATATGTTTCCTCTTTTTTTTGTTACAGTGTTTACACACTTTAGTAAGCCGGCTGCGCTTTAACTTCCTACTTTGACTGAGGGTGGAACTGTCCGTCTCCATACCAGATTCATTGGAAATCGTAACGTAATAAGACGCCGGGGGGGCCGTGCCCCCCGGGTCTGGAGGCTCCATTAGAGACTAATAGAAATGAAGAAACTTACCACTAATATGAAGAAATATATACACTAATGCTAAACTATAATCAAACTAGATAAAATATATACAATACCCTACTGATCGTCTTATTTATAATAAAAATATTTTTTCAAAATCGGATCCAAAAAATCGCGCCTAATCAGTTCAAGAGTTCCCGCGCTTTTTTCATAATGTTTGTTGTAATTCACGCTATCTGTTGTTCAGTACAATTGTTTCCAAAGAGAATAAAATGTAGCAGTGTACTCTATGGTTATTTAAGACAGATGTTTTGGCACGCCATCTACTGAGTGACTGTAGCTAGTTTTGACCTCTATCATACATAATAATATCTCGTCTACTTCTCGCTAGGTGACACTATTATGAAAGAGAAACAGCTTTTATATGGAAAATGCTTTCAAAACCCCCGCTCTTTGCTTAAAGCAAGTATTTTATGTAAACTTGAAAATGTCTTACCTGTAAAAATGTAATCCCAGCTCAGTGGCCATCTCAATATCTCGTCTCCAGAGATGGTAGGAGTCACAGGCTACGTCACCAGTCACACCACCAGTTATTATATCTGGTCTTGTGTGCGTAAACCTATCCCAAATGTTTTCGCCTTTGTCTGAAATTTACAGTAAACACCGCTACACTCAATTATCACAGCAAACATCACAAATCTGTTTACCCCTCTTTTTTATTAAATTACTATGATTACTAGTGAAACTCGAACTGGATTCCTAATGTATTCACCACCGAATCCTGCAGTTATATTGTCCTCCTTCATGGCCGACACGACCATAGCGACCAATGTTCCACATGATCAGCCATCTACGCGGGAGATATGTGCACAAGTGCTTGCGTAGACACAAGTGCACTCTCTCTTCCTTTATCTCTCACAATCCGATGGGACGGAAGACCGACACGACCGGAAGGGAGAGGTTAGGCGCAGGATCGACTTCTTACACATGGATCATGTTATTTTACAGACAATCAGGTGATCGGTGTCCTAGCCAGTAAGGAACAACTACACAGCGTTTGTGCTCCCCGCGGGATTCGAACCCGCGACCGCCGGCTTGTAAAGCAAGCAGTTTCCCACTGCGCCCCGGAAGCTACAAAGGCCTGAAGTTATACTGTGGTATGACTATGACGCTCGCAAAATAATCCTGTCATCGGTTATCGGTTCATCGAACGATGTGGCCTGCCCATTGCTACTTCAACTCGCAGATTTTGAGAGCTATGTGGGTGACCTTGGTTCTTCGGCAAATCTCCTAATTACGGATTCGGTCGCGCAAATAAACTACGAGCATAGCTCTCTCCATAGCTCGTTGTGTGACTCTGAGCTTATCTAAAAGGCTTCTTTTTGAGATAGGTACTAAATTATAATAAATCAACTTACCGCTAACGTTCCAGGCACCTTCCACTTGGTATGAAGCCGTGGCTGCTCCGAACTTGAACCCTGGTGGGAAGCGCATGTATTCTTCGCTCCATGTCACACCAACTAAAGCGCTGTTAAATGACATACACGTATTATTTCGTGGAATTAGAATTTTACAAACCGGAGATCACGGATTCAAATTCCGCGGGGAGAAACAACTTTGTGTAATTGTATTCTTACTGGCTACAGATTATTTGCAATGCAACATGGAATGCAACATGCAATGAAACATGCAATGAAACATGCAATGCAACGTGCAATGCAACATTTCCCATACATTGAACGCACTAAAATATACTGCGCGCACGCTACGCGCATGCGCAACCGGAGCACCGGTCCTGGGCGGTAGTTTCAAGGGGCGCCAAAATCATAATATTGTGGGCTACTCCCACAACTGTCAATAGTGATTATAGAATAATAATACCAGCCCTTGTTTATGACCCACTGCTGGGCACGGGCCTCCCCTAAAGATGAGGGGGCTTAGGCCATAGTCCCCCAGTTTAGCAATGCGACGGCGGCGGTGCTAAAGGAAGGATCCTCCGACCGAGCGAGGTGTGATGCTCGGCCAGGGCCGAAGCCCCCGACAGTTGTTGTCGGGATGTTGTATATATTCTCCGAGTTGGAGAAACTTCTCTTGCACGATTCAGAAATCGGTGGCGCCATCTATAGCGTTGTATGTGATACTACGCGCTTCTCATAGCGTCGTTGAAACACATGTGGCACCATCTGTTTGTGTCGAGTCGCCACAATATAATTAAATCATAATATGATTAAAAATAAAAAACCTGCTCCGCAAAGCACCTACCAAACGGAAGCCTGGTTGGCTCACCTTCGACTTGTACGAAAAGGCGCCATACATGCATACATTACAAGTGAACATGCGATGGCGATTTAAGATTTGAGTTTTTTTAAGTAATTTCTCAAACGCAGAAGGGAGGGGCCACTATCAAGTTTCTGCCCCGGTTCGAAAAATCGTAGATCCAGGGCTGGTAAGCGGCTCCATGGCGTTAAGTTAAAATTCAGCCCTGAGCCCGGGGCTATAAACATCGGGCCACCTTCGGAGTCGCTGGACGTTCGGGGTGTGGGCTCTAGGATGTCCATCGAGTACGGCGGTGACTCCGAGGAGGATGGCGACGGGGTTGCGACCCCCGTCCCCGTGAGCACCGTGTCAGGTTCCCGGGGAGCTACAATGCGCCCCCCGGCGGCGGGCTCAAAGGCTAGGCACTGAGGGGCCCCTGCAGATCCCACCGGAGAGACCTGGGTGCCGATGCGACAGCCGCGGGGGTTTTAGTGGGTAAGAATCCCACATACCCCGGTTGAGCCCCACAGCTCCCCTTGACCTTTTGTAGGTTTCCCGCTCTTAAAAAAAAAAAGTTAAAATGCTTATATACAGGATAGATTTAACAAACATAAGACTGACTTGAAGATATTCGAATCGAATTCGAACTATAAAATGTGTAGGTACAGTTTTTGGCGATTTCACCTTATTGGTCGATCATCAGACCCTGTTCACCATTTTTTTAGCAACTACTCGTCGAGAACTACCCAACGAGCCCAAACTCGGTGGATATAACTAACTCGCGACAAGCTGCCAATATTTTTAATATCAACTTTTGTTACTTTTACGTGTTTGTGAGGAGAAATAAACGATTATATCTATTTGTTTTACGGCTTTTTATTCTAGCACTTCATTATAGTTCTTAATTGTTAATTAATTATT
Organism: Furcula furcula; assembly: GCA_911728495.1. Lineage (NCBI taxonomy): Eukaryota > Metazoa > Arthropoda > Insecta > Lepidoptera > Notodontidae > Furcula > Furcula furcula. The sequence goes on along the minus strand of OU452264.1, from coordinate 4,314,538 downwards.
ATTTTTCATGATATCATCAATTTAATATAGATTGGTCCCTATTCAAATTGTTGTTTCGTGCATTTTTCTTGTGTGTTCTACATAGTAAAACCTGTGATTTAAATTGACTTACTATTAATGTATTTCAATCAAATCTTTTTAGTGCAGTTTATTAGGTAATTGTTGTTTGTGAGACGCTCATAGCTAATAGGCATGATGACTGCAACACAATACCAATAAATCTGTGGTTTTAAATACTAGAACAGATTGCACTGATTCCAAAAATGCATCTCATTTTCATAATAATAGAGAGATTTTCGTGATATTTAAGCAAACAAATTACTCAAATACAGCTAATCGCCATTTTGTAATAAACGCTGATCAGAGTGAATGACGTCCATCCTGTGTAAATAAACAACTGTCAAACTGTCATCTCAACTTTTTCTTTCATACAATCATCGATAAACTATGCATACAATGATTCACTTTTATACCTAGACCCCTAGACAGATGTTTATTTACACCGCCGTAGTGACGTCACAAAATGGCGCCATGCACCGGCCATCGTTTTGGAACGAAATTCAAACTCTATTTTAAAAATTTAAAATATTGTTATTAATTGTAAATTTAATACAAAAATATGATTATTTTCGGCAATAGTAGACCCGTAAGTACATTATAGAGTATTTTTTCAAAATTAGTCGTCATGCCTATTGTAATCACTGTACGGTAATCGATCAGTTGGGTAAGCAACGTCAGACAAGGTCAGCCCTTAGATGGGTGACCGTGGGTGGATGAAAAATTTCAACACTAGAATGTTCAGAATCATGTACTGGATCCCCGGTATCGGTTTTCGGTACGATGTCCCTTACACCCGTATATAATTAATTCAATTAAATGTTCCACATTTACATTTAACGGATATCTTTTACGGTGCTACGCGTGTACGTTTTTTATATTAATTTGAAACAATAGGTAATATATTTTATTTTTTTTGCAAATCAGAATCTGATGACCTCCAGATACAGCGTCAACAATGGACCGACATCGCCCACGTTTGAGAACTGACCCCGTTGCTAAGTTATTATTCTACAATACGAAACACTAGAGAATTGACAAGTATAAATGTAAAAATAAAAACCCGACATATGTAAACGCACTCTTAAAATGACTTTCCTGTGCTATTATCAGATCTTGACCAGTATCTGTCTAACTACTCATCAAGATTTAACCATAAATTTACAATTCGGTTGGTCTACGTTTATTGGTGCAGAGATCCCGTGACCACCTTCCTGCTCCATCATCAGACCATGATCACCATTTTTCTAGCAACTGCTCGTCGAGACCTACCTAACGAGCCCAAACTCGGTGGGTCTACGTTTATTGGTGCGGAGATCCAGTCTCATCATCAGACCCTGGTGAAGGTTACCATTTTATTTAGTATCATCGGATTTACATATGTTCTAAATTACAGATCTTTCGGACTAATAGAAGTAATGAAAAATGTCTAATGTATACAAAATATCCTTACCTCGACTCGGAAAAAAGCTGATGGTCTTCAAATGGCTGGACCGATTTTCATGAAACATAGCTAAAAACCATCTCGCTTATACTAGCTTTCAAATAAAAAAAAAACGCATTCAAATCCGTTCACTGGTTGGACCGCTACGATGCCACAGACAGACATACATACAGATTACAGACAGACTTCCGGACATAAGCGTCAAACTTATCTCCCCTCGTTTTTGGTCGGGGGTTAAAAAAAAGCATGGGAATGGCATATCATACATACATACATTTTTTTTTCTATTCTCCAGCGTTCAGTATTGTAGAATGGCAACAACGGCCACAGCTAAGCCCCAGGGCAGGCTCCATGGCAGTAGCGGACTAACGGGGGGGCGGAGGGGGCGTTCCGCCCCGGGCCTCTGGTCCTAGGGGGCCTCCAATCTCCAAAAGTTTTTGTAATCATTGAAGTATTTAAGTACCTACTACATATTGAAGAGTACATCAAACCTAGATTATTTTAGACTTCCGGCGCACAAATTCTGTTAGTCTATGATAATGCGACTTTTAGATAATTGAGTTTGTGCGACGGACCTCTTAAAGCTTTTTTGAAATTATCTAGACGTTATGTTCCTTCAATTAAATCTCAAAGACGGCTATAATCTTATGTGATGTAAGCATTAGGCAGTTTAGAGCTGGGGGCCCCATGATGCACGTAACCAAAATACTAACACACCAACAATGTACTTGTGGTACCTGTGGTCTAGTCAGAAGGGAATTTATACAAACTGTAAACTGTAGATGATTATATCTATGAATCAATCAATAGCGATTTGTGAAAGGAGAGTAATATATACAAAATTGACAAATTAAATGAATGTATTGTTACGACCGGGACATAAAAGTGTTAATTACTCCGTTAATTATTACTTAATTGCAATGATCTCAAAACGCATTGTTAGTCAATAGGTCTACTATCGATCCGTACCGAAAGATCTCGATTTCTCAATAGAAAGTAGTTCCCTAGTACTTGTGTAAGTACCTACCGCTCGCTCGCTCACGGGTCACTGCCCCCGCCTATTGTTAGTTCACTCTCGAAGGTCGCGCCGCTATTGTATCTCGCGAAAACGATAGAATAGGTAAGTACATACGAGTACATTCGAGAGAGTTCCACCCCTCTGTTAATTTAGGTATATAAGCCGACGCATAGTGGCGTCCGGGAGTCTGTGTTTACAAGCGACAGCGGAAACATCTTAAGGAAGCGATCGAAGAGAATTGTACCAGCGACCCTTGCGAAGACTTTGGACTACTGAGAAGTACTGTGCGACTCGGAATACTGTGCCTTGTGTGTATACTGTGTGTAAAGTGTATACAGTGTGAGTGTACGTGGAATAAAATCTTCTTTTACGTTAATCGGCATTTTAATACCCACCCGCACGTAACAATTGGTGTCAGAAGCGGAATGCCGATTCTGCCGCGAGAAGAAGAAGCGCGTACTCCGCGAACAAGGAGACAGGTGGAGATGGATGCTGCACGTCGCCGTGGTCAAGAGGAGGAGGTCCAGCCTGAGAACGCTACCTCGTCTGGTACCGCACCACCGGGGGACTCGACGGAGCTTAACTTGTCAACCCTGCTGGCCGCTATCCAGGGTATGCAGGAGGCTACTCGCCGCGAGATCCAGGCGAACCAGGAGGCTACTCGCCGCGAGATCCAAGAAGCTATTCAGGTAAATCAGGAGGCTACTCGCCGTGAGATCCAGGTAAACCAGGAGGCTACTCGCCGCGAGATCCAGGCGAACCAGGAGGCTACCCGGCACGAGATCCAGGAAGCTATTCAGGTAAACCAGGAGGCTACCCGCCGTGACATCCAGGCTACCCAGGAGGCTACCTGCCGCGAAATCCAGGCCAACCAAGAGGCTGTGCTGGGTAAGATTGACGCTGGCATTACTGTACTCGGCGAGAAAGTTACAAAACTGGAAGCAGACGTCAAAGAGGTCACTATTAAAGCGGAGAACCTGGAAGGCCGAATTGATGACCACGACCACCGCATCCGTAAACTAGAAACTCGCCAACCGCTAACTGTGGCTTCAGCAGCACCATCAGCAGCGAAACTCGATCTTCCGCACTTTGACGGGTCTTCGTCATGGACAGCCTTCCGCTACCAGTTCGAAACACTGGCCAACGGAAACGGTTGGACTGATGGCCAATCGTTTATGGCCCTCACGCTTGCCCTGCGAGGAGACGCTCTGATGATATTGGAAAACCTGCCACTTGAAGGACGGACGTTGGATGCTCTATTAGAAGCATTAGAGACGCGTTATGGTGAAAAACACCTAGAACATGTCTTTCGAGCACAACTCCGCGAGCGGACTCAGAAGGCTGGGGAAAGCCTCCAACAGTGGGCGCTTGAGGTGGAAAGGCTGGTGCGTCGTGCATACACATCGGCACCGGCGACTGTGGAGGTGAATCTTCTACAGGCATTCGTGGATGGCATACGGGACGCGGAAGTCAGAGCTGCCGTTCGTCTGAGCCATCATTCGACGCTAAAGAGCGCATTGGCTCATGCTCTCGAAGTGGAAGCTGTACGTCAAGACACTCGGGTACATAAAATCCGAGAAGTAGCATCTGATGAGAGGAAGCCTCAGTATGTCCCTACTTGCTATGGCTGTGGAGAAAAGGGGCATATTCGACTAGAATGTCGTAAAAAGAGAAGGAGGGTCACGAGCTCCGGGACCCAAGTAGACCAAGACCTGTCGTTAAACTAAGTGTCGCCAGGACCGCGGGGCGGGTGCTGGCTGGTAACAATAAGGCCCCCACCATCACCATTACTCAAGTTCGCAACGGAAACAGTCTGACCATCGAGGGCACATTAAATAATCAGACATGCAGTTTGACAGTAGACATTGGAGCTTCGAGGACTATAGTCAGACCAGAGCTACTGAAACGCACCGTTATGTGGAAAAGGCGATCCCCACCATGTCGCCTCCAGACAGCAACCGGCCAGCCAGTCTCCGTCCTCGGTGATACAGATGTAGAAATTAGTATTGGTGACCGAACATACATCCACTCAGTTCTTATCGCGAATATCACGGATGATTGCATTCTGGGCCTAGACTTCTTGAAGGATCAGCGATGTGTTTTGGATATTGATAAAGGAGTGTTAAGGTTCCCTGATCAAGAAGTTTGTTTACAAGGATCACACCCATGCAGTCTTTATTGTTTAAAGGATTTCATACTGGCTCCAAGATCTGAAAATTTAGTATCAGTGAAATTTCCTAAGAAGATCCAATCAAATAAATGTGTTATAGTAGAAGACTCCGGCAATCATCCACAGATAATCACTGCCAGGACATTACTTATGACAAAAGGAGTAGGAAAAGTAAGAATTTTAAACTTGAGTAATGAAGAAGTTCGCCTGAGGAAGAATAGCCTAATTGGAAGATGCGAAGAAGTTAAGTACCTAAAACGGTTAAACACTTCCGCGGTTCAACAAAATGTAAGTTCGACCGAAGACGATCAAATTCGACAGCTTTTGGAAAATTGTAAGGAAAATTTATCGCCAATGGAACTGCAGCAAGCCAAAGAACTTTTGGTTACATTCAGGGACATTTTTGCAACCGGAAATGACTGTGGTAGGACAGGCCTTGTGAAGCACCAGATTGACACAGGCGACGCCAGGCCTATTAAACAGAGGCCTCGGCGTATACCGTGGGCAAAAGAAACAGAGGTGGCTGAAATGATAAAAGACATGGCTGAAAACAAGATCATCGAACCCTCTACAAGCCCATGGTCATCACCTGTGGTGCTAGTAAAGAAGAAGGACGGCAGTACGAGGTTTTGTGTTGACTACCGAATGTTAAATAATGTCACGAAAAAGGACAGCTATCCCCTGCCGAGAATTGATGATACGTTGGACATGCTAAGTGGCATGAAGTGGTTCTCAACCATTGATTTGAAGAGTGGCTACTGGCAGGTGGAATTAAGTCCAGAAGATAAAGAGAAGACGGCTTTTAGTACTGGAATTGGGAACGGACTGTGGCATTTCAACGTCATGCCCTTCGGTTTATGTAATGCTCCAGCAACTTTCGAGCGCCTTATGGAGAGGGTGATGGTAGGCCTCCTTGGGGACGTATGCCTGGTTTATCTCGACGACGTGATTGTGATGGGACGCAGCTTCAAGGAGAACCTAAAGAACCTGGAGAAAGTATTCACCCGTATCCGAGGAGCAAATCTGAAACTGAGTCCAAAGAAGTGTGCTCTATTTCAGAAGGAAGTCAGTTACCTAGGACATGTCATCTCGGCGGATGGAGTAAAAACAGACCCTGAAAAGATAAAAGCTGTTCAGGAATGGCCTATCCCGAAAAATAAGACGGAAGTGCGAGCGTTCCTTGGGCTTTGCACTTACTACAGGCGCTACATTAAGAATTTTTCGGACGTGGCAAAACCATTACATCAATTAACAGAGGATAAACGCGATTTCATCTGGGACTCGAATTGCGAGAATGCTTTTAGTGAACTTAAGCAACGGCTTTGTGAAGCTCCTATATTGGGTTACCCAAGCAGGGAAGGAAGATTTACTGTGGACACGGACGCTAGTAATACGGGAATCGGTGGAGTGTTATCGCAAACACAAGGGGACCGCCAGGTGGTAATTGCATACTTCAGTAAAGCACTTTCAAAACCAGAGAGAAATTACTGTGTTACCCGCCGTGAATTACTTGCTGTGGTAAAGACTTTACAACATTTTCAGAAATACCTTATAGGAAGACAGTTCACGGTTAGAACCGATCATGCAGCATTAAAGTGGTTGTTACAGTTTAAAAATCCGGAAGGACAGGTAGCAAGGTGGATAGAGCAATTGCAGGAGTTCAACTTTGTAACCGAGCATCGCAGTGGAAAAGGACACAATAACGCGGACGCTCTGTCACGAAGACCGTGCGCTGACGACTGCAAACACTGTGGTAAAAATGAAGCCCGAGAAGAAGTAAACCTTATAAGGACGCATGGCTTAGACGATGAGTGGACTGGACCCAATATGAGGAAGGCCCAAGAAGAAGATGATGACCTTGGACCTATACTGCGCTGGAAGCAAAGTGGGAACAAACCCCAATGGAAGGATGTGTCTGCTTACAGCGCGACTACTAAAAGTTATTGGGCTCAGTGGGACAGCTTGGTTCTGGAAGGCAATCTGCTGTGCAGGAAATGGGAGTCCAACGACGGAAGGGAAATCACTCTGCAAGTGGTAATACCACGAATCATGGTGGCCCCTCTTCTACGGCACGTCCACGATGGTGTCTCTGGTGGTCATCTTGGAGTCAAGAAAACCCTCGTTAAAGTCAGACAGCGGTTCTACTGGCTACGATGCCGTGAAGATGTCGAAGATTGGTGCCGTAAATGTACTGCTTGTGCCTCGGTAAAAGGCCCGCAAACCAGAAGTAAGGGACAGCTGAAGCTGTATAACGTTGGGGCACCATGGGAGCGCATCGCGATTGATGTAGCTGGGCCGTTTCCACAGACTGACGATGGGAACAAGTACATAATAGTAGTGCAGGATTACTTCAGTAAGTGGCCTGAGGTGTTTGCAACACCCAACCAAGAAGCAATAACGGTAGCCAAGAAACTGGTCCAGGAGGTGATATGTCGATTTGGTGTACCCATGGAAATTCATTCGGACCAGGGACGTAACTTCGAATCTGCCGTATTTCAAGAAATGTGCAAACTTCTTGGAATCCACAAGACCCGTACGACCCCAGCTCATCCGCAATCAGACGGAATGGTCGAGAGATTTAACAAAACTCTAGAGAATCATTTGGCCAAGGTAGTGGATGATCATCAAAGGGACTGGGATCAGTACATTCCTTTATTCCTGATGTCCTATCGTTCTGCAGTACATGATAGTACGGGGAACACGCCAGCCAAGGTGAACTTCGGGCGAGAGATGAGACTTCCTGTGGACGCAATAACGGGTACCCCACCTGACAGCCCTAAGCCCGTTACAGACTATGTGTGCGATCTTCAAAATCAGTTGGACGAAGTGCACAAGAGAGTGCGGGAGAACAGTCTGAAGACCAGCGAGAGAATGAAAACCCGCTACGATCGAAATGCGAATACCATTGGTTTCGATGAAGGAACGCTAGTGTGGTTTCACAATCCGCTTCGCAGAAAAGGGAAGTCTCCGAAACTACAAGCCCGTTGGGAAGGACCCTTTACTGTTATTACAAGGATCAACGACGTCACCTACCGCATCAAGAAGGGACCCCGAGGCAAACCTAAGATAGTTCACCTGGATAGATTGGCACGTTATCATGGAGCTAATGATGCTTGGGACGAGCATAACTAAGAGGGGGGTAGTGTTACGACCGGGACATAAAAGTGTTAATTACTCCGTTAATTATTACTTAATTGCAATGATCTCAAAACGCATTGTTAGTCAATAGGTCTACTATCGATCCGTACCGAAAGTTCTCGAATTCTCAATAGAAAGTAGTTCCCTAGTACTTGTGTAAGTACCTACCGCTCGCTCGCTCACGGGTCACTGCCCCCGCCTATTGTTAGTTCACTCTCGAAGGTCGCGCCGCTATTGTATCTCGCGAAAACGATAGAATAGGTAAGTACATACGAGTACATTCGAGAGAGTTCCACCCCTCTGTTAATTTAGGTATATAAGCCGACGCATAGTGGCGTCCGGGAGTCTGTGTTTACAAGCGACAGCGGAAACATCTTAAGGAAGCGATCGAAGAGAATTGTACCAGCGACCCTTGCGAAGACTTTGGACTACTGAGAAGTACTGTGCGACTCGGACTACTGTGCCTTGTGTGTATACTGTGTGTAAAGTGTATACAGTGTGAGTGTACGTGGAATAAAATCTTCTTTTACGTTAATCGGCATTTTAATACCCACCCGCACGTAACAGTATGTATACTGCAGCCATGTTTTACTAAAAACAAAAAGCAGATTCTCTTCGGCCTCCTTCTATGAGATGACCGTCTCACAGAAGGACCCTCCACATTTGTTCCGCTGCCAATATAGTAAACACTGCTGCTGGCAGAGAATGGTCGTGTCCAGGCTGGCTGACCAAGTTCCGCCCCTCTAAGTCCCATGCAGAGTATACTTGGAGCGCGAAAGCTCGGTCCCCACCACGACTATGGCAAGTCGTTTTCATCTGTCCCCCCATCTCACTCAACTTATCACTGTAACACCCATGTCCAAATTATTTATCTAAGTGAGTCTACCGGTTATTCGCAGCCACCTTTCTGTCGCATCCAGGCTTCTAAGACTGGCAGGACAATACTGACAACTCCATATGCTCGTGTACGCTCATCAGAAGTCCATGAGCGTAATTGTTCAAGTGCGTGCCGTGGATTCAATCAGAAACCCTCGCATCCATTAATTCTGGAATGTTCAGGGCCGGAAAGCACGCCAGGACTGTTTCGCCTCATAGAGGACATTACGGTGCCCTTTAGCGACCCGGATGACCTACTTGTGCAGCAGGCTCAGGATCTTTTTAGACGTAATGAGGTGTGGTCCGTCAAGGTTGCAAACTTTCACCACAACTATTTAATCTAATTGATGAACATATAATGCGTACAGTTATAGAGGACTGAGAGGGCGACTGTGTTCAAGAGGTAATTAGAAGGTCCCATATGGCCAAAACAGTTGTAAAAAGTCTCTGGAATATATGGAAAAACAGAGGTATTAACCAAGCAATAAAAATCAAAGTAATGCGTACTCTGGTCTTCTCGATCTTTCTATATGCCTCCTGGACATTAAAGGTGTGAACCTTTTCTTCGAAGAATAGATGCATTCGAAATGTCGTTGGCGCAGAATGCTAGGCATATCATAGACCGAGCGTCTCACTATGCATCTATCTATACTCGAAGAGCTAAATATAAAGGAATGACTTTCCATTGTCTGCGTTAAACGCGTCAACTTCTTTGGACACATGGGCAGGAGAAAATCGGATAGCCTAGAGAGGCTTATGGTGACAAGCCAAATGGACGGCAGGAGAAGCAGCGGCCACATGCCGATGCGACGAGCAGACACTATTACAGCGGTTACGAGAACGCCGCTACAGGAAATCATACATAGATTGATAGAGATTGCAAGTTCAAGATCGAGCAGCATAGAGAAGATTAGTGGCAAAGGTCTGCATTAGTCACGTCCCTCAGTCATGAGATCACCGTCAAAATATCGTCTGTCGACATTTAACCTATGTCACTACCACAAGATGAATCTAACGACAGACATCTCACCAGTCAAAATCTATTGAGCCGTTTAGACTGTAGGCTGTGTCAAAGAAAACATACATACCCTCAAAAAATATACCCCTTCCGGGGGTAGTCCGGCAATAATACGTCATTTTCAGACAGGGGGGCCTCATTCGTTTTTGCCGCCCCGGGCCCCCGACAGGCTTAGTCCGCCACTGCTCCATGGATCATATTTTTTTTATAAACAGAGTTCATAATTTCATTATAATGTATTGTGTCTTCCGTGTCTACACCACGCGCATCCACCACAACCGAATCAATTATTTTATATCCCTTACTGTTAGCTGTTATCCTATCATACAATATAAATCTTATCCCTTAATTTAATTCAGATGAAGGTGCTTTTAAATGTAGAGTATGTGTGGTTCATATGTTGTCTTTGTCTTTTGTCTATATGTACTTAATATACGAAATCAATAAACAAAAAAAAAACACCATAATCTTATTTTATACCCATAAGTGATGAATTTTCATAAAAACAGAAATACGTGTCTTATTATTCTTATTAAATAGTATGCGTGCTAAATTGCAGGTCAATAGAAGATACAAAATGTTTTTTTATCACACAAACTTTCATTCCCTATTTTACACCCTTAACGAGTTCTGAAAAACGCTGATATACGTATCTTATTATTTTTATTTAAGAGTGTAATTACAAAATTTTAAGTCAAAAGACAATGTTTTTACACCCATCCCATCAGTGGCGTAGCTAGGTAACCAAAGGCCCTGGGGCAAAAAATAAACTAGGGCCCCAACTAAACTATTTAAAATCGTTTGTTCCGTATTCGTCGTTTTTCGAATTCAACCAGTTTGGTCGTAATCCAGATACGTCGTACTTTATATTCATCGTAATACAGTCGACCCGATAATAAAATTAAAAACCAAATACAAATTGTAACTTATTTTAATAAACAAATTAAAACTGCGAGTATTAAGAAAATAAAAGAAAATATCTGCCGGTTACCTTTCAAAAAATACAGTCCTGTGACAGACGTACAGACAGCAGAGGCACGTTATTAGGGTCCCGTTGACCACCCTTTGGGTTTGGAATCCTAATAAAGTAGAGATTTTTAAACCAATAACACCACTTACTCGACCGACTATACGTTTTACGACGATTCTGGAGTACGACGAATTTGGGTTACGACAAATCTGGAGTACGTACGTATAACCTGTACATGTTTGTATGCCTTGCTAGTTAGAATACGGTAGAGCTCTTACTTATATTGTACCTATATCTCATGAACCTGTATTCAATGCAAATAAATGATTTCTGATTCTGATTGCTAATGTGCAACCCGTGCCCAAAAAGGGCAGCCGTGCCGATCAACAACCTCCATACTATGTAAGTTTGTAGAGCGTATATTGAACTCCCACCTCATGGCATACCTAGAACAGAATTATCTCAACGACCGGCAGTACGGGTTTTGCCAAAATCGGTCAACTGGGGACCTTCTAGTGTATGCCACCCAATTATGGGGCGAAGTCCTCGAGAAGAATGGGGAATAGCTCGCCGTTTACCTGGATGTCTCGAAGGCCTTCGATAGGATTTGGCCGCTAGCCAAGGTTCCAGCATACGGCATATCCCATGGTCTGATCGGCTGGATAAAGGACTTCCTGAGTGACCGGTCTCTCCGAGTTGTTGTCGACGGTTGCTCATCGGAGTCGATGACGACTAATGCCAGAGTTCCTCAGGGGTTCGTTCTCTCCGCAACCCTCTTTTTGCTGCATATCAATGATCTATCAATGCCCGGTATCTATGGTTATGCAGATGACAGCAGCGATGTTGTGGAGAGATACATGCCGCGTGTTAGGGCCAGTAAGGATGTGATCCAGTCTGAAAGAGTAGCGATGGTAGTGCGTGCTAATCGCTTACTTCAGACGGTCTCCGAATGGGCTGATGCCAACCTTGTGCGATTCAACGCCGCTAAAACACAAGCGTGTCTTTTCACTGTCAAATGGAGTCCGTTCACCTCGGCTCCTACTTTACAGAATGTATCCTTGGAATAAACAGACCGCCTTCAGTTGTTGGGAGTTGAAATTTCCTCAAACCTTAACTTTGGGCGGTTCATTGAGTCCAAGGCCAAGGTAGCTGCAAGAAAGCTAGGTGTCCTTGCAAAGGTCCAGCGGTACTTCAGACCGGGGCAGTTTTTGATGTTATATAAAGCGCAAGTCCGATCGTGCGTGGAGTACTGTAGTCACATATGGGCTGGTGCTGCGAAATGCCATCTTGCAGCTTTAGACTCAGTGGAGGCGCGCTAGGAGGCTTATTGGTGACACTGGGTTAGTAGAGACCAATTTACAAAGCCTGGAGCACAGGCGGAGAGTAGCCAGCCTCTCGGTATTCTACGTCTTGATTCCACCATCCCCATTCTATCATCAGACAACGAGACGCACGGCGCGCATCCACCCTTATGTGGTGAACGTGTCAGTCCGAACTAAGCGATTCGCTTCGTCATTCATAATAAGAACAGCTACGGACTGGAAAAGTTTGAATTGTACAGGGAAATTCAATTTTAATTTTTTACTAGCTAACCCGCGCAGCTCTGCTATCTATCGGAATATAAAAAATAAAAATTCTATTTCCCTTGATTGTGGGAGAAATTTCCACTAGTTCAATGTTAGTAAGTCAGAGTCCGAGTCCCTGAGCTTGAGGGACCTGGGGCACTACCCCGTCTAGCCCTCCGGTAGAAACTATCATCTCTATTTTACAACCTTAACTGACGAATTCTGAAAAACGCTGATACTGGTTTTTTCTTATTATTTTTGATAAAGAGTCTAAGTACAAAATTACAAAATGATTTCTGATACTTACGCGAATATTACACATTGAAATGAAACTAATTTTACGGATTATTTTCTTTCTGCGTAGATCGGACTAACAATAATAATTAGAAGACCTGAGGGTACCCTAAGACAACTATGACATATGGACAGCTACCACCTCAGTCCGCCCGTGACCATGAATGCTGTAAAGTATTCGAAACGTCGGGAAATGAAAATAAAAAATAAACCGCGATATAATCCGTAAAATTAGTTTCATTTCAATGTACAAAATTACAAGTCAAAATACATTGTTTTTACACCCATCCCATACAAACTCTCAACCGCTATTTCACACCATTAGAGTTCGAATTTCCAAAATTGGTTCCCAACGCCATAAAATAAACCTTTTCTCCATATTGTGTAGTTTCGGCTCTGCGGTGTTGAGTCAGTCACGCGAAAAAGACCTACCTCTTTATAATATTAGTTTACATTACAACTTTAACTGACGAATTTTAAAAAATGCTGATACACGTTTTTTATTATTTTTGTTAAAGAGTCTAAGTACACAATTTCAAGTCAAAAGACAATGTTTTTACACCCATCCCATACCAACTTTCAACCCCTATTTTACACCGAGTTCGAATTTCCAAAAATCCTTGCTTATTGGTTCCCTACGCCATAAAATGAACTTTCCCTCCAAATTTTATAGTCCTAGCTTTGGTAGTTTCGGCTCTGCGGTGTTGATTCAGTCACGCAAAAAAGGCCTAAGTACCTCTTTATAATATAGTATACCTAGATAGATAAATATATAAGAATATGATTCTATGCACAGTGCCTAAAGTATTTGCTGTAGAATAAAAATTAATAAATTATACTTATTTTTTCTTTCACCCGGGGTCCGAGTAAGAATAGCACCCTCCCATCACCTCCCGCTGGGTGTCCGTAAGAGGCGACTAAGGGAAAAGAAAAAGACGGACAGCAGCGTCTTTCTATTGGAATACCTACCATCTATACTGCGATCCCCAAGACGTCTGCCAATCGTGGGGATTTTGGCAACTCCTCCCTTCTAAAGCGGAGGACTCTGTTCAGCAGTTTCGGCTGCTGCCTATGATGATGTTTTTTTTTTGCATCATAATTTACGTAGAAACTAAAAATAAAATGTTTAAGAATGCTTACCTTAAGACGACCGTCACCGCCCCGAACATTTTGGTAACTAAAAGTATACTTAGTCATAAACATCGCAACCACAGTCACAACGCTAATATCTTTATGATTTATACCCATGGTTCCGTATACAAAATGTTAAACAATTTCCTTGAAAAATAAAAACCGACTTCTATGATTATGATCTAAAAGCAATAAATTACCTACGAAAACTTTTATAGTCGGCGCCAGCTGGTGCTAGTTAGATCATGATGTGCTAGCACAGACTTCAATATATTTTCGTTATCTAATGTTATTTGAATAATTTTCTAACGTCTCTGTCTCGAATTTTATAGGCAGCGGGGCGGCAGTCACCGCCCGCACCGCTGCCGCGCCGCTGTTTTTGAGAACCGGTCCATTTGATTTTACGCATATCCCGTGCCGCCGTCGCCGCCGCCCCGCTGCCCGCAAAATACGAGGCAGACGCGCTAGTGATTGTTCTGCAGTCTTAGCACGATTTGCCAAGACTTCGTAATCTTGACAGTTCGGTGTGGATTATGACGTAGTTATCGACATAGAAACGTCATTTTCGGTATTAGCTAGGTCGATAACTACGTCATACTCCACACCGAACTGTCAAGATTACGAAGTCTTGGCAAATCGTGCTAAGCCTGCTGGTGTTGCTAGCGTCTATAGGCTGCGGTGACTGCTTACGATGGTATGGCCGTATGCTGCCGCACTAACGATAACAGCAGTAAGTAAGATTGACATAGTTTTGAATAATCGGCGTTTGAGGTTATCGATAAAATTTTCGTTATCCCGGCGTTTAAGTTTTTAAGTTATGAAAATTTGGATTTTTTATTTATAAGTTATCTAAGAAGTAGTTTCTTATGTTATTGTTTTAAAACTGATATTTATAGTATATTATTTTAAAATGCTCTAAATTATTTTATACCTAGTTGACTTAGTAGTATTCAATTCAAAATTGCTTAGCATAACCGCAGTAACTCATGACTTACTGCTTTTATCACAAGCAACCCAAATTAAATAAACAAATGCGAATAATTATAGAAAGACGCCTGCGTTCATAAATTTAATGTCCCATTTTTTATCTTGTAAAAAAAAAACAGGATATATTATAGAATAAAAGTCCCGCTCAGCTCCGCACGCGTAATTTTCTGATTTTCTTCGCAACTTTTTTTTCTTTTCCGTAAAAAACCTCTACAAAGTATTAGAAAACTTTAAAAAAGATGGTTGAAATGCAGTTACGGCCAATATGAATGTATTAAAGTACTTAAATAAGCAGTTACACTAAATAAAGTAAATAAATAGTAACCCTTCACAGCGGAACACAGCAATGTTAACTCATTGCTAAACATAATAAACGAACTTAAGACTTACTTATAAATAAACAAAAAATAGACAAGCCTAATTAGCTCGAGATTTATGTAAATTGTTTAAATAATTACTCATATTTACTAGTTGTTACTAGTAAATAAGAGTAATTATTTAAACAATTTACATAAATCTCGAGCTAATTTGGCTTGTCTATTTTTTGCTCTGTTGAGCTAAATCGTTTTATCTCCGATTTTATCTTTATCAAATATCGTAAAATTAAATGTAATCGGTCATGACTTTATCAAAGTAATTACAAGCTAAAAGGTGTACATTCAGAAAATCTGACGATTTGAGCGTGATGTAAGGGAATGGGAGGTTACGAGTACAAAGATGCAAAAAAAAAGATGTCTGGACATTCTCGAGCGCAGTTGGTTTTTTGTTATTTGGAAGAAAATGATCCAAATATGATATAATCTGCCGATTTCCACAAGCTGAAGTAATAAAAATCGACAATCAAGGTGAGAGCGTGCAGCTGGAGTTAGGCATGTATTTGTGTATTCCCCACTCAGCTAGTAATATTTTGAACGACGCTCTGGTTTGTTTGTGCTTCTAAGTTAATTTTAGCCCGACTGCCCCAGAAGGAGGGCTATGTTTTTCCAGAGTTTGTATGTTTATGTAAGTATGTATGAAAACCAGCACCAACAGCTGAAGATCCTAAGTATGTGTTCAGCTGTTGGATGAGGTAACGCCCTTAGTCTTTTACACCCAGTGCGGCAACAAATTAGAGGAAGTTTTTTTACTTTATTTTAGTATATAGCCTACCCTACACCAGATGATTATGTACAGCTCCAAGCTGGCGCAATGGTTGCGTACCTAAGGGAACTCTTCGACACGTCAGCAACAGAGTAAGGGCTAGCGCATGCACAATGGAACCAACTGGGTCGAAGTGCGTTCCGGTGGTTACCGGGCCCAATTTTTAGCCACCAGCAATAGAATACTAAGTATATTTAGAAATACAATTTTAAATATTTAGTTACTATGTAAATAAAGTATGCATGTATATATTGAAATGAAACTAATTTTACGGATTATATCGCGGTTTAACATGTCAATCAGTTCCTGCATGATAACAAGCTCCGAGTTCCGCGCCGCCGTCACTGTGAACGTGTCAAGCCATCCACAGTCGAACGTATGCCTGCTGTATTGCCATATGTTAGAGGGGTAACAGACAAGATTGGCTATATCTTAAAGCGAGCTTTAATTAAAACATTTTTCAAGCCACCAAAGAAGATTAGTCAGTTTTTACCATCAGTCAAGTGCCATATACCTCTACAAGATGCAGGAGTATACAAACTGGATTGTGACTGTGGGCTCTCATACATCGGGCAAACAAAAAGATCGGTAAAAACCCGTGTAAAAGAACATATAGCTGACGTTAAACATCGACGCTATACGAAGTCTGCAGTCTGTGAACATGTTCAGGATCGCACCCGCCATTATATTAGATTTGACAAACCACAAATCCTCGCAAAAGAACAGCGCTACCTACCAAGGATGATTCGTGAGGCTATTGAAATTAAAAAGTATCCAAATTTCAATAGAGAAGATGGCTGGGTGCTACCACCAGCTT
Organism: Furcula furcula; assembly: GCA_911728495.1. Classification (NCBI taxonomy): domain Eukaryota; kingdom Metazoa; phylum Arthropoda; class Insecta; order Lepidoptera; family Notodontidae; genus Furcula; species Furcula furcula. The sequence continues at coordinate 4,297,913 of OU452264.1, read as the reverse complement.
GGGATCCCGTGATAAACATAGTCAAATCCAAAGACAAGCATTCCACTGCAAGACCTCAAGATACTGTAAGCTCTTTCTGCGTAGATCGGACTAACAATAATAATTAGAAGACCTGAGGGCACCCTAAGACCACTATAACATATGGACAGCTACCACCTCAGTCCGCCCGTGACCATGAATGCTGTAAAGTATTCGAAACGTCGGGAAATTAAAATAAAAAATAAACCGCGATATAATCCGTAAAATTAGTTTCATTTCAATGTGTAATATTCGCGTAAATATCAGAAATCATTACGTATGTATATATGTCTATTTCTTTGGCACGGCTTACAGCCTAAACGGATTGTTAGATTTTGACTTATAATATATCGTTCGATTCATCTTAGTTGCGGGAATAACATATGCTATAATTTAAAACATTACATTTAATAAAAATACAGTAAATCAAGGTTATCACGAGTAGAGTATTTTAACTCGGTCAGATTAATAAAACCCTTATTATAATCGTCAGGCTACCGTAACTGGGACATCACGCTGGACCTTATAGTTTTAACGCAGCTAATGAGGCGATTCGTGAACTTCAATCGATTTGAAGATTAGGGGTGACCAGGGATGTACGTAACAATTTTTGATCTTTCTGTAATATCTTACAGAGATTTTTGAATATTCCAATTTTAATGATTTCTGATATTTACGCGAATATTACACATTGAAATGAAACTAATTTTACGGATTATAAATTAAAATCAAAAATAAACCGCGATATTATCCGTAAAATTAGTTTCATTTCAATATTCAAATTTTAATTAATACACATGATAGATAGGTCTTTCAGCTATCCTTTAACACCAGCTTGTATGGAATTTATATTACATATTTTGAGAAAAAGGACAAAATATTTGAAGTGGAATTTGTTACAACCATCCCTACCCCTAGGGCTGGTTGTAACAGGGTAAAGTGATGTTTGTAACATTGTTAATAAAGTTACTTTAATTATCAACATATTTATTTGTAATCAGCCTTTTGGGTTTCCTGTTAGTAAATATCACAACTCTTATACAAAAATTAAACATTTTTACATTTTTAACAACCCAATAGTCTTTGAAACTAATGATTATTAGGTATTCAAAAATGAGATCTCAAATCAGACAAAAAATTTTAACAACCCAATAGTCTTTGAAACTAATGATTATTAGGTATTCAAAAATGAGATCTCAAATCAGACAAAAAATTTTAACAACCCAATAGTCTTTGAAACTAATATTATTAGGTATTCAAAAATGAGATCTCAAATCAGATAAAAAATTATGACACACATAGCTTATTTCGTTATTCATCATCACCACCAGCCGGAAGACGTCCACTGCTGAACATAGGCCTCCCCCTTCGAACGCCACAATGAACGACAATTGGCTATTTGCATCCACCGGTTACCTGCGACGCGCACAATGTCGTCTGTCCACCTAGTGGGAGGCCTACCTACGCTGCGTCTTCCGGTTCGTGGTCGCCACTCGAGAACCTTTCTTCTCCAGCGGTTATCGGTTCGCCGAGCGATGTGGCCTGCCCATTGCCACTTCAACTTGCAGATTTTAAGAGCTATGTCGGTGAACTTGGTTCTTCGGCGAACTCCTCATTTCGGACTCTTTCGCGCAAAGAAACTCCGAGCATAGCTCTCTCCATAGCTCGTTGTGTGACTCTGAGCTTATCCAAAAGGCCAACAGTTAGGGACCACGTCTCAGTACCATATGTTATCACTAGCAACACACACTGGTTAAAAATCTTCGTCTTTAGGCACTGCGGTATTTTGGACGAGAAGATTTCGCGTAGTTTCCCGAACGCTACCCATTCGAGTATTTCGTTATTAGTTCAGTCAATATGAGCCCACAGCAGACACTCTAAATCACTGTACCTAACAATTTTTCATTTGACCTACTATTTGAAAAGGATCCCAAACTATATAAATGCAATCTTCGCTGTCTGTATCAACACTATCCTTTATTATTTTATCATCGTTTTTCTTCTATTGTGCCTTATTTCATTTTGTTATAGTTTTCATAACAACTAAAGTCTTAGGCTCTTTTGTCGCTGCAGCATTCTTCAAAATGAATTTCTTAACTTCTTTGGCTCTTGAACATCTTCCTTCTATTTTCTTGTTCTTGAATTTCAAGCTTATTTGGAGTATCAGTCATTGTTGCCGATTTTCTGCATTTACTTCTCTTTCTATTGTTCTGTCTGGGTCCTACTAAAATGTAGGGATTTAACTTCAAAGGGGCTAAACAATGGCATCGTGATGTAGGGATGAAAGTAACAAATTGTTACTTTTATCCCCACATTTAAAATTCCCATAATACGACAATCATATGCCTATAATCAAAAAACTACTTTAGAAAGATTTCATTCAAATACTAAAATAGAGAGATTGAATAGTTACACAACTTCACTGACACTTGGCAAGATTCACCCTACCATAATAAAAATAAACGCAGTTGCAAAAAATGGTTAATACTTACTTTGGAGGTATTTTAAACATACATATAGACAAATAAATAACACACATAGGTATATCAATACATATATACACGTTAAAACATGAACTAATATATTATGATATCAAATATCTATACTTATATCTATACTTATAATAAAACTGTAACAGGTCCATTTCTGTACATTGAAGATATTTTGAAAATTATATTTGGAGGGCATTCTATAACCGATACTGAGGCCGAAAATGTATTTTTTTTAATTTTTGTCTGTCTGTCTGTCTGTCTGTCTGTCTGTCTGTCTGTCTGTCTGTCTGTATCTCGGCTGAGCATCACGCCGAAACTACTGGATGGATTGAAACGAAACTTGGCATGATTTGAGTTAATACTCCGAGGTAGGACATAGGATACTTTTTATCCCGTAATCTAGCACGGTTCTTTTGGGAGAGGGTCTTAAAGTCAAAATGGGTACTTGGTTATACGCTTGATCCGATTTTATAATTTTTTCTTTATAATATAATAAATATTAGTAAGGGAACACTAATAGAGAGTTGTTATCAAGGTTTTGTAATTGATCGGGTTAAGCAACGTTAGGTAAGTACATAAAATAGATGGGTGACCGTTTAACGCCATTTGAACTAAACAGGTCCGTGCTTCGGAGAGCAAGTAAAAAGTGGGTCCCAGTTTTTAACCGACTATAAAAAAGGAGGTTATGTATTCGATGCGGATGTCTGTTATTAAAAGTTTAGTTAACATAAAAATAGCGCAGGCGGAGCTGCGTGGGTCAGCTAGTACATAATAAATACAAAAATATATATAATGATAGATAAATAATACATATTTTATAATAATACATACATACATTTGATTTTATTGTATAAATCACATTGAAAGGAAATATTCTTTTGTTCTGTTTTTAAAAATGGGCAGAGAAGGGCTTTTACGTATAGAAAGAGGAAGGCTATTCCAGAGTTTAACAGCTCGGACCGTAAAGGAGCCGTCATATCGACTTGATGAGTGCCTAGGAGTTTTTAGAAGAAGAGACTTGGAAGAGCGAGTAGGTACATTAACAGGAACTAGATACTCAAAGCGTTCACGCAGATAGTCAGGATAATTAGGATTGTACAAGATATTATATAGTAAACACAGAATGTGTAGATTACACCGATGTCTAATAGGTAACCACTTAAGTTTTGATCTAAATTGAGAGACATGGTCATATTTCCTAAGTCCGTAAATAAAACGTATGCCTAAGTTTTGTAGGCGTTCGAGCTTGTCCAATAGTTCCTCTGTGGCATCTAGAAAGCAAACATCGGCGTAATCAAGAAGTGGTAGAAGTAACGACACAGCAAGAGTAACTTTAGTCTCGAAAGGAAGAAAGGTTTGGAGCCGCTTAAGAGAGTGGAAAGTACCAAAAACTCTTCTACTTACCTCTGCGATGTGAACGTCCCAAGACAAGGTGCAATTGAAATGTACCCCTAGATTTTTAATACTTTTGGCATATTCAATAATTACCGTCTCGTACATGACTGGGGGAATAGGACTAGAAATTAACAGATTATACATATACCTACCACCAATAATGATCGCTTGTGATTTCTTTGGGTTAACAACTAAACCAAAGGTTTTCGCCCAATCGCTAATGTTCTTAAGATCACTATTGATGGCATTTATACATTCCCCTACATCCTCAACTTTAAAATGACGGTACAACTGCAAGTCGTCTGCATAGAGATGGAAGTTGGAAGATATTACGGTCGTGACAGTGTTAATAAAAACAGAAAACAGAAGAGGAGAGAGCACGCCACCTTGCGGAACACCCGCAGTAAGGTCACACCAGCCAGAAGTAGCCTCACCAGCGCGAACAGACTGCGACCGTCCCCGAAGATACGAATCAAACCATGAAATAACAGAGGCAGTGACGTTGAGTGAAGATAGGATTTTTAAAAGGATATCAAAGTCGACAGAATTAAATGCACTGCTAAAATCCAAAAGAACGAGAATTGTTAGAAGTTTGTTCTCCATGGCCAGCCGAATATCATCAGTAATTTTCACTAATGCAGTAACAGTACTGTGCCCAGGACGAAAACCAGACTGAAGTGGGCTTAGCAGGCCATTACAAGAAAGAAAGGAAGACAGCTGTTTATGAACAATGCTTTCAAGGACTTTTGAAAGGATGGGAAGTATGGAAATAGGTCTGAACTCAGAAAAGGTTGAAGGGTTAGAAGTTTTAGGAAGTGGTATGACATGAGCTTTTTTCCAGGCAGAAGGAAATGAGCTAGTAGCAAGAGAGTTATTAATTATATGAGAGATTACAGGTACTAGCTCATCCAGAATGAGGATAATCATCTGCAGATGGAGACCGTCATCACCAACAGCTTTAGTGGAAATGGAAAGGATGGTTTTTTTAACGTCCTCCTCTGAAACCATGGCGAAAGAAAAAGATTCACAAATAGGTAGAGGAATAGTGGAAATAAGATTAAGAGTTGAGGTCTTAATTTCCTCATCCAGAGAAACTATAGGTTTAGCGAAATGTGCATTAAGAATATTAAGATCACCATTAGGCGTGCAATCAGTTGTAGACTTACCAATACCGAGTGAATTTAGAAATTGCCAAACTTGTGCGGTAGTAAAGTTTTTTAAGGAATCATTAATGTGGCGTCTTTTGGCATCTCTACACATCCGACTGCAGCGATTACGTATTTTTTTATAAAGATCTAAATTATCGGCGTTAGGATGTTTTTTGTATTTACGCCTTACTTTGTCTCTTTTCCTCATTAGCGACTTGATGTGCTCATTTAACCAAGGGGCAGGAAGATGTTTTACCCTGACTTTCTTAATTTACTTTAATATTTATTTCTGATATTTACGCGAATACTACACATTGAAATGAAACTATTTTTACGGATTATATCGCGGTTTATTTATGATTTTAATTACCCGACGTTTCGAATAGTTTACAGCATGACTGGACTGAGGTGGTAGCTATCCATGCGTCATAGTTGTCTTCGTCATACGTCATTGTTGTCTTTATTTATTGAATTAGCGTGGCGTAGCGTGGCGTAGCGTGGCGTAGCGTGGCGTAGCGTGGCGCAGCGTGGCGTGCCACTTAGCGTGCTGTATGGAGCAGCGCCCATTCGTGTGGCGTAAGGCGCGGTGCCCACGTAAGGCCTCATTTACGGAGGCGCGGAGCGTTGCGTATCGCGTGTGGCGTGGCGTCTCGCATCTCCCTCTCACTCCTACAACGCCATTTATCTTTTAACTCAGTGCGGGTCGCGCCGCCCATCGCGACGCGTGACGCCCCGCGCCTCCGTAAACGAGGCCTAAGCAATGCGACATAAACGTGATTTTCCCTTGGCATATAGCATGACTCTGGCGAGACATAGACCCACCAGCGTGACTTGCCAGTAACATTCACAGTACAGGCACACGTGACTGCGTTCGTCTGATGAAGATCAAGATGTTCTCACGACAACGCAGAACTTTCACCGCGTCATCGCCCGCCTCAGGGTTGCATTTAGTGGGGACGCGTAGAGTCTCCACTTTGTAAGTCCTTGACCCATAGCCGTAGGATGACCAAGGAATTATTAGGAACCATTGATAAAGCTAGAAATAATTTATTTAAGTCTTAGGCCTCGTTTACGGAGACGCGTCGCGATGGGCGGCGAAGCCCGCACTGAATTAAAACATATTATGGCGTTGTAGGAGCCACGCCACACGCGACGCGCGACGTCCCGCGTCATCGTAAATGAGGCCTTAGCAATCATATTGGCCTTAGTAAGTCTATGCGTTTAATAGAAATGCTGTGTATATTCCTCCCATCTCCTGTCTACCCCAATCCCCCCGTCCCTCCTTCCTATTTCTCTGATAATCCACTGTTGGGTATTCTCAAAGAATGTGTTCTGATGACGTCCGCGTAGAATGCGGCCGACGCGCGAGCAGTCCGCGTCCGGTTCGGATGTGAGAAGTCCACTTCGTACAACCCAAACTTGACCCTGAAATGAAGAGTAATTTTCTATAGGTACCTACTGCTTGGTGACGAGACGACAGTGATATTAAAGTACTACATCCTCATCATCATTAGCAGCCGACAGACGTCCACTGCTGAACAAAGGCCTCCTCCTTAGAAGGGAGGGGTTGCCATAATCCCCACGCTTTAACAGGCGGCTTGGAGATCGCAGTACAGGTGGAAGAAATCCAAAAGAAAGACGCTGCTGCCCGTCTTCCTGTTCTCGCTTAGTCGCCTCTTACGACACCCAACAAGAGGAGATACGGGGATGTTCTAACCCGGCACCCCACGGGTATTAAAGTACATAGGAATATATAAAATTATCTTTCGAAAACTTGTCACCAAGCGATAATAAGTGTTACAGACTTCCGGTCCCTGCTCAACTTTGTGCACCTAGATAATTATATATTGATTATATTTGTGATTTAATTTGTTCTATAGCATGACATTATTTTGATTTGTGTTTAAATACTTATTTGTAACTACCTACTAAATGAAATATAATTATGTCGCCGTGCGCTTGACAGCTTCCGGCGTAACAAAATACTGATTGAGTAATATTTACATTAGTTGTGGTTTATATGTATTATTGTTTGATAATTCTCCTAATTAAATCTCCAATCTAAATAGTATTAATTAATGTTAAATATGTAATAGTTTTTGTATATGTATGACTCTTGATTAGCTTATCTGTTTGCCTATATATACCGGTGTCACAACGTTCGAGTTAGTCATTCTGTCACCGTCATTGAGAACAGTTGTAAGTGGAAACTCTACACGATTGTTTACAAAATATAATTGACCGTCAAATGCTTATGTGTTGATTATTGTGACCATCCTGATTACCTGAAGTATTACACTTCAGAAGTGGGATATATTCAGGCCCACATGTTAATGGAATTGGTACAAAGATTTATGGAAACTACACAACAATTTCAAGAGATTACGAAGAAAACTAAGATTTTTTTTTCTTGTTCACCTGACTACGAGGAGATCGATAAGGCATGTTCAACGAAAAAGGCGCCGCGGACTTCAAAACGATGATGAGATTATTCCATTATACTACCGGATGAAGAATCAAGCAACGACAAAAAATTAAATTAACCAGTGGGACGACATGTATGATTGTGGCGAAACTGTTCGACAGCTCACCGATTAGTCTTCAAGGATCCACAAGAGATCGGAAATGCTACGCGGTTAGGAGAGGGCCATGTAGTACGGGGCTGCAAGATGCCGTGCTACGAGGCGCTGCGGCTGGCTCTTCACATCGGCACAAAAGGTCAGTAGCGTTTTAATTATAACTTAAAATGTTTATATGGACTTTTACAGGAATATAGCAAATAGTAATAGTAATGGTTAGCACCTTGTTGCATGCGCAGACACTGGCAGTAAAAAAAAAAAAAATTCTTACAGTACTTAAGCTTACGAAGCTCGTAATTTAAAGCCGAGGATCAAACTTTCTATAGTTATAAAATCTTTTTAAAAAAAATCGAACCGACTTCAATATCACTGAAAAGTATAAAATAATTTAAATATTTTTGAAGTTGGTGCCAAATATACACAGCCGGTAAGCTAACACCAACTTCAATAACATTTAAATTATTTTATACTTTTCAGTGATATTGAAGTCGGTTCGATTTTTTTTAAAAAGATTTTATTTTAAACTTTTTAGTGATATTTTCATATATAAAGATTGAACCATCGAAAACCGTAAAATTATCTAGGTAGGTTATGATCACATTATCGTCTACATAGTTTTACATAATTCATGTTTCTTCAGAAAAAAATATCCGGTCGTAATGAAATTTGCATGGAAACATCATAGTAGTTTACTCTCTCGAATAAAAAAAGAATCATCGAAATCGGTTCATAATTGTCAGAGCAATGTAATGGAGAACATCAGTTTTATGGTTTTTACCAGATAAATTCCTCCACATCGTTCATGGTCCTCCAGGAAGTTCTTATCCGGTTGTAATAAAATTCATACAGATTCAATACAGTGGTTTCTTCTTTCGAATAAAAAAAGAATCATTGAAATTGGTAAATATTTGCCAGAGTTATGACCATTTTTGTCCGACCGAGCGAGTCCGAGCGACTAAAACGTCATCTATATAGGCTTTCTTGCAGGTCTCAGTGCGCAGTCACCATTATTGTTTTTTCAGGAACTACTTATTACTAAGCAATAATTTTTTTATGGGACCCAATTAACGGATTAAAGAATGGATGGAAGAAAGATTTTTTCAAATCGGTTCATAATTGCCAGAGTTATGCGCGAACATACATAGAAAAAAAAAAAAAAAAAAAAAAAATATATACAGACGAATTGAGAACCTCCTCCTTTTTTTGAAGTCGGTTAAAAATGAAAGGATTTGGTGGTTGATATTCAAACTCATTGGAAACTTCTTATATTATTATAATGTTCATGTTTTGTGCGGTATTGTTGATTTTTGATGATGAAAATCTTGCTGATAATTAGTCTTAATAATTGGGTAGTCAATGGTAAATCAAAAGATATTTTTAGTTACCTCAGAACATTTTATAAGATTAATTCATAACTTTTAATATAAAAAAATAAAAACTTAGTATGCAACAAGCAATTGAATTCCTAGTCTATTTAGAATACAGTAATGTAATACCGCCACGATATTATGCATTTGTACAAATTTACGTCAATACCAACCCGAACCTTATATTTCTCACGAATACTTATTGTTGTAGTGGAGTTGACAGTAGTCGTATCATAAGGTTGAGGAATTGTTTTTTGTAGTTATCCTCTGAGATAATAATTATCACAGAGTAGCAAGCATAATATACTCTTAGCAAGCGGGGAAATAGGTACTGATGAGAATTATATATGAAATATAACAATCTTACGACAATAAAATACAGTTAAATAAAGTTTAAAGTTAAATAAAGTTTAAAGTTAAATAAAGTTTAAAGTTAAATACAGTTTAAAGTTAAATACAGTTTAAAGTTAAATACAGTTTAAAGTTAAATACAGTTTAAAGTTAAATACAGTTTAAAGTTAAATACAGTTTAAAGTTAAATACAGTTTAAAGTTAAATACAGTTTAAAGTTAAATACAGTTTAATATTAAATACAGTTTAAAGTTAAATACAGTTTAAAGTTAAATACAGTTTAAAGTTAAATACAGTTTAAAGTTAAATACAGTTTAAAGTTAAATACAGTTTAAAGTTAAATACAGTTTAAAGTTAAATACAGTTTAAAGTTAAATACAGTTTAAAGTTAAATACAGTTTAAAGTTAAATACAGTTTAAAGTTAAATACAGTTTAAAGTTAAATACAGTTTAAAGTTAAATACAGTTTAAAGTTAAATACAGTTTAAAGTTAAATACAGTTAAATACAGACACCGACAAGGTCCATAATGGGTTATATACAGAATTTAATTACTTAATGCATAATTTTAGTTTAAGTACCTGCCCGCGCTGTTTGACACACCGGGTGTGCTCAGCTCAGCTAATGTGAATGTACCCAGTGCCCCATAATTGGACAATCTGGCTTACTAGGTACTAATAACATTCAGCTTGGTGTTGCTACTCCCACGCACTGTACGCATCAGTGATGCAATACGTTATGAGGGAATCTGTCTATCTATGCGAGTCTAGGAGTTGTAGTGGGAAAAGGGGTTTATTCTAGAGTATATAATTAGACTACAGAGCGCACAATGCACGTACTGCTAAATAGCAATATCCATCATAGGAATATGCCTCATGTCCTTAGACAAGCGTTAATTATTTAGAACACAAGATTTCCGCAGGAACACTGCGGCCGGGATAGACTCAAATTCGTTGCATAGCTGAATATAAAAAAAAACTTACTAATTGGTTTGGGATGCGTCAATTAGGATTAATGTTGTATATTAGGTTTACTCGCGGATTTGCTGATGTCTCTAGGTCCCACGCAGTAGACCAAGAAGGAAGTAGAATAGACGGGGTCCTGTCCAAGAATCTATATTCCATACTGAGCAAGTACGCTTGGTTGGATTAGGTGGAGAGGAGTACTGTTGCAAAATCAATCTGTTGGAGTTATATAACAGATTGCATATTTAGTAATTGACTAGAGAGAAACAATTTTTATCATAGCTACGAGCTAGATACATTAGCAGTTGGTCACTAAAACGTTATCGGATATATTTCATTGGCATCCCCGTGGATGCAGAGTTGGACTGCGCCGCATTAGAGACCACCTTAGTTATTATTCCCCGCATAGCTCGCTGATGGCTTTCAATTTAAGACTTTGATCTACTAATAGACTATAGACTATGGCCGTGTGAAAGTATTTTCTAAAGCTGTTCGTAAACTGTAATAATGTCGTAACTTTATAACATTTAAAACATCTGCATGTATACAAATCTTACCATGATCTCGCTAATTTATAATACTGATTTTGCGATCGCTAGGTTCCCTCCTTTTCAGCCATTATTCGGGCATCAATTCACGTATATAGGAAGTGCGTTAACTACTCTGTAGGACAACGTAAAATGCGTATGTTACTAGAAAAAAATAACGGATTGTACCTATAAAGGATGTAAAGCCGACCACTCAATAGATATGTTATAAGTTATATCAAGGGCATAAAAAGATATCGAAAATTTATTCCAATAGTACGTGGTGAAGTCCTTACACCATATACTTCACCCATACCTAATGAGAACATAGTAGTATCCTCCGATAAATAGAAATAGATAGGGTTGAGAAATTAGACTTGTTAGAAAGTTAAGTTAATGTATCTAACATAATCATAAAAGTTTAGTTTGACAGGAAGCTGCATCGCGCGCCAGACTTTCAATATTATGACGCGTCGCGCGCCAGTTTTGGGGATATGTAAGAGTGATACTCATTATTGGTAACTCACGAAAGTGATTATCAATGATTACTGATGTAATTAATAATCCCAACAAATCAATGTAAACTGAATTTTACCATCCAATATGTACATAAAAGCTGTGTGATATGGATTAGATTGGATCTGTGTTATATGGATTAAATAAGATCTGTGTGATATGGATTAGATTGGATCTGTGTTATATGGATTAAATAAGATCTGTGTGATATGGATTAGATTGGATCTGTGTTATATGGTTTATATAAAATCTGTGTGATATGGATTAGATTGGATCTGTGTTATACGGGTTACGTAAAATCTGTGATATGGATTAGATTGGATCTGTGTTATATGGATTAAATAAGATCTGTGTGATATGGATTAGATTGGATCTGTGTTATATGGTTTAAATAAAATCTGTGTGATAACGATTAGATTGGATCTGTGTTATATGGTTTAAATAAAATCTGTGTGATATGTATTAGATTGGATCTGTGTTATATGGTTTAAATAAAATCTGTGTGATATGGATTAGATTGGATCTGTGTTATATGGGTTAAATAAAATCTGTGTGATATGGATTAAATTGGATCTATGTGATATGGGTTAGTCAAAGTCCGTGTTATATGGAATATGTTGGATCTGTGTGATATGGGTTAGATATGGTCTATGTGATATGGATTAAATTGGATCTATTCTTATTCTTTATTGCACACAATAATATTACACATTATTATAAAATAAAGAAAATTAATGTACAAAGGCGTACTTAACCCAAACATTGAGTTTTCTGACAGCTAACCTTTGAGTGATGTAGAATTTGGAGAAAAATTTAAATACTGTTGGGGATACAAACAAGTGTACAACAAATTACTACATACAAAAATACAAAGTAAATTATGTAATAAATAAATTATAATTAAAAATAAAATAAATTATGTAATATATATATATATATTTATATAAATAAATACATGGATAAATTTATAGGTATATATACATACATACATATATATAAACTGCTACATTGATATGAAATAATCTTTAATTCTGTGAGATATGGGTTAAATAAAAAGCTGAGTGATAAGGGGTTAATTAAATGCAATGTGATAAAAATCTGTGTGATATGGAAGTGTGATATGAAAAAAAGTGGGTGATAAGGGATATATAAATGCTATGTGACATGGGGTTCATTAAAGCTTTGCGATATGGAATAAATAAATGCTGTGTGATAAATAAAAACTTTGTGAAAGGTGATAGATATAGGATACATTATGAATATAGATGTTGTCATTCATGAATGCAATGATAGAAACTGAGATCGGGACATAATTTATGGTTTATTAATAGAGCAGTAGCAGCAGCAGCAGCCTACAAGCTTAATATCTATTAGTTACGACTACATGGATAGATGTTCTGCTTTTGTATTTTTTTTTTCAGATGCTGTATATCAGGGACAAACTAGGCTGAAAGTGGTAATACTGATCGCCGTGGGGCACGGCAAAGCAGGATGGCCGAGTGTTACAGACTTCCGGTCCCTGCTCAACTTTGTGCACCTAGATAATTATATATTGATTATATTTGTGATTTAATTTGTTCTATAGCATGACATTATTTTGATTTGTGTTTAAATACTTATTTGTAACTACCTACTAAATGAAATATAATTATGTCGCCGTGCGCTTGACAGCTTCCGGCGTAACAAAATACTGATTGAGTAATATTTACATTAGTTGTGGTTTATATGTATTATTGTTTGATAATTCTCCTAATTAAATCTCCAATCTAAATAGTATTAATTAATGTTAAATATGTAATAGTTTTTGTATATGTATGACTCTTGATTAGCTTATCTGTTTGCCTATATATACCGGTGTCACAACGTTCGAGTTAGTCATTCTGTCACCGTCATTGAGAACAGTTGTAAGTGGAAACTCTGCACGATTGTTTACAAAATATAATTGACCGTCAAATGCTTGTGTTGATTATTGTGACCATCCTGATTACCTGAAGTATTACATAAGATAAGTCATTCAATCTTACCTGGTACACACATACATCTTAGTACTAGTAGATTAATAAACTATTTTAAAAAAAAACCGACTTCAAAGTAAATTATCTAAAAAGTATAAATAAAATAACGAAAATATATTGAAGTCGGTGCTAGCACATCATGTTAACTAAGACTAGCACGAGCTGAGTGAGTGAAAAAAAGTGTGTAACGTAAACTATATTTTTTTAAATAGTTTATTTTACACTTTTTAGTGACTTTTATTTTAGCAAAATAGATATCAGCACTATCACGCAACTCGAACGTCTAGTTACAGGAACTTACTGAAAACTTAAAAAGTTTAGGGTAAATGTGGGATAGTTGCCCTAGGGGTATAGTTGCCTCGATTGTAATTTCTCTAGTTTGGCGGATGATCACATGTTATTTTATTTATATTTCGAGAGACTGTAGAGAAATTACAATCGAGGCAACTATACCCCTAGGGCAATTATCCCACATTTACCCTATATCTCTTAAAATACTGTACCGATTTTGATGAAACTGATTTATTTTTATTTTATTTATTTATTAAACAACCAACAAGTCACACAACGGCTTAAAGTAAATACAGTACATGGTCAGTTGGATACATTGAACATTGTAGACTTAATTACAGGTTGCCCTGACATGCATCATAGCTCATGAAAACAAAGTGTCGAAGTTACTGAAGATAAATTGTAGAACATAATTTAAAACGATTAGAAAAAGAAATAATAATTTTGCTAAAAGTCACCTAATATACTCTACCATAAGTTGAAAAATACTCTAACTATTGCAAAAATAATTATTGAAATCGGATTTGTAGTTTCTGAGAAATCCGCGGACAAACCTACCTATATACATACATACATACACTCATAAAATTTGGTAAATTTGTTTAGAAGCCCACATAGACTAACATATATTAATATTACGCATTTTTATTAATATTACATACATACGCATCGAATAGAGAACCTTCTTTTTGAAGCCGGTTAAAAAATAATTTCAATGGAACTAATGACTAATTATACAAGAACACATGCAGCAGCGTCTTTCTCTTGGATTACCACCACCAATACTGTGATCCTTACTCAGAGTAATTAGAATGGAGCTAGTAACGCGTCGATTCCCCGAACAAATTTTTCGTGGCACTTTTGCGGGGTGCGGGAGGCGAAGTAAACACACACAGATACAATTTCACGCATACCCACACTATAATAAACTCGCAACACATTCAAAAAGATACGCACACAAATAAAGAATGACCTGAACATATGAACAAAATTTGGCAGAGGGGTTAGCGCATCATGATATCTCCAGTGGTATCTCCTCTAAGGATCCTTACGACGCCTATCAAGCGTAGGAATTGGCATTTTATGGATTTACCAATCAATAAGAAAAGATTTTTGGAAATTCGAACTCTAAGTGTATGAAATAGGGATTAAGAGTTTGTATGGGATGGGTGTAAAAACAATGTCTTTTGACTTGAAATTTTGTACTTAGACTCTTTATCTAAAATAATAAGATACGTGTATCAGCGTTTTTCAGAATTCGTTAGTTAAGGTTGTAAAATAGAGGATGAAAGTTTGTATAGGATGGGTGTAAAAACAGTGTTTTTGGGCTACAAATTTTGTAATTAGACTCTTTAATAAAAATAATAAGATACGTGTATCCGCGTTTTTCAGAATTCGTCTGTTGAGGGTGTTAAATAGGGAATGAAAGTTTGTGTGTTAAAAACATTTTGTATCTGTCTATTGGCCTGCAATTCAGCACGCATACTATTTCTGTTTTAATGAAAATTCATCACATAAGGCTTTAAAATAAGAATTGTACCTTTGTATGGTGTTTTTTTTTGTTCATTGATTTAATGTATGTATTAAATACATATGAACCACACATACTTATAATTTAAAAACACCTTCATCTGAATTAAATTAAGGGATAAGATTTGTATTGTATGATAGGAAATCAGCTAACAGTAAGGGATAGAAAATAATTGATACGGTTGTGGTGGATACGCGTGATGTAGAGATGGAAGACACAATACATTAGAGTTTTTTAAACCAATTACAGTTTTTGAATTTATCAATACGTCAAAACTTCCACGTCATAGCCTCAAAATATAGGTAAGGTATCCAAATATTATAATAAGATGAATAATTTTAATCCCCTTAACATGTGCATGTGTGCAATGGGGTATGATTACAGTTTAGATTATAAAAAATAATATTATCGATACCATTATCCTCATTGGACCAGATTGGTCAAACTATGCACATTTCTCGCATCCCTTTAATGCCTATAGACAGACCTTTAGGCTGCCTATCCACCGGAGCGGAGCGAGGCAGTGGAGCGGAGAAACGAGAAATATTAACCAATAAGATTGCACTAAGATTTTGGAGCGGAGTTTTTGTGCAATCTTATTGGTTAATATTTCTCGTTTCTCCGCTCCGCTGCCTCGCTCCGCTCCGGTGGACAGGCAGCCTTAGCGTCAGCAATTTCCGGTGAAAATTCTCATGTTATTACTATAGTATATATATAACTATAGTATATACTATATACATACTATACTATATAACCTAAACGAATTTCAAGGTCAAACCATAAAATATTTTGTTGGAGTCGATCTACGAGAAGAATGTTTTTCCCATGGACAGTTACATGGTTGGTCTCTATAGAGCAGGACATGCTAAAAACCAATACATCTTGATGAACACTAATTGGAATATAAAAAGTCGTGTACCTATTCAGTAATTTTACTTTAATGATTTTATTCCTTCTTCATGTACAAAAACTATAGTCTAAGTTGATTTAATTCAAATTTTGGACTAGGATTATAGAATAATTTAATGACAGTACTTAGGTTTCTGAAATAGCAACAGCTCAATGGGCGAGCGCTTGCCTTGGAAACAAGGTGTGCTGGTTCGAACCCCGGCTCATACCTCTGATTTCTTTATTTAATCATGTGCGAATCGTCATTGTGTAATTGTTACCAGCTTTCGGTGAAGAAAAACATCGTGAGGAAACGTGCATGTCTGAGAAAGTAGCTTTCGAATAACGTGTGAAATCATCCAACCCGCACTTGGCCAGCGTGGTGGACTATGGCCTAAGCTTCTACATTTTTAGACGAGGCCCGTGTCCAACAGTAAGACAAAAACAAGGGCTGGTAAAGAAAATAGGTTTCTATGGAGTAACCTAAAGTTAATGTTGTCTTTTACTTACGCGAATATTACACATTGAAATTAAACTACTTTTACGGATTTTATCGCTTCGTCGTATCGTTTATTTATTGATTTTACTATCCCGACGTTTCGAATGCTTTGCAGCACCCATGGTCACGGGAGGACTGAGATGTTGAACGTCCTTATGTCACAATTATGCCGGTGTACCCTCAGGTCTTCTTAGTTATTATTGTTGGTCCAATCTACGCAGTAAGAGCTTACAGTATCTTGAGGCCGTGCAGTGTTTTGATTGATATTGGATTTAATTATATTTATCACAGGATCCCAAGCCGGTGGTAACACCCAACCATCTTCTCTATTGAAATTAGGATGTTTTTTTTGGATGTGTTTTGTTTCGTGAGGCTATTGAAATCAAATATAGATATATATAGATACTGTAAGCTCTTACTGCGTAGATTGGACCAACAATAATAACTAAGAAGACCTGAGGGTACACCGGCATAATTGTGACATAAGGACGTTCAACATCTCAGTCCTCCCGTGACCATAGGTGCTGCAAAGCATTCGAAACGTCGGGATAGTAAAATCAATAAATAAACCGCGATAAAATCCGTAAAAGTAGTTTAATTTCAATGTAACCTAAAGTTTCTTGAACGCTGTATAGTTTGTGTGTGCCACCTTTCGGCAATTTGTATATTATTTTTTTGGATAGTTTCTCCTAAGAGGCGAAATAGAGAAGGAATGTTTGCAATTTGTCCAATTTACGTGAAACTCAGCTAAGTAATACTTTTGGTTAATACTCTTCAGCAAATTATTTACAACGTGTTATTTAAAATTCAATTTATAAGGGTGTTAAAAGAAATCCAAAAATGTTGTAGTTATGGCAAAATTGCTAGGGGAAACATAACATTTTGCCACCCGTGCGAAGCCAGGGCGGGCCGCTAGTATATATATAAATTTCGCCAGTGTCAAGTAGTACTTCTTATTAACTTTAGTTGGCGAAATTACAGTAGTCTATAGGCAGCGGTGACTGCTTACCATCAGTCGGGCCGCTTGCTTGCTTGCCACCTGGGTAGTATATACAAAAATAACTTTTTCAGATTTAAAGGTCAGTCTTGTCTCGTGTCGAGTGTGCTATCTTTCTATTAGGTATGGATGTCGTAAAAAGTATAAATTATACAAAAAGCCCGACTGCGAACAAACAAAATGGTAAGCCAATTACAATAAACATACATAAAACGTATACACTAGTATATACAGGGTTACAGGAAAAGTCGTGCTAGATCCGTTGAGGGCGTGGAGTACCCATCATTTCTGACTTATTTCACTATGAAACACCCCACCCTAAACTTAAACAAAATAAAAAAAAAGTAAAAATAAAAAAACTTAAACTTAACTTAAACAAAATAAAATTTAATAGCCTAAAAATCGGCAATTTTCAATAAAAAATTTAAAGTCGAAAATCTCGAAAAGGGTTAAGTTTAAGGTGGGGTGTTTCATAGTGAAATAAGTCAGAAATGATGGGTACTCCACGCCCTTAACGGATCTAGCACGACTTTTCCTGTAACCCTATATATATATATGCATATTTCAACTCATCTCGTTAAGACCTTTCGTTTGATACCCATAACGAAGTTTTTGAAAGTAAAAAAATACAAAATGGCGGATACCGGCCGCCATTTTTGAAAATATAATAGCCTATGTCACTCCCACAACTAAGACGAATCCAACGACATATTATAACTCCCTGTCCATGGAACCGTTTAGGCTGTAGGCGGTGCCAAAGAAGTAGGCATACATACATACCCTCGAAAAACATAGCCCTCTTCCTGGGGTATTCGGGCAAAAAGTAATAATGATGTTATAAGCCGCGCCAATAAAAAAACGAATCTAAAATGGCGGTTTGTACTTGTAATGACAGTTCAGACCGTCAGCAAAACAATTTTGAAAGGCCGGAGCGCGTCGGGACAGCAGCGCGCCAGCGTGCAAATAGATCCAGACCATGGTATGGTATCTTAGAAGAAATGGAAAAAGCTACCAGTAGCACCCTCTTGCGGCGTGATTTGCAACTTTTCTCTGTTCGGAATGAAACTGAGATAGTAGATCAGTATTTTGCAACTGACGTCATATGACTTACAGCGGTAGCGGTAAATAGATTGGAATCTAATTAATACGAAGTCTAGGGGGCGCGGGTTCGAACCCCAAACCATGGGTGGGGCTGTGGATGGGGTTCGAAATCATTTTTCTTTTTTTATTTCATTCCTTAATGCATATACTATTGACGTCCGCGTACTTTATATCGAAAACTACGAAGTTTTAGCTATTTTTTTTATTAAAAATTCTCGAGGCTATTATAGTTTCAAATCACACCGCTGGAGGCGCTGGTGTTAGGGGGCACGTTTTGACGTGGGAGTTACCTATCTATTTCTAAGTAATATACTCTTATCTATGATCCAGACTGTTTTGTTTTTGCATGCAGTACCTACCGACGTGTGTGAAGACAGGAATAATGTGCGAGTGAGAGGAAATGATAAGCGTCGCCATTTATGATTCGTTTCATTATTGGCACAGGTTATACTTATCTATTTGCACAGCGATACTTACGAGTATCCATCCATCCACTCGAAGTTGTCCATGAGGGTCCACGCAGTGTAATGGGTCACGTTGATGCCGTCCTCATTGATGGCCAGCAGAATCTATAACAGCATAATTTAGTACATATATCGTAAACATCCGCTGCTGACCAAAGGCCTCCTCCTTAGAAGGGAGGGGTTGACATAATCCCAGGCTTGGGGATCACAGTATTGGTATTCCAATAGAAAGACGCTGCTGCCAGTCTTCTAATTTTCCCTTAGTCGCCTCTTAGGTACATCCAAGGGAGGAGATGGGAGGGTGATATTCTAACCCGGACACCCCCCGGTCACTTTCTTACAGATAGGTACCTAAGTATATTTTAACACTGCCATAAAAGCTGATGGTTCCAAGGGTACTCCTGCGTTCACAAACGATGTATCACCTTTAAGACCACAATCGGTTGCCCAAAATACATGCAGGCGGGGTAAGCGCACGCACCGTCGTTCAAACCGGTACGCCGTTCGTGTCCGCAATAGTACATGGAGCATAAAAGATGACGATACTAAAATTTACCTGTCTTAAGTAGTCTTTGTAATATTGTATTCTATCATGGTCGTCCAATCCACTCTGCGTGGAGATACCATTCTCTGTGATCAAGAACTTCATATCTCCATACTTTTCTCTCAACCACTGCAGTTGGCGACGGATGCCTGGAGCGTAGCTCTAAAAATTTCACCAACAATAAAAAAACACGTATGTCTTTATTATGATGGAGAACCTACCTTTACTATTTTTAGGGTTCCAAACATAAAAGCTAAAAGGAACCTTATAGGGAGACTTCGTCTGTCTGTCTCTCACACCTATACCTATATTCCAGTAAAAAAGAAAAGAAAGGAAAATAATATTTATTTACCGAAATATAACGACGTACATCATCATCATCATCATCATCAGCCGGAAGACGTCCACTGCTGAACATAGGCCTCCTACTTCGAACGCCACAATGAAAGATAATTGGGCTATTTGCATCCACCGGTTACCTGCGATGCGCACAATGTCATCTGTCCACCTAGTGGGAGGTCTGCCTACGCTGCGTCTTCCGGTTAGTGGTCGCCACTCGAGAACCTTTCTTCCCCAACGGTTATTGGTCCTTCGAGCGATGTGGCCTACCCATTGCCACTTCAACTTGCAGATTCTGAGAGCTATGTCGGTAATCTTAGTTCTTATGCGAATCTCCACATTTCGGATTCTGTCGCGCAAAGAAACTCCGAGCATAGCTCTCTCCTTTTTTTTTTTGGGAATGATAGACGTTGTTGGCCGCAGATGGCCATTACAGCTTCACCGGACAATAGGAAGCGAGCGCTTAAAGCACTCTAGCCTTAACGGCAGAAGTAGCGACTAGCTCAAGGTACGGCCTCGGCTTGGGCTGTCGCTTAAGAGAGGGCTGAATTTACCACCGGTTCACAACGCGCCCCCACTGAGAAGAACCGGTAAGAAACTCAGTGGGGTGATGCACGTCGTTAAGGTCGCATGCGTACGACCCTTCGGCCTCGCCGGCGAGACCGGTGTCTGATAGCTGCATAGCTCTCTCCATGGCACGCTGTCTGACTCTGAACTTTTCTAAAAGGCCAGCCGTCGTATCGACGTACATACAAACAAAATTAACATACTCTTGGAGAGCAGGAGTAATTATTATTAAATAATAATCGTTTCTTAGATGTTCACAAAGTGATATGTGTGGTGTACTGCGAAGCGAATTGAAATTAAAAAAAAAGAAGACCTTACCTAGATAATTGTATGCATTACAAACAGTGCTATGTATTTTTAAATAGGCGCTTATTCTTGAGATTACAATTACCTATGTAATTAATATAGTTATGTAAATAGTTG
Organism: Furcula furcula; assembly: GCA_911728495.1. Taxonomy (NCBI): domain Eukaryota; kingdom Metazoa; phylum Arthropoda; class Insecta; order Lepidoptera; family Notodontidae; genus Furcula; species Furcula furcula. The sequence goes on along the minus strand of OU452264.1, from coordinate 4,276,897 downwards.
GGAAGCCAAGACACATACAAAAAAAAGTTAACAATAAAAATTAACGACAAAAAAAGCAATGAATAAAATTAAAAAATAAAAATAAAACATACCATTATAAGAAATTTTTAAACGAAGCAACTGTAGTGTTATTTCGGCAAATGAGGTCAGTCACTCGGCATTACTGCTTACACCGAAAATTTTCCGGCAAACATTCCGGCCCAGCGCTGATTTTCAGGGGTAACCCCCGTGACATTCCGATGCCATTACGCCATTTTAATTTAATAAAATTGAGAAATAAATTAAAAATAACGTTTTTTTATAATTATAAATAACATATTTAATTATATATTACGTAAAAATAGTAATATGATAATATAATAACTCAATATAAAAAGTGAAAAGTTGAAGAAGAAAGTAGCCCTAATCTCTGACCCACGCAGCTCCGCCCGCGCTGTGTTTACGTTAACTAAACTTTCAATCATATACATTCGCATAGAATACAAAACCTCCTTTTTTAAAGTCGGTTAAAAACTTGGACCCACTTTGTACTTGCCCTCCGAAGCACGGAGACTTTACTTTTTAGTTCAAATGGCGTTAAACGGTCACCCATCTATTTAATGTCCTTACCTAACGTTGCTTCATCATCATCATCATCATCATCAGCCGGAAGACGTCCACTGCTGAACATAGGCCTCCCCCTTAGAACGCCACAATGAACGACAATTGGCTATTTGCATCCACCGGTTACCTGCGACGCGCACAATGTCGTCTGTCCACCTAGTGGGAGGCCTGCCAACGCTGCGTCTTCCGGTCAACTTGCAGATTCTGAGAGCTATGTCGGTGACCTTAGTTCTTCGGCGAATCTCCACATTTCGGATTCTGTCGCGCAAAGAAACTCCGAGCATAGCTCTCTCCATGGCTCGTTGTGTGACTCTGAACTTTTCTAAAAGGCCAGCCGTTAGAGACCACGTCTCAGTACCATATGTCATCACTGGCAACACACACTGGTTAAAAACCTTCGTCTTCAGGCACTGCGGTATTTTGGACGAGAAGATATCGCGTAGTTTCCCGAACGCTGCCCATCCGAGTTGGATTCTTCGGGCGACCTCTTTGTCAAAGTTGGACCGACCTAACTGGACAGTTTGTCCTAGGTATACGTAGTGGTCAACAACTTCGAGTGTATCGTTCCCAACAACTACCGGTACGGGTGCAACATGGACATTAGACATGATCTTCGTCTTGTCCATGTTCATTTTAAGACCCACCTGTTGGGAAACGCTACTGAGGTCGCTGAGCATCGTATTGAGGTCCTCCAGCGACTCTGCCATAATGACTATATCGTCGGCAAAACGAAGGTGAGTGATGTATTCGCCATTGATGTTGATGCCGAATCCGTACCAGTCCAAGAGCTTGAAAACGTCCTCCAATGCGTTTGAGAACAGTTTCGGAGAAATAACGTCTCCCTGTCTCACACCTCGCTGCAATGGGATTGGTTTCGTGCTCTCTTCCTGTAGTCGGATCGACATGGTGGCGTTGCTGTACAAACACTTCAACACTTCGATGTACCTATAGTCAATGTGGCACCGCTGGAGGGACTGCAATACCGCCCAGGTCTCGATTGAATCGAAGGCTTTTTCGTAGTCCACAAACGCTAGACATAATGGCCGATTATACTCCTCGGTCTTCTGTATAATCTGGCGGAGCGTATGTATGTGGTCTACGGTGCTAAAGCCTTTTCGGAACCCGGCTTGTTCGGGAGGCTGGAAGTCATCAAACCTGCGTTCGAGACGGTTCGTAATGACTCTCGAAAACAGCTTGTATACATGGCTCAGGAGTGAGATGGGTCTATAATTCTTCAATAAAGTGTTATCACCTTTTTTGAAGAAGAGAACCACCACACTCCTGTGCCATGCTTCTGGCGTAGTACCCTCGAGTAAGACGGAATTAAATAACTTCTGGAGGACTAAAAGTACCGGTTTTCCACCCGCTCTCAGAAGTTCTGTTGTGATTCCGTCTTCACCCGGCGCCTTGTTGTTCTTAAGCTGTTTGAGAGCCATTCTAATCTCGTACAAGCTGATGTCTGGGATGTCCTCAGTGTAGTGTCGGGTTAGTTGGGCTCTGGTGTCCTGAGCTGTTCGGGCAATGGGTTTTCGTGTCGAGGTGTACAACTGTCCGTAGAACCTCTCGAGCTCTCTCAATATCTCCGACTTTGATGAGATGACACTGCCGTCGTCGATCTTCAGCTTGGTCACTTGGCTTTGCCCAATAGACGAATTCTTTGCAAACACTTTAGAGCCTTGGTTCCGCTCAATTGCGTCCTTAATACATGCTGTATTATAGGAACGCAAGTCGTGTCGCATGGATTTCGAGATTCGTCTATTGAGTTCAGCATATTCCGACATATCAGCTGAAGATTGCAGTCTCATCTCAGTTCGGGTTTCCATTAACTTAGTGGTTTGATTGGAGAGCTTCTGAGGCTTATTACGGCGTGGGGTCTTAAAGAACTTGGACCCCACTGCATGGACAGTTTGCACCAACCCATTGTTTAACTCGTCCGCAGTTTCGCATTCGGCTAGGCACTGGAAGCGATTGTGTAGTTCGAGTTGAAAGTCTTCGGGGTTTTGGATTTGGGCGGTTCCCGGGCGGAGCGTGGACTTCATCAGACGGGACCTCTCAAGCTTGACATTGATATTCAATGTGCCTCTAACAATGCGGTGATCGCTACCGGTTTTCACCCTGCCGATCACGGAGACATCATCGAATATATGCTTGTTGGTCGTCATGATGAAGTCGATCTCATTTTTGGTTGAACCATCGGGGCTTATCCACGTCCACTTCCTGGATGGTCGCTTCTTGAAGAAGGAGTTCATCACAAAGAGTCCCTCCTTCTCCATGAAGTCGACCAGCCGCTGGCCCCTTTGGTTCCGCTGTCCGTACCCATATGACCCCACTTTCAACTCATCGCCATTCCGTGTGCCCACCTTCGCGTTGAAGTCCCCCATAACAACGGTGAAGTGTGTTTTGGAGGTATGTATGGCTTCTGCTATCTCCTCATACATAGCCTCTACTTCATCGTCAGGGTGTGCCGAGGTCGGCGCGTAAACCTGTATAACCTTCAACGAATACCGGCTGGTTATTCTGAGTATAAGGTACGCTACCCTGCTCGACACACTATCGACCTTTATAACGTTGTTAATGAGGGACTTACGGACGAGAAACCCAACACCACCCTGAGATTTTCGGTCTCCTTCCCGGAAGAAGAGCAAGTTTCCGGAATCAAGGGTTATCGTATCCTGACCCTCTCGTCGGATTTCAGATAATCCCAAGATATCCCAACGTAACTTGCTCAATTCTTCCTCCAGCTCGATAATCTTCTCGTCAGTCCTAAGCGTGCGGACATTATGTGTTGCCAGGGCCAAAGTTCGGTGGGGGTGGTAGCGGGGCATCTGCCGGAGATTCTTCGCACCCCCTGCTCGACCGTTACCCCGCCCGCTACCAAGGCGGGGAATAGAGGAGCTGCCGGGGACTGGGGGCCGTAAATTAGCATTGTCAATCATTGGGGGGGGGGGGGGGGGGGGGGGTTGCCATAATCCCCACGCTTGGCAGGCGTCTTGGGGATCGCAGTTTCGAAAAGATGGATATATTACACAGAAGACGCTGCTGCCCGTCTTCTGGCTTTCCCTCAATCGCCTCTTACGAAACCCACGGGAAGAGAGGGGGCGTTGCTTAACCTGATCGATTTCCAAACATTGTTAACAACTGTCTGAGTGTTCCCTTACAAATATTTATCTATACTTATAATAAATTATAAATATAGTGAAAAATTGTTAAAATCGGAGCAAGCGTATAACCAAGTACATATTTTGACTTTAGTCTCCTCTCCCAAGGGAACCGTGCCGAATGTCGGGATAAAAAGTATCCTATGTCCTACCTCCGAGTATTAACTCAAATCATGCCAAGTTTCGTTTCAATCCATCCAGTAGTTTCGGCGTGATGCTCAGCCGAGATACAGACAGACAGACAGACAGACAGACAGACAAAAATTAAAAAAAATACATTTTTGGCTTTAGTATCGGTTATAGAATCCCCTCCAAACATAATTTTCAAAATATTTTCAATGTACAGAATTGGACCTGTTACAGTTTTATTACAAGTATAGATTACGTAAAAATAGTAATAATACTTATAATATATAATAATATAATAACTCAATATAAAAAGTGAAAAGTTGAAGAAGAAAGTAGCCCTAATCTATCTAGTAATAAAAAAAAAACATAAATAAAAATACATTCACAATGAATTGAGAACCTCCTCCTTATTTGAAGTGGGTTAAAAAGGAGCATACAAGCACGCCGCACTCCATCCATCATAACAATTTCCACCCCCCACGCAGTCAATCTTACCTTTTGTTTGGGTTTTGTAAGTAAATAACAACTACACAAACTTGGTGCTTCCCACGGGACTTAAACCCGCGACCTCCGTTTAAAAACCTACGCTACGAACGCGCCGCAGAGGCTACGAACAACATAATAATACGTACAGGAAACCATGACGATGTAGATGTAGGCCAAGTTGGATCAATCTCCATAATGGCGTTTAAATCAGGGGCGTCTCCTGCCGGCCAGACCCCTTTAAAGACCTCTCCTTCCTGAGCTCGCCGGGCTAGTCGACTGGTATAGTGATTCACGGCAAAGAAGTCGTAAGTACCTGTATGGAGATATAACGTAATTTGATGCTGATCTCCCATTAGACAGAGGTAGAGAGAGATCCGAGACATAATTTGAAAGCAAAGAAAGGTAACTATCATAACGGAAAACAAACAACCACAACGAAAAGCAAACGACCATAAAGGAAAGCATGCAATCAAAATGGAAAGTAAATAACTACAACAGAAAACAAAGAACACAACTGATAACCAAACAAGCTCAACGAAAAGAAAACAACCACAACAGTGAGCAAGCAAACACAATGGTAAGTAAACAACTACGGCGAAAAGCAAGCAACCACAATGGAAAGAAAACTACCATAACGGGAAACAAGCAACCACAATGGAAAGAAAACTACCATAAAGGGAAGCAAGCAACCACAATGGATAGAAAACTACCACGGGAAGCAAGCAACCACAATGAATAGAAAACTACCATAACGGGAAGCAAGCAACCACAATGGAAACAAAACTACCATAACGGGAAGCAAGCAACCACAATAGAAAGAAAACTACCATAACGGGAAGCAAGCAACTACAATGGAAAGTAAATAACCGCGACGGCAAGCAAACAACTACGATGAAAAGCAAGCAACCAGAATGGAAAGAAAACTCGCATAACGTGAAGCAAGCAACCACAATGGAAAGTAAGCTACCATAACGGGTTGCTTGCTTCTCGCAAGCAACCACAATGGAAATATAGCAAACAACCACAACAGGCAGCTTATTTATCCCACTTTAAATAACTACACTAATTATAAATATAAATATGATCTGGTTTAACGCAAGTGTACAGCCTTTGTCTATATATATAAAAATGAATGTTTGTCTGTCTGTATGTCCTTTATAGAATCGTAAACTATGCATTCGATCATGTCATGATGTTCAGCAAAGTGAAAGAGCGCGAGCGGAACTGCGCGGGTCAGCTAGTTGTATTATAAATATAATATACCTCTGACAAACTCTTTCTCTTTTTGAGTAAAGGCCGGGAATGTGGTTCTGGAGTATCCTTTCTTCTTACTGTTATCCGCCATCAGCTTTTCTATAACCGTTGGCCAACCGCCTTCTTTCGAGAATATTGGCTGCGAATATCTTCCTGCCTAAATGCAAAGTTTGATTTTTATATAAAATTTGAGCAAAATGATCAAAAATATTTCTGTTATCTAACAAGGACTCCCTTTTGTATAGTTTTTTGATCAAAATTAGCAAGGGAGAAAATTAAATAGCCTGGTGCCGATTCTGTTGTCACACACTAGACTAAACTAGTCTAAATTATAGTTTAGTCATGTCAAACGATGATTGCTATTTAGAGATCCATGAATTAAACTAAATTATAGTTTAATACACTATAATTGGTTTTAGTTACTCAACTTAGTATTATTACTATTCTGTTGTGCATAGTTTATGTCAAATTACGCCTAACATTAGAGATTTCAAACTAAAATCAGATCAGAATAGTCGGTATCTAAATGATGGCGACTAAAATAAACAATCTTAGTTTAAAGTACTAAACACTGCAATATTTGTAGCAGGATGGAAGGATGTGGTTGCGGAGAATAATGCTGGAAAGTGGGATTTTTCAAATCCCTACGAAGTATCCGAGAAGTTCAATAAAATATTTATAATCCCGAAATCTGGGCCCATACATTTGATTTATACTCTATATGACCCTTACCTAAATGAAGGCTTCGTTCAAAAAATATAATAAAATTGTTCATTGATCCTTTAATTAGTAATTGTTATTCCTATTTCAAGCTCAAAGGCAAGGCACTGAGAGGCCCTGGTGCAGATCCCACCGGAGAGCCCTGGGTTCCCGTCTCATGTGCCGATGCGAATGGGGTTTTAGTGGGTTAGAATCCCACATACCCCGGTCAAGCCTGACAGCTCCGGGGACCTTTTGAAAGTTACCCGGCGAAAAAAAAGTTCGTAAGATTTGAAACTACTACTTATACTAAACTATAAGTTTCAAATCGATAGCATCAGTAGTTTCCGAAATATTTATGTACACTCCATACCAAATAGGCTTGAACGCGATTACAAGTTCGTTTGCGGCTCAATAACTACATAACGCATACATAGTCAACTAGGCGCGTCAGCTAAAACCACTTTGTATTACCAACCTTTTTTTGCTGCCGCGCTAACAGTCAAATATACAGCGGGGGTGTTTTATGACTGCATAACAAAGTTGTAATCGCGTTCAAGCTTATTTGATATGGAGTATATAGGTATCACAGACAGACAGACGAAGTCGCACCATAAAGCTGGTTTCAGACTACGCTATAATATATAGCTATATAGTATAGCAAAGGAGGACCTAAAGCTATACTATATAGCATGGCGTTCACATTACGCAATATTATCAATTTTATCGTAAGCATTTATGGTATATCGCTCGTTTCGTTTGCGGGACGGCCGGGGGTGAGGGAGGAAGAAAAGGGGGCCGCGCGATATAGCACAGCATGAACTCAGCACATCGCATCAATTTATAGCGTATAGTAAGCCAATAATATATTATTATATAGTACAGTACAGTGTGAACGTGTCCATAACAATGTATGGTACGCGATATTGTTGTGCTATGAGCTGTATACTATACTTATAGCTATATATTATAACGTAGTCTGAAACCAACTTTAGGGTTTATTTTTTTAGCTATTACGTATGGAACCCTACAAATTAATTTGATGTTATATCTTACGCAGTTCTCTCTGGCTAGTTCGGCTATCTCTGCGTCTTCTGGATTCAATGGGTCGAACCATACAAAATGGTTTGCTATAGACACTTCCCCTGTAAACAAAACACAGAATAGAATACTCTTTATTGTACGTAGGTAAAGGACCATGCCCATATTAGTATGGAGCTGAAAGTCAGCAATGCCATGCAATGCCCAAATTGCAGCTCTATGTCATATGATAACTTTATAACAGTATTTATATGATATCTAGATTTAATGTCATTTAAAGCACCGGTTCAAAAGATATTGGACATTAAACATGATAACTTCCTACTGGTTTTTATACATTTTATCGTTTACAGACAGCATTGCTATTAGTTTTTCACTAGGAACTTCATGATCATCACATAAGCTAAGCCAGATCAGTGTTCTTTTATATACTTATCTGTATGTTATCAGATAAACATGTCAGTTATATGGAATTATCTAGTCTGTCTCCATTGTATAGTGTCAATATGTATGTGAAAACGATTTGGTTAGATACACTGGTACTGCTATGTCAACAGAACGTCTTATTTTTTTTATCCAGTGCTTCATATGATTTAAAATTAACAATATAATTCTAGTTTTTATTTATTAGAGCAATCTTGTAATATACTTTTTCTGGGCATTTCTGGGGCACAGATGGGCATTGTCCTTTATATAAGTACATTGAAGAAGAGACTTAAGACAGGTACAATAGGCGGTCTTATCGCTAAAAGCAATTTCTTCCAGACAACCTAAGGTCCAAGTGCACTGATAAAAAGACGTCCGATATTTATTTTTCAGAATCGATTATCAATTTTTCACCACCAATATTTTTTTTATACAACCAAGGTGGCAAGCAAGCGTGCGGGCCGCCTGATGGTAAGCAGTCACCATAGCCTATAGACGCTAGCAACACCAGAAGAATCACTAGCGCGTTGCCGACCCTTAAAACATTAGATATTAAGTCTTAAGCCGGAACACAGCAATGTTTACACACTGCTGCTTGGCGGAAGAATATCTGACACTGCGGTGGTACCTACCTGGACGGTTCCTTGCACAAGGAACCTACCACCTAGTAAAAAGTACCATAAACCCCGGTTAGGGACCCTTAACAGTCCATTATTTTAACCTAGCTCGACACCCCCAGTCACCGTTAAGGACTGATACGTAGTTAAATAGATAATCGAATCTTTGCTAAAATTAACGGACGTTTTTTTGTCAGTGCACTTGGGCCTAAATCTCAGAGTAATTAGAATGGAGCTAGTATCGCGTCGATTCGCCGAACAAATTTTTCGTGGCACTTTTGCGGGGTGCGAGAGGCGAAGTAAACACACACAGATACAATTTCACGCATACCCACACTATAATAAACTCGCAACACATTCAAAAAGATACACACACAAATAAAGAATGACCTGAACATATGAACAAAATTTGGCAGAGGGGTTAGCGCATTATGCTATCTCCAGTGTCCTAGTAGTCCTCTAAGGCCTAAATGGAAGAAATAATGATAACCTGCTAAAAATAATATCGATTGTAACCTTTACCTGTACCTTGTACAAAGGTCTGTTTCTCTAATCTGTAGATTAGCTAAAACTGTTTATATCTAAGAGTTATAATTTGAAATGAAATTATTTATTGCATAAAATCTTAGCGCATTATTGAAATAATTAGTATTTTTGTTAAAGCTACCTCCGGATCACAACGCGTTCTCAACTGAGCAGATCCGGTAACTCAGCGGGCTTATCATTTTCTTTCTTTATTTTTTTTTATAAGCTGTAACAGCTCAGTGGGGCGAGCGCTTGCCTTGGAAACAAGGTGTGCAGGTTCGAACCCCGGCCCGCACCCGTATCGATAGCCTTCAGGTTATCCAAAATCGTTTCCTCCGACGTGCCGTCGGTGCCCCGTGGTACATGCGGAACGTAGATCTGCATTCCGATTTCAAGTTAGATCCCCTTCGTAAGTTCCTCAAAGAAGCGTCGACGCTACTTTGAATCCGCGTCCCGTCACGCGAACAGTTTAATCCGCGCCGCCGCCGATTACGCCCCTAGTCCTTCTGACTCGCGCCGCAGACCACGGCACGTACTGCTCGACCCTCCTGACCCCATGACGGTCCTATTGGACCGGGATACGCCGAACCCGCCCCGACAACCGTATGCTACACTAGCTATCAGACACCGGTCTCGCCGGCAAGGCCGAAGGGTCGTACGTATGCGACCTCAACGACGTGCATCCCCACTGAGTTTCTTGCCGGTTCTTCTCAGTGGGGGCGCGTTGTGAACCGGTGGTAAACTCAGCCCTCTCTTAAGCGACAGCCCAAGCCGAGGCCGTGCCTCCCTGAGGTGCCCTTGTGCTCGTCGCTACTTCTGCCGTTAAGGCTAGAGCGCTTTAAGTGCTCGCCTCCTATTGTCCGGTGAAGCTGTAATGGCCATCTGCGGCCAACAGCGTTTATCATTCCCAAAAAAAAAAAAAAAGTTCGAACCCCGGCTCGCACCTCTGATTTCTTTAATTAATCATGTGCTAATCGTCTTTGTGCGATTGTTACTAGCTGTCGGTGAAGGAAAACATCGTGAGGAAACCTGCATGTCTGAGAAAGCCTAACTATATAGCTTTCGAATGACGTGTGAAGTCCGCCAATCCGCACTTGGCCCGCGTGGTGGACTAAGGCCTAAGCCCCTTCATCTTGAAGGGAGGCCCGTGCCCAACAGTGGGACATTAACAAGGGCTGGTATCAGAATCAGAATCGTTTATTTGCTATGAATGTAAGTAACAAATATAGGTGTTGTAGGCATTATACAATTTGGATCCATTACATTCTACCTTTTGGCATGCAAAATATCATCGTAAGTAAATTTATTAATTTTACAGGAATAATTAAAAATGTCATAATTTTATCCTACTAAAATCCTATTTTAAGTCATTTTATACAAGATAAATAATCAACAATAATAATCATTTTAAACAATACAGATAAAATAATAATTAAAAGAAATAGAAATATGTCAAATATAAAAACATAAAGTAGTATGCGTTAAAAAAAATATAAATAATTGAAATGAAACTAATTTTACGGATTATATCGCGGTTTATTTTTGATTTTAATTTCCCGACGTTAGCCACCAAAGAAGATTAGTCAGTTTTTACCATCAGTCAAGTGCCATATACCTCTACAAGATGCAGGAGTATACAAACTGGATTGTGACTGTGGGCTCTCATACATCGGGCAAACAAAAAGATCGGTAAAAACCCGTGTAAAAGAACATATAGCTGACGTTAAACATCGACGCTATACGAAGTCTGCAGTCTGTGAACATGTTCAGGATCGCACCCGTCATTATATTAGATTTGACAAACCACAAATCCTCGCAAAAGAACAGCGCTACCTACCAAGGATGATTCGTGAGGCTATTGAAATTAAAAAACATCCAAATTTCAATAGAGAAGATGGCTGGGTGCTACCACCAGCTTGGGATCCCGTGATAAACATAGTCAAATCCAAAGACAAGCATTCCACTGCCAGACCTCAAGATACTGTAAGCTCTTTCTGCGTAGATCGGACTATCAATAATAATTAGAAGACCTGAGGGTACCCTAAGACAACTATGACATATGGACAGCTACCACCTCAGTCCGCCCGTGACCATGAATGCTGTAAAGTATTCGAAACGTCGGGAAATTAAAATCAAAAATAAACCGCGATATAATCCGTAAAATTAGTTTCATTTCAATGTGTAATATTCGCGTAAGTATCAGAAATCAAAATATAAATAAGTCCAAAGATCCATAATAATTTAATTAATAACAAGGAATAGAACACACGTCACTAATATTATTATGTATGTAATTTAATTTAGTAAACAAATATAAAATCAAATAAGTATTTATTATGTTTTTATATATTATTCAATGTTGTCATTTAAAAAATCATTAACTGAATAATAGCACTTTTCAGTTAGTAGTTTCGTTTGATTTGTTTTAAGGTTATGTATTGTCCCATCTTTAAAATCGTGAGGGATCTTATTGTATATAACTGGTCCCATGCACATAATGCTCTTTCTTAACAATGCCGTTTTGAAACTACCTGTGCATAATAGATTTTTATATTGAGATCTCATTAGTGCCGGTCTTGTTGAATAATCAATCCTTGACTTAAATAGATTTTGGTTCATTTTAACAAATAATGCTACTTCTAATATATACAAAGAAGGGAAAGTTAATAGTTTTAGGGATTTAAACATAGGAACGCAGCTGTCAGTTGACTGAATACCAGTCATAGACCTTATGCAATGTTTTTGGGCTCTGAATATTCTTTCTCGTTCACTGCAATTACCCCAAAAAACTACTCCGTATCTTAGTGTAGAAGCAACAAGACCATGATACGCAATGATAAGAGTATCCATATTAAGTTTTTTTGACAAATTATAAAGAATATAAGCTGTTCTACTCAGTTTCCTGCAGACTTCTTCTGCGTGCTGTTTCCATGTCAGTTGACTGTCAATCATAATACCTAAAAACTTAGCAACATTTGTCTTGTCTACATTTTGTCCATTGTATTCAATGGCTAAAGAGTCAGGAGAGATCCGTTGGTAAAAGTGCATTATTTTTGTTTCTTGTAAATTTATAATTAAATTATTTGTGCACAGCCAATTTATAATTGTTTTTAAAGTATCGTTAATAGTTTTTTCATAGTGTACTTTTTCCTCGCATTTTACTATCGCCGTGCTGTCATCAGCGAATATTACCATCGGCTGTTGTATTTGTCGAGGAAAATCATTAATGTATAAAAGAAATAATAATGGCCCAAGGACACTGCCTTGTGGTACCCCGAATTTAACTTCTCTACTTTTTGATAAAGTTTTGTATTCAAATTTTGTTCTGGTACATACTCTCAAGATTTCAGTAAATTGCTTTTTCATCAGGATGTCGTGGTCAACGTAGTTAAAAGCTTTAATCATGTCAGTCAAAATAGCACAAACTGGTGTTTTAATGTCAACATTGGTCATAATATTATGCAATAAGTCATATATAGCCATGTTAATGTTTTTGTTCTTTCTGAATCCTTTTTGTTCAGCGCAAAGGATATTAAATTTATTTATAAAAGAATAGATGGATTCATAAATAACTTTTTCGAATATCTTGGAAAATACTGATATAATGGCTACCGGTCTATAATTCGACTGCTGTTCCTTACTATCCTTTTTATGTATCGGTTTTATTATTACCGTTTTTAGGCTATTTGGAAAGCTGCCGGAGCTAATGCAGAGATTCATTAGGAGGAGCTATCACATCTGTAACGAATTTGACGACATTAGTAGCAATGCCATCGTATCCAACACTTTTTGTATTTTTTTATGTTTTTATTAATCTCGCTACATCCTCTGGTATAACCGGTTTCATAAATATAGAGTTTGGATTATTCTCTATAATATTATTATTATTTTAATTATGTTTTAGGGTTCCATCCCTAAAAGTTAAAATAGGAACCCTAATATTTTTTCTATGATTTTCTATGGTTTGAAGCTGACGCGCGCGACAGCCACTTGTGGTCCATGTTGGACACTTGTGGTCGGTGGCCGCTACTTTTTTAACCGAATTCAAAAAGGAGGAGGTTCTCAATTCATCTGTATATATATATATATATTTTTTATGTATGTTCGCGCATAACTCTGGTAATTATGAACCGATTTGAAAAATCTTTCTTCCATCCATTCTTCAATCCGTTGATTGGGTCCCATAAAAAATGATTGCTTAGTAATAAGTAGTTCCTGAAAAAACAAGCTGCAGGAAAGCCTATATAGATGACTTTATGTCGCTTTTTAAAGACAAAAATGGTCATAACTCTGGCAAATGTTTACCAATTTCAATGATTCTTTTTTTATTCGAAAGAAGAAACCACTGTAATGAATCTGTATAAATTTTATCACAACCGGATAAGGACTTCCTGGAGGACCATGAACGATGTGGAGGAATTTATCTGGTAAAAACCATAAAACTGATGTTCTCCATTACATTGCTCTGACAATTATGAACCGATTTCGATGATTCTTTTTTTATTCGAGAGAGTAAACTACTATGCTGATTCCATGCAAATTTCGTTACGACCGGATATTTTTTTCTGAAGAAACAGGAATTATGTAAAACTATATAGACGATAATGTGATCATAACCTACCTAGATCATTTTACGGTCTTCGATGGTTCAATCTTTATATATGAAAATATCACTAAAAAGTTTCAAATAAAATCTTTAAAAAAAGTTGGTGTTAGCTTACCGGCTGTGTATATTTGGCACCAACTTCAATAATATTTAAATTATTTTATTCTTTTCAGTGATATTGAAGTCGGTTCAATTTTTTTTTTAAAAGATTTTATTTAACTCGTGCTTGCAGTGAAATGAAGGGAGAGAGGGGTGGGGAATTGCGCGAGTGGCTTGTGTCGGGGTTTTGTGGCCGAGCCGACCACTAGAGGCAAGCAGTGGCGATTTGTGGCGTGTGGCGACCACCGACGTTTACATAAGTGTGCGGCGAGTCCATGCAAAATGTATGAAAACAACAGGAAATAGGTCGGTGGCTGCGTTTTGTGGTTGTGGCCGGTGGCCCGTGTGCGGCGACACTTAAATAAACAAAAAAATCTACCTTGATATTTCGCACGAAATTCCTCGTCGTAAATTCTCCAAGCCTTTGCGTGGGCCATCAAAACGTTCTTATTGCACAAGTACGGAGCTACATCGGTGTCCAGAACCCCTGGGGCCATAAAACCAGAATTGTAAGCCATATCGCAAAATATTATCGGCTCATTGAAGGTCAGCCAGAGCTTCACCCGGTCACCGAATAGGGAGAAGACCACCCTCGCGTAGTCCCCAAACCAGTCATCTATTAGCGGGTTGGCCCACCCACCTGCCAAAGGAAAAATATAATAGAAATAACGTCTTTCTAATGGCCGGGTTCCACGACCTGGTTCGACAGGCCAGACTGCGCTAGGCCGGGCCGACAGACCGTGGGACCCAGCGCATCAGTTGAAGCCTGTGGCGGACTGTCGTCGTACGTCCGACCCATAGGGAGTCGGTAAGTTCAAAGGCGCGGTGCGTGTGAGTCTGTCAAGGCCATTGAAGGCGCGTGTGGCCCCCCGCCCCGCAGTTGCTATTCATTCATTGTTTTAATGCTCGAAGTTTCATTAATTTCCCCTGCGTTGCAACACTTGTAACACTTTGTAACGTCCGTCGTGGCCTGTCGGGCAAACGGGTCGTGGGACCGGGCGGTCGGCAGACCGCCACAGACCACATTGCATCGCGCCATGGGTGTTGCCCGCCAGGCGTTTTAAACACCTGGACTGTCGGTCATGACCTGTCGGGTAAACAAGTCGTGGGACCGCGGCATAATACCTCTACAGCCACAGGTTTTGCAGTTCTGTGCGACGTTGACTGTTATTGACACGAAAACATTGATATAATGTAAAAACTAGATGAACATTTAGTACCTAACAAAATGACATCTAAAATGTGGGCACGGGGGTCGCGAACTTATCTGTGCTGGTGGCGGAAACGTGAACTAACGGTATTATTATGATAATGACGTGTAGTTTGACAGTCTCATATAGACAGTAGCGACACTCCTATGGGCAAAAATAATTTTGTCAGTATGTGGCTTGAAAAGAAATAGCGACACAAGGGCGCTATTTATGAGTGCCACTTTTCAAACCATAATACTTAATTAATGTAGTTTATATATTATATCAGTGCACGAAAATATGAAGAAGATATATACATACACTATCTTTAAATCTTAATTCTCGTGGCGGAAACCTTGAAAAGGTACCCAGCTGTCTCCGTAAAGGCGGAGGCTGGGTTATGTGTTTTTTTTACCGAGTAAGCTTCCCCGGTGGCCTTTATCGTCGATATAGCGAGCCTTTCTGACTTCTCCAGAGCCTCTCCATCGCCGGACGCTCGGCAAAATACGCTCCGGAGCGAGGGAGCTGTGTAACGTTCTTCCCGGCACCCTCCCGGTTTTTGTGACAGAGCCTTCACTGCCTCGTTGTCCACCTCGGGGTTGCATTTAGGGGACGCGTAGAGTCGTCCCCACTTTGTCAGTCCGTGACCCTAAACCATATGGTGACCGAGGACTTATTAGGATAACGCAGTACGCATGCACGCAGTAGTAACGCAGTAGAGTCAAGGTCTGTTGTCAACACGAAAAAAAGAAGATTCTAGTCTATTGTTGGTAGCTATTAGTTAGGCCCGGTATCCACTGGAACGCACTTCGATTCTTATTTAATACTTTATGCACATTGGTAAGTATATAGGCGGACTTAATGCCTTAGGCATATTCTGCCAGTCTACCTTAGGGTGGTTAGGGTGGTGGTTGTAGAAGCTTTTTAAAAGATATAATTGTTTTAGCCATCCTTATGTCTTGAGGGAGTGCATTCCAGAGTAGTATGGATTGGACATTTTTCCTAGCAAGCATTTACAAACTCATTGCTTCTATAATACTTAAACGAATAGCAAATCTCAACCAATAGAGCAAGCTGGGTTCCGCTCAGGCTTTAGCACTACCGACCACATACAGGCCCTGGATCAAGTAATAGAAAAAAACCGAAAGTACAATAGACCCTTGTGTGAGATGTGGCATTCATAGACTACAGCAAAGCCTTTGATAGTATAAGCCATAGTTCAATATGGGATGCTTTGAACTCTCTTAAAGTTGACCAAAAATATATTAATATTCTAAAATATATATACGCAAACAGCACGAGCAAAGTAAAACTCGAAACAAAGGGGAATACTATTATGATTGAAAGAGGTGTAAGGCAAGGTGATCCTCTGTCACCGAAACTTTATATTGCCGTTCTTGAAGATATTTTCCGCAACACAAACTGGGCAAAAAAAGGCATCAAGATAGACGACCGTTATCTAAACCATCTCAGGTTTGCTGATGACATTGTATTATTGTCGGAAACACCTGAAGATCTAGAAGATATGGTTAGATCACTCGAGCAAGAAAGTGTTAAAGTAGGATTAGAAATGAATGAGAACAAAACAAAAATAATGACGAACAGCTATAAAAAACCAATCACAGTTAAAGGAAACAACATTGAATACGTTGATAACTATGTATATTTGGGTAAACAAGTATCATTCAAAAAGTCTAATAATGAAGAGGAAGTTGAAAGAAGAATAGGCATAGCATGGAAGAAGTTTTGGTCTTTAAAAGAAATTCTAAAAGGTAAGTACAGTCTACATTTAAAAAAAGTTGTAATGGATACCAACCTTTTGCCATGCTTACTATACGGCTGTCAGACTTGGATCTTCACGGAAAAGGTTAAACAGAAAATTAGAAGCACCCAAAGAGCAATGGAAAGAAGCATATTAAAAGTTCGTAAAATACAAAAAATAAGAAGCGAACAAATAAGGCAGAAGACAAAGGTCACGGATGCGCTTAAACACGCATTGACACTGAAGTGGCGATGGGCCGGACATGTCTCACGATATATCGATAAAAGGTGGACTATAGAAGCTACACGATGGAAAGGACCACTGGGGAAAAGGAGTGTCGGCAGGCCAGTTAGACGGTGGGCTGATGAGATCATGCAAATAGCTGGGAAGGAATGGATGGATACAGGCAGGAACAGGGAAGCGTGGACGGCATTGGAGGAGGCCTTCACCCGAAGAGGGATCCATATCTCAGAAGCAAAAGAAAAAAAAATACCTACTAACAATCACTAACTTACTACTATTTCTATGAGATATGGAATAAATGGCTTTTTTATTTATTTTATTTATTTATGGATTGGACTAAAATGAAGAGTGTACAAAATTAGATCGGTGAGATTGGAGAAGAAGGTTGCTAGAATTGTGATTGGAGGATAAATATTGGAAATGTGAAGACAAGTAAGTAGGAGAAGAAGTAGAATTAAGTAAAGAGTAGACAGTACTCTCAAGGCTCTGCGCTGTCGGATTGTCAACCACTTGAGCTGTGCCCTGTACCTACTCTGTCCTGCGTAAATTGTGAACGAATTGTGTCTTTTGTGCCTGCCCTACCCCTACCTTTGTTGCTGACATATCGAAGAGTTCCGTAAGGTTCGGCACCATTGCGCAGCCTGGAGCTGTGCATAATCATTTGGAGTAGGATAGGCTACTCTTAGATGATTCAATCTACGTCTAGCACGAGCGTCGCAGCCACACAGTATGTGTCACATTGACTGTTTCCTCACAGAATCTGCAAGTATCTACGGTACTTGGGCTCATTCTGTGTAAGTTGGTACCAAAATGGCCCGTGAGTGCCCATTTGGTGTCAAATTATTAAATGATTGGACAACTATCTTAAAACCATAGTGACCTACCGAGATCCTGAAGCGACTGGGGCAGATCCCAGTGGTATATTGTGATGAGAGGCTCGATGCCTCTCTCCAGTAGGCCGTTGATCAGATCGTTGTAATATCTTACGCCATCCTCGCTGATGTGATTGGGAAAACCAGATGGCAGAAGTCGACTCCATGATAAGGAAAACCTAGAAGTTATACAGGGTGTAAGGGGACTACGTACCGAAAACTTTTTTATAAGTTTTCTCATATTGTCCGTTACAACATTACAGAAAACATTTATATGGAAAAAGACAAATGACTAACTTGTTAATTTTCGAGCATGTAATGAATATGTGCGGAATATTGTTTATTTTTCAAATTACATTGCTAATTTCAATCAAGCCACCTGCCAAGCGTGAAGATTATGGCTTTTGGACTTTTCGGCTGCTGATGATTCCTAATTTTGCATAAATAAGTAAATTATTGTTCTTAAATTGAAATTAGGCTTTATTATTATACCAATAATGATGTTATCCTAATTTTATTTAAAAAAGCAGCAAATTTATTTTTGGGAATTCATGATCAATCACGATGAAAAATTACAACACTAGAATGATCAGAATCATGTACTGGATCCCTGGTATCGGTTTTCGGTACGATGTCCCTTACACCTGTTATGTATACTGGGTGAGAATTTTTCAAGTGGGCGGCGATGATCAAATCCGAAATAAGGAGAGTGAAAAAATACCCAAAGGAGCTACAGGCCCGATTTTGATAAAAACTAAAAGTGCATCATTGGATTTAAAAAAAATTAATATCTCTACATTGTAATCAATCCAATCTTACGGATTATATCGCGATTGAAATTGTAAAAAAGAGGCTAGCCGAGAAAAACATGCCAAAGGAATATGCAGAACTATTAGAACATTGCCTTACATCTGGCTATCTATTGTGGAAGGAGCAATTCTAGAAGCAAGTAGATGGAGTAGCGATGGGCTCACCTGTATCTCCCGTAGTAGCTGACATTTTCATGGAAGACTTTGAGGAGACAGCCCTCAGAACTTCACCTGTTACTCCGAGATTCTACAAGCGATACGTAGACGATACCTTCACAATATTACCATCTGATAAAGTAACAGTATTCCTGGACCATCTTAACTCCATCAATCCAAAAATTAAATTCACAATGGAGTTGGAGTCAAATAACTCATTGGCCTTTTTGGATGTATTAGTAATGCGGAATCCTAATAATACCTTGGGCCATACTGCGTACAGAAAACCAACCCATACAGATAGGTACTTGAATGGTGAGTCTCATCATCCCCCAACACAGCTAGCTACAGTGGGTAAATCTTTGTTTCAAAGAGCACGCGGAATCTGTGATGATGACCATCTGAGCGCTGAGCTTCAACATGTCAAGCAAGTACTGCGTGACAACAAGCTCCGGATCCCGCGCCGCCATCATAGTGAACGTGTCAAACCAGCCACAGTGGAGCGTCAGCCTGCTGTCCTACCATATGTTAGAGGGGTTACTGACAAGATTGGCTACATCTTAAAGCGGGCTTCAATCAAAACTTATTATAAGCCACCAAAGAAGATTAGTCAATATTTACCACCTGTCAAATGCCACATACCTTTACAAGATGCAGGAGATTATAAACTCGACTGTGACTGTGGGCTCTCCTACATTGGGCAAACAAAGCGTGCAATAAAAACTCGCGTTAAAGAGCACATAGCTGATGTGAAACACCGACGCTGTACAAAATCTGCAGTCTGTGAACACGTTCAGGATCGCACCCGCCATTATATCAGATTTGATAAACCACAAATCCTCGCAAAAGAAGACCGTTTCCGACCAAGGATGATTCGTGAGGCTATTGAAATCAAAAAACATCCTAATTTCAATAGAGAAGATGGTTGGGTGTTACCACCAGCTTGGGATCCTGTGATAAATATAATTAAATCCAAAACCAGACAAAACACTGCACGGCGTCAAGATACTGTAAGCTCTTACTGCGTAGGTCGGACCAACAACAATAATAACCAATAAGAATTGAGGGTACATCAATAAAAACAACAACAATAACTGAGGTTACACCGAAAATTATGACTGTATAAATGGAGCGCAGGGACGTTCAACATCTCAGTCCGCCCGTGACCATGGGTGCTGCAAAGCATTCGAAACGTCGGGAAAATTAAAATAAATCGCGATATAATCCGTAAGATTGGATTGATTACAATGTCTAGTATTCGCGTAAATAAAAGACAACATTAATATCTCTAGCCAGGAATTAAACAAATTGTCAGTGCTTGACTGCTGTCCCACCTGATGGCAAGCGGCGACGCAATCTAGGATGGTAAAGCACACTAGCTTATTAAAAGCCTATTCACTCCAGCTTTGAAGACACCCACATTATACTCTCGCGGAAAAACTGACGCAGGCAAACTGTCCCAGTCCTTAGCTGTCCCTATATACTGAAGGCACGTTTACCGCATAATGGTGTGTGCGCGCCGTGCGTCTCGTTGTTCGATGATCATGTAATTCCTGCGCACACTATCCAAAATGCATCCCGTAGAATATCGAGATGCTGGCAGTAGCCACGGGTAGCACGGGTGCAGAGTACTGCACCCGCGCTCCAGGCTTTGTAAATTGGTCTCTACTAACCAAATGACCACAACTTCACTGGAAAGTGGAGTATATTAATTCCTTTGTACGGTTAAATAGAAACGTTAGTACTTTCAGTAAAAAAAAAAACAGAAGGTATTTTGTGTTTATATATTTTTCTTATATATATGTATGTAGCCAAATAGTTGTGTGTTTATGAATGTATGTGTGTTGTGTGTGTATGAATTATAATAAGTACTTATATGTAAACATTTTACTTATTTCTTTCACCCACTTTTGTGAATTATTTTGTTTTTACTCCTGATTTTGTCTTAACTCAATGCTCCTGGGTTTGCTGGAAGAAAACTCACATATTGAGTTAAGCTCGTCAATTGTAATACCCTTACTTTTATAACTATTTTGTATGTGTTTCTGTGTACAATAAAGAACAAAATAAATAAATAAAGGTTCTAGTTAACTATCAAACTCATACTGATTAACTTATAAACTCAAAAAAGGAGTTAAACTAGAAATACAAGGCAGTATCGATACATGGCAAATTCTATCCAGAAGAAAAACCTGTAAAAAAGTACCCGTAAAAATGTAATTACCTATAAAAATGTAAGCCTAGTTCTGAGGCCATTTCAAGGTCCCGTCTCCAGAGATGATATGAATCACACGCCACGTCTCCAGTTTCACCATTACTCACAATTTCGGGTCGAGTATGAGTGAATCGGTCCCAAATACTCTCTCCTTTGTCTGAAATTTAAATATTCAGTCCTTAAATATATCAATCAATCAATATCAATATCAATGAACAATATCAATATATATAAACAATAATATTATATCAAATTCAAATTCAAATTATTTTTATTTCAAACTTTACAAGTCCATATTATTAATAACATTATTATTTTATTTGATAGGGCGCATGTCGAAATTTGAATTTGAAATATCAATTGACGGGCCCGTTGGTCTAGTGGTCAGACACCCTGCCTGCTAACCGATGGGTCGTGGGTTCGATTCCCGCCAAGTGTCTGGGTGTTGTTTATCTATTTAAGTATGTATTTACAAAAAAAAAGTATAGTATTAGTATCAGTTGTCTGGTTTCCATAGTACAGGCTCTGCCTAGTTTGGGATCGGATGACCGTGTGTGGATTGTCCCAAGATATTATTATTATTATTAATTTATATTTTCAGTCCTTGATTTTTTCCCTTCAAGATGGGGTTAAGCCGTAGTCCACCACGGTGATCAAGTGCGGGTTGGCCGACTTCACAATTTATTCGAAAGCTAGTTAGAATTTCTCAGATAAGCAGGTTTTCCTTCACTGAAAGTTAGTAACAATCGCACAAAGACTATTCGCAAATGACTAATCATTAAAGAAATCAGAGATGTCAATATAAATGTATACAAAAATATACTTTTCTGGCTACCCTTTTTCGAATTAAGGTCGTGAATTCCAAAAAAAGAAATTACAAACTAAATGCGATTCATTCATTCGTATATATAATGATTTCTGATATTTACGCGAATATTACATATTGAAATGAAACTAATTTTACAAAAAATAATAAAATCAATATTTGAATTTTTTACATTCGTATATATTTTGTTTCCACCCTGTATCTAATTATTTACAGCTGGCTGTGTGGGAGTTCGGGGTGTCCGGGTAAGAATAGCACCCGCCCATCTCCTTCCTTGGGTGTCCGTAAAAAGCGACTAAGGGAAAACAAGAAGACGAACAACAGTGTCTTTTTATTAGATTACCTATCACCGACCGCCCAAGCCGCCTCTTGGACTTGAACTCTTCAGCTGCTGATGATGATGTGTGAGTTTACGACTTACCACTAAGATTCCAGGCTCCCTCCACTTGATAAGCGGACATGGCTGCTCCAAACTTGAATCCCGGCGGAAAATCTAGGTCTTCTGCGCCCCATAGTATCACTAAAGTGACGCTGTGATAATAACATTTATAAATTATAAAATCTTAGAAATCCCAACTGCCAACAAGCAAAATTGTCCTAAAATACATTATACATACATAATAAGTATACATATGTATACAACGTGTTATAAAAAAGTTGAATGAAGCCGACTCTATTATGTGGAAGGTGCCTTATATTTCTTCGGAGTCACTCAACGTTCGGGATGACTCCACTGAGTACGGTGGCGAGGTTGCGACCCCCGTCCCTGTGAGCACCGTGTCTGGTTTCTGGGGGGCTACAATGCGCCCCACGGCTGCGGGCTAAAAGGCAAGACACGGGTTCCTGGTGCAGATCCCATTGGAGAGCGCAGGTCGGGATCAGCCCCCCCCCCCTCATGTGCCGATGTGACAACCGCAGGACCCATTGAAAAATGTTAAGCAAATGTGCATTTCCAACTTCGAAAATAATAATAATATTTTATGCCCGCCAACACAAAGTTACGTTGTTACATTTTGATGAAGCGTCAAGTGTGATCTATTAAATTGACCCTACTTAATCACACTTATTGGATAGAATTACACATATGTCTTGAATATTATTAAGTTATAATATCTGTAAAATATTTGCCAAAAAAAAGTAACGGATACGTATTTTTATTCTTCTTAAGTACACAATACCTGAACGATTCTCCCTTGAATAATTCGCGGATATGGGTATAGATATACGGCACATCACTAGCGTTGACATAGCTGTCCCGCAAACCCATCTAAAGAAAATTCGTAAACGAGAGAGGAAGTCTCCTTGTGTCCTCTGTTGCCCTAGTACTTCTGTTCAAAATGTTTAAGAACACGCAATTTTGCGCTTTCACACGCTATTATTTCGTTTCATGAGAATTCCGTCTGGAGCTACCACATTCAGCCAGTTTAACTACTTGGAATATTTACACAAAAAATATTTCATAACAGTCGGACAGACAGGAATTTCGGTAGAAAAAAAAATCCCGTCTGTCCGATGATCGGACGACGAGGAATAATCGAAAATTTCAGTTGATATCAATCACTCACCATAACACGACCGCTTCCCGTCCTAACATCATAAATAAAAAACTGGAGATGATTTCAACGAATTGACTGTTATTTATGGATTGGCTACATATTAATATGCAAGTACCATAAGTGCACTAGCATATTATGCACATCGTTCTGCCCACACTTAATCTTATCTAATCTAATCCACAATAAATACCTAAAAGAAGATACTGTTTTCTGATATTTATGCACACATTGCATATTTAATAATGTGAATAATTTTACGAATTAAATCATGACCCGGTCTAATCTGAGGGTCTGATTTAGACCGGCCTTAGCAAGCAAATTCTTATCACTTTTGATCGGTAATTTTTTTTTAGATAACTATCACCTGATCACAACGCGGCCTCAACTGCGAAGATCCGGCAAGAAACTGAGCGGGCTTGTAATTTTTTCACTTTTTAAAAAATATTGTATGTCATATACATCAGCATCAGCGACAGTGTATCCTTTTTTTTTTTACTCCCTATAAGCCAGTGCTTGACTGCAGTCCCACCTGATGGAAAGCGGCGACGCAATCTAGGATGGTAAAGCACACTGGCTTATTAAAAGCCTATTCACTCTAGCTTTGAAGACACCCAGGTTATAATCGGGCGGAAAAACTGACGCAGGCAAACTGTTCCAGTCCTTAGCTGTCCTTATTATGAATGACGATGCAAATCGCTTAGTTCGGACTGAAGGCACGTTTACCACATAAGGGTGTGTGCGCGTCGTGCGTCTCGTTGTCCGATGATGGAAGGGGGATGGTGGAATCAAGTCATGTAATTCCTGCGCACACTCTCCAAAATGCATCCTGTAGAATACCGAGAGGCTGGCTACTCTGCGCCTGTGCTCCAGGCTTTGTAAATTGGTCTCTACTAACCCAGAGTTAGCAATAAGCCTCTTAGCGCGCCTCTCCACTGAGTCCAAAGCTGAAAGATGGCATTTCGCAGCACCAGCCCATATGTGACTACAGTACTCCACACACGATCGGACTTGCGCTTTATATAACATCAAAAGCTGCTCCGATGTGAAGTACCGATGGACCTTTGCAAGGACACCTAGCTTCCTTGCAGCTACCAAGGTAGCTGCAAAATACAACAAACTAAAATGCCAAAGGGATAGTAGTCGGACCAGTGCTTGGGGGGCAAGCAGCGCCCGCGCACGAGTTGACTCGAGCAGCAGCCATCATTCCCCTCAACCATATTAGAGGGAAGGGTACTCGCCACAAGCAAAGACTTTTCGATGGTGAGCATGACCGATCTATAATCATAGTGGCTCACGTTTAACATTTAACTTCTGCTGTTAAGCAGTGCCTCGGCAGGCAAGACACAAAGCACTTTAACATATTATTCATGTCATCAATTAATTGACTTGTGCAGAAGCCATGAGTTATCCACCAGTTTAGGTATATGGTGTTACATATTGTAAGCCTTAAAATTCTAAGCTTCCATGAGTTAGGCAGTTCAAGCCCACGCAGCTTTATCCTCTAGGTAATCCAAGATTTAATAATAAGCCTTTTAAGACAACCGGCTTTTTATCAAAGGTTTAAATTTATTAATTACCAACTGCACTTTTCACGAGCGCCGCGTTGGTTGGCTTCGGCTCTTCTTGAAAGACCTATACGCTCGATTGCTGGTTTGTTTTGGGATCGTAGTAATAAATCCATGTTTCGTCACCTGTTACTATGCCCCACACCAAATTTGACGCACCTTCGTTGAATATGGTAAGCATGGAACTGCACCAAGTGACGCGGTCCGTTTTTTGAGCCTCGGTCAAATTGTGTGGGATCCACTGTAAGCACAGCTTTCTCACACCCAAATGTTTGTATAAGATTGATTGTATTTGACTCATGCCTATGTCTAAAGATGCACGAATCTCATGGTAGGTCACATGCCTGTCTGTTTTAATCATACGGCGCACAGCATCGATGTTTTTGTTGTTCACAGCAGTGGACGGGCGACCATCGCCAGATTCGTCACTGAGATTGACACGACCGCGCTAGAATCTGCAAACCAGCTATAAGTAGTCGTTTTGCATGGTGCTTCATCACCAAAAGCAGATTGAAGCGGAGCGATGCTCTGTTGAGCTGTCAAATGACACTTAAAATCATACTACGAAAATTTTCCCGAGTTAAATCTATGTTATTGAAGACACGCAATTTTTAAAATGGCGCCACAATATAAAAACAATTGACAGTCAGATGAAACAAACTGCATTCTACAGCCAAAGAGTTCCATATGAAAATGTTGTAATTACTTTTTAAATATTGTTTTGTAAGTGGCCAGTTCCGGAAACTTTTAGTGTGACCTATGTATATTGTATTATTATTCGGTACAGTATAATGAAAAAATTAAACTCTCCTTTTGAAGAGGATCGGGTATGGATCCAGGCTACTTTACCGATTTGTTTAGGTGGTCTGACTGAGTATCCGCAAATTTTCCGATCTAGCTCTTCCGCCAGTTTTGTCCTCAGTAAGTATATAGTACGGAAATCTTCAGTAGTTCTGTTGAAATCCCAACAGATTTAGCTTTATTATTTAGCGTCAGCAAATTCCGGTGAAAATTCTAATGTTACTATTAAGTACTCATTTCAAAGTCATAATTTCAAGGTTCAACCTTAAAATATGTTGCGAATTTATCTATGAGAAGAATATTTTTCCCATGGTCTGTCTCTTTAGAGCACAACATGCTGAACCAATAAATACATATTGATGAATCCTAAAAGGAAAAAAATACGTCGTGGATTCAGTAATTTTACTTTATTTCTTTCCTATCTATGTCCAAAACCTTTAGTTTAGTTCAAATGAATTAATTCAAATTTACTTAATAGGCCCATGACACAGACTGGGATATAGGACAATTTCTATATCAGTAATAAGTTTCCGTAGAGAAACCTCTAGTTTTTTTGCTATAATTTGTGTACCTTTATCACCCGTCGCCAGAGTTATCGATAAGGTTAACTATTAATTTTTGGATTTGTTCTCCTAATAGGCAAAATGGAGAAATAAAGCATGGATTTTGTAGAATTTACTTCTTCTGAATCTTTGAAAATTTCCGTTATTATGCAATAGTTTTACATTAAACAGGATCACAACTGACCCGTGGAGTAGGCCTACTGGGGAAACCACGTTAAAAAAACGCGCTAAGTACACTACCTCATAGTTGGCGTGGAAACGTGTGCATATTATGACGATAACAACTTTTATCACTTTTTGAATCGTTATATCTCAGAAACGGTGGCTCGTAAGAAAAAAAGTATTGATACATTTTTTATAGATAATTTTATGATCTACAATTTTTGTCTGAGGTACTTTTATGATAAAACTTACCGTTTTGCTGAAAATCGCGTAAAACTCATTTTTTTACCTTTGACCTTGATAATTTTTTTTTCCTTACAGGGGAATGATGGGGAACTTCTAGACATTGTTTATAATTATATTTTGAACAATTTCACTGAAATTCAGCTTGTTGGGACTTTATGTAACTTCACTCTCATTTTTTGGTCTAAATTGACCGGACTAATAATACATTAATTAACCCCAATAGCATGTCAACTAAAAAAAAACATGTCATTTAAGTGTATATGAAATAAGAAAAATACCATTGATGTTATTACTAACAATCCAAGAATTCCCTATTTGTACATTGCTCTATCAGCCATTTTTTTCATGTGTTTTTAAGTTTTGCAAATTGCTTTTTTGCATACATGCATGTATTTTTTTCACCCGTGCAAAGCCAGGGCGGGACGCTAGTATATCATAAAGATATTAGATATACGTTGCGACTGTGGTTGCGATGTTTATGACTAAGTATACTTTTAGTTACCAAAATGTTCAGGGCGGTGACGGTCGTGTTAGGGTAAGCATTCATATAAACATTTTGTTTTTAGTTTTTCCGTATATTATCTTCATCATCGGCAGCAGCCAAAAGACGTCCACTGCTGAACAAAGGCCTCCCCTTTAGAAGGGAGGGGTTGCCATAATCCCCACGATTGGCAGACGTCTTGGGCATCGCAGTATAGATGGTATCCAATAGAAAGACGCTGCTCCCCGTCTTTTTGTTTCCCCTTAGTCGCCTCTTACGGGCACCCTACGGGAGGTGATGGACTCACCCACAGAACCCCACACCACACAGTTGAAAAACAAATATAAATTGTAAGTATACATTTTATTACATAGCAAATACTTTAGGCACTGTGCTAGAATTATCGGTAAATACTATTTCCTATCATTTTAAACCCTTTTTTTTTTTGACGCGGGGTAAATCTTCCAAAGATCCCCGGGAGCTGTGGGGCTCGACCGGGGTATGTGGGATTCTTACCCACTAAAACCCCCGCCGCTGTCGCATCGGCACATGAGAGGGGGACCCCAGGGCTCTCCGGTGGGATCTGCACCAGGGGCCCCTCAGTGCCTTGCCTTTGAGCCGGCCGCCGGGGGGCGCATTGTAGCCCCCCGGGAACCTGACACGGTACTCACGGGGACGGGGGTCGCAACCCCGCCGCCGTCCTCCTCGGAGTCGCCGCCGTACTCAATGGACGCTCGAAGGGCCCACACCCCGAGCGTCCAGCGACTCCGAAGGATCATTTTAAACCCTAAGGTAAGGTAAGGTATTCACACCACCAAAACCAACCAACCAAGATGGCAGCGGCTGGCAGCGCACATTCAGTGTGAAAGAGTTTTAAAATTTATCTACAATTCGTAAAAGCCCAGTATCGCTTGAAAAACGCGGCGCGCGGGCGGCATCAATATGCCAGCCTGAGGTAACTTTTCTTTTTTTCGCGGGGGAAACCTTCAAAAGGTCCCCGGGAGCTGTGGGGTTCAACCGGGGTATGTGGGATTCTTAACCATTAAAACCCCCGCGGCTTTCGCATCGGCACATGAGACCCCAGGACTCCGGTGGGATCTGCGCCAGGGGCCGGCAGCCGCGAGCGGTGCTGTGTTTAAAACTCTTTCACTCTGCAAAGTGCGCTGCAAGCCGCTGCCATCTTGGTGTGAATTGAGTCTAACGCAAAAAGAAAGAAGTTTACTAAAAATAACGGATCTCCGTTTATACAACCCGTTACAGTTCTTTACAAAAATACGCTCTTGAAAAATAGTTCATTTTAAAGTGAATGGCTCTAAAAAGATTTTTTTAGGGAAAAACAATTGAAAGATAACTCACGAATAAAAGATAACAAATAACACAAATAAATTTATTTAAAAAAACCCAGTCAAGTCGGAGTGGGGCTCGGGCACTGTGTGTTCCATACCATCTTTGGACGTATTAAGGTTATTTTTCAATTCGAGTAACTACGTATTGAAGTTATTTTACTATTCGACTACGTATTAAAGTTATTTTACTCGATACCCTAGCCTATACCCTAAGATAGCAGAAAATCCAAACCTTAAACTTAGTTTGCTTGTGTGTTGTGAAATAATAAAAAAAGAACAATGGTACATACCCAAACTGGTTTATTGACACTAAAACATCACTGACACGAAGGTTACACATACTGTGACACATTTACAGGTAATTATAAAAATGTGGGGACTTCCCCAAGTAGTCTCCGCCATCCCCAACAAACTACACCAACTCCAACGCTCAAGAAATACAATTAAATAACACGACCGTATTATAACAAATCTAGTGACAGAATGACAGAGTAATAGAATGACAGAGTGACCGCACTATACGACTACTAGAACGAACTTTCAGCACGAGATCTAATAAATGAATGTCTCTTGCACCGCCAGAGCAGGGACTTATATACGCGTTTGCTGCGATCGGTCATTCTACCATTCTACCCTCAATGGTATTTATAACAGTTTTGAAATATTCGACACGGCCTCTCCTGGCATGAGACCGTCCCCGGGCTCGTTAAATTTTGACGACTGTTCCACGAGAACAACACGAAGAAGCGGACTCCATCCATCGTTCACAGCACCACTCGAAGAAGCAGACTCCACTGTCCACAGGAAATCTCAGAGTCTAGGCTGCGACAAGCACAACCCAGTTACGTTGACTTTTCCTGCACAAAACACAACACAAAGTCAGAAAACATACACGGTCATAGGTTTTATTCAGGTCTTTTTCTGCGTAACCAAGCTTTACATCGGTCTCTAACAGGTCACTCCAAAACCTACGAAACTAGTAAGCTAAGCTCACCTAACTTAGCCTAAGCACAAGGGTATTAAACAAACTGATAACTGTACCAATCACCTGGGGCAATTCCCGTCGGGGGAGTGCCACCTCACGACTCGCTAGAGATCTACGCGTACTTACGTGAGACATAGCTTTGCATGTCGATACCTCGGGGCACAAAGGGCGTAACCACCATTTTGGCGAAAATGACTTTTTAATGCAGCCCTACTCAGTTTTTTCTGCTCTATCGATCTGTATATTTAAAATCTTCCAATTCGCCAAAAAATGGTGTTTACGACCCCATTTTTTGTAGAAAATAAAACAGATATTTTTAGTTTTTGTGTCGTAACCGCAACCACTGTTAATTATCATAAACGCGATGGTAATAAACGCCACCTTAGATTATACAAATGCTTTTACGCCTAACAATTTTCACCGATATATTTTTAGTTTTGGGTCGTAAACGACATACCTAGTAACATTATGGTGCTTACGCCCGAACATATCAATTTTTAAAGAATCAACTTGCCCGATACGCCCTTAATAATGTCTGTTGGTCTAAAATAAAAGGACACATACACCCCAAAAATCAATGGATTTGTGATGAATGATGGTTGTAACCGTCATCTTGCCTACTAATTCAATCAGTTTGTAGACAGTTACTTAGTTTTCTTCAGTTGATTAAATATCAATTACAATTTTATATTATGGACTTTATTAACTTGGCATACCTATTTATCAACTCAGATAACAAATTATACAAATAATTATTGATGTTACCTATACCTAATTACCTGTCTTACCCAAACCTATTCAATAACACATTTTATTTATAAGTAGGTACTAATAATTATAATAAAGCTGGATGGAACAGCTAGTTCATTATAAAAGGAAAATGATAAATAAAGAACACTTTACATAATAAAAATATTGTTTATCAAACAATCTAGGTATCGCCACAAAATTTAACACTATTAACTAACCATCTTAAAAAAAAAACAAGGAACTCTTGAGTTCAATTATTGTAATTTTTAAGTCTTTTGATGACCTGTTAGTAGATGGGTACTTTAAATCTACATAGACCTATGAATACCTAGGTATACCTGTGTAGTTACCTACCTAATAATCAGCCACCAAAATAATAAAAAAGTTTAATTATATGATCTCAAGATTGGTTTATTTATTTGTATTCATACTTTATGTACACATTGCAAACACAGTTTTGAAATACAAAAAAACACACAATATTATGTACAATGGTGTACTTAACCTAATATGAACTCTCTCCCAGCAGGCTCCTATAAGGAAAGAAGAAACAATGAATAGGTAGGAGCAAGTATACAATTAATAAAAATGAAATATAATAATACACATACATATTATTATATTTATAATAAAATAAATAAACTAATACTATAAAAATAATACATATAAAATATTAAATGAGATCTATCTGGATGGTTAGGTTGTTAGTGCTAAATTTTAAGATAACTAGATTATTTAATAAATTACCTACATAATGTGATTTTTTTTTATTTTTTTTTGTTTTAAAATGAAAACTAGCTGTTCCATGTCATCTTCATCCACGAGAAACGTTTTTGCTTCACCCCCGAAGGTCGTAGCGTGATGTTAAATACCTTCCTCAAGAATTGAACTATCAAATTCAAAAATATTTTTTCAAATCCGACTGTTAGTACACACTCCTAGTCTTACACATACGGCACACACACACACACAAACAATGCTTACAAGTTTTCAGATGCGTACCTTAAAACTAAATTTTTCTGTTAGTTATTATTTAAGTAATTTCATTCAATTATTTGAAATTTCTGTATGAGAGTCGAGCTCTTCAAGCACAATTATAACTACTGGTACTAAATAGTAAGAATCTGTTACTGGCAATATGGTAGGATATCTATATACATTTTAAATAATACAATGTGCTGTTGATTCTATGATTAATAAAGGAAAAAAAAAGTTAGTTTCAGAGATTAGCGCGTTCAAACAAACTCTTCAGCTTTATTATATTAATTTGAATAGTTTTTAGGTAAGACATGCAACTAACTACTGGACTAGGTAATACCTATCAATAATTATTTGTATAATTCGTTAATAAATAGCAGTGGCGTGCATACATTTTTATGCCAGGGTAGGCAAAAAAGAAAATTTCTTGGAATAGTTATTAAATAATAGTCATTAAGAAGAGGGTAGGCACAGTCTTTTTGCTTGTATGGAGTGCACGCCACTGATAAATAGGTATGCTACGTTGATAAAGTCCATATAAAATTGCAATTTATATTTAATCAACAGTAGAAATCAAAGTAACTGTCTACAAACTGATAGAATTAGTAGGCAAATTGGCGGTTACAACCATAACTCATCACACATTCATTGATTTTTGGGGAGTAACCGCCCCAAACATGCAATTTTTCGGGGTGTATAGGAAAGCTAATTTTGTTATTTTTAAATTTATTCCAAATATAATATTACTGTGTTCTGCACCAGAAAAAAATAAGACTTTTGGTGTATAAATGGCTTATTTAGGTCAAAAACCAAAAAAGTTATGTCAACAATTAAAATTATTTTTTTGTTTTTTGGCTCTCCTGAAAAGTCGAGTTTTGGTGCTTACGCCCTTTGAGCCCCGAGGTATCGATGTGTGAATCGGTTCCAGATAAAAGCATGTTTCAACCCAAACTATCAAGTGGGGAAACTATGTGTCATTACAAAATTACACAAAAATTCGACATATGTAAGCTAAGTTTCCCTAACTCAGCCTAAGCACAAGGGTGTAAAATAAACTGATAACTGTACCGACCACCCGGGGCAGGTCCCGTCGGGGGAGTGCCACCTCGCTAGAGATCTACGCGAACTTACGTGAGATATAGCTTTGCGTGTGTGAGTCGGCCCAGATAAAAGCATATTTCAACCCAAACTATCAATTACACCACGACACGTTAGTGGCCAACCTGTGGCATGACCCTGCGTGTACTACAGCTCCAGGACCACGTGTCCGAGCATAATATAAAACACCTTAGGCATGTTCCATATACTAGGATCGCATGTCTGAGCGCACTCCAAGACAGCATTCAATAACATGAATCCGTACCATACTTGAAGTGTATCCGTCGGCTAGGATAGCATATCTGAGTACGAGGACATCCGAGACAGAGGCTATCCCAACCGCAAGACAAAACTTCCGTTAATGTGTTTTACCCTTTGATCTACTAAGCATTTTAATTTGCAACTCATTCATCTTCTAGTATACACACTTAAGGCAAAACACCCTGAAGTTTGTCAGAAACATGCACTGCACACGGCATAGGTAGCTACCATCAGTACGCGCCCATAGCTCCCAGTCTACCAGACACGCACACCGTACACGGCATAGGTAGCGACTATAAGGTACGCACCCATGGCTCCCAGTCTACTAGACACGCATAAGACAACAAAGAAATATACCTCCCAACGTATGGCGAAGACATGGCAACGCCACCAACGCGAAAGTCGGCTTGGTGACGAACACACGTGCTCCTGTAGCACACGCTTTTTGGCGCAGGAAGGTGAAATTATCGTTACTACAAACGGTTTCAGAAGGTGTGTTTATTTTCCAACCTTTCACAATTAGGTACATATGTAATTAGTTAGTTATAAACATAACGTTGATTAATAATTAATATAATGCGTGCGTGGCTTGTGTCACAAATTCACACAATGCTTATTTTCATGTCGACGACCACAGAGGTACAATCTTGCTCTCCCATAGACCAGAGAGTGCGCGTAACAATAAATATTATTACAACACAGACATAGTGCGCCAAGGCGCCACAGCTTCACGACTCCATTCGCCTCAGCACGTGGCAGCAACGCCTATCTGTCTGTATTTTTCCACTGCGAACAGAATAATAGAACACGCAAGTATCTTCTTTTTGGTTTAGGGCCCACAGCATCTTAGCGGCGCAGCCCCACCCACAAATTTGGTCAGCGACACTCAACAAGGCATCAACCCCTTGCCATTTTGTATATCGCTTTTAGCCTGTTAACTCATTAACAGGCTAAAAGCGATATACAAAATCCGGGTCAGTGTCTTTGGACTTTCCTGTTGGTAGATTTGAGAATCTACACTGACCCGGGAATCAAACAGGACTTAAGCCAGATCTGGAAATCGAACCCAAGACATGTCAAATAAAGATCCAGTCCTCCACAACGGGTCTGGGAATCGAACCCAAGACATGTCAAATAAACGATCCAGTCCTCCACAACGGTATGCTATAAGCGCATAAAAATACCACTTTCGGCGGGTATAAGTTGTTCTGCCCACCTCACAGAGAATGAATTCCATGCTACTTGTATGGTTAGCGTATTGCTCCCATAGTCCACTCTGGAGATGATTACTTTCAACAAAAAACAGAAGCAACTCACATCAGTGTAGCCGTCATTACCAAACGGTCAAACCTGCAGCTGCTTTTCTAACTTGGGTGTCTGGCCATCACGCTCTAGTGTGCAGCGCTGCAACCACCGAGTGGCGGGCCCATCGCCACCGTGATGTGGCGGGCCCAGCGCCACCGTGATGTGGCGGGCCCAGCGCCACCGTGATGTGGCGGGCCCATCGCCACCGTGATGTGGCGGGCCCAGCGCCACCGTGATGTGGCGGGCCCAGCGCCACCGTGATGTGGCGGGCCCATCGCCACCGTGATGTGGCGGGCCCATCGCCACCGTGATGTGGCGGGCCCAGCGCCACCGTGATGTGGCGGGCCCATCGCCACCGTGATGTGGCGGGCCCAGCGCCACCGTGATGTGGCGGGCCCAGCGCCACCGTGATGTGGCGGGCCCATCGCCACCGTGATGTGGCGGGCCCATCGCCACCGTGATGTGGCGGGCCCAGCGCCACCGTGATGTGGCGGGCCCAGCGCCACCGTGATGTGGCGGGCCCAGCGCCACCGTGATGTGGCGGGCCCAGCGCCACCGTGATGTGGCGGGCCCAGCGCCACCGTGATGTGGCGGGCCCATCGCCACCGTGATGTGGCGGGCCCAGCGCCACCGTGATGTGGCGGGCCCAGCGCCACCGTGATGTGGCGGGCCCAGCGCCACCGTGATGTGGCGGGCCCATCGCCACCGTGATGTGGCGGGCCCAGCGCCACCGTGATGTGGCGGGCCCAGCGCCACCGTGATGTGGCGGGCCCATCGCCACCGTGATGTGGCGGGCCCAGCGCCACCGTGATGTGGCGGGCCCAGCGCCACCGTGTTGTGGCGGGCCCAGCGCCACCGTGATGTGGCGGGCCCAGCGCCACCGTGATGTGGCGGGCCCATCGCCACCGTGATGTGGCGGGCCCAGCGCCACCGTGATGTGGCGGGCCCAGCGCCACCGTGATGTGGCGGGCCCATCGCCACCGTGATGTGGCGGGCCCAGCGCCACCGTGATGTGGCGGGCCCAGCGCCACCGTGATGTGGCGGGCCCAGCGCCACCGTGATGTGGCGGGCCCATCGCCACCGTGATGTGGCGGGCCCAGCGCCACCGTCGTGTGGTGGGCCCAGCGCCACCGTCGTGTGGCGGGCCCAGCGCCACCCTGGTGTGGCGGGCCCAGCGCCACCCTGATGTGGCGGGCCCAGCGCAACCTGATGTGGTGGGCCCAACACCACCGTGATGTGGCGGGCCCAACACCACCGTGATGTAGCGGGCCCAACACCACCGTGATGTGGCGGGCCCAACACCACCGTGATGTGGCGGGCCCAGCGCCACCTTCGTGTGGCGGCCCAGCGCCACCGTCGTGTGGTGGGCCCAGCGCCACCGTCGTGTGGTGGGCCCAGCGCCACCGTCGTGTGGCGGGCCCAGCGCCACCGTCGTGTAGCGGGCCCAGCGCCACCGTCGTGTAGCGGGCCCAGCGCCACCGTCGTGTGGCGGGCCCAGCGCCACCGTCGTGTGGTGGGCCCAGCGCCACCGTCGTGTGGTGGGCCCAGCGCCACCGTCGTGTGGTGGGCCCAGCGCCACCGTCGTGTGGTGGGCCCAGCGCCACCGTCGTGTGGCGGGCCCAGCGCCACCGTCGTGTAGCGGGCCCAGCGCCACCATGGTGTGACAGCCCAGCACCACCGTTTGGGTGGCAACGCCACTCGTGCAGCGCCGAACGCCACTTGTTCATAACCATAATAATTTATTCACACAGCGCCAACACTACTCCTGCAGCGCCAACGCCACGCAATCGCCTTGGCGACTGGTACTTACACCTTCTGTAAACAGAACTACAGAAACAGAATTAAAAGTTTGACAAGGCCTTAAAAATAGGCAGTAGGTAGTCACATCAAAAAAATACCTGGAAACAATCGGCCCTCGTCAATATTAAGGCCTGTACGATCCACCAGACTTACCGCTCGGCCTTCCTTCACAAAACATAACCAAATCTAACCAGATTTCAAATACGATTATTAGTCACCAACCGAAAACAAATAAACCATGAGCAAAAAACTACACTTCAAACAAAAATATCACCAACAAAATCCAACTTTACTGCCTGAATTATTAGCAATCGCATTCTAGCAGTCAGAATTCAAATCTATCCATTCAAATCTACGTTCGAATCACTGCTTCAAATAAAGCAACGAAATAAATAAACCAAACAAAATCGAACCACCAACCAGATAAACCAAACCAATACAACAACCAAATAAACAAAATTCTAACCAAATCCACAATCCGAGCCAAAGCAACTAATACCGAATGGTGAAGACACCTTTACAAAATCATGTAACAAAAAAACGTTCTAATTTTGTCAGAAGCCGTCAAAAGAAAACTATTACACCAGACTAGCGAATATCACCTAACTTAAACTTATTCGTGTTCCAGCAACCACTATTACCATAACAAAGACTAGACAATATCGGCATGAATCGTACAACCTGTGGGCATCGCTAATAATTTTATCGTAACAAAAAACTACCCATATATTTTTTTTCGAGAAAAACAAAACTACATGAAAATAATGGAGACGAATATAACAAAATGCTTAGAATAATAACGCATAGAAACCGTGAACATGTACGCATAGTGAGGCAAGTAAAACCGAGCCAGAATGGCTCAGTAGCGAACAGCCCGCGTCAGTGCTTATAGTCGAGTCGTAGGGCTAGCAGCTCTCGATATTTTATTTTAAAATGATGGTTTGTGCAATAAATGGAAATCATAGTACATTGGAAAAATTTAAGAAACATTGTAACATAACATTTCACCTGCAAGTATTACGTTTAATCTAATATTTTAACGTAAAACAATCGCCAAAGTGAAAACATTAATTTTAAATTTCAACAGACGACATTATATGAAATGTTGCCAATAAAAGGAAAATTGCCACCCTAAATTTGCTTATTAAGAAAAGATTTATTTAAGTACTAGATGATCCGCGCACGCTTACGTTTTCGAATGGCAATAAACGGTCACCCATCCATGTAATGACCTTGTCTAACGTTGCTTAACCTAGTGATATGAAATATACTTTACGACCTATTCTCACACCTAACAAGTATACATAAAAAAAAAACATAAATATCGGTCGAGCCGTTTCGGAGGAGTGCGACCACAAAAACAGTGACACAAGATTTTTAGATCGTAGATTTGTTATTTCAGATCTTTTAAATTAAAAAGTAATTCATCACTGTCAGCAATAATAGTAATTTTATTCTAAAAATTAAATAATGACCTCAGTAAGAAGCAATTCCATTTTCCCTAATTTTGGGGAAAATCTGATTCCCCTAACAACATTATTTTCTCACTTGTGTGCGTGTCGCAGAGCGTCAATACGCGCGACTTACGCCTACATCAATGATATTGTGCCTCAAACGAGACAGTTTTTTCGTATGAAACTATCGTTCTAGGCGTTATTATTCTAAGACAAAATGCATCAGAACGCGAAGCGGATAGGCCAGAATCCAATCCCACTTCTGATTTTAGAAACCCTAAGTGGAAATAATAAAAAAAGAACAATGGTACATACCCAAACTGGTTTATTGACACTAAAACATCACTGACACAAAGGTTACACATACTGTGACACATTTACAGGTAATTATAAAAATGTGGGGACTTCCCCAAGTAGTCTCCGCCATCCCCAACAAACTACACCAACTCCAACGCTCAAGAAATACAATTAAATAGCACGACCGTATTATAACAAATCTAGTGACAGAATGACAGAGTAACAGAATGACAGAGTGACCGCACTATACGACTACTAGAACAAACTTTCAGCACGAGATCTAATAAATGAATGTCTCTTGCACCGCCAGAGCAGTGACTTATACGTGGCGTTTGCTGCGATCGGTCATTCTACCATTCTACCCTCAATGGTATTTATAACAGTTTTGAATTATTCGACAATAATACACACATCAAAAGTGTCTAGGGATCAACATATATTTTTGCAATAACTTTTCTCCTGATTGATATTAATTAAAATTTTCTTTAAGGATTCATCAAATAAAGTGTTTTCGTTTGTCACAGTAACGATAAACCAAGTCACCTTTGCATTAATAAAGAAATTTGCCATTTTCCTAATAAAGGGATTTTTGACATTTGAACCACTAACACAAAAGTTCGAAAAAAAGACTGAAATAACAGTTTTCTTTAAAATTTTATTGGGTAACTTAAACAATTAATAATCCGTGTTTCTACCGCGAACACTAACAACACAAGAACATCGGTTTGGCATACTCAAAATGAGTTCATCCAAATCACGCTGTGGAATGGCCGCCCATGTTCGTTGCAACAACAAAAAAAGGTCTTCTTGCGACTGGATACCCTCCATATTCGGCAGAGCTCTTCTCTGTAGCATATCCCATGCATGCTCAATCGGGTTCAAGTCTGGCGACTGAGCAGGCCAGGGCAGGACATTGATGTTAGCTGCGGCGAGAGTCTGTCTTACAACTCTTGCGGTGTGCGGTCGTGCATCATCATGCATTAACTGAAATAAGGGACCGATTTGCACTTGTAGAGGAACGATGACGTCTGATACAATCGTCTCAGCATAAATTTGAGCGTTGAGGTTGCCTCTGATCCAAATCAACTCAGTTCTTCCGCCGATCCAAATACCCGCCCATACCATGATGGTTCCACCACTATAAGGATGGACTTCCTGGCAGGATTTTAATCGCTGTTGGCGTCCAGGGGTTCTCCAGTGTCGTATACGTCTTGTATCCGGTCTCATACCAAAACGAGACTCATCAGAAAAGCACACGAAACGCCATTGTTCTTCTGCCCAATTTCTGTGTTCAAGAGCCCATTGATATCGAATCCTACGATTGTGCATTGCTATAGGTGGTACCCGTAGCGGTCTTCGGGAATGAAGGTTCACTTCATGCAAGCGGTTTCTGACTGTTTGGTCGCTAATTAAGTTCCCTGAAGAGTGATGAAGCCTCACGGCTAACATCATGGCAGTTATTGTTGGAGCTCTTCGAGTTAAGATTTGAATATATCGGTCTTGTCTCCGTGTGGTGCAGCGATACCGTCCTCCATGGCGCTCAGCCACGGTACCAGTGCTTCGGTAACGTGTCCAAAGTCGACTGATAACACTCTGTCTTGTATTCAGAGCTAAAGCCACAGTACGTTGCCGGGAACCAGCTTCTATCATTCCCACGGCTCTGAGCATTTCTTCCCTGCTTAAATGACGTCGCCGCTCCATAATAACGTTGGTTTTAATCAGTAGTAGGGAAACAGTAGCACTAATAATGTCTTCAATGCGTTGTATGTTTTTATAGGGAAAATATTGACAGCTGATTTTCATCTTTTACTCGAATTTGATTCACAGTTCCTGATTCAAATTATGAAATGCACCAAAAAGGATCCATATAAATTTATAAAATCATAAATTTATTACAAAGCCACATCTCAATCTCAAGAAATCCGCTTAAAAATGCTTGATCCCTAGACACTTTTGATGTGTGTATATTCTGATAGAAGTGAGCTAAGTTGCACATTACAGGCTGTGGGTTGCAGCCTAAGCCGTAGGCGAGGGTGTAATTCAGCCAAGTGTGTAATAAGCAGAGCTCACGAGTTCCATACGACGTTTTTCAATACATTTGGGGCTCAAATGTGAGGCTTGAGAGGGGGGGGAGGTGTTCCGAAAAAATCACCAAATATCACCAGGAGACAATATCAATATCATATAATGAGACATCACGTGTATTTATTTCTCGTTGAATAACGGTTTCTAAACCAAACAGCGGCACGTGGCCTTGACTCACCGTTGCCGGCAACGACTTCCCCTTCAACATTTAATCAGTTACATGTATAGATAATATACCGAAAATTTAAATATAGTTTGTACAAAAAAATACACATGCTTTTGGCTAGGGGGGGGGGGGGGGGTGTAGTTTAAAACCTCACCACATATCACCAGGAGGGGGGGGGGAGAGGGTCAAAAAGTTGTTAAAAAAAACATCACGTGATTAATGGACGACCCCTTTGCGGGGAAAAAAACAAAATAATTTAACACACAGTGACAAATGCGATAAAAACAAAATAAGCATGACAATTACGGAAAATGGCGCGCGTTTATCTTCACGCCCTGAATGAGCATGCGGCCTACTTCAAAATTATAATTATAAGTGATAAAATGCAAATATTTTAACATTTACAACAAATTATTGTGATAATAATAAATGTTTGTTTGACTTAATTAAGGTCGTAGGTACACATTTATTTGTGTACACAACACCTCTTTGTTTTTACAACAAAAAAAAACTGTATTATCCGGTTAAATTAATAATGCTCTGTTTACTCGCATCTAGCTTGCAGTAAGGTATACTAATTTTTGTAGAGATAATTCTATTACGCACTAGTGCGTAATGTCATTATTACGCACGCGTGTGTAATAGCTCGGTTTATGACCCTAAAAGCTATGTAATGAGGCTCACTTTACGAGCGTTGAAAGATGTAATGGAGAATACTTTGAAACGCAGTATATGTATGTAATTTGTTTTATTCAGTATAACCTCCGTCTGCGCTATTTTTACGTTAACTAAACTTTTAATAACAGACATTCGCATCGAATAGATAACCTCCTTTTTTATAGTCGGTTAAAAACTGGGACCCACTTTTTACTTGCTCTCCGAAGCACGAACCCGTTTAATTCAAATGGCGTTAAACGGTCACCCATCTATTTAATGACCTTACCTAACGTTGCTTAACCCGATCGATTACAAAACCTTGATAACAACTCTCTATGAGTGTTCCCTTGCTAATATTTATTATATTATAAAGAAAAATTGATAAAATCTGACCAAGCATATAACTAAGTACCCATTTTGACTTTAATCCCCTCTCCCAAAAGAACCGTGCTAGATTACGGGATAAAAAGTATCCTATGTCCTACCTCGTAGTAAGATCTCAAATCATGCCAAGTTTCATTTGAATCCATTCAGTAGTTTAGGCGTGATGCTCAGCCGTGATACAGACAGACAGACAGACAAAAATTAAAAAAATTACATTTTCGGCCTCAGTATCGGTTATAGAATGCCCTCCAAAAATAATTTTCAAAATATCTTCAATGTACAGAATTGGACCAGTTTACAGTTTTATTATAAGTATAGATTTAGCTTTTGGCGAACTGTTGGTGTCGACACCACGGACCCGAGTGTTCCAGAAAGTCGGTCAGGCCCCCAACAGAGGGGATAAAGCAGTGTCTTATGTCACGGGCATGAAATTGAATCACGAGCATAACGAAGGATTCTAGTAACATAGTACAGAGTTAATACTAGAATCCTGAGTACAGCGAGGGATTCAAGCTCGCCCAAGACAAAGACACCTTTACTGTTGAATACACTACTTTTCACACCTACTGCGAGGTAATAAGGCACAAATACCAACTGCTAGATTTAAAATGATATCAACACAGCGATTTGTAGCGTTCGCGCCTTTTTACCTATTTTTTTCTTTTCTATGAGACAACAGGGTTCTGTAGTGGTATTCTGTAAGAACATTTACTGCCGGTCCCAATATCTTATCGATCCCTTACTATGAGTTATAAAATATAAAAAAGCGAACCGACTTCATTATCACTGAAAAGTATAAAATAATTTGTAATTTTGGCACCAACTTCAATAATATTTAAATTATTTTATACTTTTCAGTGTTATTGAAGTCGGTTCGATTATTTTTTTGAATATTTTATTTTATACTTGCTTAGTGATATTTTCATACTAAAAGATTGAACCACCGAAGACGGTAAAATGATCTAGGTAGGTTATGATCACATTATCGTCTACATAGTTTTACGTAATTCATGTTTCTTCAGAAAAAAATATCCGGTCGTAATGAAATTTGCATGGAATCATCATAGTAGTTTATTCTTTCGAATAAAAAAAGAATCATTGAAATTGGTTCATATTTGTCAGAGTAATGTGATGGAGAACATCAGTTTTATAGTTTATACCAGATAAATTCCTCCACATCGTTCATGGTCCTCCAGGAAGTTCTTATCCGGTTGTGATAAAATTTATACAGATTAATAAAAGTGATTCTTTCTTTCGAATAAAAAAATAATCATTACAATTAATAAACATTTGCCAGAGTTATGACTATTTTTGTCCTTAAAAAGCGACGAATATGACATTTTTTAGGCACATCTGCAGGTTTCCTGCGCGGTCTCCATTCTTGTTTTTTCAGGAACTACTTATTCGTAAGCAATAATTTTTTTATGGGACCCAATCAACGGATTAAAGAATGGATGGAAAAAGGATTTTTTTCAAATCGGTTCATAATTGCCAGAGTTATGCGCGTACATAAAAAAAAAGACTAATTGAGAACCTCCTCGTTTTTTGGAATCGGTTAAAAATAGTTACCCTCGATAGCTATAATGACATATTTCCGTCAGCAGCTTATTATTGTTCAAATGACAGTCTGTCAGGGTTTTAGTTATCGCTCCATTTCGGAGGTTTATCGCGGGATATCGATGACTTGATCGATGATTTTAACCTATAGTAAGGGATCGATAGGATATTGGGACCGGCAGTTAACCGTCTTTTTTTCGTGCAAGTATCTGCTTAGAGTAGTATAAATACTCTAAAGAATCTCTGTATGTACGCGCGAGATACACATTATAGTGCACAAGTGCTTGCGTAGACAAGTGCACCACTCTGTCTTCCAAACCGATGGGACGGAAGATGGTCACGACCAGGGAGAGATAAGGTCCAGGACCGACGTGTTACATGCCCATCCGACGCATGAATCAAAGATGATTCATGCCTGTGAGAAACAACTACACAAAGTTGTTTCTCCCCGCGAGATTCGAACACGCGACCTCTGGTTTGCAAAAGCGGTTCCCCGCTTCGCCACGGAGACTACAAAGAACATGTATATTCTGATCTCACGAAATAATACGTGTATGTCATTTAACAGTGCTTTAGTTGGTGTGACATGGAGCGAAGAATACGTGCGCTTTCCACCAGGGTTCAAGTTCGGAGCAGCCACGGCTTCATACCAAGTGGAAGGTGCCTGGAACGTTAGCGGTTAGTTGATTTATTATAATTTAGTATCTCAAAAAGAACCAAGAAGAAGAAAGAAGATTATTTGGAGTAAAGGAACCTTTTATCGTTCACGTGAGGAATGAATATTTAAATGACAAATTATTGTAATGAATCCATATTATATAAATCCAATTTTCATTATTAAGATATATA
The DNA here is from genome assembly GCA_911728495.1 of Furcula furcula. Taxonomy (NCBI): domain Eukaryota; kingdom Metazoa; phylum Arthropoda; class Insecta; order Lepidoptera; family Notodontidae; genus Furcula; species Furcula furcula. The sequence goes on along the minus strand of OU452264.1, from coordinate 4,233,835 downwards.
ATTGTGAGGCAAATAAATTAACTTATATTTAGGAATATTGATATTGTACTCAGATTAATAATTTATTATTTAATTTAAATTATTATTTTTGTTATGTTAGTCAGATTTCACTATAAAGATATGACGTAAGTAGGTAGAATTAGTTTAAATTTTTTGCATGCTATTAAGGCTAATATGGTGATACTTGTAATAATAATTAACATCCATGTAACCCATATTATTGCAAAATAAATGAATTGAATTGAATTGAATTGAATCACTCAGAAGGTCCTCAGGATTCTGTAGGGTTGAGATTTTTATACGCTAAAACCCCCGCGGCTGTCGCATCGGCACATGAGGTGGACCGAGATTCTCCAGTGGTACTTCTTTGCGCCAGGTAACCTTCAGTGCCTTGCCCGCCGCCGGGGGGCGCATTGTAGCCCCCCGAGAACCCGTCACGGTGCTCACAGGAAAGGGGGTCGCAACCTCAACGCTGTTTTCCTGAGTCACCGCCGTTGTCGATGGACTAGACACCCACACTAATAATGAAGTTCGACGGTGGTATTTGCGCCATGTACCCCTTAGTGCGTTGCCTTTGAGCCTGCTGCTGGGAGGCGCATTGTAGCCCCCCGGGAACCCGTGACGGTGCTCACAGGAAAGGGGGTCGCAACCTCAACGTTTTCGTCTAGAGCCCACACCCTAAACGTCAGCGACTCCAAAGGGGAGGTGCGATGCTGTGCAAAGTTTTCCGGTATTGCACAAGGAGTCTATGTTCTGAAGGGCAATCGTTCGTCTCTTTTTACGTTCTGAAGGCAATTCACTTGAGCTTGTAAATTATTCTTGGTGTGTATCTAACTTAGACGACTTGTGACAAAAGTTGGTAATATGTTAAAGTGCTTTGTGTCTTGCCTGACGAGGCACTGCTTAACAGCAGAAGGTAAATGTTTAACGTGTGCCACTGTGATTTTGGATCGGTCATGCTCGCCATCGAAAAGTCTTTGCTTGTGGCGGCTTCGTGTGGCGGGTCACCCCCTTCCCTCCAATATGGTTGAGGGGAGTGATGGCTGCTTGGGGGGACTGGTCCGACTACTATCCCTTTGGCATTTTAGTTTGTTGTATTTTCGTCGTATTTTTTATTTTATTTGATATTTTGAACGGCAGGACACACTGTCGCTGGTGCTGATCTAATTGTAAAAAGACAAACTTTGTTTTAAAAAAAATGTGAAAAAATGACAAGCCCGCTGAGTTTCTTGCCGGATCTTCTCAGTTGAGGCCGCGTTGTGATCCGGTGGTAGCTTTTAAAAAAAAATGACCGTTCAAAAGTGCTAGCGTTAAGCCTATTTGAAATAAAAAAATTTGAATTTTGAATTTTGAATTTTTTGCTCTCAGACACAGGGACCTTGCTACCTATACAATAACTTATCCATGCTACAAGTAATGTGTAGCTAAACACGGTTTTAAACTTTCATGGTACAATACAATACAATACAAATACTCTTTATTGCACACAAAAGAAAGATACATTTGAAATTAAAACAATTAAACACAGTGAACAACAAGGCGGACTTATCGCTAAAGCGATCTCTTCCTGTCAACCTTGGGGTACAGGACAGCTATGCAATTCATTAAAGTAACCAATCGTGACTACGCTCGACAGCAAGCTCGATGTCGAATTAGTCTTCATTTCGACGTCGAGCATAAATCCGCATTCTCTATCACATTTCGGCTCGACGACGAACTGGAGGCCGTGCCGTTCGCTGCCGTTATCTAAGGCGAGTTAAGGACTGCTCAAAGTTTTTTTCGGTAAAAATCGGTTTTTATTTTAAACACGATTCTAATGGAAATGCCATCAATAATAAAATTTCTGGATGCAAAAGATGGTTCAATGAACATCATACTTTCAGTTTTAGGCACAGGAATGCACTATACATTGTTTTTTCTTGATATGAGTTTGTGTTTGGCAGTATGTGGTCGATACCTTTGCTTGATTTTAATTCGAAAAATCACGCAGGACATTTCAACTGTCATTGTCAATGTCATGTCGCGTTCCAAGTGTCTATCTAGTCTAGGTACAGGGTTTCCAGATTGGGGGTTTTTATCCCATTTTGGGGAAAAATAAAAACTTCGGGGAACTTTTGGCGAAACGAAAACTATGGGGAAAATTTTGGTGAACACATTTTTGTTTGGCGAAAGCTTGTGGAGAAACAAAAGTCTAATTCAGAAAGGTTAAATCATTTTAAATCGTTTCATCAAACATATTTCAGAATCTCACGTAAAACAATAAAATACTCATGGCTAATGGTCAGAATGGCGGGGGAAGGTGTATTTTTTGGTGGATAGAGATCTTATTTTAATAATCTCCGCTATAGTTTCATCTCATAGTAGTAGTATAGATATGTGAATTTTGGTTCCTGTTGTCCCTCTGGAACAGTTTAATAATTCTTTGCCAAAGAGTAGCCTCTAACGTACAAGTTCCCATCTATCTTTAAATGACAAAGATTTAGCCAAGTACGTAACAAATAAACTAAGTCGTTTTTAGTTTTATAAAATTATTAGGTATAGCTAAGGAAGCATCAGATACGAAATTAATTTGGGGAAAATTGTACAAAAATGTATCTTTTTGGGGAAAAATAAAACCTGATTTGGGGAAATTTCACATGCAGGACCTGGAGACCCTGTCTAGGTAACTGTTGTATATCGATGTGTTTACATTTAATTTTTTGGGAAAACGGATATGGTATAGTCAATCGATAAAATTAGCAATAAGTTGACTTTTTTCTTAAAATGAGAAGTGAACAACGAGTTGAAACGTTAGAAAAGCATAAGGTTCTCGCGACTGGACTTGCTCGTACTCCTCATACCACACACCGTACTCAAGGAAAAATGAATCCTGAATACTACTATGATTGCATCAAAACCTTAGTCACAGACTAAAAGTTAACAACGATGGGCTAAGGTCAGCTGAGTTTTGATAATTCTTTATCTTTTACTGTAGATATAATTTACCACTGAACTAAACTAATACAATTTATTTATTTTAGTACAGGGAAGATAAGAAGGATGTCCTTGTCATCTTCATTGAGATATATTCATATATTGATGGCGGTTGCAGTGGAGGAAATCCATTTGAGAGACAGCTGTGAAGGAATACAGCGGGCTCTGGAAGTCGATATAAGAAATAATCTTAGAATGACATCAACTGTAACATGCCGTGTTTAGGTGCTATCAATATCACAATAAATGTATGAACACAGGTGTAATGATGAAAGAAAATGAATTATTGACTTTTATCTTCTAAAGAAAAACAGGGGTTTACATAGTTAGTTCTAATCTAAGTATTTTTCTACTGTGTAATATTTTTAATAAATGTTTTATTGTAAATAATAATTGTTTGTTTGTTAATACTAATATAAGTAGTTTTTTGTATGTAGGTGTAATCTGTGGAATTAATGAATTCTACCATCCTAAACTTTGCCCTCCATAGGTAATATTTTTTCCTGCGGTTTCACCTGTTATATATTTTTTTTAATATTATTTTTGTAAACAAACAAATTTTACCAGTTTATGTAACTATTGTTTGTTTGTTTCCAAATAAGGTATGAAGTTCTTTTTTTAATATTTTATTTGTTGAAAAAACAATACATATTAAATATTTGATTAAATTAATTCTTTCTTATATTTATGTAAATACTACACATTACAATGAAACCGGCTATCACCCACTCTCCTGTATTTTGTAGAAACTTCGTGAATTCCTTTTTACAATATTAGCCTTGCATTTACAACATGAATAACTTGTGTGAGAGGACTGCAATATATAGGTAGTAATCCACATTTGTGGCCACTAGCATCTTGTAAGTTCCTCATTCCATTAGCCTGAGATGATAGGGGTACTTATATAGAATCTGAAAACAGTAATTATTTTAATAACATAAATCAACTCTAAACAAGTTATTTAGGCACTTTTGCATTTAATAAGTAAGTAATCACTGGCATTGTATTGTTTATTTATATTAGATAGGTTATGCACAATATTTTGTATAACATATCTAATACAAATAAACGATTGGGTCAGCTAGGTGAAGACACCGAGGTTTAACCCACGGCACGTCCCAGGGAAACATAGATAGGTACACAGTACGTTAGTTACGAGACAAGTTAGTTACTTACTTATATGAAAACGAATTGAGAGATTCAAATAGATACCCTTTTTCTTCTTTCCTTCAATTTATTAGTTAATGCACTAGTCATCTTCTATGTCGAGGTAGATAATTATGTTTTCTAAGTTTTCTGTATGTTTTACTTTGGTGTGCAAATAAAGAGTATTCTATTCTATGTTGAAATATTAGTACTTAAATCTTCAAAAAGCCTTTAATTGAATTATGTAATTCATGAACTTGACGACGCTTAAGGAAATCATCAGATTTTTTGGCTCTTAGTAAATCTACGATGCACAACACACGTACAGCTACTTTAACACTATTCTAAACACAAAAACAATAAATATCCACGTATAATAATACAATTCAAAAACTTTTAAAGCAGCGGTGGCAATTCGTTCACAAATTCGCCTACAAAAAGCTGCAAAATACAAGCTTTCTATTTTGACAAGTTATGTCGAGGCTATGGGCGAAGTCGAGGGCAAGACGATTGTCAAATTTTGCTTAACGAATACAATTTTCACCTACGAACAATCAAATTATTCGACCGCAAGTAGTTCCACCAAAACGCCGTTAATTCTCGTGGCGCTAGTGCTGCGTAAGCAAAGTTAGTGAATGCGAAAACGCAATTCGCCGGTGCTGCGGCGTCGAACTCGAGGTTATTTTGCTTAGCGCATAACACTACAGAGCATTCTTAAGGGCAGGTGCAATTATATAAATAAATTAAGTGGATGTCGTGTGTGTGTGTGTGTGTGTGTGTGTGTGTGTGTGGATGGTATTTGACAATTTTATGTTGACTTACACTGACATGATTATTTTGCGAGCGTCATGATCACAGTATAACTGCAGGCCTTTGTAGCGTCCGTGGCGCAGTGGGAAACCGCTTGCTTCGCAAAACGGAGGTCGCGGGTTTGAATCTCGAGGGGAGCAAAAACTTTGTGTAGTTGTTCCTTACTGACTAGGACAATGCATGTCTGTAAAGTAACACGATCCATGCGTTGGATAGGATGTAAGAAGTCGATTTTGCGCCTTACCTCTCCCTCCCGGTCGTGTCGGTCTTCCGTCCCATCGGACTGTGGCAGGTAAAGGATGAGAGAGTGCACTTATGTCTTACGCCAGCACTTGTGCACTATAATATCTCCCGTGTAGATGGCCGATTTTTGAAAGTCTTATGTCTTGTCTTATATTAGGCCGGTGTGGTCTTATCGGCCAGGAGGACATTATAACTTCAGGATACGGTCGGGTGATAAATTAGGAAGCCAGTTCGAGTTTCACTAGTTATCATAGTAATTTACTGAAAAAAGGGGGTAAACAGATTTGTGATAACACCTATGATAATTGAGTGTAACGGTGTTTACTGTAAATTTCAGATAAAGGCGAAAACATTTGGGATAGGTTTACGCACACAAGACCAGATGTAATAACTGGTGGTGTGACTGGTGACGTGGCCTGTGACTCCTACCATCTCTGGAGACGAGATATTGAGATGGCCACTGAGCTGGGATTACATTTTTACAGGTAAGACATTTTCAAGATTACATAAAATACTTGCTTTAAGCAAAAATATTTATTATAGGCTATAGCGGGGCTGTGCCGTGGGATGCCGGCTAAGAATTTGCATCCCCCCCTCTCTTCCCGTGGGTTTCGTAAGAGGCGATTGAGGGAAAGCCAGAAGACGGGCAGCAGCGTCTTCTATATAACATATCCTTCTCTTCAAAACTGCGATCCCCAAGACGCCTGCCAAGCGTGGGGATTATGGCAAACCCCCCACAATGATTTACAATGATTATTTACGGCCCCCGGTCCCCGGCAGCTCCTCTATTCCCCGCCTTGGTAGCGGGCGGGGTAACGGTCGAGCAGGGGGTGCGAAGAATCTCCGGAAGATGCCCCGCTACCACCCCCACCGAACTTTGGCCCTGGCAACACATAATGTCCGGACACTCAGGACTGACGAGAAGATTATCGAGCTGGAGGAAGAATTGAGCAAGTTACGTTGGGATATCTTGGGATTATCTGAAATCCGACGAGAGGGACAGGATACGATAACCCTTGATTCCGGAAACTTGCTCTTCTTCCGGGAAGGAGATCGAAAATCTCAGGGTGGTGTTGGGTTTCTCGTCCGTAAGTCCCTCATTAACAACGTTGTAAAGGTCGATAGTGTGTCGAGCAGGGTAGCGTACCTTATACTCAGAATAACCAGTCGGTATTCGTTGAAGGTTATACAGGTTTACGCTCCGACCTCGGCACACCCTGACGATGAAGTAGAGGCTATTTGTGAGGAGATAGCAGAAGCCATACATACCTCCAAAACACACTTCACCGTTGTTATGGGGGACTTCAACGCGAAGGTTGGCACACGGAATGGCGATGAGTTGAGAGTGGGGTCATATGGGTACGGGCAGCGGAACCAAAGGGGCCAGCGGCTGGTCGACTTCATGGAGAAGGAGGGACTCTTTGCGATGAACTCCTTCTTCAAGAAGCGACCATCCAGGAAGTGGACGTGGATAAGCCCCGATGGTTCAACCAAAAATGAGATTGACTTCATCATGACGACCAAGAAGCATATATTCGATGATGTCTCCGTGATCGGCAGGGTGAAAACCGGTAGCGATCACTGCATTGTTAGAGGCACATTGAATATCAACGTCAAGCTTGAGAGGTCCCGTCTGATGAAGTCCACGCTCCGTCCGGGAACCGCCCAAATCCGAAACCCCGAAGACTTTCAACTCGAACTGCATAATCGCTTCCAGTGCCTCGCCGAATGCGAAACTGCGGACGAGATAAACAATGGGTTGGTGCAAACTGTCCACGCAGTGGGGTCCAAGTTCTTTAAGACCCCACGCCGTACAAAGCCTCAAAAGCTCTCCAATACAACCATTAAGCTAATGGAAAACCGGACTGAGATGAGACTGCAATCTTCAGCTGATATGTCGGGTTATGCCAAACTCAATAGACGAATCTCGAAATCCATGCGACACGACTTGCGTTCCTATAATACAGCATGTATTAAGGACGCAATTGAGCGGAACGAAGGCTCTAAAGTGTTCGCAAAGAATTCGTCTATTGGGCGTAGCCAAATGACAAAGCTGAAGATCGATGACGGCAGTGTCATCTCATCGAAACCGGAGATATTGAGAGAGCTTGAGAGATTTTACGGACAGTTATACACCTCAACACGGGATCCCATTGCCAGAACAGTTCAGGACACCAGAGCTAAACTAACCCGACATTACGCTGAAGACATCCCAGACATCAGCCTGTACGAGATTAGAATGGCTCTCAAACAGCTTAAGAACAACAAGGCGCCGGGTGAAGACGGAATCACAACAGAACTTCTGAGAGCGGGTGGAAAACCGGTACTTTTAGTCCTCCAGAAGTTATTTAATTCCGTCTTACTCGAGGGTACTACGCCAGAAGCATGGCACAGGAGTGTGGTGGTTCTTTTCTTCAAAAAAGGTGATAACACTTTACTGAAGAATTATAGACCCATCTCACTCCTGAGCCATGTATACAAGCTGTTTTCGAGAGTCATTACGAACCGTCTCGAACGCAGGTTTGATGACTTCCAGCCTCCCGAACAAGCCGGGTTCCGAAAAGGCTTTAGCACCGTAGACCACATACATACGCTCCGCCAGATTATACAGAAGACCGAGGAGTATAATCGGCCATTATGTCTAGCGTTTGTGGACTATTGCAGTTGTATTGCAGTCCCTCCAGCGGTGCCACATTGACTATAGGTACATCGAAGTGTTGAAGTGTTTGTACAGCAACGCCACCATGTCGATCCGACTACAGGACGAGAGCACGAAACCAATCCCATTGCAGCGAGGTGTGAGACAGGGAGACGTTATTTCTCCGAAACTGTTCTCAAATGCATTGGAGGACGTTTTCAAGCTCTTGGACTGGTACGGATTCGGCATCAACATCAATGGCGAATATATCACTCACCTTCGTTTTGCCGATGATATAGTCATTATGGCAGAGTCGCTGGAGGACCTCAATACGATGCTCAGCGACCTCAGTAGCGTTTCCCAACAGGTGGGTCTTAAAATGAACATGGACAAGACGAAGATCATGTCTAATGTCCATGTTGCACCCGTACCGGTAGTTGCTGGGAACGATACACTCGAAGTTGTTGACCACTACGTATACCTAGGACAAACTATCCAGTTAGGTCGGTCCAACTTCGACAAAGAGGTCGCCTGAAGAATCCAACTCGGATGGGCAGCGTTCGGGAAACTACGCGATGTCTTCTCGTCCGAAATACCGCAGTGCATGAAGACGAAGGTTTTTAACCAGTGTGTGTTGCCAGTGATGACATATGGTACTGAGACGTGGTCTCTAGTGGTCTCTAACGGCTGGCCTTCTAGAGAAGTACAGTGCTCGGAGTTTCTTTGCGCGACAGAATCCGAAATGTGGAGATTCGCCGAAGAACCAAGGTCACCGACATAGCTCTCAGAATCTGCAAGTTGAAGTGGCAATGGCCAGGCCACATCGCTCGAAGAACCGATAACCGTTGGGGAAGAAAGGTTCTCGAGTGGCGACCACGAACCGGAAGACGCAGCGTAGGCAGGCCTCCCACTAGGTGGACAGACGACATTGTGCGCGTCGCAGGTAACCGGTGGATGCAAATAGCCAATTGTCGTTCATTGTGGCGTTCTAAGGGAGAGGCCTATGTTCAGCAGTGGACGTCTTCCGGCTGATGATGATGATGATGATAGCGGGGCTTTTGAAAGCATTTTCCATACAAACGCCGTTTATTATTTCTTAAAAGTGTCACCTAGCGAGAAGTAGACGAGATATGTACTGATAGAGGTCAAAACTAGCTATAGTTACCATTCAATAGATGGCGTGCCAAAATATCTGTCTGAAATAATCTTAGTAGACTACTACGAGTACATCTTATTCTCTTTGGAAACAGTAGTACAGTACTGAACAAGAGATAACGTGAATTACAATAAACATTATTGTAGAACAATTTGTACGCAGTCCAAGTACTTGTTACTACTAAACAAAATGGACTTAAATTACATTATAAATACATAATACATATATTGTATATTTCAGCTCGCCTCGTTAAGACATTTCATGTGATATACACATTTTGATGTTTTTAGAAGAGCAAATAAAAATGGTGAGTGACGCCCGCCATATCAACTTTTTAGAAAAGCGTATGTCACTCCCACAACTGGAACGAATCTAAAAACATATTATAAGCCAAAATCCATTTAGCAATTTAGGCTGTAGGCCTTGCCAAAGAAATAGACCATTCAGTAAATTTACCATAATACGATATGCTATACCGCGACCGTTCCTACCATCATTAGTTTTATATTTTAAACTCTGACATGATATGAAAATAAATATGCTTAATGAAAACGTGTTGTAAAAATAAATACATCACCACCAAAAAAAAACCCAACTTAGCCACACGTAAAAATAACCTGTATGTAACTTAGTGACACGTAAAAATAACCTGTATGTAATTTAGTGACACGTAAAAATAACCTATATGTAACATAGTGACACGTAAAAATAACCTGTATGTAATTTAATGACACGTAAAAATAACCTATATGTAACATAGTGACACGTAAAAATAACCTGTATGTAACTTAGTGACATTTAAAAATCCTTTATGTAGACGCGTCATTAATCTACTATCTGCAAGTTATCTTTATCATGGAGACACGTAAAAAACCTCTATTTAGACGCGTCATTGATCCACTATCTGCAGGTTATCTTTATCATGGAGTCGACTCCTGCCAACTGGGTTTTCCAACTACGTCAGCTGGGATGGCGTTAGATTCTACAATGACCTGATCGACGGCCTGCTGGAGAAAGGCATCGAGCCTTTAGTCACTATATACCATTGGGATCTGCCGCAACCGTTTCAGGATCTCGGTACGTTCCTAATATTATAATATTGGATATACTACGGCCACAGCCCGGGTTGTCAATTTGCCAATAGGTATACTTAAATGTTAAATTATGGTACCCTCTCTTACTTTATCACTGTGCCCAACTAGGTCCATAAATGTTACTAAATTTTGAATTGTCATCAAATTATACCTTATGAAAATGTGAAAAACGAATATGAATATTTTTTGTACGATAAATAATGTATGTAGTAAGTACTTATATTAAGGTTGAAAATGAACCTAAACAGTACATTAAAAAATAAACATTATTTATTTTTTTGTTCTGGTATCGCAAGCTGACATGTTTTTTGTCGCTGTATGTATATCTACCGGCGAGGATAATCAAATCAACTATTATTTTTTTGTTTATCTACTTATATACATTACCCGCACAAGTCATTAATGAATTGAATTATGAAATTCCGAATAACGGTACTATTTTCATACACAAATATATATTTTGTAATCTAATGTACCTACCGAAGTATACGGGATGTAGTTTTGCATTTTTTCCATATTTGTAGACCTAACGGTTAAGGAATATGTCAATTGATGAAAAATAGATGAATAATTCCAATCAATAGAACCGATAACCGTTGGGGAAGAAAGGTTCTCGAGTGGCGACCACGAACCGGAAGACGCAGCGTAGGCCTCCCACTAGGTGGACAGACGACATTGTGCGCGTCGCAGGTTACCGGTGGATGCAAATAGCCAATTGTCGTTCATTGTGGCGTTCTAAGGGGGAGGCCTATGTCCCAAGGTCGGCAACCGCGCGTGCTCTTGTTTACCTACTTTGCGCGAAGATCGGTGCCAGACGGGGTCGGGACCCGGACACACTGTCGCTGGTGCTGATCTAATTGTAAAAAGACAAACTTTGTTAAAAAAAAATGTGAAAAAATGACAAGCCCACTGAGTTTCTTGCCGGATCTTCTCAGTTGAGGCCGCGTTGTGACCCGGTGGTAGCTTTTAAAAAATTGATCGTTCAAAAGTGCTAGCGTTAAGCCTATTTGAAATAAAAATTTTGAATTTTTGAATTTTGTTATTTTATAGTGACTGTTGCACACGATCATGACTTCTTTTCGTACCAAACATAAAAAATATTTCATTATTTTAAGTCTATCATTTAATTATTTATTATGTTCTTTAAAATGTAGGTATATATCAACCTCCGTAAATATGGCGAGAATGCAGAACCACATCTCGTACTTATAATAAGGCTATCAGTTGCGTGTAGAAATAGATTATAGATTTTTGTATAAATAAAAATATCCAAAGGCCGCTCTTTAGACTTAAATCTTCTTTCTTTCCAGGCGGTTGGACCAACCCCCTAATAGTCGACTGGTTTGCAGACTACGCGAGAGTAGTCTTCACTCTATTCGGTGACCGCGTGAAGATATGGCTGACTTTCAACGAGCCGATTACTTTCTGCGACATGGCCTATAATTCCGGATTTTATGCACCAGGGATACTAGATACTGAGCTCTCTCCTTACCTGTGCAATAAAAACGTTATGATTGCGCACGCCAAGGCTTGGAGAATGTACGATGAGGAATTTCGGTGGAAATATCATGGTAGAGTATACCTGTCAAATTGGAATAATATAGTCTTTCAGCAGCAGCCCAAAGACGTTCGCTGTTGAACAAAGGCCTCCGCCATAGGAGGGGGGGGGGGGGGGGTTGGTTGCCATAATCCCCACGTTTGGCAGGCGTCTTGGGGATCGCAGTATAGGTGGTAGGTAATCCAATAGAAAGACGCTGCTGCCCGTCTTCTTGTTTTTCCTTACTCACCTCTTTCGAACACCCAACGGTCGGAGATAGGTGGGTACTGTGATGCTCATGCAAGCCTATGGCTTTAAGATATCTATGTTTATTGTCAAAATTAAAAAACACACATATTATTAAAAAATGATGCGTTGTGATCTGGTAGTTGTAAAAAGTTAACAATATGTAAATGCCCCCGTTAGGCCTATGCATAATAAAGATATTTTGACTTTGACTTTGACTTACCCGGACACCCCAAGAGTACTCTTAATAGTCCATAAAAAAATCAGGCAATGTCTTATATACTTTCTAAGGCCGGCCGAATATTATAAATCTACTTAGGGACTGCACTGAGGGACATCTGGTGCAGAACCCACCAAAGAGCCCAGGCTCCCTTCTCATTTGCCGATGCTACAGCCACGGGGGTTTCAGTGGGCAAAAATCCCACATACCCCGGTAGACCCCATAGGGATCCGGGGACTTAGTGAAGGTTTCCCCAAGGACAATCATTCACCATTCGGCGAAAGTCCATTAAAAGTAGAAAAAATATCCTTGACTCATGTTCAGAAACGACGGGCCCATTGGTCTAGTGATTAGATACTCTGGCTGCTACCCGATGGGTCGTGGGTTCTATTCCCACCAAGTGTCTGTGTGTTATTTATCAATTTAAGTATGTATTTACAAAAAAAAATATGTATATACGTATCAGTATCAGTTGTCTGGTTTCCATAGTACAGGCTCTGCCTAGTTTGGGATCGGATGACCGTGTGTGGACTGTCCCATGATATTAATTATTATTATTATTACAGGTGAGGTATCACTTGCAAACCACATAACATGGATATGCCCACGGAGTGAAGAAGATGAGGAACTGGCCGAGCTGGCCAGGGAGAATTATGTAAGTACCTATGTTTTTAGTCTGTCGGTCTGTTTGTCTGTCCGTCACACCCACTGTTTCAGGAGCCACTGATGCTATCACTCATTCACTTTCTTCACTTCCTAATTACTAACCTAATTTGAGCTGCGTCTATGCGCGCCCACAGGCTATGTGGGTGCGCGCCGTCACCCAGATACATTCAGTGTTCCCGTATCTAGAACTAATTTACTGAAGTATGACACGAGCTACTATTTTATGTCAGATCGATATATTTAGTTGTACGCCGTCTAAATTCACAGAAGTATCAATCAGATATGTAGAAAGTGAGTTAACTTAGTTGTTATTAATAGTTAATGATGAATATAAAGCATCGATTTGGTATAACTAGCTAAATAAAATACTTTTTAATTTTTTTATGGTGATCGAAATGTGACGTCAAAATTCCAAAATGAGATTACTATTATCGAGTGGGGTGTCATATAAAAGGGCTTTATTTGCACAATGCAAAACAGATATTTATTTTGGCTTATGTAGACAAACAAACTTAGTTTTGCGGTTTGGGTTTTTTGCTATCTGGGATGTAAACGAATAGTAAAATAACTTTAGTAGGTCTAAAGAAGGTTTGAAAGTTCCATATTTTGGGTACATTGCCTCAAATACTGCTGGAAATACACCCAAAATATGGAAAAGAAATGTTCCAAAATGTATGGAGCCTGGGCTAGGAATTTGTACACAGTATAGTCTAAAATAGGGAAACACACTTAATTTTTAACTATCCATTTACTTTAATTTGGCTATAATTGCTTGTAAAACTTAATAATTATTACTTAGAATTGCAACACATAACAAAAAACTGGCATGGCGGAAGAGTGTCATTGTCATGTGTCATTTTTATTATCAATGGTGTTAAAAGTATTTTTACTACAGTACTCTTGTATTTTTGTTTCTGTTTTCTCATACATCATTTTAATAGTTAAAATATCAATGATAATCAATTTACTACATACAATACACGCACACAACCAACTGTGACAAGTGTAACAGCAGCAGTAGCTATTGACATCTGGCTGGCTGACAGTGTAATTCGGCATCAGTGAGACGCCATCTTAGGACGCCATGTTGAATATAGATATAAAATAAATGATAATTATAATTAAAATTACAACAATAATAGTGATTTAAATGAAATATTTATATTTTTCCCGAATTCTATGGATTTTTCTCAATTTTTTGAAGTGGTGTACATATTCCTAGCCCATTTTGCAACAACTCCTTTACGGAATATTTCCAGTGGTGGTACATCACTATTTATAACCGAGCCATTTCTCATTTCAGGGAGGTAGATATTCTCATCCAATATTCTCCAAAGAAGGCGGTTGGCCTCCAACTATAGAAAAACTGATGATGGAAAACAGTAGAAAGAAAGGCTACTCCAGGTCTGTGCTTCCACCATTTACGCAAGAAGAGAAGGAGTATGTGAGAGGTACGAGTATATACCTTGATTTGAATTACTTATAAAAAGAATGGATTCCATTCCAACATCCGTCTTATTATGAACAGCAGGATAATGAGCAACCTAGGTTTAAAATCAGGTGTAATGAACGTTTTTTCTGTAGATTGTCGGTAGCCTGTAGGTTTGTCGATATATACTGCTTTTTAAGTCTGTAAAAAGAAAGAACGGATTCCGTACTTTATTTATTGTTTTTTAATGCAGTATACCTTATATGGGAATGATTATACATCATTCCATATAGAAATGGAATTAAACCAATTTTTCTAATACATATTTATATTATATAGGTACTTTCGACTTCTATGGACTAAACCATTATACAAGCCGCGTGATACGTAAAGCGAGAAAAGATGAACAAATAGGATTTTGGCCGGTGTTTGGTGCCCCTGAGCTGGACGCTGTTTTAGAAAGAGATCCTATTTGGCCCGTTTCGCCATCATTCTGGTTCTATGTAAGTACAAGGACTTGTATCTATAGTTAAGCGACGGCGGCGCTAAAGTGAGGATAATAATACATATAAATAGGTTTATCCAGGATCCGCATTTAATCCCTGATTACGTTATGTCGGGGATTACTTACATGATACCAAAAGACACATCAGACTCCACAAACCCAGCAAAGTACAGACCCATTCGCTTGACTTGCTTACAAACAATTTATAAAATAATTAGCTCCTGCATTACAGAATTAATTCTTTTACATATAAGCAATAATAAAGTCTTAGCTGAACAGCAAAAGGGCAGCCGACGGTTTAGCCAAGGCTGCAAAGAACAGTTGATAATAGACTCAATTCTACTACAACTAGTTAAAAAATCGAAAGACGAACTGTATACTATGTATATAGACTATAGGAAAGCTTATGATTCAGTAACTCATTCATGGTTACTGAAAGTCCTAGATATATATAAGATTCATCCTGTTCTGATAACATTCCTACAGACGATAATAAAGAAATGGATGACAAGACTTCGCATGAAATCCAATTTGAAGACAATAGAAACAGACCCTATTCAAATAAAACGTGGTATATTTCAAGGAGATTCCCTGAGCCCTCTTTGGTTCTGCTTAGCTTTAAACCCCTTGTCAAATATTCTAAATCACACAAATAATGGTTACCCTTTGAAATGTAAGGCTGATGAATCTAACAGAATAATAACATACCAACTAAATCATTTAATGTACATGGATGACATAAAATTGTTTGCACATTCTCAAAGTAATTTATACAAATTAGCAAAACTAACTGAAGATTTTTCTAGAGACATAAATATGCAGTTTGGAATTGACAAGTGTAAAATTAACTCAGTTAAAGCAGGTCAAATCCAAAAGCTCAGTTACACATTAGATACCGGTCAGCTAATCACTTCATTAGAACAGAATGAAGTATATAAATATTTGGGATATAACCAGTCGCATCATATACAGTACAAAAAAATCAGAAGTGAACTCCTGCAACAATTTAGACATAGGCTGAATATTTCACTCCGTTCACAATTATATTCTGGCAACCTTACAAAAGCTATAAATACTTACGTAATACCTATCCTGACTTACTCGTTCGGTATTATAAAATGGTCAAAAACTGAACTCAAAAATGTACAGAGGATAATAAATACATCAATGACCAAACATAGAAAACATCACCCACGAGCATGTGTTCAGCCACAAACACTATCGCGAAAGGAGGGAGGTAGAGGACTAATAGATATTACTAATTTACATAATAAGCAGATGTCTACTCTCAGGACTTATTTTTATCACAGAAGCATAGAATCTTCACTACATAAGGCAGTTGTATATAACGATAACAAGTTAACGCCCCTGAATCTACAGGACAGATCGCAGCAAAGTAATGAAATACAAACACCAATAGAAAATAAAATAACAGAATGGTCCCGTAAATCGTTGCATGGAAGACATCGTCACCATCTATGCCAACCTAATGTCGACAAGGTCGCGTCGAACGCTTGGTTGAGCCATGGAGAAGTCTTTCCAGAGACCGAGGGATTCATGATCGCTATACAAGACCAAATCATAGAAACGCGAAATTACCAAAAATATATAATTAAAGTCCCCAACATACGAACAGATCTATGCCGAAAATGTAATAGCTGCCCAGAGACTATACAGCACATAAGTGGCGCATGCAAATCTATTGTACAGACCGACTATAAACATAGACACGATCAAGTTGCTAACATTATACACCAAAAAATAGCTTTCAATCTGAATCTTAATAACAATAAACCAATACCATGCTATAAATACACTCCTGAATCAGTACTAGAAAACTCTCAATATCGACTTTATTTTGATCGTGCCATATTAACAGATAGAACTACTCATTATAATAGACCAGACATTACTATACATGACAAGAAGAACCACACGGCAATCATTATCGATATAGCTATACCGAACACACACAACATACAAAGGACAATAGCTGAAAAACTTGCAAAATATACAGACCTCAAAGATGAAATAAACCGAATGTGGCGACTAAACCACGTCACTATAGTTCCTATAGTACTTTCAACCACGGGTGTCATTCCAATACAACTCAATCACTCATTAAAATCTCTGAACCTTCCACCCTACACATACATTACCTTACAGAAAGCAGTCATACTTAATACATGTAGAATAGTCCGTAAATTCTTACAAACAGATAAAGACGTACATATCAATACAGAAAATTTCGCATTATCCATTACACGATCATCCTTCGCACAGCCGTGCGAAGGTAGTACCTACTTGGCTTAGGCCCGTACTAGCACAGTAACCGGCATCGCCGAAAAAAAAGAAACAATTAATAATAATAATAATATAATAATAATAATATATATAATAATAATAATAAAAAAAAAACTGTCAACAATGTCAGTCGCAAATTTTAATTTCTAATATGTATTTTTACATTTTTGCCATTAAAATTAACCATAACCCATAAATCAATCTAAGGGCCTCCGCCCACTAGCGTTTTCTAGCTGCAACGACTGGCAACTTTGCGACTGCATCGCGTTTTAGCTACTCATTAGCGACCATTGAGCTACTCCTTGCGCTCGGTCGCTGTATCGGAGTCGCGCGTTTTAGCAACCGCATCAATGCTGCACCGCGTTTTAGCGACTGCTGTCATCGATGCACAGTGGGCCAAAAATAAGGTTCACTAGCTTAATTTTTTTGAAAAATGTAATATATTTTATGTAGTTCAAATACACGGATTTGTTAAAATTACCATAACGTCGAATTACTTAGTAATCCCCGGTTTTATTTTTAACTTAACAACATTAAATGTTGTAACAACATTCCAAATGTATCAAAATATAATTTGTTTCCCCTTTTTTTGTGTTTGAATTGTAAAGCTGAATCTTTTTGGTCACGTTACGGTTATGGTAACAAAACCGTCTGAGTTTCAACCTTAACCCTTTTACAAATATCACATGCTGCTATTGCGGTATTATAGATGTCGTTGTTATTATGTTGATATACATATAAGTATGTATAAACTAATACCCAGTAGGTACTTTATAAAAAAAACAAGTTCGCTTTGCATCTAAGTCACCAGGATTTGACTAATCCTTCTGAATAATGGTAAAATCGCTTAAGAACTTTGAAATGCAAATACATAATCAAGAAGTTGAATGAAATATAAAAAAATCACCCAAAACAATTTTCAGGTATTATTTAATTATATAATCTTTACGATAAACAAGCACAATAAGAACAATTTAGACAGAAAAAAAAACTACAAATGCGTAGTTTTTTTTTATAAAAAGAGAACTTCATCTGCCTTTTAATTAAACCAATGTATTTAATAATAATATACGTTTATTTCAGACTCTTGATCCATACAAGAAAAATACAAAGACACATTGACAAAAAAAAGGAAGAAACCAAACAGAATAAATAAATAATAACTAAACTAAACAAAAAAAAACAGACATTCCAGTAAAAAAAAGAATTTTAAGCAGCTATTTCACGCCAACGTCTACACATGTTCGTTATAGACCAACGGTCCGCGATTTCTTTAATAATACCGTTTCTACACTGACCAACCCTGGCCATATATGAAGCAATTCAGCTTCTCTGAATGGCATTGAACGTGTTCAGACGCGCCTCCGTAAACTTGCTAGAGGCACTACAGTACCTATTTAAAACCCATGAGGTGTCTGAAAATGTTATTATATTGTACACGAATACCATCCAATGACGTCCTTTTATAATTTGTCCAGAGTTGGCAAGTGTAGAAGTTTTTACAGTATGATTCAAATAAATGCACTTAAGTTTGAACATTAGCTTTAAAAAAATTGATCTTCTCTCACTTTCTTGGTAATAGATATGTATTAGTCTATCATAATATATTATAATATGTAGTTTATTTTTTATTTTATTAATTTATTTTTAAATATATATATATTTTTTTAATCCACTTAATTTATTTATATAACTGCACCTGCCCATAAGAATGCTCTGTCCTGTACCCCAAAGTTGTCTGGAAGAGATCGCTTTAGCTTATCGCTAACGCCCGCCTTGTTGTTCACTGTTTTTAATTGTTTTAATTTCAAATGTATATTTCTTTTGTGTGCAATAAAGAGTATTTGTATTGTATTGTATATTATGTACTAGCTTTATCCTGCAGCATCGCTTGCACATATTTAGTTAATATCCTAGGACAATTCACACACGGTCATCTGATTCAAACTAGGCAGAGCCTGTACTATGGAACCAGACAACTGATACTAATACATATATACTTTTTTTTTGTAAGTACATACTTATATAGATAAACACCCAGACACTTGGTGGGAATCGAACCCACGACCTGTTGGGTAGGAGACAGGGTTACTAACCACTAGACCAACGGGCCCGTCATCAGTTAGTACTTAGGTATAGATTGATTATAGGTTTTAAACAATCAGTAACAACGCATATTGTATAATAATTTCATGCAAGAAAACTTCGTCCTTTACACGTCGTCATTTCATTTTCATCTTATTTTCAATCGGCCTGTATTGTCCAAACCAATAATAAATAACTTACTTCGCGCGTTTCGCGTTTCGTCGCATTTAGCAAAGTGTAAAGAAGAGCCCGGAGCTCTTCAGTTTCTAAAGCAAGCGGTTTCCCTGCGCTTCCGAAGCAACAAAGTAAGTTACATAAATGAAAAACGGCCAGTTCATGAAACCTTGATTGAACTGCGGGATAAAATTTTCTCCATTTTCATAACCCCTAGTGCATCTATAAAATCACTTAAAGCTTGCGAAATATTTATTTATTTATTTTATTTAAAAAGTCTTTTCAGTACCTACGTATTGTGGTAATCGAACGCAATGATCTTATATCGTTATGATTATGAATACGGTTGTTTGTATTTAAAAACCACAAGAAATACATTATCAAAAATCTTATGAAAGAGAAGCTTGTTTTAACGCCCACTGTGCGCTGTAACGTGTGAATCCAATACACTGTAACTACGAAAAACTGATTTTGAGAAAATGAGCAAAATAAATTTTTTTAGTTTTTTCAAGATTACTCCAAAATTTTCGTTAGAAAGTTTTTAGTGTTTGCTGCCAATTTAAAAATAATTTTATAAGTTATCCAGCCTATTAAGTTTTATATATATTTAGAGTATACATAATGAATTATCGTCGATAACTTGTGTTGCTCTAATAGTTGTCAGAAGCTAAGGAAGATATTGTTAAGGCAATACACTATATCATATAGTTACAGTGTATTGACTTGGGAAAACAGGGCCCAAAAGTGTATTGGTAGGTATAAGTTGGAGAACCATAATACTGCACAGACGTGGCAGTTCTTGATATATTTTGGTATTTTCTATTGAGAATGCTCCATATTTAGATCTTGATTTCAATTAATGCACATTTTTAGAAGTCACTTGTTACTCTTGATAATGTTAAGTTGTCCACTTTAAATTGTCTCTCTTAGCTATATTTGCCTTTATCTTCTCCTTTCTCTTTGAGTTCGGTTACTGAGGGGGTTGGGAATTATATCATCATGGTCTTCAGTTAAAATTGTTGTTACCTAACATTGAAGTAACCTTGACCAATCCTTGTCCAATAATCACTCGTTTCTTAAACTTTTAAATTGAATCCTGTTCTTTCCCGTCTTGGGAAGAACGCTTGTCATTGTCATTCCTTTTCCCAAACAGCCAAATTTTTCTGTTACAAATTTTAGTCCTATATCTACACTCCTTGTTCTGTTCTGGAAGTCCTGGAAGGTATTTATTGTTTACAAACAAATGACAGACTATTTTACACCTAATTGTCTTTTAGTCCTTAGTTTTAGTAAAAATAAGTGATGTTTGACGCTTGGTTATAGAAAGCAAACAACTGATTATTCTGGTATTATTGGATCTTGGTAGTGACTTCAATTCTGTTTATTTTGACATACTTCTAGGCATTCTTTCCTCTCTCTATGTCGCTTTTTCAGCTATCAATTGCTTTGATCATATTCATATCATCGTGGGCGCTCCCAGTCTGTCCGCTTTGAGGAGACATCATCTGTGTGGTGTGAGCTTGAGGCGGGTGTTACACTGGGTGGCGTAATCTCTCCTCTTTTCAGTTTTCATGAATGTTATCGCGAGGGTTTTCTAACTATCATCTCTATGCATGATCATCCTTAGCTTTATCGTCATGCCAATATTGATAAGCTTCGGTAAGCGATATATACGCTTAATAAAGATTTAGATAGCATAAGTCAGTGGGCAAAATCAATTGGATTGTTAGTGAACTCTACTAATTCTCAGGCTATCATATTTGGTGGCGGATACGTGATGAATCTGGTTGACATTAACTCACTCTCCAGTTTAGTTTTCGATTCCGTACCAATTGCATACTCAAATAAAGTTAAAATTCTTAGAGTTCTGTTTGATTATAATATTTCTTGGGAATCTCATGTTGGAGATAGGTATAAGTAAGAAGATCTTTTACTCTTATCAGTCTCACAAGCGTCTCCAAAAATTTCTTCTGCGTCAGACAAAAATCTTTTTTGCTTGATCTTTAGCTCTTTTCGATTATGCTGATGTATGTTTCTAGATGCAACTGAGGAGCTTCTTAATAAACTGGAGCAATTGTAAAATTTGTGTATTCATTTCATCTTTGGTCTGCGGAAATATGATCGTGTCGGAATTTCGGGCTCAACTAGAATATCTGCCAATCCGTCAGCGGCGGAACTGTGGTACATTTTTTATTTTCTAAATTGTATACTTAACAATCCTTAATCTCCTCTTTATCTTTGTGAGCGTTATTTCTTGCTCGTGTCTTGTGACAAGCCTTGACGTTCCAGTATATCTCTGCATTTTGAAGTTCCTCCTCATTATTATAGTAGCTATAATGTTTTTTTTTTACCATGCAAGCAGTGCGGCTATGGAATTCGCTTCCACATTCCTTGCGTAGTAGCTGTAATTTAGTCATATTTAAAAAACAACATTTCCTCTCCAGATAGATTTATTTTAATATTTAGTGTATTTATAATACTATATTTATTTTTAAATTTCAGTACGTATTAGTTCATCAGCTCATACTTTCCAGCCACTGCGCCGCCGTCGCTCTCGACCAGATCGACCAATAATAATTGAAATCGATAGCCCAGCCTCAATCTGATTGGCGCAGCCGCGTCGCGCTAGCCCTTCTACTTTGTTTTGACAAAACACTGTATCTTGCAATCCGCGAAGATTATTTGGACAATGCACTGCATCATCAATTGCCGTGTTTTACTATTTCAGGCCTGTAGTTTTTAGTAAAAACAGTGTAATTTGCATTGCAATATCTCAGTATTTTACATACAAAGTAAAAAAAAACTATGAATGCTATAACATCAAACAGGTTAAAAGAAATCGAATGAACGTTGTTAATTCAAAACACCGTATCTGAAGTTACAGTGTATTGGATTCACACGGTACCGCTGGTGTGACATGTTTTGACTTAGGGGGGTTACCAACTTTTTCTGGTATTCTAGATTATTTTCGGGGTCGATTTAAGTTACCACTTTTTAAGGAATATTGCTGCTTTGGTTTTTAATTTCAAAGAAAGCACGTATTGCAAAAATATATATTTCACCTTCTACATGATTTTTAACACAAATCTACATGAATGATTAAATGATAATGTTTGCTTCAACACATAGGTTTTTGAAAACTGGTAATTGGATGTAGCCAGTACCGCCTTCACCGTGATTTATATTTTCACTTTATTAGTAAAGCAAGAAACAGTGCAGCTTTATAAGAGTCCATGGTAACGTTTAGCATCGTCAATATTTATTATTACACTGAACACATATTGCACGAGTCTCGTTCCGCACCGGGCCGACTACTACTCTTAAAAAATATTTTTTACAAAAAAAAGAACCGCCTTCAAAATGCAACTAAAAGGCCTGAAATAATTTCTAAGAATTAGTGGTTTTTACATATACTTTGTTGGACTTGGGCTACAACATATTATAAATACATATTACTATCAAAGACGTTGCCAAACTGGAAAACAGTTAGGTACCTACTGCTCTTGTAAGTATTTGCTAGACGTTAGGCACCGACTTCGATAGTAATATGTATTTATAATATGTTGTAGCCCAAGTCCAACAAAGTATATGTAAAAACCCCTAATTCGTAGAATTCTTTTAGTTGCATTTTGAAGGCGGTTCATTTTTTTGTAAAAAAAAATTTATTTTATTCTTTTTAGTGGTTCCCTTGGTGTATTATTAGGTTAACTTTTAAAAACTTATATTTTATTCTGACAAATAGCCAGTTTAATATTTATTTTAAAAACACCCACTACATAACACAACTATGAACCATCACTAAAATATAAGCTTAAGCAAAAATTTTAAAACATGTAGATGTGACAATATCTTAAGCCTTTGACTGCCGTCCGGTCACATTACAATAGAAAAATCCACTGTGTGCCGGTCACTTGGCGTTTAACGTGTTAATAAAACAAACCAATTGCCATAAACCGAAGATATCTAGGTGTTATACTCGTAGTTCTCGAGAACCATGGACTGCAAGCTCGGTGGGTCTACATTTATTTGTGCCGAGAACCCGTGTCCACCTTCTTGCTCCATTGTCAGACCCTGATCACCATTTTTCTAGCAACTACTCGTCGAGACCTATCCAACGAGTCCAAATTCGGTAGGTCTACGTTTGTTGGTGCCGAGATCCCGTGACGACCTTCTTGCTCCATCATCAGACGCTGATCACCATTTTTCTAGCAACTACTCATCGAGAGCTACCCGACGAGCCCAAACTCGGCGGATCTACGTTTATTGGTGCAGTGATCCTGTGACGACCTTCCTGCTCCATCATCAGACCCTGATCTAGATTTTTCTAGCAACTACTCGTCGAGACCTGTCCAACGAGTCCAAATTCGGTAGATCTACGTTTGTTGGTGCCGAGATACCGTGACGACCTTCCTGCTCCATTATCAGACCTTGATCACCATTGTTCTAGCAACTAGTCGTCGAGAGCTACCCAACGAACCCAAACTCGTGGGTCTATGTTTATTGGTGCAGAGATCCCGTGACAACCTTCCTGCTCAACCATCAAACCCTGATCTCCATTTTTCTAGCAACTACTCGTCGAGAACTATCCATCGAGTCCAAATTCGGTAGTTCTACGTTTAGTAGGCACGGCTAGGATAGGATGGATTGTTAATTTTATTACAAAGTTCCGGTGGCCGTCTATGGCCTTCTTCATCAGATCCACTTCACCAAATGATACTTTCTGAATGAAAATGCTTGACTAGTTTCCAAAAATACCAAAAACGTTATATGTATGCCTATAATATTTAAGGAGTTCCCTCAGTTACTCATGGTTCCCATCATCAGAACCTGTTTTTGAAAAAAATGGGACCAATCTGGAAGCATATCCTTTCAATTAAAAAAATAATTTTCCAAATCGGTTCGTAAACGACAGAGTTCTGAGGTAACAAACATAAAAAAAAAACATACAACCGAATTGATAACCTCCTCCTTTTTTTTGAAGTCGGTTAAAAATGTTCTCTCCCTAAATCAAATCAAGTGATCCCCAATTATACTTTATTTTTTTAGCCGTCTTAAAAAAGGAGCTTCTGTATTCGACGCGTATACATATTATAATAATTGACATATGTTAGACTATATATGGGCATCTAAGCATATGTATATTCGAGTAACCCCTTCGGCTATTGTTAGTCTCCCTTCCCATTACAATTTGTGAAAACGATACTTCTACCTTCCATTTAAGACACAACAAGACATTGACCTTTACTTGTCAAATAACAACCCAAACACGATCTTGTTGTACATGCTACGCGTATCCACCGAACAGGCAAATCGTTTATGAGCCAAAGTATACACTTTTATAACAAACTGCCACAGGATATCCGAGATCTTCCAATGAAGAAATTTAAACTTTTTGAAGCCGATTGTCAAAAAAGGCTTATTATAAAATCTCGATTTACCTGGAGGATAAAACTGCGTGGGCTTGAACTGCTCAAATCATGTAAGCTTAGAATTTTAAGGCTACCTATACATAATTTGTAAAACTGTTTACACAATTGTTTAAAAAAAAATTACAAAATAGGACATGCCCGCTGAGTGTCTTCCAAGATTAACGCGTTTTTTGCATGCTGTGGCGACCTATAATTAAGCTTGCACTTAGTTTTAAGTTCACCAATGTAAAAAATGCAATGTATTAGTGTAAGTCTTGTTGGTTGTCCTTAAATAAATAAAAAAAAAAAAAAGATCTTCTCAGTAGCGGCCGCGTAAAAATTATTTTTGTGTAAGCCTCCGTGGGACCTATACATAATAATGTTATTTTGACTTTGACTTTGATACTATTGACCTCATACCCTACGTTTTAGAATTAACAGGACATTTAGTATTAATTGACAGCCTATACTAATGACCCGGCTGCGACATATATACATACATATATGTGTGTCTGTGTGTGTATGTATATATGTTTATTCCCATACTTCTCAGAAGCTACAAATCCGATTGCGGTAATTCTTGTTGTAATAGCTTCATCAAAATCAGTTCGGTACTTTAGTATATAATGCACTGTTTTGTTCCTAGTAAAGTCTAGCATAGTTGTTCTAGTTGCGTGGTAGTTTCATGCATTCAGAGCGTTATAATAGGTAAAGTCAATAAAAAGATTAAATAAAATATTTCTAGTATATTAAAATCCGACTTTAACGATATTATTATGATCTAAAAAGTACTATATAACGAAAATGTATTGAAGTCGGTGCTTAACATAACATATTAACTGACATCAGCTTCCCTCGCCGGAGTTTTAAACCTTATAATTATACATACCTACGTATTAGTAGTTTATGCACCAAGGGGATAAAGAAGTGTCTTATGTCACGGGCGTGAAATTGAATCGCGAGCATAACGAAGGATTCTAGTAACTCCCGAGCGTAGCGAGGGAGTATAGAGTTAACTCCCGAGCAAAGCGAGGGAGTTAATACTAGAATCCTGAGTACAGCGAGAGATTCAAGCTCGCCCAAGACAAAGACACCTTTATCCCCGAGGAGAATATACTACTTTTCACACCTACTGCGAGGTAATGAAATACAAATAGTAGGAAGAGATTGCTTAGGTTATCTGGAAGAGATTGCTTTTTAGCGATAAGGGCCACCTTTTTACATCATCAACGTATTGTTCAATTTACATGTAAGTTTTGGTGTAAAATCTCAATGGTACAATGAAGTATATTTATTATTATTAAATACTTACTGCTAGAAATAAAATAACATCAATACACCGATTTCCAACGTTCGCGCCCACACCTACTGCGAGGCGAGACAGTAAAATACAAACTGGTAGAATTAAAATAATTTAATATCAACAGCGTTAGCGCTTTCTTTTTATCAATTTTTTTCTTTTCCTATAAGCTAGAACCCTTGTTCTAGCTTATAGGAAAATTCGGCTCCAATTCGGCTCCTGGCGCTCGGTTCGATTTTCAAATGTATGTTTTTCGTGCAAGTCTTTGCTTAGAGAGAGTGGTAATACTGTAGTGTGCGCGGTAAAAAAATATTTGACGTTCATAATTCAAATTACATTTTAATGAAGAATTTGCTTCGGCCTAAAAACATAAATTAAAAATGACAACAATTTAATGAAGCATAATTGGCTTAGGCCTAGCTACAAATTGATTTATTACGAGATTACTTATGACGAGGCTGTATGAGCTAGAACCCTTTGCCTTCGCAATTAGGGTCAACTAAAGGACAAAAAAAAACAAATCACATTATTACCCAAGGGAGTTTAGTACAACATTATTACCCGGCTAGACTATAGGGATATAATGAGGTACTTTATGTCATCTTTATATGACACATAATGCAACATTATCGAGCAGGTGGTGTGAAAAATATTAAAACGTACCGAAACCCTCAAAATGATGGTAGAAATTGGATCAAAATTCAATGTTTAGTTTAGATTAAGGAAACAAACAAACAGGAGCGAATATACGTATAACACGGATAGTGACAGATTTTATATCTAATAAGTACCTAGATATCTACTTATTTAGATTGTTTTAAATTTCATACACTACAAGCGGCTTTGCACGGTACGAAAAAATATTTCAACGAATAAAATTTTAACAAAATTAATCAAACTCAATATATTTTCCTCGAAGCAAGTTTTTTACACTAAGATCTTAACTACAAGTCGGTTTTAAGATTAATAACATTGCCCATTAATAAATGTTACGTAATCAGAATACAAATAGTTCAATGTATTATGCTCCATTTATTTAGGGAGAAATCCTTAAAGTTGGGAACCCCGGAACTACCAAAGTCGCGGCGACTGGCATCTGTAGTGTGCGTGGTGTAGTGCGCGGTTGCTGCATCCAGCGACCGGAAAGCGTCGAAATCGCTGGTCGCTATCTGCTAGTAGTGTGCGGGGGTTCGCGATCGGCTGCGGTATCAAGCTTCCGAAAAGCAACAGAGTTGCCGAACGCGGATGCAAAAAGTATCGTGTCGGCGGAGGCCCTATGTGTATAATTTTTTTAATTGGAAAATCATTTTCAACAAGAATCATCAATAATTTTGGAAAAACTACTTAAGAATGACAACCGCACTTTTAGATGGACAAAGGATTTTTCAGCAATAAAAATGATGGTAATTATATATATTGGAAACTGAAGAGAAAGACAATATGTTGACAAGAAGCAAAGCACGACAGAGATCCCCGGGTTCGTTGCCTCGCTCCGCCTCGCAGCTGCCGGGCCGCAGGTCTGATGGTTCGCCGGCTGCAGTTGCGTCGAGCGAGAGCGACGAATACTTCTCTCCGCCGACGTCGCCACCACCAGTATGTCGGCGGAGAGGCCGGCCACCGAGGGATTTGGGACGTTTGGGGCAACCGGCTCCGAACAGGGTCCTCGTTCCCGGTGGTGTAGTGCGGCGCATGCGATGGACCTCAACCATCAATGAGAGTGTCATGCGCGCCTACTACGAGGCTACAGCGGGAGGAACTAACCTCACTGCGTATCGCAACCGGATGCTGTCTCTGTTTCAGACGCTTGAGCCAGCTGTCAACGTCTCGGCGCAACGGCTGTCTGATCAGGTGCGGGCCATCCAACGTGGTAACATGTTGGATGACGCTGTGCTTGATCGGCTACGCTCGGAGGTACAAGGTAGCCGTGTCGCCCCCTGTATACCGTCGTCGCAAGCTGTGGCCCCGGTGATTTACACCGCGCCCGCGCCACGGCTCGAAGCTAATAGCGACAATGATGGGGACGACATTACTACCAACGTAAGTACCTACAAAATTACCCAGTTGAGGAGTACTTTGGAAGATGTTGTTCGGGAATATCGGACCATGCCGCAAAACCTTAGACCTCGCTTGCCCCGTTTGCCTATGCACAAACGAAATAGAGCGCTTGTGTGTGCCTTGGATTCACTACTGTTAAGTTATTTTGACAGTAGTGAAGACCTCGCTGATGCCCACTCTCTCCTGTACTGTGCAGCCATGACAGCATGTCGCGTAGCTCGCGTCAAGGTCCCTAATGCTGACGCAGCTACGCGACCGAGACCTGCTGTACCGGCTTGGCAGTGCAGGATAGAGCGCCGCATTGGCGAGGCTAGGGTACTCATAGGCAAGCTCACCTGCTTCAGAGAGGGCAATACGCGCCCTAGAGTGATGCGCTTTGTGAGGCGCGCATTCTCGGGGACCGGCATCGGCCCCCGGGAATACTTATCACGTGTCACAGAGCGCATTGACTTTCTGAAGCAGAAAGTTTGTGCATGGGCGAACCGGATACGTAGGTATAAGGCGCGTGTGGACCGATACTTCCAGAACAATATGTTTCAAAGAGACCAAAGGTGGGTTTATAGGTCCTGGGAGCGACCTAGTCAGACGGAGGGTGACGTGCGGCGACCGGATGATGACGCCATGACCACGTTCTGGCGTAACATCTGGTCGGTACCCGTCACTCATTCCGAGGGCGATTGGATCAGGGATGTTGAGCAGGTATGTGAGCCATTGCCAGAAATGGGGGCCATCACTATCTGGCCCCAAGATGTAGCAGATGCAGTCCGTCAGTTGCCTAATTGGAAGGCACCAGGACCAGACGGACTGCATAATTTCTGGCTCAAATGGATACGCAGCTCGCATATTTGCTTGGCTTCCCTGTTCCAATCAGCCTTGGAATCTGGGTCGCTGCCAGAATTTATGACTACAGGTATAACCCACCTGCTCCATAAGAACAATAGTACCACGGACCCAAAGAACTATAGGCCGATCACGTGTCTGCCTACAGTATAAAAGACTCTTACATCCATTCTGAGAGCAAAAATCTACAGACATGTTGAGGACAACTCAATAATGTCTGCGTCTCAGAATGGATGTAGGAGTGGGGCCCGTGGTACTAAGGAGCTACTCCTCATTGATATGGCCATCTGCCAGCAGGCTCGCCGGAGTCGAAAGGATCTGTCGACATGCTGGATAGATTACAAGAAGGCCTATGACTCTGTGCCTCATACATGGCTTATGAGGGTGCTAGAGTTGTATAAAGTAAATGCAACTCTACGCACCTTCCTGGCGTCGTGTATGAGGCAGTGGAGAACGGTCCTTCTCTATCCGGGATCTCGACAGACCCTTGGGAACGGTGATCCAATAAGGATAGAACGGGGTATCTTTCAGGGTGATAGTCTGAGTCCCTTGTGGTTTTGTCTGGCCCTGAACCCTTTAAGCACTCTCTTAAAGAGTTCAGGGCTAGGCTATCGGTTGCGGAGAGGTAGTCAGGTCATATCTCACCTGCTTTACATGGATGACTTGAAACTATTTGCCCCCACTGAGCTCCAACTGATGGGCTTACTGAAGGTCACAGAAACCTTCAGTAATTCTATCAGGATGGAATTTG
This sequence comes from Furcula furcula, assembly GCA_911728495.1. NCBI lineage: Eukaryota > Metazoa > Arthropoda > Insecta > Lepidoptera > Notodontidae > Furcula > Furcula furcula. Next base: position 4,204,255 of record OU452264.1, on the reverse strand, counting down.
GTGTGGACAAGTGTGCAGTTATGCATGTAAAGCGGGGGAGATTGGTTGAGTCTAGGAGCGTACAGCTCTCAGACTCTACCGATCTGAGGACACTCTCTGCAACCGAAACCTACAAATACTTGGGTATGTCACAGGCGTTGGGCATCAATGAGACTGACATGAAACAGTCGTTGCGGGAACGCTTCCTGGGCCGCCTGAGAAAAGTACTTAAAAGTCTTTTGTCGGGTGGAAACAGGGTGCGAGCCTACAACGGTTGGGTCATGCCAGTCTTAATGTACTCCTTTGGCATACTCAAGTGGACTCAGACTGAACTAGACACCCTGGATAGAACAGTTCGTACACTGTTAACCACATACCGTATGCATCATCCTCGCTCTTCAGTGATGAGGTTATATATCCCACGGAAATGCGGTGGCCGAGGCTTTTTAAATGCCAAGACCCTACACAACCGTGAGATATGTAACCTAAGGGAATATTTCCTCCACTGCGGCGGAGAGATGCATACGGATGTGGTTGCTGTGGACAATGGACTGACCCCTCTATCCTTAGCCAAAGGGAACTGGCGCAAACCTGTGGTGCTCACCACTGGCGATCGAGAGGTGGTATGGCAAAGCAAGGAGCTACACGGAAGGTTCTACCGGGCTCTTCATGGGCCCGATGTAGACTTCTCAGCCTCCGTGGCCTGGCTACGATTCGGTGACCTCTTTGGGGAAACCGAAGGTTTTGTCTGTGCAATTATGGATGAAGTTGTGATGACGAACAACTACTGGAAATATATCCTGAGGGATGGCACCATTGACATTTGTCGGGCATGTCATCGCCCTGGTGAATCCCTCAGGCATATTATTTCCGGTTGTTCGCGTCTCGCAAATGGCGAATACTTGCACAGACACAACCAAGTAGCCAGGATAATCCACCAGCAACTTGCTTTGAAATACCGCCTTGTGACGTCGGAGGTACCGTACTACAGGTATGTGCCAGAACCAGTTCTGGAGGATGGCCATATCACGTTATACTGGGACCGATCTATCATCACAGACAGGACTATTGTCGCCAATAAGCCTGATATTGTGTTGATAGATCGCACCGAGCGTCATGCAATGATTGTAGATGTCACTGTCCCCCATGACGAGAACCTCGTGAAAGCGGAGAAAGATAAAGAATGCAAATATCTTGATCTCGCGCACGAGGTTGTCGACATGTGGGACATTGATAGGGCAATCATTGTACCTATAGTCGTTTCTGCCCATGGCCTAATGGCCAAGAGCCTCGATAAACACCTCAAGAGGCTCGCGTTAGACGGCTGGATCAAGGGCGAGATGCAGAAGGCAGTGCTCCTGGAGACGGCACGCATTGTGAGGAAGTTCCTCTCACTGGAGCCTTAACCACCGTCTGCTAGGACCCTGTTCCCGCAGCCGGTTGGAAGGTGTTTTTTATATTTTTAAATGTATTTATTGTTTATATTTATATTTGAAAATGTAAGAAACTGAAAGAATTTTAATAAATGGTATAATAATATTAACGTTTATTTCTCCTCACAAAATACATGTAAAAGGACACATAATGTGAAACATAATGATATCATCACTGTACAATTACATTGTGAGGAGCTGGCGTCCGAATAGGCATAAGCCTGTATCTCGGATTACCAGGTCCCCACTCTAAGGACATTACTTATGAGAACATCACATTGTTAAGAGAACATAATCATAAACGTATAGCAGAAGGAAAAATTACTTTAACAAAATAATAATGAATGAAAACCTGAGACTTAATCAAATACACGCTGGAGCGTGCATTGGCGCATGAATGAGTGAGTGTGTGTGTTTGTGTAGAGTGTGAGTATGTGTGTGTGTGTGTGTGTGTGTGTGTGTGAGTGTTAACTATATGTATGTGTTTCAATGGGTAAAAGTAGGTACATATGTTATATAAGTCAATAGTTAGACTTGTACATTATGAACTAAGCTTTCAGTTTGGGGATAATCTAATGTCAGCAACCATTTTACAACAATGGTTTTGCAGGCATTGCAGGCATTGCAGGCATGCTTTGATAGGGCATAGATATTTAACTTCTTGTTTAATTTGTTATAGAGATTACAGCCTTGGTAGCAAAAAAAGCGAAGAGAGAATCTAGAATTAAAAGCTTATACAACGCAGACCCTGTCTTTCCTACGTCGATTTTAATGCTTGGAAAGGTCCTAATATACCAGCATAGCGTGTTGTTTGATTACTGAATACATACAAACAGTTGACGGACCGTCCAAACTTGCCATTGATTATAAACGTCAGTAGTCGGATGGTAAAAAGACAGTCTAAATCCAACTTTAAGTATAATTCTCTGTGCTCTTTCAATCATTAAAGATGTGTTTTAGGTTTTGTACGATCCTCCAACGGAGCCAGGTGTGATGTGAAGCCCCCCGACAGCTGTTGTCGGAATGTTGTATATATTCTCCAAGTTAGAGAAACTTCGCTTGCGTGATTCAGGATTCGGTGGTGGCGCCATACCCTCCTGACCCCATGACGGTCCTGTTGGACCGGGATGCGCCGACCCCTCCCCGACAACCTTATGCTACACTAGCTATCAGACACCGGTCTCGCCGGCGAGGCCGAAGGGTCGTACGTATGCGACCGCAACGACGTGCATCACCCCACTGAGTTTCTTGCCGGTTCTTCTCAGTGGGGGCGCGTTGTGAACCGGTGGTAAACTCAGCCCTCTCTTAAGCGACAGCCCAAGCCGAGGCCGTGCCTCCCTGAGGTGCCCTTGTGCTCGTCGCTACTTCTGCCGTAAAGGCTAGAGCGCTTCAAGCGCTCGCCTCCTATTGTCCGGTGAAGCTGCAATGGCCATCTGCGGCTAACAGCGTCTATCATTCCCAAAAAAATAAAAATAAAATAAAGGTGGTGGCGCCATCTATCGTGTTGTACATATGTGGTACTATTTGAATCGCTATACCACATGTGGCGTCATCTTGTGTCGAGTGGCCACATTTTTAATAAACAGCTGCACAGCATCCTCAGCAGCCGTTCACTGCTGAACAAAATGCCTCTCCCTTAAAAGGAGGGGTGGCCATAATCCCCACGCTTGGCAGCCGTCTTGGGGATCACAGTATACGTGGTAGCTAACAAAATAGAAAGACGCTGCTGCCCGTCCTCATGTTTCCCTTAGCCACCTTGACCCCATCGGATATATCACTGATTTGATTGATTGTATAAAAGAATTTTAGCCAGTCATTAAAAAGTCAGTCTTTATAAAATAATCCTTTTTCAGATCAATCCTGAGGGTATTCGCCGGCAACTGGTGTGGCTAAAGGAGAAGTATGGTGACATCAAGTTTCTGATTACAGAAAACGGATTGGCTACGCGGAGTGACCTCGATGATCAGAACAGAATACAATTTTATAAAGACTACATGAGAGAGGTAAGCCTAACAATAATGTTCTCCTGGCTGACACGACCACAGCAGCCAATCTTTCACAGGACCAGCTCACGCGGGAGATGGTGTAGTGCACAAGAGCTTGCGTAGACACAAGTGCACTCTCTCTTCCTTTAGTTCCATAATCCAATGGGACGGATAACTGACACGAACGGGGAGAGCTCAGGCGCAGGATGGACTTCTTACATGCCCATCCTACGCATGGATCACAAGTTGTTGCTCTCCGCGATTGGAACCCGCGATCTCCGGTTTGCAGAGCAAGCGGTTTCCCGCTTCGCCACGGAGGCGACAAACATATACACCATTAGTATTAGCACAGTGTCAGGAGTATTGGCACAGTGTAAGTAAGAATAAGCTAATACAGGAAGACAATTCAAGCAATCTGGCATACGTATTATCATAATAAAGGTATAAAGCTTTTTATAAAGCTTAAATAGGTCCTCTATGTTTAGTATATCCGGCACCACAGGTTATACTAAACATAGAGGGCAGAGGAGCTAAATTGTTAGTAAGTCTGTAAGAGTCTTCCGTTCTGTGGTTAAACCGGTTTTATAAATTTATTGTTTGTCTCCCGATTTGCCATGGAGGGAAGAGGAATTTATCTTTCCTACTCCTCCTGTTCATTTTCCTGATTAAATTCGATGCGGGTTCCAAGACACCAAGACGTGAGACTCTGCTGTGAGGCTGTCATGTCCCATAAGGAGGCCGCGGCGCGGGATCGGCGTCGGTTGGTCACGGACTCACATATGATAGTGGGGGCTCTGTGGATCCGGATCCCGAGACTGGCAACGTCGCTTTGTAGGTGCTGCGTCGTCGCGAGCAATGCCGGGGGGAGAGTGCATTTCTTCTATACCCCCAGGCGTCAGGCGCTGGAGTGACTGGTGAAGTCCTAACGGAGTGCCCGGTCTCTCACAGCATCGCTGAAGGCCTCCGGGGAGGTTTTGTAAAAATACCACAGTTAACCCTTCCTCCGCCCTTACAGAGACCGGGACCTGTTGAAGGTTTCCTCCTCGTTCACAAAGACATGGGATCTGTCTCTAGGCAGGCGTGTCGCATACCTATAAGCAAACGTCTCAAACTCAAACTCAAAAATCTTTATTTCAAATAGGCTTAACGCTAGCACTTTTGAATGGTCATTTTTTAAAAGCTACCACCGGATCACAACGCGGCCTCAACTAACGGCGGCGGTCTGCTTGTCGTTGTCATCCAAATTGTATGTCTTGTATAAGATTTAATTGTCAATTAGGTTCTGCTGGCTATCAACAAAGACGGTGTCAATGTGACCCATTACACTGCGTGGACCCTCATGGACAACTTCGAGTGGGCTGATGGATACTCGTAAGTCACTTTGAAGTGTAACTGCCGTACTTATAAAACGTTAATGAATCATCATCAGTACTGAATACGTCCACTGCTGAACAAAGGCCTCCCTCTTAGGAGGGAGGGGTTGCCATAATCCCCACGCGCGGCAGGTGGCATGGGGATCGCATTATAGGTGGTAGGTGATTTAATAGAAAGACGCTGCTGCCCGTCTTCTTGTTTTCCCTTAGTCACCTCTTACGGACACCCAACGGGAGGAGATGGAAGGGTGCTATTCTTACCCGGACTCCCCACGGGGTTAATTAATATTTAGGCCTTTTTTCCCATCATCGCCATGATTACAAACCGGAAGACGTCCGTTGCTGAACATAGCCTCCCTCTTTGAATGAGAACCTTTCTTCCCCATCCGTTATAGGGTGCATCTCAGGGAGGCATGGCCTGGGCTTGGGCTGTCGCTTAAGAGATGGCTCATTCTACCACCGGTTCACAACGCGCTCCCACTGAGAAGAACGGACAAGAAACTCAGTGGGGTGATGCACGTCCAGTGGCAGTCCGAGAGAAGGGGGGGGGGGAGTCGTAGGGGTCATGACCCACAAATCTCAAACTTGCTTTAAAACGACTAAACAATTTTATCTAAAATAGGTTATGCACTGGAAACACAGACGCAAGGTGGGAATCGAACCCACGACCTATTGGCTAGCAGCTAGGGCACTAGACCAACGGGCCCGTCAACTATGACGATACTATCAGGCACACGACTATTCCACGGCGTCGACTGATTATTCCGTACGGCAAATTGCTACAGCTATCAGCCAACTGACCACAGATATCTTCTTCATTTCAGGGTCAAGTTTGGGTTGTACGAAGTGGACTTCTCGCATCCGAACCGGACGCGGACCCCTCGCGCGTCCGCCGCATTCTACGCGGACGTCATCAGAAGACATGCTTTGAGAATATCCAGCGATGAACCTTAGTATTAAGCAATGATATTATAAACAATAGATGTCTTATAGCCCAACTAATGCACGCTTTAATTAAATAGTAGTCAATAGTTTTTAATCATTTACCTAAAGCGCCCCACACTTTGTCATTTAAATATTATGGGTAGGCAGAGAGAACGGGTTTTTTGTAGTAACCTGGGGACACTTGTTCCCTTGGGAGACTAGTTCCCTTATGATTTTACACTTTACTCTAATAGTTATCAATATTTTAATGTGGCAAAATTATTCAGCTCTATTAACCGAAATCATCGAATGTCATTTTGAAAGTTCTGCGACGTAAACTTAGCGACGGTGACGTGTTTTTGTTTTCAACGACTGTTATTCATATTTCGTGAATATTTAAATTGTTTTTTTAAAGAAACGTGTTTTTTTAAAGCTATTAATTTATCGAAATAATACTTTAGAATGTATCGAATTTCCTCTTTAGATTCACTCATTCTGGCGGACAGAAAAACTAATAGAAATGGCGGGGAAGTTTTTTCTTTTTATTTTTCACTATGTTCTACAATTTCTCTATGGTCTAAGTTATATTTATTCATATAAAAAACCAGCCAGATAGGTACAAACAGTACTTACCTAAGTACAACCAAATAGAAAAAAAAACAATAATCAATCAATTAATAATATCTTCAATTTTATAGGTACTTACATACAAAATACGAAAATATATTTCCCCATTATTATTTAATAACACGTTCATTTATTTTCTACTTTTAAGTTGATAATATACAGTTGCCTAAAAATTATTTATTGAAATTAAATATTTACAGTTTATTAACAAACATGTACACTTAGGCTGCCTGTCCATCGGAGCGGAGCGAGGCAGTGGTGCGGAGAAGCGGAGAAATATTAACCAATAAGATTGCACAAAATCTCCGCTCCAAAATCTTCAATCAATCAATCATCAGCAGCCCAAACATCCACTGCTGAACTAAGGCCTCTCCCTTATCCTCTCTCCAAAATCTTAGTGCAATCTTATTGGTTAATAATTCTCGGTTTCTCCGCTCCACTGCCTCGCTCCGCTCCGGTGGACAGGCAGCCTTAAACTAGGTAAAAAACTTCGTCGAAGTTGTCGCCGCACTGGGAGGGACAAACCTACCTACCTAAAACCTAAAATACTGGCGGCATTACCCCTTTGTATGGCCAAGCTTATACGTTGGCAGAAAAAGCTACCAGCCCGGCGGTCTCCTGAGACTTCGATAAGTTTGGATGAAATTTCTTTCACCAAACCGTAAGTCTCATGAGACCAAGGCCCCATGGTCTCCACCGCAAAGCTTTGCATCACATCATCAAGTTGCCGGGTGTGGGACGCAGCAAGTGTGTCAACGGCTTTCCATGGTGCCATGGTATTAAAGTGACACCATCAGACCTCTTGCCGTCATCTCGTGTAATGCCGACTGGTTCCGGTACAGTAAGGGACACCGGCAGTGACAAGCCCCCTGCGAATAATATCATTAAGGGCGGCATGGCGTGACATACGGCCAGCGCTACGCGAGTTGATAATTATATAAAGTTAAGTTAACAGTCCTCAGGAAGCGCATCCATAAATTATTCGGGGAATCCTATCACATCTTAGAAAATCCCAAAAAGTAGTAAAATAAATATTGCTGACGTAATCACATCCCAGGCATGACATGTAGGATGGGGGCATCCCAGATCACCGTCATTAAGAATAAAAAATAAAAGGCAAAAGCCAAGCCCACACCCCCCTCTTTTTTTAAAACCAGCGTCACACACAGGGGCTGTGTGTGACGCTGGCTGGACGCAGCCGAGACGCTGAGACTTTATCAAAGAGTACAAGTAATAAGTTTTAAAAACTAAAACCCGACTACGGATAAAATCGCAGTCGAATAATGTGATATTATATAGCCTATAACCAGCGGACAATCAAGACGCTTCTAACGACACCCTACTTGTCAAATTATGTTATGTAGATTAGAAGATATGCGGAAACAGATGAACATACATACATGCATACATACATTCTTGTTAAAATCATAACCCTCCCTCCGTTCCGTAGTCGGGTAAAAACAATATATACTTACTAAAAGACTATGCTGAGCTGAATCCTTATTGGCAATTTACATATTCTGTATTTTTATTTTGTATACCTACCTAATTTTTCTAGTCGTATGGTTAGCGGCCTACTTACCTGGTGTTAGACTTTTCAAGCTGCCCTTAGGCCTCTGACTTAGCTTAACGACTGCTGTCTAGATGACAATAGCCGGGACCGACTTTTAACGTGCCCTCCGAAGCACGGAGACGCTCAGTTCTAATGCCACTAAACGGTCACCCATCTAAGGACAGACCTTGCCTGACGTTGCTTACCCAACTAATCGTTTACCAAACAGTGGTTACAACTGGCTATGAGCGTCTCACCTGTCAAATAAAGATTCTTCTTTTAATTCTTCTTCCCCCATTACTTAAATGGCCGCTATAGTGAAATGTACAGAATCGCAACACGAATTAGGCATATTTCTTTCAAAAATGTTTTTGCCGGGAGATCGTATACATGTTAAACTGACTTATTACCACCGGTAACAAGTTTTGTGGAGATAGTTTGGCGCACAACTGCTTCATAAACCGGCGCTATGTTCTTTATCAATATTCTAATAAATTAACACACTATTCAAAATTCAAAATCATTTATTTAAATGGCTTAATGCTGGCACTTTTGAACAGTCAATTTTATTGTTAAAAGCTACCACCGAATCCAGAAGATCCATCGAGAATCTCAGCGGGCTTATCATGTTTTCACTTTTTAAAAAAAAAACTGTTTGTCTTGTTACAATTAGATCAGTATCCGCGACAGTGTGTCTTGCCGTTCAAAAGATCAAATAAAGAGAGAGGAAAAATACGACGAAAATACAACAAACTAAAAGGCCAAAGGGATAGTAGTCGGACTAGTCCCATCCATCCCTTGATGATATCAGATCTCTATCCTTGTAACTAGGTTATGTAATTAAAACTCCAAGTTTGTAACTAAATGCTATTTATTTAAAAAAATACACAGAAGTACTGGCAATATACGCTAGTATACACATAATAAATACATATACATAATGTAACTAGATAAATATGACCCATTTATTTATCTAGCTAGTACAATATTTTTAGTACGTATCTTTTATAAACTCAGTCATCAAAATGTTTTTGAAACAAGCGGTCGTGTTGTGGTAAGTATTTTATTTTTTAAATAAAAATGTCCGTGATATTCTCCGGATGGTATGCTACCTGCTTGCCTATAGGTAGAACTGCACAGCCACTCGTCACCCAAGACATTATTAAGTCTCCTGTGTCCGCCAATTTTCGAGCGTAAGCGCGCGGGCGTCGCGCGCAGCCTGGCAGCGCTACAGCGGCCAGCTACAGTGACCTTCACACCGAAACACAGCAACTTTGCTTAGCGGTGGAATACCTGACACTGAAGACCACCACCGTATAGGTATCAATCCCTTGCACTAGGATCTGCTATCTTGGATTCGCTGAACGTTCGGGGTGTGGGCCCTTAGAACGTCCATTGAGTACGGCGGCGACTCCGAGGAGGACGGCGGCGGGGTTGCGACCCCCGTCCCCGTGAGTACCGTGTCAGGTTCCCGGGGCTACAATGCGCCGGTGGCGGGCTCAAAGGCAAGATACTGAGATCCCACCGGAGAGCCCTGGGGATCCCTCTCATGTGCCGATGCGACAGCCGCGGGGTTTTAGTGGGTAAGAATCCCACATACCCCGGTCGAGCCCCACAGCTCCCGGAGATTCTTCGAAGATTTTCCCCGCGTCAAAAAATAAAAAAAAGTATCTGCTATCTTTTTTTGCTGACGGGGAGGAAACCTAAAAAGGTACCCGTCTCCGTAGGCTTAGGTATGTGAGATTTTTACCAACTAAAGCCTCCCTGGTAGCCTTTATCAGACAGACAGACAGACAATTCTTTATTGCGCACAAACGAACAGATTCAAGAAGAATAAGATACAAATTAATAAGACATGCAACAATGGGCGGCCTTATCGTTAAAAGCGATCTCTTCCAGGCAACCTTTGGATGGAGAGGAAAATAAAGAAGAGAGAGAATCTGGGCACTTCGGCCCTCGCCAAAGTAAAGCCCTTTTTTATTCTTTGGACCTTCGATAGGGATCAACCGTGTATATGTGGGATTCTTAGCCCCGCGGCAGTCGCATCACATGAGGGGGCGGACCTGGGCTTTTCAGTGGGAATTGCACCAGGAACCCCTCAGTGCCTCGCCTTTAAGCCCGCCGCCGTGGGGCGTACCTATTATAGCCATCCGGGCCCCAGACACAGTGCTCACAGGGACGGGGGTCGCAACCCTGCCGCAGTCCTCGTAGTCGCTGCCGTACTCAATGGACGTCCTAGGGCCCTAACCCCGAACGTCTAGCGACTCTAAAGATTGCCCGTTATTTAAGCTCGGCTTAAAGTAAAGGACCTGTTATCTAGTGACAGAACAGACCGATCGAGTAAACCGATTTTGATAGTACTTGTACTCTTCCCTAAGTTCAAAGATCCTAAAACAATTGAAAAAATAATTACGACCCTTGGATGTCGAAAATCGGGGCACAATACTTACACACACACACACATACACACCCACGCACATACACTCGTGATTTGTATAGATATCTACATAGACTAACATACTCGTATGTGAATGTTATCAGACACCGGTCTCGCCGGCGAGGCCGAAGGGTCGTACGTATGCGACCTCAACGACGTGCATCACCCCACTGAGTTTCTTGCCGGTTCTTCTCAGTGGGGGCGCGTTGTGAACCGGTGGTTAATTCAGCCCTCTCTTAAGCGACAGCCCAAGTTGAGGCCGTGCGTCCCTGAGGTGCCCTTGAGCTCGTCGCTACTTCTGCCGTTAAGGCTAGAGTGCTTTAAGCGCTCGCCTCCTATTGTCCGGTGAAGCTGTAATGGCCATCTGCGGCCAAAAGCGTCTATCATTCCCAAAAAATAAAAATGTGATTGTTACGTACTTTTATTAATAACTAGCTGACCCACGCAGCTCCGCCTGCGCGATTTTTACGTTAACTAAACCTTTAATAATAGACATTCGCATCGAATACATAACTTCCTTTTTTATAGTCGGTTAAAAACTGGGACCCACTTTTTACTTGCTCTCCGAAGCACGGACCCGTTTAGTTCAAATGGCGTAAAACGGTCACCCATCTATTTAATGACCTTACCTAACGTTGCTTAACCCGATCGATTACAAAACCTTGATAACAACTCTCTATGATATAAAATCTTAAAAAAAAAATCGAACCGACTTCAATATCACTGAAAAGTATAAAATCATTTAAATATTATTGAAGTTGGTGTTAGCTTACCGGCTGTGTATATTTGGCACCAACTTCAATAATATTTAAATTATTTTATACTTTTCAGTGATATTGAAGTCGGTTCGATTTTTTTTTAAAGATTTTATTTTAAACTTTTTAGTGACATTTTCATATATAAAGATTGAACCATCGAAAACCGTAAAATTATCTAGGTAGGTTATGATCACATTATCGTCTACATAGTTTTACATAATTCATGTTTCTTCAGAAAAAAATATCCGGTCGTAATGAAATTTGCATGGAAACATCATAGTAGTTTACTCTCTCGAATAAAAAAAGAATAATCGAAATCGGTTCATAATTGTTAGACCAATGTAATGGAGAACATCAGTTTAATGGTTTTTACCAGATAAATTCCTCCACATTGTTCATGGTCCTCCAGGAAGTTCTTATCCGGTTGTAATAAAATTCATACAGATTCAATACAGTGGTTTCTTCTTTCGAATAAAAAAAGAATCATTGAAATTGGTAATTATTTGCCAGAGTTATGACCATTTTTGTCGACATAAAGTCATCTATATAGGCTTTCTTGCAGCTCTCAGTGCGCAGTCACCATTCTTGTTTTTTCAGGAACTACTTATTACTAAGCAATATTTTTTTTATGGGACCCAATCAATGGATTGAAGAATGGATGGAAGAAAGATTTTTTCAAATCGGTTCATAATTGCCGGAGCTATGCGCGAACATACATAAAAAAAAATAAAAATATATACAGACGAATTGAGAACCTCCTCTTTTTTTGAAGTCGGTTAAAAATCGGACCAAGCGTATAACCAAGTACCCATTTTGACTTTAATCCCCTCTGCCAAAAGAACCGTGCTAGATTACGGGATAAAAAGTATCCTATGTCCTACCTCGTTGTAAGATCTCAAATCATGCCAAGTTTCATTTGAATCCATTCAGTAGTTTCGGCGTGATGCTCAACCGTTTTAAAGACAGACAAAAATTAATTTCTGTCTGTCTAGACAGACAAAAATTAATAAAATTACATTTTCGGCCTCAGTAACGGTTATAGCATGCCCTCCAAATATAATTCTCATAATATCTTCAATGTACAGAATTGGACCTGTTACAGTTTTATTATAAGTATAGATGAGACGCGCATAGCCAGTTGTAACCACTGTTCGGTAAACGATCAGTTGGGTAAGCAACTTTAGCCAAGGTCAGTCCTTAGATGGGTGACCGTCTCCGTGCTTCGGAGGGCACGTTAAAACTCGGTCCTGTAAGAGGCACGACGATTATTTAAATCTTTAGCATAATATTATATCATATCGTCAAATACACAAAAAGATCACCATAACTAGACAGTAACGAGAATAATAATAAATCACTTACAAGTTTAATTCTTCAAACCGTACTGTTATCCTGACGAGCGTAGACCGCTGACTGTCCCGTGACCGCTGTATGAATGTCCTTGTCTCAGCTTGCACCGCGTTTATATAGGCACATCGGCTGGGGTGCTAACACGGCCCTCCTGCACAGGTGCCTGCCCTCAGGCACCATGAGCTTGAGTGAGCCAGATACAGTGCATATCAACTTTCTGTAAAACATAATTTTGCATTACAACATTATCCAGACATTACTAGGACACTGTAGTTTCCTCTAGACATTGTGCTCACATTGTCACAATGTAGCTACAAGACTACATGCCCTAATCAAATGACACAGTATATGTCACCAAGACACTATAGCATTCTCCGCCATTACGCTCCCACTTGTAATGCAGATACACAACTACATTGTCTTAAATGACAGCACACGTCACCAAGACACTATAGCATTCTCCGCCATTGCGCTTGCAATGCAGATACGCGACTACATTGTCTTAATGAAATGTTGCAGTACCTATATATCACCAAGACACTGTAGCTATCCCTGCTATTGCGCTTACACATTGTCGCAATACAGACATACACTACATTGTCCCGATAGGATGTTACAGTATATATCACCAAGACACTATAGCCTTCTTCGCCATTGCGCTCCTACTTGCAATGCAGATACACGACTACATTGTCTTAATGAAATGTAACAATATATATATATATATATCCACAAAATATTAAAAACTCTTAATTAATAAAATTAACAAGGATTTAACTCTACTGAGATTCTTATTTATTATCATTAATAACTTTTAGTTATAATTGAAAACTATTACCGCTATCAACCGTTCGGCCGTCCCCTAAACATAACCAGTAAAGTATTTTATAATGGTAAAGGTAGGTGCCGTCATTATACAAGTTATTATACCATTTCGTAAAACTAGTAGGTAGTTATTTGACGAAAATGCACATAATATAAATATTACCACGAAGAACTATTTTTTTCTAGTTCAAACGTAAATATTTTCAACACAATTTGCTTTCTACCTGCAAACTTTATAATTTTCTTTTTATCATGACAAATTACCAGGTTAATTTTAAAGCACTTCAATTATTTAAACAATAATTAATTATAGAAATTACGTGGATACATCACTACAACACGCGGTACGTATATTTGCAGTTATGAATACTCACAGTTTCCGTTTCACAAACAATTACGATTATTAGATATCTACCAGATGTGGGTAGTAGATTCCTTCATTAAGCACTTAATTATTCACTTTATGTATTAACTTTAAAATGCTTTTAACACGGTCAAAAATATCAAAATTATATAAAAGGATAGACAAATACAAATATAGTAGTGCCTTAACGTGTTACAGTTTACACTTCACAAAAACAACAATCGCCGATATTCGATATCTACTAGATGTGGGTAGTAGATTTTGCAATTAATCAGTTTCTATGTACTAACCATAAAAAAACTTTTAACCATTTAACATAAAAACAAAAGTATATTATGTTATCAACTGTAAATAATCAATACAGTATTTATTAATGTATTACGGAATGGTCATTGACTACCGACGCATAGACTGGACTGCGGTGAGATAGATGGCGCCTCTGTCGTAAGCGTCACGCTCACTGAGTGGGGGTAGAGGGTATACCTTGTAGGCGCCCTCTCAGAAAGCAGTCCAGTCTACGCCGTCGAGTTGGAATCCTCTAAACTGTGTGAGTAACTTTTAATTATTGTGTTGTTGATAATTCTTTTGTTGTTGATGTTGATTAATTTGTCAGTTATTCTATGACTGTATAAACAGAGTATATGTAACTAGATAAAATTATGAATGAACAATATATTTGTGAGAATTTAGTGCTTTTATTATTTGATGATTTAAGCTTAATAGTCGTATCTGTGATATTAAATGACTAAAATGATTAAACCGAGGTTCAGAAGTTCACAATTTCAGAAGCGGGATTTAATTCTGCCCTAACCGCTTTGCTTTCTGATGCATTTTGTTAAATTAATTTCCATAATTTTAATAATCTCGTTTTACCAGAAAAATACATAAGTTTGTGGGTAGTTGGTGTTTTGTCTGTATACTTTGTGTACTGGCATGTACTGGTATATGTAGTGGTACATTAGAACGATAATAGACCATAGGCAACTAATAATTCATTATTTTGAATCTTTCTTTTTTTTTCTTTTTATTATATCAATGTTTTAAGATGGGGTCGTTTGTTTTGGGTTATATGTGTATACGGGATAGAGAACGGTTTACTGCGCGTGTTAGGTTTGGTGTGTTACAGCGGATAACTGCGAAGGTAGCCAAGCCTATTCGCATCCTACATGCAAGGAACGTCGTTCACGAGGTGACCCGTGGTTCAGCCGGGCGAGCGGCCGGGCTGGTGACTTGTGGTTCAGCCGGGCGAGCGGCCAGGCTGGTGTCCTGAGGTTCAGCCGGGCGAGCGGCCAGGCTGGTGACCTGCGGTCCGGCCGGCCGGGCGAGCGTCCGGACTGGTGACCTGCGGTCCGGCCGGGTGAGTGTCCGGGCTGGTGTCCTGCGGTTCAGCCGGGCGAGCAGCCAGGCTGGTGACCTGCGGTCCGGCCGGGCGAGCGTCCAGGCTGGTGACCTGCGGTCCGGCTAGGCGAGCGTCCGGGCTGGTGACCTGCGGTCCGGCCGGGCGAGCGGCCAGGCTGGTGACCTGCAGTTCAGCCGGGCGAGCGGCCAGGCTGGTGACCTGCGGTGCAGCTGGGTTAATTGCCAGCCGCGAACAGCAAAGGCAAGCGAAGTACCCCGCATCAGTAAGTCTCTTAGAATAATATTGAATCTAACATCCCCTGACACTCTTAATGCAATTTCTAGAGAATAACATTGATAGGTAGTATTTACGTTAGGTAGCATGCATACCGGGGAAACATAAAATAATAATAAAACGTTCCGGCAAATGAGGCTAACCACTCAGCATATTGCTGCACCGGAATACATATTCCGGTCCAGCGCTGTTTTCAGGATTAGCCCCTGTGACATTTTGATGACATAGATCACGGAGGACATTATCATTTATAAAATACCCATAATAATACCTATGGTCCGCAAATAAAGTTGATTTGATTTGATGCCATTTCGACCTTAAAATCTACAATATTACTGTGAAAATAAATCTTCTTCAGTACATACTAATTTCACTACAGAGTTAAAAATATAAAAATAGTAACAAAATGTGAAAAATAATATAAAATAAACTTAAATGTGTGCGCATAGCGCTAATGAGTGCGCATCCATTTACGGATGGACAGAAAAAAAAATACCAGAGTTATTAGCGGAGTTTCCATCTGAGGCAAACTGACAAATTCTTAGCGGACATGCTAGCAAAGTGCGTTTTATTTATTACTCTCTTGAAACATATTACTTTATGACCGCGTTAGTTATAGGTGCGGTATATTTGGTAGACGTACTGACCATGCTGTTGAATGCATCTTTCATGGGATGGATGACCGTTCCGCTAGGTTGGCTGCAAAGCCAGTCCAAATACGAAGACTTGATAGGCTACTAGCTTGGCGATGCTTAATGATTCTGGATGATTAGATTTGGTTTTATCAAGATTGCACTCTGTCTCGGATTTAAGATTCTGGTAATTAAAGAGCAGGTAGTGGGTAGACGATGCCTACATTTGCTAGATAACTATGTACCAAACTATGTTTACGTGCCGGTCCTAATTGGAAAATCCTTTACTGAAAACCATTGGATCCACACGTTAACTTTAACTACCGGTTAACTTTAACTACCGGTTAACTTTAACTACCGGTTAACTTTAACTACCGGTTAACTTTAAGTTTAACTACCGGTTAACTTTAAGTTTAACTACCGGTTAACTTTAACTTTAACTACCGGTTAACTTTAACTTTAACTACCGGTTAACTTTAACTTTAACTACCGGTTAACTTTAACTACCGGTTAACTTTAACTACCGGTTAACTTTAACTACCGGTTAACTTTAACTACCGGTTAACTTTAACTACCGGTTAACTTTAACTACCGGTTAACTTTAACTTTAACTACCGGTTAACTTTAACTTTAACTACCGGTTAACTTTAACTTTAACTTTAACTACCGGTTAACTTTAACTTTAACTACCGGTTAACTTTAACTTTAACTTTAACTACCGGTTAACTTTAACTTTAACTACCGGTTAACTTGAACTTTAACTACCGGTTAACTTTAACTTTCACTACCGGTTAACTTTAACTTTCACTACCGGTTAAGTTTAACTTTCACTACCGGTTGACTTTAACTTTCACTACCGGTTGACTTTAACTTTCACTACCGGTTGACTTTAACTTTCACTACCGGTTGACTTTAACTTTCACTACCGGTTGACTTTAACTTTCACTACCGGTTGACTTTAACTTTCACTACCGGTTGACTTTAACTTTCACTACCGGTTGACTTTAACTTTCACTACCGGTTGACTTTAACTTTCACTACCGGTTAACTTTAACTTTCACTACCGGTTGACTTTAACTTTCACTACCGGTTGACTTTAACTTTCACTACCGGTTGACTTTAACTTTCACTACCGGTTGACTTTAACTTTCACTACCGGTTGACTTTAACTTTCACTACCGGTTGACTTTAACTTTCACTACCGGTTGACTTTAACTTTCACTACCGGTTGACTTTAACTTTCACTACCGGTTGACTTTAACTTTCACTACCGGTTGACTTTAACTTTCACTACCGGTTGACTTTAATATTTAAAATGTTTGTTTTGTAACAAAACTTATCTTAAATTGCGATGAAACAATAGCTAAGATGATAATCCATTCAATATAATTCATGTCGATCACGTTGGATCAACCTATCGTTGGTTAGCTTGTTGGAAATAGGAGGGTGGGTTGTGCATATTACGCTCATTATACTCATGGATTTGTTTAGTATATTTATTTACCTGAAAGCTACGAATATTTTGTTATATTTGGCGTGCCACGGCGGTTAATATCCCGCCGAAGTTCATTTAATGCGGTTGCCACTCCCTATAGAAGGAGGGGGCTATGAATAATACTTAAAGGTGTAAACCACACACCTTCTGAAGCTGTTCTATTCTATTTGTTGTGGCTATTGATTGGACCTGCTAATCACCGGCAGCACGTGTGCCTGCCTGCCCTATCCCTTACTCTATTGTTGACATAGAGAGATAACTCTTTATTGTACTAATAATAATTTACATAAAACATAACAAAGAATCTGCAAGTATCTACTTAGCTTTGTTCTGTGTAGTTGCTCGTTGGTACCAAAATGACCCGTGAGTGCTCCCATTAGGTGCTTAATTTGTGATCTGTTTGGGCTTAATAATTTAAACCCACAGTCCACCCTTGTGGTGGCGATGGTTTTGGAGATGTTAGGCCTTTTGTTATATTTACAACACTAGACACTCTACAGTAATAGAGATAATACGCATCCCTGTGGACATAATTCTTCACGGTAATGTTATCATTTAACAACCGTCGCCTCTATACCGTGACTTTGTGCCGAGGTTTTTATTGAATCATAACCAATAGCACAGAGTGAATGTGTGCATTTTATTATTACTTTGATTTAATATGAATTGAAAGTATTGTAACAATATATTCATAATTAATTTCAATGATATTTTGAAGTTTGAACGCCATTTAATATCTAATAACGCTGCAGCGCAGAGTTTTTAGTCTTCGATGCATGTTCTGCGTAATTCAGTACTGTCTCTGTAGATATACCCGGTTGATACGCGCATTGCATCTTAAGGAGCGGTAGTCACCCTATAATAATAATAATAGCGTGCTTTATTGCAGACTCAAGATCCATATAAATTATAAATTAAATTAAATAATTGTTATAATTAATAATAATGATATATTATCTAAAATAAATAGTTTATTATTAACAATAAGAAATAAAACATGTATGTACCTACTGTTTAGATAAGTACATATCTTCGGCTAAAATACATATTTTTAGGTGGTAATTTCCACCCAACGTCTGTAATTTGCAGTTAGCAGCAGCCTGTCAGCTAGACTTTTAATAATTCAATTATTAAATTAACCTTAGTGGGCCATCTGTTGTATATATCTATCTATCATCTTCTCCATAGTCTTGAGAGTGAATTAAGTAAGACTGATAAGCTTATAATAGATCTGGCATCCTCGTAACTTTCATCCCCTGTCATTCTCAACTTGAGAATGAAGACCAGAGATAGGTTTATAATACCGATATTTCTCAAGATTAGGTAATACTGATGTATTCGCCTGGTAATATTGAAATATGTTATCACTTATACATCGGTATTATTGATATTTTAAATTATACTAATATTACCACAGTAGACTTGGTATTGCTCATCTGCAGACGGATTACCGTAAATTATCCGTAGAAACATAATGTTTGTATTGAATAATGTTCCCTTCACAAATCTGATAAACGCCAACCGAGTGAATTCGAACTATTCCGAATGTTATTATCAGATTTATTTACTGCCAGTCCCAATACAATATCCTATGTATCTCTTACTGTAAGTTATAATAGTTACCATCGATAGATTTATGACATATCTCCGTTTCAATAAACAAAGACAGAAATATCTGTCCTTACTATTGTTCTGGCTTCGAGACTGAAGCTGACTAGAGATAAGAAAATTAATATCAGGTGTCATATTTTTACTTTATAACTAAGATTGCTATCGGCGGTAGAGTATTGGGACCGGCCGTTAGAGATTAGGTTAATATAAAATATTAGCATATCATAGTTCGTGACATTACTAATCCACGAATCCCTCAATATTACTAATCTCTTAACTAATTTTTGCCTCAAAGTGATGGGACAAGCCCAAAGGTTCTAATAGATTTCTCATTAAGAATGATC
Organism: Furcula furcula; assembly: GCA_911728495.1. Lineage (NCBI taxonomy): Eukaryota > Metazoa > Arthropoda > Insecta > Lepidoptera > Notodontidae > Furcula > Furcula furcula. Next base: position 4,184,933 of record OU452264.1, on the reverse strand, counting down.
CTAGTTTAGGAGACAGGGCTACATTAAATTGTTACAATTTTGTGATCAATAAAGATATATTATTAAGTAAGAAGTTGTCAGAAATAGTCCTTGGTACTATTACTGACAGTGTATTAAATGCAGATAGGGATATAATTAAACTAGGAATTAATGATAATGTAGAATCTTACCAATAAAAATAAAAGAAGCACTGCCCGACTAGAAAGCTGTCAGGTTGGTAGTTAACTTTGTATGAGTTGAGCGACAAGTGGCAGCTACTGGTGAAAGCAAGAAAGATCCAGGGTCCCTATAGGTTCACAGCCATGATCGTTTTCATATTGGGGCCGCCCCAGTCGCCTAAAAGGGGGTACCAGGCGGTTCTTTACGATCGTGGCCGTGGATAAAAATTAAACCATGATAGATTTAAAAAAAAAACACACAACACCTATAGAAGATTATTGAGATAGCTTCCAGTGACTCTGAATATAGAGCTACGGAATCAAAATTCAGATTATTATTGCAGATTCGTTTGGTAATGTGTTGCGATATAATGACTTTTATTAATTTCTATATGCCTGGACAACCCTGGTCTTGAGCAACTCTTAAATTAGGACATCCCTGGTCCTAAATCTTTGGGAAAACCCTGGTCCTAAATCATTGGACAACCCTGGTCCCGAGCAGCTTTTAATTAGGACATCCCAGGTCCTAGATTAAGCATATATCATTACTAGCTTACCCACGCAGCTCCGCCTGCGCTATTTTTACGTTAACTAAACTTTTAATAACAGACATTACTATTAATAACCTCCTTTTTTATAGTCGGTTAAAAACTGGTACCCACTTTTTACTTGCTCTCCGAAGCACGGACCCGTTTGGTTCAAATGGCGTTAAACGGTCACCCATCTATTTAATGACCTTACCTAACGTTGCTTAACCCGATCGATTACAAAATCTTAATAACAACTCTCTATGAGTGTTCCCTTACTAATATTTATTATATTATAAAGAATAATTGATAAAATCTGACCAAGCGTATAACCAAGTACCCATTTTTAACCGACTTCAAAAAAGGAGGTTCTGTATTCGACGCGTATGTATGTAATATTAACAGAAATGCGTAATATTCATATATGTTAGTCTATGTGGGCTTCTAAACAAATTTACCAAATTTCACGAGTGTATGTATGTATGTATGTATGTATGTATGTATGTATGTATGTATGTATGTAGGTTTGTCCGCGGATTTCTCAGAAACTACAAGTCCGATTTCAAAAATTCTTTTTGCAATAGTTAGAGTATTTTTCAACTTAGGGTAGAGTATAAGTTTCATCAAAATCGGTCCAGTAGTTTAAGAGATATAAACTTTTTATGTTTTCAGTAAGTTACTGTAATGTAGACGTTCGAGTTGCGTGATAGTGCTGATACCTATCTTGGTAAAATAAGTCACTAAAAAGTGTTAAATAAACTATTTTTGAAAAAATAAAAACCGACTTCAAAGTAAATTATCTAAAAAGCATAAAATAACGAAAATATTATTGAAGTTGGTGCAGAATATACACAGCAGGTACGCTAACACCAACTTCAATAATATTTTCGTTATTTTATGCTTTTTAGATAATTTACTTTGAAGTCGGTTTTTATTTTTTCAAAAATAGTTTATGACTTTAATCCTGTACGGTGCAACCGCACATTTGTATAGTAAGCAGTTTCCGTAAGCGCATTAATTATACGTTAATGTTAAATCAGTTCACTACCGGACATCAACCGCGCCGCGTCGTGTGCTCATTATCATATCATTTTATCATTTTAATCAATATCTTGTAATTTTCCCAAATAAATAGTTTCTAGCAATTTGACTTATCATTTATCATTAAGGTGTAGCCTTCTGCTACATTTTTGGTCCTTCGTAATTGGACCTCGCGTGTGACCAGTGTCGTATATCAAGTGGACAGCAACGTGACTCTGTGTTACAAGTGAGGTGAATCAGACTGAAGTTATCGAAGAATTTTTGGTATCCAGCATCGGTACTTGCCATTACTATCAGGAGGTATAGAGCAAGCAAAGCAGCTCGTGATCATCAGATACCAAGTAAGATCTTTCCTTTTTTTCGTTGGAGATCATGACGACGATGGAGGATATTATCGCAACTCAGCAGCAAATCATCACTGCTATTGAGCAGCTATACACAAACTTTAAAAAAGATGGGGCGGAAAGAAAATCCGCGGAATATATCAAACGTAGACTGGACACTCTCGATAATTATTGGCATGAGTTCCTGTCTAATCATAACAATCTTTCTAATTTCGGGTCAAAATCGCATAGCTACTTCTCGTCCAGTCAGTATGAGGCCGCTAGGGATAGATACAGTGCTATTCGATCAGCAATACAAAATTACCCTTTACGAGAAGAGGGCCGGACGCCGACACCATTATTGAAGCCGGCTACTCCGCTATCAGCTCCAGGAGGAAGCCAGCAGCACACGCCACAACCAACAACCTTTACATCAAGAGGGGTTAGCAGTAAAACCGAAGAGATGCTTAAGAAACAGTCGAGCAATTACCGAGCATTCAAACGAGCAATATCAGGCCTAGATTTAGATTTAATATCAGAAAAGTGGGAGTTTGATGACTTACTTCAAACCCTGCAGTCGCGCTGGTCAGTTATAGATACGCTGCATTGGGAATTAGATAGTGAGTTAGAAGGTTCAAACCAGGAAAATGAGGAACAATACTCTAACGCCGAACAGACGTATCTAAATATCAAGAAATCCATCAATAAACGGATGGCCACGTCATCATTTCGTGATAAATCTACACCCCAGATGGAGATACCCTTTTTTAGTGGCAGCTTCCAGCAATGGTCTGCATTTAAAGACTTGTTTACAGAAACAATACACCGTAATTCTGCATTATCAGGTGCGCAAAAAATGCAGTTTTTGAAAGGCAAGGTGCGAGGAGAAGCCGAGCGACTGATTCAACACCTTCCAATCAGCTCTGACAATTACTTGGTGTGCTGGGATATTTTGAATCACCGGTACAATAACAAAAAATTAATATTTTCATCCCACGCTAATACCTTGTTAAATATACCAGCAAGTCCCAAATTATCACTAAATCACATAAAAAGAATGCATGATACCACTATGGAGTGTTTGAACGCAATCAAAAATTTGGGGGTGGATACAAGTTCATGGGGCCCTCTTATTGTGCATATTTTATCACAAAAATTAGACGCAGACACGCATAATGAGTATTTACAATCGCTCAAGGAACCTAGGGACCTACCTATACTACAAGAGTTTTTAGATTTTATAGAAAATAAGTTTATATCATTAGAAACATCATTGAAGAGGACAGGAGGATCGGACTGTTTTGTGAACAAGCCCGGTATCAACAGCAGTAATATCAGTCATAAACAGAATCAGCAATCATTTGACGCTATGAGGTAGAGGCCGAATAACTTTAAACAAACATATTTGGCGAGCAAACAACAAATTCCAGCATTACCCGATGATAATAAGAAAGCTCCTGTATCAAAATACAAGTGTCCTGTGTGTAACAGTTATGACCATGGAATATTTTACTGCCAAAAATTCCTAAATATGTCGCCTGACAACAAGAAGCGCACCGTATCAAAGTACAATTTATGCAAAAATTGCTTGTATGATCATAACGGCAAGGCTTGCATTTCAGACAAACGGTGCCGTACGTGCAATAGTCCACATAACTCGATTTTACATTACGCCTATGTGCACAATAACCCGATACCAAGCCCGTCAACATCAAACATAAGCAACAATAATTCATCGAATTCAAGTCAACATTTAATACATCGTAACTCACACGTATCAATTACAGACGAGCCGCATGAGGTACTGTTGCCGACCGCTATGGTTATGGTACAGGCCGCAGATGGGACATTTATCAGGATGCGCGCTCTCCTCGATCAGGGATCACAAACATCTCTAATAACTGAGAGTGCCGCGCAGAAGTTAGGGATTCCGCGTAAGAATGTCAGAGGAATGATATCAGGAGTCGGTGCCAAGGATAGCACCTGCAGGGGATCCTTTACAATAAACTGCAAATCAACACGAAACGATTCATCATTTCACACAGAAGTTTTTATCATGAAGTCCCTTATCAATAACTTACCGAACGCAACACTTGCTAAGCCAACATGGCCATACTTAAATAATATACAATTAGCTGACGAGGAATTCTACATCAGTCGCCACGTTCAATTATTATTAGGGAGTGAAATATACGCAGAGATACTTTTAGAGGGCATCTGTAAAACCAGCGAATACCCAACCGCTCAGCAAACTACACTCGGTTGGATATTGTCTGGGAAAGCGATCAGTTCATTCCAGTGCAATGTCGTTATAAGAAACCTTGACGACATGAAAAGGTTTTGGGAATTGGAGGATATATCAGAGGAACAGTCTATATACTCATCAGATGAGCAAAGGTGTATAGATTTTTATAAGTCGACTACCATACGTCGCGAAGATGGGAGATATGAAGTTAAGTTGCCATTGAAAACATCAATAAAAGAAAACCTAGGGAACTCTAAATCAAAAGCCATTGCGCAATTCAAGCAACTCGAACGCAAATTCAGTCATAATAATAATATCGCAAGCGACTATAAAACATTTATAAATGAATATAAGGAACTTGGACATATGATTCCGGCTAACCAGAATACGACACTTAGTTGCTATTTACCGCATCATTGCATCCATAAGCCAGATTCAGAAACCAGCAGGATACGCGTAGTATTCAATGCCAGCTCGAAAACAACATCAGGTTATAGTTTAAATGATCTAATGGAAACGGGTCCAAATTTACAGCAGGACATGCAGGCATTACTTATCAGGTGGAGGCAGTTTCGTTTTGGTTTTACGGCCGACATAGAAAAAATGTTTAGGCAAATTTGGATTAATAAACAAGATCAAAATTTTCAAAAGATAATATGGAGGGATAGCCCATTGGATGAGCTCAGGGAGTACAATTTAGCAACCGTTACATATGGTACCAAGGCAGCGCCGTTCCTAGCAATGATGACGTTACGGCAGCTTGCGCAGGACGAAAAGGCACGTTATCCTGACAGCCCAGCAATCAGCATCATTGAGCAGTCACTGTTTATGGACGATTTAGTTTATGGTTGCCATTCAATAGAAGAAGGGAGACAAATACAATCGGACACCATAAACATATTGAGATCGGGAGGTTTTAACCTAAGAAAGTGGAAATCAAACGCGCCGGAGTTGCTACAGGACGTTAGTACAGATCAGAGCAGTGATGGATATTATTTCAAACAAGCTGAATCAACAAAAATATTAGGCATAAAGTGGAATCCGATTACGGACACATTAAACTTTAAATACACTACGTCATCATTATCATCCAAGGTTACAAAGCGCACCCTTTTATCCGAGATATCCAGACTGTTCGATCCCATTGGGTGGCTCGCCCCAATCACTATCAAGTTGAAACTATTATTTCAAAGAGTTTGGCTATTAAGCATAGGATGGGATGACACTTTACCGCAAGATATAATCGAAGAATGGAACAAAATTAAAGAAGATATGAAAAATATTAATCAGTATAGCATAGATAGATGGATGAACACGGAAGTGGCTAATCAGATAGAAATACACGGATTTTGCGACGCCTCAACCAAGGCATATGCATGCGTCGTATACTGTAGGATCAGGAAGCATGACGGTACATCAGTTTCTTTAATAGCTGGGAAAACGGTCTCGTTGCCTAGACTAGAACTATGCGGAGCAGTTTTACTAGGAAAATTAATGGCCAAGATTTTAGCATGCCTCAGCAATTTTAATATTGAGACACACTGTTGGACAGACTCCATGGTTGTCTTAGGTTGGCTCAACGGAGACGTAAATAGATGGAAATCGTTTGTAGCCAACCGAGTAGCACAAGTAACACAAATTATACCAGCAAATCAGTGGCATTACGTCAAGTCTGAGGAGAATCCCGCAGATTGCGCAAGCCGAGGTCTGTTACCGTCTCAACTGACATGCCACACCCTCTGGTGGCACGGACCGGCTTGGTTACGTCAGGATAAAATATCTGTACAGTCGGGAGATGCATCAAGATTTATCACAGATCAAGAAGAGAAGAGACATAAATTAATCAACGTTGTTACAAAGCAAGAAGATAATAACTCTATTTTACAGCAATTAATCAATAAATATAGCTCGTACACGAAAACTACACGAGTACTTGCATGGATTTTACGATTTATAAGCAAAAAGCAAAACAAGCAAAAGCAAGCATATTTATCATTAGAAGAAATAAACAAAGCAAGAACGATATTAATTAAATATATACAGCAGCAAGAGTATACATCAGAAATTCAGGATTTAAATCAAAATAAAGATATAAAGTCGACAAGCAAAATATTAAACTTAAACCCATTTCTTGATGAATCAGGATTATTAAGAGTGGGAGGGAGGCTCAAAAATGCCTTTATCAGCAATGAAATGAAGCATCCAATAATAATACCCAATAATACTCAATTAACTAATTCGATTATCGACTACGGTCATGAACTTACCTTGCATGGTGGTCCAAAATTAACAGCAGCATTTTTGAGACAGAAGTACTGGCTTGTCGGTGGAAACAGAGCAATCAAAAAACGGTTACGCATGTGTGTGACTTGTAGAAGACATAACCCACACATGCAACATCAAATCATGGGGGACTTACCTGAAGCGAGATGTAACCCCTCCAGACCTTTTCATCACACGGGAGTAGACTTTACAGGATTCATCGACGTTAAGTCTAATAAAGGTCGCGGAATCAGAACGACGAAGGGTTATGTGTGTGTTTTTGTATGTATGGCGACCAAGGCCGTACATCTGGAGTTGGTCTCTGACCTCTCCACATCAGCATTTTTATCAGCATTGCGTCGGATGGCAGCTAGGAGAGGGACCCCCCGCCACATGTATAGCGACAACGGGACGAACTTCTTAGGAGCCAGCCGTATAATAAAGCAGCAATTTCAACAGTTACAGAAAGACTGTATGAAGGAAATAGTAGACTTGGAAATAACCTGGCATTTTAACGCTCCAGCTTGGCCGTCAGCTGGCGGACTGTGGGAGGCGAGCGTTAAAAGTTTAAAATATCATTTAAGAAGGGTGATAGGAGAGCAGAAGCTTACATTCGAGGAGTTGACGACGATCCTGACAGTCATTGAAGGATGTCTTAACTCAAGGCCCTTGTGTCCTATATCAGAAGACCCAAGAGACCTCGATTATATCACGCCGTCACATTTTTTAGCAAGCGGACCTAATTTAACTTTATTTGTAAAAGAAACTGACCTACGCATCAGGTGGCACTTAGCACAGCAAATATATACAGATATATGGAAGAGGTGGCAATCCGAGTACCTAAGCCAATTGAATGCAAGGAGCAAATGGAGAAAATCACGGGATAATCTGAAAGTTGGCGACATGGTGCTGATTCATGATCCTAATCTCCCGCCCGGCAAGTGGTCTTTAGCAAGAGTGGAAGACCTTCACCCTGGGCAGGACGGTTACGTTAGAGTAGTTACCGTACGAACAAAAAATGGACTCATAATGCGTCCTATTACAAAGCTGTCGGTCCTACCAGCTTGTAATACACAAAGCGAGAATCAGTCCCATCATAACATTACTGATAAAACTATAAACAGTGACAATCAGTCCGATAAACGAACAAAAAAGACATACAACTTCAAAACAATGGCCATCACATTCCTATTATATTTTATGGCACTTATATCATCATCACAGTGTTCAAATTACAACATCAAGCAATTGCCCAGTAACCTGTCGATGTACTTTGATAAAATCAACAACATGCATTTAATAAGAGATAAATGGAACCTAGTCGTATACTTCGATATGGATCCTTACTGGACAGGTTTTAAAGCATTATCAAAATATATAGAATACTTAGATAGCAGGTGCACAGGCTTAATAATGCAATCACAATGCGAGGCTATCCTGCTCCAATTACGTCACGGCTACCTAGAACTGAAGCATTACGATAGTATGTTACATAATCTGCAGCTTGAGGCGCACTCCAGGAAAAAGCGTGGACTCATTGACGGCGTCGGATATCTCGCTAATAGCCTCTTCGGCGTATTAGATGCGCGCTTCGCAGAAAATTATGAACGAGATATCAATACCATTAAGTCTAATCAAAATCATATGGCTATGCTGTGGAAGAATCAGACATCTATAGTTGAAGCAGAGTTTAATTTACTTAAGAGAACGGAGATAATAATGGAAAAACAGCATAAGGCAATTAATAAAAAAATATATAACTTAGAGAATGCAATCAATGTTCTTAAATCAGCATTACAAAACGAATCTACGATTGCCGATTTCACTTTATCAGCAATAATTTCAAACAATCTTCTTTTTCAATTAAAAGAGATACAGGATCGGTTGATTGAGTGTATTACCGACTTAAATCATGGAAAATTTAACCCACATCTCATGACACCTGAGCAACTTAATCAAGAACTCGTGGCTATATCGGGTCGAATATCAAACGATTTATCAACGCCGGTCGAAAAAACATCATTTAGCAAAATATATCATTTACTCCGCGTGCGGGCCAGAATGTCCCAAAATTATTTCATATTTCAAATCAAGATACCACTTATCACGAGAGAAGCATTTGAGGTTCTGAGAGTGATCCCAATACCGCATCGACTGCATAACACTACAAGTATGATCAGTGTACGCCCAGTATCAGATTACATTGCTATCAATCTTAAAAAGGACGTATTCTTACCTTTATCAGAATACGATCGTTCTTCTTGCGTACAACAAAACGCTGAGACAATTTTGTGCAGTATTCCAAAACCAATCTATAACATGAAAAACGATCACAGTCTATGCCTGACTGAAACAAAAACGGGGTTATGCGAAACTAATGTAAAAGCATGTTCGAACAGATGGACAGACCTTCATGATCTGAACAACTATTTTTACTTTTGCTGCAATCAATGCCATCTTCGGTTACTATGTGAGAACCAAATAAGCACAATAGATTTACAAAATGCTGGCCTTCTGACTATTGGCCAGGGATGTATCATTAAATCAAATGACTTCACAGTTTACAGTCATAAGCTGGAATCAAGCAAGCTATATATCAGACCAACCTTAGAATCTATGGAGATATCACCGATAAACAATATGCTAAATATATCAATTCCAAACTCCTCGGTCATCAACACTACAGACCTTGAGCTAAACTACAAGGATTTGATGAATATCAAGAAGCAATTGGATGATATAAAACAGAGCATTCCACTATCAGAAACGGTATCCTTCCACGATATTCATCACTACACTGCGATATACATAATAATCGGTGTAGTCAGCGTCGTCGGTATGATATTCGCATGGCGTAGACTGTGGAGTCGTCTCAGCGGGGAGGCGGCGAGGCCGGCGGCGGCGGCGGAGGCTGCGCACCCGCAGCCCGCTGCCCGCGCCACCAGCATCAGTAAACCGTGTTACGATAGTGTAAAGTGTAGTGAAAAGACAAAGTTTAAGCAAAGAGCAATTTACACTGAGTGTAGTGAAGTCGCTAGTACCAGTAGGACAAACAGAGGCACGTCGCCTATATTATTAAAACCAGTGTTTACTATATCAGAAGATTAATGACTTTAAGCGAATTTATATTAATGTTGTCTTTAAGGTTGTCCTATTACCTAGTAGTTTTATTTCAATGAATGTTATCATTTTGTTTTATTTTTCAATTGTATTGTATAATTATCATCATCATCTCACAGCATCCATTTCATCTTTCGCCCGGGAGCATGTACGGTGCAACCGCACATTTGTATAGTAAGCAGTTTCCGTAAGCGCATTAATTATACGTTAATGTTAAATCAGTTCACTACCGGACATCAACCGCGCCGCGTCGTGTGCTCATTATCATATCATTTTATCATTTTAATCAATATCTTGTAATTTTCCCAAATAAATAGTTTCTAGCAATTTGACTTATCATTTATCATTAAGGTGTAGCCTTCTGCTACAAATCCCCTCTCCCAAAAGAACCGAACCGTGCTAGATTACGGGATAAAAAGTATCCTATGTTTTACCTCGTAGTAAGATCTCAAATCATGCCAAGTTTCATTTGAATCCATTCAGTAGTTTCGGCGTGATGCTCAGCCGTGATACAGACAGACAGACAGAGGTTAAAAAAATTTCATTTTCGGCCTCAGTATCGGTTATAGAATGCCCTCCAAATATAATTTTCAAAATATCTTCAATGTACAGAATTGGACCTGTTACAGTTTTATTAGAAGTATAGATTGTATTAATTAGGACATCCCTGGTCCTAGATTATGCATATACCAATACTGTATTAATTAGGACATCCCAGGTCCTGGATTAAGCATATATCATTATTGTATTATTTAGGACATCCCTGGTCCTAGATTATGTATATACCATTACTGTATTAATTAGGACATCCCAGGTCCTGGATTAAGCATATATCATTATTGTATTAATTAGGACATCCCTGGTCCTAGATTATGCATATACCATTACTGTTTTAATTAGGACATCCCAGGTCCTGGATTAAGCATATATCATTATTGTATTAATTAGGACATCCCTGGTCCTGGATTATGAATATACCATTACTGTATTAATTAGGACATCCCAGGTCCTGGAAAGCATACTATGTTTTTAAATTGTATTCTTTGATTTTCATTTATTAATGTATTAATTAAGACATCCCAGATCCTGAATTAAGCATAAGCTTAGGTCTTTTATAATGTATTGCTGCTGTTGCTTGGTTTTCAGTACCACCCTGGTCCTTTGGACAAGCCTAATCCTGAATTAACAACATTTCATATCATCTTTTTATATTGTACTGTCGATTTGATTTATTGTTAGTTAATTTTTGTATGTAAGTCAAATGATTGTCCTCGTCCGGGGTCGTACGACTAGATTTGGATGGCCGACTGTTATCAACTGTAAATAATCAATACAGTATTTATTAATGTATTACGGAATGGTCATTGACTACCGACGCATAGACTGGACTGCGGTGAGATAGATGGCGCCTCTGTCGTAAGCGTCACGCTCACTGAGTGGGGGTAGAGGGTATACCTTGTAGGCGCCCTCTCAGAAAGCAGTCCAGTCTACGCCGTCGAGTTGGAATCCTCTAAACTTTGTGAGTAACTTTTAATTATTGTGTTGTTGATAATTCTTTTGTTGTTGATGTTGATTAATTTGTCAGTTATTCTATGACTGTATAAACAGAGTATTTGTAACTAGATAAAATTATGAATGAACAATATATTTGTGAGAATTTAGTGCTTTTATTATTTGATGATTTAAGCTTAATAGTCGTATCTGTGATATTAAATGACTAAAATGATTAAACCGAGGTTCAGAAGTTCACAATTATATATAAGAAAAATAAAAACAGCTATAGTTTGTGGGCTAGCGAGTTACTTATCACACTTCTGATGTAAGAGGCACGACGATTATTTAAATCTTTAGCATAATATTATATCATATCGTCAAATACACAAATTAAAAGATCACCATAACTAGACAGTAACGAGAATAATAATAAATCACTTACAAGTTTAATTCTTCAAACCGTACTGTTATCCTGACGAGCGTATACCGCTGACTGTCCCGTGACCGCTGTATGAATGTCCTTGTCTCAGCTTGCACCGCGTTTATATAGGCACACCGGCTGGGGTGCTAACAGTCCCAGCTATTGTCATCTAGACAGTAGTCGTTAAGCTAAATCAGAGGCCTAAGGGCAGCTTGAAAACTCTGACCCCAAGTTGGCCACTAACCATACGACAAAAAGAAAATAATAATACACATACGCGTCAAATACAGAACCTACTTTTTGAAGCCGGTTAATAACATTTAACTTGTTAAATAATGGAGTCATGCCTTTAACCTCAGATAAATTTATATATTGTTTTGTACATATCTACTGCGAAGATTATAATTTATTATTAATACCTACGCATTCTAATTTTATAGTTATAATAAATTAAGTGATGCCAAAGTTCACAGACAGTAACTACTGCACTGATATGAGACTTTAGCAGAAAGTACGCCAACCAATGATAATCTATCTTATTATATAAAAGAGTAAGCAAAAACCCACTCATCACGAAATCTCAGAAACTACAGGTGCTAGAAGTCTCAAATTTTGCATGGGGGTTCCTTTTAGGACAAAGGTGCTCACTAAGACGGGTTTTTGCGAAATTCAATCTCTAAGGGGGTGAAACAGGGGGGCAAAGTTTGTATGGGAGAACGCGATTCCTTGGTCCTATTGACTTGAAATTTTGCACAGACATTCGTTAAGAAAATTAATTGAATTAGTATATCATATTTTTTTAAATTTATCATTTATCAGGGTAAAAAAGGAGTATTATTACTCAACCGATGGTGGTACAAATATATAACAAGAATAACAAGAATATTATATAAAAGAGTAAGCAAAAACCCACTCATCACGAAATCTCAGAAACTACAGGTGCTAGAAGTCTCAAATTTTGCATGGGGGTTCCTTTTAGGACAAAGGTGCTCACTAAGACGGGTTTTTGCGAAATTCAATCTCTAAGGGGGTGAAACAGGGGGGCAAAGTTTGTATGGGAGAACGCGATTCCTTGGTCCTATTGACTTGAAATTTTGCACAGACATTCGTTAAGAAAATTAATTGAATTAGTATATCATATTTTTTTAAATTTATCATTTATCAGGGTAAAAAAGGAGTATTATTACTCAACCGATGGTGGTACAAATATATAACAAGAATAAGATACCGTAATTCGAAAAATAAATTAAAAGTTCCTTGGCCAAGTGGTGACGGAAGCGTCCTCTAAGCACGAACTGTCCGGGTTCGCTACCCGTGAACGGTTTTTCATTTTGTGTTTTTAAACTTTGTTTTTGATTTTTTGTTTATATTAAGATTCGATGTTTTAAATATTTTACTCATATTAACTCCAGCACTTTTTATCTCTAATTTATTTTTTATATTTAATACCTTTTTTTAATTTAAAATAATGCATCCATGGTTAGCTTCTCTCTAATGTTATGATTTAGTTATTAGTGGAAACTTAATTTTTGTACAATTGGATACAAGGTAAAATATCACGCTATATGCATTACGGACTGAGCAGACATACAAGAATAAATGATCAAGTAATTCGAATAATAGAGAGTAGCCGTGGTCTGGAGGTTACGGAAGCGTCTTCTAAGCACAGCAGGGTCCGGGTTCAAATCTCTCTTTGGGATTTTTTTTGTGTACTTTTAAACATTTTATTTTTGATCATTTTGTTTTTTTTTTTTTAATTTTTCACTGAAGGTTTATATATTAACTGAATTTATTTAGAAGTTATATCTAAGTAAATAAATTTAATTAGCTTACGTTGACTAAACCTAAAGAGGTACCTACATACTTAACAATCAAGTAAGTACTAGACATTCTATATATCATTATCATTCCATATAATATAAGGTAAATCTGGGATATAATATGCTTGCCCCCCGTCGGCGGACTCAAAGGCCAGGCACTGAGGGACACCAGGTGCAGATCCCACCCGAGAACCCAGGTTTCCCTCTCACGTGCCGATGTAACAGCCACGGGAGTTTTAGTGGGTAAGAATCCCAAATACCCAGGTCGACTTCCCCACGGGATCCCGGGGACATATTGGATGTTTCCCCCGTCACCCCTTAACTGTTACAACGGTGACAAATTCCCGGGGGGCTATAATGCGCCCCCGGCAGCGGCTTCAAAGGCCCTTGCCTTGCACTGAGGGGTACACGGTGCAGCCCCCCTCTTTTGTGTGGACAGCCGTGAGGGACACATACCGCAGTGGATCGCCCGCAGGATCCTGGGGGATTATTGGAGGTTTCCCCCGCGATCCCCGTATCTTTGAGCACGATGATAGTTTCCCGGGTGGTTTTATTGTGCCCCCTGGTGGCGGGCTCAAAGGCAAGCCTCTGAGGGATCTTGGTGCAGATCCCACCGGATAGCCCAGGTCTCCTTCTTATGTACTGATTTAACGGCCGTTGGGGGTTTTGTGTATAAGAATCCAACATAACCCGGTTGACTGCCAACAGGGTCCCGGGGACCTATTGAAGGCTTCCCCCGTGACCCCTGTAACCGTGAGCACGGTGACAGGTTCCCGGGTGGCTTTATTGTGCCCCCGGGTGGCGGGGTCAAAGGCAAGCCACTGAGCGTATCATGGTCCAAGCGCATAGCCCAAGAAGGGGTTCTTATGTGCTGATTGCACGGCCGTTGGGGGTTTATACACTAAAGAATCCTACATACCTGATTGACCACCAACAGGGCCCGTAAATCTCATTAAAGGCTTCTCCCATGGCCCCTGTAACCGTGAGCACCGTGACAGGTTCCCGGGGAACTATAATGTGCCTCTGTTCAAAGTCAAGGCACTGAGTGGTATCAGCTGGTGCAGATACCGACAGATAGCCCAGGTCCGCCCACTAATGTGCCCACGTGATAGCCGCGGGGGTTTTAGTGGGTAAGAATTCCCCGGTTGATCCCCGTTTACGTCTTAACGATGAAACCGAACAAGGAAGCCCGTATTGTTTCCATAAATTGGTTTTAAAGAAATGGTGTCCTGTTCCTGTCCTTAACCCACCCAAATTGTGCACCGGTACACGTCTGCAGTTTCTAATAAAATTATAAATACAATTAATAAATCACAAGCTCAGAGATTCAACGTTGCAGGCTTAAACCTAAGCGTTGAGTACTTTGCCCATGGAGAGACAGCTATACGTACCTAGCGTTTCACGCGTCACTTCTAAACAAAATTTGTTCATATTGCGTTACGAAAAGTCAGCTACAAGCATTATTTATGAAGAATTTCTGTAATCAAAGGCAGTAACTAAATTATTCACTTCTTTTTCTTCTCAATTACACCCGGGCGAAGCCGGGGCGGGTCGCTAGTACTTATAATAAAACTGTAACAGGTCCAATTCTGTACATTGAAGATATTTTGAAAATTATATTTGGAGGGCATTCTATAACCGATACTGAGGCCGAAAATGTATTTTTTTTAAATTTTTGTCTATCTGTCTGTCTGTCTGTCTGTATCACGGCTGCGCATCACGCCGAAACTACTGAATGGATTCAAATGAAACTTGGCATGATTTGAGATCTTACTACGAGGTAGGACATGGGATACTTTTTATCCCGTAAACTAGCACGGTTCTTTTGGGAGAGGGGATTAAAGTCGAAATGGGTACTTGGTTATACGCTTGGTACGATTTTATCAATTTTTCTTTATAATATAATAAATATTAGTAAGGGAACACTCATAGAGAGTTGTTATCAAGGTTTTGTAATCGATTGGGTTAAGCAACGTTAGGTAAGGTCACTAAATAGATGGGTGACCGTTTAACGCCATTTGAACTACACGGGTCCGTGCTTCGGAGAGCAAGTAAAAAGTGGGTCCCAGTTTTTAACCGATTATAAAAAAGGAGGTTATGTATTCGATGCGAATGTCTGTTATTAAAAGTTTAGTTAACTTAAAAATAGCGCATGCGGAGCTGCGTGGGTCAGCTAGTATTATCTATATCCATACTTATAATAAAACTGTAACAGGTCCATTTCTGTACATTGAAGATATTTTGAAAATTATAATTATAATTCTTTAACCAATACTAAAGCCGATACTGTAATTTTTTCATTTTTGTCTGTCTGTCTGTCTGCGCATCACGCCGAAACTACAAGATGGATTTGAACGAAACTTGGCATGATTGGAGCTAATACCACCAGGAAGGATATAGGACACTTTTTATCCCGTAATTCAGCACGGTTCCCTTGGGAGAAGAGATTAAAGTCTTAATGGTACTTGGTTATACGCGTGGTCTGAGTTTATCCCTTTTTCAATAAAAAATAATAATAAGGAGACAGTTGTCTATTCTTAGACAGTTGTTGTTATTAATATTTGGCAATCAGGTTAAGCAACGTTAGGCAAAGTCATTTCATAGATGGGTGACCGTTTAGTGATAATTGAACAGAGCGTTTACGTGCTTCGGAGGGCACGTAAAAAGTGAGATGTAGTTCTTAACCGACTTAAAAAAGTAGGTTATGTATTCGACAAAATATGTATCTAATACTATATAAAATATTAAAAAAAAAAATTGAACCGACTTCAATAACACTAAAAAGTATAAAATAATTTAAATATTGAAGAAGTTGGTGTTAGCGTACCTGCTGTGTATATTTGGCACCAACTTCAATAATATTTAAATTATTTTATACTCTTTAGTGTTATTGAAGTCGGTTCAATTTTATTTAAATATTTTATTTTATACTTTATAGTGATATTTTCATACATAAAGATTGAACCATCGAAGACGGTAAAATGATCTAGGTAGGTTATGACATCATTATGATTTCACATTATCGTCTACATACTTTTACATAATTCATGTTTCTTCAGAAACTCAGAAACAATTTATCCGATCGTAATGAAATTTGCATGGAATCATCATAGTAGTTTACTCTCTCGAATAAAAAAAGAATCATCGAAATCGGTTTATATTTATCAGAGAAATGTAAAGGAGAACATCAGTTTTATGGGTTTTACCAGATAAATTCCTCCATATCATTCATGGTCCTCCAGGAAGTTCTTATCCGGTTGTGATAAAATCCATACAGGTTCATTACAGTGGTTTTTTCTTTCGAATAAAAAAAGAATAATTGAAATTGGTAAATATTTACCAGAGTTATGACCATTTTTGTCCTTAAAAAGCACCATAGTCATTTAAATAGGCTTTCCTGCAGCTCTCAGTGCGCAGTCACCATTCTTGTTTTTTAAGGAACTACTTATTACTAAGCAATAATTTTTTTATGGGACCCAATTAACGGATTAAAGAATGGATGGAAGAAAGATTTTTTCAAATCGGTTCATAATTGCCAGAGTTATGCGCGAACATACATAGAAAAAAAAAATATATACAGACGAATTGAGAACCTCCTCCTTTTTTGAAGTCGGTTAAAAATATAAATATTATAAGTATAAATAATAAGGAAACACTCATAGGCAGTATTAATATGTAGCAATCGATCAGGTTAAGCAACGATAGGGAAGGTCAATACAAGATGGGTGATAGTTTAATGCCATTCGAATTAAGTTCGTCTCCGTGCTTCGGAGGGCAAGTAAAAAGTGGCCCCAGAATTTAACCGACTTTAAACAAAGGTTATGTATTAAACGCAAATGGATGCCATTAAAAATTTTGCTAACGTAAAAACAGCGCGAGCGGAGCTGCGCGGGTCGGCTAGTAAACCATATACAGGGTTACAGGAAAAGTCGTGCTAGATCCGTTGATGGCGTGGAGTACCCATCATTTCTGACTTATTTCACTATGAAACACCCCACCCTAAACTTAACCAAAATAAAAAAAAAGTAAAAAAATAAATAAACTTCAACTTAACTTAAACAAAATAAAATTTAATAGCCTAAAAATCGGCAATTTTCAATAAAAAATTTAAAGTCGAAAATCTCGAAAAGGGTTAAGTTTAGGGTGGGGTGTTTCATAGTGAAATAAGTCAGAAATGATGGGTACTCCACGCCCTTAACGGATCTAGCACGACTTTTCCTGTAACCCTATATATGTTATATCCCTACTAATGCACACCAAAAATTGTGAACCATGTAATTAAAATATTTTCCCTTAGTTAAAGGTATGAAATCCTTTCCTTATTGTTTACTTTTGTACAGTGCTTTGTGCATTTTTTAAATACGCATGAAGGCATTTTACTTTCGTATAGATGATAGGTAATCCAATAGAAAGACGCTGGTGCCCGTCTTATTGTTTTCCCTTAATCGCCTCTTACTGTCACCCAACGGGAGGGGATGGGAGGGTGTTATTCTTACCCGTACACCCCACGGATAAAAGTATTACATATTACACGTACTATGCGAACATAACATGCTAGTACCAAGATGATTATGACTCTCTCTCTTGTCCACCCTATTATACTTAGATAGATAGATAAATTGATATACAGGTTGGCCAGAACAGTGACGTCATAAATTTTTTTTTAGGTGCCTCGTGTACGATTTTTCGTAGTTTTCGAATTTTTGAGCAAAATTTCGACCGGATCAGTTTGAAACATTTCTAAAAAAAAAAGTAGAAGTTTTCATCGTTTTTTTTTCTTGCAGCTAAATCTCTATGAACTATACATTTATGCATAAAATAAACAGCCTCATAACTTTAATGGAAGTTACTACAAAATTGAACTAAAATTGAGAATTTATGTTAAGTGAGTTATCATTTAAATATTCAACTGAACATTAAAAATCTAAACTGATAATTTCTTTGTTTCTAAGTAGCTTCAGAGAATGCACTATCAGTTTAGATTTTTAATTTTAAGGTGAAAATTTAAATGATAACCCACTTAACATAAATTCTCAACTTTAGGTCAATTTTGTAGTAACTTCCATTAAAGTTATGAGGCTGTTTATTTGGATCACTGGCGGGATTAGGAGGGCCGATCCCGCTCCGCGGCCTCCTTCTGAGACATAATGCAGAAGGAGGCTACTACCCTCCACGCCGATTCCTCCGCCAGCATAGCTGCACTACTTATGGCAGAGAGAGGTCGGATCCGGTTGACCAGGATCCGCCGCTCCAAGGCCCACATAGGGTTCTCAAAAGACATACCACTTAAGTACTAGGTTGGGTCTTACAAAAACGTTTAAATTTCACAGCTCTCTACTAGCGGTAACTAGTGCAAAAGACCTGGTCTTTCCGCCCGGTTTCAAGTTCGGAGCAGCCACAGCCGCTTACCAAGTGGAAGGTGCCTGGAACGTTAGCGGTGAGTCTGGTTGCGATAAGTCATATCTAAGCTATCTAAAACTACAATACAAAACAGATAATAATAGGGCGCCCAATTCTTTTCAATAGCTCCTATGCGCATGTGTACAACTGTTTCCTACCAAAGACGAAAGTATCGTGGCCTACTGGGTTAGGTTGCGGCCTACTAAATGACATCGCGGCATACTAGATCTGCTTAAAAATATATTGTGATAGAAAAAAAGTTATTTTACGGCATCGTTTTGTTCAAGAGAGCTGTATCGTAAAAAATAAACTTTTTTTAAAGAGGCATGTGAAAAACTTTGTTGAAAAACGTTATAAAAAAAATATATGACATCGTGAGTCCCGAGGAAATGTTCATTATTATGCAATCGGGTTTACATTCATGTGACAATGCTCGTATCTCTGATAACAATATCTTTATTAATCTTATCTGATTATAGAGGTCAACGCCCGAAGATCCTTAGGCCTAAAGAATCCAACCAGATAGGCAGCATTCCGTAAACGCGATATCTTTTTTTTTTCAACTGGTGGTAAGGGCCTGCCTATAGACAGATACATTGCACTGCCACTGACATTAATTATTAAGTATCTTGTGTTCGGTAATTTCACCAGCTACAGTGCCCTTCACACTGGAACACAGCAATGTTCACGCCCTGCTGCTTGCCGGCAGAATAACTGACACTGCGATGGTACCTACCTTTTTTTATTATACGACAAGGTGGCAAGCAAGCATGCGGCCCGCCTGATGGTAAGCAGACACCGCAGATTATAGACGCTAGCAACACCAGAAGAATCTCCAGCGCGTTGCCGACCCATAAGACATTAGATATTAAGTCTTTGCGGCCGGTAATTTCACCAGCTACAGTGCCCTTCTCGCCGGAATACAGCAATGCTTACACACTGCTGCTTGGCGGCAGAATATCTGACACTGCGGTGGTACCTACCTGGATGGTCCTAGTAAAGCCTCTTGTCCCAAATACCGCAGTGCCTGAACACGAAGGTTTGTTGTCAGTGATGACATATGGTACTGAGACGTGGTCCTTAACTGCTGGCCTTTTAGAGAAGCTCAGATTCACACAACGAGCTACGGACAGCTACGCTCGAAGTTCCATTGCGTGATGAAATCCAGAATGAGGTGATTCGCCGAAGAACTAAAGTCACTGTCATAGCTCTCAGAATCTGCAAGTTGAAGTGGAAATGGGCAGACCACATCACTCGATGAACCGATAACCGACGGAGAAGAAAGGTTCTACTATGAACCGGAAGACGCAGCGTAGGACATAGACGTTCTTTATCAATTTACAGGTAAAGGAGAAAGCATTTGGGACAGCTTCACACATGCTCGGCCTGATCTTATCCTGAATGCTGCAAATGGTGATGAGGCATGCGACTCCTACCATCTCTGGAGACGAGACATTGAAATGGCTTCGGAGTTAGGCTTGCATTTTTACAGGTTTGTCCAAAAAATGACCTCACACATATTTTTTTAATTGCATATATGCTCCGTGTGCAGCAATGCTACAGGAAGAAACATCTTTATGTATGTACTTATGTGTGTAGAAGTTGTTCAAGTGGTCCCCGCGTGGTCGTTGGTGCGACGAGACCTGGTCGCAGTCATCGGATCGGACCTCTCCCTGGGCAGCGTAGTGTCGGCTATGCTGTCCGGGGATGCGGCGTGGGGAGCGATGGCCGCCTTCTGTGAGACTGTCATGTCCCAGAAGGAGGCCGCGGAGCGGGAACGCGAACGCGCTGATCCTGCTCGGCGACGAAGGCGCAGGCCGCCACAAGCGGCCGCCCAACGTCTCGCTCCCCAGCCCTGAGCCCGGGGCTATAAACAATGGGCAACCTTCGGAGTCGCTGGACGCTCGGGGTGTGGGCCCCTTGAGCGTCCATTGAGTACGGCGGCGACTCCGAGGAGGGCGGCGGCGGGATTGCGACCCCCGTCCCCGTGAGTACCGTGACTGGTTCCCGGGGGGCTACAGTGCGCCCCCCGGCGGCGGGCTCAAAGGCAAGGCACTGAGAGCCCAGGTCTCTCATGGCCCAATGCGACAGCCGCGGGGATTGTAGAGGGTGGACGGGCATGTAAGAAGTCGGTCCTGCACCTGACCTCTCCCGTGTCTCTGTTCTGTCTTTTCAGATTGTGAGAATAATGGAAATAGAGAGTGCGCTTATGTCTACGCAAGCACACTATAATCTGTCGCAGTTGACTGATCTTGTGAAAGATTTCACCTAATGATAATATAATAATAATAATATCAGCCCGTGTTAATGTCCCACTGCTGGGCACGGGCCTCCCCTCAAGATGAAGGGGCTTAGGCCATAGTCCACCACGCTGGCCAAGTGCGGGTTGGCGGACTTCACACGTCACCATGCAGGTTTCCTCACGATGTTTTCCTTCACCGAAAGCTAGTAACAATCGCACAAAGATGATTCGCACATGATTAATTAAATAAATCAGAGGTGCGAGCCGGGGTTCGAACCTGCGCATCTTGTTTCCAAGGCAAGCGCTCGTCCACTGAGCTTTGTCTAATGATAAGCGACATGCCTAAACCGCTGTATTAGGTTTTATTAAGTCTCTTGAGCCCGAAATTTCACCAGCTGAATTGACCTTCACACTGGATCACAGCAATTATACACAGATGTGTTACAAGCAGAGAATTACAAGCAGAGGCTTGGCGGCATAATATTTGAGATTGCCGTGGTCCACAAGGGACCTGCAACCAGTAACATTTGCGTAATTATAGTTACAGTGATCATGGCAATTACAGATTCTCATTATCATGGGGTCGAATTCTTCCATCTGGCTTCACGGATCGAGTCAGCGAAGACGGTGTGAGGTATTACAATAACCTGATCGATGGGCTGCTGGAGAAAGGCATTGAGCCTTTCATCACAATATACCATTGGGATCTACCGCAACGACTTCAGGATCTTGGTATGTCTCCAAATAATTTACTAGGCTCTTGCGTTCTAGGTAGATCTCTGCAGTGTCATACATTCTGCTGCAAGCAGCAATACAATACAATACAATAATGCTTTATTTCTCAAATCAATGATTACAAGATATTCAGTTGTGCTTGTGGTCCCCACACTAGGAAATACCTGTCTCCTGGAGCAGTGTGTAAACATTACAACACAATATCTAATGTTTCCGACCCGTCGGCAATGCGCTAGTGATTCTTCTTGTGTTGCCAGCGTCTATAAGCTGCGGTGACTGCTTACCATCAGGCGGGTCGCATGCTTGCTTGTCACCTTGGTAGTTAAAGAAAAATCATCCTACCTTTTTGATTTCTATGGTTTATTTATAGTATTAAACCTTTCCAAGTCAAACAATAAAATCAATAAATAAAAATTATACGTAATTATAAGAAATTAGGCCGCATTGAGGCCGCGTTGTGATCCGGTGGTATCTATGTAAAAAAAAATTGATTTGACCGTTCAAAAGTGCTAGTGTGAAGCCTATTTGAAATAAATAATTTGAATTAGAATTAAGCCGACTGCAACAGACACCATACTAAAAAGTGAAAACAAGCTGTTACCCATAGGGTATCCGGATAAGAATAGTGCCCACCCATCTCCTACCGACTAAGGGAAAACAAGAAGAGCAGCAGCGTTTTCTATTGAATTACCTACCACCTATACTGCGATCTCCAAGACACCTGCCAAGCGTGGAGATTATGGCAACTTCTTCTTTCTAAGGCCTTTGTCTAACCGTGGACATCTTTCGGCTTCCATATTAAGGATGTTATTTTGTTCTTGTTTGTTAATCGATAAGGCGGCTTCGTGTGGCGGGCCCTCTAATATGGTTGAGGGGAGTGATGGCTGCTGCTCGAGTCAACTCGTGCGCGGGTGCTGCTTGGTGGGACTGTTCCGACTTCTATCCCTTTGGCCTTTTAGTTTGTCGTAATTTATTGTTTTCTTCTTTTCTCCCTTGCTCTATGTTTCGAACGGCAGGACACAATATCGCTAATGTCGATTCATTTGTAACAAAACAATGTTTAAAAAAAAGTGAAAAAATGACAAGCCCGCTGAGTTTCTTGCCGGCTTCTCAGTTGAGGCCGCGTTGTGATCTGGTGGTAGCTTTTAAAAAATGACGATTCAAAAGTGCTAGCGTTAAGCCTATTTGAAATAAAGATTTTTGAGGTTGAGTTTGAGTACTTACATTGATGTTTACAGGCGGTTGGACGAATCCATTGATCGTCGATTGGTTTGCGGACTACTCAAGGATTGTGTTCTCTCTGTATGCGGACCGCGTGAAACTCTGGCTGACCTTTAACGAGCCATTAAGTTTCTGCGACGGCTCCTACGCCTATGAGGTGCTGGCACCAGACGTGGTGGATCCTCAAGTTGGCGCTTACTTGTGTAACAAGAACGTTATGATGGCTCACGCTAAGGCTTGGAGAATTTATGATCAGGAGTTCCGACCAAAATACGGCGGTAAGTCGAAAATTATCACATTTTACTATGATTTCTTCCTGCTGGCCGCTATCGCGCTATCGCACCATGACAACTGATATTGATAATCAGTTATAGGGTAGAAAAGTAATCAAAAAATAATATTTCCAAACTGGGAATCGAATCCGTAGTGAAGGGGTGTCCAGAGTGTCCTCCAGGGATGCAATGGGCCCGGAATGATTAATATTATACCATCACCACCATTATACCGTCATACATTTTTAAACTACCGACGAATACGAAGGTTTTTAACCAGTGTGTGTTGCCAGTGATGACATATGGTACTGAGACGTGGTCCCTAACTGTTGGCCTTTTGGATAAGCTCAGAGTCACACAACGAGCTATGGAGAGAGCTATGCTCGGAGTTTCTTTGCGCGACAGAAGCCGTATTATTGAGATTCGTCGGAGAACCAAAGCCACTGACATAGGTCTTAAAATCTGCAAGTTAAAGTGAAACCCTAACTGATTAAGTAAATTCCAAAATGGGGTTTTACTACTGTAGAACCCGTTGATTTTTGGAGAAATATGTTTTTTTTTATAATTCACTTATTCAATATTCCTAGCCAGTAGGCTAGGAATACTGATTAATTAAATTGATTACTGATTTTCTTTGTGTCCGGTAATTTCACCAGCTACAGTGCCCTTCACGCTGAAACACAGCAATGTTTATACACTGTTGCTTGCTAACAAATAGTTATAGTAGTAGCAAAATAGTTTCAGGCAGGTTGGTGGCAGGTATGGACGGTTTTTTTTATTTAGCATAGAACGGAGTTTCTTTTTTGTTCTGCCTCTCTCACACCCTCCTCTTGCTCTCCCCCCCTCCTGCATACATTTTTCTTCTTAACAGGTGAAGTGTCACTAGCGAACCAACTGATATGGTGCGAACCTTTAAGTTCAGAATACGAAGAGCTCACCGAGATGGTCCGGGAAAACTGGGTATGAATTACATAATCTTATCTTTACCCTCATTTCTTTACCATACTGCCTCAATTTGGCATTGAAATCAACACTTAAGTGACGAGATAATTATTCATTAACAGTATCTGAGTGCGGCAGGACACTTAGCTAGAGTAACGTTGTAAGGTGTTACCTTAGAAAGATAGATTAATAAATAATAATAATATCTTGGGACAATTCACACACGGTCATCTGATCCCAAACTAGGCAGAGCCTGTACTATGGAAACCAGACAACTGATACTAATACTTATATATTTTTTTTTTTGTAAATGCATACTTAAATAGATAAATAACACCCAGACACTTGGTGGGAATCGAACCCACGACCCATTGGTTAGCGGACAGGGTGTCTAACCACTAGACCAACGGGCCCGTCTCACCATATCATCATCATCAGATTCACCATCTATAGTACCCTTCACACACATTTTTAGGGTTCCTTAACTAAAAGGTGCCCAGTAGGGTGCCGGGTTAGAATTGCATCCCCCCATATCCTCTAGTTGGGTGTCGTAAGAAGCGACTAAGCGAGAACAGGAAGACTGGCAGCAGGGTCTTTTGGATTTATCTTCCATCTATACTGCGATCCCCAACCCGCCTGCCAAGCGTGGAGATTATAGCAATGAAATAATGAAATGGACATGGATATGAAATAATTATAGGTCATGTCTCTATATATTTTACAAGAAAAATCAAATGATCTTTCTAAAAAACCGACATACTTACTTCGTTTTGCGGTTTGATTTTTTTTTTGCTATCTGAGGCTGTGTTGACGAATAGTAAAATAACTTTATTACGTCCAACGAAGGTATTGAACACTTGGTGCAAAAAATAACAACCCGCAAAACTAAGAATACAGTGGTTCCTGAAATATATAGGTGTGACAGATAGACAGACGAAGTCAGGGGTTTCTTTTTTACCTTTTAGGTATGGAACCTTAATAACGTCTCAAAATTGCTATTTTTGTACTACTCGAAATAAAAGATTTCTTATGCGCTAATAATATTCTGTAATAATGTTTCAATGATTCAGATCGGTAGATATTCACATCCGATATTTTCAAAAGAAGGTGGCTGGCCTACGGCTTTAGAAAAGAGGATTTTAGAGAACAGCAAGAAGAAAGGATACCCCAGATCCTTGTTACCAGGATTTAGTCAAGAGGAAAAAGAATTTGTCAGAGGTATGTTCGTTGTTTACGTTTACTAACTGTGACATACGAATTTAATACATTACTTTTCAACAGTATCATTGGTAAAATACTAATAACTTTTTAAGACTATATTAGTAACATTATATTTGTTTCATGACTTTTTAAAAAACATACTAGGTGGTAGGTTCCTTGTGCAAGGAACCGTCCAGGTAGGTACCACCGCAGTGTCAGATATTCTGCCGCCAAGCAGCAGTGTGTAAGCATTGCTGTGTTCCGGCGTGAAGGGCACTGTAGCTGGTGAAATTACCGGACACAAAGACTTAATATCCGATGTCTTAAGGGTCGGCAATGCGCTAGTGATTCTTCTGGTGTTGCTAGCGTCCATAGGCTGCGGTGACTGCTTACCATCAGGCGGGCCGCATGCTTGCTTGCCACCTTGGTAGTATAAAAAAAATAAGCTCCATTGCTCATATAGCGATGCGCACCAGCAGGGCACGTATTAAGGTCCGTTTATATCTACAGACAAAGTGCGTTTTCAGACAATGACCGAGGCAGGTACAGACAGACACCGTCACGGCCGCTCTTAACCACAGTTGAATAGCAGATGCGCCTGCCTGAAGTCTGCATAATTCCGCCCGATGCTCTACACATTGTCAGCAGTTAGCTGCGTAATAATATTTTATTTTGTCTGCCATGGCACCTGGTTCACGTGACTTAGCGAAGAGATAAGTTAATGTACACACACAAATATGGTAAGAGAAGTCTGAAGATAGTACAGCACAAGGGCACAGCTTATTTCTATAGAAATCTCTTCAGCATGCCCAGGAGAGAAACGGTCACGCTTACGGTCACGACGATGTCTTTTATATACATTTGCTTTCTATTCTCTGCCGTTTCGTATTGTAGAATGAAAACTTTTCTTTATCCCTCTGATACGCTCAACTTCTGTAGATATAAACGGACGAATATTACAGGTCATCGTGTCGTAACGTTTTCAAACCTGCTCTCTTTCTCAACAGGTACTTTTGACTTCTACGCGTTCAACCACTACACCAGCCGTCTGATTCGGAAGGCAAATGAAAGCGAAAAGCCGAGCAAATTTCCATTTGGAGACTTCGAACTCGACGCTATTATGGAGAAACATCCTGACTGGTCCACGTCACCTGTACCATGGCTTTATGTAAGTAAGTCATATTGACGCAGCTTTTGGTTTTATATTGAGGACAGGTCGATTGGACCTGTCCGGTCCTGTCTGTGGAGTAAGGGCTGGTGCTGCAAAAACCCATCTATCAACTTTGGACTATGTGGGGCGGCGCGCTATGAGGCTAACTGGTGACCCGATTTGTGAGGACTAGTTTACAAAGCCTTTTTTTCCCAGGGGAAAGATTCAAATGGTGGTGAGTATGTGGAATTCTTAACCACTGAAACACCCACGGCTGTCGCATCGGCTCTCCGGTGGGATCTGCATCGGTGCCTTGCCTTTGAGGTCGCCGCCCGGGGAAGGATTATAGCCCTCCGGGAACCTGTCGCGGTGCTCACGGGATGGGGGTCGCAACCCTGCCGCCGTCCTCCTCGGAGTCGCCGCCGTACTCAATGGACGTCCTAGGGCCCACACCCCGAACGTCCAGCGACTCCGGAGAGCTTACAAAGCCTAGAGTACAGACACAGAGTAGCAAGCTTCTCGGTATTCTACAGAATGCACTCTGGAGAGTGTGCACAGAAATTACATGTCTTGATTCTACGATCCCCTTTACATCATCGGACGATAAGATGCACGGCGAATATCTACCGGCCCTTGCCTCTGAGCCCGCTCCCGGGTACCTGGGAGGCGATTCTCGCACTTTAGAATCAATCACGAATTCGAAAAAATATACGAATTCGAACTATTGACGACTAAAAATCACGTAATTGTATTCTCGATATCTCGAGCCCAACATATTTCGAACGCTAGCCGCTCGAACCGCTTCGACTGGTCAAGAACATTCGAATCGTCGTCTCGAGTTCGAATCACAACAAATGTCAAACCTTATTGATTACAATTTTAAGATGAGTACCGTATTCCTAGATTATTTTATTCAAAATAACATTATTCGATAGTTTTTGATGTATAACTAGACTTAACGAAGTCCTCGCACTTTATTATAACTTAATGCATTACCAAACAAACAATCAACAACATAGACTACTAAGAGATACTACAATCGACAGCCAATTAGGATGAAATCACTATTCCGATAAGATAATGTATATAACCTAAACATCACATAAACGCCTTTAAAAATACGGACAACAATAATAAACCTTCTATTTTTATAAATAACCTTTCGCGCATACTAAAACAAAATCGTAAACATAAACACATAATCATGTTATTTTTGTTTTAATTTTACTTCGCCGAAAGACAGGCAAAGGTACTAGGATCATACAGCCACAGACTACTAAGTAAGAACCATAGATTTATAAAAATCTATGGTAAGAAATAAGGTTCATACAGCTTTGTGTATTTAGTACTCATTAATTTGTGATAATTATGTTAAAAATCGTACAAAATGTTCTACCATTTCATAGACGTGAACAACTTTATAGATATGTTTTTCTACTAAAAACATCCATTCCGGTAAAAAAACTATATCAACTTCTTAAACGGAATGACTCGCGTGACGTTTATCTTTCATAATGGCAACATTTTCCTCCTTCGATTAGAGATTATTTCGAACTTTACTTCGATTGTCGCCCAGAATACAAGACTCGAGAAAATCACTTCGAGTTTCGAAATTTCTTAGTAGACTATCTCTACTTCGAACCTAATTCGAAGTAGGTAAGCGAGAATCGCCCCCCTGACACTGTGCTCACTGGGACGGGGGTCACACCACGCCACCGTTAACCTCGGAGTCAACGCCGTACTCAATGGACATCTAGGGCCCACACCCAACTTCGAAGAAATACCTAGACTCAAGAGGCTTAATGACTACTCTTTGGTAAAGAGCTCAAAAGACAGGCGTATCACTCACCTCCTTGTGTATTAAGTTAAACAAATAATTAAATTTAATAATTTAAATTTCAGGTCAACCCTGAAGGTATCCGTCATCAGTTGGTGTGGCTGAAGAAACAATATGGAGATATGAGGATCATGATCACTGAGAATGGTTTCCCTTCGATGACTGGACTGGATGATCAGGACAGAATACAATATTATAGAGACTACTTAGCACAGGTATATTTCCTTCCTTCGAAGTCGCTGGAAGTCCATTGAGTACGGCGGCGACTCCGAGGAGGACGGTGGCGGGGTTGCGACCTCCTTCCCCATGAGCACCGTGTCAGGTTCCCGGGGGGCTACAATGCGCCTCCCGGCGGCGGGTTCAACGGCAAGGCCCTGAGGGACTCCTGGTGCAGATCCCCCGGAGAGCCCGAGTGTCCCTTCTTATGTGCCGATGAAACAGCCGCGGGGTTCTAGTGGGTATGAATCCCACGTACCCCAATTGACCACCACTAGGTCCCGAGGACCTTTGAAGGTTTTCCCCGTGAAAACAAAAAAAAGGTCCGTGGAACCGTCCAGGTAGGTACCACCGCAGTGTCAGATATTCTGCCGCCAAGCAGCAGTGTGTAAACATTGCTGTGTTCCGGTGTGAAGGGCACTGTAGCTGGTGAAATTACTGGACACAATAGACTTAATAAGTAATATCTTGGATGATGAGGGAAGGTGCTATGCAGCCGTTTATAGGCAGGCCGATTGCTTACCATCAGGCCAACGTCTTGCTTGTCTTGTAACTAGGTTAAAAAAATATATATCTGTGCCTTCGGTGGCCGTATCGATCAGTATTACCCTGTTTTTTTATAAGATCAAATCGTACCAATAAATGAATGAACACAGGAGTGCACAGCCAAAGACAATTGGTAGGGTTGAACCTGACATATTATAATACCAGCCCTTGTTTATGTCCCACTACTGGGCACGGGCCTCCCCTCAAGATGAGGGGGCTTAGGCCATAGTCCACCACGCTGGCCAAGTGCAGGTTCACACGTCATTCGAGAGCTAGTTAGGCTTTCTCAGACATGCAGGTTTCCTCACGATGTTTTCCTTCACCGAAAGCTAGTAACAATCGCACAAAGACGATTCGTACATGATTCATTGAAGAAATCAGAGGTGCGAGCCGGGGTTCTAACCTGCGCACCTTGTTTCCAAGGCAAGCGCTCGCCCACTGAGCTGTTACCGCTTTTTACCTGACATATTGAACCCTAGCAATTGTCTTTGGCTAGTCACTGGTCAGCCATAACTCCTGTATTCATACTATCGCAAAAGCGAGGTAGGGATAAAGGGAGGATCCTGCGAGCGAGGTGTGATGCCAGTGCCGAAGCCCCAACGGGTTTTTGAAGTGAAACTTCTTATGCGACTTCCAAAAATGTTATCACATAACGCGTCAAGCGTTAAATGAAGCACCTTAACGCGTTATCGCTTAACGCGTTAAGTGATAGGTGTTAAACGATAGGCGGTAGGCGTAAATTTGTTAAGGTTATGAAAGCGCTCATGTGACGCCGTCACTGAGTGAGTGGGTGAGTGGGTGCGTGGGTGAGTGGGTGAGTGGGTGAGTGGGTGAGTGGATGAGTGGGTGAGTGGATAGTGAGTGGATAGTGAGTGGATAGTGAGTGGATAGTGAGTGGATAGTGAGTGGATAGTGAGTTG
Source organism: Furcula furcula (assembly GCA_911728495.1). NCBI lineage: Eukaryota > Metazoa > Arthropoda > Insecta > Lepidoptera > Notodontidae > Furcula > Furcula furcula. The sequence continues at coordinate 4,154,841 of OU452264.1, read as the reverse complement.
ATAGTGAGTGCATAGTGAGTGGATAGTGAGTGGATAGTGAGTGGATAGTGAGTGGATATGAGTGGATAGTGAGTGGATAGTGAGTGGATAGTGAGTGGATAGTGAGTGGATAGTGAGTGGATAGTGAGTGGATAGAGAGTGGATAGTGAGTGAGTGAGTGAGTGAGTGAGTGAGAGAGTGAGAGAGTGAGTGAGTGAGTGAGTGAGTGACCAGCGACTCCGCCGACTCCGCCGACTCCGTTGACTTTGTTGACTTCGTTGACTTCGTTGCGCGGGGAGGTGGAATAGAAAGAGACAGAGCGAGAATGAAGTTTCACTTCTTCCGCGCGGAGGGACTCCACGCACGCACATTTTTTTTTTTTGGGAATTATAGACGCTGTTGGCCGCAGATGGCCATTACAGCTTCACCGGACAATAGAAGGCGAACGCTTATAGCACTCTAGCTTTAACGGCAGAAGTAGCAACGAGCTCAAGGGCACCTCAGGGAGGCACGGCCTCGGCTTGGGATGTCGCTTAAGAGAGGGCTGATTCTACCACCGGTTCACAACGCGCCCCCACTGAGAAGAACCGGCAAGAAACTGCCTACGACCCTTTGGCCTCGCTGGCGAGACCGGTGTCTGTTAACTAGTATATCATACGGTTGTCGGCGCGGGTTCGGCGCGGGTTCGGCGCATCCTGGTCCAATAGGACCGTCATGGGGTCAGGAGCATAGATAATACACTATATTGGTCAGGAGGGTGACCTAAGCTCTTAACGATTGACGTTGGTATATATACTCAATGTACTTAGAAACTTCGCTTGCGCGATTCAGGATCATCTTTACGAGTATTTTGTACTCGCGTTATGTAGTAGGGCGATACAATACATTTATTGCTACTATTTTGATCTTGTAGAGAAAACCTATACCTGAATGCATTCTACTTAGATCTTGCTAGCCATCAAAGAAGACGGCGTCAACGTAACCCATTACACTGCGTGGACCCTCATGGACAACTTCGAGTGGTCAGATGGATACACGTAAGTATCAAAGTAGAGATCGCACGGTGGTACGATTGACGGTTCAAAAGAAAAACCTATAGTAAAACTAATCGCAAAAATTTGGGTACAAAGGGTAGGTACAAAGTGAAAGCGGGGCGTGAAAATTTTAGCTATTATTGAAGGGAGGTGGTCCCCCGCCTAGCTACTATACAATGGGTTGTGGGTTGTATATGTATGTATATATTTGTTTTACGTCTCGGGTTTATTCATGCACTAGCTGACCCACGCAGCTCCGCCTGCGCAGTTTTTACGCTAACTAAACTTTGAATAACAGACATTCGCATCGAATACATAACCTCATTTTTTATAGTCGGTTAAAAATTGGGACCCACTTTTTACTTGCTCTCCGAAGCACGGACCCGTTTAGTTCAAATGGCGTTAAACGGTCACCCATCTATTTAATGACCTTACCTAACGTTGCTTAACCCAATCGATTACAAAACCTTGATAACAACTCTCTATGAGTGTTCCCTTACTAATATTTATTATATTATAAAGAAAAATCGATAAAATCGGACCAAGCGTATAACCAAGTACCCGTTTTGACTTTAACACGTTCAGTGCGGTACCAGGTCTAAACACCTTGTATACGTCTACGCTTACAGTGCGGCTAAGAAAAGTATAGACTTCCTTGTCTTGCGGAAGGCCTAACATTAACTTGGTTCGGTGTAGGAAAAAGATGAATATATATCTAAGATGTATTATTAAAATAGAATCCAATGGTGTACCTTAATACCAGGTTTTTACACCTGGTACCGCACGGAAGAAATAAAATTTCATAATAATGCGGAACCAGGTCAAAACACCTTGTACCCCGCTGACCTGGTACCGCACCCCACGTTAGCTTCGCGCGACTAGTGTTGGGCGTTGGCTTGCAATCGTGAGAAACACACGTGTCGACATGGCGTCAAGACCAACAAAACGGTGCCGAAAAAATATATTATTATGTTTGCGAGGACAGTGATGCAGTGAAAGTTAAATCTAATTATATATTGATTTATCAGAGACAGGTGAGTCATCATTACTATTTAATACGTTTTCCGTTGAGTGCGTATTTAAGTTTACAAAAGTGGTCAAGTGTGAGTCAGACACGCGCATCGTGAGTTCCGTACTAACTAACCCCAGAAAGTTTACCGAATCGAGTCTATGAGAACTTTTTCATTTTTTACCGATTATGTAGTAAATGAAAAACTTAATTTTGCAGTTTTCGCCAAACATGATACAGTTTACTGCAAGTATAAGTTTGTAATCGCAAAAATGTAAATTGTTTTGTGATGTAATAAAAAAAAATACGGTTCGTGGAGGAAATTATCAAAGATTTTACAAAAAAGGCAATGATACAGGTAATTTAAACGCAGACGTAAATGCGTGCACACACTTACACATACACATACATAAACACATCCACATCCAATCCACGCTCACACGCGCACACACATACACATACAAATAAATAATAGTAAATTTATCTTTTCAGAATCCGCACGAAAACTTGACAAACACACTTTGGTAAAAGGTAAGATAAGAAGAGGAATTGTGTCGGATGTTACGCAAAACTCCGAACCTTTTTAACCAGCCGCCAAGCTGACAAAAAAGTAAAAAAAAATTAACTAAATGTGTTCAGTGCAAAAAAAGCTTTTGCTACCCATGTTTTATTGAAAAACATTAATTCATGTTTGTTTTATTTTAAAACTTAATTACAGCTATCGATATTTTTATTTCACGTCCTTAAAATACGCACTAGACTTCCCTTATTCAGTGCGGCACCGGGTGATTAAGCCTTGTATTTTGAATATAGCTATAATTTTTAAACTAAACAAGTTGTTAACGAACGGCTTTAGGTGTATGTCAATTAATTCATTATAATTAATATTCAAAGAAAATAAAACATATATATTTTTAAATGAAGGCAAAAAATGGATTTAAGTTTCTTAAATCTTACAGGGTCTATAAGCCTTGTACCGCCATAATGGAAGTTTTATTACCAGGTCTATAGGCCTTGTACCGAAGGAATGGAAAGTATTGAAAAGATACTGTCGCAGCAAACGTGTTAATCCCCTCTCCCAAAAGAACCGTGCTAGATTACGGGATAAAGAGTATCCTATGTCCTACCTCGTAGTAAGATCTCAAATCATGCCAAGTTTCATTTGAATCCATTCAGTAATCTCGGCGTGATGCGCAGCCGTGATACAGACAGACAGACAAAAATTAAAAAAATACATTTTCGGCCTCAGTATCGGTTAAAGAATGCCCTCCAAATATAATTTTCAAAATATCTTCAATGTACAGAATTGGACCTGTTACAGTTTTATTATAAGTATAGATTTACTAATAATAGTATCAAATTAGTATTTTTATCATAGTTATCTGATCACAAAATAACCATGTGTAGATTGTATAAAGATTGTAAAAAATATAACTTATTAAAAACCCATCTCCGTAAAAGGCGACTAAAGGAAAACAAGAAGACGGGCAACAGCGTCTTTTATTGGATTACCTACCATCTATACTGTGATCCCCAAGCCGTCTGCCAAGCGTGGGGATTATGGCAACCCCTCCCTTCTAAGGGAGAGGCCTTTGTTCAACAGTGGACGGCAGCTAATGATGATTACAAATGGGTGGTAAAAGTATTGTACAATGTAAAGAAGCCAAGAGTTAATATGATGATTCTTTTCTTCAGGGTCAAGTTTGGGTTGTACGAAGTGGACTTCTCACATCCGAACCGGACGCGTACCCCTCGCGCGTCCGCCGCATTCTACGCGGACGTCATCAGAACACATTCTTTGGACTCGCCTGATCATTAGTTGTGGTCAGTAGTGGAGACAATCAGATTTCATTCATTTCGTACCTTTTCCTGCCTCTTGCAATAAAGCTAATTTAAAAAATTACACAAAGTAGTTTTGTTTTTTAGTATACTCTACCTTACAGTTTGAACGCGTTACCAAAGACTTTAGTCAGTAAATTAAGAGATAAGAACCCCAAACAAATTAAAAAAATATTATAACAACATTTTACTGTAGGACAATACGTACTTCCAAACCTTTCAGTGATACCTGCTTGAATTGTGGTAAAGTAGGATGTATAGAGCATGTAATGAATCACTCAAGCACATAATCTTGTACTAGTAGATTAAGCGCTGAGATTTTTTTGTTTATTTTACTAATAAATAGACAGTTCTAAATTGTTTTTTTTTTTAATCGCATTCTAAAACAAAGAAACAGTTTAATACTTACGAGTTTACTCAAACTCAAACTCAAAAATCTTTACTTCAAATAAATAGGCTTAACGCTAGCACTTTTGAATCGTCATTTTTTAAAAGCTACCACCGGATCACAACGCGGCCTCAACTGAGAAGATCCGGCAAGAAACTCAGCGAGCTTGTCATTTTTTCACTTTTTTAAACATTGTTTTGTTACAAATGAATCGACATTAGCGATACACACTATCGCTAATGTCGATTCATTTGTAACAAACTGCTGATCCTGCCGTTCGAAACATAAAGTAAAGAGAACAGAAGAAAACAATAAATTACGACATAAGTTACAACAAACTAAAAGGCCAAAGGGATAGTAGTCGGACCAGTCCCCCCAAGCAGCACCCGCGCACGAGTTGACTCGAGCAGCAGCCATCACTCCCCTCAACCATATTAGAGGGAAGGGGGTGACCCGCCACACGAGTACTGTGTACTGTGTTGAGTACTGTGTTTGTTTATTCGTGGGGTGCCGGGTTAGAATTGCATCCCCCATCTCCTCTCGTTGGGTGTCGTAAGAGGCGACTAAGCGAGAACAGCAACACGGGTACCAGCGTATTTCTTTTGGATTTATCTTCCACCTATACTGCGATCCCCAAGCCGCTTGCCAAGCGTAAGGATTACGGCAAGCCCTCCCTTCTAAGGGGAGGCCTTTGTTCAGCTGTGGAAGTCTCGGCGGCTAATGAAGATGATGACACTGTTTACTTTCTATATTATTACTAAAAAAAAATTCTTACCATGATAATTAATATGTGAATAACCTTTTTAGGGGTCCATACCTAAAAGGGAGAAAAGGAACCTACTATTTCGTCTGTCTGTCACATCTATATATTTCATGAACCACTGATGCTATCGATTTGAAACATTTACCCAACCTCATCGCATTTTCGTAATTTTCTTTTCAAGGGGGGTCGAAATGGGTCTTTAAAATTTTAAAATGAGACTACTATCGAATGGGGTATGATATAAAAGGACTTCATTTGCGCATTCCAAATCAGCCTTTTATTTTGGTTTATGTCACGTAGTTTTTGGCTTATAGAATAGTATATACTTTATTTTACACCAAACAAATGAACAAGGAAATGGTACAACTTAATACACAATAGCAGAAACGGTGGCGGTCGTATCGCTAATATCGATTTCTTCCAGACAACCCTAATTAAATGGAAGAAACTATTTTACCTATCAATGTATTATACAGGATGTGGTTCTACATTCTTGCCATATTTACGGAGGTTGATATATACCTTTTAAAGAACATAAATCAATCATTAAATGATAGACTTAAAATTATGAAATATTTTTTATGTTTGGTATGAAAAGAAATCCCGTGTGCAACCGTCACTGTAAAATAACCCCGTCTGGCACCGCTCTTCGCGCAAAGTAGGTAAACAAGAGTACGCGTGGAATTGCCAACCTGAGCAATTCTGAGCACTCAAGAGCTCTTATTCTGGTTGAACGTTAATCATGAATCATTAATTATCTTTTAGTTACTATCCACTGAATTATTAATCTATTTTTAATCAATTAACATAATCCTTATCAGTTAGGTCTACAAATATGGCAAAAATGCAAAACCACATCCTGTATATTTAGATATATATATATATATATATATATATTTATATCCTACGTAAATATTATTAGGTAAATACACACCTATAGATAAGAAAATATAAAGTAAATATTATTAAACTAATAATCTAAGTGACTTAATAGTGGTCTCTGACCATCTTTTTAAAAGATAGTAGGGATTGAGAAAATCCAATTGAAACAGGCAACGCATTCCACAATCGTACAGCCGAAACGGTAAATGATGAATCATAAAATTTCGTGGAATGCGTTGGTGTTTCAACATCAAGTTTTCTGATGAACTCAAGGACCTCGAATGAGTTTTATGCATGAACTCGAAAGTGCGAGAAACAAATGAATTTTTGTTTAGAAAATGCATTTGTTTCTCGCAGATATTTGCGATGCGATGCGAATTCGCAGTTATGTGCGGGAGCCCTAAGATAAGAAGGAGTTGCAGGATTAAACAGAACAATAAAAAGTAAAGATAAAACGGTGAGCTGTTATTACAGCTCAATAAAATAAGAGCATTCCATCATAAAGAAATAAAACAAAAAATTGGCTTTCAATCAATAATAAAAAAGAATACCGTTCCGCCGCCCTATTTTCCGAAGTTTATGGAGGGAAAAATCTGAAATAATTTTAAGTAATACAAATGTCTTGTATATCTTACAGGAAAAATAACACTGTGTCTTTCTAAGTACCTAGTCCAGTTTTTTAATAATCCTTAATAACCCCTAGAAGCAAACTTAGTTTAGCGGTTTGGTTTTTTTGCTGTCTGAGGTGTTAGACGAATAGTAAAAAAAAGTGCGTGCTTGGAGTCCCTCCGCGCGGAAGAAGTGAAACTTCACTCTCGTTCTGTCTCTTTCTATTCCCCCACCCCGCGACTGAAAGACACTGAACGACACTGACCGACACTGAACGACGCTGAACGACATTGAACGACACTGAACGACACTGAATGACACTGAATGACGGAATGACTGAAGACTGAATGACTGTGTCACGTGAGCGCTTTCATACCCCCTCCATGGTAGCGTTAAACGTTTAACGCAACCTTGTTGGAAGTCGCATAAGAAGTTTCACTTCAATAACTCGGTCCAAAGAAGATACGGAACTCACGGTGCGCGAGTCCGACTCGCAAAGATTATTATGATTTTATTTAATCTGAGTGCATTTCTTGTACTCAGTGATGACATTGCCTGTACCTTTACCCATCGATAGGTATGTATCATATCATATCGATGATTTTACCAATAAATTACCTACCGGCTATCAATGCCATGAAAATAATATTTTACATTAAATAAATGCACAATGGATCCAACTGGGTTGAAGTACGTTCCGGTGGTTACCGGGCCCGATTTTATATATTTACATTAAATATGATATTATACAGTATGTAAAACCTTGTATGTTCCATTGCGGGTATTCAGTGTATCAATATAAATTACTAGTAGTGCCCGCGGCTTTGCCCGCAGCCAGTAGTTTTCATGCAATGTTGCAATACTCAAGTAACGTTTGCCTCAATGTTGAGCAAGCAGTGGTACACCGTAAGGTGCTAGTTTGAACCTCACCCTGGGGTGAGCCAAGAGCTTGGCTCGTTTCAATTTAAGCCATTCCTTTTTTTAACGTGGGGAAATCCTCATGATTTCCCACACCACCTCGGGAGTTACAGTGTGGGAGATGACGACTCCGACTAACTCGAACCCTACGGTGTCCACATTTCGCTATGATGACGGGCCCTAGGAACTTACCAGTGTACGATTCCGAGTCCCACCAACAGCCGGCGAGCCCATCCTCATTCGTGGGTAAAGTCCGCTGTAAAAGGCCCGCAGAATCTTTCCTGAACTATCGTGGTGCGCAGGCAGCAGTTCACCATATGCAAATCACATTCGTATTGCCAATATGGCTTCAATCAAACTGGCGGCTTAAGATTTCGCATCGCATGGATTTGAATTTTTGAGCATATCGCAAAAAAGGCTGCTGGTGAAGCTGCAGCCATAGCTAGTACTACATTATTTATTAAATCTTGTAAAAAAATAATTGAACCGACTTCAATATCACTGAAAAGTATAAAATAATTTAAATATTATAGAAGTTGGTTTTATCGTACCTGCTGTGTATAATTATCACCAACTTCAATAATATTTAAATTATTTTATACTTTTCAGTGATATTGAAGTGGGTTCAATATCTTTTAAAAAGATTTTATTTTATAATTTTTAGTGATATTTTCTTATATAATGATTGAACCATCGAAAACGGTAAAATGATCTAGGTAGGTTATGATCACATTATCGTCTACATAGTTTTACATAATTCATATTTCTTCAGAAAAAAATATTCGGTCGTAATGAAATTTGCATGGAATCATCATAGTAGTTTACTCTTTCGAATAAAAAAAGAACCTCCTCCTTTTTTGAAGTCGGTTAAAAAATGAAGATTAGATAAAGAATAAGCCAGCGCTAAGTCATTAAACGTGGTGCAATTGCATTCTACTGCTATCAATGATATTATAAACCATAAATATGTTATATCCCTAAACGCACGATAAAAATTGTGAGCCACCTAATTAATATATTTTTTCATATAAATAAGCATATGTAGTAGTCCCCCGTGGGTTGTCCGGGTAAGAATAGCACCCACCCATCTCCTCCCGTTGGGTGTCCGTAAACGGTGACTAAGGGAGAACAAGAAGACGGGCAGCAGCGTCTTTTTATTGGATTACCTACCATATGACGCGATCCCCAAGCCGCCTGCCAAGCGTGGGGATTATAGAAACCCCTCCCTTCTAAGGGGGAGGCCTTTGTTCAGCAGCAGACATTTCGGCTGTTGATGATGAAGTATATGTAGCTTACATAATGATATCCTTTTTATATTATTTACTTTTGTACAGTACTTTTTGCATTTTCTAAAATCTCATGACGGCATTTTACTTGATTTTCAAAGGCACACGTCAGGTTCGTTACATCTGACCGACGCGGGACTTACTGCTAGCATAAAAATAATATCATTGTTTATTTTTTTTTTGGGAATGATAGACGCTGTTGGCCGCAGATGGCCATTACAGCTTCACCGGACAATAAGTAATATCATTGTTGGAGCTCAGGCCACCATATTTTACCACATTTTAAGTACCTACCTTATGCCCACATTTTAAGTAAGTTAAGTACCTTTTTTTATATTTTTTTTTGACGCGGGGGAAGTCTTCCAAAGATCCCCGGGAGCTGTGGGGCTCGACCGGGGTATGTGGGATTCTTACCCACTAAAACCCCCACGGCAGTCGCATCGGCACATGAGAGGAGGGACCCCAGGGCTCTCCGGTGGGATCTGCTCCAGGGGCCCCTCAGTGCCTTGCCTTTGAGCCCGCCGCCGGTGGGCGCATTGTAGGGCTACCATGCGTTCCCGGGGGCCCCCGGGAACCAGTCACGGTGCTCACGGGGACGGGGTCACAACCCCGCCGCCGTCCTCCTCGGAGTCGCCGCCGTACTCAATGGACGTTCTAAGGGCCCACACCCCGAACGTCCAGCGACTCCGAAGGACATTTTAAGTACCTACATGATGCAGACAGTAGTATAAAAACTCGATTATAATTGTTTCCTCTCAAACAACAGGATTACAAAGTTAACTATAAAAATCGGCGTGAAAACTTCATTTGGCTTATGTCAAAGAGGTAAAATGCCTAACCCTTTGGGATTTTTTTCATGCAAAGACTACCATAACGTATATTAAATTCTTTATTTAATATACAGAATATATAACATAATAAACTGTAGTCTGTAACTGTATCAAAAGAAACATATTTATATTTTTGCATTTAATTATTATCCATTAAATACGAAAAATGTATTCACCATGTGCACGGTAATAGGGGGCAGGTGCGGTCACCCGGCGCGTGACCTCACCGAGCGGCGAACGCCCGTGATCATGATCATTGCGCTTGTTGTGGGTACTTTCAAGTGAAGTTATTTCAATATTTTTGTACCAAGGTGGGTAAACATGGAAAATCACATCTTTATTTATCAACAATCTACGAGTAGGTAGTCATATCACCACCTACGTCTAATCGCCCGATCTTTTTAGCACCAATCAAGTCTCTGTTTTGACTAACTCTGGGTGTCTTTCGCACACCGGATGCGCCCACGCTCCAGACGGCGGAGAATTAGTTGAGGGCGCATAAGGATCACGCCCATATGCGTTGGTCGACACCCTACGTGAGGGATAGTTAGCCACCAAGGCATGAAATCAATGTCTTTCAATCAATCTTTTCAAACTTTTTTTAAAAACACGCCCACGGCTCCCCATCGTTGAGTAGGTCTGCAAAATTTCCTTCGGAGTCGCTGGATGCTCGGGGTGTGGGCCCCTTGAGCGTCCATTGAGTACGGCGGCGACTCCGAGGAGGACGGCGGCGGGGTTGCGACGCCCGTCCCCGTGAGCACCGTGACAGGTTCCCGGGGGGCTACAATGCGCCCCCCGGCGGCGGGCTCAAAGGCAAGGCACTGAGGGGCCCCTGGTGCAGATCCCACCGGAGAGCCCTGGGGTTCCCCCTCTCATGTGCCGATGCGACAGCCACGGGGGTTTTAGTGGGTAAAGAATCCCACATACCCCGGTTGAGCCCCACAGCTCCCGGGGATCTTTGGAAGATTTCCCCCGTGTCAAAAAAAAAAAAAAAAGGTCTGCAAAATTTACGCATGACAAAAAAGTTAATCTGTATATGTATTTCAATTTGTCAAATAAAACCTATCATTTCAAAAATAATGAAAATGAGATTCATGTTTTTGGAAGTATAACAAATACAAATAGCGGCTGACGGATGCATTATGTATTCATTTCTTTTGAAAGAATATAATAATAGCCTCCCTCCAGCGGTGCCACATTGACTATAGGTACATCGAAGTGTTGAAGTGTTTGTACAGAAACGCCACCATGTCGATCCGACTACAGGAAGAGAGCACGAAACCAATCCCATTGCAGCGAGGTGTGAGACAGGGAGACGTTATTTCTCCGAAACTGTTCTCAAACGCATTGGAGGACGTTTTCAAGCTCTTGGACTGGTACGGATTCGGCATCAACATCAATGGCGAATACATCACTCACCTTCGTTTTGCCGACGATATAGTCATTATGGCAGAGTCGCTGGAGGACCTCAATACGATGCTCAGCGACCTCAGTAGCGTTTCCCAACAGGTGGGTCTTAAAATGAACATGGACAAGACGAAGATCATGTCTAATGTCCATGTTGCACCCGTACCGGTAGTTGTTGGGAACGATACACTCGAAGTTGTTGACCACTACGTATACTTAGGACAAACTGTCCAGTTAGGTCGGTCCAACTTTGACAAAGAGGTCGCCCGAAGAATCCAACTCGGATGGGCAGCGTTCGGAAAACTACGCGATATCTTCTCGTCCAAAATACCGCAGTGCCTGAAGACGAAGGTTTTTAACCAGTGTGTGTTGCCAGTGATGACATATGGTACTGAGACGTGGTCTCTAACGGCTGGCCTTTTAGAAAAGTTCAGAGTCACACAACGAGCCATGGAGAGAGCTATGCTCGGAGTTTTTTTGCGCGACAGAATCCGAAATGTAGAGATTCGCCGAAGAACTAACTAAGGTCACCGACATAGCTCTCAGAATTTGCAAGTTGAAGTGGCAATGGGCAGGCCACATCGCTCGCCACTAGGTGGACAGACGACATTGTGCGCGTCGCAGGTAACCGGTGGATGCAAATAGCCAATTGTCGTTAATTGTGGCGTTCTAAGGGGGAGGCCTATGTTCAGCAGTGGACGTCTTCCGGCTGATGATGATGTTGATGAATAATAGCCTATGTCAGTCCCACAAATTGCACGAATCTGCCGACATAATTAAGTCTAAATCCATCGAGCTGTACACTTGCTGTATACTTACATACATACATGTAGTATAGAATGCTTTCTCACTGTATGTTTTGTTCAAATAAAACGCCTTCTTCCTTTTTTCTGTTTATTTTCTCACTTCCTTATTTTCTAATAATTAAATATAATATGTGTGCTCCGTAGCAAAAGCGTCCTCTCGTCAGTCGTTCCTTCCCTCTCACCCCATCTACCGTTCTCGCTCACACCTTTCACGTTCCGTTCACCCGTCTATTCATACGTTCCGTTTCATTCCTACATTCGGCCATTCCTGCACTCATGTCTGTCCCCAGACATGTCTTACTGTTTATATAAATAAAAAAAATGAAAATATCTTAAATCTATTACCTAAGTAAAATTAAAACATAACGGTTATGACGTTATAACGAAAAAAATAACAATGTAAATTGTTTATACGCCTTATCCTATGTTGCTGTGGTAATAACAGAGTAAACTAAAAAAAAATCAAAACAAAAAAAAAACCCAAATACCTTACTCGTCTCCTAAAAACTCTGCAACACCATCTTCCGGCCACCTTTTCATTTGATCTGCTGAACTGGACGTCTTAATAGGCCCTTCCGCAGACCCCTCCACTTTTCCTACATCATAACGGTCATTCCGCTTGCATTTTATAACCTTATATGGGCCTAAATACTTTGGCTTGAGCTTTAGTCCAGGGCCAAACTGAGTCCTCTTTATGGCCACTCTATCCCCTTCTGTATACTTGTAACACTCTTTCCTCTTCTTATTGTAAGACTTCTGATTTTCATCCTGAATCCTTAATATTTGTTCTTTAGCCTTTTGTCTTAACCTTTCCCTATTTTCATCAAATTGTAATATGTTTTCTTCTTGTAACAATTTTAACAACTCGGCATCTTCCTTGTATCTCATTTTTACTCCCAACAACAATTCAAATGGAGTCATATTTATTCCTCTCTGGAAAGTGCTGTTCAGCGCTCTCTGCACCCTACTTATGTGCCTATACCATTGAGCTGGACTTTCGATGCACAACTTGGTCATCAAAGGTATAATTATGCGATGGACTCTTTCTACTTGCCCATTGCCTCGAGGTACTCCTGTTGTGATCTTTACATGACAAATATTTTCCTCCTCGCAGTAGCTCTGAAACTCATTGCTTGTGAATGCGGTTCCTCGGTCGGTTATGATTCTTCTAGGATTTCCAAACACCTGTTGATAAATCTGTAGTTTATCGATAGTCTCCTTGCTTGAAGTAGACTTGGTTGGAAACAACCACACAAATTTGGTGAATGCATCTATGACTGTAAGTATGTGATTATACTGTTTCTTCGTCTCAGTAAGTGGCCCAACATGATCCAAGTGTAATGTGTCAAATGGCACACTCTCCTTCTCAATTGGATGTAAAAAACCTTCCTGTTTCCCCTCCTTCCTAGTAGCTAGTAAGCATGGAATACAGCTCATCAAAAAGTCATCTATCTTTCTGTCCAATTCTCTTATGTGATAGTCCCTGTTTAAAAGTTCCTTCATCTTTAGTTTGCCAAAATGCCCATTGCTGTGGACTCTATTAATAATTTCCTTTTCCATAGATCTTGGTATTACTAACTTCTTTTGTTCCGTCTTATATAACAATCCATTTTCTAACCAATAGTCTTCATAGGTTCCACCTTTTAAAATCTCCTTAATAGCCTTCAGTCCATCATCCTTGTCCTGCGACTGCCCTATACTGTCCTTCAATGTAGTAACTATTGCAACCTGTGGTGTTCTGCTTAAAGCATCAACATGTCTCATGCTAGAGCCCGATCGATGCTCCACTTCAAAGTCGTATTCACTGAGCATAAGTACCCATCTCGCTACCTTAGCCGTCAAATCCTTTTTATCCATTGTCATCTGAAATGCCTTGCAATCAGTAACTATCTTGAAATGTATACCATAGAGGTAATGTCTGAACTTCTTTATCCCTTCGATTACTGCTAATGCCTCCAATTCATAACTAGAATATCTGCTTTGTGTTTCATTTGTCTTACGGCTCATATAATGTATTGGATGCAAACCAGACTCTGGGTGATGTTGCATAAGTATTGCTGCAAATGCAATGCTTGATGCATCAGTATGTAGTTCTGTTTTCAATCCTGGGTTAAATATTTTCAAAACTGGTTCACTGCCTAGCTTACTCTTTAACATCTCAAATGCCATTTTATGTTCATCCTCAAATACAAATTCTTGATTTTTCCTCAACAAGTCGGTAAGTGGTTTTGCAATACTTGAATAATCTTCTATGTACTTACGGAAATAACTCGTCAAACCTATGAAACTATGTAATTGCTTGAGATTCCTGGGCTCAGGGTATCTAATTATTGCATCAGTCTTCTCTTTGCTTGGTCTGACCTCTCCGTCCTTGATAATGTGACCCAAATATACAATTTCACGCTGTAATAAGCTTGCTTTTTTCCAGTTTATGTTTAGTCCTTGTCTTGAAGCAACCTCTAGCACCTGTTTTAGTCTAAATAGAGCTTGGTGCTCGTCAGTGGCTGGAATAATTAGATCATCGATAAAAATCATTAACACCCCTTGATTAATCAAGTCTCGGAAGACTATACTGACGAATCTCATAAATGTTTTAGGACAAATTGATAAACCGAATGGTGCTCGGACAAATTCGAATTGTCCATGATGAGTCACAAAGGATGTGTACCGAATGGACTCCTCGCTAACTTTCAGGTGAAAAAATCCATTTTTTAAGTCGAGGACACTATACACCTTCGCACCACATAGCTTGTCTATGAGGTCGTCGACTATAGGGAGTGGGAACTCATCCTTAATCATTTTCTTGTTAATTAATCTATAGTCAACACAGAGTCTTATAGAACCATCTTTTTTCTTAACTAATACTACTGGGCTTGAGTATTCTGAAAAACTCACCCTGATTATTCCTTGGTCTAACCACTCTTCAACTTGTTTTTCAACTACCTGCTGTTCAATTATTGACAACCGTCGAGGTCTTTGTGAAACTGGAATGTCATCCTTCAGTACAATCTTAAGTTGGATTGGTGCCTCCTCTGTTTGCTGTGGCCGATACTCCTGTACACATTTTAACACCTCTTCCTTCACCGTTGAATCTCGTACATGATCTACAACAACATCAACACACCCTGCAAAACAATCAATCCTACGCATCCAATCAAAACCATCTGGTAAAAAAGTAACCTCCCCTTCTATCATTAACACAGCAACACAATTCAAAAACTCTTGACCAATTATAATATCGTATGGCATAACCTCTTTAGACACTATATGAAATATTATGTTATCATAACAATGGTTATCTATGTGTATAGTTACATACGTCTTACCTATTGACTTGATTTTACATTTGCCTAACCCCGACAATGTTAGATAATCGTCCTCAAGACTGATATTCAAAGCACAAAATAATGACATTGACATTAAATTAATCTCACTATATAACGCGCAGTACCGGCCCTCGAGCGGTTGATGGTATTTCGAATTCCCCGCCGCGGTCTCGGTGCAGAGACGACGCGCTCGTTGGGCCTCGCGCATGCGCAGAACGGTTCGCAAGCGACGCGCGCGCTGCGCGGTGTCGCTGCGGCCGTTCAGTGAGGATTCCAGCTCGGTACCGCTAAGTACCTACCGCGCTCGGGTCATATATTCTCATTCTTATTGTATATTGTTTTGTGTCGTTATTGTTTATTTTCTTTTGTGTGTGCGTGTGTAAATCTTTTTATATTATATTAATTATTTTCTCCAAGCCCAAATTTAGTCTCATTTCAAACTAAACCACTATCAACCGTTAAAACTACCCGAATCCACAAGTGCGTTAATATTAATATTACTAATCGAAATAGTCTTTATTGGTTTTTTAACAACATTGTTATAAAATACGTGTTTGTTTTCAATCTGCATAACCTCTTTGTCTGACATTTGAAATCTGTCATCGTATGTCATGACATTGACATCCTCTCCGACATCTTGGTTCGTCGCGGTTCCATTCCATTCGTTCCGTTCAGTCACTCTCGCGGAATATCCGGTGTTGCCGTACGCAACCGCTTCCGTTTCTGGTTCATTCACTGCTCCGAACATAGCCGCTGATGAACGAGCCGGATATCCACGATGTCCGCCGCTGCTCGTACCCGCTGCCATCTTCATATTGTTAGCACCGGTGTGAACTGGATAATATGGACCCGCTTTCGTGCACTGCTGACGAATATGCCCGAACTCGTTGCATCCATAGCACTTGATGCCGTTTTTGCATGCACCAGCTACATGATCCGCGCTTCCACAATTATAACACCGCCGCCTAAATCCCTGTGCACTCTGAATAGGTCTTATTTCGTTTCTCTTCCGCTGTTCGCTTGCCTTGTCTTTGTCTCTAATTTTCTCGTATATCGCTATTTTTTCCTTCAATGCCCCGTACGTGGTGACGCCATATAACATCGCTTTGTTGATTTCCTTATCTTCTATCCCGTCGACAATATACTGAATGGCTATGTAATCAGCAAACTTTGCTCTTTTCCCCAACCCTTTCATAGCGAGCATATACTGAAAATACGTCTCATCTTTCCTTTTTTTTCTGGATGCCATGATCTCATGCATTTCTTTTGTGTTTACAGTGTCTGGGAATTCTTTTATTAAGGCCGATTTAAGTTCTTCAAAGGTCTTATAAGTTTTCTCCGACCTTAGCCACAACTCCGCAGTTCCTGCTAGTGTTTTACGGGCTAAAATTAATGTTTGCTGCGGCGTCCATTGGAATATTTCGGCGTTTTCTTCAATATCCTGCGCCCATTTGGTTGACGAATATGATTTGTCGTCCCCACTGAATTTGCCGATGCCCTGTATGCAATCCATCAATCCAAATGTGGATGCTGGTAGCGTTATATTCTCTTTGGATGCTGCCATTTGCTTTTCTGCCATCGTGGCGTGGTTTTCGTTTTTCTATTTCGGACGTTAGCCCCCAAATGTAGTATAGAATGCTTTCTCACTGTATGTTTTGTTCAAATAAAACGCCTTCTTCCTTTTTTCTGTTTATTTTCTCACTTCCTTATTTTCTAATAATTAAATATAATATGTGTGCTCCGTAGCAAAAGCGTCCTCTCGTCAGTCGTTCCTTCCCTCTCACCCCATCTACCGTTCTCGCTCACACCTTTCACGTTCCGTTCACCCGTCTATTCATACGTTCCGTTTCATTCCTACATACATACATACTCTCGAAAAACATAGCCCACCTCCTAGGGTACATTCGGACAAATAATACGCGGTGTTAATGTTTACGTAAATACCAGCAATCAATATCGTATTATTATTTTTATTGTAGACTAGCTGACCCACGCAGCTCCGCCTGCGCAATTTTTACGTTAACTAAACTTTTAATAACAGACATTCGCATCGAATACATAACCTCCTTTTTTATAGTCCGTTAAAAACTGGGACCCACTTTTTACTTGCTCTCCGAAGCACGGATCCGTTTAGTTCAAATGGCGTTAAACTGTCACCCATCTATTTAATGACCTTACCTAACGTTGCTTAACCCGATCGATTACAAAACCTTGATAACGACTCTCTATGAGTGTTCCTTTACTAATATTTATTATATTATAAAGAAAAATTGATAAAATCGGACCAAGCGTATAACCAAGTACCCATTTTGACTTTAATCCCCTCTCCTAAAAGAACCGTGCTAGATTACGGGATAAAAAGTATCCTATGTCCTGCCTCGTAGTAAGATCTCAAATCATGCCAAGTTTCATTTGAATCCATTCAGTAGTTTCGGCGTGATGCGCAGCCGTGATACAGACAGACAGACAGACAGACAAAAATTTAAAAAATGACATTTTCGGCCTCGGTATCGGTTATAGAATGCCCTCCAAATATAATTTTCAAAATATCTTCAATGTACAGAATTGGACCTGTTACAGTTTTATTATAAGTATAGATTAGATAAGATTATCTACAAATTAAGTCAGCTCGTAAGAATCATTATCTACTTCTCATTTTGTGAAATGTTAGGACAGAAAGCGGTCGTTTTATGGTGAGTTGATATTTAATATACTTACATAATGTTTATTGTTGTTTAATGTTGTAGCCTCCGTGGCGCAGTGGGAAACTGTTTGCTTTGTAAACCGGAGGTCGCGGGTTCGAATCCTGCGGGGGGCAACAAATTTGAGTAGTTGTTCCTTACTGGCTAGGACAATGCAGGCCGATCACCTGATTGTCTGTAAAGTAAGATGATCCATGCGTCGGATGGGCATGTAAAAAGTCGGTCCTGCGCCTAACCTCTCCCCGGTCATGTCGGTCTTCCGTCCCATCGGATTATGAGAGGTATTATAAAATCTTTTTTAAAAAAAATTGAACCGACTTCAATATCACTGAAAAGTATAAAATAATTAACAAACATTATTGAAGTTGGTGTTAGCTTACCGGCTGTGTATATTTGGCACCAACTTCAATAATATTTAAATTATTTGATACTTTTCAGTGATATTGAAGTCGGTTCAATTTTTTTTTAAAAGATTTTATTTTTAACTTTTTAGTGATATTTTCAAATATAAAGATTGAACCATCGAAAGCCGTAAAATTATCTAGGTAGGTTATGATCACATTATCGTCTACATAGTTTTACATAATTCATGTTTCTTCAGAAAAAAATATCCGATCGTAATGAAATTTACATGCAATCATCATAGTAGTTTACTCTCTCGAATAAAAAAAGAATCATCGAAATCGGTTCATAATTGTCAGAGCAATGTAATGGAGAACATCAGTTTTATGGTTTTTACCAGATAAATTCCTCCACATCGTGTCAAATTCACAAATTCATACAGATTCAATACAGTGGTTTCTTCTTTCGAATAAAAAAAGAATCATTGAAATTGGTAAATATTTGCCAGAGTTATGACCATTTTTGTCCTTAAAAAGTTAAAAAGCGACAAAAAATTAACTATATAGGCATTCCTGCAGTTCTCCTGCGCAGTCACCAATCTTGTTTTTTCAGGAACTACTTATTCGTAAGCAATATTTTTTTTATGGGACCTAATTAACGGATTAAAGAATGGATGGAAGAAAGATTTTTTCAAATCGGTTCATAATTGCCAGAGTTATGCGCGAACATACATAAAAAAAATATATATATATACAGACGAATCGAGAACCTCCTCCTTTTTTGAAGTCGGTTAATAAAGGAAGAGAGAGTGCACTTGTGTCTACGCAAGCGCTTGTGCACTATAATATCTCCTGCGTACATGGCTGATCTTGTGAAAGATTGGCCGCTGTAGTCGTTTCGGCCTGGAGGGCATTATTTATTTTTATTATAATAATAATAACCCGCAGGGCAGCTAGTGGCGAGCTGTTGGGCCCGCAGGACTCTCAGCTCTGGCTTGCCTTAATTGGCCGTCCAGAGAGGAGTTGTTAGAGCTATATGCTCCAGGGGTGGAAGTGTTAAAGGGCATAACGCCGCGAGTAACCACGGAGAAAGCGCAGCACACCTCTCGACACCCCTGAGCCACTCACACCGGTGTTGCACTCCGTCGTCTTCTGACGGCTATATGGAGAGCCCATCTAGTGGGTGGCAAGTCACCGCTTGCCAAAATATAATTAGTACACTAATTATGGCAAGTGACCCCGGCCTATTGCAATAGCCCAGTATTCAGTCCACCAAATGCTCATTAATAAAATCTAGAAATCTTTCCACATACTTACAATAGTCCCTACACCTGTCAACTGCTGTTTATATCTTATTTCGAGCAGTTGATCCTGACAGGTATGTTCCATACCTACCATTAACTTCTCTCAACAGGCCTCTACGTGTTGGATTCGTCCCCACGCAAGCCTTTTAAAAGTCCGGGTGCAATAGCCCGTGTTATTAAAAATCAAAAAAATAATAATGATAATATCTTGGGACAATCCACACACGGTCATCTGCTCCCAAACTAGGCAGAGCCTGTACTATGGAAACCAGACAACTGATACTAATACTTATATACATTTTTTTTTTCTAAATACATACTTAAATAGATAAATAACACCCAGACACTTGGTGGGAATCGAACCCACGACCCATCGGTTAGCGGACAGGGTCACTAACCACTAGACCAACGGGCCCGTCGATAATGTTTAAGACATTATAACTTTTAACCAATCTCATTCAATTTGGGTAACTTGGCACATTTTTCTTAGATTTTTTAAGGATATTCAACAATAAATATTGTGGGGCATTCCTTCAAACTCAAAATTTAAATAATAAAACCATTCATCATCACCAACAGCCAAAATACGTCCACTGTTGAACAATGGCCTCCCCCTTAGAAGGGAGGGGTTGCCATAATCCCCACGCTTGGCAGGCGGCTTGGCGATTGCAGTATAGATGGTAGGTTAATCCTATACAAAGACGCTGCTGCCCGTCTTCTTGTTTTCCCTTAGTCGCCTCTTACGGACGCCCAACAGGAGAAGATGGGTAGGTGCTATTCTTACCCGGACACCTCACGGGGTACCTAATACGAGGTGTAAGGGACATCGTACCGAAAACCGATACCATGGATCCAGTACATGATTCTGAACATTCTAGTGTTGAAATTTTTCAACGGCTTATTCATGAATTTCCAAAAAAAAGCCTCTTTTTTTAATAAAATTAGGATAACAACTCTATTGTTATAATAATAATAAACATTTTATTTCAGACATTTTGTCCATAGTAAAACACAAATTACATACAAAACTTAAACTATACCTATTCTAAAACTATTTTCTAAAACAATGTAAGCTACTTAAATGGTCAATTTCAATTAATTTCAATTTTAAAACAATAAATTACTTATTTGTGCAAAATGAGCAATCGTCAGCAGCCGAAAAGTCCACTGCTGAACAAAGGCCTCTCCCTTAGAAGGGAGGGGTTGCTATAATCTCCACGTTTGGCAGGCGGCTTGATTGAAATTAGCAATGTAATTTGAAAAATAAATAATAATCCGCACGTATTCATTACATGCTCAAACATTAACAAGTTAGCCATTTGTCATTTTCCATATAAATGGTTTATGTAATGTTGTAACGCACAATAAATCTTATAAAAAAAGTTCGGTACGATGTCACTTACACCCGTTATATGGGATGACTCTAAATCCACGCAGATGACTGATTGGCCACTGTAGTCGTATCAGCTAGGAAGAATCTCACCTACCCCGGTTGACCGGTCCCATATACCCCTCACAGGGTCCCAGAGACCTACTAAAAGTTACATTGCAAAAAAAAAGGTGTTTGCACAAACTTTTATAAGTACCATTTTAAACTTGTCAGCGGTCTACTAGCGGTTGCATGGAGCGCAGAAGACCTGGCCTTTCCGCCAGGATTCAAGTTCGGAGCAGCCACAGCGGCTTACCAAGTGGAAGGTGCCTGGAACGTTAGTGGTGAGACTAGTGGCTATTAATATGGCCTTTTCCCCCAACATTGATCTGGATATTGAGCTATTCTCATTTTGGTGAAGTACTTAATTACTTTCGATATGAGTTTAAAATTTTAGAATATTGTTGATTACATACAATTTTTTATTTTTTAGTTTTGACGCGGGGGATATCTTCTGAAGATCCCCGGGAGCTGTGGGGCTCGACCGGGGTATGTGGGATTCTTACCCACTAAAACCCCCGCAGCTGTTGCATCGGCACATGAGACGGGGGACCCCAGGGCTCTCCGATGGGATGTGCACCAGGGGCCCCTCAGTGTCTTGCCTTTGAGCCCGCCGCCGGGGGGCGCATTGTAGCCCTCCGGGAACCTGATACGATGCTCACGGGGACGGGGGTCGCAACCCCGCCGCCGTCCTCCTCGGATTCGCCACCGTACTCAATAGACGTTCAAAGGGCCCACACCACGAACAACGTCTCGCCCCCAGCTCCGGGCTCAGGGCTTGGGGGCGAGACGTTGGGCGGCCGCTTGTGGCAACCTGCGCCTTCGTCGCCGAGCAGGATCAGCGCGTTCGCGTTCCCGCTCGGCGGCCTCCTTCTGGGACATGACAGTCTCACAGAAGGCAGCCATCGCTCCCCACGCCGCATCCCCGGACAGCATAGCCGACACTACGCTGCCCAGGGAGAGGTCCGATCCGATGCCTGCGACCAGGTCTCGACGCTCCATCGACCACATACCTACATACCTATTCCATGCCATAAGTACTAAATGTATGGATAAATTTAACTCAAAATTTTGGATATAATATCCTGATTCTCTTTAAATAGTTATTATTGTCGTTTTCGTCATCACCTTGTTTACATATATCTGTTTCAGTTTTTGTAAATTACGAAAATTATCGTCTCCACCTGTATAAGTATATTATCAAGATTAAACATAACGTCTTATTCGTTTTTGATCTACTAGATCAAAAACGCATAAGACGCTATGTTTGTTTTATTTATTTTTATTTAAGGTAGTGACAAGACACGCCTGCCTATAGTGCCTATACACAGTTGCATTGCACTGCCTCTCGACACATGAGATCCAGATCTATATTAATAAAAGAGCAGGGTGTTTTCTAGGAATCACAATACAGCAAAAACCATATAACGTACAATCTTGAAATTTGGAACCAACATTATTCAAATAGTCTAGGTGAACAATAAGAACGGATTTTTCGAAATTCCATACTTAAGTGGGTCAAATGGGCTCCCAAAGTTTGTATGGAAAAAAATATTTTTTTCGTCACACGGACATGAAACTGTGTCAGTGTACTAAACAAAAGAAATAAAGAAACACGTGTATCACACTTTTTGAAAATCAACCCTTACAGGGGTTTTAGCATCGTTTTTGAGTATGCAACGCGGAAAAAAAAATTCATACTGCATTTCTGAAGCTTTGCGAATACATTATTCAAATTATAGCGATCCAAGTGCAAATAATAATTTTTTGAAAATCAACTCCTAAAGGGGTCCAATTGGGGTCCAAAAAATGTTTCTCGACCTGCAGTCATAAGACTTAGTTTATATATTGCACACAAGAATCTAAGAAACTTAAATTCGGCATTTTTCGAAAAACTACCCCTAAGTTCATTTAATGGGGTTTCGAAGTTTGCACAAAGAAGGATTCCCATTTCATCACATGATGCAGCTAGAGTAACGAAACTCGGTAAATAAACTCAACATAACAATTGAAAAAACTAATTTTGAGCATTTTTGTAAAATCAACCCCTAAGTGGGTTAAATGGGCTCCCAAAATTAATATGGAAAATTTTTTTTTTTCATCACACGGATATGAAATTTTGTCAATGAACTAAGCCAAAGAAATTAAGAAACACATGTATCACATCTTTTTCAAATTCGACCCGTAAAGTGGGATAAGAGGGATGTTTTTTAATCTATATTAATAAAAGAACAGACTATTTTTTCTAGAAATCACCATACAGTTAAAACCATTTAAAGTAGAATCATGAAATTTGGAACCAACATTATTCAATAGTTTAGGTGAACAATAAGAACGAACTCGAAATTTCACACCTAAATGGGTCAAATGTCAAATGGGCTCCCAAAGTGTGTATGGATTAAAAAAAAACTTCAGACACGAAACTTTGTCAGTAAACTGAGCAAAAGAAATAAAGAAACACGTATTTCATAACTTTTTTAAAAAACGACCATTAGCATGGTTTTTGAATATAAAATGCGCATAAAAAATTCATGCTGCATTGATGAAACTTTGCGAATACATTTACCACCGCAAATGCAAATCCATGTGCCATTAATATTGTTTTGATTATCAACCCCTAAGAGGTTCTAATTGGGGTCCGAAAAATGTTTTTGAACTACTGCCAATACTTAATTTATGTGTTGCACACAAGAATCTAACATACATATTCCGCCAAAAACAACCCCCAAGTTAATTTCATGGGGTTGAAAATTTGCACAAAGAAGGATTTCTATTTAATGCTTTAATGCAGGTAGAGTAACGCAACTTGGTAAATAAACTCAACACAACAATGGAAGAAACAAATTTTTGGATTTTTTTCTAAACCTTGATCCAACTCGAACCAGTTCTATGCAGTTTGATAATCCGGCTTGATTCATCACGATCCACTTTGTTTCACCTTGACCCACTTTGACCCACCCAGGCATAACTATTTCGATCCACCTCGGTTCATCTCGATCTACATCGATCCACCTCAATTTACTTCGCTTTAGCTCGATCGAACTTGATCCTGCTTGATCCAGTTTGATCCAGCTCAAACCAGTTTTATTCAGCTCAATCCCGTATTATCCGGTCAATTGAGTTTGATGATCCAGCTTGGCTCAACTCAACCCACTTTATTCCAACTTGACCCACTTCAAACCACCTTGACTTATCTCGATCCACCTCGGTCTATCTCGATACATATCAATCAACCTTGATCCAACTCGAACCAGTTTTATGCAGTTTGATAGTCCAGCTTAACTCATCTCGATTTATTTTGTATCACCTTGACTCACATCGACCCACCTAGACTTAACTATATCGATCCACCTCGGTACATCTCGATTCACATCGATTCACCTCGATTTACCTCGCTTTAGCTCGATCCAGCTTGATCCTGCTTGATCCAGTTTGATCCAGCTCAAACCAGTTTTATTCAGTTTAATCCGGTATTATCCGGTCCAATCGAGTTTGATGCAGTTTGATGATCCAGCTTGACGCAACTCAATCCATTTTATTCCAACTTGACCCACTTCAAACCACCTTGACTTACTTCGATCCCCTCGGTTCATCAAGATTCACATCGATCCACCTCGATCCAGTTCGAACCAGTTCGATACAGATTGATAATCTGGCTTGACTTATTTTGATACATTTTGTTTCATATTGACCCACTTCGACCCACCTTGACTTATATTGATCCACGTCGGTCTATCTCAATCCACAACCCACATTGATCCACATCGATTTACCTCGGTCCAGCTCGCTTTAGCTACATCCAACTCAAACCAGCTTGATCCTGCTCGATCCGGCTCAAACCAGTTTTATTCAGCTTAATCCAGTTTTATTCAGCTCAATCCGTTCAATCAAGTTCGATGCAGTTTAATGATCCAGCTTGGATCATATCGATCCACTTTATTCCAACTTGACCCATTTCAAACCACTTACACTTATATCGATCCACCTTGGTCCATCTCGATCCACATCAATTTACTTTGATCCAGCTCGCTTTTGCTCGGTTCACTTTGATCCTGCTTGATCCGGTTTGATCCAGCTCAAACCAGTTTTATTCAGCTGAATCCGGTATTATCCGGTTCAATGCAATTTCATGATTGAGTTTGGCTTAACTCAATCCACTTTATTCCATCTTAAACCACTTCAAACCACCTTGGCATATCGATCCATCTCGGTCCATCTTGATCCACATCGATCCACTTCGATTTACCTCGATTCATCTTGATCCTGCCTGATCCAGTTTAATCTAGCTCAAACCAGTTGTTATTCAATTCGGTTCTATCGAGTTTGATGCAGTTTGATAATCCGGCTTGACTCATCTCGAACCAGTTTATTTCACTTTGAGCTACTTCGATCCACCTTGACTTATCTCGATCTACCTCGGTCCATCTTGATCCACATCGATCCACCTGGATTTACCGAGGTAAATGATCCAGCTCGCTTTCGCACGATGATCCGGCTCCACCCAGGCAAAATAATTTTCCAAATCGGATCAGTGGTTCCGAAGATTACCCTTAGATTACACATAATTACAAACACAAAAACATACAAAAATACAAATTTAAACTCTTTACAATATTATATATATAGATATAGATAGATAGTATTAGATAGTGTATAAGTCCTTTTTGGGAAAAGTATAAATTGTCTATGAAAAAAGAAGATTAGATTTGACAATGTAATTTGATATTATGACAGTGAGAAAAATTATGTAAAAACACGATAAATAAAGAAGACATCGTTATAATTCAGAAAAGGTGTATCATTTGGGGACATGAACGGCGTGTGTTCATGGTCCTTCGAGCCGGATAACCAACCTATGGAATAAGCGGTGCACCTATGTAAAAGGGTGCAGGTCGGCGATCTCCAACGGCTAGGACGAGCAGTGGAGTCCATAAGGACACCGTAGCAAATTATCAGGAGTCTACAAAGGAAGACTTCAGACGACACCGGTAGTGGTGTAAGGTCAGGGCTACGGTGGGCGGCAGGTCTCCAAAGGAAACGTGGTATAAAGCAGGAGTTCACACAGGAGGACTTCAGACGGTGCCTGGAGCAGGTGCACGTCAGGGCCACGGTGGGCGGTTCGTACGTGTCCAGGAGACGCATGTGTACAGAGGTGCAGGCGATGGTGAAGATTGGTCGGTATTCCTACATGTTTTAAGAACGTGCAGCATATGAAATTCAATTGTAATTTTATATTATACGTATACAAAAGTTGACGTAAGTACGTTAGTAATTTTTAGTGTGATTCTGCAAAAAAGTGAGTTAACTTGTAATTTTTTGGGTGATTCCGCAAAAAGTGAAATTGTAATTTTTATATTATTTAAATATGGAGTCTTTACTGAATTATCAAATGGATTTATATTCACGTATTTTAAAGGCCCAAACTAATTTTAAAAAGAGTCCAAAGGAACGTTTAACCAAAGAATATGCAGAGGGAAGGTTAGAGTTGTTGGATCAATTATGGTTTGAGTTTACAGCTGGACACAAAGATTTAATGCGTAATATTTTGGCAAAAGAGTTGACAAGTACCGAGTATACCACGTCCGAAGTTTATGATAAAGCTGAAGAAGCTTATATATACTATAAATGCGAACTCAAATCTTTACTAAATATGTCTCTTGGTCAACCATGTTCTTCTGTAAATTCTTATTCTAAACAACCTCAAATTAAACTACCCAAAATAAATATTCCGAATTTTTCTGGTAATTATGCTGAGTGGCCGACGTTCCGAGATTTATTCAATGCTTTAATTCACCATAATAAGGACTTAAATAACGTACAAAAGCTTCACTATTTAAAAGGATATTTAGTTAGTGATGCAGAACAATTCTTAAGATACATACCCATAACAGAAAACAATTATGATAGGTGTTGGCAATTGCTTGAGGAGCGTTATAATAACAAAAAGTATTTATGTCATCATATACTTCAACGACTATTAAGTCAAAAATGTATTACACATGAATCAGCCAATGATTTGCAGCACCTAATTGATACTACCAATGATTGTCTGGCTGCTTTGGGTAATTTAGGTATTACGGTGGACAGCTGGGACGTTATTATAATCCATATTCTAACACTTAAACTAGACCCGGAATCTAGACGTCAGTGGGAATTTAATATAAGTAACAGCAATTCGTCAGATGAATTGCCCACTTATAATAAATTCAAAGAGTTTTTAACCAATCGCTACCGAGCTATTGAGTTTTTGGATACCGGTTCTAATTTAATTAATAAAAGTCGCATAAACAGAAATACTTCTATGAATAAAACGAACGCTTTGCATGTATCCAATATTGAATGTCCGATTTGTTCGGAAAAGCATAAACTTGCATTCTGTAAACAATTTGCAAAAGAGAGTATTGACGCACGTAGGGAATTTGTTTTGAATAATAACTTATGCTTTAACTGCTTGGGTACCAACCATTCTGCCAAGTACTGCCGCACTAATGTAAGGTGCCGTATATGCAAAAGTAAACATCATTCACTTTTGCATCCCAAAGATATATCTACTTCTGAGATTTCTGATGTCAACGAATGTGGAGACGAAACAGGGGAGAAAGCTGCCTCGCCTCCTCAAACTGTTAACTCCAATAGTGACCAGCCGTCAGTGGCATGCTTATCGACAGGAAGGGTATATAATCAGGCTCTGCTTCCGACAGCGTTAGTTAGAGTCATGTCGAAAAACAGTTGTCACACGGTTCGAGCGCTGTTAGACCAAGGGTCACAGTCCTCATTTATTACAGAGTCAACAGTTCGGCGTCTGAATTTAAAAATGGTTCCTGTCCTAGGACAGATCAGTGGTTTAGGTGAACAGGTATCTACGTCGAAAGCTAAAGTCACCTTCAAGATAAGGTCAAGAGTGGATCCTGAATTCATCATTGATACAGAGGCATATGTTTTACAATCAATCACAGCTCCATTACCAACATGTAAAGTCGACTCTAGGGAATGGGTCGAACTAAATAATTTGGTATTAGCTGATCCAGAGTATCAAACTCCAAATCGCATAGATTTATTATTAGGAGTAGGCGTGTATAACATGATACTCTTGGAAGGAATCAAGAAAGGTCCAAACGGAGTCCCCTTGGCGCAGGCTACTCGCTTAGGGTGGATTCTATCCGGGCATATAAAGTCATCGGCTCAACCAGTTAGTACAACGGTGCTACATTGTCGTACAGATAACAACGAGCTTCTAAGAAAGTTCTGGGAACCGGAGGCTGAACCGGAGTTGAAAAAGGAGAAGTTGTTTATTGAAGACGAGAAAAGGTGTGAAGAAATATACGCTCAAATGACTCGACGGAACATGGAAGGACAACACACAGGTCAAGTTTCTTTCAGAACGGATAGTCCGCAAGTGACAAATACTTTAGACATCGCTGAAAATAAGTTTTATTGGTTAGAAAGCAAGCTAAAGGATAAGGAGTTAAAGGAGAGATATTCGGAAGTAATGAATGATTATATTCAGCGAAATCATACGGAACTATTGCCAATGGAGCAGATAAATAACATAAATGCGATTTACTTACCTCATCAAATGCTAGTACGAGGAGATAGAGAGACTACAAGGGTGCGAGTTGTGGCCTGCAAAGGAACAAATAATAAGTCTCTAAACGATAATGTCTTCGTAGAACCTGCGTTACAATCAGATCCGCAGCATATAGCGATGCGTTGTCGGGTTTCACTTCTATGTCTCACAGCAGATATTGCCAAAAAGTATCGACAAGTGAAGGTGCATGAATCCGATGTCGATTTTCAAAGAATTCTCTGGAGGACTGGTAGGGAATCTGTAATAAATCATTATATGCTGTTAACGGTAACGTTTGGGAGAGCATCAGCGCCTTATTTTGCAGATACAACCTTGCGGCAATTGGCATTGGTCGAAGTTAACGAATATCCCATGGCATCTGAAAGAATTATGACAGAATTAAACGTGAATTATTTATTAACTGAATGTCAAACAGATGAAGAAGAAAGAAGATTGAAGCGGAGAAGCAACAGCCCCAAGTTCTTACAGGAAACGAAGGCAAGGGAAAGGGATGATGCGACGGAAGCACTAAAAATAAAATGTGATGATAACATGAAAAAACTTAAACTTACCTGGAATCGCCATGACGAACCGTTCTGCCATACAGCGAGTGTTCCATGCTTGCAACAACCTGTAACAGAAAGGAAAAGTTTGATTAGATTTTATGATCGTGTAGGCTGGATGGAATCCAATATAATTAAACCAAAGATATTTAGATTAAGGCTATGGGTACTCGACATAAGACGGGATGAGACGGATCCGTATTACAAAATAAAAAAGAGGTTTACTTACCGAGAGAAGTGGAAGGATAAAATTGACGTTATTGGCAAGATCCAAATGGCATAGTCGTTTGAAGTTCTATGTTTGAAGTTAAGCAATATTGAGAAAGCAAGTTGGAATTAAATAATAAATAAGAATTAACTTACCTTAAGGCGGAGAACGTCATGAGTTTATATTATTTCTCTCTTGAACCTGAAACAAAAACTAACAGTTGTTTGAAGAAGAGCAGCATGATTATGAAAGGATATTTTGCATCAAGCCTCGGAGGTTACAGAAGTACTAATAGTTAACTAACGATTTTCACTGATGGATAGTCGAGAGAATGACCTCAGCCGAAAATGGATGATGTTATAGCAAAGGAGGACGATTGTCTATCAAATCGTTGAAATTTGGCAGAGTGGTTGCCACTCACTTTAGTACTAATATTTTAACCCAGGTTGTAACTTTAAATACTAAAAGTGTTAGAACTAACCATGCTATTTTAGAATACGCTTACTTCCTGTTGCAACTGATTAAGTTTTGTATTGGTAGTCTGTATTTGTTTTCTCTGTTGCTTAATTTGTATTGCTAATTATGCATTTAAGACTAAGGTATATTAGGAATTGAATAATTTTATTGTTAATGTGTTGTTAAGGACAAATGCTACATTTGTCCTTAGTGGGCGGTTATGTATAAGTCCTTTTTGGGAAAAGTATAAATTGTCTATGAAAAAAGAAGATTAGATTTGACAATGTAATTTGATATTATGACAGTGAGAAAAATTATGTAAAAACACGATAAATAAAGAAGACATCGTTATAATTCAGAAAAGGTGTATCATTTGGGGACATGAACGGCGTGTGTTCAGATAGTATAGAAGAAGGAGGAAGTATCAATTGTAAAACAAAGGTATTATTTTCAACAATGACGAAATTCTATTCTAAATTTCATTCCCTATTTCAACCCCTTCAATCTTTTTGTTTGGGATAAAAGGTAGCCTATGTCCTTTCTTAAGGTCTAATCTGTTTCTGTACCCATTTCCTCGAAATCGGTTCAGTGGATTAGGCGTTAAAGCGTAGCAGACAGACAGACAGAGTTACAAAAATACAGGCTATGTCATCAAGTATGTATATTTGACGATGACACATAATAGGTCCAGATTTAATAAAAGTGTAAACAATATTTTTAAAAACTTTCATCCTCGATTTAAAACGCGTTTTACTTACAAAACCAACGCGGGCGAAGCCGCGGGCTACAGCTAGTATTTTAATAAAACTAGCCTAGTAATTTCATAAGCAACCCTGGGCATCGGAACGAAGCAATGTTTGCACACAGCTGCAATGTATTATTATTGCATAACAACAACAGCAAACACCAACTCACAAGGTGGAGGCCCATGTTCAGCCGTGAACGTCTTGCAACGATGTCGGTGGTGTTGTCATTCATCATTAGCTGCCAAGAGACATCCACTGCTGAGCAAAGGCCTCCCCCTTAGAATGCCATAATTCCCACGCTTGGCAGGCGGCTTGGGGATCGCAGTATAGGCCATCATCATCATCACCAGCCGGAAGACGTCCACTGCTGAACATAGGCCTCCCCCTTAGACCGCCACAATGAACGACAATTTGCTATTTGCATCCACCGGTTACCTGCGACGCGCACAATGTCGTCTGTCCACCTAGTGGGAGGCCTGCCTACGCTGCGTCTTCCGGTTCGTGGTCGCCACTCGAGAACCTTTCTTCCCCAACGGTTATCGGTTCTTCGAGCGATGTGGCCTGCCCACTGCCACTTTAACTTGCATATTCTACGAGCTATGTCGGTGGCTTTGGTTCTTCGGCGAATCTCCTCATTCCGGATTTATAGGAGTATAGGTGGAATATAAATAAAAAAGAAAGATGCTGCTGCCTGTCTTCTTGTTCTTGCTTAATCGCCTCTTACGACACCCAACGAAAGGAGATGGGATAGGGAGATGTAATTCTAACCCGGCACCCCACGGGCGGTGATAAGTTATTCACTATGAATTTACAGGGAAAGGAGTAAGCATCTGGGATAATTTCACACATTCCCGGCCTGATCTTATACAGGGTGGCACAAATGGTGACGTGGCATGCGACTCTTACCATCTGTGGAGACGAGACGTTGAAATGGCTTCTGAGTTAGGCTTACACTTTTACAGGTGTGTACGAAAATACGTATTGTAACTGAGGTGTACCAACAAGCGTACCTTTGTTCAGTAGTGGATATCTTTCGACTGCTGGAGAAGATGTGTACTCCTTACCTCCAGAGATGAGTTGGAATATTATTTTCTTTGGATTATATTTGTCCAATTTCTAACCATTGACTTGACACCATGGTGAGATTGTTTGCATTGAATATGTAGACTTTGTAAAAAAAGGATTAGGTATCGTCTTTCCGCACTTTGCGGTTTCAAAGAAGTTTTCTTCTTCGCACCCTGAAATTGTGGAATGAATTGCCTGCCGAGGTTTTTCCGAATAATTACAGTATGAGGTTATTTAAAAAGGGAGTTAACAAATTTCTACGGGGTCGGTAACGCGCTAGTGATCCTACTTGTGTTGCTAGCGTCCATAGTCTGCGGTGACTGCTTACCATCAGGCGGGCCGCAAGCTTGTTTGCCTTGGTGGTATAAAAAAAATCCCTGGTATTTTAGTAAACTGGCAACACATTTCTAAGAGTTTAAGTCTACCAAAATATCACGAATTAAGATTACAATGCTAATTAAATTACAGACTCTCATTATCATGGAATCGAATTCTTCCATCCGGCTTGACGGATCGTGTCAACGAAGACGGCGTAAAGTACTACAATAACCTGATCGATGGGCTGCTGGAGAAAGGCATTGAGCCGTTCGTCACAATATACCATTGGGATCTACCACAACGACTTCAGAATCTTGGTATGTCACTAAACAAGTAGATATAAACAAAATTATATTGACGCGGCGTCACTTGCGGTACTTGCCTCCGAGCAAACCAGCTTGGTTCTAAATTTCGGCGCTGGATGGTTAATTAGTAGTCCCTCCACAAACTTCGAAAATAAGGGTGGGACGATTTTTTGTCATTGTTAGGGTTCCATACCTAAAAGGTAAAAAAGGAACCCTTATGTTCTGACTTCGTCTGTCTGTCTGTCACACCTATATATTTCAGGAACCACTTATGCTATCGATTTTAAACTTGGAATCATTTTACATCTTACTTATCGGTTGGATAATCATATATGAAATGAAAAAAATATTTTTTTTCTTTTACGTTTTTTATAATGGGGGTCGAAATGGGTCATCAAAATTTCAAAGTGAGACTACTATATCGAATGGGGTATCATATGAAAGGGCTTCATTTGCAAATCTCAAAACATATTTTTATTTTGGTTTATGTCACGCAGTTTATGGCTGATAATCAAAAATCTAAAAAATAAATAACGCGCCCCCCCCCCCCCTATTCTGATGTTTGGGATAATTAAAACACGTGCTCATTTGTATCTGTACAACAAACTGAATTGGACATCTAGACATAAAATTGGGAAAGGCAGACGTTGTGCTCCGCCACTTTCTTATATACCACATAGAACGCAGGCGTTCAAGGGTAGTTTCCGTTACGCAGCAACAAAGTGTTGGAACAACATTCCTCCCCCAATTAAGGACTGTAATAATATTGTAACCTTTAAAAAACAAGTTAAAATTTTCTTACTATCTCATCAAAAAGAATATGAAAATATACGAGGTAACTTTGCTATTCTATAATCTTAAAATTTCGTAGTGTTCGCAGCTAGCAGTTTCTTATTAGATGTTTAATAGCTCTTATTAGTTGGTTAATAGCTCTATATCATTATCTTCAGCTTGTGCTGTTGTAAGTTTGTTTGGTCTTGGACTGTATCTGCCTTCTGTTGCATGCCTGCAGTATTTATAACCTGTTAAGTTTTTTTTTTAACCGGCTTCAAAAAGAAGGTTCTCTATTCGACGCGTATGTATGTAATATTGATAAAAATGCGTAATATTAATATATGTTAGTCTATGTGGGCTTCTAAACAAATTTACCAAATTTTATGAGTGTATGTATGTATGTATGTATGTATGTATGTAGGTATGTATGTATGTATGTAGGTTTGTCCACGGATTTCTCAGAAACTACAAGTCCGATTTTGAAAATTCTTTTTGCAATAGTTAGAGTATTTTTCAACTTAGGGTAGAGTACAAGTTTCATCAAAATCGGTCCAGTAGTTTAAGAGATATAAACTTTTTATGTTTTCAGTAAGTTACTGTAACGTAGACGTTCGAGTTGCGTGATAGTGCTGATACCTATTTTGGTAAAATAAGTCACTAAAAAGTGTTAAATAAACTATTTTTAAAAAAATAAAAACCGACTTCAAAGTAAATTATCTAAAAAGCATAAAATAACGAAAATATATTGAAGTCGGTGTCAGCTGGTGCTAGTGTTAGTTAACATGATGTGCTAGCACCGACTTCAATATATTTTCGTTATTTTATGCTTTTTAGATAATTTACTTTGAAGTCGGTTTTTATTTTTTTTTAAATAGTTTATTCCTTCTGTATATTAATTTATATATTTAGCTGTAGTCTTTAATTGTGCGGTAATTCTGCCCACAGGTATACCTACTTTTAAACTTATATATTTTACTGTCCATAGGTAGGTATTAATTAATTTGTGTAATATACTATAATCTATAAGCTTCCGTTACTCCCGGGCTGCAGCTGAAAATCAGCGTTAGGTGTAATATCACCTAACATAAGCTGAGCTGTTGGCCATTTGGCATGTCCCGTGGAAGTATTATGTTACATTTTAAGTATATTTTACCTATTGCTTGTTCTTTTTTGTATTTCCATGGTGTGTACCAATAAATGATTTTTCTTCTTTCTTCTTCTATTCTCCTCCTCCTAGGGAAAAATCTAAAATAACTTTGGGTAATACATGTCTATCTATATATTACAGGAAAAATAAAATAATCTTTTTAAGTAGTACAGTTTTTAGTAATCCTAAAAAAACTCGACAAACAAAGTTTGTTCTTTTTGCTATCAGAGGTGTTACATAATAATAATATCTTGGGACAATCCACACACACGGTCATCCGATCCCAAACTAGGCAGAGCCTGTACTATGGAAACCAGATAACTGATACTAATACTAATATACTTTTTTTTTTGTAAATACATACTTATATAGATAAATATGAATACATGAATACATGAATAGTAATATTACTTTAATACGTCCAAAGATGGTATGGAACCCTCGGTGCGCGAGTCCGACTCGCACTTGACCGGTATTTTTTACCTTTTAAGTATGGAACCCTAAAACAGAGTTCAATTGTGTGTCGTTTTTATTATTAAATATTTATTGAAACTATAAATAGTCCATCAAATAGCGAAAAAAAAACGCTCGCCACTTAATTAAATTACCACACTTGACCGGCATTTTTTATTATTAAAAGTCAAAAACTACGTGCCCTGTCTATCTTCTATCTATTTATACTATAACTAACAGTCCCCCGCGACTTCGTTCGCGCAAAGGTAGATAATGAAGAAATACCGACCACATTCCTAAGAATTGGACTAATACCTACTGATAATAATAATAATATTCCCTTTCTACGTCCAGATCATCTTTTAAATCTGATGTCACAACATGCCCTAAATATTTGAACTGATGAACATGATTTAAAACCCGGCCTGCCAACAGAAATGGTGGAACACTTTCAAGGTTTTTTACCCCAAAAACTATAACTTCACTTTTAGTGGCGTTGTATTTTAAACCATGCTCCTCAACAAATTCTTCACAAGTTTTTATCAATTTTCTTAACCCCGCGACCGATGGACTTAATAGCACCATATCATCTGCGTAGCTAATGCTATTAAACGCCACACCATCGATATAACAACCAGCGTTCAGTCCACTCAGCTTTATAATTAAATCATTTATATACAAATTATATAATAATGGTGAAGTCAAACCACCCTGTCTGACTCCGCATTGTAACGTATACTCATCCGACAATCCATCTGCCCATCGCACATAATTGACTTGGTGTCGGTACCAGTATTTAAACATTCCAACAAGCTCCAGTGGAACACTAGAGTGAGTGAGTTTTTCCCACAACATATCATAGGATACCATGTCAAAAGCTTTTGACATATCTAGAAAACATCCAAAAACTGGACATTGTCTTTCAGTGTAATACCTAACTGTTTTTTTTAAACATAAAATAGCAGTCTCAGTTGATAGTCCCTTACGAAATCCATGCTGAGCATCATGGATTTTAATGTGCTGTTGTATGTGTGCATTCAGGAGACTATCAAAAACCTTTGCAATAATCGTTGCTAATGATATGGGCCTATAGTTCGAACTGTCCGAAATATCACCAGTCTTATTCTTAACTATAGGTACTACCACAGTTTTCATCATATCCTTAGGCAGGTAAGAATGTGACACACAAAAATTAAATATTAATGTTAATATTCTGGGTAAGTATCTACCGGCATGTTTCAGATGTTCTACACTGAGCCCATCATGCCCCGGAGATTTGCCACGCTTCAGCCGTAATATAGCAGTGTTGATCTCTTTTGCAGTAAAACGAACGGTCAAATTTTGCGATGTCCTAATATCATCTGCCAAATCGGGAGACGATGGACCCAATGGCGAAACAGTCGTAAAAATATCTTTAAACATATTTGATATACTAACAGTGTCGGTTTTACCATCTACACTCACCGGACGGCCAGATCCATGTTTCAAAGAGTTTGTGCACTTCCAAAATTCTCTGAAGTTATTTCCATTATGATTTAAAACGATTTTGTCCATAGATATCTGATCTTGGTGGTTTTGACACCACTTCAATTGAGACTTAAATAACTTCCTGGTGTTTATCATGTTATTGTATACTTCACCTTGAACTGGCCTACCCGCCGATACCCACTCCCTAAACCTACATCTAGCCTCCCGGTGAGTGGTCTCGACATACGTATTCCATCCCTTAATATATCCTCGTACTCTTTTACAAGGTGGTTTTTCAAAAGAAGCCGCCGCATCATTGCTTAACACAAATATCAATTTCTGATACATTCTATTTATAATTGCATGATGGTCTAGATTGGTACAATATTTATCAGAACAATTACGTAACTCGTCTGGAAAATCTATATGTTTTAAATTACTGTTACATATATCATGATATTTATTTATTTGATCTAAATGCCTATTGCCCCAAATTATTTTATTACATGTTTTACTGTTGTCAGGTAATTTTGATTTAATAATATTTAAGTTACATTTAATATACATAGGGTAATGATCTGACCACAGCACATCATATTTTACACTTATATTTATAATTGACTGAAAAGCTGACTGTGTGACCACACAGTGATCAAGCCACCTTCTACATCCATGAGCTTCACTGAGGAAAGTATACGTGCCTGAATCACATCCTAAAATTCGTATGTCCGCACAAAGCCAATTTTGTTCTATACAAAAATTATGCAACTCTGTTCCGAATAATTCATTGGGATGAGCATTAAAGTTCCCTAAGATATACGCAGATTCTACCTGTTGATCATCTATTATTGCATTAATTCGACTCAAACAGTCTGTGTACTCAGTCAGGTTGTCCATACAGCTTGTAGGCATATAAACACTGAATACTAATAACGACTTATTTCTCAACTCTATTTTTATAGCAGCTAAACGCACACAATTACATTGAATAACTGAGACGTTTTGAAAAACACTTTTCTTCCACAACAAAGAGACTCCTCCAAACGGCCGGCCTTGCAATATACCAGCTGATGAGTCCACCGCCGACGTCGCCGTGTATCCAAACTCATTATCAATAGTGCCAATATATGCCAAGTCATGCGACATAAGCCACGTTTCCTGAAGAGCCACTATATCTGCTGACCCACATAACATCTTCACGCTATCAATAGATCTTTTGACCGATTTACAATTGAAACTCGCCATTATACATTGCTTAAAATTTAATTCAATCATAATAATAATTGGCAAAACTATATATTTTCGTTATCACTAATCCTTCTGTTAACAATGTTTACAAACCGACGGAATGTAATTCCATCGGGCCATAGTTTCGCATCCATAAATATACTTAACTTTTGGTTCGGCACTAATACTTTAAACGCATCGTATTCTCTTTCTTTTCTCATCTTAATATGCTCTATCGAAGTTTGAACACCCGTCCTTTGTAATATATAGCTAGAGATATCCCCGGGTAACGTACCCTTGTAAACATTATTAATAAAAAGCGGTACTTTTACGTCCGCTGCTTTAAACTTTCCATCTGGGTCTATAGTAGCTTCGCCCTTCGAACTCAGAAATCTGTTTCTATGTCTTTTCCTCTGAACTTCCTGCCACTGGTCATCATTATTCTTAATTTTCCATTCACCCGTTTCACTTGCCATTTGAGCGAATGACTTTTTTGTTGTAGGCACGCTTCTGTTGACTACATTGCTACAGCTAGATGGGTCACATCGCGCATTGTTTATATTGTCCGTTATATTTTCCGTATTTGTCATAATATAACTACCTCTATTTTCATTTTTTGATATGAAAGTATTCTGATTCTCATTGTGACTTACACTGACAGTGTTTAGTGAGATTGTGCTCTGTTCACTTGACTGCGATGGTTCTGTATGAACTTCCAAAGAACCTGCGTTACTGACAGGACCACAATACTCATCTTTACTGACCTGCTGACTTTGATCCCTACCCGTTTTTGCAACTGTGTTCTCTTCATGCATTTGCATGTTTACCTCATTCTGTTTCAAAATCATCAGTTCTTCCTTCGTAGCATAGTTCTGCTTAACAAATACCATTTCCTGTTGTAATACTACAATATCTTTTAAGAGTCTTGTGACATCTACGTGATCAAATGTCACCGGCGGCAATTTACATAGGTTTCGCGCTACAAAAATAGGAATTTCATCTGGATCAACTTGCCTCATTAGACCAACAATATCTTCTAAGTCTCTCTGTGATTTTCCTTCTTTTTTCCTCTGTATTTTACGCTTTATAGTCTTAACGGACTCAAATAAAAGATTTTTCGCCATAACTATATCTTCTTCCGAGAATGCACTGTTACATATACGTATCAAACTGAGATTATCCATCACATCCATTTTATGTTGGACAAACGCTAACAACTCATTAATAACAATATTACAATTATTACATTTTACTACACTTGACGCCATATTTGATAGCGACGATAATGTCCTGACAAAAGAAACTCAACCCGTTACTAGGTGGTAGGTTCCTTGTGGAAGGAACCGTCCAGGTAGGTACCACCGCAGTGTCAGATATTCTGCCGCCAAGCAGCAGTGTGTAACCATTGCTGTGTTCCGGCGTGAAGGGCACTGTAGCTGGTGAAATTACCGGACACAAAGACTTAACATCTAATGTCTTAAGGGTCGGCAACGCGCTAGTGATTCTTCTGGTGTTGCTAGCGTCTATAGGCTACGGTGGCTGCTTACCATCAGGCGGGCCGTACGCTTACTTGCCACCTTGGTAGTATAAAAAAAAAAACGATAACATTTTGCACGACTTGGAAATCAAAATCAGGTCCAAGCGAGCAATGGTCGTACTCGCGCCCATCGTCACCGAGGCAGTCCAAATAAAAATGTAAAATCTATACATCTATCTGTACATCTATACATACTCCTTACTTACTTGTCCTGACTGACTGACTGAGTCATCAACGCACAGGCCAAACCGCTGGACCTAGAAATCTAAATGGACCATGCCCCAGAAATGCCCAGATAAAGTATATTACAAGATTGCTCTAATAAATAAATACTAGAATTCGATACCTCGGGGCTCAAAGGGCGTAACCGCCATTTTGGCGAAAATGACTTTTTAATGCAGCCCTACTCAGTTTTTTTCTGCTCTATCAATCTGTATACTTAAAATCTTCAAATTCGCCAAAAAATGGTGTTTACGACCCCATTTTTTGTAGAAAATAAAAGAGATATTTTTAGTTTTTGTGTCGTAACAGCAACCACTGTTAATTATCATAAACGCGATGGTAGTAAACGCCACCGTAGATTATACAAATGCTTTTACGCCTAACAATTTTCAACGATATATTTTTAGTTTTGGGTCGTAAACGACATACCTAGTAACATCATGGTGCTTACGCCCGAACATATCAATTTTTAAAGAATCAACTTGCCCGATACGCCCTTAATAATTTCTGTTGGTCTAAAATAACATGACACATACACCCCAAAAATCAATGGATGTGTGATGAATGATGGTTGTAACCGTCATCTTGCCTACTAATTCAATCAGTTACTTTGTTTTCTTCAGTTGATTAAATATCAATTACGATTTTATATTATGGACTTAATTAACTTGGCATACCTATTTATCAATTCAGATAACAAATTATACAAATAATTATTGATGTTACCTATACCTAATTACCTGTCTTACCCAAAAACTATTCAATAACACATTTTATTTATAAGTAGGTACTAATATAATAAAGCTGGATGGAACAACTAGTTTATTATAAAAGGAAAATGATAAATAAAGATCACTTTACATAATAAAAATAATGGTTATTCAACAATCTAGGTATCGCCACAAAATTTAACACTAATAACTAACCATCTTAAAAAAAAACAAGGAACTTTTGAGATCAATTATTATAATTTTTAAGTCTTTTGGTGAGCTGTTAGTAGGTGGGTACTTTAAATCTACATAGACCTATGAATACCTAGGTATACCTATGTAGTTACCTACCTAATAACCGGCCACCAAAAGAATAAAAAAGGTTAATTATATTATCTCAAGATTTGTTTATTTATTTGTATTCATACTTTATGTACACATTGCAAACACAGTTTTAAAATACAAAATAACACACAATATTATTTACAATGGTGTACTTAACCTAATATGAGTTAGATCCTAGCAGGCTCCTATAAGGAAAGAAGAAACAATGAAAAGGTAGGAGCAAGTATACAATTAATAAAAATGAAATATAATAATAGATACGTTTTACCTTACAATAAAACGTTTATTAAACATACTTACCTTCTTCCAAACCTAATTAAAACATGAGAGTAGCGAACATGATTTCCGGTCAACTTTGTGCTTTTTCCCCTTCCTTTACATCTATCCGTCTCTTTCCCTCGCTTACGTCACGTCCTCTTTCAACATGGCCGAGCCTTGGACAGAGTTGCAAGGCGTGCTGTTACGTTGTAACAACGTAAATTCATTAAAATTGTAAAATAAAAAATTTACGAACAAATAACTACAATAAATATTTTTATTATCGTACGGAACCCGCGCGACGCAACTAGTATTAGCGCTCACAGCGCTATTCAGTGTCAACATCGGGAACAGTCTAGAAATCATGTCTACAATTCTCACACCTTCACCGTCGAGATTCTTCTATGTATGCTCCTTCTCGCTCGGAAGCATTAGTGTTTTCCATTTCGTATCTCTGTCGCACTTGTTTTGTTGGCGGATAGAAAGAATGGATTGGAACTTGATTCTAGATCGCGTCGCGTACGCGTCGTAGGTTCGTCTGAATATATAATTGAGTAGCTGACCCGGGAAGCGGTCATTATCATGTTTATTCTTTGTTCAGTGTAGTGCTGCAAAAAAATATATAAAACAATGTAATATAATTGTGATAGTGTTGTGTTTAGGCGGTTGGAACCCCCTGGTAAGTTCATACAATTATCCAAATTAATTAATTTTCATGTTAGGTAATCCAATTACAGTCTAGCAAGTAATATCTCAATCTTTTTATAGTATTATTAACGTCGCTATGGCTATTTTATTTCTTAATTTCATTTCTTCTAGGTAGTGAATGTGACAGGATGTTTTAATGTCAATCAATTATAACCTCATTTATCTATTCATTCCAATAACTTTTATATATGTTTTGACACGGTATTTTCCTTATAAAATTCCTATATCTTAATATTTTAGCCCAATCAGTTTTAGCCATCACAAGAATCAGGTGAAATATAGTCTCAATAACTAATTCCATTGGGTAGTCTATGCCAGAAATCTTAACCTATATTTTAATGAGTAATTGTTATTTTAGAATGTCCAGATAGTTTAAACTCCATAATATCAGTTC
Organism: Furcula furcula; assembly: GCA_911728495.1. Classification (NCBI taxonomy): domain Eukaryota; kingdom Metazoa; phylum Arthropoda; class Insecta; order Lepidoptera; family Notodontidae; genus Furcula; species Furcula furcula. The sequence continues at coordinate 4,113,519 of OU452264.1, read as the reverse complement.
ATACTTGCAAGTAATAAGCATTGTGTTTTTCATAATTAGTAGTCTAATAGAATTTTCCAGAGTAAAAATTGTTTAGAAGTTTGTCATTGTAAATTAAACTTATAGTCTTGTATGAGTACATTGTTGTATAAGAATGTCTTAATTTCCTTTAAGTGCTAAATCCAACTGTAATGTAGTTGCTTACATAAATTATTCTTTATTCTATTAGTTCATCACATAGCTGAGAGATATATTTAGTTTTGGTTATTATAAGGGAAAGTACCGGGGAAACAAATATTAAAAGTCTTTGTTCCTTCAATATGTTTTATTATAATTGTTAATGTAATATGTAATATTTTCTTTGTTCTGCATGGCGTTGTGGAATGGTGATTCCGGCATATAAAACATTGGGGATTTGATTCTGGGTTGGGTAAAAATATTTCATTTAAATATTTAATTTTCTTTAAATTACATTTCAACCGGAAATGCATTTCACCACTCCATTTCGCATGATGTTTAATTGTTTTGCGAAAGATACCGACGCCCATATCTGGTCACACTAGTGCCAGGGCATCGGATCTTTCGCGCTACAGAAGATGTTTCGACGCGTTCCAGGATTGGGGGTTCACCGCTAGGATTTCACCGCTAGGGCTGCACCGCTAGGATTGCACCGCTAGGGGTTCACCGTTCCCCGTTTGGAATTCACTGTTGGGACTGCGCCGTGCCCGCTTGGAGTTCCCCGTTACACCGATTGGGACTCCACCGTTCATCGTACAGATTGACTGTACAAGCGGCGACGCTTCAGGCTGCACTGTAACACCCGAGCCACCGGTGTCCTTCAAGAAACAGAGTGTCGGCTGAAGGCACTACCGAAGACCCCCAAGCGTCGAGGACTCGGACGGCCAAAAGTTAAGCCCCAGCACCTTTTTTATTATTCCGACCAGATAACTTCCCTGTGCCGCGAATCCACACCCGTGTGTTTTGACTTTATTTAGAGACATTAGAGTTTGGTTCTAGTGCGATTTTTTAGAGACTTTATAGTTTTAATTTTATTAGTGGAAATTTAATTCCTGCCGGGTTAACGTATATGTTTTTATTTTCGATTCAATAAACAACTTGTAATTTTACTTGTTGTTTTTATTCTTGTACCTAGCCGTCAGGCGAACGTAACAGTAACGTACAACGGGCTGTCACGTAACAGTTGGCACCCACGTAACAGTGCTCCGATCATTGGTTCGAATGTTTTCGTCACCAAGCAGAGTTAGAAGTATTAGGTTTGGAAGAAGGTAAGTATGTATAATAAACGTTTTATTGTAAGGTAAAACGTATCTATTAAACTAACTTGACCGTTCTTCCAAACCTAATTAAAACATGAGAGATTTGTTTGTTTTCGCCTGGTGAAAGAGGATGCCAATGTGAATTAATTAGTGCTCTAACAACCAAAATAGGGAGACATGTGTATACAATAAAACAGTATACGTAAATTATATAATTATTTATTTACTCTAGTATTTATTTATTACAAAAGTACAACGCATTTGTTTAATCAATGGGTGTAAACAACGTCGTTATTAATGAGTTATTACGAATGTGGGAAGTATCAATCTCACGATGATAAAATTTTCTAAATGTATTGGCAGATTTCCAATTTCCCCTTTCCAGTATTTCGTTTAATGGGAACTTTTCAAGCCAGTTCTTGGATGCTACAGCTGATCTGCAACTTCCAGGGCTAGCATCGATGCTAGCTTCTTTTAATATGCGTTTAACCCAACCAGAGATTACCGCATTTGAAGCGGGTTTTGGTCTGCCAGCTGTTGTCAAAAAGAGGTTGTCATCATCGTTCGTCAGAAGCCTTCTGTCCTGAGATAATTTTATAATGAGGCATATCCAGTGAACGGGATCTAAAGACTTATTGGAGGTGTTGCGGGTTAACTTCCAACTGGACTGTTGATGATTTACTGAATCCGTTTTAGATCCATAAGCAGGTTTAAGAATAATATAATCCGGATCGATGTGACAATACTCAGGGGAGATTTTCATCAAAGTCAAATCGTGGATTCGACGACCAGAGCATAATAGAAGCAGAGCGGCCGTTTGGCGCGATGCCTCGTATAAGCTACATGTATCTGGGTTTTTGGTACCCAAGTGAGATGCTAGGACATCTATATCCCAAATGGGTGGTTTGGCCTCTCTAGGCTTGACCAACGCTATTGCTTTGAGTACCTGTTTCACCAAGGGATGGGAGCTTAGTTTATACTGCATGTTTGGATTGCAAAATGTTGAAACGACAGATTTATGTACTAAGATAGTATTTAGGGCTAATTTTTCTTTTTGATGTAAGTCTACTAGAAACTGAGCTAGGTTAGATCCTGAGGGTCCAAAGACATCTACTTTATTGTACTGTGCCCAGTTAATCCATCGCTTCCATGCAGGGCGATAGGTATTCAGAGTTGACTGCCGCCAACTAGATGTTAGGAGTGATGTTTGTTCCTCCGGCCAGCCTTCTAGATGGTTTGTCCACCCCCACATCGCCAAATTTCGAGGGTCATCATCGCTACGTTCTGTGGGGGCAGTCCTGTGGATGTGTCCACTAGGACTTGGCCCAAGTTGCGCACAGTGAATGGGGCTGACAAGGCTCGACTTTTCAAATCTGGTCTCCAAAATACTTTCTCCCAACGCGGGGCGACTACAAGGTAAGTTCCTCGAGCTTGATTTAGGTGTGACAGCACTTTGGGCATCAGATATGGTGGTGGAAAAACCCATGCTAGACTGTAATTCCAGCTGGTAGCTAGTGCGTCGTAAATCCTCGCTCCATCGTCTAGGCGGTCTAACGTTCCGTAGGCAGGGACCACGTGAGCTCGATGCGAGGCAAAGAGATCCATCACTGGTGTTCCCCATTTGGCAAATATCACTTCCGTGACCTGCGGCAGGAGGTGCCATTCTGGAGGGTCTCGATTCCGGGATAACCGATCCGCGTGGCAGTTGTATTGGCCAGGTATGTGATATATCGAGACTTGTATGTTGTACAGGTCGAGTATTGTGAAAATTTTGCGTGCCAGTTCCATTAACGTTTTGGATTTTGTCCCTCCTTCGTTGCGAATGTACGATACCACGGTCCTGTTGTCGCACTGAATGTGCAGCGCTGTCGACCTGAGCAATTGGCATTGACTCTTGAGAACGTTGAGTACAGCTATCATCTCCTTTTGATTGGAGTGCAATCGTCTTTCTTTTGAAGTCCATGGTCCTGCAAGACTCTCGTTGTTCAGTCTCGCACCCCAGCCGATATCGCTTGCATCGGTGACTAGATGATGTACCGGGGCATGAATGTGTATTTCGGAACGTGACATGTGGTGTTGGCGCCACCATTCGAGCTCCCACTGTGCATCGTCTGATAGAGGCGACTCCTTCGCCAGACCCGTTTTTAGTACCATGTTTAGTTGTTGTTGCAGGTGGCGATAGTTCAGGCGCCCCCTCGGAACCACGAAGCTGGCGAAGTTGAGGATACCGATGATTTTCTGCAAATCGATCGGTTTTGCTTTTTTCTTGCGCTGAATTACAGATACCTGATTTTCTAGTTTGCGCATAGACCTCTGAGGAAGATATTTTACGTTTTGCCAAGGATCCCAGGTAATGCCTAGAAATTCCACGACCCTGCAGGGTTTCGTTACCGACTTTTCTACATTTAATATCCAGCCTAGGGATTCCAAGGTGTTTACAGCTAAATCGATATGATCGGTTAAACGCTGGTGGTCTTGGTTGACCAAGAAAAAATCGTCCAGGTATACGAGTATGCGCAAACCCTGATGCCGGAGCTGTTCGGCGACCCAGTTCGTCAAGCTTGCGAAAGCCTTTGGAGCTGAACTTAGCCCGAAGGGTAGACAAGTTATTTGCATTAATTTCCCTTTGTATAACATCCGCAGGAAGCTTCTGTGAGCTGGGGCCACTGGCAGGTGGAAGTAGGCTTGGTGGATGTCCAGCTTTGCCATCCAGTCGTAGGGTTGCAAGAAATCCGGGACGCGTTGCATATTTATTAACCTGAACTTGTCGGCCTGTACATACTTGTTTAAGTGTTTCAGGTTGAAGATAGGTCTGAACGTGCCATCGTTCTTTGCCCTTAAAAATATGGGGGATATAAAGCTCGGAGTGTATTGCACAGCTTCGAGTATCCCCTGACCGATCATCTTTTGGATAATTTGATCCATCTCTGTAGAGGCATGAGTTGTTCTGCTGCGGTCGTTGGGCAGGCATAACGGGGGTTTTGTTATCAAAGGTAAGTGGTAGCCTTTTATCATGTTTAGAATGTGTGTCGGGGCTCCTAGGCGTTGCCATTGTTCGTAATACATTTTGAGCCGACCGGCAGAGAATTCCTTTAGATAGTCAAAAACGCGATCGCTGTCCTCTCCGATCCCGGTGGGAGACGGGGGAGCGCATTCGTGGTCCTCTCGAGGGGTTATCACCTCGACGGCCTCTTTGGTTTTTATTCCCATGAAATGAGCTCGGTAAACCTCTAGAGGAATTGCCTCGCACGCTGGGAGGTCTATGGTGAGCATTTGGTTTGAAACAATGTGTTGAAGTGGACGGGCCAGGATTCGACTGCGGTGCAGTGTTTTTGCGATCCTTATAATTGGCCCAGAACACACTCTTTGTACCACCAAGTTTTTCTAATACGGTACTAAACTTTTCTGCTTCAAACAAGTTATCCACTGAGGGGAGTATCTTACGTAAAGCACCTTTGTTGTAAGAGTCTTTCACAGAAGAAAGGACAGTCTCACGTCGGCGCTGGATTATTTCGGCCCTGTGGCCGCAAATCATTTGGAGGGTGTCGTTATAAACCTTAATATATTCACCGGTGGTGAAGATATTATTTATTTTATCATAAATGGTATTGTATGATAGTGCCTCCCCCTGCTCATTAGCCCAGGTTAAAAACCCTGTTAGTTCGTCTTGCAAAGTCTTTCGCTGCATAAGCAATGCGTACGTCGCCCCGGCGAATGCTTTTTCCATTATGGTATCAGCTCGCGATACGTCATAGCGTCTAATTTCGTCATTAGCCTGAAGGGCGGTAAAGCCTGGCGAACGTACGTATTGCTTTTGCACATCAGCGTACCTTACACTATTCCATTCCTCTTGACCGAATCTTTGTATATCGTTTAATTGCTGTACATATCCAGGGCAGGCCACTGGTACAGAAGGTTCTTGGGTCTTTGTGCCCAATGCCCATGTTAATCCGGTGGGCTTCTCCGTTGGAGATGCATTTACTTCATCATTATAGAGGTCGTCACTCACGTTGAGGTCGACAGAGTCGTAATGATCGTCATAACAAGTTTCATTATGTAGGTAGGAATTACGATCACTGGTATACTGAATCTGACTTTTAAGTTCGGTAAACTCTGATAATAATTTATTAAACTTACGGTCAAGACGACGCTTTTTAGCTTTTGGCTTGCGAGAGCGTCTTTTTCGCTTATCTCCAGACGAGCTTGAGCTCGAGGAAGACGATGTGCTCTCTGAACCCGAAGCACTAGAATCCTTTCTGCTTTTCCTCTTCCTTTGATTTTGTTGTTCCACTTGATCCTCAACATTTTTATTGGTTGATGCATCCATAATCTACCTAAATCTGTAAATTTATTAAGTAAAACACACAAGATACCACCGGTCAGTAGTTGTAGGTATCCTTAAAATGATATATGAAACTCCTGTAATCGTAGTTTATACAATACACAATAAAATAATATTTATTATAAAGTGTGGGTAGTTTGATAATTATTAATAAAAATCTAAAAGTAAAGCCAAGCGAATGGCAATACTATTACTTAATAGTGGATGTTTATGACACCAGCCTACCACCATATACTGACAAGTATAAGAAAATTCGTTGCCAAAATTTATAAATCGTAAACAATCACGGTTTTAGCAAAGCGGTACGAGTAAAGATCAAATACAATCGAATGGTAAGCCATTAATATGCATTACATAGATACTCGACTATTGAAATTTTCTAGCAACGAATACTGCGTTAGATCAGGAATAGGACTCCAACACACAAGAATAAGTTTATTTTCCAGGAAATATAAAAAACTTACCCGAGAATACACTTAGATTCTGGCACAGACACTTGAAGTTATTTCAAATATTATCACCACACTATTCAAGCACAAAGTTTTATTCCGCGGACTTGCTATCTTGTATGTCCTTCCAGACCGAAAATCAAGACGCCAATGATCGGAGCACGCCTTGCAACTCTGTCCAAGGCTCGGCCATGTTGAAAGAGGACGTGACGTAAGCGAGGGAAAGAGACGGATAGATGTAAAGGAAGTGGAAAAAGCACAAAGTTGACCGGAAATCATGTTCGCTACTCTCATGTTTTAATTAGGTTTGGAAGAACGGTCAAGTTAGTTTAATAACACATACATATTATTATATTTATGATAAAATAAATAAACTAATACTATAAAAAGAATACATATAAAATATTAAATGAGATCTATCTGGATGGTTAGGTTGTTAGTGCTAAATTTGAAGATACCTAGATTATTTAATAAATTACCTACATAATGTGATTTTTATTTATCATTTTCCTTTTAAAATGAAAACTAGCTGTTCCATGTCATCTTCATCCACGAGAAATGTTTTTGCCCCGAAGTTCGTAGCGTGATGTTAAATACCTTCCTCAAGAATTGAACTATCAAATTCAAAGATGTTTTTCAAATCCGACTGTTAGTTTCAGAGATTAGCGCGTTCAAACAAACTCTTCAGCTTTATTACATTAATTTGAATAGTTTTTAGGTAAAACATGCAACTAACTACTGGACTAGGTAATATCAATAATTATTTGTATAATTCGTTAATAAATAGCAGTGGCGTGCATACATTTTTATGCCAGGGTAGGCAAAAAAGAAAATTTCTTGGAATAGTTATTAAATAATAGTCATTAAGAAGAGGGTAGGCACAGTCTTTTTGCCTGTATGGAGTGCACGCCACTGATAAATAGGTATGCTACGTTGATAAAGTCCATATAAAATGCAATTTATATTTAATCAACTGTAGAAATCAAAGTAACTGTCTACAAACTGATAGAATTAGTAGGCAAATTGGCGGTTACAACCATAACTCATCACACATTCATTGATTTTTGGGGTGTAACCGCCCCAAACATGCAATTTTTCGGGGCGTATAGGAAAGCTAATTTTGTTAATTTTAAATTCATTCCAAATATAATATTACTGTGTTCTGCATCAGAAAAAAAATAAGACTTTTGGTGTTTAAATGGCTTATTTAGGTCAAAAACCAAAAAAGATATGTCAAAAATAAAAATTATTTTTTTTGTTTTTTGGCTCTCCTGAAAAGTCGAGTTTTGGTGCTTACGCCCTTTGAGCCCCGTATCGAATTATGTTGTTAATTTTAAATCATATGAAGCACAGGATAAAAAAAAAATAAGACGTTCTGTTGACATTGCAGTACCAGTGTATCTAACCAAGTTGTTTTCACATACATATTGACACTATACAATGGAGACAGACTAGATAATTCCAAATAACTGACATGTTTATCTGATAACATACAGATAAGTATATAAAAGAACACTGATCTGGCTTAGCTTATGTGATGATGATCATGAAGTTCCTAGTGAAAAACTAATACTCGTAGCAATGCTGTCTGTAAACGATAAAGTGTATAAAAAATCAGTAGGAGGTTATCATGTTTAATGTCCAATATCTTTTGAACCGGTGCTTTATACGACATTAAATCTAGATATCATATAAATACTGTTAAAAGTTATCATATGACATAGATCTGGAATTTGGGCATTGCATGGCATTGCTGACTTTCAGCTCCATACTAATATGGGCGTAGTCCTTTGGACAGTAGGATCTTCTTAAGAAGTTAGCATCCACTAAGCAAGGGTTTTTGAAAATTCCACACCTAAAGGGTTAAATGGGGTGGTAAAATAATAGCGGGAGTAGCCGCAGGGAATTGCTAGTTAAATATAAAATATTTACAACGTCATAAACTAAATTAGTTTCTGTTAAACACTTTTTAAGGGTTAATTTGGATATATTTAGTTAAGTTCAGTTCTTTTTCGGTTCCGTTCTATTGCCAATCCAGTCTTTTTTTATTTCTCGCGGGGGAAACCTTCAAAAGGTCTCCGGGACGTGTGGGGGTCAACCGGAGTATCTTACCCACTAAAACGTCCGCGGCTGTCGCACGAAATAATTATAGGTCTATCTATATTTTACAGGAAAAATAAAATGATGTTTCTAAGTAGTACAGTTCTTTAATAATTCCAAAAAAGTGAGAGATCCTGGCTGACAGGAGTTACAGTTGTGCGAATGAGTGGTGGGATTAGTCTCACAAAAAATAATCCTGAAAAAACCTCGACAAACAAACTTATTTTTGCGGTTGGGTTTTTTGCTACCTGAGGTATCAGAGGAAAATTAAAATAACTTTAATACGTGTAAAGAAGGTATGGAACCCTCGATGCGTGAGTCAAGCTCGCACTTGACCGGTTTTTTTTTAGTATTTTTTTTTTGGATTGGTACCTTTTTTTCGCGGGGAAACCTTCAAAAGGTTTCCGTGAGTTGTGGGGCTCGACCGGGGTATGTGGGACCCACTTCACCCACTAAACTCCGCGGCTGTCGCATCGGCCATGAGCTCTCCGGTGGTATCTCGATTCGGTACTTAGCTTCAGCGTCATAAAATAAATTCTTTTTTGTTAAACTCTAAGGGTTAATTTGGATAAATTTGGTTGGGTTCAGTTAGGTTTTTTACTATCTGAGGTATTAGAAGAATTAGTAAAATAACATTTATATGCGCAAAGTAGCTATAGAACCCTCGGCGAGTGCGCGAGTCCGACTCGCACTTGACCGGCTTATTTTTTTTTGGTTTGATTCGGTACCTAGCTCCGAACCGGAGTATCCTACCTACCTACTAAAACGCCCCGTACTCAATGGGCATCTAGGGCCCACAAACGTCCAACCGACAACTCCGAAGGTTGCCCGTTATTTGTCCGGGCTTATGGCTGAGGAGGCGGCTGTTTTTTTTAGGTGGCAGCTTGACGCGGTTGCGCACGGTGCAGGATACGCGCGTTTGCGAACACTCCTGACAACCTCGTATTGAATTAAAACCTTGCGTAAGATTTAGAAGGCACACTCGCGCTAACGCAGCAGTTAGCGAAATAGTTTAAATAAACAATATACTCTTTTCCCATCACTTTTAAACTCATATCAAATTCAAATTTTAAACATCGATGTCGTATTTTAGTTTTAAAACCCATGATATAACTCATACCTACCACTTATATCATAAAAAAACGGTTTTCATTTACCTTTTAAAAGACACCACACGCGAGATTTTTAACTTAGGGGTCCTATTTTGACCTTAAAACCCTCATAATTTCTTAAACCCGACTTCATCCTAAACCTATCTTTCATATTGTATCGGAAAATATTGAAATGTGTTAAGAAATGGTAATTTATTTATTTTTTACAAAAATTGAGGTCTGTGACTTCTTATTAGAAAATTTAGAGAAATGCAAAAACACGTAATTGTTTATTTTCTTTTAGGCGTCTGCGTGTGAAAATTCAAGGCTCTAGTACCAACAGTTCATTAATTATAACGCTTTTTTATAAAACATAAAGCCCCCTATTTGGACCCCCTAAGATGCGAATTTTGAAAATTCCGTTCTTAGTGTGCGTTCACGTATTGTGAAGAATACACCTCCCAAATTTCAAGTTTCTAGAGCCAGCGGTTTAGGCTGTGCGTTGTCTGTCAATCAGTCAGGACATCTTTTTTTATATATATTGATAAAACCCCCTATTTGGAACCTTTAGGATGCGAATTTTGAAAATTCCGTTCTTAGTGTCCGTTTACATATTGTGAAGAATACACCTCCCAAATTTCAAGTCTCTAGAGCCAGTGGTTTAGGTTTTGCATTGTCTGTCAGTCAGTCAGTCAGGCAAGTTTGTGGTCCCTTTATCATCTTCTATATTTTAAAAAAAAAAATACTAATACACGTTACTCTTTATTTTCTTTAAGGAATCAACGTGTACAATTTCAAGGTTCTGGTACCACCCGTTTTTATATACCATAAAACCCCCTTTTTGGACATCTTCCGATGCGAATTTTGAAAATTCCGTTCTTAGTGTGCGGTTACATATTGTGATGAATCCACTCTCCAAATTTCAAGTCTCTGGGGTCAACGGTTTAGGCTGTGCGTTGTCTGTCAATCAGTCAGTCAGGACTTATCCTTTTATATATAAAAAGAAGATAAAACAGTAGTACTTAGACGTCGAAAAGTCTGTACAGTCACAAGCATAAATATATTACCATGGACAGTTAGCCAAAAATATCTGATTTCATGATTCATTCATTAATTTCTGATCTCAACATATACATGTAGCAGCAGATATATCTGACATCAAAGGAAAACCAAAACTATCTGATAACACATGCGATGCAAAAATATGAGCCACCTATTAGAATGCAAAAATATCGGACTGACGCTTACAGCATAAACATCTGACAAAATGTTTTGAGTCATTTTTCTTCTATATCGCAATATAAGTTCCGCTCATTTTGCAAAAACATGTGATGTAGCACTGGCAGCATAAACATCTGACAAAATGTCTCGAGTCATTTTTCTTCTATATCGCAATAAGTTCCGCTCATTTTGCAAAAACATGTGATGTAGCACTGGCAGCATAAACATCTGACAAAATGTTTCGAGTCATTTTTCTTCTATATCGCAATAAGTTCCGCTCATTTTGCAAAAACATGTGATGTAGCACTGGCAGCATAAATATCTGACACCTGACCCTAATAATTTGAGTTATTTTGTTCTGTTCTTTATTAATAATAAGTTCATTTGTATATAATTTTTTTTTATTTAGTATACTCGCGCAATTTTCAGAAACTAACAGAACCGATTTAAAAATATTTGTGATTTAGATAGGGATTAGGTATAGGTTCAGAATTAGAATCTCAATACAGGAATTTGGAAATAATAAGCAATCAAGTAATAATTTAATTTATTAAAAAAAAACGATCCATTTTAATCAATTTAAATGGAAGATTTATTAATTCACACTAGGAGAATAATATTTTTTTTTTACTTTTTTTATTCAACATAAGCTAGTGCTCGACTGCAGACACACCTGATGGAAAGTGGCCACGCAATCGAAGATGATAAAGCACACTGGCTTTTTAAAAGCCTATTCACTCTAGCCTTGAAGACACCCACATTATAATCTGGCGGGAAAACCGACGCAGGCAAACTGTTCCAATCCTTATTATAAACGAAGAGGTAAATCGTTTAGTCCAGACTGAAGGTACTTTCACCACATAAGGGTGTGTATGCGCAGTGCGTCTCGACGTCCGATGATAGAAGGGGAATGGTGGAATGGCACTCTCCAAAATGCATCCTGTAGAATACCGAGAGGCTAGCTACTTTACGCGTGTGCTCTAGGCTTTGTGGATTGGCTTCTACGTGGTAAATAATAATAATATTATGGGAAAATCCGTGTGGATTTTGGTCGGTCATCTGATCCCAAACTAGGCAGAGCCTGTGTTATGGAATACTATGGATATACCAGACAACTGATACTAATACTTAATATACTTTTTTTTGTAAATACATACTTATATAGATAAAACACCCAGACACTTGGTGGGAATCGAACCCAGTCAGCGGATAGGGTGTCTAACCACTACATCAACAGGCCCGCCAACAACAACAATAACAAGAACACAAACACACAATACATACAATAACAAGAATTTAAATATAACGTTTCATTTAGTGGGTATTTCGATATTTGTTCACTTTGATTAGTTCTCGCTACCTACCGCACTTATCATTTACGTTTACGTAATAGCGACACAGCGACACTTCTTGAAAATTGTGCGAGTATAGTAAATAAAATCATAGAATTATATACAAATGAACTTATTAATAATAAAATAACTCAAATTATTATGGTCAGGTGTCAGATATTTATGCTGCCAGTGCTACATCACATGTTTTTTGCAAAATGAGCGGAACTTATTGCGATATAGAAGAAAAATGTCTCGAAACATTTTGTCAGATGTTTATGCTGCCAGTGCTACATCACATGTTTTTGCAAAATGAGCGGAACTTATTGCGATATAGAAGAAAAATTACTTTAAACATTTTGTCAGATGTTTATGCTGCCAGTGCTACATCACATGTTTTTGCAAAATGAGCGGAACTTATTGTGATATAGAAGAAAAATGACTCGAAACATTTTGTCAGATGTTTATGCTGCCAGTGCTACATCACATGTTTTTGCAAAATGAGCGGAACTTATTGCGATATAGAAGCAAAATGGCTCGAAATATTTTGTCAGATGTTTATGCTGTAAGCGTCAGCGTGATGTTTATAACGCAAGACATGCCAGATATTTTTGCATTCTAATAGGTGGCTCATATTTTTGCATCGCATGTGTTGTCAGATAGTTTTGGTGTTCCTTTGATGTCAGATATATCTGCTGCTACATGTATATGCTTTTATAAATGATCACATATTTTTGCCGTCATGTTGAGATCAGAAATTAATGAATGAATCATGAAATCAGATATTTTTGGCGAACTGTCCATGGTAATATATTTATGCTTGTGACATTGAATATTTTTCCACCAAAATAGTAAGAATCAAACGAACTTACCTTGTGAAGTTTGATTGATGATGAAGTCTAATTATAGCAACCTCTTCCTTCTAAGAGGGAGTTTAACAGTTCAACAGTGGAGGCCGCGTTATGATCCGGTGGTACTTGTAAAAAATTCAAATATGTTAGAGCCCCCGTGAGGCCTAAGCATAATAAAGAATTTTGAATTTTGGCTGATGATGAAACTACGGAGGATTTTCGAAATTGGATATTTGTGTACTACGATATGTGAGAAGTATACATTGAGATATAATTTAGTACAATATATCTCAATGGAGAAGTACGATCATTACGATGAGTACGTCAGACTTATATGTTTTGCAGGAGGTTGGACGAATCCATTGATCATCGATTGGTTTGCGGACTACGCAAGGATCGTGTTCTCTCTCTTCGCGGACCGCGTAAAACTTTGGCTCACTTTTAATGAGCCGATATCTTTCTGCGACATCGCCTACTCTCAAGAAACAAGAGCCCCAGATGTGGTGGATCCCGAAGCCGGCCCCTACTTGTGCAACAAGAACATTTTGATGGCACACGCTAAGGCTTGGAGAATTTATGATGAGGAGTTTCGTCCAAAATATCATGGTACAGTGCTCACTATTAATAGTTGCGTAATACTACTCTCATCAATCACAGATTAACTTTTAACTTTTTTTTTAATGCGTTTGCATACTTATTGCTGAAATATAAAGATACGTCTTTTTTAAACGACTTCAAAAAAGGATTAGGTTCTCAATTCGACTGTATATTTTTTTATGTATGTTCGCGCATAACCCCAACTTCAATAGTAGGTCCTAAATATATACAGTAGGTACGCTCACAGCAACTTCAATAATATTGCCATTATTTTATACTTTTTAGTGTTATTGAAGTTGGTAATTTCTTTCTTAATTATTTTTTTGGTTTTCTTCGTAACTTCACTTGAAAGTATCCACAACAAGCGCAATGATTACAGCCACGGGCATTCGCCACCTGCCTCTTATCACTGCCGGGCGCTTATTGAATACATTTTCCGTAATTTTGCGGTGGATATTTTTTTTATTGTTTAAATAAGATCTGTTAGCTATACTGATTATGTGATAGAAATATACGCACTGCATAAAAAATAACCTGTATGATGAGAGCCTCTTTCAGCATTCTTTATTTCAACAACTACTATGCTACTAATGCTACATACGTCACACTAAAAGTTTTCGGAACTGGCCACTTACATAAACAATATTTAAAAAGTAATTACAGCATTTAAAAATGGAATTCTTTGGCTGTAGAATACAGTTTGTTTCATCTGACTGTCAATTGTTTTTACATTAAGGCGCCATTTTAAAAATTGCGTGTCTACATTAACATGGATTTAACTCGGGAACATTTTCGTAGTATGATTTTATACGATTTTAAGTGTAAACTGTTCATGAAATTTTAATGAAACTCCTCAAGTCCAGGTAGTGTATAGGTATTGTATTACAGTCGCATCAATAAAAGATGCAAAAAATTTAGAACTTTCATTATCGAATATCATTGGACAGTAATTTACGATGTTAGCGTGATTTACATTATGAACAGTGCCATCTATCGGTGAAATTGAGCATACAATCACTATAGAACTTTAATCTATATATTATATCAAAGAAAGTCGTGTTAGTACACTATTTATAACTCAAGAACGGCCTAACCGATTCGGCTGAAAATTGGTGGGGAGGTAGCTTAGAACTAGGAAACGGACATAGGATACTTTTTATCCCGGTAGGTTAAGGTTAAGCAACGTTAGGTAAGGTCATTAAATAGATGGGTGAACCGATTTGTATGAAAGTGTGCATATCGGGTAGGTCTGAGAATAGGTCATACAGTATATTTCATACCGCTAGGTTAAGGTTAAGCTACATAAGGCAAGGTCATTAAATAGATGGGTGAACCGATTTGTATGAAATTTTGTGTGCATATCGGGTAGGTCTGAGAATAGGCCGTAAAGTATATTTCATGCCACTAGGTTAAGGTAAACCAATATAAGGAAAGGTCATTAAATATATGGGTGAACCGATATGTATGAAATTTTGTGTGCATATCGGGGAGGTCTGAGAATAGGTCATAAAGTATATTTAATACCGCTGATACCATGATTGACGAGGATATATAGAACGAGAAGAGGGTGCAAGAGAGGAGAAAGAGGGAGAGGGGATTCGAGGAGGGGGTGATGCGGTGAGGGATCGGGGGAGTTAGGTGGAGTAAGGGGGGAGTGAGAAGGAGCAAGTTCGTAGAAGAGAGAGGGGGAGAGGGTTCAGAGAGGGGATAACAGGGAGAGGAAGAGGGGGAGCGTGACGGAAACCGAAGCGGGAGGGGGAAAGAGAGAGGAGAGAAAGAGCATATAATTAGATTTTTTTTATAAGAGAGAGATATGGAGAGAGATAAATCTAGGGAGGAGGGAAAAAAGGGGAGCAAAATGTAATAAAAGCGCGGGCGGAGCTGCACGGGTCAGCTAGTTTTTTAATAAAACTGGACACGTGGCTACTGTTGCTTTAGAGAATCGTCGTACCGAGAATAGTGACTGGTACACGACCATTTGTTTGCCGGAAATTATTGATAAACTCCGTAAAAATATCCGGAAACGCCGCATCATCTTGCACCATGACAATGCTAGTTCCCACACGGCCAGATAAACAAACGAATTTTTGAAGGTGAAAAACGTAGAACTTATAGTAATTGTAAATGTAAGTGACCAGTTCCGGAAACTTTTAGTGTGACCTATGTATTTATTAATACATTTTCATTATTATTTTATTTTCACGGGCTTTTACAGCCGGACTTAACTTGCGTGGGGACGAATCCAACACGTAGAGGCCTGTTAGGAGAAATTAATGAAATAAACCACACCTACCAGAATCAACTGCTGAAAATAAGTTACAAACAGCAGTTGACTCTGGCAGGTGTAGGGACTATTGTAAGTATATGGAAAGATTTCTTGATTACTTTATGTGAGCATTTGGTGGACCAATCACCTTTTTACAATAGCCCACTATTGTAAAAGTCCGGGGTCACTTGCCATAATTAGTATACTAATATTTTGGCAAGCGGTGACTTGCCACCCACTAGATGGGCTCTCCATATTAATAGCCGTCTAAAGACGACGGAGTGCAACACCGGTGTGGGTGGCTCAGGGGTGTCGAGAGTTGTGCTGCGTTATTTATTATTATTTTTATGTTTTATTTACTCACGGACTTAGTCCGATCTTTTAGAGGCTTGCGTGGGGACGGATCCAACACGTAGAGGCCCGTTTTAGAAAAAGTAAATGGTGTATAAAACACCTCCCGGGGTCAACTGCCACAATGATGAAATTACAGCAGTTTACCTCGGTAGGTGGTAGGGACTATTGCAAGCATGTGAAAAGAATTCTAGGCTTATAGGGTTGAGCATTTGGTGGACTGGCGACTGGGCTATTGCAAAGGTCACTCACTTGCCATAATTACATTCATAATTATTTTGTGGCAAGTGGTGGCTTGCCACCCACTTGATGGGCTCCCCAAATGATCGTCCGATGACGACAGAGAGCAACACCGGTGTGAGTGATTCAGGGGTGTCGATAGGTGTGCTGCCCTTTCTCCGAAGTTACTCGCGGCGTTATGCCCTTTAACACTTCCACCCCTGGAGCATATAGCTCTAACAGTTCCTCTCTGGACGGCCAATTAAGACAAGCCAGGGCTGAGAGTCCTGCGGGCCCCCTTCGATTTCCACTCGGCCGACGAAGACACGCCGAGGTGGGGGCCCTGACCGACTCTCTGGAGTACTCGGGTCCGTGGTGTCGTTACGCACCAACAGCTCGCCACAAGCTGCCCTGCGGGCTTATTATTATTATTTTATTATGCGTAGTTATGTGTGTGTTTTTTGATAATGGTTTGTATGAACAATTCCGCCTTGTAGTTCATAGTTCCTCTCCATCCAAAGGTTGCCTGGTAGAAATCACTTTTAGTGATAAGGCCGCCTATTGCTTCATTCTATTTTACTGTTTTTATTTTTTATTTTTTGTGTTTTTTTTTATAATGGTGGAACAATAAAGTATTATCTATCTATCTATCTTACCTACTTAACGTCATGGGAAACAAAGTGTTCGATCGTCACTACCAGACACAACAACTCTATTTCCTATGATGGTGTACCTTGTCGGAAACATTGTGTTTACGTTTGAACAGCACCTTATACGTCCAAAGGAGGTGTGGAACCCCCGGTGCGCGAGTCCGACTCGCACTTGTTAAAGCTTGTACGTGATTGCCTGTTTTTTAACCGGCTTCATTAACCGGCTTCAAAAAGAAGGTTCTCTATTCGACGCGTATGTATGTAATATTAATAAAAATGCGTAATATTAATATATGTTAGTCTATGTGGGCTTCTAAACAAATTTACCAAATTTTATGAGTGTATGTAGGTTTGTCCGCGGATTTCTCAGAAACTTCAGGTCCGATTTCGAAAATTCTCTTTGCAATAGTTAGAGTATTTTTTAACTTAGGGTAGAGTACAAGTTTCATGAAAATCGGTCCAATAGTTTGAGATATAAACTTGTTATGTTTTCAGTAAGTTACTGTAACGTAAAGTCGGTGTCAGCTCGTGCTATGTGCTAGCACCGACTTCAATATACATATTTTCGTTATTTTATGCTTTTTAGATAATTTACTTTGAAGTCGGTTTTTATTTTTTAAAAATAGTTTTTTATCAGGTGAAGTGTCACTAGCAAACCATCTGGCATGGTACGAGCCTTTAAGTGCAGAGTACGAAGAGCTCACGGAGTTGGTCATAGAAAACTGGGTATGTATGATAAAGCTCCCTCTTTTCGGGCCTACATAATACATTTCTTGTTGTAATAATCTCTCCCGTAATGTCTTTTCTGCAAAGGCTTTTTTTTCGCGGGGAAAACTTTCGAAAGGTCCCCGGGAGTTGCGGAGCTTGACCGGGGTATGTGGGATTCTTACCCACTAATACCCCCGCGGCTGTCGTATCGGCACATACCCAGGTCTCTCCGGTGGGATCTGCACCAGGGGCCTCTCAGTGCATTGCCTTTGAGCGCCCGGGGGCGCACTGTAGCCCCCGGGAACCTGTCACGGTACTCACGGGGACGGGGGTCGCAACCCCGCCGCCGTCCTCCTCGGAGTATCCGACGTACACAATGGACGTCCTTAGGGCCCACACCCCGAACGTTCAGCGAAGGTACGGCAAAGGCCTCCTAACGCTTTCCAATGCTTTCTATCTGCCGCTACTCTTATCCAAAGGGGTCCTGCGGTCGTTTTCAATTTATTCTCCCACTTTCTTGGGTACCAAACCTGTTTGTTCCATTTCTCCTTTTTGCAGCGGAGCATATTATGTCCCGTCCACCTCCATTTAAACTGATCAATCCGACGACAAGTCAGTCGTCATCATTCATCATTAGCAGCCAAAAGACGTCTACTGCGGATCAAAGGCCTCCCACTTAGAAGGGAGGGGTTACCATAATCCCCACGCTTGGCAGGTGGCTTAGGGTTCGCAGTATAGGTGGAAGATAAATCCAAAAGAAAGACGCTGCTGCCCGTCTTCCTGTTCTCGCTTAGTCACCTCTTACGACACCCAACGAGAGGAGATGGGGGGATGCAATTCTAATCCGGTACCCCACGGGTAACAAGTCAGTGCATGTATATAATTGTCTTGATACACCGATTAATAACTCTCAGTAATCAGACGGTTTTTTTTAACATTTTGTTTAGTGTAAGCTGCTATTCTATAAGCTAGTGAAAATTTAAATAATTATTCAGGTCGGTAGATATTCCCATCCAATATATTCAAAAGAGGGTGGCTGGCCTCCGGCTTTTGAGAAAGTGGTTTTGGAGAACAGCAAGAAGAAAGGATTTTCTAGGTCCTCGTTACCGGAATTTAGTCAAGAAGAAAAAGAATTTGTCAGAGGTAAGTACACAGTACAATGCATTCTGAAGAGTGTGGATCATCATCTGGATCCGAAACTAGGCAGAGCCTGTACTATGGTAACCAAATAACTAATACAATTACTTATATAAGTACTTCTTTTTTTAAATATATATTCATAAATGCATATACACCCAGACATTTGGTGAGAACTGAACCCAAGAATATTTTTCTTTGTCGACGGGGTTTTCTACCTTCAAAAATTACCCAGTCTTAGGGGTGAATGCTAGTTAACTTTCTCGAGAAAGAGGGGCTATTCTTGATGAATTCCTGCTTCAAGAAGCAGCCCCAAAGGAAGTGGACTTGGCAAAGCCCCGACACTGTGACAAAAAATGAAATCGACTTCATCTTATCGGATAAACGGCGCATATTTAGAGATGTCTCAGTGATCACCAGGTTCAACACTGGAAGTGATCACCGACTTGTAAGAGGTTCTCTACATATCGACTTCAAAGCCGAACGAGTTCGTCTGATGAAGTCCACGCTCCGACCGACTTTGCTTCAAACCGATGTAGGATCCAACACATTCCAATTACACCTGGAAAATCGATTCGCTGCCTTGGAAACTACAGATGACGTGGACCAGAAACTCGAACAAGTGGTAGACATCCTTAGGGAAGAAGGAACGAAGTTTTGCGAAAGGCGAGGCATGGGTAAAAACTCCAAGCTCTCGACAGAAACCCTCCGACTAATGGAAGAGAGACGTGACACGCCGCTGTCATCTTCACCAGAATACAAAGAGCGGAACAAAACCATTAAAAGGTTGGTACGACGCGACCTCCGATCTGATAATACTTTGCAGATTAAAAAAGCAATCGAGCAAAATCGGGGGTCGAAAGTGTTTGTCCAGCCTTTGGGTAGGAGCCACCTGGTGAAGCTGACAACGTCAACAGGAAAAGTTGTCGCATCCAAGTCGGAAATTCTGTCGGAAGTTAAGGAGTTTTACAGTAAGCTCTATGCCTCGCATGCTTCTCATCCTAAACCCAGTCCAGAGGATTGCAGAGCCACCTTTACCCGCCACTTCTCCGAAGATCTGCCCGTAATAAGCCAAGATCCTGACGGCCCTTAAACAGCTCAAAAATGGAAAAGCCCCGGGTGAGGACGGAATTACAACAGAGCTCTTAAAAGCTGGAGGAGCTCCTGTGCTGAGAGAACTTCAGCAGTTGTTCAATTCTGTCCTTTCCTTTGGGAGAACTCCAAAGGCATGGAACAGTAGCATAGTAATTTGTTTTTCAAAAAAGGTGACAAAGCCCTTTTAAAAAACTACCGACCAATTTCGCTTCTGAGCCATGTGTATAAGCTGTTTTCAAGGGTCGTCACGAACCGTCTTGCGCCAAGACTCTACGAATTCCAACCCCCAGAGCAGGCCAGGTTTCGAAGCGGGTATAGCACCATAGACCACATCCACACGGTAAGGCAGATAGTACAAAAGACTGAAGAGTACAATCAGCCCCTGTGCTTAGCGTTTGTGGATTATGAGAAGGCTTTTGACTCAGTCGAGACCTGGTCTGTTCTGGAGGCCCTGCAGCGTTGCCAAGTTGAATGGCGATACATCTAAGTGATGAGATGTCTTTACGATGCTGCGGCCATGACCGTAGAAGTACAGAACCAGCGAACTGAACATATCCACCTACGCCGAGGAGTGAGACAGGGGGATGTTATATCCCCGAAACTGTTCACGAACGCTTTGGAGGATGTGTTCAAGACGCTGGACTGGGAGAGGTCTGGCATAAATATCAATTGCAGGTACATCTCTCACTTACGATTTGCGGACGATATCGTCATTATAGCCGAGACGCTGCAAGACTTACAACGAATGCTGAATGGCCTGGCTGATTCTTCTCATCGCATCGGTCTCCGGATGAATTTGGATAAAACCAAAGTTATGATAAACGAGCACGTTGTTCCGGGACCGGATGCCGTCAATGGGGTTCCTCTCGAAGTTGTCCAGCAGTATACCTACTTAGGGCAGATGCTACAACTAGGTAAAGACAACTTCGAGAAGGAATTCAAAAGAAGAATACAGCTAGGCTGGGCAGCATTCGGAAAACTTCGTCGAGTCTTCTCGTCACCTATACCGCAATGTTTAAAGACAAAAGTCTTTAATCAGTGCGTCCTACCCGTAATGACATACGCAGCCGAGACGTGGCCACTCACGGTACGACTAGTCCACCGATTCAAGGTCGCTCAGCGGGCTATGGAGAAGGCTATGCTGGGTGTTTCTCTGAGGGACCGAATACGGAATGAAGTAGTTCGCCAGAGAACCAAAGTAACCGACATAGCCCAAAGGATTAGCCAGCTGAAGTGGCAGTGGGCTGGTCATATTTGCCGAAGAACCGAAGACCGTTGGGGTAAATTGGTTCTGGAGTGGAGACCGCGAATCGGGAAGCGTAGTGTAGGACGCCCTGTGACTAGGTGGAGCGACGATATCCGCAGAGCGGTTGGCAGACACTGGATGAGGAGAGCCGAAGATCGGGCTCAGTGGCGTGCCTTGGGGGAGGCCTATGTCCAGCAGTGGATTGATGTGGGCTGATGATGATGATGATGATGAGGGGTGAATGCCAGGTTTTGGATTGGACAGGATTTTTTACCCACTAAGACCTCTGCGGTGGCCTTCATCGACGCGATGGGAAAACTATGGGCTCTCCCTTCGCCAAAGTCAGCGTCAGACATTCGCTAGAGCACGCCCCAGGGGTGGAGGGTCCTCGCGACGACGACGCAGACCCTGCTACACAGCGTCGTCGCCCGACTTCCGTAATGCGAGCGGTCGCATTCCGTAAAGGCACCCAGAACTTTAGCCCCTTTAAAATGATATGAATTGATATGATATGATATGAAATGAAATAATATGAAATTATATGAAATGATATGAAATGATATGAAATGATATGAAATGATAAGAAATTATATGAAATGATATGCAATGATATGAAATTATATGAAATTATATGAAATGAGATGTAATGACATGAAAAGTCTCGCAGAAGTACCTACGGCTAGGCCGACTCCTCCGTCAACATACCCGTCTGACTAGGATCCTACCGCGAAGACTACAGCTACCGCGGTAGTAGCCTTCATCAGGAAGTAACCTTCATCCGATGCTTGTAAGCTTACCGTGTAGTATAATGTAAGACTCTTCCATCTCAACAGGGACTTTTGACTTCTACGGAATGAACCATTACACCAGCCGTGTGGTTCGCAAGGCAAATAAAGGAGAAAAACCGAGTGCATACCCATTTGGAGACATTGAACTCAACGCTATTTTGGGGAGACGTCCTGACTGGGCCACAACACTATCATCTTGGTTTTATGTAAGTAAACAGTTGCGGAAAAGATTAGAAGTGGTAGTTGGCTGGTTGGTGGTGATAGCAAATTATCGTTCATTGAAGGAGGAGGCCTACGTTCAGCAGTGGACGTCTTCCGGCAGGTGATGATGATGGTAGTTGGCTTTTGCAACTATCGTCGTGGGTTGTCAATACATAAACACAAAAATACTGCGCAGCGTCTTGCAGCTAACTTCAGACACACAAAGATCTGTTGTGACTACTGCAATGAGCGTAGCGTAGAGTTAAGAAGAAATAGAATAGTTATGAAGAATAACATCTTAGACGATAGGTAATACGATAATTTAAAAAAATGAATAATAGTTTGCTAGAATATTTTTTTTAAAATGGGGTGGTTAGTGATTTAAAATTGCAGGTCAACCCTGAAGGCATTCGTCATCAGCTTGTGTGGCTCAAGCAACATTATGGAGACATAAAGATCGTGATCACTGAAAATGGTTTTCCTACGGAGACTGGACTAGACGACCAGGACAGAATACAAGTTTATAGAGATTACTTAGAACAGGTATATCTTTTGCTTCCTTTTACACAATTTAAGTTAGTGCCTGATTAAGGTCCGACTTGATGATAAGTGCATACCCGTGGATGGGAGCGCACTATTTTATTAATAATAAATAATAATATAAATAATACCAGCCCTTGTTTATGGTGGGCACTGGCCTCCCCTCATGATGAGGGGGCTTAGGCCATAGTCCACAACGCTGACCAAGTGCGGGTTGGCGGACTTCACTCGTCATTCGCAAGCTAATTAGGTTTTCTCAGACATACAGGTTTCCTCACGACGCTTTCATTCACCGAAAACTAGTAACAATCGCACAAAGACGATTCGCACATGATTAATTAATTAAAGAAATCAGTGGTGCGAGCCGGGGTTCGAAACTGCGCATCTTGCTTCCAAAGCAAGCGCTCGCCCACTTAACTGTTACTGCTACTACTATTTTTGTGCGCGAGTCCGACTCGCACTTGACCGGTATTTATTTTATATGGGTCATCAAAATTTCAAAATCAGACTAAGTACTTACTATATCGAGTGAGGTATCATTTTACATATTATATGAAAGGATTTCATTTTCACATTTCAAAACAGATTTTTATTTTGGTTTACGTGAGGTAGTTTTTGGCTTATAATGAAAAATGTAAAAAAAAACTCGCACTTGACCGGTTTTTTTTTCTTAGACTTTGCTGGCTATCAATGAGGATGGTGTCAATGTGACCCACTTCACTGCGTGGTCCATTATGGATAACTTCGAGTGGTCTGATGGATATACGTAAGTATCTACTAAAGTTGTGTACTACCTTTTTTTACGTGGGGCAATCCTCACAGATACCCACACCGCCGTGGGTGTAGCAGTGTTATGTCAGACTCCTACTGTTGACACTTGCAGATTCTGTGAATGTGAAAAAAAGTCAATGCGACACATATTGTGTAGCAGCGACGCTCCTGCGAGACGTAGGTTGAGTCTTCTGGGAGTAGCCTATCCCACACCAGATGATTATGTACAGCTCCAAGCTGGAGCGATTGATGCGTACCTGAGGGAGCTCTTCGATACGTCAGCAACAGAGTAAGGGCTAGGGCGACACAATGGATCCAACTGGGTCGAAGTGCGTTCCAGTGGTTACCATAGAGCCACCAACAATAGAATAGAATATGTCAGACTCCTACTGACTAAAATCCCACGGTGTCCTCATTCCATTATGTTGACCCAGGCCCCGGGTGTGTCCTTCGGAGTCGCTGGACGTTCGGGGTGTGGGCCCTTTGAACGTCCATTGAGTACGGCGGCGACTCCGAGGAGGACGGCGGCGGGGTTGCGACCCCCGTCCCCGTGAGCACTGTGACTGGTTCCCGGGGGGCTACAATGCGCCCCCCGGCGGCGGGCTCAAAGGCAAGGCACTGAGGGGCCCCTGGTGCAGATCCCACCGGAGCCCTGGGGTCCCCCCTCTCATGTGCCGATGCGACAGCCGCGGGGGTTTTAGTGGGTAAGAATCCCACATACCCGGTCGAGCCCCACAGCTCCCGGGGATAATTGGAACATTTCCCCCACAAAAAAAAAGGCCCCGGGTGCGTAGGTATACCCTGTTTTTCTTTTCTTTTTATGTTCCTGTACCTACTTATAAAGCAATTAAAGTCAATTTTTGTACGCAGTCGGGTTTTCGTTCATTTATAGTATTGTTCATTTTCAGTATCAAGTATGGGTTGTACGAAGTGGACTTCTCACATCCGAACCGGACGCGGACTCCTCGCGCGTCCGCCGCATTCTACGCGGACGTCATCAGAACACATGCCTTGAAAAGGTCTGATCATGAGCTGCAGTAAAAATCTGAGCTGCAGTAAGCCTCCGGCCTCTTACCCGTTCTGTACTAAAGTCTCCCCGGATCGTCACAATTTTTTACTAATAAAACGAAGTTTATTTGCAATTCAAAGCAGTTTTCTTTTTTATTCTGATACTAGCTGACCCACGCAGCTCCGCCTGCGCTATTTTTACGTTAACTAAACTTTTATTAACAGACATTCGCATCGAATACATAATCTCCTTTTTTATAGTCGGTTAAAAACTGGGACCCACTTTTTACTTGCTCTCCGAAGCACGGACCCGTTTAGTTCAAATGGCGTTAAACGGTCACCCATCAATTTAATGACCTTACCTAACGTTGCTTAACCCGATCGATTACAAAACCTTGATAACAACTCTCTATGAGTGTTCCCTTACTAATATTTATTATATTATAAAGAAAAATGGATGAAATCGGACCAAGCGTATAACCAAGTACCCATTTTGACTTTAATCCCCTCTCTCAAAAGAACCGTGCTAGATTACGGGATAAAATAGTAGTTTATGCACCAAGGGGATAAAGCAGTGTCTTATGTCACGGGCGTGGAATTGAATCGCGAGCATAACGAAGGATTCTAGCAACTCCCGAGCGTAGCGAGGGAGTATAGAGTTATCTCCCGAGCAAAGCGAGGGAGTTAATACTAGAATCCTGAGTACAGCGAGAGATTCAAGCTCGCCCAGGACAAAGACACCTTTATCCCCGAGGAGAATATACTACTTTTCACAACTACTGCGAGGTAATAAAATACAAATACTAGGAAGAGATTGCTTAGGTTATCTGGAAGAGATTGATTTTTAGCGATAAGGCCACCTTTTTACATCATCAACGTATTGTTCAATTTACATGTATTTTTTGGTGTAAAATCTCAATAGTACAATGAATTTATTATTATTATTAAATATATAATGATTTCTGATACTTACGCGAATATTACACATTGAAATGAAACTAATTTTACGGATTATATCGCGGTTTATTTTTGATTTTAATTTCCCGACGTTAAATATATACTGCTAGAAATAAAATAATATCAACACACTGATTAGTGATTACTAGCAGGGTTGCCAGACATCTGCTAACTCAATTCGCCTAATTTTGCCTACCGAGTAGCCTAAATCGCCTAATATATTTTTTCTTGACAAATAGCCTAATTCGCCTAGCATTTTTAACTAAGTATATTTAGCCGAAAAAAGTGAACACGCTAAAAAAACATGTAATCGTTTCTGTCATACAGCGAGTAGAAATGAGTAACTTAAATTGACACAAGCTCGCTTTTTCGAGCTTTTCGGGAACTTTGCACCTCGCTAGTTTAGAACGTGTTCGCCGCAGGGTGCAAGATAACTCGGAAGTAGATATTTAATCTTAAGTAGATATTTTCGGGATCGGAACGTTTCCGAGGTTTATGATTAACGACCCTAGATTCGTGACGTCTCATTGCGGCAGTTCTAGGCAAGGATAGGTCTTTTTTTAAGGGCAATCCACACACAGTCATCTAATCTCAAACTAGGCAGAGCCTGTACTATGGAAACCAGACAACTGATACTACTAATACTTACTTTTTTTGTAAATACATATTTATACAATAAATACCCAGACACTTGATGGGAATCAAACCCACGACCTATTGGCTAGCGGCCAGGCTGTCTAACCACTAGACCAACAGGCCTGTCAATTGCATAGAAGATAGCAAGTAACATGGAAAGAACCTAAGGATTCTGCAGACTTCTTTCCTCAGTGACGAAAGAACGTTGGATGTGCATAAAACGTTTCGTCGAAGCATACAATCAACAAGAAATTATTTAATTTTACGGTAATCCTGAAGTAGCCTAAATCGCCCGTTCCTTTTTTTCTAGGTAGCCTAAATGGCTACTGGTAGCCGATTGGATTTTTTGGTCGCCATTTGACCCCCCAAGGTAGCCTAAATGGCGATAAATCGCCTAATCTGGCAGCCCTGATTACTAGCGTTCGCGCCCACACCTACTGCGAAGCGAGACAATAAAATACAAAACCATAGATAATACACTATACAAAACTGCTAGAATTAAAATAATATCAACAGCGTTAGCGCCTTCTTTTTATCTATTTTTTCTTTTCTAGAACTTAGAACAAGGTTCGGCTCCAATTCGGCTCCTGGCGCTCGGTTCGATTTTCAAATGTATTTTTTCGTGCAAATCTGTGCTTAGAGAGAGTGGTATACCTACCTACTGTAAAGAGTCTCCGTGGTAAAAAAATATTTGACGTTCGTAATTCAAATTACATTTTAATGAAGAATTGGCTTCGGCCTGAAAAGATGAATGGAAAATGACAGCAATTTAATGAAGAATTGGCTTAGGCCTAGCTACAAATTGATTTATTACGAGATTACTTATGACGAGGCTGTATGAGCTAGAACCTTTTGCCTTCCCAATTAGGGAGAACTATAGGACAAAAAAAAACAAATCACATTATTGCCCAAGGGAGTTTAGTACAACATTATTACCCGGCTAGACTATAGGGATATAATGACCTACTTTATGTCAAGTTTATATGACACATCACAGACGTATTATGGATGCAACGCATCAGACCAAAGAGGATGTAATAGATAAGAGTCGGGACCATGTCGGGACTTCCATACATCGTAACTATGGACTTGACTATGTCCGACGCAAACAGTATATACAACAACACAAAAAAAAATATTGACAGTTTCCAGTAGAGCCAACTTAAATGTTGGCGATTGCAGCGCTACGCCGGTATTATGGGGAATTAAAAATCGTCAGTCGCATCGCGCCCTCACAACTTTCTTTTTTTCTTAACTTTTAATTTTAGAGGTTTTAAACGGTTTTTTTACTGAATTTATGCAATATTATATAAGAAAAAAAGTAAGAGTAATTTAAAAACAAAAAACAATAAATCAATCCAAACAACAAGATTCGAACCCACGACTACTATCTTGTAATCTGAGCTCTTTACCACTGAGCTATTTATACTTGATAGTCAATATCGTAAAACAGGTATACTTATTTAACCTCTCGATAGAAAGTGACGGAGCTATAAACTAAACGCAATCCGGCATCCCAAAAATAAAATGTAAACAAATCGTATAAAGGGTTCTTGGGGTGTCGTTTTTACAGTTACGTTTATGAACTCAAATTGTTTTGTAGAAATACATTTTTATCAAGCATATTAAAATGTATTATTTGCGCAACTATAAATTGATAGATTGCAAATTTATTGACCGACTGCCTACGCTTTGCTTAAAGGGACCATAGACAAACGCGTACACTATTCTTAATATATAAACTCTATGGTATAGGTATATTGCATGAAGTTATAGAACATTGACTTCTCTACCTCCTCTAGAGAACCTAAGATTATAGTAGAACTTCTTTTAGAGTTGGTGGACCGATCAGGGCTTAACAACGTTACTACAATACAACCCATATTAGAACGGTACCAAAGATAATTCATTGAGCGTTTAGTTAGTTTCTCTCTCAATCTCTTAGGTGATGTCCTAACTAAATGCGAAAACGTGATCATCGCAAGTTCGCGCGAACCGAGTTCGCACGAACGTAATTTCAAACATATGGACGTCGAACGAGTGTCTTAACTGGCGTTCGCGCGAAAAGTATTCGCGCGACCGCCAGTTAGGTTATTTTATCTATTTATGTATGTATTTACAAAAAAAAATGTATATAAGTTTCAGTATCAGTTATCTAGTTTCCATAGTACAGGCTCTGTCTAGTTTGGTATCAGATGACCGTGTGTGAATTGTCCCAAGATATTATTATTATATGTTTGAGATTCAATCGCGCGATGGTCGCGTCGTGGGTTCGCGTGATCGCGTTTAGTTAGGACACTCCCTTAGTAGTGTGGTATCTGAAGTTCCGCTCGCAGAGCTGGTCAGTTTGTGTTTGGCTTCGCAACATCGCCAACTAGAATTATATAAGTTGGTTAAAAATTAATAAGGCTGTATGGTTATAATACCTTTGCCTGCCTTGCGGCAAAGTGGATAAAAACAACGTGTGAAAGAGACCCCATTGCGCACGAGCGTGCGAGCCTTGGTGCGAGCAAGATGGATGGAGTAGCCATCTTGGCGGCCATATTGGCTGCCATATTGACTGCCATAGAAATGCGCGTCGGTGGTCTGTTCTACGCTACTATGGAAGTTTCGCCTACCTGCATCAGACGGTGAACTGCCCTAGAGGAAAAATCACATTACGGATTTGCAGTAATAGAATATGACGTCTGTTTTTTTTTTAAATTATACGCTCATATCATGTGCCGTGGGTCAGGACTTTTCGCCCAGTTTAAAAAAAAACGGAGACTAGTCTTTTAAGCCGCTTTACTTTTCATATTCCTATTCCATTTTTCTTTAATATTTCATATTCAGGTTTAGAATAAAATACAATATACATAATTTAAATTATTTTTATTCTTTATAAAAAAAATATACATTTAAGGTAAATAAGGTTAATACTTTGGTCAGGAAGTGACTCTCCGGGTAGTTTTTAGTTAATTCATTTGTTTGATAAACTGTCTCCATTTATAATAGCGGCTAGTTAAATATTATTAAAGAATGGGTTAATGCCATGGTCGAGATGTGGCTTGTCACAGCTTTTTAGAGATATGTTTGTTTGTCCGATAAATTGGCATCGTTAACAGCATCAAAGGGACCATCGCAGAGTGTACAAATTCCAACTGAAACAAAAGAGTGGCATGCTTTAGTATTTTGTATGACACACACAATTACCAGAGAGAGAAGATAAGAGAACCTAGTGCAAAGTGAATAATTCCGGTTAATTATGATTCTATCTTATTTTTACAGTAATAAGTTTTCAGCACTTGCAGATTTATTAGCCTAGCATAATAGTATGGAACTGTCCTACTACAGCACAAAATTTACATCATTATCATCGGAGTAAATGAGGACAAATTAGGTACAATAATGTATAGTATAAATACAAGACAACTGTGTAAAATATATAAAACTAATGTTATAAATGTTAATTCATATATTGCATGATATAGTAGATTATAAGTTAAATTAGGTAGCATTCTAATGAAAAGTATGAGAAAATATTCGTATCAAGGTAAGTACTTACCATTGTGGTCAGTGTGCATTGTATAAGGAGAGCATTTGTTGATTTCGTAAGCCAAAAATAACGTAGCATAGGCTTCAACACGAAGACGAAGCCTCACTGGTATGAGGCAATGAACTTTTCCGTGAAGAATATCCTTTCACAGTTCATGTTTATATGTTACAGTCCTGCATATTACAATCTTGGGGAAAAACATTAAATTGATTGCCGTCCTTACTCCTACAAGCACAATTCACGACACAGTCTTTTAAAACGTAATGCAAGTTGTTATTTAAAGATTTTACACATACATTATGTACAAAATTGTAAAATTACAATGAACAACGAACTTGGTAAAATCACAGGTAAAATCACAATGGCGTCCTTAGAGTTTTCTGTCTATTAAAATCAAATATGGCGTCTATATTACAGACGACAAAGGAATGAAGTATGAAGGAGGGAGGAGGGAAACTGTCAAAATGGATAGTTACAATATGGCTACAATGCGAGGAATAGAAGTACCGAGATTTATAGCCGTGTGACACATAATGTAACATTATCGAGCAGGTGGTGTGAAAAGTATCATATGTAGGACATATGATACTCGTAGTAAGATCTCAAATCATGCCAAGTTTCATTTGAATCCATTCAGTAGTTTCGGCGTGATGCGCAGCCGTGATACAGACAGACAGACATAAATTTAAAAAAATACATTTTCGGCCTCAGTATCGGTTATAGAATGCCCTCCAAATATAATTTTCAAAATATCTTCAATGTACAGAATTGGACCTGTTACAGTTTTATTATAAGTATAGATTAAGATACCGCTACCTCTCCGCTACCTAACTCGAAAATCTTTACGAAGATTTATGTAACATGGACATTATTAAGTACAAACCTATACAGATTCATTTTTTTGTTATCCGTACATTTTGCACAATAATAGCAGCGTTTTCCCTGAAAGAAAACGCATATTAAAATACTTACCTTATTCAAAGCTTATTATGAGAGCGGCACTTCCTGTTTCCCGTCGACTTTGCTCCTATTGGTCAACTTTCTTGTGATTTGACCGGAAATAGCATCACCATGGCAGGCGAGAGCAGCAAGGGTTTGTTAAATATGCCCGCTCGCTCTGCTCTTGTTCATTGTGTCGAAGAATTACCAGGCAGGATTAAAAGTTAAGCTTTGAATAAGGTAAGTATTTTAATATGCGTTTTCTTTCAGGGAAAACGCTGCTATTAAATCACTGTACCGTTACTCAAAGCTTATTATGAGACGTGTTTGTTTTCGCCTGGTGATGCCAGTATACATGACGCCAATGTGATTGTGATACATAGATGTATTGTAATATCCATGTGTGAATTTTAAATAGAAATGCAATAAATTGCATACTTATATATCTACATAGTCTGCTACGAATTTCTTTTAGAAATGGGTAGCAAAGATAAGAGAACTGTATCTCAACCATTCCAATCAATATTATGGGCAATTGATAATCAATAATTATTTATATGCGATGTACTTTTGACTTCGATTTTATAAAACTGTCTAAAATGTATTAAAGACCTCCAATTTCCAGGAGCTAGCTAGTATCAAAAACTTAACTATGCTTGTGGCGCATGATAGCTAACTATTTAAGCTAGATTATGTTGGTGATTTTAGTCTTTTTAAACCAATCAACGGCAGCTATCGTAACTGGAATCTACAAACAATTTGTTTTTGGTATTTAACGCTGATGATTTAACCGCAAAACAAATTTTATTTTAACGCTGCAGGCGTTGCAAGCAGGTGGTTTTCCGATTAACGCAATTCCAGGACGCGACTATGAATTACACCCTACCAGGTGCTGTTGTAATGTTTAGCTAAGCTACTGCATGAAAATTATCCTTGGACAGGAAATTCACTAAATCATATCCTATTTAAAATACTCTTGAGGATGGACAATTATAATCGATATAAGAACATATCGTGACAAGTACTAGTACAATTACTAGTAAAAAACTAGACTGATCAGTAGGACTGTACAATCATCAGACAAATGATTTAGGCCAAATAATGTTAAAGGACAATTGTTTACTTAATTTTATTATGTATCTATGTATGAATCTGCTATAAAACTGTCCAAAATGATGCCAATACTTTAAATTAGATTAGAAAAAGTCGGCACAGATTTTACAGACTAGGTCCTGGTACTTTGTGAATTTCAATGTATATATATTTTAGATTGCAGTCAAGTCCTTCACATTTCCACTTTCAGGATCACGTTGTATGTTAATAGACAGTATGCCCTGTACGTCCACTAAGACTAAGGTAGTGAGATATGAATCAAAACTCGTTCAAGAAACGAGTCTATCCCCAGAATACTCCAGCGATTAAGTATGTGTTTACCCACACATTATGTTTACCTTATACCATATACTCAAAGATTTAAACATAGATGATATTTTACGGTATACCTGCTCTGAAGTCCCGAAAATAATTATTGTAAATATTAATTTATGGACTTAGGTAAGTACTCAGTCTGTAATACTATCTCAAAAAAAAAAAACTGTCAAGAGAATCTGTTTTTAAAATGGATATTGTAAATAATCAATAAAATTTGATTTGTATTTGTTTAATATTTCGTAGCGAACTTTATCTGGTATGTACATACTTATAATATAATATCCGTAAGTGAATGGATGAGACCCCCCCCCCCGTCTTTGCGGAGGTAAAGGCAACTTTTTTGTCATATAATATATATCATATAATAATCAGGATTGTTAACATTTCATTCGGTTACAAATGTCCTGACATTGATCGGAATTTAAATTACACGCTTTTGTCTACCAAAATTGTGTCGGGAGTGAATTTCTGGCTGATAAAAATGCATGCGATGCAGTGTTCCTACAATTTCGGCAAGTGGTTTACTTACCATACAATACAATTGAGTTTTCTAATATTATGGAAACTCCTGGATAATTTTTTTAGGCATTATCATTGATTGCATTATGTTATTATAGGTCCTCAAAACTTCCAATGATTAATTGCTAAACAGCTATTATAATTGTAAGATTACATACTTTCCTTTTTTGTAATGAGGTAATAGTATAGAAAAACAAATGTTGGTTTTCGAATAAACTTGAAGGAAGGACTAAAGATGTCAGGAATGGCACTTGGGGCGGCCCTTCCCTCCATTATTTGTAGGAGTTTCTTACAATATTCTGTACGAAACTTCGGTATAGTAGTTTCTGCTTGGTGGGTCCTGATATACCAAGACTGTCAAGAGAGGGGACCAAGAGTAAGGTCCCAGACGTGACTGCGAGCCATAATTATGCAATGAATCCTCATTAAGAAGTATACATATATTAATATATGTTAAATATTCATGTTCATACAATCACGTATGTGCTATTTGGAATAGCAATTATACATACATCCTTCATCTGCAAAGTAAATCTCTGTGTTCCATCCCCCACGAGAGTGGGTCATATTCTATGCAAGCTCTTCGAAACAGAGGTCAATAATAAGACGGACGATGTGCCAAGCGATGGCACTTATATTAAAGTATCTAGGCTGAATTTATTCTTAAATAAGAGGTGAGTGTTCTGTCAAACCGCAACTGTGCAGAGCAGCAATGCCTTTATCCGTCCTGCAAAGGACTGTTTAATATCTCAGGCCAATCCACACTCATTCGTTTGATTCCAACCTAGACAGTCTGTACAATAGTAACCAGACAACTGATACAAAATACATATTTATAGACTTCATACTTATATCGATAAACATCACACACTTGGTAGGAATAGAACCCGGCGATAGCAGCCCTTATTAAGATAAACCATTAGAGCAACGAGCCCGTCAAATTATTATGTTAAAATAGACTTAGCAAACAACTTTCAGACATTTTGAATGTCCCCGATATTCAAAATGATCCTGAAAATCAGGTACCTACGTGCTTTCTTCACGAGCTGCTATTTGTGTATCATCCCTGCGAGGGAGGTTAAGTCTATGTGTACCAACCCTGCGGGGGTGAGTAATAAATTATTTAGTCCCTGCAAAGGACAATATCATCATCATCATTAGCAGCCGATAGACGTCCACAGCTGAATAAAGGCCTCTCCCTTAAAAGGGAGGGGTTGCCATAATTTCCACACTTAGCAGGCGGCTTGGGGATCAGTAAAGGACAATATGCTGATGGTGAAATAGACTTCAGCCAACCATTTTTAAATTAACTAGGTTGTCAAAATTGATTCCAAATCCAGATGAGCAACCATCTATGTACCATCCCTGCGAGGGAGGTTAAGTCTTTGTGTACCCACCCTGCGGGGGTGGGCAGTAAATTGCTAAGTCCCTGCAAAGTAAAGTACGCGGATGGTGAAATATTCTTCAGGCAACCATTTTTATATTGACAAGATTTACAAAAATTGATTCCAAAACTAGATGAGTACTCCCATGATGAGCAACCATGTATGTACCATCCCTGCGAGGGAGGTTAAGTCTTTGTTTACCCACCCTGCGGGGGTGGGTAGTAAATGCTTTAGTCCCTGCAAAGGAAAGTACGCTGATGGTGAAATAGACTTTCAGCCAACCATTTTCAAATTGACAAGGTTGTCAAAATAGATTCCAAAAACCAGATGTGCTCTCATGATGAGCAACAATATATATATATATACCATCCCCGCAAGGGAGGTTAATTATTTGTATACCCACCCTGCGAGGGTGGGGTATTTATTTTATGCGATGATACGATGAAGTGGACTTCATTATCTGAAAACTACTACTTACCCTCTCGAGAAGCCACTGTACATGTCCCTCCTTCTTTGGTTATTTATTTGTATACCCAACCTGCGTGGGTGGATAATAACTTGTGCCATGGGATAGCACTATATACTTATTGTAACCATAATGGGTTAGCCAGATTTGTGAATTTCGTGTAGGCTAGAATATAAGTATTGCCTACGCCATCGTGGAATATTAATCTTTTGGTTACCATGATAGCTTCTCTACGTTACTTGATACTCTCAGCAATGTGTCCTTTGAACATTTTCTTATATATATTTTTATTTATTTATTACTAAAATTGTATTTTAGTTTACTATTTTACATAGAATATACATTAACGTAATTGTATTTAACTCGCAATTGTAATATTTTCACCTTCCGGCACACAGACCATATCTGTAATAAACTACTTAGCCCACACGGGAAGATTACGAAAACTGTCCAGCAGGCTATTTTTTGTTTTAAGACAATAAAAAAATAAAAATGGACGCAATGGTGCGTCTG
Organism: Furcula furcula; assembly: GCA_911728495.1. Classification (NCBI taxonomy): domain Eukaryota; kingdom Metazoa; phylum Arthropoda; class Insecta; order Lepidoptera; family Notodontidae; genus Furcula; species Furcula furcula. Next base: position 4,078,920 of record OU452264.1, on the reverse strand, counting down.
TATAACTGGGATACTAATTAACTGAACTCACTTGTTTGCTGCCTTTCACGTTGATAATAGAGTCACTATTTCACTGTTCAGATTTTTGTAAATTGACTGTATTGCTACTGTCTGCATAATAATGTGATTTAAAGAAATATTCATTCTGAAAAAAAGCTTAGAACTAACTGTAAGAAATGTATTATCATCGTGCGACTTTGCTACAAAATAATTCAGCAAATGTTTAAAACTGCGGGTAGATTGTAAAGAAAATAATTTGCATTATTAATATGATTTATGGGTCGTTTACTAAGAGTCGTTTTTTATCCACTTAGAAATCTCGTACGTACAATTACCAGCAATAAACTTTACGAAAAATATCATTTCTGCACAAGTATTAAAAACTAAGTTTCGAGTTTTCAAAATAAAATTGTCGGTAGACTGAATGGAAAATAATTATTTATAAAAATATTACGTATATTGGGTGTCCCAGAAGTTGACGCCAAGCCGGGAATGGGTTATAGGGCAAGTCATGGTAATTATAATTCTGAGACAGCCTGTATACGATACATACGTCTAGGTACAGTACACTGCGGCTTGGCGGCAGAATATCTAACACTGCGGTGGTACCTACCTGGACGGTTCCGTGCACAAGGAACCAACTTCGTCCGTAGAAGTATACTTACGATAGTCCACCGAGCCATTCGTAGTTGTCCATCATAGACCAGACAGCGTACCCAGTCACGTTAATGCCATCTTGTATAGCCAAGAGTACCTTGAAAAAATTATAGATTGTTTCCCTTTACAAAATTAAAAACGTAAAAATAAGTAGTAAGTATATAATATTTCACTAGTTAAATGGTTGTAGGAAAAATTCCACCCCTCATTCTTACCACCATGATTCTATGTCTGCCAGGATCTACAGTGGTTACCAGTGAGTACACCGAGGTTTGACCCTCGACAAGTTCCGAGAAAACGGCAAATTGTCTTAAAACCCGAAACAAATTTTAGTATATTTTCGTTATGTATTTAATACTTTTTAGACCCTTTTTCCCTTGGTCCTCTCACTTGGCTTAACGACTGCTGTCTAGATGAGAGCAACTGGGACCGACTTTTTACTTGCCCTCCGAAACACGGAGACTTTCAGTTTAAATGAGCTATGAGCGCCTCAAACATAACCAATAGGGATGTTGACTGCAACAAAATACCAATGAATTTGTGGTTTTGAATTTAGAACAGATTGCACTGATTCCAAAAATAATAGAGAGATTATCCTGATAATTAAGCAAATAAATTATTAAAATACAGCTAATCGCCATTTTGTAATAAAACACCGATCAGTCAATGACGCTTACCCGGTAAAAAAAAACAACTGTCAAACTGTCATCTTAACTTTTTCTTTCATACAATGATTCACTTTTATACCTACTATACCACAGACAGATGTTTACATGAAGATATAGGGTCAAAGTGGAGTCCAAACTCCAAATAGTTGATTGAGGCATACGCTATCCCTTACATTGAGGCCGGTTCTCTCTTTCTAAGTGGTCCAATGTGTGGTCCATGTAATAATTTAAATTACCCGAGAAATGGATACCCTAATATAGAAATGCTCTACTTCAACATCAAAAGATTGTTTTCCACCCGAAAACATAAAATACGATGACAATCATGTCTAATAATGTTTTTTTTTGGTATTGTTCTGCGAGTACGATTAGAATAATGCTCTATTGTGTTTTCGCCAATTGTACTCAAATGCAATTTTAAATACCGATTTTAAGGGTTCGTATTTTGTGGCAACACTGGCGCTTATTGTCAGCATGAAACTGTCTGTCATTTAAATCGATCCAACATTTAAATACCATAATTTCAATATAAAGTGAATTAAACTAATAAGAATGGTGATAAAATGTGTAGTACTTAGTTGCAAAAATATGTTGTACCCCATGATACCGAATATCACTCGTAAGTCCGATTTGTTCAATAATGTACCTACCGATGATCCCTTTGGATTATGCACCATATTTTCGATCAGTTCTTCTTTCGATAGGCACATAACACGTTTTCAGTTCGTTTGTTAGTATTGGGTTTAACTTTCTATTAATTTGTAGTTGAATTATCTAATTTAAAATATTTTACATTGTTTTCATAGAGTAACCATGGTAAAGATTTTTTGAAGACTTTCCGTTTTGGGGATTTTTTTACCGCCACTTTATGATAAAAAATATACGATGTAGGTATTTAGTTCAAAGGATTGATATGGAAAAAATATTGTATGTTCAAGTGTGTATGTAGTTTTAAACATATTATTAAAATCAAAATCATATTTATTCTTGTCGCCTCCTAGTCCTGTTGCGTCTAGTAGCCTCCGTGGCGCAGTGGGAAACCGCTTGCTTGCGTACCGGGGGTCGCAGGTTCGAATCCTGCGGGGAGCAACAACTTTGTATATTTGTTCCTTGCTGGCTAGGACAATGCAGGCTGGTCATCTGATTGTCTGTATAGTAAGATGATCCATGCGTCGGATAGGCATATAAAATTCGTTCCTGCGCCTGACCTCTCCCCGGTCGTGTTGATCTTTCGTATCACTAAATTGTGAGAGGTAAAAGGAAGAAAGAGTGCACTTGTGGCTACGCAAGCATTTGTGCACTGGCTGATGGCTGATCTTGCGAAAGATTGGCCGCTGTGGTCGTATCGGCGATAGTAACTATATCATTCTATAAATATACATATAATCACGCCTCTTTCCCGTAGGGGTAGGCAGAGACCACTTCTTTCCACTTGCTACGATCCTTACATACTTGTTTCGCTTCGTCCACTTTCATTATTCCCTTCATACATGCTCTTCGGTTTAGGGTACTCTTGACCTGGCCTTTTTTCAACACGTCCCTGATTTGGTCTTGAAACGTCCGCCTAAGTCTACCCCTTCCAACACTTTCATTCACACCCGCCATATACACTATTTTTGTCAATCGTTCCTCATTCATTCTCTCGACATGGCCAAACCATCTCAGCATACCTCAATTTTTGTCACCATCTTCTTTCATACCACAACGTTTCCTAATGTCACTATTTCTTAACCTGTCACTATACCTGTCACTATACATACTGTTTTATTTACCCGTGGTCAATATTAATACATTTTTTATTTTCTTGTAGATTTCCTAAAGATATTGAGCGAAGGAATATTATGACTATCCATTCGAAAAGAAATTTTATGAAGCTGCAATGATCTGCAGTTGGTCCAATGGAAACCTAAATTTACTGCAAATGCTTTTTCTATCGTCTAATGTGTGGGTTACAAGCTGTTTTAGTTGTTTGCATATAATGGAAATTGCTATTCAATATCTTGTGATTAATTGGAGATCGTTAAACGTACTGAATAAATGATCTTGTAATACAATTTGTTTTTATCATAACTTCATATGCTTTTATTTTCACAACCATTAACTTATTATTTATTTATTACTTGATTGTCTGTAAAGTAAGATGCTCTATGCGTCAGATAGATATGTAAAATGTAGGTGCTGCGCCTGGTCTCTCAACGGTCGTGTCGGTTTTTCGTCCCGTCGTATTTTGAGAGGTAAACGTAAGTCGTATTAAGCGACGAAGTTAAAAAGATGTCCTGATTTTTCATGAAACATCAAGGTTACCCTCTTAGAAAGGGAGATTCGACCTCAATGAAAGGGATAGCGTTGACCTCAGTCATGTATTTGGGAGTGTTGTCTCCACTTGGACCCTATATCTTCATGGATGTTTATTTGTACCGTGGTGACGTCACAAAATGGCACCATGCACCAACCTTCGTTTTGGAACACAAATCAAATTCTATTTTAAAAATTGTGAATTATGCTATTAATTGTAAAATTAATACAAAAATATGAATATTTTCGGCAATAGTAGACCCGTAAGTACAGAGCATTTTTTTTAAATTAGTCATCATGCCTATTACAACACTAATGTTCGATCTACCCAGTAGTGATGTGACCCCTTTTACCTGCTCTAGTAGACCTTTCAAACATTCTAATCTCTTCGTGTCTTCCAGTGTTCCATCAGTACTTATGTACCCGGATTCAGTTATCATGATTTCTGACATGCCATAGGTTTTGTTGAGCCAATTCAGCTGCTTTCGAAGTCCTTCGGGATAGATCTGGAAAGAAATTTGCTGTCATTTTGCACAGTGGTGATTAATTTAATGTTATTTTTACTACGCCACATTTATTTATCTACCAAAATATTATACGTTACTTATAAATTAAAGTTAATGATAACGTTACTTTATATCGGGTATTGTAACAAGGCTAAATAGTAGAGATCGAAGCTATGACTTTGGCAGCAGTAAAATATACCGGTAAAAATAAAGTAACCGCATTTATTTAATCGATAATGATATTTTATTTTATCTACATAATGCTAATATCCTCGTAATAGTAATCGAACGAACCGAGACCGTTTATGGTAAAAAATAAACCAGTTTAAGAACCGGTCTAAAGTTTCGACTCGTTTATACCATTGATGAAAAGTTTATCTAAGAGTTTATTTAGTCGATGTTCACTAAGTCCACTAAGAGCTGGTTCCCACTTCTCGGGTGTCGGATCCGTATATTAATCGGAGGTTCTAGTGGCAGAGCATTTTATATGAGGCTATTCCCACTTATCGGAAACCAATTCACTGGAACCTCCGATTAATATACGGAATACGGATCCGACACCCGACAAGTGTGTACGGATCCGACACCTGACAAGTGGAATCCAGCTCTTACGTATTGCATAGAGTTCACCGATAAACTAGTCTTATCTCAAAACTAGTTTATCGATGGACAGTAAACTCGTTTATTCGTTAACGACAAAAAAACAGTCGAAAAAGACAGTCTGTTCTATTTTCATAACGTTATCAAGCCCTGGTGGCAGTGACGAGCCGTTCGTTGGTTGAGAAGGACGTGTGTTTACTATCGTATACGCGGCTTATCACAAATCTATTGTTTAGCGGTGCGGACGGGTCGACCGGTTCTGGTTACCTGTGCCGCGCCCCGCTCACGTGCAATGCAATAAAATTATGTCAAGTTGTGACTCATTAAGTGTGAATGCTAATACCGACATGGAAGTAATTAACCAAGAAATTGAAGACTTAACACAATCAAATATGATGTCAGGAGATAGAGAATATTGCGACAGTGAAGTGCATACGCCCAATAATAAACGTTCCAGGCAAATAGATGATGCGGAAATATGGAACGTAGTTACTAGATCAGGCAAACGATACGCCCTGTGCACCGATGATGATACCAGAATGCCAGCCGAAAAGATTGAGGTTATAATTACATGTAAAGAAGCATTACCGAAACAGTTTAAAATGGCAAAATTATTAAAAGCAAATAAAATTGAAAATATAACTAGAATTAAATATATAAACCCATTCAAAGTGAGTATTCAGTTTCAAAATGATTTACACCTATCTAAATTGATTAATTGTGTCGAGTTCATAGAAAAAGGATGGAAATTCCATAAATCTATGGAAGTTGGAATTAGTTCTGGAATAATTAAGAACGTGGAAGTAGATTGTGGAGAAGATGAAATATTAGAGAGTATTACGGGGGATATAGAAATACTATCAGTTAAGCGACTTGATCGAAGGAATGCAGAGGGAACTGGTTGGACAAAAAGTGAGACTATAAAAATATGTTTTAAAGGTTCATCACTACCAGCTTATGTATACATGCACGGAGTCCGTGTGCAAGTAGAACCTTATGTATATCCTGTAACTCAATGTTCCAAATGTTGGCGATTCGGCCACACAAAAAGAATGTGCCCTAATAAGCGAATTATCTGCCCCAAGTGTAGCAATAACCATGAAAATTGCGAAGTTTCTCATTATAAGTGCATTAATTGTAAAGGAGGACACATGGCATTGGACAAAACTTGCCCAGTTTTCTTAAAAGAGAAGAAAATAAGATCCATCATGGCTGAATTTAATTGCACTTATAAGAAAGCTTGTGACATGTATGTCCCTAAATCGACTCCTGTGCCGTCAGAACAAGTTGCTCCTGCATCTCACCTCGTGGAATCGCAATCAGATTACGTAGCTCAAATCGAAAACATTGAACAATCACCGTTTGAGATAGGTGATCCCCCAAATGATATAAACAACATATGTCAAGACAGCACTAATAATAACCAAAGAACTAAGATTAACAAAAGAAAGTCTGGTAGAAAACAACATCGTCAGAAAATTAATGATAATGTGTTTTTTGATTGGGAGTGTTTATGTTCTGATACAGATTCAAATACGAATGAAAGAAATAATGACAATAACAGCAATGAGAAGAAAACTATTCCGGAACGATTAAAAACATTAATGGAAAAACTCAGAGACATTCTGTTTATGAAGAAATACTCAATGACTGCTAAAATTAAAGCTTGTCTGCAAGTAATTTTAGAATGGTGTATCCCCGTAGTCTTTAATACAATCTGCGATTTATCTTGTCTAAAAGATTTGTTTAATGGCTCCTAAGAAGAAAAACGATTTAAATATTATCCAGTGGAATTGTCAAAGTATTCGGAATAAAATTTCTCAGTTAGAATCTCTATTGTCTCAAGAAAAGGTTCATATTGCGGCCCTGAGCGAAACATGGCTTGATACTGGGATTGACATACATTTAAGTGAATACAATATTTATCGTAAGGATAGATGGGATGGATATGGAGGTGTAGCACTTCTTGTACACAAAAGTATTCAAGCTCAAGTATTGGATATCCAGTCCGCTAATAGTGAAATTGAAGTTATACTCATAAAAGTATTTAATTGTCATCTGTTGCATAATATTGGCTCCATTTATTGTCCTCCTTCAGTTAGGACAAGTCAACAGGACTGGGAAAATATATTCTCTCAATTTGATGGTAAATCTTTACTCCTCGGTGATTTAAATGGACATCATAGTAGTTGGTCATACAAAAATGACAATAGAGGAATACAAATTTATGATGCATTATTGAATTACAACTTTATAACTATGAATAATGGAGCCCCGACACGAATAAAGTTGGTAAATGGTATACTACAAAACTCTACACCAGATGTGTCTATTATTACGTCCGATATTGCTATTAATTTTACATGGTCAGTTACAAATGAGACATTAGGAAGTGACCATATTATTATAAAAATTTCTACAGAGAATATTAGATACAAAAAATCACTGAAAAAAAGAAATTTTAAAAAAGCAGACTGGGATGGTTACCGTATCTTCTTAGAACATTATTTTTCAGACTACATTATACCAGATGACTTGCAATTAGCTTACGACAATTTTTTAGAGGCAATAAATAAATCAGCAGATCAATATATACCAGTAATGAAAATAAATCAAAATCCTTGTCAAAATTTTAAACCTAAAAGGTATTGGTGTGCCTTACTCTCTAAAGCTGTGGCGGAACGTAGACTTGCATTAGCACAATTCAGAGGCAATCCAACTCCCGATAATTTGACCATTTTACAGTCCAAAATTAGAGAGGCTCAGAAACTCATAAGGCAAGCCAAAAGTTGTTCATGGCAGGGCTTTTGTTCTTCCATTGATCAGACTTCTTCAACTTCAGACTTGTGGAGACAAATGAAATGGTTTAAGGGATATGCCAGCAAAAGACATTATGTAGATGGAACTCGCGCCGGGGAACTATTGCAATCCTTAACTCCAGATTATGTAAATAATGACAAACCGAATTTCCTATCAAGTAACCCAGAACTAGAACAACGTATTAGGTTACATGAATTGGAAAAAACATTGAAAACATCTGACACGTGCCCAGGTGCTGATGATGTATCCTTTTCTATGATCAAAAACTTACCTAAAAATGCAAAGGTTATCCTTGTTTCTTTATATAATAAGTTTTTCGATAATAATTATATACCAAAACAGTGGCGATTAGTACGCATACTTCCTATATCTAAGCCGGAGCGTGATCCAAACTCACTATCTGCCCTCAGACCTATTTCATTGATGTCATGCTTATGTAAAACATTTCACGCAATTATTAAGAAACGGTTAGAATGGTACCTAGAAAATAAAAATGTGTTTTCCAATGATATGGTGGGATTTAGGAAATCTCGTTCCTGCTTACATAGCCTCAGTAGTTTAATCACCCAAATTCAGTTGGGCTTTCGGGAGGGTTTATTTACATTATGTTGCTTCATAGATATTAACAATGCGTATAATAATGTTGATATTCGTAGTTTAACAGAAACATTGGATCGATTAGGAGTTGGTATAAAAATTTGTTCATACTTACACAATTATTTATCAGAAAGGACACTTCAGGTTCTATCAGATGAGTCTGTTTTGGCAAGAAATACGGGGAGAGGGTTAGCCCAAGGGGATCCTATGTCGCCTTTATTATTCAACGTAGCCACATTTGAGATTTGTCGTCAAGTCGATGGGAGTGATATTAGAATATCCCAATATGCAGACGACATTGTTATATATGTGACATGTAAAAATTTAGATAAAGCTAGCGAATCTATTCAAAATAGCCTAAATAAGATTGTCTCTGCTTTAGAAAAAATTGGTTTGGAAGTGTCCTCTACAAAAAGTAAAATATGTTTATTTTCAAAAGCTAGGAATTTTTTTTATGTATCCAATAGATATTAAAATTAATAGTAGTAGGTTACCATTAGTTAATAATGTTAAGTATTTGGGGTTGTGGATGGATCGTAGCCTAAGTTGGGATAAACATATAAATGAAATTAGTCAAAAAGCCATGAAATCAGTAAATTTATTTAAAGTGTTGTCGGGATCAGGTTGGGGTGTTCATCAAAAACATTTAATACGCCTATTCGTTGCTTCGGTTAGAAGTCGGTTAGATTATGCCTCGTTTCTTTATCATGATAGTCCGAAAAAGTACTTAAATAAATTAGATGTAGTACAAAATCAATGCCTTAGAGTTATCGGTGGATTTATAAGGACTACCCCGATACATGTTATGGAGGTGGAGCTTGGTATTCCCCCTTTACATATAAGGAGAAAATACTTGGCGGGTAAATTCTGGATCCAAATGAAGTCCTTTGAGTTCAACAACACACTAGCCTTGTTAAACAGATTACAGGTTAAATTTAATCAATGCAATGGAGGAACGTTAGAAAACCATTACTTTTAATTGCTCATGAATATTTAAAAGATAACTGCAGTGACATACACAATTGTCAACAACTAGAGATGTTTTCTTTTGACGTATGGATAACAAACATTGATATATCTAAATCTATTCATGCCGAAGTAAATTCCATAATTAAAGCAAAAAGTAAATACAGTGATACACAATTAAAAGAAATATGTTTGCAACTTCTAAATGATTATTCAGAGTTTTATAAACTTTTTACAGATGGTTCAAAGGATGGTGACAATGTGGGCGCGGCATTCTTTGATGAACACACTCAATCTGTTGCTAAATTTAAAATTACACCTCCTGTATGTATTATGCATGCTGAATTATTTGCAATAGCTGAAGCCTTATCGTACATTGAATCTCTTAACTATGATAAGTATGTTATTTTCACCGATTCCAAAAGTGCGATTCAACACCTTGCTCGCGGCACATCGAATTTTCGATGTAGACCGATCGCTTATATTATAATAAAATCAATTTTAAACTTACATGCTCAGAATAAAAGTATACACATTCAGTGGATTCCATCACATATAGGTATAGAGGGAAACGATAAAGTGGATATTTTGGCAAAGTTAGCGTGCTCAGAGGGTGATACAGCTTTAACAGAAGTGCACTATACTGATCGTATTCCTACTATTAAAAAAATGTGCCAAAATGATTGGAAAGAATATTTCGATGTCCGTTCGCGAGAAAAGGGTATTTGGTATAAAACGATCCAATCACAACCACCATATCAAACCTGGATTGATAAGTGTACTCTTTCCAGAACTGACTAAGGCCTCATTTACGGAGACGCGGGGCGTCGCGCGTCGCGTGTGGCGGCGCGGCCCGCACTAAATTCAAATGTAGGGCGTTGTATGAGTGTGTTTACGGAGAAGCGATTTTACACGCGTTTGCTTGAAATGGAGCGTGTTTTACGGCGGCGCCCGCGGATGGCATCGCCGCGTCTCACGCGGCGTTCATCGCGGCGGCGCACGCAGCGGCGATTCTCGATGAAGCGATGCCTGTGGCGGAACCTTCTGCCAGTCTATTTGGTAATCATGCAACACAGACATAGTCACCATCGCAATGGAGTATGATATGATCAATTTTTTTAGAAGAAGAAAATTGTATGTTAAAAAGTGAGTTGCACCGCCGTTGCACGCGGTGGTGCCCGCCGCGGGCGCAGCGGCGGGCACCGCCACTCTTCCCGCCCCGCGTCTCTATAAACAGCATCATATATTGCTATAAGTTTGTGTTTACGCGTGCGATGATACGCGCCGCTTCACGCGCCGCCGCTACGTAAACAATAAAAACGTCCCACGCGCCGCGAGACGCCACGCCACACGCGACGCGCGACGCCCCGCGTTTCCGTAAACGAGGCCTTAACCTTGTTGCTTCGACTACGTGCTGGTCATTTGCCACTGAACCATTTTAGACATTTAATGGGTAAATCATCGACACCAAATTGTAATGCCTGTAATGATCGCGAAGATGCATACCACATTTTATATAGATGTAGTCGTAACGATACGCTAAGAAAATCCCTACACAATGACATTTGTCTTTCAGATCCTCTTTCAATAGACATAATTGCGATCTTAAAGATGGTTAAGTTAGCTCTGGAAACTAGATAGGTTATTTCTGTGCTATTTATAGTTTTAAGTCTGTATACCAACAGAGCGACATATTCGCAATGGCGAAAAAGCTCTTAAAATGAGAATTAAAAAAAAAAAAAAAACCCTGGTGGGAAAACCTTACAGCTGATGATCGAATGGTTCTTTGTAGTTTTAGATTTGGACATACATATCACCTTGAAAATGAACCCCGTTGAGAACCGTTATTTAAACAATAACTCACCGCAAACCAATCCAAGGCAGCTGACTCCCAACTAGGATCGCTGATCATCACCATGCCTAGTTCCGGCGATCCATGGTAAGGCCAATCTCCCACCACCTCCCCCGGTAAAGCCTTGCGAACCAGCCTGGTCGTGTAGTGGTTCAACGCATAGAAGTCATGGGTCCCTGGGAATTGAATTAGCTTGTTATCTACCAGCCTGATGGTAAGCTACACAACACCCATGTTTATGGACAGTTGCTTGTCTAAGGTTATTAAGTATTTTAAGCCCAAGAGACAAGCCTTTGCCTGATGGTAATCGCTACGCGGGTACAGAATAGTTTTCATCATCATCAGCTGATATACGTCCACTGATGAATAAAGGCCTGCCCCTTAGAACGGAGGGGTTGCCATAATCCCCACGTTTGGCAGGTGGCTTGGAAATCGCAGTTAGGTGGTAGGTAATCCAATAGCAAGACGCTTCTGCCCAACTTCTTGCTATCCCATAATCGCCTCTCATGGACACCCAACAGGAGGAGATGAGGAGGGGGGTGGGGTGCTATTCGTAACCAAACGCCCCACGGGTAATAGTTCCCATAGACTGTTTAAACTATGCAAATCAGATAAACTATTTCCATTTAATAGTACATTCCTAAACCTTTTGATCTTACTTCTTGCAGCACGCAAAATACCTCTTACGATTTCTTTTTCTTCTGGAGTGAATGGAATCAGCCGAGGGGTGGAAAAGCCTTCCGTCTTGCTGTTTTCTGCAAGAACTTTTTCTATCCTAGGTGGCCAGCCCCCCTCCTTGGAGTAGATAGGATGAGAATACCGTCCTTCCTGAAAAAATATTTCTACGTAATATTGAATTACTGAGTAGAAAGGTAAGGTAAGTTTTTTCTAAAGGAATGCGGAAACGCCCGCTGAAAATGGAAAAAAAGTGCATACTGAGGGAGTCATCCCACACATGTTTTGTTCTTAGTCATTATAAACTAGTGCTTGAATGGTCACCATCATCATCATCACCAGCCGGAAGACGTCCACTGCTGAACAAAGGCCTCCCCCTTAGACCGCCACAATGAACGACAATTTGCCATTTGCATCCACCGGTTTCCTGCGATGCGAACAATGTCGTCGGTCCACCTAGTGGGAGGCCTGCCTACGCTGCGTCTTCCGGTTTGTGGTCGCCGCTCGAGAACCTTTCTTCCCCAATGGTTATCGGTTCTTCGAGCGATGTGGCCTGCCCACTGCCACTTCAACTTGCATATTCTATGAGCTATGTCGGTGACCTTGGTTCTTTGGCGAATCTCCTCATTCCGGATTCTGTCGCGCAAAGAAACTCCGAGCATAGCTCTCCCCATAGCTCGTTGTGTGATTCTGAGCTTCTCCAAAAGGCCAGCAGTTAAAGACCACGTATCATGTCTGAATGGTCATGCACTAAGAGAAATAAGTCAATAGATTTGCAGTTACTAAATAGGTATTTTAAAAAGAATCACCCAAAATTCGGTTAAAAGTTCCGCTGAATCCTCGTCTTCAGGTGTTGCTGGTTCCAACCAGTGTACTATGTTCACAATGGACGCTTTACCTAAAAATAAATTGTTCAGGATTGTGTATAGGATGGAGGTGTGTGCAAGATACACGTTAACATAAGTACCTATACCGTTATTCATACGGTAGAACTTATCATACCGTTTCTTCCTTAGACTCAGCATGAGTCAGCATAGATTTTTGACACTGGTGCAGATCCCACCGGTGAGCTCTGGGGTTCCCTGCTCATGTGCCGATGCGACAGCCGCGGGGGTTTTAGTGGGTAAGAATCCCACATACCCCGGTCGAGCCCCACAACTCCCGGAGACCTTTTGAAGGTTTCCCCAGCATCAAAAAATAAAAACGCCGTAACAGCTTATCGGACGAGCGCTTGCCTTGTAAACAAGGTGCGCAGGTTGGAACCCCGGCTCGCACATCTGATTTCTTTAATTTAATCATGTGCGAATGATCTTTGTGCGATTGTTACTAGCTTTCGGTGAAGGAAAACATCGTGAGGAAATCTGCATGTCTGAGAAAGCCTAACGAGCTTTCGAATGACGCGTGAAGTCTGCCAACCCGCACTTGGCCAGCGTAGTGTACTATGGCCTAAAACCATTCATCTTGAGGCGAGGCCCGTGCCCAACAGTGGGACAAAACAAGGGCCAGTATTATTAATAACAACTCTTACCATGATACTTCGGTTTATACTCCTCATCATATATCCTCCAGGCTTTCGCATGCGCTATCATAACGTTCTTGTTGCACAAATATACTGCAACCTTCGGGTCTTCAAAGTACCATATCGCATATCGCAAAAGGTTCGTTGATGGTCAGCCAGGTCCTGACGCGGTCTGCGTAGTGATGGTAAACGACCCTGGCGTAGTCCGCGAACCAATCCAAGATGAGTGGATTCGCCCAGCCACCTATAAGAGAAGAGAATATTGCAAATGTGGCGACTTGACAATCAACCAGATGTCGCCACATGTGGTATGATGAGGTGAGGTGAGGCTGAACGAAGGCCTTTGAAGGAAGTCGTTGCTATAATCCTCATGCATTGCAGGTGTCTCAGGGATCGCAGTGGTATGTAATCCAATAGAAAGACGCTGCTGCCCGTCTTCTTGTTTCCCTTAGTCGCCTCTTACGGGATTGAGTACGGCGGCGACTCCGAGGAGGACGGCGGCGTGGTTGCGACCCCCGTCCCCGTGAGCACCGTGTCAGGTTCCCGGGGGGCTACAATGCGCCCCCAGGCGGCGGGCTCAAAGGCAAGGCACTGAGGGGCCCCTGGTGCAGATCCCACCGGAGAGCCCTGGGGTCCCTCCTCTCATGTGCCGATGCGACAGCCGCGGGGGTTTTAGTGGGTAAGAATCCCACATACCCCGGTCGAGCCCCACAGCTCCCGGGGATCTTTGGAAGATTTCCCCCGCGTCAAAAAAAAAAGTTCTTTAATTCATTAATTCTTTATTGTACACATATGTTCGCCAGCATGTTCGCCAGCATGTCCCCCAGCATGTTCGCCAGCATGTTCGCCAGCATTTCCCCCTGCATGTTCGCCAGCATGTTCCCCAGCATGTTCACCAGCATGGCCCCCAGCATGTTCGCCAGCATGTCCCCCAGCATGTCCCCCAGCATGTTCGCCAGCATATTCCCCAGCATGTTCGCCAGCATGTCCCCCAGCATGTCCCCCAGCATGTTCGCCAGCATGTTCACCAGCATGTTCGCCAGCATGTCCACCAGCATGTTCGCCAGCATGTCCGCCAGCATGTTAGCCAGCATGTCCGCCAGCATGTCCCTCAGCATGTTCACCAGAATGTCCCCCAGCATGTTCGCCAGCATGTCCCCCAGCATGTCCCCCAGCATGTTCGCCAGCATGGCCCCAGCATGTTCGCCAGCATATTCCCCAGCATGTTCACCAGCATGTCCCCCAAGCATGTCCCCCTGCATGTTCGCCAGCATGTTCCCCAGCATGTTCGCCAGCATGATCGCCAGTATGTCCCCCAGCATGTTCCCCAGCATGTTCGCCAGCATGTCCCCCAGCATGTTCGCCAGCATGTCCCCCAGCATGTTCGCCAGCATGTCCCCCAGCATGTCCCACAGCTTGATCGCCAGCATATTCCCCAGCATGTTCGCCAGCATATCCCCCAGAATGTTCGCCAGCATGTCCCCCAGCAAGGCACTGAGGGGCCCCTCAGTGCCTTGCCTTTGAGCCCGCCGCCGGGGGGCGCATTGTAGCCCCCCGGGAACCGGAAACGGTACTCACGGGGACGGGGATCGCAACCCCGCCGCCGTCCTGGGGGACATGCTGGCGAACATGCTGGGGGACATGCTGGTAAACATGCTGGGGAACATGCTGGGGGACATGCTGGCGATCATGCTGGGGAACATGCTGGCGAACATGCTGGGGGACATGCTTGGGGGACATGCTGGTGAACATGCTGGGGAATATGCTGGCGAACATGCTGGGGCCATGCTGGCGAACATGCTGGGGGACATGCTGGGGGACATGCTGGCGAACATGCTGGCTAACATGCTGGCGGACATGCTGGCGAACATGCTGGTGGACATGCTGGCGAACATGCTGGTGAACATGCTGGCGAACATGCTGGGGGACATGCTGGGGGACATGCTGGCGAACATGCTGGGGAATATGCTGGCGAACATGCTGGGGGACATGCTGGGGGACATGCTGGCGAACATGCTGGGGGCCATGCTGGCGAACATGCAGGGGGAAATGCTGGCGAACATGCTGGCGAACATGCTGGGGGACATGCTGGCGAACATGCTGGGGAACATGCTGGTGGACATGCTGGCGAACATGCTGGTGAACATGCTGGCGAACATGCTGGGGGACATGCTGGGGGACATGTTGGCGATCATGCTGGGGAATATGCTGGCGAACATGCTGGGGGACATGCTGGGGGACATGCTGGCGAACATGCTGGGGGCCATGCTGGCGAACATGCTGGGGAACATGCTGGCGAACATGCAGGGGGAAATGCTGGCGAACATGCTGGCGAACATGCTGGGGGACATGCTGGCGAACATGCTGGGGGACATTCTGGCGAACATGCTGGCGAACATATGTGTACAATAAAGAATTAATGAATTAAAGAACTTTTTTTTTTGACGCGGGGTAAATCTTCCAAAGATCCCCGGGAGCTGTGGGGCTCGACCGGGGTATGTGGGATTCTTACCCACTAAAACCCCCGCGGCTGTCGCATCGGCACATGAGAGCAGGGACCCCAGGGCTCTCCGGTGGGATCTGCACCAGGGGCCCCTCAGTGCCTTGCCTTTGAGCCCGCCGCCTGGGGGCGCATTGTAGCCCCCCGGGAACCTGACACGGTGCTCACGGGGACGGGGGTCGCAACCACGCCGCCGTCCTCCTCGGAGTCGCCGCCGTACTCAATCCCGTAAGAGGCGACTAAGGGAAACAAGAAGACGGGCAGCAGCGTCTTTCTATTGGATTACATACCACTGCGATCCCTGAGACACCTGCAATGCATGAGGATTATAGCAACGACTTCCTTCAAAGGCCTTCGTTCAGCCTCACCTCACCTCATCATACCACATGTGGCGACATCTGGTTGTTTGTCAAGTCGCCACATTTGCAATATTCTCTGTTCTTATAGGTGGCTGGGCGAATCCACTCATCTTGGATTGGTTCGCGGACTACGCCAGGGTCGTTTATCATCACTACGCAGACCGCGTCAGGACCTGGCTGACCATCAACGAACCTTTTGCGATATGCGATATGGTACTTCGAAGACCCGAAGGTTGCAGTATATTTGTGCAACAAGAACGTTATGATAGCGCATGCGAAAGCCTGGAGGATATATGATGAGGAGTATAAACCGAAGTATCATGGTAAGAGTTGTTATTAATAATACTGGCCCTTGTTTTGTCCCACTGTTGGGCACGGGCCTCGCCTCAAGATGAATTGTCTTAGGCCATAGTACACTACGCTGGCCAAGTGCGGGTTGGCAGACTTCACGCGTCATTCGAAAGCTCGTTAGGCTTTCTCAGACATGCAGATTTCCTCACGATGTTTTCCTTTACCGAAAGCTAGTAACAATCGCACAAAGATCATTCGCACATGATTAAATTAAAGAAATCAGATGTGCGAGCCGGGGTTCCAACCTGCGCACCTTGTTTACAAGGCAAGCGCTCGTCCGATAAGCTGTTACAGCGTTTTAATTTTTTGATGCTGGGGAAACCTTCAAAAGGTCTCCGGGAGCTGTGGGGCTCGACCGGGGTATGTGGGATTCTTACCCTCTAAAACCCCCGCGGCTGTCGCATCGGCACATGAGCAGGGAACCCCAGAGCTCACCGGTGGGATCTGCACCAGGGTCAAAAATCTATGCTGACTCATGCTGAGTCTAAGGAAGAAACGGTATGATAAGTTCTACCGTATGAATAACGGTATAGGTACTTATGTTAACGTGTATCTTGCACACACCTCCATCCTATACACAATCCTGAAACAATTTATTTTCAGGTAAAGCGTCCATTGTGAACATAGTACACTGGTTGGAACCAGAAACACTTGAAGACGAGGATTCAGCGGAACTTTTAACCGAATTTTGTTTGGGTGATTCTTTTTAAATACCTATTTAGTAACTGCAAATCTAATAATAATTCTCCTACTGTTGGGCACGGGTCTCCCCTCAAGGTGAAGGGGCTTAGGCCGTAGTCCGCCACGCTGGCCAAGTGCGAGTTGGCGGACTTCGCACGTCATTCGAAAGCTACTTAGGCTTTCTCAGACACGCACCTGCATGTCTAATAGACTGTAAAGATGCTGTGTAATTGTTTAGTAGAGATACTAATTTGATACTTACTGCAAAAACAATAAAAAAGAAGGTTTTAAACATAATAATAAAGGAAAATAAATTGTACTTTATTTTGCTACCTTTTTTTTCTTACCTATAATAACCAATGTACTTTATCTGCACAATAAACTATTTAAAAAAACCGACTTCAAAGTAAATTATCTAAAAATAGTCAAATAGTCAAAATTGTCAAAATAGTCAGCATAAAATAACGAAAATATATTGAAGTCGGTGCTAGCACATCATGTTAAACTAAGAGTAGCACGAGCTGACATCGACTTCAATATATTTTCGTTATTTTATGCTTTTTAGATAATTTACTTTGAAGTCGGTTTTTTTTTTTAAATAGTTTATTTAACACTTTTTAGTGACTTTTATTTTACCAAGACAGGTATCAGCACTATCACGCAACTCGAACGTCTACGTCACAGTAACTTACTGAAAACATAAAAAGTTTATATTTCTTAAACTACTGGACCGATTTTGATGAAACTTATACTCTACCCTAATTTGAAAAATATTCTAACTATTGCAAAAAGAATTTTTGAAATCGGACTTGTAGTTTCTGAGAAATCCGCGGACATACATACATACATACATACATACATATATACATACACACATACATACACTGATAAAATTTGGTAAATTTGTTTAGAATCCCATATAGACTAACATATATTAATATTACGCATTTTTATTAATATTACATACATACGCGTCGAATAGAGAACCTTCTTTTTGAAGCCGGTTAAAAAAAGGTGGCAACCCTACCTATAACCCATTCCCGACTTGGCGTCAACTTCTGGGACACCCGATATACGTATATTTCCATACCACAGTAGTTTATGCATTATTAAATCCTATCCATCGAAAAGATGCGTGCGTGCCTTTCGACCGGGGTATGTGGGATTCTTATCCACTAAAACCCCCGCGGCTGTTGCATCGGCACATGAGGGGGCACCCCAGGGCTCTCCGGTGGGATCTGCACCTGGTGCAGATCCCACCGGCACCTCAGGGCTCTCCGGTGGGATCTGCACCTGGTGCAGATCCCACCGGCACCTCAGGTCTCTCCGGTGGGATCTGCACCTGGTGCAGATCCCACCGGCATCCCAGGGCTCTCCGGTGGGATCTGCACCTGGTGCAGATCCCACCGGCACCTCAGGGCTCTCCGGTGGGATCTGCACCTGGTGCAGATCCCACCGGAGAGCCCTGGGGTGCCCCCTCATGTGCCGATGCACAGCCGCGGGGGTTTTAGTGGATAAGAATCCCACATACCCCGGTCGAGCCCCACAGCTACCGGCGATCTTTCGAAGATTTCCCCCGCGTCAAAAAAAACAAAGTATGAAGCCCTTTGAACCTTTAGCGATGCAACGGCGTGGCTACAGGGAGGATCCTCCAACCGAGTGAGGTGTGATGCTCGATCAGGGCCGAAGCCCCCAAATGTTTTTTTTTCTTTTTGGGAATACGCTGTTGGCCGCAGATGGCCATTACAGATTCACCGGACAATTGGAGGCGAGCGCTTATAGCACTCTAGCCTTGAGGGCACGAAGGAGCGACGAGCTCAATGGCACCTCAGGGAGGCACGACCTCGGCTGGAGCTGTCGCTTAAGAGAGAGGGCTGATTCTACCACCGGCACCCCCACTGAGTAGAACCGACAAGAAACTCAGTGAGGTGATGCACGTCATTGAGGTCGCATGCGTGCGTGCCTTTCGGCCTGATTGATAGTGTAGCATACGGCTCTCGGAGGGGGGGGGGGGGGTCGGCGCATCGGGGTCCAATAGGACCGACATTGGGTCAGGGGGGTCGAGCAATACGTGCCGCGGTCTGCGGCGTGAGTCTGAAGAACTAGCTCCCGACTGTTGTGGTCGGGATGTTGTATATATTCTCCAAGTTGGAGAAACTTCGCTTGCGAGATTCAGGATTCGGTGGTGGCACCATCTGTCGTCTTGTATGTGGTATTACTTACTTCATTACGTCGCTATACCTAAGTATACCACATTTGGCGTCATCGACTCGACATATTATAATGTCGAGTCGCCACAAGCCCAAAAACTTTATCAAAAAGAGGCATAACTCATCACCATTATCAGCTAGAAGACATCCTGCTGAACATAGGCCTCTCCCGTGGAGCGACACAATGACCGACAATTGGCTGTTTGCATCCGCCGGTTTCCTGCGACTCGCACAATGTCGTCTGACCACCTAGTGGAAGGTCTGCCTACGCTACGTGTCGTTCGGTTCGTGGTCTCCACGCAAGTATCAGGGCCAACCTCAACGGTTCGGAAAAACCCAAGGAACTTATTTAATGTTACTTGTACACAGTGCCGGATTAGCCTTATAGCAGGGGTCAGCAAATGCTACGGGCCCCGCGCCTTGGAGGGCCCCGCGCCTTGGAAGGCCCCGCACATATAGCAAACAAAAAATCAAGTAAATAAGATAATGTTTATACCATCCACCGTCTATTTGGAATACTCGTACGTAGCAGTCTATATCAGTCATATAAAATTATTTTTCTTTTAATTTTATTTTTTAACTGACTTCATTAGTTATTCTAAAAGTCAACATTGGCCGCATCTATTATTATGATTTTAGAAGTTGACAACACGACAATACAATAATAACCAGTGTCTTTAACTTGGTCTTCAAGCCAGTCCTTCCAAGTAAGTTAAATAACCCTTACCCTGTAGCTAACAGCTACAAGCTGTTCGTATAACCCGGCCATTTAAAATAGTATTTAGTATATCGACTACTTTCCTATTAGAAAGAGTGCCCGAGTCTCCAACACCCAATACGGAATCCGAGAGGGTCGCTCTAACATAGAAACGACCCTTCGCGCCAAGGCCCTCTCGGATGCGGCAGTGTCTCAATGTGGTGTCATGTCGGCGGTGTCTCTTGATATTGCCAATGCTTTCAACACACTTCAATGCAGGTGTGTAATGGAGGCTACGGCATCTTATCATCAGGTCTCGGCCTATTTTAGGGTAGGGTCCTATTTCGAGGACCGAAGTGTCGTCTGCGTTGGAAGTGACGGTCTATTGCACTGTCACATGGCGCGTGGTGTTCGCAGGGTTCGGTTTTCGGCCCTCTTCTGTGGAACATCGCATACGTCTGGGTGCTCCATAGCTATTTACACTGCGGGCTCCAGCTCGTCTGTTACATACGACTAGAGGGTGACCTTGGATAAGACCCAGGCCCTGTGTTTCCATGGACCTAGGAAGAGGCAGCGCCCTCATGGGCCGGAACAGCTGCCGAGGGTGTCACGAACTAAGTTGGGAGCCCAATGAAATATTTGTAGTCCATTTGAAGGGTTTAGCCGAAGCTGATTCAGCTGTGGGTCTACTGTCGCGGCTCCTTCCGAATCGGTTGGCCCGAATGATAGTTGCCGTTGCCTGTATATCGGGGTAGTATGAATGATGTCCCTTTATTGCGCACCAGTGTGGGCCGAAATCCTGACTGCTTAAACCATGACCCCGTTGCAATAACCACAGAGAGTCATGGTGGTCCGGGTGATACGAGGATACCGCACAAATTTGTGCGAGGCCGCATGCGCGCTGTTGAAGCACGTTACCCTGGGCCGTAGAGGCGCTGGTGTTGACCGCAGTTTATTGACATAACACAAAAGTCCCGGGATGGAGCACCTCCTAGTGAATTTCAGTGGTGGCGAAGGGAAGCTAAGACGACACCCTTGTGCGGTCACAGGAGCCAGTGGCGGCCCCAAGCGCCGGCTACTTGAGCATATTGGCGGTGCATCCGGTCATGACAGACTGAGTGCATCACAAATACGGTACGCTCACATTCCAGCGGCTCATGCAGATCCTATCGGGTCATAGTTACTTCAGCAGGTATTATTACAAAACAGCCGGAAACGAGGAGAACCCCAGCTGCAATAAGAGTAACTGCACTGAAGATCATGGCACAGCACAGACTTGAGGTTTGCACGGCGTGGACGGTGGGGCCGTAGTCAGCTGTGCGCCGCAATTGGGGCCGTCCTGTCCGCCGTGATCCAAAACATAATAGGCAGTGAAATGGCGTGGCTGACAATTGCCTCCATCTGTGAAAGCCTTATTTCGCAGAAGGAAGCAATGGAACGGTTTAGAGAGAGCGATTCCGTTGCTGATCCGCGATGCCGCAGGAGGCCCGTGCAGAAGGTGGGCCAATGCTGACCTTATGACCCCGTAGCCCGGCAGCAAGAACGGTTGCACTGTCGCCTGTGCTCTGCACAGTAACAAGTCGCCATCGAGGCGGCTGGCGTGATAAGGTGTCTCGGCACGCTACCGGATGATAGTCTGCGGGGCTTTTATACCCGCACACAGGTCCGTGGTCTTAACACTCACGAACGTAGGAATAGCCGCAAAGCGAATAGCCGCTGGCGGGACTTGATCGAGTACACACGTAGGTACCCGGGCGGGGCCCGTCAACATGACGGGATGAGGGCACCATGGAGTTTTAGTCAGTAGGAGTGACATCTCATGACATGACATGACATCACACTCACTACAACACCAGTATGGGTGCTCATAAGGATTTCCCCACGTAAAAAAGAAAAAAAACTAGTCTACTAACCTCTCTATAACAACAAAAAAAAAGTATGCAAGTCAAGGGCCCCGCGTTCATATTTGCTACGGGCCCCGCGCTTGCTTAATCCGGCACTGCTTGTACATTATTCTAATCTATGCTAGTCATTTTGCTAATTTGCCTGTTACATTAAACGCATTTACTACGCAATAGTTCTGAAATAATAAAATGTGCGTGCGTGGAGTCCTTCTGCGCGGAAGAAGTGAAACTTCACTCTCGCTCTGTATCTTTCTATTCCTCCTCCCCGCGACTGAACGACACTGAACGACACTGAACGACACTGAACGACACTGAACGACACTGAATGACACTGAAAGACACTGAACGACACTGAACGACACTGAACGAAACTGAACGACACTGGACGACACTCTGGACGACACTGGACGACACTGAACGACACTGAACGACACTGAACGACACTGAACGACACTGAACGACACTGAACGACACTGAACGGCACTGAACGTCACTGAACGACGGAATGACTGAAGACTGAATGACTGGGTCACGTGAGAGCTTTCATACCCCCTCCATCGTAGCGTTTAACGTTTAACGCGTTAAGCGTTAAACTTGTTGGAAGTTTCACTTCAATTATTGATTAATAATATTTTCTTAATTATCCCCTCGTTGTACCAGACACTATATAAAGATGGCGACTGACATGAACATTTACTCGATGTGAGCACGTTCTAAGACGAATATTCAGCATGTCGGTATAGACAGCGCTGGCTAGAGTAATTTTGTTCTGTGAGACAGCAAGCCAAGCAGCTCGATTACGAGCGCGGAGTACACGAGCGCGCTCCACCCAGCTGTCGGTTTTCTGGCGAATCCCTTTGGATGTGCATAAACAAGCCAGCACTCGCGCTGAGCACTGCCGCGAGCGCATGCGTTCTACGTTTTGCACTTGTTGCTCTGTTTTTAGGTTGTAACAAAGGCAGTAGTTTTAGAATGGAATGATGCCAATCTTGTGAGATTCAATGCGACCAATAAGCGTGTCTGTCCAGCCCACTACCAAAAGGAGACTGTTTAACTTGGCTCCTACGTTTCAGAATGCATCCCTGGAATTTCAGTTGTTGGGAGTTGAAATTTACTCAAACCATAAATTTGGGCGGTTCATTCAGTCCAAAGCGAGGTCAGTTGCAAGGGCGCAGGGTGTCCTTGCTAAGGTCCGGCGGTACTTTACACCGGGACAGCTTCTTAATTAATTAATTAATTGCTTCTGATGTTGTATACAGTGTAAGTCTGGTCGTGTGTGGAGTACCTACTGTAGTCATATAAAGGCTGGTGCTGAAAAATGCCATCTAGCAGCTTTGGACTCAGTTCAGTAGAGAGGTACGCTAAGAGGCTAATTGGTCCCACTAGGTTAGTGGAAGCGAATCTACAAAGCGCAGCACAGGCGCAGAGTAGCCAGCCTCTTGGTATTCTACATGATGTATTTTGGAGTGTGTGCGCAGGAATTACATACATACATACGTATACATATAATCCCGCCTCTTTCCCGAGACCTTCTTTCCACTTGCTACGATCCTTACATACTTGTTTCGCTTCGTCCACTTTCATTATCCCCTTCATACATGCTCTTCGGTTTAGGGTACTCTTGACCTGGCCTTTGAATTGCATGACTTGATTCCACCATGCTCTCTATCATTGGACGATGAGACGCATAGCGCATACGCAGCACAGATTAGATAGTTGTATATTTACAATACGCAGCCTTATATGGTGAACGTGCCTTCAGTCTGGACTAAACGATTTGCTTCTTCGTTTATATTGGACAGCTAAGGACCGGAACCAGTTTGCCTGCGTCGGTTTTCCAGCTCGATTATAATGTGGGTGTCTTCAAGACTAAAGTGCAACTTGGTATAGTATAATATCGATGCTAAAGTGAATAGGCTTTTAATAAGCTAGTGTGCTTTACCATCTTGGATTGCGTCGCCACTTTCCATCAGGTGGGTCAGCAATCACCTATTTTGCATGCTATGTAATGGCAAATGTGTAACGCTCAATATGTATTTAATGTACCATCTTTGTATTTACCACATTTTTGCAAATAAATGAAATTGAATTGAATTGATGGAGCACAGACAAGCACAATAATATTCGTCGCGAATATTCCCACTCACATTAATTCGTAAAGTAAGTGTTGTGCTTAGATGAATTAGAATTCATCTAAGGTGTTCTTATAGGAGATACCACTGGAGAGAGCATGATGCGCTAACCTCTCTGCCAAATTTTTGTTCATATGTTCAGGTCATTCTTTATTTGTGTGCGTATCTTTTTGAATGTGTTGCGAGTTTATTATAGTGTAAGTTCATAGAAACATGAAGAGTTTGCATTAGACATTTGCAAGAGTATGCGTTAAATTGTATCTGTGTGTGTTTACTTTGCCTCGCGCGCCCCGCAAAAGTGCCACGAAAAATTTGTACGGGGAATCGACGCGATACTAGCTCCATTCTAATTACTCTGAGAAGGTGTTGTGTTGTAACAAATTATTTTTGAGCTGGTTTGTCGTGTAGGTGAAGTGAAACGAAACGTCGGAGTTGGCTAATGTTAAACGTCAAACTCAAACAAAAGTGAAAAAAGGCGCGGGAACCTTCGAAAGAAAAAGGCGCAAATTTTAAATTGTTAAAATATTTATTTAAAATAATTTGTAAAATATTGTATAAAAAGTGTAAATAGCTTGTACATATTTATATATTGTGTACATATAAAAGTTTTAAATGTAAAGATGGGGAAGATAAGAAAACGAAAGAAAAAAGATGGGCCAGGGAATAATGATACGGAGTTAGATGGATCTGATTCTTCTTCATTTCAGTCTGTTGATGCCGTAGATAAGTATAAGACTTTTCAAATACCTAATTATCATAGATTGTATCCTGAAAATGGGGGCAATTTTGAGTACATTGTTTTTGTTGAAAGTATAGAAATTAACAAACCTCTAGGAGATAGAGACATGATGTCTTTAGCTAATATTTTAAAAAGATATAATAAAGGTATTAAACAACTAGTGCGCATGAATAAATATAAGGTGGGTGTCATTTTCGAGAGTGCAGGTATGGCAAATGCTGCGCTTGCCAACAAGAAATTCCTCGATATGAACAAACTTAAAGCCAGTATCCCAGCTGCCGCTACTGAAACTACAGGTGTCATACAACATGTTCCAACGGACTTATCAAATGAACAGATTTACACTGCACTGACTAGCACTAAAAATATAATTTCTATTCGTAGAATAATGAGGAGAGTCAAGAATGATGACAACACTTTTCAGCTGCAACCCACAAAAACTGTATGTATAACATTTTCTTGTCCGAGCCTACCAGATAGTGTTGACCTGAACAGTTGGCGGTTTGAGGTCACAACATACATTCCTCCAGTCAAGCAGTGTCTACGTTGCCTCCGGTATGGACACTTGGCTAAGTTTTGCAAAAACTCAGAAAAATGCTCAATCTGTGCAGACAGTCACAACTATAAGAATTGTACTGTTGCACCAACTAGTGCCTGTTGCTATCATTGTAAAGGTAATCACATCGCAATTTCCTCAGAGTGCCCTGTAAAGCAAGAAAAAATAAAACAATGCAAAGAAAAGTTAATTAAAAAATCATTTGCTGATGTTGTTAACGAAAAATCATATCCTTCATTAGGTGGCAAGAAAAAAAGCCCTTCTGAACTTTTTCTATCACTATTAGATTCTGATCACATTTTAAAGTTATTAGTTGATTCTGTCATAAAACTTATCACTATGAGCAAAACTAAAGAAACTAGCATCTGTAGTAAAACTATTAAAGACTTTCTCATACAAAACATACAACATGAACATAATGCTTCCCATTAATTTTTTTTTATGGATTATTTAAATATTGTACAATGGAATGCCCAGAGTTTACGAAGTAATCAACATATTTTTTCACATTTTCTTTATGAGAATAATATTCATATGGCAGTCTTATGTGAGACATGGCTTAAGCCGCGTCATCATATTAGTTTTAAAAATTATGAAATGGTAAGATTAGACAGTGGCAACGACCACAATGGAGTTGCCATTCTAATACACAAAAGCCTTAATTTTAAGAAATTAGATACTTTTAGCGATAATTCTATTCAAAACGTTGCTATTCGTTTATATTATGGTAATAATAAGGAACTTACAATAGTAAGTCTTTACAGTCCCAAGTTATGTACTCCATCTTTTACTAAACAGAAATTTAATAATTTAATTCAAGGTCTGTCTGAGCCCTTGCTTATTGCTGGAGACTTAAACGCTCTTCATCATAACTGGGGTTGCATGACTTCTGATACTCGTGGATCACATGTATTAGAATGCATAGACGATAACTTATTAGTTATTCTAAATGATGGTCAAATGACAACAGTAGGTTCTAATAAATGGCGACAAAATGCTCTTGATTTGACAATAGTTTCTCCTAATTTAGCAGTTTCTTGTGATTGGTATGTGCATGATGACCCTCTGGGAAGTTATCACTTACCTGTAATAACCAAAGTTTTTGTTAGTAATGCTTCTAATGATAATCAAAGCATATTGCCCGACAGTAAACCTTATCCTCACCAATATAATTATCGTATTATTAATTGGGATAGATTTTGCATGGCAACAGATAGTTTGTTGCATGATTTTCATTACGATCATGAAAATCCTATAAATTCATATGAGGAATTAATGAATTTGCTAGATATAGCTATTCAGTTGTCGATGCCAGCTGGTCATAGTAGTCATGGCTCACAGAATAAACCCAACACTCGTTTTAAAAGAAATAGGAGACCACTTCCTTGGTGGAATGCCAGATGTGCTTCTGCTGTTGAACAGTCCAAACTTGCTTATATAAACTTTAGGAATGATCCATCTGAGAGTAATTATATAAATTTCAAAAAGCTGCAGGCTATTAAAAAGTTGACCCTGAAACAAGAAAGACAAAAAGTTGGGAGAATTTATGTGAAAGTTTTAACAGAACTACTCCATTATCTAGAATCTGGTATTATATGAAAATTTTTAAAAGGGTAAATTCTAACTATAGTTCCTGTAGTAGACTAGATTGGATTTTTGCTTTTATTAGAAAATACACACCTTCTACTGTTGAGGCTGAATTAAATTTAAATAATAACTCCATTGCTGCTTCCAATTGTGATTATCTTACAAAATCATTTACTTTTGCAGAGTTGATTTCAGCTATTTCATCTAGACGAGATACAGCCTTTGGCCTCGATGGTATTCCATATAAAGTTCTAAAACATATGTCAGACAAATCAAAACATGTTTTATTAAATATATACAATTTGTTATGGAATAAATCAATCATACCACAAAGTTGGAAAACAGATTGTATTGTGCCAATTTTAAAACCTAACAAAGTTAAAGGACAGGCTGATTCTTATAGACCAATAGCTTTGACATCATGCATGGGTAAAGTTTTTGAACAGCTGTTAAAACAAAGAATTGAATTTTTTATAGAAAGTAATCATATTTTACCTTCAAACCAGTTTGGATTCCGTAAAGGTCGCTCATGTCGTGAAAGTATTTCTCACTTACATTTTGACATTTTCAATGCATTCAAGAACAATCATATTTTAGTAGGTATCTTTTTTGACATTGTTGGGGCATTTAATAATGTCAATCATCATATTTTAGCATCCGAGTTGTTGACCATAGGTATTCCTGAAAAAATTGTGCAATGGATCTTCTTCTTCTTCTTCTTCTTCGTACGGGCGTATCCACAACTCGACGACTGAGCGCCTATTTTGTGTTGAGGGTGGAGGTAGGCCGGTTCACTCCAGCCATCCCAGCTCCACCAGGAAGTCTCCAAGCCGCTTGGTGTTGCCGAAGACCTCCCGGAGGCAACCTGGTGTGCCCAGGTGCGTCGCCCGGTAAGTTGCCACCCCGCTGCAGTTCAGCAGCACGTGGGCAGCTGTTTCTTCCTCCTCCATGCACGCTCTGCACAGTGGACTGTCAGTGATACCTAGATTAAACAGGTGTCTATTAAAGTTGCCATGACCTGTTAGTGCACCTGTTACCAGGCGGATCTTAGGTCTACTCAGCCGTATAATACCTTTGGAGAAGTAAGGGTCGACTTGGGGTAGCGCAAGTCTGGCCTGTCTACAATCCCCAAGGTTTTCCCAGTATGATTGGTGTTGTAGGCTCGTGCGTCGGCGCAAGGTGGCTTTGAACCAGTTCAATGGTAGAGGAATAATAGGTTCTGGTCCTACCGGGGTTGACTCTGAACCTTTCCTGGCTAGTTCGTCTGCCGCTTCGTTGCCTCGGGCACCGCTGTGACCCCTGATCCACTGTAGGGTAAGCAGATTAGAGTTACCTACCTTGTTTAGGGTTGAGTGGCGCTCTTGTATAAGACTAGAAGTTGTTGTATTGCTATTAAGAGCTTGAAGTACCGCCTTACTGTCAGAGAGCACCCTTATATTGTACTCGCGAAGATCTCTAGTGAGAATTTGGCTGGCTGCGAGCAGAATACCCATGCACTCTGCCTGAAAAACAGTGTTATATTTACCCAGTGATGTATAGAGTTGTATGTTTAAGTCGTCCGAGAACACGCCAGCTCCTGTACCCGACTTAGTTTTGGAGCCGTCAGTATAAATACACAGCTCCTCAGTATGGCCTGTGCCAGTGAATCCATCTAAGTGTATCCTGTATTTTTTGTCGAAAATGAAAGTGGCTTTGACCCTGTCGCTCACTGCCTCCAGGAGTGGGGTCTCAATCCATGCCTCTTCCATGATACTACAATGTCTTACCTTGCCAAGGTCTAGCAGTTTAAGGTGTTTCAGCCTGACTATCGCTTGTGCTGCCTCTTGTTGTATAAACATATGTAATGGAGGGATGTTTAGCATGGCTTCCAAAGCGGCCGTGGGTGCTGTTCTCATCGCCCCTGTAATCGCCCTACATGCTAATCTCTGGAACGTCTGCAGCCTTCCTATGCAGTTAGACTGTCTAGTTCTGGTCCACCAGACCAGGGCTCCATAGGTAAGCAAGGGACGGATAACAGTCGTGTAGAGCCATAAGAGTATTTTCGGGGTTAAGCCCCACCTGCTGCCTACCATTCTACGGCATTGCCACAGAACAATCTCGGCAGTTCTAATCCTACTCTCTACATGACTGCTCCAGTTCAATTTACTGTCTAGGATTACCCCCAGGTATTTAACCTCCTTTGATAGACATAATGTTGTTCCGAACAGCTTGGGTAGGTGGTAGTTTCCTACAGTTCTTTTGTTGGTGAACATGACCAGTTCAGTCTTCGCTGGATTCACGGTCAGTTCTTGGTCCTTACACCACCTTTCAACCGTACGCAGTGCTGCTTGCATTGTGTCGCAGACAGTACTCGCTTGGTTGCCCACAGTGAGTATGGCTGTGTCATCAGCGTAGCCTATGGTATAAAAATACCTGGCATTGAGTTCGCTGATAAGTTCATTGGCCACTAGGTTCCATAACAGTGGTGAGAGGACTCCTCCTTGTGGGCAGCCCTTTACTGCCACTGCGTGGGAGTTATCGTCGCCTTTAATAGTAATAGCTCTGTTACCGAGCATGTTAATAATCCAGTCAATCAAGACATTATCGACATTGTGTCGCAACAAGGCTGCCTTGATACTCGTGTAATTGGTTTTGTCAAAGGCCCCTTCTATATCAATGAAGGTGCCTAAGCAGATTTGTTTGTCCTGAATGGCTTTCTCAATCTTACCCGCCACTTGGTGTAGCGCTGAGTCCGTTGATTTCCCTGCACTATATGCATGCTGATGCTTGTGAATTGGAATGTTAGTTAAGGGATCTCTGCGAATTTCCCAATCGCAGAGCCTTTCTAAGGTTTTCAAAAGAAATGAGGTAAGACTTATTGGCCTGAAGGATCTCGGATTAGTGTAGTCCAATGGATTCTTAACTTTTTACATGGTAGAGAGGTATATGTAAAATTTCAAAATCAGCTCGTTGGACCTAGGATGTCTTTTAAAGGAGTATGTCAGGGTGGAATTTTAAGTCCTTTAATATTTATACTCTATATTTATAGACTTAATTTAATATTAGGTTCAGATGTTAGCAATTTACAGTTCGCTGATGATCTTGTTGTTTATGCATCAGGTCATGATTTAAATAGCATAGTTAGTATACTCAGTAGAGCTTTGACCAAATTTCACAGTTATTTTAGGTACCTTAACCTTGATATTAATGTTGATAAAACAAAAATGATGGTATTCACTAAAAATCGTTCCATTAAAGTCAAAATTCTTTATGATCAGAAGGAGATTCCACAAGTATCAGAAGTCAAATTCTTAGGAGTTATTTTTACTAATAATCTTTCATGGAATAAATATGTTAATTATGTAATGGAAAGGGCAGGCAAGGCATTCAATATTCTAAAATCACTTGCAAGGATGTATTGGGGATCTGATCCAAAAATTTTGCTTATGCTATATAAATCACTAGTCCGTAGTCACTTTGAATATGGTTTTCTTTACTTTGCATCTGATAGAAAGCTAGTTCAGAAATTGGATATCTGGCAAAATAAAAATCTCAGATTAGTCACTGGTGCTATGAGGACCACTCCTATAAATTCACTACAGGTAGAGTGTAACACTCCTCCTTTGTTATTGAGATTTAAATATCTCAAATACTGTTTCATTCTTAAGTTATTATCAAATGATAATAATTTATTATTAAAAAAGTTAAAACACTTTCATGAACACAATCCCTATGTTCCCACTAGTAATTTGCCATATGTTCTTCATGATTTTTCATTCACATCACATCTTGATCAGCAATACAATATTAATAAAGATGAGAATTGGGCTTGCTATACTGGCAGTTACGAAAGCAAATTTAGCTTGATACCAATTAATATAAAAAGAGATATGAAGAATAAAGAAGAGGTGGATGCTGTTATGTCTGAATACAATGGGTACAGTAAAATATTTACCGATGGTTCCAAGTTCAAAAATGTATCAATGGCTTTCTACATTCCTAATTTACGTTTTGGATTTGGCCGCAAACTTCCAAGTGAGTTGAGTATCTTTTCTGCCGAGGCTTTGGCTATCTTGGCTGCACTTCAATATATTACTCAAGCAAATGATCAACGTTGGCTCGTTATAACAGACAGCATGAGTGTTTTAAGTGCTTTGCAGAATAATATCTTGAACAGCTAGACTAACTATATTTTATATAATATCAAGAGTCGTTGGCTTCAATTGAAGAATCAAGGTATTATCTATGAATCAAGGCAAAGAAGTACAGTTCCTTTGGACACCAGCGCACGTGGGAGTGACAGGAAACGAGCAAGTCGACTTTTTGGCAAAGTCAGTTGTTGACAGTGACAGCGGCAGTCCTGTTGACGATGTTGCCATACCATTCTCCGACATAAATTCAATCTTAAAAGAGTCTTTGCTTAATGAATGGAATGAATATTGGCTAAGTTCATTGCAAACAAAAGGTACACACTATGCAACAATAAATAACCATGTGGGAAAGTGTCCTTGGTTTTCTACATCCAAATCCAACAAGCATCGCAAATTCTATACTATAATGAACAGACTCCGATTTGGTCACGGTCGTTTTAAAGCCCACCTCAGTCGAATGCGCATTATTTCGTCCCCCTTATGCACAGAATGCAATCAAAATGTAGATCAAACAATAAATCACATTATATTTGAATGCCCTGCCTACAATGTACAAAGACTTGTGCTTATCGACAAGTTAATTGATATCTACGGCAAAACTGAGCTTGTCCCGCGCTCTATTGAAGACTTACTTAAAGAAACAGAGACATATAATGCTATTTACGAATTTGTAAATAATACTGTAATTGATATTTAAACGCTACTGGATTTAACGGAAAACAGAGTTTAAGACCTGTAAATTTGAATGGACTACTACTCCAATCTAAGACTTGGCCTTGGCCTGAAAAAATAATATGGAAAATGACAACACTCTAATGAAGAATTGGCTTCGGCCTGAAAACATAAATGAAAAAAGACAATAATTGAATGAAGAATTGGCTTAGGCCTGAAAATATATATTAAAAATGAAGACTTGGCTTATGCCTATCTATTATACAAATTGATTGACTGTTTAACTATTTAAGACGAGGCTGTATGGGCTAGATCCCTTTGCCTTCCCATCAGGGTCAACTAAATTAAAAAAAAAAAAAAAAACAAACAAAAGTCACTGTCAATTAACCGTCAATCAAATTCACCACCACATCATAGTAGTCTGTGTTCACCATTGATGGTGTTTTGCTTGGTGTTTGCTTGCTTTATTTACTCTGTATATTTTGTGCTTTATTGATGTTCGATGTGTAGAGAATGTTTAATTAAGTAAAGATTAGTTCTATCTTTCTTCTCTTCTTAGTTCTTATCTTCTTAGTTAGTGGTATCTTTGATAAGTGTTTATAATGTAATCTAATCTATACTGTATATAGAATCTACCACAGTGTGTTATCCAAACATGGAGTCTCAAACAGTAAGTAAATAAACGATAATTCTGGTCCCAAATCTTGATGTAAGGATTTAAGATTGTAAATTCAATCTGGCTTACAATACGCGTGGTAATATGTAGGTAAACTACAGATAACAACATTGCCTTGAATAGTGATATTTCAGGGGCTGAATTAGGCTCTTCTTCAATATTTTATTTTTATTAAGTTTCGTGGTCTGTACCGGTAAAGTAGGCTTAAAAGGGTGATATTAAAAGTTGCACTAGCCCTCTTTGAAATATATCGATATAATGTATAAAGCTGTAGTGTGCCTGTCTCCCCACCTATCTGGTTATTTAATGCCCTAGATCAGCCATAGTCAACCATTTTTACCCCTGGGCCACAGTCGCTTCTGATTTACCATGCGGACCGCATAGTTGCTTCTGCTTTACCCTGCGGTCCTCATTAATCTTATTAGCCTAAATTGTATGTTTAATTATAACTACCCCAAGTATATTAAATTATAATAAATTGCATATTTAAAATATAGCATTTATTTAAAATTAACACATAGAACATCAAATGCCAAACACACAATGGATTTTTCTATTGGTACGTTGCCTGACGGCAGTGTAAGGGTTAAGGGATTTTCCACTAATAGAAGACATTTCTTTACTTAAATTCTATGTGCGCGCTATTTTATGAGAGTAAGCGAGTGAAATAAACATTTATTCATTCGAACCTTATTCGAACATTTTTTGTATTACTTTTGTTCACTTATCAATAACTGTTAATCTAAAATACTGTACTAGACTTCGGGCCGCATATAAAAGGCTAGCGGGCCGCACGTAGAGTATGACTGCCCTAGAGTCAGTCAGTATTAAACACATCTCCCATAATACTGTGCCTTCTTTAATCACCAACACCCCAACATCTCTAGCCCCACTGCACAGCACTTATGTAATCAAAAAGGTATTTTTTTATAACCTAATGACGAGACGGGCAAGACACTCCTCATCAGGCGAGCATCATGCTCGCCTCGTCAGCTTACCATCATATGCGATCCAAATAACTGACATGTTTATCTGATAACATACAGATAATTATATAAAAGAACACTGATCTGGCTTAGCTTATGTGATGATCATGAAGTTCCTAGTGAACAACTAATAGCAATGCCGTCTGTAAACAATAAAATGTATAAAAAACCAGTAGGAAGTTATCATGTTTAATGTCCAATATCTTTTGAACCGGTGCTTTATATGACATTAAATCTAGCTATCATATAAATACTGTTAAATAGTTATCATATGACATAGAGCTGCAATTTGGGCATTGCATGGCATTTCTGACTTTCAGCTCCGTACTAATATGGGCATGGTCCTTTCAACACTAGAATGTTCTGGATCCCTGGTATCAGTTTTCGGTACGATGTCCCTTACACCCCGTATATTTCAGGAACCACTGATGCCGATTTGAAACTTGGAATAGTTTTAGATCTTACTTACCCAACCTCATCACAATTGAAAAAATTTTTTTTTTTCTTTTACTGTCTTTTAATGGAGGCTGAAATGGGGTTTAAAAATTTCAAAGTGGGGTATCAGGTTATGTCACGTAAATTTTGGCTTATAATAAAAAATGTAAAACTAACAAAACTTATTCCAATTTTAGTATAAATGCAAGGCCCTGACCAAAGACGAGATAAATATACTGCTCTCCTTGATAGAGGGGAGCAAAATTATCAATAGTAAATGTGTGAAAGCCACCACCAACAAGATGAAAATTAAAGAGTGGAAGAGGATTTGTCACATTTACAACGATACCGTAGGAATGACTCCCCGTACACCAAAACAACTGCGCCTCAAGTGGGATAATCTCAGGAAAGACTCACGGAAACGCAGCGCTATGATACAGTCAAATCAAACCAAGGTAACATGCGTTCCAAGCGGTTAGCTTACTAACATCAAATTGAGGACACCTTTGTGGGACGTTGGTAGCTGACCCCGGTCGGGTCTAAATTTGGTGGTACACCACTATTCATCATCATCATCAGCAGCCGAAACGTCGACTGCTGAACAGGGGCCTCCCCCTTTGAAGGGAGGAGTTACCATAATCCCCAGCGTCTTGGGGATCGCAGTATAGGTGGTAAGTAATCCAAAGAATGACGCTGTTGGCAGTCTTCTTGTTTTCCTTACGGACACCCAACGGGAGGAGATGGGGGGGTGCTATTCTTACCCGGACACCCCACAGGCAGCTTACCAACGTCAAATATTGGCAAATGGTAATAAATCATCATTCATCATCATCATCATCATTAGTAGCCGATAGATGTCCACTGCTGAACAAAGGCATCTCCCTTAGGAGGTTGCCATAATCCCCACGCTTGGCAGGCGGCTTGGGGATCGCAGTATAGATGGAAGATAAATCTAAAAGAAAGACGCTGCTGCCCGTCTTCCTGTTCTCGCTTAGTCGCCTCCGACGACACCCAACGAGAGGAGATGGGGGATGTAATTCCAACCCGGCACGCCATGGGGAATAATAAATTATTCTGGCATTAAACGCGTGAGTCAATATATTAACCTTATGTTCTTATTAAGCTACTTTAGATAGGGTAATAGACTATTAAAAAAAAACCGTTGTCGGGGCTAGCACATCATGTTAACTAACACTAGCACGAGCTGACACCGACTTCAATATATTTTCGTTATTTTATGCTTTTTAGATAATTTACTTTGAAGCCGGCTTTTATTTTTTTTAAAATACCTAGTTTATTTAACACTTTTTAGTGACATTTATTTTAGCAAACAAAAAAGTTTTACGTTACAGTAACTTACTGATAACATAAAAAAGTTTATATCTCTCAAACTACTGAACCGATTTTGATGAAACTTGTACTCTACCCTAAGTTGAAAAATACTCTAACTATTGCAAAAAGAATTTTCGAAACCGGACCTGTAGTTTCTGAGAAATCCGCGGACAAACCTACATACATACATACACTCATAAAATTTGGTAAATTTGTTTAGAAACCCACATAGACTAATATATATTAATATTACGCATTTTTATTAATATTACATACATACGCGTCGAATAGAGAACCTTCTTTTTGAAGCCGATTAATGAAGCCAGTTAAAAATTACTTTTATTTGTTCCAGAGAGGAGATGAATCACCTAAATATATACCGCCGAATAAAATTCTAGATCGTGTTGCAGATATATTAAAAAACTTGAAATGCCACCCTCCTAAAGACGATGGTATATTTTTTGTCGATGAAGACGATACAAAAACTGACGATGATGAAGATGACGTCAAACCTATAGCTAATTCCACACAAATATATGTAATTATACCAAACATATGCCCTGATCTTATTAAAAAAAAAGGATTTGTTTTTGATAAAAGCTAACGACCAAATTATTTACTGAGCTAAATTTTATCCATAACGTTAGTCCAGGCAGGGCCATTCCTAAGGCCCCTGATACTATTAACTTGAATATTGCTTAAATTGTTAGTTCTTTGCGTTATAACATAAATATTTTCTATTATTTGTAATGAAGAACCGCTGTTTTAGGAAAAAGGTAAACCTCTTATACTAAAGGAAATAAACACGTTATTGACTCTGATAGAGACCAGTACAATATTATTCTCAAAGTCAACGAATGCCACCACGAGTATACTAAAACACGAAGAATGGGAACGAATAGCAGAAAAGTTTAACAGTACCACAACAGTTAGTCGAACGCCGCATCAGCTACGGCTGAAATGGGACAACTTGAAGAGTCGTTGTCGGAGACGCTCTGCTGAAATGAAGATGGTTTGTTTGAATAAATACTACCATACTAGGTGGTTCCTTTGCAGGTTGGGGCTCTATGTGTCCCTACAAAATACTCGTCTGAGGATGGAAATTCAAAATTATTATGTTTTATTTCAAATAGGCTTAACGCTAGCACTTTTGAACAGTCAATTTTTTAAAAGCTAACACCGGGTCACAACGCGGCCTCAAATGAGAAGATCCGGCAAGAAACTCAGCGGGCTTGTCATTTTTTCACTTTTTTTTTAAACAAAGTTTGTCTTATTACAATTAGATTAGATCAGCGACAGTGTGTCCTGCCGTTCAAAATATCAAATAAAATAAAAAATACGCTGAAAATACAAGAAACTAAAATGCCAAAGGGATAGTAGTCGGACCAGTCCCCCCAAGCAGCACCCGCGCACGAGTTGACTCGAGCAGCAGCCATCACTCCCCTCAACCATATTGGAGGGGAGGGGGTGACCCGCCACACGAAGCCGCCACAAGCAAAGACTTTTCGATGGCGAGCATGACCGATCCAAAATCAAAGTGGCTCACGTTTAACATTTACCTTCTGGCAATGACGCGGTATAGGCCATTCGTCGTCGTGACTGCAAAGGTGCAGTGGGAGACGTGTATTCACTGCCCTCCCATGGAACGTTCGTCGTTCGTCCAGCACTGGAACATAGTGTCCAGAGTCTCCCCTATAGAGTCAATGAAGGCCGCCAAAGATGTTTCACTGGGTAAATATCCTACGTAACCCGGCCTCCGCCCCTACGGCGCTCGTTTGCTTTTAAAGGTTTCCTTTCGACAGCAAAAAAGATCCCTTGTTTCAGGGATCATTGAAGTAGTTAGGTGTCACCGCAGTATCCGATATTCTGCACCAAAACGTGTGTAAATTAATGTGTTCCAGTATAAAGACCCTGTAGCTGGTGAAATATTGAAATACCCTTTTTTGACATTTATTGTGAGGAGACTAAATTCGTAATTTTTTTAAATTTATGTTTACTTGAACCAATATTGCAGACAGGTGGCGCTGTGCACCACAACTCTGTAAATGGTAGAGTGTTGAAGATACTGCAGAACAAATTAAACGGAGACTCTCATGGAAGTGACACAGGATTGGAGGTGTCTGTTCAAGACGAAGATATTACCGGTGATAACTTCAGTGATGGTAGCATCGAAGAGTCTGCTGCAATATCTAACAAACTTGTTGTTGAATGTGACGTACTAGATGACACTTCGAGTCAGCTGGATGCTCAATTTTATAAAAACAAAGCTCTATCCATGGAAGAGACGAAAATACTTCTCTCCTTGATCGAGAAAAGCGAAATCATTAACGATAAAAGTACGGACGCCACCAGCAACATGATGAAAATAGAAGAGTGGAAGAGAATTTATGACATTTTTAATGCCACTGCAGGAACTTCCTACCGGTCGATCAAACAACTGCGTCTTAAGTGGGAAAATATGAAAAAATCCTGCCGGAAACGAAGCAATTTAATTCGGTTGAACCAGACCAGGGTAAGTAAGTTTGGCTCTAGATGTCCATCGAGTGCGGTGGTGACTCCGAAGAGGACGGTGACGGGGTTGCGACCACCGTCCCCGTGAGCACCGTGTCTGGTTCCCGGGGGCTATTAGGGGCTCTTGGTGGAGATCCCACCGGAGAGCTCTGGTGTCCCCTCTCATGGGCGAGGCGACAGCCACGGTGTTTTATTAGGTAAGAATCCCACTATCCCGGTGAACACTATAGGTCCCAGGGGTCTCAAACCCAAACTCAAAAATAGTTTATTTTAAATAGGCTTAACGCTAGCACTTTTGAAAGGTCATGTATTTTTTTTTTAATCTACCACCGGATCACAACGCGGCCTCAACTGAGAAGATCCGGCAAGAAACTCAGCGGGCTTGTAATTTTATCACTTTTTTTTAAACAGTGTGTCGTGTTACAATTAGAGCGACAGTGTGTCTTGCCGTTCAAAAGATCAAATAAGACAGAAAAAAATAATAAAATACGACGAAAGTACAACAAACTAAAAAGCCAAAGGGATAGTAGTCGGACCAGTCCCCCCAAGCAGCACCCGCGCATGAGTTGACTCGAGCATGCGAGTTGGTCTATTGAAGGGTTCCCCGTAAGAACAAAAAAATACCAGGATAAGTTTAAGTGTGATGGTCTGCTAGTTGGCTATATAGATAGGTGACAGTATTTTCTGTAGTTCGATGGAGGGATTGTGGTTTTAGTCGGTGGGGTTCTAACATACCCCTCACAGTTAACTTCTGTGATCGTTTATGAGTATTCTTAAGTATTAAATATTAATACCCAAACTGAAAAAGTATATGTTTTAAAAGCACAATTAACAAGAAAAAGAAATTTAAGGAAAATTACCTTTATGAATTAAACTAGAAAGAATTACACTAAAAGTAACGAAAATAATATTGATATCCATGCCAGCCGGTGCTGGTGACTGGTGTTAGTTAGATTGTTTTGCCCAAGTTTGACAGTTTTACTAATTTTACCTTAGTTGTTGTTTTTAAGCTATCTCCTTATAAGCACTGACATGAATTCTCTATACTGAAGCAACACAATTCTTTTGAAGGGTATGGCATTATATGGTGACTTTTTTACGTTATATGGTTGGTTCTCTTGAAATTGGAGGTGAAAGCAGATTTTCTTTACCCTTCAATACACTTTGATTTCTTCATTTCGGAGCTGGGAATGGTTATCTGACCTAGGCTTGAATACTTCTATACTATTCTTGTTGGTTGTCGGCCCGTGGGGTGTCCGGGTAAGAATAGCACCCCCCCATCTCTTCCCATTGGGTGTACGTAAGAGGCGACTTAGGGAAATCAAGAAGACGGGCAGCAGCGTCTTCTGTTTTTTGTCATCTCATCACTTATACTGCGATCCCCAAGACGCCTGCCAAGCGTGGGGATTATGGCAACCCCCCCCCCCCACAATGATTGATAGTATTTGTTTACGGCCCCCAGTCCCCGGCAGCTCCTCTATTCCTCGCCTTGGTAGCGGGCGGGGTTACGGTCGAGCAGGGGGTGCGAAGAATCTCCGGCAGATGCCCCGCTACCACCCCCACCGAACTTTGGCCCTGGCAACACACAACGTCCGCACTCTTAGGACCGATGAGAAGATTCTCGAGCTGGAGGAAGAATTGAGCAAGTTACGTTGGGACATCTTGGGTTTATCTGAAATCCGACGAGAGGGACAGGATACGATAACCCTTGATTCCGGAAACTTGCTCTTCTTCCGGGAAGGAGATCGAAAATCCCAGGGCGGTGTCGGGTTTCTCGTCCGTAAGTCCCTTGTTAACAACGTGGTAAAGGTCGATAGTGTGTCGAGCAGGGTAGCGTACCTTATACTCAGAATAACCGATCGGTATTCGCTGTAGGTCATACAGGTATACGCGCCGACCTCGGCACACCCTGACGATGAAGTAGAGGCTATGTATGAGGAGATAGCAGAAGCCATACATACCTCCAAAACATACTTCACCGTTGTTATGGGGGACTTTAACGCAAAGGTGGGCACTCGGAATGGCGATGAGTTGAGAGTGGGGTCGTATGGGTATGGGCAGCGGAACCAAAGGGGCCAGCGGCTGGTCGACTTTATGGAGAAGGAGGGACTCTATGCGATGAACTCCTTCTTCAAGAAGCGACCATCCAGGAAGTGGACGTGGATAAGCCCCGATGGTTCAACCAAAAATGAGATCGACTTCATCATGACGACCAAGAAGCATATATTCGATGATGTCTCCGTGATCGGCAGGGTGAAAACCGGGAGTGATCACCGTATTGTTAGAGGCACATTGAATATCAATGTTAAGCTCGAAAGGTTTCGTCTGATGAAGTCCACGCTCCGTCCAGGATCCGCCCAAATCTAGAACCCCGAAGACTTTCAACTTGAACTGCATAATCGATTCCAGTGCCTCGCCGACTGCGAAACTGCGGACGAGATAAACAATGGGTTGGTGCAAACTGTCCACGCAGTGGGGTCCAAGTTCTATAAGACCCCACGCCGTAAAAGACCTCAAAAGCTCTCCAATACAACCATTAAGCTAATGGAAAACCGGACTGAGATGAGACTGCAATCTTCAGCTGATATGTCGGAATATGCTGAACTCAATAGACGAATCTCGAAATCCATGCGACACGACTTGCGTTCCTATAATACAGCGTGTATTAAGGACGCAATTGAGCGGAACCAAGGCTCTAAAGTGTTCGCACAGAATTCGTCTATTGGGCGTAGCCATATGACGAAGCTGAAGATCGATGACGGCAGTGTCATCTCATCGAAACCGGAGATATTGAGAGAGCTCGAGAGATTTTACGGACAGTTATACACCTCAACACGGGAACCCATTGATAGAACAGCTCAAGACACCAGAGCCAAACTAACCCGACACTACACTGAGGACATCCCAGACATCAGCCTGTACGAGATTAGAATGGCTCTCAAACAGCTCAAGAATAACAAGGCGCCGGGTGAAGACGGAATCACATCAGAACTTATGAGAGCGGGTGGAAAACCGGTACTTTTAGTCCTCCAGAAGTTATTTAATTCCGTCTTACTCGAGGGTACAACGCCAGAAGCATGGCACAGGAGTGTGGTGGTTCTTTTCTTCAAAAAAGGTGATAACACTTTATTGAAGAATTATAGACCTATCTCACTCCTGAGCCATGTATACAAGCTGTTTTCGAGAGTCATTACGAACCGTCTCGAACGTAGGTTTGATGACTTCCAGCCTCCCGAACAAGCCGGGTTCCGAAAAGGCTTTAGCACCGTAGACCACATACATACGCTCCGCCAGATTATACAGAAGACCGAGGAGTATAATCGGCCATTATGTCTAGCGTTTGTGGACTACGAGAAAGCCTTTGATTCAATCGAGACCTGGGCAGTATTGCAATCTCTCCAGCGGTGCCACATTGACTATAGGTACATCGAAGTGTTGAAGTGTTTGTACAGCAACGCCACCATGTCGATCCGACTACAGGACGAGAGCACGAAACCAATCCCATTGCAGCGTGGTGTGAGACAGGGAGACGTTATTTCTCCGAAACTGTTCACAAACGCATTGGAGGACGTTTTCAAGCTCTTGGACTGGAACGGATTCGGCATCAATATCAATGGCGAATACATCACTCACCTTCGTTTTGCCGATGATATAGTCATTATGGCAGAGTCGCTGGAGGACCTCAATACGATGCTCAGCGACCTCAGTAGCGTTTCCCAACAGGTGGGTCTTAAAATGAACATGGACAAGACGAAGATCATGTCTAATGTCCATGTTGCACCCGTACCGGTAATTGTTGGGAACGATACACTCGAAGTTGTTGACCACTATGTATACCTAGGACAAACTATCCAGGTAGGTCGGTCCAACTTCGACAAAGAGGTCGCCCGAAGAATCCAACTCGGATGGGCAGCGTTCGGGAAACTACGCGAAATCTTCTCGTCCAAAATACCGCAGTGCCTAAAGACGAAGGTTTTTAACCAGTGTGTGTTGCCAGTGATGACATATGGTACTGAGACGTGGTCC
The DNA here is from genome assembly GCA_911728495.1 of Furcula furcula. NCBI lineage: Eukaryota > Metazoa > Arthropoda > Insecta > Lepidoptera > Notodontidae > Furcula > Furcula furcula. The sequence continues at coordinate 4,037,281 of OU452264.1, read as the reverse complement.
CTAACTGTTGGCCTTTTGTGTGCATTACCCCAGCAAGAAAGATGCTGGTAGAGAAGATTGAGTTAAACGAATAATTAGAGCATAATCTGCTGTAAATGTGCGTTGAATAAAAAATTAGTGCATCATTTCGTTTTCGAGAAAAATCCGAAAAACGATTCTTGCTGGGGTAACGTTGTTCCAGCAAGAATATTTTAAACCAATGATCGGAGAGAAACATAAACTTCAGGAAATATAGCTTATATTTGTGCGTAATTGTGCGCTGAAAATGAAATTTGTGCGTCTTAAGATTTCAGAGTTATTACAATTCCTGCTGGGGTAACGTTTTGCAGAATCGTGTTTCTCGGAAACCAGTAATTGTGCACCTGTAGAATAAACGATTATCAGTAGCTCTTAATTTGTGCGTATTTGTGCATTAATTAGATTTTCAAAAATATTTACCGTTTTAGCGTAATAATGGATTTATGAAAACCAAAAAAAAGGTCCTAGCGCTTAAACGAACAAAAATTCATACACACTGAAAACGGTATTCGGTCCTTTTTAATACTCTTAACATCCACGAAAAGTTTCAAAACATATTATATACGCATTATTGAATAATATCACTTTGAATCAAAACTGATAATGTCTAGCTTTGACGTCAAAATACAAAAAACAAGACCAACCCTAGAGTTTTTGGTATAAACCAAGAATTAGAGCACTTAATGAAATACATATCCTGAAAATTTCAGCTTCAAATATTTCATAATAAAGAAGATACAAGCAAAAACTAGAACCCCTGTTAGATTACTGGTTATCCGACCAAATTGGAATGAACCCAAAAAAGCGAGGATTTCATACATACTCGTGACCTTCTTTAAATGACAGTATTATGTGAAGCTGTTGTCTGTACAGTTACGTTCATAATGTTTATCAACAATCGCGGTTATCTTAATAGTCCGTCAGGTGGTTATAGTTTGTCATTATTTTTACAATATATTGTTACAGTTCTGTTAAATTACTATTTAATTACGATAACCACAGAATGCATTGCATTAAAAAATCTATATTTCCAATACTTATAATAAAAACCGCTCTCCGAGAAAGTTCACTGACCTTTGTGTACGAACTATCGTGGACACGAACGGTGTACCAGTTTTCAATTAGAATCGTTTGAACGAACGTACGTGCTCCTACCCCGCCCGCATGTATTTCGGGGCGGCTCGTGCAAGCGATTATCGAAAGACACCGTTCGTGACCGCGAGACTACATTGAGTCAAAATCAAAATTGCATTGCAAGATTCCATTACCATTATACATATAGCTCAAGCAAGTAAAAGCGTGTTAAAAATACATACAATTCAATTAAATTGAGAACTTTCTCCTTTTTAACCGACTTCAAAAAAGGAGGAGGTTCTCAATTTGAATTCGAATTGTACGAATAGGCCGCTCCATTAATTGGGTCCCATAAAAAATTATTACGTACGAATAAGTAAGTAGTTCCTGAAAAAATGAGAATGGCGACTCTGAAAAAACTGTAGGAATGCTGGAGGTTGATGTTTTTATGGCTTTTTAAGGACAAAACTGGTCATAACACTGGCAAATATTGACCAATTTCAATGAATCTTTTTTTATTCGAAAGAAGGAACCTGTATATAATGAATCTGTATAAATTTGATCACCACCGATTAAGAACTTCCTGGAGAACCATGATTTATTTGGAGGAATTTATCTGGTAAAGACCATAAAATTGGGGTAAGTACTATTTGATATAATTACAAAATCTCTAATATTTACAAGATATAACAAATGAATCTATAATTTTATTTGATATAATGATCAGTAGATATAATGTTATGTATGTCGGGGTTTTTTAAAATTTATACTTGTTATAGTTTCATCACAAAAAAATATGTCATGCTCGCTATCGAATCGCTCTGCTTGTGGCGGCTTCGTGTGACGGGTCACCCCCTTCCCTCCAATATGGTTGAGGGGAGTGATGGCTGCTTCTCGAGTCAACCCGTGCGCGCGTGCTGCTTAGGGGGACTGCTCCGACTACTATCCCTTTTAGTTTGATTGTATTTTCTCGTATTTTTTTTCTTAGCGTAGCACTCGAGCTACGTGAGTGCAACCTACTTACTTTTTAAACAGGGATCAGTGTTGCCAACTTTACAATGGGATAAACTAGTTTCATGAACAAAATTGGTGGGTGAAAAAAAATATATATCTTATTTTATGGGCTAAACTAAGGAACTTAGTACACTATTTAACTCCCGCCCACTGAAGAATCTAATGACAAGGAAAGAGGTAACTAGATCGTCCATCCAGGTAGAAGGTCAAATAATTTTGTAGCAAATCTTCGTTTTCCATTGCTCATATTGAATTTGCAATACAGTTTTAATTTAATTTCTGGTTTTCCACTTCACAATTGACGGGCCCGTTGGTGTAGTGGTTAGAGACCCTGGCAACCAACCGAGGGGCGCGGGTTCGATTCCCACCAAGTGTCTGGGCGTCATAAGTATATCAGTATGTATTTACAAAAAAAGTATCATCATCATCACCAGCCGGAAGACGTCCACTGCTGAACATAGGCCTCCCCCTTCGAACGCCACAATGAACGACAATTGGCTATTTGCATCCACTGGTTACCTGCGACGCGCACAATGACAAAAAAGTATACTTATAAGTATTAGTATCAGCTGCCTGTTTACCATAGTAAAGGCTCTGCCTAGTTTGAGATCAGAAGATCGTTCGTCGATTGTCCCAAAATATTATTATCATTTTCATGTTTTTTGTTTCACGGGATTTACCCGGTCTTTTAAGAGGCTTGCGTGGGGACGAATCCAACACATAGAGGCCCTTTTTACAATTAAATGGTGTGTGGTTGGTTGGTACCTACCGAGGTCAACTACTTAATTGAAGAAAAAATAACAGTTTACCTCGGCAGCCAAGGGAACTATTGTAAATGTTTGGAAAGATAGTCTACTTACTAATCTTGGTGCGTAACGACACCAAGGACCCGAGTACTCTAGCGAGTTGGTCAAGCCCCCCCCCCCCCCCCTTGGCGTGTCTTCGTCGGCCGAGTGAAAACCGAAGGGGACCCGCGGGACTCAGCTCTGGCTTACCTTAATCGGCCGTCCAGAGAGGAGTTGTTAGAGCTATATGCTCCAGGGGTGGAAGTGCTAAAAGTCATAACGCCGCGAGTAACTCCGGAGAAAGCGCAGCATACCTCTCAACACAGGGGTGTTGAGCCACCCACACCGTTGTTGCCTTCCGCCGTCTTATGACGGCCGTATGGAGAGTCCATCTAGTGGGTGGCAAGTCACCACTTGTCAAAAAATAATGAGTAGGTGGCAAGAGACCCCGGCCTTTTACAACAGCCCAGTGTTCAGTCAACCAAATATCCACTCAAAAACATATAGTAATCTTTCCACATACTAGGTTAGGCACTATACTTATAATAGGCCAGAGTAGTCTGCCAGAGTCAACTGCTGTTTATATCTTATTTCCAGCAGTTTATTCTGACAGTGTCTTTCATATCATTAATTTCACCCAACAGACCTCTACGTCTTGGATTCGTCCCCACGCAAGCCTTTAAAAAGTCCGGGTGTGAAAACTAGAGAAAATAAAAATAAAACTAAAATAATAATAATAAATACACTTTATTCTACGTCAAAAGTTACATGTAATAATAATAATACGTTGAAGAAATCAATGTACAAAGGTGGCCTTATCGTTAAAAACCAATCTCTTCCAGGCAATCTACATTTAGTTTTAAAATAAAGTTTACTTGCGTATTAATATAACTGACATTGTATTGAACTCTTCACCTACATGAACTATAAGTAACTAGATACTATGCGTTTCATCTAAGAATGTGGCCGCCATCTTGCCATTTCAATTATATAATTACTAAAAATGATGTTTTAACAAAAATAGATAGCAAAATAAGACATTACATCAAATAATCAAAACCGAGGCGAATTTTTCATTTTGTGTTTACTCCGCTGCCGATACAAAAATCGTAAAAAACGAGTGAAGTTCCGCAGTATGGCGGACACATTCTTAGTTGAACATAGTACATACATAGTACATACTTTATAAAAAGAAAGGCACCAACTTTGGTTCTTGATTATATTTAAATTTAGAATAAAAGTAACTTCCGTTAACAGTTTTATACTTCAGTGTACCCAGGCAAAGCTGTTTGTGTGCAAAGTTAAGAAGGTCACGAGTATGTATGAAATCCTCGCTTTTTTGGGTTCATTCCAATTTGGTCGGATAACCAGTAATCTAACAGGGGTTCTAGTTTTTGCTTGTATCTTCTTTATTATGAAATATTTGAAGCTGAAATTTTCAGGATATGTATTTCATTAAGTGCTCTAATTCTTGGTTTATACCAAAAACTCTAGGGTTGGTCTTGTTTTTTGTATTTTGACGTCAAAGCTAGACATTATCAGTTTTGATTCAAAGTGATATTATTCAATAATGCGTATATAATATGTTTTGAAACTTTTCGTGGATGTTAAGAGTATTAAAAAGGACCGAATACCGTTTTCAGTGTGTATGAATTTTTGTTCGTTTAAGCGCTAGGACCTTTTTTTTGGTTTTCATAAATCCATTATTACGCTAAAACGGTAAATATTTTTGAAAATCTAATTAATGCACAAATACGCACAAATTAAGAGCTACTGATAATCGTTTATTCTACAGGTGCACAATTACTGGTTTCCGAGAAACACGATTCTGCAAAACGTTACCCCAGCAGGAATTGTAATAACTCTGAAATCTTAAGACGCACAAATTTCATTTTCAGCGCACAATTACGCACAAATATAAGCTATCTTTCCTGAAGTTTATGTTTCTCTCCGATCATTGGTTTAGAATCTTCTTGCTGGAACGACGTTACCCCAGCAAGAATCGTTTTTCGGATTTTTCTCGAAAACGAAAGGATGCACTAATTTTTTATTCCGCGCACATTTACAGCAGATTATGCTCTAATTATTCGTTTAACTCAATCTTCTCTACGACCATCTTTCTTGCTGGGGTAATGCTCACTGGCCTTTTGGATAAGCTCAAAGTCACACAACGAGCTATGGAGAGAGCTATGCTCGGAGTTTCTTTGCGCGACAGAATCCGAAATGAGGAGATTCGCCGAAGAACCAAGGTCACCGACATAGCTCTTAAAATCTGCAAGTTGAAGTGGCAATGGGCAGGCCACATCGCTCGGCGAACCGATAACCGCTGGGGAAGAAAGGTTCTCGAGTGGCGACCACGAACTGGAAGACGCAGCGTAGGTAGGCCTCCCACTAGGTGGACAGACGACATTGTGCGCGTCGCAGGTAACCGGTGGATGCAAATAGCCAATTGTCGGTCATTGTGGCGTTCGAAGGGGGAGGCCTATGTTCAGCAGTGGACGTTCTGGCTGGTGATGATGATGATGATGATGATTCTTGTTGGCTGTACACGAAGTGTATTCTGGTGATCACCAGGCCCCTGGCCTGATTACCAGGCCTGGTAATAACCAGAATACACTTCGACATGCATTATGCGTGCATATCCTGGCCCTTACTCTGTTGCAGTCGCGTCGAGAAATTCCCTAAGGTACGCTAAGATTGTTCCAGCTTGGAGCTGTGTAATAATCATACATACATAAAATTATGCCCTTTTTCCCGTAGGGGTAGGCAGAGCCCAAGGGCCGCTTTTCGCCTCCGTGCGAAACGAGACGTGATGGGTGGCGAACCACATCGCCGCCATTTTAGTTAATTAAATTATTTATATGATTGACCATTGCGTTCTCACGAATAAGGAGGGAAAGGGAAGGATAGGTGTTGTGAAAAGTAAGATTGGCAAGTTAGAGTGGGAAATAGGAAAAGTAGGATATTACCGCCCAGGAGGGCAAGGGATGGGACAGTAATAGCTAGGGAAGCCGGGGTCGCATACCCGTATACTATACCACAACTACCGGACAGGTAAGTTGGGATGAGTATCCCATGACTAATCATCAGGTGGTTTATAATTAGGCTACCGTCAGTGATTCTTAGATAAAACCTCCTTCCAGCTATCTAACAGCAAGTTATTATATGCCACTTTAATCAATGACTAAAGTGGCATATAATAACTTGCTGTTAGAGTGAGATATCCATTCTATCTTTAGAGCGATATCTCGTTCTAACACAATCTGATCAAGGTATCTTGGATGGGGTAAAAATGACTTATTTGTTTTAGGGTGGAGGCTGCTCATCTGTATACATTCCTCCAAATAAAATTCTAGATCGCGTCGCAGATCTATTAGAAAAAACTAAGAATGACCGTCGCAAAACCTTCAATGTATTGTTAGTTGATGAGGCTGACACAAACTCTGATGTTGGAGACATCAAACCTATAGACAATGATGCATCAATGAAGGTAGGTAATTACACAAAAATATATCATAAATGTATACCTTTTTTTTTTTGACGTGGGGGAAATCTTCAAAAGATAGATAGATAACCTAATACACGAAACGGGGGGATAAAAGATCCCCGGGAGCTGTGGGGCTCGACCGGGGTATGTGGGATTCTTACCCACTAAAACTCTCGCGGATGTCGCATCGGCACATAGAGAGGACCCAGGTCTCTCCGGTGGGATCTGCCCCGCACCGTGCCAGGTACCGTGTCAGGTTCCCGGGGGGCTACAATGCGCCCCCCCGGCGGCGGGCTCAAAGGCAAGGCACTTGGGGGTCACCGGAGAGACCTGGATCCCCTCTATGTGCCGATGCGACAGCCGCGAGGGTTTTAGTGGGTAAGAATCCCACATACCCCGGTCGAGCCCCACAGCTCCCGGGGACCTTTTGAAGATTTCCCTATTTGAATTAAGTGTCTCCATGCTTCGAAAGGCAAGTAAACAGTGGGTCCCAATTTTTTACCTACCTACTTAAAAAAAATTAGGTTATGTTTTCAACGCAAATTTAAAATTTTGTTGACGTAAAAAGAGTGCGGGTGGAGCTGCGAGGGTCAGCTAGTTAGAAGTAAAATTGTTTTAGGTAAAATGTAAACCCCTCACAGAAGAGGAAACAAATACATTGCTGAGTCTGATAGAGACTAGCAAAAATATACGGTACATGAAAACAGATGCGACCAGTAATGTATTGAAAGCTAAAGAATGGGCTAGACTAACAGACTGGTTTAATAACACAGCAACAATACGCCGGACGCGACGTCAGTTACAATTAAAATGGAAAAATTTAAAAAACTGTGCTCGGAGAAGAATCGCGGAGCTACAGATGGTTTGTTGCACAATGGGGAACTTGCATAAAAGTTTTAATGATAAATTATGATTATAAATTAATAGAAATAGTTCTAAAAAGAGCATTGCTAAAAGATTTTTTCTAAAATGATTATTTTTTTACGAAATATTTCATCTTTAAGTTACGTATCATGGAACGCAATTTGAAACACCACCAATCGCGCGTGACATCATACCTTGACTAGACGGCCATGCCAATCAATCTTCAAGAGAAAATCTCCATGTAAACACATTGATTTTATTTATTTTATTTTATCTATTTTTATTATTTTTATTGACGGGTCCGTTGCTCTAGTGGTTAGACACCCTGTCCGCTAACCGATGGGTCGTGGGTTCGATTCCCACCAAGTGTCTGGGTATTATTTATCTATTTAAGTATGTATTTACAAAAAAAAAGTATATAAGTATTAGTATCAGTTGTCTGGTTTCCATAGTACAGGCTCTGCCTAGTTTGGGATTAGATGACCGTGTGTGAATTGTCTCACGATATTATTATTATTATTTAAGTATGTATTTACAAAAAAAATGTATATAAGTATTAGTATCAGTTGTCTGGTTTCCATAGTACAGGCTCTGCATAGTTTGGCATCAGATGACCTTGTGTGAATTGTCTCACGATATTATTATTATTCCATTTATTTATTTTTGAACAATTGTTTTACATTTTTAAATATAAATATAAAAACAAGTAAGTACATTTAAAAATATAAAAAACCACTTCCAACCGGCTGCGGGAACAGGGCCCTAGCAGACGGTGGTCAAGGCTCCAGACAGAGAGGAACTTCCTCACAATGCGTGCCGTTTCCAATAGTACTGCCTTCTGCATCTGGCCCTTGATCCAGCCGTCTAACGTGAGCCTCTTAAGATGTTTGTCGAGGCTCTTGGCCATAAGGCCATGGGCGGAAATGACTATAGGTACAATGATTGCGTTATCAATGTCCCACATGTCGACAACCTCGTGCGCAAGATCAAGATATTTACATTGTTTATCTGTTTCCGCTTTCACGAGGTTCTCATCATGGGGGACAGTGACGTCTACAATCATTGCACGACGCTCGGTGCGATCGAATATCAGGCTTATTCTTATTATTATTAATGTAGAAAGGTTTAATTTATTTTAAGTTAAAAAATATAAGCATAACTATTTACAAAATTTAAGTAAATACTAAGTATATTAATATCCTGGGACAATCCACACACGGTCATCTGATACTAAACTAGGCAGAGCCTGTATTAAGGTGACCATACAACTGAAACAAACACTTATAGTACTTTTTTTGTAAAAACATTGATAATTAACACGCAGACGCAAGGTGGGAATCAAACCAACGATATAGTAGGCCAACGGGCCGGTCTAACTACATTACTGGAGTTTTTATGGATAATATTAATCTTCTCTGAACTGATAATTCTAGGGGATCATTTTATCATTCTGATTAGATTAGTCGTCAAAAGTGTAATGATAACATAATAATATTCAGTGGTAGTTTCTATAATCACTCGACAATCGCCATGAAAATTTACTAACTCGCACGTAAAATCAAAGAAATGACGTCACGGCTGTCAATGTGTTTTAAGATCGTTTGTTTTCGCGCCAACGTGGAAAATTCAACTTTTGATTTGCAATATCTAGATAATTTGTGCATATATTAACTTTTTTGTTTTTGGTATCTCTAAGCAAGTTTAAAATCTTTATCATACAGTAAAAAACAAAAATTGTGCAAGTTCCCCATTAATAACGTTTTTTTTACGGCGCAAATTTCGCATACTTACCTACTTAGAGATTGTTGAAAAATATCATTATCATCTGCAACAAATCGAAACATGTCCACTGCTGAACTAAAGCCCTCCCCTTTAGAAGGGAGGGGTTGCCATAATCCCCACGCTTGGCAGGCGGCTTCGGGATCGCAGTATAGGTGGTAGATAATCCAATAGAATGACGCTGCTGCCCGTCTTCTTGTTTTCCCTTAGCCTCGCCTCTTACGACACCCAACGAGAGGAGGAGGTGCTATTCTTACCAGGACACCCCACGAGTAAAAATATAGATTGGAAAATTACGTGCTTTCCTCTTGAACCCCCTAGGGGTTCCACGGACACTCGCAATTCCCCTTAAACCCCCTAGGGATTCCACGGACAAAATAACATAGATTTAGACCATAAAGACACTAGAGTATAGATTCGTCTTATTTATGCGTCTTTTTTTTTTTGTTTTACTCTTGGTACAAAAATATCACAGTTAAAATATCTTTATTATGTATAGGCCCCACGGAGGCACTTACACAAAAATATTTTTTTACAAACTACCACCGGATCATAACGCGGCCGCTACTGAAAAGATCCGGCTAGAAACTCAGCGGGCTTGTATTTTTGTCTTAATTTTATATATTTAAATTAAATATGAGTTGGGCCGTTCAAGCTAAAGATGCGCGACGGTTACTAATTCGACGATATCGAATCATCTACAACAACTAATGTACGCATTCGACTTGAAAATTAGTAATATACCATCGATATACTATACCAACTAGATTAGCTGTCACGTACAAAATGACATCGAAAATGTGGTCGCGGTTACATATACTTACACAACTATACACGTAGCTAGAAATTGTAGAAAATAGTTTTAAATAATTCGGAACGTCGGACTAATAGAAGCCTTCACATGTAGTAATAAAGTCTAATTCTGTATGCAGTAATGTTGTAAAACCTTTACATCGGAGACAAAGAAAAATCAATAAAACCGCCAAAGCTATACGAAAAAAAGTAGTTGTTTTGACTTAAACAAAAATGTACTCATGTAAAAAAAAAATCTTAACCACTATAAAATAAGGTTCAAAACAGGTGTGTTTCCATTGTGTGTGTACTGACTTACAAACTTATCCGTGCTGGTGGCAAAAATGAGAACTAACTTTTTTATTATGGTAATGACGTGTAGTTTAACAGTTTCGTATAGACAGTGGCGACACGCCTATCGGCAACATTAATTTTGTCAGTCTCTAGCGGAGAAAATATCAAATAAATAATTTTTATTTCGTATTATAATGATATCTTACTTAAATTTATTATTTAAACTAGTAGTAATAAGAACACGAAACGAAAAAAAAAATCTCCATCTGCAATTTTAGTATTACGATAAGTATTATATTATTTGGACAGTTTATAAACGCGCAATAAGGAATTTCGATACATCCTGTTGTCGGCTCGTACTAATTTGAAATAGAGCGACAGCCGTCTCCGTAGCTCTATTTTGGTGACCACTTTTCGGGTCGTGACAGCTAATCTAGTTGGTATAGTATATCGATGTAATATACTAATGTTCATAGTCGAAGAACCACTACTAATTATATTTTGTCCATTTTATTATTGGTTTTTTGACAGCTCGACCTTTAACGTATATAGGAACGTGAACATAGTTAGTGAACGAAATAATCGATATCGAAAAATGCGGCTATTCCACTTTTCCCATCCAGCTATCCCACCTAGGTGGGAAAAGTGGATTTTTTTTCCACTTTTCCCACCCAGGGTGGATAAGTGGAATTCTGTGGAATCAACTATTCCACTTTTCCCACCTAGGAGAAAAATTTGGATTTTCTTTTCCATAATTCCCTCCCAGGATGGATAAGTGGAATCAGCTCAGGTCCGACTCAGGGTGGTGAGTGGAATATATATTTGGAGTTTTCATTACTAGAGCAAAAATTAAATTAATGGGTATGCGGAGGCTGTGCTAGCTTGTCCTTGCGCTCCATTCTCTATGTCAGTTGCCGGTGGATGCAGTTCCAGTGCGTAGTCCCAGTGAGTCGGGGCTGATGCTGCATATTCCTCAGTGAGTCGGGGTGTGCAGTGAGTATGGCTGGCAGCTGCTTGACGTATCGGTGAGAGAAATTCGCTCTTCTTACAAGGACCGGCCGTAAGTGCCCCCTGCACTTACGGCCGGTCCTTGCGTGCCGCGCAGCGTGACGTTCTGTGTCACGTCAGTGACGTTCTGTGTCACGTCAGTAACGTTCAGTGTCACGTCGGTGACGCTCAGTGTCGTCGTCCAGTGTCATCCAGTGTCGTTCAGTGTCATTCAGTGTCGTCGTCCAGTGTCATCCAGTGTCGTTCAGTGTCATTCAGTGACGTTCAGTGTCGTTTTTTAGCAATAAATTTTCAATATTATTGTCTAGTCACCTGTAATAACCGTTAACGCTGTACTGTTATTAAATCGCTTTAACATTATGACGTCACACCTATAAGGTGACCAATCTTGGTGCGTTTATAGTCACGTGATTTTTATATAAATTTTAATTGTTTATAATTAATTGAAAAACTTATTTTTTAACTTTTTTGCTTTAAATATCAATAATATTAATAATAAAGTTTTAGAATATTTTTTTTTTTTTTCAAATACCTAATTAGCAGTTATTTCTATCGATTATTTGTAATCTGTGGCACAATCGTAGTTATCGTTATGTGTGGCAACTCACTAAAGTGTGGTACGCGTCCATGAAGTACAATATTATTTCTGTGAATTTGTAACTTTAACAATACGAAACTTCATGGGCGTCAGCTGTCAAAAACCAATAATAAAATGGACAGAGTATAATAATTACTAACGGCGTGTGAACTAGATTGTTCGCGACTAATGGTCGGTCCCAATACTCTACCGCCGATAGCAATCTCAGTTAAAAAGTAACAATATGACACGACATTAATTTTCTTATCTCTAGTAAGCTTCAAGGTCTCAAAGCTACACCAATAGTACGGACAGATATTTCTATCTTTGTTTATTGAAACGGAAATATGTCATAAAGCTATCGATGGTTACTATTTTAATTGATAGTAAGAGATAGATAGGATAATGGGACTGGCAGTTAGTCGACAGATTTTGGAACGAAATATGAATGAATTATTTGCCGTTCCGGTCCCGGAATGAAATGTCAAACCACGTCATTCAATCCACCCAATAGGTAATTAGTCTTGCAACATAATTTATAAAGTCTAATAATTCGAATGGAATCATTCATAGTCGCGCATCTTTAGTTCAATCCCACGCAGCTTTATCCTCCAGGTAATCCTTTTTTCGACAATCGGCTTTTTATCAAAGTCTTAAAATTCATTGAAACATCTCCGATCAAAGTAACTTCTCTTGAAAGTGTCCACAATAAGCGCAATGATCATGGTCACGAGCGTCCGCTTGCCGATCACCCCGCGCGTGACCTCATCAGGTTTTCATTTCATAAATTCTCCAGACAGGTGTCGCAAACCAAAACCCCTCAGATGATGTCTTGGACAGGGTGTCCAAGATACTGAGGAACGAATTCAGCGAAGACCCTCTTAGCGGGAACCGAGACCAGGTGGAGTTTGTTCAGGACGAAGATGTTGGCAGCGATGGCAGCAGTATTTGCAGTGATAGTACCGTTGAAGAGTCAGCAGTTATGCCAGACAGCCTGTCTGTGCCAGTTGGCAGTGTGATGGACTATGAACTGCTAGAAGACACTGCGAGTCAGGCGGCAGTTAAGATTGACCCTGATACGTTTAAAACGCATACACTTCAAAAAGGTAATTTTTAACATTTTATTTTGCTTATATCCGTGCGCGAGAGTCTAACTAGAGTAGATACGGCACTGCGCCTTAATCAATGCGTTTTTAAACAACTACTATTTTTTTTTTAAAATCATATCATTGAAATATAACTACTTTTACGGATTGTATCACGATTTATTTAAGTAGAAGTAGTTTCTAACCCGGTACTCGTGGGATGCCGGGTTAGAATAGGCATGATGACTCAGCGTCGAGACCTGGTCGCAGTCATCGGATCGGACCTCTCCCTGGGCAGCGTAGTGTCGGCTATGCTGTCCGGGGATGCGGCGTGGGGAGCGATGGCCGCCTTCTGCGAGACTGTCATGTCCCAGAAGGAGGCCGCCGAGCGGGAACGCGAACGCGCTGATCCCGCTCGGCGACGAAGGCGCAGGCCGCGTCAAGCGGCCGCCCAACGTCTCGCTCCCCAGCCCTGAGCCCGGGGCTATAAACAACGGGCAACCTTCGGAGTCGCTGGACGCTCGGGGTGTGGGCCCTTTGAGCGTCCATTGAGTACGGTGGCGACTCCGAGGAGGACGGCGGCGGGGTTGCGACCCCCGTTCCCGTGAGCACCGTGACAGGTTCCCGGGGGGCTACAATGCGCCCCCCGGCGGCGGGCTCAAAGGCAAGGCACTGAGGGGCCCCTGGTGCAGATCCCACCGGAGAGCCCTGGGGTCCCCCCTCTCATGTGCCGATGCGACAGCCGCGGGGGTTTTAGTGGGTAAGAATCCCACATACCCCGGTCGAGCCCCACAGCTCCCGGGGATCTTTCGAAGATTTCCCCCGCGTCAAAAAAAAAAAAAAAAAAAAAAGGCATGATGACTCTTCGGAGTCGCTGGACGCTCGAGGTGTGGGCCCCTTGAGCGTCCATTGAGTACGGCGGCGACTCCGAGGAGGACGGCGGCGGGGTTGCGACCCCCGTCCCCGTGAGCACCGTGACAGGTTCCCGGGGGGCTACAATGCGCCCCCCGGCGGCGGGCTCAAAGGCAAGGCACTGAGGGGCCCCTGGTGCAGATCCCACCGGAGAGCCCTGGGGTCTCCCCTCTCATGTGCCGATGCGACAGCCGCGGGGGTTTTAGTGGGTAAGAATCCCACATACCCCGGTCGAGCCCCACAGCTCCCGGGGATCTTTCGAAGATTTACCCCGCGTCAAAAAAAAGCAGAAGACTCATTTTGAAAAAATACTCTATAACGTACTTACGGGTCTACTGTTGCCGAAAATAATCATATTTTTGTATTAATTTTACAATTAATAGCAATATTTTCAATTTTTAAAATAGAATTTGAATTTCGTTCCAAAACGATGGCCGGTGCATGGCGCCATTTTGTGACGTCACTCCAGCGGTGTAAATAAACATCTGTCTAGGTATAAAAGTGAATCATTGTATGAAAGAAAATGTTGAGATGACAGTTTGACAGTTGTTTATTTACACAGGATTGACGTCATTCACTCTGATTAGCGTTTATTACAAAATGGCGATTAGCTATATTTGAGTAATTTATTTGCTTAAATATCACGAAAATCTCTCTATTATTATGAAAATGAGATGCATTTTTGGAATCAGTGCCGTCTGTTCTAATATTTAAAACCACAGATTTATTGGTATTGTGTTGCAGTCATCATGCCTATTGCATCCCCCATCTCCTCTCGTTGGGTGTCGTAAGAGGCGACTAAGCGAGAACAGGAAGACGGGCAGCAGCGTCTTTCTTTTGGATTTATCTTCCACCTACACTGCGATCCCCAAGCCGCCTGCCAAGCGTGGGGATTATGGCCACCCCACTCTTCCAAGGGGGAGGCCTGCTAATGAAGTAGAAGTAGTTTAATTTCAATGTGTAGATTTCGCGTAAATAAAACACCAAAAATATATCATTATAATTTTCATGCAAGTTACCAACAATAACCAATCAGTTGGCGTGTTTTCATTTCATTCCGTTTAGGGTTAAGTGCCTATAATACTCACTTTATTCGTACTTAACTCTGGCTCTTATTTATGAACCATACATAAATACTTCTGTACGGCAACCACACCGTACAAACACTTAATGCACTATTTGTACATAGGCGGACTCAATGCCTCCTGTTGAATAAGATAATATTGTAACGTTACATACAATATTTTGTTTATTTTCCAGTTAAGATGGAAACCAAGATGGATGAAGGCAGAAAGGCCACGGATATTGCCATGGCGGAGTATTACAAAGCCAAAAAGCTAGTTATGGATGCAAAATTAAACAATATTCTATTACAGAATGAAAAACTAAAATTAGAAAATGAAAAGTTAAAACTAGAAGTAGAACAATTAAGGAATAAATAATTTTAAGTACTTAAATGAATATTATTTTTAATTTTGTTACGTACTTACTGCCGCACCTACAAATCTCAATTATAGTAAATTAACATAAAGACAATGTTTGTATTTGCATTATTTCGACACACGAAGCCTAATTAATACTTAATACGTTGATAGTGTTTAGATATATTAATTATCTCGTATTCAATAATCAGAAATAATCGTATGAGGCTCTGAGAGTTAAAATAAATAGGTTTAAAAATTAATTATTTAAAATTAAAGTTAATTGACATCTGTGAGTACCGCAGTTACTATTTTTTTTTACCTGTCGATCTATTAAAGTGTACGTCCATTATACTCTATTTCAAATAAACTTGAAAACGATTACAACTTTAAGCGGTCGAAAAACATGTCCGCCGTATATCTGACTATGCAACACTGCTGGAGATAGGCCTCCCCCAATACACGCCATTGAGCCCGGTCTTCGGCTCACCTCATCCAGTCACTGCCAACTGCTTTGCGTATGTCTTCACCCCACCTGGTCACAGGGCGTCCTCCGCTACGTTTTCCAGTTCGTAGTCTCCACTCCAGAACCAGTCTTCCCCAATCATCGGTTCTTCGGCAAATATGGCCAGCCTAATTCCACTTCAGCTTGCTAATCCGTTGAGCTATGTCTGTGACTTTTGTTCTCTGGCGAATTACTTCGTCTCATAATCGATCCCTCAGAGAAACGCCGAGCATAGTTCTATGAATAATACAAAGTGGTAGTTGTTTCTGCTATCTCGTCACGTTAGCGATGTATGCGTTAAGTAGTTATTGAGGCGCAAACGTATTTTTAATCGTTTACAAGTTATTTGAAACAGAGTGTTACACAAAACTACTATGATACCGTGACTAACAATCTTATACATCATAAATTAAACCTACATAATATGTTTCAACCTTCGCTTGGCTACTTTATCCAAGTATAGTAGTACGATCGCCGGTCAGAAAGAATTTAGTACGTTAACCTGCTATTATTACCTGTCTCTGTCGCTCCCGGGCATAATACATTGCGTCACGCTCGCACAGATGCAATGACCGCGTATGTGCAAGGTGACGAAATACATCCCACTCATGAGCGACAGAGACAGGTAATGAAAGGTCAACGTACCAAATTCTTCCTGCTCGGCGATCGTACTTTAGTCATTAATGAAGTATAATTATATATTTCAGCGCACTCAGATAATATAGGCTATAGAGTGGCCTATAGGAACATTCTCGTACAAGATATAGTTATTATGTGTTAGTACACATTTATATTCATCAGTAAATCATACAAGACAATTAAGTACTCATCGATTTATTTTATTTGTACTAAATTAAGTATGTGGGATGAAATAAGACTCGAAAAATGGTCAAGAAAACGCTTTGCACCTTATTTTGTAGTAGTTAAGTTTTATATTTAAATGCTTATGTAAATACAACTGCTACCATATTTTGGCTGTCATTCTGTTCGTGATTAATTAATCTAGTATAAATTATAAATCGATGATACATCTAAAGAGGCACACTAGAAAAGTTACTTCAACTTGTTGAATACTTACAAACCCCGGGCAATGCCGGGGCTGGTAGTTAGTTATATATAATTCAGTACATCGTAACGTGGGGACAGGGATCGACTCCTAGTTACGGATGCGTAGAACTGCGCGGAGTCGCGCGGCGTGCGCGTGCGCAGCGGATCTGAGAAGTTCACCGCGTACAGCCCGAAGCGTACTCTGTAACATCATCATCATGAACAGCCGTAATACGTTCACAGCTAGACAGAGGCCTAAGGCTGCCTGTCCACCGGAGCGGAGCGAGGCAGTGGAGCGGAGAAACCGCTCCACTCCAAAATCTTATTGAATCTTATTGGTTAATATTTCTCCGTTTCTCCGCCCCACTGCCTCGCTCCGCTCCGGTGGACAGGCAGCCTTAGAAGGGAGGGTTTGCCATATTCTCCACGCTTGGTAAACGCCTTGGAGATCGCAGAATAGGTGGTAGATAATCCAATAGAAAGTCGCTGCTACCCGTCTTCCTGATTTCCCTTAGTCGCCTATTACGGACACCCAACGGGATTATATGCGAGGGTGCTATTCTTCCGGTTGACGGACACTGAAACCGTGGCCATATTTCAGTACTGTATTTATAACTTGCCAGGTGGTAGGTTCCTTGTGCAAGGAACCATCCAGGTAGGTACCTACCACCGCAGTGTCAGATATTCTGCCGCCAAGCAGCAGTGTGTTGTGTTCCGTTGGGAAGGGCACTGTAGCTGGTGAAATGACCGGATACACAAGAGTTCATTCGTAGTCTTTAAGGTCGGCAACGCGCTAGTGATTCTTCAGGTGTTGCTAGCATCCATAAGCTGCGGTGACTGCTTACCATCAGGCGGGTCGCCTCTTTATTTATCCCATGAGTGGTAAGTATAAAAAAAAAAGTTTGGTTTCATAGTACAGGCTCTATCTACTTCGGTATCAGATGACCGTGTGTGAATTGCACCAGGACTTAAACAAGTTATAGACAAGTTACACTTACTTATATCCGCCCATCCATTCGTAGTTGTCTATAAGACTCCACACGTTATAACCAATCACTGATACGCCGTCACCTATAGCAAGCAAAATCTGGAAAGATAAATACAATATGTGTACACAATCAGTCCTGAAATTGATCTGTTCTCAAACTCCTTGGTTACATTCAAGAAGCTAATTAAAGATTTATTTATGAAATAATATTTAATGTATTTAATTATTAATTTTTAGTTATCTATTTTTAATTTAGAAGCGTTTTTATTTTACTACTTAAGGATAGGTACTTTATTTTTCCTTAGTTTTAATTGAAGTTTTTGTTTCTTTTTTTGTAGTCGCTGTAATAAGTTGCATTGATTTTTAGTGAATGTTGGTATACCTATAAGTGGCATATATATAAGAACCATTTATTGTGAAATTTTAAGAAAATGTTTTATATGTATGACGTTGGTAAACCTTTTTTAAATAAATAAATAAATATGTGCTCACTAAAAGATAACCCATACTACTTACATCGGACCATACTATGACCAATCTAATAAAAAAAAAATATTAAAGTCGATCAAGCGGCTTCTCAGTTATAACAAGACAAAAGTTTAATGTTATGTTTTGTAAAGAACAACAATGGCTATGTGCGGACATTGACTTTTTAGGTCTACAGTCAGGCTCATATACATACATTAGTGATGCGCATGGTACTAGATCTTGGCTAGATCACATAGTTGTAACTGAAGCCGCGAACTTAACTGTAATGGACGTTAAAATTAAGCATAGTGTAACATGGTCAGATCACTTTCCGATAGAAGTAACATGCAATATTAATATATTAAAACCTAAATTAAATACATGTTATAATCAACTTAATAGGTGCCTTTGGGGAGTCAAGGATCAGTCCCAAATAGATCATTATAAGCAGTTGTGTTCAATAAAGTTACGTGATGTAGATTTTCCCCCAGAGTTTAAAAATTGTTCAAATGTAACTTGTGATAATATTCAACATAGAGTCATAATAGATAATCTCTATATTAATATAACAAATATATTAAGCAATGCTGCTACCAACTGTCACAACAGTAAATTCAATAATAAACCATCCAATCATAATAAAAAGAATAATATTGTAGGCTGGAACAAATATGTAAGAGAGGCCCATGCGGAGGCCCGGCTTTGGTTCCTGGAATGGGTCACTTATGGGAAACCCTCTTTTGGTCCTATATATAAAAAAATGCATGATTCCCGTATTAAGTTTAAGTTAAGACTTAGGTGGTGTCAAAATAATCAGTCACAGATAAAAATGGATATTCTAGCTGAACAACATAGAGCCAATAATTTTAGTAAGTTTTGGAGTGAGACTAATAAACTGTCCCCAAAGCCGAGTATTCCAGTGAGTATCAATGGTGTCAGCGAACCAGAAATGATTGCCAATCAGTTTAAGGATTATTTTAAAGTGTGCACCCAATTAGGGCCCGTGAAATTATTGGATAGTAGTGATAGTATGTGTAAATCGCAGAATGGGAAATCTATTGTTATGATTACCCCGAAGGAGGTGGCGCAGGCAGTGAATGACATGAAAAGAGGAAGGTCACCGGGTCATGACTCTTTGAGTATAGAACACTTGCAATATGCGGGTGTACACTTACCAAGGGTGTTAGCCATGTTATTCACATTTTGCGTGGGACATTCATACATACCCGAGGGCATGATGAGGACAATAGTTGTTCCCATTATTAAAAATAAGACTGGAGATTCATCTAACTTGCAAAATTACAGGCCTATATCGTTAGCAACAATAATAGCAAAAGTGCTTGACAGGGTTCTTGACAGTCATTTAGGAAAACATCTTAATTTGCATGACGCCCAGTTCGGGTTTCGTGCTGGGTTGTCCACTGAAACAGCGATATTAACTCTTAAGCACACTGTCAAGTACTACACTAATAGAAGCACGCCTGTGTATGCGTGCTTTTTGGACTTGTCAAAAGCGTTTGATATGGTGAGATATGACAGGCTGTGGTATAAGCTTTCCAATGAAACTGAGCTTCCCCATGAACTCATATCTCTATTTAAATATTGGTATGGTAACCAACGCAATTGTATTAGGTGGGCAGGAGCACTGTCTGACTCGTATAGGTTGGAGTGTGGGGTGAGGCAGGGTGGTCTGACTTCCCCTAGGCTCTTCAATCTGTACGTGGATGGACTGATCCGTGAGCTCGGCAGTACCGGAATCGGTTGCTCAATTGATGGAACATTTATAAATAATATTAGCTACGCTGATGATATGGTTCTGCTGAGCCCATCGATCAGTGCTCTTAGGCGTTTGATTAAAGTATGTGAGTGTTATGCGGAGGCTCATGGGCTTATATATAATACAACCAAGAGTGAATTGGTGGTTTTTAAGGCCAGAACTAAGACTTATGATACCATCCCGCAAGTAAAATTAAATGGCATTGTCCTTAACAGAGTATCCCAATTTAAGTATCTGGGCCACTGGATAACTGAGGCACTTGCAGATGATGTGGATATTGAAAGGGAACGCAGGGCATTGTCAGTCCGAGCGAATATGTTAGCCCGTAGATTTGCTCGCTGTACTTCACAGGTCAAAGTCACATTGTTCAGAGCATACTGTCAATCTTTTTATACATGCAGTCTATGGGTGAAATATACGCAAAGGGTTTACAATGCCTTGCGTGTTCAATACAATAACACGTTCAGGGTGCTGATGGGGCTGCCACGATTCTGTAGTGCATCTGGCATGTTTGCAGAGGCAAAAGTTGATGGGTTTGGAGCCATACTCCGAAAGAGAACAGCTTCCTTGATGAGTAGAATACGTGGTAGCTCCAACAGCATCCTGAAACTTATAGCAAGCAGAATGGACTCAGATTGTCCATTCATGGAGCACTGGAGGATACTGCATGTTGTACCCCAGTAGCTGCTTTGCTGTAAATTTTTAATATTTAAATCAATTATTTATAATTTTTATATTAATATTATTATTATTTTTCATAATTTTATTTTATTCGCAAATTTGTTTTAATTATTTTTTTCTAAATTTATTGTAGTAATTTTAATAAATGTTTCAAATTGTATAATGTGGATATGGACATTTTTGGTCTGAAATAAATGCATATTTATTTTATTTATTTATAGAGCGTCCAACCGTTTATTTTCTTTTTGACAGCACCAATAGAACGTAACCGCGTCATGTTACGCAAAACTTCACTTTTTAAAGTTCACTTAAAGTGAACTTTTAAAAGTGAACTTCACTTTAAGTGAACTTTTACTCACTTTAAGTGAACTTTTACTTACTTAAAGTGAACTTTTAAAAGTGAACTTCACTTTAAGTGAACTTTTGCGTAACATGACACAGTTACGTTCTATTGGTGCTGTCAAAAAGAAAATAAACGGTTGGACGCTCTATAGTTTCACTTAAGTCTGATCGTGGTGGGCCCTCCTTCTAGACCAGCCATACTCAACATGCTGCCCGCTAGCCTTTTCTATACGGTCCGAAGTCTAGTAGATACAGTATTTTTAGATTAACTAGTTATTTATTGATAAATGTACAAAAGTAATGCAAAAAAAGGTCGTTCGAATAAGGTTCGAATGAATAAATGTTCATTTCACTCGCATACTCTCATAAAATAACACGCACACCGAATTTAAATATCCGAAAGAAATGTTTTCTATTAATGGAAAATCCTTTAATTTTTAAATAAATGCTATATTTCCAATAATGTGATTTAATGTAATTTAATATACTTAGGGTAAGTAGTTATTATTAAACATACAATAGGTTAGGATATAATAATAATTTAGATAATATAATAATTTAGGCTAGATTATTGCGGCTCACAGAGTAAAGCAGAAGCAACTATGCGGCCTGCAGGGTAAAGCAGAAACGACTATGTGGCCCAGGGGTAAAAAAGGTTGAGTATGGCTGTTCTAGACGGAGAAATTTACTAAGTAGGTATAAATGAATCTTATATACCTGTTTCAAGTATCCAATCATGTAATCTACTCGATCCTTGTCGTGGAGTCCGGAGGACATGCTGGGGAATCCATTCTCCGTGATTAAAATATCTATAGCACCATAGGAGGCGTTCAGCCACTGTAGCTGGTGACGTAGACCCTCAGGGTATACCTAAATGAAAAGTATTTACAATAAAAATAAAAACCTTTGGACCAATTAAACTTATTTTACAATTCGTCGGCCGGTCCCAATACTCTATCGCCGATAGCAAGTTCAGATAAAAAGTTAACTTTAAACTATCTGTTACTGCTGTTTCAATAACAAAATTGACGTCGTTGTAACCTTAGGATTCTAAAGGTACGCGTCCATTGGCCAGCGCCGGACGCACCGCACGCACGGCACGCAACAGATTTTAGTTTGCTTTCTATGATTTTGACGGCCCGCATCGGAAAATGCCGGCGCGGATAATGGACGCAGCGCTATGTAAAATCATAGAAAGCAAACTAAAATCCGTTGCGTGCCGTGCGTGCGGTGCGTCCGGCGCGGGCCAATGGACGCGTGCCTTTAGTGTTCCTGCGCTCAACTTTCTGCCACTTGAGACAAATGACAAACACATGACGGCCCCGTGTTGGTCTAGTGGTTAGTGACCCTGTCTGCTACCCAACGGGTCGTGGGTTCGATTCCCACCAAGTGTCTGGGTGTTTTATCTATTTATGTATGTATTTTACAAAAAAATATACTAAAAGTATATAATTATGTATTAGTATCAGTTGTCTGGTTTCCATAGTACAGGGTCTGCCTAGTTTGGGATCAGATGACCGTGTGTGAATTGCCCCAGGATATTATTATTATTATATGTTGCTAACTAAGCTATTTTAGGGTTCAGCAGGAACCCTCACAGGGTCCTGGGGACCTTTTGAAGGTTTCCCCCGCGTCAAAAAAGGCATCGGTAGTAGCCCGGGACTATAATATAACGATAAAGCTTCGGAGTCACCAGAACGCTTGGAGTGTGGGGACTAGCCATCGAGTACGGCGGTGGCTGCTAGGACAGTGGCGGGATTGCGACCTCCGTCACCGTGAGCACCGTGACAGGTTTTCTGGGGTATAATAAAAAATATTGGTTCATTCATTTATTAAAATAATATTATTTTTATTATTATTCATATTAATTTCATTACATTTATTTACAAAGTACGAGAAATCAGATGATTATCCCGCGATAAACCTCCGAAATGGAGCGATAGCCTAAAACTGTCATTTGTCTACCAACAGTAAGCTGCTAATATTTTATAGAAACACTTGACAGTCATTTTCTATGAATCTACTTAACTTTGGTAAGCTTTGGGACCACGGAAAGATAGATCAATCAGTAAAGGTAAATATTTCTTATCTGTCTTTGTTTATTGAAACGCAAATGTGTCATAATAGCTATCGATGGTATCTATTTTAACTGATAGCAAGAGGTAGATAGGATATTGGGACCGGCAGTTAGCCTATCTGAGTAGCAAAAAAAAGCTTTTAAAAACCGCGAAGTTGCGTGTTTGTCGGGTTTTTTAAGGATTTCTAAATAACTGTAGTAGGTCCTTGCATAGAAATATAATTTTTTTTTTCTGTAAAGTATAGATAGACAAATAGTAAAAGTATTAGGTACCTATAGTTATCTCATATTTTTCCCTCCACAAACTGAAGAGATAAGGGAATAGGGGGTATTTTTGAAAGATTTGATTATAAGCCGAAAACTAAATTATATAAACCAAGTTATAAATCTGTTTTGAAATGTGGAAATGAAGCCCTTTCATATGATAACCCACTTGATATAGTATTCACACTTTCAAATTTAGACGCCGCATTTTAAACCTTTTTTTGATCCATTTGCATTGTAGGGATCTAAAACTATCCCAAGTTTCAAATCGATAGCATTGTGATCCCAGCCAGCAGTGGTTCCAGAAATACATATAAAGGTGTGACAGGCAGACGAAGCCGACTTCAAAAAAGGAGGAGGTTCTCAATTCGTCTGTATTTTTTTTTTTTATGTATGTTCGCGCATAACTCTGGCAACTATGAACCGATTTGGAAAAATCTTTCTTCCATCCACTCCAATCCATTGATTGGGTCCCATAAAAAATTATTGCTTAGTAATAAGTAGTTCCTGAAAAAACAAGAATGGTGACTGCGCAGGAAAGCTGCAGGAAAGCCTATATAGATGACTTTATGTCGCTTTTTAAGGACAAAAATGGTCATAACTCTGGCAAATATTTACCAATTTCAATGATTCTTTTTTTATTCGAAAGAAGAAGCCACTGTATTAAATCTGTATGAATTTTATTACAACCGGATAAGAACTTCCTGGAGGACCATGAACGATGTGGAGGAATTTATCTGGTAAAAACCATAAAACTGATGTTCTCCATTACATTGCTCTGACAATTATGAACCGATTTCGATGATTATTTTTTTTATTCGAGAGAGTACTACTATGAAGATTACATGCAAATTTCATTACGACCGGATATTTTTTTCTGAAGAAACATGAATTATGTAAAACTATGTAGTCGATAATGTGATCATAATCTACCTAGATCATTTTACGGTCTTCGATGGTTCAATCTTTATATATGAAAATATCACTAAAAAGTTAAAAATAAAAACTTTAAAAAAAAAAATTTGAACCGAATTCAATATCACTGAAAAGTTTAAAATAATTTAAATATTATTGAAGTTGGTGCCAAATATACACAGCCGGTAAGCTAACACCAACTTCAATTATATTTAAATTATTTTATACTTTTCAGTGATATTGAAGTCGATTCAATTTTTTTTTTAAAGATTTTATTACCTTATAAGTATGGAACTTAACTAATTAAACTTATAGGTATGGACTAAAAACACAATGGCTTCGTTAACAATTTGTATATAAATAGATTATACTTAAAACTTAATTATAAATGAGCCCAGTATATATATACGACATTCAAATATGATCTTACTCCAAACCAGTCGACCTCTGTGGCCTTCCAACCAGGATGCCTCTCCTGTACCACGCCAATTTCATCAGAGCCGTAGAATGGCCAGATACCGATCTTCTCACCAGGCGCGGCTTTGTGAACTAGTCTTGTGGTGTAATGGTTCAGGCCATAAAAATCGTAGGTCCCTGGAATTATAACAATTTGTACATTAACTTGAATATCATTAGCAGCCGAAGAATGACGTACATGGCTGAACGAAGGCCTCCCCCTTAGAAGGGAGGGTTTGCCATAATCCCCACGCTTGGCAGGCGGCTTGGGGATCGCAGTATAGCTGGAAGATAAATCCAAAAGAAAGACGCTGCTGCCCGTCTTCCCGTTCTCGCTTAAACGGCCTACAGACGGCCCTTAAATCAGTGGCGATATCGGGACAGCGGTGGTGGGGATGAAATCGGCTACTACTCTACACTACACACGACCCAACCAGTTAGTACAGAACCGACCGAGCAACAGACTGCTCGTTGATCCGAGATGCCGCCGACACTATCAAAACAGCAAAAAAAGGCATTGCCTTGGCACTTACTATGGTGCCAACAGGCGTGGGTTCGATTCCCACCAAGTGTCTGGGTGTTTTATCTATATTTTCTTCTGTTGGTCGAGTGTTTTAACTATCTATCCTTTTGAGGTGGGCGTTAATAGCTGCGACACAGTTTTTAACTAATTTAGCTATTATCGTACTTATGTAAATGTTAACATATGTTTTAGTTCCAATAAAATATGATTTGATTTGATATAAGTATGTATTCACAAAAAAAAAGTATATAAATGTATTAGTATCAGTTGTCTGGTTTCCATAGTACAGGCTCTGTCTAGTTTGGGATCAGATGACCGTGTGTGAATTGTCCCAGGATATTATATTATATTATACCTTATTATACCCATTCATTCGTTCATTCTTCGCACAGAGCGGAGCGCCTGCACGTCGTATCGCCCACAGAACACTATCACAGAACACTATGTATCGCCGCAGCACTCGAGCGCATACTGCGTAGAAATCAGTCCCGATTTCGCTACACACGAGCCGACAACGCTCCCTAGACGATAATCGCCCCTAAATCGGGAGCTCGCCCGAACCGATTTCAGACCCGATTTCTGAACAATAAAAATTGGATACGATTTGCCTGTACACGAGGGACGATTTAGGGTCCTCCCCACCACTGTCCCGATATTGCCACTGATTTTAGTGCCGTGTGTAGGGCTTTTTAGTCTCATTTTACGACAGCCAACGAGAGGAAATGGGGGGGGGGGGGGTTCTAACCCGGCACCCCACGGGAAGGGAAGCTATGATAATGGTATTAGAAAATGTTAAGTTATGTACAGATAGATCGACTGGCGAAAATCTACGGTATCCACTATGAAACCATAAATCATCGCAAAAGTGGACAGAGTTAATTATTATTAATAAAAACCCTAATTTTAATTTGTGTGAAGGATGGCTAAATGTCGACAGTAGGATAAAAACTTCGAAATGTAAGTAGGTTTCTCCAATGTACCCTAGAGTTACTGGACGTTTGGGATGCGGGCCTTAGACGTCCTTTGAGTACGGCAGCGACTCCGAGGTGTACGGTGGCGGGGCCGCGACCCTCATCCCTGTGAGCATCATGATAGGATCTCGGGGGACTATAATGCGTCCCCGGAGGCTGGCTCAGAGATAGCTCTGAGGGGTACCTGGTGTAGATCCCACCAGAAAACCCTTTCTCATATGCTGATGTGACAGCCGCTGATGTTTGAGTGGGTAAGAATCCCACATACTCCAGTTGACCAACCAGTACAGGGTAGATTTTGGAGGTTTCCCTGTGAGAGCATTAAAAAAGGGTAGGTACCCTGGAAACCAATATGAATGTCAATACCTGTCCTGCCTGATTGGCAGAATTAGAAGTTGGGTTGGATTGACACAAAAACTAAAAAGAACTATAATTTTTATACTTTCACTATTTTGAAATCAAACTACTTTTACGGATTTTATCGCGGTTTATTTTTTGATTTTACTATCCCGACGTTTCGAATGCTTTACAGCACCCATGGTCACGGGAGGACTGAGATGTTGAACGTCCTTATGTCACAATTATGCCGGTGTACCCTCAGGTCTTCTTAGTTATTATTGTTGGTCCGATCTACGCAGTAAGAGCTTACAGTATCTTGAGGCCGTGCAGTATTTTGATTGCTATTGGATTTAATTATATTTATCACAGGATCCCAAGCTGGTGGTAACACCCAACCATCTTCTCTATTAAAATTAGGATGTTTTTCACTATTTTCCCTACCTTTTACAAATTCAATCTCTTCAGGTGTGAAAGGCAGCAGTCTGGGTCGCGAGTAGCCTTCTCTTCTTGCGTTCTCTGCCAACAGATTTTCTATCTTCGGAGGCCATCCGCCTTGCTTCGAGAAGATAGGATAACTGTATCGTCCTTCCTAAAACATTGGATATAAAAGCTATGTCAATACAATTTGATTTATTTATCTACTCTTTACCATTTTGCCGAAATGTCATCAGGAGAAAAATGATAAATTATGAAGGCTTTACAGGCGGGCTAACCTTTGGCGGTCTACCTGTAAGAGTCTTCCTTTTAAAGTTTATACGGATTCTTTATAAGTGATTGCTTGTTTTGCAAAGGAGTTGCAGTTTTGTCTTTCCGACTAGGTACTCCTTTAATCTTTTCTGATTAACTTCTTAGCGGGTTTCAAGACAATTTAGATTTTTCCCGTGATTCACCATGGATCAAGTCTCTGTGTCTTTAAAACTGTTGACCTACGTGTATATCCTGGCTTATAGAGTCAGTGAGTGGCGGGATTAGAGTTAAATATTTTATAAATAAATAATATCCTGGGATAATCCATACGGTCACCTGAACCCAAGCTAGGAAACGCCTGTACTATGGTAACCAGAGAACCGATACGAATACTTATATGAGTACTTTTGTTTTATATACTTATGTACGTAACATCCAGGACACAAGGTAAGAATCTAACCCACGGCCTATTAGATAACGGCCAAGGTCTATAACCACTAGACCAACAGACTCGTCTTTATACTGACGTTGCGTTCTTAGACACGCAATGTGTAACCCACAAGCAATCAATTTGTGAAATAAAATTATGAATAAACTATTTAAAAAAAAATTAAAACCGACTTCAAAGTAAATTATCTAAAAAGCATAAAATAACGAAAATATTATTGAAGTTGGTGTTAGCGTACCTGCTGGGTATATTCTGCACCAACTTCAATAATATTTTCGTTATTTTATGCTTTTTAGATAATTTACTTTGAAGTCGGTTATTTTTTTTTAAATAGTTTATTTAACACTTTTTAGTGACTTATTTTACCAAGATAGGTATCAGCACTATCACGCAACTCGAACGTCTACATTACAGTAACTTACTGAAAACATAAAAAGTTTATATCTCTTAAACTACTGGACCGATTTTGATGAAACTTGTACTCTACCCTAAGTTGAAAAATATTCTAACTATTGCAAAAAGAATTTTCGAAATCGGACTTGTAGTTTCTGAGAAATCCGCGGACAAACCTACATACATACATACACTCGTGAAATTTGGTAAATTTGTTTAGAAGCCCACATAGACTAACATATATGAATATTACGCATTTCTATTAATATTACATACATACGCGTCGAATACAAAACCTCCTTTTTTGAAGTCGGTTAAAAAGGTCAACAGTCTTAGTGCAGTGAACTCAATATTTTGTTCGTTATTTAATCGAAACTGTCATCCAGTTTCGATTTTTTATTAATCAAGGCAGGTACGCAATCAATAAACAACAGTGGCTCCATAGGAGTAAGCAAGATGACACAGGTTTGCATATAAACAGTTTTAAGATGATTTATATAATTTTGATGCGTAATTAAAAAATCATTTTTTGACGTTTTAGATTTTTTTTTTGGGATCTTTACTATTTATACTATACATAACTTTTGGCTTGATATACCCTTTCCGGGACACCCAGTATAAATGAAAAATTACCAGAATATGACCCTTCGTTAACTCCCCTAGGTAAACCATGGCGGGTTCAATGAGAAATAATAGAGAATTGTACGATTCATACCCAGTACTCCAACGTGAGCTCAGTAGCCTCAACGTCCTCCGGTGTTTTCGGTTCGAACCAGAAAAATATGGACGCAAATGACACCTTGCCTATAAAAAAATTTGCAATAAAATCAGTTGTTTAAATTACAGTGAACCATATATACACTTCTGTAATAATGTACTAGCTGTGAAGTGTGTAAGGTGCTCAAACTCCTTACATGGTACACGATTAGTTGGTTAGGCTATGTCTGGCAAGGTCAGTACTTAGATGGGTGACCGTGTAGTGAACAGAAAACCACAGAAAATAACAGATTTCAATTTAGAAATCTCAAAAACCCTCTTTTAGAGTGAACTTTTAAAATGACTCCTGCTCCATTATTAAACCCTTAGAGGATTCTGTCTACGATAGACAGTGACTATTGCGTTGCCTGTGTGCGTGATATTTATTCTGTTTGAATTGCCGAAGTTCCTTTGTGTGCGTGAAACTTTCCGTGAAGACCACGTTTGAATGTGTGCAAATCCAGAGTTTTGATCCTAAAATCTTTTTAGCGGGCATCGCGGCTCGCCCGCGCGCTAAGTTTGAATTTACGCGTTATAGTTTGATGCACTTATGCTCGCCAAGGCCGCACCGCGCTTAGCTGAATGATTTAAAATATTTCCAGCGATTTTGTTTATTTACAATGATGAAATAATTTAAAAGAAAATGTTACTGTGCACACAAATTATTTTTGTTATCATGTACCTATTGTTATCGGAAATCACAGGGAAGGCAAACACTTTTTGCCTATATGGACTGCACGCCACTGCCGACGTTGAATAGTTTGTTTCATTTGCCCCCCTATTATGTACCTATCTCGTTTGACAACTAAAGTGATGATCAATAAAGCAAAGTGACTATTAAATAACTATCAAATCATTTGGTATTGCCTAACTTGAATCTATACTTATAATAAAACTGTAACAGGTCCAATTCTGTACATTGAAGATATTTTGAAAATTATTTTTGGAGGGCATTCTATAACCGATACTGAGGCCGAAAATTTATTTTTTTTAATTTTTGTCTGTCTGTCTGTCTGTCTGTCTGTCTGTATCACGGCTGAGCATCACGCCGAAACTACTGAATGGATTCAAATGAAACTTGGCATGATTTGAGATCTTACTACGAGGTAGGACATAGGATACTTTTTATCCCGTAATCTACCACGGTTCTTTCGGGAGAGGGGATTAAAGTCAAAATGGGTACTTGGTTATACGCTTGGTCAGATTTTATCAATTTTTCTTTATAATATAATAAATATTAGTAAGGGAACACTCATAGAGAGTTTTTATCAATGTTTTGTAATCGATCGGGTTAAGCAACGTTAGGTAAGGTCATTAAATAGATGGGTGACCGTTTAACGCCATTTGAACTAAACGGGTCCGTGCTTCGGAGAGCAAGTAAAAAGTGGGTCCCTGTTTTTAACCGACTATAAAAAAGGAGGTTATGTATTCGATGCGAATGTCTGTTATTAAAAGTTTAGTTAACGTAAAAATAGCGCAGGCGGAGCTGCGTGGGTCAGCTAGTCACCAATAAATACCAAACACACTTTCAGTAGACATCAAAGTTTGGTGGACAACTGAAGCTTGATAGTCACTTTGCTTTATTGATCATCACTTTTTATTTTGTAGGAATAGTACTGTTTCACCGGACAAGAGGGCGAGCGCTTAAAGCGCTCCAGCCAGAAAGGTTTGGGTAACGACTAGCACAAGGGCACCTCAGGGAGGCACGGCCTCGGCTTGGGCTGCCGCTTAGAGAAAATGAGTTTACCACCGGTTCACAACGCGCCCCCGCTGAGAAGAACCGGCAAGAAACTCAGCGAGGGGATGCATGTCGAGGTCGCATGCGTACGGATCCCTTCGGCCTCGCCGGCGAGACCGGTGTCTGTGTGTTGATGTGTTTACGACTCTTGACATCGTTGTCAGTGTTGGTGTTGGTGTTGTGTCATGGTCCAAGAGGACGGACATCGGGTCGGGTGGGTCGAGCAGTACATGCCGCGGACGGCGGCGATGTACGGCTGTTCGACGATCTGAGGGACCTGGCCGCTGCCCAATAGGACATGGGTTCGATTCCGAAGGATTCTGAACAATTGTCTGGGTGTTATTTATCTATTTAAATATGTATTTATACAGTTTACAAGTATTTGTAATCATTTATCTGATTACCTTACTAAAGGATCTGCGTAGATTGAGATCAGGTGGTCATTGGTCAAGCGTAGATTGTCCCAAGATACTAGTACTATAGATTTGATTGGAGAAATTTACTAAAACTTACCCGGTAAATGGCCATAGTATGTATTATATTAAGTTATAAGAAAGCCAATTTTTGCCTACCTCTCTGGGAAATAGCATATTATTGTTTTTATCTCTTAACTTTTTTGTATGAGGCTAATAATTATCTACAGCTCTTAGCCACTTTAATCACCACGTGATATCACCCAGGTGAACAATGTGGAATAGACCTTAGCTACAGCATATATGATATTAA
This sequence comes from Furcula furcula, assembly GCA_911728495.1. Taxonomy (NCBI): domain Eukaryota; kingdom Metazoa; phylum Arthropoda; class Insecta; order Lepidoptera; family Notodontidae; genus Furcula; species Furcula furcula. Next base: position 4,006,070 of record OU452264.1, on the reverse strand, counting down.
GTGTACATTCACTTTGTAGCCTCCGTCGTGGGTTCGAATCCTGCGAAGGGCAACAAATTTGAGTAGTTGTTCCTTACTGGCTAGGACAATGCAGGCCGATGACCTGATTGTCTATAAAGTAAGATGATCCATGTGTCGGGATTTGCGATAGGACGTATGCCCGACTCCTGTCCGTCAAATTAAAACACCGAGCTTTGGTAATAAACACTTATAATCAAATTGAGAGAGAACAACTTATAATACAGTGGAGTAATCGTAATAATTAAAACATGTCTCTGCCATAGATACTAGCGCGCTGTCATCTTTTTGACAGCCCCTTTGGCGTTCCGAAACCGTGATCCGAGATACGCCACACATGCGTCGGATGGGCATGTAAAAACTCGGTCCTGCGCTTAACTTCTCCCCAGTCGTGTCGGTCTTCCATCCCATCGGATTATGAGAGGTACCTATTATATAAAGGAAGAGAGAGTGCACTTGTGTCTACGCAAGCACTTGTGCACTATAATATCTCCTGCGTACATGGCTGATCTTGTGAAAGATTGGCCGCTGTGGTCGTTTCGGCTAGGAGGACATTATTATAACAATCACTTTCGTACTTTTTGCAGACTGTCATAGATTAAGACGATATAATGTAAGAAAAGTAAATGTTGTGTCAAAAAAGTGGTTTTTGGTTAGGAAAGAAAATATAATTTACAACAACCTCCGTATTTGCTTTACACAAAGGGTAAAATTTCCCTTACGTGGCAACTCTAAATTTAGTATGTACTTATTTTTCTGTCCTTATCGGCGGCACGCTTGGTATATGTCTGTATTATATTCTGTCTACGATTAAACCCTATTAACTATTAACATCCCTTTAGGTACCTATTACCATCTGTTTACCAACTACTTGTCGAGATCTGTCAAGCCCTAATTCAGTGCGTCTACTGGACCCCTGAACCCTGTGGGTCGGAACCTAAAAAAGTACTTGGACCAAACGAACGGCTGCTTCCTTGTGTATGTGCCCTAAGTCGTTTGTTCTTACTGTATTCGCATCCACTAGTACACTTTCAAGCTAGCAATCAAAACTAATTAAAAAACAAGTCTATACTAGACAAGCGGCATACTTTATAATAATTGTTGCAGTCACTAGCAGCATTCTTTAAATTAATGAGCACAGTATTGAATGGCATCACGTAGGCTTCCGCATTTTGTTTACTTTTTTTTTTACGCGGGGGAAAACTTCTAAAGTAAGTTTATTTACATCACATGTAAGTTTATTTACATCACATTTGAAACCTCTAAAATTATCAGTGTTTCTCTACTAAATTATGCATTTATTATACATATAAACTTTCCTCTTGAATCATTCTATTCATTTAAGAAAACCCGCATCAAAATCCGTTGCGTAGTTTTGGAGATCTAAGCATACATAGGGACAGACAGACAGCGGGAAGCGACTTTGTTTTGTACAATGTAGTGATGTCACTAATCCTCACCATGATACTTCGGCTTGAATTCCTCATCGTATATCCTCCACGCCTTCGCATGGGCCATCAAAATGTTCTTATTACACAGAAACTGGGCTATCTTCGTATCAGTTATGCACGGAGCGTACAATCCAGCATACGCCGAGTCACAGACGCCAAGCGGTTCGTTGATGGTCAACCAGTACTTGACACGGTCTCCGTAGAGAGAAAACACGACCCTGGCGTAGTCCGCGAACCAGTCGGCAATCAGAGGGTTTGCCCAGCCACCTGGAATGGTGATTTTTACATTCAATTGAGGCAGGTAAACAGACAAGTTCGTCTAGTGTTTAGGTACTGTCCTTCGGAGTCGCTGGACGTTTAGGGTCCTGACGTCCAACGAGTATTTCGGTGAAGACTCCTAGCATGACAGCAGCGGGGTTGCGACTCTCGTCCTAGTGAGCATTGTGACAAGTTCCCGGGGGCTATAGTATAGTGCCTCGCGGCGGTGGACTCAAAGGCAAGGCTGAGGGACATGAGGTGCAGATCCCACCAAAGAACCCAGGTTCCCTTCTCATGTGCCGATGCGACAGTGCTGTGCTGTAGCATTACATTCGTGATTTATGGACGGCAAGTGTTTTGACTGAAAAATAATAATGACCACAGCGGGAAATCTTTTTTTATACTACCAAGGTGGCAAGAAAACGTGCGGCCCGCCTGATGTTATGCTGTCACCGCAGCCTGTAGACGCTAGTAACTCCAGAAGTATCACTAGCGCGTTGCCGACTCATTAGACATTAGATATTAAGTCCAGTCCGGTAATTTCACCAGCTATTGTGCCCTTCGCCAGAACACAGCAAAGCTTACACACTGCTGCTTGGCGGCAGAACTCTGACACGTCGGAGGTATCTACCTGGACGGTTCCTTGCATAAGGAACCTATCACCCAATAAAATATTATTATAGTGCACAAATGGTTGCCTGTAGACACATGTGCACTCTCACAATCAGATGGGATGAACACGAGACCGTCACGACCCAGGAGAGGTCAGCTTCAGAGCCAACTTTTTTGCAAGCCCATACGACACATGAATCATCGTACTTTCCGAACAATCAGTTGGTCGGCTTGTATTGTTCTATCCAGTAAGGAACAACTGCACAAGGTCAAGGTAGTCGCTTCCTGCGGGATTTGAAATTTTGAAACCGCTACCGATTAAAAGGAACAACTGCACAAGGTTAAGGTTGTCGCTTCCTGCGGGATTTGAAATTTTGAACCCGCAACCGATTAAAAGGAACAACTGCACAAGGTCAAGGTTGTCGCTTCCTGCGGGATTTGAAATTTTGAACCCGCAACCGATTAAAAGGAACAACTGTACAAGGTCGAGGTTGTCGTTAACCTACGGGATTTGAAATTTTGAACCCGCAACCGATTAAAAGGAACAACTGCACAAGGTTAAGGTTGTCGCATCCTGCGGGATTTGAAATTTTGAACCCGAACCGATTAAAAGGAACAACTGCACAAGGTTAAGGTTGTCGCTTCCTGCGAGATTTGAAATTTTGAACCCGCAACCGATTAAAAGGAACAACTGCACAAGGTCAAGGGTGTCGCTTCCTGCGGGATTTGAAATTTTGAACCCGCAGCCGATTAAAAGGAACAACTGTACAAAGTCAAGGTTGTCGTTAACCTACGGGATTTGAAATGTTGAACCCTTGCATATTCATTAGAAACGGTGTTTACCTAGACAATTTAGTAAATGATAATAAAATTTAACTAACCAAGGTCCTGCAAAGATTGCGGTAAATCGAAGTGGTATAATGTGACTAGAGGCTCGATGCCTTTCTCCAGCAGGCCGTCGAGCAGGTCGCTGTAATATCTCACGCCATCCGGGTTCACATAGTTGGAGAAACCGGTCGGCAGAAGACGAGACCAGGATATAGAGAATCTGGAAGCGAATGGTATCAAATTCAGGTGGTAGGTTCCTTGTGCAACCGAACCACCGCAGTGTCAGATATTCTGCCGCCAAGCCGCAGTGTGTAAATGTTGCTGTGTTCCGTTGTGAAGGGCACTGTAGCTGGTGAAATTACCAGACACAGAAGACTTAATATCTAATGTCATAGGGGTTGGCAACGCGGTAGTGATTCTTCTGGTATTGCTAGGGTCTATAGGCTGCGGTGACAGCTCAGTGGGCGAGCGCTTGCCTTGGAAACAAGGTGCGCAGGTTCGAACCCCGGCTCGCACCTCTGATTTCTTCAATGAATCATGTGCGAATCGTCTTTGTGCGATTGTTACTAGCTTTCGGTGAAGGAAAACATCGTGATGAAACCTGCATGTCTGAGAAAGCCTAACTAGCTCTCGAATGACGTGTGAAGTCCGCCAACCCGCACTTGGCCAGCGTGGTGGACTATGGCCTAAGCCCCCTCATCTTGAGGGGAGGCCCGTGCCCAGCAGTGGGACATAAACAAGGGCTGGTATTATTATAGGCTGCGGTGACTGCTTACCATCAGGCGGGCCAGTGGCGGAAATTTGTCCTCTTCCCTAAGTTGAAAGATATTCCAACTATAACAAAAATAATTATCGCAACCAAATTTATAGTTTCTGAGAAATCAAGGGACAAATCTACATACATACATACCTACACTCTTGAAATTTGGTACATTTGTTTAGATGCGCACATAGACTAACATTTATATTAACTATTTTTATTATTATTACATAGGTACATACACCTCGAACAGAACCTGCTTTTCAAGTCGGTTAAATAATAGAAATAGCTTCTATGATAGTTTGCGTGATGTCTGTAAACCTTGAGACGCCGAATCACGTATTGAAAACAATAGCCGTTAGAGGTTTAATTAATGTGAGAAAGAATTAACAATATTTTCTTGAAACTTTTTTCTTTAGCTTACTGTTTGTTATTATTTCTATGATTTTCAATCATGAGGCATCATCAGTCAGACTTGAGAGTCTATCGTGTGTCAGTGCCTGGTTTTACACATTTGGTAGTATACTAATTTTAAAACCAGTGGCGTGTTAGTGGCTTGTCGGTGCTCGACCGGGGTATGTGGGATTCTTACCCACTAAAACCCCCGCGGCAGTCGCATCGGCACATGAGGGGGGACCCTAGGGCTCTCCGGTGGGATCTGCACCAGGGGCCCCTCAGTGCCTTGCCTTTGAGCCCGCCACCGGGGGGCGGATTGCAGCCCCCCGTCCCCGTCCCCGCCGCCGTCCTCCTCGGAGTCGCCGCCGTACTCAATGGCTCAATGGACATTCAAAGGGCCAACACCCCGAACGTCCAGCGACTCCGAAGGTACATATGGTACCTACCGAGACGTGGTCATAATATGGTACCATATGAAACATCGTCTCTAACTGCTGGCCAAAAGGTCATATTAGAAAGGCCCAGAGTCACAAAACGAGCTATGGAGAGATTTATATGCTCGGAGTTTCTTTGCGATTAAATCTGGAATGAGAGTCACTGAATTACCTCTCAGAATCTGCAAGTTGCAAGTGGCAATGGGCAGGCCACATCGCTCGGCGAACCGATAACCGTAGGGGATTCTTCCCCTACGGTTATAGGTTCTCGAGTAGCGACCACGAAACGGAAGACGCAGCGTAGGTAGGCCTCCCACTAGGTGGACAGACGACATTGTGCGCATCGCAGGTAACCGGTGGATGCAAATAGCCAATTGTCGGTCATTGTGGCGTTCGAAGGGGGAGGCCTATGTTCAGCAGTGGACGTCTTCCGGTGAGTGATGATGATGATGATGATTCCAAGTAGTCATACATTGCTGCAATCTACCTAAACGCGACCTTAGCCCCTGTGCAGGGCTCATAGATTTCTCGCGTCAACCACAGCTCTGAAAATAGGTTTTACTACTTAGAGTATCTATTACTAAAAATATATAGAGCACACGTACGTCTACGGTCGCATAAAACACAGCGAGGTTGAATATTTGAAGACACATTTAATAAAAATCTTGAGCCGCACCTGAACATGTTTAAGCCCATTTCCTCCGCCACTTCGATGTCCCGTCTCCATAAATTGTAAGAGTCCGACGCGATATCGGCGTTACTGCCGTCCAGAATTTTCTCCGGTTCCGTATGAGATAATCTATCCCAAATATTTTCAGATTTGCCTGAGAAAGAATATAATTCAGGTAACGAAGGGCAATGCAACAGTCTTTTTTTTTTTTTTGGGAATGATAGACGCTGTTGGCCGCAGATGGCCATTACAGCTTCACCGGACAATAGGAGGCGAGCGCTTGAAGCGCTCTAGTCTTTACGGCAGAAGTAGCGACGAGCTCAAGGGCACCTCAGGGAGGCACGGCCTCGGCTTGGGCTGTCGCTTAAGAGAGGGCTGAGTTTACCACCGGTTCACAACGCGCCCCCACTGAGAAGAGCCGGCAAGAAACTCGGTGGGGTGATGCACGTCGTTGAGGTCGCATACGTACGACCCTTCGGCCTCGCCGGCGAGACCGGTGTCTGAAATGCAAAATTCTATGGATGAGCATATTGCCTAGCCTAGTATCAGATGTAGGAGGTCAGATTGTCAACACATAATACCATCATAGTAATTTCCTGCTGACATATAAGGTCACAGCGGCCAATCTTTCACACGATCAACCATTTACAAGACATAATTATTATAGTGCCATGCTGGTGGAGCAAGTGCCGCATAAAGAACACAGATGGCGCCACTGTTGCTTCTAAATCGCGCTAGAATAGTTCCAACGGACGAGAAGCACCAGGATTTTTTTTTGGGAATGATAGACGCTGTTGGCCGCAGATGGCCATTACAGCTACACCGGACAATAGCGCTCGCTCCCCTGCCTTTCTGGCTGGAGCAGTTTAAGCGCTTGCCCTCTTGCCCGCCCGTTGAAGCTATAATGGCCATCTGTGGGCGACAGCGACTGCCCTCCAAAAAAAAAAACCCCACTGTACTTTGTTGTTTTGTTACTGTTTCCGTAGATTATACGGGGTGTAAGGGACATCGTACCGAAAACCGATACCAGGGATCCAGTACACGATTCTGCAAAATTCTAGTGTTGAAAATTTTCATCGGATTTCTCATGAATTGCCAAAAAAAAAACGCTTTTTTAATAAAATTAGGATAACAGCATTATTGGTATAATAATAAAGCCTAATTTCAATTTAAAAACAATAAATTACTTATTTGTGCAAAATTAGCAATCATCAGCAGCCGAAAAGTCCACTGCTGAACAAAGATCTCTCCCTTATAAGGGAGGGGTTGCCATAATCTCCACGTTTGGCAGGCGGCTTGATTGAAATTAGCAATGTAATTTGAAAAATAAATATTATTCCGCACGTATTCATTACATGCTCAAAAATTAACAAGTTAGGCATTTGTCATTTTCCATATTAAATGTTTTCTGTAATGTTGTAACGGACAATATGAGAAATCTTATATAAAAGTTTTCCGTACGTAGTCCCTTACACCATGTATATTTCTTTGTTATTGTTGTGTATAAAAAAGATTAATGAATAAAAATATCTGTCGATAAATCTGGATATTTAGGTAACGAGAGTAACTTTTATTTCATAGCAATTTAAATATAAGGAAGATACATTTTATTCAAAGAAATAGTATGTACTTAGAAGTACATACTATTTCTTTGAAATTACTTACTTACTTTAATTAAAATTCCAAGTAAGAATACTTTTTAATTAATTTGTAACTGAAAATCGTGACATAACAAACGTTAAAACTAAATTATAGGTATTGTTAACAATATAATTTATTAGTTTATTTTATTACAGATAAAAATGTCAATAAGTACTTAGGTACCTTTGTTTTGTTTCACTTGAAAGGAAATTTTATAATCTCAAAGTCGATGGGTTCATGGATTGTTTTTTAGGGTTCCATACCTAAAAGGTAAAAAAGGAACCCTTAAGGTCTGACTTCGTCTGTCTGTCTGTCTGTAATCCTAAAAAAACCTCGACAGACAAACTTATTTTTGCGGTTTCTATTTTTTCTATCTGAGGTGTAAGAAGAATAGTAAAATGACTTTAATACGTCCAAGGATGGTATGGAACCCTCGAGTCCGACTCGCACTTGACCGATAGTTTTTTAAGATAAATCCAATAAGCCCAAACTCGATGGGTGTACAACTTGAAGGGAACACAACAACGTCACGCGGAGGAAAAAAGATGACTGTAACTTACCGCTTATGTTCCAGGCACCTTCCACCTGGTGGGCTGAGGTGGCCGCTCCAAACATGAACCCTGGTGGGAAGACCAGCCAGTCTTCGCACCAGCAGCCTCCAGCCAAACTGTTACGTAGTTATGATAAAACAATACCAGGTTGCCTTTTTTATACTACCAAGGTGGCAAGCAAGCGTGCGACCCGCCTGATGGTAAGCAGTCATCGCAGCCTATAGACGCTAGCAACGCCAGAAGAAACACTTGCGCGTTGCCAACCCTTAAGACATTAGACATTTTAGTCTTTGTGAGTCTTTGTAATTTCACTAGCTACAGTGCCCTTCACGCCAGAACACAGCAATGCTTCCACACTGCTGCTTGGCGGCAGATTATCTGACACTTCTGTGGCACCTACCTGGACGACACAAGGAATCTACCACCTAGTTTTTGTCCTTACCGTCAGGGGCAAGAGGTATCCCCCCCCCCCCCTGCCTTATAGCGGCTCGTGGGTCGTGGCCACACACTGGGGGTCCCTACTAAATGTGATCCCGAGGCGGATGACGCGTCGACGTGGTGTAGGACCTGCGAGGTTCCCGGAGGTAGCGAGGTTCCTCTGCTTTCCTTCTATTTTTACCTACGATCCTTCTAACATTTCACGCGCTATTTTATCAAAGTGGATGCCCTTTGAAATTCCGTCTGGAGCTACCTCATTCAGCCGGTATAACTACTTGGAATATTTACACAAAATTTATTTCCTAACTGTTCGATCGCGGAATCCAGTTGGACAGACGGGAATTTTGACAGAAAAAAAGTCCCATCTGTACGATTATCGGACTACCAATCGGACTACGAGGAATAAACGCAATATACTAATATATATTTTATTTTGCTGTTATATATTATATTGTGTGTAGTTATGTATTTTTTTAGATAATGGTTTGCATGAACAACCCCGCCTTGCAGGTCATAGTTCCTCTCCATCCAAAGGTTTCCTGGTAGAGATCACTTTTAGTGATAAGGCCGCCCATTGTTTCATTCTATTATACTGTTTTTTTGTGCTTTTCTATAATGGTGGAACAATTATGTATTATCTATCTATCTATCGATATGGGTATCAAATGCGAGGTTTATTGAGACGTATAATGAGACGTCTATACATTTGCGTATATATATGTTTATAATTTAATACTTACCTGTTTTTCTTTTCACTTTCAAACGGCAAAACACACACTGTCGCTAATGATATGATTGTAATAAGAAGGACACTGTTATAAAATAAGGAAAAAATGACAAGCCCGCGGAGTTTCTTGCCGGATCTTCTCAGTTGAGGCCGCGTTGTGATCTGGTAGTACGAGTAGCTTTAAAGAAATATTGACCATTCAAAAGTGGTAGCGCTAAGCCTGTTTAATAATTTCATTCAAACTCAAACTCAAAACTCAAAAATAGTTTATTTCAAATAGGCTTAACGCTAGCACTTTTGAAAGGTCATGTTTTTTTAAAAAAAAAAAAAAGCTACCACCGGATCAGAACGCGGCCTCAACTGAGAAGATCCGGCAAGAAACTCAGCGGGCTTGTAATTTTTTTACTTTTTTTTTAAATAGTGTGTCATGTTACAATTAGATCAGAGCGACAGTGTGTCTTGCCGTTCAAAAGATCAAATAAGACAGAAAAAAAATAATAAAATACGACGAAAGTACAACAAACTAAAAAGCCAAAGGGATAGTAGTCGGACCAGTCCCCCCAAGCAGCACCCGCGCACGAGTTAACTCGAGCAGCAGCCATCACTCCCCTCAACCATATTGGAGGGAAGGGGGTGACCCGCCACACGAAGCCGCCACAAGCAGACTTTTCGATAGCGAGCATGACCGATCTAATTTCATTATCTCTATCATTTACTTTCAATATCTCCTGGCTTATCTTGATAAAAGTCAGCCAGAATTTTGAAGAGTGTAAGCAGGAATTTCATGACTCGATCCCACTAACCCACTTCTAACACCGGACACCGAGACGCACAGCGCGCACACACCCTTATGTGGTGAACGTGCCTTCAGTTCGGACCAAGATCCATGTTCCATGGTCCGGACTAAGCGATTTGCTGCGTCATTTATAATAAGGATAGCTACGGATTGGAACAGTTCACCTGCATGTTTTTCCGCCCGATTATAATGTAGGTATCTTCAAGGCTAGAGTGAATAGGCTTTTAATAAGCTAGTGTGATTTACCATCCTCGATTGCGATGCCGCTTTCCATCAGGTGGGACTGCAGTCAAGCACTGGCTTTTGTGGTTGTGGGCTAGGAGTACCTATATTAAACCATTATGAGGACCGCATCCAGCCTTAAGGTATGGTATAAAATAATCGAAATTTTATATATCTTTCGGAGTCGCTGGACGTTCGGGGTGTGAGCCATAGGACTTCCATTGAGTACGGCGGCGATTCCAAGGAGGACTGTGACTGGTGTCCGGGGGGCTACAATGCGTCCCCACTGGAGAGCCCGGGATCCCCTCTAATGTTCCGATGCGACCGCCGCGGGGATTTTAGTGGGCAACAGTCCCACACACCCCGGTCGAGCCCCACAGCTCCCGGGGACCTTTTGAAGGTTTCCCCCGCGAAAAAGAAAATGTGGTATAAAAAATAAATGTTACCTTAATAAAAATACACTAACACCAATCATATCGAATGAAACTGACGTATAGAAATGGCAGCAGGTCGTTTTATACTAAGCAGTTTTCTGTACGCAGTAGACGGTTTTAGTCTGTAGATTAATAAACTAGTCTACAGTCCATCGATAAACTAGTCGAATTGTAAACGACATCATCACGCCAACGTCCAACGTCGTCAAACGGTCGACAAGTTGACAACTAAAAACATTCCGTCAATGATAAAAAGCTTTAGACTCGGCCAACAGCGTCTATCATTCCCAAAAAAAAAAACGTTTATGAACTGGATTATCGTCAACGATAAACGGTCTCGTTTCGTTGACGGTAAACGAATCAACGACCCATCTGTTAAGCAGCACAACACACAGTGCCGACGGTACAGTAAGATTATATCGGCGACAATAGCGACGATATGCGACACGGAATTCACCCAATCGGGTTTTAGCAGTAAGTCCCGCGTCCGTAAAATGTAACGAACATGACGTGTGCCTTTGAAAATCAAGTAAAATGGCGTCAATTTAGAAAATGCTCAAAGTACTGTACAAAAGTAAATAATAATGAAGGGATATCATACGTTATATATACCCTGAAAACATATTGCATATTTTTTGGCGTGCATTAGTAGGGATGTAATCTATGGTTTATAATATCTTTGATTAGTATTAGATTTTTTTTGTTTTAATTTGAGACCGACCTAGTATCGCCTAGTATGGTAATTAAACTCAACTCAAGAAATAAACAAACTAATTTCAGCATTTTTTTGTAAATTCACCCCTACAAACCCCTTTAAATGCCCAAAAGGGTTACAATAAAATCTTTTTAAAAAAAATTGAACCGACTTCAATATCACTGAAAAGTATAAAATAATTTAAATATTATTGAAGTTGGTGTTAGCGTACCTGCTGTGTATATTTGGCACCAACTTCAATAATATTTAAATTATTTTATACTTTTCAGTGATATTGAAGTCGGTTCAATTTTTTTTAAAAAGATTTTATTTTAAACTTTTTAGTGATATTTTCATATATAAAGATTGAACCATCGAAAACCGTAAAATTATCTAGGTAGGTTATGATCACATTATCGTCTACATAGTTTTACATAATTCATGTTTCTTCAGAAAATAATATCCGGTCGTAATGAAATTTGCATGGAAACATCATAGTAGTTTACTCTCTCGAATAAAAAAAGAATCATCGAAATCGGTTCATAATTGTCAGAGCAATGTAATGGAGAACATCAGTTTTATGGTTTTTACCAGATAAATTCCTCCACATCGTTCATGGTCCTCCAGGAAGTTCTTATCCGGTTGTAATAAAATTCATACAGATTCAATACAGTGGTTTCTTCTTTCGAATAAAAAAAGAATCATTGAAATTGGTAAATATTTGCCAGAGTTATGACCATTTTTGTCCGACCGAGCGAGTCCGAGCGACAAAAACGTCATCTATATAGGCTTTCTTGCAACTCTCAGTGCGCAGTCACCATTCTTGTTTTTTAGGAACTACTTATTACTAAGCAATAATTTTTTTATGGGACCCAATTAACGGATTAAAGAATGGATGGAAGAAAGATTTTTTCAAATCGGTTCATAATTGCCAGAGTTATGCGCGAACATACATAAAAAAAAAAAAAATATATATATACAGACGAATTGAGAACCTCCTCCTTTTTTGAAGTCGGTTAAAAAGTGTTTGCTCGGAAAAAATTGTCGATCAAACGGGCTGATGTAACGTTTATTCAGGTAACTAGTCATTCATAGTAAAAGTAAAAGGAGTGCACCATGAGAATATGTCACTTATCCACCCCATCAGTTATTTAGATTATTTAATGGTAAAACACAAAACTGTACCTACTATACAAATTTTGCAAAGTTTGTATAGTAGGTACAGTTTTGTGTTGAATGCGGGTTCCATACTTAAAAGATAACAAGTAATAAGTTTTTTTTAACCGGCTTCAAAAAGAAGGTTCTCTATTCGACGCGTATGTATGTAATATTAATAAAAATGCGTAATATTAATATATGTTAGTCTATGTGGGCTTCTAAAAAAATTTACCAAATTTTATGAGTGTATGTATGTATGTAAGTATGTATGTATGTATGTATGTAGGTTTGTCCGCGGATTTCTCAGAAACTACAAGTCCGATTTAAAAAAATCTTTTTGCAATAGCTAGAGTATTTTTCAACTTAGGGTAGAGTACAAGTTTCATCAAAATCGGTCTAGTAGTTTAAGAGATATAAACTTTTTATGTGTTCAGTAAGTTACTGTAACGGAGTTGCGTGATAGTGCTAATACCTATTTTTGCTAAAATAAAAGTCACTAAAAAGTGTTAAATAAACTATTTAAAAAAAAATAAAAACCGACTTCAAAGTAAATTATCTAAAAAGCATAAAATAACGAAAATATATTGAAGTCGGTGTCAGCTCGTGCTAGTATTAGTTAACATGATGTGCTAGCACCGACTTCAATATATTTTCGTTATTTTATGCTTTTTAGATAATTTACTTTGAAGTCGGTTTTTTTTTTTTTAAATAGTTTATTATCACTTATAAGCTAGTGCTTAACTGCAGTCCCACCTGATGGAAAGCGGCGACGCAATCGAGGATGGTGAAACACACTAGCTTATTAAAAGCCTATTCACTCTAGTCTTAAAGACACCCACATTATAATCGGGCGGGAAAACCGACGCAGGCAAACTGTTCCAGTCCTTAGCTGTCCTTATTATAAATGAAGAAGCAAACCGCTTAGCCCGGACTGAAGGCACTTTCACCACATAAGGGCGTGTACGTGCCGTGCGCCTCGTCGTCCGATGATGAAAGGGAGATGGTGGAATCAAGTCATGCAATTCCTGTGCACACTCTCCAAAATGCATTCTGTAGAATACCGAGAAGCTGGCTACTCTGCGCCTGTGCTCTAGGCTTTGTAAATTGGCCGCTACTAACCCTGCGTCACCAATAAGCCTCTTAGCACGCCTCTCCACTGAGTCCAAAGCTGCAAGATGACATTTTGATGAATTGATGATTTTTTAAAAAACCAAAACCCGACTACGGATAAAATCGCAGTCTAATAACTTGATATTATATCTATAGCCTATAACCAGCGGACAATCAAGACGCTTCTAACGACACCCTACTTGTCAAATTATGTTAAGTAGATTAGAAGATAACAGATGCGGGACAGATGAACATACATACATACATACATACATTCTTGTTAAAATCATAACCCTCCCTTCGTTCCGTAGTCGGGTAAAAAAGGAACCCTTGTGATGAGATTTCGTCTATCTGTCTGTCTGTCACAGCTATACCTATATATTTTAAAAAGCGCTAATGTTATCGATTTGAAACTTGGGAGGGACCTTCCAAAGGTCCCTGGGATCTGTGGCGCTCGACCGGGGTGTGTGGGATTCTTACCCACTAAAACCTCCGCGGCTGTTGCATCGTCACATGAGAGGGACCCAGGTCTCTCCAATGGGATCTGCACCAGGGGCTCCTCAGGACTTTGCCTTTAAGCCCGCCACCGGGGGGCGCATAGTAGCCCCCCGGGAACTAGTCACGGTGCTCTTGGGGGGGGGGGGGGTCGCAATCGTCCTCCTCGGAGTCACCACCGTAGGTACTCAATGGACGTCCTTGGCCAGCCGTCCAGCAACTCTGAAGGTGGAATAGTATTAGATCTAACTTAACCAACCTCATCGGATATTTAAAAAAAATCAATTTTTTATTTTTTTATATGTGTCGAAATGGGTCATAAAAATTTCAAAGTTAGACTACTATGTCGAGTGGGGTATCATATGAAAGGGCTCTATTTGCACATTTCAAAACAGATTTTTATTTTGGTTCTGTCACATAGTAGTTGTTGGCATAGAAAATGTCAAAAAAAAACCTCAATTGATTTTGCAAAGAAAAACATATATAATACCTACTTTATTATTTTGTGTTTTGATAATTTCTGAAATTCTGCAAGCTTAATAATTAGTATGCATATCAATCAATCTCTTAACAAACTCTACGAAACGTTCATAATATAACAAAACTGAATCCAACTTAATCTTATATAGCAAAGATAAGTAGAATAAATATTATGTTACTGGTTAATCTAGTATCTAGGCGCGGTGAAGGCTGTGCATAAATTTGTTAGAAATAACTCATAGAGGAAAATTATACATGATGCAGTACCTAATAATTACGTTCTTCGGGCCGATCCGGTCATACCAGCCAATCTTACGCATCGACCACCGTATTTACGCGGGATATATTAGTATAGTCTATCTATCTATACTTATAATAAAACTGTAACAGGTCCAATTCTGTACATTGAAGATATTTTGAAAATTATATTTGGAGGGCATTCTATAACCGATACTGAGGCCGAAAATGTAATTTTTTTAATTTTTGTCGGTCTGTCTGTCTGTCTGTCTGTCTGTCTGTCTGTCTGTATCACGGCTGAGCATCACGCCGAAACTACTTAATGGATTCAAATGAAACTTGGCATGATTTGAGATCTTACTACGAGGTAGGACATAGGATACTTTTTATCCCGTAATCTAGCACGGTTCTTTCGGGAGAGGGGATTAAAGTCAAAATGGGTACTTAGTTATACGCTTGGTGAGATTTTATCAATTTTTCTTTATAATATAATAAATATTAGTAAGGGAACACTCATAGAGAGTTGTTATCAAGGTTTTGTAATCGATCGGGTTAAGCAACGTTAGGTAAGGTCATTAAATAGATGGGTGACCGTTTAACGCCATTTGAACTAAACGGGTCCGTGCTTCGGAGAGCAAGTAAAAAGTAGGTCCCAGTTTTTAACCGACTATAAAAAAGGAGGTTATGTATTCGATGCTAATGTCTGTTATTAAAAGTTTAGTTAACGTAAAAATAGCGCAGGCGGAGCTGCGTGGGTCAGCTAGTATAATATAAGTATACTATTCACTTAGTACATACACGACCGGGGAGAGGTCAAGCGCAATACTTAGGTGGACTACAGCGACTTAGAGATTTATTTATTACCTGCCTATCGAACGCCTTGACGCTTGGATCTGTGGAAGGCAGAAATAAAA
Source organism: Furcula furcula (assembly GCA_911728495.1). Lineage (NCBI taxonomy): Eukaryota > Metazoa > Arthropoda > Insecta > Lepidoptera > Notodontidae > Furcula > Furcula furcula. The sequence continues at coordinate 3,990,746 of OU452264.1, read as the reverse complement.
TTATAAAATATCGAATTATCGATACTTAATAATGAGTTATATGAATAGATATCCTCCTTGCGCCGATCCCACCGGAGGGCCCAGTCCGCCCCTTTCATATGCCGATGTGACAGCCCTTAAAACCCCTGCGTTTTAGTGGGTAAGAATTCCACATACCCCGGTCGAGCCCCACAACAGCTTTACATATTAGATTTGATAAACCTCAAATCCTCGCAAAAGATCACCGATTCCTACCTAGGATGATTCATGAGGCTATTGAAATCAAAAAACATCCAAATTTCAATACAGAAGATGGTTATTGGGTGTTACCACCGGCTTGGGATCCTGTGATAAATATAATTAAATCCAATAGCAAGCGAAACACTGCACGGCCGCAAGATACTGTAAGCTCTACTGCGTAGATCAGACCAACAATAATAACTAAAAATACCTGAGGGTACACCGGCATGATTTTGACATAAGGACGTTCAACATCTCAGTCCTCCCTTGACCATGGGTGCTGCAAAGCATTCGAAACGTCGGGATATTAAAATCTAATTTAAACCGCGATAAAATCCGTAAAAGTAATTTGATTTCAAAGTAGGTATAGTTTGTTCGAAAATATCATATTTGACACTTCTAGACTACTCCTATGTAGTGGTACGTGGGGCGCACTAAAAGTTTCCGGAATGAATAAGAAAAAAATATTACATAGGTCACACTAAAAGTTTCCGGAACTGGCCACTTACATAAACAATATTGAAAAAGTAATTACAACATTTTAAAATGGAACTCTTTGGCTGTAGAATGCAGTTTGTTTCATCTGACTGTCAATTGTTTTTACATTGTTAAAAATTGCGTGTCTACATTAACATGGATTTCACTCGGGAAAATTTTCGTACCTAGTATGATTTTTTACAATTTTAAGTGTAACTTAACAGCTCAACAGAGCATTGCTCGGCTTCAATCTGCTTTTTACGATGAAGCACCATTCAAGACAACTAAATAGTTGTCTTGCGCTTGAATTCTGCAAACCAGCTATAAATATAGCTGGTTTGCAGAATTCAAGCGCAGTCATGTCAACCTCAGTGACAAATCTCGCGATGGTCACCCGTCCACCGCTGTGAACAACAATCGATGTTGTGCGCCGTATGATTGAAACAGATAGGCATGTAACCTACCATGAGATTCGCGCATCCTTAGAAATAGGCGTGAGTCAGATACAATCAATCCTACACAAACATTTTAGTGTGAGAAAGCTGTACTCACGGTGGATCCCACACAATTTGACCAAGGCTCAAAAAACGGACCGCGTCACTTGGTGCAGTTTCATGCTTACCAGATTCAACGAAAGTGCGTCAAATTTGGTGTGGGACATAGTAACAAGTGAAGAAACATGGATCCCAAAACCTACCACCTAGTGAAAATAGTCATTAATATTTTATTAACCGACTTCAAAAAAGGAGGAGGTTCTCCATTCGTCTGTATATATATTTTTTTTCTATGTATGTTCGCGCATAACTCTGGCAATTATGAACCGATTTGAAAAAATCTTTCTTCCATCCATTCTTTAATCCCTTAATTGGGTCCCATAAAAAATTATTGCTTACGAATAAGTCATCATCATCATCATCACCAGCCGGAAGACGTCCACTACTGAACAAAGGCCTCCCCCTTAGACCGCCACAATGAACGACAATTTGCTATTTGCATCCACCGGTTTCCTGCGACGCGAACAATGTCGTCGGTCCACCTAGTGGGAGGCCTGCCTACGCTGCGTCTTCCGGTTCGTGGTCGCCACTCGAGAACCTTTCTTCCCCAACAATAACGAATAAGTAACGAATAAGTAATTCCTGAAAAAACAAGAATGGTGACTGCGCAGGAAAACTGCAGGAATGCCTATATAGATGACTTTAGGTCGCTTTTTACGGACAAAAATGGTCATAACTCTGGCAAATATTTGTCAATTTCAATTATTCTTTTTTTATTCGAAAGAAAAAAAACACTGTAATGAATCTGTATGAATTTAATCACAACCGGCTTAGAACTTACTGGAGGACCATGAACGATGTGGGGGAATTTATCTAGTAAAAACCATAAAACTGATGTTCTCCATTACATTACTCTGACAAATATAAACCGATTTCGATGATTCTTTTTTTATTCGAGAGAGTAAACTACTATAATGATTCCGTGCAAATTTCATTACGACCGGATATTTTTTTCTGAAGAAACATGAATTATGTAAAACTATGTAGACGATAATGTGATCATAATGTACCTAGATTATTTATTTATTTATGAAAATATCACTAAAAAGTTTAAAATAAAATCTTTTTTTTTAAAAATGGAACCGACTTCAATATCACTGAAAAGTATAAAATAATTTAAATATTATTGAAGTTGGTGCCAAATATACACAGCAGGTACGCTAAAACCAACTTCTTTATTTAAATTATTTTATACTTTTCAGTGATATTGAAGGCGGTTCCATATTTTTTAAAAGATTTTATACGCATAAGATCCTGCCGCTCCCGCGCCGCCACCGCCGCCGCCCCGCTGACCGCAAGATTCGAGGCAGAGGCCTAAGTAGGGTCGCAAGGTGATTTTTAGTTCGAATTTCACGCAAATATGGGGATATAATTTTGGTGTTCATTTGACACACACACTCAAATGTAATTTTTTGTCGTTACTTTAACTAGGTGGTAGGGAACCGTCCATGTAAGTACTATCGCAGACACGAATGGTGTATCTACCTGTTTTTTTTTCAAGCAAAATAGAACGACTTTACGTGCGGCTATCCCGTTCGCACGTATTTTGGGTCAGCTCGTGCAAGTGATTATAGTCCTAGTCCTAGTAGTAGGTGATACACCACTTGTGATCGCTAGAGTACCACCTCAGTGTCAGATATTCTGCCGCCAAGCAGTGTACGTTCCGGCATAAAGGGCACTGTAGCTGGTGAATTATATTATCGGACACAAAGACATAATAATAATATCTAATGTATAAATATATAAATAAACTAGCTGACCCACGCAGCTCCGCCTGCGCTATTTTTACGTTAACTAAACTTTGAATAACAGACATTCGCATCGAATACATAACCTCATTTTTTTATAGTCGGTTAAAAACTGGGACCCACTTTTTACTTGCTCTCCGAAGCACGGACCCGTTTAGTTCAAATGGCGTTAAACGGTCATCCATCTATTTAATGACCTTACCTAACGTTGCTTAACCCGATCGTTTACAAAACTTTGTAACAACTCTCTATGAGTGTTCCCTTACTAATATTTATTATATTATAAAGAAAAATTGATAAAATCGGACCAAGCGTATAACCAAGTACCCGTTTTGACTTTAATCCCCTCTCCCAAATGAACCGTGCTAGATTACGGGATAAAAAGTATCTTATGTCCTACCTCGTGGTAAGATCTCAAATCATGCCAAGTTTCATTTGAATCCATTCAGTAGTTTCGGCGTGATGCTCAGCCGTGATACAGACAGACAGACAGACAGACAGACAGACAGACAGACAGACAGACAGACAAAAATTAAAAAAATTACATTTTCGGCCTCAGTATCGGTTATAGAATGCCCTCCAAAAATAATTTTCAAAATATCTTCAATGTACAGAATTGGACCTGTTACAGTTTTATTATAAGTATAGATAATATTCATTTATTATGAGACACCACTAAAACAAACATACAGAACAGAAAAAAGTAAGTACAAGTAAAACAACAACATAACAACTACAATAGCTATCTAAAACTAAACATATTTAAGTAAGTACTTATTTAATGTAAGGTTACAATTAGTGTGGTGTCACACAAATGGACGCACTCAGCTTAAGCCGTGTTTTACCACGACGCTGGTTTTCAGTGCGCCCGCGTTGACGCTTCCATTATTGCTGTAACAAATACCGTACCTCTCTGCAGTTTGACACAAACGAATATACTACAAAATACTTAATACTATAAAATAATTGAAGAAAGTAATTTTAACTTACATAAGTGTCAGTTAGTATTACTTATAATGAACTAAATAAAAATAAATAAAAAAAAGTACTACACATACCGATATGAACTTAATTACTAATTAATAGGTGATTTTCACATAATATGCACATTTTTACCTTAAACTATATTTTTATATGATGCGACGTTGCCAATTCGACAGTAGGTACTAAGTACAGCGTGTTTCTACTGTTATTCGTATAACATACATAAAAACAGGGAACTGCATTCTGGATCGCGATCCCAAAGCGTGCAGACGACTAAGTGATTATAACAATGAACAAGACGTACAAAAGGATCGTAAGTAAGTTTTAGTAAAGATTAATTGTTGGGTGGATCCAGACTGACTACGTAATAAAGATAAATAATAAACAAAATAAATAATAAAAAGGGACGAATAATAACGAGGGACGAACCGAACACGTCCTTACTGCTCGTCACCTTCATTAATTGTCTGAACGCGTGAGGTAAATCAAGGTTTTACTGCCTATTTTTCTGCACTTGCATGTAATGCTGTTTTAGCTTTAGCTTGAACGATTTAACATTTTTCAGACTTCACACGGGTGGTGGTAAATCGTTCCAGCATTTTGATGCGGCAAATTTAAAACTCCCTCTAAAGGCAACGCATCGAGCACGGGGGACTACCATCGACCAACTGGACCATCGCGTCGGATAAGTTGCAACATCACGGGACCAAATCAGCTTATTTGATAAATATGATGGTGCTTGGTTAGCAACAATGTTAAATAATAAACAAGCTAAGCGTATTTTTTGTAGCGCCTTCATTTTTATTATATTAGAATTATTTAATACTAGCTGACCCACGCAGCTCCACCTGCGCTATTTTTACGTTAACTAAACTTTTAATAACAGACATTCGCATCGAATACATAACCTCTTTTTTTATAGTCGGTTAAAAACCCACCCACTGGGACCCACTTTTTACTTGCTCTCCGAAGCACGGACCCGTTTAGTTCAAATGGCGTTAAACGGTCACCCATCTATTTAATGACCTTACCAAACGTTGCTTAACCCGATCGATTACAAAACCTTGATAACAACTCTCTATGAGTGTTCCCTTACTAATATTTATTATATTATAAAGAAAAATTGATAAAATCGGACCAAGCGTATAACCAAGTACCCATTTTGACTCTCCCAAAAGAACCTTGCTAGATTACGGGATAAAAAGTATCCTATGTCCTACCTCGTAGTAAGATCTCAAATCATGCCAAGTTTCATTTGAATCGATTCAGTAGTTTCGGCGTGATGCGCAGCCGTGATACAGACAGACAGACAGACAGACAAAAATTAAAAAAATTACATTTTCGGCCTCAGTATCGGTTATAGAATGCCCTCCAAATATAATTTTCAAAATATCTTCAATGTACAGAATTGGACCTGTTACAGTTTTATTATAAGTATAGAACATGTGTGCGTGGCGGGATTGTGAAACAAAACGTTGTACAAGCGTTTTGTACCCACTGGATCAGTTTTTGTGTGCGAACGAGTAGCCGTGGTCCATATACAACATCCATATAGTTGAATTTTGATAAAATTAAGGATTCAGTTAGTTTAATTCTAATTTCCGTACTGAGAGAGTTTCTTATTTGGTAAAGTACCTTAAGTCGATAAAAACAGTTTCTTGTAACATTAGCTATGTGACTTTCAAATTTTAGCTGTTCGTCCAAAAGTAAGCCCAAATTGACAGCTTCTCTGACTCTTTCGACTGGCTCGCCTTTTATTTAAACATGCACACCCCTTTCAGATACTGTATTTATTTGATGTTTGGTCCCTAGTATCATAAATTTGGATTTACTGGGATTAAGCATTAGGCAATTTTTATCAGCCCATGAGGCGATCCGGTGAAGGTCCTCGTTTAACATTTGCACTGTTGCAGCTACGTCACGTGGTTTACAAGATATATAATGTCTTAAGGGGTAAGGCGCTAGTCATTCTACTGGTGTTGCTAGCGTCTATAGGCTGCGGTGATTGCTTACCATCAGGCGGCTCGTACGCTTGCTATAAAAAAGAACTGGTGTTTAAATTAAACATAAGCCTATTTTGTTTCGATGTCTAAATAGACTCCAATATATACATCATAATGCGAATATTACGCATTAATACATAATTATAACATACATACTTATCGATACGAACAGCCTTTTTTGAAGTCGATTAGTTTTAGTAGTTTTTGACACATCGATATATTATATCAACTAGATAAACATTCACTAACAAAATGACATCCAAAATGGGGTCACGGGGGTCGCAGACCTAGCTGTGCTGGTGGCGGAAACGTGAACTAAAGTTTTTAATATGATAATGACGTGTAGTTTGCCAGTTTCATATACGGGGTGTAAGGGACATCGTACCGAAAACCGATACCAGGGATCCAGTACATGATTCTGAACACTCTAGTGTTGAAATTTTTCATCGGATTTTTCATGAATTTCCAAAAAAAATCCTAATTAAAATTAGTATAATATCATTATTGGTATAATAATAAAGCATAATTTTAATTTAAAAGCAATATATTCCGTATTTGTGGAAAATTTATTTAATTATATATTTATTTGTTTATTCTTTATGCACTAAAACAGTACATAGGCAATTAATTAATAGGCAATTAATTATTATTATTTTAAAAAATTTAAATGTAATTTGAGAAATAAATATTATTCCGCATATATTCATTACATGCTCGAAAATTAATAAGTCAGTCATTTGTCAATTTCATATGTTTCTTCCGTGGGTTAATAGTTCCATAGGTTCCATAGGTTTCCATAGGTTTCTGTAATGTTGTAACGGACATTATTTGACATCTTATACATTTTTTTTCGGTACGACGTCCCTTACACCCGTTAAAGACTGTAGCGACACTCCTATTAGCAAAACCAATTTTGTCAGCCTGTGGCTTGAAAAGAAATAGCGACACAAGGGCGCTATTTCTGTGTGCCACTTTTCGCACCGTAACACCTAATCTAGTTTAAATATTATCATCTGAATCCGCGGTCGGAATCTGAACCTATCAGCAAATTTGTTCAACTAATTTGTTATCACAAAAAGAAACGCGAAGAGCTAGGCCTTCGCTATAAGAAAATGCATTGGCTCCTCGGTAAACATTCCGTTCTGTCAGTGCAAAATAAAATACTATTGTACAAACAAGTCCTAATGCCAGTCTGGACTTATGGTATACAGCTGTGGGGCTGTACCAAACAGAGCAATATACAAATAATACAACGCTTCCAAAATAAAGCACTTAGAGGAATTGTTAACGCGCCCTGGTACATTAGAACAAGCGACCTCCATCGGGACCTCAAAGTGGACTTCGTGGCTAAAGTAATCAAGGACTACGCTGAACGCATGAACGTCGGCTTCATCACCATGTGAATGTCGAGGCTATTCAGCTCCTCGACAACACGGACATAGTGAGGAGACTGAAAAGGACAAAACCTTTTGAGTTAGTTTAAGTGTTAAATTAGTGCAGTGTAATGCAGTGTAGAACACAATAACAAAGTGTCTTCACCTTAATAGAGACAATAAGAAAAGTGCCATTGGACACATTCTTAATCTAAGTAATTTATTCGTTTAGGTCAAAATAATAGTACTGATTAGCCTTAGGCTAGATTGTAACTTTTATGGTGCTACCACGTGGGCAGCATTAAGAGAAAAAAAAAACAGTGGATTCAGCTTTCGCGTTTCTTTTAATATGTTCCTACAGAATAACCACTCATTCCAATAATTGAAATGATTATACCTTACGGCTTCTAATCTCTTGTTATTTAGATTGCCGTGTCACCAACGAAGAATTATCACAAATAATCTAAGTATATCATAATTTTACTGTAATCTGTTAGATAGCGTTACGCAAATTCGCTAGTTTATCAGTGATATGAATGCAATCACAGGTTTGCATGATAGCAAAGAACACATAATATAATAGAATACTCTGTATTTGTACATCATTTTTTTTAACAGGTACTAATCCCACCACTCATTCCCACCACTGTGACTCCTGTTAGCCAGGATCTACAGTGGTCACCAGTGAAGACACCGAGGTTTGACCGCGAGTCTCTCAGCGAGTCCCGGGGAAACGCTAAATTGTCTTGGAATATTTATTTGTACACCAAAGTAAAATATACAGAGTGTCCCAGAAAGGGGTATCAAGCCGGTAATGACGCAATGTGTAACCCACAAGCAATCAATATGTGAAATAAAATTATGAAAAAATTCAACAGTCTTGGTGCAGTGAACTCAATATTTTGTTCGTTGTTTAACCGAAACTGGATGAATTTCTTGTTAATCATGGCAGGTACGCATTCAATAAAAAACAGTGGATCCATAGGAGTAGGCATGATGACACAGGGTTGCTTTGAAACAGTTTTAAGATGATTTATATAATTGTTATCCGTAATTTAAAAAAACATTTTTTGCCGTTTCTGATATTTTTTTCGGAATCTTTACTATCAATACTATGCATAACTTTTGGCTTGATATACCCTTTCCGGGACACCCAGTATAGAAAATTTAGAAAATAACTAAAATTAGGTACCTACAAATGGCGGTCATAACGCTAATAGCGATTTCTTCCAGACAACCAAAACTTTAGAAAGAAGTAACTGAACTATTGGGTAGCTCGTAGTGTACATACTTTGATACATACATCAATTGTACATGTTATAGGTACACATTATGTAGGGTGCTTGGTGCATCGTTTGCGAAATAGATTAGTCCGAAAGAAGAGGTCATTGGCTACTTCTTTAGGTCTCATTACTTGCCACACCAGTTTTTTTGTTACAACTATTTAATTTTTATTTTGAAAAATCCAGAGTTCAGCATTTAAGGGGTCGTTCATTAATCACGTGAGGCTCGAAAGGGGGGGGGAGGGGTTCCGAAAAAATCACGAAATATCACCAGGAGGGGGGAGGGGTATAATGAGACATCACGTGTATTTATTTTTCGTTGAATGCTCGATTTCTAAACCAAACAGCGGCACGTGGCCTTGACTCACCGTTGCCGGCAACGACTTCCCCTTCAACATTTAATCAGTTAAGTACCTGTATTTAAAGTAATATTCCGAAAATTTCAATATAACCTATATTGAAATTTTTTACAAAAAAATACACGTGATTTTGGATAGGGGGGGGGGGGTAGTTTAAAAACCTCACCACATATCACCAGGAGGGGGGGAGGGGTTAAAAAGTTGCTAAAAAACATCACGTGATTAATGGACGACCCCTAAGCTTAAATTAAAATACAATACGATATTAGTGTGGTGTTCAAATTTCATTTTATTTCATAAATGTATAGTTGTATGGTTCTATTAAATACTAAATTACTTGTTATATATTTTTTAATATCTAACAACGTGTCTGAAAAAAGACAAAATAAACGTAAAAATCAAATCTAAATTGTTATAAAAAGAAAACAATCGGAATCTTGGAATTCTTTTAAAAACTTCTCTAGTACTTAGGTATGTAACTGTATGAAATATGCCCAAAATAACTTTTATTAACTTCACTAATTCGCTAACTTTTATGTTTTTGAGTGGTTTTCCTTCACCGAAAGATTACTAGATTTCGGTGAAGGAAAACATCTCAAAAACATAAAATTTATCGAATAAGTAAAGACATCGTGATGAAACCTGCATCTCAGAGAAAGGCTAAGCAACATTCGAACGACGTGTGAAGTCTGCTATCCCACTCTTGGCAAGCGTGGTGGACTTTGGCCTAAGCCCCTTCATCCTTGAGGAGGACCTGTGCACAAAAGTGGGACAAAAAGTAGGGCTGGTATTATTATTATACAAGAAAAGTAACGGGTCAATAACTTCTCCAGAAATCTACCCCTTATCTTACGATTGATAAATAAGTACAGCACTATTTTTACTATCAGCTTGCGCGGAATAAACAAAATAATTGACCTATGAATATTAAATGATAACTGGTAACTGGTAGTCATTATGTAATCAGTATTATATCTGGGATAATATACTATTACGTATACGTTAAGATATAGAAAAATTGTGTGCGTCATGTAAACATGCGGGGCGACCGCAGCTCTGTCCCCTAGGACACTTAGGCTCAATTCACACCAGCGGCTGGCAGCGCAATTTCAGTGTGATAGAATTTTAAACTTTATATACAATACGTAAAAGACCAGTATCGCTTGAAAACCGTGAGCGGCCTCGAGTGGCGTCGCGATTTTTTGGCCTTTTAGTATTGCGATTGTCTTTCACACTGAAAGAGCGCTGCTGACCGCTGCCATCTTGGTGTGAATTGAGCCTTATACGTATCTTGGTCGTGGCCAGTTTCTACGTTTGATAGGTGTGAATTACATAATGTTATCATTTACTTACGCGAATTACAAAGTCAAAAATATTTATTTCAAATAGGCTTAACGCACTTTAAAAATAGCACTTTTGAATGGTAATTTTTTTAAAAGCTACCACTGGATCTCAACGCGGCCTCAACTGAGAAGATCCGGCAAGAAACTCAGCGGGTTTGTCTTGTTACAATTGGATCAACATCAGCGATAGTGTGTCATGCCGTTTGAAGGATAAAACAATAGAGAAAAAAAAAAAAAACACGACAAAATTACAGCAAATTAAAAGGCCAAAGGGATAGTAGTCGGACCAGTCCCCCCAAGCAGCACCCGCGCACGAGTTGACTCGAGCAGAAGCCATCACTCCCATACACATTGAAATCAAACTACTTTTACGGATTTTATCGCGGTTTATTTTACATTTTACTATCCCGACGTTTCGAATGCTTTGCTGTACCCATGGTCACGGGAGGACTGAGATGTTGAACGTCCTTATGTCACAATAATGCCTCAGGTATTCTTAGTTATTAGTGTTGGCCCGACCTACGCAGTAAGAGCTTACAGTATCTTGAGGCCGAGCAGTGTTTTGTTTAGTTTTTGATTTAAGTATATTTATCACAGGATCCCAAGTCGGTGGTAATACCCAACCAACATCTCTATTGAAATTAGGATGTTTTTTGATTTCAATGCTGAGCCTACCTAGGATGATTCGTGAGGCTTCACGAATCGTCCTAGGTAGGATCCGGAGTTCTTTTGCGAGGATTTGAGGTTTATCAAATTTGATGTAATGGCGTGTGTTTCATGTCGATTATTTTTATTTTTAAAAATAATACTTTCATGATATTTGGATATTTGGTTTGGTGTGTCCAATGACAACAATAGCGATAAATGTGTTAGAAGGATTTTTTTCACGATTTGGCTTACCAAGGAAACTGGAATCAGATAACGGACCACCATTCAGAACAGACAAGTTTGTGTCATTTTAAACAAAAGCGGTATTAAAGCACGTCACTTCTACTCCTTATCCAACCATCCAACGGAGAAGCTGAAAACGCGGTCCGCACTGTAAAAAAGGCATTGTTAAAAGCTGACCTCGATCAAACTCCCAGCGATTTTGGGGGGTTCATAGTTGACGGGCCCGTTGATCTAGTGCCCTGGCAGCTAGCCAACAGTTCGTGAGTTCGATTCCCACCTTGCGTCTGAGTGTTTCAAGTGCGTAACCTATTTTGGATAAAATTGTTTAGACGTTTTATAGCAAGAAGAAGGCAAGAAGTTAAGTTTGGCAATTTGAAGTGAGCGAGTTTGAGATTTTGGGGGTCATGACCCCTACGACCCCTCCTCTCGGACCAACACTGAGTGCCAGCGACACAGTTGCTAGAAGCGTCAGTGCCAGGCCCATCTAGCGATAATAAGTCTCTGGCGTGTGGGGAAACCCAAGTAAATAAGCAAGCCGCCTTGGATGATTACGTTATTCCAAATACAGACTCACATTACAGAGTTATCTGTGCCAATACTTACTCAGGCGAAACGAATGTGGCACCGAGGAATGACTAGCGTCTAATCTATACATATAAAATTACTTGTCCTGACTGACTGATTCATCAACGCACAGGCCAAACCGCTGGTCCTAGAAAGCTGAAATTTGGACAGTAGGTTCTTCTTATGATGTAAGCATCCACTAAGAAAGGGTTTTTGAAAATTCGGTCCCTAAAGGGGTTAAATGGGGTGTTTTTTTTTTGTATGAAACTTTTTATTGTATGGTTCGACTGACTTGAAATTTACTGAAAAGATTCTCTAAATAAAATAAATCAATACGTGTTTCGTGAATTTTCAAAAACAACCTTTGGGGGTGTGTTAGGGGTTGGTTTTTTTTTATACTACCAAGGCTACTACTCTGCTTTTTTCTGTTCTCCATAATCCTAACTCTCCACCCTATCTTCGGGAACGCTTTGAGTATCTTGTCCCTAGAGGAAAGCCATGTCGTACTGTTTCCTCTCTTCTCCTTCGAACTCCACAACATACGTCTCAACGATACAACGGTTCTTTTACTGTTCGTGCGGTGACTCTTTGGAATTCCCTACCCCATGCTATTCGTGATTTCATGCCCTTCCTTGGATGTTTTCAGGAAAATAATTAAAGATTATTTCCTTTCACTATGATAAGAATGTATATATATGTGATAATAATATGTATTATGTATTTGAGTATTTATTGTATTTGAGTATTTATTTTATTTATGTGTTTAAAAATGTTATGTAGTTTTATGTATTTTATGTTTATAAGGTTTATGTACTTTTTTCGTTTCGTTTTTTTTTCCATTTGTACACTTGTTGTCCTCATTTGTATTTTTAAATAATTCTATCGCACGGGTTTGCTGGTAGAAAACTCATTTTTGAGTTAAGCTCGCCTTTGTGCATTAAATTACTATTTTATGTATTGTTGTAGCTGTTTTGTGTACAATAAAGTATTAATTAATTAATTAAGGTGGCAAGCAAGCATACGGCCCGCCTGATGGTAAGCAGTCACCGCATCCTATAGCCACTATCAAAACCAGAAGAATCACTAGCGCGTTGCCGACCCTTAAGACATTAGATATTAAGTCTTTGTGTCCGGTAATTTCACCAGCTACAGTGCCCTTCACGCCGGAACACAGCAATGCTTACACACTGCTGCTTGGCGGCAGAATATCTGACACTGCGGTGGTACCTACCTGCACCTAGCAAAACTACCACCACCTACCACCACCACCTAGTAAACTGGTAAACTCTGCAAAAAAATTAGCTGGCGAAGCCGCAGGAAATTGCTAGTTTGAATATAGATTTGATAAAAGTGTACCAGTAAGCATAAAAGTAATACCTACCTGTGTAAATTACAAATATTTTGTATTTAGTTATAGTTTTAAATATTGCTACTGTTTCAAAGGGTTCTATTGTAATTCTTACAGCTGTTTTGTGAGGGAAAATAGTGGGATATACGTATGTGTTTGCGTACCTAATATTTGAGTTAGCGCAGTCGCGCGCCAGCCAAGATAGTAATAATAGATTTACTGTGTGCAGAACCGACGTATTTATTTTATTTGCCTCAGTTATCACAAAATCCATAATTGGTAGATAACATTAAAATTGATGAATTTATAGTTATCAAAATGATATTGTTACAAGCGGTTGTGTTGTGGATGAGGTAAGATTTTTTAAAATATTATATCTATACTAGTGTTACGTGCGGGTGGGTATTAAAATGCCGATTAAAGTAAAAGAAGATTTTATTCCACGTACACTCACCCGTGGGGTGTCCGGGTAAGAATAGCACCCACCCATCTCTTCCCTATGGGTGTACGGAAAAGGCGACTAAGGGAAATCAGAAGACGGGCAGCAGCGTCTTCTGTTTTAAAAATTCCATCTCTTCACTAAAACTGCGATCCCCAAGACGCCTGCCAAGCGTGGGGATTATGGCAAACCCCCCCCTAAGGGGGAGGCCTATGTTCAGCAGTGGACGTCTTCTGGCTGGTGATGATGACACTCACACTGTATACACTATACACGCAGTATACACACAAGGCACAGTAGTCCGAGTCGCACAGTACTTCTCAGTAGTCCAAAGTCTTCGCAAGGGTCGCTGGTACAATTCTCTTTGATCGCTTCCTTAAGATGTTTCCGCTGTCGCTTGTAAACACAAACTGTCTGGGCGCCTCTATGCGTCGGCTTATATACCTAAATTAACAGAGGGGTGGAAACTTCTAGATCATTCACGTATATACCTACTTCTAGTGTTTTCGCGAGCGGATACAATAGCGCACTTGTTCGGGAAATTAACAATAGGCGGGGTCAGTGAACCGAGAGCGAGCGAGTGGTAGGTACTTACACAAGTACTTGCCGAATTTGAGGGAACTACTTTCTATTGAGAATTCCAGATTTTTCGGTACGAATCGATAGTAGACCTATAGACTAACAATGCGTTTTGAGATCATTGCAATCAAGTAATAATTAACCGAGTAATTAACACTTTTATCTCCCGGTCGTAACACTAGTATAGAATTTCGAAGGCAATCATGGGATATTGAACATCCTTTAGAATTTTGTTACGGTGTATTATTTTTTTTTTTTTGGGAGGACAGTCGCTGTTGGCCGTAGATGGCCATGTAATGGCTTCACCGGACAATAGGAGGCGAGCGCTTAAAGCACTCTAGCCTTAGCGGCAGAAGTAGCGAGGAGCTCAAGGGCACCTCAGGGAGGCACGGCCTCGGCTTGGGCTGTCGCTTAGAGAGGGCTGATTTTACCATCGGTTCACAACGCGCCCCCACTGAGAAGAACCGGCAAGAAACTCAGTGGGGTGATGCTCGTCGTTGAGGTCGCATACGTACGACCCTTCGGCCTCGCCGGCGAGTCTGTTGATAGTGTAGCATACGGTTGTCGGGGAGGGGCAGGCTCAATGCCATGGTCCAATAGGGCCGACATTGGGTCTGGGGGATCTATCAATACGTGTCGCGGACGGCGGCGCGAGTCTGAAGGACTAGGAGCATAATCGGCGGCGGCGCGGAATAAACGGTTAGGGTGCTGAGACGCGCTTTCAAAGTAGCGTTTCGACGCTTCTTTGAAAAACTTTCGAAGGGATCTAAATCGAAGTCGGAATGCAAGTCTACGTTACTTTAGTCCTATCCGTACCTACATGTATTTATAGGTAGATCACAGGTGATTTCGGAACTACACACATCAAAAGTGTCTAGGGATCAACATATATTTTTGCAATAACTTTTCTCCTGATTGATATTAATTAAAATTTTCTTTAAGGATTCATCAAATAAAGTGTTTTCGTTTGTCACAGTAACGATAAACCAAGTCACCTTTGCATTAATAAAGAAATTTGCCATTTTCCTAATAAAGGGATTTTTGACATTTGAACCACTAACACAAAAGTTCGAAAAAAAGACTGAAATAACAGTTTTCTTTAAAATTTTATTGGGTAACTTAAACAATTAATAATCCGTGTTTCTACCGCGAACACTAACAACACAAGAACATCGGTTTGGCATACTCAAAATGAGTTCATCCAAATCACGCTGTGGAATGGCCGCCCATGTTCGTTGCAACAACAAAAAAAGGTCTTCTTGCGACTGGATACCCTCCATATTCGGCAGAGCTCTTCTCTGTAGCATATCCCATGCATGCTCAATCGGGTTCAAGTCTGGCGACTGAGCAGGCCAGGGCAGGACATTGATGTTAGCTGCGGCGAGAGTCTGTCTTACAACTCTTGCGGTGTGCGGTCGTGCATTATCATGCATTAACTGAAATAAGGGACCGATTTGCACTTGTAGAGGAACGATGACGTCTGATACAATCGTCTCAGCATAAATTTGAGCGTTGAGGTTGCCTCTGATCCAAATCAACTCAGTTCTTCCGCCGATCCAAATACCCGCCCATACCATGATGGTTCCACCACTATAAGGATGGACTTCCTGGCAGGATTTTAATCGCTGTTGGCGTTCAGGGGTTCTCCAGTGTCGTATACGTCTTGTATCCGGTCTCATACCAAAACGAGACTCATCAGAAAAGCACACGAAACGCCATTGTTCTTCTGCCCATTTTTTTGCCCAAAAATGCTTGATCCCTAGACACTTTTGATGTGTGTAGATATTAGGGGTTAAAGTATGAAATTGCCGATTTGTACTGAAAAATTGAAACTCGTTTTTTTCTAATTTAACATACCCTCGTTATTTATACAATGCTGCCATCTAAGCGGAAGTTCATTTATGCCTTTACGATAGATCTCTGGGGATCTATATTCGACAAACTGTGTTAAAGCATTTTGTACTGCCTGAAGGTACTACTGCCAGGAGGCAGTATTATTTTTTATCACGTAGACAATTGTCCAAATCAAGAAAAAAAATGCAGTCCGTTGGAGCAAGGTCTGGCGAGTACAGAGGATGACATAAGGTTTCTAACTGCAGCTCCTGTAGAGTTACAACAGTTTCTCGTGCAGTGTGACTCGCGATATCATGGAGCAATAATGGTGAAGATCGATTCACGAGTAGGGACTGTTTCAGTGCCAGTTTCGTCATCATTGTTCGAAGTTTGACACACTAATCATCTGCTATTATTGCTAGACCAGATCTGAGAAAGCTTTATATAGTGAATAACACCATGAAGAGACCACCAAACAGATACCATTACCTTTTTATTGGTAAGCTTTGGGGCACTGTTGCGGCGTTTGACCAGCCATTGCATTTTTCGCTTACGGTTATCGTAAAGAATACATTTTTCGTCATATGTGTCATATTCGATCCAATATTCCTTAATTTCTGTACCGAAATCGATGATTTGCGGAATGTAAGTAGTTTAATAAACTCCTTGAATTTTTCAGCGCTGTTGCAACATGGGGCGCAGAAGACTTGAACTTTCCACCAGGATTCAAGTTCGGTGCGGCCACTGCTTCTTATCAAGTGGAGGGTGCTTGGAATGCCAGTGGTTAGTCAGCGTTTATATATGTTGGTATCTCTATCCTGAATCTGGAAGTAACCCGTTCATCATCAGCAACCGAAAAACGTTACTTACTGGACAAAAGACCAAATCCCCCCCCCCCCCCCCCCTAGAAGGATGGGGTTGCCGAATTGTCGCGCTGGAAGCAGACATACACAGTTCTTGACTGACTTAGCATTCTTCGCGTGACTGGGACTTTAAAAGACAGTGACGGGGTACATCTTGTGGGGTGTTTTATAACAGTACCCACCCATCTCCCCCCGTTGGGTGTCCGTAAGAGTCGACTAAGGGAAAACAAATAGACGGGCTGCAGCGTCTTTCTATAGGATTACTTACCACCTATACTGCGATCCCCAATACTATACCTCATCATCATCAACAGCCGGAAGACGTCCACTGCTGAACAAAGGCCTCCCCCTTAGACCGCCACAATGAACGACAATTTGCTATTTGCATCCACCGGTTGCCTGCGACGTGAACAATGTCGTTGGTCCACCAGGGAGGCCTGCCTACGCTGAGTCTTCCGGTTCGTGGTCGCCACTCGAGAACCTTTCTTCCCCAACGGTTATCGGTTCTTCGAGCGATGTGGCCTGCCCACTGCCACTTCGACTTCCACATCCTACGAGCTATGTCAGTGACCTTGGTTCTTCGGCGAATCTCCTCATTCCGGATTCTGTCGCGCAAAGAAACTCCGAGCATAGCTCTCTCCATAGCTCGTTGTGTGACTATACCTACTCCGATATAAAGGGGAGGCCTTTGTACAGCAGTGGACGTCTTTTGACTGCTGCTTTAAGTACATTATTTTTGCAGACAAAGGAGAAAACATATGGGACAGGTACTCTCATACAAGAGCAGATATGATTACTGATGGTGCGACTGGTGACATGGCTTGCAACTCCTACCATCTGTGGAGACGAGATATTGAAATGGCCACTGAACTGGGACTACATTTTTACAGGTAAGTACATAGTTTAGAGAATGGATGGGCCATTCTTAAAACACTGGACCCTAACACATGTGTCGCCGAACGTGAAGTGTAGAAAATAAGTTAATGTTGTGTTGTGTGTACCTAATTGTCAAATATTGTTTACTGTCTAAGATGTATGTATATGTGTAGTAAAAAAAAAACCTAAATCTATGGGTATTGTTCTTGTGTAGTCCTTGCTTTTGTTTTGTTTTGTTTTATTTTTGTTTGTTTTGTGTCAATGTACTTACTAACAGTAGAATTTAAGATTTATGTTACTAACAAAATATGGAATTTAATTGAATTGAATTGAATTGAATTTTCTCCAAGGATTATTCAGGATTCATTATTAGGGGGGTTGGGGCCTTTTAAAGAAGCTCAGTCACACAACGAGCAAAGGGGAGAGCTATGCTTGGAGTTTCTTTGCAGTTACCGACTAACTAAGGTTACCGACATAGTAGGCATGATGACTAATTTTGAAAAAATACTCTATAATGTACTTACGGGTCTACTATTGCCGAAAATAATCATATTTTTGTATTAAATTTACAATTAATAGCAATATTTTCAATTAATAAAATAGAGTTTGAATTTCGTTCCAAAACGATGGCCGGTGCATGGTGCCATGTTGTGACGTCACTACGGCGGCGGTGTAAATAAACATCTGTCTAGGTATAAAAGTTAAAAGCGAATCATTGTATGAAAGAAATAAACTATTTAAAAAAAAAAAAAAACCGGCTTCAAAGTAAATTATCTAAAAAGCATAAAATAACGAAAATATATTGAAGTCGGTGCTAGCTAATCATGTTAACTAACACTATCACCAGCTGACACCGACTTCAATATATTTTCGTTATTTTATGCTTTTTAGATAATTTACTTTGAAGCGGGTTTTTTTTTTTTTTTTTAAATAGTTTATTTAACACTTTTTAGTGATTTATTTTACCATGGCCGTGGGATGCCGGCTAAGAATTTGCATCCCCCCCTCTCTTCCCGTGGGTTTCGTAAGAGGCGATTGAGGGAAAGCCAGAAGACGGGCAGCAGCGTCTTCTGTGTAATATATCCATCTTTTCGAAACTGCGATCCCCAAGACGCCTGCCAAGCGTGGGGATTATGGCAAACCCCCCCCCCCCCCCCCAATGATTGACAATGCTCATTTACGGCCCCCAGTCCCCGGCAGCTCCTCTATTCCCCGCCTTGGTAGCGGGCGGGGTAACGGTCGAGCAGGGGGTGCGAAGAATCTCCGGCAGATGCCCCGCTACCACCCCCACCGAACTTTGGCCCTGGCAACACATAATGTCCGCACGCTTAGGACTGACGAGAAGATCATCGAGCTGGAGGAAGAATTGAGCAAGTTACGTTGGGATATCTTGGGATTATCTGAAATCCGACGAGAGGGACAGGATACGATAACCCTTGATTCCGGAAACTTGCTCTTCTTCCGGGAAGGAGACCGAAAATCTCAGGGTGGTGTTGGGTTTCTCGTCCGTAAGTCCCTCATTAACAACGTTATAAAGGTCGATAGTGTGTCGAGCAGGGTAGCGTACCTTATACTCAGAATAACCAGTCGGTATTCGTTGAAGGTTATACAGGTTTACGCGCCGACCTCGGCACACCCTGACGATGAAGTAGAGGCTATGTATGAGGAGATAGCAGAAGCCATACATACCTCCAAAACACACTTCACCGTTGTTATGGGGGACTTCAACGCGAAGGTGGGCACACGGAATGGCGATGAGTTGAAAGTGGGGTCATATGGGTACGGGCAGCGGAACCAAAGGGGCCAGCGGCTGGTCGACTTCATGGAGAAGGAGGGACTCTTTGCGATGAACTCCTTCTTCAAGAAGCGACCATCCAGGAAGTGGACGTGGATAAGCCCCGATGGTTCAACCAAAAATGAGATCGACTTCATCATGACGACCAACAAGCATATATTCGATGATGTCTCAGTGATCGGCAGGGTGAAAACCGGTAGCGATCACCGCATTGTTAGAGGCACATTGAATATCAATGTCAAGCTTGAGAGGTCCCGTCTGATGAAGTCCACGCTCCGTCCGGGAACCGCCCAAATCCAAAACCCCGAAGACTTTCAACTCGAACTACACAATCGCTTCCAGTGCCTAGCCGAATGCGAAACTGCGGACGAGTTAAACAATGGGTTGGTGCAAACTGTCCATGCAGTGGGGTCCAAGTTCTTTAAAACCCCACGCCGTAATAAGCCTCAGAAGCTCTCCAATCAAACCATTAAGTTAATGGAAACCCGGACTGAGATGAGACTGCAATCTTCAGCTGATATGTCGGAATATGCTGAACTCAATAGACGAATCTCGAAATCCATGCGACACGACTTGCGTTCCTATAATACAGCATGTATTAAGGACGCAATTGAGAGGAACCAAGGCTCTAAAGTGTTTGCAAAGAATTCGTCTATTGGGCAAAGCCAAGTGACCAAGCTGAAGATCGACGACGGCAGTGTCATCTCATCAAAGTCGGAGATATTGAGAGAGCTCGAGAGGTTTTACGGACAGTTATACACCTCGACACGAAAACCCATTGCCCGAACAGCTCAGGACACCAGAGCCCAACTAACCCGACACTACACTGAGGACATCCCAGACATCAGCTTGTACGAGATTAGAATGGCTCTCAAACAGCTTAAGAACAACAAGGCGCCGGGTGAAGACGGAATCACAACAGAACTTCTGAGAGCGGGTGGAAAACCGGTACTTTTAGTCCTCCAGAAGTTATTTAATTCCGTCTTACTCGAGGGTACTACGCCAGAAGCATGGCACAGGAGTGTGGTGGTTCTGTTCTTCAAAAAAGGTGATAACACTTTATTGAAGAATTATAGACCCATCTCACTCCTGAGCCATGTATACAAGCTGTTTTCGAGAGTCATTACGAACCGTCTCGAACGCAGGTTTGATGACTTCCAGCCTCCCGAACAAGCCGGGTTCCGAAAAGGCTTTAGCACCGTAGACCACATACATACGCTCCGCCAGATTATACAGAAGACCGAGGAGTATAATCGGCCATTATGTCTAGCGTTTGTGGACTACGAAAAAGCCTTCGATTCAATCGAGACCTGGGCGGTATTGCAGTCCCTCCAGCGGTGCCACATTGACTATAGGTACATCGAAGTGTTGAAGTGTTTGTACAGCAACGCCACCATGTCGATCCGACTACAGGAAGAGAGCACGAAACCAATCCCATTGCAGCGAGGTGTGAGACAGGGAGACGTTATTTCTCCGAAACTGTTCTCAAACGCATTGGAGGACGTTTTCAAGCTCTTGGACTGGTACGGATTCGGCATCAACATCAATGGCGAATACATCACTCACCTTCGTTTTGCCGACGATATAGTCATTATGGCAGAGTCGCTGGAGGACCTCAATACGATGCTCAGCGACCTCAGTAGCGTTTCCCAACAGGTGGGTCTTAAAATGAACATGGACAAGACGAAGATCATGTCTAATGTCCATGTTGCACCCGTACCGGTAGTTGTTGGGAACGATACACTCGAAGTTGTTGACCACTACGTATACCTAGGACAAACTGTCCAGTTAGGTCGGTCCAACTTTGACAAAGAGGTCGCCCGAAGAATCCAACTCGGATGGGCAGCGTTCGGGAAACTACGCGATATCTTCTCGTCCAAAATACCGCAGTGCCTGAAGACGAAGGTTTTTAACCAGTGTGTGTTGCCAGTGATGACATATGGTACTGAGACGTGGTCTCTAACGGCTGGCCTTTTAGAAAAGTTCAGAGTCACACAACGAGCCATGGAGAGAGCTATGCTCGGAGTTTCTTTGCGCGACAGAATCCGAAATGTGGAGATTCGCCGAAGAACTAAGGTCACTGACATGGGCAGGCCACATCGCTCGAAGAACCGATAACCGATGGGGAAGAAAGGTTCTCGAGTGGCGACCACGAACCGGAAGACGCAGCGTTGGCAGGCCTCCCACTAGGTGGACAGACGACATTGTGCGCGTCGCAGGTAACCGGTGGATGCAAATAGCCAATTGTCGTTCATTGTGGCGTTCTAAGGGGGAGGCCTATGTTCAGCAGTGGACGTCTTCCGGCTGATGATGATGATGATGATGATTTTACCATGATAGGTTGATACCTATCATGGTAAAATAAATAACGCAACTCGAACGTTTACGTTACAGTAACTTACTGAAAACATAAAAAGTTTATATATCTTAAACTATTGAACCGATTTTGATGAAACTTGTACTCTACCCTAAGTTGAAAAATACTCTAACTATTGCAAAAAGAATTTTCGAAATCGGACTTGTAGTTTCTGAGAAATCCGCGGACAAACCTACATACATACATACATACTTACATACATACATACATACATACATACATACATACACTCATAAAATTTGGTAAATTTGTTTAGAAGCCCACATAGACTAACATATATTAATATTACGCATTTTTATCAATATTACATACATACGCGTCGAATAGAGAACCTTCTTTTTGAAGCCGGTTAAAAAGTTGAGATGACAGTTTGACAGTTCTTTATTTACACAGGACTGACGTCATTCACTCTGAGCAGCGTTTATTACAAAATGGCGATTAGCTGTATTTGAATAATTTATTTGCTTAAATATCACGAAAATCTCTCTATTATTATGAAAATGAGATGCATTTTTGGAATCAGTGCAATCTGTTCTAATATTTAAAACCACAGATTTATTGGTATTGTGTTACAGTCATCATGCCTGTTCTCAGAATCGGTTCTTCGAGCGATGTGGCCTGACCATTGCCACTTCAACTTGCAGATTTGAGAGCTGCAGCTTTGCAGATGTCGGTGACTTTGGTTCTTCGGCGAATCTCCACATTACGGATTCAGTCGCGAAAACAATCTCGGAGCAAAGCTCTCTTCATAGTTAGTTGCGTGACTCTGAGTTTCTCTAAAAAGCTAGCTACAAATAAGTGTAGTAAGTGTCAATTAATTTCAGGTTTTCATTATCATGGAGCCGAATTCTCCCATCTGGTTTCTCGAACCGCATCAGCAAGGACGGCGTGAGGTACTACAATAATCTGATCGACGGGCTCCTAGAGAAGGGCATTGAGCCTGTCGTCACTTTATACCATTGGGACCTGCCTCAAACTCTACAGGATCTTGGTAAAAAATATTCTTAGTCACTATTTCGTAAATGATCAGTTGATTAGGTAAGGTTCGGCAAGGCCAGTTTTTAGATGGGTGACCGTGGCTAATATCGATATAATGTTTAAACTAGATTAGGTGTTATGGATGATATTAGGATCGGTACGAAAAGTGGCACACAGAAATATTGTCGCTATTTGATTTACCGCTTTAACGCAAGGGCGTAAGTGGTTGGCCACAGTGAACGCGCGGTGACTTGAGCCTAGCGCGGGCGCGGCGGCGGGCGCGGCGGGTGGCCACAGTGACGCGCGGGCTCATAGATAAGAATAGTATACATTTTTTTAAATAAATTAAAAATTGAAAAAGTAGCCAGAAAAGTTATTTGATTATAAAAAAAAATACTCCAGACGCTCGTACGCCCAGCGACAAGATCGAAAAGGTTTGATACCCCCGCCAGCCGCGCGATCGGTCGCTTGTTGACTAGGCCCGCAGTGTGGCCAGAACGAGCGGATAGGAACATTTGAAAAGTACGCCCGCTAACTCGCTCAAGACGGTCGCGCTAGGCTCCCGCCTGAGTCACTTCAGTGTGGCCACAAGCGGCGGTTTCATATGTTCTAGGCCTGCAGTGTGGCCGACCACTTAAAGTGTTAAATCAAATAGCGACAGTAAATAATAGAGGTAGCTTGTAAAGAAATAGTGACACAAGGGTGTCACTATTTCTTTACAAGCTACAGGCTGACAAAATTATTTTCGCCGATAGGATAGTGTCTGTCTTTATGAAACTGTCAAAATACACGTCATTATCTTAATGAAACCGTTAGTTCACGTTTCCGCCAGCAGCACTGATAAGTCTTCGACCCCCGTGACTACATTTTAGATGTCATTTTGTTAGTGAATGTTTATCTAGTTTATACATTATATCGATGGTTGCAAGTGCTAAAATGCGAGTAGCATTTGAACAGAATATTTCCGTGCTTTGGAGGGCATATAAAAGTTCGTCCTGGTTCCTACCGCGCTCCGTTTCAATGAAAAAACTAGCCACTCTTCACTGCTCTTCTCCACTCGGCTCCGCCCAACTCCGCGTCAGTGAAAACGCACCCTTATACATATCACTGGCATACTTACAACAGCTTACAACGTTATTTATCGTATAAACACATCCATTCAAATGTGGCATTAATTGGCTAGGCGTTCTTCAGTAACGTGGTGGGAGATCCACCATCGGGCTGCTGAAAGTTGAAAGCTTACAGTATCTTGAGGTCTTGTAGGTGAATGCTTGTCTTTAGATTTGATTATATATGTAACCATGAATGCTGTAAAGTATTCGAAACCGCGATATAATGCCTAAAAATAATTTAATTTTAATGTGTAATATTCGCGTAAATATCACAAATCATATTGAAAAAACACTTAGAAATCCGTTCACTCATTTGAGCGCTTCAACCCATACAGACACCCCGATATAGGAGTCTAACTTATACTCGTAACACCCCTCGTTTTTGGTATTATTAAACCCCGACTAACAGTTGCCCATTTACAATACAGGTGGCTGGACGAATCCACTCATTGCCGAGTGGTTTGCGGATTACGCAAGGGTCGTCTTCTCCCACTTCGGTGATCGCGTCAAGCTGTGGTTGACTCTGAACGAGCCAGTTGTCTTCTGCGATTTGACCTTCAATACTGGAATCATGGCACCTGGGCTAATAGATACAGAAATAGCGCCATATTTGTGTAATAAGAACTCGCTGATGGCACACGCCAAAGCTTGGAGGATATATGATGAGGAGTTCCGGCCGAAATATCACGGTATGTACTGAATGCTTAGAATATAAGTACAAGTATTGTAGAATGCTTATTTTCAAGTAAGAACCGTAGGCACGAGCAAGAACATCGAAAAAAATAATATCAAAATACACGACACGACGACTCTACCGTCAGCTGCATTTATCGTCATTTGCGCTTGTGACAGATCAAACCCATCACTACTTGTCACTTACATATCAATATAACATTAAATAGTTCACCTGCCTCTTGGAAGAAGGACTAGACTAGAGAATCCAACCTAGGCTACCCACTATTTGTTTAAAGGGACCATAGACAAATGCGTACTCTATTCTTAATATATAAACTCTGACTGAATCTCTTACCATTTCCTTTGGCAAGGATATGGTTTTACTTACTGCATTCTTAACTCTTGTAGTGTTGTAGTCGTAAATTGTTAAGCGAGTGAGTTTCTTCTTTCTTAAGTCACTTCTACAGCTAAGCGAATCTAAAGACATATTAAAAGATGTATTTTTTACTCTTATAAGTATATAATATCTCGTGAAATATTCTGTTTATGGTAGGATCCGTGCATGCGGCATTGAAATGTCAATGAGGTTGACACTGAAAAACAGCGCTGTGCCGGGAATCTGGATTTCCGGTGCAGCATATCGCTGAGTTGTCAACCTCATTTGGCGGAGACGCGACGCACAGTTGCCACACTTGTTGTATTTTTGTACTCGTACTGCTCTTTTTTATATACAGTGTTTATTATTTAGTTCTTTATCTTACAATTTGTGTGCGTCATTGCTTTTTATCCGCCGAATAAATGTTGATTGATTGATTGAAAAGTCAAAATCCATTGAGCCATTTAGACTGTAGGCCGTGTCAAAGAAAGAGACAAACTCAAAACTCAAACTCAAAAATAGTTTATTTCAATTAGGCTTAACGCTAGCACTTTTGAAAGGTTATGTTTTTAATAAAAAAAAAGCTACCACCGGATCACAACGCGAGGGACAGAAAAAAAATGATAAAATACGACGAAAGTACAACAAACTAAAAAGCCAAAGGGATAGTAGTCGGACCAGTCCACCCAAGCAGCACCCGCGCACGAGTTGACTCGAGCAGCAGCCAACACTCCCCATCGTCCATCACTCCAGACATACATACATACCCTCGAAAAAGGTTGCCCATTCTGGGCCATTCGACCAAAGAATTGGTAGTTATAATACTGATGAGCGGAATCTAAGTCCTACAAAGGCACCTTGGCTGAAACCATGGCCAGGAACCAGATGGTGGTCTAAGCTTGTCTATATAAGTGTTTAAATTGTCTTTTTCTTTTGACAGGTGAAGTGTCACTTGCGAACCATATTGTATGGTTTGAAGCATTAAACCCAGAAGACGAGGAGCTTGCTGAACTAGCCAGAGAGAACATTGTATGATGAACCTTGTATAGTTAACATTTAATTAAGTATATATTAGCTAAATATTTACAGTTAATTTACAAATATACTTAAACTAAGTAAAAAACTTCCTCTAAGTTGTCGCCGCACTGGGAGGGAAGGGTACCTAAAAGTCTGGCGGCGTTACCTCTTTGTATGGCCAAGCTTATACGCGAGACTTCAATAAGTTTGGATGAAATTTCTTTCACCAAACCGTGCGTCTCATGATACCAAGGCGCTATGTTCTTTACCGCAAAGGGTGCAAATACGAGTATATAGCTGACTACTAACGTTAACTATTTCATTACTGTTTGTAACTGTCCCTTCGATTTTGTAGTTCATGGATTGAAAAAGATGTTCCCTGAAGCAGTTTGCTTCGTCATTGTAATAAGGACAGCTAAGGACTGGAACAGTTTGCCTGCGTCAGTTTTTCTGCCCGATTATAATGTTGGTAGAGTGAATTTCCGAGGGGTGTCCGGGTAATAATAGCAGCCTCTGTGCTGTGGAGCCCGACCAGGGTACTATGTGAGTTATACTAAGATCTCCAAGACGCCTGCCAAGCGTGGGGATTATGGCAACCCCTCCCTTCTAAGGGGGAGGCCTTTGTTCAGCAGTGGACGTCTTTTGGCTGCTTATGATGATTATGGGAGTGAATAGGCTTTTAATAAGCTAGTATGCTTTACCATCCCTGATTGCGTCGCCGCTTTCCATCAGGTGGGATTGCAGTTCATTGACTTATATTAAGTTGAAAAAAAACTGAATACTCTTTAAACGATCTTCTTTCATGAATATTCTTTCAGGCTGGTAGGTACTCGCATCCAATTTTCTCCAAAGAAGGTGGCTGGCCACCGGCTATTGAGAAGCTGCTAGCAGAGAACAGCAAGAAGAAAGGATACCCCAGGTCAACGCTTCCCAAATTTACTGAAGAAGAAAAAGAATTGGTCAGAGGTATATTTGATTTGATAGCATATGGTACTGACACGTGGTCCCTAACAGCTGGCCTTTTAGATAAACTCAGGGTCACACAACGAGCTATGGAGAGAGCTATGCTCGGAGTTTCTTTGCGTGACAGAATCCGGAATGAGGAGATTCGCCGAAGAACCAAGGTCATCGACATAGCTCTCAAAATCTGCAAGTTGAAGTGGCAATGAGCAGGCCACATCGCTCGAAGAACTGATAACCGATGGGGAAGAAATGTTCTAGAGTCGGGACGACGAACCGGAAGACGCAGCGTAAGCAGGCCTCCCACTTGGTGGACAGACGACATTGTACGCGTCGCAGGTAACCGGTGGATGTAAATAGCCAATTGTCGTTCATTGTGGCGTTCGTAAGTGAGGCCTATGTTCAGCAGTGGACGTCTTCCGGCTGGTGCTGATGATGATGACATTTGACTAATTTTTTGACAAAGACAAGCATACCGTCGCCTGATGATAAGCGTCATCTCCTATCAATGGAAAGCTATACTGAACTATCATCACCCGAGACACATTTAAATCTCGTGAGCTCGATAACACAGGCAGTACTGCGTTCTATCACACGTATATCCGATGTTATCATGTCAGCGGCCAAACTGAAATGGGACTGGGCTGGTCACGTTTGCCGCATGCCAGAAAACAACTGGGCTAAAGTCACTACAGATTGGGCCCCTGGGGGATTTCGACGTCGAGGTAGACCAAAGAAACGATGGTGCGATGAGCTGCGAGAGTTTAGTAGGGATTGGAAAACCAATGCTAGAAATAGAGGTGAATGGAAGAACGGAAGGGAGGCCTTTGCCCAGCAGTGGGACAGTGTAGGCTGATAAGATAAGATAAGAGCTCGATAAGTTAATTAGAGCTTGTACATACACAGGTACCTTGCTACTTGCCGGCAATATATGTAACACTGTAGTGGTAGGTCCCGGGAACTCAACTGGGAGCTCAACCAGGTTATGACCGATTCTTAACCACTAAAACTCTCGAAGCTGTCGCTTCGGCACATGAGAGGGTGGAACATGGCTCTCCGGTGGCTCTGCGCCGGAAAGACCTCAGTGCCTTGCCTTTGAGCCCGGCGCTGAGGGGTGCATTATAGCCCAGGGACTCTTCACTGTGCTTACGGAGACGGAGCCGTAACCCTTTTTGCGGGGGAAACCTTCAAAAGGTCTCCAGAGGGCGTCAACCGGAGTATGTGGGATTCTTACCCACTAAAACCCCTGCGGCTGTCGCATCGGCACATGAGTGGAGACAACGGGGCACTACGGTAGGATCTGCATCAGGTGCCCCTCAGTGCCTTGCCTTTGCTAAAGTATTATAACAATCCCGTGACCTGTCACGGTACACACGGAGACGGAAGTCGCAACCCTCCCGCCGTCCTTCTTGGAGTCACCGCCGTACTTGATGAACTATGACGACAGACGTCTAGGGCCCACACCACAAATATCTAACGACTTCAAAGGAGGTATCATCACCTACTAGGCAAAATAAAAGACTTTTTTGGACACAGGGACTTTCGACTTCTACGCAATGAATCACTATACAAGCCGTCTAGTCCGGAAAGCGAAAGAAGGAGAGCAGATGAGGCCATGGCCGTTCGGTGATGGTCCCGACCTGAATGCTGTGATGGAGAAACACCCTGACTGGCCTACCACATCGTCATTTTGGTTTTTCGTATGTATAAATCAATCAACTTGTGATGTTGTAAGGGTAAATCCATCATCGTGGCGCGTTCATTTTTAGGGTTCCATACCTAAAAGGTAAAAAAGGAACCCATATGGTGTGACTTCGTCTGTCTGTCTGTCACACCTATGGATATATTTCCGGAACCACTGACGCTATCAATTTGAAAGTTGGAATAGTTTTAGATCTTACTTACCCAAACTCATCACAAAAGAAAATAAAAGATATGTTTCCTTTTGGTTTTTTAAAATGGGAGTTGGTATGGGTCATCAAAATTTCAAAGTGAGACGACTATATCGAGGCTTTAGGCTTTATTTGTACATCTCAAAACTGATTTTTATTTTGGTTTATGTCACGTAGTTTTTGGCTGATAATAAAAAATGCCAAAATAAATGCCGTCCCCCCCTTATCTGCGAAGTTTTTAGACGAAAAAATTTGAAACAAATATGGGTAAATAGGTACATATCTTTCTATATTTTACAGGAAAAATAAAATTATCTTTCTAAGTAGTAATAAAAAAAAAAACAAAAAAAAAAAAAAAATGAACTGTACTGTACTGTGTAGTACTGTTTTTAGTACTTTAATCCCTCGACAAATAAACTTAGTTTGGTGGTTTGTTTTTTTTTATCTTTCTATCTTATATGAGGTTTTAGACGAATATTAAAATAACTTTAATAGGTCCAGCGAAGGTATGGAACCCTCGGTCCGACTCACACTTGACCGTTTTTTTTTCATACGTGACAGTGTCTGCATCTATTTTCTTTCCCTTACATTTTCCTCAAAGAATTGGTGTCATGTGCATTTCAGCTCAACCCTGAAGGAATCCGTCAACAGCTGGTTTGGCTGAAGGAGAAATACGGAGACATGAGATTCTTGATCACGGAGAATGGTCTCGCTACACCAAGTGGACTTGATGACCAGGACAGAATACAGTATTACAGAAGCTACTTAAAACAGGTTTGTATTACATTACGGATTTTTTTTTATTAATTTATTTTGTAAATTTTAAAGATTTAGGAGAAATAGGCCAACGCAGTACCGAGTGACGCAAGGTGGGAATCGATCCCACGGCATACTGGGTAGCGGTCAGGGTGTCTAATCACGAGACCAATGTACCCATCATACCATAAGATCATTCTTATGTTATCTCCGATTCTTCATAAATATAATTCTTCAAGAATTCTCTAAAACATCCTTCATTTATGCTTATTTAAAATAATTCCTAGATTTTGCGGGCCATTAAAGAAGACGGCGTCAATGTGACCCATTACACCGCGTGGACCCTCATGGACAACTTCGAGTGGATGGATGGATACTCGTAAGTTCGTTGCTCATAATAGCAACTCTTTTTAAATCTTTATCAGTGATAAGTAAGGTAGCCAACTACATAGGAGATCTCTCTGCAATTTAGGAGCTGTGCTTGTCGGTGAAGCAGTTTCCAATCCGATCTATTATAAATATTATGCTGCTAGGCTGACCTCCTGATCCTCCTCTTTCCCACTTTTTCTACTCCCTGTTTCATGAAACTTCACCTTGGTCTTCCTCTTACCCTTTTCCCTTCTATTCTACCTTCCATTATCGTTTTAAAGAAGGTGTCGTGTGGTATCAAGTGACCAATCTTTTTCCTCTCCTATTTTCCATAGAAAAAAGTGGGTAGAATGTCGTATCAGGAGGTCAAAATGAAGGCATATAATAGATCAGACTGGAAATTGCTTCACCAACAAGAGCGCAGCTCTTAAGTTGGAGAGTGATTTTCAATAGATCTTATAAATTTGTCTTGCTTCATTAACCATTTCTAAAACTTCCTCATTCATCTTCCTTTCTATCCAATTTATTCCCTTCATTCTTCTCCAACACCATATCTCAAATGCTTCCACCCTTTCTCTAACATACATACGTAGGAGATAATAAAGTATAATTAAATCTCTTCATCATCATCATCATCAGATGGAAGACGTCCAGTACTGAACAAATGCCTAATCTTTTTTACAGTATCGGGATTAGAATTTCCATAACATTTCTATTCAAATAATGTTCTGCTTTCTTCAACCAAACAATGTATGTTTATATTTTCAGAGTTAAGTTTGGGTTGTATGAGGTAGACTTTTCGGATCCAAGACGGACGCGCACGCCCCGCGCCTCCGCTAAGTTCTACTCTGACCTCATCAAGAGGCACTCTTTGAGCGAGCCCAAATATGAACTGTAATATAACAAGTCGAAAACCTGCCATGGATAAGTGACGCGGATTCAATGTAGGGTTAAATCCTCTTTGCCAAAATGTACTAATTAACGTTGCACGGATCATTAACGTGGGGTGTCTGGGTAAGAACAGCACCCATCCATCTCCTCCTGTTGGGTATCGAAGAGACGACTAAGGCAAAACCAGAAGACTGGCACTAGCGTCTTTTTTCTGATATCGAACCACACGTATACTGTGATCCTCAAGAAATTTGCCAAACGTGGGAATTATGACAACTCCCCTCCGTGAAGGGGATGTTCGGTGGATGTCTTCCGGCTGATGATGATGAACAGAAAGATACAATTCCTAAATGTTTTTTCCAAAGAGGATTTAACACTACGTGGGTTTGCCCTCGACGCCAAAACGTAACGTAAGAAGTTTCTAACTAAATAAAAAAGTACCAAAATCAGTCAAGCGGTTTTCTTGAAGTCCTCTATAGTCAATTGCATACATGTGAATATAATAATAATAATATCTTGGGACAATCCACACACGGTCATCCGATCCCAAACTAGGCAGAGCCTGTACTATGGAAACCAGACAACTGATACTAATACTTATATACTTTTTTTTTGTAAATACATACTTAAATAGATAAACAACACCCAGACACTTGGCGGGAATCGAACCCACGACCCATCGGTTAGCAGGCAGTGACTGACCACTAGACCAACGGGCCCGTCAAGATGAATGTAAAGACTTTTTTACATGCCTTTTACTTTATTAACTTCAGTTTATACAGATCATGGTGGTCACCCTGGCACTAGTATTTTCTCCTCCCTGTTCCCTTATAGTTGTTTTGCAAAAACTTACACCTTTTTTGAAGATACAGCTTCCTTAATGATTTGTTCCTTCGAACGCCAAATTCCATAAAGGATACCTAAGAGAATTATGGAAGAACGAGACAGATATACAAACTGGCCATCATGTATGGCTTGCTAGCTGCAGATAACTTAAAAACTAACAAGCATCTAACTTGACGCTTGAATTGTTACTCTAACTACAAACAAATCAAAATTTACGCGAGACTTACCGCTCGAGCTACAGGATCATTATTATTGTTGGTCCGATCTACGCAGTAAGAGCTTACAGTATCTTAAATTACTGCACTGCCTCAAGATACTGTAAGCTCTTACTGCGTAGATGGGACAACCAATAATAACCAAGAATACCTGAGGGTACACCGGCATAATTGTGACATAAGGACGTTCAACATCTCAATCCTCCCATGACCATGGGTGCTGCAAAATATTCGAAAAATCGGGAAGGTAAATCTATATCTTCTATATCTTCTATACTTATAATAAAACTGTAACAGGTCCAATTCTGTACATTGAAGATATTTTGAAAATTATATTTGGAGGGCATTCTATAACCGATACTGAGGCCGAAAATGTAATTTTTTTAATTTTTTCTGTCTGTCTGTCTGTCTGTCTGTCTGTATCACGGCTGAGCATCACGCCGAAACGTGAGCATTACCCCAGCAAGAAAGATGGTCGTAGAGAAGATTGAGTTAAACGAATAATTAGAGCATAATCTGCGGAATAAAAAATTTGTGCATCCTTTCGTTTTCGAGAAAAATCCGAAAAACGATTCTTGCTGGGGTAACGTTGTTCCAGCAAGAAGATTCTAAACCAATTATCGGAGAGAAACATAAACTTCAGGAAAGATAGCTTATATTTGTGCGTAATTGTGCGCTGAAAATGAAATTTGTGCGTCTTAAGATTTCAGAGTTATTACAATTCCTGTTGGGGTAACGTTTTGCAGAATCGTGTTTCTCGGAAACCAATAATTGTGCACCTATAGAATAAACGATTATCAGTAGCTCTTAATTTGTGCGTATTTGTGCATTAATTAGATTTTCAAAAATGAATACCTTTTTAGCGTAATAATGGATTTATGAAAACCAAAAAAAGGGTCCTAGCGCTTAAACGAACAAAAATTCATACACACTGAAAACGGTATTCGGTCCTTTTTAATACTCTTAACATCCACGAAAAGTTTCAAAACATATTATATACGCATTATTGAATAATATCACTTTGAATCAAAACTGATAATGTCTAGCTTTGACGTC
Source organism: Furcula furcula (assembly GCA_911728495.1). Lineage (NCBI taxonomy): Eukaryota > Metazoa > Arthropoda > Insecta > Lepidoptera > Notodontidae > Furcula > Furcula furcula. The sequence continues at coordinate 3,957,695 of OU452264.1, read as the reverse complement.
AAAATACAAAAAACAAGACCAACCCTAGAGTTTTTGGTATAAACCAAGAATTAGAGCACATAATGAAATACATATCCTGAAAATTTCAGCTTCAAATATTTCATAATAAAGAAGATACAAGCAAAAACTAGAACCCCTGTTAGATTACTGGTTATCCGACCAAATTGGAATGAACCCAAAAAAGCGAGGATTTCATACATACTCGTGACCTTCTTTAAATGACAGTATTATGTGAAGCTGTTGTCTGTACAGTTACGTTCATAATGTTTATCAGCAATCGCGGTTATCTTAATAGTCCGTCAGGTGGTTATAGTTTGTCATTATTTTTACAATATATTGTTACAGTTCTGTTAATTACTATTTAATTACGATAACCACAGAATGCATTGCAAGTTTATAGGTGTAAATAGCAATGATTCGCATTGCAATAAAAAATCTATATTTCCAATACTTAAAATAAAAACCGCTCTCCGAGAAAGTTCACTGACCTTTGTGTACGAACTATCGCGGATACGAACGGTGTACCAGTTTTCAATTAGAATCGTTTGAACGAACGTACGTGCTCCTACCCCGCCCGCATGTGTTTCGGGGCGGCTCGTGCAAGCGGTTATCTACCGACACCGTTCGTGACCGCGAGACTACATTGAGTCAAAATCAAAATTGCATTGCAAGATTCCATTACCATCATACATATAGCTCAAGCAAGTAAAAGCGTGTTAAAAATACATAAAATTCAATTAAATTGACAACTTCCTCCTTTTTAACCGACTTAAAAAAAGGAGGAGGTTCTCAATTCGAATTGTATGGATAGGCCGGTCCATTAATTGGGTCCCATAAAAAAATATTACTTACGAATAAGTAATTCCTGAAAAAATGAGAATGGCAACTCTGAAAAAACTGTAGGAATGCTGGAGGTTGATGTTTTTATGGCTTTTTAAGGACAAAACTGGTCATAACACTGGCAAATATTGACCAATTTCAATGAATCTTTTTTTATTCGAAAGAATCTGTATATAATGAATCTGTATACATTTGATCACCACCGATTAAGAACTTCCTGGAGAACCATGATTTATTTGGAGGAATTTAGCTGGTAAAGACCATAAAATTGGGGTAAGTAATATTTGATATAATTATAAAATCTCTAATATTTACAAGATATAACAAATGAATCTATAATTTTATTTGATATAATGATCAGTTGATATAATGTTATGTACAATAATGATATAATTGTATGTCGGGGTTTTTTAAAATTTATACTTGTTAGTGATGAAACTGGGAAAGACATAAGCCTTGTCTTTTCCAGTTTCATCACAAAAAAATATGTCATGCTCGCTATCGAATCGCTCTGCTTGTGGCGGCTTCGTGTGGCGGGTCACCCCCTTCCCTCCAATATGGTTGAGGGGAGTGATGGCTGCTTCTCGAGTCAACCCGTGCGCGCGTGCTGCTTAGGGGGACTGCTCCGACTACTATCCCTTTGGCCTTTCAGTTTGATTTTATTTTTTCGTATTTTTTTTCTTAGCGTAGCACTCGAGCTGAGCGAGCGCAACCTACTTACTTTTTAAACAGGGATCAGTGTTGCCAACTTTACAATGGGATAAAATAGTTTCATGAACACAATTGGTGGGTGAAAAAAAACATATATCTTATTTTATGGGCTAAACTAAGGAACTTAGAACACTATTTAACTCCCGCCCACTGAAGAATCTAATGACAAGGAAAAAGGAAAAACTAGATCGTCCATCCAGGTAGAAGGTCAAAGAATTTTGTAGCAAATCTTCGTTTTCCATTGCTCATATTGAATTTGCAATACAGTTTTAATTTAATTTCTGGTTTTCCCATCGATATACTATACCAACTAGATTAGCTGTCACGAACAAAATGACATCGAAAAAGTGGTCGCGGTTACTTATACTTACACAACTATACACGTAGCTAGAAATTGTAGAAAATAGTTTTAAATAATTCGGAACGTCGGACTAATAGAAGCCTTCACATGTAGTAATAAAGTCTAATTCTGTATGCAGTAATGTTGGCACATAAAACCTTTACATCGGAGACAAAGAAAAATCAATAAAATCGCCAAAGCTATACGAAAAGAAGTAGTTGTTTTGACTTAAACAAAAATGTACTCATTTAAAAGAAAATCTTAACCACTATAAAATAAGGTTCAAAACAGGTGTGTTTCCATTGTGTGTGTACTGACTTACAAACTTATCCGTGCTGGTGGCAAAAATGAGAACTAACTTTTTTACTATGGTAATGACGTGTAGTTTAACAGTTTCGTATAGACAGTGGCGACATCCTATCGGCAACATTAATTTTGTCAGTCTCGGCATGGCAGTTGCGAACTACTAGCGGAGAAAATATCAAACAAATAATTTTTATTTCGTATTATAATGATATCTTACTTATATTTATTATTTAGACTAGTAGTAATAAGAACACGAAACGAAAAAAAAATTCTCCATCTGCAATTTTAGTATTACGATAAGTATCATATTATTTGGACAGTTTATAAACGCTCAATAAGGAATTTCGATACATCCTGTTGTCGGCTCGTACTAATTTGAAATAGAGCGACAGCCGTCTCCGTAGCTCTATTTTCGTGACCACTTTTCGGGTCGTGACAGCTAATCTAGTTGGTATAGTATATCGATGGGTTTTCCACTTCACAATTGACGGGCCCGTTGGTGTAGTGGTTAGAGACCCTGGCAACCAACCGAGGGGCGCGGGTTCGATTCCCACCAAGTGTCTGGGCGTCATAAGTATATCAGTATGTATTTACAAAAAAAGTATCATCATCATCACCAGCCGGACGACGTCCAGTGCTGAACATAGGCCTCCCCCTTCGAACGCCACAATGAACGACAATTGGCTATTTGCATCCACCGGTTACCTGCGACGCGCACAATGTCAAAAAAGTATACTTATAAGTATTAGTATCAGCTGCCTGTTTACCATAGTAAAGGCTCTGCCTAGTTTGGGATCAGAAGATCGTTCGTCGATTGTCCCAAAATATTATTATTATTTTCATGTTTTTTGTTTCACGGGATTTACCCGGTCTTTTAAGAGGCTTGCGTGGGGACGAATCCAACACATAGAGGCCCTTTTTACAATTAAATGGTGTGTGGTTGGTTGGTACCTACCGAGGTCAACTACTTAATTGAAGAAAAAATAACAGTTTACCTCGGCAGCCAAGGGAACTATTGTAAATGTATGGAAAGATAGTCTACTTACTAGTCTTGGTGCGTAACGATACCAAGGACCCGAGTACTCCAGCGAGTTGGTCAGGGCCCCACCTTGGCGTGTCTTCGTCGGCTGAGTGAAAACCGAAGGGGACCCGCGGGGCTCAGCTCTGGCTTACCTTAATTGGCCGTCCAGAGAGGATTTGTTAGAGCTATATGCTCCAGGGGTGGAAGTGCTAAAAGTTATGACTTTTAGCACTTCCTTGACGGCATTATGACGCCGCGAGTAACTCCGGAGAAAGCGCAGCATACCTCTCAACACAGGGGTGTTGAGCCACCCACACCGTTGTTGCCTTCCGCCGTCTTATGACGGCCGTATGGAGAGTCCATCTAGTGGGTGGCAAGTCACCACTTGTCAAAAAATAATAAGTAGGTGGCAAGAGACCCCGGCCTTTTACAACAGCCCAGTGTTCAGTCAACCAAATATCCATTCAAAAACATATAGTAATCTTTCCACATACTTATAATAGGCCAGAGTAGTCTGCCAGAGTCAACTGCTGTTTATATCTTATTTCCAGCAGTTTATTCTGACAGGTGTCTTTCATATCATTAATTTCACCCAACAGACCTCTACGTCTTGTATTCGTCCCCACGCAAGCCTTTAAAAAGTCCGGGTGTGAATACTAGAGAAAATAAAAATAAAACTAAAATAATAATAATAAATACACTTTATTCTACACCAAAAGTTACATGTAAATTGAACAATACGTTGAAGAAATCAATGTACACAGGTGGCCTTATCGTTAAAAACCAATCTCTTCCAGGCAACCTACATTTAGTTTTAAAATAAAGTTTAATTGCGTAATAATATAACTGACATTGTATTGAACTCTTCACCTACATAAACTATAAGATACTATGCGTTTCAACTAAGAATATGGCCGCCATTTTGCCATTTCAAATATATAAGTACTAAAAATGATGTTTTAACAAAAATATATAGCAAAATAAGACATTACATCAAATAATCAAAACCGAGGCGAATTTTTCATTTTGTGTTTACTCTGCTGCCGATACAAAAATCGTAAAAAACTAGTGAATTTCCGCAGTATGGCGGACACATTCTTAGTTGAAACGCATAGTACATACTTTATAAAAAGAAAGGCACCAACTTTGGTTCTTGATTATATTTAAATTTAGAATAAAAGTAACTTCCGTTAACAGTTTTATACTTCAGTGTACCCAGGCAAAGCTGATTGTGTGCAAAGTTAAGAAGGTCACGAGTATGTATGAAATCCTCGCTTTTTTGGGTTCATTCCAATTTGGTCGGATAACCAGTAATCTAACAGGGGTTCTAGTTTTTGTTTGTATCTTCTTTATTATGAGATATTTGAAGCTGAAATTTTCAGGATATGTATTTAATTAAGTGCTCTAATTCTTGGTTTATACCAAAAACTCTAGGGTTGGTCTTGTTTTTTGTATTTTGACGTCAAAGCTAGACATTATCAGTTTTGATTCAAAGTGATATTATTCAATAATGCGTATATAATATGTTTTGAAACTTTTCGTGGATGTTAAGAGTATTAAAAAGGACCGAATACCGTTTTCAGTGTGTATGAATTTTTGTTCGTTTAAGCGCTAGGACCTATTTTTTGGTTTTCATAAATCCATTATTACGCTAAAACGGTATTCATTTTTGAAAATCTAATTAATGCACAAATACGCACAAATTAAGAGCTACTGATAATCGTTTATTCTATAGGTGCACAATTATTGGTTTCCGAGAAACACGGTTCTGCAAAACGTTACCCCAGCAGGAATTGTAATAACTCTGAAATCTTAAGACGCACAAATTTCATTTTCAGCGCACAATTACGCACAAATATAAGCTATCTTTCCTGAAGTTTATGTTTCTCTCCGATCATTGGTTTAGAATCTTCCTGCTGGAACAACGTTACCCCAGCAAGAATCGTTTTTCGGATTTTTCTCGAAAACGAAAGGATGCACTAATTTTTTATTCCGCGCACATTTACAGCAGATTATGCTCTAATTATTCGTTTAACTCAATCTTCTTTACGACCATCTTTCTTGCTGGGGTAATGCACACCGCCGAAACTACTGAATGGATTCAATTGAAACTTGGCATGATTTGAGATCTTACTACGAGGTAGGACATAGGATACTTTTTATCCCGTAATCGTGCTAGATTATCAATTTTTCTTTATAATATAATAAATATTAGTAAGGGACACTCATAGAGAGTTGTTATCAAGGTTTTGTAATCGATCGGGTTAAGCAACGTTAGGTAAGGTCATAAAATAGATGGGTGACCGTTTAAGGCCATTTGAACTAAACGGGTCTGTGCTTCGGAGAGCAAGTAAAAAGTGGGTCCCAGTTTTTAACCGACTATAAAAAATGAGGTTATGTATTCGATGCAAATGTCTGTTATTACAACTTTAGTGACCGTAAAAATAGCGCAGGCGGAGCTGCGTGGGTCAGCTAGTTCTAAAATAAATCACGATAAAATCCGTAAGACTAGTTTGATTGCAATGAACGAAAACTCATTCGGTAACAGAGCACTGGTATGGGAGATAGTATAATTAAGCGGGTAGGGATACATATTTCATCATCATCACCAGCCGGAAGACATCCACTGCTGAACATAGGCCTCCCCCTTGGAACGCCACAATGACCGATAATTGGCTATTTGCATCCACCGGTTACCTGCGACGCGCACAATGTCGTCTGTCCACCTAGTGGGAGGCCTACCTACGCTGCGTCTTCCGGTTCGTGGTCGCTACTCGAGAACCTTTCTTCCCCAACGGTTATCGGTTCGCCGAGCGATGTGGCCTGCCCATTGCCACTTCAACTTGCAGATTTTAAGAGCTATGTCGGTGACCTTGGTTCTTCGGCGAATCTCCTCATTCCGGATTCTGTCGCGCAAAGAAACTCCGAGCATAGCTCTCTCCATAGCTCGTTGTGTGACTCTGAGCTTATCCAAAAGGCCAACAGTTAGGGACCACGTCTCAGTACCATATGTCATCACTGGCAACACACACTGGTTAAAAACCTTCGTCTTTAGGCACTGCGGTATTTTGGACGAGAAGATTTCGCGTAGTTTCCCGAACGCTGCCCATCCGAGTTGGATTCTTCGGGCGACCTCTTTGTCGAAGTTGGACCGACCTACCTGGATAGTTTGTCCTAGGTATACAGTGGATACATGTTTACGTTATAATAATCGTTTAATACAAGTTTATTTATTTACTACTTACAAGAGCTAGTGTTTGACCTGATGGAAAGCAGTGATGCGATCGAGGATGATAAAGCACACTAGCTTATTAAAAGCCGATTCACTCTAGTCTCAAATACACCTACATTATAATCGGGTGGGAAAACCCATCAACCAACCCAAGTAGTCCCATTAGTAGTTCGATCATCGGACAGTTTGGAAAAACTACTTAACAATTTTTTTAAAGACTTCAAAAAGGAGGCGGACTTCAATTCGTCGCGTATGTCCTTGGAATAAATAAAACACGTTACTTAATTAAATTACAGTTGGGTATATTATTGGGTAGTATATATAATTGGGTATTGGGATTCTGAACAAACAATTTTCAGCATTAAGAGATAACCATTTATATTAATATGGTAATCGACCTGATATAGACTATTCAGATAGTCGGCTAAAAAAATCTGGATATCAGTGAAAATTATTCCACATGTTAATCTGCTATTTGCTTTTGCACGGCGCATTTTTCCACTGTATAAAGTATTATTATCATTGGTAGGCAGGCCTCACAATATGTGAACCAAAAACATTGTGCGAGACGCAAGTAATCGATAGATGCAAATGGTGAATTGTCGTTAATTGTGGCGTTATCAGGGGAGGCATTTGTTCAGCAGTGGATGTCTTCGCACCGGAGATGATGATGATTGGCTACAAAATAGGGTAACATGGTTGTGACAGGGTCAAGAAACAATTCTCTTCGTCAGCTGACAGCAGTATGTACCCCAACTCTCCCCAAGCTTGGCCGAAAGTGTTCTTTATCAGCCAATATTTGTCGCCATTCCTTTCTCCATAGCCCACTACTATCACTGCATGATCGATATGTTGAAAACGGCTGCAAAGTAAAAATAAAAAAATTAAATAAAATTTTATAATATCCTACTAGACTGTGCCAGTTATTTTATTCGAGCGTTTGATGAATTTGGGTTATTATAATAATTAGACTTGTGTTGTTATTATATACCTACGTTTTATTTAATAAACTTAGTGACGAGATAAGCAAGTCATTCACTTGATGGTAAGCGACACACCTGCCTATAGACATCCACCACCACCACTCGACAACTGAGACATTATTTTATTTATTTATTTTATAATTTTTCTACACACAATAACAGTACAGGAAAACAGAAATATAGGAAAGAATAGTACAAAGGCACAGCTTTATTCTAAAGAAATTTCTTCCAGCAGACCTGCGAGTGGAAAGTTGGAAGAAAGAAATGGGATGTAGTGTGTATAAGAAATAAAAAATAAGTAGCAAAATGATTAATTTATATACATTATTTAAATAAAATACATACGGACATATATACTTTATATAGTAAACATAAATACATCCTAATTAATAAATTACTATTACTATAGAATATACACTAATATACTTACCTACTAAATAAAATATTAAAAAAAAAACGAACCGAACTTCACTAACACTGAAAATCCGCCTTTTTTGAAGTCGGTTAAAAATATCACTAAAAAGCATAAAATAAAATATTTTTGAAAAAAATATCGAACCGACTTCAATAACACTGAAAAGTATAAAATAATTTAAATATTATAGAAGTTGGTGTTGGCGTACCTGCTGTGTATATTTGGCAACAACTTCAATAATATTTAAATTATTTTATACTTTTCAGTGTTATTGAAGTCGGTTCGATATTTTATTCAAAAATATTTTATTTTATGCTTTTTAGTGATATTTTTAACCGACTTCAAAAAAGGCGGAGGTTCTCAATTCATATGTATATATTTTTATTTCATACTAAAAGATTGAACCATCGACGACGGTAAAATGATCTAGGAGGTAGGTTATGATCACATTATCGTCTACATAATTCATGTTTCTTCAGAAACAATATATCCGGTCGTAATGAAATTTGCATGGAATCATCATAGTAGTTTACTCTCTCGAATAAAAAAAGAATCATTGAAATCGGTTCATATTTATCAGAATAATGTAATGGTTTTTACCAGATAAATTCCTCCGCATCGTTCATGGTCCTCCAGGAAGTTCTTATCCGGTTATGATATAATTCATACAGATTCATTACAGTAGTTCTTTCTTTCGAATAAAAAAAACAAAATTACAATTGATAAATATTTGCCAGAGTTATGACCATTTTTGACATCTTATAGGCATTCCTGCAGGTTTTGTGCTCTTTCTGGTTTTTTCAGGAACGACTTATTCGTAAGCAATATTTTTTTATGGGACCCAATCAACGGATTAAAGAATGGATGGAAGAAAGATTTTTTCAAATCGGTTCATAATTGCCAGCGTTATGCGCGAACAAACATAAAAATATATATATACATACAGACGAATTGAGAACCTCCTCCTTTTTTGAAGTCACTTTTGTTATCAAGTCTCTTGTATCCGGTAATTTTACCAGCTACAGTACCCTAAAACCGGAATACAGCAATGTTTACTTCCTGCTGCTTTACGGCAGAATATCTGACACTGCGGTGCTACCTTTTTTTTTTTTGACGCGGGGGAAATCTTCGAAAGATCCCCGGGAGCTGTGGGGCTCGACCGGGGTATGTGGGATTCTTACCCACTAAAACCCCCGCGGCTGTCGCATCGGCACATGAGAGGGGGGACCCCAGTGCTCTCCGGTGGGATCTGCACCAGGGACCCCTCAGTGCCTTGCCTTTGAGCCCGCCGCCGGGGGGCGCATTGTAGCCCCCCGGGAACCTGACACGGTACTCACGGGGACGGGGGTCGCAACCCCGCCGCCGTCCTCCTCGGAGTCGCCGCCGTACATAATGGACGCTCAAAGGGCCCACACCCCGAGCGTCCAGCGACTCCGAAGCCTACCTTTTTTTTAATTTTATTTATTTTTTTATTTTTTTTGACGCGGGGTAAATCTTCGAAAGATCCCCGGGAGCTGTGGGGCTCGACCGGGGTATGTGGGATTCTTACCCACTAAAACCCCCGCGGCTGTCGCATCGGCACATGAGGGGGGGGACCCCAGGGCTCTCCAGTGGGATCTGCACCAGGGGCCCCTCAGTGCCTTGCCTTTGAGCCCACCGCCGGGGGGCGCATTGTAGCCCCCCGGGAACCTGTCACGGTGCTCACGGGGACGGGGGTCGCAACCCCGCCGCCGTCCTCCTCGGAGTCGCCGCCGTCCTCCTCGGAGTCGCCGCCGTACTCAATGGACGCTCAAGGGGCCCACACCCCGAGCGTCCAGCGACTCCGAAGGTTGCCCATTGTTTATAGCCCCGGGCTCAGGGCTGGGGAGCGAGACGTTGGGCGGCCGCTTGTGGCGGCCTGCGCCTTCGTCGCCGAGCAGGATCAGCGCGTTCGCGTTCCCGCTCGGCGGCCTCCTTCTGGGACATGACAGTCTCACAGAAGGCGGCCATCGCTCCCCACGCCGCATCCCCGGACAGCATAGCCGACACTACGCTGCCCAGGGAGAGGTCCGATCCGATGACTGCAACCAGGTCTCGACGCTCCAACGACCACGCCGGGCAAGCCTCCAGCGTGTGTTGGGCGGAGTCAGACTGGTCGCAGTGGAAGCATCTCGTCGTCGCTTCACGTCCGATCTTATGCAGATAATCACCGAAACAACCGTGACCGGTGATTATCTGCGTAAGCCTATAGGTGAGTCGTCCGCTCCGTCGCTGTATCCAGGCTTCGAGGTGCGGCAGGAATGCCTCAACGACACGTTTGCGCGCTATGTGCTCCGGCTGGAGCCGCTCGCGCCACGTCGTGTGAGCGATATGTCGTTCCTGCCGCTTGATGGATTCGAGCGCCACCGGCTCGCCTCCGCCACTCTGGCGGGCGATGCGGATCCGGTCATAGACCCTCGCATACATTCCCGCCAGGATGTCTAAGGGCGGAAAGCGTGCCAGTATGGTCGCCGCCTCAAAGGACACCGTTCGGTATCCTCGTGTAATCCGCAGTGCCATCCTCCGCTGGACGCTGTAGATTTTCGTCCTACAGCGTCTAATGGCCAGCCTCGGCGCCCAAATGGGCGCCCCATAGAGGACTACGGACTGCACGACTCCGGCGTAGAGGCGGCGAACTTCCTCGCTCGGCCCCCCGAGGTTCCGAAGCCTACCTACCTTAACCGTCCCTTACACAAGGAATCTACCACCTAGTACGTTGATGGATGCGTAAAAGACTTACCATGAGGAAAATGATTTCTGCGTCTTGTATACTCCTGAATCATAAAACATCATTTCAAGCTCCGTTCTTATGGTGACTATGACAGGCCCAAATGTATGGAGAGCTACCTTCATACCGTCCGGGTTGTTGGGCGGTATGAAACATATGTCACGGATTTTAGATACATTCTTCATGTTCTTTATTTCACAAAAGCCTTCCTGAAATAGAAGAAAACAGTTTCTTTAATAATTTTTTTCAGTTACACCAGCTACAGTGCCCTTCAGACCGGAACACAGCAATGTTTACAAAATCCTGCTCGACGGCCAAATATCTGTCACAGATGGAAATCAATAGATCCCCGGGGACCTGTGGGGGTCAACCAGGGTATGTGGGATTTTTACCCACTAAAAACCCCGCAGCTGTTACATCGGCATATTAGGGGACTTGGGCTCTCCGGTGGGATACTAGGAACCCCTCAGTGCTTTACCTTTGAGCCCGCCGGGAACCTGTCACGGAGCTCACAAAGACAGGGTTCTCAACCCCGCCGTCGTCCTCCTCGGAGTGGGCGCAGTACTCAATGAACTTCTAGGGCCCACGACCCGTCCAGCGACTCCAAAGGAACTGCAGTGGTACCTACGCCTTTTGCCCGATTGCCCTAGTAGGAGGGCTATGTTTTTCGGGAGTATGTTTGTAAGTATATATTTGGCACGACGACTAAATGACTTGATGGACTTTGACTTTTAATTGTCGTTTGATTAGTCTTAGTTGTGAGAGTGACATAGGCAATATACAGGGTGTAAGGGACATCGTACCGATAACCGATACCAGGGATCCAGTACATGATTCTGAATATTCTACTGCTGAAAATTTGCCCCAGCATTTCATGAATTTCCAAAAAAATGCCGCTTTTTTTAATAAAATAAAGATAACATAATTATTGGTTAAATATTAAGCCTAATTTCAATTTAAAAAAATATCGGTCAAGTGCGAGTCGGACTCGCGCACCGAGGGTTCCATACCATCTTTGGACGTATTACTATTCATGTAACACCTCAGGTAGCAAAAAAAAACCGCAAAACTAAGTTTGTTGGTCGAGGTTTTTTCAGGATTACTAAAAAACTGTACAACTTAGAAAGATTATTTTATTTTTCCTGTAAAATATATATAAACATGTATTATTCATAATTATTTCACATATTTCCCTTCACAAACTTCGGAGTTAAGGGGGGCAGGGGGGGGAACGGTATTTTTTTTTTGACATTTTTATTATCAGCCAAAAACTACGTGACATAAACCAAAATAAAAATCAGTTTTGCGATGAGCCAATGAAGCCCTTTCATATGATACCCCATTCGATATAGTAGTCTCACTTTAAAATTTTGATGACCCATTTCGACCCCCATTATAAAAAAAGTAAATGAAAAAATATATATTTTTTATTTGCGATGGGGTTGGGTAAGTAAGATCTAAAACTATTCCAAGTTTCAAATCGATTGCATCAGTGGTTCCTGAAATATATACAGGTGTGACGGACAGACAGACAGACAGACAGACGAAGTCTCACCATAAGGGTTCCTTTTTAACCGACTTCAAAAAAAGGAGGAGGTTCTCAATTCGTCTGTATATATATATATATATTTATTTTTCTATGTATGTTCGCGCATAACTCTGGCAATTATGAACCGATTTGCAAAAATCTTTCTTCCATCCATTCTTTAAACCGTTAGTTGGGTCCCATAAAAAAATTATTGCTTCCGTATAAGTAGTTCCTGAAAAAACAATGATCGTGACTGCGCAGGAAACTTGCAAGAAAGCCTATATAGATGACTTTATGTCGCTTTTTAAGGACAAAAATGGTCATAACTCTGGCAAATATTTACCAATTTCAATGATTCTTTTTTTATTCGAAAGAAAAAACCACTGTAATGAATCTGTATGAAATTTATCACAATCGGATAAGAACTTCCTGGAGGACCATGAACGATGAGGAGGAATTTATCTGGTAAAAACCATAAAACTGATGTTCTCCATTACATTTCTCTGACAATTATGAACCGATTTCGATGATTCTTTTTTTATTCAAGAGAGTAAACTACTATGATGATTCTATGCAAATTTCATTATGACCGGATATTTTTTTCTGAAGAAACATGAATTATGTAAAACTATGTAGACGATAATGTGATCATAACCTACCTAGATCATTTTACGGTCTTCGATGGTTCAATCTTTATACTTATATGAAAATATCACTAAAAAGTTTAAATTAAATATTTAAAAAAAAAAATTGAACCGACTTCAATATCACTGAAAAGTATAAAATAATTTAAATATTATTGAAGTTGGTGCCAAATATACACAGCCGGTAAGCTAACACCAACTTCAATAATATTTAAATTATTTTATACTTTTCAGTGATATTGAAGTGGGTTCAATTTTTTTTTTTAAATATTTTATTTACCTTTTAGGTATGGAACCCTAACAATAAATTACCTACTTATTTGTGCAAAATTAGCAATCATCAGCAGCCGAAAAGTCCACTGCTGAACAAAGGCCTCTTCCTTAGAAGGGAGGGGTTGCCATAATCTCCACGTTTGGCAGGCGGCTTGAATGAAATTAGCAATGTAATTTGAAAAATAAATATTATTCCACACGTATTCATTACATGCTCAAAAATTAACAAATTAGTCATTTGTCATTTTCCATAAAAATGGTTTCTGTAATAATGTAATGGACAATATGAGAAATCTTATAAAAAAGTTTTCCGTACATAGTCCCTTACACCCAGTACCTACATATTTTGAGACTGTTGTTTTTAGTTTGTAGTCGTACTTTTTGCTTTTTTATTATATAAATAAAAATAATTCTTGTTATAATATTACTATGTTTGTACATACACTAGCTCTATAATTATAGTCCACTTCCTTTGGGATACCGTTAGCCATAACATACTCGAGAGCTGAAAAAGGGAAACCGCCGCTGCATCCCAAATTGCCATATCTGTAATCAAACAAGCAAAAGATGAGGCGCTTAGGGGTCTAAGTAGTTGTAACAACTGGGTAATTGTTTGACCTTTAGGACGAAAATCGATTGCAAGAGCCAGCCAAATGTAGGTCCGTGCGGGCGAGATAAGCGCACATCACATCGTTCACACGATTTAATTGAAAACTGGTACACCATTCATGTCCGCGATAGTACATATGTTCGGTATGTACAAGATCGGTTGGTATGTGACGTCAGACACGGTTATGCGTATACCTTGCGATATACTGGCGCAAGTTTGGACCTACATATATCGCCAGTATATTGTCAAATCAAAACAAATCAAATATTTATTTATTTACCTGAATACAAAAATGAAAGTAGCTTACCAATAAAGATACAAAAACGACAATGATTCCAAGTTCAAAATTTACAGTATAATAAGGTAGTTACGGTCAACCAAAAATGTGGTTTACCACTCTACGGTTGAAGTTCATATGCACATCATAAAACAACAAGGTTGATTTTCCCTTGCAATTATTCATATAGTTATTAATGCTCTCTTTATCGTTAACGTCAACACTTTGACTTGTGTTCCTAGTTTAAATTGTCGCATCTGATAGAAATGTTCAACCTTAGTGTTATTTTGATTGCATAGGAAGTTTTGTCAAAACTGGTAAACCACTTTCTTGGCCGACCGTACTAAAATATAACTAAAAATATACAGGGTTACAGGAAAAGTCGTGCTAGATCCGTTGAGGGCGTGGAGTACCCATCATTTCTGACTTATTTCACTATGAAACACCCCACCCTAAACTTAACCAAAATAAAAAAAAAGTAAAAAAAAAATTAACTTAAACTTAACTTAAACAAAATAAAATTTAATAGCCTAAAAATCGGCAATTTTCAATAAAAAATTTAAAGTCGAAAATCTCGAAAAGGGTTAAGTTTAGGGTGGGGTGTTTCATAGTCAAATAAGTCAGAAATGATGGGTACTCCACGCCCTTAACGGATCTAGCACGTCTTTTCCTGTAACCCTATATTATTATTTATTATTATTATTATTTATTTATTAATTTTAAACAATGTAAGCTTACAGTTTAACACCAAGTCACTTACATGCTAGTTAGAAAATACATTGATAAATTTAATAGGTACTAGTAAAAGGTGATATCAAATACATACATTCAGTTTGAGAAAGTTAAGCATATATAAATAAAATAAATACAAGTCAAAGTTTTGGAAAGATAAATTGTGAAAACGTATATAACTAGGTACATTTATAGAATGTCAGCTTTAATAATAAGTTCGAATATAATGTTATCATCATCATCATCACCAGCCGGAAGACGTCCACTGCTGAACAAAGGCCTCCCCCTTAGACCGCCACAATGAACGACAATTTGCTATTTGCTATTTTATAATGTTATAGGAATCATTAAATATGTCAGCGTCTGGATTGTTCTCAAGGAAATTATTTATTAGTTTAATTGCTTTGGCGGTTGGACATTTCCATGCTTGTGGTGCGCGCCATGATACCGGCCAAGTCAGGAGTCGATGTCGCCTTCTTCCCGTTCCTCGCATATACTGATCAGGTACGTATAGGTGAATATTATCACGCACGGGAGGATTATCTATCTTGTGATGCAATAACAAATAGTAATGTAGAATATGATTCAATTTACGCCTCAGTTGCAAAGTATCATAACCGACCATCCCCGACACAAACAAAGAAGGATATAAGTATGGATAATACCCGTACATTCTCTTATATAAATGACGCGCAAACTTTTTCTGAACTTTTTCGATCATAAGAGTATAATTCTTTTCTTGCTGATCCCAAACTATTGAGTTATACTCTAATCTACTGCGGACAAACGCGTTATAAAGCAATTTCAAGACTCTATTATCTTGAAATTGATTTGACGTCCTTATAATAAACCCTAAAGATTTATTTGCGTCTTTACAAATTTTTTTAATATGGTCACGGAAGCTAAATTTCTTATCCAATATGACTCCTAGATCACTTATCGTATCTACACGCTCGAGTACGTTGTCTGCAACTTTGTACGTCGCTTTTATTGGCATACGAGATCGTGAGATGGTTATGGTTTTGCACTTTGATGTGTTCAATGGTAAATTGTTTCTCGCACTCCAATCAACAACTCTGTCAATGTCGCGTTGCAGCACCATACAGCCTTCTGTGCCGCGGACCGAGAGAAAAACTTTTAAATCATCGGCAAACAACAGACACTGCGAGCCATCGAACACATTTGGCAGGTCATTTACCATGATCAGAAATAGGGTTGGTCCTAGGATGCTGCCCTGGCTAACACCTGACCGTGTATAATATTCATCGGATTGGTAACTTTCTATTCTAACGTATTGTTTGCGATCTTTTAGGTAGTCAGCCAATAATGTAAGAAGCCGGGGAGAGAACCCGAAAGAAGAACACTTCATCAGCAGGATATCATTGTCTACAAGATCGAATGCTTTTTTAAAGTCAAAATAAGCTACGTCAACTTGACAGCCCGAAGTCACGTTGGAGGTCACATAATCAGCAAAAACAATATGGTTAGTTAGTGTGGAGCGCGCAGAACGAAACCCATGCTGTGAATTGTCTAGGCGGCCATTAATCTGCCGGGAGATAGAGTTATTTATGATTGACTCAAACACCTTACCCAACGCAGATTGCACCGCAATAGGTCTGAAATCAGTTATGCTATTGGACGATCCGTTTTTTGGGACCGGCGTAACCCTCGAAATTTTCCATCTACTTGGATAAACACCACATTGTAGTGAAAGATTATAAACGTGTAATAACGGCGTCTCCAATACCGACAGGCAATCTTTCAGTACAAATGCTGGTATTGCATCAGGACCAGTTGAAGACGATGTTTTAAGTCTACGGATCGCTCTACGCAACTCGGCAATATCGATGTGGTCTAGATTAATATAATATACAAATACAAAATGTCGTCGTTGCGCGTGCAAAACCGCGTAAGAGCACTTTGTAAATACCGCGTATCTACGTTTTCGTGATTTTACAGGAGGAAGAAAAAACTTAACTCATCCGTTAAACTAAATTTTGCTGACTGAACTATGCAGCTACTTCTTTGTAAGTTACTTTATGTTATGATAATGAAAATTTACCCATAACTTGTTTAAATTCCGAGTAAAGTCACTTACGCGGAATTGTAGCAGAAAAACATACAAAAAGTAGTACATTATCAGTAAATACGCGGGTTTTAAAAGAAACATGTTATCAGAAAACATAGTTTATTTTATCAAAAATCTTCTAAAACTTAAACGTCCATTTAAAAAAGAAGTAAGTACCTACTTCTCACAGAAAAACTATATTTTAAATCAACATTATAAAGAAAACTTTTTGATAAGTTGAAGAATTGTCATCAGTACACCACCTTTTCTATTGTTATATGACCTGACGGCAGTCAAAGGCTTAATAATTGTCGTCTGGCCAACCCAAGGTCCAACCAGTCCTGAAGACGAAGGTTTTTAAGCCAGTGTTGCGAATGATGAAATAAATGGTACCGTACTGAGACGTGGTCCCTAACTGTTGGCCTTTTGTAGAAGCTCAGAGTCACGCAACGAGCCACGGAGAGAGTTATGCTCGGAGTTTCTTTGCGTGACAGAATCCGAAATGTGGAAATTCACCGAAGAACTCACATCGTTCCTCGATGTGACCTGTCCATTGCCACTTCAACTTGCAGATTCTGAGAGCTTTATCGATTACTAGTTCTTCGGTAATTTTTTTTTGATAATCTAATGATTTTTACTAACATAACTTCTTACACGTAGTTACGCGGCTTTTAAATTACATTATTTTTTATTTATGTTACTAATTTACGCGGTATTGCTCTAAAGAAAAATTAAGAGTTTTCAATTATTTTTAGATAATTACGTTGAAGTATCAAGTAAGTACGTTATAATGAAAGGTAAAAACAATTATGAGTTTAGAAAATAAATAAGATTAGCAGAGGTAACTCTAAAAGATCTATCTATGTACCTATATGAACACTGAAAGTTATTGCTGAAGAAAAAGAGGGAGATATTAATTAAGCATAATTATCAAAGTAAACCAAAATCCCAAGTAGTCCCCTTTCGTCAGAGCAATCAGATCAAGAAAGTCTAAATCAAAATTTACCATCCTACTTAGTAAAGTTTGACCATTATTGACCATCCTACTTTACTAAGTAGGATGGTCAATAATGGTCAAACTTTGCATAAACTTGTGTAGTAACACATGCGACAGTTTTAAATCCTGCTTTAACAAAAAAATAAAATGATAATATTAATAATACATTTAAATTTTCTTCCGAGCGACGATTCAGTGGCAGACCCTTCCTTTGTTGCTCTCTTAAATATACTTAACTAATCCAATAGAAAGGTGGTTATCGATAACCTTTGAGATAGAAAAGTTCTCGAGTAGCGACCACGAATCGGAAGTAAGAATAGTAGCCTCCTATCTCTTCCCGTTGGGTTTCCGTAAGTGGCGACTAAGGGACGTAACGTCTAACGTCTTTCTATTGGATTACCTACTACC
Organism: Furcula furcula; assembly: GCA_911728495.1. Taxonomy (NCBI): domain Eukaryota; kingdom Metazoa; phylum Arthropoda; class Insecta; order Lepidoptera; family Notodontidae; genus Furcula; species Furcula furcula. Next base: position 3,939,564 of record OU452264.1, on the reverse strand, counting down.
GCCTGCGATCCCCAAGACGCCTGCCAAGCATGGGTATTTTGGCAACGTCTCCCTTCTAAAGGAGCCTTTGTTTAGCAGTGGACGTCTTTCGGCTGCTACTGCTGCTGATGATGATGATGAAATAATAAACTTTGCTTTGGTATCAATTTCTCTTGAATTTCTGCTCAAATTTCTTCTTTTAATTTTGAACAATACGTAGCTTTACCACTGAAACATCGTGTTGACATAGGTACATAACGGACCCATTGTTCTTACTGGTTTTAGATCATTCTAAACAAATTGATTACCCTCTCTTTTAAATCCAATATACTCCAATATACTATAATCTTAATCTACCATCTTTCTCTGTCGCTATATTTTTTTTACTTTTGCCAAATTATGTTGATTCCTTTACGCGTCCTTATAGTTTTTGGTATCTCTCCTATTTCCCTTTCGGGAAACTACTTCGTGTTTTCTAGTAATAGTACCTTTAAATTAGTTAAGTCTATTTAAGAGAGCAACAAAGGAAGGGTCTGCCACTGAATCGTCGAAAGAAAATTTAAATGTATTATTAATATTATCATTTTATTTTTTTGTTAAAGCAGGATTTAAAACTGTCGTATGTGTTACTACACAAGTTTTTGCTGAAATTGACCATCCTACTTTACTAAGTAGGATGGTAAATTGTGATTTAGACTTTCTTGATCTGATTGCTCTGACGAAAGGGGAACTACTTGGGATTTTGGTTTACTTTGATAATTATGCTTAATTAATATCTCCCTATTTTTCTTCAGCAATAACTTTCAGTGTTCATATAAGTACTTAGATAGATCTTTTAGAGTTACCTCTGCTAATCTTATTCATTTTCTAAACTTATAATTGTTTTTACCTTTCATTATAACGTGCTTACTTGATACTTCAACGTAATTATCTAAAAATAATTGAAAACTCTCAATTTTTCTATAAAGCAATACCGCGTAAATTAGTAACATAATTAAAAATAATGTAATTTAAAAGCCGCGTAACTACGTGTAAGAAGTTATGTTAGTAAAAATCATTAGATTATCAAAAAAAAATGAAGTAGTTTACAGCATCATCATCATCATCAGCCGGAAGACGTCCACTGCTGAACATAGGCCTCCCCCTTAGAACGCCACAATGAACGACAATTGGCTATTTGCATCCACCGGTTACCTGCGACGCGCACAATGTCGTCTGTCCACCTAGTGGGAGGCCTGCCTACGCTGCGTCTTCCGGTTCGTGGTCGCCACTCGAGAACCTTTCTTCCCCAACGGTTATCGGTTCTTCGAGCGATGTGGCCTGCCCATTGCCACTTCAACTTGCAGATTCTGAGAGCTATGTCCGTGACCTTGGTTCTTCGGCGAATTTCCACATTTCGGATTCTGTCGCGCAAAAAAACATTCAAGCATAAACAGTTTAATGAATAACAAATAGAAACAATAAAAACTTATTTACATGGTCTTTATTGACTGCAAAACATTATTTTCAGAAGCACGCTCTACTCTTGTTGTATTTAGTTCGTCATTTTGGTAAATACGCGGACTTGCAGCCAAATTCAAACATACTGATGTTCCGCGGTATTGTTCGCTAATTCGAATTCTGTCAGATCTAGTATAAGCAAATCCGCATCAAGGATCGGTCGGCGCGATATTTCAATTTTGCGCCTTTTGCTGTTACGCGGTATTTACAAAGTGCTCTTACGCGGTTTTGCACGCGCAACGACGATATACAGGGTATTACAAAATACCCCGTAAAAAATATACCCCAAAAAAGTAAAAAAATATCATTATTTTCACTGATGTGCAAACCCTATTTCAGTAAAAATAAAGAGTAAAACTACGCAGAATGTACGTACTACATTTCTGCCTAATTCGCGGAACGACAAAAATTTAAAAAGACCTAACCTAACGAAACAACCTAAAAAATTGTGGAAATGACCAAATGGAAAAAAAAAACTCGAAACAGTTGTAGGATATCGATTAGAAGATTTGAAATTGACAACATAATTTTTTTTCAACGTGACATTTTCTGAAGCCAGTACTTGAGTATAACGACATCCTTGTATTGAGATAGCACATCTATATAATATTATATGAATGAATAATAGAAAAACGATTAAAGTATACAATTATTAGGTAAAATAGGTACGTAGGCCTTTCTGTTAAATAATCTGGTTCCCTGACATGACAGCTTACCCACTGCGGCGCCCGCGGATACCATGGTATCAATTGGCGTTTGGGCACTATTGGATTGAGATTTCATTTTCTGTAGCCGACCAAAGACTTTTATTCATGAAAATAGACTCGTAGAGGCATTTTGAAGTGAATTAGCCACCATGATAAAATTATATGGTACCACAACAGGAAAAAAGAAAATTCAAAAATTGACGAAGTTTGATATTTACGTACAGGTGTGTTTGTGGGTGCGTCGGCGGCGTAAATATTTGTTATTATTGCGAGATCATTGTTTATTGTGATGCATATTATACATAAAAATGATCGTGAAGAATAATGCTATAATATTTTGATTTAGGTAAGTGGAAATACAATCTCAATGTTTTAACTTTTTTTCCTGTTTTTATGACTGTTTTTCACTTCTACCCGTTTTTTAGAATGCTAAATTGTAATTAAACCTCTTGATGTTTATTTAAGTAGCTTCGTAATACACTCAGCTTTTTATCGGTAGTTTTATCTTTGTTCTAGCCCTTGTTGTTTACGAACGTCAAGTGTTTTTATCGGTCCGGGGACAAGTGGGTTTCAAATTCCTTTTTTTTCGCGGGAGCTCGGGCGTGTCGGATTACATTAGTCGCGAGAGCTGGGCGTTCCAGTGGTAGGGTTGACAAAATTTTTGGCTTTGATACTTAATTATATTTTTTACGGGGTATTTTGTAACACGTTGTATAATCAGTTGAGGCTCTGTAGCCTGCGCTAGTTACTAAACTGTACTACAGACCACAGCGTCTTCCCCGTTCAACGAATAAATTATTCTTGTAAATACATGAGTAATAATTAAGTAAATTATACAAAATTATCTTAATTGTATTGTACGTTAAAGGAAGATAATTGCGCAAGTTTCTAGACTTGACCAATTTTCGATTCCGAACTTATGCTGATTTGCGTTTGCGCAAAGGACCATGCCCTTATTAGTACGGAGCTGAAAGTCAGAAATGCCATGCAATGCCCAAATTGCAGCTCTATGTCATATGATAACTATTTAACAGTATTTATATGATAACTAGATTTAATGTCATATAAAGCACCGATTCAAAAGATATTGGACATTAAACATGATAACTTCCTACTGGTGTTTTATACATTTTATCGTTTACAGACGGCATTGCTATTAGTTTTTCACTAGGAACTTCATGATCATCACATGAGCTAAGTCAGATCAGTGTTCTTTTATATACTTATCTGTATGTTATCAGATAATATGTAAAGCAGTATATTATAATGTCATATAAAGCACCGATTCAAAAGTTATTGGACATTAAATATGATAACCTCCTACTGGTTTTTTATACATTTTATCGTTTACAGACAGCATTGCTATTAGTTTTTCACTAGGAACTTCATGATCATCATCACATAAGCTAAGCCAGATAAGTGTTCTTTTTATATACTTATCTGTATGTTATCAGATAAACATGTCAGTTATTTGGAATTATCTAGTCTGTCTCCATTGTATAGTGTCAATATGTATGTGAAAACAATTTGGTTAGATACACTGGTACTGCAATGTCAACAGAACGTGTTATATTTTTTTTTTATCCAGTGCTTCATATGATTTAAAATTAACAACATAATTCTAGTTTTTATTTATTAGAGCAATCTTGTAATATACTTTATCTGGGCATTTCTGGGGCACAAATGGGCATGGTCCTTTACCGAAGCGTGTGTGATATTTTTGGGTTCCAGCCAACTATTGCCAAAGCGCCATCAAAGGATGCCATTACCGCAAACACAACTTGGACGGGTCATTTTGAGCGAAATCATTTTTGTGAAAGTCATTTCACAAAAATAATTTCGCTCAAGCGTACTTGAACCATCTAAGCTAGTCTCAAATTTCTTATATTTGTACAAGTCTAGACTTGCGCGAGTAGTACGAGTATATCACACGTATCATGGTTATCGGCCCGCCAATTCGCTCGTCACATCACACGTCGCTTAGACCAAAGTCGTGGCCGCATTCGATGACGTTTCTATACCAAACACAACTTACAACTAGCTACGGTATTCTTGTGGTATCCCTACCAACTGATGTTTTAGCTGTCAAGCGGCTATACAGTGGAATCTCGCAGGCGTGTAACTTACAAAAACGCTTGAAAAGGAACTTACTGCCAACTGCAGTCAATGAGAGATTGTTCACTCAAATCCAGCAGCTGACCATGTTTCTTTGCCAGTGCTGCTTCGACTGCTGCTGTTGTAGCGAAGGCCCAGCATGATGAACATTCTAAACCTTGATCTGTAAGAGAGAAATCGACCATTACCCACTTATAACGCACGCTTATGAAAACGCACTTATAAGGGAGCGGTTACCATAATCCTCATGCTTGGCAGGCGGCTTGAGGTTCGCAGTATAGGTAGTAGGTAATTCAATAGAAAAACGCCTGCCAGACATGGGGATTATGGACACTTCCCAGGCTCTCTTTAAGTAGGAGGCCTTTCTTTAGCAGTGGAAGTCTTTCGCCTGATGATGATATTAGGAAAACAAAAGGAAGAGAACCAATTCTCAACTGGCAACTGAAATGATATGACTTTTTTCGAACCCACGAAATTGCATGTCCCGTGATGTGACAGGAACTCAAGGAAAGGATAGCCTTGTCGTGACTCTCTCTAGACCATCATATACGGCTACGACATCTCAGAATAGAGAACCGGGGTTGCGACTCTCGTCCCTGTGAGCACCATGACAGGTGCCCGGGGGACTACACCTACCGCGGTCCCGTCCGTTTATATAAATGGTTGTCAAAACTGACGCGGGCAAAAACTATTCCACTCCTAAGCTGTCAATCCAATCAATCAATCAACAGCCAAAAAACGTCAACTGCTGAACAAAGGCCTCCCCTTATAAGGATGGGGTTGCCATAATCCCTGCGTAGTAAGTAATCCAATAGAGAGACGTCTTCTTGTTTTCCCTTAGTCCTCTCTTACGGACACCAAATGGGAGAAGATTGAAGGGTGCTATTCTTAACCGAACACCCCACGGATAATTCCTGCGCACAGTTCAAAATAAATACTATTCAATAAAAAAAGAAATCCAGGAAATTATGTACTTTTAACCGGCCCGATGATTCCTTCCATACGAAGATCTAAGTTTGCTGGCAATTTTTTCGCCTTTTTATGTATTTCGTCAGGAGTAAGGACACATGGCTTCGCAGTGTAATTTGGTTTAGATGGCAGTGTCATTGTTAGGAACTTCAGTTCTTCCTCAGTCTTATCCGCGAACTGATTGAGAGCCAGCTTGTACGTCAAATTTTTTCGATTGTGTTCAACGATCAATCTAAAAAAAAAACGAGTGTGCTTTAAACTACATGACTGAAGTAAAACCAATACCTACAATACAAGGATTATTCATATTATAAAACTTCCGAAATGACTTCCGTGCGCTTAGCCGGATCACACTTTTCGTAACGCTCTCGTACGGATTCACCAGCTTACTCCCCAAGTCAAGCGTGCGTAAAGAAGTTTTATTTTAACAAGAAAATATATAAAAACTAAAGAGATTAAATAAACTGTAGTATAAAAAGGCACATCGCTCGAAGAACCGAAGAGCTGATGGGGAGGAAAGGTGCTCGAGTGGCTACCACGAACCGGAAGACGCAGCGTAGGCAGGCCTCTCACTAGAAGAAGATGAAGAAGAAGAAACATTTAATGTGACAAAAATAAAAATACATAAAACAGTAATTTGAAAGACAACAGAATATAGTAGATATAAAAATAAAAACAAACAATACAGTCTTAATATTATCACATAAGGCTACCTCAGCGATGTGCTGGTTGACACAACCAGCCCTGGTATTATGGTGAAGCCTTTGGTGCTATCACAGACATTCTAAGAAAACAAACAACAAACAAATATGTTACAGACAATAACAACGCCAGATAACAGAAGTAAAATTAATAAAAACATTATAAAATCATTCCTGACTGTACCAATGGATAAAACAAAAATATCAGATAAACTAATCACTAAAAATCTGAAGTACATAATTATTAACTCTTGGATGGTATTGATACTTATAGATAATAATAATTGTATTTTGATAGACTAAAACAAATATCAATGTAATGCTGCCATGAGACACCGTGAATAACAAAATTGTCCAAAATGGTAATTAACGAAAGGTACAAGTTCACAAGTTCACTCTCGGCCAAAATAATAGAATACTGGAAAATAGAAAAAAGTAAGTAAAAGTAATTTGTATAAAGTTGAATGACCAAATCCTTGAAGTATTATACGACACTTATGTCATGCTTAAGCTGCTCCTGTTTATTTTATTGGTCAAAAATGAATGCTTTTAACTTTGTCCTAAAGCTATTTATATTTTGCAGGTTTCTAATAGGCGGGGGAATATTGTTCCAACACTTTGTTGCAGCATAGCGAAAACTACCCCTAAAAGCGGCCGTCGATTGTCGCTGGCTTGCAAGCTGAGCAGAACACTGCCTTCGTGCAGACAAAAACGAAAGCTTATCATAAAGATATTTAGGGGTTTTTGACTTTAATACACCGAAAAGAAGGTACGCCAAATGAAGTTTACGTCAGTGTTTCATCTTTAGAATAAGGTGTTCATTTAAGAATAGGGTGACGTGACCTCTTCGCGGTATATCAAAGCAAAACCAGGCACACGCATTTTGAACTCTTTGAATGAGTCTTTGGGTTCTAGCTAGAAGTCTGGAACTATAAACTGAGTCTGTGTAATTTAATTTAGATTAAATAAGTGACTCTACAAGTTGTATGCGTAACTTCTCATTCAGGTAGGCAGGCTCTCATTCAGGTCTCAGGCAGTTTCTAACTAATTCTGCAATATGCTTCTCAAACCGAAGGTTGCTATCGATGTCTAGGCCCAGGTTGCGTTCGTATAGTCGCTCTATAGGCTTACTCATGATAGCAACGCACCCTGCACTGCCTACCATAAACTGCTGATATGGGCTACCAAAGACAATGTATTTAAAATAAACGTTTTTTCTTCTTCTTCTTCTATTTAGTCTTGTCAGGGTTTAGAATTAAACAGTTATTCTTTGACCACGAATCTATACTGGTCAGATCGGCATTCAACTTATCTATTGCATCCTTAACTTGCGAGGGTTTGCAGGAAATATATACCTGCAAATCATCTGCGTACATATGGAATTTGCAGTGTTTTATATGCATTTTTAAATCTGCCGTGTATAGAATGAAAAGGATTGGGCCCAGTATAGGACCCTGAGGGACTCCTGCTTCCGTAGCTACTATATCAGATGTTGTAGATGAGCCGTCATTATGAGTTAGCTTAACATACTGACGTCGATTCGTAAGATAGCTATTGAACCAAACAAGAGTATTGTGATCAAAACAGTAATAGTTTAATTTTGACATATGCAGGTTTTACAGTTAAACGCGTGAAAAAAATCTAGTAAAACTAACAACGTACACATTCATTTATCCTTTGCATAAAGTATGTTATCAGTTACATCCAACAAAGCTGTAGCTGTGCTACGACCTTTTCGAATTCCGGATTGTTCCACCGGCAAGATATTATTTTTTTTCAAAAACTCCGTTAATTGCATACACACACTTAGATGTGCACGGCAGTAAGCTAATAGATCTCAAGTCTTTGAGGACAGTAGGGTTTGCATTTTTGGGCAATGGGCGAACAATAGCTAATTTCCAGGTGTCAGGAAATGTAGACGGAGAATTGGATAAGTATATGATAGTTCTTATTACATGTAATATATCAGGTAACATCATAGTCAACATATCACAAGTAACCGAGTCACAACCCTCAGCGTTTGACTTCAAATTGTTAATAATTTGGAATATTGTTTCTGAGCTTACTAGCTCTAGATGGAAAACTGACTCACTATACTTATAGTATTCTAAAAAGGAAAGCTGAGCAATACTAACTGCTGATGACCTAGGAATGTCAAGGAAGTGCTTATTGATTATGTCCGGGTCATTGAAATAGTGTGGCAGTTCGTTGTGTTTTTGGGGCAGAAGAGTTGATTGGAGGCTTTTCCACAGTGATTTAGGGTCATGCATTCTATTATTTATATTAAAGTTAAAATATGCAGTTTTTTCGTTGATAAGAGCTTGATTAACGACGGACTTACGGTTCTTGTAATATTATTTTTTTATGTCGGACTTAGATTTGTGATAATCAGCTAAGGCCTGATCTACCTTGGCTAGAGCCAAGGCGGTAGGCCGAGCAAATTACTCGCTTTTTACCGTTTAAAGTGAGAGTAATCCACATTTGTTCAATACTACTGTGCTGCGGATCGACTGGATGAGGCCAGGTGCGAGCGTGCAAACCTCGCTTATAGAATCCGATGCCCCCACCCCGCGTGCATATTCCCATAGGCCGGGATATATGCCGCAGATTATGTCCGGGCACCACGGGTGCACGGCCTTCCTCTCCTGACTTTAGCCAAGTTTCGTTAATTGCTAGCACATCCAAATCATGGCGCAATACACGAGCTATGAAGTTGTCATGGTTTGTGCCAAGAACCAGCATTATTTTAATTTTTTTGACAATCATTATAATTTAAAGCTCATGCATTTTCTTATTTGTAGCGCTATAGTTAGATTTACCAGGCAGAGTATTTTAGTATATACAGTTGGTGATATTAATAATAATATTGTGATTAATTTTGAAATTGTTATTAAACAAATTACAAAAAAAAAGTAAAAAGCAGATATCCATATTGGTAATTCTTGAAATTAGCTCAATATTTAACCGAGAGTAAATGTAAGTTTTCCACACACTAATTCCTTAATGGCCGGCACACCACTAATCCTAACACTATGATAGTAAAATATGTTTTTATACAACTAGTATACAGAGTGAAGGTATAAAAAATGTAGAACAATCCTTCAAACCCTGCCAGATTTAAAAACACGCATCAAATCATCGTCTGTGCGGATAGGGTAAGCCTGCTTGCCATCACTTTGCCTTACAAAGATACGACCTTTTCTCGTCCAGGCAAACCGCCAGTGTTGGTTACGACCTTTGATTATATGTACGTCTAGATGTCTAGTAGTCTTGTAAAGTTACGTCACTGGGCGTCGCAGCCTCATATTCGTGTATGCGTGCAGGTCTCGTTGTACACTCGCGTCATCTCTGGTTGTCTGCGTGTTTGGGGATCTCCAGTTATAAATATTTTTCCCAAAAATAGGAATATAGGCTGGATGGATTCCTAGTGTCATTCGAGACTTGGTCGTATTATGACTTATGGTGTTATTGCGTGACATTGCGTGTGATTGCGTGTCATTGCGTTTCGTTGCGTGTCATTGCGTGACATTACGTGTCATTGCGTGTCAATGTCTTATTGTGTCTAATTGCATGTCATTGTGTCTTACCGCGTTTTACCGCATCTTACCACGTCTTACTGCATCTTACCGCGTCTTACTGCATCTTACCGCGTCTTACCGCATCTTGCCGCGTCTTACCGCTTATTACCGCATCTTACAGTGTCATACCGCATCTTACCGCGTCTTACTGCATCTTACCGCGTCTTACTGCATCTTACCGCTTCTTATCGCTTATTACCACGTCTTACAGCATCTTACCACATCTTACCCCGTCTTACCGCGTATTACCGCGTCTTACCGCATCTTACCGTGTCTTACCGCGTTTTACCGCCTCTTACCCCATCTTACCGCGTCTTACCGCATCTTACCGCGTCTCACTGCATCTTACCTCGTCTTACCGCATCTTACCGCGACTTATCGCGTCTTACAGCGTCTTAGCGCGTCTTACCGCTTATTACCGCGTCTTGTCGCGTCTTACCGCGTCTTACTGCGTCTTACCGCATCTTACCACGTCTTACCGCGACTTGTAGCGTCTTACTGCGTTTTACCGCGTATTCCGCATCTTTCCGGATCTTACCGCATCTTGCCGCGTCTTACCACGTCTTACTGCGTATTACCGCGTCTTATTGCATCAGAATGTATCTTATTGTATTTTATTGTATCTTCGGTAGATAGGTACAATAAGATAGATTGCGAAAAACAAAAATAATAAGCAAAAACATATCAGTCAGTATTTCTGTCGTGTTTCATTGTTACACATTTTTATCCCCTGACCCCTCAGCCCCCTAAAAAAATATTGGCAGACGTGTCGCTTGCTATCAGGCGAACGTCTTACTTGCCTCATCACCAGAATGAAAAAAAAATACTTCTAAGTACTTACCACTGTAAAAGCAATTAATTTATCTAAAAAAATATAATTATAATTATTTTTGTTGATTTATTTAATGTGTTGGTTTATTTGATTTTATTTTAGCTACAAGACAAATTACCCCAGACTTAATATATATTCCCCCATTTTTACCTAGCAACACCAGTCTACTCGGACAATGTACAAATTATCGTAAAAAACAATCAAGTTTTTAACCGACTTCAAAAAACTATTTAAAAAACAATAAAAACCGACTTCAAAGTAAATTATCTAAAAAGCATAAAATAACGAAAATATTATTGAAGTTGGTGTTAGCGTACCTGCTCTGTATATTCTGCACCAAACCACCACCTTTTTTTTTTTTTAAATAGTTTATTTAACACTTTTTAGTGACTTATTTTACCAAGATAGGTATCAGCACTATCACGCAACTCGAACGTCTACATTACAGTAACTTACTGAAAACATAAAAAGTTTATATCTCTTAAACTACTGGACCGATTTTGATGAAATTTGTACTCTACCCTAAGTTGAAAGATACTCTAACTATTGCAAAAAGAATTTTCGAAATCGGACTTGTAGTTTCTGAGAAATCCGTGGACAAACCTACATACATACATACATACATACATACATACATACACTCGTGAAATTTGGTAAATTCGTTTAGAAGCCCACATAGACTAACATATATGAATATTACGCATTTTTATTAATATTACATACATACGCGTCGAAAACAGAACCTCCTTTTTTGAAGTCGGTTAAAAAGGAGGAGGTTCTCAATTTGTCTGTATATATATATTTTTTTCTATGTATGTTCGCGCATAACTCTGGCAATTATGAACCGATTTGAAAAAATCTTTCTTCCATCCATTCTTTAATGCGTTAATTGGGTCCCATAAAAAAATTATTGCTTACGAATAAGTAGTTCCTGAAAAAACAAGAATGGTGACTGCGCAGGATAACTGCAGGAATACCTATATAGATGACTTTATGTCGCTTTTTACGGACAAAAATTTTCATAACGCTGGCAAATATTTAGCAATTTCAATGATTTTTTTTATTCGAAAGATTGAACCACTGTAATGCATCTGTATGAATTTTATCACAACCGGCTAAGAACTTACTGGAGGACCATGAACGATGTGGGGAATTTTATCTGGTAAAAACCGTAAAACTGATGTTCTCCATTACATTACTCTGACAAATAAATATAAACCGATTTCGATGATTATTTTTTTATTCGAGAGAGTAAACTAATATGATGGTTCCATGCTAATTTCATTACAACCGGATATTTTTTTCTGAAGAAACATGAATTATGTAAAACTATGTAGACGATAATGTGATCATAACCTACCTAGATCATTTTACCGTCTTCGATGGTTCAATAATTATTTATGAAAATATCACTAAAAAGTATAAAATAATTTAAATATTATTGAAGTTGGTGCCAATTATACAGAGCAGGTACGCTAAAACCAACTTCTATAATATTTAAATTATTTTATACTTTTTTGTGATATTGAAGTCGGTTCAATTTTTTTTCTTAAAAGATTTTATTATAATAATCCACATTCACACTGTGACTATACAACCAAGTCGACCAATTTTATGTTTTGGTCGACATTTCGCTGTCAAGTGTTCGAACATCGAACGTACTATCTAGACGTATATATAATCAAAGGTTACGACACTCTTCTCGCGCTTTGTGAAATAGCTGACGATTGGTTCGGGTGAGCCGTTCATTGATTATGCTGCGCGGCGGGCCGGACGAGCCCAAGTCCGCGCTAGTGACAGTACGACGGACGCGTGCAGCCCGAAGCAGTTCATCACGCAATTGCCGACGCGCAAGTCACACAACAACACGGCGCGGGTGTACCTGCGTTCCGAAGCTACTGCTGCCGTCGACAGCGCCGTCCAAGCCAGGTGGACAGACGACATTGTATAAGTTACATAATACCTAGATGCGGGAAACCGATGAATGCAAATGGCTAACTGTCTAAGGGGGTGGCGTTTTTTCAGCAGTAAACGTCTTCCAGCTGAGGAAGATTATGGAAAATCGGTCTCGCTTGAACAGCTCTGACACCAACCCCTGTTGCCATTCTACAATATGAAACGCTAGGAGATTAGAAAAAAAAATGTATGGAAATGACATATTTCTTCACGTGGCCTAACGAAGAGTTATGTGACAGCGTGGAGAGGGTCCAGGTTGAACATACGATTACAAAAAGTCAAGTGGAATCACAAATTAAGTAAGTAGTAGTAGTAGTAGTGGAATTAAGTAAGTATAAAATGAGCAAAATTAAAAGAAAGATTAAAATATATTGATGATTAAAACTCACCTCCAGTTCCTTTCAAATATTCTATTTCTTATCAAATGCTCGTCTTGATGATACTTTTTGTTATGAATTTCTTTATATCTGTAAAATACGGACTCAAAAGTTTCAAAAACACAAAAACTCGCCTAGATACAATGGGCTCGTTGGATAGGTCTCGACAAGTAGGTGCTAGAAAAATGATGATCAGAGTCTGATGATGGAGCAGGACGGTGGTTACGGGATCTCGGTACCAATAAACATAGACCCACTGAGTTTGGGCTCATTGGGTAGGTCTCGACGAGTAGTTGCTAGCAATTTTGCTAGACTCATCTGATCTCATTTGGTCTGATGATGGAGCAGGAAGGTTGTCACGGAATCTATGCATCAATAAACTAACTCTGCACTAAATTTAGACTCGTCGGATAGGTTGCTACGAGTAGTAGGTAGAAATATGATGTTCAGAGTCTGGTGATGGGAGCAACTAGAAAGCTGGTAACACGAACTCTGTTCCATTAAATGTAGGACCCACCGAATTTTGAATATGTGTAGTAGTACCTATATTACTCTTCCATTATCTCAAAGTGGCTCTAAAACATGGATTTTGGATTTTCTAACCACTTTGCAATAGTCTGGACATTTAGACCCAACTAATTGAGTTGGCTTATTTATTTTTCAGTTCCCTATAAGTACCTATCATCATCATCATCATCACCAGCCGGAAGACGTCCACTGCTGAACAAAGGCCTCCCCCTTAGACCGCCACAATGAACGACAATTTGCTATTTGCATCCACCGGTTGCCTGCGACGCGAACAATGTCGTCGGTCCACCTTGTGGGAGGCCTGCCTACGCTGCGTCTTCCGGTTCGTGGTCTCCACTCGAGAACCTTTCTTCCCCAACGGTTATCGGTTCTTCGAGCGATGTGGCCTGCCCACTGCCACTTCAACTTACATATTATACGAGCTATGTCGGTGACCTTGGTTCTTCGGCGAATGTCCTCATTCCGGATTCTGTCGCGCAAAGAAACTCCGAGCATAGCTCTCTCCATATCTCCTAAGTACCTATATTTAAATAAATAAAAAAACACTTGCCTCAAATACATTTTTACTAGTAAAAAAATCCCATAGAAAAAAATTCAAGGGTTGGTAAGGGGCCGCTACTCGTTAACCAGACCTCGACTATATTATTTAGGGGTAGATACTTCAAGGACTATTATAAAAATTCTGACATTGCCTCAAGAACCTACTCCAAATGTTTTTCAGCTCTCGGACTAGTAGCTGAATCCCGCTGGTGCCGCGCGCCTGTCTAAGCCGGGCGGCCTGCTCCCGAACATATGTTCGATTTTGCCACCCGGGTGAGCCGATTTATGCCGGCCTGCTTGTGTAGTGCCCCTCATAGATCCTGCGCGACTCCATCAAGCCCTTTCACATAGCACTGGCGTTCCGATTAGGTACAATACGCGACAAGTTGACATGGCAATCGGGGTATGAGTTGAGACGCGAGGGATACCCACACATCGCCCGCAAAGGTCCGTTTATATCTACAGACGTTGAGCGTGCCAGACACGTTCCGGGGCAGACACAGACAGACACCGTTTATTTACATCTGAGCGTGCCAGACACATGCCAAGGCAGACACCGACAGAAACCGTATAATTATTTACATCTGGGCGTGCCGTACTTAGATCATATAAAAGAAATGTATTCTATATAGTCTAGGCGCGAAATACACACAAACGGCGAGGAGTTCGGCGCGGCGCAGGCACGATGCCGCTTCAAAACTTCTGCATACAAAATGTACTAAGGAGACGTATTGTGAATTACACTCAAGTGGCGTGGCCTGTGGGCGTTAGTCACAACTGAAGCGACACACAAGGAGCACGTCGCTTGCTATATGGGACGATTATTATTTATCAGCAACAAAAATGCGTGATGATATAGAACATAATAAGTAATACAGTTCTGCGAAATTGTCGAACACGACTACTTTACGACTTTACCAATAGTAATATATAAAATATATCAGCCAATAGTAATATATCAAGAGTCTTTCTTCAGCACAGACTGGTTATCTCCAATGTGTATGCTGTTTCTGAAGACTTTTGACAATATAATATGGAAACATTCTTGTGACATTTTATACACGGTGCGAAAACGATCAGGATATTCATGTAATTTTTCCATTGTTTTATAATATCTAGGCCAGAGTTCCCCAAACTGTTTTGTGTCGTAGACCACTTGCCATGTTTTTCCGTGTTGGGTAGACCCCCTACTGGTAAGTAGGGGGTCTACCTAGCTAGCTACTGATATTATATTTGATAAAGGAATTGCTTTTTCAATTAAGTAATCCTTTAAAATTTAAAACATGAAATATTGATTCACCTTTAGTGTCGGTTATCAAAGTTCTTGCGAAGGGCAGTTCTTTGTAGATTTCTTGATTCATAATAAAACGAACATATGCCATATATAATAATTTTTTTACTTCATAGGTAATTTTATAAATAACTAGCTGACCCACGCAGCTTCGCCTGCGCTATTTTTACGTTAACTAAACTTTTAATACATTAACATACGCATCGAATACATAACCTCCTTTTTTATAGTCGGTTAAAAACTGGGACCCACTTTTTACTTGTTCTCCGAAGCACGGACCCGTTTAGTTCAAATGGCGTTAAACGGTCACCCATCTATTTATTGACCTTACCTAACGTTGCCTAACCCGATCGATTACAAAACCTTGATAACAACTCTCTATGAGTGTTCCCTTACTAATATTTATTATATTATAAAGAAAAATTGATAAAATCGGACCAAGCGTATAACCAAGTACCCATTTTGACTTTAATCCCCTCTCCCAAAAGAACCGTGCTAGATTACGGGATAAAAAGTATTCTATGTCCTACCTCGTAGTAAGATCTCAAATCATGCCAAGTTTCATTTGAATCCATTCAGTAGTTTCGGCGTGATGCTCAGCCGTGATACAGACAGACAGACAGACAAAAATTTAAAAAAAAATACATTTTCAGCCTCAGTATCGGTAATAGAATGCCCTCCAAATATAATTTTCAAAATATCTTCAATGTA
This sequence comes from Furcula furcula, assembly GCA_911728495.1. NCBI lineage: Eukaryota > Metazoa > Arthropoda > Insecta > Lepidoptera > Notodontidae > Furcula > Furcula furcula. Next base: position 3,923,780 of record OU452264.1, on the reverse strand, counting down.
CAGAATTTGACCTGTTACAGTTTTATTATAAGTATAGATAGATGTATATGTCTTGATATTATAAGATAGTATGATGTAAGTAAATAGGTACTATCAGTGTATATGTTGAGATCCACTATCGTCGACCCGAATTTTCATTTCATGGACCCCAAATTTTTTTTCGCTGACGTAGACCCTTTGCAGGTTGTCATAGACCCCTAGGGGTTGATATAGACCACTTTGGGAATCACTGATCTAGGCTATCGCAACGAAATCAGCCTGTATAATGACGCATCGTGACGTCGCTTCGCCTCTTCTATATAATTTCAATCGCGTCCGTGCCTGTATCCGTTCCACGCCTGCGCCGCGCCTTATGCCTTACGACGTTTGTGTGTATTTCGCGCCTAAGGTGCCGTATCAGACATCAACAGATACCGTTTTCAGCGTCAAGGCCGCTCTAACAAGCAGTTTATGAACAGCTTTCACAATTTTCAGACATTTCTCTGTGGAAGATTTATTCATAACTAGCTGACCCACGCAGCTCCGCCCGCGCTGTGTTTACGTTAACTAAACTTTCAATAATATACATTCGCATAGAATACAAAACCTCCTTTTTTAAAGTCGGTTAAAAACTTGGACCCACTTTGTACTTGCCCTCTGGAGCACGGAGACGTTTAGTTCAAATGGCGTTAAACGGTCACCCATCTATTTAATGACCTTACCTTACGTTGCTTAACCTGATCGATTTCCAAACATTGTTAACAACTGTCTATGAGTGTTCCCTTACAAATATTTATAATAATTATAATGAAAAATTGTTAAAATCGGAGCAAGCGTATAACCAAGTACACATTTTGACTTTAGTCCCCTCTCCCAAAGGAACCGTGCCGAATGTCGGGATAAAAAGTATCCTATGTCCTACCTCGGAGTATTAACTCAAATCATGCCAAGTTTCGTTTCAATCCACCCAGTAGTTTCGGCATGATGCTCAGCCGAGATACAGACAGACAGACAAACAGACAGACAAAAATTCAAATAAATACATTTTTGGCCACCGATACTAATATCGGTTTTAGAATGCCCTCCAAACATAATTTTCAAAATATCTTCAATGTACAGAATTGGACCTGTTACAGTTTTATTATAAGTATAGATTGCGTTGTTGCTAGAAGAGGAAGAGCAGGGTAAAACAAAAGAACACTGCGCGTTTCCGACAGGTAAAGGAAACAAAAGACGGTTCCAATGCTCTGTTCACACTGCCCGGCAGGTAGCCACAGACACGTACAAACATGAACCACACAGCCAAAATATTATTTCCGCGAATACTGGCACGGCCCGTGTCTGGCACGCTCAATGTCTGTAGATATAAACGGAACTACGCGAAAGATATGCGGGGGTGCAGGGTATAACCTCCCTGATTGCCATGTCGACCTATCACGTATTGTACTTGTCTTAGTTGCTCGATTCTGACAAATATAATATTTGTATATTTTCACTTACCTTTCAAACGCCATCTCCAAATCTGTAGGCACGTCAGGATGCAAGAAGCCAAAGTATTCATTATTGTCGTCATGTATACGAGAGAAGACCGTCGTCGTGTTGGTACAGTTTTGAACTTGAAACAGAATGATAACTCTTCAGAGAGGTTCTGTATGTCTGTTAGTATATTACTACTCAACTGCACATAACTAAGTGTAGTTTAGTAGAAGTACAAAGTTGCATGCTACGGATCTGAAAACTTACTATTATCAAGTTTGACGTCTTTTTCACTGACCGTGTCATAAAAGTCGTAGTACTCCGTAATTTTATGCGCTAACAAAGTCGGCTTTGCCAAATTGTGCCACTTTAAATAATGTCTGAAAGTTAAACAAATGCTTGTTGTTGTTAATTAATTATTCAAAGCAAAAACTGAACAAAGTGACGTCACTGAACTAATTTATCATCATGAATGTTTATAATTTATTATTTTTTCAATCAACCTCGTTGTGACGACTTCACATAACTAGACGCCACATGTGAAATAGTGACGACGTAGCGAATACCATATATACCCGACAGATGGCGCTACCCATTTCTAAATCACGCTAGCAAAGTTTCAACGATCAATATAAATAGTATAGTATAGAACATCACAACATAAACCGTTTGGGCTTTTGGCCCTAACCAAGCATAACATCTCGCCTGGTCGGAGAATGCATCCTCTGACGAGAAAGGCATCCTTATGGCATATTTGCCAAGGTGAACGTCTTGCCTTTCTTGGCACGCCTGCCTACAGACACCTGCAGTGTGATGCTCGTTACCCACACTTTAATATTCCTTGAACTCAGTAATTTCATCAGCTACAGTGCCATTCACACCGGAACACAGCATTACTAAAACATTGCTGCTTGGTGGCAGAATACCTGACACTTTGGTGGTACCCACCTCTTTGATATTCTCGCGGGGAAACCCTTAAAAGTGTTATTGTATGTATCAAAATAACCTGTCATCTGTCACCTCACTATGTCATGTCAACTGTCCTGTCTCTAATAAATCAGTCTGTCAAAAACCTCATTGCGCGTTTCATTAGGTTATGGGCCTAGTCCCATACTTTAAATTAAATTAGTCTTTTGTTCGTAGATTTTCGTAAAAATGTCGACAGCTAGCTACCTTGTAAACGTCCCCAAATTGAAAGGACGTGAGAACTACGACGATTGGGTGTTCGCGGCTCGAAATTTTCTAGTGTTAGAAGGCATCGACATCGACACATTAACGGATGATAAGATAAAGGAAGATGAAATGAAAAAAGCCAAAGCGAAACTCATAATGACCATTGATCCTACATTATATGTGCATATCAAGAATGAAAAGACAGTTAGCGACTTATGGAACAAGCTCCAAAAGTTATTTGATGATACGGGATTTACAAGAAAGATCAGTTTACTTCGGACGGCTTATATCAATTCGCTTAGAAAACTGTGATTCGATGACTAATTATGTAAATCAAATGGTGGAAACTGCTCAAAGATTACGAGGTACCGGATTCGAAATTGGGGATGAGTGGGTTGGCTCATTACTTTTAGCCGGTCTACCCGAAAAATTCGCGCCAATGATAATGGCAATCGAACACTCAGGCCTCGACATAAGTGCGGATGTGATAAAAACTAAATTGTTGGACATGAGTTCTGAAGTTGGCAGTCCTGACACTGAGTCTGCATTTTGGTCGAAACATAGAGCAAAAAGTGGCAACACTACATACCAAAAATATCGCGGCGGAAAACCGAAGGAGTCGTCATCAAATGTAAAAGAAATAAAATGTTATAAATGCAAGCAAATTGGTCATTTTAAAAGTAAATGTCCAGAGATAAAACAAAAACAAATGAACGCATTTAGTGCAGCATTTTTAAATGGGACATTCAGTATACATGACTGGTATGTCGACTCAGGAGCCAGTGCCCATATGACCGCCAATAAAGAAAATTTATTACGAGTTCGTGATGTGTGTGACATGACGGAAATTGTTGTTGCGAACAAAATGGCAGTGCCAGTTGTGTGTGCAGGGGATACACAGATTACAACCAAAGTGAGAAACTCTCAGTTTGACATCACAGTGAAAAATATTCTATACATTCCTAACCTAACCACAAACTTATTATCAGTTAGTCAATTGATAGCAAATGGAAACAAAGTATCATTTAAAAAGAATGTTTGTCTCATCCATAATCGACAGAATGAACTGATAGGTGTAGCAGATTTACAGAATGGAGTGTACAAGTTGAATATTGTGAAGTCAGAGAAAGTATTGGCAGCGACTGTTCAGATCACCAATGCCAAACAGTGGCATAGAAGGTTGGGACACATTAACAGTAATGACTTACAGAAAATGAAAGAAGGTGCTGTAGAGGGAGTATGCTATGATAACAAGGCTGATATATCAAAGTTCAACTGTCAAGTTTGTTGTGAAGGGAAACAGTCTCGGTTACCATTCCAACTGACAGGTCACAAAAGTGAAAATTTGCTAGAAATGATACATTCAGATTTATGCGGGCCCATGGAAACCCGTTCTATTGGTCAGGCAAGATATTTTTTACTATTTGTGGATGATGCAAGTCGAATGACTTTTGTATACTTTCTTAAGGAGAAAAACCAGGTACTACAGTATTTTAAAGAATTTCATAAGTTAGTTGAGAATCAAACAGGCGCTAAAATAAAAGGATTAAGAACCGACAATGGAGGGGAATTTTGTTCTTTATTTATTTATTTTATTTTATTTATAAACACACAAAACAGACAGCGACAATACTAAACAGAATTACAACATCATTGTTTTGATCTAGTCACAATCCTTGACATGTGTATCTGGCTAGCACAACAATTCCAGACTATTTAATTTTTATTAAGTATAACTTAAGAAAGGAAAATGAAAAGTGGGATAATAAAAAGAAACAGTATCTTGTGCAAGTATATTAAAGAACTCATGGAGCGCCTACTTTGTAAGGACACAACACTGAAATGCTCAGCTCTGCTCTGGTAGGTTGTCAGAGTGCGAGAAAGACCTGATCGCCAACTGATCGCCCTGAGACAGCATTTTTGAACACGTTCAATTCTTTCAGAATGTACATTGTAATACGGTGACCAGATTACTGATGCATATTCCAAAATGCTTCTGACCAGAGTATAATATAATGCAAGTGTAGACTTTACTTTTTTAAAGTCTTTGGTTATTCGTAGAACAAAACCAAGCAGTTGATGAGCTCTTTGTACTATATTATCAATATGAGACCTAAAAGTCATTTTGTCGTCTAGCAATATACCTAGATCATTGACAGCCTCCTTTCTCTCAAGAGTCTTACCATCCAGTGTATATTCATATAATACCTTACATTTCTTGCTTGTAAAACTTATTACATTGCACTTACTACCGTTAAGTGACATACCATTATCTTTACACCATTTAGATATGTAATTTAAATCCCTTTGTAAAATACGACAATCACTCACATTCGATATTTCTTTAAAAATTTTAAGGTCATCTGGGAACCTTGAGGCATTCCCGATGGGATCTCTACTGACGTTGACATATGGCCCTTGAGAGTAACTATCTGACTACGTCTTGTTAAATATGATTTTATCCATCGCAATAAGTCTCCATGTATTCCAAACATAGATAATTTCGAACACAAAATATTGTGATTCACACGGTCAAACGCTTTAGAAAAGTCTGTATATATTGCGTCCATTGTTCTAGTGAAATGGAGACTTATTTAAGTAAACACGGCATAATTCATCAAAAAACAAACCCATATACTCCAGAGCAGAATGGTCTTTGTGAGCGGCTCAACAGAACTGTTGTTGAACGTGCAAGGTGCTTATTGTTTGATGCAAAGTTGGATAAAACATTTTGGGCTGAGGCAGTCAATACGGCTGTATACCTAAAGAATAGGTCGCCGGCCTCTAGATTAGGTCAAATGACACCACATGAGAGATGGACAGGACGGAAACCTGATCTCAGTCATGTCAGATTATTTGGAAGCCCAGTTATGGTACACGTTCCAAAAACAAAGAGACTGAAATGGGACAAGAAAGCTACCAAGTATATTTTAGTTGGATATCCTGATAATACCAAAGGCTACAGGTTGTACAATCCAGTAACTAAACAAATAACTATGAGCAGAGATGTTATTATCATGGAACAGAATAATGAAAACACGGATATAGCTCAAGTAGTAGTGGAGGAAGTAGATGATAAACAATCAGTGGAAGGAGATATTTCAAATTTGTCATCAAGCGATCCTAATTTTGTATGTGACATCTCAAGTTCAAATTCTGCTGACGAAGAGGCTTATCAAACACTATCTGAAGAAGAGAACGAAGTGATAACGCAAGAGGTATCTCCCATTGTACCAGAAAAACGTACAAGAAAATTGCCAAATAGATATGGCATGACAAATTTGTGTTTGACGGGCGATGAAAATAGTTCTGTGTCCTGTGAGGAAATCACATATGAAGAAGCTATGAATGGGCCAGAGTCAAAAGAGTGGTGTGCAGCTATACGAGAAGAGTTGAAGTCATTTGAAGAAAATAAAGCGTGGGAAGTGGTTGACAAACCACAACAAGGTACAATTGTTCAATGCAAGTGGGTGTTTCGGAAAAAACTAGAAAATAATAATACAGTGCGTTTTAGGGCTAGGTTGGTAGCTAAGGGTTTTACGCAAAAACCAGGAATTGATTATAAAGAGACATTCTCACCAGTGCTTCGTTATTCAACCTTAAAATTGTTATTTTCATTAAGTGTAAAATATGATCTAGAAATAACTCACCTGGACGTTACTACAGCCTTCCTTAATGGTTCTTTAGATGAAACTGTTTATATGAGTTTGCCTGTCAATTTTGTTTGTCCCGATAAAAATAATAAAGTGTTAAAACTTAAGAAATGTATTTATGGCCTAAAGCAATCAGCAAGGGCATGGTACAAAAAGGTTGATAGTTTGTTACAGCAGACAGGTTACAAAAATTCAATGTATGAACCTTGTTTATATATCAAACTAAATGATAATGTTAAAACCTTTGTTGCACTATTTGTTGATGATTTCTTTGTATTTTCAAATTGTACCAATGAAACAGACTATTTGAAAAAGGAATTAAAGTCTATGTTTAAATTAAAAGATTTAGGGAATTTAAAACAATGTCTAGGTATGCGAGTTAGAAAACAAAACAATGTACTTTTTGTAGACCAGCAACAATTTGTAGAATATTTGCTAAAGAAATTTAACATGGAAAATTGTAAAGAAATAAGTACTCCAATGGAAATAAATTTGAAATTGGAAAAAGATAGTAACTGTTGTACCAAGTATCCATATCAGCAACTGATTGGTAGTTTATTATATTTATCTATATTAACACGACCAGATATATCTTATTCTGTTTGTTACTTAAGTCAATTTAACAATTGTCATAATGAAAGTCATTGGATACATGCTAAACGTATCTTACAGTATTTAAAAGGTACTAAAGATTTAGGCCTAAAATTTATTAAAAATGATTTGGATGTAACGGGATATGTGGATGCTGACTGGGCATCAGATTGTATAGATAGGAAATCATATACAGGCTATGTATTTGTAATGTCAGGCAGTGCAATATCGCATGAATGTAGAAAACGGCAAACAATTGCTCTTTCCAGCACAGAAGCTGAGTATATAGCCATTTGTGAGGCAAGTAAGGAAGCCATATACCTAAGAAATTTATTATGTGAATTGCAATGTAGAAATGACTTGCCTATACTGTTGTTTAATGATAACCAAAGTGCTCAAAAATTAAGTGAAAATAGTTTGTATCATAAAAGAAGCAAGCATATTGATGTTAAATATCATTTTATTAGATCTGCTGTTAATGATAATGTACTGAAAATAATGTATTTACAAACAAATGATATGCCTGCTGACATTTTGACAAAAAGTTTAAGTTCCTGTAAACATTATAAATTTATTAACCAGTTAGGCATTACAAAAGATATTTAGAGGACGGTTTTGTGTTTAATATGGTACTTTGCTGGTATTGTATAAAATTTTGAAATACAAATAATTATATAGGTACATGTATGTAGTATATAGGTGTCACTTTATTTTGATAAGGGAGTATGTTATTGTATGTATCAAAATAACCTGTCATCTGTCACCTCACTATGTCATGTCAACTGTCCTGTCTCTAATAAATCAGTCTGTCAAAAACCTCATTGCGCGTTTCATTAAAAAGGACCCCGAGACATCAATACATGAGAGCCCTCACGAGATCCCCACCTGGTCTCTCCGATGGTATTTGCACCCCTCCGTGAAAAGCCTTTGAGATCGCCAGCGGTCGCAACTTAGTCGCCGTCCTCTTCGGAGTCGCTACCGTACTCGATGGATGTCTTGGGCCCACACCATAATCGTCTAGCATGGTAGTAGGTACCGACCTGGAAAATCCCTTGCACAAGGGACCTACCACTAAGTACGTCTATTCTATTGTTAGTGGCTATGAGTAGGGCCCGGTAACCACAGGAACGCATTTCTACCCAGTTGGATCCATTGTGCATGCCCTAGCCCATACTCTGCTGGTGATGCGTCGAAGAGATCCAAGGTACGCCACGATTGCGCCAGCTTGGAGCTGTACATAACCATCTGCTGTAGGATAGGCAACCTAATGGCTAGGTACGGACGACTCTCCTTCGTAATCTCTGGACGTTGGACGTGTGGGCCCTAGGACGTCCATTGAGTACGGTGACTCCGAGGCCCCCGGTGGCGGGCTCAAAGGCAAGGCACTGAGGGGCTCCTCGTGCAGATCACACCAGAGAGACCGGGTGTCCCCTCTCATGTGCCGATGCGACAGCTACGGGGTTTTAATGCGTAAGAATCCCACATACCCCCGTTGAGCTCCAAAGCTCCCGGGGACCTTTTGCAGATGACTCTACCTACGTCTTGCTAGAGCGTCGCAGCCACTCAATTATGTGTAGCATTGACTCTTTTTCACCTTCACAAAATCACCAGGTATACTTACTGAACAGGTATTTGGAATCCCGAAGACGTCTTCGTCACGTACAATGTTTCTGTTATGCTTAGATTGCTATTGCCAGATTCTGATGTCCAAACTTCCACAAGTTTATCGTACAAAGTTGTTATTTGTCCTACAATAAATTTATTTATTAATACACATTTTTTTTATTTACAAATATGTATACTTAAACTAGGGAAAATACTTCCTCCAAGTTGTCGCCGCACTGGGACGGAAGGGTACCTAAAAGACTGGCGGCATTACCTTTTTGTATGGCCAAGCTTATACGTTGGCAGAAAAAACTATCAGTCCGACGGTCTCATGAGACTTTGATAAGTTTGGAGGAAATTCCTTTCACCAAATAGTGCATCTCATGAGACCAAGGCCCCATAGTCTCCACTGCAAAGGGTGCAAATATAATCGCTGGAACCTAGAGCTAAATACTTGCTCCGCTGTGCGTCACTAGCGGTCGCCACAGCCCCTCCAGCTGGTTTAAGGTTCGGCATCGCACCGCACCGTGTGGAACAGCTCTAACTCATATATATATGTATATCTCATATTTAAGGTAGGTACCTGAATTCGTGAAATTCGTTGCGTCAGGCAAAAAGTTATGAGCTTTGGAAACTTCTTCCTCATAAGGTTTCCCAACGCATAGTATTTTATTATCGCCGTCCTTATTTGTGATGGGTTGAACCTGTAATTAAGGTTTTTTTTAACTTGGTAACGAGACAATAGAACTTAATCTGATAATAATAATAATAATAAACAATTTATTTCAAATAACTAAGATTCATAATTCGTTATTATGCACTTACAATCTATGTTAGTAGGCAATATACAAAATAAATAACAATAAACTAGACATGGAGTGAGATCCAATGTCTCAACATTGGACAGTCGAACCTGTCTGTCCACACCTTTAGAAGACTGTTGGAACTGTTTCGGATAATACATTCTATAATACATTCTCGGTTTCCCTGGATCACTACACCGCACTGCCGCTCGTAACCGGAAACATTCGTTTATTTATATGCGTGCCACCTTCGTGATTTAAAAAACACAGCACCCAAGAACATATCTAGATAGATAGATAGTTATTATTATAAATATCGCCCGAAAATTTCACCAGCGTTCCACCATCAGCTTTCACACCAGAACGTAGGCTGTTCAGACACATTTCAAGTCAGTGGCAAAAGTTTCAAAAAAACCGGTAGTATGTGAATAATCCCTTGCACAAAGGGACCTATCACCTTTTTGGTCGGGTAGGTAGCCTTCAAAAGGAATAGAAAGATAGAAAGAAGATTTTGACAAAATATTTTCTTTAAAATTTCTTCAAACTTACAACATACGGGATTCCATATTCTTTAGTGTAATATGTCCTCTTAGTCCCAAATACTTCGATGCTAGAGCTCTCGTACTTTGAACTGTACCTGTTGTCAAAAGTTTAAGATTGAAACGTTTCAAAGTTAGGTGTTATAAGGTCAAATTTTCAAATGTCTGATAGTGTCGCAGCCGTATTATTTATTAGACAGCCTTCTGCCGTAATAAATCATATATATTATACCAAACCCGCCACTTAATCCTGCTACTGCGACTCCTAAAAACCATGATTTACATTGGACATTTTTGAAGACACTGAGGTTGGACCTTAATAAGTTTACTGCTAATAAGAGGGCTTCTAAAGTATTGTGCTATTAGTCAAAATTATCGCCCAGCTAGGTAAAGGGGGGAGCTTTGCCTAGCTGGGCGACAATTTCGACTAAGAATAGCCCATAATTAGGAGTGTTCATCATGCGCCCATGATGAACACTCCTAATTATGGGCTATTCTTGAATAAACCCGATTCGTTACGCCAAACATATTCTGGAAAACGTCTACACTGGCGACGACAACTACGGCACCTGTCTTAAAGGCTATGGTACCCATTTCAGGACCTATGAAACTATTTATTTACATTATTTTCCCTTTATGTTAATTTCTATAAAGCAGGGGGCAGCGATAAGCGACAACTACACTACAATCCAATTGGCGCTTCAGACCTTCGATATTAAGTGAAACATGAAGTCCCTTGCACCCAGCAATATCACCAGCTACAGTCCCCTTCACACTGGAACACAGCAATGTTTACCCACTGCTGCTTGGCGGTAGAATATTCACCACTGGACGCTGGAATAGGTAACCTTCAATCTAGTCATCATCATCACCAGCCGGAAGACGTACACTGTTGAACATAGGCCTCTCCCCCCCCCCCCTTCGAACACTACAATGAATGATAATAGGCATGATGACTGTAACTCAGTATCAATTAAACTGTGGTTTTAAGTATTAGAACAGATTGCACTGATTCCAAAAATAGTACACTAATTATGGCAAGTGACCCCGGCCTTTTGTAATAGCCCAGTGTTCAGTCCATAAAATGCTCACTCAAAAAATCAAGAAATCTTTCCACATACTTCCAATAGTCCCTACACCTGCCAGAGTCAACTGCTGATTAATATAAATAATATAATAATAATATCTTGGGACAATCCACACACGGTTATCCGATCCCAAACATTATATCTTATTCGCAGCAGTTGATCCTGGCAGGTGTGTTCCATACCTACCATTACTTTCTCCCAACAGGCCTCTACGTGTTGGATTCGTCCCCACGCAAGCCTTTTAAAAGTCCGGGTGTAAAAGCCCGTGTTGTCAAAAACATAAATAATAATAATAATTATATTGGGACAATCCACACATGGTCATCCGATCCCAAACTAGGCAGAGACTGTACTATGGAAACCAGACAACTGATACTAATACTTATATACTTTTTTTTTGTAAATAACACCCAGACACTTGGCGGGAATCGAACCCACGACCCATCGGTTAGCAGGCAGGGTGTCTGACCACTAGACCAACAGGCCCGAAACAGCAGGCAGAAAATGAATCTCATTTGCATAATAATAGAGAGATTTTCGTGATTTTTATATAAATAAATTAGTAAAATTCAGCTAATCGCCATTTTTTATTAAATACCAATCAGAGTGAATGACGTCATACCGGTGGTGTATAACAAACAACTGTCAAACTGTAACAAACTGTAATGTCTGTTACCTTGTCTAAGATAAAAAATCTAACCTCAACAATTATAGTTTCTTACACCCAATATTATTTAGTAGGTTTACATCTTACTAATAATAGTATATTAGTAACTAAATAACTTACATCAAAATGATCTTCACAGAAATAAATTGACGAATTTAGGGCTCCCACACATAACTGCGATGCGATGCGATGCGGCGCCGCATCGCAGGAATTTGTATCGAAAAGTCATTTGTTTTTCGCAGATATTTGCGATGCGATGCGAATTCGCAGTTATGTGTGGGAGCCCTTAGACTTATGGCAGAAGGGTCCCGTCGTGCAAGAGTTAGCCACTTATCTCGTATTGTTTTCGTGTTTGAAACATAAACATATAACTTATCAGGGGTTTTTATTGACCTGCTTTTACACAGAGGCACACCACAATACTTGTATTTAGAATTCATTTTCAGGTTCTTGTAAAAATTGAATAAAACAATTATATTTCTCTAATAAAGCCCACAGATGGACAGATGTTTACACCGGACTGACGTCACAAAATGGCGGCATGCACCAGCCTTCATTTTGGAACTAAATTCAAACTGTCAATTATAAAATTACTTTTATAATTGAAAATAATGCTATTAATTGTAGGTTTAATACAAAAATATGTTTATTTTCGGCAATAGTATACCTGTAAGTACATAATAGAATATTTTTTCAAAATTAGTCATCATGCCTATTGGCTAACTGCAGCTACCGGTTACGCGCACAATGTCGTTAGTCCATTTACTGCCGGTCCCAATATCCTATCGATCCCTTACTACAAGCTAAAAATATTTTTGAAAAAAAAATTGAAGTTGGTGTTAGCATACCTGCTGTGTATATTCTGCACCAACTTCTATAATATTTAAATTATTTTATACTTTTCAGTGTTATTGAAGTCGGTTCAATTTTTTTTTTTCAAAAATATTTTATTTTATACGTTTTAGTGATATTTTTCAATCAAAGATTGAATCATCGAAGACGGTAAAATGATCTAGGTAGATTATGTCACATTATTGTCTACATATTTTTACTATAAGTCTTAAGATTCTGTGAATGTGGATTATTATAATAAAATCTTTTAAGAAAAAAAATTGAACCGACTTCAATATCACAAAAAAGTATAAAATAATTTAAATATTATAGAAGTTGGTTTTAGCGTACCTGCTCTGTATAATTGGCACCAACTTCAATAATATTTAAATAATTTTATACTTTTTAGTAATATTTTCATAAATAATTATTGAACCATCGAAGACGGTAAAATGATCTAGGTAGGTTATGATCACATTATCGTCTACATAGTTTTACATAATTCATGTTTCTTCAGAAAAAAATATCCGGTTGTAATGAAATTAGCAAGGAACCATCATAGTAGTTTACTCTCTCAAATAAAAAAAGAATCATCGAAATCGGTTCATATTTGTCAGAGTAATGTAATGGAGAACGTCAGTTTTATGGTTTTTACCAGATAAATTCATTCACATAGTTCATGGTCCTCCAGGAAGTTCTTATCCGGTTGTAATAAAATTGATACAGATTCTTTACAGTGGTTTCTTCTTTCGAATAAAAAAAGAATCATCAAAATCAGTATACATTTGCCAGAGTTATGACCATTTTTGTCCTTAAAAACCGAAATAAAGTCATCTTATAGGCCTTCCTGCAGTTTTCCTGCGCAGTCGTCATTCTTGTTTTTTCAGGAACTACTTATTCATAAGCGATAATTTTTTTATGGGACCCAATCAACGGCAATCCAGAATGGATGGAAGAAAGATTTTTTCAAATCGGTTCATAATTGCCAGAGTTATGCGCGAACATACATAAAAAAACAAATAAAAAAAATATATGCAGACGAATTGAGAACCTCCTCCTTTTTGAAGTCGGTTAAAAATAGTTACAATCGATAGCTATAATGACATAGTTCCGTTTAATAATAACATATCAGCAGCCTACTGTTGGTTGTTCAAATGACAGTCTGTCAGGGTTTTAGTTATCGCTTAATTTCGGAGGTTTATCGCGGGATATCGACGACTTGATCTATGAGTTTAACTTATAGTTAGGGATCGATAGAATATTGGGACCGGCAGTCAGTGAGAGGCTTGCCTACGCCGCGTCTTCCGATTTGTGGTCGCCACTCAAGAACTTTTCTTCCCCATCGGTTACCGGTTCTTCGATCTTTGTGGCCTGCCCATTGCCACGTCAACTTGCAGATTAACTCTAGTAACTAAATAAAATTATTAGTAGCACGTGGATATGAAATAAAAAACTGACTCACCATATTTCCATTTCAGAGTTTACCGTGGTCTGGAAGTCAAGGACTTGCATTTTGAAGTGATATTCCGGGGGCCATGTTATTTTATCTTCATCTATATAATAGAAAATAAAAACAATAAAAACTGGTGATAAAGAATACACCTTATTATTGGCGACATGTTGGTCTTGTCCGCAGCCGACTTTGTCCCCGGTCATGACCTTTATAGATCCCTCAAACCCACAGATTATATCCTATTGGTGGCTGTGAACTGGGCCCGGTGACCACCGGAACGCAGTTCAATACCATTGGATCCATGGTGTTCGCCCTAGCCCTTACTCAGTAGCCGAAACGTCCACTGCTGAACAAAGGCTTCCCCCTTAAAAGGGAGGGTTTGCCATAATCTCCACGCTTGGCAGGCATCGCTATATAATAATGTTGGCAGGCGACTTGGGGATCGCAGTATAGTTGGTAGGTAAGCCAATAAAAACACGCTGCTGCCCGTCTTCTTGTTTTCCCTTAGTCGCCTTTTACGAACAACCAAAGGGTGGAGATGCGTGGTTGGTATTCTTACACCCCCACGGGGATTAGCACTCCTAGCCCTTACTATGTTGCTGATATAATATGGAAGATTTCTTAAGGTAGGTACGCCGCGATTGCTCCAGCTTGAAGCTGTGCATGTTAAACTAGTATAGGCTACTCCCAGATGATTCAATCTACGTCTTGCAAGAGCGTCGCAGCCGCACAGTATGTGTCACATTGACCCTTTTTCATCTTCACAGCATCAGCAAGCATCTACGTAATTCTGTTTAGGTGCTCGTTGGTATCAAAATGGCCCGTGCCTTAGGTGCCTATTTGTGATCTTGAAACCCACAGATAGACCACGGACCTATTGAATTGAAACACGACATTTCCCTCGCTCACATAATACATTTCAAATGTACCTTAACTTATGATAGGACTATGAATACCATATAAAAAGAGACAATTATATTTATTACTAGCTGACCCACGCAGCTCCGCCTGCGCTATTTTTACGTTAACTAAACTTTTAATAACAGACATTCGCATCGAATACATAACCTCCTTTTTTATAGTCTGTTAAAAACTGGGACCCACTTTTTACTTGCTCTCCGTGGCACGGACCCGTTTAGTTCAAATGGCGTTAAACGGTCACCCATCTATTTAATGACCTTACCTAACGTTGCTTAACCCGATCGATTACAAAACCTGGATAACAGCTCTCTATGAGTGTTCCCTTACTAATATTTATTATATTAAAAAGAAAAAATGATAAAATCGGATCAAGCGTATAACCAAGTACCCATTTTGACTTTAATCCCCTCTCCCAAAAGAACCGTGCTAGATTACGGGATAAAAAGTATCATATGTCCTACCTCGTAGTAAGATCTCAAATCATGCCAAGTTTCATTTGAATCCATTTAATAGTTTAGGCGTGATGCTCAGCCGTGATACAGACAGACAGACAGACAAAAATAAAAAATAATACATTTTGGGCCTCAGTATCGGTTATAGAATGCCCTCCAAAAATCATTTTGAAAATATCTTCAATGTACAGAATTGGACCTGTTACAGTTTTATTATAAGTATAGATTTTAAATTTTATAATTTCTTTAAAACATTTATATATCTATTGTAAAACTAATTTATACTTATATAAAACAAATAAGTAGGTAATACTAAAATATTACTAAAATTAAATTACAAATACCATATTTGTTTGTATTTGTGTGATTGTTAGGTTAGGTACCTACTAACACAATAAGTGTCGCCGCACACGGGCCACCGGCCACATTCACAATCGCCGCCACTTAAAGCTAGAAGCGGCTACAAAAGAAGCTGACGCGCGCGACAGCCACTTGTGGTCCATGTTGGACACTTGCGGTCGGTGGCTGCTAATTTTTTTTAACGCGGGCTCGCAGTGAAATGAAGGGAGAGAGGGATGGAGAGTCGGGCGAGTGGCTTGTGTAAGCGATTTGTGGTGGCATTTTGTGGCCGAGCCGACCACTAGAGGCGAGCAGTGGCGATTTGTGGCGTGTGGTGACCACCGGCGTCTACAGTGTGCGGCGAGTCCATGCAAAATGTATGAAAACAACAGGAAATAGGTCGTTGGATGCGTTTTGTGGTTGTGGCTGGTGGCCCGTGTGCGGCGACCCTAAGAGTTAAAATAAAAAAGAATGTCTATGTGGGATGGTGGCAAGAACGCTGGCTGAATTACCTCGTTGGATCGCTATACCGATCCGTTGAGCGAGGTATGCGGCAGCCCTCTTTTCACCCGAGGAGGAGGCGAAAAATCTAAATGAAGATTATTGTCTTCTACATGTATGTATCTATAAGTGAACTGCGTAAACCGAATTAGTTTTATACCTACAACTGAAAAAAAAAAGAGACTTACTTACCAAGCAGAGGATTTCCATAAATAATGCCCAACGAGTGAGTCAATACACTAATCGTTAGGTATAACTGCATTGTGCTTTGTTATGTAAATAAGCTATTTGGTCAAACAAAAACTATTTTATAGTAATTTATCCGATTATTAAGGACCTCACACATTATCCTGGATTATTACCGGATTCGGTATTCGGATATATTTTGGATAATGTGGTGTGTGAAATATTGGAGGATGTCAGCCCTTTGATCATCTACTGAGCAAGTACAAAGTGGACAGAGGGCCTAGACAAGATGCAATCGTTTCATAGCGAATCTATTTCTTCATTCGCTAACGGTGTCAATTCCCTACAATTTGTCACGTGACTTTTCGATGACATATGGCATTCTCATACATTTTTATACTTTCTATTAGCGATAGCGATTGTAGAATGTTACATTGTCTAGGGGGGCTGGTCACAGCACTCGAAGAATCGATAACCGTTGGGGAAGAAAGGTTCTCGAGTGGCGATCACGAACCGGAAGACGCAGCGTAGGCATCCCTCCCAGTAAGTGGACAGACAACTGAGTACGGCGGGCGACTCCGAGGAGGACGGCGGCCGGGGTTGTGACCCCCTTCTTCGTGAGCACCGTATCTAGTTCCCAGGAGGCTACAATGCGCCCCCGGCGGCGGGCTCAAAGGCAAGGCACTGAAAGTGCAGATTCCGCTGGAGAGCCCTGAGATCCCTCTCATTGCCGATGCGACAGCCGCGGGGGTTTTAGTGGGTAAGAATCCCACATACGCCGGTCGAGCCCCACAGCTCCCGGACCTTATGAAGGTTTCCCCAGCGAATTAAAAACGGTGGACTGACGTCATTTTAAAAGTCGCAGGCGTCGGATACAAATGGCTATCGTAAGGCATAATTTCAACAGTGCTGATGATGAAAAATGTACTCTCGCGGTCACAAATGGCGTACCACCTTTAGGACTATAATCGCTTGCACGAGACGGCCCAAAATACGTGCGAAATGCGCTCACGGAACCGCTTATCCAGCCCGTCGTTCAAACTAGTTTAATTTAAAAACTGGTACAGCGTTCGTGTCCGCGATAGTACATAACAGAGAACTACTAAATTTTTTGAATTGTAGGGAACAATATAAATCTAGCTTCAGCACCCGTGGGGTATCAGGGTAAGAATACCACCCTCCCATCTCCTCCCGTTGGGTGCCCGTAAAAGGCGACTAAGGGAAAACAAAAACGGGCAGCATCGTTTTTCTATTGGATTACCTACCAGCTATACTGCAATCCCCAAGACGCCTGCCAAGCGTGGGGATTATGGCAACCCCTCCCTTCTAAGGGGGAGGCCGTCAGCACTGGACGTGTTTCGGCCGCTAATTTTTCTGTGTTTGGTTGTAATATAAATAATAATACCAGCCCTTGTTTTTATGTCCCACTGCTGGGCACGGGCCTCCCCTCAAGTCCACCACGCTGGCCAAGTGCGGATTGGCGGACTTCACACGTCATTCGAAAGCTAGTTAGGCTTTCTCAGACATGCAGGTTTCCTCACGATGTTTTCCTTCACCGAAAGCTAGTAACAATCGCACAAAGACGATTCGCACATGATTCATTGAAGAAATCAGAGGTGCGAGCCGGGGTTCGAACCTGCGCACCTTGTTTCCAAGGCAAGCGCTCGCCCACTGAGCTGTTGCCGCATATTGTTTGGTTGTGTGTGCAAGTAATTTAATATTAATTAGTTCTAATAATTGTGTTATCAATTAAATAAATACTTAGTTAATTAAAACAAGTTATTACGTTATTATCATGTATTGTAATGTTTTATTTAACTGGTTTTATCTCAATACATAACATTAATCACGTATTAGATAAAAAATAATGATATTTTAAATTAACATTATCGCGTTGCTCTATATTGTTACAACGCTATATTACTATATTGTTGCTCTATATTGTATAGTTACAACGGCAGTATCAGATATTCTGCCGCCAAGCAGCAGTGTGTAAGCATTGCTGTGTTCCGGCGTGAAGGGCACTGTAGCTGGTGAAATTACCGGACACACAGAACTAATATCTAATGTCTTACTTATGGGTCGGCAACGCGTTAGTGTATTCTTCTGGTATTGCTGGCGTCTATATGACTGCTTACCATCAGGCGGACCGTACGCTTGCTTGCCAACTTGGTAGTTTTAAAAAAAAGTTGCTCTAACGATTTTAATTGAAAACTGGTGCGGCGTTCTTGACCGTGAAAGTACCTAGTATAAAGTATTTCGTACCTATAAGAGTATTGTAGACAACTTTGTAACTCACGCGTAACTCATATATAAGTCAGGCAAATCGCTATAATAGCTGTGTCATACCTACTAACTATGTGTGGAAACCTTGATATGAGATTGTGGCCAAGCGTGAGTCGTGTCTACACGATAGATTCCGTAGTTAGAGGAAATTAATTCTTATTATGTCCAATGACTTAGTATTAATATGTTCCCACAGTATTGAGCATAAATGTAATAATGTTTAAACTCTCGAGGTACTGTAGTGCCTCTGGCATGCTTTGTATAGCGCGCACAGACGGGTTTGCGGCTGTTATTCGTAAGCGAATAGCATCTTTAAGGCAAAGAGTATTTAATAGTACCCATAATACACTGAAAGCAATTGCTTACAGCTATGACTCATCTGTGCAACGCTTCTGGATTTCAATGATTTGATCTGCTTAGAAATTTAGCATAAGCTCAATTATGTACTGCTAATATGAGTATTTTGTACTTGAAATAAATGTTTATTATTATTATTATAAACAAAAAACTTAGAACAGTTTCTTCATGCTTAGGACTCTGTTCACACGAACAGACCATACCCATTGTGTCCGTGTTATGAATGTATTGTGTAATGTGATATGATGATGTCCGTAAATATCCAGCATTTTTCCAAACGCGCGAAGAAGTTACGTTCTTCGTTTAATTTAAAACACAATAAAATCTTTTTAAAAAAAAATTGAACCGACTTCAATATCACTGAAAAGTATAAAATAATTTAAATATTATTGAAGTTGGTGTTAGCTTACCGGCTGTGTATATTTGGCACCAACTTCAATAATATTTAAATTATTTTATACTTTTCAGTGATATTGAAGTCGGTTCAATTTTTTTTTTAAAAAGATTTTATTTTAAACTTTTTAGTGATCTTTTCATATATAAAGATTGAACCATCGAAAACCGTAAAATTATCTAGATAGGTTATGATCACATTATCGTCTACATAGTTTTACATAATTCATGTTTCGTCAGAAAAAAATATCCGGTCGTAATGAAATTTGCATGGAATCATCATAGCAGTTTACTCTCTCGAATAAAAAAAGAATCATCGCAATCGGTTCATAATTGTCAGAGCAATGTAATGGAGAACATCAGTTTTATGGTTTTTACCAGATAAATTCCTCTACATCGTTCATGGTCCTCCAGGAAGTTCTTATCCGGTTGTAATAAAATTCATACAGATTTAATACAGTGGTTTCTTCTTTCGAATAAAAAAAGAATCATTGAAATTGGTAAATATTTGCCAGAGTTATGACCATTTTTGTCCTTAAAAAGCGACATAAAGTCATCGATATAGGCTTTCCTGCAGCTCTCAGTGCGCAGTCACCATTCTTGTTTTTTAGGAACTACTTATTACTACGCAATAATTTTTTTATGGGACCCAATCAATGGATTGAAGAATGGATGGAAGAAAGATTTTTTCAAATCGCTTCATAATTGACAGAGTTATGCGCGAACATACATAAAAAAAAAACATATATACAGACGAATTGAGAACCTCCTCCTTTTTTGAAGTCGGTTAAAAATAGATTGAACTTACCTTAAATAAGATTAAAAATGCATTCCGCAAGTACAATTAAGTAGCAATTAAAATATATAATAAATTACTTACCCAAATCTCTTACAGATAAAAAGAAAAACTCCATATTCATAAAAAATTACAAGAACTCTTAAATATGAAATGTTATTACACTATAAATGAATATATAAACGATAAGCTGTAATGAAACTAATTTTATGGATTAAAATCAAAAATAAACCGCGATATAATCCGTAAAATTAGTTTCATTTCAATGTGTAATATTCGCGTAAATATCAGAAATCATTAGATAAGCTGTAAATTAAAAATAAATAAATAATTAATATAATATTAAATAGAAAATAAAATAAAATAGTGAAATGGTATGTCAATTATACAATCCAGATTATTTATGATTTAAATAATAATATTAAAAAATATATAATTTTATACATACACATCCATAAAATAATTAAAAATAAATAATAAATAAATAATTAATATAATATTATTAAATTGAAAATAAAATAAAATAGTAAAATGGTATGTGAATTATACAATCCAGATTATTTATAATTATATAATAATATTAAAAAATATATAAGTTTATACATACACATCCATAACCCGCACTTGGCCAGCGTGGTGGACTATGGCCTAAGCCCCTTCATCTTGAAGGGAGGCCCGTGCCCAGCAGTGGGACTTAAACAAGGGCTGGTGTTATTATTATTATTATTACATCCATAAAATAAACAAAACAATTATTAAATTTATATCAGTCACTTCAAACTATACTTGACTAACATAATATTTAAATTAAATAATTCAAATTACTATAATAATATTAATAGTAAAACGCCGCGAGTAACTTCGGAGAAAGCGCAGCACACCTCTCGACACCCCTGAGTCACTCACACCGGTGTTGCTCCCTGTCGTCATCAGACGATCATTTGGGGAGCCCATCTAGTGGGTGGCAAGCCACCACTTGCCACAAAATAATTATGAACGTAATTATGGCAAGTGACTCCGGCCTTTGCAATAACCCAGTCGCCAATCCACCAAATGCTCAACCCCATAAACCTAGAATTCTATTCACATGCTTGCAATAGTCCTTCCCTCCTACCGAGGTCAACTGCTGTAATTTCATCATTGTGGCAGTTGATCCCGGGAGGTGTTCTAACCACCATTTATTTCCTAAAAAGGGCCTCTGCGTGTTGGATCCGTCCCCACGCAAGCCTCTTAAATGACCGGGTATAACTCGTGATAAATACTTAAATAAACGTTAATAATAATAATATAAAAATATTCTGGGACAATCCACACCCGGACAATATTAAATTAATTAATAAAATAAATGTACCCAAACAGAATTTATTTATAAGAATTAACTTTAACAATTAAGCCCTCTTCCTCCCATCTTTGCCGTGCCCGACAGGGTCCATATTGTACCTACTAACATTGTTTTTTTTTACCACCTTTGTAAACATATGGAGAGCAATAAATGATTATGTATGTATGTAATTTTAGACTTATAATAGTGCCTACAAATATTTTTAAAACGAGTTTCATTTGTTAGTAAGAATAGAGTCTTATCTATCTATCTAGTAAAGTGAATAAAGGCGAAATGTTTCTACTTAGCGTTTGAGATGTAGAGTTTTAGTTTTGGTATGATTATAACACCAAAATTTTGATCGAAGCGCCTTTGGCAGTAGGTGCACCAGTAAATGACTTACTACTTTGGAAGAGCTTAATTGTACGAAGTTATTGATTTCGAAATCGGTACAGCAGCTAGGGATATCATTGAGCGTTACTTATGGTATTTGTCAGATGAACTAGTAGTAGTTGCATTTGCCTAGGTAATTGTTCAAATAAACTATTTTTTAAAGAATAAAAACTGACTTCAAAGTAAATTATCTAAAAAGTATAAAATAACGAAAATATATTGAAGTCGGTGCTTGCACATCATGTTAACTAAGACTAGCACGAGCTGACACCGACTTCAATATATTTTCGTTAGTTTATACTTTTTAGATAATTTAATTTGAAGTCGGTTTTTATTTTTTTGAAAATAGATTATTTAACACTTTTTTGTGACTTTTATTTTACCAAGATAGGTATCAGTACTGTCACGCATCTCGAACGTCTACGTTACAGTAATAAGTTACTGTAACGTAATGTATGTATGTTAGTGTTTTTATGTTTTCAGTAAGCTGAAAACATAAGAAAGAAGTTTATATCTCTTAAACTACTGAAAAGATTTTGATGAAACTTGTACTCTACCCTAAGTTGAAAAATACTCTAACTATTGCAGAAAGAATTTTTGAAATCGGACTTGTAGTTTCTGAGAAATCTGCGGACAAACCTACATACATACACTCATAAAATTTGGTAAATTTGTTTAGAAGCCCACATAGACTAACATATATTAATATTACGCATTTTTATTAATATTACATACATACGCGTCGAATAAAGAACCTTCTTTTTGAAGCCGGTTAAAAATAAATTCTGATGGTGGTAATCATGGTCAGGCCACATCACTCGAAGAACCGATGACTGATAGGGTCGAAAGGTTCTCGAGTGACGACCACGAACCGGAAGACGCAGCGTAGGTAGGACTCCCACTAGGTGGACAGACTACATTGTGCGTGTCGCTGGTAACCGGTAAATGCAAATAGCCAATTGTCATTCATTGTGGCGTTCGAAGGGGGATGTTCAGCAGTGGACGTCTTCCGACTGGTGATGATTTGACGTTCAGTATGAGGTGATTCTGCTCAGCTTGCCTCAAAGGTTACATTAGAAGCTTTTGCAACACTAAGAACGTTGAAATTCGTACGTATTTAAATCTTAAATTACGTGTTTACTTAAAATTCTAAACTTTTTGTCTGAAAATTCTAATTCGATGAGCCTTGTATATAAGATAGCGCGCTGAAATTTTTCACACATAATAGGAATGGTAGGTATAACAAATCAAGGGGGTGGCGAGACCGATATTTGAAACTTTTTTTTTTCAACATATGTGCTTGGACCACCCTACTTCACAGTCTACTAAATAACTATCAAAAATGTTTAAATTTGTCTGTAAAACTCTTTAATATTTTATTTTTATATATATTATTAGTTTAACACAAGAAAATGTCCTGTAATAAAAAGTAAACATTAAGCATTTTTACGGAAAATATCAAAAACAACACTCGATTGAGCACCCCCTTCTACTTGAGCTAACTTGCTGAAATTTTACTATGTTATTATGTACTACTAGCCGACCCACGCTCTATTTTTACGTTAACTAAACTTTTAATAACAGACATTCGCATCGAATACATAACCTCCTTTTTTATAGTTGTTTATAAACTGGGACCCACTTTTTACTTGCTCTCCGAAGCACGGACCCGTTTAGTTCAAATGGCGTTAAACGGTCACCCATTTATTTAATGACCTTACCTAACGTTGCTTAACCTGATCGATTTCCAAACATTGTTAACAACTGTCTATGAGTGTTACCTTACTAATATTTATTATCATCATCACCAGCCGGAAGACGTCCACTGCTGAACAAAGGCCTCCCACTTAGACCGCCACAATGAACGACGATTTGCTATTTGCATCCACCGGTTTCCTGCGACGTGAACAATGTCGTCAGTCCACCTAGTGGGAGGCCTGCCTACGCTGCGTCTTCCGGTTCGTGGTCGCCACTTGAGAACCTTTCTTCCCCAACGGTTATCGGTTCTTCGAGCGATGTGGCTTGCCCATTGCCACTTCAACTTGCAGGTTCTGAGAGCTATGTCGGTAACCTTAGTTCTTCGGCGAATCTCCACATTTCGGATTCGGTCGCGCAAAGAAACTCCAAGCATAGCTCTCTCCATAGCTCGTTGTGTGACTCTGAGCTTTTCTAAAAGGCCAGCTGTTAAAGACCACGTCTCAGTACCATATGTCATCACTGGCAACACACACTGGTTATAAACCTTTGTCTTCAGGCACTGCGGAATTTCTGATGAGAAGATGTCACGTAGTTTCCCGAACGCTGCCCATCCGAGTTGGATTCTTCGGGCGACCTCTTTGTCGAAGTTGGACCAACCTAACTGGATAGTTTGTCCTAGGTATACGTAGTGGTCAACAACTTCGACTGTATCGTTCCCAAAAACTACCGGTACGGGTGCAACATGGACATTAGACATGATCTTCGTCTTGTCCATGTTCATTTTAAGACCCACCTGTTGGGAAACGCTACTGAGGTCACTGAGCATCGTATTGAGGTCCTCCAGCGACTCTGCCATAATAACTATATCATCGGCAAAACGAAGGTGAGTGATGTATTCGCCATTGATGTTGATGCCGAATCCGTACCAGTCCAAGAGCTTGAAAACGTCCTCCAATACGTTTGAGAACAGTTTCGGAGAAATAACGTCTCCCTGTCTCACACCTCGCTGCAATGGGATTGGTTTCGTGCTCTCATCCTGTAGTCGGATCGACATGGTGGCGTTGCTGTACAAACACTTCAACACTTCGATGTACCTATAGTCAATGTGGCACCGCTGGAGGGACTGCAATACCGCCCAGGTCTCGATTGAATCGAAGGCTTTTTCGTAGTCCACAAACGCTAGACATAATGCCCGATTATACTCCTCGGTCTTCTGTATAATCTGGCGGAGCATATGTATGTGGTCTACGGTGCTAAAGCCTTTTCGGAACCCGGCTTGTTCGGGAGGCTGGAAGTCATCAAACCTGCGTTCGAGACGGTTCGTAATGACTCTCGAAAACAGCTTGTATACATGGCTCAGGAGTGAGATGGGTCTATAATTCTTTAAAAAGTGTTATCACCTTTTTTGAATAAAAGAACCACCACACTCCTGTGCCATGCTTCTGGCGTAGTACCCTCGAGTAAGACGGAATTAAATAACTTCTGAAGGACTAAAAGTACCGGTTTTCCACCCGCTCTCAGAAGTTCTGTTGTGATTCCGTCTTCACCCGGCGCCTTGTTGTTCTTAAGGTGTTTGAGAGCCATTCTAATCTCGTACTGGCTGATGTCTGGGATGTCCTCAGTGTAGTGTCGGGTTAATTTGGCTCTGGAGTCCTGAGCTGTTCTGACAATGGGTTCCTGTGTAGAGGTGTATAACTGTCCGTAAAACCGCTCGAGCTCTCTCAATATCTCCGGTTACGATGAGATGACACTGCCGTCGTCGATCTTCAGCCTGGTCATGTGGCTGCGCCCAATAGACGAATTCTTTGCGAACACTTTAGAGCCTTGGTTCCGCTCAATCGCGTCCTTAATACATGCTGTACCTATTATAGGAACGCAAGTCGTGACGCATGGATTTCGAGATTTGTCTATTGAGTTCAGCATATTCTGACATATCAGCTGAAGATTACAGTCTCATCTCAGTCCGGGTTTCCATTAACTTAATGGTTTGATTGGAGAGCTTCTGAGGCTTATTACGGCGTGGAGTCTTAAAGAACTTGGACCCCACTGCATGGACAGTTTGCACCAACCCATTGTTCCCGGACGGAGCGTGGACTTCATCAGACGAGACCTCTCGAGCTTGACATTGATATTCAATGTGCCTCTAACAATGCGGTGATCGCTACCGGTTTTCACCCTGCCGATCACGGAGACATCATCGAATATTTATGCTTCTTGGTCGTCATTATGAAGTCGATCTCATTTTTGGTTGAACCATCGGGGCTTATCCACGTCCACTTCATAACAACGGTGAAGTGTGTTTTGGAGGTATGTATGGCTTCTGCTATCTCCTCATATATAGCCTCTACTTCATCGTCAGGGTGTGCCGAGGTCGGCGCGTAAACCTGTATAACCTTCAACGAATACCGACTGGTTATTCTGAGTATGAGGTACGCTACCCTGCTCGACACACTATCGACCTTAATCACGTTGTTAATCAGGGACTTACGGATGAGAAACCCGACACCACCCTGGGATTTCCGGTCTCCTTCCCGGAAGAAGAGTATGTTGCCAGAATCAAGGGTTATCGTATCCTGTCCCTCTCGTCGGATTTCAGATAATCCCAAAATGTCCCAACGCAACTTGCTCAATTCTTCGTCCAGCTCGACAATCTTCTCATCGGTCCTCATCGTGCGGATATTTATTATAATTATAAAGAAAAATTGATAAAATCGGACCAAGCGTATAACCAAGTACCCATTTTGACTTTAATCCCCTCTCCCAAAAGAACCGTGCTAGATTACGGGATAAAAAGTATCCTATGTCCTACCTCGTAGTAAGATCTCAAGTCCAGCCAAGTTTCATTTGAATCCATTCAGTAGTTTCGGCGTGATGCGCAGCCGTGATACAGACATACAGACAGACAAACAGACAAAAATTAAAAAAAAAAAACATTTTCGGCCTCAGTATCGGTTATAGAATTCCCTCCAAATATAATTTTCAAAATATCTTCAATGTAAAGAATTGGACCTGTTACAGTTTTTATTATAAGTATAGATGAATACGTGTAACAAATTCATCGCGTGGCCAAACGACAAAATAATAAAATAAAAATTTGGACCACCCTAAACTATACATATAACATTACTTGTCCTGACTGACTGATTCATCAACGCACAGGCCAAACCGCTGGACCTAGAAAGCTGAAATTTGGGCAGTAGGTTTTTCTTATATGTAAGCATCCACTGAAATAAGGTTTTTAAAAATTCCACTCCCAAAGGGGTAAAATGGGGTGTAAACAAATAATTGCGGGTGTAGCCGCAGGGAGTTACTAGTCCTACATATTAATAGTATGAATCTATTTTTGTCCTGTAAGTAAAAATAATAAATCGATGTATTCGGTAGAGTTTTTCTAATTGGACTAGAGAATCTTAATATCAGGTAAAGTTATTTAGATAAAAGCAAACTAAATTCAGATTGTGTTTAATTCGTGTTTGTTGCAGTCTTTATGATGAGCTATAAACGTGTGGTTGTTCTCAGGTAAGCGGATTTCTTTTCGTAGAATTCTTTATCTGTGACAGTATGTGAGGATGTGAGGCTTTACG
Source organism: Furcula furcula (assembly GCA_911728495.1). Lineage (NCBI taxonomy): Eukaryota > Metazoa > Arthropoda > Insecta > Lepidoptera > Notodontidae > Furcula > Furcula furcula. The sequence continues at coordinate 3,896,695 of OU452264.1, read as the reverse complement.
GTCAACATTTGAAGAATGCGACTTAAAAAAAAACAATATTCATATTAGGTATGTGTAATAAATTATTATTTACACATCATACTGGTTCTCAAAGTTGGCAATCTGGCCACTGGACACCAAACAGAAACATATAAACTCAAATTAATCAAAACATTACCTTCGGAATTATATTACTTGCTGTATTTTTTTATGACCCTACTATGTCCCAAATATGAGCAAGGGTATCCTCTTTTCCCTTCCATGACCCTCGATCCAGAGCAATGGCCACGTCAGACCCGTAAAGGCGTCTATGTTGTCCCTCCAGCGTCGCCTTGGTCTACCCCGCCTTCGTTGACCGTTGGGGGGTATCCAGAACGTGGCATCATTCTTGCAACATTGCCTGCCCACTCCCACTTCAGCTTTGCCGACTTTTCCCCCACATCCGTAATCTGGGCAATAGAGCACAGAGCGATGTTTCTAACTCAAAATTAATATCTTTCGTATAATGCGTGCTTGCGCAGACACAAGTGCATTCTCTCCCCTAATTACTCTCGTCTCTCGCAATCCTATGGGATGGAAGACCAACACGACCGGGGAGAGGTCAGGCGCAGGATCGTCTTTATACATGCCAATCCGACGCATGGATCATTTTACTAGACACTGGTGATTACGGTGCATTGTGGAAACAAGAAATTTGGTTAAACATGCTGTACGGTGCAAGCATCGTGCATTACGTTGCGCTGTGTCATCATTTAAGCCGAGATGCAGTATTGCAACGATTTCGCAGTCAGTACGCGTTTGATAGCCAAACGGTTCGCGTGTGCTCACTACCATCTTACCATACCATAACCAGTTAGAGTTAATTACTAGTAACCATTTAGTGAAACTTTAACTGTTATTTTTACCATTTTTACATCGTACATAGTGGTCCTTCGAGCCTTAAACCGTAAGGCGGGATCTACGCGAGTGCTACAGGAACAATAAGTGTCAGTGTATCCCACTTACGGCTAAACCAGCTTCCTTTACCATTTACCATTATCTTTACCATTTACCATTATTTTTACCAATTACCATTATCTTTACCATTTACCATTACCAATTACCTACCAATTCCATTTACCAACAACCATCGTTAAGTGAAGAAACCACTTCGGCTGACAAAAAACCAGGATCGAATCTCTCCAGGACAAACCAGGTCACCAAGAGCCAGTCTTTGAGTAAGATCTTTCCATATTTACAATTTTAACCATTTAACCACGCACGATGTCTACCAAGATGCAAGATCTTTTGAACACTCAAGATCAAATCACGGCCGCCATGGAGAATATTCGCAGTAATTTCAAAAAGGACGGACCGGAGCGTAAAACACCAGCTTACATTGAAAAACGGCTTAGCACTTTAGATTCCTATTGGAACGAATTTAAGATTAATCATACCAGATTATGTGCTGAATTCGAAGGTGCTGACCATCAATACTTTAATGAGAATTTTTATCAGCAGGCGTTCACTTTTTACCAGGACGTTAAAAGTCTCATTTCTAGTTACAAGCCTATTGAATCCAATAAGCCGTTAATTAAATCAGCGACACCACTAACCAGGCTATCCGATCAGCAAATGATTCCTTCTACCCCTGGCCAAGCAGGTACATCCAGTACGTTGATGCCTCAAGTAACCAGTCGAGGTATCAGCAGTAAGGTGGAAGAAATGCTTCGGAAGCAGAAGAGTAATTTTAAAGCGCTTTCTCGTACCATAGAGGCTGTCGATTTAGAGATTATCTCCGAGAAGTGGAAATTGGAAAATATTCTGCGAAGTATCCAGTCTAGGTGGTCAGCTATCGATTCATTACACTGGGATATCGATAGCGAAAACCTCTTTGATAATGAGGAATATGAGCAGGCATTTACTACATATGAAAAGAGGTATAATGACATCGAAGATGCAATTAACCGTAAGATGTGTTCGGTTACGTACCGCGAGAAGTCTACTCCGCAAGTGGAGATACCAACCTTCAGCGGGAATTACCAGCAGTGGATGTCATTTAAAGATTTATTTTGTGAAACCATCCACAACAATCAGTCCATACCAAATGCCCAAAAAATGCAATTCCTCAAAGGCAAACTTACGGGAGAAGCGGAAAAATTAACTCAACATTTGCGAATCAGTTCTGAAAATTACCAAATTTGTTGGGACATATTAAGCCACAGATACAGTAACATGAGAGCTATATTCAATTCCCACATTCATACGCTTTTATCCTTACCAAACATTCAACAGCAATCTGCTGCGCTCCTGAAAAAATTACATGACACCACCAACGAGTGTCTTAACGCTATTAAGGCAATGGGGGTCGACATTACCAATTGGGACCCAGTCATTGTTTATATTTTAGCACAGAAGCTAGATTCTGAATCGCACCAGGCATATATTGAATCGCTCCAGAACCCTAGGGACTTACCAACCATACCAGAGTTCCTTAAGTTTCTAGAGACCAAGTTTACGTCATTGGAGTCTGCAAAACGCAAGCAAGATTTGGTGAGACCAACATTATGCCATCAAAATGAAACTCAAAAACGAATGACTTATAAACCATCAAATAATAATACACAATCAAATATAAATAAACCTCAATATCGACCATCAATAAATCATTCGGTGACTAAGCCTACAAGTATTGCGTCAACACGGAAGTGCATACTCTGCAAGGGCGAACATGCGTTATTCCAATGTAAGGCATTTCGTCGATTGCGACCAGAAAACAAACTTGACCTAGTCAAGAATAACCATTTATGCAAAAATTGTTTAATAAACCATCACGGAAATACGTGTGATTCGAGTAAAACGTGTCGATTTTGCAATGATCAGCATAATACATTGCTGCACAGTGCTTATGTGACCTTGGTACCAATTACCAGTAAGAGTCCGACTGGGACAAATAACCATACACAGAAGTCAAATGTATTTGTGTCGAGTATGGCTCCAGAAGTAAAGCCTAAATTACGTGAAAGACGACGGTTCGTACCATACCATGCGTCTCCTTATAAACCCATGAGCCAAACCATAACGCATCACACAGAATGCGGTGAAAGCACCAAGCCTACCATGCCATGGGGACGACTACGTGATAGAAGTATTTTATACGAGTACCAATAGCATTTCTACAAAATATACATTAATAATTAGGATATGTACATATTATAGTTTTATTTAAGAAGAACTAAAATATTTTAGTACGTGATGCATGGAAATATGAGCTTGTAGATGATGAAATAACCATATCGAAACCATAACCAAATTCATGAAGACTATTTACCACCGGGAAAGTGGTCTCTAGGCCGAGTAGAGGAGCTCCATCCTGGAAAGGATGGGTGCGTCAGGGTGGTGTCCGTTAAAACCAAAAACCATTAACGGGAGTGAGTAGAGAGTAAAACCAAGAACCAGACGTGTGCCCAGAAAAGGAATATTTCATTTCATAACCATGGCACTCATGCTGTTTACATTTTTTATGCCACCGATCCAATGTGCGCATAATATTATGAATTTAAATAACAGTCAGAATTTATACTTTGATAAAATGTCTACAGTGCATTTTGTTCGGGACGAATGGAATCTAGTAGTATACTACGATTTACAGCCCTATTGGCAAAGAAATAAGTTATTATTTAATTATATAAACCATTTAGATTCTATATGTACAAAGTCTGTAAGAAAAGAGCATTGTGAATCAATTTTATTGCAATTACGACATAGCTATAGTGAACTGGATCATTATAACAATGTAATGTCGGGTCAGCAGTTCCCACGCGAGCACGTGCGAACGCGCCGTGGCCTTCTCAATGTCGTAGGTAATATTGCACATGGACTGTTCGGTGTACTCGATGACCAATTCACCGAACAGTATAAACAGGACATCGACCTATCTAGTTAGAGCGAAGTAAGACCATTAGCGGCTCTGAAACCAGAATTTCCGGTCGACGGTTCAGAAGACGAGCTGACGGGTATAGGTCTTAGAATAAGACAAATGCAGTCACAGCCGAGCCTGGTAAGGAGCATTTCGTACCACGACGTGCACCATTACGTCGTGATCTACGTGCTGGTGGGAGTGGTGTGCGCTGCGGGCGCAGCGGGCGCGGTGCGCAGATGCCGCGCGCGCCGGCCGCCCGCCGCCGGAGCGACGCCAACGCCGGGGTCGGCGCCGTCGGCGCGACCTGCCCTGCGCGGCGTGACCAACGCTGCCTACCGTTTTAGTGTTAGTGACCAAAGTGTAGTGAGTGTAAGTGACAATCTGAACCATAAGACAATCACTTGTATATAAAAGAGACCATAGACGGACCTAGTGGCCATTTACATCACTGTTCGTCGCCTACAGTTTATAGACCAAGTTTTAGTGTTCTTAATAATTCGTAACCATAAGGACACTAGTGTAGACTAAGGAAATATTGTTGATCACCCTTGTCTCACATCATTCATAACCATCACCACCATCACTTTCTTCTTCTGGCTGTGGGAGCATGTACGGTGCAAGCATCGTGCATTACGTTGCGCTGTGTCATCATTTAAGCCGAGATGCAGTATTGCAACGATTTCGCAGTCAGTTCACGTTTGATAGCCAATCGGTTCGCGTGTGCTCATAACCATTAACCATTTCATACCATTTAGGGTTAAGTGCTTATAATAAACCATTTATCTGTACTTAACTCTTTCTCTTATTTATATACCATTATAAATACTTCTGTACGGCTACCAGATCGTACACATGCAGAGCAACCGATGGATTATTTCGTTTGCCCATGCAAACGCCATATTTATTACCATTAAATCCATATTTATTACAATTTTTAGCAATTATTATATAAAAAAGTGTTGAAGTTTAAGGTATCATCGGTAGGTTAAAGTCATCATCATGACGCTAAGTCATTAGAGGAAAAAAACGGTGCTATAAAATATTTTAAAAAAAATTGAACCAACTTCAATAACACTGAAAAGTATAAATGAAATATTATTGTTTTTTTTTTTGTGTACCACCGGTTCACAACGCGCCCCCGCTGAGAAGAACCAGCAAGAAACTCAGCGAGGGGATGCATGTCGATTCGAAGTTGGTGTTAGCGTACCTGCTTTGTATATTTGGCACCAACTTCAATATTTAAATTATTTTACACTTTTCAGTGTTATTGAAGTCAGTTCAATTTTTTTTAAATATTTTATTTAATGTAGCATTTGCCAGAATGTATGTATTCCAACATGATGTCCATGATGACATATGGTACTGCGACGTGGTCCCTAACTGTTGGCCTTTTGGATAAGCTCAGAGTCACACAACGAGCTATGGAGAGAGCTATGCTCGGAGTTTCTTTGCGCGACAGAATCCGGAATGAGGAGATTCGCCGAAGAACCAAGGTCACCGACATAGCTCTTAAAATCTGCAAGTTAAAGTGGCAATGGGCAGGCCACATTGCTCCGCGAACCGATAACCGTTGGGGTAGAAAGGTTCTCGAGTGGAGACCACGAACCGGAAGACGCAGCGTCGGTAGGCCTCCCACTAGGTGGACAGACGACATTGTGCGCGTCGCAGGTAACCGGTGGATGCAAATAGCTAATTGTCGGTCATTGTGGCGTTCGAAGGGGGAGGCCTATATTCAGCAGTGGACGTCTTCCGGCTGGTGATGATGATGATGTATTCCAACAGCACCAGGCGTTGCATTCAGCGCAGCATCCTACAATTTGATACAAGACGTTATGATGTAAAGAACATACCTTCGAAGACAAATACTCTTTTATTAATTTTTCGATTATCTCTATTATAATTTTCCAGTTTTCTTGTTAGCGGAGCCTGGTGCAAGAGCTCCTTGGCGTTCCCACCAGGGTTTAAGTTCGGAACCTCCACAGCTGCTTACCAGATTGAAGGCGGCTGGAATGCCAGCGGTGAGAATACGCATTTTTTTAATCTATATAAACCGTTAGGTTTAATATGATTGCGAATACTGAATCACCCTTGGAGGGGAGAGGTTGCCATAATCCCCACGCTTGGCAGGCGGCTTGGGGAACGCAGTATAGGTGGTAGGTAATCCAATAGAAAGACGCTGCTGCCCGTCTTCTTGTTTTCCCTTAATCGCCTTTTACGGACACCCAACTTGCTATTCTTACCCGGACATCGCACGAGGATTAGTATATTAAAAATACCTACTTGTTTATAGAAGGTAGAGATGGCGTTGATCTGATTTTTTTTTTTTTTTTTGTGTAGGAGTAGTGCTGTTGGCCGCAGATGGCCATTACAGCTTCACCGGACGAGGGCGTTGATCTGATACGACGAACACCTCTTCGTTCCTTCAATATCAGAACAGTGTCGGATATTGAAGGAACGAAGAGGTGTTAGTCGGCTGCCAGGAGAGTAAGTATGTAGCCGTTTATTTTTGGATATTACACAAAAAATATACAAATTAACTATAATTTTTTGTATTATGCGTAAAGTTTGTATACTTATGGATTGTAGAAAAAAGGTGCGTTTTTTTTGTTTCTATCAAAATAACTACACATAAAAGTATTCAAACATTTCTCAATTGTAAATGAAATGAAAATATCTTTATTCAGAAAAAAAACAATTACAATTTTCTGCTCTCCCACGCTCTTCCATAGGTACAAGTAAATTACTTTTACTGAATAAAAACAATGTAGTAGGTAGTCTCTTATGCCTGTATGTGGTATGTATGAGTTGTGCAGTGTGTCACTGGGTGTGTATGCGTGTGTGTGTGCGTGTGTGTGTGTGTGTGCGTGTGTGTGAGAGTAAATTTATCTTTAATACATTCGTATGGTGCTGAATAAGCTAAGTGTGTTGGTAATTCGCGGTGCGTAATGTTTCGCGACGATGATACAGAAAGACGGACAGATAAATTTTTAAAAAATTATTGTTTTGGCTTCAATATCGATTATAAAATGCCCCCCAAAAATAATTTTCAAAATATCTTCAATGTACAGAATTGGACCTGTTACAGTTTTATTATAATTATAGATACCTACTAGGTATATATACAAACGTCCTCACTCTTGGGCGGCGATGATCCCAAAACGCTGGCAGCATTACCACGCTGGATGGCAATGCTAATCTGCTGACCGAAATAAATGCCCGCGTTCCGGTCTCCAGATGTTCCTACGAGGAGTTCTATAATTTTTTGGAACATCTGGTGTGCTCCCGGCCCCCACGGACCCATCGTCTCTACTAATAATAGTCTCTAGTAATATTTCTAGTAAGTATATACAATGTGGGGAAGACGATACGACAATTAATGAAAAATCTGGTAATACCACTACACAAGAGTATTTTGGAACCGTCAAATATTTCCTTACAAAGAAATAAAAAAAAAATATTTTTGTACAAAATATACTGCAGAAAGACGTAATCAAAATAAAACACCATTTGTAAATATTGGGCCATTAACCTCTGGTACGGGCAGCAACAGCGCGGGCGGAAATACCTACTCGTTCGTATGTTTCGACACGATCACACCGAATAGTCACCTCTCTAGTAATTATTTATTACATTAATTACAATCACTTTTTCTAATCTCTTATTAGGCATTCGACTGGGAACGTCATTACGCACATGATATTTAATTTATTGTCGTATTATCCACCCCAGATGGTACACATGGATGTCAGTGTTAATCCCTTGCCCTCCTGGGTGGTAATATCCTACTTTTCCTATTTCCTTTTTACACCACCTATCCTTCCCTTTCCCTCGTTATTCGTGAGAACGCAATGGTTAGTCATAAATAATTTAATTAACCAAAATGGCGGCGTTGTCGTTCGCCACCCATCACGTCTCGTTTCTCACGGGGGCAAAAAGCGGCCCTTGGGCTCTGCCTACCCCTACGGGATAAAGGCGTGAATATATGTATGTATGTATGTCAGTGTTAAAAATTTTAAAATGTGACCAGCAGCTATTTACGAGTACGTGCATAGGTTACTTAAATTTATTTTCAGAATTCAGGTAATTATTTCACAATTATTACCACCGTACGAAGCACGCCGTGGGAAAACTTATGATACTATCTAAATTAATTTAGTTTTATCTATTATTGTCTAGATTTTTGAATTAATAATAAGTCTTAAGCTAAGCTCCACTAATACATAAGACATTTGATGTCCAAAAAAATTACCTTTAAATAGCATTTGAATTAGTTTAAGAACTGTAATAAAATAATTATTTAAGATAAAATATATTTGTTTTTCTCAGTACAATAAGTAAAATTCACAAACTTTTGACTTAAGTAAGTACATATTACTTAGTTCTTAATTCTAACATTATAATAGACTTGGCTCCACACTAGGATACCATGTGTCACTGAGGCCAATAATACTTAGATCACTGGGCTCCACACTAGAATTTACTGTGTGTGAGGCCAGTGCCTCTAATAAAATAGCAAATAATAAATTTATTTAAGTATATTGTAAGCCAGCAGTTGATATTTACACATGGACACACATATCTTTAGTAAAATCTGGTCTGTGTCATTTCAGACAAAGGTGTAAGCATCTGGGACCATCTGCTCCATACTCGACCGGATGTGGTGGCAGACAGAAGCAATGGCGACGTGGCCTGCGACTCCTATCACCTGTGGAGACGAGACCTCGAGATGTTGGAAGAACTAGGGGTTGATATGTATAGGTAATAGGTAATGAATGCTCGACACGGCCATAGCGGCAAATCATCGGAAATGGCAATCATCTTTTTTGCACATCACGGGGAGGGCAGAAGTAGAGGCTCCCCCGGAAGTGCATAACAGCTTGTGGGAGGCCTGCCTAAGCTGCAACTTTCGGTTCGTGGTCGCCACTCGAGAACCTTTCTTCCCCATCGGTTATCGGTTCTTTGAGCGATGTGGCCTGCCCACTGCCACTTCAACCTAAAGATTCTGAGAGCTATGTCGGTACATCTCTAATCTAAATAATCCTAAATAGCGTAATCATTTCAGGAGGCTGGGCGAACCCTCTAATCTCTGACTGGTTCGCGGACTACGCCAGGGTCGTGTACACCCTCTTCGCAGACCGCGTCAAAATCTGGATAACAATAAACGAGCCGTTTGGTGTGTGTGACGTGGCTTACAATAGTGGGTCAGCACCAGGCCTGGATGACCCCAAAGTGGGCAGGTTCCTGTGCAATAAGTACGTACTGATAGCCCACGCTAAAGCCTGGAGGATTTACGACGAGGAGTTCAAGCCCAGATACCATGGTTAGTATAATTGATACTATCCTTTTTTACGTTTGGTTAACGGTCTTCGGAGTAGCTGAACGTTCGGTGTGTGGGCCCAAGGCCGTCCCCGTGAGGACCGTATCTAATTTCCGGGAGGCTATTATGCGTCCCCCAGCGGCGGGCAAAAGCAAGGCACTGATGGGATTCTGGTGCAGATCCCACCGAAGAGCCCTGATGTACCCTCTCATGTGCCGTTGTGACAGCCACGGGACTTTTATTGGGTAAGAATGCCACATACCCCGGTCGAGCCCCACAGCTCCCGGGGATCTTTTAAAGGTTTCCATCACAAAAAAAAAATCTAAACCCTCTTCCCGATTAAAATAATGTTCGATATTGGGAGGTGGGCGCTGAATGAAAAAACTGTTTTTTTCGACTGTTTCTAGTCGTAAACGAATAAACTAGTTTACAGTCCACCGAAAAACTAGTCTAATGATAACGCAGTTTACCGGTGAACTATAATAATAAACGACATTCAACGTCCGACGTCGACCACAAAATTTTTCGTCAACGGTCAAACTATAGTCTGTTTTATAAACTGGTTTATGGTGGCCGATAAACTCGTTTCGTCGATGGTAAATGCATCCATCACTACTGCCTTTCCCAATATCCTATCGATCCCTTACTATAAGTTAAAATAGTTACCATCGTTAGATATTAGGACATATTTCCTTTTCAATAAACAAAGACAGATAAGAAATCTACCTTTACTATTGATTGGCCCCAAAGCTTATTAAAGTTAAGTAGGTTTATAGAAAATTAATGTCAAGTGTTTCTATAACAACTTATAATAAGGGATCGATAGTACTAATTGGGACCGGCAGTAAAACATTACGTCCAATAACTTGTTTTAGGCAAAGTATCATTATCGACACTGTTCATATGGTACGAACCAGTGACCGAAGACGATGTTCAACTAGCTGAGCTTGCTATGGAATATGGTGTAAGAATATTTTATGAATTTATAGCTATACATATTATAAAACAAAGTCGCTCCCGCTGTCTGTCTGTCCCTATGTATGCTTAGATCTTTAAAAATACGAAACGGATTTTGATGCGGTTTTTCTTAATAGATAGAGTGATTCAAGAGGAACGTTTATATGTATAATACATGCATAATGTAGTAAAGAAAATCTGATAATTTTAGAGCTTTCTAATGTGATGTCGTAAATAAACACATTTTTTTGCACTTACATTGCAAACGCTGGCTGAACCCTACGAGATAGATCAAAATAATGTACTACAGTATTGTACACCTTAACAAGGTCTACCAAAAAGTCCGGGATGGTATATGTTTATCTTTTAGGGATAACCCACAATAAACATTTTTAAAATTAAAATTAACCTGAAATAATAATTAAAATAAAATTGTTGTTAGCATGCATTTGTCCCTTCTTCAATATAACGTAAACTTCACTAATATTTTCACCAATGAAAAAATAGTTGTGAACATTGTTCATACCGCTACGGTAAGGTTAAGCAACATGAGGAAAGGTCAGGAGAGAGATGGAGAGATAAATAATCAAGGGAGTAGGGAGATAAGGGGAGCAAAATGTAATAAAAGCGCAGGCGGAGCTGCGCGGGTCAGCTAGTAAAATCTAATTTTCAAACCATTTCCACCTGACAGAAAGCTGAGATGCAGCAGTCGATTCGAACCCGTGTTTTTTTTTTGTAAGCTTCCTACTGCGCCACGGAGGCTAAAATCTATCTATATAAGTACTTATAATAAAACTTTAACAGGTCCATTTCTGTACATTCAAGATATTATAAAATCAAATATCTGTCCGTCATACAAAGATAGTGTTCTTCCAGCTCATTTTAAAGAACCTGACAGTATCAACAAGGCATTTTTAGAAGTTCAAGGCCCAAACACTATTAGTATCCAACAATTAACATACTTTGAATACCATAGATATAGTGCAGCTACATTCACATTGCAAACAGTTACACAGAACCAAGTACTGGAAATAATAAAAACACTTAAGTCTAAGGCAACAGGAATTGATCAAATTAATATAGACATGATAAATTTGACCTTGCCCAAAACATTAAAGACTATAACTGATATAGTGAATAGATCTATAGAATCCAATACATTTCCTGATCTCTGGCGGCAAGCTGTGATTCGTCCTTTACCTAAAAACAGTAACCCAGTAAATTACAAAGATCTGCGACCTGTAAGTATATTACCCTGCTTGTCCAAAGTATTGGAACGGGTGGTGTACATGCAGGTTATGCAGTATTTGGAAACAAACAATATACTGCCAGAACTCCAATCTGGTTATAGGAAAGGTCGAGGCACGGCGACTGCGTTATGTAATGTCGTAGGGAATATGATTGAGGCACGTGATCAAGGAAAGGGTTCAATATAAGTGTTGCTGGACTACTCACGTGCTTTTGACTCCATAAATACAACTCTATTGCTGTCTAAGCTGGCATATTATGGATTTGACATAAATACGATCCGATGGTTTGACACATATTTAACAGATAGGCAGCAATTAGTTGAATTGAAAACCAGTGATGGAGCTACAATATCATCCACACCGATGAGGCTTGACCGTGGTGTACCACAGGGCTCTATTCTCGGTCCACTATTGTTTATATTGTATAGTGCTGATGTGGTCCAATGTATACAGCATTGTGGCTACCATATGTATGCAGATTACATACAGCTGTATATGTCTTTTAAACCTAATGACACTCATAGTGCAGTCAGCGACATTAATAGTGATCTACAGAGAATACAGGAATGGTCAGATAAAAACTCACTGGTCAACTGGTCTTAAATCGATCTAAATCCAAATTTATGGTAGTTGGGAGTCGACATCAGATTCAAGCAATAAAAGAAGCAAGACCTATAAAAAATGTAAAGGGTGAGCAAATTGGCATCGTTAATGAGGCATGTAATCTCGGTCTTACTATAGACTCGGAACTTCGTTTTGAAGCTCATATTAATAAGGTTTTAAAAAATTGTTTCTATAGATTTAAAATATTATACTCCATTAGAAAATACGTCAGTACTGATATAAGGAAATTACTGGTAGAAAGTCTGGTTTTATCAAAGCTTAATTACTGTGATACGGTGTATGGTCCGTGTTTATTAGCAAGAACGGAGAAGTTAATACAGCGTATTTAGAATGCCTGTGCACGATATTGTTTTCAAATACCAAAGAGAAGTCATGTTACCCCTTACTTGAATACAAATAATGTCTTAAAGATGGTATCCAGAAGGAAACTACATTTGTCATGCCTATTGTTTGGAGTGATAGTTACCAAAAATCCTATATATTTACATACTAAAATTCAATGGAGGTAGGCAAGGTCTAAACTTTATGCAATTAGGTCTGTTACAGATCCGCTGTTGACTTCTAGACACAGGACAGCTGCTTTTAGGGGATGCTTCAAGTATGCCGCTACTCAGTGCTGGAACAATATTCCACCACCTATTAGAGACCTGAAAACCATTAATTCATTTAAATATAGTTTAAAAAGATATTTATTGGATGAACAAAAGGGAGATCCAACTTATTCAAAATAATATGAGATTATCACAATTGTTAATTCCCCACCAAAAATACAGTAGTTACTTCACATTTTGATTTATTAGGTACCTACATTTGTCACTTACATCAATCTTTTTACTATCATATCTTATATATATATATATATGTACCTACTTACTTACTATATGTTATATAATCGTATTATTATTAAACTATTCTTGGCTCACATAAGGATATAATTAACAAAAGATAAGGTTGACTGCGGTAACAGCTCAGTGGGCGAGCGCTTGCCTTGGAAACAAGGTGCGCAGGTTCGAACCCCGGCTCGCACCTCTGATTTCTTCAATGAATCAATGTGCGAATCGTCTTTGTGCGATTGTTACTAGCTTTCGGTGAAGGAAAACATCGTGAGGAAACCTGCATGTCTGAGAAAGCCTAGCTCTCGAATGACGTGTGAAGTCCGCCAACCCGCACTTGGCCAGCGTGGTGGACTATGGCCTAAGCCCCCTCATCTTGAGGGGAGGCCCGTGCCCAGCAGTGGGACATAAACAAGGGCTGGTATTATATTATTATTTATTATAAGGTTGACTGCGTGGGTGGTGGAATTTGTTATGATGGGTGGAGTGAAGCGTGCTTGTTTGCTCCTTCTTAACCGACTTCAAATAAGGAGGAGGTTCTCAATTCCTTGTGTATGTAATTTTTTTTTTTAATTTTTATTTATTTATTGTTTTTTTTTTTATTTTTATTACTACCTATAGGGCTACTTTCTTCTTCAACTTTTCTCTTTTTAAATTGAGTTCTTATATTATCATATTACTATTTTTACGTGAATATATATTTTTAAGAATGTAATATATTATAATGAAATATGTACATACTTACCTATTTATAATTAAGTATGAAAAACGATTATTATTATTTTTATTTATTTATCAATATCTATTATATTAAAATGGCGAAATGGCATCGGAATGTCACGGGGGTGAGCCCTGAAAATCAGCGCTGGGCCGGAATGTGATTTTCGGTGCAGCAATAATGCTGAGTGGCTGACCTCGTTTGCCGAAAATGCGGCGTACAATTGCTTAGTTTAAATATTTCTTTTAGTGGTACCTATGTTTTTATTTTTGAATGTTATTCATTGCTATTTTTTGTGTATTGTACTTCCTTGTTTATTTTTATTGTTAACTTTTTATTTTTAATTCGCTTGTATGTACGTCGTTATTTTTCGGTAATTAAATATTCTTTTCTTTTCTTTTTCTTTTCTTTATATTTTGAAAATTATATTATTGTCTCTGTCTGTCTGTCTGTCTGTCTGTATCACGGCTGCGCATCATGCTGAAACTACTGAATGGATTTCAAATGAAACTTGGCATGATTTGAGACCTTACTACGAGGTAGGACATAGGATACTTTCTATCCCGTAATCTAGCACGGTTCTTTTGGGAGAGGGGATTAAAGTCAAAATGGGTACTTGGTTATACGCTTGGTCCGATCTTATCAATTTTTCTTTATAATTATAATAAATATTAGTAAGGTAACACTCATAGAGAGTTGTTATCAAGGTTTTGTAATCGATCGGGTTAAGCAACGTTAGGTAAGGTCATTAAATAGATGGGTGACCGTTTAACGCCATTTGAACTAAACGGGTCCGTGCTTCGGAGAGCAAGTAAAAAGTGGATCACAGTTTTTAACCGACTGTAAAAAAGGAGGTTATGTATTCGATGCGAATGTCTATTTATTAAAAGTTTAGTTAACGTAAAAATAGCGCAGGCGGAGCTGCGTGGGTCAGCTAGTATAGGAATATCTGAATACATAAATATCTGAATACATAAATATCTGAATACATAAATATCTGAATACATAAATATCTGAATACATAAATATCTGAATACATAAATATCTGAATACATAAATATCTGAATATATAGATAGTATCCGCGGGGGGTCCCAAGACGCCTGCCAAGCGTGGTGATTATGGCGACCCCTTCCTTCTAAGAGGGACCCCTTCCTTTGTTCAGCAGTGGACGTCTTACAGCTGTGATGATAGAAAGTTAGTCGCTTAATATCAGTGGTGCCTTACGGGTGGACTAGCCTTCGTTGGTCCGCCTGTAAGAGTCTTCCTTTTTGAGGTTGTATCGACCTTGTGTTAATTCTTAGCTTATCCTTTGCGAAGGAGGATCCTTTTCGCTTTTTAATTAAATTTGTTGCGGGTTCCATGACCATTTAGCGTTCCCCTGGGACTCACTGAGGGTCAAACCTCGGTGTCTTCAGTGGTGACCACTGTAGATCCTGGCTTACAGGAGTAACAGTGGTGGGAATGAGTGGTGGGATTAGTCCCCAATAGTCAGTGAGCTGTTATTACTAAGTAGTAGTATGTATTTACAAAAAGCAGATATATAAGTAGTAGTTTCATTTGTTACTATAGTAGTACAGGCTTTGCATAGTATGAGATCAGAAAGACCGTATATTTTTTTTTTCAGCAAGGAAGATATGCACACCCGGTCTTCTCAAAAGAAGGGGGGTGGCCACCGAAGATTGAGAAGTACTTAGGAGAGCTGGGAAAATTGGAGAACTATCCATCTCCAAGACTGCCTTCATTTACAACTGAAGAAATTCAATTTGTTAGAGGTAATTGTCAGTAGGGTATCCGGGAAAGAATAGCACCCTCCCATCTCCTCCCGTTGGGTGACCGTAAAGGATAACAAAAAGTCGGGCTGCAGCGTCTTTCTTTTGGATCTCCTACCACCTATACAGTGATCCCCAAGACGTCTGCCCAGTGTGGGGACGCCTTAGGTTCAGCAGTGGACGTTTCGGCTACTGATGCTGAAAGTGGAATTAAGCTAATAGCAGTGACAGCTCTGTGGGCGAGCGCTTAGGTTCGAACCCCGGTTAGCACCTCTGATTTCTTAAAGCAAATCGTTTTTTTGAGATTGATAGCTTTCGGTGAAGGAAAACATAGCTAATTAGCTTTTGAATGACGTGTGAAGTCCACCAACCCGCACATGGTCAGCGTGGTGGACTATGGCCTAAGTCTATCTTTAGGCAAGGACCGTGCCTAACAGTGGGACAAATATAAGGGCTGTAAGAAAAGGAAAAAAGTTGAATTTGCTAGAGGAGGTTTTTGCGAGAAGGATATCTAACATCAGAGATATTGGAATATAAAGACATATTCAATCTAGTAACGAGACAAGTTCGCCTGAGCCAACGCGCCTTCCATTAGACAGTGCACTCTTCCTTCCTTTGCCTCCCACAATTAGACAGTGCACTCTTCCTTCCTTTGCCTCCCACAATTAGACAGTACACTCTTCCTTCCTTTGCCTCCCACAATTAGACAGAGCACTCTTCCTTCCTTTGCCTCCCACAATTAGACAGTGCACTCTTCCTTCCTTTGCCTCCCACAATTATACAGTGCACTCTTCCTTCCTTTGCCTCCCACAATTAGACAATGCACTCTTCCTTCCTTTGCCTCCCGCAATTAGACAGTGCACTCTTCCTTCCTTTGCCTTCCACAATTATACAGTGTACTCTTCCTTCCTTTGCTTCCCACAATTAGACAATGCACTCTTCCTTCCTTTGCCTCCCACAATTAGACAGTGCACTCTTCCTTCCTTTGCCTCCCACAATTATACAGTGCACTCTTCCTTCCTTTGCCTCCCACAATTAGACAATGC
Organism: Furcula furcula; assembly: GCA_911728495.1. NCBI lineage: Eukaryota > Metazoa > Arthropoda > Insecta > Lepidoptera > Notodontidae > Furcula > Furcula furcula. The sequence continues at coordinate 3,880,300 of OU452264.1, read as the reverse complement.
ACTCTTCCTTCCTTTGCCTCCCACAATTAGACAATGCACTCTTCCTTCCTTTGCCTCCCACAATTAGACAGTGCACTCTTCCTTCCTTTGCCTCCCACAATTAGACAATGCACTCTTCCTTCCTTTGCCTCCCACAATTAGACAGTGCACTCTTCCTTCCTTTGTCTCCCACAATTATACAGTGCACTCTTCCTTCCTTTGCCTCCCACAATTAGACAGTGCACTCTTCCTTCCTTTGCCTCCCACAATTCGTTGGGACGGAAGACCGACACGACTGGGGAGAGCTCAGGCGTAGGACCGTCTTTTTACATGCCCATTCGACACATTGATCATCTTACTCTATAGATAATCAGGTGATCGGTGTGCATTGTTCTAGCCAGTAAGGAACGACTTTACAAAGTTGTTGCTCCCCACGGGATTCGAACACGTGACCTCCGGTTAACAAAGCATGCGGTTTCCCACTGCGCCACTCCTATGATCAGCAATGGGACATCTTTCGGCTGTTGATGATGAGTCATAATAGCTCGTGGTGTGTCCGTAGTGCCCACCCATCACCCCTCGTTTGGTGTCTAAGGCAAATAACGGGCAGCAGCTCCTTCGGTGTCTAAGGCAAATAACGGGCAGCAGCGTCTTTCTAGTGAATTACCTACACACACAATGAGGGGGAGGCAATGATATTATATACAATAGATATGTCATTAGCGCACGCCACACGTTCAGCGAGTATCCCCCAACTGGGTTTTGTAGCAGTTAGTCCCACGCCGTCCCGCGTAGTCAATGCGACATCGTGACGTCTATCATAAAAAAATGAAAATGCCTTTCTGCGTATTTAATATGTGCACAAATTACGAGGCAAAAGTAAATAAACAGTCAGGGATAATATAGCACATGTAACTTTCAAAAAATAATTTGATTTTGTAAAGTATTTCAATTGTCTTAATAATATTGTAAGCTTAGTAAGAAATAATCCGAAAATTGAATGTGTCAGTTGACATGATGACACTGACAAGCGTTTAACCAATGCTGACAACGGAACTCACAAAATTAGCCATCTCGTATTCTCTTACTTTTGTTGTTATGCATCTGTCCTTGTCAGACTATAGGTAGCTAGGTATAACTAACTACAACTGACACAACTTTTATCGTGCGTTAGTAGGGATATAACATATCTTTAGTAAAATATCATTATAACCCTACAGTAGATCGGTAGGACCTTAATAATCTATACTTTTTAAAATATATGTTTTTCTCTCCAGGAACGTACGACTTTTACGGCTTGAACCACTACACCACAAGCCTGGTCCGCAGACCAAAACCAGGTGAAAACATAGGGCCCTGGCCGTTCTACGGTTCAGAAGAACTCCAGATGGTGTTGACCGTTGATCCCAATTGGACAATGTCCGATGCCGATTGGTTTGCGGTAAGATATCTCGATATTTTATTTTAGACCAAACTTGGCAACTGGACTTTTTTCTTCTTATCGAGATTTTTTTCTGAAATACTAAAGAGAAAGAAAGATAGGAATGAATTTATTCGATGGGATACATTATACAAATATTTTTCCTATAAAACAAATTCGCCTTTGTCTGTCTGTATATCCGCTATCTCCTCCTAAACCACGCAACGGATTTTGTGGTTTTCACCATCAGTTAGATACAGTTTTATACTTTCATGGCGATTTACAATAGGTATTATTTTGACTAATTGCTTTACTGCCAGGATAATTTATTATCATTTTCCTATATTTCGGCGCTGTTGCAAGCGCCATGATCACGGAGTAATGGCTCCGGCACATTAGGCTGACGTGTTGTGACTCAACGCGTTAGCAGCCAATCGGATACTCAAACTCAAAACTCAAAAATAGTTTCTTTCAAATAGGCTTAACGCTAGCACTTTTGAAAGGCCATGTTTTTTTTTTTCACAACGCGGCCTCTACTGAGAAGATCCGGCAAGAAACTCAGCGGGCTTGTAATTTTTCACTTTTTTTTTAAATAGTGTATCAAGTTACAATTAGACCAGAGCGACAGTGTGTCTTACCGTTCAAAAGATCAAATAAGACAGAAAAAAAAACGACGAAAGTACAACAAACTAAAAAGCCAAAGGGATAGTTAGAGATAGCTCGAACTGCGCCACGATACGCCATAATAGTGTGTCTCTAACCATACAAAATGGATGTAACGATATGCTGCTGACGCGTTGAGTCACGACACGTCAGCCTCATGTGATTCTGGCTTGACTGTAAGATGCAAGTGACTGAGAAAGGTGGTACACAGATTTGAAGAAGAAGAATTTTCCGATATAATATTTCGGTGCTGTTGCAAGCGCCATGATCACGGAATAATGGCTCTGGCACATTAGGCTGACGTGTCGTGACTCAACGCGTCAGCACATTTTGTATGGTAATAGACACACTATTATTGTGTCCTCCTATTGTATGCATTAGTCTCCCACCAGCATCTTACAGTTATACCGTGATCATGGCTCTTGCAACAGCGCCGAAATGTCGGAAAATGATAATAATTCATCCTGACAGTAAACCCGTGAGTCAAAATAGTATTAATTAGGTATTTTTTTACCGAAGGTTTTGCGCGCCGCACCAGCTTAAAGTCTACTATGAGGCGCTTTTGACCTCACGCCGCAGTGAACGTGTTAAAACAAACTAAACTTTACAAATAGTTAAAGGAAACAACTGCAAAGAATATAAACAAATATGGCTAAGTTCACAACTCAACGTTATATTATATTGCACCGGAAATCCCAGATATCCGGCGCAACGCCGTTTTGCAGTGTCAACCTCTTTGACACTGCTTCTATTTGGTAGGTTCCTGTACTGTGACCCGGATGAGTTCAAAGTACGTTCCCGCGGCCCGCCAAACAAAGCGGGATGATGATACCGTGGGGTTTTAGTTTGTAAGAGCCCAACATAACACGCTCTGCTACCACCCGTGGCGGCGTGGGTATCCATGAGGATTTCCCAATGTAAAAAAAGTTCCTGTATTGTGTAAGGGACTTACCATCAGGCAAGCCGCACGCTTGCCACCTTGGAAGTAGAAATAAAAGAAATTTACATACTTATACCTATTAACTTTTTTGCTATTTATCTTTAACCAAACCCGACATCTTCATTACACAGTAAAAAATAAAATTTGTGCATGTTCCCCATTGATGGCCGCCTGCCAAGCGTGGGGATTATGGCAACCCCTCCCTTCTAAGGGAGAGGCCGTTGTTCAGCAGTTGACGTTTCGGCTGCTGATGATGTTCCCCATTATCCCCAATAACCGAAATAATTAGATTTCGAAAAATGCCCTAGAATTAACGATAATTGGCGTTTTGTTAGTGCGGCAGTTACTCGCTAGTACGTACCTACCTACTATGATTTGTAGTTATACCCAGAAGGACTACGTAAGCAGTTACATTGGCTGAACAGAACTTATGACGTCAAGGAGATTATTATAACAGAGAATGGCATCCCGACGACCAACCCCGGTCTGCAGGACTGGCTTCGTGTGGAATACTTCAGGGATTACTTGGATCAGGTAGTACTTTGCACCTTCGAGACGTTCGGGGTGTGGGCCCTAGGATGTAGGCCCTAGGGCGGCGGCGGGGTTGCGACCCCCGTTCCCAGGTGGCTACAATGCGCCCCCGGCGGCGGACTCGAAGGAAAGGCACTGAGGGGTGCAAATCCCACCGAACAGCCCTTGGGTCCCCTCTCATGTGCGGATGCGACAGCCGCTGGGGTTTTAGTGAGTAAGAATCCCACATACCCCGGTCGAGACTCACAGATCCCGGGGACCATTTGAAGGTTTCTCCCGAGAAAAAATAAAAGGTAGTACTTTGCACAACTATCAGGATACTAACATAGAAGACTTTGGTGAGGTCCGAAAGGAGCACCTACCCACATGCAATCCCACGGTACACGAGGCAACCTGGGCTCTCCAGGGGGATGCACCCCTCAGCCCTCAGCCTTTGAGCCCGCAGCCTGGGAGCACAATATAGCCCTCCGGGAAGCAGACACGGTGCTCACGGGGGGGGGGGGGGGTGGCTCATGTGGTTCGCAACTGTCTGTTCTGTCCACACTACGGACCTAGTCAACAAGCGACCGCACCGATTGCGCGGCTGGCGGGGGTATCAAACCATTTCGGTCTTGTCGCTCGTCTCAAGTATTTTTTTTATAATTAAATACATTTAAATGTATGTATAAAAAAGGTTTTTTTGGACATTTGAAATTGTAAGTCTATAATATGTGTATTGTTGATGTACCTTAATAAATAAAATAAACCTCTTTGACTACAATTTCAATTCTTAATATAAATTTAAAAAAAACTCTATTTATCTAACTGTTTTTAGTTATTTCGTGCGCACCCAGCACACCATCTCTTGTATTCAACGCCTCCCATCTCAGGATTGGCCTATGTAGTAAAAAGTACAGAATCCTCACACAAGGTTTGCGACACCTGTAATAAGTGTTATCGCCACAACAGCCCGCGCTAGTCTCAAGTCACCGCGCGTTCATTGTGGCCAACCACTTAGATTATTCACCAATTGTTAGGGTTTAGGAGTGGGCGTTGAATGAACGAACTGTTTTTTTAGACTTTTTTTGGCTTCAACTAATAAACCAGTTTACAGTCCACTGGTAAACTAGTCTAATGATACACTGGTGTATCGATGAACTCCATACAATTCGTAAGTAGTCTGTGAACCTCGACCACAAAATTTTTCGTCAACAGTACTAGTATAAACTTTAGACTGTTTTTTACCGCTGATGATAAACGGTCTCGTTTCGTCGATGGCAAACCGTCGACGACCTACCACTAGTAGGGTTCAATATGTCAAATTGAACCCTATCAATAGTCTTTGGCTGCCCATTGGTCGGCCATCACTCTTGTATTTAAATATTTAATCCTACGATCTTTTAGAGAAGAACAGGGTCTATGTATGTTAATATTCCCTAAAGATTCTTCTAATCTTACTGCATTTACAGGTGCTGCTAGCCATAAACGATGGGGTCCCGGTGACCGGGTATACCGCCTGGTCACTAATGGACAACTTTGAATGGTTCGGAGGATATAGGTAAGAAAACAGCTTTTGAATCGCTGTACGTTTGGGGTGGAGGCCATAGAGGACCCCCTTCCCCGTGAGCACCGCGTCAGAATCTGGGGGGGGGGAGTTATCATCAAAATCTGTCGGTATACGTCCACTGCTGCACATAGGCCTCGAGCATAGCTCTCTCCATAGCTCGTTGTGTGACTCTGAGCTTCTCTACTACTCTTTTTCATTATTTTTTTTTTAATAATAATAATATCTTGGGACAATCCACACACGGTCATCCGATCCCAAACTAGGCAGAGCCTGTACTATGGAAACCAGACAACTGATACTAATACGTATATAATTTTTTTTTTTTTTGTAAATACATACTTAAATAGTTAAACAACACCCAGACACTTGGCGGGAATCGAACCCACGACCCATCGGTTAGCGGGCAGTGTGTCTGACCACTAGACCAACAGACCCGTCAAATAAATAATAATAATAATAATAATAATGGGGACCTAAATTGGATGTCAAAATGTCAAATTGAGACTACTATATCGAGTGGGGTATACTCGTATCATATGAAAGAGCTTCACTTGCACATTTCTAAACTGATTTTTACTGCGGTTTATGTCACGTAGTCTTTGGCAAATAATAAAAAAGAAAAAAAAATTTTTTTTTTTTCAGTTCCCAGTTTGGCATTTACGCGGTGAATTTCTCGGACCCGCTGCGCACGCGCACACCGCGGGAATCTGCGCGCTACTTCACCTCTGTCGTCAGAAGTCGATCAGTTCACTCCACAAACCATGTTTTAAAATTTGATGAATTATAAATTATGTAAAGTTTTTATATAGTTAGAAATAATAACATGATTATAAATAAGCTTAATGTTAAGCTTAGTCTTTTGGTTTAGGGATAGAAAGATAAAGAAATAGAAAATAATATTTATTTACAACTAGCTGACCCACGCAGCTCCGCCTGCGCTATTTTTAATAACAGACATTCGCATCGAATACATAACCTGCTTTTTTATAGTCGGTTAAAAACTGGGACCCACTTTTTACTTGCTCTACGAAGCACGGGCCCGTTTAGTTCCAATGGCGTTAAACGGTCACCCATCTATTTAATGACCTTACCTAACGTTGCTTAACCCGATCGATTACAAAACCTTGATAACAACTCTCTATGAGTGTTCCCTTACTAATATTTATTATATTATAAAGAAAAATTGATAAAATCGGACCAAGCGTATAACCAAGTACCCATTTTGATTTTAATCCCCTCCCAAAAGAACCGTGCTAGATTACGGGATAAAAAAGTATCCTATGTCCTACCTCGTAGTAAGATCTCAAATCATGCCAAGTTTCATTTGAATCCATTCAGTAGTTTCGGCGTGATACTCAGCCGTGATACAGACAGACAGACAGACAAAAATTAAAAAAGTTACATTTTCGGCCTCAGTATCGGTTATAGAATGCCCTCCAAATATAATTTTCAAAATATCTTCAATGTACAGAATTGGACCTGTTACAGTTTTATTATAAGTATAGAAGAAATATTTACATAATTGACGGATCATGTTCGAAACACTATACTGCGCTCCAAAACACAGATCACTGACGTAGCAGGAAGAGCTGCAAGTCTGAAATGGGACTGGGCAGGTCATGTCTGTCGCATGTCGGATGAGCAGTGGGCCCACACAGCGACGTTTTGGAGCCCCGATACAGCGACGCGAAAACGCGGCAAACCTTGAAAATGGCGCGACGACCAGGATGCCTTCCTTGTAGATTGGCCGATAGAGGCGGGTAATAACCAAGACCAAGATGGAAGAGAGGGAGGCCTTTGCCCAGCGGTGGGACAGAACAGGCTGACATAACATAATAATTTATTTACAGAAAAATAACGACGAATAATACACAAAAAAAAAAAACAATTTAATTTAATTTATTAAGGATCGCCAACATTACATACATTATCAAAAATGAAGAACATGAGCACAGAACATGAGTTAAATGTTGTAATAATTATAGGTGACCACGACATGCGCACGGTTGCGATAACAACCTGGATAATAAAATGATTATCATTAAAAATTATAAAAAGAACATGCCAATCTAAGAAATATTTAAACAAAGGAATTGTACGCCACATTTCCGGCAAACGTGGTCAGCCACTCAGAATTATTCCAGCCCAGCGCTGATTTTCAGGGCTAACTAAATGTGAAAAAATGTGAAAAAATGACAAGCCCGCTGTGTTTCTTGCCGGATCTTCTCAGTTGAGGCCGCGTTGTGATCCGGTGGTAGCTTTTAAAAAATTGACCGTTCAAAAGTGCTAGCGTTAAGCCTATTTGAAATAAAAATTTTGAATCTTTGAACCCCCTTCAGTGTATATGTATAGTGATATTCTGCCGCCAAGCAGCAGTGTGTAAGCATTGCTGTGTTGTGTGTTTGCTGTGCACCGTAGCTAGTGAAATTGCCAGACACAAACACTTAATATCTAATGGTCGGTAACCCGCTAATGATTCTTCTTGTATTGTTAACGTCTATATGCTGCGGTGAATGCTTACCATCAGGGGGGCGATTCTCGCTTGCTTCGAATCGACTTCGATTTCGAATTTGCAATACGAAGCCTATCTCTATTAAGAAATCTCGTAACTCGAAGTGATTTTCTCGAATCTTGTATTCTGGGCAACAATCGAAGTAAACTTCGAAATAATCTCTATCTCGAATGAGGAAAATGTTGCCATTATGAAAGATAAATGTCCCGCGAGTCATTCCGTTCAAGTAGTTGATACGGTTTTTTTACCGGATGGGATGTTTTTAGTAGAAAAACATATCTTTAAAGTGGTTCACGTCTATAAAATGGTAGAACGACATTTTTTACGATTTTTCACATAAGGCGAGACGAACGCTTGCTTGCCACATTTGTAGTATATATACTTTTTTTTAAAGTAAAAATAGATACTTACAAAATATTTTTTTTATAATACACGGCAATTTTTTTTGCATTTCGTGTATTTTTGCCATGTTATCAGTATCGTTACAATAGACCATGTTTGACATAAAAAATATGACTTATTTTGCACTCATTACATTATCCATCGCCAAAATTTTGAAAAATGTATTCACCCTGCGCACGGCAGTTTGGTGGTAGTGAGTGAAGTGACGCAACACGCAATGACCAAGTGACCATTGTTACGAGTACTATGCGTATTGTGGATACTTGTAAGTGAAATTATTTCGATAATCTTATACCAAGGTAGATAAAACCAGAAACAATATTGAAGTATAAAAACTTTGCGCATTACAAAAAAAGTAGCCTATGTCACTTCAACAACTAAGACAAATCCAAAGACAAGTCCAAATCCATCTAAACGTTTAGACTGTAGGACAAACCAAAGAAAAAGACATACTTACATAATAATAAAAATAATGTCCTTCTGGCCGATACGACCCCAGCGGCCAATCTTTCACAAGTTATTATAGTGCACAAGTGCTTTCGTTGACACAAGTGCACTCTCTCGTCCTTTATACCTCTCACAATCCGATGGGACGGAAGACAGACACGACCGGGAAGAGTTTAGGTACAGGACCGACTTTTTACATGCCCATCTGACGCATGAATCATCTTACTATACAGACAATCAGGTGATCGGCCTGCATTGTCCTAGCCTGTAAGGAACTACGCAAAGTTGTTTCCACCCGCGGGATTCGAGCCCACAACCTCTGGTTTGCAAAGCCAGCGATTTCCCACTGCGCCACGGAGGCTACTATAGACACACTTACATACATACTTACTCCCGAAAAACATAGCCCTCCTTCTGGTGCAGTCCGTCGAAAAATAAACATGTACGAAATGTTCCGCACATTCCGTACAATGAGTAGTACTCGTGTAAATAAAGAAACATTGAATTAAAACACATTCAATATTACGTGGCATTTATTATAGGATTATTGGATTGTTATAGATTATTACATAATAATAAATGATTTACAAATAAGGGTAGTAAGGGGCGTCTAGGAACAGGCAGTTGTTGTTTTTATTTGCGAAGAGGACGTAGCCATCCTCGCCCCACATCTCCCCCCATGAGTTCTTAACGATCCAGTATTCGTCGCCATCGCGGACCCCGTAGCCGACCACCGTGACAGCGTGATTCAGCTCTTCGCCTTCACTGTAACAGAGAATACAGCACACTCCACAGAATTAGCAATTCCTTTATATGCCAAGGTATACGTTTTTATAACAAACTGTCCCAGGATATACGATATTTACCATTAAACAAATTCAAAACTACCATTAAGAGCCATTTGTCTAAAAAAGGCTATTAAAAATCTCGGATTACCTGGAGGATGAAGCTGTGTGGGCTTGAACTGCTTACTCTTACAAGCTTATAGTTAAAGATATATATATTGTAATATTGTTTTTTTTTTATTATACCATCTGGGGTGGATAATACGACAATAAATTAAACATCATGTGCGTAATGACGTTCCTAGTCGAATGCCTAATAAGAGATTATAAAAAGTGATTGTAATTAATCTAATAAATAATTACTAGAGAGGTGACTATTCGGTGTGATCGTGTCAAAACATATGAAGAAGTAGATATTTCCGCCCGCGCTGTTCCTGCCCGTACCAGAGGTTAATGGCCCAATATTTACAAATGGTGTTTTATTTTGATTACGTCTTTCTGCAGTATATTTTGTTCAAAAGTAACATTTTTTGATTTCTTTGCAAGGATTTATTTGACGGTTCCAAAATACTCTTGTGTAGTGGTATTACCAGATATTTCATTAATTGTCGTATCGTCTTCCCCACATTGTATAATTGACCCCCGCTGAGTTTCTTGCCGGATCTTCTCAGTGGAGTAGTTGTAAAAAATGTCAATATGTAAGAGCCCCCCGTGAGGCCTATGCATAGTAAAAAATTTTGAGCTAGAGTTTATAATATTTTTGACGGATTAAGGGAATCCACACACAGATGTTTAAACATTGTAAAGCCAATACTTTTTTGTTGTTTCGGAGGAAAACTACAAAAAGCTCCGGGTCTCCGTAGGGATTGACATCAGGTAATGTAGGATTCCAACCCAGTAAAACCTCCCCGACTTGTGGTGTGTCCGAGTAAGTATATCAATCTCCCATCTCCTCCCATTGGGTGTGCGTAAGACTAAGGGAAATCAAGAAGACGGGCACCAGCGTCTTTCTATTGGAATACCTACCACGGCCTATGTACACTGCGATGCCCAAGACGCCTTGGCTCAGCATCAGACTTCGTAAGAGTCTCTCCAGAGCCAGAAGCTCGCTTAAGCACATACTTGGGAAAGGAGAAATGCACGCTTCCCCTGGTAATCTCATAGTATTCGCGATGACTCAGGGCCTGGTCGTCACCCACCTCGGGGACGCTGAACTCCATTTTTAACCAACTTCAAAAAAGGAGGAGGTTCTCAATTCGTCTGTAGGTATATATCTTAGAGAAAGAAACCAATAGTGAGCTGGCATTTTATTTCTCGTTCGCGCAAGAAAAGAATGCATTTATGTGATAGAAAGAAACAGAGCATATGATTTTTTGTCCTTCAGCGTGTGTTCAGCACCGGGCGCACCGTCGGTGCGGTTTTCTTCATGAAACTTTCTCGTTCACGATGTAGCTTTGGAGTTTTAAATTGAATCGCATTATGAAATATCGTTTAAACTACATAATAGGATTTAATTTCATAATAGGATAGCATTTGAATAAATATCCATAAGTGTACGAATCAAATCAAATCAAATCATCTTTATTTGCTGACCATAGGTATGCTTATTACTAACATGGGTGTTTTATAAATGATAATGTCCTCTATGATCTGACTTTGTGATGATTGATTTCTGTCCTTATCGGCGGCACGCTAGCTAGATGTCTTGTTATATTCTGTCTACGGTATATATATATTTTATTTCTATGTTCGCGCATAAGGCTGCCTGTCCACCGGAGCGGAGCGAGGCAGTGGAGCAGAGAAACGGAGAAATATTAACTAATAAGATTGCACAAAAAAGAGGAGCGGAGATTTTGTGCAATCTTATTGGTTAATATTTCTCCGTTTCTCCGCTCCACTGCCTTGCTCCGCTCCGGTGGACAGGCAGCCTAACTCTGGAAATTATGAACCGATTTGAAAAAATATTTATTGTACTGATAGGCCGCTCTATTAATTGGGTGTCATAAAAAAAAATATTAATTACGTAAATAGTTCCTGAAAAAACAAGAATGGCAGAAAAACTATAGGAATGCCTAAAAGATGACGTTTTTATCGCTTTTTAAGGACAAAAATGGTCTATAACTCATAACTCTGACAAAAATATTTTGTGTAGTCATAACTTACCAAGTGAAGTCGTAGAATACTCCGCTGGAATAGTATACCAGGATGTCGCTCGCGTAGATAGTGACTGTCACTGGACCGTACTTGTAGAGCGCCAGCTTCAGGGCGTTAGGGTGCAACGGTGTCACTGCGGTGAATCCTCGGATGGAGAAAGTCTTGCTCATATTACTAACTTTGCAGTAACCGTCCTGAAAACACGGGAGATGTGGAGAAAGATCGGTCATATGCGTAACATATGCATTGTGTTGGCTATTAGACATTTTTTTATAGGTGTGTACACACGTAATTATGTAAGTATATACAGTGTTATTGGTAAAACACTAGTAACCTCTTCGGACAATATTACTAACATAATAAACAACAACAAATACCGCAGTGCCTGAAGACGAGGGATTTTGACCAGTGTGTGTTGCCAGTGATGACATATGGTACTGAGACGTGGTACCGTTGGCCTTTTAGATAAGCTCAGAGTCAGACCACGAGCTATGGAGAGAGCTATGCTCGGAGTTTCTTTGCGCGACAGAATCCGGAATGAGGAGATCCGCCGAAGAACTAAGGTCACCGACATATCACCGTTCTCAGAATCTGCAAGTTGAAGTGGCAATGGGCAGGCCACATCGCTCGGCGAACCGATAACCGTTGGGGTAGAAAGGTTCTCGAGTGGCGACCACGAACCGGAAGACGCAGCGTAGGTAGGCCTCGCACTAGGTGGACAGACGAAATTGTGTGCGTCGCAGGTAACCGGTGGATGCAAATAGCCAGTTGTCGTTCATTGTGGCGTTCTAAGGGGGAGGCCTATGTTCAGCAGTGGACGTCTTCCGGCTGGTGATGATGATGAAAATCTGATGTATTAAAATTCTGGTGAATTATTAAAAGTCGTAAAACAAAGATTTTTGTTTATGATGTTACTAATACTTTATGCAACCGTCATATGACTTATAGCGGTATCGGTAAATAGGTTCGGTTTAGAAAATACGAATTCTTGGGTGCACACCGAAGAATTCGGTTCGAATCCAAGCCCGTATGGAATCTTTTATTATTTTATTTTATGCGATAGTACTTGTGCATATACTAATTGACGTCCGCGTGCTTTATGTCGGATACTAGGTACATAGTTTTAGCTATTTATTTTATTAAGAATACCCGAGGCTATTTAGAGTTTCAAAACCGTCCGCTGCAGGCGCTGGTGTAGGCACGTTTTAACGTGGGAGTTACCTACTATGTGTTTCAACTAAGAATGTGGCCGCCATCTTGCTATTTCAAATATTAATTTACTAAAAATGATGTTTTAACAAAAATAGATAGCAAAATAAGACATTACAATAAATAATCAAAGCCGGGGCGAATTTTTCATTTTGTGTTTACTCTGCTGCCGGTACAAAAACCAGTGAAGTTCCGCAGTCGCGAACATCATGGTGGTCACATTCTTAGTTGAAACGCATAGTATATATTTCTAAGTAATAGACCCTTATCTATGGTGGATACTTTCAAGTGAAGTTATTTAGATATTTTTGTACCAAGGTGGGTAAAACAAAGAAAAGTAGTGTATAAGATTTAGTGCGTTCAAATAAACTAAAAAAAATAAAAACCGACTTCAAAGTAAATTATCTAAAAAGCTTATAATAACGTAAATATAATGAAGTCGGTGCTAGCACATCATGTTAACTAAGACTAGCACGAGCTGACACCGACTTCAATATAGTTTCGTTATTTTATGATTTTAGATAATTTACTTTGCACTCGGTTTTTTTTTTAAATAGTTTATTTAACACTTTTTAGTGACTTTTATTTTAACAAAATAGGTATCAGCACCATCACGCAATTCGAACGTCTACGTTACAGTAACTTACTGAAAATATAAAAAGTTTATATCTCTTAAAATACTGAACCGATTTTGATGTAACTTGTATTCTACCCTAAGATGGAAAATATTGCGAACTATTGCGAAAATAATTTTTGAAATCGGACCTGTAGTTTCTGAGAAATTCGCGGACAAACCTACATACAAACATACATAATTACATACAAACATACATTATATACATACATACACTCATAAAATTTGGTAAATTTGTTTAGAAGCCCACATAAACTAACATATATTAATATTACGCATTTTTATTAATATTACATTACATACATACGCGTCGAATAGAGAACTTTCTTTTTGAAGCCGGTTAAACAATTAGAAAGATACTAACGATTTCCAAGTAATCGCCGTACTCCTCTTCCGTGGGTATTCCGTGGTCGACCACATATTGCAGAGCGCCGTTCGGCCAGCCTCCAATGCAGCCAAAAGTGTTATAGCTGAAAGATTATTCAGTTTAGCATCTATTTTAAAACATGACCTGCAAGGCTATTGCGTATCTTTAGCCACCCAAGTGACTATCAAGCTTCAGTTGTCCACCGAACTTGATGTCAACTGAAAGTTTGTTAGCATTGGCTCTTATTGGTCACCCAAGTTAGGCAATACCGAATGAATCATTTGACAGTTATTTGATGGTCACTGCAATACAGTCTGTCAGTCGTATAAGTTGGCGGGTAGCGTTTTTATGGAAATAAACTGGTCAACTAGAAAAGACACTTTTATACTTGAAATTTCATTGTAGAAATCAGTGCTTATTTTTAACCGGCTTCTTAACCGGCTTCAAAAAGAAGGTTCTCTATTCGACGCGTATGTATGTAATATTAATAAAAATGCGTAATATTAATATATGTTAGTCTATATGTATGTTTGTATGTAAGTATGTATGCATGTAGGTTTGTCCGCGGATTTCTCAGAAACTACAGGTCCGATATCAAAAAATATTTTTGCAATAGTTAGAGCATTTTTCAAATTAGGGTAGAGTATAAGTTTCATCAAAATCGGTCCAGTAGTTTAAGAGATATTAACTTTTTATGTTTTCAGTAAGTTACGGTAACGTAGACGTTCGAGTTACGTGGTAGTGCTGACACCTTTTTTTGCTAAAATAATAGTCACTAAAACGGCCTACACACCGCCCTAAAATCAGTGGCGATATCGGGACAGCGGTGGTGGGGATGAAATCGGCTACTACTCTACACACGTCCCTACCAGTTAGTACATAACCGACCGTGCAACAGACTGCTCGTTGATCCGAGATGCCACCGACACTCTCAAAACAGCAAAAAAAAAGGCATTGCCTTGGCACTTACTATGGTGCCAACAGGTCGTGGGTTCGATTCCCACCAAGTGTCTGCGTAAGTATGTATTTACAAAAAAAAAAGTATATATGTATTAGTATCAGTTGTCTGGTTTCCATAGTACATGCTCTGCCTAGTTTGGGATCAGATGACCGTGTGTGAATTGTCCCAGGATATTATATTATACCTAACCAGATACTAAAAAGTAAGACCTGGGTTAAAAACTGGATGATGAAACGTCATGAACTAAGTCACATGAACGTGATGAGAAATTTCGAAGTAGCTGATTTCAGAAACTTTTTACGAATGGATTTTGAGTGTTTTGAAGAGCTTCTCAATATGATGACACCGTTAATACAAAAACAGGATACCAATGTAGCGCCTGCACGTCGTGTCGACGAAGCACTCGAGTGCATACTGCGTAGAAATCAGTCCCGATTTCGCTACACACGTGCCGACAACGCGCCCTAGACGATAATCGTCCCTAAATCGTGAGCTCGCCCGAAGCGATTTTAGAATTTAGGGAAACACTTCGATCATATTCTATAGTCTAAGGGTAAACAATAAAAATCGGATACGATTTGCCTATACAAGAGGTGATTTAGGGTCCTCCCCACCACTGTCCCGATATCGCCACTAATTTTTGGGCGGTGTGTAGGCCGTTTAAAAAGTGTTAAATAAACTATTTAAAAAACGATATAAAGGAGATAGATACAGTTTCATACATTCTCGGGCTACACAGTTTCATGCAACGAAAAAGATGAAAATAGTGTCAAACTATAGCTAACATAATACCAGACAATCTCTAAAAATTCTGAAGAATTGGACAATCTGAGAACAGAGTTATAAGCGTAGACAGAATATAATACAGACACATACCAAGCGTGCCGCCGATAAGGACAGAAAAAAAAGTACATACTAAATTTAGAGTTGCCACGTAAGGGAAATTTTACCCTTTGTGTAAAGCAAATACGGAGGTTGTTGTAAATTATATTTTCTTTCCTAACCAAAAACCACTTTCTTGACACAACATTTACTTTTCTTACATTATATCGTCTTAATCTATGACAGTCTGCAAAAAGTACGAAAGTGATTGTTATAATAATGTCCTCCTAGCCGAAACGACCACAGCGGCCAATCTTTCACAAGATCAGCCATGTACGCAGGAGATATTATAGTGCACAAGTGCTTGCGTAGACACAAGTGCACTCTCTCTTCCTTTATATAATAGGTACCTCTCATAATCCGATGCGACGGAAGACCGACACGACTGGGGAGAAGTTAAGCGCAGGACCGACTTTTTACATGCCCATCCGACGCATGTGTGGCGTATCTCGGATCACGGTTTCGTAACGCCAAAGGGGCTGTCAAAAAGATGACAGCGCGCTAGTATCTATGGCAGAGACATGTTTTAATTATTACGATTACTCCACTGTATTATAAGTTGTTCTCTCTCAATTTGATTATAAGTGTTTATTACCAAAGCTCGGCGTTTTAATTTGACGGACAGGAGTCGGGCATACGTCCTATCGCAAATCCCGACACATGGATCATCTTACTTTACAGACACAGGTCATCGGCCTGCATTGTCCTAGCCAGTAAGGAACAACTACTCAAATTTGTTGCCCTTCGCAGGATTCGAACCCACGACGGAGGCTACAAAGTGAATGTACACTTAATATCATATATGCTGTAGCTAAGGTCTATTCCACATGTTCACCTGGGTGATATCACGTGGTGATTAAAGTGGCTAAGAGCTGTAGATAATTATTAGCCTCATACAAAAAAGTTAAGAGATAAAAACAATAATATGCTATTTCCCAGAGAGGTAGGCAAAAATTGGCTTTCTTATAACTTAATATAATACATACTATGGCCATTTACCGGGTAAGTTTTAGTAAA
The DNA here is from genome assembly GCA_911728495.1 of Furcula furcula. Classification (NCBI taxonomy): domain Eukaryota; kingdom Metazoa; phylum Arthropoda; class Insecta; order Lepidoptera; family Notodontidae; genus Furcula; species Furcula furcula. Next base: position 3,863,851 of record OU452264.1, on the reverse strand, counting down.
TTTCTCCAATATACAAATCTATAGTACTAGTATCTTGGGACAATCTACGCTTGACCAATGACCACCTGATCTCAATCTACGCAGATCCTTAAGGTAACCAGATAAATGATTACAAATACTTGTAAACTGTATAAATACATATTTAAATAGATAAATAACACCCAGACAATTGTTCGGAATCGAACCCATGTCCTATTGGGCAGCGGCCAGGTCCCTCAGATCGTCGAACAGCCGTACATCGCCGCCGTCCGCGGCATGTACTGCTCGACCCACCCGACCCGTCATCAACACACAGACACCGGTCTCGCCGGCGAGGCCGAAGGGATCCGTACGCATGCGACCTCGACATGCATCCCCTCGCTGAGTTTCTTGCCGGTTCTTCTCAGCGGGGGCGCGTTGTGAACCGGTGGTAAACTAATTTTCTCTAAGCGGCAGCCCAAGCCGAGGCCGTGCCTCCCTGAGGTGCCCTTGTGCTAGTCGCTACCCAAACCTTTCTAGCTGGAGCGCTTTAAGCGCTCGTCCTCTTGTCCGGTGAAACAGTACTATTCCTACAAAAAAAAAAAGTGATGATCAATAAAGCAAAGTGACTATCAAGCTGCAGTTGTCCACCAAACATTGATGTCTACTGAAAGTGTGTTTGGTATGTATTGGTGATTCAAGTTAGGCAATGCCAAATGAATCATTTGATAGTTATTTAATAGTCACTTTGCTTTATTGATCATCACTTTAGTTGTCAAACGAGATAGGTACATAATAGGGGGGCAAATGAAACAAACTATTCATCGTCGGTACTATTTATTTATAATTCAGACAAATTTACCAATAAATTGTAATCAACAACATACATACATATATTTAAACAACATGCATATAGTAAAAGCACGATTAAATGTACAATGACCATTGTGCCTATAAATAACGAATGAATACGTCCTGCGCAGCCTTGGACGAATTACTTGAGCGCTTACGTTATTTCTGAATATTTAAGCATTCGGGAATAACTTTTAGCAACCTAATTAATTCTTTTTGTTGCTGCTATCCACAGTATACAAATATCCATATTTTCAGAAAATCATAAAAATAAATTCGGGAAATCTGAGAAATTCTTCGATGCACCCAGCATGTGGGATCGTGTATGATGCACTTAATAATAATTTACCACTTATTTATGGTAGTCTCTCTTTTATACACTGGCAACACTGATAATGGCGATCAATAAACTGAAAATTTTAGGTTATGAATGAAAAACAAGAATTTATCGATCTTACACGTAACTTTCAAGTAAAATAGTAACTAATTTAGAGCAATAAGATCTAAATAAGTCGTTTACATGTATTAGTTTCTAAATGTAATCTCTAAATTGGCCATAATAATTCACGTTTACCTGTGAAACGATACTCTACTAATTTTACGTTCACTGTCACTTTTACAGCCTATAATACTGCACTGCACGATTCTTATAGGATTTCCACAACACACAGTAATGTCACAGTTAGTTTTTTATTGAATTTTAAGTTATTTATTTAATATTAAAACCACTATAAAATTGTCACGGAGCTAAGTGGGAGCAAACGTCAAATTTGTTTCGCACCCACGGCGCGGAAAAATCGAACACATGCTGAGGGACAAAAAATCATATACACTGTTTCTTTCTATCACACGTAACCTACATAAACGCATTCTTTTCTTGCGTGAATGAGAAAGAAAGTGTCCAGCCCTCTATTGTTTTCTTCCTCTAAGGTTATAAGCCACTAAGCAAAAGTGAGGTTATGAATGCAAAGCTTATAGTTTATCACCTGATTTTTATGTGCTGTGGATATTTTTATGTATTTCATTGTATACAATAGTAGGATATTTCAGATATTGGCCATAAAGGGATTTTTACTCAACTGCGCCAGAAGGAAGGTTATGTTTTTCTAGCGTACATACGCAATGTTTATTTCTTTGGAACTACCTACTAAGCTTAGCGGTTTAACTTATGCTAAATCGTTAGATTGCTCTTAGTTGTGCAAGGGACATGGCTGTATAATAATAATGTCCTGGGACATCATATACATAATTCACATGGCCATCTGATTACTGACTAGACAGACCCTGTACAATGGTAACCAGACAAGTGATACAATACATGATGTGCACAAATACATGCTTATTTTTTTTTATACCACCAAGGTGGCAAGCAAGCATGCGTGCCGCCTGTTGGTAAGCAGTCACCGCAGCCTATAGACGCTAGCAACACCAGAAGAATCGCTAGCGCGTTGCAGACCCTTAAGACATTGGATATTAAGTCATTGTGTCCTGTAATTTCACCAGCTACAGTGCCCTTCACGCCGGAACACAACAATGTTTACACACTGCTGCTTGGCGGCAGAATATCTGACACTGCGGTGGTACCTACCTGGACGGTTCCTTGCACAAGGAACCTACCACCTAGTAAAAAAAGTAAGTAAGTAGGTATAATAATAAGAATAATAATATCTTGGGACAATCCACACACGGTCATCCGATCCCAAACTAGGCAGAGCCTGTACTATGGAAACCAGACAACTGATAATACTTATATACTTTTTTTTTGTAAATACATACTTAAATAGATAAATAACACCCAGACAGAAGGTAGGAAGCGAACCCACGACCTATTGGGTCTGAGTGACCAACCACTGGACCACCAAGTCCTCTCATACAGTAAAAAAATCTAATAAGGGTCTAAATAGACTTCTTTCTTCAGCCTGTTGTCACCCAATGCTGAGTGACAGCCTCCTCCAATGCATGCCACCCTTTTCGGTCTTGAGCTTTCCTCATCCAGCTTCGTCCGGCTACCATAACTAGGTCATCAGACCATCTGATTAGTGGTCTGCCGACGCTTCTGTGAGCCGTGCGCGGTCTCCACTCCAGTATCTTTCTTGCCCATATCTCGTCCTGTCTACGGCATATATGGCCCACTTCCACTTCCTCTTAGCCACGGTTTAAATAGACTACTTCAAATAAATACATACATACGTTAATTTGTTTGCAGTCGGGGTTTTTGTGCTTTTAGGTAAATAGTTTTTATTTTTCATGGTTTTAAATAAAAGACACGTGTTATATATACCTTTATTATTCATCTTAAATTATGATTAATAGTTCATCTAAAAATTGGGCAGGTGGTACTATATTGTCTTGGTATCAGGCCCAGCTAAGGTCATAGGCCCATATGATAGTCATTATATGGGCGCAGCAGCCTACAGTCCGTTTGCCAACAATGCAGTGGGTAGTTCTTTGGTAGGTAGGTAGGTATTTGGTATCAAAGCTTATAGGTATTATATGACGGAGGTGAGTGAGATCTTACTGGTTGTGGTGCAAGCCATTGACGAATCACTGAAAGTACCCTTTCATCATCTAAGGCACGTCAGCCTAATGTATTACAGCGACTAGTATCTATTCCACAATTTATACATCGATCCATATCAACAATCCAAATTCGACCAGACGGTTAACAAATCCCAGTCAGTCGGGTAAGCAAGCTTCTTCGTGTCCGGTGTAAATGCGAGGATCGTACAAGTTAAGCAAGATCAGAATTCCGTGGAATAAAAGCAGTGGTTGAGGTATAACAAATTAAGAAGACACTCAAAACGCAAACGCACAAAACGATACGAAACGAACGAGTGATTTCATAGATAAATGGAGTTGGGATCTGTCACGTTGTAAAGGTCAGATTTCAACCATAGGTTTAGGATATTTTCACTACGATTTCAACAGACTAAAAATCCAGAATTAATCGAATTGATTACTCGATGTGTAAACTACACGTATAAATAGATTTTTCTCATTATATTTCATAGATTTTATGTTGTATACTTATTTTCATTGATTTCGATAGATTAATTTGCTTTTATTTTATTATAATGCTAACTGCATTCTTCAAAATAGAGATTTTATACTTTTGCTTGAACACATCCACGATAATCTATAATCGATTATCGATTCTATTGTATTTGATACCTTTTCCTCTTTTCCTATTTTCGTTCCCAAGATTGATTAGGAGGCTGATATTTATGCACATTGTTACATAAAAAATAACCATTTTTTTAAACTATAACTCATCTTATTCGGCGGTTAGCCCGGAAATATCAGCCTCCTTTCTTCTTCAATATAAATTTTCGTTATTTTATGCTTTTTAGATAATCTACTTTGAAGTCGTTTTTTTTTAAATAGTTTATTTAAAAAAAACTATACTTACCGTAATCTTGCGTAAAGTGATTAAAATTGGTGTTAGAGGAGCAGTTAGAAAAGGACATTTGTTTTGGACACAGTGGCGTCACTGGCGCCACTGACGCGCCAAGTTAGATTGGTCGGACTGTAGTGATCATCACTTTATGGTGGGAAGCATAGATAATACACTATATACTTAAGAATAGATGGGTCACTCACGTTCAACTTTTAATAAACTAATTTTACCCTCGCCAAAAGATGGCGTAACTTCACAGGAATCCAAAATGTGCCAACAGATGGCGCTTTTTTAATAATCATTTTACGTATAGGGAAATGAAGCTTTATGTTGAATGAATATTTGTAAGGAAGAAGAAGAAGAAGAAAAACATTTATTTGCATAAGCACGACGCACACAGCCTGTTACATAATAATAATCTTTCATGTTATACAATTACCTACATATAAAAAAAACTACATAAACGAAGAGGATACACACATTACTCTATGACTATCAAATTTATGAAAAACAAAAAATCTTTCGATTGGTTTGACATTGACAACTTGACTTGCCTTGTCAAGGCAGTTCAATTGTCATTTTGACTTTTGACATTAACCTAAAAAAAAGACATTATACAAATGTTATTATCTGATTATTATTTAAATGTATCTTAAGTACAACATAGGAAAAAGGATTATCAACATGAACAATTATCAATTAAGCCTCGCGTCGTCCCCTGCAAATTGGTTAGGCACTCAGCTTATCGCTAAGGACGGGTACATGTCCCACCCTTGCACTGATTTTCAGTGCCTACCATAGTTGGCGTGTTGACACCAGCTAGTGTTAATCTTACAGAAAAATAAAAATAAACAGTGGGTGCATCAAATTCACCATCACTTGTTAGTGGTATATCCGTAAGGTAAGAAATGCGTTACACACTTACATAGTAATCTAAATTTTATCACACTTAATTGTTATCTTAATATATTTAATAACTCCAAAACAAAATGTTGAGACAAACTAAGGAAAAAAAAAATAATATTTGCATAAAATAGGTCAGGCATACAAACAAATATATAATAATATATTATTATTATACAAACAAAATTCATAAAAGAGTATATTGACTTCTTTGAGACCACTAAGAGACAGAAGGAGCATAGAAGCTACAAACAAGTCACCCCACGTACAGGAAAGTATGATGAGAGACTCAAAGACACAGCTAAGCAAATGCTGGATAAAAAACTTATGTGAATGGGTATAGTGTAATATTATACTGAATGTTTTTGCAATGATAATAAATAGTCCTTAAAATGTTTTTTAAAAGTAGCTTTTTTATTCAGGTCTCGGATTGGCGGTGGGATGTTGTTCCAGCATTGCGTAGCTGCATATTTAAAACTACCCCTGAATGCTGCGGTTTTGTGAGCTCGTGTGACAAGCACCCTAGAGGAAGATCTGATGGAGTAGGCGAAATGATTATGTCTCCAATCCAGTTTGTTGTATAGATACTTAGGAGTGTGTTCATTTATTACACCAAACAACAGACTAGCTAGATGTAGTTTTCTTCTGGCCTCCATTTTCAGCACATTGTGTTCATTCATATAGGGAGTAACATGGTCACGCTTTGGTATTTTGAAACAGAACCGAGCACAGGCATTCTGCACTCGTTGAATATGATTTTTGGTCCTGATAAGTATACATGGCCCGTACAGAATATCACAGTAGTTAAATTTAGACAATACAAGACTATCAACCAGTTGCTTTCTCAAAGGAACACTAAGGTAATCCCTAATATTGTATAATATTTTTAATCTATAGAAGCTATTTTTTACTGTATTATTTATATGTTCTTCAAATCTTAGCTCAGGGTCAATCAACACTCCCAAATTAGTAGCCTTGTATACTTGGGGGATATTTTGCCCATTTATCATTACTGCGGGATTATATTGTGCAATTGCCTCTATTTGCCCTTTGCTGCCCAAAATCATGAACTTTGAACATGTTTAAAGGCAAAACAAAGGAACATGTTTAAAGGCAAAACAAAGAGATATTTATTGTAAAAAGTTTACTTGGTAACCAATAACTTTATCTAAACATATCTGTCGCACAATCGTACTCTTTTATTTACATATATTGTCCAATCCCCTTGAGTTTCTTGTTTCAGTACAGCTTTGCATTAAATATTTCCAATTCAAGCCATTGTGGTTAAGGACAATGATGTAGTGGACCTGAAATAGTTCACGAGTAGTATAAATGTTATTATAAATAAATACTTATGCCATGTTCTTAATGACTTGTTTTAGCTTTTAAAAATGTTTTTGTAAATAAGTACATACCTACTTTAGTAGATAAATAACACCCAGACACAGAACAAACAGAATTCTTCAAAAACATATTTGTAAATAAACTGTAAATATTTAGTTTCAATAATTGTTTATAGCTTTTTATCTTCAATGAAACAAGTATTTTTTAAAAAATGACTTAACAACCTAAGTTGCCATAGTAACCGCCAAAGGCAATTTACAATACCACAGATATAGTACAATACTATAAGGAGCGCGTTCCACTTGGGGCCCACACACAACAATAATCCATTGAGGCCGGCAGTTGCATAGGTATTATTACATTATGGAAGTTTAATATAAATATTCGAAATATAACATTACTCAAATAAATTGAAGATATACAAAAACAATATTAAACTAAATAAATAAAAATATATAAACTGCGTTTTTAACGCCATCTAGGCAAATTATAGTAGAATCTTAAAATTTAGTTCCTTCCCTCGCCTGAAGGTGTGCTAGTTTACATACATTAAAATTTTGTCACCTGTTTTAAGGAGAGTGCCACTGGCATGGTGGGAAGCATGCGGCGCGTGGAAGCTAACAAAGCGAACTCGGGCTCACGGAGTAACTTTTTTTTTGATGCGGGGGAAATCCTTAAAAGATCCCCGGGAGCTGTGGGTCTCGACCGAAGTATGTGAGATTCTTAACCACTAAAACCCCCGAGGCTGTCGCATCGGCACATGAGGTCCCACCCAGGTCTCTCCGGTGGGATCTGTACCAGGCGCCCCTTAGTGCCTTGCCTTTGAGCCCGCCGCCGGGGGGTGCATTGTAGCCCCCCGGAACCAGTCACGGTGCTCACGGGGACGGGGGTCGTAACCCCGCCACCGTCCTCCTCGGAGTCGCCGCCGTACTCCATGGACGTTCAAAGGGCACACACCCCGAACGTCCAGCGACTCCAAAGGTTGCCCGTTGTTTATAGCCCCGGGCTCAGGGCTGGGGGGTGAAACGTTGGGTGGCCTGCGCCTTCGTCGCCGAGCAGGATCAGCGCGTTCGCGTTCCCGCTCGGCGGCCTCCTTCTGGGACATGACAGTCTCGCAGAAGGCGGCCATCGCTCCCCACGCCACATCCCCGGACAGCATTGCCGACACTACCCATGGAGAGGTCCGACCCGATGACTGCGACCAGGTCTCGACGCTCCAACGACCACGCGGGACAAGCATCTAGCGTGTGTTGGGCGGAGTCAGACTGGTCGCAGTGGAAGCATCTCGTCGTCGCTTCACGTCCGATCTTATGCAGATAATCACCGAAACAACCGTGACCGGTGACTATCTGTCGTCCACTCCGTCGCTGAATCCAGGCTTCGAGATGCGGCAAGAATGCCTCAACGACGCGTTTGGGCTCACGGAGTACCTACACCGACATCGCTCGTTTAGGTTACGCAATGATAAGTACATACGGTATTATTTTTTTTACGAAATATTTCCGAAGATCTGCCGAGTTGCGCGGATGCTATAACCGACGTAGTACATCAAGCAATGGAATATTTCATCCCATTCGCTGATGTACCTGTCAGTGGCTAAGCTCGCCCATGGTTCAATGCCGAATGTGCTCAAGCTGAAAAGAGCAAACATTCGCTGTATCTTTGGGTTGAAGCTTGTGACCGCAGAGCTCCGGATATTGGCAATAAGAAGAGAGCCTTTAACCAAGCCGCTAAGTTCAACAAGAAGGTGTTAATGGAGGCTCGTTTCGGCCATATCTGGCTCAGAACTCGCTGCCCAGCCATCTGGCAGTAGAGCATTCTGGTCTTTTGCCAAATCAGTTGAAACAAACTTCTGTCGGCCTTCACTAACTCCGCTGGTAAAGCCTGATGGGACTCCAGCTCATACGGCAGGAGAGAAAGCAGATGTATTTGCATCTCTCTTTGCCCATAATTCGCGTTTAGATACTGGCAGTGCTATTCCACCACAACTGCCTCATTGCGGTTCGTCGATGACGGAAGTCTGCATTACAAATAAGGAGGTAATGAGAGTACCGTGTCGTCTAGATGTGAAAGCTAGTGGACCTGACGGTATTCCAGCAATAGTACTTAATGCATATGCACCCGAGTTGTCTCCGGTATTGACACGTTTGTACCGCCTCTCATGTAAGACTGGAATCGTGGCCAAGTCCTGGATGCTCACTAACGTGCAACCCGTGCCCAAAAAGGGCAGCCGTGCCGATCCATCTAACTATCGGGTGATTTCAGTCACTTCCATTTTCTGTAAGATTATGGAGCGTATATTGAACTCGAGCCTCATGGCATACCTAGAACAGAATGATCTCCTCGACGACCGACAGTACGGATTTTGCCGAAATCGGTCGACGGGGGACCTTCAAAAGTCAAAGTCAAAAGTCAAAATATCTTTATTATGTATAGGCCCCACGGAGGCACTTACACAAAAATCATTTTTACAAACTACCACCGGATCGTAACGCGGCCGCTACTGAGAAGATCCGGCAAGAAACTCAGCGGGCTTGTCTTTTTTTGTCATTTTTTTTTTAAAAATAGTTTTACAAATTTTACTTATGTCAGCCTTAAACTTCTAAGCTTGCATGAGTTGAGCAGTTCAAGCCCACGCAGCTTTATCCTCCAGGTAATCCGAGATTTTATAATAAGCCTTTTTTGACAAACGGCTTTTTATCAAAGGTTTAAATTTCTTTATTGGAAGATCTCGGATATCCTGTGGCAGTTTGTTATAAAAGCGTATACTTTGGCCCATAAACGATTTGCCTGTTCTGTGGAGACGCGTGGCATGTACAACAAGATCGTGTTTGTTCCGGGTATTAATATTATGTGTATCACTATACTTTTTAAAAGAACTGATATTTTTTTTAACATAAACTAAATTTTCAAATATGTATTGTGACACAACCGTTAGAATATCTATCTCTTTGAATTTCTCTCTAAGTGAATCAATAGGAGCCAGATTGTAAATGGCTCTCACAGCTCTTTTCTGCAGAATAAAAATAGTATTAAGTTCTGCAGAAGATCCCCACAGTAATATGCCATATGACATAACACTGTGAAAATAGCTGAAATAAACAATTCTAGCGGTTTCAACATCAGTTAAACGTCTAATTTTCTTGACTGCATAAGCCGCGGAACTTAGCCTACCCGACAACTTCTTAATTTGTGGGCCCCACTGTAGTTTGGCGTCAATTGTTATACCTAAAAACACAGTCGACGCCTCAAGGTCCAACGCTGCTCCATTTATTTCTACATTGGTTGCCAGCTGTCTCACATTAGGAGTTACAAATTTCATACATTTAGTTTTGGTCTCATTAAGTTTTAAATTGTTAACATTGAACCAATGGACAACCATAGAAAGTACATTGTTCACTTCGTCATAATCATGGAGTTTACGCTTAACTTTAAATAGAAGAGATGTATCATCCGCGAACAATACAATATTAAGTTTGTCCCCCACGAAGTAGGGTAAGTCATTAATATATATTAAAAACAAAAATGGGCCTAATATTGAACCTTGAGGAACGCCCAGGGAGACCACGGAACCTGGAGATCTCTTACCGTTTACATCGACCCTCTGAATTCTATTATTCAAATATGAAGTCAGAAGGTCTAGAGCTTTATTCCTTACACCATAGTGGCGTAATTTCCTGACCATCGTGTCGTGATCTACGCAGTCAAAAGCCTTGGATAAATCACAGAATATACCAAGAGCATCCCGTGATTCCTCCCAAGCCTCGTAGATATATTTTAATAATTCGACTCCCGCGTCTGTAGTTGAGCGATTCTTTCTAAAGCCGAACTGTCTATTGTGAAGAAGATTATTTTTATTAAAATGATCCAGTATTTGACATAGAATAAGCTTTTCAAAAATTTTACTCAAGGCTGGCAACACCGAAATTGGCCTGAAATTTGTAGGCTCAGCGGTGCTGCCAGACTTAAACAAAGGTATAACTTTACTGTGCTTCATGAGGTCAGGAAATACTCCACTCTTGACACAGTTATTAAATATCACTGCCAATTGAGGGGCAATTGCTTCAATTATAGACGCTATTGTTTGTACAGAAAGCCCCCATAAATCAGCTGTCTTTTTCTGATTAAGCTGTTTAAAAGTATTTATGATGTCATTGGCAGTTACAAAACAGAATTGAAAAGATGTGCCACACTCTGGTACATTTTCTTTTAATAGGATTTCAGCGGAAGTGGACGAGGAATTTAGAGTTTTCGTTATATTAATAGGAATATCTGTAAAAAATCGTTCAAACTCTGTAGCCTTCTAGTGTATGTCACTCACTTATGGCCCTCGAGAAAAATAGGGAAGCGCTCGTTGTTTCCCTGGATGTCTCGAAGGCCTTCGATAGGGTTTGGCATGCCTTTTGAACAAGCTGCCAGTGTACAACATATTCCCGGGTCTGATCGGCTGAATAAGGGACTTCCTGAGTGAACGGTCTGTCCGAGTGGTTGTTGATGGTTGTTCATCTGAGCCGTTGTTGAATAATGCCGGATTTTCTCATGGGTCCGTTCTCTCCGCAACTCTATTCTTGCTGCATATTAATGATCTGCTGCAGGCTTAGCACGATTTGCCAAGACTTCGTAATCTTGACAGTTCGGTGTGGAGTATGACGTAGTTATCGACGTAGAAACGTAATTTTCGGTATTAGCTAGGCCGATAACTACGTCATACTCCACACTGAACTGTCAAGATTGAGATTGAGAAGTCGTGCTAAGACTGCTGATGCGTGGTATCTATGGGTATGCAGATGACAGCACTATTGTGGAGAGATATATGCCGAGTGCTCGGGCCAGTAAGGATGTTATCTCATATACTCTAAAAGAGTAGCCATGGTGGAGCGCGCGAGTCTCACACTTCAGGCAGTCTCCGAATGGGATGCCAATCTTGTGAGATTCAATGCCACCAAAACTCAAGCATGTCTATTCACCGCCAGAAGGAGTCCGTTCACCTTGACTCCTACTTTTCAGAATGTATCCTTGGAATATACTGACCGCCTTCAGTTGTTGGGAGTTGAAATTTCCTTAAACCTCAACTTTGGGTGATGCATTGAGTCCAAGTCCAAGGTAGCTGCCAGGAAGCTAGGTGTCCTTGCAAAGTTCCACCGTTACTTCACACCGAGGCAGCTTTGGTTGCTATATATAGCACAAGTCTGGTAGTGTGTGGAGTACTGCTCCATCATAGACTTTGTCTCTGTCATCTCTGACCAAGACTAGAGTCAAGTCAAGAGCAAACCCATCACAGTAAAAAAAAAGTATAATTTAAAATTAAATAACAAATTTACTAAAAACATGACTAAATATAAACATCACGTTAATGATAACTTTCCTCAGGTGCATTTTGTTTTATGACAATTATAAACAACATAATTTATTTAATTTTATTTGTCTAGTCATCTTATATTTAATCATTATCTAGTTGTAGAAAAAATAGATAACATCAAGTATTTAATCAATTAGGTACGTTATATAAGAATTCTGAATAGCAGAATTAAATAAATAGAGTTGTTTAGTTTTCCTAGAAGTTAGTTAGTTTTGTGAAAGAATTTTTATGTTGAGGAAAAATTCAACAACTCATGTTATTTAATTTATTTGACATTCAACTTATCCTCGACCACAGTTATTGATTTATTTACTGAGTTATTGATTTTTTCTTTAAAAAAATAGTGTTTGTTTGAAGATATTTATTATTCCATCTGTTCGACAAAAATGGCTTTCATTTTGGAACGGAATAAGATACGAAAATGCCTGTAAGGCTCAAATATGCGGCATGTTTTAGGTGTTTTGAAAATAGGGAAAAGTCAATATCGCCAAAATCGGAATTATTTAATTTTCCAACTACGGGGACGATATCTGGTAAAAACCATAAAACTGATGTTCTCCATTACATTACTCTGACAAATATAATCCGATTTCGATGATTCTTTTTTTATTCGAGAGAGTAAACTACTATGATGATTCCATACAAATTTCATTACGACCGGAAGACCTGAAGAATTTATAGGCCTCGTTTACGGAGGCGCGGGGCGTCACGCGTCGCGATGGGCGGCGCGGCCCGCAGTGAGTTAAAACATATGGCGTTGTAGTAGTAAGAGGGAGATGCGAGACGCCACGCCACACGCGACGCGCGACGATCCGCGCCTCCGTAAACGAGGCCTTAAGCGGGATTTTTAAGCGGGATTTAGCTATTTATTTTAAAACTAGCTGTAGCCCGCGGCTTCGCCCGCGTTGACTTTGTTACTCAAACGTGTTTTGAATTATGGATAGTGGTTTTATAAAATATTGTTTACACTAATGTTGTCTCTTATTTACTGTGGTCTATGACCTTTCATTTTGAGGGGAGGCCCGTGCCCAACAGTGGGACAAAATCAAAAGTAAGTAAAAAAATATTGTGAATTTAAAAAATAAAAGATGTATTAACAGTACTTTTTATAAGATCTAATATTAATGTTGTCTTTTACTTACGCGAATATTACACATTGAAATCAAACTACTTTTACGAATTTAATCGCGGTTTCTTTTACTATCCCGACGTTTCTAATACTTTGCAGCACCCATGGTCACAGGAGGACTGAGATGTTGAACGCCCTTAAGTCACAATTATGCCGGTGCACCCTCAGGTCTTCTTAGTTATTATTGTTGGTCCGATCTTCGGACGATCGATTTCAGTATTGTTTACACTTTTATTAACCCTGATCAAGATATCAAGTATGTAGCCTGTATTTCTTTTTATGTAAGCTATCATAGCTCCTATTTCTTAAATGTATAATATTTTATTTAAAAAAAAAACCATGACTATAACTGCGCTGTTAACATTAAATACAACAAACACATACTGTACAAATTTTGCAATTCAATTTAAAAACTTATGAGGTTGTTAAGTGGAATCCATTTGGTAATGCCATTGCTATTTACCAATGCCCTTAGCGGTTAATTTTCAAAAAATGCTGGAAATAGTTCACTCACTGAGTTTCGTTACCACAGTTCCATTAAATGGAGATCTTTCTTCACGCAAACTTTTTAGGGATCTTTCGAAGAATGCCGGAAACGGTTTCTTAGATTCTTATATGCAATACATAAAATATGTCATGTGACTGTAGGAATAAAATATTTTTTGGACCTCAATTGAACGCTTTTAGGGGTTAATTTAAAAACATGTCATCAAAGCAAAGTGTCATCAGTGCAGCATGAATTTTATTTCGCGTTTCATGCTCAAAAACCGTGCTAAAACCCCGTCAAGGGTTGATTTTCAATACAATAAATGTGTTAAACGTGTTTCTCAATTTCTTGTGATGAGTAGACTGACCAAAGTTTCGTGTCGAAGAAAAAAAATACATACAAACTTGATACCTCATTTATCCCACGGGTTGATATACGATAAATGCTGAAAGTTAGTTTATTAGATTCTTGTGTTGAGTTTATTCACCGAGTTTCGAGACTGTAGCTGCATTATAGCCTAAATGAAAATCCTTTTGCATCCAAACTTTGAAATCATTAATTGACCTTTTCGATGAATGCCGGAATCAGGTTTCTTAGATTCTTATGTGTAATACATATAATAAATCTTGTGACCGTAGGGTAAAAAACATGATTTGGACCCCAATTAAACCCTTTTAGGGGTTAATTAAAAAAATGTTATTTTACACATGGATTTATTTAATTTGATGAATGCATCAGTGCAGGATGATTTTTTTTCCGCATTCATACTCAAAAATTATGCTGAAACCCCGTCAAGGGTTGATTTGACAAAACAAATGTATTAAACGTGTTTCTCAACTTCTTTTGATGACACACTGATTTCTTTTGAGTACACTGACAAACGTTCGTGTCCATGTTCTCAAAAATATTTTGTTGCAAACTTTGATACCCTCTTTGACCCACTTAGGGGTTGATTTTCAAAAAATTCTGAAAATTAGTTTGTTGTTTCATGAGTTTATTTAATGAGTTTTGTGACTGTAGCACCATAGCTTAAATGAAAATCCTTCTTCCTGCAAACTTTGCAACCCCATAAAACGACCTTAGCGGTTGTTTTTCTAAGTATGCCTGAAATAGGTTTCTTAGATTCTTGGGTGCAATGCATATAATAATTTCTGTGATTATAGGACAAAAAACATGTTTTGGACCCAATTGGACCCTTTTTGGGGGTTGATGTCCAAAATAAATTGCTTTAACTTGATGAATTTATTCACAAAGTTTCATCAGTGCAGCAATATTTTCTTTCCACATTTGATACTCAAAAAACATGCTAAAACCCCTTCAAGGGTTGATTTGGAAAGGGAAAAATAATGTTATACACGTGTTTCTCAATTTATTTTTATCAGTACATTGACAAAGATTCGTGTCCATGCGATAAAATAAAAAAAATCTATAGTAACTGATAACCCATTTGACCCCACTTAGGGGTTGATTTTCGAAAAATGCTGAAACTTGGTTTGTTTATTGTTGTGTTGAGTTTAAATGCCGTGTTTCGTTACTCCAGGTGCATTATAGCATTCATTGGAAATCGTTCTACGTGTAAACTTTCCAACCCCATCATATGACTTTAGGGGTTATTTTTCGCTAAATGCCGGGGGTTTCTTAGATTCTTGTGGGCAATGTATATATATTAAGTCTTATGGCTGTAGGTCGAAAAACATCTTCTGGGCCCCAATTGGACCCCTTTAGGAGTCGATTTTCAAAACATGATTATTTATACATGGATTGCTTTAGTTTGATAAATGTATTCGCAAAGTTTCATCAATGCAGTATGAATTTTATCCGCGTTTCATACTCAATAACCATGCTAAAACCCCTATAAGGGTCGATTTCAAAAAGGTTATGTGTTATACGTGTGTCTTTATTTATTTTGGTCAGTACACTGACAAAGATTCGCGTCCGTGCGACGAAAAAAAGATTTTTTTTCATAGAAACTTTGAGAGCCCATTTGACCCATTAAGGCCTCGTTTACGGAAACGCGGGGCGTCGCGCGTCGCGTGTGGCGTGGCGTCTCGCGGCGCGTCGGACGTTTTTACTGTTTACGTAGCGGCGGCGCGTGTAGCGGCGCGTATCATCGCACGCGTAAACACAAACTTATAGCAATATATGATGCTGTTTATAGAGACGCGGGGCGGGAAGAGTGGCGGTGCCCGCCGCTGCGCCCGCGGCGGGCACCGCCGCGTGCAACTCACTTTTTAACATACAATTTTCTTCTAAAAAAAAAATCGATCATATCATACTCCATTGCGATGGTGACTACGTCTGTGTTGCACGATTACCAAATAGACTGGCAGAAGGTTCCGCCACAGGCATCGCTTCATCGAGAATCACCGCTGCGTGCGCCGCCGCGATGAACGCCGCGTGAGACGCGGCGATGCCATCCGCGGGCGCCGCCGTAAAACACGCGCAAACGCGTGTAAAATCGCTTCTCCGTAAACACACTCATACAACGCCCTACATTTGAATTTAGTGCGGGCCGCGCCGCCACACGCGACGCGCGACGCCCCGCGTCTCCGTAAATGAGGCCTTAGGGGTTGATTTTACAAAAATATTGAAATTTAGTTTATTCAATTGTTGTTTTGAGTTTATTTACCAAGTTTTGTTACTCTAGCTGCATCATAGCATTAAATGTAAATCCTTCTTTGTGCACATTCTTAGCCCATTAAATGACCTTAACCTGACCTGTTTTTCAAAAAATGCCGGAAATAGGTTTCTTAGATTCTTATGTGCAATAAATAAGTGTTGTGACTGTAGATCAAAAATAATTATTTTTCCCCAATTGCACCCCTTTAGGAGTAGTTTCTCACTAAATGATTAGTTACACATGGGTGGCTTTAGTTTGATAAATGCATTCGCAAAGTTTCATCAATGCAGCATGATATTGTGATACACGTGTTTCTTAATTTCTTTGGTTTAGTACATTGACAATATTTCATATCCTTGTGAAGAAAAAAATATTTTTTTCTTTAGTACACTCACAAAGTTTCATGTCCGTGTGACGAAAAAAAATTTTTTTTCCATACAAACTTTGGGAGCCCATTTGACCCACTTAGGTATGGAATTTCGAAAAATCCGTTCTTATTGTTCACCTAGACTATTTGAATAATGTTGGTTCCAAATTTCAAGATTGTACGTTATATGGTTTTTGCTGTATCGTGATTCCTAGAAAACACCCTGCTCTTTTATTAATATAGATGAATAATATCAGCATTAAGTACTATTTACAAAATGTTAGTACTAAGTATACAGGGTTAAAGGTTAAGTCGACAGCTAGATCCTTGAAGAGGGTTTCTATCAGTCTGTCTGATTTGACTGAGAAACATCTTACTCCAAACAAAACCGTTATCAAGATATTGGACTTTGGAGTTTTTTTTTTAAATAGCCGGCAACGGCCCCTCTGACCTACCCACATGCATAAAGTGTATCATCACCAAGAAGCTAAATTACCCTGTGGATAACCCGGATAAACACTGTCATTGGCAAAACCATCGACTATAATCGATGGAGGCTATATTTTTCTCTCTTAAAAACTGAAGTAAAGTACTTAAGTAGTTTTCCCTCTTTTTTGTGATTGGTCAAAATATGAAGATTTGGCATAGGCTTGATTTATTATTTACGAGATTACTTGTGACGAGGCTGTATGGGCTAGAACCCTTCGCCTATCCAATTAGGGTCAACTACAGGTTTTTTTTTGTGATTGTTAGTTATTACTTTCCTGTGATTCTTTCGTATTGTGCTAATTGGAATTAAACATAAAATATAAGAATACTCGTTTTACTTAGACCAAGGAAGCCGTCCAAAACCTTGAAGGCCAAGGGACGCGGACAACAAAATATCATTTTGAATGGTGGTGTACTTACCCCCAAGCGCAGTCTATCAGCGACTGCTCGCTCAGGTCATACAGCTTTCCATTGGACCTCGCTAAGACTCCCTCAACGGCCGCTGTTACGCTGAACGCCCAGCATGAACCGCATTTAGCTTGATCTGAAGCAAATAATAAACTATTTTAAAAAAAATTAAAACCGACTTCAAAGTAAATTATCTAAAAAGCATAAAATAACGAAAATATATTGAAGTCGGTGCTAGCTAATCACGTTAACTAACACTATCACCAGCTGACACCGACTTCAATATATTTTCGTTATTTTATGCTTTTTAGATAATTTACTTTGAAGTCGGTTTTAATTTTTTTTTAAATAGTTTATTTAACACTTTTTAGTGACTTATTTTACCATGATAGGTACCAGCACTATCACGCAACTCGAACGGCTACGTTACAGTAACTTACTGAAAACATAAAAAGTTTATATCTCTTAAACTACTGGACCGATTTTGATGAAACTTATACTCTACCCTAAGTTGAAAAATACTCTAACTATTGCAAAAAGAATTTTCGAAATCGAACTTGTAGTTTCTGAGAAATCCGTGGACAAACCTACATACATACATACATACATACATACATACACTCATAAAATTTGGTAAATTTGTTTAGAAGCCCACATAGACTAACATATATTAATATTACGCATTTTTATCAATATTACATACATACGCGTCGAATAGAGAACCTTCTTTTTGAAGCCGGTTAAAAATAGTAACGTCGTTGTGGTCATGATTTTTAAGAGAAGCGTTGCACAGCGTACAAAATTACGTCAAATAACGCCCTCTACTATGCGTTTCAACTAAGAATAGGATTGCGACAACTTCCCCTGTTGTTTACGGTTTTTGTACTGCCACTGTTTACGCGCCATTCTTGTTTTTTTCAGGAACTACTCATAAGTACGAAATATTTTTTTTATGGGACCCAATCAGTGGTTCCGTACACGAAAGAATTTTTGGAACCCGTTCATAATTGCCAGAGCTATGCGTGAACATACATAAAAAAATCTATGTATTCATATAAAATTACTTGTCCTGACTGATGACTGACTGACTGATTCATCAACGCACAGGCCAAACCGCTGGACCTAGAAAGCTGAAATTTGGACAGTAGGTTCTACTTATGACGTAAGCATCCACTTAGAATGGGTTTTAGAAAATTTCACTCCTTAAGGGGTTAACTGGGGTGAAAAAAAAATTGCGGGCGTAGCCGCAGGGAATTGCTAGTAAGTATAATATATATACTTATATAATTATACAGTCGAATTAAGAACCTCCTCCATTTTCAAAGTCGGTTAAAAAACAGATAAAATGGCGCGAACGCCGCAAATTGCTGTGTTGATATTATTTTATTTGTATTTTACGAGTAAGTAGGTATTTGTATTTTATTGCCTCGCAGTAGGTGTGGGCGCGAACTCTGCAAGTCGCTGTGTATCGATACAGATATTATTTTAAATCTACCAGTATTTGTATTTTCGGGGATATAAATGTAATGTAATGTAATGTCTTGGGCGAACGTGAATTCTTCCCTGTACTCAGGATTCTAGTATTAACTCTGTACTCCCTCGCTACACTCAGGAGTTACTAGAATACTTCGTTAAGCTCGCGATTCTATTTCACGCCCGCGACATAAGATTGGTCCCTTGAATCCCCTTGGTGAATAAATTACTATTGGTACCTATTGAATAATAATAATAATTTTCAAAATATCGTCAATGTACAAACTTGGACCTGTTACAGTTTTAGTATATTTGTAAAGATATAGAAGATAGATAGACTTTTAATTCTAGGACGATAGCGATAGATCTTAAAGACTTTATGATATAATATTATTGGGATAATTACCTTTAACTTTTGATATGTATCCTTCAACCCTCAAATCGAAGGTTTCCGGTAGTTCTTCAGCGAGTTGATTTATTTCCTCCAAGGTGTACGGGAACGGAGTGGCTTCTACTGTAGTAGTGTCACTGGGGAAGGTCCCAGTCAAGTAGCTCAGTTCTTCTTTCGTCCGATCAGAAAACTTGTTCAACGCCAATTTGTAACTGACATTTTTACTGTTCACTTCTTGGACCATTCTGGAAATTGAATATAACTGTAGCCATTTTGCATAAATCTTTTAAGTATGATACCTAATGTCAACTTTTAGCATCATTAGATCTCAATAACTTTTAGGTAAGTACTAATCTTTTTTAATTTCGGTGAATCATAATATTCTTCGTATGGTAGCATTAACACCAAATATGTGATATAATTAGTGCTAATAAATGAATTGAGTAGGTATAATTAACCTATAATGACGGGCCCGTTGGTCTAGTGGTTAGATACCCTGGCTGCTACCCAATGGATCGTGGGTTCGATTCCCACAAAGATAACAATAACAATAACACCCAGACATGTGTTATTTATCTACTTAAGTATGTATTTACAAAAAAAAATGTATATAAGTATTATTAGTATCAGTTGTCTGGTTTTCATAGTACAGGCTCTGCCTAGTTTGGGATCGGATGACCGTGTGTGAATTGTCCCGAAATATTATTATGATTATTATTATAATGTGTGACCATTTTTAAAAAACGAAGTGGAATTTTTAAGGATATGCTAGAAATTCAAAAAATGAAATTGAATTTAGGTGAATTGGTTAATGTGGCTGTTTTAGACCCGCTGAACGTTATTTTGATAATAAACATTATATATATTCAATCACTATTAATTTAATTGTCTGTCGATATTAACATACCTACTGAATAAAAATAATGTGTAAAGTAGGGGGATGGGTGGGTTTGCTAAATTCCGTCGTATGACTTAAACAAAATCATTATCATTAGCAGCCGATAGACGTAGCCGATAGACTGATGAACAAAGGCCTCCCCCTTAGCAGGGAGGGGTTGCCATAATTCCACGCTAGACCGGCGGCTTGGGGATCGCAATATAGTAAAGTATTCAAAGTCGGATAATCAGGATAGTTGCAATAATCAACACAAGTATTTTACGGTCAATTATATTTCATAAACAATTGGGCAGAGTTTCCACTTACAACTGTTCTCAACGACGGTTACAGAAAGAATATCTATTTTTTTTTTTTTTTTTTGGAATGATAGACGCTGTTGGCCGCAGATGGCCATTACAGCTTCACCGGACAATAGGAGGCGAGCGCTTGAAGCGCTCTAGCCTTTACGGCAGAAGTAGCGACGAGCTCAAGGGCACCTCAGGGAGGCACGGCCTCGGCTTGGGCTGTCGCTTAAGAGAGGGCTGAGTTTACCACCGGTTCACAACGCGCCCCCACTGAGAAGAACCGGCAAGAAACTCAGTGGGGTGAACACGTCGTTGAGGTCGCATACGTACGACCCGTCGGCCTCGCCGGCGAGACCGGTGTCTGATAGATAGTGTAGCATACGGTTGTCGGGGAGGGTTCGGCGCATCGGTCATGGGGCCAGGAGGGTCGAGCAGTACGTGCCGTGGTCTGCGGCGCGAGTCAGAAGGACTAGGGGCGTAATCGGCGGCGGCGCGGATTAAACTGTTCGCGTGACGGGACGCGGATTCAAAGTAGCGTTTCGACGCTTCTTTGAGGAACTTACGAAGGGGATCTAATTTGAAATCGGAATGAAAGAATATCTAACGTTGTGACACATCGGCTTATATAGACAAACAGATAAGCTAATCAACAGTCATACATATACAACAACTATTACATATTTAACATTAATTAATACTATTTAGATTGGAGATTTAATTAGGAGAATTATCAATCAATAATACATATAAACCGCAACTAATGTAAATATTACTCATAATCAGTATTTTGTTACGCCGGAAGCTGTCAAGCGGACGGCGACATAATTATATTTTATTTAGTAGGTAGTTACAAACAAGTATTTAAACACAAATCAAAATAATGTCAAGCTACAGAACAACTTAAATCACAAATATAATCAACTAGCTGACCCACGCAGCTCCGCCCGCGCTGTGTTTTTCAACAATATACATTCACATAGAATACAAAACCTCCTTTTTTAAAGTCGGTTAATAACTTGGACCCACGTTGTACTTGCCCTCCGAAGCACGGAGACGTTTAGTTCAAATGGCGTTGAACGGTCACCCATCTATATAATGACCTTACCTAACGTTGCTTAACATGTTCGATTTCCAAACATTGTTAACAACTGTCTATGAGTGTTCCCTTACAAATATTTATTATAATTAAAATGAAAAATTGTTAAAATCGGAGCAAGCGTATAACCAAGTACACATTTTGACTTTAGTCCCCTCTCCCAAGGGAACCGTGCCGAATGTCGGGATAAAAAGTATCCTATGTCCTACCTCGGAGTATTAACTCAAATCATGCCAAGTTTCGTTTCAATCCATCCAGTAGTTATGGCGTGATGCTCAGCCGAGATACAGACAGACAGACAGACAGACAAAAATAAAAAATAAAATCTTTTTAAAAAAAAATTGAACCGACTTCAATATCACTGAAAAGTATAAAATAATTTAAATATTTTTGAAGTTGGTGTTAGCGTACCTGCTGTGTATATTTGGCACCAACTTCAATAATATTTAAATTATTTTATACTTTTCAGTGATATTGAAGTCGGTTCAATTTTTTTTTAAAAAGATTTTATTTTAACCTTTTTAGTGATATTTTCATATATAAAGATTGAACCATCGAAAACCGTAAAATTATCTAGGTAGGTTATGATCACATTATCGTCTACATAGTTTTACATAATTCATGTTTCTTCAGAAAATAATATCCGGTCGTAATGAAATTTGCATGGAAACATCATAGTAGTTTACTCTCTCGAATAAAAAAAGAATCATCGAAATCGGTTCATAATTGTCAGAGCAATGTAATGGAGAACATCAGTTTTATGGTTTTTACCAGATAAATTCCTCCACATCGTTCATGGTCCTCCAGGAAGTTCTTATCCGGTTGTAATAAAATTCATACAGATTCAATACAGTGGTTTCTTCTTTCGAATAAAAAAAGAATCATTGAAATTGGTAAATATTTGCCAGAGTTATGACCATTTTTGTCCGACCGAGCGAGTCCGAGCGACTAAAACGTCATCTATATAGGCTTTCTTGCAACTCTCAGTGCGCAGTCACCATTCTTGTTTTTTTAGGAACTACTTATTACTAAGCAATAATTTTTTTATGGGACCCAATCAATGGATTCAAGAATGGATGGAAGAAAGATTTTTTCAAATCGGTTAATAATTGCCAGAGTTATGCGCGAACATACATAAAAAAAAAAAAAAAAAAAAAAATATATACAGACGAATTGAGAACCTCCTCCTTTTTTGAAGTCGGTTAAAAATACCTTTTTGGCTTTAGTATCGGTTATAGAATGCCCTCCAAACATAATTTTCAAAATATCTTCAATGTACAGAATTGGACCTGTTACAGTTTTATTATAAGTACTAGCGACCCGCCCCGGCTTCGCACGGGTGTAATTGAGAATAACAAAATGAATACGTAATTTAAAGTTACTGCCTTTGATTATAGAATTTCTTCATAAATAATGTTTGTAGCTGACTTTTCGTAACGCAATATGAACAAATTTTGTTTAGAAGAGGGCTATATAGGACGTATAGCTGTCTGTTCATGGGCAAAGAACTCAACGCTTAGGTTAAGCCTGTAACGTTGAATCTCTGAGCTTGTGATTTGTTAATTGTATTTATAATTTTATTAGAAACTGCAGACGTGTACCGGTGCACAATTTGGGTGGATTAAGGACAGGAACAGGACACCATTTCTTTAAAACCAATTTATGGAAACAATACGGGCTTCCTTGTTCGGTTTCATCGTTAAGACGTAAACGGGGGTCAACCGGGAAATTCTTACCCACTAAAACCCCCGCGGCTATCACATCGGCACATTACGAGGGCGGACCTGGGCTATCTGTCGGGATCTGCACCAGCTGATACCACTCAGTGCCTTGACTTTGAACCCGCCGCCGGAGAAGCACATTATAGTTCCCCGGGAACCTGTCACGGTGCTCACGGTTACAGGGGTCACGGGGGAAGCCTTTAATGGGATTTATGGGACCCTGTTGGTGGTCAAACGGGTATGTAGGATTCTTATACACTAAACCCCAACGGCCGTGCCCGCTCAGTCCCGGTCAGTCCCGCTCAGTCCCGATCAGTCCCGCTCAGTCCTACTCAGTCCCGCTCAGACCCGGTCAGTCCCGGTCAGTCCCGCTCAGTCCCGCTCAGACCCGGTCAGTCCCGCTCAGTCCCGGTCAGTCCCGCTCAGTCCCGGTCAGTCCCGCTCAGTGTCAGGTGTACCACACCGAACCACTCACACACACTCACACACAATCACACACACTCACACACACACTCACTCACTCACTCACTCACTCACTCACCCACTCAAACACTCACCCACCCCCTCACCCACTCACCCACTCACCCACTCACTCACTCACTCACTCACCCACTCGCCAACTCGCCCACTCGCCCACTCGCCCAATCGCCCACTCGCCCAATCGCCCACTCGCCCACTCACCTACTCACTCACTCGGTGACGGCGTCACATGAGCGCTTTCATAACCTTAACACATTTAACGCTTAACGTTTAACACTTAACGTTCAACACCTATCATTTAACGCTTAACGTCTAACGCGTTAAATGATAACATTTTTGGAAGTCGCATAAGAAGTTTCACTTCAATAAAAAAATAATAAAATGATCAAAAATAAAATGTATAAAAGTACACAAAAACAACCCCAAAGAGAGATTTGAACCCGGACCCTGTGCTGTGCTTAGAAGACGTTTCCGTAACCTCCAGACCACGGCTGCTCTTATTTAATTAATCGAATTACTTGATCATATTATTGTTATTATGTCTGCTGAGTCCCATAAAACTGAATTAGGTTTTCTATATAAGTACATAGGTAAACCTTCAATGAAAAATTATATAACCGATGGTGAAAACCGCTGCGTGGTTTAGGAGGTGCTATCGGATATAGACAGACTCGGATAGTGACTTTGTTTCACACTATGTAACGATACTTTGACTTTGATAGGGACAACACCAGCCAACCTGTAGAAAAAACCCTGACTGACAGACACAATAATTCCAATAAAGTTTTGGCTTTTATATCATACGTACAATACATGCATATTGTATTCCTACCGACACAGACATTTTGGAAATATATTTGGGAAACAAACAAATTATACCACTTATTACTAATAAGTATATCAATTAGTCAGTGGCGTTCTAAGGGGGAGGCCTATGTTCAGCAGTGGACGTCTTCCGGCTGATGATGATGATGATGATGATATCAATTAAGTTTCCTAACTAATAACTAAATCGTAAACGTATGCCTGATTTTAAATTTAAAAAAAGAATTAGTATAAAAATATAGTAGAGATAAAAATGCTGGAGTTAATATGAGTTAAATATTTAAAACTGTTTAAAACATTGAATCTTAATATAAATAAAAAAAAACAAAAACAAAGTTTAAAAATACAAAAAAGAAATCCGCACGCGGGTAGCGAACCCGGACAGACCGCGCTTAGAGGACGCTTCCGTAACCACTTGGCCAAGGAACTTATGTTTTATCGTTCGAATTAACGTATCTTATTCTTGTTATATATTTGTACCGCCATCGGTTGAGTAATAATACTCCTTTTTTACCCTGTTAAGGGATAAATTAAAAAAAATATGATATACAAATTCAATAAATTTTCTTAACGAATGTCTGTGCAAAATTTCAAGTCAATAGGACCAAGGAATCGCGTTCTCCCATACAAACTTTGCCCCCCTGTTTCACCCCCTTAGAGGTTGAATTTCACAAAAACCCGTCTTAGTGAGCACCTACGTCCTAAAAGGAACCCCCATGCAAAATTTGAGACTCCTAGCACTTATAGTTTCTGAGATTTCGTGATGAGTGGGTTTTTGTCTACTCTTTTATATAATAAGATATATAATTATCTAGGTGCATAAAGTTGAGCAGGGACCGGAAGTCTGTAACAAAAGTTACTTTCACAGATATAGATTTACTTACATAGATAACGCAAATGCATGTACTTCGCGTGTCCGAACCCCGACGAAACGTCGGGGTTGGTCGCCGCTAACTTACTCCGCTCCGCACGCGTCTGTTGTTGCAGCCTTGCAGCCGGTCGGCCGCAAAAACTAACAAAAATCGGCGGAGCATCGGCGGCATCGGTGTCTTTGAATCAGTTTGGATTTCCCGACACTAAATGTCGGCCGTGACGTCACAGAAAGCGTTAAAAAGTCGGCACGCTTGGTTTCAATACAAATCGTGATGCTTGCGTTATCTATGTAAATCTATGTCTGTGGTTACTTTCATTTCAAATTCCACGAATTTTAAATATCACCACCATTTTCCTACATCGCGAAGCTTTTTTTTTTTTGACGCGGGGTAAATCTTCCAAAGATCCCCGGGAGCTGTGGGGCTCTACCAGGGTATGTGGGATTCTTACCCACTAAATCCCCCGCGGCTGTCGCATCGGCACATGAGAGGGGGGACCCCAGGGCTCTCCGGTGGGATCTGCACTAGGGGCCCCTCAGTGCCTTGCCTTTGAGCCCGCCACCGGGGGGCGATTGTAGCCCCCCGGGAACCAGACATCAACTCCAACCAACCAGGCGACTCCGAGGTCGTCCTCCTTGGAGTCGCCGCCGTACTCAATGGACGTTCAAAGGGCCCACACCCCGAACGTCCAGCGACTCTGAAGGAACACATCGCGAAGCTAAGTCAACGTGCGTAAATTGCCGTGGGCCGCAGTGGATCAGCGGCTTAACTGTATGGTGCTTTATACCTCCAATTCTTGTGAAATATCTGCTTTCTGAGCTGATGTTCTTCTTCATTATATTTTCTGTTGTGGTGATTAATGTACCCGTCAAATGCTACATCCAAGTGTTCAGGGATGTCTGGTCTCAAGAAATGGATATTCTTCTTGAAATTTGCACTAAGGCTCGTGCAATTTTCTACTGGAAAGGAGATCACTTTCAAATATTTCTAAACACACCTGAGATAGGAAACATTATCGAACATAATGGTAGTTGCACGTTATTAGGTGCCTTGCAAAAGAAATCCTGTCAAACGCTTGTTTACAAATCAAATAGTTTCTGTGAAAAGGCTTTTTATGCTTTTATAATGTAAGTATACATAAAAAAAACATACAAAAAAACATAACCCTGCTTCTGGGGCAGTTGGGCAAAAAAGAACCTTTATAGTGCGACTACGTCTGTCTGTGATACCTATTTAGTTCAGAAACCAATGATGCTATCGATTTCAAACTTTGAATAGTATTATATCTTACCTACTTAAAGGGGTATTACACTGCACTCAGTATTTATTATAATTATTTTATCTATACTTATAATAAAACTGTAACAGGTCCAATTCTGTACGTTGAAGATATTTTGAAAATTATATTTGGAGGGCATTCTATAACCGATACTGAGGCCGAAAATGTACTTTTTTTTAATTTTTGTATGTCTGTCTTTCTGTCTGTCTGTCTGTCTGTCTGTCTGTCTGTATCACGGCTGCGCATCACGCCGAAACTACTGAATGGATTCAAATGAAACTTGGCGTGATTTGAGATCTTACTACGAGGTAGGACATGGGATACTTTTTATCCCGTAATCTAGCACGGTTCGTTTGGGAGAGGGGATTAAAGTCAACATAGGTAGGTACTTGGTTATACGCTTGGTCCGATTTTATCGATTTTACTTTATAATATAATAAATATTAGTAAGGGAACAGAGAGTTGTAATCAAGGTTTTGTAATCGATAAGGTTAAGCAACGTTAGGTAAGGGGGCATTAAATAGATGGGTGACCGTTTAACGCCATTGGGTCTCAGTTTTTAACCGACTATAAAAAAGGGAGGTTATGTATTCGATGCGAATGTCTGTTATTAAAAGTTTAGTTAACATAAAAATAGCGCAGGCGGAGCTGCGTGGGTCAGCTAATTAATTCTATATAATTCTTACCATTTTCATACGTCAAGTCTTCATCGTTCACCGTAAATTCAAAATACAGATAACTCTCTATGACATGTTCTGTTATAGCACCGCTATCCAGATTGAGTGTTTTAACTTCATATCTAGAACAAATTAAAATTAGAACCCCAACATGGCGATGCCGAGACAAACAGAATATTTGCCTGGTGACAAGCGATACCCCGTGGGGTGTCCGGGTAAGAACAGCACCCTCCCATCTCCTCCCGTTGGGTGTCCGTAAAAGGCGACTAAGGGAAAACAAGAAGACGGGCAGCAGCGTCTTTCTATTGTATCAACCTACCACCTATACTGCGATCCCCAAGCCGCCTGCCAAGCGTGGGGATTATAGCAACCCCTCCCTTCTAAGGGGGAGGCCTTTGTTCAGCAGTGGACGTGTATCGGCTGCTGGTGATGACGATGAAGCGACACGCTGTCCAATGAATAGCTGCAATATTATTTTTTATACCATCAAGATGGCAAACAGACATGTGGCCTGCCTGATTGTATGCAGCCACCAGCTTATAGACGCAATCAACACCAAAAGAATCACTAACGCGTTGCCCGCCCTAAAGACATTAGTTGTTAGTCTTTTGTGTCCGGTGAATTCACCAGCTACCTACCTGGATGGCTCCTTGCAAAATTATACAGGGTGTAAGGGACTACGTACCGAAAACTTTTTTATAAGATTTCTCATATTGTCCGTTACAAAATTACAGAAATAATTTATATGGAAAATGACAAATGACTAACTTGTTAATTTTTGAGCATGTAATGAATACATGCGGAATAATATTTATTTTTAACCGATTTCAAAAAGGAGGAGGTTCTCAATTCGTCTGTATATATATATTTGTTTTTTATGTATGTTCGCGCATAACTCTGGCAATTATGATCCGATTTGAAAAAATCTTTCTTCCATCCATTCTTCAATCCATTGATTGGGTCCCATAAAAAAATTATTGCTTAGTAATAAGTAGTTCCTGAAAAAACAAGAATGGTGACTGCGCAGGAAAGCTGCAGGAAAGCCTATATAGATGACTTTATGTCGCTTTTTAAAGACAATAAAATCTTTAAAAAAAAAAAATACCGACTTCAATAACACTGAAAAGTATAAAATAATTTAAATATTATAGAAGTTGGTGTTGGCGTACCTGCTGTGTATATTTGGCACCAACTTCAATAATATTTAAATTATTTTATACTTTCTTGCAGCTTTCCTGCGCAGTCACCATTATTGTTTTATCAGGAACTACTTATTCGGAAGCAATAATTTTTTTATGGGACCCAACTAACGGATTAATAAAATAAACACACAAACGCGAACACACACACACACACCCACACACTCACACATACACACACACACACACAAACACGCACAAACACTTATGTTTTACTTACATATATATATATATATATTTAAACCATAACAACATAGAAACTAAGTAAAAATGTGTAAATGCACGTTTATTTCAATTTTAAGTGTTGCTGGCTATGGAAGAGAGGAGTTTCCTGATACAAGTATTTTTATGCTTAATAGGAGGCTCTAAACCTTGTACTATTTTAAGAACATTGTCAAAAATGGTTGAAAATAAACAATTTTTAATTTTGAATTTTTGAATTGAGAACCTCCTCCTTTTTTTGAAGTCGGTTAAAAATGGTCATAACTCTGGCAAATATTTACCAATTTCAATGATTCTTTTTTTATTCGAAAGAAGAAACCGCTGTAATGAATCTGTATGAATTTTATCACAACCGGATAAGAACTTCCTGGAGGACCATGAACGATGTGGAGGAATTTATCTGGTAAAAACCATAAAACTGATGTTCTCCATTAAATTGCTCTGACAATTATGAACCGATTTCGATGATTCTTTTTTTATTCGAGAGTGTAAACCACTATGATGATTCCATGCAAATTTCATTACGACCGAATATTTTTTTCCGAAGAAACATGAATTATGTAAAACTATGTAGACGATAATGTGATCATAACCTACCTAGATCATTTTACGGTCTTCGATGGTTCAATCTTTATATGTGAAAATATCACTAAAAAGTTTAAAATAAAATATTAAAAAAAAAAAATTGAACCGACTTCAATATCACTGAAAAGTATAAAATAATTTAAATATTATTGAAGTTGGTGCCAAATATACACAGTTGGTAAGCTAACACCAACTTTAATCAATCAATTTTAATCAAGCCCCTGCCAAACGTGAAGATTATGCCAACCCCTCCCTTCTAAGAGAGAGACCTTTGTTCAGCAGTGGACTTTTCGGATGCTGATAATTGCTAATTTTGGACAAATAAGTAATTTATTGTTTTTAAATTGAAGCCGATGAAAAATTTCAACACTAGAATGTTCAGAATCATGTACTGGATCCCTGGTATCGGTTTTCGGTACGATGTCCCTTACACCCCGTATAACTCTAAAACTTACTTAACGGGGATATCGTCTTCATTATTATTTCGGTAAGTATACAATGTAGTGAGTTTCTTATAAAATACTTTGCTGGTTTCCTCGGACTGCCAGACATCAACTTCTTTGTCGTTCAGCTGTTCAGTACCTGCAAAATATTGTGTGTACCTTAGATCCCAGCCTTCGTGTGGCTGGTCACCACCTTCCCTCAAATATGGTTGAGGGGAGAGATGGCTGCTGCGAGCAGTCGACTCGTGCGCGGGTGCTGCTTGGGGGCAGTCCCCCAAGCAGCACCCTACATATATATATACATCGTCGTAAACACTGGTTTACGACGATGTATACGACAGACGAAAGGAGGCGTGGCGCGAGGGATGGCGCGATGGTAGCCATGGTCGAAGGACGGACGGTGATGTTGGGATGATGGATGCTCGCCATCGAAAAGTCTTTGCTTGTGGCGGCTTCGTGTGGTGGGTCACCCCCTTCTCTCCAATATGGTTGAGGGAAGTGATGGCTGCTGCTCGAGTCAAATCGTGCGCGGGTGCTGCGGGACTGGCCCGCCCGACTACTATCCCATTGGCCTTTTAGTTTGTTGTAATTATGTCATTTCTTTTTTCTCCCTTGTTTTATCTTTTGAACGGCAGGATACACTATCGCTGATGTTGATCCAATTTTAACAAGACAATGTTTAAAAAAAGTGAAAAAATTACAAGCCCACTGAGTTTCTTTCCGGATCTTCTCAGTTGAGGCCGCGTTGTACCAGTGGTAGCATTTAAAAAAATTCACCATTCAAAACTTGACTTGAAATAAATATTTTTGAATTTGTACATACTCAATGTATGTTGAAACTTCGCTTGCGCGATTCAGGATTATTCGTTTGACGTCATCCCATTTGACACTCTCGTTATGTAGTAGGTCGCTACATCTATTTCATGATCACTTACCAGTGTAGATCACCGTTGAAACATACGGCAAAAAGTCTGGCTGTCTATTAGCACTAATCGATAGGAAGCAAGCAACCTCTACCTCAAGATCTGAAGAGGTTATTGGATACACCTGAAATAATGTTTTCACTCGTATAGTATCCACCAGGTGCCCGCGGGGTGCTGGGTTACAACAACATCCCCCCATCTCCTCTCGTTGGGTGTCATAAGAGGCGACTAAGTGAGAACAAGAAGACGGGCAGCAGCGTCTTTCTTTTGGATGTATCTTCCACCTATACTGCGATCCCCAAGCCGCCTGCCAAGCGTGGGGATTATGGCAACCCCTGCCTTCTAAGAGGGCCTTTTGGGGGCAGTAGACGTATTTCGGCTGCTGATGGTGATGATCCACCAGGTCCTGGGTGTGCACCGGTGTGGGCCCTAGATGTCCATTGAGTACGGTGGTGACCTCAAGAAAGACAGCGGCGGGGTCGTGAGCACCATGTCACCAGGGGTTCCTAGTGCAAATCCCACCGGAGAGCCCAGGCCCTTTCGTGTTCCGATACGACAGCGACGAGTATTTTAGTGGGTAAGAATCCCACTCTCCAGAAAAATCCTTATCATCCGGGGAACAATAGAAGTGTGACATGATATCCACTGTCGGCTTGTGGGTTGCGGACGCTGAGAGTAGAGGGTATGAAGGGAACGCCTAGCCTAGATGAAGGCAACGAGAAAGGTT
The DNA here is from genome assembly GCA_911728495.1 of Furcula furcula. NCBI lineage: Eukaryota > Metazoa > Arthropoda > Insecta > Lepidoptera > Notodontidae > Furcula > Furcula furcula. The sequence continues at coordinate 3,832,443 of OU452264.1, read as the reverse complement.
TTAGTGGGTTAAATTCCCACAAACCGCCCCTACGTTTAGAAGGGTTTCAGTGCAGGAGTGACATATCATTTCTCTTTTATTTGGAAGTGGAGAGTATGTTCGTTTCGATAGAAGGGCTTTGTCTCCTCTCTTCTACAGAATTTTTCATCAGCAAAGTAGTTATTTTTTGCTCGTAATAGGACTTTGAATGTCGTTAGTGAACTGTCTTTAATGAAGCTGGCCTTTTAGAGAAGCTCAGAGTCACTCAACGAGCTATGGAGACAGCTATGCTCGGAGATTCTTTGCGCGTCAGGATCTGTAATGAGGAGATTCGCCGAGGAACCAGGTACAGACGTTTATTTTAAAATCTGCAAATTAAAGTGGCAGTGGGCAGACCACATTGCTCGAAGAACCGATGACCGATGGGGAAGAAAGGTTCTCGAGTGGCGACCACTAACCAAAAGACGCAGCGTAGGCAGGCCTCCCACTAGGTGGACCGACAACATTGTGAGCGTCGCAGGCAACCGATGGATGCAACTGTCGTTAATTGTAGCGTGTAGGTGGTAGTTTATAAAAATGTTTTTTGTGTAAGTGCCTACGTGGGGCCTATACATAATAAAGATATTTTGACATTGAGTGGTCTAAGGGGGCCTTTATTCCGGCTGATAATGAGGAATGCAGTATCGAGGTGGACATAGACAGTTGCAATTACTGTTCAGGAAACGATTAGATGGTTAAGCAAGGTCAAGTAAGGTCAGATTATAGTAATTTTCATACCACCAAGGTGGCAAGCAAGCGTGCGACCCGCCTGATAGTAAGCAGTCACCGCAGCCTATAGACAACACCAGAAGAATCACTAGCGCGTCGCCGACCCTTAAGACATTAGATTTCAATTCTTTGTGTCCGGTAATTTCACCAGCTACAGTGCCATTCACGCCGGAACACAGCGATGCTTAAACACTCCTGCAGGCTTAGCACGATTTGCCAAGACTTCGTAATCTTGACAGTTCGGTGTGGAGTATGACGTAGTTATCGACCTAGCTAATACCGAAAATGACGTTTCTACGTCGATAACTACGTCATACTCCACACTGAACTGTCAAGATTACGAAGTCTTGGCAAATCGTGCTAAGACTCCTGCTTGGCGGCAGAATATCTGACACTGCGGTGGTACCTACTTGGACGGTTCCTTGCACAAGAAACCTACCACCATATTAGATAGTATAGATGATCATTTAGTGGCGTTTCTACTGAGTGTCTTCATACTTCGGAAAGCACTTAACTAGGTGATAGGTTAATATTTTTTTCTTGGATAATATGTAAGACTAAAATAGTTTTGTTTTTTTTTTATATAATGTTAGCAATTTCGATTTCATTTAGAATTTTAAATTTTAATTCAAATTCTAATTCCACCCATGTACTATGCGTTTCAACTAAGAATGTGGCCGCCATCTTGCCATTTCAAATATATAATTACTAAAAATGATGTTTTAACAAAAATAGATAGCAAAATAAGACATTACAATAAATAATCAAAACTGGGGCGAATTTTTCATTTTGTGTTTACTCTGCTGCCGGTACAAAAATCGTAAAAATACGAGTGAAGTTCTGCAGTCGCGATCATCATGGCGGACACATTCTTAGTTGAAATGCATAGTACTCGTCATTTTCACAGTATGTTACATAAGATAAGTAATACCTTAAAATATCTATAAACAAGCAAAATAGTTAATTAAGGTATCAATTAAATAGTAGAGTAAGAGAGTAAGTATGTGTTCAGAGGTGACTGAAGAATTTACTTAATCGTAATTAAAGTTAATTGACGTTTGTGAGTGCGACATCTAATGTCTTAAGGGTCGGCAACGCGCTAATGATTCTTCTGGTATTGCTAGCGTCTGCTTACTATCAGGCGGACTGCACGTTTGCTTCCCACCTTGGTTAGTATAAAAGAAAACAGCCTAAAAGTCGGCCCCGGTTGTTGTCACCTAGATAGCAGTCGTGAAGCCAAGTCACTGGCCAAAAAGCGGCTTGAACGACTCTGGCACCAGGTTGGTCACTAAGCTCACGATATATGACCAATGAAATGGAGTAACTTACATCATAGACGAATCCATTATCTGCATAATAGTATATAGTGTTCGTGCCTCCATAGTAGCTGATGCGTGAGCGATTCAGAGACCCGCTGTACCTGTCGGTGAAGTAAAATATTTTCATAAACTATAACCATCTCGAAGATTACTTTCTTCCTTTTTCGAAAACTAGGCAGGAAATACGTCATTATCATGGCATAAAAGTCGTAAATTCTAGGAAGAAAAAGTTTTTGAAAATCGAATGAATGCATGCACAACTTATAAAAACAAAAGACAAGGTTTTACGCCCAAGTTCGTAAAATGATACTGGCCATTGCTTTTTGCACGAATGCCCCAGTTTTTCAAGAGTATGTATGTTAGAATGTATGTTTGTCTATTTCTTTGGCACGGCCTACAGCCTAAACGGCTCCATGGATTTTGACTTATAAAATGTCGTTAATGTGATTCGGCTAATTTGTGCGAGTGACATAGGTATTTTTTCGAAAATTATGCACCCGTCAGTCGCCATTTTGTTTTTAGGGTTCCATACCTAAAAGGTAAAAAAGGAACCCTTATGGTCTGACTTCGTCTGTCTGTCTGTCTGTCTGTCTATCACACCTATATATTTCAGGAACCACTGACGCTATCGATTTGAAACTTGGTATAGTTTTAGATCTTACTTAGGTACCCAACCTCATCGCAAATACAAAAAAAAAAAAAAAAATCTTTTACTTTTTTATACTACTATACTATATACTATATCGAGTGGGATATCATATGAAAGGGCTTCATTTGCACATCTCAAAACGTATACACAGCAGGTACGCTAACACCAACTTCTATAATATTAAAGAAAATATTTTTTTTTTTGAGAACTTAAAATTAAATGAGTACAGAAAAATAAGAACGAAAAATATGAACATTCTGCAGAAGTTAAAAACTGTATCGCTGTGCTTAAAAAGAAAAAAAAAATTATACTTTTCACTTTTATTGAAGTCGGTTCAATTTCTTTTTTAATCGCGTTAATTAAGGTGTCGCGTAGCGGGGATAGTGGCCCTACGAAATAAAAGAAACAAGAATAAAAGAATAAAGAATTATATTTACAAAAGGCACAGGCTAGAGAGCAAGGGTCGTGAGTAGGCTAACGGTTTTTCCGAGGTACGCGCACTGAGAATCGGTCAGGTTCCCCTTCTAAGTGAGGTGAACTTATCAGAGTCGTCGTAGCAGAAGCAGCACGGTGACGGCACGGCGCGACAGCACAAGGCGCAGCACGGCGCAGCAGTTCCAAGGTCGACCAGCTCAGCAGCTGGTCCGGCAGTGGACAGGCTCAGCAGCCGTCCTCAAGCTCGACCGGTAGGGGTCGACAGCAGCTTGCGTCCGACGCCTCGTGCAAGGGAGTTCGTAGTGGAACTCGTAGGTAGGACCTCGTAGATAGGACCTCGTAGGTAGGACCTCGTAGATAGGACCCCGTAGGTAAGACCCTGGAACCCACGGAAAGACACCGTCAGGTCCAGCCCGTGTGTCATAACCGTCTGCCGACCACAGGAGACACCTCAGCCTATTCAGTCCAGTCGAGGGTCTTGGCAGACGGTTATGCTACATTAATCGGTCGGACAGATAAAGAAGAAACAGTAAGATTACAGTATAAGGCAGAATAAGGACAGAGAAAGTACAAGAAAGATGATATTGTAGAATAGTAGGGATAGCGTCGGTTACAGGTTCCGTTATAGTATTCAAATTTGCGTACGTTGACCGCCAAATGCTTTTATCAACGGTTTAGGACCGTTGATAATACAAAGTGCCTAGAAACGGGAAAGAGAACAGATAAATAGAAGACAGATAGCAAGCACACTCACCCGTAAGTAGTTTTAGAGCACAAATTGAATTTACAAGGTTTTACTTAATGAAATAGTAACATACGTGCGCACTCCACAATCGTGAGACAAGCACTGGGCGAGCTCGCGGCGAAATGGCTCGCCGTGGCGCATATAGTATGGTTATAGCTATATAGTACTATAACGGTTTAATATTTTAAGGCGCGTACACACGCGTAACGTTACAACTTTGGTCTTCATTTTATTTGCAAGGGGGATGATGTAAGGGCGTAGGTAATAGCCACACATTATTGTAATTACGCGCAGAGTAAGTATTTAGTAAACCCGCGCACCAGCTTCAATAATATTGAAATTATTTTATACTTTTCAGTGTTGTTGAAGTCGGTTCATTTTTTTTTAATATTTTATTGTATACTTTTTAGTGATATCTTCATAGCTATAGATTGAACCATCGAAGACGGTAAAATGATCTAGGTAGGTTACGTTCACATAATTCATGTTTCTTCAGAAACCATTTATTCGGTCGTAATGAAATTTGCATGGAATCATCACAGTAGTTTCCTCTCTCGAATAAAAAAAGAATCATCGAGATCGGTTCATATTTGCCAGAGTAATGTAATGGAGAACGTCAGTATTATGGTTTTTACCAGATAAATTTCTCCACATCGTTCATGTTCCTCCAGGAAGTTCTTATCCAGTTCATTACAGTGGTCCTATCTATCGAATAAAAAAAAACATCGAAAGTGGTAAATATTTGCCAGAGTTATGAACATTTTTGTCCTTAAAAAGCTACTAAAATTCATCTTTTAAGCATTCCTGCAGGTTTTCTGCGCAGACGCCATACTTGTTTTTTCAGGAACTACTTATTCTTAAGCGATATTTTTTTTATGGGACCCAATTAATGGATTAAAGAATGAATGGAAGAAAGATTTTTTCAAATTGGTTCTTATTTGCCAGAGTTATGCGCGAACATACATAAAAAAAGAAAATATATACAAACGAATCGAGAACCTTCTCCTTTTTTGAAGTCGGTTAAAAAATAAAAATAAAATATCATTTGGTAAAAAAAATTATTAAAATTTTTGCAACATAATAAGTAAAGCGATTGTGGATGAATTAAGCACTTACCAAACCTCGTATGTTTTCACCAACTGAGAAGCCATATCGATACGTTCACCACGATAATAGTATTCCGATGGAAATGATATCTCTTTGGAGTCATCTGTAATTGGAGAAAATAATGAAAATTTATAGTAGATTGATAAGCAACGGTGGAAAGTGACCCATTTCACCCGAGATATTTCTTCCAATAGTTCGAGGGTGAAATGGGTAATTTGATTCGAGTTAAAAACTCTACTTTTCATTTCGAATTGGACTTGACATTTTTAGCGGATCTCCAGTTCACGAAAAGCTGAGCACAAATCAGTACAAGTAGGTACTATACGGGGTGTAAGGGACATCGTACTGAAAACTGATACCAGGGATCCAGTACATGATCATGAACATTCTAGTGTTGAAATTTTTCATCGGTGTTTTCACGTATTACCTATTAAAAAAATGCCGCATTTTTTAATGGGTAATATTAGGATAACATCATTATTGGTATAAAGCCTAATTTCAATTTAATTTAGCCGAAAAGTCCACTGCTGAACAAAAGCCTCTCCCTTAGAAGGGAGGGGTTTCCATAATCTCCACGCTTGACAGGCGGCTTGATTCAAATTAGCAATGTATTATATAAAATAATAATACCAGCCCTTGTTTATGTCCCACTGCTGGGCACGGGCCTCCCCTCAAGATGAGGGGGCTTAGGCCATAGTCCACCACGCTGGCCAAGTGCGGGTTGGCGGACTTCACACGTCATTAGAGAGCTAGTGAGACTTTCTCAGACATGCAGGTTTCCTCACGATGTGTGTGTATTATATAATTTGAAAAATAAATATTATTTCGCACGTATTCATTACATGCTGGAAAATTAACAAGTTAGTCATTTGTCATTTTCCATATAAATGTTTTCTGTAATGTAACGGACAATATGAGAAATCGTATATAAAAGTTTTCGGTACATAGTCCCTTACACCCTTTAGAATGCCTTTTTTTTTTTTGACGCGGGGGAAATCTTCGAAAGATCCCCGGGAGCTGTGGGGCTCGACCGGGGTATGTGGGATTCTTACCCACTAAAACCCCCGCGGCTGTCGCGTCGGCACATGAGAGGGGAGACCCCAGGGCTCTCCGGTGGGATCTGCACCAGGGGCCCCTCAGTGCCTTGCCTTGTATGCCGGGGGCGCATTGTAGCCCCCCGGGAACCTGTCACGGTGCTCACGGGGACGGGGGTCGCAACCCCGCCGCCGTCCTCCTCGGAGTCGCCGCCGTACTCAATGGACGCTCAAAGGGCCCACAACCCGAGCGTCCAGCGAACCCTGTAGAATGCCTAATTCAAGTAAGAATATGTAGCCACGAGTAAGAACATCAAAATACATAAATATCAGGTACACGACAAACGATAATAAGTCGTACCGTCAGCTGTAAGTATTTATCGACATAACGACGGGTAAGAATAGCACTCTCCCATCTCTTACCGTCGAGTGTCTGTAAGAGGCGACTAAGGGAAAACAAGAAGACGGGCAGCAGCATCGTTCTTTTGGATTACCTACCACCTATACTGCGATCCCCAAGACGCCTGCCAAGTGGGGATTATGGCAACCCCTCTCTTATAAGGACCTTTGTTTAGCAGTGAATTGTCCAGGATATTATTATTATTAGTGAACGTATTTTGGCTGCTACTGTAAACTAGGTATAAAATAGACAGTACATAAACATTACTGCATTCCGACGTAAAATGCCCTGAGTGCTCAGGGGATGTGCAGCAGTGCAATGCAACTGCTGTGGGTGGGCGTGGCAGTTACCATCAAGCGATGGTGTAGTAGATATTTAAGAAACTTACCTTTTAGACTGTATCCGGAAATTCTATTGAATAATACTAGAAGTACCACGGTGGCAGGGAAACCCGTCATCCTGTCGAAAGTTGAACGAGAAATGTTATCGAAAGTGTAATTTCAAGGTTTTTATATTATGCCGGGATAACAGTTCAGTTGATATAAAGCCTTTGTCACATGTAAACCTAAAATAATTCTAGAACAAATATAAATACATTTATTGAAACAAAATATTTACAGTTTATTTACAAACATGTATACACTTAAACTAGGTAAAAAACTTCCTCGAAGTTGTCGCCGCACTGGGAGGGTAGGGTACCTAAAAGACTGGCGGCATTACCCCTTTGTATGGCCAAGCTTATACGTTGGCAAACCCGGACCTAATGCTATACTATATAGCATGGCGTTCACATTACGCGATATTATCGCAAGCATTTATAGTATACTAGCTGACCCACGCAGCTCCGCCCGCGCTGTGTTTACGTTTACTAAACTTTCAATAATATACATTCGCATAGAATACAAAACCTCCTTTTTTAAAGTCGGTTAAAAACTTGGACCCACTTTGTACTTGCCCTCCAAAGCACGGAAACGTTTAGTTCAAATGGCGTTAAACGGTCACCCATCTATTTAATGACCTTAGCTAACGTTGCTTAACCTGATCGATTTCCAAAAATTGTTAACAACTGTCTATGAGTGTTCCCTTACAAATATTTATTATAATTATAAAGAAAAAATGATAAAATCGGACCAAGCGTATAACCAAGTACCCATTTTAACTTTAATCCTCTCTCCCAAAAGAACCGTGCTAGATTACGGGATAAAAAGTATCCTATGTCCTACCTCGTAGTAAGATCTCAAATCATGCCAAGTTTCGTTTCAATCCATCCAGTAGTTTCGGCGTGATGCTCAGCCGAGATACAGACAGACAGACAGACAGACAGACATACAGACAGACAGACAGACAGACAGACAGACAGACAAAAATTTAAAAAATTACATTTTCGGCCTCAGTATCGGTTATAGAATGCCCTCCAAATATAATTTTCAAAATATCTTCAATGTACAGAATTGGACCTGTTACAGTTTTATTATAAGTATAGATAGCCAGACGTGTTGTGTCCACACATCGCTGTGTCGGTCGTTTCGCTTGCGGGACGGCCGGGGGTGAGGGACGAAGAAGAGGGCGGCGCGTGATATAGCACAGCATGAACTCAGCACATCGCACCAATTTATAGCATACATATAGTAAGCCAATAACATATAGTACAGTACAGTGTGAACGTGTCCTTAACAATGTATGGTGCGCGATATTGTTGTGCTTTGAGTTATATACTAAGTATATGCTATTATATAGCGTAGTCTGAAACCAGCTTGACGAGCGACGGCAGCGATATTAACTATTTTTAACCGACTTCAAAAAAGGAGGTTCTGTATTCGACGCGTATGTATGTAATATTAATAAAAATGCGTAATATTCATATATGTTAGTCTATGTGGGCTTCTAAACGAATTTACCAAATTTCACGAGTGTATGTATGTATGTATGTATGTATGTTTTTTTTTTTTTTAACACTTATAAGCTAGTGCTTGACTGCAGTCCCACCCGATGGAAAGCGGCGACGCAATCGAGGATGGCAAAACACACTAGCTTATTAAAAGCCTATTCACTCCAGTCTTAAAGACACCCACATTATAATCGGGCGGGAAAACCGACGCAGGCAAACTGTTCCAGTCCTTAGCTGTCCTTATTATAAATGAAGAAGCAAACCGCTTAGACCGGACTGAAGGCACTTTCACCACATAAGGGTGTGTACGTGCCGTGCGTCTCGTCGTCCGATGATGAAAGGGAGATGGTGGAATCAAGTCATGCAATTCCTGTGCACACTCTCCAAAATGCATCCTGTAGAACACCGAGAGGCTGGCTACTCTGCGCCTGTGCTCTAGGCTTTGTAAATTGGCCGCTACTAACTCTGCGTCACCAATAAGCCTCTTAGCACGCCTCTCCACTGAGTCCAAAGCTGCAAGATGACATTTAGCAGCACCAGCCCATATGTGACTACAGTACTCCACACACGACCGGACTTGTGCTTTATATAGCATCAAAAGTTGCTCCGGTGTGAAGTACCGGCGGACCTTTGAAAGGACACCTAGCTTCCTTGCAGCTACCTTGGCTTTGGACTCAATGAACCGCCCAAAGTTGAGGTTTGAGGAAATTTCAACTCCCAACAACTGAAGGCGGTCCGTGTATTCCAAGGATACATTCTGAAAAGTAGGAGCCAAGGTGAACGGACTCCTTTTCGCGGTGAATAGACACGCTTGAGTTTTGGTGGCATTGAATCTCACAAGATTGGCATCACCCCGTTCGGAGACTGCCTGAAGTGTGAGATTCGCGCGCTCCACCATGGCTACTCTTTCAGACTGGATAACATCCTTACTGGCCCGAGCACTCGGCATATATCTCTCCACAATAGTGCTGTCATCTGCATACCCATAGATACCGGGCAACAGCAGATCGTTAATATGCAGCAGGAAGAGAGTTGCGGAGAGAACGGACCCCTGAGGAACTCCGGCATTAGTCGTCAACGGCTCCGATGTGCAACCGTCAACAACCACTCGGAGAGACCGTTCACTCAGGAAGTCCTTTATCCAGCCGATCAGTCCAGGGGATATGCCGTACGCTGGCAGCTTGTTTAAAAGGCTAGCGTGCCAGACCCTGTCGAAGGCCTTCGAGACATCCAGGGAAACAGCGAGCGCTTCCCCATTTTTCTCGAGGGCCTCGCCCCATAAGTGAGTGACATACACTAGAAGGTCTCCCGTCGACCGATTTCGGCGAAATCCGTACTGTCGGTCGTTGAGGAGATCATTCTGTTCTAGGTATGCCATGAGGCGCGAGTTCAATATACGCTCCATAGTCTTACAGAGTATGGAGGTTATTGAAATCGGCCGATAGTTGGCTGGATCGGCACGACTGCCCTTTTTGGGCACGGGTTGCACGTTAGCGAGCTTCCAGGACTTGGGCACTATTCCAGTCTTAAATGAGAGACGGTACAAACGTGTCAATACCGGAGACAACTCGGGTGCACATGCCTTAAGTACTATTGCTGGAATACCGTCAGGACCACTAGCTTTATTCACATCTAGACGACACAGTGCTCTCATTACCTCCTTATTTGTAATGCGGACTTCCGCCATTGACGAACCGCAATGAGGTTGTAGGTATGTAGGTTTGTCCACGGATTTCTCAGAAACTACAAGTTCGATTTCGAAAATTCTTTTTGCAATAGTTAGAGTATCTTTCAACTTAGGGTAGAGTACAAATTTCATCAAAATCGGTCCAGTAGTTTAAGAGATATAAACTTTTTATGTTTTCAGTAAGTTACTGTAATGTAGACGTTGGAGTTGCGTGATAGTGCTGATACCTATCTTGGTAAAATAAACTATTTTATAAAAAATAAAAACCGACTTCAAAGTAAATTATCTAAAAAGCATAAAATAACGAAAATATATTGAAGTCGGTGCTAGCTAATCATGTTAACTAACACTATCACCAGCTGACACCGACTTCAATATATTTTCGTTATTTTATGCTTTTTAGATAATTTACTTTGAAGTCGGTTTTTATTTTTTATAAAATAGTTTTTGAGAAATGATTAGCATGATATATCACTCCTACAACTAGACGAATCTAACGACATACCTACGTCACAGTCCACCGAGTTGTCTAGGATGTAGCCCGTGCCAAAAAAAGAGAAATACATACAAACTCTCGAAAAGCATAGCATCCTGGGGCATTCTGGTAAAAATCTTAATAATAGTACTGATTTTTAACCGACCTCAATAAAGGAGGAGGTTATCAATTCGTCGTGTATGTATTTTTTTTTATTGTATGTATGTTCACTCATAATTCCGCCAAATATGTACCGATTTGGATGATTATTTTTTGTATTTTTTGTGTTTAATGGACGTTCCATCAAGTTGGTCCCATAAAAAATTGATTCCTTATGAACCAGGAGTTCCTGAAAAAACAGGAATGGAATATTAGAATTATCTGGTAAAATGCCTAAAATAGGATATTCTAAGCAAAAAAAACTATTTTTTAAAAAATAAAAACCGACTTCAAAGTAAATTATCTAAAAAGCATAAAATAACGAAAATATATTGAAGTCGGTGCTAGCACATCATCTAACACTAGCACCAGCTGACACCGACTTCAATATATTTTCGTTATTTTATGCTTTTTAGATAATTTACTTTGAAGTCGGTTTTTATTTTTTAAAAAATAGTTTATTTAACACTTTTTAGTGACTTATTTTACCAAAATAGGTGTCTATCACTATCACGCAACTCGAACGTCTACGTTACAGTAACTTACTGAAAACATAAAAAGTTTATATCTCTTAAACTACTGGACCGATTTTGATGAAACTTGTACTCTACCCTAAGTTGAAAAATACTCTAACTATTGCAAAAAGAATTTTCAAAATCGGACTTGTAGTTTCTGAGAAATCCGTGGACAAACCTACATACATACATACATACATACATACCTACATACATACATACATACATACATACATACACTCATAAAATTTGGTAAATTTGTTTAGAAGCCCACATAGACTAACATATATTAATATTACGCATTTTTATCAATATTACATACATACGCGTCGAATAGAGAACCTTCTTTTTGAAGCCGGTTAAAAAAAAATGATTATAACTCTTACAATTATTTACCTATTTCAATGATTCTTGATTTATTCGAAAGGATGAACCATTAGGATGGTTCTGTATAAATTTCATCCTGGCCAGATAAGAACTTTTTCGAAGAACATGAGTGATTGAACTGGTAGAAACCATAAAATATATGATATTTTCGTCTACAAAATGGTCATACACCATCCAGATTATCCTACCGAATTCGATGGTTTCTTTTTAACACTCGACCAAAAACGAGTGGTATTATTAGTTTGACGCCTATGTCTGGCGTCTTTTGGGGGTCGTGTCTGTCTGTATCTGTGGCATCGCAGCACTCAAACGAGTGGATAGATTTGTATGCGTTTTTTTTATATGATGGCTGGTTTATTGGAGATGGTTCTTAGCGATGTTTCTTGAAAACGGTTTAGCTCTTTCAAGACCATCAGCTCTTTTCCAAGTCGAGATAGGGTATTTCGTATACAATGGACATTTTTCATTACTTCTATTACTCCGAAAGATCTGAAATTTAGAACATATGTAAATCCGTTGATACTAAAAAACTGGTACTAAGAAAATGGTAACCTTCACCAGGGTCTGATGTTGGAGCAGGAAGGTGGTCACAGGATTTCTACACTAATAAACATAGAACCACATAATTTGGGCTCGTTGGGTAGGCCTCAAAGAGTTGTTGCTAGTAAAATGGTGACCAGGGTCTGATGATTCACGAACGCATTGAACGCATTTTTTGTGAAAATAAAAATTTATTTATTTATTATTATTTATTTATTCAGCAGGAAGGTGGTCACAGGATTTCTGCACCTATAAACGTAGACCCACTATGTTTGGACTCGTTGGGTAGGTGTCGAAGAGTAGTTGCTAGGAAAATGGTGATCAGGGTCTGATGATGGAGCAGGAAGGTGGTCACAGGAATTGTGCACCAATAAACGTAGACTCAATGAATTTGGTATCGTTGTGTAGGTCTCAATGAGTAGTTGCTAGAAAATGGTGATCAGACTGGTGAACGGTGACAAGACTATTCAAGAGAATATGACTAAAAAGCATAAAATATTTTTTATAAACAACTAAGTATAAATTAAAAAAAACCCCGAGATAGGTAAACGAACTCTTAAAATGACTTTCCTGTGCCCTCACAGATAAATGGGTCAATCAACTTTTTTACCCACACTGCTGTCCCCGACCTATTTTTATTAATATGGGTAAATTGACCATGGTTATTCATAAAAGTAATATCACAATAGTATCTCAGATTATTAGGCACAACGGGGAACTGGAATATAATTACGAAAATCATTTATTTCTATGAAATTTTAAGGTAACTCAGCATACAAAATATTCGCCCCACACAAAATATTGCTGTCCGAGGACCAAGTAAATTTTTTAACTTTGATTATAAATGAACTTTTACTACTCGCTTGCGGTTAATTTTTAACCGACTTCAAAAAAAGGAGGAGGTTCTCAATTCGTATGTATATATATATATATATATTTTCTATGTATGTTCGCGCATAACTTTGGCAATTATGAACCGATTTGAAAAAATCTTTCTTCCATCCATTCTTTAATCCGTTGATTGGGTCCCATAAAAAAAATATTGTTCACAAATAAGTTCCTGAAAAAAACAAGAATGGTGACTGCGCAGGAAAACTGCAGGAATGCCTATGATGACTTTATGTCGCTTTTTAAGGACAAAAATGGTCATAACTCTGGCAAATATTTACCAATTTCAATGATTCTTTTTTTATTCGAAAGAAGAAACCACTGTAATGAATCTGTATGAATTTTATCACAACCGGATAAGAACTCCCTGGAGAACCATGAACGATGTGGAGGAATTTATCTGGTAAAAATCTTTATCGGTGTTAGCTTACCGGCTGTGTATATTTGGCACCAACTTTAAATTATTTTATACTTTTCAGTGATATTGAAGTCGGTTCTATTTTTTTTTTTAAAGATTTTATTTTTGACTTTTTAGTGATATTTTCATATATGAAGATTGAACCATCGAAGACCGTAAAATGATCTAGGTAGATTGAAATGAAACTAATTTTACGGATTATATTATTGTTATATTATTTTACCAGATAAATTCCCCCACATCGTTCATGGTCCTGCAGGAAGTTCTTATCCGGTTGTGATAAATTTCATACAGAATTATTACAGTGGTTTCTTCTTTCGAATAAAAAAAGAATCATTGAAATTGGTAAATATTTGCCAGAGTTATGACCATTTTTGTCCTTAAAAAGCGACAAAAAAGTCATCTTTAAAGGCTTTCCTGCAAGTTTCCTGCGCAGTCACCATTATTGTTTTTTCAGGAACTACTTATTCGGAAGCAATAATTTTTTTATGGGACCCAACTAACGGATTAAAGAATGGATGGAAGAAAGATGGATTTGCAAATCGGTTCATAATTGCCAGAGTTATGCGCGAACATACATAGAAAATATATATATATATATATATACATACGAATTGAGAACCTCCTCCTTTTTTTGAAGTCGGTTAAAAAACTATGAAACTGATGTTCTCCATTACATTACTCTGACAAATATGAACTGATTTCGATTCTTTTTTTATTCGAGAGAATAAACTACTATGATAATTCGATGCAAATTTCATTATAACCGGATATTTTTTTTAAGAGGAAACATGATATATGTAAAACTATGTTGACGATAATGTGATCATTACCTACCTAGATGAATGTATGAAAATATCACTAAAAAGTTTAAAATAAAATCTTAAAAAAAATATAGAACCGACTTCAATATCACTGAGAAGTATAAAATAATTTAAATATTATTGAAGTTGGTGCCAAATATACACAGCAGGTAAGCTAACACCAACTTCAATAATATTTAAATTATTTTATACTTTTCAGTGATATTAAAGTCGGTTCTATTTTTTTTTAAAGATTTTATAGGTGTACCAATTGTTCTTTGTGTTTACGTCGTTAAATAAATTTATTTATATTCTATTCTATTTAAAAACTTTTTAATGGCATCCCTAAGCAGCTATCAACGTAGTCGAAAATGGGTTGAATAGGTGCTTGCATTGTAATACTAGTTTTCATTGTCAGAACAAGGTCAGAACATTTATTACTAATTTATTTCCTATCAGTAATGGGAATTTATGTCATTATCAGATAAATTAATTTAAATAATGTAGATTGCATTTTAATTCAGGCTATTTATAATATTGATTATTTTAATTAACTGTTGATTAACAGTTTATTTACAAACATGGACTCTTAAACTAGGTAAAAAACTTCCTCAAAGTTGTCGCCGCACTGGGAGGGAAGGGTACCTAAAAGACTGGCGGCATTACCCCTTTGTATGGCCAAGCTTATACGTTGGCAGAAAAAGCTACCAGCCCGGTCTCCTGATACTTCGATAAGTTTGGATGAAATTTCTTTCACCAAACCGTGCGTCTCATAAGACCAAGGCCCCATGGTCTCCACCGCAAAGGGTGCAAATATATAGCTCGAACCTAGAGCTGCATACTCGCGTCGCTTTGCATTAGTAGCGTTCACCGCAGCCCCTCCAGCCGCCCGGAGGGGATGCTGATTATATTAATAATTATGACGTATACTAACAAAATATATTTAATTGGTCCTCATCATCATCATCACCAGCCGGAAGACGTCCACTGCTGAACATAGGCCTCCCCCTTGGAACGCCACAATGAACGATAATTGGCGATTTGCATCCACCGGTTACCTGCGATGCACACAATGTCGTCTGTCCACCTAGTGGGAGGCCTGCCTACGCTGCGTCTTCCGGTTCGTGGTCGCCACTCGAGAGAACCTTTCTTCCCCATCCGTTATCGGTTCTCCAAGCGATATGGCCTGCCCATTTCCACTTCAATTTGCAGAATCGGCGAATCTCCTCATTACGGATTCTGTCGCGCAAAGAAACTCCGAGCATAGCTCTCTCCATAGCTCCTACTAAGGCCTACCTATAGGCCTATTGGTCCTACTAAGGCTCATTTAATATTTATAACTAGAAATTATTTTTATTATTTTACTAACTAACTTTACTAGCTTCTCCCGCGCTCTTTCTGACACTTCTATACCTAAACCTTTCTCATGAATCACTCTGTCTATTGGTGAAACCCGCATGAAAATCAGTTCAGTAGTTTTTGAGCGTATCGCGAACAGACAGACAGACAGATTTGGCCGAGTACTCTATCTATACATATAAAATTACTTGTCCTGACTGACTGACTGATTCAACGCACAGGCCAAACCGCTGAACCTAGAAAGCTGAAAATTGGACAATAGGTTCTTCTTATTATGTAAGCATCCACTAAGAAAGGGTTTTTGAAAATTCCACTCCTAAAGGGGTTAAATAGGGTGGAAAAATAACAGCGGGCGTAGACGCAGGGAATTGCTAGTTTTATAATATGTAGTGATTTAGCTTAGTAATGAGACAAACGAGACGTATGACGTACACACGGCGACGCCGCAACCTATACTGTTGGCTGTTTGGACTTTTAGAAGAACGAAGAACTATTAGAAGTTGAACGCTGCTAATTGTGCGAGAGGGTTGGATGATGTAGTGTATTCACCTCATTTCATTTTTCATATCAAACCTTCATGTCCATTCTTTGTAAAATTGTTTACTTTTTATATTTGAATATTTTTATTTGATAAGTACTAATATTTTAATTTTGGGGTTGTGAGGTTTTTGTGGGGTGCCGGGTTAGAATTGCCTCCCCCCATCTCCTCTCGTTGGGTGTCGTAAGAGGCGACTAAGCGAGAACAAGAAGACGAGCAGCAGCGTCTTCCTGTGAGATTTATCTTCCACCTACACTGCGATCCCGAAGCCGCCTGCCAAGCGTAGGGATTATGGCAACCCCTCCCTTCTAAGGGGTAGGCCGTTGTTCTGCAGTGGACGTCTCTCGGCTACTAATGAATGAATTAATGAATATCTATCTTACAAACTACTAAACCGACTTCGACGCAACTTGTACTCTGCTTAAATTGAAAGATATTAAAACTAATATATAATAAAGTATTTTATAAAAGGTCTTAGCGTACCTGTTGTGTATATTTGTCACCAAATTTCAATAATATTTAAATTATCTTATACTTTTCAGTGTTATTGAAGTCGGTTCAATTTTTTTTTTTTTATAAATAAAATACTTTTTAGTGATATTTTCATACATAAAGATTGAACCATCGAAGACGGTAAAATGATCTAGGTAGGTTATGATCACATTATCGTCTACATATGTAGTTTTACATAATTCATGTTTCTTCAGAAACAATTTATCCGGTCGTAATGAAATTCGCATGGAATTATTTTAGTAATTTTCTCTCTCGGATAAAAAAGAATCATCGAAATCGGTTCATATTTGTCAGAGTAATGTAATGGAGAACATCAGTTTTATGGTTGTTACCAGATAAATTCCTCCACATCATTCATGGTCCTCCAGGAAGTTCGTATCCGGTTATGATAAAATTCATACAGATTCATTACGAACAAAAAAGAATAATTGAAATTGGTAAATATTTGCCAGAGTTATGACCATTTTTGTCCTTAAAAAGTGACAAAAATGTCATCTTTTAGGCATTCCTGCAGGTTTCCATTCTTGTTTTTTTAGGAACTAATTATTCGTAAGCAATATTTTTTTATGGAACCCAATCAATGGATTCAAGAATGGATGGAAGAAAGATTTTTTCAAATCGGTTCATAACTGAACCCCAATTTATAGCTTGTAAGAAATACGCGGTAACAAACCAGCATACACACTCTCATGAAATTTGGTGCACTTGAATGCTGGATGTTTTTTTACAGTTAATAGTCATCGGTAAAGGCCTTGGCTTAAATTGGGCACCAGTCTCTCACAATTGTACTTTTTATTTTTACATTTTCTCTTAATTTTAAGTTGGATGGAACTTAAAATTAAGAGAAAATGTAAAAATGGGGTCATACATCCGCGCAATTAAAGATAAGACATGGCGTTTGGTAATATTTGCGAGGGGCTTAAAGGTAAAATTGTAGGTGAACGAATCACTTGTAGGGCTATACTGAATACCTAATACCGAAATAGTCTGGGGGTTAGCAGAATCTTGGAACAGGTGAGGCAACTGGAGGTGATCGGGGGGTAGGTCGTCTAGAAGCTCAGGTTTATTACTAATCCATTTTCGAAGTTCGAAGCCGCCGGAGGCCATAATACCCAGGCGCGGTCGCAGACAAAGGTTTTGGTTATATTGGACAGGCCAATTGGTCTAGGCAATAGGTCGTGGGCGTGGGTTATGTATCTTTATAAATATGTATTTACAACCCCCCCCCCCCTCATTTTTGTAGATGCCCGCTAAAACCCCCACCAAAGTTTGGCTCACACAACGTCCGCACGCTTAAGACCGACAGAGAAGATTATCGAGCTGGAGGAAGAATTAGCAATTTGCGTTGGGAAATTTTGGGAATATCTGAAATCCAAAGATAGGGATAGGATATGATAACTCTTGATTGCGGCAATATGATCTTCTTCCGAGAAGGAGACTGAAAATACCAGGTTGGTGTTGGGTTTCTCGTCCGTAAGTCCCTCATTAACAAAGTCTTAAAATTCGATAGTGTGTCGAGCAGGGTAGCATAAACAGTATAAGGTTATACTCAGGATAACCGCTCGGTATCGGCACACCCTGACGAGGAAATAGAGGCTTTGTATGAGGAGATAGCACAAGCCATACATACCTCCAGATGCATACTTCATCGTTGTTATGGGGGGACTTCAACGCGAAGATGCGCACGTCGAATGAGTTGGGAGTGGCGGGACCAAAAGGGGCCAGGGGCTGGACCAATTCATGAAGAAGGAAGGACTCAATGCGATGAACCTTCTTCAAGAAGCGATCATCTAGGAAGTGGACGTGAATAAGCCCCAATTGTTCAACCAATAGTGAGATCGACTTCATCAAAATGAACAAGAAGCACATACTCAATGATGTCTCCGTGATCGATAAGGTTTAAACTCGCTACCAGTTTAAATCACCGTATTGTAAGAGGGACATCGAATATCAATGTCAAGCTTAAAAGGTCTCGTTTAATGAAGTCCACTCTTCGACCGGGATCCGCTTTAATCATGAACTCCGAATACACAATCGTCTAGCCCGACATATAATGCATAACTGCGGAAGAGTTAAACCATTGGTTGATGTAAACTGTCCACGCAGTAGGATCCAAGTTTTTTAGGACCCCACGACACAAAAAGCTTCAGAAGCTCTCTGATACAACCATTAAGTTAATGGAAAACCGGATTGTGATAAGGCTGCAATCCTCAGCTAATATGACGGAATATGACGAATCCAATAGACGAATTTATAAATCACTGCTACACAACTTGCCTTCTACTAATACGGCATGTATTAAAAACTCAATTGAGTGAAACGATGGCTCTAAAGTGTTTGCAAAGAATTCATATAATAGGTAAAGCCGAATGACCAAGCTGAAGATCGAAGATGGTAGTGCCATCTCATCGAAACCGGGAATATTGAGAGAGCTCGAGAAGTTATGGACAGTTATACACCTCGACACGGAAACCCATTTCCAGAACATCTCAGGACACCAGAGCCAAACTAACCTGATGCCACACCGGGGTCATCCGTCAGCCTGTACGAGATTAGAATGGTTCTGAAATAGCTTAAGAACAACAAGGCGCCAGATGACAGAATTACAACTACTGGAAGTGGGTGGAAAACCGGTCATTTTATTATTCCAGAAGTTATTTAATTCCGTCTTACGGAGGTATACGCCAGAAGAATGGCACATGAGTGTGGTGGCCATTTTCTTCAAAAAAATTATTAAGAATTATATGCCTATCTCATTCCTGAGCCATGCGTGCAAGCTGTTTTCGAGAGTCATTACGAAACGTCTTGACTTGAACGCAGGTTTGATGACTTCCAAGTATAGACTGCATTCATACGCTTCGCCAGTTTCTACAGAAGACCGAGGAGTATAATTGGCCATTATGTCTAGCGTTTATGGACTACGAAAAAGCTCACGAGTCAATCAAAACCTAGGCGGTAGCCAGCGAAGCCACATTGACGGTATATAGAAGGGTTGAAGTGTTTGCACAGCAACGCTACCATGTCGATCCGCCTACAGAATGAGAGTACAAAATCAATCCGATTGCTTGCAGAGAGGTGTAAGACAGGGAGACTTTATTCCTCCGAAACTGTTCACTAACGCAATGAAAGACGTTTTTAAGCTCTTGGACTGAAAAAGGGATTTGGCATCGAATTCATATCACTCACCTTCGATAAAATACTCATTATAGCGGGGTCGCTGGAAGACTCATTACTATATAACCTCAAGAGCGTTTTCCAACAGGTTGGTCTTAAAATGAACACGGACAAGAATCAAATCATGAAGAATTAAGATCATGGCTAATTAATGTCCATGTAGCACCCGTTCCGATTCTCTTTGGGAACGACACACTTGAATTTGCTAACTACTTTGTTTACCTAGGACAGACTATCCAGTTAGGTAAATCCAACTTCGACAAAGAGGTTCATCAACAACAACAACAGCAGCCGAAAAACCTTTACTGCTTAACAAAGGCGTCCCCCATAGAAGGCAGAGGTTGCCATAATCCCTCAGTACAGGTTGATCTGTACCTCAACCAACAGAAAGACGCTGCTGCCCGTCTTCTTGTTTTCTCTTAGTCGCCTCTTGTGGACACCCATCGGGAAGAGATGGGAGGGTGCTATTCTTACCAACAAAAAGACAAAGAGAACAAAGAGGTTGCCAGAAAAATATTTAGAGGAGCTAAACCTTTCAGCCACTCTTCTAACATGGTTACTCTCATCCTTTTTTCCAAAATTATTTTGATAACCTATATCTTTGATTTAATTGTTTTGGCGGTTCAAAAAAGCAAGTTAAATTTGTCGATTTGACGTGTAAGATTTTGGGATTTTGGGGGGTCATGACCCCTACGACCTCTCGGACCGCCACTGACTGCAGGCCTAGTTAACAAGCGACCGATCGCGCGGCTGGCGGGGGTATCAAACCATTTTGGTCTTGGCGCTCGTCTCAAGTATTTTTTTTATAATTAAATAACATTAAATATATGCATAAAAAAGGTTTTTTTGGATATTTGAAATTGTAAGTGTATATGTATTGTGTAATATGTTATATTGTTGATGTTCCTTAATAAATAAAATAAACTTTTTTCACTACAATTTCAATTCTAATATATAATTTTTTATAAAATCTCCATTAATTTAACTGTTTTTAGTTATTTCGTGCGCACCCAGCACACCATCTCTTGTGTTCAACGCCTCCCATCTCAGGATTGGCCTATCCAGTAAAAAATACAGAATCCTCATAAAAGGTTTGCGACACCTGCAATAAGTGTTAGCGCTACAACAGCCCGCGCGTCACTGTGGCCACCCGCCGCGCCCGCGTTAGGCTCAAGTCACCTCGCGTTTACTGTGGCCAACCACTAAGGCTTCGTTTACGGAGGCGCGTTACGCGTTGCGATGGGCGGCGCGGCCCGCCCTGGTTTAAAACATATGGCCTTGTAGGAGTGAGAGAGAGAGATGCGAGACGCCACGCCACACGCGACGCTCCGCGCCTCCTTAAATGAGGCCTAAGTCATCCGAGATGTCTGACAATTCCTTTGACAATCGGACAATTGGTTCTCAGCATCGATATACTATAGTTCTCAGTAAGTATAAGAAAATGTTTACGATGTATAATTAATATTGTCAAAGAGCGATGGAGCGCAATAAGTATATTGGGCACAAAATTGTCAGATCGGGTCCGGAACACCATACTGCGAGCCAAACCGAGTATATAATAGATGTGGGTTACAAGGTGCCAAGTTAAAGTGGGAGTGGGCAGGGCACGTAAACCAAATAAATATAAATAGATGGGCAAAAATCGTCACACAGTGGACTCCTGCAAATGGGCAAAGACAGGCATGTAAAAGATAGTGTGAAGACTTCGCCGCGGCGAGCCTTTGAGACGGAGTGGGCGTATATATCGCTATGGACCGAGGTAGATGGAAGTGCATAGCGGAGACCTTTGCCCATCAGTGGGACACTACAGGTTTATAAAAAAATCACAAGATTAAAAAAAAAAAAAAAACATTTTGAAACGAATACTGTTGTATATTTTTTAAAACACTCATTTATTAGGTTGACCCATCGATATACTATACCAACTAGATTAGCTGTCACGTACAAAATGACATCGAAAATGTGGTCGCGGTTACATATACTTACACAACTATACACGTAGCTAGAAATTATAGAAAATAGTTTTAAATAATTCGGAACGTCGGACTAATAGAAGCCTTCACATGTAGTAATAAAGTCTAATTCTGTATGCAGTAATGTTGGCACATAAAACCTTTACATCGGAGACAAAGAAAAATCAATAAAACCGCCAAAGCTATACGAAAAAAAGTAGTTGTTTTGACTTAAACAAAAATGTACTCATTAAAAAGAAAATCTTAACCACTATAAAATAAGGTTCAAAACAGGTGTGTTTCCATTGTGTACTGACTTACAAACTTATCCGTGCTGGTGGCAAAAATGAGAACTAACTATTTTATTATGGTAATGACATGTAGTTTAACAGTTTCGTATAGACAGTGGCGACACGCCTATCGGCAACATTAATTTTGTCAGTCTCTAGCGGAGAAAATATCAAATAAATAATTTTTATTTCGTATTATAATGATATCTTACTTATATTTATTATTTAAACTAGTAGTAATAAGAACACGAAACGAAAAAAAAAATCTCCATCTGCAATTTTAGTATTACGATAAGTATTATATTATTTGGACAGTTTATAAGGAGGAATTTTGATACATCCTGTTGTCGGCTCGTACTAATTTGAAATAGAGCGACAGCCGTCTCCGTAGTTCTATTTTCGTGACCACTTTTCGGGTCGTGCGTGACAGCTAATCTAGTTGGTATAGTATATCGATCGGTTAACCCAAAAAAAAAGAGTAATTTGAATATTTTATTCCTTTAGTTTCTTGCCAGAGAACTTCTTGTGATCGCAGTAGGTAGGTGTTACGATTCGGTAGTAGTTGTAAGAATATGACACTGAAATAAACATATTTTTATTTATTTCATTATTGCTGTTTTCACAAATTATTTCCCGATAGGTAAAAGCGTGGTTATAAGGGGCAAATGGAGGCCACTACTCTGGGGTAAGTACCCCAAATTTGTGGAGTCGCCAGGAAATACGAATAATAGATTTGGTTTCTGTGTTAAACCGTCCTATGCGTTTACAATTGTATTGAAACTAACATTGGCTTTCAGAGTAACCATACGTATCCAAAGACAGTCACTACGTATTAGAAACAAGCACTACTTCTTTTTTAAATGGCTTATGTTTAGTACTGATGATTTCGTTAAGGTCAGAGCCTAGTGTGAAATAAAACACAGTAAATGCAATTTTCATTTATATTTTTACCATTATCAGCTACAATTAGAACCACATAACATTTCAACATCAGCATGTCCTTCGCAGCGTCGCCCGTTACAAGTTTTATACAAATATTATGACTAATTTATAATCAATTTCTCGATTGATAATCAAATGACAACCGCTACTACGAATCAGGATACTGATCGCTTTTCCCTTCTTTTTAAACAAATAGACAGTAATTAGGTACGGTTCTAGGTTTTTTCAGGGGGAGCATTTTGGCCAAAAGGGGTATAGAAAGAAGGGCAACTTTGCCATTGATATAGGGAAGGGGAGAATTTTGCCTAGAAGGTTAAACGCATGTCAAAACCCATGGAACTAGGTGATCCGGATAGAGCTTAGGTTTTCACCAGGGCCCTTTTTCACCTAAAATGTCAAGAATAATATTGTATGCAGCTGTATATAAAACTCAATTATTAAAACAATCCTTTTAAATGCGGCATATTGTTAAATATAAAAAGTTGTATTATGCCTAATGTATTATTATTGGAAGCGCTTTACAGTCACTATTAATTGGTTAAACAATAAATTAGTGTTCAAAATATTAATGTTACTACACCGCAATTTACAGATCATGTACAAAAATGAAATTGTAATTTAAATTTCAACGTGTTAACGCAAAACAAAGATTAGTAAGTATATAATTCCATTTATATTAAAGCCAATTCTAAAAGCACAAGTGGTCTGCTTAATATGGATATAATTAACCTTTAGCGAGCATATATAAAGCTCATGTATATCAAATCATGTTTATTTGCTAACCATGCAGGGCCCTAATTCTCTATGAACACTTAAATTCCGCGCTTAAGCCTTGCCCTACTAAAACAACTTCAACATCACCTAATAGAGCAGCCGGTGGTTGTACACGTCAATTATAAATAAATAACAAAGTAACCTCACTTTAATGATATAAACGTGATTTCGTCGACAAGAGTTAAGCGTGAAATCTGAAAATCAGAGAATTAAGGCCCTGATAGTCAAATTAATATAACGCCGATGATATTTATAAGCATATTATCTTGTAATTAATAAACAATTTTGACGTCTTTGTTTTTTTCTACTATGTCCTCTATCATCAGGTAGATGTACCTCAATAGGCAAGGAAAATTTAACCACGGTATATCACTAGCTAACTTATAAAAAGCTAGCTAGCTTGTTTAAAAAAGTAAATGCCACGCGAAGCTAGTTAAAGAAACAGACAACACGTAGTAAAAGATGCAAATTTTAATACAACCTGTCCGTTTTGTTTTTAATAAAAAGTATCTGTTAGCAAAGGCACTTACATTAGAAACGGGTTTCTATTTTATTACATAACAGTTCAGAAACAAATTTAATATAAATAGTCGTGGAACTCAATTTTGGCTTAGTGTACCGTTAAAGACACCTAAAATTGTTTTTATAAAAAAGCTGTAGAGTTTCCTAAATAAAGTAAAATAAAATAAACAAAAATAATCTTTGCGAATGAGAATTTTTATTACACGCGTTTTATCTAATGTTAGTTTCAATTGACTTTAATAAAAATGTAAACAAACGTCATATCATTACTCTAATCACAGACTGTTTAGTGATTATAGTGCAAATCAATACTTTGGAAATAAAATTATTTTCTTCATATAGAGGCTTGCAACCTCAAATAGTTCATAATGACAATGTTAATTTTTATTATAGCTTTTTTTCATCGTTTCTATCCAACCCTCATCACTGCCTCAACACCGCTGTATACACCTCCAGCACCATTCCCCCGCATCGAAGGTTTTAACGGTCACTGTTACCATATACTCCCAACGGGCCATTTGTAGATCAAATGGCCCGTTGGGAGTCTGTAGTGTGAAAAAGCCATGTACAATTTCCACCAATCAGGTTTGTACATATTTTTATTAAAATGGATTGAAATTGACTATGTACTAACTTAGCATAAGACCTTACTGCCGCACTCAGAGTCTGTTAATAAGCCATTATCTCGTCACTACGTAGATCTGAATACAAAATCTTTATACTAAGGGATGAAATAGTGACTTATTATGAGACTGCAGTATTGTCATTAACTGTAATTATTAATTGAATGTTATTATTATCTAGATTAAGAATTAAATCTAAGTGTACGTGGAATTATGAAATTCTTTCGATAATTTAATTAATTCTATTTAACAATTTGACGATACAATTTTCAATACATTTTGTTACTGCAAGATTTGACTTATGTACAATAAAAAAATTAAAAGCCTAAGCACCATAACAAAGCGAACATAATCTAATTAAATAAAGTACATTATCTGTAGCTATTTACCGATTATATAAAAATAAATATCTGTGTATAATCAGCACAATAACTTATTCTATGACGAATTCATTTAATAATAATTGAGGTATTCTGTATTTATTTCATAAGTAATTAATTTTTAAGTTAAATATGATCGCATAAACTGAAACCGGTTGAGAACCTTTTGGACCGCAGTTGAGCCAACTACAACCATGTTAGAAAGGTTTTAAAATTATTATCTAAAAACTAAAAATCGTGAGCCAATGTTTGTAGATCTACTTAAGACTATAAAAAATATCTTAATGTTATGAGAGACACGCGTGGAGCGCTAGTCGGCTAGATAGGATCAGAGTAAAGCATCGAAGCCCTTCCTACAGTGGCCTCCACCTTCCCCTTACAGCCACCTCTAGCTTTTAGAAAAACTTCAAAGTTATTAAATGACGAAAATATATCTATGTCCACTCGGTGCTGGAGTTAGTAAACACGCCATGCTTATCACCGATTTCAATATATTTCGAATATGACGTATTGAACCCTGCCAATTATCTTTGGCTGGCCACTGGTCAGCCATCACTCCTGTGTGCATACATTTACTGCTATGATTTAAATCTTGTAAAGAAAAACAGGGTATACGTAAAATTAAGACTTACTGCCGCACCTACAAACGTCAATTATAGTTAATTGTGATTAAGTCATATTTTGTAAATGGATATTTAGACTTTAGAAGCCAAATAATACTTCATACGCGGATAGTGAATAGATATATTATCATCTCGTAATTACTATTAAAAGATAATCATAAGAGACTCAGAGAGACGAAATAAATAGATTACAAAAAATGACTTAATTGCGATTAAAGTTAATTGATGTCTGTAAGTGCGGCAGTTAAATGTCAAAGGCTACTTTGGGAATGAGATAACCTAATGGTTAAAATCCCTGTGATAAATAAAAAGAAAACACTTTTAGGTATATATTATTATTATGAACCATCATGATTTGTATTTTTTTCTAAAATATAATGCTGACTATACACAAGTAAGTTAATGAAGAATTCTTGAAATGACATTACTAATAATGTTAATAGGAAACTTTTAAATTGTACTATCAATAAACTAGCCACCGTAATTATATACATATCTCACTAGCCCAGTTTGTTAAATAATATCTAACTTATACTTAGAAACTATCACGACAAAAAATATAATTTACAATATTTTTGTATTTTTAGATTTTCAATTACGAGAGAATTATAAGAAAAGTAACTTTTTGAATAGCTCAAAGGATAATGAATGAAAATCTAGTAATATTCTTCAACATATCAAACAGTCAAAAAACAGTCGTGCAACTAGAATTCAAGCACCATAACTCTGCCCGTGACAAATACTGCTAACTGGCTAACCCTTGGGCCGTATCACCACTTCTAAGGCTCAATTCACACCAAGATAGCAGCGGCCCGACTCGCACTTTCAGTGTCAAAGAATTTTAAACTTTATTTACAATACGTAAAAGACCAGTATCGCTTGAAAAGCTTAAAAAATCCGCGCGGCTTAGGAAGCGCAGTTTCTTCGTAGAATGTACGAACTAGACTCAAGGCGCGAGGTGGCCGGAAACTTCACGCCTCTTCTGGCCGCTGCCATCTTGGTGTGAATTGAGCCTTAAGCAGTATTTCTATAACCGTACTATGACACGAGGTAAATCAATATACGTAGTTTATAGTTCTGCTCTGCTCTAATAGTAAGATTACAAAACAATGTTATTAGAGGTGGTGATAGCGCTGTTCGGTGGCTTAACAAACACTTCTAACCACGCCCACAGCGAGCAAAACCACCTTACTGAGATTTCTACCTTGTGCAAACATACCTCCCACTACATGTTCACATTTCGACAGGTCCTACTGTCAAAAATAGTGTTGCAAAAGATTGCAAAGCAAACTAAGAAAATGATCTATATTTTTTTTAATAGCTTAGTTTTATATTAGTTAGTTTAGTGGCTAAAACTCGGAAACGGATTGACTGATTTGATTAATTTAATTATTTGGTCAAATCCAGGGAGGTTTAAAAAAAATTGGGAAAATCATAGACTAGTTGAAAAAAAGCGCAGGCGGAGCATGGATCGGCAAATTTATAATAAAACATTATTCTTTTATTTTGTTGAATCAATATTCGAAAACATGGCTGACTTTAAAAAAAAAAACTGACAACACTGTTAACGTCTTAATCCGTCGAATTGTGAATACGAGTTTAAGCAAGTGACACGCAAACAACGTTAGCCAAACTTTTCTATAGATTGACTAAAAAAACTTCATTAGAAATAAAAATTACATAAACTTCGCTACATTATCTTTTTAATAAAATTAATTAAAAAGAATCATTTTCCCTTAATTGATTTGTTAGTTGGTACAATAACAATTAAAATAACTAAAAGAAACAATATTTTGTGACCAAAAATAAATATTAAGCTATTTTTATTGCAGAACGAAACACATCATTAGAAAGAAAAAATAAGATAATATACACTTCTATTATTTCCAATTGTATTCATAATACAGCCACAATATAATTGGTTAACATTAATTCTCATATCAAACATAAGTTTCTTAAAAAAATACACCCGTCAGATTTAGCAAACTTAACTTAAAAAAAAATAACAAAAAAAAAACATTAAAAAAAATATTTTTCGAAGATATAATTCTCACAGCCCAAATAAAAAATTATTTTATGTAGAATATAATTTATAGCGAATTTTTTAATTGTTACCATCGATTGTTACTTCATATTTTTAAAATAATTTGTTACGAACAGACAAGTACCAATATTCGGAACTGCAGTAAACCTTGTTTCATTATTATTTAATATTTATTAAAATTAAACAAATTTAAAAAGAAACTACATAACCTGTTATAGTATTTATTTATTATTTATAGTTATGGTATATTTTACCAGTCTATAAACGGTATTAATTAGTTAGTATTGGCATTTAGCTATCGCTACCATCAATAGGCATTTACATTTATCTACATAACAGAAACTATAGTCTTTAAACAATGTATTTAATCGCATATGGTCCGACAAAATCGCATCAACAGTCTAACAAAAAATTTAAACTTTATTACAAAGGGATTAAATTTTATTTCGAGCGAGTCGATCCTCCAGCGGGAGAGGTTATATGGGAATATGACACCCCACAACCACGTAAACCTTATTAGAATGGTATAAAGTCGTATTTTAAATAGCAAACCAAAAAAAATTTTTTTTGAAAAAAAGTTACGCAAACCGGCCCAAACGTTAAAATAATGTTCGATGTCCCAACAATGAGACGTTAAACCCATTTTTTAAACTTACAATAATCGCTACGAAAACCTCAAATCGATTTAAGAATCTTACAAGTATAAATAGATTTCATAATATTATTATATTAACATTAAAGACGTACTACACACGACGACTCAAATACGAAAAGCGATCTTATTTCACGGCCTTAATTCTCTACGACCATTTAAACTCCGCCGATAATTCTACACCTCATTTATAATTCATAACAAAGTAACTTATATTGAATCTGGTATCTATTCATATTGAATTAGAGCGCCGAATTGGAAGACGGTCGCTAATAATACCGACTTGTCTTATTTCAAGACCCAATATTCCTATCATCATCAGCCGGAAGACGTCCACTGCTGAACATAGGCCTCCCCCTTAGAACGCCACAATGAACGACAATTGGCTATTTGCATCCACCGGTTACCTGCGACGCGCACAATGTCGTCTGTCCACCTAGTGGGGGGCCTGCCTACGCGGAGTCTTCCGGTTCGTGGTCGCTACTCGAGAACCTTTCTTCCCCTAACGGTTATCGGTTCTTCGAGCGATGTGGCCTGCCCATTGCCACTTCAACTTGCAGATTCTGAGAGCTATGTCGGTAACCTTAGTTCTTTGGCGAATCTCCACATTTTGGATTCTGTCGCGCAAAGAAACTCCGAGCATAGCTCTCTCCATGGCTCGTTGTGTGACTCTGAACTTTTCTAAGAGGCCAGCCGTTAGAGACCACGTCTCAGTACCATATGTCATCACTGGCAACTGGCACTATTCCTATATTGGGTGAGAATTCCATCGAAATAAATATATACCGGGTGTAAGGGACATCGTACCGAAAAAAAAATTATAAGACTCAAATAATGTCCGTTACAACATTACAGTAACCATTTAAATGGTAAATGACAAATGACTAACTTATTAATTTTCGAGCATGTAATGAATATATGCGGAATAATGTTTATTTTGCAAATTACATTGCTAATTTTCTAAAATAATAATAGTTAATTGCCTATTAATTAATTGCCTATGCACTGTTTTTGTGAATAAAGAATAAATAAATAAATAAAAATAAAATAAAAACACAAATTTTTAATTAATTGTTTTTAAATTAAAATTAGGCTTTATTATTATACCAATAATGATGTTATACTAATTTTATTTAAAAAAAGTGTTTTTTTTTTTTGGAAATTCATGAAAAAGCCGATGGAAAATTTCAACACTAGGATGTTCAGAATCGTGTTCTGGATCCCTGGTATCGGTTTTCGGTACGATGTGCCTTACACCCGTTATATATATACTATTTAAACTAGATTTAGGTGTTACGGTCCGAAAAGTGGCACACAGAAATAGCGGCCTTCTGTCGCTATTTCTTTTCAAGCCACAGGCTGACAAAATTATTTTTGCCGATTGGAGTGTCGCTACTGTCTATATGAAACTGTCAAACCACAAGTCATTATTATAATAAAACCGTTAGTTCACGTATCCGCCACCAGTAGGTACAGATACCCGTCCAATTTGGGCTCGTTGAGAGTAGGCGCTAGAAAAATAGTGATCAGGGTCTGATGATGGAGCAGGAAGGTAGTCACGGGATCTCTGCACCAATAAACCTAGACCCACCGAATTTGGACTCGTTGGATAGGTTGCTGCGAGTAGTCCAAAAAAGATGATCAAAGTCTGGTGATTGGAGCAAGCAGGAAGGTGGTATGTCGGGGTTTTTTTTTAATTTTAAAATAAAAACTTGTTTCGTTATTTTTCGGAGCCTACCGCTCCAAAATGTTACTCTCTGCTACCCAATAATATGAGCGAAAGTCTCGAATTTCATACTTTCAAACAAACTCAAAAATCCTGCTGCGGATATGTTTTTAAATATTTTGTTGTGAGTCTCCAGGGTGCCTCCTACTAGTATGTGCAGGATTATCCATTAATTACCGGACACCCGATATAATTATAAATGTAGTGAAATAGTACAACTTGGAAGACAAATAGCAAAACGGTAACAATACTAGGGACGAAGTAGCATGGCGCTATGGAATACTTACAATTAGTGACTGTAGATTGAAAAAAAAATATAATTACAGACAGACAGACAGACAAAAATAATAAAAAAATACATTTTTGGCTTTAGTATCGGTTATAGAATGCCCTCCAAATATAATTTTCAAAATATTTTCAATGTACAGAATTGGACCTGTTACAGTTTTATTATAAGAATCTAATATATGAAACCATATCGGACTTGACTGACTACCATTGACACTGCATCGGTGACCGTCCGAACCAGTATTTATACAATCTGCAGTTATCTGTATAACAATAATTGTAAACGTCATTGTATGTAGCTACTGACAATGTAATATTTTTTTTAGAAATTAGCTTATTGTGTTTAAAACTTAGCGAGTTCAGTGTTGTTGTGGAAGACACGAAGAATATCGGATAATAAATATCAAAAATATTATCAAATCTGGTACCACCTTTGAAATATTGAAAGTAAGAAGACATTTTATTAGGTATTTAGCAAAGCGACGGCGGTGCTAAAGGGAGGGCCGAGCGAGGTGTGATACTCGGCCAGGGCCGAAGCCCCCGACAGTTGATGTTGGGATGTTGTATACAACGTGTTAAAAATAAATAAAAAATATTATTATTTTCACATGTGCAAACCCTATTTCAGTAAAATTCAAAAGTAAACTACGCTGTATGTACCTACATTTCTACCTAATTCGCGGAACGACAAAATTTTTAAAAGACCTAACCTTACTAGGGTTGACAAATTATTTGGCTTTGATAATTATTTATATTTTTTACGGGGTATTTTGTAACACGTTGTATACAGTGAATGTACATTGAAATTTCGCTTGCACGATTCAGAAATCGGTGGTGGTGCCATCTATCTTGTTGGATGTAATACTACTCGCTTTTCAGCGCGTCGCTGTACCACATGTCGCGCCATCTGGTTATGTCAAGACGCCACAGGTACTTATAACAAAAGAAAAAGATACAACGGAACAGTATCCGAAAAGTCTTTGCTTGTGGCGGCTTCGTGTGGCGGGTCACCCCCTTCCCTCCAATATGGTTGAGGGGAGTGATGGCTGCTCCGAGCAGTCAACTCGTGCGCGGGTGCTGCTTGGGGGGACTGGTCGGACTTCTATCCATTTGGCCTTTTAGTTTGTCGTAATTTATTGTTTTCTTCTTTTCTCCCTTGTTTTATGTTTCGAACGACAGGACACAATATCGCTAATGTCGATTCATTTGTAACAAAACAATGTTTAAAAAAAAAGTGAAAAAATGACAAGCCCGCTGAGTTTCTTGCCGGATCTTCTCAGTTGAGGCCGCGTTGTGATCCGGTGGTAGCTTCTAAAAAATGACGATTCAAAAGTGCTAGCGTTAAGCCTATTTGAAATAAAGATTTTTGAGTTTGAGTATTAAGAAAAATGAACACGAACATAACAGAGAAATAAATCTTTATCCCTAAGACGCATATCTAGCATGGGGGTTATAGCAATCTATAGGAAAAGTAACACTGTCAAGGAGAAGGTCATTAACCCGGAGGTAGTGTTTATGGTTTTATTCTTGATTATTTTGAACGCTGTCCGTCGTCGTGTGGTATTATGAAACTTTAAACGCTAAGCGAGAAGCGACACAACCGTTTAGCAGAGCACCTCGCACTGAGGTATACGCTGTGGACAAAGAAAAAAACAGTTCAAGTGCGAATCAGACTCGCGCACCGAGGGTTCCATACCTTCTTTGAACATATTAAAGTTATTTTACTATTCGTTTAACACCTCAGATAGCAAAAAGAAAACTAAACCGCAGAACTTTGTTTGTCGAGTTTTTTTTAGGTTTACTAAAAAACTGTACTATTTAGAAAGATCATTTTATATTTTCTCTAAAATATAGATAGACCATATATTACCCATAATTATTTCAGATTTTTCCCTCCACAAACTTTGGAGATAAGGGCTCTAACTTTGGGGAAAAGTGTCAAAAAAACACACGAAGTGTTTTTTTGACACTTTTAATTATCAGCCAAAAACTACGTTACATAAGCCAAAATAAAAATCTGTTTAGAGATGTGCAAATGAAGCCCTTTCATATGATATCCCATTCGATATAGTAGTCTCGCTTTGAAATTTTTACGTTCCATTTCGACTCCCATTTTTTTCATTTTCTAAGTAAGATAAAATAAAATAAAATAAATAAGATCTAAAAAGTTTCAAATCAATAGCATCAATGGTTCCTGAAATATGTTAGTGTGACAGACAGACAGACTGACATACGAAGTCGCACTATAAGGGTTCCCTTTTTATCTTTCAGGTACGGAACTACGGAACCCGCCTTACCCGTGTGGTTTCCGGGCAGGAATAACACCCTCCCATCTCCTCCCTTTGGGTGTTCGTAAGAGGCGACTAAGGGAAAACGAGAAGACGGGCAGCAGCGTCTTTCTGTTGGTTTACCTACCACCTATACTGCGATCCCCAAGCCGCCTGCCAAGCGTGGGGATTATGGCAACCCCTCCCTTCTAAGGGAGAGGAGGTTCAGCAGTGGACGTTTTCCGGCTGCTGACGACGGAACCCTAAAAAATCGTGAGTATACTAACATGTATGAGCACTCGCGGTCACCATATATGCGGTGCCCGGATATCCGGGAAGGCGGCGTCGCGAGCCTTCCAATACTCTCCACTGAACACCCACGTCTCCTCGCCACCTTCCAACGCTTTCCTGAGGACAAGTATGAAATATAAAAACAGATTCCGAATGAAATAAACACAATATAGCATTTCTGTGAGAATAGGCTAGATGACTAAAAACATTTTTGAGTCCGTCATTTAGATTACCAAAAA
This sequence comes from Furcula furcula, assembly GCA_911728495.1. Classification (NCBI taxonomy): domain Eukaryota; kingdom Metazoa; phylum Arthropoda; class Insecta; order Lepidoptera; family Notodontidae; genus Furcula; species Furcula furcula. Next base: position 3,799,050 of record OU452264.1, on the reverse strand, counting down.
ATATTGGACACGTATTTTTTCTTTTGTCGATTAAACAAAAAATGACGAAGATATAGTGGTTTGAAATGTTGCATGACGTCACTCCGGTAAGTATATAATTTTTACTGAGGTGTGACGTAAAAAGCCCCCACTCCCGAACTTAGACGCTCTATATGTTTGGAAATTTTTATTGATTTGTTAAATAAAACAATACATGTCCAATATTTTTTGATAATCTAACTGACGGATTAATTATATTTTTTAACCGACTTCAAAAAAAGGAGGAGGTTCTCAATTCGTCTGTATATATATATATTATTTTTTTTTTTCTATGTATGTTCGCGCATAACTCTGGCAATTATGAACCGATCTGAAAAAATCTTTCTTCCATCCATTCTTTAATCCGTTAATTGGGTCCCATAAAAAAATTATTGCTTAGTAATAAGTAGTTCCTGAAAAAACAAGAATGGTGACTGCGCACTGAGACTTGCAAGAAAGCCTATATAGATGACGTTTTAGTCGCTCGGACTCGCTCGGTCGGACAAAAATAGTCATAACTCTGGCAAATATTTACCAATTTCAATGATTCTTTTTTTATTCGAAAGAAGAAACCACTGTATTGAATCTGTATGAATTTTATTACAACCGGATAAGAACTTCCTGGAGGACCATGACCGATGTGGAGGAATTTATCTGGTAAAAACCATAAAACTGATGTTCTCCATTATATTGCTCTGACAATTATGAACCGATTTCGATGATTCTTTTTTTATTCGAGAGAGTAAACTACTATGATGTTTTCATGCAAATTTCATTACGACCGAATATTTTTTTCTGAAAAACATGAATTATGTAAAACTATGTAGACGATAATGTGATCATAACCTACCTAGATAATTTTACAGTTTTCGATGGTTCAATCTTTATATATGAAAATATCACTAAAAAGTTTAAAATAAAATCTTTTTAAAAAAAAATTGAACCGACTTCAATATCACTGAAAAGTATAAAATAATTTAAATATTATTGAAGTTGGTGCCAAATATACACAGCAGGTGCGCTAACACCAACTTCAATAATATTTAAATTCTTTTATACTTTTCAGTGATATTGAAGTCGGTTCAATTTTTTTTTTAAAAGATTTTATTTGTTATCCAGTCATCATTCCATATTCACACACGGTAATCGGACACCAAACTAGGCAGAGCCTGTACTATGGTAACGAGACAACTGATACTAATACTTATATCGGTTACGTAGCCTCCGTGGCGCAGTGGGTAACCGCTTGATTTGCAAACCGGAGGTTGCGGATTCGAATATTTGTAGATTTCGAAACGTTGTGTAGTTGTTCCTTACTGTCTAGGACATCGCAGGCCGATTATTCTTATTCTTTATTGCACACAATAATATTACACATTAGTATAAAATAAAGAAAATTAATGCACAAAGGCGTGCTTAACCCAAACATTGAGTTTTCTGACAGCTAACCTTTGAGTGATGGAGAATTTGGAGAAAAATTTAAATACTGTTAAGGATACAAACAAGTGTACAACAAATTACTACATACAAAAATACAAAGTTAATTATGTAATAAATATTATATATAATACAATAACAAACATACACATATAATATACAATAAAATTAAATAAGTACATATAATGTTGTATTTGATAATATATATTTAAATATTTATATAAATACATGGATAAATACATAGGTACATACATATATATAAACTGCTACATTGATAGGAAATGATCCTTAATTCTTCTTTTGAATACATCCGACGATGTGCTCTCACGTATAGTATGAGGAAGAGAATTCCAGAGACGTACTGCCTGCACAGTAAATAATCCATCATAGCGACTTGTGCTATGATTAGGAAAACTAGAGAAGTAGAGAGGATACTGAACGAGAGGGTTTGTCACTGGGGGCGAGATATTCAAAGCGTTGCCGAAGATATGTTGGAGACTTAGGATTGTGAAGGACCGAAAAAAGAAGAGCAAGAACATGAGAATCCCTACGCTGCCGGATAGGTAACCATTTAAGACGCTGTCGAAATTCCGATACGCGATCATACTGATTGTCTATAAAGTAAGATGATCCATGCGTCGGATGGGCATGTAAAAAGTCTGTCCTGCGCGTAACCTCTCCCCCGGTCGTGACGGTCTTCCGTTCCATAGGATTGTGAGAGGTATAAAGGAAGAGAGAGTGCACTTGTGTCTACGCAAACACTTGTGCACTATAATATCTCCTGCGTACATGGTTGATCTTGTGAAAGATTGGCCGCTGTGGTCGTATCGGCCAGGAGGACATTATTATTATTGATACATACTTTTTTTGACATACATAGATAAATAACCAACCAAACCCAACCAACCAACCAACGTCAGCCCGCACATGGCCAGCGTGGTGGACTATAGCCTAAGCCCCTTCATCTTGAAGGGAGGCCCGTGCCCAGCAGTGGGACATTAACAAGGGCTGGTATTATTATTATAGATAAATAACACGCAACTCTTGGTGGAAATCGAACCCATGGCCTACTGGGTGTCTAACCACTAGACCAACAGGCCCGTCAGTTATAGAACCCGTCACTCTCACAACTACCTAGAATGTAAAGACATGTCATCAGTCCATCAAGTACTGTACTTAATTCTCAAACTCAAACTCAAAAATAGTTTATTTCAAATAGGCTTAGCACTTTTGAAAGGTCATGTTTTTTTTTTTAAAGAAGCTACCACCGGATCACAACGCGGCCTCAACTGAGAAGATCCGGCAAGAAACTCAGCGGGCTTGTCATTTCATCACTTTTTTTTAAACAGTGTGTCAAGTTACAATTAGATCAGAGCGACAGTGTGTCTTGCCGTTCAAAATATCAAATAAGACAGAAAAAAATAAAAAAATACAAAGTACAACAAACTAAAAAGCCAAAGGGATAGTAGTTTATTGGGTTGGAATGCCTCGGGCGCATGAGAAGGCGACTGACCTAATCAAATTGAATAGGTACATTTTAACCACAGATATAGATTTACATAGATAACGCAAGTATCACGATTTGCATTGAAACCAAGCGTGCTGACTTTTGAACCAAGTTTTTAACACCTGTGACGTCACGGCCGAATTTTGTGACGGGAAGTCCAAACCGATTCAGACGCCGATGCCCCGCCGGTTTTTTTTTAGTTTTTGCGGCCGACCGGCTGCAACAACAGACGCGTGCGGACTGTAATTTAGCGGCGACCAACCTCGACGTTTCGTCGGGGTTCGGACACGCGAAGTACATGCATTTGCGTTATCTATGTAAATCTATATCTGTGATTTTAACATATTTTTCGAAAAAATAATAATAATAAAATGATTAAAAACATCTCATACTCAACTGCTGAACCAATTACATTCTGATTTAAGGTGCGCGTCCATTGGCACGCGTCGGACGCACCGCACGCACGGCACGCAACGGATTTTAGTTTGCTTTCTATGATTTTACATAGCGCTGCGTCCATTATCCGCGCCGGCATTTTCCGATGCAGGCCGTCAAAATCATAGAAAGCAAACTAAAATCCGTTGCGTGCCGTGCGTGCGGTGCGTCCGGCGCGTGCCAATGGACGCGCACCTTTAGGGTATACAAAAAAATGTGCGTGCGTTGTAGCATAGCTACATTGTTTTAAACTCATTTCGTTAATAAATAAGTAAAAGACAGCTGTTTTTAGCATTACGTTGAATTACGCCTATAATGGTAGTAATAGCAACGCATAGTAATCTTACTTAACTAATAATTTTTGACGAGGCGTTTATATTAATATACGACCTGTTTACATCGATTGGGGAATACTATGTTCTTATTTTAGTTAATTCTGGTAATAGGCGATGAAAGCTGCATCAGGCATTCTTATTATTTTCATTGATAGAACCATAGGTAATATTTAGATACCTAGGTAAGAATCACTTTTTAATAGAGGGTATTTGATTTAAAATAGGCGGAGTCTACCGAGGGCGAGACGATGCGATAAATGCTCAGTACCCGAAGGCTAAAAGTGTCGACCAATCGTAGGCGGCCACCGAATTAGGTACTGGCTTTTCTAGACGGTTCGACGCCATCTCCACTCGAGAGGTTTCGTTTTTGACTCAGAAGTTGAGCGAGCCACTGCCATCTCAGCTGAGTTACGATCATCACGCCTCATTATCGTGTTAGTCCAATACTGCCAGCGGGTTCTACGGAATTCTTAATTGCTAAAGTCTATTTATAAAATTCTATTTCTATTCTAATCTATTATTAAAGTGAATATCAACCAGAAAACCCAGTATTACTGGTAAGTTGTTTAAATTATGTAATCGCTGCTGTAGGATTTTTTAATTGTAATCCTTCCATATGTGAATAGGTACTATTAGGCCCATGTTTTACTTTATATTGTTAGGGTGTACCTTTTATTCCTGTAGACGTCTCCATAATGAGGCAGCCTCCACCAACTGAAAGCTGGTTTGGAGGGTGTCGCGTTAGGGAACGGCGTCTACAGGAACGCTTATGTGGCGTTCCAGGGCTTCTTCCTTCGGGTGAAAAGTTCCTCCCTTCGGGCGAAGAGTTCTCCCTTCGGGCACGAGTGTTCCCCCTTTCGGGCGAAAGGCTTCGCATTTTTGCCGGCCACAAGTTCGTGGCTGTGTTGCTGACGACCGGGTCTAGTCCAGACTCCGCATCCGTGGCGTGCCTGGCCACTCCAAGGAGAAGGAGGACGCCGAAGACCGCGGGAATCACCGTTGCGTTCCCTAACGACCCCTAGTTAAGTTACAGCTATTTTTGTTATACGTGCGAACAAGCTAACTAGTAATCGACCTCCCCCTGTAACGTAACTTTCTTCTCGTTTCTATTATTTAATAAATTTGTGTAGCCCTTCTTTTGTGTTCTTATTTCTTTTGCTCGCCGACCAGGCTACAGCGTGGAGTCCCTCCGCGCGGAAGAAGTGAAACTTCATTCTCGCTCTGTCTCTTTCTATTCCACCTCCCCGCGCAACGAAGTCAACAAAGTCAACGGAGTCAACGGAGTCGGCGGAGTCGGCTGAGTCAGCGGAGTCGGCGGAGTCAGCGGAGTCAACGGAGTCAACGAAGTCACTCACTCACTCACTCTCACCTCACAACACCTATCATTTAACGCTTAACGCGTTATGTGATAACATTTTTGGAAGTCGCATAAGAAGTTTCACTTCAAAAATCAACTTGTATACACTCGACAAATATGGCATATCCGAGAGTCGTTCGTAGAGAGTATACTAACCTAAACCAGGCGGCCGTGTGATCGCGGGCGTCCCTGCGTCGGTCACGTTGAGCTTGCTCCAATTGGTGCTTCAATTGTTCAGCGCTATCCACGTCGCCTTCCTCTAGAGCACGCTGGTCTGGCCTGTAACACAATATAAGGAGGATAAGGACGATGGGCGACAGTGGCGTGCACAGAGGGTAGGCAAAAAAAAATATTTGGCTTGTTTCACCTATTTTAAGTATGTTATTATACCATTTCAAATATCTATCTAATACTATAGACATATTAATTTGCATTTTAAAACATTATTAAGTTTATTCAGCGGTTCCATACTGACAAAAATACTTTGCCTACCCTTGGATTTCTCTAAATAGTCTTAATTTTAAAAAATCTTAGTTTGGACATGAATTAACGTAATTTTTTTTTATGTAAATGGATATGTTGGTAATATTGGTTAATTTAAGGATATTTGTGCTGGAACACGAACAAATAGCAAAAAGCATAAACAACTCGCAGATATTTTTGCCTGCTTTCAGTGCACGCCACTGATGGGCGATTCTACTAGGTGGTTCCTTCTGCAAGGAATCGTCCGGGTAGGTATCACCGCAGACCGCACCGTGACCACTGTATATCCTGGCTGACAGGAGTCACAGTGGTGGGAATAAGGGTCGGGATTAGTACCACTACAGAAATGTAAAGAGAAATAAAATGATACCTCAATCTTGTGTCTGTGTGAGGCAGAGCGTCCCTCATGCCCGGCTCCATCTCGTTCAGTTCCATCGCGAACCTCGTGAACCCGTAGTATATCTCATGTTCCGGCGGCATCGCACCTGCACACACAATACAACATAACAAGTGTAAAGCTTTCGAAACGTCGGGATAGTAAAATCTATACATATAATAAAACTGTAACAGGTCCAATTCTGTACATTGAAGATATTTTGAAAATTATATTTGGAGGGCATTCTATAACCGATACTGAGGCCGAAAATGTAATTTTTTTTTAATTTTTGTCTGTCTGCCTGTATCACGGCTGAGCATCACGCCGAAACTACTGAATGGATTCAAATGAAACTTGGCATGATTTGAGATCTTACTACGAAGTAGGACATAGGATACTTTTTATCCCGTAATCTAGCACGGTTCTTTTGGAAGAGGGGATAAAGTCAAAACGGGTACTTGGTTATACGCTTGGTCCGATTTTATCAATTTTTCTTTATAATATAATAAATATAAGTAATATATAGTAAGAACACTCATAGAGAGTTGTTATCAAGGTTTTGTAATCGATCTGGTTAAGCAACGTTAGGTAAGGTCATTAAATAGATGGGTGACCGCTTAACGCCATTTGAACGAAACGGGTCCGTGCTTCGGAGAGCAAGTAAAAAGTGGGTCCCAGTTTTTAACCGACTATAAAAAATGAGGTTATGTATTCGATGCGAATGTCTGTTATTCAAAGTTTAGTTAACGTAAAAATAGCGCAGGCCGAGCTGCGTGGGTCAGCTAGTCTAAAATAAACCGCTATAATATCCGTAAAAGTAGTTTGATTTCAATATGTAAATTTAAAAACCCCAATAAGTGGCATCACTCAGGTTTATTTTGATCGATGAGACCACAAAAATCGGGTAATTGCGAGTTGGACTCGCGCACCGAGGGTTCCATGCCTTCTTTGGATATATTAAAGTTAGTTTACTATTCGTCTAACACTTTAGATAGCAAGAAAAATCAAACTGCAAAACTAAGTTTGTGTGACGAGGTTTTTTTAGGATTACTAAAAAACTTACTACTACTTACTTAGAAAGTTCATTTTATTTTTCCTGTAAAATATAGATAGGCATGTTTTACACATAATTATTTCAGATTTTCACCTCAACAATCTTATTTATAAATTAATTAATTAGGACATAAAGGGGGGTATTTTTGGACATTTTTGATTACGAGCCAAAAACTAAGTGACATAAACCAAAATAAAAATCTGTTTTGAGATGTGCAATTAAAGCCCTTTCATACGATAACCCACTCGACATAGCAGCATTACTTTGAAATTTTAATGACCCAAACACCATTAAAAACATAATTTGCGATGAGGTTGGTTAAGTATGATCTAAAACTGTTGCATGTTTCAAATTGCTAACGTCAGCGGTTCCTGAAATATATAGGTGAGACAGACAGACAAAGTCTCACCATAAGGGTTCCTTTTTTATCTTTTAGGTAATCATTTATTTCAAATAGGCTGAAAGCTAGCACTTTTGAACGGTATTTTTTTTTATTTTACCACCGGATCACAACGCGGCCTCGACTAAGATCCGGCAAAAAAACTCAGCGGTCTTGTCATTTTTTCATTTTTTTTTTAAACAGTAATAATAATATCTTGGAACAATTCACACACGGTCATCCGATCCCAAACTAGGCAGAGCCTGTACTATGGAAACCAGACAACTGATACTAATACCACAGTCTATAAACTAATACAGTAGTTCGACGCCTTTGATGTTTGAGTAAAAGCCGACACCGCATGGCGTACTCCGTAGCACGTAGGGTTGTCACAGTTTGTTTTTATAATTTACTTAAAATATTATATTATACTAAAATACTAAGTAAATTATATTTCTATTAGCGCACGGGATGGTAGTAAGAAATACAAAAAGGCATCTCGTGGAGACAAATACAAATAGAGTTTTACAATGTAATGTAATATATGTGGGATATGTTTTATTTTATATTTCGTTTTATTATTTTTGGTCTTTTTTCTGGCAACACTGATTGACAGGTAGTGTGATTTTGTAAAAGAAAAAGAACGTTGTGAACCTTACGAAATAAAATTAAAGAAAAAATAGCAGTGAATCTTATTACTCCCGCGACAATCCCACAAAACTTGGGGGCTCGTCCGGGATAGGAAGTGTGGAGCATTGAGTTTTACTGTTTGAAGACTGAAAACATAAGATTATATCCGCAAAATCAAGCATAAAAATCCTCCTGTTTTACCATCAAAGCCGAACCGTGAGAAGGGTACGTACACGACTTATTGTCATCCTTGTCACACTTGTGGCGACAGGCAGGCAATGCAGGCAAGAGAACACAGGTACCAGGTACTGCTTTATCGACTGAACTGTCAAAATCAAGTGACATATTTTGATTGTCAAATTCAAATTATGTTTGAAGGCATAGACTATGATACTAATAGTTGCGTTTCGTTACACGCTCAGAAGATCGGATACATATTTTAATATCGATTAAAAAATCGATTATTATTCAGATTAAAAAGGATATGAAGACTATATTTAAACATTTTACGACTTGAAGATTTACCAGATAAATAAAATGCCTCCGAAGAAAACTAAAGATGATGCGAAAACTAAAGATGATGAGAAAACTAAGGATGATGAAAAAACTAAGGATGATGAGAAAACTAAGGATGATGAGAAAACAGATGATGGTGCAGAATATTTTACGGCTGTTGCTACTCCTAGGATTTCATTTAATGATTTAGAAAAGTTTATATCGTCGTTCAGTGGGGATGATAATTATGGTGTTGAAACCTGGATTAAGGACTTTGAAGACATTGCCACGCTAATGCAATGGAGTGACATAGAGAAAATAATTTATGGGAAAAGACAACTTATTGGAACTGCCCAATTATTTCTTAGATCGTCGGGTAGTTTTCGATCCTGGGCTGATTTGAAAGCCGCCTTGCTTGAAGAATTCGGCCGTAAATTAAATAGTGCTACCGTTCATAAAAAGTTAGCTACACGTAAAATGAAAAACAATGAGACCTACCAGCAATATTTCTTGCATATGAAGGAGTTAGCGCTATTAGGTGACGTTGAAGATGAAGCGATAATGGAATATGTCATTGACGGCATACGCGACCTAGAATCGAACAAAGCTATTTTATATGGCGCGTCTGATATGAAAGAATTTAGAAGAAAACTAGATTTGTACGCCGAGATGAAGAATAAGTCCTCATTAAGGACCCAAAATGCTTTTAAACCGATACCTACATCAAATCCGGCTAAAGAGAAAAATTATCGTAAGCCGATAAGTAAAACAAGATGTTATAACTGCGGTGACATTGACCATCAGACATCAAGTTGTACAAAGGGAATTAAGTGTTTCCGTTGTAATAATTATGGACATAAATCAAATGAATGTTCCAGCGCTGCTAAGAAAACTCTTAACATTCAAGGAAATGTTAAGAAAGACTGTCCTATACCTTACAAAGAAGTAACTATCAATGATGTTAAAACTACAGTGCTAATAGACACTGGAAGTGACGTGAATTTAGTCAAGAAATCTCAGTCGAATATACTAAATGTACGCCGATATAATTACAATCCAGATTCAGTAATATGTCTCACCGGAATTGCTGATCATGAAGTGCAAACTAAAGGATCGTTTTTGGCAAAGATTCAGATGGATGATTGCTACTTCGATGTTACTGTTCACATTGTTGATGACGAAGTAATACCTGTCAACCTGATACTTGGCAACCCAATACTAGATGAAGTGGAGGTGAACTTTTCTGCGGAAGGTGTTACTGCTAAGAGAATTTTACACCTTACAAGTATTGAGGATTATGAAGTTAAAGATTACGACATAGGAAGTTCAAAATTTGCAAAGGAAGTTCAATCTATGATTAATGATTACGATCCAACCAATGTGAAGAAAGAATCTAGTGTAGAACTAAAGATTGTACTAGTTGATGAAACTCCCGTATATCAAAGTCCTCGACGATTATCACCACTTGAACTCGAAATAGTGAATACTCAAATAGACGAATGGTTATGCCATAAAATTATTAAGCCGAGTCATTCCGATTTTGCAAGCCCAATAGTCCTAGCTAAGAAGAAAAATGGCAACTACCGGCTATGCATTGATTACAGAAGACTCAATAAAAATATAATTAAGGAAAGATTTCCCTTACCGCTAATAGAAGATCAAATAGACAGACTTAAGCATGCCAATTTCTTCACAACTCTTGATCTAAAGAATGGTTTTTTTCACGTTAAGGTTAACAGTGATAGTCAGAAGTACACTTCATTTGTCACACCACAAGGGCAGTATGAATTTACTAAAATGCCCTTTGGACTATGTACTGCTCCGTCCGTATTTCAGAGATTTATAAATGACGTGTTTAGAGACCTTATTATGGAGGGAACAGCCTTAACATATTTAGATGATTTAGTATTGCCATCAAGTACAGAAGAAGAAGCTATTTATAAATTGAAAAAAGTGTTTAAGACAGCAGCAGATTACGGCTTGGAATTCAACTGGGAAAAATGTCATTTCTTAAAAAGAAAGATTAATTATTTGGGCTACATTGTTACCGAAGGAGAGATAAAGCCATCTACAGAGAAAGTAGCAGCTGTTGCAAACTTTCGCATGCCAAAGGATATAAAATCGCTACAGTCATTCCTGGGGCTGACTGGATATTTTAGAAAATTTATTAGGAACTATTCTCTTATTGCCAATCCATTAACAAACCTTTTACGAAAGGGAGTCGTCTTTAACTTTGATCTAGATTGTGAGAAGGCTTTCGAAGAACTGAAAAGCATTTTGTGCCAGTCCCCTGTGTTAAGAATTTACGACCCTGAATTAGAAACCGAGGTGCACACAGATGCATGCGCTGAAGGGTATGGCGCTGTACTACTCCAAAGAAGCCCTAAAGACAATAAAATGCACCCGATCTACTATATGAGTAGGAAGACTTCAGCCACTGAAAAGAAGTATCATAGCTACTATCTGGAAGTCTTAGCTATTGTCGAAGCTGTCAAAAAGTTTAGAGTATACCTATTGGGTATTAAGTTTAAAATTGTTACAGACTGTTCGGCCATAACGATGACATTGAAAAAGAAGGACTTACCTCCAAGAGTAGCTCGCTGGGCACTCTTACTTGAAGAATACGATTACACTATAGAACACAAAGCTGGATATCATATGAAACATGCAGATGCGCTCAGTAGGTATCCGCTGAATGTTAATGTTGTTACTGATACTACTGCTCGCCTGAAAATAGCTCAAGACAACGACGTAAAAATAAAATTGATTAAAAAAGTTTTAGAACGAGAGCCTTATGAAGATTACATCATCGAAAATGATATCTTATGGAAGATTAAAGATGGCTCTAAATTAATGGTAGTACCCAAACAAATGCAACATGAAATAATCAGAAGAAGCCATGAAAAAGGGCACTTTGGTTTAGCCAAGACAGAAGAACTTATAATGCGAGAATACTATGTTCACAACTTGAAAGAGAAAATAAGATCTGTGATTGATAATTGTGTTGAATGCATACTTGTCTCGCACAAGAAAGGAAAGAAAGATGGTTACTTACATCCAATATGTAAAGGAGAGACACCTCTGTGTGCCTACCATATAGACCATCTTGGTCCGCTGATGTCCACAAATAAAAACTACAAATACATTCTCACAATCGTAGACGGGTTCACGAAATTCACGTGGATCTACCCTACAAAGACTCTTTGTACTCAAGAAGTTCTTGATAAACTTAAATTGCAACAACAGACTTTTGGCTCACCACAGATAATAATAAGTGATCGTAACGCTTCATTTACCTCCAAAGAATTTAAAGAATATTGTGAATCCGAAGGAATTACCCATCATACCATTACAACAGGTCAACCAAGAGGTAATGGTCAGGTAGAAAGGATACATCAAATAATAATCAACGTACTTGCCAAATTAACCGTTGATGATCCAACAAAGTGGTATCGTAAAATAAGTGCCGTACAAAGATGTATTAACGGTACATACCAAAGAAGTATTGGCATGACACCTTTTGAACTGTTAACAGGAATTCAGATGAAAGATCAAAATCATGATATTGCGCAACTCATTGAAGAAGAGAAAATCCAACAATTTACCGACAAAAGAGAAGAACTAAGAAAGATGGCGAAAGAGAATATACAAAAGATTCAAGAAGAAAATAAGAAACATTATAATAAGAAAAGGAAGAAAGCTTATGAGTACAACGTTGGGGACTTAGTTGCTATTAAAAGAACCCAATTCGTGCAAGGTTATAAATTGCATCAAAAATATCTAGGCCCCTACAAAGTTGTCAAGAAAAAGAGAAATGATCGGTATGATCTTACGAAGGTTGGCCAAGGATAAGGTCCAATCAACACATCCAGCTCTGCTGATATGATGAAGCCATGGATTACAAGTGATCCTTCACCGTACTCATCTGAGGCAGATGAGTGAGCAGGATAGCCGTGTGGGATATGTTTTATTTTATATTTCGTTTTATTATTTTTGGTCTTTTTTCTGGCAACACTGATTGACAGGTAGTGTGATTTTGTAAAAGAAAAAGAACGTTGTGAACCTTACGAAATAAAATTAAAGAAAAAATAGCAGTGAATCTTATTACTCCCGCGACAATCCCACAGATATTGTAATTAATTAATAAATTTCCAAATCGTTTATTATAAATAGCCAACTAAAAAATATTTTCGGTTTGTATATTTACTGGATATGAAATTTCTGTTAATGAAATGTATAATATATGTCTGTCATTTTCGTAATTAGCACCCCGAGAAACCTCAAAATGACACCAAAATGTTATTTTTTTCGAAAAAAGAAATTATCCGCCATTTTGGATTTCAAAATGGATGCCATTTTCGTAATCAGCACCCCGAGAAACCTCGAAAATGACACCAATAACATTTTTTTAAATAAAGACAATATTCGCCATTTTGGATTTAAAAATGGATGCCATTTTCGTAATCAGCACCCCGAGAAACCTCGAAAATGACACCAATAACATTTTTTTGAAATAAAGAAATATCCGTCGTTTTGGAATTGAAAATGTGTAAAATAATATCTCTCACAGCACAGGTAGTATAAACCATTATAACTGCTTACTTCTTTTTTTGAAGTCGGTTAATTAAAACAAATACGAGTCTGCCCTGAAAGTTATGTCCCGAGCTACTAATTCGGGCGGCAGCAGCGGACGCAGCTCGGGCGCGCCTACCCGCGTCTCACCCCTCACACCCCGCACGATTGCCCTGTCTAGACGGCTTCGTTGGACGACTGTATTGGTTTATAGACTGTGCTAATACTTATATGCTTACATATTTTTTTTTGTAAATACATACTTAAATCTTAGAGGAGATACCACTGGAGAGAGCATGATGCGCTAACCCCCTCTGCCAAATTTTTGGTCATATGGTCAGGTCATTCTTTATTTGTGTGCGTGTATTTTTGAATGTGTTGCGAGTTTACTATAGTGTGGGTATGCGTGAAAGTGTATCTGTGTGTGTTTACTTCGCCTCCCGCACCCCGCAAAAGTGCCACGAAAATATTGTTCGGGGAATCGACGCGTTACTAACTCCTTTGGTACTTTCTCTGAGACTTAAATAGATAAATAACACCCAGACACTTGGTGGGAATCGAACTCACGGCCCTTCGGGTAGCAGCCAGGGTGTCTAACCACTAGACCAACGGGCCCGTCGATAGTGTTTGTCGTGTTACAATCAGATCAGCATCAGCGACATTGTGTCTTGCCGTTCAAAAGATCAAATAGGAAAAAAAAATACGACGAAAGTACAACAAACTAAAAGGCCAAATGTGGCTACAAGCAGATCCTTCAAGTTAAGCCTGGAATGTATAGATACCTGTTCTCCAAAGACACCTGGCCGCGGGAGGGTCCCCCGCGTATAATGCTTCAGACCACCGGCCGGAGAGTCTCAGTCTATTGCCAGTGCTGGCAGCAGTTACTGCCCCGCGGACTTCGTGCCTGCTGCTAGACCAAGAGCTAGCCTGTGGACAATCATGATGCTAGAGAAATGCTCACATCTTTATTTACAAAAGGCTTTGCTTAATTTGGGATCAGATGGCCATGTATAAGTTTTGCAAGGATATTATTATTATAGTTAGTTACCTTAATGAAGTTGAGTTTGCAAGAGATGTCGGTACCATGACAGGTAATATGCATATCCCCGTATTGGTCCACCCACCGCTGTCCGCCAAACAGATTATGCACGCATGTCGTCACCTGAATAAATGAAACACCGTTATTACTATAGGTGTCCCTATGTTCATACATTTTGAGGGTCTGGGCCTTAGGCGTCTATCGAGAACGGCGGCGACCCCGAGGAGGACGGCGGCAGGGTTGCGACCCCCGTCCCCGTGAGGAACGTAACAGGTTCCCAAGGACTAGGCACTGAGGGGTACCTCGTGCAGATCCCGCCGGGGAACCTAGTATCCCTAACATGTGGCGATGCGACAGTCGCCAGGGGATTAGTTCGTAAGTATTTCGAAGATTCCCCCCATGATGAAGCATCGGCACACGAGAATGGATCTACGGTGGGATCAGGCGTGGTTATAGCGTGGGTACGATTCCCACCTTGCGTCTTGAGTGCTTCAAGTGCGTAACCTATTTAGGATAAAAATTTTTAGACGTTTAAAAGCAAGAAGTTAAGTTTGTCAATTTGACGAGAGTTAATTTTATATTGGGGGAGGGGGAAAATCATGACCCCTGCGTCAAAAAAAGGCATCTTGGGGAACGCAGTATATATAGGTGGTAGGTAATCCAATAGAAAGACGCTGCTGCCCGTCTTCTCGTTTTCCCTTAGTCGCCTCTTACGGACACCCAACGGGCTATTCTTACCCAGACTTCATCATCGGATCGGATGGGAGGGGGCTATTCTTACCCAGACTTCATCATCGGATCGGATGGGAGGGGGCTATTCTTACCCAGACTTCATCATCGGATCGGATGGGAGGGGGCTATTCTTACCCAGACTTCATCATCGGATCGGATGGGAGGGGGCTATTCTTACCCAGACTTCATCATCGGATCGGATGGGAGGGGGCTATTCTTACCCAGACTTCATCATCGGATCGGATGGGAGGGGGCTATTCTTACCCAGACTTCATCATCGGATCGGATGGGAGGGGGCTATTCTTACCCAGACTTCATCATCGGATCGGATGGGAGGGGGCTATTCTTACCCAGACTTCATCATCGGATCGGATGGGAGGGGGCTATTCTTACCCAGACTTCATCATCATCATCATCAGCCGGAAGACGTCCACTGCTGAGCATAGACCTCCCCTCTAGAACGCCACAATGAACGACAATTGGCTATTTGCATCCACCGGTTACCTGCGACGCGAACAATGTCGTCTATCCACCTAGTGGGAGGCCTGCCTACGCTTCGTCTTCCGGTTCGTGGCCGCCATGAGAGAACCTTTCTTTGCTATCGATTCTTCGAGCGATGTAGCCTGCCCATTGCCACTTCAACTTGCAAATTCTAAGACCTATGTCAGACTTTACCAGTATTAATTAGTCAAAACTGTTGATAATAATACCTTGTTCCAACTGTAATGGTCTCCTGTGGAGACGAGTCTGACGTGCACTCGTCCGGTGGGCTGGAACTCCATGGACTTGCCCCAGAACTTGGTCTTGATCCTCGCCTCCTGCCAGAAGAACCACCGGGAAGACTCCGCGTGGCACGCAGATATTGGCGGGTGGTGGGACACCTGATATACATCATTATCATCGGTACACGGAAGATAGAACGCCACAATGAACGACAATTGGCTATTTGCATTCACCGATTGCCTGCGACGCGCATAATCAAAGTCAAATTCAAAATTATTTATTTCAAATAGGCTTAACGCTAGCGCTTTTGAATGGTCAATTTTTTAAAAGCTACCACCGGATCACAACGCGGCTTCAACTGAGAAGATCCGGAAAGAAGGAAGAAACTCAGCGGGCTTGTATTTTTTTTTATTTTTTTTAAACATTGTCTTGTTAGAATTGGATCAATAGTGTGTTGCCGTTCAAAAGATTTACATCAAACTAGGCGTTCAAAGGGAGAATAGTCGGACAAGTCCCCCCCCCCCCCCCCAAACAGCACCCGCGCTCGAGTTAACTCGAGCAATATCGTCAGTCCACAATTTTTCAATTCACCCAGTTGGAGGTCTGCGTTAGGCGGCCATGCTAGGGTGAGTTTTGTACGGAGAACTTGGGATCCCTTTAAGATACTAACGTAGGCTTTTACAGAGGTTTTAAGTGAGTAGTATAAACTCTTTCGATACACCGGCTAATACGAATCGTGGTCTATTTTATCAAATGAAACCGTAAACGATGATCGGATGTTTGCAAAACGTCAAGCTCTCTGTTTGGCGTTTCATTTCACTTGACTAAGAGTTTTTTGCCCGAATGCCGAAGGTAGTAAAAGTATATTTCAATGAGTAGTATTCGCGTAAATCCACACACGTCATCTGATCTCAAACTAGTCAGAACCTGGTCTATGGAAACCAAACAACTGATACCAATACTTATATACTTTTTTTTGTAAATACATACTTAAATAGATATAACACCAAGACACTTGATGGGAATCAAACCCAAGAACTGTTGGGTAGCGCCCAGGGTGTCTACCACTAGACCAACAGGCCCGTCAAAATTGGAATTGAAATTTGAAAATGTGAATACAGGATATTATTACTAGTAGTTTTTAATGGTAATTGTTGAGATTTCTCTGTGGGTATCATCGATATAATATATAAACTAGATAAACATTCACGAACAAAATGACATATAAAATGTGGTCGTGGAGGTTGCAAACTTATCTGTGTTGGTGGCGGAAACGTGAACTAACGATTTTATAATGATAATGACTTGTAGAATGATAATGACGTTTTCATATAGACAGTAGCGACACTCCTATCGGCAAAAATAAATTTGTCAGGATGTGGCTTGTAAAGAAATAGCGACACAAGGGCGCTATTTCTCGCTACCACTTTTTGAACCGTGACACCAAATCTAGTTTATATATTTTAACGATAGTGGATATGAAGTTATTTGTGTAACCACAGTGATTGGATTACTAAATATTAAGAAATTTCATAACTAACAGTACTTAATTATATCCTATAAACAATCTAAATATAAATTGGATAGCATAAATGGTGATAAAAAGTGTACCATTATATTATACTCCACCTACCCATCAATCAGTTTCAAGTTTTGAATTTCATTGTGTTACATACTGTATATTAAACTATAGTGTAACACAAACTAACCTGTTCAGCCACAAACTTGAAGCCCTTATCGTCCCTAACACACTCGTATGTCTCGGCAAGCAGTGGGTTGAAAGGCTTGGAAGCGGCGCGGTGTGCGGACGAGGCGTATGCGCTCACTGCGAACGCAGCTATGAGGGCCATGCGCTCCATCGCGTTGGAACACTCCGACGCTGAGTCCAGGAGTTCAGAGTACTCCAACTCTTCACACAGACGCTGGAAATGTCATCATCATTGTAGCCAAAAGACGTCCACAGCTGAACAAAGACCTTAAAAGGGAGGAGTTGCTATAAGTCCCACGCTTCGTCCGTCCCTGTGAGCATCGTGACTGGTTCCCGGGGGGCTACAATGCGCCACCCGGCGGCGGGCTCAAAGGCAAGGCACTAGGGGACCCCTGCTGCAGATCCCACCGGAGAGACCTGGGTCTCCTTTCAACGCCGATGCGACAGCCGCGGGGGTTTTAGTGGGTAAGAATCCCACATACCCCGGTCGAGCCCCACAGCTCCCGGGGATTTTTTGAAGATTTTACCCCCGCGTCAAAAAAAAGCCCCACGCTTGGCAGGCATCTTGGGGGTCGCAGTATACGTGGTAGGTAATCCAATAGATAATAGCGGTAACAGCTCAGTGGGCGAGCCTTGGAAACAATGTGCGCAGGTTCGAACCCCGGCTCGCACATCTGATTTCTTTAATCATGTGCGAATCGTCTTTGTGCGATTGTTACTAGCTTTCGGTGGAGGAAAAACATCGTGAGGAAAACCTAGATGTCTGAGAAAGCCTAACTAGCTTCCGAATGACGTGTGAAGTCCGCCAACCCTCACTTGGCCAGCGTGGTGGACAACGGCCTAAGCTCCCTTATCTTGAGGGGAGGCCCAGTGATAGATAGATAGATAGATAAAGTCTTTATTTGTATCGAAAGACAAAACATAACTAAAAAAAAAAACAAGGTACTAACACCATAAGTGGCCAGTGGGACATAATCCAGAGCTGGCATTGTTGTTGTTATATCGAATCACGTTTCTGCTGACTTATTACACGCGTAACAAGATTTAGATTAAAATGAGATGTTCCATTTTGGACCAACACTATGTACACTACATGGAAAAATAGGAAAAACATAGGAGTTTCATAAAAAAAAACTTATAAATTAATCTGAAGCAGAGTACAATTGTACAAAATGATTACTTTTGCAGTTATTTAGTATGTCCACCCTGTTTTTAAGGCAGCCATGACAGTTGCGTTTGACGTTGGTTTACTACTTTACAGTTAATGCTATAGTTGACGTTTCGTAATAGATTGTTTACGCGTGGAGTACATAATGTATTTCGGAGTTTTTAGTGATTATTTATGTTTGCGGACATTCATTGACTGTTTCTTTCTTGGCCTGGGGCTTTACTGTATTGATTATCGCCTTTGATTTGGATTGGAATGCGCAACAAGTTCAATCGCAGGTATAGTCAGTTGTCAAAATGACATTTTAGTTACGTATTTCCGATCCATCATATTATTGTGGGGTGTTGCTACAGTAGTATTATGTTCTCTTTGGTGTTGTTCTCCTTGATCTAGATATCATAAATGTACAATAAAACGAAGCAATATTAAAAAGATAACATTACAAAACAGTTACTATATTGATTAGTTATTTAAACATATAGTGTACATGGTGTTGGCCCAGGCTCTATACATTTCTGGAACAACTCCTTTAACCCGTCTAGTCATAAGTGGTTAAATTTTCAAAGCTCTTACCTGCAGCATGTTCAAAGGTTCATTGATGGTTACCGGCATGGAGATCTGACTGAGGTCCTTGCCGATGTTCTTGTATAGAAGATTCCAAAGACTAGGACCACCAGCCGAAGGCCGAGGGGCCGGAAGCCGAGTCCGCCTCGACCAGCCGCCGGCTTGCTGAGTTGGGGCCGAACTGGTCTCGTCTTCCCGCACTCGTAGGGTCACTTGTTCGGCTGATAACACTGTGTATGATACATTATGGTTTAGCCCAGGGGTCTCCAAACTTTGTTGCCCGACGGCCGAATTGATTGCCTATCCGCAGAATCTTAACCCTGATTCTTACTAAGGATGATGACAACGATACCAACCATGCACGACAGTTTCGCTATCGCGGGCCGGTTAGGGAGTGCTCACGGGCCAGATTTAGCCCGCGGGCCGTAGTTTGGAGACCTCTGCTTTAGCCTATTGCCTCAGATTGGAGAGTGGCAGAAATTGATAGTGGCTGTTATGAAAATCAGCGTCAGATTCAAGCAAGCGTGCGGCCCGCCTGATGGTAAGCAGTCACCGTAGCCTATAGACGCTAGCAACACCAGATGAATCACTAGCGCGTGGCCGACCCTTATGACATTAGATATTAAGTCTTTGTGTCCGGTAATTTCACCAGCTACAGTGCCCTTTACGCCGGAACACAGCAATGCTTACACACTGCTGCTTGGCGGCAGAATGACACTGCGGTGATAACTACCAGGACGGTTCCTTGCACAAGGAACTTGTCACATAACAAATAAGTTTTTGGGTTATTTACATACTATTTAATACGAATATTTTGAGACAATCTACACACTGTCATCTGATCCCAAACTAAGCAGAGCCTTATACCACAGTGTACAAACTACTACAGTGGGTCGACGCCTTTGATGTTTGAGTAAAAGCCGACACCGCATGGCGTACTCCGCAGCACGTAGGGTTGTAACAGTTTGTTTTAATAATTTAATTAAAATATTATATTTTTACTTATTTGGCCATAGTAAAATACTAACTGCCGCACTCAGAAACTTTAATTATAATTAAGTCACTTTTTAATATCTATTTATTCGACTGTCGGAGCCATATAAGATTAATTTCGATTATTGAACACGAGATAATTGTCATCTCTACTCACTATCTGCGTATTAAGCATCAATGGGCTTTAAGTGTCGAAAAAATCAGATTTAATAAAATGGATTAATAATCATTAACTTTAATTGACGTTTGTAGGTTCGGCAGTTAGTAAAGTATATTTATATATAGCGCTGCATAGTAACGAATACAAAAAGGCATTTCGTGGAGACAAATTCAAATAATAACGAAACTGACATTTATAACATTTCTTGAAAAAAAAATGTCCGCCATTTTGGATTCGAAAATGGATGTCATATTCGTAATTAGCACCCCAAAATACATCGAAAATGACACCAATATTATTATTTTTTCAAAAGAAGATATCCGCCATTTTGGATTTGAAAATGGATGCCAGTTTCGTAATCTATGGTTTGTGTAATTTTTGTCATTTACGTCCGCCACTTTGTTTACGTTGGCGTTATTAAAAATATGACAAAATGTATAAAATAATACCTCTCACACAGCACAGGCAGTATGAACCATTTTAATTGCTTACAGAAAAAAAATGCGTACACCACGAATTGAGAACTTCCTCCTTTTTTGAAATCGGTTAATTAAAACAAATACGCGTCAGCCCTCAAAGTCATGTCCCGAGCTACTATCTAATTCGGGCGGCAGCAGCGTACGCAGCTCGGGCGCGCCTACCCGCGTCTCACCCCTCACACCCCGCACGATTGTCCTGTCTAGACGGCTTCATTGGACGACTGTATGGTTTATAGACTGTGCTTATACTATGGAAACCAGATTACTAATACTAATATACTTTTTTTTTGTAAATACTGACATGACATAAACTCAAACTCAAAAATCTTTATTTCAAATAGGCTTAACGCTAGCACTTTTGAATCGTCATTTTTTAAAAGCTACCACCGGATCACAACGCGGCCTCAACTGAGAAGATCCGGCAAGAAACTCAGCGGGCTTGTCATTTTTTCACTTTTTTTTAAACATTGTTTTGTTACAAATGAATCGACATTAGCGATATTGTGTCCTGCCGTTCGAAACATAAAGCAAGGGAGAAAAGAAGAAAACAATAAATTACGACAAACTAAAAGGCCAAAGGGATAGAAGTCGGACCAGTCCCCCCAAGCAGCACCCGCGCACGAGTTGACTGCTCGGAGCAGCCATCACTCCCCTCAACCATATTGGAGGGAAGGGGGTGACCCGCCACACGAAGCCGCCACAAGCAAAGACTTTTCGATGGCGAGCATGACCGAACCAAAATCACAGTGACACATACAAGAAACACCAAGACACTAGTTGGGAATCAAACCCACGACCTATTGGGTAGCAGTCAGAGTTTCTAACCAGTAGACAAACAGGCCTGTCGTATACTTACTTATACTTTTTTTTGTAAATAAACGTTTGAAGAACGTGACTAAAAATCGAACAATACATCACGATGTCTTTGATAAGCTATGTCTCATTACAGTTACAAATAATAAGGCTAACATATCTGTGGTGTAATACGCTTACAGTCAGAATTATCGGAGCTGGCCGACCCTTCTTCACTGCTGAGGGATCCCGCTTCGGATGAAGAATCTCCATCCAGCTCTATCACCCCAGCCTGGAACAAACAATATAGGTTTTAAGTCTATTAGCTAATATGTTTCTAGCGACCCCGAGACGAGCACCGCGACGACCGAGTGGAGCATTTCTGTTGACCCCCGGGACGTGCTCTATCGAGCGTCTGGCGAGCTCCTAACATAGAGCCAAGAGACTCTTCAAGTGTCGCTGGAGGCCACCTGTAGCGGCCAATTGTAGCGACCTGAGGGCCTAGACAAGATGCAATCGCTCCATAGCGAATCTATTTCTTCATTCGTTAACGGTGTCAATTCCCTAAGAATAGAATAGAATAGAATAGAATAATAATTTATTTGAACACCGCAAAACAATGTAGCACAATTTTAACAAAAAAGAGAAATTTAAAAAAAATAAACGACAAATAATCATACATTAAAAAAAAAAAGAAATAAAAATACTATTAGGTATAGCATTTTTATAACTACTTATTATAAAAATACTATTACTTAAATACTAAATAAAAATATAATAGGTAGGTACTATGTGCCACAAAGAGGCAGGTTCAAATGGGTCCCAGATCAGCTTATTGTCAAGCGTATGCCTGACGCTGGTTTTCATCTGGGCCCTGTGTTCCACGGATGTCATCCAGTGGTATGAACTTAGATATGAATTTACAATTTTTGAAAAAAGAACCAAAGAAAAAAAAAATTACAATTGACATGCGATGAATAAAATAATACAAATACCACTAACTACAAATTGAAACAAAACTGCTACGAAAGTAAACCTGAAATAAACCGCGATATAATCCGTAAAAGCAGTTTTATTTCAATAAATGCTAAACTGACAAATTCACAAATTTAACACAAATAAAATCTAGAGCACTATGCTTGGGGCAATTACTTAACCACATTATATCAACGAAAAATTATAAAAATAATCATTAATAATATGAATAATTATTTAAATAGTAGGTAGGTAGCGAATTACTAAACATTATTGTATTAAAATTAATACTATTAAATATTAGAAGATTAATAATTACAATAATCTCTAAAATAAAAATGATAAATTAATAAAATAAATAATTAAAAGATTGGATACATTAAAATATTCTGAAATATAATATAATTAAATAACCGATAAATTATGAATGTTTACGTCACCGAAATCACGCTGCGCACTTATCAGATGTTCACGCAAATGCTTCCTGAAAGTGATGATGTACCCTACAATTTGTCACGTGATTTTTCAATGACATAAGTAATTCTCATACATTTTTATACTTTCTATTAGCGATAACGCTTGTAGAATGTTACATTGTCTAGGGGGGCTGTCTGGAGGCTATTTGCTGTAGGTTTGGCCAGTTAGCGCATACAACGACGAAGCTCGCCTGTCGGCTACATATCATCGCCCTGTTACGTCGTTTTATTAACTAACTTAAAAAAACAGGAGGAGGTTCTCAATGGGGATAATGACAGGGTAAAAAAACAGTAATTCTGATTAGTCCATCGGTTAGTTATCAAAAAATATTGAATAGGTACATATTTTTTTATTTAACAAAACAATATAAATTGACGAAAGATAAAGAGAGTCAAAGTTCGGGAGTGGAGGCTTGTGACGCCACGCCTCAGTAAAAAGTGATTGACGTGACGTCACGCGAAATTCATGATGAAAATCTTCATGTTTTGTTTAATTGACAAAAGAAAAATAACGTGTCCAAATTTTTTTGATGATCTAAATGACGGACTAAATAGGATTTTTCAGTCATCTAGCCTATTCGTCTATATATTTTTTTTATCTGTTGTAATCTGGTGATTACTTATTATACGTTATATTTTCTTAAATATTTCCTTGACAGTGGTTTTTCTGGAGATCCCGGTCACAAGGACTAAGGAAGACATAATTTGACCGTGATGATGATGACCCGGTGGTAATTGCAAAATCTTTTTTTTTTTAACTTATAAGATAGTGCTTGACTGCAGTCCCACCTGATGGAAAGCGGCGACGCAATCGAGGATAGCAAAACACACTAGCTTATTAAAAGCCTATTCACTCTAGTCTTAAAGACACCCACATTATAATCGGGCGGGAAAACCGACGCAGGCAAACTGTTCCAGTCCTTAGCTGTCCTTGTTATAAATGAAAAACTGACAATATGTAAGTGCCCCCGTGAGGAATATGCGAAATAAAGAAATTTGAATTTATGAATAATACCTCGTCAGCGCCAGTGATCCCGGCCGCCTTCAATTCGTCCTCGTGCTCTTCAGCATCGAAGAATTCAGACGCAGACACGCACGACGAACTATAGCTCAGGGATTGTTGAAACTGCCTCGTAGCCTGCTGTTAGAACAAAAATTTTCACATATACAAAATAGAAACGCTAAGATTCAACATTTTGTATATTATCAATGATATTTTATCCAATAAATATGCCATTAGCGCACGAAATGTGAAACAACGAAATTTACGCAAATTGGGTAAACTAAGCAGTAAGTCACGCGTCGGTAAAATGTAAAGACTGTGACGTGTGCCTTTGAAAATCAAGTAAAACGCTTCCATGCGTATTTAGAAAATGCACAATGTACTGTATCAAAGTAATTAATAAGGAAAGGATATCATACCTTAACTATATATGAGAAAGTATTTTAATTACATGAGTCACAATTTTCGGCGCGCATTAGTAGGGATATAACATATCTATGGTTATTAATAATTTGTTAAAAAGAATCTGTATATAAATACCTTAGACGAGATACCACTGGAGAGAACATGATGCGCTAACCCCTCTGCCAAATTTTTGTTCATATGTCCAGGTGATTCTTTATTTGTGTGCGTATCTTTTTGAATGTGTTGTGAGTTTATTATAGTGTGCGTATGCGTGAAATTGTATCTGTGTGTGTTTACTTCGCCTCCCGCAACCCGCAAAAGTGCCACGAAAAATTCGTTCGGGGAATCGACGCGATACTAGCTCCATTCTAATTACTCTGAGATAAATACAGATATGCGGGTAGATAAATACACATACCGCATCGGAGTTGGGTCCCATGGAGGATATCTCGGCGAGGTCGGAGACATCGTGGATGCGCGACAATCGGGTCCTGAGCTCTGCGCACAAAACTTCACTCGTCATTATTAACGTACGCATTATAATAATAATAACACCCCCCCCCCCCCCCTGGCGATACGACCACAGATCTTTCACAAGATCAGCCATTTACTAGGGAGATATTATAATGCACAAGTGTTTGCGTAGACACAAGTGCACTCTGTCGTCTTTTACTCTCACAATACGATGGTACGGAAGACTGACACGATCGGGAAGATGATTTTTTTTATGCTACCAGGGTGGCAAGCAAGCATGCGGCCCGCCTGATTGTAAGCAGTTACTGCAGCCTATAGACGCTAGCAATACCAGAAGAATACATTAGATTTTAAGTCTTACGTCTGATAACTTCATCAGCTACAGTGCCCTTCACGCCGGAATACAGTAATGTAATGTAATGCTTGGCGGCAGGATATCGGATACTGCGGTGGTACCTACCTGGATGGTTCCGTGCACAAGGAACCTTTTTTTGCTATAGCGGGAGAAACCCTCAATATGTCCCTGGGATCTGTGGGTGATAGTCAACCGAGGTATGGTTCTTACCCACTAAAACCCCCACAGCTGTCGCATCGGTACATGAGGGGTTGAACCTGTGTCCTCCGGTGGGATCTGCCTTTGAGCCCGCCCAGGAAGGCGCATTATAATAATACTCATTTATTTCGGAGAACAGGATTCATAACGGTTAGTAACAATTAAAAACTTAACACTAATGTCCGTAATACATTGCAGCAATTGGACAATAACTTAAAAATTAAGTGGACCAATAGCACCCAGACCAAGACAGGTAGAAACCGGTTACTTGATTGCATGCAGTCGTAACCAGCGTGCCAGCATTGGCGAGTCCCACCGGTCCACCAATGCACGCAGAATGCTGCACTACTACGGCGGATGCGCGACAGGCATCCGCCGTAGTAGTGCAGCATGATGGCAGCGAAACCATCAGAACCTGTTACGATGCTCACGGAGACGAGGGTCGGAACCCCGCCGCCATTCTCCTCAGAATCACTGCCATACTCAATAAACGTACACAAGAGACCTAAAAAACCTATGAAAAAGGAACCTATACTCCATTTCAAATAAACAAGAAAACGCTTACAACTTTGTTATGCGGTCGTAAAACACGCCCGCGGCTTATTTTTGACAATGCAACGCGGTAGCAAAAACGGCTTGGTAATACAAAGTTGTTTTTGCTGTCACGCCAAGTAAAAAATTTAGGCATTATGTAGTTATTGACGCGCAAACGAATTTGTAATCGTTTACAAGTTTATTCGAAACGGACTGTACTTGCTAATCCAATGCTAGTTGTTATACAAATAGCAAGTCTCACCGGAATTCTGGTGCAATGCCGTTGTGAGATTGGTCCGTAGCGCGGCCATGACGGCGGAGCCGGGCGACGCCGCCGCCTCGGCCGCGTCCATTGCCGCCCGCAGCCGCCCTCGCTCACACACCTACCATACAGAGACGGTAATGGATGGGGGGCTACAGTTGTGTGTCGCTGCGGTCACTACTCCCTTAGACAAGTTATTATTCTACAGTACGACACTTTAACTTTCTTCACAAGGTGGTAGGTTCCTTGTGCATGGAACAGTCCAGGTAGGTACCACCGCAGTGTCAGATATTCTGCCACCAAGCAGCAGCAGTGTAAGCATTGTATTCTTTTCAATTATGTTGTTCTAGGCTCAATTCACACCAAGATGGCAACGTCCGGCAGCGCACTTTCAGTGAGAAATTTTTTTAAACTTTATCTACAATACGTAAAAAAACCAGTTTCGCTTGAAAAAACTTGACGCCGCTCGAGGCCGCTCGCAGATTTCAGGCTTTTCTCTTTAACTCAAAAAAACGTTTGCCCTAAACAACAACCGATTATGCGAATTCAAGTGTAAATGCAATATCTTAATCGTCATCATCATTACCAGCCTGAAGACGTCTGCAGCTGAATAAAGGTCTCCCACTTCCAACGCTACAATGAACGACAGTTGGCTATTTGCATCCACCGGTTACCTGCGACGCTCACAATGTCGTCAGTCCACCTAGTGGGAGACCTGCCTACGCTGCGTCTTCCAGTTCGTGGCCGTCACTCGAGAACCTTTCCCTATTGGTAATCGGTTCTTCGAGCGATATGGACTACACATAGCCACTTCAACTTGCAGACTCTGAGAGCTGCAATATCTTACCAAAGTAGAAACAACTCCTTTCAAACTGGACACCAGGTCTTTAGCCAGCACCGTGAAGTCCTCCCTGAGCTGATGGTCTGGTGTCAGGCTGGTGATGGAAGCGGGACCCTGTCCCAGGTTCTCCGCCCCGGGCAGGGACTGAGGCCTGGCGGCCGCGCATGCTGTAATTATACCACCAGTGACGATCAGACTGACAATTTATTTAGTGCCAAAGTAAATTATACATTATGTTTGCATTACACTCGTCACTTTGTCCAATATCTGATCCGTAGACAGAATATGCCAAGACATCTAGCTAGCGTGCCGCCGATAAGGACATAAAATCAGCATTCTTACACGAAACACATGTTATGGATATTTATCCAAATGCGGCTAGTATGTAGTTTAAACAATATTTCTTAAACCCCAAAGCTAGATTGTGACCGAAAAAACTTCAAAAGTAGTTCTTCAAGTCTGTGACAGATGCTGAACACGCTGAAGGACAAAAAATCATATGCTCTGTTTCTTTCTATCACATGTAACATATATAAATGCATTCTTTTCATATGGGAATAAGAAATAGTGTCCATCTCTCTGCAGATCCATCCTCTAAGATTTGATCAAATTTCTTTGACGTATGCTCATTCCACACGTCCAATATCGTTGTCTATTTTTTTTTTTGGAATATGTGTAGTTGACAAAATGGAGGAACGTGGAGCGACCTTATGCGCTGCTATTATCATTCGAGCAATATTTAAAAATAAATAATCCATACAAAAAAATAAATAACATGAAAGTTAGATAAAGACACTCATTGTAAAAACAATGAGTGAGTAAAAAAATTTCGTGAAAATTTGCTTAAACATAAAAATGTTTAAGCAAATTTTCACGAAATTTTATTTGCAGCCATTTTGATTGAAATGCCAAAATCTTTGATCAAAATCGGTGTCGCTAGTAAATTGGATGAAGTCAACCATTTTCTTTGGTCAAATGTAAATTGGACAAAGTTTGAGTAGTGGAATACCAGCCTTAGATTCCTCCAAACATATACATTGTATACAAAGACGTAAGTAAGATTATGATGGTGAACTAAAAGCATGCAAAAATAAGGTGTTGAAATGAATGTGATACAACTGATGTTTAACAATAATGATGAAAGGTTATAATAATTAATATGCTTTTAATTTGTGATGTTAGCCAAAAGATGCCAACGAATTAGCTCCATTTATTATGATCGCACGTGTTGATCAAATTAAGCAAATGTGAAGATTATATTTTATGTGTAAAAATCGAACAGTTAGTAGCAGAAGAATTTTGTTGATCAAGGATATACACCATATCGTTCGAAAAGCAAGAATCGAGCAAATTTGTAGCAACATAGGATGTTTTTTTTATAACCTATAGGTATGCGCTTAACCACAAACTCACAAGATGGTAAGTGAAGATGTGATCTAAGATGTAATAAGATGCCTGTTTACTCTAGACTTGAAAATACTCAATTTAAAAAACCACACTTGTCTTTTAACCAGCTAAATGATACCCCTGGTAAGTACTGGTCACTAGTCATCAAAACAAAAATAACCTAAGCTTGCTTTATATATTTTTGGCGCCTGGTGTAAGTAAAGACTATTGATGTTCATATCGTTTAAAATATTAATAGAAAAACTCACTGTGCTGCGCTTCGCATTCCCTTAACACTTTGATAACATACTGGCATATTATCTTGGCAATTGGCAGTATCATAGCACCATTGTCTGGCATTCTCAGAAAACACGGGCCACTTTAAACTTAGTTATTTGAATAAACATCTATTTCACAATATTTTTTTCTAATAACACTGTCCGCTAATACTTTCTTCTTGCATCATAAACGTTATATGAATGATTAAAACAATACAATTTGTTTGTTCTCTATTCGACTTTTTTTAATACAAATCGATCTTTATTTGCATCCACATAAAGTTTTAACTTGATTGCATGGCTTAAGATGTTTGTATTTATAAGAAGATCATTGATAAACCAAGATTATGCTTATCTACGATAAATTCAGGCAAGAGATAAGAGTAAAGGCTGTATAGAATGTATTACAAGTATCTCTAAACAATTTTAGATGTTATATTAGTAAAATGAATTGTTGGTACTCGGCATACCCTGATGGGGCACATACAACCAGATAGATGGTGCCATCATTGATTTCTGAATCGTGCAAGCGAAGTTTCAAAGTACATTCACTGTCGCAACATCATAACATCAACTGTTGAGGATTTCGGCCCTGACTGAGCATCACACCTCGCTCGGTCGGAGGATCATCCCTTTAGCCGACCCGCCGTCACCCCGCTACAAAACTATAAATTACTTATGTGTTCTAATGCTCAATATTGTGTATTTTTGATTTCCACACTCTCCACAAGAGTAATTCAATGATATATACATATTAAATGTCACGCTACAAGGGGGGACCTACGGGTACGTTCAGAGACACAGGACAGTTATGGATCATTAGCATTTACGGTATTATCTAATCGACATGGTACTGGTATTATTGCTACTTTTGTGGCATTTGTAACGGTATTTATTACCACGATCTATTCTAGCGTGTAAATTGTAAACAATGCATTTTATATTGCTATCTATTCGACAAGCAGTTGGTTTATAGACAGTATACAGGGTGACTTGGATTATGTTTGAAATATTACAGAGGCTTGTCCAGAAACGGAGAAAATTGTTTAAGGCACTGTATGAGACTATAGTCAAACTTTTTTTTTGTAATTATGATTTTGCTTATTACTTAGGTAATTTAATTTTATAATATTAAAAAAGCTTTAATTTAGAAAAAAAACTCATATAACTGCTTCATATAACAAACTTATGTAATAAGCCACATTTTTCCATTCACCTATATGTGCTTCAGATACAATATGGCCAGGCAGATGGCTGACAAAAGATTCACCAACCAACTCTATTCCATTACTCTTATCGACCGAAGTCGTATAAAAATAAGCCTCAATAGTGAATTTCTTTTCAGTTATATCTGCCAGGGCCCTAGAGCAGAATTCCCGAACCTTTTTTGGGTCAAGCCCCCTAAGAGACTATATAATAAGTTCATGTCCCCATTTAAACTATTCCGATTGATTTAAACGATTAATGTAATCTTTTTAACCAAAATAAGTCTAGGTAGTTTGTATACACGATTATCATCCTTGCGACCCCCTAAGATATCTCTGCACCCCCTAGGCGAGCTTTTCTTGAACTCTCAGCTTGAGAAATTCTGCCCTAGACGATATCAACCAAGAGATAATCTTACCGAAAATACGAGTGATAATGTATACGAAAAGGATCCGTAAAAGGGGGATTATCGAAAAAACGTAAAATAAAAACGGTCTTACGAACTAAAGTAGATGCCAGAAATGTTGAAAGAAACACTGGAAGGGAAGACGAGAAAAATATTCATTAGACAAATACAAATTACAATAATTAAATAAATATAATGGTGATAAGCTGCGCAATTTGTATGTTTTAAGAACCCTTCGTTTATAATATGGAAGTTTTTTTTTCAGAAGATAAAAACAGATGTACATATATTTACTGCACCATGTAGTATGCAGTCACGTTTCTGATGGGATAAAAGAGAGCTGAATCTACATTTACTAAGGCAATCTGTATGTCACATTTCGACAACACAAAGGCAAGGCAAGGTTTATGGTATTTTACAAAGAGATATTGTGCATTCTGAGTAAAGGACATGGGCTACATTAACAACAAAAACACTAGCAAAATCGCTCTTTTTTCCCTTGTAGCAGCAAATAGGCAATTAGTACATAATAATGACCTTATTTTTAAGTAAAGTTCACAAGCCCTGACAGTTGACAATAGCATCAGCGAAAACTAATGAGTAGCATGACAGACATGCTGGAGGGGACTCCAGGGATCGTGCAACCTTTTAGGTTTTTTTTTTCTTGTCTTTAGCCATGCTAGGGCAACTTACCAATTTCGTAGAATCCTTGAAAGAGACATATATTCAAAATCAATATAAACAATTAAGCAGGGTCGTATTATGTACACCCTTTATTCGCCTTAAGTCCAATATAGGGGCGAGCTTATTTTTTATGGACGAAGAAACTAACAGTTAATTTCTTAATATTAATTCACAATGAACAGGGATTCGAACCCAAATGAATTCTATCTGCATTTGTTTTTGAAATTGAAATAAAACAACATTTCTTTAACATTTTATATAGACAACATGATTGTATATAACGTTACATATCTTTATAAAAACAATATAAATAGGTATTTATCTTCGTATTTTTCAGTAAAAGGACAAAAGGACTCGGGATTTCGGGAAACCTAGAAGTATTATTAAAATTACATCACACACACGACTAGCTTAAAATACGCACAACATTTTTATTATAAATTAAAAAAGATTTATTATTTATTTAATTAGTAAATAAAAAAAAGTTTGGCCACCGGTTGCGATATATGCTAGATTCTCAAGTGGGAAAATGAGTAACTGGTTAATATATAAGAACTCAAGTGTATATGGTATTTTTTCCAACATTGTAATAGCTAAAACATTTTTTATTGTGCGTATTTTTATAACGTAGCATGATAAAGCAACTAACACCCCACACTGCACTACTAACATTACCACAGACTAAAAGTATAAAGGTTAGTAACAGGGCGTCCAGTCAACATAGTCTAGGCAAAGTTAAAAAGTACAAAGTAGACACATCAAAATTAAAAAAAAAAAACAACCTTGCGCGCACCTTGTCGTTATTTAATATTGCATAATACGACAGCTCATCAAATTGCTCGTTAAAGTTCGATAAATATTTAAACATATAATAAATTATCAACAGTTTAATATAGTCAGTATATTATACCATCCAAGACATATCTTTCTTTAATTCAAAATGAGATACATAGTTTTAACTAGAGTTATCTAATCTACTACCAAACATTGCCTAGACAGAGTTAACATGAACTATGTGTGTTAATGCAGTATAAACTAGTATAAAAACATACCAATAGGAAGAGAAGCGGCAGAATTAGGCATTGATGATGCCCCCCCTCCGGGGGAGGGAGGTGCTGTTAACGCTGAAAGCGCCTGCAAAAAACCAAAGAAACTAAGATTGATTTGTGAACAAGGTACGTCTACAATACCGTACCTATTATCAACTGTATATGCATCCCTTTCATTTACATAGAATCGTAGAGCTCGAGATCGATTTCTCAACCTGTCACGTTAAAGTATAAATAGAAGTGGTCGCAATCTTGTCTAATAAATAAAATCCGTAAAAGAAACATGGTTTTATTTTGGGGGTGTAATAATATAATAAAAAGGTTGAGAAACAATGAAATAGCTGGTAACACTTCTTTGCGGGCCCCTAAAAGAGGCCGCATACATAGATTTGAGTACAGAGATATAATTCAAATAAGACATGCGTGGTCCCCGTAAATTTCGTAATGACCCCCATGAACTAGGTATCACATTTAGTTCATGGGGTCATTACGAAATTTTTAACTCGAGCACATATAAGCTTGTGAAACAACTAAACAGACGTTAAATAACTATTAAGAGCCAAGGCAACTCCAAATTTTTGATGAACCCAAAAATGTTTGTCACACAAAAAATATTGGTGAACCCCAAAATTTCTGTTGACCCCACCCCAAGTTTTTATCAAACGCGTCTTAGGCTCAATTCACACCAGAACGGCAGCGGCCGGCAGCACACTTTCAGTGTGAAAGAATTTTCAACTTCATCTACAATACGTAAAAGACCAGTATCGCTTGAAAAACGCGTCGCTGCCATTTTGGTGTGAATTGAGCCTTATTGTATGGACCAAAAATACTTTTGGGCACGGATTTGTACCGCATAGGACCCCCTAACTTATTAAGGCATCACGATCCCCAAGCCCCCTGCCAAGCGTGGGGATTATAGCAACCTCTCCCTACTAAGGGGGAGGCCTTTGTTCAGGACGTCTTTCAGCTGCTAATGAATACGCATCACGGGAGGTGACCGGGTGAGAATAGCACCCTCCCATCTCCTCCCGTTTGGTGTCTTAAGGGAAAACAATAAGACTGGCAGCAGCGTCTTTCTATTGGATTACCTACCACCTATACTGCGACCCCCAAGACGCCTTCCAAGCGCGGGGATTATGGCAAACCCTCCCTTCTATGGGGAGGCGTTTGTTTAGCAGTGGACGTCTTTTGGCATGAGATGACGATACGCACCATATGAGATCCGGACGGGTCAATGTACTGCACGTGAGTTTGCAGTTCAACTGATGCGCATTTGCTGTTGGACTTCTTCTTGCGTAGACCGAACTTACGACGGTCCTTCTTGACATTTGGAGAAGCGCCCTCTATCGACACCTAAGAGATACAGTTTCATTAAGTCTTAAGCCTAGGTGGTAGGTCCCTTGTGCAGTTTGGAGTCGCTGGAAGTTTGGGGCGTGGGCCCTAGATGTCCATTGAGTACGGCGGCGACTTGGAAGAGGACGGCGGCGGGGTTGCGACCCCCGTCCCCGTGAGCACCGTGACAGGTTAAAGGGGGGCTACAATGTGCGGCAGCGGGCTCAACGGCACGGCACTGAGGGGCGCACCTGATGCAGATTCCATCGGAGAGCCTATGTGTCGATGCGACAGCCGCGAAGGTTTTAGGGGTTAAGAATCCCACATACCCTGAAAAAAGGTGATCCCTTGTGTAAGATAGCTGTTTCGTATATTCCATGACACATCAGCATAGAACACTGTAAATTGTTGGCGAAATTACTAGGCTAAAGTACATAGGACTAAAGTTAGCTTGAAGAACCTATGAACGGACGCATTCACCGTTACCTGCGGCTTTTAGGATGTCGTAAGTCTAGTGGGAAGCCTGCTTACGTTGCATCATCCGGTTCGTGGTCGCCACTCGAGAACCTTTCTGCCCCATCGGTTATCAGTTCTTCGAGAGATGTGGCTTGCCCATTGCCACTTAAATTGGAAATCCTGAGAACTACATCGGTAACTCTAATTCCGTACATTTTACTTACTTACTTATCTCTAGATACAACTTTGTTTTCTACGATCTACAATAAAGGTCATTTTTAACCGACTTCAAAAAAAGGTTCTCAATTCGTCTGTATATATGTTTTTTTTTTTACACTATCAATTTGGAGGTTATTTAAAAATAAATACTTTTAAACTACCATCAAAATACTGTTTCAGGTATAACCTTTTATGGTAGGTAGGTATTTCTTTTTTATAGAACATCAACTTCGACCTTCGCCAATAATTCTTGTACCTGTAAAATGTGGGTTATGCTCGTATCACATATCTTGGAAACAAGGTACGTACATTCGAACCCCGGCTCGCTCCTCTGATTTTTAAAATGAATCATGTGCGAATCGTCTTTGTGCGATTGTTACTAGCTTTTCGGTGAAGGAGAACATCGTGTGCAAACCTGCATATGTGAGGAAGCCTAACTAGGTTCCGAATGACGCCAACCCACAGTGTTTTTTTTACCCCAAAAAAGTGACATCGTTATTTTATTCATTAAATCTACAGAGCTTTCCATTTTGAATGCTAGAGTAGAACACCCGGATATTAATTCGCCTTAGATTCTCCAAAAAAAATTGTTAAAGATTTTCTGAACTTGAGCTCGAAAATTGTAAAAAAATGTATATAAAAATAACCGTACACAAATGATGGTTTAATTCGACAAGGGCTTATGAAGCAAATCTGGGCGCATATTAAACCGTCTTTATTTCAGTATAAAAGCAGATATTTACGATACTATCGGGATTTTTCATGTTTTTGGTTATGATTTTTTTCTGACTCTTCTAGGCTGAAGTAGAAGGTCGGTCTAGGACAGAAAGATGCCTTTAGCTAAGCCCAATAACGCATAAAAATACGACCTCCAAACATCGCGTAGATTTTGAGAAATATTTTTTTTTGTTCCGAGGTCAATCTTGGGCAATTAGGGTTGTCAAAAAGGTCATAGCTAAAAAAGGTGTCAAGTAACTTCGAAAATGGGGTAAGTAATATTCGATATAATTACAAAATCTTTGATATATCACTCAAACGACATACATCGTCGTCTATTTAGTCTAATATGCTAAAAACAAAATAATAATAACTTCTATCATAGTTAGTATTACCTGAAGAGTAGATATACCAAGTAAGTGATTACCCTTGCCAAGATAACTCGACGGAGCCCCACGAAGCGGGGCTCCTATTACTGGGTGATCATAAAAAAATTGCATGAAGGCTAAGGCCTTTCTAAGGGACTAACTTGTTAATTTTTGAGCATGTAATTAATAAGTGCGGAATAATATTTATTTTTCAAATTACATTGCTAATTTTAATCAAGCCGCCTGCCAAGCGTGGAGATTATGGCAACCTCTTCCTTCTAAGGGACCTTTGTTCAGCAGTGGACATTTCGGCTGCTGATTATTGCTAACTTTGCACAAATATGTATTTTTTTTGTTTTTAAATTGAAATTAGGCTTTATTATTGATGTTATCCTAATTTTATTAAAAAAGTGGCTTTTTTTTGGAAATTCATGAAAAAGTCGATGAAAATTTTCAACACTAGAATGTTCAGAATCATGTACTGGATCCCTGATATCGGTTTTCGGTACTATGTCCCTTACACCACAAAATATAGAGAGTACAGAAGGCAAGCTTCATACAATTGGCGCTCGAGTAACGCACACATAGACAGCGCTCACGGACACGAATTCTTGGTTTATCCCAGTCTAATGCGAACGCGGTTGCTATCCGCCTCAGACAAGCGTCGTGCGCATCTTGTGATATTTTTTGAGCAAAGATGGAGTATGAATAATATAATTCATAGATTATATTGTTACTAACATGTTATTATTATGATTATTATTTATTACTGATTGTTATTAATATTATAATTGTATGAATTATTTATCATTATCTGAAATAAATAGTATTATTATTATTAAATAAGATGGTTATTGCACCTGTTCAGTAAATAGATGTTTGAATTCTATTTTATACGCGGTGAATTGTCGTTTTTTAAGCTACGAGTTGTTCCACAGAGGTAAATAGGTATTTGCTTGTATTATAACTAGCTTGTATTTTTAACCCCCGACCAAAAGCGAGGGGTGTTACTGGTTTGATGTCCGAAAGTCTGTCTGTCTATCTGTCGGTCTGTATGTCTGTCTGTGGATCTGATGATGGAGCAGGAAGGTGGTCACGGGAACTCTGCACCAATAAACGTAGACCCACGGAATTTGGGCCCGTTGGGTAGGTCTCGAAATACGAATGTCAATACGAAACGATAGTACAACACGTACACGTCTTAACAACGAGACGTCGAAAGTTTAATAAATTTGAAAGTCAAATCAAACTACTATTACGGATTATATCGCGGTTTATTTAGATTTTACTATCCCGACGTTTCGAATTCTTTGCAGCATGAGGACATGGTCCTCCCGCGATATAATCGGTAAAAGTAGTTTGATATGATTTCAATGTGTAATATTCGCGTAAGTAAAAGACAACATTAAATTTGAAAGTGTTAAAAATTTAATTATTTTAGTAATTAACGGTTTTTATTTCCGTTCTTCCTGATTTATTATCACCAATCAATTAAACAACGAGGATACGAGTGCCACTACCACGATAGTTTTTTCGCATAAGCCAGAGTTGACAACCCGAACGCGACCGCCGAACGTAGGTATGAAAAGTGAACATACATGAGCTTGCCTTCTGGACTCTATATTTTGTGCTTACACCCCGTATATTTTAAACGATAGAACTAATGTTTTCGATTAGATAAACATTATAATATCCAAATAACATTATACGAAATAAGTTTTAGAATATATAAATGTGATTTATTAAGAAATTATATCAACAGTTGTTATATCTCATGTTTATTATATCTTGTGAACGTTATTGAAATGAAAACAGACCAAAGAACTTTATATGAAATGGGACGCACCCTTGAAAATGGAAGATCTTCTCGGGATGCAGTTTTTAGATTTTGCGCAAAAACATTCGTAGATATGCAATCTGGTTGGTCCTTCTGCATTTTGCGGATACTTCTAATGGCTGTGAAACACCAGCTGTGGCGCAGTCTACAGCTTCGTTTGCTACTTGTGTACCAACATGAGGGTTGGCACACTCATGCCCCCTAGCAGTAAGCTCTCCAGTCGCGGCTCGGACGGACATCCCCCTGCAGTTTGGGTAAGCCCCTGCTGAGGCAAAGCAGTGCAATGGGTCTGTAACGGCTCCATGGTGCCTCATCCCCTTTCTTCCGGACCATGTGCGCTGGGTTTTAGCAAAAGCCTATCGAGAGTGGACTGCTTCCCGCACCACACATAATCCGTCATTAGAAAATGTTACAGTCAAACGAACTTTATTACAATACAACCGAAATATTCATAAAATACCAAAAATACAACAAATACGCAGTAATCCACTTTATGCAGATTTATTTTGATTCATTCTGTAGGTTGAATCTGGCTGTTGATAAAGATAATGATAATGGTGTTGTATCGAAATAATATTTTTTTCAACACACTTGCTCGTAAAGTGAGCCTTATTACATCGTTTTTGGGGCCATAAACCTAGCTATAAGACACGCGTGCGTAATTACGACATTACCGCACTAGTGCGTGATAGAATTATCCCTATAAAGGTAAATTAGTACCTTACTGCAAGTTCTATGCGAGTAAACAGAGCATTCTTAATTTAACCGGGTGCTATATTTTTTAAAACCACGAAGAGAGTGAGAGAAACCACGATTTTCAGAGGCACAAACCGCCTCTGAAAATCCATATACATTTTTGGAATAAATAAATGTTTTCGTCTTTAATTAAGTCAAATGAACTTTTATTTTTATCTAATTATTCATAATTGATCATAATTTATATACGAACTATTAAAATATTAGCATTTTATCACTTAAGATTATAATTTTGAAGTTGGCTGTATGTTCACTCACCTTGAATTGGGCAAGTGAAAAAAAAACGCGTGCGCCAAATACCATAAGTACATATCAATCAATCATTTATTGTTCACAAATATGGGTATTATACAGATAATATATATTAAAAAGTCTCTCCATATTTTGCCAAGAAAGAAAGCATGCAAACACTACAACATAGTTAAGGGAATCACAAAAATTGCATATTATTCACTGATCTGCTAAAAAATCGGACACTTCGTAGTAACATTTAACTACTAAATATTTTTTTAATTTCTTTTTAAATAAGTTTAATTCAAGGTCTTTAATTTCTTTCGGAATCTTATTGTATATCTTAGGCGCAATGCAATAAATACTTTTATGTAAAAGAGCTGTCCGAGACGATCTTAGACATGATGTGTTATTATTTCGTCTATTCCTATCGCAGATATCATTTTATCGTGTAAATAATTTTTGATTCATTTTTACAAAAACTGTTGTTTCAAAAATATATATAGAGAAGGTAAAGTTAAAATTTGGTATTTAATGAAGAATGGTTTACATGAGTCAGGACATTGTAGATTACACATGGATTTAATGCACCTTTTTTGCATTTTGAAAATAATGTCCCTATTTGTTGAAAACCCCCAGAAAATTACACCAAATCTTAAAACAGAATAATTTTCATATTTTGTTTTTATCGTATTTGTCGCTGTGTACTTAGTAAGTTATTTTGATTTTTCCTCGCAACTGTGTTAAGAAACGTAGCATGAAACACGTGAGCTCTGCTAATTCGCTTCGTTTCGTTTTATTATTATCTACCCAAGTTACCATTCTCCTCTACGGAATGATTAAACATTATAATATTTTTCATGTTCTCAATGGAAAGTGTTAAGTGCAAAGGTCAATTGCAGTGGCAGCCCTAACGAGTTTTTTTAAAATTCATTTTCTCAAAACCTACGCGTTGTTTGAAGGTGGTATTTTTATGGGTTATTGGGCTTGGCTAAAGACATCTTTCTGTCCTAGACCGACCTTCTACTTCAGCCTAGAAAATTCAGAAAAAAATCATAACCAAAAACATGAAAAATCCCGATAGTATCGTTAATATCTGCTTTTATACTGAAATAAAGACGGTTTAATATGCGCCCAGATTTGCTTCATAAGCCCTTGTCGAATTAAACTATCGTTTGTGTACGGTTATTATTTTATATATTTTTTTACAATTTTCGAGCACAAGGTCAAAAAATCTTTAAAAAAATATTTTAGACAATCTATGGCGAATTAATATCCGGGTGTTCTACTCTAGCATTCAATATGGAAAGCTCTGTAGATTTCATGAATAAAATAACGATGTCACTTTTTTGGGGTAAAAAAAACACTGTGCAACCCGCACTTGGCCAGTGTGCGCCCCTTCATCTTGAGGCAAAAATATCTCTATTAACTATTTCTTGATCTGACTTATTATCCTGACACCAAAGTAAGCACTTTCCTAGCGATATGGACTTCATACTTTGATAATATGACTTTATTCGTATAGGCGTAGTCCGAGAAACATTATGGTCCGAGAAGATATCCAGTATTGTCCCTATTTTCCCCTGTATAGTTAATAAACAAATGTGCTCCCATCCTCTGATGCATCAACTCTTACAATCAGAGGGGATTAAATACTAGTACTATTGTATTATTAAAAAAAGTGCATTTTGTCTCCTTAAAACCAGATCCCCACACTCGTCCGCATGAAGTTTAATCCGCCCTCCACCCCAGCTCCTAGCTATGATGCTGACTCTTGAACTCTCTTCGGGACGCTTTAATGACCAGCAAAGACTTCAAGTCTTGTGATGCTGACCTTGTCCCTTGCAATTCACAGCCCGAAAACGGTGTTGATACTCACGTCAGTGTCATGGTGGACTTGCTGCTGCAGTTCCAGGGCTTCGATCAGCCGCTGCAGCTGTTGTACTGATAGCTGAGCTTGACCCAACTCCCGGGACGCGGTGTCCAGTGGACCACCGGACTCTGCAAAGATATAACTTCAAGTGGCACGTATTCAGGGACTACCTTCAGCACTTGAGAGTCCAGGCCAGACAAGTAGATCGCACCGAAGTCTAAGATATTTGAGGGTCACTGTAGCTGGAGCACGCTTTTACATATAAATATAATCCATAAATTACAAACACGGGGTGGAAAGAAAGAACGGTTTCGATAATTTATTTATTGATTTTTAGTGCAGTAGTCCTTATAAAAGCGTGTATTTTTAGTTTTTTAAACTAGTAATTTTTTTAGTGTTTTCAGTACTACTACGACTATTATTCGTACGTTAGTAGTTTTCCGCAGAACTATAAAAGGTATCTAAATATACTAAGTTTGTTTAAGGTGAATATAGTCATGCAATATGCTATTCAAATCATGCTACATTCGATTACATTTCAAACAATGAGTAAAAATTCTAGGGGAAAAAGGTAATCGAATTGAAATCTGTATAGATTAAGTCAGTACAAACTTTAATACCCCATTTGACCCCACTTAGGGGTTGATTTTATTCAATAGTTGTGTGTTGTGTGTAATAAAACGCGATATACT
The DNA here is from genome assembly GCA_911728495.1 of Furcula furcula. Classification (NCBI taxonomy): domain Eukaryota; kingdom Metazoa; phylum Arthropoda; class Insecta; order Lepidoptera; family Notodontidae; genus Furcula; species Furcula furcula. The sequence goes on along the minus strand of OU452264.1, from coordinate 3,758,601 downwards.
CCGTAAAATTTGTTTCATTTCAATGTGTAGTATTCGCGTAAATAAAAGAAATCATTATCCAGGTAGTTGTGTTAACTTTATTTAACTGAATTGATTTCGAAAACTGCCGGAAATAGGTTTCTTAGATTTTTGTGTGCAATAAATACATGAATCTTATGACTGTAGGTCCAAAATATTTTCGTTGTGTGCGTGTTTTTTAAAAAAATGATTAAGTACATGTATTGCTTTAGTTTGATAAATGTATTCGCCAAAGTTTCATCAATGCAGGAAGTAACAAAATTTCCGCCTTTCATTCTCAAAAACTCGTGTTTCCTAATTTCACACAGTACACTGCTCAGTACAGTAACAAAGTTTCGTGTCCGTGTGATGAAAAAAAAAATGATTTCATATAAAAAATTTCCATATAAACGTTAAGACCCCATTTGAACCACTTTCGAAATTCCACCAAACTATTTGAATAATTTTAATTCCAAATTTCAAGATTCTACGTTAAATGGTTTTACATGTATCGGTATTCTTAATACCCTGTTCTTTTACTAATACAGATTATTTCTTTAGTGCAAAGTACTTTAAGAAAAGGTATTTATAGTTAAATGGCATAAACTAGTACGAAAATTGAGATATGAAATAAAAAATGTCATACAATACCTATGATCCAGCTAGCCAGCCGGCCGCCCGGAGTGCCAGACACGAAGCCAGCCTTAGGGCCCCGTAATGGCGCCGTGGGGCTAATGAGCCCTATGGAGGAGACACACAATGTGGGTGAAGGGACAGGACCGCGGTTTGAGTGTTACAGATTATACCACTTTAAACTTTAAATATTTTACTGATGATTACAATTTCAAAAATAGTCAACATATCTTCGCTGACGCAAATCTAATAAACATAAAAAATCTGAATTTAAATATTTAAAAGCAGATTTTTTTTATCACTACATCAAAAAAAAGCGTGTTAATAAAAACTATTCTTATGAATTGTGTCAGATTCTGTTACGATTCTTAAATACAATTCGAAGAAACAATCTACCAATGTAAAATAATACTAAATACCCTAGTAACCTTTTCTATTCAGTTATTTAAAATTATACTGTCTACCATAATTTCTTCTGATCACGTTGAGGTATAAACTTTAATTCATATACATCCTATAACACTCAAATCAGGAATTGCATTCAAGGAGTAAGAAAGTACAAGAATTATCTAAAAATGTAATAGGTATTTGAATACTTGTTGACAGTCAAGTGCCTGGTTAATTTTTAAATGTCATTAATCATTCAAATGTGACTAATATAAATAGAGAAAACATGCAACAAAGTATAAACGATACCTAAACAATATGCCAAAGAAAAAACCGTGTCACTCCTGCAGAGTACAGATGTAGTAGGGGATAATCGAAATGAAGGCAGAGAGTGCTTTTCCGCGCTATTGCCTTCATCTAAAGCTATCCGTTTCTGCTTAATTTTGTACCCCGGTAAAGTGACACGCATGACATTATAAATAGGTACTTTTGTGTACACTACATTCAAGGATGTCACGAAACTAAGAAAGATTTCGGAATCGCTTAAAACACACAGTTCACTCATCCCAGAGGCGTTATCTAAAAACACTATACCATAAAGAATGGAGGAATCACGTATTCATTTGCTTTCGCGCTCGATTATCCAAAGTACAATTGCTATATAAGGTTCAATCTACAGCTATACCTCTATTCTCTACAGTACTTTACCCTACAGCTACAAATAAATAGACATTGCAACGTAAGTAAAACAAAAAAAACCACCAGCGTGCCACTTTTTGACTAAGGTAACTCAAATCGTTTTACAGATGCCGCGACAGCAAAATTTAAAAGATATACGACCATATCGCTTGTTATGATGTCCATCATCTGTTTACGCAGAATGCCACATCAACCGCTCAAAGCAACAGTCGTAATGTATTTAGAATATAATGAATACATTCGGTGGTCTACTTTTTCGTGTCAGAAGGCACTTGCAGTATCTATGTCTATTTATATCTGCTACTTTACCGAAAGAAATAAAAGGAGGAACTTCTAACCAGAAGTGTAGGACGGGTCACTGGAACATCTGTACAAAGTCTTCAACTCATCACTATCCTCCAACTCTATGGTGGAGTTCGTCAATGAACTAGACCGAACATTTTCAGCACATTCATTGCCAACAAACAATCTGTACACTTTAAAATCCTTCTCCAACAACCTATTTTTCATAAACATCATTAGATGCCGATCTGTCTGCGACTGAGTAGAAACCTTGAACGTTGGGGATAAGATCGGAATCGGTTTTCTCTCTTTTTTCAATTCTAGCAACTGATTTAGTTTACCATAATTAATCGGTCGGTGTATTCGTGATTCGGGTTCATTATCAAGGACGCATTTAATGACTGTGGATATGGAACATTCTTGCGTGTTCCATTTGGGATGCAACCATTTCGGATTTGAAGTTGCCCGTTCTGTAGGGCTAAAACCATTCTGGATACACGTCATGTTGGTTTGAGCGACACTTGGTACATAGAAGTTGTTTTTTGAGGTAAATGACCTAACTTCTTCGTCACCTACACTATCTGCGGTCTGTGTGTCGTTATCTGTCATTTTAACTACCACAGCGCTGACTTGTTGGTCCACTTTACTATTAATTTCAATTTTACTGGTTATTGTAGCGATATCTACGACGTTTTTATCGTTTTGTGTACCATAATCTACTTCATACTGTGTGTTTGCATCCACGTCACAAACTTTACCACCATTGTAAATTTTACCAAGCAAACTTAGTCCTTGTGATATACCGCAATTCTTAAGTATTTTCTCATGTTTCTTTTTTAGCTTGGTATACAAGTTATTGATGTCTTTGTGTAGACTCGGTAAGCCTTTAGACAGTAGCGTCAAATTTTCAAGTAACAGTAAAATGAATTTTTCGTCGATCACTTTTGGTGCTGGTTTCTCAAACATCGATAATTGTGGGGTGGGCGGAGGCGGACTTACTTTAGGACTCAAAACTAAACCTTTGTATTCTTTCAATCTGACTTTCTTTTTCGAATGAAATTTAGTTGCTATCGATCCTTTCTTGAAGGACATAATGTAACAGGACTGAGTATCATTGTTTTCGTAGCAATTTCTTTCTTCCCTATCAAGTTGGAAGGAGTCGCTGGAGAACGAAAGGTCTAGGGAATGTTCACTTTCGTGTATCACTCTGTACGCTTTGGACGTCGCATCGCTATTACTTATGTAATGTTTCAGTTTTAATTCTTTAGGAAGGTTATTTGAAGTATTGTGACCGGTGGTGTCTTTATCAAATGTTTCTTTATTGGCGTCTGGATCTCTAGAACTGAGATACGAAAACCATTTATCATTTTTCTTATTTAGGTTAACTTGTTTCGAATCTGAATAATTTTGATGTGTTCGGTTTGATTGACCGCTATTGGTAGATTTTTCTTTTAATTTTATCGTGATAGACATCATTCCTTCCACTGCCGGATCATTGAACATGGAAATGTTTTCTAAGCCGTACCTAGAGAGGTCTATTACTAATGCATTCTCATCGAAATTTTCATAAATCATGTTTTTCATATGATTTTCTTTGACAGGTCTGCCTAATTCATCCATGGCTTCCGTTTTGTCATCGCCAGCATCGCTATTACTATTAGAACGATCCTTTTTAGTAGAATTAATTTTTTCGTCAATTTTCTTTACCTTGGAGAATATTGTAGTTATCTTATCCAACACATCTTTCAAATACATTTGTCCTGCATCTATAGGTGTTATGTTTTCATCGGTAGTATTTCCGTTATCATCTTGTGTTTTCAATGTTGTAATACTCTTTGACACTCTTTTTACAACAGATTCAGTTTGAACATCGCAAACAATGTTTCGTTTGGAAACAACAGATTGGTCGCTAGACTGCGAGCTAGTATTTGTAATACTTTTAGAACTATCGTTCATTAAGACGCCAAGATAGGCACTAAGAAACTCTTTAGCTATATCACGGGGTAATGACGTGTCACTTATAAGACGGTTAATAGTTTCTTGTATTTTTTCTGTTGAAGAATTAGAACTATCTTTATTTGCATATGACTTATCGATATTACATTTCGACATTTTTCCTAAATTATCTATTAGAGTTTTCGTTATCTTTATATCTTTTTCTCTGCTTTGACTACCGCATGTAGTTTCGCAAATGTAAACAGTATTTTTCAGCAATTTCTCCAGTTCTTGTATTCTGCGCTCTTTCTCAAAACTTTCAGTGTCACGTCTAGGGCTCGGACACTTAGGCGGTATTTTCTTTTCAATCCGAGTTACAGTTCTGTTCGCATTTGCTTTCTTATGAATCTTATATTGTACTATCAAATCGCTTAGGCCATGAAGCTGAGTACCTCTAGTAACGTTGCCAACATACGGCCTGGAAGTTTTCCTATCTCTGGTGAAATATTTATTCGATTGTCTACCAACTGATTGAGAATGAGTCATGATGCAGTGAATCGGAGCTATGGAAGTGTTCTTTAACCAATACTCTAATAGCGACCTGAACAAAGCTTTTACTGGATGCGTATCTTTGACTAATTTGTCATCGTATAAATCTCTTACCACTTCATGTATATAGTGTGTCAATTTATCTTCTTTGCGTACGTTTTCACGCCTATCAAACAATGAAGCCATTAGTTTTTCAGTGATGTTATCATAATCTGCAGCGGTCATTACGTCTTGTAGTGATTTATGTTCTTTATCGTATATAGATACTTGCACTTCGTTGCTTTCTTTTACTATCGGTTCACAAGCGACACCGCGATTCTCAGGTTTTATAGTGCCCGAATGTCTTGATACCTTCAATTTATATTTGCCTAATAACATGCACTTACTCAATGGCCTCTTAAGAGTTGGTTCGTCGATCAAATTTTTATATTTCACAAGGTTCGTGGATTTTTTACTGCGCCTCATCGGTGACTCATCACTAACACAATCTGGTTCATTATTTTTACGCGTAAAGAAAAAATAAGCAGCAGTCGGTTGGACTTTGCCGTCCAGAAATATAGATTTCTTCCTATCGTTTCCAACTAAATTTGACATAGAACTAGATCCAGAGGAATTACAAATAGAGTTAGTTCTAATGTTTGGTAAAGGGTCGGTACTCCTCATTGAATTAAAATCTAGATCAGTACTAATCATTTGTCGCTCAGCGTCCGTGAATCCTAGAGATACATCTGGAGACTTTTGTGTATTGAAATCAATGTTTGCTAGTCTCCTAGCGACGCAGTTCATTGAACACAAACTTCTGTGATTATGGTACAGAGTATCATTAAATTTGACGTCACAAATATTCGTTTCCAGAGGCTCGAATGTCAAAGGTATCAGCCCACTTTTTTGCCGACTTTCCGCGGGCCAGTTCAAAGAATTTAGTGTCGTATGATAAAAGCTAGTAGACTCAAATTCGTTTAAAAAGAAATTGTCCCCTGCTTCCTCCTTTTCTTCGTTAAAATCTTCACTTGACGTAATTAATAACGATTCTACGCTTGTATGGGATGTACCTTTGGGAAGGAAATGGATAACTTGAGAGGAAAAAGAAATAATACATCTAAAATCTCGATATAAAATCGGTCTAACATGCTTAGCAAGAAATTAAAAGGTCTTAAGAGTACCAGCAGAAATTACATTGACTTTAATACCTTCTTTTCTTTCTGAACTTTCGAAATTGTAGAAAAAAATACTCATCGGGGCTGGTTTTTTTCAACTTCGTAGTATTTTAGTGTGGTTTAAATAGTATATACGTCATACTTACGTGACGACGTGTCTGTGGGAGGCATGTCTTCAAGTTGAGAGACCTTAGGGACTGACTCCCGAACACCAAATGTCAACAGATGCTGACGGTACAACCTGCCAGATAATTGACTATTGAATAAAAAAGAGGTTACAAATAAAATAGTTTGTTAAGCATAAGCTTCTTTCTTTAATTTACCGTAATATGATTATTGCATATTAGGTCATTACTTCCAAGATTTTGATCCTTACTAGCGACACTATCGAATAGTGTAATAATAAAGGCTGTTTTTTTTTCAATATCAGCTAGTTTGATTCCTGGTTAAGCATATTGAATTTTTCATCTTCAGCAGCCCAAAACACGTCCATTACTGAACAAAGGCCTCTCCCTTAAAATTCCATGGGGTTGCCATAATCCCCACGCTTGGCAGGCGTCTTGGGGATCGCAATATAGGTGACAGATAAATTCAAAAGAAAGAAACTGCTGCCCGTGTTCCTGTTCTCGCTTAGTCGCCTCTTACGACACCCAGCGAGAAGGGATGGGGGGATGCAATCCGGTACCCCACGGGAAATTGTTTTTTTACTGACTCAATAATATAGTTTTAGTGTTGATCATTGTGAATTAGCCTTTTGAGTATTTTTTCGCTATTTCTAATAGTTTCGGATTTGGCCATCCAAGCCCACTTGAAAATATTAAAGTTATTTGTATGTATTTGGTACAAGCTCTGCCTAGTTTGGGATCAGATGACCGTGTGTGGACATTATCAAGATATTATTATTATTTATATGAAAGTCGAAAGGAGTCCAGTCATAGTAAGGGGGATGATTGGTGAGATGTTTTTTGAATGGTGAGACTCGCTTAATGATTTCTGATATTTACGCGAATATTACACATTGGAATGAAACTAATTTTACGAAAAACAATTTTTTAAATTTTTTAAACTATCTTTTTTTAAACTAGTTTCATTTTTATTTTAACATCGGGTAATTAAAATCAAAATTAAACCGTGATATAATCCGTAAAATCAGTTTCATTTCGGTGAGACTCACTGTTAAGTCAGCGTAGTTTATTTTTGATGCGAGACAATTTTATAGCAATTGTCCACTAACCTGTGAGCCTTCAACACGTTCAACCAGGTCCTAAACACTTCAGGAGTCTTCGCTCTAAGGTGGTATATGAACTCGTCGGCGTCGATGTCGATGCGTCTGCGTCGCGCTTTGGCTGATAACACAGAGAGGCCAACGTCCACGGACCCATGGAGCCGGCCTCGAGCCACGTCGGTCGGTGAACGAGCATAAACAAGTATCCCACCATCGACGACAAAGAAACGCTGGAAAGAACCATGCGCTATTTGGACCCACTTTTCCGACATTGTTCAACAGTGATGAAATATATGTCATATGAAAGCTCTTGATGTGTACTTTATTTTATTATATGGCAAATATGTTCAAATCCAGCGCGAAAATGGTGTTTAGGTGCGTTGTTGAAAATATGTTCTCTTTTGATATTAAATTATAATATTTTGAACGCAAGAAAATACAATTTTTGCGGTGCCATAGCACTTAGCTACCATAGAATGAAACAAAGTACACGCTAAGAGCTTTCATAAGACATAGGTTTCATCACTGGATAACAATTTTTAAAAAAATGGGTCCAGTGTTCATACAAAAGTGCCCATTTATATGAAATCGTTACATGGCGATAGGTGTACGGTCTACTAAATATTCAGGACGATAGGTATGTGTGAGTCTACTATTTTTTTTGGGTGACGAGTAATACCTAAAGTCAGAGTATAGCTATAAAGGAAGCATTAACAGCTCAGTGGGAGAGCGCTTGCCTTGGAAACAACGTGCGCAGGTACGAACCCCGGCTCGCACGTCTGTTTTTTAACTAATCATGTGAACGAATCGTCTTTGTACGATTGTTACTAGCTTTCGTTAAAGGAAAACATCAAGAGTAAACCTGCATGCATGCGGCATGTTGCTGTAAGACAATAAATAAGAGTTCGTTACCTTGTGCCATCCCTTCAGAGGCCATTTCCTCTTCTTGTGTAAGTACCCGTTGAACACGTCGGGACGTTTATCGAACCTCTGGCCATCTTTGAGACCCTCCAGAACCTCCCACTCACTGCCACGCCGACGACTGGTGACGAGAAATAATATGCTGAGGTGATAAATGCCATACGCATGGCATTCTAACTCACTTCACTTTTTTGGATAAGGTTTGTCCCTGGGACCTGACACTGCGTAGGTCAACTGTGGGACTTTCACCCAGTAAAACCCCCGCAGCAGTCGCATCCTGGGCTCTCGGACGGAGGTGGGATCTGCACCAGGAGACCCTCAGAGCCTAGCCCCCGGGAACCAGGCACGGTGCTTACGGGGACCGTCCTCCTCGGATTTGCCGCCGTACTCAACGAACGCCCTAGGGTCCACAGTGTCCACAACCCGAACGTCCAGCGAATGAGCACGATTCGCCTAAACCACTTATCAGTTCTACAATAAATGTCTATCATCTGCAATCTTTCGTCTCTGCATATTACTATCCTAACTATAATTATGTGCTACCGTGCTTATGTGGAGTCATTATTACGTTATGGACTTATAGTGTGGGGTAACAGTACCGACCAAAACAGAGCATTTGTCGCCCAAAAGAAGTGCATTAGGGCAATATACGGACTCCAACCTCTTGACTCGTGTCAACCAGTATTTAAAAAGCTTGGTTTATTACCATTACCATCCCTCTATATCCAGTGGCGTGCACTGAAAGCAGGAAAAAATATCTGCGAGTTGTTTAGGCTTTATGCTATTTGTTCGTGTTCCAGCACAAATATCCTTAAATAAACCAATATTACCAACATATCCATTAACATTAAAAAAAATTACGTTAACTCATGTCCAAACTAAGATTTTTTTAAATTAAGACTGTTTATAGAAATCCTAGGGTAGGCAAAGTATTTTTGGCAGTATGGAGCCGCTGAATAAACTTATTAATGTTTTCAAATGCTAATTAATATGTCTATAGTATTTGCTTGCATATAGATATTTGAAATGGTATAATAACATATTTAAAATAGGTGAAACAAGCCGAATAAATTTTTTTGCCTACCCTCTGTGCACGCCACTGTCTATATCTATCAAATATGTATGTTTGTGTGGAAAAATAAGGAGCTATTTAAAACAGCGAACCATGGCAATGCTCGAAATAGGAGAGATCCATATCATCTGTTATTAGATTATATTCCTAGACTAAGTAAATATAACAAGAGCTGTGTAGCTATGTGTGTTCGTATATATAATAAAATACCTAGTCAATTAAAACCTCTTAGCTCTAGAAATTTTCAAATTAAATTATATAACTGGTTACTTGAAAAAAACTTTTATAGCGTAAAAGAACTAATTGACATGAAGTGATTTTTTCTTTTTTGCATGCTATGTACAATTCTAGCAAAAACATGTATGTACTTTATACAAATTGTAACATCTTATTATACCATGTTTTTATGCAAATAAATATATTATGATTATGATGATTATATCTCCCGCGTAGATGGTGGTTCTTGTAAAAGATTGGTCTCTGTGGACCTATCGGCCTGGAGGACATTCTATTAGGGTTACTTACCTCCTAGTCTTGCCGCTGCGGGTCGGCTGCGGTTGCGGCCTCGGGGCCCGGTCGCCGCTGTCTGCGGACAGTGATGCCGTCTCCCCGGAGCAGTCCGAGTCAGACGGGGCGCGACGAAGCGCAGCCGCGCGACCTGCGGCGCCGCGTCTACTTCCTATGCGCGATCAACCGGCTCGATATACCACGTGTTAACATAATTTCATAATTAGCAGCCGATAGACGTTCAGTGCTGAAGAAAGGCCTGCCCCTTTGAAGGTAGAGGTTGTCATTATCCCCGCGCTTGGCAGGCGGCTTGGGGATCGCAGTATTGGTGGAAGATAAATCCAAAAGAAAGACGCTGCTGCCAGTCTTCCTGTTCTCGCTTAGTCGCCTCTTAAGACACCCAACTAGAGGAGATGGGGGGGTGCAATTCTAGCCCGGCACCCCACGGGTTCGTCACACACGTGTTAACAAATTAAGGCACAAACTAAATATAGTTTGTTTATTGTCGAGATTAGAATCGATTACTTTCTTTTAGCTGGCAAGCAAGCGTGCGGCCCGCCTGATGGTAAGCAGTCACCGCAGCCTGTAGACACTAGTAACACCAGAAGAATCACTACCGCGTTGCCGACCCTTAAGACATTAGATATTAAGTCCTTGTGTCCGGTATTTTCACCAGCTACAGTGCCTTTCACGCCGGAACATTCCACATATCTATATACTTATAATAAAACTGTAACAGGTCCAATTCTGTACATTGAATATATTTTGAAAATTATGTTTGGAGGGTATTCTTTAACCGATACTAAAGCCAAAAATTTAATTTTTTTTATTTTTGTGTCTGTCTGTATCTCGGCTGAGCATCGCGCCGAAACTACTGGATGGATTGAAACGAAACTTGGCATGATTTGAGTTAATACTCCGAGGTAGGACATAGGATACTTTTTATCCCGACATTGGGCACGGTTCCCTTGGGAGAGGGGACTAAAGTCAAAATGTGTAGGTACTTGGTTATACGCTTGCTCCGATTTTAACAATTTTTCATTATAATTATAATAAATATTAGTAAGGGAACACTCATAGACAGTTGTTAACAATGTTTGGAAATCGATCAGGTTAAGCAACGTTAGGTAAGGTCATTAAATAGATGGGTGACCGTTTAACGCCATTCGAACTAAACGTCTCCGTGCTTCAGAGGGCAAGTACAAAGTGGGTCCAAGTTTTTAACTGACTTTAAAAAAGGAGGTTTTGTATTCTATGCGAATGTATATTATTGAAAGTTTAGTTAACGTAAACACAGCGCGGGCGGAGCTGCGTGGGTCAGCTCGTTAACTATAAAATTAAAAAAGAAAATGTGTTTTTTTTTTATTGATACAATCAAGTGGCATGCCTGCTATAGACAAGCTGCACGCCGCTCATCACCCAAGCCATTAGTTACTAAGTGATACGTTTAATAGGACGGTTCTTTGCACTAGGATTCTAGTGCAAAGAACCGTCCATGTAGGTACCACCGCAGTGTCAGATATTCTGCCGTGTGTAAACATTTCTGTGTTCCGGTGTGAAGGGTAGCTCATAAAATTACCAGACACAAGAGACTTAACAAATAATGTCTTGGGTGACGGGTGCTTACCATCAGGCGATGTCATGCTTTTATAATAGCAATAGGTGAAACCTGATGTACTCATTATTAAAAGAAACGCTACTTAAAGAGCACACACTATTTTCCAAAGTAGAAATTTAATTTGAAGACTTCAGCTGTTAACTTTGTTAGATTATTTTAGACTATATTATTAGTTTTAAAACTCACTTTTATTCTCGAGACGAATCGGCTCGGTGGTAGCATTTTTAAGACCGCTTTGATTCATCGCTTTACCGCTACACGTTCCTACTAGCAACCATCTTAATTCACCTGAAAAGAAAAAAAATACATTATGCATCACATCCCACTTCTGACACACCAATCTCCAAACAAAAAGTCGAAGTGGCAAGTCGGCAAGCCCCAAAGGCAAAGCAGCGCCCACCGCCGGGGGGCGCATTATAGCTACTCGGGAACCTGTCACGATACTCATGACATGAAGATGGGGGTCGCAAACCCATCGTCGTACTCGATGGCCTTGGGTTTTACCCAACGTTCAGCGACTCCGAGATTTGTTCGCATCGCTGATTTAAATATGACAAAACCTAAGTCTGATCAACGTCTTCTTTTGGAGGAAACTTTGTCTGCTTGCATTAGCATTAGGTGTTTAACCTCTACCAAAAATACGACTAGACTAGGACTGGAATAGTTTGCCTGCGTAGGTCTAACCATCCGATTATAATGTGAGGGTATTAAGGCAAGAGTGAATAGGCTTTTAATATGCTAGTGTGCATTACCATCTTGGATTGCATTGTTGCTTTCCATCATGTGGGATCGTAGTCAATCAATCATCATCATCATCAGCCGGAAGACGTCCACTGCTGAACATAGGCCCTCCTCCTTAGAACGCCACAATGAACGACAGTTGGCTATTTGCATCCACCGGTTACCTGCGACGCGCACAATGTCGTCTGTCCACCTAGTGTGAGGCCTGCCTACTCTGCGACTTCCGGTTCGTGGTCGTCACTCGAGAACCTTTCTTCCCCATCGGTTATAGGTTCTTCGTTTTTTTTGGGACTGATAGTCGCTGTTGGCCGCAGATGGCCATTACAGCTTCACCGGACAATAGGAGGCGAGCGCTTATAGCACTCTAGCCTTAACGGCAGAAGTAGCGACGAGCTCAAGGGCACCTCAGGGAGGCATGGCCTCGGCTTGGGCTGTCGCTTCTTCTTCGAGCGTGTCCAGCACTATCTTATACTAATTAAAAAAAAACTGTGCCACCGATGTACGTACTAGTGTTTTATTTAATCCAATGCGGCATATTGCACCATTTGTGAAAAGTAGGGCGAAGCAACAGCGCAGTGGTTAGGATAACATCGCGAAATAAGCAGTTAAAGGCGATTTCGTGCCAAATAACAGTCGTAGCGAAACATAGTTGAATCCTATCACGCTACGAAACGCGAAAAAGTTATAAATGATAGCAAAGTTCCATGGATGGCCCCTTTATTTGAAAAATCACTATATATTTACACAACTGTTTAACTGTCTCTCAATTACAAAAATATTTTTATTTCAAATAGGCTTAACGTTAATTTTTTTAAAAGCTACCACCGGATCACAACGCGGCCTCAACTGTAAAGATCCGGCAAGAAACTCAGCTCATTTATTCACTTTTTTAAAACAGTGTTTGTTTTGTTACACTTAGATCAGCATCAGCGATAGTATGTCTCTCGTAATCATTCATCATTCTTTAGCAGCCGAAACGTCCACTTCTGAACAAAGGCCTCACCCTTAGAAGGGAGAGGTTGGGATCCAGGCGGTTTGGGGATCGCAGTATAGGTGGTAAACCAATAAAAAGACGCTGCTGACCGTCTTCTTGCTTTCCCTTAGTCGCCTTTTACCAACACCCAACGGGAGGAGATGGGAGGGTGCTATTCTTACCCGGATACCCCACGGGTAGTAAGCCAGGTTCTATATCGGTAATCAGCGTACACCAGGTGGACTAATGCAGGTTATAATAGTTAAAGAACTCGATACAACTGCCAGTTTTCTCCATACATTTCACACCAGCGCTCCTAGCGGTAACTATCAAAAACTAGTAATATATACTTACAGGAGAAAACTGACAGTTTGATAGAGCTCGTAATCCATCAAAACCCGTACTAGACCCGCAGGACCTTCATCATCAGCCGAAAGACGTTCGAGGGGTCGCCATAATCCCCACGCTTGACAGGTGATTTGGGGATCGCAGTATAGGTGGTAGGAAATCGAATAGAAAGACGCTGCTGCCTGTCTTCTTATTTTTCCTTGGTCATCTCTTACGGACACCCAATGGGAGGAGATGAGAGTTGATATTCTTACTCGGACCCCCCACGGGTCGGATTTGATCCTTAACTAACCTAAAATGTTTCGGAACTTGCAACAAATCTCTTTAGAAGAACTAAGTTAGTATCAACTTAGTTATGCAAAGGATATTTCAGACTGGTAGTACTAGTACATACTACCACAGATCTTTTGCCATCAAGCGGCAATGTGTAAAGTAGTATGCTGTGTTCCGGTGTTTGTAAATGCAGGTTACTGTTACTGCAGTCTAAGAATTCTAGATGTCCTCAACTGGGACTGACGTTTCACGAGCCCTCCAAAACACGAAGCCAAGTTCAAATGCTACTAACCTAGCATGGTCAAACCATAGATACGATATATTATGTTGACATCTATCTATCTATGGTTTGACCTTGCCCGTCGTTGCTTAACGTGAGTGATGGAATCCGATTAGGTTACGATCTTACATTATTACTCATCTACTAGTCAATAAACATTTTCCAATGTCTCTAAGATTAACAGACCTATTAAAATGAATGGTTTTAGAAACACGCCAGGTTATAAAACCGCGTCTGAAGGTCGTTGTAATGTGATTCATTATAATAAACATACCTATTCTAATGATATTCAAAGGATTTTTCACTCTCATGGTAAACTGGAGACCGGAGAGTCGTATGCTTAAAAAAGTATAATCGATCTTTTTGGTCTACATCTTGTTTGATAGAACAACGGCGTTTGTCGACATTAGTTTGGAAACATTTCACATCACTAAATTACTTTCACATCCCTTTTCTTATAGAATTTATTCTAAATTCAAATTAATTAAATCACGTTTTTTATTTATAAAACACAGATCACACTATGTACGTACACTATATAATACTGTGTACTGAATAAATATCTGTAATGATTATCTTTACGTAAAAATGATAGCATTTATTATCAACTATCTGTCAAGGATGTCAATATAATGCAAGCAAAACACAAATGAATCATTTGCCATCGGAAACAAATCGTTGTAACACTGTTATTAATAGTCAAAACTATTACGAATAATGAATATAATATGATGTTTTTATAATAGTACATTCGCTCATTGTTTTCCAAATGGTAGACATCTTATCAATCATATTTTGCATAATATCATTGCGTCTAATTAACTGCTATTTGCTTTAAAATGGCCATATTGATATTTTAGTCTACAAGTCAAAATCCACCAAGCAGGCTGTAGGTCGCCGGTCGTGCCAAAAATAATAGACATACATACATACTCCCGAAAAACATAACCCTCTTCCTGGGGCATTCGAGCAATGAGATTTTAACGGAAGTGTTTGTTATTTATTGCCTTTGACTAGATTTTTCCTTACACCGATCGTCTATCATTTAGGCACCCTAGATTAGACAGACACCCGTCAATTTGAAATCACCCAACTGGCCAAGATCGATGCGTTACAGCTTTTTGTATGAACGTATGAAGACACAGTCTAACGTTATTGTTTAGATGCGTACTAATTCTTTTAAGAACTGTTGTATGATGTCACTATGACATAATTGCACGCCTCGCCACAGGGCCGCAGCGGTGACTCAGCAGAGCGAATAGGAAGGCTTCGGGGGGCTATTAGTAGTAATAGAATGATGAGATCACATAAAATACATGTTGTATTGCACAAAGGTGAAGGCAACTATCGTAGCCTCACGCTTTACAATGTATGTCCTGTTTGTCTTTACAAGACCAAAATTGGAACAATAAATGTACTTATGTCAATAAGATTTAATTTTACCAATAGGATAGATGACTAAAAAATTATATTTAGTCCGACATTTAGATTATTAAAAATATTGGACACAAGGTCTAATTGAAAAAAGAAAAAATACGCTTTCTTTTGTCTATTAGACCTTGTTCAGATAGAGCGATGTACGTTCGTTCATGTACGCGCGTAGACGAGTTCTATAGAATACAGTGATTCCGTTCACATGATACGCACGAGAGATATCACTCGCGCGTAACACGCGTGTCATACGTCGGAATCTCGACTCGCTCGCTGTACGCGCGTAGTGCGCGCAAGTCGAGATACTCAGAGCTCCTTGTTACGTTCAGTATACATACGCGCGTTACTAAGCGCGAGTGGACGGATTTGTCAGTGAAACTATAACCACATGTTCAAACATGGAAAAATATTGTTTCGACACAGTTATTCATCGATGAAGTTTTTCATCAGCCGTAACTACGTCTCTTATTACATAATTTTCAAATGGTGATAAGTCATCTTTTACTAAGTCAAGTAATTTGTCGAAAGTATCAATTGTGTTGTCGTAAGTTTGGGTACAAAGTTGTAAACATGCTGTCCTCTGTCACTGTAAACCTTCTGTTTTCCGTTTTCTTGCACTTTTTCCATCTGCGATATGCGAGCCACAATACGACTGCTTCGTCCAAATCCATTTTGATGACTGACTGAAGCCGGCCCATATTCTTACGCGCGTAGTCCGCGTTATGTGAACGCAATCACGAATTGCCTCGCGCGTATGCACACGCGCGTAATTCGCTCTATCTGAACAAGGTCTTAAACAAAAAATGACGAAGATATGGTGCGTTGAAATTCCACGTGACGTCACGTTTGTATACAATTTTTACCGTGACGTAACGAACACCCACACCCAAACTTTGACACTCTATGTTTGGCAGTTTCTATTGATTTGTTAAATAAAAAAATACGGATCCAATAATTTTTGATAATCTAACTGACGAATTAATTAGTTGTTTTTTTTACCCCAGCATCGTATTTGGCTGGCCACCGGTCGGCCATCACTCTTGTGTCCATACATCTAAGTTGTTCCGATGAAAGAAAACAAGAGTATCTATGTATTTCATTCGCGTTTAGTTATTTTCTCTATCATTAAGGTTCTGTTAGAAGACTGAATTTCGATTGAAAAGAAACTAATTTCACGCTTTATATCGCGGTTTATTTTTTATTTTAATTTCCCGACGTTTCGAATACTTCACAGCATTCATGGTCGCGGGCAGACTGAGATGATAGCTGTCCATCCATATGTCATAGTTGTCTTAGGGTATGCTCAGGTCTTCTTATTATTATTGTTAGTCCGATCTACGCAGACAGAGCTTACAGTATCTTGTGGTCCTGCAGTGGAATGCTCGTCTTTGGATTTGTTTATATTTATCACGGGATCCCAAGCTGGATGTTTTTTTAATTTCAATAGCCTCACGAATCATCCTTGGCAGGAATCGCTGTTCTTTTGCGAGGATTTGTGGTTTGTTACAATACTAAACATGTTCACAGACTGCAGATATTGAAGCTAGGCACCAAGATGTTCCTCAACATGTCAAGCAGGGCCTGCATGATAACAACCTCCGAGTTCCGCGCCGCCGTCACTGTGAACGTGTCAAACCATCCACAGTCGAACGTATGCCTGCTGTATTGCCATATGTTATAGGGGTAACAGACAAGATTGGCTATATCTTAAAGCGAGCTTTAATTAAAATTTTCCAAGCCACCAACGAAGATTAGTCAGTTTTTACCATCTGTCAAGTGCCATGTACCTCTAATAGATGCAGGAGTATAGAAACGATCAGTTAAAACCCGTGTAAAAGAACATATAACTCACGTTAAACATCGACGCTATACGATGTCTGCATATAAACCTTCCTCTCTATTGCTGACAATTGCATTAAAATCCGTTGCGTAGTTTACAAGATCTGACCGTACAAACAGCGGGAGCGACTTTGTAAAGAAGAAGATAGTTATTAATACAACACTAAAGTACTTAACCAAAAAAAAACAGCAATAAACACCATATTTCCTCTTTTTAGATAAGTACCTATTTTATATTTTAACCGATAGAAATTTAAAAATTACCGGTCAAGTGCGAGTCGATCTCGCGCACCGAGGGTTTCATAACATCTTTGGACGTATTAAAGTAATTTTTGTATTCGTGTAATAAGTCAGATAGCAAAAAAAAACCGCAAAAAACTTCGACAAACAAACTTATTGTTTGTCGAAGTTTCTTTTAGGATTACTAAAAAACTGTACTATTTATAAAGATTACTTTATTTTCCTGTAAAATATAGATAGATATACACTACCGTCCAAAAGTTTGGAAGCAGCAAGGTAAAATCATATAAAAGACAACAAAGCCGCCAGTATTTTTTTATATTGATCTTAAATTAAAAATTAAACAAAAAGTAATTGAAAAAAGTAAGAATTAAAAATACAATATGAAATTAAATTAAATTTTAGCTTCATCAAAGTGTCCACCTTTTTCTTTTATTATCTTCTCGCATATTCTAGGCATTCTATTAATTAATTTCTTAAAGTAATCTTCATCTAACTTGTTCCATTCGCTCTCCAATGGTTGCCACAAATGTGCTGCTTGTTGGAGATCGATTTTTCACCCTTCTGTCGAGTTCATCCCAAACAAGTTCAATGGGAGAAAGGTCAGGTGACTGAGATGGCCATTGCATGATTTATAAAATCTTTTCATCTTTTTTCTTGCTTCAAAAGTTCTGACAAAGTTTCGACGAATGCTTAGGATCATTATCCTGTTGAAAAGTAAATCCGGGACCAATGAGATTCAGTCCACTGGGTATGGCGGAATCTTTAAGAATTTTCAGGTAGCCTTCCTTGTTTAGTTTTCCGGTTATCTTCACAAGATTTCCGGGTTTATTGTTGCCAAAACACCCCCAAACCATGACGTTACCTCCACCATGTTTGATAGTAGGCACTGTACATGCTTCTGAAGCCCTCTCTTCTTTTGATCGGCGTACAAAAACACGTCTATTGGACCCGAAAATTTGAAACTTTGATTCGTCATTCCAAAGGACATTTTCCCATTGATGTATTGTCCAGTTTTTATGCGCCTTAGCCCATTCTAGTCTATTTTTTTTTATGTCGAATCGTGAGCTTGGGTTTTTTAGCAGCAACACATCCTCTTAGTCCCACAGACAGTAGACGTCTTTTAACCGTTGTTATTGAAATGGGTGTTGTTCGCGTGCAGTTAAGCGTCGATTCCGTTTAGAGAGAACCCTGTTGAAGTTATCCTCTGATTTGTTGTGGATTTGGGTCTACCAGATCTTTTTCTATCTTCATTTTACCCAGTTTCTTGGTTTCTTGCAAGCGTGTAGTAGTGGACACCTTTACAAGAAATTCCGAGTCTTTTTGCGATTTGACGTTCACTGTATCCTTCCTCGCGTAGAGTACAAATAGCACTTCGTTGTTCCAGTGAAATTTGTTTGCGTTTTGCCATTTTCAGAAGAAAAAGTACGGTCAAAGGAGTAGTCGAAATCTTTTGAATACAGAGAATGTTAATATCACAACCCTTGCGTGCCAATGCTCAAGTGCGACTAAATTTGGTCCCAAAAAGTTAAAACTACCAAAAATGTACAATAAAACAACACCATTGCATAATAGAAACCACCCAACGGCTTAAGTCATAAAACACGTGTTTCGTCAAAATCGGGGAATTTGTTAAAACTTGATGAATATTGTTGGAGAATTCTTTTGTTTCGTGTAAACAGTCGTAAAAGGTCGTAAAACTTAATTTCATTACTAATTTTTACCGAAGATTGTGGGCGAAGTTATATTTTGTATGAAAACATGTGCTTCCAAACTTTTGGACGGTAGTGTATGTATTACCTATAATTATTTCAAATTTTTTCTTCGCAAACTTCGGAGATGAGGCGGGAGGGCTGTATTTTTTTGACATTTTTGATTATCAGCCAAAAAATACGTGACATAACGCAAAATAAAAATCTGTTTTGAAATGTACAAATGAAGCCCTTTCATATTATGTGTAGGTGAAATATCACAAAAAATATTTTAGCCGTTATAAAACCGCAACACACACATAAACAAAAATCTTTCCTCTTAATTGTATTAGTTTGATGAATCATACAACTAAACAAAATGTTCTGTTGGACTATCTCCTGCTTCGCACACTTCGTTATTATCAACACATAAAATATGTTCAACAAACACACCAGTCTATTAAAACGTAACATGCTAATAAGTACTGGATTTGTTGATAATTCCGTTTAATGGGTGTAGTCATCAAATTCAACATTAAAAAATTATGATCTGGACTCATACAAGAACAAGAACTGATACGGTCATAACAGCCAATCTTTTGTTAAGATCGGCCAACTACACTTGCAGACATACCTCTCTCTCTTCTTTTACTTGTCGCGTAGCGGGGATAGTGGCCCTACGAAATAAAGAAAACAAGAACTAAGAATAAAGAATTATATTTACAAAGAAGGCACAGGCTAGAGAGCAAGGGTCGTGAGTAGGCTAACGGTTTTTCCGAGGTACGCGCACTGAGAATCGGTCAGGTTCCCCTTCTAAGTGAGGTGAACTTATCAGAGTCGTCGTAGCAGAAGCAGCACGGTGACGGCACGGCGCGACAGCACCAGGCGCAGCACGGCGCAGCAGTTCCAAGGTCGACCAGCTTAGCAGCTGGTCCGGCAGTGGACAGGCTCAGCAGCCGTCCTCAAGCTCGACCGGTAGGGGTCGACAGCAGCTTGCGTCCGACGCCTCGTGCAAGGGAGTTCGTAGTGGAACTCGTAGGTAGGACCTCGTAGATAGGACCTCGTAGATAGGACCTCGTAAGTAGGACCTCGTAGGTAGGACCTCGTAGGTAGGACCTCGTAGGTAGGACCTCGTAGGTAGGACCCCGTAAGTAGTTTTAGAGCACAAATTGAATTTACAAGGTTTTACTTATTGAAATAGTAACATACGTGCGCACTCCACAATCGTGAGACAAGCACTGGCGAGCTCGCGGCGAAATGGCTCGCCGTGGCGCATATAGTATGGTTATAGCTATATAGTACTATAACGGTTTAATATTTTAAGGCGCGTACACACGCGTAACGTTACAGTACCCCGGGAAATAGTGTAGGATTTTGCCTAGATGAAGCAAAATCCGTCTACCTCTCTACTAACTAACTTAGCATTTATTCCAACCCATTCACTCACTCATCGTTCATCAACCATTCATTCAGTCTTCGGTCCTTACATGACCTTAGACCCTAACAGACAGAGTGTACATTTATTTAGAGCAATGTAGACTCAAGACAGGAAGTAAGGAATATTGTAATGTAGTGATTACAATACTCTGAGAGGGGTGTTGGTTATGGTAGCAGGGTAATGTAATGTAATATTGTGTAGTTGTAGTCTAGTCTAGTTTAGGTATGTAGGGAAATTGACCGGCATAGCGGTGGGTAGACACCGTTGCAGGACAATACAAGGATGTATGCCCATCCAGTCACGTAGTAGCGTTCCTGGGCAGCAAGGACATACATCAAGGACTCAGGTTTAGCCTGAAATTCGACCAGACGACGAGTAGGCGACGTCAGCCAAACTATATATTAATGACTGCTGGGATAGTGTGTAGGGCACCATCTGCCAACAGCTTAACAAGGAAAGGATAAGTGACTACCGAAGAGCGGTGTGTAGGGCACCGTCTGTCCGGTAGGACCTTAAGGATAGCGTTGTGTCCATCCGGTGAATGTGAAGCATTCCCGGGCAGCAAGGATACACGCTAGGGTAGGATTAAGGGATAGAAATGGACGCCATCATGGAATCAGTGTCCATGAATAGGGTAGGAGTCTAGACTAGCTATAGGTGTTATAAAAGCAATAAGATTGTAAATAAATTAAAATTATGATAGACAACGCAGGGTGTCATTACTAGTGTTGTATGTAAATAGTAGTTATAGTTAGATAATGTAATAGAGATTAGTGTAATGATGTAGTATATTTTTAAATAAAAAAAAAAATTATTAAGAAAAATATGTAAGTGTGCATTGCATAGGAATCGAACCCGCGTTGGACTTAGGCTCAACGGTTCAAATCATATAGCTAGGGTAAGTATAAAGTTATGTAGCTAAGTAGCTTAATATAGTGTAGTATAATTATGTAGTGGAATAAAATTAATAAAACGTTTAGGTTGTTTTATTACATGTATGGCAACCCCTCCCTTCTAAGGGGGAGGCCTCCGCTCAGCAGCGAACATCTATCGGTTGCTAATGATGAAAGATTATGATGGTTACGTGTATATAAGTTAATTATAGTGCCAAGTTTAGTTAAATAATATAGTAAATATAAGGTTATGTTTGGTAGTTTATTTGTTTAAAGTCTTTGATATGCCAAGCGCCTAAAGGATTTCCGGACATATCCGCAAGTTCATACACAAGTGGAGACTTCTTAGATATTATCTTGCACTTTATGAATTTAGGAGCTAGCTTCTTATTAAAATGTTTATCCTTATCACTTTGATAAAACGTTCGTTTCCATACTGTATCACCAACGTTAAATTCAGCTTTTCTCCGTCGCAAGTTATACGTTTTACAATTCCGACTGTGAGCTTGTAATAATAATGACTGTACCTTGTCAAAAATCGATGATAATATCCCTAAGTTATCAGCGTAAGAGTCACGTGGTTGATAGATTATATCATCAGACGAATCGCTATCGTTATGTATGTAATGGGAACCACAAGTAACCAGTTCCCGACCGTATACTAGGAATGATGGTGTGTGTTGTGTTACTTCATTAACTGAGTTGTTTATAGCAAACTGGATTTTTGGTATTAGCGTGTCCCAAATGCGATGATCGTCGTGAATAAAACTCGATATTGCAGTCATTATAGTTTTGTTGTAACGTTCAACTGTATTTACATGAGGAGAATATTTTGGTGTAAAGTGTAGTTTAGGTACTTTGTACCTTAATAACATATTTTTTAGTGTTGTACTAATAAATTGTTTGCCATTATCTAGGATAATTGTGGAAGGAATACCATGTACTAAGAAGACATTTTCTTCGAGAATTTTAGTGACAATTTCGGCTGTAGCACGCCTTATAGGGAATAACAGGCAGTATTTACTGAAACAACATGTTACTACTAATATGTAGCAGTTTTGTTTCCTTGTTGAAGTTAGTGGTCCAACGAGATCGACGCTTAAGACTTGAAAAGGCCTAGAGCATTGCTTAGGTCTTCCCATTTCGCCTAACGTAGCATGATTTTGATGTTTATGAGCGATACAGGTGTCACAGGAAGTGATTAATTTTACCACATCTTTATGCATTCCTGGCCAGAAGTATTTTAATGTTAGTCGTTTAAATGTCTTAAAAATACCAAAATGACCAGCAGTGGGGTCTGAATGGTTTTCAATAATTACAGAGTGTCGTAACTCAGCAGGAACGACCTCCTTCCATTCGAACTCCTTAGTGAGTGAGCACTTGCCCTTCGTGAATCTATATAGACGATCGTTTTTAATTAAATAGTTAGGAAAAGATGTTGGGGAGCTTTTGCATCCGTGGTAAATATTAAGGTACCATTGGTCGGTAGTAGTGGCGGTTATAGGACTAGTATCGATAGCGGATATTTGACCGGCACGTGATAATAAGTCTGGGATTATATTGTCTTTACCGCGACGATGTTTTATTTCAAAATTGAAACTAGATAAACGTACACCCCAACGCGCCAAGCGTCCTGTAGGGTTATTTAAGTTAAGGAACCATTTGAGAGCAGAGTGATCCGTGTATACGATGAACTTCATGCCGTTGTCCAAGTAACACCTCCAGTGTTCGATGGCTACTAGGACAGCTAAGGCTTCTCGTTCAGTGATACTATAGTTCTTTTCTTGGGGTGATAAGGCTTTGCTCATATAAGCTATAGGGTGTTCCACACCATTTTTAGTCTGCGTGAGGAGACCACCAACGCCATAATCGCTAGCGTCGGTATGTACTTCAAATGGTAAGTTGAAGTCCGGACAAGAAAGTATTGGTGCTGAAACGAGGCACTCTTTAAGTTTCTGGAAGGACCCTTCCGCTTCGACGGACCAGGAAAAGGGTGCAGCCTTTTTACCAGTAGTGGTGAGTTTATGTAATGGACCAGCGATTGTGCTAAATTGCGGTACAAATCTACGATACCACGATGCCGTACCTAGGAATCTTTTTACTTCTTTTTTGTTTGTGGGAGTAGGAAAGTTTAGAATAGCTTCTACCTTGGAAGGGTCGACATGTAAGCCGTTTGAATCAATTACGTAGCCGAGGTATTTCAATTCGTCACGAAAAAACATTGACTTCTTAAAATTAATGGTTAAGTTTGCAATTTTTAGTTTTTTATATACCTTGAGGAGCAAGGAGATATGTGAT
Organism: Furcula furcula; assembly: GCA_911728495.1. NCBI lineage: Eukaryota > Metazoa > Arthropoda > Insecta > Lepidoptera > Notodontidae > Furcula > Furcula furcula. The sequence goes on along the minus strand of OU452264.1, from coordinate 3,735,174 downwards.
TCAAAGTCTTTTGACACTATGATGACGTCATCTACGAAAACGAAGACCGAATTTTCGAACTCTGGTCCACTAAATAGTGTATCCACTAGTCGTTGCTGAGTGGCTGGTGCGTTGGTTAAACCGAAGGCCATAGTGACGAACCTATAAGTTCCGCGATTGGGAATATAAAAAGCAGTCTTGTCTCGATCAGATTCCACGATAGGAATTTGCCAGAAAGACTTGGAAAGATCGATGCTACTCAGGTAGTGGGCATCCTTTAGATTGTCTAGAATCTCGGAGATATACGGCAATTTATAGGCATCTTTTTTTGTTACCGAGTTTAACTTACGGCTGTCAAGACAAAATCGTAATTTACCATCTTTTTTCGGCGTTAGCAGTACCGGAGAAGACCATGGACTTTCGCATGACTCCACCACGCCTAGTTGTAGCATTTCATCTAATTCTTCACTTAGTATACGTCGTTTTTCGGGAGACAGTCTATAATACCTTTGCCTAATTGGTTGCGCGGTACCAGTATCGATGCGATGAGTAACCAACTGTGTACGACCTAATCCGTGTTTTTCAGCAGAAATATTTTCAAATTGCTCGATAATGTTATCGGCAGTTACCTGCTGTGCGTGTGTCAATTCAGAATAGGACCGTAAGGCATCGTTCTTTTCCGAAATAATATTTACGAGTGTGGAATCGTTATAGTTATTAAAGGATATAGAATTAATAAAATGTGGAAATAATTTAAATTTTGACCAAAAATCTACACCAAGTATTAGTGGTGACGTAACAGTAGGTATCACGTACGCTTTTAAGATATGAAATTGGTTCTCGAAGGAAACCGGTAAATTGATGTAACCTATAGCCTGCATGGTTTGACCACCAGCGGCTGCAAAGGATTTCCCTGCGACAAGTTTTTGTAGTTCAAAACCTGTTGCTAATAGTTGCAAGTGCGAATAGTTGCCGAGTATAGTTATTGCCGAACCTGAATCTAGTAGTCCGCATAAAGATTGATTATTCACCCGTACCGTGGCATACGGTCGAATATCCTTAGTAGGCTTCTTGTTAAGGATTGAAGCAATTGAATAGCTATTTAGGTAAAGTTTTAAGGTTAGCAACCAGCGTTGCCAGTCCTCCTTATCAAAGTTTGTAGAATTAGTAGTAGTAATAGCATTGCCACAATCCTCACTTATTAGTTTTTTTGGTTGGAATTGCATTTAGGACAATCCGGGGTCTTATAATTTTTTTTCCCGCATTTAAAGCAAATTACGAAACGTTCGGCTTTACATTCCGATAAGGGATGGTCTTGAGTGCGACAACGCGGACAAAAGACGCGCCTATAATTTGTTTGGGAGTTTGTTATAGCCGCAACATGGGCCTTACCTTGCCCCCCATATTGAGATATGTTCCGGTTATTATTATTTCCCGCGTTAGGGTTGTGAGCACTGTTACTACGATTGTCTGCATTATAATTATAACTCTTGGAGTAATTACTAGTGTTAGGAATGTTACGATCATTGTACCTGGTATAACTATTCTTTTGTGGATAAGACATATTATAGTTCGTTCTAGTATCGACCTTCTTATAAGCTAGATCCGGTGCTAGCGTATCCGCCGTAAGGCGTGGAGGTTCGCGGAACTGTGACGTCATACACTGAATGTTCTCATAATTACAACAAATAGTCCTCAATTTGTCTATAGTGGTTATTTCCGAGACTGCAGAGGCTAGGGTATTGGAATAACAGGGTTTAATGTTGTGTAGTAGTATATCAAGCTTTTCCCGTTCCGGTAATTGATTAGACAATCTTGAAAACAATTCTGACATAATTGCAATATATATAGTTATATTTTCTGTTCCCCCTTGAGTACGGTTACGTATTTCCGTCATCAGGCGGTAATCGTAGTCGTAAGTACTAAAATCGCGCTTCAACAAGGATACCAACTCATTCCATGTATTAATTGTACTTTTAACGCTACGGTACCAATGCAACGCGTTATCAGTAAACAGCTCGGACGCATACCGCAATAACCGGTCCGAGTTAATACCTCTTGACTCGCTGAGTTCACTTATGCGCTGCACAAAGGCGTGCACGCATGATTTGCCATTAAATTTTATTTTAAGTAATTCTGTGATATGCGCATGATCGCAGTTAGATGAATGAGATATAGGTACTACTAATGATGTAGTATCATCATTAGCGGAACTAGGTTCGGTTGCAGCGCTTTGCTTCTTCCCGTACTTATCTTCCAATTTAGTAAAACTGGTAAATAAACTATTAAATGTTTTTATCGCAGACTGTACCTGTTGGTTGAAGTCAGTGGACTCCACTGTGCGTATTCTTTTAATTCTGTGGTAGATATGATTTAATAAAGCTCTCGTACGTTCGAATAAGCTAACGTCGATTTTAGTCTCAAGATTTTTGAGTTTGGGCTCAAGATCCTTGATCGAGATCGCGACCCCTTCCAGATCCGACTTAAGGTCGATGCCAGACTCGTATATTTCCAATGGTGATACCAATGGTGATAGTTTATTGAGTTGCTTGCGCAATTCTAACACTGTAGTACCGGGTTCTATTCCACGTATTAACAGTTCGTAAGATAATTCTTGTTTGTTAAGTAAAAAGTACTTAATTGGGTAAGTGTCCATTTTAGTGTTTAAAATTCAAGATAATAAGTATAAGGTAGTTCCTCTAGTTAGTTTTTATAGTTTAAAATTGATAGATACTTGAATAAGATATATAGATATAGGACGCTAAAGTTTATTTAAAAGTTATTAAGTTATAATTTAGTTGAAGGTAGTTTAGTGTAACAGAAAATAATAAAAAAAATAAAAAAATATGTACGCTTGCCAGCGCAAGTACGCACGTAGATTTACTACAAATCTATTACACTGTGTAGTAATAAGTGTAAGATGTATGTGTAGTAAGTGTAGCACACGAGATGATAATAAGTTGGTATGGTGGTACTACTTTTTCCATCAACCGCCTCTTACGGGACCCACTGGATGTGATGGGATGGTCCTATTCTAACCCGGGAACCATACGGGGAACCAGATTATAGAGATACTGCTACAAAAGAAACTACTACGGGGTGGTTGTGCTAGCCGTACAAGGTGTAAAAGAAAAAAATTGTCCGCGACCGTTACAATACACAAAAGAAAGTACAAAAAGAACCGTCACCAAAAACCCGCGACGAAACCTGACCGCGAACTCAGTGATAGCAGAAGTAATACAGAAAGAAGGAAAGAAAGAAATGTGAAGGAAAAACCGTTATAACCGCGTTAAGGCGCCACTGTCGCGTAGCGGGGATAGTGGCCCTACGAAATAAAGAAAACAAGAACTAAGAATAAAGAATTATATTTACAAAGAAGGCACAGGCTAGAGAGCAAGGGTCGTGAGTAGGCTAACGGTTTTTCCGAGGTACGCGCACTGAGAATCGGTCAGGTTCCCCTTCTAAGTGAGGTGAACTTATCAGAGTCGTCGTAGCAGAAGCAGCACGGTGACGGCACGGCGCGACAGCACCAGGCGCAGCACGGCGCAGCAGTTCCAAGGTCGACCAGCTTAGCAGCTGGTCCGGCAGTGGACAGGCTCAGCAGCCGTCCTCAAGCTCGACCGGTAGGGGTCGACAGCAGCTTGCGTCCGACGCCTCGTGCAAGGGAGTTCGTAGTGGAACTCGTAGGTAGGACCTCGTAGATAGGACCTCGTAGATAGGACCTCGTAAGTAGGACCTCGTAGGTAGGACCTCGTAGGTAGGACCTCGTAGGTAGGACCTCGTAGGTAGGACCCCGTAAGTAGTTTTAGAGCACAAATTGAATTTACAAGGTTTTACTTATTGAAATAGTAACATACGTGCGCACTCCACAATCGTGAGACAAGCACTGGCGAGCTCGCGGCGAAATGGCTCGCCGTGGCGCATATAGTATGGTTATAGCTATATAGTACTATAACGGTTTAATATTTTAAGGCGCGTACACACGCGTAACGTTACATACTCATACAATGTAAAGGTTGGTACAGAAAACCGACACGACCGGAGATTCAGGCGGAGGACCGACTTATCACCGTTCCCATCCGACGCATCCATCGTTTTGCTTTTCAAACAAAAAGGTGATTAGCCTGTACTGTTCTAACCACTACGCAAAATTATTGCTAGCCACATGTTGGCATAAAACCCATGACCTACAGCTCGTAAAAGCTAGGTGGTAGGTTTTTTTCTAGGTAGTAGGTTCCTTGTGCACTTCGGAGTCGCTGGACGTTCGGGGTGTTAACCCTAGGACGTCCATTGAGTACGGCGGCGACTCCGAGAAGAATGCCGGCGGGGTTGCGACGCCCGTCCCCGTAAGGACCGTGTCCGGTTCCCGGGGGGTTACAATGCGCCCCCAGGCGGCGGGCTCAAAGGCAAGGCACTGAGGGGCCCATGGTGCAGATCCCACCGGAAAGCCCTGGGGTCCCCACTCATGTGCCGATGCGACAGTCACGGGGATTTTAGTCCGTAAGAATCCCACATCCCCGGTCGAGGCCCACAGCTTTTGAAGGTTTCCCCCATGAAAAAAAATAATTCCTTGTGCAGGTAGGTAGGATCTAACGCAGTGTCAGATATTCTGCCGCCAAGCAGCAGTGTGTAAGCATTGCTGTGTTCCGGCGGGGTGATATTACCGGACACAAAGAATCAATATCTAATGTGTTGCTAGCGTTTATAGGCTGCGGTGGTGGCTTTTCACCATCAGGCGGGTGCATGACGCTTGCTTGCCACCTAGGGAGTATAGAAAAAAGCCACTAACTCCGACGCAACGTGGACGCCACGAACGCTAAGAAGTGATATTTAAGACTATGGAGTAAAGTAGGTAGTTATACATACTAGGAGTAAAGTAGGTATAAGTAAAGATGAAAAGAAATACGACTGCCGGCGTCTAGATTTATTATTCTTGCGGGGACCCCATGGGAAGTCAACCAGGATACGTGGGATTCTAACTCAATAATAGCTGTCACATCGGTACATGATTAGAGGGGTTCTGTGATGGGATCAGGTACCTCTCATAGCTTTGTATTTAAGGCTGCCGCCGGCGCTAGGCGCATATTATAGCCTCCCGGAAACCTGTCACGGTGCTCTCGAGGACGTTGGTCGCCGGTCGCATTGGTTTACAAAAAAAGTATGACAAAAAAGACAAGCCCGCTGAGTTTCTTGCCGGATCTTCTCAGTAGCGGCCGCGTTGTTTGTCTATGGTGGTAGTTGGTAAAAAATCATTGTTTGTAGTGGCTCTGTGAGGCTAATACATAATAAATATATTTTGACTTTGGCCGTGACATTGGACTTACAACATATTAAAAGAAGAAGAAGATGTTGTGCGTTTGGTTCTAACGCTTTTTCTTGTTGACATGAATGACAGACATGTCATGACATGTTGATGATGTTGACAGTGTTATTAAGCAAATCTACGGTTGCTAAATCAGCATCATCTGGCAGACAGCAAACATATATCATTTTAAAATTGGAGGAGGCTCTTTCTATGCACCTCCAGGGCTCCGGATTACAGTACTAGTATGATGAGTAAATTGTAAAAAAAACATTGACTTTTTCAGATATCTCATTTAAATTGCCTGCAATGGTTTCTACTAAAGATACTTGTATGAAATGTATGGAGCCCAACTGAAAGCAGCAGAGTATGTTTTTTTTATCACGCTTTTATTAGCTTGACCTGTATGTATGTATGTATGTATGATGGTAATGGAATCTTGTGATGCAATTTTGACCCACTTCTACACGTCCAAATAATTTGAAATTTTGTACATGTATCAAGGACCGGTGACAATACAATAATATGGTATCATCGAGCTGATCTGATGCTGGGGCTCGAAGGTGGATATGGGAACCTGCTTACGCGTCTTTTAGTTTTTTAATTTAAAGTAGTTTTTTCTCTCTATATTTTTTTCCTTCGTGAGCATTCTTCCTCTCCTCTCGGAAAGGAGTTAGAAACTCCTTTCCTTTTCCACGAGCTTACACGAAAAGGAACGAAGCACGAAGCAACCGCACGCTGATTGGCTGGACAAGACGCAGCCAGCGAAAATTTCAATATGGCGATTTCTGTGCAACCAGACGAATAACCGCTTGGATGGCTACTAGTAAACTAATCTAGTTTGGGCTCATTTGATTGGCTTTAAAGAGTTTTTTTTTAATTTGACCATTAATGAGGACCTGATGATGGAACTGTCAGGTGGGTAACGGAACCCTGGAATGGCTACTAGTAAACACATCGAGTTTAGGCTCATTTGATTTGTTTTAAAGAGTTCTTTTCACATTGACCATTAATGAGGACCTGATGATGGAACAGGAAGATGGGTGACGGAACCCTGGAATGGCTACTAGTAAAAACATCGAGTTTGGTCCCATTTGATTTGTTTTAGAGTTCTTTTCACATTGACCATTAATGAGGACCTGATGATGGAACAGGAAGATGGGTGACGGAACCCTGGAATGGCTACTAGTAAAAACATCGAGTTTGGGCCTATTTGATTTGTTTGAAAGAGTTATTTTCACATTAACCATTAATGAGGACCTGGTGATGGAATAGGAAGGTGGATAATGGAACCCTTGAATTGCTACTAGTAAACACATCGAGTTTGGGCTCATTTGATTTGTTATAAAGAGTTATTTTCAATTTTACCATTAATGAGGACCTGATGATGGAAATGAAAGGTGGGTGACGGTACCCTGGAATGGCTACTAGTAAAAACATAGATTTTGGGCTCATTTGATTTTTTTTAAATAGTTCTTTTCACTTTGACCTTTAATGAGGACCTGATGATGGAACTGGAAGGTGGGTGACGGAACCCTGAAATCACTACTAGTAAACACATCGAGATTGGGCTCATTTGGTTCGTATTAAAAAGTTCTTTCCACTTTGCCTAATAACGTGGACCTGTGGAGCCCAGAAGGCTGGTAACGGAACCCTTGAATACCACTTGTGAAGCTATTGACTTTAGACTTTCGACTGTTTAAATATATTGATTAGTGCAGTATTCCTTATAAAAGCGTGTATTTTTTAGTTTTTTTAACTATTAATTTTTTATTAACACCTTGGCTGCGGCAAGTAAAATCATACACGCCCACAACGATATTTCCGCCAGTGCGTGGCAGGTCTTTTTCGACCCACCAGCACTAGGGTTGATTAAAATGTTATAACTTTGCGAAAACATGATGTATAATTTTTTTTTGTACTGTAAGAATAACCTTGACTCCATTTTCCTTAGGCTCGATTCGCCCTGGGATCTACCAAATAGGAAATGACAAATTGAAATATATATTTGTCCCTGTCGAACTCTTACAAACACCTGAGATAATTGTTCCGCACATGCGAGGGACAGTTTTCTTCCACCGCACCAGCTGAAGTACTGCGGCAGGCCGATATGTGTCTGTACTGCACTGAAGGAGTCAATTCTCAAAAAATACATACCATGAGAGAACTACTATGTGATAATAACCCCTAAAACATTATAACAATGTGGGAAAATAAACTAATGAATGGACAAATAAATTTATTATTATTAATAATACATCAGCATGATTATAAGCACATAACAATAAAAATCAAACATTTGTTAGCATATTTAACACCTATGTATTGTTTGAAATTATAATGAGTAAAAGAACTCATAAATCATGATGTTATTTGCATACAAACATTGTATAAGACATGAATATTTATTGCCATAACAATATTGAAAATCTGCTTAAATATGTTCGTAAAACATTTTAAGCTTCAATCAAATTATACTATAAGTAATGTGTAAACAGTATTTGATTTTGAAACATTAGAGGTCAACGCAGAACAGGTTTTGGTGCACAAGTCTGCTTACTTGTAGCCTAACTTTTTTGGTTTCAAATTTTTTAAATTAACATTAATGTGCCACTGTAGACCTAATGAATATGATAATGAATTTCAAATTATCAACAAGAGTATCTGGCCATTAGTGTTATGATCCTAGGATATAAAAGAAGCATAGAATTAAGACAAAGACCAAATATATGGACCAATTTATTTTAGAGATCCACAAGAATGATAGTAGGTACTAAGAAATCCAGAATCTATATATATATAAAAATGAATGTTTGTCTGTATGTCCTATATAGAATCGTAAACTATGCATTTGATCATGTCATGGTCTTCAACAAAGTGTTGTGCATGAGCCCAAAAAGGTTTCTGAGAAAAAAGAACACGAACAGAGCTGCGCGTGTCAGCTAGTAGGCTATAAAAATATATGGATTACGTAATAAAAATAAAGAGACTACACAATCAGATTCTTGCGACACACATCAGTCCAGTTTAATAAATTCAAAATTATAACAAGCAATTAAAATAGGAACCTATGTTTTACAGAATGCAATCCATTTTTAAAACACCCAATATTTAATTGATTTTTTTATTAATTCATTCCTGGCTGGCAATAGGAACAACTGCCATTCCAAATTCATTACTAAATATATAGAAAATAGAGTACATATTTAATTAATTAATATTTATAGTGTCAGATAGTTAAATCCAGCCCAGATGCTAATATAGATTGGAATAAAACAAATTCGGACAGCATAGTGTTATCTCTGCATATCGTGACACTGCCGTGCGCAAATAGATATTTCTATGAATAAACTAAGTGTGTAATATATCAAAAATGTATCGCATGAACGGCCCGGGAAAAAAATAACTACGGCTTCTCGCGTATTCGTTTAAGTATGCTTATACGAGGATAACCTTCGAATAACAAACAGGTTCTACTGCGCAACAACCGTAAAGTGTAGCTCAATTACGATCACATTTTAATTTAAATGCCGCCAAATCTGTCGAAATAAAATGAATTTTTCCGGCACGAAAAATTTGAAACATGCAATATGTGTAGAGCTTAGAAGTAAATTTTAGCATTGTTGGAAGCTCGTCGGTTTGTTTAATAACAAAAATAATTAATAAACTTACGTAATACACTCCAAATAACAGTCAGGACACAAACATCACAGAGTTAATTGATTTTGGATATTGCCAATCGGTTTTTTCACACACATAATTTATTTACTTGACTATCACACAAAATTTTCGTATCCTATAACCAGCAGTGCTCACTTACTGTATTGACAGTATTCAATTCATTTTAATTAACATAATACAATTAATTTAGAAGGAAACATTGAAGTATAAAACACCATTTTGAAAGAAAAAGATCGTCAAGGATTTTCCCCTTCCTTCTGCTAGTGTCAAACGCTTGCGTCATTGCGGCGCCGATTTGACATTTACCTGGACAATGTTGCCAGCTGTAAAGTTGAAATATCAATATCTCTGTTTTTGTCCCAGGAAAATAATAAAAAAGGAGAAATAAAATAAAATTACATAATTGGTTTCATTTCGATGTGTAATATTCGCGTAAATATCATAAATCGATAAAGGTGATTTTATCAAATCCATAGGATAAATGATCAATTCACGGAAGATCTTAAATTAACAACTGGTGATTTATCTACAGAAAGTAAGTGATATAACAACTTTCTGGTCGCAATCACAGTTCCAACTTCTTTTTTGCTGACGCGGGGGTGGACCATGGTATGTGGAATTCCTACCCACTAACAACCTGCCGCTGTTGCATCGGAACCTAAGAGGGAACCTGGGTTCTCCAGTAGGATCTGCACCAGGTACTCTTCAGTGCCTTGCTTTTGTGCCCACTGTCCACCACGTCAGGAGTGCATTGGGCACTCAGGGTCCTGATCCGTTGCTTACGAATACGGGGGACACATCTCCGCCGCCGCCGCCGCTGCCCACTCCTTGAAGACTCCTCCAATGACTCCGAAGCATAGGTCCAACCTTTTTTTTCGCAGGGGAAACCTTTTAAAGGTCCCCGGGAGCTGTGGGGCTCGACCAGGGTATGTGGGATTCTTACCCACTAAAACCCCCGCAGCTGTCGCATCGGCACATGAGAGACCGCAGGGCTCTCCGGTAGGATCTGCACTAGGGCCCCTCAGTGCCCGGGAACCTGTCACGGTGCTCACGGGGACGGGGGGGGCGGGGGGTTCGCATGGACGTCTTAGGGCCCACACCCCGAACATCCAGCGACTCCGAAGGAAGGAATTCCGATCTAACCTAACCGACCCGATAACGACTGGCTGAATTCATATCAAATTCATTTAAATACTCGATAGTTGTTTTTTTAACATTATCTAGGTACCTTATGATCAAATCTTTATTGTTAGCATCTCCGTACAACATGGCCCCATTACATTTTTTTAACTTACGTCCTAAGTACTTAGGTCCTACGTTTTATAAATATTATGGGATTATTTATGTTGTTATGGGAAGATTGTTCAATTAGCTATGGCTCGCCCTGAAAAATCTTCAATATTAACATTTTTTGTGCTTTAAATTTGATGGTAGTTATTGATTCAAAAAATCTGCCGATAATTGAGGAAATAAATAAGTTCTAACAACATTATCTTCATAAAAAAAAGTTACCTACAGCTGCGTTTAGTTATTCCAAATAGGACCTTCATTGGACCTATTTGGGTGTTTTGCCAAGTGCGAATGATATCGTTGGCCTTCGCTGGCCCGGAATAAGTTTCACGTTTATTTTATTGGTACCTCGCTACAGTTATTACAGTAATATATTGATAGATGATCAAGGAAATAAAATCATTGCTACTGCAAATTCCTGGCCACTCTTCTAGTTTAATTACAAACATGTATACTTAAACTAGGTAAAAAAAACTTCCTCCAAGTTGTCGCCGCACTGGGAAGGGTCCTACCTAAAAGACTGGCGGCATTACCCCTTTGTATAGCCAAGGATACATATCTGTAAATAAACTGTAAATATTCTGTCACTAAGCCGGTGGTGAAAACAAGAACTATACAAGAATTATCAACTTCGACGGTTTTGCAAAGACAGTTCAGTCATCACTCTTCACTCACAATAAAAAATGTAGTTTTAAATCTTCTTTGCATCACATCTCAAAGTTAGCTTGCACAAGCACACGGTTTAAAAACTTTAGCAAGACCTAATAACATTCCTTTTGGTTTAACTATTTATCTACGTGTAAATTTCCGTCTCGTTACCCTCATTGACGTCAGTTAATGTTCTCCAAAACACATACTGAGGATTTAGACCTTTCACGCCCAAATAAAAAGGGTATTCCTTAGTTGTCGCTAAGTAAAATATACCATATTTCGATTTATCTACCTCCAATCCCATCAAATTAGTCACTAAAGGCGAATTTTTGTAGCAGTCAGAATCTCTAGCTTGCTGCACGCTTTCGCATTTCATTCCAATAAATTGTTTCGGATACTTGAACGCTGCCATCCAAAGTAGAAGCACCTTGAAATGGCTACAAGTAGTCGTGCAGGGATACAGATTTAGGTCTGAAGGCTGGTATTCTCCGCCGTTGACGTAAAAATCCACGTGACCCATTGGTGTTGCCATACCATAACCGTCGATATTCGTATGTATGACCTGTACGAAATCCGCATTGGATGCGTCTAATCTGTCGTTTGGTGGTAAATTCCTGAAGCAAGGTCCTGCAGGCTCTAAGGAGAATATAGTAGATATATTTCTATGTGTGATGCGTTGGAACTGAGTCGCTATGTAGCTGACTGCTTGCCCGCCTAAGCTGAAGCCTATTAGTTCCAATTTGGCTGGATCCAGTCCGGACTCCATGAGTTGGGCGAGAACGTCTGCAACATGTTTGCCGACTGGTCTCAGGAGGCGGCATGCGCTGAAAAGATAAATAAACATGCTGTATAAAATATACTTAAATGAAATGAAATTATTTACATATTTCAAATAGGCTTAGCGACAACACTTTCGAATGGTCGGTATTTTTAAAAGATTCCACCTCCTGAGAGGATCCGGCAAGAAACTCAGCGGGCTTGCCATTTTTGGTCTTTGTCCAAAATCCCACTGGCGCACATTTCTTACTTACACTTTTATATATAAGATTTTAAAGAACCGTCCAGAGCCGTTACCATCGCAGTGTCAGATATTCTGCCGCCAAGCAGCAGTGTGTTATCATTGATGTGTTCCGGTGTGATGGGCATTGTACGTAGCTGGTGTAATTACTGGACAAAAGAGACTAAATAACGAATCTCAGAGGACCAGGTGTCGAGAGGCAGTGCAATACATCTATCTATACGCAGGCGTGTCGCTTACGACCAGGCAAGCGACTTGCTTGTCTCGTCATCTAGATGATAGGCCCGCGTCGTCGCGAGCACCGTGAGGGTGCCGGGGGGAACGTACATTTCTGCTCCCCCCGGGACGTGCTCTAGCGAGGTTCTGGTGCTGGAGAGACTCTGGTGAGGACCGAAGGAAGTGCCCAGATAAAGGCCACTAGGGAGTTTTAGTGAGTAAAACCTCCACGTAACCTTCCCCCCTACGGAAACCGGGTACGTTGTGAAGATTGAAGTCAACAAAACAAAAAATAATTTTACTGGTTGGTAGGTTCCTTGTGCCGTCCGTACCGTGACCGTCCAGTGTCGGATATTCTACCACCAAGCAGTAGGGTGTAAGCATTGCTGTGTTCCGGCTTGAATGGCACTGTAGCTGGTGCAATTACCGGACACAAATACTTAATATCTAATGTCATAAGGGCCGGCAACGCGCTAGTGATTCTTCTGGTGTTGCTAGCGTCTATAGGCTGCGGTGACTGCTTACCATCAGGCGGCCCGCACGCTTGATCACCTTGCTAGTATAAAAAACAAGCCGATAACTCACAGGTGATAATGGACAGTGGTGAACCGTTGATAATCAAGCATAATAACGTTGTAACCTAGGTCTTCATACTCGTTCGCGATCATCGATGTTATTGGCAGGTTGGGGCTGTCCAAATATCCATTCGCTACGACCATGGTCCTCCTGAAAATATTATTAATCATGTCCTCGTAACTGGTACGGCTCTGGAGGGCAACTTTCCTTGTTTTTCCCTTATAGTCCGATGGTCACCATATCAATGACACGACATAGAAGAGAATTTGTGAACGGCTTTTAACGTACCCTTTAACTGGATTTATCTTCCCTTTCAGATAATAAATTTATCAGCTTGTTGAGATATTGTCCAAAAATGTAAGAAGTAAATGGAATCCTCACAAAAATACATATAATTTTAACTCGAATAAAACATATATTTTTTTACTCGAACTCGTAAGACTAGTGAAATAATAAAAGACAACACTAGTGGAATTTCTCGCAAATACCAATTCACCACCGTTAGAATTTCCCGTTCCTGTCTTATACAAATGCTATTTCGCTGTAACCTAGATCTTTAAGTAACCTAAACTGTAACTTCTCTTTACTTTCTTTTTTTTTTGTTTTCTAAATATCATAATTGTTGCACTAGCTAACTACCCCACTTTTATGTTTCATTCTCTCTTTTTTCCATCCCAAGGTTGCCTGGAAGAAATTGCGAATAGCGATAAGGCCGCCCTTTGTACATATTTCAGTTTTTAAGTGTTTTTATGTGTTTTATTTTATGTGTAGGTGAGTTTGTGTACAATAAAGAGTATATCTATCTATCTAAACTGGCTTACGACAGACTGCTAACCGCTTTCCAACAAATTGCCATATGTTCGTCTGCTTCCTAAGGCCTTTTTTTTATTTTGGGAATGATAGACGCTGTTGGCCGCAGATGGCCATTACAGCTTCACCGGACAATAGGATTCCTAAGGCCTACTGTCCATGTAAACCGCACGTCATGCGCACGCTATCGTCAATTGACTATTGCTTGCGTCTTGCATGTATCATGCGTAGAAACAATCAACATGACCACGGTGCAGCAACAACAGCCAGACGCGACGTCGTTGCTGCATTAATGTTTATAGAAACGTGATTATCACTTGATTGAATAGTCTCACTTTAGATTGTCGCCGCTTTATATTTAAACCTAGTCCAGTAATCGACAGACAGACGAAGTTGCACCTAAACACTCAGGGTTCTTATTTTTTGACTTTTTAGGTACGGAACCCATACAAAGAGTAACAAACCTTTGAAAATTCACTCTCGGATCTGTGGCTATCTTTCTCGCGTTCCAGTACGTGTATCTGCTTCGACTCCTGCCGTTGCCTTGCACCAGAAACGATAGATACTTCAACTGACTCTTCGGTATGCTGGATGGTTTAGTGGAGCCAGGACCTGAAAGTTACAACACGTTTTAAAATTAAAAATCGATTTACAGGGCTTCCAGGACTTGGTTACCGGGCTTCCAGGTCTTGGTTACAAGATTTCCAGGTCTTCGTACCTCGGTTCACAAGATGTTGTTATTTTTGTTATTCATCACAAGCTAGTGCTTAATTGCAGTTCCACCTAATGGAAAACGGCGACGCAATCGAATATGGTAAAGCACAATAGCTTATTAAAAGCCTATTATACACCCTCATTAATAATCCATCCTCCTACAATCCTCATATCCTCATTATTATCAGGTGGGAAAACAAATTTTAATGCAGGCAAACTGTTCCCGTCCTTAGCTGTTCTTATTAAAAACGAAGAAGCAAATCGTTTAGTTCGAACTAAAGACACGTTCACCACATAAGGGTGCGTATGCGCAGTTTTTTTAATCGGTTCTAGTCCTTATCCGTCCGCAAAAAAAAATTGAACAAATAAATAACTTAGTCTGGATCATAGTACATCTGTGGTCCAGACCGAAGCTTGGCTTAGATCACTTGCTCGTTTGCCTTTTTGGTAGCATAAAAAAAGATCAGGGTTACTCTGGAAACCAAGGTAAATTTTAATCCAATTCCGCCATGTAAGTGCGCTTGTTAATGGAATTTTAAATTGGATTGTTTCCAGATTATCCGCTCAAGTTCAATATCAACAGTATCTCAGCTACTTAACCGAGCAAGGTCTAAATTGACAATTTACGATCAAATTATTCGTGTTATGTCCGAAGGTAAAGTTAGGAACCTCCAAAACGGGCATGCGTGAGACGAATTTATGAATAAGGATTTAAAAAATAAGGACGTAGTCGATTGGTATTCGTTGCTCTCTGCTTACCCTGTTAACCCTCCGTATCTACGCCTATACGGAGTCCGGGCTGTGCTTCCATATATGCAGTTGTTTAATTTAACTCTTCGCGGTAAAAGAGTAAGTAACTACCTATAATGTACGTAAGTAGTGCTTTGAGCGCTTAATAATTTAGCTATAATTAGCAGGCGTCTTGGGGATTGCAGTATAGGTGGTAATCCAATAGAAAGACGCTCCTGCCCGCTGTCTTGTTTTCCCTTAGTCGCCTCTTACACGGACATGGGAGGTGGAGATGGGAGTTCTGTGGGACTGTGTTCCGGCGTGAAGGGCACTGTAGCTGGTGAAATTACTTGAAACAAAAGAATTAATACCTATCTAATGTCTTTAGACTCGGCAACGCGCTAGTGATTCTTCTGGTGATGCTAACGATAACGTCCATAGGCTGCGGTGACTGCTTACCATCAGGCATTTCTGTTTGCAACCTTGGTTGTCAAAAAACTGTTTCATGTATTTTTTGGAACGAAGTTCCTTATGGGACGATGCGGAGGGGAACCCTAACCGGGAAATAAACTATTTTAAAAAAAATATAAACCGACTTCAAAGTAAATTATCTAAAAAGCATAAAATAACGAAAATATTATTGAAGTTGGTGTTAGCGTACCTGCTGTGTATATTCTGCACCAACTTCAATAATATTTTCGTTATTTTATGCTTTTTAGATAATTTACTTTGAAGTCGGTTTATATTTTTTTAAAAATAGTTTATTTAACACTTTTTAGTGACTTATTTTACCAAGATAGGTATCAGCACTATCACGCAACTCGAACGTCTACATTACAGTAACTTACTGAAAACATAAAAAGTTTATATCTCTTAAACTACTGGACCGATTTTGATGAAATTTGTACTCTACCCTAAGTTGAAAGATACTCTAACTATTGCAAAAAGAATTTTTGAAATCGGACTTGTAGTTTCTGAGAAATCCGCGGACAAACCTACATACATACATACATACATACATACATACATACATACATACATACATACATACATACATACATACATACAAACACTCGTGAAATTTGGTAAATTCGTTTAGAAGCCCACATAGACTAACATATATGAAAATTACGCATTTTTAACCGACTTCAAAAAAGGAGGTTCTGTATTCGACGCGTATGTATGTAATATTAATAAAAATGCGCAATATTCATATATGTTAGTCTATGTGGGCTTCTAAACGAATTTACCAAATTTCACGAGTGTATGTATGTATGTATGTATGTATGTATGTATGTATGTATGTATGTATGTATGTAGGTTTGTCCACGGATTTCTCAGAAACTACAAGTCCGATTTCGAAAATTCTTTTTGCAATAGTTAGAGTATCTTTCAACTTAGGGTAGAGTACAAATTTCATCAAAATCGGTCGAGTAGTTTAAGAGATATAAACTTTTTATATTTTCAGTAAGTTACTGTAATGTAGACGTTCGAGTGGCGTGATACCTATCTTGGTAAAATAAGTCACTAAAAAGTGGTTAATAAACTATTTAAAAAAAAATAAAAACCGACTTCAAAGTAAATTATCTAAAAAGCATAAAATAACGAAAATATTATTGAAGTTGGTGCAGAATATACACAGCAGGAACGCTAACACCAACTTCAATAATATTTTCGTTATTTTATGCTTTTTAGATAATTTACTTTGAAGTCGGTTTTTATTTTTTTTTAAATAGTTTATTATTAATATTACATACATACGCGTCGAATACAGAACCTCCTTTTTTGAAGTCGGTTAAAAACGTCCGTAACGTAAGATTATTATTATTTATGTGGAACCATCCGATCAATAATACTATAATCCTCGGCACGCAAGTTGGCAAGATTTTGGCGTAGTGCGGGAAAGTTCGCGCACGTAATGCAATGCAATAGCAATGTAATTAGGTTCTGTTTTAATGTAATTCACTGTTTTTACTATATTCTGTTCCTGTGATCTGTTCTGTTTTTTTTTTTATTTTTGTTTGTATGTGTACATAGACGTAGTAGTTAACGTGACGTCACCCAAAAGGTCCTAGCGGAAGACCAGCGCTGGTTGTCCGCAGCCAGCATATTGCTTAGCTAGGACCTTTTTGTGGCATGTCTAATAATTGTACTTTGTTTTACTGTTTTGATATTCGCGTGTGTTGTGCGTGTCACAAATAAATGGTTTTCTTCTTCTTCTTCAAGTGCACTTAGCAACAAAACATGGTCAATATAATATATTGCAATTTTATTACCATATTTTTAGTCATGTCATAAAAATAAGGAAAACAGAGGAATGATTGAAATTTAATGTGATGTAATAAATGAAATTCATAATGTTTAACTTAGTACTTAGGAAAAGTATTTTAAAATAAAATATTGTGATAAAGTAATTACTGATTTAATGCTTGGCGGCCGGCAGTTTGCAGGATGAAAAGTCGGAATCTACTTAGAGTCATAACATAACATTTTCAAAAACTTGTAACAAAGATTTAACAAAAACAAACTGAACTATTTTAGTGCACGCAAGTTTACTCGGGAGCGAACGGGACGTAGACGAGTTGCTGGGAGCAAGGCTCGACCGGTTAACAGTCCCTAACGGTGTCCGGGGGTGTCGAGCTAGGTTAAGATAATCGACTGTTAAGGGTCCATAACCGGGGTTATGGTGGTGGTGATAAATAGATAATCGATTCTGAAAAAATAGATAACGGACGTTTAAATGTCGGTGCACTTGGGCCTTAGTAGATTAGGTACATTTAGTACGTATTTTACAGAAACAAAATAATATGTAAGTACATACTTACTTATTAAAATTAAAAAACAAATAATATTACCACAAAATATAGAGTATATTTTGTGATATTACTAAGATACATTGAGGAGATTCGCCGAAGAATCAAGGCCACCGACATAGCTCTAATCTGCAAGTTGAAGTGGCAATGAGCAGGCCACATCGCTCGAAGAACCGATAACCGTTGGGGAAGAAAGGTTCTCGAGTGGCGACCACGAACTGGAAGACAAAGCGTAGGCAGGCCTCCCACTAGGTGGACCAACGACATTGTTCGCATCGCATGCAATCGGTGGATGCAAATTGATAACTGTCGTTCATTGTGGCGGTCTAAGGGGAGGCCTTTGTTCAGCAGTGGAAGTCTTCCGGCTGATGATGACATAGGTATTCTTTTTTTAACAAATCTAAGCCATTGCTTGACTACAGTCCCACCTGATGGAAAGCGGCGACGCAATCGAGGATGGTAAAGCACACTAGCTTATTAAAAGCCTATTTACTGTAGCCTTGAAGACCCACATCGGGTGGAAAAACTGTCGCAGGCAAACTGTTCCAGTCCTTAGCTGTCCTTGTTATGATTGACGAAGCAAACTTCTTTATTTACACTATTGTCTGCGTCTGCGACTGTAGAATTGTCGATAAAATAAAATGATAGATAGTAGAAGTACATACATGTAGACATAAGTCCTGCTGGATATCCAAATTCAATTCTCCTTTCCTTCGCACCACATTTTAACAAGAATGCTGCGACACAGATTACCATTAATTTAAAAAACATTTTCCGTAAAAGCTCTAATCGTAGGTACTTATAACTTTAAAAAATAAAAGTGATTTGGTATTTTTTTTAATCATAATATTTTTGGCGCGTTTTTTTTAAGACGCGAATACCTATTGCTATGGGACAGAGCCGACTAATCGCTTTGGATAATGGCACAGATACTGGCAGTTAGTGAATGTAAGAATGGGTGGAAGGGAAATAAACAATGAAGCAAATTGCAACACTTGCTTGAGCATTCTATTATTACAGATAATTATCTTCTTCGTATATGTTATACAGAATGGAACAAACGAACGGGACACTGACGGAAAGGTAAATATTAAAGATATAAAAATTCATTAAAAGCAAACATTTTTTTTTTAATAATAATAACCGCATTCAGACATTTTATAAAAAAAGCTTGCCTATTCCGGGACTTGAACCAACTAAATGTGCACAAAATAGACAGCCACTATTTTATTGAACTTATCGATTGGGTAAATGATAAGGATAAAAACTCTCGAATAAACATTGTATAATAGAATTAAATAAGACATTTAAAAAAATTACAAACACAATTGACCATTAAACGTTTCTTCATAAACATATTATGTTCCACTAATGTGTGGTACCTACGTGTCCTTCAGGTTAATTCTATTGATTCCCCGGATCGTTTACTCCATCAATTAGTTCAATAAAATAGTGATTGATAATTCTTTGCATTTTTAGTTGGTTCGAATCCCTGCTTTTTTTTAAATGTCTGATGCAGTTATTACACTTTTTAACCGACTTCAAAAAGGAGGAGGTTCTCAATTCGTCTGTATATATTTTTTTTTTTTTTTTTTTTTTTATGTATGTTCGCGCATAACTCCGGCAATTATGAACCGATTTGAAAAAATCTTTCTTCCATCCATTCTTCAATCCATTGATTGGGTCCCATAAAAAAAATATTGCTTAGTAATAAGTAGTTCCTGAAAAAACAAGAATGGTGACTGCGCACTGAGAGTTGCAAGAAAGCCTATATAGACGACTTTATGTCGCTTTTTAAGGACAAAAATGGTCATAACTCTGGCAAATATTTACCAATTTCAATGATTCTTTTTTTATTCGAAAGAAGAAACCACTGTATTGAATCTGTATGAATTTTATTACAACCGGATAAGAACTTCCTGGAGGACCATGAACAATGTGGAGGAATTTATCTGGTAAAAACCATAAAACTGATGTTCTCCATTACATTGCTCTGACAATTATGAACCGATTTCGATGATTCTTTTTTTATTCGAGAGAGTAAACTACTATGATGTTTCCATGCAAATTTCATTACGACCGGATATTTTTTTCTGAAGAAACATGAATTATGTAAAACTATG
Organism: Furcula furcula; assembly: GCA_911728495.1. Classification (NCBI taxonomy): domain Eukaryota; kingdom Metazoa; phylum Arthropoda; class Insecta; order Lepidoptera; family Notodontidae; genus Furcula; species Furcula furcula. Next base: position 3,715,272 of record OU452264.1, on the reverse strand, counting down.
TAGACGATAATGTGATCATAACCTACCTAGATAATTTTACGGTTTTCGATGGTTCAATCTTTATATATGAAAATATCACTAAAAAGATTAAAATAAAATCTTTTTTAAAAAAAATCGAACCGACTTCAATATCACTGAAAAGTATAAAATAATTTAAATATTATTGAAGTTGGTGCCAAATATACCCAGCAGGTACGCTAACACCAACTTCTATAATATTTAAATTATTTTATACTTTTCAGTGATATTGAAGTCGGTTCGATTTTTTTTAAAAAAGATTTTTTTAAATAAAATAATGTTTCCTTTTAGTGAATTTCATTATCTTAATTATTAAAAAACTTCCCGTCCGTGTCCCGTTCGTTTGTTCCATCCTGTATATTACTTTTAGTGACATTACAAGGGACTGTACTATCACCTCTAATAGCAATATTATTTTCACCTTACTTTCTTGTTAGAAAGTGACAGGGCTGTAAACTACTTATATTGACGTCTCTACCGCATATCAAATAAGATGATAATAATACTCCTAATAGAGTTGGTGGTGGCCCCAGGACCATGGCCCCAAGGACGGGCCATTTTCGTAATTAGCGAGTGCTTCAGCGGGGAAATGCTGCCAGCATTTTGGGTACCATGCCACGTCATGGCCAGAATTTATTACACTTATTGTAAAAAAATAACCTTTTGTTATACTTTACATTATTTATTTAGGTTGGTACAAGAAAAACAATACAAATAATGTTTTTTGTTTTGTTTCATTAAATAAATAGTAATATTTATTTACAATTTATTACAATTACAAACACGTTAATTTATTTAATAAAATTAATTAAAAGTCGTGTTCAATAAATCTGAAAATAAGTTTGATAATTGAACTAAGTAGTTAAAAAAATATTAGCTTCTAACTGGCTTTTAAAAAATCGGCCTAATACCTTCCGGTGAAGGCTGAATTTTAATGTTAGTCCATCTTTATATCCCCTCACTCCAAGGGGACAGCATATTGGCAGTCCTCGCAGTTCTTAATCTTTGTTTTACAGACACCCCCTTTGCAGGGATATTCGCCTTTTCTGGGGTACACTGGGGGTTTGTCGGGAGTGAACCAGGGTCGATGTAGCTTGTTAAGCATCGACAGCTCGTACTGTTGGATGTGGTCTGTTGGTGCTGATGATGTCATGTGGAAAGCTGCTGTGATGACGAAGAAAGGGATCTGAAACAAACCATTAAAGTTTTTTACCCGAATGCGGCAGAATGGGGTAAAATGGTAAAGTGGACAATCCACACACAGTCATATCTTAAACTAGGCAGAGCCTGTACTACGGGAACCAGACAACTAATATACTCTTTTATATATACATAAGTACTTACTTAAATGGATAAATAACACCCAGAAACTTAGTCGGTATTGAACCTACGACCTGTCGTAGTTCGACCGGGTTTATACTGGGGTATGAACCCGGTCGTTAGGTTCAACTCATATAGCGACAGGGATTCAGGGTGCTATTCATATAGCACCCTCTCATCCCTTCCAGTTGGGTATCTGTAAGAGGGGACTAAGAAAAAACAAGAAGACAGGCAGCAGTATCTGTCTATCGGATTACCTGCCACTTAGAGGAAAATCTGCCTACGCTTTGTTTAAGGGAACCATAGCTACACGCGTACTCTATTCTCATAAATCTATGATTGGGTCATTGGGAATTACAAACGTTGTAAAAGAAACTACAATTGATTGAGTTGTGCTTAATAAAAAAAAACATTATAAATCTATGGTTGTGCCACAGTGTACAAAAGACTATTATACACTGTGGTTGTGCTAGATAGAGGCTCTCAATCTTTGAAAGTTACAAATAGGTCAATATTCTTAATTCAGTATTGATTATGAGAGATTCCCACGTACATATTTTAACGTACGTTGCTTCGATTTTTTTACTATTGTTAACTAATTAACAATAGGTACTTAGCTGTGTACTTGACACACAGTAAATGTATTCTTTTAAAAACCGTTGGCTTACGTTAATTATCATTGATATCACCAGTGTCAAACAGTTAAGTAGCACTTGCAAAATATATTTTTATATCAATCAACTAAAATGGGAAAACAAAAATTGAAAAGTTTGAGTGCCACCAAAGATGGCGGCCGCGAACCAATGCTTTTTAAATGTCTTTGTAAACATAAACACTTACCAACAATTTCATGATGCCTCCAATTTTTGTTCGAAGAAAGAAAAGAAAACAGAATAAAAAAAAACACTTTTCAAAACCAATGACAATTTCGTTTCTTTTAATAATCACAGATACAAGAACATTTTTTTTTGGAAAAATAATTTTAAATGTTATCTGTATATTAAGTCTGAACATTGATTGGTGGTGTAAACGACATGGAAGCACTTAAATACGAGTAGGTACATATTGAATGACGAATTAAATACCGTAATCGACCCAGATGTGAGTGTTTGTTTTGTAAATCAGTTTGCGTGGGATGGAGCGCCGTTATCTCGGACGGATATTGAAACTAACTAAATACATAATATATGGTACTAATATATATACATATAGTACGGTGCAGTGGGCAACCGCTTGCTTTGCAAACCAGAGATCGTGGGTTCGAATCCGACGGGGGGTAACAACTTTGTGTAGACCTTACTGGCTAGGACAAGGCCGATCACCTGATTGTCTGTAACGTAAGATGATCCATGAGTCGGATGGGCATGTAAAAAGTCGGTCCTGCGCCTAACCTCTCCCGCGGTCGTGTCGGTCTTCCGTCCAATAATTGTGAGAGATATAAAGGAAGTCTACGTGTGTCTACGCAAGCACTAGTGCAGTATATTATCTCCCGCGTAGATGGCTGATCTTGTGAAAGATTTTCCGCTGTGGTCGTATCGGCCAGGAGGGCATTATTATTAGTAAGTGTCAGTCTCAGGTCTCATTTGTGGGACTGACGTCGGTGCTTCTTTGACACAAGTTAAGTTAATGAGATGTACGCACACTGTAAGAACACAAACGCAAAAGGTCTCACTGTAAGAACTTCACCGGGGTATACGGAATTCATACCGCACTAAACAGCCCGAGGTGGTCGCATCGGCATATGCTCCTGACCCCTCCAGTGGGACCTGCACCAGGTAACCCTCCTTGCTATATCTACGAGCCCGCCGCCGGGGACGCATTTTAGTATGTGCTTGTCACGGTAGGTACTCACGGGGTCAGCCCGGCACCCGGGGCTCTAAATAACAGGCAACCTTCGGAGTCGCTGGACGTTTGAGGTGTGGGCCCTAGACGCCCATCGAGTAGGTACCTACGTTGGTGACTCCGAGGAGGACGACGGTGAAATTGCGACCCCAGTTCGCGTGAGCACCGTGACAGGTTCCCTGTGGCCTATAATGCGCCCCCCGGTGGCGTACTCAAAGGCAAGGTATTGAGGGGTATCTGGTGCAGATACCATTGGAGAGCCTCTCATTTGCTAATTGCGACAGCCGCGAGGGTTTCAGTGAGTATGAATCCCACATACTCCGGTTGACCCCCACAGATCCCGGGGCCTACCTACTAAAGGATTCCTCCGCGTCAACAAAAAAAAACTACTTACTGGGATAGCAACGCTGCCCATTTCCTACTCGCAAGATATAAGGTGCTTTTACTACAAAGTTTTTATTATTTTTTGAGGGGGTTTTTAACTGGTGGTAGGTTCCTTATGTAAGGAACCGTGCAGGTAGGTACCACCGCAGTGTCAGATATTCTGCCGCCAAGCAGCAGTGTGTAAACATTGCTGTGTTTTGGTGTAAAAGGCACTATAGTTGGTGAAATTACCGGACACAAAGACTTAGGCCCAAGTGCACCGACATTTAATCGCCCGTTATCTATTTTTAGAATTGATTATCTATTTAACTACTTAACCGTCCTTAACGGTGAACGGGGGTGTCGAGCTAGATAGAAGAGAAGATAATGGACAGTTAAGGGTCCATAACCCATAGGGGGTTATGGTGGTGGTGAAAAATAGATAATCGATACTGAAAAATAGATAACGGACGTATAAATGTCGGTGCACTTGAGCCCTAATATCTAATGTCTTGAGAGTCGGAAACGCGCTGATTCTTTTGGTGTTGCTAGCGTCTATAGGCTGCGGTGACTGCTTAGCATCAGGCGGGCCACATACTTCCTCTCCACCTTAGTAGATTAAAAAAGACCTACTAGGGCAGTTGAGTAGCTGTCCATAACGCAACAAAACATGACAAATGAAGGGCGATTGTAATCTTGTCACATCTGACGCAAGATGTCGCAACTCATCTTGCTTACAGCTGGTACCCATTTAAGATAGCGTGCGTGAACATATTTTTACGTAACAGTTACAAATAATGATGGCAACATAATAATGGTATGTCTACGATTAAAATTACGAGGTTGCTAAAGAGATGAATGATAGGGAGTCTTTTTACTATCCCAAGGTTGTCTGGAAGAAATCGTGGGCACCGATAAGGCCGTCCGTTGAACAAAGTCTATGTTAGTAGGTTAATTTATGGGCAAGTTTGTGTGTACAGGGCATGGTGTGATGACTGCTGCTCGAGTCAACTCGTGCGCGGGTGCTGCTTGCGGGAACTGGTCCGACTACTATCCCTTTGGCCTTTTAGTTTGTTGTAAATTTGTCGTAATTTATTTTATTCTTCTTTTCTCCATTGTTTTATGTTTCGAACGGTAGGACACTATCTACTATCACTATATGTATAGTAAAATCTAGAATAAACCGCAATAAAATCCATAAAAGTAGTTTGATTTCAACACATCATTTAATTCATAAAATCTTTTAAAAAAGAAACTACTTTAAATTACGTACGGTCTATCTTATCTGATCCCAAACTAGGCTATACGTACTTAATTAAAATTAATTATATATTTAGATATCTGAATTTTGTTATCAAATTAACTATTGTTAATTTGATAACAAAATTCGGTGATTTCGGCTTTTTAAGTAGGTACAATAATATAAAGTTCTATGCTGACTGATAATAATTTATTAATACACTAATTCAAATCTACATATACTTATAATAGAACTGTAACAGCTCTAATTCTGTACATTGAAGATATTTTGAAAACTATATTTGGAGGGCATTCTATAACCGATACTGAAGGCGAAACTGTATTTTTTAAAATTTTTGTCTGTCTGTCTGTCTGTATCATGGCCGCGCATTACGCCGAAACTACTTAATGGATTCACATGAAATTTGGGATGATTTGAGTTAATACTACGAGGTAGGACATAGGATACTTTTTATCCCGTAATCTAGCACGGTTCTCTTGGGAGAGGGGATTAAAGTCAAAATGGGTACTTAGTTATACGCTTGGTCTAATTTTATCAATTTTTCTTTATAATTATAATAAATATTAGTAACGGAACACTCATAGACAGTTGTTATCAATTTTTGGCAATCGATCAGGTTAAGTAACGCTAGGAAAGGTCTATAAATAGATAGGTGACCGTTTAACGCCACTTGAACTAAACGTTTCCTGCTTCGGAAGGCAAGCAAAAAGTGGGTCATAGTATCTAACTAACTTTAAAAAAGGAGGTTATGTATTCGATTGTCTGTTCGTTTTGTGTGAATGTCTGTTCTTAAAAGTTTAATTAACGTAAAAATAGTGCGAGTGGAGCTGCGTGGGTCAGCTAGTACAATAATATAAGTGCATAATATACAAGTATCAAAGCGATTAAATATAGGCCAGGTCGCGGGTTCGAAAAAAAAGACTTATTATATTTTCCCGTAATTCAGCACGGTTCCTCTGGGAAAAAGTGTTATAAGTACTTAAAATGTTTACTTGGATACACGTGTGGTCCTATTTTATCCAGTTTTCATTATAATTATAATGAATAATAATAAGGAGTCACTCTTAGACAGTTGCTATCAATGGTTGGCAATCGATCGTGATTACAAAGAGGGTTGACCGTTAAATGCCATTTCAACTAAGCGCCTCCGTGCTTTCCTCCGAAGCATGGAGGGAAGATTTTTCCCGAATGCCCCTGGAGGAGGGTTATGCTTTTCGAGAGTTTGTATGTATGTATTTCTTTGGCACGGCCTACATCCTAAACAGCTCAGTGGACTGTCACTATATCGTTAGACTCAGTGGACTGTCACTATGTCGTTGTGGCAGTGACAAATTATTATGCTATAAGTAAATTTTCAAAAAAAAAGTTTAAAAAGTTTTTAAGATTTTTGTACTAACAGTATGGATCTTGTCTGGTCTGAAATAAAGTTTTTTTTTTTATTTATTTAATATCGCTGCCGTTTTTTTTTGTAAGTTAATTTTTACTTCCAAAAACTACATGGGTATCAAATGAAAGGTCTTATCGAGGCACGTTGAAATATATATCATACACACGTAAGCAACGTTTAATGTAATATGTAGGGACCGGATTTATAAGTAAATACATATTTTTAATTTCAATAGTTTTTGCTCAGTATGTTGTTTTCTTCATGAATCATGACAATTGGAATGAGAAAATGCTATTTTTATTTTCCATATTTTGGCATATTTCAAAGATAAGTCCATATTTTTACAAAAATGAATATATTTCTGTAAAAACTGTAGAAAATACGCAGCAAAGTACTTACGATAAGCGTTTTTTTTTTGTAATTTACTTACAAAAAAAATGTTCATATAGGGTAGGAACAATTTGCAAATGAGCAAAATATTTATTATTCTGTAAACGTGTCAAATCGCAGTCACGGGTCGTTACAGTAAGCTATCGGCGCTAAATTCAGCACCTGAAACTTATGGTTATTTTTAACTCCATATTTTTCCATATTTTACCATATTTTCGCTTTTTAGTCCATATTTTAGTGTTTTTAGTCCATATTATATGTACATATTTTGGAGTTTTAAATACATATAAATCCGGTCCCTAGTAATATGCAACGTTTAATGTAGGTACTTATCTATACTTATAATAAAACTGTAACAGGTCCAATTCTGTACATTGAAGATATTTTGAAAATTATGTTTGGAGGGCATTCTATAACCGATACTAAAGCCAAACTGTCTGTCTGTATCTCGGCTGAGCATCACACTGAAACTACTGGATGGATTGAAACGAAACTTGGCATGATTTGAGTTAATACTCCGAGGTAGGACATAGGATACTTTTTATCCGACATTCGGCACGGTTCCCTTGGGAGAGGGGACTAAATGTGTACTTGGTTATACGCTTGCTCCGATTTTAACAATTTTTCATTATAATTATAATAAATATTTGTAAGGGAACACTCATAGAAAGTTGTTAACAATGTTTGGAAATCGATCAGGTTAAGCAACGTTAGGTAAAGTCATTAAATAATGATAAAATAGATGGGTGACCGTTTAACGCCATTTGAACTAAACGTCTCCGTGCTTCGGAGGGCAAGTACAAAGTGGGTCCAAGTTTTTAACCGACTTTAAAAAAGAAGATTTTGTATTCTATGCGAATGTATATTATTGAAAGTTTAGTTAACGTAAACACAGCGCGGGCGGAGCTGCGTGGGTCAGCTAGTGTATAATAAAGCCCATTTTGTTTAATGGCAGTCTGACTCATTGTGCTTTTATTATAATTTATATACTTGGTCTAGGATTATTTTCGGTTTACATGTGACAAAGGCTTTATATCAACTGAACTGTTATCCCGGCATAATATTTCCGATAATTACCATTCCATTTCGCGTCCAACTTTTGACAGGATGCCTGATTTCACTGCCACCGTGGCCCTTCTGGTATTATTCAAAAGAATTTCCGGATACTGTCTAACAGGTAATTCTTTTTCAACATACTTTATTTATTTATTTATATAAAAAGATACACCAGCGGCACAACACGATACAGTTACAATAGGAAGATACAAGAAAAAGTCTTAGTCTAGGTGCAATGTCATTACAGGCGTATACAACACTCAAAGAAAGGAAGTCGTCATTTAAGTTTTTTTTTACATATAGGTATAGAATTTACATAAATCAATTAAAAACCAGTAAATTATAATAATCGTAGAATACAGTTTTTTTTATTTTGTTATTAACCTGTTGTGTCCCACTGCTGGGCAAAGGTTTTTTTTTTTTTTTTTTTTTTTTTTGGGAATGATAGACGCTGTTAACCGCAGATGGCTATTGCAGCTTCACCGGACAATAGGAGGCGAGCGCTTGAAGCGCTCTAGCCTTTACGGCAGAAGTAGCGACGAGCACAAGGGCACCTCAGGGAGGCACGGCCTCGGCTTGGGCTGTCGCTTAAGAGAGGGCTGAGTTTACCACCGGTTCACAACGCGCCCCCACTGAGAAGAACCGGCAAGAAACTCAGTGGGGTGATGCACGTCGTTGCGGTCGCATACGTACGACCCTTCGGCCAGCCGGCGAGACCGGTGTCTGATAGCTAGTGTAGCATACGGTTGTCGGGGAGGGGTCGGCGCATCCCGGTCCAATAGGACCGTCATGGGGTCAGGAGGGTCGAGCAGTACGTGCCGTGGTCTGCGGCGCGAGTCAGAAGGACTAGCGGCGTAATCGGCGGCGGCGCGGATTAAACTGTTCGCGTGACGGGACGCGGATTCAAAGTAGCGTTTCGACGCTTCTTTGAGGAACTTACGAAGGGGATCTAATTTGAAATCGGAATGCAGATCTACGTTCCGCATGTACCACGGGGCACCGACGGCGCGACGGAGGAAACGATTCTGGATAACCTGGAGGCTATCGATATGGGTGCGGGCGGCGTGCGCGAAAACTACACTCGCGTAAGTCATGATAGGGCGAATGCAAGCTTTGTATAATGTCAACTTATTTCTAAGCGACATTTTACTCCGCTTGCAGAGAAGGGGATACAGGCGACCTAATACGAAAGCCGCTCGATTGCGGACGGACCTAATGTGCGGGCCGAAAGTCATGCGGGAGTCCAAGGTGAATCCGAGGTACTTAACCTTCCTAGTCCAGGGGATAGGGCGATTGAATAGGGATATTGGAGCTAGTCGTCTGTTGGGCCGAAGGCTCCGCGCGGAGAACATATTGGCGGGTCCCCGGGAGAAGACCACCGCGGCACTCATCTCCGGGTTCACCTCTATGCGCCACGTACGGAACCATTGACCCAGGGCGTCGACTGCGGCTTGAAGAGCACGCGTTAAAAAGGACATGTTCCTATGGGAATAGTAGAGAGCGGTGTCATCCGCGTAAAGGGCGAGTTGGACTCTGCTCGAACGAGGAATGTCGTTCGTGAACAGGCTGAACAAGAGGGGAGAGAGCACGGAGCCCTGAGGGACTCCGGCCTGTATAGGATGGGGCGAAGAAAACGTACCTTCTACCCGGTATCGAAAGGTACGATTCGAGAGAAAGTCTCGTATGATGAGTACGAGCCTATCGGGGACTCCTAACTGGAAGAGCTTGTATATCAAGCCGTTGTGCCAGACCTTGTCGAAGGCCTTGGCAACATCGAAGAATAGGGCGCCTGTGTAGACGGGCTTGGGCTGGTTGAGCCCGGTCAGGATGTGCTCCGTGAGGCGGTGCACCTGGTGGACGCAAGAGTGTCTGGTTCGAAAGCCAAACTGCTCGTCAATAAGGATATTATTAGAACTGACAAAGTCTTTGAGTCTCGCTAATAGCAAGCGCTCATAGAGTTTGCCGAGAGACTTGAGAAGACTGATAGGCCGGTAGCTCGCAGGGCTGCTGCGAGGCTTACCCGGCTTAGGGATACCTACTACATCCGCGTCTTTCCATTCGGCAGGAAAGACGCAGTGGGACATGGCTGCGTTGAAGATAGTCACTAAAAGACATATCAGATGGACAGGGAGAACCTTGAGAACGCGATTGGAGATGCCGTCGGAGCCCGGTGCTTTCTTCGGCTTAAGGCCTTTGATCAGGTCTTCCACCTCGGTTTGCGTGACCGGGGAGAGGGATTCGGTCGGAGGGAGTGAGGACCTGCGCTCTACTTCCCTATCCACAAGATCGAGGTGCGCCGGATCGACGGGAGCGGAGCTGGGTGTGCACTGACTCTCTAGAGAGTCAGCGAGAACCTCAGCCTTCTCGTCGTCCTCGAACGCGGGTGGGTCGCCTGAAGGGCGGGTCAAGGGGGGCATGGTAGCTACGGTGTCGGTTTTGAGGGATCTCGCGAGCCGCCAGTAAGCCTGGTGTGACGGCGAGATCTCCTCTAGAAACCCTCCCCATCGAGCCTCCCTGAGTTCCGCGATGCTGCGCTTCACGTCCCTCTGCAAAGCACGCATGCGGACCCGATTGGCATCGGTGGGGTAGGAGTCGTACGCGCGAATAGCCGCGTTTTTAGCGCGGACTAATTCCCTAATGTCATCGGGCAGCTTGAAGCGCACAGCGTAAAAGTTGTCCGCTTCAACCTGCCGTGAGGACTGGCTGATGGCCGATTTGAGATGATCGGTGAAAGCGCCGATCGCTTGGTCGGTGTCCTGAGGGGACGAGATTTGCGCCGGGAAGCGGGCAAGATTCGGAGAGTCGGCATCGGCTAAACAGGTGTTTAGCTGATGCCAGTCCAGAACGGTCCTAGTGACCGGCTGGGAAATGGGTGGCGGACCTAGTTCCATTAGGACCGGTCGGTGGTCAGAATCTAGCTCATGGAGAACCTCTAAGGAGCGCAACCGGAGGGTCACGCCCTTCAGGAGGGCCATGTCTAAGATATCGGGGCGGTGATTGACATTATTGGGGTAATGGGTCGGGCGCATAGGTGCGATGACGTCAAAGTCGAGAACGTCGACCAAGCCGTCGAGGCACCTGCCGTTGCCGGTGGTGACGTTACAATTCCACCTGACATGCTTGCAGTTGAAGTCGCCGGCCAGAATGACCGCGTTGTCCAGGTCAAGGAGTGACTCGATATCACTCCTGAGGGGCCGCTTATCAGGTGGAAGATAGATAGAGGCGTTAGTGACAGCCGAATGGCCGGAAAGAGAGAGGCGGCAAACCGAGGCCTCTATATTAGTGAGCGCAGGGGGATCGATAGGGATGCAGTGCAGGGCCCTTCTGTAATAGATGGCAGTGCCACCTCCGATGGAGGTGTCACGGTCATTTCGCACAAGATGGTAGTTGGCGATATTCGGACTCCTATGAGAGGGTTTCAGGAGGGTCTCCTGCACCAGCAAGACATCAACTTGGTGACTTCGCAGGAAGTCAGCAACCTGATCTCTTTGTCGGGAGAGGCCATGCGCATTGAAAAATGCGAGGGAAAGGGAATGGGGTTTTTGTCTACTCTGGTGTAAATCCATTTACGGGCCTACATTTGAGTTTACGGGGGACAGGGCGTAGTACACGTCCTCGAATTCGGCGATAGCTTGTACTCTATCGCAGGGGTTCTGTGCGCACCGAAGGCGGCTCGCGAAAAGGCGGATTCTATCGATGTTAATACCATCGATAGAGCGTCGGACCAATTCGAAGTCCGAAGCGAGGCTGGACGCGTGCGCTGAAGGCGCAGGCGCGGCCGGTTGCTTGGCGGGGACGCTCGTTGCTTTAGGAGCAGCGGCGGGGCGGACGTATGGCAGTGTCTTATCCCACGCGTTCGGTGGACGCACTGCGGGCTGGGACGATGAGAGCGGTCGCGGCGCAGAGGGCGCGGGGACACGGGGGGCCGGAAGCGGCTGCGTAAGAGGCGCTGAGGGCGCCGGGGCCTGAGGCGCTGAAGGCGCGGGCGGGTAGGACTCCAAGGGTGGAGGGGCGGAGGCCCTTGGTGCATAGGGCACCGAGGGGCGGGGGGGAGCGCGGAGATTGTTGCGCCTCGCCACCCGGCGGTTCCTCCTCGGGGCCCTCGGGCAGCCGCGATAGTTCGCGGTGTGCCCGATGGTCCCGCAGAGGACGCATCCGGGAGGCTCGGTCGCCGTCTCCCTATTGCGCTCACATTGAGACGTCGCGTGGTCTCCTGTGCACTTCACACAGCGAGGCCGCGCGAAACAGTTCCGGGAGGAGTGGCCGTACAACTGGCAGTTGTGACACTGCCCGGGTAGGCCACGTTTGTGGGGGGCTTCTACGGCGAAGCCGGTAAGACCGCAAACAGTCTTCAAATTGAAGATTTGTTTGCCCTCGTCGGAGCGCACGAGATGGACCAGAACCATCTCGTACGGTTGGAGCGGGCGATTGCCAGGGTGCATACGGTGCACCTCCATCACCGGTAAGGATTGCGACAGAAGGTCGTCTTTAATAAACTCAGTACTGAGTTGGGTAGGGACTCCGCGGATTACGGCGCGGATGATTCGGTCCTCGTCGAGAGTGTAGGTGTGAAAACCTATCTTCTCGGCTCGGAGAAACTTAGACAATTCGCGGTGCTGGTCCGCGGTGGACATGATAACCTTAATACCAAGGGGAGTGTTCATCGCCTTGGTATAAGATATTTTACGGGCGTAGATCGCCTTACTAACGCGCTCCCACGCGGCCTTGTCTTGAACGACAATGGGCGGGGGCGGGGGGGACTTACGCGGTGGCCGCGTGGGCGGAGGGGAATTGCGGGGCTCGGGGGCCGGAGAAGCCATCGGCGAAAAATACGTCGGTGGCGGGGTCGAGCGGATCGGGGGGGTCACGCGAGGTGGTGACTCCGGGCTTTCCGACTCAGTACATATGTACTTGGTCGATGGAAGGTCGCGGGACTTGAGCGCGCGTTTCTTCCTGCTGACTACCGTGAAACCGTCAGCAGGCGTGGTGGGACGCGGCGAGTTAATGAGCTCGACCTCCATGTCGGAGCTCGAGGCAGACTCAGAGTCCGTCTCGGGCTCCGCACGGAGGGCGGGCGGCAACGGAGTCGCGGACGCGGCGGGCGCGGTCGACGCGGGGCAGGACGCGGTCACGGGGATCGCGGACGTGGAGGGCGCGGCTGCTGAAGGCATCGCGGAGGGCGCGGTATGGGACGCGAAGTCGTTGACCATCTCGGGCCAGCGCGCTTTCACGAACTCAAAGAATTCGCGAAAGAACTCCATGCCCGGATGACGGTCCATACTGCTCGTACGTACGGGGGGAACGCACGACTGGGGGGGACACCCCAGTCGGTGTGTACTGAATGGCTCCCCCCACCGGGTGAAGGTGGGGGAAGGGTGAGTGCCTAACGTGTAGGCCCTAACGTGCGTCTCTCGCCAATCTCAATGTGCGAGAGGTGAGTAGCCCTAGCTGCTCCGGGGCAGAGACAGCAAGCCGACCGGAGCCGACTTGATGCCAAACAGCACCCGAAGAATAGGATCAGGAAGAGGAGGGTGGGAGGGAGACGATCAGGGTCGACTAGGGGGTCACTCCCAGGGCCGGTGAACCTGATCCCGTCCGAGTTGCGCGGTTCCGGGACGAACCGCGCGAGCGCTCGGGTCCCGCTCCGCCAAGGCAGTTGTCACCGTAGGGTACCCTTGGCGACCACGTAAACCGGTGGATTTAGCAACCCGTGAAGCTAAAGTCTCTAGGAAACAGGAGGATGTGCTTTTGTCGTGAAAACGACAATCGCAGATCAAAAAGCGGACGCGTAGCGTAGATCACTCGCAGACGTCGTAGAGGGTGCGAGGGAGACGGGTAGAGACCGCAGCACGCGAGCGACTAGTGTCGACACCACGCGGCGGAATCTGGAACACAAGCACACGAATTAATCGGGAACTGGCAGCGCACGACCGATCGGGATCGGGGCGCGCAACGGACTCTGCTGGGCAAAGGTCTCCCCCATACACTTCCACCTACCCCGGTCCATAGTTATATCCGTCCACTCCGTTTCAAAGGCGTTCAAGTCGTCACACCGTCTTTTACGTGGCCTGCCCCGGCGTCTTCGCCCATTTGCAGGAGTCCACTGTGTGACAATTTTTGCCCATCTGTTGGAACTCATGCGGTATACGTGCCCTGCCCACTCCCACTTTAGCTTAGCAGCCTTGTAGCCCACATCTATTACACCCGTTTTGGCTCGCAGTATGGTGTTCCGGACCCGATCCGACAATTTTATGCCCAATATACTGCGCTCCATCGCTCTTTGACAAACCTTGAGCCTGGACTTTTGAGATTCAGTCAGTGACCATGTCTGAGCACCGTACGTTAGGACGGGCAAGATACACATATCGAGTATTTTGCGCTTTAGCGATAGTGGAAGATCTCCCTTCATCAGCGTTTTCATGGACCAGTAGTTCTTCCAGGCGATTTCGATCCTGCGATCGATCTCCTTGTCCTGCCTGTTTTCAAATGAGACTAACTGGCCCAAATATACATATTCATCGACATAGTGTATCTCCTGCCCATCGACCTCGACCCGACGTTTCGTGCTATTTGTCATAACTTTGGTCTTAGACTGATTCATCGCTAGTCCAACCTCAAGGCTCGCCCTGCTTAGGTCTTCAAGCATCTCCTCGAGTTCACATGCAGTTGAGGCAAAAAGAACTATGTCGTCGGCGAATCTAAGATTAGTTAATCTTTTGCTGCCGATTTCAATACCTTTACTTGCCCATGACATAGATATGGTCTTAAAAACTTGTTCTAGGGTAGATGTGAATAGATTAGGAGAGAGCGGGTCACCCTGTTTCACACCTCTCTGTATAGGAAACTGGGTGCCGGGTGTCTGGAGTTTTATGTTGGCTGAGCTATTGGCGTAAATTGATTTTATGATGTTAATATATGGCTCTTCCGTGTTTTGGGTTTGTAAAGAAGTCAATATAGCATCATGCGTTAGGCTGTCAAAAGCCTTTGTGTAATCCACAAAGGCTAGATACAGCGGTTTGTTGAATTCATTAAATTTTTCTATCAACTGGTTTAATGTATGGAGGTGGTCTATGGTTGAAAATGAGGGGCGAAAACCTGCCTGTTCCGGTGGTTGGTGGTCGTAGAGTGTCCGCTTTATTCGAGATTGAATGATTTTTATGAATGCCTTATAAAGATGTGACGCCAAACTTATTGGGCGATAGTTGGTGATATTGCTCTTGTCTCCTTTTTTGTGTAGCAAAACAATGTTTGAATGGCACATCTCTACAGGAACCTTGCCATTCTCCAGCAGCGAGTTAAAGATTTTTTTAAGATAATTTATAAGCGTGGGCGCACCGATTTTTAACGCTTCTGAAGTTATACCATCTTCCCCTGGGCTTTTATCATATGGCATGCTTTTTAGAGTATCTTGGATTTCTTTGAATGTTATTGAGGGTACATTATAAATGCTGGATTGATTTGTGAGTTCAGATTTATTATTTTTAGAATTATCTATAAGTATATAAATTCTGATAAAAATTGGTGCATATTTGCAATACCTTCGCACGATTGTTGTGTTTAATTCCATTTTTATCTTTCATGCTATTTATTAATGTCTTTCCTTTTTCTATTCCTTTTTTTGCTACTCTTAACGATCTATTTCTTTCTAATGCTGTTTTGACTAATAATGTATTTGGCTTTCTTATATCTCGTCGAATATTACGCTTAACCAGCTTATCAATTTTATTAAATTCTGTTGAACCTCCTCTAAGGTTGAACCTATTACTGTTTCTGTCCTTTTTTCAATTAACCTTAAGGTAGTTTGCGATAATTTATTTTTATTTCGGTGTGGTTTGCTAATTTTATTACAACATGTGTGAATGGCTTTAACTATCAGATCGTACTGTGTGTCGCTATCCTCTACTTCATCTATCCTTAAGAGGTGAAATTGATTTGTAAGCTCTAAATTAAAGTCTTCTGCGTTATTACTTAACGTGTATTTATCATGTCTGATATTTTTTCTTGAAAATTGTTTTGCTCTATGTATCTTAAACTGGAATCTAATTTTAGCTCTGAGTGGTCTATGATCAGAACCGTATTTAAATCTATTTAGGACAGTAACGTCTGTTATAATATTTCTATTTAAGTTTTAAAAGAAACGAAAAATAATTAAATCATAATAAAAAGGTAAAAAATAATAATAATAACATTTATCATGAACCTACCTACGCCGCCATCAGACTCACAAGAGTATCACGGTATTTATTTATTTTTGTTTCGTGAAAGATGTCGATGTCGCTCTTAGCACATATATCATTATACGACATCATAAGTCGGTTCAGGGGAGCGTGTTTACCCAAGTTTGTTTTAGAGGGTTTAGGATAAAAAGTTTGGACTATAGGGTGTTTAGGTATGGTATGTGGAACTTTTAAATCTATACTATAATACTTGCTCGTAAAGTGAGCCATAATACATCGCTTTTAGGGCCATAAACCGTGCTATTACACACGCGTGCGTAATAATGATATTACGCACTAATGCATAATAGGGTTTATTCCCACCGTCCACCCCCTGCTTGGCCACCCGGGGTGGACAGTACTTACGGGTCTACTATTGCCGAAAATTATTAATAGCAATATTTTTGGAATCAGTGCAATCTGTTATAATATTTAAAACTACAGATTTATTGGTATTGTGTTGCAGTATTTACCCTAGGGCCAAGGGGGCCATGGCCCGGGGCGGCAGGCTTCGAGGGGCGGCGCGAGCCGCACCTCGCTTAGCTATGTGCGTCTTTCGTTTTAGTTTTATATGATTGAAGGATTAAAAAACCTACATGATTAACTTAAACTAAAACTCATTTGGTTGAACTAGTCGGGAATTCGGGATGTTTCACTTTCAACGTTGGTGCACGTGTAGTTTTTGTACATATCCAGCGAGAGACGGTGGGGCGGCGCAGGCCACGGCGTTGGTGACTATTTGTACCATGTGGTGACCGTTACCCCGCCGCCACCTGCGCCAGGTGTTTTCAATAAATGAATGTTTTTAATGAAGCAACAATCGACTTCAATCTTCACTCACTCGACTTCAATCACTTGACGGCAAGCGACAATTTTATCTAGGATAGTAAAGCTCTCTAGCTTATAAAAACCCTATTTAATCAAGCCTTGAAAACACACACATAATTATTATTGACTGGGCAACTGGCAGGAAAAACACGCTATTCCTGTTCTTATTTATGCATATTGTAAATGACGAAGCATATTGATTTGTCCATGCAGATGGGAAGTTCACAACGTAAGAGTACGTAGCTAAGCCGTGCATCTCATAGTTTGGTAATAGAAAGTAAAAGGTGTAAATGTAAAAATCCTGAGCATACGAGTACACTCCGAAATGTATCCTGTAGAATACCAAGATATTTTTTTCTTTTTTTGTTGTGGTAATCTTCATGAATACTCAGACCGGTGTAGCAGTGAGGGTGATGTTATGGCATGTCATGAGATGACATCACTCTTACTGACTAAAACTCCATGGTGTACTCATCCCGTTATGTTGACGGGCCCCGTGTGACTCTACCAAGTCCTACCAGCGGCTATTCGTACGTCTGTGGGTGTTAAGCCCACGGACGTGTGCGGATGTATAAGGTCCGCAGACTCTCATCCGGTGGCTTGCCGAGACAATTTAGCATTCCATCCTCCGTGATCATTTGTAACTGTGCAGTGCACAGGTAACAGTTCACCCGCTCTTACTGCCTATACGCTGCCTGGATACAGGGATATAAGGTCAGTATTAGCCCGCCTTTTACACGGCCCTCTTCGGCATCGAGGACCAACGAGGGGATCACTTTCTCTCTGATCCGCTCCGCGGCTTCTGTTACGGAGTGGGTCCTTGAGCTCTTTTTAAAAAAACAATTATTTCACTGACGATAACTTTGACTTTATTTAAGATGAAATTGAAAGGAAATAGAAAATAGCAGTTAACAAGAAATGAGTCCGTCCGCGACAAAGGCCAAAATCACTCTAACAATAAAATATTAAAATGACGCTAATGCCAATGACGTATAAGGAGGATGCAAGCACAGCATTTATTATTATATGCAAATGTGTTGCTAGGGATATGTAACACCCCCTCCTTAAGAAAAATAAGAATTTGGAAAAATTATTAAGAGTTTGGCGTTTGTCTTGGATTAACAATTGATAATTTTTTTTAACTAAAAGTAAGAATTTGTAAATTAAATTGTATATAAAATAGAATTAGTAGAATTGAACTTAACATTTTAATTCTTCCAAGATATAGCAAAACGCAAAATATTTAAACAAAGTAAAAATAGTAAATTACGATCTAGTAGGAAATAGCAATGTAAAAGATTTTAAATCGACATTAAATTGAAATTAAAATTAAGAAATATAAAAATTATAGTTATTACAAGGTGTTTGCTAACATGAGATTTCTTTTGAAAGGTTTAGGCGGGTCTAACTCTTGTTGGACCTCGCTAACACCCATGGTTCCGATCTGAATCGATTGGACTACATTACTATCATCTTTCTTATCACACTGGTTAAAGATCTGAATACAACACTGCGATCGGGGCTTATTGCACAATAATTTCCTAAATTTGATTAACAAAAATATTAAAAACATAACTGTAAGCAGATAACTGAACGATAAATAGTGAAAACTGTATTTTTGGAAATGCGAGGGGCTTTCTAGATTATTTAATTCTTTTTCTAAAGAGTCTAAATGTATACTCGCATGTAATAATGAGTCTAAGTTATTCACATTATTTAATTTGGTAAAAGGAAGTTTTGACAATGATTTATTTATTTTATTTCTCTCACAACAATCGTCCTCTAGAATATTAAAATTCGCCAACGAAGTGGCGGTTACATTAGATACATAGGTTTCACTAGCATAAAATTGTAAAGTTTTAAAGAAGGCTTTGCAACCTTTGGGTAAAGATAAAATACCTGAGCCGAGCAAAACGAAATCATAATTAGGATTAGAAATAGAACAAGATACATGTAATTTTCCAGGCTCAGATTGCACGAATATCCACTTATTTCTAGACAACTTAAAAAATATATCTATATGACCTTTTAAAAGTTTAACGTTACATGAATTTGGCACTTTATTTACGATGTCCGTCATGAGTACAGTTTCACACGTTGGGTTCACGAGAGTCGAATATACGTTACCGAGTTCACACACATAGCACTTTTCACTTATGACCTTGCACTTGTCTAAGTCCTCGAACAGTGAATAAAACATCTGATCACTCGTCAATGCCACATAAGGTTTAGTAGGTGCGATAAGCGCATACGTGTCGGGTTTCGCTACATCGTACGGAACTGGCATAGGAACAACATTGTACAGATTATAGATCTGTGGCAAAACAAGAGGAATCTTAATTATAACTACGACCCTATTATTATGGAAATAGCACACTAACTTAGATATATCGATAATTTCGTGGATATTCTGTAAGGATAAGGAGATAGGAAGTTCGCAATGTTTAGGTAGATTATTTACATGTTTTTCTAACTCAACATATAACTGATACGGACTAAGTACAGTCGGGTGCAGAATGTTCATTTTGCTAAATAATATAGCATTATTAATATCTTCAATATCGAAAGAAATAGAAACGATTATGCTTTCTAGAGCAGTAGATAATGAATTTAAATTAGCCTTTATTTGTAATTTATCATTAGAATTAATCATTTGTTCGAAGGCCGAATTTATGACCTCGAGGTTATGATTTAAGCGATTTTCATTTTCGTTAATTTTATGTACAGAGTTATTAAAAGAAGAGATAGTCGATTTAATAACATGAATATTATCTTTCATGAGATGAGCTAATGCTTTTTCGTCTGACTGTACTTGGTCAATTGCATCAGAGAATTTGACACCGTCATCAGAATCCAGTGTACCGAAGAATGTTTTTAAGATAGATCCACCAAGATCGAGTAACGCACGTTTTGACCTACTCGGTTTGTTGTTAGTTATGAGATAAGATACAGCGGCGAACTTTTTAACATTATTGGCATGAAGACTTTGGAGCGACGTAATAGAATTTACACAATCGAATTGCACCTTTGTAGACTCAAAGTCTCTACAAAATGAGTTCATTTTATCAAATAATTGTTCTACATGGCTCATATGTGGTTGAATATTACTTATATCTACGTATGTCACGACATTCCAAAAATCGTTAGTAAACTTAACGTCAGATAGTTTATCGAAGTACAGGCCCGAACTATCCGTTATTTGCGTTATAAACTGATGAGCCATGCATAATGTTAGGGCAAGTCTGAAATAGAAAGAGATACGAGTGTTTAGTGGCTAGTATTCTACGTTTTAAAGACCTAAGATAGACTAAGCTTTATTTACTAAGTAGTTTATTATATAAGTAGCTTAAATTTACGATATAGTAATTAGTGTAAAATATAAGAGTATAACTTAAAGATTTAGTACAAGGCATTGTATAAGATTTTGTATAAGACTTAGTATACGATTTAGTATATAATTTAGTGTAATTAACGTGTAAAATAGTAGGTTACGCGAGCTTATTAAATATGATTGCCTACCCTGAATGTGATGTGTTTGCTGATGAATGGAAGAAAATTATCCGAGTGTGTCTGGCGTTCTGTGAGAGAAAATATGCGAGGTTGTCCACTGTTCTGTGTTAGTTTTAAATCTAATTTAGCTAAATAAGTATTTATTTATAACTGTATATTTATGAAATTATGTTAATTAATGTAACTGGTTTAAATATCGTTTTAATTAACAATAAACAATTAAACAATTAAACAATTAAACAATTAAACAATGATTATTAATTAAATTATTATTGAGGGGCGTTTGTAGCCAGCTTTATTTCATCGAAATGATGACGCACATGTTTACGATTTATTAATAGAGTGACAGTATGGTTGCCGGTAATTTTTACGATTTTGTACGGCCCTTTCCATACTGGAGATAACGCTTTGTTTTGCTTATGATGACAACGAACATATACCATATCACCGATATTATAAGTGACTGGTTTAGAGTGTGCGTCGTAGTATCTTTTCGATCGTTCTTTAGACGATTGTATGTTTTCTAAGGCCTTCTGGCGGCTATAATAGAGTCGATGATTTAAGGCTCTAATGTAATCAGTGTATGTATTTGACTCTAAGGTATCGATGCTTTTAGGAATGTAGGGTTTAAACCCGAATAGGAGTTCTAAAGGTGAGTATCCGGTGGTTGAATGTACATTAGAATTATAAGCTAGGATAGCTGTTCTGAGATACAAGTCCCACGTGTGCTGGTTATCTGAGACATACGATCTAAGATATTCTTTTAATGTCGAATGACTCCTTTCTAACGCACCACACGTTTGAGGGTGGTAAGGAGATGCAAAGATGTGTTTGATACCGAACAAACGTTCTAACTGTTTAATAACTTCCGAGCAGAAATTAGTGCCTTGATCGGTGACGATCATTTTAGGTATACCTATATGAGAGATATAGCAAACGATTAGACGAGCTGTTTCTTCGGCAGAACACGTGTGCATGGGATACGCTTGAGAATATTTTGTTAAGTCGTCTTGTAGAGTTAGAATAAATTTGAATTTATTATAGTGAGTTTCGGGCAGGGGCCCGACTAGATCTATGTACAACTTTTCATTAGGCCTTGTTTCAGTAGACGTAATTATCATAGGCGCGCGGTTAGTTTGCCGTAAAGGTTTGTTTATTTGGCACGACTTACAATTTTTAACGTAGTTTTCAACATCTTGACGCATTGTTTTCCACCAATATGTTTCTTTTATTCTCCCTAACATACGAGCGATACCGGGATGACCGGCTGCAGCGGAATCGTGGTGATCCCTGAGTATTTTCTTAACTTCGTCGGGAGTAGGATATAGGATATTATTATGATAGATGTTAACCTTAATGTTAGTATCACGAAATAGAAAAGAAACAATATTATAGATTTTGGTAAAAGATAATCTAGTATAAGGATCGGAGAAGTCTGATATAGCGCATTCTTTTTCCTCGCTATACCACGTAGTTATCATATCACGATAATCACGTAAAACATTAAAAATATCTTTATACGTAAATTCGTCATAGAAATGGACACGAATAAACAGATGTGTATACAAATGACTTGAATTACCGGTTGAGTAGAATGAATACAATTCTCTTTCGACGTCCCGGATATTTGGAGTACTCGTGGACATATCTATGATGTCCGAACAATAGGGAACTGAGTCATCCAGGTCAATCGAGGTGGGATATGCTATCAATTTACATTTGGCCTTAAGAAGAGATTCGTTAAATTCCTGGATGTTAGTGTTGAATGGAACATCGGATTGACGAGATAACCTTAGGAATTGTTCGTAGGTTTCAGAAGTTGAGGGTTGAACTAGAGGTGATTGATCTAAGGGTTGGGTAGGAGGTGATTGAATCGCGGGTTGCGTTTGGAGTTGATCATCGATGGGCGCAGCTGACGGAATTGATGGCGGAGCCTCGAAGTCTATAGGTGGTGGCATGGGAGACGTATCATCAAAGGTGATGGGTGGTTGTTCGGGAGAACCATCGTCGAAGCTCACGGGCCGCGGTTGTGACAAGGGCGGCTCATCAAGAGCATGCACGAGATTACGAGATAGAGCGTCTGCGTTGCAATTTAATTTTCCTTTTTTATAAACAATCTCGTAATCGAATTCCTCTAAAGTTAACCTCCACCTAACCAATCTGCTACTAGGATCCTTGCAATTGAAAAGCCATTGTAAAGGCTTATGATCCGTGACGATTTTGAATTTATGACCGTATAAATAAGGCCTGAAGACCTTGGTACCGAAGACGATTGCCAAGCATTCTTTTTCTGTAGTGGAATAATTTCCTTCGGCACTGTTTAGGGTTCTCGACGCGAAAGATATTGGAAGATCACTACCGACCTCGCCTTGAGAAAGAATTGCAGACACAGCATAGTTTGACGCGTCGGTGGTTAATACGAAAGGTCTTGAAAAATCTGGATATTGAAGAATTGGGGCAGACGTTATTTTTGATTTAAGCAAGTCGAACGCTTTTTGCTGTTCGCAACCCCATTGAAATTTGATGTCTTTTTTAAGGAGACTGGTTAACGGTTTAGCAATATAAGAAAAGTTTTCAATGAAACGGCGATAATAACCAGCCAGACCTAGGAACGATTTTATGTCACGGGGGGACTCAGGAACTGGAAATTCTTTGACGCATAGGACCTTTTTAGGATCAGGCATTACACCTTTGTCTGAGATAATATGGCCGAGGTACTGTACCTCCCGGCAGAAGAACTCGCACTTATCAGGCTGTATTTTTAGATTATGATCACGAAGTCTTTGGAGGATGTTACGAAGGTTTTCGCAGTGTGATAAGAGGTCATGATTAAAGGCTACGATGTCATCGAGGTACGTATAGCAGTGAGTACCCTGGAGACCACTAAGGACGATATTCATAAGTCGCTGGAATGTAGAAGGAGCATTGCGAAGACCGAAGGGCATTCTGGTGAACTCATAGTGACCAGACGGGACGCTAAAAGCGGTTTTCTCTGTGTCCTTGGCCTTGACCTGATGGAAAGAGGAGGCAAGGTCAAGCGTCGAAAAGTACTTACTTTGACCTAACTGATCTAAGATTTCTGCGATATTAGGAATTGGATAGGCGTCACCGATTGTTACTTGATTTAATTTCCTATAATCGATAACGATGCGCCACTTGGGTTTGCCAGATGCATCTTGTTTCTTTGGCACCACCCAGATAGGTGCCGACCACGGTGAAACAGAGGGACGAATTATTTTTTGTTCTAGCATGTCATTAATTTGTCTATCGACTTCCTCTTTATGACACTCAGGGAACCGGTAGCTCTTAACGGCTATTGGAATATCGGAGGTCGTCCGAATCTCGTGCTCAAGGGTTCTTGTGCACGTGAGACTATCGCCCTCAAGATGGAACACGTCACAAAATTCTGAGCATATCTGCCGTAAACAAGCCTCTTCCTCTTGGTTAAGGTGTTCACAGCGGATTGCCTTTTGGACTCGGTTTTCACGATCTGCGTCGAACCTTATTTGGTAGCAGCGTGACTCATCAGTTTGATCTGTGTTAGAAGTGTGTGAGGTGTTCTTTTCTAGGATCATTGCAACCGGTTCTAGTGTAAGTTTTAAATCGCTTAAGGTCACTTCAGATTCGGATGTATTTAGGACCGATATAGTTATTTTATTATTAGGCTTGACCTTCACCAAGCATTTAGAAAAATAAATATTGGGGTTGTTAACTTATGTTTAGTTTAATATTTCTTGTGTAATATATTTAATAAAACAAAGTGTTTGTCACTGTGTCCGACATCTTTTATTTCTGATATTACAATACACACCTCTACCATAGATTATGATCACATAGACAGATAATTTCACATAAATCAAAGATATTAGATTATAAATCATACACTATGACATCTATCCTTTTTTTAAAAAAAAGTAACAAAATTGTAAGCACTAATTTATAATGCTTTTCTAATCATGTTAGACTACAAAAAATAATTACAATGTACTTGTATAATAATCTCTTAAGTAATCAGGAGGTTTTACAACTCTTCCACTTCTGGTTGCTGTAACATTAGTATTTCTAAGTTCTAAATTATTAGTTAGATTATCTTGATTTGTATCTTCTTGTGATGGACTGTTATGATGGTCCAATTGACTTGTATTTGTACTATTATATGAACACGGGTCATAGCTATCTATATTAATTTCTCCTTTTTTAACAAATTTAGAATGACTACTACCTTTTTTTAAACTTATTCTATTCCTGTTAATAATGTTTCCTGTTTCTAACATAATTTTATATGACCTTGGTTGATCTTGAGTTTCCCTAATAATACCTGATTTATCAAATTGCCCTGATTCATTATTTCTTACTACAATCTTATCACCTATTTCAAACTGTTTAAGCGGTTTTACATTTCTATTATAATATTTTTCCTGTATTTGTTGCCTTTTTTGTAATTCCTTGAATATTTTACAATTTTTTTGTATTTTTTCTGATTCTATGGGGAAAAGACCTTTAACATTTTTACCTAACAAAATTTTGTTTGGCGATTCTATTGATGATGATACTGGATAGTTTCTATATTCCAGGAGAGCTAAATGTAGATCCTTCTTATCCTCTATACATTTCTTAATCATTTTTTTAATTGTTTGGATGTGCCTTTCTACCATACCGTTACTCCTTGGGTAATATGCTGAAGATATGATATGTTTAAAACTCCACTGTTTAGAAAATTCTTTAAAAATGCTGGCCTGGAACTGTGGTCCACCATCACTGTGTAATTCATTGGGAATACCAAACCTTGCAAAACATTGTTTCAGGACTTTTATAACTGTTTCAGATGTCAGAGATGTTAATTCTACAACTTCTACATATTTTGAAAAATAATCAATCAGTAATAAGTAATCTTTATTATATAAATGAAATAAATCTACACCTAGTTTTTGCCACGGTTTAAAGGGTATTTGATGAGGTATTAGGGGCTCTTTTGGGTTGGCATTACTAAATTTTATGCAAATATTACAGTTCTTTATGTAGTCTTCTATATCTTTAGACATACCTAACCAAAATAAAATTTCTCTACCCCTCGCTTTAGTTTTTTCTACACCCATGTGATTAAAGTGAAGTTTTCCCAACATTTCTTGTTGTAGAGTTTTAGGCACCACCAAACAATTATTCATAAAAACTAATCCATCCATTAAGTGAAGATTCGTGTGAAAGTTATGATAAGGCCTTAATTTATCTGGTAATTTACTTTTGTGTTCTGGCCATCCACTTTTAATGTACTGTTTAATTAGATTTAACTCGTGGTCTTGGTCAGTTTCCTTTTTAAATTCTTCATACCTTTCAACACTCATCTTTTCCTTTACTTGAACTAATAGTATGCTACAGTCAAAATCATCATCTTCTTTACATATTTCTTTCAAATAATTTCTAGATAAATAATCAGCAAGATGAAGGAATTTACCTGGTTTATATATCAGATCTATATCATAGGGTTGCAAACGTAACCTCATTTTTTGTAACCTAATGGGTATTTCTGCTAATGATTTTTTCATTATTGGTATAAGTGGTTTATGATCATTCTCCACTACAATCTTCCTACCCATAATATAGTAATGAAATTTTTCACATGCGAAAACAATGGAATACATTTCCTTTTCAATCTGTGCCCATGCTTTTTGAGTTTCTGTAAATGCTTTAGATGCATACGCTACCGGTAATCCCTTTTGTAAAAGCACAGCACCTACACCATTTGCACTGGCATCAACACTTAATAGACAAGGTATGTTAGGATCATAAAACTGTAATATAGGTGACGTCATTAAATATTTTTTAATTTCCAGAAATGATTTATTTTGTTCTACACCCCATTCCCATTTCTTGTCTTTTTTCAATAATATTCTTAATGGAGCTGTTAATTCTGATACATGTGGAATAAACTTAGAAATATATGTTATGACTCCAAGTAGTTTTTGGACCCCGTTAATGTCTTTAGGTTCTTCCATTTTTATAATACTTTCAATTTTATCCTCATCCATTAAAATACCTTTATCTGTAAATATATGCCCCAGAAACTTTAAAGATTTGTGACCTATTATGCATTTATCTGCATTGAAGGTTATGTGATTATCTAATGCTCTTTCTAATACCATATTTAAAAATCTCTCATGTTGTTCTTCATTTTCAGCCCACAAAATTAAATCATCAATAAATATTTCTACGTTAGGAATGCCTTCGAACAAACGGGAGAATTGTTTATGATAAACTTCTGATGCTACTTTTACTCCATATGGCATTCTTAAAAACCTATACCTACCAAAAGGTGTTTGAAAGGTGGTTAGCTTGGAGCTTTCCTCACTTAATTTGATTTGATAGAACGCTTTGGAGCAATCTAATTTTGAGAATATTTTAGCATTTGCCATCTTTGCTGATATTTCTTCAAAGGTAGGGAGCTTATAATGTTCCCTTAAAAGACAAGAATTGAGATACTGTGGGTCTAAACAAATGCGTAAAGTATTATCATTCTTACGTACAATTACTACTGCATTTACAAAGTCAGTTGGTTCTTCTATTTTGCTAATAATGTTGTTATTTTCCATATCTAGTAGCTCCTTTTTGTATGCATCTAAAAGCTTCATGGGCACAGGTCGACAAGGTATTACTTTCCCTGTATAATTAGGAATAAGTTTGAAACTGTATACATAATCCTTAATTTCACCTATTCCTGAAAATAAAGACGGATATTTGTGAATTAAATCACTTTTGCTTATGTTATATATTGGTATTATTAAATTAAGTTTTTTTATGGTTGGTAAACCTATAAGTGACGATGAATCACAATTAACAATATGAAATCTAATTATTTCTTTTTTATTATTTATCTCACATAATAAATCAACAGTACCAATCAAATCTATTATAGAATTATTATAATTTTTTAAGATAGATCTTGAACTAACAATATTCATTTTAATACCTAATTTTTGGAATGTTTTGTAACTCAGTACATTACATCCAGCTCCTGTGTCTAATTTCATTTTACAAGTCTTGTTAGCATTCAACAAAGTTACCTGAACAGTCCAATCTTTGTTTTCCATATCCACTAAACCAAGTATGAACTCCTCCTCTTCTTCTTGTGGTTGCTCTTGTATTTCTTTAACCTTGTGCTGTCTATTCCTACACACTTGGGCAAAATGGTTCTTTTTTCTGCAATAGGAGCATGTTTGATTATAAGCAGGGCATTTCCGGGGAGCATGCTCATAGCCACAGCTTCCACATTTAAATTTTTTGATAAATTTCCTGTCATTATTATTTTTTATATTATCCACAGCCATGCTTAATTTATCAGAGCTTTTCTCAGCAATTTGTTCCATATGAATGTTAGTTAATTCCGCTGCTTTGCATATCTGTATGCATTTTTCTAAGTCCAAATGTTCCTCTCTCAGTAATCGATCTTTAAGAGTTTGACTTGTTATACCTAGTATTATTTTATCCCTTAGTAGACTTTCCTTTAGTTGTCCAAAATTACATGCAGATGCCATTTTTTTTAATTGTACTAAGTAATTTTCAAAATTTTCTTCCTTTTGTTGATTTCTTTGAAAAAACATGAACCTATTGACGGTTTCGTTTGTTTTTGGCATACAATGTTTCTCAAGGGCATTTTTAACTTTTACAAAATTTTTTCGCTCCTCGCTACTTAGATCAAATGTTTCGAATCTATCGACACCCTCTTCTCCTAGCAAACTTAATAATATTGCTACCTTCACTTCGTCTCTTTTATTTTCACATTCGTTTGCCGTTAGATAAAATTCCACTTGCCTTATCCAAGCTTTGTAATTTTTTGCAACATCACCTTCGAAACTTAGAGGTTGGGGCGGGTGTAAAATTATGCCTCTTTTATCATCAATATTCTTATTTGGCGACTGCGCCATGTTAACTTATGTTTAGTTTAATATTTCTTGTGTAATATATTTAATAAAACAAAGTGTTTGTCACTGTGTCCGACATCTTTTATTTCTGATATTACAATACACACCTCTACCATAGATTATGATCACATAGACAGATAATTTCACATAAATCAAAGATATTAGATTATAAATCATACACTATGACAGGGGTATTCTTTTAATTGGTTACTTAAAATGAGACCTTCTTGTAATTCTGGGTTGGAGACATCGCATTCGATAAACATTTCAGATCTCGGCGGCACGACATAGGAAACCTGCGATGTGTGTAACTTAAAACGAGCGGTAGGGTGACCACGAATTTGTAGGACGTTATCCGGATAATTGATTAAGCTCTTATTTTGCTCTAGAAAATCGGAACCTATGATGCCATCGTATTGCAGATTGACATCCTCGACGACGTGGAAATAAAATGGGGATAACGGGACACACTCTTCAGACTTAATGCTTAATAAAAACCTGCCTAAGGTGACTGAATAGGAGTCTATATCACTAATTCCTTTGAACATGACCGTATGGTTTTCGAGAGTTGGTAGCGCTGGAAGACTAGATTTTTTTATAAGAGAGATGCAACTACCAGAGTCTACTAATAGGAAAACGGGTCTCGAAGTATGAGATGTGTTCACGACGATGAAAGGTAACTGGATACTTTTATGATTAGATATGTCATAGACAGTGGGTAAAAATTCCTTGGTTGTTACAAATTTGTCTAAGACTTTGCTAGGAATTGAACGTTTAGGGGATTTGTCTCCGTGATTTACTTGATTTTGGTCACCCGAACTATGATTTAGCAAAGATTTATTTATAGAGAAATTAAAGTCGTTTTGACTATACGATTTAGCATTAGAATTATTATGGGTATTTGTTAAAGATTTAGCACACGAACTTGTAGACGCAGTGGCGTAGGACGCTTCAGGGCAAGACTTAGTATTACACGACTTAGAACTCAACGATGTAGTAGGTAAAGATTTAGTACACGATTTGGAACTCGACGACATAGTAGGTAAGGATTTAGTACACGATTTGGAACTCGACGACATAGTAGGTAAAGATTTAGTACACGATTTGGAACTCGACGACATAGTAGGTAAAGATTTAGTACACGATTTGGAACTCGACGACATAGTAGGACACGACTTAGTAAACGACTTAGGATTCCACGACATAGTACATGATTTAGGACTCGACGACATAGTAGGACACGACTTATAACACGACTTAGAATACGACTTAGAACTTGAACACGCTTCCGCATAAGTCTTAGCGCACGATTTATTAGCATACGAATTAGTACAAGAGTTACTATCGGATTTAGAATTAAAAGTTGCATTACGCGGAGTTGTGCCTTTTATTTTCACAGGTACTCGCCGGCACGAAGACGATACCCGGCCCGCTAGTTTAAATTACCAGCGCGATCGTCGGTTGTTTCATGGAATACTTGCGGCGATTCCGCAGTTATTTGATTCAGCGGCATATTATACCTATGGGAATTGTTATAATTATTATATAGGCGTTTGCGACACTTTGATATGTGATGCCCGGGGTTTTTGCAATAACTACAAACTAGTTGCGAATTTCTAGGATAGGTTCTCGGATCCCGGGTTTGGTCTCGTGATGGGTTTGGCCTGGGATCACGGGACTGAGACGTAGGCGGCGGATGCGTATAATTTCTGCGTGTAAAATTCTGAATTTTCTCCTCCTCAATCGCGACATTAATAGCATCATTTAAGGTTTTGGGACTACGGCAGCGCACCATGTTACCGATACCAGGAGGTAACCCGAACATAAATGAATGCAGGGCTAGGTCTTCCGTCATTGCTAAGCGACCGGATATGTCCTTTTTATAAGGTTCGGAGTTATATATTTCGGTTTGCATATCCGTTAAACAATTATCGACGCGAAGTCCAAATTGTGATACGGACTCATTAGGCCGTTGTTTGCATGCCTGGAGTTCGTGGAAAAGATGACTATAGTGTTTTCTTTCTCCAAAATTTTGCCGCAGGAATAATTTGAGGGATTCGAACTTATCAAATATCTTATTAGAGCATGCTATTCGAGCTTTACCTTCTAATTTTGATATAATATATTTTAATAGTAATTTCTTTTGGCTTTCTGATGCGAGATTTAACGCATCAGTGCAATTTGTGAGAAAAGCCGCGAGGAATTCGCGACTTCCGTCGTATGAATTAATAAATTTCATTAAAACTTCAATATTGTAACATACAGGCGACGGCTCACTTACTACTTCCTTGCCTTCACTTTTCGACATGATGATTAGCTATTAAAAATCAGAAAATCGACACGAATGTACAAAAATAAAATACAAATAAAGAATTAAAATACGTGTGGCAATGACAAGGATAACAGATAAGTTTCACTTACTGTAAGAGGAGCACACTTTTTATCATTGTAGGCTGGACAGCAGCGGAGTGTTCGGCAGGCTTACACGGGGTAAGGCTTACTGTCGCGAACAGCACCAACCAGCAGGGGCCGGTACAGCACAGCACCAACCAGCAAGAGGCGGCGATGAACCAGAGCGACTCAGCGGGCTTACGCAGCAGGCACTAGTGCCAGCAGGTAAGTACAGGAACCGGAGACGACAGGAACGAGCCAACAGGAACGAGCCAACAGGAACGAGTCAACAGGAACGAGTCGACAGGTACGAGATAGCGATGGTGACCACACCTTGTCGGCCACTCAGGTCAGGACTTGACACCAGCTGTGCAGGACTCGGCACAGCGCGAGCGGTATGAAAAGATCTTACGTGTTCGTGGTGAAGATTTCTTGGGGAGAGTGATATACACACGAACGCGGCGCGGCGGCACAAAGCTCAGGGAAGTTTTTACGAAAGATAGCCAGCACGACGTTTCTGGCTATCCCACTTCTGACACCACTGTTACGGAGTGGGTCCTTGAGCTCTTTTTAAAAAAACAATTATTTCACTGACGATAACTTTGACTTTATTTAAGATGAAATTGAAAGGAAATAGAAAATAGCAGTTAACAAGAAATGAGTCCGTCCGCGACAAAGGCCAAAATCACTCTAACAATAAAATATTAAAATGACGCTAATGCCAATGACGTATAAGGAGGATGCAAGCACAGCATTTATTATTATATGCAAATGTGTTGCTAGGGATATGTAACACTTCCTTCTGCGACATAACGCTCTCACAGAAGGAAACTACCGCCAACCACGCCCTATCACTCCCTACCATGGCTTTCACGGCTGATATCGACGGGTCGGCCCCAATTGCGAAGCAAACGTGCTCCGACAAAACCAGCACGAGCCGGAAGGTGAGCATGCCGTATTTTCGCCGATATGGTCAATTATGGCTGGCATGGCTTGACTCCACCACTCATTCAAGCGACCGCACAAGGGCGTTGTCCTGTGCCTCCCTTCGCCAACGCTGAACTTTACGAGGAGGTGCTCCGCCCTGGCTTTGCGCTTCTTTGTTCTGCTGGTAAACTGTGGTCAGCACCTTCGCCTCCAAGTCCCAAGGTAGGAGGCCCCCACGCCTCACATAAAATTATGCGGTATCTGCGTAGGTATTACCCGGACCACCATGACCTTCTGTGGTCATTGCAACGGGGTCTTGGTTTGGATAGTCAGGGTGTCCTCCCACACTGGCGCACCATAGAGGGACATCGGCCATACTGCGCATATAGGTGACGGCAACTATCACTCGGGCCACCCGGATTCGGCAGGAACCGCGACTGATCTGGTGATATCTTAGGGCCTCCGTTACTCATCTGAATCGTGTGTGTTGAAAGCATTGAGGATGACAAGAGACACCAACACACCGCCCCTGAGACACTGCCTCATCCGAGAGAGCCTTGACGCGAAGGATCACGTTTGGCCGACTCTCTCGGAATGGTTTTTTTTTATATTTCTTATGTACCTCTAACGTAGTTAGAGCCTTTGTTTGCTTCTTTAATTTTTCCACCACTATTTCCTCTCCCGGTTTCCCCATTCAATAGATTGGTGGATAGTATTAACATGTACTTGTTTTTTTAACAGACTTCAATAAAGGAGGAGGTTCTCAATTCGTCTGTATATATATTTTTTTTCTATGTATGTTCTCGCATAACTCTGGCAATTATGAACCGATTTGCAAAAATCTTTCTTTTATCCATTCTTTAATCCGTTGATTGGGTCCCCCCATAAATAAATATTCCTTACGAATAAGTAGTTCCTGAAAAAAAAAAGAATGGTGACTGCGCAGGAAACCTGCAGGAATGCCTATAAGATGACTTTATTTCGCTTTTTAAGGACAAAAATGGTCATAACTCTGGAAAATATTTACCAATTTCAATGATTATTTTTTTATTCGAAAGAAGAATTCATACAGATTCATTACATGACCACTGTAATGAATCTGTATGAATTTTATCACAACCGGATAAGAACTTCCTGGAGGACGATGAACGATGTGGAGGAATTTATCAGGTAAAAACCATAAAACTGATGTTCTCCATTACATTACTCTGACAAATATGAACCGATTTCGATGATTCTTTTTTTATTCGAGAGAGATGATTGCATGCAAATTTCATTACGACCGCATATTTTTTTTCTGAAGAAACATGAATTATATAAAACTATGTAGACGATAATGTGATCATAACCTACTAGATCATTTTACCGTCTTCAATGGTTCAATCTTTATGTATGAAAATATCACTAAAAAGTTTCAAATAAAAGCTTTAAAAAAAATAATGAACCGGCTTCAATATCACTGAAAAGTATAAAATAATTTGACGGGCCCGTTGGTCTAGTGGTCAGACACCCTGCCTGCTAACCGATGGGTCGTGGGTTCGATTCCCGCCAAGTGTCTGGGTGTTGTTTATCTATTTAAGTATGTATTTACAAAAAAAAAAGTATATAAGTATTAGTATCAGTTATCTGGTTTCCATAGTACAGGCTCTGCCTAGTTTGGGATCGGATGACCGTGTGTGGATTGTCCCAAGATATTATTTATTTATTTATTTATTTATTTAATTTAAATATTATTGAAGTTGGTGCCAAATATACACAGCCGGTAAACACCAACTTCAATAATATTTAAATTATTTTATAGTTTTCAGTAATATTGAAGTCGGTTCAATTATTTTTTTTAAAGATTTTAGTTCTTTGCTATATGTGCGGGCGCCCAAGGCGCGGGGCCCGTAGCATTTGATGACTCCTGCTATATGGCTAATCGTGCACTGCCCGAAGCAGAGAGTGAATGCCATAAAACTCAAAGGATACCCGATTGATCTGGCGTGTTTGGTCTATCGAAAAAAAAAATGTAAATCTGTAATATATTAAATTCTAGTTTCTTTTCCCATACTAAAGTATGGGGCGGAAAATCCTAATGGCCCGGGGCGCCAAATTCTTAAATATGCCTCTGGTTGCAGATGATGACTGCAACCAGAGGCATATTTAAGAATTTGGCCTATTATCCCTACAAAGTTAAATGAGCCTGCCTAAGTTATAACCAACCATTTAGTCAGCGTTCGTCGATAAAGCATCCAGACGACCAGTTTTTAGTAATTTAAATATTATTGAAGTTGGTGCCAAATATACACAGCCGGTAAGCTGACACCAACTTCAATAATATTTAAATTATTTTATACTTTTCAGTGATATTGAAGTCGGTTCAATTTTTTTTTAAAAGATTTTATTATTAAATCTATAATAAAGATTTAGTAGATGGTAGGTTCCTTGTGCAAGGAACCGTCCACCACCACAGGTACGGCACTACCGCAGTGTCAGATATTCTGCCACCAAGCTGGTGAAAAAAGTAGCTGGTGAAATTACCGGACACAAAAATATTTAAAAAGAAAATTGAACCGACTTCAATAACACTAAAAAGTATAAAATAGTTTAAATATTAAAGAAGTTGGTGTTAGCGTAACTGCTGTGTATATTTGGCAATTCAATTTTTTTAAAAAATATTTTATTTTATACTTTTTAGTGATATTTTCATACATAAAGATTGAACCATCAAATACGGTAAAATGATCTAGGTGGGTTATGACATCATTATGATTTCACATTATCGTCTACATACTTTTACATAATTCATGTTTCTTCAGAAACTCAGAAACAATTTATCCGATCGTAATAAAATTTGCATGGAATCATCATAGTAGTTTACTATGATGATTCTCTTCTTGATGATTCTCTCGAATAAAAAAAGAATCATCGAAATCGGTTCATATTTATCAGAGAAATGTAAAGGAGAACATCAGTTTTATGGATTCATAGTCTTCCAGGAAGTTCTTATCCGGTTGTGATAAAATTCATACAGGTTCATTACAGTGGTTTCTTCTTTCGAATAAAAAAAGAATCATTGAAATTGGTAAATGTTTACCAGAGTTATGACCATTTTTGTCCTTAAAAAGCACCATAATGTCATCTATATAGGCTTTCCTGCAGCTCTCAGTGCGCTGTTACCATTCTTGTTTTTCAGGAACTACTTATTACTAAGCAATAATTTTTTTATTGGACCCAATTAACGGATTAAAGAATGGATGGAAGAAAGATTTTTTCAAATCGGTTCATAATTGCCAGAGTTATGCGCGAACATACATAGAAAAAAAAATATATATACAGACGAATTGAGAACCTCCTCCTTTTTTTGAAGTCGGTTAAAAATACTTAATATCTAATGTCTTAAGGGTCGGCAACGCGCTAGTGATTCTTCTGGTGTTGCTAGCGTCCATAGGCTGCGGTGACTGCTTGGCCGCATGCTTGCTTGCTACCTTGGTAGTATAGTATTAAAAAAATATAGTCGTAAGTTTGCTGTCATCATAGTACATTATCTGTCAGATGTCTCATTGAGGTGAAAAAATAAATATATTTTTGCCAAAATGCCCCAGGCGGAGGATTATGTTTTTTGAGTATGAATGTATGTCTGTTTTTTGGCACGGCCTACAGGCTAAACGGCATGATGGACAGATACTTATAATATGTTGTTAGATTCATAGGCTAGGAATATATTTACAAAAAAAAAAATATTTCTTTTTACTTCAAAAACATAATTATGGGTATCAGATGAAAGGTGCTAACGAGGCAAGTTGACGGGGTAACACGCGGGGGTACATGGGGTTTTTGTGTTACCCCGTTTTTCGTCTTCCCCCCACTTACCCTATACTTACATGTATACACATACGTATTATGTATGTCTAATGTAATTTAAGCCCATGTTGTTTGTTCGCAGTCGGGCTTTTTGTGCTTCTCATAGCGGTCTGCCTATTCCGTAAGAGAATTGTCGTGATGATAAGTAAGTAATACAGTTAACGTAATTATCTTAAAATAACTTTAACGATACATACTTAACGGTACATTTAAACGTAATTTGCATTACTCTAAACTAACTGACCCGCGCAGTTCCGCCAGCGATTTTATTGTTATTTTTATAAACTGTTTTTATGGATATTCCCAATTTTTTGGGTTCCATACCTAAACGGTAAAAAAGGAACCCCTATGGTCTGACTTCGTCTGTCTGTCTGTCTTTCCGTCTCTCTGTCTGTCACACCTATATATTTCAGGAACCACTGATGCTATCGATTTGAAACTTGGAATAGTTTTAGATCTTACTTACCCGACCGCAACGCAAATCAAAATAATATATTTTTTCTTTTACTTTTTTTATAGTTATTGGGGTTCTAAATGGGTCATCAAAATTTCAAAGTGAGACTACACTATATCGAGTATAACATATGAATGGGCTTCATTTGGACATCTCAACAGATTTTTGAAGTGAAACTTCTTATGCGACTTCCAAAAATGTTATCACATAACGCGTTAAGTGATAAATGAGTCACCTTAACGCGTTATCGCTTAACGCGTTAAGTTAAGTGGTTGGCCACAGTGAACGCGCGGTGACTTGAGCCTAGCGCGGGCGCGGCGGCGGGCGCGCCGGGTGGCCACAGTGACGCGCGGGCTGTTGTGGCGATAACACTTATTGCAGGTGTCGCAAACCTTTTATGAGGATTCTGTATTTTTTACTGGATAGGCCAATCCTGAGATGGGAGGCGTTGATCATAAGAGATGGTGTGCTGGGTGCGCACGAAATAACTAAAAACAGTTAAATGAATGGAGATTTAAAAAAAAAAAAATTAAGAATTGAAATTGTAGTCAAAAAAGTTTATTTTATTTATTAAGGAACATTAACAATAAACATATTATACACTTACAATTTCAAATGTCCAAAAAAACCTTTTTTATACATGTATTTAAAGTTATTTAATAATAAAAAAAATACTTAAAACGAGCGACAAGACCGAAATGGTTTGATACCCCGCCAGCCGCGCGATCGGTCGCTTGTTGACTAGGCCCGCAGTGTGGCCAGAACGAGCGGATAGGAACGTTTGAAAAGTACGCCCGCAAACTCGCGCAAGCCGGTCGCGCTAGGCTCCCGCGCAAGTCACTTCAGTGTGGCCGCAAGCGGCGTTTTCATATGTTTGATATTTCGCGCCCGCCGCCGCCGCCGCGCTAGGCCTGCAGTGTGGCCGACCACTAAGGTGTTAAACGATAGGCGTCAATTTGTTAAGGTTATGAAAGCGCTCATGTGACGCCGTTACTGAGTGAGTGGGTGAGTGGGTGAGTGGTAGGTGAGTGGGTGAGTGGTAGGTGAGTGGGTGAGTGGTAGGTGAGTGGGTGAGTGGTAGGTGAGTGGGAGAGTGGTAGGTTAGTGGGTAAGTGGGTGTGTGGTAGGTGAGTGGTAGGTGAGTGGGTGAGTGGTAGGTGAGTGGTAGGTGAGTGGGTGAGTGGTAGGTGAGTGGGTGAGTGGTAGGCGAGTAGTAGGCGAGTGGTAGGTGAGTGGTAGGTGAGTGGTAAGTGAGTGGTAGGTGAGTGGTAGGTGAGTGGTAGGTGAGTGGTAGGTGAGTGGTAGGTGAGTGGTAGGTGAGTGGTAGGTGAGTGGTAGGTGAGTTGGGTTCGGTTGGGTTCGGTTCGGTTCGGTTCGGTTCAGTTCAGTTCAGTTCAGTTGAGTGTGTGTATGCGCGTGTGTGTGAGTGTGTGTGTGTGTGTGTGTGTGTGAGTGAGTATGTGAGGGACCGACCGACCGATCGACTGAGCGAGAATGAAGTTTCACTTCTTCCGCGTGGAGGTA
This sequence comes from Furcula furcula, assembly GCA_911728495.1. NCBI lineage: Eukaryota > Metazoa > Arthropoda > Insecta > Lepidoptera > Notodontidae > Furcula > Furcula furcula. The sequence continues at coordinate 3,678,023 of OU452264.1, read as the reverse complement.
CTCCACGCACGCACATTTTTATTATTTTGGTTTATGTCACACATTTTTTGGCTGATAATCAAATATGTCAAAAAAAATACCGCCCTTAATCTCCGAAGTTTGTGAGGGGAAAAATCTGACATAATTATGGGTAATACATGTCTACCTATTTTTTACTGGAAAAATAAAATCATCTTTCTAAGTAGGTAGTAAGTAAGTATGTACAATTTATTAGTAATCCTAAAAAAAACTCGACAAACAAACTTAGTCTTGCGGTTTTTTTTTTGCTATCTGAGGTGTAAGACGAATAGTAAAATAACTTTAATACGTCCAAAGATGATATGGAACCCTCGATGGGCTAGTCCGACTCGCACTTGACCGATATTTTTATATTTTAAACCACACTGGCCTGGATATGATTAAGTGTTAACGGCCAAAAAGAGGTCCAGAAGAACAGTTTGCTAAATATTTTGTGTTATGGCACAAGCTAACGTCGGTTAAGCAATGTAAAGAAGAAGAAAAAAAAAAGGCAAACCATAGATAGCCGACGACGTCCGAAAAAAGTCGGTCCCGTTTGTTGTAGACAATAGTCGTTATACCTTCGGAGTCGCTGGACGTTCGGAGTGTAGGCCCTAGGACGCCCATTGAGTACAACAGCGACTCCGAGGAGGACGGCGGCGGGGTTGTGACCCCGTCCCCGTGAGCACTGTGTCTGGTTCCCAGGGGTTCCCAGTTATAGTGCGCTCCCCGACTGCGGGATCAAAGGCAAGGCACTCCCCTTAGTGCCTTGCCCTTAACCACATTTTATCGGAGTGCTCTAAAGAGAGATATCTTAAGACATATATAACCATTTGATAAACTGGAGATCCACTAAAAATGTCAAATCCCTTTCGGAAAATTTGTTTCCTCACATTCGAAATTAAAAGTAGAGTACCTATTTAACTCGGGTGAAATTATCCATTTCAACCTCTAACTAGAAATATCTCGGGTGAAATGGGTCATCCTTGGTTATCAATATTTTATTCATTTTCATTATTTTCTCCAATTACAGTTGACGACTCCAAAGATATATTATTTCCATCGGAATACTATTATCGTGGTGCAAGTATCGATATGGCTACTCAGATAGTCAAAACATACGAGGTTTGGTAAGTGATCAATTCATCCACAGTCGCTTTACTTGTTATAATTACAAACACGGGGTAGAAAGAAAGAACGGATTTCATACTTTATTTATTGCTTTTTAGTGCATTATCTATCTATCTATCTATACTAGTACATATACAATTACTTGTCCTGACTGACTGACTGACTGATTCATCAACGCACAGGCCAAACCGCTGGACCTAGAATGCTGAAATTTGGACAGTAGGTTCTTCTTATGACGTAAGCATCTACTAAGAAAGGGTTTTTGAAAATTCCACTCCTAAAAGGGTTGAATGGGGTGGAAAAAATAGCGGGCGTAGCCGCAGGGAATTGCTAGTACCTTATAAAAGCGGGTATTTTACAGCTTTTAGTTATTTTTTTTTAACTTATAATTTATTTTACACTTAGTCTTAGAAATATTAGTTTAAACTATGGATAAACTTGGCATTTTTTATTTAATTGTAGCTTGAATGAAGTTGTTGCAAAGATCGTTTTTATCAGGTCTACATAAATAGGCAGAGTGAACAGAACTCTTTAAACCAAATCAAACGAGCCCAAACTCGATGGGTTTACTAGAAGCCATTCCAGGGATCCATCACCCACCTTCCAGTTCCATCATCAGGTCCTCATTAATGATCAATTTGAATAAAACTCTTTAAGACAAATCAAATGAGCCTAAATTCGATGTGTTTACTAGTATCTATTCCAGTGTTCTATGACCCACCTTCCAGCTCCATCATCAGGTCCTCATTATTGGGAAAAGTCAATAGAACTCTTTAAGACAAGTCAAATTAGTCTAAACTCGATGTGTTTACTAGTAATTATTCCAGTGTTCTGTGACCCACCTTCCAGCTACATCATCAGGTCCACATTATTGGGAAAAGTCAATACAATTCTTTAAAACAAATCAAATGAGTCCAAACTCGATGTATTTACTAGTAGCCATCCAAGGGTTACCTCATCCACCTTCAAGCTCCATTATCAGACCCGCTCGATGATACCATACTAATGTATTGTCCATGACGCATGTGAAAAATTTAAAACGATTTGGACGTGTAGAAGTGAGTTAAAATTGAGTCGCAAGATTCCATTACCATCATACATACATACTATTACATACATACAGGCGAAGCTAATAAAAGCGTGTTAAAAAAAGTCAGAATGGCCACTGACTGACGCGATAGTAATTTTTGAAAAATATATAGGTAGCCTTTGTCACTCGCACAACTTAGACGAATCGAACGACATTTTATGGGTCAATCCATGATCGTGATCCATGGAGCCGTTTAGGCTGTAGGCCGTGCCAAAGAAATAGACATACATACATACTCTCGAAAAAAAAAAAATATAGCCCTCTATCTGGGGCCTGGGGTATTCGTGCAAAAAGCAATGGGCAGTATCGTTTTACGAACTTGGACGTAAAAAAAAAAAAAACGGGTTGCCCTCCGGGAGTGCCGGCAGAAGTTAAAACTTGAATAGTAACGTTGTGCATTTTTAATATTTTGGAATGGTTAGGGAATAATTTTGCACGAATTGCTTTAATTATCAGTATAAAAGTACTATCATTTATGTACTATCATTTATACAATATTCATAATTATGCGCTATCGTACACAAACATGACAAATTATATTACATTAAAAATTTAACACTTTATAACTATTACAATTACATGTTTTACATTAACTACATAGACGGTCGAGCCATGAGCAGTCATCACCATCCATGGATGCGCGTGGCACGCTGTAACACAAACACACACGAACATTCGTGCAAGCGCCCTACGCCGCCTACGTCTTACCTTGCGATTTTTCGATCAGGTCCTACGGTCACGTGTCCTGACGCGAATTTAAAATTTTTTTCTCCATCAGAAAAAAAGTGCACAGCACCGCTAAAGAAGTTTTCACTTCAAAAATCTTTCTTTTGTTATATCGATGGTCTTTTGTCATTATTAGGTTGGTGCATGTATCATTCGATTTTCAAAAAGCTTTTCTGCCTCTCTCGCTGCGTTCGCAACGGATTTGCATAAACTTTTATGTAATGACGTATTTCCTGCCTAGTTCTCGAAAAAAGGAAGAAGGTACTCTTCGAGATTGTTATAGTATGAGAAAATATTTTACTTTGCCTATAGGTACAGCGAGTCTCTAAATCGCTCACGCATCAGCTACTATGGACGCACGAACACTATAATCTATTATGCAGATAATGGATACGTCTATGATGTAAGTTACTCCATGTCATTTATCGTGAGGTTAGTGGCCAATTTGGTGCCAGATTTGTTCAAGCCGCCCGCTTTTAGGCTAGTGACTTGGCTTCACAACTGCTGTCTACATGACAACAACTGGGGCCAACTTTTAACCTGATTTTTTTACACTACCAAAGTACCAAGCAAACGTGCGGTCCGCCTGATAGTAAGCAGACACCGTAGCCTATAGACGCTAGCATCACAAGAATCACTAGCGCGTTGCCGACCCTTAAGACATTAGATATTAAGTCTTCGTGTCTGGCAATTTCACCAGCTACAGTGCCCTTCACGCCGGAACACAACAACGCATACACACTGCTGCTTGGCGGCAGAATATCTGACACTGCGGTGGTACCTACCTTAATGGTTCCTTGCACAAGAAACGTACCGCCTAGTAAGGTGCTTTCCGATGTATGGTCCGTTGCCACAAAATTATCAACTATCTACATATAATCTGACCTTACCTGACGTTGCGCGACAACAATTACAACTGTCTATGTCCACCTCAATAGTTCATTCATCATTATCAGCTGGAAGACGTCCACTGCTGAACAAAGGCCTCCTCCTTAGACCACTACTACAATGAACGACAGTTAGCCATTTGCAACCATTGGTTGCCGGCGACGCTCACAATGTCGTCTGTCACCTAGTAGGAGGCCAGCCTACGCTGCGTCTTTCGGTTCGTGGTGGCCACTTCGAGGACCTTTCTTCCCCATCGGTCTTCGGTTCTTCGAGCAATGTGGTCTGCCCACTGCCACTTCAACTTTACTTGCAGATTTTAAGATCAATGTCTGTGACCTTGGTTCCTCGGTGAATCTCCTAATTACAAATCCTGACGCGCTGAAAAACTCCGAGCATAACTCTCCATATCTCGATGTGCGACTCTAAGCTTCTCTAAAAGGCCAGCTTCATTGAAGACAGTTCACGACATGCAAAGTCCTATTACGAGCAGAAAAACCCGATGAAAAATTCTGTAGAAGAGAGGAGACAGAGCCCTTCTATCGAGATATACTCTTCACTTCCAAAGAAAAGAGGAATGATGGCCTTGTCACTCCTACTATGTGCATCCGCGACCCACAAGCTGACAGGGGGTATCGTGTCACACTTCTATTGTTCCCCTGATGATGGAGCCCCAGAGGATTTTTCTGGAGAGTGGTATTCGTAACCACTAAAATCCCCGCGGCTCTCCGGATAACTGACACGGTGCTCACGAGGATAGGACTCGCAACCCCGCCGCCGTACTCAATAGATATCTAGGGCCCACACCACACCTACGACATGGTGGATACTATACGAGTAAAAACATTATTTCAGGTGCACCCGATGACCTCTTCAGATCTTGAGGTAGAGGTTGCTTGCTTCGTATCGCTGAGTACTAATGAAAAGCCAGACTTTTTTCCGGAGGTTTCAAAGTTGGTCTACACTGGTAAGTTGTGATATAAAATAGACATACTACACAGCAAGAGTGCAAAATAAGATGACGTCAAAGGAATAATCCTGAATCGCGCAAGCGAAGTTTCAACGTACATTGAGTATAAATGTACAACATCCCAACATCAACTGTTGGGGCCGTTGGGGCCTTCGACACTGGCTGAGGATCACACCTCGCTCGGTCGAAGAATCCTCCCTTTAGCATCGCTCCGCGATATAGAGGGTTTCGATACAAAGGGTGGTCAGCCCCCTAGACAATGTAACATTCTACAAGGGTTATCGCTAATAGGAAGTATCAAAATGTATGAGAATGACGTAGGTCATAGAAAAATCACGTGACAAATTATAGGGAATTGACACCGTTAGCGAATGAAGAAAATAGATTCGCTATGAAGCGATTGCATCTTGTCTGGGCCTAGGCCCTCAGGGCAACGTAATCTATATCTGAACAATCTATAGACGTTAAAGAAAGCCAACTTTCCACATAGATTGGATTGGTGGTAAGTTGATGGAAGAGTAAACTGACACTCTGGGTACACACTATATTTTAATTTGATTTGAGATTACAATATTACACCATTAATCGTCGGTTAGTTTTACGGAAGTTGGATAAGTATTGCCATGGCCATTACAATAATTCAAATTTAAACTATAATAGGCATGATGACTAATTTTGAAAAAATACTCTTGTACTTACGTGTCTACTATTGCCGAAAATAATCATATTTTTGTATTAAATTGACAATTAATAGCAATATTTTATAAAATAGAGTTTGAATTTCATTCCAAAACGATGGCCGGTGCATGGCGCCATATTGTGACGTCACTGCGGTCGGTGTAAATAAACATCTGTCTAGTCAAGTCTAGTGAATCATTGTATGAAAGAAAAAGTTGAGATGACAGTTGTTTATTTACACAGGATTGACGTCATTCACTCTGATCAGCGTTTATTACAAAATGGCGATTAGCGGTATTTGAGTAATTTATTTGCTTAAATATCACGAAAATCTCTCTATTATTATGAAAATGAGATGCATTTTTGGAATCAGTGCAATCTGTTCTGATATTTAAAACCACAGATTTATTGGTATTGTGTTGCAGTCATCATGCCTATTTTGTTGGGTGTTTCCATATATCGATGGGTGTTTCCAACAGACAGCAGCTGGGTGCCACACGAAGGCTGGGACTAAGGTTCATACAATATTTTGCAGGTACGGAACAGCTGAACGACATAGAAATGGACGTCTGGACGTCCGAGGAAGCCGACGGCGTTCTTTCTAAGAAACTCGCTACATTGTACACTTACCGAGATAATAATGAAGTCGATATCCCCTTTGAGTAAGTTTTATTTAAAGTCAGTTTTAGATCCAAGATTAGATTAGATTCCGCCAACCCGCATATGGCCAGCGTGGTGGACTATGGCCTAAGCCCCTTCTTGTTGAGGGGAGGCCCGTGCCCAGCAGTGGGACAAAAACAAGGGCTGGTATTATACATTAATTGATTTTACAAAGAGCCATCCAGCAGCACTGTATAAACACTGCTGTATTCCGGTGTGACACTGTAGCTGGTGAAATCATCGGACACAAAAGAGTTAATAACTAATGTCTTTAGGGTCAGCAACGCGCTAGTGATTCTTCTGGTGTTGCTAGCGTCCATAAGCTGCGGTGACTGCTTACCACCAAGGCCGCGTGTTAGTTTGCCACCTTGGTAATAATATAAAAAAAATGCAGCTCGTCTTTGGACGGCGTGTCGCTTGCTACCAGGATATGCTGCTTGTCTTGTCATCGCCATTTTGGGGTTCTAATTTTAATTTGTTTCAGATATGAAGTTAAAAAAATAAATCTGGATAGCGGTGCTATATTAGATCATAACATAGAGATTTATCCATATTTTGAATTAACGGTAAACTTCGAAGACTTGACGTATCAAAATGGTAAAAATTATAATTAACTAGCTGACCCGCGCAGCTCCACCCGCGCTTTTATACATTTTGCTCCCCTTTTCTCTCTCTTCCCTTGATTTATTTATCTCTCCATCTCTCTCTCTCTTATAAGAAAAATCTACTTCTATGCTCTCTCCTCCCGCTTCGGTGCCCGTCACACTGCCCCTCTCTCTCTCGCCGTTGTCCCCCATTCCCCTCTTGCTCCACTTAACACCTAATAACGTGCAACTACCATTATGTTTGATAATGTATTCCATCTTAGCTGTGCTTGGAAATATTTGAAGGCAATCTTTTTTCTAGTGGAAGATTGCGAGAGCTTCAATGCAAATTTCAAGAAGAATATCCATTTCTTGAGACCAGACATCCCCGAGCACTTGGATGTAGCATTTGACGGGTACATTCATCACCACAGCAGAAAATATAATGAAGAAGAACATCAGCTCAGAAAGCGGATATTTCACAAGAACTGGAGGTAAAAAGGACCATACATATGCTGATCTCCTGAGGCCCACGGCAATGATAAGCACGTTGAGTTAGCTTCGCGATGTATGAAAATGGTAGTGATCTATCTGGACAGTCTTCTGTCCACATAGATGCTTAAGAGCCTCTTGTAGCCGTAGAAGTCGAAATGAAACTAACTTTACCAATGATATCGCAGTTTATTTTTGATCTTACTATCCCGACATTTTAAACGCTTTACAGCATTCATGGTCACGAACAGACTGAGATGGTAGGTGTCCATACGTCATAATTTAAAAAAAATGCATATGTCTTATGGGTATAAAGGTATTAGAAGACGAAGTATTTCGTTTAAAATAATAGTAATAATAAGATATAAGCAAAATGGCTACAGTTATATTCCATTTCCAGAATGGTCCAAGAAGTGAACAGTAAAAATCTCGGCTACAAATTGGCGCTGAACAAGTTCTCTGATCAGACGAAAGAAGAACTGAACTACCTAACTGGGACCTTCCCAAGTGACCCTAATAAAGTAGAAGCAACTCCGTTCCCCCATACCATGGAGGAAATAAATCAACTCGCTGAAGAACTGCCGGAAACCTTCGATATGAGGGTTGAAGGATATATATCAAAGGTTAAAGGTAAGGCTGTATAGGTATAATATTATATCGTAGACTGAAAAATAGCGCTGTTATCGCTCGAGAAGGAAAAATCTATATTTATATTTATACAAGTAATAAAACTGTAACAGGCCCAATTCTGTACATTGAAGATATTTTGAAAATTATTTTTGGCTATAATCAATACCGTCGATATTATTATTTTTTTTTTTTTCTGTCTGTCTGTGCATGCATCATGTCGTAACTACTGAATGCATTCAAATGAAATTTGGCATGATTTGAGCTATTACTACGAGGTGGGACATAGGATACTTGTGGGGAACTGGTTGTTTACAATGTCCTTCGATAGTTCAGTTAGCCCTGATGGCTCCAATTCCTACACATTGTGCGCTGGTTTGGGAACAAATAGCATAAAGATATACTCAGTGCAATCCGTGTAAATAAAACAATTGTATACATAAACAAATGGTCTAATTATTATTTAATTTACATGGACAAGAATGTGGACGGTATGTCCGCCCTTGATGCAAAACAAGTATGTACTTACACGATTCAGCTTAGAACTATAAACACATATATTAAACACTATAAAACTTACACTTTGGTTCTAATTAACAAAATGCCATCTGACTGACTGTTTACTTTCATTACTTTATCAATGAACATACATTAAACACTATATTTACAATATCTATGTCCATCTCACTGAATACAAATAATTAGTACAATAACTAAATTTACACCACTTGTATACCTTATTCTATTACGCGTTATCTATAGGTACTTAAACAAACTATTAATTCTTATGTGCCAATCTGGCTGACTTTACACACAATATTTATTAACCTAAATAATATCACTTCTCTACAGACTATTAAGTACTGTGTCGATCTGACTGAGATTGATTAATTAACAATTAAGTAATTACTAAAAATAGTCCCTAAAACGCACTGAGATTAGATAATTTTAATTTGTGAACACTTTATGTTTACTAGATGAATGCTGCTCGACGACTGCCCTATTTATACCACTTGTGTTTACTAGATGAGAACTGAACGACGACTGCCCTATTTATACCACTTGTGTTTACTAGATGAGAACTGAACGACGACTGCGACTAATCTGCCGTGTCAAACAGTTTTGTATGGTCGCTACTAGGCAATCATAAACAGCTAATACAATATCATATTATTATGTGTGCGTGATGAGCTCAACCAATCACAGCAATTCCGTTCGCTTGTGGTGGTTTTTTCTACTGATTGCAGCTATTTACATAATAAATATTCAGAAGTTACATTCATGTATGGTTTCAACAAATGTTTACATTATTTTCGTTATATAAAATTAATGTTTTCCCTATAATTTTAAGTAGAATTTAACATGTTAGCCAACCTAATCACTGGGTTGGCGGGCTATATGTGTGCCGTACGTGTGTATCAAGCAGTGAGCGAGCACGAAAGATCTCCTATCTCTACTTCTAGTCCAGTGATGCAAGTCGCACGACATTGAATTAATTTATTCTTGATTTATTTTGTACTGAATGATAAAAATGTTTAAAAATATGAAATATGTATGTGAAAATGTACTCATGCTCGCTCCCTGGGTCACCTCTTACTACCTACATAAGTCCTGTCCTGCACATCTCTCCCGCCGTGCATCTGCCGGTGGCGCAGCCGGCGGAGATGCATCCCCAAGTGGTGCAGGCGATGACTCGATGTCAGGAAACACGATGATCTTCTTCACCGGCCGTCGCAGAATGCCTCCTCTCGTTCTGATGTCGACGGTCCGGACCACGCCGTCAGGCCCGGGATGCGTGGCGCAGATGATGCCTCGCACCCAGACGTTGCGTGGCAGGTTTGGGTCCACCACTTGGACCAGGTCGCCCAGTTTGAGCGATGGGCCCTTGGAGTGGGGCTCGCGCCGGTTTCGGAGCTCCGGCAGGTACTCCTTCAGCCAGCGCGCCCAAAACACGTCAGCGAGACGTTGGGCGGCGCGCCAGCTGGCTCGCAGATTCACGTCGTCGTCGGCGAAGTCACCCGGCGAGGTGACACGGCCTGACCCGCCCAACAAGAAGTGGTTGGGGGTCAGGGCCTCTGGATCTTCGGCGCTCACAGAGACATGGGTGAGCGGCCGACTATTGACCGAATACTCGGCCTCGGTCAGCAGAGTGTGCAGCACCTCTTCTTTAGGGTGCCGCTCGCGAAGCGTGGCGGCCAGTGCAGTCTTCACAGAGCGCACCATCCGCTCCCAGTCGCCGCCCATGAATGGCGCGCCGGGCGGAATGAAGCGCCACTCGATGGCGTTCTTTGAAGCTTCCTCTTCGACGGCTTCCTGTATGGCACGGCGAAGCTCGCGCTCGGCGCCGTGGAAGTTGGTGCCGTTGTCCGACCAGATTTGGACCGGCTGTCCGCGACGCGCGATCATTCGCCTCAGTGCCATTATTGCAGAGTCGGTACTGAGAGACCCTGCAACTTCTAAATGTATCGCTCTCGTGGTTAGCCAAGTAAATATGACAACATACCTCTTTGGTAGCCCCTGGTGGGCCACGTTCTGTGGCAATGACGCCTGGTGGGTCATCCCGTTTGACACTTGCTCTTGATGGACCACGTTCTGTGTTTGTAACCCCTGATGGGCCACGTTCAATGGCAGTAGCCCCTGGTGGGCCATGCTGTGCGGTTGCAGACCCTAGTGAAGGTTGCAGTCGATCAGGACCTGTCAACAGTTTAACGTTAAGACTCACTCCTCTCGTTTCGGTTGCAGCGTTGTGTACAATACTAATCTTGTCTGGCATCTGTGGATTAAATACTGCGAAATGTGGAAGGTACCACACCTTTCCTTCTGTCAGAGGTGGCGCTGGCTCCGCGTAACCTTTGCTGATGAGCGCGTCCATCTGTTCGGTGTATCTGACTTTGAGCTCTGGATCGCGATCTAATTTCTTCTCAACCCCGTGCAGTCTCTTAAGAGTGTTTTCATAGTTGTTCGGTAGCTGAGGGTCCGGGGTTCGCCATAGCAGAGCAGTCTCATATCTCCCTTCTGCGGTCCTTTTCGTTGATTCTTCTAATGTATGCAGTGCCTTCTCACCTAGATCGCTAATCGGCTTCTTAGGTTCTATATACAGATTGTCGCTAGCAATATATTGTTTTACAGTTTCCTCTAATTCCTCATCGGCTGTACAGTGTTGAATAAAATGTACTCTATGTCCTAACATTCTAGTGTGGCTTCCATGCAAGACCCAACCGAGCGCAGTCAACGAGGCTACTGGTTGGTCTCTCCCGCCGGTACGAGTCTCCGTTGCTAGCAACAAATGCCAGTTATCCTGGCCCACAAGAATCCTGGGTTGCGCTTCTCTGTATTGCAAATCATTCCTGAGTTCGCGCAGGTGTTTACATTTGTCTACAATCCCATACGGTATCCTTTGTGACGCTAATTCTAATTTATGAATAGTACGAGCACGTACCTCTAGACTCCCGCCTGTCTTCCCTCTCATGGTAAAGGACACGCGGCGCGAGGCCCGTTGCGCATTCAGGCTGCCGTCAAACCCGGCGATATTGAGCGGTTCTTCGGGCCCGGTGACGCCTATCTGGTCGGCGAGCTCGGCGTCGATGAGCGTCACCGTCGACCCATCGTCGAGAAGCGCGTATGTGTCCGCTGTTCCGTTTGGTCCTGAAACACGCACGGGTAATATTTTTAAAAATGAAGCTTGAGGTGCCCATGCAGAATTCACCTTCTCTTCCATTGGTTCTTGGCTGTCCTGTTGATTCGTAGCGTGGGGTGGCTTCGGGTGATGAAGCAGTCTGTGGTGAGCATGTGGACAGCCGCCTATTCCGCATTTCCTTGTTTTGCACCTATGTTGTTTGGTGCGTTCATTTAGGCATCTAAAACATAGACTACATTTCTTTGCGACGTCCCATCTACTGTTTACCGACAGCTTCCTTAGCTCTGGGCAGTCACCGTTATAATGACCCCGCCGACCGCATAACTGACACAATGGTTTATCCTTATAATTAGATTGAGCTGTATTTACCCGCTGTATCCTGTGCTGCGGTGGCTGCGTGCCTCTGTCCGCTGAAGCGATCGGCTCCGGCGGGGCGTACGGGCTGCATATTTCCGCCTCTCTCGTGATGAAGCGGCTAAATTTCAGCAAGTCCGGCTCGCCTCTGGGCTGCGATGCGGCGAACTCGTACCACTGTCTTTTCGTCGTAGCAGTCAGCTTATCTATCAACATCTTTGTTATTTCTGGATTAAACATATAATATATACAATTCAATGCTTGAAGGGTACTAATTGCATTTTCAATCTTAGTGGCAAATGTGCATATATCCCTAGGACTGTCCCCTAGTCGTGGCAGTGTTTTAAGGCGATCTATTTCGGCCATCGCTATGGCGTCTGGCCTCCCAAAACGCATTTCTAATGTGCGCATAATACTATTTGGGTCAGCATTAGCAATAAGGAGTCCCTGTACTGCTTCCCTAGCGGTGCCTTTCAGGCTTTTCCTTAACCTTGACATGTTTTCTAATGGCGATAAATAATACGCAGACTCGCTATACGCTGCCCTGAAGGTCAACCATTCCTGGTGGGAGCCGTTGAAAAACGGTAATTCCGCATAGCGCGGTGAATGATTGCGTTGTGTAGTTTGCATAACATTCGTGATAGCCGACGCAAGCTCCTGTATGTCTGTCTTTGGAGTATGATTTGCGTTACCTCGGTCATCTGTGTGCGGCGGCCAAGATGTGGCTGCAGGCTGGACCCCCCTTGTGGGGATCGGTGGCGGCGCTGCGGCGTTCGTCAGCCACGGGTCGGCGGTACCCGTCGGCTGCTGCGGCGCTGTTTGCTGTTGCTGCCAGGAGGCGGCAGTGCTCGCTGGCGGCGGCGGCGGCCCGGCCGAGTGCGCCTGCCAGGGGGAGACAGTGTCCCCCGGCTGCGGCGACGCGGCTGCCCGCGGCGGTAGCCACGGGTCTCTCACACCCGTTGGCGGAGGTGGCGCGGCAGATCGCGCCGGCCAGGGGGCGGCAGTGTCCCCCGGCTGCGGCGGCATGGCGGAGTGCGCCGGCCAGGGGGTGGCAGTGTCCCCCGGCTGCGGCGACGCGGCTGCCCGCGGCGGTTGCCACGGGTCTCTCACACCCGTTGGCGGAGGTGGCGCGGCAGATCGCTCCGGCCAGCGGGCGGCAGTGTCCCCCGGCTGCGGTGGCGCGGTGGAGTGCGTCGGCCAGGGAGCGGCAGTGACCCCCGGCTGCGGCGGCATGGTGGAGTGCGCCAGCCAGGGGGTGGCAGTGACCCCCGGCGGCGGCGCTGCTGTTTGCGGTAGCCAGGAGCTTGTCCCGCTCACTGGCACAGTCGGCTGCGGATGCCGGTTCAGGACCCAGGTCGTGGTGGTCACTGGCGGCGGCATCGGCGCAGGATAATACCACGACGTCCTGTGGTAAGCTGGAGCATCCCTCTGGTTGGGATACCTGTATACTGGCGTCGTCGTCGTCGCCGTTGGTGCTGATGTGTGATGCGCGGCGCAAGCTATGCCCGAAGGTTGCAGGGACGGGGGTGCGGCAGTGACTCCCGCCGGTGCAGCTGCCGAAGGTCTCCAGTCATCCACTGGGACCAGAGGTTCGGACGGCAGGTGCGGTTCGTTCTGCTTTCCTCCTGCGGTGCGAGGCTCGTCATCTAGGGTGAGCAGTCGGCCTGTCTGCAGCCAGGACTGCACCCTCTGCTCCTCATGTCGTTCGGTGATCACCGATTCAAGGTCATCATCTGAGGATTCAGCTTCTATGGCAGCGACTTTTGCTGCGGCAGCCTCCAGTTTCAGTCGCACAAGTTCGGCCTTGGCGGCGGCTAAGCGGCGTTGTTTCTGTCGAGTAGACGTAGTGGACACAGTGGGGCGTGGTTCAATCACATTTTCTATAGTGGGTTCTGCGGCGGTGATCGGGCGGCCTTGTGCCGATTCGCCGACTTTCGCAGATTCCCTAGACGTGGTCTGTTCCGTGACCGTTATCGTCTCTGCCGACCCTTCCTGTGAAGTGGTCACAATGATGGACGGTACCTCCACCCTTTTTCCCACCGATCGTGTCACAGGCATCGTGTGTTCACAAATTAAATGTTCACAAAGAGTTCGAAAAATATAGTTCAAAGTTCAGTGCGTAATATAGTAGTCCACTTAACACAACAATAGCCAATGTACATACAAAATATTTACACAATATAACCTACAAATAAGTACACGGCTTGCACTGGGATATACGTTTATGTCCTAAATTTGGGCCAAAATCCGGCTCGCAAGGACCAAAATGTGGGGAACTGGTTGTTTACAATGTCCTTCGATAGTTCAGTTAGCCCTGATGGCTCCAATTCCTACACATTGTGCGCTGGTTTGGGAACAAATAGCATAAAGATATACTCAGTGCAATCCGTGTAAATAAAACAATTGTATACATAAACAAATGGTCTAATTATTATTTAATTTACATGGACAAGAATGTGGACGGTATGTCCGCCCTTGATGCAAAACAAGTATGTACTTACACGATTCAGCTTAGAACTATAAACACATATATTAAACACTATAAAACTTACACTTTGGTTCTAATTAACAAAATGCCATCTGACTGACTGTTTACTTTCATTACTTTATCAATGAACATACATTAAACACTATATTTACAATATCTATGTCCATCTGACTGAATACAAATAATTAGTACAATAACTAAATTTACACCACTTGTATACCTTATTCTATTACGCGTTATCTATAGGTACTTAAACAAACTATTAATTCTTATGTGCCAATCTGGCTGACTTTACACACAATATTTATTAACCTAAATAATATCACTTCTCTACAGACTATTAAGTACTGTGTCGATCTGACTGAGATTGATTAATTAACAATTAAGTAATTACTAAAAATAGTCCCTAAAACGCACTGAGATTAGATAATTTTAATTTGTGAACACTTTATGTTTACTAGATGAATGCTGCTCGACGACTGCCCTATTTATACCACTTGTGTTTACTAGATGAGAACTGAACGACGACTGCCCTATTTATACCACTTGTGTTTACTAGATGAGAACTGAACGACGACTGCGACTAATCTGCCGCAGGGTCTCCAGATCACGCATGTGAAATTTCCCCAAATTAGGTTTTATTTTTCCCCAAAATGATACATTTTTGTACAATTTTCCCCAAAATTGATTTCGTATCTAATACTAAAGAGTAAATAAGAGAGTGTAAGAGTAGTGTAAGAGTAAGCTATTTAAAAGAGTGAAAGCGAGTTGGTTTCTATTTGTACGCTTTAACGTATTTGGCTGAATTTTGGTCGTATAGAAATAGATGGGAACTTTAAGGTTAGAGGCTACTTTTTGTCATAAGAATTATTAGTGTTTTTTTTATCATACTTATAAGTTAGTGCTTGACTGCAGTTCCACCTGATGGAAAACGGCGACGCAATCGAGGATGGTAAAGCACACTAGCCTATTAAAAGCCTATTCATTCTAGTCTTGAAGACATCCACATTATAATCGTGCAGGAAAACCGACGCAGGCAAACTGTTCCAGTCCTTTGCTGTCCTTATTATAAATGAAGAAGCAAATCGCTTAGCCCGGAGTCCGGACTGAAGGCACGCTCACCACATAAGGGTGTGTACGTGTTGTGCGTCTCGTCGTCCAGTGATGGAAGGGGGATGGTGGAATCAAGTCATGCAATTCCTGCGCATACTCGCCAAAATGCAGCCTGTAGAATACCGAGAGGCTTGCTACTCTACGACTGTGCTCTAGGCTTTGTAAGTTGGCCGCTACGAACCCTGCATCACCAATAAGCCTGTTAGCACGCCTCTCCACTGAGTCGAAAACAGCAAGATGTTTTTTTTTTCAACACCAGCCCATTTGTGACTACAGTACTCCACACACAACCGGACTTGTGCTGTATATAGCACCAAAAGCTGCCCCGGTGTAAAGTACCGGCAGACCTTTGCAAGGTCTAGTAGCTTCCTTGCAGCTACCTCGGCCTTGGACTCAATGAACCGACCAAAGTTGTGGTTTGAAGAAATTTCAAAACCCAACAACTGAAGGTGGTTTCCGTATTCCAAGGATACATTCTGAAAAGTAGGAGCCAAGGTGAACGTACTCCTTTTCGCGGTGAACAGACACGCCTGAGTTTTGGTGGTATTGAATCTCACAAGATTGCCATCACCCCATTCGGGGACTGCCTGAAGTGTGAGATTCGCGCGCTCCACCATGGCTACTCTTTCAGACTGGATAACCTCCTTACTCTCTCTCCACAATAGTGCTGTCATCTGCATACCCAAAGATACTGGACATCAGCAGATCGTTGATATGCAGCAGGAAGAGAGTTAGGGAGAGAACGGACCTGAGGAACTCCGGCATTAGTCGTCAACGGTTCCTATGGTTGCTCATAGGAACCGTAAACAACCACTCGGAGTGACCGTTCACTCACCAAGTCTTTTATCCAGCCGATCAAACCAGCGTGAAAGACTAGCGTGTCAAACCCTATCGAAGGCCTTCGAGACATCCAGAGAAACAACGAGCGCTTTCCCATTTTTCTCGAGGGCCTCACCCTCAGAGTAATTAGAATAGAGCTAGTATCGCGTCGATTCGCCGAACAAATTTTTCGTGGCACTTTTGCGGGGTGCGGGAGGCGAAGTAAACACACACAGATACAATTTCACGCATACACACACTATAATAAACTCGCAACACATTCAAAAAGATACGCACACAAATAAAGAATGACATGAACATATGAACAAAAATTTGGCAGAGGGGTTAACGCATCATGCTATCTCCAGTGGTATCTCCTCTAAGGCCTCACCCCATAAGTTAGTGAGTGTGTTCCAGATACACCCTCGCCCGCCATTCTGACCATTGACCGTAAGGGAGACAATAACTTAGACTTTTGTTTCTCCCCAAGCTTTCGCCAAGAAAAATTGTGTTCCCCAAAATTATCCCCACAGTTTTCGTTTCCCCAAAAGTTCCCCAAAGTTTTTATTTTTCCCCAAAATGGGGAAAAAAACCCCCAATCTGGAGACCCTGATCTGCCGTGTCAAACAGTTTTGTATGGTCGCTACTAGGCAATCATAAACAGCTAATACAATATCATAATCATAATCATAATCATTTATTCACTATAAAATAGAGTACAATAGTTGTTATAGGTATTTTAAAAAGTGCTTACATCTATTTTGCCTTGGTATTAAGGCATGTGAATGTCAAACAGATATTGGCTTTATAATTATATTAAATTAATGTTGATATAATGTCAAAGATAATTAAAGACATTAAGTAAATAATATTAAGATAATCAGTTAAATTCGTCAATACCATTGATATTACTTACTATTTAAAATCAAAAAATTCCTTAAGTGTATAAAAACAGTGTTCAATTAGCCATTTTTTTAGTGTGTTTTTAAACTTTGCAAACTGCAGTTTTCTTATGTGTCCTGGTATGTTATTGTAAATATTAATTATCATAAAATTACAGTTTCGTTTGAATATGTCACTCTTAAATTTATGTGTTTGTAGCTTAGTCAAATCTCTGGGTCTTAAGTTGTTATTTTGACTGACTGTCTTAAATAATTCCGGATATTTCTTTACGAAAATTCCAACTTCAAGTATATATAAAGACGTTACAGTTAGAACTTTCAGGCTTCTAAAAAGGGGTCTGCAAGATTCAAGAGGCCCTACACCACAAATTGCTCTGATACATTTTTTTTGGGATAAAAGTACTTTGGTAATATCAGTGGAATTTCCCCATAATAGCACTCCATATCTTAGCACTGATCCCACATAGCCATGATATGCCAAAAGAGCTGTACTTTGACTAGTCATTTGTCTTAATTTTTTTAGTGCATAAACAAACCTATTTACACGTGTGCATACATTTTTAACATGTGCTTTCCAATTGCAATTTTTGTCCAGCATAATCCCTAAGAATTTTGTTTCGTTAGCTTCTTCAATACCTTGGCCTTGATAACTGATTTTTAAACTTTGCACAACGCGTTTATAATTTCTAAATTGTATAACTTTCGTTTTTGATATGTTTGCTGTCAGATTGTTTGTGTCAAACCAATTTGTAATATTTTCTACTGTTATATTTATTATATTTTCATAATTAGGATTAGTATAGCTGTCAGGTATTAGTACTGATATGTCGTCTGCAAATAAGATACATTTATGAACTATTGATTTTGGTATGTCATTAATATATATCAAAAAAAGAAGAGGGCCTAAGACACTCCCCTGTGGCACTCCGTACTTATTAATAATATATGGCGATTTATGAGAATTTATAACATGTTTACCATCTTCACAATTAATTTCGACACACTGTTTTCTGTTGCTGAGGTAACTTTCTAACCACTGTAGTGCTTTTCCTCTTATTCCGTAGCGATCACATTTACTCAATAGAATATGATGATCCACAAAGTCAAAAGCACTAGTCATATCAAAAAATAGCACTGATACCCGCTCGCCTTTATCGATATGTTCAATAACATTTCGAATCAATGTATACGCAGCTAACTGTGTTGATTTATTTTTTTGAAACCCATTCTGTTCATTGGATATAATATTATATTTATTAAGAAACTTAGTGATGCGCGAGTGCATTAACTTTTCAAAAACTTTTGATATAACTGAAATAAGTGTAATGGGGCGATAGTTGCCCATTTCCTCTGTGTCACCCTTTTTATACATCGGTTTTACGACTGATAGTTTAAGGCCTTCCGGAAAAATACCTTCGCTAAAAGAAATATTAATTACATGACACAGTACTTTAGCGAGTTCCTTACCAACTTCTTTTATTATTTTTGTCGATATACTATCATAACCAACCGCACTAGTATTGTTCAGCGCTTTGATTGCATTAAAAACTTCGTGCTCAGAGCATGGTAATAGGAACATCGTTGAGGGCACTGTGTCTATAAGCTTATAACTTGGGGAAAAATTATTAGATTTATTAGTTTTTGTAATATAGTGTTCATTAAATTTATTTGCTATGTCATTCGGATCATATATAAGATTGTCTCCTGATTTGATGTATTTTATACTTTGTCTAATTTCCGTACTGTTCAATCTTTCTCCAATTATATCCCAAGAGGCTTTGCATTTATTTTTTGCGTTATTTATAATATTGGTGTTATTTTTTTTCTTTGAATTTAATATACATTTTTTTAAGATTCTATTATATTTTACATATTCATGTGTATTATTTTTATTTTTATAACACTTATATCTAAGATTTCTCTTTGTTCTTGTTGATATTTTAATTCCTTTTGTAATCCACTTAGGAGCTGTAATATTTGTGTTAACTTTAACTTTGTTTATTGGGAAACAAAGGTTATAATATAACATAACAGTTTCATGAAACAAGTTAAACGCTTTATCACAATCGGAATCTAGTGATAATACCTCTTTCCACGACAGACTTGACAGGCATTCTTTCAACTTATGCACATTTTCCTGACTGTAATTCCTTTTCATTACATAGTGGAATATTGGTGGTGGTTTTTTATGCTTAACGGAAAATTCGAGGGTTTGACCAGTGTCATGGTCAGATAAGTAGAGATAGTGTACTTCTCCCACAGCACTTTTCATGTTACTAATTATATGGTCTATACAAGTCCTTTCGCGTGTAGGTTCAGTAATATGTAACTGTAAATCATAATTTAGAAGAGTATCCTTTAAGTTATTTGATGTAACGTCGTCTTTTAAAGTGTTTATATTTAGATCACCTGTGATAATAATTCTCTTATTATTGTTTAGCCGCAACTTATGATGTAATAACTCTAATTTACGAAAGAAAATATTGACATCAGAATTCGGTATCCTATATATACAAATCACTATACAATGAAGTGCCGGTATATCAACACCACAACATTCAAACACTTTTTCACATGATAACTCATCACATGCTTGTATCATTTTGAAATCTAGCGATCTATGTACTAAAATGCATACACCTCCTCGTTTTTCTTTTTTCCTAGAGAAATTATTTGCCAATCTGAAGCTATTAAGATATATATTTGATTCATCCCCCGATTTAATAAAAGTTTCAGAGAAACACAAAATTTTGACTGGTTTCTTTGCAAGTTCAAATTCGTTTAAGCAAATTTCAATTTGATCTAATTTGTTAAGTAATCCTGCTATGTTTTGGTGAAATAATCTAACGATTTCATTATTCGGACCCCTGCTGATTTTTACCCTAGTTTTAGGCTTTAACGAAAAAATGTATCAGTTACTGTGGATTCTGTTGATTTTACAAACAATTTGGATGTTGCGGGCTTAAAATAATACGGTATAGTCCCTCGTTTAGGCGCTAGAGGTCGCTTTTGTAAAGTATGTAACTGTGATATTTGTTTTCGTGAGTTTTTAAAATTCAGAAATGTTTTATTGTAATACTGTGTGTCTAGCATCAAATTTATCTTATAGCAAATAGTTTTTAAATTCTCCTCTTTACTGCGATACCTTTTTCCCAGATCTAAATAAGTGCAATTTGCAAAGTTATTACAAATGTTTTTTAAGAGATTATTTAACATTGCTTCGTTCAAATATTTATTTCTACAAATACTTAGTACAATAATATTTGTTTTTTGAATATGTTTTAGACAAGCGGCTAATTCAATCATTAATTTATTTGGATTCGAATCATGTTCTCCTATACTTAATATTAAATAGTTGTTATTAGAGTCTTCAAGTCCTTGACATAATTTTAATATTTCTGCTGAACTCGCATCCGGTTTCGAAATGGAAGAGATACTATAATCGTCATATTTGGTACCCATCCTAGATTGAATAAGTTTGGACGCTAAGCCAGTTGTCTGATGTCCTCCTAGTATGTATACCTGCCCTTGTGTTTCCCTTATATTGACTTCATTTTCTGTTATGTTAGAAGGTTCGGTTGCTAATTTGTGTTCAGCGCCATCTACATATTTTTTTTGCAACTTGGGTTCTTCAGTTTCGTTTTTTTTTTTCGATTGCCTGGTGTCGCTGCCAGCGCAGTTTATGTTGATATCTTCATCGAATTTTCTTTTTGATTTATTATTAGGGCTGATCGCAGTATGTAATTGAGCCTTGTCTGAGTGTAAGTTCCGTAATTTACTAAGTGTTTTTACTGATTTAGGTGAATTCATAACAATCGGCGAGTTTGTACATAATTTTTTGAGTTGTATGATAGTACATTCCTGGTCATGAGACTGTATTTTTAAAATATTATTTTCTGATATAAGATTTTCTATTTCCATGTGTGCCGATTGTAGTTGTTCATTTAACTGTTGGATTTGATCTTTATAGTCTTCTATTTGTTCATTATAATTATAATCATTTCTTGTTGATAAATCTGGCAAACTTTGTGCTAAGTAATCTGATTGAGTTGAAGTAAATGATAGATTTAATGAGTCATTATTCCTCGCTGTTTTATTCCTCCTCATAGTAATATTCTGGGACTCATCCATTTCTAGGTTTTTATTTTTGGTTGTTGTAGCGTATGTAATTAATTATTTACTTTCTCCTTGCGTCCTATGTACAACTGTCTTCGCAGTTTTGTAATCGTAATAAATATCTTGACTATTTTAGATCTCAAAAAAACCACGTCTGTGGCGGGGTTCGAAACCACGACCTCAAGCTTCCACTGCAAGAGCGTTTTACCAATGCAGCTACCGCAATCTAGATAACCGTAGCTAAATTATTGTCCTTATTCTAGTTATGTGCTACATTTGAAATACAATCCGTTGAAAGTACCCCAATTAGAATTATTTATTATTAAAAGTCAATAAGTATTTTATTTTGTGTTTTCACTTTACTTCACATAATATTATGAATAATTGCACCATAATTACACCTTTAAATTGTTTTAGTGTCACTTATATTCACAGGAATGATTGCAGATACAAATTGTCTTATGAATCGGTATCACATAAACACTGATTTAAGTTTTACGTCGAACAGCACATATTCTTATAAGATAACGTTTGTACTTGAAGTTTATGATATGAAGCACATATTTGTGTAACTTTTAATTAGTTTAATAACATAATTCACTTTTTAAAGATTTTATAAAAACGCAGCTACTATAGTAAGTGTTAATACTTATAGCGCCACCTGGCGAGATATTATTATGTGTGCGTGATGAGCTCAACCAATCACAGCAATTCCGTTCGCTTGTGGTGGTTTTTTCTACTGATTGCAGCTATTTACATAATAAATATTCAGAAGTTACATTCATGTATGGTTTCAACAAATGTTTACATTATTTTCGTTATATAAAATTAATGTTTTCCCTATAATTTTAAGTAGAATTTAACATGTTAGCCAACCTAATCACTGGGTTGGCGGGCTATATGTGTGCCGTACGTGTGTATCAAGCAGTGAGCGAGCACGAAAGATCTCCTATCTCTACTTCTAGTCCAGTGATGCAAGTCGCACGACATTGAATTAATTTATTCTTGATTTATTTTGTACTGAATGATAAAAATGTTTAAAAATATGAAATATGTATGTGAAAATGTACTCATGCTCGCTCCCTGGGTCACCTCTTACTACCTACATAAGTCCTGTCCTGCACAATACTTTTTATCCCGAAGTTCAGTACGGTTCCTTTGGGGGAGTGGATTAAAGTCGACATGTTTACTTATTTGTAATTCATTATAATTAATAAGGAGACACTCATAGACAGTGGTTGGCAATCGATCAGAAACGATGGGCAAGGTATTACATAGATGCGTGACCGAACCTGAGTGTGGCAAAAGAGTTTTCGAAATCTTTGAATGCAGATTCGTTTTTTTTTAAATAATGTTTCCTCTAAGTATTTGCTATCTCCAGTATTTGCCTCTCCGGGCAGGGTTAAAAATTCCATCTAGTATACTCTACCTGTTCCGATCTCTGGTCATCAACAAAATGTACGAAATAACACATACGTACTTTCAGTTAAGTATAACGGGTATAAGGGACATCGTACCGAAAAAAAATTTATAAGATGTCAAATAATGTCCGTTACAACATTACAGAAACCATTTATATGGAAAATGACAAATGACTGACTTATTAATTTTTGAGCATGTAATGAATAAATGCGGAATAATATTTATTTCTCAAATTACATTGCTAATTTTCTAAAATAATAATAATTAATTGCCTATGTACTGTTTTAGTGCATAAAGAAGAAATAAATAAATAATTAAATAAATTTTCCACAAATAAGTAATTTATTGTTATTAAATTAATATGATGCTTTATTATCCGGGACCGAACCACTTGCTGCGTCCGGCTGAACCCACGACGCTGCTTTATGTGTCAAGGCTTCATTATTCTACGAAGGCCGAGGAGATCGTAGAATACATGAGAGTGAAGACCAAGTTCTTACTGAGGGTCGAACGGTTGGAGTCCCGCCATAGGGTAAATTTTAATTCCTTTGTGGTGAGAATACCGACCGCCCATCTGTCGATCTTCATGAAGGAGGAATTTTGGCCGAAGGGTGTCGTGTTTCGCCGCTTCAGAGGTCGGCTACATGACACCGCGCGCGACACGAAGACGACGTGTTAATTTATATGTATTTTATATAAGTTTTACTTTTATGTATATTAGTCTAAGGTATTTGTTTTAATAATATAATATGATATGTATGTTAGTCTTTAAGGTATTTCTTTCTATGGGCCATAGTTGCCTGAAATAAAAGGTTATTATTATTATACCAATAATGATATTATACTAATTTTATTTAAAAAGTGTTTTTTTTTTTTGTAAATTCATGAAAAAGCCTATGTAAAATTTCAACACTAGAGTGTTCAGAATCATGTACTGGATAACTGGTATCGGTTTTCGGTACGATGTCCTTTACACCCTGTATAATAATAAAAGTAAAAATGTTTTTATCAAAAATAGAGCGCATAAAAACATTAAAGTTTACAATCAAAACCGAACGTCAAATTGTCTTTTTGTGTTTCTTCTGCTGTCAAGGTAGAAAAACCGTAAACATCGAGTAAAGTTGTTGCCGTTGCTATCCTATCCCTAATTGAAACGCATTGTAGAAGGCGTTATTTGGCGTAATTTTGTAAGATGTGCTACGCTTCTTTTAAAAAATCATGACCACAACGACGTTACTATAAGTAGTTTATTATCTGCAGATCAAGATTATTGTGGTTCATGCTGGGCGTTCAGCGTAACAGCGGCCGTTGAAGGACTCTTTGCGAGGTCCAATGGAGGGCAACTCTATGACCTGAGCGAGCAGTCGGTGGTGGACTGTGCTTGGGGGTAAGTAGGTTCACTGGATGGTTTTAAGAAGGTTCACTGGATGGTTCACTTTGTTGTCGCGTCCCTCTCTTGGCCCTCAAGGTTTTGAACATCTTGGTCTAAATAAAAAGAGTATTTTTATATTGATGTTTAATTCCAATTAGCACAATCTAAGTACAATACGAATGAATGGAAAGAATCACAGATAAGTAATAATTAATAATCACAAAAAGAAGGAAAACTGATAACTACTCACTTAAAATCACATTTTAAGGAAAAAAAAAATGGCCTTCATCGATTATTGTCGACGGTTTTGCAATATTTTTGACCCTCGTGGATATGTATGCTAAAGTGTCCCGGCACGCCACCTGATGACATTCTGTGGGCCTTTTACAGTGGCAAGCAGGTCAGTGGGCTTTACACCCATGGACGAAGCTAATAGTACACAAATACGTTCCGTTCAACACAGTGTAATGTGGATATCGTAGGGTTTGACCCAGTAGGAGCCGTATATAACCCACATTGCAACTCCCACAGAGGTGTGGGTCACCATGAGGATTTCCGCACTGCGGTTCAAACTAGCACCTTACGGTGTACAACTACCTGCTTAGTATTGAGACTTATATTGCTTGAGCTCATGAAAGTTACTGGCTGCGGGCAAAGCCGCGGGCTAGTCTGCAATAAATAAATAATAATAATATCTAATGCCTTATGAGGTTGACAAGAGCCAAATAGGCTTTTTTCAAACAATTTCTAGCCAAATCTATATAGTCTGTGGTAACAGCAAAATATATGTTATTTTTGAACATACACACATCAAAAGTGTCTAGGGATCAACATATATTTTTGCAATAACTTTTCTCCTGATTGATATTAATTAAAATTTTCTTTAAGGATTCATCAAATAAAGTGTTTTCGTTTGTCACAGTAACGATAAACCAAGTCACCTTTGCATTAATAAAGAAATTTGCCATTTTCCTAATAAAGGGATTTTTGACATTTGAACCACTAACACAAAAGTTCGAAAAAAAGACTGAAATAACAGTTTTCTTTAAAATTTTATTGGGTAACTTAAACAATTAATAATCCGTGTTTCTACCGCGAACACTAACAACACAAGAACATCGGTTTGGCATACTCAAACTGAGTTCATCCAAATCACGCTGTGGAATGGCCGCCCATGTTCGTTGCAACAACAAAAAAAGGTCTTCTTGCGACTGGATACCCTCCATATTCGGCAGAGCTCTTCTCTGTAGCATATCCCATGCATGCTCAATCGGGTTCAAGTCTGGCGACTGAGCAGGCCAGGGCAGGACATTGATGTTAGCTGCGGCGAGAGTCTGTCTTACAACTCTTGCGGTGTGCGGTCGTGCATTATCATGCATTAACTGAAATAAGGGACCGATTTGCACTTGTAGAGGAACGATGACGTCTGATACAATCGTCTCAGCATAAATTTGAGCGTTGAGGTTGCCTCTGATCCAAATCAACTCAGTTCTTCCGCCGATCCAAATACCCGCCCATACCATGATGGTTCCACCACTATAAGGATGGACTTCCTGGCAGGATTTTAATCGCTGTTGGCGTCCAGGGGTTCTCCAGTGTCGTATACGTCTTGTATCCGGTCTCATACCAAAACGAGACTCATCAGAAAAGCACACGAAACGCCATTGTTCTTCTGCCCAATTTCTGTGTTCAAGAGCCCATTGATATCGAATCCTACGATTGTGCATTGCTATAGGTGGTACCCGTAGCGGTCTTCGGGAATGAAGGTTCACTTCATGCAAGCGGTTTCTGACTGTTTGGTCGCTAATTAAGTTCCCTGAAGAGTGATGAAGCCTCACGGCTAACATCATGGCAGTTATTGTTGGAGCTCTTCGAGTTAAGATTTGAATATATCGTACTTGTCTCCGTGTGGTGCAGCGATACCGTCCTCCATGGCGCTCAGCCACGGTACCAGTGCTTCGGTAACGTGTCCAAAGTCGACTGATAACACTCTGACTTGTATTCAGAGCTAAAGCCACAGTACGTTGCCGGGAACCAGCTTCTATCATTCCCACGGCTCTGAGCATTTCTTCCCTGCTTAAATGACGTCGCCGCTCCATAATAACGTTGGTTTTAATCAGTAGTAGGGAAACAGTAGCACTAATAATGTCTTCAATGCGTTGTATGTTTTTATAGGGAAAATATTGACAGCTGATTTTCATCTTTTACTCGAATTTGATTCACAGTTCCTGATTCAAATTATGAAATGCACCAAAAAGGATCCATATAAATTTATAAAATCATAAATTTATTACAAAGCCACATCTCAATCTCAAGAAATCCGCTTAAAAATGCTTGATCCCTAGACACTTTTGATGTGTGTATTTCTTATACGACAGCCATGGCCAAAACGCGTATTCAAAAAAAAAATCTCTATACAAATAAACTATTTAAAAAAAATAAAAACCGACTTCAAAGTAAATTATCTAAAAAGCATAAAATAACGAATATATATTGAAGTCGGTGTCAGCTGGTGCTAGTGTTAGTTAACATGATGTGCTAGCACCGACTTCAATATATTTTCGTTATTTTATGCTTTTTAGATAATTTACTTTGAAGTCGGTTTTTATTTTTATAAAATAGTTTATTTAACACTTTTTAGTGACTTATTTTACCAAAATATTTATCAGCACTATCACGCAACTCGAACGTCTACGTTACAATAACTTACTGAAAACATAAAAAGTTTATATCTCTTAAACTACTGGACCGATTTTGATGAAACTTGTACTCTACCCTAAGTTGAAAAATACTCTAACTATTGCAAAAAGAATTTTCAAAATCGGACTTGTAGTTTCTGAGAAATCCGTGGACAAACCTACATACATACATACATACATACATACATACATACATACCTACATACATACATACATACATACATACACTCATAAAATTTGGTAAATTTGTTTAGAAGCCCACATAGACTAACATATATTAATATTACGCATTTTTAACAATATTACATACATACGCGTCGAATAGAGAACCTTCTTTTTGAAGCCGGTTAAAAATTGAAAAGTGACTCCTAAAACGAACTTTAAATGCAAACGTCTGCGTTATTCGGGTCGGCAACGCGCTAGTGATTCTTCTGTTGTTGCTTTCGTCTATAGGCTGCGGTGACAGCTTACCATCAGGCGGGCCGCACGCCTGCTTGTCACCTTGGAAATAAATAAAAAATGGGTGTCCGGTTGTAACACATCATCAGAGACAATATAGATAGTTTTACTGGTTCTGGTCATTTATTCATGACAAAACAAATGGTTACAAAAGGTTGATGAAAAATTTAAAGCGAGAAAAATCATGGTGATTGATGTATCGCTGCTTCACTCGCTAGCATGTTTAAATTAACAGATAAGTACTTATAATGATTTCTGATACTTACGCGAATATTACACATTGAAATATATTATATAAGATATATATATATATATATATATATTAGATTTGACAAACCACAAATCCTCGCAAAAGAACAGCGCTACCTACCAAGGATGATTCGTGAGGCTATTGAAATTAAAAAGCATCCAAATTTCAATAGAGAAGATGGCTGGGTGCTGGGCCACCAGCTTGGGATCCCGTGATAAACATAGTCAAATCCAAAGACAAGCATTCCACTGCAAGACCTCAAGATACTGTAAGCTCTTTCTGCGTAGATCGGACTAACAATAATAATTAGAAGACCTGAGGGTACCCTAAGACAACTATGACATATGGACAGCTACCACCTCAGTCCGCCCGTGACCATGAATGCTGTAAAGTATTCGAAACGTCGGGAAATTAAAATCAAAAATAAACCGCGATATAATCCGTAAAATTAGTTTCATTTCAATGAGATAAGTACTTAATTAAAGCGATAATAAATAATTTAGTTAGCTACCTACATTTAGGTAGTACCTACAGATAACCACACACGGATAGCAGCTAGCAGTAACATGTGTGTACAAGTGTACTTATTAAATCTTCAGATGTTATAAAAAAAAACTTTGTTACTTTTTTTTTATAGCACAATAATTGCTGCTATTCGACTGCAGTTGTCTGTAAGATCCCATGTGATAAGTATACTGAGTTAAGGAGCTTAATGCTCCTGTTTATCATTTGAAATGGAAATCCATTATCTATTTACCAGCTCTAATGTTATATGAACACCGTGTCTCCATCACGAAGGATACTTTCATTATCATTTTAATTTAAGATATTTGGCAATTTTTGTGTTATATCTATTATAAATTCTCTTTTCATTTCATTTCTTTCAATTATTTTCATTTTAATTAATTCTGTTTGATAATTTAATGTTTAATGATTGGTAACAACTATTTTATTATCCAGGTTGTTATCGCACTTGTATTTGCGCATGTCGTGGTCACCTATAATTATTACAACATTTAACTCATGTTCTGTGCTCATGTTCTTCATTTTTGATAATGTATGTAATGTTGGCGATCCTTAATAAATTAAATTAAAATCATACTAAATTGATTTACGTAACAAGTTGTCAATTGATTGCGTTCAGTTACGTAGACCATAAATAAAAAAAAAAATGTGCGTGCGTGGAGTCTCTCCGCGCGGAAGAAGTGAAACTTCATTCTCGCTCAGTCGATCGGTCGGTCGGTCGGTCGGTCCCTCACTCACACACACACACACACACACACACACACACACACACACACACACACACTCAACTCAACTCAACTCAACTCAACTCAACTCAACCGAACTCAACCGAACCCAACCGAACCCAACCGCACCCAACTGAACCCAACCGAACCCAACCGAACCCAACCGAACCCCACCGAACCCCACCGAACCCCACCGAACCCCACCGAACCCCACCGAACCCCACCGAACCCCACCGAACCCCACCGAACCCCACCGAACCCCACCGAACCCCACCGAACCCCACCGAAACCCACCGAACCCCACCGAACCCCACCGAACCCCACCGAACCCCACCGAAACCCACCGAAACCCACCGAAAGCCACCGAAACCCACTCACCCACTCACTCAGTGACGGCGTCACATGAGCGCTTTTATAACCTTAACAAATTTACGCCTATCGCCTATCGTTTAACACCTATCACTTAACGCGTTAAGCGATAACGCGTTAAGGTGCTTCATATAACGCTTAATGCGTTATGTGATAACATTTTTGGAAGTCGCATAAGAAGTTTCACTTCAAAAATAAAAGAAATACCGGTCAAGTGCGCGTCGGACTCGCGCACCGAGGGTTCCATACCATATTTGATGTTTAATACATCAAAGATGTATACAGTAATTTTACTGATCATGTAACACCTTAGATAGCAAAAAACCAAACCGCAAAACTTGGTTTGTTTGTCGAGGTTTTTTAGGGTTACTATAAAACTGTACTACTTAGAAAGATCATTTTATTTTTCCTGTAAAATATATATACACATGTATTGCTCATAATTATTACAGATTTTTCCCTCCACAAACTTCGTAGATTTTGATGACACATTTCGACCCCCATTATAAAAAAAAAGTAAAAGAAAATATACTTTTTTTATTTGCGATGTGGTTGGGTAAGTAAGATCTAAAACTATTTCAAGTTTCAGATCGATAGCATCTGTGGTTCCTGAAATATATAGGGGTGACAGACAGACAGACGAAGTCAAACCTTAAGGCCTCGTTTATGGAGGCGCGGGGCGTCACGCGTCGCGATGGGCGGCGCGGCCCGCACTGAGTAAAAACACATGGCGTTGTAGGAGTGAGAGAGCGATGCGAGAAGCCACGCCACTCGCGACGCGCGACGTTACGCTCCTCCGTAAATGAGACCTAAGGGTTATTTTTTTACCTTTTAGGTATAGAACCCTAAAAATTATTGCTAAGCTAAATTATTTTCCAGCTATGACAATTTTGGCTGCAATGGAGGCTATTTAGACCGCGCTCTAAAATACGTGTCCGATTACGGAATACCCACGGAAGAGGAGTACAGCAGCTACTTGGATACCGTGAGTAACCGTCTAATTATTTTTGAACGCACTAACTTTTTTATTGAGGGTAGAAATGGGTCATCAAAATTTCAAACTGAGACTGCGACAAGTATATTGTGAGTGAGGACCTCCGGTTTGCAAAGTAAGTGGTGCCCCGCTGACCGCTTAACCACAGTCCCGCAGTCTATAAACCATAGTAGTTATAAACCATAGTAGTAGTTTGTACACTGTGGCTTAATTAAGATAATGAGCTAGAATTTAAGGTAGGTACTCTTTATCCCGAAAAACTACAGGGTTCCTGCAGGACGGGGGGCATCAATATATAAGGGTAACGTGCAAAATATATAGGATGATTTTGATATAATTTGTGTAAATCGAACTAGTCGGATCGAGTGGTCAGACGGGGTTGGATCGAGTCGGATTGAGTTCCGTCGGAGTCGCTGGACGTTCGGGGTGTGGCCCTTACTTAGGATGTCCATCCAGTACGGTGGCGACTCCTAGCCTAGGAGGATGGCAGCGGGGTTGTGCCCCCTATCCACGTGAGCTCCGTGACACCATGAACGCTCAAATTCAAGGCACTGATCCCACTGGTGCAGATCCCATCGGAGAGCTTTGGTGTCTCCACTCATGTGCCGATGCAACAGCCGCGTGGACTTTAGTGGGTAAGAATCCCACATTCCCTGGCTGACCCCCACAGGTCCCGAGGACCTTTTGAAGGTTTCCCCGCCAAAATAAAAGTTCGGATTGAATCGGACTGAATCCGATCCAGTTGAACGGAGATGGATCGTGTTATGTCGAGTTTGATTTCATGAGTATAACGCGAAAATTACCTAACTACTGGCTGCGTGCGAAACCGCGGGTACAGCTAGTAAATAATAAAAATGACTGATACCAAACCAAACACACAATGCCAGACACCACATCGTTACGTAATATCCAATCTTTATCCACCTCTCCCGTGTTTTCCAGCACGATTACTGCAAAATTTTTAATATGAGCAAGACTTTCTCCATCCGAGGATTCACCGCAGTGACACCGTTGCACCCCAAAGCTCTGAAGCTGGCCCTCTACTATTACGGTCCGGTGACAGTCACTATCTACGCGAGCGACATACTGGTATACTACTCCAGCGGAGTATTCTACGATGTCACTTGGTAAGTTCTGGATAATATTTAAACTAGATTAAGTGTTACGTGACATCTTCTCATCTGAAATTCCGCAGTGCCTGAAGACAAAGGTTTTTAACCAGTGTGTGCTGCCAGTGATGACATACGGTACTGAGACTGGTCATTAACAGCTGGCCTTTGGAGAAGCTCAGAGTCACACAATGAGATATGGAGAGAGCTATGCTCTGAGTTTAGTTGCGCGACAGAATCCGGAATGAGGAAATTCGCCGCAGAAACAAGGTCACCGACATAGATCGTAGAATATGCAAGGTGAAGTGGCAGTGGGCAGGCCACATCGCTCGAAGAACCGATAACCGTTGGGGAAGAAAGGTTCTCGAGTGGCGACCACAAACCGGAAGACGCAGCGTAGGCAGGCCTCCCACTAGGTGGACAGATGACATTGTTCGCGTCGCAGGCAGCCGGTGGATGCAAATGGCAAATTGTCGTTCATTGTGGCGGTCTAAGGGGGAGGCCTTTGTTCAGCAGTGGACGTCTTCCGGCTGATGATGATGATGAGGTGTTACGACGTCAAAAGTGGCACACAGAAGGTGGCCAGGCCATGTGACCCGACCCTGAGCCATGGCGAACACTATGAGCATACCAGGGGAAGTGTGCATGTCTCTTTCCCCATGTATGTGCTTAAGAGAGCTTCGGGCCCTGGAGAGAATTTTGACAAGTCCGAACAGACTGCCTAGAGCTCAGATATAGATTTACATAGATAACGCAAGTATCATGATTTGTATTGAAACTTTTTAACCAAGTTTTTAACAACTTCTGTGACGTCACGGCCGAATTTTGTGACGGGAAGTCCAAACCGAGTCAAAGACACCGATACCGCCTGTTTGCTTTATAATTTAGTATGTAGGTAGAAAATGCAACGGCCTGCCAGATAGTTTTCTCCGTACCCTCAAATATTCATATTTAACTTGTGCTGTCCCTTTTTCCCCCTTGCCCCGTACTGTTGACTGACCATTGCGTGGATCGGACGTGTCCGCCGCACCTTAATAAGTTAATTCGTGTGTGCCCCCGAAAAGACTATTACTGTTGTGACCTTGTGAAGCACTTCTAGTTTAGTGTGCCTGAAGACCAGCAGAGCCACCCATCCAGTGAAGAGGACTTTACCTACCCAGCACGAGCCGGTAATGTACCACGCATGACCTTGACTTGACTCTTTTCCTTTGTTTTCCCTCTCGCAATTTTATTTTGTATTTACACCCTTTTTACGCCCAGCACACTTCCCCGCGACACCGCCGATGCCGCCCACCGATTTTTTTAAGTTTCTGCGGCCGATCAGCTGCAAGGCTGCAACAACAGATGCACGCGGACAGTGTAAGTTAGTGGCGACCAACCTCGACGTTTCGGCGGGGTTCGGACACGCGAAGTACATGCATTTGCGTTATCTATGTAAATCTATATCTGTGGCCTAGAGTATCTCCAAACCGTCGATAAAGTCTATCGGTAGCCGAAAGACGTCCACGACTGAGCAAAGGCCTCCCGCCTAGCAGGCGTCTTGGGGATCGCGGTATACATAGGACGTGGCAGGTAATCCAACAGCAAGACGCTGCTGCCCTTCTTCTTGATTTCTCTTAGTCATCTCTTACGGACGGACACCCAACGGGAGGAGATGCGAGGTCGCTGTGTTTACGGGGGCACTGGGGAAGTTTTAGTGGGTAGGAATTCTACATAACCTGATATGAATCCCTACGGAGACCGGGAGCTTTTTGAAGGTCTCCTCAGGGACAGCAAAACTAGCTACTACCACTAGCTCCGCAAAGTTTAACGGGTGTCTGAATTCTGTTAATCCGTAAAAATAATTTGATATTCTCTGTTACAGTGAAGGCCATAAGCTCAACCACGCTGTCACGGTGGTCGGCTACGGGGTTCGCGATGGAGACGAATACTGGATCGTTAAGAACTCATGGGGGGAGATGTGGGGCGAGGATGGCTACGTCCTCTTCGCTAATAAAAACAACAACTGTCTGTTACTAGACGCCCCTTACTGTCCTTATTTATAACTATTCATTTATTATAATAATCTTTATTAATACTATAATAAATTCCACGTGATATTGAATGTGTTTTTAATTAAATGTTTCTTTTATTCTAGTAGTAATACTAGTCCGGTCAATTTAGACCAAAAAATAAGAGTGAAGGTGCATAAAATCCCAACACGCCGAAAATCAGTACGTTCCCCATCATTCCCGTGTATGGAAAAAAATTAATCGTGGTCAGAGGTAAAAAAAATGAGTTTTTCGCGATTTTTAGCAAAATGGTAAGTTTTATCATTGAAGTATGGTAGATCGTAAAATTTACTATAAAAAATCTTTTTAAAAAAAAAATTTTACCGACTGCAATTGTTATTGAAAAGTATAAAATAATTTAAATATTATTGAAGTTGGTGCCAAATATACACAGCAGGTACGCCAACACCAACTTCTATAATATTTAAATTATTTTATACTTTTCAGTGTTATTGCAGTCCGTTTAATTTTTTTTTTTTAAAGATTTTATTTGTTTAATTGACAAAAGAAAAAATACGTGTATAATATTTTGTGATAATCTAAATAACGGAGTAAATATAATTTTTTAGTCATTCAACTGATAGGATTCAATATATCTCATTTAACCAATTGTCTTTGGCTGGCCACCGATCAGCCATCGCTCCTGTATTTAAATATTTATTGCTACGATTTTGATCTTGCAAAGAAAAACGGAGTACCAGTCCAATTTTCTCGCATTATAGTGCCGCGCGGATCAAGACGACTCATAATTTAGTCAACTATAAAGACTTGGCCACAAAGTGAGTGCACTCGGAGTGTGAATGGCCCCGCGTCTCGGCACTCCCGGTGGCACTCCCGGCTGCTGATAGCTTCGTTAGGGGAGAGCTTTGACGAGAAAACTTCTGCAATCCGTTTAAACTTTGCAACGGATTTGAGAAAGCTAATCACATTACCTTTCAATAATAATAATAATAATATCTTGGGACAATCCACACACGGTCATCCGATCCCAAACTAGGCAGAGCCTGTACTATGGAAACCAGACAACTGATACTAATACTTATATACTTTTTTTTTTTGTAAATACATACTTAAATAGATAAACAACACCCAGACACTTGGCGGGAATCGAACCCACGACCCATCGATTAGCAGGCAGAGTGTCTGACCACTAGACCAACGGATTTTTCTGAGGAAAGTATAAGTGAGTTTATTCGTTTTTGATTGGTTGGTAGGTAGTTGTCTTTATAAACTACTAGCTGACCCACGCAGCTCCGCCCGCGCTGTGCTTACGTTAACTAAACTTTCAATAATATACATTCGCATAGAATACAAAACCTCCTTTTTTAAAGTTGGTTAAAAACTTGGACCCATTTTGTACTTGCCCTCCGAAGCACGGAGAGGTTTAGTTAATGGCGTTAAACGGTCACCCATCTATTTAATGACCTTACCTAACGTTGCTTAACCTGATCGATTTCCAAACATTGTTAACAACTGTCTATGAGTGTTTCCTTTACACATTTTGACTTTAGTCCCCTCTCCCAAGGGAACCGTGCCGAATGTCGGGATAAAAAGTATCCTATGTCCTACCTCGGACTATTAACTCAAATCATGCCAAGTTTCGTTTCAATCCATCCTGTAGTTTCGGCGTGATGCTCAGCCGAGATACAGACAGACAGACAGACAGACAAAAAAAAAATACATTTTTGGCTTTAGTATCGGTTACAGAATGCCCTCCAAACATAATTTTCAAAATATCTTCAATATACAGAATGGGACCTGTTACAGTTTTATTATAAGTATAGATTGGCTATTTTTTTTTTAAATGGAATCTTAATCTACCTAAAACTTTATACATATCATATTTATCATCAGTAGCCACTGAACGTCCGCCACTAAGTCGTCCACTGCTGATCAAAGGAGAAGAAGAGAGGTGTTGCACTAATCACCACGCTTGACAGGCGTCTTGGGATCGCAGTATTACCAAAACAGCGATTCAAGAAAACGAGCAACAGCGCCTTCTGTAATTGGTAATCCAGCAGAAAACGCTGCTGCCTGTCTTCTTGTTTTCCCTTAGTAGCCTCTTACGGACACCCAACGGGAGGAGACGGTATAGTGCAATTCTTACCCAAACACCCCACGGGATACCGGACACAAGAGACTTATACTAGTTAACGTCTCAAGTGACAACAAAAAAGAAATAAGAAGGAAATAATTGCGTAATTTCACTATGATTTTTATAACGGCTGAATGACTGGAGTTTATTTTTGTATTTTATGGAAGAATTATAATACAAGTGACAGTTGTGGAAAATTATGACAGTTTCTTGACAGTGTATGTATAAAAAACCCCAAAGGCCGCTCTATCCCTGCTCTATCTATATCTACACTAGCTGACCCGCGCAGCTCCGCCCGCGCTTTAATTACATTTTGCTCCCCTTTTCTCTCTACTTCCTTGATTTATCTCTCTCCATCTCTCTCTCTTATAATAAAAATCTAATTCTATGCTATTTCTCTCCCCTCCCGCTTCGGTCCCCGTCACACTTGCCCTCTTCCTCTCCCCGTTGTCCTCTCTGAACCCTCTCCCTCCTCTCTCTTCTCCCAACTGGCTCCCTCTCACTCCCCCCCCCCCCCCTTGCTCCACCTAACTCCACCGATCACTCACTCCATCACCCTCCCCTCTCCCTCTCTTGCACCCTCCCCTCTCCCTCTCTTGCACCCTCCTCTCGTTCTATATATCCTCGTCAATCATGGTATCAGCAGCATAAAATATACTTTATAATCTATTCTCAGACCTACCCGCAAAATTTCATACATATCGGTTCACCCGACTCTCGTGCACGTAACTCAGAGGTTCTCAGATTTTGTTGTGCAAGGCGTTGCGAACGTTCGACACTCGACTGTCGTGCGCGTACCTGAGAGTTTCTCTGATTTTGTTCAGCAAGGCGTTGTGAACGTTCAGGTGAAGATTCTCCCATACGACGTATTCTTGCTGCCCGTGCTTGAGAACTATGTTTAGAAAGTTGAGACCTGGCTCTCTTAGGCATTTTCAAATGTTTAAGAAAATGCTAATAGCGTGTAATATTCTAGCTCTGAAAAGAACTGTTGTTTAGCCCTGAAAAGAACTGTTGTTTACCCCTGAAAAGAACTGTTGGTTACCCCTGAAAAAATCTGTTGGTTAGCCCTGAAAAGAACTGTTGATTAGCTCTGAGAAGAACTGTTGTTTAGCTCTGAGAAGAACTTTTGCGTAGGTGTAGTTTTAAGAAAGAAATCTAAAATAAACTATTTTCAAAAAATAAAAACCGACTTCAAAGTAAATCTATACTTATAATAAAACTGTAACAGGTCCAATTCTGTACATTGAAGATATTTTGAAAATTATATTTGGAGGGCATTCTATAACCGATACTGAGGCCAAAAATGTAATTTTTTTAATTTTTGTCTGTCTGTCTGTCTGTCTGTATCACGGCTGAGCATCACGCCGAAACTACTGAATGGATTCAAATGAAACTTGGCATGATTTAAGATCTTACTACGAGGTAGGACATAGGATACTTTTTATCCCGTAATCTAGCACGGTTCTTTTGGGAGAGGGGATTAAAGTCAAAACGGGTACTTGATTATACGCTTGGTCCGATTTTATCAATTTTTCTATAAAATATAATAAATATTAGTAAGGGAACACTCATAGAGAGTTGTTATCAAGGTTTTGTAATCGATTGGGTTAAGCAACGTTAGGTAAGGTCATTAAATAGATCGGTGACCGTTTAACGCCATTTGAACTAAACGGGTCCATGCTTCGGAGAGCAAGTAAAAAGTGGGTCCCAGTTTTTAACCGACTATAAAAAATGAGGTTATGTATTCGATGCGAATGTCTGTTATTCAAAGTTTAGTTAACGTAAAAATAGCGCAGGCGGAGTTGCGTGGGTCAGCTAGTTATCTATAAAAAGCATAAAATAACGAAAAATATTGAAGTCGCTGTCAGCTGGCCCTAGTGTTAGTTAACATGATGTGCTAGCACCGACTTCAATCTGTTTTCGTTATTTTATGCTTTTTAAAGATAATTTACTTTGAAGTCGGTTTTTATTTTTTGATAAAAATTATATAAAAAAAAATAAACCGACTTCAATAGACACCACACTAAAAAGTGAAAAATAACTTCAATATTATTGAAGTTGGTGCTGGTCAGTTGATTCTGGTGTTGGGGTAAGTGTTTATTTTAGCACCAACTTCAAGAATATTGAAGTTATTTTTCACTTTTTAGTGTCAATTGAATCAATTGAAGTCGGTTTATTTTTTTTATATAATTTTTATTTTATTCTTTTTAGTCATATTCTCTTGAAAAGTCTTTATTCAACTATATACCGATTTGGATATAAAGCTTTAATACCAACAGGTATAAATTTATTTTAATTAAAAACTACCAACCCAACCACAGATCTAAAACTCGGTGGGTCCTACATTTCATGGAACAGAGTTCCTGTTAACATCTTACTGTTTGCTCCCATCACCAGACTCTGAACATCATTTTTCTAGCAGATACTCGTCGAGACCTACACAACGAGCCCAAACTCAGTCGGTCTACGTTTATTGGTGCAGAAATCCTGTGACCACCTTCCTGCTCTATCATCAGACCCTGGTGAAGGTTACCATTTTCTTAGTACCAGTTTTTTAGTATCAACGGATTTACAAATGTTCTAAATTTCAGATCTTTCGGAGTAATAGAAGTAATTAAAAATGTCCATTGTGTACGAAATATCCCTATCTCAACTTGGAGCTGATGGTTTTCAAAGCTAAACCGATTTTCTAGAAACATCGCTAAAAACCATCTCCAATAAACCAGCATACGCCAATCTGTCCACTCGTTTGAGCGCTGCGATGCCACAGACAGTTATACAGACAGACACGACCACAAGCCCCCCACTAATAACACCTCGTTTTTGGTCGGGGGTCAGAAAGAAACCATCGAATTCGGTAGGATGATCTGGATGGGGTATGACCATTTTGTAGACGAAGATATCATCTATTTTATGGGTTCTACCAGTTATATCTCCTTCCCATCACTCAATAAAATAAATATAGATAAATTTCATACAGATTCATTACAGTGGTTTCTTCTTTCGAATAAAAAAAGAATCACTGAAATTGGTAAATATTTGTAGGAGTTATAACCATTATTGATTAGAATATCATCTATTTTTAGGCGTTTTACCAGATAATTCTAACATTCCATTCATGTTTTCTCAGGAACTACTGGTTCATAAGGAATAAAAATTTTATGGGACCAACTTGATGGAACGTCCATTAGGCACAAAAAAGAATCATCCGAATCGGTACATATTTGGCGGAATTATGAGTGAACATACCGCACATACGGTGCTATAACGTCACTTATGATTTTTTTGTCAAAATTGAACTGAGTATGAGAAAATACACCTAAACTACCTATTTACTACTTGGTGCGTTAATGTCGTTGGTGTTTTAAATTACATCATTTGCATAAGTGACGTTATAGCAGCGTATGTGCGATACATTAAAAAAAAAAAATACATACACGATGAATTGAGAACCCTCCTCCTTTTTTGAAGTCGGTTAAAAAACGTAACAACTTCTACAACTTTTTGTAAAACGGTGGCTCGTGGGAGAACAGTGTCGAGACATTTTTATAGATCATCATCATCATCAGCCGGAAGACGTCCACTGCTGAACATAGGCCTCCCCCTTAGAACGCCACAATGAACGACAATTGGCTATTTGCATCCACCGGTTGCCTGCGACGCGCACAATGTCGTTTGTCCACCTAGTGGGAGGCCTGCCAACGCTGCGTCTTCCGGTTCGTGGTCGCCACTCGAGAACCTTTCTTCCCCAACGGTTATCGGTTCTTCGATAAATAATTTATAGATAATTTTATGATTTTATGATCTACAATTTTTGTCTAGGGTATTTTTATGATAAAACTTACCGTTTTGCTGAAAATTGCGAAACACTAATTTTAAATTAAAAAAGTAATTTTTTTTCCATACACGGGAATGATGGGGAACTTAAAAATTCTATTTATAATTATGTTTTGAACAATTCTACTGATTTTCAGCTTGTTGGGATTTTATGCACCTTCGAATGTCTAGATTGACCGGACTATACAGGAATACTCCTCATTATAAGGAATGTACCAGGAGGGTGTAACGTTGTACTAAGGTGCAACGGTAATAAATATAATAATAATATCTATAAGTACTTATATTAAAACTGTAACAGGTCCAATTCTGTACATTGAAGATATTTTGAAAATTATATTTGGAATTCTTCTGATACTGAGGCCGAAAATGTAATTTTTTTAATTTTTGTCTGTCTGACTGTCTGTATCACGGCTGAGCATCACGCCGAAACTACTGAATGGATTCAAATGAAACTTGGCATGATTTGAGATCTTACTACGAGGTAGGACATAGGATACTTTTTATCCCGTAATCTAGCACGGTTCTTTTGGGAGAGGGGATTAAAGTCAAAATGGGTACTTGGTTATACACTTGGTCCGATTTTCTCAATTTTTCTTTATCTTATCTTATCTTCTTATCTTATACTATAATAAAACTCAAAGAGCACATTTTCTGTACATTGAATATTTTTCCAAAATTTCTATGTGGGGATACTATACTATCGACATAGAGGCCAAAACAATTTTTTTTTGAATTATTGTCTGTCTGTCTGTCTGTCTGTCTGTCTGTCGTTCTGTTTGTCCAGGTATCATTTGAAAACCCGTGGATGAATTTTGATAGGACTTTCACTGATGTGTTGTGTAGAAGTCAAGGTATAAATTGGTATATAAAACATCACGCTATGTTTCATAGGGGCTAAGCAGTGAAACATTACTTGCACATATTACCACGTAATTTCCTTTGTATGTGAATAGGGTAATTATAGACTGATCAGTTAATCATTAAGATATGTATTATTACGCTATATACAATAGGTACTGAGCAGACATTTAGTGTGCATAAGATATGGCAGTGGCAAAGGGTCAATTTTTGTAAAGGGTAAGCCGGTCCGGTACACCCAGGACATTTTCATTAGATTTTTGTATTCATTCATTGTATTCATGAAATTTTAATGAAACTCCCCAAATCCAGGTAGTGTATAGGTATTGTATTACAGTCGCAACAATAAAAGATGCGAAAAACTTAGAACTTTCATTATCGAATATCATTAGACAGTAATTTACGATGTTAGCGTGATTTACATTATGAACAGCGCCATCTATCGGTGAAATTGAACATATAATCACTATAGAATTTTAATATCTTTATATATAATTCTACTGTACGTGTGTATGTCACTGAACTCCTCCTAAACGGCTGGATTTGGATGAAATTTTGTGTGTGTGTTCAAGGGGATTTGAGAATGGTTTAGATTCACAATTTGGTTCATTGGAAAAAGTTTTTTATTCAGTAATATTTTAGTTTAATCTATATAAATATAAAAGAAAGTCGTGTTAGTTACACTATTTATAACTCAAGAACGGCAGAATCGATTTGGCTGAAAATTGGTGGGGAGGTAGCTTTTCCAAGCAACGGACATAACACATACGA
Organism: Furcula furcula; assembly: GCA_911728495.1. Lineage (NCBI taxonomy): Eukaryota > Metazoa > Arthropoda > Insecta > Lepidoptera > Notodontidae > Furcula > Furcula furcula. The sequence continues at coordinate 3,637,215 of OU452264.1, read as the reverse complement.
ACGAAACGTACATACGAAACGAACAACGAAACGAACGTAGGAAACGGACATAGGATACTTTTTATCCCGGTAGGTTAAGCAACGTTAGGTAAGGTCATTACATAGATGAACCGATTCGTATGAAATTTTGTGTGCATATCGGGTAGGTCTGAGAATAGGTCGTAACGTAAAGTGTATTTCATAAAGATAGGTTAAGGTTCAGCAACATAAGGTAAGGTAATGAAATAGATGGGTGAACCAGTTTGTATGAAATTTTGTTTGAATATCGGGTAGGTCTGAGAATAGGTTGTAAAGTATATTTCATACCGCTAGGTCAAGGTTAAGCAGCATAAGGCAAGGTCATTAAATAGATGGGTGAACCGATATGTATGAAATTTTGTGTGCATATCGGGTATGTGTGAGAATAGGTTATAAAGCATATTTTATGCCACTGATACCATGATTGACGAAATTGTATAGAACGAGAGGAGGGGGCAAGAGAGGAGAGAGCCCTCTCTCTAATTTTACGCCTGCGCTATTTTTACGTTAACTAAACTTTTAATAACAGACATTCGCATCGAATACATAATCTTCTTTTTTATAGTCGGTTAAAAACTGGGACCCACTTTTTACTTGCTCTCCGAAGCACGGACCCGTTTAGTTCAAATGGCGTTAAACGGTCACCCATCTATTTAATGACCTTACCTAACGTTGCTTAACCCGATCGATTACAAAACCTTGATAACAACTCTCTATGAGTGTTCCCTTACTGATATTTATTATATTACTAGCTGACCCGTGCAGCTCCGCCCGCGCTTTTATTACATTTTGTTCCCCTTTTCTCCCTCCTCCCTTGATTTATTTCTCTCTCCATCTCTCTTTCATTAGACAAATCTAATTCTATGCTCTCTCTTTCCCCCTCCCGCTTCGGTCCCCGTCACTCTTCCTCTCCCCGTTATCCCCTCACTGAACCTCCTCCCCCCTCTCTCTACTCCCACCTTGCTCCAACTAACTCCCCTGATCCCACACCTCCACACTTCACCTTCTCCTCGAATCCCCTCCTCGAATCCCCTCTCCCTCTCTGTCCTCTCTTGCACCCTCCTCTCATTCTATATATCCGTCAATCATGGTATCAGCGGCATGAAATATACTTTACGACTTATTCTCAGACCTACCCGATATGCACATAAAATTTCATACAAATCGGTTCACCCATCTATTTAATGACCTTACCTAACGTTGCTTAACCTTAACCTACCGGTATAAAAAGTATCCTATGTCCGTCTCCTGGTCCTAAGCTACTTCCCTACCAATTTTCAGCCAAATCGGTTGAGCCGTTCTTGAGTTATAAATAGTGTAACTAACACGACTTTCTTTTAACTATATAGATTAAAGTTCTATGGTGATTGTATGTTCAATTTCACCGATAGATGGCGCTGTTCATAATGTAAATCACGCTAACATCGTAAATTACTGTCTAATGATATTCGATAATGAAAGTTCTAAATTTTTCGCATCTTTTATTGTTGCGACTGTAATACAATACTATCCACTACCTGGACATGGGGACTTTAATTAAAATTTCATGAATAATTTCATGATCTATTGCTATCAGCAAAGTACTTAGAACAATACAGAAATCTAATGAAAATGCCCTGGGTGTACCGGATCGGCTTACCCCTTACAAAAATTGACTCTTCGCCACTGCCATATCTTATGCAAACTAAATGTCTGCTCAGTCCCTATTGTATATAGCGTAATAATACATATCTTAATGATTAACTGATCAGTCTATAATTATCCTATTCACATAAAAAAGAAACTACGTGGTAATATGTGCAAGTAATGTTTCACTGCTTAGCCCCTATGAAACATAGCGTGATGTTTTATATACCAATTTATACCTAGACTTCTACACAACACATCAGTGAAGGTCCTATCAAAATCCGTCCACGGGTTTTCAAATGATGCCTGGACAAACAGAACGACAGACAGACAGACAGACAGACAGACAGACAGACAGACAGACAATAATTCCAAAAAGAAATTGTTTTGGCCTCTATGTCGATAGTATAGTATCCCCACATAGAAATTTTGGAAAAATATTCAATGTACAGAAAAAGTGCTCTTTGAGTTTTATTATAGTATAGAAGTTAACTATGTATATCATTGTGTTGTTTGATTGTTTGTATGTGTGTGAACTTGGCTGCAAATAAATGTTTTATCTATCTATCTATCTACATTTAATAATTAAAAAAAATATATATGGATTTTCAGTGGCACTCCAACCGCAAAACCTGTTTGTTTGTTTAAAAAAAATAACTGTATTACCCGGTTAAATTCAGAATGCTCTGTTTACTCGCGTACAACTTGCAGTAAGGTACTAAGTAATTTAACTTTGTAGGAATAATTCTATTACGCACTAGTGCGGTAATGTCATTACGCACGCGTGTCTTACAGCTAGGTTTATGGCTCTAAAAACGATGTAAGGCTCACTAGACGAGCAAGTGAGTTGATAAAATTTTGTTAAAAAAATAATTGAACCGACTTCAATATCACTGAAAAGTATAAAATAAATATTATTGAAGTTAGTTTTAGCGTACCTGCTGTGTATATTTGGCACCAAGATTTTATTTTAAACTTTTTAGTGATATTTTCATATATAAAGATTGCACCATCGAAGACCGTAAAATGATCTAGGTAGGTTATGATCACATTATCGTCTACCTAGTTTTACATAATTCATGTTTCTTCAGAAAAAAATATCCGGTCGTAATGAAATTTGCATGGAATCATCATAGTAGTTTAATCTTTAAAAAAAGAATCATCGAAATCGGTTCATAATTGTCGCTGGAATGTGAGCGTACCTTATTTTCGGTGCACCCAGTCTGTTACGACCGGGCGCACCGCCGATATGCTCAAGGAGCCGGCGCTTGGTTCCGCCACTCACTCCTATGGCCCCACAAAGATGTCGTCTTATGCTTCCGTTCGCCACCACTGAACTTGACTAGGAGGTGCTCCATCCCAGCTCCGCACTGCTGTGTTCTGTCAATAAACTGAGATCAACACCGGCGCCTCCATGTCTCAGGGTAGCGCACCTCAACAGCGCACATGCGGCCACGCACGACATTGTGCGGTATCCTCGTATCACCCGGACCACCATGACTCTCTGTGGTCGTTGCAATGGAGTCAGGATTTTGGCCCGCATTGGTGCGTCATAAAAGGGACATCGTTCGTACTATCCCGGTATACAGACAACAGCTACTATCACTCGGGCCACCCGGATTCGTAATGAGTCGCGAGCACCTACATTCGAATCAGCTTCGGCTTCGGCAAACTCCTGAATTGGTTGACGATTCGCCATTTTGGGTCAAGGACAAGACTAATTCGGGAGCCAAGAGAAATAGCTCTTGGCTCCCGAATTAGTTCGTGACACCCTCGGCAGTTGTTCCGACCCATGAGGGCGGCCTCTTCCTGGGTCCGTGGAAAAACAGGGCCTAGGTCTTATCCAGGGCCACCCTCAAACACAGTCGTAACAGACGAGCTGGAGCACGCCGAGCGGCCGAGCACCGAACCCTGCGAATACCGGTGTTTTCTCGTGGACCCACTATTTTGTCCCACCAGTGGGTCCACGAGGGAGAACTATTTCTCGTGGACCCACTGCACTCAATGATTATTAAATGTTCCTCCTGTATAATAAAGATGTATAGCACCTTTTTGCATTGTCAAAATTTATCTATCGTATAGTGAAGTGACAAGTGGCAGACAAAAAATATGCGCTTCCGCTGGTCGGTGTAAATCGTTTCATAGTTTTTTAGGCTTCCACACCCATTTTTTCACTACTACATTCTTATAGGGCATTACTAAGTTATAAACTTCCCATTAAGAAGTTAACCATCATTCATGACGAGACCACCTTATATCCTATGCTACCCTGGTACTTCTGGTATAAATATTGAAGCAAAGTAGTCACAGTTTGGTAAAACTAGATGTCTCACGAAAGGGGAAGGCCTCTTTGTGTCCTCTGTTGCCATAGTAATTCTGGTAATAATGTTTAAGAATGCGAGGTGGGACAAAATAGTGGGTCCACGAGAAACCACCCGCGAATACCACGCGCCATGTGACAATGCATTAGACCGTTACTTCCAACGCAGGCACTTCGGTCTTCGAAATAGGACCCTACTCGCCTAAAATAGGCCGATACCTGATGGCGCGTAGCAGTGACAGCTCAATGGACGAGAGCTTGCCTTGGAAAACAAAGTGCGTAGGTTCGAACCCCGGCTTGCTTGTACCTCCGATTTTATTAATTCATTGTGTGTTCGTCTTTCTGCGATTGTTACTACATAGCTGTCGATGAAGGAAAACATCGTGAGGAAACCTGTATGTCTGAGAAAGCCTTATTAGGTTTCGAATGACTTGTGAAGTCCGCTGACCCGCACTTGGCCAGGGTGGACTATGGCCTAAGTCCATCGATATACTATGTTTTGATAGTATATCGATGCCTAAGCCCCTTCATCTTGAGTTAGGTTAAAAAATACATTATTCAATTTATAAGGGTTGAAAAGAACACAATAAAGCAGGACGGGGAAAAATCTATAAATTAAAAGCCGGGCCGCAGCTCGTGTTCGTCATAGCACATTTATTCGCAAACTAGTGAAAAACAAAAATACTCTTCCAAACAAAATATATAAAAATGTTCCACTATAAATTTGAATTATAAAATAATTATAAAAGTGGCCAAAAAGGTTTGCAACGATACAGGTCGCCAACAAGGGTGTTAAAAGAAACTCAAAAATGTTGTAGTTATGGAAAAAATTGTTAGGGAAAATCTTATTTTAATTAATTTTAAGTACCTAAATTCAAGTAAAGTTTATTAATCACTAGCTGACCCGCGGAGCTCCGCCCGCGCTTTAATTACATTTTGCTCCCCTTTTCTCCCTACTCCCTTGATTTATCTCTCTCCATCTCTCTCTCTTATAAGAAAAATCTAATTCTAATAAATCTTTCTCTCCCCTCCCGCTTCGGTCCCCGTCAAACTCCCCCTCTTCCTCTCCACGTTGTCCTCTCTGAACCCTCTCCCACCTCTCTCTTCTCCCAACTTGCTCCCTCTCACTTCCCCCCCTTGCTCCACCTAAATCCTCCGATCACTCACTCCATCATCCTCCCCTCTCCCTCTCTTGCACCCTCCTCTCGTTCTATATATCCTCGTCAATCATGGTATCGGCGGCATAAAATATACTTTGCTCTTCCCTCTGCTCTTTGTAAATTCTTTATTTTCCTCTCCATCCAAAGGTTGCCTGGAAGAGATCGCTTTTAGCGATAAGGCCGCCCATTGTTGCATGTTTTATTCATTTGTGTCTTATTCTTTTTGTATCTGTTTGTTTGTGCGCAATAAAGAATTGTCTATCTATCTATCTATCTACTTTAGAACGGTTTCGGTTCACCCATCTATTTAAAGACCTTGCCTTATGTTGCTTAACCTTAACCTAGCGGCATGGAATATACTTTACGACCTATTCTCAGACCTACCCGAAATGCACACAAAATTTCATACAAATCAGTTCACCCATCAATTTAATGACCTGGCCTTATGTTGCTTAACCTTAACCTAGCGGTATGAAATATACTTTATGACCTATTCTCTGACCTACCCGATATGCACAAAAAAAATGAAACAAATCGGTTCACCCATCTATTTAATGACCTTACCTAACGTTGCTTAACCTTAACCTACCGGGATAAAAAGTATCCTATGTCCGTTTCCTGGTTCTAAGCTACCTCCCCACCAATTTTCAGCCAAATCGGTTCAGCCGTTCTTGAGTTATAAATAGTGTAACTAACACGACTTTCTTTTATAGTGATTGTATGTTCAATTTCACTGATAGATGCCGCTGTTCATAATGTAAATCACGCTAACATCGTAAATTACTGTCTAATGATATTCGATAATGAAAGTTTTAAACTGTTTGCATCTTTTATTGTTGTGACTGTAATGCAATACCTATACACTACCTGGACTTGTGGGGAGTTTCATTAAAATTTCATGAACCCCCCTAAGGCCTCGTTTACGGAGGCGCGGGGCGTCACGCGTCGCGTTGGGCGGCGCGGCCCGCACTGAGATAAAACATATGGCGTTATAGGAGTGAGAGAGAGATGCGAGACGCCACGCCACACGCGACGCTCGACGCTCCGCGCTTCCGTAAATGAGGCCTGAGCCCTGACCTTGAAGCGTTTTTTGGGAGCGCTGTTCATTGTGTGTAGTGTGAAATAGTGTGAATTGTAGTTGGACATTTTACTGCCGCTCGGGATTTACAGATTTTAACTTTTCAAAGATATAGATAATGTCATATTGCTATCAGCAAAGTACTTAGAACAATACAGAAATCTAATGAAAATGTCCTGGGTGTACCGGACCGGCTTACCCCTTACAAAAATTGACCTTTCGCCACTGCCATATATTATGCAAAGTAAATGTCTGCTCAGTCCAATATACAATAGGGATTGTATATAGCGTAATAATACATATCTTAATGATTAACTGATCAGTCTATTCACTATTATACCCTATTCACATACAAAGGAAATTACGTGGTAATATGTGCAAGTAATGTTTCACTACTTAGCCCCTATGAAACATAGCGTGATGTTTTATATACCAATTTATACCCCTACTTCTACAGAACACATCAGTGAAAGTCCTATCAAAATCCATCCACGGGTTTTCAAATGATACCTGGACAAACAGAACGACAGACAGACAGACAGACAATAATTTCAAAAAAAAATTGTTTTGGCCTCTATGTCGATAGTATAGTATCCCCACATAGAAATTTTGGAAAAATATTCAATGTACAGAAAAAGTTCTCTTTGAGTTTTTAACCGACTTCAAAAAAGGAGGAGGTTCTCAATTCGTCTGTATATATAAATATATTTATTTTTTATGTATGTTCGCGCATTACTCTGGTAATTATGAACCAATTTGAAAAAATCTTTCTTCCATCCATTCTTCAATCCATTGATTGGGTCCCATAAAAAAATTATTGCTTAGTAATAAGTAGTTCCTGAAAAAACAAGGATGGTGACTGCGCACTGAGAGCTGCAGGAAAGCCTATATGAAGATGACTTTTTTATCGCTTTTTAAGGACAAAAATGGTCATAACTCTGGCAAATATTTACCAATTTCAATGATTCTTTTTTTATTCGAAAGAAGAAACCACTGTATTGAATTTGTATGAATTTTATTACAACCGGATAAGAACTTCCTGGAGGACCATGAACGATGTGGAGGAATTATCTGGTAAAAACCATAAAACTGATGTTCTCCATTACATTGCTCTGACAATTATGAACCGATTTCGATGATTCTTTTTTTATTCGAGAGAGTAAACTACTATAATGATTCCATGTAAATTTCATTACGACCGGATATTTTCTTCTGAAGAAACATGAATTATGTAGATGATAATGTGATCATAACCTAACTAGATAATTTTACGGTTTTCGATGGTTCAATCTTTATATATGAAAATATCACTAAAAAGTTTAAAATAAAATCTTTTTAAAAAAAAATTGAACAGACTTCAATATCACTGAAAAGTATAAAATAATTTAAATATTATTGAAGTTGGTGCCAAATATACACAGCCGGTAAGCTAACACCAACTTCAATAATATTTAAATTATTTTATACTTTTCAGTGATATTGAAGTCGGTTCAATTTTTTTTTTAAAAGATTTTATGTTATAGTATAGAAGATAGATAATAGGTTTACATGGTTTTTAGTTACAACAGCCGCTGCACTAAGAATCTTTCTTAAGGTTATAATCTGAACATAGGTAAGTACATTTTTTTACCGGTGCGAAGCCGGGGTGGACCGCTTGTAATAATAATGGACAATCCACGTACGGTCTACCTTATCTGTACTTAATTAAAATAAATTGTACCTACTTATAGCCGAAAAATCTAAACTATTGGTAATTTGATAACAAAATAGCTAATAATTAGCAATTTTCATATCTAAATTTTGTTATCAAATTAACAATGGTTCGGCTTTTTCGGCTTTATAAGTAGGTACAATATTATAAAGTTCTATGCTGATTGAGAATAATTTATAATTAGTTTATTTATCCATGAATTTACTAATACACTAATTCAAAATGCATACAATAATAATAAGCACATATAAAAGTATCAAAGCGATTTATACATGGTGTAAGGGACTAAGTACGTACCGAAAACTTTTATATAAGATTTCTCATATTATCCGTTACAACGTACAGAAACCATTTATATGGAAAATGGCAAATGAATAACTAGTTAATTTTTGAGCATGTAATGAATACGTGCGGAATAATATTTATTTTTCAAATTACATTGCTAATTTCAATCAAGCCGGGTGCCAAGCGTGGAGGTTATGGCAACCCTGCCCTTCTCAGGAAGAGACCTTTGTTCAGCAGTGGACTTTTAGCCTGCTGATGATTGCTTATTTTGCACAAATAAGTAATTTATTGTTTTTATATTGAAAATAGGCTTTATTATTATACCATTAGTGATGTTATTGTAATTTTATAAAAAATGGCGGCATTTTTTTTTGGAAATTCATGAAAAAGCCGATGCAAAATTTCAACACTAGAATGTTGAGAATCATGTACTCGATCCCTGGTATCGGTTTTCGGTACGATGTCCCTTACACCCCGTATACAAGTATCAAAGCGATTTAATATAGGCCCGGTTGTGAGTTCGGAAAAGTATTTTTTATCATTTGTCTGGTTACCATAGTACAGGCTATGCCTAGTTTGGAGTAAGATGACTGTGTGTAGGTTTCACGTGGGGACGGATCTAATACGTAGAAACCCATTTAATGGAAGTAAATTGTGTGTTTAAACCACCACCTGAGAAGACAAGTAATAGGTTTGTATTTAGCAGGATTTCCAGGGTCTGATGGATCTTTCGGTATCATGTAAGTAATACCTGTCATGATATAATCGGGTATAATGTGTGGGTTCTGAATAAAATCTATACTTATAATAAAACTGTAACAGGTCCAATTCTGTACATTGAAGATATTATGAAAATTATTTTTGGAGGGCATTCGATAACCGATACTGAGGCCGAAAATGTAATTTTTTTAGTTTTTGTCTGTCTGTCTGTCTGTCTGTCTGTATCACGGCTGAGCATCACGCCGAAACTACTGAATGGATTCAAATGAAACTTGGCATGATTTGAGATCTTACTACGAGGTAGGACATAGGATACTTTTTATCCCGTAATCTAGCAGGGTTCTTTTGGGAGAGGGGATTATAGTCAAAATGGGTACTTGGTTATACGCTTGGTCAGATTTTATCAATTTTTCTTTATAATATAATAAATATTAGTAAGGGAACACTCATAGAGAGTTGTTATCAAGGTTTTGTAATCGATCGGGTTAAGCAACGTTAGGTAAGGTCATTAAATAGATGGGTGACCGTTTAACGCAATTTGAACTAAACGGGTCCGTGCTTCGGAGAGCAAGTAAAAAGTGGGTCCCAGTTTTTAACCGACTATAAAAAAGGAGGTTATGTATTCGATGCGAATGTCTGTTATTAAAAGTTTAGTTAACGTAAAAATAGCGCAGGCGGAGCTGCGTGGGTCAGCTAGTCATTAATATGATTGAGAAGGTATGGGTGTAAGTGTGTAAATTTCTTATACCAGAAGTTGTGGATATTATCAGACCCTGGAGCTTTCCAATTGTGAAGTTTCTTTAAGACGATATCAAAACTTTCTCTTGGTAAAATTTCGGATTCCATGAGTGTAATATTTGCGTTTCTTTTTTCCTCTTGACCAATCTATTCAGCTTCATCGTTATGGTTCGTCGAATCTTCCCATATTCTAGTCCAGAATCTTTGAAAGTCATGTTCCGACAGCGACGTTGATGTGTCTGCTGTGGTATGTGTGTTAGATGCCGAAGCATTGAGCTCACTATAAAACCGTTTTTCATTATTGTTAAATTGCGTGTTTTGTGTTTTTCGAAGAGTGCACGCACGGTATCTTTTTAGTCTGGCTGTAGTTAAAGTGAGTTTTTGTTTAAGTGTGTCTAGAAAATGTGAGGGTTGTGTGTTTGAGTTTTCATGTACAGAAAGTGTTCTGTATTCATTCATTATTTGATTTACCTTAAAGTTCAATGTTTCACTTCTGTTGCCATTTATGTATTGTGTCATTCTACCTATTTTTGCTCTTAACATTTCTACTTTATTTTCTAACCTTAACTGCCATCTTGGCTTTCTTTGAGGTCTTATTCTTCTATATTCTCTGTTGTTATTCTGAAGGATTTTAGCACCATTACACTTTGATGCCGTCCATGCTGCACAATAGATGATTGTTTGTAGTTTATTAAAATCAATATACATGTCTACATATTTAGGAAGTATTCTGGAGTTTATATAATTTACTATTCTACTTAGTTTTCTTGAGCTTTTTTGTTTAGGTATTTGTGGTCTTTTTGTGGGGTCAGTACCAGTAAAGTTCTCTAGAGTCTCTTGAAATGTATTCTCAATATCTTGGTTCTCTGTGGTATTTTCTTCTGGTGGTCCAGATGTATCGGGTTTCTGTGTCAGAGTTATGGGTGTGATTGTTTCACTTAGTGGACAAGTAAGGTTGCCAGTGCTTCTAGCCTCAGGGGCAGTCGTTGTGTTAGGATATACAATTGCATTTGTAATAGATATATTTGTATGTGCGAAATCTTGTATTAATCTGTATTCTGGTGTAACTTGTGATGGTGATTGTATGTATCTATAGTGTTCTTGAACTGACTTTTTAATTTCATTAAGCTTTTCGACTGTTATTAACCTGTTGTTAACTATTGATCTACGTTGATCTGAGAGTTGTTGTGCTGAAATGTGAGAGTATTCGGGGTAGGTTTCAATAAATTTGGAATGAAGTCGTTTCCTATAAATAGTCAAATTCGTTTCCGCTTCCGTGACTTCAAGATAGCATCTTATTAATCCTTCATTCAGTTCGTTTGACCATCTCATCCTAGTCCTAACATCTGGTGGAGTACATTGAGGAAGTGTAGTATGTTGATTTTGTGGTTGTGTATGGTTCTGTGAGAGTTGCAATTCTATGGCTATTTCATTTCTTATCTCTTGTAATCTTTCGTTAGTAATTAAATTTTTGTGTAGAATAAGCCTCTTTTGATCTGCAACCCTTTGTTCTGACACATGTGTTAAATGAGGGAATGTTTGAATAAATTGATGATGAAGTGATTTTCTGTAAACAGTTTTAACCGTTCCTACACTAGTAATACGATAGTAGGACTTGATAATGGCTTCATTTAATTCATTATTCCATTTCACACGAGTCCTTGTAGTATTCGAAGTGGTGGGCACAGGTTCTCTGATAGATTCTATCTCCTGGGCAACACCTATCGATAAGTCGTCATTAGATGATGATATTGGTGAGGATTGTATTTGAAATTGATGACATGGAGGATTGGGATAAACTATGAGCAGATGGAGTAGGGGATGACAGATTGTAATCATGGTGATCTTCTGATGTAGTACTTTTACTTTCTGAAGCCTGCCTATTCAGCTTCATGTTTGTTTTAGTTTTAGATCTTGTAATCATTGTTTTCCCACGAGTAGCTAGGGACAAAAACATCGACCACGGCAGAGCCCTGCGTTCACCGTGGCAAGGGTTAAATAAAACGGGAGATTCCCTGGTATCCCGAGTTCGCATACTAGTGGCTAGGCACTCCCCTAACCACGCAGTCCTCGGCGTATGCTGTTCCACCTTGACTTGGATGATGGGATAGTAGAAATATAAAGGATAAGTATAGTATCTCTTTTTGACTGTCTTCTCACCTTAGACCTGTCCGGCATGAGTGGCTCTACCGACATAGCCCTAATGATCATTGAAGTGCGCAAGCCCCACCACGGCGGCAACGTAGAGATACGGCGGTGGGGTTATTATTATTATTGACACTAACAACTCTAGAGATGTATAAACGTGGCGTACTCATGCATATTATTATGACGATAACAACATTTACAACTTTTTGAATAGTTATATCTCAGAAACGGTGGCTCGTAGAAAAAAAGTGTTGAGAAATTTTTATAGATAATTTTATGATCTACAATTTTTGTCTGGGGTATTTTTATGATAAAATTTACCGTTTTACTGATAATCGTGAAAAACTCATTTTTATGACCTTTGGAGTGATTTTTTTTTCATACACGGGAATGACGAGGAACTTAAAAATTCTATTTATAATTATGTTTTGATCAAGTTTATTGATTTTCAGCTTGTTGGCATTTTATGCAACTACACAAATTTTTGGTGTAACTAAATTGACCGGACTAATACGTTTAATCTATCTATGTATAATGTAATTTAAGCCCATTTTCTTTGTTCGCAGTCGGGCTTTTCGTGCTTTTTTGATTTTTATTTGCAATTCCCTGCGGCTACGCCCGCAATTTTTCTTTCACCCCCATTTAACACCTTAGGAGTGGACTTTTCTAAAACCCTTTCTTAGTGGATGCTTACGACATAAGAGGAACCTACTGTCCAAATTTCAGCTTTATAGGTCCAGCGATTTGGCCTGTGCGTTGATGAATCAGTCAGTCAGTCAGTCAGTCAGGACAAGTAATTTTATATGTAAGTATAGATAAATGTTCTAGAATGTTGGGTTTACATGTGAAAACGGCTTTACATCAACTGAACTGCTATCCCGGCATACTATAAAAACCTTGAAATTACACTTTCGATAACATTTCGCGTCCAAGTTTCGACAGGATGACGGGTTTCCCTGCCACCGTGGTCCTTCTAGTATTAATCAATAGAATTTCCGGATACAGTCTAAAAGGTAAGTTTTTTTTAAATTCTTAAGTATTGTATTGTAGTTTACAACAATGAGTACTTATTGTAGAAAATATTGTACGCTTCATCTTATTATTTTATATTTCTGTACAACGTATTTTTCATCTCTCCTGTTCGGAAAGTTTAATTTTCATGTGTAAATAGCCGGGTGGGAAATTGCGTTTTCATTTCTAGGGTGGAAAGTTTTTTTTTAATTTGTTACGATTGTTTGTTGTTTGTGAAACCTGCATGTCTGAGAAAGCCTAACTAGCTCTCGAATGACGTGTGAAGTCCGCCAACCCGCACTTGGCCAGCGTGGTGGACTATGGCCTAGCCCCCTCATCTCGAGGGAAGGCCCGTGCCCAGCAGTGGGACATAAACAAGGGCTGGTATTATTATTGTTACGATTAGCCACGGAGGCGAAGATAGCAAAATTAAAACAATCAGATACGTTTTTTAAACTTCTCTAAGGTTAGCAATATGTGTATTTCAGCTTTTCTCTCCGAATTAAGTAATAAATAAAATAAGTTTGCAATAGAAAAAGCGGGAACACGAGATCAAATATAGATAGTGTCAAATGGCAACCAAAAAATCCATTAGGTTACCAGTAGCCATTTAGGCTAGGTAGCCTAAATGGCTACTGGTAATCTATTGGATTTTTTCTAGGTAGAAAAAAGGGAACGGGCGCTTAAGGCAACGTCAGGATTGCCCCAGATTAATTAAATAATTTCTTGCTAATTGTATGCTTTGACCATTTTGACGATACGTAATTTTGGCCGCGTACGAAACCAGTTCTACGTAACCAGTTTCGTACAAGGATTTGTTTTCATTCTGCGTAACCAGTTTCGTACGAAGACTTTTTATTCTTCGTACGAAACTAACTAAACCCAATGATAAGTAACCAGTGTCGTTGAAAGAACATTTATTATTTCTACCTAACCAGATAAGTTTGTCTTTGCAAAATTTAGTCTATAGTCATTCGAATGCTATATATTTTCCTCAACGATTTTGATTCTAATATTTAATGTAACAATTTCTTTACATTTTATTTTCAAAACATAGAAAGTATTATTACAATAAGTTTTCTTTCGCAAATAGCAAAGCAACTCCCCCTCTACGTGTAGATATAAATTTGATTTTTTATAACACATTGCAAGCTAATAAATATTTTAGCTGCAAAATAAATAAATTAAAATTACTTGTTTCGATGATTCGAAATTATATTAATTGAAGTCTATCTTTATTATCTACTATACATTTTCATTATTTTCTCCAATTACAGATGACTCCAAAGAGATAATATATCCATCGGAATACTACTATCGTGGTGAAAGTATCGATATGGTTACTCAGTTAGTCAAAACATACGAGGTTTGGTAAGTGCTTAATTCATCCACAGTCCCTTTACCTATTACCATTGGGCGTCACTGGCTAATGTTAAGTACAAAAACCGATTAAGTGCGAGTTGGAATCGCGCACCGAGGGCAAAAGATAATCAGTGTACTGAAATCAAGCTCAGGTATGTATAGTGCGCGACATCGACATTTCGACATGGCAATCGGGGAGGGGACACCCCGTAAACACACGCAATGCCAACAATATTTTTCAACGAGCAAGTGTGCTCGTAAAGTGAGCCTTATTACATCGCTTTTAGGGCCATCAACTGAGCTATTACCAACACATGCGTAATAATAGAATTATCTCTATGTTCACTCACAATGCATAGAGCGCGTGAAAAAAGAAACCTCGCGCCATTTTTGATAGTTGTCGTATGAAACTCGTGAGCTCTGCTCATTACGCACTCGGTTGAACTACGCCCTCGCCGGCGGCTCGGACTGCATCCCACAGTCTAGTGTGTAATGAGCAACTTAGCTCACTTGTATCATTATATAATATTACGTTGCCTACAGGTACAGCGCGTCTCTGAATCGCTCACGTATCAGCTACTATGAAGACACGGACACTACATACTATTACTCAGATACTGGACATGATTATCATGTAAGTTACTCTATTTTATTGGTCTTTTTTTCGCAGGGGAAACCTCCAAAAGTTCCCCGGGAGCTGTGGGGTTCGACCCATATTTGCGATTATTACCCACTAAAACCCCCGCGGCTGTCGCATCGGCACCCCAGCCAGGGCTCTCTGGTGGGATCTGCACCGGGGGCCCCTCAGTGTCTTGTCTATGAGCCCGCTGCCGGGGGGTGCATTATAGCCCCCCGAGAACCAATCACGGTGCTCACGGGGACGGGGGTCGCTACCCCGCCGCCGTCCTCCTCGGAGTCGACGCCGTACTCAATTGACATCCTAGGGCCCACACCCGTGCAGTATTCAGCTTCTTCACAACACAGCATTAAGCTGAGCTGTTTCACACAGACGACGTGCATGCTATACTGTAGTAAAATTGGTTGTACCAAATAGTTTGTTATCTGTGTGGATATATCTACGCTATGAATCTCTTCATAGCCCATAATCTGTGCGTCCGCGACCCGCAAGCCCACAGAGATATCATCTTCTATTGTTCCCCTAACGGTTGGGGCCCCAGAGAATCGGAGCAATCAGCGCTGCGCCGATCGGCTGCACATCTGCACAAGTCACTTTTGTTCTCGCTGGGGAAACCTTCAAAAGGTGGGTCGACCGGGGATTCTTACCCACTAAAACCCCCGCGGTTGTCGCGTCAGCACACGAGAGGAGAGACCTGCGCTCGCCGGTGGGATCTACACCAGGACCCCTCAGCCCTCCGGGTACCTGACACGGTGATCACGGGGATAAACAACCCCACCGCCACCGTCCTTCTTGGAGTCGCCGCCGTACTCAATGGACATCTAATGCTGTGGGCATTAGATGCCATTGAGTACGGCGGCGATTAGGTCACCTGTGCATAGGTGACCTAGGACCTGGTGGATACTATACAAGTCAAACATTATTCTAGGTGCATCCAATAACCTCTTCAGATCTAAAGATAGAGATTGCTTGCTTCTCATCGAACAGTACTGGGAAAAAGCCGGACTTTCTGCTGGATGATTCAATATCAGTCTACACTGGTAAATATAAATTTAAATATTATACCTGTGATTATACTTACAAGTATATATTAAAAAAGTTTAAAAAATCCCCATATATGTGAACGCACTCTTATAATAACATTCCTGCGCAGTTATCTGACACTGATCACCATTTTTCTAGCAGCTACTCGTCGATACCTTTACGACGAGCCCAAACTCGGTGGGTCTACGTTAATTGGTGCAGAGATCCCATGACCACTTTCCTGCTTAGTCGTCCTGGTCACCATTGTTCTAGCAACTACTCGTCAATACCTACCTAACGAGCGTTCTTGTTGATCATCATCAGACCCTGGTGAAGGTTACCATTTTATTCAGTATCATTGAATTTGCATATGTTCTAAATATCAGATATTTCCGACTAATAGAAGTAATGAAAAATGTATATTGTATACGAAATATCCCTACCTCGACTAGGAAAAGTGCTGATGGTCTTCAAACGGCTGGACCGATTTTCATGAAACATAGCTAAGAACCATCTCGCTTAAACTAGCTTTCAAATAAATAAAAAAACAATCAGATCCGTCCCCTGGTTGCGACACGATGCCACAGTAGTTCCTGAAAAAACAAGAATGGCGATTGTGCAGGAAACCTGCAAGAATGCTTAAAAGATGACATTATGCCACATTTTAAGGACAAAAATGGTCATAACTCTGGCAAATTTTGATGATTCTTTTTTTAATCGAACGAAGGAACCGCTGAATTAATCTGTATGAATTTTATCATAACCGGATAAGAACTTCCTGGGGGACTATGAACGGTGTGGAGGAATTTGTCTGGTAAAAACAGTGAGCTGTTATACGTAGTATGCGTGTGTTGTGTGTGTGTGTGTGCGCGTGTGTGTTATTATACGTAGTAATAACAGCTCACTGGGTAAAAACCATAAAACTGATGTTCTCCACTACATTACTCTGACAAATATGAACCGATTTTGATTATTATTTTTTTACTAGCTGTACCCGCGGCTTGCGTTATCTATGTAAATCTATATCTATGTTTCATACAATATTTTGCAGGTACTGAACAGCTGAACGACAAAGAAGTTGACGTCTGGAGGCGCGAGGGAGCCAACGCTTTTTTAAAGAAAGTCACTACAATGTATACTTACCGAAATTATAATGGAGAGAATGTCCCTGTTAGGTAAGTTTTAGGGTAATACACTAGTTGTACACGCAGAAATGTATAAACACTCCTGTATTCTGGTGTGAAGGACGCTGCAGCTGGTGAAATCACCGGACACAAAAGACGTCTTTAGGGTGGGCAATACGCTAGTGATTATTTTGGTGTTGCTAGCGTCCACAGATATAGATTTACATAGATAACGCAAGTATCAGAAGAAGAAAAGAAGAAGAAGAAATAATATTTATTTGCTAGGAAAAACGACGTACACAATTAAACAACGGTAAAAAGCATACATAATTAAATGTTATGTTTACAGCTAGATTAATATTAATTATACAGGGTGTAAGGGACATCGTACCGAAAAAAAAATTATAACACGTCAAATAATGTCCGTTACAACATTACAGTAACCATTTATATGGTAAATGACAAATGACTAAGTTATTAATTATCGAGCATGTAATGAATATATGCGGAATAATGTTTATTTTTCAAATTACATTGCTAATTTTCTAAAATAATAATAGTTAATTGCCTATGAATTAATTGCCTATGCACTGTTTTTGTGAATAAAGAATAAATAAATAAATTAAAAATACAAATAATTAATTAATTTTTTTTTAATTAAAATTAGGTTTTATTATTATACCAATAATTATGTTATAATAATTTTATTTAAACAAAGTGAATTTTTTTTTTGGAAATTCATCGAAAAGCCGATGAAAAATTTCAACACTAGGATGTTCAGAATCGTGTTCTGGATCCCTGGTATCGGTTTTCGATACGATGTCCCTTACACCCGTTATATATAAAGAGCGAAACTGTACGCCACAATTCCAACAAATGAGGTAGGGACCGGCGATTTACTTGACTTTAAAGTCAACATTGTAATTTTTTAAAATTGTGGTCCGATTTTATTCATTACTAGCTGACCCACGCAGCTCCGCCTACGCTATTTTTACGTTAACTAAAATCTTTTAATATCAGATATTCGCATCGAATACATAACCTCCTTTTTTAGTCGGTTAAAAACTGGGACCCACTTTTTACTTGCTCTCCGAAGGACGGACCCGTTTAGTTCAAATGGCGTTAAACGGTCACCCATCTATTTAATGACCTTACCTAACGTTGCTTAACCCGATCGATTACAAAACCTTGATAACAACTCTCTATGAGTGTTCCCTTACTAATATTTATTATATTTATTTATTTTATTTTATTTGAGACAACAAACGATTACATAATAAGGTAAAATAACAAATATGGATACTAAAAATAGGTAATTATGCAACCTGCACCGGTGACCACAGAATAAACTTAAATTACAGCACAGAGTTTTTAAATACTTACTTAAACAGATTTACGTTTTACGATTAATATAAGTACGAGTATACAACGACAATAAGGTTTAACTTGGATGATATACAGTGTTTAATAAGGAGGACTAACTAGATTTAAGTTATAATGATTAGATTAGATTACTTTAGTAAAGAGTAAAAAGAAAAAAATTAGACTTGCTCCATGAGTTTGGTTATAACATTACGTTTAAATTGTACAGCCGAACTAGCAAATAAATCTAATTCAGTAAAGTTGTCGTTATACATTTTCATCATGCGTCTTAGAGGCGCTCTCTCACCTGCAACCGTTCTGCACAGTTTAGGGGCGAACAGTTTCTGATTATAGTTACTGCGGATACGTTGGGAACTACTAGGTAACTGTATATATATCAAATTCATGAGTTTAATACAGTCAAATTTATTATGGCATACTTTATGTAGAAATAACTGATCGTGAAGTACACGTCTATGTTTTAACGAAGTTATTTTAAATACTATATACACTATATTATAAAGAAAAATTGATAAAATCGGACCAAGCGTATAACCAAGTACCCATTTTGACTTTAATCTCCTCTTCCAAAAGAACCGTGCTAGATTACCTACGGGATAAAAAGTATCCTATGTCCTACCTCGTAGTAAGATCTCAAATCATGCCAAGTTTAATTTGAATCCATTTAGTAGTTTCAGCGTGATGCGCAGCCGTGATACAGACAGACAGACAGACAGACAGACAGACAGAAAGACAGACAGACAGACAAAAATAAAAAAAATACATTTTCGGCTTCAGTATCGGTTATAGAATGCCCTACAAATATAATTTTCAAAATATCTTCAATGTACAGAATTGGACCTGTTACAGTTTTATTATAAGTATAGAATTTATATAAAAGAACAGGGTGTTTTCTAGGAATCACGATACAGCCAAAACCGTTTAACATAGAATCTTGAAATTTGGAACCAACATTATTCAAATAGTGTAGCTAGATGAACAATGAGAACGGATTTTTTGAAATCCTACACCTGTGGGTGTGGTCGAATGGGCTCCCAAAGCTAGTATGGAAAAAAAACACCACACAGACACGAAACTTTGCCAATGTACTGAGCAAATGAAATAAAGAAATCTGAACCGGAAGCTGTGTTACCGGTCCAGCACTGGTTTTCAGTGCCAACCTCCGTGACACCTAGATGCCATTCTGACCTGACTGTACAGTAAAGATTTTGCAAAAATAATAATAATAACATTAAAAAGAAATATAATATATATAACAAAACATTGAACAATTGATGAATACATGACTACATATCTAGACCTAATACATATACTTACCCAATATATAATATTATACAAAATTATAGGTTTGTACCTGATTTATATAAATAAATTAAAATAATATATATACCTATAGTTAGAGTACCTATATTTATTTATTATTATCACGATTTGTATTGAAACCAAGCGTGCCGACTTTTTAACACTTTTTGTGACGACACGGCCGACATTTAATGACGGGAAATCCAAACCGATTTAAATACACCGATGCCGCCGATGCCCCGCCGATTTATTTTAGTTTTTGCGGCCGACCGGCTGCAAGGCTGCAACAACAGACCCGCGTGGAATGTAAGTTAGCGGCGACCAACCTTGTCGTTTCGTCGGGGTTCGAACACGTGAAGTACATGCATTTGCGTCATTAAGCTGGTGGCTGCTTACATTAAGGCAGGCCGCATGTTTGTTTGTCACCTTGATTGTATAAAAAATAATAATGCACACGTCCATTGGGCGGCGTGTCGCTTGCTACCAGGCAAATATTCTACTTGTATCGTCATCGCCACGCCCATAGCCAGTTGTAACCACTGTTCGGTAAACGATCAGTTAGGTAAGCAACGTTAGGCAAGGTCAGTCCTTAGATGGGTGACCGTTTAGTGGCATTAGAACTGAGCGTCTCCGTGCTTCAGAGGACACGTTAAAAGTCTGTCCCGGTTATTGTCATCTACACAGGAGTCGTTAAGCTAAGGCTCAATTCATACCAAGATGGCAGCGGCCGGCAGC
This sequence comes from Furcula furcula, assembly GCA_911728495.1. Taxonomy (NCBI): domain Eukaryota; kingdom Metazoa; phylum Arthropoda; class Insecta; order Lepidoptera; family Notodontidae; genus Furcula; species Furcula furcula. Next base: position 3,616,834 of record OU452264.1, on the reverse strand, counting down.
GGCGCGGCGCGTACTGCACTCTGAAATAATTTTAAACTTTATACCGCTTTGTATCGCTTGAGAAGCTCAAAGAAGCCTGGCCGCCCGCGGCACCGCACACCTTTTGGAGCGGATTTTCCTTGTAGAATGTACGAATTAGACTCAAGGCGCGAGGTGGCGTACGGCCGCTTCACGCCGCTGCCTGCCGCGTTGCGCCTCTTCTGGCTGCTGCTGGCCGCTGCCGGCCGCTGCCATCTTGGTGTGAATTGAGTCTAAGTTAGAGGCCTAAGGGCAGCTTGAAAACTCTGACACCAGGTTGGCCACTAACCATACGAGAAAAGAAAAAGAAAGAAGATTTTAATTTGTTCCAGATATGAAGATAAACTATTAAATCTGGATAACGGTGCTACAATAAATCATGTCATAAAGAATTATCTATATTTTGAATTTACGGTAAACGACGAAGACTTGACGTATGAAAATGGTAAGAATTATAAACAGGGTGTAACGGACTACGTACCGAAAACTTTTATTTAAAATTTCTTATATTGTCCATTACAACATTACAGAAACCATTTATATGGAAAATGACAAATGACTAAGTAAGTTGTTAAATTTTGAGCATGTAATGAATACGTGCGGAATAATATTTATTTTTCAAATTACATTGCTAATTTCAATCAAGCCGCCTGCCAAGCGTGGACGAAGCACACCATAAGGGTTCCTTCTCCTCCTTCTTAGTCCTAGGGCATATTCATATTCCTGAAAATATTTTTTCTACATCGGCTCGAAGGACCATATTATGTAGGGTATAAGCTCATGGACTCTATATGCCAATGCCTATTAACTTTGTTGACACCACCTGCTGGTAAGGTTTGCAAGCAGGTGGTGTCATCAAAGTTAATACATACAATGATATAATTGCCCGACTTCCCTAGAAGGAGGGCTATTTTTTTAAATGTCTATTTGGTACGACCTACATCTCGACGGATTTTGACCTCGGCTAATCCCAAATCAGTCATCAAAAAGTTTTGACAGTTCTATTTTGAATATTAATGTAATTTCACAGAAACTATTGGACTTGTAAACAAGCGTTTGACAGGATTTCTTTTGCAAGGCACATAATAACGTGCAACTACCATTATGTTTGATAATGTTTTCTATCTCAGCTGTGCTTGGAAATATTTGAAGGTGATCTTCTTTCTAGTGCAAAATTGCACGCGCCTTAGTGCAAATTTCAAGAACAATATCCATTTCTTGAGACCAGACATCCCAGAACACTTGGACATAGCATTTCACGGGTACATTAATCACCACAGCAGAAAATATAATGAAGAAGAACATCAGCTCAGAAAGCGGATATTTCAGAAGAATTGGAGGTAAAAAGCACCATACAGTTATTCCACATAACCCCTGTGGCGCGCGGCAATGTTACGCACGTTGACTTAGCTTCGCGATGTATGAAAATGGTGATGTCATACTGGCGCTGCCCATTAACGCCTCCATTCTTTTCTTCCGTCCTAGGTGCCAACTCCCCTGTTCCGCGCATGACTAAATTATGCAATAAGTTTAGTGATTTAACTGACATTTTTTCCGACACAATCAAGTCCTTTATCAGGAAAGTTCAAAAATTGTATCACACGGAAAACAGTAGTTAGGTAGATCTTGGGCTCATAAAAAAATAACCAAGATGGAAAGTAATGACAAATTTTATAAATAGGTACTTTAACTCCTTATGCATGTTGTAACAGCCTTTAAGTGAGGCAGCACTTAGCAATAAGTACAAAATTTAACATAGGCTTGTAATATTTGTCTCGTTGGTTGTTCTATAATAATAAACGAAAATATTTAATTTGACGTACGGAGGAGAGCATAACTCATTAATGAGTTTTCTTCCACCAAACCAATATACATTACAATAATAATATATACCAGCCCTTGTATAAGTCCCACTACTGGGCACTAATACTGGCTACTGGGCCCGTGCCCGGTATACATTATTTTAATATTTTTATTTAGTATGCTAATATCGACAGCCGATCAAATTAATAGTGATTGAAAATTGATTTAAAATAAATTAAAAACTTGCGGACATTTTAATTTTGTCATCACTTTTTTTTTCAATTGCAATTACATATAAGATATAAGCGAATGGCTACAGTTCTATTTAATTTCCAGAATGGTCCAAGAAGAGAACAGTAAAAATGTCAGCTACAAATTGGCGTTGAACAAGTTCTCTGATCGAACGAAAGAAGAACTGAGCTACTTGACTGGAGCCTTCCCCAGTGACTCTAGCAAGACTGAGGCCACCACGTTCCCTCACACCCTTGAGGAAACAAATCAACTCGCTGAAGAACTTCCCGAAACGTTCGATCTGAGGATTGAAGGATATATATCAAAAGTTAAAAGTAAGGCTGTATATTTTATTTTTTATTTTATTTTATTGGGGAAAACAAACAGTTATACATTTTAATATCAGTACACAATATGCATGCAATGTATAGACAAATGTACAAACAACAACCTTTTCCACGGCTTACATATAAATAAGATTAAAGGTTATTCTAGGGACAGGCTCGATGTTACAAACGTAGCTATAACTGTTGATAATATACAAATATATAGCTGAATAGCTTCTGCCTTCTGCCAAAATAATAGAAATATACTTATAAAGAAAATAATGTTGTACTTAGATTGGTGAATAAAGTAGGGAAGCGAATGCACTTACTTGGGTAGGTACTTCGTCGGCGGCTGGTTCAGCGTTTCTTGAGTGATTCACCAATAATTTCATCAAAGTAGCGCGAGATAGTATAAGCGAGCCCAATAAAATAATTAAGTATGTTAGTTCAGCTTCGATAGCGTAACGCGTCCGGAGGGCTCAAGCTTCTTGGTGGACTGTGTGTGACGTTGCGTGCGACGGTTTTTTGAATAGCGCGATGCGATTGGTCCAGGGGTCCATTCCGTGCATTCGTTCAGGATAGGTTTTAATTAGCGTGCATAGATAAAAATAAAATAGGTGTGAATGATTGAATGTTAGTGTAATAGCGTGCATGTAGATGGCGCAACCATTAGTCCCCGGGCTGAATGGATACCTTCTGAAGTAATTTGAAATAATAAAAAAAAATAAAAAAAAAAAATATATATATTGGAAAAAGAATAAAGTAAGTATCTAAATATTAAAGTATTAAATCGAGAATTTATTGATGCGGCAGTCGATATAATTTGACTATCGGCCGAACATAAAATCCAGTTTTAGTGCGCATTTTCGCCACTCTACTGACATTATCTTTGCCAGGATAGAGCTCTTCTATAATAGCTAGAGGCCAGCTTAAGACAGGAGCATTATCGTCCCTTACTATAACTACTTCACCTTTTTTAAATGGTTCAGAATGCTTATTCCACTTTGGCCTGCTTTGGAGTGAGGTCAAATATTCAACTCGCCATCTATTCCAGTAAGATTGAACGAGTTTATTAAGCATTTCGTAACGACTCAATCTATTATCGTTAATATTAAGAACATGCTGGAAGATACTTTAAAGGCGTTATATTTAAGAAATGGGATGGCGTCAGAGCCTCTAGTTCGTTAGGATCTGAACTCAAAACGCACAAAGGGCGACTATTCAAAATTCCTTCGATCTGAACTATGACTGAGTTCAGTTCTTCGTAGGTCAGGATTTGAGTCCCGATCGTTCTTTTTAAATTATTTTTGACTGATTTAATGTTACTTTCGTAAATACCACCGAAATGAGATCCGAGTGGGGGATTGCGTTTAAATTGAATACGTAAATCTGTTAGATTTTGATCGATATATGATGATATGATGTGATTCGGAAGTCTATGATTTTGACGGCCCGCATCGAAAAATGCCGGCGTGGATAATGGACGCAGCGCTATGTAAAATCATAGAAAGCAAACTAAAGTCCGTTGCGTGCCGTGCGTGCGGTGCGTCCGGCGCGGGCCAATGGACGCGTGCCTTTAGTGTTCCTGCGCTCAACTTTCTTCCACTTGAGACAAATGACAAACACATGACGGCCCCGTTGGTCTAGTGGTTAGTGACCCTGTCTGCTACCCAAAGGGTCGTGGGTTCGATTCCCACCATGTGTTTGGGTGTTTTATCTATTTATGTACTATGTATTTACAAAAAAAAATATACTAAAAGTATATAATTATGTATTAGTATCAGTTGTCTGGTTTCCATAATACAGGCTCTGCCTAGTTTGGGATCAGATGACCGTGTGTGAATTGCCCCAGGATATTATTATTATTATATGTTGCTAACCAAGCTATTTTAGGGTTCCGCAGGAACCCTCACAGGGTCCTGGGGACCTTTTGAAGGTTTCCCCCGCGTCAAAAAAGGCATCGGTAGTAGCCCGGGACTCTAATATAACCAGGGAGTCACCAGGACGCTTGGAGTGTGGGGACTAGCCATCGAGTACGGCGGTGGCTGCTAGGACAGTGGCGGGATTGCGACCTCCGTCACCGTGAGCACCGTGACAGGTTCTCTGGGTAAAAAATATTGGTTCATTCATTTATTAAAATAATGTTATTTTTATTATTATTCATATAATTTCATTACATTTATTTACAAAGTACGAGAAATCAGATGATTATCCCGCGATAAACCTCCGAAATGGAGCGATAGCCTAAAACTGTCATTTGAACTACCAACAGAAAGCTGCTAATATTTTATAGGAACACCTGACAGTCATTTTCTATGAATCTACTTAACTTTGGTAAGCTTTGGGACCAAGGAAAGATAGATCAATCAGTTAAGGTAAATATTTCTTATCTTTGTTTATTGAAACGCAAATGTGTCATAATAGCTATCGATGGTATCTATTTTAACTGATAGCAAGAGGTAGACAGGATATTGGGACCGGCAGTTAGTGAAGCGTAAGACGTAAACTACGGCGTGTAAATATTTATTCCATTTTGACATACGACTGGCCAAATCATATAGAACGTCAGAATCATCGTCTATAGTTTGAACAGCAATAGTTTGAGGAGCCTTAGATTCAGGAAGTTCCGCGATTGATAAAAAATTAGCGTTAGAATGAATAGGCCATTCATCAAGTGGGCGAACAAGCCACGATGGACCATGAAACCATAAATTATTATTGATTAATTGTCTAGGCATAACAGGACGCGAGATAATATCAGCTGGATTCTCTTTACCGGGGATATGGAACCAGTGTCGTGTGGGTAAATTCTCATTGATTTCAGAAATACGATTAGCAACAAACGTTTGGAAACGAAATGGCGGCGCACGAATCCAGGACAATGTGACCGTGGAGTCAGAAAATGCTACTGTTTCTGTAATTTGAACGCGTTCACTCATGGCTTCGCGAACGGCTACGATTAAATTGGACAATAAGAGGGCAGCACAAAGTTCGAGACGTGGTAGGGTAACCTTTTTATTAGCGGACGCGACTTTTGATTTTGCGCAAAATAAAGTGACTTCTCCTACGTCATGCTCGCCTTGGCTAACACGAATGTAAACAACAGCGCCGTAGCACTTTTCACTAGCGTCAGCAAACCCAATGAGTGTAATATTCGTAGATTCATTAAATATGCCTATATGTCGAGGAAATTTAATATTTTCTAATAAAGGCAGCTCGTTTTGGAGTTGAGACCACTGGTCTGCGATACATGCAGGAGCGCTGTCGTCCCAATCCAAGTTACGCTTCCAACATTCTTGGACAAGCAATTTTAACAAAGCAGTGACTGGTAGCAGAGTAAAGATAGCGGATCAAACAATCGGGCAGTCACAGAAAGAATGTTGCGTTTGGTACATTTGTCATCGTTTGCGTTGACTTTGAAAAATAAAACGTCTTCATGGGGGTTCCATTGAAGGCCGATAATTTTAATATCGTGATTTTCATCGAAATTTATGATATTTGGAGCTTGTTTATCTGTAGGAATGCGTTTTATTAACTCGGGACTATTAGTGACCCATTTTACAAGTTTGAAACCGCCTGCGTGAAATAGTTGCGTAAGGTCGTGGTACAGCTGTTCAGCTTCAGAGTCTGAAGGCATGGAGGATACGTAGTCATCCATGAAAAAATGACGTTCAGCCGCCCACGCAGCGGCTGGCCAGCGCGTGCGCTCATCATCAGCAAGCTGTCTCACGACGCGCATTGCTAAGTATGGCGAACTTGATAGGCCAATGGCGACTCGCGTGAATTCATACGTGGAAATTGGGTCACTGGCATTAAATCGGTATAGAATGCGTTGAAATTTTTGATGGCTAGGATCAAGTTTTAATTGAAAAAACATTTTTTCTATGTCCGCAGATAAAGCTACCGAAAACAGTCAAGATTTAATAATAAATCAAAAATGTTCGTTTGTAAATTCGGCCCGGTATGCAAAACGTCATTAAGCGATTTATTGGAACTGGTTTTACAACTTGCATCTAGGACTATCCTCGTTTTTGTTGTAGACTTGTCGGGACGATAAACAGCATGATGCGGGATATGGTAGCACGGGCTCGGTAAAGGGTTATCGACTTTAATAAGGTACCCTTTATCGATATAGTCTTGAATTGTAGCGTTATAATTGTTGCGTAAATCAGCGTTAGCGTCTAAACGTTTTTCTAGATTAATTAGGCGTTTTTTAGCAAAAAGATTTGAGCGGCCGAGCTTCGTCGGCTCATGCTTAAAGGGAAGTGCGACAGTATACCGGCCGGTGTCATCGCGAGTGCATGTGTCTCGGAATATGCGTTCGCATGCTTCATCGTCCGGACTGAGATGTTTTCTAGCCGGCACACTCTCGAGCTCCCAGAACCGGTGCGTTAAGTCTTCAAGCGAAGGTGTGATGACCGCATGAAAAGACTGATTGTTATTATTACTAGGGAAAGAATGTGGGACGCAGTCTGCTTTTCCCATCACTACATACCCCAGTGATGTCTCTACTCCAACGACTGAGGAACCCGGGGCAGTTACTTCACGACTTCCTAATAAAAATGGGAATAGCTCATTACTGATTAAACAGTCAAAATCCGTGGGTAATTGGTACCTGTCATCAGCTAGCGGTAGGCCGTGCAAATGCTGCAGCTCTGTTGTGGCAATAAGAGTAACCGGCATTTTGTCGGTAATCTTATCTATGACGCGTGCGTTAATAGTGTAACTACACCGTTCGTCGAAGCGAGAGTGACATTTTAATTTTGCGAAACCTATTATTGGTTTTTCAGAAAGACCAATACCAGTTACGGTGCCGGGTGCGTGCGTAATATTTAAATTTCATCGATCGCAACATGATTTTGTTATAAAATGACTCATAGATCCACTATCTAAGAAAACTCTAATATTTGACCGGACACCTGCATCGTTATAAACATGCACAATAGCACTATTATAGGGAGTAATACCGTCGTCGTCGCGCTACGAGACGAAGTCGTGAACACGGCACTATCACATGCAATGTTACGCGATGGACCTTGTTGTGCTTGAACATAAGGTTGACTATTGCGCGCTTCCCCGGGCATAGGCGCTTGCACCGATAACGGCGCGGGCGGAGCGGTGTGCGCGGGGCGGTTGTTTACTTCGCACGCGGCGACGAGTGATTGAGGATGCGCAGCTGCCGGGCGACCGGCAGTGCTTGCGCAGTTATTAGCGGGTTCAATCCGAGCGGGTTGAATATGCAATTGTGTATGATGCATGCGGTTACAAACAGAACATCTATTATGTGATCGACATGTTTGTATGCTATGGAAACCTAGGCAATTAGCACATAAGTTATTGTTTCGAACAAAATTATTTTTAGCAGATGCGTTTAAGTTTAGAAAGGCCTCACATTTATATATGGGATGCGTACTGTCACAGAATGGACATTTAGGATAATTATTGTTATTACGAGGGGGAGAAACAAATGTTTGTACGGCTAATGATTTCGGTTTGTTATATTGTGGAATAGACTTGCTTGTCTGACCTTTATAATTTGAATAATTACTTAAAGATTTAGTAGATGTACCGGTATTACGTAACATGTGAATCTTACTTTGTTCTTTAATAAATTTTGTTAATGAATCGAAATTGGGAAGTTTATCGTCGCGATGTGCTTGCTCGAATAGATTGACGGTTTCTTTATCTAATTTAGACAAACCAATGTGCGTAAAAATGAAATCTGCGAGGTCGTCGATACCTAATTGTTTTAAAGCGGACTGAGTGGCACAAAATTGTTCAATAAATGTATCTAACGATTTAGCGGACGGAGTCTGGCTACCTTTGAAGTTAAGTATTTGTTCTAAATACATAGTGGCTAGTGTACGCTTGTCTTGGTACTTGTCCTTCAATGCGTTCCACAAGATATTATAATTGTTAGCGACAGGAGGAATTCCTGCACAAACACTAAGTGCCTTGCCAGACAATTTGCCTATAAGGTACTGCACCTTTTCGGCGTCGGTTAAATTAACATTATTATGTATAAGCGTGGTAAAGTTTTCGTAAAACATAACCCATTTATTTGGCGAACCGTCAAATGACACTAAATCCAAAGCAGGTAATTTTTGCTTAAGAATATCGAAGGTAGTTTCGCGCGATTTAATTACCTGAGCGGTGGTAGTAGTGACTGTACTTTCTACCGCCTTTATGTTGCAATAAAGTTCGTCAAAGGCAAGTAAGCGGGAAAAATCAACTGTTGATTTTGGATTTACAGCTAACAGTGCCATATTTAACTGCTCCGTAACTTCCGTAAATTCTTGACGAATGTTATCTAGTGATTTTATGCGTATCAGGAAGGATCGAAGCGTGTTATCATCACTGCAATCTTTACTCAAGTCGTACATGTGTTGCACCAGTTGAAATAAACTTTGTTGTTTAGCAGTAAGCATGACGACTTGGTTCTCCATGCGTGTGAGATAATCATCCTTGCCAGCTGTTTCACTGGCACTGAACTGGCGGGTTTGGTTGGTGGCATTTTAGAAAAAAAATAAGTATTTGGTGCAAAATACGTATAAGGGGTTCCAAACACAACAGGCATATTCAAGTTGAGGTCTTATTAGGGTCTTGTAAAGGGCTAGATAAGTGGCTTCACTCTTAAACTCCTTGCATGCTCTCATAACGAAACCATACATCTGGTAGGCTTTATTCACAATGGTGTCAATGTGTCCATCAAGATGTAACTTACACACATCAAAAGTGTCTAGGGATCAAGCATTTTTGGGCAAAAAAATGGGCAGAAGAACAATGGCGTTTCGTGTGCTTTTCTGATGAGTCTCGTTTTGGTATGAGACCGGATACAAGACGTATACGACACTGGAGAACCCCTGGACGCCAACAGCGATTAAAATCCTGCCAGGAAGTCCATCCTTATAGTGGTGGAACCATCATGGTATGGGCGGGTATTTGGATCGGCGGAAGAACTGAGTTGATTTAGATCAGAGGCAACCTCAACGCTCAAATTTATGCTGAGACGATTGTATCAGACGTCATCGTTCCTCTACAAGTGCAAATCGGTCCCTTATTTCTGTTAATGCATGATAATGCACGACCGCACACCGCAAGAGTTGTAAGACAGACTCTCGCCGCAGCTAACATCAATGTCCTGCCCTGGCCTGCTCAGTCGCCAGACTTGAACCCGATTGAGCATGCATGGGATATGCTACAGAGAAGAGCTCTGCCGAATATGGAGGGTATCCAGTCGCAAGAAGACCTTTTTTTGTTGTTGCAACGAACATGGGCGGCCATTCCACAGCGTGATTTGGATGAACTCATTTTGAGTATGCCAAACCGATGTTCTTGTGTTGTTAGTGTTCGCGGTAGAAACACGGATTATTAATTGTTTAAGTTACCCAATAAAATTTTAAAGAAAACTGTTATTTCAGTCTTTTTTTCGAACTTTTGTGTTAGTGGTTCAAATGTCAAAAATCCCTTTATTAGGAAAATGGCAAATTTCTTTATTAATGCAAAGGTGACTTGGTTTATCGTTACTGTGACAAACGAAAACACTTTATTTGATGAATCCTTAAAGAAAATTTTAATTAATATCAATCAGGAGAAAAGTTATTGCAAAAATATATGTTGATCCCTAGACACTTTTGATGTGTGTAGTATCCAATAGTATACCCAGCCCCCCTAGACAATGTAACATTCTACAATCGCTATCGCTAATAGAAAGTATAAAAATGTATGAGAATAACATATGTCATCGAAAAAGCACGTGACACATTGTAGGGAATTGACACCGTTAGCGAATGAAGATATAGATTCGCTATGAAGCGATTGCATCTTGTCTAGGCCCTCAGGTCGCGTAACGACGAGACTTTGGTGAGATCCGTTCCATTAAGCTTGTATTTATAAGTTATGGTATTCCTATTTTTAGTAAATGTGATGCTACAACATTTAGATATACTGAGGTGAAGCTTATTTTCCTGGCAATATACACACAACCTATCCAAGTCCTGTTGAAATAGATGACAGTCATCAATTGTACTGATAATGCGAAATACTTTAAGGTCATCCGCATATAAGAGAAATTTAGAATTTAAGTAACAATTGTTTATATCATTGATAAATAGAGTAAAAAGTGGTCCAATGACAGATCCCTGCGGTACACCGGAAGTAGCCTGTATATTGCCAGAATGATAACCATTCAGAACTACTTTTTGGACTCTATTAGCCACATACGCAGCGAACCAACGTAAAAGATTACACCTTATTCCATTAAATGCTAGTTTGTTTAATAGCAATTCATGATCAACTTTGTCAAAAGCTTTTTGGAAGTCCGTGTACACAGCATCGGTTTGAGATTCCTTATCCATTCACACAGCATTTTCATAAAACATACAAGATTTGTAGTTGTTGACCTGCGTTTAACGAAACCATGTTGTTCGGGTATTATGATACTGTGTAAAATAGGATAAATTTCTGCGTGTACCAGACTTTCAAAAAGCTTCGACAAAGAACAGAGAATGGAAATTGGACGGTAGTTCTCCACATCATTTTTCGAACCACTCTTGAACACAGGAATAATATTTGCTGATTTCCACACAGAGGGGAAAATACCCTCAGCGAGACATTTGTTATAAATAATATACAGAGGACCATGAATACTATTAGCGGTATTTTTCAGGAAGGAAGCGGGAATGCCATCCGGTCCTGCACCTTTATTACGATCTAAGGATTTAAGAGCCTTGTGAATTTTGTCGGAGTTAATATGCAAAGTAGTAAGGAGAACATCGCTAGAAGAGTTCTCATTCGGTGGCGACCAGGAATCACTTACAGTCGAGGGTTCATAAACAGAACTGAAAAAATTGCGAATATATCACATATTTCACGCGGATCACTAGTAGGTTGTGATTTATATGTCATGGTTGAAGGAATATTAGACTTAGGAGCTTTTTTATTAGACAAGAAAGTCTAAAAGTATTTAATGTCTTGGGGAATACTGTCTTCCACAGAATTTATAAACACTGAAAAGCATTTCTCACATTGGGCCTTAAATCTAGTCCTGTAAAGGGAGAACAGTTCATAATCTGAGATATTATTCGGGAAGTTCTATTAGATACTAAAGGAGGGTTTTTTTTAATGATATTGTAGATTGTAGAGTAAAAGACATCTAGTGCTGCTTCGGATGGTAATGGGCATAGCAAGGAAGTCCAATCAATCTTCTGTAGTTGCCGATTAATTAACTCGTAATTAGCTCGTTGAAAGTTTAATCTCGGAGCAGGTTTCCGTTTTGTTTTAGCGAGGCGTAAAGGGAATTGTGTTACTATTAGAAGTGGGGGATGGTAACAGCTGGGTTTGAGTAGAACTACAGGGGGCTGGGTAACCTGGCAAATTACATTCGCGAACAGCAAATCAAGTAACCGACCAGAACGATGTGCATTTATAACATTGTTATACTGAGCCACGTTTATTGCAGTCGTAAAGGTTCTCATCCTTTCACATAATTGTGTGTTGCTGCTGCAGTAAGATCCTGAGTGGGTGTTGCTTACATGGGTCCATGTAGTGTGTGGTAAGTTAAAGTCACCTACCATTAAAAAATTGTCTACATCAAATTTACTAAATAGGGTAACCATAAAATCAAAACATAGCATGTAGGTTTCATTGCGCATATTAGGTGGTATATATACAGCCGTAATAACATGCAGCTTGGAGGGGTCAGAACTAGATATGGTCACAACTACATGTTCAAAAAATTATTTGCTTGTGTCGGTGGAGTGAGGGAAACAAATGCGGGGCACAAACTTTTACGTATACTAATAAGAACTCCACCACCATCCCTCTTACATGTGGCCACACGATCACGGTCGCACCTATAAACTATATAACGCTGGTCCATGAATTCACAGTCGGCGACCTCGGGAGTAAGCCATGTTTTTTGGTATTGGTATTGGTATAGCGGGCTGGTTTCCGCAACTCCACGACAAAGCGCGTATTTTGCGTGTGGGTGGGAGTGGGTTTATTCAATCCACCCTAACTCCTCGAGAAAGGCCAGCAAGCGCTTGATGCCACTGACCATCTCTTGGAGAGTACTCGGGTTTCCGAAGTACTTAGCCCTGTATGCAGCGACCTCCGGGCATCTTAGTAGCACGTGGGCCGCCGTTTCCTCCTCCTCCATACACGCTCTGCACAGAGGACTGTCTGTAACTCCTATAGTGAAAAGGTGTTTGTTAAATGAACCATGTCCGGTAATGGCTGCCGTGACTATGCGTAACCGTTGTTTTGGTAGTCGAAGCAGCTGCTTGGTGAGGCGACAATCTATGACTGGAAGCGCCTCTTTGGCCTGTCTGCACTCACCATGATTCGTCCAGTGGTCGTTGTGTTTTGCCCTAGTGCGCTGTCTTACCAGGGTGCGTAAGTGTCCGAAGGGGATTGGCACTATAGGTTCAGGTCCTACAGCATCCATGGCTGATCCTCTTCTGGCGAGCTCGTCCGCGGCATCATTACCGCGGGAGCCACTGTGTCCTTTAATCCATTGAATGGTTATGTCATTTAGATTGCCTACCTGATTAAGTTTTTGGTGACATTCGTATAGCAGCCCAGTGTTGACGATGTATCCTTTAAGGGCTTGTAGAACTGACCTGCTATCGGAGAGTATACGAATAGAGTGATCCTCTACCCCCCGATTCATGATAGTTACTGCTGCCATATAGATTCCCATACATTCAGCTTGAAAAACTGTGTTATGGGTTCCTAAAGGTGTAGATATATTGATATCGAGATCCTCTGAGAAAATTCCGATACCAGTTCCTGTTTCGGTCTTAGATCCATCTGTGAAGATCCTTAGCTCCTTAGTACTAGAGCCTTTGCTCTGGTAGTCTTCATACAGTTGAATCTTGTATTTCTTATCGAAGATGAATTGCTTTGGTACGCGGTCGTTGATTGCCCGTGTTATTGGGATATTCTCAGCGAGCTCGTCCAGTATTGCAGCATGCGGTGTGTTGTAGTTTTTCCAGAGGCCCAAGGTCTTTAGGCGTAGTGCCGTCATCGCTGCCTCCTGCTGTATAAATAGGTGCAGCGGTGGGAGGTTCAGCATGGCTTCCAGCGCTGCTGTGGGTGTGGTCCTCATACACCCTGTAATAGCCATGCAGGCGAGTCTCTGGAAACGCTGTAATTTGTTGGATGCTGTGTCAAGTCTGGTCCTTGGCCACCAGACCACAGCACCGTATGTGATCATCGGGCGGATCACCGTGTTGTACAGCCACATAATTATCTTAGGTGATAGTCCCCATCGCTTTCCTATCATCCTTTTGCACTGCCACAGGGTGATACTGGCCCTTTCTATTTTGTTTTCCATATGGTTACTCCAATTTAGTTTACTGTCTAAAGTGACACCAAGGTATTTGACCTCATTAGCCAGTTGGAGTTCTTCGTTGAACAGCTTTGGTAGCCGATCTGGACCAAGCGTTCGTTTTAGTGTGAACATGACTAGTTCAGTTTTCGCAGGGTTGACTGCCAAGTCAAATTCCCTGCACCAGCGTTCTACAATCCGTAGCGCCTGTTGTGTATGGTCACAGATGATACTAGTTACTTTACCTGATGTCAAAATAGCGAGATCATCCGCGTAGCCTATTGTGTAGTAGTGGCTGGCATTGAGTTTGGTGATGAGGTCATTTATGACCAGGTTCCAGAGGAGCGGTGAAAGAACGCCTCCCTGGGGACAGCCTCTGGCTATCATAGCCGAATGCTCTTCACCCTCAAGTCTCACTACGCGTTTGCTTAACATGTTTTTGATCCAGCCTATAAGTACTGGGTTCACTCCGTGCCTATCCAGAGCGGCACTTATGCTGGTAAAGTTTGTTTTGTCGAAGGCTCCTTCGATGTCGATAAAAGTGCCTAGGCAAATGCCTTTCTGCTGAATAGCCTCCTCTATTCGACTGACTACTAAATGTAGCGCAGATTCGGTTGATTTGCCTGAGCTGTATGCGTGTTGGTTATCGTGTAAGGGTAACTGTTTTAGCGCACCTTCTCTCAGCTCTCTCTCACAAAGTCTCTCCAGAGCCTTTAGCAAGAAGGAGGTGAGGCTGATTGGTCGATAGGAGTTTGCGTTTGTATAATCCCCTTTTCCAGGTTTGGGGATGAATATGACTTTCACTTCCCTCCAACCCTTCGGTACGTATCTATAGGCCAAGCATGCTCTGAAGATAGCGGCAAGCACCTCAGCGACGGGTTCTTCCCCCCATTGTATTAGGGCAGGAAATATGCCGTCTGGACCAGGCGCTTTAAAGGGTTGGAAACTTCCTATGGCCCATTTGAGTTTCTCAATTGTGACCATCTTGTTCGCATAATGCCAATCGTCTTCTGATGGTGTAGAGTGCACATCTTGCCAGTTTATTTCGTGTGTAAAGGTACATCCCGGGAAGTGAGCCTCTATTAGGACGCGCCTGGTTTCCTCTGGCGATGTGGTGAGTGTGTTGTCAGGTTTTCGGAGAGAACCGGGTCCAGCTTGGTTCTTTTTTGCTAGTATTTTCCTTACCCTGTTTGCTTGTTGGCAAGATTCAACGTTCCCACAGAATTTGCGCCATCCCATGGTACTTCTGAGTCTTATGCATTTTTTGTAGTTGGATTTTGCAGACTTGTAATCGTCCCAATCCTCGTCCCTACATGTATTCATTGCCCTATTTAGAGCCTTCCTTAACTTTCTGCGTTTACGCTCTAGTTCCGCACCCCACCAGGGTTGCTTGCCAGGTGTCTTGGGTGCGTTGGTCTCTGGGCATGTTTCGTGGTAACTATCTGTCATGACTTTTGTAAGATATTGTACCTGTTTATCAATGTGTGTTGTGTCCATTTGAGCCGGTAAAGCTTCTGGTAATGCAAGTTTTGCATTTAGGACTTGTGAGTACCTGGCTTTGTCCGTATTGCGTGGATTTCTGCTAGGTGTTATCGGTGGTATGCGAGCCTGGAGGTCGAAGCGGATCCACCTATGGTCCGAGCATGAGGCTTCCATGGAAACATGCCATCCATTGATGATTCCTGCTGCGCCCTCAGATGCAAGTGTAAGATCAATAATTGTACGACTTCGTCTATTGACGAATGTTGGTTCTGAACCTGTATTTAGTAGGGTGAGATGCAGCTTGGAGGGGTCAGAACTAGATATGGTCACAACTACATGTTCAAAAAATTATTTGCTTGTGTCGGTGGAGTGAGGGAAACAAATGCGGGGCACAAACTTTTACGTATACTAATAAGAACTCCACCACCATCCCTCTTACATGTGGCCACACGATCACGGTCGCACCTATAAACTATATAACGCTGGTCCATGAATTCACAGTCGGCGACCTCGGGAGTAAGCCATGTTTCAGTCAAGATGATTACGTCATAAGAGCATGAAAGTATATTCATGTATAGTTCATGTAACTTAGTACGGATGCCACCGCAATTTTGGTAATATAATGTGAGATTATCCAGGATTAATAATTATTAATTTAAGTGGTATTATTGTACGTAGTATTTTATGAATAGGTAAGAGTTAGACCGACATGTTACTGTATATAGCTTTATAAATTGCACTGAAAAATATGACACTAAAATGTAGAGTGATTGCATACATAATTATAAACTTAAACGCCTTAAAGAAAATACTAACAAAAGAACAAGACAACATGGGACAAAATAGGAAAAGGTAAACATTACAATATATTATTACTATCAAGAGTTTTACTATTTGCAGCGACGCTACTACTTTTAATTTTCTTATTGATGTCAGCATGCGAACGAATTGAAAATATAGGCGAGTTATCTGACTGACGAACAAGTATAGTGGCATGCTTGACCCAGACGTACTTAAAACCACAGCGCCTGGCTATCTCTCTGTACTCGCGAAAAAGTATTTTTTTCTTAATAGTGAAGTTAGACTGAAGTGGGGGGACCTACAATCCCTAGGCGATCGGTTTTTAGGTCTTTTGCTCAGCGGAAAGCGCTGAGAATGTTGTCACGCAGTGTACGTGTTGCGAGCTTAACCACAACGTTTTTAGGCCTGCTGTTCTGTTGATGAGCATGCACCCGATGAATTGATATTATATCCCTGTGAGATATTGTGCAGTTGATCGCCGATCCAATTGAGTCCATAATAGTAAGAAGATTTTCGCTTCGTTTCTCCGGGATATTGCAGATCTCCAGGTTACATTGTCGAGCCTGCTGTTCGAAGTTGTCGATCTTTGCTTCTAGTGATTCAACGATGCCATTATTTATATTAGTATCTGTTGATTTAGCTGTGAGTTCATCAACGCGCTTTTTCAGATCTGTGTGATTATCTGCATTAAAATTAGCAGTGTTCCGTAACTCGGCAACTTCCTTATTTACTTCTCCTATCTGGGATTTAGAGGAGCTTAGAGTTTTCAGCGCGCATGGAGTGTATTTCGCATTTTATTTCAGTCAATGTAGTTTTGATACTATCGCCCATATCCACAATATGACGATTTAATTCCGTTCGCCATAAGTCTAGCTTTTCGTGAATTACTTGTATAAATTTATCGATGCCAACATCTTGTTGTATAGATCCAACACTTAGGCCATGGTTGGCCGAACGAGACTGTGCTATTTCACTATCACGGGCATAAGAGGTACTAGCCTCTAAGTTATCGCATGGCATGTTCATATAAGAAGAATCAGACGATGGCACGCTAGAGTAATTTTCCCCTACAGTGGACATCAGAGCAGAGCGGACAGGTGTATTTTGATTTGAGCGACCACGCTGGGTGACGTTATTACACGAAGAACATTTCCAGTTTGCCTTTTGCTGTTTAGTAAGGTTTGTGTACTGGCTGGCCGTTACATTCAGGCATTCGCAGTGGTACTTATCTTTACAAGAATAGCACATAAGAATTTGAGCTCCAGTTGTAAGGGGAGCATTGCAACCGCCACAACTCATGGTACTTAATTGTATTATTGTAATGTATGTTATTGATAATATTTATTACTGCAACTATCAGTAGTGCGCCACCTAGTTACAGCCGTCGGTGTTATGAAGCTTCCTCAGAACTCAGATGCACCACTATGAAAGTCAGAGCCCCTATTGTGAATCAATGGTACTAATAGAAATTCGGTCGATATAGTAGCTTCGGTCCAGTACAGGGAGCTTGCTCCTAGTTTAGTCCTTTGGGCGATAGATGTCGCTAGCTTGTGCAATGTAATGTGAATATATCGTCCCCCTAGAGCGAAAAGTCACCAAGTCCCAAAATGGCCAAAATGAGTTTTAAATGTCATCAAACTCACCGTATTTTTCTCTATCCACCTGTCTAACAATATTTTCAAAAAGTCAAATAGTTTTGGTTTTAGTAAGTGCGAAAATTCACCATGTTAGCATGTTGGATCTTCAAGGTTAACGGAACAAATACCTAAGTAGACTTAATAACTTTAATCCTTTTTCTTTAAACATTTTATCTAAATTTTCTTTGTTGTCAAACTCACGATATAGTTAATTTTAAGATAAGTGTTTTGCGGTGTTTTGTAACAAAATGTGAAAGCGAAAACTAATTAAAATATACTTGGTGATTTTTCAATTGACGCATGAAGACAGTATGCATTATTCTGCAAACGCGAAAAATACTTAAGTCTTATTAAATACTTTTTTATAAGTCGAAAACTCACTAACTGAGTTTAAACTGTAGAGTAAAAATTAATTGACATATTTCTCTTTAAAACAAATGACTTTAATTCTCAAATATGCTTAAACCAAATACCAAAAAGATAAGACTCTATATTAAACAATAACTAATGTCAAATGAAAGCTATGTTTTTTTTTCTTTTTTCCATCTTTGAGAGCTCATATCTCAAATCAGTGTTTTTCGACTTAGTGACTTTTCGCTCTACGGGGACGATATAGAATAATTGCAAAATTTGAATAAATTTGGACTAATGGTATGCACAAATTAATTAGAGCACTTCCGATTTATGTTAAAAACATAGTATCACACGGCACTCAAGGGAGTTTCATCTAATTACAGTTTCGAAAATTACTGTCAACACAGGTTCAAATCACAATGCGAACAGATAGTCACTATTTGCACAAAATTTGCTTGGTCTATTATTTCCACAGAAGCACATTAACTTTTACTCAGTAGTTATACGTTTGGATTACAGAAAATTGCACAATCTATACTTATAATAAAACTGTAACAGGTCCAATTCTGTACATTGAAGAAATTTTGAAAATTATATTTGGAGGGCATTCTATAACCGATACTGAGGCCGAAAATGTAATTTTTTGAATTTTTGTCTGTCTGTCTGTCTGTCTGTCTGTCTGTCTGTCTGTCTGTCTGTCTGTCTGTCTGTATCACGGCTGAGCATCACGCTGAAACTACTGAATGGATTCAAATGAAACTTGGCATGATTTGAGATCTTACTACGAGGTAGGACATAGGATACTTTTTATCCCGTAATCTAGCACGGTTCTTTTGGGAGAGGGGATTAAAGTCGAAAATGGGTACTTGGTTATACGCTTGATCCGATTTTATCATTTTTTCTTTATAATATAATAAACATTAGTAAGGGAACACTCATAGAGAGTTGTTATCAAGGTTTTGTAATCGATCGGGTTAAGCAACTTTAGGTAAGGTCATTAAATAGATGGGTGACCGTTTAACGCCATTTGAACTAAACGGGTCCGTGCTTCGGAGAGCAAGTAAAAAGTGGATCCCAGTTTTTAACCGACTATAAAAAAGGAGGTTATGTACCTATTCGATGCGAATGTCTGTTATTAAAAGTTTAGTTAACGTAAAAATAGCGCAGGCGGAGCTGCGTGGGTCAGCTAGTTCTTAATAAATTAGTAAATTTAATCGAAAGCTAATTTACGCACGTATACACGCCTACCCTCTTATCTTTTTTGTATAGGCATATATAATATAATAAGGCTGTAAAATAGCGCTGCTATGCGCCGTAACGTCGAGATAACGTCGAGACCACCGTTGAGATAATACTACGAGGAAGTAGAACACTTTTATCCCAAAATGTTTTACTTTCCTGCTTCGAGCTGGCCTACAGTGTATCCTGCCTGGTAGTGGATATCTATCACGGACTATTCGGAAATCGCAGATAAGTACAGTGTTGTATACCCATACATAACAGTACGACAGTACCTGATCACATAACCGTGATCAACCATCAGGAGACCATCCCCATATTTTTTCTCCTCCTTTCTACGTATGTAGTTTATTCTGATGTTATCTTGTCTTTATTTTCATAGCTTATGATTATCCTTTATTCTTTCATCCCTTTTTTAACTGCAAGTTTCTTTTTTTAAGCCTCTTTTTCACTTATTTGCTTCTTCGGTTTTACTAAGAAGAAGTGACAGCTACCAGCTAGAAAGCTGCCTAGCTAGAATCGTCTTCACTTTGTATCTTGACGCTTAATAAATTTTAATAATTTTCAAGATGATTTAGTTGTTAGTTGTAGCCTTACAAAGTGTAAGGCTTAACCACTTATCATTTAAATGTATCCTAAAATTCTAAATATTAGACCAATTAAAATCTAAATACTATTCGACTTTTAGGTCTAACCTTAGTAAACCTAATTCATCTGACCCGTTCAAATTCATCTGGTCTTATGAGCCAGATAAATCCAGTTAAATGAGGGTCCGATAAATGAGGATTTTGTAAGAAATCGAATCCAGTTTCTTTATTTATAAACGCACAACACGAAAGAAGTAATTAATGGTAATAAATAGTCCAATAAAACACTATGTTTCAGTTACAAAACTTAAGTTCGTGCATTATGTTCATAAACGAAGACAAATTAATTATGCTACTTACCTTACAAAAGCCAGGTGACGCGTTTTCATCGCACTTTTTCATTAAAATACGCACTGACGCAAGCGACGTGTGTGATGGGTCGAGGCAGCCTGGTGCGACCAATCACGACTTCATGTAATAATATGAAATACTTTAAGACTACATACGTTTAAATACTGTCCCGACACATCGAGCCAGACAAATTATAACATTAGTCGTGGACAATTTTAAATTTTAAATGTTATGTTATTCTTAAAATACTAAATTTATTAGGATATTTACAATGAAAATATTAAGAACCAATATCTGGATATCGATACAACTTACTAAATTTAGTCTATTATTCTTATTTATTGCAGAAAATAGTGTAGTCCAACAAAAAAACGGCGTTTGGACGCGCCATATTAATTAGATTTTAATGTTATCTGACAGTGGAAGAGAAAGATAATTCAACGTAGAAGATTTAATATTCCTGTCAATAGAGACAGGCGCCTTAGAGAAATGAGCATTAAGTACATTAAGGTCTACGTTGTTAGTACTACTATCTGAGGCTTTTCCAATACCTAGAGACTTGAGAAATTGCCATACTTGTGATGTACTGAGATTTTGAATGGAATTTTGAATGTGGCGTCGTTTAGCATCTCTACACATACGACTGCAGCGATTTCGTAGCCTCTTATATTGAACCCAATTCTCGTCCATAGGTTGTCGTTTAAACATTCGTTTAGCTTTATCCCGTTTAGACATAAACATTTTGATAGACTGAGACAACCATGGTGCAGGTAGATGTTTCACACGGACTTTTTTTAGAGGTGCATGATAGTCATAGATATTTAACAGAAATTTTGTAAACGTTTCTACTTTGGCATCCAAATCATCACAGCAGTAAATAGAAAACTAGTTATTTTGGTATCACCGTGACTGTCGTTCCAGTTCCAAGAAAATCACAGTGAAAAATCACCATTACTTTGTCACGTCGATCACGTACGTCACTAAATACAAAATGGTTCCATGATTCTAAGTGATTTATCCTGCGCGTAACAATAACTAGTAAGTAATAATAATTCGAAGGCGATCGATTTAATATAGTTTTTAATGTTCACTTTCAAAACTTAAATAAATATATCTTATATCACTAAAACAATTACTTAACTGGTTTTAATTTAATTAAATTTATAATGTACCACAACTTTAGGTACAGTGCCATTAGCATCGTTAAATGTCTGGTATAAGATTTATCAATAGATATAGTCAAATATTACTATAAATATGCAATAGTTAGTAATCCACATCTCAATTAATAATTCTATTTTATTTTCATGAATTTTTATTCATTATTTCTAGCAATAATTAGTTAAATACGGATTACAAACTACTATCTCCCTCTATCGCACTGAAGCCGAAGGCGCCCGAAGTTAGTCGAGGTTATTTCGTATCTCGACGTTGTTATTTCGTATCTCGACGTTATTTCGCATTGTCGTGATTTGAGTGACTGAGAACGAGATATCAGTTGGAACTATGGAGCTAAAAAGGAACGACATACGTTACTTGGAACGTTGATCGCTTGCGACAAGTTACAGTGATGACTTTAGACGACGGATCACGGTGATTTTTTCACTGTGACGTTATTTATCACGCACCTCTACAATGAGGAGCCCTATGATATGTTTTTCAGTAAAAATCATGTCAAAACTGCGTTTCAAAGAATCACCCAACAGCAGCGCGAGATCCGGAGCTTGTTATCATGAAGTACTTGCTTGACAACATAAATACTATGTGAAAGTGTTTTGTGTCTTGCCTGACGAGATATGCTTAACAGCAGAAGTTAAATGTGAGCCACTGTGATTTTGGTTCGGTCATGCTCGCCATCGAAAAGTCTTTGCTTGTGGCGGCTTCGTGTGGCGGGTCACCCCCTTCCATCTAATATGATTGAGGGGAGTGATGGCTGCTGCTCGAGTCAACTCGTGCGTGGGTGCTGCTTGGGGGGACTGGTCCGACTACTATCCCTTTGGCCTTTTAGTTTGTTGTAATTTTTGTCGTAATTTATTGTTTTCTTCTTTTCTCCCTTGCTTTATGTTTCGAACGGCAGGACACAATATCGCTAATGTCGATTCATTTGTAACAAAACAATGTTGAAAAAAAAGTGAAAAAATTACACACCCGCTGAGTTTCTTGCCGGATCTTCTCAGTTGAGACCGCGTTGTGATCCTTTAAAAAATGACCTTTTAAAAAAATGACCATTCAATAGTGCTAGCGTTAAGCCTATTTGAAATAAAGATTTTTGAGTTTGAGTTTGACATGTTGAAGCTTAGCGCTCAGATGGTCATCATCACAGATTCCGCGTACTCTTTGAAACAAAGATTTACCCACGGTAGCTAACTGTGTTGGGGGATGATGAGACTCACAATTCAAGTACCTACCTGTATAGGTTGGTTTTCTGTACACAACACGGCTTAAGGTATTATCAGGATAACGCATTACTAATACATCTAAGAAAACTAATGAGTTATTTGACTCCAACTCCATTGTGAATTTAATTTTAGGATTGATCCAGGAATACTCAATACGCGATATATTCCGTAAGAGTAAATTAATTACAATGTGTATTATACGCGTAAATAAAATACAACATTAATGAAGTTTATAATAAAAACCGAGCCTCAAGTTGTCTTTTTGTGTTTATTCTGCTAGCAGTACAGAAACTGTTTAAAAAACGAGTGAACTGGTTGAAATTTAGGATTTTTCTCTTGGTTGAAACACACAGTAGAGGGCGTTATTTAGCGTAATTTTGTACGCTGTACTACGCTTCTTTTAAAAAATCATGACCAGAACGACGTTACTATAGGCAGTTTATTATCTTCAGATCAAGGTTCTTGTAGTTCTTGCTGGGCGTTCGCCGTAACAGCGGCCGTTGAAGGACTCTTAGCGAGGTCCAATGGAGGGCAACTCTATGACCTGAGCGAGCAGTCGCTGGTGGACTGTGCTTGGGGGTAAGTTCACCACCATTCACTACATTGTACCTAGATAAAAAACATATACCTATCTAAAATCAAGTAAGTAAATTAAAAATATTGTGTTCTTAGTCGCTTGTACCTTTTTCTTCAAAAAAACAACTTTCTTTTTCTTTTTCTTCTTTTTTTTTTTTTTTTTTTTTTTCTTTTTCTTCTTTTTTTTTTTTCTTCAAAAAAGGAGGTTCTGTATTCGACGCGTATGTATGTAATATTAACAGAAATGCGTAATATTCATATATGTTAGTCTATGTGGGCTTCTAAACAAATTTACCAAATTTCACGAGTGTATGTATGTATGTATGTATGTATGTATGTATGTATGTATGTATGTAGGTTTGTCCGCGGATTTCTCAGAAACTACAAGTCCGATTTCAAAAATTCTTTTTGCAATAGTTAGAGTATTTTTCAACTTAGGGTAGAGTACAAGTTTCATCAAAATCGGTCGAGTAGTTTAAGAGATATAAACTTTTTATGTTTTCAGTAAGTTACTGTAATGTAGACGTTCGAGTTGCGTGATAGTGGGAGGCGATTCTCGCACTTTCGAATCAATCACGAATTCGAAAAAATATTCGAATTCGAACTATTGGCGACTAAAAATCACGTAATTGTATTCTCGACATGTCGAGCCCAACCTATTTCGAACGCTAGCCGCTCGAACTGCTTCGACTGGTCAAGACCATTCGAATCGTCATCTCGAGTTCGAATCACAACAAATGTCAAACCTTGCCGTATAATATGATTATAATTTTAAGATGAGTACCGTATTCCTAGATTATTTTATTCAACATAACATTATTGGATAGTTTATTAAAGTACAACTACACTTTACGAAGTCCTCACACTTGATTAAAACTTAATTCATTACCAAACAAACAATCAACAACATAGACTATTAATTAAGAGATACTGCGATCGACAGCCAATTAAGATAAAATCATTATGCCGACAAGATTATATACACCTAAACATCACATAAACGCCTTTAAGAATACGGACAACAATAATAAAACTTATCTTTTTATAAATAACCTTTCGGGCATACTAAAACAAAATCGTAAACATAAATACATAAACATATGGTATTTTTGTTTTAATTTTTACTTCACCGAAAGACAGGCAAAGGTACTAGGATCATACAGCCACAGACTACTAAGTAAGAACCATAGATTTATAAAAATCTATGGTAAGAACACACAGCTTTGTGTATTTGTTACTCATTAATTTGTGATAAATGATGTGAAAAATCGTACAAAATGTCGTTCTACCACTTTATAGACGTCAACCACTTTAAAGATATGCTTTTCTACTAAAAACATCCCATCCGGTAAAAAAACCGTATCAATTACTTGAACGGAGTGACTCGCGGGACATTTATCTTTCATAATGGCAACAATTTCCTCATTCGAATAGAGATTATTTCGAAGTTTACTTCGATTGTTGCCCAGAATACAAGATTCGAGAAAATCACTTCGAGTTACGAGATTTCTTAGTAGAGATAGGCTTCGTATTGCAAATTCGAAATCGAAGTCAATTCGAAGTAAGCGAGAATCGCCCCCCTGATACCTATCTTGGTAAAATAAGTCCCTAAAAAGTGTTAAATAAACTATTTTTAAAAAAATACAAACCGACTTCAAAGTAAATTCTCTAAAAAGCATAAAATAACGAAAATATTATTGAAGTTGGTGCAGAATATACACAGCAGGTACGCTAACACCAACTTCAATAATATTTTCGTTATTTTATGCTTTTTAGAGAATTTACTTTGAAGTCGGTTTTTATTTTTTTAAAAATAGTTTATTTTACTAATATTATTATTACTATTTTTCTAAACAATTATGTCAAAAATAGGTTATCATATTAATAATGAAAAATTTGATTGAGAGCTGGTCGCACTCTGCGTTAGAAGGGAGACTGAAAGGTTTAACTTATCTAAACATCCTTCTCTGGAATTCTTTCTTCTAAATAGACCTCTTTGTTGAAGTTGGACAGAGCATCTCTACTCTAGTATGCCTGTGGACCGACCTAACTGGATAGTCTGTCCAAGGTAAATCTAGGTTATAACAGCAGTCAACAACTTTCAGTGTATCATTCCCAACAACTACCGGTACTAGTGTAATAGAGATATTAGATAGCTTGATATTCATCGTCTTCTCCATGCACTAGTGCGTAATGTCATCATTACGCACGTGTGTCTTATAGCTAGGTTTATGGCCCTAAAAGCGATGTACCTATTTGTATTATAGCTTACTTTACGAGCAAGTGTGTTGGAAACTATTTTTAGAAAACTAAAAACCGACCATCTGCCACCATATTGCTGCTGTAGAGGTATACGGTTTCTTTTAAAATGGATGCCAAGCTAAATAATTTTCCAGCTATGACACTCTGGGTTGCATAGGAGGCCCCACGGCCGATACTCTGCAATACGTGGTCGACCACGGAATACCCACGGAAGAGGAGTACGGCAATTATTTGGAGACCGTGAGTATCCTTCTAATCATTTTTGAACGCACAAAAGTTATACTATACTTTTCTTTGTTTTATCCATCTTGGTACAAAAATATCACACTAAGTTAACTTGAAAGAATCCACAACAAGCGCAATGATCATGGTCACGGGCGTTCGACGCTTGCCGAGGTAACGTCGCGCGTCGGCCGTGATCTCACCTGGGGGGCGATTCTCGCTTACTTCGAATCGACTTCGATTTCGAATCTGCAATACGAAGCCTATCTCTACTAAGAAATCTCGAAACTCGAAGTGATTTTCTCGAATCGATTCTGGGCAACAATCGAAGTAAACTTCGAAATAATCTCTATTCGAATGAGGAAAATGTTGCCATTATGAACGATAAATGTCCCGCGAGTCATTCTGTTCAAGTAGTTGATACGGTTTTTTTACCGGATGGGATGTTTTTAGTAGAAAAGCATATCTTTTAAGTGGTTCACGTCTATAAAATGGTAGAACGACATTTTGTACGATTTTTCACATAATTTATCACAAATTAATGAGTAATAAATACACAAAGCTGTGTGTTCTTACCATAGATTTTTATAAATCTATGGTTCTTACTTAGTAGTCTGTGGCTGTATGATCCTAGTACCTTTGCCTCTCTTTCGGCGAAGTAAAATTAAAACAAAAATACCATATGTTTATGTATTTATGTTTACGATTTTGTTTTAGTATGCCCGAAAGGTTATTTATAAAAAGATAAGTTTTATTATTGTTGTCCGTATTCTTAAAGGCGTTTATGTGATGTTTAGGTGTATATACCTATATAATTGGCTGTCGATCGCAGTATCTCTTAATTAATAGTCTGTGTTGTTGATTGTTTGTTTGGTAATGAATTAAGTTTTAATCAAGTGCGAGGACTTCGTAAAGTGTAGTTATACTTTAATAAACTATCCAATAATGTTATTTTGAATAAAATAATCTAGGAATACGGTACTCATCTTAAAATTATAATCATATTATACGGTAAGGTTTGACATTTGTTGTGATTCGAACTCGAGATGACGATTCGAATGGTCTTGACCAGTCGAAGCAGTTCGAGCGGCTAGCGTTCGAAATAGATTGGGCTCGACATGTCGAGAATACAATTACGTGATTTTTAGTCGCCAATAGTTCGAATTCGAATATTTTTTCGAATTCGTGATTGATTCGAAAGTGCGAGAATCGCCTCCCTGCCCCTTATCACTTCCGTGCGCATGGTGAATACCGCCATCTATCACTCCCGTGCGCATGGTGAATACCGCCCCCTATCACTCCCATGCGCATGGTGAATAAATTTTCCATAATTTTGTGGCGGATAATTTAATAAATGCTAAAATTAACTATGTTTTTTTGGTATTGTATAATAATTATGAGCTATTAACATTTACTGGACCGGAGTCAAGTCTGTAGAACACCTATTCAGACTAGCCATGGATAAAGTGAAGTTTCGGTATCTAACCGCCAACTTTCAGTAATGGAGAAGAAGAAGAACATTTACTTTTTATTTGATTACGTGATAAACATACTTACGCACTGTATACGGTGTTAACGTACCTGTTGTGTATATTTTGCACCAATTTCAATCATATTTAAATTATTTTATACTTTTCAGTGTTATTGAAGCAGGTTAATTTTTTTTTATATATTTTATATATGTATAGATAGATAGATGTAATCCTAAGAATTTTTTTTTTCACGCCGGAACACAGCAATGCTTACACACTGCTGCTTGGCGGCAGAATATCTGACACTGCGGTGGTACCTACCTGGACGGTTCCTTGCACAAGGAACCTACCACATAGTAAAACCTGGTTATTTGTGGTTTACCAATGACACTGTATGTGTACATATAAATAAAAATGTCTCATAGCCAACACACAATGCATATTATTTACGTATATGGGACCGATCTTTCTCCACATCTCCCGTGTTTTCCAGAACGGTTACTGCAGAATTGGTAATATGAGCAAGACATTCTCCATCCGAGGATTCACCGCAGTGACACCGTTACACCCTAACGCCCTGAAGCTGGCCCTCTACAAGTATGGTCCAGTGGTAGTCCAAATCCACACGAGCGACATGCTGAAGCACTATTCCAGCGGAGTGTTCTACGACGTCAATTGGTAAGTTCTGGATAAACAAAATGAAATTCAGCGAACCTGAGGTGGGTGAAGACTAGACCCTGAGCTATTGCGAAGACTACAGGGGAAGTGTGCATTTTTCCTTTCCTAATTAGGTGCTAAAGCGAGCTTCTGGCTTAGGAGAGTCTTGCGTAGTCCGACCATCGGGACGGGTTTTCATCGTCCGCTGAAAGACGTCCACTGGCCTACTTGGCAGGAGTCTTGGGGATCGCAGTATATATAGGTCGTGATAGGTAATCCAATAGAAAGACGCTGCATTTTTTTATACTACCAAGAAGGCAAGCAAGTTTACGGCCCGCCTGATGATAAGCAGTCATCGCAGCCACTCCAAAAGAATCACTACGCGTTGCCGACCCTTAAGACATTAGATATTAAGGCTTTGTGGCCGGTAATTTCAGCAGATACAGTGCCCTTCACGCCGGAACAAAGCAATGCTTACACACTGCTGCTTGGCGGTAGAAAATCTGACACTGTGGTGGTACCTACCTGGACTGCTCCTTGCACAAGGACCTTACCAGCAAGTCCACCCGTGCTGCCCATCTTCTTGATTTTCCACACCTAACGGGAGGAAATGGGAGGTTGCTATACTTAAGCGGACACCCCACAGTTCGGGGAGGTATTAGTGGGTTGGGATTCTACATTACCTGACGTCAACCCCTACGGAGACCGGGAAGTTTTTGAAGGTTTCATCAGGCACAGGATAAAACAGTAGGAACTAGCTGCGTGAAAAAGTAAAAGTACGTAGTTTGATTTCAATGTGTAATATTCGCGTAAGTAAAAGACAACATTAGCTCCGTGAAGTTTAAACGGTCTATTCCACTTTGATCACCTGGGTGATTAAAGTGGAACAAGTTATTCCACTTTGATCACCTCGGAAACAAATCACCTGGGTAATTTGAGCTAGGTGATTTGAGTGGAACAATTTATTCCACTTTGATCACCTCGGAATCAAATCACCTGGGTGATTTGAGCTGGGTGATTTGAATGTAATTAACTAGTCTACTTTGATCACCTCGGAATCAAATCACCTGGGTGATTTTAGCTGGGTGATTTGAGTGGAATTAATTAGTGTACTTTGATCACCTTGGAATCAAATCACCTGGGTGAATAGTAGCGACGACTCTTTTTATTTTTTATTAAACAGATGTGTGAATTCTCTGAATCCATAAAAACAATTTGATATTTTCTGTTACAGTGAAGGCCACGTGGCCGACCACGCTGTCACGGTGGTCGGCTACGGGGTTCGCGACGGCGACGAATACTGGATCGTTAAGAACACATGGGGGGAAACGTGGGGCGAGGATGGCTACATCCTCATGGCAAATAAAAACAACAACTGCTTCATACTAGAAGCCCCTTACTACCCTTATTTATAAATCATTTATTATTATCTTTAATAATCCATAATAATCCTTTAATAAATTCCACGTGATATTGAATGTGTTTTTAATTTATTGTTATATTATTTACACGAATACTACTCATTCTACGGAATATACGAGGGCTATGTTTTTCGGGAGTAGGTATGTATGTACTATTGCGGACACTAACGGTGTCAATCAAAATCGTTTGAACAAAGTTAAGTGCGCTACCCCACCTGGACGTATTTTGGGCCGGCTCGTGCAAGCGATTATCGTCCTAAGGCGATACACCGCTTGTGACCGCGAGAGTACATAAATGTCTATGGCAGCCGCTTGCTTAGCAAACTGGAAGCGGGTAAACCAAACCTGTTGCCGACTGCGGGTTCGAATCCCGCAGTCGGCAACAGGTTTGTGTAGCTGTTCCTTACAGTGGCACAATAGCTTAGAGTACAACTCGCAGATATTTTTGCCTACTTTCTGTGCACGCCACTGGGGAGGGTGGTATCTTACCCGGACACCCTACGGGTGGTTTTAACATACCTACTTATTCATAATCAAATGCGGCTGCTGTACTAACTAGATGGTAGGTCTCTGCCCCTACGGAGACTGAGTATCTTTTAAAGACTTCCCCTCCCCGATGACCAAAAAATGCTTCACACTAGTAAAGGGACTCAGGGACTAGTAAAGAAAACATCAGTAGGTACTTTCCATGACCTTTATTTTACATATATATTTTTTGAAATTCATTTTTAAATTGAAATTCATTTTTGAAAGGCAGTTTCGTCTCGTAGCAAACGTGCAGCAATGTCGGCAATGAGGGCTTACTGTAGCAAATGTCTTTTTTTTGGCCTATTGGTCACACACACGCACAAACACACGCGCACGTACATAGACACGCGCACACACACAGGCACACATGCACAGACACACAAATGGGGGCGCGCCCGCACGCACACACTGACACAAGCGTCGAATGCGAAAGTAGGTAATCTCTCATAAACTCTTGCCATCACATCTTAACACACTGCACTGCTTACACATTACCACTCACCGGCAAAATATTTGTCATTAAAGCGGCACCTACCTGGACTGTTCCTTGTTCAAGGTATCTACGAGTATATCCTAGTAAATGAATGAATGTAAAGTACAGACCCTCCCCCCTTAGAGCATTAAACCAATTAATTGGTGGTTCCCCTTACCCCCATTGTTTAGTGACCGCAAACCACCCACTTCTCAAGGTTAACCCTAAGCTGATGATTATGTACAGGCTCCAGGCTGGCGCAATCGTGGCGTAGGTACCTGAAGGAACTCTTCGAAACGCCAGCAACAGAGTAAGGGCTAGGGCAAGCACAATGGAACCAACTGGATTCCGATGGTTACCGGGCCCGATTAATTGCCACCAACAATAGAATAGAATAACCCTTAGCTCCTATGGACTTGATTTTTAACTCCTATCCGTTTTAAGACATCAAACATACAGCACTAAAATATGAGACGAGATATGGCAAGCACTAGCTCCAAACATATTTAGAGCCTGAAATGAGCACCGCCTTAAATACCGGGTCACAGTAAGTTTACAGTGCAGTGTACGAATGAAGAGGTCACCGTAGGGCGTTGGTCAGATTATGTGTCATTCTTACCAATCTAAACGTCCCTGGTGGCTTCTCCGTTCAGACCTCGTCAGATGCACACAGCCTACCTACCACCTAATCAATGCGAGCCCTCTTAAAATTTTGCACCGTTCAGCCCCGGACTGCGGAAAAAGTGACTGCAAAACTGTCTGTCTTACTCTATATAAGCCGGTGGCAAGGTCCCATCTCCAGTTCTCCTCATTCTATCCCTAGCCACTTCCTCGGAGACCGTCTTCAAATCATAAGCCAACCCGAACCAATGAAACAGCTCTATAACCGATGTCATGATACTGAAGACCCTGCCGAATTCATTGGACTTGTAATCGCACGGGAAGACGTGATGGTAATTGTGGAATCCTTCTCCGAAGCTTAGGTAATAGACTGGCATGGTCTGAGCAGCTCGTATCTTCTTGTCGTAAGGCTTCGTGCCGTTAAGGTGAGCGAAGCTGTTGATGCAGAAGGTACTGTTCAAATTGACGATGTATCTGAACATGTTGAGGTGCCAGGCGACGGTGTATGACTCCCCCCAGAGGGCAGGAATGATGGTTGGCAGAACGAATGCGATTAATGGTATGAACCACATACCATGCCTGAAAAAGCAATATTAATATGTATTTTCTGATGGTGACGTCGTTATCATCAGCAAACAAAGACATCCACTGCTGAACAAAGGCCTTCTCGTTAGAGGTTGCCATAATCCTCACGCTTGGTAGGAGTCTTGGGGATCGCAGTAGGTATGGGTGGTATTCAACAGAAAGACGCTGCTGCCCGTCTTCTTGTTTTCCCTTAGTCGCTGGACGTACAGTACGGGTACCCATCGGGAGGAGATGGGAGTGTGCTACTCTTACCCGGACACCCTACGAGTGGTTTTAAGATATTCATAATCA
Organism: Furcula furcula; assembly: GCA_911728495.1. NCBI lineage: Eukaryota > Metazoa > Arthropoda > Insecta > Lepidoptera > Notodontidae > Furcula > Furcula furcula. The sequence continues at coordinate 3,585,167 of OU452264.1, read as the reverse complement.
AACTAGGTGGTAGGTCTTTTGGGATGGTCCAGGTAGATACCACCGCAGTGTCAGATATTCTGGCACCAAGCTGTGTTCCGGTGTGAAGGGAACTGTAGCTGGTGAAATTATCAGGCTCAAGAGACTAATCAACGAGTGTCTCGAGCGACGAGCAGCAGTGCACTTCAGTTGTTTATAGGCAGGCGCGTCGTTTACCATCAGGCGAACGTCTTGCATGTGGTGAAGCAACCGTTGATGGAAGCGCACTTCTTATCAACACAAAGAAAAATACAACTTTTAAGAAGAGTCTATTGTTGAACCTACCTGTGTTGGAAATTTAGTATAGGATTGCTCTTGACATCGCTAATATCAATCTGTTTGCCCCGTTCCTTCACCTCAGGGTGTTTTCTCACCAACAACCATCCAACATGGGAGTAGAACAAGCCACGGCTCGCGTTATGGGGGTCGGCGTCAGTGTCGCTGTACTTATGGTGCAGACGGTGATCCCTGACCCAGTGGACCACGCTATGCTGGTTGGACATCGACTGACACAGCATTAGGAACACTTGCAGAGGGCGCTTTGCTTTGAAACACTTGTGCGACCAGAGTCGGTGGACGCCCACCACGATACCAATACTTGATAGCCAGAAGACGATGGTATCTGTGAAGAGAATGAATTAATCTCAGTTCCAGTGTAGAGTCTATACCCCTATGTACAAAGCTTACTAAATCTTAACAATTATACATCAATAATACGACCTTTTTAAAAAAAAATTGAACCGACTTCAATATCACTGAAAAGTAAGTATATTGCAGTCGGTTCATTTTTTTTTAAAGATATTATTTTAAAGTTTTTAGTGATATTTTCATACTTAATGATTGAACCATCGAACACGGTAAAATGATCTAGGTAGATTATGGCCACATTATATATATAAGCCAGATAAACCTTCCTCTTGAATCACTGTATCTAATAAGAAAAACCGCACCAAAATCCGTTGCGTAGTTTTAAAGATCTAAGCATACGTAGGGACAGACAGACAGCGGGAAGTGACTTTGTTTTATACTAGGGGAAAGTGGTCACCCTTCGTACACTTTTTACATATTATTTTTTTACTCTTTGGTCAATGGTCAAAATTACCTAGTTTATGCACCTAAGTGTAACAAATATATCATAGTTACTAAAAACTTTGAAACTATTATGTCAAACGATTAAAGGGTTTAATAGCCATTTTTCTACGATAAGATATTTGTACGAACGCACCCCACAGGTGGGGTACTTTCATACAGCGAGTGGGGTACTTTCGTACACGATGGGGTAGATTGGTACAGGGTAATTAAAAAGGCTATTAAACTAGTTAACTTTATATGAAATCACAAAAAATAATGTATTTATCATAAAAATAACTTAATAATGTTTAACTTGACACATAAATAATCAATTGTTCTTCCGTAAAATAACGAAAAATATTTTACTTTTTGATAATTCTAAAATTTACTATCAGTCTGTAAAAGATCTTTATAATCAATATGTGTGGGATCTTTGTAATAAATCTTTGACAATTGAAACTTAAAGTAGGTATATAAACATTTGGTTGTTATTTTAGAACTTATTGCACACTAAAATTATTTAAATTAACTGCAAAATTAAAATGTCTAGCCATTCTAGGTGTAGAATCGGCTAGTGGCGGAGGATCATGGTGATGCCTCCAAAATACAAAGTATCTATATCTTCTACATCAGGGTAATAGAATCGCCATGATGATCTCAGTTTCTTCCGAAGATAAGATACTTTCACCTCTTCGGTTCGCGTAACCTTTTTTATACTTCCGCACCATGATTCTGCAATCAAATATTATTCAAAAGATTTACTTAATAAAACTAAGCAGCTAAGCTAAATAAAAGGTTTCTGATCGATATAAATAAAAAGTACCTTATTGCTTAAAACAAATTTTGACAGGTACCTACTGTATATATTTCATAAAAAAAATGAATTTTTATGTACTGGCAGTAAATAAGATATTAAGGGGGTGCATTCGTACACGTACGAATGTGCCCCATGCAGTACTGTCCGAATGTGCCCCAGGCCATACTCTAAAATTAAAATTACAACTTCAAATACATTCTACTTTAGTATGAGAAATATTACAATTAAAGCTTAAAATAAACAATGACAACATTAATTAATCATCACTATTTAGTCAAAAACATAAAAAAAACTTCTTACAATAACGAACTAAACTTTAGTGTAAAAATTACTTACCACGCACGGAAACACTTAACGTCTTATCAGCTCATACAGCGTGGCGCTACTGCCCCGAAGTTCCGTTAGTAACATGGTGGCCGGTATGTCTATCATGCACACAAGCAAAGGCGTGTTTGTGTGCCGTTTAGTTTTTCTTCTAGACTTACCGTACGAATGTGCCCCGCGTACGAAGGGTGACCACTTTCCCCTATGTAGTGATAGTACATGTTAAGCCCCTTCCTCTTGACCCATGCGGAGGTTATTGCCCAACAGTGGGTAAAAAACAAGAGCATACATTAATCATATTATAAAAAATAGAAAAGGAAAATACATTAATCGTAATATGATTAATGTATTTTCCTTTTCTATTTTGTTGCTATACCACAGCGGCTAATCTTTGATTTCTATATTTTATTTGATTTAGGCCCAAGTGCACCGATATAATTTAAACGTCCGTTATCTATTTTTCAGAATCGATTATCTATTTTTCACCACCACCATAACCCGGGTTATGGGCCCTTAACAGACCATTATCTTAACCTAGCTCGACACCCCTGTTCACCGTTAAGAATTGTTAAGTAAGAAGTTAAGGGGGTAACAACGGTAAAATTGCAAAAATAGCCTTAGTTTAAAGAGTTCGATGGATCAATCCGCTATTGCATTGGCTATGAAAATTATATGTACTTATACCTCAGATCTTCAGCAAATAGTTTTATTGATTAGATATTGGATTAAGTATAACGTTTTCAAGCAATATGTATTTAAAAAATGTACTATGTTGGATATGAATTGCGTTAGCGTTCAACATCCGTTCATCGGATAGACGTCAAACTTGGACTATTAAAAAGCACATAATCTATTCTACAATTTGTATTGATTACATTTCTTAATTTCATACATGTTTTACAAGAAATTATAGAAAAACCACGTACGCTATGCATTTCCCCTTGCAGCGCCCCCGCGATCGCCTTCTATCAGTCCTTCGTGGACTGTTACGGCGGGTGGACGTGCTCGAATTTTTTTTGACAAGACGAAATTAATTTAAATGATTTTGAACATATTTTTAATTAAGATATGTTACAAATGGTATAATTATAACATTATAAATCATTTCAAATGAAATCTATACATGTATATTTAATTAAATATATTTTTATGGTAATAACATATTTTTGGTTCATCATAGAGTATACGAAAGTATTGTTGCCGAGTATTATGCCTAACTTTTAAAGCGTATCAGAGTCATATGATCTTACTAATTTAAATCGTATTTTATACTGTGTAGGTCAACAAAATGACATACATTATGATATCATTTATCCTTTACATTATGATTTTTTTGTCAAAACATTAACGGTGTTATTATTACTATCATGTTGGTTTTTGCAACTTAGCAACGAGTCGAGTACATGGGTTGGCTTGGTGGTGAGCAACACGCTTACCTACGGACAGTTGCATTGGACAGTTGCTCGTCTTTTGAGACATCTGGATGGTTAAGTTGGAAGGGTACTTGTGTGCTATCTAGGTGGCGCCACTTTAATCTTAGATTTCTTCCGCTGTGTAACATAAGTAGAAGGTCACTGTAGCTGGCAAAAAAACTATTGGACCAAAAGGCTATAATTATAGTTTTGGATGACAGGGACAGGAAGAGACTTTTCTATGGGTGGGTGCTTCGATTACTATCAGGTAATACCTTTTTACTTAACTAAGTTGCGTAACAATAAACTGATGGTGTTGTAAACTATTTTCCTTCAATCTAGTGCCTTCGCCTCTCTGTCAGTGTTCTACGATAAATAATGAGTACGAACAAACTGCCCATCATATACTTTGGGAGTGCAGTCTCTGGCAACATGAGCGTAGCCTTATGCTAGACAGTTTGGTTGTGACATCTGGAGTCGTATATTACATGGACCTTGTGGCGACTAAGGAGAACTTCCGTGCGTTCAAACGTTTTTGCCATACCTATTATTGGAAACAAGTTTGAAAAATCAAATAGGCCCCTTAAAATATTAGCAGAATCCGTGGTGCCTTACGGGTGGACTAGCCTTCATTGGTCCGCCTGTAAGAGTCTTCCTTTTTGAGGTTGTATCAACCGTTTATTAATTCTTTGCTTGTCTCCCGCTTTGCAAAGGAGGGAAGTGGAATATATGTATTTCCGACTCCTCCTATCTACCTTTTTAATTAAATTTGTTGCGGGTTCCAAGACAATTTAGCGTTCCCCTGGGACTCGCCAAGGGTCAAACCTCGGTGTCTTCAGTGGTGACCACTGTAGATCCTGGCTTACAGGAGTAACAGTGGTGGGAATGAGTGGTGGGATTAGTCCCAAAAAAAAAAAATGATGGTGTTGTTGGCAGACACGAGAAAAAATACCACCGTATATGGTTTTAGAGTAACTAACATATTAATAATAATAATAATATATTAGTTAGTCTAAAACCAGATTGTTTATTACAATCAATGTCAAATGCTCCGCGTAGTTCAAACCCCGCAAGAGGTACAGAACTCAAGATGAAGTTACGTTACGTTCATAATATGACGTTACACTAAAAAAGACTATTACTGAATTCGTGCGTTCAATCAAACAGTGCTACGGATTCCTTTGGCAGCCACGTATATTGAATAACAACACAGGTCAGCTGATTTTGTAGTTTACTACCCTGGCCGCTGCCCTTAAGGTCTTGGGGTCGATTCCCACACAGGAAAAACATTCATGTGCATGAACATAATCTGTTTGTATTGAGTCTGGGTCATTTTGACCTGTACTTAATGATGTAAAAAGTTAAGTATCTTATCATAGTTTCAGTTCGATGACCATTATGGAGTCGATCGCGGAACTCATCAACATCATCATCAGCAGCCGAAACGTCTACTGTTCAACAAAGGTCCTCTCTCCCTTGGAGGGGAGGGGTTGTCATAATCCCCACGCCTGGCAGGCGGTTGGGAATCACAGTATAGGTGGTAGGTAATCCAATAAAAAGACGCTGCTGCTCGTCTTCTTGTTACCTTTTACGGACACCCAATGGGAGGAGATGGATGGGTGCTATAATTTTTATCACGGAACTAATTGTCGCAATAATAATAATTTATGATTTTTGGGTTTGCACGACTTGGGTCGACGTTTGCACGACTTGGGTATCTGGTCTTGAGTAAGGTTGGATGCTAGCAAGCTTCCAAGATTCGGGTACTTGTGCCGCTCTTAAAGAGAATATACGCATTAGAATAGGAAACACTACAGTTACACGCTTCTTTAATAATACCGCTAGTGTCTCATCAGGGCCACTGGCATGCATTGCAGCATCTTAAGTCACTCTCTTTATCAAACTCGAACATCTCAATCAATCATCAATTTGGTTTCAGTTCATTTTTCCAGGGATCAAAAAGCTTAACTATCAGATGGATGTTTATTGGTTAGAGAATTTGGAACTCAGGAAATATATTAAAAAGGTCCCTTTTTAAGAAAAAAATCTACCTTTTAAGAAAAAAAAAACTATATTTTGAAGGCTCTGTTAAACGCTTTTGTTTTGACGTGCAGAACAGAAACCTTAGAATTTTGTGCATAGTTTCATTTCAAATACGCTTACAGTAGTCACGGCGGATCTTTGTGTGTCTGAAGTTGGCTGCAAGACGCTGCGCAGTAGCTATTTTTAAACGGTTTTATTTAGCTCGACCCGTACGGAATTTATTTGTTTATTTATTTGGGTCAAAATTAGAAATTGAAATTTAAGCACCTTCCCGTTGTCAGATTGATCTGAAATTTGGTACACACATTTAATTTAGATGACAATACAATATAATAAAATCAATAACATTATAAATCTAAGATGGCCGCCGATACAAAATGGCGGATTACATATTTTTCCTTAACCCCCTCAATATGGGTATCAAATGAAAGGGCTACACTAGTAAAACACGATGATTATGTCAAAATTTAAAATTCAAGATGGACGCCGTTCCAATATGGCGGACTAGGTACATATTTTTCCACAACCACCACAATATGGGTATCAAATAATAGGACTACACTAGCAGAATACTGTCATTATGTCAAAATTTCAAACTCAAGATGGACGCTGTTACAAAATGGCGTATTAGGTGGGGGCATGATTAGTCGTGTCGAGAACAGTTGCGTCCAAGATTGTGTGACGTTAGAGGGGCAGATAAAAAAGAATAGGTAATTAGATACCTCGTTAGTAAGCGGTAGCTATACCACCCAAGTTAAGGTAATAAGTTAAAACGTGCCGAGGACTGTATGGCATTAGGGTGGATAAAAATATAATGTCGTAAGCGCTTCCCCCTCAAGATTGGGCGCATCTTGTTGTATATTAAGCCTTGCCCCTTTACTGGACCTCTGGGGGTCGACCGTCAAAATGCCCCTTAATCGTGGGAACAACATGATAACAATAAATAAAAAAGCAAACAAAAATAAAAACGAAACTGCTACACAACGAAAAAGAAGGCTCGAAAAGGCAAAAGAAAAGTATAGAACGAAACGTGCAAAGGAAAGTGAAAATGAAACCCACAGTCGACTACAGAAACGAAGCGAACGGTTAGCAACAGAAACACCTGAGCAACATGATACCAGGTTAATAGCACAACGTGAGAGACAAAGGCAGCTGGTAGAGTCAGAAACACCTGAGCGTCATGAGTGCAGGCTAGCATCACTACGTGACATACGAAGAGAGCTAATAGCGTCAGAAATACCCGAGCGTCATGAGTCCAGGCTAGCATCACAACGTGACAGACAAAGAGAGTTGTTAGCATCAGAAACATCTGAGCGTCATGAGTCTAGGCTAGCATCACAACGTGACAGACGAAGAGAGCTAATAGCGTCAGAAACACTTGAGCGTCATGAGTCCAGGCTAAGATTACAACGTAACAGACAAAGAGAGCTATTAGCGTCAGAAACACCTGAGCAACGCCACCACCGGTTAAATAACCAACGTGAGCGTGCACAGCAACGCAGAGCTGAAAATCATGTACAAGCGTTTGAAAATGCTATTAACACATCGTGTATACACGTTTGTGACATTTGCACGAAGCATTGTTATCCTAACCAAATTCATACTGTACGTTACAACACAGCTGCATTAGGATATCTACCTGCAGAACTGTCTTCAAAAACAACATTACTTTTATGTTCGCGCTGCCAAACACATGTGACCAGTAATAAAACAATAGCACCATCAAAGGCATACTGGAATAATCTGGATCCAGGTTCAATACCGGATGAGATTCAAGCGCTGACGCAAGCAGAGCAGCGATTGCTGTGTAGAATCATCCCGTTTGTTAAAATCGTAAAATTTACTGGGCTATACGGGCAGTACGGTTTCCGCGGACAAGCAGTGTTGTTTGCCCAAGATATCTTTGAGGTCAGTGAAAGATTACCTAATATGCTTCCAAGATCTTCCAGCCAGGTGGGTATCGTTGTAGTTACAGAACGTTTGGAGAATTTGAACATCACAAGAGAATTCACAATATCTCGCGAAAAAGTCTACAGCGCTTTAAGATGGTTAACTAGAAATAACCCGCTTTATAGAGATGTACGCATTGACGAAAATGTCCAGATTAGTGAACAAGACTTAATACGACTTAGTGTGCCAGATATACCTGAAAACCGTGAACCTGAAAGAATTGAAATTCCAAATGTATTCATTAGTATTAATGACGTTGCTAGAATTATTCGGGCTTCATGGCATCAAGGTGATCACAGCGTTTTCACTTCGGGATTTGCCGGCGTGCAAATTGTTTGAGGAAGGACAAGCATACGTGACTCTAAGTCGAGTCAAGTCTCTGAAAGGGCTATGTATTGAGGAATTAGATTATACTAAATTATCAGGTAAGAAACCATGTAATAATGATGCACTGAATGAATTAAATAGAATGAGGAATATTCGGTAGACAATTTCACTAAATACTAAAAACAAGAAAATAAAAATCGGTAAAAAAACTTTTAAGTTAAACGGTTTTATTTTATGTGCACTGAAAACTACAAAATAAATAAATAGTTACTTACCTATCAACCTACGTAGGTGATCTCGGTCATTAATATCTCTGATGGTAGTGGTTGTCATAACATGAACTATGTCAGCGGCCGAAAGGCAGTTCATGAAAGAACACTAACTCCAGGGTTTGCTTGGTAGGTAAACTAAGCAGCCCACACTATAACAAGTAGGTATTTTGACCTTCTAGTTCAGAAATATTTTAGTACTAGGCAGAATAGCTTTTAGGCATATTAGACTAAAATAAAAACGTGGGGCCCCTCTGAAATCATACCTATGGAGCATATCAGAGCATATCTTATACTTTGGTAGATCATGAGCTCGGCGTTCGCTGGTGAAGCCGTAACGGCTGGTTATTGATGGTCAAAACCTCCAGTTACGATTATAGTAAGTCGATTCAGTGGACCCTGGACTCCGGAGCTATGAGGTTTCGGATGCGACCGGGATAAACCGCTAGGATGATGATGATGAAGATTATAATAAGTCGATGCAATCCACACTTAGTATAGTAGAAAGTAATACAGAAATAGTTAATGGGCCCCACGTTTTTATTTTAGTCTAATATGCCTAAAAGCTATTCTGCCTAGTACTAAAATATTTCTGAACTAGAAGGTCAAAATACCTACTTGTTATAGTGTGGGCTGCTTAGTTTACCTACCAAGCAAACCCTGGAGTTAGTGTTCTTTCATGAACTGCCTTTCGGCCGCTGACATAGTTCATGTTATGACAACCACTACCATCAGAGATATTAATGACCGAGATCACCTACGTAGGTTGATAGGTAAGTAACTATTTATTTATTTTATAGTTTTCAGTGCACATAAAATAAAACCGTTTAACTTAAAAGTTTTTTTACCGATTTTTATTATGTTGTAGCATAGCTACATTGTTTTAAACTCATTTCGTTAATAAATAAGTAAAAGACAGCTGTTTTAACAGGACGTTGAATTACGCCTATAATGGTAGTAATAGCAACGCATAGTAATCTTACTTATTACTAATAATTTTTAACGAGGCGTTTATATTAATATACGACCTGTTTACATCGATTGGGGAATACTATGTTCTTATTTTAGTTATTTCTGGTAATAGGCGATGAAAGCTGCATCAGGCATTCCTATTATTTTCATTGATAGAACCATAGGTAAAATTTAGATACCTAGGTAAGAATCACTTTTTAATAGAGGGTATTTGATTTAAAATAGGCGGAGTCTACCGAGGGCGAGACGATGCGATAAATGCTCAGTACCCGTATTCGAAAAGTGTCGTCCAATCGTAGGCGGCCACCGAATTAGGTACTGGTTTTTCTAGACGGTTCGACGCCATCTCCACTGGAGAGGTTTCGTTTTTGACTCAGAAGATGAGCGAGCCACTGCCATCTCAGCTGAGCTACGAACATCACGCCTCATTATCGTGTTAGTCCAATACTGCCAGCGGGTTCTACGGAATTCTTAATTGCTAAAGTCTATTTATAAAATTCTATTTCTATTCTAATCTATTATTAAAGTGAATATCAACCAGAAAACCCAGTATTACTGGTAAGTTGTTTAAATTATGTAATCGCTGCTGTAGGATTTTTTAATTGTAATCCTTCCATATGTGAATAGGTACTATTAGGCCCATGTTTTACTTTATATTGTTAGGGTGTACCTTTTATTCCTGTAGACGTCTCCATAATGAGGCAGCCTCCACCAACTGAAAGCTGGTTTGGAGGGTGTCGCGTTAGGGAACGGCGTCTACAGGAACGCTTATGTGGCGTTCCAGGGTTTCTTCCTTCGGGTGAAAAGTTTCTTCCTTCGGGTGAAAAGTTTCTCCCTTCGGGCGAAGAGTTCTCCCTTCGGGCAAGAGTGTTCCCCCTTCGGGCGGAAGGCTTCGCATTTTTGCCGGCCACAAGTTCGTGGCTGTGTTGCTGACGACCGGGTCTAGTCCAGACTTCGCATCCGTGGCATGCCTGGCCACTCCAAGGAGAAGGAGGACGCCGAAGACCGCGGGAATCGCCGTTGCGTTCCCTAACGACCCCTAGTTAAGTTACAGCTATTTTTGTTATACGTGCGAACAAGCTAACTAGTAATCGACCTCCCCCTGTAACGTAACTTTCTTCTCGTTTCTATTATTTAATAAATTTGTGTAGCCCTCTTTTTGTGTTCTTATTTCTTTTGCTCGCCGACTAGGCTACAATGTTTATGTATTCAGTACTCACAACTGTACTTGCGCAATGGTTCGCCAACCCTAACTTCAGACACACAAAAATCCGCTATGACTACTGTAAGTTATAAGTAGTACGTATTCATATGGATTCCGAATGGCAGGCACAATGTATTCAGCTGGGTCGAAGTGCGTTCCGGTTGTAACCGGACCTAACTAATAACCACCAATAATATAATAGAAGTATGTATAAGTCTTACTAGTCAGGTATTGGCCATTCTATAATAGACGAACTGAACCTTTGATATGAAGTTTGGAATATGAAATGCAATAATCCATATCCTGACGCAACACGTCAACTACGTTACCACTGTAAGTTGTTGTTATCAGATTGTAATTAGGTGGCACGCCAAGGTATAAATCAAGATATTAAATATTGGGTTACCGTTCTTAAACTGCATCAGTCTTGTTCTTTTCGTGTCACTATGAAATGACAAAAAGCTTTGAGTTAAAATCGGTTTTCATCATGCATTTAAATAATTCATCAGTCATTTATTTTACGTATACATAATCAACAAAACATCGAAAAGTGATATTATTAAATATATTTGCAATAGATATAATTTTATTGAAATTTCATTCTATAACGGAATAGGCAAAATTAACAAAACTTAATTTGACACATCTGCATATTTTAGTCTATAATTTTTCAAATGTTATATTCATATTTGCTGGTAGCGCCCTCTACGATGACAACTCTCGGCCGGAGCGGTCAGATTCTCAAGGTCATTGGCGCATGTTACCCCCTTAAATACTGAAATGAAACTAATTTTACGGATTATATCGCGGTTTATTTATGATTTTAACTACCCGAAGTTTCGAATACTTTACAGCATTCATGGTCACGGGCGGACTGAGGTGGTAGCTGTCCATGCGTCATAGTTGTCTTCGGGTACCTGTTCGGAACGTATCCAAACATTACTTTAGTTTATCTATGTTTTGTACGTATTTCCGTTTCCGAATATAAATGTTTTTTTTCCATTAAAAGTCACCTTAGAGAACGCACGTCGTATTATTCATTTTCTACTCATAATTAATAATTACCTCTTAAATTGCCGTTTTTGTACATGGTCCGCGGTAGTAAAGGTTGTGAGTCTAAAAGAAGTGAATTCAAGATTATTTTGCTCGGGCGCAACTATAAAAAGTGCCTGGCTGACTACTCGACGGCGGCGGCGTGTTCACGTGACTTTCTATATAGTGGAACAAACAGATAAAGGTTTTATCTTTAAAAATCTTACAATAAACCCTTATAATATAAAAAGGGTTGAACCTATCTATATATGGGTTATTTTCCTCTTTGGGGAAAAGAAGATTTCATTTGACTCCAGCATTGCAAGTCATCTTGGAAGACATTTTGTCAATTTCATGCGATACGTCACAGTGTGGAGCGAGCAAATAGCAGCACACGTCCGGGTCGCAACGCTGGGCTGCGATTGGTCGTAACTTTGACGCGGAATTCTCCAACCAATTACGAGGCGACGCGTTTTGCGAGTGAGGTGACAAGCAAGACAAGGGGCGCGCACTGTACGGCTTCTACGCAGAATTTTTCGTCAATCGCCATATTCTACGCCATTTTGTTGTTGACTATTCACCGGAATCAATTTTGTGTAATCATAATTTTTAAAATAATTACTTATAAGTATTTACTCTGTTGTAATTACCGTGATTGTGATTATAAAATACGTAGCTTATATTATATCCTATTATATAATATCCTAGGGCGTTTTCACAGTAAAATGACCGAAACAATAGAGGTACAACCGAAAGAGTCTATAGCCAAAAGGGGCACTTGTAAGGCAGGCCTTACAAGATTGAAAAACAAATTAACTGCGGAGTACCTACGCGAAGCGTCGGTAGACATGCTTGGCGTACTTGAGGAGCGGGCTCGGCAATTATATGAGCAACGTGCTTTTGCATTGGAAAACACTGAACACAATGCTTGCTCTCTCAAAAAACAAGCTTCTGCTTCGCACTCAGTAGCTCTTAAGGAAGTGAAGTGCCTGTACTGCGGTGCTTCTGCCGCAGCCTGAGGAGCTACAACGACGTGATGCTGCACAACCCGTCTTCGTCCATACGCACTTTGGGTACATAGTAGCTGGTAGCGTCCCAAATACTCCAGGTCCTCAGGAAAATGCTGTTTCTTTATTTTGTTACGATTGTCAGTCAGACGTTAACAAAACGGTAAGCAGCTTTTGGCAAACAGAATCTGTACCTGAAATATATCCAGAACATACATCTGAGCAGGAGTATTGTGAGAAGTACTTTGAGCAAACTGTCAAGTTGGTAGATAATAAATTTGAAGTTTCAATTCCCCTCAAAGTACCTAGTGATGATGTGAACAATTTATTAGGAGACTCTCTCAGCTTAGCGATGAAAAGATTTTTAAATCTTGAGAAAAGATTGCAAAAAGATTGTAAATTATTTAAAGAATATCAACAATTTATACATGAGTACATAGCTTTAGGCCATGCAACTTATTTTGATATTTCTAATTATGATCTTTTCAAAGATGCAGTTTATTTTTTGCCTCATCACCCAGTGATAAGAGAAGAGGCAATGAGTACAAAATTAAGGACTGTGTTTGACGGTTCAATGAAGGCCAGTAATAAAATATCATTAAATGATTTAATTTTAAATGGGCCAATTGTTCAACCTGAATTGTTTGATATTTTGATTTTATTTAGACTGTTCAAGTATTTCTTTGTCTGCGATATCAGACGTATGTTCCGGAATATACTTTTAAATGAAGAACAGAAATCTTTACAAAATATCCTCTGGCGAGATTCTCCAGACGAACCAATTCAGTGTATTCAATTAAATACAATAACCTACGGGTTGAAAAATTCGCCATATCTAGCAACCAAATGTCTAAATGAATTAGCATCTAGATTTCAGGCACAATATCCAAAAGCTGCTACAGTTTTGTTAAATTCTACCTATGTAGATGATATTTTGTATACAGACGATAATAAAAATAGTATCATACAAACAAAAGAGCAATTAATCCAGTTGCTTTCAAAAGGAAGTTTTGAATTACATAAGTGGTCAAGTAATGACAAAGATATATTAATTGATATACCTAAGAAACAGCAAATTTCTGGGGAAAAGGAGTTAAAAACGGACATTAAAACGTTAGGGTTAACATTTGATATAGATAATGACTCTTTCATACTGTCTTGTTCAGTTGCCAAAGAAGTCCCTAAAACAAAAAGACAGATTTTAAGTTTTATAAGTCAATTTTATGATCCCTTAGGTATAGCTGGACCAGTTTTCGTACAAGCCAAAATTATAATACAAAAGTTGTGGCAAGCAAATGTAGGTTGGGATTCAACTCCCCCTCCTCTCTTGAATAAAGAATGGAGTGAATTTTATTACAATTTAGTAAATATGCCACCTATAAAAGTTAAAAGAAATGTTTGTACAGATAATATGAAACAAATACAACTTATAGGTTTCTCAGATGCATCTATAAATGCATATGGCTGTGCAATTTATTTAAGAATTGTTGATGAACAAAACCATGTGTCAATTTCACTTCTTTGTTCTAAATCTAGAATTGCACCAAAAGACAGTAAATTGTCAGTTCCACGATTAGAATTAAATTCAGCTTTACTTTTGTCCAAGTTAAGTACTAGGCTCCATAGCATTTTAAGCAAAAGATTGGATTTGGACAGTGTACATTTGTTCAGTGACTCGCAGGTAGTGTTAGCTTGGCTGAAAACTGATCCAACTAAACTTAAAAGCTATGTTGCTAATCGAGTTAAATTAATAAATCAGTATACAAATACCTTTCAATGGTCATACATAAAGACTGATGAAAACCCAGCTGACTGTTTGAGTAGAGGGGTTAGTCCGAGTGAATTACAGGATAATAACCTGTGGTGGTCAGGGCCTGTATTCATGTCCAACTCTCATTATAATTTTAACGATTGTAGTGTTGATGTTGAGGTTGATTTACCAGAGATGAAGATTACAAAACCAAAGTGCGAGGAAACGGTTTGTGCAGCATCACAAATTAAACCGGTTCAATTATTTTCTTCTATTTTAGATAGATAAATAAGGCAACAAGAATTCTTGCTTATATTATAAGGTTCTGCAAAAATGTTAAAGCTCCTTCTCAAAGTATTAAAATGAATTATATTACTTTTGCAGAGCAAAACTATGCTTTAAATTTAATTATTAAAAATGAACAACATATATATTTAAAAAAAGATATAAATTCATTGAAGGAAGGCAAGTCAATTTCATCTAATCTAAAAGGACTAAATCCTTTTCTTGATGATCAGGGTATCCTGAGAGTAGGTGGTAGATTAGAAAATTCGTCCTTACCATTTAGTCAGAAACATCAGATAATCTTGCCTACTGAATCAAAAATTGTTCAGTTATTAGTTGAAAATGAGCATTTGAAGTTGCTTCATGCTGGCCAGAAACATGTATTAAGTAGCTTAAACCAACGTTATTGGATTATTAATGGATTAAGAACAGTTAAAAAGTATATCCACAAATGTATAACATGTTTTAGAATCAAGGGTGTTACAGCAAAACAATTGATGGGTTCATTACCCGCAGACAGACTTCATGCCAGCAGGCCTTTTGAAAAAATAGGCATAGATTTTGCAGGTCCTATATTAATTAAGCAGTCTAGACTTAGAAGCGTTATAACAACTAAAGGTTACATTGCAGTATACGTATGTTTCGTGACTAAGGCGATCCATATAGAGCTTGTTTCAGATCTAACTACCGATGCCTTTTTAGCTTCATTTAAGCGTTTTATCTCAAGGAGAAATTGTCCAACAGAGGTGTACTGTGATAATGCTAGTACCTTTAAGTCTGCAAAATCTAAATTAACTGAACTATATAAATTGAACAATTCTAAACGACACCAGTCGTATGTACAAAACGAAACTGCTCACATGGGCATAAATTTCCATTTCATTCCATGTTATTCGCCAGTTTTTGGTGGTTTATGGGAGGCAGCCGTGAAAAGTGTAAAATACCACCTCAAAAGATTACTTTGTGCAAATGTACTTACTTATGAACAGACCTATACAATCTTGGTACAGATTGAAGGAATTTTAAATTCACGGCCTATAACCCCAATGTCATCTGATCTCGATGATTTTTCATTTTTAACGCCAGGTCACTTCCTGACTGGTGCTCCTTTTACATGTATTCCAGATCAAAATCTTACAAACACACCTGAACATAGAATAAGTTTTTGGAATAAATGTACTGCTTTACAACAGAAATTTTGGAAATATTGGTCTAAACAATATTTAAATATTTTACAAAATCGTCCTAAATGGAAGGATAACTTTCCAAATGTAAAAGTAGGATCTCTTGTCATACTAAAAGAATTAGATACTGCTCCAATGGTTTGGCCTATGGCAAGTACCCTCAGGTTTTCTAATTATTATTGTTAGTCCGATCTACGCAAAAAGAGCTTACAGTATCTTGAGGTATTGCAGTGGAATGCTTGTCTTTGGAATTATATTTATGACGGGATGTGTAGTATTCGCGTAAATATCAGAAATCATTAAGTAGTTAAATAGATAATCAATTCTGAAAAAGAGATAACGGACGATTAAACGTTGGTGCACTTGGGCCTTAGAAATTTTCCAGTAATTTACTAGTTGGTAGGTTCCTTGGGCGCGGAACCTTCCAGGTAGATCAGGAGACCTGAGGTGGTTCTCAGTGGCAGATATTCTGCCACCAAGTAGCAATGTATAAACATTGCTGTGTTCCGGAGTTAAGGGCACTGTAGCTGATGAAATTACTGCACACACAAGACTTAATATATAACGTCCTAAGGGTCGGCAACGCACTAGTGAGCCTTCCGGTGTCGCTAGCTTCTATAGGCTGCGGTGACTGGCTTACCACCAGCGGGCATTGGGCCGCATGCTTGCTTGCCACCTTGGTTGACTCTCTGGAGTCGCTAGACAGACGCGCTCGCAGGATAATTGACGATAACGACCTAACAAATGAAAAACTGCAACAATTGCATCATCGTCGCCTAGTTGTATGTTTATCGGTTTTTTACAGATTGTTCCACGGTGAATGCGCTCAAGACTTTTTGACTTGTACCACCATCCCCTTTCTTTTACCGGACTACCAGTCGCCGGCAGGGTCTCCACCGCTTTGTCGTTGACACTCCAACTTGCCGCACTAAGCGTTTCGCCATTCGCTTCTTCTTTCCTCATGCGCACGGCCAAGCTGTGGAATACCCACCCGGACAAGGTTTTCCCTGATAAATATAACTTGGGTGTATCCTAGGCCACATCTTCACCTACCATCATGTGAGATTGTAGTCAAGCGCAAAACTACTGATTATAAAAAAAAAATGCATTGTTCAATTTACATGTAACTTTTGGTGTACAATAAAGAGTATTTATTATTATTATTAAAAAATAAAAAAAGTTATGTAATAGTTACTTACCTAAACTGAAAGTAATTTACAACTAAATGGCTGAAACCTATGACAGCTGTGAGAACCTTTTAATTTAAATGGGTATTTTATGTAAATTACCACATATCGTCATTATTTCTCCAACGATTTACGATAGAAATTATTATTTTTATTATTAAACAACTTTTTTCTTGAGTTGAAAAAAAACTTAGGCTAGGTACGTCATCATACCTCTTTATGTATGCAATACGCTTGAACGACGTTACGTGCGCTTGTTTAACCGCCCCCCCCCCCCCCCCGCACATATCTTAGGCCGGCTCATGCAAACAATTCTCGTCCTAAAGGTGATACACCGTCCGTGACCGCGAGGGTACATTATACTCCAATGGGCTACGTGGCGCAGCTGGAATCCGCTCGATTGTCAGCGCGGAGGGTAACCTTCGGATCCTGCAGGATGTGAATCGTGACCACATCTCACAACTTTGCGTGTGCCACGCTCGCCATCGAAAAGTTTTTGTTTGTGGCGGCTTCGTGTGGCGGGCCACCCCTTTCCCTCTTATATGGTTGAGGGGAGTGATGGCTGCTGCGAGCAGTCAACTCGTGCGCGGGTGCTGCTTGGGTGGACTGGTCCGACTACTATCCCTTTCGCCTTTTAGTTTGTTGTAATTTTGTCGTAATTTGTTTTTTTCTTTTCTCTCTTGTTAAGTATATCTTTCGAACGGCAGGACACACTATCGCTGATGTGGATCCAATTGTAAGAAGACAAACACTGTTTAAAAAAAGTGAAAAAATGACAGCCCGCTGAGTTTCGTGCCGGATCTTCTCAGTCGAGGCCACGTTGTAGTTTAGTGGTATCTTTAAAAAAAAAAATTAGCTGTTCACTGTTCAGAAGTGCTAGCCTAATTTAAATGATATTAATTTTGAATTTAATGACTAAAAAATGTTTTCTCATTATCAGAAATAGCATTCTAGTCCTTTTTAACCGACTTCAAAAATGGAGGAGGTTCTCAATTCGTCTGTATATATATATTTTTTTCTATGTACCTATGTTCGCGCATAACTCTGGCAATTATGAACCGATTTGAAAAAATCTTTCTTCCATCCATTCTTTAATCCGTTAATTGGGTCCCATCAAAAATTATTGCTTACGAATAAGTAGTTCCTAAAAAAACAAGAATGGTGACTTCGCAGGAAACCTGGAAGGAATGCCTATAAGATGACTTTATGTCGCTTTTTAAGGACTATAAAATCTTTTAAAAAAAAATTGAACCGACTTCAATATCACTGAAAAGTATAAAATAATTTTAATATTATTGATTTTGGTGTTAGCTTACCGGCTGTGTATATTTGGCACCAACTTCAATAATATTTAAATTATTTTATACTTTTCAGTGATATTGAAGTCGGTTTAATTTTTTTTTTAAAGATTTTATTTTAAAGTTTTTAGTGATATTTTCATATAAAAAAAAAATATATATATTTTATTCATCGGTTACAAATTTTTTCTCAATATAATAAGGGTTGGATGCCTGTGCTAGGAATCCTCGCTCTTCCTATGCAGTACATTACATTTATGTAACCAACTGGCATGCAATAATTAAAGAATCATGTTTATAAGAGTGGCTGTAGGATGTATGTAAGTGAATAACCGGGACCATGTGAGTGTGTATGTGTGGTGTGGTGTGTGTGTGTGTGTGTGTGTGTATGTATGCATTAACTAAAAGTTAAAACTATTCTTACATATACCTAAAGTAAATTCAACAATGATATTATTCTAACCTAATTACAATATATAAGCAATCGACAACCCAAATATTGTATGTATAAAATCTAATACACAATCCGCTTCAGGTGATAGTATTCAAAAGTGTCTCAACATATTCATAGTAAAAGCGGTTAATACTTTTTTGCATTCATAACGGTTAAGGGGGTATATGTTTAACATTTTATTAATAGCGTTATAAAGATGTGAAGCTTGCTTTCGCCATTGCCTTTTCGCGTATATTGAGTTCACAGAAACAACTGGGGCAACTGCATAGTTCCTCCTTTTTTCAAGAACGCTTCTCTTATAAGTAATTGACTTATGTAATTTCGCAACAATATGCAGCACATATAATTTCCTAACTGAAAGTACATCACACAACATATACAAGTCCTCAGTGGGAAAATAATAGGGTTTGAAAGTCCTCACTTTTAGTAAGGATCTCTGTGCTCTCTGTAGTTCCAGGAATTTTATTTTCGTGGCGCCACCCCAGATTGGAATGCAGTATACTAAGACAGACTGTGCTATTGATACGTAAGTTAGATTTAAGAGGTATTTGGAAGCAACATGTCTTAACATTTTGAAAATCCAAATAAGTTTTCTCGTTCTGGTCATGATCATTTCGATATGGGCATGCCAAGAGAGACGCTGATCAACCACAATACCTAGATATTTAGTGTTATTCACTCTGGTAATTGAGGCACATGTGCAATCTCTAGAGTTATGACAGGTGTGAATTTTCAAGCAGAAATTAGCTGGTTGAGTACTGTTATATTTTGTAAAAGTCATAAAATTAGTTTTTTCTATATTAAGTGTTAATAAATTAGAATTGAGCCAGGAAGCAACCCTAGTGAGTCCCTTTTCTGCTAATTTATGCACGGAATCCCAAGTATCATTACTGAACACAACAGCTGTATCATCAGCATAAGAGAATATTTGACCACACTCAAGCTTCATATTACATAATTCGTTTATATATACTAGAAATAGTGTCGGGCCTAACACACTTCCTTTTGGGACTCCGTAGTTTATAACAACCTCATCACAAACGTAATTGCCAATTTTTACACGTTGACTGCGTCCCTGAAGGTAGTCTTGCATCAACTTTAAAGGGATCCCGCGTATACCCACGTTTTCAAGCCTATTTACAAGGATGGAGACAGAGACGGTATCGAAGGCTTTTTTTAGATCAATAAAGACCGCCAGGCATTTTTTTGCTGAGTCAACTTTACCTACAATAAGCGAAGTTAGAGCTGTGACTGCGTCTTCTGTGGATAGTCCTTGTCTAAAACCATATTGTGAACTAGAAAGGATATTGTATTTATCAAAATATTTTATTAATCGGCTATTTATGAGTTTCTCCAGTATCTTTGAAATGGATGTTAAAACAGAAATTGGCCTGTAGTTGTTTACGTCGTCTCCGTCACCACCCTTATAAACAGGCGTAATGATGGCTTGTTTCAGCGCGGAAGGAAAAACACCTTGTCTAAAACACAGGTTAGTTAGATGGGATATGACTGGAACAAGAACCTCATGCGCTATTTTTAAAAACTTTATGTGTATATTATCCCATCCTGGGGCGCTGTCACTTTTCAAATTCATCAGAGTATTAAAAACTTCTGTATGGTCAGTTTCTAAGAGCACAAAAGATGAGAGACGAGGTTAAGAATTATTATTTGCAGAAGGCTGCTCCTGTACAGAAACTAAACTAGCGGTAGTGATGTTTTCAGCCAGACATATTCCAACTTCTGAAAAATAGGTATTTACATAGTTTACAGCGTCCTTCGGAGAAGCTGCAATGTCCAAAAGATTCAAATTTTGATTATTATTATTTTTACGATTTGTTATATTATTTATAGCTTTCCATATTTCTTTCGTATTCTTGTTAGCTTTAGTTAGTTGTTCCCTGTCATATTTGCGTTTAAGTTTTTTAACTAAGTTATTGCAATGGTTGCGATACCTTCTATAGGTTATTTTGAGTATTTCATTGCCAGGATCATCACGTAATTTTCTTTGCATGTTATTTCTATTATGTATACAACGTAAAACGCCTAAAGTTATCCAGGGTTTAATAATACGATTATTTCTAGGAATGAGCGTTGTTATAGTATTGATTGAGAGGCAGTTCCATAATTTATCTAAGAGAAGTTCACATCATATATAAAGATTGAACCATCGAAAACCGTAAAATTATCTAGGTAGGTTATGATCACATCATTATCGTCTACATAGTTTTACATAATTCATGTTTCTTCAGAAAAAAATATCCGGTCGTAATGAAATTGACATGGAATCATCATAGTAGTTTACTCTCTCGAATAAAAAAGAAACATCGAAATCGGTTCATAATTGTCAGAGCAATGTAATGGAGAACATCAGTTTTATGGTTTTTACCAGATAAATTCCTCCACATCGTTCATGGTCCTCCAGGAAGTTCTTATCCGGTTGTAATAAAATTCATACAGATTCAATACAGTGGTTTCTTCTTTCGAATAAAAAAAGAATCATTGAAATTGGTAAATATTTGCCAGAGTTATGACCATTTTTGTCCTTAAAAAGCGACAAAAAGTCATCTATATAGGCTTTCCTGCAGCTCTCAGTGCGCAGTCACCATTCTTGTTTTTTCAGGAACTACTTATTACTATGCAATAATTTTTTTATGGGACCCAATCAATGGATTGAAGAATGGATGGAAGAAAGATTTTTTCAAATCGGTTCATAATTGACAGAGTTATGCGGGAACATACATTAAAATATATATATACAGACGAATTGAGAACCTCCTCCTTTTTTGAAGTCGGTTAAAAACGGTCATAACTCTGGCAAATATTTACCAATTTCAATGATTCTTTTTTTATTTAAAAGAAAAAAAACACTTAGGAATCCATATGAATTTTATTACAACTGGATAAGAACTTCCTGGAGGACCATGAACGATGTGGGGGAATTTATCTGGTAAAAACTGTAAAACTGATGTTCTCCATTACATTACTCTGAAAAATATGAGCCGATTTCGATGATTCTTTTTTTATTCCAGAGAGTAAATTACTTACTATGATGATTCCATGCAAATTTCATTACGACCGGATATTTTTTTTCTAAAGAAACATGAATTATGTAAAACTATGGAGACGATAATGATGTGATCATAACCTACCTAGATAATTTTACGGTTTTCGATGGTTCAATCTTTATATATGAAAATATCACTAAAAAGTTTAAAATAAAATCTTTTTATTTTAATTTGATAATACATGCATAATATAGTAGAGAAAGACTGATAATTTTAGAGGTTTCTAATGTGATGTCGTCAATAAACACATATTTTTTCGTTTACATTGCAAACGCTGGCTGAACCATACGAGATAGATTAAAAATAATGTACTACAGTATTGTCCACCTTAACAAGGTCTACAAAAAAGTCTGCGATGGTATATGTTTATCTCTTAGGGATAACCCACAATAACCATTTTTAATCCTTTACTTTTTATGAGAAATAATGGCTTATTTACGAAGCGATTCTAAGCAATACAGCATTAATCCTTATCCAATTAAGTATAAATACATTTTTTACCACCCGTGCGAAGCCGGGGCGGGCCGCTAGTTCATAATATTTATTAAAAAATAATACTTACTGAAAAATATAGTAGAAAGCATGGCGGAGGTAAAACACAGATATAGCCCGTATACCGCAGCGACATGATAGTATATAAATACTATAACATTCCAATATACTATTTCATATTTCCTAGGGCTGGCAGTGGTTATCTTGCCGTTAGGGTGCATCTCAGTTTGCGATGAGTCGGAGACGAGGGGCGCCATTCTATAAAAATATACATTTCGGTGTTGGTCACATTCTGTTGTGATCCCCTGGAACCTAGAACCCCTGGATTCTAGTTAGATAGTTAGATAGGTACACTTTAGTGTACACACAATAAGTTTGTGTGTACAATAAAGTAAATAACATAAAATAAATAAAGCACACAAAAAGCACTTAAAAATGAAATATGTACAAAGAGCGGCCTAATCGCTATTCGCAATTTCTTCCAGGCAACCATGGGATGGAAAAAAGAGAGAATGAAACATAAAAGTCTAGTACGGGATTTGACTTTCAGTTTTCTCTATAGTTTGCAACCAGAAAATTTTGTTAAATTGTAAAAATACTGTGTATCAGCAAATTTTGTTGGGAAATTATTAGCAAGTATCAGAACATACGTGGGCCGACTGTGGATTCTCTCAACATAGGTAATCCAGGGGTATTATGTGTGTGTCCTTCGGAGTCGCTGGACGTCCGGGATGTGGGCCCTAGGACGACCATTGAGTATGACGGCGACTCCGATGAGGACGGCGACGGCGCTGCTAACCCCGTCCCCGTGAGCACCATGATGGTACCCGGGGGACTGCAATGCGTCGCCCGTCGGCGGGCTCAAAGGCAAGGCACTGAGGGGCTCCGGAAGGCCCAGGTCCGCCCCTTTTCATGTGCCGATGCGACAGTCGCGGGGGTTTTAGTGGGTAAGAATCTCACATACCCCGGTCGAGCCCCACAGCTCCCGGGGATCGGTTGAAGATTTCCCCCGCGTCAAAAAAAGGGGGGGGTATTATGTGTATGTTACGTAAGCTTGGATTCCCTCTAAAGATTAATTATCCAATGGGGGATTTATTATTCTGGTACAGATGGATCCCCATAACTGTAACGGGTAACCGTTGCCGATAAGAACGGAACGCTATTTTTTATCTCCGAAGTTTGTGGAGCGAAAATCTTAAATAATTATGGGTAATACATGTCTATCTATATTTTGCAGGAAAAAAATAATCTTCCTAATTTGTACATTTTTGTAAAATAAGAATCGCCAAACAAACTTAGTTTTGAGGGTTGGTATTTTTGCTAAGGTGTTAGACGAATAGTAAAATAACTTTAATACTCGTAGTTCCAAAGAAGGTATGGAACCCTCGGTGCACGAGTCCGACTCGCTCTTGACCGGTTATTTTTAAGCGGGGCTAATCCCACCTATCATCACTCCTGTCAGCCAGGATCTACAGTGGTCATCAGCGAAGACACCGAGGTTTGATCCCCGGCGAGTCCCGGGGAAACGCTAAATTGTCTTGGAACCCACAACAAATTTAATTAGAAAAGTATATAGGAGGAGTTATAAGAATAACATTGTAAAAATCTTGCTGACTGATCAATCTTCCTATACATCGACATGAAATGTGAAAAACTAGTGACTCACCTTCTTTTTCTCAGCGCTGTGGCTTAGCGTCTCTTGCCTCCGGTACCTACTGAATACAAATATATTTCCAAAACCTTACTTATATTGTCTGCGCTCGCTGAAATGTTACCTACGGTAAGACATGCGTAATACAGAGATCCGTAAACGACAAGAGAAAACAGTTGTGATATTCACTTAGCAACACAACCTCGAACTCGATGCTGCGCCAGCGGCGAGCTCCATCTTCGTATTCACTTACTTTCTTTACGTAGCGCCACGAGAATGACTTACGTGCCATATTATCTTTGTATGAGTTCAGGAAAGGAATCAAAGACCATTTCCTTTCAATGTAACGAATTTGTGTTTATATGTTTATTAGTAAGTATTTATTTATAAGTATGTATGTAAATAGTATTTTTATTTATTTACTAGCTGACCCACGCAGCTCCGCCTGCTCTTGCTCTCCGAAGCACGGACCCGTTTAGTTCAAATGGCGTTAAACGGTCACCCATCTATTTAATGACCTTACCAAACGTTGCTTAACCCGATCGATTACAAAACCTTGATAACAACTCTCTATGAGTGTTCCCTTACTAATATTTATTATCATTATTAAGAAAAATTGATAAAATCGGACCAAGCGTATAACCAAGTACCCATTTTGACTTTAATCCCCTCTCCCAAAAAAACCGTGCTAGATTACGGGATAAAAAGTATCCTATGTCCTACCTCGGAGTATTAACTCAAATCATGTCAAGTTTCGTTTCAATCCATCCAGTAGTTTTGGCGTGATGCTCAGCCGAGATACAGACAGACAGACAGTAATAAAAAAAAACAAAAATAAAAAAAAAAGACATTTTTGGATTTAGTATCGGTTATAGAATGCCCTCCAAACATAATTTTCAATATATCTTCAATGTACAGAAATGGACCTGTTACAGTTTTATTATAAGTATAGATATAGACTAGCTGACCCACGCAGCTCCGCCTGCGCTATTTTTACGTTAACTAAACTTTTAATAACAGACATTCGCATCAAATACATAACCTCCTTTTTTATAGTCGGTTAAAAACTGGGACCCACTTTTTACTTGCTCTCCGAAGCACGGTCCCGTTTAGTTCAAATGGCGTTAAACGGTCACCCATCTATTTATTGACCTTACCTAACGTTGCTTAACCCGATCGATTACAAAACCTTGATAACACTCTCTATGAGTTTTCTCTTACTAATATTTTTTATATTATAAAGAAAAATTGATAAAATCGGACTACCCATTTTGACTTTAATCCCCTCTCCTAAAAGAACCGTGCTAGATTACGGGATAAAAAGTATCCTATGTCCTACCTCGTAGTAAGATCTCAAATCATGCCAAGTTTCATTTGAATCCATTCAGTAGTTTCGGCGTGATGCTCAGCCGTGATACAGACAGACAGACAAAAATTAAAAAAAAAATATTTTCGGCTTCAGTATCGGTTATAGAATGCCCTCCAAATATAATTTTCAAAATATCTTCAATGTACAGAATTGGACCTGTTACAGTTTTATTATAAGTATAGATATAGATTCTCTCACCAAAAGGTTAGCTGGAAGAAAACTCATATATGAGTTAAGCTCGCCTCTGTTCATCAAATTTATTATAATTTAGGCTATTTAACTTTGTGTGCACTATAAATAATTACAGAAGGAAAGAGAATTTACGGTTTGCAGTAGAACTACTTAATGTCGAGTAGTTTCACAGTCTGTTCCATCTCAAGCTGACATTCAATAGTGAATACGGATCCAGACAGCGTTAAGCTCGACGTCGTATTCTAGGATCATCTATTCTAGGAAATGAATACAATACAATAATACTTTATTTTATTTTTAATTATTCTTTTACTACTTTTTATTTGTTTTTTTTTTGTCGTATGGTTAGTGGCCAACCTGTTGTCAGAGTTTTCAAGCTAACTTTGTTTAGATGACAATTAGCCGGGAGCGACTTTTAACGTGCCCCCCGAAGCACGGAGACGCTCAGTTCAGATGCCTCTAAACGGTCACCCATCTAAGGACTGACCTTGCCTTGTACTACTTATAAGCTATTGCTTGACTGCAGTCCCACCTAATGGAAAGCGGCGACGCAATCGAGGATGGTAAAGCACACTAGCTTATTAAAAGCGTATCTATCTATATCATCATCATCACCAGCCGAAAGAACATAGGCCTCCCCCATGGAACGCCACGATGAACGACAATTGGCGATTTGCATCCACCGGTTATCTGCGACGCGCACAATGTCGTCTGTCCACCTAGTGGGAAACCTACCTACGCTGCGTCTTCCGGTTCGTGGTCGCCACTCGAGAACCTTTCTTCCCCAACGGTTGTCGGTTCTTCGAGCGATGTGACCTGCCCATTGCCACTTCAACTTGCAGATTCTGAGAGCTATGTCGGTGACGTTGGTTCTTCGGCGAATCTCCGAATTGCGGATTCTGTCGCGCAAAGAAACTCCGAGCATAGCTCTCTCCATAGCTCGTTGTGTGACTCTGAGCTTCTCTAAAAGGCCAGCTGTTAAAAGACCACGTCTCAGTACCATATGTCATCACTGGCAACACACACTGGTTAAAAACCTTTGTCTTCCCACCTTTGTCACCCAAGTGACTATCAAGCTTCAATTGTACACCGAACTTTGATGTCAACTGAACGTGTTTTAGTATTGGTAGTTATTTATTGGTCACTCAGGTTAGGCAATACCGAATGTATAATTTGACAGTTATTTGATGGTCCCTTACTATAGTGATCATCACTTTAGTTATCAAGTGAGACACGTAATAGGTGGGCTGATCAACCATTATAAAAGATTCAGTTTTACTTGTGGTCCCCAACTCCCCACACCAAGGAAATTCCTGTCGCGTGGGCCTATAGTCCAATCAACGAGGAAATCATTTGTATGGAGACCCTGACAATAATTCCTCTGTCGCTGAAACTTTGCAATGTGATAAAGTAACGTTTATAGATTACAGTTGACAAATTATCTAGGTTTTTTTTTATTTGGAAGATAGGTATTTATACCTATACATGAAAATCACTTCTAGCTCTCGGCGGATAATTGCTCAGTCCAAAATTCCTTCAGAATATGCCAATATATATTAATATGTATAGGTATGTATCGGTATCCAGGAATATTTAGATTTGGGAGAGGCAGGAATTTGAAAATACCTACTTTTTATCATAACTTATCCCGGAAAATTTCTCCGTCTATATATTTTTTTTATACGTTTTAATTTCTTAAAATATATCGGTATGCACAATTATCCAGAAGATTTTACTTTTCTATCACATCATTATGAATTTTTGGCAATAACTTACTGCGGAAAATTACTCCGGCTTGTTTTATTAATTTAGTACTTACATTTCATTAAGATAAAACAGTTTTTTCAACTATCCAATAAAATTCCGACGTCGCACATTCATTTTGGAATAGTTAACTAACGTAATAGGTATCTAGCGCGCGCGCTACGGGCGCGGGCGCATAGGCGATATTTGCAATATTGTATTGTGATAGATATACAGGGTGTAAGGGACATCGTACCGAAAAAAAAATTATATGACGTCAAATAATGTCCGTTACAACATTACAGTAACCATTTATATGGTAAATGACAAATGACTAACTTATTAAAAAACTAACTTTTCGAGCATGTAATGAATATATGCGGAATACTGTTTATTTTTCAAATTACATTGCTAATTTTCTAAAATAATAATAGTTAATTGCCTATTAATTAATTGCCTATGCACTGTTTTTGTGAATAAAGAATAAATAAATAAATAAAAATAAAATAAAAACACAAATAATTAATTAATTGTCATTATCTGCATAAGATCGGACGTGAAGCGACGACGAGATGCTTCCACTGCGACCAGTCTGACTCCGCCCAACACACGCTGGAGGCTTGCCCCGCGTGGTCGTTGGAGCGTCGAGACCTGGTCGCAGTCATCGGATCGGACCTCTCCCTGGGCAGCGTAGTGTCGGCTATGCTGTCCGGGGATGCGGCGTGGGGAGCGATGGCCGCCTTCTGCGAGACTGTCATGTCCCAGAAGGAGGCCGCCGAGCGGGAACGCGAACGCGCTGATCCTGCTCGGCGACGAAGGCGCAGGCCGCCACAAGCGGCCGCCCAACGTCTCGCCCCCCAGCCCTGAGCCCGGGGCTATAAACAACGAGCAACCTTCGGAGTCGCTGGACGCTCGGGGTGTGGGCCCTTTGAGCGTCCATTGAGTACGGCGGCGACTCCGAGGAGGACGGCGGCGGGGTTGCGACCCCCGTCCCCGTGAGCACCGTGACTGGTTCCCGGGGGGCTACAATGCGCCCCCCGGCGGCGGGCTCATAGGCAAGGCACTGAGGGGCCCCTGGTGGTCAAAAAAATAAAGGCATATATTCGTGTATTCCCCCACTCACTCGAAGAACCGATAACCGTTGGGGAAGAAAGGTTCTCGAGTGGCGACCACGAACCGGAAGACGCAGCGTAGGCAGGCCTCCCACTAGGTGGACCGCCGACATTGTTCGCGTCGCAGGTAACCGGTGGATGCAAATAGCAAATTGTCGTTCATTGTGCCGTTCTAAGGGGGAGGCCTTTGTTCAGCAGTGGACGTCTTCCGGCTGGTGATGATGATGATAATCATTCCCCCACTCACCTAGTAATATTTTGAAGGACTCTCTGGTTTGTTCGTGCTTCAAAGTTAGTTATTGCATGACTGCCCCAGATGGAGGGCTATGTTTTTCGATTTCGATTCAATTTTTATTTAATAAATTGTAGAATTGACACTGCTTCCTCGTAGGAAATGGTATTAAGCCTTCACCTCTACTTCACCTCTATTTTACAATCCCTATTATTTAATTGATTTATATTTAGCTTTCTGTTAAGTGTATTATAAATGTGTATGGACTGTCTTAAATACTGATGAGTGGCAAAGGCAGTTTTTGTTAATACGTTTTTAGATACATCACACACATTTAGATATCTTTTCTTCTTCTGTTCAGCCTCAAGATCTATGTATTTTCAATGTGATATTTGTAGAATATACAATTTTCTAACCGATAACGTTTCACGCATCTCATATAGCCTATGAGTTGGGAAGCGATACGGTTTTGATACATAACCTTCAATAGGAGTCGCTGTGATCTTTCTACTTCCAAGAATTTGGTTTTTGTGGCAGCCCCCCAAATCGGTATGCAATAAACTAAAATAGACGAGCAAGAGCTAGAATAGTCAATTTTTTAAAAGCTTTTTTTATTGCAACATGCCTCAAAATGTTATATATCCAAATAAGTTTTCTAATCCTGTTTGTGATTATTTCAATGTGCGCATGCCATGAAAGTCTCTGGTCTAACATAACTCCAAGATATTTATAAGTCGATACTTTGCTAAATACAGGACATTTACTACAGTATTTATTGCTTATATCTCTACAGTTGAGGATTTTAATATTAAAGTCGCTACCTGGTTGAGTTCTATTACTGAGTGAAAAACAAATATACTCGTAGTTTGTTTTTAGTGTATTTAATGTTAGAAGATTAGAATTCAACTAACTATCTTCTACTCTTAGCCCTTGCTCAGTGTTTCCACGTACCTCACTCCATGTACTACCATAAAAAACAATGGCAGTATCATCAGCATACGACATTATTTTGCCGTTACTTAAATTAGAGTTACATAAATCATTAATATACGAGGGATGCCTTTTAAGTTTTGTCGTTTGAAGAAAAAAACACAACTAGAACCTTATAGTACTTTTTATTGTTTTTCAAAGTATTCACCACGTAGCTTAATACAGTTTTCCATTCGCTCAAACCAGTATTATAACATTTATTCCACTCTAAAGTGGGGGTGTTCAAAATGGCTAACTTGAAAGCGTCGACTGCTTCAACACCGGACTAAAACCTTTGACCACGAAGACTTTTCTTAATTTTAGGAAATGTAAAGAAATCGTTAGGGCTTACGTTAGGACTGTATGGAGGATGGTCAAGAATTTCTACTTTTTTCTGCTTCAAATACTCAATCGTTTGACGAGCGCTGTGTGAGCTTGCGTTGTCGTGGTGCAGGATGATGCGTCGCTTTGAGTTAGATTTTCGTAGTTCGGCGATGGCTTGTGGTAAACAAACTGTGGTATACCACTTTGCGTTAACCGTTCTACGATCTTCAAGTGCAATAGTCGCAACATGGCCGGTTTTTCAAACGAACGTGGCCACCCTCTCCTTTGAAGTGCTTCGAGAACGAACAACTTTAGTCGGCTTTGGCTCGTCTTGAAAGACCCAGATTGTAGATTGTTGTTTGGAATCAGGATCGTAGGCATAGATCCATGATTCGTCACCACTGATGATGTCGTAGACGTGATTTGACTCTCCTCGGTTGAACCTTTGCAGAGTTCTGTTACACCATCTGACGCGGGCCGCCTTGTGATCGTCGGAAAGCAGATGCGGTATCCAACGGCAAACTAGCTTTCTCACACCAAGCGCTTCATGCAAGATCTTCTGAATGGTTGTCCCTGAGATGCCTAATAGAGCCTCTATCTCTCGATACGTCACATGACGATCTTCGAGAATTAGTTGTCTCACAGCAATGATGCTATCTTCAGTGAAGGCGGATTTTGGGCGTCCTTCGCGAGATTTGTCACTAACACCATACTAGTGTCCAATCGACGCTGCGACTAAACAATAGCATTAATCCTAATAATTTCAACTGTTTTGAGATTCAATATTTAAACACAATTCGAATATAGAACAGTTCCAAATTCGAAATTGCCGGGAAATATGGAAACGACAGAACTTAAAAGGCAGGCCTCGTAAAGAAGAAACAAGGTTGGGCCAAGTACCCTGGGGAACACCAAATGTAGTTTTAGTGACAGCACTAAAGTATTCTCCAATTTTGAGTCTTTGTTTACGATTTTTTAGATATTTTTTTAATAAATTGGTGGTAAATAAATAAAGTGGTACCACCCGTAATACCTAATCTTTCGATTTTTTCTACAAGGATGGGTACAGAGACGGTCTTAAACGCCTTTTTGAGGTCTAGAAATACAGTGAAACATTTTTCTCCATGGTCTAGTTTGTCAGCTATTAACGAAGTTTGCGTTTTCACTGCATCTTCAGTGGATTTGCCTCTCCTGAATCCAAATTCTGCATTGGACAATAATTCATATTTATCTAGGTAGTTTAAGTCTCACATTTATCAATTTTTTTATAATTTTAGAGATGGCTCGCAGTACTGATATAGGCCTGTAATCACTAACATTGAGTCTGTCACCACCCTTGTATACTGGCGTAATAATGGATTCTTTAAAAGGAAGTGGGAATATTCCATCCCTAAAAGATAAGTTTACTAAATGACTAATGATCGGCACCACCTCATACCCAGCCAATTTCAAAAACTTAGTAGATATATTATCCCAACCGGGGGAACTATCGGATCTGAGATTCAAAAGTACACTGTTTACCATATTTTCCACCTATACACCGATCCCCAAGCTTGGCAGGCGGCTTGGGGATTATGGCAATCCTTCCTAAGGAGGTCTTTTGTACAACAGTGGACGTGTTTCAACTGCTGATGATGATGATGAGGGTAATAGTATGTATGTATGTCTATTTATTGGGCACCGCCTACAGCCTAAACTGCTTGATAGATTGTGACTCTTATGTCGTTCGATTCGTCTTAGTTGTGGGAGTGACATATGCTATAATTTAAAACAATACATTTATAAGAATACAATAAATCAAGGATATCACGAGCAGAGTTTTTTTCCATCGGTCAGTAATATAATATCAATTAATCGTTAGATTTTAGGCTACCGTAACTGGGACATCGAGCTGAACCTTCTGTATAATAATCTGACACGCTCGAGTATTTCAATATGACGATTTTTTTTTGCATTTCCAGAAGTTCACTACAAGCTTGCGTCATTACCGGATCGTCAGTCTTTTGAATGGGAGCATTTTAAGGGTCCACTTAACATCCCCTCTGAATATCTGACGCGCCAGTTATTTTTTTATTTTTATCTACCCTTCATCTGCCCACTTGCCCACCGCGTAAGTCGGCAGATGAATATACCTTTGGTATCAGAGATACGTTCCGGCATCTAAACTATCAATATCTGACACGCTAAAGTATGTCCATGTAACGATTTTTTTTTACATTTTTGAAAGCTTGTAGTCGCTTTACCCTCCACTGAGAGGGGAACATTATTTAACATTTTATTCTTCATATCAACTAATCTATAAAATCTATTAGATCCTCACGACGCTCGAGTAAATCCACATTTAGCATCAATGCCTCCCCAGCTATAATAGTAAGTAAAGTAAACGAACGCGCGGCGCAGTCACAAAATATAATAATTAATATTTTGTGGCAGTCTCGGCGGCCGGCTTAGAGGAAGAAAACAATAGAGGGCTGGACACTTTCTTTCTCATTCACGCAAGAAAAGAATGCGTTTATGTAGGTTACGTGTGATAGAAAGAAACAGTGTATATGATTTTTTGTCCCTCAGCATGTGTTCGATTTTTCCGCGCCGTGGGTGCGAAACAAATTTGACGTTTGCTCCCACTTTGCTGCGTGACAATTTTATCGTGGTTTTAATATTAAATAAATAACTTAAAATTCAATAAAAAACTAACTGTGACATTACTGTGTGTTGTGGAAATCCTATAAAAATCGTGCAGTGCAGTATTATAGGCTGTAAAAGTGACAGTAAACGTAAAATTAGTGGAGTATCGTTTCACAGGTAAACGTGAATTATTATGGCCAATTTAGACATTACATTTAGAAACTAATACATGTAAACGACTTATTTAGATCTTATTGCTCTAAATTAGTTACTATTTTACTTGAAAGTTACGTGTAAGATCGATAAATTCTTGTTTTTCATCCATAACCTAAAATTTTCAGTTTATTGATCGCCATTATCAGTGTTGCCAGTGTATAAAAGAGAGACTACCATAAATAAGTGGTAAATTATTATTAAGTGCATCATACACGATCCCACATGCTGGGTGCATCGAAGAATTTCTCAGATTTCCCGAATTTATTTATATGGTTTCCTGAAA
Organism: Furcula furcula; assembly: GCA_911728495.1. Taxonomy (NCBI): domain Eukaryota; kingdom Metazoa; phylum Arthropoda; class Insecta; order Lepidoptera; family Notodontidae; genus Furcula; species Furcula furcula. Next base: position 3,552,290 of record OU452264.1, on the reverse strand, counting down.
ATATGGATATTTGTATACTGTGGATAGCAGCAACAAAAAGAATTAATTAGGTTGCTAAAAGTTATTCCCGAATGCTTAAATATTCAGAAATAACGTAAGCGCTCAAGTAATTCGTCCAAGGCTGCGCAGGACGTATTCATTCGTTATTTATAGGCACAATGGTCATTGTACTTTTACTATATGCATGTTGTTTAAATATATGTATGTATGTTGTTGGTTACAATTTATTGGTAAATTTGTCTGAATTATAAATAAATAGTACCGACGTTGAATAGTTTGTTTCATTTGCCCCCCTATTATGTACCTATCTCGTTTGACAACTAAAGTGATGATCAATAAAGCAAAGTGACTATTAAATAACTATCAAATGATTCATTTGGTATTGCCTAACTTGAATCACCAATAAATACCAAACACACTTTCAGTAGACATCAAAGTTTGGTGGACAACTGAAGCTTGATAGTCACTTTGCTTTATTGATCATCACTTTTTTTTTTGTAGGAATAGTATTGCTTCACCGGACAAGAGGGCGAGCGCTTAAAGCGCTCCAGCCAGAAAGGTTTGGGTAGCGACTAGCACAAGGGCACCTCAGGGAGGCACGGCCTCGGCTTGGGCTGCCGCTTAGAGAAAATGAGTTTACCATCGGTTCACAACGCGCCCCCGCTGAGAAGAACCGGCAAGAAACTCAGCGAGGGGATGCATGTCGAGGTCGCATGCGTACGGATCCCTTCGGCCTCGCCGGCGAGACCTGTGTCGGTGTGTTGATGTGTTTACGACTCTTGACATCGTTGTCGGTGTTGGTGTTGTGTCATGGTCCAGGAGGACGGACATCGGGTCGGGTGGGTCGAGCAGTACATGCCGCGGACGGCGGCGATGTACGGCTGTTCGACGATCTGAGGGACCTGGCCGCTGCCCAATAGGACATGGGTTCGATTCCGAACAATTGTCTGGGTGTTATTTATCTATTTAAATATGTATTTATACAGTTTACAAGTATTTGTAATCAATTATCTGGTTACCTTACTAAAGGATCTGCGTAGATTGAGATCAGGTGGTCATTGGTCAAGCGTAGATTGTCCCAAGATACTAGTACTATAGATTTGTATATTGCAGAAATTTACTAAATCTTACCCGGTAAATGGCCATAGTATGTATTATATTAAGTTATAAGAAAGCCAATTTTTGCCTACCTCTCTGGGAAATAGCATATTATTGTTTTTATCTCTTAACTTTTTTGTATGAGGCTAATAATTATCTACAGCTCTTAGCCACTTTAATCACCACGTGATATCACCCAGGTGAACAATGTGGAATAGACCTTAGCTACAGCATATATGAAATTAAGTGTACATTCACTTTGTAGCCTCCGTCGTGGGTTCGAATCCTGCGAAGGGCAACAAATTTGAGTAGTTGTTCCTTACTGGCTAGGACAATGCAGGCCGATGACCTGATTGTCTGTAAAGTAAGATGATCCATGTGTCGGGATTTGCGATAGGACGTATGCCCGACTCCTGTCCGTCAAATTAAAACACAGAGCTTTGGTAATAAACACTTATAATCAAATTGAGAGAGAACAACTTATAATACAGTGGAGTAATCGTAATAATTAAAACATGTCTCTGCCATCTATGGCAGAGACATGTTTTAATTAGTAGCGCGCTAGTATCTATACTAGCGTGCTGTCATCTTTTTGACAGCCCCTTTGGCGTTCCGAAACCGTGATCCGAGATACGCCACACATGCGTCGGATGGGCATGTAAAAAGTCGGTCCTGCGCTTAACTTCGCCCCAGTCGTGTCGGTCTTCCGTCCCATCGGATTATGAGAGGTACCTATTATATAAAGGAAGAGAGAGTGCACTTGTGTCTACGCAAGCACTTGTGCACTATAATATCTCCTGCGTACATGGCTGATCTTGTGAAAGATTGGCCGCTGTGGTCGTTTCGGCTAGGAGGACATTATTATTACAATCACTTTCGTACTTTTTGCAGACTGTCATAGATTAAGACGATATAATGTAAGAAAAGTAAATGTTGTGTCAAAAAAGGGGTTTTTGGTTAGGAAAGAAAATATAATTTACAACAACCTCCGTATTTGCTATAAACAAAGGGTAAAATTTCCCTTACGTGGCAACTCTAAATTTAGTATGTACTTATTTTTCTGTCCTTATCGGCGGCACGCTTGGTATATGTCTGTATTATATTCTGTCTACGGCGGCCGGCGAAAGAAACCCCCCCGCGTGCCCTCTTGCCATACCCCGCACCGCTCATTTCTCAATGCCGCGCCCGCGCGTAAAACGTTCATCATTTAATAATATTGATATTCTTAAATTCCTACATACAACCGAAATTTTACTGGATTCTTTTAAAAACCTATTTATGTATGTGTACTGTAACTAGTAAATTAATAAAAAGGGGCAGAGCAATTTTCCGCAGTAACTTATTGGCAAAAAACTGTAATGCTAAGATAAAATAGTTAAAACTTCTGGATAATTGTGCATACCAATACATTTTAAGAAATTAAAACGTATAAAAAAAGAAATATAGACGGAGCAATTTTCCGGAACAAGTTATGGTACAAAATAGGTATTTTCAAATTCCTGCCTCTCCCAAACCGAAATATTCCTGGATTCCGATGCATACCTATACATATTAATATATATTGGCATATACTGAAATAATTTTGGACTGAGCAATTATCCGCCGAGAGCTAGAAGTGATTTTCATGTTTAGGTATAAATACCTAACTTCCAAATTAAAAAAATCCGAGATAATTTGTCAACCGTAATCTATAAACATTACTTTATCACACTGCAAAGTTTCAACGACAGAGGAATTACTGTCAGGGTCAAACCCTTCATTGATTGGACTACTAATAAAGTATTACGTAAAACAAAATACATTACAAATACAAATCCTTTATTGCAATAATTGTGGTCACATTACATTTACATTGTACCTACTCGTATTATTACACGTTATAAATGAATTAAAATGATGAGATTTTATTCAGAATATTAAGTGAAAACTATCTAGAATCTATCAGCAAGCTATCAGACTATGGAATAGCCTTCCCCTTTCAATTCGTCAAAGCCAATCTCTGCCCATTTTTAAGAAGAGAACTAAAGAATATTTTCTTTCTGTCACTGTGATTTGTTTAAGTTATGAACTATTATTATTACTTGTTTATTATTTATATTTGTATCCTATATTTGTAGTTGATATTATATTAGATCTATTTATATATATATAAGTATATATTGTATATAAGTATACATATTGTTATATATTTATATTGATATAGTGTGTATCATTTAGATAGTTACATTTATTTATTCTATCTTATTTGAACCTTTGTAAATTAAAGTCTTTTTTTTCGCTTTCTTTCTTATTCAAATTATAATATTCTTTTTGCTAGTACACTTGGTTTTGCCCGCATTCATTCTGTCACGCTCACTTTGGGTTTGCTGGAAGAGAACTCACGTGTTGAGTTAAGCTCGCCCTTTATGTTACTTTTTTTATGTTAATATTTCTATTGTATTTTTTTTTGTGTACATAATAAAGAATAATAATAGAATCTATTTCCTGCTGGCTAACTACTTTTCGATAGTCTGTTAAATAGATACCTAATGTAAATGATTATTATCAAGAATTCTCACGGAATCCAGGCAGGTATTTCATACGTATCCAAATCTCAATTATGTAACTTGATAGGTAATAAAAGTACTAACACACGTACGTTATTCATTCGACTTTCAGTTGATATAATTTATTTATAGCCTGTTATTCTTTACAAGATAAAAATCGTAACAATACATGTATGAGCACAAAGGTGGAGGCTGACCGGTAACCAGAGAAAGACAACTGGTATGGTGGAATATGACATATTGAACCCTGCTAACTGTAAAATAGATTTACTTCAAAGTATACACAACAAGCGCAATGATCCGGGTAGCGCCGCCGTAGCGCCGGATAGCGCCACGGATGTGCCACGGGCGTTAGCCGCTTGCCGAGATCACGCACGGTCACCTGCCCTCTGCCACAAAATATAGAGAGTACAGCTATGCAATTCATTAAAGTAACTAATCGTGACTACGCTCGACAGCAAGCTCGATGTCGAATTAGTCTTCATTTCGACGTCGAGCATAAATCCGCATTCTCTATCACATTTCGGCTCGACGACGAACTGGAGGCCGTGCCGTTCGCTGCCGTTATCTAAGGCGAGTTAAGGACTGCTCAAAGTTTTTTTCGGTAAAAATCGGTTTTTATTTTAAACACGATTCTAATGGAAATGCCATCAATAATAAAATTTCTGGATGCAAAAGATGGTTCAATGAATATCATACTTTCAGTTTTAGGCACAGGAATGCACTATACATTGTTTTTTCTTGATATGTATTTGTGTTTGGCAGTATGTGGTCGATACCTTTGCTTGATTTTAATTCAAAAAATCACGCAGGACATTTTGACATGTCATTGTCAATGTCATGTCGCGTTCCAAGTGTCTATCTAGTCTAGGTACAGGGTCTCCAGATTGGGGGTTTTTTCCCATTTTGGGGAAAAATAAAAACTTCGGGGAACTTTTGGCGAAACGAAAACTATGGGGAAAATTTTGGGGAACACATTTTTGCTTGGCGAAAGCTTGTGGAGAAACAAAAGTCTAATTCAGAAAGTTTATATCATTTTAAATCGTTTCATCAAACATATTTCAGAATCACACGTAAAACAATAAAATACTCATGGCTAATGGTCAGAATGGCGGGGGAAGGTGTGTTTTTTGATGGATAGAGATCTTATTTTAATAATCTCCGCTATAGTTTCATCTCATACTAGTAGTATAGATATGTGAATTTTGGTTCCTCTTGTCCCTCTGGAACAGTTTAATAATTATTTGCCAAAGAGTAGCCTTTAACGTACAAGTTCCCATCTATCTCTATATGACAAAAATTCAGCCAAATACGTGAAAGCGTAACAAATAAACTAAGAAACTAACTCGTTTTTAGTTTTATAAAATTATTAGGTATAGCTAAGGAAGGATTAGATACGAAATTAATTTGGGGAAAATTGTATAAAAATTTATCTTTTTGGGGAAAAATAAAACCTGATTTGGGGAAATTTCACATGCAGGACCTGGATACCCTGTCTAGGTAACTGTTGTATATCGATGTGTTTACATTTATTTTTTTGGGAAAACGGATATGGTATAGTCAATCGATAAAATTAGCAATAAGTTGGCTTTTTTCTTAAAACGTGAAGTGAACAACGAGTTGAAACGTTAGAAAAGCATAAGGTTCTGGCGACTGGACTTGCTCGTACTCCTCATACCACACACCGTACTCAAGGAAAAATGAATCCTGAATACTACTATGATTGCATCAAAACCTTAGTCACAGACTAAAAGTTAACAACGATGGGCTAAGGTCAGCTGAGTTTTGATAATTCTTTATCTTTTACTGTAGATATAATTTACCACTGAACTAAACTAATACAATTTATTTATTTTAGTACAGGGAAGATAAGAAGGATGTCCTTGTCAACTTCAATGAGATATATTCATATATTGATGGCGGTTGCAGTGGAGGAAATCCATTTGAGAGACAGCTGTGAAGGAACACAGGACGGCGACTATTGCATCATAGTGCCCCAGCTCAGAAATTTATAAATGGCTAGTTTGACTGAAAGCTATTGAAGAATTCAGTGTCGCGGTAGAACTGATGTATGCCTAAATTTTGGTGAGCATGGCTCAAAGTTTCGATCACACCAGCCTGGATTTCTTACAACATAGCAGGTTTTGCGGGCTCTGGAAGTCAATATAAGAAATAATCTTAGAATGACATCAACTGTAACATGCCGTGTTTAGGTGCTATCAATATCACAATAAATGTATGAACACAGGTGTAATGATGAAAGAAAATGAATTATTGACTTTTATCTTCTAAAGAAAAACAAGGGTTTACATAGATAGTTCTAATCTAAGTATTTTTCTACTAACTGTGTAATATTTTTAATAAATTGTTTTATTGTAAATAATAATTGTTTGTTTGTTAATACTAATATAAGTAGTTTTTTGTATGTAGGTGTAATCTGTGGAATTAATGAATTCTACCATCCTAAACTTTGCCCTCTATAGGTAATATTTTTTCCTGCGGTTTCACCTGTTATATATATTTTTTAATATTATTTTTGTAAACAAACAAATTTTACCAGTTTATGTAACTATTGTTTGTTTGTTTCCAAATAAGGTATGAAGTTCTTTTTTTTAAATATTTTATTTGTTGAAAAAACAATACATAATTAATATTAAATATTTTATTAAATTAATTCTTTCTTATATTTATGTAAATACCACCCACTATCACCCACTCTCCTGTATTTTGTAGAAACTTCGTGAATTCCTTTTTACAATATTAGCCTTGCATTTACAACATGAATAACTTGTGTGAGAGGACTGCGATATATAGGTAGTAATCCACATTTGTGGCCACTAGCATCTTGTAAGTTCCTCGTTCCATTAGCCTGAGATGATACTTATATAGAATCTGAAAACAGTACCTAATTATTTTAATAACATAAATCAACTCAAACAAGTTATTTAGGTACTTTTGCATTTAATAAGTAAGTATTCACTGGCATTGTATTGTTTATTTATATTAGATAGGTTATGCACAATATTTTGAATAACATATCTAATACAAATAAACAATTGGGTCAGCTAGTTGAAGACACCGAGGTTTAACCCACGGCACGTCCCAGGGAAACGGAACAAGGAAATAGATAGGTACACAGTACAGCAGGTATATATAGGAGTTAGAAAAATATAAATTAGTTACGAGACAAGTTAGTTACTTATATGAAAACGAATTGAGAGATTCAAATAGATACCCTTTTTCTTCTTTCCTTCAATTTATTAGTTAATGCACTAGTCATCTTCTATGTCGAGGTAGATAATTATGTTTTCTAAGTTTTCTGTATGTTTTACTTTGGTGTGCAAATAAAGAGTATTCTATGTTGAAATATTAGTAAATCTTCAAAAAGCCTTTAATTGAATTACGTAATTCACGAACTTGACGACGCTTAAGGAAATCATCAGATTTTTTGGCTCTTAGTAAATCTACGATGCACAACACACGTACAGCTACTTTAACACTATTCTAAATACAAAAACAATAAATATCCACGTATAATAATACAATTCAAAAACTTTTAAAGCAGCGGTGGCAATTCGTTCACAAATTCGCCTACAAAAAGCTGCAAAATACAAGCTTTCTATTTTGACAAGTTATGTCGAGGCTATGGGCGAAGTCGAGGGCAAGACGATTGACAAATTTTGCTTAACGAATACGATTTTCACCTACGAACAATCAAATTATTCGACCGCAAGTAGTTCCACCAAAACGCCGTTAATTCTCGTGGCGCTAGTGCTGCGTAAGCAAAGTTAGTGAATGCGAAAACGCAATTCGCCGGTGCCGCGGCGTCGAACTCGAGGTTATTTTGCTTAGCGCATAACACTACAGAAGTCAAGCTCATGTATGTATGTACCTCACTTTTCATACCTACGCTCGGCGGTCGCGCTAGGGTTGTCAACTCTCCTTCGGAGTCGCTGGACGCTCGGGGTGTGGGCCTTTTGAGCGTCCATTGAGTACGGCGGCGACTCCGAGGAGGACGGCGGTGGGGTTGCAACCCCCGTCCCCGTGAGCACCGTGACTGGTTCTCGGGGGGCTACAATGCGCCCCCCGGCGGCGGGCTCAAAGGCAAGGCACTGAGGGGCCCCTGGTACAGATCCCACCGGAGAGCCCTGGGGTGCCTCTCATGTGCCGATGCGACATCCGCGGGGGTTTTAGTGGGTAAGAATCCCACATACCCCGGTCGAGCCCCACAGCTCCCGGGGATCTTTAGAAGATTTCCCCCGCGTCAAAAAAAAAAAAAACAAGGTTGTCAACTCTGGTTTATGCGAAAAAACTATCGTGGTAGTGGCAATCGTATCCACCTTGTTGTTTAATTGATTGGTGAGAATAAAACAGTAAATAAAATTTAAACATCCATTTACTGAACAGGTGCAATAACCATCTTATTTGATGCTCCATCTTTGCTCAAAAAATATATCACAAGATGCGTACGATGCGTGTCTGAGGCGGATGGCAACCGCACTGGCATTAGACTGGGATAAACCAAGAATTCGTGTCCGTGAGCGCTGTCTATGTGTGCGTTACTCGAGCGCCCGTTGTAGGAAGCTTGCCTTCTGCTCTCTATATTTTGTGCCTCTGCCCCCACTGCCGTGCACATGGAGAATACATTTTCCGTAGTTTTATTTAAATCTATACTTATAATAAAACTGTAACAGGTCCAATTCTGTACATTGAAGATATTTTGAAAATTATATTTGGAGGGCATTCTATAACTGATAGTGAGGCAGAAAATGTAATTTTTTAATTTTTGTCTGTCTGTCTGTCTGTATCACGGCTGCGCATCACGCCAAAACTACTGAATGGATTCAAATGAAACTTGGCATGATTTGAGATCTTACTACGAGCAGGGTTCCCAACTTAGGGGTTTTCCCCCCAAATTTAGGGGGAAAAAATGTGGGATGGGATATTTTTAGGGGTGTTATATTCTTAGGGGTATTTCAACTAAGTAGTAAACAGTGGGCAAATGTCTCTAGTTGAAGTTTACGATAATATAATAAATAAAAAAAATTAAAAAATGGTGTTTCTGAATGAAATTATTTATTGATTGTTTAAAATTTATTGTTCGTTTAATGATATTTAATCATTTTTAATGTATTATTTATTTACAATATTTAATTATTTATCTTATAAACAATATTTTTTTTAGGGGGAAACTAGAAATTGTGGTGGTTTTAGGGGTTTTTAATTGGAGCTTAGGGGGATAAATTTTTGAGAGTTGGGAACACTGACTACGAGGTAAGACATAGGATACTTTTTATCCCGTAATCTAGCACGGTTCTTTTGGGAGAGGGGATTAAAGTCAAAATGTGTACTTACTTGGTTATACGCTTGGTCCGATTTTATTATCTTTGTAATATAATAAATATTAGTAAGGGAACACTCATAGAGAGTTGTTATCAAGGTTTTGTAATCGATCGGGTTAAGCAACGTTAGGTAAGGTCATTAATTAGATGGGTGAGCGTTTAACGCCATTTGAACTAAACGGGTCCGTGCTTCGGAGAGCAAGTAAAAAGTGGGTCCCAGTTTTTAACCGACTATAAAAAAGGAGGTTAGGTATTCGATGCGAATGTCTGTTATTAAATGTTTTGTTAACGTAATAAACTATTTAAAAAAAAATAAAAACCGACTTCAAAGTAAATTATCTAAAAACTATTTTTAAAAAAATAAAAACCGACTTCAAAGTAAATTATCTAAAAAGCATAAAATAACGAAAATATTATTGAAGTTGGTGCAGAATATACACAGCAGGTACGCTAACACCAACTTCAATAATATTTTCGTTATTTTATGCTTTTTAGATAATTTACTTTGAAAACGGTTTTTATTTTTTTTTAAATAGTTTATTTTACCAAGATAGGTATCAGCACTATCACGCAACTCATACATTTACGTTACATTAACTTACTGAAAACATAAAAAGTTTATATCTCTTAAACTACTGGACTGATTTTGATGAAATTTGCACTCTACCCTAAGTTGAAAGATACTCTAACTACTGCAAAAAGAATTTTCGAAATCGGCGTTGTAGTTTCTGAGAAATCCGTGGACAAACCTACATACATACATACATACATACATACATACATACATACATACATACATACACTCGTGAAATTTGGTAAATTCGTTTAGAAGCCCACATAGACTAACATATATGAATATTACGCATTTTTATTAATATTACATACATACGCGTCGAATACAGAACCTCCTTTTTTGAAGTCGGTTAAAAATAGCGCAGGCGGAGTTGCGTGGGTCAGCTAGTAGCAAATAAAATGCAAACACATAAGTAAATATGTTTTATATTGTTAAAGTATGATCTATTATCGATGCTAACTAGATAGTCAAAATATACGCATTCCATAAAAATATAACCTGTATATGTATATAAAAACAATATAAGCCCCCTGCAAAGCCGGGGGAGCCCCCTGCGGAGTTCGTTGACTCTGGGGAACCCTTCAATAGGTCCCCGGGACCTGTGGGCGTCAACCAGGGTATGTGGGATTCTTTCCCACTAAAACCCCCGCGGCTGTCGCATTCTCCTCAGTAGTGACTTACTTTTCCTTACCTCTGAGTTTCTTGCCGGATCTTCTCAGTTGAGGCGGCGTTGTGATCCGGTTGTAGCTTTTAAAAAATTGACCATTCAATACAATGATATTTTACTTATCATTGATTCAATAGCGTTAAGCCTATTTCAAAAAATAATTTTGACTTTGACTTGACTTTTGACTTTGAGCCTACCGCCAGGGGGCGATGGTCAGTCCCTTGCACAAGGAACCAACCACCTAGTCCTAGTACCTATCAAAATTATCGGATTCAAGATTAATAACTAATGTCTCGGGTAATGAGCGTCAGTGCTATACACTCCAAACCAAATAAGCTTGAAGGCGTTTACAACTTTATTATGCAGTCATAAAACACCCCCGCTGTATAGTTGTTACTGTTAACGCGGCAGCAAAAAACTATTTAAAAAAAAAAAAAAAACCGACTTCAAAGTAAATTATCTAAAAAGCAAATAAAATAACGAAAATATTATTGAAGTTGGTGTTAGCGTACCTGCTGTGTATATTCTGCACCAACTTCAATAATATTTTCGTTATTTTATTTGCTTTTTAGATAATTTACTTTGAAGTCGGTTTTTATTTTTTTTTAAATAGTTTATTTAACACTTTTTAGTGACTTATTTTACCAAGATAGGTATCAGCACTATCACGCAACTCGAACGTCTACATTACAGTAACTTACTGAAAACATAAAAAGTTTATATCTCTTAAACTACTGAACCGATTTTGATGAAATTTGTACTCTACCCTAAGTTGAAAGATACTCTAACTATTGCAAAAAGAATTTTCGAAATCGGACTTGTAGTTTCTGAGAAATCCGTGGACAAACCTACATACATACATACACTCGTGAAATTTGGTAAATTCGTTTAGAAGCCCACATAGACTAACATACATGAATATTACGCATTTTTATTAATATTACATACATACGCGTCGAATACAGAACCTCCTTTTTTGAAGTCGGTTAAAAAAGGTTGGTAATACAAAATTGTTTTTGCTGACGCGCCTAGTTGACAATGTATGCGTTATGTAGTTATTGAGCCGCAAACGAACTTGTAATCGCCTTCAAGCTTATTTGGGATGGAGTATACATGTGTGTTGCTTACCATCATATGAAGGGCGTGCATGTCTCGTTACCAAGATAAATAACATACTAAAACAAAAAATATTTTATATACAGACGAATTGAGAACCTCCTCCTTTTTTGAAGTCGGTTAAAAATATCAACCGGAACCGCACGCACTAAATTACTAAAAGAGGCGCCGCTAACGCGTGCGATTCACATTCTCTCTCAATCTCATTGCGACAGAAACTGATCTACTTATTTCACTGTACTCTGAGTGAATTCACAAGGATAGCTACATATGCTATTAATTATAAATTATGAACGTTACTGTATTAGGTTAAGGCCTTTTTTTTTTTTTTTTTGACGCGGGGGAAATCTTCGAAAGATCCCCGGGAGCTGTGGGGCTCGACCGGGGTATGTGGGATTCTTACCCACTAAAACCCCCGCGGCTGTCGCATCGGCACATGAGAGGGGAGACCCCAGGGCTCTCCGGTGGGATCTGCACCAGGGGCCCCTCAGTGCCTTGCCTTTGAGCCCGCCGCCGGGGGGCGCATTGTAGCCCCCCGGGAACCTGTCACGGTGCTCACGGGGACGGGAGTCGCAACTCCGCCGCCGTCCTCCTCGGAGTCGCCGCCGTACTCAATGGACGCTCAAGGGGCCCACACCCCGAGCGTCCAGCGACTCCGAAGGTTGCCCGTTGTTTATAGCCCCGGGCTCAGGGCTGGGAAGCGAGACGTTGGGCGGCCGCTTGTCGCGGCCTGCGCCTTCGTCGCCGAGCGGGATCAGCGCGTTCGCGTTCCCGCTCGGCGGCCTCCTTCTGGAACATGACAGTCTCGCAGAAGGCGGCCATCGCTCCCCACGCCGCATCCCCGGACAGCATAGCCGACACTACGCTGCCCAGGGAGAGGTCCGATCCGATGACTGCGACCAGGTCTCGACGCTCCAACGACCACGCGGGGCAAGCATCCAGCGTGTGTTGGGCGGAGTCAGACTGGTCGCAGTGGAAGCATCTCGTCGTCGCTTCACGTCCGATCTTATGCAGATAATCACCGAAACAACCATGACCGGTGATTATCTGCGTAAGCCTATAGGTGAGTCGTCCACTCCGTCGCTGTATCCAGGCTTCGAGATGCGGCAGGAATGCCTCAACGACGCGTTTGCGCGCTATGTGCTCCGGCTGGAGCCGCTCGCGCCACGTCGCGAGAGCGATGTGTCGTTCCTGCCGCTTGATGGATTCGAGCGCCACCGGCTCGCCTCCGCCACTCTGGCGGGCGATGCGGATCCGGTCATAGACCCTCGCATACATGCCCGCCAGGATGTCTAAGGGCGGAAAGCGTGCCAGTATGGTCGCCGCCTCAAAGGACACCGTTCGGTATCCTCGTGCAATCCGCAGTGCCATCCTCCGCTGGACGCTGTAGATTTTTGTTCTACAGCGTCGTATGGCCAGCCTCGGCGCCCAAATGGGCGCCCCGTAGAGGACTACGGACTGCACAACCCCGGCGTAGAGGCGGCGAACTTCCTCGCTCGGCCCCCCAAGATTAGGGAGCAGCCTATGTAAGGCCGCTGCAACCTTATCGACTCGGGGGACCAGGCGCTCGAAATGCTCCTCGAAGCCCCAGCGTAGGTTAAGGCCTGTAACAACCTTCGGAGTCGCTGGACGCTCGGGGTGTGGGCCGTTTGAGCGTCCATTGAGTACGGCGGAGACTCCGAGGAGGACGGCGACGGGGTTGCGACCCCCGTCCCCGTGAGTACCGTGTCAGGTTCCGGGGGGCTACAATGCGCCCCCCGGCGGAGGGCGCAAAGGCAAGGCACTGAGGGGCCCCTGGTGCAGATCCCACCGGAGAGCCCTGGGGTCCCCCCTCTCATGTGCCGATGCGACAGCCGCGGGGGTTTTAGTGGGTAAGAATCCCACATACCCCGGTCGAGCCCCACAGCTCCCGGGGATCATTCGAAGGCCTGTAAAAGTAGTGTATTTAAGGTTAATAAATATAGAAATAAATAAATATTTCATCATCATCACCAGCCGGAAGACGTCCACTGGTCCGACTGCTAAACATAGGCCTCCTAGGAACGACAATTAGCTATTTGCATCCACCGGTAAACTGCGGCGCGCACAATGTCGTCTGTCCACCTAGCGGGAGGCTTCCGGTTCGTGGTCGCCACTCTAGAAACTTTCTTCCCCAACGGTTATCGGTTCTTTGAGCGATGTGGCCTACACATTGCCACTTCAACTTGCAGATTCTCTTTATAATAATAATATTCTGGGACAATCCACACTCGGCCATCCGATCCCAAACTAGGCAGAGCCTGTACTACGGAAACCAGACAACTGATACTAATACTTATATACTTTTTTTTGTAAATACATACTTAAATAGATAAATAACACCCAGACACTTGGTGGGAATCGAACCCACGACCCATCGGGTAGCAGCCAGGGTGTCTAACCACTAGACCAACGGGCCCGTCAAAATGTCACAATGTCATCCGTCCAGCTAGTGGGAGGCCTGCGTCTTCCGGTTCGTGGTCGCCACTCTAGAAACTTTCTTCCCCATCGGTTATCGGTTCTTTGACCGATGTGGCCTGCACTTTGCCACTTCAACTTGCAGATTCTGAGAGCTTTGTCGGTAACCTTGGTTCTTCGGCGAATTTCCACATTACGGATTCTGTCGCGCAAAGAAACTCCGAGCATAGCTCTCTCCGTGGCTCGTTGTGACTCTGAGCTTCTCTAGAAGGCCAGCTGTTAATGACTACAAAATATATACAAGTTAAATTAATTAGTGTCAGGTCACTTAATTAATCATATTTAATTTGAACCTACGTGCTTATTAACATAATCAACAATAACCTAATTAAAATAATCAGTTATTTAGATAAAAATGATTAATCCTACATTTAATTTTACTCTACAATACAAAACCTAAAATAATAGCCCTGATTCTAATTATTGAAATGAAATAAATTAGATGTTTTTTTATCTGATTTTTGTTATCAAATTAGCATATAGTTTAAAAATAAAGTCCAATGCTGACTGAGAAATATTTTTATTAATTATGTTTACAATCACTTTACAACTATAAATTCCTCAAATAACAAATAACAAAGGCCTCCCCATTTAGAAGGGAGGGGTTGCCTTAATCCCCCACACTAGGCAGGCGCTTGGGGATCGCAGTATACTTATAGTCTGTACCAAATAAAACTGAAAACGTTTACACATCGATATAATATATAAACTAGATTTGGTGTCACGGTTCAAAAAGTGGTAGCGAGAAATAGCGCCCTTGTGTCGCTATTTCTTTACAAGCCACACCCTGAAAAAAATATTTTTGCCGATAGGAGTGTCTTCTTCTTCTTCTTCTTCTTCGTACGGGCGTATCCACAACTCGACGACTGAGCGCCTATTTTGTGTTGAGGGTGGAGGTAGGCCGGTTCACTCCAGCCATCCCAGCTCCACCAGGAAGTCTCCTAGCCGCTTGATGTTGCCGAAGACCTCCCGGAGGCAACCTGGTGTGCCCAGGTGCGTCGCCCGGTAAGTTGCCACCCCGCTGCAGTTCAGCAGCACGTGGGCAGCTGTTTCTTCCTCCTCCATGCACGCTCTGCACAGTGGACTGTCAGTGATACCTAGATTAAACAGGTGTCTATTAAAGTTGCCATGACCCGTTAGTGCACCTGTTACCAGGCGGATCTTAAGTCTACTCAGCCGTATAATACCTTTGGAGAAGTAAGGGTCGACTTGGGGTAACGCAAGTCGGGCCTGTCTACAATCCCCAAGGTTTTCCCAGTATGATTGGTGTTGTAGGCTCGTGCGTCGGCGCAAAGTGGCTTTGAACCAATTCAATGGTAGAGGAATAATAGGTTCTGGTCCTACCGGGGTTGACTCTGAACCTTTCCTGGCTAGTTCGTCTGCCGCCTCGTTGCCTCGGGCACCGCTGTGACCCCTGATCCACTGTAGGGTAAGCAGATTAGAGTTACCTACCTTGTTTAGGGTTGAGTGGCACTCTTGTATAAGACTAGAAGTTGTTGTATTGCTATTAAGAGCTTGAAGTACCGCCTTACTGTCAGAGAGCACCCTGTGAGTGTGGCCCGATAGGAGTGTCGCTACTGTCTATATGAAATTGTCAAACTACAAGTCATTATCATAATAGAAATGTTAGTTCACGTTTCCGCCACCAGCACAGATAAGTTTGCAACCTCCGCGACCACATTTTAGATGTCATGTTTAACCGGCTTCAAAAAGAAGGTTCTCTATTCGACGCGTATGTATGTAATATTGATAAAAATGCGTAATATTAATATATGTTAGTCTATGTGGGCTTCTAAACAAATTTACCAAATTTTATGAGTGTATGTATGTATGTATGTATGTATGTATGTATGTATGTAGGTATGTATGTATGTATGTAGGTTTGTCCACGGATTTCTCAGAAACTACAAGTCCGATTTTGAAAATTCTTTTTGCAATAGTTAGAGTATTTTTCAACTTAGGGTAGAGTACAAGTTTCATCAAAATCGGTCCAGTAGTTTAAGAGATATAAACTTTTTATGTTTTCAGTAAGTTACTGTAACGTAGACGTTCGAGTTGCGTGATAGTGCTGATACCTATTTTGGTAAAATAAGTCACTAAAAAGTGTTAAATAAACTATTTTTAAAAAAAATAAAAACCGACTTCTAAGTAAATTATCTAAAAAGCATAAAATAACGAAAATATATTGAAGTCGGTGTCAGCTGGTGCTAGTGTTAGTTAACATGATGTGCTAGCACCGACTTCAATATATTTTCGTTATTTTATGCTTTTTAGATAATTTACTTTGAAGTCGGTTTTTATTTTTTTAAAAATAGTTTATGTTCGTAAATGTTTATCTGGTTGATATATTATATCGATGCGTTTATAGGTTTATTATGCGGTCGTAAAACACGCGCGCCTTATACTTGACAATGCGACGCGGCAGCAAAAAAGGCTTGGTAATACAAAGTACTATACATAACTTACATACTATAAAATAAGGTTCAATAATAATTGCAGACAATTGAGCGACAGCCGTCTCCGTAGCTCTTATTTTCGTGACCACTTTTCGGGTCGTGACAGCAAATCTAGTTGGTATAGTATATCGATGGTTATTTTGCTTGGATTTGAGGTGTTCATTTGTTTTCTCTGTAACGCTTTTTTTAGCCGCACTTAATTTTTACCCGTATCAGTTTTAACGTCATGTCAATAACCACAAAATTGTTTTTTAATCAATTTGTTTGGTATTTTTAGGTGTCCATGTGTAAAGGGCTTTATATGAATTTATCAGCTATCCCGGCGTATAAAACCATGAATTTAAACTATCGATACCATTTCGCGTCTAACTTTGGACAAGATGACGGGGATTCCCGCCACTGTCGTCCTTCTAGTTTTATTCAATAGAATTTCCGGATACAGTCTAAGAGGTATGTCAGTTTTATTTTTAACCGACTTTTTAACCGAAAAAAGGAGGAGGTTCTCAATTCGTCTGTATATATATATGTTACGGCTAAAACCCGAAGCGCGGCTGCACCTAGTTTTAGCCGGTTAGAACTAGTTGTAGCCACTTACTCTTGGTTAAACCTAGTACGAGCCGATTGTTTTCGGGTAAAACTAGGTCTAGCCTTCATCATGCCGGCTACAACTAGGTCCAGCCATTCCATGATTAACACCTCGATTCAGAGCAATCCGACTCGGATGGGTTAGGTTAGAAGGCTAAGGCGGGAGCGAAGCGTAGCGGAGCTCCCGCCTTAGCGTTCGTGGTTATTTTTTTTATGACCACCCAGAATAACTACTGTCACTCCGTCGAACTATCTGCCTCCTCAGCTGTACTAGGATCGGCTCGTACTAGGTTTAACCAAGAGTAAGTGGCTACACCTAGTTCTAACCGGCTAAAACTAGGTGCAGCCGCGCTTCGGGTTTTAGCCGTAACATATATATATATTTTTTTTCTATGTATGTTTGCGCATAACTCTGGCAATTATGAACCGATTTGCAAAAATCTTTCTTCCATCCATTCTTTAATCCGTTAGTTGGGTCCCATAAAAAAAATATTGCTTCCGAATAAGTAGTTCCTGAAAAAACAATAATGGTGACTGCGCAGGAAACTTGCAGGAAAGCCTATATAGATGACTTTTTGGTCGCTTTTTAAGGACAAAAATTGTCATAACTCTGACAAATATTTACCAATTTCAATGATTCTTTTTTTATTCGAAAGAAGAAACCACTGTAATGAATCTGTATGAAATTTATCACAACCGGATAAGAACTTCCTGGAAGACCATGAACGATGAGGAGGAATTTATCTAGTAAAAACCATAAAACTGATATTAGACATTACATTGCTCTGACAATTATGGACCGATTTCGATGATTCTTTTTTTATTCGAGAGAGTAAACTACTATGATGATGCAAATTTCATTACGACCGAATATTTTTTTCCGAAGAAACATGAATTATGTAAAACTATGTAGACGATAATGTGATCATAACCTAGGTACCTAGATCATTTTACGGTCTTCGATGGTTCAATCTTTATATATGAAAATATCACTAAAAAGTTTAAAATAAAATCTTTTTAAAAAAATATTGAACCGACTTCAATATCACTGAAAAGTATAAAATAATTTAAATATTATTGAAGTTGGTGCCAAATATACACAGCCGGTAAGCTAACACCAAGCTAGCGACCTGACCCGTTAGTTTTTATATATTTTTTTAATTTAATATAATATCCTCCTCCAGTCGTTAGCTCACTGCTGAGCGTCGTGATGATGTTAATAAGGCTAGAGCGCTCTAAGCGCTCGCCTCCTATTGTCCGGTGAAGCTGTAATGGCCATCTGCGGCCAACAGCGTCTATCATTCCCAAAAAAAAAAAAAAAACAAAAAAAAAAGATATTAATATAATCTCAAAAACACGTGTCCGATCCATGAGGGTCTTGTTCAGTGTATCAATACAAATACATGTATTATTGTATTATCGAGGACACTAACGGTGTACCAGTTTTCAATCAAAATAGTTTTAACGATGTTACGTGCGCTTACCCCGCTCGCATGTATTTTGGGCCGGCTCGTGTAAGCGATTGTCGTCCCAAGGCCTCTGCCTCGAATTTTGCGGGCAGCGGGGCGGCGGCGGCGCCGGCGCCGCTGTTTTCGGGAACCGGTCCATTTGATTTCACGCATAAAATCCTGCCGCTGCTCCCGCGCCGCCGCCGCCGCCGCCGCCCCGCTGCCCGCAAAATTCGAGGCAGAGGCCTAAGGGTGGTACACCGTTCGTGACCGCTAGAGTACGTAACTAATTTGTTGAATATCTAATTTTTTTCCCCAATTTGTACCAGAAATACCAGATCGGCTACGTTTTTCTGGAAAAATGTTGTTAACTTCAGTAAAAAATGCTTTTTGACTTTTAATTATATATAATTAAAAATTTTGAAAAAATCCCCTTACAAAGACCTCTATCTCTCCCTCCACTTTATCGTCGCAATTAATGTAGAAAAAAAATTAAAATAATTACAGGTAATAAATGATTACTTACTAAAAACAATGTTTCTGAGTACGTAGCACATTTTTTTAGAAATTGTCAATCTGTGGCAAAACCATTCTTTTTGCTATTACCTGCGGTGTTATGTGTACAGTAAACTAACGTTTAAATAGTCCAAAGATGGTACCTACGGAACCCTCGGTGCGCGAGTCCGACTCTTACTTGACCGGTTCTTTCTATTTACAGATGACTTCGAGCCAAAGGAGATATTATTTCCATCGGAGTACCATTACCATGGAGAAAAAATCGACATGGTTACACAGATAGATCAAACATACGAAGTGTGGTAAGCGTTGAACCATCCTACAAATCAACATACTAAGAATGTTTACCCGTGGGGTCTCCTGGTAAGAATAGCCCTCCTATCTCCTCCCGTTAAGTGTCCATAAGAGTCGACTAAGGGAAAAAAGACCACGGGCTGCATCGTTTTTTATTTTGGATTACCTACCATTAATACTTTAGTATACAGTGAAGTTTCGGAATCTAACCGCCAACCTTCAATGGAGAGGCACTTAAAGAAGAAGACCATTTATACTGCGATCCTTAGATTTTTTTTTTTTTTTAAGAACAAAATATTTACAGTTTATTTACAAATATGTACACTTAAACTAGGTAAAAAACTTCCTCGAAGTTGTCGCCGCACTGGGAGGGAAGGGTACCTAAAAGACTGGCGGCATTACCCCTTTGTATGGCCAAGCTTATACGTTGGCAGAAAAAGCTACCAGCCCGACGGTCTCCTGAGACTTCGATAAGTTTGGATGAAATTTCTTTTACTAAAGCGTGCGTCTCATGAGACCAAGGCCCCATGGTCTCCACCGCAAAGGGCGCAAATATATAGCTCGAACCTAGAGCTGCATACTTGCGTCGCTTTGCATCACTAGCGGTCGCCGCAGCCCCTCCAGCCGCCCTGCAAGTTGCGAGGGTGTGGGACGCAGCAAGTGTGTCGACACATGTCGCATCCCACACCAGCGGCTTACCATGTTGCCATGGTATTATGATCCTTAGATTGAAATAAAACTAATTTTACGGATTATAACGCGTTCTATTTATTATTTTTTTTAATTTTGGTTCGGTCATGCTCGCCATCGAAAAGTCTTTGCTTGTGGCGGCTTCGTGTGGTGGGCCACCCGCTTCCCTACAACATGGTTGAGGGGAGTGATGGCTGCTGCTCGAGTCAACTCGCGCGCGGGTGCTGCTTGGGGCGACTGGTCCGACTACTATCCCTTTGCCCTTTTAGTTTGTTGAGGACGCGTTGTGACCCAGTGGTAGGTAGCTTTTTAAAAAAAGTGCTAGCCTATTTGAAATAAATGATTTTGAATTTGAAATTTCAATATCCCGACGTTTCGAACACTTTACAGCATTTATGGTCTCGGGCGGACTGAGGTGGTAGCTGTCCATACGTTATAGTTGTCTCAGGGTATTCTCAGGTCTTCTAAATATTTGTTAGTTCACAGTACAGCATCTCACAGTTACAGTATCTTGAGGTATTGCAGTGGAATTCTTGTCTTTGTGTACTAAATCTTTAACGTTTTCAACAGGTACAGCGAGTCCATGAATCGGTCTCGTATCAGTTACTATACAGGCGCGGAGACTAAATATTATAATGCAGACTACGGATACGTCTATGATGTAAGTTTATTTGTTTAACCATTTATGGTACACACAAACACAAGACGCAGAAAATAATCCTTTAGATAATAGAATTACAAAGGCACTACTTATTTCATAAGAAATCTCTTCCAGTAGGCCCAGGAGACAAACATAAAACAAGGAAATAAGACGCATGTGTGTGATAATAACTAAATATTTAAGATACAAAAAATAATATTAAAATGTAGCTGGGTGTTTCTCTCAATTAGTGCAAATTTAAAGAATTTTCGAGAAAAAATAAAATGACTTTTTTTTCTATGAATATCACAAGGTATATGAAAAATAAACGTCATATTTAAATATGACATAATTATACGCACAATTGGCAAAGATACGGACCTAATTATATTTTTTCAACGCATGGTAATGAGGAATACAATATGGTAATGATACCAGCTACTATGGTAATTAAAAAGAGATATTGGTAATGAAGAATGAAAGAAAAAATCAATGTCTTAACATGTTTTCGAATTGATTTAAGTACATAAACTTTACAATAGACAATTTCTTATTAAAATTTGGGAATGATTACTTACTTTACTCACTGATTATTGAGTTAAACAAGACATACTATGTTATGGGGGGCGGCATTAGGATAGGTGGTGTTACCATATCAAACCTCCGCTATGCGGACGATACAACACTCTTTGCGTCCTCTGAAAATGAGATGATAGAGCTTTTAGGCCGACTAGAAGACGTGAGCCAAGATTTTGGACTGCTCATCAACAAAGGAAAGACTAAAGTGATGATTGTTGACCGCACTGCTACTGTCAATTGCACGACTCTAATGAATGACTACGACATGGTAACACAATTTCAGTACCTAGGTTCGGTCATCAGTAATAAGGGTGGTTGCGAATTAGAGATCCGTCGACGCATCGGCATGGCTAAGTCAGCAATGACCCAGCTCAATAGGATATGGAAGGACAGTAACATCTCACGGAGAACAAAAATACACATTGTCCACGCACTTGTCTTCACCATTTTCCTATATGGCTCAGAAACTTGGGTCCTGAAAGCCGCTGATAGACGTCGCGTTGACGCTTTTGAGATGTGGTGCTGGCGACGTATGCTGCGGATACCCTGGACTGCTCGACGCACAAACCTGTCCATATTGAAAGAGCTGGGACTAGACAAAAATCCTCGACTCTCAGTGATATGCACGAAGCGAGTTCTCCAATACTTCGGCAACATAGCCCAAAGGCAGCCTGGCAATTTGGAGAAGCTGCTAGTTACCGGAAAGGTAGAGGGGAAGAGATCGAGGGGTAGAAGTCCTATGAGATGGGCAGATCAAGTGTCCGAATATCTGGACATTCCCTTGAGTACAGCAATCCACACAGCCGAAGACCGACAACAGTGGAGGACCTCGACAGAGTCGGCAGTCGTTAGGAGTCACGATCCTCAGCAATGGGGGACTGACTAAGGAGGAGGATGTTATGACAAACGCTAATATGTTATGACAAACGCTTTTCTCATAGGTACCGTCGTATCTACGAACCAGTTAAACAATTAATCAGGTAAGAACTTACTTCATATTAATAAAATTAACAATCTAATTCGTGACGTGCCCAACAGTGGGACAAAATTAAAGGCTATTAAAAAACTAAGTACTTAGTTAAAATGAACAGTCACTCTTAATCAAAACTATAAAATATGTTTGGTAAATCTAGTAGGAAGTATTTGCAGTTAAGTCTTAATTATTTGGGTAAAAATATCATTAAAATCAGAAAGTACCCTCATCTGAAGAAATTATATTTAATTCTTTTTTTTTCATTAGTTTCATCTTGTTACTAATATTTTCATACTGTTTTCTTCTGCCTTTCTTGTTTCACCTTCGTCATGTATTAGGTCTTCATCTGACCAATCATTGAAAATGTAACAATAGTGTTTGCTTGTTTAATTTTCGCCTGTTTCTTCTTTAGTGATGTTATACTGTATTATATTTCTTTTAAATGGTGTGTTATTCTTTTCGTCTTCTTGAATTTCCAGCAAAAAATCTTTAATATTCCCTTTGAAATCTTGAGTTACTCCTTTTTTGTTTTAGTTTTAATAAACGATTTATTAGACCGGTGCAATCTTACATCCCAAAACCAAAAATCAAACCCGGAAACACAAGAGCTGCGGCTGAATAGGCTACCACTAGACCGAGGAAGTAGTCACGATTGCATAACACAGCCAACTAGCTTATGCTAGTGATAAGACCAAAACTCATTCATCATCATTATCAGCCTATATTAGTCCACTGCTGGACATAAGCGTCCCCAAATACACGCCATTGAAACCGGTCTTCGGCTCTCCTCATCGACAAGTTTAGCCAAAACTAATTACCATGACATATTTATCATTACCATTGCCTCAATAGTGGATGGTAAATCCTGGTAATGAGAGGAATGGTAATGATAGTTTCGTACTTTTCATTTAATCAGTCCTTGAATTCTTGCAATACATATCCATAAAAAATAAGGAAGCATTCGAACTCATTAAAGATTATATTAACGTCTACCAGACTATAAAACCAATTGACCGTTATCTCAAAATTTTACAAATGGTAATGAAAAAATTACGTACCAACGTTTAAATCTTGTCTTATATGTTCTTTTAAAAAAAAACTAGCAAGCGTGCGCCTCGTTCTCTGTCCACTCCCTGGCTGAGCGCGGATCGTGTGTGGGGATAGGTGGCAGGGAACTTCACTGCATTTATTTACACAGGTTGATTTATTTATTTCCAGTTACATGGACGGTAATGAGCTTTTTTTTAGTGCAAAAATGTTTTATTGCTGTTAACGTAAATAACACTTAAACACTACTTTGAAATTTCTATAGTTTCATTCTTTAATATGTACTTGAAACATACCAGTACAATAATCGACAGTAATACGTCCGATTGAGTTGTTATTAAATTACGATTCCCAAAATTCGTACCGAGCGCAGTGAAGGTAATGATATTTTAGTTAATTTTTTATTTTTTTTACCTATTTATTTGTCAATATCAACATAAGTTTTAGGTGGTAAATATACCTATACAACTACCCTAAGATATAAAAAATATTTAGTCCTTAAATAACATATAGTTTCGTTTATATTTCGAAGAACATTTGATTTGCACGAAATCAGAGAATCACCCAGCTACAAAAGCTACATATGCGTTTCAACTAAGAATGTGGCCGCCATGATGATCGCAACTGCGGAACTTCACTCGTTTTTTACGATTTTTGTAACTGCAACAGAGTAAACACAAAATGAAAAATTCTCCCCTGTTTTGATTATTTATTGTAATGTTTTATTTTGCTATATACTTTTGTTAAAACATAATTTTTAGTAATGTTATATTTGAAATGGCAAGATGGCGGCCACATTCTTAGTTGAAACGCATAGATACCTGAGCAAAAAATCCTATATAAATAGGTCGGACAACAACCTAGACACTAGATAGTAGATACTGTGCTCTAACACGCTTTTTAAACGAGGAAATGGTTTTACATTCACGAAGGTAGGTATACTGATGGCAACGAGTGCCACAACCTGACAGCATGTATACATACATACAGTATGTATATGTATGCATACAGTAAAGGAATATGAGTAAAAATCAGTTTTATGTGAAGCCCGCCGCCGTTCTCCTCGGAGTCAAAAAGTCGCCGCCCCGTACTCAATGGAGGTCCTAGGCCCCACCCCCTGGAGGAGGACGGTGGCGGGGTTGCGACCCCCATCCCCGTGAGCACCGTGTCCGGTTCCCGGGGGGCTACAATGCCCAAAAAAAGGGCCCACACCCCTATAACGTCCAACGACTCCGAAGGGTGATATCCAACCTAGACGGTCCTTTACATAAAGGACCTACCACCTGCTGGATAATTAATTTGAACCTCCGTGGCGCAGTTGGAAACAGCTTGCTTTGCACACTGGATGTCGTGGGTTCGAAGGGAGCGGGGAGCAACATCTTTGTGTCAACTACACAAAGATGTTGCTCCCCGCTCCCTTCGAACCCACGACCTTCCTTAATTACTGGCTAGGACATTGCAGGCCGATCACCTGCTTGTCTGAAAAATGCTTTTGCTAGTGGGTCTTAAAATGAACATGGACAAGACTAAGATCATGTCTAATATCCATGTTGCACCCGTACCGGTAGTCGTTGGTAACGATTCACTCGAAGTTGTTGACCACTATGTTTACCTTGGACAGATTGTCCAGTTAGGTCGGTCCAACTTCGACAAAGAGGTCGCCCGAAGAATCCAACTCGGATGGGCAGCGTTCGGGAAACTACGTGACATCTTCTCGTCTGAAATTCCGCAGTGCCTGAAGACAAAGGTTTTTAACCAGTGTGTGTTGCCAGTGATGACATATGGTACTGAGACGTGGTCTTTAACAGCTGGCCTTTTAGAGAAGCTCAGAGTCCCACAACGAGCTATGGAGAGAGCTATGCTCGGAGTTTCTTTGCGTGATAGAATCCGCAATGAGGAGATTCTCCGAAGAACCAAGGTAACCGACATAGCTCTCAGAATCTGCAAGTTGAAGTGAAAATGGGCAGGCCACATCGCTCGAAGAACCGATAACCGTTGGGGATGAAAGTTTCACGAGTGGCGACCACGAACCGGAAGACTCCGCGTAGGCAGGCCTCCCACTAGGTGGACACAGACGACATTGGGCCCGTCGCAGGTAACCGGTGGATGCAAATAGCCAATTGTCGTTCATTGTGGCGTTCCAAGGCATTTGATGATGATGACCTGCTTGTCTGTAAAGTAAGATGATCCATGCGTCGGTTTTGCATGTAAAAAGTCTGTCCAGTGCCCTACCTCTCCCCGGTCGTGTTGGCCTTCCATCCCATCGGATTGCGAGAAGTAAAGGAAGAGAGAGTGCATTTGTGTCTACGCAAGCACTTGGCTGATCTTGTGAAAGATTGGCTGCTATGGTCGTCTCGGCCAGGAGGACATTAATATTTTGAAACACTGTTTCAGGTTCATCCGATGACGTCTGAAGATCTGGAGATAGAGGTCGGTTGCTTCTTGTCGTTCAAGAGTGGTGAACAGCCGGACTTTCTACCGGATGTAACAAAGTTTGTCTACACTGGTAAGTGATTCTATTTTATTTTTTTTGTTTTTAGTCTTCCATACCTAATAGGTAAAAAAGGAACCCTAATGGCAGTGAGCTGTTATTACTACGTAATAATAATAATCGCTATTAGCGATAAGAGCGCCATTTGTGCCTTTTTTTTTTGACGCGGGGGAAATCTTCGAAAGATCCCCGGGAGCTGTGGGGCTCGATCGGTGTATGTGGGATTCTTACCCATTAAAACCCCCACGTCGCATCGACACATGAGAGGGGACCCCAGGGCTCTCCGGTGGGATCTGCACCAGGGGCCCATCATTGCCTTGCCTTTGAGCCCGCCGCCGGGGGTCGCATTGTAGCCCCCGGGAACCTGACACGGTGCTCACGGGGACGGGAGTCGCAACCCCGCTGCCGTCCTCCTCGGAGTCGCCGCGGTGCTCAACGTCCAGTGACTCCGAAGGATTAAATTGGCCCTACTTTAACATATCATTATCTATTATATCGATCATACCTTATAAGTACATGAGTATGAGAGCTTAGCCTTTTTCTTGTTGTCGGGGAGCCAGCCTGGGTTATGTATGTGGTAATTATATCTTCTACTAAAAGCTCTCTGAAGAATTCATCACAGTTATGGATGTGTAACCTACACAATTTGTACCTAAGGTTAATTTAAAAAACCGCCGGATAGGTAAATGTTCAGCTGTCGCCGCACTGAAGGGCACCAACCAATTTATTCCAATTTTCTGCAGGTACTGAACAGCTGAACGACAAAGAAGTGGACGTCTGGAAGTCCGAGGAAACAGACGAAGATGATGTCTTTATCAAGGAATTCGCTACACTGTACACATACCGAAATAATAACGGAGACGATATCCCTTTCAAGTGAGTTTTCGAAATGTGGATTTGATTTTGCAAGGCCAGTTAGATACTATGTAGCATCAGATAAGGCCTGGTTCTGCCACTACTGGTAACAGTGTTGTGTCCCGTAGGAAAGGGCACTGTAGCTGGTGAAATTACCGGACACACGAGACTCATTGCCCGAATGCCCCAGGAGGAGGGGTATGTATGTCTGTTTCTTTGGCACGGCCTCCAGCTTAAACGGCTCAATGGATTTTGACTTATAATATGTCGTTAGATCCGTCTAAGTTGTGGTAGTGACATAGGCTATATTTATTTCTAAAAGAATTAATATGGCGGCCGTCAGCCGCCATTTTGTATCTTTTTTTTACATCCAAAAACATCAATATGGGTATCAAATGAAAGTTAACAATATGAGTTGAAATATATATATATATGCATGTGTATAGTGTGTATATAATTTAAGCCCATTTTCTTTGTTCGCAGTCGGGCTTTATATACTTTTATAAGTTTTAGGGCTCCCACACATAATTGCGATGCGATGCGATGCGATACGGCGCCGCATCGCTGGAACTTGTATCGAAAATTCATTTGTTTCTCGCAGATATTTGCGATGCGATGCGAATTCGCAGTTATGTGTGGGAGCCCTTACTTTATAAGTAAAGGCTCCCACACATAACTGCGAATTTACAGATAGATATATATAACTAACTAGCTGACCCGTGCAGCTCCGCCCGCGCTTTTTTTACATTTTGCTCCCCTTTTCTCCCTCCTCCCTAGATTTATCTCTCTCCATACCTCTCTCTCTTATAAAAAAAATCTAATTATATGCTCTTTCTCTCCTCTCTCTTTCCCCCTCCCGCTTCGGTTTCCGTCACACTCCCCCTCTTCCTACCCTGTTATCCCCTCTCTGAACCCTCTCCCCCTCTCTCTTCTACGAACTGGCTCCTTCTCACTCCCCCCTTACTCCACCTAACTCCCCCGATCCCTCACCCCATCGCCCCCTTCTCGAATCCCCTCTCCCTCTTTCTCCTCTCGTGCACCCTCCTCTCGTTCTATATATCCTCGTCAATCATGGTATCAGCGGCATTAAATATACTTTATGACCTATTCTCAGACCTCCCCGATATGCACACATAATTTCATACATATCGGTTCACCCATCTATTTAATGACCTTGCCTTATGTAGCTTAACCTTATCCTAGCGGTATGAAATATACTGTATGACCTATTCTCAGACCTACCCGATATGCACACTTTCATACAAATCGGTTCACCCATCTATTTAATGACCTTACCTAACGTTGCTTAACCTTAACCTACCGAGATAAAAAGTATCTTATGTCCATTTACTGGTTCTAAGCTACCTCCCCACCAATTTTCAGCCGAATCGGTTAGGCCGTTCTTGAGTTATAAATAGTGTAACTAACACGACTTTCTTTGATATAATAAATAAATAGATTAAAGTTCTATAGTTATTGTATGTTCAATTTCACCGATAGATGGCGCTGTTCAGAATGTAAATCACGCTAACATCGTAAATTACTGTCTAATGTTATTCGATAATGAAAGTTTTAAGTTTTCCGCATCTTTTATTGTTGCGACTGTAATACATACATAATCTAGTTTGGATCCGCTCGGGAATTACAGATTTAAACTTTTCAAAGATATAATGTCATTTTGCTATCAGCGAAGTACTTAGAACAATACAGAAATCTAATGAAAATGTCCTGGGTGTACCGGACCGGCTTACCCCTTACAAAAATTGACCCTTCGCCAATGCCATATCTTATGCAAACTAAATGTCTGCTCAGTCCCTATTGTATATAGCGTAATAATACATATCTTAATGATTAACTGATCAGTCTATAATTACCCTATTCACATACAAAGGAAATTACTTACCACGTATGTGCAAGTAATGTTTCACTGCTTAGCCCCTATGAAACATAGCGTGATGTTTTATATACCAACTTACACCTTGACTTCTACACAACACTTCAGTGAAAGTCCTATCAAAATCCATCCACGGGTTTTCAAATGATACCTGGACGAACAGAACGACAGACAGACAGATAGACAGACAGACAGACAGACAGACAGACAGACAGACAATAATTTCAAAAAAAATTGTGTTGGCCTCTATGTCGATAGTATAGTATCCCCACATAGAAATTTTAGAAAAATATTCAATGTACAGAAAAAGTTCTCTTTGAGTTTTATTATAGTATAGATGACTCGGCTAACGGGCTGCAATGCCTATGGACAGCGCACGGTGTCGCTTACCTCATAATATAATATCTTGGGACAATCCACACACGGTCATCTGATCCTAAACTAGGCAGAGCCTGTACTATGAAAACCAGACAACTGATACTAATACTTATATACATATTTTTCTTACACTTGCTGGGAATCGAACCCACGACCCATCGGTTAGCGGACAGGGTGTCTAACCACTAGACCAACGGGCCCGTCAAGACCTTGGGCGTACATCCTGCGTATCTCGTTCCTCGCAATCGCCATGCCACAGCATGGCGATTCTATTTAATTTTTAATTTGTTCCAGACAAGAAGTTAAAAACCTAAATTTGGAAAGTGGCGCTATAATTAGACACATTATAGTCAATTATCTGAAATTTGAACTTACTGTGAGCGAGGGAGACTTGACTTATGAAAATGGTAAGAAGTGATTAATTATTATTACAATAAACTTATGCCTTCAATACGCAATTAGAGGAAAAGAGCCATATAGGGACAGCTCCTGTCAGATTTTTCCATAGACTCTCCTAGATCCTGGGAAACATCATCGATATAATATGTTTAAACTAGATAAACATACACTAACAAAATGACATTTAAAATGTGGTCGCGGAGATCGCGAACTTATCTGTGCTGGTGGCGGAAACGTGAACTAACGGTTTTATTATGATGATGACGTGTAGTTTGACAGTTTCATATAGACAGTAGCGACACTCCTATCGGCAAAAATAATTTTGTCAAACTGTGGGCGCTATTTCTGTGTGCCACTTTTCGGACCGTAATAGCTAATCTAGTTTAAATATTAAAACGATGTTAAACATCGAAGGACCATTATTTGCGATGGTAACATCGCAAATAATCACATCATGTGATGTCCTGGTAGTGACTAAGTTATTATTTCACTAATTTAATTGTACTTAAGTATATGATTCTCAGATAATGTTAGATGTTAATCTGTTAAGTGCTTTTTTACAACTAAACAAGCAAGGCTAAGCTTTATGGTAATGGTATCATGTAGAGGACCAATTCCGGCCGAGAGTAGTCAGGCGATAGTCATCGCTTCGACCCTCCAGCCCCATTGTCAGGAGCCCAATATAAATCAAATCAAATCAAATCATCTTTATTATGTAAATAATAAAGATGATTTGTAAATGTAACATGGTAGTTCCTAATACGACGTCCCAGGGGTAGCATAATCATCTTTATTATGGGGGGGGGGCATAATCATCTTTATAATCATCTATATTTATTATGTAAATAATAAAGATGATTTGTATCATCCTTATTATGTAAATAATAAAGATGATTTGTAAATGTAACAAGGTAGTTCCTAATACGACGTCCCAGGAGTAGCGCGAACTTATAAAATGATTTTCTTCCAGAGGACGATTGCTCGTACTTCGGTGCCAATTTCAAGAAGGATATCAAATTCTTAAGACCAGATATACCGGAACACTTGGATCTGGCGTTTGACGGCTACATTAATCACCACAACAAGAAATATGATGAAGAAGAACGTCAGCTCAGAAAGCAGATATTTCACAATAATTGGAGGTAAACTGCACCATGGAGTTACTTTTTCTCTCTCTTCACCAGTCGTTGAACAGGTCACTGCTAAACAATTATTGTTTTAGTGATATCTTGCCACTTGTGTCAGTCTGCAGCAAGGTGCCACGCTTCGAAGTGTTATTTTAACACTTGATCTGACCATTGCATAGGTTGCATACTGTCTTGAACTCCACCGTGACATTTCAACTATGAATCTCTCCAGGTTTTTTTGGAGGTTTTTGGGCTGTATATCTCAAACTATGCAGCACACTTTTGATCTCATTTTTTCCACCGTGACATTTCAACTATGAATCTCCATTGTAATTAATCTATTCTTATGGATTATATCGCGATTTATTTTAATTTTCCCGACGTTTCGAATGCTTTGCAGCACCCATGGTCACGGGCGGACTGAGATGTTGAACGTCCTTGCGCTCTATTTATACTGTCATAATTTTGCGGTGTACCCTCAGTTATTGTTGTTGTTTTTATTGATGTACCCTCAATTATTTTTGGTTATTATTGTTGTTTGTCCGACCTACGCAGTAAGAGCTTACAGTATCTTGACGCCCTGCAGTGTTTTGTCTGGTTTTGGATTTAATTATATTTATCACAGGATCCCAAGCTGGTGGTAACACCCAACCATCTTCTCTATTCTCTACGAATCATCCTTGGTTGGAAACGGTGTTCTTTTGCGAGGATTTGTGGTTTATCAAATCTGATATAATGGCGGGTGCGAATTAATAATACAATGAATGAATTATTAATTAATTACAATGTCTAGTATTCGCCTAAATAAAAGACAACATTATATGAATCTCCAGTTTTTTTGGAGATTTTTGGGTTATACATCTAAAATTTTGCAGCACACTTATGACATATGCTTTATAGCCTCTGAATTACATACGCGTTGTGGATTCACTACTATTTTTAGTAATAATCATGTAGTTAAATCGATAAATGGTCGATATGTGTACGACTGTGATATTGATACCTCAATAATGAGGGTCGTGACCTTTTTTTTGTTGAATGGCAGGATACCTTCAACAGGTACCCAGTCTCCGTAGGGGTGGAGGCCGGTTTATGTGGGACATTCACACTTTGGAGAGACTGGGGGAAGTCGTGAACTATTGTTTGGAATGCAGATGACTGCTGACGTCTGATGATATTTTTCCACTTATTACGATCTGAGATCTGTTTCGTGCAATGGGCTTTCGAGAGTAGAGTGAATCTCCTCTTTCCTTCGATCTTTCCTGTAACAATCAACTTCTCTAAGTTTTTTTTTTTGGTACTAATTCCACCACTTATTCCCACCACTGTTACTCCTGTAGTCACCACTGAAGACACCGAGGTTTGACCCTCGGCGAGTCCCAGGGGAACGCTAAATTGTCTTGGAACCCGCAACAAATTTAATTAAAAAGGTAGATAGGAGGAGTCGGAAATACATATATTCCACTTCCCTCCTTTGCAAAGCGGGAGACAAGCAAAGAATTAGTAAACGGTCGATACAACCTCAAAAAGGAAGACTCTTACAGGCGGACCAACGAAGGCTAGTTCCACCCGTAAGGCACCACGGATTCTGCTAATATTTTAAGTTCTTTTTGCAGTCCACGGTATTCACTGCATTTTCCTTCAACACCATATCTCAAAAGCATCCCTCCGTCTACGATCAACCGCTTTGTACTAGCTTGGTCTTTGTCTTTCAGGCGCTCTATCTCTCCATATATCTACTTGCATCATGGCTAATGATGTCATTCCAATACGTCGATGCCTTCAGGCTTGAACGAACCAGTACCTACTAGTACTTATCTTAAAACCTAGGAAGATAAATTTGTCCCGGACAAGGACTCAGTAATTTTCTGGTGTTTGTTGTAAAAATCGTATTTGGCAAATAGATTAGATTTATATTTGTATTTAAGTTACCACCTAAATTAAGTCGTACTGTGTTTAGTTGTCGTGTGTGTGTGTGTGTGTGTGTGTGTTATTTGTGTTAGTATGTTTAATCAATAATTTTAATTTTCTTCTTCGTCTTTCTTCTAAACGGTAGGTAAATTATAAAATATAATCTAGTTTTGGATTTCCAATCAACAATTACTTGCATATAATGACCTAATAGACGCTAGGGAAAACGTCCGCTATTTTCACCCTATCGATAAATCTATATCCAAATTCAAATTCAAAATTCTTTATTATGCATAGGCCTCACGGGGGCTCTTACATATTGTCATTTTTTACAACTACCACCGGATCGTAACGCGACCTCCACTGAGAAGATCCGCGGCAAGAAACTCAGCGGACTTGTCTTTTTTCAATTATATAAGATTTTTTTTAAACAAATTTACAATAAATATATCTTAAACTATAAGCTTGCAAGAGTACTGCAGTTCAAGCCCACGCATTATATTTATTATATATCATTTGTATACTGGTATTATTACTAGGTACCTCATCATCGTCATCATCATCATCAGCCGGAAGACGTCCACTGCTGAACATAGGCCTCCCCCTTAGAACGCCACAATGAACGACAATTGGCTATTTGCATCCACCGGTTACCTGCGACGCGCACAATGTCGTCTGTCCACCTAGTGGGAGGCCTGCCAACGCTGCGTCTTCCGGTTCGTGGTCGCCACTCGAGAACCTTTCTTCCCCAACGGTTATCGGTTCTTCGAGCGATGTGGCCTGCCCATTGCCACTTCAACTTGCAGATTCTGAGAGCTATGTCGGTGACCTTAGTTCTTCGGCGAATCTCCACATTTCGGATTCTGTCGCGCAAAGAAACTCCGAGCATAGCTCTCTCCATGGCTCGTTGTGTGACTCTGAACTTTTCTAAAAGGCCAGCCGTTAGAGACCACGTCTCGGTACCATATGTCATCACTGGCAACACACACTGGTTAAAAACCTTCGTCTTCAGGCACTGCGGTATTTTGGACGAGAAGATATCGCGTAGTTAGGTACCTACTTTTAATCAATCAATCATATTTATTTGCGAAATATGGGTCACATAAGTTGAAAGTAGACATTATAAATTGTATCACCATATTCAGCCTAATGGCGTGGGTTTACACTCAAATGTGGTCAAGCGCAAACCTATTTATTAGAAAAAAAAAATGGTCCACTTCGCATATTGTCAACTCGACCTTTTCTCAAATGGTCCACTTCGCAAATCGTCCACTTTGCAAATGGTCTACATCGCAAATGGTCCACTTCGCATAATTTCCACTTCGCAAATCGTCCACTTCGCAAATGGTCTACATCGCAAATGGTCCACTTCGCAAATGGTCCACTTCGCAGTATGTCTACTTTTTAACATTGGTGCACACTTTCCAATGATATTAGGAAAACTAAAACAGATAAGTATAGAAATTTTCCAGCCTGTATTTATATTTCATTTTCAGAATGGTCCATGAAGTGAACAGTAAAAATGTCGGCTACAAATTAACGTTGAACGAGTTCTCTGATCAGACGAAAGAAGAACTGAGCTACTTGACCCGGACCTTCCCCAGTGACCCTAGCAAGTCGAAGGCCACCCCGTTCCCCCACACCCTGGAGGAAATAAATCAACTCGCTGAAGAACTTCCGGAGACCTTCGATATGAGGATTGAAGGCTATATATCAAAAGTTAAACGTAAGTTTTATTGTACAATCTGCTAAGCCCCTCTATAGCCTATACAGAGTTTTATAATATCCATATTAATCATCATCATCAACAGCGGAAACACGTCCACTGCTGGACAAAAGGCCTCCCCCTTAGAAGGGAGGGGTTGCCATATTCCCCACGCTTGGCAAGCGGCTTGGGGATCGCAGTAGGGTAGACTGGGTACGATTGAAACAATTTCACTTATATCGTCCACAGCTTTGCTTTTTATATTCCGAGTGGTGAAGAAGATTGTTAATTAAAAGAGTTGATTCTATCTACTAATGGGCAATGTGATCTTAGTTCCAGGTGTGTTATTTTTAACAATAGATCAAATTTAACCAGGGGCGGTTGAAACAGTGATTGGGGTCAGTTAAAACACATGCGAATAACACAAAATAAATATTATAACATGTTTTATTCACTGTTTAAGGAACTCTTTGATAATAATCATCAGTCTTCAAAGTTTTAAATACTTCAAACGATATTTTTAATCAGCCTTTAAATTTTTTAGAGCACGCTAGCTAGAATCTACGTTTACAGTCAGAGACGTAAATTTACAAAAAATCTGCTATTTGTTTTTTAAACGTAACAAACTAAAAAACATAATTAACGAAAAGAAGACAAAGAGGAATTCTCTTTCTTCTTTGTCTTTTATTAATAAATCAATCATTAAGTTAAATATAACGATTAATCTAAGTCGCAGTTTTGGCAAACATAGTTAAAACCACCTTCTGTATAGTCCTCGTGAACCCACAGTTTATAAATGGTGCATTGTAGTCACTTTTCTCCGGACCTGCTCGCTGAATGCCTGCTGCCATACAAACAAGACAAAAGCACTTCTCTTCTTCTGATGACGTACAACAGGATGTCCTGTTGTACGTCGTTTTTATTTTTTCCTTCTGTGGTGTATCGTTTACTATTTTCTTTATCCAATTGCTTCTTCTTTCCTTCATTCAGTTGCTTCATAACTTGCTTAGCTCAATAAAAACCATGTTTCAACCGTACCCAAAAAAAAATGTTTCAACCGTCCCCAACTGCTGCTTTAGGAAAAAAGCAGTTATAGTAATTGTAAAAGCAATTACACATAAAAACTAGTCACAGTGCCATATTGTACAAGCTTTATTTCACACAAATACAAACACTCAATACTCTCACTTTAATAGAAACCACAATAATTAGAAAACTCTGCGAGCAAAAATACTTACTTTTGGTTAACAAAACACAATAGGGTCTCTTAAAAACGTTTAAAGCACACGGAGAGCAACGCAACGCAACACTGATGTTCGTGTTCGGACCGGTCATCCGCTTTATTCTCCCCTTGGACCCCTTACCCTTGCGCAAAGGGTTTGCGAGATATTCGTGTTGTTTCAACCGTCCTTTGTTTCAACTGTCTAGTCTACCCTATAGGTGGAAGATAAAGCCAAAAGAAAGACACTGCTGCCCGTCTTCCTGTTCTCGCTTAGTCGCCTCTTACGACACCCAACGAGAGGAGATGGGGGGATGCAATTCTAACCCAGCACCCTACGGAACGATCCATTTTAATAAGTAAATTACTTTATTCTACTGAATCTTCTTGACACAACGAAGGGATTATTGTTGTTTTCTTAAGATCAAGCCGGTTGCGGTTCATGCTGGGCGTTCAGCACAACAGCGGCCGTTGAGGGACTCTTAGCGAGGTCCAATGGAGGGCAACTCTATGACCTGAGCGAGCAGTCGCTGGTAGACTGTGCTTGGGGGTAAGTACAACCATTTACTAAGTCTTCTGTAGTGCAGTTACTTCATCATCATCACCAGCCGGAAGACGTCCACTGCTGAACATAGACCTCCCCTTTGAACGCTACAATGAACGACAATTGGCTATTTGCATCCACCGGTTATCTGTGACGCGCCGAACCGCCTACCTACGCTGCGTCTTTCGGTTCGTGGTCGCCACTCGAGAACCTTTCTTCCCTATCAACCTTGATTCTGAGAGCTATGTTGGTGACCTTGGTTTTTCGGCGAATCTCCGCATTACTGTTTCTGTCGCGCAAAGAAACTCCGAGCATAGCTCTCTCCATAGCTCGTTGTGGTGAGCTTCTCTAAAAGGCCAGCTGTTAAAGACCACGTCTCAGTACCATATGTCGGAGTGCTATAAGCGCTCGCCTCCTCTTGCGCGGTGAAGCTGTAATGGCCATCTGCGGCCAACATCGTCCACATTCATCTTCCCAAAAAACACAATATGTCATAACTGCGGACAATAGTTTTCATCTTAGAATTATTGTACAGTTTAGAAGGCCGTATATTATTTTTTAGGTTTCTCGTTTCGAATTAAAAAGTACTTAGTAAGTAGGTGGTATAAGTAACAGATTTTATTTTAATTTACGGTTAAAGTTTGTAATTTAATGGTTTAATTTATGTAAGCTTTAATTAGTCTGATTTAGTGTTCGTACATAGCAGGTTATGTAGAAATAAAAATGTTCTTTCAACGACACTGGTTACTTATCATTGGGTTTAGTTAGTTTCGTACGAAGAATAAAAAGTCTTCGTACGAAACTGTACGTAGGAAGAAAAAATATTCCTTGTACGCGGCCGAAGCGTTTTTAAAAGCCTCAATCCCTAAATCACAACACTTTTTTGTTCTAAAGCCAACGCGGGCGCAGCCACGGGCATTAAAAAGTTGTAGCGTAAAACTTATTATATTATTTATTAAACTTATTACTTTTTTTTATACTACCAAGGTGGCAAGCAAGCTTGCGGCCCGCCTGATGGTAAGCAGCCACCGCAGCCTATAGACGCTAGCAACGCCAGAAGAATCACTAGCGCGTTGCCGACCCTTAAGACATTAGATGTTAAGTCTATGTACTATACCTATTATAATGATCTATGAGCCTCAAGATGACCTACTACTTATGTTGTATCATCTTACATTTCACAGACGCCTAAGAAGTAATAACACTTTGTCCAATCAAGGATAAAAGTCCAACATCTTTTAAAACTAATGTTATACTGAATATCTTTTTCCAGCTACCAAAATGTTGGTTGTGAAGGAGGCACCGTAACCGGCGCTCTGCAATACGTGTCCACGTATGGAATACCCACGGAAGAGGAGTACGGTAGTTATTTAGAAACCGTGAGTACCAAAGCCAACGTCTATAGCGTTGATATTTTTGTGTAAGGCATATTGAACGGTCAATACTGAAGCGTTACCAGTACTCGCGGGGGTACTTACGGTTGACTTACTGCTGGTCCCAATATCCTATCGATCCCTAACTATAAGTAAAATCATCTATCAAATCATCGATATCCCGCGATAAACCTCCGAAATGGAGCGATAACTAAAACGCTGACAGACTGTCGTTTCTAGTAAAGGTACATTTCTTATCTGTCTTTGTTTATTGAAACGGAAATATGTTATTATAACTATCGATGGTAACTATTTTAACTTATAGTAAGGGGTCGATAGGATATTGGGACCGGAAATTAGAGGTACCTACAGAGAGGCGGCTATGTACCAATTATTCCTCTCGTGATAATATGAATACTGCATTCCTACCAACACATGACCGCGCCAAGATCTCGCGTTTGTTTAATTCTCCATTGGTGGTTAATGAAGATCTTTTATCTGAATAGCAAAGCTGATGGGATTCGACATCGAAGGGACGTCATTTATTCTTATTTTTTTCCGAATGTGCGTGAACGCCTTGCTAGAGTGTGGATAGAGATGGACCACTGTGTCGCAATTTTCCTTTAATCTAGTGCCTTCGCTTCTATGTCAGTGTTCTCCGGTAAATAATGAGTAGGTACGCACAATCTGTCCATCATATACTTTGGGAGTACAAAATGAGCAATGAAAGAGTATGACAGTTAACACAAACATCTAGCGTAACAGCCATGCTTAAACATAAGAGACTTCAATGGCTTGGTCACGTACAACGAATGGATAGACGGAGACTGCCTCGTCAGATTATGCTGAGTCAGATTGCCCACGCCAAGAGACCTGTTGGCCGACCTCGCCTTCGCTATATGGATTCTTGTAAGCGTGACATGCGTGGCTTTGGAATAGACCCGGACAATTGGGAGGCATGCGTATCATCAAGATCAGAATGGCGGAGACTAATCAAGAGTGGAATTTCTAAGCACGATGCGGCTTGGCTGAAGATGATTAAACAAAAGAAAGTTCGGAAATCTACTGCGCCACCTCCAACTTCTGTCTTTGTGTGTGATAAGTGTGGAAAGATTTGTCGTGCAGCAATTGGTTTGTTTAGTCATAAACGGAGATGTCTCCAGACAACGTAGACAGGCGCTGCAACAAACATCTGTAAAGATGCTGTGGCCAATGATGATGTGGCGACTAAGGAGAACTTCCGTGCGATCAAGCGTTTTTGCCATACACCTTGGAAACAAGTCTGAGAAATCAAATAGGCGCCTTAAAATATTAACAACATCCGTGAAGCCTTATCGTCGTCTTCGATTTGAATTTTTATCGACCTTGTGTTAATTAATTGTTTATCTCCCGCTTTGCAAAGGAGGGAAGTGGGATTTATGTCTTTCCAACTCCTCCTATCTGTCTTTTTTATTTAAAATATGTTGCGGGTTCCAAGACAATTTAGCGTTCCCCTGGGACTCGCCGAGGGTCAAACCTCGGTGCTTTCACTGGTGACCACTGTAGATCCTGGCTGACAGGAGACACAGTGGTGAGAATGAGTGGTAGGATTAGCACCATAATAAAAAATACATACACGACGAATTGAGAACCTCCTTTTTTGAATTCGGTTAAAAAAGCAGGCGTGTCACTTGCCATGAGAACCTTTTGCTTTTTTTTTACTACTTATAAGCTAGTGCTTGACTGCAGTCCCGCCTGATGGAAAGCGGCGACGCAATCGAGGATGGTAAAGCACACTAGCTTATTAAAAGCCTATTCACTTTTGTCTTGAAGACACCCACATTATAATCGGGCGGGAAAACCGACGCAGGCAAACTGTTCCAGTCTTTAGCTGTCCTTATTATAAAAGAAGAAGCAAACCGCTTGGTCCGGACTGAAGGCACTTTTACCACATAAGGGTGAGTATGTGCCGTACGTCTCGTCGTCCGATGATGGAAAGGGGATGGTGGAATCAAGTCATGCAATTCCGGCATTCTGTAGAATACTGAGAGGCTGGCTACTCTGCGCCTGTGCTCTAGGCTTTGTAAATTGGCCACTACTAACTCTGCGTCACCAATAAGCCTCTTAGCACGCCTCTCCACTGAGTCCAAAGCTGCAAGATGGCATTTTGCAGCACCAGCCCATATGTGGCTACAGTACTCCACACACGACCGGACTTGTGCTTTATATAGCATCAAAAGCTGCCCCGGTGTTAAGTACCGGCGGACCTTTGCAAGGACACCTAGCTTTCTTGCAGCTACCTTGGCCTTGGACTCAATGAACTGCCCAAAGTTGAGGTTTGAGGAAATTTCAACTCCCAACTGAAGGCGGTCGGTGTATTCCAAGGATACATTCTGAAAAGTAGGAGCCAAAGTGAACGGACTCCTTTTCGCGGTGAAGAGACACGCTTGAGTTTTGGTGGCATTGAATCGCACAAGGTTGGCATCACCCCATTTGGAGACCGCCTGAAGTGCGCGATTAGCACGCTCTACCATCGCTACTCTTTCAGACTGGATCACACCCTTACTGGCCCGAGCACTCGGCATATCTCTCCACAACAGTGCTGTCATCTGCATACCGATAGATACCGGGCATTAACAGATCATTGATATGCAGCAAGAAGAGGATTGCGGAGAGAACGGACCCCTGAGGAACTCCGACATTAGTCGTCATCGACTCCGATGAGCAACCGTCGACAACTACTCGGAGAGACCGGTCACTCAGGAAGTCCTTTATCCAGCCGATCAGACCAGGGGATATGCCGTATGCTGGAAGCTTGCTCAAAAGGCTAGCGTGCCAAACCCTATCGAAGGCCGAAACGGCGAGCGATTCCCCATTCTTCTCCCCCCCATAAATGGGTGGCATACACTAGAAGGTCCCCAGTCAAACGATTTCGGCGAAACCCGTACTGCCGGTCGTTGAGGAGATCATAATTGCTTGTGTCATCACTAAGTTGAAGAACCTTATAAAGACTCATTTACATGATGCCATTTTCTTGTAAAAAAAAAAAAAAAGATTATTGGACTGATATAGATACCTACCTAATGATTACAAAAGAACGAAAAGTGCAAGAGCAATAATTGTACGCAGAGAGCTGTTCTACGTATCTAGTAATAACATTTGACCTACAAGAATTGTAAGTAACTGTTTACACGCGGATACTAGTTAAAAAATTGAATGTAATTATTGAATGCAAATCTTGACAAGAAATAATTGCAAGTGTCTTTTGTCTTAAAATTTCATAAGAAATTATTGTAGGCGCTGTTTAGACCAAGAACAGTTTTGAATGGAAAACTTGCCCAGTAGAGCAAGGATGTGACATGTTGTTCAGACGATGTAAGGCATTTATTGCTTTAATATTATTGTATGCAACAGGCAAGAAACTTGCATCGTGTAAATGGGCCTTAAAACAGATCGCGATGAAATATAGTGACCTTCGAAATTTTAATTTTTATTTGATTTAGCAACAATGAAATATGAGCCTGCGCTATCTATGTAAAATCGCTGAATTTTAATTAATAATATCGTATCTCGAGTTTTATCTCTATTAAGATAAATAATCATTTCTTAACAAGTACATTATGAATCATAAAATTACAATAACCTGTAACCAGTGGCGTGCACAGAAAGCAGGCAAAAATATCTTTGAGTTGTTTATGTTTTATGCTAATTGTTCGTGTTCCAGCACAAATATCCTTAAATTAATCAACATTATCAACATAACCATTTACATTTAAAAAAATACGTTAATTCATGTCCGAACTAAGATTTTTTTAAATTAAGATTGTTTAGAGAAATCCTAGGGTAGGCAAAGTATTTCTGTCAGTATTGAGCCGCTGAATGAACTTATTAATGTTTTGAAATGCAAATACTATTTGCTATAGACATATTAATGTCTATAGCAAATAGTATTTGCTTGCTTATGGATATTTGAAATGGTATACTCATCATCATCATCATCATCAGCCTGAAGACGTCCACAGCTGAACATAGGCCTCCCCCTTAAAACGCCACAATGAACGACAATTGGCTATTTGCATCCACCGGTTACCTGTGGTAAATGGTATACTAATATACTTAAAATAGGTTAAACAAGCCGAATACATTTTTTTGCCTACCCTCTGTGCACGCCACTGCCTGTAACCTATGCAAATACTTACCATGAACTCAACATGACTATGCGTGGACTTGCGTACACGCATTGTCTATCTATATATTGCTTAGAGGAAATATCAATACAAAAATTGCCCGTGAACTAGTTTTTATAAAATGACCTGAACATATTAATAATACCAGCCCTTGTTTATGTCCCACTGCTGGGCACGGGCCTCCCCTCAAGATGAGGGGGCTTAGGCCATAGTCCACCACGCTGGCAAAGTGCGGGTTGGCGGACTTCACACGTCATTCGAGAGCTAGTTAGGCTTTCTCAGACATGCAGGTTTCCTCACGATGTTTTCCTTCACCGTAAGCTAGTAACAATCGCACAAAGACGATTCGCGCATGATTCATTGAAGAAATCAGAAGTGCGAGCCGGGGTTCGAACCTGCGCACCTTGTTTCCAAGGCAAGCGCTCACCCACTGAGCTGTTACCGCATACACATACTATGGACAAAACATATACCTAATGGACAAAAAAGGGGTTAGCACGTCAAACTCCCTCCATTGATCACTCCTCTAAGATATATTGACTTCATTGCCTTATTTTTATGGTCGAGGATCACCGCGTAGTGTTACAAAATATTTCTTTAAACTACTTAGGTTAGGTTAATGTTCAAGAAACACTTTCGGAGTCGTAGGACGTTCGGGTTGTGGGCCCTAGGACGTCCATTGAGTACGGCGGCGACTCCGAGGAGGACGGCGGCGGGGTTGCGACCCCCGTCCCCGTGAGCATCGTGTCTACCGGCGCGGCGGCGGGCTCAAAGGCAAGGCACTGAGGGGCCCCTGGTGTAGATTCCACCGGAGAGTCCGGGGCTCCCCTCATGTTCTGAAGCCCACACGAGCCGTCGAGCCCCACAGCTCCCGGGGGCCTTTTGGAGATATCCCCGGCAAAAAAAATGCTCAAGAAACAATAAAATAATTATGATCTCTTTTAAACTACACATGGATATGAAACTACTACTACATACTACTAATCATCATCATCAACACCACACGAAAGACGTCCACTACTGAGCAAAGGCCTCTTCCTTATAAGAGAGGGGTTGCCATAATCCCCACGCTTGCCTGCTAAGCGTGGGCATTATCTTGGGGATCACAGTATAGGTGGTAGGTAATCCAATAGAAAGACTCGCATAGATGGCTGGTTACCCGTGGGGTGTCCGGGTAAGAATATCACCCTCCCATTTCCTCCCGTTAGGTGTCCGTAAGTGGCCACTAAGGGAAAGCAAGAAAACGGGCAGCAGCGTCTTTCTTTTGAATTATCTACTACTTATACCGTGATTTCCAAGACGCCTGCCAAGCGTGACGGCTTTGTTCTGCAGTGGAAGTCTTTCTTCTTTCGGCTGAGAAGGCGAACCGGTGATCCGGTGAACGATTGGCCGCTGTGGTCTATCTAAACATCTAATGTCGTTTCCAGGATGATTACTGCAAAATTGGTAATATGAGCAACGTATTCTCCATCCAAGGATTCTCTGCAGTGACGCCGGTGCACCCTGGCGCCATGAAGCTGGCCCTCTACAAGTACGGTCCAGTAGTAGTCAGCATCCACGCTAGCGATACCCTGATACAGTATTCTAGCGGAGTGTTCTACGACTTCACTTGGTGAGTTCTTGCTAAAAAGCCGGTCATGTGTGAGTCTAACTCGCTCACCGAGGGTTCTATACCTACTTTAGATGAATTACAGTTATTTTACTATTCGTTTAACACCTCAGATGGCATTAAAACCGAACCGCAAAACTAAGTTAGTCAAGGTTTTTTACGATTTTTAAAAAACTGTACTATTTAGAAAGATCATTTTATTTTTCTTGTAAAATATAGATCTAAACATGTATTATCCGTAATTATTTCAGATTTTTCCCTCTATAAACTTCGGAGATAAGGGGGAACGGTATTTTTTTTATAATAAATCAAAATAAAAATCTGTTTTGAAATGTGCAAATGAAGCCCTTCCATATGATACCCCACTCGATATAGTAGTCCCACTTTGACATTTTGATGATCCATTTCGAGCCCCATTAAAAGTAAATATAAAATATTTTTTAAAAAAATTGAACCGACTTCAATAACACTAAAAAGTATAAAATAATTTAAATATTAAAGAAGTTGGTGTTAGCGTACCTGCTGTGTATATTTGGCACCAACTTCAATAATATTTAAATTATTTTATACCTACTTTTTAGTGTTATTGAAGTCGGTTCAATTTTTTTTTTAATCTTTTATTTTATACTGTTTAGTGATATTTTCATACATAAAGATTGAACCATCGAAGACGGTAAAATGATCTAGGTAGGTTATGACATCATTATGATTTCACATTATCGTCTACATACTTTTACATAATTCATGTTTCTTCAGAAACTCCGAAACAATTTATCCGATCGTAATGAAATTTGCATGGAATAATCATAGTAGTTTAGAGAGTAAACTAAGTAAATGAATAAAAAAAAGAATCATCGAAATCGGTTCATATTTGTCAGAGAAATGTAAAGGAGAACATCAGTTTTATGGTTTTTACCAGATAAATTCCTCCATATCATTCATGGTCCTCCAGGAAGTTCTTATCCGGTTGTGATAAAATTCATACAGGTTCATTACAGTGGTTTCTTCTTTCGAATAAAAAAAGAATCATTGAAATTGGTAAATATTTGCCAGAGTTATGACCATTTTTGTCCTTAAAAAGCGACATAAAGTCATCTATATAGGCTTTCTTGCAGCTTTCCTGCGCAGTCAACATTGTTGTTTTTTCAGGAACTACTTATTACTAAGCAATATTTTTTTTATGGGACCCAATTAACGGATTAAAGAATGGATGGAAGAAAGATTTTTTCAAATCGGTTCATAATTGCCAGAGTTATGCGCGAACATACATAGAAAAAGAAAAAATAAATTAATCGTTTAAAAAACTAAAAATACACGCTTTTAGAAGGACTACTGCATTAAAAAGCTATAAATAAATTATCTAAACCGTGCTTTCTTTCTTTCTACCTCGTGTTTGTAATTTATCGATTCATGTAAATGATTTCAAATTATTGTCATGCGAATACAAATACTTAGCGTTCTTGAAATTTGACAAAAATGTTAAGCTGTTATTCAGAAAAAGCGCCCCACGCTTTTACACATAAATATAATCCATAAATTACAAACACGAGGTAGAAAGAAAGAAAGCACGGTTTAGATAATTTATTTATAGCTTTTTAATGCAGTAGTCCTTAAAAGCGTGTATTTTTAGTTTTTTAAACTATTAATTTATTTTATTCTTTTTAGTCTTAGAAATATTCGCCTAAACTACGAATAAAATTAGCTCAAGTATCTAGTAGTTAGTTGTTCGTAGCTTGAATCGTAGGCAGGTTGTGGCAAAACATATTTTTATATTA
This sequence comes from Furcula furcula, assembly GCA_911728495.1. Lineage (NCBI taxonomy): Eukaryota > Metazoa > Arthropoda > Insecta > Lepidoptera > Notodontidae > Furcula > Furcula furcula. The sequence continues at coordinate 3,507,777 of OU452264.1, read as the reverse complement.
CGCGTAGGTATCTGATTGAGTTAGCGAAGTTTAAGAAAGCACTACGTATTTACCCTTTAAACAGTCGAAAGTAAGCCAAAAGTCAATAGTTTTACAATTACAGGTATAAATGGGACAACTTAGTACCATTTATACCATTAATGGTACAATTCAATGGTATAACTGGTCCGAAGCCGTTCGGTGGCTTACCAACCTTCCGGGTTCATCAACGTCCACGTTATTAGGCAAAGTAAATATAACTCCTTAATACAAATCAAATGCGTCCAAGCTACTAGTAAACCCATCGAGGTTTACTATTAATCATTCCATGGTTCCGTCAACCACCTTTAATTTCCATCATCAACCCTGATTATTGGGCAAAGTAAATAGAACTCTTTAATACAAATCAAATGAGCTTAAACTCGATGAGTTTACTAGTAGCCGTTCCAGGGTTCCGTCACCAACCTTCCTATTCTATCATCAGGCCCTCATTAATAGTCAATGTGAAAAGAACTCTTTAAAACAAATTAAATGAGCTGAAACTTGATGTGTTTACTAGTAGCCAGTCCAGGCTTCCGTTACCCACCTTCCTGTTCCATCATCAGGTCCTCATTGTTGGTCAAAGTGAAAAAAACTCTTTAAAACAAATCAAATGAGTCCAAACTCGATGTGTTTACTAGTAGCCCTTCCAGGGTTCCGTTACCCACCTTCCAGTTCCATCATCAGGTCCTCATTAATGGTTAATATGAAAATAACTCTTTAAAACAAATCAAATGAGCCCAAACTCGATTAGTTTACTAGTAGCCATCCAAGGGTTCCCTTATCCACCTTCGAGCCCCAGCATCAGATCAGGTCGAGGATACCATATTATTGTATTGTCACCAGTTCTTGATACATGTGCAAAATTTCAAATGTTTTGGACGTGTAGAAGTGGGTCAAAATTGCATCGCAAGATTCCATTACCATCATTAGTTACATACATACAGGTCAAGCTAATAAAAGCGTGTTAAAAATATATATATACAGACGAATTGAGAACCTCCTCCTTTTTTGAAGTCGGTTAAAAAGAAAACACTTTTTTTTCATTTGCGATGAGATTGGGTAAATAAGATCTAAACTTTTTTTTTGACTCGGGGGAAATCTTCCAAAGATCCCCGGGAGCTGTGGGGCCCGACCGGGGTATGTGGGATTCTTACCCACTAAAACCCCCGCGGCTGTCGCATCGGCACATGAGAGGGGGGACCCCAGGGCTCTCCGGTGGGATCTGCACCAGGGGCCCCTCAGTGCCTTGCCTTTGAGCCCGCCGCCGGGGGGCGCATTGTAGCCCCCCGAGAACCTGACACGGTACTCACGGGGACGGGGGTCGCAACCCCGCCGCCGTCCTCCTCGGAGTCGCCGCCGTACTCAATGGACGCTCAAAGGGCTCACACCCCGAGCGTCCAGCGACTCCGAAGGAAATAAGATCTAAACCTATTCCAAGTTTCAAATCAATAGCATCAGTACGCTATCGCAAATGAAAAAAAAGTGTTTTCTTTTATTTGCAATATAGGTGTAACAGACAGACAGACAGAAGAAGTCTCCCCAAAAGGGATCCTTTTACTTCTAGTGGAACCCTAATGAAGTTATTTCAAAAGGCGTAGCGATAATGGTCAATTAAAACCAAACTACACGTACCAAGTGGGGTGTCTCATGTCTGGGTAAGAAAAGCACCCTCATATCGCCAACCATTGGGTGTCATCTCCAAACATAAATCGAATAAGGTAAAACCAGAACACGGGCAGCAGCGTCTTTGTTATTGCCCGAAAGCCCCAGCGGAGGGTTATTCGTTATTCTTTCGAGAGTATGTGTATGTATGCATGTATGTAAGTATGTATTGTAGGAGTCTCATATACTCTTACTGGTAATCTCTTAATAATTCAATAATATTAAAGGTATCCGATACATTGCCTAATAATAAATTTGAATAATTGCTAATTTGATAAGCCTATAAAAGTGTGGGGACTCCCCCAAGTGGTCTCCACCAGCCCCTATAACCACACCAAACGCCAACTCTTGGTTTGTTGGCGCGTCGCCCCACTATTATATCAAACGCCCGAATTCTATTGACGGTAGTCCGACTAGTCATAATAGCAACTATGATATGCAAACACCCACTTAATTATTAATTTAATATTAAGATCTATTTAGATACTTTCATATTTGGCTAAATTGAGATGATTAAAACATAAATAAATAAAGCGTCGCTAACAGTATGTATGTCTATTTCTTTGGCACGGCCTACAGCCACAACGGTTTGTTGGACAGTGACCTATAATATGTCGTTAGATACGTCCGAGTTGTGGGAGTGACATAGGCTATATATATTTTTCTGTAAAAATAAATATGATGGCTGCCAGCCGCCATTTTGTAATTTTTTTACTTCTAAAAACATCAATATGGATATCAAGATGAAAGGTGCCAATGAGACGAGTTAAAATATATAAGTACTTAGACTTAGGTACTTATGTTTAACGTAATTAGAGACCCATTTGTTTGTTCGCATTCGGGCTTTTTGTGCTTTTATAATTTACTAGCGAGCCGCCCCGGCTTCGCACGGGTGCAACGCTGATACTAAACATACTCGTACTACAGAATGTCTTTACATATAACGTTCACAGCTTTTTGTTAGACAATACAAAAATGTTTTCTTTTGAGGTTATTAATATATAAGAGTAGATAAACTTAATAAATTACAAATTCAATTCCAAACAAATGTATTTATGCTTAATTGGATAAGGATTTAATTGGATATTTCCAAAAAAAATAAGTTTATAAGTATTTGTATCAGTCAAGCGTCTGGGAGTTATTTATCTATTTATATAAAAAATATATATATTATTAACAGCGCCATCTATTAGCCCAATTCGATTTATTGATTGACCGCGGTATCGATCGTTAGCTTGGTAGTTCATTTTTTCACCGCAAATGGCATCGCGCTACGGTATCGGAGAAAGTAGGCGTGACACAGGGGCGTGACTTAAAACATCGAAACGTGAAAAGTTATTAGCTCTAGTCAGCCTCTTAATGTTGTATTACTTAAAATCGCTTCGTAAATAAGCCATTATTTCTCATAAAAAGTAAGGATAAAAAATGGTTATTGTGGGTTATCCCTAAGATATAAATACATACCATCACAGACTTTTTTGCAGACCTTGTTAAGGTGTACAATACTGTAGTACATTATTTTGATCTATCTCGTAGGGTTCAGCCAGTGTTTGCAATGTAAGCAGAAAAAAAAAATGTTTACTACACAACATTAGAAACTTCCAAAATTATCAGTGTTTCTCTACTATATTATGCATGTATTATACATATAAACCTTCCTCTTGAATCACTCTATCTATTAAAAAAAACGCATCGAAATCCGTTGCGTAGTTTTAAAGATCTAAGCATACATAGGGACAGCGACTGCGGGAAGCAACTTTGTTTTATATTAGGTAGTGATAGTGATAGTGATAGTGATGATGATACTTGTTATTCCACCTAGTGACGAGTCAAGAAAGACGTTTGCCTGATGCCTGCCTGCCTATAGACAACTGCATTGCATTGCCGCTCGTCACCCGAGATAGTTAGATAGTTGTGTCCGGTAATTTCACCAGCTACAGTGCCCTTCACACCGGAACGCGGCAATACTAACACTGCTCCTACTACCACCTAGTAATAAGCTGTGTAATATCCATCTCACCTGTACTGCGATCCCCAAGACGGTGAGGATTATGCCAACTTATTGGGATGGGCCTATGTTAGGCAACGGATATCTTCTGGCTTATGATCATGACGCGTACCTCGGCCAAATGTGGGAAGTCTGTGTGCATCGCCTTCGGTAACGTTTCCAACAGGTACAGCGAGTCCATGAATCGGTCTCGTATCAGTTACTATACAGGCGCGGAGACTAAATATTATTATGCAGACTACGGATACGTCTATGATGTAAGTTTATTTGTTTAACCATTTATGGTACACACAAACACAAGACGCAGAAAATAATCCTTTAGATAATAGAATTACAAAGGCACTACTTATTTCATAAGAAATCTCTTCCAGTAGGCCCAGGAGAGAAACATAAAACAAGGAAATAAGACGCATGTGTGTGATAATAACTTTGAGTAAAGGATAATAACTAAATATTTAAGATACAAAAAATAATATTAAAATGTAGCTACAAAAGCTACATACACTATGCGTTTCAACTAAGAATGTGGCCGTCATGATGATCGCGACTGCGGAACTTCACTCGTTTTTTAAGATTTTTGTACCGACAGCAGAGTAAACACAAAATGAAAAATCCGCCCCGGTTTTGATTATTTATTGTCATGTCTAATTTTGCTATCTATTTTTGTTAAAACAAAATTTTTAGTAATTATATAATATTTGAAATGGCAAGACGGCGGCCACATTCTTAGTTGAAACGCATAGTAACTACTTCGACAGGGCTGCAGTTTCAGCTCTCGGACTCCCAAAAGTAATCTCAGTGTACGCAAATGTCAGTGCAACAAAATGCAGTGGGCAAAAATAGTTTTATTTATTATCAATATTCTCTGTTACAGTGAAGGCAAACATCATAACCACGCTGTCACGGTGGTCGGCTACGGGGTCCGCGATGGCGACGAATACTGGATCGTTAAGAACTCATGGGGGGAGATGTGGGGCGAGGATGGCTACGTCCTCTTCGCAAATAAAAACGACAACTGCTTCTTACTAGACGCCCCTTACTACCCTTATTTGTAAATCATTTACTATTATGTAATAATCTATAATAATCCTTTAATAAATTCCACGTGATATTGAATGTGTTTTTTTTTATGAGACATAAACATTATAGACCACCGGTGTGTGCTGCCATTGATGATATAATATGGAACTGAGACGTGTTCCCTAACTGCTGGCCTATAGAGCAGCTTAGTCACACAACGAGATATGGAGAGAGCTATATGCTCGCAGTTTCTTTGCGCGATAAAATCCGGAATGATGAGATTCGCCAAAGAACTAAAGTCACTGACATAGCTCTCAGAATCTGCAAGTTAAAGTGGCAATGGGCAGGCCACATCGCTAAAAGAACCGATAACCGATGGGGAAGAAAGGTTCTCGAAAGGCTACCTACCACCAAATATAAAAGCAATCGGCATGCAATGACGCGGGAGCGGCAGGATCTTATGCGTAAAATCAAATGGACCGGTTCTCGAAAAAAGCGGCGCGGCCGGGGAGAGCCCGCGCCGCCGCCGCCGCCGCCCCGCTGCCCGCAAAATTCGAGGCAGAGGCCCTAAGCGTAAAATCAAATGGACCGGTTCTCGAAAACAGCAGCGGCGCGGCCGATGGAAGGGTACCTGAAAGACTGGCGGCATTACCTCTTTTGTATAGCCAAACTTATCCGTTGTCAAAAAAAGCTACCAGCCCGACACGGTATACTGAGACTTCTATAAGTTTTGATGAAATTTCTTTCACCAAACCGTGCGTCTCATGAGACCAAGGGTCCATGGTCTCCAACGCAAAGGCTAGCTATAGCTGGAACCTAGAGCTGCATACTTGCGCCGCTTTGCATCACTAACCGGGGTGACTATGCCGGAGTGTGGGTGTGGGACGCAGCCAGTGTATCGACACATTATGTCGCATCCCACAGCAACGGCTTTCCATGTGGCCATGGCGTTATAGTAAAGGTAAGCGTCCATTGGCCCGCGCCGGACGCACTGCACGCACGGCACGCAACGGATTTTAATTTGCTTTCTACGACTTTACTTAGCGCTGCGTCCATTATCCGTGCCGTCAATTTCCGATGCGGGCGGGCGCGGATAGTGGATGCAGCGCTAAGTAAAATCATACAAAGCAAACTAAAATCCGTTGAGTGCCGTGCGTGCGGTGCGTCCGGCGCGTGCCAATGGACGCGCACCTTAATTCGATTAAAATAAGAAAAATGTTAAAACTACAGTAAGTAGTGCTACGTATGTAGCATAGCTACATGGTTTTGGGCACATTACAGTAAATAAATAAGTAAAAGACAGTTGTTTTATCAGGAGGCTACACTGGCGCCAACGCGGTTTTTACATTAGCTTGTTCACAATTTTTTTTTCTCTTGGTGGCGGTTGTCGTCATTTATTTTATTAACCGACTTCAAAAAAAAGGAGGAGGTTATCAATTCGGTTGTATGTTTTTTTTTTTTTTTTATGTTTGTTACCTCAGAACTCTGTCGTTTACGAACCGACTTGGAAAATTATTTTTTTATTTGAAAGGATATACTTCCAGATTGGTCCCATTTTTTTCAAAATCAAGTTCTGATGATGGGAACCATGAGTAACTGAGGGAACTCCTTAAATATTATAGGCATACATATAGCGTTTTTGGTATTTTTAGAAACTAGTCATGCATTTTCATTCAGAAAGTATCATTTGGTGAAGTGGATCTGATGAAGAAGGCCATAGACGGCCACCGGAACTCTGTAATAAAATTAACAATCCATCCTATCCTAGCCGTGCCTACTAAACGTAGAACTACCGAATTTGGACTCGATGGATAGTTCTCGACGAGTAGTTGCTAGAAAAATGGAGATCAGGGTCTGATGGTGGAGCAGGAAGGTTGTCACGGGATCTCTGCACCAATAAACGTAGATCCGCCGAGTTTGGGCTCGTTGGGTAGCTCTCGATGAGTAGTTGCTAGAAAAATGGTGATCAGCGTCTGATGATGGAGCAAGAAGGTCGTCACGGGATCTCGGCAGCAATAAACATAGACCCACCGAGTTTGGGTTCGTTGGGTAGCTCTCGACGAGTAGTTGCTAGAACAATGGTGATCAAGGTCTGATAATGGAGCAGGAAGGTCGTCACGGTATCTCGGCACCAACAAACGTAGACCTACCGAATTTGGTCTCGTAGGGTAGCTCTCGATGAGTAGTTGCTAGAAAAATGGTGATCAGCGTCTGATGATGGAGCAAGAAGGTCGTCACGGGATCTCGGCAGCAATAAACATAGACCCACCGAGTTTGGGTTCGTTGGGTAGCTCTCGACGAGTAATTGCTAGAACAATGGTGATCAAGGTCTGATAATGGAGCAGGAAGGTCGTCACGGTATCTCGGCACCAACAAACGTAGACCTACCGAATTTGGACTAGTTGGGTAGCTCTCGATGAGTAGTTGCTAAAAAAATGGTGATCAGGGTCTGACGATGGAGCAAGAAGGTGGGCACGGGTTCTCGGCACAAATAAATGTAGACCCACCGAGCTTGCAGTCCATGGTTCTCGATAACTACGAGTATCTATAACACCTAGATATCTTCGGTTTATGGCAATTGGTTAGTTTTATTAAGATATTGTCACATCTACATTTTTTTAAATTTTTGCATAAGCTTATATTTTAGTGATGGTCCATAGTAGTGTTTTTAAAATAAATATTAAACTGGCTTATTGTCAGAATTAAATATAAGTTGTTAAAACTTAACCTAATAATAAACCAAGGGAACCACTAAAAAGAATAAAATAAAATAATTTTTACAAAAAAAAAGAACCGCCTTCAAAATGCAACTAAAAAGCCTGAAATAATTTCTAAGAATTAATGGTTTTTAACCGACTTCAAAAAAGGAGGAGGTTCTCAATTCGTCTGTATATATTTTTTTTTTTTTTTTATGTATGTTCGCGCATAACTCTGGCAATTATTAACCGATTTGAAAAAATCTTTCTTCCATCCATTCTTCAATCCATTGATTGGGTCCCATAAAAAAATTATTGCTTAGTAATAAGTAGTTCCTAAAAAAACAAGAATGGTGACTGCGCACTGAGAGTTGCAAGAAAGCCTATATAGATGACGTTTTAGTCGCTCGGACTCGCTCGGTCGGACAAAAATGGTCATAACTCTGGCAAATATTTACCAATTTCAATGATTCTTTTTTTATTCGAAAGAAGAAACCACTGTATTGAATCTGTATGAATTTTATTACAACCGGATAAGAACTTCCTGGAGGACCATGAACGATGTGGAGGAATTTATCTGGTAAAAACCATAAAACTGATGTTCTCCATTACATTGCTCTGACAATTATGAACCGATTTCGATGATTCTTTTTTTATTCGAGAGAGTAAACTACTATGATGTTTCCATGCAAATTTCATTACGACCGGATATTATTTTCTGAAGAAACATGAATTATGTAAAACTATGTAGACGATAATGTGATCATAACCTACCTAGATAACTTTACGGTTTACGATGGTTCAATTTTTATATATGAAAATATCACTAAAAAGGTTAAAATAAAATCTTTTTAAAAAAAAATTGAACCGACTTCAATATCACTGAAAAGTATAAAATAATTTAAATATTATTGAAGTTGGTGCCAAATATACACAGCAGGTACGCTAACACCAACTTCAATAATATTTAAATTATTTTATACTTTTCAGTGATATTGAAGTCGGTTCAATTTTTTTTTAAAAAGATTTTATTACATCTACATTGTTGGACTTGGACTACAACATATTATAAATACATATTACTATCGAAGTCGGCGCCTAACATCTAGCAAATACTTACAAGGGCAGTAGGTATGTACCTAACTGTTTTCCAGTTTGGCACCGTCTTTGATAGTAATATGTATTTATAATATGTTGTCTAATATTAAGTGTTTTTATATTATTACGTGTGTTAGCAAAGTTACCAACTAGATGTCGCTACAGTATATTTAGAACACGCTATTGTTTCGTTCACCTGAGATGCATAATATCAATGTAAATTTTCTGAAAAATCAGACTCTCTGAACACGAATAAACTTTCTTGTACTCATCGAAGAGTTTCATTTGAGGACCTTGCTGGACTGAATTTGTCCATGGTCCTTCTTGACTCGGATGGGTGTGCTTATGTCAGCACATTCCGAGATTTTTGAATCAGCACAGAAACCAGTGGTGGGTCGCCTCTGAAGTGCTTAGCTAGAAGAGCGCCAGGGTTCGCCGGCAGAGGGCGCCACCAGGTGTAGTAATGGGTAACTCGTCAATTTAAAATGAGGATGAGGGAGTACATCATTTTCGTTCGTGAGGTACTCGCGAGGTACACCTCATTTGAGGTGAGGATATCAATTCGTGGCCTCACTCATGCGAGTTACGCGCCACAAACGAGGAAGCGAGGAGGACGCCGGACCGTTGCAGCTGCAGCGTGCTTCTCTATTGCTATTTCTCTCACACACATCATTTTCTTTCGCTCAGTGTTTTAGTCCAAAATAAACAAAAAACATTCAATTATCACTAAATAAATAGATAATAATTTAAGAGAATTAAGATCACGAAATTAATATTGATATTTCAATTCCTGATTTAAATAAAGTTTAAACTACTGAGGTCATCGTCAATCATCCATATATCCTCACAAATTTTTACATTTATAATATTAGTAGGATACGATTATCTAAATACAAACCTAACTCGCAAAATTGTAACTCACGCCTCACCAATCACCACGCTCACACAGATCGTCCTCACTCATTTGTTCGATTTGTTCGCTCACTCATTCAGTAATCCTCACTCGCTCGCCTTTCGCTCGCACGACGAGGCGAGGTAAACGCGTGCGGCCTCAAACCTAATACTTATATACTCATTGCCTCAAACCTCAATCTCGCGAGCGTGAACGAGGAATGAAAGATAAAATGAGGTGGTTCATCGTTGAAAAATGAGGAACTCTTTCAATTTGTCCTCACGAGTACCTCGAATGAGGCGACTCATGAGTGAGGAACGCACCACTGACCAGGTGTCCAAGTTGCGAATTGTCACCGGCTGAGGGCGCCAGTGGAGTTAAAGGAGAAGCAGCATGATCCAGTGGCTGACAGCATCATCAAGTGGAAAAGCGTTAATGGTACAGTGACATAGAAAACAAACTGTGAGTAACTTTGGTGTATTACTAGAAGAATCTGGGACTTAGAAAATTTGGTGTAGTTTTAGACAGCCTAATTTTAAGAAAAAGTTGTACTACGGGGAACCTATGCCCGAATTTTCTAAGTGTAAAATTTACAAAACACTTGTAATTTTTTCTGAAATTTTCATCGACTTAGAAAAAAATCTGCTGTTTTTACACTTGTAAAAATTTACATTGACTTCAACTTAGAAAAAATATTAATTTATTTTTATTTCAACTTTCTTCGTGATTTGTTTCATTGATTTAATTTGTTGTTGACAAAATGGAAAATTTAATAAAAGTACAGTCGAGTAACAAAATGAATATAGAAAAAGGTTACACAAATTTTAAAAAATCTCCCAAAGAGAGATTAACACAATCGTATTTGGAAACCAGACTCGAATCTTTGGAACAACATTGGAGTATTTTTGTGGTAACACATAGAAATATTATTGAAAGATCTGTCAATTTTGAACACAATTATTTCACATCTGAAGTATATGACACAACCGAAGAAACTTACATAACATACAAATCTGAGTTGAAAGAATGTCTTGTAAAACTCACACCTAGTACAAATAAGGTAGATAAGCAGTCGGCTAATATACACACCAATGTAAAGTTACCAAAAGTTACTATACCTTTGTTCTCTGGTAAATACACTGAATGGACATCTTTTCGTGACCTTTTTACATCGTTAATACACAATAATGGTTCAATTGATGACGTACAAAAACTGCATTACTTAAAGGGACATTTGTCTGGTGAAGCAGAGCAATTATTACGACACACTCCCGTTACAGCCTCTAATTATGAGGAATGTTGGTCAATTCTCAACAAACGTTATGACAACAAGCGTTACCTGTCTAACTCTATGTTACAAAGATTAATTAACCAACCTAATATTGTATCAGAGTCATCAACTGCTATTAAAGAATTATTAGATACTACTGTGGATTGTTTGCATGGCTTGACAACTGTTGGACTTAACGTTGATACTTGGGACGCGATTGTAATTTATATCATCAGTGCTAAATTAGATAGTGAATCGCGTAAGCAGTGGGAAGTGAAGATAAGTTCAACTGAAGGGTTGCCAACCTTCGAGGAATTCAAAACATTCTTAGAATCTAGATTCCGTTCATTAGAATATTTAGACACAAGCAAGCCAAAGCATAAATACACAGTCAATAAGCCAAGAGTTCTTCATTCGGTCACTCCAGATGTCAATAATGTAATGAACATTACTTGTCCATTTTGTACACAAAACCATAGACTTAGTCACTGTAAGAAATTCGGTAAGGAAGATTACGATACTCGTAGTGAATTCGTCCGAACCAACGGTTTATGTTTTAATTGTCTAGCTTCGAATCACTCAATTAAATTTTGTCGAGTTAGATCCACTTGTCAAATTTGCAATCGAAAACATCATTCTTTATTACATCCTAAGGTATCCTCAAACACAACGTCATCTGGTAACAATCCAGACATGACAGTTGCAGTTGATTCAGCACGCGCATTACATGCGAGTGCCACCGGTGCGGTACAAGAAACAGAGTCTCAAACTATAACTACACATTTCTCCAAGAAGGCTAATCCAGATCGAGTATTGTTAGCAACCGCTCTTGTCGAAGCACAGGCAAGAAACGGCTCTTTGCAACTACTGAGGGCGTTATTGGATCAAGGATCCCAGGCATCATTCATAACCGAATCAGCAGTACAATCGCTCGGACTCAAGAAAATACCCATTAGGAGTATTATCTCAGGTATAGGAGGTGACGAGAGCGCTCAGGCTTCTAGATCCATGGTTTTTGTAACCATACATTCACGTCATGATCCTAGTTTCAGCATTCAAGTCCAAGCATTTGTTTTGAAAACAGTAACAACACTCAGTCCACCAGATTTAATATCTGTACCCAACTGGCCTGAACTTAAAGACTTAGTCCTGGCTGATTCAGGACATCACACAACAAACAAAATTGACGTTTTGCTTGGTGCGGAAGTTTATGGTCAAGTTATACTAGAAGGTTTAGTCAAATACACCCCAGGTCCACTAATAGCTCAAAACACAACCTTGGGATGGATTTTGTCTGGATACACACAATCTGGATTAAACACACACTCAGCACATTGTCACCAGATAGTAGTCAGTATGCATTCGCATATCAGTGACAATGATTTGCTCAAGAAATTTTGGGAAATTGAAGATATTTCTTCGCCTAAGAAGAAAATATACACAGAAGAAGAACAAAGATGTGAAAAGTTCTTCTCTCTTACTACACAACGAGATACCACTGGTCGGTATATCGTAAAACTTCCATTTCGTGAAGACGATCCACAATGTAAATATGGACACACTCGAAAAATCGCACTTAAGAGATTTTTACTTCTTGAACAACGGTTCAAAAAGGATCCTGAATTTAAAAGGAGATACACAGAAGTAATTGACGAATATCTCGCACTTGATCATATGGAGCTCATTCCCGCTGAAACTGACACTTACCGTGAGAGGGCTGTTTACTTGCCTCACCACGCAGTCATTCGCGAGGACAGGAGTACAACGAAGGTCAGAATTGTCTTTGACGCTTCGGCAAAAGGTACAAATGGTGTGTCATTAAACGATACAATGATGGTGGGTCCTACCATACAACCCGAATTACGACATCTCATACTAAAGTGGCGATTATATCCTATTGTTTTATGCGCAGATCTTGTGAAGATGTATCGGCAAGTTGTCGTCGCTGATGAAGATACTCACTTCCAACGCCTGATTTGGCGAAGTGATCCTGCATCTGAAATCAAAGATTATAGATTAGTAAGAGTAACATTTGGAACTGCTTGTGCACCTTACCTGGCTGTGAAGACGTTGCAGCAACTCGCACACGACGAAACAGATGATTGTCCGCTGGTATCTGAAAAAATAAAGAGAGAGTTTTATGTCGATGATTTAATGACGGGATGTTATTCGGTAGAAGAAGGAAAGGAAGTAAAGAAACAATTAGAAATAGTAATGAAGAAGGGAGGATTTCAGTTACAGAAATGGATGACAAACAACAGGGAACTGGCAAGGGAACTTATAGGAGAAGAAAACACTCAGGAAGGGAAGGTGGAAATAAAGTTAGATGATATTGTGAAAATACTCGGACTTTCCTGGGATAGAGAATCTGATACCTTCAAATACTCAGTAAACATTTCTCTGCAACCTGGGCCTGTAACAAAAAGAAAAGTTATATCAGACATTTCTCGACTTTTTGATCCCTTAGGCTGGGCATCACCGTGTGTTGTTACAGCAAAAATAATGATACAAAAGCTATGGCTTTCTGGGATTGATTGGGACGATGAATTGCCTATAGAGTTATTACAAGAATGGGAAACTTACCGAAAGGATCTTATGAATACACTTGAGTATGTTGTACCAAGATGGCTTCAAACTCAAGCGAATGATGCAGTTGTTGAACTACACGGCTTTTGCGACGCTTCTAGTATGGCGTACGCAGCTGTCATCTATTTGAGAGTCATTGGATCTGATGGAACTATCAAAGTTAATTTAGTAACTGCAAAAACCAAAGTTGCACCAATTAAGCAACTTTCCATTCCACGTTTGGAGTTGATGGGAGCAGTTCTATTAACTAAATTAATCTGTGAAGTATCTGAAGTACTTACCATCCCTAAAATTCATATACATTGCTGGACAGACTCGACGATTGTTCTCGCCTGGCTCAGCAATCACCCAAGTCGCTGGACTACGTTCATTGGAAATAGAGTTTCTGATATTATCACATATCTGGATAACAGCCAATGGGCTCATGTGAAGTCCACTCATAATCCTGCGGATATAGCGTCCCGAGGTATGACACCTTTGGAACTTTCATGTTCATCACTTTGGAAACACGGTCCAACCTGGTTACAAGAACAATCAATTGACTACAGCAAGCCGAAGTCAATCAGTACAGACTTAGAAAAGAGACCTGTAAAAAGAATCAACGCACATGTAACCACGGATGTAACCGGAGAAGAGCTACTGTGGAACATATATTCATCATTACAAAAATTTGTACGAGTTATAGCATATTGCAGAAGACTTTTGAAGATTAAACTTAAGAAGCGAAGAATTAGAAAAAAGCTTAGAAGTTTGTATAAAGAAATTTCAAGAGCCAATGATTCTTGTACCGGATCGTTGTTCCGAGCATAGCAATGTTGGTACTCTAAAACGATGGCAATTGTTGCAAAAAATGACACTGGCGACGTTGGTCCCAGGAATATTTATCTAGCATTATGCAACGCTACAAGTGGACACAAAAAGGATCAGAACCCAAAGTAGGAGATATAGTTTTAGTTAAAGAAGATAATCTACCTCCAAGTAGGTGGTTACTAGGTCGAATTTTATTGAAACACCCTGGTTCTGATGGAATCACACGAGTTGTAACTATCAAATGTAATGATACTTTGTTCAAACGTCCCGTTTGTAAATTATGTGTTCTACCAATTACAACTTGATTTGTATTTTTTATTAATAGTTGTTATGTAGTTGTATGGTTTATATTCAACCCCCTTGACCTCATGGTGGGCGGTTTTTTGTTGTTTGAAGGACAGTACGTCCTTGGTGGGCGGAATGTCTAATATTAAGTGTTTTTATATTATTACGTGTGTTAGCAAAGTTACCAACTAGATGTCGCTACAGTATATTTAGAACACGCTATTGTTTCGTTCACCTGAGATGCATAATATCAATGTAAATTTTCTGAAAAATCAGACTCTCTGAACACGAATAAACTTTCTTGTACTCATCGAAGAGTTTCATTTGAGGACCTTGCTGGACTGAATTTGTCCATATGTTGTAGTCCAAGTCCAACAATGTAGATGTAAAAACCACTAATTCTTAGAAATTATTTCAGGCTTTTTAGTTGCATTTTGAAGGCGGTTCTTTTTTTTGTAAAAATTATTTTATTTCTTTTGTGTCGTGGTTGGAGATATTTTTTTTTTCTTTTGCCCCACCGCCCGTGTGGTACCCGGCTTACTGGTGAAGAATCGGTCCACCCCTACTCGTCCTAGGGTGTCGTAAAAGGCGACTAAAGGAAATACCGTGACAGGTTTTCACAAGCTAGGTCTGCAGGCTTTTTCGTGTGTGTTTTACCCAACCACGACCATTATTTGTTTCGTGTGTATTTCTCTTGTATGTTCTGTGTATTTCGCAGCATATCTTATTTTTGTATTAATCCGTATATCGAACACGTTGGCAGAAAATTATTTTCCTACCCGATTTTAGTCATTTTATTTTTCTCGTTGGCAAAGCCCTAAAGCCGAGTCCTAACGTAATCCTATAGTTACGTTTTTATTTTACAATCCATACCAAAGATGGTTGTTGTTAGCAATTTTAGTTTATTTAACCATCGGGTAAGGTGCAAGTTAAGGTATCAGCTCAAACCTAGTAATATTATAATGTCAAGTAACTTTTATAGATTAATATTTTCTAACATGACAGTTTGTAAATGTAACATATATAGTATTGAATTTTGGCATATTTTATAGCATTTTTTTAGCATTTTATAGCATATAATACTTGACATTTAAATTCATTGACATAATTATAATGGTAATTTTTTTTATATGGAATAATATCTTTTTTATCAAAACTTATACTGGGGGCACATACTAGTCAGTTATTATATTATTCTTTATCATTCCTATACTGAGCTGTTTTTCATCACCTATTATTTTTTTTACAATTCTTTTTTCCAAATTAAAGAATGTCGTCTATAACCGCCATTATGTGTCATGCCGGTCACCGTGGCGCGCTTCATTCGCTAAGGAATGCGGCTAAGACACAGAACTACCTACATTCTGACTGATATTTTGCTATCTGATATCAGTCATACTTAACTCCGGTTGCAGTAAGAGAGTCACTCAGAGTTAACCTAATGGTTTGTTTACATTGGAAAACTAGGTCAACCGATAGTAGGTACGAAACGAAGTAACGCACATACGTAACGTTAGTAATTCGTAGTGGAATGTAGTTTTTTTTTAGAGGAATTTTGGCATTTAGGTTTTTACTAAAATATGGTTGGTACCATTGCGGTCACGAACGGGGTACCAAACTTTCAATCAATTATTTCTTTTTGATCATAGTTACGTGCGCTTATCAACTTCGCACGTATTTTAGGACAGGTAACATCGCGGTCACGAACGGGGTACCAACTTTCAATAAAAAAATTTATTTTATCATGTTTACGTGCAACAGTTCGCACGTATGTAGGGACGGTTCGTGCGAGTGATTATCGCCTTAAGGGATACACCATTTCTGACTGCGAGTGTACATATCTTTTTTCTCACTAAATTTAATTTTAGATACTGTTTTACAGTTAATTACTAATAGTAGGTAAGTACATGTATGTACATATGTTAGTTTTTTTCTCATAAATATTTTTTTTTATTCTTCACATAATATGTGATGGATTTTATAGTAGTTTAGGACAGGTACTACGGTATGTGTATGTCTGTCTATTATTATTTTTTTCTCACACCTACATTTTTTTTATATTTTTTTATTTTAATAGCAGACAGGATTTAATACGGCGTTAGGTTGTTGTATGTATGTCTGTTAGTGTTTTCTCATAAACATTTTTTTTTAAATATTTTTATATAGCATTCCATCTTTATACGAGTGAATGCTATGGGGTGTTGTATGTTTGTGTGGACAATGATTACTCATAAACAAAACTTTTATTAGACTTTTTTAACGTTACGAGGTATTAAGGATTTCTTCTTCCTCTTGATTCTATCCTTTTTATTTTTCTGGAGCGGGGGTTACGGACTCCAAACAAAAATAAGCCATCGTAACGTCTTTTCTATATACAGCGGATGAATGACTGTCTAAATAAGCCAACATTATCTTTTCTTTTCCTCTAAACTTATACTATGGGGATATATATATTTTTTTTAACAGAGTGTTCGTGCCACACTAAAAGTACGGAAGCGGGGTTAGGCCACTTCTCAAATAAGCCTTAGGCCATAGGATATATATATTTTTTTATTAGGGGTTCTCTTAGGGGTAACTAATATCAATGAAGAAGTTCTCACTAAGATCCTCAGATTTTTTTTTTTTTGTATAGTCAACTGGTTTTTTTGGTGTCTTATTTTGGGGGGTTTTAAATCGATGTGTATTTAAACTCGTGTTGGTGTCTTTTATACACCATGTTTGGGGTGTTTTTATACACCTTGCTGGATGTCTTTTATACACCGTTTGCTGGTCGCGCTGTGTCGACGCAGTTTTTTTTTAATGAGGCATTTATACCGTTGATCTATTTACATTAAGAAAATATTTGGTCAATGTTCATTATTAATATTAGCTTGGTACTTATCTCCAATATATATATCTATATATTTAACACCATTGCACTGTTAGTATGAGCTCATAATCTATATGATTTTGATCTCTATTTCGACTGCGGGTGACAGGAATCGCTTTAGATAAGATTGCTGCCGCTACCATGAATGATGAATGAATGAAAGAGATGTATGTTTGCCGTAAACTACCAGAGTATTTTTTTTCTGGAGTTTTGTTCCTTAGATAGTATAGAACAAAACTCTTGGTAAGCGAGGGGGATATGTAGCATAGCTACATGGTTTTGGGCACATTACAGTAAATAAATAATTAAGTAAAAGACAGTTGTTTTTATCAGGAGGCTTAATAACTCCTATAGAAGTAGTAATAGCAAACGCATAGTAATCTTATTGAACTATTTTTTTTGACTAGGCGTTTATATTAAAATACGGCCTTTCTATATTGATTGGGGAATACTATGCTCTTATTTTAGTTATTCATGGTAATAGGCGATGAAAGCTGCATCAGGTATTCTTATTAAATTCATTGGTAGAACCATAGGTAATATTTAGATATCTAGGTAAGGGGCACTTTTTAACAGAGGGTATTAGTTTTAAAATAGGCGGAGTTTATCGTGGGCGAGACGATGCGATTAACGCTCAGTACCCGAAAGTTTAAAGTGACGACCAATCAGCGGCGGCCACCGTATTAGGTACTGGCTTTTCAAGACGGTTCGACGCCATCTCCTTTCGATAGGTTTCGTCTTTGACTCAGTAGTTGAGCCAGCCATTACCATCTGAGCTGAGCACCGAGCACCACTGCAATTGTTTCTTATATTAATTATTGTATTTCTGCCGACGGTTTCGATATAAAATGCAACTTTTATAGTCACAGTCTATTGGCTGATTGTATTACGTTAATAGTGAACCCCAGTTATTACTGGTAAGTAGTTTAAATACTGTAATTGCTGCTGTAGGATTTTTTAATTGTAATCTCTCTTTATGTGAACTAGGTACTATCATTCCTATTGTTATACGTTATATTGTTAGGGTGTACTTTATTTCCTGTAGACGTCTCCATAATGCGGCAGCCTCCACCAACTGAAAGCTGGTCTGGAGGGTGTCGCGTTAGGGAACGGCGTCTACAGGATCGCTTATGTGGCGTTCCAGGGTTCTACATTCGGGCACGAATTCTTACTTCGGCCACAAATTCCACCCTTCGGGTAAAAGTTCTACCTTCGGGCCTGAGTTGCTGACCGACCGGGCCTAGTCCAGACTCCGCGTCCGTGTCGTTCCTGGCTATTACAAAGAGAAGGAAGACGTCTGAAGACCTCGGGAATCGTCGTTGCGTTCCCTAACGACCCCTAGTTGAGTTACAGCTATTATTGTTATACGTGCGAACAAGCTAATTAGTAAAGCGAACCTTTTCCCCCTGTACTGTATTCTTATCTATACATATAATAAAATCGTAGAAAAGTAAAAACTGTACATTGAATATTTTTTGAAAATTTTTATCTATACATATAATAAAATCGTAGAAAAGTAAAAACTGTACATTGAATATTTTTTGAAATTTTTTATTGCTACGTGTTCTAGGAACGATACTGATTCCGAATATATGATTTTTAGAATTTTTGTCTGTCTGTATGTCTGTGACTTTGTGTAGACTTGACGTCAAAACCGCTGAACAGATTTAGTTGCTATTTGGCAAAAATATTTATTGATAACCTAGAAAAATTATAGGATATAAATTACCTCGCTATTTATTACGGGGAATGAGCAATGTCGAAATATGTACTTTTTCTACTACAATTTGCCGCGAAATTATTTTGTGTTGAAGATTTGTGCACAAACTGTTCAACAGATTAAGTTGATATTTAACGGACATGTTTACTATAGACCTGGTCAGACTTTAATATAAGTAATATCAAGCTATTTGTTACAGGGAATGAGCAATATTGTAATATGCACTTCTTCTTCTTCATTTTTCCGCGAAATTGTAAAAAAACTAGAGTAATGTTACAATATAACAGAATAATTGTGGATTTAAACTCCAAAATTAAAAAAATCATTACGCAATATTAACATAAAGAGCTAAGCAGTAACTTTCTATATTGCTACATAAGCAAGGGAATTTCGAGATGTATCCTAACGGCTGATACAGCGTAGCGGTTGAATGGTCTTCCGGTATTTTTGTGTTTCCGGGTTCGATCCCGGATGAACTCAGTTTTGTTTTTCATTTTTATTTTATTTTTTAACCGGCTTCAAAAAGAAGGTTCTCTATTCGACGCGTATGTATGTAATATTAATAAAAATGCGTAATATTAATATATGTTAGTCTATGTGGGCTTCTAAACAAATTTACCAAATTTTATGAGTGTATGTATGTATATATGTATGTATGTATGTAGGTTTGTCCGCGGATTTCTCAGAAACTACAAGTCCGATTTCAAAAATTCTTTTTGCAGTAGTTAGAGTATTTTTCAACTTAGGGTAGAGTACAAGTTTCATCAAAATCGGTCCAGTAGTTTAAGAGATATAAACTTTTTATGTTTTCAGTAAGTTACTGTAACTAGACGTTCGAGTTGCGTGATAGTGCTGATACCTATTTTGCTAAAATAAAAGTCACTAAAAAGTTAAATAAACTATTTTTTTTTAAATAAAAACCGACTTCAAAGTAAATTATCTAAAAAGTATAAAATAACGAAAATATATTGAAGTCGGTGTCAGCTCTTGCTAGTCTTAGTTAACATGATGTGCTAGCACCGACTTCAATATGTTTTCGTTATTTTATACTTTTAGATAATTTACTTTGAAGTCGGTTTTTATTTTAAAAAAAATAGTTTATTATAGTACTATTACGACGTACCGGTACAGTACGAGGTACTTCTACAACTTAAATCGATAGGTATTGCTTTCAATTTTTAATAAAATAAATTAAAATGTTCATTTTTTGAATAGCTCCAGTCTCAGTTAGATTATAAAATATGAGTTCCCACTGCTGCATCTCGATTTAAAGAAAGTAAGTAAGTAACCAAGTCAGGAAATTGTAAGTTATAAGCGATTGGGAACGCTACAGTGAAGCTTGCGCCTGTAACATATCCTGTACACACTGTGTACCTACTTATCGGTACCTTGGAATCAGTGGTGAGTGTGAAGCTTAACTCAGTTATGATCGAAAGCACCACGGTCAATTGCATGTCTTAGTGAAAGGAATGGTCAATCACCAAAATATTTTAGATTGTTGGCCAGGTTGCGCCCGTTAAACTGAATATAATATTTTGCCATTTGAAGAGGCTCTTTCCGCGCACTTCAGTTCATAGTACTCCCTGTCAACGTGAGCACCATCGTGCCGCAGCACAGCATTATTATCGCCATACGCGTGTCAGTCGACGCTACTCGGGTTCTGTCTGTTACAAGAACGTGACAATGACGTGTCAAGTTCAAATGGTCTAAGGCCCTCTGCGTTATACTCAGTCTATACAGAATACGTTGCAGATTATACCTACTGCCAATGTCTATAGTATAGACATAGGCAGTAGGCATCTGATGTGCACAGTATTAGACTCTTTACTGTGGACAAGTTATATGAATAATCCAAGTATCGTCGTTTGGATGGCTAACCTTAGTCAAAGTTGAAGAAGAGAAGTGGTCGAGAAAGTTAGGAGTGGGTTTTTATCTACATACATAGGTACGTTACTTATTAACTTCAATGACCATGAAAATATTGGCGATATGGTAGAGTTGTTTGCTTACTGGCAAATTCATAAAAAAAGAGAGGGGAGCCCAAAAGCATGAGTTATACGTTTCGCTAACGTATACAAGAACATTAGGAAATTTCAAAAGTCTGTAGTGTTTTATGAGGTCAGCATCCCAATTTATTAATCCACCTTTCAAATAACACACACGAGTCAAGCTCCCCGTGAACACTTTGACAGGGCTATAATGCTATAATGCGCTCCCCGGTAGCAAGCTCAAAAGCAAGGTACTGAGCGGCACCTGGTACAAATTTCATCGATTGATCCCCCACAGTATCTCAGGGCCCTTTAAAGGTTTGAGGTTTTAAAGGAAAAAGGGCAGCTCGAGCTTCATGTAACAGAGCGGATAAAGGAGAGTGATCTCCGAGATTCAGCAGACAGCAGACGCAGCAAGACGCCCGGGCGCAGAAGGCGGACCATTTTATTTTTTGACGCGGGTAAACTTTCAAAAGGTTGGTGGGAGTTGTAGGGCTCGACCGGGGTATATGGGATTCTTACCCTCTAAAACCCCCGCTGCTGTCGCATCCGCTCAGAGCCCAGGGCTCTCCGGTGTGATCTGCTCCAGGGTGACCCCTCAGTGCCTTGCCTTGCACCTGCCCGCCGCCGGGGTCGCATTGTAGCCCCCGGGAACCTGTCACGGTGCTCACGAGGACGAGGGACGCAACCCCGCCTCCTTCCGCCTCGGAGTCGCCGCCGTACTCAATGGACGTCCTGGGACCCACACCCCGAACGTCCCGCGACTCTGAAGGGCAGAAGGCGGACCAACGCCAACCTTATGCCCCCGTATTGAGAATCTGCAGACGGCAGGAACGAGGAACTGCTGCCTGTGCACCACTATATTTCACTCTAGCTAATGTGGCGTGCTAAAGTATTCCGGCATGCCACCTGATGAGATTCTGCGGCCCTTTTATAGCGACAGGCAGGTCCGTGGGCTTTACTTACACCCACGGAAGATGATGTGCTGGTTAGCCGCTGGTGGGACTCGAAATTGTATACAGATAGATACGTTTCCGGTGTCCATCAACATAGCGGAATTTGGACACGAAGGGTTTGAGTCAGTAGGAGTCATACTGAACCCACATTGTCACTCCCGTGATGGTATGGGCAACCCTTGGGATTTCTCCACGTTAAAAAAAGAAATGGCTTAAGTTGAATCAAGTCAAGGCCTTGGCTCACCCCAGGGTGAGGTTTAAACGAGCGCCTTCCGGTGTACCACTTACTTGCTTGGCAATGACGTTAACATTGCTTGAGCTCATCAAAAATACTGGCTGCGGGCAAAGCCGCGGGTACTGCTAGTCTCTTTTAATTTTAAATAAATTTGTGTAGCCCCTTTTGTCGTTGTCTAATTTATCTCTTGCTCGCCGACTAGGCTACATGGTCTTGGTCGGTCACTTGTCTCTTCACTCTTGGGTGAGTCTCTTAAGTAGGTGGTTAAGTACTTTGTTTTTCTTTACAAGATCAAAAATTGAACAATTCCAAAGACAATTGGTAGGGTTACATAACATCGTCCATTGCGTACGGCGGCGACTCCAAGGAGGACGGCGGCGGGGTTGCGACCCCCATCCCCTTGAGTAACGTGTCAGGTTCTCGGGGGGCT
Source organism: Furcula furcula (assembly GCA_911728495.1). Classification (NCBI taxonomy): domain Eukaryota; kingdom Metazoa; phylum Arthropoda; class Insecta; order Lepidoptera; family Notodontidae; genus Furcula; species Furcula furcula. Next base: position 3,485,231 of record OU452264.1, on the reverse strand, counting down.
ACAATGCGCCCCCCGGCGGCGGGCTCAAAGGCAAGGCACTGAGGGGCCCCTGGTGCAGATCTCACCGGAGAGCCCTTGGGTCCCCTCTCATGTGCCGATGCGACAGCCGCGGGGGTTTTAGTGTGTAAGAATCCCACATACCCCGGTCGAGCCCCACAGCTCCCGGAGATCTTTCGAAGATTTCCCCCGCGTCAAAAAAAAAAGGGGTTAGGTACATAACATACATATTTGACTCTACTGTACTGGCAAGTAGGTACTGGCCCTATTTGGCTAGATTTGGCTGGCCACCGCTCAGCCCGTAAACACGTCTCTAATGGCGGGGCTACATCTGCACGCTTCGGCGAAGATCGCGTTATCGCGACAAGTGTGGCCAAACAGTTCGTGCTAGCGCGATGTATTCGGGCGAACACGAATGCCTTCGCGGTGTTGTCGGTAAATTGACACGCATCAAAGGATTTTGTCGCGACAAACTTCGCCGAACTGGCTACACTTCCGGCTTGCAGTTGTAGCAGCGTTGCCATATATCAGATTTCTTATTCCGTAGTAAATTATAATAATCTTAAATATTGTCCACCTGTTGTTTCCTTTGGTCACGGCAACATGCCTGAACGGCTAGGCCAATTACGCTATTTCTTTTTTTGTTTTTGTTTGTTATTGTCAAGAGAAGGTTCATATGAAAGAAACACTAGAAAATTACGAGGGCAGAGCTGCGCGTGACATCTAGTGGTTAATACAAACGTCGTTATTATTTTTTATCCTCGACTATCAAACTGAGCTTTCCGGTTTAGTTTATGAGGTATTAGACGAATAGTAAAATAACTATACGTTCAATCAAAAGTATCCCCTGGAACCCTGGATGCGCGAGTCCAACTAGCAGTTGACTGTTTTTTTTATTTAAGCCTACCTAACCAATTCACATATTATTTTATACAGATTTCATGATAATAAGGCATAGGTAGGTACAGATTTATATATACAGATTATAAAACGCTCAATGCATCTGGCAACACTGATTCCGACGAATATTCGCCCGAATACCACGTGCTTTTGCTAGGACGATAATGTAGCCAGCAAATTCGCCGTTGGGCGAAGACGAAGTTTTATCGCGATAGGGCGACACGAATATTCGCGCGCATATGTAGCCGAGAGGTAAGGCTCAGCCACTGTACGCTTAGTACAACATGATTGATTAAGTGATCAAACGAACTTACCTTAAGTGAAGTTCGATCCTAATTATCCAGTCCTTGACGAAAGATTACTTGTAGTCCTTGTACATATACGTTCCGGTCTAGTCGCACAAGTTTAGAGAGGTTTAATAGAGAAAACAATATTATTGTCTCCCTCTCAACCATCCCGCTCCAGCAGAACGGCAGACACCTCATTATCTTTAGAGTAAAATGAAATACAGCTGCAACATTGATTCAACAGGGACATTTAGGGTAGGGAGGGACCTTAAATCTTTCGTCAAGGACTGGATAATTAGGATCGAACTTCACTTAAGGTAAGTTCGTTTGATCACTTAATTATCCCGTCCTTGACTTCAAGATTACTTGTAGATGTTTAGAGATAAAAAATCAATGTTGCACTTAATGAGATTCCAGGATGAGATAAAGTTTTCTTAATTTGATGATTAAGCTATTAGTTATAATAAAACCAAAGTAGAAATTGCAAAATGCATACATACATTTAAATTAATTACTATAGTTATGTTTATATATTTAATGATTTCTGATATTTATATATTTCTTTAAATATATTTATTTTAATTATTTATCTATTCAATAGTTTAAACTTTTACCTTAACATTGTTGAACAATTAATTCCGACATTGTTACCCAAGTAGCAATTGAGGTCCATTATAGAAACTTAGAGACTGCTTGCTAATTGTGCAGACCATCCTGAAAACAGTTTTATAATGGTTTTAATAATAAAGCCTTTCTGGACAGCCGCTGAAGTCATGACTTCATTTCTCGTATCTACTGTAAGTAGTAAAGATAGAAGCATCAATTGTGCTGTTTAATAATATCACTTTTTTATATGTTCATCGTCCCATGGTTTGAGAAGATGTTGATAAATTTATTATATAAATTAATAATATACTTAAAATAATATTTTGAGACAATCCAAATACGGTAGAGCTTGCGTCATGGCAACCAGACAACCGATACTAATAAGTATTAGTAGTGAAGGTATATAACTATATACCTTTCCTCCTTGTAAATATAAACTAAAAAGATAAACAACACCCAGACACAAGCTAGGAATCGAACCCTCGATACATAGGACAGTGGCTAGAGTGACAAGATAAGACCATATCAAGGAGGATATAACTGAAAAGTTAGTGTTGGTGCCAGACAAATATCAGGTCTTCGAATGAATTGATGCATATTTAAAATGGTTTGACATCTCCTTAGAAATTCCTAAGGTTTTAAGTCTGTAACTGGCCTTACGTTTGATATATTCTAATAGTTTAGCTTTTGTTTATTCTACAGGCAGAGAGTTAACGGTATAGCTATGTACTTTTAAGTTTTGAATAATATTTTCTAAACTAATAAAATCAGCTATGTACTGTAAGTAATGTTTTATAAGTAACCAAAGATATTATGGTTGTATGTAATATAGTAATTAGATTCTATGCAATGTCATAGCGAAGAAATATTGGTTTCAGTTTACAGATTCCTTGAAAGAAACATTTAAAACTTTTAATAATATTGCCTATTTGGTTTATCAAAGAAATAGCTAATTTGTTACTCTTCAAATAAGTATAGAATTTATAAAAACTACTTATTAACGAACTTATCAGAGATGAGACGTTAATATCATTATAAAATCAATGTTCTTTGCTTGAAATTAGACTTATTTTACAAGTTCTCTGTGAAACAAGAGAGAATAACTTCTGCAAAAGCTGATCGTTGTATGTGTTGTCTTCGAAAACATACCAGAACAACAAATATGCAGCTAGAGGAAGATGGCAGTGTAGTGAATGCTTTGAAAATAATTTCTATATAAGAAAATATTTTCAGGATTTAAAGATGGTGTACCACGGTTAAGACGACTATAATAGGAAAACTCCTAATCAAGTTATTAGGGTTTATCCTAATCAGGTTAATAAAGCCTTATTAACATTTCAACACAAAATATAAGATGGAAAGATTTTCCTAGGCATTTAATTTCATCCGGGCAGAGTATAGAAAGCAAAAAGCCTGAGACTGCAGATAATATACGGGAACCGAACACAAGCGTAGATATTAATTACATTTGAGGCTCTAAAAATTATGTCTATAATATTAGGTAATAATAGAACTTTTAAAGGCAGAACTTTCTGAAATAAGCTGTGCCTTTGTAGTAAAGAATAGTATCTTGTCTATATTTCTTCTTTCCTTTATTGTTACTGTGTGTACATAAATTATAAAACAATAATATAAATGCCCTTCTGGTTGATACGACCACAGCGGCCGATCTTTCACAAAATCAGCCTTCTACGCGAGAGATATTATAGTGAACAAGTGCTTGCGTAGACACAAGTGCACTCTATCTTCGTTTACACTCACAATTCGTTAAGATGAAAAATTGGCACGACTGGGGAGAGGCCAGGCGCAGGACTGACCTTTTACAAGCCCATCCGACGCCTGGATCATCTTACTTTACAGACAATCAGATGACCGGCCTGCATTGTCCAACCCAGCAATGAACAAGTATATAAAGTATATAAAGTGGCTCTCCACGAGATTTCACAGATTTGAACCCGCGACCTCCGGTTTACAAAACAAGTGGTTTACCGCTGCGCCACGGAGGCTATAATGAGACTCATAAAATAAGATATAAGATAAAGGCCTCTTAGAGGTCAACTTTTATTATATGACAGCCCTTTGTAATAATTTTGGTAATGGTTATTACGATTCCCAGCCTTTTTTTTTTATAAAATCTCCATCTGCAACTAACTTTGAGGATCATGAATATGGCCTATATTCGATATATAATAAATGCCTCATTTCGATCGTTATCGCTAAAAAATAGTCTTGGAAAAAAAATTACATTTGTATTTTTGTGCCCTTACCTGTTTTATATATATATATATATATATATGAGGGTACCCTATGTTATTCAAAATATTTTTTCTTTTAATATTATTCTTTTAATGTTGTTATACATATATTATTATAATTGTTTACACCCGATCTCTTGTTCTGTGTCTTTGTTTATACTATTACTATTATATCGGCCTGCATAATATAATAAACTTATACTTGAACTAATGAGTTTGTTAATATGTGCACCTCACTTCCAAATATTCAATCCTAATACTAGCTAGGGTAATAAACTGCTTATTCTGTTTTAATAAGAAAAGGCAGTGGTATTACACACGATAGTCACAATTTTTCTTGTCTCCAGAGACTAAATCAATGGATTACCATTCGTTTTAACACACTCAATGTGGACCATGCTCACCAGTTTTTCAAACCAATTGCTACGCTTCAACTTTAAGGTTTGAGTGCAGAGGAGTATGACACTCGTTAGAACGGCGTCCGTGAAAATCTGAAGAATATATTCATCTAAAAAAATCAAAAAGTTCACACATTTCACACAGTTAGAACATTCATTTAAGCAGGAGCTAAGTATCTCACTTGCTCAAGCGACATAGTACAACGTACATTGTCACAATGTAGTGTACCTACATAGTGTAATGGGACTTGCCGAAATAAGTCTAAAAAGGTGCAGACGATTTTTTTTTTTTTTTAGTATTATTATTATTTTAATTGTTTTTATTTTGTATTTGAGTTTAACTGTTGCGGGAAAAAACAAGCAAAATTATGGAGCCCAGAATAAAACTTACTTTACTACAAGTTTTCGAAATAAACATTTATATTAATAATAATTAGTGATTAAACTGAGAGATAGATTGAGTTGCATAACGGTGCTGTGACTCGTGGCGGACACGGTCGGCAATCAGTCAAGCGGTGAAGATGGCAGTCCTCGACGCCGCGCTGGCGGCGGTTAGAGTGCTCATTAAAAACCTCACTGGTTTCAGTCCACGGACTATGTCAGTGTAGTTCTGGCCATCATGCTGGTGCTAGGATTCAACTTAGGTCTTCGGAGCCTTTCCCGTTTAAACTTACAGTAAGTATGAAATCTGGGCAAGTATTAACTTAACTTACTACTGGTTTTTAATCATATATCTACCTGTTTTTTTTTTTTTTTTTTTATAATTGCCTAGATATTCTCCATAAAATCTAACAAAAAAGAAATAAATCTGTTACACTATCTTTAAAGGGATCTGTCAAGGGTTGATCGATCAGTTGAATGATAACCGACCTACTGGTATCAGTTTCGGCATAGTGAGAATAAGCCAAGAGTTGACCCCTTCGTTTAGAGTACGGATATTATTATTATTATTATTTTTTATGATGTATAGGCTTGTCCACCTTCCCTGAAGCCAAAAGAGCTTTACTGACTAATAGACTTACAACTATCAATTAGCATGGTGCCAATCTCCAGGTTCAGAGTAGCTATTACAAATTGAGGAATAAATTTTCAGATACATAAAACCAAGTGAATCAACTTCGTTAGAGATTCCTTCCGCATCACGAACAAAAATCTCATCTGATCAGGGACTATTATGTGACATTTGTTACCGTGCTTTGTTGCCTCCGCACCTTCGAGCACAAATCCCGTTTCAGCGCGAAGCTTACATTTGACCAAGGAATACCATTAGGTATCTTTGCATTGTTTTTTTTTTTAATCATAATTGAGGGTACATCACCAGCGAATATTTATTCGCTTTTATCTAAAATAGACATACTTACTTACTTGTAGTAAATAATGCGGGTAGTTAGGACACGAAGAAAAAATGCATTATCTGAAGAATACAACAGATAAGCTGCACGATTTGCGATGAATCCAATTGTCATATTTAGGACATTGTGATAATTAGGCAAAATAATATCCGAAGAATACAACGGATAATAAAAATTAATGCTTCCCAATGAATGCAAAGAATACACAAACTCAGATCGAGCGTAGAAATCTTCGCAGGTACAGGAGGTACAGCAGTGCAGCAGCAGCAGGCAGGCAGGATGATATTTAGACACAATCATGGATGAATTCATCCATGGGCACAATAATATCCGAAGAATTCAACGGATAATAAACATTAGTGATTCCCAATGAATTCAAAGGGTACACTTTAGCTCGAGAGTATAAATCTTCGTTAACAGCGACACGAACAATGTTCCACTATTAGTTTTATGACTTCCTTTACTTTTCTTATTTATTTTAGTTTTTTTTCATGATTTCAAAGATCTTTTGTATTTGAAGTTTGAACTCGTGCGAACGCCGTGAGCGCACGGACAAGAATGAGGTGTCTGCCGTTCTGCTGGAGCGGGATGGTTGAGAGCGTAGACAGAATATAATACAGACATATACCAAGCGTGCCGCCGATAAGGACAGAAAAATAAGTACATACTAAATTTAGAGTTGCCACGTAAGGGAAATTTTACCCTTTGTGTAAAGCAAATACGGAGGTTGTTGTAAATTATATTTTCTTTCCTAACCAAAAACCACTTTTTTGACACAACATTTACTTTTCTTACATTATATCGTCTTAATCTATGAGAGCTGTAAAAAGTACGAAAGTTATTGTTATAATAATGTCCTCCTAGCCGAAACGACCACAGCGGCCAATCTTTCACAAGATCAGCCATGTACGCAGGAGATATTATAGTGCACAATTGCTTGCGTAGACACAAGTGCACTCTCTCTTCCTTTATATAATAGGTACCTCTCATAATCCGATGGGACGGAAGACCGACACGACTGGGGAGCAGTTAAGCGCAGGACCGACTTTTTACATGCCCATCCGACGCATGTGTGGCGTATCTCGGATCACGGTTTCGGAACGCCAAAGGGGCTGTCAAAAAGATGACAGCGCGCTAGTATCTATGGCAGAGACATAATATAATAATAATAATATCTTATAATATCTTGGGACAATCCACACACGGTCATCCGATCCCAAACTAGGCAGAGCCTGTACTATGGAAACCAGACAACTGATACTAATACTTATATACTTTTTTTTTTATAAATACATACTTAAATAGATAAACAACACCCAGACACTTGGCGGGAATCGAACCCACGACCCATCGGTTAGCAGGCAGGGTGTCTGCCAACTAGACCAACGGGCCCGCCAAACATGTTTTAATTATTACGATTACTCCACTGTATTATAAGTTGTTCTCTCTCAATTTGATTATAAGTATTTATTACCAAAGCTCGGTGTTTTAATTTGACGGACAGGAGTCGGGCATACGTCCTATCGCAAATCCCGACACATGGATCATCTTACTTTACAGACAATCAGGTCATCGGCCTCACAGACATATAATCGGCCTGCATTGTTCTAGCCAGTAAGGAACAACTACTCAAATTTGTTGCCCTTCGCAGGATTCGAACCCACGACGGAGGCAACAAAGTGAATGTACACTTAATATCATATATGCTGTAGCTAAGGTCTATTCCACATTGTTCACCTGGGTTATCACCCAGGGTTATCACCACGTGCTATCGCACGTGGTGATTAAAGTGGCTAAGAGCTGTAGATAATTATTAGCCTCATACAAAAAAGTTAAGAGATAAAAACAATAATATGCTATTTCCCAGAGAGGTAGGCAAAAATTGGCTTTCTTATAACTTAATATAATACATACTATGGCCATTTACCGGGTAAGTTTTAGTAAATTTCTCCAATATACAAATCTATAGTACTAGTATCTTGGGACAATCTACGCTTGACCAATGACCATCTGATCTCAATCTAAGCAGATCCTTTAGTAAGGTAACCAGATAAATGATTACAAATACTTGTAAACTGTATAAATACATATTTAAATAGATAAATAACACCCAAACAATTGTTCGGAATCGAACCCATGTCCTATTGGGCAGCGGCCAGGTCCCTCAGATCGTCGAACAGCCGTACATCGCCGCCGTCCGCGGCATGTACTGCTCGACCCACCCGACCCGATGTCCGTCCTCCTGGACCATGACACAACACCAACACCAACAACGATGTCAAGAGTCGTAAACACATCAACACACAGACACCGGTCTCGCCGGCGAGGCCGAAGGGATCCGTACGCATGCGACCTCGACATGCATCCCCTCGCTGAGTTTCTTGCCGGTTCTTCTCAGCGGGGGCGCGTTGTGAACCGGAGGTAAACTCATTTTCTCTAAGCGGCAGCCCAAGCCGAGGCCGTGCCTCCCTGAGGTGCCCTTGTGCTAGTCGCTACCCAAACCTTTCTGGCTGGAGCGCTTTAAGCGCTCGCCCTCTTGTCCGGTGAAACAGTACTATTCCAACAAAAAAAAAAAGTGTTGATCAATAAAGCAAAGTGACTATCAAGCTTCAGTTGTCCACCAAACTTTGATGTCTACTGAAAGTGTGTTTGGTATTTATTGGTGATTCAAGTTAGGCAATGCCAAATGAATCATTTGATAGTTATTTATTAGTCACTTTGCTTTATTGATCATCACTTTAGTTGTCAAACGAGATAGGTACATAATAGGGGGGCAAATGAAACAAACTATTCAACGTCGGTACTATTTATTTATAATTCAGACAAATTTACCAATAAATTGTAACCAACAACATACATACATATATTTAAACAACATGCATATAGTAAAAGCACGATTAAATGTACAATGACCATTGTGCCTATAAATAACGAATGAATACGTCCTGCGCAGCCTTGGACGAATTACTTGAGCTCTTACGTTATTTCTGAATATTTAAGCATTCGGGAATAACTTTTAGCAACCTAATTAATTATTTTTGTTGCTGCTATCCACAGTATACAAATATCCATATTTTCAGGAAATCATAAAAATAAATTCGGGAAATCTGAGAAATTCTTCGATGCACCCAGCATGTGGGATCGTGTATGATGCACTTAATAATAATTTACCACTTATTTATGGTAGTCTCTCTTTTATACACTGGCAACACTGATAATGGCGATCAATAAACTGAAAATTTTAGGTTATGGATGAAAACAAGAATTTATCGATCTTACACGTAACTTTCAAGTAAAATAGTAACTAATTTAGAGCAATAAGATCTAAATAAGTCGTTTACACGTATTAGTTTCTAAATGTAATCTCTAAATTGGCCATAATAATTCACGTTTACCTGTGAAACGATACTCCACTAATTTTACGTTCACTGTCACTTTTACAGCCTATAATACTGCACTGCACGATTGTTATAGGATTTCCACAACACACAGTAATGTCACAGTTAGTTTTTTATTGAATTTTAAGTTATTTATTTAATATTAAAACCACGATAAAATTGTCACGTAGCAAAGTGGGAGCAAACGTCAAATTTGTTTCGCACCCACGGCGCGGAAAAATCGAACACATGCTGAGGGACAAAAAATCATATACACTGTTTCTTTCTATCACACGTAACCTACATAAACGCATTCTTTTCTTGCGTGAATGAGAAAGAAAGTGTCCAGCCCTCTATTGTTTTCTTCCTCTAAGGTTGAGAGGGAGACAATAATATTGTTTTCTCTATTAAACCTCTCTAAACTTGTGCGACTAGACCGGAACGTATATGTACAAGGACTACAAGTAATCTTGAAGTCAAGGACGGGATAATTGGTGAACTCAGAGTAATTAGAGTGGTATCTCCTCTAAGTTCAATTTTGATCTTGTAATAGAAAAACAGTAAAAAACATCCTTAATTTAGGCCAGTTTTTCTCAATAACATCTTTAAATGAACAAAAACAATAATAATAATTTATCCAGCTTCGCTCATTTTCTGTAAAATGAATGAAATAATATTTTTAGATTATCCAGTATCCTGCGTAAAACGAAATTACAGCTGTGATGTGATTTTCAGTCAGGACCTGTCAGTACCTATTAGGGATGTTGGAAATGGCAAAAAATATATCGTTATCGACTTCGATATATCGAAACAAAAAATATCGATATATCGGGAACAAAATTGTATCCTATTAACGGAACAAAATAAAAATGCTTCTTGAGTGGCAATGCCTTACAGCTGTCTATAGAAAGACTTACCATCAGATCGGAAATAAAATCCACAAAGCAACTGAATTTCAACATAATTTTTTTAGTAATTTGTGTAAGTTGTAATAATTATTTAGTAATTAAACTATTTAATTGAACTCAAACAAATATATAACAAGCAATGTATCCACGCATGCAACCAAAGATACTAAATTAACAATACCAACCAACGATCGAACGAAATATTTTTTGATGCAATCAAAGATAACGCAAAAGGTCTGTAGCCCGATTCTCGTAATAATAAACAGTCCAAATATCGTTGACGTTTTGTTGTCGTTCGATCGAAGTCCTATCCAAAATCGGTATTCTCGTAAACCATATACGTAGTTTGATAGGACTTCAACTCAATCGGATCGAAACTAAACGATTAGTCAACGATTCATTGTTCTGTACGTTTTGCTATTCCCTGATAGATGTCGTTATAATCAATTTTTGGTCTTAGTAGGAATTTTTTAAGACGAGATAAGAGCTTAGGTTTTGGGAAATTCGGGGTTAATTCGTTTCCGTTCCCTCCACAGACATACTTATTATATATTAATTAAAAAAAGGGATTTTCTCTATTTATTCGTTTATTCTATCTCTCTTACTCTAATCATATTTACCTTAAAACCATCTCGCTCACACTATCATCGAATTACTCTTTTCACTCACAGCGTACGATCGTATTTTCGTCTCCCTCACTCTCAGCTCCTACATTCCGGCTTGCTTATTGCTACATTCAATATCTCTAACATGCATAGTCGCGTTCCATATCCCAATCTTACATATTTATTTATATTTCGCCATAAAAGCTTTCTTTTTGAATTTCTTGCTATGCAGACGAATTTAATAGTAAATACTTAAGTCCGTGGCTCATTTTAAAGTTATTTTATTCCTTTGACTAGAACCACATGAATAAGAAAAGCAAAAATCGTCTCAACAAACCAACGTATGTTCAACGACTCTTGAATCGCAGAATTTGACGCTTACTCGTTGGCATCCGATCGGTAGTAACGTCGTTTTCATATGAGAATACCATTTAGTAACCGATTGAACGACCGTTATAATACCAGAATACGCTCCAACGATAGTTCAATCGTACGACTTTTAAATCGTTGGCGTTGAAGTAAAATCGACGGACGTGAATACAAAAAGTGTTTCAACGACTAAGTCGCTACGTTAACGTTATTGTTTTGATTACGAGAATCGGGCTACTGTCTGTGGTAAGGGCTAGAGGCAAGACAAGAGGCATAACATAAACTTAAAAGAAGCTCACTGCTTGACTAGAGATAACCTTTCTTTTTTCTTTCCTTTTTTTGTGTAGTTTGTACAAGGATGGCTGGCTTTGTTGTAAAGAAATTACACTGATCTTGTGAAGAAGGAAATTTTGGAAAAATAAAACAGATCTAATCTTTTCCCAAAAAAAAATATCGTTTTTGATACGTTTTCGATACTTAATATTTTATATCGATGTATCGATATATCGAAAAAATATATATCGGATGAAAATATCGATATATCGAAAGAAAAAACATCGATATATCGATGTATCGATATTTTTTCAACAAGCCTAGTACCTATATACTATTCTTTCTTATATTTCTATGTGTGATTCGTTCTAAAATGTTACTTCCTTCCTTGTATAGTTTGGGTTAAAATGCGTAGCATCATAGTAGTCTGTGGGGTTAAACAAGAAAACATTTAACGCCTTAGGTTAGATTCTTCATATTTATTTAATATAATTGAATAAAGAAACTATACTGCTGAAATAATTATGCCTGTTATTATTCATTATTTTTTGATTAACTCAATCTTTTTTGATGACAACGATAAAATAATTTCCGAACGAAAATCACTAATGAATGATTTGGCAAATTACTACAAGAAAGTGCTTTCTTTTCAATAAAAGTAAACAATTAGAAGCGTAATAACTGCTATTATTTTGTTAGAAACATAACCATTAATGTTTTCATTTGATAAATATATATAAAAAGTGCGACTGAACGTGATAAACGGTGAGTCATTTCAAAAATTAGCGCTCAATAAACTTCTTGATTTTCGGCTCAAAACATTGTTTATTTTGTGTATCTGGTTGGCATTAGGACAACGAAGTCGATTATGTAATCATATTTCGATATGTTAGTCCCCTGGTGCTGGGCAGCAGTCATAATTTAATGGTATAAGTATCATTATCAAGATGTATTTTAGAATATTTGTTACGTGTATCAATGTGAGCAGACGACAGACATTCGCGACAGGTGAATGACCTATTTACTATCCATATCTCATAAATTATTAATTTTAGTACAAAGTTACTGTTGTCAGTCAGGTTAGTTTAATTTTGCACACAAAAAACCAGTTACACCACTCAGCAACAAACTATTGAGTTATTCTTTTTATTTTGTTCGGTAAAGTCAATTAGGACATCCAGTTTTTTTTTTTAACTCTAATGGTTTAGGTACCTACTAGTTTTGCTTAGTGCCAAGTATATTTTATTTTGTGAGTGGATGTTATAGTGCCTTGTTGTATATAAAGTTGAGTTTTTGTTTTATAAATATAAATGATTAATCAAAGCAATGGTAACGGTTATTCTACAAGGAATCACAGACAACAATATAGTAAGTTTGAAACATCTTAGTGATAAAACATTGATATAATATATATACTAGATTTGGTGTCATGGTTCAAATAGTGGTAGCGAGAAATAGTGCCCTCGTGTTGCTATTTCTTTACAAGCCACATCCTGAATAATTTATTTTTGCCGATAGAGTGTCGCTACTGTCTATGTGAAACTGTCAAACTACAAGTCATTATCATTATAAAATCGTTAGTTCACGTTTCCGCCACCAGCACAGATAAGTAGCGACCACATTATAGATGTCATTTTGTTCATGAATGTTTATCTAGTTTATAATATTATATCGATGTGATAAAACAACCAAAGTGTAAGCTTGGTAGTGACACACCCATGAGTAGCATTACTCATCAGCAGGTGAAACACGTCCAATATTGAACAAAAGGCATCTCCCTTAGAAGGGAGGGGTTGCCATATTCCCCATGCTTGGCAGGCATCTTGGGGAGTGGTTTTACTGTAATGCTTCAATGCTGGTCACCCGATACATTCAATTTAAATTCTCTTGTGTTCGGCAATTTCACACAGCTACAATGCCCTTCAGACCGGAACAGCAATGTTTACACACTGCTGCTTGGCGGCAGAATATATGGGCCTGTAGCCAAGTTGTCATTCTACAATACGAAATGGTAGAGAATAGAAAACAATTGTATGGGAATGACATATCTCTTTACGTTACTTAGCAGAGAGATATGTCGTTCCCGTATTTGTTTTCAATTTGCTAGCACTCAATATTGGAGAATTGTACGGTGACAGTATTCTACAGGAGGATACATTTTGGAGAGTGTGCAGGACTTGCATTACTTGATTCCACCATCCCCCTTTCATCATCGGTCAATGAGGCACACAAACATGCCTTCAGTCCCGATTAAGAGATTTGAATCTTCATTTATAATGACTGGAACAATTTGCCTGCATCAGTTTTCCTGCCCAATTATAATGTGGGTGTCTTCAAGACTAGAACTATTAGGCTTTTAATAAGCTAGTGTACTTTACCATCCTCGATTGCGTCGCCGCTTTTCATCAGGTGGGACTGCAGTCAAGCACTTGCTTATAAGTAGTAAAAAAAATAAAAGGCAACTTGGCCATAAAAAAGGCAAAGCCTGCAGGCTTGAAACTCGACGGACTATTCAGTTTTTTACTAATCGATTTTAAATTTCCCAGTTCGCAGAATGTCCAGTTCAATGATAAGCGTCAAGTTCCGCTCGGGTGTGACGCCGTCCGACCCAGAACAGCAACCGGTGTTGATAGTTGGTCAAGCCGCACATCTCAGTGCACTCAGTTGGGACGATGTGCGCTGTAAACTTGAGCCAAGAGTCACTGAGGAGGTATGATCTAGTACTTAGACTCTGGTTTTTAAGGTTCAATACAACAACAATCATCCTGAAGACGTCCACTGCAAAACATAGGTCTCCGCGTTAAAAGGGAGCTGTCTTGATTATTGCAGTATAGGTGGTAGGTAATCTAAAAGAAAAATGCGTCCGTCGCCCGTCTTTTTGTTTCTGTAGTCACCTCTAGGGTCAACACCCAATGGGGGATGGGTGGTTGCTATTCTTACCCGGATAGGTTAGACATGCTGGCCACAACCCAATAGGTTGTGGGTTCGATTCTCATCAAGTGTCTTACTACCACAATCACAAACATCAATTAACTTTAATTCCAATTAAGTCATTTTTTGTAATCTATTTATATCGACTGTCGGAGCCATTTATGATTAATTTCGATTACTGAATACGAGATAATTGTTATCGCTATTCACTATCAGCCTATTAAGTATTAACTGGCTTCGAGTGTCGAAATAATCCGATTTAAAAAAATAGATTAATCACCATTAATTTTAATTGACGTTTGTAGGTGCGGCAGGCAGTGTTTTATCAATTTAAATATGTACTTAAAAACAAGTAAGTATCAGTTGTCTGATTTCCATAGTACAGGCTCTGCGTATTTTCGGATAGCCGTGTTTAGATTGTCGTAGAATATTATTATCATGCACTAAGATATCAGTGATATAAATAATCCTTGTCCCTCTTACAGGGCTGGAAACGCGGCATACATTGTATATCATCAGCGGGCGAGGCGTGCGAACTGTGGCCGCGAGCCGTGACACTCGCAGCGTTACCCGCGCGACGATCGCGGCACGCTACACCCGCGCGATCGCACGCTCTCGCCAAGCTAGTGCGCGCCTCGCAGCGGCCAGCCGACGAAACCGTCGTGGTGAGTATGCATCATGACTCCACTGATATTGTACGCACTACACGTACTAACAGAGCGATTCACTACAATACACGGCGTGTTTTGACAGAGCAACACACTACATGTTATAAGAGAGCGATACACTACACTACACGTTCTAGCAGAGCGATACACTACAATACACGACGTATTTTGACAGAGCGACACACTACACGTTATAAGAGAGTGATACACTACACGTTTTAATAGAGCAATACACTACACGTTGTAACAGAGCGATACACTACACTACACATTCTAACAAAGAGTTACGCTACACTACACATTCTAACAAAGAGATACACTACACTACACATTCTAACAGCGTCGATACCTTAAAACTTACCATATTTGTTTGAGATATAAATACCAGTTTACATAGGACGATAATGTAACTATATAAATAAAAAAATTAATCGCCAAAATGTATGTACGCGCATAACTTCCGAACGACTGCACTAAATTGGATAATTGTTTTATTTTTGCGATCACTATTGTCAGGAGAAGGTTCTTACGGAAAAAAATTAGAAGGTTGCTCAAAATATTTAAAAATATCGTGGGTGGAGCTGCGCAGATCAACTTGTTTTTATATATTACAATCAGACGCATTATAGAACGGAGAGTGGGGTGGGTTTGATCAGACCAACGAGTCAGTAAGCGATTACGAGGCCTCTTTCCTTTGGTATTTCCTGTAACATTTAATTTCTCGACTGCCTGAGAAGAAGGGCTATGTTTTTCGAAGGGATTTAAACAGGGTATACTTGCTCTTTCGGGTATGCTTAAAATTATGTTGTATATTAATTGTCACGTCAGCTGGTATGCCGTAAACGCGACGTGTTCGCGAGCGCGGTGGCGATCGCTCGCTCGTACCCGCTGTACAGCGCTCGCTCGCTCTCCGCACCGCTCGCCACCGCTCCCGCGCTCGCTCAGAAGGCGGTCACCGTCGAGATACAACTCGTCAACGAGAACAAACAAGGTTAGGCGAAACAGTGATATACAGGGTGTAAGGGGACTACGTACCGAAAACTTTTTTATAAGATTTCTCATATTGTCCATTACAACATTACAGAAACCATTTATATGGAAAATGACAAATGACTAACTTGTTAATTTTTGAGCATGTAATGAAATACGTGCGGAATAATATTTATTTTTCAAATTACATTGCTAATTTCTATCAAGCCGCCTGCCGAACATGGAGATTATGGCAACACCCTTCTAAGGGAGAGACCTTTGTTCAGCAGTAGACTTTTCGGCTGCTGATGATTGCTAATTTTGCACAAATAAATATTGTTTTTAAATTGAAATTAGGCTTTTTTAATGGTAATACCAACAATGATGTTATCTTCATTTTATTAAAAAACTATTTTAAAAAAAATAAAAACCGACTTCAAAGTAAATTATCTAAAAAGCATAAAATAACGAAAATATTATTGAAGTTGGTGCAGAATATACACAGCAGGTACGCTAACACCAACTTCAATAATATTTTCGTTATTTTATGCTTTTTAGATAATTTACTTTGAAATCGGTTTTTATTTTTTTTTAAATAGTTCATTTAACACTTTTTAGTGACTTATTTTACCAAGATAGGTATCAGCACTATCACGCAACTCGAACGTCTACATTACAGTAACTTACTGAAAACATAAAAAGTTTATATCTCTTAAACTACTGGACCGATTTTGATGAAATTTGTACTCTACCCTAAGTTGAAAGATACTCTAACTATTGCAAAAAGAATTTTCGAAATCGGACTTGTAGTTTCTGAGAAATCCGTGGACAAACCTGCATACATACATACATACATACATACACTCGTGAAATTTGGTAAATTCGTTTAGAAGCCCACATAGACTAACATATATGAATATTACGCATTTTTATTAATATTACATACATACGCGTCGAATACAGAACCTCCTTTTTTGAAGTCGGTTAAAAAAGCGGCATTTCTTTTTGGAAATTCATGAATAAGCCGATGAAAAATTTCAACACTAGAATGTTCAGAATCATGTACTGGATCCCTGGTATCGGTTTTCGGTACGATGTCCCTTACACCCGGTATGTTCTTTCTAGGTGGTAGGTTCCTTGTGCAAGGAACCGTCCAGGTAGGTACCACCGCAGTGTCAGATATTCTGTCGCCAAGCAGCAGTGTGTAAGCATTGCTGTGTTCCGGCGTGAAGGACACTGTAGTGATATTACTGGTCACAAAGACTTAATATCCGGGTCAACAACGCGTTAGTGATTCTTCAGGTGTTGCTAGCGTCTATAGGCTGCGGTGACTGCTTACCATCAGGCGGGCCGCACGCTTGCCTGTCACCTTGGTAGTATAAAAAAATAATAATACATGTTATCATCATACATATAAATGATGTCTTCCTGACTGATATGGTCACAGCGGCCAATCTTTTACGGATTTTATCGGTTTATTTTACTATTCCGACGTTACGAATGCTTTGCAGCACCCATGGTCACGGGAGGACTGAGATGTTGAACGTCCTTATGTCACAATTATGTACCCTTAGGTCTTCTTAGTTATTATTGTTGGTCCGATCCACGCAGTAAGAAGTTTTTACATGCCAATACGATGCATGGATCATCTTAGTGGTATCAAAATGTTGTTCACAGAGGGTGATACGGACGAAGAAGGCGTGGGCTCCATAGATCCGTTGTTATACGACAACTCTTTGTCCTCGGACGAGCTCAGTACTTTACAGGATGCGGCAGACGCTACGAGACTTGCCGCTCGCATCACCGACACTCCAGCTAACATTATGAACGTCGACCAATTCATAGAGGTATGTTAACAGGTGTATTCACCGGTGTTTCGAAATGGGGGTCACTTCGAATATAGAATTGACAGGTGTTTCGAGAAAATGACACCTATTAATTCAGTATGTAATTTAGGTTATGAGATTGACAGGTGTATCGAAATGGGAGTCATTTAGAGTATTAAATTTACATCTGGATCGAAATGGGGGTCATTTAGATTATGTAATGTACAGGTGTATCCAAATGCGAGTCATTTAGAGTTTACAGCTAAATCCAAATTAAGGTTATCCAGATGAGGAAATTTACAGGTATATCGCAATGCGAGTTAATTTGAGTATGAATCTTTCAGCTATATTGAAATGGGCAATGTTTAAATCCTGAAATTTACAGCTGTATCGAAATGGGGGTCGTTTTGTTTATGAAATTGACAGCTATATCGAAATGGGGGTCATTTCCTTTATGGATTTGACAGATTTATCATAATGGGTCACTATTAAATTGACAGACTTGAGTGTCAATTCTTATATGTTGTATAGAAATGCGGATTATTAAAAATCTAGGCAAATTCGAGCTTGTATTAAATTAAAGAAACCTTACAGGAAGCGTGCAAAGTGGCCAAGGACCTGGATATACCAGAGCCGACCATCATCAGGGGCGAGGAGTTGAAGGCGCGGGGTATGGGGGGTATCTACGGGGTGGGGAGGGCGGCCGCCTGCCCCCCAGCCCTGGTCATACTGAGCTACACTGCCCCCGCTGCTACGGAGACCGTCGCCTGGGTCGGGAAAGGCATAGTCTATGATACCGGTGGCCTTAGCATTAAGGCGAGGGTAAGTTACTAATATACAGGTTAATTTTTTATTATTAATCAATATCGTTTATAGATCATATTTAAAAATGTGTATATACCATCTGGGGTGGATAATACGACAATAAATTAAACATCATGTGCGTAATGACGTTCCTAGTCGAATGCCTAATAAGAGATTAGAAAAAGTGATTGTAATTAATCTAATAAATAATTACTAGAGAGGTGTCTATTCGGTGTGATCGTGTCGAAACATATGAAGAAGTAGATATTTCCGCCCGCGCTGTTGCTGCCCGTACCAGAGGTTAATGGCCCAATATTTACAAAAGGTGTTTTATTTTGATTACGTCTTTCTGCAGTATATTTTGTTCAAAAGTAACATTTTCTGATTTCTTTGCAAGGATTTATTTGACAGTTCCAAAATACTCTTGTGTAGTGGTATTACCAGATATTTCATTAATTGTCGTATCGTCTTCCCCACATTGTATATACGGGGTGTAAGGGACATCGTACCGAAAACCGACACCAGGGATCCAGTACATGATTCTGAACATTCTAGTGTTGAAATTTTTCATGAATTTCCAAAAAAAAATGCCGCTTTTTTTAAAATAAAATTAGGATAACATCATTATTGGTATAATAATAAAGTCTAATTTAAAAAAACAATAAATTACTTATTTGTGCAAAATTTGCAATCATCAGCAGCCGAAAAGTCCACTGCTGAACAAAGGCCTCTCCCTTAGATGGGAGGGGTTGCCATAATCTCCACGCTTGGCAGGCGGCTTGATTGAAATTAGCAATGTAATTTGAGAAATAAATATTATTCCGCACGTATTCATTACATGCTCAATAAACTATTTAAAAAAAAATAAAAACCGACTTCAAAGTAAATTATCTAAAAAGCATAAAATAACGAAAATATTATTGAAGTTGGTGCAGAATATACACAGCAGGTACGCTAACACCAACTTCAATAATATTTTCGTTATTTTATGCTTTTTAGATAATTTACTTTGAAGTCGGTTTTTTTTTTTTTTTTAAATAGTTTATTAGATAATTTACTTTGAAGTCGGTTTTTTTTTTTTTTTTAAATAGTTTATTTAACACTTTTTAGTGACTTATTTTACCAAGATAGGTATCAGCACTATCACGCAACTTGAACATCTACATTACAGTAACTTACTGAAAACATAAAAAGTTTATATCTCTTAAACTACTGGACCGATTTTGATGAAATTTGTACTCTACCCTAAGTTGAAAGATACTCTAACTATTGCAAAAAGAATTTTCGAAATCGGACTTGTAGTTTCTGAGAAATCCGTGGACAAACCTACATACATACACTCGTGAAATTTGGTAAATTCGTTTAGAAGCCCACATAGACTAACATATATGAATATTACGCATTTTTATTAATATTACATACATACGCGTCGAATACAGAACCTCCTTTTTTGAAGTCGGTTAAAAATTAACAAGTTAGTAATTTGTCATTTTCCTTAAAAATGGTTTCTGTAATGTTGTAACGGACAATATGAGAAATCGTATATAAAAGTTTTCGGTACGTAGTCCCCTTACACCCTGTATATTATGTATGTATAACGTAATTTAAGCCCATTTTGTTTGTTCACAGTTGGGCTTTTTGTGCTTTTATAATTTATACTTGTATTATAAGTATTGTTTCCTTGTAGACGTCTATGGTGGGCATGAAGGGGGACTGTGGGGGGGCTGCGGGGGTCCTGGGAGCCTTCGCCCTCGCCGTGAAAGCCAAGCCTACTGTCAACTTGCACGCTGTTTTGTGCCTCGCTGAGAATGCCGTGGGACCAAACGCAACGAGGTTAGTAAAGTTAAAATATCTTTATCATGAACAGGCCTCGCTCGAAGAACCGATAACCGTTGGGGAAGAAAGGTTCTCTCTTGGCGACCACGAACCGGAAGACTCCGCGTTGGCAGGCCTCCCACTAGGTGGACAGACGACATTGTGCGCGTCGCAGGTAACCGGTGGATGCAAATAGCCAATTGTCGTTCATTGTGGCGTTCTAAGAGGAGGCCTATGTTCAGCAGTGGACGTCTTCCGGTTAGTAATGATAATGTTTGGGCCTCACAGAGGCTCTTACACAAAAAACATATTTTATAATGTAACTACCACCGGATCGTAACGCGACCGCTACTGAGAAGATGCGGCAAGAAACTCAGCGGGCTTGTAATTTTTCTTTCTTTTTTTAAACATCGGTCTCCACAGTATTCATCATCTTTAGCAGCAGCCGAGAAACTTCCACTCCTGACAAACCCCCCCCCCCCCTCCCCTAGAAGGGAGAGGAGACACCTGCCAAGCGTGAGGATTAATGCAAATCCTCACGCTTGGCAGGTGTCTAGGATCGCAGTATAGGTGGCAGGTAATCCAATAGAAAGACGCTGCTGCCCGTCTTCTTGTTTTCCCTTAGTCTTTACGGACACCCGACGGGAAGAGATGGATGGGTGGCTATTCTGACTTGGACACCCCATAGCCTATCGTTAAGAGGATATTGTCAATGCTTGTATGTTCTTTCTAGGCCGGATGACATCCACCAGCTGTACTCCGGTCGCACAGTGGAAATCAACAACACAGACGCAGAAGGTAACACGGCAATTAAGTCCTGTTCGATGTTTTATCAATGGAAACATGTATTATATTATGTTTAAATACTGTTTAATTATTTGAATAAATAAATATTTGTACAGTTTTATGCGGCGTTCAAAGATAGAAGAAAAAAATCATAGTCTATGCGTAGAGTATAAAAAACAATCATAAAACGTCAGTGGCGGTGTTGCAAGCAGAGCTTATTAAACTCCCGAACAACGCCACAACACAAAATGTATCAGATGGGTGTTATATTTGGTTTATAAAGGGGGGGGGGGGGGTCAAATTCAAAATCATTTAGGTATTTCAAATAGGCTTAATGCTAGCAACTTTTTGTTATAAGCAGGGGGTCTTGTTACATTTATATCAGCGACAGTGTGTTCTGCCGTTTAAAAGAAAAAATAATGGCCGGTTTCTGAGGTACTTTTATCGATAGTTTATCTATTCGCTAGCGCTATTGGTTCGATAACTTGACACATTGCGTTTCTGAACCACACATTGTCACAAAAATTCCGTTTCAACTTGGCTTAACTAACTGACCAATGTGTGCCGTTTATTGGCCCGATAACTTTATTTGACGATTTCAACCAATTATCTTCTTGTTTTCAACATCAAAATCTGGCGTTTTTGAGGTTGCCGCTTTTGGTGACACTATTTACGGTGAATTTGATTAATTATTACTTAATTAATATTATTTTTAAGCACTTATTTATACCGGAAAAATGTTAATAAAAATAATATCTGGTAATGTTGGCAATATAAAACTGTAAAATCAATTTTAAATTCGATCTGACACAAAGACCCGTCTAGCGTCGAATTATTGCACTGCTTATCGGACTCATATTTATTGTATAGCTTGCGATGTACTCAGAAACAGAAACGCAGTGACAGTTAAACGAACTTTTTCATATACAAAACTTTATTGTACCAATAGCTAATGAACAGTTAACTGAGATCTTCAGAAACCGGGCATAAGAGAGTTATAAAGGAGTTGTTGCAAAATGGGCTAGGACTATGTACGCCACCTCAAAAAATCGAGAAAAATCAATAGAATTCGGGAAAAATATAAATATTCCTTTAAATTACTAATAATTTTGTAATTTTAATTATATATATCATTTATTTTATATCTATATTCAACATGGCGTCCTAAAATGGCGTCTCACTGATGCCGAATTAAACTGTCAGCCAACCAGCTGTCAATAGGTCAATAACTACTGCTACTGTCACAGTTGGTTGTGTGCGTGTATTGTATTTAGTGAATTGATTATCATTGATATTGTAATTATTAAAATGATATATGAGAAAACAAAAATACAAAGAGTATTGTAATAAAAATACTTTTAACGCCGTTGATAATAAAAATTACACATGACAGTGACACTTCTCCGCCATGCCAGTTTTTTGTTATGTGTTGCAATTCTAAGTAAAAAGTCTTTAAGTTTTACAAGCAAATCAAGCCAATTTAAATTAAATGGATAGTTAAAAACTGTTTTATGTGTGTTTCCCTATTTTAGAGTATAGTGTACTAAGTCCTAGCCCAGGCTCCATACATTTTGGGACATCTCTTTTGACGCTGTTTGAATGGGTCTGTATGTGGCATCTTAGCTGTTTATCAGTGGCGTCCACTGCTGTCTGTGTCATCAAAGACCCTAATAGAATTTAAATACAGTTTTTATTATATTACACAACTGGTTTATTCGGTTTTCAGATATGGTTGATAGAAATCTATTCACACATCAGAATATGAATAATTATTATGGTTTTATTATATCCAAGTTCCGTTCCTCATCCAGGTCGGTTGGTGCTCAGCGATGGGGTCGTATATGCCTCCAGAGATCTTAAAGCAGACACAATTGTAGATGTCGCCACGTTGACCGGAGCACAGGTAAAAAATAACAGTTTAAAAAAATAAAAACGACCGGTCAAGTGCGAGTCGGACGGTTTTTTTTATATTTTTAATTATGAGCCAAAAATTACAAATCTGTTTTGAAATGTATAAATGAAGTCCTTTCATATGATATTCCACTCGATATAGTAGTCTCACTTTGAAATTTTGATAACCCATTTGCTAAAATTTCATTAGGGTGATTGCCGCAGAATAACATTAACAATCTCATCGATTCTATGAATAATAGGTGCCGACAAGTTTTGAACAACATAGGACGCCACACTTTGTATTAAATGATTCAATTCTTTATCAATAAATTAATTGTTTAGCATTTGTTTAGCAATATAAATTTGTTTTAAAGTTTAGTTTCTTAGGTACCTTATTTTCTACAACGCAAGATACAGTACACGTTAACATTGTTACAGCCATCGGCACGTAACTTGGCAAGATTCGTTAGATGCGCAGAAGTCATTTTTAACCGACTTCAAAAAAGGAGGTTCTGTATTCGACGCGTATGTATGTAATATTAATAAAAATGTGTAATATTCATATATGTTAGTCTATGTGGGCTTCTAAACGAATTTACCAAATTTCACGAGTGTATGTATGTATGTATGTATGTAGGTTTGTCCACGGATTTCTCAGAAACCACAAGTCCGATTTCGAAAATTCTTTTTGCAATAGTTAGAGTATCTTTCAACTTAGGGTAGAGTACACATTTCATCAAAATCGGTCCAGTAGTTTAAGAGATATAAACTTTTTATGTTTTCAGTAAGTTACTGTAAATTAGAAGTTCGAGTTGCGTGATAGTGCTGATACCTATCTTGGTAAAATAAGTCACTAAAAAGTGTTAAATAAACTATTTAAAAAAAAATAAAAACCGACTTCAAAGTAAATTATCTAAAAAGCATAAAATAACGAAAATATTATTGAAGTTGGTGCAGAATATACACAGCAGGTACGCTAACACCAACTTCAATAATATTTTCGTTATTTAAGTCTCTTTAGTTATCAAGCGAGACGCTGGGAACAAGGAAACATCGTTCCGGGCGCGCTATTGGTCAACCGGTCGAGCCTTGCTTCCCGCAACTCGTCTTCGTCCCGTTCACTCCTGAGTAAATTTGCGTGCACTAAAAATAGTTCAGTTTGTTTTTGTTAAGTATTTGTTACAAGTTTTTGAAAATGTTATTTTATCACTTTAAGTAGATTCCGACTTTTCGTCCTGCAACCTGCCGGCCGCCAAGCATTAAATCAGTAATAACTTTATCACAATATTTTATTTTAAAATACATTTCTTAAGTAAGTTTAACGTTATGAATTTCATTTATTACATCTCATTATATTTCAATCATTCCTCTGTTTTCCTTATTTTTATGACATGACTAAAATATGGCAATAAAATTGCACTTGTGCGAACTTTCCCCCACCACGCCAAAATCTTGCCAACTTACGTGCCGAGGATTATAATCTACGTAATTAAAAAACCGGTCAAGTGCGAGTCGTATTCGCGCACCGAGGGTTCCATATCTTCTTTGTATCTATTAAAGTTATTTCATTATTCGTCTTACACCTCAGATAGAAAAAAATAAACCGCAAAACTAAATTTGCTTAGTATTAGTTTGGGGTTTTTAGTATTATTAAAAAACTGTACTAGTTAGAAACATTATTTTATTTTTCCTGTATATAGATAGATATACATTTACTACCTGCAATTATTTCAGATTTTAAGATTAAAGTATGTATTTACAAAAAAAAAATGTATATAAGTATTAGTACCAGTTGTCTGGTTTCCATAGTACAGGCTCTGCCTAGTTTGGGATCAGATGACCGTGTGTGGATTGTCCCGAGATATTATTATTTCCCTCCCCAAATTTCAGAGATGGGGGTGGTATAATTTTGATTATAGTTTTTTTACGTACACCATCATAAATATATGCTTTGTACAAATTAAGCCCTTTCATACTTCACTTGATATAGTAGTTTCACTTTGAAATTTTGATGTTCCATTTCGCCATTTCATTTTTTTCCTTCTTAGTTGTTGTACATTTCACTTGCTCTCACACTTTAATCTTCTTTTCCTCTACCACTCTGGGGTTTGCTGGTAGAAAACTCAATTATGAGTTAAGCTCGCCTTTGTACTTTTTTCATGTATTGTATTTTATCTGTGTTTTGTGTGTATGTGTACAATAAAGAATTAAAGTGAATTAAAGATTTCGACCCTTATTGAAAAGAAACTAAAAGGAAAAAGGAATTGCCCAAATGCGTCGGGCATTTGGGCTATTCCTTTTTTCTTTTAGTTTCTTTTCTACAGGATGGTTATTCTCAATTGTTTTTGGTTGTCCACCTCGACCCATACCTATTGAACAGAAAATAAAAGATTTGTTCAAACACTTGTGTAAAAAAAAACAAGGTATAATATAGAGTTATCACTTCCCCAGGGAACAGCGACGGGCAAGTACCACGCGGCTCTAGTGTCTAACAGCGCGCGGCTGGAGGCTCTCGCAGTGAAGGCCGGGCTTCGATCCGGCGACCTCACGCACGCGCTGCCCTTCGCCCCTGAGCTGCACTTCACTGAGTTCACCAGCTGCGTGGCTGATATGAAGAACAGCGTCGCTGTGAGTTGAACTGTTTCTTCTTCTCGTTTACTGCTGTATAAAGCCCCCCCCCCCCCCTTTAATAATAATAATGTCCTCCTGGTCGATACGACCACAGCGGCCAATCTTTCACAAGATCAGCCATCTACTATATACTATCTACGATATTATAGTGCACGTAGACACAAGTGTTCTTTATACCTCTCACAATCCGATGGGAAAGAAGACCGACACGACCGGGGGAGAAGTTGGGTGCAGGGCCAACTGTTTACATGCCCATCCGACGCATGGATCACATTACTTTACAGACAATTAGGTGATCGGCCTGCATTGTCCTAGCCAGTAAGGAACAACTACCCACACATTGTTTCTCCCCGCGGGATTCGAACCTGTGACCTCTGACTTACAAAGCAAGCGGTTTTCCACTGCGCCACCGAAGCTGCAACGGGAGGGTCCATAAGGGAAAACAAGAAGACTGGCAGCAGCGTCTTTCTATTTGACTACCACCTATACTGCGATCCCGAAGTCGCCTGCCAAGCGCGGGGCTTGTGGCAACCCCTCTTTGTTAAGCAGCGAACCTCTGCCTGATGATGACCAAGATAAGAGTCAGTTATTTAATGATAGGAACTTACAGCCACACTCACACACGCCAATCAACTTTGATTCTAACTAAATTACTTTTTAAAATTTATTTACTACTAGCTGACTCGCGCAGCTCCGTCCGCGCTTTTATTACATTTTGCTCCCCCTTTCTCCTTACTCCCTTGATTTATTTCTCTCTCTCCTCTCTTTCCCCCTCCCGCTTCGGTCCCCGTCACACTCACCCTCTTCCTCTCCCCTTTGTCACTGAACCCCCTCACCTTCTCTCTCTCTCTCTCTCCTTCCACCTTGCTTCCCTCTCGCTCCCTCCTTTCTCCACCTAACTCCCTATCCCTCATCCCATCACCCCCTCTCTTTAATCCTCCCTCCCTCTCCTCTCTTGCACCCTCCTCTCGTTTTCTATATCCCTACCCTTTCCTCCCTCTCCCTCCCTCTCCGTTCTCTTTCTTCCCCTCTTTCACCTCCCACTTTCCCGCTCTTACCTCCTTCTTGAATCGTTAAGTTTTCTTAAAATTTTCAAGTTTCTGCGCAATTTTCTCAATTTTTTTTAATGTATGAACCTTCTATGACGTATTAGAAAACATTAAAAAAAAGAATGAATGAAATCGGTAAAGCCGTTCTCAGGTTATAGCGTGACCAAGAGAAATAGGGGTTCATTTGTATATATATATATATAGATTATTTCAGTTGTGTTGATTAGTACGGCAAAAATAATTTTGTCAGCCTGTGGCTTGAATGGAAATAGCGACACAAGGGCGGTATTTCTGTGTGCCACTTTTCGGACCGTAACACGTAATCCAGTATAAATAATATATCGATGTCATCGATATAATATATAAACTAGATTTGGTGTCACGGTTCAAAAAGTGGTAGCGAGAAATAGCGCCCTTGTGTCGCTATTTCTTTACAAGCCACATCCTGACAAATTTTTTTTCCCGATAGGAGTGTCGCTACTGTCTATATGAAACTGTCAAACTACAAGTAATTATCATTATGAAATCGTTAGTTCACGTTTCCGCCACCAGCACAGATTAAGTTTGCAACCTCCGCGACCACATTTCAGATGTCATTTTGTTCGTGAATGTTTATCTAGTTTATATATTATATCGATGTTGTAACCCAACCAATCGTTTACCAAACAGAGGCCTCCTATACTTATGTGGTATCAATCGATAGGGTCAAGGCTGCGGTGACTGCTTACCATCAGGCGGGCCGCATGCTTGCTTGCCACCTTGGTAATATAAAAAAAAAACAATGGGACAAGATAAAGCACCATTACTCTAAGGTCTATCAGATTACTCTGGTAGTACCTAATTAAGAATAGGCATGATGACTAATTTTGAAAAAATATTCTACAATGTACTTACGGGTCTACTATTGCCGAAAATAAGCATATTTTTGTATTCAATTTACAATTAATAGCAATATTTTCAATTTAGATTTTTTAGATTTAGATTTATTTATTTATTTTCTCATCACAATGTACAACTTATACTAACTAAATGCTAAAATTACAGTTTGTGAGAGACTGGTGTCTGAGATAGGAATAGCTGTATTACAGGTCACCAGGGCCCCACTCATTTATTGGACTGAGCTTCATAAGTCAGTAAAACAGCTGTAAACGTAATCACTGGCTAAGAGAAAATATTCTTAAAAATTATATGTAAAATGATATTTACTGCAAGTTTGCGTGTGCATTCATGTGTGTGTGTGAGTGTGTGGAAGTGTGTGTGTGTGGGTGGGTGAGAGAGAGAGAGAGAGTGTGTGAATTTTTAAAATAGATTTTGAATTTCGTTCCAAAACGAAGGCCATGGCGCCATTTTCTGACGTCAACACGGTATAAATTGATGACAAAAAGATAGGCAGTGGAAGTTAAGAAAGATGGATTTATTCAGGATAATAATATACAGGTCTTGTCGCGGTAGCGGATGACGGCAAAAAGGGAGAGACAATACATGTCACTGTGTCATGTCTATTCCTAATAGAATAAGGAGTTTTGTATACATTCCAACACTGACCCTTAAACATAACTCCTATGTACCATACACAAAAATACATAAACATATAACAAAGTATAAAACAAATATTTAAGTTAGCAAAGTGACAAAAGTATGTACTATACAAAACTAAAATTTATTAAATAAACATAACCCTTTAATAAATTTATCATGTACAACTTTTGTTAACGGTTTAGTTAATATATCCGCTATCATTAACTCTGTACTCAAATATTTAACATTTACAATGTTATTGGATACACAATCTCTTATAAAATGGTGTCGTACATCAATGTGCTTTGTCCTACTATGATACATACAATTCGAGGTCAATTTCTGAGCTGACTGACTGTCATTATAAATTAATACATTGAATAGTTTCCCTAGTAGCTCTTTTAAAAAACTAGAAATGAATAAAGCCTCTTTGCACGCATCTGATAAAGCCATGTACTCCGCCTCTGTGCTAGACAGTGCGACTGTTCGCTGTTTACGAATCTCCCACGAGAACAACGAACACCCCAATTTAAAAACAAAACCTGTGTAAGATCTTCTATCAAGTTCGTTCGCTGCCCAGTCTGCATCCACGTACGCGGTAATATCCAGTCCTCCTTTTTGAAACAGTAAACGATAGTTCATCGTTCCTTTCAAATACCGCAGCACCCGCTTAGCAGCTTTCCAATGAACCTCAGAGTGTGAGTCGTTGAACTGACTAAGAATACTCACTGCATGAGCAATGTCCGGTCTACTGCATACTGCAACATACATAAGGCAACCAATTAAATTTCTGTAATTAACATTACCTTCTTTGCCTTCACATGCAACCAATTTAACACCTTTCTCCATTGGTGTTATTGCAGGCTTGCAGTCTTTCATCTGAAACCTATCTAGAACTTTGAGGATATAACCTGACTGATCTAAAGATATTTTGTTACCATCTTTGCAGACTCTCATTCCTAGGATTTGATGAACAGGACCTAGATCTCTCATTTCGAATTCTTTCATCAATTCTCGCTTAATTCTCGTTTTTATCGCCGAATTCTTTGTTGAAAATAATAATATGTCATCAACATATAGAGCGATTATGACAATGTCATCTTGTATTCTTCTAAAAAATACACATGGCTCAGATGAGGTTTTGCTGAACTTCATTTTCTGCAATAAAATCTTATTTATTTTATCAAACCACATCTTCGAAGCCTGTTTTAATCCATATATAGCCTTATTTAATTTATAGACCATTTTTTCTTTACCTCTTTGTACATAGCCTTCTGGCTGCTCCATAAATACAATTTCATTAAGATCACCATTTAAGAACGCAGTTTTCACGTCTAAATGATCTATATCTAAATTGTATTCCGCCGCTACAGCCAGCAATGTACGAATAGTTGAGTGCCTGACTACTGGCGAAAAAGTTTCTGAGTAATCCACCCCATATTTCTGTGTATAGCCTTTAGCTACGAGGCGGGCCTTATATTTTAAAAGCTCTCCATCTAAACCTCGTTTTCGCTTAAAAACCCACTTACACTTTATAGGTTTCCGGTCTTTCGGTCTTTCAACAAGAGTGAAACATTTATTCTTCATTTATACAAAAGAATTGTACTCATCTGACATCGCACGCTTCCACTCTGCAGCATCTGAGCCGGTCAATGCTTCTTGCACAGTATCAGGATCGTCATCATCACTGCACAGTTTCCTTACCATCAGTACAGCTTCTGATGATGATTCAAAATCCTCCGCACTCTCCGCAGAAGCTTCTTCTAGGGTGCTGTCTCCTGGAATATAAGTTGGATCCGAAGCAGTATTTGTAGGGTAACTATCCTCGCTGTCGGAGTCAGTCACTGTGTTTATATTTGTCTCTTCTATTGCTAGGTCATCAGATATTTCTGGACTCACAGTGGATGTCTCAGGCAGTACCGAGGATTGTGGCTGATGAACACTTATGGGAATTTCCATAAACTGATCACTAGACACAACATTCCTACTATCTGGGTAACTTGGATCAACACACATCTGACCCTTACTATTATCATCATGTGACCCTTGTTTTAAGAAAGAATTTTCCATAAACACAACATCTCTGGCCACGGTACACTTGTGCAGGTTACGTGGGTCTATTAGTCTGTAGCCTTTCGTTTCCTCACAATACCCTGTAAAGATATACTGTTTCGTCTTTGAATCCAGCTTCTTTCTATTATGTACAACAGCATGTGCTGTACACCCGAAAACACGTAAATGTTTCAAGCTCACCCGTTTGTTGCTCCATTTCTCTTCAGGAACGAGACCGATAACCGCCTTGGTTGGAGATCTATTTTTAAGATATACAGCAGTGTTGACTGCTTCTGCCCAGTATTTTTGATCCAGCTGAGCATCTCGCAACATGCATCTCACCTTCTCCACAATAGTTCTGTTGGCCCGCTCGGCAACACCATTCTGCTGTGGACAATATGGAACTGTAGTTTGGTGTTTTATTCCACATTCTTTTAGGTAATTTTGCATAGCTTTATTTACATATTCCCCACCATTATCGCTTCTGACAATTTTAATCCTACGGTTAGTTTGATTTTCTACCATGGCTTTAAATTGTTTGAAGTGATCAAAGACTTGATCTTTCGATTGCAATACATACACAAACGTCTTCCTACTATAATCGTCAATAAAAGTAAGAAAGTATTTACAACCGCTGAAAGAAGCACACGGCATAGGACCACATACATCCGTATGTACCAGCCCTAGTATCGCTTTTGCCCTACTAGCCTTCTTTGGGAATGGCAATCGTGGTTGTTTACCCTCGATGCAGGAAACACAAGGACTAAACTGTGAACGATCACTGTTATAATTGACACCGTCTACCATACCTGCTTTGAGTAAACTCATACTCCTCGCGTTGAGATGGCCTAGTCGCTTATGCCAAAGCTCTTGCGATTCAAGCGACGTGGTCAGCACAGACTCACGCCCCTGCTCAGGCGGTGACATGACTGCCCTCTCGCGATGCAACGGCTTATCCACAGTATCTAGCTGATATAAACCATCACAAAGAGTAGCAGTAGCTAGGATAGTATCCTTATCCCTAACACTACATTTATTTTTGTCAAAAATAACCTTATACCCCCTATTAACTAATACGCTTACCGATAATAGATTAGCTGTAAGCCTAGGAATATATACAACATTTTCTATAGTCCTTACACAGTCTTTTAAATGTAACTGGACATTTCCACTTCCTTCTGTTTGAAGAGTCTGTCCATTAGCCACACAGACACTAATAGGTTCACCAACGCTAAAATTGCACATTAAACTTTTATTATTACACATATGATTAGATGCTCCGCTGTCGACGTACCAAGCACCGCTCTTAAAGCCCACAGAGAGTGCTGAGACAGCCATAATAGACTTCTTCGCTTTCTTCTGCTCCTTGTTAGCCTTACTTGCTTTACCTTTAGGACAGTCTTTGAAGAAATGACCTAATTCCTTGCATTTATAGCATTTTGGACCTTTTCTTACTACCAGAGCTGTACTGTCAAGCATAACATCGTTACCGTTTTGCCGATTTGACGCCTGAAGAAGCTTACCACTTACAACATCAGTAGTTAGTTTTAATGTTGAATTTTCCAGTGCCATTATCAACGGATCATAATGAGCCGATAAGCCACTGAGCATTATAATCGCGACAAACTCGTCGTCTACTGGTGCACCTATATCATGCAACTGCTGTGCCAGGTTGGATATTTTGCCCAAATAGTCTTCCATTTGATTACAGTCGCTTAATTTTGTACTAAACAGCGACCTCAAAAGACTTAGCCGTCTGCACAAACCTTTGTCCTCGTAAGCCTTGGCAAGACTCTGCCATGCTTCATGCGCACCTTTAGAATTCCTAATATGTGGGAATACATTAGGCTGTACCGACAAACATATTTTCGCAAGCGCCTTCTGCGACTTCTTTTCATCCTTGTCATCCTTGTCATCCTCAACGGCTTCCCACAATTCTTCATGAATCAATAACATTTTCATGAGAAATTTCCATGTACCATAATTTTCATTACCTTTAAGTTTTTCTATGCTGGTACAAGATGGTCCGGGTTGGTACGCCATTTTGCTTACCGTTCACGTTGAGAATTTTTTTCAATAAATCACCTATCTAAAAATCGCAAAAATATTATTAAATATGAGCGCGACTGTGCCCTGGGCCCATAACCTGATGGGTTATGGGCAAAAAGATAGGCAGTGGAAGTTAAGAAAGATGGATTTATTCAGGATAATAATATACAGGTCTTGTCGCGGTAGCGGATGACGGCAAAAAGGGAGAGACAATACATGTCACTGTGTATGTCTATTCCTAATAGAATAAGGAGTTTTGTATACATTCTTTTATACCTACAAACATCTGTCTGTAGGTATAAAAGTGAATTATTGAAGAAAGAAAAAGTTGAGAAGACAGTTTGACAGTTGTTTGTTTATACCGGGATGACGCCATTCACTCTTATCGGTGTTTAATACAAAATGGCGATTAGCTGTATTTTAGTGTATATAATTATTTCAATATCACAAAAATCTCTATATTATCATGAAAATGAGATTCATTTTTGTAATCAGTGCAATCTGTTCTAATATTCAAAACCACAGATTCATTGGTATTGTGTTGCAGTCATCATGCCTATTATCTTTGACGCCATTAATTAAGATTTTCAGTACATTAAGATGCTAATGTTTGCTATCAGGACCGCAACAACGCGAACTCTTCCTGCGCTGGTCTGTTCATCTTGGCGCACCTGGGCTTCGACTTCCCGGGCTCGTGGCTCCACGTCGACATGGCTGCGCCTGCACACTGCGTGAGTAACCTTATATCCCACTGCTGGGCGAAGGCGTGGGCTTAGGTTATAGACAAACATGCGGTACTAGTGATGATTGGTGATGACCTGTGGGTGTCAACTGTGGGTTACTTACCCACTAACGACGACGGACCCGTTGGTCTAGTGGTTAGATACCCTGGCTGCTATCCTATGGGTCGTGGGTTCGATTCCCACCAAGTGTCTGAGTGTTATGTATCTATTTATAATAATAATAAATACACTTTATTGTACACCAATAGTTGCACGTAAATTGAACAATATGTTGAAGATATCAATGTACAAAGGCGGCCTTATCGCTAAAAAGCAATCTCTTCCAGGCAACCTAACTAGAAAATTAAAGAAGGAAACATAATATATATATGTACTTATTTACGAAAAAATATATATAAGTATTAGATGTCTGGTTTCCATAGTACAGGCTCTACTTAGTTTGGAATCGGATGTCCCAAGATATTATTATTATATCCCACTGCTGGGCGAAGGTCTCCTCGAGTAATGAGAATGGGCTTAGATTAAATTCAAACACAAGTGCTGAAAGGTGACTGGCATTTTTGTTTGTAACTGTGGGATACTTACCCACTAATACCCCCGCGGCTGTCGCATCGGCGTACCCCAGGGCTCTCCGTTGAGGTCTACACCAGCCCTTCACTGCCTTACCTTTGAGCCCACCGCCGGGGGACGCATCATAGCCGCATTACAAATTAGATGGGCCGAGTGGTCTAGCGGTTAGACACCCTAACCGCTACTCAATAGGTTATGGGTTCAATTCCCACCAAGCCTATGAATGTTATTTGTATGTATATCATCATTAGAAGGAAGCCTCCCCCTTAGAAGGGAGGGGTTGCCATAATCCCCAAGCCTGGCAGGTGGCTTGGGTATCGCAGTATAAGTGGTAGGTAATCCAACAAAAAGACGCTGCTGCCCGTCTTCTTGTTTTCCTTTAGTCGCCTCTTACGAACACACAACGGGAGGAGATGGGGGGTGGTATTCTTACCCGGACACCACACAGGTGTATATATTAACTACAACGACTATTATATATTTACAAAAAAAAATTATATATAAAAAAAAGGTTTTTAATATACAGGGACTACGTACCGAAAACTTTTATATAAGATTTCTCATATTGTCCGTTACAACATTAAAGAAACCGTTTATATGGAAAATGACAAATGACTAATTTGTTAATTTTTGAGCATGTAATGAATACGTGCGGAATAATATTTATTTTTCTAATTACATTGCTAATTTCAATCAAGCCGCCTGCCAAGCGTGGAGATTATGGCAACCCCTCCCTTCTAAGATACCTTTGTTCAGCAGTGGACTTTTCGCCTGCTGATGATTGCTAATTTTGCACAAATAAGTAATTTATTATTTTTAAATTGAAATTAGACTTTATTATTATACCAATAATGATGTTATCCTAATTTTATTAAAAAAAGCGGCATTTTTTTTTTGAAATTCATGAAAAAGCCGATGAAAAATTTCAACACTAGAATGTTCAGAATCATGTACTGGATCCCTGGTATCGGTTTTCGGTACGATGTCCCTTACACCCGGTATATTATATCAGTTGTCCAGTTTCCAATACAGGCCTAGTTTGGCATCAGATGACCATGTGTAGATTTTCCCATAATATTATTGTCTTCTAGGGCGAACGAGCGACTGGCTACGGCGTGGCTCTGCTGGGAGTCTTGTTTGGTTCCCATACACAAAGCAAACTTCTGCGAGCGCTCAGCCCCGCGCCCACCGCCTGCTGATGCCCACCCATAGCCCACGCCCACAGCCCCCTGCCCACGCCCACGCCCACTCTAGACACCTACCCTGACTGGCAGAGTATCACCACCTGCTGATGCAGTCCACAGCTCCGTTAACGTCTTCATAACGACAGAATATTGGTGCCTTTTTTGCTGGGAGCTTACTTTCAATAGGTACCAGGTCTCCGTAGGGAGGGAGTCCCACCATGGATGGTGGTGGATGGATGGATGGGCCCACACCCTTAACGTCCTTAATTAAGGAAACCTTTTGTTTATGCGGGGAATCCTTCAAAAGGTCTCCGGGAGCTGTGAGGCTCGACCGGAGTATGTGGAATTCTTACCCACTAAAACCCCCCCGCGGCAGTCACATTGGCACATGAGAAGGGACCCCAAGGCTTTCCGGTGAGATCTGCACCAGGGGCCCCTCAGTGCCTTGCCGTTGAGCCCGCCGCCGGGGGGCGCATTGTAGCCCCCCGGGAACCAGTCATGGAGCTCACGGGGACGGGGGTCGCAACCCCGCCGCCGTACTCAATGGACGTCCTTGGGCCCACACCCTGAAGGTCCAGTGACTCCGTAGGAACTGAGGGAACCTACCTCATCTTTTCTTATATAATTACAGCAATAATTAAAATCACAGGGTTGCTGGTGATATTTTCTAAAAGTGGCTATTAGTAGACATGGGTAACTTTTTTTATTATATTTCTGATTAACCTAAGTTATAAGCATAATAATTATTTTTATGGGAATATTAAACTATATTTTAGTTTTTTTTGTTATTTGAGTTTTTTATAAACATCGCCGCGAACAGCTTGTGTTACGAGACTTATTCTGAGCTTTTTAATGTTTTTTTTAAATTAATTATTATTCTTTGAATACATTGTTTTTAATTAATATAAGCTAAATTAAATTGTGACACCATCGTGGATGGTAGCACATTAACTTAGAACACAATATCTTTTCGGCTTTGATCTTAAAAATCATATTTTCAGATTTCTCTCATTCATTTCGTTTCCTATAGTTACCGCTAGAGGCGCTGTTGTAAAACATTAACCTGTGTCTGTGGAATCGCTATACTGGCACTAGAATGATTCAAGCGGGCATCACGGCGATTCATACTAGCGATAGAATGTTGTAATAATAATAATAAAAAGCAATAAATGTACAATAATAATACTAATAAATTGTTATTATTCAATAAAGTAGTTGTATACAGTTACCATTATAAAAATACTAAACTCATTTATACAACTAATTATCCATTTATTTTTATGCTGTATCATTTTTTTTTATCGATTTAAGGACGTCACACACGGGCTTTACTAAATTATCGAATTCTACGCAAAAGACGTTTTATAAATTTAAATGTCTTCTTTTGATAAAGCAATCGAAATTGTGATGTGATTATGTCAATTAAGATTTTGAATTTTTAAATAAGGATTATGCCTGGGTAAATAAATAATAATTCTAATTAAATAGATTATCAAAAAATATTGGACACGTATATTTATATTTAACAAATCTATAGCCGGCACGTGCAAGCGATTATCGTCCTAAAGGTACACCGCTTGTGAACACGAGGGCACGACTTGTATGATGAGTGGAGGAATTATTACTTTTGGCGTGTTAAATAAGGCTGTTTAGGGTTTTTTTTTTGTTTTGTGTGTGATGGTCCTAAATCTTTTTTAGAAATAAGTTGAATGTGTTCGACAGAGCCAAAACCTAGATAAGGCATTATTTTTATAATTTCTTTTCAATTAAAAATAAAATAGAATTTTTTGGTACGCTACCCGTTCATTAAGCGTAATAATAATAAGTTATGCAAAATAATAAATGATTTGAATTAAATATAGTGTTTTATTATTCTAGCATATTTTAGTCTTTTATTGATGGAAGCGGCGATTCCCAATGTCCATCTCTATTACAGGTGATTACAAAGCATAAAAATGGGATGTCTGACATTATACCATTATACTCTGTGTAGTGTAGCATGGAGCAGATGACATTAGAAGAAACATTCCTTTGCACCTTAATATTTCAGTAGCACCCGTACATTTAGGATTTTTTCACTATATCTTTGGTTGCACCCTAATATCCGTCATAAATAAAATACGGAATAATAATTATAGTAGTCGGTCACCTCATTTCATTCATAATATATCAACCTCCATTGTCATACCTCATCATTTCTATAAATATTTATTTATTTTTAATTGATTTTAAAAATTTAAATTTAGACAAGGAGCTGTCAAGTGGAGAGAGAAAGAATAAAACGTGAGTCGGAAAATGGAGGTCTGAAGTCTTGGATCGGAAGGCTGTCTGGAGCCTGGAGACGAGTGAAAGCCTAAGGTCTACAGCCTAGAGTCGCAAGACCGGAGGCCGAGCTTAACCAGGTCTTGAACCGGAATCGGCCATTATCTACGCCAGAGGCCACATAACTATAACTGGCCATCATGGCTGATTAGTCGTAAAATTGGGAATCAAGTCTCTCCTTGGCTAAAAAGTAGGCCACTCTGAAGTTACTTAATAATTCTTACTAAAATTTTTATAATTAGGTATTGTCTACAAATAAAATTGGAATAGCTTTCATCCGCACCATGCTACATAATTAGTATGGTATATTGTGGTTTATAATAATAATAGGGATAAAAAGGAAAAACAAAGTTCATTTGGATAATGTATGTATTTACGTCAATTGGTTTACCAATGCTGGGTAATAATAAATAACACTAGTCAATGTATTTATATAAAAGTCGGTAATATAAAAAACCTTTGTGTATACAATTACATTTTCAATTTCGGTACGATAGAATATTTAAAGAGAAAAAATAAATGAATATATTACGCCCTGTACATGGCCACACTTCCTTTTGGCAAATTCTTTCACGAATATAGAGCATAAATTGCACGATTACATAAAATAAATAGTAAACTCCGACAATTTTAGTAAATAAATCTAACATTCCAATACCAATTTAGTCAAAAAATAAATAGATTTCATTTAATATCGAGATATTATTAGTGACTAATGCGGAAATTATTCACACCAGTTTTACTAAAAAAAATTAAAACGCACGTCACTAGTAAAAAATAATAATTTTGGGCTCGATACTGGTCGAGTAATAGAAAAATTACCATAACCTTGATTTTAACTGAAACAGTTTCTTTTCAAAAGTTAAATTCAAAGTAATGATATGATTAGTATACAGGCGGATCTATTATTGTGCAATTCATAAATCTCTCACACCGGTCCCGTAATTAGCGCCGCCTGCCCTGTTCAATGCATCTTTGAATTGATCGATGTCTATTTCTGACTGATGTTCCAACTGCAATTCCACTGCAAAATTCTGTAAAAAAATAAAACAACGGTCTTAACAATTTAAACAAAATAAAGAAAGACTTGTTATAATAAATCTCTACAGTTGAAAGGATTTTTAAGTGTAAATCTCGAATCAAGGTACCTATTTTAATTTATAAATTGGCAAGACCAAAGAGCATTTATAACCAAAGGGCGTTGTTAAAAATCGACGCTATGAAGCCGTACCGAAATTAATGTCAGATGACCGCTTGCGCGGGAAACCAAACGTCAAAGTTTTCAATTCAACTGTGTTGTAATGTGTATATCTGTCAAAATGTTCTGCGAGTGATCGTGATCTGTCAAGCGAACCAAATAAATAAATGTATCAACAAGGGCAAATAGATAAAAAAAAAGAATATAAATATGGAAGAAATACGAAACAGAGTGCCCTGCAGAGAAGAGCAGTTGAACGACTTGTTTAATCTGCTCGGTGACCGCGATGAACCGTTGCCCTGTTCTATATTTATCAGCGGCAGTATAGCTACAGGAAAAAGTGTATGCGTTAACTCATTGCTACAATGTTTACAGTACAAACACGTTATTGTCGATTGTATCGAGTGTTATACGCCAAAAATAATGTATGAAAGTATTCTTGCTGATTTAGAAGATGAAGAAATTGAGGTTAAGTGTGATACAATAATGGAACTCATGAATGCATTAAATGTAATGGGAGACACACATAATTGTTATGAGCCTATTGTTATTGTGTTCGACAGAGCTGAGAGGCTGCGGAACATGGATCAGAGTATAATGAGTGCGTTTCTGAGACTCCGAGAACTATGTAATCTTAATATCTGTACAATATTCATTACACATTTGGTTTATGAAAACTTTAACTTCAAAATGGGTGTCCGTGAGCCCATAAAGATGTATTTCCCAAACTATACCAAGGAAGAGCTCTTTAAAATTATATTTTTACGTCAAGAAGCTTTTATTAACAATTTGTTGCTTAATTTTGAAGTTGAGGATAAAGTCAAAGCTGAGCTGCAGAAACCCGAACTGTTTGCTAATTTTCTAAACGCTTTTCTAAGCGTATTCTACAGACCCTGTCGTGATCTGATTGAGTTACAGCACATGGCATGCGTAAACTTCACCAAATATTGTGAACCAATCATTAAAAATGAGATTCAAGCAAATGATTTGGCAAAACTTTGGAGACACATATCACCAATATTAAAATCGAGCTTAGAACTCCTCTATTTACGAATCAATAACTCAAAATCATTAAAACCGTCACCAGGGAAAGAAAACAGTGACACACAACCACAGAACTTTAACTTTGAGAATACATTGAAAGAAGAATTAACGTCAACAAAAACATTTGCACAAAGTTTCGAGCTGCCGTACTATGCAAAGTACTTGCTAATAGCTGCGTATTTAGCCAGTTACAATCCACCAAAGGAAGACAAACGTCTGTTCATGAAGTATCACGGGAAACAACGTAAGAGGCTGCAACAAGTTAAGGCCAAAGCGAAACTTAGTGAGAAGTTGAATACGCAACTCGGTCCAAAAGTATTTACTCTAGATCGATTACTGGCCATATTCTACTCAATATTGGAAGAAAAGATCGGTCTGACTAGTAATTTACTGGCTCAAATAGCAACATTAGTTGAATTAAAACTAATTGCTGGGAATAAAGAAATCGATTTAGACGTAGCAAAATATAAATGTTTAGTGGGTTATGATTTTATATCGGCTGTGGCCCAAACTGTTGGCTTCAATATTAGGAAATATTTGTATGATTTCATCTGATATTGGTGGTCTATTTTTTAATTTTCTATATATACTCCATGCAAGATTCAAGTTGCAGGGTCTGTTTTGCCATTTTCGTTATGAAGGGATTTCCAATCATAATGTTGAAAACAGTTTACTAAAGTATACAGTGAAATAAAAGCTCTTTCATACTGTTTAAAAATACTGTTTTCATTCAAAACCAATCCTTTAGCGATAGTATAAGAACGAAAAAAAACCACCGTTTACTAAGAAAAAAAAACTAGGACAATCTACACATGGTCATCCAATCCCAGACTTAGGCCTGTACAATGGAAACCAGACAACAGATACCTTAATATTTATTTCTCATACAAAAGTTGGCAACACTAGATGGATGAGGTATCTTGCTTCGCCTACATTAAGATGGGGTAGGGTACAGTAGCAACACCTCAAAACTTCTCAATTTTAATTTAGCATTGAGAAGTTAGCAGAGCTTCTAGGAGTCTGTGCCGGTGCCTAGATGAAATACCATAGTTTCTCCCACTTACTGCCAGCATGTGTGTCGTTAATACTCTAAAGCGCTTCCATCTTCAGCTGTATCGCCACTCACCATCAGGTCAAGCAACTACTTCATACTGACTAGCCTCCGTGGCGCAGAGGTAAACCGCTTTATTTCCAACCCAGAGGTCGCGGGTTGGAATCCCGCTGGGAGTAACAACTTTGTCTAGTAAAATGCAGGCCGGTCACCTGATTGTCCGGAAAGTAAGATGATCCATGCGTCGGATGGGCATGTAAAAAATCGGTTATGCACCTGACCTCTCCCCGGTTGTGTCGGTCTTACGACCCGACTTGGAAGGAAGAGAGTGCACTCGTGTCTAGTTAAGCACTTGTGTACTAGAATATATCTCCTGCGTAGATAGCTGGAGATTATCAGATTACCCGTGGTGTGTCCGGGTAAAAATACCCTTCCATCTCGTACCGTTGGGTGTCTGTAAGAGGCGACTAAGGCAAAACAAGAAGACCTACCAGTTACCACCTATACTGCGATCCCCAAGAGGCCTGTCAAGTGTGAGGATTTTGACGGGCCTGTTGGTCCAGTGGCGGCTTCGTGTGGCGGGTCACCCCCTTCCCTCCAATATGGTTGAGGGGAGTGATGGCTGCTGCGAGCAGTCAACTCGTGCGCGGGTGCTGCTTGGGGGGACTGGTCCGACTACTATCCCTTTGGCTTTTTAGTTTGTTGTACTTTCGTCGTATTTTTTTTCTGTCTTATTTGATCTTTTGATCGGCAAGACACACTGTCGCTCTGATCTAATTGTAACTTGACACACTGTTTAAAAAAAAAGTGATAAAATGACAAGCCCGCTGAGTTTCTTGCCGGATCTTCTCAGTTGTGGCCACGTTGTGATCCGGTGGTAGCTTTTTAAAAAAAAATAATACATGACCTTTCAAAAGAGCCTAAGCCTATTTGAAATAAACTATTTTTGA
The DNA here is from genome assembly GCA_911728495.1 of Furcula furcula. Taxonomy (NCBI): domain Eukaryota; kingdom Metazoa; phylum Arthropoda; class Insecta; order Lepidoptera; family Notodontidae; genus Furcula; species Furcula furcula. The sequence goes on along the minus strand of OU452264.1, from coordinate 3,443,851 downwards.
GTTTGAGTGGTTAGACACCCTGGCTACTACACAATAGGTCGTAGGTTCGATTCCCCCCAAGTGTCTGGATGTTATTTATCTATTTAAGTAAGTATGTATTTACAAAAAAAAAGTAAGTATATACTTAAGTATTAGAATTAGGTATCTGGTGGGTGGATGTCCGTGTGTGGATTGCTCTAGAATATTATAGTATGACAACCCCTCCCTTCTAAGGGGACAGTATCTTGTGAACAATTGGTAGCTGTGGTCGTATTGGCTGGGGGAACATTAGTGACATTATCAGTTGACATCTTAGAGGAGATAGCATGATGCACCTCTGCCAAATTTTGTTCATATGGTCAGGTCATTCTTTATTTGTGTGCGTATCTTTTTGAATGTGTTGCGAGTTTATTATAGTGTGTGGGTATGCGTGAAATTATATCTGTGTGTGTTTACTTCGCCTCCCGCACCCCGCAAAAGTGCCACGAAAAATTTGTTCGGCGAATCGACGCGATACTAGCTCTATTCTAATTACTCTGAGGTTGACATATAAGTTGGGTGCACAGTACGGTAATATACTCACAGAGATGATGTCCTTTATAATGGCTTTGTCGGTGGACATCTTGGCGCGGTTGATGACAGACACGTTCGGCCCCACCCACGTGACGAACAGAAATTTCCTGCGTTTCGACATCTCGTCGCCCATTTGCAACCTGTTATGCAATAGAATGTGATATTGAAATTCACGTCATACTACTAAGACTTGGTTCAGTAGGTGCTTCGGAGACTGGACGTTCGGGTTGTGGGCCCTACGACTTCCAGTGAGTACGGCGGCGACACCCAGGAAGGCGGCGGCGTGGTTACGACCCCCGTGAGCACCGTGACATGTTCCCGGGGGGTAAATGGGTTCAAAGGCTGTACTGTTTACGTTCCAAAATATATAAAAAAAAAAAAAAAGGCAAGGCACTGAGGGGCCCCTGGCGCAGGACCCACCGGAGAGCCCTGGGGTCCTCTCTCACGTGCCGTTGCGACAGCCGCGAGGGTTTTAGTGGGTAAGAATCCCACATACCCCGGTCGAGCCCCACAGCTCCCGGGAACCTTTTGAAGGTTCCCCCGCGATAAAAAAAAAGGTACCTACTCACCGCAGCAGTGCCAGATATTCTGCCGCCACAGCAATTTAAACATGCTGCTGTTCTGCGTTGTGATAGGCACTGTAGCTGATGAATAACTAATGTCTCCTGTGACGAGCGGCAGTGCACTGCAGATGTCTATAGGCAGGCGGGGCGCGCGACAATCAGGAGAACGTCTTGCTTGTCTTGTCAATAGTTTGAATAATAAAATTAAAAAAAAAAATTGAACCGACTTCAATATCACTGAAAAGTATAAAATAATTTAAATATTATTGAAGTTGGTGTTAGCTTACCGGCTGTGTATATTTTTAACCGACTTCAAAAAAGGAGGAGGTTCTCAATTCGTCTGTATATATATATATTTTTTTTTTTATGTATGTTCGCGCATAACTCTGTCAATTATGAACCGATTTGAAAAAATCTTTCTTCCATCCATTCTTCAATCCATTGATTGGGTCCCATAAAAAAATTATTGCGTAGTAATAAGTAGTTCCTGAAAAAACAAGAATGGTGACTGCGCACTGAGAGCTGCAGGTAAGCCTATATCGATGACGTTATGTCGCTTTTTAAGGACAAAAATGGTCATAACTCTGGCAAATATTTACCAATTTCAATGATTCTTTTTTTATTCGAAAGAAGAAACCACTGTATTAAATCTGTATGAATTTTATTACAACCGGATAAGAACTTCCTGGAGGACCATGAACGATGTGGAGGAATTTATCTGGTAAAAACCATAAAACTGATGTTCTCCATTACATTGCTCTGACAATTATGAACCGATTGCGATGATTCTTTTTTTATTCGAGAGAGTAAACTGCTATGATGATTCCATGCAAATTTCATTACGACCGGATATTTTTTTCTGATGAAACATGAATTATGTAAAACTATGTAGACGATAACCATCGAAAACCGTAAAATTATCTAGGTAGGTTATGATCACATTATCGTCTACATAGTTTTACATATAATTCATGTTTCTTCAGAAAAAAATATCCGGTCGTAATGAAATTTGCATGGAATCATCATAGTAGTTTACTCTCTCGAATAAAAAAAGAATCATCGAAATCGGTTCATAATTGTCAGAGCAATGTAATGGAGAACATCAATTGTATGGTTTTTACCAGATAAATTCCTCCACATCGTTCATGGTCCTCCAGGAAGTTCTTATCCGGTTGTAATAAAATTCATACAGATTCAATACAGTGGTTTCTTCTTTCGAATAAAAAAAGAATCATTGAAATTGGTAAATATTTGCCAGAGTTATGACCATTTTTGTCCTTAAAAAGCGACATAAAGTCATCTATATAGGCTTTTCTGCAGCTCTCAGTGCGCAGTCACCATTCCTGTTTTTTCGGGAACTACTTATTACTAAGCAATAATTTTTTTTATGGGACCCAATCAATGGATTGAAGAATGGATGGAAGAAAGATTTTTTCAAATCGGTTCATAATTGCCAGAGCTATGCGCGAACATACATAAAAAAAAAATATATATACAGACGAATTGAGAACTTCCTCCTTTTTTGAAGTCGGTTAAAAATACGCCAGCCACGTCAACGAGACAGACACAACAGCTGCGATGGATTACGGGCGTCCGCCTAATGGTAAGCTACGACGACTGATGATGCCTTAGTAACCCGTGGGGTGTCCGGGTAAGAATAGCACCCTCCCATCTCCTCCCATTGGGTGTCCGCATGAGGCGACTAAGGGAAATCACACGAGACGGGCAGCGGCGTCTTTATATTGGACTAGCGACCCGCCCCGGCTTCGCACGGGTGTAATTGAGAAAGAAAAGAAGTGAATAATTTAAAGTTACTGCCTTTGATTATAGAACTTCTTCATAAATAATGTTTGTAGCTGACTTTTCGTAACGCAATATGAACCAATTTTGTTTAGAAGTGACGCGTGAAAGGGCTACGTATAGCTGTCTGTCCATGGGAAAAGTACTCGACGCTCAGGTTTAAGCCTGCAACGTTGAATCTCTGGGCTTGTGATTTGTTAATTGTATTTATAATTTTATTAGAAACTGCAGACGTGTACCGGTGCACAATTTGGGTGGATTAAGGACAGGAACAGGACACCATTTATTTAAAACCAATTTATGGAAGCAATACGGGCTTCCTTGTTCGGTTTCATCGTTAAGACGTAAACGGGGGTCAACCGAGGAATTCTTACCCACTATAACCCCCGCGGCTATCACGTCGGCAAATTAGAGGGCGGACCTGGGCTATCTGTCGGGATCTGCACCAGCTGATACCACTCAGTGCCTTGACTTTGAACCCGCCGCCCGAGAGGCACATTATAGTTCCCCGGGAACCTGTCACGGTGCTCACGGTTACAGGGGTCACGGGGGAAGCCTTTAATGGGATTTACGGGACCCTGTTGGTGGTCAACCGGGTATGTAGGATTCTTATACACTAAACCCCCAACGGCCGTGCAATCAGCACATAAGAACCCCTTCTTGGGCTATCCGGTGGGATCTGCACCATGATACCCTCTGTGGCTTGCCTGTGACCCCGCCACCGGGGGGCACAATAAAGCCACCCGGGAACCTGTTACCGTGCTCACGGTTACAGGGGTCACGGGGGAAGCCTTCAATAGGTCCCCGGGACGCTGTTGGCGGTCAACCGAGTTATGTAGGATTCTTATACACCAAACCCCCAACGGCCGTTAAATCAGTACATAAGAACCGGCCCGCTGCCGGGGGCGCATTATAGCCCCTCGGGAATCTGTCACCGTTGTCACAGTTAAGGGGTGGCGGGGGAAACATACAATATGCCTCCGGGATCCCGTGGGGAAGTCAACCTGGGTATTTGGAATTCTTACCCACTAAAACTCCCGTGGCTGTCACATCGGCACATGAGAGGGAAACCTGGGTTCTCGGGTGGGATCTGCACCAGGTGTCCCTCAGTGCCTAGCCTTTGAGTCCGCCGCCGGGGGGCAAGCATATTATATCCCAGATTTAAATTATATTATACGGAATGAATGATATATAGAATGAACTTCTATAATACTCGATTGTTAAGTACATAAGTACCTCTTTAGGTTTAGTCAACGTAAGCTAATAAAATTTATTTACTTAGATAAAACTTCTAAATAAATTCAGTTAATATAAAAACCTTCAGTGAAAAATTAAATATCAAAATAAAATTATCAAAAATAAAAAGTTTAAAAGTACACAAAAAAAATCCTAAAGAGATTTGAACCCGGACCCTGCTGCTTTTAGAAGACGCTTCCGTAACCTCCAGACCAAGGCTACTCTCATTATATTATTCGAATTATGTACTTGATCATAATCTTGTCTGCTCAGTCCCTAATGCATATAGTGTGATATTTTACCTTATGTATTAAAGTTATCCGTGTACACTACCTAATTTACGTACTAAGCAAATCTAAGTGAGAATATTTGTACCGCCATCGGTTGAGTAATAATACTGCTTTTTAACCCTGTTAAGGGATAAATTTAAAAAAAATCCCCTCAGTGGCTTACCTTTGAAGCCGCCACCAGGGGAGCACGAAAAAAAATAAGACACCTGTCATCGTGCTCAGTTGGGGAGTTATGTAAGTTATGGGGATCACGGGGGAGACCTCCAATAGGCTCCCAGGATCCTGCGGGCGGTCGAGCGCGGTATGTGGGATTCTTACCCTGTAAACCCCGCACTGGTGTCCGCACAAAATCGGGGGGGCTGCACCGGGTACCCCTCAGTGCAAGGCAAGGGCCTTTGAAGCCGCTGCCGGGGGCGCATTAAAGCCCCCCGGGAATCTGTCACCATTGTCACAGTTAAAGGGGTGGCGGGGGGCACGTTTAATATGTCCCCGGGATCCTGTGGGGGATTCTTACCCACTAAAACTCCCGTGGCTGTCACATCAGCACATGAGAGGGGCTTTCCGGTGGGATCTGCATCAGCTGTCCCTCAGTGCATTGTCTTTGAGTCCGCCGCCGGGGGCGGGGTATATTATATCCCGGATATTTACCTACCTTATAATATAAAATAGGGAATTAATGAAATTCTCTAGTAGGTACTTGATTGTTAACTATGTATCTCTTTAGGCTTAGTGAACGTAAGCTATGTAAGTTTATTTACTTAGATAAAACTTAAAACCTTCAATGAAAAATTATCTAACCGATGGTGAAAACCGCTGCGTGGTTTGGAGGTGCTATCGGATATAGACAGACTCGGATAGCGACTTTGTTTCACACTATGTAAAGATACTTTGACGTTGATAGGGGACAACACCAGCCAACCTGTAGAAAAAACCCTGACAGACAGACAATAAGTAATCCCAATAAAGTTTTGGCTTTTATATCATACGTACAATACATGCATATTGTATTCCTACCGAAAAAGACATTTTGGAAATATAATATATATTTTCATTATTTTATTTTTATTTTATTATATTTGGGAAACAAAAAAATTATACCACTTATTACTAATACCTATAAGATCCAATAGTACTAATATAAATTACGTTTCCACTAATAAATCATAACATTAGAGAGAAGCTAACCACGTATATGCATGATTTTAAATTTAAAAAAAGTATTAAAAATATATTAGAGATAAAATGTGCTGGAGTTAATATGAGTTAAATATTTAAAACATCGAATCTTAATATAAATAAAAAATCAAAAACAAAGTTTAAAAATACAAAATGAAAATCCGTACACGGGTAGCGAACCCGGACAATCCGTGCTTAGAGGACGCTTCCGTAACCACTCGGCCAAGGACCTTTTGTTTAATGTTTCGAAATATCTTATCTTATTTGTACCGCCATCGGTTGAGTAATAATACTCCTTTTTTTACCCTGTTAAGGGATAAATTTAAAAAAAAACATGAAATACAAATTCAATTAATTTTCTTAACGAATGTCTGTGCAAAATTTCAAGTCAATAGGACCAAGGAATCGCGTTCTCCCATACAAACTTTGCCCCCCTTTTTCACCCCCTTAGAGGTTGAATTTCGTAAAATCCAGTCTTAGTGAGCACCTTTGTCCTAAAAGGAACCCCCATGCAAAATTTGAGACTTCTAGCACTTGTAGTTTCTGAGATTTCGTGATGAGTGGGTTTTTGCTTACTCTTTTATATAATAAGATTACTTACCTACCACCTATACTGCGATCCCAAGACGCCTGTTAAGCGTGGGGATTATTGCAACCCCTCTCTGCAGCTGTGGACGTCTATCGGCTGATGATAATGAATGTAGTACCGTGTCCTTTACTCCAAGAAAGGGGTCGTCCATTAATCACGTGATGTTTTTTAGTAACTTTTTAAGTGGGGAGGCCCCTTCCTGGTGATATGTGGTGAGGTTTTAAACTAACCCCCCCTCCCCCACCCAAAATCACGTGTATTTTTTTTTGTACAAACTATATTGAAATTTCCGGAATATTATCTTTAACGTAATCGTTACCTGTATGGTAACTGATTAACTGTTGAAGGGGAAGTCGTTGCCGGCAACGGTAAGTCAAGGCCACGTGCCGCTGTTTGGTTTAGAAATCGTACATTCAACGATAAGTAAATACACGTGATCTCATTATACACCCCCCCCCCCCCCCTCTCCTGGTGATGTTTCGTGTTTTTTGCCCCCCCCCCCCCCCTGTTTCGAACCTCACGTGATTAATGGACGACCCCAAACTTAGTGGACCTATCTTTCTTTTAGATAGAGGTGGGATAAACGGCTTATAATTGACAACGCGTTTCAACGTTATGCTTATTTTTGTAAGCGCGTTTTTAAAAGAGCTTTTTGCTTAAAACGATTTTTTTATAAAAGCTTTTGCTCGTTGAAGAAAACGTTACTACGTCTTTTAAACGCGGATGTCTGGTATTGAAAAAGCGTACCAATGCAGATATTCATACCGTCACAACTCACTGTTTATTATACCGATGATATTTAATACTATAGATAAGATATGCCATTAGCGCACGAAAAGTGAAACATCGAAATTCACCCAAATTGGGTGAACTAGCAGTAAGTCACGCGTCGATAAAATGTAACGAATGTGACGTGTGCCTTTGAAAATCAAGTAACATGCCTTCATGCGTATTTAGAAAATACACAAAGTACTGTACAAAAAAAAGGACCATACCCTAACTATATATGTATAAGAAAATATTTTAATTACGGTTCATATCTATGATTTTTAATATCATTGATTCACGCAATATTTATTCCCCAACTACGCAACGCAACACCCAACGTAGGATCGCGCGCGAAAATATTTACAACAAATGACGCGACGCTTACACGTTGACAGCGCAAAGCATACTAACGTTGTAAGTGTATCTAAAAAAGCGTGCTTAAAAACGTATTATAAATTGTCCAACGTAATTTTGCCGCTTATTATTGTGTTTATTCTTTGTCGTTTTTAAATTGAGTCGTATATCTATTAACATAAGGTTGCTTTTCAATCATAGTAAGGCCAACGGATTAGTTTGTTGCAACATAGTTGCTTTCAACGTTAAAACGATATCGACTTATACTTGTAAGCGTGCTTATGCGCTTTTTTTGAAAAGCAGACTTTTTAAATAGCTTTTCGTTGAAACGACCACCTCTACTTTTAGAAGAAACAATTATGTGTTTAGAGTATTACCTGGAAGATACGAGATACTTTAGAACGAGATTTTACAGTAAGCCTTTTTGTTTGTCCTTACTCAGAGCACAGGGGGTCTAGCACGAGTTCCGATAGTTTACGAGCTTGATCAAACTGACAGTTTCTTCCCGTACATTTTACTAGTTTTTGATAGTTACCGCTAGGGGCGCTGGTGTGAAGTGTATGGAGAAAACTGATAGTTTGATCGAGCCTGTAAACTATCGGAACTCGTACTAGACCCCTGCTTACTTATTTAGGTAGACGTACTTTCCTGGTCGGATAGCTCGTGCTCCCGCTCTATCCTGCAGATCTTGGATATCCTGTGGCAGTATGTTATAGAAACGATATACACACCTTAAGTACCCAAACCCGCGGTCGTCGTCAGAGAACTGTGTCCTAAACTCTGTGAAGTCGCTGCCCCGTGCCGAGCACACGATGCGGGTGCCGTCGAATTTGAAGACTGCCCTGATGGACCAAACAAAAATGTGTTTAAGCGAGCGCAGATTCACGGGAATAGGTTATAAGTTGGGCTTCATCGTCAGGGGCCCAATAGAAATGACGAGGTATGGGGCTCGTGGGCCGCGGACGCACGGGGTTAGCCAGAGTTTCGACTGCTCGGCCACAGTGTCGTAGAAAAGAAACGACTACGTCAATATTACGAAGGAATTTGCTAACCACTAACGATGAAGGTCACAAATTCGCAGACCCAATATTCAGAGAGTTATGAAGGCATAACCGTGGCCGCGCAGTCGACCGATGGAGAACTGCGCGGCCACACAGCTCTCATAAACGGGGCTCAGTAGAGGTCTCATTCTTTTTGTTAATCGCTGATACGATTTCGTAGAAAATGCAGAAAGTATAAAAAACCCCCAAATGTTTTGACTTTACGACCTATGGCCGCGCGGTCGACCAATGGAGAACCGCGCGGTCACGCAGTCCTCTTAAACGGTGCTTAGTAGAGGTCTCATTCTTTTTGCTAATCGCTGATACGATTTCGAAGAAAATGCAGAAAGTATAAAAAAAAACCAAATGGTTTTTTTCTACGACACTGTGGCCGAGCAGTCGCAACGGACACGAGTGCGTTCTTACTAAATCCGATCCCGAGACGTCACTCCAACGATTCTTGCCCGGTGAAGCTGTCATGGCCATCTGTACGGTTGTGATGTGATGCTGTCGTCGTGAGTACCGCGAGGATCACCAAGCACCAAGCCCTGATCTAGCGAGCGTCCAGCTTAGGAGAGACTGTGTGGGCTTAAGAGTGTATCCGGAAGGACTCTATACGGCGTTGTAGCCTTCATAGCGCAGGGGGGAATAGCTTGCTTAGTAAACAAGAGGCACAGCTTTGTGTGGTTGTTTTTTACTGGCTAGGACAATGTAGGCCGATCACGCTTGTCTGGAAAATAAGATGATCTACGCGTCGGATTGACAGGTAAAAAGTTGATCCTGCGCCTGACCTCTCCCCGGTCGCAACCCCGGGGCACCGGGGCAGGGCGGCAGTTTCGGGGGGCACCAAAACAATAATATGATTAAAAATAAAAAACGCGCTCCACAAAGCGCTTATCATACGAAAGCCTGGTTGGCTCACCTTCGACTTGTAAGAAAAAGGCACCACACAGGCCCACACCACAAGTGAACTTGTGATGCAGATTTGAGTTTTTTTTTAAGTAATTTCTCAAATGCTGAATAGAGGGGCGCCACTATCAAGTTTCTGCCCCATTTCGAAAAAATCGTAGATCCGGGGCTGTGTGGTCGTGTCGGTCTTCCGTCCCATCGGATTGTGAGTGTAAAAGAAAGACAGAATGAACCTGTGCCTGCGCAAGGCTTGTGCACTATAATATCTCCTGCGTTGGCCAATCATGTTAAAAAAACCCAACATACCATTCTGTCGGCGTGCCATCGGATCTGACGTCCTCATACGCGGCGCGTATCGTATCCCGATCCAGGCCCGTCGTCATGGTTACCTGTTAACAAGAATAGATATTAAACCATGCCAAGAAATTTAACTATTAGTTATGACCTACATTGCTTTCGGCGAAGTTAACGAGCCGTTCCGTAGTTCAAAATTACTGTAATATGAGACTGAAGATTTCGCGATTGTCAATACTTGGTGTGACTGTTTTTAATACATTTCAGGTTTCGTACTGCTTGCAGAGTACAAATTACCAAGCAGCTAATTTAATCTGATTGAATATTATAGCAATATTGTGTCAAAAGACGGTTTTGATCCTTCTAAAGCCTGACCAGACATACGTTGTTGAACCTTTTCCTAATAGTGAATTCTTACAAGAAGCTTGGGAACGAACACATAATATACTTATTAATATCCTGGGACCTTAGCCATCTGATCCCAAACTAGGTAAAGCTATGGGATCTAGACAACTGATACAATGATGCGTATGAACTTTTTTAGTTCATGCGAGTACCTGTTCTGAAAGACTCTCAAATCGAAGTGGAAGATAGAAGTGACAAGTATAATGATAAGAGTAAAAAAAACTCCACTTGGAACATACAAAAACCGCTTAAATTACTACAACTAAAAAGAATCTAATGGCATGTTAAAAGTCAAAATCTATCGAGCCGTTTAAACTGTGGGCCGTGCCAAAGAAATAGATAATCTTCATATTATCACATCTAAAAACAAAGCCCTCCTTCTGGATCAGGCGGACTAATGACTAAGGGCTCCCACACATAACTGCGATGATTTGCGATGCGGCGTGAAACAAATGAATTTTCAATACAAGTTCCTGCAACTTGTATCCAGGCTACCAAGAGATCGTTTGATGTTTTACTCTGAAAAGAAATGAAACTATCCAAGACATCAAATCTCAAATTTCTCTCAGCAGAAATGGCACTCGCCAATCTGTGGTGTAACACACAATAGAGAAAACATTCTGAATATAGGTTAGAACGACGATGTTGTTTTTCTAGAAGGACAAAGTAAAAACCATTACTGATTTCTGATACTTACGCGAATATTACACATTGAAATGAAACTAATTTTACGGATTATATCGCGGTTTATTTTTGATTTTAATTTCCCGACGTTTCGAATACTTTACAGCATTCATGGTCACGGGCGGACTGAGGTGGTAGCTGTCCATATGTCATAGTTGTCTTAGGGTACCCTCAGGTCTTCTAATTATTATTGTTAGTCCGATCTACGCAGAAAGAGCTTACAGTATCTTGAGGTCTTGCAGTGGAATGCTTGTCTTTGGATTTGACTATGTTTATCACGGGATCCCAAGGATTTTTTTCATTTCAAAACCATTACTGTTTTAAAGAGCACAAAAAACAAGTCTTTAGTCCTACCTTGCGTTTCCTAGAACACGAAGCCTGTAATTGACATTGAAATTTTAGGTACACCTTACTAAGTACCTACTAAGTACTTAGTAATAATAGAAATATCGTGGTAAAAAAATGTTTGTAAAAACTAAGGAAGCTGATCTACGATAGTAAGTACGCCTTTATAAAGATTGCACTGGAGACCGTTTGCAGACAGTTTACGGTTTTTTAATAGCTTAAACCTCGCGGAGTTTTTGTACTGCAAAGGTAGATGGATGGTGATGCTTCGTTTTATTAAGTACTCTTAACCATTTTTAACCGACTTCAAAAAAGGAGGAGGTCCTCAATTCGTCTGTATATATATATATATTTTTTTTTATGTATGTTCGCGCATAACTCTGGCAATTATGAACCGAATTGAAAAAATCTTTCTTCCATCCATTCTTTAATCCGTTAATTGGGTCCCATAAATAAATTATTGCTTAGTAATAAGTAGTTCCTGAAAAAACAAGAATGGTGACTGCGCACTGAGAGCTGCAAGAAAGCCTATATAGATGACGTTTTAGTCGCTCGGACTCGCTCGGTCGGACAAAAATGGTCATAACTCTGGCAAATATTTACCAATTTCAATGATTCTTTTTTTATTCAAAAGAAGAAACCACTTTATTGAATCTGTATGAATTTTATTACAACCGGATAAGAACTTCCTGGAGGACCATGAACGATGTGGAGGAATTTATCTGGTAAAAACCATAAAACTGATGTTCTCCATTACATTGCTCTGACAATTATGAACCGATTTCGATGATTCTTTTTTTATTCGAGAGAGTAAACTACTATGATGTTTCCATGCAAATTTCATTACGACCAGATATTTTTTTCTGAAGAAACATGAATTATGTAAAACTATGTAGACGATAATGTGATCATAACCTACCTAGATAATTTTATGGTTTTCGATGGTTCAATCTTTATATATGAAAATATCACTAAAAAGTTTAAAATAAAATCTTTTTTAAAAAAAATTGAACCGACTTCAATATCACTGAAAAGTATAAAATAATTTAAATATTATTGAAGTTGGTGCCAAATATACACAGCAGGTACGCTAACACCAACTTCAATAATATTTAAATTATTTTATACTTTTCAGTGATATTGAAATCGGTACAATTTTTAAGAAAAAAGATTTTATTAACATAAAGGTCCACAAAAAGATGGTTCCTAAACTGGTCTGTTTCTCGAGAGTTGAACGTCTAACATATTATATTAGTAAATTATGCAACAAAAGTAACAAACATATTGATAAAATGATGTCCTTGTAACCGATAACCGATCGTTTGCCTACGCAAACGACTCTGTGGCTACCCACAGACTCTCTTTCTTGAAACTCACAATCCGATGTGTTGGAAAACTGACACAGTCAGTAGATCGGTAGCATTATAACATAGGCATCTACTTTTCAGGCAGCCATTCAACCTGCGTATTGCCCTAACAGTAAGAAACCACTACAAAATGTTGTTGTGGCTCACAGAAGAGAGGTCAATTGCCACGATGGAAGCCAGTTATACCAAGCTAGTCTAAATTCGTGGTCATTTAGATGTACTCAGTGCCTGCCACTGTAAAATCGAAATCCAAGGCAAAATAAATAATAGATGTCAGTAAATGCTCACAGAACTTGAACTTAAAAGCGAATGGCTTTCCGCTTTGGCTCGGAATTTTGGTAGTCATAGGAAGCGTCTCTGTGTGTGTTCATTAATACGTGTGATGATCTTTAATGGCGAAAATACGTCAATTTCCAGTCTCTCTCAAAGACAGCAACGTTTCCTACCTTGGAAGAACTAGAGAATCCAGAATGGGACGATTCTACATCATGCACGTCATCACTGGCACAAGAATCGTCCTCTTTCCCCTCTTTCACGATAGCATACAATTCATCTATTCTCTTCTTTAGGGTTTTAACTTCAGACTTCAATCGCCTCCTGTCGGTTGAGACTTCTTCCAGAGCGACCACCTTCTCAGAAATATGACCGACAACCTTACGTAGGTCTTCGACATTTCTCGTCAGCACATCGAATTTGCTAATTATATTTGTCTGGCTGATACTAAGCTTGTCTATGTGGTCCACTAGAGATTTGTAAGCTTCCATCTGAGTTTCTCCACTGTCCATATTATAGTTTTGGTGTCCGTATTAAAATTTGTTCATGTTTATCAAAATTAAAATCTGTATGATTTTTTTACATACAGATCCTTGACAATTTGTCAGTGTCGATTTTTTTGTTTCTTTTCGTAGTTACTGAAATTATGGCCAGTACAGAGGCCTCATGTGGAGACATTGTGGAGAATATGGAATTTTGATCCGCCTTTTTTGCTGGCGGAGGGGAAACCTTCATAAGGTACCCGGTGTCCTAGGCCGGGTTATGCGGGACTTTTAACCACTTAAACCTTGCGGTGGCAGTCATCAACACAGCGGGGAGACACTTGTAACTCCGCTCGGACCTCAGGCTCGGACCTCGTCAGTCTATCCGGCACCGGAAGCTCGCTAGAACACGTCCCTGGTGATACGGAAGCGCGCCCCTGTCACCCTCGCGGTGATCGCGATGACCCAGGGGATATACCGCGTCGTGAGTCATGGCTCGCCTCGGGAATTTATGATCCACCTAGCGCATTCTGGATTTTCACCACTAGAAAATGAGTTCCTAATCAATCATCTTCCCAACTTACTTATTTTTCGTCCTTCGTCCGTCTTTTATATCCAATTGCTTCAAAAATTAGGGTTTGCTGGAAATAAACTCATAGATGTGTTACCTGTGTACGTACATGTCATTTCTTTTGTAACTTATAATGTATATACTTTGTTTTTGTGTGTACAATAATGAATAAGAATAGCATTATTGGTATGCTGTGTGCTATGAGTTTAAACCACCATCATTAGCAGTATTACGGTGACAGAATTAACACCCGAATAATTATGATTACCTGACCTATTAGACTTCAAACTGGGCTTTCGACTATCAAAGTCGTTATTTTTGTAAACAAAAACCGTTTAAAACTTTCAATCCATTCAACATTCTTAACCAATAGCACAGTCTTTCAGGCACAGCAAAAAATTAACTGTTGTGGCAAAAACGTTTATCAGTTAACGCTGCGCGCGCGCATACCGTGAAGCGTCGTTCGGTGTAAATTCTCTAATCACTTTCATTTCAGTGAAAACTTGTTCAGGTAGAGCAAATAGGGCGTGGTGTAAGTTATAAGTGGCACCGTGGAATACCCCTTGCTTTGCAAACCGGAGGTCGCGGGTTCGAAAACCGCGGGGAACAACAACTTTGTGTAATTGTTCCTTACAGGCTAGGACAATGCAGGTCGATCACCTGATTGTCTATAAAGTAGGATGATTCATGCTTCGGATGGGCATGTAAATAGTCGATCCTACGCCTGATCTCTCCCCGGTCTTCTCGGTTTTCCGTCTCATCGGATTGCGAGAGGTAAAAGGAAGAGAGAGTCCACTTGTGTCTACTCAAGCACTTGTGCACTATAACATCTCCCGCGTAGATGGCTGATCTTGCGAAAGATTAGCCGTTGTGGTCGATCGTACAGACCAGGACATTTTTTTTATTCTTTCTAAAAATACCTATAAATATAGAAAAAAAAATTAAACGCGAGTAGCGTTTGAAGCGATATGATATGTAAGCGATATGATTCATGAAAGTAAGACTTGAAGAGGACCATATACAGCGCGACTGTAATACATATTTTAAGAGCATTATACATAGGGGGTTCACTCAAAGGATACTAAAATAGAAAAAAAACAACAATATGTTATAATTTATTATAGCATATCCCATAGTAAATAATGTTTATGTTTAGACTGCCAAGATATGCCTTCTATAAAAGTGCTTTTTAATGGCATCAAACTTGTAACACCCTTCTTATTGCGTCGGGGAAAAGAAGAGGTGTTATAAGTTTGGGACCTAAGCATCTGTCAGTATGTCTGTGGCACCGAAGCTTACGAATGAATTTACTTGAATGAAATCTGGCTGATAATCTATACTTATAATAAAACTGTAACAGGTCCAATTCTGTACATTGAAGATATTTTGAAAATTATGTTTGGAGGGCATTCTATAACCGATACTAAAGCCAAAAATGTATTTTTTTTTATTTTTGTCTGTCTGTCTGTCTGTATCTCGGCTGAGCATCACGCCGAAACTACTGGATGGATTGAAACGAAACTTGGCATGATTTGAGATATTACTACGAGGTAGGACATAGGATACTTTTTATCCCGTAATCTAGCACGGTTCTTTTGGGAGAGGGGATTAAAGTCAAAATGGGTACTTGGTTATACGCTTGGTCCGATTTTATCAATTTTTCATTATAATTATAATAAATATTTGTAAGGGAACATTCATAGACAGTTGTTAACAATGTTTGGAAATCGATCAGGTTAAGCAACGTTAGGTAAGGTCATTAAATAGATGGGTGACCGTTTAACGCCATTTGAACTAAATGTCTCCGTGCTTCGGATGGCAAGTACAAAGTCGGTCCAAGTTTTTAACCCACTTTAAAAAAGGAGGTTTTGTATTCTATGCGAATGTATATTATTGAAAGTTTAGCTAACGTAAACACAGCGCGGGCGGAGCTGCGTGGGTCAGCTAGTATTAGATAAATTCTTAGCAAAGTTTGATAACAATCTATTAGATATTCACCTTCTTATTTATGTCAGGGTTTTTAAATAATCACTTGATACTCTTTCCAAATAATTATATAGGTACTTACCTACTTAATAGATAAACGATTTCTAAATAATTTCGTGACAATAGTTATTTCTCTTTATTAATAATCGCTACCGTTTAAAGCTTACGCCATACAATTTACTGATCACGAGTAATGAAATATTGATTTGTATCAATAGCACGGCCGATTGCTTGCGAAATCTTACATTGGCTTTTAAATAGTAATCATTTTGTAAAAAAAAATCTACTTACTTATACTTTAATATTAATAATGATTGCAAAATTTATTGATTTCCTCAAGCTAAAACCGTTTGCCCCATGTGAGTAATAAATAACCCGTACTAAAATAACTAACAACTACCTTTAATTAATTGTTTGGATGTCAGAGTAGTTCAAGATGTCAGAGTAGCTCTGATCTAACTGTAACATGACACACTGTTTAAAAAAAAAAAAGTGATAAAATGACAAGCCCGCTGAGTTTCTTGCCGGATCTTCTCAGTTGAGGCCGCGTTGTGATCCGGTGGTAGCTTTTAAAAAAAAAAAAAATACATGACCTTTCAAAAGTGCTAGCGTTAAGCCTATTTGAAATAAACTATTTTTGACTTTTTGACTTTTGATGACCTTAGGCCTTTGGACTTGGCTTGTCGACTGCTGTCTAGACTCTAGCTAGATGACAATAACCGGAACCGATTTTTTACATCCCCTCTGAAGCAAGAAGACGCTCAGACAATCAGATTTCCTAGCGGCTAGGACAATGCAGGTAGTTGTTCCTTAGAGGCTAGGACCTAGCCTGTAAGGAACAACTACACAAAGTTGTTGCTCCCCGCGGGATTCGAACCCGCGAACTCCGGTTTGCAGAACAAGCGGTTTCCCACTGTGCCACGGAGCCTACCTACAACTATAAATAACCTTTGCAACAATAGTTTCTAATTGTTATAGGTTTCCTCGCGATGTTTTCCTTCACCGAAAGTTAGTAACAATCGCACAAAGACGATTCGCACATGATTAATTAAAGAAATCAGAGGTGCCAGTCGGGGTTCAAACCTGCGCACCTTGTTTTCCAAGGCAAACGCTGGCCCAATGAGCTGTCACATTGGTGTGAGCTATTTAGAATTCTGGGGCAAAAACTCAGAATATTATAAGCAGGTGGCCATCAAAATAAAATAAAAATGTTTGAAATAATTTATTTGAAAAAAATCCCAATAGCCGGTCTATGGTATTTAAAGTATTTTCTGCCGAACCTACAAACGTAAATTAATCTTAAAAATCATTAATCCATGTTTTGAAAACGGATTATTTCTTTTTTTTTTCTGGGAATGATAGACGCTGTTAGCCGCAGATGGCCATTGCAGCTTCACCGGACAATAGGAGGCGAGCGCTTGAAGCGCTCTAGCCTTTACGGCAGAAGTAGCGACGAGCACAAGGGCACCTCAGGGAGGCACGGCCTCGGCTTGGGCTGTCGCTTAAGAGAGGGCTGAGTTTACCACCAGTTCACAACGCGCCCCCACTGAGAAGAACCGGCAAGAAACTCAGTGGGGTGATGCACGTCGTTGCGGTCGCATACGTACGACCCTTCGGCCTCGCCGGCGAGACCGGTGTCTGATAGCTAGTGTAGCATACGGTTGTCGGGGAGGGGTCGGCGCATCCCGGTCCAATAGGACCGTCATGGGGTCAGGAGGGTCGGGCAGTACGTGCCGTGGTCTGCGGCGCGAGTCAGAAGGACTAGCAGCGGCGTAATCGGCGGCGGCGCGGATTAAACTGTTCGCGTGACGGGACGCGGATTCAAAGTAGCGTTTCGACGCTTCTTTGAGGAACTTACGAAGGGGATCTAATTTGAAATCGGAATTCAGATCTACGTTCCGCATGTACCACGGGGCACCGACGGCGCGACGGAGGAAATGATTCTGGATAACCTGGAGGCTATCGATATGGGTGCGGGCGGCGTGCGCGAAAACTACACTCGCGTAAGTCATGATAGGGACGGATTATTTCGATACTCGAAGCCCATTAATAAGTACTTAATACGCGGATAGTGAATTAGATATAACAATAATCTCGTAATTAATAGTAAAATTCAACCTTAAGACTCGGAGAGGCGAAATAAATAGATTACAAAAAATTACTTAATTGTAATTAAAGTTAATGAGTGCGGCAGTTAATCTCTTTGGGGATAGAGTATAGTGTACAAGCTTGTGTACAAGTGTACAAATAGTGTACCCAACTTATCTATGAGCTGTCAGTGTCGCCACTGTCTATGCAAATACGTCAAACTGATCGTAATTTTCATGAGAAGATTTTAGTTCATAATTCCACCACCCATACAGATAAGTTGGTCGATACATATCGACCAACTACATTGGTATTATAGGAAATTGCTGTTAATTAGCAACACTAATCTTCCTGTTTGTGTTTCGGTTAACACCACTCTGCATCGGTAGCCTGTGGTTTTATGACCTAACTAATGATTATTAAATATTTATACATTTGTAACAATAATTTCCTGTGAGGTTGTTTTAATAATCAAGTATCGTGTATATTATAATTGTCCTTTGACTATGATTCGGATAGTGTCTGGGTATTTCTGGTGGTCAGATGATGGATTAATTACGTATGGCAATGTTGACGATTTTTCGACCCCACCTGACTGTCCTCTTGGAGAGAGGTCATGACATCTTGCTCGACCCTCCTCCTTTAAATTAAACAAGTTCATCTATTCTTAAGACTAGTATTTAAGATTTTTATTTTTTTGGGAAACCTTCGTAGGGTCCCGGGGACCTATGGGGGTCAACCGGGGTATGTGGGATTCTTACCTACTAAAACCCCCACGGCTTTCGCATCGGCACATGAGAGCACACCAGAGCACTCCGGCCGGTGGAATCTGCACCAGGTGCCCCTCAGTCTCTTGCTTTTGAGCCCGCCGCCGGGGGCGCATTATAGCTCCCGGGAACTAGACCCGGTGCTCACAGATGGGGACGAGGGTTTAACCCCGCCATCGTCCTCCTCGGATTCAATTTTTTTTTTTTCATAATTTAACTCAGTTTCCTCGCTATTTTACACTGATTCTAGTGGGAATAAAATTAAGTGATATTTGCCGAGACTGTTCCTCTCCCCCACGTAAGATTGGGTGCGGTTCAACTCGACGTATGTACCTCATAATAACAAAACTGCTTATATTCCTATCGGCTATAACTGGGCCTGGCAGTCACCGGAACGCACTTGGACCCTTTTGGATCCATTGCGCATACCCGAGCCTTTACTCCGTAGGTAGCTGACGCCTCTAAGACTTCCCTAAATTACCTTAAAATTGCGCTAATTTGGAGCTAAACATAATCATAAGCTGTTTATAACAAAACTGATTACCTAATAACGAGAAAAGTAATAGTTTAACACTTCTTCGGCTAGTCTAACAGTTCCATCAAAGATTCTAACAGCAGACAAATGTATCTTAACCTTGTTGTTCAATCGAACACTACTAAGCTCGTTCGATGGGTTATTAATACATTTTTAAATTATACACATTTTCCCTATTATAATGGCTAGTCTAGACGAGACACTAAAAAGTTCGTTCGGTGTTTTTAGTTCTAAACCGTTTTAGTTATAGAAAAAGGTGTTAAAAAGCCGAAGCCGATAAAACAACTAGAAAGTAAATTATTAAAGGCCTCCCCCATGAACGCCACAATGAACGACATTTGGCTATTGGCATCCGGTCACTTGCAACTCGCACGATATCGTCAGTTCACCTAGTGTAATACCTGCCTAATTGCCTACGCTGTGTCTTCCGGTTCGTGGTTGCCTCTCGATAACCTGTATCTTCCCATCGGTCATCGGTTCTTCGAGCGATAAATATGTTACTATTTAAGTTGTTTTATTGTTATTTTACTCCGGGCGTGGCGTCACCTTATTGAGGTGCTGCTAGAATGGTGCAACATAATTAATATGGCGCAATAACCTTCTGAGGCAGCATCTTATTTGACACAACACAACTTCCGTTTGTCTTTGCCTGATTGCTATTTTTCTTTGTGTCGGTCAAATTAATTCGTGCTGTGTTTCATTTGGATATCTTAAACACAATACCAGATCCCATACCAGAACCCAGTTCCTTCGTTCATTACTTGTAACATTGGAACCAGAATACATGGAACCTTTACTAAACTAACGCCAAAATTAGCATAATAAGCAACTCCACGCAACTCATCGGTTACTCACATATTAGTTGCTGATCTGTACGCGACGCGTGGCGGTGCGTTCGTTCAACTCTCACGCGTCACTGGACATATTTAGACACCGTGTATTGACCTTGGACCGACTCCCGCGCACCGAATTTTATACATGTATGGATGAATAGGATCATGACGTCATAGACTAGCCTACATTAGTCTGCAGTATAAATCGGAAAATATATTAGAATATATTTGTTGTTCACTCAAGGTGAGCAGTGTTCTTCATCGTCCATCCTCTGTGGCCATCGAATTTATCCTTTGTAACGTTGTGAGAGCGCTGGTACCCATAACACAAGTTAAATCGTGTACCACACACACAAGTATTGGGTACCAGAGTTCAAAGTAATACTGTACTCTATGTGATATAATTTTTTTTAATGTTTTTACATGACATTTTGTATATGTGTTGCCATGTCACCTTTTTGTGAATAAAAATAAATATATTTCTTTTTATTTTATTTATAGAGCTTTGGACAATGGTTGGACAAGCCTCTTTTTATACAACTTAGTCGGTATAGCAAGCAACACGCCTGCGTAAAGTCTTTTGAGCTCGGTACTTTACCAGTTATGAATGCCCTTCGCCCTTTTACTGACTGCTACTTGGCGACAGAATTCTTATTTGGACGGTCCCATCCATAAGGGACACCATCTAAACAATATTATATACCTATATTTTTTTCTTTTATTAGGTAACATCAACAAATTATTTATTAGGTTCCTTTATTGAGTGCCTGCCTGCCCATTGGGTGTCGTAAGAGGCGACTAAGGGAAAACAAGAACTCGGGCAGCAGCGTCTTTCTATTGGATTACCTACCACCTATACTGCGATCCACAAGACGCCTGACCAACATGGCGATTATGGCAACTACTTCCTTCTAAGGGGGGCTACGTATGGCAACTACTTTTGTTCAGCAGTGGACGTGTTAGTAATTCACACAAAGTGAAGATCACATTGGTACTGCCAGGCTTAGGTGGGGTTCGAACCGAAACTATCTCACGGCATTCTAACCCTTTAACCACTGGGCTATCATTACTTTCACAACGAAAAACAGTAATCGTAGATAATTATTTCGTTTTGTATAAAACCATAAACGCACGTAGGTATTCATTTCACTCAGTTTTTTAACATGACGCATTATTTAAATTTGTTTCCACATAAAGAACACACTAAGATATTTCTCATTAAAGACTGCTCTGTTGACGTACGTAAGGCGGCCCACGCACCAGAGACTTTTATTTAGCTTTATCGTCACGACTTCTTTGACTTTGATCGCATTGTTTTTCATCTCTTGGAGTGACCTGTTATTTGGGTCACAGCCAAGAGAGGGTTATATTAACCGTAGCATCACGATATCAGACACCGGTCTCGCCGGCGAGGCCGAAGGGTCGTACGTATGTGACCTCAACTATGTGCATCACCCCACTGAGTTTCTTGCCGGTTCTTCTCAGTGGGGGCGCGTTGTGAACCGGTGGTAAACTCTGCCCTCTCTTAAGCTACAGCCCAAGCCGAGGCCGTGCCTCCCTGAGGTGCCCTTGAGCTCGTCGCTACTTCTGTCGTTAAGGCTAGAGTGCTTTAAGCGCTCGCCTCCTATTGTCCGGTGAAGCTGTAATGGCCATCTGCGGCTAACAGCGTCTATCATTCCCAAAAAAAAAAAAAACACATCAACAATATTGTCTTTGGCTGGCCACGGGTTTGTCATCACCCTTGTCTTCATTCTATTATTATTCCAATTTTGATCTTGTAAAGAAAAACAATAGCCCGTGGGGTGTCCGGGTAAGAATAGCACCCTCCCATGTCCTCTCGTTGCGTGCCCGTAAGAGGCGACTAGGGGAAATCAAGAAGACGGGCAGCAGCGTCTTTCTATTGGATTATCTACCAGCTATACTGCGATCCCCAAGACGTCTGCCAAGCATGGGGATTATGGCAATGTCTCCCTTTTAAAGTGGAGGCCATTTGTTCAGCAGTGGACGTGGTTTCACTGCTGATGATAAAAAAACATGTGTGCTATTCACACGTGGTAGAAGTGAAACTTGAAAAAAATACTGTCGCTTTTTTGTTTCGTCGACTTTCAAATCACAACGATGCTAAAGAAGTTTTCACTTCAAATAGATTAACGACCGATGATTCCGATCTGCACCATGTTAACACGCGAACCGCATAAGCGCGATCACGCATCGACCGCTGACCGATTAAAGTCTACTATATTATCCAATGTCGGTGACAAGTCGTCCGCGCGTAGCCGGCCTAATGCAAGACAATGCGCCGCCGACGCGAAACGCACGCTTTCCCATTTTCAAATAACAGATGAACGATCATTATCTCAACACAAGATGTAATTTAATCACTTAATTGGTACATTAATTTCGGAAGCCTAACGAGTTATTAATTATGCGACACTGAGAACGCACGGAGAGACATTTCGTAAAAGAAATCGATAAAGGATTACTAAATGGTAGCTCAATTTTTCAAGGGTCTAGGACGCACAAGGGTAGGGGCTATGGGTGTGTACTAAATGCCACTACAAGGCAGGTGACGACGCGGTGTAGGCCCTGCGTTGTCACGAGCACCATGACAGTGTCGTGGGGAAAGTGCATTTTTCCTCCCCCCGGGACATGCTCGAGTGAGTTTCTGGCGATGAATACTGCTAAGGTCCGAACGGTCTGCCTAGGGCTGGGGTGGCGAACCTTAACGTAACAACGTGACATTTTTTATAAATAAATGTTTAATAAGGCCATAGACGTGCCATCAAATAATTTAAAGTTAAAATTATTTATCTTATTATGATTAAAGAAAGGAAATCATTTATGGAAACTAAATATTTACAGTTTACATAATGATTTCTGATACTTACGCGAATATTACACATTTACAGTTTATTTACAAATATGTATACTTAAACTAGGTAAAAAACTTCCTCCAAGTTGTCGCCGCACTGGGAGTGAAGGAACCTACCTAAAAGACTGGCGGCATTACCCCTTTGTATAGCCAAGCTTATACGTTGGCAGAAAAAGTTACCAGCCCGACAGGAGATCCCTGAGACTTCGATAAGTTTGGATGTAATTTCTTTCACCAAACCGTGCGTCTTATGAGACCAAGGCCCCATGGTCTCCACGGCAAAGGGCGCAAAAATATAGCTCGAGCCTAGAGCTGCATACTTGCGTCGCTTTGCATCACTAGCGGTCGTCGCAGACTCTCCAGCCGCCCTGCAAGTTGCCGGGGTGTGGGACGCAGCAAGTGTGTCGATACATAACACATTATGATTAATATTTTTTTCAAAAATGTATTTTCTTGTTTTCAGTAAATTTTCATAAAAGAAGTATTTTTTTCTTGGTGCATAGTGAACTTTGTAAACGGTGGCGTGCCCGAAATATTGTGTCGCGTGTCATCATGGGTACGCGTGTCATTGGTTCCCACATAACCCGGTCTCCACCCCTACGGAGTACCTTTTGAAGGTTTCCTCCTCGACAGCATTAAAAGGGTTGTTTTATAAATAAAAATTTACTCAGAAAATGTTTATTACCCATGTTGTACTAGTTATCTTAAAACACAGTACTACGTTTTTCCCTAAACGAGTCAGCAGAGCTACATTATCAACGTTATTTCGTTCGCCAGTCATATAAGCTCCCATGTGATGGGGTGGGGGCGAGTCGACTGGATCCATAATTCGAGTGTCAGACTCGCACAGCTCACCAATAAAGTCTAATTTAACGATGGCACCATTCTTTTTAGACTGCATGACAATCCACAAACTAAATGATCCATAACAATGTTTTTGGGGTCATCGCACTTATGTTTATCTTGTTTTTCTAAACGACGTGTTAGGGTTGTCACAGTGGGGAATGTATCAGTTATTTGCGTAACCTTATCTGTATTTTGTATTTCATCACCCTGCCTTAGGGAGGAGTGATGTTTTGTGAGTGTGTATATTTCTTTGGCACGGCCTGAAAACGCGACAGCGTGATGATTTTGACATAAATTGACATGCTGTTAGATTCGTGTTAGTTGTGAAAGACATTATCAATGAGTTTTAGGCCACCATTTAGTTTTTTGACACTACTAATTGCTTAGCTGTAGAAGAACTAACACTGCGGGCTGGTGGTAGATGAAATTCTTTCTGTTTCTGAAATCCTAGCTCCCACACGGATTAATGGATTTGAGTTTTCTTTTTCAGATAAAGTAAGTGGCCTTCCAGGAATGTCATCGCAATGTCAGATCGAGGGTACCTACGTATAAGCGACATGTCTAAAACCATGTTTTACAGAGAGCGAGTTGAAGATAACTAAAATTATATATTTTTAACATATTGAAATTGACTTTTAAATAATAAGCGGTTCTATCTAATGTCATTATTAGTTTCTAAGTTATTAATATTAACGGACTTCAAAAAAGGAGGAGGTTCTCAATTCGTCTGTATATATTTTTTTTTTATAGAAAATTTGATAGATGACTGTTTCTACGTTGATTTTAGTAAGAGTTAAGCCTGACATGGCAAAGTAATGCAACATAGGTACCTACTAAAAATGATAAAATATAATATGTACCTAATATTTATATTATATAATACTTGCTACATTAATTATCAAACAAGTAATAAGTTTTAACAACTAAAACCCGACTACGGATATAATCGCAGTCTAAAATGTGATATTATATAGCCTATAACAAGCGGACAATCAAGACACTTCTAACTACACCCTACTTGTCAAATTGTGTTATGTGGATTAGAAGATATGCGGGAACAGATGAACATAAGTACATACATTCTTGTTAAAATCATAACCCTCCCTCCGTTCCCTAGTCGGGTAATAATTTACTAGGCTTTATTTATAGCCTTATCAAATAGATACATTTTGATATACCTAACTCTTTATAGGTACGTGGTAAGTTGCCAAGAGAGGCGCTGTAACTCAGTAAACCACGTCATGAATAGGTATGTACGAGTACATATCCGTATTTACGACACATATTTGTCAAATCTTTCAGAGTTGTTCCCATTTTCACTTTATTTAGCTCGTAAAATAATTTATATTTGAATAAAAAATTAATTCAGCAAATTAATGAATAAAACCAATTAATAAAAATTATATTCTATCACCAAGCAATATTGTGTAATTATCTTCTATCACCAATCAATATTCTGTAATTATGTTCTACTTACCACCAAGCAATAATCTGTAATTATGTTCTATCACCAAGCAATAATGTGTAATTATGTTCTATCACCAAGCAATATTGTGTAATTATGTTCTATCACCAAGCAATAATGTGTGTTTTGACTTGACTTGACTTTTTGTTCTGACATGTAAACTTATTTAACTTATACGCGGCAACCCTACCCCATGTGTGGGCACAGTGGTCCCTTTGTCCATTTGTCTGTACAAAGCTCTTGATTGTGGAGAGAGTATTTTATAAGGAACATCCTGGTGAATGTTTAAGTTCCGGTCTTACGGGTAACATCACTAGTCTTAATTCAAAAGGACTTTTGACTTTTTAAAATAGTTTTGTCCATGCAAAAATCACTTTAGTAACTGATACTTTCAAGAGCATTTAAGGATTTTTTTAAAATTAAGATTAATAATTTTAAATAGCAGTCAGCTCAGTGCGGGCGAGCGCTTGCCTTGGAAACAAGGTGCGCAGGTTCGAACCCCGGCGTTTTTTTTTTTTTTTGGGAATGATGGACGCTGTTAGCCGCAGATGGCCATTGCAGCTTCACCGGACAATAGGAGGCGAGCGCTTGAAGCGCTCTAGCCTTTACGGCAGAAGTAGCGACGAGCACAAGGGCACCTCAGGGAGGCACGGCCTCGGCTTGGGCTGTCGCTTAAGAGCGAACCCCGGCGTGTGCGAATCGTCTTTGTGCGATTGTTACTAGTTTTCAGAGAAGGAAAACATCGTGAAGAAACCTGCATGTCTGAGAAAGTCTAACTAGCATTAGAATGACGCGTGAAGTCCACCAACCCGCACTTGGCCAGCGTAGTGGATTATGGCCTAAGACCCTTCATCTTGCGGGGAGGCCCGTGCCTAACAGTGGGACAAAAAACAAGGACTGGTATTATTAATTTTAGAGCTAACTTTAATGTGCATGTATATTAATATGTTGGGACTGTATTTATTTAGGGTAAGTACATTTTTGTAGATTTCTCCTGCGAATGGATACAGGAGCATATAATGATGATAAGACGGGAGGAGTTGCCGTAATCCCCACGCTTGGCAGGCGGCCTGGGGATCGCAGTATAGGTGGAAGATAAATCCAAAAGAAAGACGCTGCTTCCTTCTTCTTGTTCTCGCCTAGTCGTCTCTTACGACACCCAACGAGAGGAGATGAGGGGACGCAATTCTAACCCGGCACCCCCACGGGTAAATACTAATGTATAATTATGTAGTAATAATGACTCGCATTTTGCTTCTTTGGCTGCTATTTCTATGAGCCCTATAGATGTCCTTATCAATATCCACTATTAGGAATATGTGCTAGAATTGGTCCTTATTATAAAGAAAGGACCACACATTTGAGGACTGTGTTGCTAGATTAAGGAAAGAATGCCTAAGCCCCAGCTTAGCACAACACCCCGCATAGTTTTACTTTCGACCCTAAAGCGATCTAATAATAAATTCGAATTGTTGGCGTTCAGCCAAACGCACTCGCCGAGTTTGGGGTTGTGAAACTAATTTTAACTTAGAGTCCCGAGTTCATTGCATTTTTACACCAATGCCTTAGAAGGGCTTCTTGAAGTTGGTATGTTTTTCGGATAGTGACCAATTTGATGTTTATTTTGATAGTTTATTACCTTTTTTTAGGAATTATTATCTTTATACTTTCTTCTTTAGTTTAGGGTTCCATACCTAAAAGGTAAAAGAGGAACGCTTATGGTGAGACTTCGTCTGTCTGTCACACCTATATACTTATTTCAGGAACCACTGACGCTATCGATTTGAAACTTGGAATAGTTTTAGATCTTACTTACCCAACCTCATCGGAAATAAAAAAATAGTTTGTTTCTTTTATTTTCTTTTAAGGTCGAAATGGGTCATCAAAATTTTCAAGTGATTATTAATATAGGGTGGGGTATCATATGAAAGGGCGTCATTTGCACATCTCAAAACAGATTTTTATTTTAACTAGACCCCACAGATTGCAATAACCATGCCAGTCCTGTCAAGACGAAAGCCCATCCCGAAACCGTGACTCCTTGAGGTGCCCTTGACCTTGGAGTGTCCCTGCCCTTCAGCACTCACTCCTCTCGTCCAGTGTCATAACTATTGCTACCTTTCTGGCTGGAACGCTTTTGTCACGTAGTGGCGTTTTCGTTCGATCCTTAACTACATACGTCGTCGTAAAGTAAACACGGAGTACTTTTCATAAGAATTACTTGTATATATTTTATATAGTATACATTGACATTAAACGAATATTTATTTGACAATACTGTTTTCTTCACAGTAATATAGTTACCATAGCAACTAGACACTTCTTTTTTAGAGTTCTTTTAATTACAAAGCAGGTTTTATTCCAACACTTTCCCTAATTAATTTGAACTAGTAGTTGCTTGGTGTAGTCCAATCTTGTTGGATAATTCTTTGTGGCGCGGTCTTGGAACTGGCTTCGTAAGAATATCTGCGAGCTGCTATCTGAAAAGGTTGATGGATATGATTCTACTATACATACGTAGTCGTTCAGTTTTTCAGGTCGTCTGATTTGACCTCTGTCACGCAAGTTGTATCTATGAGAATCAGCAGCGTCATGAAATTCTTCCTCATCCACCACTTCTTCTGGCGCATATACTTCGCTATCAACTGTTTGTTCACTGTGTTCTACATCTCCCTCGTTTTCGATTGTTGATGGATTCTGTTGCGTTCCGATTTGAGAAGCCGTATCTTCATTATTAGTTGTCTTTTCTACTGGAATTTGTAATGTGTATTCTCTGGAATTTGTATCAGTTTCTACACAAGACGGGTCAGTGTCAACTAATTGAAGTGGCTTTTCATCGAAAATGACATCACGTGAACGAACAAGCATGTTTCTCTTTCCATCAGTGATCCAAACTCGGTAGCAGTCTTCATCATAGCCAATAAGTCTACCTTTAGTGGCTTTTTTGTCTAGTTTCTTCCTCTTATGTTTTGGTATGTGGGCGTAAGCAGTGCTACCTATTATACGAAGATGTTTTATAATTGGTTTCTTCCCAAACCAAAGTTCATAAGGAGATTTGTTTGTGCTTGTCGGACCGGTTCTATTCAGAACATATGCGGCAGTGTTGATGAGTTCTGCCCATAGATGTTGTGGCAGTGGTTCGTGAGCATACATCATTGAACGTGCAGTTTCAACAAGGGTCCTGTTCTCTCGCTCACTCGAACCGTTTTGTTCAGGTGTGTAAGGAGTAACAAGTCTATGTTTTATTCCATGCGTATTCAAGATCTTACGAACTGACTCCTTGTCGAATTCTCCGCCATTGTCGCTGAGTAGACATTTTACATTATATCCTGCTGTCTTTGTCTGAGCTAGCATCAAGGCGAGCTTATCCTTGACTTCAGACTTGCGTCTCAGGAAATATACCATACGGTAACCTGTAAAATCATCCTTAAACAAAACGTAATATCGTAACTTAGAGCAACTCGGTTCAAATGGTCCACAGACGTCTGTGTGAATGATCTCTCCTGGTTCTGTTGCTCGAGTTCTTGTGCCGAATTTAAGTCTATGTGCTTTCCCGTAAATGCAGCCATCACAGGTTTCCTTGTCAAGAGGCAGATCTAACCCCAGTTCGCGCTTAACTGTAGCTTTTACATGTCTCTTGTTCTGATGTGCAAGCCTTTCATGATAAAGCTGCATAGTTGCTAAGGTCGCATAAACTTCTGGCGGGACATCTGATGATATATTTGCAACTTGTAGCCTATATAAACCACCATGTTTCTGTCTCTTACCAATCAAACAAGCTTCTCCATTGACAGAGACTATGCATTCATCTGTCGTTGATGAGAAAAAACTTCTTGGATGCTTGTCATGTAACGCTAAAACTGAAAATAAATTCTTATTTATAGCAGGAACGTACCAAACGTCTTTAAGGGTAATTCTAATTGTCTTCCCTTTAACACTTGCCTCGAGTACTACTGATCCTTTGCCTTTAGCACTAATTGCATTGCCATTAGCAGTCATTACAGTACGGTTCTCGTTAAAGTGTTCGTAATCATGGAACATATCTGGTCGATTAGTAACATGGCTCGTGGCGCCGTTATCCACGTACCAGTTTCCAGAGTCATGTTCGCTTGAATAAACTTCTGTGTTTGCTACTGATAGCAAGACCATGTTTGCGGATTTTGAAGTTGACGGTGTTGGTTCTGGATTACAGCCTTTTGAAGGTTTTCCATCTTTGATCCACTGTTGACAGTTTCTCACACGATGACCTTTTGTATGGCAGTAATTGCACTTCAACTTTTTGTCCTTCTCGACAGTAGACTGAATTCCACTGGATTTTGTAACAAACGCTTCTTGCATATCATTATTACGCGCCGTTGCGCGTTCAAATGCACAGAGATGGCTCGTAAGAGTTTCAACATTTCGTTCGGATGTAGGTAGCAACAGCCAGCTGCTTCGGAAAGATAAGTAGGATTCATCTAGAGTATCAAGAATTTTACATATTAATAGTAAATCTGGTAGCTCCTTGTTGTTATCCCTCTTTAGCTCTTGATTCAGCTGTGTCCATATATTCTTTAGCTTGGACATGTGTGTAGCCAAATCATCTGCTGCATCCTTTTTGTAACCAAAAAAGCTCATACATAGATTATATGCTTTATCTTCGTCGGTTCCATCGAAAAGTCTATGTAACTCCAGCCATATTTCACGACTACTCGTAAACCGCATTACCTTTCTTAGGGTATCCTCCTGCATGTTGGTAGTTAATAAAAGGACGGCACTTGTGTCACCTTTGTTAAAGCGCTCCACATTCGCATTGTATGCACTTATATCGGCATCGCCAGCTCCGGCGGCTGGTGCTATGGGTTTCTGGAATGAGCCTTCCACTACCTCTAACGCATGAGGCACCATACGTAGTAGGGACGTGACTTTGAATTTCCATGTATCCCAATTCGATTTTCCTATAACGTTTTCCATAGTTAAAGATTATAGTGCTGTAACATAACCTGTCACGTAGTGGCGTTTTCGTTCGATCCTTAACTACATACGTCGTCGTAAAGTAAACACGGAGTACTTTTCATAAGAATTACTTGTATATATTTTATATAGTATACATTGACATTAAACGAATATTTATTTGACAATACTGTTTTCTTCACAGTAATATAGTTACCATAGCAACTAGACACTTCTTTTTTAGAGTTCTTTTAATTACAAAGCAGGTTTTATTCCAACAGCTTTAAGCGCTCGCTCTCTTAACCGGTGAAGCTGTAATGGCCACCTGCGGCCAACAGCGACTGTCCTCCCAAAAAAAAACCTATAGCTATCTGCTATTGTAGCCTCCATGGCGCAGTGGGAAACCACTTGCTTTGCAAACCGGAGGTCACAGGTTCGAATCCTGGGGGCCAACATCTTTGTGTAGTTGTTCCTTACTGGCTAGGACAATGCAGGCCGGATCACCTGATTGTCTGTAACGTAAGATAATCCATGCGTCGGATGGACCTGTAAAAAGTCCTAACCTCTCCCCCGGTCGTGTAAGTCTTCCGTCCCATCGGATTTTGCGAGGAGGTATAAATAAAGAGAGAGAGTGCACTGGTGTCAGCAGTGCCAGTTGTGTACGCGAGCGCTTGTGCACTATAATATCTCCCGCGTAGATGGCTGATCTTTAGAAAGATTGGGGCTGCTGTGATCGTATCAACCAGGAGGACAATATTATTATCTGCAATTAAAAGTAACCGTTTATAAAAAAAAAACCTGCAGATATGGGCCTTTTGGTCTAGTGATGAGATACAAAACTACGCAGAGGCATATAGGTTCGATTCCCGCCCTTGACAAATTTTGATATGCATCAACATGGTATGCTTATATGACTAGTATGAATTATCTGCTCACAGATGCCCATGTGCGGATTGACCAGGGATATTATTATTATAGGTTCTTTAATAAATATTCTATTCTATTCTAGTGGCGACCACGAACCTCCCGCTAGGTGGACAGACAAGACAACACTGCGCGTCGCTTGTAACTGGTGGATACAATTAGCCACTTGTCGATCACTGTAGCGTTCCAAGGGGGAGGCCTATGGTGATGATGATGATGAGTATTATGCCATTCGAAGGCTTAATGTTGTATTACAAGAAAATACTTCGCTTATTACCTTGATACCTACTGTAAATTAATGAAATAACAATAATTTTCCTTATAAGCACTTATAAAGACCTACATAATTATAGTTCTCTATACCACACAGTTCCTATACACAGTTATTCGTCATCGATATTTAAGTCTGAGAACCAAGTCGCGTGAGGAGTGTGAATGAATATGTTCTACCCGTTTGGCATTCGAAGAATCGATTATAATCGATTAGATAGAATCAACATCAATATTAATAAACAGAATTGAGATATGGTTTAATATCTCACTACAATTCTACGAAAGTTTGACTAATGAATGGCTCAGCTGTGAATGGGGTAAGTTTTAAGGCGTTTATGCAGAAATTTCGGCATCGATATCGGAGGATATCGGAGGGATATCCGAGTTACCACCACTAGGGCAAGCAACGAAACGCCACGTAGGCCCTGCGACGACGATTATTTATTTTTATTATCTAAATCGAACTTATCTATTACACTTTTTTATTTCAACAATGCCGCTGAAGGGTTGTCCACTCAGCATGTGTCGCGTTGCTCCTATTTGGAACAACGACGCTGATCTTCTGTGGAAACTCGTTAGCGAGAGCGCATCTGACCGCTACAGCATACACCGAACGTTTAACAAATAAAAGAAAAAAGAAAAAATGACAAGCACAACAATGAGATATACAAAAACATGAAGTAAACAATTACCTAAAGGTGACGGCTTTAGTCTATGAGTGTCGGGGGAAGCGTGCTCTTTTGCCATCTAAGCGGGAGATATTATACTGCACAAGTGCTTGCGTTGACACAAGTGCACTCTCTCGTCCTTTACTCTCACAATCTGATGGGATGAAAGACCGACTCGACCAGGGAGAAGTAGGTATGCCTGATCATCTGATGCATGGATCATCATACTTTAAAGACAATCAGGTGATCGGCCTGCATTACCCTAACCTGTAAGGAACAACTATATACAGATGTTGCTCCCTGTGGGATTCAAACCCGCGACCTCCGGTTTGCAAAGCAAGCATTTCCCACTGCGCCACCATGGCTACAATCTTCTTTGTCGTAACCTTGGACGTAATGCGCGCTTGACAGAGCTGTCGTGGCCGTTATGTAGTGTCACTAGGTGCAGATGTCAAGCGCGTCAAGACTTGTCGCCATCTCTCTCTCTGCTTGCCGTCATCCTGGTGCACTCATGCAAGGGACCACCCAGCCAGCGCAGATATAATTTGGTCGTTCCATCGCATAGGTGACCGCCCGCGCGATCTACTACCTTCTACTATGCCATACTATTATTAATAATCTATACTTAAGTATAATAAAACAATGTAACAGGTCCAATTCTGTACATTGAAGATATTTTGAAAATTTTGTTTGATGGGCATTCTATAACCGATACTAAAGCTAAAAATGTATTTTTTTTTTATTTTTGTCTGTCTGTCTGTATCACGGCTGAGCATCACGCCGAAACTACTGAATGGATTCAAATGAAACTTGGCATGATTTGAGATCTTACTACGAGGTAGGACATAGGATACTTTTTATCCCGTAATCTAGCACGGTTCTTTTGGGAGAGGGGATTAAAGTCAAAATGGGTACTTGGTTATACGCTTGGTCCGATTTTAACAATTTTTCATTATAATTATAATAAATATTTGTAAGGGAATACTCATAGACAGTTGTTAACAATGTTTGGAAATCGATCGGATTAAGCAACGTTAGGTAAGGTCATTAAATATGTAGATGGGTGACCGTTTAACGCCATTTGAACTAAACGTCTCCGTGCTTCGGAGGGCAAGTACAAAGTGGGTCCAAGTTTTTAACCGACTTTAAAAAAGGAGGTTTCGTAAACACAGCGCGGGCGGAGCTGCGTGGGTCAGCTAGTTATTAATAATTATTAAAATAAAATGACCTGACATTCGTCTATACATACGTCTATTATAATCTATTCTAGTTCAATAAACAAATCGAATGAACACTGTTATGATTGACCTACAAGATTCGTACAGTTTTTTAATGGGTTCCGTAAGTAAAAGTAATGTCTGAATGTCGAATTCAATTATTTAATGCAAATAGGCTTAACGCCAGCAATTTAGAACGGTCATTTTTAGGGCTCACATACCTAAAAGGTAAAAAAGGAACCCTTAGGCTCAATTCACACCAAGATGGCAGCGGCCGGCAGAGCACTTTCAGTGTGAAAGAATTTTAAACTTTATCTACAATACGTGAAAGACCAGTGTCGTTTGAAAAGCTAGGCGCCGCGGGCGGCCGCTTGAGGCCACCCACCCATCTAGGGGCTAACTAAAAACAAGGGCAGCATCTCTCTGTTGGTTTACCTACCACCTATACTGCGATCCCAAGACGCCTGCCAAACGCGGGGATTATTGCAATCCCTCCCTTTTAAGGAGAGACCATTGTCCAGCAGTGGACGTCTTTTTGCTACTGATGATTCATATACATTACTTATTTGTCTTTTATTATTATGAAAGTATTTCACCGGTCGAATTTCGTGAATATAGATCACGTATTACGGTACCCTAAATATACCGGATTAGGCATTTCGATGTATTTACATGTGTGCGTAGGTGTTGGTCATTGACCCCGCCGCGTGTAGTCACTAAAATCCGGGCAATAGGCACTTTATGGGCACTTTAGATTACAAGGGGACACTTGAAGTGTCGCCGATTGACGAGGTCTTTACATAATGTATCTTTTAAGCTAGATAAATATTGTTTTACAGTTATTGAATACGGCGCTCATACGGTCATTGCTGTACTTTAATCGATGAGTAGGTTAAGCAACGTCAAGCAAGGTCAGTCTTTAGATGGGTGACCGATTAGTGGCATTTGTTCCATACCATTTTTGGACGCATTAAAGTAATTTTACTATTCATGTAGCAAAAAAAACAAACCGCAAAACTAAGTTTGTTTGTCGAGGTTTTTTAGGATTACTAAAAAACTGTACTACTTAGAAAGATCATTTTGTTTTTTCTTTAAAATATAGATAAACATGTATTATTCATAATTACTTCAGATTTTTCCCTTCACAAACTTCGGAGATAAGGGTGGGAATGGTATTTTGTTTGACATTTTTGATTATTAGCCAAAAACTACGTAACATTAACCAAAATAAAAATCAGTTTTGCGATTTGCAAATGAAGCCCTTTCATATGATTCTCATTTCGACCCCCGTTATAAAAAAATTAAAAGAAAAAAAAATATTTTTTATTTGCGATGGGGTTGGGTATGGAAGATCTAAAACTATTCCAAGTTTCAAATCGATTGTTTCAGTGCTTCTTGAAATATATACAGGTGTGACCTCAGAGTAATTAGAATGGAGCTAGTATCGCGTCGATTTGCCGAACAAATTTTTCGTGGCCCTTTTGCGGGGTGCGGGAGACGAAGTAAACACACATAGATACAATTTCACGCATACCCACACTATAATAAACTCGCAACACATTCAAAAAGATACGCACACAAATAAAGAATGACCTGAACATATGAACAAAATTTGGCAGAGGGGTTAGCGCATCATGCTATCTCCAGTGGTATCTCCTCTAAGGGTGTGACAGACAGACAGACGAAGACA
Source organism: Furcula furcula (assembly GCA_911728495.1). Classification (NCBI taxonomy): domain Eukaryota; kingdom Metazoa; phylum Arthropoda; class Insecta; order Lepidoptera; family Notodontidae; genus Furcula; species Furcula furcula. Next base: position 3,409,057 of record OU452264.1, on the reverse strand, counting down.
GTCCATATGGGTTCCTTTTTTAAATAAATAAATAAATAATAAACTATTTTAAAAAAATAAAAACCGACTTCAAAGTAAATTATCTAAAAAGCATAAAATAACAAAAATATATTGAAGTCGGTGTCAGCTAGTGTAAGGCCCAATTCACACCAGAAGAGCAGCGGACGGAAGCGGCGCGGCGCGCACTTTCACTGTGAAAGAATTTTAGACTTTATCTACAATACGTAAAAGACCAGTATCGCTTGAAAAGCTCAAAGGAGCCGCGCGACTCATCAAAGCGGCCGCCCGCGGCTGCGCGAACGTCCGCGCGGCTGCGCGGGCATCCGCGCGACTGCGCGAGCGGCCGCGCGACTGCTCGAGCGGCCGCGCGGGCATTCGTGCGGCTACGGGGACTCGCGCCGCACAGTGGACGGAAAAACGAGGTTCCCTTTCATAGGATTTTTGAAAAATTATAATAGTAGTGTATGATTTCTTGGTAAACCGTACGATATTAAAGTTTTGGAAATGATAAGCTTAGTTAAGATAACAACTGAATTTATTATATAACTTAACTAAATTAATGAATTGTATGAATAAAATGAATTAGTGAGCACGCGCGGTTTTCTTGCCACCGATATATGCGAACTGATGAAGAGTTTAATTAGGCTACGCGTGCCGAGTAAAATGCATACGCATCAAATTATACGGTCACTCTGCATCGTGCATTACCCCGAACTTTCCCGTTCAAAAGATATGAATAAATTAAAAATGCATATTTGGACGATGTTTTAAAACGCACACGTGGTAATGTACCTCATTTTTTTTTACCCTTGATCCCTGATAGACAACAAACCTATATGACTATCTATCTTGACAAAAAGCGTACTTATTCATAACGTATGGATAAATTAACCATTGAATTTACACGACAAATAATGCGATATGAATTAATTATATATTTATTTGCAAGAATATAGGTAGCTAAGCTAATAGCTTCTTCTTCTTGTTCAAAAAGAAGTGCTATGATAACCAATTCCATTTTAAAAAGTTTTTTACTGTTAGTTTATTTACTCCAAAACAAAAAAAACACACCGTGTGTCGAACGAATCTACAAACTAGACTGAGCCAGCGGCGCGGCGGCGGCGCGAAGCGGCCGGTAGCGGCGCGAGGCGGCTGCGAGCGGCCGGGCGCGGCCTCTTGCGCCTGCTCTGCCGGCCGCGTCACGCCGCTGCCAGCCGCTGCGCGCCGCTTCTGGCCGCTGCCGGCCGCTGCCATTCTGGTGTGAATTGAGCCTAAGTGTCAGGTAACATGATGTGCTAGCACCTTAGAGGAGATACCACAGGAGATAGCATGATGCGCTAACCCCTCTGCCAAATTTTGTTCATATGGTCAGGTCATTCTTTATTTGTGTGCGTATCTTTTTGAATGTGTTGCGAGTTTATTATAGTGTGGGTATGCGTGAAATTGTATCTGTGTGTGTTTACTTCGCCTCCCGCACCCTGCAAAATTGCCACGAAAGATTTGTTCGGCGAATCGACGCGATACTAGCTCCATTCTAATTACTCTGAGGCTAGCACCGACTTCAATATATTTTTGTTATTTTATGCTTTTTAGATAATTTACTTTGAAGTCGGTTTTTATTTTTTTTAAATAGTTTATTTAACACTTTTTAGTGAGTTTTATTTTATTACTATAAAAGGTATCAGCACTATATAATAGGTATCACAAATCGAACGTCTACGTTCCAGTAACTTAGTGAAAACATAAAAAAGTCTATGTCTCTTAAACTACTGCACCGATTTTGATGAAACTTGTACTCTTCCCTAAGTTGAAAAATACTCTACTATTGCAAAAAGAATTTTTGAAATCGGACGTGTAGTTTCTGAGAAACCCGTGGACAAACCTACATACATACATACATATATACATACATACATACATACATACATACATACACACACTCGTAAAATTTGGTATATTTGTTTAGAAGCCCACATAGACTAACATATATGAATATTGCGCATTTTTATTAATATTACATACATACGCGTCGAATAGAGAACCTTCTTTTTGAAGCCGGTTAAAAATCAATTTATTGCCACCTACAAACTAATTACTAAACATTTTTGTGCACGTGTAAGAAACATGGGGCATCAGGGGTAGACTCAGTAGATGCTGCATGCACACTGTGACGTGTGCACACAGCGCTGTTTTTCAGTTTACCCCTTTGCTCGGACTAGTTCTTCGCCGAGAGACAAAAAAACTGTATCAAGTGTGCCTAAAAACTATGTTATTATTACTTCTGCCGTAACAATTCTCACTATGCTTAACAGAATAACATAAAACTATACAATGACAAAAGAGAGAGAAAAAAAAGAGTAGTTTAGCTTTATAAGCACGAGCGATCTTTCATGCATTTGAGTGTATTTATGAGTGTGTGTGTGAGTTTGTATGAGTGTGAGTATATGTGTGCGTGTTTCAGTATGTTGCGTGCGTATTTTATGGTATGATTCCAAAGGTAACTTCAAAGTTATGCCTTTGACGATCAAGTAGGTTTGTTTTTAGTAGTTTTTTAAATACTTTGGAACTTAATTTTGTCCTTAAAGGGGGCGGTAGATCATTCCAGATCTTTGACGCTCTATATTTGAAGCAAACTTTAAAACCAGCTGTATTATGCTTGGGGATGACAAGAGTGTTTTCTATTTTTGATCTGGTATTTAAAGTATGTACATCTTTCGACCATCTAAATTTTTCGAAAAGGTATTCGGGCTTTTTGCTCCATATTAACTTTTGTATGGTGCAAGCTATATGGAGTTCCTTACGCAATTTCATATTTAGGATGCCTTTATGGACTAGGTAAGGCGTTACATGTTCTCGTTTAGGTATGTCAAAACAGAAACGAGCGCACGCATTTTGAACTCTTTGGATTGCCGCTTCAGTCTTTACCCACAGCCTCGGCCCGTATACTGCGCTACAATAATTTAGCGGTGAGAGAACTAAGAGGTCACACAGTAAAATTCTAACGTCTTCCGAAATGTATTTCCTACTGGGATATAACGTTTTCAATTTATAGAAAGCATTCTTTATTTTTTCATTTACGTGTTTAACAAACCTCATCTCTCCGTCTAATATTAAACCCAAGTTCCTAGCATCTGCTTCTATCGGTATATTTGTTCCATTAACTGTTAACTTTGGGTCGTGTACCAAAACTTTATTGATTTGTGCCTTCGTACCGAGAACCATCATTTTTGATTTTGCCGGGTTTAAGATCAAAGAATTACGTACAGACCATTTAAAGATCGCATCCAGATCCTTGTTGATTTGCATCATAGCACTTACTGTATCTTCCGGTTTAAAGCTGTGATAGATTTGTGTGTCATCTGCATAAAGGTGCATTTTACCTTTTAGGTATCGCTGGAATTTCGTTTTAGGGTTCAAAAACGAAATTCCAGCGACTTACAAGACGAGGTGGTACCCACCTGGACAGTGTCTTGCAAGAGACCTACCATCCATTTAATGTATAATATACATTGCATGATACTGCATAGATATGCCATTAGCGCACGAAAAGTGAAGACACAAAATTCACCCAAATGGGTGAACCACCATATATATAAAATGTAACAAACGTGGCGTGTGCCCACAAAACAATCCTACACGCTAACCTTACCTTAAAATCAAGTAAAATACCTTCATGCGTATTTAGAAAATGCAGAAAAGTAAATAATAAGGTAGGGACAACACACCTTGATAGCCATAGGGGTTTCCGGGTAAGAACAGCACCCTTCCATCTCTTCCCGTCGAGTACTGTTATTAAATACCTTTTTTTTTTTGGGAATGATAGACGCTGCTGGCCGCAAATGGCCATTACAGCTTCACCGGACAATGTTCAGGAGCTGTCGGCGTGTTTCCGGTACTGGATTCAAAAATTATATTTTATATTTTGAAATAACTCTTGAATTATTGCGAAAAAAATAAAAAAAATAGTTTTACTATAAAACTTTTAAATGATTATTTATTATTTATTTATTTATTTTATAATTTTTGTACACTCAATAAAATTACAGGAAAACGGAAATATAGGAAAGGCACAGCTTATTAGCTTATGATCTTTCCATTTATCACAAAAAAAAAAAACTAATACCCAATGGAGGGAGGCATCAGGCCCCCTAGACAATGTAACATTCTACAATCGCTATCGCTAATAGAAAGTATAAACATGTAACATGTATGAGAATGACATATGTCATCGAAAAATCACGTGACAAATTGTAGGGAATTGACACCGTTAGCGAATGAAGAAATAGATTCGCTATGAAGCGATTGCATCTTGTCTAGGCCCTCAGGCCTAAACCACTCCAAAACTTTCTCTAGCAAAAGGGTGGACTGTAAGCAGATCACAAATAAGGCACCTAATAGGTGCACTCACGGGACATTTTGGTACCAATGAGCACCTTCACAGAATGAGGCTAACTACTATTGATACTTGAAGATTATGTAAAGGTGAAAAAGAGTCAATGTGACACATATTGTGTGGCTGCGACGTTCTTGCGAGACGTAGATTGGGTCATCTAGCCTATCCTACACCAGATGATTATGTACAGCTCCAGGCTGGCGCAATCGTTGCGTACCTGAGGGAACTCTTCGACACGCCAGCTAAAGAGTAAGGGCTAGGGCATGCACAATGGATCCAACTGGGTCGAAGTGCGTTCCAGTGGTTTACCGGGCCCGATTCTTAGCCACCAATAATAGAATAGAATACTGGCCATATGAAATCAAATGTGTGGAGAAACTGCTACAGATTACTCTCAATTCAATCAGCTCCCGTTACAAGAAGGCGAGCGATGTGTACGCTAACTAATTAATGGGGTCAGTCCTCCCATAGCGGTCGCGGTCGCGGGTCGCTGCGCGCGCATGCTTCACAGTTCACAGATAACATAACGTCTGAATGGAGCCTTCTATACTTTAATTTATCACTACCACAGATATAGATATCACTACATTATAAAACAAACTCCGCCGCGTCTGTCTGTCTGTTTGAGTACACTGAAGAACTACTGAATGGATTTTCATGTGGTTTTCACCAATAGATATGAGAATTCATGAGAATTTTTTTTGATAAGTATATAATTTGTGAAATTGGTTTGGGTAAATCGGTTTAATTACAATAATATTTTTTGTCGAAAAAAAATAAGTGTCGAAAAAAGCGCGGGCGGGTTAAGATAATGTATGAGAAGCTAGAAAGTTGCATATTGCTGATGAGAAGATGCTTTTCAATTACTTCTTATTACTTAACTTTTTTTATTTAATATAAGTATTATTTATCCTTTAAATTATTAATAAAGATTTTATTGTCAATCAATATAAGGAACGTAGGGTATGGACGTATGGACCGTCAGCTTGGCGGGTTATATGGCTTGGTAGGTAGCTGACACGTCAAGTTAGTTTCATTTGAAAGTGTAATATTACCTATACATATAAAATTACTTGTCCTGACTGACTGACTGACTGATTCATGAACGCACAGGCCAAACCGCTGGACCTAGAAAGCTGAAATTTGGACAGTAGGTTCTTCTAATGTCGTAAGCATCCAGTAAGAAAGGGTTTTTGAAAATTCCACTCTTAAAGGGGTTAAATGGGGGTGTAAAGAAAAATTGCGGGCGTAGCCGCAGGGAGTTGCTAGTCGTAAATACCAGGAAACAAAAAAAAATCTTTGATCGAGAATGAAGCAAAAAAATTGGAATGATGTGAACACAGTAAAATGACTTTATTTAATTTTTGTATTAGGTATAAGGAAGTATGATATTTTTTTGGACATTGCTGTGTTTATACTCAATTTGCTGTAGCTTTCCTCTATTATAGATAAAGTATACGATAATTGAAATAAATTTACTTACTTTGAACCGAATGAATAAATATTTGGAATTTAGGGCCAAAAAGTGGGGCCAACGCGGAATAAATCGTTAATTTTATGCCGCAACGACCGTAGAGTAAGTTGTTGGAACAAGCCGGTCTCAAAAAAATTCCACAAAGCCCCCATAGACATTCCAATTCACAAATTAACATAGATTAATTTATTCATGATAATTTCTCTATTAGAAAGTGATAATTTTATTCTGATTCGGCAAGTGCTCACCAAGTCGCTAACTAGTACAAATAATAATTAAAAACACTTCAATGCAATGGGGAACAGTACATCTATTGAGCCGTTTTTTTTTTGACGCGAGGAAACCTTCAAAGGGCTCCCACACATAACTGCGATGCGATGCGATGCGGCGAGAAACAAATGAATTTTCGATACTAGTTCCTGCAATCAATCAATCGATCACCCTCGCGGCTGTCGCATCGGCACATGAGAAGGGACCCAGGTCTCTCCGGTAGGATCTGCACCAGGGGCCGCTCAGCGCCTTGCCTTTGCGCCCGCCGCCGGAGGGCGCATTATAGCCCCCCAGGAACCAGTCACGGTGCTCACGGGGACGGGGGGCAACCCCGCCGCCGTCGTACTCGGAGTCACCGCCGTACTCAAAGGACGTCCTAGGGCCCAAACCACGTCTATTGAGCAAATTAATCCCCCACTGTATGAAACCGTACAATTCAGAATTCTTAAATCTGTTTGATTCTGTTTAATAGAATTAAAGGGTTCTGCCAGATTATGCAACAATACCAAAAACTTTGTCAAATGACAAAATCCTATCGCGCCTGTTCCTTGTACTTGTAAAAAGTTATATAAAAAAATATGGAAAAAGAAACTACAAACTCACCTACTAGGTTTTTTGCCTACCTTCTCAGTTTAGTTAGACCGCGTTGTGTGAGATCCGATAGTACATGCTACGTGGCCATACCAAATATTTACAATTCAGTCTGCTATTGCTATTCCAAAAAAATAATTTCATTTAATTATATGCCTCCGCCACAGTCACAGGAAAAAAAGCAGGTGATGCCCAGATATAGAAGTAGTTTTAAACGCCAGTTCGACTTTTAACGTGTAACGGCATTTAATTAACCGTGGGAGGATTTTGAAAGACGAACACCGACGAAGTAACTTTCAAAAGTGCTCGTAATTTTTTTTTAAGAATAGTGGAGTGACACTTAAACTTCTTTTTGTTTTGTTTTTTTTTTAATTAACCCATATACCCACCTCCCACGGTTTTGTCTTAGAAAAGTAATTGAAAGTCACATACAGTCAGTTCAGATGATAATACTCTCGTACAGGTTTTTTGGCTCAATATGCGATCTCCTCAACGTCGATGAAGGCCACCGGGGAGGCTTTAGTGGGTAAAAATCCCACTTCACCAGGCCTTCTCACTTATAGAGAACGGGTACGAACTGACGATTTAGTGACCAGTAATTATAACTGGTTATGAACACCTTTTAGCGGATCTCGTGGCGGTGTAGGTATCCATGGGGATATCCCCACGTAAAAAAGGTGGTTGGTCCCTCGAGCACGTTGGAGAACCTCTGACGAGGTTCCATCGGAATGCCCAATCTCTCCCTCCACATGGTGAGCTCACCCGGTGACATCACCGTGGACCGTGGTTAATGTGATAAGTAAGTATCCCAAATAACAAGGCGTCTTCTTCTTCTGGGACCTGCCTGGGACCTGGGATTACGTAACTAAAGTGATGATCAATAAGCCTGCAATAGCCCTGCTGGTACTTTTTGGTTTTCTCCATCAACAACAAAAACCGATCAAGTGCGAGTCGGACTCGCGCATCGAGGTTTCCGCACCTTCCTTGGACGTAATTAAAACAACATAACTTTTTATTAATTCTATTTAGATTTTTAGCATTGTTTATATTTTTTCTAAATTATTATCTTACTTTATCAGGACATTACTTAATATTTATCAATTTTAATCATATTTCCATTATTCTATGCGTGAAAATTTATCATGGCAAATTTTGTACATACTTACCTATATAGAATAGGCGTGCATATCAGTTATGGCCTTTATTTTACTTCTTAGTCAGTGATTGACGTGTTCGCTGTTGTTGGTGTGTCAAATAAAACAAAATAAAATAAATAAAACACCTCAGTTACCATACCATACAAACCGTATAACTAAGTTCGTTTGTCAAAGTTTTTAATGATTTCTAAATAAATCTGCACACAATGGACCATCATTTTGTTTTTCCTGTAAAATACCTATACGTATACATATTTTACACTTTGCTAAATCTCGGTGTTATTATTCTAACCCTTTAACTGTTTTACGGTATATATAAGTACTATTTTTTCCCCTTTTTTTACAATCCACACACGGTCATCTGAACCCAAACTAGGCAGCGTCTGTACTATGGGAATCGGACAATTGATACTAATTACACGTAAACTTTTTTTAGAAGTTACTGACATAGCTCAACGGATTAGCAAGCTGAAGTGGCGGTGGGCTGGTCATATTTGCCGCAGAACCGATGACCGGTGGGGAAGACTGGTTCTGGAGTGGAGACCACGAACTGGAAAACGTAGCGTAGGACGCCCTGTGACCCGGTGGAATGACGATTTACGCAAAGCAGTTGGCAGTGACTGGATGAGGTGAGCCGAAAACCAGGCTTAATGGCGTGTATTGGGGGAAGCCTATGTCCAACAGTGGACTGATGTAGGCTGATAATGATGGTGATACTTTTTTTTTGTAAATACATACTTAAATAAATAAATAACAGCCAGACACTTGGTGGGAATCGAACCCACGACCTATCAGGTAGCGGCCAGTTTCTAACCGCTAGACCAACAGACCTTGCTTTGATTATCCAGTGTCTATCATAACATCGATTTGTTATCATTCCTATAGTCTATTGTCTAACAGCTTATAACTGAATATGATAACATAATACACACATCAAAAGTGTCTAGGGATCAACATATATTTTTGCAATAACTTTTCTCCTGATTGATATTAATTAAAAATTTCTTTAAGGATTCATCAAATAAAGTGTTTTCGTTTGTCACAGTAACGATAAACCAAGTCACCTTTGCATTAATAAAGAAATTTGCCATTTTCCTAATAAAGGGATTTTTGACATTTGAACCACTAACACAAAAGTTCGAAAAAAAGACTGAAATAACAGTTTTCTTTAAAATTTTATTGGGTAACTTAAACAATTAATAATCCGTGTTTCTACCGCGAACACTAACAACACAAGAACATCGGTTTGGCATACTCAAAATGAGTTCATCCAAATCACGCTGTGGAATGGCCGCCCATGTTCGTTGCAACAACAAAAAAAGGTCTTCTTGCGACTGGATACCCTCCATATTCGGCAGAGCTCTTCTCTGTAGCATATCCCATGCATGCTCAATCGGGTTCAAGTCTGGCGACTGAGCAGGCCAGGGCAGGACATTGATGTTAGCTGCGGCGAGAGTCTGTCTTACAACTCTTGCGGTGTGCGGTCGTGCATTATCATGCATTAACTGAAATAAGGGACCGATTTGCACTTGTAGAGGAACGATGACGTCTGATACAATCGTCTCAGCATAAATTTGAGCGTTGAGGTTGCCTCTGATCCAAATCAACTCAGTTCTTCCGCCGATCCAAATACCCGCCCATACCATGATGGTTCCACCACTATAAGGATGGACTTCCTGGCAGGATTTTAATCGCTGTTGGCGTCCAGGGGTTCTCCAGTGTCGTATACGTCTTGTATCCGGTCTCATACCAAAACGAGACTCATCAGAAAAGCACACGAAACGCCATTGTTCTTCTGCCCAATTTCTGTGTTCAAGAGCCCATTGATATCGAATCCTACGATTGTGCATTGCTATAGGTGGTACCCGTAGCGGTCTTCGGGAATGAAGGTTCACTTCATGCAAGCGGTTTCTGACTGTTTGGTCGCTAATTAAGTTCCCTGAAGAGTGATGAAGCCTCACGGCTAACATCATGGCAGTTATTGTTGGAGCTCTTCGAGTTAAGATTTGAATATATCGGTCTTGTCTCCGTGTGGTGCAGCGATACCGTCCTCCATGGCGCTCAGCCACGGTACCAGTGCTTCGGTAACGTGTCCAAAGTCGACTGATAACACTCTGACTTGTATTCAGAGCTAAAGCCACAGTACGTTGCCGGGAACCAGCTTCTATCATTCCCACGGCTCTGAGCATTTCTTCCCTGCTTAAATGACGTCGCCGCTCCATAATAACGTTGGTTTTAATCAGTAGTAGGGAAACAGTAGCACTAATAATGTCTTCAATGCGTTGTATGTTTTTATAGGGAAAATATTGACAGCTGATTTTCATCTTTTACTCGAATTTGATTCACAGTTCCTGATTCAAATTATGAAATGCACCAAAAAGGATCCATATAAATTTATAAAATCATAAATTTATTACAAAGCCACATCTCAATCTCAAGAAATCCGCTTAAAAATGCTTGATCCCTAGACACTTTTGATGTGTGTACATACATCATCATAGCTACAAGTATAGATATTAGTATAGATATCTATATTTTATCTATACACATCGGTATACAATTAGTATAGCCAGTCAGGACAAGTAATATTATATGTATAGACATACAAATAATAATTACTAGGTGGTAGGTTCCTCGTGCAAGGTACCACCGCAGTGTCAGATATTCTGCCGCCAAGCAGCAGTGTGTACGCATTGCTGTGTTCCGACGTGAAGGGCACTGTAGCTGCTGAAATTACTGGACAGAAAGACTTAATATCTTAAGGGTCGGCAACGCGCTAGTGATTCTTATGGTGTTGCTAGCGTATATAGGCTACGGTTTCTGTTTACCATCAGGCAGGACGAACGCTTGCTTTCTTGTATACGAAAAAAAAAAAAAAATTGATGTAAGTAAGTATATACATATAAAATTACTTGTCCTGAGTGATTCATCAACGCACAGGCCAAACCGCTGGACCTAGAAAGCTCTAATTTGGACAGTAGTATATTCATATTATGACGGAAGCACTATGAAAGGGTTTTTGAAAATTCCACTCTTATAGGGGTTAAATGGGCTGTTTTCATTTGTATGAAACTTTTAATTGTATGGTTTGATTGACTAGAAACCATTTAATAATAAATTATGTAATTCATTTATCCATGCTTGAAACTTATTAAAAATATTCTCTAAAATAAATAATAAAAAAAAAAATAATAATATCTTGGGACAATCCACACACGGTCATCCGATCCCAAACTAGGCAGAGCCTGTACTATGGACCCCAGACAACTGATACTAATACTTATATACTGTTTTTTTTTTGTAAATACATACTTAAATAGATTAACAACACCCAGACACTTGGCGGGAATCGAACCCACGACCCATCGATTAGCAGGCAGGGTGTCTGACCACTAGACCAACGGGCCCGTCAAAATAAATAAATAGGTGTTTCGTGAATTATCAAAAAAAAACCTTGAGGAATGCGCTAGTGCTCGCTAAACTTTGTATGAATAAATAACTAGTTTAAAAAACTAAAAATACACGCTTTTTTAAGGACTAAGTACCTACTGCACTAAAAAATAATAAATAAATTATCGAATCCGTTCTTTCTACCCCGTGCTTGTAACTTATGGATTAAGTATATTTATGTGTAAAGGCGTGTGGCGCCTTTTCTCTGTAAAGGATTACAAATGATTGTCATGTGAATACAAATACTTAGCGTTCTTGAAATTTGACAGAAATGTTAAGCTGTTATTCAGAAAAGGCGCCCCACGCTTTTACACATACTTACCTACTTAAATATAATCCACAAATTACAAGCACGGGGTAAAAAGAAAGAACCGTTTCAATAATTTATTTATTGCTTTTTAGTGCAGTACTTAGTCCTTATAAAAGCGTGAATTTTTAGTTTTTTAAACTAGTAAGTACTTAATTTATTTTATACTTTTTAGTCTTAGAAATATTCGCCTAAACTACGGATAAAATTAGCCCAAGTATTGATTTGTTCGTAGCTTGAATCGTAGGCAGGTTGTACCAAAACATATTTTTACTAAACTAGGTATTACGCATAGGTATCTGATTGAGTGTAAGAAAGCTTTAAATAGTCGAAAGTACGCTAAAAGTCAATAGCTTCAAAAGTAGTATTCAAGGGTTCCGTTACCAACCTTCCGGGTCCATCAACAGGTCCACGTTATTAGGCAAAGTGAGTATAACTCCATTATACAAATCAAATGAGTCCAACCTCGATGTGTTTACTAGTAGCCAATCCAGGGTTCCGTCACCCACCTTCGCCAGTTCCACCATCAGGTCCTCATTAATAGTCAAAGTGAAAAGAACTCTTTAAAAAAAACAAATGAATCCAATCTCGATTAGTTTACTAGTAGCCATCCAAGGGTTCTCTTATCCACCTTCGAGCCCCAGCATCAGATCAGCTCGATGATACCATATTATTGTATTGTCACCGGTCCTTGATACATGTGCAAAATTTCAAATATTTTGGACGTGTAGAAGTGGGTTAAAATTGCATCGCAAGATTCCATTACCATCATACATACATAGTTACATACATACAGGTCAAGCCAATAAAAGCGTGTTAAAAAAAACGGGCAAAGCCGCTGCGATTTGGTAGTTACTTACTAGCTGACCCACGCAGCTCCGCCTGCGCTATTTTTACGTTAACTAAACTTTTAATAACAGACATTCGCATCGAATACATAACCTCCTTTTTTATAGTCGGTTAAAAACTGGGACCCAATTTTTACTTGCTCTCCGAAGCACGGACCCGTTTAGTACAAATGGCGTTAAACGGTCACCCATCTATTTAGTGACCTTACCTAACGTTGCTTAACCCGATCGATTACAAAACCTTAATAACAACTCTCTATGAGTGTTCCCTTACTAATATTTATTATATTATAAAGAAAACATGATAAAATCTGACCAAGCGTATAACCAAGTACCCATTTTGACTTTAATCCCCTCTCCCAAAAGAACCGTGCTAGATTACGGGATAAAAAGTATCCTATGTTAGGACATAGGATACTTTTTATCCCGTGGTACTTTTTACGAGGTAGGCCTCGTAGTAAGATCTCAAATCATGCCAAGTTTCATTTGAATCCATTCAGTAGTTTCGGCGTGATGCGCAGCCGTGATACAGACAGACAGACAGACAAAAATTAAAAAAAAAAATACATTTTCGGCCTCAGTATCGGTTATAGAATGCCCTCCAAATATAATTTTCAAAATATCTTCAATGTACAGAATTGGACCTGTTACAGTTTTATTATAAGTAAAGATGTAGAGAGATGTAGAGTTTATCGCTTTCTCATCGCGTTTGAATGGGCGACACTAACGGGGACAGGTCAGGCGCAGGATCGAATATTGATATGTTCACCCATGCGACAAGGATCATCATATTATCCATCCAGACAATTTCACAAAGTTGTTGCGCACCGTGGGATTTAACCCCGCGACCTCCGGTTTGCAAAGCGAACGATTTGTCCGCTGCGCCACGAGGCTTCATTCACGAAGGTTTCATTGTACGATTGTAACTATTGAAGTAAAGACTGTATAATTTGGCTTTTTTTAATAGTAAGGTAAATTTCTAACAAACGTTATAATTTTAAACTGAGGCCATTCATTCATAGAGCCTAAAAGAACATATAGCTATAGCATAGATGTGTATAGTTCTATAGTCTAAATATAGGCACTCGTCCTGCTAAAGATAGTAACCGTAAACCCTAAAAATAACAGGAAATGAATGACCATTGCGACCATTAATTCTGATGTATCGACCTACACAAAAAATATTTTATGACTATAGTGTGGAAATTTTAACGATTTATATCCGGACAAGAACGCGCCGGCCTACGTAATTTCCCGCCAACGTTTTTGCACGAAACGGGAACGCAGGAAATCGCATCAGCCGGCATTTCGAGACGAGCGCACCTATACTGTATAAAATGCACCCAGACATTTCTATAGAACATCTTCCACCCCTATGAAGCTACCGACCGATATAACTTAGGTAGGCACAGCACAAAGTGCAGTGCAATCTCGATACTTTTCTTAGTGTGAAATGTGAATGATGACTAACGTGCTTCTGTTCACAACATTGTTTTCCATAGCCAAGATCGCAATTAAAAAAAAAAATAAGCGCCCTATAAAAAAAAACTTACTTTTTTTGGTCCATTTTGCACGATGGTCTCATACTCCAAACCCTCCGACATTGCTCTCACAATATTTAAAAAATATAAATCACAGTAAAACACAAAAAAAAAATTTTTTTTGGTATTTTTACCGCTTAACACACTCGTTTTTTTTTTGCTATATATTGTAACGTAGAGCTAGTAGAGCGTTCGTACGTTGAACCTTCACTGTATTATTGTAGAATAATCACTATTTCCATTTAGCTTAGGTACTTATTTGATAACAGAGAATTATTGTCTAATTGAAATTTTAACGCGGTGCCGGCAGCCGGCACGGGTGCAAGCAACTAACAACCAATATCACGCCCACAGCCTCCCTCGCTCTCCAGTGAGTGAGTACATAGGTACCTATAGAACTATATAGATATTTAGGTATGTATAGAAAGCAGATAAAACCACATCGAATATTTTTTATGTAAAGTGCGGCTTGTATACGACGAATTCAAACGCATGGTATGGTATCTTAGAAGAAATGGAAAAAGCTACCAGTAGCACCCTCTTGCGGCGTGATTTGCAACTTTTCTCTGTTCGTAATGAAACTGAGATAGTAGATCAGTATTTTGCAACTGATGTCACATGACTTACAGCGGTAGCGGTAAATAGGTTGGAATCAAATCAATACGAAGTCTAGGGGGCGCGGGTTCGAACCCCAACCCATGGGTGGGGCTGTGGATGGGGTTCGAAATCATTTTTCTTTTTTTATTTCATTTCTTAATGCATATACTATTGACGTCCGCGTACTTTATATCGAATACTACAAAGTTTTAGCTATTTTTTTTATTAAAAATTCTCGAGGCTATTAAAGTTTCAAATCACACCGCTGGAGGCGCTGGTGTTAGGGGGCGCGTTTTGACGTGGGAGTTACCTATCTATTTCTAAGTAATATACTCTTATCTATGTTCAAACGTTCGCGCTAACCTCTCGGCTACACCTGCGCGCTTCGGCGAAGATTCGCGTTATCGCGACAAGTGTGGCCAAACAATTCGTGCTAGCGCGATGTATTCGGGCGAACACGAATACCTTCGCGGTGTTGTCGGTAAATTGACACGCATCAAAGGATTTTGTCGCGACAAACTTCGCCGTACTGGCTACACTTCGCCTTTGCAGTTGCAGCAGCGTTGCCATATATCAGATTTCTTATTCCGTAGTAAATTATAATAATCTTAAATGTTGTCCCCCTGTTGTTTCCTTTGGTCACGGCAACATGCCTGAACGGCTAGACCAATTTCGCTAATTATTTTTTTTGTTTGTGTTTGTTATTGTCAAGAGAAGGTTCATATGAAAGAAACACTAGAAAATTACGAGGGCAGAGCTGCGCGGGACATCTAGTGGTTGATACAAACGTCGTTATTATTTTTTATCCTCGACTATCAATCTGAGTTTTCCGGTTTAGTTTACGAGGTATTAGACGAATAGTAAAATAACTATACGTCCAATCGAAGGTATGCCCTGGAACCCTGGATGCGCGAGTCCAACTTGCAGTTGACTGTTTTTTTATTATTTAATCCTACCTAACCAAATTCACTTATTTTAGCTCTTTTGTCCATACATATTTTATACAGATTTCATGATAATAAGGCATACGTAGGTAGGTACAGATTTATATACAGATTATAAAACGCTCAATGCATCTGGCAACACTGATTCCGACGAATATTCGCCCGAATACCACCACGTGCTTTTGCTTGGACGATAATGTAGCCAGCGACTTCGCCATTGGGCGAAGACGAAGTTTTATCGCGACAGGGCGACACGAATATTCGCGCGCATATGTAGCCGTAGGGTAAATGTCTTTCCGTTACACGCACGTAGCTTGTTATTGTGAGATAAAAAACGTTTAGTTACACTGAAATTTGAACAATGAGAAAATACACACGAGGCAGCTGCTTACCATCTACAATGATGTGTATCTCAGGATAGGTAAAGAAATATATACCTACGTAGCAAGAATTTGATATTAAGTTTTCTAAACTTATTTAAATTAAGTTTTCTATAAATTCTGGCCGCTTGTATTTAATTTTATCAATTGTGCAAATGGTTTAACAAAACGCAACACAACAAATAAATGTGTCAATGTCAAATAAAATTGTCAAACATTTTTGTACAAAGTACAAACACAAACAAATACATTTTTTTTAGAATAAGTGAAGTGTTTTGAATAATATTGCTGGTTTTTTTTAATATTTATGGGTCTATATCAATAAATTTCATTAATCAATAAATAAAAATACGCAGGTAGTAAATAGATTAAGCGCATTTAAGGGTTTTCTGTCACCATGTGCGAGTTACAAAATCTGAAAATACTGAAACAAGGCGCTGAAGCAAAGTTGTACATTTGCACTTACCTTGGAAGGCCTACAATAATCAAAGAAAGATTCAAGAAAAACTACAGACATCCAGATTTAGATACTGCAATTACTAAGGAACGCATTAAAAACGAAGCGCGTTCCATAGTCCGATGTAAAACGGCTAACGTTAGATCTCCAGCATTATACTTAGTCGATTTCGAAAGACGCCGCATTTACATGGAGAATTTTGAAAAATGTACAACGGTCAAGGATTTTATCATAAATAACGTTAAAAATGACGAAGACCAGAAGTTGAACAATATTGCCAAGTTAATTGGTGAGACAGTGAGAAAATTACATGATAACAATATCATTCATGGCGATTTAACTACTTCTAATATGCTGCTTATACCACAGAAACACAACGAAGATCCCGACTGGTGTGAAAATGGGGATCTCGATATAGTAATGATTGATTTTGGATTGTCCTTTATTGATTCCAGTACTGAAGACAAAGGTGTTGATTTATATGTTCTCGAAAGAGCATTAATAAGCACTCACAATGACTATCCCCACTTATTCAGTAATATTTTAGAAGCATATAAGTGTTACAGTAAGAATAATATTAAAGACATTTTAAGTAAGTTTGAAGAGGTTAGGGCTCGAGGGAGGAAGAGAACAATGGTGGGATAATGTTTTGTTTTTAATAAAAAATATTATGTATTATTGAGTTTCATTCATCGTCTTTAATAATGAGTCGGATATTTATAATGATAATATGTTAACTGCATAAAAAAACAATTTATAGTTTAGAATTAGTAAGCGAACAGGCAGACAGGATGCGAATAGCGCTTATTTTTCAGGATAGATATAATTACATGGGTAAAGAAAATACACTTGAAAGAAGACTTAATAGTAGACAATATTGTAAAGTCCTATAATCTATTTAGCTATCTAATATTATTTTAATAATCTATTATCTAATAATCTGTACAAACTGGGTTGGACTTAATTATACTGTATACTATAAAGTAGAAATAAAAAACTATGTATAATATACATAGTTTTTTATTTCTATTTTATAGTCATCACTTTTATACCACTCATCATGCTAAAAATAAGCACCAGGTAAAAACTGGAACAAAACTTTCTGTCATTGTCAAAACCGTAGACAGAAGTCAAAACCAAACAGCTGCACTCATGAAGATATTGCACTCCTCCCTCCTAACTAACCTAACCTAAAAATTGGAACGAAAATCGTTCCGATTATTTTAAAAACGAAAATACATAAATTACATTGCCCTAACAACATGAAGCGGCACATAACTTGTTTATCGAAAAGAATAACGCAAAATACATGCATAAAAGCGTTTACCTTCACGAGTAAGTAGCAAGAAATAGAAATGTAAACAAAATTAATACAGAAACAAAAATATCATATTAATTGGGTTTTCCCGCAGGGTTTTTGAGCACAAAAGAGGCTGTGGAGCGCCGTAATCATCTATTCACATTGGAGAAGAATCGGCAATTGGAAAATGTTGGTAGAATCGAGAAAATCGAAGTCCAATACAAAGGGGTACCAAATGATTGCACTCTGATCATGAACAAAGATATTTCTACTCCTTACGATTGCGCTAGACGTAAGTTTGTTTCAAATTTATACTTATTTTTTTGAGATGACATAGGATAATTGAAAGCTGGGGTTTGAGATGTTCCATTGAATTTGTTTAAAGAAAAATATATAAGAAATGTATGTAAGCATTGACACTATTAATGCTTGCATACATTTAATATATAGTTCTTCTTGTTCAATCAATTTGTTAGGGCACTTGTCCGGCATAAATAAAAATTAAGAAAAGGTTAAATTAAAATTACAAATATGAGCCAAAGTTGTAACACAATGGGTGCCGAAGGATGGTTGTTGATGCTGGGGAAGGCTTTAAAAATGTTGGTGTCATCACTTTGCCATAAAACCTACTTTCTGACATTTAATTATTTTCACATTTAATAATATATTTGACATTTTGTTTGTATTTTACTATTTTGCTTATTTTTATTATATAATTCACATCTTCATATAGTAAGCCCAATTGGGTATGCTGCAGAGAAACCACTTGTTAAAATATAGACCTAAGGATGTCTTAATCTGTACCTAACACCTGCAACAACAATAATAAATTTAATTTGAATTTGAAAAAAATATATTTGCATTGCAGACGATGACATACTTAAATATTAAATATAATAATAATAATAAAATAAAGTTTATAATGCTTTATTTACCTTGCTCCAGATCTGAGCGAGTGGCACACTGACTCCATGGCCCTGGCTCTCCTCAATGGTACAGTGTACTGGGATATGCACAAACCTCTCACCGAGAATTGTGTATTAGAAGTGAGTTACTTATTTCTTACTCTTCCTCCATTTAACAAAAGTGAGCGGACTATGTAGCGAATTTAAAAATATGAGAATGAAAAATGTTCTCAGTTTAGTACTCAGTTTAGCTGTCTTGTGATCTCTTGGTATTTTATAACTATTTACTTTAAAGTGCTATTGCTAAGCTATTTCTTTTTATGTGTACAATGAATTTGTTAAAAGAGTTCGAACAATAATAGTAGGTGTGCAAGAGACCTTCCGAGTCTGGACGTTCGGGGTGTGGGCCCTTAGAACGTCCATGGAGTACGGCGACGACTCCGAGGAGGACGGCGGCGGGGTTGCGACCCCCGTTCCCGTGAGCACCGTGACGTACCGGGGGGCTACAATGCGCTCTCCGGCGGCGGGCTCAAAGGCATTACCTTGAGGAGGTGCAGATCCCACCGGAGAAACCTGGGACCTGGGACCCCTCTCATGTGCCGATGCGACAGCCGCGGGGGTTTTAGTGGGTAAGAATTCCACGTACCCCGGTCGAGCCCTACAGCTCCCGGGGAACTTTTGAAGATTTCCCCCGTATCAAAAAAAAAATGGGGTGCTAGAGAGATGTATGAACATCACCTATTTGTACACAGCGTTAATGATCGACCTTATGTCGTAAGTGGTATGGTCAAATCTTCTTTGCCCTTTTTGTGGACCAGTGAAATTGGGGTGGCGACTTGCCGCACGGCTACACATCGACCCGTGTAAACCTCCCATTCCTCGCAGGCGGGAATTTCAGATAGTAACAATATTAATTACAACATTATTTTCAACAGTTACAAAATTTTACCGTGGCCGAGCCACAACAAGTGAACAAGGCTTTCTGGAGGACATGCTCCTTCATGCTTGGGGCTTGCGTTAGTGCGGCATTCAAAGACACAGTCCCTGTCAAACTGCACAGCTTTCCTGGACCTGATAGTAAGATACACTTTGAATACTCTATATATAATATCCATGTGGTTGTCTGAGTAAGAATAACACCCTTCCATCTCCTGCTGGGTGTCCGTAAAAGGCGACTAAGGAAAAACAATAAGACGGGCAGCAGCGTCTCTCTATTGGATAACCTACTACAGCCATCGGCATGTAACTTGGCAAGATTCGTTAGATGCGCAGAAGTCATTTTATAGGTCTCTTTGGTTATCAAGCGGGACGCGGGGAACAAGGTATCATCGTTCCGGGCGCGCTATTGGTTAGCCGGTCTAGCCTTGCTTCCCGCAACTCGTCTACGTCCCGTTCGCTCCCGAGTAAACTTGCGTGCACTAAAATTTGCAGTTTGTTTTTGTTATGTATTTGTTACAAGATTTTGAAAATGTTATTTTATCACTAAGTAGATTCCGACTTTTCATCTTGCAAACTGCTGGCCGCCAAGCAATCTGTGCAGGACGGGCGGACCCGAGTGAACGAGCCACTGACGTCCTGTGTGCAGTGGCGTGCAGTCCATATAGGCAAAAAGTGTTTGCCTACCCTGTGATTTCCGGAACAATACATGATAACAAAAATAATTTATCTGCTCAATAACATTTTGTTTTGAATTATTTCATCATTATAAATAAGCAAAAGCTCGCGAAAAACGGTCATTAAACTATTCCTAGTTCCTAGGTACGCGGCGATTTAAATTTCCCGCGCGCCAAACCGCGAGGTCCGCTTTTTAAACTAGTAAGTACTTAATTTATTTTATACTTTTTAGTCTTAGAAATATTCGCCTAAACTACGGATAAAATTAGCCCAAGTATTGATTTGTTCGTAGCTTGAATCGTAGGCAGGTTGTACCAAAACATATTTTTACTAAACTAGGTATTACGCATAGGTATCTGATTGAGTGTAAGAAAGCTTTAAATAGTCGAAAGTACGCTAAAAGTCAATAGCTTCAAAAGTAGTATTCAAGGGTTCCGTTACCAACCTTCCGGGTCCATCAACAGGTCCACGTTATTAGGCAAAGTGAGTATAACTCCATTATACAAATCAAATGAGTCCAACCTCGATGTGTTTACTAGTAGCCAATCCAGGGTTCCGTCACCCACCTTCGCCAGTTCCACCATCAGGTCCTCATTAATAGTCAAAGTGAAAAGAACTCTTTAAAAAAAACAAATGAATCCAATCTCGATTAGTTTACTAGTAGCCATCCAAGGGTTCTCTTATCCACCTTCGAGCCCCAGCATCAGATCAGCTCGATGATACCATATTATTGTATTGTCACCGGTCCTTGATACATGTGCAAAATTTCAAATATTTTGGACGTGTAGAAGTGGGTTAAAATTGCATCGCAAGATTCCATTACCATCATACATACATAGTTACATACATACAGGTCAAGCCAATAAAAGCGTGTTAAAAAAAACGGGCAAAGCCGCTGCGATTTGGTAGTTACTTACTAGCTGACCCACGCAGCTCCGCCTGCGCTATTTTTACGTTAACTAAACTTTTAATAACAGACATTCGCATCGAATACATAACCTCCTTTTTTATAGTCGGTTAAAAACTGGGACCCAATTTTTACTTGCTCTCCGAAGCACGGACCCGTTTAGTACAAATGGCGTTAAACGGTCACCCATCTATTTAGTGACCTTACCTAACGTTGCTTAACCCGATCGATTACAAAACCTTAATAACAACTCTCTATGAGTGTTCCCTTACTAATATTTATTATATTATAAAGAAAACATGATAAAATCTGACCAAGCGTATAACCAAGTACCCATTTTGACTTTAATCCCCTCTCCCAAAAGAACCGTGCTAGATTACGGGATAAAAAGTATCCTATGTTAGGACATAGGATACTTTTTATCCCGTGGTACTTTTTACGAGGTAGGCCTCGTAGTAAGATCTCAAATCATGCCAAGTTTCATTTGAATCCATTCAGTAGTTTCGGCGTGATGCGCAGCCGTGATACAGACAGACAGACAGACAAAAATTAAAAAAAAAAATACATTTTCGGCCTCAGTATCGGTTATAGAATGCCCTCCAAATATAATTTTCAAAATATCTTCAATGTACAGAATTGGACCTGTTACAGTTTTATTATAAGTAAAGATGTAGAGAGATGTAGAGTTTATCGCTTTCTCATCGCGTTTGAATGGGCGACACTAACGGGGACAGGTCAGGCGCAGGATCGAATATTGATATGTTCACCCATGCGACAAGGATCATCATATTATCCATCCAGACAATTTCACAAAGTTGTTGCGCACCGTGGGATTTAACCCCGCGACCTCCGGTTTGCAAAGCGAACGATTTGTCCGCTGCGCCACGAGGCTTCATTCACGAAGGTTTCATTGTACGATTGTAACTATTGAAGTAAAGACTGTATAATTTGGCTTTTTTTAATAGTAAGGTAAATTTCTAACAAACGTTATAATTTTAAACTGAGGCCATTCATTCATAGAGCCTAAAAGAACATATAGCTATAGCATAGATGTGTATAGTTCTATAGTCTAAATATAGGCACTCGTCCTGCTAAAGATAGTAACCGTAAACCCTAAAAATAACAGGAAATGAATGACCATTGCGACCATTAATTCTGATGTATCGACCTACACAAAAAATATTTTATGACTATAGTGTGGAAATTTTAACGATTTATATCCGGACAAGAACGCGCCGGCCTACGTAATTTCCCGCCAACGTTTTTGCACGAAACGGGAACGCAGGAAATCGCATCAGCCGGCATTTCGAGACGAGCGCACCTATACTGTATAAAATGCACCCAGACATTTCTATAGAACATCTTCCACCCCTATGAAGCTACCGACCGATATAACTTAGGTAGGCACAGCACAAAGTGCAGTGCAATCTCGATACTTTTCTTAGTGTGAAATGTGAATGATGACTAACGTGCTTCTGTTCACAACATTGTTTTCCATAGCCAAGATCGCAATTAAAAAAAAAAATAAGCGCCCTATAAAAAAAAACTTACTTTTTTTGGTCCATTTTGCACGATGGTCTCATACTCCAAACCCTCCGACATTGCTCTCACAATATTTAAAAAATATAAATCACAGTAAAACACAAAAAAAAAATTTTTTTTGGTATTTTTACCGCTTAACACACTCGTTTTTTTTTTGCTATATATTGTAACGTAGAGCTAGTAGAGCGTTCGTACGTTGAACCTTCACTGTATTATTGTAGAATAATCACTATTTCCATTTAGCTTAGGTACTTATTTGATAACAGAGAATTATTGTCTAATTGAAATTTTAACGCGGTGCCGGCAGCCGGCACGGGTGCAAGCAACTAACAACCAATATCACGCCCACAGCCTCCCTCGCTCTCCAGTGAGTGAGTACATAGGTACCTATAGAACTATATAGATATTTAGGTATGTATAGAAAGCAGATAAAACCACATCGAATATTTTTTATGTAAAGTGCGGCTTGTATACGACGAATTCAAACGCATGGTATGGTATCTTAGAAGAAATGGAAAAAGCTACCAGTAGCACCCTCTTGCGGCGTGATTTGCAACTTTTCTCTGTTCGTAATGAAACTGAGATAGTAGATCAGTATTTTGCAACTGATGTCACATGACTTACAGCGGTAGCGGTAAATAGGTTGGAATCAAATCAATACGAAGTCTAGGGGGCGCGGGTTCGAACCCCAACCCATGGGTGGGGCTGTGGATGGGGTTCGAAATCATTTTTCTTTTTTTATTTCATTTCTTAATGCATATACTATTGACGTCCGCGTACTTTATATCGAATACTACAAAGTTTTAGCTATTTTTTTTATTAAAAATTCTCGAGGCTATTAAAGTTTCAAATCACACCGCTGGAGGCGCTGGTGTTAGGGGGCGCGTTTTGACGTGGGAGTTACCTATCTATTTCTAAGTAATATACTCTTATCTATGTTCAAACGTTCGCGCTAACCTCTCGGCTACACCTGCGCGCTTCGGCGAAGATTCGCGTTATCGCGACAAGTGTGGCCAAACAATTCGTGCTAGCGCGATGTATTCGGGCGAACACGAATACCTTCGCGGTGTTGTCGGTAAATTGACACGCATCAAAGGATTTTGTCGCGACAAACTTCGCCGTACTGGCTACACTTCGCCTTTGCAGTTGCAGCAGCGTTGCCATATATCAGATTTCTTATTCCGTAGTAAATTATAATAATCTTAAATGTTGTCCCCCTGTTGTTTCCTTTGGTCACGGCAACATGCCTGAACGGCTAGACCAATTTCGCTAATTATTTTTTTTGTTTGTGTTTGTTATTGTCAAGAGAAGGTTCATATGAAAGAAACACTAGAAAATTACGAGGGCAGAGCTGCGCGGGACATCTAGTGGTTGATACAAACGTCGTTATTATTTTTTATCCTCGACTATCAATCTGAGTTTTCCGGTTTAGTTTACGAGGTATTAGACGAATAGTAAAATAACTATACGTCCAATCGAAGGTATGCCCTGGAACCCTGGATGCGCGAGTCCAACTTGCAGTTGACTGTTTTTTTATTATTTAATCCTACCTAACCAAATTCACTTATTTTAGCTCTTTTGTCCATACATATTTTATACAGATTTCATGATAATAAGGCATACGTAGGTAGGTACAGATTTATATACAGATTATAAAACGCTCAATGCATCTGGCAACACTGATTCCGACGAATATTCGCCCGAATACCACCACGTGCTTTTGCTTGGACGATAATGTAGCCAGCGACTTCGCCATTGGGCGAAGACGAAGTTTTATCGCGACAGGGCGACACGAATATTCGCGCGCATATGTAGCCGTAGGGTAAATGTCTTTCCGTTACACGCACGTAGCTTGTTATTGTGAGATAAAAAACGTTTAGTTACACTGAAATTTGAACAATGAGAAAATACACACGAGGCAGCTGCTTACCATCTACAATGATGTGTATCTCAGGATAGGTAAAGAAATATATACCTACGTAGCAAGAATTTGATATTAAGTTTTCTAAACTTATTTAAATTAAGTTTTCTATAAATTCTGGCCGCTTGTATTTAATTTTATCAATTGTGCAAATGGTTTAACAAAACGCAACACAACAAATAAATGTGTCAATGTCAAATAAAATTGTCAAACATTTTTGTACAAAGTACAAACACAAACAAATACATTTTTTTTAGAATAAGTGAAGTGTTTTGAATAATATTGCTGGTTTTTTTTAATATTTATGGGTCTATATCAATAAATTTCATTAATCAATAAATAAAAATACGCAGGTAGTAAATAGATTAAGCGCATTTAAGGGTTTTCTGTCACCATGTGCGAGTTACAAAATCTGAAAATACTGAAACAAGGCGCTGAAGCAAAGTTGTACATTTGCACTTACCTTGGAAGGCCTACAATAATCAAAGAAAGATTCAAGAAAAACTACAGACATCCAGATTTAGATACTGCAATTACTAAGGAACGCATTAAAAACGAAGCGCGTTCCATAGTCCGATGTAAAACGGCTAACGTTAGATCTCCAGCATTATACTTAGTCGATTTCGAAAGACGCCGCATTTACATGGAGAATTTTGAAAAATGTACAACGGTCAAGGATTTTATCATAAATAACGTTAAAAATGACGAAGACCAGAAGTTGAACAATATTGCCAAGTTAATTGGTGAGACAGTGAGAAAATTACATGATAACAATATCATTCATGGCGATTTAACTACTTCTAATATGCTGCTTATACCACAGAAACACAACGAAGATCCCGACTGGTGTGAAAATGGGGATCTCGATATAGTAATGATTGATTTTGGATTGTCCTTTATTGATTCCAGTACTGAAGACAAAGGTGTTGATTTATATGTTCTCGAAAGAGCATTAATAAGCACTCACAATGACTATCCCCACTTATTCAGTAATATTTTAGAAGCATATAAGTGTTACAGTAAGAATAATATTAAAGACATTTTAAGTAAGTTTGAAGAGGTTAGGGCTCGAGGGAGGAAGAGAACAATGGTGGGATAATGTTTTGTTTTTAATAAAAAATATTATGTATTATTGAGTTTCATTCATCGTCTTTAATAATGAGTCGGATATTTATAATGATAATATGTTAACTGCATAAAAAAACAATTTATAGTTTAGAATTAGTAAGCGAACAGGCAGACAGGATGCGAATAGCGCTTATTTTTCAGGATAGATATAATTACATGGGTAAAGAAAATACACTTGAAAGAAGACTTAATAGTAGACAATATTGTAAAGTCCTATAATCTATTTAGCTATCTAATATTATTTTAATAATCTATTATCTAATAATCTGTACAAACTGGGTTGGACTTAATTATACTGTATACTATAAAGTAGAAATAAAAAACTATGTATAATATACATAGTTTTTTATTTCTATTTTATAGTCATCACTTTTATACCACTCATCATGCTAAAAATAAGCACCAGGTAAAAACTGGAACAAAACTTTCTGTCATTGTCAAAACCGTAGACAGAAGTCAAAACCAAACAGCTGCACTCATGAAGATATTGCACTCCTCCCTCCTAACTAACCTAACCTAAAAATTGGAACGAAAATCGTTCCGATTATTTTAAAAACGAAAATACATAAATTACATTGCCCTAACAACATGAAGCGGCACATAACTTGTTTATCGAAAAGAATAACGCAAAATACATGCATAAAAGCGTTTACCTTCACGAGTAAGTAGCAAGAAATAGAAATGTAAACAAAATTAATACAGAAACAAAAATATCATATTAATTGGGTTTTCCCGCAGGGTTTTTGAGCACAAAAGAGGCTGTGGAGCGCCGTAATCATCTATTCACATTGGAGAAGAATCGGCAATTGGAAAATGTTGGTAGAATCGAGAAAATCGAAGTCCAATACAAAGGGGTACCAAATGATTGCACTCTGATCATGAACAAAGATATTTCTACTCCTTACGATTGCGCTAGACGTAAGTTTGTTTCAAATTTATACTTATTTTTTTGAGATGACATAGGATAATTGAAAGCTGGGGTTTGAGATGTTCCATTGAATTTGTTTAAAGAAAAATATATAAGAAATGTATGTAAGCATTGACACTATTAATGCTTGCATACATTTAATATATAGTTCTTCTTGTTCAATCAATTTGTTAGGGCACTTGTCCGGCATAAATAAAAATTAAGAAAAGGTTAAATTAAAATTACAAATATGAGCCAAAGTTGTAACACAATGGGTGCCGAAGGATGGTTGTTGATGCTGGGGAAGGCTTTAAAAATGTTGGTGTCATCACTTTGCCATAAAACCTACTTTCTGACATTTAATTATTTTCACATTTAATAATATATTTGACATTTTGTTTGTATTTTACTATTTTGCTTATTTTTATTATATAATTCACATCTTCATATAGTAAGCCCAATTGGGTATGCTGCAGAGAAACCACTTGTTAAAATATAGACCTAAGGATGTCTTAATCTGTACCTAACACCTGCAACAACAATAATAAATTTAATTTGAATTTGAAAAAAATATATTTGCATTGCAGACGATGACATACTTAAATATTAAATATAATAATAATAATAAAATAAAGTTTATAATGCTTTATTTACCTTGCTCCAGATCTGAGCGAGTGGCACACTGACTCCATGGCCCTGGCTCTCCTCAATGGTACAGTGTACTGGGATATGCACAAACCTCTCACCGAGAATTGTGTATTAGAAGTGAGTTACTTATTTCTTACTCTTCCTCCATTTAACAAAAGTGAGCGGACTATGTAGCGAATTTAAAAATATGAGAATGAAAAATGTTCTCAGTTTAGTACTCAGTTTAGCTGTCTTGTGATCTCTTGGTATTTTATAACTATTTACTTTAAAGTGCTATTGCTAAGCTATTTCTTTTTATGTGTACAATGAATTTGTTAAAAGAGTTCGAACAATAATAGTAGGTGTGCAAGAGACCTTCCGAGTCTGGACGTTCGGGGTGTGGGCCCTTAGAACGTCCATGGAGTACGGCGACGACTCCGAGGAGGACGGCGGCGGGGTTGCGACCCCCGTTCCCGTGAGCACCGTGACGTACCGGGGGGCTACAATGCGCTCTCCGGCGGCGGGCTCAAAGGCATTACCTTGAGGAGGTGCAGATCCCACCGGAGAAACCTGGGACCTGGGACCCCTCTCATGTGCCGATGCGACAGCCGCGGGGGTTTTAGTGGGTAAGAATTCCACGTACCCCGGTCGAGCCCTACAGCTCCCGGGGAACTTTTGAAGATTTCCCCCGTATCAAAAAAAAAATGGGGTGCTAGAGAGATGTATGAACATCACCTATTTGTACACAGCGTTAATGATCGACCTTATGTCGTAAGTGGTATGGTCAAATCTTCTTTGCCCTTTTTGTGGACCAGTGAAATTGGGGTGGCGACTTGCCGCACGGCTACACATCGACCCGTGTAAACCTCCCATTCCTCGCAGGCGGGAATTTCAGATAGTAACAATATTAATTACAACATTATTTTCAACAGTTACAAAATTTTACCGTGGCCGAGCCACAACAAGTGAACAAGGCTTTCTGGAGGACATGCTCCTTCATGCTTGGGGCTTGCGTTAGTGCGGCATTCAAAGACACAGTCCCTGTCAAACTGCACAGCTTTCCTGGACCTGATAGTAAGATACACTTTGAATACTCTATATATAATATCCATGTGGTTGTCTGAGTAAGAATAACACCCTTCCATCTCCTGCTGGGTGTCCGTAAAAGGCGACTAAGGAAAAACAATAAGACGGGCAGCAGCGTCTCTCTATTGGATAACCTACTACAGCCATCGGCATGTAACTTGGCAAGATTCGTTAGATGCGCAGAAGTCATTTTATAGGTCTCTTTGGTTATCAAGCGGGACGCGGGGAACAAGGTATCATCGTTCCGGGCGCGCTATTGGTTAGCCGGTCTAGCCTTGCTTCCCGCAACTCGTCTACGTCCCGTTCGCTCCCGAGTAAACTTGCGTGCACTAAAATTTGCAGTTTGTTTTTGTTATGTATTTGTTACAAGATTTTGAAAATGTTATTTTATCACTAAGTAGATTCCGACTTTTCATCTTGCAAACTGCTGGCCGCCAAGCAATCTGTGCAGGACGGGCGGACCCGAGTGAACGAGCCACTGACGTCCTGTGTGCAGTGGCGTGCAGTCCATATAGGCAAAAAGTGTTTGCCTACCCTGTGATTTCCGGAACAATACATGATAACAAAAATAATTTATCTGCTCAATAACATTTTGTTTTGAATTATTTCATCATTATAAATAAGCAAAAGCTCGCGAAAAACGGTCATTAAACTATTCCTAGTTCCTAGGTACGCGGCGATTTAAATTTCCCGCGCGCCAAACCGCGAGGTCCGCTTTTTAAACTAGTAAGTACTTAATTTATTTTATACTTTTTAGTCTTAGAAATATTCGCCTAAACTACGGATAAAATTAGCCCAAGTATTGATTTGTTCGTAGCTTGAATCGTAGGCAGGTTGTACCAAAACATATTTTTACTAAACTAGGTATTACGCATAGGTATCTGATTGAGTGTAAGAAAGCTTTAAATAGTCGAAAGTACGCTAAAAGTCAATAGCTTCAAAAGTAGTATTCAAGGGTTCCGTTACCAACCTTCCGGGTCCATCAACAGGTCCACGTTATTAGGCAAAGTGAGTATAACTCCATTATACAAATCAAATGAGTCCAACCTCGATGTGTTTACTAGTAGCCAATCCAGGGTTCCGTCACCCACCTTCGCCAGTTCCACCATCAGGTCCTCATTAATAGTCAAAGTGAAAAGAACTCTTTAAAAAAAACAAATGAATCCAATCTCGATTAGTTTACTAGTAGCCATCCAAGGGTTCTCTTATCCACCTTCGAGCCCCAGCATCAGATCAGCTCGATGATACCATATTATTGTATTGTCACCGGTCCTTGATACATGTGCAAAATTTCAAATATTTTGGACGTGTAGAAGTGGGTTAAAATTGCATCGCAAGATTCCATTACCATCATACATACATAGTTACATACATACAGGTCAAGCCAATAAAAGCGTGTTAAAAAAAACGGGCAAAGCCGCTGCGATTTGGTAGTTACTTACTAGCTGACCCACGCAGCTCCGCCTGCGCTATTTTTACGTTAACTAAACTTTTAATAACAGACATTCGCATCGAATACATAACCTCCTTTTTTATAGTCGGTTAAAAACTGGGACCCAATTTTTACTTGCTCTCCGAAGCACGGACCCGTTTAGTACAAATGGCGTTAAACGGTCACCCATCTATTTAGTGACCTTACCTAACGTTGCTTAACCCGATCGATTACAAAACCTTAATAACAACTCTCTATGAGTGTTCCCTTACTAATATTTATTATATTATAAAGAAAACATGATAAAATCTGACCAAGCGTATAACCAAGTACCCATTTTGACTTTAATCCCCTCTCCCAAAAGAACCGTGCTAGATTACGGGATAAAAAGTATCCTATGTTAGGACATAGGATACTTTTTATCCCGTGGTACTTTTTACGAGGTAGGCCTCGTAGTAAGATCTCAAATCATGCCAAGTTTCATTTGAATCCATTCAGTAGTTTCGGCGTGATGCGCAGCCGTGATACAGACAGACAGACAGACAAAAATTAAAAAAAAAAATACATTTTCGGCCTCAGTATCGGTTATAGAATGCCCTCCAAATATAATTTTCAAAATATCTTCAATGTACAGAATTGGACCTGTTACAGTTTTATTATAAGTAAAGATGTAGAGAGATGTAGAGTTTATCGCTTTCTCATCGCGTTTGAATGGGCGACACTAACGGGGACAGGTCAGGCGCAGGATCGAATATTGATATGTTCACCCATGCGACAAGGATCATCATATTATCCATCCAGACAATTTCACAAAGTTGTTGCGCACCGTGGGATTTAACCCCGCGACCTCCGGTTTGCAAAGCGAACGATTTGTCCGCTGCGCCACGAGGCTTCATTCACGAAGGTTTCATTGTACGATTGTAACTATTGAAGTAAAGACTGTATAATTTGGCTTTTTTTAATAGTAAGGTAAATTTCTAACAAACGTTATAATTTTAAACTGAGGCCATTCATTCATAGAGCCTAAAAGAACATATAGCTATAGCATAGATGTGTATAGTTCTATAGTCTAAATATAGGCACTCGTCCTGCTAAAGATAGTAACCGTAAACCCTAAAAATAACAGGAAATGAATGACCATTGCGACCATTAATTCTGATGTATCGACCTACACAAAAAATATTTTATGACTATAGTGTGGAAATTTTAACGATTTATATCCGGACAAGAACGCGCCGGCCTACGTAATTTCCCGCCAACGTTTTTGCACGAAACGGGAACGCAGGAAATCGCATCAGCCGGCATTTCGAGACGAGCGCACCTATACTGTATAAAATGCACCCAGACATTTCTATAGAACATCTTCCACCCCTATGAAGCTACCGACCGATATAACTTAGGTAGGCACAGCACAAAGTGCAGTGCAATCTCGATACTTTTCTTAGTGTGAAATGTGAATGATGACTAACGTGCTTCTGTTCACAACATTGTTTTCCATAGCCAAGATCGCAATTAAAAAAAAAAATAAGCGCCCTATAAAAAAAAACTTACTTTTTTTGGTCCATTTTGCACGATGGTCTCATACTCCAAACCCTCCGACATTGCTCTCACAATATTTAAAAAATATAAATCACAGTAAAACACAAAAAAAAAATTTTTTTTGGTATTTTTACCGCTTAACACACTCGTTTTTTTTTTGCTATATATTGTAACGTAGAGCTAGTAGAGCGTTCGTACGTTGAACCTTCACTGTATTATTGTAGAATAATCACTATTTCCATTTAGCTTAGGTACTTATTTGATAACAGAGAATTATTGTCTAATTGAAATTTTAACGCGGTGCCGGCAGCCGGCACGGGTGCAAGCAACTAACAACCAATATCACGCCCACAGCCTCCCTCGCTCTCCAGTGAGTGAGTACATAGGTACCTATAGAACTATATAGATATTTAGGTATGTATAGAAAGCAGATAAAACCACATCGAATATTTTTTATGTAAAGTGCGGCTTGTATACGACGAATTCAAACGCATGGTATGGTATCTTAGAAGAAATGGAAAAAGCTACCAGTAGCACCCTCTTGCGGCGTGATTTGCAACTTTTCTCTGTTCGTAATGAAACTGAGATAGTAGATCAGTATTTTGCAACTGATGTCACATGACTTACAGCGGTAGCGGTAAATAGGTTGGAATCAAATCAATACGAAGTCTAGGGGGCGCGGGTTCGAACCCCAACCCATGGGTGGGGCTGTGGATGGGGTTCGAAATCATTTTTCTTTTTTTATTTCATTTCTTAATGCATATACTATTGACGTCCGCGTACTTTATATCGAATACTACAAAGTTTTAGCTATTTTTTTTATTAAAAATTCTCGAGGCTATTAAAGTTTCAAATCACACCGCTGGAGGCGCTGGTGTTAGGGGGCGCGTTTTGACGTGGGAGTTACCTATCTATTTCTAAGTAATATACTCTTATCTATGTTCAAACGTTCGCGCTAACCTCTCGGCTACACCTGCGCGCTTCGGCGAAGATTCGCGTTATCGCGACAAGTGTGGCCAAACAATTCGTGCTAGCGCGATGTATTCGGGCGAACACGAATACCTTCGCGGTGTTGTCGGTAAATTGACACGCATCAAAGGATTTTGTCGCGACAAACTTCGCCGTACTGGCTACACTTCGCCTTTGCAGTTGCAGCAGCGTTGCCATATATCAGATTTCTTATTCCGTAGTAAATTATAATAATCTTAAATGTTGTCCCCCTGTTGTTTCCTTTGGTCACGGCAACATGCCTGAACGGCTAGACCAATTTCGCTAATTATTTTTTTTGTTTGTGTTTGTTATTGTCAAGAGAAGGTTCATATGAAAGAAACACTAGAAAATTACGAGGGCAGAGCTGCGCGGGACATCTAGTGGTTGATACAAACGTCGTTATTATTTTTTATCCTCGACTATCAATCTGAGTTTTCCGGTTTAGTTTACGAGGTATTAGACGAATAGTAAAATAACTATACGTCCAATCGAAGGTATGCCCTGGAACCCTGGATGCGCGAGTCCAACTTGCAGTTGACTGTTTTTTTATTATTTAATCCTACCTAACCAAATTCACTTATTTTAGCTCTTTTGTCCATACATATTTTATACAGATTTCATGATAATAAGGCATACGTAGGTAGGTACAGATTTATATACAGATTATAAAACGCTCAATGCATCTGGCAACACTGATTCCGACGAATATTCGCCCGAATACCACCACGTGCTTTTGCTTGGACGATAATGTAGCCAGCGACTTCGCCATTGGGCGAAGACGAAGTTTTATCGCGACAGGGCGACACGAATATTCGCGCGCATATGTAGCCGTAGGGTAAATGTCTTTCCGTTACACGCACGTAGCTTGTTATTGTGAGATAAAAAACGTTTAGTTACACTGAAATTTGAACAATGAGAAAATACACACGAGGCAGCTGCTTACCATCTACAATGATGTGTATCTCAGGATAGGTAAAGAAATATATACCTACGTAGCAAGAATTTGATATTAAGTTTTCTAAACTTATTTAAATTAAGTTTTCTATAAATTCTGGCCGCTTGTATTTAATTTTATCAATTGTGCAAATGGTTTAACAAAACGCAACACAACAAATAAATGTGTCAATGTCAAATAAAATTGTCAAACATTTTTGTACAAAGTACAAACACAAACAAATACATTTTTTTTAGAATAAGTGAAGTGTTTTGAATAATATTGCTGGTTTTTTTTAATATTTATGGGTCTATATCAATAAATTTCATTAATCAATAAATAAAAATACGCAGGTAGTAAATAGATTAAGCGCATTTAAGGGTTTTCTGTCACCATGTGCGAGTTACAAAATCTGAAAATACTGAAACAAGGCGCTGAAGCAAAGTTGTACATTTGCACTTACCTTGGAAGGCCTACAATAATCAAAGAAAGATTCAAGAAAAACTACAGACATCCAGATTTAGATACTGCAATTACTAAGGAACGCATTAAAAACGAAGCGCGTTCCATAGTCCGATGTAAAACGGCTAACGTTAGATCTCCAGCATTATACTTAGTCGATTTCGAAAGACGCCGCATTTACATGGAGAATTTTGAAAAATGTACAACGGTCAAGGATTTTATCATAAATAACGTTAAAAATGACGAAGACCAGAAGTTGAACAATATTGCCAAGTTAATTGGTGAGACAGTGAGAAAATTACATGATAACAATATCATTCATGGCGATTTAACTACTTCTAATATGCTGCTTATACCACAGAAACACAACGAAGATCCCGACTGGTGTGAAAATGGGGATCTCGATATAGTAATGATTGATTTTGGATTGTCCTTTATTGATTCCAGTACTGAAGACAAAGGTGTTGATTTATATGTTCTCGAAAGAGCATTAATAAGCACTCACAATGACTATCCCCACTTATTCAGTAATATTTTAGAAGCATATAAGTGTTACAGTAAGAATAATATTAAAGACATTTTAAGTAAGTTTGAAGAGGTTAGGGCTCGAGGGAGGAAGAGAACAATGGTGGGATAATGTTTTGTTTTTAATAAAAAATATTATGTATTATTGAGTTTCATTCATCGTCTTTAATAATGAGTCGGATATTTATAATGATAATATGTTAACTGCATAAAAAAACAATTTATAGTTTAGAATTAGTAAGCGAACAGGCAGACAGGATGCGAATAGCGCTTATTTTTCAGGATAGATATAATTACATGGGTAAAGAAAATACACTTGAAAGAAGACTTAATAGTAGACAATATTGTAAAGTCCTATAATCTATTTAGCTATCTAATATTATTTTAATAATCTATTATCTAATAATCTGTACAAACTGGGTTGGACTTAATTATACTGTATACTATAAAGTAGAAATAAAAAACTATGTATAATATACATAGTTTTTTATTTCTATTTTATAGTCATCACTTTTATACCACTCATCATGCTAAAAATAAGCACCAGGTAAAAACTGGAACAAAACTTTCTGTCATTGTCAAAACCGTAGACAGAAGTCAAAACCAAACAGCTGCACTCATGAAGATATTGCACTCCTCCCTCCTAACTAACCTAACCTAAAAATTGGAACGAAAATCGTTCCGATTATTTTAAAAACGAAAATACATAAATTACATTGCCCTAACAACATGAAGCGGCACATAACTTGTTTATCGAAAAGAATAACGCAAAATACATGCATAAAAGCGTTTACCTTCACGAGTAAGTAGCAAGAAATAGAAATGTAAACAAAATTAATACAGAAACAAAAATATCATATTAATTGGGTTTTCCCGCAGGGTTTTTGAGCACAAAAGAGGCTGTGGAGCGCCGTAATCATCTATTCACATTGGAGAAGAATCGGCAATTGGAAAATGTTGGTAGAATCGAGAAAATCGAAGTCCAATACAAAGGGGTACCAAATGATTGCACTCTGATCATGAACAAAGATATTTCTACTCCTTACGATTGCGCTAGACGTAAGTTTGTTTCAAATTTATACTTATTTTTTTGAGATGACATAGGATAATTGAAAGCTGGGGTTTGAGATGTTCCATTGAATTTGTTTAAAGAAAAATATATAAGAAATGTATGTAAGCATTGACACTATTAATGCTTGCATACATTTAATATATAGTTCTTCTTGTTCAATCAATTTGTTAGGGCACTTGTCCGGCATAAATAAAAATTAAGAAAAGGTTAAATTAAAATTACAAATATGAGCCAAAGTTGTAACACAATGGGTGCCGAAGGATGGTTGTTGATGCTGGGGAAGGCTTTAAAAATGTTGGTGTCATCACTTTGCCATAAAACCTACTTTCTGACATTTAATTATTTTCACATTTAATAATATATTTGACATTTTGTTTGTATTTTACTATTTTGCTTATTTTTATTATATAATTCACATCTTCATATAGTAAGCCCAATTGGGTATGCTGCAGAGAAACCACTTGTTAAAATATAGACCTAAGGATGTCTTAATCTGTACCTAACACCTGCAACAACAATAATAAATTTAATTTGAATTTGAAAAAAATATATTTGCATTGCAGACGATGACATACTTAAATATTAAATATAATAATAATAATAAAATAAAGTTTATAATGCTTTATTTACCTTGCTCCAGATCTGAGCGAGTGGCACACTGACTCCATGGCCCTGGCTCTCCTCAATGGTACAGTGTACTGGGATATGCACAAACCTCTCACCGAGAATTGTGTATTAGAAGTGAGTTACTTATTTCTTACTCTTCCTCCATTTAACAAAAGTGAGCGGACTATGTAGCGAATTTAAAAATATGAGAATGAAAAATGTTCTCAGTTTAGTACTCAGTTTAGCTGTCTTGTGATCTCTTGGTATTTTATAACTATTTACTTTAAAGTGCTATTGCTAAGCTATTTCTTTTTATGTGTACAATGAATTTGTTAAAAGAGTTCGAACAATAATAGTAGGTGTGCAAGAGACCTTCCGAGTCTGGACGTTCGGGGTGTGGGCCCTTAGAACGTCCATGGAGTACGGCGACGACTCCGAGGAGGACGGCGGCGGGGTTGCGACCCCCGTTCCCGTGAGCACCGTGACGTACCGGGGGGCTACAATGCGCTCTCCGGCGGCGGGCTCAAAGGCATTACCTTGAGGAGGTGCAGATCCCACCGGAGAAACCTGGGACCTGGGACCCCTCTCATGTGCCGATGCGACAGCCGCGGGGGTTTTAGTGGGTAAGAATTCCACGTACCCCGGTCGAGCCCTACAGCTCCCGGGGAACTTTTGAAGATTTCCCCCGTATCAAAAAAAAAATGGGGTGCTAGAGAGATGTATGAACATCACCTATTTGTACACAGCGTTAATGATCGACCTTATGTCGTAAGTGGTATGGTCAAATCTTCTTTGCCCTTTTTGTGGACCAGTGAAATTGGGGTGGCGACTTGCCGCACGGCTACACATCGACCCGTGTAAACCTCCCATTCCTCGCAGGCGGGAATTTCAGATAGTAACAATATTAATTACAACATTATTTTCAACAGTTACAAAATTTTACCGTGGCCGAGCCACAACAAGTGAACAAGGCTTTCTGGAGGACATGCTCCTTCATGCTTGGGGCTTGCGTTAGTGCGGCATTCAAAGACACAGTCCCTGTCAAACTGCACAGCTTTCCTGGACCTGATAGTAAGATACACTTTGAATACTCTATATATAATATCCATGTGGTTGTCTGAGTAAGAATAACACCCTTCCATCTCCTGCTGGGTGTCCGTAAAAGGCGACTAAGGAAAAACAATAAGACGGGCAGCAGCGTCTCTCTATTGGATAACCTACTACAGCCATCGGCATGTAACTTGGCAAGATTCGTTAGATGCGCAGAAGTCATTTTATAGGTCTCTTTGGTTATCAAGCGGGACGCGGGGAACAAGGTATCATCGTTCCGGGCGCGCTATTGGTTAGCCGGTCTAGCCTTGCTTCCCGCAACTCGTCTACGTCCCGTTCGCTCCCGAGTAAACTTGCGTGCACTAAAATTTGCAGTTTGTTTTTGTTATGTACACACATCAAAAGTGTCTAGGGATCAACATATATTTTTGCAATAACTTTTCTCCTGATTGATATTAATTAAAATTTTCTTTAAGGATTCATCAAATAAAGTGTTTTCGTTTGTCACAGTAACGATAAACCAAGTCACCTTTGCATTAATAAAGAAATTTGCCATTTTCCTAATAAAGGGATTTTTGACATTTGAACCACTAACACAAAAGTTCGAAAAAAAGACTGAAATAACAGTTTTCTTTAAAATTTTATTGGGTAACTTAAACAATTAATAATCCGTGTTTCTACCGCGAACACTAACAACACAAGAACATCGGTTTGGCATACTCAAAATGAGTTCATCCAAATCACGCTGTGGAATGGCCGCCCATGTTCGTTGCAACAACAAAAAAAGGTCTTCTTGCGACTGGATACCCTCCATATTCGGCAGAGCTCTTCTCTGTAGCATATCCCATGCATGCTCAATCGGGTTCAAGTCTGGCGACTGAGCAGGCCAGGGCAGGACATTGATGTTAGCTGCGGCGAGAGTCTGTCTTACAACTCTTGCGGTGTGCAGGGAACTTAATTAGCGACCAAACAGTCAGAAACCGCTTGCATGAAGTGAACCTTCATTCCCGAAGACCGCTACGGGTACCACCTATAGCAATGCACAATCGTAGGATTCGATATCAATGGGCTCTTGAACACAGAAATTGGGCAGAAGAACAATGGCGTTTCGTGTGCTTTTCTGATGAGTCTCGTTTTGGTATGAGACCGGATACAAGACGTATACGACACTGGAGAACCCCTGGACGCCAACAGCGATTAAAATCCTGCCAGGAAGTCCATCCTTATAGTGGTGGAACCATCATGGTATGGGCGGGTATTTGGATCGGCGGAAGAACTGAGTTGATTTGGATCAGAGGCAACCTCAACGCTCAAATTTATGCTGTGACGATTGTATCAGACGTCATCGTTCCTCTACAAGTGCAAATCGGTCCCTTATTTCGGTTAATGCATGATAATGCACGACCGCACACCGCAAGAGTTGTAAGACAGACTCTCGCCGCAGCTAACATCAATGTCCTGCCCTGGCCTGCTCAGTCGCCAGACTTGAACCCGATTGAGCATGCATGGGATATGCTACAGAGAAGAGCTCTGCCGAATATGGAGGGTATCCAGTCGCAAGAAGACCTTTTTTTGTTGTTGCAACGAACATGGGCGGCCATTCCAAAGCGTGATTTGGATGAACTCATTTTGAGTATGCCAAACCGATGTTCTTGTGTTGTTAGTGTTCGCGGTAGAAACACGGATTATTAATTGTTTAAGTTACCCAATAAAATTTTAAAGAAAACTGTTATTTCAGTCTTTTTTTCGAACTTTTGTGTTAGTGGTTCAAATGTCAAAAATCCCTTTATTAGGAAAATGGCAAATTTCTTTATTAATGCAAAGGTGACTTGGTTTATCGTTACTGTGACAAACGAAAACACTTTATTTGATGAATCCTTAAAGAAAATTTTAATTAATATCAATCAGGAGAAAAGTTATTGCAAAAATATATGTTGATCCCTAGACACTTTTGATGTGTGTATTTGTTACAAGATTTTGAAAATGTTATTTTATCACTAAGTAGATTCCGACTTTTCATCTTGCAAACTGCTGGCCGCCAAGCAATCTGTGCAGGACGGGCGGACCCGAGTGAACGAGCCACTGACGTCCTGTGTGCAGTGGCGTGCAGTCCATATAGGCAAAAAGTGTTTGCCTACCCTGTGATTTCCGGAACAATACATGATAACAAAAATAATTTATCTGCTCAATAACATTTTGTTTTGAATTATTTCATCATTATAAATAAGCAAAAGCTCGCGAAAAACGGTCATTAAACTATTCCTAGTTCCTAGGTACGCGGCGATTTAAATTTCCCGCGCGCCAAACCGCGAGGTCCGCTAATCAAAATTTTAAGACTTTAAGATCGAAACTCTTAATTCCCACACATTCACAGATTTTTTTCTAACAAACTTACACACACCAGTAGGCACGCCGACGATTCCAACAGTATAAATGTCACGCACACCATGCAAAAATAGACAGTGCCTCTCGGGTGTGCTCGGGTCTGCTCGGGTGCTCTCGGCAGCAATGACGACCTTGGAGGAAGGACTAAAGAAATGTTGACCAATAGCAGCTCAATCTTAGCCCAATGCATCGAACGGGATCGGGATCGGGATGCGAGAATGGGTGCTCGATGAATGAAAAATACTACAAATTATAAAATACCTAGTTTGTTCAAACTTCAAGATTTCATAATGACATCCATTTTTTGTTGGTTTTTATTCTATATTTTTTTATTATACGATTGATAACGATTGTTTTCGGTGCAGTATGTGTTGTGTTTCCAAATTATAAAACTTACTTAGTAGAAAATGGAAGTGGTAACGTGTGATTGATGTTCTGGCCAAGTGTGTATAGAAAAATTAAATTTTCACGCGTTTTCGACACGATAAATAATCTAAAATATTTAGATTTAAAGTATATTTACAATCGGTTAGCCAGCTGGAAACATAGAATCTAAATATCATTTAATTTTTTGATATTTTGAGGTGGCTTATTTATAATCATCTTAATGTATGTGTACAAGCAAGACGAGTAACTCGCAGTCATATTTGTAAGTTTTTTTACTTTAATATTGTTTTTATTGACTGTGTACTTAGTATGTCTGGTTCTTTAAGACGCTCTGCGGCCTAAATGGCTGGATGGATTTTAACCTCTTGAGTAATAGTGTTCTGTGATTTTAACGTAGGTAGGTACTTCCTACGTGTCGTCTTAGTAGTGGAAGTGAAATCTATACTTATAATAAAACTGTAACAGGTCCAATTCTGTACATTGAAGATATTTTGAAAATTATATTTGGAGGGCATTCTATAACCGATACTGAGGCCGAAAATGTAATTTTTTTAATTTTTGTCTGTCTGTCTGTCTGTCTGTCTGTCTGTATCACGGCTGAGCATCACGCCGAAACTACTGAATGGATTCAAATGAAACTTGGCATGATTTGAGATCTTACTACGAGGTAGGACATAGGATACTTTTTATCCCGTAATCTAGCACGGTTCTTTTGGGAGAGGGGATTAAAGTCAAAACGGGTACTTGGTTATACGCTTGGTCCGATTTTATCAATTTTTCTTTATAATATAATAAATATTAGTAAGGGAACACTCATAGAGAGTTGTTATCAAGGTTTTGTAATCGATCGGGTTAAGCAACGTTAGGTAAGGTCATTAAATAGATGGGTGACCGTTTAATGCCATTTGAACTAAACGGGTCCGTGCTTCGGAGAGCAAGTAAAAAGTGGATCCCAGTTTTTAACCGACTTTAAAAAATGAGGTTATGTATTCGATGCGAATGTCTGTTCTTCAAAGTTTAGTTAGCGTAAAAATTGCGCAGGCGGAGCTGCGTGGGTCAGCTAGTAGAATATATATTTATTCGAAATAAAAACATAAGTATTAGGTACTCATCAAATGTTTTGTGTTCACATCATTCATTAATGTCAATTTAGGTCCCCGTGGGGTGTCCGGGTAAGAATAGCACCCACCCATCTCCTTCCGTTGGGTGTCCGTAAAAGGCGATAAAGGGAAAACGAGAAGACGGGCAGCAGCGTCTTTTTATTGGATTACCTACCACCTTTACTGCGATCCCCAAGCCGCCTGCCAAGCGTAGTGATTATGGCAACCCCTCCCTTCTAAGGGGGAGGCCTTTGCTCAGCAGTGGACGTTTCGGCTGCTGATGAGGTTGAAGTCACTTTTTGCCTACCCTGTCATATAACCCAGTGCACGCCACTGCCTGTGTGTCTGTTGCTATCGCTGGTACGGTATGAACCCGCCGAAGAGTGTTGACGCTGTTGGTTACAAGATGTCCGTGAAATAAGAACTCCCAATTCGATAGCAAGCTTGATAGTGGCTCCGACGGTGGCGCTCTTCGTACTGAATATTCTTTTCTTCTATTTATATCTTGCTTTTAGTTCCCGCGTCGACCGCTTGCTTGTTCACCGACAGTGGCGCCGAATGCGCATTTACTATCCTTGCAGGGAACTTTACCGTAACGAGAGCCCCACCGAGGCAGCCACTAACGTTTTGTTTTTATTATAAAAACTGTACATTTTCGCTTATTCTACTTAGACTATTCTAGACACATACATGATACCTATACCGTTAGAAAGTGCGTGTAAGCAGCTTTCTAACGGTGTCCATAGGGTTTATCTATCTATTTCTGTTAGGGAACTACAGGCCGATAAATACTGTAAGTAGAGGCGCGATGACTATGCTTTGGCCGCTTGTCGCTTCGCCTGCGCCCTGCCCGTAGCATCCACATGCCCAAAAATAGTACCGATAGGTAGCCTGCGATGTGTACTATCTGTATACCTATGATCTAGACCACCTAGGGGCCTAGGTCATAGCAAAAACCCTAGAAAACATGATATGCGATAAAACATTTGCCTGTAACTACGGAAATATGTACAGCAGTGCTGTTTAGGCACTTAGACCCACCAAGGCGGACCCAGATCTAGGTCCTGAGTTGGTTCCTAGATTTGGGACCTAGCTGTAAATAACTATTTGCTGTTCATATATGTGCTTAGCACATCTAGGGCATGTGGGTACTTCTATCATACTATTACCCTACGCTAATTACAAATAGCAAGTACTATGAGACCTAGGCTAGGCTATCTATAAGTGATTCAGCTCACCCCTCCTCGGGATAGTGAGCTTATACACAAAACTATATTATAATTTATTAGGAAATTAAATCTAGGCTCTTAACTATCGCAGAGTTATAAAACTTAACTATATCTATACTATAATAAAACTCAAAGAGCACTTTTTCTGTACATTGAATATTTTTCCAAAATTTCTATGTGGGGATACTATACTATCGACATAGAGGCCAAACCAATTTTTTTTGGAATTATTGTCTGTCTGTCTGTCTGTCTGTCTGTCTGTCTGTCGTTCTGTTTGTCCAGGTATCATTTGAAAACCCGTGGATGGATTTTGATAGAACTTTCACTGATATGTTGTGTAGAAGTCAAGGTATAAATTGGTATATAAAACATCACGCTATGTTTCATAGGGGCTAAGCAGTGAAACATTAAGTGCACATATTACCACGTAATTTCCTTTGTATGTGAATAGGGTAATTATAGTCTGATCAGTTAATCATTAAGATATG
The DNA here is from genome assembly GCA_911728495.1 of Furcula furcula. NCBI lineage: Eukaryota > Metazoa > Arthropoda > Insecta > Lepidoptera > Notodontidae > Furcula > Furcula furcula. The sequence continues at coordinate 3,366,512 of OU452264.1, read as the reverse complement.
TATTATTACGCTATATACAATAGGGACTGATCAGACATTTAGTTTGCATAAGATATGGCAGTGGCGAAGAGTCAATTTTTGTAAGGGGTAAGCCGGTCCTGTACACCCAGGACATTTTCATTAGATTTCTGCATTAATAATAATAATAATAATAATATCTTGGGACAATCCACACACGGTCATCCGACCCCAAACTAGGCAGAGCCTGTACTATGGAAACCAGACAACTGATACTAATACTTATATACTTTTTTTTGTAAATACATACTTAAATAGATAAACAACACCCAGACACTTGGCGGGAATCGAACCCACGACCCATCGGTTAGCAGCATTGTTCTAAGTACTTTGCTGATAGCAATATGACATTATATCTTTGAAAAGTTAAAATCTGTAAATCCCGAGCGAGTCCAAACTAGATTAGGAAAGAAATAGGCAAGGGAAAAATACCATTTCATTTCATTTAAAAGCCAGCGGTTAGGTCCGCTGCACCACCAAGGCTACATTTGTATAGGTAGGTAGAAATTGAGAATACGAAATTGCTAAATTTTTACTTAGGTAAAAGACCTAAAATAAAATGACTCGAAATGATCTAACACAATAAAATGTACAACTACAATTACACACAATGAACAGCGCTCCCAAAAAACTTAGAGCTTTCATTATCGAATATCATTAGACAGTAATTTACGATGTTGGCGTGATTTACATTATGAACAGCTATCGTTGAAATTGACCATACAATCACTATAGAACTTTAATCTATACTATAATAAAACTGTAACAGGTCCAATTCTGTACATTGAAGATAGTTTGAAAATTATATTTGGAGGGCATTCTATAACCGATACTGAGGCCGAAAATGTAATTTTTTTAATTTTTGTCTGTCTGTCTGTCTGTCTGTCTGTCTGTATCTCGGCTGAGCATCACGCCGAAACTACTGGATGGATTGAAACGAAACTTGGCATGATTTGAGATCTTACTACGAGGTAGGACATAGGATACTTTTTATCCCGTAATCTAGCACGGTTCTTTTGGGAGAGAGGATTAAAGTCAAAATGGGTACTTGGTTATACGCTTGGTCCGATTTTATCATTTTTTCTTTATAATTATAATAAATATTTGTAAGGGAACACTCATAGACAGTTGTTAACCATTTTTGGAAATCGATCAGGTTAAGCAACGTTAGCTAAGGACATTAAATAGATGGGTGACCGTTTAACGCCATTTGAACTAAACGTTTCCGTGCTTTGGAGGGCAAGTACAAAGTAGGTCCAAGTTTTTAACCGACTTTAAAAAAGGAGGTTTTGTATTCTATGCGAATGTATATTATTGAAAGTTTAGTAAACGTAAACACAGCGCGGGCGGAGCTGCGTGGGTCAGCTAGTCTATATATATAAACGAAAGTCGTGTTAGTTACACTATTTATAACTCAAGAACGGCCTAACCGATTCGGCTGAAAATTGGTGGGGAGGTAGCTTAGAACCAGGAAACGGACATAGGATACTTTTTATCCCGGTAGGTTAAGGTTAAGCAACGTTAGGCAAGGTCATTAAATAGATGAGTGAACCGATTTGTATGAAAGTGTGCATATCAGGTAGGTCTGAGAATAGGTCATACAGTATATTTCATAGCGCTAGGTTAAGGTTAAGCAACATAAGGCAAGGTCATTAAATAGATGGGTGAACCGATTTGTATGAAATTTTGGATGTATATCGGGTAGGTCTGAGAATAGGCCGTAAAGTATATTTCATGCCACTAGGTTAAGGTTAAGCAACATAAGAAAGGGTCATTAAATAGATGGGTGAACCGATATGTATGAAATGTTGAGTGCATATCGGGGAGGTCTGAGAATAGCTCATAAAGTATATTTAATGCCGGTGATACCATGATTGACGAGGATATATAGAACGAGAGGAGGGTGCAAGAGAGGGGATTTGAGGAGGGGTGAGGGAACGGGGGAGTTAGGTGGAGTAAGGGGGGAGTGAGAAGGAGCAAGTTCGTAGAAGAGAGAGGGGGAGAGGGTTCAGAGAGGGGACAACAGGGAGAGGAAAAAGGGGAGTGTGATGGAAACCGAAGCGGGAGGGGGAAATAGAGAGGAGAGAAAGTGCACATAATTAGATTTTTTTTATAAGAGAGAGAGAGAGATGGAGAGAGAGAGAGATGGAGAGAGATAAATCTAGGGAGGAGGGAGAAAAGGGGAGTAAAATGTAATAAAAGCGCGGGCGGAGCTGCACGGGTCAGCTAGTATTACTATAAAACACAACACTCTGTAACACAAACACTATTTTGTCCTTTCGTGAACGTCGTCTTGTGGTCGTCCTGAACAAAATCAGTAATTACGTTATCACAATGTTTTATTTTACAATACATTTCATAAGTAAGTTAAACTTTATGAATTGCATTTATTACATCTCATTATATTTCAATCATTCCTCTGTTTTCCTAATTTTTATGACATGACTAAAAATATGGTAATAAAATTGCAATATATTATATTGATCATGTTTTGTTGCAACTAAGTGCACTTGCGCGAACTTTCCCCCACTACGCCAAAATCTTGCCAACTTACGTGCCGAGGATTATACCTATACTGCGAGCGTGGGGATTATGGCAACCCCTCCCTTCTCAGGGGGAGGCCTTTGTTCATCAGTGGATGTGTGTCAACTGCTGATGATAACTTGTTTCACAAAACCCTTCCTTAGTTCGCAGTGGCTCCTTCATCTACGACGTGGACCTACCGACCCTGGAACACTGGAAGCCGTCACATCAAGAGCTGATAACCCTCACAGCGGAGTTCTTGAAGCTGGTCCGTGAGAACAAACCGCTGGAACGGTTGGAGGTCAGCAAAGACTTAGCGTTGGAGATGTTCATTGAGAATGAACACAAGAGTAGTCAGATACCCAGTATAGCTAGAAATAATGGTGAGTGCCCTAGGATTCATTTAAATATACCAATTATTCATTGAAATCAATTTTTTATGGATTTTATCGCATTATATCAGATTTGATAAACCTCAAATCCTTGCAAAATAACACCGATTCCTACCAAGGATAATTCGTGAGGCTATTGAAATAAAAAAACATCCTAATTTCAATAGAGAAGATGTGTGCACGATACTTTATTATAATGTTATTCGGTGTAGACTGCCCCCTAAAATTATAAATCTGTTAAACGATGTATACTTAGTCTATGAAATAAAACAATAGCGAGGGGTGGCTGCGCGGGGGCATACAAGGGCGCCAGGACTAGCTCCCTCTCTTGGCCACCGGACATCGCGCTGGACGCACGCTACGCTCCCGAACAGCCGCCCGCCGCCTACGCATTTTTTTGAGAAAATATTGGTTTTATTTTGTTCCATACAAATACAATTACATCAGGCTCAAGCAATAGAAAGGTCACTAGGTAGAATAGGTCGGGAACCAGGATCGATCCCTCACAAGATGGTTGGGTGTTACCACCGGGTTGGCATCCTGTGATAAATATAATTAAATCCAATAGCAAGCGAAACACGGCCTCAAGATACTGTAAGCTCTTACTGCGTAGATCGGACCAACAATAATAATTAAGAAGACCTGAGGGTACACCGGCATAATTGTGACATAAGGATGTTCAACATCTAAGTCCTCCCGTGACCATGGGTGCTGCCATCGATATCCTATAGATAGTATATCGATGGGTGCAGCATTCGAAACGTCGGGATAGTAAAATCTAAAATAAACCGCGATAAAATCCGTAAAAGTAGTTTGATTTCAATGTGTAATATTCGCGTAAGTAAAAGACAACTTTATACCAATTATTTCGTTTCGTTCAGGAAACTACGTGACATCTTCTCGTCTGGAATACCGCAGTGGCTGAAGACAAAGGTTTTTAACCAGTGTGTGTTGCTAGTGATGACATATGGTACTGAGATGTGGTCTTTAACAGCTGGTCTTCTAGAGAAGTTCAGACACAACAGGCTATGGAGAGAGCTATGCTCGTAGTTTCTTTGCGTGACAGAGTCCGAAATGTGGTAATTCGCGGAAGAGCTAATAGATATTTTTTTTTTTTTGACGCGGGGGAAATCTTTCAAAGATCCCCGGGAGCTGTGGGGCTCGACCCGGGTATGTGGGATTCTTACCCACTAGAACCCCCGCGGCTGTCGCATCGGCACATGAGAGGGGGGACCCCAGGGCTCTCCGGTGGGATCTGCACCAGAGGCCCCTCAGTGCCTTGCCTTTGAGCCCGCCGCCGGGGGACGCATTGTAGCCCCCCGGGAACCTGACACGGTACTCACGGGGACGGGGGTCGCAACCCCGCCGCCGTCCTCCTCGGAGTCGCCGCCGTACTCAATGGACGTTCAAAGGGCCAACACCCCGAACGTCCAGCGACTCCGAAGGAACTAATAGATAACCTACCAACTACTCGTACTGCGATCCTCAAGGCGTCTGCCAAGCGTGGAGATTATGGCAGCCCCTCCCTTCTAAGGGGGAGGCCTCTCTTCAGCAGTGAACGTCTTGCGACTGATGATGAACCTGAGTTTAAAATGTATTATAATTTTTTACTAAATAATAACAATTATTTTCAGGTAAAGTGACATTATACAGAGCGGGCACCCACGTGGACATATCTAAAGGTCCAATGATAAGCACCACGAATCAGATCGGGAGGATCACTGTGGCGTCCGTCCATAAGCTAAACGGTCAGTACTACTATTGATCCGGCGAGCCGCATCACTGTATTATACAACTCGTATTAATTTCTGCCTGTCTGTTACACCAGACGGGAAACCGCACGAAATCTTCTCGTCCAAAATACCGCAGTGCCTGAAGACGAAGGTTTTTAACCAGTGTATGTTGCCAGTGATGACATATGGTACTGAGACGTGGTCCCTAACTATTGGCCTTTTGGATAAGCTCAGAGTCACACAACGAGCTATGGAGAGAGCTATGCTCGGAGTTTCTTTGCGCGACAGAATATTGCGGTCATAGTTGCCGGCCCGTTGGTCTAGTGCCCTGGCCGCTAGCCAGTAAGTCGTGGGTTCGATTCCCACCTTGCGACTGACTGCCGCACTCACAAACAAAAATTAACTTTAATTGCAATTAAGTCATTTTTTGTAATCTATTTATTTCGACTCTCCAAGTCTCATGATTATCTTTTAGTATTAATTACAAGATTATTAATTTAATTACGTATTATCAGCGTATGAAGTATTATTTGGCTTCTAAAGTCGAAATAAGCCATTTACAAAATATGACTTAATCACAATTAACTATAATTGACGATTGTAGGTGCGGCAGTGAGTGTTTCAAGTGCGTAACCTATTTTGGATAAAATTGTTTAGACGTTTTGAAGTGAGTTTGAAATGTGTTTGAGAATTGAGGGGTGGGGGGGGTCATGACATGATTTGATGGTTAACTTACGTTTAATCCTTTTAATATTTAGAAATAAAACATTGTGTTTATATTTTTAGAGACCTATAACAAGAAAGTTGCCTTTTTCTTTTAAATTCGAAGTAACATTTTAGTAACGTTTTTTTAAAAGCATCGAACTTTTGGCGACTCTATTGGACGCTTTAAAGCGTCATTGGCAGCAGCAACAAGTCTTTTTATGAGATTTACTTAAAACTACTGGTGTTGTGAATTTTAGCTATCGACTTTTATAATATGAATGTATTATTTAATTTCATTAATAATAGACAGGTATAGCAGCACAACATCACGGTCAATTAAGTCAATGATGTTATTATTACATAAAATGAAATGCATATCAGGGTCCATTTTATGTTACAACTAGCTGACGCACGCAGCTCCGCATGCGCTATTTTTACGTTAACTAAACTTTTAATAACAGACATTCGCATCGAATATATAACCTCCTTTTTTATAGTCGGTTAAAAACTGGGACCCACTTTTTACTTGTCCTCCGAAGCACAGACCAGTTTAGTCCAAATAGCGTTAAACGGTCACCCATCTATTTAACGACCTTACCTAACGTTGTTTAACCCGATCGATTACAAAACCTTGATAACAACTCTTTATGAGTGTTCCCTTACTAATATTTATTATAATTATGAAGAAAAATTGATAAAATCGGACCAAGCGTATAACCCATTTTGACTTTAATCCCCTCTCCCAAAAGAACCGTGTTAGATTACGGGATAAAAAGTATCCTATGTCCTACCCCGTAGTAAGATCTCAAATCATGCCAAGTTTCATTTAATTCCATTCAGTAGTTTTGGCGTGATGCGCAGCCGTGATACAGACAGACAGACAAAAATTAAAAAAAAAATACATTTTCGGCCTCAATATCTGTTATAGAATACCCTCCAAATATAATTTTCAAAATATCTTCAATGTACAGAATTGGACCTGTTACAGTTTTATTATAAGTATAGATTAAACAACGTGACCCACAGTAACGGTAACAGCAGCAAATAGTCTAAACGGTCTATTTTAGTTATAGGATATGGGTGGCAGACATTAAATATTAAAGTAAATACAATTAGAAATCTACCCACATGTCACAACACTAGTAAGGGTATAAAATGCGCATATGACGTCACAAGCGGACGCCTTAAGGCGTCCATGGAGATCGAGGGTACGATAAGTGTCTAGGACATAGTAATGTTTGACACTTATATCGATATTTTCTTAATTACCCTATTTATTCATACACCAGTTTAAAAAATACTATTTTTGGTTAGATAAAGAAAAGGTAGATTAACTTTATGAATAACAGAATAACTAAATACAAATACCTTTTTATTGATTAGTTTAAACAATTAATGTACATAACCCATTCCTGTAGGCATACAAAAGGAATTAGTTTATCCATTATTTTTCACAAATTATGTGTAACGATCTCACAAATGCTCACTATTAAAACAAGATAGTAAGAACTTTCGAGAATTTAATTAGGTAGTACCTAGGTAAAAAAAATAATCATCTAGCCACTTTATTCCCATCACTAATCGACTCTTTAAGACGTCCGTGGCGGTGAGAGAACATCTTTTTTACTTTAAATTTCAGAGTTTATGTTAAAGGTTCTGCTGAGTTAAATGACATTTTTTTATACTTTTTATTTAACTGAAAACTTTAATAAGGAAAAGTTAATACGACTATGTATGTAAAGATCAAGTTTAAAAATCAATTCCTTTTTTATGTATTTGACTGTCAAATATTTTGACGTCCTAAGTCGTCGGCGATGGTGCCTAGTTTATCATTGACGCTTTAAGACGTCGTTGGCGGTCAAAGGGTTAAGTTTATAATATGTTTATTTTATTTTCAGACGTAGGTGACAGTGAGTTGAAGCAGTTATATCGTTTCCAAGGCGTCGGCTTGCCCGTGGGCATCTCATTAAATCACTTTTCGTTCTCTATATTAGTGGATAGAGCGAAGAAATTGGTGAGTTATATGTTTCTTTATCATTAGTGTAGTAGGTACGAGATTCGATCGTGAACAAAAACACTCTGTGTTCTTTTATACAATTTACTCGCTTTTTAACCGGCTTCAAAAAGCGGGTTCGGTATTCGACGTGTATGTATGAAATATTAATAAAAATGCGTAATATTCACATATGTTAGTCTATGTGGGCTTCTAAACAAATGTACCAAGTATAATTTGTGTATGTATGTAAATTTATCCCCCGATTTCTCAGAAAATATAAACCCGATTGTGGTAATTCTTTATGTATCTTTCAACTTAGGGAAGCGTACAAGTTTCATCAAATTCGTTTCAGTAGTTTTAAAGATATGGACTGTTAATATTTCCAGTAAGCTACTCTAGCATGGCTGTTTGAGCTGCGTTCACGTTATGTTAACGTACTTACGTGAACGTGAATGATAATGAATAATAGTAAATCACATTTAGTTTGAAATGCTACCGCCAAGCAGCAGTGTGTAAACATTGCTGTGTGGTGTAAAAGGCACTGTAGTAGGTGAAATTACTGGACACAATCTAATGTCCTTAGGGTCGGCAATGCGCTAGTGATTCTTCTGATGTTGCTAGCGTCTATAGGCTGCGATGACTGCTTACCATCAGGCGGGCCGCACGCTTGCCTGTCACCTTGGTAGTATAAAAATAATGTATAAGTGTGTAATGTATGTAAAAGTATCAGAATAACACATGCACTCGCACACACACACACACACACATTATACACACACCACACATACACAATATCTGTTGTTATTATTTTCTTTTCTCTTTGTTCTGTTCCATATTAATTATTTTTTCTGTTCCCTAACGACGAAAGAGACTAGATCCCACAACACAGGGTATCCTAGTGTGGGCCTAGTGTATTCTTATTTGTAGAACACACTTTTTTGCTCAATAAAAACATTTTTGTATAAGTATATCTGTTTGTTTCTTCTTTCAGAACTCAAAAAGACCGCTAATAAAGGGTTCAGAGCGCGACGATTCTCAGGAGAGCATAGCGGCTAAGGCGTGAAATCCCTAAGACAATAAGTAGCTAATAGTCGTATTATAAGAAATTAAAACCATTAAGTCTCAATCAGATTTTAATTTTAACCCTTCAATGCAAGTATGTAATTGATTTTTAACCGGCTTCAAAAAGAAGGTTCTCTATTCGACGCGTATGTATGTAATATTAATAAAAATGCGTAATATTAATATATGTTAGTCTATGTGGGCTTCTAAACAAATTTACCAAATTTTATGAGTGTATGTATGTAGGTATGTATGTAGGTTTGTCCACGGATTTCTCAGAAACTACACGTCCGATTTTGAAAATTCTTTTTGCAATAGTTAGAGTATTTTTCAACTTAGGGTAGAGTACAAATTTCATCAAAATCGGTCCAGTAGTTTAAGAGATATAAACTTTTTATGTTTTCAGTAAGTTACTGTAACGTAGACGTTCGAGTTGCGTGATAGTGTTGATACCTATTTTCGTAAAATAAGTCACTAAAAAGTGTTAAATAAACTATTTTTAAAAAAATAAAAGCCGACTTCAAAGTAAATTATCTAAAAAGCATAAAATAACGAAAATATATTGAAGTCGGTGTCAGCTGGTGCTAGTGTTCGTTAACATGATGTGCTAGCACCGACTTCAATATATTTTCGTTATTGAAAGTACTAAATAATATTAGGAAGTATCCAGTTCTGCCCGACTCGTGGGGACGAGGGCTATGTATTTCGAAAGCGTATTGTGTGTTTGTCTTTAGCATGGCCTAAACGGTTAGATGGATTTTCACTTTTATTATGTGGTTAGATTCATCTAAGTTGTGCGTGTGACTTAACATTTATATATTTTTTAAAATGGCGTCCACCTGCCGCCATTTTATAATTTTTTCCAAAAACATCAACATGGGTATTGAATGAAAGGTCTTCGAGGAGTTGAAATATACTTGCATGCAGTGACGTGCACAGAGGGTAGGCAAAGAATCTTATTCGGCTTGTTTAACCTATTATAATATGTATATTATTATACCACTGTATCCATAAGTTAGCAGATTCTATAGACATATTAATTTGCATTTAAAAATTAATTAAAAATTATTCAGAGGGTTCATACACACAAAAAGATTGCCTACGCTACGATTTCTCTAAATAATCATAATTTAAAAATATTTTCTACTGACATGGTATTAACGTGATGTTTTTAAATGTAAATGGATACGTCAGTAATGTTAGTTCATTTAAGGATATTTGTGGTGGCACACTAACAAATAGCTACAGATAACTTGCAGATATTTTTATGTACCTACTTTCTGTGCTCGAAACTGCTTGCATGTGTATATTTTGTATGTATTTGTAATGTAATTTGTGTCCATTTTGTTAGTTCGCAGTCGGGATTTCCGTGCTTTAGTAATTTATATGTACTATGCGTTTCAACTAAGAATGTGGCCGCCATGATGATCGCGACTGCGGAACTACACTCGTTTTTTACGATTTTTGTACCAACAGCAGAGTAAACACAAAATGAAAAATTCGACCCGGTTTTGATTATTTATTGTAATGTCTTGTTTTGCTATCTATTTTTGTTAAAACATCATTTTTAGTAATTATATATTTGAAATGGCAAGATGGCGGCCACCTTCTTAGTTGAAACGCATAGTACTTGTTTTAATTCTACCTAGTGGCGAGATAAAGCAAGACGTTCGGTCTAAAGGGAAGCGACACGCTCGCCTATAGACAGGTACATTGCACTACCGTTTGCCATTTAATGGGTGATTAACTGCCGAACCTACAAACGTCAATTATAGTTAATGATCATTAATCCATTTTTTGAAATCTGATTATTTCGACATTCGAAGCCCTGTAATACTCATTACGCAGATACTGAGTAGAAATATCAATTATCTTGTGTTTAATAATTGAAAATAATCATATACGGCTCCTACAGTCGAAATAAATAGATTTTAAAAAGCGACTTAATTAGATTGGCGTTTGTGAGTGCGGCTGTAAGTCACTTATGTCTGGTAATTTCACCAAAGTTTGAAAAAAAAAGGTATCAACTATAGTGTTGTTGAGTCCATTTACCATCAAAAGTATAGAATAGGGTATGCCTACTGTTATAAAAGAGACATTACTTCATAAATTAATTTATTTATTATAATAGCTAATATTTACAAAAGAGTACAACTAAAAATGTAACAATGACTGCATAATTTTAGGCTGAAATAATTAAAAAAACCATTAGTATCCCTACTTGATTATAGGAAATATCCATATGTGTACTCAAGCCTCGATATAGCGATCAGCCAAATATGTACGCTAATTACACTACGATAAGGTTTAACTAACCCGTCGGGTGTCCGTAAGAGGCGATTAAGGGAAAACAAGAAGACGGGCAGCAGCGTCTTTCTATTGGATTACCTACCACCTATACTGCGATCCCCAAGACGCCTGCCAAGCGTGGGGATTATGCCAACCGAGAGGGGTCACTATGATCCCCACATTCTAAGGGGGAGGCTATATTTCATGTTGTATTGCCATACAAGCAATTATGATGATTTTGGCTTCTTTGGATCTGAGGGACCGTCATCTTCAGCCCCATTCTGGAATATTGGCTTCGGCTGTGTCTTTTTATATGCAGGCGCTACCCAGAACGGATTCTCTTCGGCATCCTTCGCATATTTTAATATAGCCTCTCTTGGATCCTGCTCATCATCCACCCTCTTGCTCAACCCAAGGTTTCTGATGACGAAGGAGCTTAAGGTGCTGCCGGAAGCAGCCACGCGTCCACCCTGCCCTGAGGTTATAGGCAAATCAGGCCGATGGGACTTCACAGGGTCCAGCCTCTCTTTCTCCATCTTTTTCTTACTCGTCCGCAGTTTCTCTTGTCTGAACAGGGGTAACGCGTGAGGAGTGATGATCTGCTGAGCGCTGACCACTTCCATGGATTGTTTCTTCCTATGCATCTTGACTATACACAGTTTTGCGCCTCGCAAACTTCGCTTCTGGTCGAAATAGCACTTAACAACGCCGTTTCCACATCCAACAAATATCTGGTTCAATTTTGCATGCCACACGGCTTTGATGACGTGCGATTTGGTTACCGCGATGCTAGTCACTGGTGCAAAAGTCTTCGTATTATAGAATAATAGCTTGCCATCATCCTCCCCCCTTTGAAGAGACACTCCAGTAAAAATGAGAGAATCGTCAGGACTAAACGCGCAGTCAGTTTGCTCGTACCTCGAGAACAAATTGTTGAAGACGTTTAGAGGTTTTTTGAACTGTCTCAGGTCCCAAAGTTTCATTGTATCGTCGTTTCCTCGGCTGACTAAGTATGAACCTAAGTAAGAGTACGATATGCTGGATATTTCACTTTGTTTCTGATGTGCGTCTCTCAGTAAAGATGTGGTGTTGACAAAGTTCTTCCTATGGTCCCACATTTGTATGGAGCCGTCGTAGCATCCGCAGGCGACTGTGTTGCCGTCTCTGGAGTAAGCGCACGCTGTTGGGTTCGTTTTCAAACCACCCTGTTGTCGGGGTTTTATGACGGATTTGTGGTTTTTCGGGTTCTCCGTGAGCCAGAGTCGCAGGGTCCCGTCTTGGGAGCACGTCATGAATTCTTCCCGAATGCTCGGATGCCAGCAACCGCTGTTCAAAGCCGCTGTGTGACCTTTTGTTCTGAAATGGATGGTAAATATTCTCTAAGACGGTACTTCAAGGAGCATGTATGATAAGGACAGGTAGTATCATCGTCTCTTTAAAAAACCACGACGGTTTGCGACGATTTTTTAATCGCTGGAGTCGCCCTAAGTGAATAATTTCTAAATAATGTGACAAACATTTATTTATGCGTGACCCTGAATGTCTGCCATTCCAATTGTATTAATTTCTCGGAGAATTCCTATGCTTTGTATTGCTTTAATGTGCTCTCGCGGTTACGGACGGTGTACCACCTTTAGGACGATAATTGTATGCACGGCCCATAATACGTGCGGGCGTTGGGAAGTTCAAACGATTTTGAATGAAAGAGGTACAGCGTTCATGACCGCAATAGTACAAGTGATATGCTTAGATAGCTTAAGGGTGGTTAAGCATCATCACGAATTTGACGCCACCAGAAACAGTTCCCAAAGCAAATACAGCAGTGGCAGGGAACGAGAACTGTGGAAGTTTTACTTAGCTCGAACTTGGAGAAATTCTGTACATAGGACGTACGCTTATACTAGGGATCGTCCACCAGATAAAGATATTCTGCCGCAAAGCACACAGTAGCTGGTGAAATTACTGGCCTCAAGCGGCTTAATAACTGCCCAACTGACAGCAGCTCCTAATCGTTAGTTCTCCGTCACCCTCACTATCAAGGGAGCAACTGCTTGTCTTTTCATTAAGTTTCATAAATAAGAGTAAAGAAGACCTTTGCTAGCAATTATTAATAATAATAAAGTCCTCCTGGCCGATACAACCACAGCAGCCACTCTTTAACAAGATCAGCCATCTAGATGTGACATATTAGGTATAGTGCACAAGTGCCTTACACAATCCGATTGGAAGACCGATACGACCGGGGAGAGGTACTTTACAGACAATCAGGTGATCGGCCTGCATTGTCCTAGCCAGTAAGGAACAACTACTGGCTTGGAGGATATGATTACGGATACAAGACACAAGATACGGTTCGCAAAGCAAGCGTTTTCCCACTGCGCCACAGAGGCTACAGTTATCCTAATATTAGATACATCGATATAATAACTAGATAAACATTCACTAACAAAATGACATAAAATGTGGTCGCGGAGGTCGCGAGCTTATCTGTGCTGGTGGCGGAAACGGGAACTAACGGTTTTATTATGATAATTACGTGTACTTTGACTGTTTCATATAGACAGTAGCGACACTCCTATCGGCAAAAATAATTTTGTCAGCCTGTTGCTTGTAAAGAAATAGCGACATAAGGTGTCCGTGTTAGGGGTTACTGCATGCCACTTTTCGGACGGTAACAGCTAATCTAGTTTAAATATTATACCAATGATTAGATAATTAATAGTAGTTTATGCACCAAGGGGATAAAGTAGTGTCTTATGTCGCGGGCGTTTAATTGAATCGCGAGCATAACGAAGGATTCTAGTATAGAGTTAACTCCCGAGCGTAGCGAGGGAGTTAATACTAGAATCCTGAGTACAGCGAGGGATTTAAGCTCGCCCAAGACAAAGGCACCTTTATCCCCGCGGTGAATACACTACTTTTCACACCTACTGCGAGGTAATAAAATACAAATATTGCTAGAATTAAAATAATAACAATATTTTCCTGATTGATCCCAAACTAGGCAGAGCCTGTACTATGGAAACCAGATAACTAATATTAATTAACAGTGAAATAACAACCAAGTGTCTGGGGGTGGGAATCGAACCCACGACCTATTGGGTAGCGGCCAGGGTGTCTAACCACTAGACCAACGAGACCGTCAATAATATCAACATAGTGATTTGCCGCGTTATCATCTAAATATTTTATTTTCTTTTCTAGAACACTGGGTTGTGCTCGTCGCGCTCGGTTCGATTTTCAAATGTTTTGTTTTTCGTGCAGTTCTCTGCTTAGAGTAGTAATATATATCTGTGGTAAAAGTGTTGAGGAATTTTCGTTTGACGTTCGAAATTCAAACACATTATTACCCAAGGGAGTTTAGTACAACATTATTACCCGGCTAGACTATAGGGATATAATGAGGCACTTTATGTCATCTTTATATGACATATAATGTGACATTATCGAGCAGGTGGTGTGAAAAATGATATAACTAACTTTGCCATATCATTGATATACTGATCACCCTTCACACACTCCAAGACTTCGAAGCCATCTCGGTCCAGCACTTTGGCCTGTGCTGACCCGCTCACCACCAGTATCGAGTCCCCGGTACTGGAGTACTGAAGAGCTCTGATTGGGTGGTTCTCACAGGGTTGGAGCGTCCGGAATGAGCGCATTGAGGAATCCATACCTGGGGTACAAATGCTTCCAATTAGTGGATGAGTTATTGCCGCCTGATTTCAGCATCCGGGGGGTGTCTGGGTAAGAATAGCACCTATCTATCTCCTTCTGGGTTTCCGTAAGAGGCGACTAAGGGAAACAAGAAGACGGGCAGAATAGAATAGAATAGAATAGAATAATAATTTATTTGAACACCGCAAAACAATGTAGCACAATTTTAACAAAAAAGAGAAATTAAAAAAAAATAAATGACAAATAATCATACATTAAAAAAAAAAAAAAAAAAAAAAAGCAGCGTCTGTCTATTGGATTATCTACCAGCTATATTGCGATCCCCAAGACGACAGCCAAGCGTGGGGATTATGGCAACTCCTCCCTTCTAAGGGGGAGGACTTTGTACAGCAGTTAACGTCTTTCGACTGCTGACGAAAGCCTGATTATGTGATCTAAGACTAACCCCACACATGAAAACATCAATTAATAATAATAATAATATCTTGGGAGAAATCCACACGCGGTCATCTGATCCCAAACTAGGCAGAGCCTGTACTATGGAAACCAGACAACTGATACTAATACTTATATTATACATTTTTGTTATTGTAAATACATACTTAAATAGATAAATAACACCCAGACACTTGGTGGGAATCGAACCCACGACCCATCGGTTAGCGGACAGGGTGTCAACCACTAGACCAACGGGCCCGTCAAAAATAAAAATCTATACTTATAATAAAACTGTAACAGGTCCAATTCTGTACATTGAAGATATTTTGAAAATTATATTTGGAGGGCATTCTATAACCGATACTGAGGCCGAAAATGTAATTTTTTTAATTTTTGTCTGTCTGTCTGTATCACGGCTGCGCATCACGCCGAAACTACTGAATGGATTCAAATGTAACTTGGCATGATTTGAGATCTTACTACGAGGTAGGACATAGGATACTTTTTATCCCGTAATCTAGCACGGTTCTTTTGGGAGAGGGGATTAACGTTGCTACTTGGTTATACGCTTGGTCCAATTTTATCATTTTTTTTTATAATACAGGGTGTTACAAAATACCCCGTTAAAATATACCCCAAAAAAGTAAAAAAATATTATTATTTTCACTGATGTGCAAACCCTATTTCAGTAAAAATAAAGAGTAAAACTACGCAGAATGTACTACATTTCTACCTAATTCGCGGAACGACAAAAATTTTAAAAGACCTAACCTAACGAAACAACCTAAAAAGTGGTGGAAATGTCAAAATGTTGGAAAAAAAATCTCTAAACAATTATAGGATATCGATTAGAAGATTTGAAATTGAAAACTAAATTTTTTTTCAACGTGTCATTTTCTGAAGCCAGTACTTGAGTATAATGACATCCTTGTATTGAGATAGCACATCTATCTATACTATAATAAAACTCAAAGAGCACTTTTTCTGTACATTGAATATTTTTCCAAAATTTCTATACTATCATTAGACAGTAATTTACGATGTTAGCGTGATTTACATTATCAACAGCGCCATCTATCGGTGAAATTGAACATACAATCACTATAGAACTTTAATCAAGCTAAATATAAGAAAGTCGTGTTAGTTACACTATTTATAACTCAAGAACGGCCTAACCGATTCGGCTGAAAATTGGTGGGGAGGTAGCTTAGAACCAGGAAACGGACATAGGATACTTTTTATCCCGGTAGGTTAAGGTTAAGCAACGTTAGGTAAGGTCATTAAATAGATGGGTGAACCGATTTGTATGAAATTTTGTGTGCATATCGGGGAGGTCTGAGAATAGGTCATAAAGTATATTTAATGCCGCTGATACCATGATTGACGCGGATATATAGAACGAGAGGAGGGTGCAAGAGAGGAGAAAGAGGGAGAGGGGATTCGAGGAGGGGGTGACGGGGTGAGGGATCGGGGGAGTTAGGTGGAGTAAGGGGGGAGTGAGAAGGAGCAAGTTCGTAGAAGAGAGAGGGGGAGAGTGTTCAGAGAGGGTCAACAGGGAGAGGAAGAGGGGGAGTGTGACGGAAACCGAAGCGGGAGGGGAAAGAGAGGAGAGAAAGAGCATATAAGAGAGAGATATGGAGAGAGATAAATCTAGGGAGGAAGGAGAAAAGGGGAGCAAAATGTAATAAAAGCGCGGGCGGAGCTACGCGGGTCAGCTAGTATAGATTATATGAATGAAAAATAGAAAAACGAATTAGGTAAAATATAAATATAAAAGGTACGTAGACAAGTAACAGAAAGGCTTCTGTTAAATAATCTGGTTCCCTGACATGACAGCTTACTAGGGTTGACAAAATTTTTGGCTTTGATAATTAATTATATTTTTTACGGGGTATTTTGTAACACGTTGTATAATAAATATTAGTAAGGGAACACTCATAGAGAGTTGTTATCAAGGTTTTGTAATTGATCGGGTTAAGCAACGTTAGGTAAGGTCATTAAATAGTTAACGTAAAAATAGCGCAGGCGGAGCTGCGTGGGTCAGCTAGTAATAAATAAATTAGTGTTAATGATCACTAATCCAGTTTTTGTAATAGGATTATTTCAATACTCGCAGCCTATTAATACATTTTTACTCATGGTAAGTAGGGTTATCAGGAGATAAATATCTCCTTATTAAAAATGGAAAATAATCAGGAACAAAAAAAAATGCTTAATTATAATTAACGATAACAGAAGTTTGTGGGTGCAGCAGTTAGCCTTTTTGCAGACATCAGTTACTGCCGAACCCGAGATAACATTATCAATAATAGAAATTAATCATAAATGGCTCCGACAGTTGATATAGCCAGATTTTAAAAAGTGACTTAATTAGAATTAAAGTTAATTGGTGTTTGTGAGTGCGGCAGTTAGACTTTTTAACCGACTTCATAAAAGGAGGAGGTTCTCAATTCGTCTGTATATATATATTTTTATTTTTCTATGTATGTTCGCGCATAACTCTGGCAATTATGAACCGATTTGAAAAAATCTTTCTTCCATCCATTCTTTAATCCGTTAATTATTGCTTACGAATAAGTAGTTCCTGAAAAAACAGGAATGGTGACTGCGCAGGAGAACTGCTGGAATGCCTATATAGATGACTTTATGTCGCTTTTTACGGACAAAAATGGTCATAACTGGCAAATATGTACCAATTTCAATGATTCTTTTTTTATTCGAAAGAAGAAACCACTGTAATGAATCTGTATGAATTTTATCACAACCGGCTAAGAACTTACTGGAGGACCATGAACGATGTGGGGGAATTTATCTGGTAAAAACCATAAAACTGATGTTCTCCATTATATTACTCTGACAAATATAAACCGATTTCGATGATTCTTTTTTTATTCGAGAGAGTAAACTACTATGCAAATTTTATTATGATAGGATATTTTTTTCTGAAGAAACATGAATTATGTAAAACTATGTAGACGGTAATGTGATCATAACCTACCTAGATCATTTTACCGTCTTCGATGGTTCAATTATTATTTATGAAAATATCACTAAAAAGTTTAAAATAAAATTTAAAAAAAAAAATTGAACCCACTTCAATATCACTGAAAAGTATAAAATAATTTAAATATTATTGAAGTTGGTGCCAAATATACACAGTACGCTAAAACCAACTTCTATAATATTTAAATTATTTTATACTTTTCAGTGTGTCGGTTCAATTTTTTTTTTAAAAGATTTTATAAGTGATGTTTTGGCAAAAAGGCAATGCTCTAAAACCGTCCACAAAAAGAAAAGCGCAGGGAAATGCCGCTTAAATCATACATAAGGGTAATTTCCTCTGATAACTGGCACAGGTACAACCTGGTCCTAACAGAAAGCCGAATATACTAAGTCAGGCTCATCTCCAAATAAAAATTTGTTAAAATAATTATAATACTACCTGATTGTTAACTAACCAGCGAAATCCCAGAAGGACACTTCATAGTCAATAGAACCAGTGGCCAGCCGAGCACCTGAGGGATCCACCGCGAGTGCCACCACAGCCTTCGTGCCATGTTGCATTTCAACCTAAATAAAAACCATTACCATTATTTTAAATTAATGGAACAGGTTAAAAAGATATGAAACATTTCAGCTCCACTGCAATATAAATAGCAGCCAGCCAGTGATCAAAATGACAAAACCTCGCTATTTGCCGGCGGTTAAATATACAGATACTGTGAGTGTAGTGTGTAGTGGGCTTAACGTTACAAGTGAAAGAACGGGGGTAGACGAAGATATTTCTGCCTCGCGCACGGAGCCGTCTCGCTGAACCAGTCTGCTTGAGACCACGGCTGGTGCAACCCGGCCGAAACGTCAAGCCAAAATATAAGGTAAATCGTGTTAATTCCCGATTAGAATAAAGTTTGATAATGGAACGCGAAAGTCTAAAAGTATAAATAAAATATCCTTTATACCTACTACATAAAATTTACTTAACACTTTCACTGCCACAGACTATACTCTATACTCATAGCACATATTTATGTTACTAGTGAACTATTTTTTCCAAATAAAAAATGTATTACTACCAATGCCAAAGTATTTATTTCTGCTCTCATATTACCATCCTTCATAGTTCGCAAGTAACCACACATCAGCTTCTATGAGAATATTAGCTGCTAAAATATTAGTTAGCTAAACATAGCTAGTACTGGGTGCTAAATCATAAACTATGAACATGTTCATATTTGGTAGAGAACATGTTAAATAAACCCTTAAATGATGTCTTGATATAACTATTACTATGGTGTCTTAAATATAAAAAAATTATGCAAACCTGGTTTCTGATTTTACATACAAAGACATAATAAATTAACAATAATAAACACACCTCATGACTGTTAGGTATCCTCTTTTCCAACGATAACTCCTCATCATCTGAACCACTCAATTCATCATAACTATCTTCATCATCATCATCATCACCGTCTTTATTTTTTCTACCAGTATTTTTACTGCTTTCATCTTTACCAACTAAATCTTTTGGCACTGGTGGTCCTATTTCAACCTCATCTTGGCCCAAGTTAGGCGGCAATGGAGGGCCTATCAGATCTTCCTCCTCCTCGGGGTCCGCTGCAGATATTTCTGTTTCCAATTTCTTTTTATAGGCTTCTTGGGCATTTACCTTCGCCTGCTCCACAAGTTCATTTAAATCATAATTTTTAGCCTTTTTGCCAAAGTTCTTTATGCCCATTACCTGTTGGACATGCTGGTTCTCCAAATCCTCAGCGATTTCTTCGATTTCTTTGTGCTCTTGGATGGGCGTGCGGCCGAATTTGCCGAAACCTGACACTGTACCACCATCGCTGTTAGAACTACTTGCTGATAATTTACTGGCACTGAAACTTATTTTGCCGAAGGATATCGGCTTTTTATTCATATTAAATTTATTATTTAATAAACTTTATTATTAACAAATACGTTTTGGTAGTGAAACAAAAAGAAGGAATATTATCAAACAAGCAAAGCAACCTTTTTTATTTTGATAGTTTTTTTTTTTTTTTTTTCTTGCTTCTGGCTTCACACTTGTGTATTTAGTCAATGTCAAAGTTTTGTTAGTGTTGCTATTTTAAAAACGAGGGAACCAAAATTATAAAAACAGGTGACTGAGGAAAATCGGAATATTTCACAAAGGATAGATAAAGAGGATATATGTATCTGTTAAATAAACTATCTATATACAAGAAAAGTAGAAATACTTAGGATAGTAATCGAAATATTAAGCGATATTAAATTTTTAAACTATTTACAGTAATAAACAAATCTATTGCGTTATAAATATTTACATCATTTGTACAAAGTAATGTGATGATGGATGTAGGAAAACGTATTTTGAGGGAGAATAATGACTTAAAAAAGGAGGTACGGTTGTAGTTTGGACAGGAAAAAAATATATGATTTATATCACTCACTTCCGCCCCACAGTCACAGTTAGGGCTATTTAATATACGAAGTCTAAAAAGATGAGCTGGGACACATGTGTGCCCCAGTCTGATACGAGTGATAATGGTGGTTGATAACTTGCTGTACTGAAATTGGAAGAACCAAGGTTTCACGGGTATGAAACCTTGTATTTGGTAATAATGTTTTCCTTTTAGCTTACAGGTTTCTGACCAAAGTTCATTCCATGAGTCTCGAAGGTAAATCTTTGCCAATGATAACAAATCATGAGAGTAATTTTTGAAGGGAACGATATCACCAGAAGAGCAAGCCTCTTTCGCCAGTATATCTACTTTTTCATTTTCATATATACCACTGTGTCCCGGAATCCACGCAACAATCACTGATAAATGTTCTGTTTTACATTTATACAATAAATTACGAATATCGTAAACTATGGGGAAATGAATTTTAGATTTAAAAGGAAATCTCAAAAGTGCTTGTAGTGCACTCAGAGAATCTGTAAAAATTACTGTATTACGAAGTTTGAAAATGTTTATGTACTCTAAAGCCTTATAAATACCAAAACATTCACCTGAAAAGACAGATGATTCAGAAGGTAATTTAATTTTCTGTACTATATTATATTGTGGATGATAAACTCCTACGCCAACACAGCTGTCAGGTGTTTGTTTAGAAGCATCCGTAAAAATATGATGCCAATCAGGCCAAGTTTTATCAACTAATTGTTTAAATTCAATATTAGGATCACTGTTTTTATTTGAAAGTAAGTCACACTTTACTGCCGGAGAGTCTATGAGGGATTGAAAGTTGTTTTTAAATAACGGAACACAAGAAAAACTATGCACCGGTGCTGAAAGGGAGCGGTATTTTGCCAAACTCTTTACTAAGCAAGGATGAGATTTATTTTTCCAATAAGGAGATGTAGATATGTATTCATGTAACTCATTCAACCTACTTAAAATAGGATGGTTATAAAATTGTGAGCAACGGAATAGAAACCTATCTGATAAATACTGCCGACGCAACATTAATGGAGGATCACAACATTCAGCTTGCAAAGCATTTATAGGGCTAGAAGCCATGGCGCCAGTCACTATTCTCAAAAATTTAGATTGAATTAGATCGAATTTTTTAAAACCTGCTACATTACCAGGTTCTAGCAAAAAAGTAGCATAGTCCAAAATACTTCTTATCATAGAAGTGTACACTAATTTTAAAGAGTAGGGATGTGCACCCCACCACACTCCGGTTAGACATCGCAACATATTGATTAATAGTTCACATTTGACCACGAGGTGGTCAAAATGCGGTGTGCCTGATAACTTTGAATCCAAAATTACTCCCAAAAATTTGGCTTGACTTTTAACAGGTAGTAAATAATTGTTATAATAAACAGATACCGGTGGTGGCATGCGCATTCTGGAAAACAGTACGATATTACTCTTTAAAACAGATAATTCCAGACCATTGTTGTTAAGCCATTCCTTCAGCAAGCTCAAAGTTGAATTTAGCTTGTAGGACGCACTGTTAACTGAACTATCGCTAACATATATTAACAGATCATCTGCATATTGTAGAACATTCACTGATGTAGAATCTGTTTGTAATGAACAGGTTGGCTCTAGATCGTATGTGTAAATGTTGTACAATAACGGGCTAAGTACTGATCCTTGAGGCAGACCTTTGTAAATTGTCCTGGACGTGGTTATACCGTCATCAAGTGTCAACTGAATATATCTCTCTGATAAAATATTTATGATAAAATTAACAAATATATGTGGAACATTTAACTTTTGTAGTTTTGTTTTTAATATTGATATTATCACATTATCGTAAGCGGACGTAATGTCTAAAAATGCCGCTAATACACATTTATTCTGAGTTAATGCTATACGAATATCTGTTGTAAGTACTGCAATACTGTCTATAGTACCTTTTCCTTTTCGGAATCCGTACTGATTAGGTGAAAGTTTATTTGCGTTTTCGATAAACCACTCCAAACGATTCTTTAATAAATGTTCTGCCACTTTTAATAGAACCGAAGATAAAGCTATTGGTCGATAAGAAGATACATCTGAGGAAGGTTTATTGGGTTTAAGGAAGGGAATTATTGCTTGAGTTCTCCATGAATCAGGTATATTACCAGAACTCATGACTGAATTAATTATGTCCAGATAATATGATAGAGTAACATCATTAAGGTTAGTCAAAAAAGAATAAGGGATTTCATCTACCCCAGGGGCAGAGTCTTTCACACATGACAAAACGCCTTTTAATTCTGCAAGCGAAAACGGCGAATGAAGATCTTTCTCACAGGAAGAAAGACGACATTCATTTGCAGGTAGGGGTGAAACCTTGTCATGGAATTCTTTAACGCTAGCAGGGGCAATATGGTCTAGAAAAGGTTCTGATAACGCAGGGGGAAGAATCGAAGTGGGAGGATTAATTACACCACATTTAAATCTTTTAATATTTTGCCATACTGTAGAAGGAGGAGTTGAAGGAGAAATTGATGAACAAAAGGTTTTCCAACCATCAGACTTTTTTTGCTTTAATAGATTTTTGGTATTGGCCATGACTTCAGTGAGGATTTCAAAATTTTCCGTACTCATAGCTTCACAGTACGCTTTCTCAGCTTCTTTCCTTGCTTTTACTGCATTTGAACAGTCATCGTCCCACCATGGTGGTGAAGGAATGGAACCTACCGGTTTTTTTGTTGGGAAAACTTCATCCGCTACATTTATTAGGGTGTCAGTAAACATCTGTGCACATGAATTTTCATTGCCACTAATATTTGTTGGTAACTGGGAAATATTATCTTCTACTTTATGTTTATAATTATCCCAATCAGCATTTCTTAATTTATATTTCATTCGCGGTTTCTTAATATGTTTTAAAGATTTAGAAGAAGGAAAAGATATAACTATTGGAAAGTGGTCACTACCAAAAGAAGAAGATAATACTTCCCATGATAGAGAAGAAGCAAGGTCTGGAGAACAAATAGACAAATCGACTGCACTGACATTTTCATTCGGATTAGTTCTTCGTGTAGGGGTACCGGTATTAAGTAGGCATAAATTTTTGGCGAAGTTACGGCGGCGCTAAAGGGAGGATCCTCCGACCGAGCGAGGTGTGATGCTCGGCCAGGGCCGAAGCCCCCAACAGTTGTTGTCGGGACGTTGTATATATACTCCAAGTTGGAGAAACTTCGCTTGCGAGATTCAGGATCGGAGGTGTCGCCATCTATCGCGTTGTATGTGATACTGCTTGCTTGTCCTCGCGTCGCTGTGGTCGCGTGGTAATTGTGGCGCCATCTGCTTGTGTCGTGTTGCCACATCACTCCCCCCCGAAGACTGGAAGTCGATCAACTGTCTTCATATGCCAGCTCGTCCTTGCGCTCCAGTCGCTATGCCAGTGCCAGTGGATGCAGTTCCAGTGAGTCGGAACTGCGGTGCGTAGTCCCAGTGAGTCGGGGCTGATGCTGCGTCGTCCTTAGTGAGTCAAGGTGTGCAGTGCGTATGGCTGGCGGCTGCTAGTCGTACCGGTGAGAGAAATGCGCTCTTCTTACAAGGACCGGCCGTAGTGCAGGGGTGCTGTGCCAAGTTGTGGCCGAAGGTTGACCAGGCTTGCATTCTGTAGCTGCATGCGGTGGTCGTCCGATGAGGCCGGGATACTGGCTGGCTTGTGACTCGCTGGTTGAAGCTGGAGAGTTGCTTGCTGCTGTGGGGAGAGAACGATGGCGGAGCTGTGCTGTTGTCCGATCCGAAGGCTGCGTCAATATCACGTTGGGGTCACCAGATTTGGCGAAGTTACGGCGGCGCTAAAGGGAGGATCCTCCGACCGAGCGAGGTGTGATGCTCGGCCAGGGCCGAAGCCCCCAACAGTTGTTGTCGGGACGTTGTATATATACTCCAAGTTGGAGAAACTTCGCTTGCGAGATTCAGGATCGGAGGTGTCGCCATCTATCGCGTTGTATGTGATACTGCTTGCTTGTCCTCGCGTCGCTGTGGTCGCGTGGTAATTGTGGCGCCATCTGCTTGTGTCGTGTTGCCACAAATTAAATGTATCTAAAATCTCCAACAGATCGTCACCATAACTATTGGAAACTGAACTACCCCATATTTGATGGTGGCAGTTAAAATCTCCCGCAATTATGGATGGTTTAGGTAAAATTTTTAAAATATTTCTTAATTCACTAAAACTATCTACAGACGGACGAGAAATATATACATTTAATATGTACAAATTATTTACACAAGCTGAAATTATACTAATATCATCTCTGTGAGATGGAAGAGGGAAGGAAGAATATGTGCAAGAATTATTTACAAGAATGGCAACACCGCCATATCCGTCATGTCTATCTTCCCTGAAGTTCCCTGAGACCGTAGTACTTAGAGGAAGAAAACAATAGAGGGCTGGACACTTTCTGTCTCATTCACGCAAGAAAAGAATGCGTTTATGTAGGTTACGTGTGATAGAAAGAAACAGTGTATATGATTTTTTGTCCCTCAGCATGTGTTCGATTTTTCCGCGCCGTGGGTGCGAAACAAATTTGACGTTTGCTCCCACTTTGCTCCGTGACAATTTCATCGTGGTTTTAATATTAAATAAATAACTTAAAATTCAATAAAAAACTAACTGTAACATTACTGTGTGTTGTGGAAATCCTATAAGAATCGTGCAGTGCAGTATTATAGGCTGTAAAAGTGACAGTGAACGTAAAATTAGTGGAGTATCGTTTCACAGGTAAACGTGAATTATTATGGCCAATTTAGAGATTACATTTAGAAACTAATACATGTAAACGACTTATTTAGATCTTATTGCTCTAAATTAGTTACTATTTTACTTGAAAGTTAAGTGTAAGATCGATAAATTCTTGTTTTTCATCCATAACCTAAAATTTTCAGTTTATTGATCGCCATTATCAGTGTTGCCAGTGTATAAAAGAGAGACTACCATAAATAAGTGGTAAATTATTATTAAGTGCATCATACACGATCCCACATGCTGGGTGCATCGAAGAATTTCTCAGATTTCCCGAATTTATTTTTATGATTTTCTGAAAATATGGATATTTGTATACTGTGGATAGCAGCAACAAAAATAATTAATTAGGTTGCTAAAAGTTATTCCCGAATGCTTAAATATTCAGAAATAACGTAAGCGCTCAAGTAATTCGTCCAAGGCTGCGCAGGACGTATTCATTCGTTATTTATAGGCACAATGGTCATTGTACATTTAATCGTGCTTTTACTATATGCATGTTGTTTAAATATATGTATGTATGTTGTTGGTTACAATTTATTGGTAAATTTGTCTGAATTATAAATAAATAGTACCGACGTTGAATAGTTTGTTTCATTTACCCCCCTATTATGTCCCTATCTCGTTTGACAACTAAAGTGATGATCAATAAAGCAAAGTGACTATTAAATAACTATCAAATGATTCATTTGGCATTGCCTAACTTGAATCACCAATACATACCAAACACACTTTCAGTAGACATCAAAGTTTGGTGGACAACTGAAGCTTGATAGTCACTTTGCTTTATTGATCATCACTTTTTTTTTTGTAGGAATAGTACTGTTTCACCGGACAAGAGGACGAGCGCTTAAAGCGCTCCAGCTAGAAAGGTTTGGGTAGCGACTAGCACAAGGGCACCTCAGGGAGGCACGGCCTCGGCTTGGGCTGCCGCTTAGAGAAAATGAGTTTACCACCGGTTCACAACGCGCCCCCGCTGAGAAGAACCGGCAAGAAACTCAGCGAGGGGTTGCATGCGTACGGATCCCTTCGGCCTCGCCGGCGAGACCGGTGTCTGTGTGTTGATGTGTTTACGACTCTTGACATCGTTGTCGGTGTTGGTGTTGTGTCATGGTCCAGGAGGACGGACATCGGGTCGGGTGGGTCGAGCAGTACATGCCGCGGACGGCGGCGATGTACGGCTGTTCGACGATCTGAGGGACCTGGCCGCTGTCCAATAGGACATGGGTTCGATTCCGAACAATTGTATGGGTGTTATTTATCTATTTAAATATGTATTTATACAGTTTACAAGTATTTGGAATCATTTATCTGGTTACCTTAAGGATCTGCGTAGATTGAGATTAGGTGGTCATTGGTCAAGCGTAGATTGTCCCAAGATACTAGTACTATAGATTTGTATATTGGAGAAATTTACTAAAACTTACCCGGTAAATGGCCATAGTATGTATTATATTAAGTTATAGGAAAGCCAATTTTTGCCTACCTCTCTGGGAAATAGCATATTATTGTTTTTATCTCTTAACTTTTTTGTATGAGGCTAATAATTATCTACAGCTCTTAGCCACTATAATCACCACGTGATATCACCCAGGTGAACAATGTGGAATAGACCTTAGCTACAGCATATATGATATTAAGTGTACATTCACTTTGTAGCCTCCGTCGTGGGTTCGAATCCTGCGAAGGGCAACAAATTTGAGTAGTTGTTCTTTACTGGCTAGGACAATGCAGGCCGATGACCTGATTGTCTGTAAAGTAAGATGATCCATGTGTCGGGATTTGCGATAGGACGTGTGCCCGACTCCTGTCCGTCAAATTAAAACGCCGAGCTTTGGTAATAAACACTTATAATCAAATTGAGAGAGAACAACTTATAATACAGTGGAGTAATCGTAATAATTAAAACATGTCTCTGCCATAGATACTAGCGCGCTGTCATCTTTTTGACAGCCCCTTTGGCGTTCCGAAACCGTGATCCGAGATACGCCACACATGCGTCGGATGGGCATGTAAAAAATCGGTCCTGCGCTTAACTTCTCCCCAGTCGTGTCGGTCTTCCGTCCCATCGGATTATGAGAGGTACCTATTATATAAAGGAAGAGAGAGTGCACTTGTGTCTACGCAAGCACTTGTGCACTATAATATCTCCTGCGTACATGGCTGATCTTGTGAAAGATTGGCCGCTGTGGTCGTTTCGGCTAGGAGGACATTATTATAACAATCACTTTCGTACTTTTTGCAGACTGTCATAGACTAAGACGATATAATGTAAGAAAAGTAAATGTTGTGTCAAAAAAGTGGTTTTTGGTTAGGAAAGAAAATATAATTTACAACATTTGCTTTACACAAAGGGTAAAATTTCCCTTACGTGGCAACTCTAAATTTAGTATGTACTTATTTTTCTGTCCTTATCGGCGGCACGCTTGGTATGTGTCTGTATTATATTCTGTCTACGCCGTAGTACGTAGTTCTTACTGAGTAGTCTGTGCCTGAGACAAGAAAAACCAGGAATCCTAAAGTTGGATTCTGATTTTAACCATGTTTCAGAAAGACATATAACAGAAGGATTATGTTTATTAATCATATAAATTAAGTCACTTTTTTTTTACTGACTGCGCTTCGGCAGTTCCACTGAAGTATTGTTTGGAGTTGTTGATCCATTGAGAGAAGAGGTATTTAAAACAGACTCGATGACTGTGGCAGCGTTGGACGGTGGTATTAAGTTGAACTGTGAAAGTGCGTTTATTAATGCTGCGATAATATCGGGCAGTGATTGTTGTATCCTAACATCTTGGGAATCATTACTATTATTTAACGCGCAACCGTTTGATGATGGAGTAAAACTATAATCTTTTGTAAGGGCTTCGTGGGCAGACCGATCATATCCCTTAACAGATTTTGGAAGTGATCGTGGTTTCAAAAATACAGTTTTATTATATGAATGTGATAAACTGTTAGGGTATTGTGGCCTAGTTGGAATATTGTGATTTTGTTTGTTGCTATTGGCGTAAACATTTTTAGTTTGGCTGTCACTTTGATGCCTTAATACCTCAGAATATAACTTGTATGATGTAGGATGTAACTTCGCGGCTTCAGAGTATGAAATACAGTTTTTGGCCATGGATGATTTAATTTCTTTTTGCCTAATAAATTCAGGACAGGTTTTATTAGTTGCAAAGTGATAACCAGAACACATACAGCAACATGCATGATCCTCCTCAACAGTACAAGTAGCACCAGAATGGCCCTGACCACATCGGAAGCATTTTGGTTTAGATCGGCATTGCAATTTTGTGTGTCCATACCTACAGCAATTAAAGCATTGTATTGTTGGGAATGTATATAATTCGACAGGTAAAGCATTATAGCACATAAATATGCGTTTCGGTAAAACTTGTCCATCAAAAGTTAAAATCACCGTCTGTGTTGGTTTCCATATTGGATTACCATCCACAATAACTTTATAATTAATTCTTCTCACTTTAAGGATTTCTCCGGAGCCCATAGGCACAGTGATATTTTGTTTAACCTCGTCAATTGTCCAGTCAGCCGGAACTCCACGAATTACACCCATGCGGGTAATATTAAATGATGGAATAAATGCTTTGAATTGATTAGAGGCTATACTCTCATGGGAAAGAAAAACATTAGCACTATCAAAATGTTCAAATGCCAGTGAAACTCTGTTCCTGCCAATTTTCTTTACACTACCATTGATAATCTTTTGAAATGAATTTTTTTTTAAGAATTTTCCAAAAGTCACAGGGTGAAGAATAGTACCATCGTTATCAGAAGTTTGTATTTTTTGGACATGTACTATAAATGGAGCTGCATCTGAAGAAGTGTATAATTTACGGCTTACTAGAGGTGGATGTGAGGATTCAGTGACCCTGGAGACCTCTGAGGCTTTAGAGGAAGAGACAGCAGTCCCTGCTGAAGTCTCAGAAGGCATCACTGGGTTGGTAGAGAATTCATGAATAGCTTTTTTATTTGTATGATCATGATCTGTGCAGTTACAATCTGATATTGAGTGTATAGTCTCGTTATTAATATGCTTCCTCTTTTTTTTGTTACAGTGCTTACACACTTTAGTAAGCCGGCTGCGCTTTAACTTTCTGCTTTGACTGAGGGTGGAACTGTCTGTTTCCATACCAGATTCATTTGATATAGTTACGTAATAAGACGCCGGGGGGGCCGTGCCCCCCGGGTCTGGAGGCTCCATTAGAGACTAATATAAATTACAAAAACTTACCACTAATATGAAGAAATATATACACTAATGCTAAACTATAATCAAACTAAATAAAATATTATATACAATACCCTACTGATCGTCTTATTTATAATAAAAAATATTTTTTCAAAATCGGATCCAAAAAATCGCGCCTAATCAGTTCAAGTCAAGAGTTCCCGCGCCTTGATAGCAGGGTTGCCAGATATCTGCTAACTCAATTCGCCTAATTTTGCCTACCGAGTAGCCTAAATCGCCCAATATGTTTTTTCTTGACAAATAGCCTAATTCGCCTAAAATTTTATATAGTATATTTAGCCGAAAATATGTAGAGAGCACACTGAAAAAAAAAACATGTAACAGTATCTGTCATACAGCGAGTTGGAATGAGTAGGTAACTTAAATTGACACAAGCTCGCTCGCAAGAGCGCTTCTGGAACTTTGCACCTCGCTAGTTTAGAATGTGTTCGCCTAAAGGTGCAAGTTAACTCGACCGGGTAGTAGATATTTTCGGGATCGGAACGTTTCTGAGGTTTGTGAATACAGACCCTAGATTCGTGACGTCTCATTGTGGCAGTTCTAGGCAAGGATAGGTTTTTTTTTTAAGAACAATCCACACACGGTCATCTAATCGCAAACTAGGCAGAGCCTGTACCTGCTATGGAAACCAGACAACTGATGAAGTATAATACTTATAAACTTACTTTTTTTTGCAAATACATATTTATATACATAAAATACCCAGACACTTGGTGGGAATCAAACCCATGACCTATTGGCTAGCGGCCAGGCTGTCTAACCACTAGACTACACACTAGGCCTGTCAATTGCATAGAAGATAACAAGTAGTATGGAAAGAACCTAAGGATTCCTCAGATTTCTTTCCTCAGTGACGAAAGATCGTTGGATCTGCATATTATGTTTCGTCTAAGCATACAAATAACAAGAAATGATTTAATTTTGAGGTAATCCTGAAGTAGCCTAAAGCGCCCGTTCCTTTTTTCCTAGGTAGCCTAAATGGCTACTGGTAGCCGATTGGATTTTTTGGTCGCCATTTGACCCCCCAAGGTAGCCTAAATGGCGATAAATCGCCTAATCTGGCAGCCCTGCTTGATAGATTTGATTGATAGATAGTTTGACAGGTGACATAAGCCAGTTACGCCCAGCAATGTCAGCTGTCATGTCATGTCATCAATTGTCATTTTCGTTCGAGGTTCATTCAAATTCATTCCATTCAGGGCTGCCAGATTAGGCGATTTATCGCCATTTATGCTACCTTGGGGGGTCAAATGGCGACCAAAAAATCCAATCGGCTACCAGTAGCCATTTAGGCTACCTACCTAGGAAAAAAGGAACTAGCGCTTTAGGCTACTTCAGGATTACCACAAAATTAAATAATTGCTTGTTAATTGTATGCTTAGACGAAACTTAATATGCAGATCCAAGTGATCCAACGTTCTTTCGTCACTGAGGAAAGAAGTCTGAGGAATCCTCAGGTTCTTTCCATACTACTTGCTATCTTCTATGCAATTGACAGGCCTGTTGGTCTAGTGGTTAGACAGCCTGGCCGCTAGCCAATAGGTCATGGGTTTGATTCCCACCAAGTGTCTGGGTATTTTATACATGGCGTCGTTTTGCGTTTGCGCGTGTTCCTTTTGGAACCAGCTGGGATTATGAGGTTAAGTTACTCATTCCAACTCGCTGTATGACAGAGACGGTTACATGTTTTTTTCAGTGTGCTCTCAATTTTCGGCTAAATATACTATACTTACAACATTTTAGGCGAATTAGGCTATTTGTCAAGAAAAAATATATTGGGTGATTTAGGCTACTCGGTAGGCAAAATTAGGCGAATTGAGTTAGCAGTAGGGATGTGAGATTAATGGAAAAGAATTGATTAAATAAAAATCGATTTTTCTATATTCAAAATTAATCGATTTGCCAAAAATCGATTTTAATAAAAATAAATAATCGATTTCTGCGAAAAATTGATTTTTTTTTTGTATTATTAAAAGGTACATGCAAAATGCAAAAAATCTGGATGTTATTCGTCTATTTATGCACATATCCATTTTCAAAAACAAATTTATAAATATTAGTATCAGTTTTATTTATAAATTAGATAGGCATTAGCCCGTGATACTAAATCAGGTTTACTCGTAATCGTACTGGATAAAGTTGAATGTAAAACAAGAAATTGAGGTAAGCGCAGGTTTAGATTAACACGAAGTTTAATAACATAAATAGAAATTGGATTTATATTTACTTACGTGTTTTGAGCAACTATTCAAATAAAACCCTGTTAATTATTGTTTAACCCTTAAACCGCCGTCAGGCAACATACCAATAGAAAAATCCATTGCGTATCAGGTACTTGGCGTTCTATGTGTTAACTACCTTATTATGTTAAATTTCTAAAAGATTTTTTCATCGGTCGCATAGATACGAGCTGTTTCTAAAAATCGATTTAAACACGTAATTTATATAATCGATTTACTAAAAATCGATTAATATTATTATAAAAATCGACTATACAAAATCGATTATTAGAAAATAATAATCGATTAAAATAAAAATCGATTACTTTTAACATCCCTAGTTAGCAGATATCTGGCAACCCTGATTCCATTCGGAATTTCTGTGTTGACTTTTGGCGGGAAGTCAAATAAGGCGGCAACTTAAATTTTCACTCCCGAGTTTAAAATTATTTTTTTGCACTTATTCGACTGATACCTACTCGTTTTATATCGCAAAATATTCTGGGCATAGCGTCCCTCAATATGAGTCCCCACAGCGATGGTGAAGATCCTGGAGATGGTAAAAAGAAAAGAAAATTTCAAGCGATTTCTGGCGGCGAAAAAGAGAAGTATAACATTTTTACTAAACCAAACTATAAAAGATTATTTATTGAAAATGGCAGCAATGAGTTTGTCGTTTTCGTAGAGTCAAGCGAACAGGAAAAACTAGGTAACAAAAACCCGATTACCCTTACAAAAATACTTACTGACAGTGTTATAGGCATTGTGGGCGTTCACCGAGTAAACGCCAATAAAATAGGAATAACATTTAAAAAGGCAGCTGCAGCCAACAATTTTCTTAAAATGGAAGAATTCTTGAACAAAAATAAAATGAGAGCATTTATCCCATCTTATTTAACTGAGAGAGTTGGTGTGATAAGATATGTACCTAAGGACCTATCCAATGAAACGATTTATAAGAATATTGTTTGTGATACCGAAGTCATATCAGTAAAACGTTTTATGAAAAAGGTCGATGGAAAACTTGTACCATTAAACACAGTTGCAGTTACCTTTGCCTCAACCAATTTGCCCCAATATGCTTATATTAAACTTTATAGATATGAAGTACACACTTACATTGCTCCACTTCTGCAATGCTATAAATGTTTAAAATTTAACCACTCCGCTAAAGTGTGCAGGGGTGAACAAAATTGTTCTTCATGTGCTGGACGTCACTCATACAAAGAATGTGATGTTGAAGAGATAGTTTGTATAAACTGCAGCGGCAATCACTTGGCTGTGTCAAGAGATTGCCCTGTGAAGCAAAAGAAAATGGAGGAAAAAAAGAAGAAGTCACTTCAACAATCATATGCCACTGTTGTGAGTACACCCACACCGCCACCACTTAGTGAAACTTCCTTCCCACCATTGCCTAGCAAACCTTTAAAAAATAGCGATAATTTTAATATAAAGCAACTTGCCGAAAACGATATTATAATAAATGCAATAGTAAAATCTCTCGTAGCCCTTGGCAATATGTCCAGTACCCCTCTTACTACTAAGAAAATAAAAGAAATATTTTTATCTAATTTAATTTAATGGATAGTTACTTAAATATATTACAATTCAATATACAAAGTTTACAGAGCAAAAAAGCCTTATTACAAAACTTATTAATAGAAAAAAATATTGATATATGTCTTATAAATGAAACTTGGCTTAAGTCAACTTCTATTATTCCTCATTTTCCTCAATATAATTTTATTTACAAAAATTCTAATAACCCCCATAATGGTGTTGGTATTTTAATCAAACAAAACTTAAGATACTCTATAATTTCTACAGTTTTTTATGAATCCGTTCAAAACATATGCATCTCAGTAGAAACAGTTTCTGGTCCTTTAGCTATAGTTTGTGTATATTGTCCTCCTAATAATAGACTGGATACAACAAAGTTGAAAACCCTTATAAATACTATACCTAAACCATGCGTTATAATGGGAGATTTTAATGCACATCATATTGCATTTGGATGTAATAGTGATAACAACAAAGGAAGAAACTTATATAACATAATAGACCAATATGATTTGTGCATTTTAAATGATGGTTCATCCACAACTGTCCCATATCCTAATAGACAGGCCTCAGCTATAGATCTGGCTTTAGTTAGTCCTTCCATTGCTCACTTATGTAACTGGTATGTACATGATGATCCTATGGGTAGTTATCATCTTCCAACATTGCTAGAAATTAATATTCTTCCATCCACATATGAGTCGTCTCCTGTAAATAAAGATAAATATATTTATAATAAAGCAGACTGGAATGCATATTATACCTTGTCTGAGACTTGCTTTTCAGAGTTACATTTAAATATTAATGATAGTGCTATAAACTTGTATGATAACTTTGTAAATACATTAAATGATTTAAGAGACAAAACTATACCTAAGCAACATACAAAACCCAGAACTTGTATATCTAGAAAACCAGTTCCATGGTGGAATCAGGAGTGTACTGACGCTGTGACTAAATCAAAAGATGCATTAAAAGACTACTTCTCCGAACCCACCATAGAAAATTGGATAAAATACAAGAAGTTAGATGCCAATAAAAAAAGATTATTAAAACAAGAATGCACTACCTCTTGGCATAACTTATGTGGTAGTTTTAATAGATTAACACCTATTTCACGAATATGGCAGTATATTAAAAAATTTAAAAGAATAGGTGAGAGTGCTCAGAACAAAAATATGAATGAGGAGTGGATTCCAAGATTCTTAGATAAGTTATCAGATTCAACTCGTACTGATCAAGAAAAACTTGCTAATTTCTTTGAAAATGCTATAGAAACAGACAATAATCACTTTCTTAACAATAATTTCACCTTAGATGAGTTACGAATATCATTAAAAAGTAGAAAAGATACTACACCAGGATTGGACAACATACCTTACATATTAATTAAAAAATTACATTTGAATGCACAAATCATATTACTGAATATATATAATAGTTTATGGCAAGAGTTAATAATTCCTGAATCTTGGAAAACCCAATGTGTAATACCAATTTTAAAACCAGACAAGCCCATTAATGATGCCAATTCATATAGACCTATTTCATTATCATCTTGTTTAGGTAAAATTTTTGAAAACATGTTAAAGTTGCGATTAGATTATTTTGCTGAATCTAATAAATTAATACCTGATGCACAGTTTGGGTTTAGAAAAGGTAGAAGTTGCTCTGAAAGCTTTGTATCATTGATATCCGATATAAAAAAGGTTAAGCTTAGTCATTCTAATATGATCTGTGTATTTCTTGATGTTAAGGGTGCTTTTGACAATGTCAATATCGAGGGCCTTATTCAAGTATTAAGCAATATTGGTTTACCCAGGCATAATTTAAAATGGATATATAACTTTCTTAGCAATAGAACTATATTTGTTAAATACAATGATCAGTTACATGGGCCTAAAACAGCTAATAAAGGTACCATGCAAGGGGCGACATTATCTCCTCTTCTATACAATTTGTATACTTCCGAAATATTAAAATATGTAGATACAACAAATATTAACATATTGCAGTTTGCCGATGACTTACTTTTGTACAGCATTGATCAAAACATTGAAACAGCAGTAAACAATATGAATACCGCTCTTAACCAATTGTTCTGTTATTATCATAATACTCTCAAATTAGACATTAGTCCAGAAAAAAGTGCAGTTTTAATTATAAGTTGAAATCCAGATCAAACAAACAGTCAAATACTTTATGATAATACTGAGATCCCTATTGTAAAACAACATAAATTTCTTGGAGTGATCATTGATAATAAGCTTAAATTTGATGAACATATTAAGCATATTTGCAAAAAGGCTTTGAAAGGTATAAATATTTTGAGACATCTTGCAGGTACCTTTTGGGGAGCCGATCCTAAAACAATGAGTATGCTGTACAAAAGTATTGTCCGAAGTCACTTTGACTATAGCAGCCTAGCATACATGAATGTCAATAGCACCCTTCTTAAAAAATTAGATGTAATTCAAAACATTGGATTAAGACTTATTTGTGGAGCAATGCGCTCAACTCCTATTAATTCATTAGAAATAGAAACATGCATACCTCCTCTGGCATTGCGTAGACTGCAGTTGGCAGAGAGATTTTATTTAAAAGTTCTTTCCATGGGCAATAGTCCTCTGCATGACAAGCTGACTCTACATCCAGATATCTCTCAGTCAATTTCATCCACCATAGTGTCAGCATCTTCAATTATTGACAGAACATTGCCTGAAATGTCAACAATTTTTACAAACATTAAAAACAATGCTGAAAATATAAAAGTATATAATATTTGGCCACTATACAGCTGTACATACAAGGGACTGGTTAACAGTTCATCAAAATTTTATCTTGATAAAGTACATAACAAAACTGATTTTGAACAATTTAAAAATGAAAAAAGTAATTATCACTATATATACACTGATGGTTCTAAAAGTAATTGTGTTACAGCAGCATTCTATGATCCAAAATTTGATTTTAAAAAATGTATAAAGTTAAACAATGTATGTAATATCTTCACAGCTGAGAGCTATGCCATTTATTGTGCATTGCACTATGTATATATAAATTTTACTGTAAATAATGTACATAACATTTTGATAGTATCAGATTCTAAGAGTGTCCTTTCTGCAATAGCTAATGTAAATATGTCATTTAAGTTAAATTATATTATTTATAATATTAGAAATTTGTTATGGCAGCTAGTTATAGGAAAAAATATCAATGTAGAGTTTGTATGGGTGCCTTCACACAGTGGTATTTATGAAAATGAAGTTGTTGATACAATAACTCGTATGAGTCATGATGAAGACGAGTCGGAGACACTCAAAGTTCCATTTACGGATTATTATACCTGCTATAAGACTACGAACAAGGAATTGTGGAAGCAATGCTGGAATATTACACTTGAAACGAAAGGCAAGTGGTATGCAGAAATACAAAGAGAAATACCTTCAAAGCCATGGTATCATGAGTTCAAATACACTGATAGAAAGTTTATCACAACGATATCTCGCATGCGAATGGGACATTGCTTAACGCCAGCTCACTTGAACCGATTACATATAGTCAATAATAGCCGATGTACTTACTGCTCACAAGAAGAAAACGCCGATTTGGATCATATAATTTTAAAATGTCCAGCTTTCAAAATCCAACGATTAATTTTAGTGAGTGACATTTGTGACAGTGTCAGTGAACTGAGTGATGAACGTGTACCCCGGCCCCGCCGCGTTCAGGAATTACTATCGAATTCAGATTATTTTGCACCGCTATTTAAGTTTATTTGTAGCACTGCAGTGCACTGTTGAAAAGATTTAATTCATAACTTAACGTGATTTATTTGTTATTTTTACTTTTTATATTTTTTGTTTATTTTTAAAGTTAGAATTGTTTTCCTTTCTTTTTTGTCACTTCGTTGATCGATGATGTATTACTACTCTGTTTCTTAATTTACACATAATTTTATTCAAAGAGAATATAACGCTACGCTAAGATTTTATTTTAAGATGTAAAATGTATGCGACTGAAGGACTCTGTATCCATGGTCATGAATAAATATTATTAAAAAAAAAAAAAAACGGAATTTCTGTGAAAGAAAGAGTTTTGTTTTGAAGAAAAAATCCGGTGATTTTAATCACAAAGAAAATCGCGAGCAATTAAGGATTTCAAGCAACAAGGTATGATACGTAACAAACATTATTCATAGGATAAATACATTGTTAGATAATGAACATTAAAAAAATTCAAATAAAATTTGCAAAGTAATTTCAGTTTTAAATGTTCAAGTAATTTACATAAACAGCAATATTTATATTTGTTTATGAATTCCAGTATCTCTTTGATAACGTTTAAAATGTTATTCATGCTGAAGCACGTATACCTATTAACATTCTTAATTATTGATATTATGTGCGTTTTTTGTAATCAGTCATACAGTCGTATTATTTCCATTTGTCATAAATGTCATAATTGTCATTCAGCTTGGAGCTGCGTTCCCAAGCGCACGCCTGCGATGATTTCCGTCGCGGTTTTGTGTTTCCTCCTCAGTTCAGTTGTGGGCAGAGTTCAAAAGGGTAAGTAAACAATATCATTGAATGTACAACAATTACTGATTAGCTGTTATAGTTTAATTATAAATTGAAGTTCTGGGTTTTAAATATTTTTTTGTGTTGTAAATTGTAAAGGTTGTTCGAAACCATTGGGGATTTAAAATTATAATTGTTTCATTGCTTTACATTAATTATATTTTTTTCCTGTAATCGGGGGTATAAAGCTAAAAATAAAAACACCCAGGACTATCTAAGGTAGACATAGTTGGTGCTTTCTATATTGTTATAATTACTAATTAAGTCCAACATAGTTATCTATATAAATAAAGTGCTTACCATGTGTAAATTTAACTTTTTTATCTAGATTTATGAATATAACTTATTTGCAGGTAGATAATTTTTTTATTCATAATTTATTAATTATAGTATATAGTATATTTTTTATAAAATACCTAAAGGGACATTTGGAATCGTGAATGCAGTCATTAATAATAATGATTAATATTTTTACAGGGTATTTTGTAACGCATTGTATATCGAAAAATAATAATATGAGACAATTTCACACACAGTCATCTGATCACAAACTAGGCAGAGCCTGTGCTATGGAAACCAGACAACTAATACTTATATACTTTTTTTGTAAATATATACTTATACCTTAATAGGTAAATAACACCCAGACACTTGGTGGGTATTGAACCCACAACCTATTGGGTAGCAGCCAGAGTGTCTAACCAATAGACCAACAGGCCATTATATAATTGTTTCTTCTTTCTTTTTATGGGTAAGTGTTGTGGTGATTGCCTTTAATCAGATAAATATTGATTGGGTCAATGACATCTGATCCCAAACTAGGCAGAGCCTGTACTATGGAAATCAAACAACTGATGCACTTATATACTTTTTTTATAGCTATGCTTGATGAATTTTAAGAGTGGTCTTTTTGTCATGGGGTTTTTCAAACACTTAATTTTTTTATAGACAGTCCACCAGAATGGAGCCCTGTTTATACAGTAAAGGGCATGCTAACAATCCCTTATGCAGAATTGCACGAGCCCTTCTACACATGGTGAGTCCTTTATATACATATTCAGCCGCCAAGCAGCAGTGTGTTGCTGTCTTGGGGATGTGTTTTTTTTTCTTCAATCTACATGGTCATCTGATCCCAAACTAGGCAGAGCCTGTACTGTGGAAACCAGACAATTGATACTAATACCTATACAGGGTGTACTGTTAATCAATGTCAAGCCAAAACTGGGTGATAGGCTGTCATAACTGAAAGAAAACTCTGCTATGTATAAAAAAAATCTTTGAAATGAAACTAATTTTACGGATTATATCGCGGTTTATTTTTGATTTTAATTTCCCGACGTTTCGAATACTTTACAGCATTCATGGTCACGGGCGGTCTGAGATGGTAG
Organism: Furcula furcula; assembly: GCA_911728495.1. Lineage (NCBI taxonomy): Eukaryota > Metazoa > Arthropoda > Insecta > Lepidoptera > Notodontidae > Furcula > Furcula furcula. The sequence goes on along the minus strand of OU452264.1, from coordinate 3,327,440 downwards.
CTGTCCATATGTCATAGTTGTCTTAGGGTACCCTCAGGTCTTCTAATTATTATTGTTAGTCCGATCTACGCAGAAAGAGCTTACAGTGTCTTGAGGTCTTGCAGTGGAATGCTTGTCTTTGGATTTGACTATGTTTATCACGGGATCCCAAGCTGGTGGTAGCACCCAGCCATCTTCTCTATTGAAATTTGGATGCTTTTTAATTTCAATAGCCTTACGAATACTAGTAGTTAGTAGTTAGTTTCAGTTCAATGTGTAATATTCGCGTAAATATCAGAAATCATTATAAGAAAATCTTTGCTAAAAATATAAAAAAGTCTACCCTGCAAAGTTTTTTTTTATATTTTTCTGTTTTCAGTTATGACTTAGCCTATCACTCAGTACTGGCTTGACGTCGATTACGGGATACCCTTTATAAGTATTTTTTTTTTGTAAATACATTATTAAATAGATAAAACACTCAGACTTGCTGAGAATCGAACCCACAACCTATTGGGTAGTGGCCAGGGAGTCTAACCACTAGACCAACAGGCCAGTCAGTGGCACTATATCTCACACAGCTGTCTATAGGCAGGCGTGTCACTCACCACCAGACAAAGATCTTGCTTTTCTCCTTCCTAGGATGAATAAAAATATAACTATTTACTTTGTAATTTTTATATTATTACTATTGTTATTATAGCTTATGTATCAGTTCACCTATACAAAAACAAATATTTATACAGCGCCTGGGAAACCAAGAAAACTGCTTACTTGCAACACAGGCTCTAAAGAGACCTAATGTAAGTAACGGGGGTCATCTAGGTACTCTGACAATCTGTACTCATCAAATGTATAGTTAAAATAGGTATGCCTGTACCTAACAAATTTTTCATTAATTTAATTATCGAAAAATACTGTTTGGTACCAAATATTGAAACACCTATGTGTACATACATTTAAATTGTATTGTTAAGTCAGTGACCTTTGCCCGACATTACCGACCTTTGCGATAAGGGGTCATGAGTTACTGTTTATTGGCTTAACGACTATAGGATTAAACTGTGTAACAAACTTTTCTTAAATTCCTGCTGGGTGATTTTTTCAAGAAGCCTACCGATTTTAATAACAAAACTAAAACTGCATAATTAGATTTATGGCGTTAACTTATCGTCGTGTTGCACTATAGTAAAAAGTAAACAGTTATTTATTTCTTCAAAAGTACAGTAACTTATACTTATAAAGGTAGAATTTGCCTATTAGGTGTCTTATTGTAACATGACACACTATTTAAAAAAAACGTGAAAAAAATGACAAGCCCGCTGAGTTTCTTGCCGGATCTTCTCAGTTGAGGCCGCGTTGTGATCCGGTGGTAGCTTTTTTTTAAAAAAAAACATGACTATTCAAAAGTGCTAGCGTTAAGCCTATTTGAAATAAACTATTTTTGAATTTGAGTTTGAGCTTATGATACCTGTGTCAGGAGACATCGCTCTCTTAACAAAAACATTAACAAAAACGTATGTGAAAAGAGCAGAAAAAAAATAAAGTACTTAAAACAATTATAAAATAAACATTACTTCTTAATTTTTTGACTGAAATAAAAAGTTATAACACTTAGGTAATGTAAACTTAATCGGAATTTCAAAATCATTTTAAACCAACATTATAATTTTCGTATTTATGATAAAGCGTGTTGGTTGATTTGTTCTTATAGTTTATTGACTCAGAGAGTGACCTACATACATATTATAGGTACCTAACTTTTCAATCTGTCTAACAAATGGCGTCCGCGAGAAACCACGACGAAGCCGAATTCGAGGCTAAAAAATAGTGTATAATGGAATTGGTGAATTAAAACTGTGATTAAAGATATTTTTTTCTTAAAATCTAGTAAAAAATTCTGCAGGTGTTGATTAAATTGAAATCCTTAAGATGTCAAATCCAGCCATACATTAACTACAATGGGCATGAACAGCCTTAGCTAATCGTTTTTAAACAGTTGATTTGATAAGTTTAATTAAGGCGAAGATAAAATAAATAAACTAATATTTTACTAAAGGGTAATTTTGTTATAACGACATTTTGCGAAAGGAACATTTTGTGAAAGAGACATTTTGCAAAAGGGACATTTTGTAATAGCGACATTTTGCGAAAAATACATTTTGTGAATGAGACATATTGCAAAAGGGACATTTTGTGAAAGGGACATTCTGCGACGAAGCCTTTCTGATGTGCCCTATCTTACGCTCTCTACGCAAATCTCTAACTGGAGCAGCCGCTTTGGTCTAACTATTAATCCAACCAAAACCAAAGCCATTATTGTTGGTAGTAAGCCCCTCATTTCTAGGATTAACTGGGGTATACTAACGCCAGTCACCTTCGATGGAGTCGTAATACCTTTTAGTGAAGTGGTAAAAAATCTAGGAATTCTTATTGACCGGACTTTATCATGGGCTCCGCAGGTTGCCGAGGTTAGTAGGAAGGTGTTTGCTGCCGCTGGTTCGCTCAGGCGACTGCGTAACTTTTTACCCATTGACACCAAAATTGCACTTGCTCAATCTCTGCTTCTTCCTTATCTCGATTACGCAGACATCAGCTATCTAGACCTTACAGAAGATCTATTAAATAAACTTGAGCGACTCCAGAATTTCTCGATCCGGTTCATTTTTGGTTTGCGCAAATATGACCATGTTTCAGAGTTTCGCAACAAGCTCAAGTGGCTTCCTATTCGTTTTCGCCGGAATACTCATATCCTTTCTCTTCTTTTCTCTACTCTTTATAACCCTAGGGCACCCCTCTATTTAAAAGAGCGTTTCAAATTTCACATTTCTAATCATCACACTCTTCGCCCATCTGTCGAATTGAGTCTTTGTACCCCCGCTCATACGTCTCATGCCTATACACGGTCTTTTACGGTGCAAGCTGTCCGTCTATGGAACTCCTTACCGCTACATATAAGACGAGCTCAGAGCTTAGATTCCTTTAAAACTCAAGTTGCTTCTTACTATCTATCTCTTCAATAAGCCTTTTTTCTATATACCTATTCATGTACTTGTTATATCTACCATCTATTACTTTTGTTGTAATATGTATTTATTTTATATATATATATATTTACATATATATTTTATATTTATGTTGTATTTATCTATATTATTATTAAGCACCTGCCCTCCATTAATGTCTCTTTCGCCCCAGGTTGTCTGGAAGAGATCGCTTTAGCGATAAGACCGCCTAAAATTGTAACACTAAGTTGTAGTAATCTAAGTTTAAATGTATTTTTGTTATGGTGTGCAATAAAGTGTATTTGTATTGTATTGTAAATCACCCATTGTAGGCATACCGACAGTCTTTAATGTAACACGCATAACTTGCCTACCGTTTCACTTTAAGTTTAATGAGTAATGCACATGACCTTTTTAATTTAGCGTAGTAGTCTGAATATATTTGTTGTGTGTGGATAAATATGCAATTATCGCAGAAAATTATTGTACAGTAATCGATTAGTGCAGTCTCAGTTTAAACCACATTATTAGTTCAGTAAAGGTTTCGCCTGCTGATGATGATGATGAGTCATCTAGCCTAAAATCCATTCACCTCCTACTCTACAGTTTTAAGAAATGAAAAGTAGGTGTTCTGTTACTTTCGGAGACGCCGGACGTTCGGGGTGTGGGCCCTAGAACGTCCATTGAGTCCGGTGGCGGGGTTGCGACCCCCGTCTCCGTGAGCACCGTGACTGGTTCCCGGGGGCTGCAATGCGCCCTCCGGCGGCGGGCTCGAAGGCAAGGCACTGAGGGGCCCCTGGTGCAGATCCCACCGGAGAGCCCCCTCTCATGTGCTGATGCGACAGCCGTGGGGGTTTTAGTGGGTAAGAATCCCACATACCCCGGTCGAGCCCCACAGCCCCCGGGGACCTTTTGAAGGTTTTCCCCGCTAACCAAAAAAATAAAAAAAGGTTTCGCACCTCTGGCCATCCTATGCAGTATATCAAAAAATTTCAAATAATTCAAGGATTGACTCCCTGAAAAATAATTAGGGCCAATTGTGCGAGACCGGAGATATTTAATTTTTTTAAGTCAGCTCCATACAAATTTTTAAATAAAAAATTCTCATTAAGCCGTTTATAAGTCTGTATTGTAATGATATAATTTTGGAGTATGTACTTAGTCTTCCGAAACATATTCAGGCATAAAAGTCACCATTTTCGATATTACCCATCGGATGTCTATGATAGCCGGAATCCAGCCCACAGTGCGGCAGCGGGGTTGCAAGCCCCGCCCCCGTAACCACTGCGTCTGGTTCCCGGGGGGCTATAATGCGCCCCCCTAGAGCTCCTTGTAGATCCCACCGAAGAGCCCTGGTGTCTCTTCTCATGTGGTTGGTTTTTGTGTGTAAGAATCCCACATACCTCGGTCGAGCCCCACAGCTACCGGGGATCTTTTGAAGGTTTCCCCTGGTTATTAAAAAAAGTCTCTGTTCAAATTGGCCAGGAGGACCACACTATACCTAATTACTGCGGTTGGCTAATACGAAATTGATCATTAGACAGTTATTCGATCATCCGATACCCTCGTTATTCGTTTTCTGTGACGTTTACATGTGCTGAATCCTAAATATTTTGTATGACATTGCGGTTGAGCGTCCACAATACGCGAACAATGTGATAACGTCTTCCTCGATTTTGTTTTGACTTTCAGTCAGCCATTGCGTCAACGCAAATGGTTTGCTGATGGCTATACAATGTGTTAATAAAAAAACAAAAAAAAAACATATATTCTAAAAAAACTAATAATTTCATGAATTATTTTTAAAGTTATTAGGCATTTTTAATATCCTAACTATTCTGTTTGTTTGTAACTCGCACATTACGTGCTGTGGTATACGCTCGCTGGAGGTTAATAACCTGTCGCCACACATTTCGTATGATAAATAAACTATTTAAAAATAAATAAAAACCGACATCAAAGTAAATTATCTAAAAAGCATAAAATAACGAAAATAAATTGAAGTCGGTGCTAGCTAATCATGTTAACTAACACTATCACCAGCTGACACCGACTTCAATATATTTTCGTTATTTTATGCTTTTTAGATAATTTACTTTGAAATCGGTTTTTTTTTTTTTAAATAGTTTATTTAACACTTTTTAGTGGCTTATTTTACCAAGATAGGTATCAGCACTATCACGCAACTCGAACGTCTACATTACAGTAACTTAATGAAAACATAAAAAGTTTATATATCTTAAACTACTGGACCGATTTTGATGAAACTTGTACTCTACCCTAAGTTGAAAAATAGTCTAACTATTGCAAAAAGAATTTTCGAAATCGGACTTGTAGTTTCTGAGAAATCCGCGGACAAACCTACATACATACATACACTCGTGAAATTTGGTAAATTTGTTTAGAAGCCTACATAGACTAACATATATGAATATTACGCATTTTTATTAATATTACATACATACGCGTCGAATACAGAACCTCCTTTTTTGAAGTCGGTTAAAAAGATTAATTATAGTAAAAAATAACCTACAACTATTAAAAATTTGTATCTCAATTCTGATCTCGATAACGAAGAAACTTGCTTTAGTAATTGTTTTACTTGTATAGTTGTCCTCATGCATTGCACTGCTAGCACAGTGACTACAGATAAAGCACTAGCAACCCTTATTTACTTCCCGTGGGGTGTCCGGGTAAGAATAGCTCCCACCCATCTCCTCCCGTTGGGTGTCTGTAAGAGACGACTAAGGGAAATCCTGAAGACGGGCAGAAGACCCTTCTGCCCGTCTTTCTATTGGATTACCTGCCACCTATACTGCGATCCCCAAGAACCCCAAACGTGGGGATTATGGCAACGGCTCCATTCTGAGGGGGACGCCTTTGTTACAAACCACGAAGTTATCAGTTAAAATAATAACTGCATATAATCTGTATATTCGTTTGAAAGTTGACGTAACTACAGACAAACATACCTACAATTCATATCTATTCGAAATGCAGAAAATGAATCGGAATCAGTAGGATCGAATAACGGTCAAATGATCATATTACACATACACTCATTTTAATTACGTCAGCGGTTAAAAACAATATTGGATTAGTAATATAAATAGGTATAAACACTTTATTATATAAATAAATTAATTAACCAAAATGGCGGCGATGTGGTTCGCCACCCATCACGTCTCGTTTCTCACGGAGGCGAAAAGCGGCCCTTGGGCTCTGCCTACCTCTACGGGAAAAAGCCGTGATTATATGTATGTATGTATGTATAAACACTTTAATTACGCGAACCAATATCTCAACTTGGTTGACGTTCTGTCGACCCGGCCTTAGATAAAGTTCAATTAGTGTAAACAATGTTAGTAATTACTTATTATTTAAACGTACAGTCCGTAGCAGAGTTATTGATCCAGGTTATATTAAATACAATGCATCACGCCTGTACTCCGTGGGGATAGACACTCATACATACATATATTCATGCCTTTTTCCCGTAGGGGTAGGCACAGCCCATGGGCCGCTTTTCGCCACCGCGAGAAACGAGACGTGATGGTTGGCGAACCACATCGCCGCCATTTGGTTAATTAAATTATTCTATGCGTTAACCATTGCGTTCTCACGAATAACGAGGGAAAGGGAAGGATAGGTGGTGTAAAAAGGAAATAGGAAAAGTAGGATATTACCACCCAGGAGGGCAAGGGATGGGACAGTAATAGCGAGGGAAGCCGGGGTCGCATACTCATATACTATACCACAACTACCGGACAGGTACGTTGGGATGAGTATCCCATGACTAATAGGGATCATCATGAGCCGAAAGACATCCAGTGCAGGCCTAGCACGACTTGCAATCTTGACATATCGTTGTGGAGTATGACGTAGTTTTCAACACGGAAACGTCATTCTCTATACAATAAAATCTTTTTAAAAAAAAATTGAACCGACTTCAATATCACTGAAAAGTATAAAATAATTTAAATATTATTGAAGTTGGTGTTAGCGTACCTGCTGTGTATATTTGGCACCAACTTCAATAATATTTAAATTATTTTATACTTTTCAGTGATATTGAAGTCGGTTCAATTTTTTTTTAAAAAGATTTTATTTTAAACTTTTTAGTGATATTTTCATATATAAAGATTGAACCATCGAAAACCGTAAAATTATCTAGGTAGCTTATGATCACATTATCGTCTACATAGTTTTACATAATTCATGTTTCTTCAGAAAAAAATATCCGGTCGTATTGAAATTTGCATGAAAACATCATAGTAGTTTACTCTCTCGAATAAAAAAAGAATCATCGAAATCGGTTCATAATTGTCAGAGCAATGTAATGGAGAACATCAGTTTTATGGTTTTTACCAGATAAATTCCTCCACATCGTTCATGGTCCTCCAGGAAGTTCTTATCCGGTTGTAATAAAATTCATACAGATTCAATACAGTGGTTTCTTCTTTCGAATAAAAAAAGAATCATTGAAATTGGTAAATATTTGCCAGAGTTATGACTATTTTTGTCCGACCGAGCGAGTCCGAGCGACTAAAACGTCATCTATATAGGCTTTCTTGCAAGTCTCAGTGCGCAGTCACCATTCTTGTTTTTTCAGGAACTACTAATTACTAAGCAATAATTTTTTTATGGGACCCAATTAACGGATTAAAGAATGGATGGAAGAAAGATTTTTTCAGATCGGTTCATAATTGCCAGAGTTATGCGCGAACATACATAGAAAAAAAAAAAATTATATACAGACGAATTGAGAACCTCCTCCTTTTTTTGAAGTCGGTTAAAAATGTGAAATACTACGTCATAGTGACGTCATACTCACACTTGTATGTCAAGATTGGCACATCGTGCTAAGCCTGCTGCTGAACAAAGGCCCTTAGATGGGTGGGGTTGCCATAATCCCCACGCTTGGCAGGCGTCTTGGGTATCGCAGTATATGTAGTAGGTAATCCAATAGAACGACGCTGATGCCCGTCTTCTTATTTTCCTTTACTTTCCTGTTACGACGCCCAACAGCTATTATTACCCAAAAACCACTAGGTAGTTTACTAGATGGTAGGTTCCTTGTGCAAGGAACCGTCCAGGTAGGTCCCACCGCAGTGTCAGATATTCTGCCGCCAAGCAGCTGTGTGTAAACATTGCTGTGTTCCGGCGTGAAGGACACTGTAGCTGGTGAAATTACCGAACACATAGACTTAAATTCTAATGTCTTAAGGGTCGGCAACGCGCTAGTGGTTCTTCTGGTGTTCCTAGCGTCGATAGGCTGTGGTTACTGCTTACCATCAGGCGGGCCGCACGCTTGCTTGCCACCTTGGTAGTATAAAAAAAACATTGTTATTAAAAGAAAATTATCTTTCTCTGCAGGTATGACAGCAAGAACAGTAAATCCCGCATCGACTACTATGGCGGCATGGACAAGACTTACCAATTATCGGCGTCGGTGTACCCGCCTTATGGCACCTCAATCAAGGTTAGTGGTTCCTCTTCTTCTACGTCGTACGTTTATGCACCTATTTTGTGTTGAGGGTGGAAGTAGGCCGGTTCACTCCAGCCATACCAGCTCCACCAGGAAGTCTCCCAGCCGCTTGATGCTGCCGAAGACCTACCGGAGCCCCGCCGCAGTCAAGCGGCACATGGGTAGCTGTTTCTTCCTCCTCCATGCACGCACGTTAAAGTTGCCATGACCAGTCAATGCACCGGTTATCAGGCGGATGTTTGGTCTATTCAGCCGTATAATACTTTTGGAGAAGTGCTGACTTAGGGCAGAGGAAGGCTGGCCTGTCTGCAGTCCTTCAGGTTGAAGGTTAGTGGTTTCATATACTTTGTATGCTATGTACTTCACCTTTGTAAACTTCCGTGGCGCAGCGGGAAACCACTTGCTTTCCGTATGTATGTGTAATGTAATTCAATTCCATTTTGTTTGTTCGTAGTCGGACTTTTTGTGGAATTTATCCTTGTTATTACTATACACGATTGTTATTAAGATTACGGATGTCGGAGAAAAGTCAGCAAAGCTGAAGTGGGAGTGGGCAGGCCATGTCGCAAGAATGAATCCGCAGAGGTGGGCTAGAAATGCCACATTCTGGACACCTCGCAACGGTCGACGAAGACGGGGTAGACCTAGGCGACGCTGGAGGGATAACATAGACGTTTTTGCGGGACTGGCGTGGCCATGTATTGCGCAAGATCGAGAGTCATGGAAGGAAAAAGAGGAGGCCTTTGCTCATCATTGGGAAACAGTAGCCTCTTAAAAAAAAATACTATACAAGGTCATGAACTAAACTTTTAGACACAATCGAATAGAAATCCTTGTTTTTTCAAAGCAGGATTCTGTAGCTAGTTAAAGAACACATAGCTGATGTGAAACACCGACGCTGTACGAAGTCTGCAGTCTGTGAACATGTTCAGGATCGCACCCACCATTATATCATATTTGATAAACGATTATTCGTGAGGCTATTGAAATCAATAAAACATCCTAATTTCAATAGAGAAGATGGTTGGGTGTTACCACCGGCTTGGGATCCTGTGATAAATATAATTAAATCCAATAGCAAGCGAAACACTGCACGGCCTCAAGATACTGTAAGCACTTACTGCGTAGATCGGACCAACAATAATAAGTAAGAAGACCGGAATAATTGTGACATAAGGACGTTCAACATCTCAGTCCTCCCGTGACCATGGGTGCCGCAAAAGATTCGAAACGTCGGGATAGTAAAATCTAAAATAAACCGCGATAAAATCCGTAAAAGTAGTTTGATTTCAATTTGTCCTCAATATCTTCTGTCATGATGCGAATTATTTCCAGATAGCTCCAGTGACAACGGAGAGTGTGGTGAACCAGCAGACATGTCTGCAAGTGAACGGAACTGAGGACCAGGCGGTTCAAGTCCAGACCGTGTTGCCTGACATGACGGACTTCAAGTTTATTGGTAAGACTACGGGGGCAAGGTATTGCAGCCCTCTTAACACCTTTGACTGTCATAGCGGCGGGAATACGTCCACTGCTGAATATCAGTGGCGTGCAGTCCATATAGGCAAAAAGTGTTTGCCTACCCTGTGATTTCCGGAACAATACATGATAACAAAAATAATTTATCTGCTCAATAACATTTTGTTTTGAATTATTTCATCATTATAAATAAGCAAAAGCTCGCGAAAAACGGGCATTAAACTATTCCTAGTTCCTAGGTACGCGGAGATTTAAATTTCCCGCGCGCCAAACCGCGAGGTCCGCTAATCAAAATTTTAAGATTTTAAGATCGAAACTCTTAATTCCCACACATTCATCATCATGTATCTATCATCATCATGTATTTTAAAAATAAAAGGTACCCCACTGAAAATCTTTATCATATTAGTGATTTGCTAACCGTAAGAAAGCTATATGTATTGCAAATAGTTTTAAAAAAGCATAAAACCTTACCATATAATGCTTGTATACTGTCGAAGAGAAGGAAAGATTTAATAGCACAAATTCCTAAAACTAAAACTAGGTTTGGTAGCATGCAGTACAATAGACGATCTTCTGAGCTATATAATAAAATAAATAAAGAAATCTATATCTACACTAAACCTTTATATCTGTGTAAAAAACTCTTAACTACATGGGTAAAATCACTTACCTATGCGGACACGGAAGCTCTTTTGCAACATATTTCATAACACACACACCACACACACACACACACACACATACACACACACCACACACACACACACACACACACACACACACTTACACACGCAACTATATTTATGTTAAGTTCAGTTATTATGTAAATTAGTAAATTTTATTGTCTCACCTTGAACAAAATGCATTACTATTATGTGTAAGTTATGGAAGAGGGGAGTCTCCTAATACAGGCATTATTTGCTTAAAAGGAGACTTCATTTACTAGCAAGCTGTACAATTTTGTTCATCGAATAAATTATTTGTATTTATTTTGTATTTGTATTCATAGATTTTTTTCTAACAAACTTACACACACCAGTAGGCACGCCGACGATTCCAACAGTATAAATGTCACGCACACCATGCAAAAATAGACAGTGCCTCTCGGGTGTGCTCGGGTCTGCTCGGGTGCTCTCGGCAGCAATGACGACCTTGGAGGAAGGACTAAAGAAATGTTGACCAATAGCAGCTCAATCTTAGCCCAATGCATCGAACGGGATCGGGATCGGGATGCGAGAATGGGTGCTCGATGAATGAAAAATACTACAAATTATAAAATACCTAGTTTGTTCAAACTTCAAGATTTCATAATGACATCCATTTTTTGTTGGTTTTTATTCTATATTTTTTTATTATACGATTGATAACGATTGTTTTCGGTGCAGTATGTGTTGTGTTTCCAAATTATAAAACTTACTTAGTAGAAAATGGAAGTGGTAACGTGTGATTGATGTTCTGGCCAAGTGTGTATAGAAAAATAAAAAATTCACGCGTTTTCGACACGATAAATTAATCTAAAATATTTACATTTAATTAAAGTATATTTACAATCGGTTAGCCAGCTGGAAACATAGAATCTAAATATCATTTAATTTTTTGATATTTTGAGGTGGCATATTTATAATCATCTTAATGTATGTGTACAAGCAAGACAAGTAACTCGCAGTCATATTTGTAAGTTTTTTTACTGTAATATTGTTTTTATTGACTGTGTAGTATGTCTGGTTCTTTAAGACGCTCTGCGGCCTAAATGGCTGGATGGATTTTAACGTAGGTGCTTCCTACGTGTCGTCTTAGTAGTGGAAGTGAAATAGAATATATATTTATTCGAAATAAAAACATAAGTATTAGGTACTCATCAAATGTTTTGTGTTCACATCATTCATTAATGTCAATTTAGGTCCCCGTGGGGTGTCCGGGTAAGAATAGCACCCACCCATCTCCTTCCGTTGGGTGTCCGTAAAAGGCGACAAAGGGAAAACAAGAAGACGGGCAGCAGCGTCTTTTTATTGGATTACCTACCACCTTAACTGCGATCCCCAAGCCGCCTGCCAAGCGTGGGGATTATGGCAACCCCTCCCTTCTAAGGGGGAGGCCTTTGTTCAGCAGTGGACGTTTCGGCTGCTGATGAGGTTGAAGTCAGTTTTTGCCTACCCTGTCATATAACCCAGTGCACGCCACTGCTGAATATCGGCTTTCCTTTCTTTTGGGTGGCGGCTTTTCCATTATCCTCACGCTTGGCAGGCATCCTGGGTATAGCAGTATACGCGGTGAGGGATATTAAGAAGTTCCTCTTGAGTGTATCAAAACTGAATATCGACCAGTAGGCCCTCTCACACCAGTGTAAAAAAAAAAGAAGACCCAGACCCAGAGGCATATCATATCTATTAGACCCAGGTCTAATAGATATGATATGCCTCTTTAAACAACCAACTGGATCCGTACCACCCTTTGACCTATAAGAAATCGTTTAAACTAATTTAAATTGCGTTCCATCGGATTGTAAGAGGAAAGGAAGAGGGATAGACTTGTGTCTACGCTAGCACTTGTGCACTAATAACTCCCGCATAGTAGTCTATTCTTGTTAAAGATTTAGCTCTCGCTGTGTCCGTTTCGATCAGGGCATTTATTATTATTGTTTGTGGTTTAAAGACACATACAATTTAAATAAATATACAATTGACGCAATAACAGCTCAGTGGGCGAGCGCTTGCCTTGGAAACAATGTGCGCAGGTTCGAACCCCAGCTCGCACTTCTGATTTCTTTAATGAATCATGTGCAGGAAAACATCGTGAGGACCTGCATGTCTGAGGAAGCCTAACTAGCGTGTGAAGTCTGCCAACCCGTACTTGGCCAGCGTGGTGGACTATGGCCTAAGCCCCCTCATCTTGAGGGGGCTTAGGCCATAGGCATCAACAGTGGGACATAAACAAGAGTTGGTATTATTATTATATACAATTAACACTATGTATTAATTTCTTTCAGGACAAGAAACTATGCAAGATTCGGACACATCCAAATGGCAGATGGTTCAAACGATTGGAAATAAAGTGAACAAATACACGATGTGGGTTAAATACAAGAAGACATTGCGGGGAGACTCCATCTCTATTCCCGTCAGGTAATATCCCTTCCTTCCTCCTGGACCGTGGGGTGTCCGGGTAAGAATAGCACCCTCCCATCTCCTCCCGTTGGGTGTCCGTAAGAGGCGACTGAGGGAAAACAAGAAGACGGGCAGCAGCGTCTTTCTATTGGATTACCTACCACATATACTGCGATCCCCAATACACCTGCCAAGCGTGGTGGGGATAGGTATAGGTATAGGTAAAACGGGCTGGTTTCCGCAACTCCACGTCAAAGCGCGTATTTTGCGTGCGGGTGGGAATGAACTTATTCGATCCACCCCAACTCCTCGAGAAAGGCCAGCAGGCGCCTAATGCCGCTGACGATCTCTCGGAGAGTACTCGAGTTGCCGAAGTACTTAGCCCCAGTGGCGGACTAAGCCAGTTGGGGGCCCGGGGCGGCATAAAGTTATGAGGCCCCCGGTCAGTAAGTCACGTATTTTTGCCGGATTGCCCCAGAAGAAGTCCGTCTTTTCGAGAGTATGTATGTAAGTATGCATGTCTATATCGTTGGCACGATCTACAGCCTAATGGCTCATGCACTAGATTTTGACTAGTGATATGTCGTTAGATTCGTCTTAGTTGTGGTAGTGACATAGTCTATACAGACTTTTGCTACCACTCTTCTCTTGCTGCTGGATGAGCTCTTTGCAGTATGTTTTTCTATACCGTCGTTCTCGTAACCGCTGTGATAGTATAGTGCCTGCCCATCGCATCGGCATGCGTCTTCTGCTTCGCCTGCCGTCCTTTTGGATTGTCACGATAAGCCTCTGTAGGCTGTCCGGTTTTTTGCTGCCCGTGTGCCTGAAGAAGTTGATGACGCGATTAACGCAGATAGTGGAAAGTCGCTCCTTGAGAATAGATGCATTAGTGCGACGCTCGGTCCACACACGCCTGTTGATGCGGAGACTATTCTTTGTGCTGATCCGCTCAATTTTTACAAGAAGATCGGTCAGTTCCTTTTCCGAAGATCCTATAATTGTGGTATCATCTGCGAAGCGGAGATTGTTCAATAGGGTACCACCAAACCGGACACTCCCCTCTCAGTCCTCTAAAACTTCGCATTATATGCCCACCAACTAGATTAAACAGCTGTGGTGATAGTATGCATGCATGCAATCTGGACGTACACCTCGTTCCGTCTAAAAAGATCGGAGTGTATACTAGCAAAGTAGTGTTGTTGTTTTCCTGCCAGTCTCCGCAGCCTGGCTTCAACAGAAAGGCAAAGGATTAAAGTGCGAATAATCTGTAGACCCACTTAGATAATCTTAGCATGGGTGTACATATACGGTCTATATACGGTATATACGGTAATACGGTCATGTCCCAGTAAGAGATCAAAGAGACGATAATGACTCGTTGGGGCATTGGTGCAACTGGCATAGTCAGGGGCTTTATAGATATGTGACCAGGTATCCTCTGCCCTGGTGCGTCGCGCGTGTATTGGGCGAGAGCTCTGCGTGTCCCATCCTCAGAACATTACCGTGCTGAGGTCTATACTAAATGCGACCCTTTGGTAGGCAATGATGCGTTCGAGGTAGGAACTGCGTCCGTCATTGGAAGCAAACACGAGCATGCTAAAGTGCGCGCACATTTTTAACCGACTTCAAAAAAAAGGAGGAGGTTCTCAATTCGTCTGTATATATATATTTTTTTTTTTTTCTATGTATGTTCGCGCATAACTCTTATGAACCGATCTGAAAAAATCTTTCTTCCATCCATTCTTTAATCCGTTAATTGGGTCCCATAAAAAAATTATTGCTTAGTAATAAGTAGTTCCTGAAAAAACAAGAATGGTGACTGCGCACTGAGACTTGCAAGAAAGCCTATATAGATGACGTTTTAGTCGCTCGGACTCACTCGGTCGGACAAAAATAGTCATAACTCTGGCAAATATTTACCAATTTCAATGATTCTTTTTTTATTCGAAAGAAGAAACCACTGTATTGAATCTGTATGAATTTTATTACAACCGGATAAGAACTTCTTGGAGGACCATGAACGATGTGGAGGAATTTATCTGGTAAAAACCATAAAACTGATGTTCTCCATTACATTGCTCTGACAATTATGAACCGATTTCGATGATTCTTTTTTTATTCGAGAGAGTAAACTACTATGATGTTTTCATGCAAATTTCATTACGACCGGATATTATTTTCTGAAGAAACATGAATTATGTAAAACTATGTAGACGATAATGTGATCATAACCTACCTAGATAATTTTACGGTTTTCGATGGTTCAATCTTTATATATGAAAATATCACTAAAAAGTTTAAAATAAAATCTTTTTAAAAAAAAATTGAACCGACTTCAATATCACTGAAAAGTATAAAATAATTTAAATATTATTGAAGTTGGTGCCAAATATACACAGCAGGTACGCTAACACCAGTAAAACTCACTATTTAAAAAAGGAAAAATGTCAAGCCCGCTTAGTTTCTTGCTGGCTCTACTTAATTGGGGCCGCGTTGTGGTCCGATGGTAGCTTTAAAAAATACTTAAAAAGTACTAGCCCATATGAAGTAAATAATCATTTAATTTCATTCAGGTGCACTTTTGTACTTGGCATGGTCTATTCCACTTTGATCACCTGGGTGATATCACCTGGGTGATTAAAGTGGAACAATTTATTCCACTTTGATCACCTCGGAATCAAATCACCTGGGTGATTTGAGCTGGGTGATTTGAGTGGAATTAATTATTCCACTTTGATCACCTAGGAAACAAATCACCTGGGTGATTTGAGCTGGGTGATTTGAGTGGAATAAATTAGTGGACTTTGATCACCTAGGAAACAAATCACCTGGGTGATTTGAGCTGGGTGATTTGAGTGGAATAAATTAGTGGACTTTGATCACCTCGGAATCAAATCACCTGGGTGATTTGAGCTGGGTGATTTGAGTGGAATAAATTAGTGGAATTTGATCACCTCGGAATCAAATCACCTGGGTGAACAGTGGCGACTACTATTTTTAACCGACTTCAAAAAAGGAGGTTCTGTATTCGACGCGTATGTATGTAATATTAATAAAAATGCGTAATATTCATATATGTTAGTCTATATGGGCTTCTAAACGAATTTACCAAATTTCACGAGTGTATGTATGTATGTATGTATGTATGTATGTATGTATGTATGTATGTAGGTTTGTCCGCGGATTTCTCAGAAACTACAAGTCCGATTTCAAAAATTCTTTTTGCAATGGTTAGAGTATCTTTCAACTTAGGGTAGAGTACAAATTTCATCAAAATCGGTTCAGTAGTTTAAGAGATATAAACTTTTTATGTTTTCAGTAAGTTACTGTAATGTAGACGTTCGAGTTGCGTGATAGTGCTGATACCTATCTTGGTAAAATAAGTCACTAAAAAGTGTTAAATAAACTATTTTATAAAAAATAATAACCGACTTCAAAGTAAATTATCTAAAAAGCATAAAATAACGAAATATTATTGAAGTTGGTGCAGAATATACACAGCAGGTACGCTAACACCAACTTCAATAATATTTCGTTATTTTATGCTTTTTAGATAATTTACTTTGAAGTCGGTTATTATTTTTTATAAAATAGTTTATTATTTTTCATTTTGTGTCTTTAAATCACCTGCTTTCCGAATTAAGTATAATGGAAATATTCAAAGTCAAATAGTGCAACAACCAATGTATTATTATAAAAATATTTAAAATGTTAATTAACAAATATTAGTTTTTGAGACATATCACAATCACATTGGACAATCATAGAACAAATAATTAAAAGTATACGTATTTATTTTGATCTGTGTGGACACACCTTCTTAGCACGCATGTACTGCAAGTGCATTGCGTATTTTTACTAGATATTTATTTAATATGCGTACGTATGGAACGCGTCAAATTGAGGAACTTTTTAATTGAAATTGCTTAAAAATTATCTTAACTTCTCTAGAAAATGACCAACCGATAGGTGGCCTTCAACAAGTGCTGTTTGGCAGTCATTTATAAATTTATCTCTAATTCTAACCGGACTTCGTTTAGACGAAGACGAGCACTCTCCTTGATGAACATTTTTTTTTCAAGGACATGTTATAAAATGATGCATCTTTTTGCAATGCGTGCAGTAAGTGAATGATGTTGTTTTTTCGGCGATACACGGATGAGTTCAATTTATTTTTTATTTATGTTTTATTTTATACTTTTTAACCATCGATATAATATATAAACTAGATAAACATTCACGAACAAAATGACATCTAAAATGTAGTCGCAGAGGTTGCAAACTTATCTGTGCTGGTGGCGGAAACGTGAACTAACGATTTTAGAATGATAATGACTTGTAGTTTGATACTTTCATATAGACAGTAGCGACACTCCTATCGGCAAAAATAAATTTGTCAGGATGTGGCTTGTAAAGAAATAGCGACACAAGGGCGCTATTTCTCGCTACCACTTTTAGAACCGTGACACCAAATCTAGTTTATATATTATATCGATGTTTTTAACCATCGAAGACTGTAAAATTATCTAGGTAGGTTATCACATTATCGTCGACATAGTTTTTTCCATAATTCATATTTCTTCAAGAACAATTTATCCAGTCATAATGAAATTTGCTTGGAATCATCATAGTAGTTTACTCTCTCGAATAAGAAAAGAATCATCGAAATCGGTTCATATTTGTCAGAGTAATGTATTGGAGAACATCAGTTTTATAGTTTTTACCAGATAAATTCCTACACATCAATCATGGATCTCCATGAAGTTCTAATCCGGTTGTGATAAAATTTATACAGATTCATTACAGTAGTTCCTTCTTGTGAATAAAAAAAGAATAATTGAAATTGGTAAATATTTGCCAGAGTTATAACCATTTTTGTCCTTAAAAAGCGATAAAAATATCATCTTTTAGGCATTCCTCCATTTTTTTCTGAGTCGCTATTCTGGTTTTTTCAGAAACTACTACTTATTTGTAAGTAGTAAGAATTTTCCAAATTGGTTCATAATTGCCAGAGTTATGCGCGAACATACATGGAAAAAAAAAGTATATATAGACGAATTGAGACCCCTCCTTTTTTAAGTCGGTTAAAGATTATGCGGTAACCTTCGTCAGGATGCGTTACTAATGATTGTTTGAAACCTATAAAACAATCTATAAGTACTAATTAACCGCAAGCGAAACTGCGCGGGTTAGCTAGTGAAGATAAACTTATAAAAAGTAGGTACCGATACTTAAACATTGAATTTTGTAAATCCCAATGTAGGTGATTTAAAGACACAAAATTAAAAATAAAAATAGTAGTCGCCACTGTTCACCTAGGTGATTTGATTCCGAGGTGATCAAAGTCCACTAATTTATTCCACTCAAATCACCCAGCTCAAATCACCCAGGTGATTTGATTCCGAGGTGATCAAAGTCCACTAATTTATTCCACTCAAATCACCCAGCTCAAATCACCCAGGTGATTTGTTTCCTAGGTGATCAAAGTCCACTAATTTATTCCACTCAAATCACCCAGCTCAAATCACCCAGGTGATTTGTTTCCTAGGTGATCAAAGTGGAATAATTAATTCCACTCAAATCACCCAGCTCAAATCACCCAGGTGATTTAATTCCGAGGTGATCAAAGTGGAATAAATTGTTCCACTTTAATCACCCAGGTGATATCACCCAGGTGATCAAAGTGGAATAGACCCTTGGCATAGTCTTCACATCAAAAAATCATATCCAGCCAGAGATATGCTACGCTAAAAAACCTTTAACTTTCTTGTATCCATCTGCTTTATTGGTTTTCATAAAACACTTCTTATTTTACGAATCGCTAATTAATTGATTTGAAATTCTACATTGTAAATTCCCTACTGAATAGACCACAACAATTACATTGTAGGCCTATGTTTGTATTTGTGTTAAATGCATCATGAGGCCCCCAACTCCAAACTGCCTAATACAATACTGACAACACATAACATTATGGCCTTGAGATCAAATCGCCAAATCTTTGAGATTTAATCGAGGAGACATCAGCTAGACTATTTCAAAGACGCTTTAAGAGTTTCGACGCCGTTGTCACATATCAATCTAATAGACTAACAGAGTTTGTGCACCAGAACTCTAAAATATTCTAGATATGATTTACTCTCTAATACTTAGTAGGTACTTAAATAATGATTTAAAAGAACTTTTGGAGATTGGAGGCCCCTCTGGACCCGAGGCCCGGGGCGGACCGCCCCCTCCGCCCCCCCGTTAGTCCGCTACTGCTTAGCCCTGTATGCTGCGACCTCCGGGCAACTAAGTAGCACGTGGGCCGCTGTCTCCTCCTCCTCCATGCACGCTCTGCACAGAGGACTGTCCGTGACACCTATGACAAAAAGGTGTTTATTAAATGAACCATGCCCAGTTATGGCCGCCGTGACTACGCGCAATTGTTGTTTGGATAGTCGAAGCAGCTGTTTGGTGATGCTGCCATCTAGGGCTGGAAGCGCCTCTCTGGCTTGCCTGCACTCGCCATGGTTCGTCCAGTGGCATGGTGGGGATTATGCCAACCCCTCTCTTCTAAGGGAGAGGTCTTCGTTCAGCAGTGGACGTCTGTCGGCTGCTGATGATGACTTCTAATCCTTGAACAGGTTTCAAGAAAGGTATGATATACGTAGAGGTATTAATGGGACTAATCCCACCACTCACACCACTGTGACTCCTGTCAGCCAGGATCTACAGCGGTCACCAGTGAAGACACCGAGGTATGACCCTCAGCGAGTCCCGGGGAAACGCTAAATTTAATTAGAAAAGTATATAGGAGGAGTTAGAAAAATATGAATTCCCTCCTTTGCAAAGCGGGAGACAAGTAAAAATCACAAGTCGTTTGCATACCGGAGGCCCCGGGTTCAAGTTCTGCCAGTAGCAATAACTTTGTGTAGTTGTTCCTTACTGGCTAGGACAATGCAGGCCGATCACCTGATTGTCTGTAAAGTAAGATGATCCATGCGTCGGATGGGCGTGTAAAAAGTCGGTCCTGCGCCTGACCTATCCGCGGTCGTGTCAGTTTTCCGTCCCATCGGATTGTGAGAGGTGAACGAAGAGAGATTGCACTTGTATCTACGCAAGCACTTGTACAGTATAATATCTCCCGCGTAGATGGATGATCTTGTGACAGACTGGCCGCTGTGGTCTTATCTGTCAGGAGGACATTAATCACTTTTAAGTCTTTTGAGGCCGGTAAGTTCAACAGCTGCATTGCCCTCCACACCGGAACATACACTCAAAACCAAATAAATTTATAAGCTTGAACGCGATTACAACTTTATTATGCAGTCATAGTTATGTTTTTTTTTTTATATATTATTTCTTTTTTCTCTTGCGTTAACGGCCGTGGCGTCACCTCTTCGAGCGCTGGTATTCTGGCAACACGCCAGAATACCAGCGCTGTGTCAGATTAATTTTTGACACAGCAACATGCTGAGGCAGCATCCTTTTTGACCTCACACAACCTCTGTTTTTTTTTCTTAACTGTTAATTTTTACCTATTTTGTTGTGTGGGTCAAATAGATGTATTTCTTCTTCTTCTTCTTCATAAAACACCCCCGCTGTATATTTGACCGTTAACGCGGCAGCAAAAAAAGGTTGGTAAAACAAAGTTGTTTTTGCTGACGCGCCTAGTTGACAATGTATACGTTATGCAGTTATTGAGCCACAAACGAACTTGTAATCGCGTTCAAGCTTATTTGGGATGGAGTATAGTCATGTTTATACATTGTTTCTCTGTAGAAGGATATGTTACACCTGTTCTTGTTTCTCCATAGGTATGAAATGAAAGGTTTCAACTCGCTGCTCGGCTCCCACTACGACCACTACTACATCGACTACAGTGACTATGACGTCGAGGACATTGACCCTAAAGTTTTCGACGTTGACCCCAGTAAGTACTTTTATCACAAACATTAAGAATTAATTCCAATTGTTAGCTAGTAACTCACTTAAGATCACTTGTAAAGTTGTAACTATAAGACACGATAAATGCGGCCTTGAATGGAGTAACATTAGGTACGCCGAGTGCACCCTGGATTATCAACCATAAATATTGGTGATTGATCAGTTTTTGCTATCATGACATGAATAATTTCTAAGTAGTATTCATACTGACATGAAATGAAGGCATCAATATTCATGCCGACATGGAAAGAAGGCAGCAGTATACATGCTGACATTAAATGAAGACAGCAATATTCATGCCGCCAGAAATAAAGAAACCGTATTGATGCCGACACAAAAAGAGGGCTGCGATATGCATGCCGACATAAAATGAAGGCAGCAATATTCATGCCGACATGTAAAGAAGGCAGCAGTATTCATGCCACCACGAAACTTAGGCAGCAATATTCATGCTGACATGGAAAGAATGCAGCAGTATACATGCTGACATTAAATGAAGGCAGCAATATTCATGCCGCCAGAAATAAAGAAACCGTATTGATGACGACACCAAAAGAGGGCTGCGATATTCATGCCGACATAAAATGAAGACAGCAGTATTCATGCTGACATGAAATGAAGGCAGCAGTATTCATTCTGATATAAAAAAAAACCAGTAGTATTCATACCGACTCAATTGTAATAACACCTAGAATAGAAATAAACTGACTTTTTCATGTACAGAAATGTATTCTCTGGTAATTGAACCAATGACCCTTTGAGAGAACTGCTAAGCTTGTCAGCTGGTGAATATGGCTTATTGCTCCAATCAGGTGCGGTCACAGCCAACGATTTTGGGGGGAGGGGGGTCATAGTTGCCGACCCGTTGGTCTAGTGCCCTGGCCGCTAGCCAATAGGTCGTGGGTTCGATTCCCACCTTGCGACTGAGTGTTTCAACTGCGTAACCTATTTTGGATAAAATTGTTTAGGTCGTTATATAGCAAGAATGTCAATTTGACGTGAATGAGTTTGAGATTTGGGGGGGGGGGGTCATGACTCCTACGACCCCCCTTCTCGGACCGCCACTGGCTCCAATGTGCCTGTCAGCAATGGTGACAGAGAATGCTGTTTTTGTCCACAGGCATGCAGTGTTCCTCGTTCCCTGGGCCTGGTCATCAACACTACGCGACCTTCAACCCCATGATGGAGTTCGTACACCCTGTCAGGGATGAACATGTCGACAGCGAATTTGACAGGTCAGTGACACCTCGGAAATCAATTCTAGTTTTAGCCCTTAAACCTAAAAGGAACCCTTATGGTCTGACTTCGTCTGTCTGTCACACATATATATTTCAGGAACCACTGATGCTATCGATTTGAAACTTGGAATAGTTTTAGATCTTACTTACCCAAACTCATCGCAAACGAAAAAATGGGGGTCGAAATGGGTCATCAAAATTTCAAAGTTATACTACTACTGGGTGTCCCGGAAAGGGTATATCAAGCCAAATGGTATGTATAGTATTGATAGTAAAAACCCCGAAAAAGATGTCAAATACGGCAAAAATTGATATTCTGAATTATAAATTCAAAATGTCAAAAAAAATACCCCTTATCTCCGAAGATTGTGGAGGGAAAAATCTGAAATAATTATGGGTAATACATGTTTATCTATACCTATTTTACAGAAAACGATATTTCTAAGTAACTAGTACATTTTTTAGTAATCTTAAAAAACCTCTGCTAACAAACTTAGTTTTGCGGTTTGGTTTTTTGCTATCTGAGGTGTTACATTTATTATTTAATAGCTGACCCACGCAGCTCCGTATGCGCTATTTTTATGTTTACTAAACTTTTAATAACAGACATTCGCATCGAATACATAACCTCTTTTTTTAAAGTCGGTTAAAAACTGGGACCCACTTTTTACTTGCTCTCCGAAGCACGGACCCGTTTAGTTCAAATGGCGTTAAACGGTCACCCATCTATTTAATGACCTTACCTAACGTTGCTTAACCCGATCGATTACAAAACCTTGATAACAACTCTCTATGAGTGTTCCCTTACTAATATTTATTATAATTATGAAGAAAAATTGATAAAATCGGACCAAGTACCCATTTTGACTTTAATCCCCTCTCCCAAAAAAACTGTGCTAGATTACGGGATAAAAAGTATCCTATGTCCTACCTCGGAGTATTAACTCAAATCATGCCAAGTTTCGTTTCAATCCATCCAGTAGTTTTGGCGTGATGCTCAGCCGAGATACAGAAAATATAAAGCGATATAAAAAAACAATAAAAGGCATTAAGTAACATAAATTTAAAAGCAGACCACAACATTCATACATCTTTCTCGATGAACAACTTAATTTCAAACAGAATCTTCTGCCATTCATCCGCAAACAAGTCTAACGTAGGACTTGAGTCTAAGAGACGGTTGAGAGCGGTGGGAGCACGCGGGATGGGAGAGTTGGCGCGGGCAGTGGTGCGCCGGCGCCGGTCTGCTATCGCGAATAACATATGTTTCCGACTGCGTCGATAATTGTTAGGTACATAAAATCGAGCCAGCTCATTATGGAGTTCAGGTGCATCGGTAGCCCCACGTAGAATCTTGCACATAGTTATAAGCAGAGCACTATTCCTCCTAACTTCGAGTGAATTGTAATCGAGACAACCTAAAAGAAACTTAGGTAGGATACAGAAATGGGTAATACATATGATTTTTTTGTAAAGATATCTAAGAAAAGCTTTTTGTACCTTTTCTAAGATAAGTGCGTGTGTACTTTCATAAGGGTTCCATACACACGCGCTAGTTTCTAGTTTGATACGAACTAATGCGTTATATATAATTCGTATAGAGTGTTCACCCTGAAAGTCTTTGCAATTTCTAAGTACAAATCCTAACCTTCGGAATGAGTCCTTGGCAACTGCTAAAACATGGTCATGGAATGTAAGCTTTCCGTCGAATACGACTCCCAGATCTTTAATGAATAGTAAAATTACTTTAATACGTCCAAAGATGGTATGGAGCCCACGGTGCGCGAGTCCGACTCGCACTTGACCGGTTATTTCTTTTTATTCAACCTAGTGATGAGACACGCGAGACGTTCGCATGATGAGACATTAGTTATTAAGTATCTTGTCAAAAAAAAAAAAATGTAATTTCACCAGCCACAGTGCCCTTCACACCGATGCTTGGCGGTAGAATTTTAAAATTGTATTCATGCTTAGGCTATAAGTTCTGGCTAATTGTTTCAGATTCAAGAGGAAGCACGGTAAAAGCTATGCAAGCGACGTGGAACATGAAAAGAGGATAAACTTGTTCAGACAGAACCTCAGGTAATTTGATACCACGAACTTGTGGCGATACCGCATAACTAGATGTCGCCACATGTATAATGATGAAGCGATCAAAGCGAAGTACCGCATACAAGACAACAGATGGCGCTACCTCCGATACTGAATCTCGCAAGCGAAGTTTCTCAAACTTTGAGAATATGTACAACAACCCGACAACTCTCGGGAACTTCGGCTCTGACTGAGATTCACACCTCGCTCGGTCGAAGGAACCGGTGGTAAACTCATTTTCTCTAAGCGGCAGCCCAAGCCGAGGCCGTGCCTCCCTGAGGTGCCCTTGAGCTAGTCGCTACCCAAACCCTTCTGGCTGGAGCGCTTTAAGCGCTCGCCTCTTGTCCAGTGAAGCTGTCATGGCCATCTGCGGCCAACAGTACTACTCCTACAAAAATAAAATCTGTCGAAGGATCCTCTCTTCAGCGTCTCCGCCTCTAAAACTTGTAAACGAATGAACTAATAAACGATTAACAATACGTTTAAACTTCAATACCACATAAGTCTTAATATGTCAACTAAGCATGGCCGCAAAACAACTTTGTATTAGGTATCTTAGGGAAACAAGAAGACGGTCAACAGCGTCTTTCTATTGGATACTGCGATCTCCAAGACGCCTGCCAAGCGTGGGAATTATGGCAATCCCTCCCTTCTAAGGGGTAAGCCTTTGTGCAGTAGTGGACGTTGAGGATGATGATGTTTAGATATCTAGCCGCTTTTGCAACAATTTTTAGGGTACCATTCCAAAAGTAAAAAGAAACACTTATGGTGGGACTTCGTCTGTCTCTCTGTCTGTCTGTCACACCTATATAATTATTTCAGAAACTACTGATGCTATCGATTTGAGATTTTGCATTTTGCAAAAAACATATTTTATTATCTTTTCAATGGGCTTAGAATGGAGCGTCAAAGTTTCAGTGAGCTACAGGCGCGGTCGCATCCAACGATTTTGGTGGGGGGGGGGGGGGTGTCACATTTGACGGTCCCGTTGGTCTTGTACCTAGACTAGGTTAGGGTTAATTGCTACCAAATTTTGCTGTATACGAATAGGGATGGGGGGGGGGGGGGTCATGACCCCTACGACCCGCCCTCACGGACCGCCACTGGTGAGGTATATGAAACTTTTAACTAATTGGCGACGACTAAGGAAAACAAGAAAACGGGCAGCAGCGTCTCGCTATTGGAGTACCTACCACCTATACTGCAATCACCAAGCGTGGGGGGTTATGGCAACCCCTCCCTTCTAAGGGGGAGGCCTTTGTTCAGCAGCGTACCTTGCATAATAACGTTATTTTTTCCTCAACAGATTCATCTACTCCAACAATAGAGCTCGTCGCGGCTTCACGATGTCTGTCAACCATCTTGCAGATAGGACTGATACTGAGTTAGCCGCGTTGAGAGGCAGAAGATACTCCGGACCCAATCCTATGGGTGAGTCCTTTTTTGTCCCACTGTTGGGCACGGAGCTCCCCCTTAAGATGAAGGGGCTTATGCCATAGTCCACCACGCTGGTCAAGTGCGGGTTGGCGGATATCACACGTCAATCGAAAGCTAGTTAGGCTTTCTCAGACGTGCAGGTTTCCTCACGATGTTTTCTTTCACCGAAAACTAGTAACAATCGCACAAAGACGATTCGGAAATTATTAATTAAAGAAATCCGAGAAATAAGTTATAGTTAATATAAGTATTTACTGCTAGTACTTAATATAGGTTGATTAATTTCAATAGAGAAGATGGTTGGGTGTTACCAACCGCTTCGGGTCTTGTGATAAATATAATTAAATCTTTTGGATTTAATCCAAGCAAAACACCTTCTTCCTCAAGATACTGTAAGATCTTACTGCGTAGATCGGACCAACAATAATAACTAAGAAGACCTGAGGGTACACCGGCATAATTGTGACATAAGGACTTTCAACATCTCAGTCCTCCCGTGACCATGGGTGCTGCAAAGCATTCGAAACGTCGAGATAGTAAAATCTATACATATAAAATTACTTGTCCTGACTGACTGATTCATCACCGCACAGGCCAAACCGTTGGACCTAGAAAGCTGAAATTTGGACAGTAGGTTCTTCTTATGACGTAAGCATCCACTAAGAAAGGATTTTTGAAAATTCGAGTCCTAAAGGGGTTAAATGGGGGTTCTTTTGTATGAAACTTTTTATTGTATGGTTCGATTGACTTGAAATTTACTGAAAAGATTCTCTAAATAAAGTAAATCAATACGTGTTTCGCGAATTTTCAAAAACAACCTTTGGGGGTGTGTTAGGGGTTTGTAAAATCTGTAAAAAAATTAGCGGGCGAAGCCGCAGGAAATTGCTAGTCTAAAATAAACTGCGATATAGTCCGTAAAAGTAATTTTATTCCAATCAATATGAGTATCAAATTAAGGGTCACTCCCGCAGGCTTAACGTTCCCGTACAGCGAGTCCATGATCGAATCCGAGAGTGCCAAGCTACCTCCAGAACATGATTGGAGGTTATTCGGCGCTGTCACACCAGTTAAAGGTGAGTTTAATGAATTTTTTTTCATGAAAGGAGATTTTAAGCGACGCAGGCATCCTTTTTTTTTGGAAATACATGAAAAAGCCAATGAAAAATTTCAACACTAGAATGTTCAGAATCATGTATTGGATCCCTGATATCGGTGTTCGGTACGATGTCCCTTACACCCCGTATTATATCGATGTTCTGTCTGTTTCTTTTGGCATTATTACAATAAACATGGAACCGTAATTAAAAAAGGTAAGGGATTGTGCAGTTCGAACTTCGAAAAAAATAATAATATTTAATACCCGCCGTTACAAGGTTACGTTGTTAAATAATAATAACATATTCTACAAGATGCATTTTGGAGAGTGTGCACAGGAACTGCATGACTTGTTTCCACCATCCCCCTTCTATCATCGGACGTCGAGACGCACTGCGCATACACACCCTTATGTGGTGAAAGTGCCTTCAGTCCGGACTAAACGATTTGCCTCTTCGTTTATATTGAGGACAGCTAAGGATTGGAACAGTTTGCCTGCGTCGGTTTTCCCGGCCGATTATAATGTGGGTGTCTTCAAGGCTAGAGTGAATAGGCTTTTAATAAGCTAGTGCGCCTTACCATCTTCGATTGCGTCGCCACTTTCCATCAGGTGGGTCTGCAGTCAAGCACTAGCTTATGTTGAATAAAAAAATAATAATTATTATTATTATTCTGGGACAATCCACACACGGTCATCTGATCCCAAACTAGGCAGAGCCTGTACTATGGATACCAGACAACTGATACTAATACTTATATAAATAAAACACCCAGACACTTGGAATCGAACCCACGACCCATTGGTGTCTTAACCCTTTGACCGCCATGCAAAATTTCATCTGCCGTGCCCCCAGCGCCGCGACCATATTTCAAACCATCTATCGTACGATTGCCTAGTGATGTGTATACAGTCATCGATATAATGTAGTAATATTAAATATTTTGCAGTGAAATTATGGTTAACTTACGTTTAATCCTATTATTATTAAGAAATAAAATATTGTCTTTATAGTTTCAAAGACCTTAACAAGAAAGTAATAAAAATATTTTAATTCCAAGTAATATTTTAGTAATGTTTTTTTTAAAGCATCGGATTTTTGACAACACTAGTGGACGCTTTAAAGCGTCATTGGCAGCAGCAACAAGTCTTTTTATCGGATTTACTTAAAACTACTAGTGTTGTTAGTTTTAGTTATCGAATATCATAGTAAGTATAAAATAATTATTTAATTAATTTAGAAAGATTGTTGATGTTATTGTTAAATGAAATAAAATGCGTCTCTTGATTAATACATTTAATTTTCAAACTTCCTATGAAAAAAAACACTATAAAAGAAAAAATATACGTGGCACGCTGTAACACAAACACACACACGAAAATTCGCGCAAGCGCCCTGCGCCGACTACGTCTTGCCAATTTTCCATCAGGTCACGTATCCTGACGCGAGTTTAAAATTTTTTCCCCATCACAATAAAGTGCACAACGCCGCTAAAGAAGTTTTCACTTCAAAAATAGCTAATCATACATTTTACTTGTTTACCAGTAACAATGAACTAAAATATCTGAATATATACACTTACTTCAAGCTCATCTCTTTCGTCGTCAGAAGTGTCTTCGATTACTACCTCATCATCTTCGTCTAAACCTTCTAATATACGTAGTAGTTCGTCATTGTCCATTTTGTTACAAAACGACGTGACACACAGTAATGGTAAATGCAGCAAATAGACTAAACGTTCTAATTTAGTTGTGACATGTGGGTAGACTTAATATTTTAAAGTAAATAGAATTTGAAATCTACCCGCATGTCACAACACTATTAGGGATATAAAACGCGCATATGACGTCACAAGCGGACGCCTTAAGACGTCCATGGCGATCGTGGCTACGACAAATGCGTAGGAAATAGGAATGTTCGACACTTATGTCGATATTTTTTTAATTACCCTATTTTTTCAACATCAGAAAAATATTTTGCAGGTAGTACATTTGGTTAGTTGACTGAAAAGGTAGGTAGGGTAACTTTATGAATAACATAGAATTCGTAAATACAAATACCTTTTTATTGATTATTTTAAACAATTAATGTACATACATAACCTTTGACCCTTTATTCTTTTTCTGTTTCGGTGAGCTCCAAATCCTGGTTATGATATTTTTTCAAGCTATTTATGAAATTTAATATTTTTACATAAAGACGGGTTCGCATACAGGGGTGAATGTGCGTTAATTCTTCCTGTAACAATTGCGAGAAATGTATGTTTCTATTATCCTCTTTACTATATATTTGACATTCGATACAGCCAATACTGTCTGTTGGCCGCCGTTTTTTTTGCCATTGACGTCTCATATATGTATTGAGTATCCATTTCTAAGATATTTGGCGAAGTCGACGGCTTTCGGGGTATCTTCGCATCTGAAAAATATATATCGTCGGCTTAGAGTGTAAACCTGCCAAATCCATTTTTTATCATTTCTGACTTATTAATACCGTTCGAAAGAGAAAGAGACGCCGCATCGTCCAAACAAATCGGCTACTCATATCTAAGACTGTAAGTGTCAAAAAAAGTGTGATGAGTAAAACTGCTAAATTGAGTCACTTCAAATATTCACAGCTAAATCCAGCACCACCGCTATTTTGTATTGCGTGTTACCGCCGTTTTGTTACTCCGCTACAAAATATGTAGTATATTTCGTGTTCTAATACTTGATGACAGATATTTGCAAAGGTAGATAGGTACCTATTATTGAAACTCAGTTTTATTTTAGATGAACTCATTGATATTTTAGTAAAAACTATGGTTTGAAACAATATTCCCTATAAGTAAAAATAGGTCATGGCGATCTGAAAGCAGCAAAAGGTGAGCTAAACGTGAGCACAACTTGAATCAGTAGCGCATCATCACCCACGGAAGTATTGTCAATTCGTTTGAATTTTATGGAATAATCGATCATCGAAACTATCGAAAATACTATTATGTAAATAATCCAAATACATAAACAAAACTAGAAATTAATAAATCACATTTCATTATTTCTTCTAAATTAATTCTGTGTCACTTTTAATTGTCGATTGCTTCGTAGGTAACGTATCCATTACTTATAATATCATTGGTTGGAAATACAATACGTAAACTGCTCCTGTTGCACTGTTATTTTTATAGACTATTGAACAGTTTTGAGACTTTGCTAGTTTTTTTTTTTTTTGGGAATGATAAACGCTGTTGGCCGCAGATGGCCATTACAGCTTCACCGGACAATAGGAGGCGAGCGCTCAAAGCGCTCTAGCCTTAACGGCAGAAGTAGCAACGAGCTCAAGGGCACCTCAGGGAGGCACGGCCTCGGCTTGGGCTGGGCTGAGTTTACCACCGGTTCACAACGCGCCCCCACTGAGAAGAACCGGCAAGAAACTCAGTGGGGTGATGCACGTCGTTGAGGTCGCATGCGTACGACCCTTCGGCCTCGCCGGCGAGACCGGTGTCTGATTAGTATTTTGTATGTCTACTCTAAACATTTTCTTGGAGATTCACCCGACTTTAAAAGTACATAACAACTTCATCATCATCACCAGCCGGAAGACATCCACTGCTGAACATAGGCCTCCCCCTTCGAACGCCACAATGAACGACAATTGGCTATTTGCATCCACCGGTTACCTGCGACGCGCACAATGTCGTCTGTCCACCTAGTGGGAGGCCTACCTACGCTGCGTCTTCCGGTTCGTGGTCGCCACTCGAGAATATTTCTTCCCCAGCGGTTATCGCCGAGCGATGTGGCCTGCCCATTGCCACTTCAACTTGCAGATTTTAAGAGCTATGTCGGTGACTTTCAGCGAATCTCCTCATTCCGGATTCTGTCGCGCAAAGAAACTCCGAGCATAGCTCTCTCCATAGCTCGTTGTGTGACTCTGAGCTTATCCAAAAGGCCAACAGTTAGGGACCACGTCTCAGTATATAGTATGTCATCACTGGCAACACATACTGGTTAAAAACCTTCGTCTTCAGGCACTGCGGTATATTGGACGAGAAGATTTCGCTTAGTTTCCCGAACGCTGCCCATCCGAGTTGGATTCTTCGGGCGTATTTTGTAAATATATACATAAATAGATAACACCCAGATACTTGGCGGGAATCGAACCCACGACGTATTGGGTAACAGCCGGCCAGGGTGACTAACCACAAGACCAACAGACCCATCAAAGCGTTGTGCCTCAACAGTAACTAAATACACGTAAAAGTAATAATAAAGTACCTAATCTTTATAAAACCAAAACTTACGTTTAATTAATTGTTTTTCCAAAATATTTAGTTTATATTTATGATTATTATTATTATATTATTATTATTTTTATTAATGGAAGTCTAATTGAATGAAAACATAACTTTATTTCTTGATTATACTTAGGTATTTCCTATAGTAACGTAGTTCTTTATTTAAACCAGAAAACCTGCTAAATTACATCGCAATGTACAACTTAAACATAATAAAACCTGCTATGTCGCAAAATCGCTTATAAATCAGTAAATACAAAAAAATATTTCTTAATTTATTGTTTATACTATAGAATATTACATAATAAATCACCCATATTTTGGGTTTGGTTCATACGCTACAAACATAAATTATAAGAGGTTTTTTGTCTGCCCTGTAAAATTATGTTTAAGTTAGTTAGCAGGTTTACACTTTAAGCCGACGATATGTAAATACATAGGTTCATTAATGTTGTTGTTAGAGTCACTCATATTGGTAGTCTATTATAATTTAATAAAAAGAATTAAATAAAGTATTTATATTTTAATAAATAAGAATTTTCAAGATGGACGCGTATGCCCCAAGACATCCTGGCATTAGTGTAGATGCCATCAAATCTCCATGTAATTAGTTAGTCTTTAGTTACTTTATAGTAGCCAAATAAATCTTTATATAATTAAAACTCATCACGGGCAAGTAGGCATATCTGAAGAAGGAGGGAATTAGTTACTTACCTTTACGTTTATCCATTATTTTTCACAAAGGAAGTGTAACGATCTCACAAATGCTCACTATTAAAGCAAGATTATAAGTGGCAGAACTTTCGAGAATCTAACTAGGTACAGTAGTCACAACGAAACTTTGTGTCTGAAGTTGGCTGCAAGACGCTGCGCAGTAGCTATTTTTGTGATTTTGTATGCACATCTCACGGCTGTACTTGCGCAATGGTTCGCCAAACCTAACTTCAGATACACAAAAATTCGTTGTGGCTACTGTAGGTAGGTAAAAAAAATAATCTACCCACTTACATTCCCATCACTAGTCGACGCTTTAAGACGTCCATGGCGCTGAGAGCATATCTTTTTTTAGTTACAATTTCAGAGTTTATGTTAAAGGTTCTGCCGTTTTAAATGTAGACCTTTTATGCTTTTATTTAACTGAAAATGAATAAGGAAAAGTTAATACGTCTATGTATGTAAAGATCAAGTTTAAAAATCAATTCCATTTTTATGTATTTGACTGTCAAATATTTTGACGTCTTAAGTCGTCGTCGGCGATGGTGCCTAGTTTATCATTGACGCTTTAAGACGTCGTTGGCGGTCAAAGGGTTAACCACTAGACCAACAGGCCGCATTTTGATGAAGTGTCAAATGTGACCTATTGTATTGGCCCTACTTTAGTCTACTCTCCAGGTTGGCCGCTAACCATAAGTTTTTTTTGTTAACCTATTGTGTCCCACTGCTGGGCAAAGGTCTCCCCCATACACTTCCACCTACCCCGGTCCATAGTGATATCCGCCCACTCCGTTTCAAAGGCGTTCAAGTCGTCACACCATCGTTTACGTGGCCTGCCCCGGCGTCTTCGCCCATTTGCAGGAGTCCACTCTGTGACAATTTTTGCCCATCTGTGCCCTGCCCACTCCCACTTTAGCTTGGCAACCTTGTAGCCCACATCTATTACACCCGTTTTGGCTCACAGTATGGTGTTACGGACCCGATCCGACAATTTTATGCTCAATATACTGCGCTCCATCTCTCTTTGACAAACCTTGAGCCTGGAAACCATACGTTAAAGAAATATTATTTACTATTTGTTAAATTACAGATCAGTCCGTGTGCGGTTCGTGTTGGTCGTTTGGTACTACCGGTGCTGTAGAGGGCGCTTTGTTCTTGAAAAATGGCAACCATCTCGTGAGGCTGAGCCAACAGGCGCTTGTGGATTGCTCTTGGGGGTAAGATCACTTTCGCTGCACCAATATCATAAGGCTTCTCCTTAGATGGGAGGGGTTATAGTCTATACTATAACCCTGTCTATACAGGCGTAATAAATTATGACTGCACAATTTCCTAAATCAAAAGGCGATTGTGGATTGCTTTTGGTGGTGAACGCAGCGCAATTTGGCACACGCACGTATTTTTTTTTTATTGGCTACTGCAAATTTATGGCAACATTGATTATAATAATACCAGCCCTTGTCTTTGTTCCACTGCTGGGCACGGGCCTCCCCTCAAGATGAAGGGACTTAGGCCATAGTCTACCACGCTGGCTATGTGCGGGTTGGCGAACTTGACACGTCATTCGAAAGCTAGTTAGGCTTTCTCAGACATGCAGGTTTCCTCACGATGTTTTCCTTCATCGAAAACATTTTTTTATTGGCTTTTATGGCAACATTGATTAACCACAGAATAATGGAAGGCTTTGCCCCGTGGGGTGCCGTATTAGAATTGCATCCCCCCATCTCCTCTCGTTGGGTGTCGTAAGAGGCGACTAAGCGAGAACAGGAAGACGGACAGCAGCGTCTTTCTTTTGGATTCATCTTCCACCTATACTGCGGTCCCCAAGCCGCCTGCCAAGCGTGGGGATTATGGCAACCCCTCCCTTCTAAAGGGGAGGTATTTCGGCTGCTGCTACTGATGCTGACCATAAAATAACTTCGTAATTGTGTCGTAGCTTCGGCAACAACGGGTGCGACGGTGGCGAAGACTTCAGAGCGTACCAGTGGATCATGAAGCATGGCTTGCCCACTGAGGAGGACTATGGAGGATACCTCGGACAGGTCAGACAACAAATTTATACTTTTGCCAATCATTTTTTTTTATATAAATAGAATAATAATGTCCTGGCCGATACGATCAGCCATCTACGCGGTAGCTATTATAGTGCACAAGTGCTTGCGTAGACACAAGTAAACTCTCTTCCTTTATACCTCTCACAATGCGATGGGACGGAAGACTGACACGACCAGGGGAAGGGTTAGGCGCAGGATCGACATTTTACATGCCAATTTGACGCGTGGATCATCTTACTTACAATCAGGTGTTCGTTGCCCTAGTTGGTTAGGAACATCTACACAATGTTGTTACTCCCTGGCAGGATTCAATCCCGTGACCTACGGTTTGCAAAGCAAGCGGTTTCCCACTGCGCCACGGAGGCTACAAAGATAGTAATCATGTTAACACTTGAAGTGACTTTATATAATAATAATATCTTTATTTATCAGACACAAGATCCATAAAAATAAAAGTTCCAAAAAGAACATAAAAAAATACAACTACTTAATAATATAAAATACAGTTATATAATAGTAGTAAGTACCTATACATAAATGAAGTAGGTACCTATATTACTCAATCAGGCTGCTATTAGTAGCCATCGTTTGTACATGTCTGATAGGAATATCCTATCTGATAGTCCTTTAATGATGGAGTTCGTACACATGCCAACACTGGACATGAAATTAGCTATTCTGGTTCTCTGAATCGCAGTGAAGGAATTAATGGCTGTGGTTTTTAAAACAAGCTGCCCATAGGCGCAAAATAATAAATGTACAGAAGTCAAGCTGCACACAACGAGTGCTCGACATATTACGGACAATGCACTCATAGACATCGCTCACGGAAACGATGTTGGAACGGTTGGGAATTTTGTGCAACGATTGAATTATTTTAGTTATTATTAGTTTTTATTTCCGTTCCTACTGTTTTATTCTCAAAAATCAATCGAACAATTTTATACGAGTGCCACTACCACGATAGTTTCGCATAAGCCAGAGTTGATAACCGTAGCGCGACCGCCGAGCGTAGGTATGAAAAGTGCCTTCGAAGTCGCTGGACGTACGGGGTGTGGGCCCTTTGAACGTCCATTGAGTACGGCGGCGACTCTGAGGAGGACGGCGGCGGGGTTGCGACCCCCGTCCCCGTGAGCACCGTGACTGGTTCCCGGGGGGCTACAATGCGCCCCCCGGCGGCGGGCTCAAAGGCAAGGCACTGAGGGGCCCCTGGTGCAGATCCCACCGGCGAGCCCTCATGTGCCGATGCGACAGCCGCGGGGGTTTTAGTGGGTAAGAATCCCACATACCCCGGTCGAGCCCCTATAATGAGGTACTTTATGTAATCTTTTCATGATACATAATGCAACATTATCAAGCAGGTGGTGTGAAAAATATATTATGACCTCGAACTAAGGACCTTCCGAATTTAATGCGAACTGCCTCCTAACGCTCTCATATTGAATATCTTTTCCAGGACGGCTACTGTCATATTGATAATGTGACAGCTGTCACCAGCATAAAAGGCTGGGTCAATGTCACCACCAACAATGAGAATGCTTTGAAGGTAAGGAAGACCAAAATACTAAAATTATATTGTTACGGAAAAATACCGTTTAAAGTGTCAAAGTCAAAAGTCAAAAATAGTTTATTTCAAATAGGCTTAACGCTAGCACTTTTGAAAAGTCATATTTAAAAAAAAAAGCTACCACCGGATCACAACGCGGCCTCAACTGAGTAGATCCGGCAAGAAACTCAGCGGGCTTGTTATTTTGTCAGTTTTTTTTTAAACAGTGTGTCATGTTACAATTAGATCAGAGCGACAGTGTGTCTTGCCGTTCAAAAGATCAAATAAGACAGAAAAAAATAATAAAATACGACGAAAGTACAACAAACTAAAAAGCCAAAGGGATAGTAGTCGGACCAGTCCCCCCAAGCAGCACCCGCGCACGAGT
Organism: Furcula furcula; assembly: GCA_911728495.1. Lineage (NCBI taxonomy): Eukaryota > Metazoa > Arthropoda > Insecta > Lepidoptera > Notodontidae > Furcula > Furcula furcula. The sequence continues at coordinate 3,291,618 of OU452264.1, read as the reverse complement.
TGACTCGAGCAGCAGCCATCACTCCCCTCAACCATATTGGAGGGAAGGGGGTGACCCGCCACACGAAGCCGCCACAAGCAAAGACTTTTCGATGGCGAGCATGACCGATCTAAGATCACAGTGGCACACGCCTAACATTTAACTTCTGCTGTTAAGCAGTGCCTCGTCAGGCAAGACACAAAGCACTTTAACATAATTATTGATGTCATCAATTAATTGACTTGTGATCAGTTATCCACCACTTTATATGGTGTTACAAATTGTAAGCCTATTCATCTACACTAGACCATACTAACGCTGTGCTTTGAACGTATCAGGAAAAATAATATTCTTTGTATGAAACATTATGAGGCGTCGCCCATTAGTCTGTCGTTTCATGCACGTGACTGTAAATTTTTTTAAATGTCTGGTGCATAGTATGCGACGATCCCTTTCCACAGTGTTTAATAATCCGTTATGGATGGACATTTTAATCGAAGAAAGCGATATCGTAATATTCTAAACGCCGGAGTAGAGCACCCGGGTGCCAATTCTGTATGGTTGTTGAGGAAAATTATTACCAATTTTTTTTTTTAATTTTAAATTTTTTTTTTTAATTTTTTGGTAGGTGCCTTGTACAAGGAACCGTCCAGGTAGGCACCACTGCAGTATCAACTCGACGGGCTTGTGTTTTTTGTCGTATTTTTTAAACATTTGTTGAAACAGAGTTACAAGTTATATTATAATTAGCCTTAAATTTGTAATCTAACATGAGTATTGCAGGTCAAGTCCACACAGTGTTATCCTCCGGGTAATCAGATATTTTATAGTAAGCCTTTTTTGACAATCGGAATTTTGTCAATGGTTTAAATTTATTGATTGGAAGATCTCGGATATCGTGTGGCAGTTTGTTATAGAAGCGTATACTTTGGCCCATAAACGATTTGTGAACTTGAACAATACTTGATTTTTTATTTGTTTATTTTTTTATATATACAGTTGGCTATATTCAAAAACGGTCCAATATCAGTGGCCATCGATGCGGCGCACAAAAGCTTCAGTTTCTATTCAAACGGAGTTTACTACGAACCCAAATGGTAAGTTTAAATTTTTTACTATAAAAATTTACCGAGCGTATCGGACATTCGGTACATTCAGAATGCCAACACCTACAAAACCTTTTTAACTGTCGCGGGGAAAACCATCGATAGATCACCGGGACCTGTGTGGGTAAACCGGGGTAAGTGGGATTCTTATCCACTAAAATCCCCTCGGCTGTCGTATCGGCACATGAGGAGGACTTGGGCTCTCCGATGGGATCTAAACCAGGAGCCCCTCAGTGACTTGCCTTTGAGCCCACCGCCGGGGGACGCATTATAGCCCCCCGGGAACCAGCCACGGTGGTTGCAGGTCAAGTACTGGCTTATTTTGTTTTTGTGGGGGAAACCTTATACCGTCTAGGGCATAATACATAGGATACACATACCTATTACATTAACGTTTTCTTATATACATATGGTTGATTTTGGTTGTGGTTGTAACCTCCGTGGTGCAGTGGGAAACCGTTTGCTTTGTAAACCGGAGGTCGCGGGTTCGAATCCTGCGGGGGGCAACAAATTTGTGTAGTTGTTCCTTACTGGCTAGGACAGTGCAGATCGTCCACCTGATTGTCTTTAAAGTAAGATGATCCATGCGTCGGCTGGGCATGTAAAAAGTCTGTCCTGCACCTAACCTCTCCCCGGTCGTGTCGGTCTCCCGTCCCATCGGATTATGAGAGGTATAAAGGAAGAGAGAGTGCACTTGTGCCTACGCAAACACTTGTGCACTATAATATCTCCTGCGTACATGGTTGAGCTTGTCAAAGATTGGCCGCTATGGTCGTACTATTATGGTTGATTTTGAATTGTAAATTGCAGTAAAAACAAAATCGATGAGCTCGACCATGCGGTACTGGCTGTTGGGTACGGAGTACTGAACGGCGCCAAGTACTGGCTGGTGAAGAACTCTTGGTCCAACATGTGGGGCAACGATGGCTACGTGCTGATGTCCACCAGGGATAATAACTGCGGCGTCCAATCTGCGCCCACTTACGTCATCATTTAAATAACGTAAATATAAGAAAAAAAATTGCAACAAAAAAAAAGGTTTAAAAAGTATTGTGATAAGAAAAAAAAATTGGCAAAATAAAATGTTTAAAATGGCAATATTGTGATAAAAAAAAAGTTGAAATATTCCCAACATTGTGATTAACCAACGTAAATTTAAAAAAAATAAAGTTGGCAACATTGTGGTAAAATTTTTTTAAAAAATGCAATATACTGATAAAAAAAATGTTGATAAATTGGCAACATTGTGATAAAACGGTATAAAAAAATATTGGCTGCATTGTGACAAGTAAAGAATATACAGATCGACCAACTTAACTGTAAGGGTGGTGGAAAAAGGTACTAAAATATTCTCGTGAAAATTACAATTACTTTGACGTAATTGCATAGACAGTGGCGACACTGGCAGTTTACAGATAATAGGCATGATGACTGTAACACAATACCAATAAATCTGTGGTTTTAAATATTAGAACAGATTGCACTGATTCCAAAAATGCATCTCATTTTCATAATAATAGAGAGATTTTCGTGATATTTAAGCAAATAAATTACTTAAATACAGCTAATCGCCATTTTGTAATAAACGCTGATCAGAGTGAATGACGTCAATCCTGTGTAAATAAACAAATGTCAAACTGTCATCTCAACTTTTTCTTTCATACAATGATTAACTTTTAACTTTTATACCTAGACAGATGTTTATTTACACCGCCGTAGTGACGTCACAACATGGCGCCATGCACCGGTCATCGTTTTGAAACGAAATTCAAACTCTATTTTAAAAATTGAAAATATTGTTATTAATTGTAAATTTAATACAAAAATATGATTATTTTCGGCAATAGTAGACCCGTAAGTACATTATAGAGTATTTTTTCAAAATTAGTCATCATGCCTATTGGGTACTGTATACATTGTGATTTAGTTTTTTATTTGTACCTTTTTTGCTAGTAGTGTTTAGTTGCTGTAATTTGTTTTGGTAAAGTTGGTTTATACTTGCTAGCGAAAACAAGCTTGGCTATATTTTGACATTTTTTATCTTAATACCTTCATCCTGCTTTGCACTGATGTCTAAGTGTTGCCAATAATAAAAACATATTGAATTTAAGTGAGATTTATATTTGTATGTAGATTTATTTAATAGTAATTATTTTCGTTGTATCGCGGTAATTGGTAACAAGAAGTTTATAAATATCATTTTTCATTCAAAGTTTTTGCTATAAAGCGAGGGGAAACGACTTTACGATTATAGCGATCATCAATCATGCCTCACGTATAATAAGGGATTAATTTTAATATACTAATATCATCTTCGTGCAATACTACACAAGATACTTTTTGCATTGATTTAGTTGCTTTCCGGAGGCTTGATACAGGGATTTCTAACACACATGAACAATTTATACCTTGAAATACATATCTGCAAATGAATCTCGTATTACTGAAGGGCATGTTGGTCTAGTGGTTACCCTAACCGCTACCCAATAGGGGAATAAAGAATAAGTCTCCGGAGAAGATCGAGGGTCATTCTAAGAAAAACCGCATACTAATTACCAGCATCGACCAGAAATTCAGTGTGGTCTTTATTTCCTTTCTAAATACACACATAAGACCGAGACAGTGATTTATGTTGTCTTTATCTTATATATGTATTCAGAAAGAGAACGATAGGCCTCAGTTTCCAACATCAAATTATCAGTATAAATTTTCAAATTGTTCGCTTTAAATTAAATGACCCAGTTAAAAAAAAAACAATTCATAGCAGTGTTTTTTTTTCTGTTGACTCGTTAAATGCCAAGTGTTCGACAAACAATGTTTTTTTTTCTATTGTTTTATTATTATAATTTATGAACTACTAAATTTGTTAAAACAAATGTTTAGGATGATTTAATTCTTTATATCTGCTGCTGCTGCTAATAGGTTATTAGTATTTTTAATTTCATCTTATATAATGTATTTAATTTCGTCAATATTGCCGTATAGTACTGCTGTTTATGGTATAAGTAAAAATGTGAAGTTTTAGGTTTTGTACGAAACATGGTTTAAATAATACTGTTCAGCTCTCTTGATTTGTTTTTAAATAAATTGGCTTCAATTACCTAAAATATAGTTGTTTGGAATTTACCCTATGTTTCATAAGACTTCGGTGTGTGCAAATAGTCAAGAAGCTTAAAGGCTGATAATGTCCTCCTGGCCGATACGACCACAGCGGCCAATCTTTCACAAGATCAGCCATCTACGCGGTAGATATTATAGTGCACAAGTGTTTGCGCAGACACAAGTGCACTCTATCTTCCTTTATACCTCTCACAATCCGATGGGACGGAAGACCAACACGACCGGGGAGAGGCTAGGGTGTGTTCCGTCCTAGCCCGGCCACAGTGCCAAATAAGGTCATGGTTATGGCATTAGACTGTACGGATGTGTACTACTTGGTACACGAGAGGAAAAAAATAGTACCTTATTATTTCACGAGTTATAAAGGATTTCTTGTGGCCGGGTTACAACGTGTTCGTCCCAGCCCGGCCACGCCAAGATCTACATAAATCCACTATTCTCATACATTAATCATATCAGAGAATAATGTACGCCTTTACGATATAGTACGCCTTTTATTTGTTACAAAAATGCCTTTGACCTTATTTGGCACTGTGGCCGGGCTAGGACGGAACACACGAGGCTAGGAGCAGGACCGACGTTTTACATGCCCTTCCGACGCATAGCTGATTATCTTGCTTTACAGACAATCAGGTGATCGGCCTATTGTCCTAGCGAGTAATGAACAGCTACACAAAGTTGTTACCTCCCGCGAGATCTGAACCCGTGATCTCCGTTTTGCAAGGCAAGCGGTTTCCCACTGCGCCACGGAGGCAACGTTTGTATACAGGGTGGGGTGGAATAGTTAAGTGTAGACATTTTCGTAAACTGAAGTGATATTCCAAAATCTGAAACAGATATGGATACTAGATTCCCTAATTAATTAAATAATATTAATAATTCGGTATTATAATATCGATTTTATTATTTATATATAGTTGATAGTGTGCTGGACACGAAACGGGCATGATTTGTGTGCATAGCGTGCATATCAGTTTCCGTTATGTCATGTCTGATTCGTTCATAGCACGCGCATAGTAAGTATGGGTATGGTCTAGTCCAGTCTACAGCGCTGATTTTGAATCAGTTCTTCAAAACTGATTCCTTCGACATGCCGTCGGTGCCCCGTGGTACATGCGGAATGTCGACCTTCATTCTGACTTCGGTCTAGTCCTTATCCGCAATTTTTTCAAAGAAATGTCCGAACATTACTTTGAAAAAGCGTGCGTCCACCCAAACCCGCTAATCGGCGCCGCTGCCGACTATATCCCCGACCCCGACACTGGTCCCGGTCCCTCAGATCGTCGAACTACCGTACATCGCCGCCGTCCGCGGCATGTACTGCTCGACCCACCCGACCCGATGTCCTGGACCATGACACTACACCAACACCGACAACGACGCGTGACGTCGTAAACACACCTACACACAGACACCGGTCTCGCCGGCGAGGCCGAAGGGTCGTTTTTTTTTTTTTTTTTTTTTGGGAATGATAGGCGCTGTTAGCCGCAGATGGCCATTGCAGCTTCACCGGACCATAGGAGGCGAGCGCTTGAAGCGCTCTAGCCTTTACGGCAGAAGTAGCGACGAGCACAAGGGCACCTCAGGGAGGCACGGCCTCGGCTTGGGCTGTCGCTTAAGAGAGGGCTGAGTTTACCACCGGTTCACATCGCGCCCCCACTGAGAAGAACCGGCAAGAAACTCAGTGGGGTGATGCACGTCGTTGCGGTCGCATACGTACGACCCTTCGGCCTCGCCGGCGAGACCGGTGTCTGATAGCTAGTGTAGCATACGGTTGTCGGGGAGGGGGCCGAAGGGTCGTACGCATGCGACCTCGACATGCATCCCCTCGCTGAGTTTCTTGCCGGTTCTTCTCAGCGGGGGCGCGTTGTGAACCGGTGGTAAACTCATACTCTCTAAGTGGCAGCCCAAGCCGAGGCCGTGCCTCCCTGAGGTGCCCTTGTGCTAGTCGCTACCAAACTGGCTGGAGCGCTTAAAGCGCTCGCCCTCTTGTCCGGTGAAGCTGTAATGGCCATCTGCGGCCAACAGTACTATTACACAAAAAAAAAATCAGTTCGAGTATATAAGGGACGGGGAAACAGGTAATGGAATAAATGAAATAGGTACACAATGAAGTATTTAATTGGCAAGTTGTCACGCGCAGAGTAATCGTGCGGCACAATTATTTGTTTTTACCTCTTCCTAACTCCAATGCACATGTCCGAGACTTTGACGAGACCTTTTGGACAGTCATCTTGGTATATAGTTGTGTCGTACTGGAAAAAAATAATTAAACAATCTGGTGAAATTACCGGACACAAAGACTCACTGCAGAACCTACAAACGTCAATTAAAGTTAATGATGATTAATCCATTTTTTGAAATCGGATTATTTCGATACTCGTAGCCCATGAATACTTAATACGCAGATAGTGAGTATAGATATCAATTATCTCGTGTTTAATAATCGAATTAAATCATAAATCCCTCCGAAAGTCGATATAAATAGACTTTAAACAGTGACTTAATTTGAATTAAAATTAATTGGCGTTTGTGAGTGCGGCAGTTAATATCTAATGTCTTAAGGGTCGGCAACGCGCTAGTGATTCTTCTGGTGTTGCTAGCGTCTATAGGCTGCGGTGACTGCTTACCATCAGGCGGGCCGCATGCTTGCTTGCTACCTTGATTGTTGATTATATGTCTACGCAAGCGTTTGTGCACTATAATATCTCCCGCGTAGATGGCTGATCTGCCGCACAGCGGCAGATCGTTTCGGCTAAAAACTTCTGAGCAAAGGGCTCCCTTCTGTTTTTCTATTCCCCCCTATACATAATATACACTCGACATTTGTTTACAACGTTTGGCACACTATTAACGTGCATTACGTATCCGACAGGTCCATATATTGATCCAGTCGGTACCCCTAGATTTACAACTGCTTCCTCACCAGTAACACCAGCGGTCATTTTGTGTATTTTCCTATTACTCAGGTAGTTCCTAAACCACTCAATAGTGGGACCCCGTACGCCGCACTCCATCATAGCCTGTAGTAATATGGTATGATCGAAAGTATCGAATGCCTTTTTATAGTCTATAAAAAGTGCTATTAGTTGTTTACCAGAGTCCAAACTCCAATTAGCATATCTGTGAACTCGGATAGGGCCGAGATAGTGCTGCGCACTTTACGAAAACCGTGCTGAGAATGTGATAAAACATGACATTCCAAGAACTTACTTAGGTACTGATCTGACCAACAATATTTGCTTCAAATATTTTTAACCGACTTCAAAAAAGGAGGAGGTTCTCAATTCCTCTGTATATATTTTTTTTATGTATTTTCGCGCATAACTCTGGCAATTATGAACCGATTTGAAAAAAATCTTTCTTCCATCCATTCTTCAAACCATTGATTGGTTCCCATAAAAAATTATCACTTACGAATAAGTAGTTCCTGAAAAAACAAGAATGGCGACTGCGCAGGAAAGCTGCAGGAATGCCTATTTAGATTTTATGTCGCTTTTTAAGGACAAAAATGGTCATAACTCTGGCAAATATTTACCAATTTCAATGATTATTTTTTTATTCGAAAGAAGAAACCACTGTGATGAATCTGTATGAATTTTATCACAACCGGATAAGAACTTCCTGGAGGACCATGAACGATGTGGGGGAATTTATCTGGTAATAATCATAAAACTGATGTTCTCCATTACATTACTCTGACAAATATGACCGGATTTCGATGATTCTTTTTTTATTCGAGAGAGTAAACTACTATGATAATTCCATGCAAATTTCATTACAACCGGATATTTTTTTGAAGAAACATGAATTAATAATGTGATCATAATCTACGTAGATCATTTTACAGTCTTCGATGGTTCATTCTTTATGTATGAAAATATCACTAAAAAGATTAAAATAAAATCTTTATAAAAAAGAAAATGAACCGACTTCAATATCATTGAAGAGTATAAAATAATTTTTAAATTATTTGGTGTCAAATATACCTACACAGCACTTCACAGCAGGTAAGCTAACACCAACTTCAATAATATTTAAATTATTTTATACTTTTCAGTGATATTTGAAGGCGGTTCATTTAAAAAAAAAAGTTTTTATATCAATTATAGACAGTATAACTATGGGTCTATAATTGACATACTCCAGATGACTTCCAGACTTATAAATCGGACGTATAATTGCATGCTTCAGCTGTTCGGGGCAAATACATATTCTTAAACACATAGGTAATAAATTTAGCAATGCTAGGACTTTTGCCCGATTGACCGAGAAGGAGGGCTATGTTTTAGGCATTACTTTTCCAATCCCCACAACAAAGCACACATCGTTTCCTCGATCTACCGACCGCGATGTCGAAAACCTCTACTGGCATCACCTTCTCGAGTGCCCGGCCCATTGTAATTGCCCAGAATACGTCCGGATAATGGGCTTGGGACAGTGTAACTTGGGCACTGGGTAATATCTCCCCTCTTTTCGGAGTGGACAGCTATTCCTCGGTGGCGAAGCCTCAGAGTGGGGGCGCCGTGCTGCTGTTCCCGGTATATAGGGCCGTGGGGTCAAAAGGCCACGTAGGACACCGCTACCCTTGTTCCCGATGTCACGGGGATGTCAGTTGACCGTGGTGTTGCTGAGGGGTGTCGGGCCGAATGGCCTCAAGGCAGGGGCATCGTGGCAACGTTCGGGGTGTGGGCCCTAGGACGTTCATTGAGTACAGCGGCGGCTCCGAGGAGGCCGGCGGCGGGCCTCCGCCCCCGGGGGGCTAATGCGCCCCCCGGCGGCGGGCTCAAAAGCAAGGGACTGAGGGACTCCTGGTGCAGATCCCACCGGAGAGCCCGCAGGCCCCTGCTCATGTGCCGATGCGTCAGCCGCGAGTGTTTTAGTGGGTAAGAATCCCACATACCCCGGTCGAGCCTAACTCCCAACCAAGCCCAACAGTAGCAGCTACTCTGCCGGTGTATAGGCGCGGTGTGAGGCAGCAGCTTGGTGCAAGGGCTTAGGGCAGAAAGGCTATAAGGAGTTTCACTGTGGTCGCCCCTGGTACTTCTCTGTTGAGCGGAGTCGACTGGGGAGGGACACCGCAATTGACACGGGGGGAGAGCTGGCTCCAGCTTGGCCACATTGGCCGAGCTGTAGGAGAGTTCGACTTTTGTCGAACAGCCGCTGGCGGGAACCGGACGAGTACGAAGGTTGCTTCCCGGGACCCACTATAGCGGAGGTGGTGGATGGAGTTTTAGTCCGTAAGAGTCCGATATCCCCAGGGTTAGGCGGGTTGGTATCCAGGAGAATTTCTCCATCGCAACAAAACTTTGTAGTAAGTAACTTTGGCCCAGTAGTTAGCCTACATTAGTCCACTGCTGCTAATAGGCCTCCGCCAATACAAAAGCGTGGGGATTATGCCAATCGCTCCCTTCTAAAGGGGAGGCCTTTGTTCAGCAGTGGACGCATATCGGCTGCTGATGATGACTCTAGAACCAGTCTTCTCCAACGATCATCGGTTCTGCAGCAAATATGACCAGCCCACTGCCACTTCAGGTTGCTAATCCGTTTAGCTATGTCGGGAACTTTGCTTCCCTGGCGAATAACTTCAGTTCTTATTAGATTCCTCATAGAAACGCCGAGCATAGCTCTCTCCATAGCTCGCTGAGCGACCATGAATTGGTGGACTAGTCGTACCGTAAGTGACCACGTCTCAGCACCGCACACGGGTAGGTTTTGGTGACGAGAAGAACTGACGAAGAATTCCGAATACTGCTTAGCCTAGCTGTATTCTTCTCTTGATTTCCTTCTCAAAGTTGTCCTTACCTAGATGCAGCGTCTGCCCTAGGTACACATACTCTTGGACAACATCAAGAGGCACCCATTCACGGCAAGCGGTAGGGGTTTTTAATACACTAGTGTGTTTTTTTAAACTAAGCCAAAGGCGTGGTATATAGTATCACACGATTGTATTAATACCTAATTATGTGCAGTTTCATACTCTACTCCATCTAAATTCATGAAAGACAATTTTAAACCACCAAACTACAATACAGAACAGATAATAATAAGGCGCTCAATTTATTCAAATAACTCTTTCGCATGCGTGTTTAGGAATGCGACGTCGGCAGTGCTAAAGGGAGGATCATCCGACCGAGCGAGGTGTGATGCTCGCCCAGGGCCGAAGCCCCCGACAGTTGTTTTTTTTTTTGTGTAGGAGTAGTAACTATTGCCGCAGATGGCCATTACAGCTTCACCGGACAAGAGGGTGAGCGCTGTAAGCGCTCCAGCCAGTTGGGTAGCGACTAGCACAAGGGCACCTCAGGGAGGCACGGCCTCGGCTTGGGCTGCCGCTTAGAGAGTATGAGTTTACCACCGGTTCACAACGCGCCCCCGCTGAGAAGAACCGGCAAGAAACTCAGCGAGGGGATGCATGTCGAGGTCGCATGCGTACGACCCTTCGGCCTCGCCGGCGAGACCGGTGTCTGTGTGTTGATGTGTTTACGACTCGTGACGTCGTTGTCGGTGTTGGTACCCCGACAGTTGTTGTCAGAATGTTGTATATATTCTCCAAGTTAGAGAAACTTCGTTTGCGAGATTCAGGATCGGAGGTGGCGCCATCTGTTAACTTGTATGCGGTACTTCACTTTCATCGCTACATCATACCACATGTGGCGCCAACTAGTTGTGTGTCAAGTCGCCACACGTACAACGCACTCCCACCAAAGAAGAATGCATCGTTGCCTACTCTAGGGCTATAAGCATTGTTAGAGCATAATATGAATAAAGTTTTGTCATTAGGCTAGCCGCACACGTCAATATTATTGACAATACCCTTGCCTCCCCCCAATATTGTCGCGACAAAATCAGAATATCTGGAAATCGACAATAATATTGAACAATACCGCAATACGGGCCGCACACACACAATATTATTGACAATATGCACTATATTGACAATAATATTGAGCGTGTGCGGCTAGCCTAAGAGTACTGTTTTTGAGTTCAAAATTTGAATATTACGGTATGAGGTTAGTTAAAACAAATTAATAAATCTATACTACCGTCCAATAGTTCCAGTAGGGATATTCCGTTAATGGTTTAGGTGTTGCTTTTGTTTCCAAATCCTCATTTTCGTCCAGCGGAAATTTTCCTGGCGCTAGCGGATCGTTCGCTTCGCCAGATTTCTCGAAAACCGAACGCATATAAATTTCTTTTGTCTCGTCACCTTTATTTGAACTGTCATTGTCATCAAATTTGAAATCCTTTTTACCCTGTGCAACTTTCTTTGAACTGTCAAAATTCCCGCCATTTTTTAATTTCCTTTTTAATTTCTCCAACTCTGTTCTTATGTTTCGGTTTTTACTTATAACAACAATAATTATTGCGTTATTATTTGTGTTTATAGCCGATTTGCTGGTCATCAAATCGTTTCCCATTTCGGGCTTAGGCCGTTTCAAGGGAAATCTTATCAAGGGCCTATAAATTGTTTTCAGTTTGGTGTCATATTCAAACGAGCCCGTTTCGTATCCGTGTGGAATTATTCGTTTCACTAAAATCGGATCTTTCACGTCAGAACGACGCGATGAATACAACGTTCGTATGTTTATATTGTTTTTCTTTAAAAACCGATCTAAACCACTACCGAGTACATTTGTAATTTTGTTTTTCACGTAATCTTTTTTACCTTTCAAAAAAGCGCGAACTTTGCTTATAAAATCCCTTTCTGACATATCTTTAATTCTGTAGAAAGTGAAACTTAACACGTGTTGCAAAAATAATGATAATAGTAAACATTTCGTTATAAGTGAATGTTCGCGCATTGTGGTTTGATATAAAATGTGAATTTCAATTTCATTGCGTAGTGAGGCGTGTTATTGATGGTGGGAAATAATTAATAGTCAGTGGTTTTAAAATTAATTTATAACTTCAGACGATATTATTAATGTCCGTAACAACCGCACTTATACTATGTAGGTAGCAGTAGCTAACTAGTCAATCATGTCACTACGGGCGCTCCCGCCCGTTGGTGTATATGTAGATGCTAGACACCCTCCCTTCGGAGTCGCTGGACGTTGGGGGTGTGGGCCTTAGGATGTCCATTGAGTACGGCAGCGACTCCGAGGAGGACGGCGGCGGGGTTGCGACCCCCGTCCCCGTGAGCACCGTGACAGGTTCCCGGGGGGCTACAATGCGCCCCCCGGCGGCGGGCTCAAAGGCAAGGCACTGAGGGGCCCCTGGTGCAGATCCCACCGGAGAGCCCTGGGGTCTCCCCTCTCATGTGCCGATGCGACAGCCGCGGGGGTTTTAGTGGGTAAGAATCCCACATACCCCGGTCGAGCCCCACAGCTCCCGGGAATCTTTGGAAGATTTCCCACGCGTCAAAAAAAAAAAAAAGATGTAGATGCTAGACACCCTCCCTTCGGAGGCGCTGGACGTTCGGGGTATGGGCCCTGGGACATCCATTGAGTACGGCGGCGAGGTTGCGACCCCCCTCCCCGTGAGCACCGTGACAGGTTCCCGGGGGCTACAATGCGCCCCCCAGCGGCGGGCTAAAGGCAAGGCATTGAGGGGCCCCTGGTGCAGTTCCCACCGGAGAGCTCAGTTCCCTCTCATGTACCGATGCCACAGCCGCGTGGGTTTTAGTGGGTAAGATTACCACATACCCCGGTCTGTCCCCACAGATCCCGGGGACTTTTGGAAGGTTTCCCCCGCGAAAAAAAAAATGTTAGATACCCTAGCTGCTTACCCGGTCGCAGGTTCAATTCCCACCCAAGACAGAAATTTGTGTATACAGCAACATGACAGTTTATTCTATAACTAGATGTTATGTATTTGCAAAGAAAACGTATAAGTATAATTATTACGTATAAGTACTTACCCATTTCAGTTGTCTGGTTGCCCTAGTACAGGATCTGCCTGGTTTGGGATCAGATGGCTATCTGTTGGTCGTCCAAGGATAAAAGAATTAGCGGTCAGTCAATGATATTTTATATAATAGATATGCCATTAGCGCACGAAAAGTGAAACAACGAAAGTCACCCACATTGGGTGACGACGCGAAGTAAGTCACGTGTCGGTAACATCTAACGAACGTGACTTGTACCTTTGAAAATCACGTAAAATGCCTTCATGCGTTTTAGAAAATGCACAAAGTACTGTAAAAAAGTAAATAATAAGGAAGGATATCATACCTTGTAGTGTATAATTCACCTCATTACATTTTAAACCGGCTTTAAAAAGAAGGTTCTCTATTCGACGCGTATGTATGTAATATTATTAAAAATGCGTAATATTAATATATGTTAGTCTATGTGGGCTTCTAAACAAATTTACCAAATTTTATGAGTGTATGTATGTATGTAGGTTTGTCCATGGATTTCTCAGAAACTACATGTCCGATTTCAAAAATTCTTTTTGCAATAGTTAGAGTATTTTTCAACTTAGGGTAGAGTACAAGTTAGTTACAAGTTTAAGAGATATAAACTTTTTCAGTCTTATTACGAAAAGCAGTTTAAAGATAAACCTAGGTTGACTCAGGTTTAAGGAACAATTTTCGGTGTCTAAACCTGGGTTTATCGTTAAACTGCTTTTCGTAATAAGACTGTTTATGTTTTCAGTAAGTTACTGTAACCTAGACGTTCAAGTTGCGTGATAGTACTGATACACTAAAAAGTGTTAATTAAACTATTTTTGAAAAAATAAAAACCGACTTCAAAGTAAATTATCTAAAAAGCATAAAATATCGAAATTATATTGAAGTCGGTGTCAGCTCGTGCTAGTCTTAGTTAACATGATGTGCTAGCACCGACTTCAATATATTTTCGTTATTTTATGCTTTTTAGATAATTTACTTACTTTGAAGTCGGTTTTTATTTTTTCAAAAATAGTTTATTCATATTAAACCTTAATGTTCGCACTTCATTACTTATACATTCATAATTTATAAGGCTAGCCACACACCTTCAATAATATTGTCAATATTCTTCAACCCACCCGACTAAACAACATCACAGTGCCAGGTGCACACATAAATTGCACGGGTTGTAAAATATTGACAATATTATTGAAGGTGTGCGGCTAGTCTAAAGAATTTTATATTTATGTCATGACTAGCTGACCCGCGCAGCTCCGCCCGCGCTTTTATTGCGTTTTGCTCGTCTCTCTTTCCCTCCCACTTCGGTCCTCGTCACACTCCCCCTCTTCCTCTCCCCGTTGTCCCTTCTCTGAACCCTCTCCCTCTCTCTTCTCCCAACTTGCTCCACCTAACTCCCCCGATCCCTCACCCCATCACCCCCTCCTCCAATCCCCTCTCAGTCTCTCTCCTCTCTTGCTCTCCTCCTCCTCTCATGTCCTCTCGTTCTATATATCCTCGTCAATCATGTTATCAGCGGCATAAAATATACTTTATGACCTATTCTCAGACCTACTAGATATGCTCACAAAATTTCATACATATCGTTCGGTTCACCCATCTAGTTAATGAACTTGTCTTATGTTGCTTAACCTTAACCTATCGGCATGAAATATACTTTACGACCTATTCTCAGACCTACCCGATATGCACACAAAATTTCATACAAATCGGTTCACCCATCTATTTAATGACCTTGCCTTATTTTGCTTAACCTTAACTTACCGAGATAAAAAGTATCCTATGTCCGTTTCCTGGTTCTAAGCTACCTCCCCACCAATTTTCAGCCAAATCGGTTCAGCCGTTCTTGAGTTATAAATAGTGTAACTAACACGACGTTTTTTTTATAATTATGTAAAAATATTAAAGTTCTTTAGTGATTGTATGTTCAATTTCACCGATAGATGGCGCTGTTCATAATGTAAATCACGCTAACATCGTAAATCACTCATTATTGAATTTTATAGTTGCGACCATAGATGAGAATAGTATATGTTGCGACTGTAATACAATACCTATAAGTACACTACCTGGACTTGTGGGGAGTTTCATTAAAATTTCATGAACCCCTAACCCCCCCTGAGCCCTGACCTTGAAGCGTTTTTAGGGAGCGCTGTTCATTGTGTGTAGTGTGAATTGTAGTGGTACATTTTATTGCGTTAGATCATTTCGAGTCATTTTAGGTCTTTTACCTAAGTAAAAATTTAGCAATTTCGTATTCTCAATTTCTACCTACCTCTACAAATGTAGCCTTGGTGGTGCAGCGGACCTAACCGCTGGCTTTTAAATGAAATGGAATGGTATTTTTCCCTTGCCTATTTCTTTCCTAATCTAGTTTGGACTCGCTCGGGATATACAGATTTTAACTTTTCATAGATAATGTCATATTGCAATCAGCAAAGTACTTAGAACAATACAGAAATCTAATGAAAATGTCCTGGGTGTACCGGACCGGCTTACCCCTTACAAAAATTGACCTTTCGCCACTGCCATATCTTATGCAAACTAAATGTCTGCTCAGTCCCTATTGTATATAGCGTAATAATACATATTGTAAGAGGCACGACGATTATTTAAATCTTTAGCATAATATTATATCATATCGTCAAATACACAAATTAAAAGATCACCATAACTAGACATTACGAGAATAATAATAAATCACTTACAAGTTTACATCTTCAAACTGTACAGTAGTGTTATGCGCTAAGCAAAATAACCTCGAGTTCGACGCCGCGGCACCGGCGAATTGCGTTTTCGCATTCACTAACTTTGCTTACGCAGCACTAGCGCCACGAGAATTAACGGCGTTTTGGTGGAACTACTTGCGGTCGAATAATTTGATTGTTCGTAGGTGAAAATCGTATTCGTTAAGCAAAATTTGTCAATCGTCTTGCCCTCGACTTCGCCCATAGCCTCGACATAACTTGTCAAAATAGAAAGCTTGTATTTTGCAGCTTCTTGTAGGCGAATTTGTGAACGAATTGCCACCGCTGCTTTAAAAGTTTTTGAATTGTATTATTATACGTGGATATTTATTGTTTTTGTGTTTAGAATAGTGTTAAAGTAGCTGTACGTGTGTTGTGCATCGTAGATTTACTAAGAGCCAAAAAATCTGATGATTTCCTTATGCGTCGTCAAGTTCGTGAATTACATAATTCAATTAAAGGCTTTTTGAAGATTTACTAATATTTCAACATAGAATAGAATACTCTTTATTTGCACACCAAAGTAAAACATACAGAAAACTTAGAAAACATAATTATCTACCTCGACATAGAAGATGACTAGTGCATTAACTAATAAATTGAAGGAAAGAAGAAAAAGGGTATCTATTTGAATCTCTCAATTCGTTTTCATATAAGTAACTAACTTGTCTCGTAACTAATTTATATTTTTCTAACTCCTATATATACCTGCTGTACTGTGTACCTATCTATTTCTTTGTTCCGTTTCCCTGTTGTTTCGTTTCCCTGGGACGTGCCGTGGGTTAAACCTCGGTGTCTTCAACTAGCTGACCCAATTGTTTATTTGTATTAGATATGTTATTCAAAATATTGTGCATAACCTACCTAATATAAATAAACAATACAATGCCAGAGAATACTTACTTATTAAATGCAAAAGTACCTAAATAACTTGTTTGAGTTGATTTATGTTATTAAAATAATTACTGTTTTCAGATTCTATATAAGTATCATCTCAGGCTAATGGAACGAGGAACTTACAAGATGCTAGTGGCCACAAATGTGGATTACTACCTATATATCGCAGTCCTCTCACACAAGTTATTCATGTTGTAAATGCAAGGCTAATATTGTAAAAAGGAATTCACGAAGTTTCTACAAAATACAGGAGAGTGGGTGATAGCCGGTTTCATTGTAATGTGTAGTATTTACATAAATATAAGAAAGAATTAATTTAATAAAATATTTAATATTAATTATGTATTGTTTTTTCAACAAATAAAATATTTAAAAAAAGAACTTCATACCTTATTTGGAATCAAACAAACAATAGTTACATAAACTGGTAAAATTTGTTTGTTTACAAAAATAATATTAAAAAAAATATATAACAGGTGAAACCGCAGGAAAAAATCTTACCTATGGAGGGCAAAGTTTAGGATTGTAGAATTCATTAATTCCACAGATTACACCTACATACAAAAAACTACTTATATTAGTATTAACAAACAAACAATTATTATTTACAATAAAACATTTATTAAAAATATTACACAGTTAGTAGACAAATACTTAGATTAGAACTATCTATGTAAACCCCTGTTTCTCTTTAGAAGATAAAAGTCAATAATTCATTTTCTTTCATCATTACACCTTTGTTCATACATTTATTGTGATATTGATAGCACCTAAACACAGCATGTTACAGTTGATGTCATTCTAAGATTATTTCTTATATCGACTTCCAGAGCCCGCAAAACCTGCTATGTTGTAAGAAATCCAGGCTGGTGTGATCGAAACTTTGAGCCATGCTCACCAAAATTTAGGCATGCATCAGTTCTATCGCTACACTGAATTCTTCAATAGCTTTCAGTCAAACTAGCCATTTATAAATTTCTGAGCTGGGGCACTACGATGCAATAGTCGCCGTCCTGTGTTCCTTTACAGCTGTCTCTCAAATGGATTTCCTCCACTGCAACCGCCATCAATATATGAATATATCTCAATGAAGTTGACAAGGACATCCTTCTTATCTTCCCTGTACTAAAATAAATAAATTGTATTATAGTTTAGTTCAGTGGTAAATTATACCTAAAGTAAAAGATAAAGAATTATCAAAACACAGCTGACCTTAGCTCATCGTTGTTAACTTTTAGTCTG
Source organism: Furcula furcula (assembly GCA_911728495.1). NCBI lineage: Eukaryota > Metazoa > Arthropoda > Insecta > Lepidoptera > Notodontidae > Furcula > Furcula furcula. The sequence goes on along the minus strand of OU452264.1, from coordinate 3,273,673 downwards.
TGACTAAGGTTTTGATGCAATCATAGTAGTATTCATTTTTCCTTGAGTACGGTGTGTGGTATGAGGAGTACGAGCAAGTCCAGTCGCGAGAACCTTATGCTTTTCTAACGTTTCAAGTCGTTGTTCACTTCACATTTTAAGAAAAAAGTCAACTTATTGCTAATTTTATCGATTGACTATACCATATCCGTTTTCCCAAAAAATTAAATGTAAACACATCGATATACAACAGTTACCTAGACAGGGTATCCAGGTCCTGCATGTGAAATTTCCCCAAATCAGGTTTTATTTTTCCCCAAAAAGATACATTTTTATACAATTTTCCCCAAATTAATTTCGTATCTAATCCTTCCTTAGCTATACCCTTAGAGGAGATACCACTGGAGATAGCATGATGCGCTAACCCCTCTGCCAAATTTTGTTCATATGGTCAGGTCATTCTTTATTTGTGTGCGTATCTTATTGAATGTGTTGCGAGTTTATTATAGTGTGGGTATGCGTGAAATTGTATCTGTGTGTGTTTACTTCGCCTCCCGCACCCCGCAAAAGTGCCACGAAAAATTTGTTCGGCGAATCGACGTGATACTAGCTCTATTCTAATTACTCTGAGGCTATACCTAATAATTTTATAAAACTAAAAACGAGTTAGTTTCTTAGTTTATTTGTTACGCTTTCACGTATTTGGCTGAATTTTTGTCATATAGAGATAGATGGGAACTTGTACGTTAGAGGCTACTCTTTGGAAAAGAATTATTAAACTGTTCCAGAGGGACAAGAGGAACCAAAATTCACATATATATACTACTAGTATGAGATGAAACTATAGCGGAGATTATTAAAATAAGATCTCTATCCATCAAAAAACACACCTTCCCACGCCATTCTGACCATTAGCCATGAGTATTTTATTGTTTTACGTGTGATTCTGAAATATGTTTGATGAAACGATTTAAAATGATATAAACTTTCTGAATTAGACTTTTGTTTCTCCACAAGGTTTCGCCAAGCAAAAATATGTTCCCCAAAATTTTCCCCATAGTTTTCGTTTCGCCAAAAGTTTCCCGAAGTTTTTATTTTTCCCCAAAATGGGAAAAAACCACCAATCTGGAGACCCTGTACCTAGACTAGATAGACACTTGGAACGCGACATGACATTGACAATGACAGTCAAAATGTCCTGCGTGATTTTTTGAATTAAAATCAAGCAAAGGTATCGACCACATACTGCCAAACACAAATACATATCAAGAAAAAACAATGTATAGTGCATTCCTGTGCCTAAAACTGAAAGTATGATGTTCATTGAACCATCTTTTGCATCCAGAAATTTTATTATTGATGGCATTTCCATTAGAATCGTGTTTAAAATAAAAACCGATTTTTACCGAAAAAAACTTTGAGCAGTCCTTAACTCGCCTTAGATAACGGCAGCGAACGGCACGGCCTCCAGTTCGTCGTCGAGCCGAAATGTGATAGAGAATGCGGATTTATGCTCGACGTCGAAATGAAGACTAATTCGACATCGAGCTTGCTGTCGAGCGTAGTCACGATTGGTTACTTTAATGAATTGCATAGCTGTTATCCTGATGAGCGTAGACTGTTGACTGTCCCGTGACCGCTGTATGAATGTCCTCGTCTTAGCTTGCACCGCGTTTATATAGGCACACCGGCTGGGGTGCTAACACGGCCCTCCTGCACAGGTGCCTGCCCTCAGGCACCATGAGCTTGAGTGGGCCAGATACAGTGCATATCAACTTTCTGTAAAACATAATTTTGCATTACAACATTATCCAGGCATTACTAGGACACTGTAGTTTCCTCTAGACATTGTGCTCACATTGTCACAATGTAGCTACAAGACTACATGCCCTAATCAAATGACACAGTATATGTCACCAAGACACTATAGCATTCTCCGCCATTACGCTCCCACTTGTAATGCAGATACACAACTACATTGTCTTAAATGACAGCACACGTCACCAAGACACTATAGCATTCTCCGCCATTGCGCTTGCAATGCAGATACGCGACTACATTGTCTTAATGAAATGTTGCAGTACCTATATATCACCAAGACACTGTAGCTATCCCTGCTATTGCGCTTACACATTGTCGCAATACAGACATACACTACATTGTCCCGATGGGATGTTACAGTATATATCACCAAGACACTATAGCCTTCTCCGCCATTGCGCTCCCACTTGCAATGCAGATACACGTACTACATTGTCTTAATGAAATGTAACAATATATATATATATATATATCCACAAAATATTAAAAACTCTTAATAAAATTAACAAGGATTTAACTCTACTGAGATTCTTATTTATTATCATTAATAACTTTTAGTTATAATTGAAAACTATTACCGCTTATCAACCGTTCGGCCGTCCCCAAACATAACCATATATAATAACCAGTACAGTATTTTATAATGGTAAAGGTAGGTGCCGTCATTATACAAGTTATTATACCATTTCGTATAACTAGTAGGTAGATATTTGACGAAAATGCACATAATATAAATATTACCACGAAGAACCATTCTTTTCTAGTTCAAACGTAAATATTTTCAACACAATTTGCTTTCTACCTGCAAACTTTATAATTTTCTTTTTATCACGACAAATTACCAGGTTAATTTTAAAGCACTTCAATTATTTAAACAATAATTAATTATAGAAATTACGTGGATACATCACTACAACATGCGGTACGTATATTTGCAGTTATGAATACTCACAGTTTCCGTATCACAAACAATTACGATTATTAGATATCTACCAGATGTGGGTAGTAGATTCCTTCATTAAGCACTTAATTATTCACTTTCTGTATTAACTTTAAAATGCTTTTAACACGGTCAAAAATATCAAAATTATATCAAAGGATAGACAAACACAAATATAGTAGTGCCTTAACGTGTTACAGTTTACTCTTCACAAAAACAACAATCGCCGATATTCGATATCTATTATATGTGGGAAGTAGATTCTATCATTAGGCACTTCTGCAACTATTCACTTTCTTTCTGTACTAAACTTTAAAATTCTTTTAGCACGGTCATAAATATCAAAATTAAATCAAAAGATAGATAAACACATCTATAGTAGTGGGTTAACGTGATACAGTTTACATTTCATAAAAACAACAATCGCCGATATTCGATATCTACTAGATGTGGGTAGTAAATTTTGCAATTAATCAGTTTCTATGTATTAACCATAAAAATACCTTTAACCATTTAACATAAAACAAAAGTATATTATATATAAGAAAAATAAAAACAGCTATAGTTTGTGGGCTAGCGAGTTACTTATCCCACTTCTGATGTAAGAGGCACGACGATTATTTAAATCTTTAGCATAATATTATATCATATCGTCAAATACACAAATTAAAAGATCACCATAACTAGACATTACGAGAATAATAATAAATCACTTACAAGTTTACATCTTCAAACTGTACTGTTATCCTGATGAGCGTAGACTGTTGACTGTCCCGTGACCGCTGTATGAATGTCCTCGTCTTAGCTTGCACCGCGTTTATATAGGCACACCGGCTGGGGTGCTAACAATATCTTAATGATTAACTGATCAGTCTATAATTACCCTATTCACATACAAAGGAAATTACGTGGTAATATGTGCAAGTAATGTTTTACTGCTTAGCCCCTATGAAACATAGCGTGATGTTTTATATACCAACTTATACCTTGACTTCTACACAACACATCAGTGAAAGTCCTATCAAAATCCAGCCACGGGTTTTCAAATGATACCTGGACGAACAGAACGACAGACAGACAGACAGACAGACAGACAGACAATAATACCAAAAAAAATTGTTTTGGCCTCTATGTCGATAGTATAGTATCCCCACATAGTAATTTTGGAAAAATATTCAATGTACAGAAAAAGTGCTCTTTGAGTTTTATTATAGTATAGATTTTGAATATTTGATAGAACCCGAAGTGTCAAGATTGGCAGTCGACGAGTTGAGTCGGTCTATGACGGGCAGAGCTGGTGGAAAAAGAATTACGTGGAGGATACTGCTAGTCGATTCCTCGTTCGGTTCGTGCGTGACTGGCCGTGGCGTGCTAAACGCCGTTGACTGCTCTACGTCTGTGGTCGGACGCCCTGTTGGTCGACTTCTGCTGCCGCCGCTGCCACTGCTCTACGTCGGACGGCCCTGTTGGTCATCTGCTTCTGCTGTTGCTGCCGCCGTCTCTGAGATGAGTTAGGCGCCTCCGTTCATGCAGACGCCTGGGTGCTATTCACCCCTCTCTACGAAGAAGAAGAAGAAGAAGAACTTTATTCATGGCCAACATCACATCGAAAATAAAAGGAAAATAACAACATAAATTACTTAATTAAGTTAAGTTTGCCACGAATGGGTCCCAACTCAGCATAAAGCGGCTTGCACGCTAGCCGCACTGATCGTCCGTTGGAACCCTGCAGGCTTAGCACGACTTGCAATCTTGACAGTTCGGTGTGGATTATGACGTAGTTTTCAACGCCGAAATGTCATTCTCTATAAAAAAATGTGAAATATTACGTCATAGTGACGTTATACTCACACTAATCTGTCAAGATATGCACATCGTGCTAAGCCTACTGGTGACTCCACGGACCCTCCACCAAACACACACCCACAGCCCACTCAGCCAACATAAATTAAGAAAAATAACAAAAAAAACAAAACAAGATCGACAAGTTACAGAAACAAAAGAAAACAATACATAATTAAGAATCAAACGAACTTACCTTGTGAAGTTTGATGTCTAATTATATGAGTTTATTGAACGAAGACAAGTCTGATTTACATGCAGCAGACGGGAGATCATGCTGCCCAAGTCACTGATTTAAAGATATAAATACATATTTTTTTTAAAATAACATTCACTATTTTGACTCATTTCCCGGCAATGGCATGCAACCGGTCGCCATCTTCATTACTTTTAGAGCTGATTTTTTTCGATACTTTTCGGGAATATTGAGGGAGGGCGGGAGTATACTTGTCTTCGTTCAATAAACTCATATAATTAGACATCAAACTTCACAAGGTAAGTTCGTTTGATTCTTAATTATACTTCGTTTATTTCACGAAGACAAGTCTGATTTACATGCAGGATGTTTAGAGCATCGAAAAAAAATAATTAAAGATATTAAGGCGTATTGCCTATCTATATACTTAATAAATTTCTTGATTACTTTTCATACAAGATATACTCTTCATACTAAATACCGCGACAATGATTTTCGGTTCTGTAATGGCAGAGATATACATGTCTCTCTACGGTATCTCTAGTTTCCAATTTTCAAACAATATAGAAATAAAGACTCCGTCCACGTCTGTCAGTCGTATACTTTTTCTAAATCCAGATCGCGATGCGATCTCCAACCCCATTCAAAGAACCTGCCCTGCAAGGTTCATTATTTATTCTTCAATTTATGCACACAGAAGGAAACAATTACATAAAATTAATAGGAAAAAATGTACAAAGGTGCTGCTTATTTCAAATGGAATCTATTCCAGCAGACGTGTAAGAGGAGAGTTGAAAAAAAGAAAAGAAGAGAAAAGTGGACACAGTGCACATGAAGAAAAAGGAAATAGATATGCATGTGTTCATATTTATAATACATATGCATGTTATACATAAACAAACATAATAAGCGGCTGAAAAATTTGTAATGTTGTACAGTTTTGAGCACTCATTTTCTAAGATAACTAGCCGACTTGTATTCCAAATAAACATTCATATTTGGTAAATTTCAATATTTATTATTTCAATAGTAAAAAAAAAAAAGCTTTACTTTACTCCTTTGAAGAACCTTATTTTGTTGGCTATATAAATTCATTATTATAATATTATTGTTATCATTGTTGTCCATTAGGGTAACAATAACAGATTCTGATTTCAGTTTGTATTGTAAAAAATAAATGATAGCGTAGCAATTATCAAGGGATAGCGGTATAACCACCCTGATCACATCTATATGGCTATAATATGCCCAATTATCACTATGCGATTCACATAAATTGAAGGTTCTAAGTCTGTATTAACATGTTTTTACTCTATTTTTAGACTTTAGTGATATTAATTTTTAATATATTTCATGTGTATATAAGACTTTATTTTCTTTTACCATTAGACTACGGTACTATATGTAGTTAAAATGCGAGAAGGAACGCTAGGTATTTTGCAACAAGTAATAAAATTCGATTATAATACGATTAATATAAGTACGTCAATGCTAATAAGTCAGAATTGCATAAACCAATAATTGATGTGAGTAATTATGATAGTGGACATAGAGATCTATAGTTTATAATGTTAATCTGTATTACCATCTATTATGTATCAATCAAATGATCTTGTAACTTATTATATAAAACTAATGTTTGATTGACGGGACGTATAATGCGGTGGCTAGAAACCTCAACCACCACCCCGAAGTCGAGGGCTGAATCCCAGCCAAGACAACTGTTTGGATGAACGCGTGCAGCATGGGGTTGTTACAATAAATTATGTATTCATATTTGTACATACACATGTATGTTCGTCGGCAGAACGGATTTTGCCGTAGCACAAATTGCACAATCTTTGCAGTGCGTGGCTTACAAGATTATTATTATTATTATTTTTTTATTAATTGTGAATACAGACATCTACTTACGCACGTCCGGTGTAGATATACCTGTAGCATATTCGGCTCGTAGTGTTTTCCTGCGTAGTTACTGGCCTGCGGGCATGATGAAAGTGATGTCATCGATGTGCAAGGATCTGCACAGGCCTGTGGTAGGGATAAACATACGGCTTCTAGGCTGTCCCCATACGTTAAAAGCTTCTGAAAAGTGCGGTGCGAAATTAAATTACATATAACTAATAAGCTTCTTTTTTTTTTTTTTTTTTACTGTATACTCTGTGGTTTGTTATATTTTCCGATTCAATTCAATTTATTTATTGCAAAATATGATTACAGGTGTTATACAAATATAGTAGCATCATATTTGACCTTACGGTATGCAATACTATTAGTTTCACAGTTCTAACGTAGACGTTGTTACCTAATAAGAATTTAAAATATTTGAGCTGTGCAGGCAACGCTGTTGAACCTTCTTGATTTTCTTATATTGCATAACTGATATTGTTACTACCCATTGGTACAGAAATGTCAATGTAGGTATAATATAGGTTGTTCTAAGGTTTTACGAGTAAATAAATTGAAATATAAGTTTAAGCAAGCTTCCGCCATACTGGAATTAATACTGCTAATGATACTGAATTTAAGCATTCTATAAATGATGTATCTTACGCAGGGCCTTGGCCCAATAATTGCTAAGTATAGTATGACCTTGGAAGTGGTAAATCTGAATGATTATTAGGATCTCGTAATTTACAACATTATGTTTTGTATACGCAAGTTATGCACAACCAGTTGTCACAATCAGTATTATTATATATACATTTTTACTTGATTTACGCTTGTTGGGAGACATACTTTGCTATATCTCGGTCTATGCGCTACCTCCCGCATACCTAGCTGTGGTTCATAAAATCCATATCTATCAATATGTGGATGATAATTTGATATTATGTGTGGTACTATACAATGCATCAAAGATTGTTATATGTATTAACTTGATGCCATCGGAGCTATATACGGTATACGTGGGAATTCGACAATAATACATATTGTAAGGTAGTTCGATGTCATAAGACCCATAACCAGTTTACGTAAAGATCAAACAATAAATACACTTTGTAAGGCATTTTGATGTGACAGGAACCCTACACAGTGTACGTGAGGATCGAACAATAAATACACGTTGTAAGATAGTTACACGCCATGGACCCATACACAGTTTACGTGAGGATCAATCAATAAACACATATTGTGCATTTTGTCACAAGACCCATACACGATTCACATGAGGATCAAGTGAGTACACACTGCGACGTAGTTGGATATCTGATACTTACACGGGATACTTACACGATGCCCATGAGGATTAACCAATGAATGCACATTATAGTGTGGTTGGACGTCATATGATCCATACACGATTAACGTGAGGATTAAACGATGAATGCGCCTCGCGGTGTAGCTAGACGTCAAATGATCCTTACACGATTCACATGAGGATTAAACGATGAAGGCGTCTCGCAGTGTAGTTAGACGTCAAATGATCCTTACACGATTCACGTGAGGATTAAACGATGAATGCGCCTCGCGGAGTAGTCAGACGTCAAATGATCCTTACACGATTCACATGAGGATTAAACGATGAAGGCGCCTCGCAGTGTAGTTAGACGTCAAATGATCCTTACACGATTCACGTGAGGATTAAACGATGAATGCGCCTCTCGGAGTAGTTAGACGTCAAATGATCCTTACACGATTCACGTGAGGATTAAATGATGAATGCGCCTCGCGGTGTAGTTAGACGTCAAATAATCCTTACACGATTCACGTGAGGATTAAACGATGAATGCGCCTCGCAGTGTAGATAGACGTCAAATTATCCTTACACGACTAGCGCGAGGATTAAACAATGAATACACATCATAGGTAACATTGTATACATATGTCATATGATCCATACACGGTTTACGTGAGGACAATACGACTAACGCCTCTTGACCAACTTTGAAGACGATGACAGCTCCTAGCTATTCACAAATACCACACCAAAAAGACATCACAGAAAAGTATGGTTATAATTATATTTATTTATTTCATGGCACCTTCCGTACACTATATACGTGTATTGTGTATTCACGTACGTAACACGTTTTCATAACACAAAGTAGGTAGTGTATGCATAAATATTTTCGTAACATTGAAATTGTGATATCGAAATGGTATATCTGATCTATGATTAATTTGTGGGTTCAAATAGGTAAATATCATATATCACGTCATCCCCGCGCAAAATAAATACGTTGGGATATCACGAGTACATCATACGATGAGCATCGAATAGAATATAGTTCATGATAGGTACGTACCTTAATTGTTTATGTTCTTTCCAAATGCCAAAGTACACAAAAGCGCGCAAACGCCCTTAAGATACTATGTTGGGACACACATACGATACACGTTTTGTGATACTGAGCATTTGCGTACGACATACCTTGGCGTATTTATGATTGAGATGTTTTAATCACAATGTAGATTATTTAATTAATATAAAAATATAATAAGTGGGTAGTTGCCAAAAAGAAAAATATTAGTCTGTACTTTGAGATATAATTTTGTACTCACCTTGAAGTTTTATTACAATTACAACAAGTAAAGAATTTACCAATATTATGCTGACACATCTTATGACGATACAATATCTTCACTAGCGGAAATTTTCTTTAAATCCAATCTTATTTGATTTGTGGACGTAAATTTACGTATGACTCGGGCATCACAAAATCACGTAATGAAGATGGCGACCGGTTGCATGCCATTGCCGGGAAATGAGTCAAAATAGTGAATGTTATTTTAAAAAAAATATGTATTTATATCTTTAAATCAGTGACTTGGGCAGCATGATCTCCCGTCTGCTGCATGTAAATCAGACTTGTCTTCGTGAAATAAACGAAGTATAATGATTAATTTTAGGAAGTTGACGCAACAAAAATAAAATTAATTAAAATTATATCGACACAGAATGTAGGTACCTACACAATTATTAAATCACTGAACACTACGCCACGTTACGTGTTTTAGTTACGTAACTAGTTACCACTATCATTAATACCTACTTATTATTCAGTCAATCTCAATCAAATTTATTTACATGTTGTGACTTCTGTGAACTTCATTACCTGCGACTCCTAATTAGAGACTAATAATTTATTTATGTACATTCTAACTGGTGTGTTCTTATTCCTAAAGGTTAGTCAACCACATCCCCCTAGGAACCTGTTAGCGTAGCGGTCTCTAGCCTTCATCATACACCTTTTTTATATCTACCTACACCGTTACATTACAACCTTAACCTATTATTTTGTACCTTAACTACACACATCAAAAGTGTCTAGGGATCAACATATATTTTTGCAATAACTTTTCTCCTGATTGATATTAATTAAAATTTTCTTTAAGGATTCATCAAATAAAGTGTTTTCGTTTGTCACAGTAACGATAAACCAAGTCACCTTTGCATTAATAAAGAAATTTGCCATTTTCCTAATAAAGGGATTTTTGACATTTGAACCACTAACACAAAAGTTAAATAAATAAAAAATTGAAATAAAAATAAACACAAATAAACGTAAATATTGAATATGCCAAAAGTATAAAAAATCTTGGGGTGTTTTTTAATTGTTCCTTATCTTGGGATATTCACATCGCAGAGGTGAGTAGGCGAGTTTTTGGTACTTTCCACTCTCTCAAGCGGCTCCAATCTTTTCTTCCTTTCGAAACCAAAGTAACTCTTGCTATGTCCTTATTATTACCACTTCTTGATTACGCCGATGTTTGTTTTCTTGATGCCACAGAAGAACTTTTGGACAAACTGGAACGCCTTCAAAACTTAGCTATTCGTTTTATTTACGGCCTTAGGAAATATGACCATGTCTCGCAATTCCGAACTAAACTGAAATGGTTACCTATTAGACATAGGCGTAATCTACACATTCTGTCTTTACTTTTTAATATCTTACATAACCCTAAATCTCCTGAGTATCTGCGTGAACGCTTTGAGTATCTTGTCCCTGTTCATATACCGACTCGCTCTACTAAGTCTCTTCTTTTAAAAACTCCCATACACTCGTCGAGTCGATATGACGGATCTTTTACGGTTCAAGCTATCAGACTATGGAATAGCCTTCCTCTTTCAATTCGTCAAAGCCAATCTCTGCCCATTTTTAAGAAGAGAACCAAAGAATATTTTCTGTCACAGTGTTTTGTTTAAGTTATGAACTATTATTATTACTTGTTTATTATTTATATTTGTATCCTATATTTTTAGTTGATATTATATGAGATCTATTTATATATTATACATTTATATATATATACATATGTAAGTATATATTAAAGTACATATATATATATATATTATATAGTATTATTATATTTTATAGTATATTTATATTGATATAGTGTGTATCATTTAGATAGTTACATTTATTTTTTCTATCTTATTTCAACCTTTTTAAATTAAAGTCTTTTTTTGCTTTCTTTCCTGTTTAAATTATAATATTTTTTTTTGCTAGTACACTTGGTTTTGCCCGCATTCTTTCTGTCACGCTCACTTTGGGTTTGCTGGAAGAGAACTCACATGTTGAGTTAAGCTCGCCCTTTATGTTACTTTTTTCTTTATATGTTAATATTTCAATTGTATTTCTTCTTTTTTTGTGTACATAATAAAGAATAATAATAATAATAATAATAAAAGTTCGAAAAAAGACTGAAATAACAGTTTTCTTTAAAATTTTATTGGGTAACTTAAACAATTAATAATCCGTGTTTCTACCGCGAACACTAACAACACAAGAACATCGGTTTGGCATACTCAAAATGAGTTCATCCAAATCACGCTGTGGAATGGCCGCCCATGTTCGTTGCAACAACAAAAAAAGGTCTTCTTGCGACTGGATACCCTCCATATTCGGCAGAGCTCTTCTCTGTAGCATATCCCATGCATGCTCAATCGGGTTCAAGTCTGGCGACTGAGCAGGCCAGGGCAGGACATTGATGTTAGCTGCGGCGAGAGTCTGTCTTACAACTCTTGCGGTGTGCGGTCGTGCATTATCATGCATTAACTGAAATAAGGGACCGATTTGCACTTGTAGAGGAACGATGACGTCTGATACAATCGTCTCAGCATAAATTTGAGCGTTGAGGTTGCCTCTGATCCAAATCAACTCAGTTCTTCCGCCGATCCAAATACCCGCCCATACCATGATGGTTCCACCACTATAAGGATGGACTTCCTGGCAGGATTTTAATCGCTGTTGGCGTCCAGGGGTTCTCCAGTGTCGTATACGTCTTGTATCCGGTCTCATACCAAAACGAGACTCATCAGAAAAGCACACGAAACGCCATTGTTCTTCTGCCCAATTTCTGTGTTCAAGAGCCCATTGATATCGAATCCTACGATTGTGCATTGCTATAGGTGGTACCCGTAACGCTCAAATTTATGCTGAGACGATTGTATCAGACGTCATCGTTCCTCTACAAGTGCAAATCGGTCCCTTATTTCAGTTAATGCATGATAATGCACGACCGCACACCGCAAGAGTTGTAAGACAGACTCTCGCCGCAGCTAACATCAATGTCCTGCCCTGGCCTGCTCAGTCGCCAGACTTGAACCCGATTGAGCATGCATGGGATATGCTACAGAGAAGAGCTCTGCCGAATATGGAGGGTATCCAGTCGCAAGAAGACCTTTTTTTGTTGTTGCAACGAACATGGGCGGCCATTCCACAGCGTGATTTGGATGAACTCATTTTGAGTATGCCAAACCGATGTTCTTGTGTTGTTAGTGTTCGCGGTAGAAACACGGATTATTAATTGTTTAAGTTACCCAATAAAATTTTAAAGAAAACTGTTATTTCAGTCTTTTTTTCGAACTTTTGTGTTAGTGGTTCAAATGTCAAAAATCCCTTTATTAGGAAAATGGCAAATTTCTTTATTAATGCAAAGGTGACTTGGTTTATCGTTACTGTGACAAACGAAAACACTTTATTTGATGAATCCTTAAAGAAAATTTTAATTAATATCAATCAGGAGAAAAGTTATTGCAAAAATATATGTTGATCCCTAGACACTTTTGATGTGTGTATATATGAGAAAATATTTTAATTACATGAGTCACAATTTTTGTCGCGCATTAGTAGGGATATAACATATCTATGGTTTATAATATCATTGCGGTCAGCCTAATCTTCGCTCGGCCTTTTCATTATTTCTGCCGTCCGCGTCCGTTACCCGATACGTAAGTTATAAGTAATTTCACCAGCTGCAATATCAATAGACATTTTTACGGAAGCAGATGAACATAGCTGTTTACCTATTTGAATCTATTTGTCTTGATTCAAGACGACAAAAATATATTTTTCTGGTGAAATGCCTCTTGTGTCCGGGACACAAGAGGCCTTTTTATTCTGGTGTAGGCGAGATAACGTTATCGTCCGACGCTTGGTATGTTTATCAGACATCATTGTGAGTCCGTCTGTCGGACAAAAATGACTTCGAAACTGAAACTCAGAATTGTGTTTATTTTCTTATTAATTTACGTCATTATTGATATTGTGTACAGTAAAAGTGTACCTAGTGACAGTGATAATTTGGAACGCATAGTGCACGTACTTACCACTGCGTCTTCCCCAACGGAGTACTTCAAGGATTCCGGGCCTCAATTATCAAAAATTCAATCAAAGAGCCCTCTGAAGCATATGAAAACGAAACATAGAAGAAATCACGGTAGAAGTAATGACAAAACAATAATTCAATCAAAGAGCCCTCTGAAGCATAATAAAACGAAACATATAGGAAATCACGGTAGAAGTAATGACAAAACAATAATTCAATCAAAGAGCCCTCTGAAGCCTAAGAAAACGAAACATATAAAAAATAGAAGTAATTACAAAGGAAGAAATCACGAAAGAAGAATTAACGGTAGAAAAATGCACAGAGGAAAAAAAGGTTCGGTTTTGAATGCGAATGAATGTCCAGACCCTAATAGTAAAAGAGGCAAAGATGGCAAATGTAAAAGCACTTTACTGAAAAATAGTTTACAATAAGACGACATATATTAATTTAAGTACATTATTCGTGATATTGTCTACAGTAAAAGTGTACCTTTTTTTTAACCGACTTCAAAAAAGGAGGAGGTTCTCAATTCGTCTGTATATATTTTTTTTTTTTTTATGTATGTTCGCGCATAACTCTGGCAATTATTAACCGATTTGAAAAAATCTTTCTTCCATCCATTCTTCAATCCATTGATTGGGTCCCATAAAAAAATTATTGCTTAGTAATAAGTAGTTCCTAAAAAAACAAGAATGGTGACTGCGCACTGAGAGTTGCAAGAAAGCCTATATAGATGACGTTTTAGTCGCTCGGACTCGCTCGGTCGGACAAAAATGGTCATAACTCTGGCAAATATTTACCAATTTCAATGATTATTTTTTTATTCGAAAGAAGAAACCACTGTATTGAATCTGTATGAATTTTATTACAACCGGATAAAAACTTCCTGGAGGACCATGAACGATGTGGAGGAATTTATCTGGTAAAAACCATAAAACTGATGTTCTCCATTACATTGCTCTGACAATTATGAACCGATTTCGATGATTCTTTTTTTATTCGAGAGAGTAAACTACTATGATGTTTCCATGCAAATTTCATTACGACCGGATATTATTTTCTGAAGAAACATGAATTATGTAAAACTATGTAGACGATAATGTGATCATAACCTACCTAGATAATTTTACGGTTTTCGATGGTTCAATCTTTATATATGAAAATATCACTAAAAAGTTTAAAATAAAATCTTTTTTAAAAAAAATTGAACCGACTTCAATATCACTGAAAAGTATAAAATAATTTAAATATTATTGAAGTTGGTGCCAAATATACACAGCAGGTACGCTAACACCAACTTCAATAATATTTAAATTATTTTATACTTTTCAGTGATAATGAAGTCGGTTCAATTTTTTTTTAAAAAGATTTTATTAACGTGGGGAAATCCATTACGGATAACCGCTCCGCCACGGGGTAGCGGTGCGGGTTATGTCGGACTACTGACAGCTTATCAGCTACCGACTAAAACCCCACGGTGTCCTCAACCCGCTGTGTCGACGGGCCCCCGGGAACGTACTTGGTACTCGTCCGGGTTCAACAGTAAAAGTGTACCTTTTATTTTTTGACGCGGGGGAAATCTTCGAAAGATCCCCGGGAGCTGTGGGGCTCGACCGGGGTATGTGGGATTCTTACCCACTAAAACCCCCGCGGCTGTCGCATAGGCACATGAGAGGGGAGACCCCAGGGCTCTCCGGTGGGATCTGCACCAGGGGCCCCTCAGTGCCTTGCCTTTGAGCCCGCCGCCGGGGGGCGCATTGTAGCCCCCCGGGAACCAGTCACGGTGCTCACGGGGACGGGGGTCGCAACCCCGCCGCCGTCCTCCTCGGAGTCGCCGCCGTACTCAATGGACGCTCAAGGGGCCCACACCCCGAGCGTCCAGCGACTCCGAAGGTTGCCCGTTGTTTATAGCCCCGGGCTCAGGGCTGGGGAGCGAGACGTTGGGCGGCCGCTTGACGCGGCCTGCGCCTTCGTCGCCGAGCGGGATCAGCGCGTTCGCGTTCCCGCTCGGCGGCCTCCTTCTGGGACATGACAGTCTCGCAGAAGGCGGCCATCGCTCCCCACGCCGCATCCCCGGACAGCATAGCCGACACTACGCTGCCCAGGGAGAGGTCCGATCCGATGACTGCGACCAGGTCTCGACGCTCCAACGACCACGCGGGGCAAGCCTCCAGCGTGTGTTGGGCGGAGTCAGACTGGTCGCAGTGGAAGCATCTCGTCGTCGCTTCACGTCCGATCTTATGCAGATAATCACCGAAACAACCGTGACCGGTGATTATCCGCGTAAGCCTATAGGTGAGTCGTCCACTCCGTCGCTGTATCCAGGCTTCGAGATGCGGCAGGAATGCCTCAACGACGCGTTTGCGCGCTATGTGCTCCGGCTGGAGCCGCTCGCGCCACGTCGCGAGAGCGATGTGTCGTTCCTGCCGCTTGATGGATTCGAGCGCCACCGGCTCGCCTCCGCCACTCTGGCGGGCGATGCGGATCCGGTCATAGACCCTCGCATACATGCCTGCCAGGATGTCTAAGGGCGGGAAGCGTGCCAGTATGGTCGCCGCCTCAAAGGACACCGTTCGGTATCCTCGTGCAATCCGCAGTGCCATCCTCCGCTGGACGCTGTAGATTTTCGTTCTACAGCGTCTAATGGCCAGCCTCGGCGCCCAAATGGGCGCCCCGTAGAGGACTACGGACTGCACGACTCCGGCGTAGAGGCGGCGAACTTCCTCGCTCGGCCCCCCGAGATTGGGGAGCAGCCTGTGTAAGGCCGCTGCAACCCTGTCGACTCGGGGGACCAGGCGCTCGAAATGCTCCTCGAAGCCCCAGCGACTGTCAAGGGTGAGACCAAGATATTTCATGTACGGCCCCACCCTGACTTCCGACTCACCAACACGGACGCGCAAGTTGGGCGGTGGTTCCCGGCTCCTAGGCAGGCCGTGGAACCACAGCGCCTCGGTTTTCTGAGGCGCTATCTCCATGCCCAACTCGCGTATCTTAGCAACGACGATTTCCGCCCCAAGCTCGGCGAGCTCTTTGGTCCTCTCGAAGGTGTCCCCACCGGCCACGATCAACGTGTCGTCCGCGTAGCAGACGACACTTACGCCGGCGGGGAGATCGACACGCAGAACCGCGTCGTAGGCGAGGTTCCATAGCAGGGGGCCTAACACTGACCCCTGCGGAACCCCTCGCTCCACTTCCCTCCGGATCCTCGTACCGTCTCGATCCACGTACAGGATGTACCTGTCGCGCAAGTAGTCCCTGATCAGGACCTGCAGGTAGGGAGGCACTCCATGGTAGACCAGTGCCTCCCAGATCGCATCCCAGGGCAGGGAATTGAAGGCGTTGACAATGTCGAGTGACACCGCCAACGCCACGCCACCCCGGGAGACCGCCTGATCCGACAGGGCGCGGACGCGAGTTATCGCATCCACGGTCGAACGGCCCTGTCGGAAGCCGAACTGGCTGTCGGCCAGATCGGGACCGACGCGCGACAGATGCCCGCTGAGACGAGAGGCAACTATTCTCTCGAACAGTTTGCCAACCTCGTCCAGCAGACATATGGGACGGTACGCGGAGGGAGAATCCGCGGCTCTGCCTTCCTTCTTGATGAGGACCAAAGTAGCCTCCTTCCAGGCCCTGGGGAACGTAGCTTCACGGAGGCAACTAGTGAACAGCTGCCTCAGCACGTCCCCCAGGGCAGCCAGGCTCAACACCAGCACCCTACCCGGAATACCATCGGGTCCGGGCGCGGTGTTTCGGGCTCTCAAGCGGCCAACGGCCCAGTCCATCTCCTCTATGGTCACCCCCAGATCGTCGCGCCATTCGGGCAACTGAAGGGGGTGGACTGAGGGACTTGACCGGCTCGCCGGGAACAGGGTGTCTACCACGTTTCCCAGCAACGCCGGATCGAGAGTCTCCGTCACCGGGGGCATCCATGGGCGTAGTTTGCCCAGCACCATATGGTACGGGCGCCCCCACGGATCCTCGTTGAGCCCCTCGAGGAGTTCGTCCCAGGACTGGTCCCTGGCGCTCTTAATGGCATTTTGGAGCGCCTTGGTGGCCACTCGGTATGCCCTGTAGAGCCTGGCTACCTCGTCGGCTTGAGCTCGCCTTCGCCTTCTCGCCCTGGTGAACTCTCGGCGGCTTCGCCAGCAGACCTCGCGAAGTTGCGCGATCTGCGGCGTCCACCAGTACACCGGGCTACGCTTGGGGCGGCCGGCTCGGGGCATCGACGCGTCGCAGATTTGCGTCATCGTGCCCCGGAACCGGTCTGCTTCCACATTCGGATCGGATCGGACCTCATCGGCGCTTTCCGGCCATGCCGCGACGTCGGCCGCCGCCTCGAGCATGTCTACGTCGAGGCGCTTCAGAGACCAACGTCGCGGGGGGCTGCCTTCTCGGCGGCTGGAACCGCGGGGACGGCGGCGGATGGCCACATCGAAGAAGATGTGGCGGTGGTCGGACAATGTGACCACCTCTTCCGCTACCCGCCATCCCGACAGTTTGCCGATGGCTGAGGGAGTCGCCCACGTCAGGTCGACGATCGACTCCCCCTGCCACCGTACACACGTGCTCACTGACCCCCGGTTGACTAACCGGAGGTCGAGCCCAGCCGCCCAATCGAGCAACGTCTCTCCTCTGATGTTGTCTCTGGGGGAGCCCCACGCAGTAGCGTGGGCGTTGAAGTCCCCCAGGACGATCAGCGGACGGGGTAGGCAACGGCGAATGCAGTTCCCCACCCGGTCCAGGTACACCTCGTAGTCGGCGAGGGACCTGTTGGGAGAGACGTAGCAGCCCACTATGGCCATGGTGCCCCATTCGACGGCGACGAATCCCTGCCCCCTCTCCAGTAGGGTGCAGGGTGGGACACCCTCTCCTCCTCCCCAATAGACCGCCACGGAGCCCAGGTCGTCTCCGAACCACCGAGGGTGGTCCGGGACGCTGTGGGGCTCCGCGACCGCCGCGATGGCAACCTGACGCTCCACAACAGTCTGCATGAGCAGGTGCTGAGCGTTGCGGCAGTGATTCAGGTTGCCCTGAAGAAACCTAACGTGGGGAGTGAACGTTAGGCCTCCATGTCCACCGGCGGGCTGGAGCCCGCTGCGCTGGCCTGGGCCGCGGTTGACGCCTCGTTGGAGGGGGCGGAAGGGCCTTTCTTGCCCTTGCCCTTTGGCGGGGTACACTTTTTCGTACCCAGCCGGTGGTCCGCTCGGCACCCCTTGTCTGTGCACAAGGGGCACTTCGGTGTGCGCGCGGTGCACGTACTTGCTCTGTGGCCCTGCTCGCCACAGGTGAAGCACCGCGCGCTCCGGTTTTCACCACCGTTAGGGCACCGTCTACCCACATGCCCCCTCTCCAGGCACCTGAAGCATCTCAGCGGCCTGGCTTCCAGCGCCCGCACGTGCGACAGTCCCCAGCCGACGGTTACCTCCTTTGTCGCCACCAGCTTGCGCATGGCGGCGACGGGGACCCGGGCCCAGGCCGTGCCCATGGCGGTATCCTCGCGGCGGATCTGTCCGACGGAGATCTTCTCCGCCGGGCATCCACCCGCCTCCGCCAGCGATTTAGCGACCTCTTCGGGGGTGATGGAGTCATCCAGGTCGGTGACTCGGATCTCCCCCGATTTGGTCGGGCGGGCGATCTTCAGTGGGAAGTCCGCCAGCGCTTCCTGCAGCTTCGCGGCCAGTGCGTCCGCCTGTGTCTCACAGTCGGACCCCTCCAACTCCATGAGGAGCCCGCCGGTGACCGCTCGCTTTAGGCGGACATTAACAATGCCTAGGTCACTCAGGCGCACCCTGGACTTAGCTGCCGCCGTAACCGCCGCGTACGTCGTCTGGGACCCCTCTGCCACCGTGATGGTGATGGCGGCAGACTTCGGGGCCCGAGGAAGCGCAGCGCCCTTCTTCTTTTTCCGCCTCCCCTTACTGGGGGCGGATGCCGCAGGACGAGCCGCCGCCGGCTGAGGGCGGGCCTGATTCGCCGCCCGTGGAGGCTTTCGCCTCCTCGCTACCGTGGCCCACGATTGCTCCGCTGGTTGCTGCGCAGCTGGCGCGGCATTCGCAGCGTTCGCGGGCACTGCCGGCAGGTCCGCCACTGGTGGAGCAGTTTTCCGCCCCCGCCTACGCCTCTTCCCAGGCTTGGAACCCGACGCAACCGGTGCTACCGCCATCGGTTGGGTCGGTGGAGGCAGCTGGGACCCCGACTCTAACACCGCGGGTGCTGCCAGAGTAGGCTGCACAGGGCGGGTCGCTCGCGCTCTAGGCGCCCCCGCTGCAGGCGTCGTCCGCGTCTGCGCAGGAGGTTGGGCACCCGCATCAGCGGTGGCAGCCGCATTGCGTGCGTCCGCCGCGAGAGGAGGCCTGAGGCGCTTCTCGGGCAGGAGCCGATCCTGAAGGCCCGCGACTCGCGCATCCATCATGCTCCCAACCTGGAGCAAGACGGAGCGCGATATCTCCTCCGCGAGGGCCCTGTGTTCCCGGCTAAGGGGGTCCGACGCCGCCTGTTCATTCGTCTGCGGACAAACCACCGACGGGACTGGCTGGGACTGTAGCCTCTCCACCGTCGCCTGCAGTTCGCCGAGTTGCTTGCGCATCTCGGCGATCTCTTTGTGCAGGCTCTGATTCTCGGCATACAGCCGTCCGAAAGATTGGCGCAGCTTATTATTCTCGGCGTGTAGCCGCGCCCCTTCATCGGTGAGGGCCTGGTCTCTGAGAGAGTCGGCCTTCTCACCGATGATTCTCGCCGCGTCCTTCAGGGCCTTCTGGCAGGTCCCCTTTAGGTTTCCGGACTTTGCGGCAACTGTGGCAACTATCTCGGCCTGCCTCCTGATTGCCTCACTTGAGTACGCAACACTGGGGCCCAATGGCCGAGATTCGTCCGCCATGGCTTCGTCCGCAACTGCCGCCGGTGGGGGCGGTGTGCCCTGGCGAGTGCGGACAAAGCGCCCACGTTCGTCCCTCTTCAGGACGCCCACCGACGATGAACGTCTTGTGGCGCTTCCGCGCCCCCTCCTCGCCTTTGGCACCTTACTGGGCTCCGGCATGGCAGAGTCGCTCGACGGAGATCCGGAGCGACGCTGCTGGACCCTATGAAGGCGCTTCTGGCCTGCGACACCGGGACCGATGTCGAAATCGGAATCGCTGGAGTCACACACCAGCGATTCGGGACGTGAGCCCCCTTGGCTCTGTGCACCGCCAGACTGGGACTTGGCGGTGGAAGTGCATGTTTTTTTGGCGCCCCCCAGATACGTGGCGCTGCCAAGGCCCGAAGGCCCTGGGAGGGATTCTCCTGCCGCGGCGCGGCCGGTACCCTCCTGGGGTAGTATGTTTTGTTTACGTGCACTCATTTTCGTTGTTCCACTTTTATAGCAGGAGTGGCCAACCTGCCAGCGCTTAAGGCGGAGTTTTGCCCCTCCGCATTTCAGCCTATTGGCACGCTGTACCTTCGGCATTAGGCACCTCAGCCGGCGAGTTCCTGTCTTCCCGGACAAAGAAGAAAAGGAGAAGAGAAAAGAAAATGAATAATGAAAATAAATAATTAAAACCAGTATAAATAATAACGGATGTAACAAAATAATTTTAACAAAATTAATTTAAAATAGAACACTAAAATGAAATAATAATAAAATAAAGCCAATAAATTAACAATAAAATTAAACCGAAATAAATTAACAATAAAATTCAATTCAAATTAAAATCAACAATAATAAATAACAGATCGGACAAAACAGGAACACACAACGCCCTAAGGGCGACCTTCTCGTCGGAAGAGCCACTCCGCGGTCTACTCTGCTTAGCAGAGGGGTACCGGGAGCGACACGCCGACATCTGGCCTTTCGGCCTCCGTCACTTATATCATGGTGCTGCGCCACAGTCCTCTCCGAAAGCCAGAGAGTACTGGGAGCAGCACATGTGACGCCGTCTCGTAGGCTATTCGCCATCGAGCAACAGACTTCCGAGGGAAACTCAGGAAGCTGTTGCCCGATGCCCAGGGTACACCACGTGGAGGTTGCCTACATCGTCCCCAGTAAAAGTGTACCTAGCGTAACTTTAAAAAACATAGTGCACGCGACCACCACTGCTTTTCCCCCACTGGAGTACATCAAGAATAGAAGCACAGAATCATTAAAAATCTGAAGTTTAGTGAAAATGCGGTGTTTGAAAATTACTGTCAAATATCGTATATATGATATAAAAGAATGCCCATATACATTTAGTGGAAGAGACGAGAATGGCAGATGTATACACAAACATACTCAAAACGTTGTTTTTATAAGTTACTAGCAGCTCGTCATGGCTTCACACGCAGCATATTAAGGTTGTAAGCCTAGTATATAAAATCCACAAGATCGATACGACCACTGGTCTGCGGCCTATCTTCCACATAAGCAGCTGCAGCGTAGGCCTCTCACTAAGTGAGGGTTGCCTTAATTTCTACGTGCCCATCAGTGACAGCATTGTCCAAACCAGTAAGGAACAACTAACCTTGCCCGACGGCCCCAGGAGGAGGGCTATGTTTTTCGAGTGTGGCACCTTACATCTACTACTTAAACTTGTGTAAGCAAACTCGAGCAAGCATTGTAGTAAGTTTTCTAATATCAAGTTAGAACACTTGACGGCGTGCGAGCCGCTCCCCTGCTGCGTGACGCCTACCCACGTAATGATGTCCTCCTGACCGATAGGACTAAAACTACAGTACACTCCCATTTCTTATACCCTCACAATCCAATGAAACAGAAGACCGACCGACTTTTTACTTGCCATCGGACACTGATATTTTGTAGTATTCGAATGGATCTCAGATCCATTTCACGTTTAAAAAAAGTGTACGGCCGAAAAAGGTGGGACGTGACAAACATTATCTGTCTCTTTTTTTTCTAATGCTCATTCCCCATATGAGTAAACCAGATAAACATTCATTTTAGTTAACGCTTTTAGCTTACTTTAAAGACCCTCTCTGATGTGTAACAATACTCTGACCTAGGATTAAAAATAAATTATTCTTTCTTTCTATCTTTCAGCAGCGGACTGCTTTGAGTAATTGATGGATAATTCCCTTTTTTATTGGAGTGACAGTAGTGGAGAGATTGGTCAATGAACTAGATCTTCTAGGACTGTTATTCCAAGGTGTGACAGGCATAAACTTTTATTTTGAGTGTACTATAAAGCAGGACGTAGTTTGTTCAGTGTTGGACTTTTTATATAACTATCGGAAATTTCCGTTTCCGAATACAATGTAAAAGCTATTTACAATTCCTATACGCAAAAAAATAAACGACGGAAATAAAAAAATAAAAAACGAATTCAAAGAAAATGATCTAAAAGGCATTAAATATAATAATCATAATCAATTATTTGTAAAGTTATTTTGCACGTTCATTTATGTTTATTCATCCAAATCCCATAAATTTTAATAATAGTCTCTAGGAGAGTCATTAATTTCATGTCACAATTTAGTTTTTCTTTTACAAAGTTATGGCTTCCATCAATTTTAATTATCGATGATTTTGCCAGTTTGAAGTAGTTAAATAGCAATTGCAAAATAAATTATATTATCAAGTATATAATGAGAAAACAAAGATTGGAAAATTTGAGTTTGAATCACCAAGATCGCGGTCGCTATCACCAAGATGGCGTGGATGGATGTAAGTGTATAAAATTGTACACGTTATATTAAGTCTACCATAGTACCTACTTACTATCGATTTATGTAAACGTTTAGTACGTTATATTTATCACTACTTGATTATATTAATTAAACGCTAATTGGAAGGAGGAATAAATAGATGTTGAAATCAAACTACTTTTACGGATTTTATCGCGGTTTATTTTTTGATTTTACTATCCCGACGTTTCGAATGTTTTGCAGCACCCATGGTCACGGGAGGACTGAGATGTTGAACGTCCTTATGTCACAATTATGCCGGTGTACCCTCCCCATATAGCACTTTTCGGTCACAGAATCATAAAAGCAGTAACACGTCGCATAGTTTCGTAACTGTTACGAAACATGGTTACTGTGTGGGGTTTGGTCTCTATGTGTGGTAACAGTTCGCACACAATGTGACCAGATTTTTTTTAGTTACTATGTGTAGTCTCTGTGTTCACACGTAACGTAAACATTTGTGTCGACTTATTTTTAAACACTATGTGTTTATGTGTAGTAACGGTGTGGTAACTATGTTACAAGAAAAGTAATTTAAAATATTTACTTACACGAAGTGTTGTAACGTTACGACATTGTTACTGAACAATATATTGCTAAAATGTAAATAAATAAGTCGTCATAAGACACTGTTTTTCAAACTGTTCCTACAAGTGTAGTTAAAAATGAACGAGTAAAAATCCGAAACGATTCCGTCTCACATCAACTTTCTACAGAAAAGTAAACAAATTAATGGTTCCAGAAAATCTAACTCGCAAGTAAGTACATATTTTTAGCTCTTAAAGTTACTTCATCATAGATTACTGGTTCAAAAGCAAATAGTTACCATCAAAATTCGTTGCTTTATATGTGATACACCTGCGAGGTGCTTTATAAAAGGTGAATGCAAAATTAAATATATAAGTAGTGTACCGGAGCGGAGGTACGGTGCGTTTTAAATAATGTAATATATAATTATTATATTTCGTGATATTTGTTATTTCAGGTACTGTGGGGTTTAACAGTTACCACGGATGCATGAAATGTACAGTAATCGGAGAATACGATAGAAGAGGTCAGCATATGAGTTTTCCCAGAACGGACATGCCTTTGCGTACTGATTCATTTAGAAATCGATTAGATCCTGATCACCACTTGCCACACTTGCCACCACATTTGCTTGTAGTCGTCATTTTATTTGTATGTTTTTGAATTGCTGGAAAAAGTTTGAGAATTGCTGGAAGCAATATACCATTTTGTAAATTCGGTAACTTTATAACTACTTCTGATTTTGCGTCGACATATGTCGACACAGTCTCGTAACTTAGTGACCAGTTGTGACTTAAATATTTTCTTTAAATACAAATGTTTTATCCAATTATTTACCAACTTTATGGTGTATTCTTGGTTCCATAATATATAGTAAGTATTAAAAGAGATTAATCTATTAAAGCAAAAGCTTCCAAGCTCTGGGAATGTAAAGATTTGTCAGTAAAAATATTGTTTACATTGTACTACACAGGTGAAATTACATTAATATGATGGCGCGTTGATATATTTCAAACTATTTCAACAAATTACACAATGAATTTCCTTTCCCACCTCTATTTGAACGATAAAAACCAAGTAATATAGTAATAAGAACTTATGTTGACAAAACAATGATGGCCGATAACTTTTTCTTCTTATCATTTTTTTCATTTTAAAACTTCACTTCGCTAAACAAAAAGTGAATGAAAGAACCATGAAAGAACGAATGATTTCTGAGAAGTGGTCGCAGACTAAGAACAATGTTACCACACAGCAACGTAACTTTAAAACCAAATGTTACTGTGTCGACTGTTCCCCATTTTTAGTCGTAGCGACGGAACAAAGTCGACTCGGCGACCAGAAAATGTTACTAGAATCAATCACTGTCGACACAAAAGTGTCGACTTGTTTCGTAACGGCTACCAAAAAGCGCTATATGGGGCAGGTCTTCTTAGTTATTATTGTTGGTCCGATCTACGCAGTAAGAGCTTACAGTATCTTGAGGCCGTGCAGTATTTTGATTGATATTGGATTTAATTATATTTATCACAGGATCCCAAGCCGGTGGTAACAGCCTACCATCTTCTCTATTGAAATTAGGATGTTTTTTGATTTCAATAGCCTCACGAATCATCCTAGGTAGGAATCGGTGTTCTTTTGCGAGGATATGAGGTTTATCAAATCTAATATAATGGTGGGTGCGATCCTGAACGTGTTCACATACTGCAGACTTCGTACACCCATATAGCGCTTTTTGGTAGCCGTTACGAAACAAGTCGACACTTTTGTGTCGACACTGATTGATTCTAGTAACATATTCTGGTCGCCGAGTCGACTTTGTTCCGTCGCTACGACTAAAAATGGGGAACAGTCGACACAGTAACATTTGGTTTTAAAGTTACGTTGCTGTGTGGTAACATTGTTCTTAGTCTGCGACCACTTCTCAGAAATCATTCGTTCTTTCATGGTTCTTTCATTCACTTTTTGTTTAGCGAAGTGAAGTTTTAAATGAAAAAAAATAATAAGAAGAAAAAGTTATCGGCCATCATTGTTTTGTCAACATAAGTTTTTATTACTAAATTACTTGGTTTTTATCGTTCAAATAGAGGTGGGAAAGGCAATTCATTGTGTAATTTGTTGAAATAGTTTGAAATTTATCAACGCGCCATCATATTAATGTAATTTCACCTGTTTAGTACAATGTAAACAATATTTTTACTGACAAATCTTTACATTCCCAGAGCTTGGAAGCTTTTGCTTTAATAGATTAATCTCTTTTAATACTTACTATATATTATGGAACCAAGAATATAACCATAAAGTTGGTAAATAATTGGATAAAACATTTGTATTTAAAGAAAATATTTAAGTCACAACTGGTCACTAAGTTACGAGACTGTGTCGACATATATATTTAATATAATTTAATATAATTTAATATTTAATATAATTTATTTATTTCTCACCACAACCAAATAACAAGCATAACAGGTAACAAAACAATAGTTTAAAATTGTAGAATGTAGGTTGTGGATCGCTGGTGCCTGAGGTAGGTAGAATGTACCTGTATTACAGGTCACCAGGTCCCCACATTACAAATATCGTGGAACAAAAGAGCCAGAGCTAGGATACATTTAAAAGTGCATTACATTGG
This sequence comes from Furcula furcula, assembly GCA_911728495.1. NCBI lineage: Eukaryota > Metazoa > Arthropoda > Insecta > Lepidoptera > Notodontidae > Furcula > Furcula furcula. Next base: position 3,247,516 of record OU452264.1, on the reverse strand, counting down.
TGAGTATCTTATAAACTAAGTAATAACTTGTAAAAGGTCCTCAGTTGTACTATAAGATTGTAAAAGTAACCATTTTTTCAGGACTGACTTCAACTTAAATCGATTAAGGGAATAAAGTGATAAATATTTATGAAGTTTATTATAAAGAAATGGGCCTAGAAATACAAAAAACTTTCGGCTGTAAGCAATTCTGAGAGACGTTGATGGTGCTACTATGCGATTACGTCGATCCATACCGGGTGCGAACTGAATGAGGGAGTGTTGTTTAATAGCACATGCAAAAATAAATAGTTGTCTAACGGTTAAAACTTGGCAGAATTCGTACAATTTGTTTGTGGGATACAGACGGGGTTTAAAAGAACATATCTTTAGAACCAGTCGTTGAGCTCTTTCGATCTCAAGCATGTGGGTCTTGGCGGCACCACCCCATGTTGTGATACAATAGGATATGATAGATTGGCATAGTGACAGATAGGCTATTTTTAATATTTCAGAGTTTGCTGACAACCGTAAATCTTTGAAAATGTAAATAAGCTTGCGGACACGTTTGGACAGGCATTGGATATGTTCTTTAAAGGAGAGGTTACGATCAATCACAATGCCGAGATATTTTAGAGATGTGACACATTCAATTCTGCTAGAACTATATTCGGTATTGATAGTAACATTGGGGCAAGGTGGGTTAACAGTAATGTGAAGAGATGGAGGAAAGTCATTTGAGTAATTGCGGATCGTAAAGTTCATAAGTTTCGTTTTTGTAGTATTTAGGGTTAGCAGATTACTTGATAGCCACGAGCACACTAAATCAAAACCTGCCTGGCCATGCTGATAAACTTCTTTCCATGTGTTAGCAGTGAATACAAGAACTGTATCATCCGCATAGGATACAATTTTGGCATGCTCCAGACTAAGATTGCATAGGTCGTTAATATAGACTAAAAATAGGCTTGGTCCAAGAATGCTGCCTTGAGGGACTCCGTAGGCAATAGGCAACTCACAGCTAGTATAGTTATCAATCTTGACGTATTGGGTTCTTCCAGTAAGATAACTCTTAAACAAAGATAACTGGGTGCCTCTAATTCCGAGTGACTCAAGTTTAGACATAAGAATAGGAATCGATACCGTATCGAAAGCCTTGGCAAGATCGAGGAACAGCGCTAAACACTTCCTCCCGCTGTCCGAATTCCTGACTATGTGATCCACTAAAGAATGGACAGCATCAGCGGTAGACAAGTTCTTCCTAAAACCAAATTGCTGGGGGGAAATAAAGTTGTTTGTCTCAAGATATGAAACTAGTCTGGTGTTAATGATCTTTTCTAAGATTTTGGACAAAGCGGGAAGAACTGAGATAGGCCTGTAATTTTCGACAAAATTGCGATCTCCGGTTTTAAATATAGGGTGTACTAGAGCTTTCTTAAACAAGTCTGGAAAAATGCCTGTGTTAAGACTTAAATTGCAGATATGTGTGATTGGACGGGCAAAGGTATCAATGTGCTTTTTTATAAGTTCGGAGGTAATGCCATCCCAGCCTGGAGCAGAACAGTTTTTAAGTGATTCAATTATGCCCTTCACCTCGAGCTCATCGGTTTCAAATAAGGCAAAGGATTTTCCGTGAGAGATTGATGATGGATTAATAACGGGGTTACAGTGGACTTGTGTCGCCAGGTGACTACCTATATTCACAAAGTAGGAATTGACTGAGTTAATGGAAAGCTGCTTATCACTGTCGGAGACTAAGAGATCAGACGCTGAAGTATGACAGGAGGTAGTGCTTGTAATCGATTTAATAACTTTCCACAAATGCTTAGAGTTATGACCAGCTTTCTTGAATTCATAAACTTCATAATCTCTTTTAGCTTTACGTATGAGTTTAGTGCAAAAGTTGCGATATCTTTTGTAAGTGACAGCAAGGGTTTCATTACTAGGGTATATATGTCGACGCAAAATCAGAAGTAGTTATAAAGTTACCGAATTTGCAAAATGGTATATTGTTTCCAGCAATTCTCAAACTTTTGGAGGCCATACAAATAAAATGACGACTACAAGCAAATGTGGTGGCAAGTGTGGCAAGTGGTGATCAGGATCTAACCGATTTCTAAATGAATCATCAGTACGCAAAGGCATGTCCGTTCTGGGAAAACTCATATGCCGACCTCTTCTATCGTATTCTCCGATTACTGTACATTTCATGCATCCGTGGTAACTGTTAAACCCCACAGTACCTGAAATAAAAAATATCACGAAATACTTATATATTACATTATTTAAAACGCACCGTACCTCCACTCCGGTACACTACTTATATATTTAATTTTGCATTCACCTTTTATAAAGCACCTCGCAGGTGTATCACATATAAAGCAACGAATTTCGATGGTAACTATTTGCTTTTGAACCAGTAATCTATCATGAACTAACTTTAAGAGCTAAAAATATGTACTTACTTGGAGGTAGATTTTCTGGAACCATTAATTTGTTTACTTTTCTGTAGAAAGTTGATGTGAGACGTGTGAGTTTCAGATTTTTACTCATTTTTAACTACACTTGTAGGAACAGTTTGAAAAACAGTGTCTTATGACGACTTATTTATTTACATTTTAGCAATATATTGTTCAGTAACAATGTCGTAACGTTACAACACTTCGTGTAAGTATATATTTTAAATTACTATTCTGGTAACATAGTTACCACACCGTTACTACACATAAACACATTGCGTTTAAAAATAAGTCGACACAAATGTTTACGTTACGTGTGAACACAAAGACTACACATAGTAACTAAAAATTTTCTGGTCACATTGTGTGGGAACTGTTACCACACATAGAGACCAAACCCCACACAGTAACTATGTTTCGTAACAGTTACGAAACTATGCGACGTGTTACTGCTTTTATGATTCTGTGACCGAAAAGTGCTATATGGGACAGCGTCGGTGTTTCACATCAGCCATGTGTTCTTTAACGCGAGTTTTATTGCACGCTTTGTTTGCCCAATGTAGGAGAGCCCACAGTCACAATCGAGTTTATAAACTCCTGCATCTTGTAGAGGTATATGGCACTTGACAGGTGTTAAAAACTGACTAATCTTCCTTGGTGGCTTAAAATAAGTTTTGATCGAAATAGATGTTGTTTATATTATTTTTGAATGCTCTGACCGACATTCCATCCACCTCAACCATGTACAGCCTTCTACTAGGACTGGTGGACTGACGACATTGTGCGAGTCGCAGGTAACCCGTAACCATAACCGATGCAAATAGACAATTGTCGTGTATTGTGTTCTTTACGTTGTTTATAAAGCCTGCATGGCGCAGTGGGAAACCGCTTGCATCGCAAGCCGAAAGTCGCGGGTTCGAATCCTGTCGGGGGCAGCAACGTTGTATAGTTCTTCCTTACTGGCTAGGACAATGGAGGCCGATCACCTTATTGTCTGTAAAGTAAGATGATACATACGTCGGATAGGCATGTAACAAGTCGGTCCTGGGCCTAACCTCTCCCCCGGTCGTGTCAGTCTTCCGTCCCATCGGATTTTGAGAGGTGTATAGGAAGAAAGAGTGCACCTATGTACGAAAGCGCTTGCGCTTCTCCCGCGTAGATGGCTGATCTTGTGAAAGATTGGCCGCTGTGATCGTATCGACCGGGAAGACATTATTATTATATTATTTATAAAAGTAATACACTGAGGCCTCTGACTTCCACTTTAGATCACGAGGTTATCAACGTTACATGGTATAGTTATGTATAATATCATTGCGAACTAGACCACTGAACAATAATGACTTTAACGTTGAAACTCAGAATTGTGTTTATTATTTTATTAATTTGCATTATTCGTGATATTGTGTACAGTAAAAGTGTACCTAGCAACAGTGCTACTTTAGAAAACATAGTGCACGCGACCACCACTGCTTCTTCCCCACTGGAGGACATCAAGAATAGAAGCACAGAATCAATAAAAATTCTGAAGTTTAGTGAAAATGCGGTGTTTGAAAATGACATTGATGATAAAATTATTGAGGTAGGATTAGTACATGATATAACAGAATGCCCATATCCATTTAGTAGAAGAGACGAGAATGGATGATGTATACACAAATCTCAACTTGAAGAAAAAACCATAGAACCTCAAAATGACACGTTGTTTTTATAAGTTACTAGCAGCTCGTCATGGCTTCACACGCAGCATTTTAAGGTTGTAAGCCTAGTATATAAAATCCACAAGACCGATACGACCACAGCGACCTATCTTCCACATGAGCAGCAGCAGCATCTCATCATCATCAGCTGGAACACGTGCCCCCACTAAGTGAGGGTTGCCTTAATTTCTACGTGCCCATCCGACGCATGAATTCAGACAATCCGGTGATAGCACTGTCCAAACCAGTATGGAACAACTACACAAAGTTGTTTCACCCCGTGAGATTTGACCCCATGACATGCGGTTTCCAAAGTTATCCTGTATCTTCAATAAATATCCATAAAGAATGTATTTTAAATACCTATTGTCTTTGCACCAGCGGGCGAAGGCCTAGACGAAGGCGACGCGTGGGGTGCACGATGAGGTACGATGAGGCACTAACTGACTTCGCCTAGATCCGTCGGCGAGAAAACACACGCACTGTCGCCGTTCATTATTGTAACTTATTACGCATTATACATCTTATTGTTATAAGTACAACCACCTATCTTTATTTACTACTAGCTGACCCACGCAGCTCCGCCTGCGCTATTTTTAAAACAGACATTCGCATCGAATACATAACCTCCTTTTTTATAGTCGGTTAAAAACTGGGACCCACTTTTTACTTGGTTTCCAAAGCACGGACCCGTTTAGTTCAAATGGCGCTAAACGGTCACCCATCTATTTAATGACCTTAACCCGATCGATTACAAAACCTTGATAACAACTCTCTATGAGTGTTACCTTACTAATATTTATTATAATTATAAAGAAAAATTGATAAAATCGGACCAAGCGTATAACCGAATACCCATTTTGACTTTAATCCCCTCTCCCAAAAGAACCGTGCTAGATTACGGGATAAAAAGTATCCTATGTCCTACCTCGTAGTAAGATCTCAAATCATGCCAAGTTTCATTTGAATCTATTCAGTAGTTTCGGCGTGATGCTCAGCCGAGATACAGACAGACAGACAGACAGACAGACAAAAAATAAAAAAAATACATTTTCGGCCTCAGTATCGGTTCTAGAATGCCCTCCAAATATAATTTTCAAAATATCTTCAATGTACAGAATTGGACCTGTTACAGTTTTATTATAAGTATAGATTTACGGAAGACCTCTTCCCACGATCCAATCCTAGCTGCAGTGCAGGATCCGGTGGAACTACAGCTACTACCGGATGATACAGCAACACTAACAAGTTTGTTTTACACTATTAGCTAAAGAGACTTGCTTGAAATGGAGATTTGTGGCAAGACAAAGATCCGCCCCAATACGGGTCACTTGGTCTGCTCAAAACATGATAATCAGTACCAAAATGGGCTTCCGAGAGACCAATAGACATGAACGACTGTCGCGATTATGGTCACACCGGACATGGATTGTAATATCAGCCACGAAAGATGAAAGTAGATTTTAATCAAGGTTCAGGACCTATGGTAAAAAAAAAGACGCATTTTTTATTTTCAAACCATAAGTAAGTATGCAAAATAAACGTATTACAAAAAAAGTTAATCTGTATAAGTTCCTACCATACTACCTAGTATCGATTTACTGTCGGTCCCAATATCCTATCGATCCCTTACTTTAAGTTGATATAGAAACACTTCAGACATTCATTTTCTATAAACCTACTTAACTTTGGTAAGCTTTGGGGCCACGGAAAGATAGATCAATCAATAGTAAAGGTAGATTTCTTATGACTACCTGTCTTTGTTTATTGAAACGGAAATATGTCATAATAGATATAGATGGTAACTATTTTTAACTTATAGTAAGGGATCGATAGGATATTGCGACCAGATGTTAGTCGACCGAGAGTACATTACTTGAGATAATGAGGTTATCATCATGTCACAGTCAGACGCTTGTTATGTGTAAGTTTATCAGACATCATTGTGAGTCCGGCTACCGGACAATAATGACTTCAAAACTGAAACTCAGAATTGTGTTTATTTTTTTATTAATCTACGTTATTATTGATATTGTGTACAGTAATAGTGTACCTAGTGACAGTGATACTTTAGAACGCATAGTGCACGCGCCCACCACTACCACTGCGTCTTCCCCAACGGAGCGCTTCAAGGATTCCGGGCCTCAATTATCAAGAATTCAATCAAAGAGCCCTCTGAAGCCTAAGAAAACGATTTATAGAAGAATTCACGGCAGAAGAAATCACGGTAATGGAAATCACGGTGGAAAAAAATACCATGGAAGAAATCACGGTAGAATAAATTACCGTAGAAGAAATCACGGTATAAAAAATTACCGTAGAAGAAATCACGGTATAAAAAATTACCGTAGAAGAAATCACGGTAGAAAAAATTACCGTACAAAAAATCACGATGGAGAAAAAAAATTAACTTCGATTTGGAATATAAATGACTGTTCTGACAGTAATAGTGTAAGAGGCGAAGATGGCAAATGTAAAAGCACTTTACTGGAAAATAGTATAAAATATACAATGAGACGAAAAGTATACAAAAAGAAAAGTATACAATGAGACGACATTGACGACACAATACTAGAAGGTCGCCATGACTTCACGCAGCAGTTTAAATACTCTCCACACCAAAGTACCAACAGCGCCCTATCGTTCACAAGAGCAGCCACCTACGCCATCGATATATAATAAGTAACCAGATAAGCAGTCACCGCACGCAGTTCGCCGCACGCGCTCTCACTGTGCGGACGGGTCAAATATCGTGCCTGTGCGCGTGTGTTTTGCGATTCGGAATTTCTTTGTATCTAAATTTCCCGCGTAGTTACACCTCTAATTGCGATGGTCCAGTGTAAGATGTGTAAAGTGTCGCTGGCCCGAGTGAAAGGGGATAGTATAATACGATGTGAAGGGTCATATCACAAAAAGTGCGCTGCAAAAATAAAGGCATTTAATGATACCGGTATGTGTGAACAGTGCCAGATTGAACCACCACAAAAGCCGTGTATAGATATGGATATATCGAAAACCACACCACAAAAACTACTGGCCGAAGTCAACGAAAAATTATCCATTGTGTTCAAAATGAAAAATACTTTGGATAGTATGTCTGAGGAAATTAGTTTTTATGCTGAAAAATACCAAGAATTGTTGGAAGCCAAGGAGAAGACTGACAACAAAATAAAGGCTTTAGAGCATAAGATAGGCCACTTGGAGACGAGAAACAAGGGCCTGGAAGAAAGAATATCCTATTTGGAAGTCCGGGAGAGGGAGAAAAACGTGGAGGTTTTTGGATTAGATGAAACTCCAAATGAGAATATAGACAGCACGATTAAAGTGCTAGCTACTAAACTGAAATGCGAAGGTATGGTTTATGAGGCTCGCAGGGTAGGAGTAGAAAACAAGATTGCCGCCCGCGCCGCTACGGACGCGCAGCGGCAGCAAAAACCGCGGCCGGTGATTGTTACGCTGACTACGCGTGCTGCTCGTGACCAGTGGCTGGCAACTCGAAAAACTATTCAGTTGACCAATGACGACATGTTTAGCAACGGGAATAAGCAGCGAATTTATATAAATGAAGATTTGACTAAGTATATGAGGAACCTGCTTTGGACAGCCAAAAATGAGTTGAAACCAACATACAAGTATATTTGGGTACAAAATGGTAGGGTGCTGATTAAAAAAGAAGATCCAAATGATACAAGAATTAGAACTATCCGCTCGTTGAGCGACATAGATCAGTACACCAAAGCTCAATGATGTAAATAATAATATGTACAATGAAATAATGTTCAGGTTAATTCATTTTGTTAAAATTCGATGACCAAACAGTGCACATAAGACCCACCATTACCTATAATAAATATCCAGATATACGGGTATGGCAAAACGAACTAAATCGGTGCGAGTCGAGTTTTAATATTATTCACTTAAATATCAGATCACTGAAAAAAAAAATTTTGATCAACTTCAAGTACTAATCAATGATTGTAAGGATAAGCTGGATGTTATAGCTCTTACAGAGATAAATATAAAAAAACATGAGATGTGTTTATTTCATTTAGACGGATACAATACATACTTACATACGAGAGAAAACGCAAGGGGAGGAGGATTACTATTATATTTTAAAAATAACCTTAATTTTACTGCTACATCTATAAATGCAAATTATTCGGAAATAATTCATGGGCAGTTAATTCAGGACGGACGACCAATAATGCATCTGGTTGTTGTGTACAGACCGCCGAAAACAAATAAGCATGGATTTGTGGATGAAGTGCACCGATTGCTATCAAAAATTCCAGTAGGATGTGAAGTAGTTATGATCGGTGATACTAATATCGATATACTGAACCAGTCGGTTTCCAGCAGTACAATTAATCAGTATAACAATAACATGTGTGAGATAGGAATGGAGTGTGCTATTAGAGACGTTACGAGAGAGGAAGTGTACCGTGATACTGTGACTCGGTCATGCATTGATCATGCGTGGGTTCGAGCCCAACGGACAACTACTGCGTATGTCTTAGCGTGTAAAGTATCTGACCATTATCTAATCGTTGTGTGTCTCGCTGGCAGCCAGGATGTCACCCAAAGCAGTATCAGTAAGCAATCAAATATTATTATTTCAGATAAAAAAGTTATAGGAAAACTCGAAGATGTGTCATGGTCAGATTTGTTATCCTATAAGTGCCCATTACAGTTATACGAAAAGTTATGTTCTATTTTTTCTAGTATTTATAGTGAATGTCAAATAGTAAAAACTAGTTGCAAAAAAAGAAAGTGTAAACCGTGGATAACCAAAAGGCTAAAGATAATGATAAGTCTGAGAGATACACCAAACGATATGTCTTTGCGCTTGCAGTACAATGTGTATAGAAATAGGGTTAACAAGTGTATAAATAAAGCAAGATATAAGTACCAACAAAAAGAAATCTTGAAATGTAATAAAAATATTAGAAAAATTTGGGCTAAAATAAATAATTGGACAGGGTCATATAAAAAAAGTTTAGACGAATTAATTTTAAGCCACTTAGGAAAAAAGGATACAGTAATAGATATATGCAATAAATTCTCGAATACATTTACTAAGGAGATATCAGATATTAAACACGTATGTCCACACAAGTTTTTAGATCGGACAAGTTATGTAAAGCGCAAAGATGTATCATTAAGGTTTCAAAAGGCCACATCTAAGGATATAGAATTAATTATAAATAAGTTAAGTTGTGAAAAATCGCCAGGTGTTGATAAAATAAGGGTGAAAGATATAAAGTTATTAAAAACCAGACTGAGCCCTGTAATTGCTTTATTTATAAATTTATGTGTTGAGAAGGGGATATATCCTGATAAATTAAAAACAGCATTAATACGACCTATTTTTAAACAAGGTTCACATATGGACTACACAAATTACAGGCCAATAGCCATTTTATCTGTTATTAATAAAATTGTGGAGAAATATATAGTTGGGCGGATAAGTAACTTTTTAGAGGAACACAGTGTATTAGCAGGTGTACAGTATGGCTTTCGACGGGGCCGTAGTACGGCGACGGCTCTGGCGCGGTTCACGGATGATGTCAATGAGGCCCTTAACCAGAGAAAGCAGGTGGTGGTGGTGTTCATTGATTTCAAAAAAGCATTTGACACCTTGGAGCACCACCAGCTCCTGCAGGCCATGGAGGAGTGTGGAGTCGCGGGACCACTGAATAAGTGGCTCCGCGCCTACCTCACAGGTAGAACGTTGCAGACAGTAGTTGGTGGAGTGAGTGGCGAGCTCGCGCACATCAACTGTGGCGTGCCGACCGGCTCCGTATACGGTCCTGTCGGATATATCATGCATGTGAACAGTATGTGCAATGTAGTTCAGAATTGTAAGACATATATGTATGCGGACGATACATGTTTACTCTATGCCGACAAAGATTTAAGTGTAATTGAAAATTTAATACAAGAAGATTTTACTAATATAATTAAATGGTCCCATGACAATGGTATAATATTAAATTTAAACAAGACTAAATGTTTGCATATACGCTCCCCGTACAATAGAAGCGTTGATCGTGCACCGCGCATCGTTGGTCATAGTTATGACTGCCTGCACAATGCCGGGGTGGCCTGCGCGTGTGCACAGGTGGAGGTGGTAGGGGAGTACAAGTATTTAGGCTTGATTATAGACTGTAGCTTTTCATGGAAAACTCATATAAATAATTTATGTAATAAACTTAGGTCAGTACTTGTAAAATTTCACTATCTAAGACATGTTTTGGATAAGGCAACTTTATATACAGTATATTACGCACTGGTGGACTCGATGCTTTCTTACGGTCTGGCCAGCTACGGTGGGACGTTTAAATCCTATCTGGATAAATTAAAGGCGTTGCAGATTAGATTTATGAAGTTATTAGTCGATAAAACCACGAAAGAAAGATGTAAAAGTAGTCATTATCAGGAGTTGTTCTTGGAGTGTAAAATGCTGCCAGTCCATGAGAAGGTTACGTTATTAACAGTAGTTGAACAGTATTATAGTGATGAGTTTAAAACTTACAAGAAAAGTAACAGACCAATTAGAAGACAATGTAGTAAATTATTGAAAGTGCCCAATTATAAGAATTATTTTGGCCAGAGAGTCAGAAAATATCTAGTCCCTTCAATTTTAAATAGTATACCAGTAGATATCAGAAAGAAATGTGTAACAAAAAGGTCATTCTCAAATGCATTGAAAAAGTTCTTACTAACTAAATATAAAGAGTCTCTATTTGATAATATTATGTAATCACTTTAGATAATAATTTAGTAATCATAGTAAAACTACTATGTGTGTCCTTAAAACACGCACCCAGGCTTGCATTATGTATTTATTAATTGAGAGCTACGTCTGCCAACAAACTGCTATGCAGTTTGGCAGTTGTTTAAATGTTTGTATAAGGTTTTTTGTACACACTTAATAAACGTTTTTTCATTTTTTCATTTTTCATTTACCTACTAAATTTCATCCAAAATATGGCAGTGATAGCTTAAATATTCCGTATGAACGTAAGAGCCCGAGTGACCCGTCCAGCGGGGCTATTACGTATCTCGTTTGACAACTAAAGTGATGATCACCAAAGCTAAGTGGCTATCAAATAACTGTCAAATGATGCATTCGGTATTGCCTAACTTGAGTGACCAACTGAAATGACGTCATGAGCACCGATTCTCGGTGATGATCACCGTAGACAATATTTGACAGATGTTTCTGTATCGATAACCTATAATTGGTATTATGTAAGTAAAGTGTACATCAAACTGATGGTCACCCAAGTTGCGATGACCATCGTGAAAGCAACTAATAAGAAGCAGTGTTTTATACTGTTGAAGGTGATCGTCACTATAAGCCGGCTATTTGAAACGTTGACTAGAAGCATTATCAACGTAGGTAAAAATGTGACAACTATTTTCGCAGGATTATAACTTTTTTTTGTGACCTAAAGACAGTATTTAGTTGGAGTGTATCCTTGGGGGCTATGGTGGGGGCGCTGTGAAGTTGAGATTTAGATGAATCGTTGAAGATTTTTTTTCGTGCCGCGAGTGTACCTACTACTCTCGCGGTACGAACGGTGTACCACCTTTATGATGATAAATGCTTGCACGAGCTGGCCCAAAATGCATGCGGGCGGGGTAAGCGCAATTAACGACGTTCAAACCATTTTGATTGTAAACTGGTACAGCATTCTTGTCCGCGATAATACATTGAGCTATAATGTACTGAAGTAGGTACATATGTAGTTATTTTTGATTAATTTCGGATGCTGCCTTTCTCTTGTCACTGACTTATAGTTTAGCGGCAAATGGCATGAAAAGATGTAAAACACTTCGAATTTCTTGAAAACTTTATTTTAATTTAGTGAGTTTGTTTTTTTTCATAGAATTAGGATTTTTCACAATATCTTTGGGTTTTTTTTATTAAACTTTTGTTGTCTATGCTCCCAATATCCACTAGGCGAAAATACCTGCAAATTAAAAAGTACCACTAAATGTTCTTTGTATAATGGTTCGGGGGGAAATTCAACTTGGTCGCATAATGTCGATAAAAAAGTAGAGATGGCTAAAAGACAAGTGATGAGCACCGTAGTACACCGTAGGTTGATATCCACCGAAAGCCATACGTAATACCAATGTTATCACACTTTCGGTTGACATCAAATTTCGGTGGACAACTGAAGCTTGATAGTCACTTGGGTGGCTAAAGATACGCAATAACCCTGCAGGACTGCGCAGGATGTAAACCGTTTATAAAGGCGCACAATGGTCATTGTACATTTTTTTTTTGTACAATGCTGTATCAATATTTACGCTACAAAAACAACGATGTATAGTGTTAAAACTATTTCTGCGATGTTCCTACCGTAGCGCATTATACCCGTAGTACCGTTCAAGCCACGCCACGAACGAGACAGGGATAGTGGCGGACAACGCGTGAAAGGGAGAACGGGATAACCGGAAGCACGGGGGGCGACCGAACAAGTCTCAACGTAGGCCGACCAACTTATCTTTGCTGGTGGCACAACGAGAATTGAACTATAATCTTATGAGAACTACGTGTAGTTTGGTCGGCCGGTAGCTTGGCGGTTGGCGGACTAGTAGCAGAGATATTTAAAGAAATATTTATTATTTCGTGTTTTAGTGATATCTTACTGATATCTATCATTAAATCTAATACTATTAACTACTACTAATGGGAAATATATGTTCCCTATGAAAATTTGCTGTTGCGACGTGTATTAAGGCAGTTTTTAGACGCAAATGAGGCATTTCGACACGTCTTTACGCTAGCTGTTGTCGGCTCTTACTAATTTGAAATAGCAACACAACCGTCTCCGTAGCTCTATTTTCGTGACCACTTTTCGGGCCGTGATAGCTAATCTTGTTTAGATAGTATATCGATGACCTACGCAGGAGATTTATAGTGCACAAACACAGGTAGCTACTCGCCCTCTCTCGCTTACTTTTACTGTCTCAATTATTGTACGTACCTATCCGCCGCATGGATCTAGAAAATAATAAAAGAAGTAAGGAACAACTAAACAAAGTAGTCGCTCTGTGTGTTATTTGAACCCGCAACCTACGATTTCCAAAGCGGTTCCGTGCTACAAAGCCAATATAATATACAATACAGCCAACAATACACACATTTGATATCTTGCTTACTAATGGCAAACTTTTTTATTTATCCCTGCTAAAACCTCAAAGAATGGTCTCCCATGATATATTCACAAACACAGAGATTTGGTATGCGGATGATCCTTGTTTTGTGGCGGAAACTTCGAATGCCTTTCAAGATTTGATGGAAAAACGAAATCTCTCGACTCGTAGATTCGGCTTAAAAGTAGGTAAGTATAACAAAGATCGAATTTATGTCTATGGACACAGAAGTTCCTACTCCATAGCAGTGGCGTGCAGTCCATATAGGCAAAAAGTGTTTGCCTACCCTGTGATTTTCCCAATCAGACATATCAATATAAAGTGTGCATAGTAATATTTCGTTTTCAATTATTTCACCATTGTAAATAAACAAAAGCACGCAAAATTTTTGAAATCAATCAACTATGCGCGACGAACACTGTACTATACCTATCTACTCATAAATGTAAAGATAGATTTTGCGCGCGGGCCACGTAGACACGATACGGCGTTGTCTCAAATTTCACACATTCAAACAGATTTCTTGCACACAGACTCACACCGATACACGCACCCATAAATAATCTGACATGTATAATAGAAGAAATATCACGCACACAGACAAAGGACAGAGGCACAGAGAGACACTGCCTACCAAAAGTGACATTTCAATACAGTTTAGTCCCGATATATATTTATGTTACGACTTGAATGCTAATTTTACGCGCTTAGATATCGCAGCGGCAGATCATTTTGTTAGGCGTTCGGAAGCGAATCACGAGACGCGAGTTCGTATCCTCTTAGAATCGAAGTTTCTTTTTGTAATGTTTTTTAAATTATTTAATAGAATATAAAGCGGTGCGGGTATATAATAAGGAACGAAAAAGAAAAGAGGACGTGTGAGGGACGTAGGTCGTACTTTGCGAAAGATAATAATTTAGCTATTATATTTTTCGATAGTAGGTATGTTTATTTTTTTAACACGGTCTGCGGCATATTAAATTAAAATCCATGGCTGCATGGATTTTAATTTAATATACTTAGGTACTTCCTACATAATCGTAAGATTCGTTTTGGTTATGGGAGTGAAATAGAATATATTTAGGAATATTTGAGCAATAATGCAATAATGAGTCAACAAAAATATAAATAATTCTGTGTTCACGCCATCTATCTCTTGTTATAGGCCCAGGCGAGACGTTTAAAAGATGCCCATGTCGGCAATTCAACTCAGTAAGTTAGTAAAGCTCCATCTAACAAAAAAAATCTTAATTTAGTTTGTCGCCTAGGCCCTATGCTGTGTTATACAAGAGATAGATGGCGTTAACACAGAATTATTTATATTTTTGTTGACTCATTATTGCATAGCAGTGCTCATTTATTCAAAAAAACATCAGTAAGTACAAATAAATAGACTTACTTGTGTTACAGTGTCAATACGTACAAACAAAAAGACTGTTACCCTACGACTCTAGAGATCTAAGAAATTTGCTTTTTTGCCTACCCTGATCAAAAAGTCTGTGCACGCCACTGCTCCATAGCCGTATATACGGCTCAACGCCACAGCTCTTAAATTTTTCAACTTACCCTCGTCGGAGACGTGGATACTTTATTGCAGACATACGAACATTGGATAGATTTCATCTCAAGTGCCTCCGTGAAATCATGAACTTTCATTGGTCTTATCGTTTGAGACACCAATGTTTTGCGTCGAGGTAAATTTTACGGGATTAGGCGTATCTAATGAAACGTCATTTACGCTGGAGTGGCCACGTAGTTAAGATGTCGGACGATAGAGTAGTAAAACGCATCATTTATTCTGAACTAGAGGAAGGCTAACTTCTCAGGTATAAAGATGGTCTGAAAAGACATGAAGGGATGTATAGTGGATCACCTTCACTAGGAAAATTTGGCTAAGCAACGAAGTACATGAAGACAAAATGTACATGACCTGGTACAGGTGTTCGAGGAGCAAAGGAGGCATGTATTGGATGCTAAGTGGGATGCGATTTAGAGCAGGCCAGGGTGGCCTGCTCCTAAATGCAATACAATTATGTAACTGGTACTCTTATGTCCACATTGCACTCGTATATACAGTACCAAAACAGGCTATAACATTAATGTTAGAATTCATAGTGTAATCACATGATTTGTAGAGTTTTTAATATAGACCGTAGATAAAATAGATGCAGTAACGTCTTTTCATTTTATGATTAAATACATTATTGTGCAAACAAATAAGACGGTTCTACGTAAATGCGTCTTTTCAACTTATTATATGTCAGAAATGACTTTCTTACTTCGTAAACATTATGACTTGCAGCAGAAGCGTCTTAATTAATAGTGAGATTTATATGGTTCTGATTGTTAAAGCCAGAATAAAAAAATATTGGTAGATGCGTCATTTTTTTCTGATCCCGATGGCGTATTTAACTCAATTATGAAAAAAATGTCAGTTACGTCTTTTTTCCTTATGACGGCAGTATATATTGCAAGCCTTTTATTATATCGATCATTCACTTAGTAGGTAGGTGATCGTTGGTTTTTAGGGATTAATATTATATAATTAATTAGCTAATTTAGTATTGCACATCTGTAATTAATAAAGTTTGTGTAATTTAACTAAATTCACCCGTAAAAACCAGTTAAAATTAAGGTTTCCTTAGTAATTTAGACAAATTTATTTAACGTAAAATAATAAGGTATTTTCAACTTGCATTGTTTAATTATTAAATCAATTCATTTACTTCGTAGATTTATTCACGGAATATTCTTAGAACTTACTACTAATATTACTAAAAACTTGTTACATTGCTTAAAATCATTTTTATTGTATAACGTTACAGGTTGATAAGACACCTGTTTCCCAAAAATGTCCAGTGACAAGGAGCTGATTAAAAAACGAGGCAGTTATAAAGGAAGGTTAACAGCATTCGCAACCTTTATAAATGGGTTAAAGGTTTCTTCATTGAGCCCCACCGACATCACCGAGTTGCAGTTGCGTGTTGATAGGATCAAGTCTATCTTTGAAGAGTATGATCAGGTACAATTACAAATTGAGTGCAGTGTCGATGATTTAGATGCACAGTTATCTGAAAGAAATTACTTTGAATCATCCTACTATAAGCTAATGTCTCAAGCTGAGGATATTCTGAATAAGTATTCTGTGGAAAAAGATAAGAAGTCCAGTATTTCTTCCAATAATTCTCGCTGTAATAACAGGCTCGTCAAACTGCCGACCATTCAATTACCTAAATTTAGTGGGGCATATGAGAATTGGCTGGAGTTTCATGATACCTTTTCAAGCCTTATACATACCAGTACTGAGATAGATGAAATAAATAAGTTTCACTATCTAAGGGCTTCCTTGGAAGGGACAGCTGCTCTGGTCATACAATCCATTGAATTCTCGGCTAAAAATTATGAAGTAGCTTGGAAGCTTCTCTGTGACAGGTTTGACAACAAACGTTTACTAATTAATAATCATGTTACAGCTTTATTTAATATCGAACCTGTAACAAAGGAGTCATCTCATACATTAAAGCGTCTTATTGACAGTTTAAATAAGAATTTACGCGCATTGGAGTCCCTTGGGGAACCAACCAGTCACTGGGATACACTTCTCATTCATATTATCAGTAATAAGTTAGATAATAAGTCGTTCTGTCAGTGGCAAGAATATAAAAATCAATTAGATAAGGAGAAAACGATCACGTTAGATTGTTTTGTGTCTTTTATGCGAAATCGTGCTAACCTGATTGAGACATTGGAATTATCTCGTGGGTCAAGTCAAGGACAATCCAACTCAGGCATTAAATCCAGTATAAAACACAAAACAATGGTTTCTATGCATGAAAATAGTAATAAGAACCGTAACTCATGTTCGAATCAAACATTGAAATCTTGTCCTATGTGTAAAAGTAATGAACACTGTCTTAATTCTTGTTTGCAGTTCTTAGCGCTTAGCAATGAATCCCGTTATCAATTACTAATTTTAATTACTATTAATCAATGAGCGGACTGTAAAACTATAGGATGCTTTTTATCAAAATTAAAACTAGAATTGCCTAAACGACCTCCAACACGCATTATATTATCATTGTTTAAAAATACTGTAAATTTTAATAATGGACTCTTTTTTGGTAATTCTTGTTTCCATAATAACAAATTATATTCAGGAAATGACTCTGCCTGTGATAATCTAATGAGTACATTTAACGCATTTTGCAACCTTTGTGCCTGCCATCTTTTTTTCTGTATTCGCTCCCATTTTGTGTGCACCGCAGCATTCCAATAAAAAATTATATTTCTAAAAGGTATTTGATTGATATTCCCAATCACATGCTAAGGTTGATGAATCAGTAAAACAAAACTTAGTAGATTTTAATCGTTTCTCTAATTTTTCACGCCTGCAACGCTCTGTTGCTTACATGTTACGTTTTATTAATAAGTGCAAAGGGTGTCAATTACCTGAACAGTATTTAACACAAAATGAGCTGCAAAATGCGTTAAATGTACTCATTAGATTATCACAGGCAGAGTCATTTCCTGAATATAATTTGTTATTATGGAAACAAGAATTACCAAAAAAGAGTCCATTATTAAAATTTACAGTATTTTTAGACAATGATAATATAATGCGTGTTGGAGGTCGTTTAGGCAATTCTAGTTTTAATTTTGATAAAAAGCATCCTATAGTTTTACAGTCCGCTCATCGATTAACAAAATTATTATTTAATTATGAACACAAGAAATTAATGCATGCCGGCCCTCAGTTACTTTTAGCTTCCATTAGGGAAAGATATTGGCCCATAGGAGGCCGCAATTTAGCTAAGACTTGTTATCACCAATGTTTACGCTGTAGTCGTTTAAAAGGCCAAGTTGTAGCCCCACTTATGGGAAATTTACCCCAGAGTCGTGTTTCTCCTGCAGGGTATCCCTTTGATAGTGTAGGTGTGGACTACGCAGGACCTTTAGCGGCAGTCAGTAGGCAAGGTCGTGGCTCTCGTATAGTTAAGGTATACATAGCCATTTTCATATGCTTCAATACCAAGGCGGTTCATTTAGAATTAGTGGGTGATTTGACGAGTCAGTGTTACATCTCGGCATTACATCGTTTCATAGCGCGTCGTGGAAAGCCACAAAATATTTATTCAGACAACGGCACATCGTTTGTGGGTGCTTATAATGAGTTGTCAAGATTTTTAAAGGACAACTGCAACTCCATTGGTGAAAGTGTGGCTAATGAAGGAATACGGTTCCATTTTATAACGGCATATGCACCACACTTTGGGGGACTTTGGGAGGCAGGTGTCAAATCAGCCAAGTATCATTTGGTCAGAGTGCTGGGAAATTGTCACATAACGTATGAACATTTTAACGCAACAATTATTCAAATCGAGGCAATACTTAATTCTCGACCGCTCACGCCATTGTCACCAGACCCTGAAGATTTGACCCCTCTCACACCCGGCCATTTTTTGATTGGCCGACCACTCACCGCAATGCCCGAAAGAAATTATGAAAATTGCTCCTTCAATCATTTGACACGTTTCCAACGCATTCAACAGCTCCGTCAGCACTTTTGGATACGTTGGAGTAAGGAGTATGTTGCTGAACTCCAACAAAGGACGAAGTGGAGGACGAACAACGAACCACTTAAATTGAATTCCTTAGTTGTCCTCAAAGAGGACAATTTACCGCCACTAAAATGGCGACTTGGTCGTGTTGTCGCTGTTCATCCTGGATCTGATGGAATAAGTAGAGTGGTTGATATCAGAACAAGCACTGGAATTGTAAAAAGAGCATTCAGCAAGATCTGCCCTCTACCTGATCTTTCAACGTGATGTCGTCGATTGAAAGGCAAGCTTCCAACGCCCGGGGGTATATGTTCAGAAGCGCCTGATGAAATATTAGCTGCATGCATAACTTTCTGTTGCGTTTAGCTTTAACGTAACTATAACTTTTTTTTTTAATAAAATAAATCAACCTACACAAAGCAACTTGTCTGCATCGTAATTTGCATTTTAATTACCCTTATACCTAAAATACCCCAAGACACACCTGTCGATGTCAGTGCTAGCTGTGCTATTCCTATCACCTACGGAACAATGTATTATTTACCTGGCAATACAATTTACGTGTTAAAATATAATGTACCTACACATTATATAAGTTTCTACAAGTGAGCTGAGTAATAACAGTTCACTGGTTTCTACCAATAATACTTAGTTTCGATTTATGTAAACATTTTGTACTTACGGAAATAAACTATTTAAAAAAAAATAAAAACCGACTTCAAAGTAAATTATCTAAAAAGCATAAAATAACGAAAATATTATTGAAGTTGGTGTTAGCGTACCTGCTGTGTATATTCTGCACCAACTTCAATAATATTTTCGTTATTTTATGCTTTTTAGATAATTTACTTTGAAGTCGGTTTTTATTTTTTTTAAATAGTTTTTCAACACTTTTTAGTGACTTATTTTACCAAGATAGGTATCAGCACTATCACGCAACTCGAACGTCTACATTACAGTAACTTACTGAAAACATAAAAAGTTTATATCTCTTAAACTACTGGACCGATTTTGATGAAATTTGTACTCTACCCTAAGTTGAAAGATACTCTAACTATTGCAAAAAGAATTTTCGAAATCGGACTTGTAGTTTCTGAGAAATCCGTGGACAAACCTACATACATACATACATACATACATACATACACTCGTGAAATTTGGTAAATTCGTTTAGAAGCCCACATAGACTAACATATATGAATATTACGCATTTTTATTAATATTACATACATACGCGTCGAATACAGAACCTCCTTTTTTGAAGTCGGTTAAAAACAGACGTGTCAGACTTACGATAATTATTGCATGTACCGATTGTTATTTAATAAAAGATTATAATACTAAACTTGATATTTTATAAAGCAATCCCACAACTTTTGGGAATACTATGCTGATATTTCCGGGCTAACCGCCGAATAAGATGAGTTATAGTTTAAAAAAATGGTTAATTTTTATGTAACAATGTGCATAAATATCAGCCTCCTAATCAATCTTGGGAACGAAAATAGGAAAAGAGGAAAAGGTATCAAATACAATAGAATCGATTATCGATTATAGATTATCGTGGATGTGTTCAAGAAAAAGTATAAAATCTCTATTTTGAAGCATGCCGTTAGCATTATAATAAAATAAAAGCAAATTAATCTATCGAAATCAATGAAAATAAGTATACAACATAAAATCTATGAAATATAATGCAAAAATCTATTTATACGTGTAGTTTACACATCGAGTAATCAATTCGATTAATTCTGCATTTTTAGTCTGTTGAAATCGTAGTGAAAATATCCTAAACCTATGGTTGAAATCTGACCTTTACAACGTGACAGATCCCAACTCCATTTATCTATGAAATCACTCGTTCGTTTCGTATCGTTTTGTGCGTTTGCGTTTTGAGTGTCTTCTTAATTTGTTATACCTCAACTACTGCTTTTATTCCACGGAATTCTGATCTTGCTTTACTTGTACGACCCTCGCATTTACACCGGACACGACGAAGCTTGCTTACCCGACTGACTGGGATTTGTTAACCGTCTGGTCGAATTTGGATTGTTGATATGGATCGATGTATAAATTGTGGAATAGATACTAGTCGCTGTAATACATTAGGCTGACGTGCCTTATATGATGAAAGGGTACTTTCAGTGATTCGTCAATGGCTTGCACCACAACCTGTAAGATCTCACTCACCTCCGTCATAATTATATGTAGGTATGTATGTAGGTATTAACCTATAAGCTTTGATACCAAATACCTACCTACCTACCAAAGAACTACCCACTGCATTGTTGGCAAACGGACTGTAGGCTGCTGCGCCCATATAATGACTATCATATGGGCCTATGACCTTAGCTGGGCCTGATACCAAGACAATATAGTACCACCTGCCCAATTTTTAGGTTAACTATTAATCATAATTTAAGATGAATAATAAAGGTATATATAACACGTGCCTTTTATTTAAAACCATGAAAAATAATAACTATTTACCTAAAAGCACAAAAACCCCGACTGCAAACAAAATAGATTTAAACTTAACGTATGTATGTATTTATTTGAAGTAGTCTATTTAAACCGTGGCTAAGAGGAAGTGGAAGTGGGCGGGCCATATATGCCGTAGACAGGACGAGAGATGGGCAAGAAAGATACTGGAGTGGAGACCGCGCACGGCTCACAGAAGCGTCGGCAGACCACTAGTCAGATGGTCTGATGACCTAGTTATGGTAGCCGGACGAAGCTGGATGAGGAAAGCTCAAGACCGAAAAGGGTGGCATGCATTGGAGGAGGCTGTCACTCAGCATTGGGTGACAACAGGCTGAAGAAAGAAGTCTAATTAGACCCTTATTAGATTTTTTTACTGTATGAGAGGACTTGTTGGTCCAGTGGTTGGTCACTCAGACCCAATAGGTCGTGGGTTCGCTTTCCACCTTCTGTCTGGGTGTTATTTATCTACTTAAATATGTATTTACAAAAAAAAAGTATATAAGTATTAGTATCAGTTGTCTGGTTTCCATAGTACAGGCTCTGCCTAGTTTGGGATCGGATGACCGTGTGTGGATTCTCCCAAGATATTATTATTATTATACCTACTTACTTACTTTTTTTACTTGGTGGTAGGTTCCTTGTGCAAGGAACCGTCCAGGTAGGTACCACCGCAGTGTCAGATATTCTGCCGCCAAGCAGTAGTGTGTAAACATTGCTGTGTTCCGGTGTAAAGGGCACTGTAGCTGGTGAAATTACAGGACACAAAGACTTAATATCTAATGTCTTAAGGGTCTGCAACGCGCTAGCGATTCTTCTGGTGTTGCTAGCGTCTATAGGCTGCGGTGACTGCTTACCAACAGGCGGCACGCATGCTTGCTTGCCACCTTGGTGGTATAAAAAAAAATAAGCATGTATTTGTGCACATCATGTATTGTATCACTTGTCTGGTTACCATTGTACAGGGTCTGTCTAGTCAGTAATCAGATGGCCATGTGAATTATGTATATGATGTCCCAGGACATTATTATTATACAGCCATGTCCCTTGCACAACTAAGAGCAATCTAACGATTTAGCATAAGTTAAACCGCTAAGCTTAGTAGGTAGTTCCAAAGAAATAAACATTGCGTATGTACGCTAGAAAAACATAACCTTCCTTCTGGCGCAGTTGAGTAAAAATCCCTTTATGGCCAATATCTGAAATATCCTACTATTGTGTACAATGAAATACATAAAAATATCCACAGCACATAAAAATCAGGTGATAAACTATAAGCTTTTCATATCATAACCTCACTTTTGCTTAGTGGCTTATAACTCTGTTCTCAGATTGTCCAATTCTTCAGAATTTTTAGAGATTGTCTGGTATTATGTTAGCTATAGTTTGACACTATTTTCATCTTTTTCGATGCATGAAACTGTGTAGCCCGAGAATGCATGAAACTGTATCTATCTCCTTCAGGTATGTTGTTGCAATTATTTTTGAAAGCTTTGACCGACATTCCATCCAGCTCAACCATGCAAAGCCTTCCACTAGCTGGACTGGCGACATTGTGCAAGACGCAGGTAACCGGTGGATGCAAATAGCCAATTGTCGTTTATTACGTTATTTATATATCTTTTTTTTATATATCTTGGGACAATCCACACACGGTCATCCGATCCCAAACTAGGCAGAGCCTGTACTATGAAAACCAGACAACTGATACTAATACTTATATACTTTTTTTGTAAATACATACTTAAATAGATAAACAACACCCAGACACTTGGCGGGAATCGAACCCACGACCCATCGGTTAGCAGGCAGGGTGTCTGACCACTAGGCCAACGGGCCCGTCTAATTTGCCCGGCCGTTATAAACCAAACTAAGTAGCCTCTGTGGTGCAGTGGGAAATCTCTTGCTTTGCAAACTGGAGGTCGCGGGTTCCAATAATGCCTGGGGCAGCAACTTTGTGTAGTTCTTCCTTACTGGCTAGGACAACGCAGGCCGATCACCTTATTGTCTGTTAAGTAGTATGATCCATGCGTCGGATGGGCATGAAAAAGTCGGTCCTGCCCTGCGCCTAACCTCTTCCCCGGTCGTCTTCCGTTCCATCGGATTGTGAGAGGTATAAAGGAAGAGAAAGATAGTGCACTTGTTTCGACGCAAGCGCTTGTGCACTATAATACCTCGCGCAGATGGCTGATCTTGTGAAATATTGACCGCTGTGGTCATACCTATCGACCAGAAGGACATTATTATTATATTATTTATAAAACTAATACACTAAGGCCTCTGACCTCCACTTGAGATCATGAGGTTATCGACGTTACATGATAGTTATGTATAAGTTTAACGGATATCATTGCGAGTTAGACCACTGAACAATAATGACTTCAACATTGAAACTCAGAATTGTGTTTATTTTTTTATTAATTTATATTATTCGTGATATTGTGTACAGTAAAAGTGTACCTAGCAACAGTGCTACTTTAGAAAACATAGTGCACGGGACCACCACTGCTTCTTCCCCACTGGAGTACGTCAACAATCGAAGTCTGGAATCATCAAAAATTCAGTTTGGACGAAACGCGGTGTCTCTACTTGGTCTACTACCAAGCTGTACATATAGTACAAGAGAATGCCCAAATCCAAGTGACGGAAGAGACAAAAATGGCAAATGTGTAAAAAAATCTGTACTTCAAACATAAAGCAACAAAATGGCATGTTGTTTTTATAAGATACTAGCAGCTCGTCATGGCTTCACACAGCAAGGTTGTAAGCCTAGTATAACAATATGACCGATACGACCACAGCGACCTATCTTCCACATGAGCAGCAGCAGCATCTCATCATCATCAGCCGGAACACGTGCACTACTGAACATAGGCCTCCCACTTAGTGAGGGTTGCCTTAATTTTTACGTCCCCATCCGACGCATTAATTTAGACAGTGCAGTTTAGAGCGATGCAACAGACATGAACGACTGTCGCGGTTATAGTCACACCGGACATGGACTGTAATATCAGCCACGAAATATCAAAGTAGATTCTAATCAAGTTCCCGAATTATAAGTGCAATTACAGCGTTAAATAGCATAGCAGCGGCCGCACCAGCCTAAAAGTACAATTTATCCAGCTGCGTTATGCGTACCACCGAAAGAATAATGTATTATTATATAACTGGCATTACAATTTTCGTGGGTGTAAAAAAATGTACACATTATACCGGTTTTTTTTTTCTGTTCTATATTTACATCGTAGTTCATAATCTAAACAAAAAAAATTGTTCATTTATTGGGTAAAAATTGGGTTAAAAATTACGGAAAATGTGTTCACCATGCGCACGGCATTGATAGGGGGGGCAGGTGCCCGCGTATGTATGTAATATTAATAAAAATACGAAATATTAATATTATGTTAGTCTATGTGGGCTCCTAAACAAATTTACCAAATTTTATGAGTGTATGTATGTATGTAGGTTTGTCCGTGGATTTCTCAGAAACTACAGGTTACTTACCCATTTCGAAAATTGTTTTTGCAATAGTTAGAGTATTTTTCAACTTAGGGTAAAACTTTTTATGTTTTCAGTAAGTTACTATAACGTAGACGTTCGAGTTGCGTGATAGTGCTGATATCTATTTTGCTAAAATAAGTCACTAAAAAGTGTAAAATAAACTATTTTAAAAAAAACCGACTTCAAAGTAAATTATCTATAAAGCATCAAATAACGAAAATATATTGAAGTCGGTGTCAGCTCGTGCTAGCCTTAGCTAACATGATGTGCTAGCACCGACTTCAATATATTGTCGTTATTTTATGCTTTTTACATAATTTACTTTGAAGTCGGTTTTTTTAACCGGCTTCAAAAAGAAGGTTCTCTAGTTTTCGCGTATGTATGTAATATTAATAAAAATGTGTAATATTCATATACTTATGTTAGTCTATGTGGGCTTCTAAACAAATATACCAAATTTTACGAGTGTATGTATGTATGTAGGTTTGTCCACGGATTTCTCAGAAACTACATATCCGATTTCGAAAACTCTTTTTGCTAGAGTTTGAATATTTTTCAACTTAGGGAAGAGTACAAGTTTCATCAAAATCGGTCTAGTAGTTTAAGAGATATATACATTTTATGTTTTCAGTAAGTTACTGTAACGTAGACGTTCGAGTTGCGTGATAGTACCTATTTTATTTAGTAAAATAAGTCACTAAAAAGTTTTAAATAAACTATTTTAAAAAACATAAAAACCGGCTTCAAAGTAAATTATCTAAAAAGCATAAAATAACAAAAATATGTTGAAGTCGGTGCCAGCGCCGCGTATGTATGTAATATTAATAAAAATACGAAATATTATTATTATGTTAGTCTATGTGGGCTTCTAAACAAATTTACCAAATTTTATGAGTGTATGTATGTATGTAGGTTTGTCCGTGGATTTCTCAGAAACTACAGGTCCCATTTCGAAAATTGTTTTTGCAATAGTTAGAGTATATTTCAACTTAGGGTAAAACTTTTTATGTTTTTCAGTAAGTTACTATAACGTAGACGTTCGAGTTGCGTGATAGTGCTGATATCTATTTTGCTAAAATAAGTCACTAAAAAGTGTAAAATAAACTATTTAAAAAAAAAACGACTTCAAAGTAAATTATCTAAAAAGCATAAAATAACGAAAATATATTGAAGTCGGTGTCAGCTCGTGCTAGTCTTAGTTAACATGATGTGCTAGCACCGACTTCAATATAGTTTCGTTATTTTATGATTTTTAGATAATTTACTTTAAAGTCGTTTTTTTTAATTAGTTTATTTTTATTTTCAACACTCTTTAAGTATCTATGCAAAATCTACATATTAGTTCCTAAAAAATCTGTATAACTTCCTATCATACTTGTATCCATTTATGTAAACATTTTTGTATTTATCACTACTTACTAATATTAATTCAGCTAACTGATAGTAGGAATAAACTAATGTTGCTTCAATAATTTTTTACTTCTATTCCCATCCCCATCCAGAGATAGATGCAGTTACATCCAACACATTAGCTATATATGTTTGCTAGTTAACAAGACATTATTTATTAGCTTTCCACAGCCCGGTAATTTCCCCAGCTACCTACAGTCCTCTTTCGTTCTACCGGATAAGATGGACAAGAGAGCAGCATGTTCAAGGACACCTCAGGGAAGTTTGGTGCCGCGCTTCTTTTTACCCGACTACGGAACGGAGGGAGGGTTATGATTTTAACAAGAATGTATGTATGTATGTATGTTCATCTGTTCCCGAATATCTTCTAATCTACTTAACATAATTGGACAAGAAGGGTGTCGTTAGAAGCGTCTTGATTGTCCGCTGGTTATAGGCTATATAATATTACATTAAATTCAATGTGGCGCCATCTACAGGACAAAAACTTCTGAAGTAAAACAAAAATATTTATTGATTAAGTTGATTTCTGTTGCCCAAGCCTGATCGTGTAAAGTAAATAATCATCATCATCAATATATATAAAAGGAGATGTCCTGACTGATTGACTTATTGACTGACTGACAGACAACGCACAGCCTAAACCGCTGGCTCTAGAGACTTGAAATTTGGGAGGTGTATTCTTCTGAATACCTAAACGCACACTAAGAACAGAATTTTCAAAATTCGCATCCTAAGGGGTCCAAATAGGGGGTTTAAGTTTAATAAAAAAAGCGTTATAATTCATGAACGGTTGGTACTAGAGCCATGAATTTTCACACGCAGACGCCTCAAAAAAAATAAACAATAACGTGTTTTTGCATTTCTCGAAATTTTCTAAGTAGAAGTCACAGGACCTCATTTTTTGTGAAAAATAAATATTTTACAATTTCTTAACACATTTCACTGTTTTCCGATACAATATGATAGATAGGATTAAGACAAAGTCATGTTTAAGAAATTATGAGGGTTTTAAGGTCAAAATAGGAACCCTAAGTTAAAAATCTCGTGTGTGGTGTCTTTTAAAAGGTAATTGAAAACCGTTTTTTCATGATATAAGCGGTAGGCATGAGTTATATAATGGGTATTAAAACTAAAATACGACATCGATGTTTAAAATTTGAATCTGATATGATTTCAATAGTGATGGGAAAAATCATATTGTTTAGATAAACTATTTTGCTAACTGCTGCGTTAGCTCAAGTGTGGCTTCTAAGTGCATGCAAGGTTTCAATTCAATAAGAGGCTGCCGAGAGTCAGGCTGCCACCTAAAAAAAAAAAAAAGTTGCTGCCTCGCTCCTCAGACATAAGCCCCGACAAATAACGGGCCACCTTCGGAGTTGTTGGTTGGACGTTTGGCTTGTGGGCCCTAGAGGTCCATTGAGTACGGGGCGTTTTAGTAGTTAAGATACTCCGGTTCGGAGCTAGGTACCGAATCAAACAAAAAACAAAAATCCGGTCAACTACGAGTCTGACTCGCGCATCGAGGATTCCATACCTTCTTTGCGCGTATTAAAGTTATTTTAATCATCAATCATCAATATGTATAAAAGGAGATGTCCTGACTGATTGACTGACTGACAGACAACGCACAGCCCAAACCGCTGGCTCTAGAGACTTGAAATTTGGGAAATGTATTCTTCACTATACGAAAATGCACACTAAAAACGGAATTTTCAAAATTAGTATCCCAAGAGGTCCAAATAGGGGGTTTTATATTTTATAAAAAAGCGTTATAATTCGTGAACGGTTGGTACTATAGCCTTAAATTTTTACACGCAGACTCCTCAAATAAAATGAATAATTACGTGTTTTTGCATTTATCTAAATTTTCTAAGTAGAAGTCACAGGACCTCAATTTTTGTAAAAAAAAAAATAATATTTTACCATTTCCTAACACATTTCACTATTTTCCGATACAATATGATAGATTGGTTTAGGACGAAGTCAGATTTAAGAAATTATGAGGGTTTTGAGGTCAAAATAGGACCCCTAAGTTAAAAATCTCGCGTGTGGTGTCTTTTAAAAGGTAATTGAAAACCGTGTTTTTATGATATAAGCGGTAGGTATGAGTTATATCATAGTCTCTCTGTCTGCCAGTCGGTCCCTCATCACTGAGGATCGTGACTCCGCTGTGCACACTCATGTATATTAGCTGTGATCCGCCTCCATTGAGCCCGATCTTCTGCCAGGTGAAGGGCAGAGCTGACAGATCGCTCCACTATCTCGGAGGTCTGATCTATATCATAGTATGAGTTATATGTTGTGTTTGCCCCCTGACATAATGCTGAGCTTGCGACCTTTTAGCCACGACTATTAATATATTATAAAATTGTTAGTAAATAAGTCCTTCTTTGTAATTAAGTCAGTGAACTAATAAATGTTTCTTCTTCTACTTCTTCTATGGGTTTTAAAACTAAAATACGACATCGATGTTTAAAATTTGAATTTGATATGATTTTAAAAGTGATGGGAAAAGATTATATGGTTTAGTTAAACTATTTTGCTAACTGCTGCGTTAGCTCGAGTGTGGCTTCTAAGTGCACGCAAGGTTTCAATTCAATAAGTGGCTGTCGAGAGTGTTCGCAAACGCACGTATCCTGCACCTCGCGCACCCGCGTCGATATGACGTCTAAAAAAAAAAAACTGCCGCCTCGCTCCTCAGCCATAAGCCCGGACAAATAACGGGCAATCTTCGGAGTTGTCGGTTGGACGTTTGGGTTGTGGGCCCTAGATGTCCATTGAGTACGGGGCGTTTTAGTAGGTAAGATACTTCGGTTCGGAGCTAGGTACTGAATCAAACCAAAAAAAAAACCGGTTTAGTGCCAGTCTGACTCGCGCATCGAGGGTTCCATCCATACCT
This sequence comes from Furcula furcula, assembly GCA_911728495.1. NCBI lineage: Eukaryota > Metazoa > Arthropoda > Insecta > Lepidoptera > Notodontidae > Furcula > Furcula furcula. The sequence goes on along the minus strand of OU452264.1, from coordinate 3,218,352 downwards.
TCTTTGCACGTATTAAAGTTATTTTAATCATCAATCATCAATATGTATAAAAGGAGATGTCCTGACTGATTGACTGACTGACAGACAACGCACAGCCTAAACCGCTGGCTCTAGAGACTTGAAATTAGGGGAGGTGTATTCTTCACAATACGTAAACGCACACTAAGAACGAAATTTTCAAAATTTGCATCCTAAGGGGTCCAAATAGAGGGTTTCATGTTTTATAAAAAAGCGTTATAATTCATGAACGGTTGGTACTAGAGCCTTGAATTTTCACACGCAGATGCCTAAAAAAAATAAACATATACGTGTTTACGAAATATATTTAGTAAAACTAAGTAATTATTACAGCGATACTAACTTAATTTTAATAATTCTACGTGGTTTGTAACGAATTATAAAGCCCCAAAATAAATAAAATAAAAAATAAGTTTTAAAAACTAAAACCCGACTACGCATAAAATCGCAGTCTAAAAAGTAGAAAACAAGAAAATATTTCTTGTCAGATATACTTAACTACCAACGCCTTAAGCAATTAATTATCGTCTAGTAAGTAGATAATTTGTATATTTCAATTTAGCGTATTATAAGTATAATTACTATAGATTGTAGCCGTAGTCGCATGCCACCTTGCTAATGTCGAATATGGCCAATGTTATATTGTTCCGTTGGGAACACAAAATTCAGGATGCACTTCGATGACTAGCAGCTGACCAGAGGTTCTAGACAAGATGCAATCGCTTCATAGCGAATCTATTTCTTCATTCGCTAATGGTGTCAATTCCCTACAATTTGTCACGTGATTTTTCGATGACTTATGTCATTCTCATACATTTTTAAACTTTCTATTAGCGATAGCGCTTGTAGAATGTTACATTGTCTAGGGGGACAGATCGCCGACTTATGTATATAAGACAACGCCACGACGGATCGTCAGGCATCAGTGGCATGCGACTACGGATACAATCTATAGTAATTATACTTATAATAAGTACGCTAAATTGAAATATACAAATTATCTACTTACTAGACGATAATTAATTGCTTAAGGCGTTGGTAGTTAAGTATATCTGACAAGAAATATTTTCTTGTTTTCTACTTTTTAGACTGCGATTTTATCCGTAGTCGGGTTTTAGTTTTTAAAACTTATTTTTTATTTATACTATCAAGGTGGCAAGCAAGCATTCAGCCCGCCTGATGGTAAGCAGTCACCGCAGCCTCTAGTCGCTAGCAACACCAGAAGAATCACTAGCGCGTTGCGATTTTAAGTTGTGTCCGGTAATTTTACTAGATGCCCACCCATTGTAACTGACAATAATAGAATATATCTAATTTATATTTTATTACAACACATACAAACTATTTATTAATTTCGACAATAACTGTTTATCGTATTTATCGTTCTTCTTCGTCAGCGCAGCGTAAACCGGTATATCGAATATATCGATAAGCGTTCCTGGGAGCGGGCCATCCCTATCCAGTTTTGGGTCCGCGTTCTTTTTTTTTATTTCTTCCACCACGGGCTGTAGGTTGCACCAAGAACAGCCATCGGAACCCTTCGGTTTGATGTAGCGGAGTGAATGTTTTGATAAAACATCGAAATTATCACTTAATTGTGATGATATAATTAATAGGATTACAAGCGACATTTCATTATAATATCTGTAAAAAAGAAGGTACCTAATATCTCCTCTTTAATTAATGAAGTTAGTAAATAATTACAAATTAATTTGCGCCTCAAGAAATAGATTATTTTTCGAGATTTCAAGTTTATTTGAAATGGAGTATACCTATAGTAATTCATCATATCCACATCCAAATATCCACTGTTGAATAAAGGCCTCCTCCTTAGAAGGGAGGGGTTGCCATAATCCCCAAGTTTGGCAGGCGGCTTGGGGATCGCAGTATTGGTGGTAGGTGATTCAATAGAAAGCCGCTGCTGCCCGTCTTCTTGTTTTCCCTTAGTCGCCTCTTACGGACAGCCAACGGGAGGAGATGGGAGGGTGCTATTCTTACCCGAACACCCCACGGGTGATTTATACTTGATACTGAAGAATTAAATATAGGTGGTAGTTGGAAAAGTGATGATAGTTTTGGTACGAAAAAAACCAAGGCTGCTCTATGGCCTAAGTATACGTACCACAGAACAAAAATCAGTACAAGTACTATAGAATGCTTGATTCAAGTAAGAACTCGTAGGCACAGGTAAGAACATCAACATACATAAATATCAGGTAAACGACAGTAGGTACCATACCGTCAGCTGTATTTATCGACATTTGCGCTTGTGACAGATCAAAGTCATCACTACTTATCACTTACATATCAATATTACTCTTATAATATAACATTAAATAGTTCATTTTTTTTTTTTTTGGGAATGATAGACGCTGTTAACCGCAGATGGCTATTGCAGCTTCACCGGACAATAGGAGGCGAGCGCTTGAAGCGCTCTAGCCTTTACGGCAGAAGTAGCGACGAGCACAAGGGCACCTCAGGGAGGCACGGCCTCGGCTTGGGCTGTCGCTTAAGAGAGGGCTGAGTTTACCACCGGTTCACAACGCGCCCCCACTGAGAAGAACCGGCAAGAAACTCAGTGGGGTGATGCACGTCGTTGCGGTCGCATACGTACGACCCTTCCGAGACCGGTGTCTGATAGCTAGTGTAGCATACGGTTGTCGGGGAGGGGTCGGCGCATCCCGGTCCAATAGGACCGTCATGGGGTCAGGAGGGTCGAGCAGTACGTGCCGTGGTCTGCGGCGCGAGTCAGAAGGACTAGCGGCGTAATCGGTGGCGGCGCGGATTAAACTGTTCGCGTGACGGGACGCGGATTCAAAGTAGCGTTTCGACGCTTCTTTGAGGAACTTACGAAGGGGATCTAATTTGAAATCGGAATGCAGATCTACGTTCCGCATGTACCACGGGGCACCGACGGCGCGACGGAGGAAACGATTCTGGATAACCTGGAGGCTATCGATATGGGTGCGGGCGGCGTGCGCGAAAACTACACTCGCGTAAGTCATGATAGGGCGAATGCAAGCTTTGTATAATGTCAACTTATTTCTAAGCGACATTTTACTCCGCTTGCAGAGAAGGGGATACAGGCGACCTAATACGAAAGCCGCTCGATTGCGGACGGACCTAATGTGCGGGCCGAAAGTCATGCGGGAGTCCAAGGTGACTCCGAGGTACTTAACCTTCCTAGTCCAGGGGATAGGGCGATTGAATAGGGATATTGGAGCTAGTCGTCTGTTGGGCCGAAGGCTCCGCGCGGAGAACATATTGGCGGGTCCCCGGGAGAAGACCACCGCGGCACTCTTCTCCGGGTTCACCTCTATGCGCCACGTACGGAACCATTGACCCAGGGCGTCGACTGCGGCTTGAAGAGCACGCGTTAAAAAGGACATGTTCCTATGGGAATAGTAGAGAGCGGTGTCATCCGCGTAAAGGGCGAGTTGGACTCTGCTCGAACGAGGAATGTCGTTCGTGAACAGGCTGAACAAGAGGGGAGAGAGCACGGAGCCCTGAGGGACTCCGGCCTGTATAGGATGAGGCGAAGAAAACGTACCTTCGACCCGGTATCGAAAGGTACGATTCGAGAGAAAGTCTCGTATGATGAGTACGAGCCTATCGGGGACTCCTAACTGGAAGAGCTTGTATATCAAGCCGTTGTGCCAGACCTTGTCGAAGGCCTTGGCAACATCGAAGAATAGGGCGCCTGTGTAGACGGGCTTGGGCTGGTTGAGCCCGGTCAGGATGTGCTCCGTGAGGCGGTGCACCTGGTGGACGCAAGAGTGTCTGGTTCGAAAGCCAAACTGCTCGTCAATAAGGATATTATTAGAACTGACAAAGTCTTTGAGTCTCGCTAATAGCAAGCGCTCATAGAGTTTGCCGAGAGACTTGAGAAGGCTGATAGGCCGGTAGCTCGCAGGGCTGCTGCGAGGCTTACCCGGCTTAGGGATACCTACTACATCCGCGTCTTTCCATTCGGCAGGAAAGACGCAGTGGGACATGGCTGCGTTGAAGATAGTCACTAAAAGACATATCAGATGGACAGGGAGAACCTTGAGAACGCGATTGGAGATGCCGTCGGAGCCCGGTGCTTTCTTCGGCTTAAGGCCTTTGATCAGGTCTTCCACCTCGGTTTGCGTGACCGGGGAGAGGGATTCGGTGGGAGGGAGTGAGGACCTGCGCTCTACTTCCCTATCCACAAGATCGAGGTGCGCCGGATCGACGGGAGCGGAGCTGGGTGTGCACTGACTCTCTAGAGAGTCAGCGAGAACCTCAGCCTTCTCGTCGTCCTCGAACGCGGGTGGGTCGCCTGAAGGGCGGGTCAAGGGGGGCATGGTAGCTACGGTGTCGGTTTTGAGGGATCTCGCGAGCCGCCAGTAAGCCTGGTGTGACGGCGAGATCTCCTCTAGAAACCCTCCCCATCGAGCCTCCCTGAGTTCCGCGATGCTGCGCTTCACGTCCCTCTGCAAAGCACGCATGCGGACCCGATTGGCATCGGTGGGGTAGGAGTCGTACATTAAATAGTTCAATTTACCTGCCTCGTAGAGGAAAATCTGCCCACGATTTTTTTATTATTTTTTAAATTCAACACATCTGTTTTTACAGGGTAACCTAATGCAACAGTGTGGTACCTTAACTTAATACACATAATGTCACTAAATGTGAATTCATTCAAAGTACAGGAAAACAGGTCAATCCTTTCCGCCACTTGATTGAGTGTCCGCAGCATTTGTCCGCAGATTTGTTTAAAGGGACCGTAGTCTAACGCGCCCTCTATTCTTAATATATAAACTCTATGATACGTACCCATCTAATCTCTTTCAAAATAACTAACTTTTATTCCCATTCAAACGTAGCAAGTGTGGTAGTTACCATTTTATAATAACATAGCAAAATATTTGTGTTACTAATTAATTACGCTGTATGTTTGGTTTCGTTTGTATGTTTATGTACGCTGTTTAATTTACAAGTAGAAACATGTGAGGTTTGAATTTCTTCAAGATAATTATGTTGCAGGCATGTTGTTGTTACTGTCATTTTGAAATGTAACTTAGTTTTTTTTTTATTTATTATCATTTCACTTGTAGTCGTAAACGAGTGTCCTAATAGAACGCGATCCCGCAATCATCGCAACAAAATCTCAAACATATGAACTTCAAACTAGTGTCCTAACTGATATCGCACGATGATCGCGTCGCGTCGAGAGAGTGGGGTGAGGGATACCAGAGCTTACCCAGGTTCCCGGGAAACTAAAATGTGAACCTCGGCGGCGGACTCAAGAGCAAGGAACTGAGGGGTCCGCGGGGTTTTAGTGGGTAAGAATCCCACATACCCCGATTGACCTCTACTGGTTCTGGGGACCTATTAAATTTTTCCCCAGGTTCCCGGAGACCTATCAAATGATTCCTTTGAGTCCGCCGCCGGGGTCACATTGTAGTCCCCCGGAAACCTGGGACCCAGGTATGCGGGATTCTTGCCCACTAAAATCCCCGCAGCTGTCATATCACACCTGGGTTGTCCTGTGGGATCTGCACCAGGTCCTTCTTCACACGTGCCGATGAGACAGCTGCGGGGGTTTTATTGGGTAAGAATCCCACATACCCGGGGTATGTGGGATTGACCACCCACAGAACCTGGGCAACTATTGACGGTTTCCTCAGTTTCCCTACTGAGGGACACCTGGTGACGATTCCGCCGGAGAGCCCAGATCCCGTTCTCATGTGTAGATGAGACAGCCACAAGGGCTTTAGTGGGTAAGAATCCCACACATCTGATTGACCCTCCAGGTCCTGGGGTCCTGTTGAAGATTTCCCCATATGGCGGCGACTCCGAGGACGATGGTGGAGCTGCTACTCCCGTCCCCGTGAGCACGGTGATGGTGGACTACAAAGGGGCCGTGAGTTAGACTAGTGTTGATCAATCGATTATAAACACATATTAGTTTTTTTTTATTTCATAGGTGATTATTGTATTTTTAGTATATTGAGAATACCCCCTAAATATACCACTCAAAATATTATACCCTTAAGAAAACCCCTACAGTCATTTTTTCTCCCTAAATCTAAGGTAAAAACAAAAATTACAGATTTCTTGAAAAAAATGAATACATGTATTACGTGAAATTCTTATTTTGTTATAATATGCTATGTTTCTCTATTAAAATACATAGGTATTTAGATAGATTTATAGATAGATAGATTAGTTATATCCCTACCTAACCTACTAATGTACGCTAAAAATCGTGACCCATGTATTTAATTAAAATATTTTTTGCATATAAAGTTAAGGTGTGACATCCCTTCCTTCACATTTGCTTTTTAACCGACTGCAAAAAAGGAGGAGGTTCTCAATTTGTCTGTATATATATATTTTTTTTCTATGTATGGTCGCGCATAACTCTGGCAATTATGAACCGATTTGAAAAAATCTTTCTTCCATCCATTCTTTAATCCATTAATTGGGGCCCATAAAAAAAATATTGCTTAGTAATAAGTAGTTCCTGAAAAACAAGAATGGTGACTGCGCACTGAGAACTGCAGGAAAGCCTATATAGATGACTTTATGGTGCTTTTTAAGGACAAAAATGGTTATAACTCTGGTAAATATTTACCAATTTCAATGATTTTCTTTTATTCGAAAGAAGAAACCACTGTAATGAACCTGTATGAATTTTATCACAACCGGATAAGAACTTTCTGGAGGACTATGAATGATATGGAGGAATTTATCTGGTAAAAACAATAAAACTGATGTTCTCCTTTACATTTCTCTGATAAATAAGAACCGATTTCGATGATTCTTTTTTTATTCGAGAGAGTAAACTACTATGATGATTCCATGCAAATTTTATTACGATCGGATAAATTGTTTCTGAGTTTCTGAAGAAACATGAATTATGTAAAAGTATGTAGACGATAATGTGAAATCATAATGATGTCATAACCTACCTAGATCATTTTACCGTCTTCGATGGTTCAATCTTTATGTATGAAAATATCACTAAAAAATATAAATAAAATATTTTTAAAAAAAATTGAACCGACTCCAATAACACTAAAAAGTATAAAATAATTTAAATATTATGGAAGTCGGTGCCAAATATACACAGCAGGTACGCTAACACCAACTTCTTTAATATTTAAATTATTTTATACTTTTTAGTATTATTGAAGTCGGCTCATTTTTTTTTTTTTATATTTTTAGGCAGTGCTTTGTGCATTTTCTAAACACGCATAACGCTATTTTATCAAGCTCGTTACGTTCGTTAGATTTAACCGACGCGGGCATCGTTATAGAAATATTATATCGATGGACGCGGGCCACACTGCTAGTTCACCCAATTGGGTAATTTCGTGTCTTCACTCATTCGCTAATGGCATAGATATCTATGGTATAAAATATCATTGGGTGTACAATGAAGTGTATTCATTCGTTCATTAATAACAAAGTTATGTAAGTACCTACTTACATTTTAATTTTGAATTAGGTAATACATGTCAGTGTAACATTGTTTAATATTGTGTACCTACCTGAACGGTCTTTTGCTAAAGGGACATCATCATCATCATCAGCCGGAAGACGTCCACTGCTGAACATAGGCCTCCCCCTTAGACCGCCACAATGAACGACAATTGGCTATTTGCATCCACCGGTTGCCTGCGACGCGCACAATGTTGTCTGTCCACCTATTGGGAGGCCTGCCTACAATTCGTCTTCCGGTTCGTGGTCGCCACTCGAGCCCTTTCTTCCCCAACGGTTATCGGTTCTTCGAGCGAAGTGGCCTGCCCACTGCCACTCAAGGGACCTACCACTACCACATAAAATATTTCCTAGAAGTTACATCGAATGTCGGGATTTTTACATTTCTGCAACACTATTACTTAAAAGTAATTTAATTGTATATTGATTGCACAAAGGCAATCACAATATTGTATTAAATTGGAAAATTGTGTGGCCTGAAATTACATTGTGAAATAGTCTACGTTGGAACTAAAATTAGTTTAACAAATTTTAAAAATAAATGCTCAGTAAAAGCAGAGTGAGCTGCGTAAAAGTAACCTTTTTTCCAGTGTATTTAGGTATTGGACATCTTATGTGCTAATAATGTCAACCCCTCCCTTTTAAAGGGGAGGCCTTTGTTCAGCAGTAAACGCCTTTAGGCTGCTCATGATGTAAAAAATGTGCCATAGGCAAGATAATCCAGAGAAAAATTAAGAAGTCTTAAATAATAATTTATGAAATCATAATTTTCTCTTGAAAGCCGTAATAAATAGGTTTTAAACACTCCGACGACAGTTTAGAAGAGGCTTCTTCGTAAATTGAGGTTAAAAGCTTTCAGGGAGCAACTGAATTACACGATAGAATCTAAAAAGAAAATAAAACTAAATTAAGTTTACCTTTTAGTACTAAAATAAGACTGTACTATTCTAAACGGCTGAAGGTAGGGTATACACCAGATATTTGTCAATTTCTCTTATTCAACTCAGTGACGAGAGAAGACTAAGTAAGTAATCACCTAATGGTAAGCGTCCCACCTGCCATTGCCACCCGCAGCAACTTGATTATGGCGCCCCTTCCTTCAGCGTTTGAGAAATTACTTAAAAAACTCAAATCGCAAATCGGCATCACAAGTTCACTTGTGGTGTGGGCCTGTGTGGTGCCTTTTTCTTACAAGTCGAAGGTGAGCCAACCAGGCAACCAGGTATGCAAGGCGCTTTGTGGAGGGAGTTTTGTTATTTTTAATCTTATTATTTATGATTTTGGCGCCCCCTGAAACTGCGGCCCGGGGCTGGTGCCCCGGTTTACGGGGGCCTGGCCATTGCATTGCAGTATCGCTCGTCACCTGAGACCATAGATAGATAGATTTAGATTTTATTTTCACTACGTTCAACAGATCTACAAACCGTGGGAGCGAGAAGTTCTAATCAAATACAAACCGCACGAGTACAAAAGAGACAGCGATAGAATCCTTTCCGAATAATTTTTAAATCAAGTAAATCGCCTAGCAACGCGGTCTGTTTTCTGCAAAAGAAAATTTTTAACCGACACGGGCTAACTTATATGTATTTTTTTTTCTGACAAAGGGCCCTTGTCTTCTTATTATTATGTTAGTGAAAAGGTAAGACTTACTGCTTAGTGTATAAGATTGTAAGAAAACAACAAATAATATGTATTCTATGTCGTATTTTTTCGTTCTTATAACGTGCCAATAGCCAAGGGAGGGAAAAAATACAATTTATCTACATATATTATAATGCTTACGTTACGAGCTAACTGCATTCGTTACGAGAAGAACCTGCGATTAAACAGCACCTGGCAACTACTTGAGTTTGCAACTAAAAACAGGGATGGTTTATACCGGGGCCCACTTTATGTGCTTCCCCGTATTCTGCTTTTCGAGACACTAGAAACAAATTATGAGGCAGCGTGATGTATAAAATTATTGCAGCACAAATTGTAAGGTAAAGTAAGGCTGCAATTATAATTTTATTGTTTAAATAAAAATAAATAAATAAATAGCTCTTTATTTCAGGCAGACAGTGGCCCATATAAAAACAAGAAGAAAACAAAAAGAAATTACAATCTAATAAAAAAATAATATTATGCACACAACAATAGAATAAGTTAAAGCAATAAGTAACTATATCCTATTCTTTTTAACATGTAGGTTGCAACAATGGGATATGTACCGGCAGTCTAACCTGTCCGCTATCATAATCAGGATAGTGTTGGGGCTGGTCCTAACGTGGTGCACCAGGGATGCCGCGCGCTTTCGCATTATTGTGTTAAAGCAGTCGACACGCGCCGCTGCAAACATGCCCGATGCACTACACCGCCAGGGCAGCCCCATCAGTTTCCTGAATGCGTTGTTATATTGTACTTGAAGGGCTTTGTACGATCGTTGGGTATAACTCTCCCACAGGCTACATGTATAAAATACGGAGCAATACGCGCGGAATATGGTGATCTTTACCTGAGTATTGTAACGTGTAAACCTGTGGGAGATCATATTTGATCTTACGGACAGTGCCCTTCGCTCTCTTTCTATATCAGCCTGATCCTTTAGACTAGCCGTTACTATATGCCCCAGATATTTGAACTGGTTCACTCTCTCCAGTTGAACGCCATTAAGTTTTATAGGTGGCGAGTTCAATAGGTCTCTAGTACCGGTCTCAAAAATCATGTGCTGACTCTTCTTGACGTTATATACCAGTCCATGCGCGCTAGCATAATTCTCACATATATGCAGCAGTTCCCTTATACCGGAGACTGACGCGCTAGGCAGGACCATGTCATCCGCATAACTTAGGTTGTTGACACACGTGTCATCTATGTGGCAGCCAATATGACGTCTGCTTAGCGTGCCAATCAGGGCATCCATGTATAGGTTAAATAGAGAAGGGGAGGTCAGCCCTCCCTGCCGTACCCCACTCTCTAGCCTGTATGCATCAGATGTTGTTCCCGCCCACCTAACACTATTGATCTGATTTCCGTACCAGTGTTTAAATATATTTGTAAGCTCTGAAGGAAGACCTATACACTCAAGCTTCCTCCACAATATATTGTAAGAAACCAGATCAAAAGCCTTTGAGAGATCAAGAAAGCACGCATAGACTGGTGTATTAAGATCTGTATAGTACCTGACGGTTTGTTTTAGACACAGTATTGCGCTATCTGTCGAGAGACCAGATCTAAATCCGAATTGATTATCGTTCAGTTTTAAATACTTATTTAACTGTATTTCAAGCAAACCACCTTAGCGATAATAGTTGCCAGTGATATTGGTCTATAGTTACCTTTGTCCGAACAGTCTCCTGTCTTATTTTTAACTACAGGAACCACTATCGTCCGCATCAAATCAATGGGTAAATGAGAGTGGCTAATGCACAGGTTATACAGCATGTACAATAATCTCGGCAAATGAGGGCCAGCGTGCTGAAGGTGCTCTATACTTAGTCCGTCGTGACCTGGGGACTTACCACGGCGCAAAGCCTTAATTACTTTTGCTACATCTTTGGCAGAAAAACGTGTACAAACAGGGCCACGATCGGGCTTAACTGCCTCATCTCTTTTTGTTAGAACTGGTCGTGGTTTTACAAAGAAATGGTTTCTGAATAGATTTGCTATAGCTTTTGGTTCAGTGACACCTTCGATACTGGTAGGTAAGCTTGGTCGAAAACCCAATCTGTTTGTTTCCTTCCAAAACCCGCGGAAATCATTGTTCGCGTGCTTAGCAGCAATAATGTTCATCTTTATTTGCTCCTGGTGGTTCTGACACCATTTTAGGCGAGATTTAAATAATCTCCCGCTTTTAACCATCTTGTAGTACTTACTCTTTAAAAAAATATTGTCTTGGTTAGGCAATGATTAAAAACATTGATTTATTGTTGTAACCTAGATTGTAACAAATTCGTCGGGCATGACCGGCCATTTTATCTTCACCGCTAACAAAATAAGAAAAAATAACCCTATTATTTACTTACTTGGCTGACCGCACTACCTATATTAACAGAAGCTTCTGTAGTTGTTAAGTCAATATCTATAGAAAATATACCTACATGAGTCAAGATACTCGTATTCATGTAGACAACGACAATATACAGTGTTTGTAACAATTTGTGGTTTTTCAAATAATAAATCTTATCTACCTAGTTAGACTATGACGAACACGATGTTTTATCCTTTTGTGATTTGCTTACCGGGAAGTTTCGGGGCCCCGGACTTAGTTCCTCTCTGTCGATACCACTTGAGGAACAAAAGTGCTTAACAAGTGAAGGCGAGTTTGAAACTCTGTTTTATTGCTGTTTTTTGTCGGGCGGGTCCACTTTCGATGCTTTGATGCTATCGGAGCTGCTTTGGAATAAATTTGTGAAACAATATTTTTTTTCCTTTCCATGCCCATCACTGAAATCAACAACAATGTCACAGGGGTCAATCTCTGCCGAGATAACTGCGCTGGAGAGGAAATATTATGGCACAGCAGTGCTTGACTTGCACAGAAAATGGTGCAGCCTTTTTTTTCGCGTGGGATACCTTCAAAATGTCCCCGGAAGCTGTGAGGCTTAATCGGGGTATGTGGGATTGTTACCCACTAAACGGCTGTCGCATGGGCACATGAGAGGGGCCCTCGGGCTTTCTGGTGGGATCTGCACCAGGAGCTCCTCAGTGCCTTGCCTTTGAGCCCACCGCCGGGGCGCGCATTATAGCCCCCCGGGAATCAGATGCGGTGCTCACGGCGACGGGGGTCACAACCCCGCCGCACTCCTCGGAGTCGCTGCCGTACTCATAGGACGTCCTAGGGCCCACACCCCAAAAGTCTAGCGACTCCGAAGGGGGCACTTCTCTACGTTAACTCTCACAATCTGATGGGATGGAAGCCTAATACAACCGGGGCAACCCGTATTGCCAATTAAATACTACTCACTATCAATAAGGAATAACTATGCAAAGCTGATTTCTGTAGGATTCGAGCGTGCGTCCGAATATCAAGTTTTGTCTGTAGGGCCGCGAAGATTATCGTGCTCCAAATGCTAATCCACAAAAACATTGAAATAAAAAAGCCCCAGTAAAAACTATTTATTTAAGAATCCATCAAACTAATTACAATTTCAATTGATTTTGGGTTTCTCTTTACATATGCCGTCAGCAGCTTTATCAATTCCTTCGGGACACGCGTCGACTGCTACCTTATTTGTATCTTTATCGATACACGTACTATTTCCAACACATTTCTCTCCATCAACAGTTGGTTTGACATGTTCAGTTGCATTTTTAAGATCACTATCAACTGGTTTATCCTTTGTTCCAATATTAACATCGTTAGCCGCAACATCTTTGTCAATCTTGTTGTCTACTGGCTTAATTCCTTCAGCACTCGTTTTGTCCGTTGTATTTGCGACTATATTTGTACCATCAATTTTAGTGCCATCGGGTTGTTTAGGGTGATCTTTGCTTTTTTTCTTCATATCCAAATGAAGGGCGTTTCCAACTGTTTCAACGAGCTTCTTAGTTCCATCGTCTATTACTATGGCCACTTTGGTTAGTGGCCCATCGTGTTTCTCTTTACTTTTATTTGAATCGGCGAGGTCATCTAGAAGGCCACATTTTACTCCTATGATAGCACTGGCACAAATTATAAGAAACACCTTCATCTTGCGATGCAGATTTAGAATTGCAGTGAGATATATTTGTAGAGAATTAATATTATCTATAATATCAAAGTCTAAGGGTAGCGTGGGTTTATAAATTACCATATACATCGATATATTATTTAGAATAAATAATATATCGAACATTACATGAAAATTATTATACCAGCTTCGCATGTACAGTACGCGACATTTGACTTGGCAATCGGGGTATGAGTTAAAACGTGAGGGAGGACACCCGTATACACACAAATAGCTCTGGTGGTTGCCATGTCTACCTATCGCGTACTGTACATGCGCATTTAAAAACTTAATTACTACAACATCGATATACTATCTAAACAAGATTGGCTATCACGGCCTGAAAAGTGGTCACGAAAATAGCGCCACGGAGACGGTTGTGTCGCTATTTCAAATTAATACGAGCCAACAACAGCTAGCGTAAGGACGTGTCGAAATGCCTTATTACACTAAAATTGCAGATGAAGTATCTTTTTTTCGGTCGGTAATCTTATTACTACTAATTTAAATAATAAATATAACTAATATATCACTTTAATACGAAATAACAATTATTTATTTGATATTTTCTGCGCTAGTAGTTCGCCAACTGCCAACCCACAGGCTGTCAAATTTATTTTTGCCGATAGGAGTGGCGCTACCGTCTATGTGAAACTGTCAAATTACACGTCATTACCATAATAAGACAGTTAGTTCTCATTTCCGCCACCAGCTTACATAAGTTGGTCAATCGGTACCTACACGTGCGTTTCGTAGTCTTCGAATAAAGAATGCATGGAGTGGTTTCATTGTTATAAAATTTTGCAATTATTTCACAACTGCGTAAAATAGAAAAAGTGTTTATATTTTAGTGGTAATGTTTATCCTATTGTATCGAAATTTAATGTAATTGGTACAGTGATTTATGTTCAAGACGCAGACTGTGAGATTAAAATAGAAACGAATAGATATTGAGGTATCCCGCTGTAAGAATTTTACTAAATAGAAATTGTTTCAATGATTCCAAATATCTATTGGTTTCGCGTACTATGTTTACTAAACCGAATGTTAGATAATTTTGAATTTGATTTTATATGTGTGTCATCTAGTCGATTAAGACCTTTCATTAATTGATACGCATATTAATATAGTGACAAATAAATGCAGATATACTAAGTACTAGAATGACATAATCATCATTCTGGAGAAGTCGGGTACAAAGTAATGCTTATTTTTTATGGCTAGCATAACATTATACGTAACTTACCATATTTTTGCACCACGTTTATTCTGGATTAAAAAAAAAACGTAAACAAGTCCATACCTTTTCTTAGCCAACAGTCTAATCGTTGAAACACAATGGAAGCACACAACCCTCAGCTCCAAAGCCGAATTGTCTGCAATTATTTTGAACCTTATTTTATAGTTTATTTTAAGATTTATTTTTATATGAATATATTTTGGTTTTGCGTGTACGTGTATAGTTGTCTTAGTATGTGTAACCGCGACCACATTTTCGATGTCATTTTGTTAGTGAATGCGTATCTAGTTTAGATAGTATATCGATGTACTACAAGATGAGGTTCAAAGCATTTTCAGATATTTTGAAACAAGAATTTGAAATAAGAAAACACAAGCGCATTTTATTATTTTCGTTATATTTCGCTTTTTTCAAATGTCACGTCATTCCTGGGCAAAAATGGACCCCCGGCAGCCCCGGCATGTTCGCGACATCGCAGGGCCTCGAGGTTTCCATGTTTCCCCTTTCTACTCTGCCAACCTAGATCGCATGATTTAGTATACAAGTTGATAAGGAGGTCACGGGATAAATAATAATGTTATGTAGCTAATTAATTAAATAAAACAAACTTTATTTAGATGATATCACAGTTTATTAAGGTTCATTATTTTTGCGTCGTCACAAACACAAAAAAAAAAAAAAAAACACTTAAGCTTAACCTTCTATGGTGATACGAGAACGTATTGTAATTTTGTTTATTTTCGACACAGTCAGTTTAACTAGGTGGTAGGATCCTTGTGCAAAGAACCGTTCAGGTAGGTACCACCGCAGTGTTGGACCCGGACGAGTACCAAGTACGTTCCCGGGGCCCGTCGACACAGCGGGTTGAGGACACCGTGGGGGTTTTAGTCGGTAGCTGACACCGTCTGTCAGTAGTCCGACATAACCCGCACCGCTACCCCCGCGGGTATCCGTAATGGATTTCCCCACGTAAAAAAAAAAAAAAAAGAAAAAAAAAAAAGGTACCACCGCGGTGTCAGATATCCTGCCACCAAGCAGCAGCGTGCAAACATTGTTGTGTTCCGGCGTGAAGGGCACTGTATGTAGCTGGTGAAATTACCGGACGCAAATCAAAATAATATCTAATGTCTTAAGGGTCGGCAACGCGCTAGTGATTCTTCTGTTGTTGCTAGAGGCTTCGGTGACTGCTTACCATCAGGCGGGCTGCACGCTTGCTTGCCTTGGTAGTTTTTAATAGGGCTAATCCCACCACTCATTCCCACCACTGTTACTCCTGTCAGCCAGGATCTACAGTGGTCACCAGCGAAGACACCGAGGTTTGACCCTCAGCGAGTCCCGGGGAAACGCTAAATTGTCTTGGAACCCGCAACAAATTCAATTAGAAAACTATAGGAGGAGTTGGAAAAATAAAAATTCCACTTCCCTCCATTGCAAAGCGGGAGACAAGTAAAAATCACACAGGTCGATAAAACCTCAGAACGAAAGATTCTTACAGGTGCACCAACTAGAGTTAATGCACCTGTAAGGTGTCCGTTTCGACTGCTCGGCCACAGTGTCGTAGAAAAAAACGATTACGTCAATATTACGAAGGAATTTGCAGAACACTAACGATGAAGGTCGCAAATTCGAAGACCCAATATTCAGAGAGTTATGAAGGCATAACCGTGGCCGCGCAGTCGACCGATGGAGAACTGCGCGGCCACGCAGCTCTCATAAACGGTGCTTAGTAGATGTCTCATTCTTTTTGCTAATCGTTGATACGATTTCGAAGAAAATGCAGAAAGTATAAAAAAACCCCTAAATGTTTGAACTTTACGACCTACGGGACTTAAATGCCATGACCGCGCGGTCGACCAATGGAGAACCGCGCGGCCACGCCGTTCTCATAAACGGGGTTTAGTAGAGTTCTCATTCTTTTTGCTAATCGTTGATACGATTTCGAAGAAAATGCAGACAGTATAAAAACTCCCAAATGTTTGTACTTTACGACCTACGGTACTTAAATCACTTCGTGTTAAAACGCCTATAATTTAAGAAATGGCAACTTTTTGTACTAACCAGTATTAAAAATGGTAAGAACCAGACGTTTAATTAATAGAAAACTGAATTTTATTATTAACAATTAATTTAGCACATTATTATTTCCTATTGATAAAATTTTTAAATTATCGTCGATGATATCTTTTTTACCTATCTATTCTGTTTTTATTTATTGAGTCATGGTCATGTGCGTCGTATATGCTCGCTGAAGGTCAATGACTTCTTATCGCCTCCATATTGGTTAGATCACCGAAAAATAAATAGAAGTACTTACCTAAATCCTAAATACATAAATACAGTAAAAAATATCCTGTGTACAATGATATTATAAACCATAGATAAAAGATGTTTTTTTTTTAATGGCAATTGTTTTATACTTATCCCTACTAATGCGCGCCAAAAATTGTACCTCATGTACTTAATTAAAATATTTTCTCATAAGTAGATATAAGTATGCTAACCTTTCCTTATTATTAACGTTTGTACAGTGCTTTGTGCATTTACTAAATACTCATGAAGGCATTTTACTTGATGTCAAAGGCATACATCGTTACATTTTATCGACGTATGACTTACTGCTAGTTCACCCAATTTGAGTGAATTTCGTTATTTCACTTTTCGTGCGCTAATGGAATATCTATTGTATATAAAATCAACCCCTAAAAGGGTCTAATTGGGTCCAAAAATTTTTTTTTTGTCCTATAGTCACAGGACTTATTTTATGCATTGCATATAATAATCTAAGAAACTTATTTCAGGCATTCTTCAAAAAACAATCCCTAAGGTCATTTTATGACGTTGCAAAGTTTGCATGAAGAAGGATTTTCATTTTAGCTATAATGTCAACAGTCACACAACTCATTAGATAAACTCAACATAACAACAAATAAATTTTCTGTATTTTTCGGAAATCAACCCCTAACTGGGTCAAATAGGGTATCAAAGTTTGCAAAAAAATATTTTTCATCACACGGCCACAAAACTTAGTCATCAAAAGAAGTTGAGAAACACGTCTGACACATCTGATTTGAAAATCAACCCTTGACTGGGTTGGACTGGACTGGTGAAGCACGGTTTTTAAGTATGAATTTGAAAAAAGCATGCTGCGCTGATGACACTGCGGATGCATTTATGAAATTAAAGAAATCCATGTGCAATTTTTTTTTATTTGATTCTCAAAAGGGATTAATTGGGTTTTGTCACGTGGTGAATTTTCGAATTTCATTTTAATTAATTAATAAAGAATATAAATATATTTGTAAGTGAATGACCATTGCTTGATGCGTGAAAGGGAACATTCATTTCACTGTGTTTGGTTACTCTTTGGGTTCAGTGTTGTCATGTTTTTCTGACGGCCGATGTCAGTAATATTTGTTTAAATGTTGGTTATGTTTCCAACATTTAAAAACTAAGATATGAGTTAAAAAGAACGTGTAGTTTAACATACAATGTTTAATTGTAAGTTATATTACTCTCCAGAGTAATATTTAATCACTAGTTTGTGAGAAAGTGACATAAACAGTGTAATTAATTAGATTCCGTGTGGAATTTGGAGGATAGTCCTGGCAACCCATTAGCTGGTTTAGCCGGATACGAAATACTTGTAGAAGGTCTTTGTTTTTGCAATGGAGGCTTTGACCTAGGAAGGTCACCTCCGTAATCCCTTTTAATATAGGGAACATATAAGTTCATCGTTCACAATAATTGGTAAGCATTATTGCGATGTCTCGTTGCACATTGTTGTAATGGTAAATAGTTGATACTTATTCGCTAAACTCATTTACAGGTTTCCACATTTTTATTTTTAACAGAAGCACATGGCTTCTTGAATTGTTGGTCGTGGGGGGACCACAGTGGCTGATGTAGGACAACAGCAGCCATCTGGTATGTATTCTTTATAATTCACAAGGAGTATGTCTTTTTACTTCCAGTTTGTACAGATAATTAATTTGAGGTTATTTGTTTCAGTGGAATGGGATTTTAAGAATGTAAAAATTCAATGTGATTTAAAAGTTTAATTTAAGAATTTATTAATTAAGTGATGTAAGTCTTTATTGGACTACATCCCGTCAGCACCCTGTAGAGGATATTCACCCTCTGTGTTTGATGTTTTTCACACCGGAATGAATCCGGCTTCTGCATGTGTATGCTGAGGTACGTTTGAAGATGGCCTTTGACACAAGACAGCAGCTTATCCTTGAAGGAAGGTTCAATTTAATAATATCAAGGTACTGAAATTATATTTATATCTTTTTGAAGGGTTATGGGCGGAAAAATAAAGATTGTGTAAGTTAAATGAAATTAATTTATTAACCGAACCATTGCGTTAAACACACATCGTAAGACAGACGTCAGACCATAGGGGTATGACAGTAACGCACTCACGAATAAGCGACCAGTACTTAACTATCTAAAAAGTCTTTAGCTTATAATATATCCAACACTAGCCCTTAAACTAAAGCACTTTATATAGATCACAAAACTGTATAATAAGTTAGCAAATCAGATAGGTGTAACATAATGTAAAACAATTCCATCTTATATATAAAATTAAAGTTATAAATAAGACAAACCTAGCTGACTGATAAATTTCTCAGTTTTATCCTTCGTGAGGGGTTTAGTTAAAATATCTGCTATCATTTCAGAAGTTGACAAGTACACTAAAGTAACTAAATTGTCTCTTACTATTTCACGTACAAAATGATGCCTCACATCTATATGCTTTGTACGTGCATGATACATAGGGTTCTGACACAACTTATGTGCTGACTGATTGTCATTATATAGGGTTACACAAAAATGTTTACCAAATAATTCAAACATTAAAGTACGAATAAACAAAGCTTCTTTGCTAGAATCTGAGAGAGCCATATATTCGGCTTCAGTGCTAGAAAGTGCCACCGTTCTTTGTTTTCTACTTTCCCAAGAAACCGTACTTTCCCCTATCTTAAAAACAAAACCCGTATACGACCTACGGTCTATCTCGCACGCAGCCCAGTCGGCATCAATATACCCACGAATGTCTAGGCCACCCTTTCGAAAAACAAGAGAATGATTTAAAGTACCTTTTAAGTACCGCAGTACACGCTTCGCTGCTTTCCAATGAAGCTGACTGTAACATTCGTTGAACTGACTTAGTTTGCTTACCGCGTAGCAGATATCGGGCCTTAAGCACACTGCAACATACATTAAACAACCGATTAAATTTCTATATTCTAAATTTTCTTCCTTACTCTCGGCTTTTACAAGTTTCAATCCCACTTCCATTGGAGTCGGAGCTGCCTTGCAATCGGTCATATTGAAACGAGCTAAAATCTGTTTAATGTAATTAGACTGATCAAGCAATAACTTGTCTCCTTGCTTTGTGATACGCATGCCGAGTATGTAACTGGCTGGCCCTAAATCTTTCATTTCAAACTCTTTCATGAGTTTCTGTTTCACAATATTTTTCATTTGTGAGTTTTTTGTTGAGAACAACATTATGTCATCAACATATAATCCAATAATAACTAATTCTTCGCCATTATTGATGAAATACACGCAGGGCTCAGAAGATAATCTCTTAAACTTCAACTTCTTTCGTAACACGTTATCTATCTTCTCGTACCAAGATTTAGAAGCTTGCTTAAGTCCATAAATCGCTTTATTCAATCTGTAGACTTTATCTTCACTGCCTTGTATTTCAAAACCTTCTGGTTGGTCTATGAAAACAGTCTCTTTTAGGTCTCCATTAAGGAAAGCTGTTTTCACGTCCATGTGATCGATATCCATTTGCTTCTCAGCTGCAATTGCTAATAATATGCGAATCGTAGAGTACCTGATCACTGGTGAGAAAGTTTCCTCGTAGTCAACGCCATAGCGCTGTGCACAGCCCTTTGCTACAAGGCGAGCTTTATATCTTAATAGCTCTCCATTCGCACCTTTCTTTTTCTTAAATATCCATTTAGATTTAATGGGTTTTTGATTTTTCGGTGGGTCAGTTAATGTCCAACACTTATTATCAATAAAAGATTGATACTCATCTTTCATAGCGTTTTTCCAGTGAATGGCTTCGGGACCGCTCAAAGCCTCTCGTACTGTCACTGGTTCATCTCCGACACAGCTCGCGCTCGCAAGACACGCTCGTTGGTTTGACTCCGCGTCCTCGAAGTCTGTTGTATTATCCGACGTCATCTCCCTGAGTGTTGAAGACCCTGGAGAGTATGTTTCATCAGAAGAATTATCTGATAACACTGAGTTTGAGCTATTACCATCGGAATCATGTACGCTAAAAATGCTAAGTCTTCTGGCGTTTATTCCTTCCCTGTTTTCTGATGATTGAGGAGTTTCAGACTGTGCTCCTTCAACATGAGAACTCACGCCCTCAGTCTGAACACCGTTTGTCATCACAAAAACCTCATCGCCAGAACAATTCATATTCTTTTTATAGAATTTGTCTTCCATAAATGCAATGTCTCTAGAACTAATACATTTACTTGGGTATTCCGGATTAATTAATCTATATCCCTTGCTGTTTTCGCAATAACCCACAAATATGTAAGCTTTACACTTCGAATCTAATTTTGTACGATTCGGTGTCAAGGCGTAGGCCAAACAACCAAAAACACGTAAATGGCTAAGATTCACCTTTTTATTAGTCCATTTTTCCTCCGGTGTCAATCCTAGGACAGCTTTTGTGGGACTTCTATTTTTCAAATAGACAGCTGTGTTAACAGCCTCCGCCCAAAAACAATCATCCAAACCAGCATCCCGTAGCATACAGCGAGCCTTTTCAACTATAGTTCGGTTCGCTCGCTCAGCAACTCCATTTTGCTGCGGCGAGTGCGGGATCGTAGTTTGGTGGATGATGCCACTATCCTTCAGATACTTCTGGAAATGAGAATTTACATATTCACCTCCATTATCAGACCGTAACACCTTTATTTTTTTATTTGTTTGATTTTCGCCTAATGCCTTAAAATGTTTGAAGTTATCGAAAACTTCACTTTTATTCTTCAGGAAATAAATAAATGTTTTCCTACTATAGTCATCGATAAAGGTCAAGAAATATCTCGCACCACCAATAGACTTTGTTGGCATTGGTCCACATAAATCAGAGTGTACAATGCCTAAAAGCTCATTAGACCTACTTTGTGTACTCTTAGGAAAAGGTAATTTAGTTAGTTTTCCTTCCACACACGCTACACACGATTTAAACTGAGAATTATCGTATTTAATGCCAGTGACCATACCTTGTCTTAATAGATGCATACTCCTAGAGTTCAGATGACCAAGTCGTTTATGCCATGTCTCTTGAGAGACAGCACCGGTGTTAGCTTCAAAACTCATCTGTGTTACCTCACAGCTAATCGGTGACATATCCTGCACTGAATCCCGAGTCTTGTTCACCTGAGTGTTGGCCTGGGTCGATGCCAACTTGCATGTCACAGCTGTCACTTCATCAGCTTGTGAATCCTTCTGCACGCCCACCTTGCTAGTCTCTGTGAAAACAGAACAGTTTGCACTTCCTAGCACACCCGAATTAGACTTACTATCAGATTCTGCAGTTTCAAGTTGATATACACCATTAAAATGTTTTGCTAAAGCTACTAAAATATTACCATCAAAAATTTTACAATATTTTTTATCAAAAACAACTTTATAACCCTTTCTTGTTAATGCGCTAACTGATAACAAGTTCGTGGCTAACTTAGGTACATGATAAACCTCACTAATTGTCTTAATACAAATTTTTCAAGTGCACCGATACATTACCACGACCGGCAGTATACAGTTTATCACCATTTGCCACCTTAACTTCAGTTACATAACCGGGTACGAAGTTATTCATCACCTTCCTGTCATTACACATATGACAACTTGCTCCGGAGTCGAGTAACCAGACATCACTTCTTACACACGCTGATAGTGCAGTTAACATTACCTTGGTAGAAGTGTTGACACTCTCCTTAGTCATAGCTTGTTTTTTACAATCTTTAGAAATATGACCGACTTTCTTACATTTGTAGCACTTAACCCTTTTCTTATGTGCCACCAAAGCTGTCGAGCCCGTATCATCCTTTTCTTCTCGTCGCTGAGTCTCCTGCATCAGTTTTGATTTTACAAACTCACTTGACAATGTGACATTTGAGTTCTCTAAAGCCATTATTAGAGGATCAAAGTCCGAAGATAAGCCACTTAATAATAGAACTGCGACAAAGTCATCATCTAAAGGCGAACCTATATCACTAAGCTGCTGACTCAAATCACACATTTTCGTGATATAAGCTTCCATGCTTTCAAAGTTGCTTAATTTTGTTGCAAATAAAAGCCTCAACAAGCTAAGCCGTCTTGACAGTCCTTTGTCCTCATATGCTCTTTGCAAATTCGTCCAAGCTTCACGCGCCGTGTTTGCATTCCTGACATGCATAAATACTGCAGGCATTACCGACAAGCAAATTTTAGCCAAAGCTTTTAACGTACGCTTCTTATAATCTGCATCTGGCTTGTCCGGCGGTTCGTCTGAGACGACGTCCCATAAGTCTTCATAAATTAGCAACATTTTGAGGTGAAATTTCCAAATTGAATAATTGTCCATACCTCTTAGCTTCTCCATTTGCACAGGAACATTGGACAAAGACGCCATGATGTGTGCACGGAACGGTATTTTATTTTGACAAACACAATAAAATATTTTTTTCTACCGCAACGCGAAATATTATTTTATTTCGGGCAACAACGAAGCCCTGGGCCCATAATCTGAAGGGTTATGGGCGGAAAAATAAAGATTGTGTAAGTTAAATGAAATTAATTTATTAACCGAACCATTGCGTTAAACACACATCGTAAGACAGACGTCAGACCATAGGGGTATGACAGTAACGCACTCACGAATAAGCGACCAGTACTTAACTATCTAAAAAGTCTTTAGCTTATAATATATCCAACACTTTTCACCATATAAACTTGTAAAGTTTATTTTATCTGACATGGCATGATTGGTGGTACAACCGTAATATGTTATTGTGCATATATAAATTAAATTAAGTTTCTTAGGAAGTGTTGTTTTTATAAACTTACTCGACATACAACAACACCTGTATGTATATGCGTTCTTAGGTAGCAAGGTTAGTTGCTAGGTAGGATAATTAAGGAGTACAATTTAGAACCTACCAGCCCCTCTGGTTGAGCTAGCAAATAATTATTTATATCTGATGAGAATATAGTATATTTCATTACGAGTGCGGAAAGCCTGTCATTGCAAAGAGTTCCGACAAATGTCTATCCGAGCCGAGGCGCAGCCGAAGGCGAGGGTTGACAGTCGGAACAAGTTGCAATGACGGTTCCGCACGTGTACTGAACAACTATTTTTAATACAGTTGCGAAAAAACGAAGCAACTTAATAAAATAATAAAAATACACAACAAACTCAACTAACTTATCATTTATTTCTTATAAAAGTTATAATTCACATGTACATAACGTAGAAGGTTTTAATTTTG
Source organism: Furcula furcula (assembly GCA_911728495.1). Taxonomy (NCBI): domain Eukaryota; kingdom Metazoa; phylum Arthropoda; class Insecta; order Lepidoptera; family Notodontidae; genus Furcula; species Furcula furcula. The sequence goes on along the minus strand of OU452264.1, from coordinate 3,194,410 downwards.
CTGAGAGTTCGGAGAAGTATGCCAACATAACATTTTCTGAAAAACTATTTGCTTTTTTCTCTTCTCTCCACGCAATAAATTCGTCATATGTAGATATGTAGCGACTTTTTGACTTTTCCGGTAAAATGTTCTCCGAAGCATTTTGTGCAATTATACTGAGTTCGGGTGGTGTTAATTCAAAAAACATATCGTCGAAATTACTCATTTTGTGCAACAAGCAACTAAACTCACAACAAACAAAGTACAAGGAATTTTTTTGGAAAATGGCGCCAACCGTAAAATAATATAAGCAGTTTTTTGTTTTCTTTATCCATTCTGGGTAGGCAAAGGGAAATATGCCCATACAGCCAAATCTGATATTGAAACAAAGTAGCTGAATCGTAAAAACTTCTATGAATTCTTTTTAGTAAAAAATTCGTGGTTGTTTTTTTTTTCTCTTTTTAATAGACATTATTTTGACAGTTGGGAAAGAAAACGCACGAGTGCGGGAAAGGTAAAGAAAAAGCACTAGTGCGTAATAGCCTACATCCCGAACGCTATACATCCCTGCAATACGCCACTTTTTGAGCAACTGTATTAAAAAATAATTTTCAATAAATACCTGTAACTAACATATTCACTGCATTTTTATTTTCAACCACCTAGAACCTAATAGAGGACAACATCTTCCCTTTGTAATCCTGGGGGACACCCAGGCAGGTGAAACCCAGGCTTACAGTTTCAAATCCTTTTGTTTTACCCTACGGTCAAGACTTATTTCATGTATTGCACATAAGAATCTAAAAAACCTGTTTCCTGCATTCATCGAAAAATAAAACCCCTAAGATCAATTAATGGTTTCAAAGTTTGCATGCGGATTTCCATTTAATTACCCGACTACGGAACGGAGGGAGGGTTATGATTTTAACAAGAATGTATGTATGTATGTATGTATGTATGTATGTATGTATGTATGTATGTATGTTCATCTGTTCCCGAATATCTTCTAATCTACTTAACATAATTAGACAAGAAGGGTGTCGTTAGAAGCGTCTTGATTGTCCGCTGGTTATAGGCTATATAATATTACATGAAATTCAATGTGGCGCCATCTACAGGGCAAAAACTTCTGAAGTAAAACAAAAATATTTTTTGATTAAGTTGAAATTAGGTACACATGTATATTTCTGTTGCCCAAGCATGATCGTGTAAAGTAAATAATCATCATCCTCAATATATATAAAAGGAGATGTCCTCATTGATTGACTTATTGACTGACTGACAGACAATGCACAGCCTAAACCGCTGGCTCTAGAGACTTGAAATTTGGGAGGTGTATTCTTCACCATACGTAAACGCACACTAAGAACGGAATTTTCAAAATTCGCATCCTAAGGGGTCCAAATAGGGAGTTTTAAGTTTTATAAAAAAGCGTTATAATTCATGAACGGTTGGTACTAGAGCCTTGAATTTTCACACGCAGATGCCTCAAAGAAAATAAACATTGACGTGTTTTTGCATTTCTCGAAATTTTCTAAGTAGAAGTTACAGGACCTCAATTTTTGTGTAAAATAAATATTTTACAATTTCTTAATACATTTCATTGTTTTCCGATACAATATGATAGATAGGATTAAGACGAAGTCAGGTTTAAGAAATTATGAGGGTTTTAAGGTCAAAATAGGACCCCTAAGTTAAAAATCTCGCGTGTGGTGTCTTTTAAAAGGTAATTGGAAACCGTTTTTTTATATTTTATAAACGGTAGGCATGAGTATATCATGGGTTTTAAAACTAAAATACGACATCGATGTTTAAAATTTGAATCTGATATGATTTCAAAAGTGATGGGAAAAATCATATTGTTTAGTTAAACTATTTTGCTAACTGCTGCGTTAGCTCAAGTGTGGCTTCTAAGTGCACGCAAGGTTTCAATTCAATGAGAGGCTGCCGAGAGTGTTCGCGTCATGCTGACACCTAAAAAAAAAAGCTGCCGCCTCGCTCCTCAGCCATACGCCTGGACAAATAACGGGCAACCTTCGGAGTTGTCGGTTGGACGTTTGGGTTGTGAGCCCTAGATGTCCATTGAGTACGGGGCGTTTTAGTACGTAAGATACTCCGCTTCGGAGCTAGGTACCGAATCAAAAAAAAAAAACCAGTCAAGTGCGAGTCTGACTTGCGAATCGAGGTTTTCATACCTTCTTTGCGCATATTAATGTTATTGATTTCAATTCAATAAGAGGCTGCCGAGAGTGTTCGCAAACTTGCGCACCCGCGTCAAGCTGCCACCTAAAAAAAAAAAAGCTGCCGCCTCGCTCCTCAGCCATAAGCCCGGACAAATAATGGGCAACCTTCGGAGTTGTCGGTTGGACGTTTGGGTTGTGAGCCCTAGATGTCCATTAAGTACGGGGCGTTTTAGTACGTAAGATACTCCGCTTCGGAGCTAGGTACCGAATCAAACCAAAAAAAAAAACAGTCAATTGCGAGTCTGACTCGCGAATCGAGGGTTTCATACCTTTTTTGCGCGTATTAATGTTATTGATTTCAATTCAATAAGAGGCTGCCGAGAGTGTTCGCAAACGCGCGCACCCGCGTCAAGCTACCACCTAAAAAAAAAAGCTGCCGCCTCGCTCCTCAGCCATAAGCCCGGACAAATAACAGGCCACCATCGGAGTTGTTGGTTGGACGTTTGGGCTGTGGGCCCTACATGTCCATTCAGTACGGGGCGTTTTAGTAGGTAAGATACTCCGGTTCGGAGCTAGGTACCGAATCAAACAAAAAAAAAACCGGTCATGTGCGAGTCTGACTCGCGCATCGAGGGTTCTATACCTTCTTTGCGCGTATTAATGTTATTGATTTCAATTCAATAAGAGGCTGCCGAGAGAGTTCGCAAACGCGCGCAACCGCGTCAAGCTGCCACCTAAAAAAAAAAAGCTGCCGCCTCGCTCCTCAGCCATAAGCCCGGACAAATAACGGGCCACCATCGGAGTTGTTGGTTGGACGTTTGGGCTGTGGCCCCTACATGTCCATTGAGTACGGGGCGTTTTAGTAGGTAAGATACTCCGGTTCGGAGCTAGGTACCGAATCAAACAAAAAAAAAAAACCGGTCATGTGCGAGTCTGACTCGCGCATCGAGGGTTCTATACCTTCTTTGCGCGTATTAATGTTATTGATTTCAATTCAATAAGAGGCTGCCGAGAGAGTTCGCAAACGCGCGCACCCGCGTCAAGCTGCCACCTAAAAAAAAAAAGCTGCCGCCTCGCTCCACAGCCATAAGCCCGGACAAATAACGGGCCACCATCGGAGTTGTTGGTTGGACGTTTGGGCTGTGGGCCCTACATGTCCATTGAGTACGGGGCGTTTTAGTAGGTAAGGTACTCCGGTTCGGAGCTAGGTACCGAATCAAACAAAAAAAAACCGGTCATGTGCGAGTCTGACTCGCGCATCGAGGGTTCTATACCTTCTTTGCGCGTATTAAAGTTATTTAATCAATATAAATATAAAAGGATAAGTCCTGACTGACTGACTGATTGACAGACCACGCACAGCCCAAACCGCTAGCTCTAGAGACTTGAAATTTGGGAAATGTATTCTTCACTATACGAAAACGCACACTGAAAACGGAATTTCCAAAATTAGTATATCCTTAGGGGTCCAAATAGTAGGATTTATGTTTTATAAAAAAAGCGTTATAATTCGTGAACGGTTGGTACTAGAGCCTTAAATTTTTACACGCAGATGCTTAAAAAAAATAAACAATTACGTGTTTACGAAATATATTTAGTAAAACTAAGTAAATATTACAGCGATACTAACTTAATTCTAATAATTCTACGTGATTTGTAACGAATTATAAAGCCCCAAAATAAATAAAATAAAAAATAAGTTTTAAAAACTAAAACCCGACTACGGATAAAATCGCAGTCTAAAAAGTAGAAAACAAGAAAAGAAAATATTTCTTGTCAGATATACTTATCTACCAACGCCTTAAGCAATTAATTATCGTCTAGTAAGTAGATAATTTGTATATTTCAATCTAACGTATTATAAGTATAATTACTATAGATTGTAGCCGTAGTCGCATGCCACCTTGCTAATGTCGAAATGTTATATTGTCCCGTTGGGAACACAAAATTCAGGATACACTTCGACGACTAACAGCTGACCAGAGCGCCTAGACAAGATGCAATCGCTTCATAGCGAATCTATTTCTTCATTCGCTAACGGTGTTAATTCCCTACGATTTGTCACGTGATTTTTCGATGACTTATGTCATTCTCATACATTTTTAAACTTTGTATTAGCGATAGTGCTTGTAGAATGTTACATTGTCTAGGGGGACAGATCGCCGACTTATGTACATACGAAAACGCCACGACGGATCATCAGGCATCAGTGGCATGCGACTACGGCTACAATCTATAGTAATTATACTTATAATACGTTAAATTGAAATATACAAATTATCTACTTACTAGACGATAATTAATTGCTTAAGGCGTTGGTAGATAAGTATATCTGACAAGAAATATTTTCTTTTCTTGTTTTCTACTTTTTAGACTGCGATTTTATCCGTAGTCGGGTTTTAGTTTTTAAAACTTATTTTTTATTTATAATACAGCTACAGTCACGAAACTCGGTAAGTAAACTCAACACAACAATTTAACAAACTAATTTTCAGCATCTTTAACGGACTTCAAAAAAGGAGGAGGTTCTTAATTTGTCTGTACATTTTTTTTCTATGTATGATCGCGCATGATTCTGGCAATTATGAACCAATTTTAAAAAATCTTTCTGGTACGGATAGGCCGCTCCACTGATTGGGTCCCATAAAAAAAATCATTTAGGAATAAGCAGTTCCTGAAAAAACAAAAATGGCGACTCAGAAAAAACTGTAGGAATGCCTAAAAGATGATATTTTTATCGCATTTTAAGGACGAAAGTGGTCAAACTCTGGCAAATACGAATATTTACCAATTTCAATAATTCTTTTTTATGCGAAAGAAGGAACCACTGTAATGAATATGTATAAATTTTATCACAACTGGATAAGAACTTCCTGTAGAACCATGACAGATGTGGAGGAATTTATCTGGTAAAAAAAAGAATATATACAGACGAATTGAGAACCTCCTCCTTCTATGAAGTCGGTTAAAAAAACATGAAACTGATGTTCTCCATTACATAACTCTGACAAATATGAACCGATTTCGATGATTCTTTTTTTATTGAAGGGAGTAAACTACTGTAATGATTTCATGCAAATTTTATTAGGACCGGATAAAGTGTTCCTGAAGAAAATATACACAGTAGGTACGTCAACATCAACTTCAATAACACTTAAATTATTTTATGCTTTTTAGTGTTGTTGAAGTTGGTTCATTTTTTTTGTTGTGTCGTGTGCAATGTTTTATTTGAAAATCAACCCGTGGGACAAATGAGGTACCAAAGTTTGTATGTAAGAAAATATTTTAACAAAGTAAACGCGGGCGAAGCCGCGGGCTACTGCTAGTGATATTATAAACCATAGATAAAAGATGTTTTTTTTTTAATGGCAATTGTTTTATACTTATCCCTACTAATGCGCGCCAAAAATTGTACCTCATGTACTTAATTAAAATATTTTCTCATAAGTAGATATAACTATGATATCCTTTCCTTATTATTTACGTTTGTACAGTGCTTTGTGCATTTACTAAATACTCATGAAGGCATTTTACTTGATGTCAAAGGATCGTTACATTTTATCGACGTATGACTTACTGCTAGTTCACCCAATTTGGGTGAATTTCGTTATTTCACTTTTCGTGCGCTAATGGAATATCTATTGTATAAAATATCATTGCCTGTGTAGTAAAAAGTAAAAAATAACCTGTATATTAAAAGTTACTGATTAAATTCTGCTCTCGATACTGAATGAACTGTTAGCTGTCAGTGTCGCCACTGTCTATGCAAAAACGTCAAACTGATCGTAATTTTCATGCGAATATTTTAGTTCCTATTCCCACCACCCGTACAGATAACTTGGTCGATCTGTAATCTCTTTGATATGCCTCGTTCTATCGGTCGTAAGAGACTAAGGGAAGACAAGAAGACGGACAGCAGGATGTAGGTGTTGCCTTACTGAGGATGAGGATGTTGTGTTACTGAGACGTGGTCTTCTACCAGCTGGCCTTTTGGAGAAGCTCAGAGTTACGCAACGAGCTATGGAGAGAGCTATACTCGGAGTTTTTTTGCGCGACAGATTCCGGAATGAGGAGATTCGCCGAAGAACCAAGGTCACCGAGATAGTTCGTAGAATATGCAAGTTGAAGTGGCAATGGGCAGGCTACTTTGCTCGAAGAACTGATAACCGTTGGGGAAGAAAGGAGCGAACCGGAAGACGCAGCGTAGGTAGGCCTCCCACTAGGTGGACCGACGACATTGTTCGCGTCGCGGGCAACCGGTGGATGCAAATGGCAAATTGTCGTTCATTGTGGCGGTCTAATTAGCAGGCCTTTGTTCAACCGTGGACGTCTTCCGGCCGATGATGATGATGATGGACAGCAGCGTCTTTCTATTGGATTCATCATCATCATTAGTAGCCGATAGACGTCCGCTGCTGAACAAAATATGTAGGTAGGTACTGTTCACAGTGGCGTAATTTAGATTCAATACTCGTTGTACCTTCGTTGTACGTTGTAAAGTGTACTATTTAATACTCTTGGTATACCTGTTCAGCGTTAACAGTATTTACACAGATGAAGTTTCAAGTTCTTGCGCGATATATTACACGGAGCTTAGTAGGTACTTAGTAAGATGTTACAGCCTAAGTAAGTTTAGGTTTTTATTACCTTCCATTACCTACTTACATAAAAACATAAATCATTATGTTCTATTTTTAGTATACGTATTTTTATAGTTTTTTCTCGACTGCCCCAAGAGGGCTATGTTTTCCGAGAGTAGGGTTGTCTATTTCTTTGACACGGCCTATATATAGCACAAACGACTTATCGTTAGTTTCGTCTAAGTTGTGGGAGTGACATAGGAATTTCACTAACAAATTTAATATGGCGAATATATGAAAGGTCTGAACGAGACAAGTTGATAGCTTTTATGTAAGTATTTATCTTTGTTCGTAATCGGGTTTAGCCAATGATATTTTACTAAAGATATGTTATATCCCTACTAACGCACGATAAAAGTTGTCTCACTTGTAGTTAGCTATACCTAGCTATACATTTTCCTATCTATAGTCTGACAAGGACAGATACATAACGAGAAAAGTAAGAGAAAACGAGATGGCTATATTTTGTGCGTTCCGTTGTCAGCGTTGGTTAAACGCTTGTCAGTGTCATCTTGTCAACTGACACATTCAATTTTACAATTATTTCTTACAATATTATTATGAAAATTGAACTACAAATTGAAAATCAAATTATTTTTTCAAAGTTACATGTGCTATATTATTCCTGACAGTTTATTTACTTTTGCCTGGTAATTTGTGCACATTATAAATACGCAGGACGGCATTTTCAATTTTTAATGATAGACGTCACGATGTCGCATTAACTACGCGGGACGGCGTGCGACTAACTGCTACAAAACCCAGTTGGGGGATACTCGCTGAACGTCTGGCGAGCGCTAATGGCATATCTATTGTTTAAAATATCATTGGGTTTAGCGATGCAACGGCGTTGCTAACACGCTGGCTACACGGTTATAAACCACAGGCACTAACTTGATAAAGTGGCTATGATTCCAGGAAAAATATCGATATGTCGATATTTTATGTTTACTAGTCTTGTGTACTACAAGAACGGTGAACGGTTAGGAACCGTTGCGCAATGCTCACCGAATAGATTCGGTAATCTTAATCGTACATCGGACACTTGCTGTTTTAGTTCAGCTTGAACGATGAACAAGCAACCGTACGAAGTACTACGTACGAAAGAGTCCGGTCCTCATCTTGCGGATGTTGTGTGTTGCCAGGGCCAAAGTTCGGTGGGGGTGGTAGCGGGGCATCTGCCGGAGGTTCTTAGCACCCCCTACTGGACCGTTACCCCACCTGCTACCAAGACGAGGAATAGAGGAGCCGCCGGGGACTAGGGGCCATTTGCAAGTCGTGTCTGTCATTGTGTGTTTAGTGTGTTAGTTTAGGGATTTGCCATAATCCCCACGCTTGGCAGGCGTCTTGGGGATCGCAGTATATATGAAGAAATGAATCTCAAACAAAAGACGCTGCTGCCCGTCTTCTTGATTTCCCTTAGTCGCCTCTTACGATACACCCAACGGAAAGAGGTGGGGGATGCAATTCTAACCCGGCACCCCACGGGTATTTTATACTACATATACAAAATTCCTGTGACCAGTAAAAAAACCTCGCCCGCACACCATGTGATGATAATGATGATCGTTGTGTGATGATGTGATGATGATCTTCATCACCAAGATATGAACGAAGTTGATGATGTGTGATAATGATTTATCTTTTAATGTGTACTTATGTATACATGAAAAATACACGATATATTTATTTCAATTTGTAAATAAAATTCGTTTATTAATCGGTTGGTAAAAGTAAACAAGAAGACTAAGCTAGTGTAGAGGTTGAAAAAACGACGGATGCATCGTTAACGATTGACAATGACGTCCACAACTAAAAACATTCTATTTACGATATAAACTAGTCGAAAATTTTCTGTTTTTTTTTTATTTAATTTTTTTTCGGGGCTTTTGCTCTGGTGGAGTACACCAGCCCCATTTAGACTGTTTTATAAAACAGTTTATCGTGGACGATATACGGACTTGTTTTGTCGAATGAAAATGCGTCGACGATAGACTTGTGTAGTGCATGAGAGAACTATTCCTTTTCATTTTTAGTACAACACTCTTTTAGTACTTCGTCTTTCAGTATGTATTCGACTATTCGTAGTCTCTAGCTCTATAATAACTGGTCAGCTATTCCTATTCGTTTTTAGTACATCATTCATTTGGATTCATTTAGTACTTCGTCTTCCGCTCGAGATTTATTCGTAGTCTCTGGTTCTGCACGAACTGGTCCGATCAGTTACTCGTTGACACACTCAGAACGGGACTGAATGAGCGGGAATGATATGTACTAAAAGTACTAAAATAATAAATTATTACATTTAAAAGATTATACTAGTACGTAGCGCTCCGTTCAATGTCCGAGCAAAAACAAGCCTAGAAGATATGCATACCTATATGAATGTTAAAGAACATGAGGATTAGGTTATTATTGAATATTAATTATGTAACGTTTGTGATTTTAATAGTTTTAATATTATTGTTGTATGACGCAGTATGTAAACAAATAAAGCTAACAAAAAAAAACAAGATAATTAAATGGCTGAAATGCGTGGGGTGGTGGCGTCTTCAATTCGAACAATGATGATGATATAGATGATGATGGTGATGATTATGATGATAGTTGTGTGACGAACGTGATGAAAATGTGAATGATGATGTTGAATGGTGATGAAGATATGAATGGTGATGATGGTGTGAAAGTTGTGAATGATGATGATGATGAATAGTGAAAATGTGTGATGATGGTGATAAACATATGAATAGTGTTGATGATGATGAATGGCGATGATGGTGTTTGATGATGATGATGAACGGTGATGAATATGTGAATGGTGATGTAGATGTGAATAATGATGATGATGATGTGTGATAATGCTGATGAAGATGTGAAAAATGATGATTATGATGAATGGTGATGATGGTGTGCAGAAGTACACATGAAAAATTACACGAAAATATACTGATTACAATTTGTAATTAAAGTCATTGATCTATCGATTAGTAAACGTAAACGAGAAGCCTACACTAGTTTCGTCGTTGACCAAACGACAACGACAACGATAGACAACGACGTCGACGATCAACGTCTACAGCTAAAAACATTCTGCTTACGATATAAACTGCTCGAAACTTTAGACTGTATTATAAACTAGTTTATCGTGGACGATAAACGGCCTCGTTTCGTCAACCGAAAATGCGTCGACGACCAATCCCTAGATGCGTGTTTACCGGACGCCGGAGTTCTAAACACACTGAAAGTTCAAATTAGTTTTTGTGTGTAGTACAAGAACCGTGAACAGTTAGGAACCATTCCGCAATGCTGATTAACCACCAACCGTTAATCGTACATCGGACACTCGCTCTATTAATTCAGCTTGAACGATGTGCAAGAAACCGCTCGATGTACTAAGTATGAAGAAGTATGGGTACACGACTATCAGATGCAAGTGGAAAACAGAACGATGAGAGGGGGAACCCCAGGGCTCTCCGGTGGGATCTGCACCAGGGGTTCCTCAATGCCTTGCCTTTGAGCCCGACGCCGGGGGGCGCATTGTAGCCTGCCGCCGGGGGGCGCATTGTAGCCCCCCGGGAACCAGTCACGGTGCTCACGGGGACGGGGGTTGCAACCCCGTCGCCTTCCTCAATGGATGTTCAAAGAGCCCACACCTCGAACGTCCAGCGACGTCCAGCGTCATATTCAGCTTTCATCTTTTGCCTTACTGGACACAGACCCAATGGAAATACATGATGTGATTAATTCGTTGAAATCTAGCAGTGCTCCAGGCTGGGACAATATACCTTCTAGTTTTTTAAAACTTGCCATAAACGAAGTTACTCCAATTATATGTCATCTGGTCAATCTATGCTTCAAACTGGGCGTATTTCCTGCAATGCTTAAGCAAGCTCTTATTACTCCGGTATACAAGAATGGTGACAAAAACGATGTTAACAACTATCGTCCTATTTCAGTACTATCTTCTATATCTAAGATAGTAGAAAAAGTAATGAACAAAAGATTAATCAATTATTTGAGTAAATATAACATTTTATCTGATTCGCAATTCGGTTTTAGGCAAAACAAGTCGACAGAGGATGCCGTCATAGCTTTAAGCTCACTAATAGCTTTAAGCTAACACATTTAGATAAAGGATACAAGAGTCTTGCTGTATTTCTAGATTTAAAAAAGGCATTTGACACCTTTTCTGTCCCCATTCTGGTGCAAAAGCTTGAGAACATAGGCATCAGGGGTACCCCCTACTGCTTTTCAAAGACTATTTGAGTGGTCGGAAACAGAAAGTAAAAGTTGGACAATATGTCAGTGATGACACACATATATCTTACGGAGTGCCACAAGGCAGTGTGTTGGGCCCGACGCTGTTTTTGATTTATATCAACGGGCTGTGTAATTTACAAATTAAAGGTGCTAATATATTTTGCTATGCCGATGACACAGTCTTGGTTGTTAATGGTTCTTCATGGAATACTGAACGATCATAACGATACTGAACTGGCACTTATGCAGGTGGCTCATTGGTTAAGGATGAACCTTCTTTCGCTCAATAGTGAGAAGACTAACTATATATGTTTTTCGAAAAATATTCGTACCCAGCCTGCTACTAACTTTAGTATTCAATTACATACTTGTCATTATTCACCTGAAATAAATTGCAATTGCTCTACAATTAATAAAGTAGCTTCGACTAAATACCTAGGTGTAATGATTATCATGGCACAGTCATATAGATTTAGTTTCTACCAGAATAAGAAAGTTAATTTGGATTTTTAAAACATTAAGATATGTAGCCTCTGAATCACTTTTGAATAGAATATATTTAGCATTAGCTCAGTCTGTGTTAGGTTACTGTGTCTCTGTCTGGGGTGGGGCATCCAAAATAAAATTTTTGGAAGTGGAACGAGCTCAAAGGGCGCTCTTAAAAGTGATGTATTTTAAGCCGTACATGTACCCCACAAATGAGCTTTACATGAAAAGTAATTTATTGACCGTCAGAAAATTGTATATTTTATTTGTAGTACTGAAAAGGCATAAATCTGTAGTCTTTGATCCCAGTATTTTAACTAAAAGGAGGAAAGATATCGTTTTCACTATAGACAATGTCAAAACTGTTTTTGCTCAACGACAGTATATTAAACAATCGGCCCTCTTATATAATAAAGTTAATAAAATCTTAAACATCTATCCTATGGATACTCGTACTTGTAAATTAAGGATAACTAATTGGTTAAAATCTTTAACATATGAAGATACAGAAACATTATTACAATCATCTTCGTAATTTATATTGTAGTAAGTACCTAAATTAAAAATTAAAAATCATGAATTTGAATCATTCGTATGAGACGTTTTTGGATTATATTTATACTTATACATAGTTAAATATCAACACTCTCTCTCTCTCACAAAACTACACACACAGTCACACACGCACACACACACCTACACACAAACACACACACACATAGGCAAACATACATTCAGATACAGAATACAAAAAAAAAACTTACCTTTTCTTTATTTTTTGTCTGTTAATGTTAATATTTACAATAACACACAATTTACTGCTAGGTTTATTGAAATGTATAAATACATATGGCTATGGGAGAGCGGAATCGTCTGGCACAGGTGTTACACTTAAAAGGCGATTCCAACCTTGTTTTGAAGTTTGTAATCTTTCTGGTTAATGAATAAAGATTTATTTATTATTTATTTATTATTTATTATTTTGCTCGGACATTGAACGGAGCGCTACGTACTAGTATAATCTTTCAAATGTAAAAAATTATTATTTTAGTACTTTTAGTACATATAATTCCCGCTCATTCAGTCCCGTTCTATGTGTCAACGAGTAACTGATCGGACCAGTTCGTGCAGAACCAGAGACGAATAAATCTCGAGCGGAAGACGAAGTACTAAATTAATCCAAATGAATGATGTACTAAAAACGAATAGGAATAGCTTACCAGTTATTATCTGTAATAACTGGTCAGCTATTCCTATTCGTTCATAGAGCCAGAGACTACGAATACATACCGAAAGACGAAGTACTAAAAGAGTGTTGTACTAAAAATGAAAAGGAATAGTTCTCTCATGTACTACACAAGTCTATCGTCGACGATAAACTAGTAATATCGTCCTCGATAATCTAGTTTATAAAACAGTCTAAAGTTTCGACTAGTTTATATCGTAAACAGAATGTTTTTAGCTGTCGACGTCGTTGTCAATCGTTGACGATGCATCCGTCGTTTTTTCAACCTCAAAACTAGTTTAGTCTTTTTGTTTACTTTTACCAACCGATTAATAAACGAATTTTATTTACAAATTGAAATAAATACATCGTGTATTTTTCATGTATACATAAGTACACATGAAAAGATAAATCATCATCACACATCATCAACTTCGTTCATATCTTGGTGATGAAGATCATCATCACACAACGATCATCATTATCATCACATGGTTTGGGGCTGGTCACAGGAATTTTGCACATATAGTTTAAAATACCCGTGGGGTGCCGGGTTAGAATTGCATCCCCCCATCTCTTCCCGTTGGGTGTATCGTAAGAGGCGACTAAGGGAAATCAAGAAGACGGGCAGCAGCGTCTTTTGTTTGAGATTCATCTCTTCATATATACTGCGATCCCCAAGACACCTGCCCCTGCGTGGGGATTATGGCAACTCCCCCCTAAACACACAATGACAGACACGACTTGCAAATGGGCCCCAGTCCCCGGCGGCTCCTCTATTCTTCGCCTTGATAGCAGGCGGGGTAACGGTCGAGCAGGGGGTGCTAAGAATCTCCGGCAGATGCCCCGCTACCACCCCTACCGAACTTTGGCCCTGGCAACACACAACATCCGCAAGATGAGGACCGGACTCTTTCGTACGTAGTACTTCGTACGGTTGCTTGTTCATCGTTCAAGCTGAACTAAAAGAACAAGTGTCCGATGTACGATTATGATTAGGGAATCGAATCTATTCGGTGAGCACTGCGCAACGGTTCCTAACCGTTCACCGTTCTTGTAGTACACAAGACTACTAAACATAAAATATCGAAATATCGATATTTTTCCTGGAATCATAGCCACTTTATCAAGTTAGTGCCTGTGGTTTATAACCGTGTAGCCAGCGTGTAAAGGGAGGATCCTCCGACCTAGCGAGGTGTGATGCTTGGTCAGGGCCGAAGCCCCCGACAGTTGTTGTCGGGTTGTTGTATATATTCTCCAAATTGGAGAAACTTCGCTTGCGAGATTCAGAATCGGAGGTGGCGCCATCTGTTATCTTGTATGCGGTACTTCACTTGCATCGCTACATTATCATACCACATGTGGCGCCATCTGGTTGTATGTCAAGTCGCCACATGGGCTTTATGCTATATCTTAGCCAGGATACTACTCTCTATCACTATGATTTATCGCCCTTTTATTTCATCCTTTCCGTTATAAACCGCATCATGACGTTGGGTATTCATACCCAACAGAACTTCAATTCTATTCTCACTAGTTCTGTAACCATGAGCCAGTCCAGTCTTTTTATTTATTTATTTAACTTCATGCACATAAAGTACAAAGCGGTCTTAATGCCTTTGGGTAGTGAAGAAATATTTTGTGGTAGGTCCCAAACAGTGTAATCTTTTTGTACTCTTTTTAGTGTATGTAGTCTTTTTTTATCGGTAGGTGTATCTACCCGTGAAAATAATAAATATAAACCGTACACCTTCCACCCTTTACTTTTCCCATAACTCCGAGCCCTGCTACACAAACTTCTATAACAATAAAATAAACAATTTTATTGCTTGAGCAAGAAACTTTACCGTTACTCGCGGCAAAATTAATCAATTCTGTATTCCTATACAGAATTGATAGATTATGTCCTATAATCTTGCCTAATTTCACTGTATAAGATCACGATGACTGATAAAATATTGTCATATTTTTAAATCCTGGCTTATAGGAGTTGCTGTAATAGAAAATTTCAAGATCGCACGGGCTTCTAGGCTTGTTATAGTCTGTCAAGCTCCGCGCCCGGCTTTCAGACCCAGCCGTATAAGTCTAAAAGAAAAGTCTTATACCCAGAAAATTCAAGTCGTTCTACACGGTAAGCTTACCGACGTCCAACTTTTTTTTTTTTTTTATTCAACATAAGCTAGTGCTTGACTGCAGACCCACCTGATGGAAAGTGGCGACGCAATCGAAGATGGTAAGGCGCACTAGCTTATTAAAAGCCTATTCACTCTAGCCTTGAAGACACCCACATTATAATCGGCCGGGAAAACCGACGCAGGCAAACTATTCCAATCCTTAGCTGTCCTCAATATAAACGAAGAGGCAAATCGTTTAGTCCGGACTGAAGGCACTTTCACCACATAAGGGTGTGTATGCGCAGTGCGTCTCGACGTCCGATGATAGAAGGGGGATGGTGGAATCAAGTCATGCAGTTCCTGTGCACACTCTCCAAAATGCATCTTGTAGAATACCGAGAGGCTAGCTACTTTGCGCCTGTGCTCTAGGCTTTGTAGATTGGCTTCTACTAACCCAGTATCACCAATCAGCCTCTTAGCACGCCTCTCCACAGAGTCCAAAGCAGCTAGATGGCATTTTGCAGCACCGGCCCATATATGACTACCGTACTCCACACACGACCGGACTTGCGCTTTATACAACATCAGAAGCTGTCCCGGTGTGAAGTACCGCCGGACCTTAGCTAGGACACCCAGCTTTCTTGCAGCTACTTTGGCTTTGGACTCAATGAACCACCCAAAATTTAGGTTTGAGGAGACTTCAACTCCCAACAACTGAAGGCTGTCGGTGTATTCCAAGGATGCATTCTGAAAAGTAGGAGCCAAGTTAAACGGACTTCTTTTGGCGGTGAACAGACACGCTTGTGTTTTGGTGGCATTAAATCTCACAAGATTGGCATCGCCCCATTCGGAAACTGCCTTAAGTGTGAGATTCGCACGCTCTACCATGGCCTCTCTTTCAGACTGGATAATATCCTTACCGGCCCGAATACCCGGCAGATATCTTTCCACAACAGTGCTGTCATCAACAGATCATTAATGTGCAGCAGGAAGAGGGTTGCGGAAAGAACGGATCCCTGAGGAACTCCGGCATTAGTTATCATCGGCTCCGATGAGCAGCCGTCAATAACAACTCGGAGAGACCGTTCACTCAGGAAGTCCTTTATCCAGCCGATCAGACCTGGGGATAAGCCGTACGCTGAAAGCTTGCTTATCAGGCCAGCGTGCCAGACTCTATCGAAGGCCTTCGAGACATCCAGGGATACAGCAAGCGCTTCCCCATTTTTCTCGAGGGCCTCGCCCCATACATGCGTGGCATACACTAGAAGGTCCCCCCCTGTCGATCGATTTTGGCGAAACCCGTACTGTCGGTCGCTGAGGAGATCATTTTGCTCTAGGTATGCCATGAAGCGCGAGTTCAATATACGCTCCATAGTCTTGCAGAGTATGGAGGTTATTGAAATCGGCCGATAGTTAGTTGGATCAGCACGACTGCCTTTTTTGGGCACGGGCTGCACGTTGGCAAGCTTCTAGGATTTGGGCACTATTCCAGTCCTAAATGAGAGGCGGTACAATCGCGTCAACACTGGAGACAACTCGGGTGCACATACCTTGAGTACTATCGCTGGTATACCATCTGGTCCACTAGCTTTGTTCACGTCTAGATGACACAGTGCACTCAACACCTCCTTGTTCTTAATGCGAACTTCAGTCATTGACGTGTCGCGTTGAGGCAGTTGAGGTGGAGTAGCACTGCCAGTGTCTAGACGTGAATTACGAGCAAAGAGAGAAGCAAATAGTCCTGCCTTCTCTCTTGCCGTATGAGCTAGAGTCCCGTCAGGTTTTACCAGTGGAGGTAGTGAAGGCCGACAAAAGTTTGTTTCGACCGACTTGGCTAGAGACCAGAAAGCTCTACTCCCTGATGGCTGGGCTGAGAGCTTTGTGCCAATGTGGTTTATATGGTCGAAATGAGCTTTCTTCAGTGCCTTTTTGCAAGACCTAGCGGCTTGGTTAAAGGCTTTCTTCTTTTCACTTATGTCCGGAGTTTTGCGGTCACGAGCGTCAGCCCAGGAAAGATACGCCGAATGTTTGCTTTTTTCAGCTTGAGCACATTCAGCGTTGAACCATGGGCGAGCTTTGCCACCGATAGGTACATCAGCATGAGGGATGAAATAGTCCATCGCTTGACGCACCACATCGGTTACAGCATCCGCACAACTCGACGGATCTTCAGAAGAAAAGCAAACCTGCTGCCAAGGATAAGACGCAAAGAAATGCCGCATCTCGTCCCAATCTGCTGAGTTGTATCGCCATACTCGCCGTACAGTCATAATCAGGGGGGGAATAGCAGGATACAGACTTCACCAGACAGTGATCCGAAGTTCAAAATGGGGAGGTAACCTTAACTTCGTACCTGTCTGGATCAGTTGTCAGCAGAAGGTCCAGGCAATTGGCTGTATGGCCAACTACGTCAGGTACCCTAGTCGCTTGTTTTACTAGCTGGAAAAGGCCCAGCGTCAGCGCAAAGTTCCGCGCTTCTCTTCCAGCGTGATCAGTCCTCTGGTATGGGAATAGCCAATCCTGGTGGCAGGCATTAAAATCCCCCAGAGCGACTAGTTGTGCATCAGGGTAGCGGAGTAGACAAAGTGGGGTCTTCAAGATGACGGAGACGCTGGCAGCAGATGTCATTGCGGACGTACACACAGCCTCCGGCGCGCTGGTGGAAATTGTGCTCTAAAGTATACCCAGGGTAGTCAAGGTACGCCGCATCCGACGGACATCTAATCTGCGTCTCCGTTAAGAAAAGCAAGTGAGGCTTATCGGTCTCGAGGTGGTAGTGGACAGCATCGATATTGGAGTGCAAACCTCGAATGTTACAGAGGTGCACTATGAGCGAGAGGACGTGCTTCCGCTGTGTAAACGTGCTTTTTTTATGTTTCTTTTTCATTTTAATGGTCTTGGAGTGAATAGGTTGAAAGATGGCAGTTGAGCGAGACGCTGCGATGTGACCCCAATAACACGACCAGAGTTGCAGTGCCAATGGGGGCCTGATCCGGAGACTGCGGGGACGCCTGAACCCCCCCAGGGCTCGCCTCGGGTCCTCTCGCCCGGTCGCCAACCGGCACGATGGAGCCACCCCGGGATTTTTCGCAGTTGGCGGGGCAGCCTTTCGTGTGTGGCTGGCACACTACTTGGGCCCCCTACTACCAGCGGTCGGCCAGCGGAGCACCGTGCTTCGGATCCCGCTACCCTCCGCGACCAGGCACCCGACAGGGCAAGGTCTGGCGCATAGCTCTCGGCATACATCGCAACGCAACTGCTCAAACCCATCCTCCAATCGGCTTCAACAGCCTACATGCTGGAACACGACGAATCGCTTGGCAGCATGACTTAGACTGGTGGGTGGTAACTGTAAGCCGGCAGCCGATGTTAGGGCCTACCACCGATTACGCTGCACGTTTGGCACTACCCAGGGGACACGTGTAGGGTTGTCAGAATTTAAGTGTATCCTACGGACGCGAGCAGCTCCATCCCCCAAACTAAGGTCACCTCATAGGACGATGGTCGCCGACCGCCGTCAGGTACACGAATTTGGTGCCACGCTACTGTCCACACTGCGCCTGACCTCTCCTGTCGGACCTGTCGGTCTTCCCATCCCATCCCGTCCAATCGGATTGTAAGAGTAAATGAAAAGAGAGTGCATTTGTATCACGCAAGCAATTGTGCACTATAATATAGTGCGCGTAGATGGCTGATCTGGTGAATCATACCGGCCAGAGGGACATTATTATTATTACTCATATTAATTTTCTTTAACAGTACTGGTAAGCGAAGCAATACCAAATCGGAAAGTAATACCACATAATCAATAAAATGGTTGAAGCACAAATAGAACAAACAGCTGTTTGTGTGTGTGATTTATAAGATTCAACCAGTAGGGTTGAAATCCGGCTCGAAGGACCATAAAGACGCTTGCTTGCCAACTTGGTAGTATAAATAATCCATTCATTCCTTTTTGCTCGGTCCGTTTTTTTTATTCTTCTGGTCGGTGATCCTTAAATTATTTTTTAGACAAAGCATCAGCGCGGAATAAACGACTGAGCCATTTGAATAATTCAATGTTTATTGTTGTAAATAATTGAATTTCGGCCCTTTCATTTACATCTCTACCGCTTAGAGTTAAACATATTTTTCTCCTTGAAAAACTGAAATCGCGCGTGAACGTTGATTGATTTCAGATTTATTGGAAATGAATTTCATTCTGTAGATTTAATATAGTACGACACGTATTGATGACGTTAAACAGCGGCCAAACTGAAAGGGGATTTGGGAATGGGCTGGTCATAATGAGGATGGTGACTGGGTAAAAAAAACTAATTAATCCGTCAGTTCGATTATCTAAAATTATTTTTATTTAACAAATCAATAAAAAATGACAAAGATATAGAGCGTCTAAGTTCGGGAGTGGGTTTTGACGTCGCGCCTTAGTAAATAATTATGTATGCCGGCGTGACGTCACCCGACATTTCGAAGCACTACATCTTCATCATTTTTTGTTTAATCGACAAAGAATAAATACGTGTCCAATATTTTTTGATAATCAACGGATTAAAAAAAATTGACATCTAATGTCGTATTGTAGAAAACTACTGACCGAAAGTTATCACAGAGTGGATCCCTGGAGGAGTTCAATGTCATGGTAGACCGACAAATTGATATTGCGATCAGCTGCAATCGTTTTGTGGGAATCGTAAAGGAAAACGATGTCCAAACATGGGGGAACGAAAAAACTGAAGGTAGGCTTTTGCCCGGTATAGGTGTTGCTTTCTTTGGAAACCTACGGCGGCTAGACGTCGCTTTTTGCCCGTCTGCGCTAAAGTCTCTCCAGGAGAGCTATGTTTTTGTCAAGGCAAGGTCAGCCCACAGATAGATAACCGTTTAGTGGTATTCAAACGCCACTAACAGTTCAGAGTGTCGTCGTCTCGCTTCGGAGGGCACGCAAAAATTCTGTCCCGGTTGCTGTCATCAATGCCCCAGCCGCTAAGCCAAGTCAACGGCTTAAAGGCAGCTAGGAAACTCAGACACAAGGTTGGCCATTGACAGCATAAACAAACAATATTATACTGGAGACCATGGCGCCTTGGTCTCATGAGACGCACGGTTTTGTGAAATAAATTTCATGCAAACTTATCGAAGTCTCATGGGACCCTCGCGTCGGGCTGGTAGCTTTTTCTGCCAACGTACCTATACTCGTAAGCTTGGCCATACAAAGAGTATCCAAAATCGTTTTCTCCGACGTGCCGTTCGGTGCCCCGTGCGGAATGTAGATTTACATTCCGCTTCGTAAATTCCTAAAAGAAGCGTCGAAACGCTACTTTGAATCCGCGTCCCGTCACGCGAACAGTTTAATCCGCGCCGCCGCCGATTACGCCCCTAGTCCTTCTGACTCGCGACGCAGACCACGGCACGTACTGCTCGACCCTCCTGACCCCATGACGGTCCTATTGGACCGGGATGCACCGAACCCGCCCCGACAACCGTAAGCTACACTAGCTATCAGACACCGGTCTCGCCGGCGAGGCCGAAGGGTCGTAAGCATGCGACCTCAACGACGTGCATCACCCCACTGTGTTTCTTGCCGGTTCTTCTCAGTGGGGGCGCGTTGTGAACCGGTGGTAAATTCAGCCCTCTCTTAAGCGACAGCCCAAGCCGAGGTCGTGCCTCCCTGAGGTGCCCTTGAGCTTGTCGCTACTTCTGCCGTTAAGGCTAGAGTGCTATAAGCGCTCACCTCCTATTGTCCGGTGAAGCTGTAACGGCCATCTGCGGCCAACAGCGTCTATCAGTACCAAAAAAAAAAAAGAATCGCCACCAGTCTTTTAGGTACCCTTCCTTCCCAGTGCGGTGATAACTTAGAAAAAGTTTTTAATTAGTAAATAAACTGTAAATATTTATTATATTATACTTTAAAGTTTAAATTATAAAAGTTACGTAGGTTCTTTATTTGCCAGATAAACTAGGTCATACGATGCGCCTTCTCGTCCCGCGTTGGTGTGAATGTATTAACTCATAGAACTATGTAAGCTAACTTTAATGGGGAACTCTGCATAGTTTATCATCTTAGAACTACGACCGTTTAGGTTTCTCGCACACTTAGGTCCGCATATGTTAGAGTAGATCGCCTATTCAGGCTAATCAAATGATATAAACCACGATAACAGTCGAAGCCACGACCTATCGGCTAGCGGCCAGGGTGTCTAACCGCCAGACCAACAGGCCCGCCAAACACCATAAAACATTATATAAGTACATGGCATGTATATATTTCAACTTGTCTCTGTTCTTTCGTTTATTGATTTTTTGGAAGTGAAAAACAAATATGGCCACAATGTTTTAAGGAACAGCGATGAGTTATAAAACATTATTTGTGAAACACATTGTGTTATAAAAAAATAAGACGGTTGCACAGAAAATTTGAAAATTACGCGGGCGGACTTGTGCGGGACAGCTAGTATGTTATATATCCAAACCCATGAAGTGGTTTAGGTTGTAGTCCGTGCCAAGGAATTAGACATATACAGTACAGGAGGCCTATGTATGTATGACATGTTTTTTTACAAGATCAAAACGGAACAATAAATGTATAAACAGACAGGAGTGATGGCTAACCGGTGGCCAGCCAAAGCCAATTGGGTATTTGTTTTTTTTTGTGATTAATGGAAAGATCATATATAAGTTTAATAGTAAAAAAGTTATTTCAAAATAAAAAATATAATTTTTGAATCCAGTACTTACCGGAAACACGCCGACAGCTCCTGAACAAACCCGAGCGGGTGTGACGTCATAATGTTAAAGCTATTTAATAACAGTACAGCGTCAACAGCTATTACACTTGACTAGACAATAATATTGAAAATTTATTGCTAAAAAACTACTCTGAACAACGCTGAACGACACTGAACGACGACACTGAACGTCACTGAACGTCACTGAACGTTACTGAACGACACTGAACGACGACACTGAACGTTACTGAACGACACTGAAATACACTGAACGACACTGAATGACACTGGATGACACTGAACGACACTGAACGACGACACTGAACGTCACTGAACGACATTGAACGACACTGGACGACGACACTGAACGACACTGAATGACACTGAAGGACACTGAATGACATTGAACGACACTGAAGGACACTGAACGACGGCACTAAACGACACTGAGTGACACTGAACGACACTGAACGACACTGGACGACGACACTGAACGTCACTGACGTGACACTGAACGTAACTGACGTGACACTGAACTTAACTGACGTGACACTGAACGTCACTGACGTGACACAGAACGTAACTGACGTGACACTGAACTTAACTGACGTGACACTGAACGTCACTGACGTGACACTGAACGTAACTGACGTGACACTGAACTTAACTGACGTGACACTGAACGTCACTGACGGGACACTGAACGTCACTGACGTGACACTGAACGTCACTGACGTGACACTGAACGTAACTGACGTGACACTGAACGTCACTGACGTGACACTGAACGTAACTGACGTGACACTGAACGTCACTGACGTGGCACTGAACGTCACTGACGTGACACTGAACGTAACTGACGTGACACTGAACGTCACTGACGGGACACTGAACGTCACTGACGTGACACTGAACGTCACTGACGTGACACTGAACGTAACTGACGTGACACTGAACGTCACTGACGTGACACTGAACGTAACTGACGTGACACTGAACGTCACTGACGTGACACTGAACGTAACTGACGTGACACTGAACGTCACTGACGTGGCACTGAACGTCACTGACGTGACACTGAACGTAACTGACGTGACACTGAACGTCACTGACGTGACACTGAACGTAACTGACGTGACACTGAACGTCACTGACGTGACACTGAACGTCACTGACGTGAGTCGTCGTTCAGTGTCGTTCAGTGTCGTTCAGTGTCATTCAGTGACGTTCAGTGACGTTCAGTGTCGTTTTTTAGCAATAACTTTTCAATATTATTGTCTAGTCACCTGTAATAGCCGATAACGCTGTACTGTTATTAAATCGCTTTAACATTATAACGTCACACCTATAAGGTGACCAATCTTGGTGCGTTTAAATTCACGTGATTTTTAGATAAATTTTAATTGTTTATAATTAATTGAAAAAAAAAATCTAACTTTTTTGCTTTTAATATCAATATTATTAATAATAAAGTTTTAAAATAAATAAAAAACAAAAACAAAAATTTTTTTTCAAATACCTAATTGGTAGGGTTCAATTGTGTTAAAAGTAAAACAGGGTGGACATACATAGCCCTTGTTCTGAGGCAGTCGGGCAAAATATCATAGCACACAGTCACAAAATATAGAGAGTTAAATATTGTGACACAGTTTTGGTAGGTACCTAATTAAAAAGTTAGGTCTACTTTTTTCTACCTGCACAGATAATTTGGTGGTCTTACTATACAATACACGCTACCTACTTCGTCCCTTTGGGATCACTGAGGAATTCATATCGGTTACTAAAATCCTGTAGAAATTAAAATTTTATCGGACTCACACAAAAAATGTACCTAAAAATGCTATATTGAATACTTCAGGGTTAATATTAATAAATTAATAGTTTAAAAGAGTAAAAAAAACACGCTTTAGAGTATACTGCACTAAAAAGCAATAAATAAATTATCGAACCCCTTCTTTCTTTCTACCCCGTGTTTGTAATTAAGCATTATATTTAAGTGTAATTAAGCAATACATACATACAGGTGAAGCTAATAAAAGCATGTTAAAAATAATAACAACTTAGTTTAGAAAAAGTTTACTATTCTGAAGAGGTGAAAAAGCTACACACTATGAACGAAACATATATTTCGGTTATAATTTTGGTGTAAATGAACTTTTCAAGTAAAATAAGTTAATAATAAGTTTTGATGTTTATGAACTTTTCGAGTAAAACCGTTGGTAAAAGTCACTGACGATAATATCCTAGCCACGTTCAGTTCATTATACGAACGACGCTTGGGCAACAAAGTATACTTACATTAACTTTACGTAGTTATGTAGGTACGAAATAGCTAGGTAAGGTCGTTCACCTTGCGGGTCACCTGTTCGTAGCACCCATGTTTAGTACTTAGTGCCTTCGTGCACGATGCTACTAGAAAAAAAATTAGGCTTTGAACAAAAGTATTGTGAAGAAAAAAATAAATTGTCCATAAAGGCGCTGAGCAATAGTGTAATCTAGACTATATAGCGGTGCCTGGATGAACAAATTACCAATATCAGTTTATCACAGTAGTCGTATAATGACGCAATAACACTTTTACTACAAATGAAACTAGATAAAAGTCCTACAAGTTAAACTATTCAAAAATAACAAAAGAAACCACAATAGGTATTAGTTAAAATGCTTGACTGGTCGACACGAGTGAACGGGCAACTATGGTAACCCGAGAAACAAATGAAGTCTCATTTTTTACACCCATAGAATTTTTTTTTAACCGACTTCAAAAAAAGGAGGAGGTTCTCAATTCGTCTGTATATTATATTTTTTTTTCTATGTATGTTCGCGCATAACTCTGGCAATTATGAACCGATTTGCAAAAATCTTTCTTCCATCCATTCTTTAATCCGTTAGTTGGGTCCCATAAAAAAATTATTGCTTCCGAATAAGTAGTTCCTGAAGAAACAATAATGGTGACTGCGCAGGAAACTTGCAGGAAAGCCTATATAGATGACTTTTTGGTCGCTTTTTAAGGACAAAAATGGTCATAACTCTGGCAAATATTTACCAATTTCAATGATTCTTTTTTTTATTCGAAAGAAGAAACCACTGTAATGAATCTGTATGAAATTTATCACAACCGGATAAGAACTTCCTGGAAGACCATGAACGATGAGGAGGAATTTATCTGGTAAAAACCATAAAACTGATGTTCGACATTACATTGCTCTAACAATTATGAACCGATTTCGATGATTCTTTTTTTATTCGAGAGAGTAAACTGCTATGATGATTCCATGCAAATTTCATTACGACCGAATATTTTTTTCCGAAGAAACATGAATTATGTAAAACTATGTAGACGATAATGTGATCATAACCTACCTAGATCATTTTACGGTCTTCGATGGTTCAATCTTTATATATGAAAATATCACTTAAAAGTTTAAAATAAAATCTTTAAAAAAAAAATTGAACCTACTTCAATATCACTGAAAAGTATAAAATAATTTAAATATTATTGAAGTTGGTGCCAAATATACACAGCCGGTAAGCTAACACCAACTTCAATAATATTTAAATTATTTTATACTTTGCAGTGATAATGAAGTCGGTTCAATTTTTTTTAAAAAAGATTTTTTTGTGGTTTTTATGGCTTCGTTGCATAGACCTTTAAGCCACGCCCATAGCTATTGTACTTCTACTGAATAGTGTTGATCAGTCAGTATCGATTTTAATCGATGTTTAATCGTTAGTCGATTAAGCTCTCAACGGCCGATGACACCGATCTGCACCATCTTAACACGCCAATCGCGCGCGATCAAGCGTCGACTGCTTGTTTACTACACTTGACACTAAATCAGTTGCGAGACGCCACGGTTGCCTGCAGCGCTCTAGCGATCTTCGCGCGAATAATCGACAGAATTAAAATCAGGGCAGTAACAATTCAAATTATAATTTGCACATGAAATTGAATTCCATCTGGTCAACCAAATCGCATGTTAGTGCCAATCAAAATAATATTGACAATTCCCCGCCGAAATTAATGCACAATCAGGAACGAGGCTAACTCCACAAGCGATATCCTCTGTGGTATTATTAAATAATTAAATTCGCGGCATACTATTCATAGCATACCACAAATATAGTATGCCCATATTACTGTTATTTCTAGTGTTTAACCTAGTAACAAGATAAACGAGGTTGACGCGACTCGTCTTCCTATAGACGTTTTTTTTTTGTTTATTTTCGCCGGGATCTGTGGGCATCAACCGGGCTGTGCGAGATTCTTACCCACTAAAATTCTCGTAGCTGTCGCATTGGCACATGAGAAGGGAGACCTGGGATCTGGTGGGATCTGCATCAGAAACTTCTCAGTGCCTTGCCTTTGAGCCCGCTGCTGGAGGGCACATTATAGCCCCCCAGGAACCAAATACGCTGCTTTCAGGGACGGGGTTCGCAACCCTGCCGCCATCCTTCTTAGAGTCACCGTATTCAACCCAAACGTCCAGTGACTCCGAAGGACACTGATATAACCCTAGACATTAGAGGTTAAGTCTCTTGTGCCCAGTAATTTCACCAGTATCCTTAACGCCAGAACACAGCAATGCTTCCACATTACTGCTTATTGGCAGAATATATGCGGTTGGTACTCTGATGGTCGCTTGCATAAGGGACCTACCGCTGAGGAGTAGGGTGAGTTTTGTGGTAGCTGACAACTGCGCGCGAAGGAACAATAATGAAACTGAAATCAAAGGAACACTTGTTAATGTTCCTAACTTCAAGCGTGGTAGGCAAGATGACTAAAAAAGTCCGTCATTTAGATTATCCAAAAATATTGGATACGTATTTTTTCTTTTGTCGATTAAACAAAAAATGACGAAGACATAGTGCTTTGAAATGTTGCGTGACGTCACACCGGTATATAACTTTTACTGAGGTGTGAAGTAAAAAGCCCCCACTCCCGAACTTAGACGCTCTATATCTTTGGCAATTTTTATTGATTTGTTAAATAAAAAAACAGGTGTCCAATATTTTTTGATAATCTAACTGACGGACTAATTTTTTTTTTTATCCAGTCATCATCCCTGTTGTCAGTACAAAACAGGGAGGAGAAAGATGCTAAGGAACGAGGGAGCGTCAGGGCCCTACAACCTGTTCAAAACATTGAAGCCGCCGAAATGGGGAATATCTCCCATTTACCAAATAAAGCTATCTTCTGATCTTGTATCACAGTCAAAAAATCTTTATTACGGAAAGCGAGAGGAGGGTGCGAGAGAGGCAGAACAAAAAAGGAACTCCGTTCTTAGCTGTCCATAAGATAACCCTCAAGTTTTCAATACTTTTAAGTTTCATGTTGATGAATAGTATTTTTCCGGTCCACCTCATTAAAAAAATACGGTATCAATTGTATAAAAGATAACAATAACAAATAATAAATATAATAATAGACATAATTGTAAGTAATGTACTCTAACAGTGCGAATAATTCGCAAAGTTGAAAAAGCTCGTTAAAAGCTCGCAAATATCTGCGAGAAACAAATGAATTTTCGATACAAAATTTCATTTGTTTCTCGCAGATATTTGCGATGCGATGCGAGTTCGCAGATATGTGTGGTAGCCCAAAAGTTAAAAAAGTGCCTCGTCTACCACTGTCTTCATAAAAGTAAGCTGCTGAAAGTAGGTATTGACTTTATAGTTTTAATAACTTTTCAGTGAAATTGAAATTAACAACAGAAGTTTTAATAGAATGCATTTTGCAGTCGCTGAAATCTAAATGATTTTCGTCCATTATTCTCGTACGTGAGATGTACACATATTCTAACGGCCAAGCAATAAAGATCTTTTGTATAATAATTAAGTACATATTTACTAACAAATCCTAATTTACATAGATAACGCAAGTATCACGATTTGTATTGATACCAAGCGTGCCGACTTTTTAACACTTTCTGTGACGTCACGGCCGACATTTAGTGATGGGAAATCCAAACCGCTTCAAAGACACCGATGCCACCGATGCCACGCCGATCTTTTTTATTTTTTGCGACCGACCGGCTGCAAGGCTGCAAGAACAGATCCGCGTGTACTGTAAGTTAGCGAAGGCCAACCACGACGTTTCGTCGGGGTTCGGATACGCTAAGTACATGCATTTGCGTTGTCTATGTAAATCTATATCTGTGGGTACATCAAACGCTCACGGGCCGTTTGTGTGTGGTGGTTGTTGCGCAAAACACCGCGGTGTTCGATTCCTACCCAGGAAAAAACATATGCGTGCATGCATACGTTTAATTTCCTTCGCCTTCTTATAATAAACAAGGGCCATCAAGGGCCGCATGCTTGTTAAGAAGGTAACAATCATGCGGCCCGTGATGGTAAGCAGTCACCGCAGCCTATAGACGCTAGCAACACCAGAAGAATCACTAGCGCACTGTCGACCCTTAATACATTAGATAATACCTGAGTCTTTTGTGTCCGATAATTTCACCAGCTACAGTGCCCACAGCAATGTTTACACACTGCTGCTTGGCGGCAGAATATCTGACACTGCGGTGGTACCTACCTGGACGGTATCTTACCTAATGAACATACCACCTAGTAATTTCTGTCTGGACGTAAATTTTCTTTGTAATTGTATCAGTAGTCTGGTTGCCATAGCTTAGGATCAGGATGGCAGTGTGTGTAATGCTAATGTCCCATGATGTTATATTATCGAACGTCGAAATGTACTGAATAACTCACGACACCGGAAGTTCATCACTTATAAATATGAAATTCCCCATCCGGTGTGTTCCATACAAAAAGCGGGGCACAATATGAAATATGCGAATAATAAAAAGAAATATTTTGTCCTTTATCTCGTCGGTCCCGGAAATTAAAATCATCTTGTTCTGTCAACCTTTTAGTGAATTGGAGGCTTGCTCCTGTGATGATTACACTTCGGGACAAAGAAAAGTAGTCATTTAATAAACCAAACCAAACTGATAGAAAAAATAAATAAAGAACAATTATATTATAATCCAAAGATATGTTATATCCCGCATATGATATATCCCAAGATATAATATCTAATGCGCGCAAAAATTGTGACTAGTGAAAATATTTTCTCATTAAATATATTAAATATATTATTATTTCATTTTGGTATTGTTGGTGTAAAAATTCCTTCGATTTCACTGGACTGTTAAGATGATCCCCATAGGCGATTTGCTAACCCTAAAATGTACAATCGGATGATCAGGAAAGGAGATAGAAAGGTACTCACGGTAGAACGTAGATCTCTGCTTCACTGGGACCAGGGCGCCCTGAAGAGTGCACTCTTCAGGGCGCCCTGGTATATCATTGCACTGCACATAGTGTTATTTGATTTATATGATGTAGTACGATATGATCAGTAACGTAAAGTCTCGAGATGCGAGAACCGAACACATAATGTTCGGTTAGACGGAAGGGAATATAATGGATGGATGGAATGTACCAATGAATGAATCAATGGATCGGGACAGGTGTTGGAGGGAAATGACCGATCGTGCATTTGATCCATTCGTTTGCTTTAACACTCTACCCCCTTGGCGAAAAAATTGAGACTGACTGAGTATGATATATTTTCATAATTATTTACTGTTGTACAGTACTTTGTGTATTTTCAAAAAACGCACGAAGGCATTTTACTTGATTTTTAAAGGCACACATCACGTTCGGTACATTTTACCGACGCGTGACTTAAGTACTGCTAGTTCACCAATTTGGGTGAATTTCGAGGTTTCACTTCTCGTGTGCTAGGCATATCTATTGTATAAAATATCATTGGTAACGAAAGAAAAACTACACTGCGAGACAAAGAAAAGTAGTCGTGTAATAAACCAAACCGATTTTTTTTAAATGGCGATCTCGCTGTGTTTGTCAGCTCTTCTTAGTGAAGGCTGCGTCACGATCCGGTGGTAGTTGTAAAAAAGAGGACAATGTGCGCGGTGCGAGTGCTTTCATGAATACTAAGCGGTTAGCTTCTTCATTTATAATGAGGACATCAATGACTGGAACAGTTTGCCTGCGTTGGTTTTCCCGCCGGATTATACTGTGGGTTTCTTCACGACTTATAGAGTGAATAGGCTTTCCACCACTTTCCATCAGGTTAGATCGCAGACAAGCACTGGATTATATTTAGTAAGCAAACTGATAAGGAGAGTTAAGGTACTGTGGGAATGTCCGCTAAAAACATAAGCGGCTCTACTTTCCTTTTTTTTATACTACCAAGGTGGCAAGCAAGCGTGCGGCCCGCCTGATGGAAAGCAGTCACCGCAGCCTATAGACGCTAGCAAAACCAGAAGAATCACTAGCGCGTTGTCGACCCTTAAGCCATTAGATATTAAGTCTTTGTGTTCACCAGCTACAGTGCCCTTCACGCCAGAACACAGCAATGCTTACACACTGCTGCTTGGTGCCAGAATATCTGACACTGCGGTGGTACTGGACGGTTCCTTGCACAAGGCACCTACCATCTAAAGGTTGTCTGGAAGAAATCGCAACCTGCGATAAGACCGCCCAATGTATACCATTGTATATTTTCTTTGTACTTCTTTGTTTTCCTGTACTTTTTGGTGTGCAATAAAGAGTTCTCTATCTATCTACCTAGTAACGACTGCAATTAGCAAAAAAGAACGCCATCTTCGATTATCTATAGATTGCTGCAATATTTTGTACTTGTCATAAGAGTTTTAATTAGTAGTAAGATACAAAAATAAGTAAAAAAAAACTGTACTCGTATTTAGACACACTATTACCTAGTTATTAATAATAACCTAATTTCCTCACGGCCGATACGACCACAGCGGCCAATCTTTCACAAGATCAACCATCTACGCGGAGATATTATAGTGCATAAGTTCTTGCGTAGACACAAGTGCACTTTCTCTTCCTTTACTCCTATAAGAGAGAAGGAAGACCGACACAACCGGAGAGAGTTCAGACGCAGAACCGACTTTTACATGCCCATCCGAAGCATGGATCATCTTACTTTACAGACAATCAGGTGATCGGCCTGCATTGTCCTGCCCAGTAAGGAACAACTACACAAAGTTGTACCCACAGTATTCGAACCCGCGACCTCTGGTTTGCAAAGCAAGCGGTCTCCCACTGCACCAAGGAGGCTACTTATTTATTACGGAGCATACAAAACAAAAACGCTGTCTGCTCCTTTCATTCTTATAATATTAGTATGATATATGTGCCAGTGAAATTGCAACGCAATGTAATATTACCGTAGTTTTCTCATAAAAAATAAATGCGTGCTAAATTCACATCCCCGTAACGAGACGTTAATATTCCTATACAAAAAAACATAAAAGGGGGAAAGTTTTTCTTTTTATGTCCCGACAATGTAACACGCTGTCTTTTTATTAATGAACCGGTTGCTTTTGGTAATGTAAGTATGTTAGTTTATTTGGCTCTAACTTGACCTATTAAGTGATTTTATTTTATACGATTTTTAACTGGGTTATAGAGTAATAGACGCGAATAGGGTATATTTTTGTTTAAAAAAAAACAATGTGGAGCAAGAGTACCACCACTGTAAAAAAAATCAAATCAATCAAATGAATGTAGTTCTAGTTTTCATCATAATCAGGTCCGTGACTTCTTGTTGTATTTTTCGCTATTCCGTATACAGGTTATTTTTTTATATAGTGCGTATAATTTTATCACGTAGCCAGTATCGTTTAAAGATCATATTCAAATAGTAAAGGTACCAACTCAGTCGACCTCACCTGCACATGGTAACCCTGGCAAGCCAAGCGGTAAACGCGACCATGATCATTACGCATGTTTTGGATTCTTTCAAATTAAGTTATTATTTATATATTTTTGGACCAAGGTGTGTAAAACCAAAAAAGACGCTTATTTATTTTCAACAATTTATAGATAGGCGAAATCTAGGCATTGCAAAACAATTTAATCTGTTTAAGTTGTTTCAGGTTTGCAACGCCTACTTGAAAAAAAAAACAGTCTGTATATAATTATGCACAGTTTTGCCAATGAACTGTGAAAAATGTGTGTCACTGTAAAATTTTATTTCAATAACACAACAGAATCCAAAGCAAATAACACGTCAATATACATATTTGAAAGTTCGTTTGAAACTGCTTGGAACCGGTTTCTGCTAGTTTGCGCCAGTTCGAAGCGGCTCGAGCCGGCCTCGTTCTAACATAATAACAGTTTTCTGGCTGGCTGTCTCTTTGTAGTGGAGTTATGACGTATGGAACTTTAGTTTTGAGGTCGTTGGAGCATTCTAGAACTGAAGGCCTTTAATAAAAGATAGTAGGTTGCAGTTACCCGTGGGGTGTCCGGGTAAGAATAGCACCCTCCCGTCGCCTCCCGTTGGGGATTCGTAAGAGACGCCCCTCCCTACCACCTTCCCTTAGGTTACCACCTATACTGCGATTCCCAAGCCACCTGCCAAGCGTGGTCATTATAGCATCCCCTCCCTTCAAAGGGGGAGGCCTTTGTTCAGCAGTGGACGTGTTTCAGCTACTGTTGATAATGATGATTAAGTCGTAGAGACCACCCAGGTGGGGCACCACACCTGGTGATGATGATGATGATGAATTATTTTTGCATATATTAACTTGTCGGAGCATGGTTAAGGTACATAAGGAACAAGAACAAAACTGAACGGCATCGGCAACCTCACCAACTCACTCATCTCTTCAATACGCAACACACTCGCTAGCACCCAGAAGCAACTCTTACAATACCTTACTTGAATGACCCTTGCGTCACCAAGGATACCACCAGATCATGATTGGAGTAGGGCATCGAAGCCTACCTAACGATTGGCCTCCACCATATCCCCTCATTGTCAACCCTGACTGACCAGCTTCTTACTCCGGCCTTCAAGCTACATCAGGAACTAATCACACTCATCCAGAAATATCACAATAGACCGACTCAGACAGACTGCCTCAAACATATTCTTATCTATGAAACAGACTGCCTCAGACAGACTGACTCCTCCGCGCTCGGAACACTTCTTATAAAGCCCATTGTTAGTTAGTTTCCCTCTCCATTACAATTTGTGAAATGACATCTGCCCTACATTTAAGAATCAACACGATACTTTGTATTTTGTAGTCAATTGACGACCCATACTAACGACCCGGAGGCGACAAACTTTTATGTTTTTTGGTATCTTTATAAATTAATAATAATACCAGCCCTTGTCTTTGTCCCACTGCTGGGCACGAGCCTTCCTTCAAGATAAAGGGGCTTAGGCAATAGTCCACCACGCTGGCCAAGTGCGGGTTGGCGGACTTCACACGTCATTCAAAAGCTAGTTAAGCTTTCTCAGACAAGCAGGTTTCCTCACGATGTTTTCCTTCACCGAAAGCTAGTAACAATCGCACAAAGACGATTCACACATGATTAATTAAAGAAATCAGAGGTGCGAGCTGGGGTTCGAACCTGCGCACCATGTTTCCATGGCAAGCGCTCGCCCGCTGAGCTGTTACTGCTACTTCTACTGGTATCTTTATTAAACAAGCCCAAAATAAAAATTGTGCATGTGGTCCATTGCAGATATTCTGCCGCAACAGCAGCGTGTAAACATTGCCGTGACACGATTTATAGAGGGCTCTAGTTAAAGCCTACTGATAATAATGTCCGGCTGGCTCTCACCTACTGGCCCATCGAAGACTGATTACATATAAAATACATATTATCATCGAAAGCGGTGCGTAACCTATAGTTGTCTGCACCCAACTGTACTGTAGATATAAGACAACTCATTCTAAGATATTATTTCAGTGATCTTAGTTACTTATTAATAATAATATAATAATATCATAAGACAATCCACACAAGGCCATCCGATCCCAAACTAGGTAGAGCCTGTACTATGGAAACCAGACAAATGATAACTAATACTTATTTCCTTTTTTTGTTGTTGTTAATACATACTTAAACAGATAAATAACACCCAGACACTCGGTGGGAATCGAACCCACGACCCATCGGGTAGCAGTCAGGGTGTCTAACCACTAGACCAACGGGCCCGTTGTTTTGAAAAAGTTTTTTTGGTAGATTTTTTATATCTCTTTGTATTTCCTATACCTGTCTACCCCTTTTTTGATGTAATCATGAAGGTAAGTCACAAATCCGCTAACAATAAGTGCCAGCCACGTAATGACCCACGCTCTGCGGTGGCCAACTATTCTCAAACTTTAGGGCTCCCAAGTTTACGAGTTAAAACGATCAGCATTATATTTGACCCAAAAACTTTGCCCCGGCTTTCGGGTGTCATATGGAAATTAGAATTGTCATTGTTGAACCCAACTTAGAAGGGTTAAGTTAGATTCGTTTCAAATCGTTTAATTTTGTATAAGAGGGCGAAGTTAGCGGGATCATATTATAAACTAGCTGACCCGTGCAGCTCCGCCCGCGCTTTTATTACATTTTGTTCCCCTTTTCTCCCTCCTCCCTTGATTTATTTCTCTCTCCATCTCTCTTTCATTAGAAAAATCTAATTCTATGCTCTCTCTTTCCCCCTCCCGCTTCGGTCCCCGTCACTCTTCCTCTCCCCGTTATCCCCTCACTGAACCTCCTCCCCCCTCTCTCTACTCCCACCTTGCTCCAACTAACTCCCCCGATCCCACACCTCCACACTTCACCTTCTCCTCGAATCCCCTCTCCCTCTCTCTCCTCTCGTTCTATACAATTTCGTCAATCATGGTATCAGTGGCATAAAATATGCTTTATGACCTATTCTCAGACATACCCGATATGCACACAAAATGTCATACATATCGGGTCACCCATCTATTTAATGACCTTGCCTTATGCTGCTTAACCTTGACCTAGCGGCATGAAATATACTTTACAACCTATTCTCAGACCTACCCGATATTCAAACAAAATTTCATACAAACTGGTTCACCCATCTATTTCATTACCTTACCTTATGTTGCTGAACCTTAACCTATCTGTATGAAATACACTTTACGTTACGACCTATTCTCAGACCTACCCGATATGCACACAAAATTTCATACGAATCGGTTCACCCATCTGTGTAATGACCTTACCTAATAAATAGTGTAACTAACACGACTTTATTTTATATTTATATAGATTAAACTAAAATATTACTGGATAAAAAACCTTTTCCAATGAACCAAATTGTGAATCTAAACCATTCTCGAATCCCCTTGAACACACACACAAAATTTCATTCAAATCCGTCCAGCCGTTTAGGAGGAGTTCAGTGACATACACACGTACAGTAGAATTATATATATATAAAGATAGATAAAGATATTAAAATTCTATAGTGATTATATGTTCAATTTCACCGATAGATGGCGCTGTTCATAATGTAAATCACGCTAACATCGTAAATTACTGTCTAATGATATTCGATAATGAAAGTTCTAAGTTTTTCGCATCTTTTATTGTTGCGACTGTAATACAATACCTATACACTACCTGGACTTGGGGAGTTTCATTAAAATTTCATGAATACAATGAATACAAAAATCTAATGAAAATGTCCTGGGTGTACCGGACCGGCTTACCCCTTACAAAAATTGACCCTTCGCCACTGCCATATCTTATGCAAACTAAATGTCTGCTCAGTCCCTATTGTATATAGCGTAATAATACATATCTTAATGATTAACTGATCAGTCTATAATTACCCTATTCACATACAAAGGAAATTACGTGGTAATATGTGCAAGTAATGTTTCACTGCTTAGCCCCTATGAAACATAGCGTGATGTTTTATATACCAATTTATACCTTGACTTCTACACAACACATCAGTGAAAGTACTATCAAAATCCATCCACGGGTTTTCAAATGATACCTGGACAAACAGAACGACAGACAGACAGACAGACAGACAGACAGACAATAATTCCAAAAAAAATTGTTTTGGCCTCTATGTCGATAGTATAGTATCATTCTGTACATAGACATGTGATGTTCATGTGATTTGACGGGTCTGTTGGTCTAGTGGTTAGTGACCCTGTCTGCTACCCAACAGGTCGTGGGTTCGATTCCCACCAAGTGTCTGGGTGTTTTATTTATATAAGTAAGTATTTAAAAAAAAAAAAAAGTATATATGTATTAGTATCAGTTGTCTGGTTTCCATAGTACAGGCTCTGCCTAGTTTGGGATCAGATGACCAAGTGTGATTGTCCCAGGATATTATTATTATTATTATAGAAATTTTGGAAAAATATTCAATGTACAGAAAAAGTGCTCTTTGAGTTTTATTATAGTATAGAAGATAAAGTCTGCCCACATGTGTAGACTTTGAACGTCCATTGATTACGAGCGGCGACACCGAGGAGGAAGGCGGCGGGGTTGCGACCCTCGTCCCCGTGAGCACCGTGACTGGTTACCGGGGGGCTACATCCCACCGGAGAGCCCTCTCATGTGCCGATGCGACAACCGCGGGGATTTTAGTGGGTAAGAATCCCACATACCCCGGTCGAGCCCCACAGCTCCCGGGGATCTTAGGAAGATTTCCCACACGTCAAAAAAAAAATGGTCCGCGTGATCGTGCCATGCATGCTATAACGTAATTATCATGCAACAAAAATATCCTTCGTCCTAGATATTCTGCCGCCAAGCAGCAGTGTGTAAACATTGTTGTACTGCGGTGTGAAGGACACTGTAGCTGGTGAAATTAACGGGCAGAAGACTTAATAAATTAATGTCTCCGTCTGGTGATGAACGGTGGAACAGCGCAGCTCTTTATAGGCTGTCTAGCTCACAGTCTTGGCCTCGGTTTGGGCTATCCTTTAAAGAGGACTGGCTTATCATCAGATGATTGTTTTACTCTAGAAGGCAACAAAATATGAGTATTAAAAACAATACGCCAAGTATAAATATTAATACGCCAAGATCACGATAAATATCACAAGACAACGACGAGCCGCGTTAGACGGCTGGATTTATGGCCAGAAACAGAAGTCCGTGCTAAAACATTATATCATTACAGACTCGAGTCTGTCACGTATTAATGTTGTAGTTCTTCCTACATATTGTATAGTGTAGTTTTTTTTTTTATAAATAAACAGCAGTTAGCTGCTTTTAATGAAATACACAACATTGATCCTACCGGCTGCGCCAACGTACGTATTTAATAAAACACAGCTAATTGCCGAGTGATGTTTATTTATGAAAACTCGACACTACAATATGTGGGTAATTCTAAAATTTTATTACATGACAGAGGCAAGTATTTTTGTATTCTACTTATTGACGAGACTATCGATGCCTTCATCTGGCAGTAAGCTGCACACCTGCCGACATACAGCTACACTCTATTGCCACTCGACACCCGAGTTCTTAAGTATATTGAACCCTGAAATTTTACTAGCTACTGTGCCCTTCACACCGGAACACAGCATAGTCTACACAATGCTGCATGGTGGCAGAATATAAATACAGTATTATCCCGTTTATAGAAACCTTAACATATTATGTACATGCAAAAGTTACCGACTATAAAGACGGCGGTGTCCCCATGGGCAATTATTTCTGATATCCTATAGATTCGAATCCAGGGACGATGTCCCTTGTGTGTCCTGTCAATACCCTTTTCTGTAGTCCTTTATGAGTTCCTCTTTGTGTATGGAGAAGGGTCCGAAACTCATTAGGAAGATTCGATGGAATTTATACAGCGGAGATCTGTATCGTTTCCATATATATTGGGGTAACTGTGCCATTTACAATCGTTGCGATTAACATAACGCGAAAGATGGCGTTGTGATCCTTCAGTGAGTTTTGTTGCCAGTGCAACGTAACTTTCAATTCCCAGAGTGTTATATCTTTGGAAAACACCAGGAGCTATATGCTTCTTGGGAGAAAGTGCTAAAGGGCATAACGCTGCGAGTAACTCCGGAGAAAGCGCAGCAAACCTCTTGACACCCCTGAGCTACACACACCGGTATTGATCTCCGTCGTCTTCTGATGGACATATTGAGATCCAATCTAGTAGGTGGCTATTCATCACTTGATGAATAAATAATATATCTCTAATTATGGCAAGTGACCACTGCCACTTGGAATAGCTAATTTTCAAGTTCACCAATCTAAACCACATGAATCTAGATTCCATTCTATACGCAAGTGTATAGTTCCAGCACCCGCCTTTTTTATTATTATTATTATTTTTTTTTTTGACGCGGGGTTAATCTTCGAAAGATGCCCGGGAGCTGTGGGGCTCGACCGGGGTATGTGGGATTCTTACCCACTAAAACCCCCGCGGCTGTCGCATCGGCACATGAGAGGGGAGACCCCAGGGCTCTCCGGTGGGATCTGCACCAGGGGCCCCTCAGTGCCTTGCCTTTGAGCCCGCCGCCGGGGGGCGCATTGTAGCCCCCCGGGAACCTGTCACGGTGCTCACGGGGACGGGGGTCGCAACCCCGCCGCCATCCTCCTCGGAGTCGCCGCCGTACTCAATGGACGCTCAAGGGGCCCACACCCCGAGCGTCCAGCGACTCCGAAGGTCCAGCACCCGCCTAGGTCAACCACTGTTTTTATCTTAATTCTGGAACGATGCACACGGTAAGTCGGATACCAAACTAGGCACAGTGACAATTGGCTATTTGCATCCACCGGTTGCCTGTGAGTCACACAGTGTCGTCAGTCCATCTAGTAGGAGGCCTGCCTCTTGAGAGCTTTTCTACCCCATCGGTTCTCTGCGCGATGTTGCCTGCAGAGTATAATGTTTATACCTACTTAAATTAATAGGTACAAAGTACCAAGATCAGACTCGGATACTCGTATACACTCGTGTTCGTCGGTAGTAGTTGTAAAAAAATTTACAACATGTAATTGCCCTCGTGAGGCCTATGCATAATAAAGATATTTTGATTTTGCTCCCCATTTTCTTGTACGCTGCAGAGACGTGGACCATACGGGTAATTGAAAAGAAAAAGATAGACGCTCTGGAAATGTGGTACTGGAGAAGGATGGAGTATCCTGGATCAAATTTAGAACCAATGTGTCTATACTCCGAGAACTCGGCATCAAGCAGCGTCTGTCGAAAACCGCACAATCCCGAATACTCAAGTTCTTCGGTCACGTCTCCAGATGAAGCGTAGACTCCATAGAGCGCCTTGTCGTGCAGGGCAGGGTAGAAGGCAGTAGACCGCGCGGGCGGTCACCTATGCGATGGACCGACCAAATTAAATCTGCGCTGGGCGGTCCCTTGCATGAGTGCACCAGGATGACGGCAACCAGAGAGAGATGGCGACAAGTCGTGAGGCGTAACGTCTGCCCCTAGTGACACTACATAATAATAATATCTATAATATCTTGGGACAATCCACACACGGTCATCCGATCCCAAACTAGGCAGAGCCTGTACTATGGAAACCAGACAACTGATATACTTATATACTTTTTTTTTCCGTAAATATATACTTAAATAGATAAACAACACCCAGACACTTGGCGGGAATCGAACCCACGACCCATCGGTTAGCAGGCAGGGTGTTTGACCACTAGACCAACGGGCCCGTCTGGCCGACATAACGGCCACGACCACTCTGTGAAGAGCAGCGTTACTATAGAGAAGAAGAAGAAATTAAAGAGGATCTTCTTTCTTGTCTTTCTTTCTTCTTGTCTAAACCAACAATAACACCAAGACAAGTGAAACGCACTTGCTCTTGCACAAAAATGTTGGTGTGGTATTAAATATAAAAAGAAATCGAAGACATTTTGGGTAGCCGCCAGCCATAGTTGTTATCCACAAAATATTCGTTTGGAGAGTCCACCTGTATCCTATTTCAACCAATTCCAGGCTAGTTCGACAGGTAACTTTTCCATCGTATAAATCCACAGAGACGAAACAGTCAGTAAATTGTTTTAAGCGGACACACACCGGTCGCTGGAAACCATTTTGTTTGTTTTTTATCTCGCCATTTTTTTTTCGTTGAGCCGTAAATGTCTGTGAAAAAATGCATTCTCACATTTGTTTGAAAAAAGCGTGGTTGATTTTGAGATATCATCATTCAAATTTTAATCGGGAATTAACGCAATTTACCTTATATTTTGGCTTGACGTTTCGGCCGGGTTGCACCAGCCGTGGGCAGACTGGGTCAGCGAGACAGCTCCGTGCGCGAGGCAGAAATATCTTCGTCTACCCCCGTTCTTTCACTTGTAACGTTAAGCCCACTACACACTACACTCACAGTATCTGTATATTTAACCGCCGGCAAATAGCGAGGTTGTGTCATTTTAATCACTGGTTCCCAAGCAGCTGATAACTTAAAGCCATCTTCATTTCTTTTCTGTGAGTGTAGTGGGCTTAACGTTATAAATGAAAGAACGGGGGTAGACGAAGATATTTCTGCCTCGCGCACGGAGCCGTCTCGCTGAACCAGTCTGCTTGTGACCACGGCTGGTGCAACCTGGCCGAAACGTCAAGCCAAAATATAAGGTAAATCGCGTTAATTCCCGTTGGGCCGTAAGAGGCGAGTAGGGGAAAACAAAAAACCCGGCAGCAGCGTCTTTCTATTGGATTACCTACCACCTATACTGCGATCCCCAAGACGTCTGCCAAGCGTGGGGATTATGGCAACGGTGGACGTCTTTCGGCTACTGATGATGATGACGAATAAGTATAGTTTCTGAAGTATTGTTCAGAGACCTTCTTTTTTCACCTCAAATCTATGTATAAGCACAGTAGAAGGGGAAGCCTCCTTGTGCCCTCTGTTAGCCTAGTACTTCTTATATCTTCGGAGTCGCTGGACGCTCGGGGTGTGGGCCCTTTGAGCGTTCATTGAGTATGGCGGTGACTCCAAGGAGAACGGCGGCGGGGTTGCGACCCCCGTCCCCGTGTTTACCGTGTCAGGTTCCCGGGGGGCTACAATGCGCCCCCCGGCGGCGGGCTCAAAGGCAAGGCACTGAGGGGCCCCTGGTGCAGATCCCACCGGAGAGCCCTGGGGTCCCCCCTCTCATGTGCCGATGCGACAGCCGCGGGGGTTTTAGTGGGTAAGAATCCCACATACCCCGGTCGAGCCCCACAGTTCCCGGGGATCTTTCGAAGATTTCCCCCGCGTCAAAAAAAAAATATATATATAAAACATAAAAAAAAGTACTTCTGATATATTAGGCTATACAGATTATGTATAGACATTATAGGTCTCAGTGTCTCCCAGTGGAGTGATATTCACACAGACCTGTAGAGGCATGTGGAAACCCTCAATACCAGCAATGGAACTAGTGGGATTGAAAAGTCCCATAGGCTCCATTGTCCGCAGGAATGGAACTACTAGGAATAAATTTTAATAGTTCCACTAGTTCCATGGAACTATTGAACCGACCATATTAACACTAAAAAGCATATAATTTCAATAAATAGGTACGCTAACACCAACTTCAATGATATTGGTTCAATTTAAAAATATATAAAGAATGGATCTGAGTTTTCAGAGATCCCTAAAAAAGCCGCAGCCACCCCGTGATTGATGACGTATTCACGTCGATATGCCTTTATCATATTTGCCGCCGAAAACCAGATTTTGGCGCGAACAATCTCCCGCCTATTGTTACGAGTGTGTTATTTCCGGTCGATTTCACGCGCGAATCGTTTTTAGTGAGCGCTGATGATCAATTACCATGATGACAATCAAATTCAATTAGAAGGGTATTTGAAGATACTTATAAAATAAAAAAAGGACAAAAACTCGACTGCGAACTAACAAAATGGATCCATACATGTATAATATACACATGTTAGATACATTTTAACTCAGCTCGTTAAGACCTTTCATTTGATGCCCATATTGACGACTAATGGCCGCCATATTAAGTTTTTGATAAAATATACCTATAGCTGTCACTCCCACAACTGTGACGAACCTAAAGACATATTTGTCAAAATCGTTCTAGCCGTTAAGCCTGTTGGCCGTTCCAAACCAAAGAAATACAACTAATAAAACTTTTTTTGAAGTAAAATACTAATAAAACTTCTTTACGGACGCTTGACTTGGGGAGTAAGCTGGTAAATATGTGACGACTAGTGACGAGAGCGTTACGAAAAGTGTAATCGGAAGAGGCGAACGGAAGTCAGTTCAGAAGTTTTAGCTCGTGTGGTATATAGAACACTCGTTTTATTACCCTCCTCGGGATTCGGTATGCTGCCGGTAGAATTATTTCTCTATCTAACGGGTCTACCATTAGAAGAGCAGTATTACTATAACGTTTATTCGCGAGAGAAAGAAACAGAGCTATAAACTACGAATATCTGCGTCTCTTTCAATATCAATTATTATAGTATCAATTATTCAATGTTTTGTTTTAAAATATTAGTTTTTTTTTTGTAAAATCTTTACTGTACAGTCAGGTCAGAACGGCATCTAGGTGTCACGGAGGTTGGCACTGAAATCAGTGCTGGACCGGTAGCACAGCTTCCGGTCCGCTTTGCTGGAATTGTGGCGTACAATTTCGCTCTGTACATATAATTATGCATTTTACCATAGTTTAATTGTGTACGTCGTTTTTTCTAGCAAATAAATATTATTTCTTCTTTTTCTTCTTCTTTCTAACGGAAAAGTAAGGCTAGCAACACACCTATTTATATAGCCACACATCATTGTCAATATTCTACAACCCGCCCGACTTAACTGTGCACCTCACTGGGATGCGATGTCACAGCGCCAGGGTACGGATTGTAGAATATTGAAAATATTATTGAAGGTGTGCAGCCAGCCTAAGATTACTTTACCACTGTCATAAGAGCTGCTAGTATATAGTAGTCTGTCTCCTTGTCCCTGTTATCGTTCGTTCGTTGTTACCTATCATTGTATTACTTATGTGCACAATTCACCGGAGTAAATCTTGACAAGTTGGCGTAAGAAAGATCAAATCAATCTTTATTCATAAAAAGTACAACAACAGAACAGAACAGAATGGTCCCAAATCGGTCGACTGGGGACCTTCTAGTGTATGCCACCCATTTATGGGGCGAGGCCCTCGAGAAGAATGGGGAATCGCTCGCCGTTTCCCTGGACGTCTCGAAGGCCTTCGATAGGGTTTGGCACGCTAGCCTTTTGAGCAAGCTTCCAGCATACGGCATATCCCCTGGTCTGATCGGCTGGATAAAGGACTTCCTCAGTAATCGGTCTCTCCGAGTTGTTGTCGACGGTTGCTCATCGGAGTCGATGACGACTAATGCCGGAGTTCCTCACTGCAGTCAAGCACTGGCTTATAGGGAGTAAAAAAATAAAGTACAATATTTACTAGTACTTCGGGCGGGTAAGTGGCTAGGGCATGCTTTGCTTGCTTTCCTATGCTTGCTTAGTTTCCTTTCCTTTTCTAATGCACTAGCT
This sequence comes from Furcula furcula, assembly GCA_911728495.1. Classification (NCBI taxonomy): domain Eukaryota; kingdom Metazoa; phylum Arthropoda; class Insecta; order Lepidoptera; family Notodontidae; genus Furcula; species Furcula furcula. Next base: position 3,151,481 of record OU452264.1, on the reverse strand, counting down.
GCTTGCCTACTTTACACACGACTCCCGTGTGTAATTTGGCAAACGGTCTTGGAGGGAGCGCAACAGTCGTGATTGATCTCCAGGGCAAGCCCGATGATCTAGCCTTCCCGAGGTTGCCGCCTGTTATTGGTTTGATTCCTTCAGAAACAAACGCAACAAAAAATCGTTGGGCGAAAACTCTTTCACCCTAGACCTTTCCCATCCCTCATCCCAACCTTATATTTATATATAATGTATATATGTATTATATATATAGTATGTATATTTAAATCCCGCTATGTATGTATATATTCGTGTATGTAAGTTTATGCGTCTCAGTATATGTGTATGTTTGCAGGCATATGTATGTATATGTATCTATTTATTCGATACTGCGGCGTCATGAGGTCGGGCGTTGCGGTCCTACCATCTCAACAAACCAGCAGATGGTAGGAAGTAGGTAAGACCTCCCGCGTGTTTTTGCCGTGCGCGGGGACCCGTAATGAGGGGGAAGGGAGGCCTGGAGGATGAGCTGCACAGTGGGCCTGCGGACGCGGTCCCATGCGGCAACACGACTCTTCGGTCCCGGACTCCTATAACACGGGCGGTTGCGACTGAGCCGGTCGCAATCAATCGGCTGTTGGTGGTCCTTAAGACCAGCCGGCTAGTCTTCTTGGGTGATGGGGTCCGCAGTCAGCAATGTGAGCCGAGGGCGCGGCGCGGCGCTGCACAGGCGAACGTTGTGTGGACTCGTGGACAACTCACTTGGGAGGACTATATTTCACTGATAGCCCTGGTGCTTAGAGAAGCATCCCCAAAGGTGCGGGCTCCGTGGAGGGTGGGGAGTCAGTGAAATGAAGTTATGAATAATATTTGCATGGATTCGCACAAGAAACCGCGCACTGTCCCTAGGGATGACGGGGGTGGCCCTTCCAAGGGTTGCTCTAGAAACATGCCGGCCGGTGGTACTACTGCGGGACCTGGTGTGTCGGAGGTGCGAGGGAACAGGAATGGGACCGGAACTCTGACCCGAAGGGCTGAAGGTGGCAAAACTAGGCTGGCGAGGAAAGGTTTGGCCCTGACTTCGGCTGGCGGAGCTGATACTGGAGAAGGTTCGTCAGAGCCTGGTTTCAGGACAGCGACGCTGCTGGGAAGGGCCACAACCAATAACTTACCGGCCGGTGGAGCTACTGTAGGACCTGGTGTGTCGGAGGTGCCTGGGAACAGGAATGTGACCGAAACTCTGACCCGAAGGGCTCAAGGTGGCAAAACTGAGCCGGCAAAGAAAGGTTTGGACCTGACTTCGGCTGGCGGAGCAGTCACTGGAGAAGGCTCGTCAGAGCCTGGTTTCAGGACAGCGACGCTGCTGGGAAGGGCCACGACCAGTACAGCGCAAACGCGCAGAAGCAAGCCTGGAGCCGTTGACAGGAGAGGCAGGCGTGATCAGGCCATTGGTGTTCCTTCACCAATGGGTTATCTAAGATGTATACAAATTAATCTACATCACAGTAAGGCGGCTACGGCAGTACTATGCCGGTTGCTTAATATGGATAAATATGATGTCGCTCTCATACAGGAACCTTATCTGTACAAGGGCGTCATCAGAGGTCTAAACGTTCGTGGAGGACAGCTTTTCTATAGATGCCCTACAAATAATATGAGGACCTGTGTCTTTGTCAGGAATGGCATAATGGCAATGCCTTTATATGACTTCTGCTCCAGAGACCTCACTACTGTGAAGATTAAGGGGTTAACGGGAGGGGGCAGCAAAGACACTATTCTTTCGTCTGCTTACCTACCCTATGAAAATGAGGACCCGGTATCAGCACTGCTGCAAGACCTGGTTAACAATAGTTCTCGCGACGACCTTATCATAGGATGTGACGCGAACGCTCACCACGTCGCCTGGGGTAGCACAGACAACAACAAAAGAGGGGAGGCACTATTGGACTTTCTGGTTAGCTCACCCTTACAAATTTTAAATAAAGGCAATAGACCAACCTTTGTGAATAAACGCAGGGCGGAGGTAATTGATATAACGCTTGCATCCAATAAAGCGAGTAAAGCGATCCGTAATTGGCATGTGTCGGAAGAGGTCAGTCTATCTGACCACAACTACATCTGCTTTAGGTATGTAACTTCCAATAATTATGGTAAGGTTCGAAGGAGGAACCCAAGGAGAACCAATTGGGAATCTTTCAGGAGAGACCTTAAGGAACACCTCGGGGATCCTACGGAGCGACTCAACTCAATCATAGATATCGAGTTTGAGTCTGACAGAATTACCCAGGCAGTTAAAGCCTGCTGGATCAAGAACTGCCCGGAGAAAGAGGCGGCGACGCAAAAGGAACCGTGGTGGTCACCTGCCCTTGAGAATCTAAGGCAGGAGACGCGACGTGTTTTCAACTGGGCGAAGTCAAATAATGACTTTACGGTATATGCCGAAGCTCTTACGCACTATAGTAAGGAAGTGCGCAAGGCGAAACGGAGATCATGGAGATCTCATTGCAGTAGCATCAATAGCCTTCCAGAGGGTATGAGGCTCAGTAAAGCAATGAGCTCTGCAAAGGTTAATCCACTTACATCTATCCGGAATGACCAAGGTAACCTCACTGCAACTGGGAAGGAAACTCTTACGCATATGCTAAGAACTCACTTCCCGGATTCAGTGGAGATACAAAATGATACTGATAATATCATCACCATGGAAGAACAAAACACAAAAACTTCCAAAGACGACTGGCGTATAGCAAGGAAAGTCGTTGACGCAGACAAGGTACGATGGGCAATCAACAGCTTCAGTCCGTATAAATCACCTGGATCTGATGATATATATGCGATCTTACTACAAGAGGGGAAAAATATCCTTATACCTCACTTATGCAGATTGTACAGGGCATGCGTAGCCTTTGGGCATGTCCCATCAGCTTGGAGACAGGCAAAAGTAATCTTCATTCCCAAACCAGGGAAAGAAAGTTATGAGGATGCCAGATCTTATCGTCCTATCAGTCTCACTTCATTCTTTCTTAAGACTATGGAGAAGATGATAGACAGATATATAAGAGATGGCCCACTGAGGAGACGACCACTCCATAAGATGCAATGTGCGTATCAACCGGGTAAGTCTACGGAAACGGCACTGCATTACGTAGTCAACCGAGCAGAAAATGCATTGGAGACTAAAGAAATAAGCGCTGCAGCGTTTTTAGATATTGAAGGGGCGTTCGACAGAATGACCTTCGATTCAATAAGAACCTCAGCACAAAGTCATGGCATAGAAGCGCCAATTGTTAAATGGATTAGCACTATGCTACAGGAACGAGTTATTGAAACCAGTTTATTAAATGATAAGGTTACCGTAAAGGCAACTAAAGGATGTCCACAGGGAGGCGTACTATCCCCACTACTGTGGAGTCTAGTGGTGGACTCGTTGTTAGTAGAGCTGAACAGTGGACCACTTCAAGCAGTAGGCTATGCAGATGATATAGTCATACAAGTAAATGGAAAATTTCCAAACGTAGTAGCGGATTTGCTGCAAGGTGCTTTGGGTAGGGTGGAAAGATGGTGTACAAACACTAACCTTTCCATAAATCCAAGCAAAACTGTTATAGTGCCGTTCACGAGGAAAAGACATTTGGAGGGCCTTAGGGAACTCGAAATGTACGGCACCAAACTAAAATGGGCTACGGAAGTTAAATATCTGGGGGTAACTTTCGATAGGAAACTAACGTGGTATAATCATGTTGAAAATATAACAAAAAAGGCCTTACGAGTCTTCAATATGTGCCGTTCTGCCTATGGCAAAACTTGGGGACTCAAACCAAAGGTAATATACTGGTTATATACTACGATGGTGAGGCCGATACTCACATATGGCAGCGCCGTATGGTGGCCTAGGACTAAACTAAAGATCTGTAAAGATTCTCTCAGGAAGGTGCAAAGGGTAGTTTGCATGGCAATTACAGGTGCCTTCAAAACAACGCCTACACAGGCTCTTGAGTGGATACTGGAACTAACTCCACTACACACTTATATACAAACAGAGGCAAGGAAGTCCCTATATAGACTTGCAAAAGCAGGAGTTTGGAATCGTAACAAGCCCTGTACAAAACACACTTTATTGGATCCCGTGAAACAACTGGATGATCTAATGGACATGCCCTGTGATAAGATAAATCCAGTGTACATGTTTAATAAGAGGTACCGAGTACACATACCATCAAGGGACGAGTGGACGAGGGGACTCAAACCGGTTGGTAGTACTCACCTCATATGGTACACTGACGGTTCTAAAATGGAGTCAGGTACAGGGGCAGGAATTTATTCCAAGGACTGCAGGGTCAGTCAGAGCATGGGGCATTATTCATCGGTATTCCAAGCGGAAACCTATGCCATAATTGCCAGCATTAAAGAAATGCAAAGGAGAAATGTCAAAGGTAAAACCATTTACATTCTCAGTGACAGTCAGGCAGCTCTGAAGGCTCTAAACTCCTTCCGAGTTGTCTCCAAACTGGTTAAAGAAGGTGTCACAGGTTTGAATAACTTGGGAAGACACAACAGCGTCAGCCTTATCTGGGTACCTGGACACGAAGGCGTCGAGGGTAATGAGAAGGCAGACAGACTAGCGAGGGCCGGCTCACAGAGACATTTGGTTGGCCCCGAACCATTTGTAGGGATTCCGTATGGAACATATCACCAAGCATTATATGCACATGCTAGGAACGAACACATGAAGGAATGGAGGGCAGCGTTAGGCCTAAACCACTCCAAAGCGTTCTCTAGCATAAGAGTGGACTGTGGGGTTAAATTATTAAACCTAAGCAGATCACAAATAAGGCACCTAATAGGTGCACTCACGGGACATTTTGGTACCAATGAGCACCTTTACAAAATGAGGCTAAGTACTATTGACACTTGCAGATTTTGTAAAAGTGGAAAAGAGTCAATGCGACACATATTGTGTGGCTGCGACGCTCTTGCGAGACGTAGGTTGGGTCATCTGGGAGTAGCATATCCTACACCAGATGATTATGTACAGCTCCAGGCTGGTGCAATCGTTGCGTACCTGAGGGAACTCTTCGACACGCCAGCTACAGAGTAAAGGCTAGGGCATGCACAATGGATCCAACTGGGTCGAAGTGCGTTCCGGTGGTTTACCGGGCCCGATTCTTAGCCACCAACAATAGAATAATACTAGTACTTCAGTAAAAAAATACCATTTTTTTTAATCCCCTATAAGCCAGTGCTTCACTGCAGTCCCACCTGATGGAAAGCGGCGACGCAATCTAGGATGGTAAAGCACACTGGCTTATTAAAAGCCTATTCACTCTAGCTTTGAAGACACCCAGATTATAATCGGGGATTATATATTTTATGAGTACTTCTGCAAAGTATAAACCTTCTTATGTATATGTAGGTATTTTATGGATTTGTTACATATGCCTATTAGCTCCTAAATTAAACACAGCTTATATCATAGAAGCTGGTGGTCTAAGTTGAAAGGTGTCAATATGACAGTTTTCTTCATGGACCAGGCATTTTTGTGCAGTCAATGGTATTTCTTACATTCACACTTATCTGTCAAATCTTGCATGCCATGCTAAGCCTTTTTTTCGCGGGGGAAACCTTCAAAAGGTCCCCGTGAGCTGTGGGGCTCGACCAGGGTATGTGGGATTCTTACCCACTAAAACCCCCGCGACTGTCTCGGGCTCTCCGGTGGGATCTGCATCAGATGCCACTCCGTGCCTTGCCTTTGAGCATGCCGCCGGGGGCCTATTGTAGCCCCCCGGGAACCTGACACGGAGCTTCAAAAGGTCCCCGTGAGCTGTGGGGCTCGACCTGGGTATGTGGGATTCTTACCCACTAAAACCCCCGCGACTGTCACATCGGCACATGAGAGAGGACCCTAGGGCTCTCCGGTGGGATCTGCATCAGATGCCACTCCGTGCCTTGCCTTTGAGCATGCCGCCGGGGGGCCTATTGTAGCCCCCGGGAACCTGACACGGAGCTCACGGGGACAGGGGTCGCAACGTCGTCCTCCGGAGTCACCGCCTATTCAATGGGCGTCCTAGAGCCCACACCCTGAACGTCCAGCGACTCCGAAGGAATGCCACGCCATAAGCCTGCTGGACTTTGGTTCCAGCGTGGCATATTGCAATACAGCACAAGCCGTCCTGCATGGCGCGGGCGGTCGGCATGCAGTACTGTGAATGGTGCATTTCATAAATTATTGTTCTTCACAAACTTTGATAATAGCGAGGGGTCCTCGCTTTAAGGCTCGATCGAGTTGTATTGTTGTACATTGTTTTTAAGTTATGTTTTACAGAGTTTTGTATAACAACTTAAGTCGTCTTTGTTTGAATATTTTGTTTAATATTTCGCGACAGATTTTCAAAACATTAATTTTGGGGTATTTTAGCAATGATGTCATCTTTATGCAAATTGCTCGGGGATCTTGGGGTCGTCAGAACGTGATTTTCAGGCCAAGGAAGTTGTCTTTGGGTTTAAAATTTTTCGTACCTGTCATTAGGTACCTTATTTAATTTTATTTGGTCTTCGTGGGAAACCTTCAAAAGGTCTCTGGGACCAGTGACGGTCAAGAACGTACGGGGATATGTGGGATTCTTACCCACTAAAACCGCCGCGGCTTCCACATCGGATCTTAAAAGAAGAACCTAGGTTTGGAATCTGCATCAGGTAGCCCTCAGTGTCTTGCCTTTAAGCCAGCCGCCAGGTGGCACATTATAGCCCACCAGGAACCTTTTAAGGTACTAACAGGGATGAAGGTCCCAACCCCGCCACCGTCTTCCTCGGAGTCGCCACCGTACTCAATAGATGTCTAGGATTTAACATAAAACAAAAAAAAAACTCGACATTTTTTAGCTTGGCAAAAGTACGGGATTAAAAGCTATGGCATAAACTCCATCAACCAATGCCAATAAAGAAAATATTTTAAAAAATATCATGCTGCGTTGGGTTTTGGGTATTACAGTGACATCACGTCACAATTTGATGGGTTGATGGCTTGGAAATATGGAAGTGAATTTAAACGTGAAATACCTCTACGTTCGGCTGGAAGGCTAGGCTAATTGCTTTTAAAGTAATGCGCATACCAGACACACGTAAAGCCGGGTGCACACACATGTGAAGTAATGCTTTTTGAGTTTTGAGTTCTTTTTTTGTTTTTTGTTTGTCGTATGGTTAGTGGCCAACCTGGTGTCAGTGTTGGCCTTAGGCCTTGCTTTTCAATGTTTATGTATAAAAATTTCACTAAAAACTTCAACAACACTAAAAAGTATAAAATAATTCCAATATTACCTATTGGAGTTCGTGTCAGCGTATCTACTGTGTATAATATGTAGCACCAAGATCAATAATATTTTTATATTGTGGGTACTTTTTAGTATTGTTAAAGTCGTATTTTCTTAAATACTATAAAACTTTTTTATTGTTTGCTTTTTAGTAAAATATCATTTTAACTGCCTCCTATTGTTTTTAAAACGTAGTAAATAAAACTAATCTATAATTTTTTCATAGTAGGTATTTCCGCTTGGCGGTATTTATATCTGACACTGCGGCGGTACCTACCTGGATGGTCCCTTCCACAAGGGACCTACCTACCAGGTAGTTAATGCCTATTATTAGTTACGTGTGTATTCTGCCTTATAGATATACCTACTAGGTAACAAATTTCATAATGGCGTTGCAGTTTTTCTTTGTGCTCTAGGCTTTTTTAGATAGCAATGACCGCGGTCGCGCTATCTATTAGATAGTGTGCTCTAGGCTTTATAGCATAAAAAATTGTCTGCATTAAGCCGGATTGCGCTGGCTAAATCCGGTTAAAGTGGAAAACTGGTCATCAACAATGGCAAGTGTATAATTTCAATTTTATTCTTTATACTTAGTACGCTATAAGTGGTCTTTAACAGCTGGCCTTTTAGAGAAGCTCAGAGTCACACAACAAGCTATGGACAGAGCTATGCTCGGAGTATTTTTGCGCGACAGAATCCGGAATGAGGAGATTCGCGGAAGAACCAAGGTCACTTAGTTCTCAGAATCTGCAAGTTGAAGTGGCATTGGGCAGGTCACATCGCTCGGAGACCCGATAACCGATGGGGAAGAAAGGATCTCGTGTGGCGACCACGAACCAGAAGACGCAGCGCAGGCAGGCCTCCCACTAGGTGGACAGACGACATTGTGCGCGTCGCAGGTAACCGGTGGATGCAAATAGCCAATTGTCGTTCATTGTGGCGTTCGAAGGGGCAGGCCTATGTTCAGCAGTGGACGCAAGACGTTGGTGATAATGATGATGATAATAGCATATCTAAGAGTAATCGAATATTGGTTCGTTCACCCATCATAAAACCGTTTGGACCTCTTCTTATTTCCTATGGAATAAGCTTGAATTTACAAACATAAAAGTGGTCACACCACACATTGGCCCCTGTTTATCTGAAGGACACATCAATGCTATGTAGAACTTCGTAGGGTTGACACTTAATTTTGTAAGTATGCCTATATTATTTAATCTCATAAATAGTGCTAACCGAACTGCCCTTAAAGTAATTTTAGAAATGTTTCTCCTTTTTAGGGTTTCATACATCGATATACTATACCAACTAGATTAGCTGTCACGAACAAAATGACATCGAAAATGTGGTCGCGGTTACATATACTTACACAACTATATGTTCATATAAAAAGATAACTTACATACTATAAAATAAGGTTCAATAATAATTGCAGACAATTGAGCGACAGCCGTCTCCGTAGCTCTTATTTTCGTGACCACTTTTCGGGTCGTGACAGCAAATCTAGTTGGTATAGTATATCGATGGTTTCATACCTAAAAGGTAAAAATAAACCCTTATGGTCTGACTTCGTATGTCTGCCTGTCTGTCACACCTGTATAGTTCAGGAACCACTGATGCTATGGATCCACTTTATGCTATGGAATAGTTTTAGATCTTTTTTACCCAACCTCATCGCAAATGAAAAATATATATTTTTCATTTGTTTATTTTTTTTTTAATTTGCACTCGAAATGGGTATATTTTGGTTTATGTCACGCAGTTTTTGGCTAATAATCAAAAAGTTAAAAAAATACCGTTTCCCCCTTTATCTCCGAAGTTTGTGGAGGGAAGAAGTTGAAATATTTATGGGTTAATTATATCTATCAATATTTTACAGGAAAAGTAAAATGATATTTTTAAATAGTACAGTTTTATTAGTAATCCTAAAATACGGTCACAACACAGAAATACGACTACATACATAGTATAAGTGGCTGGCAAGCCCTGGCGCAGAGAGACAACGAGACCGGAAATACTGGAACTTTGGAAGAGGCTTTTACGCCACCGGAGTCCTTAATGTAATACGACATTATATTTTTTTATTAATGTATTTTTTAGTGATAAGGAAAATGAAGCCATTTTTATTCCGTCCTGTCTACCTGGATACTATACTTAGAACGAGTTGTCATTATCAGTCAAAGGATTCCAACTTTCGGCTTAAGGCGCAGTCCTATTGCCATCGCTCGCGCGATATTGCGATGCGATTTCATCGTGCGATGAAACCGCATTCAGTCCCACTCATCGCATGATCGCACGACCTTCAATAGGACATTCATTTGTTACAAGTATGATTGAACGCACGGTCGTACGATCATTTTCGTCGGACGCAATGCATCATCGCGCTAGCGATGGCAATAGGACAACGCCTTAGGTTGGGTGGGGATTACCCCACACTTAGCAGGCGTCTTGGAGATCACAGTCTAGGTAGTAATCCAATAGAAAAACGCTGCTGCCTGACTTCTTGCTTTCCCTTGTCGCCTCTTAGAGCACCCAACGGACGGAGATGGGGAGGGCTATTCCCGTACATTTTATTCGTTTTTAACGCTAGTAGCGTCGGATGGATTGTATAGACCTTCCGATGTGTTTCGATAAGTCTACTACGCCAACGGAGTGAGCGTCACCAGGTTTGCTTGGATCTGCAGGGGTGCCTCCCTTCCTTAAAATATCAAGATAAAGAAGTATCAACGAAGTATTTGAGTGAGACTGACATATTTTTGTCACCGCAGCCTATATATCTAGCAACACCAGAAGAATCAATAGCGTATTGCCGACACTTAAGGCATTAGATATTGAGTCTTTGTGTCCGGTAATCACCAGCGACAGTGGAACGCCGGAACAGCAATGCTTACACACTGCTGCTTGGCCGCATAATATCTGACACTGCGGTGGTACCTACCTGGACGGTTCTTTGCACAAGATACCTACTGTGGCGACTCGACACAAGATGTCGCCACATGTGGTATAGCGTCGCGATGAAGCGAATAGTACCACATACAACGCAACAGATGGCGCCACCACCGAATCTTGAATCTCGCAAGCGAAGTTTCAATGTCCGCTACAATATAGACAACAACGGTCGGGGGCTTCAGCCCTAATCGAGCAATACACCTCGCTTGGTCGGAGGATCCTACCTTTAGCACAGCCGCCGTTGCACCCCAAAACTACCATCTAGTCAACAACATAATAAATATCTCCATATGACGTGTATTTAATACTTGTCAGCTGATCCCTTCAGGAAATTTGCAGGGCAGTGTCTATTTTACTATTGTCCTTGTTTCAACCCTGCCCGATAATATATTCACGGAAAAACCTCAATAAAGCGGTTATCTTTATAGACGGAACCCTATCGCGCTTAGCGCCGCCATGTTGCCAAAAATGCCTTAATAAAACTCCGAACGTAGATAAAACTTTCTTTGTGCGTGTTATTGGCTGACTCGGATAGCTCCAAACTTACAGAAGCCTTCCATCAACTTCGAGAGGTCTTTTGATAACTTGTGTTCCGGAGGGATGGTTGCCAAGTCTTTCTGGATCGCGTATTTCTGCATCCAGCGAGGCGTCTTGCATAAACGCTGTAAAATGCACGGCGCGGTATTTTGAGGCTTGCATGGAGATGGATCAAACACACAGAGGCCCGTTTTAAGAGACAAATAGAGTGTAAAACACCTCCCGAAAACAACTACCAGAATTATAAAAAAACAGCGGTTGACTTCGGCGTGTAAGAGAATTTTGGAAGTATGTGATAATTGTTCTAGATTTATGGGGTTGCGTGTACTGGCAGCTGGGTATTGCAGAAGGCCTTGGCCACTCGGCATAATCTTATATCAAGTTATTTTGAGCCAAGTGGTGACTAACTACCCCCTAGATTAGGCTCTCCTAATGATCGTCAAAGGATGACGGGGAGCAACATCGGTGTGAGTGGCTCAGTGGAATCGGGAGGTGTGTTGCATTTGCTGCGAAACTACTCGCAGTTTTATGCCTTTAACACTTTTACCCCTGAAGCCTATTCCTCTTTGGACGACTTGAGAAGACGGCTAGATTTCTACTCGAATAGCAACGACGACTCTCTAGAACACGCGGATAAATGGTGTTGCTACTTAATAACCGCTCGCCACAAGCTGTCCACAATATTATAGTATTAAAATTCAGGACCTGTTCGCTACCCGGTACACGGGTCTCATTGCTTTAACACCCAACTAATGGCGGTCGTAATTCCTAATAGTTGTATCCGCAATAAAATATAAACATATAAATTCTGTTTGTATGTCATAAAGTCGGTTCACAGCGCCGCGCGGATGGGTTTACTCAAGTTTACTGTCGTGTGCACACGGCTTTATAGCCCAATCTGTGCGGTGAATACTATTTTTATGTCTGACGACTGGATGGCCCAGTGGTCCAAACGGTAACTGACAGTATTTGGAGTAAGCAGTAGGCGCAAGCGAAGAGAATAGAAATTATAATAAATCCGCAGGGCAGCTTGTGGCGAGCTGTTGGTGCGCAATGACACCACGGACCAGAGTGCTCCAAAGAGTCGGTCAGGGCGACCACGGTGGGTCGAGTAAAAATCTTCAGTTTTCAGCCCGCATATATGCAACGACACCACGGACACGAGTGTTCTAAAGAGTCGAGCAAAGACTTACACCACATCGTGTCTTTGTCAGTCGAGTGGACGCCAAAGGAGGCTCACAGAACTCTGAGCCCTGGCTTGTAATTATTAGGTATCCAGAGAGGTATCGTTACTGCTATATGCTTCAGGGGTGGAAGTCTTAAAAGCGTAAAACCGCGAGTAATTTCGCAGAAAGCGCAGCTTACTTCTGGATACCGTTGAGCCACTTGCGCTCCGTCATATTCTGACTACCAAATGGAGAGCCCATCTATTGGGTAGCGAGTCACCATTTGCCAAAATATAATTAGAATGATAATTATGACAAGTGATCTCAGCCTTTTACAATATCACCGTTACCAGTCCAACAAATGCTCATTAAAAATATCTAGATTTTTTTATATACCTACTTGGAATAACTTTCAACTTCACCCTCCTTCTGACGCAATTGAGTAAAAAGCCCTTGCAAGGAACGTGCCTGTAGGACATAAATAGAATATTATCTTTGTTTAATGAATTCTGTGAATCGTTCCCAACAGCAGTAAAAACACCATAACAGACATAATGAAACATTTATAAAAAGGTTAAGAGTTTCTCAAGAAAATTATCCATCGACTGAGCAAATACTGATGCTTTTTATTGCTAACTGTTCCTTGACGATAAAGGGATTAAAGAAGGGTTGGAGTAACCGCTGTGAAGATTTTCTTAATAGCCCTTGTTTTTGTCCCACTGTTGGGCACAGGCCTCCCCTTAAAAGAAATGGGCTTGGGCCATAGTCCACCCCACGCTGCCCAAGTACGGGTTGGTGGATTTCACACATCATTCGAATGCTATGTTAGGCTTTCTCCGACGTACAGGTTTCCCCATGATGTTTTCCTTCAAAGAAAGCTAGTACAATCGTTTAAAGACGATTCGCATGAGAAATGATACGTGCGAACCGGGGTTCGAACCTTTTTTTTTTTTTTATTTTTTTTTTTTTTTCGTGGGGAAATCCTCATGGATACCCGCGCTGCCACGGGTGGTAGCAGCGCGGGTTATGTCGGACTCTTACCGACTAAAACCCCACGGTGTCCTTATCCCGCTTTGTTTGGCGGGCCCCGGGAACGTATTTTATACTCATCCGGTTCCCGCCAGCGGCCGTCTGCCTTGCGGCGGACTCTTCTTTGTCTGTGGGTGTATAATGCCCACAGATACGTCCGCGGGTGTATAAAGCCCGCGGACTCCTCCTACTGGTGGCGTGCCGGGACACTTCGGCACGCCTTCCTACGCGGGGGCGATCGCTCGCTGTGCACAGGCAGCAGTCCACCCGTTTCTGCTGCCCGCACTTCCCCGCTACGGGGGCATTAGGTCTGCGTTGGCCCGCCTCCTGCGCCCGGGTCTCCTTCTGCGACATAACATGCTCGCAGAAGGACCACCGCCCTCCATGATCTCTCGCTGCCAGCCATGGCCTTGACGACGGCCAGCAGCAACAGATCATCACCAATCACGGCGCGCAGCGGGCTACGCTCCGCCTCCCACGCTGGGCAAACCTCGAGTGTGTGCTGCGCCGTGTCTTCGGCGCAGCCACACTCGTGGCAGCCAGGGTTCGCCTCCCTTCCGGCTATCTTGTGCAGGTACTTGCCGAAGCAGCCGTGCCCCGACAGTACCTGCACCAGGCGGAAGGTAGGCGTACCGTATTCCCGGTGCACCCATTCCGTGAGGACCGGGCGCACCGCCGATATGGTCCAGTGGCCGGCGGTTGGTTCCGCCAGCCGCTCTTGCCATCTTTGGAGGGCCAACTCATGCGCCTCGTCTCGCCAACGCCGGACTTCGGCTGGAGGTGCGCTGACGCCCCGGCTTCGCGCTTCAGCGTTCTGCCGATATAACGTCGCCAGCACCTCCGCCTCCAGATCCCAGGGTGGGATCCCCGCCAGTACGGTGGCCGCCTCATAAGATACGGTGCGGTAGCCCCGTATCACCCTGACCGCCATGACCCGCTGCGCTCGGCGTAGCAGGGCCTTGGTCTGGGCGGTCAGGGCGTCCGCCCACACAGGCGCGCCGTACAAGGCCATCGATCTCACCACCTCGGAATATAGGAGTCGGTAAGTTGAGCCCGGGCCGCCCAAATTCGGCAAGAGCCGCGACAGCGCCGCCGCCACTTTCACTAACCTCGGAGCGAGATCCCCGAAGTGGTCAACGAATTTCCACCGCGAATCGAGGATGAGACCCAGATACTTCATCCGAGCCCCAACCGCGACCGCGGTGCCTCCAACGTCGATTCGGGCCCCTGAGGGCGGCTTCCTCCGAGGTCCGTGAAAACACAGTACCTCGGTCTTTTCCAGAGCCACCCTCAGGCCCAACCGTCCAATCCTGTTGACCACTTCGGCGGTCCCGGTCTCGGCCAGACTGGCCGCCTCCTCAAAAGTGCTCCCTTTGGCACAGACAAGAGTGTCGTCTGCGTAGCAAACGACCTGGAGCCCGCGGTGTAAATGGCCGCGGAGCACCCAGTCGTATCCGATGTTCCACAGGAGTGGGCCGAGTACCGACCCCTGTGGAACACCGCACACCACGTGACGGCGCAATAAGCGACCGTCACTGTCCACGCAGATGACACTCCTTTCCTCGAAGTACGAGCCCACCACTCGCCGTAGGTAGACCGGCACCCGATGATACATCAGGGCCTCCGACACACAGTTGTAGGGCAGGGTGTTGAACGCGTTGGCGATGTCAAGAGACACCGCCAATAGCACCCCGCCTCCCGCAATCGTTTCCTCCGAGAGGGTCTTGACGCGCAAAATCGCGTCGACGGTCGACCGACCCCCTCGGAAACCAAATTGGGCGTCAGAAAGCCCCGGTCCAACCTCATCTAGGTGCCGGACGATTCGGGCAGCGAGCACTCGCTCGAAAAGCTTGCCCGCCTCGTCCAGCAGCACTATCGGGCGATAAGCCGACGGCGAGTCGTGGGGTCGGCCCTCCTTCCGCAGAAGCACTAGGCGCCCCTCCTTCCAAATTTGCGGGAACTGCCCACTCACCAAACAAGCGTCGAGCAGTCCCCGGAAACGTTCTCCTAGTGCCTCTAGGGCAACAGCCAGTACCTGACCAGGCACACCGTCCGGGCCAGGGGCCTTCTTCTTCGATTTTAGCCTCAGGACGGCCGCGTCGAACTCGTCAGCCGTTATAGCCGGAATTTCGTCGACGCGGCTAATACGGTCCTGAGGCTCAGCCATCATCGGTGGCTCGTGTACCTGTCCCGCTGGAAATAAGGCGGACACTACTTCATCTAAGAAACCAGGTTGGAGGGACTCTACGACAGGGGTCGTCTGGCCGCGCAGTTTGTTGCGCGCAGCCCGGTACGGACGTCCCCATGGATCTTGCTCTAGTCCCGCCAACATGGCCTCTCGCCCTTCCTCCTTCGCCTTGAGGATGGCCAGCTGCAGCGACTCTTTGGCCGCTTTAAGCAGGTCGTGAAGCCGTTCCTCCTCGTTCAGATTCCGGGGGCGGCGCCTACGCTGCCGCGTGTATGCACGGCGCGCCGGCACACACGCTCGACGCAACTCTGCGATCTCCGCCGACCACCAATACACCGCCCGCTTCCGGGGTATGTGCCCGGTGCGGGGCATGGCGGAGTCGCAGACACTGGACAAAGCACACCGGAACCATTCGGCCTCTGCGTCCACCTCCACTTCGCGAGGCTGAGTGACCCATGCCTGGACAATTGACGCCTCTAAGAGGGCATCTCGGTCCAGGCGGCTTTGGCTCCACCTCGGAAAGTGGTTACGGCCTCTGAGTCGCCGGCTGTTCCCGGCCTCTCTTTGGGCGGAGACCTCAAATCGGATATACCGGTGGTCCGATAGGGTCTCCACCCCCTCAAGGACTCGCCATCCTCTGGCCCGCTCTGCTACAGCAGGGGAGGCAAACGATAAGTCCACGATTGATCCCCCCCGCTGCCGCACGCACGTGAGGACGGAGCCACGGTTCAAAATCGAGAGGCCAAGAACAGCCAGCCACTCCTCCAGTACTTCGCCACGCGCGTCGGTGGCCACTCCTCCCCAAGCTGTCGATTTGGCGTTGAAATCCCCCAAGACGAATACCGGCAGCGGTGAGATACGTCGCACCGCCGCCCCAACCTCGTCTAGGAAGATCCCAAAGTCGGCCAGTACTCTGTTCGGCGAGAAATAGACCCCGACGAGCGCAACGCCAGCCCACTCTACGACCACATACACCGGGGTTCGAACCTGCGCACCTTGTTTCAAAGGCAAGCGCTCGCCCACTGATCGGTTACTGCTGTAACCTTCACGGCAGTTATTTCAATGACCAATAGTAAGAATTGCAATTCTTAGCCTCTTTCTCTCAATTCTTGTCCTCCTGGCCGATACGACCACAGCGGCCAATCTTTTACAAGATCAGCCATCTACGCAGGAGATATTAAAGTTCACAAGTGCCTTCGTAGACACAAGTGCACTCGCTCTTCCTTTATACCTCTCACAATCCGATGGAGCGGAAGACCGATACAACCGGCTCTCTCCGGTTGCATCGGTCTTCCGCCCGTCAGGCGCAGGAGCGACTTTTTACATGCCCATCCGACGCATGAATTATCTTACTTTACAGACAATCAGGTGATCGGCCTGCTGCCAGCCGCAGCCAGTAACGAACAAGTACACAAAGTTGTTGCTCCCCGCGGAAATCGAAACGAAACCTCCGGATTGTAAAGCGAGCGGTTTCCCTCTGCGCCACGGAGGCTAGAAATTCAACGTGTTACAAAATACCCCGTAAAAATATGATTAATTATCAAAGCCAAAAATGTTGTCAACCCTAGTACGCTGTCATGTCAGGGAACCAGATTATTTAACAGAAAGGCCTACGCACCTATTTTACCTAATAATTGTCTACTTTAATAGTTTTTCTATTTTTCATTAATAAATAATAATAATAATAATATCTTGGGACAATCCACACACGGTCATCTGATCCCAAACTAGGCAGAGCCTGTACTATGGAAACCAGACAACTGATACTAATACTTATATACATTTTTTTTTTGTAAATACATACTTAAATAGATAAATAACACCCAGACACTTGGTGGGAATCGAACCCACGACCCATCGGTTAGCGGACAGGGTCACTAGCCACTAGACCAACGGGCCCGTCAATGTTTGCTACCTCAATACAAGGATGTCATTATACTCAAGTACAGGCTTAAAAAAAGTCAAGTTGGAAAAATAAAATTAAATCGTTCGTTAATCGTTTCTATAAATTTGACGTTTATTATGAAAAAGTAAGTGTTCGTTAAGGTTGTTTCGTTAGGTTAGATCTTTTAAAAATTTTGTCGTTCCTTGAATTAGGTAGAAATGTAGGTACATTCTGCGTAGTTTACTCTTTAATTTTACTGAAATAGGGTTTGCACATCAGTGAAAATAATGTAAATTTTTTTTGGGGTATGTTATACAGCGTTACTACGGTTCTTAAATATTGTGAATGGACTTGTTATAAGGCCCCATTTAACCTCCTTTTGGCATTACGGGTAGTTTTGTAACAGCCTGTAAATTGACATGAAATACAGCTAGAGGTTTAGGCGGACGCTAATGTGTTGTTTATTTGTAATTAACGTTTATATGATGTTGTTTGTGTTTACGGGACGGTATCGTCGCTCAGCGACAAAGGCTTCAATAAATAGAAAAAAAAGCAAGGGACCGTATGATCGCAGCGTGTGATGACATTCTGCAGCCAACAGAAGCATGTTCTTTACTATGTTCTACTATTACTTTATAAAAGTTTCACAAACTTACAAACTAAGAAAATTAATCCAAGGATTCTCTACAACGCATTGATGGAGCCTCATTGGTGTATACCATACATAGAAATCCCTTGAGATGTAGGCAATATCAAGGACAGCCAGTAAAGCGTGATATCGCGGTTCGACCGCCGGGAAATACAAAACTGTCAGTATCCAAGACCGGGTGGATGAATGATCGAGTCTTGCGTCCATACGTTGTCGTTCATTTTAGTAGAATGTCGATTGACATAGTTTCGATTTGGTAGTCGAAGCGATTATTGTTTCGCATTACGGCTGGCATTACAAAATGGCGACGGTCAGCAGCCATTTTGTATTATTAAAATATTTTTATAATATTTTTTTTTAAAATAAAAGTTATAGACCGTGTCACGTCCACAACTAAGATTGATCTAGCGACATGTCTAAGACATAATACATTGAGCCGTTTAGACTGTAGGCTATTCCAAAGGAATAGTCATACATACACACACACTCGAAAACCATAGCCCTCCTTCTGGGGCAGTTATGCAAAAAATACAAGCCCGCTTAGGAGGTAAGTCTCTTGCCATAGAAAAAAAAACAATCCTCAAAACAAAGTTTGTTTGTCGAGACTGTTTTAGAAAAAACGTCTCAAAAAACGTCAAAAAAAAATGTCTAAAAAACGTCTAGAGTAAATAGATCAGTTTTTTAAACGTCAAAAAACTGAACTATTTAGAAAGATCATTTTAGTTTTCCTTTAAAATATAGATACATATGCATTACCCATAATTATTTCAGATTCTTCCCTCCACAAACTTCGGAGATAAGAGTATTTTTTAAACGACGTGACAAAAACCAAAATGAAAATCTGTTTTAAAATGTGCAAATGAAGCCCTTTCATATGATACTCTACTTGATATAGTAGTCTCCCTTTGAAATTTTGAGACCTAAATTCGGCACCCATTAAAAAAATGTTAAAGAAAAAAATATTCATAATTAACAGAAAAAAAATAATTAACAGAAAAAAAAATAAACAAGAGAAAAAAAAAATAATTAACAGAAAAAAAAAACATAATTGCGATGAGGTTGGGTAACTAAATGCTAAGTACTATAGGCCGACCGTTTAACTCGCGAATCGCCTGAGGGGGTAGAAGGGAGCGAGGAAGGATGTTAGCGGATGGGTGAAAGGGGTGCGCGGAGCAGAGAGCTTACGTCAAATGCGGCAGTGCGCTGGCTGTGCTCGCCATAGATAAGAATAGTATATACTGAAATAGATAGGAAACTCTCCCGTGGCTCGAGGACGCTAAAGTGCTGCCCGCCTGTAGCTCATTCATGAACTACGGCTCTGCTATTACATACCTATAGCTAGATAAATACCTAGTAGCTATTGGTACGTATAGTATAGCCCCTAAGTTAATCAAACTCTTAAATAGGTTATTTAGTTATAAAATAAAAAAAACACAACATGTACAATATAGTATTTAATATCATAAATGGTACAAGTCACAAAATATAAGTTAATCTAAGCTAGAATTAAAGTTTCCACGTAGTCTCGAACGGAAATCAACATAACACAACAGACGTAATTTAATCACACTCAGACTAAGTTTCACTTTATGATATCACTAAAAAACACTTGTAAACATTGATATTGTATTAAAAAGGAAACTACAGCAGCTTGCATATTCACAATAAACCGAAATTTTCATAAAAACAAACTATAACCATAACCTCTGAGGAATATTACTACTGCACAGTGTAGCCAGCAACTGAATTAAAATAATGGCCGAAGTCACAAAATCTGTACTGGAAAGGGAAGTTTTTTGGTAGAAAAAGGAAATATTAAAAAAGGTTTATTACATAACTGCGTCAGAATGAGGATTATGTTTTTCAAGTTTATTTGTGTATTTAGCTAGTGCGTGGATCGCGATCAATTCGTAAATAACCACTACCATCAGCAGGGATTAAAAAAACTTATACAATAATTTATTCAGAAATTCCGAACTGAACGAATTATATTTAACATACTTCAATGTATTTCGATTTTTTTTACACTACAATGTTGAACATGGGACATATTAATACAGAGCGCTCGGTACTCGATTCTCGTCCTAAATATGTAATAAAATAGGTACCGTAGATGCGGGTTACTTCAGCTTCTTTTAATGTTATTTTCAGAAATTGTTGTGAAGTGTGGTTCCTAGTAAAGTTTTTAGTGCTTTTATTTGATTAATAATGACAGTATCTAAGCAAGTAATAAACACTTGTCCTCAAAATGTATGCATACATAATATGTACATACGTAAATGTTTAAATATATTTTTATTTATTTTTTATTTTGAGCCAAAGTTGTTCTATGAAGAGGGTTACTATGGCTTGGGATTTTTTTATATACCAAAACCATACATTTTCTATTTTAGTGCTAATGTAAGAACTTAATAACAAAAATGGATGAAATTATATTACCTTTTTTCACTACCTACAAGTTTAAATAAATTGTCAGATTGCCTCTCGATACGTTTGTGCAGCCAATAAGAAACAAGTAAGTCGGAAATTAGAGATGGCAGTACTATGCCATCTCTCATTTCCGACTAAACTTAGATCGTTTTCTGTCATATTTACGAAAAGGTAGGAAATTCAATCTTTTTCCGTTTTGAACCAATGTAACCTGCTAGAGCTAAAGTAACCCGCATTTACGGTACCTACCCAATTACAATTTGACCGAATTATTAATCAAAAATGTTCTGTGGTTTGTTGGCTAATTAAAACTCAAAGGCCGACGAAAGACCGATACTAAAAAGATGGACACAGTTTCGTTGATCTAACAACGCTGATACCATATCACATAATAGCCATTTTTTAACTGTTCTACAATAGTTGATGGTTGTAACATAAATAATAATAATTTTTCATTGTCTTTTCATAATTACAATACATTGATATTATAATGAAAACCTGGCTTATATAATTTTAGAGAAAACCTATATTATTACGGATTTATTTTTTACATTGCTAACTTCTAAAGACCTATCTGCGTGAAATTCGGTTATTGTTATTCAACGCCATCTAGTGTTGGATAGCTTAAAACTATTTACAACGGGCTTAATTTGCTGAATGTGTCGCTAGAGATCAATGTAAACAGCGACCCACTGACTTTGTTCTAAGTTTCCATAGCATGGTGCTCGCGGCGCGCGGTTGGTGTTTTTGTTACGGACGCTTGAAGATAAACGCACAAGGTATACGACTGCCAAGATAAATCTCAAGATGAATCGCTCTTCCAGTTCGTTGATGAAGAGATGGACCGATTTATTATTAATTTGCAAGATTCTGACTCCTCAAGCTACACAGACAGTGATGATGATTCAAGCGATATGAATATTAGTGACGAATAGTCCTTAAAATTTTTATCTGTGGTTAAATATTTCTTAAACGGAGTTAATTATTGTTTTATGATTTTGTACCTATGAAGCTATTATAAAATATTTGTAAAACTTAAAAATAAATACTTAATAAAAAGATACTTATTATTTTATTCTTTACCAACAATGTCTATCTCGAGATAAATCTTTGGATTATTGACTCCGTGTGTAGCGTTACCCGCCCCCGCTCCCCTCCCACCGCGCAGGCGACACGCGAGTTAAACGGTCGGCCTATAGTGACATTTGCAGATTCTGCGAGGATGAAAAAGAGTCAATGCGACACATATTGTGTGGCTGCGACGCTCTTGCGAGACGTAGGTTGCATCATCTGGGAGTAGCCTATCCTACACCAAATGATTATGTACAGCTCCAAGCTGGCGCGATCGTTGCGTACCTGAGGGAGCTCTTCGATACGCCAGCAACAGAGTAAGGGCTAGGGCATGCACAATGGATCCAACTGGGTCGAAGAGCGTTCCGGGAATACCGGGCCCAAATTTATAGCCACCAAGAATAGAATAGAACTAAATGGTAACTAAGATCTAAAACTATTCCAAGTTTCAAATAGATAGCACCAGTGGTTCCTGGAATATATAGGTGTGACAGACAGACATACGTAGTCAAACCATAAGGGTTCCGTTTTTAGGTATGGAACTCTAAAAAATTGACAATGTGTAAGAGCCTCGGTGAGGCCATGTTTTATATTTTATTTTAATTTATTTATTCAGTATCCAAACAGCATTATTTACAATATAAAAACAATGCATTTAAGATAAAGTATCTTAGCCAAAATACAGCGTATCTATGACAGTTTCTTTGCGCGACAGAATCCGTAATGAGGAGGTTCACCGAACCACCAAGGTCACGGCTCTTAGAATATGCAAGTTGAAGTGACAATGGGCAGGCCATATCGCTCGAAGAACCGATAACCGATGGGGAAGAAAGGTTCTAGAGTGGTGACCACGAATTGGAAGACGCAGCGTAGGTAGGTCTCCCAGTACGTGGACCGAAGATATTGTGCGCGTCGCAGGCAACCGGTGGACGCAATTGGTCGTTCACTAAGGGGGAGGCCTTTGTTCAGCAGTGGTCGTCTTCCGGCTGATGATAATGACGATGTTACAGATATTTTTAATTGCCGGAAAGCCGTTGGTGTGGGATGCGACATGAGTCGACACACTTGCTGCGTCCCACACCCCGGCAGCTTGCAGGGTAGCTGGAGGGGCTGCGGCGACGGCTAGTGATGCAAAGCAGCGCAAATATGCAGCTCTAGATTCGAGCTATATATTTGCGCCCTTTGCGGTAGAGACCATGGGGCCTTGGTCTCATGAGGCGCACGGTTTGGTGAAAGAAATTTCATCCAAACTTATCGAAGTCTCAGGAGACCGACGGGCTGGTAGCTTTTTCTGCCAACGTATAAGCTTAGCTATACAAAAAGGTAATGCCGCCAGTCTTTTAGGTACCCTTCCCTCCCAGTCCGGCGACAACTTGGAGGAAGTTTTTTACCTAGTTTAAGTATACATATTTGTAAATAAACTGTGAATATTTAGTTTCAATAAATGATTTATCACAACGAGTTATTATGTAAATAAAGTTTGTTTTTTAACCGACTTCAAAAAAGGAGGAGGTTCTCAATTCGTCTGTATATATATATATTTTTTTTTTATGTATGTTCGCGCATAACTCCGGCAATTATGAACCGATTTGAAAAAATCTTTCTTCCATCCATTCTTCAATCCATTGATTGGGTCCCATAAAAAAATTATTGCATAGTAATAAGTAGTTCCTGAAAAACAAGAATGGTGACTGCGCACTGAGAGTTGCAAGAAAGCCTATATCGACGACTTTATGTCGCTTTTTAAGGACAAAAATGGTCCTAACTCTGGCAAATATTTACCAATTTCAATGATTCTTTTTTTAATCGAAAGAAGAAACCACTGTATTGAATCTGTATGAATTTTAATACAACCGGATAAGAACTTCCTGGAGGACCATGAACAATGTGGAGGAATGTATCTGGTAAAAACCATAAAACTGATGTTCTCCATTACATTGCTCTGACAATTATGAACCGATTTCGATGATTCTTTTTTTATTCGAGAGAGTAAACTACTATGATGTTTCCATGCAAATTTCATTACGACCGGATATTTTTTTCTGAAGAAACATGAATTATGTAAAACTATGTAGACGATAATGTGATCATATACCGTAAAATCGAAAACCGTAAAATTATCTAGGTAGGTTATGACCTACCTAGATAATTTTACGGTTTTCGATGGTTCAATCTTTATATATGAAAATATCACTAAAAAATTTAAAATAAAATCTTTTTAAAAAAAAATCGAACCGACTTCAATATCACTGAAAAGTATAAAATAATTTAAATATTATTGAAGTTGGTGCCAAATATACACAGCCGGTAAGCTAACACCAACTTCAATAATATTTAAATTATTTTATACTTTTCAGTGATATTGAAGTTGGTTCGATTTTTTTTTAAAAAGATTTTTTGAATGTATACTTGAAAGACATTTTTTACAGAATTGTCACTTGTATGTAATAAGTATCACTACCTCCTACCCCCAGGCAATGGTACCCAATGGAGAAATACCCCAATAATTAGGTCGTGCTGACGCAGGGACACGATGTTCCCTGATAATTTATGGACCCTATGAGGGCAATTAAAAGGGCAAATTAAGGGACTTTTACCCGAAAATGTAGGTGAATGGGAGTTTCGTTCTGAAGGAAATTAGTGTACGGGTTGCTAGGGTTCCAGTACTGCCTTCCCTTCTAATGAGATGCAAAATGAACAAAGGGCTTATTTGTTACTTACGAATAGACAGGCCATATTAAAACAAAAATACCATCCGAAAACTTTCTACCAAGTGGTGATATTAGTCAGATATTTTTAATTTGTCAAACGCGCAAATTAAGCCCTTTCATAGGATACGTATATTTTTTTTTTATTTGGGAATGATAGACGCTGTTGGCCGCAGATGGCCATTGCAGCTTCACCGGACAATAGGAGGCGAGCGCTTGAAGCGCTCTAGGCCTTAACGGCAGAAGTAGCGACGAGCTCAAGGGCACCTCAGTGCGTTGATAGATCACTATGTCAGTCAGTCACCTTTGAGTTATATTTATTTAGACGTATGGAGGTAGCTGTAGAAGAACATGATTTTGGAATTGATACACCTTCACAACTTAAAGTCGATAAGGGTTGTCAGGCGGTACCTGTTTTAGAGCGTGAACATAACTCAATGTAGATGGCGCTAGCTTACAGTAATTCGTATATTTTAAACTGAAAAGTTACTAATCTTATATAGCCTGCATCTTAAAATCCTTTCTTAGGGGATGCCTACGTCATAGTAGCTTTATGCATGCAAAGTCTCAGCCCGAGCGGTTTAAAATTGACAAAGTTTCATACAAACTTTCATCCCCTATTTTATCCCCTTGGGGGTAGAATTAATCAAAATCCTTTCTTAGCGGATGCTTACGTCATAACATCTACCTGCATGCCAAATTTCAACCCGATCCGTCCAGTGGTTTGGGCTGTGCGTTGATAGATCACTATGTCAGTCAGTCAGCCAGTCAGTCACCTTTGAGATATTTAGAAGAAGAAGAAGATTTATAAACAAATGTATGGACATGACATATTATCTCTTCGCTAAGCGTGAAGAGGTATGGCATTTCCATACATTAGTTCTCTATTCTCTTCGCGTTTCGTATTGTAGAATGTTAGGTCGCAAATATTGAAGTGCCTACGTAAATAAGTATGTTAAAAAGGCGTATACATCACTTGAGATAATAGGGTTATCGTCATGTCAGACGCTTGTTATGTGCAAGTTTAACAGACGTGAGTCCGCCTGCCGAGTAATAATGACTTCAACATTGAAACTCAGAATTGTGTTTATTTTTTTATTAATTTACGTTACTATTGATATTGTGTACAGTAAAAGTGTACCTAGTGACAGTGCTACTTTGGAAAGCATAGTGCACGCGCCCACCACTACCACTGCGTCTTCCCCAACGGAGCGCTTCAAGGATTCCGGGCCTCAATTATCAAGAATTCAATCAAAGAGCCCTCTGAAGCCTAGGAAAACGAGACATAGAAGACATCTGAATTTTAGTGAAAATGCGGTGTTTGTGTCGATGTTGACTGGCCATCATATATATGATATGAAAGAATGCCCATACACATTTAGTGGAAGAGACGAAAATGGCAAATGTATACACAATTCTCTACTTGAAGAAAAAACCATAGAACCTCAAAATGGCACGTGGTTTTTATAAGTTACTAGCAGCTCGTTATGGCTTCACACGCAGCATTTTAAGGTTGTAAGCCTGGTATATAAAATCCACAAGACCAATACGACCACGACCTATCTTTCACATGAGCAGCAGCATCATCTCATCATCTCCAGCCGGTACACGTGCCCTGCTCCCACTAAGTGAGGGTTTGCCGCATGAATTCAGACAATCCGGTGATAGCACTGTCCAAACCAGTATGGAACAACTACACAAAGTTGCTGCTCCTGTGAGATTTGAACCCGTGACATGCGGTTTCCAAAGTTATCCTGTATCTTCAATAAATATCCATACAGAATATAAGTCATAGGTATTCTAAATACCTATTGTCTTTACACCAGCGGGCGAAGGCCTAGACGAAGGCGACGCGCGGGGTGCACGACGAGGCATCGGACCACAGCAGCGGGGCGTAGCCCCCTACCACGAGGATTTCGCCACAGACTGACTTCGCCCAGATCCGTCGGCGAGAAAACACACGCACTGTCGCCGTTCATTCTTGTAACTTTTATTACGCATTATACATCTTATTGTTATACATTCCTGTTTTTATATATTGTTCGATTACGCCTCAACCATCTATCATTCTTTAGTACTTACGGAAGACCTCTTCCCACGATCCAATCCTAGCTGCAGGGTCCGGTGGAACCTACAGCTACTACCGGATGATACAGCAACACTAACAACTTCACTATTAGTTAAAGAGACTTGCTTGAAATGGATATTTGCAGCAAGACTATTTAAAGATCCGCCCCAATACGGGTCACTTGATCTGCTTAAAACATGATAACCAGTACCAAAATGGGCTTCCGAGAGACCAATAGACATGAACGACTGTCGCGATTATGGTCACACCGGACATGGATTGTAATATCAGCCACGAAAGATGTAAGTAGATTTTAATCAAGGTCCTGAATTATAAGTGCAATAGGCATTATGACTGCAACACTATACCAATGAAACTATGGTTTTGAATATTAGAACAGATTGCACTGATTCCAAAAATGAATCTCATTTTCATATTAATAGAGAGATTTTCGTGATTTTTAAATAAATAAATTACTAAAATACAGCTAATCGCCATTTTGTAATAAACACCGATCAGAGTGAATGACGTCATCCCGGTATAAACAAACAACTGTCAAACTGTCATCTCAACTTTTTTAATGTTCCATACCTAAAAGGTAAAAAAGGAACCCTTATGGTCTGACTTCGTCTGTCTGTCTGTCTGTCACAAACCTATATATTTCAGGAACCACTGATGCTATCAATTTGAAACTTGGAATAGTTTTAGATCTCAATTACCCAACTCCATCGCAAATGAAAAAAAAATATTTTTCCTTTTACTTTTTTTTATAATGGGGGTCGAAATGGGTCATCAAAATTTCAAAGTGAGACTACTATATTGAGTGGGGTATCATATGAAAGAGCTTCATTTGCACATCTCAAAACAGATTTTTATTTTTGTTTATGTCACGCAGTTTTTGGCTGATAATCAAAATGTCAGAAAAAATACCGTCATTCCCCTCTTATCTCCGAAGTTTGTGGAGGGAAAAATCTGAAATAATTATGGGTAATACATGTCTATCTGAATATAATCAATAAAATGATCTTTCTAAATAGTACAGTTTTTTAGTAATCCTAAAAAAACCTCGACTAACAAACTTAGTTTTGCGGTTTGTTTTTTTTGCTATCTGAGGCGTTAGACGTATAGTAAAATAACTTTAATACGTCCAAACATAATATGAAATGCTCGGTGCGGGAGTCCGACTAGCACTTGACTGGTTTTTAAAGTATATTTACACTTTACGAAGTCCTCGCACTTTAACTTCATTAACAAACAAACAATCGATAACAACCGAACTAAGAGATACTACGATCAACAACCAATTGGGATAAAATCACTATGCCGACAAGATGGTATATCTCAACATCACTACAACTTTAAAAATACGAACAACAATAAAATTTAACTTTTTAATACAAACTTTGCTACAAACAAAATCGTAAATATTCTGTGAACATATGGTATTTTTATTACACCTCGCCGAAAGACAGGCAAAGGTAGAAACGATTTCGGGAGCGCGGATTGCTTTTTTAAAAAAACATAAAAAGTTTAAAAATGAATTTATTTAATTAATTAAAAAAATACATTTCTATTGATAAGTCCGAACAGAATTTGATGCTCTAGACGAATCCTAGCCTAATGAGACGTCTGAACAGATTTTGATGCTCAAGACGAATGACGAATCTGTTTACAATAAAACCTTATATATTAAGACTATGCGCATTACAGGGTCATGGTCAGTGTTTAGTCTAAGAACGCCCACACGTTATTTATTTAATGCGTAGCGTCTACGGTATTGAATTAACGTTATTCTGCTTAGTTAGCACTTTCCACAAAAGTAGTTCGAATTAGGCGTCCTGGGGCTAACATAACTCCTCCCTCATCAAGTGCGAAATTATCGGGTACCATCGGTGATGTCGGGTTCCGATGATTTCGCATACATTTATTTTTATAAATGTAAATGCTTAAACTGATAAAAATTATAATTAAAATTAAGTACAATAATAGTGTAGCTAAACTAACACTGTTAATATTAATTTTGTTTTCACTTTCACTATAAAGGCCATATTCACTGAACACATCACTTTCCTTTAATTTCAAAATGCGTGATAAATGTCTCGTTTCGTCCAAATTGATATTCTTGATATTTACGGTAGCCAAGGAGGTGGAATTCATAGTCTTCAGTTCTGGTAGAGCAGTAATTGGTCTAATTTTGTATCGAAGATCTTCAGCAAATATGCGTTGATACGTCAATTTAAGTTCATTAAGGTAGAGCATGCAATTTTCTTCAGTGGTGATAATGTAAGTACCATGGAGTGATTCCTTGACATTTTCGTGTTCACATATTTCTGCTAGTATGGTGGGTTTTCGTGTAAACACGATCCAACTTTGTAAACTAATTCGCTGGACCTTGATGTCTTCGACATCGACAGCATACGGTACACAGTGAGTAGCGTTTCTCTGGAACTCAAGTAACTGTTCAGCACATGTGATCATTCGAAACTGCGTGACATGATCGTCGGTGCACAGGAACTTGTCGATATCTATTTTCTCGCATGGTTTTGTCAAAGAATGGTATTTAGAATTTTTCGCCAACAGGTAAGGAAACTCAGGAAAAACGGCAATTGTTTTGTTAATGGAATCATTGTAAACGGGTAAAGAATAAATTTTGTAATATTCAAAGATATTTCTATCAGTTAGGGGAATTTCCAATATGAACGTTATCTGGTTTTCCTTTACGTAAGCTTTAACCTTAATAACTCTCTCAAATTTTAATAAGTTGCTTTCATTCACTTCATACATTAAGTGATGAATTTGATCTATCGATTTCAAAAGATATAACAATTCATCAGGATTAACAATTGATTGATGTAGTACAGATACCTTAGTAAATGCCAAGGCTGTTTCTATTTCATTTAATATGATATAAATGGTTCTAAATGTACTCATGAAAGTATCGAACATATTTAAAGCATGTGTAAGGTATAAGCAATAATTTTCCATATTATTGCCTGATTTAATTAATTCTTCAATCCTTTTTAGTCTTTTGTCGATAATTAAAATATTGTCATCTAAGGTTTCCGTACTATTTACAACACTATTTAACATTTCAGTTATCAAAGTTATTTTTTTATGTAATGCAGTTTCTTTAGAATTAATTTTAGAAATTTCTTTGTCATAACGAATAGCATCGTTATGATCCAAGTTTCCTGATATTGCTTTAATAAATGTTCCAAGGGGATTAAAAAGAGCTCGTTTGACTCTATGTGAAGGAACCAATTGCGAAAATTTAGAAATTGTTATATTATTTAAATAGTCTGTTTGTTCTTTTATGGCTATAAATTCGTGGAGAAATTTTTTATGTGATTCCACTAATTTAACGAATTCCTTAAATTTTTCTGTGTTGGTTATCAAATCATTTTTTAATTTGTTCAAATCAATTCTCTTTACAATTAACCACTTATCTTCCTGTCTATATGCTTGACCTTCTTTAACTGGTAATAATCCCAGATTGTCGTCAAGTTTTTGAAGTTGAAGGCTGAGGACTCGGGGGAGAAGGGTCATTACGACCACACACCACCTGTGAAGAAGGTTTAATATACCTATTTATTTTTTTCTTTAAATTAAATCAAAATGTAAAATCTATTTTTTTTTTAATTAATTATATAATTAATATCGTTTAAAATATTTAATAGTAAAAATACCTCGAATATCTTATTATTATTTTTAATATAAAAAGTTTCAAATTAATAATAAAATTTATAAACTTATATTAACTTATTTTATTTTAAAATGACCAATGTCCTTTTTTTTTTAAAATAAACGATTTTCTTCTTCTTTTTATAATAAGGATTATACTTGACTTTTAATCTCTTTATTCTTCCTTTTTTTCTAGAGTATTTTTTATTTATAGCTTTGATCTTAACTGAATGCTTAATTTGATTTGTAAAATTTAATGGTAATTTATCATTATACAAAGTGTTTTTATAATCCTGGTTAGAGCCTTTATTACTTTTTTCTTTAAAACTTATATGTTGCGAAGTCGTTAACTTTTTATTTAATATTTTATTTTCATAAATTTTCTTTTTGTTTTCTGTATTTATTCGTTTAAAAGAAGAATAATCACATTTATTTAAAGGTTTTGTAATCTTTGACAATGTTGAATTGTTTAATTTATTTGGTATAGTAGTTTTCACATACTGATCATCAAGATTCACACTAGCTGAAGGCATTTAAAGTTTTGAAAAATCTGTTAATGTTAAAGAGATTTTTTCGGAAATTTGTTCGCTAGGTAATTTTACAGTTTGATCTATTCTTGATTTTAATTCTGTGTCATGATTATTTTTATTGACAATCGGAAGTGTTGCTGTTCTAGTCCTGAGTTGTGAATTTTTAAAATCTATCTCTGCTTCCAATTGCATTAAAAGATCCCTACCAATTAAACCATCGTATTTAGAACCCACATCGTAGACATAAAATTTATGATATGTATTACTATTAAATGATGACATTAATGGAATTTTAACGGCTTTATCATGATTACTCGAAGCATGTGTACTAATAACAGTAAATGGTTCGCAAAGTGTGTAATCCTCAAAGAACTCGTTTGCTTTATACGGACTAATAAATGATTTACTACTACCAGTATCGATCATAAATTTTGCATTAATTTCTGGTAAGTAAACATAAGGTAATTCAAATTTTAAATCGCAGTTAAGATGTACAACTTCCGGGTTTTTATTAGCGGGAGTTATATAAAAATTTGGTATTTCCTCTTGTATATCATCTTTGTCTGCCTTGGTTTCAATTTTATTCATTTCGATCGGTGAACTGACTTCATAATATTTTTCATCATTTTCTTGAATATTATATTCGTAAAAATATTCATTATTATAATTATTAAAATTATCAGAGCCTAATTCTATTTCATTAAGGTAGAAACCTTGAGGTTGTGTCTGCCCATAATTTTTTAATGGTGGTGCAGTACGCATGGATACATCAGTATTTTCATATTTATTTAATGATTGTGGTGGGTTATATCCAAATTGACTTTCATTAAATTGTGGGCGATAACCGAATTGCCCTTGATTAAATTGTGGGTGATATCCGAATTGCCCTTGGTTAAATTGTGGACGATATCCAAATTGTTGCTGAGTTCTTGAATTAAATTGAGACGGTGACATAAATTTATGTTGCATACTAAATGGCTGAGGGCCTAATTGCGGCTTAAACCCAATTTGTGGTTGAAAGCCATTTATTTTCATATTTGTTTGTGGAAACCTATTATTATTATTATTTGGAATTCCGAATTTAAATTGTGGCGTACTTGATTGCAACATAGGTTTAAAACCACTAGGCTGCATGAACATATTTGGTTGTGAGTTATTAAATTTAAAAGCCGGCGAAGGGCCATTTAAATTTAATCCCGAATGTGGTTTATTTATTTTATTTTTATTATTATACTGATCGTAAAAATTCACTTCCTCTAAAACGTACTCCAATGCCTTTTCTAAAGTTTCAGGGGATTTCAATCTTACAATACGTATTAAATTTTCACTTAAATTAAATAAGAAAACATTAAGTGCCGTGTTATTATAAATTATTATTTTAGCTCTTTTTACTTCTTCATTTATCAATTGGTTCACTTTAGAAATTAAAATTGATCGGACCGATTGAATACGATTGCAAAAATCAAGATAACTTTCGCCCGATTTTATTTTAAGATTTTCCAACTCAATTGCTATACATTCTTCACTTCTTGGATCACCAAAATGCTGAATTAATAATTCTTTTAATTCTAACCACGTAATTATATCCTCGCGCTCACTTATTAAAGAAGCGGCATCGCCAATTAAACGGCTAGTTATAGAATGCATTACATAAATGTTTTGTTCTTGAGTTCCTTGATAACTATTAATAATATATTCACATTTTCTCAAAAATAAATTTAATTGACGTTTATCACCTCCAAAAAGTGGTATTAATTTAAGCATTTCATTCGGTATCACTTGAATGGTAGCCATTTTATTTTTATTCTTTTTAAACACTTAAAAAAAAATTTAAAAAATCTATTGATTAAAAATACTAAAACACACAATAAAACACACTGTAAAAGAAATAAAATAATTAAAATAAAAGAAACACAATAAAAGTAAAAGCACAAAATTATAATGTATAATTATTAAAATCTCAAAATTAAATGTAGTTAAATTGAAAAACTCAACATATAATAATTAAAAACTTATAGAATCAATATTATCATTAAAATAATTAAAATCACTTAATTAAACACTGATTGTCCGATTTTGAGGAAAACCAGATAAGTTATAGTGGAAGAAGTTCGATTCCAATTATAACAATTAATGGGGTAAAGGATGGCGAAAAAATTCACTCACCAGCCGTTCACCAGCATGCTCTCCTTGTCGTTACAATATTTATTTGGTTCGTGTGTATCGCTGACACGCCCGAGATTCGCGTTTCGCGTTATTACGTCAAAACTTCGATTTTGAGAAGTTTCCGCGAGACGGCGCGATTTTCAGCAATCGTACGCGGCTGTGCCAGAAACGATTTCGGGAGCGCGGATTGCTTTTTTAAAAAAACATAAAAAGATTAAAAATGAATTTATTTAATTAATTAAAAAAATACATTTCTATTGATAAGTCCGAACAGAATTTGATGCTCTAGACGAATCCTAGCCTAATGAGACGTCTGAACAGATTTTGATGCTCAAGACGAATGACGAATCTGTTTACAATAAAACCTTATATATTAAGACTATGCGCATTACAGGGTCATGGTCAGTGTTTAGTCTAAGAACGCCCACACGTTATTTATTTAATGCGTAGCGTCTACGGTATTGAATTAACGTTATTCTGCTTAGTTAGCACTTTCCACAAAAGTAGTTCGAATTAGGCGTCCTGGGGCTAACATAACTAGGTACTCATACCATACAGCCTTGTTTATTTTTGCCACAGTTAGATCGCAATTCGCCAACGAGTCGAGGTAGGGATATTTTGTATCAATAGACATTTTTCATTACTTCTATTAGTCTGAATGATCTGAAATTTAGAACATATGTAAATCCGATGATCTATACTATAATAAAACTCAAAGAGCACTTTTTCTGTACATTGAATATTTTTCCAAAATTTCTATGTTTTTCTATGTATTTCTACTATACTATCGACATAGAGGCCAAAACAATTTTTTTTGGAATTATTGTCTGTCTGTCTGTCTGTCGTTCTGTTTGTCCAGGTATCATTTGAAAACCCGTGGATGAATTTTGATAGGACTTTCACTGATGTGTTGTGTAGAAGTCAAGGTATAAATTGGTATATAAAACATCACGCTATGTTTCATAGGGGCTAAGCAGTGAAACATTACTTGCACATATTACCACGTAATTTCCTTTGTATGAGAATAGGGTAATTATAGACTGATCAGTTAATTATTAAGATATGTATTATTACGCTATATACAATAGGGACTGAGCAGACATTTAGTTTGAATAAGATATGGCAGTGTCGAAGGGTCAATTTTTGTAAGGGGTAAGCCGGTCCGGTACACCCAGGACATTTTCATTAGATTTCCGTATTGTTCTAAGTACGTTGCTGATAGCAATATGACATTATATCTTTGAAAAGTTAAAATCTGTAAATCCCGAGCGAGTCCAAACTAGATCATGAAATTATTCATGAAATTTTAATGAAACTCCCCAAGTCCAGGTAGTGTATAGGTATTGTATTACAGTCGCAACAATAAAAGATGCGAAAAACTTAGAACTTTCATTATCGAATATAATTAGACAGTAATTTACGATGTTAGCGTGATTTACATTATGAACAGCGCCATCTATCGATGAAATTGAACATACAATCACCATAGAACTTTAATCTATATAATTTAAAAGAAAGTCGTGTTAATTACACTATTTATAACTCAAGAACCGCTCAACCGATTTGGCTGAAAATTGGTAGGGAACTAGCTTAGGAGCAGGAGACGGACATAGGATACTTTTTATACTTGTAGGTTAAGGTTAAGCAACGTTAGGTAAGGTCATTAAATAGATCGCCCAACGTCTCACTCCCCAGCCCTGAGCCCGGGGCTATAAACAACGGGCAACCTTCGGAGTCGCTGGACGCTCGGGGTGTGGGCCCTTTGAGCGTCCATTGAGTACGGCGGCGACTCCGAGGAGGACGGCGGCGGGGTTGCGACCCCCGTCCCCGTGAGCACCGTGACAGGTTCCCGGGGGGCTACAATGCGCCCCCCGGCGGCGGGCTCAAAGGCAAGGCACTGAGGGGCCCCTGGTGCAGATCCCACCGGAGAGCCCTGGGGTTCCCCCTCTCATGTGCCGATGCGACAGCCGCGGGGATTTTAGTGGGTAAGAATCCCACATACCCCGGTCAAGCCCCACAGCTCCCGGGGATCTTTCAAAGATTTCCCGCGCGTCAAAAAAAAAAAAGGTCTTTAAATAGATGGGTGAATTTGTATAAAATTTTATGTGCATATCGGGTAGGTCTAATAATAGGCCATTAATTATATTTCATGCCGGTAGGTAAAGGTTAAGCAACATAAGGCAAGGTAATTAAATAGATGGGTGAACGGTGTATGAAATTTTGTGTGCATATCGGGTAGGTCTAATAATAGGCCATTAATTATATTTCATGCCGGTAGGTAAAGGTTAAGCAACATAAGGCAAGGTAATTAAATAGATGGGTGAACGGTGTATGAAATTTTGTGTGCATATCGGGTAGGTCTGAGAATAAGTCTTAAAGTATATTTCATGCTGCTGATACCATGATTGACGGATATATAGAATGAGAGGAGGGTGCAAGAGAGGACAGAGAGGGAGAAGGGATTCGAGGAGGGGGTGAGGGATTGGAGGAGTTAGGTGGAGCAAGGGGGGGGGGGTGAGATGGAGCAAGTTGGGAGAGACAGATGGGGGGATAGGGTTCAGAGAGGGGACAACGGGGAGAGGAAGAGGGGGAATGTGACGGGGACCGATACGGGTGGGGGAAAGAGAGAGGAGAGAAAGAGCATAGAATTACATTTTTCTTATAAGGCTTCAATCCCGGCTGGGTCCTAAAAGAAAACGCGCATTGTTCCTTTTGGAACCACATGGGCTTGAGGGGATAATAGAGAGAGAGAGAGAGATGGAGAGAAATAAATCAAGGGAGGAGGGTGAAAAGGGGAGCAAAATGTAATAAAAGCGCGGGTGGAGCTGCGCGGGTCAGCTAGTATTAAATAAAATGGTAACTTTCACCAGGGTCTGATGATGATCTGGAAAAGGTGGTAACAGGATCTCGGCCCAAATAAACGTAAACCCACCGACTTTGGGCTCGTTAGGTAGGTCTCGACGAGTAGTTGCTAGAAAAATGGTGATTAGGGTCTGATGATGGAGCAGGAAGGTGGTCACGGGATCTCTGCACCAATATACGTAAACCCACGGACTTTGGGCTCGTTAGGTAGGTCTCGACGAGTAGTTACTAGAAAAAATGGTGATCAGTCTGATGATGAAGCAGGAAGGTGGCCACGGGATCTCTGCACTAATAAACGTAGACCTACCGAATTTGGATTAGTTGGATAGGTTGCTGCGAGCAGTAGGTAGAAAAACTTGATCAGAGTCTGGTGATAGGAGCAGGCAGGTAGGTGGCAACAGGAATTCGGCTCCATTAAATGTAGGACCCACCGAATTATAAATATATGGTTAAATCTTGACGAGTAGTTGGACAGATACTGATCAGGTCTGATAATAGCACAGGAAAATCATTTTAAGAGTTCGTTTACCTATAAATTTATACTTGTAGAACAGTTACTAAAGTACAAATAAAAGTAAAGCATGCCGTAATAATTCTGTTCTTTAATGAAAGTCAAATTACAAGAACCATCTTCCAAACACTTTTATGGTTGCCTAGCAACCTTAACAAATATTTATTTTTAAAAACATGCCATGGTTATTTTTTAATAGGGGCTGAAATATGGTGAAAATATCAAAGTGAGACTACTATATCGAGTGGGGTATCATATGAAAGGGCTTTATTTGCACATTTTAAAGCAGATTTATGTTTTGGTTTTTGATAAGTATGTAGTTATGGTTTTTTTTTATACGACCAAGGTGGCAAGCATGCGTACGGCCCGCCTGATGGTAAGCAGTCACCGCAGCCTATAGACGCTAGCACAACCAGAAGAATCACTAGCGCGTTGCCGACCCTCAAGACATTAGATGTTAAGTCTTTGTGTCCGGTAATTTAACCAGCTTAAAATCAAAAATGTCAAAAACATTAAATAAAAAATACTCATCTCCGACTTGTCTCCGAAGTTAGTGGAGGGAAAAATCTAGAATAATTATGAGTAATAATATCAATATTGTCAATAGATATTTTACAGGAATAAATCAAATTCTAATTATTAGCTTTTTAGTAAACCTAAAAAACCTCGACAATCAAACTTATTTTTGCGGTTTGGTTCATTTTTTTGGAAATCTAACAAATTCAGCAGATCCACAGATTCTATATATTTTAATTAGTAATAACAAGTAAGGATTACTAATTAAAACGTCACACGACACACGGAAGGACACGTCTCTTTATTTTTCACAATGACAGAATGTACTGACAAGACCTTTTAAATATAAATACATCTTACGCTATGCTCTATAAAAAGTTCGACCATGTAAAGTTATAGGTAGTAAAATTATCAAATCTTAATACTTTTGCTATCTGAGGTGTTAGATTAATTGTAAAATAACTTTAATACGTCCAAGAATGGTATGGAACCCTCGGTGCGTGAGTCCGACTCGCACTTGACCGGTATTTTTTTATTTCCTCATTACATCACTTTTATACCTACTGACAGCTGTTTATATTTTATACCGTGGTGACGTCACAACATGGCGCCATGCAAGCCTTCGTTTTGGAACGAAATTTAAATTCTATTTTAAAAATTGAAAACATTGCTATTAATTGTACATTTTATACAAAAATAGGCTTATTTTCGGCAATAGTGGACCCGTAAAAGTACATTATAGAATATTTTTTCAAAATTAGTCATCATGCCTAATACAGCATTAAACAGCTCACTAGCGGCCGCACCAGCCGTGTTGTGCCTACCACCGAAGGAACAATGGATTATATAACTGGTATTACAATTTTCGTGTAAGTATATAAAAATGTACACAATATACAGGTTATTTTTTTTTACAGTGCGTATATTTTTATCACGTAATCAGTATCGTTAATAGATCATACCTAAGTAATTTTTTTTTCATTTACACAAAATTACGAAAAATGTGTTCACCATGCGTACGGCATTGTGAACACATACATAGGGGGTAGGGCAAGCAGCGAAAGCCCGTTACCATGATCATTGCGCTTGTTGCGGATTCTTTAAACTGAAGTTATCTTATCTAAGAGAGTAAAACAAATTTTTAATTTTCAAACTATAAGTATGCAAAATATTATATTTTCGAAAAAAGTTAATCTGTATAAGTTCCTACCATACTAGTATCAATTTACTGTCGGTCCCAATATCCTATCGATCCCTTACTATAAGTTGTTATAGAAACACTTGACATTCATTTTCTATAAACCTACTGAACTTTGGTAAGCTTTGGGGCCACGGAAAGATAGATCAATCAATAGTAAAGGTAGTTTTTTTTTTTTTTTTTACTCCCTATAAGCCAGTGCTTGACTGCAGTCCCACCTGATGGAAAGCGGCGACGCAATCTAGGATGGTAAAGCACACTGGCTTATTAAAAGCCTATTCACTCTAGCTTTGAAGACACCCACATTATAATCGGGCGGAAAAACTGACGCAGGCAAACTGTTCCAGTCCTTAGCTGTCCTTATTATGAATGACGATGCAAATCGCTTAGTTCGGACTGAAGGCACGTTTACCACATAAGGGTGTGTGCGCGCCGTGCGTCTCGTTGTCCGATGATGGAAGGGGGATGGTGGAATCAAGTCATGTAATTCCTGCGCACACTCTCCAAAATGCATCCTGTAGAATACCGAGAGGCTGGCTACTCTGCGCCTGTGCTCCAGGCTTTGTAAATTGGTCTCTACTAACCCAGAGTTACCAATAAGCCTCTTAGCGCGC
Organism: Furcula furcula; assembly: GCA_911728495.1. Classification (NCBI taxonomy): domain Eukaryota; kingdom Metazoa; phylum Arthropoda; class Insecta; order Lepidoptera; family Notodontidae; genus Furcula; species Furcula furcula. Next base: position 3,113,434 of record OU452264.1, on the reverse strand, counting down.
CTCTCCACTGAGTCCAAAGCTGAAAGATGGCATTTCGCAGCACCAGCCCATATGTGACTACAGTACTCCACACACGATCGGACTTGCGCTTTATATAACATCAAAAGCTGCTCCGGTGTGAAGTACCGATGGACCTTTGCAAGGACACCTAGCTTCCTTGCAGCTACCTTGGCCTTGGACTCAATGAACCGCCCAAAGTTGAGGTTTGAGGAAATTTCAAATCCCAACAACTGAAGGCGGTCGGTGTATTCCAAGGATACATTCTGAAAAGTAGGAGCCGAGGTGAAAGGACTCCGTTTGGCGGTGAAAAGACACGCTTGTGTTTTAGCGGCGTTGAATCGCACAAGGTTGGCATCACCCCATTCGGAGACCGCCTGAAGTGTGCGATTAGCACGCTCTACCATCGCTACTCTTTCGGACTGGATCACATCCTTACTGGCCCGAGCACTCGGCATGTAGCTCTCCACAACAGTGCTGTCATCTGCATACCCATAGATACCGGGCATTAACAGGTCATTGATATGCAGCAAGAAGAGGGTTGCGGAGAGAACGGACCCCTGAGGAACTCCGGCATTAGTCGTCATCGACTCCGATGAACAACCGTCGACAACAACTCGAAGAGACCGATCACTCAGGAAGTCCTTTATCCAGCCGATCAGACCAGGGGATATCCCGTATGCTGGAAGCTTGCTCAAAAGGCTAGCGTGCCAAACCCTATCGAAGGCCTTCGAGACGTCCAGGGAAACGGCTAGCGATTCCCCATTCTTCTCGAGGGCCTCGCCCCATAAATGGGTGGCATACACTAGAAGGTCCCCAGTCGACCGATTTCGGCGAAACCCGTACTGCCGGTCGTTGAGGAGGTCATTCTGTTCTAGGCTATCTGTCTTTGTTTGACAGATAGTCATAAGAAATCTACCTTTACTATTGATTGATCTATCTTTCCGTGGCCCCAAAGCTTACCAAAGTTAAGTAGGCACGCGAGTGATGCAACCATTGATATAATCGAAATAATATATAAACTAGATTTGGTGTCACGGTTCAAAAAGTGGTAGCGAGAAATAGCGCCCTTGTGTCGCTATTTCTTTACAAGCCACATCCTGACAAATTTATTTTTGCCGATAGGAGTGTCTATACTGTCTATATGAAACTGTCAAACTACACGTAATTATCATTATAGAAATGTTAGTTCACGTTTCCGCCACCAGCACAGATAAGTTTGCAACCTCCGCGACCACATTTTAGATGTCATTTTGATCGTAAATGTTTATCTAGTTTATCTATACTTATAATAAAACTGTAACAGGTCCAATTCTGTACATTGAAGATATTTTGAAAATTATATTTGGAGGGCATTCTATAACCGATACTGAGGCCGAAAATGTAATTTTTTAAAATTTTGTCTGTCTGTCTGTCTGTCTGTCTGTCTGTCTGTCTGTATCACGGCTGCGCATCACGCCGAAACTACTGAATGGATTCAAATGAAACTTGGCATGATTTGAGATCTTACTACGAGGTAGGACATAGGATACTTTTTGTCCCGTAATCTAGCACGGTTTTTTAAGGAGAGGGGATTAAAGTCAAAATGGGTAGTTGGTTATACGCTTGGTCCGATTTTATCAATTTTTCTTTATAATATAATAAATATTAGTAAGGGAACACTCATAGAGAGTTGTTATCAAGGTTTTGTAATCGATCGGGTTAAGCAACGTTAGGTAAGGTCATTAAATAGATGGGTGACCGTTTAACGTCATTTGAACTAAACGGATCCGTGCTTCGGAGAGCAAGTAAAAAGTGGGTCCCAGTTTTAACCGACTATAAAAAAAGAGGTTAGTTATTAAAAGTTTAGTTAACGTAAAAATAGCGCAGGCGGAGCTGCGTGGGTCAGCTAGTATAATATATAATAATAATATCCTGGGACAATCACACACGGTCATCTGATCCCAAACTAGGCAGAGCCTGTACTATGGAAATCAGCCAGAAGGGTTTGGGTAGCGACTAGCACAAGGGCACCTCAGGGAGGCACGGCCTAGGCTTGGGGCTGCCGTTTAGAGAAAGTGAGTTTACCACCGGTTCACAACGCGCCCCCACTGAGAAGAACCGGCAAGAAACTCAGTGGGGTGATGCACGTCGTTGCGGTCGCATACGTACGACCCTTCGGCCTCGCCGGCGAGACCGGTGTCTGATAGCTAGTGTAGCATACGGTTGTCGGGGAGGGAACATATGATACGTATGATAACCCATACCTCACTTTAAAATTTAAATTGTGGTATTATAATATGAGCAACAGAATGTCATGAAATTGTATGCATAAAAATGGCCACAAAGGCCACTCTATAGGTTATTGTAAATCATCATTGGTAAGCAAAACCAGGCAAGGTCAGCCCTTAGATGGGTGACCGTTAAATGGCATTTGAGCTGAGCGTCTCGTGCTTCAGAAGCCCATAAAGTCATTTAAAGCAGTCTTAAGCCAAATCTCCCATTGGGTATTCATAAGAGGCGACTAAGGGAAAACAGGAAGACGGGCAGCAGGGTCTTTTTGTTGAATTACCTACCACTTATACCGCGATCCCTAAGCCACCTGCCAAGCGTGGGGATTATGGCAACCCCCCCTTCTAAGAGGGAGGTCTTTGTTCAGCAGTGGACGTCTATCGTCTGTTGATGAAGCCAAGTCAGAGGCCTAAGGCCAGCTAGCACGACTCTGACACTAGGGATGTATTACTACTAATATTGCTTGCTCGTTAGAAAGTGATAGAACATTATACTAGAAAAGAAAGAAAAGAAATATTTATTTATGACACTTACATACATAAAGCAGAGATAGAAGAAAATAAAACAATCATAGGTACTATAATATTTATGTATTAGCGCCAAATTACGATTAAATAATCGCATCGCGAACAAATTATTTAGGTTTATGAAGTAAAAGAAAAATGACAACTAAACGTCACATTTGACAGTATGACAACACAAACTTGTCACAAACTTTGAGACAGACAAGCGTGTATAATAATAATAATAATATCTTGGGACAATCCACACACGGTCATCCGATCCCAAACTAGGCAGAACCTGTACTATGGAAACCAGACAACTGATATTAATACTTATATACTTTTTTTTTTGTAAATACATACTTAAATAGATAAACAACACCCAGACACTTGGCGGGAATCGAACCCACGACCCATCGGTTAGCAGGCAGGGTGTCTGACCACTAGAACAACGGGCCCGTCGTATAGAAGGTGTATAGTATAAAGCTGGTTTCAGACTATGCTATAATATAATAGCTTAGAGTATATAGCTCATAGCACAACAATATCGCGCACCATACATTGTTATGGACACGTTCACACTGTACTGTACTATATATTATTGGCTTACTATAAGCTATAAATTGGTGCGATGTGCTGAGTTCATGCTGTGCTATATCGCGCGGCCCGATATAGCACAGCATGAATCCCGGCGAAACGAGCGCTATACTATAAATGCTTGCGATAATGTGAACGCCATGCTATATATAGCAGTAGGTCCTTCTTTGCTATACTATATAGCTCAATAGTATAGCGTAGTCTGAAACCCGCTTTACTATGATCTGTGCAAGCGTGCGAGATGAAAGTAAAGCTTACTTCTATTTTTAAACTAGAATCCTTACATGATGTTTAAGATTATGTACACAAAGAAAAATGGTAATGATGCAAGTATATACTACGTGTATTGACCTCTCTATCACGTGCAAAGTCATCACCATCATCATCAGCAGCCAAAAAACGTCCACTGCTGAACAAAGGTGTCACGTTAGGAGGTGGAGTTGCCATAATCCCTACCCTTGGCAGACGACGTGGGAATCGCAGTATAGGTAATGCAATAAAAATATCAATCTCTAGTATATAGTCTTATCTTCTCTTAGTTTTACGGACACCTAACGGGAGGAGATGGGGGGGCGCTATTCATTCGCGTGTAAAGTAAGTTTATAATAATATTGCTACTAGCGGTGGTGGTAGGCCCCGGTTGCCCACCCACTGACCATACCACAAAAGAAAGAAAAAGAAAAAAAAAGATTTTCATTTGCGATGAGGTCGGATAAATAAGATCTAAAACTATTACTAGTTTCAAATCGATACCATCAGTGGGTGCTGAAATGTATAGGTGTGACAGACAGACAGACGAAGTCACATCATAGGGGTGGTTCCTTTTTTACCTTTTTATGGAACTCTAACAAGTAATAAGTTTTTAAAACTAAAACCCGACTACGGATAAAATCGCAGTCTAGTTATGTGATATTATATAGCCTATAACCAGCGGACAATCAAGACGCTTCTAACGACACCCTACTTGTCAAATTATGTTAAGTAGATTAGAAGATATGCGTGAACAGATGAACATACATACATACATACATTCTTGTTAAAATCATAACCCTCCCTCCGTTCCGTCGTCGGGTAAAAATGGCATTACGGCCTCAGGCGGTCTAGGGGGTAACATGCGCCAATGACCTTGAGAATCTGGCCGCTCCGGCCGAGAGTTGTCATCGTAGAGGGCGCTACCAGCAAATATGAATATTACATTTGAAAAATTATAGACTAAAATATGCAGATGTGTCAAATGGAGCTTTATTAATTTTGCCTATTCCGTTAAGGAAGGAAATTTCAATATAGTTACATTTACTGCAAATATACTTAACGATATCACTTTTGAATATTTTATTGATTATGTATACATAAAAGGAAAAGAACCTGATGAAAAATAAAATAAAATTTATTGGGAACTTAAAATAATACATGATAAAAAATGCATGATAAAAAAATTATATTAAATAATTATTATTAGTTCATAGCGACGCGAAAAGAACAAGACTGATGCAGTATAAGAACGGTCCCCGCCAGCTCAACTCGTCGTTCACTGGAAGATATTCTGTTACGTCAGTCGAAAGACGGGGAAATTTACATTGCCGATAAATCTTACTTAGCTTGTTGATCTACCAACACGAACACCGGATACCGAGAACCACACTGCATACTGCTGGGACCTTCTGCTGGTGACTGATCTAAACAAATGTCTAAATACGAAGTCATTTTACCCTCCATAATCACTCTCTGGGGAAATCTGTATCTCACTTTTTTATACCTTGATTTTGATGTATACTTTGGCGTGCCGCCTAATTACAATCTGATAACGCATCAACTTACAGTGGTAACGTAATTGCGTGTTGCGTCAGGATAGGGATTATTGCATTTCATATTCCAAACTTCATATCAAAGGTTCTCTCCGTCTATTATAGAAGGGTCAATGCCTAAATAGTAAGACTTTTACATACTTCTATTCTATTGTTGGTGGCTATTAGTTGGGCCTGGTAACCACCGGGACGCAAATCGACCCAGCTGGATCCATTGTGCCTGCCCTAGCCCTTAATCTGTTGCTGACTTATCGAAGAGTTTGTTTAGGTACCCCAAGATTGCACCAGCTTGGAGCTGTACGTAATGATTTGGTGTAGGATAGGCTACTCCCAGTTGACTCAATCCTGCTAGAGCGTCGCAGCGACACAGTATCTATAACATCGACTCTTTTTCATCTTCACAGAAACTACAAGTATCTACGGTACTTAGGCTCATTTAGTATAGGTGCTTCTTGGTGCACCCATTAGGTGCCTGATTTGTGATCTGTTTAGATTTAATAATTTAAGCTCACAGTCCACCCTTGTGCTGGGGAAAGTTCTGGAGTGATTTAGGCCAATCGCTGCCCTCCATGCTTTCGTTTGTTCCTTCCTAGCGTTTGCATGTAATGCTGGTAGTTCCATTCGGAATCGCTATACCTATGTACTTCTTATAATTTACAGTAGTCACAGCGGATCTATGTATGAAGTTAGGTTTAGCGAAATATTGCGCAAGTATAGTTGTGAGTTGTGAATTCAAAAATACAAAAAATAGCTTCTGCACTGTGTCTTGCAGCCAACTTCAGACACACGAAGATCCGCTGTGACTACTGTAAGCATACTTGAAATGGAACTATGCACAAAATTCTAATGTTTTTGTTATGCACGTCAAAACGAAAGCGCTTAATAGAGCCGCCAAAATATAGAAAAAATATCAGAAAAAGGATATTTTGAACATATTTCCTGAATTGGTTCCAATTCTTCCAACCATCGATCTGATAGTAAGGCTTTTTGGTACGTGTAAAAATGAATTGAAACGAACTGTATTTAAGATGTTCGCATTTGCCAACGACAGGGACTTAAAATGCTGCAAAGACTTCTCACATGCCAGTGGCCCTGATGAAATGTCAACGTTATTATTAAAGACGCGTCTAACTGTATTGTTTCCTATTCCCACTAGTACCCAAATAACAAATAATCTAACTCCACCTATACTTAAGCCCATACTTACTAGATACCCATCGTAGACCCAAGTCGTGCACACCCATAAAACCGTATATTATTATTATTATGGCAATTAGTTCCGTGATCGACTCCGTGATGGCCATCGAATATAAACAATGATAAGATACTTAACTTTTTTACATAATAATTTACAAGTCAAAACCACCCAGACCCAAGACAGATAGATTATGTTCATGCACATGAGTGTGGGAATCGACTCCAAGATCTTATGGGTAGCGGCCAAGGTAGCAAACTACTAAATCAACGGGCATGTGTTGTTAATCAATACGTGGATGCCAAAGTAATCCGTAGTACTGTTTGTTTGAACGCACGAATTTAGTAGAAGAAGAAGAAAGAAGAAGAAGAAGAGTTTTTAGTGTAACGTCATATGTACGTAACGTAACTTCGTCTTAAGTTCTGTACCGATGGTGGGGTTTGAACTACGCGGAGCAGTAGACATCGATTTTAATATGCAAACAGGTTTTAGAGTAACTAAAATTTTAACGTGGTGGTACTTTTTCTCGTTTCTGCAAACACCACCATGAGTTTGTTGTTACGCAACTTAATTAAGTAAAAAGGTATTACCTGATAGTAATCGAATCACCGACCCATAGAAAACTCCCTTTCTGTCCCTGTCATCCAAAACTATAATTATAGCGTTTCGGTCCAGTAGTTTCACCAGATTTGTTACTTAGCGGCAGAAATCTAAGATTGCGGTGGCACCACCTAGATAGCACACAAGTACCCTTCCAACCTAACCAACCCAGATATCTCAAAAGACGAGCAACTGTCCGTTGGTAAGCGTGTCACTCACCACCAAGCAAACCACCTGGGTAGTATACTCGTTGCTAAGTTGAAAAAACCAACATGATAATAATAATAACACCATTCATGTTTTGACAAAAAGAAGGCATTGTCAAGTATATCATAATGTATGTCATTTTGTCGACCTACTCAGTATTAAATACGATCTAAATTAGTAAGATCGTATATGACTCTGATACGCTTTAAAAGTTAGGCATTATACACGGCAACGATACTTTCGCATACTCTATGATGAACCACAAAAATGATAGTAACATAAAAATATATTTAATTAAATAAAAACGTATAAATTCCATTTGCTATTATTTATAGTGTTATAATTATACCATTTTTAACATATTTTAATTAAAAATATGTTTAAAATCATTCAAATTAAATCCGACTTGTCAAAAAAAAATCGGGCATGTCCACTCGCCGTCACAGTCCACGAAGGACTGATATATGGCGATCGCGGGGGCGCTGCAAGGGGAAATGCATCGCGTACATGGTTTTTCTATAATTTCTTGTAAATCATGTATGAAATTAAGAAATGTAATCAATACAAATTGTAGAATAGATTATATGCTTTCTAATAGTCCAAGTTTGACGTCTATCCGATGAACGGATGTTGAACGCTAACACAATTCATATCCAACGTAGTACATTTTTTAAATACATATTGCTTGAAAACGTTATATTTAATCCAATATCTAATCAATAAAACTATTTGCTGAAGATCTGAGGTATAAGTACATATAATTTTCATAGCCACTGCAATAGCGGATTGATCCATCGAACTCTTTAAACTAAGGCTATTTTTGCAATTTTACCGTTGTTACCCCCTTAATTTGTCACTTTTGTGCACCCATCTTTTACAATAAGACAAAAGGCATATTGTCATTTTTAAACCATGCCCGCAATATATTACAACCATGTTTAGATAGCTACGTGAGGAGCGTGCACATTAAACGATTTCATATATTGTTGCACGATTCAATGGAATAGCCGAAGCTAGCAAAATAAAATGAATTACGGTTTTCAATTCAAAGTGGAATGGGCAATCGTTTTTCTTCTTTCAATAAAATGGTAAAAATATGAAATATAGATAAATTATTTTGTAGGATCTATTGCTACTATTAAAGATACTGAAACTTTACTAAATCATTGGATTTAGTTAGTTAGAGACGTGCGGGTACAAAGTGGGAACGTGTGCTCAGGATCGGAGTTATAATTGGAAATTAGGGGTGATGGTTAGATGTTTTTGAAATCCTCAATTATAAAGTCGAAAACTAAGTGACACAAAAAAAAAAAACTACTTTTAGAAAATTTTATTTTAATTTACAGTAAATTGGCGAAAACTTAGTTCGAACATACTCCTGAGGTGACACAGTACATACTTTGAAATTAGATAGTTAAAATTTAAAAGAATCGATGTATCGTATTGTATATCGAGTGAATTTTATGCATCCATGAAGGGGTAGTTCTTGACGAAAAAAAACTGTGATGTTGTTACTTTTGAAATATAATTTTTACCCCAGTTTTTTTCATAATTGTAACCAACTGTGGTTTAATTTATCGCCTTATCTATACTATAATAAAACTCAAAGAGCACTTTTTCTGTACATTGAATATTTTTCCAAAATTTCTATGTGGGGATACTATACTATCGACATAGAGGCCAAAACAATTTTTTTTGGAATTATTGTCTGTCTGTCTGTCTGTCTGTCGTTCTGTTTGTCCAGGTATCATTTGAAAACCCGTGGATGGATTTTGATAGGACTTTCACTGATGTGTTGTGTAGAAGTCAAGGTATAAATTGGTATATAAAACATCACGCTATTTTTCATAGGAGCTAAGCAGTGAAACATTACTTGCACATATTACCACGTAATTTCCTTTGTATGTGAATAGGGTAATTATAGACTGATCAGTTAATCATTAAGATATGTATTATTACGCTATATACAATAGGGACTGAGCAGACATTTAGTTTGCATAAGATATGGCAGTGGCGAAGGGTCAATTTTTGTAAGGGGTAAGCCGGTCCGGTACACCCAGGACATTTACATTAGAGCTGTAGCAAACCGTATGTATTCGTTACTAAGTAACGGGTACGCCATCTAGTACCGAGTAACGAAACGTTACTCACGAATACTTTTCGTTACTCGCATGTTTCGTATCATGGTTACATACGCTGTTTCAATGACCGATGTGCGCGCATTATGGTGTCAAAATTTCAAATATTCAAAAGAAAGTTTTCTTTAACAGAGTATGCAGTACAAAAAAAAGTATATACTTGTGAAAAAGTGTTTTCATAAAATTTTGCCACTAAAATTTCATAAATTTTATGTAATAGTATGAAATAAACGAAAGTAACGAGTAACGATACGATAGTAACGAGTACTGAATGTATAGTAACGAATACATACGGGTACGTGATTTTTTCGTTACTTTTACACCTCTAATTTACATTAGATTTCTGTATTGTTCTAAGTACTTTGCTGATAGTAATATCACATTATATCTTTGAAAGGTTAAAATCTGTAAATCCCGAGCGAGTCCAAACTAGATTAGGGGGGGGGGGGGGGGGGGGGTGGTTCATGAAATTTTAATGAAACTCCCCAAGTCCAGGTAGTGTATAATAGGTATTGCATTACAATCGCAACAATAAAAGATGCGAAAAACTTAGAACTTTCATTATCGAATATGATAGACAGTATTTTACGATGTTAGCGTGATTTACATTATGAATAGCGCCATCTATCGGTGAAATTGAACATACAATCACTAAACAACTAATCTATTTTAATAATAAAAGAAAGTCGTGTTAGTTACACTATTTATAACTCAAGAACGGCCTAACCGATTCGGCTGAAAAGGTAGGGAGGTAGCTTAGAACCAGGAAACGGACATGGGATACTTTTTATCCCGGTAGGTTAAGGTTAAGCAACGTTAGGTAAGGGTGAACCGATTTGTATCAAAGTGTGCATATCGGGTAGAATAGGTCATACAGTATATTTCATACCACTAGGTTAAGGTTAAGCAACATAAGGCAAGGTCATTAAATAGATGGGTGAACCGATTTGTATGAAATTTTGTGTGCATATCGGGTAGGTCTGAGAATAGGCCGTAAAGTATATTTCATGCTATTAGGTTAAGGTTAAGCAACATAAGGAAAGGTCATTAAATAGATGGGTGAACCGATATGTATGAAATTTTGTGTACATATCGGGAAGGTCTGAGAATAGGTCATAAAGTACACACATCAAAAGTGTCTAGGGATCAAGCATTTTTGGGCAAAAAAATGGGCAGAAGAACAATGGCGTTATGTGTGCTTTTCTGATGAGTCTCGTTTTGGTATGAGACCGGATACAAGACGTATACGACACTGGAGAACCCCTGGACGCCAACAGCGATTAAAATCCTGCCAGGAAGTCCATCCTTATAGTGGTGGAACCATCATGGTATGGGCGGGTATTTGGATCGGCGGAAGAACTGAGTTGATTTGGATCAGAGGCAACCTCAACGCTCAAATTTATGCTGAGACGATTGTATCAGACGTCATCGTTCCTCTACAAGTGCAAATCGGTCCCTTATTTCAGTTAATGCATGATAATGCACGACCGCACACCGCAAGAGTTGTAAGACAGACTCTCGCCGCAGCTAACATCAATGTCCTGCCCTGGCCTGCTCAGTCGCCAGACTTGAACCCGATTGAGCATGCATGGGATATGCTACAGAGAAGAGCTCTGCCGAATATGGAGGGTATCCAGTCGCAAGAAGACCTTTTTTTGTTGTTGCAACGAACATGGGCGGCCATTCCACAGCGTGATTTGGATGAACTCATTTTGAGTATGCCAAACCGATGTTCTTGTGTTGTTAGTGTTCGCGGTAGAAACACGGATTATTAATTGTTTAAGTTACCCAATAAAATTTTAAAGAAAACTGTTATTTCAGTCTTTTTTTCGAACTTTTGTGTTAGTGGTTCAAATGTCAAAAATCCCTTTATTAGGAAAATGGCAAATTTCTTTATTAATGCAAAGGTGACTTGGTTTATCGTTACTGTGACAAACGAAAACACTTTATTTGATGAATCCTTAAAGAAAATTTTAATTAATATCAATCAGGAGAAAAGTTATTGCAAAAATATATGTTGATCCCTAGACACTTTTGATGTGTGTATATTTAATGCCGCTGATACCATGATTGACTAGGATATATAGAACGAGAGGAGGGTGCAAGAGAGGAGAAAGAGGGAGAGGGGATTCGAGGAGGGGGTGATTGGTTGAGTGAGGGGGAGTGAGAAGGAGCAAGTTCGTAGAAGAGAGAGGGGGGGAGAGTTCAGAGAGGGGACAACAGGGAGAGGAAGAGGGGGTGTGTGACGGAAACCGAAGCGGGAGGGGGAAAGAGAGAGGAGAGAAAGAGCATATAATTCGATTTTTTTTATAAGAGAGAGAGATATGGAGAGAAATAAATCTAGGGAGGACGGAGAAAAGGGGAGCAAAATGTAATAAAAGCGCGGGCGGAGCTGCACGGGTCAGCTAGTCTTAATATATAATTATAGCTACGTCTGTGACCAGCTTAGTGTGATGTATTTTCCGCCTGTTTTCCGAAACAGGAAAAAGTTACTTTCCGAGCTGCAGGTGTAGTATAAACGGCTTTGGCTAAGGAGTCACTTCAATACAATACGTAGGATGTGAGCGTGAAAACGGAAAACACGGATATAAAACGTATCAACGGATTCAGGGAAAACTTCAAACTAGTTGGTTCAGTAGATATATAGATAGACATACACTTTATTGTACACACAAACTTACACATAAAATAAAGCACATAGAAAACACTTAAAAATTCAATATGTACAAAGGGCGGCCTTATCGCTACGAGTATTCGTAATTTCTTCCAGGCAACCTTGGGATGGAAAAAAGAAAGAATGAAATATAAAAGTAGGGTAGTTATAGTGCAACAATTATGATACTAAGTAAACGAAAAAAAAAAATAAAGAAAATAAAGAGAAGATAACAGAAAAAACAAAGCAAACAGTATTGAGAGCAGTAGGTACTGCTCTCAATACTGTTTGCTTTGTTTTTTCTGAAAACAATACCGTCAATACTGCTCTCAATACTGTTTGCTTTGTTTTTTCTGAAAACAATACAATCAGTAGGTACTGATTACCCTACTTTTTAATATTCATAGGTTACTTACTGGAAAACATTTATTGAAACGAAATATTTACAGTTTATTTATAAACATTGACACTTAAACTAGGTAAAAAACTTTCTCAAAGTTGTCGCCGCATTGGGAGGGAGGGGTACCTAAAAGACTGGCGGCATTACCCCTCTGTATAGCCAAGCTTATACGTTGGCAGAAAAAGCTACCTCCTGTGCCCTGAGACTTCGATAAGTTTGGATGAAATTTCTTTCACCAAACGTGCGTCTCATGAGACCAAGGCCCCATGGTCTCCACCGCAAAGGACGCAAGTATATAGCTCGAACCTAGAGCTGCATACTTGCGTCGCTTTGCATCACTAGCTGTCACCGCAGCCCCTCCAGCCGCCCTGCAAGTTGCCGGGGTGTGGGACGCAGCAAGTGTGTCGACACATGTCGCATCCCACACCATGGTATTATAGTGACACCATCAGGCTTATCGGGCTCCTGCTCCGGGCGGCAGTTTCAGGGGCGCCAAAATCATCATATAATGTGATTAAAAATAAAACACTCGCTCCACAAAGCGCCTAGCATATGGAAGCCTGGTTGGCTCACCTTCGACTTGTGAGAAAAAGGCACCACACAGGCCCACACCACAAGTGAACTCGTGATGCCGATTGAAGATTTGAGTTATTTTAAGTAATTTCTCAAACGCTGAAGGGAGGGCGCCACTATCAAGTTACTGCCCCGGTTAGAAAAAATCGTAGATCCGGGGCTAATGACTTGTATACCTACTTTGCCTTCTCTTTAATATAATAATCCCATATCCCTTTCCTATCTTCGGGAACGTTTTTCCTTTGTGAGATCTCCTGACTCTTCTTGCAGATCCCATCTCCGTACAAACCTTCAATTCCCTTCCCATAAAACGGACTTTTATTCCTATACCTTCACTGTTTGGTGTCCGTTTATAGAATTCTCTTCCGCCTAATATGCTTTCGTTTGTCTGTAAATGTCACAGAGTTTAAAAAGACAAGCTAAAAATCACTATTTCTTCCAACTTTCCACTCGCAGGCCTGCTGGAAGAAATTTCTCAGGAGCTGTGCCTTTGTATTATTTCTTTCCTATATTTCTTCTTTTCTGTGTACATTGTTTGTCGCTTGGTTTAACGTGTTAAGCAAGAATAGCCTTTATTATTATTATGATAAAATAGTCTCAGTATGCCTAATTAGTATAATATTGGCTAGATGACTATAAATTTTTATTTATTTCGTCATTAAGATTATCAAAAAATATTGGACACGTATTCGTTTGTCGATTAAACAAAAAATGACGAAGACATAGAGCTTTGAAATGTTGCGTGACGTCACTCCGGTATACATTTTTTACTGAGGCATGACGTAAAAAGCCCCCACTCCCGAACTTAGACGCTCTATATCTTTGGCAATGTTTATTGATTTGTTAAATTAAAAAACACGTGTCCAATATTTTTTGATAATCTAACTGACGGACTAATTAGATTTTTTTTTTATCTAGACATTATCCCTAATTGTTTTATGAGAGGACTAAGTATTACAACTGCAATACATCAAGTGGCGTTTGTTTTAATTGATACTAATCCCACCAGCTGGCCTTTTGGAGAAGCTCAGAGTCACACAACGAGCTATGGAGAGAGCTATGCTCGGAGTTTCTTTGCACGACAGAATCCGGAATGAGGAGATTCGCCGAAGAACCAGGGTCACCGACATAGCTCGTAGAATACGCAAGTTGCAGTGGGCAGGCCACATCGCTCTAAGAACCGATAACCGTTGGGGAAGAAAGGTTCTCGAGTGGCGACCACGAACCGGAAGACGCAGCCAAGGCAGGCCTCCCACTAGGTGGACCGACGACATTGTTCGCGTCGCAGGCAACCGGTGGATGCAAATAGCAAATTGCCGTTCATTGTGGCGGCCTTTGTTCAGCAGTGGACGTCTTCCGGCTGGTGATGACTAATCCCACCACTCACTCCCACCACTGTGACTCCTGTCAGCCAGGATCTACAGTGGTCACCAATGAAGACACCAAGGTATGACCCTCGGCGAGTCTCGGGGAAACGCTAAATTGTCTTGGAACGTGCAACAAATTTAATTAGAAATGTGTACAGAAGCAGTTAGAAAAATTGAAATGTCACTTCTCTCCTTTGCAAAGCGGGAGACAAGTAAAGATCACTACGATTAGAACAGGTGCACCAACTAGAGTTAGTCTACCTGTAAGGCACCACTAAGCCGGATCTTCGCATTACGATACGGTGGTAGTATGTAAAAAATCCATGTCAAAGATATTTTTAACTGGCTTCAAAAAGTAAGTTCTCTATTCGACGCGTATGTATGTAATATTAATATACATATGTTAGTCTATGTGGAACAAATTTACCAAATTTTTTGAGTGTATGTATGTATGTAGGTTTCAGATCCGCAGATTTCTCAGAAACTACAAGTCCGATGTCAAAATTCTTTTTGAAATAGTTAGAGTATTTTTGAACTTAGGCTAGAGTACAAGTTTTATCAAAATCGGTTCAGTAGTTTAAGAGATATAAACTTTTTATGTTTTCAGTACGTTACTGTAACGTAGACCTTGGTAAAATAAAAGTCACTAAAAAGTGTTTTTATTTTATTTTATTTATTTTGGCAATAAACCATTTAAAAAAAACGACTTCAAATTAAATTATCTAAAAAGCATAAAATAACGAAAATATATTGAAGTCGGTGTCAGCTGGTGTTAGTTAACATGATGTGCTAGCAACGCTTTCAATATATTTTCGTTATTTTACGCTTTTTAGATAATTTACTTTAAAGTCGTTTTTTTTTTTTTAAATGTTTATGACTGGATTGAATCAAGTGGCATCATTAGGTGGATCGTGGTCAGGTACTATCAAGCGAGTAAGAAAACGGTCAGTCAGTTCACCAAGTATCTATAAACAATCTCATCCAGCGGTTTTATATTTTCGTGCGTTTGTAACAGCTTTGGTAGCGCAGTACGCTATTGTTGTCATGAGGAAGGGTATTCCGCCCGGCTTCAAATCCAGACCTGTGTTGTGGAGCCGAGCAAACCTCATAACTTGCGCTACGGAAGATTAATGAGTGCAGTTATATTAGAAGTCTAAATTGTATTTTTAGCTACCGTAGAGCATCCGAATGGCACAAAGTGTATAGGGAAGAACTCTGGGTAGTTGTTCCTTACTCTTAGGAAAATGCAGGTCGATCGTTAATGTACTAAGTATAAAGCTAAGCAAATAAATATTTACTGTCAAAATTTCTTAAAAATTACATAATTATTGAAATTAAACTACTTTTACGGATTTTATCGCGGTTTATTTATTGATTTTACTATCCCGACGTTTCGAATGCTTTGCAGCACCCATGGTCACGGGAGGACTGAGATGTTGAACGTCCTTATGTCACAATTATGCCGGTGTACCCTCAGGTCTTCTTAGTTATTATTGTTGGTCCGATCTACGCAGTAAGAGCTTACAGTATCTTGAGGCCGTGCAGTGTTTTGATTGATATTGGATTTAATTATATTTATCACAGGATCCCAAGCCGGTGGTAACACCCAACCATCTTCTCTATTGAAATTAGGATGGATTACATAATTATATTAAAAACAAATACATAGGTACAACAAATATAGGTACAACAAAAACATAATTATATTAAAAACATACCTACATGACGAATTGAGAACCTCCTCATTTTTGAAGTCGGTTAAAAAATGATAAGACCACTGAATTTCTCACCGGATCTTCTCAGTAGAGGCCGCGTTGTGATCCGGTGGTAGTTGTAAAAAAGTTGACAATATGTAAGTGCCCTCGTTAGGCCTATGCATAATAAAGATATTTTTAACACGCTTTTATTAGCTTGACCTGTATGTACAATGTATGTATGTATGTAACTATGTATGTATGATGGTAATGGAATCTTGCGATGCAATTTTGACCCACTTCTACACGTCCAAAACATTTGAAATTTTGCACATGTATCGAAGACCGGTGACAATACAATAATATGGTATCATTGAGCTGATCTGATGCTGGGGCTCGAAGGTGGATAAGAAAACCCTTGGATGGCTACTAGTAAACTAATCGAATTTGGGTTCATTTGATTTGTTTTAAAGAGTTCTTTTCACTTTGTCTATTAATGAGGACCTGATGGTGGAACTGGAGAAGGTGGGTGACGGAACCCTGGATTGGCTACTGGTAAACACATCGAGTTTGGGCTCATTTGATTTGTTATAAAGAGTTCTTTTCACTTTGACCATTCATGAGGACCTGATGATGGAACAGGAAGATGGGTAACGGAACCCTGGAATGGCTACTTGTAAACACATCGAGTTTTGGTTCATTTGATTTGTTTTAAGGAGTTCTTTTCACATTAACCATTATTTAGGACCTGATGATGGAACAGGAAGGTGGGTGACGGAACCCTGGATTGGCTACTAGTAAACACATCGAGTGTGGGCTCATTTGATTTGTTTTAAAGAGTTCTTTTCACTTTGACCATTACTGAGGGCCTGATGATGGAACTGGAAGGTGGGTGATGGAACCCTTGAATGGCTACTAGTAAACCCATCGAGTTTGGGTTCACTTGATTTGTATTAAAGAGTTCTTTTCACTTTGCCCAATAATCAGAACCTGATGATGGAACAGGAATTTGGGTGACGGAACCCTGGAACAGCTACTAGTAAACTCGTTGAGTTTGGGCTCATTTGATTCGTCTTAAAAAGTTCTATTTACTTTGCCCAATAATTAGGGTTGATGATGGAAATGAAAGGTGGTTGACGGAACCCTGGAATGATTACTAGTAAACCCATCGAGCTTGGACTCATTTGATTTGTATAAAGGAGTTATATTCACTTTGCCTAATAACGTGGACCTGTTGATGGACCCGGAAGGTTGGTAACGGAACCCTTGAATACTACTTGTGAAGCTATTGACTTTTAGCGTACTTTCGACTGTTTAAAGGGTAAATACGTAGTGCTTTCTTAAACTCAATCAGATACCTATGCGTAATATCTAGTTTAGTAAAAATATGTTTTGCCACAACCTGCCTACGATTCAAGCAACGAACAAATCAATACTTGGGCGAATGTTATCCATAGTTTAGGTGAATATTTCTAAGACTAAAAAGTATAAAATAAATTACTAGTTTAAAAAACTAAAAATACACGCTTTTATAAGGACTATTGTCCTAAAAAGCAATAAATATATTATCGAAACCGTTCTTTCTTTCTTTCTACCCCGTGCTAGTAATTTATAGATTTTATTTATGTGTAAAAGCGTGGGGCGCCTTTTCTGAATAACAGCTTAACATTTCTGTCAAATTTCAAGAACGCTAAGTATTTGTATTCACATGACAATCATTTGTAATCATTTACAGAGAAAAGGCGGCCCACGCTTTTACACATAAATATAATCCATAAATTACAAGCACGGGGTAGAAAGAAAGAACGGTTTCGATAATTTATTTATTGCTTTTTAGGACAGTAGTCCTTATAAAAGCGTGTATTTTTAGTTTTTTAAACTAGTAATTTATTTAATTTGAATTTTGTCTGAATAGTTAAACGTTTCATGCTACGGTGGGCATGTAAAAAGTCAGTCCTGCGATTCAGCTCTTCCTGATCGATCGGTACTCCGTCATTTCGGATTGTAAGATTCCCAAGCAGTTCTAAATTACATTATAATAGTAATATTCTGGGACGATCCACACATCTTAGCAACTTATCGTGGCTAACTTATCTGAGGTCGACGTCGAGACCGCCTTGAATTCGACGTCGAGATTAACGCTGCTAAAGTCCGTATTCTTTATCGCATTTCGTCTCTGAATATCTAATTATCCGACTTTAGGTAGTTTTACTCAAAACCGGAAATTCTCGCGGCGCTAGTACCTACTGCGTAAGCAAAGTTAGTGAATATGAAAACGCAATTCGCCGCTGCCGCAGCGTCGAGCTTGAGGTGGTGTAGCACTACAAACACGAAAAAGACGGATATTACTACGGTCGCAAAACGCGCATTATCTATCAGACACCAGTCTCGCCGGCGAGGCTAAAAGGTCGTAGGTACGCATGCGACCTCAACGACTTGCATCACCTCACTGAGGTTCTTGCTGGTTCTTCTCAGTTGAGGCGCGTTGTGAACCGGTGGTAGAATCAGCACTTAAGAGACAGCCCAAGCCGAGGCTGTGGCTCCCTGAGGTGCCATTGAGCTCGTCGCTCCTCCGTGCCCTTACGGCTAAAGTGCTATAAGCGCTCGCCCGGTCCGGTGAAGCTGTAATGGCCATCTGCAGCCAACAGCGTCTATCCTTCCTTCAAAAAAAAAACAGTCGTAAACGTTGTGAAGCGTGACTCATGTATTTTTGTAGCCTCCATGGCGCAGTGATCAGAGGTCGCGGGTTCGAATCCAACAACTTTGTGTAGCTGTTCCATACAGGACAATGCAGGCCCAACACTTAATTGTCTGTAAAGTAAGATGATCCATGCGTCGGATGGGCATGTAAAAAGTCGGTCCTGCACCTAACCTATCCCTGGTCGTGTCGGTCACCCGTCCCATCGGATTGTGTGCGGTATTATGGAAGAGAGAGTGCACTTTTGTCTTTTGAACAATATTTTCAATTTTCAAAATAGAGTTTTAATTGCGTTCCAAAACGAAGGCCATTCTGTAACGTCACTACGGTGTAAATAAACATCTGCCTGTAGGTATAAAAGTGAATCATTGTATGAAAGAAAAAGTTGAGATAACAGTTTGACAGTTGTTTATTTATACCGGATTGACGTCATTCACTCTGATCAGTGTTTATTACAAAATGGCCATTAGATGTATTTAAATAATTTATTTGCTTAAATATCACGTAAATCTCAGAGTAGAGATATCGATTATCTAGCTAGGTAAATTTAATTGACGTTTGTGAGTGCGTCACTTAGAGTAATCATTTTACTAAGTGCTTTTTAAATGAACAATAGCTCAAAAGATTAACGTGTAAGACGTCTGTGAGTGTAATCTGTTGATATCGTGTCTCGTCACGTTCGTTTGAGATAAAGCACACCCTTGATCGATATTCTGATTGGAAACAAATCCACATCCCAGAGCTCACAATGCCGGTGTGCATTAGTATTGCAGGAATACTATCTAAAAGACATATTTTTGAAATAATAAATTTTCTTATATTGTCTTTTTTATTATTTTTTTACTTAATAAAATATAGGTGTTAACCATAGAGTTTATATATTAAGAATAGAGTACGCGTTTGCCTATGGTCCCCTTAAACAAAGCACAGACAAATTTTCATCTAAGAGGCAGTTGAATTGTACTATTTAAACTTATATTATAAGAGTTATATTGGTAAGTGATAATTTTTTTTTTAATTTATTATTTATTACTATAAAATATACATATGTTTACACACGAATATACCACACAAACCATCGTGGATTTAACAGTGGTATAGTAAAATAGCGAAGGGTTTGATCTGTCACAAGCGCAAATGTCGATAAATACATCTGACAGTATAGTACCTATGGTCGTGTATCTGATATTTATGTATTTTCATGTTCTTACCCGTGCCTACGTGTTCTTACTTGAATTAAGCATTCTATAGTACTTGTACTGATTTGTGTTCTGTGGTGCTAACAAGGAAATTCAACTTACTACCACATATTACTAGAGGCCATCCAGGTATATGACCACTTTGCCCCGCATCAGATATCGTTATTTACAAATAATCATTTTATCCTAATGCAATAACAAGTAGTTATTGAAAACTTAAAAAAACAATAACACAAGAAGAACAATTTATTTATTTATTAACACTTTATTGCACATCGGATAGTAATCAATTTACAAGTTCTGCAAAAATAACAAGTACAATAGGCGGTCTTATCTCTCATGGCGATCTCTTCCAGACAACCTTTGGATGGACAGAAAGAAAGTACATTAAACGCAACGGGCAAACGTGGCATTTATATTTAAAAACTAGCTGACCCACGCAGCCGGCACTTTTTTCTTTACATATCTACCCATTTGTTTTCTTTTAAATCATCCCTGGATTTGAGCGAATAAAACAAAATAAGAATTATTCAAATCGGTGCAGCCGTTTCTGAGTTCTGGCGAGACTAACGGACAGTTACTGACA
This sequence comes from Furcula furcula, assembly GCA_911728495.1. Lineage (NCBI taxonomy): Eukaryota > Metazoa > Arthropoda > Insecta > Lepidoptera > Notodontidae > Furcula > Furcula furcula. The sequence continues at coordinate 3,092,951 of OU452264.1, read as the reverse complement.
CCAGCCGCCATTTTGTATTTTTTTATACTTCCAAAAATATAAATGAATATCAAATGAAAGGTATTAAGGAGATGAGTTGAAATATTTATACATGTGTATAAGTTTAATGCATGTTTAATGTATTTTAAGCTCATTTTGTTTGTTTGCAGTCGGGCTTTGTGTGCTTTAATAATTTATAGTTGTTTTGATAGTCTACAGTCCTTTCGAAAGCTCTGGCAATGTATCTAGATGTGAATTAAATATTTCGTTGTCAAAACAAAGTCATGATAACTATCAATCTGATTGAAGGTAAAACGAAAATTCAATAGATAGGTGGAAAATTCCAGCCGTCGTAACGTACACGTCTTTGTGATATTGCAAAGCGATACGAAACCCGTTCCAGTGTGACACTCCACAGTTATTCTAAACAGAACATAGCTTTATTTGTAACGCGTTTCTGAACACGAAAACACATTGCTTTATCTTTTCTTGTTTTATATTTTGTTTCTCTGCATTTCTATTTTCTGGAGAATGGTTGGAACGTTAGTAAGTCAGTGTTGCATTACGTTTTGATCTTGATATAAAACAAAACAATACTTATCCGCTACAGCTATGACGGACCTGTTGGTCAATTCCCACCAAGTGTCTGGGTTTTATCTACTTTAAAAATAATGGGACTAATCCCACCACACATTCTCACCACTGTGACTCCTGTAAGCCAGGATTTACCGTGGTCACCAGTGAAGACACCGAGGTTTAACCCTCGGCGAATCCTGGGGAAACGCTAAATCTACATTAGTATGTATTTACAAAAAAAGTATATAAGTATTAGAATCGGTTGTCTGGTTTCCATAGCACAGGCTCTGCCTAGTTTGGGATCAGACCATGAGTAAATTGTCCCAGAATCATCATCATCAGCCGGAAGACGTCCACTGCTGAACATAGGCCTCCCACCTAGCACGCCACAATGAACGACAATTGGCTATCTGCATCCACCTGTTGCCTGCAACGTGCACAATGTCGTTTGATTAATATTACTATTGGGAAACCGGTGTTCGAAGCGTCATCACCAACGGGCCTGTTGGTCTAGTGGTTAGTGACCCTGTCTGCTACCCAACAGGTCGTGGGTTCGATTCCCACCAAGTGTCTGGGTGTTTTATCTATATAAGTATGTATTAACAAAAAAAAGTATATATGTATTAGTATCAGTTGTCTGGTTTCCATAGTACAGGCTCTGCCTAGTTTGGGATCAGATGACCGTGTGTGAATTGTCCCAGGATATTATTATTATATATCATAATTTTCATCAGCTGGAAGACTTGCACTGCTGAACAACGCCGCTTGAACGTCACAAATGATGATCATCCACAAGTTGCCTGCGACTCTTACAATGTCATCAGTCCACCTTGTACGAGGTCTGCCTACGCTGCGTCTTCCAGTTCGTGGTCGCCACTCGAGAACCTTTCTTTCCCAAAGGTTACCGGTTCTTCGCGCGATGTGGCCTGCCCTTTGCTCAAATGCTCAAATCTATTATAATTCTTAACTGTGGTTCCCAGGCAAATTTTCTCATGCCGGATTTTGTAGCATAAAAAAATTCAAAATTTTTATTTCCAATAGGCTTTACGCTTTTGAACGGTCAATTTTTTAAAAGCTACCACCGGGTCACAACTCGGCCTCAACTGAGAAGATCCGGCAAGAAACTCAGCGGGCTTGTAATTTTTTCACATTTTTAAACAATGTTTGTGTTGTTACAATTAGATCAGCACCAGCGACATTGTGTCCTGCCGTTCAAAAGATCAAATAAAATAAAAAATACGACGAAAATACAACAAACTAAAAGGCCAAAGTAGCGCAAAGACACTCCAAGCATAGCTCTCTCCGAGAAATTCGGCCTTGACCAGCAGTTAACGACCACGTCTCAGTGCCATGGGCACTGTAGGTGGTGAAATTACCGGACACTCGCTAGTGTTTCTTCTGGTGTTCCTAGCGTCTATAGGCTGCGGTGGCTGCTTACCATCAGGCGGGCCGCACGCTTGCTGGCCACCTTGGCAGTATAAAACAAAATATGTACAATTATCCGCAAAGTACCGTGTGTTGGTGCAAATGAAACGTTCCTAGTGAGGCTAAGGTATTTTGATCGCTCGTTTTCCACTCGTGTAGGGTGACCATAAAAAATCTTAAGAAATAACAAGGTTCTTAAGAATTATTCCTTATTAAGTAAAAAACATAACGAGCCTAAATTACGGTGATGGGTATCGTAAAGTGTCTGCCTGAAGTATTTAGCAGTAAAACCAAAACTGGGCAATAAACAGGAGCGCAAATACATATGTTTTATGGGCGTCTTTTACTATCAGAAAAAAACTTGTTAGTCTCGTCTGCTGCTCAACATTGCAGAAAAAGAGATTAAATACTAAACACTATAGGCCGACCGTTTAACTCGCGTGTCGCCTGCGCGGTGGGAGGGGAGCGGGGGCGGGTAACGCTACACACGGAGTCAATAATCCAAAGATTTATCTCGAGATAGACATTGTTGGAAAGAATAAAATAATAAGTATCTTTTTTTTAAGTTTTACAAATAATCATAAAACAATAATTAACTCCGTTTAAGAAATATTTAAAAACAGATAAAAATTTTATAGGACTATTCGTCACTAATATTCATATCGCTTGAATCATCATCACTGTCTGTGTAGCTTGAGGAGTCAGAATCTTGCAAATTAATAATAAATCGGTCCATCTCTTCATCAACGAACTGGAAGAGCGATTCATCTTGAGATTTATCTTGGCAGTCGTATACCTTGTGCGTTTATCTTCAAGCGTCCGTAACAAAAACACCAACCGCGCGCTGCGAGCACAGCCAGCGCACTGCCGCACTTGACGTAAGCTCTCTGCTCCGCGCACCCCTTTCACCCATCCGCTAACATCTCCCCTCGCTCCCTTCTTGCCGCGCAGGCGATGCGCGAGTTAAACGGTCGGCCTATAATAATAAATCCTCCTTAAAATATCCTGCATCATCATCATCAGCAGCCGAAAAAACGCCCACTGTTGAACACGGCCTCCTCCTTTGAAAGGAGGAGTTGCCATAATCCCCACGCTTGGCAGGTGTCTTGGGGATCGCAGTATAGGTGGTAGGTAATCCAATAGAAAGACGCTGCTGCCCTTCTTCTTGTTTTCCCTTAGCACCCACCCAACGGAAGGAACTGGGTGGGTGCTATTACCCAAACACCCCACCCCACCTTCACTTTTGGGATTTCTTTCACACAAAAATTGACAGTCTTCTACAATTTTTATCTTTAATGCATTATTCTTTAGTACATTATATAAACATATACATGTGAAATAAACTGTCTCATTGTGTACTTTTATCATAGTGAGATTTGCGATATCGCAACAAGAAAATAGACATTTAAAATTATTGTTTTTCAGTTAAGTCAGAGCGTACGTTTCACGTGTCTACCGACTTACTACAAAAGCAACAACTTTTGTGATGAACATTTTGCTTGCTATGTTTGGTATTTTCTTATGTAGTAACATGTATTTCTATAAAAATCTTGGTTTGTAAAATATCTTTACAAGCCTTTTTAGCGTTAATTTAATGTTTAAATATCAAATACATGGTGTCCCTATAACCTGAGGGTCTCGGTTCTAATTAGACGAGTGTCGCCTCTCACCCGTCGCTGTCGAGAGCCTCTCGAGTGTCTAGACGTGCTCTCGCGACACTAATTGCTGGTTTGCGGCCAGATGCGTCGTTGACTCTTGATGACGCTTTATTTGTTTTGTGCATACATTGCAACTTAATGTAGGGGCAATTCAATAGATCATATTTGACATCTGTCTGTTTCTTTTGTCATTATTACAATAAATATGTAATCGTTGAAATCATACTACTTTTACGGATTTTATCGCGGTTTATTTTTTGATTTTACTATCCCGACGTTTCGAATGCTTTGCAGCACCCATGGTTACGGGAGGACTGAGATGTTGAACGTCTATATGTCACAATTATGCCGCTGTACCCTCAGGTCTTCTTAGTTGTTATTGTTGGTCTGATCTACGCAGTAAGAGCTTACAATATCTTGAGGCCGTGCAGTGTTTTGATTGATATTGCATTTAATTATATTTATCACAGGATCCCAAGCCGGTGGTAACACCCAACCATCTTCTCTATTGAAATTAGGATGTTTTTTTATTTCAATAGCCTCACGAATCATCCTAGGTAGGAATCGGTGTTCTTTTGCGAGGATTTGTGGTTTATCAAATCTAACAAAAACATCCTAATTTCAAAAAAAAATATAATTACAGACGAATTGAGAACCTCCTCCTTTTATGAAGTCGGTTAAAAACGAAGTCATATGCCGTGTTTGTCTGTGTGTTCGGGATAAATTAAAAAACAACTAAACGATATCCATGCAGTTTTCAGGCGGGCCGCACGCTTGCTTGCCACCTTGGTTGTATAAAAAAAAAAGTTTTCACCAATAGATAGAGTGATATTTTGATATTAGTCAAGGTTTTATGTTAATTGGTTGAAAAATAACGATAATTGTTGGAATTAATATCGGAAAAAGCGCGGGCGAAGCTGCCCGGGTTCATCATCATCATCAGCCGGAAGACGTCCACTGTTGAACATAGGCCTCCCCCTTAGAACGCCACAATGAACGACAATTGGCTATTTGCATCCACCGGTTACCTGCGACGCGCACAATGTCGTCTGTCCACCTAGTGGGAGGCCTGCCTACGCGGAGTCTTCCGGTTCGTGGTCGCCACTCGAGAACCTTTCTTCCCCAACGGTTATCGGTTATTCGAGCGATGTGGCCTGCCCATTGCCACTTCAACTTGCAGATTCTGAGAGCTATGTCGGTGACCTTGGTTCTTCGGCGAATCTCCACATTTCGGATTCTGTTGCGCAAAGAAACTCCGAGCATAGCTCTCTCCAGTGGCGTGCACTGGGTTATATGACAGGGTAGGCAAAAAGTGACTTCAACCTCATCAGCAGCCGAAACGTCCACTGCTGAGCAAAGGCCTCCCCCTTAGAAGGGAGGGGTTGCCATAACCCCCACGCTTGGCAGGCGGCTTGGGGATCGCAGTATAGGTGGTAGGTAATCCAATAAAAAGACGCTGCTGCCCGTCTTCTCGTTTTCCCTTTATCGCCTTTTACGGACACCCAACGGAAGGAGATGGGTGGGTGCTATTCTTACCCGGACACCCCACGGGGACCTAAATTGACATTAATGAATGATGTGAACACAAAACATTTGATGAGTACCTAATACTTATGTTTTTATTTCGAATAAATATATATTCTATTTCACTTCCACTACTAAGACGACACGTAGGAACCTACGTTAAAATCACAGAACACTATTACTCAAGAGGTTAAAATCCATCCAGCCATTTAAGCTGCAGAGCGTCTTAAAGAACCAGACATACTACACAGTCAATAATAAAATCTTTTTAAAAAAAAAATTGAACCGACTTCAATATCACTGAAAAGTATAAAATAATTTAAATATTATTGAAGTTGGTGTTAGCTTACCGGCTGTGTATATTTGGCACCAACTTCAATAATATTTAAATTATTTTATACTTTTCAGTGATATTGAAGTCGGTTCAATTTTTTTTTAAAAAAGATTTTATTTTAAACTTTTTAGTGATCTTTTCATATATAAAGATTGAACCATCGAAAACCGTAAAATTATCTAGATAGGTTATGATCACATTATCGTCTACATAGTTTTACATAATTCATGTTTCTTCAGAAAAAAATATCCGGTCGTAATGAAATTTGCATGGAATCATTATAGCAGTTTACTCTCTCGAATAAAAAAATAATCATCGCAATCGGTTCATAATTGTCAGAGCAATGTAATGGAGAACATCAGTTTTATGGTTTTTACCAGATATATTCCTCCACATCGTTCATGGTCCTCCAGGAAGTTCTTATCCGGTTGTGATAAAATTCATACAGATTTAATACAGTGGTTTCTTCTTTCGAATAAAAAAAGAATCATTGAAATTGGTAAATATTTGCCAGAGTTATGACCATTTTTGTCCTTAAAAAGCGACATAAAGTCATCGATATAGGCTTACCTGCAGCTCTCAGTGCGCAGTCACCATTCTTGTTTTTTCGGGAACTACTTATTACTACGCAATAATTTTTTTATGGGACCCATTCAATGGATTGAAAAATGGATGAAAGAATGATTTTTTCAAATCGGTTCATAATTGACAGAGTTATGCGCGAACATACATAAAAAAAATATATATATATATACAGACGAATTGAGAACCTCCTCCTTTTTTGAAGTCGGTTAAAAACCAACAAAAAATGGATGTCATTATGAAATCTTGAAGTTTGAACAAACTAGGTATTTTATAATTTGTAGTATTTTTCATTCATCGAGCACCCATTCTTGCATCCCGATCCCGATCCCGTTCGATGCATTGGGCTAATATTGAGCTGCTATTGGTCAACATTTCTTTAGTCCTTCCTCCAAGGTCGTCATTGCTGCCGAGAGCACCCGAGCAGACCCGAGCACACCCGAGAGGCACTGTCTATTTTTGCATGGTGTGCGTGACATTTATACTGTTGGAATCGTCGGCGTGCCTACTGGTGTGTGTAAGTTTGTTAGAAAAAAATCTGTGAATGTGTGGGAATTAAGAGTTTCGATCTTAAAATCTTAAAATTTTGATTAGCGGACCTCGCGGTTTGGCGCGCGGGAAATTTAAATCTCCGCGTACCTAGGAACTAGGAATAGTTTAATGCCCGTTTTTCGCGAGCTTTTGCTTATTTATAATGATGAAATAATTCAAAAACAAAATGTTATTGAGCAGATAAATTATTTTTGTTATCATGTATTGTTCCGGAAATCACAGGGTAGGCAAACACTTTTTGCCTATATGGACTGCACGCCACTGGCTCTCTCCATGGCTCGTTGTGTGACTCTGAACTTCTCTAAAAGGCCAGCCGTTAGAGACCACGTCTCAGTACCATATGTCATCACTGGCAACACACACTGGTTAAAAACCTTCGTCTTCAGGCACTGCGGTATTTCGGACGAGAAGATATCGCGTAGTTTCCCGAACGCTGCCCATCCGAGTTGGATTCTTCGGGCGACCTCTTTGTCGAAGTTGGACCGACCTAACTGGATAGTTTGTCCTAGGTATACGTAGTGGTCAACAACTTCGAGTGTATCGTTCCCAACAACTACCAGTACGAGTGCAACATGGACATTAGACATGATCTTCGTCTTCTCCATGTTCATTTTAAGACCCACCTGTTGGGAAACGCTACTGAGGTCGCTGAGCATCGTATTGAGGTCCTCCAGCGACTCTGCCATAATGACTATATCATCGGCAAAACGAAGGTGAGTCATGTATTCGCCATTGATGTTGATGCCGAATCCGTACCAGTCCAAGAGCTTGAAAACGTCCTCTAATGCATTTGAGAACAGTTTCGGAGAAATAACGTCTCCCTGTCTCACACCTCGCTGCAATGGGATTGGTTTCGTGCTCTCGTCTTGTAGTCGGATCGACATGGTGGCGTTGCTGTACAAACACTTCAACACTTCGATGTACCTATAGTCAATGTGGCACCGCTGGAGGGACTGCAATACCGCCCAGGTCTCGATTGAATCGAAGGCTTTTTCGTAGTCCACAAACGCTAGACATAATGGCCGATTATACTCCTCGGTCTTCTGTATAATCTGGCGGAGCGTATGTATGTGGTCTACGGTGCTAAAGCCTTTTCGGAACCCGGCTTGTTCGGGAGGCTGGAAGTCATCAAACCTGCGTTCGAGACGGTTCGTAATGACTCTCGACAACAGCTTGTATGTATACATGGCTCAGGAGTGAGATGGGTCTATAATTCTTCAGTAAAGTGTTATCACCTTTTTTGAAGAAAAGAACCACCACACACCTGTACCATGCTTCTGGCGGTTGGCTACCCTCGAGTAAGACGGAATTAAATAACTTCTGGAGGACTAAAAGTACCGGTTTTCCACCCGCTCTCAGAAGTTCTGTTGTGATTCCGTCTTCACCCGGCGCCTTGTTGTTCTTAAGCTGTTTGAGAGCCATTCTAATCTCGTACAGGCTGATGTCTGGGATGTCTTCAGTGTAATGTCGGGTTAGTTTGGCTCTGGTGTCCTGAGCTGTTCTGGCAATGGGATCCCGTGTTGAGGTGTATAACTGTCCGTAAAATCTCTCAAGCTCTCTCAATATCTCCGGTTTCGATGAGATGACACTGCCGTCATCGATCTTCAGCTTTGTCATTTGGCTACGCCCAATAGACGAATTCTTTGCGAACACTTTAGAGCCTTGGTTCCGCTCAATTGCGTCCTTAATACATGCTGTATTATAGGAACGCAAGTCGTGTCGCACGGATTTCGAGATTCGTCTATTGAGTTTGGCATAATCCGACATATCAGCTGAAGATTGCAGTCTCATCTCAGTCCGGTTTTCCATTACCTTAATGGTTGTATTGGAGAGCTGTTGCGTGGACAGTTTGCACCAACCCATTGTTTATCTCGTCTGCAGTTTCGCATTCGGCGAGGCACTGGAAGCGATTATGCAGTTCGAGTTGAAAGTCTTCGGGGTTTCGGATTTGGGCGGTTCCCGGACGGACCGTGGACTTCATCAGACGGGACCTCTCAAGCTTGACGTTGATATTCAATGTGCCTCTAACAATGCGGTGATCACTACCGGTTTTCACCCTGCCGATCACGGAGACATCATCGAATATATGCTTCTTGGTCGTCATGATGAAGTCAATCTCATTTTTGGTTGAACCATCGGGGCTTATCCACGTCCACTTCCTGGATGGTCGCTTCTTGAAGAAGGAGTTCATCGCAAAGAGTCCCTCCTTCTCCATGAAGTCGACCAGCCGCTTGCCCCTTTGGTTCCGCTGCCCGTACCCATATGACCCCACTCTCAACTCATCGCCATTCCGTGTGCCAACCTTCGCGTTGAAGTCCCCCATAACAACGGTGAAGTGTGTTTTGGAGGTATGTATGGCTTCTGCTATCTCGTCATACATAGCCTCTACTTCATCGTCAGGGTGTGCCGAGGTCGGAGCGTAAACCTGTATAACCTTCAACGAATACCGACTGGTTATTCTGTTCCGGGTTCGCTAGTTTAAAATAAATTATTATTTCATTTTTCAGTTTTATACGTTTACTTATGTAAATACTTGCAAGTATATATAACTTGGTAAAGTCTAAGACCTAAAACAAAAGTTTTAGTATATTCTGAAGTTCGTTAACTTTATATACGCGGCACGTTACAAGATATACGTATATTATATATATAGTGAAATCTGATTTATTAAGATAATATAATAATAATAATATAATAATAATATCTTGGGACAATCCACACACGGTCATCCGATCCCAAACTAGGCAGAGCCTGTACTATGGAAACCAGACAACTGATACTAATACTTATATACTTTTTTTTTTTGTAAATACATACTTAAATAGATAAACAACACCCAGACACTTGGCGGGAATCGAACCCACGACCCATCGGTTAGCAGGCAGGGTGTCTGACCACTAGACCAACAGGCCCGTCATGGAAGCTTTTAGTCTCCGGGGAGCAATGAACTCGTTTTAAAACTTGTTAAGATTGGGTCTCTCTGTTGCGTTTTGGCAACATTGGATTTAAAGAATATTTTATTTCTTAGAAAGGAATTTCACTGATAATATCGAAAATGCTATTTCTATAATGGATAAGCACCTTAGCTGCTACCTTTTTATGCTTTCGATTCCTATCCAGGGCAAACTTTTCTGCATCACACCACTGAGTTTCTTGCCGGTTCTTCTCAGTGGGGGCGCGTTGTGAACCGGTGGTAAACTCAGCCCTCACTTAAGCGACAGCCCAAGCCGAGGCCGTGCCTCCCTGAGGTGCCCTTGAGTTCGTCGCTACTTCTGCCGTAAAGGCTAGAACGCTTTAAGCGCTCGCCTCCTATTGTCCGGTGAAGCTGTAATGGCCATCTGCGGCAAACAGCGTCTATCATTCCCAAAAAAAAAAGAGATCTTTAGTTTGGTCATAAGCCTCCATATGGCGTTCATGTATCGCAGTGTCAGATATTCTGCCACCAAGAAGTAGTGTGTAAAAATTGGCATGTTCCGACGCAAAGGGCACTGTAGCTGGTGAAATCACCGGACAATAAAATACTAATGAGTACCTATCTAATGTCTTATGAGTCAGCAACGCTCTAGTGATTCGTCTAGTGTTGCTAGCGTCTATAGGCTGCGATGACTGCTTACCATCAGGCGGGCCGCATGCTTGCTTGCCACTTTGGTATAAAAAAGCCTCACTGTTGAAGTATTATATTATATAGACGGGCCTGTTGGTCTAGTGGTTAGACACCCTGGCTGCTACCCAATAGCTCGTGGGTTCGATTCTCGCCAAGTGACTGGGTGTTTAATTTAAATAAGTATGTATTTACAAAAAAAATATAAGTATTAGTATCAGTGGTCTGGTTACAGTACAGGCTCTGTCTAGTTTTGGATTAGATGACCGTTGTCACATAATATTAATCCAAGCCATCTGCCAAGCGTGGGGTTTATAGCAACCCCTCCCTTCTAAGGGCGAGACTTTGTTCAGCAGTGGACTATTGAACAAAAGCCTCGCCCTTAATAGCTGAGATCCCTAGTGCAACGAACCTACAAGTAGGTACCACCGCACCGTAAGATATTCGTTCACCAAGCAGCAATGTCTAAACATTTGCTGTGTTCCGGTGTGAAGGGCACCGCAGCTGATAGCTTGAATCAAATCAAGTAAACTCTGAATACACTGTTCTGTTGTCGGGCAAAAGCACCAGACACAATGTATAATACATACACTGCTCATCATGTATGCATTAGTATGGGAAGAGCGGATGTGATTGCTACAGTAAATAAGAATTTGCCAACCAAGACGCAGCGTGGCGTCGTATTTTACAAATTTCAACTTGCTGTTTGCCGTTTTAAATCGCAGTTATTGAAGTGAAACTTCTTATGCGACTTCCAACAAGGTAGCGTTTATCGATAAACCCTACCATGGAGGGGGTATGAAAGCGCTCATGTGACCCAGTCATTCAGTCTTCAGTCATTCCGTCATTACGTCATTCAATGTCGTTCTGTGTCATTCAGTGTCGATCAGTGTCATTCAGTGACGTCCAGTGTCAGTCAGTGTCGTTCAGTGTCAATCAGTGTCGTTCAGTGTCACTCAGCGTCGTACATTGTCGTTCAGCGTGGTTCAGTGCCGTTCAATGTCGTTCAGTATCGGTCAGCGTCGTTCAACGTCGTTCAGTGTCGTTCAGTATCGGTCAGCGTCGTTCAGTGTTATTCAGTGTCGTTCAGCGCCGTTCAGTGTCGTTCAGCGTCGTTCAGCGTCGTTCAGTGTCGTTCAGTGTCGTTCAGTGTCGTTCAGTGTCGTTCAGTGTCGTTCAGTCGCGGGGAGGGGGAATAGAAAGAGACAGAGCGAGAGTGAAGTTTCACTTCTTCCGCGCGCAGGGACTCCATGCACGCACATTTTTATTTTTTACTTTGTAGCAGCAAGATCGCTCATTGTAAGAAATATGTATTCTTCAACAGCCGAAACAAGTCCACTGCTAATAAAAGGCCTTCCCCTTAGAAAGGAGGGACTGCCATAATCTCGAAGCTTTGTAGGCGTCGTGGAGATCGCAGTATAGGTGGTAGGTGATCCAATAGAAAGACGCTGCCAGCAGTCTTCTTGTTTTTCCTTAGTCGCCTCTTACAGACACCCAACGGGTGGAGATGGGAGGGTGCTATTCTTACCCGGATACCCCACGGATCCACGGGTCTACCTACCAAAACATAATTAGCAAATATTAAGATGTAGATATCGTTTGATACTTGATTGATAGAAGAATGCAAGAGGCTTTGTCTAGTTTGATACGTCTGCTTGTATCCCATAGGTACTTCTTTCTTGGGTTCGGTAAACCTTCCGGTGTGATCTTGAAAAGGCTTGCCATCTGGCTTGACTGATGATCGTATAAGGTTCTTTAAAATTGATATTTAGCGACATGGCAGAGTCGCCATGTGAAAGGTTGTAGTTTATAATAAAACCATGTCGAGTTTTCGGGGTAAAAAGAGGACGTTTATTCAATAAAACACATATTTATATGTAATCCAAGTATGTTACTCAGCAGTTCCTTTAGTCGCACTAAGTCAAGCTATTTTATGTTGCAGCTATAATAGATCGTGAATGAAGTTCACTTTTAAAAGTTCACTTTAAGTGAACTTTTAACAGTGAACTTTTGCGTAACATGACGCAGTTACGTTCTATTAGTGCTGTCAAAAAGAAAATAAACGGTTGGACGCTCTATAGTGTGAAATTGTTACGGTAAAACTATTAATTCATACATTACAAGTGATTAGATAGATCAAGTGATCTGTTGGATTATTTATTTCCATTCTTTTCTACTTTGTAGCATAGCTACATTGTTTTCATTATATTATAATCAATAATTACGAAAAACAGACTTTTATTGGGAGATATATTAGTTCCTACCCTTTTGGAAAGGCGCATTTACTAAACTTGTTGCTTAGTAATTATGTCAGGCGCTTTCTTGACTAGTTTCAATATCTTTTAAATTAACTATAATTGTTCTGATATTTTATGTAATTTAGTAGTTGGTGGTTGATGGAAGCTGCAGTAAGCTTCTCTGCTATGGTTTTGACCAAAAGAATAAAAATTGCATAGGGTTTCTTTGTTCTTTTACTATTTTCACATTTTTCACATGTGAAGGTACCTATTTGTTTATAAAGGGGCGTTGTATAGCCGCTTGCTTGGGCCATCATTTCTTTAGATACCTGCAAATAAAATAGTGGCTCAACGCGAGACAAAGGAAATCGAGTTGCTAGGCGGAATGTAGGCGGAGTCTTTTGGACCATTCCATCCCTTCTCTTTTAGGACTCGATATTTTTAATGCAGTGCATAGGCCTCGCACATATTATAATTTTAAATTCAACTGGAGCACACGCTCCCAACTTTGTTTGGAAACGTGAAACATTAGATTTACCTGTAAGTACATATATTGTTTTAGAATCTGTAGTAAAATTGTTAAATAAGTGATCCCAGTCATCATCATCATCATCACCAGCCGGAAGACGTCCACTGCTGAACATAGGCCTCCCCCTTCGAACGCCACAATGACCGACAATTGGCTATTTGCATCCACCGGTTACCTGCGACGCGCACAATGTCGTCTGTCCACCTAGTGGGAGGCCTACCTACGCTGCGTCTTCCGGTTCGTGGTCGCCACTCGAGAACCTTTCTTCCCCAGCGGTTATCGGTTCGCCGATCAATGTGGCCTTCCCATTGCCACTTCAACTTGCAGATTCTGAGAGCTATGTCGGTGACCTTGGTTCTTCGGCGAATCTCCACATTTCGGATTCTGTCGCGCAAAGAAACTCCGAGCATAGCTCTCTCCATAGCTCGTTGTGTAACTCAGAGCTTATCCAAAAGGCCAATAGTTAGGGACCACGTCTCAGTACCATATGTCATCACTGGCAACACACACTGGTTAAAAACCTTCGTCTTCAGGCACTGCGGTATTTTGGACGAGAAGATTTCGCGTAGTTTCCCGAACGCTGCCCATCCGAGTTGGATTCTTCGGGCGACCTCTTTGTCGAAGTTGGACCGACCTACCTATATAGTTTGTCCTAGGTATACGTAGTGATTAACAACTAGTGATCCCAGTATTAACTGGTAAGTTTTTCTTGGTTCGTTACAATGTAGGATAATAACTGTGTATTTTCTTATATACTTTTAGACTTTCGCGTTCCATTATCAAACTTTATTCTAATCGGAAATTAACGCGATTTACCTTATATTTTGGCTTGACGTTTCGGCCGGGTTGCACCAGCCGTGGTCACAAGCAGACTGGTTCAGCGAGACGGCTCCGTGCGCGAGGCAGGAATATCTTCGTCTACCCCCGTTCTTTCACTTGTAACGTTAAGCCCACTACACACTACACTCACAGTATCTGTATATTTAACCGCCGGCAAATAGGGAGGTTTTGTCATTTTGATCACTGGTTCCCAAGCAGCTGATAATCTAAAGCCATCTTCCCGGTTGAAATTTTTATATTTCTTTATTTCAATCGCTTCACGAACAACTCTAGAATAAAAGTGTCGTTCGGTGGAAAGGACTTGTGGGCGATGAAACTCAATCCAGTGATTTGTATCCGACTGACCGTATATGCTCGGCAATCGCTGACTTGCTAATCTGACGGTTCTTTACAGCTGTGATATGCTCTTTAACCCTTTCTGCGATAGTCCGCTTCGTTTGGCCTATATAGGAGCTACCACAACTGCAATTTATTTTGTAGACACCTGGTGTTTGTAATGGCAGGACATCCTTTGCAGTACCTACAACGTTGCTTACTTTGGACCCAGGTACGTACACAATGGGTACAGAATATTTTCTTAACACTGCACCCATTTTGTCCGTTACTCCCCTGACAGGGCATGTAAGCAGGTTGTCTCTTGGCTTCAGGATGTCTGCATTTCTTCTCTGATCGCCTCGGCCGTCCACTCGTTCTGTAACCGTTTTTCACCAGTACAGCCTCAAAATATAAGGTAAATCGCGTTAATTCCCGATTAGAATAAAGTGTGTATTTTCTTGTTTGTGTTCTTGTTTTACTACTCTATGAAGGTCGAAGACATTGTAGAGTACGTCCGTGTGAAGACCAAGCTCACCTTGAAGGTCGAACGGTTGGAGTCCCGCCACAGCGTGAATTTTAATGCCTTTGTGGTGAGAGTGCCGACCGAACAACTGTCGACTTTCGCTAAAGAAGAGTTATGGCCGAGGGGTGTCTTATTTCGTCGATTCCGTGGACGGATACCGAACACCGCGCGCGACACGTCTACTATTTTGCGTGTTTAATTATAAGTTTTATAACATAATATGTATGTTAGTCTATAAGATATTTGTTGTATGGGCCATTAGATGCCTGAAATAAAGAATTTATTATTATTATTATTAAATAGGTACCTTTAGGCTTTCTACCTGTTAGGTTTTCGTTTTTTTATATACCAGGAGAAACTATATTCTCCTGGCTTTTTATATACCTTCTTGTAATCGTCGCTCTTTTGCGTCAACCTCCACCAACCGAAGTTGGTCGGGAGAGGTTCGCGAAAAGGGAGCGGCGACTACAGGGACGCATATCTCATTCCAGGGTTCCTGCCTTCGGCAAGACTCTTACCTCTGGATAGAGGATTGCTACCTCCGAGTTGAGGTTCCGCCGTGCTGATCATTTTGATCAGTTTCTCCGTCTCCGGGTCTACGCCCAGCTACTGCGACCGGGACGATAGTCCGGTTACTCCCTGCGACAACTCCAGGCTTCAGCCAGCCGAAGACATCGTCCAAGGGCTCGCCGTTCTCGCGCCCTCCAACTCTTTAGTTGAGTTTACCAACCATTTTGGAAAAGAACAAGTTATAAAACCAAATATAACGAACTTCCCTGTAATTCTTCTTTTTTTTTTATTTAACAATATCAATTAATCTCTTGCTCGCCGACTTGGCTACAACTTATTCATTTTCGGGCAAGCGTATAATTCTTTGATCTTTTAGAAAATGTGATGCTGTTAAAAGTATTACGTCAAAAGCGAGAAATAAATTGAAAATGTGTGAAATAAGGCTCGCTAGGAGAGAATCCTTTCTAAGCCGCGTCCGACAAGATTGTGCGGCCGACTAGCTGTCGTATCGCGGATATGTTTGCAAATTCACTTTTTAATGTATTTTATATTAACGAGACCGAATATATATAGGCCTTACCAAGAACTCTAACTGCCACACTCACAAACCCCAATTAACTTTAATCCTAATTAAGTCACTTTTTAAAATGTATTTATTACGACTGTCGGAGTCGTTTATCATTAATTTTGATTATCGAACACGAAATAATTGTTAGGTATACCCACTATCAACGTATTAAGTACAAATGGGCAGCGAGTGTCGAAATAATCCGATTTCAGAAAATGAATAAACATCATTAACTTTAATTGACGTTTGTAGGTTCAGCAGTTATAGTTTAACACGAAATGACCTTTTTTTAAAAAGCTTTTTTATACCAAATTATAAATATTTAATTCGGCGACGAGACTACATGTTTACCTAGTAGTATACGACGCCTGCCACGAATTGGCAGCTGTCTATACAGCTGCCAATTCACTGACGCTCGTCACCCGAGACATTAGTTATTAAGTCTCTTGTTTTTTTTTTACTATTTATAAGCTAGTGCTTGACTGCAGTCCCACCTGATGGAAAGAGGTGACGCAATCGAGGATGGCAAAACACACTAGCTTATTAAAAGCCTATTCACTCTAGTCTTGAAGACACCCACATTATAATCGGGCGGGAAAACCGACACAGGCAAACTGTTCCAGTCCTTAGATGTCCTTATTATAAATGAAGAAGCAAACCGCTTAGTCCGGACTGAAGGCACTTTCACCACATAAGGGTGTGTACGTGCCGTGCGTCTCATCGTCCGATGATGAAATCAAGTCATGCAATTCCTGCGCACACTCTCCAAAACGCATCCTGTAGAATACCGAGAGGCTGGCTACTCTGCGCCTGTGCTCTAGGCTTTGTAAATTGGCTGCTACTAACCCTGCATCACCAATAATAATAAATAATATCTTGGGACAATCCGCACACGGTCATCCGATCCCAAACTAGGCAGAGCCTGTACTATGGAAACCAGACAACTGATACTAATACTTATATACTTTTTTTTTGTAAATACATACTTAAATAGATAAACAACACCCAGACACTTGGCGGGAATCGAACCCACGACCCATCGGTTAGCAGCCAATGCCACCAATGAGCCTTAGCTCTCTTGTGTTTTGTTTTATTCCCACGGCGAAACCTTGACCTTCCCGGACTTGTGGGGGTCAACAGGGGTATGTATATGTATTTACCCATTAAAATCGGCAATCCCTATTTGACGGCTGTCGCATCGGCGGACCTGGGCTTGGTGAGTTCGGCACCAGGAGCCCACTGCCAGGGGACACGGGGACAAGGGTCACAATCTATTAGCACAGTCTATAAATCAATACAGTCGTCCGACGAAGCCGTCTAGACAGGGCAATCGTGCGGGGTGTGAGGGGTGAGACGCGGGTAGGCGCGCCCGAGCTGCGTACGCTGCTGCCGCCCGAATTAGTTAGTAGCTCGGGACATAACTTTCAGGGCTTACGCGTATTTGTTTTAATTAACCGACTTCAAAAAAGGAGGAGGTTCGCAATTCGTCGTGTATGTATTTTTTTTTGTAATCTGTTATAGTGGTTTATACTACCTGTGCTGTGTGAGAGAGATATTATTTTACACATTTTCAAATCCAAAACGACGTATTTTCTTTAAAAAAAAAATGTTATTGGTCTCATTTTCGAGGTTTCTCGGGGTGCTGATTACGAAAATGGCATCCATTTTCAAATCCAAAATGGCGGATGTTTTCATTTTTCAAAAAATGTTATCGGGGTCATTTTCGAGGTTTCGCGGGGTGCTGATTACGAAAATGGCATCCATTTTCAAATCCAAAATGGCGGATTTTTTCTTTTTTCAAAAAAATGTTATTGGTGTCATTTTCGAGGTTTCTCGGGGTGCTGATTACGAAAATGGCATCCATTTTCAAATCCAAAATGGCGGATGTTTTCTTTTTTCAAAAATATGTTATTGGTGTCATTTTCGAGGTTTCTCGGGGTGCTGATTACGAAAATAGCATCCATTTTCAAATACAAAATGGTGAATTTTTTTTTAATGTTATTTGTGTCATTTTTAAGGTTTCTCGGGGTGCTGGTAACGAAAATGACTTCCATTTTCAAATCGAAAATGACTGACATATTGTATACATTTCATTAACACAAATTTGAAATCCAGTACAAACCGACAATATTTTTCAGTTGGCCAATGGTGTTTTAAACTATTTGGAAATTTATTAATTAATTACAATATATTACATAACATTGTAAAACTCTATCCGTCTTATTACGAATAGCAGTTTAACGTTAAACCTGGGTTTAGGCTCAGGTTTAAGGAACAATTTCTTGAGTTTAAACCTAGGTTTAATGTTAAACTGCTTTTCGTAATAAGACTGTATTTGAATTTGTCTCCACGAAATGCCTTTTTGTATTTCTTACTATGAAGAACTTCAATGAATAAAGTAAATATAAACAAAGAAATCATTACCATCCGCTAATAGAAATATACTTTCCTTACTGCCGCACCTACAAACCTCAATTAAATTTAATTACAATTAAGTCATTTTTTGAAATTGTATTATTTCGACACTTGAAGCCAATTAATACTATATACGCTGATTGTGAGTAGAGATATCAATAATTTCGTAAATACTAATAAAAAATAATCATAAGTGGCTCAGCGAGTCGAAATAAATAGATTACAAAAATACTTAATTGTAATTAAAGTTAATTGACGTTTGTGAGTGCGGCAGTTAGTATTTTACTATGACCAAATAAGTAATAAAATAATATTTTAAGTAAATTATAAAAACAAACTGTGACAACCCTACGTGCTACGGAGTGCGCCATGCGGTGTCTGTCGGCTTTTAGTCAAACATCAAAGGCTACTACTACAAACTACTGTACTAGTTTATATACTGTGCTACTAGGTAGGTTCCTGTGCAAGGAACGTCCAGGTAGGTACCACCTCAGATATTCTACCGTCAAGTAGTAGTGTGTAAGCATTGCTGTGTTCCGGTGTAAAGGGCACTGTAGCTGGTGAAATTACCGTATAAAAACACTTAATATCTAATGACTTCTTCTAGTGTTGCTAGCGTCTATAGGCTGCGATGACTACTCACCATCAAGCGGGCCGCACGCTTGCTAGCCACCTTGGTAGTAAAGATGCGCGACTATGAATGATTTCATTCGAATTATTCGAATATAAAACACATTCGACTTATTCGAATAATTTACGAAGTTAGTAACTAATTTGATACTTGCTTGACTTTGATTATTCGCTCATTATTCGGCGGATTGAATGATGTGATTTGATAGACGCTCTGACATTATTCGTTCCGTGACCGGAACGAATAATGTCAAGTAATTCATTGATATTTCATTCCAAAAACTGTCGACTGACTCGCGAACAATCTAGTTCAAACGCCGTTAGTAGTTACCTACTAATTAGTAGTGGTTATTCGACTATGAACATTAGTATATTACTAATATTCAAGTCGAATGAGTACATTAGCAGTTGTAGATTATTCGAATCGTCGAATTAGTAACAGTCGCGCATTTTTACTTGGTAGTATAAAAAAAATCTCGCCGCCGTCCTCCTCGGAGTCGCCGCCCTACTCCATGGAGTCCATAACAACTACAACAAATAATTAAGTATAGACAGACAAACATATTTTACTACAGTATAAATATTGTACATACACATCAAGATGCTACTATCAAGATGGTCGCCGAGGCTTGAAACGAGCGAATACATGTCCGCCCACTTAATACCATGCACGATACCCTTTTCATCTGTAGGTTTTATGGGATGTAGGCTTTATTTAGTTTGTTCCATGATACGACAGAGCATGTTGGAAAAATTCAGTATTGTGTTTATTTAATAACCCCCCCATGCAATAAAGGAAGTTATAAGCTTTTGTGCGAATCGAAGTTTCCAAACGAATAGACAGTTTTCAATACGGTTCTTTTTTATTTCTATTGGACATCTTATCAGGTTTTTTTAATGTAAATATACTTAATTGAAATGTGACTATAAGTTAAACACAAAAGGGCACACAGAATGTTGGTCTAGTGGTTAGAAACCCTGTTCGCTAATCAATAAGGTCGTGGGTTCCATTCCCACCTTCTTTCTTTTTAACACATCGAACGCGCGATTTCGCGTCCACCGCCGATGGGTTAAGCATGTATATACCAAAAAAATACAGGTCAAGTGCGAGCTGGACTCGAGCACCGAGGGTTCCATACCAACTTTGGATGTATTAAAGTTATTTTACTATTCGTCTAACACCACGATAGCAAAAAAAAACAAACCGCAATATTAAGATTTATTGTCAAGGTTTTTTTTAGGATTACTAAAAATCTGTACTATTTAGAAATATCAATTTATTGTTCCTGTAAAATATAGATAGACATATAGGTATTACCTATAGTTGTTTCAGATTTTTCCCTCCTCAAATTTCGGAGATAAAATAAATAAATAAATAAATAAATAAATAAATCTTTATTTCAGACCAGACTGATCCATAGTGTTATTACAAAAATCTTAAAAAACTAGTGTTAAAATTAAATAATATAAATTATAATACATCCACATGAGTTAGAGCACTGCACACCTAGCTACAGGCGAATGTAGCTGCATCCAATGCTCCAGCACAGGGCAGTCCCATCTATCACACAATGTTCTCAGGATGCTGTGAGGGCTGGTACGTACCCTCTGCAAAAGGGAGGCACAGCTTTTTCGGATGACGGCATGAAAGCCGTCAATCCCAACATCAGCGAACATGCCTGATGCACTGCAAAATCTGGGCAACCCTAACAGCACCCTAAGAGCATTATTATACTGAACACGCAGGTCGCTGTATGCCCTCTGTGTATACCGAACCCACAGACTGCACGTGTACTGTGACTGACAGTATGCTTTAAATAGCGTGATCTTAACTGGTGTGGTACATCGTGCAAATCTGCGGGCCAGCATATTGCATCGGACAGCCAGCGCTCTGCGTGCTCTTTCAATATCAACATTGTCACTTAAATTATCTGTAAGCCAGTGACCCAAGTACTTGAATTTAGTTACTTGCGTCAGGGGCTCATCGTATAATGTTACTTGTGGCTCTATCGAGTAACCTTTGTTGCCAGTTTTAAACACAAGTAACTCACTCTTTTTGTTATTGTACTTGAGCCCATGAGACACGGCATACGCCTCACATACCCGTAAGAGGTGTTTTAAAGCAGCGATCGATGGACTCAGCAACACCATATCGTCGGCGTAGCTGATATTGTTCATACATATACCATCAATATGACATCCGACGCTGGTTTTGCTGAGGTCAACAATCAGTCTATTGATGTATAGGTTAAAAAGGCGAGGAGACGTAATCCCCCCTGTCTTACTCCACATTTCAGCCTGTATTCATCCGACAAAGTTCCAGCCCACCTAATATGATTGGTTTGGTTGTTATACCAATATTGGAACAAAGAGGTAACTTCATTTCCCACAGTACTTTCATTTCCCACATAAGGTGGGGGACGGTATATTTTGAATTTTTTGATAATAGGTTAGCCAAAACTACATAACGTAAACCAAAATAAAAAACTGTTTTAAAATTTACAAATCAAGCCCATTCATTATGATACCCCTTTCGATATAGTAGTCTCACTTTAAAATGTTGATGACCGATTTCGACCCCTATTAAAAGAAAATATAAAAAAAAATCATTTAATATCTTTAATATCTATTTATAACTTAAAACTTTTAATATCTATTTATTTATAACGTCATTACACATTTTTTATGATATAAAAGCTTGTCGCGAGATTTACCTTTATGAATATAATATTATACAAGAAAATTAATAATTTGATTTTATTGACTTTAAGTTTTAAAATTTTCAAACTATGTAAGTATGAGTACTTGCTCCTTCTCACTCCCCCCTTACTCCACCTAACTCCCCCGATCCATCACCCCATCACCCCCTCCTCGAATCCCCTCTCCCTCTTTCTCCTCTCTTGCACCCTCGTCTCGTTCTATATATCCTCGTCAATCATGGTATCAGCGGCATTAAATATACGGGTATGGGTTCACCCATCTATTTAATGACCTTACCTAACGTTGCTTAACCTTAACCTACCGGTATAAAAGTATCCTATGTCCGTTTCCTGGTTCTAAGCTACCTCCCCACCAATTTTCAGCCGAATCGGTTAGGCCGTTCTTGAGTTATAAATAGTGTAACTAACACGACTTTCTTTGATATAATATATAGATTAAAGTTCTATAGTGATTGTATGTTCAATTTCACCGATAGATGGCGCTGTTCATAATGTAAATCACGTTAAGATTGTAAATTACTGTCTAATGATATTTGATAATGAAAGTCCTTAGCTTTTCGGCTCACATCTTTTATTGTTGCGACTTTACAGTCGAATAGGTATTGTATTACTACAATACCTATCTATACACTACATGGACTTGGGGGGTTTCATTAAAATTTCATGAACAGAAATATAATGAAAATGTCCTGGGTGTACCGGACCGGCTTACCCCTTACAAAAATTGACCCTTCGCCAATGCTACTTTACCGTTTTGTTTACCTTGTGGTGGAGATGGTTATTAATTCTTTGTGTTGTCAATAAAACAAAGTTTACACTTCACTTTCAGTTCGTTTTATTACGGTAAATAACAAATGTTCAGAAATTAGGTTACACGAAATGTTCACATAAATTTACTCAATAATTTGTACAATAATATCGATACACAAATATCACGAGTATCGCAAGTATCGGTAGTGCGGGTTACGGGACGACTGAGGTGCTGTGGCGTGGTGACGCGGGAGCGGGCCCTTTCTCCTTAGTCAGCATGTCACTACACTACATCTTATGCAAACTAAATGTCTGCTCAGTCCCTATTGTATATAGTGTATTTTTTTTTTTTTTTTTTTATACAACCAAGGTGGCAAGCAAGCGTGCGGCCCGCCTGATGGTAAGCAGTCACCGCAGCCTATAGACGCTAGCAATACTAGAAGAATCACTAGCGCGTTGCCGACCCTTAAGACATTAGATATTAAGTCTTTGTGTCCAGTAATTTCACCAGCTACAGTGCCCTTCACGCCGGAACACAGCAATGCTTACACACTGCTGCTTGGCGGCAGAATATCTGTCACTGCGGTGGTACCTACCTGGACGGTTCCTTGCACAAGGAACCTACCACCTAGTAGTAATAATACATATCTTAATGATTAACTGATCAGTCTATAATTACCCTATTCACATACAAAGGAAATTACGTGGCAATATGTGCAAGTAATGTTTCACTGCTTAGCCCCTATGAAACATAGCGTGATGTTTTATATACCAACTTATACCTTGACTTCTACACAACACATCAGTGAAAGTCCTATCAAAATCCATCCACGGGTTTTCAAATGATACCTAGACGAACAGAACGACAGACAGACAGACAGACAGACAGACAGACAATAATTCCAAAAAAAATTGTTTTGGCCTCTATGTCGATAGTATAGTACCATAGAAATTTTGGAAAATACCCCCACATAGAAATTTTGGTAATATATTCAATGTACAGAAAAAGTGCTCTTTGAGTTTTATTATAGTATAGAAGAAGATTGACATAATAGTATTTACGATTGTTTTGATGTGAATCAAACGAGGCCAAACTCGATAGGTTTACTAGTGGCTGTTCCAGGATTCCTTCCCGTCACCCACCCACTTACCAAGTCTATTATCAATTCCGCTTATATAGGCAAAGTGAATAGAACTCCTTAAAGCAAATCAAATGAGCCCAAACTCGATGGGTTTACTAGTAGTCATTCCATGGCTCTATTACTCTTATAAATCGTCTCGAGCGCAGGTGTGATGACTTCCAGCCTCACGAACAAGCCGGGTTCTGAAAAGCCTTTAGTACCGTAGACCACATTCATACGCTTCGCCAAATTATACATAAGACCGAGGAGTATAATCGGCCATTATGTCTAGCGTTTGTGGACTACGAGAAAGCCTTCAATTCAATCGAGACCTGGACAGTATTGCAGTCCCTCCAGCGGTGCCGTATTGACTATAGGTACATCGAAGTGTTGAAGTTTGTACGTGTGTTCGTACAGCACCGCCACCATGTCGACCCGACTACAGGACGAGAGCACGAAACTAATCCCATTGCAGCGAGGTGTGAGACAGGGAGACGATATTTCTCCGAAACTGTTCACAAACGCATTGGAGGACGTTTTCAAGCTCTTGGACTGGTACGGATTCGGCATCAACATCAATGGCGAATACATCACTCACCTTCGTTTTATCGATGATATAGTCATTATGGCAGAGTCGCTGGAAGACTTCGTCCTCAGTACGATGCTCAGCGACCTCAGTAGCGTTTCCCAACAGGTGGGTCTTAAAATGAACATGGACACGACGAAGATCATGTCTAATGTCCATGTTACACCCGTACCGATAGTTGTTGGGAACGATACACTCGAAGTTGTTGACCACTACGTATACCTAGGACAAACTATCCAGTTAGGTCGGTCCAACTTCGACAAAGAGGTCGCCCGAAGAATCCGACTCGACTGGGCAGCGTTCGGGAAACTACGCGATATCTTCTCCGATATCTCTCCGAAATTCCAATTCCATGATCAGGTCCTCATTATTACAAAAAGTGAATAGAACTCTTTAAGACGAATCAAATGAGGCTAAACTCAATGTAGCCATCCAAGGGTTCCGTTATCCGCCTTCGAGCTCCATCATCAGGTCAACTTGATGATACTATATTATTGTATTGTCACCGGTTTTTCACACATGTGCAAAATTTCAAACGATTTGAACGTGTAGAAGTGGGTGAAAATTGAGTTGCAAGATTCCACCCGAACAAATTACATACATACATACATAGATAAATACATACATTGCAAATTAAATAAAAGCTTTTAAAAAGAAGAGAGAGTTTACTTGTGTCTACGCAAGCGCTTGTGCACTATAATATCTCCCGCGTAGATGGCTGATCTTGCTAAATATTGGCCGCTGTGGTCGTATCGGCCAGGGGGACATTATTACCCAAAATTTTGAAGTTTATTGTTTGATGAATTAATCCGATTATCTTCTTCAGGATACACATTCCATAAAGTTCCCAAGTCTTTGCAAGTTATTTGTCAGAAATCATGAGAATTATTAAAGTTGTCGACGACTTTCGTAACATTTTTCCTTTATACTAAAACATTTGGTTCATTGCAAGGGGCAAAGCGTAGAAGTTTTAATTCCTGTTTTAAAGTTCAAAGGGGAATTACGGTGCCTATACTTTTAAAATTTTGTGGATATATTTGGCCGACTGTTGGTGTACGAGCACAGCACAAATTATTATTTGTTTGTATAAGGGTGTATTGTGCGATTTTGTCTGTCTGTCTGTCACACGTATATATTTCAGGAACCACTGATGCTATTGATTTGAAAATTAGAATAGTTTTAGATCTTACTAACCTAATCTTATAGTTCTTTTTTCTTTTATGCTGTTTTCAATGTGGGTCGAAATGGGGCGTCGAAAATTAAAAATGAGAGTATTATATCGAGTGTATCACATGAAAGAGCTTCATTTGCACATTAAAAAAAAAACAGATTATTATTTTAATTAACGTCATGTTGTTATTGGCTTATATGCAAAAATGTCAAAAGAAATACAAATAGCTCCGAAGTTTGTGGCAGGAAAAATGGTAATAGTAAATGTTTACTTATACAGGAAAAATAAACCTACAATTTTTTAGAAAGCCTTAGAAAACCTAAAAACGGTAAGACGAATAGAAAAATAACTTTAACACATCCGAAGAAAGAAAGGGACACTCGGTGCGCGAGTCCGATTCGCACTTGACCGGTTATTTCTTAAAAGTGTTATTTTCAAAGCAAGTGGCTAAGTGTTGTGTCACCGTCGCTACTTCATTGTACAGCCATCATAGTCCTGATTTTTTTCCTCCTTTGTCCGCAAAACTTGGTGATTTCAACAAGTCAGAGTTTTGGGCGAAAATCTCGTTTGAGCTCGTTCAAGCGAGACGGGTTCCGCAACTCACGTCATCAATACGAAATGGAAGTTGCCGTACCCAATAAAAAGTATTTTGTATTAGAATTTTTATGTTCCCTTAAAACGGACTGACGGCAACGGCTAACTCAGATGTAGTTTAAAGAGTTGCTTAGCTCATATAGCTCTCGACGGAGAGCACTTTGATTGGTTCTACAATGCGCAAAGGCAAAGCACTGAGGGGCCGCTGATGCAGATCCCACCCGGAGAGCCCGAGTGTTCTCATGTGCCGATGCGACAGCCACAGGGGTTTTGGTTGAGTAAGAATCCCACATACCAAGGTTGTGCCCCACAGCTCCCATACCTTTGAAGGTTTCCCCCGTGAAAAAAAGTGCTGGTGGTGGGAACGAATCCAACTCGGATGGGCAACGTTCGAGAAACTTTGTGATATCTTCTCGTCAGAAATACAGTGCAGTGCTTGAAGACGAAGGTTTTTAACCAGTGTGTGTTACCAGTGATGAAATATGGTACTGAGACGTGGTCCCTAACTGCTAACCTTTTAGAGAAGCTGAGAGTCACACAAGCTATGAAGTGATCTGAGTTCCTTTGCACGATAAACTACGGAATCCTTATTTCGGAGATTCGCCGAGGAATTAAAGTCACTGACATAGCTCTCAGAATCTGCAAATTGAAGTGGCAGTGGGCAGGCCACACTACTCGAAGAACCGATAACCGATGGGGAAGAAAGGTTCTCGAGTGGTGATCACGAAATGAAAGACCGTAGCATAGGCAAGCCTCCCACTAGGTGGACCGACGACATTGTTAGCGTTACAGGCAATCAGTGCATGCAATTGACTAACTGTTGTTCACTGTGCCGGTATAAGGGGGAGGACTTTGTTAAGCAGTGGAAGACTTCCTGCTGACGATAAAACATCCTTTGTATTAGCATTTTCATGTTCCCATAACGGACTGACAGTAACGGCCAGCTCAGATGTAGCGAAGTTTGAAGAGTTCGTTAGGTAGTAAGTTATACAACCGTCCAGGTAGGTACCACCGCAGTGTCAGATACTCTGCCGCCAAGCAGCATTGTGTAAACATTGTTGTGTTCCAGCGTGAAGGGCACTGTAGCTGGCGAAATTACTGGCCGCAAGAGACTTAATAACTAATGTCTCGTGTGACGAGCGGCAGTGCAATGCAGCTGTCTATAGGCAGGCGGGTCGCGCGACCACCAGGCGAACGTCTTGCTTGCTCCGTCACTAGGTTGAATTATAGGTCCCTTGAGGAGATTACCATTGTAGTATCTACCAGCGCATGGTCAGAAATTTTGCTGCTAAGCAGTAATATGTAAACTGGGCACTGAAGATGGTGTAATAATGGGCTCAATAGACATAAAAACTACGTCTCGGGTGACGAGCGGCAGTGCAGTGCAGTTTTTTACAGGTGAGCACTTACTACCAGTTACTAACAGGTCGCTAAAATGATTAGAAAAAATTATATTTTCTTAACAACTCTTCAACGGTTTTGTTCCACTGTTGGGCACCAGCTTCCCCTCAAGATGAAGGGGCTTAGGCCATAGTCCACCATTCTGGCCAATTGCGGGGTGGTGGACTTTACATGTCCAACGAAAGCTTATAACAATTGCACAAACACGATTCGCATAATGATTAATTAAAGAAATCAGAGGTGTTGTCTGTGTTTGAACACAAAATACTCTGATTATTTTGTGGTTTGAACCTGTGATTTCAATGGATGGATGGATGTCAATGAGCCCACAGAACATTGGGATACCCTAATTATATACATGATGTCTACTAAATTAGATTCCGTAACAAATAGACAGTGGGAAGAATATCGTAATACCTTGTCATGTCCCCCAAAATTATCACAATTATGCACATTTATAAACAATAAGGCCGATCTATTAGAAACATTACAAGACAATAAAAAGCACACAAAAATCAATCAAGTTAAATCAAAAAGCTTCATAACAACATTAGAAGATACACCATATCATAATACACATAATACATCTTACAAAGTTTCATATCAATATAAATGTCCTTTATGTTCAGGTGAACATTTACTATACACTTGCGTTACCTTTAGAAACCTAACTATCGAATCACGTATTAAGAAGGCCAAAGACCTCAGAGTATGTCTAAACTGTCTACGTTTAGGTCATGTAGCAAACAAGTGCAAATTGTCGCATTGCAAATATTGTTCGGTTAAGCACAACACCTTATTACATCTTGAACAAGAATCACCACCTATACTCGATCCATTGCCTAAAGCCCTTGACACTGTTGCGCTTTCAGCTACTACTAATAAAACTTTACCGCAGACTACTACTTCTTCGCTTATTTTGCTGTCCACAGCTCTCGTAAAGGTGGTGGACGACCGCGGTGAAGAGAGCATTGCCAGAGTTCTGCTGGATAACGGTAGTACAGCCAATTTTATTACCGAGAATCTATGCGATACACTGCGATTGCTACGTAACGGAACTAGTCATACGGTGACAGGTATTAACAATCAAACTAGTAAAAGTGTACAATCTTGTAATCTCACCATTCACTCATTACATAACGATTATTCAGTCAATATTGACTGTTTAATATTGCCTGAGATCACGAAACGTTTGCCTTCACATCAAGTCGACTTAACAAATATTCCTATACCACAGGGTTTGCAGTTAAGTGACCCAACCTTTAATATCCCATCCGCAATTCAAATTCTCGTAGGTGCGGAAATTTACTGGGATATTGTTCTTTCAAATTATATTAACCTAGGTAAAAACCTACCAAAGTTATGCGAAAGTAAATTAGGATGGTTAATATCAGGATCCGTACCCTTACAGTGGTTACGTGTCACCTTGTTTCCAAGGCAAACGCTCGCCCACTGAGATGTTACTGGTTTTCGCCAGCAGTTTGATTATTATGACACTCCGCACCAGTAAAAAAGTTGGTTGCGTGTTGTAGCTTTTTACTAAGAAACAAAACAAGTTGTAACATCATCATAATCTGGCATACATCTGTCCACTGCGGGAAAAATGTCTTCCCAAGGTACGTCACTGAGTCCGGTCTTCGACTCTCCGTTTCCAGCCACTGCCAATCGCTGTGCGTATACCTAAGTCGTAACATGAAAATATCTAATTTGTATTACAATAACGAAACGAACAAATAACGCAATTTGTACAATTGTAAACTTGATTAAAACGCATTCGCGTTCCGAGATTGAATTTACAAATTTTCAGCATTCTGATTGGCTGATAATAATTTCACTCGGTGCCTACCCCGCGAAGGTGGCCTTTGAAGTTCTTTTATTATTCGATTAATTTGAATTTGGAAGATAAAATCGAATTTCAGAGAAGTTTTGCTTTTGGGCTTAGTCAGGATTGGATTGCTAATTTGCGTTGTGCTTCGACTGACACAAAGGACACGAAGAATCTTATATAACATCAAAGGCATTTAAATAAGCGAGATAAATTAACCTTAGCAAGAAAAATGTTCTTCAAAAACTCGATACACGTGTAATAAGTCATTAGAAACATACGTCGCGTGCACGTATGTAATCCGACAAAAAAGATTTTTTGCAAATCTTACAATGATAAAAGGACTGAATGAGACTACAGTTAATTTTTATATGTATTTTGTGTAGAAATATAATATTTACTTACTGTAAAAGTGACGACTCAAAAAAAAATCCAAAGGTTCTAAAAAAAATCCCCTTCAAAATCTGTATGTTTTCCATTAATATGATGGAAATTAATAAGTTTCCATTAAAAGCTCTGGTTTTCTTATTACAACAATTTGCTAAAATCGCAGGATTAACGTCGTTTTTGACTGACATTCTATATAAAGTGGGGGATTAGTGCCAATTATTACTGACGAGAGCAAATCTGGAGAGGTCGTTCAGACATTTTATTACTATCTACGAGATAGGCAATTTAGTTATAACTAATATCTAAAAAAATTGGTGAATTACTAATGAAATTAGTTGGTGAACCAACTAGATTTTTGAAATAGAAAATGCCACGTTTGACTTTCGGATCAAGAAAATTAACTATGAATATTATTATAGGTTTTCTAATGATGTTTTACGTACCTCTCAGTGAGTAATATCTGAATAATTATGAATTCACTTGTAATGTTTGTGAGTTATTTTAATTTTCGATAAGTTTATATTGACACTTAGAGCGTCGATAAACGCAACTGGGAAGTTTCTAGTCGTTTTAGTATTAGGTGGTGGAATCATCCAGGTACCACAGCAGTGTCAAATATTCTGCCGCCAAGCCGCAGTGTGTACACGTTGCTGTGTTCCGGCGTGAAGGGCACTGTAGCTGGTGAAATTACCGGCCACAAGAGACTTAATGTTTTAAGGGTTGGCAATGCGTTAGTGATTCTTCTGGTGTTGCTAGCGTCTATAGGTTGCGGTGACTGCTTACCATTATGCGGGCCGCAGGGTTGATGCCACCTCGGTTGTATAAAAAAAAGTCCCACAGTGTACGTGAGGATCGAACAATAAATACACGTTGTTTTTTTTTTCTTCTTTTTTTTTTGTAGGAGTAGTACTGTTGGCCGCAGATGGCCATGACAGCTTCACCGGACAAGAGGGCGAGCGCTTAAAGCGCTCCAGCCAGAAGGGTTTGGGTAGCAACTAGCAACACGTTGTAAGATAGTTACACGCCATAGGACCCATACACGATTTACGTGAGGATCAATCAATAAACACATATTGTGTATTTTATCACAGGACCCATAAACGGTTTACATAAGGATCAAGTGAGTACACATTGCAAAATGTTACAGTGACCCACATTTTTCACAATCCATTGCCAAAACCATAGATTCAGAATTTTTCACTTAGCCAAAACTGTGTTTAACTCAATATTCTATATAATAATAATAATACCAGCCCTTGTTGGGACATACCCACTGTTGGGCACGGGCCTCCCCTCATGATGAGGGGGCTTAGGCCATAGTCCACCACGCTGACCAAGTGCGGGTTGGCGGACTTCACACGTGATTCGAAAGCTAGTTAGGCTTTCTCAGATATGCAGGTTTCCTCAGGATGTTATCCTTCACCGAAAGCTAGTAGGTAACAATCGCACAAAGACGACTCGCACATTCAATTCATTCATTCAATCAGAAGTGCGAGCCTTTCCAATCTGCGCACTTTGTTTTCCAAGGCAAGCGCTCGCCCACTGAGCTGTTATCGCTGTTAATATAATAATAAATAATAATAAATACACTTTATTGTACCTACACCAAAAGTTACATGTAAATTGAACAATACGTTGATGATATCAATAATAATATATATGCTGAATTTATCGAGTGGGCGTTCCGAATCCGAAATTACTGACATGGGAATAGCGAAAAATACTAAAAGAAGTCACGGGCCCGATTATGAAGAACACTAGGTAAAAGTGCATCATAAGTTTTTTTTTTAAGTGGATTTAGGTACACTAACCAGTGTGTGTTGCCAGTGATGACATATGGTACTGAGACGTGGTCTTTAACAGCTGGCCTTTTGGAAAAGCTCAGAGTCACACAACGAGCTATGGAGAGAGCTATGGTCGGAGTTTCTTTGTGCGACAGAATCCGGAATGAGGAGATTCCCCGAAGAACCATGGTCACCGACATAGCTGGCAATGGGCAGCCCACATCACTCGAAGAACCGATAATCGTTGGGGAAGAAAGGTTCTCGAGTGGCGACCACGAACCGGAAGAAGCAGCGTAGGCAGGCCTCCTACTAGGTGGACAGACGATATAGTTCGCGTCGCAGGCAGCCTGTGGATGCAAATGGCAAATTGTCGTTCATTGTGGCGGTCTAAGTGGGAGGCCTTTGTTCAGCAGTGGACGTCTTCCGGCTGATGATGTACACTTGCACCCCATTGTTTTATATTCCAGTATAACGCAGCAAAAATCGTATAAAATAAAATCTCATAATAGGTCAAGTTAGAGTCAAATAAACTAGCATACTTACATTATCAAAAGCAACCGGTTCATTAACAAAAAGACAACGTGTTACATTGTCGAGACATAAAGGGTTTAATAAAGGTTTAATAATAAAAAGAAAATCTTTCCTGCTTATGTTTTTTGTATAGGAATATTAACGTCTCGTTACGGGGATGTGAATTTAGCACGCCTTTATTTTTTATGAGAAAACTACGGTAATATTTTTTTTTTATAATAAATAGGTTTGCGCTTGACCACAATCTCACATGATGGTAAGTGAAGATGTGGTCTAGGATGGACCGCGCTTACCCATAAGATGCCTGTTCACTCTAGACTTGAATACACCCAAGTTATATTTATCAGGGAAAACGTCGTCCGGGAGGGTATTCCACAGCTTGGCCGTGCGCATGAGAAAAGAAGAAGCGAAACGCTTAGTGCGGCAAGTTGGAGTGTCAATGACAAAGCGGTGGAGACCCTGCCGGCGCCTGGTAGTCCGGTAAAAGAAAGGGGATGGTGGTACAAGGTCAAAAAGTGTTTGAGTGCATTCACCGTGGAACAATCTGTAAAAAACCGATAAACATGCAACTAGGCGACGATGATCCAATGGTTGCAGTTTTTCATTTGTTAGGTCGTTATCGTCAATTATCCTGCGAGCGCGTCTGTCTAGCGAATCCAAGGAGTCAAGTTGATATTTGGCAGAGCCATCCCACAGGTGAGAACAGTACTCCATGCAGGATCGAACCTGAGCTTTGTAAAGAATCAAAAGCTGTTCCTTTGTGAAATACCGCCTCACATTGTATGAAACTCGTGAGCTCTGCTCATGACACACTCGGCTGAATTACACCCTCGCCTGCGGATCGGGCTGCAAACCACAGCCTCGTGAGTAATGAGCAACATAGCTCACTTGTATCATAATATACTGTTCTTTGTCTCGCAGTGTAGTTTGTCTTTCTTTACTTATTGAAGTGAAACTTCTTATGCGACTTCCAAAAATGTTATCACATAACGCGTTAAGCGTTAAATGAAGGTGATAGGCGTTAAGTGATAGGTCTTAAACGTTAAGTGATAGACGTTAAGCGTTAAATTTGTTAAGGTTA
Source organism: Furcula furcula (assembly GCA_911728495.1). Taxonomy (NCBI): domain Eukaryota; kingdom Metazoa; phylum Arthropoda; class Insecta; order Lepidoptera; family Notodontidae; genus Furcula; species Furcula furcula. The sequence continues at coordinate 3,060,199 of OU452264.1, read as the reverse complement.
TGAAAGCGCTCATGTGACGCCGTCACTGAGTGAGTGGGTGAGTGGGTTTCAGTGGGTTTCAGTGGGTTTCAGTGGGTTTCAGTGGGTTTCAGTGGGTTTCAGTGGGTTTGAGTGAGTTTGAGTGGGTTTCAGTGGGTTTGAGTGAGTTTGAGTGGGTTTGAGTGGGTTTGAGTGGGTTTCAGTGGGTTTCAGTGGGTTTCAGTGGGTTTCAGTGGGTTTCAGTGGGTTTCAGTGGGTTTCAGTGGGTTTCAGTGGGTTTCAGTGGGTTTCAGTGGGTTTCAGTGGGTTTCAGTGGGTTTCAAGTGGGTTTCAGTGGGTTTCAAGTGGGTTTCAGTGGATTTCAGTGGGTTTCAGTGGGTTTCAGTGGTTTCAGTGGTTTGAGTGGGTTTGAGTTGAGTTGAGTTGAGTTGAGTTGAGTTGAGTTGAGTTGAGTTGAGTTGAGTTGAGTTGAGTTGAGTTGAGTTGAGTTGAGTTGAGTTGAGTTGAGTTCAGTTCAGTTCAGTTCAGTTGAGTTGAGTTGAGTTGAGTTGAGTTGTTGAGTTGTTGAGTTGAGTTGAGTTGAGTTGAGTTGAGTTTAGTTCAGTTCAGTTCAGTTTAGTTCAGTTCAGTTCAGTTCAGTTCAGTTCAGTTGAGTTGAGTTGAGTTGAGTGTGTGTGTGTGTGTGGGTGTTTGTGTGTGTGTGTGTGTGTAGTGTGTAGTGTGTGTGTGTATGTGTGTGTGTGTGAGTGAGTGAGTGAGTGAGGGACCGACCGACCGATCGACTGAGCGAGAATGAAGTTTCACTTCTTCCGCGCGGAGGGACTCCACGCACGCACATTTTTTTTTTTCATTCGATTTAGTTTGATTTATTAAATGACTACTTTTCTTTGTCCCGAAGTGTAATCATCACAGGAGAAAGCCTCCAATTCACTAAAAGGTTGACAGAACAAGATGATTTTAATTTCCGGGACTGACGAGATAAAGGACAAAATATTTCTTTTTATTATTCGCATATTTCATATTGTGCCCCGCTTTTTGTATGGAACGCACCGGATGGGGAGTTTCATATTTATAAGTGATGAACTTCCGGTGTCGTGAGTTATTCAGAAACATTTCGACGTTCGATAATATAACAACATGGGACATTAGCATTACACACACTGCTATCCTGATCCTAAATTCGCCTTAGTTGCTGATAGGAAGTAAGAAATCGAATTGCCGTCGGTGTTAGTTAAACTCAATGATTTTACCTCAGCTAAATTGGGCTGGACTAAATAACTATCATTTTCTCCAAAGTTAGTAGAGTTAAGCTACTGGCGTCTGTCTGGCACGGTAGATTAGCTGTTATTTAAGGTGAACCTAGTCAGAGAACCAGTGGCTTTACTTCGGCCTGCCATACTACGTACTAAAAACAGACGCAAGTCTGAACGACAGTGAAAACTAAAGAGGCATCAATCCAGTAGTACTAATGAAATTAGTTAGTGGACCAACTAGATTTTGAAATAGAAAATGCCACGTTTGACTTTCGGATCAAGAAAATTAAGTATGAATATTATTATAGGTTTATTTTAATGATGTTTTAAGTACCTCTTAGTGAGTAATATCTGAATAATTATGGATTCATTTGGAATGTTTGTGAGTTATTTTAATTTTCGATAAGTTTATATTGACACATTGACACTTAGACCGTCGATAAACGCAACTGGGAAGTTTCTAGTCGTTTTAGTATTAGGTGGTGGAACCATCCAGGTACCACAGCAGTGTCAGATATTCTGCCGCCAAGCAGCAGTGGGTACACATTGCTGTGTTCCGGCGTGAAGGGCACTGTAGCTGGTAAAATTACCGGATACAAGAGACTTAATATCTAATATCTCAAGTGTCGGCAACGCGCTAGTGATTCTTCTGGTGTTACTAGCGTCTATAGGCTGCGGTGACTGTTTACCATCAGGTGGGCCGCATGCTTGCTTGCCTTGGTTGTATAAAAAAAAGTCCCACATAACTTGGCCTTGACCTTTGAAGGTCAAGGCCAAGAAACAACAACAAGAAAAAGTCACACACCCTTAAAAGTATACTGTAGAATACCAAAATTATTGTTACCCTGTGCCTCTGTTTTGCAAATTGGCCTTAACTAAATTAACACGCCTCTCGAATATGGCATTTCGAATTTAATTAATTGTCTTCCAGGAACGCCCTTAATGTAGTCAGAGTAGGCTTGGTGGAGCAACGGGAAACCGCTTGCTTCGCAAAACGAAGGGCACGGATTCAAATGCCGCGGAGAGCAACAACTTTGAGTAGGTAGTAGGAAAATGCAGGGCCATCACCTGATTGTCTGTATAGTAAGATGATACATGCGTCGGATGCGCATGTAAACAGTAGGTCCTGTGCCTTACTTCTTCCCTGTCCCATCGGATTGTGATGGGAAGAGGGAGTGCATTTGTCTTCATAAACACTTTTGCACGATTTTGTAGAGGAATATTGGCCGCTGTGGTTGTATTGGCAAGGATATTTTTATATTTATTATATCTACATATTTTGATCACGAGACAAGCAAGACTGGTAAAACATGTTTAAGAATAAAATAAATAATGAAATTGATAATTCTTTATTCTCTAGGATTTAATCCAAAAGACAAAAGATTTTAACTAAATATAAAATACAGATTTGCTGGGAAATTTTGGGCCCTACTGTACACCACCCAAAAATGTCATAACATTCACTGTACCTATATTTACACGTTTTTTTTAACATATTGTCGAAATTCTAACAATAATTTTTCTAACGTAAAATACAATAAATATTTATTTATTTAATATAAATAAATATTTAATATAAATAAATATTTATTATTATTTACTTACAATTATTTCACTATTTACATTTTGAATTTTACTAATTGTATTTCTCTTTTAAAACTTATGAAATATTTATCCAAATTGGTCTATTTATTTATGACTAGTGTTTATTTTTTATACAATTAAGTATTATAAATTAAATTGCGTATCCAATTGAAGTTTCCATCGAGATTTAATTAAATTAAACTTGATTAATATGGAAGACATTTATGGCATATCAAAGTAATTGTTTAATATGTTGTAATGTGTTGATAAGGTACACGAATGATGTACCACCTTGAAGGACGACAATTGCTTGTACGAGCCGGCCCAAAATACGCGCGGGCGGTGTAAGCGCACGTAACGTTGTTCCAACGATTTTGATTGAAAACTGGTACACCGTTCATGTCCGCGATAGTACATTTTAGTGCACATTTTTCAAATTATCACAAACGGTAGATACAAATTAAGAGTATATTAAGTACTATGCGTTTCAACTAAGAATGTGGCCGCCATGATAATCGCGACTGCGGCACTTCACTCATTTTTTACGATTTTTGTACCGGCAGCAGAGTAAACACAAAATGAAAAATTCGCCCCGGTTTTGATTATTTATTGTAATGTCTTGTTTTGCTGTCTATTTTTGTTGAAACATCATTTTTAGTAATTATATATTTGAAATGGCAAGATGGCGGCCACCTTCTTAGTTGAAACGCATAGTACATGATTTTTTACTTTAGTTTAGATAATCTTTTTCTGAATAATTATTCAAATTCTTTATATAAATAAATGTCATAAAAGATAAACGTAAAGGGTACATTATTAAATTAAATTAGTAAAATTTTATGTTTTTTTTTTTGTTGAACTTTCAGAACTAATGTTACTTGAAAGTATTTCACATACAATTATTATTAACCAGAAAAAGAAATGAGAATATTAATCATAACTGAACCGATTTTCTTGTATCCTAACAATAAGTAAAAATCAGAGACTACGTTGGTTATTGAATACATTTCAACTTCAACTTCAGTTCTTCTTATGAATAGTCATCAAGGAGACTGAATAAAATATTAAAATGTACAGTAAATTAATGAGTATTTTATGCAATAATTACAATATCCAAAATATTCGATATAGATAAAAAATTAAATTCTGTTTGGAAGAAGTAGAACTTTATATAAATTGTAGCTGGTGATAACGTATGTGCCATTGGGAAACAAAGGAGAATCGGCATCAAAGCCAGAAAGAAAATCTATAGAATATTTCTAAACAAAAAAAATTGAAACACTAAATTTTAACTAAACTAAAAGGCAGTTTTTTGTAGTGTGTTATTGTGTCCATAGAACAATATTATTCTAAAGTAGTTTTTTTTGTCGTCTGGTATCAGACTTGTTCAAGCTCTTAGGCCTCTGACTAAGCATAACGACTGCTGTCTAAATGACAATTTGCGAGACCGACTTTCTACGTGCCCTCCGAAGCACGGAGACTCTGTTGAAATGCCAGTAAACGGTCACCCATCAACGAAATGGCCTTGCCTGATGGTTGTTTAACTAACTGATCATCTTCCGAACAATGATTACAACTGGCTATAAGCGTCTCTCTAATGTCGTAATTCTATAGAGTTGTAGAGTTCATAACAAAAAGAAATAACAATGTAGCCACTCTCCTTTAAAGCCTTTTTAACCATTTCACGCAAAGCGAAATATCTATTATACGGGGTGAAAGGGACATCATACGGCAAAATAATAAAGCCTTAAAAACAATAAATTACTTATGTGTGCATAATTAGCAATGTAATTTGAAAAATAAAATATTGTTCCGCACATATTCATTCATCATCATCATCAGCCGGAAGACGTCCACTGCTGAACATAGGCCTCCCCCTTAGAACGCCACAATGAACGACAATTGGCTATTTGCATCCACCGGTTACCTGCGACGCGCACAATGTCGTCTGTCCACCTAGTGGGAGGCCTGCCTACGCTGCGTCTTCCGGTTCGTGGTCGCCACTCGAGAACCTTTCTTCCCCAACGGTTATCGGTTCTTCGAGCGATGTGGCCTGCCCATTGCCACTTCAACTTGCAGATTCTGAGAGCTATGTCGGTGACCTTAGTTCTTCGGCGAATCTCCACATTTCGGATTCTGTCGCGCAAAGAAACTCCGATCATAGCTCTCTCCATGGCTCGTTGTGTGACTCTGAACTTTTCTAAAAGGCCAGCCGTTAGAGACCACCACATATTCATTACATGCTCGAAAATTAACAAGTTAGTCACTTGTCATTTTCCATATAAATGGTTTCTGTAATATTGTAACGAACATTATTTGAAATCTTATATAGAAGTTTTGGGTACGTGGTCCCTTACACCCTGTATATCTTTGGGAGATAACAGGTATTCTTATAAGTCATTTTTATCATAATCAATGGACAAATTTCTTGACTAACATTTAAAATATAAAAGACAATAAATTTAACCTGTTAATAAATAACACAGAAATTAACTAACTAAATAAATATTTCAATAAACAAACGATTTTTTAACAGATAAAATTTACGTAACAAGTATTTTTTTTCTATATAATCTTAAAATTATATCCTAAAAATAGTTTTTTTATTATTAAAAATCTAACAATTCACAAATAAATAGATACTAATTTGAACTAAATCTACGGCTTTACGGTTGAAAGGAGAAATGGATTACGAGGTTAAAAAAATGCATTTAGTATTTCGATTAAATCTGCGATGTGAAATTACAAGTCGTAAAACAAATGCTAATTCACTAAGATTGCATGTACAAACGCCTTTCAATTTTGGCTAAATATTAGTGGCTGAAGAATAAAGGGCAATTTGTTAAAAACGATGCCTCTGTAGCAGCACAGTATAAATAAAACCGTAAAAGTACTATGCACCGGAACTCCTAGCGGATAGCAAAACAGCCCAGCAATTCTCTAAGCAGCACATCCTTGAGCTTGATGCTGCGGGCAGCCAATATTCACTAAAGGACACGGTAATGATTCTATACAATGGCGATTCTATACGGGCCTGGTTTGTAAAGAGATGAGAGGTATATTTTTAAATTATTACTGAAAATTTTGCGGATTTTAGCAATCTGAGAGACAAGATATAAGATATTTGTTAAAAGTGGGGTTATGTAACAACCGATACCTTAATGGCTGATTTTAAGTACATTGTTTAATATGTTGTAATGTGTTGATAAGGTACACGAATGATGTACCACCTTGAAGGACGACAATTGCTTGTACGAGCCGGCCCAAAATACGCGCGGGCGGTGTAAGCGCACGTAACGTTGTTCCAACGATTTTGATTGAAAACTGGTACACCGTTCATGTCCGCGATAGTACATTTTAGTGCACATTTTTCAAATTATCACAAACGGTAGATACAAATTAAGAGTATATTAAGTACTATGCGTTTCAACTAAGAATGTGGCCGCCATGATAATCGCGACTGCGGCACTTCACTCATTTTTTACGATTTTTGTACCGGCAGCAGAGTAAACACAAAATGAAAAATTCGCCCCGGTTTTGATTATTTATTGTAATGTCTTGTTTTGCTGTCTATTTTTGTTGAAACATCATTTTTAGTAATTATATATTTGAAATGGCAAGATGGCGGCCACCTTCTTAGTTGAAACGCATAGTACATGATTTTTTACTTTAGTTTAGATAATCTTTTTCTGAATAATTATTCAAATTCTTTATATAAATAAATGTCATAAAAGATAAACGTAAAGGGTACATTATTAAATTAAATTAGTAAAATTTTATGTTTTTTTTTTGTTGAACTTTCAGAACTAATGTTACTTGAAAGTATTTCACATACAATTATTATTAACCAGAAAAAGAAATGAGAATATTAATCATAACTGAACCGATTTTCTTGTATCCTAACAATAAGTAAAAATCAGAGACTACGTTGGTTATTGAATACATTTCAACTTCAACTTCAGTTCTTCTTATGAATAGTCATCAAGGAGACTGAATAAAATATTAAAATGTACAGTAAATTAATGAGTATTTTATGCAATAATTACAATATCCAAAATATTCGATATAGATAAAAAATTAAATTCTGTTTGGAAGAAGTAGAACTTTATATAAATTGTAGCTGGTGATAACGTATGTGCCATTGGGAAACAAAGGAGAATCGGCATCAAAGCCAGAAAGAAAATCTATAGAATATTTCTAAACAAAAAAAATTGAAACACTAAATTTTAACTAAACTAAAAGGCAGTTTTTTGTAGTGTGTTATTGTGTCCATAGAACAATATTATTCTAAAGTAGTTTTTTTTGTCGTCTGGTATCAGACTTGTTCAAGCTCTTAGGCCTCTGACTAAGCATAACGACTGCTGTCTAAATGACAATATGCGAGACCGACTTTCTACGTGCCCTCCGAAGCACGGAGACTCTGTTGAAATGCCAGTAAACGGTCACCCATCAACGAAATGGCCTTGCCTGATGGTTGTTTAACTAACTGATCATCTTCCGAACAATGATTACAACTGGCTATAAGCGTCTCTCTAATGTCGTAATTCTATAGAGTTGTAGAGTTCATAACAAAAAGAAATAACAATGTAGCCACTCTCCTTTAAAGCCTTTTTAACCATTTCACGCAAAGCGAAATATCTATTATACGGGGTGAAAGGGACATCATACGGCAAAATAATAAAGCCTTAAAAACAATAAATTACTTATGTGTGCATAATTAGCAATGTAATTTGAAAAATAAAATATTGTTCCGCACATATTCATTCATCATCATCATCAGCCGGAAGACGTCCACTGCTGAACATAGGCCTCCCCCTTAGAACGCCACAATGAACGACAATTGGCTATTTGCATCCACCGGTTACCTGCGACGCGCACAATGTCGTCTGTCCACCTAGTGGGAGGCCTGCCTACGCTGCGTCTTCCGGTTCGTGGTCGCCACTCGAGAACCTTTCTTCCCCAACGGTTATCGGTTCTTCGAGCGATGTGGCCTGCCCATTGCCACTTCAACTTGCAGATTCTGAGAGCTATGTCGGTGACCTTAGTTCTTCGGCGAATCTCCACATTTCGGATTCTGTCGCGCAAAGAAACTCCGATCATAGCTCTCTCCATGGCTCGTTGTGTGACTCTGAACTTTTCTAAAAGGCCAGCCGTTAGAGACCACCACATATTCATTACATGCTCGAAAATTAACAAGTTAGTCACTTGTCATTTTCCATATAAATGGTTTCTGTAATATTGTAACGAACATTATTTGAAATCTTATATAGAAGTTTTGGGTACGTGGTCCCTTACACCCTGTATATCTTTGGGAGATAACAGGTATTCTTATAAGTCATTTTTATCATAATCAATGGACAAATTTCTTGACTAACATTTAAAATATAAAAGACAATAAATTTAACCTGTTAATAAATAACACAGAAATTAACTAACTAAATAAATATTTCAATAAACAAACGATTTTTTAACAGATAAAATTTACGTAACAAGTATTTTTTTTCTATATAATCTTAAAATTATATCCTAAAAATAGTTTTTTTATTATTAAAAATCTAACAATTCACAAATAAATAGATACTAATTTGAACTAAATCTACGGCTTTACGGTTGAAAGGAGAAATGGATTACGAGGTTAAAAAAATGCATTTAGTATTTCGATTAAATCTGCGATGTGAAATTACAAGTCGTAAAACAAATGCTAATTCACTAAGATTGCATGTACAAACGCCTTTCAATTTTGGCTAAATATTAGTGGCTGAAGAATAAAGGGCAATTTGTTAAAAACGATGCCTCTGTAGCAGCACAGTATAAATAAAACCGTAAAAGTACTATGCACCGGAACTCCTAGCGGATAGCAAAACAGCCCAGCAATTCTCTAAGCAGCACATCCTTGAGCTTGATGCTGCGGGCAGCCAATATTCACTAAAGGACACGGTAATGATTCTATACAATGGCGATTCTATACGGGCCTGGTTTGTAAAGAGATGAGAGGTATATTTTTAAATTATTACTGAAAATTTTGCGGATTTTAGCAATCTGAGAGACAAGATATAAGATATTTGTTAAAAGTGGGGTTATGTAACAACCGATACCTTAATGGCTGATTTTAAGTACAATTAATATTTTTATAAGTATATTCATATGACACACTATCTTGGCTGTAGATACCGAAGAGTAAGACGAAGACACCCTGTTTTTCATTACAAGATCAAAATCCTAGCAATAAATGTATGAAAAGAGTAATGGCTGTGCGATGGCCAGCCAAAGAAATTAGTAGGGTTGAATATGACATACTGAAGAAAAACAGGGTGTAGCACTACCGACACGAGATTTTAAGGTTTTCAATGGAACTACTTAGAATAGTTTAACAGTCTATTCGACGTTGAGCTGAATTACGATAGTGAATATGGATTATAACAGCATTAGTGACGTCAAGCTCTCCGTCGAGCACAGCCACGATAGGTAGCGACAGTGAATAGTACTTATCGGTATGAGTACGGCGCGGGCGATTAGAGCAGTGGGTTCGTAGTACATCTACTGTATGTATTATTTTATACTGTGGTCTCAGTATCCCAAGTTCTATTTAGTACGTGGATACTATAGCAAAGTACAAACATGTAGCCTGGCTACAAACTAAGTCTTGGTAACGGACACTGTATCTCGAAAGATAACTGTATTAGGTGACAGTGCCCTGCCACAGCTGCTTATAGGCAGACGAGTCCTTTACCATCAAAGGAACGTCCTAATTCTTCTGTCAATTCCCTTTAAAAAAAAACAACTATCATACATAGGGTGACCTTACCATTTCTCCTTTCCTTCACTATTATAAAAAAAATGCTAAAAAGACCTCACAAATGTTATCTAGGGGGTTCTATGTCAGCTGTTACAATAAACGTCTTGCGCCTATGGCTGCGTTCCTCATCCGCTTCCAGATCCACACAGTGAAAGCAAACACTCTTCTGAGGGTGCACTTTCGGTCTAAAGTCCACCGAAGAACCCAAATTTCTGGGTAGAGTCTTAGATTTTTTGTAATCAAAATCACTTTTTAAACAATAATCGTATATAACTTTGGGTTTTTCGTCAAAATATTTGCTATAGTAACCCTCATAGTCCTCAAAACAAATGCTCTTTGAGAAAGAGTCTAATTGGCACAAATGGGGTTGGTACGAACCCTCGGGGCGCGCTCGGAGTTCTAAAGGGTACCATTCGGGGGGTGTTGGGGCCCACGGCGGGGGCCCCAGTGGTCATCCTCAGCGAATCGGCTTGGAGACTATGATGACGTCAGGCGCTGATCGGGTAGTCTCCGTGCTCATTGGGCGCCGGTCGACCACTTTCTTTGCTGTAAAAAAATATCAATGATCAACTATTATCGTCGTTTAATCTGGATTTGTCTAGGAACTTTATAATGTCCTGAGGATTTCATTATTTTTTGTAACTCCTTTCCTAGTGCTACGTTAAGAAACTCCTGAGCCTAATTCCATCCTTCTTGGTTAACCAATTTCAGTCGTCAGTTGTTTGTCAGTGTCTGGCATTTTTTGGCCAGAAATTTGGTGGCGTTAATTAAAATGTCAGCGCTATGTTTGAGTAAATACGACTTTATGAACTTATGGAGACTATTTATAGGACGAGTTTGTTCGTTCTTATGCTATCAAAAATTTTTGGATTTGGATTGCTGATATTGCTTTATTATTGTTACGTTACGTTTGGCTTTAAAATGCGGATCAGCGTAGTATTTATTCCCCGTTCACACACACTATAGTTCACAAGGCACAGTGGTCGCCTGTATAATTCTCTTCAATTGTTTTCTTGAGATGTGTTCGCTCTCACTTCTGAGAAAAAAACTCTACCGCATGCCTCGGTACATCTGCTTACATAAGAGGGGAAACTTTCTCGAAAACACTAAGAATATATAATTCTTAATAGAAAATCTAGGTCGTTTATTCTCCATCCAAAAATTGATGAATGCCTTTGTACAGATTATTAGTGGTCCCATACTTACGTGGCTTCGACTCCTGCGACGGCACCTTCTTCAGAAGCTCAAAAGTTATCTCTGAAGTCTGTGTCTGTTCCGGAGGCGAGGGTCTCACGATGGTTGCCCCAGAATAACCGAAGGTGGAGAATCCTCGGCTCTGGCTACCAGAACCTGTGGGGTGGGATATATGACCATTAAAACAAACTGATTTGACGTTATAGATTTCGTTCTAGGCACATCGGAGCACAGAAATATTAAACATTGCTTCTTGGCGTCTAAATATCTGACATTGTGATGGTCTAAACTAACTTGATAGTCCTTTGCACAAGGGACCCCCTAGAAAATCAATGAATATGAAAATCTAATCTACGAACTTCAACTAAATTTCAAAGATTATTTTTATTTTGAGTTAGTGTACCAATATAGTAACTTATATTACTTTTGAAGTCGCCACTCTCAAGAGATGGAGTGTTTGTTGAGGACCTCGATTGACTTGCTTCTTAATATTCAATATTTTTTATTACTTTTGGGGTAGTTTGCAAAGGGTAGGCAGAAAACGAGGTCATTATATAAGGCATATACTAAGAAGATAGTTTATTTAACAATAAAACGTGATTATGAGTGTTGTATTTATTATATTCAGTGATGAGTCGAGCGAGAAGTAAACTTGATGTTAAGCGACACACCACTATAGTCCAAGTTCCATCTATCAATCGACATTATTCAAATTCAAAATCATTGGATCTATTTCATCGTAAGGCTCTTGAGCTTACTAATTTCTCAAGTTAAAATATCTTCCATTGCTTGGCTTAATATATGGTGTATCCTACTATCTAATGGTCCTGTTTGACTGGCCTGTTGGTCTAGTGGTTAGACACCTTGGCTGCTACCCAATAGGTCTATCTATTTAAGTATGTATTTACAAAAAAAGTATATACCTAAGTATTAGTATCAGTTATCTGGTTGCTATAGGCTCTGCCTAGTTTGGGATCAGATGACCGTTAGTGGAATAGTCCTAGAATATTTAAATACTTACTTAAATCGAATGAATCTCCACTTCAAATTAAAAACTTACCCTCAGAACTTGCCGGTGGATCAGCTTGGAACAAACTTTCTCTTGTCTGGCACCCAGATTCCTTCGTATCTGGCGCACCAACTGATACATCCCTTATATCCTTCTTCGCTTTACTACCATCACTCTCTTTTGTTCTACTTCTAATGGATTGTTCTTTCCTACTCAAATCGCTCGTTCTGGATCTTCCGTTCCTTTCGATTCTGATGTCCTGGTCATCGATAGGAATGCTGTTTGCTTCGCGTCGCCAAGGGTCATCTTCAATATCCCTAGCTTCTTCTATGAAGTCCGAGTCTCTAGTTGATGGCTGTAAATGAATGTTGCGGCATTCATTTTCTGGCTAAGATTTATGGTTAAGCACGTATTAATATATCGTTGTTCCCTAAGTATTTTATGTACAATGCCACTAATAGAAATTTACCAGTCGTGAAATACTGAAATTATTTTTTTATCAGACCGAAATCAACGGCAAACATGTTTATACAAACAGCCAATTAAAGCTAGTAGCACCATAAAGAAATTTTGTTGCGTACGTTGAATTCAGAAGAAAAGATGCGCTGCAGATGGACTAAAGGCAGAGTTGGAAATCTTTCAATCGAGAAAAGTAATTTTGAGAACTCTCTGCCATATATTTATAAACATTGGTAATCTGACTTATCGAAGGAAACTAACACTATTACAGGTGGCGTTTACGATCATCTCTGGTAAGTTCGAGTGAGTTAGAGTAAGTTGGTACTAGCCGAGTCAGGCTACACCAATTTTAAGCTGGTGTACCCTGTTTTACTTACGAGATATTTTCAGTAAAAGACGTAAGAACATTATTACCAATAGCTTCCTACCTGATTTCTTACAGACTACTTTTAGAGTCCAACAAGGCTGCTGAAACAACAAACGTGTAGAACAGCTTCAAGTAGAAGCAAAAATGGCTACCTCTTGTTTGGAGAAACTTCTTTGTTTCTTGTACATCTCGTTGGTGTGATTCTCCCTTTCCAAACTAGCCCTGGGCTCGCTGTCTCGCTGGAGCCTCTTAGGATCCAGGGTTAGGTGGCTACTGTCCAAGCTATCTAGGCGTTCTTCGCAGGAATGCTTGATGTGCTCCTGTAGATACAGTGCGGTCAACCCAAGAAAACGTGCCTCACTCTCTTTACAAATCGTGTGCATTAAATTTCTAAGGGTCATGCGGCAGTGTAGAAAAAAGTGAACGTTATTTGCAACAATAAGTTGCTTTTTGGAGAGTTGTCAATCTATGATGTCGCCATGTTGGGGCCACCAGTTTTTTTTTGGGACGACAGTCGCTGTTGGCCGCAGATGGCCGTTACGGCTTCACCGGGCAACAGGGCAAGCGCTTAAAGTGCTCTAGCTAGAAACGACGAGCGCAAGTGCACCTCAGGGAGTCATGGCCTCGGCTTGGGCTGTCGCTTAGAGAGGGCTGATTCTACCACCGGTCACAGCGCGCCTCCACTGAGAAAAGCCGGCAATAAACTCAGTGGGGTGATGTTTCCTTCCCATCGACCGGTATAACCGGACCGATATAAGTTAGTGTTTATCCGTAATTTCACAGTTGGTGATGGTTACTGGGAGATATTACAGACGTAGATGGTAAAGCACGCTTTTTTTTTCGCTTAGCTTTTTAAAAACTGAGGTAATCCTGCACTGCAGCATTATAAACTTTATGAAGCACTGACGAGCGAACTCGCTGCAGGAACCATCATACCATCTGAGGAAAACATTATTTACCCGTGGTCTTCGTAGAAGGGGTTTTAAAAATTAACACATTCACTGCGTTACGGGAAGTATTTGGTTGTAATTGAATTTTGCTCTGTGCGGCAGCTAGATGTGCTTGTTTTACTCTCCGTGCGGAGGTGACTTTTTCATGTATTCGTACAAGTAAAAAAGAGACACCTATATTGCCAGTGTCCTTACTTGAAGTGTATTGAAATTTACGAATAAAAATGTACGGGAATTATTTTATCGTAACGCACAGAAAGGTAATTATTTTACAATAGTGCGATACGGGAACTATTTGGCCGTAAACCTAAACCCCGTACCGCACTGAAAGTGCGCGCGCGGAGCTTCAGTTAAGCTGTAGTGCTGTGCCCAGTTAATACGTTTATACAGAACGCGATAAGCGTAAGTAGGTAAATTGTACATAAACAAAACATTCACGTAAAAACTTATTATGGGAAAAGGTATAAAGACAGAAAGTGAAGAGGCTAGAAACATTATTGTGCATAGTAGTGGTTCCAGTTTATCGAATCCCTAACCATCTAGTTCAAAAAAAAAACCCATAGGACCATCATAAGTAAAATAAATAATAATATAAAATAAGAAGTTACTGTTTTTATTAACATAGTTAATTATTACTTTTGTTTTAAAATAGTTTCCGTTGATTGTGTACGACCTGATTAAACAATAATAAATCTGAAACAGAAAAATATTTTCATCGATATAATATATAAACTAGATAAACATTCACGAACAAAATGACATCTAAAATCTGGTCGCGGAGGTTGCAAACTTATCTGTGCTGGTGGCGAAAACGTGAACTAACGATTTTATAATGATAATGACTTGTAATTTGACAGTTTCATATAGACAGTAGCGACACTCCTATCGGCAAAAATAAATTAGTCAGGATGTGGCTTGTAAAGAAAATAGCGACACAAGGGCGCTATTTCTCGCTACCACTTTTTGAACCGTGACACCAAATCTAGTTTATATATTATATCGATGAATATTTTACTTATTACACCCCATCACTAGCAATATGACTGTTGTGTGCGCCACGACAAGTATTTTCCCGTAAAATCAACCATTTCCAAAAATACCTGTAACTTTTAAGATATTACTTAGAACCCCGTGCGACTGCAGCTGTGTATACACAAGGATGTAACCTATTGATTGGTACAACAAAAAAAACCAGCTGTGGAATTTCCATGTCTCTGTGGAGGTTTGAAGTTAGGACTGCGTACGGGAAAATAGACGTCGTAACGCATATCAGGCATTCTTGATACGGGAAGTATGTGACGTGTACAGCACTGGAAGTAAGTCTTAATCTAGCGCAGCCGCAGGGAACGTGTTAAGTAAATAGTATTTTTACGCTCCTAGTAAACATGATGTTGCAACAATGACGATCACCCATGCTTACATACATGTAAGCATGGGTGATCACACACACAGTGTACACACTTACTTACGCGCTTTCAAGACACATACGTACTCACACATATTACGCAAACACCAAACACACTCACACTCACTCACACACACATATATACGCTCATTCACGCGTACCACACATATGCACTTATACACACTTGAATTGTTTTGTTATCTTTTGATGATTTCCATAGATATTATTCACATCCTCCACGACTTGAAGTTAACAGATCGGAAAAAATGGTATTAAGTCAAATTTTAAGTTGTTCAATCCCGTGGACAACTCGTTCAAATATTAACTAATTCTGTCATGGTTTAGTTATTTTTACTAACAAACCCTGTACTTCTATTATTTAAAAATGTGCCTGTTTGTCATTTACGTATGCATACCCGTGGGGTGTCGGGTTAGAATTGCATCCCCCCATTTCCTCTCGTTGGTTGTCGTAAGAGGCGACTAAGCGAGAACAGGAAGACGGGCAGCAGCGTCTTTCTTTTGGATTTATCTTCCACCTATACTGTGATCCCCAATCCGTCTGCCAAGTGTGGGGATTATGGCAACCCGTCTCTTCTAAGAGGGAGGCCTTTGTTCAGTAGTGGACGTCTATCGGCTGCTGATGATGATGATGCATAGAGGGTGATTGGTAAAGTTAGTGTGTAGTGACATCTAATTTCAGTGGATCTAAATCTATTGGCATCAAATATTGTATTTGCATGTGTAGTAAAAAAGTTCACTCACCTTGATCAGCTGATGGTCTTCATACAATTTCTTTATGCATTTAAATATGAACACAAAACACATTCCAGATAGTATCAGTGAGAATATAATTAGAATCACTAATATATGCGTCTGGCCTATGATGGACTCCGTTTTCAACTGCAAATAATAGAAATGTTTCAATGCTGAGGATTCTCTCCTCCTCTGTTAGCTTTGATTATTTCATTACAGTAACATGTCTAGTGAGCAACGCCATATCCCGTGGGGAGTCCGGGTAAAAATAGAAAACAAGAAGACGGGCAGCAGCGTCTTTCTACTGGATTACCCACCCATATCCTATACTGCGATCTCCAAAACGTCTGCCAAGCGTGGGGACTATGGCTACACTAACGGGAGGCCTTATGTTATCCAAGAGCGTTAAACTATTTTTGGCGTTTATTCCTATATTTTTTGTCTCGTATCTTGTTGTTGAATAGTTTTAGGGTAAGGATGTAAAATTTAAACTCACGTCACAGTTTTCCTCATCTGCTTTTAGTCTACAATCGGCAAAGCCATCACAGGACAATTGTTTATCAATACAAGTGTTGTCCTGACAATCAAACTCTGTAGCTTCATCGCAATCTTCTGTAAAAAGAAAATAATATCGTTAAGGTCTTGCAACTGCGCTCTTATTTCCTAAGGCTGTCTCATCAAGAGGTATCAAAGAGGTGTATATTTATCGACACGGTCACAAGAGGACATCTGGATATATTGTAGCTTTTTTTGCCTTTTCTTTTTGTGTGCTGTGTTGCATAACACAGTGACCAGTCATCCAGAATATGTATTTGATCTATAAACAGCTTGCATTGCATTGCAATTAGCTCATTAAGACATTAGCTAATAAGTCTCTAGAACCTAATAATTTCAAAAGCTACAGTGACCCTTACAGTGCAACACGACATTGGTGCGTGGTGGCAGAACCTAACAAAGGCATGTCGGTGCGAGCACAAGGAACTTCTCACCTAGTAAGCTAAGTAGTTTTCGCAATAGGCGATCTTTAGAATTATAAAGTCCCATAGGATTACCACATCTACACACCCACATCGCTCGAAGAACTGAAAATCGATGGGGAAGAAAGGTTATCCCACCAGGCGTCGCAAGCAACCGGTGGAAAAAACTAGTACTCGTTCATTGTTACGTTTCAAGGTGGAGGCCTATGTTCACGAGTGAACTACTTGCGGCTGGTGTTGATGATGATCATGATGATACGATTGCATGCCATAATACGATTGCGCTACCTCAAGAGTAAAATTCAGAAATATCTAAAAGGTAAACTAGACTTACCATTCCCTGTAATAGTGTCTAAAGTTCTAAAAGCATTGTATTTTGCAATGAACGAGGTAGATTTTGCGGATTTCTCGGCATAAAGTCTGACGTGCAAGATATTGCCTCCACTGTCTTTATCTTTGTCGTCAGCTTTGGTGGTGACTGAATTGGCAACGGACCCGCAGAAGTGGACTAACCTGGAGAGAATATTGCCATGTTAGTATTATTCAAAGGTAAGGTTGGAAGCCTTTGAGATGTCATGTTGGAAAAGAATGGAGGAAATAAGTTGGACAGAAAGGAAGACGAACGAGGAAGGTGGAGAAATCGTAAATATAGAAAGTCAAATTTTAAGAACTATTGAAAATAGGAGAGGGGATCAGTGGATACGACACGACACCTTCATTAAAATCATATTGGTAGGAAAAATAGAAGAAAAAAGGGGAAGAGAAAGACCAAGACGAATTTTATGCAACAGGTAACAAAAAAATGGGAGGAGTCGTATCAAGAAGCCAAAATAAAAAGAGATAATAGATTGAAATACACATTATTTCACCGACAAGAGCACAGCTCTTAAATTTAAGAAGAGAGTATAAAATACTTTTCTTTGGGAGGCTACAAATTAATTATATTTTACACGAGTTTTAAAGTAGGAGAATCTAGATAGAGGACAAATATTCTATTCGTAACTTCGGCTACTGTCACTGGGCTGCGATCCCTTTGTAATACATGGACCACTATCCATAATTTATCCTCCTAGCTTTACAAGCGTTCGTATCTGCCTATTGCCTACTGCACTGCACGCTTGTTTACCGATATACATAGCCCCAGGTACCTCAGCTAGCAAAGCAATTCTTCAAAGTTATAGAAACCTTATCAACCGCATTGACACGCCTTTCAAGGGTAACGTTAAATAACCATAGCTAATATCAAGTTAGATTTCCTTATTTATCTTGATTTCTGCTATTATCATTATTTCTCAATTTATAGTTTTAATTAACCCGTTCTCTCCCAAATCTCCTCATTATGTCTTTTTAATGTTTTTCTAGAAATTTTGAACCTAGGTCTTCCTCGTTCATTCCGGTAGATCCGGAGGTTTTTAGAGGCAATGATTAATTTACTTCTTTCATATCTAATTGAATAGGTACTCACATGGCGTCAAGTTCCAAAACTTTTCCAAAAACTTGTATTACATTGTAATCACATTCATTCGGTTTCTCCAAGTGATAGCTCGTGAAGTTTATGTATATCTGAAAAGTAAATATCATACAATAGAATAAAGTCAAAGTCAAAATATCTTTAAACTACCACCGGATAGCAACGTGGCCGCTACTGAGAAGATTCGGCAAGAATCTCAGCGGGCTTGTCTTTTATTGTCATATGTTTAAACAAATTATATATACCTAATAAAATTCTAAACTTCCATGAGTTGAGCAGTTAAGCACACGCAGCTTTATCCTCCAGGTAATCCGAGATTTTATAATAAGCCTTTTTTTCGCGGTAGCAGGGCAGTTTAACACGAAAAGTGACCTGTGTACTTACCATGATCGCACTAATTAGCCACCCAACTATTACGTCAGCCAAACAGTTAACGGTCACGTGACAATATCATTGTCACGCAATTTGTGCGCTCATGGTACAAATTTGTAAGACTCCAGCTGGTCAACTTTTCAATTTTTTTTTTTTTTAGTTTAGAATATAATATAAATTTTAATCGAAATCAATTCTGTCTGTCCTATCCACTGTAAGAAATTAAATATTATCCAACGTAGTCAGAAGTACAACCACGTTCGTTTTTGTAATGTTGCTGGTTTTAAGTTCAATAAAAATTATATTGGAATTGTTTTTAAGAATAACCCTGCTGCTTTCTAGCTGCTTTCAGATAGCGGTCGTTTGAATGACCAATTACATTTTCCATCGCTTCATACCTTAGTGTTAGGGGCTGTCTCAATCTTCCACAGAACATCGAGTGCATGATTCGCGCTGCCTGTCAAGCAATCAGTACTAATCTTTGAGGAATTTATAAAACCATATTTGTCTTCATTCTCTTCTTTTTTTTCTATATAACACGATTCAGGGATAGAATCTGTAATAACAACAGCAACATATTAACACATGACACATATTTCCGTATTAGAATTGTGCAGTCAGAAAACTTTATTATATAGATACTCACGACTTTTTCCTTGTTTAATCTCAATCTGTATCTTGAAGCCTTCGTATTCAATTGTATCGTCAGAATAAAATTTTAGCCAAGCATAAGGTCCAGTAGTAGTAATCTTTTTGGGGAAAATCTGGCCACATATTTTGCCCAGTAAATTTGCGTAACCATAGCGACCGTCTCGTATCTGGAAGGAAGTAAGGAATTATAATATCAAGAAACAAGAAATTTATAGATGAGAACTCTTAGGAAGAAGAAAGGTCTGAGGAACTTTGTGTGTCGACTTGATAAAGAATATGCTATACAAAAGAAAACTGTGACCATAGCTCCTTTTAACCTTTTGGTTGCGTACTTTTGATCCTTCGTTCCATTTAGTTCAACACATCTCTATTATAAAAAAAAAAGTATTTAAGTATTAGTATCAGTTGTCTGGTTTCCATAGTACAGGCTCTGCCTAGTTTGGGATCGGATGACCGTGTGTGGATTGTCCCAAGATATTATTATTATTATTATTAAAGTAGTGACACTTATTTATAATGCTATTAAGGTATTAATGCAAAAAGTGAGTTCAATGCATTTAATAAGTTAAACTCTTATAGCTAATCATCACAAACTAGCACCTCCGTATTGTAATTTTTATTCTATAAAATGGCACTGAACCAGCATGTCTTCTTATCATGTTCAACAAATATCTCTATTCCTTGGACTATAAGAGCATCTATAAACTGAACCGTATGCACTTTTCTTGTATTCCCTTGTAGTATAGTACATAATTTTACATATGAATGTGAATATTATTCATATAATATGTAGCTATCTACTAATTATCAGTGGGGTGCCGAGTTAGAATTGCATCCCCCCATATCCTCTCGTTGGGTGTCGTAAGAGGCGACTGAGCGAGAACAGAAAGACGGGCAGCAGCGTCTTTCTTTTGGATTTATCTTCCACCTATACTGCGATCCCCAAGCCACCTGCCAAGCGTGGGGATTCTGGCATCCCCTGTCTTTTAAGGGGGAGGCCTTTTGTTCAGTAGTGAACGTGTTTCGGCTGCTGATGATCTACTAATTACATCCATACTTGATTTATTATTTGTGAATAATGGTAGGATATCTTCATACTCACTTCCAAATAATCGTAGGCGCAAGTCGCATGGGATTCAATACGAAATATGTCTATAAAGGACAGTTCTATCACCATGCCTTCATTTGCTGTGAAAAAAGTAATGGTTATGTTAAATGTAGCATAATTCTATTGAATAAGTTATTAGCTGTGCTGAATTATTGGCCAATCGAAGTCCTAAAATTTATTATACAGGGTGTCCCAGAAAGGGGGTATCAAGCCGGTAATGACGCAATGCAACCAATCAACCCACAAGCATTCAATTTGTGAAATAAAATTATAAAAAAAGTCAACAGTCTTAGTGCAGTGAACTCAATATTTTGTTCATTATTTAACCGAAACTGGATGAATTTCTTATTAATCAAGGCAGGTACGCAATCAATATAAAATAGTGGCTCCATAGGAGTAGTCATGATGACACAGGGTTGCTTAGAAACAGTTTAAGATGCTTTTTATAATTTTTATCCGTAATTAAAAAAATCATTTATTGCCGTTTTTAACATTTTTTTTTGAGATCTTTACTATCAATACTATACATAACTTTTGGCTTGATATACCCTTTCCGGGACACCCAGTATACACATGTGACATCACACAAGTGAGAAAAATACATTGTTGTGTATATTAAAATAATATCTTACCTGTTATAACTGTAACGCATTTACTGTTTTTATAGTAAGTAGTTTCATTCATTGCATGCGGGTGCATTATGTATGGATTTTTCTCAATATATTTAAAGAATTCACATTTGGGATCATCATCATCATCGTCTCTTTTTACACGACTTTTGACGTTCTTCCTGTCGACTATATCTCTATTTACTCGATTTCTTCTTTCTGCATTTATTTTGTGCAATCTCAAATTAGTTTTTAGAATATTAACTGTATTAGTTTTAATTGATCTATCATGTACAGGTATTTTAATATCATCTGTTTTTATATCACTCAAAAGATTTACACCACTAAATATGATACGTGGATAGTTTGGTGTAGTGTACCTATTGTGTACTTTATTGTACTTATTTGTAATTTGATTCTTGGCATAAAACCTTCTATATTCAAGTTCTCCTACAGGTTTCAAATTCATTTTGTCTAACTTTGTGATCAATGCGTTTTTGCTGACGAATTCGTTGATGTTTTCATCGTAGTTTCTATTAATTACATTGGTCCTTGTTCCTGTTTTATAGGAGCTAGTATCTTCTTGTTTCATATTTAGTTGTATGTGGTCATAATCAGCTATTCTTTCCGAAGCAGTGCCAAAAGTGGAAGAAACTGGAACAAAGAGGGTTGAATTATAAATTTTGAAAATCAATTATGAAATATAATATATATAATATCTACTATACAAGGGTACACCTTGCGTTCTCATCGTAAGAAAAAAGATCTAAGAAGAAAGCTAAGGAGGAGTGTAGTATCAAATTCTACTACGAAAACCAATTACAGATTTAAATAATGATCTACCTTTTTAGCAAAGGTTTGTTTTAAAACATTTGGGCAGACCGACTTAGCTTGACAGACGATTTCTACGTAAACACAAAACGACTTAAACATCTTCCTGGGGCCGTACCACCACTTCCATTAGCAATATTATTGCAATCTTTTTTATCGATAGACGGTGACAGCTATAAACTGCGTATATTGACGTCTCTTACGTGACGTCAGACGACTCTGACGTCTACGTATATTGATCTTGTGTCCAGTAAGATGATAATATTGTTGCTATATTATTCGAGGTGGTAAGGCCTTTGGACCCTATTTATTTTATTGCTAGTGCAGTAATTACTGCAACTACTGCGTAGAGAAACTCTCTACGAATCTACGAATGCATCACCGCTTTCCATCAGGTACGATGGCGTCAACCATATAATTATATTCATTAAAAGACCAATACTGCCCGCTAAATTGAGGCTGTACGTACATCATTTCAGATCCGAAATTCAAAAGTAAAAAAACTCGCACAGCCGTTAAAATCCGCCTTTGAAATACATTAAAGGTCCACAATCCTAAATACTTATACTCGACAAGAGAATCCTTTTATGAGAGCCACCAGAATATTTTTGAATTCTTTTGTGTTATTCCCAAAAGAATACATGTTTCTATGTATAATATACGTATACCTACGTTATTATTTTTATCTGACTCCAAAAAAGAGCAGTACGTTTAAATTTGGTCAAAAATTTCTCAAAAACGACGCAATCGATTTGCGTGATTGCATGTATCAATGCAATCTATTTACTTTCTACTTTTGAGAATGTTTATACATAGTACATTTAGTTCTATATGATAAGTAAGCTCTCATTAGTAAAAATGTTAAAAAGAGTGTCGTTATGGTGTTTTGGGGCTAATGGTAGTCAGGGTAGTTTCACCCTGATACTGTGGCATCGATTAGGCTTAATAATGTTCCTTTATTGAGGGTACACAAATTCATGTATTGACTATGGAAATATGATTACCACAGGTTCGCGCGAGCTTGTAAAGGTATTAACACCTTGGTTGCGGCAAGTAAAATCATACACCTCATACATCATACATCATGCTATAACTTTGCGAAAACATGATGTTTTTTTTTTGTACTGCTAGAATAACCTTGAAGCCAACTTCTTTAGATTTGATTCGCCCCGGGATCTACCAAACAGGAAATGACAAATTGAAGAATACATTTGTTCCTGTCGAACTTTTACAAACACCTGAGATAATCGATCCGCACAAGCGAGAGGGACATAGTTTTCTTCGACCGCACCAGATGAAGTACCGCGGCAGGTCGATATGTGCCTGTTCCGCACTGAAGGTGATAAAATAACACTTTTTAGAGCTTACTATACCTCATTTTACACCTGTAGCCTATGAGTACATTTTACGTGGACATTTTTCGTACAGTGCTTGAGTACAGGACAATAACGCATTTAGAGTGTTGACGGGGGCTGCGTCGCTTTCGTAGTGCATCAGGCATGTTTGCTGAATCGCATGTTGATTTCTTTTTATAATGTGAAAACAGCATTCTGGTAATGATTTTCGGTAGACTGTGGACTGTTGCATTGTGAATCTTTGCTCCAAAATTTTGAAGCATTGATTCATTAATGTAATAATGTTATATGTATATACCAATTGTAAACTATTATTCAGTGAAAATTGTTATCTAACACTTATGAGTCTTGGTACTTGAGTTAAAGGATTTATTATTATTAATATTGATACCACTGCTTTTTGCTCTCTTGACATTGGTTTCCAGACTAAGCCAGCTATAATGTTGACTCTCCGTGCCCCAAGATAAAATCCCTTTTATCTGAACCCAAAATCATAATACTTATTAAATAATTCATGTCTCCATTTTACGTGAGGTTACTTAGACATAAAGGCAAGTACATAAGAATAATTTCGGCTATGAAAAGTAGTACGAGCTTTAGAGTTACATATTTTATTCACTTGTTGTAGACAATGATCTCATAACTTTTTATTATACACCTTTCTTGTAGCGACAATGGCGTAACGTGAAGAAGATTAACAATCTAGAGGTCACGGGTTCGAATACTCGAGGAGCAAAAACGGTCCTGGTTAGGACATAATAAGCCGATTGCTTGCCATTGAAATCAAAATATTTCCAGATTTTGTTGGGGTTTATTTTGGATTTTACTATCCCGACGTTTCGAATGCCTTGCAGCACCTATTATGGTCACGGGAGAACTGAGATGTTGAACGTCCTTATGTCACAATTATGCCGGTGTATCCTCAGGTCTTCTTAGTTATTATTGTTGGTCTGATCTACGCAGAAAGAGCTTACAGTATCTTGAGGCCATGCAGTGTTTTACTTGGTATTCGATTTAATTATATTTATCACAGGATCCCAAACCGGTGGTAACACCCAACCATCTTCTCTATTGAAATTAGGATGTTTTTTGATTTCAATAGCCTCACGAATCATCTTATGTAGGAATCGGTGTTCTTTTGCAAGGATTTGGGGTTTATCAAATCTGATATCGGCTTGCAATTGTCTGGTAATAAGATGATCCATACGTCGGATGTGTATGTAAGAAGCCAGCCCTGGGTCCGAATTCAATCCGGTCGTGTCAGCTTTCCGTACAGTCAGATAGTGAGAGTAAAGTAGGAGAGACAGCACAAGTATACTATACCTACCTACTGTCCCGCGTGTTTGGCTGATCATGTAGAAATCTTCTACATGCCGAAATCTCCTACATCATGTAGAAATCTTCTACAGCCGCTATGACTGGTCAGGATGGTAGGTATATTTTTAGGGTTCCGTATCTAAAAGACCGTTATCATGCGACTTCATCTGCCTCTCGTTTGTCTACGATTTTAAATTTGGAATTGTTTTAAATATTAACCTCATCGAACATGTTTTTTTTTATGTGATGGCACTAGGTGGTAGGTTCCTTGTGCAAGGAACCGTCCAGGTAGGTACCACCGCAGTGTCAGATATTCTGCCGCCAAGCAGCAGTGTATAAACATTGCTGTGTTCTGGTGTGAAGGGCACTGTAGCTGGTGATATTACTGGACACAATAAGCTTAATATCTAATGTCTTAAGGGTCGGCAACGCGCTAGTGATTCTTCTAGTTTTGCTAGCGTCTATAGGCTACGATGTCTGCTTACCATCAGGCGGGTCACATGCTTGCTTGCCACCATAAAAAAAAGAAGTTTTTTTTTCCATTAGGGACCGAACGAAATGGGGAGTGGAGACTACTACATCTATACTTGGAGCTTCATTTACATATTTCAAAATAGATTTTTATTTTAGTTTGTGTCTCGCAGTTTTTGACTTAGCATTGTAGGAAAAATTAAACTATGTTTCTTTTTTTCTTCTAATTTCTCGTGCCATCTCCATGACGGAGGTCAGATACCATTTGTGGATATGTCTCCATGTCAGCAGCGTCATGCAAATTAATTTGTCCGTGTCGTCCACCTTCAACCAGTCTTTTATGTTTCCAGTCCATGACACCCTTCTTCCACCAGATCCTCTTTTTCCTTAAATTTTGCCTTCAATGAATAATTTTAGTAATTTTAACTTTTAATTTCTTTAAATATGTCCAAAATATGCAGTTTTTCCTTTTCACTACTTCTAACTTTTTATTCATTATTTTCAAAACTAGATGAGTCAAGTGAGAGTGGGACTCGCTCACTGAGGGCTTAGTACATCCAATGATGGTTTCCATACCATCACTGGATGTATTTTTTTGACATTTTTGATTATCAGCCAAAAACTACGTGACATAAAACAAAATAAAAAAAATATTTTTTTTTCATTTGCGGTAAGGTTGGGTAAAAAAGATCTCAAACTATTCCAAGTTTCAAATCGATAGCATCAGCGGTTCCTGAAATTTATGTATAAAGGTGTGACAGACAGACAGGCAGACGAAGTCTCACCATAACTTTCTTTTTTCCTTTTAGGTATGGAACCCCAAAAACTTATAAAACCTAGTTTTTCGTATTGGCCTTTTTGCTACCTTGTATTCATCGTAAACACGATTGGTTGTTGGGATATTGTTTAATACTGCATGTAGCGTTGAAACTCGCTAGCGCGATTCAGGATTATTTGTGTCGTGTCATATTTACTACAGCACCATCTCTCGCGTTATCTAGTAGTCGCTACATCACCCACCAATTTGGGTATTAATTTTCAGTTTCTTTCTGACCTAATATTCCACGAAAATAAGATCTCGATCGAGAGTTAGTCGTACATTGATTTTAATACACACACACTACACTCACACAGACAATGCTCTTAACATCTTCAGGAGGCCTACAGCATATTTTTCAGTATCTAACAGAGACAGTTAACGCAAAATGAGCAATGAATAAATTAGCGGTGACCTCAGGGCGAGGCCCGGGGGATACAGCCTAGGGTTAGTGACTAGTGATGGGAAACGCGGGATCTTTTTGATATATTTTTTTAATAATACACATAGAAAGAGCATTCATTTATTTGTCCAACACACAAGAAGTAGAAAAAAATAATAAAACAAAGACTAGAAATATAGTCGTGTGGGGTCAAACATGCTGCGATGCTATAGGTATTTATTATAACGCAGCGCTGGTATTCTGGGGCAGCACCTTTAGAAGAAGGTGACGCCAGAACTAAAGATAAAATACACAGCTAAATAATAACATAGCCCAATGTTTAGATCTAGAATACAATATAAATAAAATATGTCTGTCCTGTCTGGGTAAGAATACTTCTCCACCCATTGAATGTCCGTAAGACGCGACTAAGGGAAAACAAGAAGATGGGCAGCAGCGTCTGTTTATTGAATTACCTACCACCTATAATGCGATCCCTAAGACCTGCCAAGCGTGGGGATTATGGCAACCCCTCCTTTTTAAGTCTTTGTTCAACAATCGACGTCTTTCGACTGCTAATGAATCTACAAAAAGCTTTAGTTATCTGTATAAAAAATCGAGTCCATTTGTAACTCTACAGCCTTCCCTTAGTGAGTTATAAACGGAAGAAGTATCTCAATTAAAGATAAGAAAAAACGAAATAAATACTTCCCCATCTATTTTTGGAGTCTAAAAATATCTCTTTAAACTTTCAGGCACATACCTAATACTACAAAATATCTTGCGAGCAACAGTGTGATTAATTTAAGCTTATGGTCACCTAACTCACCTAAGGGACATATTAGAAGACCACAGCATCAACATTTGGTAAATTTTGCAAAATTTTGCCTTTTTCAACCTAAATGCAATGATATTATAAACCATAGATATATTATATCCCTACTAATGCGTGATAAAAATTGTAATTAATGTAATGTAAAGACTCATGTAATTAAAATATTTTTGCTCATTATAGCTACGGTACCCTTCGTTATTATTTATTTTGTCCATTTTCTCAATATGCATGAGATTTTACTTGATTTTCAAAGGCACGCGTCACGTTCGTTATATTTTACCGACGCGAGACTTACTGCTAGTTCACCCAATTTGGGTGATTTTCGTTGTCTCATTTTTCGTGCTCTATCTATTGTATAAAAGATCATTGCCTAAATGATTCAAAAGAGGAATGTACTTCAGTTGGACAAACGAATGGTGGTTTTTGAGCGTTAAGAACATAATTTGTACATGAAGTAATTTATGAATAGATCTGATACTGCAGTGGTCCCACCTGGACTGTCTGTTGGACAAGAGAGCTACCACCTATTAAATTCTTAAAATAAAATGAAAAAAAATACGGAAAATTCTTGCCGTCACATCACTAGCCCTCATACGCTGACATCAAACGTCTTGCCGCCTATTCATAGCGAGCACATCACTTGTTCTGAACGCTAGGCTGGGTTCCGTGGTTATGTTAATAAGTGGCGCCCTCCTGCGGGTATGTGTAACCTAAGGGCTCAGACGACGTTAGAGCTACGTCAAGTGAGGTCGAAGTGACTGACAACGACTTATTTGCCGGAATGCCCCAGGAGGAGGGTTATATTTTTCGATGTATGTATGCCTATTTTTTTGGCACAACTTACAGCCTAAATGGTTTGATGGGCATGGGAAAACAAGAAGACGGGCAGCAGCGTCTCTCTATTGGATTACCTATACTGCGATCCCCATGCAGCCTACCAAGCGTGCGGATTATGGCAACCCCTCCCTTATAAGGGGGAGGCCTTTATTCAGCAGTGGACGTATTTCGGCTGTTAATGACCTACTTGCTTTAAAAAAGGGTGTCGAAATCGGTCAAGTAGTTTTCGAGAAATATGATTGCAGACACCCTTACATAATACCGCCCCGTTCTGGGCTTATTTAATATGCCATAACACCCCAAAATGCTGTCCAAATATAACCGTAAATTACCAATTTAACCCTAAAATGAGCTCTTAAAACGGTCCCGTGGCAAAAAGTGCCCACTTCACCATTTTTTTTCCACGTAACCCTTAAAAGTAATCGGCAATTATGTCTTAAACATCGCAATATATTATGTGCCTCGCGGTCCCTTGTACCCGCATGATATAATTGCGATTAAAATAAGGTTTATTTATCACAATAAAACATTTTTATGGTGGCATAAAGGCACCGGAAGTCGCCATACTGAGCGGAATAATCCGTATCCGGGTTATTGTTATTTTTATGGTTGTGGGACCTCTGGAACATCTATAAAGCTAGTAAAGGTCATGGTTATATGCTTTTTTATACAAGTAAGCATGCGGCCAGCCTGATGGTAAGCAGTTACCGCAATCTATATAGACTCTGGCAACAACAGAAGAATCACTAGCGCGTTGCCGACCCTTAACACATTAGATATTAACGCCCGGTTTCCGAAAGGATGATCAACGCAAAAATCAACTAACAAGATGTCAAATCTCCTGTCAAGCGTATTTTGGGTTGCAGAAAGCATGATCAACTATTTTAATTTGAACATCCTGTCAGTTGACACGGCTGTTAAATTTTGCTTCAGAAAGTTCATGTCAAAGCCAATTTGGGTTTCTGAAAGGCTAATTAAGCCATGATCATAGATTATTCTCTTGTCAAATAAAATGTCAACTAATCGGTGTTGGTCGACCAATTAAGTATTAAATTATACTATTTGTTTTGGATAATCTACTAGTTTATGACAGATTACGTAATTATTAGGTATAAAAAGTCCTTTGCAACAAAAATACCAAGATTGTATTAACAATTGCTACTTTTGAAATTTACGATAGTGAAATGCGCACTCCAGTTCCGCGCGGGATGATGGCCCACGAAATAAGAGTGTGGAGCCGCTTTACAATCATAAATATTTTCTCTATGGGGTACCACTGGCGCTTTTCCTTCGAATCTTGACACATGGTGAAGGACAAAAAATACTCTGTTTCTTTCTATCACATGTAACCTATATAAATTCATTATTTTCTTGTGCGAATGAGAAAGAAAGTGATCATCCCTCCTGTAGATCCTCCATCTATGGTTACAGATTATAATATCTTTGAATTGAATGAGCTATTGAATGAAATATTGAACTAAATAGGAAATGTAGCCATACTTAAATAATATTCTTCATGTTAAATTAAAATGATCATAGATTAGTAAATTTTTCTCTAATTAACGTTTCAGAAACCCGAATTGATTTGAACAAGCTGTCAAGTTAACAGTCATGTTAGTTGAATATCCATTTGAATAGCCTTTCAGAAACCGGGTGTTAGTCTTTTGTGTCCAATAATTGCACAAACAAACATTACTGTGTTGCAGTGTGACTGAGTCAGGTGACGATCGACAGTCGACAGTGTCTTTATTCGCGTATCATCAGGCTAAAGTACATCTGTCTTGACCATGAAGATATAGGGTCAAAGTGGAGTCCAAACTCCAAATAGTTGATTGATGCATACGCTATCCCTTTCATTGAGGCCGGATCTCTCTTTCTAAGTGGTCCAATGTGTGGTCCATGTAATAATTTAAATTACCCGAGAAATGGATACCCTAATATAGAAATGCTCTACTTCAACATCAAAAGATTGTTTTCCACCCGAAAACATAAAATACGATGACAATCATGTCTAATAATTTTGTTTTTAGTATTGTTCTGCGAGTACGATTAGGATAATGCTATATTGTGTTTTCGCCAATTGTACTCAAATGCAATTTTAAATACCGATTTTAAGGGTTCGTATTTTGTGGCAACACTGGCGCTTATTGTCAGCATGAAACTGTCTGTCATTTAAATCGATCCAACATTTAAATACCATAATTTCACGATAAAGTGAATTAAACTAATAAGAATGGTGATAAAATGTGTAGTACTTAGTTGCAAAAATATGTTGTACCCCTTAGATGATACCGAATATCACTCGTAAGTCCGATTTGTTCAATAATGTACCTACCGATGATCCCTTTGGATTATGCACCATATTTTCGATCAGTTCTTCTTTCGATAGGCACATAACACGTTTTCAGTTCGTTTGTTAGTATTGGGTTTAACTTTCTATTAATTTGTAGTTGAATTATCTAATTTAAAATATTTTACATTGTTTTCATAGAGTAACCATGGTAAAGATTTTTTGAAGACTTTCCGTTTTGGGGATGTTTTTACCACCACTTTATGATAAAAAATATACGATGTAGGTATTTAGTTCAAAGGATTGATATGGAAAAAATAGTGTATGTTCAAGTGTGTATGTAGTTTTAAACATATTATTAAAATCATATTTATTCTTGTCGCCTCCTAGTCCTGTCGCGTCTAGTAGCCTCCGTGGTGCAGTGGGAAACCGCTTGCTTGCGTACCGGGGGTCGCAGGTTCGAATCCTGCGGGGAGCAACAACTTTGTATATTTGTTCCTTACTGGCTAGGACAATGCAGGCTGGTCATCTGATTGTCTGTAAAGTAAGATGATCCATGCGTCGGATAGGCATATAAAAAGTTGGTCCTGCGCCTGACCTCTCCCCGGTCGTGTTGATCTTTCGTATCACTAAATTGTGAGAGGTAAAAGGAAGAAAGAGTGCACTTGTGGCTACGCAAGCATTTGTGCACTGGCTGATGGCTGATCTTGCGAAAGATTGGCCGCTGTGGTCGTATCGCTAAGTGGTCTAAATACGTATCAGTTAAAGAAGATGGCATTGTCTTTACGGAGCAGTTTGAAACAAATGCCGAACGAAGTCTTTTTATATTGTTCCAGACTTCAGCAAATGGAGTGCTAGGCGAAATTGAGGTACAAAAGTTCCTCCAACCTTCAAATTTTTTATATCTAAGTAAATCGCGTGTGTCATTGATAATCTTAATTAAAATATTATAATTATTTTCAGACATATCATTTTGGTAATCAAGCTCAGCCTGTTTTCTTTTCCTAACAGCATCTGTACATTCTTTATCCCACCAAGGTGGAGAAGGGAGTCTACTAGAACGATTCTTAGATTGAAAAACTTCATCAGCTACATCTATCAAGATATTAGTAAAAGCCTCAACATTTAAAGGAAAGCCAGGATAAGACTCTGAGAGTAAAGTAACCTTATGTTCAACTGAAGACCTATATAACTCCCATCTTTCTGAATCTAATTTATATTTGAAGCGAGGAGGTTTGGGTTGTGCTGCATTAAAAGGAACTTTATTATAAGGTAATGAGATTAAAATGGGATAATGATCACTGCCAAATGTTGATGAAAGAGTTTGCCAATTAGCTATGGACGCCAGATCAGTAGTACTAATAGATAGATCCACAGCACTTATTCCCTCATTTATAGAAGTGCGACGAGTGGGAGATCCTGTATTTAAAATGCATAAATTATGTGAATCTACAAGGTTCAGTATATTTTCACCATGAGCATTTGTTTGAGAACTTCCCCATGATCTGTGCTGAGAGTTAAAGTCGCCCAACAACATAAGTGGTTTAGGAAGATTAGACAAAATATTGCTGACTTCATTAAATATTTGTGCAGTTGGATGTGGAATATAAATAGATACAAATGTGATATTATTAACTTTTATACAAATTATAGAAAAACTGCTTGAATGGGAAGGAATAGATACAATTTGGTGTGGTAAATTAGTATGGACTAAAATAGCCACTCCACCATAACCATCAAATCTGTCTTCTCTAATGCATGAATATTTTGAAATTCTAAAATTATAATTAGGCTTTAACCATGTTTCCGATAAAGAAATTATGATTGGATTATATTTATTTATAAGATAAATTAAATCACTTTTTTTATTATTTATACTTCGACAATTCCACTGAATAATGTTTGGATGGTCCATTATTCAATTTATTTAGTGTAGATTCAAGTATTGGAGCTACGTTAGACGGTATAAATATATTATTTTCTGAAAGAACTTTTAACAATGTAATTATAATATTATCAACGGACACTTGACTGATTTTGTGATCAGGCTCAATTTCTGTTTGTAAGGCACAACCATTTGCAGAGGATGTTATATTATTATATTCATTTAAAAATTTATTATGTGAGGCTACATCATAGCCAGCCTTAAGGGGTGTATGAGTTTTGGCTTTTGAATAAACAGTTTTTTTATATGAAATATTTTGATTTGTCTGATTCTTTTGGTATCCTATTGACATTGATTTTGGGGAGCTAGATACTATATCAGCATATGGCCTAGATACCGGTTTATGCAGTCTAGCTGCCTCAACATAAGATATGCAATCCTCAGCCATAGATATTTTTATGTTCTTTTGCCTTAAGAACTCCGGGCAAGATTTCTTTGTAGCAAAATGGAAACCTGAACAAATACAACAAACAACATGGTCATCCTCCACATCACAAGAATCGCCTGTATGAGCCTGCCCACATTTAAAACAACGAGGTTTTCCCCGGCATTGTTGTTTTGTATGTCCATATCGACAGCAGTTATAACATTGGATAGTCGGGTAATAATATAATTCCACAGGTAAGGCATTGTAACAAACAAAAACACGTTTAGGCAAAACCTGACCATCAAATGTTATAACAACTGTCTGAGAGGGTTTCCAGGTGGCTGAACCATTAATAAAAACTTTAAAGTTAAGGCGTCTAACTTTTAGTATTTGTCCACACCCTATAGGAACGTTAATATTATTAATTATGTCATTATCAGCCCATTCCAGTGGAATGCCCTTAACTAAACCCATTCTAGTTATACTGAATGTAGGGATAAATGCTTGGAATTTGTTTAGTGTTAAGCCATCATATATAAGGAATGAATTAGCATCATTATAATTGGAAAATGATAAACTTACTATATTGCGGCCAATTCTCTTAACGCTACCATTTATAATATTTTTAAAATTGTTTTTTTGTAAGAAGTTTCCAAATGTTATGGGATGTAGTATTACATTATCATCAGGAGAGTGCTGAATTTTCTGCACATGAATAATATACGGTGCCAAGTCAGTCGAAGTAAATGTTTTTCTTCCAATCTGTGCCGATGTTTCTGTGACTTTGTGGGAAGTATCATTTCCCTTCAAAGTCTCAAAAGGTATCGGTGAAGATGTCGGAACCTTGAAGTCATTGCCAACATTGCAGTCAATATCTGAACAATTGCAGGACTCTCTGGATGGGTCAATAGCCATTTTATTAACTCTTTTTTTTTTAATGCAATGCTTGCATACTTTTTTTGCGTAGCTCCTCTTTCTGGGGTTTTTATTAGATGTGGAGCAATCGGTGTCCATACCTGACTCCGAATGCTCCACAGTTACAAACGCAGCGACCGGAGAGCCACCCCCAGGGTAGGCGGCTCGTTCATTTTCGTATAGAACTATAAATATGTACAAAAAACTTACCAACTAAGAGAAGGATATATACAAAATTAAATAATACTACTAACTACTATAAAACAAATCACTTTTAAACTAAATATTAATAAAATTATTTTTCGAAATGAAAAATACTCCCGCCACGACCAAGTTTCCCGCGCTTTTTCTCAACCATTAACTTATTATTTATTTATTACTTGATTGTCTGTAAAGTACTCAGAGTAATTAGAATGGAGCTAGTATCGCGTCGATTCGCCGAAGAAATTTTTCGTGGCACTTTTGAGGGGTGCGGGAGGCGAAGTAAACACACACAGATACAATTTCACGCATAACCACACTATAATAAACTCGCAACATATTCAAAAAGATACGCACACAAATAAAGAATGACCTGACCATATGAACAAAATTTGGCAGAGGGGTTAGCGCATCATGCTATCTCCAGTAGTGGTATTTCCTCTAAGGTAAAGTAAGATGCTCCATGCGTCAGATAGGTATGTAACGGCTTGTGCCGACAGTCTTGGTTTGACCGGCACCGTGAACACGCGACTGTAAACCTTACTGTAAACTTTATTCAATTATAATAGACATTTATATAAACAAGACTTCTTATTATTCTCCGGTCACCTAGCCATCCCAGTGGGCATATATAACCCACAGTGGTGACCTTAGTGCCGTGTCAAAAAAATCAGTTTTGGGTGAAATTTTATTATAATGGCAGAACCGGAAAAGAAGGAAGTGGAGTTAATTACTGTTACATCCCGGATACCAGACTTCTGGGAAGACCAGCCGAGATCATGGTTTATTCAAGCAGAGTCAGTTTTATATAACCAGAAACTATCGGATGCAGCAAAATATCATCTGGTTGTGGCCAAATTAGGAAAAAATGTCGTTCAGCAAGTCACCGACATATTACTAAAGCCACCGGAAGAAGGAAAATTTAACGCACTAAAAACGAGACTTTTGGCTATTTATGAGGAATCCGAAACTCGCCAGTTGCAAAAACTTATAGGCGAAATGGATTTAGGCGACCAAAAACCTTCACAATTACTGCGGCGAATGAAAGATTTGGCTCGCGATAAGATAACGGATGATACATTACTCCTGTTGTGGCAAAATCACTTACCAGCATATGTGCGAGCAGTTTTAGTAGTTACTGACACCAAGGACTTGAATACCCTAGCGTCAGTGGCCGACAAAGTCATGGAGACTACGAGGCAGATAAATGTTTCGGAAGTCGCTTCTACCTCATCCGATACTGCTACTCTTATAGCACAAATAGCGAAGATAAACGTCCGGTTAGACGAGATGCAGCAGCAGCATCGACGGCAATCGCGTTCGAGGCCCCAAGGTCGCTTCAGAAGGGCAGCGCGATCCTTTTCCCGTGGAAGAAACAGTTCTACACCACGCAATACAACAGCCCGTGACGATTGGCTATGCTTCTACCATTATAAGTTCAAGGACGCAGCGCATAGGTGTGTGCAGCCGTGCGCCTGGTCGAGGAAGCAGCAGCAGGAGCAGCAGCCGGAAAACTAGACGCCGTGCAGTTAGCAGCGGCGGACAGCTGCATAGGTACACAGAATTACCGCCTTAGTGTAAAAGATAGGATTACTAATCTTAATTTTTTAGTGGATACCGGAGCGAACATTTCTGTGCTACCGCGTAATAATGTAAGTACACGTAATTTAAGCAGTAAGTGTTCAGACTATACCTTATATGCCGCTAATGGAACTATAATTAAAACCTACGGTATTAAAAATTTAATTTTAGATTTAGGGTTACGAAGATCACTACGCTGGAATTTTGTTATTGCCGACGTAAGCCAGCCCATCTTGGGGGCAGACTTTTTAAAACATTATAAATTACTAGTCGATTTAAATTCTCGCAAGCTAATCGATCAGATAACCAATTTAAATGTTTTAGCTTCTATTGTGACCTACAGTAATTCTGTCAAAACTATAGACGAACGTCATCCTTTTTACGATTTATTAGCAAGGTATCCTGATATCACGAAACCTGTATCCTTTAAGGAGCCGCCTAAGCATTCTGTTTACCACCACATCGAGACCTGCGGTCCGCCAGTTCATGCCCGAGCGAGACCACTGCCACCGCATCGATTTGCCAAGGTAAAAGAGGAATTTAGAATTATGCAGGAGATGGGAATTTGTAGACCGTCGAAGAGTGCGTGGGCGAGCCCTTTACATGTAGTAGCGAAAAAAGATGGTGGTTTACGCCCGTGTGGCGACTACCGAGCGCTTAACGCAATCACTAAACCGGATAGATACCCGATACCAAGATTACACGATTTTACATATATTTTAGCAGGTAAAAAAGTTTTCTCACGCATCGATATTTGCAGAGCGTATCATTTTATAATGGTCGCTCCTAACGACGTAGAGAAAACCGCTATAATAACACCCTTCGGTTTGTTTGAGTTCCCTCGCATGAGCTTTGGATTGCGCAACGCAGCGCAGTGTTTTCAGCGTTTTATGAATCACTCAGTTTTGGAAGGTTTAGACTATTTATATACATTTATTGATGACGTAGTTATAGGTAGTGAAACTATGGAACAGCATAAACAGCACCTGCAAGAAGTTTTTGAACGTTTTGATAAATTCGGTATTACTATTAATTTGAATAAATGCTCGTTTGGCCAATCGAAAATAGACTTTCTGGGTTTTGAAGTTTCTACTGATGGTATTCGACCTCTTAAGGAGAAGGTTGACGCTATTAATGCATTTCCCAAACCGGAAACCGTCGATCAATTAAGACGATTTCTCGGAATGGTTAACTTTTACCGTTTACATTTACCACATGCTGTAGAGTATCAAATGGAATTAAATAAGTATTTACAAAACGCTAAAAAGAAAGACAAATCTAAAATTATTTGGACTGAGAAATCAAATGAAGCATTTAGTCAATGTAAATTAAGTTTACAAAGTGCACCTGGCTTATCGTACCCGAAACCGGATACTCCGCTTGCACTTATGACGGATGCATCTAGTAAGTGTGTGGGTGCAGTTTTGCAACATCGTGAAGGCAATGTATGGAAGCCGTTAGGTTATTTTTCCAAGAAATTAACACCTACTCAAGAAAAATATAGCACATATGACAGGGAATTGTTAGCTGTATATCTTGCTATTAAATACTTTCGCAACATGGTAGAAGGACAAAAGTTAGTCATTTACACGGATCATAAACCTTTAACATTTGCTTTTAGGAAAATAGGTAGTGACAACGAGTTACCACGTAGAGTTAGGCAATTATTATTTATAAGTGAGTTCTGTACAGACATCAAGCATATCCAGGGTGATAGCAATGTCGTAGCAGACGCGTTGTCACGAGTCGAAGCCATTACCGTTCCCACTGTATTAGATTACGCCGATGTCGCGCAAGTACAGCGAAGCGACGCGCAGCTCGCTGACCTACGTAAGCAGTCCGGTAAATGGAATTTCAAGGAGGTGATATTACCAGGTCATGATATACCTATTGTTTGCGAAATGTCTACACATACAGCCCGACCTTACTTACCAGAAAAATTTAGACGTTTAGCTTTTGATTCTATTCATAATTTAAGTCATCCAGGAATTCGTACTACTCGTAAATTATTAACTAAAAGATTTTTTTGGGTTAACATGAATAGAGACGTAAATAATTGGACAAGAGCATGTAATGACTGTCAACGTGCAAAAGTACATAGGCATGTAAAATCCGAAATTAAACATTTTCCTTTAGCAGAACGATTTACACACATTCATGTTGATATTGTAGGCCCGTTGCCAATATCTTTGCAAGATTATAGATATCTCGTAACGATAGTAGACCGTGCAACCGGGTGGCCGGAAGCCTTTCCTGTGAAAGATATCACCGCTGAAACCGTATCAAAGGTTATTTTCGAAGGTTGGATAACACGTTTTGGCTGTCCCGTTCAACTTACCAGTGACCAGGGCAGACAATTCGAAAGTAATGTTTTTAAAGAACTTATGAAGTGTTTAGGTATCGATAAGAGTCGTACCACACCGTACCATCCTCAATGCAATGGCATGGTTGAGCGATGGCACAGGTCTCTTAAGACCGCACTTATGGCTAGATTAAATTCTAAGACTTGGGTAGAGGAATTGCCAATAGTATTATTAGGACTTCGAGCAGCACCGCGCACCGATACTAGTGTAAGTGCCGCCGAGTTGACGTATGGACAAACCCTTAGATTACCCGGAGACTTCTACGAAAAAGACACCAAGATATCTAATTATAGCCAGTACGTAGAAGACCTCCGCGCTATGATTCGTAACATTAAACCTAAACCGATAGCACATAAGGATAGTCGCACAGTATTTGTATACCCAGAATTAAATAATTGTACTCATGTTTACGTTCGTAATGATTTAGTAAAAAAATCGTTACAACCACCCTATGATGGACCTTTTAAAGTTCTTGAAAGAAAAGAAAAAATTTACTTATTGCAACTACCTAATCGTGTAGTATATGTTCCAATAGATAGGTTGAAACCAGCCTTTACCAGCGATTCAGGTAGTGCACACGAAGATATTCCGCAGCAACGTGACTCAGGAGTAGCGGTTAGCGATAGTAACCCGCTCCGCTACACCACGCGTTGCGGCCGAATTAGTAAAAAGCCCGTACGTTTTAATTTGTAAGTGTAGTTGTAAGTGTGCAATATCATTGCTATAGGATAGTTTTAGTATAGGTAGACAGTGCAAATCATTTGCAATTCATTTCGCATAGCAACACCACATCAGTATATATTATTATAAATTCATATATATATAAAGTTAAAATGGGAAAAACACTTTCTAAAGAAGAAATAGTCATTGCTCAAAACGCGGCGACAGCAAATATTCAGGATAATATCTGGACCAGCTATTTCAGTTGGAGCTTAGTTGGATTATTAATCATAACAATAATCATGTATTTTGTATTTCGTCGCTGTACTGGTAGAGCTAAAAAATGGCTCGAGCAGCAGGTCCAATCTATACATGTACAAGCCGCGGAAGCTGTGCAAGCCGCGAGGGCTAGCTTTCGCAGAGGGAGAGGAGAGAATAGCTCAAACTCCAGTTCTCATAAGCCTGCAACCAAGTTTGAAATAGCATGAGTGCTAAGTGTTTCAAAAAACGTGTTGTGCGGATAACTAAATTGACAATTGTCTGGTATTGTGAATCATTCTCTGTTAGAATAAGGTAATGTTATTACGTTTTTATTTTATAAGGTTACTAACATAATATTATGCAACCTGCGTTAGTCTTAGTTGCAGAGTATATTGTATATTTTCTAAACAATGCCTGTTTTTTATTACATTTTTATTGTTTCTCTTTCTTTTTATATAAAAATATAGGTATCCAGTAATAAAATAAATGAATATATATTGATATCGTATTAAAAAAAAATGTTTTCAAATAGTTTTATATTTTATTTAACATTGTTTACATTTTTTTACAGATATTGTATGAGTAATTGTTGTTTTGTTTATTTTTTTTTGTGCGTAGTTCAAATTTTTTTTAAATTGTATTCCTTTAGATTTTAAGTAATTAAGTCAGAAAATAATGTATTATTTTTTTTTTAAAGGGGGGAATACTGTAACGGCTTGTGCCGACAGTCTTGGTTTGACCGGCACCGTGAACACGCGACTGTAAACCTTACTGTAAACTTTATTCAATTATAATAGACATTTATATAAACAAGACTTCTTATTATTCTCCGGTCACCTAGCCATCCCAGTGGGCAAATATAACCCACAGGTATGTAAAATGTTGGTCCTGCGCCTGGTCTCTCAACGGTCGTGTCTGTTTTTCGTCCCGTCGTATTTTGAGAGGTAAACGGAAGCAACTAGACATATTTAATCTGATTAAACTTAAAGCTTAAACAAGCCAAGTAAGTCGTATTAAGCGACGAAGTTAAAAAGATGTCCTGATTTTTCATGAAACATCAAGGTTACCCTCTTAGAAAGGGAGATTCGACCTCAATGAAAGGGATAGTGTTGACCTCAGTCATGTATTTGGGAGTGTTTTCTCCACTTTGACCCTATATCTTCATGGTCTTGACCCTTAATTTAGCAAAGAGTATAAAACAAACGACACTTAAAGTTAGTATAGAAAAATAGTAACAAAAATCAAAATACTTCAGTTCTCCAGAAAATGTATGCTGTGGCATTACATTGTTAGTCATATTCTATTGAATAGTCTTTATTCAAATATTTGGCTATAAAGCTTTATCTAGCTCTTTATTGATAAGTGTGCATATAACATTGAAGTGTTCTCTCGATTTCTCCAGAATCCCATCATCAGATCTTGACCTGATGACTATGGGCATTTCAAACAAAAATAAATCCAAATCGGTCCAGGCGTCTCTGAGTAATCGGGAAACATCCATAAACAAAGATTCCAACCCATCGAGAACCTCCTCCTTTTTCGAAATCGGTTAAATAATAAGCTGTATCGACTATCGATCAGGCAATTTCTCAAGAATAGTATCATGTAAGCCTGATACAAGTCAGCTTGTTACCCTCATAACTTAGCCAACCTCACTCTAAACAGTTTCTGATTAGGCAAGCATAGACCATATTCTTGGATAAACTAAATTTAATAAAGGCCACTCAAGCCTTTGGCCTCAAGCCAGCGCAACAGCTGGCCCATACGATGCATAATAAAAACAAGACAGGCCAAATATATAATATCTTTGGGAGCAGAACAGGTGAATTTATTTCCGAAAACGAATTTTATTGAGGTCGAATTTTGTACACACGTAAACGCCATTTTGGCAATCGCATCTCGTGAAGAGATTATGTGCGCACTACCGTAAGCCTCTGGTACATAACGTGAAATTACTTGCTTTTTAGACCGGCGATCACGGGCTTGAATCCTGCAGGGAGCAAAAATTCTTTTTAGGGTTCCATTCCTCAAAGGTAAAAAAAAGGAACCCAGGTGAGACTTCGTCTGTCTGTCACACCTATATAATTATGTATTTCAAGAACCACTGATACTATCGATTTGAAACTTGGAATAGTTTGAGATCTTACTTACCCAACCCCCTTACAAATGAAATTTTCTTTTATTTATTTTTATTTTTCTATTGGGGTCAAAATTGGACATCAAAATTTCAAAGTGAGACTACTATATCGAGTGGGGTAGCATATGAAAGGGTTTCATTTGCACATTTCAAAAATTTTTTTTTGGTTTGTTTTGCGTAGCTTTTGGCTTATTAATCAAAAATGACAAAAAATAATTGTATCTCCTTAACAATGAAGTTTGTGGAGTGAAAAATGAAAATGTGAAATAACAGACAAGTCGCACGATAAGGGTTCCTTTAGTACCTTTTAGGTATGCAACCCTCATAACCTATTAAAGGAATGATTCCATTCATAACATAGTTTCAAATAAAGTTTTAATGCTCCAAAAAGCAATATCCTAAATCCTAACCCTTAGAGTCATATTAAACCTTAGTACTTATCCCGAAAGTTCGGAAATACCGTACTTTAATAAATTTCCCAAGTTCAAAATAAACAGCTGTTGCGAATTTCCACCAAAATTCGTTAATTGTTACATCCATAATGATCCAATTTATAATTATTTTGTAACTGTTT
This sequence comes from Furcula furcula, assembly GCA_911728495.1. Lineage (NCBI taxonomy): Eukaryota > Metazoa > Arthropoda > Insecta > Lepidoptera > Notodontidae > Furcula > Furcula furcula. Next base: position 3,019,124 of record OU452264.1, on the reverse strand, counting down.
AAATCTATCTTTGTCGGATGGAAATTTTTACATAATAATAAAAATAATAAGGGCAAGTGGCCAAGATCAACCAACAACTTGCTTTGTAATACTGCCTTGTGACGTCAGAGGTATCGTAATAAAGGTATGTATATATCTTACTATGACTAGGTGGTAAGTACAAGGAACCGTCCAGGTAGGTAACGCCGCAGTGTCAGATATTCTGCCGCCAAGCAGCAGTGTGTAAGCATTGCTGTGATCCGGCGTGAAGGGCACTGTAGCTGGTGAAATTACCGGACACAAAGACAATATATCTAATTTCTTAAGGGTCGGCAACGCGCTAGTGATTCTTCTGGTGTTGCTAGCGTCTATAGGCTGCGGTGACTGGTTACCATTAGGAGAGCCGTACGCTTGCTTGCCACCTTGTTATTAAAAAAAGAAGTACCAGAACCTGATCTAGTGAATAGCCATATTACGTTTACTGGGACCGATCTATCGTAACAGACAGGACTATTGTCACCAATAAGCCTGATATTGTACTGATAGATCGCACCATGGATAAATCATTTATCCATGATCGCACCAAGCGTCGTGCGACTTGCATTGTAGACGCCACTGTCTAATCTATGTAAGTCCTTGTTGGTACCAAAATTTCACGTTAGTGCACCTATTATGTCCCTAATTTGTTTAGATATTTTAACAATTGAACCCCATAGTCCATCCCTGTGCTGGAAAAAGTTGTTTAGGCCTGTCGCATCTTTCCATTCTTTCGCTTATTCATTCCTAGCATTTATGCTTGGTGATATGTTCCATACGTAATGTCCCCACAAATGGTTCAGGTGTACAAATACCTATAGTGGAATATAATAATAATACCAGCCACCAGCCAGTGTTTTGTCCCACTACTGGGCACGGGCTTCGCCTCCAGATGAAGGGGCTAAGGCCATAGTCCACCACGCTGACCAAGTGCGGGTTGGCGGACTTCACACGTCATTCGAAAGCTAGTTAGGCTTTCTCAGCCATGCATGTTACCTCACGTTTGTTTTCTTTCACCGAAAGTTAGTAACAATCGCACAGAGACGATTTGCACATGATTAATTAAAGAAATCAGAGGTGCGAGCCGGGGAAGTGGACTACTTCATGACCAAATAACATATAGGTATTATTATGACAATCTGTAGAAAGAGCGATTTTCTAATGAATCTGACGCATTTCCGTGAACAGAAAACACATATATCTTTGAAAGTGCGAAAAGGCGTGTCTGTATAAATCTTTCTAGTAACAAAGGTTTCTCTCCATTCGGTTTATTATCCACGGTTAGTGGGTTCGAGGCGTGGCTAGCGGTCGTTTGTAGCGGTAATAGGTTCGATTCCATCTAACATTGTTGAATTAGATTCATTTATGTTCGGAATTTTTAGAATGACTCTTGGGTCCAACTGGGGAAGAATTTCCATCGGAGATTTCTTAGCTCAACCCCGCCCTTCTAAACCCCGCCTTTTGTTCAGCACTGAACGTGTTTCAGCTGCCAATGGTGTTGAATTATGAAGGTTTCTTGGGCGGGGTCTGTCCAAGGAAGGCACCACCGCAGTGTCAGATATTCTGCCGCCAAGCAGCAGTGTGTAAACATTGCTGTGTTCCGGTGTAAAGAGCACTGTAGCTTGGTCATCGGGCTGCAGGGACTGAACAACCAATGTTTCGGGGACGAGCGGCAGTGCAATTCAGCTTTCTGTAGGTTGGCGGGTCGCTTGCCATCAGGCGAACGTCTTGCTTGTCTCGTCAGTAGGTGGAATAAAAATACATAAAAGATTTATAAGTCCTTAGGAGCAGACCGGCCAAAACGCTTAAAATTTTCATTAAAAAGTTATTATCCGTGTAAAGTCAGTAGAAAGTGCGTACTTAGAACGTATCTAAGACACCTACAAAAAATATGAACTGTTGACCGTAGAAGATTGTTAAATGATGTAATGCCAATTGGTGTCTTTACAGCTCTTTGTATATTTTGTTTAGAAGACATGATGCCGCAGATAGACAGACATGAACAAACATATAGGCTCTAAACTTATACTCCTTTCCTTCTTTCCCTTCCTTTCCTTTTATATATATATTTTTCCTTTTTTTCCTATAAGGCTAGAAGAATAATAGTTTGTGATTATGATTCTAATACAAACCACAAAACAAGTACCTATTGTAATAAAAATAATAGTCACAAAAATAACGTTGCTATGATCGCGATAACAGTTACGTAACGTTATTAAAGTTATGAATTATTATAATGCCTATTATTGCTATTCCCGGGTACCCTAACGTGAGTCTAGAAGTTATGATAATAGCTCAAGTATCTCAGTAGAAATGGAGGAGTAAATGGAGTAGGAACATGAATAAATTTGTACTCTAATAATACATTTTTATGGTTGATTCAATTTTGCCTAACGTGTAAATAAATAAACTATATTTAGAATTATAAAAATCGAAAAAGGCACGACTGCGAGCAAACAAAATGGTCTTATATTACATACGTATTATATATACATAAAAGTATACATATATATTTCAACTTGTTTGATACCCATATTGATGTTTTTAGAAGTAAACAAAAATACAAAATGTGGCTGACTATTTTGAACAAATAATAATAATTTGAGAATGGTCTCCTGATGGGTGATCACGGTTATGTTGTGATCGGGTACTGTTCGTAGTATTATGTATCGGTAGGTATACAACACTGAACTTATCTGCGGTGGCTGAATAGTCCGTGATAGATATTCACTGCCAGGCAGGATACACTGTAGACCAGCTCGAAGCAGGAAAGTAAAACGGTTCACACGGAGGCACCATAAGATATATTGTCCAAACACAAGATAGTTATTGTAGCATAGCTACATTGTTTTAAACTCATTTCGGTAATAAATAAGTAAAAGACAGCTGTTTTAGCAGGACGTTGAATTACGCCTATAAAGGTAGTAATGGCATAGTAATCTTACTTATTAATTAAAAATTTTTGACTATGCGTTTTGTTTTAACATACGGCCCTCCTATATTGATTGGGGAATGCTATGTTCTTATTTTAGTTATTTCTGGTAATAGGCGATGAAAGCTGCATCAGGCATTCTTATTATTTTCATTGATAGAACCATAGGTAATATTTAGATACCTAGGTAAGAATCACTTTTTAATAGGGGGTATTTGATTTAAAATAGGCGGAGTCTACCGAGGGCGAGACGATGCGATAAATGCTCGGTACCCGATAACTAAAAGTGACGTCCAATAAGAGGCGGCCACCGAGTTAGGTACTGGCTTTTCTAGACGGTTCGACGCCATCTCCACTCGATAGGTTTCGTTTTTGACTCAGTAGTTGAGCCAGCCATTGCCATCTGAGCTGAGCGCCGATCACCACTTCAATTGTATTGTATTTTCTGTCAACGGTTTTGTTATATAGTGCAACTATAGTAACAGTCTATTAAGTTAGAATATATATAAATTCGAAGTGAACCCAGTATTTACTGGTAAGTTGTTTAAATTCTGTAATCGCTGCTGTAGGATTTTTTAATTGTAATCCTTCCATATGTGAATAGGTACTATTAAGCCTATGTTTTACTTTATATTGTTAGGGTGTACCTTTTATTCCTGTAGACGTCTCCATGATGAGGCAGCCTCCACCAACTGAAAGCTGGTTAGGAGGGTGTCGCATTAGGGAACGGCGTCTACAGGAACGCTTATGTGGCGTTCCAGGGTTCTTCCTTCGGGCGAAGTTTCTACTTTCGGGCGAAGAGTTTTCTACCTTTCGGGCAAGAGGGTTCCCCCTTCGGGCGAAAAGCTTCGCATTTTTCCGGCCACAAGTTCGTGGCTGTGTTGCTGACGACCGGGTCTAGTCCAGACTCCGCATCCGTGGCGTGCCTGGCCTCTCCAAGGAGAAGGAGGACGCCGAAGACCGCGGGAATCGCCGTTGCGTTCCCTAACGACCCCTAGTTAAGTTACAGCTATTTTTGTTATACGTGCGAACAAGCTAACAAGTAATCGACCCCCCCCTGTAACGTAACTTTCTTCTTATTTTACGTATTTTTAATAAATTTGTGTAGCCCTCTCTTAGTGTTTTATTTCTTGTGCTCGCCGACTAGGCTACACTGGCGCCCAACGTGGGGCACGAACCCACGACCCTGAGATTAAGAGTCTCATGCTCTACCGACTGAGCTAGCGACAGTACACAGTTCAGGAGAATTCACACACAATAGAAGGAGAAAGTTAACAGTAAAATAAGCGATAGCACAAAAGATAAACAATAATTAAGATGATAAAAGCGACTCGTAAATACAGCAGTATGCGCGGTGCAATACGGAATGTAAAGTATTATTGAGTTACTTCTACCCGCAATTGGTAGATGCGCGCGAACGGTTCTGCTGTTAAGGTGTGATTCCACTGCACCATAACCGACTGAATAATAAGGTGGTGTGATGGTTTGTGGAATCATGTAGATGTTGTAAATAAATATTTTGTGTGTGTATATATATTATAAGTGAATATTTGTGTATATAAATAATTATAAATAATATATATGTGTAAAATGTAGTATTTGTATTGTGAATGGAAGAATGTGTGTAATGAATGAGGGTGATGTAAATAAATTATGTGGGAGTAGCCCACAATAATATTCTGGGAGAATCCATACACGGTCATCTGATCCCAAACTAGGCAGAGCCTGTACCATGGGAACTAGACAACTGGTACTAATACTTATATATATTTTTTTGTACATACACACTTGTATAGATAAAAACATCCAGAAACTTGGTGGGAATCAAACCCACGAACTATTGGGTAGCGGCCAGAGTGTAACCAACAGGCCAAAAATATATAGCCTATATCAATCCCACAACTTAGTCCAATCTAACTACATATTGTAAGTCAAAACACATCTAGCCATTTAGGATGTAGGCTGTAAGCCGTGCCAAAGAAATAGATATACCTACATACATACCGTAAATCATCGATATACTATAGTATATCAATGCCGTAAATACACAATACTCTCGAATAATAATACCCCTTCTTCTGGGGTATTAAGGCAAAGAGCATTAAATAATGAAAATATTAGGGGTTAAAGTACGAAAATGTCAAAAAATGTATGAAGTTACAAGGTTACGTTGTTAAATTTTGATGAAGTGTCAAATATGATCTACTAAATTGGCCCTACTTTATTAGGTGGTATCAAATCTTACTAGGAACGTAAACAGCCCAGTATGATACAATTTGATTCCTGGAATACGCGAGATATAAGTATTCCATTAGAGAAAACCATTCAAAAAATTTAAATGAGATTATTGTAAGTCTCGTACATTAAAATGTACATATACTAGTATGCATACGTACATACACACACCACCGAAAAATATAACACTTATTCCGACACGGACGGGTAAAAATAACAAGTTCCTCAGAAAAATAATACCGTGAAAATAATTTGAATATCATTGCTTTACGTTACGTTACCCCCGCGATGAATTACGCCGTAGATTATCATTTGTGGGTGCAACCATCCGTGGTAAGGTCGAGTCGAGGGCTGTACCCTAGCATTTAGAGTAATATCAGACGAGCGATTTGCGAGCGGGTTTCCACTGAGGCGATCTGTCATCTTAGTCACTCGTGTGTGCGCGCGTACTGGATACTGGATACGCGTACGCGCGTGTGGATGTGTATCACTATGCTTACGGATATTTTACTAAATTCGTTAGTAAGCATTACTGATACACATTCTAAGTTAGTATGTCTTCTGTCTGTTGGTAATTTAGACCTAACAACAAAGTTTTTATTTTTACTTTATACTAGAACCAAGATAATAATCACGAACAAAATGACATGCTGCAGCATGCAGTGCATCATAACTTTAAGACTAGTATTTATATCATCTTTGTTTAAGACTAAAATAAGGCTTAGAGCATTTACAGATGATTTGAAATAAGAATTCAAAGAATCATGTCCAGTTTTGACCTGAAATTTTTCTGACGCGTCTAGTGATTTATAATATCTTAAAAAATTGCTTATTTTTTGCTTAATACGTATAGCTAAATTGAATTTTTAATTAAAGCCATAAAAAAACATTATTTAATAAGTTTAGTATTCTCAATCTTAGAGTAAGGATCTATGGAGAGATAACACATTCTTTCTCACTCGCACAAGAAAAGAATGCATTTATATAGGTTACATGTGATAGAAAGAAACAGAGCATATGATTTATTTGGAATGACAGGCTGTCATTAATGTCATTTGTATGACGTTTTGTACTGTTCTGTGGTTCGTTTGCTTTTGTACTCTTGTACTGTGCGAGTTTGGATTTCCTAATATTTTAATTTTAGATTAGATTAAATGGATACGAATTTAGTGCTTTTAGATTGAGATCAAAGACGTTATCGCTCTTGTTGGAAAGAGTTATGGAGCCTTCTACGAGATTGCTTTGTTTAAACTGGAACATACTTAAGTGTCAATACGTTTCGGCGTTATCGGCTCTTTAGTTAGATAGCAGTACCATCTCGCTAATTAGCACTTGGATATCTCCAGTAATAGTAAGTATAATAACAAGAAAGTACCTAACGGTTTAGTATCCTGGCAACGGACGTTTGTGTTATGATTGTTTCTTCACAAAAGGATTGATATTCAGAAGTAGCAAAGTACACACATCAAAAGTGTCTAGGGATCAAGCATTTTTAAGCGGATTTCTTGAGATTGAGATGTGGCTTTGTAATAAATTTATGATTTTATAAATTTATATGGATCCTTTTTGGTGCATTTCATAATTTGAATCAGGAACTGTGAATCAAATTCGAGTAAAAGATGAAAATCAGCTGTCAATATTTTCCCTATAAAAACATACAACGCATTGAAGACATTATTAGTGCTACTGTTTCCGTACTACTGATTAAAACCAACGTTATTATGGAGCGGCGACGTCATTTAAGCAGGGAAGAAATGCTCAGAGCCGTGGGAATGATAGAAGCTGGTTCCCGGCAACGTACTGTGGCTTTAGCTCTGAATACAAGTCAGAGTGTTATCAGTCGACTTTGGACACGTTACCGAAGCACTGGTACCGTGGCTGAGCGCCATGGAGGACGGTATCGCTGCACCACACGGAGACAAGACCGATATATTCAAATCTTAACTCGAAGAGCTCCAACAATAACTGCCATGATGTTAGCCGTGAGGCTTCATCACTCTTCAGGGAACTTAATTAGCGACCAAACAGTCAGAAACCGCTTGCATGAAGTGAACCTTCATTCCCGAAGACCGCTACGGGTACCACCTATAGCAATGCACAATCGTAGGATTCGATATCAATGGGCTCTTGAACACAGAAATTGGGCAGAAGAACAATGGCGTTTCGTGTGCTTTTCTGATGAGTCTCGTTTTGGTATGAGACCGGATACAAGACGTATACGACACTGGAGAACCCCTGGACGCCAACAGCGATTAAAATCCTGCCAGGAAGTCCATCCTTATAGTGGTGGAACCATCATGGTATGGGCGGGTATTTGGATCGGCGGAAGAACTGAGTTGATTTGGATCAGAGGCAACCTCAACGCTCAAATTTATGCTGAGACGATTGTATCAGACGTCATCGTTCCTCTACAAGTGCAAATCGGTCCCTTATTTCAGTTAATGCATGATAATGCACGACCGCACACCGCAAGAGTTGTAAGACAGACTCTCGCCGCAGCTAACATCAATGTCCTGCCCTGGCCTGCCCAGTCGCCAGACTTGAACCCGATTGAGCATGCATGGGATATGCTACAGAGAAGAGCTCTGCCGAATATGGAGGGTATCCAGTCGCAAGAAGACCTTTTTTTGTTGTTGCAACGAACATGGGCGGCCATTCCACAGCGTGATTTGGATGAACTCATTTTGAGTATGCCAAACCGATGTTCTTGTGTTGTTAGTGTTCGCGGTAGAAACACGGATTATTAATTGTTTTAGTTACCCAATAAAATTTTAAAGAAAACTGTTATTTCAGTCTTTTTTTCGAACTTTTGTGTTAGCGGTTCAAATGTCAAAAATCCCTTTATTAGGAAAATGGTAAATTTCTTTATTAATGCAAAGGTGACTTGGTTTATCGTTACTGTGACAAACGAAAACACTTTATTTGATGAATCCTTAAAGAAAATTTTAATTAATATCAATCAGGAGAAAAGTTATTGCAAAAATATATGTTGATCCCTATACACTTTTGATGTGTGTATATTTTGAACTAGTACTCCCACTGACCGAATGCATTATTAGTTTCATTAGATATTCCCCTGTTTTTTTTAGACAGCTGTTTTAATCAAAACATGTACATAATATACATAATTCCATTGTAGGCTTCAAAATCTCTTCTTTTTCACTTACAATTGATTTGTTTTTCAGATAACAGAAAATGATTACATTTGTGAAACCTGCTTTGATGTATCCATACAGCCTATTAATCCTTTTATTTTATTCATGGAAACAATGAGTGTGATCCATCTACTGTTTCATCTCGCTGTGCATGCTTGAGCATGAGCTCAAGCATGCCCTGTTTGTGGTTGATCATCAAAGTGGTCCACATTCTCAAGGAAAACCTATCGAGCCTCACAATAAGGATGGTCAACTTAATAGAAGTTTGTCTTTACACTAATCATATACCCGCAATAGGCAATGAGGAAAATTCACTTATCAGAGGCAAAATAAAATCATATCTCAAGAAATCAGTACTATGTGTACATTTTGACAGCAAACGGTATTAATGGACGAGAAGGCATTATAGAGTTATTGCTGCAACTTCATTGTAGGATATTGCAGTGTAGGTTATTGTGCATGTGTTATGACGTTGGTGTGGTTTTTATGTTGGACCAGGCATGAAACCAACATTGTGGCTCCAGCTGCATTTTTAGATGAATTGGTTGTAGGAAAATCATCAAATAAATAATAATAAATCAAATCCTGTTTTTATTTAATTTCCCTGTCCTCTTCAAAACATGTAGAAGGCAGCTCTATTTGCCTTAATGCCCAGGAATTGGGTTATGTTTTTAGAGAGTAGGTATGTATGTAGGTATACATACGGCTTGATGGACTTCAAGTTAGGTAAGTATATGTTGTTGGATTCGTCTTAATTGTAAGAGTGACATAGGCTGTTATATTTATATATATATATATATATATATGGGTATATATTATATTATTCCAAAAAAATTAATAGGCCTGTTGGCACTATTTTGCATTTTCTTTACTACCAAAAACATCCAATATGGGTATAATGAAAGGTCTTAACGAGACAAATTGAAATATATGTACATGTGTCCACATTTTATGTACTTATAATGTAATTTAGGCCCATTTTGTTTGTTCGCGGTCGGGCTCTGTTCTTTTATATAATTTATACTTGTTTCATTATCTATTTAATTGTATTTGGTCGATATCGTGATGAACCAGAGGTTACTTTATCAGCTGTCAAACTATCTGACAACTGGTATAACCTCAAAAACTTTTTTACTTAATAGCATTTTTCCCTGGCCTCCAAATGAAAAGATAAATAGTTATTGTGTTATTATAGATAATAACTATTTTTATACATGACTAGTTATAGGTAGACGCGACCTATAAAAAAAATCAAGTGACAGGTCAATCAATGTATGGAGAGTGGGCATGATTCTTTAAATTCGTAAATGCGCTCTCACATCGATTCTTCGAGTCGTCGAGTAGTTTTCGGTGAAGGAAAATCTCGTGAGGAAACCTGCATGTCTGAGAAAGCCTAACTAGCTTTCGAATCGACGTGTGATGTCCACCGACCCGCACTTGGCCAGCGTGGTGGACTACATTATGGGCTTAGGCTATCCCAAGCCCTTTCATCTTGAGGGGAGGCCCGTGTCCAACAGTAGGACAAAACAAGGGTTGATATTATTATTATTATTTTATTAAGATTATTATTATTTTTACATTTGTTACAATTAAAATTATATCGATGAACCAAAGGCTTTTTTCAGTAGCAGAGCAGACGATCCAGCTGTTTCTCTCTTAAAAATATTGTTTCAATATGGCTCAAGAGAAGTGAATTGCAATAGAATTTGTTGTTATTCAGTTTAGACAAATTTGCAGTGCAGTTTATCTACCGCTCGTCTAGCCTAGAGCCTAGTAATTTCACCGGCTACATTGCCCTTCACATCGGAACAATGTTAACAGATTGTTGCTTGCTGAATATTTTACTTATAATTGGAGAATGTGACGTCGCACGTAACGAACGTTTTGTCCGTCCATCTCGCTGCAAACACGTTCGCGATCGCTAGTGTGATGTCGCCTTTATCCGCTATCGATCCGATTATAACTCGTTATTTTGTAAAATTGACGATGCCTTCCCTTTTGATACGAATGTTTTTGAAGGAATTTATTTGTTAGTACAGTTGGCTATGTGAATGGATTTTTTTTTGTATTTGTTTACGGGGACCTAGGAGATGGAATAACACTATTTAGTGTAGCCTCCATGGCGCAGCGGGAAACTGTGCTTTGTAAACTGGAGGTCACAGGTTCAAATCACGATCTTATATCCAATCAGATTGCGGGAGTAAAGAAAGAGAGAGTGCACTTGTGTCTACACAAGCTCTTATGCACTATAATATCTCCCGCTTAGATGGCTGATCGTGTTAAAAAAAATGGTTGGCCACCGTGGCCGGATCTGAGAACATTATTATCTTTGTATAGGACTACACCCATCTCTTCCCGTTGGGTGTTCGTAAGAGGGTAAAACAAGAAGACGGGCAGCTGCGTCTTTCTATTGGATTACCTACCACCTATACTGCGATCCCCAAGCCGCCTGCCAAGCGTGGGGATTATGGCAACCCCTCCCTTCCAAGGGGGAGGCCTTGGTTCAGCAGTGGACGGCCTTCGGCTGCTGATGATGATACTACACAAGTCAAGATGATCAAAGCGAGTAACGAAATAGAAGGGTCTAACAGGGAAGAGAGCACGAGGAAGACCCAAAACGTTGGAAAGACGAAATAGAAAAAGATGCGGGTAAAAATTGGAAGGATATAGCAAGAGATAAAAATAAATGGAGACAGTTGGAGGAGGCCTTTACCCGAAACGGGGCTGTGACTTATTATAAAAAAAATATTGCATGTAATCAACTAACCATTTGTAAAGTCAGTGAGTAAAAGGCTTTACATTATATACAGGGTGTAAGGGACATCTTACCGAAAACCGATACCAGGGATCCAGTACATGATTCTGAACACTCTAGTGTTGAAATTTTTCATCGTCTTTTTCATGAATTTCCAAAAAAACAAAACACTTTTTCAAATAAAATTAGTATAATATCATTATTGGTATGATAATAAAGCATAATTTTAATTTAAAAACAATAAATTAATTATTTGTGGAAAATTTATTTAATTATTTATTTATTCTTTATGCACTAAAACAGTACATAGGCAATTAATTATTATTATTTTAGAAAATTAGCAATGTAATTTGAGAAATAAATATAATTCCGCATATATTCATTACATGCTCGAAAATTAATAAGTCAGTCATTTGGCATTTTCCATATAAATGGTTTCTGTAATGTTGTAACGGACATTATTTGACATGTTATAATTTTTTTTTCGGTACGATGTCCCTTACACCCGTTATACTACACAAGTCTCGTTACGTTACCTTTTGGGTGTCCGGGAAAGAAGCTCTTCGTACGGACAGTCGTTGGGTGTCCGTAAGATGCGACTAAGGGAAAACAAGAAGACGGGCAGCAGCGTGTTTCTATTGGATTACCTACCAGCCACCTATACTGCGATCACCAAAACGGTTGCCAAGCGCGGGGATTATGGCAGCCCCTCCCTTCTTAGGGGGAGGATGCAGTGGATGTGTTTCGGCTACTGATGACACAAGTCAGGTAATGTAATAACACCTTGAATCTGATAATTCTGTGTAACGACCAAATTATACCTACTGCCTCCTTTAGTTGAGTTTAACTACTTGGAAGGACACTTAATGGTTAGGGGTTTACCCAGAAAGTTAACATGTTTAACATGTACTTAGTTTAATTATGCTAGGGGATGTGGTGACTACCACGTAACGAGATAGATGGCGCTGTAGTAAAGATGACGTTCCACGAACAGTCTTGAATCGCGCTAGTGAAGTTTCAACGATACGTGTGATACAGGTTATTTTTTTATTCAGTGCGTATATTTTTATTACATTGTTGGCTACCACCACACAGATAGTGGCCGACAGTTCAAATCCGCACTGTTCCAATATCTGGCAAAAACCATCGGCACAAACGGACCACTGCCTACCACTACCACTCAGCATGTAATGGACTTGTTGAGCGGTTTCACAGGCAGCTCAAGGCATCCATTACATGCCACGCTGACCAAAACTGTTTAAGGGTTATTTACAACTATCGGAAATTTCCGTTTTTAAATCCGATGACAACATTTCCGGTGATTACGCTGTAAAAACTTGTTAGATTAGACTGGTTCTGGAGTGGAGATCATGAACCGGAAAACGTAGCATAGATCCCTGTGACCAGGTGGAGTGATGATATACGCAAATCAGTTGGCTGCTGTGACTGCATGAGGAGAGCCGAAGACCGGACTCAATGGGGTGTATTGGAGGAGGCTTTTGTTCAGCAATGGACTATCGTATCGTTAATGAAGTCTTGAATAGCATTAACAAGATATCACCGGAAATATTTTCATCGGATTCGACAACGGAAATTTCCGGAGGTTGTGAATCTCTACATTTCTCTGACCTATATTTAAGATGACTTAATTTTTTAGTCTATATTTTATCTTTTGCATCTAGTAGGTATCTTTTGTATCAAAGATTAAGGAATATTATATGTAGATGGTGAGGTACTTACCAAGTGCCAAGGACAGCACTATCAGTGCCGGCGATGTCATTGACCTGCCGGCCGGAAGGGCCGCCCGCCCGCATTCGTGTTGATGCCGGCAAAATCATCAATATCGCTATTTAGCAATACATTTCACAGGTCCACTGTGACTTTTCACTGATATTTTTTCACAGACTACAGTTACTGGTATTTCCGTCACTATAATTTATTCTCTTTGGATCATATTAGTATAGTACTGGCATGTTATTTTGGATCACTAGTAATAATTGCACTGTTATCTAGTCATTAATATTTTGGTACGTCACTAGTATCAAAGTTTTTTGATATTTTACGTATCTAGTATTTTTAATCACTGGTATTGTACTAACTTAACCTATTATTACTTCACTGTTATTTTTCACATCCCACAACTTTTAACCGATATTTGCTAACTTGGTTGGTACTATTCATGAATATTAAAGTTTTTAATAAAAGTTAGGTTACTTTAATTAAAAGAACCCTTTTAGCGGCGTACTTCTTCCTGCCATCATTTGATCTCCTGCGAACAAAGAAAAAAATAGATTAGTAAATTGAAATGTGGTCTCTTTGATTATTATTGAAAGGAAGTCTATTCCAGTATCTAGCTCTCTAGAACTCTAGAAACTAGTACGACGTTGAGGAAGACAAGGCAATGATTAATAAGTATACAATGAATAAATTGGTCGTATCTCGTCTCAGCTTATGAAACGACCAAGCGATACTATGAAAATTAAGTTTTAGTTTCAAATTCTCGCTGTCGCTTCAAATTCCCGAAAATATCAACATTATGATTTATGACGTAAAATTGAAGACAGATGTTGTAAGAATATATCTTTATTAATACATTGTTAAACTATAATAAGTATTTATCATTATATTGTAAAGGTAGAATAGGTAGTTTGACATCGTGTTTAATAGATGGCGCTAGTTGACTTGTACTGTTTTGTTGACGTAACAATAGTCGTTGGCGACTGGAATAGTTTAGTCAGTCAACGGTAGGATTTCATGGTGAACAGTCGATTGTGAGACTTTGTAGCGAATAGTGAAATAGTGATTGTGAGATTATATGGCGAGCGGCCGTGGGCTGGCTGCTGTGTTATAATGTGTTTGTGAGTTTGTTTGACAGGTTGTCAAAGACGTGCCACCTGAGGAACTGCGTTGATGATTGAGATGCAGCCGACGAGCATCATGAGGTTTGGTGCTTTCGCGGAGTAAGTGACAACCCAGTATTATATCTATTGATTTATGATTAATATGTAGATTGTTATTTATTGTTGTGTGATATAATTGATGATGGTTAATTAATTCGCGATAGTTGATGATAGTGGATAACTGAATAACTGATGATGACCAAGAGTTGGCGTTTGGTGTGGTTGTAGGGGCTGGTGGAGACCACTTGGGGAGGTCCCCACATTTTTATAGGCTTGTTAAAGTATCACATACCTTGATTATTATTGAATTATTAAGATAATCTCCCGTAAGAGTGTTCGAACTCCTACAAATCAGAAGCGGGATTGGATCCTGGCCTATCCGCTTTGCTTTCTGATGCATTTTGTCAAAAGTATATGCATTTTTTTTTTCACGTCGTTTTGAAAGATAAACCCACATTAGTGTGGGGTACTTAGTGTTTTAATAAAATTGTAAGATGCCTACCTACAGGTTGTAGGATTTGTCGGTACTTTGTAGTTGTTTGTATTTGATAGTACTTTATGGAATAAGAATTGCTTTTAATTTGAGTTCTATTGATATTTTGTAGACCAAAGGACTTATTGTTTGACTACAAAATTACTGCTTGGTTGTGTGCGGATATAAATCTTTTATTAATGCAAGTATCCCGTGCTTCATTTTATGTTCGCAATTATTACACTAAACTGGGTCTTAATTCATCTATCCGTCATTTGTTTGAGCAATATAACATTTTGCATAGGGCTGCAACTGATATCGATATTCCTGATAGTAAAGTAAGTAAAGTAAAGTTTATTAAATCAAAATAATAGGTTTGCATGGTTTTTAGTAACGAACGGTCCCTGCGCTAGATATACCTGTATCGCAGTCGACCAAAATAGTGTGACTGGGTTTCATGATCAGTCATTTAGCAGACACTGTGTGACATTTTCATTCAAGTATGTATATACGTGTATCTTTTTTTTTTTTCTTTCTCTGATTATACAAGTAGTTTTAGTATTGAGATCAAGCTGTTTTTGCGGATTTTGTCGCGGTTTATTTGGATTTTGCTGTCCCGGCGTTTCGGGTGTTTTGCGGCGCCCGTGGTCCAGGGGAGACTGAGATGTTGGGCGCCCTTGTGTCGCAGTTGCGTCGGTGTGTCATTGGGTCTTCTTGGTTGTCGCACTGGTATTTGTGCATGTCGTGGTCACCTTTAATTATTACAACATTTAACTTATGTTCTGTGCATATGTTCTTAATTATATAATGTTGGCGATACTTTTAAGTAAATTTTAAGCTACAATAGGTATTATACATAATTGATGACTTACAAGCTTTTATTTTTAACTGATAAAGTACAGGAAAACTCTGGTTTTAAGCTAGGCAAGGCAATTTATATTGGAAGGCAGCGCTCTTCACAGCAAAGTTGACAAATTTATGAATTTTGTTACAATCGTGTAAGTACGTTTAACTAATGAAAGAACAAAAAAAAAAAAAAAAGTAAAATAAAAAGAAACTAGGAATTCTTCTTTCTGTAAGACATGAGATTAATTGAAGATATATGATGTGTGCAAGTGACTATTTATGCTAGTCTGTGTGTGTGTGAATTTGTGCGAGAATAAGTGTGTGGAAGTCTAGTGTAAAGTGCGAATGTAGAGCGATGGGTTATAAGGCAACAACTGCCAAAGTTCTTCAGTATTTTGTAAGTTAATGTAAGTAAACAGTTGTTTGCTTGATCTTTACAGAGAAATTTATGTTGTTGTGCAGAGTCACATACAAGATGATCACTACGTCTTACGAGCGTAGCTGCGTTTATAGTGGTCTCCTTATGTTTTCTAAGAATAACGTGTAAAATATAAAGTTGTCCTGTTGGTGTTCGTGTGTCGCAATGCAATGGTGTAACAGGGTAACAAAAGGGTTTAAAATGTGTAACTCAGTAAAGCTCGTTGGCCTCTTTTTAAGCAGATAAGGTCACGTTAGGGTGCTGCACCCCAGACTGGAATACAATACTGTAAGAGGGACTTTGCACAGAGAACAGTTAACCATATGCAGAGATTTTCTTGTCAGCCAAGTGTGGGATTTTTAAGACTTAGATTAATTTCCTAATTCTAACTAAGACGTGAAATATCTTGTTTCCAGCTTAGATTGCTGTCAATATAAACGCCTAGGTATGTTATACAGTTTGATCTTTCCAGCCCTAACAAGAGCAAGAAGTATTGTGGAGTCAGCTGGTGTTTTTTTTGAGTTAACAATGTTGTAAAGGTTGCCTGTTTCTTTTTTTATATAGAGAAAGTAATATATTTTGATTTTATAACGTTCAGAGTTAAAATATTTGAGTAGATAATGTGATACAATCTGAAGTGCATATTCTGCTGACTTTTGCTTCTCACTTCAAGTACTACCAGAGGCAACCAAAGCAGTGATATCTGCGTAAGTGAAGATTTTGTAATTTGGTAAGGATAGTTTACATAAACCATTCACATAGATTTGGAACAACGTTGGGCCCAAAATGCTGCCCTGCGGTATTATGTAATAGGTGTACACATGGACGCTATACATAACAATATTTACGCGCTGGCAGCGATTGGTAGGGTAATCTTTAAAAATGGCTAATGCTATGACTGTAATTCCCAATCTCTCTAGTTTGTCAGACAGAGCCAAACGTATTGGAGAGATCTGGCCAGACATTTCACATCTGCGTCGAGAGCAGTATTCTCGGTATGACAAAAAATAACCTTAACTGTAAGAACTGATATGATTATGATTTCGTTTTGTTGCCTCATTATTATTTTGGGCTATGGGTAGATTTGAGTTCTGTATGGTGGTAATTATCAAGTGAGTTGGCAGGGTCAATTTGGTAAGCGAAGTTCAATGGCGTGGGATTTCCGTCCCGACTAATATTAGTATGAGCATTTTTATGTTTTAACCGTTACGCATCTTTTGTTATGGAGGAAGGTCGGGCGATTGACCGAGTAATACTTATTGACTGATGAGGTTCGATGGTTTCTAAATATTTGCCAGTTACAAACCAGTTGTTCTCTTTTTGCGATCTGATAAATGAGTGGTTTGGGTTTTGTAGTCTGTTGTGTTCACAGATAATAAAGTGCTAGTCGCCCAGGTGTTTGTCGGGCATGGTTTGCTACACCATGGATCTGTCCACCACGCCATGGCATTAGGTGCTGCAACATGACGTTGGGCGCTGCGCCGTGGTACCGGGAGCTGCGCCGTGGTGCCGGAAGCTGCGCCGTGGTGCCGGGAGCTGCGCCGTGGTGCCGGGAGCTGCGCCGTGGTGCGGGAGCTGCGCCGTGGTGCCGGGAGCTGCGCTGTGGTGCCGGGAGCTGCGCCGTGGTACCGGGAGCTGCGCCGTGGTGCCGGAAGCTGCGCCGTGGTGCCGGAAGCTGCGCCGTGGTGCCGGGAGCTGCGCCGTGGTGCCGGGAGCTGCGCCGTGGTGCGGGAGCTGCGCCGTGGTGCCGGGAGCTGCGCTGTGGTGCCGGGAGCTGCGCCGTGGTACCGGGAGCTGTGCCGTCGTGCCGGGAGCTTATCCGTCGTGTTGGCGCGAGTCATCGTGAGGGAATTCATTGGATGGACTTACATGAGCTATGAGCGACCAGCGTGTGTGGACGGTGGTGTCTGCACACGTAGATGGCCGCAGATCATAGCAGATCATGTATGTAATTTATTTATTTATTTATTTATTATCGCTAAGTAGCCTTGGTCAGAGATTCCCGTCACATGTAGTATTCAGTGCAGAAGCAGACTGTTGCTACAGTTGACAAAGGCAGGAGTAGCCTTAGTCCGATACTGTGTGACGAAGTGGTTTTCAGAGCAGGGTGGCCCTGATCCCACAACTGACAGAAACAGGTGAAAAGCGACTAGTTGAATAGGTTTCAGGCAGCGTGGCCAAAACCTACTAGTTCAGATAGTGTTGAATGAAGTATATAATTCTGTATATTATTTGTTAATTATTGTATATATTATATATTTAATATTATTAGTATCGTTTATTTATTATTAATATTATTTATTTATTATTATCATTTATTTGTTATCGCTAAGTAACCTTGGTCAAAGATTCCCGTCACATGTAGTATTCAGTGCAGAAGCAGACTGTTGCTACAGTTGACAAAGGCAGCAGTAGCCTTAGTCCGATACTGTGTGACGAAGTGGTTTTCAGAGCAGTGTGGCCCTGATCCCACGACTGACAGAAACAGGTGAAAAGCGACTAGTTGAATAGGGTTCAGGCAGCGTGGCCAAAACCTACTAGTTCAGATATTGTTGAATGAAGTATAAATGTATATTAATTATTTATTATTCATATTATTATTAATGTCATTTATTTATTATTGTCATTTATTTATTTTCGCTAAGTAGCCTTGGTCAAAGATTCCCGTCACATGTAGTATTCAGTGCAGAAGCAGACTGTTGCTACAGTTGACAAAGGCAGGAGTAGCCTTAGTCCGATACTGTGTGACGAAGTGGTTTTCAGAGCAGAGTGGCCCTGATCCCACGACTGACAGAAACAGGTGAAAAGCGACTAGTTGAATAGGTTTCAGGCAGCGTGGCCAAACCTACTAATTTAGATAGTGTGGAATGAAGTATATGTATACAATATAGCATCTCTTTTTATGAATATTATATAGTATAACTTTAGCTAATATCTATAGTAATATTATTGCGATCGCTGAGGAAATGGTTTTCAGAGCAGAGTAGCCCTGATCTCACGACTGACAGAAGCAGGTGAAAAGTGACTAGTTGAGTAGGTTCAGGCAGCGTGGCCAAAACCTACAAGTTTAGATAGTGTTGAAGTATATGTATACAATATAGCATCTCTTTTATGGATATTATATAGTATAACTTTAGCTAATATATATAGTAATATTATTGTGATAACTGAGGAGTTGGTTTTCAGAGCAGAGTGGCCCTGATCTCACGACTGACAGATTCAGCTGAAAAGTGACTTGTTGGATAAGTTTCAGGCAGCGTGGTCAAAACCTACAAGTTTAGATAGTGTTGAAGTATATGTATACAATATAGCATCTCTTTTATGGATATTATATAGTATAACTTTAGCTAATATATATAGTAATATTATTGTGATAACTGAGGAGGTGGTTTTCAGAGCAGAGTGGCCCTGATCTCACGACTGACAGATACAGCTGAAAAGTGACTTGTTGGATAGGTTTCAGGCAGTGGCCAAAACCTACTAGTTCAGATAGTGTAGCATGAAGTATATACTATGTATATATAACATCTTTTTATGAATATTATATAGTGTAACTTCAGCTTATTTTTATGGTGATCGCTAGGTAGCCTTAGTCCTATACAGTGTGATGAAGTTATTTTCAGAGCAGAGTGACCTTGATCCCACAGCTAACAAGAAGTAGGCAAAAAGCCACTTATGTATTAAATGGGTTCAGACAGAATGGTCCAAAACCTAAGCTTTCCGATATTGTTAAATCATGTAGAATGTCTATGAAGAGAAATATATAAGTATAGAAGAAAAAGAGGATTGGCCGAGGTTGGTTTTGTCGGGCGTCGATGGTTACCCGGTTTGTCGTGTCGACCAGTCGAGTATTTTGGCAAATTATTGTGGTTTCTTTTGCTGCTTGTGAATAGTGTAATAGTTTAACTTGTAGGACTATTGTCTGGTTTCATGTGTGATAAGTGTTGTCATTGTACAAATGTTGAGATGACCTGATAAATGTAAAATGTGTTGTTTGCACAGATTTTGCAGGTGGTTGGAATATTAACGATTTTAAGCAGGGTGTTTGCTTAATATTTATGATTTATTCTTTGTACTGGTCGATGGGTCAGTCTGTCTATTTTCCGAGACCCATTTGAGATATTAAACAAGTTTGTTAAGGTTCGGTAAAAATGAGAAGGCGAAGGTGCCACGCCGGCGAGTTTTGCGGTTGGTGATTGGTTCATCTAGGCACCGCTTTGCGGTCTAGATTGCGCTGATGCACAGCGCATGAGTGGATAACTTGGTAATATCTCTCTTAATGTTTGATAATTTATTTAAATTGTATAACTCTCTTGGACGAGGAACACGGGGACGTGTTATTTAGTCGGATGGCCGAATGTAAGAATATATCTTTATTAATACATTGTTAAACTATAATAAGTATTTATCATGATATTGTAAAGGTAGAATAGGTAGTTTGACATCGTGTTTAATAGATGGCGCTAGTTGACTTGTACTGTTTTGTCGACGTAACAATAGTCGTTGGCGACTGGAATAGTTTAGTCAGTCAACGGTAGGATTTCATGGTGAACAGTCGATTGTGAGACTTTGTAGCGAATAGTGAAATAGTGATTGTGAGATTATATGGCGAGCGGCCGTGGGCCGGCTGCTGTGTTATAATGTGTTTGTGAGTTTGTTTGACAGGTTGTCAAAGACGTGCCACCTGAGGAACTGCGTTGATGATTGAGATGCAGCCGACGAGCATCATGAGGTTTGGTGCTTTCGCGGAGTAAGTGACAACCCAGTATTATATCTATTGATTTATGATTAATATGTAGATTGTTATTTATTGATGTGTGATATAATTGATGATGGTTAATTAATTCGCGATAGTTGATGATAGTGGATAACTGAATAACTGATGATGACCAAGAGTTGGCGTTTGGTGTGGTTGTAGGGGCTGGTGGAGACCACTTGGGGAGGTCCCCACATTTTTATAGGCTTGTTAAAGTATCACATACCTTGATTATTATTGAATTATTAAGATAATCTCCCGTAAGAGTGTTCGAACTCCTACAATGTGTTAAACATTTTCTCTTTTTTTTTTAAATCGCTAGAACTTTCATCCACCAATACCGTGTTCGCTTTTCAAATGAGAGGCTCGCATTTGGCTCTTGCGGCACTGGTGCGACACTCAGCGACACTTAACGCGTCGTGTGAAGAGCCCATTACGGTTTTACGTGCGGTGACTTATTGCTTCTTTGTGCTACACATGACGTCTTTGTACCTTTAACTTACGGGAATGACGAAAGATCAGTAAATTTTACATCACAGCTATGCCCATCCGACTAAACGGTTCAAAACTATTGGATGGGTTGACATTTTCTAAGAAAATGGTAAAAACGAACGATACTGGTGGAAAGTTATTTTGCTTTATACAATTTAGGTAACACTAGAGATATAGACGACGACGCCGTCATATGACCCATATGACGGGCCCGTTGGTCTAGTGGTTAGACACCCTGGCTGCTACCCGATGGGTCGAGTGTTCGATTCCCACCAAGTGTCTGGGTGTTATTTACCTATTTAAGTATGTATTTACAAAAAAAATTGTATCAGTTGTCTGTTTTCCATAGTACAGGCTCTGCCTAGTTTGGGATCAGATGACAGTGTGTGGATTGTCCCAATATATTATTATTATTATTTATTATTATTATATCATCGAGCTTCATCCTCAAAGGGAATGTAACATCCCATGTATCAAGGTCAAATCTATAACCACTTACCAATAACAGTAACTGTGCTCGTTCGTATGTAAAACATATACACATTGATATTTTATTTCAAACCATTTGTTTTTCTTTTATACAACCAAGGTGGCAAGCAAGCATGCGACCCGCCTGATGGTAAGCAGTCATCGCAGCCTATAGACGCTAGCAGCACCAGAAGAATCACTAGCGCGACAAGACATTAGACATTAAGTCTTTTGTGTCCATTAATTTCACCAGCTACAGTGCCACCCCTTCACGCCGGAACACAGCAATGCACGCACTGCTGCTTGGCGGTAGAATATCTGACACTGCGGTGGTACCTACCTGGACGGTTCCTTGCACAAGGAACCTACCACCTAGTAAACCCGTTTTCAGTTCAAAATAATTATATTATCATCATCAGCCGAAATATGTCCACTGATAAACATATCTATATATTATATATAACAGTCCCCATTGGAACGCCAAAATTAACGAAAATTGGCTACTAGCATCCACCGGTCGCCTGCGACTAAAATAATGTCGTCACTTCGTCAGTCCACCTAGTGGAAGGCCTACCTACGCTGCGTTTTTCTTTTCGTGGTCGCCACCCGAGAACCTTTCTACCCCGTTGGTTATCGATACTTCGAGGTAAGTGGTTTATTCACACAAAAATGTTTTTATAAAAAAAATGGAAAAGAAATTTTTAAAATTAAATATTGTAGACTTTGAACTGAATGAACAATATTTTTCTGCTTTAACATTAAAAAAATCGTATTTCATAACTCGACGAGGGCAAATATAAATTCCTTTGAAAAAAAACCCTTTCGTCATACACAAAAAGGTTATTAAGTAAAACGCCGTAAAATAATAAAATGTTCTTCTTTTTTTTCAGAGATCTTAATAATTTTCCTTCTCTTATTATCATTTCATTCATTCCATTTTCATTGTACATATCAAAAGAATAAAGTAATACGTACGTCTTTTAAATAATTAATAAATTACAACAAATACTTTAAAGATTTATTTGAATAAAAAAAATGTTTGTGAACTCTGCAAATTGACGTTTAATTAAACTTTTAGAAATGGTGTACAGATGATAAATAATTTTCCATAACTTTTGATTAGCAATTAAAGAGATACGATATTTTCAGCTAGAGATTCCGTGGTTTTAACATAGAGTTTATATTTAAGAATAGAGTGCGCATTTGTCTATAGTCCCCTCAAACAAAGCGTAGGCATATTTTCCTCTAAGAGGCAGGTGAATCAAACTATTGAAAGCTACATGTTAAATGTATTGTTTATTGAAACAAAATATTTACAGTTTATTTACAAATATGTACACTTAAACTAGGTAAAAAACTTCCTCGAAGTTGTCGCCGCACTGGGAGGGAAGGGTACCTAAAAGACTGGCGGCATTACCCCTTTGTATGGCCAAGCTTATACGTTGGCATAAAAAGCTACCAGCCCGGCGGTCTCCTGAGACTTCGATAAGTTTGGATGAAATTTCTTTTACCAAAGCGTGCGCCTCATGAGACCAAGGCCCCATGGTCTCCACCGCAAAGGGCGCAAATATATAGCTCGAACCTAGAGCTGCATACTTGCGTCGCTTTGCATCACTAGCGGTCGCCGCAGCCCCTCCAGCCGCCCTGCAAGTTGCCGGGGTGTGGGACGCAGCAAGTGTGTCGACACATGTCGCATCCCACACCAGCGGCTTACCATGTTGCCATGGTATTAAAGTGACACCATCAGGCCTCTTGCCGTCATCTCGTGTAATGCCGACTGGTTCCAGTACGGCAGGGACACCGGCAGTGACAAGCCCCCTGCGAATAATATCATTAAGGGCGGCATGGCGTGACATACGGCCAGCGCTACGCGAGCAAGACAGCCCGTGGTGACCATATTTATCTACGTACTCCCCACAGCGACAACGATGAGGAAGGTTGGTCCTGGCACCCACCCGCAAACAAACTGCAAGACTAAGTGTGGTGTTGGTCAATAAGGTACCAATATGAGAAGATGGCATAGCCTGCAGCCAGTGACCGGACTCCTTCGCAGAGACAGCTAGCAACCGCGCACGGTCCAAATCGTTAACGCTGGATGATAAAAGTGAATGCCAAATTGAATTACAAAGTGGTTTATCCCACTGTCTCTGAGAGTGAGTTAAGATTGGAGGGTCGGAACCCGGGCAAGCCAACAGCCAGGCATTTCTGGCCTCACTCAAATACGTCACCTCAACAGATCCTAAGGCTGAGACAATAATAGACCTGCTGAGGATTTCCGTACTATATACCGAGGACAAAAATGCCGGGAGTGCTAGATCGGAAATTTTGCGGACACCCAGACCACCTAAACAAATCGGTAAAGTAGCCTGGGTCCATACCCGCTCCTCTTCAAAAGGACAGTTTAAAATTTTTGTTAAACAACACCGAATTAAATCATCCAAAGTTGTTAAATGACTTTTAAATTTAAATAGTTGAGAACAGCGAAGAAAATAAGTGAATTTGGGCACAAAAAGGCAAAAACGCATAATGAAGAATGCCAAATGTGAGTTAATTTTGAAGATTCGATCAGAGGAATCATGGAATTTTTTAATTTTTTCATCCACGAAACTGGGTATGGCTTCGTCCAGAATGGGGGCACCGAGAAGGTACAGAGATTCCTTAGACAGTACCTTAATATAAGAGTTAAATTGATATGTAAGTGATAAGTAGTGATGTGTTTGATCTGTCACAAGCGCAAATATCGATAAATATAGCTGACGGTATAGTATCTATTATCGTGTACCTATTATTTATGTATTTTGATGTTCGTGGCTACATGTTCTTACTTGAATTAAGCATTCTATAGTACTTGTACTGATTCATATTCTAAGGGTTTTAAATATACATTCTAAAGATAGATGTAAATCGTGAGGGCTTAGGTTAGAAGCAGGTCTGTGATCCTTTCTCATGCAACTTAAAGCTACAAACTTTCTTTCATATTAATAACAATAATATAATAATAAATTCTGGGACAATTTCATACATGGTTATTTGATCCGAAACTAGGCAGTCTTTTTTAGGGTTCCATACCTAAAAGAAAAAATAAATAAAAAATATTTATTATTATTTTTATTATTTTTTATTATTAAAAATATTTTTTATTTATTTTTATTTTTTATAAAGAATAATTGTATTGTATTGTATTGTAAAAGGTAAAAAAGGACCCTTATGGTGAGATTTCATCTGTCTGTCTGTCGTATCTATATTTTTTTATACTATTTTGCAGATAGCATTCCAGTTATGTAAGGCATGCAAGTTCCTTTTGAACATCTATACAAAATTGTTGCTTCCCGCAGGATATCAACCCACGAAGCAAGTATGAACGAGCGATTTCGCGCTGCGCCACGCAGACTATCAGCACTTTGCATCCATGTTCTTAGCTTTCTATTCATAGCTGAAATCACAGTTTTCGCACATGGTTAGAAGTAATAAATCAGTTATGAACGCGGCACCACTCAGATGGCGTCTAGACGCGGTGGAATTCCGACATTTGGACCAACGCCAGATGTTTCAAACATAATCACAGTTTTTTTATGATTTTACGCTTTAGTTCAAAAAGTTAGTACTTTTGCGGGCGACGAGGTGGATGTATTATGACTAACGTGAAGTAAAAGAGAGTTACGAAAGAGCTAATAGTGTTTTTTTTCCTCTTTTTCATCATCATAATCATTACCAGCCGATAGACGTCCACTGCTGAACAAAGGCCTCCCCCTTAGAAGGGAGGGGTTGCCATAATCCCCACGTTTGGCAGGCGGCTTGGGATCGCAGTATAGGTGGAAGATAAATCTAAAAGAAAGTCGCTGCTGCCCGTCTTCCTGTTCTCGCTTAGTCACCTCTTACCCAACTTGGGTGTCCCCAACGAGAGGAGATGGGGGGATGCAATTCTGATAAGTCTTTGCTTGTGGCGGCTTCGTGTGGCGGGTCACCCCCTTCCCTTTAATATGGTTGAGGGGAGTGATGGCTGCTGCTCGAGTCAACTGCTGTGTCAACTGCTGAGTCTGCTGCAGCGTTAATCCTATTTGTAAGAAATGATTTGGAATTTAGATTTTTTTTTAATCAGGCGCGCCACTGGGTTTTCCTCTTCACTCAGTATAAACTGATTATTGGTCGCGTTCCACCCTAATTCTGCTAATTTTAATAAAATTACATACAATTGCCATTCCAGCGACACACTATTGAGACACCATTACGCTTGTGACGAATTCGGTATTCTAATAAAATAATCACACTCACACACACTCGTGTGATAAAACTCACTCGGCTTCTTCGGCTCGACACTCTCGTGTTGCCCCTTATAATTATAACCCCTATTAAGCAACTGTTTCTTAAAATATTAATTTCAACCTTTTAATAAGGATTCGTGTTACTGTCTCTGGGTTTTAAATCTTCAATTTATAGTTACTAAAGTCAGGAATTCTTGGCTTTCGAATTTATATTACAAGATTGTTCCATTAGAAGCGCATCTGGGGTCCGCCCTTCTCAACTCCAGAGGTTTAAATGCAAATTATCATCTTATAACTTTTACTGGCGATAAAACTTGGAGGCAGGCGTCTTTAGGTAGATTTTTTGAAGAAAATTTAGGTTGAACGTGGATTTTAGTTTGTAGAGCTGACAATGTAAAAGTCGAAACTCAACGGTTCATGTTGAGCTGTTCTATTTAAGTTACATGTTGTTGGAACTTTTATAGCGCGATTTAGGTATGTCCATATACGTGATGATTACGATGTCATTATTACTGCAGCGCCATTTCTCATCGCAATTTCATAACTTTTCCTATGCAATTTATTGACAAACAAGCTGGACATTCGTTTTACGTCGATACGTCTGCCCATAAAAAATCGCGCATAGCTCTGTCGTTCGATTCATCATATTGGTCGTGAAAATTAGTTGATTTTACTTGAGTTTACTTGAGTTTACTTTTGAATACAGTGATCATTCCAACTATAGTGCAGTTCAGCAGTGGACATCTTCCGTCTCCGTATATTATTTTTCTTCCACTATGCAAAGTAGGCAAAAGGGATACACGTATTCCTTAAACCGTATTATGCATGTAAATGTATTTCCAAATTTTCCTATCCACTTTTCTGTTTAGAGGTTGTCAAACACTTTACTGTTTCCCCGGAGCTTTTCAGGGGTCAAAGTCTTGTCTTCAGAATGACATTGTAGATCCTGGCTTACAAATGTCACAAATGTGGCTATCTGATGATCTATTTCTATATTATATTACTAGAAATTCCCTGCGGATACGCCTGCTATGTTTTTTTTTGCTACACAAAAGTTTACCCACCAATAGCGTAACCCTAAAACTGTTTTTAAAAATTCGCGAAACACGTATTTATTTATTTTATTTAGAGAATATATTTTGTAAGTTTAAAGTCAAAAGTTTCACAAAAATGAAAACACCCCCATTTCACCCCTTAAGGAGTGGACTTTTCAAAAACACTTTCTTAGTGGATGCTTACGTCATAAGAAGAAATACCAAATTCCAGCTTCCTAGGTCCAGCGGTTTGGCCTGTGCGTTGATGAATCAGTCAGGCAGTCAGTAGATAGATAGATAGACAATTCTTTATTGCGCACAAACAAACAGATACAAAAAGAATAAGACACAAATTAATAAAACATGCAACAATGGGCGGCCTTATCGCTAAAAGCGATCTCTTCCAGGCAACCTTTGGATGGAGAGGAAAATAAAGAAGTTACAAAGAGCAGAGGGTGCGCGCACTCGACATGAATAGGTAACATTAACACAAAGACACATATGTTGTAAAGTATAATAATATATATTCATATGAGTATAATATATAAACATACATCAAATAATACTATTATAAACATACATAAATCAGTACGTACTAATATAACAAGAAAATTACACAAATACCGATTAACTTATTCCGCCAAATAAAACTTCTTCACCAGATCTTTGAAAATTGGCAGTGACGAAGCACGCCTTATAGAAAAGGGCAAAGAATTCCACAGGCGAACCGCCTGCACCGTGAAGGATTTGTCATAGAAGGAACTGCTATGTAAGGGCATCGTAAGACAAAGGTTTTCCGAGGATCTAAGACTATAGGTGCTAGAATTCGACAAATAATCGAAACGTTCCCTAAGATAAGAGGGGGTGGCGGGTTAAACAATATATTATAGAGAAGAGATAAAATGTGAAGATTTCGTCGGAGACGAATGGGTAACCATTTGAGTTAATAATAATAATAAATAATGTATAGATTTATTATTATATTATTTTATTTTTTGCGGGTCTATTTGATGATCCAAAAAGCGCATGTAACTGAAAGCTCGCTTTGGATTCCAGGAAAAAAATTGTAAACCTATTTAATTTCCTTATTGTGTTTTTTTTCTGTAAAATTTGTAACAAGACTGTAATGAGTACAATTTTATTCCGAGAAAAAATATTATTTTTTCTGTTTTCAGTGTCCCCCGGCTATTCGAAAGCCGTCAACAACAGGGCAGTCCGTTTGAAAAACTAATTTATTTGAGCCAAAGCTTTGTGACGTTTGGCCGTGGCCGAAAAAAGTAAAATCCGGCCTATTATGCGCGGGAAACATATTTGAAATAGTTTTTTTTTAAGCAAACGTTATGTTGATTCAACAACATCAATGATATTATAATTGAAATGAGGTAGATACGTTACCCACTAAGTAATCGGCAATTACTAATACTACACTTAACAAAATTTATACTAACGAATGAAATGTGATTGATTTTTAGAAAATTTGTTTTTGCATTTGGATAAATGACATACTTACTTACTTAATAGTATTTTCGATTCTCTTTATGCGTTTATTCTAATAAACAAAAAATACTAAATCTATGGATTATTCAATAAAATTAAAACGAAGTGACACTATCAATGCTTACGTGGTTGGCGTGCTACTGATTCAATTTGCGATATTTAGCTCACCTTTTGCCGCCGCTTTGCCTATAACCTATCTATCTGCTTTTACTTTTTAATATCATTAGGTTGACCCCACAGATATAGATTTACATAGATATCGCAAGTGTCACGATTTGTATTGAAACCAAGCGTGCCAACTTTTGAACCAAGTTTTTATCACCTTCTGTGACGTCACCGCCGAATTTAGTGATGGGAAGTCCAAACCGATTCGAAGACACCGATGCCACCGATGCCCCGCCGATGTTTTTTAGTTTTTGCGACCAACCGGCTGCAAGGCTGCAACAACAGACGCGCGCGGACTGTAAGTTAGCGGCGACCAACCCTGACGTTTCGTCGGGGTTCGGACACGCGAAGTACATGCATTTGCGTTATCTATGTAAATCTATATCTGTGGTTGACCCCATAGGGCCCCGGGGACCGAGAACAAAAAAACGGTATTAATAGCTACCATAATTCAATTCATTCGTATCTACAGATTATAATTTAATACAATCTTATACTTACATAGCTACACAGGGAAAGACTGATAAAAAAGAAATATTACTAAGCTGTTGTCGTAAAGTGGGGAATGAAGATGATGGAAACATTAGGCTGCGTCTCACGTACCTACTTTATCTGAGGAGGGAGAGATTTACAGGCGATCGCGTCTTAATGTCAGTGTGGAGGGCGCCTTACTGATGACACAGAGCAGAATATTGCAGTAGTCTTATTTTTTCATTTTATGTTGACGTTTTATTTATTATAGTTACTAAAAACGAATAAATCCAAACCGTATCTTAGATTTTTTTAATACAGGAACTGCCACATACACATACGTCAATTAGCGTTAAGTATTTCTATTAGTTATTTCGACACTCGGAGTTGTTTATGATTAAGTATTTTTAACCGACTTCAAAAAAGGAGGAGGTTCTCAATTCGTCTGTATATATATTATTATTTTTTTTTTTATGTATGTTCACGCATAACTCTGGCAATTATTAACCGATTTGAAAAAATCTTTCTTCCATCCATTCTTCAATCCATTGATTGGGTCCCATAAAAAAATTATTGCTTATTAATAAGTAGTTCCTAAAAAAACAAGAATGGTGACTGCGCACTGAGAGCTGCAAGAAAGCCTATATAGATGACCTTTTAGTCGCTCGGACTCGCTCGGTCGGACAAAAATGGTCATAACTCTGGCAAATATTTACCAATTTCAATGATTCTTTTTTTATTCGAAAGAAGAAACCACTGTATTGAATCTGTATAAATTTTATTACAACCGGATAAGAACTTCCTGGAGGATCATGAACGATGTGGAGGAATTTATCTGGTAAAAACCATAAAACTGATGTTCTCCATTACATTGCTCTGACAATTATGAACCGATTTCGATGATTCTTTTTTTATTCGAGAGAGTAAACTACTACGATGTTTCCATGCAAATTTCATTACGACCGGATATTTTTTTCTGAAGAAACATGAATTATGTAAAACTATGTAGACGATAATGTGATCATAACCTACCTAGATAATTTTACGGTTTTCGATGGTTCAATCTTTATATATGAAAATATCACTAAAAAGTTTAAAATAAAATCTTTTTAAAAAAAAATTGAACCGACTTCAATATCACTGAAAAGTATAAAATAATTTAAATATTATTGAAGTTGGTGTTAGCGTACCTGCTGTGTATATTTGGCACCAACTTCAATAATATTTAAATTATTTTATACTTTTCAGTGATATTGAAGTCGGTTCAATTTTTTTTTAAAAAGATTTTATTGATTATTGAGTACGAAATAATTGATATCTTTACTCACTGCCACCGGTATTAAGTATCAATCCGTCGGCGGTCGACGCGTGATCACGCTTATGCGGTTCGCGTGTTAAAACATGGTGCAGATCGGAATTACCGTTGAGAGCTTAATTGGTTTCAAGCGTCTCATTCACTAACAAAATGACATTTTAAAATGTGGTCGTGGACTTATTTGTGCTGGTGGCGGAATCGAGAACTAACGGTATTCCTATGATAATGACGTGTAGTTCAACAGTTTCGTATAGACAGTAGCGACACTCCTATCGGTTAAAATAACTTTGTCAGCCCGTGGCTTGAAAAGAAATAGCGACACAGCCGTCTCGGGGGCGCTATTTCAGTGTGCCACGGTTCGGGCTGTGACATCTAATCTAGATTGGGATTTAAATATTATAATGATTACTTCAAGTGTCGAAATATTCTGATTTCAAGAAATGCATTAATAATGACAATTAACTATAAAATTGACGTTTGTAGGTGCAGCACTTCACAGCATTTTTAACAGTTCTACAGGTACGTTTCATACATTTTATACTACTGTTTTTGTCTATTCTGTGGTTTGGTGTAACATTTACTGCTGAGCTGTAACATTGAATTAGCCGGACAAGTGGTAAATAAACCGGAATGATTATATATCCGGATGTTAGATCCGTTGGCTTACCGGCGTAATCCTAGCGTACTTTTAATAAGTCATTTATTTAATTCCGGGATAGCATGGCTCTCATGAAATAATTATTAGAGTTCCATACCTAAAAGGTATAAAAGGAAACATTACGGTGAGACTTCGACTGCTTCGTCTGCGGGGCGGCAGCGGGAAACCGCGGGAAACCAAAGGTCATTCAATGTCCACTCCTACTCTCCCAGGTCGTGTCAGTCTTCCGTCCCATTGGATTGAGAGAAAAGAAAGGGAGAGTACCTACACTTGTGTTTGCGCAAGCACTATAATATTATTTCCCGCGTAGATGGCTGATCTTTATTTAGAAAGATTGGCTGTATTCGTAGGAAATTTTGTAAATTTTTTACATTTTCAATTATAAATATGAAAAATAAATACATTTAAAAATATAAAAAAAACACCTTCCAACCGGCTGCGGGAACAGGGTCCTAGCAGATGTTGGTTAAGGCTCCAGAGAGAGGAACTTCCTCACCATGCGTGCCGTCTCCAGGGGCACTGCCTTCTGCATCTGGCCCTTGATCCAGCCGTCTAACGTGAGCCTCTTGAGGTGTTTATCGAGGCTTTTGGCCATTAGGCCATGGGCGGAAACGACCATGGGTACAACGATTGCCTTATCAATGTCCCACAGGTCGACAACTTCGTGCGCGAGATCAAGATATTTGCATTCTTTATCTTTCACCGCCTTCACGAGGTTCTCATCATGGGGTACAGTAACGTCTTTATTATTATTACTGCTTCTGGTACTGAAATATTATGCCTAAGAAGTATTCGTCGCAGTTCATTGCACTGGCTTATTACCTAAGCTTTATTATACTTAACAAAAAGTTAGGGTTTTGTTAGCTCTTACATTACATCGCGGCATCCAAAATGTACGTTGGCAGAGAGCCAGTACGAGGAAATAAAAGGTCGATCCGATTTAGATTTTTCCAAAAGATTTGCTTCGCTTTCATTTCCTATAACCGTTTGAGCAAACTCTTAGATATATTATTGTCTTAGCCATTGCATTCACATTGATAATTTTTAGCTTGTTTGCTGTAAATGGAACCAGTATTATTTTGCAAACTTGGACATTAACAGCCGTAATAAAAAACATAAATTAAAGTTAATTATCACTAATCTAGTTCTTGGATTTCTCCATTCAAAGTCAAAAGTCAAAATATCTTTATTATGTATAGGTCGCACGGAGGCACATACACAAAAATCATTTTTACCTTATTATTATTTCAACTCTATTACGACTCTCTGAAGCCAATCTAGCTCTCAATACCGAAACCTTGTCATAAAATAGGTTTCGAGAGCAGAAATAGTCCGATTTAAATAATGGCTTACCTACTTACTTATAATTAACTAGTAGTAACGTAAGTGCAGCAGTAACAGCTCAGTGGGCGAGCGCTTGCCTTGGAAACAAGGCGCGCGGGTTCGAATCCCTGGTCACATCTCTGATTTATTAAATTTATCATGTGCGAATCGTCTTTGTGCGATGTGTGAAGGAAAACATCGTGAGCAAGCCTGCATGTCTGAGATAGCCTAACTAGATTTCGAATGACGTGTGAAATCCGCCAACCCACACTTGGCCAGCGTGCTGGACTATGGCCTAAGCCCCTTCATCTTGAGGGGAGGGCCGTGCCAACAGTGGGACATAAATAAGGGCTGGTATTATTATTATTATAACGGAAGTAACTGAAGTATGTGCACGCGGAAGTAAGACTTTCTTTTTAGGGTTCCATACGTTAGGTAATAAAGGAACCCTTATGGCGAGACTTCGTCTGTCATACCTACATTATATACATATATTTCAACACACTGAAACGGAAACACTATCGATTTGAAACTTGGAACAGTTTTAGATCATTAACTTAACTCATCGCAAATTAAAAAAATATAGGCATATTTTTTATTTTCTTTTTTTTTGGAGGTCGAAAAAGAGCATCAAAATGTTATAGTGGCACTACTATTATTATTATATTCATTTTTATTTTACATTCATAGGCTTTTACATCCGGACTTCTAAAAGGCTTGCGTGGGGACGAACCCAATACGTAGAGGCCTGTTGGAAGAAATTAATGAAATGGAACACACCTAAGAATCAACTGCTGTAAATAAGTTCTAAACAGCAGTCGACTCTGGCTGGTGTAGAGAATATTGTAAGTATATGGAAAGATTTCTTGATTTCTTTATGTGGGCTTTTGGTGGACTGAACACTGGACTATTGTAAAAGACCGGGGTCACTTGCCATAATAAGTTGGTACACTTATTATATTTTGACAAGCGGTGACTTGCCACCCACTAGATGGGCTCTCCATGTAGTCGTCAGAAGACGACGGAGTGCGTCACCAGTATGATCGGCTTGTGGGTGTCGAGAGGTGTGCTGCGCTTTCTCCGAAGTTACTCGCGGCGTTATGCCCTTTAACACTTCCACCCCTGGAGCATATAGCTCTAACAGCTCCTCTCTGGACGGCCAATTAAGGCAAGACAGAGCTGAGAGTACTGCTTATTATTATTATTAATGTTGTGTGGGGTATTATATGAAAGGGCTTTTTTTGCACATCTCAAAACGTCTGATTATCAATAAAATATTAAAATAATAAATGGGACCGACTTCAATAACACTGAAAAGTATAAAATAATTTAAATATTATAGAAGTTGCTGTTGGCGTACCTGCTGTGTATATTTGGCACCAACTTCAATAATATTTATATTATTTTATACTTTTCAGTGTTATTGAAGTCGGTTCGATTTTTCTTTTAAATATTTTATTTTATACTTTTTAGTGATATTTTCATACTAAAAGATTGAACCATCGAATACGGTAAAATGATCTAGGTAGGTTATTATCACATTATCGTCTACATAGTTTTACATAATTCATGTTTCTTCAGAAACAATTTATCCGGTCGCAATGAAATTTGCATGGAATCATCATAGTAGTTTACTTTCTCGAATAAAAAAGAGTCATCGAAATTGGTTCATATTTGTCAGAGTAATGTAATGGAGAACATCAGTTTTATGGTTTTTACCAGATAAATTTCCCCACATCGTTCATGGTCTTCCAGTAAGTTCTTATCCGGTTGTGATAAAATTCATACAGATTCATTACAGTGGTTCAATCATTCGAATAAAATAAGAATCATTACAATTGATAAATATTTGCCAGAGTTATGACCATTTTTGTCCTTAAAAAGCGACAATAACGTCATCTTATAGGCATTCCTGCAGTTTTCCTGGGCGGTCTCCATTCTTGTTTTTTCAGGAACTACTTATTCGAAAGCAATACTTTATTTATGGGACCCAATCAACGGATTAAAGAATGGATAGAAGAAAGATTTTTCAAATCGGTTCATAATTGCCAGAGTTATGCGCGAACATACATAAATATATATATATATATATATATATATATATATACAGACGAATTGAGAACCTCCTCCTTTTTTGAAGTCGGTTAATAAAATATCGTCCTGCACCCTTATCTTTGGAAGTTTGTGTCATCTGATCTCAAATTAGGCAGAGCCTGTACTATGGTAACCAGACAACTGATAATAATATTTAATGTACTTTCCTTTGTAAATGTATATACAGGGTGTAAGGGACATCGTACCGATACCAGCGGGTCTAAAAAGGCCACTTTCGGGGAATCATAATATGAGTAAGTTACCGTTTAATTTTTATTCGTATGGCAGCATTAACATCAAATATGAGTCGGCTAATTAGTGTTAATAAATGAATTGAGTATGATTGACCTAAAATGTGTGATAATTTTACGAAAATTACAGGAATTGCGAAGAATTTGATAGAAATTCAAAATACGAATTCCTTATAGAGGAAATGCTTAATGTGGCCTTTTTAGGCCCGCTGGGATCCAGTAGGTACATGATTCTGAACACTCTAGTGTTGAAATTTTTCATCTGCTTTTTCATGAATTTAAAAACAATAAATTACTTACTTGTGGAAAATTTATTTAATTATTAATTTTTTACGCACTATAACATTACATAGGCAATTAATTATTATTATTTTAGAAAATTAGCAATGTAATTTGAGAAATAAATATTATTCCGCATATATTCATTACATGCTCGATAGTTAATAAGTCAGTCATTTGTCATTTTCCATATAAATGGTTTCTGTAATATTGTAACGGACATTATTTGACATCTTATATAAAAAATTTTTCGGTACGTTGTCCCTTACACCCGTTATATATACAGAGATAATCAAAAACACCCAGACGCAAGGTGGGAATCGAGCCCACGTCCTATTGGGTAGCGGCCAGGGTGTCTAACCACTAGACCAACGGGCCCGTCACAATATTTCACAACCCTTTCATTGCCAATTAGAAACTTACAGTTAACTCTGAGTTATGAAGAAATTGGAGTCTCCCATCTTTGTTTCGTTCCCGGAATTCTAAGAATCTGAGCAATTAAGTTCGGAACTATTTCCTTTGTCTATTACCAACTTTACGTTTCAAAAAGAATTTATACTTTACTAGCTGTATTCCCGTGAGGAATTCCAGCACAGGATGCAAGAATAAATTTCCAAAAATTCGTTGTTAGTCCACCTCAAATTATTAAAGAACTCCTATACAGAAAGAAAAGTTTAAAGTAAGTATGCGAATTAATGGGGAATAAGTTATATGTCTTCAGACACTGCGGTATTTCGGACGAGAAGATATCGCGTAGTTTCCCGAACGCTGCCCATCCGAGTTGGATTCTTCGGGCGACCTCTTTGTCGAAGTTGGACCGACCTAACTGGACAATCTGTCCAAGGTATACGTAGTGGTCAACAACTTCGAGTGTATCGTTCCCAACAACATGGACATTAGACATGATCTTCGTCTTGTCCATGTTCATTTTAAGACCCACCTGTTGGGAAACGCTACTGAGGTCGCTGAGCATCGTATTGAGGTCCTCCAGCGACTCTGCCATAATGATTATATCATCGGCAAAACCAAGGTGAGTGATGTATTCGCCATTGATGTTAATGCCGAATCCGTACCAGTCCAAGAGCTTGAAAAACGTCCTCCAATGCGTTTGAGAACAGTTTCGGAGAAATAACGTCTCCCTGTCTCACACCTCGCTGCAATGGGATTGGTTTCGTGCTCTCGTCCTGTAGTCGGATCGACATGGTGGCGTTGCTGTACAAACACTTCAACACTTCGATGTACCTATAGTCAATGTGGCGCTCGGTCTTCTGTGTAATCTGGCGGAGCATATGTTTGTGGTCTACGGTGCTAAAGCCTTTTCGGAACCCGGCTTGTTCGGGAGGCTGGAAGTCATCAAACCTGCGTTCGAGACGGTTCGTAATGACTCTCGAAACCAGCTGTTTTATATAAGCTTGTATACATGGCTCAGGAGTGAGATGGGTCTATAATTCTTCAATAAAGTGTTATCACCTTTTTTGAAGAAAAGAATCACCACACTCCTGTGCCATGCTTCTGGCGTAGTACCTTCGAGTAAGACGGAATTAAATAACTTCTGGAGGACTAAAAGTACCGGTTTTCCACCCGCTCTCAGAAGTTCGGTTGTGATTCCGTCTTCACCCGGCGCCTTGTTGTTCTTGAGCGGTTTGAGAGTCATTCTAATCTCGTACAGGCTGATGTCTGGGATGTCTTCAGTGTAATGTCGGGTTAGTTTGCCTCTGGCCTGAGCTGTTCTGGCAATGGGTTCCTGTGTTGAGGTGTATAACTAACCGTAAAAATTCTCGAGCTCTCTCAATATCTCCGGTTTCGATGAGATGACACTGCCGTCGTCGATCTTCAGCTTGGTCACTTGGCTTCGCCCAATAGACGAATTCTTTGCAAACACTTTAGAGCCTTGGTTCCACTCAATTGCGTCCTTAATACATGCTGTATTATAGGAACGCAAGTCGTGTCGCATGGATTTCGAGATTCGTCTATTGAGTTCAGCATATTCCGACATATCAGCTGAAGATTGCAGTCTCATCTCAGTTCGGGTTTCCATTAACTTAATGGTTTGATTGAAGAGCTTCTGAGGCTTATTACGGCTTGGGGCTTTAAAGAACTTGGACCCCACTGCATGGACAGTTTGCACCAACCCATTGTTTAACTCGTCTGCAGTTTCGCATTCGGCTATCCAGGAACTGTACTCCTTCTTCAGAAGGAGTTCATCGCCAAGAGTCCCTCCTTCTCCATGAAGTCGACCAGCCGCTGGCCCCTTTGGTTCCGCTGCCCGTACCCATATGACCCCACTGTCAACTCATCGCCATTCCGTGTGCCCACCTTCGCGTTGAAGTCCCCCATAACAACGGTGAAGTGTGTTTTGGATGTATGTATGGCTTCTGCTACCTCCTCATACATAGCCTCTACTTCATCATCAGGGTGTGCCGAGGTCGGCGCGTAAACCTGTATAACCTTCAACAAATACCGACTGGTTATTCTGAGTATAAGGTACGCTACCCTGCTCGACACACTATCGACCTTTATAACGTTGTTAATGAGGGACTTACGGACGAGAAACCCAACACCACCCTGAGATTTTCGGTCTCCTTCCCGGAAGAAGAGCAAGTTTTCGGAATCAAGGGTTATCGTATCCTGTCCCTCTCGTCGGATTTCAGATAATCCCAAGATATCCCAACGTAACTTGCTCAATTCTTCCTCCAGCTCGACAATCTTCTCGTCAGTCCTAAGCGTGTGTTGCCAGGGCCAAAGTTCGGTGGGGGTGGTAGCGGGGCATCTGCCGGAGATTCTTCGCACCCCCTGCTCGACCGTTACCCCGCCCGCTACCAAGGCGAGGAATAGAGGAGCTACCAAGGCGAGGAATAGAGGAGCTGCCGGGGACTGAGGGCCGTAAATAAACACTGTCAATCATTGTGGGGGGGGGGGGGGCGGTTGCCATAATCCCCACGCTTGGCAGGCGTCTTGGGATCGCAGTTTTGAAAAGATGGATATATTACACAGAAGACGTTGCTGCCCGTCTTTTGGCTTTCCCTCAATCGCCTCTTACGTAACCCACGGGAAGAGAGGGGGGGATGCAAATTCTTAGCCGGCATCCCACGGCCAAAAACCAGTGGCCACAAGGTTTTTAACCAGTGTGTGTTGCCAGTGATGACATATGGTACTGAGACGTGGTCTCTAACGGCTGACCTTTTAGAGAAGTTCAGAGTCACACAACAAGCCATGGAGAGAGCTATGCTTGGAGTTTCTTTGCGTGACAGAATCCTAAATGTGGAGATTCGCCGAAGAACCAAGGTCACCGACATAGCTCTCAGAATCTGCAAGTTGAAGTGGCAATGGGCGGGCCACATCGCTCGAAGAACCGATAACCGTTGGGGAAGAAAGGTTCTCGAGTGGCGACCACGAACCGGAAGACGCAGCGTTGGCAGGCCTCCCACTAGGTGGACAGACGACATTGTGCGCGTCGCAGGTAACCGGTGGATGCAAATAGCCAATTGTCGTTCATTGTGGCGTTCTAAGGGGGAGGCCTATGTTCAGCAGTGGATGTCTTCCGACTGATGATGTGATGTGAAGTTATATGTAGATCAATAACATGGATTCACCTAAAACCAAGTTTAGCAAGTTTTATGCTGCAAGACTTCAAGAAATTGTAAACCCGCATTCTGCCGTCGATAACGCACCGTTTGCATATATTCTACTAACACTAATAATAATTACTAGGTTCCTTGTGCAGGGAACCGTTCAGGTACCTACCCACAGTGTCAGATATTCTACCGCCAAGCAGCAGTGTGTAATAATTGCTGTGTTCCGGTGTGAAGGGCACTGTAGTTAGTGAAGGCGGAATATGGAACAGCACTTTTTTATTTACTGTACAACTTCTCTACCTGTACTCTACGCAAATAAATGATTCTTATTCTTATTCTTGAGATTACGGGCACAAAAAAACTTACTATAAGTAATGTCTTAAGGGTCGGCAACGCGCTAGTGATTCTTCTGGTGTTGCTAGTCTATGGGCTGCTATGACTGCTTACCATCAGGCGGGCCACATGCTTGCTTGCCACCTTGGTAGTATAGAATTAGCAGATCTGATAGAATCCCGACTTTGACAGATAACTTTGACATAAAGATGTCTAGAATCTTATAAAATAAAGCAAATGTAACCACTCAATGCTTAATAAACCTTAAACTTTATGGCGTTATCATATGTTACAACTTAACTTTGGATAAGTTAATACTTAATAGACAATTTGGGTTACCATAATCCACACTTTATCTGGAGAAAGTTACATAAAAGTAGGACTTTATATACTAGAGAAAATCCGAAAATTTGAACTCTATTACAATGGTATAGTGTAGAATTTAGTATACATTTTGAAGTACGGATTAATAGATTATTGCAAATCAAGTTTCATATTATCATAAGGTGAGCTGATGGATCAGTTTTGTGTGGTTTTGTGGCTTTCGCACCTGTTACTCCAGATAGCAGAAAGTTGTACTGCACTTAAATATGAGACTTATTTCCTACAAGTCAGGTGACATTTTTAAACTTCATCATCAGCCGGAGGACGTCTACTACTGAACGTCAGCCTCTCTTTAGGTTTTGCCATAATCTCTACGCTTGGCAGGCGTCTTGGGGAGCTCAGTATACGTTTAGTTGGATATCAAATAGAGAACTGGTGCTGCCCGTCTTCTGGTTCCCTTAGTCCCTCCTACGACACCCAGCGAGACGAGATGGTGGTGCAATTCTCTCCCGAACATCCTATGGGGATTTTAAACTTAAATGAACCTATACATATGTAACGTTTTGATTATTTTTTTAAATTTTATACTCTACTTTATACTTGCTATATTCTTGACTAGCTGACCCACGCAGCTCCGCCCGCGCTGTGTTTACGTTAACTAAACTTTCAATAATACACATTCGCAAAGAATACAAAACCTCCTTTTTTAAAGTCGGTTAAAAACTTGGACCCACTTTGTACTTGCCCTTCGAAGCACGGAGACGTTTAGTTCAAATGGCGTTAAACGGTCACCCATCTATTTAATGACCTTACCTAACGTTGCTTAACCCGATCGATTACAAAACCTTGATAACAACTCTCTATGAGTGTTAGCTTACTGATATTTATTATATTATAAAGAAAAATTTATAAAATCGGACCAAGCGTATAACCAACTACCCATTTTGACTTTAATACCCTCTCCCAAAAGAACCGTGCTAGATTACGGGATAAAAAGTATCCTATGTCCTACCTCGTAGTAAGATCTCAAATCATGCCAAGTTTCATTTGAATCCATTCAGTAGTTTCGGCGTGATGCTCAGCCGTGATACAGACAGACAGACAGACAGACAGACAGACAGACAGACAGACAGACAGACAGACAAAAATTAAAAAAATTACATTTTCAGCCTCAGTATCGGTTATAGAATGCCCTCCAAATATAATTTTCAAAATATCTTCAATGTACAGAATTGGACCTGTTACAGTTTTATTATAAGTATAGATTGGGTATGGTCCTATGTTCAAGTTTAACCAGTCAGCCGGTACCTATGGATCAGTAGCAGCCGAAAACGTCTACTACTGAACAAAGGCCTCCTCCTTAGAAGGGAGGGGTTGCCATGATCCCCACGCTTGACAGTCTTGGGGATCGCAGTATAGGTGGTAGGTAATCCAATTGAAAGACGCTGCTGCCCGTCTTCTTGTATTCCCTTAGTCGCCTCTTACGAACACCCTACGGGAGGAGATGGGAGGGTGCTATTCTTACCCGGACACCTACCGGGTTCTACCTATAGAAAAAATCAAAGCCTAGAGCACAGGCGCAAAGTAGCCAGCCTCTCGGTATTCTACAGGATGCATTTTGGAGAGGGTGCGCAGGAATTGCATGACTTGATTCCACCATCCCCCTTCTATCATCGGACGTCGAGACGCACTGCGCATACACACCCCTATGTGGTGAAAGTGCCTTCGGTCCGGACTAAACGATTTGCCTCTTCGTTT
The DNA here is from genome assembly GCA_911728495.1 of Furcula furcula. Lineage (NCBI taxonomy): Eukaryota > Metazoa > Arthropoda > Insecta > Lepidoptera > Notodontidae > Furcula > Furcula furcula. The sequence goes on along the minus strand of OU452264.1, from coordinate 2,978,341 downwards.
ATAATAAGGACAGCTAAGGATTGGAACAGTTTGCCTGCGTCGGTTTTCCCGCCCGATTATAATGTAGGTGTCTTCAAGGCTAGAGTGAATAGGCTTTTAATAAGCTAGTGTGCTTTACCATCTTCGATTGCGTCGCCACTTTTCATCAGGTTGGTCTGCAGTCAAGCACTAGCTTATCTTGAATAAAAAAAAATAAAAAATAAAAAGTTTATATGCTTTATTTTTAAACTGCACACCGAAACATATTTTTACGTAATGCTGTTTGGGGGCAGAATATCTGACACTGCGGGGGCAACTACCTACCTAGCGCAGGTCCAATAAACAGTTTATACTAAGATATAATGACGCATTAATGACTGAGTGCAGCAGTAAAAGGCAGTTAATGGTAAGCCAACAGGCGTACAATACATGTCACATTCGCTAACATAGCACGTAATTCATAACACTCTTTTATATAAACACAGTCGGTATAAACGTGGATGGAATGACACAAGACCTTCCTATTGCGAGCTGCGACCTGCCAGTAGATAAGGAATTGCACAGACGACACATTTGTTAGAACTTATAGATATCTGTGTCTGTGATTGGCTAGCAGCAAATAGTTTTAAAAAAAAACCAGTCATGTACGAGCCGGCCTTAGAGGAGATACCACTGAAGAGAGCATGATGCGCTAACCCCTCTGCCAAATTTTTGTTCATATGTTCAGGTCATTCTTTATTTGTGTGCGTATCTTTTTGAATGTGTTGCGAGTTTATTATAGTGTAGGTTCATAGAAACATGAAGAGTTTGCATTAGACATTTGCAAGAGTATGCGTGAAATTGTATCTGTGTGTGTTTACTTCGCCTCCCGCACCCCGCAAAAGTGCCACAAAAATGTGTTCGGGGAATCGACGCGATACTAGCTCCATTCTAATTACTCTGAGGAGCCGGCTCCGTATCTTCATTGATTTATAAAAGTTATTTTGGTATTCAACTAAAAACTCAAATGGCAAAAAAATTAAACCGCATAAATACATAAGTTTGTGTGTCAAAGTTATTTAATTATTTAAAAAACACTGTTCTTAGAGATATAGTTTTCTTCCTGTGAAATAAACATGTACAAGACCTGTAATTTTCCCTCCATCAACTTTAGAGAAACGGGGGAACGGTATTTTTTAGCATTTTTAATATTTTTCAATTATAAGTCACACATATGAAAGTGACATAAAATAAAAATCCGGTTTAAAATGTCTAAATAATGTCCATTCAATTTCAACTGCATTTCGGAGTCGCTATTAAAACAAAGTCATACCATAAAGGTTTTTACCTTTTACGAACGGAACCCTAAAAATGGCAGCAGCATATCCTATAGTGACCAATTATATTTTTTTTCTGTGTCAGCACTACGCCTTTTTCCCACCCTCAAACATATTTATCCACGTCGTCTCCTCACACGGCCCTTGAGGTTACAAAAATAAGGGATGATACCCTCAGATTTCGGAATGGTTGAATCATAACCCCACTTTTATGGCCCGTTGTCTCTATTAATGGCCCACCTGGGGCGTTCCCCAAATGGTGCTCGGATTTTTGATTGTGATTTTTTACACGTAAAAGAATGGTAAGTGTTTGTACTAGGATTTATGTAGGTATACCTACTGCTAGTAAATAAGCTGGGGGCGTATATTTATGGCAGACATAGGACATTATGTCTATGTCTTAAGAATAAAGAGCAAAATTTTCATCAAATACTTGTTATTTTCTTGTTATATTTATTTACTAGCTGGGTCAGCTAGTAAATAAATATAACAAGAAAATAACAACGCACTGTGTCCGCGCCCGCGCTGTGTTTACGTTAACTAAACTTTCAATAATATACATTCGCATAGAATACAAAACCTCCTTTTTTAAAGTCGGTTAAAAACTTGAACCCACTTTGTACTTGCCCTCCGAAGCATGAAGACGTTTAGTTCAAATGGCGTTAAACGGTCACCCATCTATTTAATGACCTTACCTAACCTGATCAATTTCCAAACATTATTAACAACTGTCTATGAGTGTTCCCTTACAAATATTTATTATAATTATAATGAAAAATTGTTAAACTCGGAGCAAGCGTATAACCAAGTACACATATTGACTTTAGTCCCCTCTCCCAAGGGAACCGTGCCGAATGGCGGGATAAAAAGTATCCTATGTCCTACCTCGGAGTATTAACTCAAATCATGCCAAGTTTCGTTTCAATCCATCCAGTAGTTTTGGCGTGATGCTCAGCCGAGATACAGACAGACAGACAGACAGACAAAAATATAAAAAATTACATTTTTGGCTTTAGTATCGGTTATAGAATGCCCTCCAAACATAATTTTCAAAATATCTTCAATGTACAGAATTGGACCTGTTACAGTTTTATTATAAGTATAGATAACTTTACATTCCATTGCCCATGTTCGATTAATATTTGTTTTATAGGTAATCAACTTCATATCTTCAATAACAAGATTAAAAGGTTTTTCCAAAAATTGGCCACTAGACGGAATGACAAAAACCGTTTCACAGAAATACGGTTACCTAATTAAGAGCTCGACAAGCTTAAAAAAGAATTTATTTATATAACTAGCTGACCCGCGCAGCTCCACCCGCGCTTTTATTACATTTTGCTCCCCTTTTCACCCTCCTCCCTTGATTTATTTCTCTCCATCTCTCTCTATTATAAGAAAAATGTAATTCTATGCTCTTTCTCTCCTCTCTCTTTCCCCCACCCGCATCGGTCCCCGTCACATTCCCCCTCTTCCTCTCCCCGTTGTCCCCTCTCTGAACCCTATCCCCCCCTCTCTCTCTCCCAACTTGCTCCATCTCACCCCCCCCCCCCCTTGACCCACCTAACTCCCCCGATCCCTCACCCCCTCCTCGAATCCTCTCTGCCTCTCTGTCCTCTCTTGCACCCTCCTCTCATTCTATATATCCTCGTCAATCATGGTATCATGAAATATACTTTACAACTTATTCTCAGACATACCCGATATGCACACAAAATTTCATACATATCCGTTCACCCATCTATTTAATTACCTTGCCTTATGTTGCTTAACCTTAACCTACAGGTATAAAAAGTATCCTATGTCCGTCTCCTGCTCCTAGGCTACTTCCCTACCAATTTTTAGCCAAATCGGTTGAGCCGTTCTTAAGTTATAAATAGTGTAACTAACACGACTTTCTTTTAAATATATAGATTAAAGTTCTATGGTGATTGTATGTTCAATTTCACCAATAGATGGCGCTGTTCATAATGTAAATCACGCTAACATCGTAAATTACTGTCTAATGATCTTCGATAATGAAAGTTCTAAGTTTTTCGCATCTTTTATTGTTGCGACTGTAATAATTGTATTACAGTCCCCAAGTCCAGGTAGTGTATAGGTATTGACCTATACACTACCTGGACTTGGGGAGTTTCATTAAAATTTCATGAATCATTTCATGATCTAGTTTGGAGTCGCTCGGGATTTACAGATCGGGTCATATTGCTATCAGCAACGTACTTAGAACAATACAGAAATCTAATGAAAATGTCCTGGGTGTACCGGACCGGCTTACCCCTTACAAAAATTGACCCTTTGCCACTGCCATATCTTATTCAAACTAAATGTCTGCTCAGTCCCTATTGTATATAGCGTAATAATACATATCTTAATGATTAACTGATCAGTCTATAATTACCCTATTCACATACAAAGGGAATTACGTGGTAATATGTGCAAGTAATGTTTCACTGCTTAGCCCCTATGAAACATAGCGTGATGTTTTATATACCAATTTATACCTTGACTTCTACACAACACATCAGTGAAAGTCCTATCAAAATCCATCCACGGGTTTTCAAATGATACCTGGACAAACAGAACGACAGACAGACAGACAGACACACAATAATTCCAAAAAAAATTGTTTTGGCCTCTATGTCGATAGTATAGTACCCCCACATAGAAATTTTGGAAAAATATTCAATGTACAGAAAAAGTGCTCTTTGAGTTTTATTATAGTATAGAAGAAGATAGATAAAGATAATTTTACTTACTGACTTAGACGCATTTGAGAAGGGCTGGTCTGAGATGGCTCAGGACAGGGATATGTGGATGGTCATGGGGGAGACCTTTGCCCAGCAGAGGGACAATATGGAATAAATAATAAAAAAAAATGATAATTTTATGTTCGCATTTTATATGTAAACGTTTTTGAGGCTATTCCGGACGTACGCACAGAATACATTGACGTACGAAAGAAAGCAGGGGTAGTAAACATAATGTAAGCACTTTGATTCGCTCAATATGGGATTATCAAATATCGCTATTTGGATAAAAATATGGATAATCTTGATGATTTCCTTGTTATGAAATGAATCGGTGTTCTTTTGTGGTATTTTTTTTCACAGTGTTGACACTGTTGGTGAACACATTCAGGGTCGCCACCGCCATTAATATTACATTCGATAATCCTCAAAAACTCGTTATTTCCATGGTGTGGCAATAAATGTCGTTTCTTTCTTATATCAGTTCACATAATATTCACTGTTGGCAGTGTACACTGTTTCGAAGAAACGAGTAATTTAACAGCCAAATATAACTGAACAACAAAATACTTAACAAAATGTATTTTGATATTATTAGTCATTCAAAATTCTTGTTACTGAATATATAATTTGTAACTTTTGCGCACATTATTTTCTTCTGTGTAAATTACAACGTTTCCTGTGGGGTGTCGGGGTCCCCGCAAGCGGGGATTATGGGAAAACAAGAAGACGGAGCTGTAACAGCTCAGTGGGCGAGTGCTTGCCTTGGAAACAAGGTGCGCAGGTTCGAACCCCGGCTCGCACCTCTGATTTCTTTAATTAATCATGTGCGAATCGTCTTTGTGCGATTGTTACTAGCTTTCGGTGAAGGAAAACATCGTGAAGAAACCTGCATGTCTGAGAAAGCCTAACTAGCTTTCGAATGACGTGTGAAGTCCGCCAACCCGCACTTGGCCAGCGTGCTGGACTATGGCCTAAGCCCCTTCATCTTGAAGGGAGGCCCGTGCCCAGCTATGGGACATTAACAAGGGCTGGTATTATTACGAAGACGGTCAATAGCGTCCTTCTCTAAGATGACACGTTCCATGCGTGGAGATTACCGTATGGCCATTGTTCAGCAGTGGACTTGATTCAGTTGCTGATGATGATGAAATACAAATAAACCTTGGATTTATTCAAGAAGTTTTATTATTAATTATATTGTTATCTATTTTTGTTATATCATTTTTAGTAATTATATATTATAAACAATATTTATAAACATAGATATGTACAGTTATCATTTAAATTAAAAAGATACCAAACTATTTACAAATTATCAAATAAATCATGACCGCGCGGAATGGTGGCAAGAACGCTGGCTGCATTTCCTCGCTGAATTGCAATGCTGATTCTTTGAGCGAGAAAAGAGCCAGCCCTCTTGTCACCAGTGGAGGCGATCAGTCGTGGAGATATTTGTTGGAAAAAGTTTCTTGTGCTGGAGCTCCATGGACCAAAAGTTTCCACAGCAAGCGGCACAAATATATGTGTATTTGCTAGAGACACATATTTGCGCCGCTTGCCCAGACCAGCCTTTTAAACCAGAAGTTTTTAAACTTCTATTTACCTAGTGTTGCCAATATAATTTTCTTGCAAATCGCTAACATACCTTGTTCACAGTTTCTTTGCGCGACAGAATCCGAAATGTGGGGAAGAAAGGTTCTCGAGTGGCGACCACGAACCGGAAGACGCAGCATTGGCAGGCCTCCCACTAGGTGGAGAGACGACATTGTGCGCGTCGCAGGTAACCGGTGGATGCAAATAGCCAATTGTCGTTCATTGTGGCGTTCTAAGGGGGAGGCCTATGTTCAGCAGTGGACGTCTTCCGGCTGATGATGATGATGATGATGATGATGCTAACATACCTTAGTTGTCAATTACATAACATTTCTTGCAATAAGAAGTAACTTGGCGTCAAACTGTTACGCAAGTCATCATCATAAGCAGCGGAAACAACTCCACTGGTGAACTAAAGACCTCCCCCTTATAAGAGAGGGGTTGCAATAATACCACGCATGGCAGGTGTAATGACGCTGTTGCCCGCGTTCTCGTTTTCCCTTGAGATTGCAACTTCTAGTATTGAAGAGTAATTGTTTAAAATAACAATACATGGTAATATTTTCTCATAACAAAATAAATAATAGGTACTTACCTACATATTTGCAATTTCGCTTACATATCCGTTGTTGTGTGATATTTAAATATGGAAATCCCATTTGAAATGACAATACAAACAAAATATATCCAAGAAAATGGCAACATCATATCTCGGGTAACATAAAAATCATAACACACCCTTGGTCGGATATAACCGGTTTGATCCGGGCTCATCTGGAATTATCCCGTTTATTTCATGCCGGATTGTTTATAGGTCATGGGAATCAATGAGATGGTATGTTATGATATCGTTGAAATCAAACTACTTTTACGGATTTTATCGCGGTTTATTTTAGATTTTACTATCCCGACGTTTCGAATGCTTTGCAACACCCATGGTCACGGGAGGACTGAGATGTTGAACGTCCTTATGTCACAATTATGCCGGTGTACCCTCAGGTCTTCTTAGTTTTTATTGTTGGTCCGATCTACGCAGTAAGAGCTTACAGTATCTTGAGGCCGTGCAGTGCTTTGCTTGATATTGTATTTAATTATATTTATCACAGGATCCCAAGGTGGTGGTAACACCCAACCATCTTCTCTATTGAAATTAAGATGTTTTTTGATTTCAATAGCCTCACGAATCATCCTAGGTAGGAATCGATGTTCTTTTGCGAGGATTTGAGGTTTGTCAAATCTAATATAATGACGGGTGCGGTCAATTCACATACTGCAGACTTCGTACAGCGTCGGTGTTTCACATCAGCTATGTGTTCTTTAACGCGAGTTTTATTGCGCGGTTTGCTTGCTCAATGTAGGAGAGCCCACAGTCACAATCGAGTTTATAAACTCATGTATCTTAAAATCCGTAAAAGTAGTTTGATTCCAATGAGTAAAAGACATTATTTTTATGATATCGTTTTTAGGGTTCCATACTTAAATGGTAAAAAAGGAACCCTTATGGTGAGACTTCGTCGGTCTGTCTGTCACACTTGTATATTTCAGGAACCGCTAATGCTATCGATTTGAAGAATAGTTTTCGACTATACTTACCCAACCTCATCGATATTCTATCTAAACAAGATTAGCTGTCACGGCCCGAAAAGTGTTCACGAAAATAGAGCTACAGAGACGGGTGGTGTCGCTATTTCAAATTAGTACGAGCCGACAACAGCTAGCGTAAAGACGTGTCGAAATGCCTCATTTGCGTCTAAAAACTGCGTTAATACACATCGCAACAGCAAAATTTCATACGGAATATATATTTCCCATTAGTAGTAGTTAATAGTATTAGATTAAATGATAGATATCAGTAAGATATCACTAAAACACGAAATCTATATTAATAAAAGAGCAGGGTGTTTTCTAGGAATCACGGTACAGCAAAAACCATATTACGTACAATCTTGAAATTTGGAACCAACATTATTCAAATAGTCTAGGTGAACAATAAGAACGGATTTTTCGAAATTCCATACCTAAGTGGGTCAAATGGGCTCCCAAAGTTTGTATGGAAAAAAAAAAATTTTTCTTCACATGGACATGAAACTTTGTAAGTGTACTAAACAAAAGAAATAAAGAAACACGTGTATCACACTTTTTGAAAATCGACCCATATTGGGATTTTAGCCTGGTTTTTGAGTATGCAACGCGGAAAAAAATTTTCATACTGCATTGCTGAAACTTTGCGAACACATTAATAAAATTGTAGCAATCCAAGTGCAAATAATCATTTTTTGAAAATCATCTCGTAAAGGGGTCCAATTGGGGTCCAAAAAATGTTTCTCGACCTACAGTCATAAAACTTAGTTTATATATTGCACACAAGAATCTAAGAAACTTATTTCCAGCATTTTTCAAAAAACTACCCCTAAGATTTTTTAATGGGGTTTCAAAGTTTGCACAAAGAAGGATTTCCATTTCATCCTATGATGCAGCTAGAGTAACGAAACTCGGTAAACAAACTCAATACAACAATTGAAAAAACTAATTTTGATCATTTTTGTAAAATCAACCCCTAAGTGGGTCAAATGGGCTCCCAAAGTTTGTATGGAAAAAAGAAAATTTTCGTCACACGGACATGAAACTTTGTCAGTGTACTAAACAAAAGAAATAAAGAAACACGTGTATTACAACTTTTTGTAAATCGACCCTTAAAGGGGTTTTAACATGGTTTTTGAGTATACAACGTAAAAAAAACATACTTACTGCATTGATGAAACTTTGCGAATATATTTATCAAATTATAGCAATCTATGTGTAAATAATCATGTGTTGAGAATCAACTCCGAAATGGGTCCAATTGGGGTCAAAAAATGTTTTTCGACCTACAGTCATAAGACTTAGTTTATATATTGTACACAAGAATCTAAGAAACCTGTTTCCTGCATTTTTTGAAAAACAACCCCTAAGGTCATATCAAGGGGTTGCAAAATTTGTACAAAGAAGGATTTCCATTTCATGATATGATGCAGCTAGAGTAACGAAACTCAGTAAATAAACTCAACACAACAATTGAACAAACTTATTTTGAGCATTTTTGTAAAATCAACCCCTAAGTGGGTCAAATGGGTTCCCAAAGTTATTACGGATTTTTTTTTCATCACACGGATAAGAAATATATTCAATGTTTAGTACATTAAGAAACACCAAGCCCAAGAAATTAAGAAACACGTGTATCAAATCTTTTTCAAATTCGACCCGTAAAGGGGTGTTAGCATGGTTTTTGAGTATGAAACGCGGAAATAAATATCATGCTGCATTGATGAAACTTTGCGAATACATTTATTAAACTAAAGCAATGATTGTATAAATAATTATTTTTTGAAAATCAACTCTTAACGGGGTCCAATGGGGGTGCAAAAATGATTGTCGACCTACAGTCATAAGACTTAATTTATGTGTTGCACACAAGAATCTAAGAAACCTATATCCGGCATTTTGCAAAAAACAACCCCTATGATCATTTAATGGGGTTGTAAAGTTTACACGTAAAACGATTTCCATTTAATGCTATAATAGAGCTAGAGAAACGAAACTCGGCACATAAACTCAATACAAAAATTGAATAAACTAATTTTCAGCATTTTTCGATAATCAACCTCTAAGTGGGTCAAATGGGATCTCAAAATTTGTATGGAAAACATTTTGTTTTCACCACACATACACGAAATGTCAACGTACTAAACATAAAAAATGAAAAAACACGTGTTCAAGTAATCACAACTTTTTGAAAATCGACCCCTAAAGGGGTTTTAACATGGTTTTTGAGTATACAACGTAAAAAAAAATATACTTACTGCATTGATGAAACTTTGCGAATATATTTATCAAATTATAGCAATCTATGTGTTAATAGTTTATGAAAATCAACTCCTAAAGGGGTCCAATTGGGGTTCAAAAATGTGTTTCGACCTGCAGTCATAAGACTTAACTTATGTATTGCACACAAGAATCTAAGAAACCCATTTCCGGCATTTAGCGAAAAACAACCCCTAAGGTCATATAATGGGGTTGGAAAGTTTACATGTAGAACGATTTCCATTGAATGTTATAATGCAGCTAGAGTAACGAAAACATAGACTCAACAAAACAGTTTAACAAATTTATTTACACCATTTTTCAAAAATCAACCCCTACGTGGGTCAAATGGGGTATCAAAAATACCATGAAAAAAATATTCATAGCACACGGTCACGAAACTGTGTACTGATAAAAAACACGTGTATCACATTATTTTTTTAAATCAACCCTTGATGGGGTTTTAGCATGGTTTTTGAGTATCAAGCGCGGAAAGGAAATCATGCTGCATTGATGAAACTTTGTGAATAAATTGATCAAGTTAAAGCAATTTAATCATTTTGAAAATCAACCCCTAAAAGGGTCTAATTGGGTCCAAAAAAAATTTTTTTGTCCTACAGTCACAGGACATATTTTATGCATTGCACATAATAATCTAAGAAACTTATTACAGGCATTCTTCAAAAAACAATCCCTAAAGTCATTTTATGAAGTTGCAAAGTTTGCATGAAGAAGGATTTTCATTTTAGCTATAATGTTGCTACAGTCACACAACTCATTAAATAAACTCAATAACAAACAAATTTTCTGCATTTTTCGGAAATCAACCCCTAACTGGGTCAAATAGGGTATCAAAGTTTGCAAAAAAATATTTTTCATCACACGGACACAAAACTTAGTCATCAAAAGAAGTTGAGAAACACGTCTGACACATTGATTTGAAAATCAACCCTTGATTGGGTTTTAGCACGGTTTTTGAATATGAATTCGGAAAACCGATGACTGATGACTCTGCGGATGCATTTATGAAATTAAAGAAATCCATGTGCAATTTTTTTTTATTTGATTCCCAAAAGGGATTAATTGGGGTCCAAATCCTTTTGTTTTACCCTACGGTCACAAGACTTATTTTATGTATTGCACATAATAATCTAAGAAACCTGTTTCCTGCATTCATCGAAAAATAAAACCCCTAAGATCAATTAATGGTTTCAAAGTTTGCATGCAGAAGGATTTTCATTTAATTTATAATACAACCACGAAACTCGGTAAATAAACTCAACACAACAATTTAACAAACTAATTTTCAGCATTTTTAACGGACTTCAAAAAAGGAGGAGGTTCTCAATTTGTCTGTACATTTTTTTTCTATGTATGATCGCGCATGATTCTGGCAATTATGAACCGATTTCAAAAAATATTTCTGGTACGGATAGGCCATTCCACTGATTGGGTCCCATAAAAAAAAATTACTTAGGAATAAGCTCCTGAAAAACAAAAATGGCGACTCAGAAAAAACTGTAGGAATGCCTAAAAGATAATATTTCTATCGCATTTTAAGGACGAAAGTGGTCAAACTCTGGCAAATACGAGTATTTACCAATTTCAATAATTCTTTTATATGCGAAAGAAGGAACCACTGTAATGAATATGTATAAATTTTATCACAACTAGATAAGAACTTCCTGGAGAACCATGATTGATGTGGAGGAATTTATCTGGTAAAAAAAGGAATATATACAGACGAATTGAGAACCTCTTCCTTCTTTGAAGTCGGTTAAAAAAACATGAAACTGAATATCAGTTTCCGTTACATTACTCTGACAAATATGAACCGATTTCGATGATTCTTTTTTTATTCAAGGGAGTAAACTACTGTAATGATTTCATGCAAATTTCATTAGGACCGGATAAAGTGTTCCTGAAGAAAATATACACAGTAGGTACGTCAACATCAACTTCAATAACACTTAAATTATTTTATGCTTTTTAGTGTTCTTGAAGTTGGTTCATTTTTTTTTGTTGTGTCGTGTGCAATGTTTTATTTGAAAATCAACCCGTGGGACAAATGAGGTACCAAAGTTTGTATGTAAGAAAATATTTTTTTCAGACACGAAACTTTGTCAGTGTACTCATCAAAAAATTGAGAAATACGTCTAACACTTTTGTTTTGAAAATCACCCTTAACGGGGTTTTGGCACGGTTTTTGAGTATTGAGTATACCCGAAAAAAAAAACATGCTGCACTGATGACACTTTGCGGATACATTCGTAATATTGAAGTAATCCATGTCATTATTTTAAATTAACCCCTAAAAGCTGAACGCTTTTGAGTTCCCAAAAATATTTTATTCCTACAGCCACACGACATATTTTATGTATTGCATACAAGAATCTAAGAAACCGTTTCCGGCATTCTTCGAAAATCCCTAAAGTTTGCGAGAAAAAAATTCTCTATTTAATGCTATAATGCAATTATGGTAACGAAACTCCGTGAATGAACTAAACAAAACTATTGAATAAACTAATTTCCAGCATTTTTCGAAAATCAACCACTAAGGGCATCTTCCAATAAGGTTACAGAATGGTTTCACTTAACAACCTCGTAAGTTTTTTAATGGAATTGCAAAATAAGTACAGTATCTTTTTAAATAAAGAAGTAAAAGTTTAAGAAATGGGCGCTATGATAGCTTACACAAAAATACAGGCTACATATTATACTTGATACCTATTAGATCAGAGTTATTAAAAGTGTGAACAATATTGAAATCGATCGTCCGAAGATCAGACCAACAATAATAACTAAGAAGACCTGAGGGTACACCAGCATAATTATGACCTATGGACGGTCAACATCTCATTCCTCCCGTGACCATAGGTGCTGCAAAGCATTCGAAACGTCGGGATAGTAAAAGCTAAAATAAACCGCGATTAAATCTGTAAAAGTAGTTTGATTTCAATGTGTAGCATTCGCGTAATTATAAGACAGCATTAGAATAGAATAGAATGGAATAGAATAGAATAGAATAGAATACTCTTTATTGTACACCAAGAAGATATTTACAATATAAACTTAGAACTAAAACATAAAATGTACAAATGGCGGTCTTATCGCTATAAGCAATAAGCATTAGTGTAATCAATATTTAAAAAAATCTCGATCCATAATTCAAAACACGTTTGAGTAACAAAGTGAACGCGGGCGAAGCCGCGGGCTACAGCTAGTAATAAATATTTCTTTAAATATCTCTGCTACTAGTCCGTCAACCGCTAAGCTACCGGCCGACCAAATTAAGTTTGCCGCTACTGTCTAAACAAAACACTCAAACAACACGTAGTTGTCATAAGATTATAGTTCAATTCTCGCTGCGACACCAGCAAAGATAAGTTGGTCGGCCTATGTTGAGACTTGTTCGGTCGCCCCCTGTGTCTCCGGTTATCCCGTTCTCCCTTTCGCGCATTGTCCGCCACTATCCCTGTCTCGTTCGTTGCGTGGCTTGAACGGTACTACGGGTATAATGCGCTACGGTAGGAACATCGGGGAAATAGTTTTAACGCCCCCCTCGCTGAGTTTCTTGCCGGTTCTTCTCAGCGGGGGCGCGTTGTGAACCGGTGGTAAACTCACACTCTCTAAGCGGCAGCCCAAGCCGAGGCCGTGCCTCCCTGAGGTGCCCTTGAGCCAGTCGCTACCTTTCTGGGCTGGAGCGCTCAAAGCGCTCGCCCTCTTGTCCGGTGAAGCTGTAATGGCCATCTGCGGCCAACAGCACTACTCATACAAAAAAAAAAAAAACGCTATACATCGCTACGCTATACAACGCTATACATCGTTGTTTTTGTAGCGTAAATATTGATACAGCATTGTACAAAAAAAAAAATGTACAATGACCATTGCGCCTATAAAAACGTTTTACATCCTGCGCAGTCCTGGACGGGTCACTCGGGCTCTTACGTCCATACGGAATATTTAAGCTATCACTACCATATTTTGGATGAAATTTAGTAGGTGACTGCTTATCTGGTTACTTATTATATATCGATGCCCAACCTCATTCAATCAAATGAAAAATAATAATTCTTCTTCTATTTTCTTTTTAATGAGGTTCAAATGGTGCGTCAAAATTTCAAAGTGAGACCTACTATTTCGAGTGTGGTATCATATAAAAGGGCTTTTCACATTTCAAAACAGATTTTTATTTTGGTTTATGTCCCAGTTTATTAGTTGTAGAACATAACAACTAGGTTTCCTTTGATGATGTGCCGTGTCGGGAAAAAAATGTGTCTACGTTTGCGCAGCGTCTATGCCTTCTGAATGGTAGCCTCCGTGGCGTAGTGGGAAACAGCCTGCAAACCGGAGTTCGCGGGTTCGAATCCCGAGGGGTCAAAAACTTTGTGTACTTGTTTCTTACTGGCTAGGACAATGCAGGCCGATCACCTGATTACCCGTGAAGTTAGATGATCCATGCGTCGAATGGGCATGTAAAAAGTTTGTCCTGCGCCTAACCTCTCTTGCGGTCGTGTCGGTATTCCGTCCCATCGGGTATAAAGGAAGAGAGAGTGCACTTGTGTCATTTGTGCACTATAATATCTCTTGTGAAAGATTGGCCGCTGTGGTCGTATCGGCCAGGAGGACAATATTATCTGCACCCGTGGGGTGCCGGGTTAGAATTGCATCCCCCCATCTCCTCTCGTTGGGTGTCGTAAGAGGCGACTAAGCGAGAACAGGAAGACGGGCAGCAGCGTCTTTCTTTTGGATTTATCTTCCACCTATACTGCGATCCCCAAGCCGCTTGCCAAGCGTGGGGATTATGGCAACCCCTCCCTTATAAGAGGGAGGCCTTTGTTCAGCAGTGGACGTCTATCGGCTGCTAATTATTTTATCTGAATGGTATATATTTATTTAATACAAATAAGTCCCTGGATGCTGAAAGTAAATTGTGTGTTGTGGGATGAAGTATATTGTGTGTTGTGGGATAAAAGGAGGATAGGCAATCCATCTCACTAGCCGACAGACGGATGTCAGAGGCATCCGCACCTTGATATATCACTGCCTTAGGCACTTAGTTTGTATGCTACAATGTCTAAGATTTCTTGAGAAAGAAAAATGTTTCTATATCTTAGATTTCGTAAATAAGCAAAATGTTTTGTACTGAAATTTCTAGGACATCATATGTGAAAGAAATTGTATTTCTATAGACTTGATAGTTGAAGGGCTTCGTTGAAAGGTAGTCAAATCTTTATGAATATATGAACGTGGATTCCCTGGTAGAATCAAAGTATTTCAGTAGACTACTTAATTAATAGGCTGAAATGAGAAGAGACCATAAAAGCGAATTTTATTTTTATATTAATAGACCGGCCTATTGACTGTTGTGATGTACTATCGCGGACACGAGCGGTGTACCAGTTTTCAATCAAAATCGTTTGAACGATGTTACGTGCGCTTACCTCGCTCACACGTATTTGAACCGGCACCTGCAAGCGATTGCCGCCCTAGAGGTAATACACCGCTTGTGACCGCGAGAGTACCTACGAGGTGCACATAGCCAGTTGTAATCACTGTTTGACAAATTATTAGTAGGTTAAGCGACGTCAGGTAAGGTCAGTCTAATAGATCTTTGGAGTCGCTGGACGTTCGGGGTGTGGGCCCTTAGAACGTCCATTGAGTACGGTGGCGACTCCGAGGAGGACGGCGGCGGGATTGCAACCCTGTCCGCGCCCCCCAGGTGCAGATCCCACCGGAGACTGGGACCCCCTCTCATGTGCCAATGCGACAGCCGCGGAGGCTTTAGTGTGTAAGAATCCCACATATCCCGGTCGAGCCTCAAAGCTCCCGGGGATCTTTTGAAGACTTGCCCGCGTCAAAAAAAAAAACAGTCACCCGTTTAGAAGCATTTGAACTGACCTTTCTCGCGCGTGTCCGTGGTTCGGAGGGCATGTAAAAAGTCTGTCCCGGTTGTTGTCAACTAGACAGCAGTCGTTATGCTAAGGGCAGCAGTCAGAGGGCTAAGGGCAGCTTAGACAACTCTGATACTATTATGGCCACTAACTAAACGACAATAAACATCTTTAAATTTAATCTGCCAATCAGCAGTGTGTAAAGTTTGCTGTGTTTCCGTGTGAAGGGCACTGTAGCTGGTGAAATTACCGGACAGGAGGGAATGAATAGCTAATGTCTCGTGTGACGAGCGGCAGTGCAATGCAGCTGTCTATAGGCGGGCGGGTCGCTTACCATCATGCGAACGACTTGCTTGTCTCGTCACTTAATAGGTTAAAAAAAGTATAATCAGTTCAATGTGTGACCTATTATTTATCTACAAAAGTTAGTTAAAAACAAACAGTTTTACAAAGAGAAACAGTTTAAAAACTGATTTACAAAAAAAATATATACACGACGAATTAAGAACCTCCTCCTTTTTTGACGTCGGTAAAAAATAAACAGTTTTTTTTTAAATAAACAGTTTAACAAAAATAAACAGTTTTACAAAAATAAACAGTTTAACAAAAATAAACAGTTTAAAAAAAACGCATTCAAATCCAAATCGTTTGAGTGCTACGATGCCACAGACAGACAGACATAGTCGTCAAACTTACAATAGCCCTCGTTTTTGGTCGGGGCTTAAAAACAGTTGTACAGATTAGTGATTGTCTGTAGGTAGTTATAGGGGGTAGGAGGGGTAGAAGTCCTATGAGATGGACAGATCAAGTGTCCGAACATCTGGACATTCCCTTGAGTTCGGCGATCCACACAGCCGAAGACCGACAACAGTGGAGGACCTCGACAGAGACGGCAGTCGGTAGGAGTCGATCCTCAGCAATGGGAGACCGACTAAGGAGGAGGAGGTAGGTAGTTATTGAGTGAATTTTTCTAATGTATGTTACATTAAAAAAAATACATACGCGTCGGAATTGAGAACTTCCTCCTTTTTTGAAGTCCGTTATATAATAAACCGGTTTACAATCATACAAGCACTCTTGTTATATCATAGTTAATGTAGATATTGTGCACCCTTGCAAATGATGGCAAATAGCCTTGATAGTCACTGTCTATTCTAATGGCAGGTGATAATTTAACATTGTCGGAATTTATCGCTGTAGTATTCGGAATTCGCGCTTAGCTATTTCGTCTAATATTATTTGCAGCATAAAGTCTACAGGGTTGAAATTATTAAGCTCTTATGTATATTCCGCGCAGACAACTAATTTTACACTATGCAATTTTAATAAATGCAATATTTTTTTATTTTATAATATTGTGTATGTCTGTGCGTCGCGTCGTCTTTTACAAGTCTTTTATGCAATTAAATCTATTTCTTCTTCTTCTTCAATATTATTTTTATCAGTGATATGGAAGAAGTCCATTACTAGGAGGTTGGGTTGTTTGCCATAATAGTAGTTAGGAAGGACAATGTCTCAATGTTATATGTATCTACATCTGTATTTATATAAAAAAATATATAAGTATTTGGATCGTCTGGTTACCATAATTCAGGCTGTACCTATTTTTAACCGACTTAAAAAAAGGAGGAGGTTCTCAATTCGTCTGTATATATATATATATATATTTTCTATGTATGTTCGCGCATAACTCAGGCAATTATGAACCGATTTGAAAAAATATTTCTTCCATCCATTCTTTAATCCGTTAATTGGGTCCCATAAAAAAATTATTGCTTAGTAATAAGTAGTTCCTGAAAAAACAAGAATGTTGACTGCGCAGGAAAGTTGCAAGAAAGCCTATATAGATGACTTTATGGTGCTTTTTAAGGACAAAAACTATTTTAAAAAAAATAAAAACCGACTTCAAAGTAAATTATCTAAAAAGCATAAAATAACGAAAATATTATTGAAGTTGGTGTTAGCGTACCAGCTGTGTATATTCTGCACCAACTTCAATAATATTTTCGTTATTTTATGCTTTTTAGATAATTTACTTTGAAGTCGGTTTTTATTTTTTTTTAAATAGTTTATTTAACACTTTTTAGTGACTTATTTTACCAAGATAGGTATCAGCACTATCACGCAACTCGAACGTCTACATTACAGTAACTTACTGAAAACATAAAAAGTTTATATCTCTTAAACTACTGGACCGATTTTGATGAAATTTGTACTCTACCCTAAGTTGAAAGATACTCTAACTATTGCAAAAAGAATTTTCGAAATCGGACTTGTAGTTTCTGAGAAATCCGCGGACAAACCTACATACATACATACATACATACATACATACATACATACATACATACATACACTCGTGAAATTTGGTAAATTCGTTTAGAAGCCCACATAGACTAACATATATGAATATTACGCATTTTTATTAATATTATACATACATACGCGTCGAATACAGAACCTCCTTTTTTGAAGTCGGTTAAAAATGGTCATAACTCTGGTAAATATTTACCAATTTCAATGATTCTTTTTAACCGACTTCAAAAAAGGAGGTTCTGTATTCGACGCGTATGTATGTAATATTAATAAAAATGCGTAATATTCATATATGTTAGTCTATGTGGGCTTCTAAACGAATTTACCAAATTTCACGAGTGTATGTATGTATGTATGTATGTATGTATGTATGTATGTATGTATGTATGTATGTAGGTTTGTCCGCGGATTTCTCAGAAACTACAAGTCCGATTTCAAAAATTCTTTTTGCAATAGTTAGAGTATCTTTCAACTTAGGGTAGAGTACAAATTTCATCAAAATCGGTCCAGTAGTTTAAGAGATATAAACTTTTTATGTTTTCAGTACGTTACTGTAATGTAGACGTTCGAGTTGCGTGATAGTGCTAATACCTATCTTGGTAAAATAAGTCACTAAAAAGCGTTAAATAAACTATTTTAAAAAAAAATAAAAACCGACTTCAAAGTAAATTATCTAAAAAGCATAAAATAACGAAAATATTATTGAAGTTGGTGCAGAATATACACAGCAGGTACGCTAACACCAACTTCAATAATATTTTCGTTATTTTATGCTTTTTAGATAATTTACTTTGAAGTCGGTTTTTATTTTTTTTTTAAATAGTTTATTTATTCGAAAGAAGTAACCACTGTAATGAACCTGTACGCATTTTATCACAACCAGATAAGAACTTCCTGGAGGACCATGAATGATATGGAGGAATTTATCTGGTAAAAACTATTTAAAAAAAAATAAAAACCGACTTCAAAGTAAATTATCTAAAAAGCATAAAATAACGAAAATATATTGAAGTCGGTGCTAGCACATCATGTTAACTAACACTAGCACAAGCTGACACCGACTTCAATATATTTTCGTTATTTTATGCTTTTTAGATAATTTACTTTGAAGTCGGTTTTTATTTGTTTTTAAATAGTTTATTTAATACTTTTTAGTGACTTATTTTATCAAAATAGGTATCAGCACTATCACGCAACTCAAACGTCTACGTTACAGTAACTTACTGAAAACATAAAAAGTGTATACCTCTTAAACTACTAAACCGATTTTGATGGAACTTATACTCTACCCTAAGTTGAAAAATACTCTAACTATTGCAAAAAGAATTTTCGAAATCGGACTTGTAGTTTCTGAGAAATCCGTGGACAAACCTACATACATACATACATACATACATACATACATACATACACTCATAAAATTTGGTAAATTTGTTTAGAAGCCCACATAGACTAACATATATTAATATTACGCATTTTTATTAATATTACATACATACGCGTCGAATAGAGAACCTTCTTTTTGAAGCCGGTTAAAAACCATAAAACTGACGTTCTCCTTTACATTTCTCTGACAAATATGAACCGATTTCGATGATTCTTTTTTTATTCATTACGATCGGATAAAATGTTTCTGAGTTTCTGAAGAAACATGAATTATGTAAAAGTATGTAGACGATAATGTGAAATCATAATGATGTCATAACCTACCTAGATCATTTTACCGTCTTCGATGGTTCAATCTTTATGTATGAAAATATCACTAAAAAGTATAAAATAAAATATTTAAAAAAAAAATTGAACCGACTTCAATAACACTAAAAAGTATAAAATAATTTAATTATTATTGAAGTTGGTGCCAAATATACACAGCAGGTACGCTAACACCAACTTCTTTAATATTTAAATTATTTTATACTTTTTAGTGTTATTGAAGTCGGTTCAATTTTTTTTAAAAATATGTTATTAATGCTTCACCTTGTGTTGTCCAAAGATTACTGATAAAATCGTCTTACCAAATTTTCTCTTCTTCGGAATGTATTAGGGATCATCAGCTGGCGACACTCGTCCACAGTTGAACAAAGGCCTCCCCCTTAGGAAGGAAGGGTTGCCATAATCCCCACGTTTGGCAGGCATCTTGGGGATCATAGACCTTCCTAAGGGTTTTGGGGACTATATAGATACGAAATGCCTATCTCATATCTTCTTGATGACTGTAACGAATTGGGAGACGGTTCTGAAGTCACATGACTTCACAAACTGGGCTATGAATTGAATAATGAAGTCATTAAAAACAATGCACAATGAAAACCAAGTCAAGCGCGAGAACAAAAGCCAAGCTCAAGCCAGTTGCTTTTATGATGCGGTGCAAGGAACAAAAGGTAGCGATCGTAGAATAGTGACAAATGACATAAAGTATGTAATCTAACCAACAAACGCAAGAGTTATGTATAAATCATCTACAACAACAACCAACATATGTATAACAATACACTACACACATACCTAATATAAATAAGAGCATTTTCCTTTTATAATTACCTACATTTAGTTATAAAATGATCAAAAAATATTTTTTTTTTTTTTTTTTAAATTTAACACATCAGTTTTTACAGGGTAACCTAATGCAACAGTGTCAAACAAAATAATTAAATAAAGAAATATTTGCGTAACAACGGTCAAAAGATACCGAATAGGTATAAATTTCAGAATATAAAACACCTGAAAATAATAAGTCTTTCAGCTACGACTAAACAGATTATTATTTAACATAGCTGAAACTATAGCCATTAAAGCATAAAATACAAGCGTTTTAAAAGCAGAAGTTACGATAGACATACGTGTCAAACTTATAACACGCTGTTATTTGCGTTGGTAAAATAACACATTATGTATATTCGTATTTTTTTTTTTTTGTAAAAGGCATACCAAGTTCGGAATCCTTTATATTAAAATGCGATCGATGTTATCCATCACTGTCCACCTGTGGCTGACCGGCCTTTCTGAATGAATATTAGCATAAAAGGAAAAACGTCCCATATTAAAGGGTTACGCAAGGGACCAAATTTCGACGAATAAAAAAATTAGAGTGCGATGTACAACGTAGTATCAATTTGAAAAGGGACAAAGACTCAAATATTCTACCGCAAAACAGCAGTATGGTAACAATGCTGTGCTCCAACGTGAAGGGCACTGTAGCTCGTGAAATAATTATATACTCTTATACGGCCATAGTGACCAATCTTTTACAAGATCAGCCATCTACGCGGGAGATTTTGTACGTAACAAAAATGCTTGAGTAGACTCTCTTCCTTAATTCTCACAATCCGATCGGACGGATCTGAAGATTGACACGACCGGGGAGAGGTCGGGCGCAGGACCGACTTATAACATGCCCTACAGACGCATGGATCATTTTACATTCCAAACAATCAAGTGATAGGCCTGTTTTGCCCTAACCAGTAAGGAACAAATACACGAAGTGGTTACTCCTCCCATGATTTGAACTCGCGACCTTCAGTTTGCAAAGCGAGCGGTTTTCCGCTGCTTAGCCACGGAAGTTAACTGTTGAAACTATGGCTCTGTAACTGGTAAAATTAACAGGCTTATGAGGCTTAAGGTAGTCTTCATCAACCCACATCAGTCCACTGCTGGACATAGGCCTCCCCCAAGGCACGCCTCTGAGCCCGATCTTCGGCTCTCCTCATCCAGTGTCTGCCAACCACTCTGCGAATATCGTCGCTCCACCTAGTCACAGGGCGTCCTACACTACGCTTCCCGATTCGCGGCCTCCACTCCAGAACCAGTTCACCCCAACGGTCTTCGGTTCTTCAGCAAATATGACCAGCCCACTGCTACTTCAGCTGGCTAATCCTTTGAGCTATGTCGGTCACTTTGGTACTCTGACTTAAGGTAATGAATAGCAGTACCTACCTATTATACGTATGTCCATGTGTGTCGTTAAACATCCGGCAAACCATCTGCTTATTCCAAGTAGTCCGACTTGTCCGAGTTAGATCATCGAAATGTTTCGATTTAAAATATTCCAATTTGTTAGACTGGCTGGTTTTTCTTCAGACTGAGCAATTTGCTTCATCATTTATAATGCGTACAGCTAAGGACTGGAATAGTTTGCCTACGTCGGTTTTGCCATCAAATTATAATGTGGGTGTCTTCAAGGCTAATAGTCAATAGGCTTTTAATAAGCTAGTGCGCTTTACAATCAACGATTGCATCGCCTCTTTCCATCAGGTAGTATTGAAGTCAAGCGCTAACTTTATACCCGTGGGGTGTCGGGTTAAGAATAGCACCCTGTCCTCCCATTGGGTGTCCGTAAAAGGCGACTAAGGGAAAACAAGAAGACGGGCAGTAGCGTCTTTCTATTGGATTACCTACAACCTACACTGAGACTCCCCAAGACGCCTGTCAAGCATGGGGATTATGGAAACCCCTCTCTTCTAAAAGGGAGGCGTTTGTCTACCTGTGAACGTCTTTTGGCTTCTGATGATGATAAAGACTAAAAAACTATTGGCATAAATGATCTAAGTATTTGGAAATAAATATTCCAAATCCTGCTTGTTTCGTCATTACATCAAATAAAAATAAAAAGTCAGGATTTAATTGCCGGGAGTCTGATAAAAAATACAGCGGTGCGTCTGGTGACTGTAATGTATCTGCGACAGGAAACGTCGGTCGCACAGTAAATGTTTACATTTCGTATTGGCATATTGGCATTCAAATAGTTTGTTCTTAGAATTTAATTTTCTACGCCGTGCCAGAATCAAAAGTCAAACTGAAAATATATTTATTACGCATAGGCCCCACGGAGGCATTTACAACAAAAATATTTCTTTACATACTACCACCGGATAGTGACGCGGCCGCTACTGAGAAGATCCGGCAAGAAACTCAGCGGGCTTGTATGTTTTAGCTTGTTCCGACAATTATAGGTACGTACGACCTTTTTTTGTTGTCGCGGGGAAACCTTCGTTCGATAGGTCCTCGGATTTTTTTTTTGTTTTGACGCGTTCGAAATCATCCAAAGATCCCCGGGAGCTGTGGGGCTCGACCGGGGTATGTGGGATTCTTACCCACTAAAACCCCCGCGGCTGTCGCATCGGCACATGAGAGGAGGGACCCCAGGGCTCTCCGGTGGGATCTGCACCAGGGGACCCTCAGTGCCTTGCCTTTGAGCCCGCCGCCGGGGGGCGCATTGAAGCCCCCCGGGAACCAGTCACGGTGCTCACGGGGACGGGGGTCGCAACTCCGCCGCCGTCCTCCTCGGAGTCGCCGCCGTACTCAATGGACGTTCAAAGGACCCACACCCCGAACGTCCAGCGACTCCGAAGGAGGTCCTCGGATCCTGTGTCAACCGTACCTATTAAAACTCCCGCGGCTATTGAATCGGCACATGAGAGATAGATCTGCACCAGGAATCCCAACATCAGGGATGGTTAAGCAATAGCACGCGTGCTATTGGTGGGTTTATAGTTTTAGCAATAAATTTTTGTTTAGACAACATTTTTTTTTCAGTGTGAACAACTATTTTTTTTATACTACCAAAGTGGCAAGCAAGCATGCAGCCCGCCTGATGGTAAGCAGTTACCGCAGCCTATAGACGCTAGCAACACCAGTAGAATCACTAGCGCGTTGCCGACCCTTAAGACATAGGATATTAAGTCTTTGTGTCCTGTAATTTCACCAGCTACAGTGTCCTTAACGCTGGAACACAGTAATGCCTACACACTGCTGCTTGGCGGCAGAATATCTGGCACTGCGGTGGTACCTACCTGGACGGTTCCTTGCACAAGGAAACCTACCACCTAGTAAAGTATATTTATTACAAGCGTGTTCGGGTGCGGTGCGCGGGCTCAGTAGAGGAGTATTTAGTATCATTGTTTTTCCAATTATCACGAAATCTATGCCCTTATCGATTTATTTTTGTAATGTCACATTGATACATAAAGGTTCTCCACCACTGCCCTACATGTTACAAACTTTGAGTTTTAACACCAGAAGCCCGAGTGCGAATAACATCTCAACGCATTTTTTGTCTATACTTAAAACTGTAACAGGTCCAATTCTGTACATTGAAGATATTTTGAAAATTATGTTTGGAGGGCATTCTATAACCGATACTAAAGCCAAAAATGTAATTTTTTTTATTTTTGTCTGGCTGTCTGTCTGTCTGTTTGTCTGTCTGTCTGTATCTCGGCTGAGCATGACGCCGAAACTACTGGATGGATTGAAACGAAACTTGGCATGATTTGAGTTAATACTCCGAGGTAGGACATAGGATACTTTTTATCCCAACATTCGGCACGGTTCCCTTGGGAGAGGGGACTAAAGTCAAAATGTGTAGTTGGTTATACGCTTGCTTCGATTTTAACAATTTTTCATTACACTTATAATAAATATTTGTAAGGCAACACTCATAAACAGTTGTTAACAATGTTTGGAAATTGATCAGGTTAAGCAACGTGAGGTAAGGTCATTAAATAGATGGGTGACCGTTTAACGCCATTTGAACTAAACGTCTCCGTGCTTCGGAGGGCAAGTACAAAGTGGTTCCATGTTTTTAACCGACTTTAAAAAAAAGGAGGTTTTGTATTCTATGCGAATGTATATTATTGAAAGTTTAGTTAACGTAAACACAGCGCGGGCGGAGCTGCGTGGGTCAGCTAGTTCTTAAATAAATGTAATTTTGTCGAATCGCTGCTTTTTACAACTTGTACCACACACGAGGCGGTATCCCGCCAGGACCGTCTATTGGCCCTGTTTTCTGATTACACAAGTTGCTTTACTTACTGAAGCAGTTTTTAAACTGTAATGGGTCCGTTAGGAAACAAGGCGACGGAAGCAATGCAGTGTGAATGCGATATATACAGGGTAAATTTTTAATGTATATTTTACTGCTAGGAACAGCAAAAAGAGGAGTTTCGAAACCTTAGAGGAGATACCACTGGAGAGAGCATGATGCGCTAACCCCTCTGCCAAATTTTTGTTCATATTATGTTCAGGTCATTCTTTATTTGTGTGCGTATCTTTTTGAATGTGTTGCGAGTTTATTATAGTGTGGGTCCATAGAAACATTGAGAGTTTGCATTAGACATTTGCATGAGTATGCGTGAAATTGTATCTGTGTGTGTTTACTTCGCCTCCCACACCCCGCAAAAGTGCCACGAAAAATTTGTTCGGGGAATCGACGCGATACTAGCTCCATTCTAATTACTCTGAGCTCGAAACCAATCCTACCTAGTCTTTAGCTATTCGAACCCGTTTTGGAATCCGAATCTGATTTTTTGGAAGCACACTGTCTATGCACCGGATTATAATAGGTGTATATAATAAGAATGAGCACATATTTAATTTATGAAATTATAGGTAATTTTACCTATAATTTCATAAATTAAATTAATAATAACAATTAAATAATAATAAGCGGTAACAGCTCAGTGGGCGATCGCTTGCCTTGGAAACAAGGTGCACCGGTTAGAACCCTTAGTCAATCATGTGCGAATCATGACTTTTTACGATTGTTACTAGCTTTATTTATTCTTTAAGCACAAGAACTCTCTACCAGTCTACCTTAGATAGCTTTTGGTGAAGGAAAACATTCTGAGGAAACCTGCATGTCTGAGATAGCCTAACTAGCTTTCAAATGACGTGTACAGTCCGCCGAGCAGTACTTGGCCAGCGTGGTGAACTATGGCCATCTTGAGCGGAGGCCCGTGCCCATCAGTGGGGCAAAGCAAGGGCTGGTATTATTATTATTCCAAGAAAATATTTTCCTAAAATCCTAAAATAGACTGTTTTTTTTTAGTTTGCCGTTTATATCATCTATCTATATTAATAAAAGAGCAGGGTGTTTTCTAGGAATCACGATACAGCAAAAACCATATAACGTACAATCTTGAAATTTGGAACCAACATTATTCAAGTAGTCTAGGTGAACAATAAGAACGGATTTTTCGAAATTCCATACCTAAGTGGGTCAAATGGGCTCCCAAAGTTTGTATGAAAAAAAAATTTTTTTTCGTCTCACTGACATGAAACTTTGTCAGTGTACTAAACAAAAGAAATAAAGAAACACGTGTATCACACTTTTTGAAAATCGACCAGTATAGGGATTTTAGCTTGGTTTTTGAGTATGCAATGCGGAAAAAAAGAATCATACTGCATTGCTGAAACTTTGCGAATACATTAATCAAATTATAGCAATCCAAATGAAAATAATTATTTTTTGAAAATCAACTCCTAAAGGGATCCAATTGGGGCCCAAAAAATGTTTCTCGACCTATAGTCATAAAAATTAGTTTATATATTGCACACAAGAATCTAAGAAACCTATTTCTGGCATTTTTCGAAATACTACCCCTAAGGTCGTTTAATGGGGTTTCAAAGTTTGCACAAAGCAGGATTTCAATTTCATCCTATGATGCAGCTAGAGTAACAAAACTCGGCAAATAAACTCAACACAACAATGAAAACACTAATTTTGAGCGTTTTTGTAAAATCAACCCCTAAGTGGGTCTAATGGGCTCCCAAAGTTTGTATGGAAAAAATTTTTTTTTCGTCACACGGAAACGAAACTTTGTTAGAGTACTGAGCAAAAGAAATAAAGAAACACGTGATTTACAACTTTTTGAAAATCGACTCTTAAAGGGGTTTTAACATGGTTTTTGAGTATATGAAACGTGAAGAAAATCATACTTACTGCATTGATGAAACTTTGCGAATATATTTATCAAATTATAGCAATCTATATGTAAATAATCATATTTTGATAATCAACTCCGAAATAGGTCCAATTGGGGTCCAAAAAATGTTTTTTGACCTACCGTCATAAGACTTAATTTATGTATTGCACACAAGAATCTAAGAAACCTATTCCCAGCATTTGAAGAAAAACAACCCCTACGGTCATTTAATGGGGTAGGAATGTTAGCACAAAGAAGGGTTTACATTTAATGCTATGATGCAGCTAGAGTAACGAAACTTGGTAGATAAACTCAGCACAACAATTAAACAAACAAATTTTCAGGATTTTTGTAAAAGCAACCCCTAATTGAGTCAAATGGGCTCTCAAAGTTTGTATGGAAAAAAATTTTTTTTTTCGTCACACGAACACGAAACTTTGTCACTGTACTAAGCAAAAGAAATTAAAAAACCAGTGTACCACAACTTTTTGAAAATCAACCCTTAAAGGGGTTTCAGCATGGCTTTTGAGTATGAAACGCGGCAAAAAAAAATCATGCTGCATTGATGAAACTTTGCGAATACATTTATCAAACTAAAGCAATCTATGCGTAAATATTTTTTTTTTTGAAAATCTACTCATTGGGGTCCAAAATTTTTTTTCAACCTGGAGTCATAAGACTTAATTTATGTATTGCACAAAAGAATCTAAGATACTTAGTTCCGGCATTTTTCGAAAAACAACCCACTAAGGTCATTTCATGGGGTAGAAATGTTAGCACAAAGAAGGATTCCATTTAATGCTATGATGCAGCTAGAGTAAGGAAACTCGGTATATAAACTCAACACAACAATTATTGAACAACCTAATAGTCAGCATTTTTCTAAAATTAACCCCTAACCACTCTCAAAGTTTGTATGGATATAAAAAAAAGTCACAAGGACACGAAACTTTGACAGTGTATTGAGCAAAAGAAATTAAGAAACACGTGTATCACTTTTTTTTAAATCGACCACTAAATTGGTTTTAACATGGTTTAGGAGTATGAAATGCGGCAAATATTGAGCAAAAGAAATTGTGGAATACATGAATTACAGATTTTAGCATGGATTTTGATTCGGTATGTAACGCGGAAAAAAATCATTTATCAGATTATAGCAATCCGTGTGTAGATTTTTTTTTTAATTCAACCCCCTAAAAGGGTCCAAAAAATGTTTTTTGACCTACAGTCACAAAACTTATTTTATGTATTGCACACACTACGTCTAAGAAACTGATTTCCAAAACAACCCTTAATGTCATTTAATGGGTTTGCAAAGTTTACATAAAGAAGAATTTCCATTTAATGCCAATATGCAGCTACAGTCACGAAACTCAGTAAATAAACTCAACACGATAAATAATCCCTACGTGGGTCAAATGGCCTATCAGTTTGTATGAAAAAAAAATGTTTTCATGACACGGACACGAAACTTTGCCAGTGTACTGATCAAAAGAAATTGAGAAATAAGAGTAGGTATCACATTTTTGTTGAAAATCAACCCTTGAAGGGGTTTTAGCATGTTTTTTGAGAATGAAAGATGAAAAAAAATCATGCGGCACTGATGAAACTTTACGAATCCATTCAGTTTTTTTTTTTAATTTATTAGGATTACCAACGATTGTTACACTAATACAATATCATAACACTTTCCATAAAGATTTGAACTAAATGCACAATCACTTAAAGGTAAACTCAATATGCAATTATTAAAGTAAGTACAGTTTTTTTTTTTTTCAGCAGCTAGCAATTTACTTAAATATAACTTAATATTATCTTGCAAATTATTGTATTTTTAGATACAAAAAGACTACACTTAGACTACTCTTAGAGGCATTTACTTAGGTATGTTGATATATGGTAATAAAACATGCATATGGAGTCAAAATTGACATCGACTAGATCACTACATTGATTCAGAAGCTTGCAAATGCGATGAACTGGTGAGCTTGAGCCTAGAACTGTTCTGCGTAGGGGAGGTTGCAAAGGGGTTATGGGTTTACGAGGTATCCTGGAGGGTGAACGAAGATGAAATTGGGTCAACAACTGTGGACACTCAATTAAATTTGTAAAAAGTTTGTATAAAACATCATATCTATTAAGTCCTAGCGCTTAGAAAGAGAAAGCATTCACTGTTTTTGTAGGAAATTAAATTATTAGCCATCCCAGCTGCATATGTCAAATGCCACAGAAAGCGTTTCAATCAATCCATCCAAATCAATCAATTAAAGCAATCCATGTCCAATTGGGGTCAACATTTTTTTCCTACAGTTACAAGACTTATTTTGTGCATATGACACAAGAATCTTAGTAACCTATTTCCAGCATTCATCGAAAATGAACCCCTATGGATATTTAATGGGGTTGCAAAGTTTGCATGAAGAAGGATTTACATTATAATGCAGCTACAGTAACGAATTTTAGTGAATCAACTCAACAAAACAATTGAACAAACTAATTTTCAGTATAGTAAAAGGTAGAGTGCTCCATAAGAAAAATATTCCACTTATGAACCCCCTAAGTTAATAATAGGATTGCAAAATATGTAAAGTATGTTTTTCTTTTTAATGTTAATAGCGCAGTTAATAGTCATGTTTTTTTTTAATTAAAATATAGCAATAAATATTTAAGAAACCCAGAATGCATTAAAATAGGAACTATGATGCCGTACACAAAAATACAGGCAGTCCTTATACTAGATACTTATTAGGTCAAGAGTTAGTAAAAGTGTATACCTACAATATTTCAAAAAACCTCGATGCCTAATTCAAAACACGTTTTACTTACAAAGCCAACGCGAGCGAAGCCGCGGGCTACAGCTAGTTTATTATAAAAGGCACATTGTTTATTTTATTAAACAAGTGCCAAGTACTACTCAGACCAATGATATTATATACAATAGATATGCCATTAGCGCACGCCAGACGTTCAGCGTGTATCCCCCAACTGGGTTTTGTAGCAGTTAGTCGCACGCCATCCCGCGTAGTCAATGCGACATCGTGACGTCTATCATAAAAAATTGAAAATACCGTCCTGCGTATTTAATATGTGCACAAATTACCAGGCTAAAGTAAATAAACAGTCAGGTATAATATAGCACATGTAACTTTGAAAAGTATTTAAATTTTCTTAATAATAATGTAAGAAATATTATTTTTTTTTGGCCTAAGAAATAATTGTAAAATTGAATGTGTCAGTTGACAAGATGACACTGACAAGCGATTAACCAACGCTGACAACGGAACGCACAAAATATAGCCATCTCGTATTCTCTTACTTTTATCGGTATGCATCTGTCCTCGTCAGACTATAGGTAGGAAAATGTATAGCTAGGTATAGCTAACTACAAGTGAGACAACTTTTATCGTGCGTTAGTAGGGATATAACATATCTTTAGTAAAATATCATTGACTCGGACTTTTAAAATCATTTTTACAGACACGCTTTATACCCACGTTAATTGACAAAGTATTTTAACATCCGGATTTTCGCAGCATCCGCGCCACCGTTTTGGAGATCACGCGACTTTACAGCCAATCGTAAAAGCCGTCAGATGCATTTGCGACCGGTTTACGACAACCATTCCAGAGATCTGGAATGCTGGATTCATCGATGCGAGAGGAAAACTAGCAAATAATGGCCCGTCTGAGGTTTATGTACGCATTTAGAGAAGATAGCTCCCGAATTCCATTATTGTTTTTTGACGGGCCTGTTGGTCACCCTGGCTGCTACCCAATAGGTTGAGGGTTCGATTCCTGACAAGTGTGTTTTGTGTGTGTGTGTGTGTGTGTGTTTTAGGTGGTAGGTTCCTTGTGCAAGGAACCGTCCAGGTAGGTACCACCGCAGTGTCAGATATTCTGCCGCCAAGCAGCAGTGTGTAAGCATTGCTGTGTTCCGGCGTGAAGGACACTGTAGCTGGTGAAATTACCGGACACATAGACTTAATATCTAATATCTTAAGGGTCGGCAACGCGCTAGTGAATCTTCTGGTTTTGCTAGTGTCTATAGGCTACGGTGACTGCTTACCATCAGGCGGGCCGTATGCTTGCTTGCCACCTAGGTAGAATAAAAAAAAAAGTATCTGGGTGTTGTTTATCTATTTAAGTATGAATTTACAAAAAAAACATACAAGTATTAGTATCAGTTATCTGGTTTCCATAGTACAGGTCCTAGTTTGGGATCAGATGACCGTGTGTGGATTGTCCCAGGATATTATTATTATTTATTTATGTATTTTATCTTGACCCGTGGAGTATCCTGGTAAGAATAACCCATTACTTCCCGTTGAGGCGACTAAGGGAAAACAAGAAGAGAGGCAGCAGCGTCTTTCTATTGGATTACCACTCTGCGATCCCCAAGACGCCAGCCATGCGTGGGGATTATAGCAACCCCTCCCTTCTGTGGGGGATGACTTTGTCCAGCAGTGGACGTCTTTCGGCTACTAGCAGGATGTTCGCTTTATGGTAAGCGACACGCTGACCCATAGAAAGATGTACTAAATTTCCTCTCGAATTAATTGTGACCCTCATAGCCAGTTGTAACCACTGTTCGGTAAACGATCAGCTGGTTAAGCAACGTTAGGCAAGGTCAGTCCTTAGATCTTCGGAGTCCGGGGTCCACACCTAAGGACGTCCATTGAGTACGGTGAATCCGAGGAGGACGGCGGCGGGGTTGCGACCCCACCGCCTTCCTCCTCGGCTGATCCCTTAGTGCCTTGCACCAGGATGCAGATCTCACCGGAGAGACCTGGGTCCCCTCTCATGTGCCGATGCGACAGCCACGGGGGTTTTAGTGGGTAAGAATCCCACATACCCCGGTCGAGCCCCACAGCTCCCGGGGATCTTTTGAAGGTTTCCACCGTGTCAAAAGAAAAAGGCCGGCCTTAGATGGGTGACCGTTTAGCAGCACTTAAACTGACCGTCTTCGTTTTACGGAGGGCAAATTCGATCCCAGTTGTTGTCATTAATATAGCAATCGTTAAGTTAAGTCAGTGGCTCTACTATGAACTCCTATAGCAGGGTAGTTTAACACGAAAAGTGACCTGTGCACTTACCATGAGCGTGATAGATTTAGTCAAAATATATGAAGTAATGATATGTTTACTGTACCAAAATACGCAATGATTCCTGTGTTACACAAAGATTATATCAAAACTAGAGTAATATTTAAGACATAAAATGTTAAATACCCTTTTAGTTGATTTACAACAAACATAATTCAATATTAAAACATATTTGAGGTTATTGCTATATAAAGAACCATGTGAGGATTTTTATAGTTATTATGTATTAAATAAATGTTCCTGGAATCATTGCCAACCGTTGTGGTACAGTAAATATCATAAAAATAACAAAAATGTCAATAAGTGGCTGCGCCTTTGTTCGTTGAAATGTATAAAAAGCGACGAAATCCACTGAGTTGGGCATTCTTAGTCCGACCGTTGAAGTGAGAGGAGCTCCGTGGTTTTTGTAAGCAGAACTTAAAAAGTTAAGTATCCATTATTTATATGAACCACTTCGATTTGATAAAAATTATATCTGTATATATAATGTATATAATAAATAATATAAACAAGATAATATGTAATGTGCAATATTAATTAATGGGACAAGTGTCATACATATAATCCCTTTATATATTAAATCTGTATATAAAGTGTAATATTAATGAAATGTCTTATATACAGGTATCTCTTATATACTTAATGTAACGTTAAAAATGATGAATAAATAATGTCTTGCATAAAATCTCTTATATATTTACTTGCCTGACTACCCACACAATTGACTTAATATCCTTGTAAAAGGGACTAATAAAATGTAGACTTCTGAAGGTCTCATCAATATCCCTGACCCTCCAGGTGGGGGGATATGTATGTAGTTATGGCATATTCTAACAGAATACGGCCGTGAAGTAACTTGATGAATCTTGCCCATAATGTATTGAACCAGCATAAACTTATGGCTGAATGTATTTTATCTTCTCATGGCTTACTATCAGTGATTACCATCAGCACTTAAATAGCAGTTTCTACTTATGAACTTACCAGTATCCATGACTTCAAATATCTGAGGTACATAATACTTATGTAGGTATAATATGCGTATACCTATAAGGTGGCATAATGAAATATGTAGGACAATGGATGGATGTGTAGACATATGTCTATACTTATACTATATAGGTATATAGGTGTGTATATATATATGATTATATTGTATATATATATAGAAGAATCTAACATCAGAAGTGGGATTCACTACGACTCATTGCTAAATACTATTTTTTTTTAAGGACTGTGGGCGTGGCTCCTGATGGATCCTACCGTCATCGAAGGACTTCTGAAAGCTTGCCGGGATGCAGTGGCTGGGATTTCTCGAGGAGAGGATGTGGCGCTGCCTCCTTTCGACCCCGACAAAAATGATACCGGTGCTGAAAAGTGGTGTAGCAACGTCAACGCCATTGCAATTGACCTCGGATGGAGTAGTGTTACGACCGTTGCTAAGGCAGGTAAGGCTCTCAAAGGTTCTGCCTTACTTTGGTATGAAACTTGGGAACCGGATGAGGGCAGAACCTGGGCGAGCTTCCAAATAACTATTAAGGACCTTTATCCCGAAAAGCGAAATTTGTCAAATAAACTCTCTAAAGCTGTATTATTAACTTCTGAAATGTTTGAATCATATTGCGAGTATGCCAGAGAAAAACTTAAACTATTTAAAATGACTAAAATATCCTTTACGGAGGAACAATTGGTCGAACTGATATGTGGGGGTATTAATGATGTTAACCTTCGAATGGCTTCTCATAATAGTCGTGCCACTAATACTGCTGAATTAATCTCTCTTTTTACCACTTATGTAAAAATTTCAAGAAAACGACCCATTGACAATAATAAAAATGACGGACCAACCGTCAGCAAGCTACCTAGACTGGATTCTTCCAAGGAAAAGCGCTGCTATTTTTGTGGGAAATTTGGTCACCTTAAAACACAATGTTTTAAAAACCGTACTAAGGTTAATAACGAATCTGACTCAAATAGGACTACTCTAACTGACTTAACTAAAACCACTAGTATATCTCAATGTAGCTATTGCCATAAAATTGGCCACACTGATTCTGTGTGCTATTTTAAGAAACGAGACAATCCAAATCCGGGCACCACAAATAACATCAATTGCCTTGCTAAAGTGGGTCTACCACTAACAAAAGTAATTATTGGTGATACGACTATTATGGCTCTAATTGACACTGGTGCTAGCTGTAGCGTACTAAAGGATTCAGTGGCTACACAGTTGGGTTGTAATTTAGATCCATGCTCATTAACCCTTGAAGGTATAGGGGAAGGGAAATTAGGTATATCTGCGAAGGTATCTCTACTTGTCAAATTCGATGAAGTATGTTTAGAAATTTAATTTTATGTTACTAGAGATAAGAGTTTTGCCTATGATTGTATTATTGGTAGAAATGCTGTTAAATTTCCTGATATCACGATTATAACAGACTCAAAGGGCTGTAGATTGCAGCGTACTCATTTGCCTGAACCATTGGGTGTCATTAATGTAATCACGACAAACACTAATTCCCAGTTCGAACAATTAAGCAATTTAATAAGTCATCTAGATCAAGTATTACAGACTAAAATAATTAATATATAAAATAATTAATATATTTCAAAATTCCCTATCTATTCTTCCTACTGAAAATAATATCGGTACAGTTACTACAGGCGAGATGAATTTGCGTTTGAAAAAAGATGACATCATTTATTATAGGCCTTATCGTTTGGCTCCTATCGAGAGAGAGAGGGTTAATATCATAATCAAAGAATTGTTAGAAAAAAATATTATTCGTGAAAGCAACTCTACGTTTGCTAGCCCTGTTTTGCTAGTAAAGAAAAAGGACGGCAGTGACCGTATGTGTATAGACTATAGGGCATTAAATAAAATTATAGAAAGAGAAAGATACCCTCTCCCTCTTATTGAGGATCAAATCGATAGACTTGGGCGGGCTAAATTCTTTATTTCAATTGATATGAAAAACGGCTTCCATCAAATTCCTGTATCAAAAGATTCAATTAAATACACTGCTTTCGTAACCCCCGATGGACATTACGAATTCTTAAAAATGCCTTTCGGCATTTGTAATGGGCCATCGGTTTTCCAAAAAGCTATTAGTAAAGCGGTTAACCACTTAAAATTCTTATTAGTGTACATAGATGACATTCTAATTCCATTTGAAACTGAGGAACAGGGATTACAGTATCTGGAACAGACCCTAGAAGCACTTTCCTCTACAGGTTTTACTATAAATTTAAATAAGTGTAAATTTTTTGTGAAGGAAATAGAATATTTAGGAAGACAGATTTCTGAAGAGTGTGTACGGCCAAGTAATAACAAGGTTTCAGCCCTAGTTAACTCTTCAGTTCCAAATAACGTTAAGGAAGTTAGACAATTTATGGGTTTAGCCAGTTACTTTAGAAAATTCATACCAGAGTTCGCATCACGAACTAATTGTATAACTAAGCTAACGAAGAATAATCAGAAATGGGAATGGGGACCGGAACAAAATGAGGCTAGGAAATATGTAATAGATCATTTAGTGACTAGGCCATTATTGTCTATCTTTGATCCAAATAAAACAACAGAGCTACATACCGACGCAAGCTCTATAGGCTACGGGGCAATCCTAATGCAAAAAGTAGATAATAATGTTAGAGTAATTGCATATTATAGTAAGCGTACCTCCCCAGCTGAGTCGCGATACTGTTCGTATGACTTGGAAACATTAGCAATTTATAATGCCCTTAAACATTTTAGAGTGTATTTATTAGGTATTCATTTCACTATAATCACGGACTGTAATGCCATTAAATCAACGATGACAAAAAAAGACCTGACACCACGTGTTGCCAGATGGTGGACTTTCATGCAAGATTTTCATTTCAATATTGTCTACAAGAAGGGTAAATTTGTGGCTCATGTGGACTTTCTTAGTCGCAATCCAGTCTCAAATTCACCTTTAGCAATTAATGTAATTAACGAAGTTTTGCATGAACCATCATGGTTAGAAACGGCACAGCATAACGATAATGAGACCCAAAACCTCATAGATAAAGTCCGGAATGGTGAAATGGATGCCAGTCAATATGTTGTAATCAATAACTTACTGCATTATAAAATTACACCGGAGGCGACTCCCAAACTATATGTCCCAAGGGGTTATAGATAGTCTGTTGAGACTCTATCATGATGATCATTGTCATATTGGTTATGATAAAAATTTTAATAAAATTGCTCAATACTATTGGTTTCCAGGCGTTGCTGCTTTCATTAAAAAGTATATCGCACATTGCCTTATTTGTACTTCCCGAAAAAGTCATGCTGGGCCAAAGCAAGGCCAACTACACCCAATAGATAAGGCTATTCCTTTTCACACATTGCATTTGGATTGTACTGGACCTTTTGAACAGTCCAGTGAGGGCTACAAACACATAATCTTAATTATAGATGGCTTTACTAAATTTTGTGTTCTTAGACCGCTTAAGACCCTCAATGGCCAAGAATTAATATTTGTTTTACGGGAAACTATAACTATGTTTGGCACGCCAAAGCTTGTTATTACAGATAGGGGAACTAATTTTACTTCAAGTCAAGTCCAATCCTTATTTAGAGAATTGCACATTGAGCATCATATGATATCTACAGGTACACCTCGTAGTAACGGGCAGGTAGAACGTTACGTAGCAACGGTTGTCAATATGCTTACGGCTACTATTAACGATTCGTCAGAATGGCCAAACGTTCTTTGGAAAGTCCTACAAACTTTAAATACCACTGTTCAGAAGTCTACAGGTTTTTCGCCTCTTAGACTTTTAATAGGCAAAGAATGTAATATACCCTCTGTACAAGCTAGATTGACTGACGTAGTAGATGATTCCATACAACCTATTATTAATATTCAAAGTGATCGCGAATTAGCACAACAACGTATCAAAGACGTTGCTAATAAATTTAAAAAACGTTTTGATATTAACAGGCGTACCAATCAAACTTTTAATATAGGTGATATGGTCTATGTAAGTCAAAACCATAGACGCCTCGATAAACTAAGCCCAAAATATAAAGGCCCGTACGAAATCATTGAAATACTCCCCAACGATAGGTTTTCCTTAAGAGGTCTCAATAATCTTAGAAATATAACCATAGCTAAAGAAAAGTTACGTATATGGCCAGGCGAATGGGTGGAGCAAAATGCTTCTTTCGAGGAAACTATATAATTTATGGATAAGCCGTGATAGAATAAGTTGTAATTAAAATAAATTTAAAATGAGTAAATGCATAAATGGAACTAATGGTTAAGTATTTTTTTTTTAATATGTCTGATTAAATTGGATAAAAGTAATATTATATTTAATTGAATGTATGGTTATGTAATAATTATTTAATAAGTGATGATTTCTATTTTGATTATATGTAAGAAACGTAATGGCTTTTTTATTTTATTGTTGTTGGAAATAATATTTCCAAGAGTATTTATGAAAAAAATGTGTAACCGCTGGTCGGTCCAATGTACTGGTGATAGTCTGAAATGTCATCGGCAGCGGGTGATAGGACTAACATGTCAGGGCAATGGACTAAGTGTTAAAAAAAATGTAACCGCTGGTCGGTCCAATGTACTGGTGATAGTCTGAAATATCATCGGCAGCGGGTGATAGGACTAACATGTCAGGGCAATGGACTAAGTGTTGCCGAGCGGTCTCTGACTTGGTACTGTATGCTAAATCATGTGCGGCAGATGATATGTACAGTATGTCGAGGCCAGAAGACAATGTTTGTATATATATTTTCTGCTGGTTGTTTGCTGCCCTGATGTTGGACAGGGTTTCATGTGCAGCAGGTAAAGTGTCTGACATGGCAAGGTCAGAAACATTGTAAAAGAATAGAAAACATTGTAAAAGGATAGTGTACTTCGAGAGCGAAGTACTGGTCAGTATGGCCGTGATAGATTTAGTCAAAATATATGAAGTAATGATATGTTTACTGTACCAAAATACGCAATGATTCCTGTGTTACACAAAGATTATATCAAAACTAGAGTAATATTTAAGACATAAAATGTTAAATACCCTTTTAGTTGATTTACAACAAACATAATTCAATATTAAAACATATTTGAGGTTATTGCTATATAAAGAACCATGTGAGGATTTTTATAGTTATTATGTATTAAATAAATGTTCCTGGAATCATTGCCAACCGTTGTGGTACAGTAAATATCATAAAAATAACAAAAATGTCATTAAGTGGCTGCGCCTTTGTTCGTTGAAATGTATAAAAAGCGACGAAATCCACTGAGTTGGGCATTCTTAGTCCGACCGTTGAAGTGAGAGGAGCTCCGTGGTTTTTGTAAGCAGAACTTAAAAAGTTAAGCATCCATTATTTATATGAACCACTTCGATTTGATAAAAATTATATCTGTATATATAATGTATATAATAAATAATATAAACAAGATAATATGTAATGTGCAATATTAATTAATGGGACAAGTGTCATACATATAATCCCTTTATATATTAAATCTGTATATAAAGGGTAATATTAATGAAATGTGTCTTATATACAGGTATCTCTTATATACTTGATGTAACGTTAAAAATGATGAATAAATAATGTCTTGCATAAAATCTCTTATATATTTACTTGCCTGACTACCCACACAATTGACTTAATATCCTTGTAAAAGGGATTAATAAAATGTAGACTTCTGAAGGTCTCATCAATATCCCTGACCCTCCAGGTGGGGGGATATGTATGTAGTTATGGCATATTCTAACAGAATACGGCCGTGAATTAACTTGATGAATCTTGCCCATAATGTATTGAACCAGCATAAACTTATGGCTGAATGTATTTTATCTTCTCATGGCTTACTATCAGTGATTACCATCAGCACTTAAATAGCAGTTTCTACTTATGAACTTACCAGTATCCATGACTTCAAATATCTGTGAGGTACATAATACTTATGTAGGTATAATATGCGTATACCTATGAGGTGGCATATATGTGTAGATAGTGTATTACAGAGAATCTAACATGTGTTACAGACTTCCGGTCCCTGCTCAACTTTGTGCACCTAGATAATTATATATTGATTATATTTGTGATTTAATTCGTTCTATAGCATGACATTATTTTGATTTGTGTTTAAATACTTGTTTGTAACTACCTACTAAATGAAATATAATTATGTCGCCGTGCGCTTGACAGCTTCCGGCGTAACAAAATACTGATTATGAGTAATATTTACATTAGTTGTGATTTATATGTATTATTGATTGATAATTCTCCTAATTAAATCTCCAATCTAAATAGTATTAATTAATGTTAAATATGTAATAGTTTTTGTATATGTATGACTCTTGATTAGCTTATCTGTTTGCCTATATATACCGGTGTCACAACGTTCGAGTCATTCATTCTGTCACCGTCGTTGAGAACAGTTGTAAGTGGAAACTCTGCACGATTGTTTATAAAATATAATTGACCGTCAAATGCTTATGTGTTGATTATTGTGACCATCCTGATTACCTGAAGTATTACACTTCAGAAGTGGGATATATTCAGGCCCACATGTTGATGGAATTGGTACAAAGATTTATGGAAACTACACAACAATTTCAAGAGATGACGAAGAAAACTAATTTTTTTTTTTCTTGTTCACCTGACTACGAGGAGATCGATAAGGCATGTTCAACGAAAAAGGCGCCGCGGACTTCAAAACGATGATGAGATTATTCCATTATACTACCGGATGAAGAATCAAGCAACGACAAAAAATTAAATTAACCAGTGGGACGACATGTATGATTGTGGCGAAACTGTTTGACAGCTCACCGATTAGTCTTCAAGGATCCACAAGAGATCGGAAATGCTACGCGTTTAGGAGAGGGCCATGTAGTACGGGGCTGCAAGATGCCGTGCTACGAGGCGCTGCGGCTGGCTCTTCACATCGGCACAAAAGGTCAGTAGCGTTTTAATTATAACTTAAAATGTTTATATGGACTTTTACAGGAATATAGCAAATAGTAATAGGTGGTTAGCACCTTGTTGCATGCGCAGACACTGGTAGTAAAAAAAAAAAAAAAAATTCTTACAGTACTTAAGCTTACGAAGCTCGTAATTTAAAGCAGAGGATCAAACCTTCTATAGTTAAAATGAAAGGATTTGGTGGTTGATATTCAAACTCATTGGAAACTTCTTATATTATTATAATGTTCGTGTTTTGTGCGGTATTGTTGATTTTTGATGATGAAAATCTTGCTGATAATTAGTCTTAATAATTGGGTAGTCAATGGTAAATCAAAAGATATTTTTAGTTACCTCGGAACATTTTATAAGATTAATTCATAACTTTTTATATAAAAAAAAAACTTAGTATGCAACAAGCAATTGAATTCCTAGTCTATTTAGAATACAGTAATGTAATACCGCCACGATATTATGCATTTGTACAAATTTACGTCAATATCAACCCGAACCTTATATTTCTCACTTATCACAGAGTAGCAAGCATAATATACTCTTAGCAAGCGGGGAAATAGGTACTGATGAGAATTATATATGAAATATAACAATCTTATGACCATAAAATACAGTTAAATAAAGTTTAAAGTTAAATAAAGTTTAAAGTTAAATACAGTTTAAAGTTAAATACAGTTTAAAGTTAAATACAGTTTAAAGTTAAATACAGTTTAAAGTTAAATACAGTTTAAAGTTAAATACAGTTTAAAGTTAAATACAGTTTAAAGTTAAATACAGTTTAAAGTTAAATACAGTTTAAAGTTAAATACAGTTTAAAGTTAAATACAGTTTAAAGTTAAATACAGTTTAAAGTTAAATACAGTTTAAAGTTAAATACAGTTTAAAGTTAAATACAGTTTAAAGTTAAATACAGTTTAAAGTTAAATACAGTTTAAAGTTAAATACAGTTTAAAGTTAAATACAGTTTAAAGTTAAATACAGTTTAAAGTTAAATACAGTTTAAAGTTAAATACAGTTTAAAGTTAAATACAGTTTAAAGTTAAATACAGTTTAAAGTTAAATACAGTTTAAAGTTAAATACAGTTTAAAGTTAAATACAGTTTAAAGTTAAATACAGTTTAAAGTTAAATACAGTTTAAAGTTAAATACAGTTTAAAGTTAAATACAGTTTAAAGTTAAATACAGTTTAAAGTTAAATACAGTTTAAAGTTAAATACAGTTTAAAGTTAAATACAGTTTAAAGTTAAATACAGTTAAATACAGCAAAATACAGTAAAAGACAATAAAATACAGACACCGACAAGGTCCATAATGGGTTATATACAGAATTGAATTACTTAATGCATAATTTTAGTTTGAGTACCTGCCCGCGTTGTTTGACACACCGGGTGTGCTCAGCTCAGCTCATGTGAATGTACCCAGTGCCCCATAATTGGACAATCTGGCTTACTAGGTACTAATAACATTCAGCATGGTGTTGCTACTCCCACGCACTGTACGCATCAGTGATGCAATACGTTATGAGGGAATCTGTCTATCTATGCGAGTCTAGGAGTTGTAGTGGAAAAAGGGGTTTATTCTAGAGTATATAATTAGACTACAGAGCGCACAATGCACGTACTGCTAAATAGCAATATCCATCATAGGAATATGCCTCATGTCCTTAGACAAGCGTTAATTATTTAGAACACAAGATTTCCGCGGGAACACTGCGGCCGGGATAGACTCAAATTCGTTGCATAGCTGAATATAAAAAAAAAAACTTACTAATTTGTTTGGGATGCGTCAATTAGGATTAATGTTGTATATTAGGTTTACTCGCGGATTTGCTGATGTCTCTAGGTCCCACGCAGTAGACCAAGAAGGACGTAGAATAGACGGGGTCCTGTCCAAGAATCTATATTCCATACTGAGCAAGTACTCTTGGATTAGGTGGAGAGGAGTACTGTTGCAAAACCAATCTGTTGGCGTTATATAACAGATTGCATATTTAGTAATTGACTAGAGAGAAACAATTTTTATCATAGCTACGAGCTAGATACATTAGCAGTTGGTCACTAAAACGTTATCGGATATATTTCATTGGCATCCCCGTGGATGCAGAGTTGAACTGCGCCGCATTAGAGACCACCTTAGTTATTATTCCCCGCATAGCTCGCTGATGGCATTCAATTTAAGACTTTGATCTACTAATAGACTATGGACTGTGACCGTATTATTATTATTATTACCGTGTGAAAGTATTTTCTAAAGCTGTCCGTAAACTGTAATAATGTCGTAACTTTATAACATTTGAAACATCTGCATGTATACAAATCTTACCATGATCTCGCTAATTTATAATACTGATTTTGCGATCGCTAGGTTCCCTCCTTTTCAGCCATTATTCGGGCATCAATTCACGTATAGAGGAAGTGCGCTAACTACTCTGTAGGACAACGTAAAATGCGTATGTTACTAGAAAAAAATAACGGATTGTACCTATAAAGGGTGTAAAGCCGACCACTCAATAGATATGTTATAAGTTATATCAAGGGCATGAAAAGATATCGAAAATTTATTCCAATAGTACGTGGTGAAGTCCTTACACCATATACTTCACCCATACCTAATGAGAACATAGTAGTATCCTCCGATAAATAGAAATAGTTAATGTATCTAACATAATCATGAAAGTTTAGTTTGACAGGAAGCTGCATCGCGCGCCAGACTTTCAATATTATTACGCGTCGCGCGCCAGTTTTGGGGATATGTAAGAGTGATACTCATTATTAGTAACTCACGAAAGTGATTATCAATGATTACTGATGTAATTAATAATCCCAACAAATCAATGTAAACTGAATTTCACCATCCAATATGTACATAAAAGCTGTGTGATATGGATTAGATTGGATCTGTGTTATACGGGTTACATAAAATCTGTGATATGGATTAGATTGGATCTGTGTTATATGGATTAAATAAGATCTGTGTGATATGGATTAGATTGGATCTGTGTTATATGGTTTAAATAAAATCTGTGTGATATGGATTAGATTGGATCTGTGTTATATGGTTTAAATAAAATCTGTGTGATATGTATTAGATTGGATCTGTTATATGGGTTAAATAAAATCTGTGTGATATGGATTAAATTGGATCTATGTGATATGGGTTAGTCAAAGTCCGTGTTATATGGAATATGTTGGATCTGTGTTATACGGGTTACATAAAATCTGTGATATGGATTAGATTGGATCTGTGTTATATGGATTAAATAAGATCTGTGTGATATGGATTAGATTGGATCTGTGTTATATGGTTTAAATAAAATCTGTGTGATATGGATTAAGTTGGATCTATGTGATATGGGTTAGTCAAAGTCCGTGTTATATGGAATATGTTGGATCTGTGTGATATGGGTTAGATATGGTCTATGTGATATGGATTAAATTGGACCTATTCTTATTAATTATTGCACACAATAATATTACACATTATTATAAAATAAAGAAAATTAATGTACAAAGGCGTACTTAACCCAAACATTGAGTTTTCTGACAGCTAACCTTTGAGTGATGGAGAATTTGGAGAAAAATTTAAATACTGTTGGGGATACAAACAAGTGTACAACAAATTACTACATACACAAATACAAAGTAAATTATGTAATAAATAAATAAATTAAATATATAAATAAATTATAATTAAATATAAAATAAATTATGTAATATATATATATTTATATAAATAAATACATGGATAAATTTATAGGTACATTGATATGAAATAATCTTTAATTCTGTGAGATATGGGTTAAATAAAAAGCTGAGTGATAAGGGGTTAATTAAATGCAATGTGATAAAAATCTGTGTGATATGGAAGTTTGATATGAAAAAAGTGGGTGATAAGGGATATATAAATGCTATGTGATATGGGGTTCATTAAAGCTTTGAGATATGGAATAAATAAATGCTGTTTGATAAATAAAAACTTTGTGAAAGGTGATAGATATAGGATACATTATGAATATAGATGTTGTCATTCATGAATGCAATGATAGAAACTGAGATCGGGACATAATTTATGGTTTATTAATAGAGCAGTAGCAGCATCAGTAGCAGCCTACAAGCTTAATACCTATTAGTTACGACTACATGGATAGATGTTCTGCTTTTGTATTTTTTTTCTTTTCAGATGCTGTATATCAGGGACAAACTAGGCTGAAAGTGGTAATACTGATCGCCGTGGGGCACGGCAAAGCAGGATGGCCGAGTGTTACAGACTTCCGGTCCCTGCTCAACTTTGTGCACCTAGATAATTATATATTGATTATATTTGTGATTTAATTCGTTCTATAGCATGACATTATTTTGATTTGTGTTTAAATACTTGTTTGTAACTACCTACTAAATGAAATATAATTATGTCGCCGTGCGCTTGACAGCTTCCGGCGTAACAAAATACTGATTATGAGTAATATTTACATTAGTTGTGATTTATATGTATTATTGATTGATAATTCTCCTAATTAAATCTCCAATCTAAATAGTATTAATTAATGTTAAATATGTAATAGTTTTTGTATATGTATGACTCTTGATTAGCTTATCTGTTTGCCTATATATACCGGTGTCACAACGTTCGAGTCATTCATTCTGTCACCGTCGTTGAGAACAGTTGTAAGTGGAAACTCTGCACGATTGTTTATCTTTTATCTTATTATATAAAAGAGTAAGCAAAAACCCACTCATCACGAAATC
The DNA here is from genome assembly GCA_911728495.1 of Furcula furcula. NCBI lineage: Eukaryota > Metazoa > Arthropoda > Insecta > Lepidoptera > Notodontidae > Furcula > Furcula furcula. The sequence goes on along the minus strand of OU452264.1, from coordinate 2,934,121 downwards.
TCAGAAACTACAAGTGCTAGAAGTCTCAAATTTTGCATGGGGGTTCCTTTTAGGACAAAGGTGCTCACTAAGACGGGTTTTTACGAAATTCAATCTCTAAGGGGGTGAAACAGGGGGGCAAAGTTTGTATGGGAGAACGCGATTCCTTAGTCCTATTGACTTGAAATTTTGCACAGACTTTCGTTAAGAAAGTTAATTGAATTTGTATTTCATATTTTTTTTAATTTATCCCTTAACAGGGTAAAAAATGAGTATTATTACTCAACCGACGGCGGTACAAATATATCACAAGAATAAGATAGGGTAATTCGAAGAATAAAATCAAAGTTCCTTGGTCAAGTGGTTACGGAAGCGTCCTCTAAGTATGGACTGTCCGGGTTCGCTACCCATGTATGGATTTTTTTTGTGTTTTTAAACTTTGTTTTTTTATTTATATTAAGATTCGATGTTTTAAATATTTAACTCATATTGACTCCGGCACTTTTTATTTCTAATATATTTTTTAAATTTAATACTTTTTTAAAATTTAAAATCATGCATACGTAGTTAGCTTCTCTCTAATGTTATGATTTAGTTATTAGTGGAAACTTAATTGATTTTTGTACTATTGGATCTTATATTAGTAATAAGTAGTATCATTTGTTTGTTTCCCAAATATAATAAAAATAAAATAATGAAAATATATTTCCAAAATGTCTGTTTGGGTAGGAATACAATATGCATGTATTGTACGTATGCAGATGTCACCGGAGAACCCTGGTTCCCCTCTCATGTGCCGATGTGACAGCCACGGGAGTTTTAGTGGGTAAGAATCCCCCACAGGATCCTGGGGACATATTAAACGTGTCCCCCTCCACCGCTATAACTGTGACAACGGTGACAGATTCCCGGAGGGCTATAATGCGCCCCCGGCAGTGGCTTTAAAGGCCCTTGCCTTGCACTGAGGGGTACCCGGTGCAGCCCCATATTTTGTGCGGACAGCCGTGAGGGGTTTAGAGGGTAAGAATCCTACACACCGCGGTCGACCGCCCGCCGGATCCTGGAAGCCTATTGGAGGTCTATCCGTAATCCCCGAAACTTTGAGCACGGTGACAGGTTATTTTTTTATTGTGCCCCCCGGTGGCGGGCTGAAAGGCAAGCACTGAGGGGATCTGTTTTTAAATTTATCCCTTAACAGGGTTAAAAAGCAGTATTATTACTCAACCGATGGCGGTACAAATATTTTCACTTAGATTAGCTTAGTACGTAAATTAGGTACTGTACACGTATAACTTTAATACATAAGATAAAATATCACGCTACATGCAATAGGGACTGAGCAGACATATAACAAGAATATGATCAAGTAATTCAAATAATAGAATTAGAGTAGCCGTGGTCTGGAGGTTACAAAAGCCTCTTCTAAGCACAGCAGAGTCCGGGTTCAAATTTCTCATTGGGTTTTTTTGTGTACTTTTAAACTTTTTATTTTTAATATTTTTTTTATTTTTTCAAGGTTTATATATTAACTGAATTTATTTAGAAGTTTTATCTAAGTAAGTAAAAACCTAAAGAGGTACATACTTAACAATCAAGTACTAGAGAAGTTTATTCTACATATATATCATTATCATTCCAAATAATATAAGGTAAATCTGGGACATAATATGCTTGCCCCCCGGCGGCGGACTGAGGGACACCTGGTTCAGATCCCACCCGAGAACCCAGGTTTCCCTCATGTGCCGATGTGACAGCCACGGGAGTTTTAGTGGGTAAGAATCCCAAATACCCAGGTTGACTTCCCCACGGGATCCCGGGGACATATTGGATGTTTCCCCCGCAACTCCCTTAACTGTGACAACGGTGACAGATTCCCGGGGGGCTATAATGCGCACCCGGCAGCGGCTTCAAAGGCCCTTGCCTTGCACTGAGGGGTACACGGTGCAGCCCCCCTCTTTTGTGTGGACAGCTGTGGCGGACACATACCGCAGTCGATCGCCCGCAGGATCCTGGGGGGCCTATTGGAAGTTTCCCCCGCAATCCCCGTATCTTTGAGCACGATGATAGTTTCTCAGGTGGCTTTATTGTGCCCCCGTTGGCGGGGTCAAAGGCAAGCCACTGAGGTATCATGGGGCAGATCCCTACGGATAGCCCAAGAAGGGGTTCTTATGTGCCGATTGCACGGCCGTTGGGGGTTTAGTGTATAAGAATCCTACATAACCGGTTGACCACCAACAGGGTCCCGTAAATCCCATTAAAGGCTTCCCCCGTGACCACCGTGACAGGTTCCCAGGGAACTATAATGTGCCTCTCCGGCGGCGGGTTCAAAGTCAAGGCACTGAGTGGTATCAGCTGGTGCAGATCCCGACATATAGCCCAGGTCCGCCATCTAATGTGCTGACGTGATAGCCGCGGGGGTGTTGGTGGGTAAGAATTCCTCGGTTGACCACCGTTTACGTCTTAACGATGAAACCGAACAAGGAAGCCTGTATTGCTTCCATAAATTGATTTTAAAGAAATAGTGTCCTGTTCCTGTCCTTAATCCATCCAAATTGTGCACCGGTACACGTCTGCAGTTTCTAATAAAATTATAAATACAATTAACAAATCACAAGCTCACAGATTCAACGTTGCAGGCTTAAACCTAAGCGTTGAGTACTTTGCCTATGGACAGACAGCTATACGTAGCCCTTTCACGCGTCACTTCTAAAAAAAATTTGTTCATATTGCGTTACGAAAAGTCAGCTACAAACATTATTTATGAAGAAATTCTATAATCAAAGGCAGTAACTTTAAATTATTCACTTCTTTTTTTTTCTCACTTACACCCGTGCGAAGCCGGGGCGGGTCGCTAGTAAAATATAATTGACCGTCAAATGCTTATGTGTTGATTATTGTGACCATCCTGATTACCTGAAGTATTACACATGAAATATGTAGGACAATGGATGGATGTGTAGACATATGTCTATACTTATACTATATAGGTATATAGGTGTGTATATATATGATTATATTGTATATATATATATAGAAGAATCTAACAAGCGCACTAATTAGCAGGCCACGCAGCTATTACGTCACACAAACAGGTGAGTGGTCACGTGACAATATTATTGTCACGCTAATTAGTGCGCTCATGGTACTGTATGACAGGTCACTTTCCTTTAAAGTTCACGGTGAGACCCCAGAGGCCTAATGGCATCTTGAATAACTGACAGCTGGTTGGTCACTAACTATACGACAAATACTAGCTGTAACAGCTCAGTGGGCGAGCGCTTGCCTTGGAAACGAGGTGCGCAGGTTCGATCCCCGGCTCGCACCTCTGATTTCTTTAATTAATCATGTGCGAATCGTCTTTGTGCGATTGTTACTAGCTTTCGGTGAAGGAAAACATCGTGAGGAAACCTGCATGTCTGAGAAAGCCTAACTAGCTTTCGAATGACGTGTGAAGTCCGCCAACCCGCACTTGGCCAGCGTGGTGGACTATGGCCTAAGCCCCTTCATCTTGAAGGGAGGCCCGTGCCCAGTAGTGGGACAAAACAAGGGCTGGTATTATTATTTTATTTTTATTATACGACAAATAATCTCAGCGGGCTTGTAACTTTTACCTACAGTTGACTTACTGCCAGTCCCAATATCCTATCTATCTCTTACTACAAGTTAAAATAGTTACCATCGATAGCTTTATGACATATCTCCGTTTCAATAAACAAAGAAAGAAATATCTGTCCTTACTATTGATCTAGCTTCGAGACCTTGAAGCTTACTAGATATAAGAAAATTAATGTCAATTGTCATATAGTTACTTTTTAACTGATATTGCTATCCGGTAGAGTATTGGGACCGGCCGTTAATAGACATAGGTAATAATGTATGGTACTGAGACGTGGACTTTAACAGCTGGGCTTTTAGAGAAGCTCAGAGTCACACAACGAGCTATGAAGAGAACTATGCTCGGAGTTTCGCGAGAGAATCCGCAATGAGGAGATTCGCCGAAGAACCAAGCTCACCGACGTAGCTCGCTCAGAATCTGTAAGTTCAAGAGGCAATGGGCGTCTTTTGGCTGGTGATTATGAGGCATAAGTAGGTATACGTATAATATAGGTAAGTACATAATGATATACTCGAAAAACATCTTGCTGGGGCAGTCTGGAAGAAAATCTGTTCATTCAAATTATAAACAGAATTTAATGAATGTCTGTCGCTACGCGTAGACAAATATAAATATATTATTGTTTGTCTGTGTGCGTGTGTGTGTACGCGACCTCGCCCATTTGGCACCGGCGCACGCGCCGGTCAAGGCGCCCGCGCCATGCCAATGTGTCATCTCGTAGATATTCCATTCGTTTTTGTTTATAGAAAGTAATATACAACGAGCAAAAGAAAATTCGCAAGCTTATATAACTATAACTTATATACCTAGCTATAACAAACGGACTCATAAGTGAAGTGACTGCTGCTCGAGTCAACTCGTGCGCGGGTGCTGTTTGGGGGGACTGGTCTACTATATCTTTGGTCTTTTAGTTTGTTGTATTTTCGTCGTATTTTTTCTCTTTTTTGATCTTTTGAACGGCAGGACACACTTGACTGTCGCTGATGCTGATCTAATTGTAACAAGACACTGATTAAAAAAAAATGAAAACACTTTAGTTTGTTGCTGGATCTTATCAGTTGAGGCCACGTTGTGATCCGGTGGTAGCTTTTAATGAAAATGACCGTTAAAGTGTGCTAGCGTTAAGCCTATTTGAAATAAATGTGTTTATTTTTTTTGACCTATCATCAAATCAGCCAAAAAGCAAAACGACGTGCACGCAAACGGTCCTAATAATAAAATAGCCTAAGTACACGCATAGAGTCCTATTCGCAAAATGTCAAAGTAGCAATCGGTCATGAACCCCCTACCCCTTGTGAGAATCAATGGCGGCTTCGTGTGGCGGGTCACCCCTTTCCCTCCAATATGGTTGAGGGGAGTGATTGCTGCTACTCGAGTCAACTAGTGCGCGGGTGCTGCTTGGGGGGACTGGTCCGACTACTATCCCTTTGGCCTTTTAGTTTGTTGTACTTTCGTCGTATTTTATTTTTCTGTCTTATTTGATCTTTTGAACGGCAAGACTGCCGCTCTGATTTAACTGTAACATGCACACTGTTTAAAAAAAAAAGTGAAAAAATGACAAGCCCGCTGAGTTTCTTGCCGGATCTTCTCAGTTGAGGCCGCGTTGTTATAAGGTGGTAACTTTTTTTAAAAAAAAACATGACCTTTCAAAAGTCTAGCGTTAGGCCTATTTGAAATAAACTATTTTTGACTTCTTGACTTGACTTTTTAATGTATTTCACATCCCTTTATATGCTTATATGCCCCGTGGGTTATCCAGGTATGAATAGCACCCATCAATCTCCTGCCGTTGGGTGTCGTTAGTGGCCACTAAGGGAGAACAAGAAGACGACACGCAAGACGTCCGCCTGATCGTAAGCGCAACTGCTGCCTGTAAACAGCTGAATTAAACTGTCGACCGTTACTCGATACATTGGTTACTAAGCCTCTTGTGTCTGGTAATTTCACCAGCTAGTTAACCTTCACATCAGAATACAGCTATCTATCAGACACCGATCTCGCCAGCGTGGCCGAAAGATAGGGGAAAGTGGTCACCCTTCGTACACGGGGCACATTCATACAGTAAGTCTAGAAGAAAAACTAAACGGCACACAAACACGTCTTTGCTTGTGTGCATAGACATACCGGCCACCATGTTACTAACGGAACTTCGGGGCAGTCGCGCCACGCTGTATGAGCTGACAAGACGTTAAGTTTTTCCGCGCGTGGTGAGTAATTTTACTTACTAAAGTTTAGTTCGTAATTGTAGGAAGAATTTTTATGTTTTTGACTAAATAGTGATGATTAATTAATGTTATTATTGTTTATTTTGAGCTTTAATTGTAATATTTCTCATACTAAATTAGAATTTATATGAAATTGTAATTTTAATTTTAGAGTAAGGCCTGGAGCACATTCGGACAGTACTGCAGGGGGCACATTCGTACGTATACGAATGCTCTCCTCTTAATATCTTATTTACCGCCAGTACATCAAATATCATTTTTTTTTATGAAATGTATACAGTAGGTACGTCAAAAATTGTTTTAAGCATATTATAATTAGGGTACTTTTTATGTATATAGATCAGAAACCTTTAATTTAGCTCAGCTGCTTAGTTTTATTATGTAAATCTTTTATAAAATATTTTCTTGCAGAATCATGGTGTGGAAATATAAAAAAGGGTACGCAAACCGAAGAGCTAAAAGTATCTTATCTTCGGAAGAAACCAGGATCATCATGGCGATTATATTACCCTGATATAGAAGATATACATACATTCTATTTTGGAGGCATCGCCATGATCCTCCCTGATCCTTCGATACGAGCAAATTCTACACCTAGAATGGCTAGACTTTTTACTTTTACAGTTAATTTAAATGTGCAATAAGTTCTAAAGTTACAACCAAATGTTTATCATACCTACTTTAAGTTTCAACTGTCAAAGATTTATTACAAAGATCTCACACATATTGATTATAGATCTGTTACAGACTGATAGTAAATTTGAGAATTATCAAAAAGTATAATATTTTATTTTTGTTTTTTTTTACGGAAGAACAATTGATTAATTATGAGTTAAGTGAATCATTATTAAGTTAGTTTTATGATAAAAACATTATTCTTTGTGATATAATAAAGTTATCGAGTTTAATAGGCTTTTTAATTACCCTGTATCAATCTACCCCATAGTGTATGAAAGTACCCCACTCGCTGTATGAAAGTACCCCCTTGTGGGGTGCGTTCGTACAAATTTCTTATCATAGAAAACTGGCTATAACCCTTTAATCGTCTGACATAATAGTTTCAAAGTTTTTAGTAACTAACTATGATATATTTGTTACACTTAGGTGCATAAACTAGGTAATTTTGACAGTTGATCAAAGAGTAAAAAAATAATATGTAAAAAGTGTACGAAGGGTGACCACTTTCCCCTACGTATGTGATCTAAACGACAAGCTGATGTTCGTGCCCACTGAGTTTCTTGTCGGATCATCTCAGTGGTGACGCTTTGTGAGTTGGTGGGAGAATCAGCCCACTCTCTTAAAGCGACAGTCCCAGACGAGGCCGTGCCTCCCTGAGGTGCACTTAAGCGTGCCTCCTCTTTTCTCGTGAAGCCGTTACAGCAATGGCTATTTGACGGTCACAATGAACTTCTTGTTATCTTCTTTTATTTTTTTGCGTGCAAATTTTTAATAGTGTGGTACCTGTGAATAAACCTACTAGCTAGTAAAATCAAATTTAAAATCTACCTGGTTAAAATCAATCAAAGAAATGACACAACAGCAAACGAATATAGTGACTAAGTACATAATATAGAATTAAGCTCCATTTCTCTTTAAATAAACTCTGGTAAGTAATAAAATATAAACAAGATACAACTATTATTAAGTAGTATCGAACAAAGTCAAGGGGGCCGCAAAGCCAATAATTCTCTTCCGAAGGCAAAGAAAAAGAACGATTGGTTACGGGAAGTGAAATGTCAATCGGTAAGACAGATCGCTACAGTCCTTATTACGTGTCATTCTATTGACACGCGTGTTTGAAAATAAGTTTTGTAAAGAGTTATTTTTTTGTCTGATTATTTTACCGGAAGACACTATTGTAGGTGGGCCGACGATATTGTGCGCGTCGCAGGTAACCGGTGGATGTAAATGGCTATTTGTCGTTTATTGTGGCAGTATAAGGTGACTTTTCTTCAGCAGTAGACGTCTTCCGAATGATGATGATAAAGATTTTGTTTATTTATTTGGACACACCTTATTGTCATGAGATTCGCCGAGAAGTGATTTTGAATATATAATTATTCGTATTTTTATAATTCATGTAATTTTGTGTTTTAATAAACATGAGTCTTATTCTTATTCAATAAAATTAATATGGTGATCGTTATTCGCCATATAATACAAATTAATTACAAATTTAATTACAAATTTAATTACAAATTTTTAAACACTTCAAAAAGATTGAGTGATTTTAACATGTAGATATTACGTGTTTTGTGTATATGTATATTCGTATATTTTTTAACCTGTTGTATTCCACTGCTGGGCAAATGTCACCCCCATAAACTTCCACCTACCCCGGTATAGCGATATCCGTCCACTCCGTTTCAAAGGCATTCAAGTCGTCATACCATCTTTTACGTGGCCTGCTCCGGTGTCTTCGCCCATTTGCAGGAGTCCACTGTGTGACGATTTTTGCCCATCTGTATGTTATATTCGTAAACAGATGTATTCGTATAACACAATAATATAACTCTGTCTCATAATTTTATGCTATCAGAATACTAGATTTATTTCTTGCTTAACTTTAACTGCCATTAATTCCCGTTCACTAATTCACACAGGCAAGAAAGAAAAAATCTGAAGGAAGGTTTTCTAAATATCCATTACTATTGCTATCATACGTAATACACCGAATGGATTTAAATTACAGTTTGCCTGTACTAGACGCGAAGTATTCGCAAGCATTGAGTACTACCAATAAATTATATCCATTTGCTTAGGACAAATTTATCCCGGAATGTAATTTCCAAACCGCTAGTTCCCTGGTGGACTTCAAAGTGTATTTTATTTTTTGTCAATAAAAACACGAGTATGTACGTTGGAAGTAGAGTTAAGCGAAGGAATACCCTAAACAACTATCAAGGACGGCGGCAACTCCGAGGAGGACGGCGGCGGAGGTGTGACCCCCGTCACTGTGCACCGTGATAGGTTCCCGGGGGCAATAGTGGCCCCCGGCGGTGGGGACAAAGGCACAGCAGTGAGGGATTCCTGGTGTAGATCCGCAGACGCGGGGGTTTTAAGTGGGTAAGAATTCCACATACCCCGGTTGAACCCCACAGGTCTCGGGGTCCTATTGAACCTATTGAAGGTTTCCAAGGTTCCAGGTGATATTGCAAATGTACCTACTCCATTGATTACTAATTGTCTTTCTGGACTTCAAAAACGTTACCACTTGTTTGGTACTAAAATTGGGATTTAAGTCCAAAGGGTTTTAGTCTCACGGAACTCTTTCAGCTGTGCGGACGTACGCAATTGTAACGTTTTTAAGAGGGCGTTCGTTACAGGTATAGTAAGAATAAAATCTTTTTTAAAAAAAATTGAACCGACTTCAATATCACTGAAAAGTATAAAATAATTTAAATATTATTGAAGTTGGTGTTAGCTTACCGGCTATGTATATTTGGCACCAACTTCAATAATATTTAAATTATTTTATACTTTTCAGTGATATTGAAGTCGGTTCAATTTTTTTTAAAAAAGATTTTATTTTAAACTTTTTAGTGATATTTTCATATATAAAGATTGAACCATCGAAAACCGTAAAATTATCTAGGTAGGTTATGATCACATTATCGTCTACATAGTTTTACATAATTCATGTTTCTTCAGAAAAAAATATCCGGTCGTAATGAAATTTGCATGGAAACATCATAGTAGTTTACTCTCTCGAATAAAAAAAACATCATCGAAATCAGTTCATAATTTTCAGAGCAATGTAATGGAGAACATCAGTTTTATGGTTTTTACCAGATAAATTCCTCCACATTGTTCATAGTCCTCCAGGAAGTTCTTATCCGGTTGTAATAAAATTCATACAGATTCAATACAGTGGTTTCTTCTTTCGAATAAAAAAAGAATAATTGAAATTGGTAAATATTTGCCAGAGTTATGACCATTTTTGTCCGACCTAGCGAGTCCGAGCGACTAAAACGTCATCTATATAGGCTTTCTTGCAGCTCTCAGTGCGCAGTCACCATTCTTGTTTTTTTAGGAACTACTTATTACTAAGCAATAATTTTTTTATGGGACCCAATCAATGGATTGAAGAATGGATGGAAGAAAGATTTTTTCAAATCGGTTAATAATTGCCAGAGTTATGCGCGAACATACATAAAAAAAAATAAAAAAAAAATATATACAGACGAATTGAGAACCTCCTCCTTTTTTGAAGTCGGTTAAAAACAAAGGTTACTGAATGATAGGTTGGTTTATTGTAGTTAATCATTATACAGATTTAAGTTAAGAAGACAGTTTTTTACAGTTAAACAGCTTTACAGTTTTAGAAGAAGTTTAGTACGTGAGCAAGAGATCTCTAGGGTCGTGGTCGAGTGATCGGAAGGGCAGCTTGCCCCAGCAAGCAGTTGCGGGACGCCCAAGGACGGCGCTCCGTAGTAGCAGTGGGCGGGGCACGCCGCCCTTGGGCGTCCCGCGGCCTTACTTCCGGCCTGCTACCAGGCCGGTCTCCTACAGCTACTGCTGCTGGCATGGTGCCCGCCTGGCCCGCTGCTCGGGACCAGACCGCTAGCACCAAGCCCGGAGGACCGCCCAGTCTGAGGCAGCCACCCACTCAACGTTGTGCCCTGGCCAACTAACTCCAGGTGCAACGAACCACGCTTCCTATCACTCAACCACGACCCTAGAGATCACGTAGTAAACTTCTTCTAAAACTGTAAAGCTGTTTAACTGTAAAAAACTATCTTCTTAACTTAAATCTGTATAATGATTAACTACAATAAACCAACCAATCATTCAGTAACCTTTGTTTTTCTTACTATACCTGTAACGAACGCCCTCTTAAAAACGTTACACAATTGACAGTAAAACAATGTCTTCGAGAAGCTGAAAAGTAAGGATTTCCAAATTAAATTACAAGAAATTATAAAACTCCTGAGGATTTCTCACCAGTAATAATAATAAAATTTATTTATTTCACAATAATAGTACATTATGGTAAGTACATAAGTATATGATACAGACACTATCAATTATAGAGCACTACTGGTACTTAAAATAGGATACCCTGAGTTATAAGTACCAGTTCCCTTCCATCACGATACAGATACTATTACAAAATATAATACCAGTGAGTATTGTTACAGTAACTTTTTTTCTTGACGCTGGGGAAATCTTCAGACGATCCCCGGGAGCTGTGGGGCTCGACCGGGGTATGTGGGATTCTTATCCACTAAAACCCCCGCAGCTGTCACGTCGGCACATGAGAGGGAACCCAAGTCTCTCTAGTGGGATCTGCACTAGGGGCCCCTCCGTGCCTTTGAGCCCGCCGCCGGGGGGCGCATTGTAGCACCCCTGGGAACCTGACATGGTGCTCACGGGGACGGTGGTCGCAACCCCGCCGCCGTCCACCTCGGAGTCGCCGCTGTACTCAATGGACGTCCTTGGGCCCACACCCCGGACGTCCAGCGACTCCGAAGGGAGTATTGTAACCTAGATCTCTAAGAAAGCAAAGAAAAAGGAATTTAGATTAGTCACTAAAACACTATGGTCTTAAAACTCACTTTTAGTACCAGAGGTGAGTGTGACACACCAACATTACACAGCACCAACCTTATGGTGTCATTTTTTATGTTTAGCATATATACCTAAGTCTTTAATTGTTTAACAAGGTATTGAAAGTTTGTTTGGATTATCAGTTTTATAGGGTTTTATTGAAGCGTTGAATGATATTCACAAGATGGACGACGTAATTCTTTATTGCGTATTAGTCATCGATATAATATATAAACTAGATAAATATTCACGAACAAAATGACATCTAAAATGTGGTCGTGGAGGTTGCAAACTTATCTGTGCTGGTGGCGGAAACGTGAACTAACGATTTTATAATGATAATGACTTGTAGTGTGACAGTTTCATATAAACAGTAGCGACACTCCTATCGGCAAAAATAAATTTGTCAGGATGTGGCTTGTAAATAAATAGCGACACAAGGGCGCTATTTCTCGCTACCACTTATTGAACCGTGACACCAAATCTAGTTTATATAGTATATCGATGGTATTAGTACATTAATTTTGTGTGTGCGGCACATAGATCTATTTTTAACACTTACAATACAGAGTGATAGTTCACGTAGACAGTAGCGACAATATCCCGTGACATATTCAGTCACTAATATTTGTTGCGTTCATATACAATTATTCTATGGTCTCATTTACGGAGACGCGGGGCGTCGCGCGTCGCGTGTGGCGTGGCGTCTCGCGGCGCGTCGGACGTTTTTATTGTTTACGTAGCGGCGGCGCGTGAAGCGGCACGTATCATTGCACGCGTAAACACAGACTTATAGCAATATATGATGCTGTTTATAGAGACGCGGGGCGGGAAGAGTGGTGGTGCCCGCCGCTGCGCCCGCGGCGGGCATCGCCGCGTGCAACGGCGGTGCAACTCTCTTTTTAACATACAATTTTCTTCTAAAAAAAAAACGATCATATTACTCCATTGCGATGGTGACTACGTCTGTGTTGCACGATTACCAAATAGACTGGCAGAAGGTTCCGCCACAGGCATCGCTTCATCGAGAATCGCCGCTGCGTGCGCCGTCGCGATGAACGCCGCGTGAGACGCAGCGATGCCATCCGCGGGCGCCGCCGTAAAACACGCTCCATTTCCAGCAAACGCGTGTAAAATCGCTTCTCCGTAAACGCACTCATACAACGCCCTACATTTGAATTTAGTGCGGGCCGCCACACGCGACGCGCGATGCCCCGCGTCTCCGTAAACGAGGCCTATCTATTTTATATTAAGATGCATTCACTTTTAATACAAGGTAATATAGTTAGTAAATAAACAAAACTTGTTCGAACTTAGACGCGCGCTAAATCCAAATATCGTAAGCAGACGAAATACGTCCACTGCTAAACAAAAGGCCTCTCCCTTAGAAGGGAGGGGTTGCTATAATCCCCACGCTTGGCAAGAGTCTTGGGGATCGCAGTACAGGTGGAAGATAATTACAAAAGAAAGAAGCTGCTGCCCGTCTTCTTGTTCTCGCTTAGTCGCCTCTTACGACACCCAACGAGAGGAGATGGGGGGATGCAATTAACCCGACACCCCACGGGGAAATCCAGGTATAAAGACAAATATTCATACGCTAAGCCAGTTGCAAAATCACTCTCAGTGTATTATTGGTAACTTTGAATATACGCGAGATTTTTTTTTTATTTTAAAAAAGATAAATTGCTATCCCGTCTCTTAATTGCCATGACACGTAATCGAATCAACACGGTTTGATAAATGTTGCAGCGTGGCGTAGGCAACTCCAGTGGACCGAGAACTAATGTCGCTTCAACATCCGATGTTTGCCATAATATATGTACTATAAATTGTTTTCTTATAGCATTATTAAGATAGCAGATAGCATTTTTTTATTTTAAGCCAATAACTACGTAACCTAAACAAAAATAAATGTCTGTTTTGAAATGTGCAAATGAAGCCCTTGTATATGATTCCCCCCTTCGATATAGTAGTTTCACTTTGAAATTTGGACTCCCCAATTTGATCTCATTGAAAAGAAAAAATATATTTTTCATTAGCTATGAGGGTGATTAATTGACATCTGAAACAATTCCAAGTTTCAAATCTATATCATCAGTGGTTCCCGAAATATATAGGTGTGACAGACAGACAGACGAAGTCGCACCATAAGGGTGCCCTTAAACTTGTAGATATAGAACCCTAAAAAAAATTTGCAAAAAGATTCAAAATAAAAAAATAAGAAACTCTCATTACAATCTCCGTCGGATCGTTACAAAAATGAAATGGCGTTAACGTGATTCGAAACGGGGAGCAACGAAGCAAGAGGCAACAACGCGAGAAAACAGCAAAAAAGAGCGATGATAATAAAGACTCGTTTGATGGGCTCTCTGAATAAGTAACAATTGTTATTCACGCTTATCGTAACAGGACGAAAGCAGAGGCACGACGCGCAAAATTCGATCTTTACTTTTAAAATTTTTGTTAACTTCGCAAAATTTAGGTAGTTTGCTTTGCATATCATTATCACCAGCCGAAAGACTACTGCAAAACAAGAAAATATTACGCGTCCCATCGCACTTAGCCTTAGTCAAGTTGTCATTCCCCTATACGAAACGCAACATTATGTCTTCACATGAAGGGATATGCCATTAGTATACATTTGTTTTCTATTCTTTAGCGGATCGTATTGTAGAAAGACAACTTGGCTAAGGGGCATAGGGCCTAGACAAGTTACAATCACTTCGTAGTGTTTAGAATTTAATTTATTTGCACACCAAAGTGAAACATATTGAAAACTTAAATTAAAATAACTGAAATTAGGTACAAATGGCAGTCTTATCGCTAATAGTGATTTCTTCCAGACAACCAAAACTTTAATTAAAAGAAGATACTGAACTATTGGATAGCTAGTGGTGTACCTACATACTTTAGTACATACCTTTAATTGTACATCTTATACACATTATATATAATATGTATACATAGTTATGTAAAAAAAATACTTAATATAATATCTAATAGTAGGTATTTATAGGCTCAGATGATCTTTGAACATTTCTTTAAAAGACAGCAAGGATCGATCACTTCTTATTGACACAGGCAATGCATTCCACAAACGAACATCTATCATGTTTTTATTTCTTCTTTCACCAACGGTATCAAATCCCTATAATTTTTCACGTGAGTTTTATAAGTCTTATGACTTTCTCAATTAGTTTAATACTAACTTTCTCTGTTTATAGGGCCTGGTGTTCTTAGTAAGATATAAAAAGAAAAATATGTAGGTGAACTTTTGACGCTGAGATAGCGTTAGATATAGCTTTTTTGTTTAAATAAGCTTATATAAATGCAAGACAATTCTTTAGTGCTCGCTGAAAAGCCTCCGACACGTCGATCGGACCCCATTTCTATTCAGAGGGCCTGTGTCCTCCCGCACACATTATCCTTGAGGGCCAAGGGTCTGTGTTTACAGACGAGAGCATTTTAAACAGATCCTTTTTTTTTCTACGGTTCCTCTATGAATAAGTTAGTGTTGGCTCAGGCAATGTCTTCCTTCGGTGCAATACATTTAATGATTCGGTTAACTATCAGTTGATTAAGCAATGTTAAGAAAGGTCAGTCTGTAGATGGGTGACCGTTTAGTGGCGTTTGAACTGAGTGTCTCAGTGGTCTGGAGGGCAAGTTAAGAGTTGGTCCCAGATGTTGTCATCTAGAAAGAAGTCGTTAAGCCAAGTAAGAGACATAAGACAGCTTTATTCCACTACTAGCTGACCCACGCAGCTCCGCCTGCGCTATTTTTAATAACAGACATTCGCATCGAATACATAACCTCTTTTTTTATAGTCGGTTAAAAACTGGGACCCACTTTTTACTTGCTCTCAGAAGCACGGACCCGTTTAGTTCAAATGGCGTTAAACGGTCTATTTAATGACCTTATCTAACGTTGCTTAACCCGATCGATTACAAAACCTTGATAACAACTCTCTATGAGTGTTCCCTTACTAATATTTATTATATTATAAATAAAAATTGATAAAATCGGACTAAGCGTATAACCAACTACCCATTTTGACTTTAATCCCCTCTCCTAAAAGAACCGTGCTAGATTACGGGATAAAAAGTATCCTATGTCCTACCTCGTAGTAAGATCTCAAATCATGCCAAGTTTCATTTGAATCCATTCAATAGTTTCAGCGTGATGCGCAGCCGTGATACAGACAGACAGACAGACAAAAATTAAAAAAAAAAAATATTTTCGGCCTCAGTATCGGTTATAAAATGCCCTCCAAATATAATTTTTAAAATATCTTCAATGTACATATGTATAGAAGATATAGATGATCATTTCGGAATCAAATCTCACCTGCGAGATTTGAGTCGAATTAATTAGTCTACTTTACCAGCCACTGTCGAGCTTCAGCCTGCTGTTCTATCATATGTTAGAGGGGTTCCAGACAAGATTGGCTACATCTTAAAGCGAGCTTCAATCAAAACTTATTTTAAGCCACCAAGGAATTCAGTTTTTACCACCTGTCAAGTGCCATGTACCTCTACAAGATGCAGGAGTTTATAAACTCAATTGTGACTGTGGGCTCTCCTACATTGGGCAATCAAAGCGCGCAATAAAAATAAAAACTCGCGTTAAAGAACACATAGCTGATGTGACTAACACCGAGTTCTGCAGTATGTGAACACGTTCAGGATCGCACCCACCCATTATATTAGATTTGAAAAACCACAAATCCTCGCAAAAGAAATTCCTACCTAGGATGATTCGTGAGGCTATTGAAATCATAAAACATCCTAATTTCAATAGAGAAGACGGTTGGGTGTTACCACCGGCTTGGGATCCTGTGATAAATATAATTAAATCCAATATCAAGCAAAGCACTGCACGGCCTCAAGATTCTGTAAGCTCTTACTGCGTAGGTCGGACCAACAATAATAACTAAGAAGACCTGAGGGTACACCGGCATAATTGTGACGTAAGGACGTTCAACATCTCAGTTCTCCCGTGACATGGTCACGGGAGAACTGGGGTCAACCAGAGTAGGTGTTGCAAAGCATTCAAAACGTCGGGATAGTAAAATCTAAAATTAACCGCGATAAAATCCGTAAAAGTAGGTAGTTTGATTTCAATAGTCTACTTTGATCACCTTCACGATAAAAAAATTCAAAGTTTAAAAAAATGCCGTCAACAGATTTTCTTCAACCGTAGCTGTAAGCATATTAAATACGTCCAAAGATTGTATGGAACCCTCAGAGCGCGAACCCGACTCGCACATGACCGGTTTTAAAAAGTTACGTTACGTTACATTATGTTTTAAAAGCTAGTTAGTAGCACGTGTTAGTCGCAGGTAACGATGAACGTATATGCTTAAAATTATTCTAATAATGCAGTGGTGTGCATCATTATTTTTTAACGTTAACGTTATAAGGAAAAGACCATGTCTCCAAGGTATCACCAACAAAACCCTAACAAAAAACTAGATCCCTTACAAGTGTACAATCATTCACAAAAGTGCTTATCGCAATATAAATACGCCACTACTGCCAACAGTCGTTATATGGATAATAATGACCTCTGACAAAAGACGCGCGACAGCTTGAAGAGGGCATCATCCACCATATTTCGTTTTGAGTGCGTCGTTAAGACGTCTCTGAAGACACGAGGATTAGGCCTTTTGTGCGTGATTGTACATGATTATGTTTTTGCTTCCAATTTATTGTATTCGTCACACGATTTCCTTGTAATAATTGTATAACGCTAGCTATCCCCGAAAGGGTTTATAGTTTTACTGGTGATCACGATTATGTTTAGTTTTAGTAATAATTTCCTCCCGGCCGATACGACCACAGCGGCCAATCTCTCGCAAGATCAGCCATCTACGTGGGAGACATTATAGTGCACAAGAGCTTGCGTAGACACAAGTGCACTCTCTTTCTTTCACCTCTCACAATCCGATGGGACGGAAGACCGACACGACCGGGGAGATGTCAGGCGCAGGATCGACTTTTTACATGCCCATCCGACGCATGGATCATCTTACTTTACAGACAATCAGGTGATCGAACTGCATTGCCCTAGCCTGTAAGGAACAATTACACAAAGTTGTTGCTCCCCGCGGGATTCGAACCAGCGACCTGCGGTTTGTGAAGCATGCGGTCTCCCACTGTGTCACGGAGGCTACTAAAATTTAAATTTAGTGTACAGATAATCCAAACAGATCCCGTGAGGTGTCCGGGTAATCGGGTAGTCAGTTCTATTGCTGTACCGGGCCCAATTCGACCCAGCTTTTTTTTTTATACCACTAAGGTGACAAACAAGCATGCGGCCCGCCTGATGGGAAGCAGTCACCGCAGCCTATGGACGCTAGCAACGCCAGTAGGATCACTAGCGCGTTGCCGACCCCGTAAAAATTTGCTAACTCCCTTTTTAAAAAACCCCATGCTGTAATTATTCGGGAAAACCTCGGCTGGAAATTCATTCCACAACTTCAAAGTGCGGGGAAGAAAACTTCTTTGAAACCGCAAAGTGCGGGATGACATTGTTTTTAAGATGTGAGGATGAACTCCCTGCCGATGGCGAGCTGGATCCATTGCGCTTGCCCTAGTCCTTACTCTGCTGACTTATAGAATAATTCCTTATGGTACGCCACGATTGCGCCAGCTTGTAGCTGTACATAATCGCCTGGTGTAGGATAGGCTACTCCCAGATGACGTAATTTGCCTCTTACAAGAGCTTCGCAGCCTCACAGTATGTGTGTAACATTGACTCTTTTTCATCTTCACAGAATCTGCAAGTGTCCGGATAACATAGCATCCATCTCTTCCTGTTGAGGTCATACGAGGCTAGTATGGGAGAACCAGAAGACTGGCTGCTGCCTGGATGGATTCTTGCACAAGGAACCTACTTTAGCGATGCGTCGGCGTGCTAAAGGGAGGATACAATACAATACAATACAAATGCAATTGTTGTCGGGATGTTGTATAGCAGTGGCGTGCACAGAAAGTAGGCAAAACTATCTGCGAGTTATCTGTACTCTAAGTTATTTGTTAGTGTGCCACCACAAATATCCTGTACTGTTAGTTACATTACAGGTCTATCTATTCACATTTAAAAACATCACGTTAATACCATGTCAGTACAAAATATTTTTAAATTAAGATTATTTAGAGAAATCGTAGGGTAGGCAAAGTCTTTTTGTGTGTACGGAGCCACTGAATAACCTTATTACAGTTTTTAAATGCAAATTAATATGTCTATAGAATTTGCTAACATATGGGTAATTAAAATGGTACACTAATATACTTATAGTAGGTTAAACAAACCGAATAAGTTTATTTGCCTACCCTCTGTGCACGCCACTGTTGTATAGTATATTCTCCGAGTTGGAGAAACTTCCCGAAACTTGAAACTTGTCCTCCCGTGACCATGGGTGCTGCAAAGCATTCGAAACGTCGGGATAGTAAAATCAATAAATAAACCGCGATAAAATCCGTAAAAGTAGTTTAATTTCAATGGAGAAACTTCGCTTGCGAGATTCAGGATTCGGAGGTGTCGCCATCTATCGCGTTGTATGTAATACTGCTTGCTTTTCCTCGCGTCACTGTAGGTACCACATGTAGCGCCATCTGGTTGTGTCGAGTCGCCACACTACCACCAAGTACTTCCTCCAACTGGGGAAACTGATTTTGCGGGGGAATGTTCAAAAGCTCCCCGGGACCTGTGGGGGTCAACCAGAGTATGTGTGATCCTTACTAACTAAAACCCCCGCGGCTGTCACATCGACACATGACCCTAGGGCTCTCCGATGGGATCTGCACCTGGAGTCCTTGGCTTGCCCGCCCGCCGCTGAGGGCTGCATTATAGGCCGCGGTAGTCACGGGGACAGGGTCGCAACCCAGCCACCGTCCTCCTTGGAGTCACCGCCGTATTCTATGGATGGCTAGGGCACACACCATGAACGTCCAGCAACTGTTCCAATGTTGAGGCTCCGTATTTCTTTATGTAAGTATTCCCTAATATTTATAGTTTTATAGAGACTTGTTAACCTGGTCCTTAACCTAAAAACATTAAATGTATTCGACCTTCCACACGTCAATTTAACTCTATTTATCTTGGCAACGCTAGACTGAGCGATGTCTAGAAGATTGGAATTCATTTTATTTTCAGCGTACTGTGATATTTCTACATTTTTAATTACATCCTCGTCTGAGTCTAGTAGTGTATTTATAATGATATGCTTACGTAATTTATCCAAGAATGACGATATTTTTTTTTTAGTACGTCTATGATATTATATTAAACCCCATAAATACCACTAAAATATCTGTAACAGCTCAGTGGGCAAGCGCTTGCCTTGGAAACAACATGCGCAGGTTCGCACCTCTGATGTCTTTAATTAATCATGTGCGAATCGTCGTGCGAGTGCGATTGTTACTATTGTTAGTGTGATTGTAAAACTCTATTTTTAAGATCACAGATTTAAAGTTCTGTGGCAGGTAGTTTTATAATTGTGAACTTGTTGAGGGTATGCAACTCAAAATAGTTTGAGATGTATTTTAAAAATAACAATCTGGAAGGTAGTATTTGTAATGTGTTATGAATCGGTTGTTGTAATGACATTCAATGTGGTGGGGGGAAATTTCTAGTAGTATTTTAGGTGGAACCTCATTGTATTCTATTCATTCTATCTGTGCGCGTGGTGGAATAAAGACCGTACTCCAGTGTTTTACTCAGAAATTATAATTAACACTAGCTTTTGGTGAAGGAAAACATCGTGAGGAAACCTGCAACTAACTAGCTTTCGAATGACGTGCGAAGTCCGACACTTGGCCAGCGTGGTGGACTATGGCCTAAACCCCTTCATCTTGAAGGGAAGCCCGTGCCCAACATTGGGACAAAAATAAGGGCTGGTATTATTATTATAAAATGCCACTAACTCGCACTCACAAAGTTCAATACATGATCCATCCGTCTTCTAAGATACATAACCTTCCACTCCAAGAGGTCAAGATACTGTAAGCTCTTTCTGCGTAGATCAGAATAACTATAAGTACCTAATAATTAGAAGATCTAAGGGTACCCTGAGACAACTATGACGTATAAAAATATTATAACACCTTAATCAGCCCGTGACTATGAATTCTGTGAAGTGTTTGAAACGTCGGGATAGTCAAATCAAATATAAAGGGTATCCGTAAAGAAAGTTAGTTTCATTTCAATACAAGCACTTCATCTATATCTATACTTATAATAAAACTGTAACAGGTCCAATTCTGTACATTGAAGATATTTTGAAAATTATATTTGGCGGGCATTCTATAACCGATACTGAGGCCGAAAATGTATTTTTTTAAATTTTTGTCTGTCTGTCTGTCTGTCTGTCTGTCTGTCTGTCTGTCGGTCTGTCTGTCTGTCTGTATCACGGCTGAGCATCACGCCGAAACTACTGAATGGATTCAAATGAAACTTGGCATGATTTAAGATCTTATTACGATGTAGGACATAGGATACTTTTTATCCCGTAATCTAGCACGGTTCTTTTGGGAGAGGGGATTAAAGTCAAAACGGGTACTTGGTTATACGCTTGGTCCGATTTTATCAATTTTTCTATAAAATATAGTAAATATTAGTAAGGGAACACTCATAGAGAGTTGTTATCAAGGTTTTGTAATCGATCGGGTTAAGCAACGTTATGTAAGGTCATTAAATAGATGGGTGACCGTTTAACGCCATTTGAACTAAACGGGTCCGTGCTTCGGAGAGCAAGTAAAAAGTGGATCCCAGTTTTTAACCGACTATAAAAAATAAGGTTATGTATTCGATGCGAATGTCTGTTATTCAAAGTTTAGTTAACGTAAAAATAGCGCAGGTGGAGCTGCGTGGGTCAGCTAGTATTGAAATAAAACTACTGCCTCTGCATGTATCGCGGTTTATTTTGAAATCACGTTCCAATTTTATAAAATGTAATTGTTTTTTTTTCTAAAATTATTATTAAGCATGAAAATAAACATACTTTTTACAACCACTAGGTACTAATAAATTAGTATCATAATTTTCGTGCAAGTTATTTACGCAACGATTTTCGTTAAAGTAAACAATCATACCTTTTGAATAATACTCTCCTTTTCAACAGTTTAAAAAATAATTTAAGGAGCGCTTACCTTTGAAAGCAACATAAACCACGTTAAGCCATCACGAAATGGCGGTCATAAATAACTTGACAAGATGGCGGCGTAAGATGGCGGGCACGGGGACCGGTAATGGCGGCCAATTTATCAGCTGATGACGTTACGAAGACATCGAATCTTTGCTGTTTGATGTCCTCTTATTGTGTTTATGAAAAGGTTACTGGCTTAAATATTCAATTATACTTACTCAGAAAAAAATATTTCAAATAAAAAAAGTTTTCGGTATTGTCCTATAAATTAAAATCATAGAGATATTGAGAATAGAGTACGCTTTAGTCTATGGTACCCTTAAACAAAGCGTATGCAGATTTTCCTCTAAGAGGCAAGTGAATTGAACTATTTAGTTTTTGCTTCTTGACCAATATCCCCACTGAGCTATTGCCTTTTTGTATTGCCACAGCACACACAAAATCAAAATTAATCAAAATCAAATAATCAGAATGTGTATTTTGTTGTTTTTTTTATAGTCTCCTATGTATATTACTGTAGTATTCTCCTATGTGTGTTATGTGTTGCTTGTAAGTACGTGTGTGAACTTGACTGCAAATAAATGTTTGAACGTAGTGAAAAAAATCTTAAATCTATGGTTTTATCTGTCTATCTATCTATTTAAAGTCATATTAGGTACAACAGTTACATTGATATGTAAGTGATAAGTAGTGATGTGTTTGATCTGTCACAAGCGCAAACGTCGATAAATACAGCTGACGGTATAGTACCTATTTATGTATTTTGATGTCCTTACTCGTGGCTACATGTTCTTACTTGAATTAAGCATTCTATAGTACTTGTACTGATTCATATTCTAAGATTCCTTTGACGCTTCTAGTGTGAAATAGAAGTTAAAATTTTATCATCATCGCCATCAGCCGCAAGAGTCCACTGCTCAACAAAGGCCTACCCCTTAGAAGGGGTTGACATAATCCCCACGTTTGGCAGGCGTCTTGGAGATCGAGATTTGGAATAGAAAACCTACTCTTTATTGTACGTAAATTATTATACATTGAAGAAAAAGCCTAAGACAGGTACAATAGGCGGTCTTATCGGTAAAAGCAATTTCTCCCAGACAACAACGAAACGAAAGAAATAATGATTATAAATAAGGGCTACGCTAGTGGCGTAGGTACTAATAAATATTTTATATACTTATTTAATATAGGGGTTATATTTATACGGACTGGCGATACGAAAAAAAGAAAAAAAATGTTTTCATTTAAACTTTTTTTTCTTTTTTTGTCGTATGGTTAGTGGCCAACCTGGTGTCTGAGTTTTCCATCTGCCCTTAGGCCTCTGACTTAGCTTAACGAATACTGTCTAGATGACAATCCTTATAAATAAATATAAAAGATAAAATAATTGGCATTACCAAAAATCTAAAAAGTATTTTTTTTTTCAAACAAAATAAATTGTTAAATAATCGTATAACTTCAAGTATAATGATCACTTAATGACCTGGCATCACTTCATAAGAGTTGCAACGTCATAGGCTTCATTCACACACACATGCACAAATCATCATCATCATCAGCCGGAACACGTCCACTGCTCAACATAGGTCTCCTCCTTAGAACGCCACAATGAACGACAATTGGCTATTTGCATCCATCGGTTACCTGCGACGCGCACAATGTCGTCTGTCCACCTAGTGGGGGGCCTGCCAACGCTGTGTCTTCCAATTCGTGGTCGCCACTCGAGAACCTTTCTTCCCCAACGGTTATTGGTTCGTCGAGCGATGTGGCCTGCCCATTACCACTTCAACTTGCACACATACTAACACAAAATTAAAGCCATGATGCCTGTTTATTAAAAAAAAACACCTTGAAATTAAATTGTCCTCGGAAACTGAAGGTATTCAGATAAAAATCTTTAATTTCGAAGGCAAACAGCAGACAACTTAACCCTAACGAATTTGTCGATTAGGGCACGTACACAGTTACACACTATGTTTATAAAAGCTAGCTATAAATGTAGCGTTTCGTTTTAGATGGGTGTTTTTTTTTTAAATGATGAAAGATACAAGACCTTCGCCTGATGCAACATGCCTGCCTATACATTGCTGCACTGCAGTGCCGCTCGACACCCAACACTTCAGTTACTAAGTATCTTGTGCTCGGTAATTTCATAAGTTACAGTGCCTTAGGGGTCGTCCATTAATCACGTGATGGTTTTTTTAGCAAATTTTTAACCCCCCCCTTTTCGAGCCTCACGTGATTAATGGACGACCCCTTATACACTGGAAAACACACAACACAATGGTTACATACTGCTGCCTATTCTGATTTTTTTTTTGTTTTTGCGGGGAAACCTTCAAAAGGGACCCGGGACCTGTGGGTCAACCGGGGTATATATGATATTACCCACTAAATACCGGCGGCTGTCGTATCACATGAGAGGGGCCTAGGCTGTCCGGTGGGATCTGCACGAGGAGCCCCTCAGTGCCTTGCCTTTGAACCCGCTGGGGGGCGCATTGTAGCCCTCCGGGAACCTGACACGGTGTTCACGGGGATAGGGGTTGCAACCCCGCCACCGTCCTACTTAGAGTCGCTGCGGTACTCAATGGACGCCCTAGAGCCCACACCCCGAACGTACATTCTGGCTTAAAAGTTTTAAATCTGTATAAAGTACAATGAATACACGCCCTTATCTCTAACAGAATTGTCGCTTATGCAAAGCAATACTCGAAAATGTAGCGTATTTACGTCGGGACGTGGGTGGGTTGCCACTTACAGCGGTGTAAACAATTTTATTTTTTGCTTTGATTGCCCTCTTGGAGGCTACCACGACATTTATCGCCCACGCGAGTAGTTAACCTGAATGGACTGTGCTTTTGAAAGGAAATTTTATTTGATTGTAACTTTTGTCATTTATTTTAATTACGCTGTTTAATGTAGGTCAGTAGCGAAAGTTCATTTGCAGTTGATGAAGTCATAGTAAAAGGTAGTTACGTTGCAGGAGCAATAGAATTTAGGTAGAAGAAGAATCTCATCAAAAAGATAATTTGCCGTTTTATGGATAAACTACAACGACTGCGCCCGAATCTGCATTGTTTTAGTTTCTATCTCCATCTTGAAACTTGGGTTTATAATAACATCCACAATCTTGAATCTTGGGTTTGTAACAAGAGCCTAATAACTTCAAATCCTATACAACGTGTTACAAAATACTCCGTAAAAAATATAATTAATTATCAAAGCCAAAAATTTTGTCAATCCTAGTAAGGTTAGGTCTTTTAATTTTTTTATCGTTCCACGAATTACGTAGAAATGTACAGGTACATTCTGCGTAGTTTACTTTTTAATTTTACTGAAATAGGGTTTGCACATCAGTGAAAATAATAATATTTTTTTATTTATTTTTTACGGGGTATTTTGTAACACGTAAAGTTCACTTGATGGTAGGCGGTAAGTTAGCTCAAGGACATCTGCAGTGTATTGTCGCTCATCATCGAATAATGATGCTCGAGCTCGATAATTTCACCAGCTATAGCTGGCTGTGGCTGACTGCAGTGTAAAGGGCACTCTAGTGACTACCCAGCAATTTTACCAATTGTTTCTTGACGGCTTTTTTCTGACACTGCGGTGGTACTTCTTTTTGTTTTCACGAGGGAAACGTTCCATAGATGTCCGGGACCTTTGGGAGTCAACCAGGGTATGTGGTATTCTAATCCACTAAAATCCCGTGGATGTCGCATCCGCACGTGAGAGGTGTTAGCGGGGAGATCAGGCGCAGGACCGAACTTTTACATGCCCATCCGACGCATGCATTGTTCCAGCCTGTAAGGATCAACTACACAAAGTTGTTGCATCCCGCGGGTTTCGTACCCACGACCTTCTAGAACCCCCGCGGCTGTTACATCGTGACATGAGAGGGGAAACCTGTGTTCTCGGGTGGGATCTGCACCAGGTACCCGTCAGTGCCTTGCCTTTGAGCAGCCCTCCGGGAACTTGTCACAGTGCTCACGAGGTCTGGGTTCGCAACACCGCCACCATCCTCCTCGGAGTCGCTGCCGTAATTGATGGACATCTAGGACCCACACCCCAAACGGTCAGCGATTCCAAAGGCACCCTAATACGCTGAACATAGGTTATTCCCGCTGTAAATCGGACCACAAACGCCAAACAAAGCGTACTCCCGCTGTAACTGGGACCACAATATCACTGTCGTTACCGCCACCCGGTCAGATGTATATCCTTGATTCTAAACGTGCCAATTAACCGCTACTCCTGCTGCACACATAGTTACGTGTGTACACTTTGAATATAAATACATTTATAATGTGAGCGAAAGAGGAAGAAATTCTGATGCAATAAGTATTTAATCTAGAGCAGCTCAGTCACAGAACGAGCTATGAAGAGAGCTATGCTTGGAGTTTCTTTGCGCGACAGAATTCGGAATGTGGAGATTCACCGAAGAACCAAGGTCACCGACATAGCTCGTAGAATCTGCAAGTTGAAGTGGCAATGGCTAGGGAACATCGCTCGAAGAACCGATAACTGATGGGGAAGAAAGGTTTTCGAGTGGCGACCACGAACCGAAAGACGCTACGTAGGCAGGCTTCCCTCTAGGTGAACTGACAACATTGTTAGCATTGCAGGCAACTGGTGAATGCAAATGGCAAACTGTCGTTCATTGTGGCGAACTAAGGAGGAGGCCTTTGTTCAGCAGTGGACGTCTTCCGGCTGATGACGACGATGATGAAGTATTTTATCTAACCCCAGAATGAGGAGGTTTTGGGAACGTATGTGTGTATATGTGAAACTTGGCCCCAACTTGGTCATGACCATTGTACAACTGCAAACTCAAGGTCTGTCAACGTACAATGGATGAAACGTCACTCAGCGTTCCACAACGTACTCTGACTACAGATTGGGGCAAAAGTCGGCAAAGTTAAAGTAGCGTGCGTGCCCTTTGGAGCCGCTGGACGTTCGGGATGTGGGTCCTAGGACGTCCACTGAAAACGGCGGCGACTCCGAGGAGGACGGCGGCGGGCTTGCCACCCCCGTCGCCGTGATACAAAGACGGGATAGACAAAGGCTACGTTGGCGGAGCCTTTACGGGTCCAGCGTGGCCATTGCTCAGAATCGAGAGTCGTGAATAGCGAAAGAGTTTTCTTATCTTTGAGACAGGAGAGGCTCACAAGAACAAAAAACTTATATTCTTTTGTATGTATGTATGTTTGACTACAGTGAAAACCAAATTCCCAAATAAGTAATACATTCTCAGACATCACACATAGCCGTACAGCTACATCATCGATTTAATTATTTGACGGCAGAATATCTGACACTGCGGTGGTACCTACCTGGACGGTTCCTTGCACAAGGCACCTTCCACCTTAATTGAAATGTAACTTACTTTGACACAAAATATTTTACTTTCCCGAAATTTAAAACGCTTTGCAACATCTAATAATCATAATCATAATCATAATGTTTATTAAGTGCCACAAAACTTAGTCTTACAAGTATTTTACAGAGAACGAAACAATGAAATAACTATAACTTACAGACATATGTATTGGTTTAACAGCGGCTACTGCACTAGACTCTAGGTCTGTATCGCAGCAACCAAAAAACAATTACATGAAATAATTAAATTGGCGACATGTTCAATGCGCAGAAAATATACATACTTTACTCAGTACATTACATGTGTATGAGTTCGGGTGTGTAAGTGTGTGTGTATGAGTGTGTGGAGTGTGCAAAAGTGTAGAATGAATGTGTATTAAATAATGTTATGTGACGATTCTCTCAGCGACAGACTTCGAGAATCTCTTCAGTTTCTTGATAGTTTAGGGTTTGCAACCACTTAAAAATGTGATGTTTGGCTTTACGGGTTGGTAAGTATCTCAAAGTATTATTAAATCTACAAACTTTGTTATATACGAAAGAATGCATATACGGTGGCAAGCGTCTGGCAAAACTTGATCGTATTGTTGGGAGGGATATTTTGTATATACGACGTGCATTTATAGAAGTGAAATCGTCAGAGTTAATAACGTGCTTATGCATTGCAGTGGCTACTTTGGAAATGTACAGCTGGCGGACTCTTAGTACGCTGGTTTCTTTATAAAGAATGTCTGTAGGGAATCTGAAAGGTTTATGCAACATAACCTTAAGTACAGCCCGCTGAGCTCGCTCGAGTTCTATAAGAATAGATTTGGCAGCCCCGCCCCAAGCTGATAAACAATATAAGATATTGGATTGGCAAATGGCCTTATACACTAATATTAGTACTTGTTTTGGTGCAGAATTGCGTAAAGATTTCATTAGATATATAGATTTTCTAACTTTACCTATAGATTTTTTAACTTTAATGATATTTTATACAATAGTTATGCCATTGGCACACGAAAAATGCAACAATGAATGTCACCCAAATTGGGTGAACTACCAGTAAGTCACACGTCGGTAAAATGTAACGAACGTCACGTGAGCCTCTGAAAATCAAGTAAAATGCCTTCATGCGTATTTATAAAATGCACAAAGTACTGTACAAAAGTAAATAATAAGGAAAGGATATCATACCTTAACTATATATGACAAAATATTTTAATTACATGAGTCACAATTTTTGGCACGCATTAGTAGGGATATACCAAA
Source organism: Furcula furcula (assembly GCA_911728495.1). Lineage (NCBI taxonomy): Eukaryota > Metazoa > Arthropoda > Insecta > Lepidoptera > Notodontidae > Furcula > Furcula furcula. Next base: position 2,905,970 of record OU452264.1, on the reverse strand, counting down.
TCTATGGCTTACAATATCATTGGCAACACCTATGTTCACGGCTTCGGCGCCTATGTTATTCCGCCAACGTAGCCTTTGTCTATCCCGTCTTTGTATCACGGCGACGGGGGTCGCAAGCCCGCCTTTACGGGTCCAGCGTGGCCATTGCTGAGAATCGAGAGTCGTGAGTAGAGAAAGAGTTTTCTTATCTTTGAGACAGGAGGCTCACAAGAACAAAAAACTTATATTCTTTTGTATGTTCGTGTAGTATTCTTGTGTCCTGCAGCCTAAGACTAGACTACTAATTTGACGTGATGTTTAAAGATTCGTCTTAGTTGTTGGAGTAACCTGAAGGACAGGGCAGGCTCTACCACCGGCTTCAGAGTCTATGGACATTATGGGGTGCTGTGGATATCTCTGGAGTTATTTATTATAGAGGAGACTGAATGGGTTAGAACCCTTTGCCCTTTCCGTTTTGTACTTCCCAACTGAGTTAACTCAAGGGAAAAATCTCTTTGGAGTATTACTCTACTTGTAAGCTCGTTGTAAATAATTGCATTTTGCCTAAACTATTTATTTAATACATATCCGTAACCCCACCCACTAAAAGTAGGTAATATAAACCTTATATACTTACATAGGTAGAAGAAACCATTATCCAAATGACCAGTACTTTAATTTTAATAATTATCTAGTTAACTGCGTAGTTAAATGGAATATTTAACTGCTAATTACTTAAATTAATCACGCAAGATGCTTTTCTGGAGCAGGGGTACCGCAGCATACGTACCTGTGAACAAAAAGATTGTGTATAAGCAAAGATATTAAACATAAACCGTAGAGCCTTTGGGAATTCTTTCATTCAAAAACTGCCATCACATTTTAATAGGTCGGGGAAAAGGTCTTTTCAATTTAAAATTGTCGAAAAATCTTTTTGATTGTACTGTTTGTGTCTGGCTGGTTTTAATATCAATAAATATAGGACATTCTGAAAAAGAAAAACAAAGTGTAAAAACAAAACACTTTCCCGCCATTTTTCAATTGTTTTTCTGTCCGAAATGAGTGAATCTAGCGGAGAAATTCGATACATTCTGAAATGTAGTTTTATTACAAAAAAGCAAAAAAGGGAAAAAAGTGACTCAAACCGAAAAATATTGTGACGTTTATGGACCTAATGCAGTGTTAGTAAGTGTAGCACAAAGTTAGTTCAAGCGTTTTCAGTCCCGGAATTTCGATGTCAAAGATGCAGCTCGCTCTGGTCACCCTCGTACGGATAAAAATGATGCCATTTTTTTAAAAGTGGAGCAAGTTATTGTTGGTATTAGTAGTTACGAAATAGCCGAGGAACTGAGATTTGATCACAAACAGTTTTGATCCATTTGAAAAGGTCTAGCTATACAAAAAGCTCTATATTTGGGTGCCACACGAGCTCACTGAAATTAACTTATTGAATCATGTACTCATTTGTGATTCGTCTATTGAAAGGCAATGAATTCGAACCATTTTACTTTTACTTATTCAAAGTATAAAATAGGTCAAAATGGGCTATCTGGTTTCGGGTAGCCGTAAATAAAGGAATTTGATAAATGAAGCCGCCTAAAAAAATTGAGCTGACAATAGAATAGAAAAAGGTATTATTATACCTTCATTACGTTTACATAGCCTAAGAAAGTTTATTATAAAGTTTGGCTGATGTCACAGACTTCTTATAAATTACTTAAAATATTCTCAGTTGTAGGTCTCGCTTTTAGTGCTTCATGAAAAATTCAAGAATTACAATTTATATTTGCATAATTTTGTAGATGTTTTCCAATAAGACATTTTTTCAAAAAACTATTTGGTAGACAGTGGAATAATCAGTTTCTGGTTTTAGCTAAATTGAAAAAAAATATATATACTTAGGTATTTCCTCAATTCTAATTTCAAAATATAACCAAATTAACTATTAATTTATATCTAAATATTTTTAATTCTAATATCTGTAAAAACAATAACTCAATTCCATTCTGAATTTAAAATATAAATTCTTTTTTAAATGCACGTTCCAATTCTAGAATGGAACTTTATTCTAATCGGGAATTAACGCGATTTACCTTATATTTTGATTAGAATAAAGTTTGATAATGGAACGCGAAAGTCTAAAAGTATATATCTAGAATGGAAATTTAAAACATGGACACTGACAAAAACGTTTAAAACGTTCTTATGTTTTATAAATCCCGAATAACAGGGACAGGACAATAGGCGTACGTATTTGAAGCTCAACCACTCAGAGCGTACGCGAGGTTGACAGGCAAGGATTCAGAGATTAGCACATTAAAAATGTTATAGCCTTTAATTCTTTCATCCATTTTGAGAGCATATTTATCACGAAATGAAATATAAGTGAGAATGGTCAGAAAGTTAGTGTTGAGCCCTTCCGTGCCCGAAGCCGTGAACATAGGTGTTGCCAATGATATTATAAAACATAGATTTGGTGTATCCCTACTAATGCGTGCCAAAAATTGTGACTCTTGTAATTAAAATATTTTGTCATATATAGTCAGTGAGCTGTTAACAGCTCACTGACTATATATGACAAAATAGTTAGTTGAGGTATGATATCCTTTCCTTATTATTTACTTTTGTACAGTACTTTGTGCATTTTATAAATACGCATGAAGGCATTTACTTGATTTTCAAAGGCTCACATCACGTTCGTTACATTTTACCGACGTGTGACTTACTGGTAGTTCACTCAATTTGGGTGACATTCGTTGTTGCACTTTTCCTGCGCTAATGCCATAACCATAACTGTTGTATAAAATATCATTGGGTGTAGCAAAGCGTTTTAAATTTCGGGAAAGTAAAATATTTTGTGTCAAAGTAAGTTACATTTCAATTTAGGTGGAAGGTGCCTTGTGCAAGGAACCGTCCAGGTAGGTACCACCGCAGTGTCAGATATTCTGCCGCCAAATAATTAAATCGATGATGTAGCTCTACGACTACGTGTGATGTCTGAGAATGTATTACTTATTTGGGAATTTGGGTTTCACTGCAGTCAAACATACAAACATACAAAAGAATATAAGTTTTTTTTCTTGTGAGCCTCTCCTGTCTCAAAGATAAGGAAACTCTTTCTCTATTCACGACTTTCGATTCTGAGCAATGGCCACGCTGGACCCGTAAAGGCGGGCTTGCGACCCCCGTTGCCGTGATACAAAGACGGGATAGACAAAGGCTACGTTGGCGGAATAACATAGACGCCGAAGCCGTGAACATAGGTGTTGCCAATGATATTGTAAGCCTTTGGTATATCCCTACTAATGCGTGCCTAAAATTGTGACTCATGTAATTAAAATATTTTGTCATATATAGTTAAGGTTTGTGTATTTTATAAATACGCATGAAGGCATTTTACTTGATTTTCAGAGGCTCACATCACGTTCGTTACATTTTACCGACATGTGACTTACTGGTAGTTCACCCAATTTGGGTGACATTCGTTGTTGCACTTTTCCTGCGCTAATGCCATAACCATAACTGTTGTATAAAATATCATTGGGTGTGGCAAAGCGTTTTAAATTTCGGGAAAGTAAAATATTTTGTGTCAAAGTAAGTTACATTTCAATTTAACTTACTGCGGTGGTACGTCCAGGTAGGTACCACCGCAGTGTCAGATATTCTGCCGCCAAATAATGAAATCGATGATGTAGCTCTACGACTATGTGTGATGTCTGAGAATGTATTACTTATTTGGGAATTTGGGTTTCACTGTAGTCAAAAACATATATCGCGAATAGCAAGACACAGGTGCGTTTGACATCTGACCTATCATCATATTACATTGATCGGGCATTGTCTGGAGGACGTGGCGCAGAATGGAATTAGACGTTTATCGTCGTGAGTATCGCATTACTTCGAGGTAAATACATATAGTCGTACGTGATGTTACGGACTATCTAATAAAAATGCCAATAGAATACTGTGTGACCTAGGGCCAAAGAGAAAAATTAGTACAGTGAAAAGAGTGGAGTGGCAAGAGTGGAAAATCTAGTGAAATAATGTATGGACAGTGCTGCCACCTGGTTCGTACTGCGCGTCTAAAAAGGCCACTTTCGGTGAATCATAATATGATTAAGTTACGGTTTATTTTTTCTTCATATGGCGGCATTAACACCAAATATGAGTTTGCTAATTAGTGCTAATAAATCAATTGAGTATTATTCACCTAAAATGTGTGACCATTTTTCAAAAACTAGTAGAATTTTAAGGATATGCTTGAAATTCAAAACATGAATTGTTTTTTTGGTGAATTGCTTAATGCGGCCTTTTTAGCCCTGCTGTTTTGCCCCTACTGTTATTTTTAGCATACAACTACATCGATATATTTTATCAACTAGATAAGCATTCACTAACAAAATAAGATATCTAATGTGGTCGCGGGGGTCGCAGACTTATCTGTGCTGGTGGCGGAAATTGAACTAACGATTTTATTATGATAATGACGTGTAGTTTGACAGTTTCATATAGACGTTTTCGATAGGAGTGTCGCTACACTCCTATCGAAAAAAATAATTTTGTCAGCCTGTGGCTTGCAAAGAAATAACGACACAAGGGCGCTATTTCTGTTTGCCAGTTTTCGGACCATAACAGCTAATCTAGTTTATATAATATAATATCGATGTACAACTATAACAATGTTTAGTATTTAAATCTATTTAATATTGCTATTAATGCTATGGTACTTATCAATTAGTCAGACATAATTATAAAAGACTTAACTATAGAGCTTCAAGTATTTCTGTTAGGTACTAGGAAAATACGACGATTCACAATATTATTAACACTTGTAGCAAAATAGATTCAAAGCCGTCCAAACTTAGGCAAAAGCGTGTACCTAGGCTAAAACAAAGGCAAACAGTCACCAAAATCAACCGACGTTGCCTCAGCCGTTCTGTTGTTCTGAATAATTTATGAGCAAGACTATTCAGTCGCCAAAAGTACAGTCACCAGGATCTGAGGAATCCAGTTGTATTTTACGCTAAATTACGTATTTCCCAAGTCGGTCCTCAGAGCTTCGCAGCAAGGCGTGATTGTTATAAATTGTTTGCTATTTGTGGTGACAACGTATTTTTTTATAATAATAACGTCCTTCTGGCTGATACAAACATAGCGGTCAATCCCGGATCTTCATAATGATATTGATTACACAATATAGATGTGTTCTTTTTGCTGATGACATATCTCTCATAATTGAAAATAAACTGAAAAATAATGAGTTCGATGAACTTCTTAATAGTGAAATGGTTAAATCACAATAATCTTAACGCAAATATATCTAAAACGAAATATATTAATTTTTGTAATTACAATAATAATGATAATTTTAATTATAAGGTGACATGTTGTAACGAAAGATTAAAAGAAGTTGACGATACTAAGTTTTTAGGTATTACTATTGACAAGCACTGCAATTGGAAATTACATGTAGATAAAATATGCCAAAAGCTCAATAGGTTTGTTTTTGCTCTTAAAACATTAAGAAGTACTTCAGGGCAAAAAACTGCCTTAATAGCGTATTTCGGATATGTGGATTCGGTCTTGAGATATGGACTTCTCCTGTGGAGCAACTCAACAGATGTTAATAGAGCCTTCATAGTTAAAAAAAAAATCATTAGGGCAATATGTGGTGTACACCCCCTCACCTCATGCAGACCTTTATTTAAAAACTAAAGTTAATGACACTAACAGGCTTATATATTTATCAAACAGTTAGTTTTGTAATAGAACATAAAAAATATTTTAATTCTTACAAAGACAAGCTGAATTCTGTAGTAAGGTATAGAGACCCAACAATATTAATAAAGCCACAGTGCAAAACAACCTTAAACGAAAAGAATTGTTATATTATGCTTATTACAATTTATAATAAGCTTCCTAAATATTTTAGAGAATTACCTACGAGGCAGTTGAAGACAAAACTATATCAGTGGCTCCTGGAAAAATGTTTTTATAGTATCAATGAGTAGGGTAAACTAACCAAATATTGACACCTTAAGGAGTAGCTGTACTAAACCATTCAAAAAAGGCATTTTCTTTTAATTTAAGCAACGTCATGGGAATCGATATCCCTTAAATAAGGTTAAGAGAATGTTTTAAGGTTATTTTTATTACAAATCAAAGCACTTTAATCAATATTTTTACGTTAAAAAGAAATGTCTGTAATATCCAAATGTTGGCATAGGTAAACCTTTTATTGACAGGGAAAATTACCTATTATTGTCCCCTCATTCGTTATGTGGATACACACTAAAATTAATAGAAGTTTTATGCAAATCAAATAGTATTTAATAAATTTTCGTTAATTTTAAACTGTAGGAATTGCCACATCATAAATTAGGTTGGAACATAAGTGCATTATAATAGAAATAACACTTCACTATTACTTATTGTGAAACATGTTCATAGTCTGATGCCTGGGTATAGCTATATTGGTTTAGAGAATCATTGAAAATAACTTCCATATTTTGGATATCAAGGCTATTAAGACTATTTTCTGATCTAATATCTAGGTCAATATCTGGGCTGAGGTTCTGTGATTCTGGCTTTGGCATTTCTTCACTTTTTTCACTGCAGAAATACCAATTTTTTTAAAGATATTTTAAAATACTAGCAATTCTCTGCAGCTACGCCCGCTATTCGATTTTTTCCACCCCATTTAATCCTTACAGGAGTGGAATTTTCAAAAACCCTTTCTTAGTGGATGAAAAAGAAGAAGAATCATAAGAAGAATCTACCGCCGAAATTTCAGGTTTCTAGGTCCAGCGGTTTGGCCTGTGCGTTGAATCAGTCAGTCAGGAAAAGTAATTTTAAGATAAATTAATTTAATTCAAAAAGGAACAAATTAATTTATGACCTTTTTGAATTACAATAGAAATAAAGCATATTTTACCGCGATGGCAAACTTTATAATAAAACCTATTTTTGGCATGAGTGTCAATAAAATGGTTAAGGACTTATTTTCGATACTTAATATTGGCACGGATAAAAAAAGTATTAAAATCGTCAGTTAAAGCAAAAAAAATATTGGCTGATTAATTCTTATGCTCTCATAAATCAAATCAAATAAGATTTGTTGCTAAAATTCAAAACATCAACTATATAAAAAAAGATTAAAATGGGTCTTACCTTAGCAAGAAGTCAGGATTTAGAATTTTTTTTACATCCACGTACAGACTTGTCACAAAAGTATTTATTCCGACGCCTAAAATATCTATTTGTGTGATGCCAGTACTCTAACGTATAAATATACTGATAATTACCTGTTTAGAAAAAAATGTATTGGGGCCTGGTAACCTTAATATAGATAAAAAATGGTAAGGTGCCAATAAATTGGTACGGTGTCAATATTTGGTTAGTTTACCCTACTTCCTTTGTAAAATAAAGCTTGAGAAATAAGATATAATAATAATTTAACATTTTTATGACAACTATGTAATTGTATTTTTTTATTATTATTTTTTTATTTATGTATAACAGATTATAACATTATATTATTTCAATTAGCTACAAATTTGGATGTGACTTGATATTTATTAAGTAATGGTTTCAGTTAATTTATAAGTATGACATTTTCCAGTGTTAAAATCTATAATTAATTTGTATTTTACTTTGCATGCCATTTTTATGGCAAATGTGTATCGCTCACTATGTTTTTAATGTACCATCGTTATACCCACCACATTTTTGCAAATAAATTGAATATTGAATATCAAAAAGGGTCAAAGAAAAAAATGTTTAATTTGCGATGAGGTTAGAGATATGTAATATTTAAAACCCAAGCAACCCAACCTCCTTCTTCAAGAAGCGACCATCCAGGAAGTGGACGTGGATAAGCCCCGATGGTTCAACCAAAAATGAGATCGACTTCATCATGACGACCAAGAAGCATATATTTGATGATGTCTCCGTGATCGGCAGGGTGAAAACCGGTAGCGATCACCGCATTGTTAGAGGCACATTGAATATCAATGTCAAGCTCGAGAGGTCTCGTCTGATGAAGTCCACGCTCCGTCCGGGAACCGCCCAAATCCGAAACCCCGAAGACTTTCAACTCGAACTACACAATCGCTTTCAGTGCCTAGCCGAATGCGAAACTGCGGACGAGTTAAACAATGGGTTGGTGCAAACTGTCCATGCAGTGGGGTCCAAGTTCTTTAAGACCCCACGCCGTAATAAGCCTCAGAAGCTCTCCAATCAAACCATTAAGTTAATGGAAACCCGGACTGAGATGAGACTGCAATCTTCAGCTGATATGTCAGAATATGCTGAACTCAATAGACGAATCTCGAAATCCATGCGTCACGACTTGCGTTCCTATAATACAGCATGTATTAAGGACGCAATTGAGCGGAACCAAGGCTCTAAAGTGTTCGCAAAGAATTCGTCTATTGGGCGCAGCCATATGACCAGGCTGAAGATCGACGATGGCAGTGTCATCTCATCGAAACCGGAGATATTGAGAGAGCTCGAGAGGTTTTACGGACAGTTATACACCTCAACACAGGAACCCATTGCCAGAACAGCTCAGGACACCAGAGCCAAATTAACCCGACACTACACTGAGGACATCCCAGACATCAGCCTGTACGAGATTAGAATGGCTCTCAAACAGCTTAAGAACAACAAGGCGCCGGGTGAAGACGGAATCACAACAGAACTTCTGAGAGCGGGTGGAAAACCGGTACTATTAGTCCTCCAGAAGTTATTTAATTCCGTCTTACTCCAGGGTACTACGCCAGAAGCATGGCACAGGAGTGTGGTGGTTCTTTTCTTCAAAAAAGGTGATAACACCTTGTTGAAGAATTATAGACCCATCTCACTCCTGAGCCATGTATACAAACTGTTTTCGAGAGTCATTACGAACCGTCTCGAACGCAGGTTTGATGACTTCCAGCCTCCCGAACAAGCCGGGTTCCGAAAAGGCTTTAGCACCGTAGACCACATACATACGCTCCGCCAGATTATACAGAAGACCGAGGAGTATAATCGGCCATTATGTCTAGCGTTTGTGGACTACGAAAAAGCCTTTGATTCAATCGAGACCTGGGCGGTACTGCAGTCCCTCCAGCGGTGCCATATCGACTATAGGTACATCGAAGTGTTGAAGTGTTTGTACAGAAACGCCACCATGTCGATCCGACTACAGGACGAGAGCACGAAACCAATCCCATTGCAGCGAGGCGTGAGACAGGGAGACGTTATTTCTCCGAAACTGTTCACTAACGCATTGGAGGACGTTTTCAAGCTCTTGGACTGGTACGGATTCGGCATCAACATCAATGGCGAATACATCACTCACCTTCGTTTTGCCGATGATATAGTCATTATGGCAGAGTCGCTGGAGGACCTCAATACAATGCTCAGCGACCTCAGTAGCGTTTCCCAACAGGTGGGTCTTAAAATGAACATGGACAAGACGAAGATCATGTCTAATGTCCATGTTGCACCCGTACCGGTAGTTGTTGGGAACGATACAATCGAAGTTGTTGACCACTACGTATACCTAGGACAAACTATCCAGTTAGGTCGGTCCAACTTCGACAAAGAGGTCGCCCGAAGAATCCAACTCGGATGGGCAGCGTTCGGGAAACTACGTGACATCTTCTCATCAGAAATTCCGCAGTGCCTGAAGACAAAGGTTTTTAACCAGTGTGTGTTGCCAGTGATGACTTATGGTACTGAGACGTGGTCTTTAACAGCTGGCCTTTTGGAGAAGCTCAGAGTCACACAACGAGCTATGGAGAGAGCTAAGCTCGGAGTTTCTTTGCGCGACAGAATCCGGAATGAGGAGATTCGCCGAAGAACCAAGGCCACCGACATAGCTCGTAGAATATGCAAGTTGAAGTGGCAGTGGGCAGGCCACATCGCTCGAAGAACCGATAACCGTTGGGGAAGAAAGGTTCTCGAGTGGCGACCACGAACCGGAAGACGCAGCGTAGGCAGGCCTCCCACTAGGTGGACCGACGACATTGTTCGCGTCGCAGGCAACCGGTGGATGCAAATAGCAAATTGTCGTTCATTGTGGCGGTCTAAGGGGGAGGCCTATGTTCAGCAGTGGACGTCTTCCGGCTGGTGATGATGATGAATATTTAAAACTATTCCTCAAATCGATTGTATTACTGAGACCTTTCTATGAACGCTTATAAAAGTGACCTGTGTACTATCGCGGACACGAATGGTGTATCAGTTTTCAATCAAAATCGTTTGAACGATGTTACGCGCTCTTACCTGTTCCGCACGGGCCGGGCCGGGCATGTTGGGCCGGCTCGCGCAAGCGATCGTCCTAATGGTGATACACCACATGTGACCGCCAGTGTACTTACCACGAGCACACTAATTAGCAGGCTACCCAGCTACTCGTATTAAGTCACCCAAACAGGTGAGTGGTCACGTGACAATATTAATGTCACGCTAATTAGTGCGCTCATGGTACACATTTGTAAGACAGGTCACTTTTCGTGTTAAACTGCCCTGCTATATATATATATCTCTATCACACATTGGCAGAATGACATCCTTTATTCTTCTTCATTTATAATTATTGTATATATTATTAGTATTATAATATACTTTTGTATTAGTCAGTGTATATATATAATATATAGTATTTTATTCATATTTTAGTATGTATGTATAATATATCTATGTTCTTTAGTTTTTATTTTATACAATTTGGCACCTACCACAAAATATTTCCGCACTACCCTAAGGTAGACTGTTAGAAAATGCCTAAGGCATTAAGTCCGCCTTGTACTATAAGTGCATAAAGTTAAATAAATAAATAAATATAAAAGTGCATGGTAAGTCACCTTGTTACTGAAATATATAGGTGTGACAGACAGGACAGACGAAGTCGCACCATAAGGGTTCTTAACCACGGAACCCTAAAAAGATAGCCTTCCTTCTCAAATAGTCTTGCAAAATAATATTTATTTTAAGACTTATCTTCTTCACCAGCAGTCGGATCGAAGGATCTTTGTTGAGCCGAATTTACCGTTTAATTTGAATTTCCCAAGGCGACGCTCGCTCCGCTGAATTGGTCCTGATACTGTGGCAGTAGGTAGCTACTGAATATCTTGTTACGAAATAACTTAAATTTCTTTATTAACCGGCTTCAAAAAGAAGGTTCTCTATTCGACGCGTATGTATGTAATATTGATAAAAATGCGTAATATTAATATATGTTCGTCTATGTGGGCTTCTAAACCAATTTACCAAATTTTATGAGTGTATGTATGTATGTATGTATGTATGTATGTATGTAGGTTTGTCCACGGATTTCTCAGAAACTACAAGTCCGATTTTGAAAATTCTTTTTGCAATAGTTAGAGTATTTTTCAACTTAGGGTAGAGTACAAGTTTCATCAAAATCGGTCGAGTAGTTTAAGAGATATAAACTTTTTATGTTTTCAGTAAGTTATTGTAACGTAGACGTTGGAGTTGCGTGATAGTGCTGATACCTATTTTTAACCGACTTCAAAAAAGGAGGTTCTGTATTCGACGCGTATGTATGTAATATTAATAAAAATGCGTAATATTCATATATGTTAGTCTATGTGGGCTTCTAAACGAATTTACCAAATTTCACGAGTGTATGTATGTATGTATGTATGTATGTATGTATGTATGTATGTATGTATGTATGTATGTATGTATGTAGGTTTGTCCACGGATTTCTCAGAAACTACTAGTCCGATTTCGAAAATTCTTTTTGCAATAGTTAGAGTATCTTTCAACTTAGGGTAGAGTACAAATTTCATCAAAATCGGTCCAGTAGTTTAAGAGATATAAACTTTTTATGTTTTCAGTAAGTTACTGTAATGTAGACGTTCGAGTTGCGTGATAGTGCTGATACCTATCTTGGTAAAATAAGTCACTAAAAAGTGTTAAATAAACTATTTTTAAAAAAATAAAAACCGACTTCAAAGTAAATTATCTAAAAAGCATAAAATAACGAAAATATTATTGAAGTTGGTGCAGAATATACACAGCAGGTACGCTAACACCAACTTCAATAATATTTTCGTTATTTTATGCTTTTTAGATAATTTACTTTGAAGTCGGTTTTTATTTTTTTAAAAATAGTTTTGGTAAAATAAGTCACTAAAAAGTGTTAAATAAACTATTAAAAAAAAAAAACCGACTTCAAAGTAAATTATCTAAAAAGCATAAAATAACGAAAATATATTGAAGTCGGTGTCAGCTGGTGCTAGTGTTAGTTAACATGATGTGCTAGCACCGACTTCAATATATTTTCGTTATTTTATGCTTTTTAACCGGCTTCAAAAAGAAGGTTCTCTATTCGACGCGTATGTATGTAATATTAATAAAAATGCGTTATATTAATATATGTTAGTCTATGTGGGCTTCTAAACAAATTTACCAAATTTTATGAGTGTATATATGTATGTATGTATGTATGTATGTATATATGTATGTATGTATGTATGTATGTAGGTTTGTCCGCGGATTTCTCAGAAACTACAGGTCCGATTTCAAAAATTCTTTTTGCAATATTTAGAGTATTTTTCAACTTAGGGTAGAGTACAAGTTTCATCAAAATCGGTCCAGTAGTTTAAGAGTTATAAACTTTTTTATGTTTTCAGTAAGTTACTGTAACGTAGACGTTCGAGTTGCGTGATAGTGTAAATACCTATTTTGCTCAAATAAAAGTCACTAAAAAGTGTTAAATAAACTATTTTTCAAAAAATAAAAACCGGCTTCAAAGTAAATAAAAAATTATCTAAAAAGCATAAAATAACGAAAATATATTGAAGTCGGTGTCAGCTCGTGCTAGTCTTAGTTAACATGATGTGCTAGCACCGACTTCAATATATTTTCGTTATTTTATGCTTTTTAGATAATTTTTTATTTACTTTCAAGCCGGTTTTTATTTTTTGAAAAATAGTTTAGTAGATAATATACTTTGAAGTAGGTTTTTATTTAAAAAAAAATAGTTTTTTACAATATTTTAGGCTGATTAGTGCTCCAGATAATGTATTTTATTTATTTTTTGTTTATTTAGGAAACTCTACAGCTTTTTTTTTATAAAAAACAATTATCGGTGACTATTACCCGTGGGGTGCTGGGTTAGAATTGCATCCCCCATCTCCTCTCGTCGGGTGTCGTAAGAAGCGACTAAGCGAGAACAGGAAGACGGGCAGCAGCGTCTTTCTTTTGGATTTATCTTCCACCTATACTGCGATCCCCAGGCCGCCTGCCAAGCGTGGGGATTATGGCAACCCCTCCCTTCTAAGGGGGAGGCCTTTGTTCAGCAGTGGACGTCTATCGGCTGCTAATGATGATGATGATTAAGCGGTAGGTACACTAAGCCAAAATTGAGTTCCACGACAATTTATAGAATAGTAATAAATTCAAAATTTTTATTTAAAACTAGCTGACCCACGCAGCACCGCCCACGCTGTGTTTACGTTAACTAAACTTTCAATAATATACATTCGCATAGAATACAAATCCTCCTTTTTTAAAGTCGGTTAAAAACTTGGACCCACCTTGTACTTGCCCTCCGAAGCACGGAGACGTTTTGTTCAAATGGCGTTAAACGGTCACCCATCTATTTAATGACCTTACCTAAACGTTGCTTAACCTGATCGATTTCCAAACATTGTTAACAACTGTCTATGAGTGTTCCCTTATTAATATTCATTATAATTATAATGAAAAATTGTTATAATCGGAGCAAGCGTATAACCAAGTACAATTTTGACTTTAGTCCCCTCTCCCAAAGGAACCGTGCCGAATGTCGGGATAAAAAGTATCCTATGTCCTACCTCGGAGTATTAACCCAAATCATGCCAAGTTTCGTTTCAATCCATCCAGTAGTTTCGGCGTGATGCTCAGCCGAGATACAGACAGACAGACGGACAGACAAAAATAAAAAAAAAATACATTTTTGGCTTTAGTGTCGGTTATAGAATGCCCTCCAAACATAATTTTCAAAATATCTTCAATGTACAGAATTGGACCTGTTACAATTTTATTATAAGTATAGATAGATGTGGTTTTGTGTGTGTTACACGTAGTTAGGTATATAATAAAAGGTAAGTACATTGGTACAACGAAAAACGAAGATCAAGGAAGACAATAGTTACAGTAACTATCTTCATAGTATGAAATATTCAAGAGATATGTGTTATAATATAAATATGATGTATGCAAAACAGCTGAAGGTTCATTCAATTTACTAAGTACTTGCGATTTAAATATTGGTTTCGATAAATGGAAAATATCAACCGGAGCAAATATAACTTTAACAGACAAAACATGTTGACTATTTCTTTGCAATTCTCTTTGTAAGATATACATATATCTATCATGGATTCTGACAATATGGACGCCATCATCATCATCATTAGCAGCAGCTTAAGACGTTCACTGCGGAACAAATCCCCCCTGGAGGGGGGATTATATTCCCCCAAGCTTGGTAGGCGGCTTGCATATCGCAGTTTTAGGTGGTAGGTAATCCAATAGAAAGACCGACCGTCTTCTTGTTTTCCATTTGTCGCCTTTTACGTTAGGTACCCAACGGGCGGAGATGGGTACTATTTTTACTCGGGCACCCCACGGGCAGCTATCGTCACCCGAGACATTAGTTACATGTTAAGTCTCTTGTGTCTGGTAATTTCACCAGCTAAAGTGCCCTTTACACCGGGACACAGCAATGTTTACACACTGCTGCTTGGCGGTAGCCTATCTGGCACTGCGGTGGTACCAACGGGCGGAAGTAGATAAAATACGGGACCCACCACCTAGAAGATAAGTTGTGCCTTTGTACTATTCTTTCCTATATTTCCGTTTTCCTGTAATTTTATTGTGTGTACAAAAATTATAAAATACCTAAATAAATGAATAAAAATAAGATATTTAACATTTAGTTAAAGATATGGTCTGGTGTCGTACCGATCTGTTGATAGATAGATAGATAGACAATCCTTTATTGCGCACAAACAAACAGATACAGAAAGAATAAGACACAAATTAATAAAACATGCAACAATGATAGCCCGGAGTTAAAAATATAAAATGGTTACAAATGTAATATTAATCACAAGTCAGAAATCTTAGGCCTCGTTGTAGCGTGATACTAATTCCCGGTATATTTCATATCCCATATCATTACCATAGTATGGGGCGCCTATTAGTCAAGTGTACCGTTTTCGATTGTCGTATCCTTGGGAAATCTCAAAATCACATGGTTGTGCTAACTACGACCAAGTTTTCTAAAGTTACGGATTCTGTTCAATTTGGGAGAAAGAAAATGTAAAGCCGCAAGCAAACAAAAGTTAGCTTTCGAAATGTGGGTGGACATAATAATGTTAAGAATTTACTGGACAGACAAAGTTCGCAATGTAACTGTGTTAGAATGTATAGGCAAAAAAGTGATGATTCTGAATACTATTTAGAAAAGAATACTAGAATACTTTCGCCACATTATACGAGATCCAAAATATGAACTACTCCAATTTTCCAAGGAAAAAATCAGGGAGCTCGCAAGCCAGGAATGTGAACAACATCTTGGCTGAAAAATCTTCAACAATGGTTTGGTAAAAGCACACTTTTTAGAGCAGCTGTGTAAAACCTTCGGTAAAGAAGATGGCACTATAAGAAGAAGATACATTCATTTATTCATAGATGCATACCAATAAAACTAACAAAAACAAGTCAAAATACAATACTATGAATTTTGAGTAAACCATCACCTTTCTTGGCAACTTGGCGAAATTTTCACAAAACATTTTTTAGTCCGAGGTCGTCGTTAAGGTAAAGTCCCAGTCATGATCGACGAGCGCTATCTACCGAGAACACGTCGGAAATGTACGCATTTGTTACGGGATCCGGTTAATTTCTCGACTTGAATTTATTGTAGTCATTACGTAGACATTGGAGGGTGTAAAAGATCTAATGGGGGCTGAGTACTTTTGATAGTGGTAGTTCGACACGCTTCGCTAGGTGGTTGATTGGGTGGTATATTTATTGTCTACTACTGACCCGTCACGGGCTTGTCCAGGTTTTTTAAACCTTAAGGCTAAGGGAGGGGGTGGGAAGATATTAGTTTCTCTGTTGGTATCTATGTTGCGTTGCGTGATAGCACCCAATGTAAGGCACGGATTTTGTTGTGGTTTGTTTGAAATTATGCTTGATCGGAAAGATCTTAATTATTTAATATTGATTTACTTAGCCGTTTATTATTTATGTGGTCGTTTTATTTTGTCGGAATTTTATATTGTTTTCCCAATTTAAAATTGTAGTAACTGTTTGATCGCAATAAAAATTATTTGAACATCATTCTAATTAAAATTTCTCATCACGTCTTAATTAAAGGTTTTATAAAGGACCAACCACACTTGTCGGAGTAGAATAGGAATTTGTAACAACCTGATAAAATTGGATAATAATTTCAGATATTTACGCGAATATTGAAATGAAATGTTAAAATCAGCATAGTTAGTTTCATTTCAATGATAAAATTGGATTTTTAAAATACTTTTTTTTGTATATTTTTTTTTTCATTTTATTTCTTCCGTTTTAGTTGTCTGGAAGAAATAGCTTTCACCAATTAAACCGAATACAAAGATTTTTTTAATACACACATCAAAAGTGTCTAGGGATCAACATATATTTTTGCAATAACTTTTCTCCTGATTGATATTAATTAAAATTTTCTTTAAGGATTCATCAAATAAAGTGTTTTCGTTTGTCACAGTAACGATAAACCAAGTCACCTTTGCATTAATAAAGAAATTTGCCATTTTCCTAATAAAGGGATTTTTGACATTTGAACCACTAACACAAAAGTTCGAAAAAAAGACTTAAATAACAGTTTTCTTTAAAATTTTATTGGGTAACTTAAACAATTAATAATCCGTGTTTCTACCGCGAACACTAACAACACAAGAACATCGGTTTGGCATACTCAAAATGAGTTCATCCAAATCACGCTGTGGAATGGCCGCCCATGTTCGTTGCAACAACAAAAAAAGGTCTTCTTGCGACTGGATACCCTCCATATTCGGCAGAGCTCTTCTCTGTAGCATATCCCATGCATGCTCAACAGTGGCGTGCACTGAAAGCAGGCAAAAATATCTGCGAGTTCTTTATGCTTTATGCTATTTGTTCGTGTTCCAGCACAAATATCCTTAAATTAACCAATATTACCAACACATCCATTTACATTAAGAAAAATTAAGTTAATTCATGTCCAAACTAAGATTTTTTTTAATTAAGACTGTTTAGAGAAATCCTAGGGTAGGCAAAGTATTTTTGTCAGTATGGAGCCGCTGAATAAACTTAATATTGTTCTCAAATGCAAACTAATATGTCTATAGTATTTGCTTGCCCATGGATATTTGAAATGGTATAATAACATACTTAAAATAGGTGAAACAAGCCGAATAAATTTTTTTGCCTACCCTCTGTGCACGCCACTGATGCTCAATCGGGTTCAAGTCTGGCGACTGAGCAGGCCAGGGCAGGACATTGATGTTAGCTGCGGCGAGAGTCTGTCTTACAACTGAATGTGTGTGTATTTCATACGCAATGTCCTTTTGCACCTAAATTATGTCGAACTATTGCTGGTGAACGTGCACCTTTGCGTCGAATTATGAAATCACATAATGATTACTTCACTGGTATTGACATATTCACGTTGACTCCTTCATCTTTCAAAAAACAAGTTCTTAATAAACTAGCAGATATCTTCTTTAGCGACCCGTAATAATAATTTTTTATAATCAATTATATTTTATACAAAGGAACCCACCCACATTGGGTGAACTAGCAGCAATTTCATGCATCAGTAAAATGTAACGAACGTGACGTGTGCTTTTGAAAGTCAAGTCAAATGCCTTCATACGTATTTAGAAAAAGCACTAAGTACTGTACAAAAGTAAATAATAAGAATTTCATACATTAACTATACTTAATTATATTAAATGAAACTGTTTAATTGCTTGAGTCACAATTTTCTGTAGTTATTAAGGATATAACATATCTATGATTTTAATATAATATCAATGGCTATAATTATTTCACTAACCTATTGTTCTAGATTGCTCTTATTTCGTTTATTCTTTTTGATTTGTAAATTCAGTGGCACTTGGTACTTGCATTAAGTTACATTTAAGTTTATTTATGAAAATTATCATAGTTTATTTAAATTAAAATTAGCAGCTTATAATCTTTTGTGGATAATGGTGTTGGGTATACAATAAGTAATTTTTTTAAGTACATAATAAGCTAGGTTTAATTGATTGTATATCTGTTAATTATCCTGAAGACAAATAAATAAATAAATAAATAAATAAAAAACTCTTGCGGTGTGCGGTCGTGCATTATCATGCATTAACTGAAATAAGGGACCGATTTGCACTTGTAGAGGAACGATGACGTCTGATACAATCGTCTCAGCATAAATTTGAGCGTTGAGGTTGCCTCTGATCCAAATCAACTCAGTTCTTCCGCCGATCCAAATACCCGCCCATACCATGATGGTTCCACCACTATAAGGATGGACTTCCTGGCAGGATTTTAATCGCTGTTGGCGTCCAGGGGTTCTCCAGTGTCGTATACGTCTTGTATCCGGTCTCATACCAAAACGAGACTCATCAGAAAAGCACACGAAACGCCATTGTTCTTCTGCCCATTTTTTTGCCCAAAAATGCTTGATCCCTAGACACTTTTGATGTGTGTATTATTGGTTGTACTTAGAATAATATATTAAAGCCCTACCATGCTTATCGTAAAGACTGCAGTGAACCTACATTTTTATTAAAAATAAAAAAAACTTCGTTACAAAAATGCCTATTAATTTACAACGAACTCAATTATGCGACAGGTTCTCCTCGCTCCGAACAAATGACGATTGTACGCGGCCAAGTGTAGATCGACTCTAATATACAGAATTTAATATGGCATAAACTCCTCCTAGCTATATCACTTCTCGTTCATTTATATCTCAATAACACATGTTGCTTTGATGCGCACCACGGCGTAAGATCATGGATATTTAATATGCGGTTTTATGGTTAATATGATGGGATGATATAGAAATTATGACGTCATGCTCCCTGTTTGAATGATGAGGAAGTGGTTTCCGTTCCGTTGAGTTTTCCTTACAGAAAATCACAGTCAAATAAATCCTCTTGAGTTGCGTCTTCATTTACCTTGAGGTGTAATAACATGCTTCGATAAGTATCTGATGTCCTACATAATATACCTAACTACACTTATCTTTTTATATAACTTTTAGAAATCACGCAGTACCTCATACTGGGTGTATAATGAGGTGTTGCGTTATTTCGCGTTCTGCGTTAAAGAAAGAAAGAAAAAGCATTTATTGCCACAGATAATGAGACACAAAAAATAAAATAAAAGATTAAAATAGATACAAACAGACAAAAAAAAGCACACGTAAATACTACTTATAAACAATAGGTTAAGGCTAGCTTGCTTTAACTTATAACACATAATATAATGATTTCTGATATTTACGCGAATATTACACATTGAAATGAAACTAATTTTACGGTTTATTTTTGATTTTAATTTCCCGACGTTTCGAATACTTTACAGCATTCATGGTCACGGGCGGACTGAGGTGGCAGCTGTCCATATGTCATAGTTGTCTTAGGGTACCCTCAGGTCTTCTAATTATTATTGTTAGTCCGATCTACGCAGAAAGAGCTTACAGTATCTTGAGGTCTTGCAGTGGAATGCTTGTCTTTGGATTTGACTATGTTTATCACGGGATCCCAAGCTGGTGGTAGCACCCAGCCATCCTCTCTATTGAAATTTGGATGCTTTTTAATTTCAATAGCCTCCCGAATCATCATTGGTAGGTAGCGCTGTTCTTTGTTCATAACATGTTAGATATAGACATGTGCTAAACTAAACTTATTCTTTACTAAACTTATTTTTTTTAAACATTAGTATCATCATCATCACACGTCCACTGTTGAATAAAGGCGTCCCCCTTAGAAGGTTGCTAAAATCCCCACACTTGGCAGGCGTCTTTTGGATCGCAGTATATTTGGTAGGTTATCCAATAGAAAGACGCTGCTGTCCGTCTTCTTGTTTTCGCTTAGTCGCCTCTTACGTACACCCAAGGGGAGGAGACGGGAGGTTATTATTCTTACCCGGACACCCCACGGGTTACCATCACAGGGACAGACTACCAGCTTAGCATTTTAAAAAGATATTTAAATTTTACTAACGTGACATCTAATTATGTTGTTCAGCATAGCCTGTGATAGAGAATTTGATCATAATCATGAACGATATTTTGCAAAGACGAGAAATGGTATTTATCAAATCAGATTAGCATCTCAAACATCCCCTGGTAGTATTTACATCCCCACCCCCTCATCTCGTCTCATTAACCTGTGCAAACTGCTTTCAACTGATTCGGACCGGACAAAACCGGATACATAAATTAAAAATGGCGAGATATGTGCACGCGATATGTTTTATTATTTTACTAGGACGACACAACAGATGGAGTCCGTCTGTCACACTGATATTTTTGAGTAAATTATCGATCTAATTGGAATTGTTAATTAATTAATCACAATAATTTACTCAAACATTTCAGTGTGACAGATGATACACTAGTACCATGCCTATTCTTTTTAAAATTATTTATTTGTCATTTTAATACCATGGCAACATGGAAAGCCGTTGGTGTGAGATGCGACATGTGTCGACACACTTGCTGCGTCCCACACCCCGGCAACTTGCAGGGCGGCTGGAGGGGCTGCGGCCACCGCTAGTGATGCAAAGCGACCCAAGTATGCAGCTTTAGGGCACTTTGCACTGGAGACCATGGGGCCTTGGTCTCATGAGACGCACGGTGTGGTGAAAGAAATTTCATCCAAACGTATCGAAGTCTCAGGAGACCGTCGGGCTGGTAGCTTTATCTGCCAACGTATAAGTTTGGCAAAGGGGTAATGCCGCCAGTCTTTTAGGTACCCTTCCCTCTCAGTGCGGCGACAACTTTGAGGAAGTTTTTTACCTAGTTTAAGTGTACATGTTTGTAAATAAACTGTGAATATTTAGTTTCAATAAATATTAATATGTTATTTGAATTCCTAGTGAATTACACCTACGATCCTGCAGGTCGTCTCCTCGGGCTACGATTCGTGTTCCTGATCGTGGTGTTCTAAACTCCGCCGCCTGAACTACGTAAAATGACCATGTTGGTTGTCTTCTTCTGCCGTTGCTGCCGCTTCCGAGGCTAGCTAGACGCCGCTGTCTCCGTCCCTGCAGACGCCTGGGCGCTACATTCTGCTCTCCGCGTTCGCTACCAGCCACTAGTTACGCCCTAGTTACGTATTATTGTGTTAACATATCAGTGAGTCTCCGTACTATCCTGCCTAAATATTGAAATAAGATTTGTGTATAATTTAACTTGTGTGTTTTATTCCTAAGGTTAGTCAACCACTTCCCTTAGGAAACAGTTAGCGTAGCGGTCTCCGGGCTCTTACCATCATACTCTCCTCTACCGCTTCGTTAAACGAAATGAAAAAAAAAAATCTGTGTCGCATTTAATTTTTAACGGTATGGAACCCTCAAAAGAACACTTATAACTAAAGTATGCTTTAGTTATAAGTGTTCTTTTTATGGTTCCATATATACAGAATGTAAAAAACACGTGTCCGATCCGCGAGGGTATTATTCAGTGTATCAGTGTGTCAATACAAACACATGTATATGTATAACTCATTTGTTATTTATCTCAATTTTTTTTCTAGTTTGTACCAAAAATACAAGATCAGATGCGTTTTTCTGGAACAAAGTAGGAAAAAAAATGAGATATTCAACAAATGAGTTATATACATGTGTTTGTATTGATACACTGAATTATACCCCCACGGATCGGACACGAGTTTTTTACATTCTGTATAGAGGGTTTGAGGTTTTGTAGTGGCAAAAACAAATTGCGTGACGTCGCTTTGTAGCTACCAAAGAAGTGCGTATCGCGAATCACGTCGCAAATTTGGACGCAGAGAACTCGCACCAAGCGTGTCTCGATATTGCCGCTCAGAGCACGGTCGGTCGTCGACATTTCCCGCTAAAATGTACCGTATCCGGTGCTATCGGGTTTTATTGGCAGCACTGTGGTCGGAGTTACCCCGGGTATTTTCTGTCCCAGGAAACTGTGGACCCCATTTTTATGTGCCCGCAAAATCGTGTGGGTTAAGTGGCGAACGCGAGCGATTTTGGTTTAGCCTTGCAATACATACTTGAGGGTAAAAGGATTATGGGTAAATGAAGGCAACTGTGTAACATTGTATATTTATAGTTTATTCATTTAGATACTTACCATACGACAAAAAAAAATTGATACTTGATTGAAGGTATCAGAGCACGCGGGAGATCACCCATGCGATGGGCGTATCAAATAAAAGCGTCCGTTTTGGTCCATATGCGCCAGTAACTTCTGACTCGCGCCGCAGACCACGGCACGTACTGCTCGACCCTCCTGACCCCATGACGGTCCTATTGGACCGGGATGCGCCGAACCCTCCCCGACAACCGTATGCTACACTAGCTATCAGATACCGGTCTCGCCGGCGAGGCCGAAGTGTCGTACGTATGCAACCTCAACGACGTGCATCACCCCACTGAGTTTCTTGCCGGTTCTTCTCAGTGGGGGCGCGTTGTGAACCGGTGGTAAACTCAGCCCTCTCTTAAGCGACAGCCCAAGCCGAGGCCGTGCCTCCCTGAGGTGCCCTTGAGCTCGTCGCTACTTTTGCCGTTAAGGTTAGAGCGTTTCAAGCGCTCGCCTCCTATTGTCCGGTGAAGCTGTAATGGCCATCTGCGCCAGTAAGACGGCAGTCCTCCCTGGATTGGCGCCGAATCGTCAGGCTGGCCACCACCACTCACATGACAACCACGACCACAACCTATGTTCAGCGGTGAACGTCTTCCGGCTGATGATAATGATGACTATGTATTAATCAATCCCTTTCCGTCTTGGTACTGCAGTCTAATTTTAATAGAGCAAATGAAATTTGCTCTGTGTAAAATATTCCTGTGTGAAGGGCTAGTGAAATTACTAACCTCAAAGGATTTAATGATAACTCAGGTGACTGAAGAGCAAATACGTATAATCAGAAAAAAAAGTTTTTTATGCCTAAATCGCCATTTTCTATAACCGGAGCCGTTATGCTAATTCCAGTAGGCGGTGAAATGTAACGACTTTTGCGAGGTTCTCGCGAGGTCGAACGGATTGCATATATAACGGAACACGACACATATTAGCTTGCCTTTATGTACATAATCTTTACATCTCTCATCCCTAAAAGGATGGGCAATGCTAGAGAGACATTGAATTTTCTTCCTAAGAGGATGGGCAATGCTAGATAAACGTTGAATTTCCTTCCTAAAAGGATGGGCAATGCTAGAGAAACATTGAATTTCCTTCCTAAAATGATGGGCAATGCTAGAGAAACGTTGAATTTCCTTCCTTAAATGATGGGCAATGCTAGAGAAACGTTGAATTTCCATCCTAAAATGATGGGCAATGCTAGAGAAACGTTGAATTTCCTTCCTAAAATGATGGGCAATGCTAGAGAGACATTGAAGTACCAAAAGAAAGACTGCAAGTTTTTCTTTTACCACTGCTACGTTCCACTATAAAGGGCACGCTGGAAAAACTCCCTATGTCCACTAATAGATTTCCTCTAGGTACCCCCTCAGTGGCTTGAGCCCGCCGACGGGGGGTCGCGTTATAGTTACCGCCATATTCTATGGACGCCCAGGACCCGAAGCTGACCAGTGACTCCGAAGGGGGAATGTAGTGTGTACATAACCCCACTTATATATAAATTATAATACCACCAGCCCTGGTTTATGTCCCACTGCTGGGCACGGGCCTCCCCTCAAGATGAGGGGGCTTAGGCCATAGTCCACCACGCTGGCCAAGTGCGGGTCAGCGGACTTCACACGTCATTCGAAAGCTAGTTAGGCTTTCTCAGACATGCAGGTTTCCTCACGATGTTTTCCTTCACCGAAAGCTAGTAACAATCGCACAAAGATGATTCGCACATGATTAATTAAAGAAATCAGAGGTCCGAACCGGGGTTCGAACCTGTGCACGTTGTTTCCAAGGCAAACGCTCGCCCACTGAGCTGTTACCGCATAATAACTACATGTTATATGTTATGTAACTTAGGTACATCTACCTAGTATATACTCGTAAGTCCTGTGATGGGCATAATAAATAAACAGTGAACAAGACTCTCATTAATACGGATACATAACATCTCCCGCCATTACAGAACCTAGATAATGTAAAGCTTTAAAAAAACATTAAAATTATATTGTGTTCGGGCCATAAACACCGTTTTGTTTTCAGCGCGAAAAAAAGTATTGCACATCCGGTCACTAGGGAGTTTAGATACGAATTGGACATCTGTGTGTATCCGGCGTCCTTTTATGATGGTACCGTCACTTCCGGTTTGGAGGCGTAATGGTCATGGCCAAAGGGGAATTTGAAAAAAAAATGGATTTTCGCTTTTTACATACCTATTTTTACACCTGCAGTATTGCCGGACGAAGGGGAGAGATCATATCTGCAATAACTTTTTACAATGAATGAATGGTTATGAAATTATTTCTATTTTTAAAATATTTATTTACATAATAACTAAATATTTACAGTCTATTTAAAAATATACTTAAACTAAGTGAAGAACTTCCTCTATGTTGTCACCGAACTGGGGGCGAGGTTACCTAAAAGACTGGAGGCGTTTCCTCTTTGTATGGCCAAGTTTATACGTTGCCAGGAAAAGCTACCAGCCCTATCTCTCCTGAGACTTCGATAAGTTTGGATGAAATTTCTTTAACCAAACCGTGCATCTCATGAGACCAAGGAGATAACTAATGAGTTTTTTTATTATATGGTTAGTAGATGTTGTCAAAGTCGATCAGTTATATATATTTTAGTGGGTAAATCCCATATAACCCAGCCTACGGCCGCCATACGGAGACTTTTGAACAGAGACACGACTATGCCCGGTTTCTGAAGATCTCAGTTAACTGTTCATTAGCTATTGGTTCAATAAAGTTATGTATAAGATAAAGTTAGTTTAACTGTCACTGAGTTTCTGAGTACACCGAAAGGCATTCAATATCTATGAGACCGATAAGCAGTGCAATAATTCGACGCTAGATAGGTCTTTTTCTCATATCAAATTTAAAATTGATTTTAAAGTTTTATATAGCCAATATTACCAGTTCTTATTTTTATTAACTTTTTTTCCGGTATAAATAAGTGCTCAAGAATTATATTAATTAAGTAATAATCAATTAAATTCACCGTAAGTAGTGTCACCAAACGCCGTTAACTCTCGTAGCGCTAGTGCTGCGTAAACAAAGTGACATACAAAAATTCAATTTTCCGCAGGCTCCCTGCGCGCGCACTCTGCAGCAGCGTCAACCTCAAAAACGTCAATTTTGATGTTGAAAACAATAATATCATTGGTTGAAATCGTCAAATAAAGTTATCGAACCAATAAACTGCACACATTGGTCAGTTAAATTGAGCCAAGTTTAAGCGGACTTTATGTGACAATATGTGGTTCGGAAACGCAATGTGTCAAGTTATCGAACCAATAGCGCTAACGAATAGATAAACTATCGATAAAAGTACCTCAGAAACCGGCCATAAGACTAAGGGCCGTGGAATAAAACGGAACGTAAATCTTGGCCTTGGAAGAAGGGATGTGCCCTAAATCCTAATCGGATTTAGAGTTCACTTGATCCTGGGATATGCAAATCCCGGGATCCCGAAAATCCCGCGGCTTGTTGAAGTAAATAATTATTGATGTGCAAGTTACCCCGTAAGCGGACCGAGTACATAATTTTAAGGTATGGAACATAACAAGGTTTTATAGGGATAAAACAATATAAATTTATGTCCTCCTGGTCGACCAATTTGGCCACAGCGGCCAATTTTTCATGATATCAGCCATCTACAATGAAGATTAATAGTGGACAAATTCACTCTCCCTGACAGAAGACCAACACGACCGGGGAGAAGTCAGACGCAGACTCCACATTTTACATGCACATCCGACGCATGGATCATATTACTTTCCAGACAAGATAAGTTTAATGCCAGAGACAGTCCAGGAGGCATTAAAAAGCAGTGTGTAAACATGAAAGTCAGCATAAAGAACACTGTAGCTGGTAGCTAGAGAGGTTACCCTCTTAGTGGGACTGCAATCCAATTATCAGGTGTACAGCTTACCATCGCAGTACCTAATCCGCGTTGTCACCCGCTTCGGGGTCACATTTAGTGGGGACGTCCAGTGCCCCAACCCTATGCGACCGTGACCCACGAGCCCCAGGGGATAACTCGTCACATTTCTATCGGGCCCCTGACGATGATGCCGGAGAGCCGGTGCGACCCGGCATTGTCACCTTCGCCGAGAGGAATTGGCCTTACGACTAATGCGTGTTACTTAGTAAACATTATACCATACCTTGCCTACTTGTAGCATTTTAAAAGCTTTTATTTAACTTGCAATGTATTTATGTATGTATGTATCTATGTATGTATGTAATTTGTTCGGGTGGAATCTTGCAACTCAATTTTCACCCACTTCTACACGTTCAAATCGTTTGAAATTTTGCACATGTGTCAAGGACTGGTGACAATATAATAATATTGTTAGCGACAACTGGCTGATAGTAGGCGTGGCTAAGCTACGTCACCGCTATCACGTGACCAGTTCGTCGTGAGAGGGGGAGCCGTGGCTCCTTCGGCATCAGAGCCGTGGCGGCCGACACAACTCGTTCGGCTGCCGGCCTAGTAGGACGCGTCTACCTAAGCTCATTCTGTATGTTTACCGTAATTTCTGTTTAAATAATTGTTATTTTGGAATATTATTATTTTGTGTGTTCTAATTGTCTTTTTTTTTAGTAAATTATTTTAATTATCGCTAAATTCAGAAGTGGGATATAGCTCACTTGCTTATTTCCGCTTTTTGAACCATCCTGGCGATACATTTTTAATTTTCATAATGTCTAACAATAGACATTATGAAAATTAAAAATGTATCGATCATTGTCTGGTGAAATCTGTATCGACCTTTTCTCCACCTGACTGCGATATTCATGGTGTGCGGCGATTGTGGCGATACAAGTCAGCAGATTGGGATGAGATGCGGCATTTCTTTGCATCTTATCCTTGGCGGCAGGTCTGCTTCTCTTCCGAAGATCCGTCGAGTTGCGCGGATGCTATAACCGACGTGGTACATCAAGGAATGGAATATTTTATCCCTTTCGCTGATGTACCTGTCGGTGGCAAAGCTCGCCCATGGTTCAACGCTGAATGTGCTCAAGCTGAAAAGAGCAAACATTCGGCGTATCTTTCCTGGGTTGAAGCTCGTGACCGCAAAGCTCCGGATATTAGCAATAAGAAGAGAGCCTTTAACCAAGCCGCTAAGTTCTACAAGAAGGCGTTAAAGAAGGCTCGTTTCGGCCACGTCAACCACATTGGCTCAAAGCTCGCTGCCCAGCCATCTGGTAGTAGAGCTTTCTGGTCTCTTGCCAAATCAGTCGAAACGAACTTCTGTCGGCCTTCACTGCCTCCGCTAGTAAAGCCTGATGGAACTCTAGCTCATACGGCAGGAGAGAAAGCAGGTTTATTTGCATCTCTCTTTGCCAATAATTCGCGTTTAGACACTGGCAATGCTATTCCACCACAACTGCCTCATTGCGGTTCGTCAATGGCGGAAGTCCGCATTACAAATAAGGAGGTAATGAGAGCACTGTGTCGTCTAGATGTGAATAAAGCTAGTGGTCCTGACGGTATTCCAGCAATAGTACTTAAGGCATGTGCACCCGAGTTGTCTCCGGTATTGACACGTTTGTACCGTCTCTCATTTAAGACTGGAATAGTGCCCAAGTCCTGGAAGCTCGCTAACGTGCAACCCGTGCCCAAAAAGGGCAGTCGTGCCGATCCAGCCAACTATCGGCCGATTTCAATAACCTCCATACTCTGTAAGACTATGGAGCGTATATTGAACTCGCGCCTCATGGCATACCTAGAACAGAATGATCTCCTCAACGACCGACAGTACGGATTTCGCCGAAATCGGTCGACGGGAGACCTTCTAGTGTATGTCACTCACTTATGGGGCGAGGCCCTCGAGAAAAATGGGGAAGCGCTCGCTGTTTCCCTGGATGTCTCGAAGGCCTTCGACAGGGTCTGGCACGCTAGCCTTTTAAACAAGCTGCCAGCGTACGGCATATCCCCTGGACTGATCGGCTGGATAAAGGACTTCCTGAGTGAACGGTCTCTCCGAGTGGTTGTTGACGGTTGCACATCGGAGCCGTTGACGACTAATGCCAGAGTTCCTCAGGGGTCCGTTCTCTCCGCAACTCTCTTCCTGCTGCATATTAACGATCTGCTGTTGCCCGGTATCTATGGGTATGCAGATGACAGCACTATTGTGGAGAGATATATGCCGAGTGCTCGGGCCAGTAAGGATGTTATCCAGTCTGAAAGAGTAGCCATGGTGGAGCGCGCGAATCTCACACTTCAGGCAGTCTCCGAACGGGGTGATGCCAATCTTGTGAGATTCAATGCCACCAAAACTCAAGCGTGTCTATTCACTGCGAAAAGGAGTCCGTTCACCTTGGCTCCTACTTTTCAGAATGTATCCTTGGAATACACGGACCGCCTTCAGTTGTTGGGAGTTGAAATTTCCTCAAACCTCAACTTTGGGCGGTTCATTGAGTCCAAAGCCAAGGTAGCTGCAAGGAAGCTAGGTGTCCTTTCAAAGGTCCGCCGGTACTTCACACCGGAGCAACTTTTGATGCTATATAAAGCACAAGTCCGGTCGTGTGTGGAGTACTGTAGTCACATATGGGCTGGTGCTGCTTAATGTCATCTTGCAGCTTTGGACTCAGTGGAGAGGCGTGCTAAGAGGCTTATTGGTGACGCAGAGTTAGTAGCGGCCAATTTACAAAGCCTAGAGCACAGGCGCAGAGTAGCCAGCCTCTCGGTGTTCTACAGGATGCATTTTGGAGAGTGTGCACAGGAATTGCATGACTTGATTCCACCATCTCCCTTTCATCATCGGACGACGAGACGCACGGCACGTACACACCCTTATGTGGTGAAAGTGCCTTCAGTCCGGTCTAAGCGGTTTGCTTCTTCATTTATAATAAGGACAGCTAAGGACTGGAACAGTTTGCCTGCGTCGGTTTTCCCGCCCGATTATAATGTGGGTGTCTTTAAGACTAGAGTGAATAGGCTTTTAATAAGCTAGTGTGTTTTGCCATCCTCGATTGCGTCGCCGCTTTCCATCGGGTGGGACTGCAGTCAAGCACTAGCTTATAAGTGTTAAAAAAAAAAAAAAAAAAAAAAAAGACGTACGAGACAAAGTAGGCGAGAGCCTAGCGCGGATAGAAATGAGCTTGGGAACACCTTAGGTGCTATTTTAGAACGTTTAAACGCATTAGAGAATCGTGGTATAAGTGAGACTCCGGCGCCGGTGCCGTGTAGTCCCGTCGTCGCGGAGCAATGCGCGGTCGCGGTGCAACTACCCACATCGAGTTTGCGTTCATCCACCGTGGATGCTGAACGATCGGGCGGAAGCGTGGCGGACCCTACGGCGGACAGGATCATCGGAGCGTTGAGTGCACTCACTAAAGTGAGATCCACCCATTATTATATTTCGAATTTTGATCCCAGTGTTAATGACTTCAACTCTTGGTGTGTTGAAATAGATAGAGCTCGTGATACGAACAATTGGGACGACAACGAGTGCTTTGCACGTATTGCCAATTGTTTGAAAGGTGATGCACGTAGCTGGCTTAACCAGTGGGTCACAAACGACCGCAGTTGGTCAAATTTTAAACGTGAATTTAAATCTTTATGTCCACGAAGAGTCGATGTCGCAAATGTTTTATTTGAAGTAATGTGTACGTGTTCTGACAAATATGCTACGTATGCTGAATATGCTTGAAGTTCTCTTTTACGTCTCAATATTGTAAATGGCTTGAGTGACGAATTGATTGTCGCTATTGTTATACGTGGCATAAGCGACCCTCAGATTCGTGCCTCTGCGACTAATGCTAAATTGCTTCCGTAGGATTTGGTATCAATTTATGTAAAACCTACAAGTGTAAATAATAGTAGTTGTGCGTCTTATTCCCGTGATCTTGTGTGTTCAATTCGAAATAGGCCGAATGAACATAATTTTCGGAAACGACCATACCCTCGTTCGTAAATGAAATATTATTTTTGTGGCGGTACTGGCCATACTCGAGACATTATTCTAAGAAGTCAAACATTAATTTAAATACAAATAAATATAACAACCCCCCCTGTTTGCGGGTATTGTAAACAAGTTGGTCACAATATTGATAATTGTATTTTGAAACAACGTTCGAAGCACGGTGACAAAACGGAGGAGTGTGGTAATAATACTTCAGAGGTATGTAAGTTCATGTTTTACTAAGGTGGTCCATAGCGTTTCTGGTGCATTTTGTTATATTCGTTTCCGTTATATTCATGATTTGTTATTCTCGAAAAAAAAAATACATATGCGGGTAGTTCGTGTTTGAAAAAAAAGAAATATTAATGATGCCCACGGGTTGTACGGTTTATGTTGGTAATGGAACACGAATAGGATAAGGATTGTTACGACCGATCGCTAGATCAATCGATCTAACGTAATAGTTCAGCGTACAGTTCTAATAGTACTATTGTTAATCCAGTATTAGGTACAGTAGACACACACACGATGGTTGAACGATCCAGCCAGTGAATCTGTTTAGGTCTATAGTGAGTTCGTTCGTAGAAGTACCTACCTAATGATCGGCAAAGTCCAGTGCTACGGCTGGATTAGTACAAATGAACCAGATGGATTTATTTCGTTGCTTCGTATTATTTTAAGCAGTGGGTTGATTTGAGTTCTGACTGCTAGATATAATAAAGTGCGATTACTAATTAATTTGGTAGTAAAATTGTATTTTGTTACAAGATATTTTGTTGTTAAACTCGATCAGTCATTGCAATTTGTGAAGCGTTGTTTTGGCTTATTGTTTATTTTCTTGATCGAAGACTAATAATCGTATTTGAAATCTGGTTCGATCTGGATATGTTTGGTGAAGGAAGGCCGAGCGGTTATGGTCCGGTGGGTCATACGGACCTTATATATTGACGAGTGCTGATTTTGTTTATGTACTTGTTGATTCGACTACCTATCTGATTTTTACGGCCTTGTCAAATTTTTAATTCGGTTTCTGTAGTTATGATCACAGAATGTGTATATGCGAGTCGCCAGGGCGATTATGGCATTAGTGGCTGCATTGTGGCGCTGGCCGCCGCTGCACGAGTGGCGTTGGGCGCTAAACGCAGCGCTGCCGCCCTAATGGTGCCGTGGCCGCCCTAACGGTGGCGTGACCGCCCTAACTATAGCGTGGCCGCCCTAACAGTGGCGTGGCCGCCCTAATGGTGGCGTGGCCGCCTATACAGTGCGCTGCGCCGCGGCGTTGGTCGGTACGCCGTGGTCGTGGGCCAGACATCGAAACAAGGAAGCAGCTACTGATTTATTTGTGTGGTTATAACAGCCACACTGGCGTAAGTTTTGCACACTCCTATCTAAACATATATAGTATGTCCTTTTCATCAGTAGTTGACCGTTTGAACTTTTAAAAACTACTAGTAGTGATAAAAATAAATCAGATTCCAAATTTATGTATCTTGAAGTGAGCAAGTAAAGCAAAGCTTGCCCACCGATAGTGGTCCTGGAACTTGTAGTACATGCAGGGTCATGCCACAGGTTGGCCACTGACTAGCCATGGAGTTCGACATATCATTGATAGTTTGGGTTGAAATATGCTTTTATCTGGAACCGATTAACACACGCAAATTTATGTCTCACGTAGATCTCTAGCGAGTCGTGAGGTGGCACTCCCCGAGGGGACCTGCCCCGGGTGGTCGGTACAGTTATCAGTTTATTTAATACCCTTGTGCTTAGGGTGAGTTAGGTGAGCTTAGCTTACATATCTGTTTGTTGCTACCGATGTGTAGAGTACATATTTGGGGCGTATCATTTCCCAAGGTCAGGTAAGGCCGAACAGGAAGAAGACTCAGGTGCTAGTCGTTGTTAGGTTATATCCGCCATTGTATTTGTGACTATGTTTGTAAAGACTATCACCCGTATACGGTAACTAAAGTAGGCCGTACCTATTACCGTATCGCCGTTACGAGTTGCGCCTGCTTGGTGGTTCTTACGGGAAGACCACGCAAGCGTCTGCGGAATATATGGTTCCGTGGCGTGGCGAGTGGACACCCGAAGTATGTGCTGCTTTCTTCGACAGTAAGTTGAATTTGATTATTTTATTAGGTATTGCCACAAATAAGTCCAGTAGGTATGCGTGATAGAGCACGTAGACCGTCGCCGGTATGCGAACTTTGGGCCTCTGCCGATGCCGTTATGCGAACTTTGGGCCTCTGACGATGCCAGTATGCGTGATAGAGCACGTATGCTGAGGTCGGTATGCGAACTCTGTGCCTCTGCCGAGTCCGGTATGCGAACTCTGTGCCTCTGCCGATGCCGTTATGCGAACTCTGGGCCTCTGACGATGCCAGTATGCGTGATAGACCACGTATGCTGAGGTCGGTATGCGAACTCTGTGCCTCTGCCGAGTCCGGTATGCGAACTCTGGGCCTCTGCCGATGCCGGTATGCGAACTCTGGGCCTCTGCCGATGCCGATATGCGTGCTAAGTATGTGCGTATATTGATGCCAGCGAATAAAGCTTTTGCTGATGGTATATGCGTAAATTGATGCTAGCAAGTCAGGTGCCTTTGCTGCATCGTGATACTTATAAAGTCCGTTCCCTTTGCAATTACATTTAAAAGTATTTAGCTTACTTGCCCTTAGATTGCTTAAAAACATTCATTATAGCGTCTTATGTACATACTATTCAAAACTATGCATTTCTTGCAGTTTTATTCTGTTTGCTTATGTAGCTGAAAGCTTAAGTATCATAAGTCAAAAGCAAAATGGAATTTAGCAGTTTGATTACTATGAAATTAAACACATACAGTTTCAAGGAACTTATATGCTGTTTTGTTTACTGTTCTGTTTGTAGATGCAGACCATCCGGAGGAGTCCACTATCCAGACAGTCCATGCAGCCGTAGAGGGAACTGAACCAGGTTGTTCAGCCAACAGTGCTACGCAGATGGACGAGGCCGTCCATTCGTCAGGAGAGGCCGTGTTAGCGACAACTGTGCGTGTTCTAATTGTCTTTTTTTTTAGTAAATTATTTTAATTATCGCTAAATATATAGTATCATCGAGCTGATCTGATGATGGAGCTCGAAGGCGGATAAGGGAACCCTTGGATGGCTACTAGTAAACTCATCGAGTTTAGGCTCATTTGATTTGTCTTAGAGAGTTGTATTCACTTTACCTAATAATGAGGACCTGATGATGGAATTGTAAGGTAGGTGACGGAACCCTGGAATGGTTACTAGTAAACACATCGAGTTTAGGCTCATTTTATTCGTCTTAAAGAGTTCTATTCACTTTTATTAATAATGAGGACCTGATCATGGAATTGGAAGGTAGGTGATGGAACCGTGGAATGGTTACTGGTAAACACACCGAGTTTAGGCGCAT
The DNA here is from genome assembly GCA_911728495.1 of Furcula furcula. NCBI lineage: Eukaryota > Metazoa > Arthropoda > Insecta > Lepidoptera > Notodontidae > Furcula > Furcula furcula. The sequence continues at coordinate 2,872,275 of OU452264.1, read as the reverse complement.
TTGATCCGTCTTAAAGAGTTCTATTCACTTTCCTAATAATGAGGACCTGATGATGAAATTGGAAGGTAGGTGACGGGACCCTGGAATGGTTACTTGTAAACAAATCGAGTTTAAGCTAACTTGATTCTTCTTAAAGAGTTATATTCACTTTGCCTAATAATGAGGACCTGATAATGGAGCTGGAAGGTGAGTAACATCATCATCATCATCAGCCGGAAGACGTCCACTGTTGAACATAGGCCTCCTCTTAGAACGCCACAATGAACGACAATTGGCTATTTGCATCCACCGATTACCTGCGACGCGCACAATGTCTGCCCACCTAGTGGGGGAGGCCTACCTACGCTGCGTCTTCTGGTTCGTGGTCGCGAACCTTTCTTCCCCAATGGTTATCGGTTCTTCGAGCGATGTGGCCTGCCCATTGCCACTTTAACTTGCAGATTCTGAGAGCTATGTCGGTAACCTTAGTTCTTCGGCGAATCTCCACATTTCGGATTCTGTCGCGTCTCTGTCTCTCTATGGCTCGATGTGTGACTCTGAACTTTTCTAAAAGGCCAGCCGTTAGAGACCACGTCTCAGTACCATATGTCATCACTGGCAATACACACTGGTTAAAAACCTTCGTTTGCGGTACTGCGGTATTTCGGACGAGAAGATATCGCGTAGTTTCCCGAATGCTGCCCATCCGAGTTGGATTCTTTGGGCGACCTCTTTGTCGAAGTTGGACCGACCTAACTGGATAGTTTGTCCTAGGTATACGTAGTGGTCAACAACTTCGAGTGTATCCCAATAATGACCGATACGACTGTAACATGGACATTAGACATGATCTTCGTCTTGTCCATGTTCATTTTAAGACCCACCTGTTGGGAAACGCTACTGAGGTCGCTGAGCATCGTACTAAGGACGAGGTCCTCCAGCGACTCTGCCATAATGACTATATCATCGGCAAAACGAAGGTGGGTGATGTATTCGCCATTGATGTTGATGCCGAAATCGTACCAGTCCAAGAGCTTGAAAACGTCCTCCAATGCGTTTGTGAACAATTTCGGAGAAATATCGTCTCCCTGTCTCACACCTCGCTGCAATGGGATTAGTTTCGTGCTCTCGTCCTGTAGTCGGGTCGACATGGTGGCGTTGCTGTACGAACACACGTACAAACTTCAACACTTCGATGTACCTATAGTCAATGCGGCACCGCTGGAGCGACTGCAATACTGTTTAGGTCTCGATTAAATCGAAGGCTTTCTCGTAGTCCACAAACGCTAGACATAATGGCCGATTATACTCCTCGGTCTTCTGTATAATCTGGCGGAGCGTATGAATGTGGTCTACGGTACTAAAGCCTTTTCGGAAGCCGGCTTGTTCGGGAGGCTGGTAGTCATCAAACCTGCGCTCGAGACGGTTCGTAAGAGTAACAGAGCCATGGAATGGCTACTAGTAAACCCATCGAGTTTGGGCTCATTTGATTTGCTTTAAGCATTTCTATTCACTTTGCCTATATAAGCAGAATTAATAATAGACTTGGTAAGTGGGTGGGTGACGGGACGGAACCCTGAAACAGCCAATAGTAAACCTATAGAGTTTGGCGTCGTTACATTCATTAATCATCAAAACAATCGTAAATTTACGATTGTTTTGATGATCGTTATTATACTATTATGTCAATTATTCAATAATTTCCAATCCTTAATTAATTATTTATTAGTATAGTAAATTGTAGATTTATATAAACCAATAAGGTATCTTGTTATCCTTTAAACTGGATCTTCTCTTCTGGTATACAATAAAGAATATTTGTATTGTATTGTAGAGCATAGAGGACATTATCATAATAATAAAACACCCATGTTAGTTCATGCAAACCAGATGAAGCAAATAAAGATGATTTGATTTGATTTGGGAAACCTATCCAGCAAAAACTAAAAAGTAAAAAATAAATAAAAAAAGTAAAAAAATAAAGTAAAAAACTATTTAAAAAAAAAATAAAAACCTACTTCAAAGTAAATTATCTAAAAAGCATAAAATAACGAAAATATTATTGAAGTTGGTGTTAGCGTACCTGCTGTGTATATTCTGCACCAACTTCAATAATATTTTCGTTATTTTATGCTTTTTAGATAATTTACTTTGAAGTCGGTTTTTATTTTTTTTAAAATAGTTTATTTAACACTTTTTAGTGACTTATTTTACGAAGATAGGTATCAGCACTATCACGCAACTCGAACGTCTACATTACAGTAACTTACTGAAAACATAAAAAGTTTATATCTCTTAAACTACTGGACTGATTTTGATAAAACTTGTACTCTACCATAAGTTGAAAAATACTCTAACTATTGCAAAAAGAATTTTCGAAATCGGACTTGTAGTTTCTGAGAAATCCGCGGACAAACCTACATACATACATACTTACATACACTCGTGAAATTTGGTCAATTTGTTTAGAAGCCCACATAGACTAACATATATGAATATTACGCATTTCTATTAATATTACATACATACGCGTGGAATACAGAACCTTCTTTTTTGAAGTCGGTTAAAAAACTTTTTAAAAAGCAAGCTTTTATTTAAATGCGCTAAAAAGAATAAAATAAACTTTTCCTTTAAAACTTTTAATATCTATTTATAACGTAATTACACAATTTATATGATATAAAAGCTTGTCGCGAGATTTACCTATATGTATATAAACAAGAAAATTCATAATTTGATTTTATTGACTTTTAGTTATAAATTTTCAAACAATGTAAGTACGAGTAGGTACTATAATCTCGCGACAAGCTTTTATCTACACTAATATTATAAAGAGGAAAACTTTGTTTGTTTGGTTGTAATGAATAGGCTCAAAAACTACTGGACCGTTTTTAAAGATTCTTTCACCATTCGAAAGCTACATTATCCACGAGTAACATAGGCTAAATTTTATTTTGGAAAAAAATAATAATAATAGGGTTCCGTAAGATATTTGGGTTTTTTCGGACACAAGGTGTAAAAAATCAACCAGAAAAGTTACTTATTTTGCGTACGCTGCCTAAACTATAAAAGATAGAACCATAAAATGTTCTAATTAATTGTAGATCTTATAAATATCTATAAAAAAGTCTGCGGCACATGCGCGTATCTATGTCGAGTGAGGCCCAACAACCATTTTTTTATTTAAAAGTCTTGAATTTTGTTTGGACTATATTTAAACGCATTTATTTTACTCATGCTATTAATCCTTATCAAAATAAATTATTTCATCATTAAGTACAGTTTTTGTAGATAATATTTGGTCATTGAATGATTAAAATTGGACATTTGGTTTTGAAGTTATGGCGAAATTAAAATATTACTGCATATAAATTAAAAGATTTCTGCTGCACGGCCCGTTGCGAAGTGAGCGTCACCAAGGCGGGGGTGCGCATGCGGGAGGGGAGTTTAGATCTATGAGTAAGGTACCCGCGCGGCTCAGACGCGAGGTCGACTCCCTACGCAGGGTCGTGCGCGAATTCTAAAAATTGTCGTGCGATTTTTTTAGATTTCTTTTTTAAAACTACACCTACGCAAAAGTTCCTCTCAGAGCTAATCAACAATTCTGTTCAGGGCTAACCAACAGATTTTTTTAGGGGTAACCAACAGTTCTTTTCAGGGCTAACCAACAGTTCTTTTCAGGGCTAAACAACAGTTCTTTTCAGGGCTAAACAACAGTTCTTTTCAGAGCTAGAATATTACACGCTATTAGCATTTTCTTAAACATTTGAAAATGCCTAAGAGAGCCAGGTCTCTACTTTCTAAACATAGTTCTCAAGCACGGGCAGCAAGAATACGTCGTATGGGAGAATCTTGACCTGAACGTGCACAACGCCTTGCTGAACAAAATCAGAGAAACTCTCAGGTACGCGCACGAGAGTCGAGTGTCGAACGTTCGCAACGCCTTGCACAACAAAATCTGAGAACCTCTGAGTTACGTGCACGAGAGTCGGGTGAACCGATATGTATGAAATTTTGCGGGTAGGTCTGAGGAATAGGTTATAAAGCATATTTTATGCCGCTGATACCATGATTGACGAGGATATATAGAACGAGAGGAGAGTGCAAGAGAGGGAGAGGGGAGGGTGATGGAGTAAGTGATTGGAGGAGTTAGGTGGAGCAAGAGGAGGGGGGGGAGTGAGAGGGAGCAAGTTGGGAGAAGAGAGAGGGTTCAGAGAGGACAACGGGGAGAGGAAGAGGGGAAGTGTGACGGGGACCGAAGCGGGAGGGGAGAGAAATAGCATAGAATTAGATTTTTATTATAAGAGAGAGAGATGGAGAGAGATAAATCAAGGAAGTAGGGAGAAAAGGGGAGCAAAATGTAATTAAAGCGCGGGCGGAGCTGCGCGGGTCAGCTAGTATCATATAAATTGTGTAATGACGTTATAAATATATATTAAAAGTTTTAAAGGAAAAGTTTATTTTATTCTTTTTAGCGCATTTAAATAAAAGCTTGTTTTTTTAAAAAGTTTTTTACTTTAAATTTATTTAAATTAATAATACTTCACCAGAACAGGGAAAACTCTCTAGATTGCATTCATGGGCATGTTTAAGTGACCCTGGGGATCTTCGTGATTAAAGCAGGAACAGCATTATATAAAAGTAATCCCGCACTAAACCCGTGGCATTCCGGGATAAGTACGGAATTAACGACACAGCGCATCCCTATTTATTTCAAGGCTGGTGAGTCGGGGGTCTTTATAAATTCAACACAATGGGTATTTTAAAAATTAACCCTGTAGGTACCTAACCACCGTCTTATCTGACACCTGGACGACCCTTGCACAATGGGGCTAGGTCCAAGGTGGCAAGCAAGCCTACGGGCCGCTTGATGGTAAGCACTCACCGCAGCCTATAGAAATGCCAGAAGAATCACTAGCGCGTTGCCGACCTTTAAAACATTAGATATTAAGTCTATGTGTCCGGTAATTTCACCAGCTACAGTGACCGGAACACAGCAATGCTTACACACTGCTGCTTGGCGGCAGAATATCTGACACTGCGGTGGTACCTACCTGGACAGAAACTACCACCTAGTAAAAGTTTCTTCACTGACCGTCGCACTTACAATCGTCAAGAACAGTTAATGATCATTAATACAGTTCTTGAAATCAGATTAGGTATTTCGATACTTGCAGCCAATAAATATCTACTTTATACACCGAATAGCGGCCCGCCCCGGCTTCGCACGGCTGGTAAAAAATTTATTAATACTAAATTGGATAAGGATTAATGTTGTATTGCTTAAAATTGCTTCGTAAATAAGCCATTATTTCTCATAAAAAGTAAACAATAAAAAATGGTTATTGTGGGTTATCCCTAAGAGATAAACATATACCATCGCGGACTTTTTTGTAGACCTTGTTAAGGTGTACAATTAATACTATAGTACATTATTTTGATCTATCTCGTAGGGTTTGGCCAGCGCAGCGTTTGCAATGTAAGCTCAAAAAAATGTGTTTATTTACGACATCACATTAGAAACCTCTAAAACTATCAGTGTTAATCTACTATATTATCCATGTATTATACATATAAACCTTACTCTTCAATTACTCTATCTATTAAGATAAACCGTATCAAAATACGTTGCGGAGTTTTAAAGATCTAAGCATACATAGGGACAGACAAACAGCGGGAAACGCCTTTGTTTTATACTAGGTAGGTATGTATTGATAGTGAGTAAATATATCGATTATCTCGTACACGATAATGGAAATTAAGCAGAAACGACGAAAGAAGGGATTTTTCTTCCCTGTGTGTTTTGTACAGGTTATATAACAGATGTTCTCAAGCATTGTTTGACATGATGCCCACGGCCACTTTTTACCATCGCACTACTCGTCATCGAAAATAATGTCATCCCACACTTTGTGGTTTCAAAGAAGTTTTCTTCCTCGCACCTTGAAATTGTGGAATGAATTGCCTGCCGAGGTTTCCCCGAATAATTACAGTATGAGGTTGTTTAATAATGGAGTTATCTTTTTACGGGGACGGCAACGCGCTAGTGATCCTACTGGTATTGCTAGCGCCCATAGGCTGCGTTGACTGCTTACCATCAAGTGGGCTGCATGCTTCTTTGCCAAGTTGATGGTATAAAATAAAAGGAACGGATTGAAGAGGTGAATCTTTTTATTATAAAAAAAAGTGTTATTGAAATTACCAATAACTGACGTTTATAAGTGCGTCAGTAAGTTGTGTACAAAAATACGAGTAACTATGCGCTCGAAGCCAGCCTTTGCTAGCAAATATTGGTGCTTCCAATAACTTTTAATCGCATTATAAACGAGCGCTTTGTGCAATTTTTTTTTATACAAACAAATTGATAATTAAATTTTTCCTGTTCACAGAACAAGGGTGGGTAATACTCAATACTATTACCCACCCTTGTTCTGTGTTCCACGGAGGATACGTAGTAGGTAAGTACATAAAACAAAGTCACCCCCGAACGCTTAGATCTTTTACACTACGCAACTGATCAGTGCGTCCTACCCGTAATGACGTACGGTGCTGAGACGTGGCCACTTACGGTACGACTAGTCCACCAATTTAAGGTCGCTCAGCGAGCTAGGGAGAGAGCTATGCTCGGCGTTTCTTTGAGGGATCGATTAAGAAACGAAGTAATTCGCCAGAGAACAAAAGTTACTGACATAGCTCAACGGATTAGCAAGCTGAAGTGGCAGTGGGCTGGTCATATTTGCCGCAGAACCGACGATCGGTGGGGAAGACTGGTTCTGGAGTGGAGACCACGAACTGGAAAACGTAGCGTAGGACGCCCTGTGACCCGGTGGAATGACGATTTACGCAAAGCAGTTGGCAGTGACTGGATGAGGTGAGCCGAAGACCGGGCTCAATGGCGTGTATTGGGGGAGGCCTATGTCCAGCAGTGGACTGATGTAGGCTGATGATGATGATGATGAACTGATTTTAACCCATTAACGCCCAAAATAAAACTGCTTGTAAAAATTATATTTTTATAATATTTATTGTATCATTATAAAGTAAATAAAAGGTATATAAGCAAAAAATTTTAAAAATTTATCCGACGCAGAAATTATAAGGGTGTACCTGGACGAGTACAACGGGCGGATTAAGAATATAATTGCCTAAAGCAAAGTAGTTCAACACATAGAATTTTCCTGCAAAGTTCGCAACGCCAACCAACGCGATTGTAAGGAATAACACATTGCAACTAATTATTGTTAATGCGCTCGGGATTGTGACCAGCATGAGATACTCCCTTGGGTTTTGAGCAAGTATAGGTAAAAATAGCAACCTCCAAGGTTCGTCCGTTGAGTGACGTAGGAGGCGACAAAAGTAGAACCAGAACACGGACAGCAGTGTCTTCTGTTGAAATATCTATCTTCACGTATACTGCGATCCCCAATGCTTCGGCAACATTCCCCATATCTACCTCCCCCCACCCCCCATCATAATTGAGACAGACTGACGTTATCGTTTTGTACAGCTGGCCTTTTGGAAAAGCTCAGAGTCACACAACGAGCTATGGGGAGAGCTATGCTTGGAGTTTCTTTGCGCGACAGAATCCAAAATGTGGAGATTCGCCGAAGAACTAAGATTACCGACATAGCTCTCAGAATCTGCAAGTTGAAGTGGCAATGGGCAGGCCACATCGCTCGAAGAACCGATAACCGTTGGGAAGAAAGGTTCTCGAGTGGCGACCACGAACCGGAAGGCGCAGCGTAGGCAGGCCTCCCACTAGGTGGACCGACGACATTGTTCGCGTCGCAGGAAACCGGTGGATGCAAATAGCAAATTGTCGTTCATTGTGGCGGTCTAAGGGGGAGGCCTTTGTTCAGCAGTGGACGTCTTCCGGCTGGTGATGATGATGATGACGTTATCTTTTCGAAGTTGGTCACGAATGCATTGGACTTGTGAGCTCTTGGACTAAAATGATACAGACACTAGCAGAGTCGCTGGAGAACCTCAATACTATGCTCAGCAAATGAACATGAATAAGATAAAGGCGTCTAAAGTCCACCAATTGGAGAGACTGTCCAGTTTCGGATTTCAGTCCAACGTCGATAAAGAATTCTTCCGAAGAATTCAACTCGGATAGGCAAATTACGTGGTATCTTCTCGCTCAAAATACCGTAAAGCCTAAAGATAAGGGTCTTCAAATCAAGTGTGTTGCCACCAGTGCCAATAAGACGTGGTTCCCGACTGCTAGTCTTTCAGAGAAGGTCTAAAGTCTCACGAATGGCTATAGAGAGAGCAATGTTCAGAGTTTCATTACGCCATAACATCAATACATTCGCCAAAGAATCAGTCATCAATATAGCTCTCAGAATCTGCAATTTGTAATGGCAATTGGTGGGTAAGCCCTAGCGCTCAAAGAATCGATAACCGATGGCGAAGAAGAATTTCGAATGGCGACCATGAACCGGAAGATGCAGCGTAGGCAGATCTCTTATTGGGTGAACCGATGACATTGTGCGAGTTGTAACCGGTGGATGTACGCCAATTGGCAAGAGAGGGGGGGGGGGTCTATGTTCAGCGGTGGCCTTACAGCTGATGAAGATGATGATGATTATTATTATTGAGGGCTTTTTCTAATCCTGAAAAGCAATTTTGGCTTGTAAAGACGCCCTTGTAAAATTATCAAAATGTCTGAAAATATTAGTCCATAAGTGCCCATTGTACCCATCCGGGTACAGTGACATAAATGGACTCTGATATGGGCATACTGAAAGTAATTGTTACTAAAATGGTATCATATCTTTCTATATAGATGTACAATAGTTTTTAATAAAGAAAATATCAAATTACTATTTATTTTATAGTAAAAATATTTTTTTTCATTTTACCTGAAGACCTTGGGCCTCAATCACAATTTGTCACTAAAAAAAATTACATTTGTTTTCGCGCCGCAGCCAAACTTATTTTTTTCATACACTAGTTATACCATTTAGTTACTATATATCTAATTACTTTTATACAATCCACAAATAAATATAACTAAATCATGCATTTTGTTGCTGTACCCGCGCGAGTACAGAGGGCGTTAATGGGTTAATGCAGTTTTTACCCGACTACGGAACGGAGGTATGTATGTATGTATGTTCATCTGTTCCCGCATATCTTCTAATCTACTTAACATAATTTGACAAGTAGGGTATCGTTAGAAGCGTCTTGATTGTCCGCTGGTTATAGGCTATATAATATCACATTATTAGACTGCGATTTTATCCGTAGTCGGGTTTTAGTTTTTCAAACTTATCAGCAATAGATTCAAGAGGAAGGTTTATATGTAGTATCCGCGGGAGGAACTGTGGGGATCAGCTAGTTTTCTATAATATTTGATTATAGATGTGCCATTTAAAAAAAAAATCGCGCCCGCCGGTGTCATTTTGTGTTTCTTTTTTGACTTTTTGACAAACATCTTGAAAGAAAATAAATAACGAATTTTTATTCATGATTTTATAATAAAGAAATAAAAGCATACATTTTTTGAATATAATTACCCATTACACCTTTATATAATCAAATCACACATCAATATCATTGTGAACCTCGACGCTTATTTTTCAATAAAAAACAAATAATATTGTTACGACTGGGAAATAAAAGTGTTAATTACTCCGTTAATTATTACTTAATTGCAATGATCTCAAAATGCATTGTTAGTCTATAGGTCTACTATCGATCCGTGTAGAAACATCTCGAATTCTCAATAGAAAGTTGTTCCCTCCAATTCGCAAGTACTTATGTATGTACCTACCGCTCGCTCGTTCTCGGTTCACTGACCCCCGCCTATTGTTCGTTTTCTCGAACGAGTGCCGCTATTGTATCAGCTCGAAAGTACTAGAAGTAGGTATTTACGAAAATAATCTCGAAGTTTCCACCCCTCTGTTAATTTAGGTATATAAGCCGCCGCATAGAGGCGTCCAGACAGCTTGTGTTTACAAGTGACAGCGGAAACATCTTAAGGAAGCGATCGAAGAGAATTGTATCAGCGACCCTTGCGACGACTTTGGATTACTGTGAAGTAATGTGCGACTCGGACTACTGTGCCTTGTGCGTATACTGTGCCTTGTGTGTATACAGTGTGAGTGTACGTGGATTAAAGTCTTCCTTTACGTTAATCGGCATTTTAATACCCACCCGCTCGTAACAATATTCAAATCAAACTACTTTTACGGATTATTTTAGATTAAGGACGTTCAACATCTCAGTCCTCCCGTGACCAGGGGTGCTGCAAAGCATTCGAAATGTCGGGATAGTAAAATCTAAAATAAACCGCGATAAAATCCGTAAAAGTAGTTTGATTTCATTGTGTAATATTCGCGTAAGTAAAAGACAACATTAAACCAATAATAATTAACCAATCACTATACAAACGGAATGACCGTATCTCTGAAATCGTTCTGATCTCTTGAAAGCAACAGACTTTTTGTAAAAAGGAAAACATGGAGGGTGTCTGTGGCACAGTTTGGGCCTATAAAATCAGAAACGCTGACCGGCTGACACTGCACTGCGGCAGTGTTTAGGGTTCCGTGGACGAAGGTTCAATATGTTTATTATCGCTGAACAAAATTATCTGAAAGTTTGTTTATCAAAATATTACATAATCACAGTTCTAATAATCCATCGATATATACACAGGTAGCCTCCATAGCGGATGCCCACTCGCTTTGCAAATTAGAGGTCGCGGTTTCAAATCCCGGGAGCTACAACATTGTGCCTTACTGGCTAGGATAAGCCAATACAGGCCGACCAACTGATTGTCTGCAAAGTAAGATCATGTGGTGATTTTAGATCGGTCATGCTCGCCATCGAAAAGTCTTTGCTTGTGGCGGCTTCGTGTGGCGGGTCACCCTCTTCCCTCCAATATGGTTGAGGGGAGTAATGGCTGCTGCTCGAGTGAACTCGTGCGCGGGTGCTGCTTGGGGCGACTGGTCCAACTACTATACCTTTGGCCTTTTAGTTTGTTGTACTTTCGTCGTATTTTTTTTCTGTCTTATTTGATCTTTTGAACGGCAAGACACACCGTCGCTGTGATCGTGTATGTGTGTGTGTGTGTAATTGTAACATGACACACTGTTTAAAAGAAAAAAAATCAAAATAATCAAAAGAAGAATACAGCTGGGCTGGTCAGCATTCGGAAAACTTCGTCAGGTCTTCTCGTCACCGATACCGCAATGTCTGAAGACTAAGGTCTTTAATCAGTGCGTCCTACCCGTAATGACGTACGGTGCTGAGACGTGGCCACTTACGGTACGACTAGTCCACCAATTTAAAGTCGCTCAGCGAGCTATGGAGAGAGCTATGCTCGGCGTTTCTCTGAGGGATCGATTAAGAAACGAAGTAATTCGCCAGAGAACAAAAGTTACTGACATAGCTCAACGGATTAGCAAGCTGAAGTGGCAGTGGGCTGGTCATATTTGCCGCAGAACCGATGATCGGTGGGGAAGACTGGTTCTGGAGTGGAGGCCACGAACTGGAAAACGTAGCGTAGGACGCCCTGTGACCCGGTGGAGTGACGATTTACGCAAAGCAGTTGGCAGTGACTGGATGAGGAGAGCCGAAGACCGGGCTCAATGGCGTGTATTGGGGGAGGCCTATGTCCAGCAGTGGACTGATGTAGGCTGATGATGATGATGATGATGATGACACTGTTTAAAAAAAAAAGTGAAAAATTGACAAGGCCGCTGAGTTTCTTGCCGGATCTTCTTAGTTGGGCTGCGTTGTGATCCGGTGGTAGCTTTTTTTTAAAAAAACATGACCTTTCAAAAGTGTTAAGCCTACTTGAAATAAAATATTTTTGACTTTGACTTTAAGTCCTGTGTCCAGTAATTTCACCAACTACAGTGCCCTTCACACCGGAACACAGCACTGTTTACACGCTGCTTGGCGGTAGAATATCTGACACTGCGGTGGTATCTACCTGGACGGTTCCTTGCACAAGGAACCTACTACCGAAGTAGTATTATCCGTAATATTTAAAACACATATTTATTAACTCTAGAATTCCTACAGGGGAATTGCTATACAGAAAGTTTCAGTAACTTATTTCGAAATCGCCGCTACGGGCTACTGTCGCTATGGCAGCCGAACTTAGGGAGACTCCATTAAGGCGCTAATAACGGTGAAATGCCTGAATTCGTGTTATTTTAAGTTAAATGTTCACAAAAACTGTTAATTTAATCTGTATAGAAAAAATATAAAACGTTAGTTAAAGTTTCGATAAATACGTTTACTTGAATAAAAATTTATTTTTGATAACCACTTTTTAGGAAAAAAAGATCTAAAAAGGACCTATTTATGTCATAATTTGCAAATGTTCTCTAAAACCGCTCAAGCTATGGTGTTGGCGTTTACACAGGAAAAAAGGTCTTGAAAATACGAATGTCTTTACTTGAAAGATTTATTTTTATTCCGTATTTTACTAGAGAAATATCTATTTTTCCCAAAATTTAATACATCCGCGCAAGTATGCTTGCTCCGAGCTCTGATTCAGTCCGCTTCGCGGCGTTGTCGAGGGAGGACTGCACGTCGGTGTTGGAGCAATATTGTTTAACTCGTTTAATTTTTTAAAGAGTTTATGCGCATTTATAAATATTGAAATTAATAGAAGTACTTAGTTTAGTTAATATCTATACATTAGTAACGGTAAATATTTTTTTGGAAATAAATTAACTTTTTAAGTACACAAAGACTAAGAAAACTATGCCAATGCATTGGGGCCGCCGGTGGGTGACGTCGGTTTGTGAATTCGGAACGGTCTTAAATACCGTAATTCATCACGGTTCCCTTGGAAGAGGGTCCCAGTTTTTAACCGACTTTAAAATTAAAAACGGAGGTTATGTATTCGACGCGAATGTATTTAATAGGTACTATTAATAATAAAGAGAAACTCATAGACAGTCGTTATCCAATATGTGGCAATCGATCAGGTTAAGCAACGTTAGGCAAGGTCATTCCATAGATGGGTGACCGTTTAATGCCATTTGAATTAAGCGTCTCCGTGATTTGGAGGGCAAGTAAAAAGTGAGTCTCAGTTATTAACCGACTTTAAAAAAGGAGGTTATGTATTTAACACAAATGTATTTAATACTGACTTTTATTTTTGATTTTGACGGGCCCGTTGGTCTAGTGGTTAGTGACCCTGTCTGCTACCCAACAGGTCGTGGGCTCGATTCCCACCAAGTGTCTGGGTGTTATATCTATATAAGTATGTATTTACAAAAAAAAAGTATATATGTATAAGTATCAGTTGTCTGGTTTCCATAATACAGGCTCTGCCTAGTTTGGGATCAGATGACCGTGTGTGAATTATCCCAGGATATTATTATTATTATTACTATAAAAAAATGAGAAGCCCGTCATAGACAGTTGTTATCAATGTTTGGCAATCGTTCAGGTTAAGCAACGTTAGGCAAGGTCATAACATAGATGGGTGACCGTTTAATGACTTTTGAAGTAAGCGTCTCAGTGCTTCGGAGGGCAAGTAAAAAGTGGGTACCAGTTTTTAACCGACTATAAAAAAGAAGGTTATGTATTCGACGCGAATGTATCTAATACTATTAAAAATAAGGAGCCACTCATAGACAGTTGTTATCAATGTGTGGCAATCGATAAGGTTAAGCAACGTTAGGCAAGGTCATTACATAGATGGGTGACCGTTTAATGCCATTTGAAGTAAGCGTCTCAGTGCTTCGGAAGGCAATAAAAAGTGGGTCCCAGTTTTTAACCGACTTTAAAAAAGTAGGTTATGTATTCAACACAAATGTATCTAATACTATAAAAAAATGAGAAGCCCGTCATAGACAATTGTTATCAATGTTTGGCAATCGATCAGGTTAAGCAACGTTAGTCAAGGTCAATACATAGATGGGTGACCGTTTAATGCCACTTGAAGTAAGCGTCTCCGTGCTTCGGAGGGCAAGTAAAAAAAGGAGGTTATGTATTCAACGCATATGTATGCTATTAAAAATTAGCTAACGTAAAAGAGCTCGGGAGGCGCTGCGCGAGTCAGCTAGTATATAATAAGTATATCTTTTGTTCATAATATTTTTGTGTTCTATATTTAATGTTCTATTCATATTATCTAGAATTCTGTATATACAGGGTTACTGGTAAATATCACAGCAATCCGTTAAGGGTTTGTAGGAGAGATCATTTGCAAATATCAACCATTTTTGAATAATTTGACATTTTATAATTTGAAGATATCTGCGATATACAACTTCCAAAGTCTATGAAAAAAGTCAATTAAACTACTGTACCGTTATTCAAAGCTTATTATGAGAGTGGCACTTCCTGTTTCCCGTCGACTTTGCTCCTATTGGTCAACTTTCTTGTGATTTGACCGGAAATAGCATCACCATGGCAGGCGAGGGCAGCAAGGGTTTGTTAAATATGCCCGCTCGCCCCGCTCTTGTTCATTGGCGTCTTATTTCCCGTCACGGACACCTGTCCGAGGCTACAATATTACAACTATTTATGGAATTCAAATCAAATTCTAAATAATTCCAAAGGAATAAAATAGTGAACAACAATAGTTGTTACAAATAGTTGGAAGCCAAGCAAACAGTGAGTAAAAACATTTTAACGGTTTTTGCCGTTCGTTTTGTTTCTTTGTTCCTAATGAAATGTTTTATACTAATGAATATTTTGTGGTTTGAATATAGTGCAAGTAAATTGGGCTATGTAAGCAATATTTTTATAAATAATTATTTTCCATTCAGTCTACCGACAATTTTATTTTGAAAACTCGAAACTTAGTTTTTAATACTTGTGCAGAAATGATATTTTTCGTAAAGTTTATTGCTGGTAATTTGTACCTACGAGATTTCTAAGTGGATAAAAAAACGACTCTTAGTAAACGACCCATAAAACATATTAATAATGCAAATTATTTTCTTTACAATCTACCCGCAGTTTTAAACATTTGCTGAATTATTTTGTAGCAAAGTCCTACGATGATAATACATTTCTTACAGTTAGTTCTAAGCTTTTTTTCAGAATGAATATTTCTTTAAACCACATTATTATGCAGACAGTAGCAATACTGTCAATTTACGAAAATCTGAACAGTGAAATAGTGACTCTATTATCAACGTGAAAGACAGCAAACAAGTGAGTTCAGTTAATTAGTATCCCAGTTATACAGACGCACCATTGCGTCCATTTTTATTTTTTTATTGTGTCTTAAAACAAAAAATAGCCTGCTGGACAGTTTTCGTAATCTTCCTGTGTGGGCTAATTAGTTTATTACAGATATGGTCTGTGTGCCGGAAGGTGAAAATATTACAATTGCGAGTTAAATACAATTACGTTAATGTATATTCTATGTAAAATACTAAAATAAAATACAATTTTAGTAATAAATAAATAAAAATATTTACTTATAAGAAACTGTTCAAAGGACACATTGCTGAGAGTATCAAGTAACGTAGAGAAACTATCATGGTAACCAAAAGATTAATATTCCACCTTGATCCATAAAAGTGTTCAATTATGTTTGTGTTCAAGAAAGCCGATGGCGTAGGCAATATACACGAAATTCACAAATCTGGCTAACCCATTATGGTTACAATAAGTATATAGTGCTATCATATACATACAAGTTATTATCCACCCTCGCAGGTTGGGAACACAAGTAAATAACCAAAGAAGGGGGGACATGTACAGTGGCTTCTCGAGAGGGTAAGCACCTGGTTTTCAGATAATGAAGTCCACTTCATCGCATAAAATATACCCCACCCTCGCTGGGTGGGTATACAAATAATTAACCTCCCTCGCGGGGACGGTATATATATATATAGTGTTGCTCATCATGAGAGCACATCTGGTTTTTGGAATCCATTTTGACAACCTTGTCAATTTGAAAATGGTTGGCTGAAAGTCTATTTCACCATCAGCGTACTTTCCTTTGCAGGGACTAAACCATTTACTACCCACCCCCACAGGGTGGGTAAACAAACACTTAACCTCCCTCGCAGGGATGGTACATACATGGTTGCTCATCATGGGAGTACTCATCTAATTTTGGAATCAATTTTTGTCAATCTGGTCAATATAAAAATGGTTGCCTGAAGTATATTTCACCATCCGCGTACTTTAGTTTGCAGGGACTGAGCAATTTACTGCCCACCCCCGCAGGGTGGGCAGTAAATTGACACAAAGACTTAACCTCCCTCGCAGGGATGGTACATAGATGGTTGCTCATCTGGATTTGGAATCAATTTTGACAACCTAGTTATTCTTCTTATTTAAGTCTATTTCACCATCAGCATATTGTGCTTTATTGATCCCCAAGCCGTCTGCCAAGTGTGGGGATTATGGAAACCCCTCCCTTCTAAGGAAGAGGCCTTTATTCAGCTGTGGACGTATATCGGCTGCTAATGATGATGATGATGATATTGTCCTTTGCAGGGACTAAATAATTTATTACTCACCCCCGCAGGGTTGGTACACATAGACTTAACCTCCTTCGCAGGGATGGTATACAAATAGCAGCTCGTGAAGAAAGCACGTAGGTACCTGATTTTCAGGATCATTTTGAATATCGGAGACATTCAAAATGTCTGAAAGTTGTTTGCTAAGTCTATTTTAACATAATAATTTGACGGGCCCGTTGCTCTAATGGTGAGATTCTCGGGCTGCTATCGCCGGGTTCTATTCCCACCAAGTGTGTGATGTTTATCGATATAAGTATGAAAAGTATATAAATATGTATTTTGTATCAGTTGTCTGGTTACCATTGTACAGAATCTGTCTAGGTTGGGATCAAACGAATGAGTGTGGATTGGCCTGAGATATTAAACAGTCCTTTGCAGGACGGATAAAGGCATTTCTGCTCTGCACAGTTGCATTCACCTCTTATTTAGGAATAAATTCAGCCTGGATACTTTAACATAAGTGCCATCGCTTGGCACATCGTCCGTCTTATTATTGACCTCTGTTTCGAAGAGCTTGCACAGAATATGACCCACTCTCGTGGGGGATGGAACACAGAGATTTACTTTACAGATGAAGGATGTATGTATATTTGCTATTCCAAATAGCACATACGTGATTGTATGAACATGAATATTTAACATATATTAATATATGTATACTTCTTAATGAGGATTCATTGCATAATTATGGCTCGCAGTCACGTCTTGGATCTTACTCTTGGTCCCCTCTCTTGACAGTCTTGGTATATCAGGACCCACCAAGCAGAAACTACTATAAGTCTACCGAAGTTTTGTACAGAATATTGTAAAAAACTCCTACAAATAATGGAGGGAAGGGCCGCCCCAAGTGCCATTCCTGGCATCTTTAGTCCTTCCTTCAAGTTTATTCGAAAACCAACATTTGTTTTTCTATACTATTACCTCATTACAAAAAAGGAAAGTATGTAATCTTACAATTATAATAGCTGTTTAGCAATTAATCATTGGAAGTTTGGAGGACCTATAATAACATAATGCAATCAATGATAATGCCTAAAAGAATTATGGTAAGTAAACCACTTACCCGAAATTGTAGCAACACTGCATCGCATGCATTTTTACCAGCCAGAAATTCACTCCTGACACAATTTTGGTAGACAAAAGCGTGTAATTTAAATTTCGATCAATGTCAGGACATTTGTAACCGAAAGAAATGTTAGCAATCCTGATTATTATCCCTTGCAATTTCGATTTTATGACAAAAAGTTGCCTTTACCTCCGCAAAGACGGGGGGGGGGGGGTCTCACCCATTCACTTACGGATATTACATTATAAGTATGTACATACCAGATAAAGTTCGCTACGAAATATTAATCAAATACAAATCAAATTTTATTGATTATTTTCAATATCCATTTAGAAACAGATTCTATTGACAAATCATTTTTTTTTTTTTTTTTTTTGGGATAGTAGTACAGACTGAGCTTTACCTAAGTCCATAAATAAATATTTACAATAAATATTTTCGGGACTTCAGAGCAGGTATACCATAAAATATTATCTATGTTTAAATCTTTGAGTATATGGTTATAAGGTAAACATACTGTGTGGGTTAACACATACATAATCGCTGAAGTATTCTGGGGAGTAGACTCGTTTCTTGAACGAGTTTTGATTCATATCTCACAACCTTATTCTTAGTGGACGTACAGGTCAATACTATCTATTAACATACAACGTGATCCTGAAAGTGGAAATGTGAAGGACTTGACTTTGCAATCTAAAACATATATACATTGAAATTCACATAGTACCAGAACCTAGTCTGTAAAATCTGTGCCGAATTTTTCTAATCTAATTTAAAGTATTGGCATCATTTTGGACAGTTTTATAGCAGATTCATACATAAATACATAATAAACATAAGTAAATAATTGTCATTTAACATTATTTGGCCTAAATCATTTGTCTGACGATTGTACAGTCCTACTGATCAGTCCAGTTTTTTACTGGTAATCTCACGATATGTTCTTATATCGATTATACTTGTCAATCTTCAAGAGTCTTTTAAATAGGATATGATTTAGTGAATTTCCTGTCCAAGGATAATTTTCATGCAGTAGCTTAGCTAAACATTGCAACAGCACCTGGTAGGATGTAATTCATAGTCGCGTCCTGGAATTGCGTTAATCGGAAAACCACCTGCTTGCAACGCCTGCAGCGTTAAAATAAAATTTGTTTTGCGCTTAAAGCATAAGCGTTAAATACCAAAAACAAATTGTTTGTATATTCCAGTTACGATAGCTGCCGTTGATTGGTTTAAAAAGACTAAAATTACCAACATAATCTAGCTTAAATAGTTAGCTATCATGCGCTACAAGCATAGTTAAGTTTTTGATACTAGCTACCTCCTGGAAATTGGAGGTCTTTAATACATTTTAGACAGTTTTATAAAATCGAAGTCAAAAGTACATCGCATATAAATAATTATTGATTATCAATTGCCCATAACATTGATTCCAATCAATGGTTGAGACCATTCCAATGGTTGAGATACAGTTCCTTATCTTTGCTACCCATTTCTAAAAGAAATTCGTAGCAGACTATGTAGATATATAAGTATGCAATTTATTGCATTTCTATTTAAAATTCACACATGAATATTACAATACATCTATGTATCACAATCACATTGGCGTCATGTATACTGGCATCACCAGGCGAAAACAAACATGTCTCATAATAAGCTTTGAATAACGGTACAGTAGTTTAATAGCAGCGTTTTCCCTGAAAGAAAACGCATATTAAAATACTTACCTTATTCAAAGCTTAACTTTTAATCCTGCCTGGTAATTCTTCGACACAATGAACAAGAGCGGGGCGAGCGGGCATATTTAACAAACCCTTGCTGCCCTCGCCTGCCATGGTGATGCTATTTCCGGTCAAATCACAAGAAAGTTGACCAATAGGAGCAAAGTCGACGGGAAACAGGAAGTGCCACTCTCATAATAAGCTTTGAATAAGGTAAGTATTTTAATATGCGTTTTCTTTCAGGGAAAACGCTGCTATTTGTGATTATTAACCGACTTCTTTTATTCTCTGCTTGATGATACATACTTGCATGTATAATAATCAGACATGATTATTTAATATTGATTAATAGTAAGTATTAGAAACTGCTGCACAATAGGAGTTATTAAAACACGAGTGTTTTAATGCTTAATTATGTGCAGTTTCAAACACTACTTTATCTAAACTCATGAAATACAATTTTATACCGCCAAACTACATTACAAAACATATAATACAGACAGAGGGAGCTCTGTTTCACACAGACGACGTGCTTTCTATACTATAGTTAAATTTGTTGTACCAAATAGTATGTAATCTGTGTGGAATAAAATTCTATTCCAGTCTATAATATTATGGCACTCAATTCATTCAAATAACTCCGTAGGGCATGCGTACAACTGGGTCCCACCCTCCCGATGAATGTATCGTGGCCTGCTGGATTAGATCGCGGACTACTAGATGACATTGCGGCCTACTAGATTGGCTTAAAAATATTTTGATATAGAAAAGTTTCTCTATTACAATATATTTTTAAGCAGATTTTAAGGCATCGTTTTGATCAAACGTTTTTTTTTACGATACACGTGTACCGTAAAAAACTTTTTGATGTTTGTAAAGAGGCATTATGTATAAAATGTGTCATTAGAGTACTAGTTTTGAGTTCATAATTTGAATATTACGATATGAGTGTAGATAAAGGGTATTTAAACATTAAAATTATAAAATAAAGATGTTTAAAATGTTCCTTTTGTAACAATTTATGAAATAAATAATGAGAATAGTAAAATATAAAAAAGGCCCCTGTGGGGTGTCCGTGTAAGAATAGCACCTACCCATCTCCTCTCGTTGGGTGTCCGTAAAAGGCGACTAAGGAAAAACTAGAAGAAAACTAGAACTAGTGGCAGCAGTCTTTTTATTGGATTACCTGCCACCTATACTGTGATCCCCAAGCCGCCTGCCAAGCGTGATGATAATGGCAACCCCTCCCTTCTAAGGTAGAGGCCTATGTTCAGCAGTGGACGTTTCGGCTGCTGGATGATAAAAAAGACATTAAAGCAAATGAATTGCTAGGATTTGTACCCACGTCTAACATCACGTTATTACCTTAGTTAAGCTCATATACCACTGAGCCAATTATACATAATATAGTACCGTCGCCAGAAACAAATATACTATTAGGAGATCAAGTCGAGAGCTGTAATGCAATAATCAAACCAGCCATGTCTATATTTATAAGAAAATTGAGACTTTAATACGTTGACATACAGTTCAAGTCCGTTTGAATCTGTATAAACATTAGGCAGCTTTTTCAATAACTAACAGTTTTGGTGTCGTTTTTCATTGTTACAGTGTTACACTTTTTTCGGTCTTGCCCCTCAGCAGCCCATTTTTTTGTGTATAAAAAAATAAAATGTTTTTAGAACGGAGTTGCATGTGTATAAAGTGTGTCATTAGAGTACTTACTAGTTTTGCATTCATAATTTAAATATTACGATATGAGTATAGATAAAATTCATTACTTTAATGTTTTATATTTTTATATTTATTGTTATTGTTAAGTACCTAACTAGACTTTGTAGTATGTATGTGTATACTTAATTCAGGCTAAAGTATAAATTAAACTTTTTTAATAAACCCCGACATGGGTGAACGAACTCTTAAAATGACTTTCCGGCGCCATTACTCTGATTGATGTCTGTCTAGTAATTACTCGGCAAGATTTAACTATCTATTTACAATTCGATGGATCCTCTCAGAGAAAGTACCAAAGGAGTTAGTATCGCGTCGATTCCCCGAACAAATTTTTCGTGGCACTTTTGCGGGGTGCGGGAGGCGAAGTAAACACACACAGATACACTTTCACGCATACCCACACTATAATAAACTCGCAACACATTCAAAAATACACGCACACAAATAAAGAATGACCTGACCATATGACCAAAAATTTGGCAGAGGGGGTTAGCGCATCATGCTCTCTCCAGTGGTATCTCCTCTAAGATGGATCCTACATTTTATGGAGCAGAGTTTCTGTTACCACCGTCCTGCTTGCTCCCATCCCCAGACTCTTATCATTATTTTTCTACATACTACTCATAGCAACCTATCCAATGCGTCTGCGTTTATTGGTGCAGAGATCCCGTGACTACCTTCCTGCTTCATCATCAGACCCTCGTCACCATTTTTCTAGCAACTACTCGTCGAGACATAACTAACGAGCCCAAACTCGGTAGGTATCAGTGGCGTGCACAGAGGGTAGGCAAAAAAATGTATTCGGCTTGTTTCACCTATTTTAAATATGTTATTATACCATTTCAAATATCTATATGCAAGCAAATACTATAGACATATTAATTAGCATTTGAAAACATTAATAAGTTTATTCAGCGGCTCCATACTGTCAAAAATACTTTGCCTACCCTAGGATTTCTATAAACAGTCTTAATTTAAAAAAATCTTAGTTTGGACATGAGTTAACGTAATTTTATTTAATGTAAATGGATATGTTGGTAATATTGGTTAATTTAAGGATATTTGTGCTGGAACACGAACAAATAGCATAAAGCCTAAACAACTCGCAGATATTTTTTCCTGCTTTCAGTGCACGCCACTGGTAGGTATACGTTTTTTGGTGCAGAGATCCTTTATAATAATATCAATAATATCTTGGGACAATCCACACACAGTTATCCGATACCAAACTAGGCAGAGCCTGTACTATGGAAACCAGACAACAGATATTAATACTTTTTTTTTGTAAATACATACTTAAATAGATAAATAACACCCAGACACTTCGTGGGGGAATCGAACCCACAACTCATCGAGTAGCTGCCAGGGAGTCTAACCACTAGACCAACGGGCCCGTCACCTCATCCTTTGACCACCTTCCTGCTCTATCATCAGACCCCATCTAAAGATCACCATTTTCTAGCAACTACTCGTGATACCTACCCAAGGAACCCCAATTCGGTGGGTCTACGTTTATTCGTGCAGAGATACCGTGACCACATTCTTGCTCCATCGTCAGACCCTGATCACCATTTTTCTAGCAGCTACTCGTAGAGACGTACGCAACGAGCCCAAATGCGGTTATTGATACAGAGATTCCGTGACCACCAACCTGCTCCATCATCAGACAATGATCACCGTTTTTCTAGCAACTATTCGTCGAGACATATCTGACGAGCCCAAATTCGGTGGGTCTGCGTTTATTTGTGCAGAGATCCTTTGGCCGTCTTCCCGGTCCATCATCAGACCCTCATCATTTTCTAGCAACTACTCATCGAGACCAGCCCAACGAGCCTAAACACAGTAGGTCTACGTTTATTGGTGCAGAGACCCTGTGACCACCTTCCTGCTCCATCATCAGACCCTGAATTCCATTCATCTAGCAACTACTCGTTGAGAACTATCCCACGAGCCCAAACTGAATGAGTCTTCGTTTATTGGGGCCTAGATCCTATTTCCACCTTCTTGCTGATCATCATCAGACCCTGGTGAAGGTTACCATTTTATTTAATATTATCGGATTTATATATGTACTAAATTTCAGATCTTTTGGACTTATAGAAATAATGAAAGATGTCTATATACGAAATATCCCTACCTCGACTCGGAAAAGAGCTGATGGTCTTCTAACAGCTGGACCGATTTTCATGTAACATAGTTAATAACCATCTCGCTTAAGCTAGCTTTAAAAAAACCGCATTCAAATCCATCCACTGGTTGGAGCTCTACGATGCCACAGCCAGCCATACAGAGAGACAGACACTTCCAGTCAGACATAGGTGTCAAAGTTATAACTCCCCTCGTTTTGGTCGGGGGTTTCAATTAGCCTTTGAATAGAACATTAAAAAAACAATAAAAAAAAACAAAAACAGCACTTCAATAGACAGCACACTAAAAAGTATAAAGTATTTTAAATATGATTAAAGTTGGTGTTTGTTGTACGTATAATCGCGGACGGAGTATTCAATCAAAATCGTTTGACAAACATTATGTGTGATTATCTCGTCCGCACGTATTTCGGGCCGGCACGTGCAAGCGATTCTCGTCCTAAAGGTCCGTTCGTGACCGCGAGCGTACATACCTACTGTATAAATTTAGCACCACATAATTTTATATTTTTTAGTGACCTGTATACTGGTCGGGTTCATCATCATCATCAGCCGGAAGACGTCCACTGCTGAACATAGGCCTCCCCCTTAGAACGCCACAATGAACGACAATTGGCTATTTGCATCCATCGGTCGGGTTAATTTTTTTAAATAATTTATTAGTATTTTTTTCATTCATAAATCGTCGTGATGAACTTGGTATGATACCATTGTAGTAGATTAGTCTCACAAATAAAGAAACTCATTGAAATCGGTTCATATTCGTTAGAGTAGGTATAACGGAAGATGTCGATTTGATGGTTTTCACCAGTTAAATTCTTCCATATCGTTTATGTTCCTCCAAATTATTTTATCCGATCTGTATGAATCATAAATATCTATAACAAACAATCGGAATTGCATTGCATTGCATATCATGTATTCTCATACGTTCTTTAGACATAGGTTCATGCTCAGCTCACTCATACTAAACGCTCCCAAATACACACACTACAAAATGACAAATTGAACATATTTTTTACCTACTATACTTTATTTTACTAATACTACTAATTACTCTGTAAAACTATGTTGTTAGTAGGATAGTAGGCCCATGATAGCCTACTGTAAGCTCCAGCAGCAAACCGTCCATTGGAATTAAAAACGCTTTAAATCGTGTGTACATGATAAGACTCAGTGATGCGTTACAATAATAGGCAATATCCTACTTAAAATGATTGTTCTCTCTGCATTTTCATATTCTTCGGACAAATTTAGACTTTGTGTAAGCAGTACCGAGTGAAATTGCTAGATGGCGTTGACGTCGGCGGCAGGGTTCCGCGGGCTCGAATGCTCAAGGTCGTTCAGAGTTATTAAGGCCTTAAAGAGTTTTATTCTTTTGTGCTCCCACTATCGCTGTAGGGGGATGGCCCGCGTCCTGACGCATGCAGGCTGTAACTTCCTTGACTTGACTTGACTTGATAGGCATATAAAAGTCGGTCATGCGCCCGACTTCTCCCCGGTCGTGTCGGTTTTCCATCCCATCGGATTGTGAGAGTTAAAGAGTGCACCTGTGCCTACGCAAACACTTATACACTTTAATTAAATATGTCCTGCGTAGTTGGCTGGCCATCATCAGTAGCCGACACACGTCCACTACTGAACAAAAAGCCTCCCCCTTGGTAGGGAGGGGTTGCCATAATCCCCACGCTTGGCAGGCGGCTTGGGGATTTTTATTTTAATATTTTTAATTTAAAAAAAGAAATGAAAATTATTAGTTTTTAGTCATGAGATACGCATCCCAACTTACCTGTCCGGTAGTTGTGGTATAGTATACGGGTATGCGACCCCGGCTTCCCTAGCTATTACTGTCCCATCCCTTGCCCTCCTGGGCGGTAATATCCTACTTTTCCTATTTCCCACTCTAACTTGCCAATCTTCTAATAATGTTGTCTTTTACTTACGCGAATATTACACATTGAAATCAAACTACTTTTACGGATTTTATCGCGGTTTATTTTATGATTTTACTATCCCGACGTTTTGAATGCTTTGCAGCACCCATGGTTACGGGAGGACTGAGATGTTGAACGTCCTTATGTCACAATTATGCCGGTGTACCCTCAGGTCTTCTTAGTTATTATTGTTGGTCCGATCTACGCAGTAAGAGCTTACAGTATCTTGAGGTCGTTGATTGATATTGGATTTAATTATATTTATCACAGGATCCCAAGCCGGTGGTAACACCCAACCATCTTCTCTATTGAAATTAGGATGTTTTTTGATTTCAATAGCCTCACGAATCATCCTAGGTAGGAATCGGTGTTCTTTTGCGAGGATTTGTGGTTTATCAAATCTAATATAATGGTGGGTGCGATCCTGAACGTGTTCACATACTGCAGACTTCGTACAGCGTCGGAGTTTCACATCAGCTATGTGTTCTTTAACGCGAGTTTTTATTGCACGCTTTGTTTGCCCAATGTAGGAGAGCCCACAGTCACAATCGAGTTTATAAACTCCTGCATCTTGTAGAGGTATATGGCACTTGACAGGTGGTAAAAACTGACTAATCTTCCTTGGTGGCTTAAAATAAGTTTTGATCAAAGCTCGCTTTAAGATGTAGCCAATCTGTAACCCCTCTAACATATGGTAGAACAGCAGGCTGACGCTCGACAGTGGCTGGTTTGACACGTTCTCTATGACGGCGGCGCGGGACTCGGAGCGTGTTGTCATGCAGTACTCGCTTGCCAATCTTCCTTTTCACAACACCTATCCTTTCCTTTCCCTCCTTATTCGTGAGAACGCAATGGTCAATCATATAAATAATTTAATTAACCAAAATGGCGGCGATGTGGTTCGCCACCCATCACGTCTCGTTTCTCACGCAGGCGAAAAGCGGCCCTTGGACTCTGCCTACCCCTACGGGAAAAAGGCGTGATTTTATGTATGTGTATGTATGTATGTAGTTTTTATAATTTTTCAATTAAGTACATATATTTCGTGCGGAACCATTGGTCTTTATCATGCCGAACTGTTTTTTTTTATTTCTTCTTTTTTATGTTTGGAAGTTAGGCGGGAAATGTGAAATTGGAAACGTCCTTTACGTTTGAGTATGGGTAGGTAAGGTTGCAAGGCGAAGATATTACTTTTTGAAACTTAAGTACCCTAAACGGATTTGAGCGTTCTCAAGTCGCACTTCAGTGTCTATCGATCTATGAAATTACTTTTTTCCCCCTCTCATGAGACATCCCTAAAAGAATTTATTTTAAATATATTAATATAGTTATAATTTAATTATAGATATTTTAGCATTCCTGTTACTTGAAAGATTTTTGCAATCTAGAAGTTCATATAAACGTCTTGTTACCTGTTGGAAACATTAAATATTTTTTTTACTACTTATAAGCTATGCTTTTGTCATTTTAATTACTGGTTCAAAACTTCGTTATTTGCCGGCGGTCGAATATACATTTATACTGTGTGTGACTACACACTAGTGTAGTGGGCTTAACGTTACAAGTGAAAGAACGGAGGTAGACGAATATA
Source organism: Furcula furcula (assembly GCA_911728495.1). Classification (NCBI taxonomy): domain Eukaryota; kingdom Metazoa; phylum Arthropoda; class Insecta; order Lepidoptera; family Notodontidae; genus Furcula; species Furcula furcula. Next base: position 2,845,634 of record OU452264.1, on the reverse strand, counting down.
GTTCTGTCTCGCGCACGGAGCCGCCTCGCTGAACCAGTCTGCATGTAACCACGGCTGGTGTAACCCACCATTCTTATTGGCGTAACCCGTCTGAAACGTCAAGCCGCAAAAATATTTTTTACAAAAAAAAGAAAGCCTGAAATAATTTCTAAGAATTAGTGGTATTTACATCTACATTGTTGGACTTGGACTACAACAATTATAAATACATATTACAATCAAAGACGGCGCCAAACTGGAAAACAGTTAGGTACCTACTGCCCTTGTAAGTATTTGCTAGACGTTAGGCGCCGACTTCGATAGTAATATGTATTTATAATATGTTGTAGTCCAAGTCCAACAATGTAGATGTAAAGACCACTAATTCTTAGAAATTATTTCAGGCTTTTTAGTTGCATTTTTTTTTTTTCAGATATCAGAAGCCATACATACCTCCAAAACACACTTCACCGTTGTTATGGGGGACTTCAACGCGAAGGTGGGCAGACGGAATGGCGATGAGTTGAGAGTGGGGTCATATGGGTACGGGCAGCGGAACCAAAGGGGCCAGCGGCTGGTCGACTTCATGGAGAAGGAGGGACTCTTTGCGATGAACTCCTTCTTCAAGAAGCGACCATCCAGGAAGTGGACGTGGATAAGCCCCGATGGTTCAACCAAAAATGAGATCGACTTCATCATGACGACCAAGAAGCATATATTCGATGATGTTTCCGTGATCGGCAGGGTGAAAACCGGTAGCGATCACCGCATTGTTAGAGGCACATTGAATATCAATGTCAAGCTCGAGAGGTCTCGTCTGATGAAGTCCACGCTCCGTCCGGGAACCGCCCAAATCCGAAACCCCGAAGACTTTCAACTCGAACTACACAATCGCTTTCAGTGCCTAGCCGAATGCGAAACTGCGGACGAGTTAAACAATGGGTTGGTGCAAACTGTCCATGCAGTGGGGTCCAAGTTCTTTAAGACCCCACGCCGTAATAAGCCTCAGAAGCTCTCCAATCAAACCATTAAGTTAATGGAAACCCGGACTGAGATGAGACTGCAATCTTCAGCTGATATGTCAGAATATGCTGAACTCAATAGACGAATCTCGAAATCCATTCGTCACGATTTGCGTTCCTATAATACTGCATGTATTAAGGACGCAATTGAGCGGAACCAAGGCTCTAAAGTGTTCGCAAAGAATTCGTCTATTGGGCGCAGCCATATGACCAGGCTGAAGATCGACGACGGCAGTGTCATCTCATCGAAACCGGAGATATTGAGAGAGCTCGAGAGGTTTTACGGACAGTTATACACCTCAACACAGGGACCCATTGCCAGAACAGCTCAGGACACCAGAGCTAAATTAACCCGACACTACACTGAGGACATCCCAGACATCAGCCTGTACGAGATTACAATGGCTCTCAAACAGCTTAAGAACAACAAGGCGCCGGGTGAAGACGGAATCACAACAGAACTTCTGAGAGCGGGTGGAAAACCGGTACTATTAGTCCTCCAGAAGTTATTTAATTCCGTCTTACTCCAGGGTACTACGCCAGAAGCATGGCACGGGAGTGTGGTGGTTCTTTTCTTCAAAAAAGGTGATAACACCTTGTTGAAGAATTATAGACCCATCTCACTCCTGAGCTATGTATACAAGCTGTTTTCGAGAGTCATTACGAACCGTCTCGAACGCAGGTTTGATGACTTCCAGCCTCCCGAACAAGCCGGGTTCCGAAAAGGCTTTAGCACCGTAGACCGCATACATACGCTCCGCCAGATTATACAGAAGACCGAGGAGTATAATCGGCCATTATGTCTAGCGTTTGTGGACTACGAAAAAGCCTTCGATTCAATCGAGACCTGGGCGGTACTGCAGTCCCTCCAGCGGTGCCATATCGACTATAGGTACATCGAAGTGTTGAAGTGTTTGTACAGAAACGCCACCATGTCGATCCGACTACAGGACGAGAGCACGAAACCAATCCCATTGCAGCGAGGCGTGAGACAGGGAGACGTTATTTCTCCGAAACTGTTCACTAACGCATTGGAGGACGTTTTCAAGCTCTTGGACTGGTACGGATTCGGCATCAACATCAATGGCGAATACATCACTCACCTTCGTTTTGCCGATGATATAGTCATTATGGCAGAGTCGCTGGAGGACCTCAATACAATGCTCAGCGACCTCAGTAGCGTTTCCCAACAGGTGGGTCTTAAAATGAACATGGACAAGACGAAGATCATGTCTAATGTCCATGTTGCACCCGTACCGGTAGTTGTTGGGAACGATACAATCGAAGTTGTTGACCACTACGTATACCTAGGACAAACAATCCAGTTAGGTCGGTCCAACTTCGACAAAGAGGTCGCCCGAAGAATCCAACTCGGATGGGCAGCGTTCGGGAAACTACGTGACATCTTCTCATCAGAAATTCCGCAGTGCCTGAAGACAAAGGTTTTTAACCAGTGTGTGTTGCCAGTGATGGCTTATGGTACTGAGACGTGGTCTTTAACAGCTGGCCTTTTGGAGAAGCTCAGAGTCACACAACGAGCTATGGAGAGAGCTATGCTCGGAGTTTCTTTGCGCGACAGAATCCGGAATGAGGAGATTCGCTGAAGAACCAAGGCCACCGACATAGCTCGTAGAACCGATAACCGTTGGGGAAGAAAGGTTCTCGAGTGGCGACCACGAACCGGAAGACGCAGCGTAGGCAGGCCTCCCACTAGGCGGACCGACGACATTGTTCGCGTCGCAGGCAACCGGTGGATGCAAATAGCAAATTGTCGTTCATTGTGGCGGTCTAAGGGGGAGGCCTATGTTCAGCAGTGGACGTCTTCTGGCTGGTGATGATGATGATGATGATGAGTTGCATTTTGAAGGCGGTTCTTTTTTTTTGTAAAAAATATTTTTATTTTATTCTTTTGGTGTATTATTAGGTTAACTTTTAACAACTCATATTTTATTCTGACAAACAGCCAGTTTAATATTTATTTTAAAAACACCCACTACATAACACAACTATGGACCATCACTAAAATATAAGCTTAAGCAAAAATTTTTAAAAATGTAGACGTGACATTATCTTAATAAAACTAACCAATTGCCATAAACCGAAGATATCTAGGGGTTATACTCGTAGTTCTCGAGAACCATGGACTGCAAGCTCGGTGGGTTTACATTTATTTGTGCCGAGAACCCGTGTCCACCTTCTTGCTCCATTGACAGACCCTGATCACCATTTTTCTAGCAACTACCAACCCAACCCAACCCAACTCGTAGTTTGGGCTTGTTGGGTCGAGAGCTACCCAACGAGCCCAAACTCGGCGGATCTACGTTTATTAGTGCAGTGATCCCGTGACGACCTTCCTGCTCCATAATCAGACCCTGATCTCCATTTTTCTAGCAACTACTCGTGGAGACCTATCTAACGAGTCCAAATTCGGTAGATCTACGTTTGTTGGTACCGAGATACCGTGACGACCTTCTTGCTCCATTATCAGACCTTGATCACCATTTTTCTAGCAACTGCTCGTCGAGAGCTACCCAACGAACCCAAACTCGGTGGGTCTATGTTTATTGGTGCCGAGATCCCGTGACGACCTTCTTGCTCCATCATCAGACGCTGATCATCATTTTTCTAGCAACTACTCATCGAGAGCTACCCAACGAGCCCAAACTCGGCGGATCTACGTTTATTGATGCAGTGATCCCGTGACGACCTTCCTGCTCCATCATCAGACCCTGATCTCCATTTTTCTAGCAACTACTCGTCGAGACCTGTCCAACGAGTCCAAATTCGGTAGGTCTACGTTTGTTGGAGCCGAGATACCGTGACGACCTTCCTGCTCCATTATCAGACCTGGATCACCATTGTTCTAGCAACTACTCGACGAAAGCTACCCAACGAACCCAAACTCGGTGGGTCTATGTTTATTGGTGCAGAGATCCCGTGACAAACTTCCTGCTCCATCATCAGACCCTGATCTCCATTTTTCTAGCAACTACTCGTCGAGAACTATCCATCGAGTCCAAATTAGGTAGTTCTACGTTTAGTAGGCACGGCTAGGATAGGATGGATTGTTAATTTTATTACAGAGTTCCGGTGGCCATCTATGGCCTTCTTCATCAGATTCACTTCACCAAATGATACTTTCTGAATGAAAATGCTTGACTAGTTTCTAAAAATACCAAAAACGCTATATGTATGCCTATAATATTTAAGGAGTTCCCTCAGTTACTCATGGTTCCCATCACCAGAACTTGATTTTGAAAAAAATGGGACCAATCTGGAAGCATATCCTTTCAATTAAAAAAAATATTTTCCAAATCGTTTCGTAAACGTTAGAGTTCTGAGGTAACAAACATAAAAAAAAACATACAACCGAATTGATAACCTCCTCCTTTTTTTGAAGTCGGTTAAAAATATAAAGTAAATCGCGTTAATTCCCGATTAAAATAACGTTTGATAATGGAACGAGAAAGTCTAAAAGTATAAGCTAGTGCTTGACTGCAGTACCACCTGATGGAAAGCGGCGACGCAATCGAGGATGGTAAAACACACTAGCTTATTAAAAGCCTATTCACTCTAGTCTTGAAGACACCCACATTCTAATCGAGCGGGAAAATCGACACAGGCAAACTGTTCCAGTCCTTAGCTATCCTATAAATTAAGAAACAAACCGCTTAGTCCGGAATGAAGGCACCGTTTACCATATAAGGGTGTGTACGTACTGTGCTTCTCGTCTTCCGATGATAGAAGGGGGGGATGGTGGAATCAAGTCATGTAATTCCTGCGCACACTCTCCAAAATGCATCCTGTGGAATACCGAGAGGCTGGCTACTCTGCGCCTGTGCTCTAGGCTTTGTAAATTTGTTGTACTGTCAGATATATACAATAACAAATATATACCTACACTACACTAACAATTTCCTGCGGCTTCACCCGCTAATTTTTTTACAGAGTTTACCAACCCCTAACACACCCCCAAAGGTTGTTTATGAAAATTCGCGAAACACGTATTGATTTATTTTATTTAGAGATCTTTTCAGTAAATTTCAAGTCAATCGAACCATACAATAAAAAGTTTCATACAAAAGAAAACACCCCATTTAACCCCTTTAGGAGACGAATTTTCAAAAATGCTTTCTTTGTGGATGCTTACGTCATAAGAAGAACCTACTGTCCAAATTTCAGCTTTCTAGGTTCAGCGGTTTGGCCTGTGCGTTGATGAATCAGTCAGTCAGTCAGTCAGTCAGGACAAGTAATTTTATATGTATAGATGTAATCATATATTCTAACTTTGTACTGGCCATGGACTTTTTTCTACATGGTCCTTCGAGCCGGATATAGCGATTTGTAACGAAATTGTTAGTCTCGTAGCAGATTACTTGTCCCGACCGGGGTAATTCAACTTATTTTAATCATCATTAACAACCGAAAAACGTTTAGCTACTGCTAAACAAAGGCCTTCAGCTTAGAAGGTTTGCCAGAATCCCCTCGCTTGGTAGGTGTATCGAGGATCCCAGTATAGCTGGCAGATAAATGGAAGGACGCCGCTCCCCGTCTTCTTGTTTTCCCTTAATCACCTTTTACGGACATCCAACGGTAGGAAGATCGGGGGGTGCTATTCTAACCCGGTCACCCCACGGGTCAGATCGGGTTTTAATAAATACAAATGTATTAATTAAACTGTAATTATTTCTATCCAAAATCGGTTTACTTTACTCCAAAAATAATATCTCGCTAATAATGCTCTCTATTAAATACCAACGCAACTTGATCCCTGATATTGAATATTTCGAATGTGAGCGAGCTCTTAAATCACTGGTTGAGTAAATGTCCGGATCAAACCGGATTTTACGAGCCGATTTAGATAAGCAACCTGTATAGGGTTGCCACTTAACACAAAATATACACAATAGAAAAAAATGGTATAAAATAATGTATCTTTGTCAGAAGCGTGCGAATGCCAGCGACTTAAACAGTTAGTATGCAATTATTAGAAAAAATGTCCCATTTCCACTACCTCCCATTTCTTTCTTCCAACATTCCACTCGCAGGCCTGCTTGAAGAAATTTCTTTAGAAATAAGCTGTGCCTTTGTACTATTCTTTCCTACATTTCCGTTTTCCTGTAATGTTATTGTGTGTACAAATATTTTAAAATAACATAATTAAAAACATAACTAATCTTTCAAGAGCATCGTCATCATCAGCCGAAAAACGTCCACTGCAGAAAAAAGAGGTACTAAAATACTCACACTTGACAGGCCCCTTGGGGATTACAGTATAGGTGGTAATCCAATAAAAAAGACTCTGCTGCCCGTCTTTTTGGTTTCCATAAGTCACCTTTTACGACACCCAACGGGAGGAGATGTGTGGGTGCTATTCCAACCCGGGCCGAGAGTATCGTAAACGGAACAAATTACTAAAATTAAATGTTTTCCAATAATGGCTTTGTACAGAAATTAAATAGCTATCACAGCAGTGTCAGATATTATGCCATCAAGTAGAAGTTTTTTTATTTTTTTTTATGCAACCAAGGTGGCAAGCAAGCGTGCGGCCCGCCTGATGGTAAGCAGTCACCGCAGCCTATAGACGCTAGCAACAACAGCAGAATCACTAGCGCGTTACCGACCCTTAAGACATTGGATATTAAGTCTTTGTGTCCGGTAATTTCACCAGCTACAGTGCCCTTCACGCTGGAACTGGCTGGTTTAATAACCGAACACAAGAGACTTAGCAACTAATGTCTCGGGTGATCAACGGTAAGTGCAGTGCAGCTGTCTATAGGCGTGTGCCTATGTGTGTGTGTTGCTAACCATCAAGAGAAAAAAAAAATCTCTTTACTAAATAAAAAAAATATGGTGTAAAAAATACTTCAAATTGGCAACCCTATCACAGAGATATCTTTCCTTAATAGTGTAGGTTCGAAGCCAGCTCTTTGAATTTTAATTTATGGTGCCCCATGAATTTTGGGAGCTTATGCAAACATGATGTATATACAGGGGGTCGGTAGAATGGGGAATGGGGTCCAATGTGATGACCAGAAGTATTATTAATATGGCGGAAATTGATAAACCGCGTTAAATCGCTTAGATAAACAATCGTCGGTTTTCATGCCAGCAATGTGTTTTTAGGGTTCCGTGCATAAAAGTAACAAGTATAAATTATAAAAGCGTTCGTTTTTACGTAATTCTATTTGAATTTTTAGCATTGTATTTGTTTTTACTAAATATTTTTCTTACTTTATCAGGACATTACTATATAATTAATTTTAATCTTATTTCAATTTTCTTTGTATATGTTCTATGCGTGACAATTTATCATGGCAAATTTTGTACATACCTAGAATAGGCGTGCAAATCAGATATAGACTTTATTTTATTTTTTAGTGAGTGATTGATGTGTTCGCTGTTGGTGTGTCAAATATAAAAAAAAAAAACACAAAAACCCCAACTGCAAACAAACAAAGTGGTCATAAATTACATTATAAGTCAAATCCATAAAGCCATTTAGCCTGTAGGGCGTGCCAAAGAAATAGATATACATACATAAGCCAAACATCACATTTTTAAGTGGTTGCAAACCTTAAACTATCAAGAAACTGAAGAGATTCTCGAAGTCTGAACATTATTTAATACACATTCTTTTCACACTTTTGCACACCCCCACACAGTCATACACACTTACACACCCGGACTCATACAAATGTAAGGTACTGAGTAAAGTATGTATATTTTCTGCGCATTGAACATGTCGCCAATTTTACTATCTCATGTAATTGTTTTTTGGTTGCTGCGGTACAGACCTAGAGTCTAGTGCAGTAGCCGCTGTTAAACCATTACATATGTCTGTAAGTAATAATTATTTAGCTGTTTCGGTTTCTGTAAATTACTTGTAAGACTAAGTTTTGTGGCACTTAATAAACATTATGATTATGATAATACATACTACTCGCGAAAAACAGAGCCCTATAGACCCCTTTTTCTGGGGCATACGGGCAAAAAAGGAACCCCTATGGTGCGACTTCGTCCATCACACAAAATATTTCGTCAACAGCTAATGGTATCGATTTGACATTTGGAATAGTTTTAAAAATTGCTCACCCAACCTCATAACTACTGATTTTAATTCTTATTTTTTTATTTCCGCCACCATTGCCGATTTTCATTTATTCGGTCAAGTATGACATGCCACAGATAAGTGGAAAAGATGGAAGGAAATCACATTGTAAATATAATTTGGTATTTTTGTCCTGTCGTGTCTGAACTATCCTATTAAAAAGTGTATTGTATAGCCCCACAGCCGTGTTTAACCGGTAAGCGTTATTTACACCACAATGGCCTGGACATATTTGAGCCGTAGTACCGCGGATAGTACATGGACCTATTCATGTAAGGGTTAAAGTTTAATGATATTGTAATTTACTAGATTGGTACCTCCACAACGTTAATGAAGGCCTCCAGAGAAGTTTTAGTAGATACTAAAGCACTAGGTATAATATGTTCCGCGTAGATGGCTGATTTTGTGAAAGATTGGCCGCCGTGATCGTATGTGTGTAGGTTGCACGGCGTATGCACTGTTTATTTATTTTATTTTATAAATTTATGTACACACAAACATGGTTACATAAGTGTTAGGATAATACAAGAAACGTTTATTATTATTTATTCTATAACAAACATGGCGCTTGCCTTGGAAACAAGGTGCGCAGGTTCAAACCCCGGCGAGCACCTCTGATTTATTCAATGAATTATTCAATGAATCATGTGCGAATCGTCTTTGTGCGAAGGAAACCTGCATGTCTGAGAAAACCTAACTAGCTCTTGAATGACGTGTGAAGTCCGCCAACCCGCACTTGGCCAGCGTGGTGGACTATGGCCTAAACCCTCATCGAGGGGAGGCCCGTGCCCAGAAGTGGGACATAAACATAGGCTGGAATTATTATTATTATATAACAATTAAAATTGATATGTAACTAATTTTACGGATTATTATTATTAATTTAACATCAACGCTATACGAAGTCTGCAGTCTGTGAACGGGATCGCACACGACATTATATTAGATTTGAAAAACCACAAATCCCCGCAAAAGAGATTCCTACCAAGGATGATTCGTGAGGATGGCTAGGTAGGTGCTATCACCAGCTTGGGATCCCATGATAAAATATGATCAAATCCAAAGACAAGCATTTCACTATAAGACCTCAAGATAATGTAAGCTCTTTCTGCGTAGATCGGACTAACAATAATAACTAGAAGACCTGAGGGTATCCTAAGACAACTCTGACATATAACCAGCTACCAGTTCGCCCGTGATCATGAATTCTGTAAAAGGATCGAAACGTCGGAAAATTAAAGTCATAAATAAACCGCAATATAATCCGTAAAATTAGTTTCATTTCAATGTGTAATATTTGCGTAAATATTAGAAAACTAACATTGTTGTGTGTTGAATCGCGAGCGTGCGTAATCAATCGTATGCATGCAAACGTTTCAACACACATATAATAATATGTATATGGTATGAACCTGCGATCTCTGGCTTGCGAAGCAAACGACAGTTCGTTGCAACAAGGACCCTACCTTCCCCAGATTTTCAAGTAAGTATTTTTTTATTATTTCTCTAGAACGCAAGTATAAATAAAAAAAAATGTATGAAAATTCAACCCTCATTTATGGAGTTCTAGGTTCAAATAATTAAACCTATTTTTTTCGTACTTTTTTCAATCAAGGGGTATGAAGCTTCAATTTCTATAGGGGAATATAGAAATTTATTACAGAGCCCCACTCTCCCGCCATTACCCGGCTCATTAGACGTACGTTCCGTGCATCCGGATAGGATATTGCCCGAGCCATGTATTAGACAGATATGTAGCTCTACTGTCAGGGTAAATGCGATGTATGTAATTTTCAACTCAGCTGCAATAACCCTTGGAAGTATACGTAGAAGGATAAGTAAGTCAACTGACTTACTTACTGTTTTGACATCCGAACTTTTGTTTGGTGTGATATTCAGGTGTATACCACCAGCACTGATATCAGTGTAAAAGTAATCTTAATTTTACTTAGGAAAGAGACGCAAATGTATAGCATAGCAGTGTATGGCTCCGTTCCTTAATTTTATGGCTGTTAATTTTATTTGTTTTAAAATCCCATGAATATTTTCCATCTATACTTATAATAAAACTGTAACAGGTCCATTTCTGTACATTGAAGATATTTTGAAAATTATATTTGGAGGGCATTCTATAACCGATACTAAAGCCATAATTTTTTATTTTTATTTTGTCTGTCTGTCTGTCTGTATCTCGGCTGAGCATCACGCCGAAACTACTGGATGGATTGAAACGAAACTTGGCATGATTTGAGTTAATACTCCGAGGTAGGACATAGGATACTTTTTATCCCGACATTCGGCACGGTTCCCTTGGGAGTGCGGACTAAAGTCAAAATGTGTGCTTGGTTATACGCTTGCTCCGATTTTAACAATTTTTCATTATAATTATAATATATATTTGTAAGGGAACACTCATAGACAGTTGTTAACAATGTTTGGAAATCGATCAGGTTAAGCGACGTTAGGTAATGTCATTAAATCGATGGGTGACCGTTTAAAGCCATTTGAACTAAACGTCTCCGTGCTTCGGAGGGCAAGAACAAAGAGGGTCCAAGTTTTTAACCGACTTTAAAAAAGGAGGTTTTGTATTCTATGCGAATGTATATTATTGAAAGTTTAGTTAACGTAAACACAGCGCGGGCGGAGCTGCGTGGGTCAGCTTGTTTATAATAAACTTGCTGACCCGCGCAGCTCCGCTCGTACTCTTTCACTTTGCTGAACATCATGACATGATCAAATGCATAGTTTACGATTCTACAGGGTGTGATCACGTACCGAAAAAAAATATTATAAGACGTCAAATAATGTCCGTTACAACATTACAGTAACCAGTAGTGTATATGGTAAATGACAAATGACTAACTTGTTAATTTTCGAGCATGTAACATGTAATGAATATATGTGTAAAAATATATATTTTTGAAATTAAAATGCTAATTTTCTAAAATAATAATAGTTAATTGCCTATTAATTAATTGCCTATGCACTGTTTTTGTGCATAAAGAATAAATAAATTTAAAAAAAATCCACAAATAATTCATCGATTATTTTTAAATTAAAATTAGGCTTTATTATTATACCAGTAAGGATGTTATACTAAGTTTATTTAAACAAAGTGTTTTTCCTTTTTGGAAATTCATGAAAAAGCCGATTAAAAATTTCAACACTAGGATGTTCAGAATCATGTACTGGATCACTGGTATCGGTTTTCAGTACAATGTCCCTTACACCCGTTATAAAGAACATATAGACAAATATTCATTTATATATTATATATATATATATATTATATATATGGGTGTCCAACCCAATGATTAAATTGTCCAAGATAAATATCCATTCAATACTAAATTCAAATATCTTCAAGTCCTTTTTATTTTATTTTTATGTGTGTACAATAAAGAGTATAAATAAATAAATAAATTATATTATTTATTATAAACAAAATCAACTCACCAATTCACAAAATGGCTGGCTCCTCCGTATGTTCAAAACATACGCGTACATTTACCTGAAAAAAGAAAAAAGTTTATTTTTCATTAAAACACTAGCTGAAATGCAGTTTCCGCTCTACAAAAACCTGAAACTGCTCTCAATGTTTAACGCTGGCTACAATTTTCACGAAGCTTTCAGATTTTTCAGGAAAACTATTTTAATAAAACTGTGTGTGCAGTGTTTTTTTTTCTGGTAACTTTTAATAACTTTTGGTACTACGACTTAGTAGTCGTAGTCGGTAGGGTCGGTAGATCCAAGGGTAGATCCCTTTAGTAAGGGACCATACACGTAGGTATACCCTGTTTTCCTTTACAAGACCAAAATCGGAATAATAAATGATTGGACACAGGTGTGATGGCTGACCCGTGGCCCGCCAAAGACAATTAGCAGTATTGTCAACTCCAAGCGACACGTAGTCGCTAGGTTTTATATCAAAGGTATTACAAGAGTATAAGTAAGTAGTATTTAAAGTAGGGCCAATTTACGAGGTCTCATTTGACACTTCATCAAAATTTAAGTAACCTTGTAACGGGCGGCATAAAATATTTTTTCATTTTTCCAAGTTGCAACTGCACAATGCTTAACTTTTTTCCAATTACGATTGCGTATTTCTTGTAATAATGACAAAAGAAACAGACATAACAAAGAAACTGACAGATGTCAATTGTGATCTATTATAATTGGCCCTACATTAAGGTATTCATCGTCGAAGTGGGTCGCTCAAAAGCTTAAGTTGCAGGTCAACATCTGTTTATGGCCCTAATACTGGTTTGAATTGCTCCAAAAGTCGCTAAAAGTCACTAAAATATTTTTGTAGCTAAGACCTAAGCAAGTCGCACTTTCTAGCGGAAAAGTCGCTAAAATGGCCACACTAATTGATAGAGTTGAATATGACATATTGATCAAAGGCATTATTAAGTACGCCTTAGTAGTACTACTTTGGTACAAGAAGTTTAAATAAATACATACTAATATGGATACCTTTATTTACATAGTGACTAAATATTTACAGTTTATGTACAAATATACTTAAACTAAGTAAAAAAACTTCCTCCAACTTGTCGCCGCACTGGGAGGGAAGGGTAGGTACCTAAAAGACTGGCGGCATTACCCCTTTGTATGGCCAAGCTTACACGTTGGCAGAAAAAGCTACCAGCCCGGCGGTCTCCTGAGACGTCGATAAGTTTGGATGAAATTTCTTTCACCAAACCGTGCGTCTCATGAGACCAAGGCTCATGAGACCAGGTGTCCACGCACTAATATGGATAAATATTATTATAAACAACCACCACCCAGACCCCATAGCCTATTGGGTAGCGGCCAGGGTGTCTAACTTCTGAACCAACGCACTCAATAAAACTATGTAACTTTAATACCGTATAGAGAAAATATAAAATGAATTCGCATTTCAAACGCGGAAACTGTATGTCAAAGAATCTTGTATATTTACACGAAAATCGAAATAACGATGTAGCGGCCCTCTTCAATCATTTTAATGAACGAGGACGTCCGGAGTCCGGGGTTCAGTTCCGACACGGATTACTGCGATTGATCGATGGTGGGATACGAAAATTCTGACATCAATCGACTTTGGTGACCCCGTGATTGACCACATAGACTTTGATAAGTTTTATCGTTTAATTCAAATTCTAATTCAAAATTATTTATTTCAAATAGGCTAGCACTTTTGAATGGATTTTTTTAAAAGCTATCATCGGATCACAACGCGGCCTCAGCTGAGAAGATCCGACAAGAAACTCAGCAGGCTTGTATTTTTTTTACTTTTTTTAAACAGTTTTTGTCTTGTTACAATATGATCAGCATCAGCAACAGTGTGACCTGCCGTATGAAAGATCAACAAAGAGAAACAAGAGACGATAGAGAAACAAGAGAAAGAAACAAAATATGACGAAAATACAACAAACTAAAAGGCCCAAGGGATAGTAGTCGGACCAGTCCCCCCAAGCACCAAGCAGCACTTTAGAAGTTTATGTTTAACCCGTGGGGTGTCCGGGTGAGAATAGCACCCACCCATCTCCTCCCGTTGGGTGTAAGAGGCGACTAAAGGAAAACAAGAAGACGGGCAGCAGCGTCTTTCTATTGGATTACCTAGCACCTATACTGCGATTCCCTTAGACTTCTGCCAAGCATGGGGATTATGGCAACCCCTCCCTTCTAAGGGTGAGGCCTTTGTTCTACAGTAAACCTCTTTCGTCTGCTGATGAAGATGATTATGAGAAGTTTACGAAGTTTACGGCCTAAATGCCAATAGGCAAACGGCAATAAAATTTTACTAATAATTTTTTTACCCTCCTTCTGGAGGAGTCGGGCAAAAAAGTTAAATACTTGTGGTAAATGCGTCTTTAAGAAATAATAAAATAGATTTCCTGATAGATTTACCTATTAAAATCATACAGACACGGTTTTTCTTGAACTGATTCAATAAATTTTATATTAAATGCTAGATGTTCCTTCATTTTACTGAAAAGTCACTACAAGTTTCATGTCGTGCGCCAATTCATTGCGTCACTAGTAGCACGCCACGCTACGTCACGCTACACCACGCTACGACACGCTACGACACGCTACGCCACGCTACGCCACGCTACACCACTACGCCACGCTTTGCAACGCTACGCCACCCGAATGGTCGCTGCTCCATAAAATTGCTTTGAATTTTAATGCTAATAGCAAGTTATATGCCAGATCACTTGTCAGGTTACGTGTCACGTTGCTTCGGTGTGCACCGGGTCTTAGCCAAATTGTTAGTATATCATACGGAACGCTAGACAACAGCAAAACAATGTATAGATCATTACCATACATATGTTTCCTATTTAATTCTCTAGCGTTTCGTATTGTAGAGTGACAATTTGACTATAATACGGGCGACGGAAAATAAAACTAATATTAGTTATGTTGGAATTTACAAGCAATTGAGCGAACAACGCTTTGATTAGTCTAACAAAATCAGAATGGAATGCGTTTAGCCATGAGCCCATCACATAAGGGCAATCACATGGTGAAATAGGGCAATATCGGTCGACGAAAATTTATCTGGGCGGGATATGTCACATCTTTTTACTTATCTTCTTTATCCTTACATGGTATAAAACATAGTCGGTTCCGCTGTTTGTAGGATTAGATCTTTTAAACTGCGCAATGTTTTTTATTGCAGTTTTCATCAATATATAAAGTAATTCAAGAGGAAGTTTTAATATAATTATATAATTTATTGAGGTTTTTTTGTAAATTCGTTGAAATATATATAACAATAGTTATAAGTGTCGCAGAAAGCGTGAATGAAGCTATGTGCGGGTTAGCTATTTTTTTATTAAGGGACTAATCCCACCACTCATTCCCACCACTGTGACTCCTGTTAGCCAGGATCTACAGTGGTCACCAGCGAAGACACCGAGGTTTGATCCTCGGCGAGTCCCGGGGAAATGCTAAATTGTCTTGGAACCCGCAACAAATTTAATTAAAAAAGTATATAGGAGGAGTTAGAAAAATATAAATTCCACTTCCCTCCTTTGCAAAGCGGGAGACAAGTAAAAATCGCACAGGTCGATACAACCTCAGAACGAGAGATTCTTACAGGTGCACCAACTAGATTCAGTCCACCTGTAAGGCACCACGGAAGTTACTGAATTTAAAGGGACCTAGATTTAGATTTCTACTGTTAAACTTGTTTCCAATAATAGGTATGGCAAAAACGCTTGAAAGCACGGAAATTTTCCGTAGTCGCCACAAGGTCCGAGTAATATACAGGTCCGGATGTTATTTCCAAACTGTCCAACATAACTTTGCGCTCATTGTGCCAGAGATCACACTCCCAAAGTATATGATGCGCAGATTGTTCGAACTCATTATTCACCGTAGAGCATTGACAGAGAGGTGACGATACCAATTTAAAAGAGAATAATTTGCTTTTAAAGTTTCCATGTCCCGTCATAAATTGTGCAACGCAGTGGTCTACTTCTATCCATGGCCTATCGAGCCGCTCACGGACATCCGGGAAAAATAAATAAAGGTGCCTGCCCTTTGAGGACGCATCCCATCTGGCTTGCCATTCTGTTAAAAGGTCTTCATAAACAACCGCTTGAGCGTTAAATAATCGCAAGATTTTAGAACGGTCACGAATAGGTAGGAATTCGACATTTATGTTTTCATGAGAGGAGTAATACATAGCCGCACGTCTTTGTACTTCTAAGTCGACCGGAAGTACACCCGCTAGCACCGGTAAAGCTTCAGTACTGACCGTTCTATATGCTTTACACAAGAATATCAACGCCAGACGCTGACTTTGTAGCAATTTACGTCGTGCCGCCCCTATCGTGGCCTTGTCAGCCCATACTGGGGCGCCGTAACACATGCAACCAAGGTAAGTGGCTCCATATATAATCTTTAATGTATTGAACGAAAGTCCCCAAGTCGAAGTTGATATTCTGGTAAGAGCATAGAAATTGCGTTTAGCTTTTTCACCGACAGTTTTAATATGATCAATGAATGTGAAATTGCGCTCTAATATTAACCCGAGATAACACACTGAATCTTGTCGCTTGACACGCACGTTGTTAAATTTAATCCGCGGCGGTCCTACCAAGTTTCCTTTAAGTAAGAGCTGGAAGGTTTTTTCGGGTGCAAAGTTAAGTCGATTGCGTTCACCCCACTCCGAGATTAACCGCAGGCATGTCTCCGCCGAATTTTCTAGACCGGATCTAGTATCAGATTGTATTAGCAGAAGACCGTCATCTGCGTAGCCGGTTAAAGAGCACCCGCTTGGTAGAGGTATTTCTAGGAAATCGTCAAAACCTATATTCCATAAATAAGGGCTTAATACAGATCCTTGAGGGCAGCCAATCGTAAGTGCTTTAGTCTCCGAATGATGACCAAGCTTGAGTTTAGTTGTTCCGTGAGAGAAGTACGAGCAAATGAGTGCGTAAATGTTAGCATAGCACCCGCGAGATTTCAGTTTAAGGAGTAATATCGGCCACCATGCGTTATCAAAAGCGCCAGATATGTCTAGAAAAATTCCTAACACGTATTTGGAGTCGGACGCATTGACAGATGCTCTAACCGAAATGGCCGCATCGACGGTGGATCTACCGGGTGTAAAACCGAACTGTTTTTGATTGAACGTGGGACCCCCCGGCAACAAGCGCGGCACTACAAGTCGTTCCAGAAGCTTGCCTAACGAAGGCAGTAATGTAATCGGACGATATGATTTCGGGTCATCGTGGGGTTTATCCCCCTTTTTGGGTATAATCCGAATAAATCCGCGTCGCCATACCCGGGGAAAAATGCCCTCGGCAATACAGCGGTTAAATACGGATAGCATTGAGTCACCGGCCGACTGGCATGCTACCTTTATCATTTTATTCGAGATTTTGTCCTCACCGGATGCTTTATTTAACGGTAATGCTCGCACAATGTTTTCGAATTCGTTAAGCGATGGTAAGTCGGACGACGGTGAGACAGGCGGCTCCGAAGCCCACGCTCTTACTTGGTGGTGATAGTCGTTGTCACTGGCCGTGTCGTCGTCAGGTATGAGAGTATCGAGTAGGATTCGCGTAGTCTCTTCTATACCCGTAGTGTGTTTATTATCAAATTTTATATTGTGTATATAAGCAAGATCAATTGCTCGATTAGCTTTGAACTCATGATATAAAGGAGACCACGGGCCCTCACTATCTAATTTTTCTACTACTTTGTGCACTAAAACCGTTTTAGATTTTTCTACCGCAGCTCTATAGCGCGACCTGGCAATTTTGAGCGCGCGCGATGCGTCCTCAAAACGCGGCCCCGTGATTTTTGATTTTCTAAGTTTATTAAGCTTTCTGCGCGCTCTGCGAAAACACCTGCGGAGGTAGGCTAATTGATTACTCCACCATTCGCATCTTTTAGCATTTGTAATAGTACATCGACCTATGGCTATATCGGCACAATATATTAGAGTATCAGACATTATTTCGGCACTTTCTTCCGCGGATAGGCCATTACGAGTAAAATCTCTGGCACACGACGCAAAAAGTGCCCCGAAAAATTCCCAGTTTGCCCCTTTACATTTATATCTGAAGCCAACTGCGTGGTTGGAAGGAACTTGTGACAGACTCGTGACAAACTCGTACACAATCAAGCGATGATCACTACATGACGCGTCGGGGAGAACGCGCCACCTATCCAAGCGAACGTCTGCACTTGATAGTGTGACGTCAATAGAAGACTCGCCCGTTGGGCTGCAATAAGTCGGTGGTGCATCGGGGGTATTATGTATGGAGAGGTTCATCTCAGCGATGAAGTCTTCTACCGCACACCGACGATCGGTGTCAGTATACCTAAACTTGCCATACCACAATGTAGAGGAGGCATTTACGTCGGCTCCTATTATGATTTTACGGCCCGCTAGTGACCGCAGGACATGTCGAAGATGGTGTAGGTGTGGAGTGACAGGGTCTGAATATTGAAAATAGCAGCTGATGACATAGACCCTACAGGATGGGGAAGTTACTTCCGCGACAGCGCAGTGTGACGTCATGAGATCTTGTATTGACGTTACAGTGAAATTAGTACGCGACACGTAAATACCGGCTCGTGACCTGCTATCAAATTGCACTACCCTATTACGCAGTTCCCCGTGGGGTGTCCGGATAAGAATAGCACCCACCCATCTCTTCCCTTTGGGTGTACGTAAAAGGCGACTAAGGGAAATCAGAAGACGGGCAGCAGCGTCTTCTGTTTTTAAAAATTCCATCTCTTCACTAAAACTGCGATCCCCAAGACGCCTGCCAAGCGTGGGGATTATGGCAACCCCCCCCCCCCCCAAACAATGATAGACAATAATTGCATACGGCCCCCAGTCCCCGGCGGCTCCTCTATTCCTCGCCTTGGTAGCAGGCGGGGTAACGGTCGAGCAGGGGGTGCTAAGAATCTCCGGCAGATGCCCCGCTACCACCCCCACCGAACTTTGGCCCTGGCAACACACAACATCCGCACGATGAGGACCGATGAGAAGATTGTCGAGCTGGAGGAAGAATTGAGCAAGTTGCGTTGGGACATCTTGGGATTATCTGAAATCCGGCGAGAGGGACAGGATACGATAACCCTTGATTCTGGCAACATGCTCTTCTTCCGGGAAGGAGACCGGAAATCCCAGGGTGGTGTCGGGTTTCTCGTCCGTAAGTCCCTTATTAACAACGTGATTAAGGTCGATAGTGTGTCGAGTAGGGTAGCGTACCTTATACTCAGAATAACCAGTCGGTATTCGTTGAAGGTTATACAGGTATACGCGCCGACCTCGGCACACCCTGACGATGAAGTAGAGGCTATGTATGAGGAGATATCAGAAGCCATACATACCTCCAAAACACACTTCACCGTTGTTATGGGGGACTTCAACGCGAAGGTGGGCACACGGAATGGCGATGAGTTGAGAGTGGGGTCATATGGGTACGGGCAGCGGAACCAAAGGGGCCAGCGGCTGGTCGACTTCATGGAGAAGGAGGGACTCTTTGCGATGAACTCCTTCTTCAAGAAGCGACCATCCAGGAAGTGGACGTGGATAAGCCCCGATGGTTCAACCAAAAATGAGATCGACTTCATCATGACGACCAAGAAGCATATATTCGATGATGTCTCCGTGATCGGCAGGGTGAAAACCGGTAGCGATCACCGCATTGTTAGAGGCACATTGAATATCAATGTCAAGCTCGAAAGGTCTCGTCTGATGAAGTCCACGCTCCGTCCGGGAACCGCCCAAATCCGAAACCCCGAAGACTTTCAACTCGAACTACACAATCGCTTTCAGTGCCTAGCCGAATGCGAAACTGCGGACGAGTTAAACAATGGGTTGGTGCAAACTGTCCATGCAGTGGGGTCCAAGTTCTTTAAGACCCCACGCCGTAATAAGCCTCAGAAGCTCTCCAATCAAACCATTAAGTTAATGGAAACCCGGACTGAGATGAGACTGCAATCTTCAGCTGATATGTCAGAATATGCTGAACTCAATAGACGAATCTCGAAATCCATGCGTCACGATTTGCGTTCCTATAATACAGCATGTATTAAGGACGCAATTGAGCGGAACCAAGGCTCTAAAGTGTTCGCAAAGAATTCGTCTATTGGGCGCAGCCATATGACCAGGCTGAAGATCGACGACGGCAGTGTCATCTCATCGAAACCGGAGATATTGAGAGAGCTCGAGAGGTTTTACGGACAGTTATACACCTCAACACAGGAACCCATTGCCAGAACAGCTCAGGACACCAGAGCTAAATTAACCCGACACTACACTGAGGACATCCCAGACATCAGCCTGTACGAGATTAGAATGGCTCTCAAACAGCTTAAGAACAACAAGGCGCCGGGTGAAGACGGAATCACAACAGAACTTCTGAGAGCGGGTGGAAAACCGGTACTATTAGTCCTCCAGAAGTTATTTAATTCCGTCTTACTCCAGGGTACTACGCCAGAAGCATGGCACGGGAGTGTGGTGGTTCTTTTCTTCAAAAAAGGTGATAACACCTTGTTGAAGAATTATAGACCCATCTCACTCCTGAGCCATGTATACAAGCTGTTTTCGAGAGTCATTACGAACCGTCTCGAACGCAGGTTTGATGACTTCCAGCCTCCCGAACAAGCCGGGTTCCGAAAAGGCTTTAGCACCGTAGACCACATACATACGCTCCGCCAGATTATACAGAAGACCGAGGAGTATAATCGGCCATTATGTCTAGCGTTTGTGGACTACGAAAAAGCCTTCGATTCAATCGAGACCTGGGCGGTACTGCAGTCCCTCCAGCGGTGCCACATCGACTATAGGTACATCGAAGTGTTGAAGTGTTTGTACAGAAACGCCACCATGTCGATCCGACTACAGGACGAGAGCACGAAACCAATCCCATTGCAGCGAGGCGTGAGACAGGGAGACGTTATTTCTCCGAAACTGTTCACTAACGCATTGGAGGACGTTTTCAAGCTCTTGGACTGGTACGGATTCGGCATCAACATCAATGGCGAATACATCACTCACCTTCGTTTTGCCGATGATATAGTCATTATGGCACAGTCGCTGGAGGACCTCAATACAATGCTCAGCGACCTCAGTAGCGTTTCCCAACAGGTGGGTCTTAAAATGAACATGGACAAGACGAAGATCATGTCTAATGTCCATGTTGCACCCGTACCGGTAGTTGTTGGGAACGATACAATCGAAGTTGTTGACCACTACGTATACCTAGGACAAACAATCCAGTTAGGTCGGTCCAACTTCGACAAAGAGGTCGCCCGAAGAATTCAACTCGGATGGGCAGCGTTCGGGAAACTACGTGACATCTTCTCATCAGAAATTCCGCAGTGCCTGAAGACAAAGGTTTTTAACCAGTGTGTGTTGCCAGTGATGACTTATGGTACTGAGACGTGGTCTTTAACAGCTGGCCTTTTGGAGAAGCTCAGAGTCACACAACGAGCTATGGAGAGAGCTATGCTCGGAGTTTCTTTGCGCGACAGAATCCGGAATGAGGAGATTCGCCGAAGAACCAAGGCCACCGACATAGCTCGTAGAATATGCAAGTTGAAGTGGCAGTGGGCAGGCCACATCGCTCGAAGAACCGATAACCGTTGGGGAAGAAAGGTTCTCGAGTGGCGACCACGAACCGGAAGACGCAGCGTAGGCAGGCCTCCCACTAGGTGGACCGACGACATTGTTCGCGTCGCAGGCAACCGGTGGATGCAAATAGCAAATTGTCGTTCATTGTGGCGGTCTAAGGGGGAGGCCTATGTTCAGCAGTGGACGTCTTCTGGCTGGTGATGATGATGATGATGATGATTACGCAGTTCGGTGTTTTGGTATTGTTCTTGAATAAGTACAATATCTAGATTAAACTCCGAAATTAAACGCTCTAATTCGGACGTCGCCACCCTATCGTTGTGGAGATTTAACTGTCCTATGATTAAACTATCCATTTTAATAATTAGTGTTTAGTATCAACTGTTCGAGCTTATATTTATACGTAGGACAGTCCGAGTCCCCGCAGCGGTGATCGTGCGGTTTTTTAAAACGCTTACACGACGCGCAAGCTGGTTTAAAATCTGGCTTGTCTTTGTTTGTACAAGATTTAGAGTCGTGTGCACCGGCACAGTGAGCACAAGCTGGAGTTTTCTCTGTGCAATATTTATGAACATGCCCAAATTGTTGGCAGTTTAAGCAACGCACTATATCCACGTCATCGAAGAAACGGCACCGGGCCCAGTCGATGAATAGCTTATCTTTTGTGTCCAGTAGATGTTTGCGAACAACCGAATCGATTTCTAAGCCGATCCATTTCCGACCGTGAAGAGACTCCCGCTTACGGATGATTTTGGTACTCTTAATGAAATCTGTTTCCTCAATTGGCATTTCGTCCTTAATATTTTGCCGGTATAGTGCAGTTAAAAAAGCTGTATCGTTTAAGGAATTAGGCACGTCTTTAATGAGTAGTCGCGGTCTACGTCCCTTCGGTTTCTCCAATCTTAGGCCCGCGGATTTAATTGCCTCAACGGATTCTAGCTTTTGAATTTGCTTTTCGTTAGTAACGCGTAGGACGACACCCGACTTAGCCGTTTTTTTAACGCCTACTATTTGGAAACCGTCATCGCTAGGCTTAATAGCTTGCATTAGTGCCTGTTTAGTCGCGGAAGATGACGCGTATTCAGCTGATCGCTCAACGGTTGGGTATGCGATTACGCAAGGAGCTGGTGCCGCGCGAGCTTCTACTACGGGGGCAGTTTTTGCCAGGCGCAGTTTTAGACTATCCGCGTAAGACAACTTATTTTCTATTTCTTTGGCCGGTACACTCGACTTTGTTTCGAGCAATTCTCGTTGCGCGTTCGCCAGTTTAGTTTCGTTGCACGATGACTTTAACGCGAGCAATGATACAATCGCGGTGACACGCTGGGTCATGTCCATAATCGCACTTTTGTTCGCAATATTAATGCGCGTGCCTTGGTCGTTAACGAGATCGTTAATTTTCGATAAGTATGCCGACGCCTCCGAGACTAAATCGCAATAATCGGCGCGGTCGGCGGCAGCGGTAATAGTCACAGGCGACTCAGAACATACCGTGGATTCCGATAGTTGCATGCGTTTGGAGCTCTCTTCAGGTGTTATGACTTCTGATGGTGACAATGTATCTTGGAAAAGCCGCTTACTAGTTCCAGGGGGTGGCGAACGACATACCAACTTACTTCGCCGGAAAACATTTCCACCACGGTCCGGTGGATCATCGTTATACGACGCCATTAGTTGTTAAAAGAAAAGAAAACGCAATTTGTTAACGTACGCTTTACCGACTGTAGATTTAACCGCAAAATAAAAAATGACTTACCGAAGAACTAGGTTACTTTTGTCACCTGTGACGCTCCACAGTCTACTCTGCTAGATCAGAGAGGTACCAGGAGCGACCCTGATGACAAGATTT
The DNA here is from genome assembly GCA_911728495.1 of Furcula furcula. Taxonomy (NCBI): domain Eukaryota; kingdom Metazoa; phylum Arthropoda; class Insecta; order Lepidoptera; family Notodontidae; genus Furcula; species Furcula furcula. Next base: position 2,822,571 of record OU452264.1, on the reverse strand, counting down.
CCCTAAGTCTTGCGACCACAAACGGGATAAAGCAAACACCAGTTATATTTTTTTTATACCGTACTACCGTCGGTGTAAATTATCACTACTCACCGAAAGAATTTTAGCAATTACAAATTAAAACACAATTAATTATCTAAAAACACGTATCCGTAGAACCAAAACACCTCACAGCACACTTTAATGCAACTCACAAGCCGGTGACTTATAATAAAACACGACAAATGAATTTATAATCAGCCCGAGCAACGAACACTCAGTGCACCGCGCGGATGCGGGGAGGGAAGTCAACGGGTTAGCTAGTTAAAGATATACAAACGTGTTTACAAAGTGACGATTGACGAAGCGTTCTAACCACGAACTACTATCGCGGAACACGAACGGTGTACCAGTTTTCAATCAAAATAGTTTGAACAACATTACGTGCGCTTACCCCGCCCGCACGTATTTCGGGGCCGGCTCGTGCAAGCGATTGTCGTCCTAAAGGTAAGGTACACCGTTCGTGACCGCGAGAGTACATATTGAAAATAATGAGGTTCTATTTTTCAGCATAAGCTAGTGTTTTATCACTACCATCAGCAGGTGATCCAATACGGCCTGGACCTGGATTCAAAAATTAATAAAATCCATATATTCATGTTCTTTTCAAGATGATGATGATTTCTTTTCTTTTCGTTCTTTAGCCAAGCCCCCCGGCCAAGTTGTTATTCTACAATACGAAACGCTTGAGAATAGGGTGTATAAATGGGAATGACATATCTCTTCACGTGACTTAGCGAAGAGTGAATGAATGGGAATGACAAATCTCATCACGTGACTTAGCGAAGAGGGAATGAATGGGAATGACAAATTTCTTCACGTGACTTAGCGAAGAGTGAATAAATGGGAATGATAAATCTCTTCACGTGACTTAGCAAAGAGTGAATGGATGAGAATGAAAAATCTCCTCACGTGAGTTAGCAAAGAGTGAATGAATGGGAATGATAAATATCTTCCGTGACTTAGCGAAGAGGGAATGACAAATCTCTTCACGAGACTTAGCGAAGATTGAATGAATGGGAATGACAAATCTCTTCACGTGACTTAGCGAAGAGTGAATGAATGGGAATGACAAATCTCTTAACGTGCTTTAGCGAAGAGTGAATGAATGGGAATGACAAAAAAAAATCTCATCACGTGACTTAGCGAAGAGGGAATGAATGGGAATGACAAATTTCTTCACGTGACTTAGCGAAGAGTAAATGGATGAGAATGAAAAATCTCCTCACGTGAGTTAGCAAAGAGTGAATGAATGGGAATGATAAATCTCTTCACGTGACTTAGCGAAGAGTGAATGTATGGGAATGACAAATCTCTTCACGAGACTTAGCGAAGAGTGAATGAATGGGAATGACAAATCTCTTCGCGTGACTTAGCGAAGAGTGAATTAATGGGAATGACAAATCTCTTAACGTGCCTTAGCGAAGAGTGAATGAGTAGGAATGACAAACCTATTCACGTGAGTTAGCCCGATCGAGCAATTATTAAAATAGTCAAAGTGACAAATGATTTAGTTAAAAAAAATACGTCGCGCACATGCTTTATTAATCACTCTGTAAGAGTGCTTAAGCTTTTCTAATATGAAGCTACTCAAACAAAACCAATTATTAATTCGCAAAGCAATCAGAAACTACGATTATTATTTCCGTAGACACTCAGGTATTGGAAGCAGTTAACGGCTAGATAAACCAGTTCTCAAACTAACATATTATCTTGATTATCAAATTTACTAAAGCCCTTTATTATTGAGGATAAAGGAATATAATTTGTTGCTAATGAATTTATCGACTAGGATAAATTGAACGAAATAATCTCTGTGTATTCTACAGGTATATTGGTATTTCAACACAGCTATTTTAATTTGCAAGTTGACGTAGAAGAACCGATGAAAGAGGAAGAAAGGTTCTCGAGTGGCGCTCACTATGGTTCATTGTGGCGTTCTAAGGGGAAGCCCTTCGTTCAGCAGTGGACGTTTTAATTAACTATCACAAACACAAGTAAGTAAGCACTGCTGTGTTTAAGGCAATATAGCTGATGGAATTTACTGCAATTACTGGGAAAACCATTTATATAATACATAAACTAATTATATTTGGTTTGCGCAAATATGATCACATTTCTATTTTTCGTAAAAAGCTCGAGTGGTTACCTATTCGCCTCCGCCGGAACTCACATATTCTTCATCTTCTCTATAATATTCTCTTTAATCCCATTACCCCCCCATATCTTAAAGCTCGTTTCAAATTCCTTCATGAGACGCATTCAAGGAATCTAAGATCGTCAGAAAACCTTGAACTAGCTATGCCCTTACACTCAACAAATTTTTATGGTAAATCATTTTCTGTACATGCAGTACGTTTATGGAATGCCTTACCAGTTACCATAAGGCGAGCTAAATCTTTAAACATTTTTAAAAATCTTGTAAAAGCTCATTACCTTACTTTATAGCTCTTTGATACCTTGCTGGTCGTTATTATGATTTCGGAGTGCTATCTGTATATTTATCAGAATTGATTTTTATATATATAATACATATATTTATAGTTCGTATATATATATATATATATATATATATATATAAGTATATTGAATATATGTTGGTATGTAAGAAATATTTATATATATCTGTATGTATATTAATATATTATATGTAAATAGGTAAACTTATTATATGTATTATTATTAGTGTATATTGTCTCACATATTAACTACCCCACTTTTCGTATTCCTATATCTTTTTTCCATCCCAAGGTTGCCTGTAAGAAATTGCGGATAGCGATAAGGCCGCCCTTTGTACAAATTTCTTCAAGTCCTTTTTATTTTATTTTTATGTGTGTACAATAAAGAGTATAAATAAATAATAAACTAGATAAAAATTTACTAACAAAATGTTATCTAAAATGTGGTTACGGGGGTCGTAGACTACGGCACTAACGGTTGTATTATGTTAATGACGTATATTTTGAGAGTTTCATATAGACAGTAGCGATACTCCTATCGGCAAAAATAATTTTGTACACAGAAATAGCGACACGAGGGCGCTATTTCTGTGTGCCACTTTTCGCACCGTAAAGCCGGCTCCACACTCGCAGCGCGAACGGCCGCGAAAGCGACAACTGCGAATCACGAGTGTGGATGTTGTTCACGCCTTCAGGTTCACGCTTCGCACCGTTCCCCGATCAGTATCGGTTTTTAGGCCCGCGACAAAGGGTTGGCGGCACGCGAACGTGAACGCGTCCACACTTGCAGTTTTCCGCAGTAGCGTACAAGAAATCGTAGAGAGTGGCAGCAGAAATCACGTGATCGTCCATCGAAGTCGCGAACAAGACTGTGAAGCTTTGCGAGTGTGGAAGGACACAGTTCTCGCGCGGATCACGGCGTTTATTCACGGCGTGTATTCACGGCGCGACTTCACGCGCGAGTGTAGAGCCGGCGTAACACTTAATCAGTTTAAATATCTTGCCGGATCTTCTCAGTTGAGGCCGCGTTGTGATCCGGTGGTAGCTTTTAAAAAATGACCATTCAAAAGTGCTAGCGTTAAGCCTATTTGAAATAAAGATTTTTGAGTTTGAGTTTGAGTTTATCATGTCGATGGGGAAGACTTAACAGCTAATGTAATGATGGTTGGACGCGTATCGAGTGTACCTTTAAATTCATTATCCTTAGTTATTCCCGGCTGTTGCACTACCAAATAATACCATATTGACATTGTAGATACTCAAGGATATAGAAATTTATGGTCTGTAACGTATAGAAAAGTTAAATGAAATAAATGCCTATAAATAACAAAGAAAACCATAATTACAATAATTTGCAAACTTGCACTAGGTGTTTTCCGTCCTTCGGAGACCCTGGACGTTCGGGGTGTGGGTTGTTTAGCAACAACTTATTTCCCTAGCTGGAGCAAGTCCATTGAGTACGGCGGCGACTCCGACGAGGACGGCGGCGGGGTTGCGACCACCTTCCCCATGAGCACCATGACAGGTGACGGAAGGCAGCGGGCTCAAAGGCAAGGCACTGAGAAGCCCGCCCCTTGTGCAGATCCCACCGGAGAGCCCTGCCCTGGGGTCCCCTCTCACTGAAGGTTTCCCCCGCGAAAAAAAAGGTGTCTTTCGTCGTCACGCGATCAAAGAAAGAGATAGCTGACCGAAGCAATGAGACCTCTACTAAACCCCGTTTATGAGAACTGCGTGGTCGCACAGTTCTCCATTGGCCGACCGCGCGGCCATGGCAGTTAAATCCCGTAGGTCGTAAAGTTGAAACATTTAGGGGTTGAGATGAAACTAATTTTACGGATTATATCGCGGTTTATTTTTTATTTTTATTACCCGACGTTTCGAATACTTTACAGCATTCATGGTCACGGGTGGGCTGAGGTGGTAGCTGTCGATATGTCATAGTTATCAGGTCAGGTCTTCTAATTATTATTGTTAGTCTGATCTACGCAGAAAGAGCTTACAGTATCTTAATGTCTTGCAGTGGAATGCTTGTCTTTGGAATTGACTATATTTATCACGGGATCCCAAGCCAACTTCTCTATTGAAATTTGGATGCTTTTTAATTTCAATAGCCTCACGAATCATCAGTGGCGTGCACTGGGTTATATGACAGGGTAGGCAAAAAGTGACTTCAACCTCATCAGCAGCCGAAACGTCCACTGCTGAGCAAAGGCCTCCCCCTTAGAAGGGAGGGGTTGCCATAATCCCCACGCTTGGCAGGCGGCTTGGGGATCGCAGTAAAGGTGGTAGGTAATCCAATAAAAAGACGCTGCTGCCCGTCTTCTCGTTTTCCCTTTATCGCCTTTTATGGACACCCAACGGAAGGAGATGGGTGGGTGCTATTCTTACCCGGACACCCCACGGGGACCTAAATTGACATTAATGAATGATGTGAACACAAAACATTTGATGAGTACCTAATACTTATGTTTTTATTTCGAATAAATATATATTCTATTTCACTTCCACTACTAAGACGACACGTAGGAAGTACCTACCTACGTTAAAATCACAGAACACTATTACTCAAGAGGTTAAAATCCATCCAGCCATTTAGGCCGCAGAGCGTCTTAAAGAACCAGACATACTACACAGTCAATAAAAACAATATTAAAGTAAAAAAACTTACAAATATGACTGCGAGTTACTCGTCTTGCTTGTACACATACATTAAGATGATTATAAATATGCCACCTCAAAATATCAAAAAATTAAATGATATTTAGATTCTATGTTTCCAGCTGGCTAACCGATTGTAAATATACTTTAAATCTAAATATTTTGGATTATTTATCGTGTCGAAAACGCGTGAATTTTTAATTTTTCTATACACACTTGGCCAGAACATCAATCACACGTTACCACTTCCATTTTCTACTAAGTAAGTTTTATAATTTGGAAACACAACACATACTGCACCGAAAACAATCGTTATCAATCGTATAATAAAAAAATATAGAATAAAAACCAATAAAAAATGGATGTCATTATGAAATCTTGAAGTTTGAACAAACTAGGTATTTTATAATTTGTAGTATTTTTCATTCATCGAGCACCCATTCTTGCATCCCGATCCCGTTCGATGCATTGGGCTGAGATTGAGCTGCTATTGGTCAACATTTCTTTAGTCCTTCCTCCAAGGTCGTCATTGCTGCCGAGAGCACCCGAGCAGACCCGAGCACACCCGAGAGGCACTGTCTATTTTTGCATGGTGTGCGTGACATTTTATACTGTTGGAATCGTCGGCGTGCCTACTGGTGTGTGTAAGTTTGTTAGAAAAAAAATCTGTGAATGTGTGGGAATTAAGAGTTTTGATCTTAAAATCTTAAAATTTTGATTAGCGGACCTCGCGGTTTGGCGCGCGGGAAATTTAAATCTCCGCGTACCTAGGAACTAGGAATAGTTTAATGCCCGTTTTTCGCGAGCTTTTACTTATTTATAATGATGAAATAATTCAAAACAAAATGTTATTGAGCGGATAAATTATTTTTGTTATCATGTATTGTTCCGGAAATCACAGGGTAGGCAAACACTTTTTGCCTACATGGACCTATATGGACTGCACGCCACTGCGAATCATCCTTGGTAGGAAGCGCTGTTCTTTTGCAAGGATTTGTGGTTTGTCAAATCTAATGTTCATAGACTGCATACTTCGTATAGCGTCGATGTTTAACGTAAGCTATAATTTCTTTTACACGTTGAAACATTTAGGGATTTTTTATACTTTCTGCATTTTCTTCGAAATTGTATCAACGATTAGCAAAAAGAATGAGACCTCTACTCAGCACCGTTAAAGAAGACTGCGTGGCCGCGCGGTTCTCCATTGGTCGACTGCGCGGCTATGGCATTTAAGTCCCGTGGTTCATAAAGTAAATACATACACATTTGGGGGTTTTTTATACTTTCTGCATTTCCTTCGAAATCATATCAGCGATTAGCAAAAAGACTGAGACTTCTACTGAACACCGTTTTGAGAGCTACGTGGCCACGCGGTTCGCCATTAGTTGACCGCGCGGCCGTGGCATTTAAGTCCCGTAGGTCGTAAAATTTAAACATTTAGGGGATTTTTATACTTTCTGCATTTCCTTCGAAATCGTATCAGTGATTAGCAAAAAGAATGAGACCTCTACTGAGCCCCGTTTATGAGAGCTGCGTGGCCGCGCAGTTCTCCATCGGTCGACTGGGCGGCCACGGTTATGTTTTCATAACTCTCTGAATATTGCGTCTGCGTATTTGCGACCTTCATCGTTAGTGTTTAGCAAATTCCTTCGAAATATTGACGTAGTCGTTTTTTTTTATCAACACTGTGACTGAGCAGTCGAAACGGACACCATTTTCGGTTGTTATTTGAGTCAAATATTAAGTACCTACTTTTATTACATATTTAAGACGAGAATTGAGTAGGTACTGAGCGTGCTGTATTAATATTTCCTTTGTTCAACCAGTCACATGGTATAATTATCTATATCATACCAGTTTGATAATATTCCCTTTGATCTATAGATGGTAGGTACCTTTGACGGTTTGATTACACCGACTATGTAATATGCCAAGTATAATAGGTACCTACTGTATATATATAGAACGACAAGCCTGTTGGTCTGGCTGGTTGGCTGGTTGGCATAGTGGTAAGACACCCTCCTTCGGAGTCGCTGGACGTTCGGAGTGTGGGCCCTTAGGACGTCCATTGAGTACGGCGGCGACTCCGAGGAGGACGGCGGCGGGGTTGCGACCCCCGTCCCCGTGAGAAACTTATCAGGTTCCCGGGGGGCTACAATGCGCCCCCCGGCGGGGTCCCCCTGGTGCAGACCAAGATTTCCCACGCGTCAAAAAAAAAATAGTGGTAAGGCACCCTGGCCACTGCCCAATATGCCGTTGGTTCGATTCCCACCTCGTGTCTGGGTGTCTATTTAAGTATTTAACCACCATAGAAAGGAAGCGTTGCCATAATCCTCATGCTCGTCTTGCGGTTCGCAGTCTATAGGTGGTAGGTAATCAAATAGAAAGACGCTGCTGCCCGTCTTTTTGTTTTCCCTTAGACCTTGTTCAGATTGGGCGAATTACGCGCATGTGCATACGCGCGAGAGAATTCTTGATAGCGTTCACATAACGCGGACTACGCGCGTAAGAATATGGGCCGGTTTCAGTCATCAAAATGTATTTGGACGAAGCCAATATTATAATTTCACTGACAAATTCGTCCACTCGCGCTTAGTAACGCGCGTATACTGAACGCAACAAGGAGCTTTGAGTATCTCGACTCGCGCGCACTACGCGCGTACAGCGAGCGAGTCGAGATTCCGACGTATGACTCGCGTATTACGCGCGAGTGATATATCTCGCGCGTATTATGTGAACGGATTCACTGTACTCTATGGAACTCGTCTACGCGCGTAGTACGCGCGTATGCACTCTGAGTTGCCTCTTACGGAAACCCAAAGGGTGGAGATGGGGGGTGCTATTGTTACCCAGACATCCCACGGGTAATTTACATATTTTATTTATGTAACCTTATTATGCGCGACGCCGCACGCCGGAGGTAAAAATACATTTTTTTTTATTTGCAAACTATCAAAAGATTTGACAAATGTTTGCGAGTTAACTCATCGGAAATATTCTGAGAGCCATTGTTCATAATTAGTCACACATTTTTGGCTCGAAATAGACTTTTAGCTGACATCAGACATTTTAATAGTGTTATTAATCTGTATTAATCGCCAATTTTGACCGGGAATTTTTTAATTACGCCATTTCTTTGCATATTCGGATGACCATTAAAATTTCGGGAAGCCATTAAAATTGTCATTAGCACTGGTGAATTGGCAACGTAGCTTTACAGTTAATAGCCTGCTTGTAGAACTTAGTTCATGATGATTGAAATGTAATTTATGAAGATGTATCTGTTGTTGTCCTGGAACCGCAATTAATATCGTTCTAAGGTTTCATATCTAAAAGGTAAACGAACCCTTATGGTGAGACTTCGCCTGTCTGTCTGTTACATCTATGTATTTCAGGATCGCGATTTGAAACTTGGAATAGTTTTAGATCTTACTTACCACATGAGAATGTAGAGTATGAAAAAAAAATCCTTTCCTTTTTAATTCTTTTACTTACACATTGAAATCAAACTATTTTTACGGATTTAAAGCTAATTAATTACGGATTTTTTTAAAGCATTCGGAACGTCAGGATAGTAAAGTCTAAAATAAACCGCGATAAAATCGGTAAAAGTAGTTTTTCCTTTTAGTTTTTTTTAATGTGAGCCGAAATGGGTCATCACCATTTTAAATTGAGACTATTATATGGAGTGGGGTATCTTATGAAAGGTCTTTATTTGTACATCTTAAAACCGATTTTTATTTTGGTTTATGTCACGTAGTTTATGGCTGATAATAAAAAAAAATATATAATTTTTACATTTTTTAAATTTTAATTTATTTAATTTTTAATTGTGTAAATATTTTTCTGAGTTGATTTTATTTATTGTAAAAATATTTAATTGCTCACCTGCTAATATGTGCCACAGCCCGAATCACTTCTACTCTGAATACACACTTACGCAAACAATAACAAACAAACGCAATCTCATTACACAAACTCCAATCAGCTTTAGTGCTCAAGAAAAAATCCCATTAATCAAATTATGTACACCAACCGTGTCTTCCGTGAGTCCCAATTAGCCAATATAAGCAATGGCCAGAATCATCTGACCTCCCCTTAAATAGCCAACCCGTAAAATCAGAAGTGGGATAGAATACTCGAAACTTTCAGAGAGGTCTCGTTGAAATGGTTTTATTGGTAAATCAGGGTAGTAGTGGGATAACATCAATTACTTGTGTTTAGTATAATAGCTGACAGTAATTTGGCTCAGGTTGATGAAATACAGAACCATGTTAGATATAATTTATTTAGGGATTCGTGAAAGGATGTAATGAGATTAAGAAATGAACGGCTCTGTGATTGGGGTTACCCCACAAGGTATTATATGGCTTACCGCCATCGCAGCCGCTGGAGTTGTTTACCGCACAAGGAATTATGTGGCTTACCGCCATAAGACTGAAGTTTAATTTTGACTAAATCTGGAGTGCTTACGAAGTGTGGTGTCTACAAAACCAGGACTATGTGTATGAATGTCGAGATGTGAAAATTTGTAAGAACAGGCCGGTGTAGTAGCTACGCAAGGTTCTCTGCTCACCGCAGAATATTGAAGAAAATAAAAATATAAATGTTTTAGACCATACTTAAATAGAGCAAGCAGTACAGCAAGTCAGTACACTCTTACGTGGTGAACGTTTCTTCTGCCCGGACTAAGATGGGACTAAGCGATTTGAGGTAGTAACAAAAAACACCGCAAAGGCGTGTGTCTTGACACACCCCTTAGCTGCTAGGCTGCTCGTACGCGGGTGCTGCTTGGGAGTACTACTTGTGGTCCGACTACTATCCCTATTTTTTTTTCTCTCTTGTTTTATCTTGCGAACAGCAGGACACACTGTCGCTGATGCTAACCTAATAGGAACAAGACAAACACTGTTTAAAAAAATGACAAGCCCGCTGAGTTTCTTGCCGGATCTTCTCAGTTGAGGCTGCGTTGTGATCAGGTGGTAACTTTTGAAAAAAAATTACCGTTCTAAATGTGCTAGCGTTTAATTTGAATTTAAATTTGGATTAGGTGTTGAACGATCCCTCAGTGTTTTGTCTTCTTTCTTCCCTGTAACTAATGTTTTGAGTGATGTCTGGCAGTGCAATGCAGATATCCCTGGGTTGCGTGTTGCTTACCATCAGGCGAATACCCTCCTTTAGGTGAACTGTTAGTTTACTGTCTCTTGTAGCTGGAGAACCCCAAAATATAACGAGATTTGATTACTTCAGAGAGGTTAAAAAAATATTTGCCATCAATATTTCGAGTCGACCTAACCAAACAAGAAATAATAGGTAACAAACAAAGGGTAACAATCATGGTTGTTTGTTCAACAAATATACAGTCCAACAACAATGGTTGTTTTATGGGATTTTATGAACCGTTACTAGTTCACTGAACTACTCGGGGTAATAGTGTTATTACACATTCACGCAAATATTTTTTTCGGTCTTAATGTGTTTGTCTATTACATAAGACCATCCCGTAGCCGCAGTAGTCAGGTACCCGTGGGGTGACTGGGTAAAAATAACATCCTCCTTTCTCCTCTTGGGTGTCCGTAACGGGCGACTAAGGGAAAACAAGTGATAAGTTTTTAAAACTAAAACCCGACTACGGATAAAATCGCAGTCTAATAATGTGATATTATATAGCCTATAACCAGCGGACAATCAAGACGCTTCTAACGACACCCTACTTGTCAAATTATGTTAAGTAGATTAGAAGATATGCGGGAACAGATGAACATACATACATACATTCTTGTTAAAATCATAACCCTCCCTCCGTTCCGTAGTCGGGTAACAAGTCGACGGGCAGCAGCGTCTTCCTATTGGATTACCTATACTGCGATCCCCAAGACCAAGCGTCAAGTGTGGGGATTATGGCAACCTCGACCTTCCAAGGAGAAGGCCTTTGTTCAGCCTTTGTTTTTCACCTGCTGATGATGAACGTATCAGGCAAAAAAAAACTCTATGTATGAATGAATACGAAGCAATTTCCCCTAAAGACCATTCCGTCTGCGTGCTACGACCGGGTTGTCAAAAATTCACGATACGGACCATTCCGGTCCCGTGTACACGGAAGTTGCCTTTAGTGTATAGATGGTATGTGATATTCCCAGTCACGGACTGCTTCCATTATCAGCTGCTTTTCTCTATCTAACAAAAAAATCTCTCTAACATAACAATGATTATGGGACATGTGGAATTATTATCCACTAAAAACCCCTTGCCTGTTGCATCAATACATACATGAGTCGCCTTCGAGATAAGACCTGGGCTTTGCGGTGTGATCTGTACCAGGAACCCCTCAGTGCCTTGCCCGTGAGCCCGCCACCGGGGGCCGCATTATGGCCCCCCGGAAACCTGACAAAGAGCTCATGGGAAGGGTCGTAAATCTGCCGCCGTAATCGATACACGTTTAGGAAATGTCTCAGCCAACGAGTAGCTGTGTCATGAAACTGTTCATGGCCTTGGGTTTCAGTCTCATTTAATAATAATATAATATAACTAGCTGACCCGGCAAACGTTGTTTTGCCATATAAAAAATGGCTATTAAAAAATAAGGGTTGATCGTAGAAGGGTGAAAATTGGGGATTGTATGTATTTTTGTATGTTGTATCATAAAAAAAATAGAAATTAAAAACGTTGTCTAAAAAATAAAATAAAAAATTTAGGGGTGGACTACCCCTAACATTTAGGGGGATGAAAAATAGATGTTGGCCGATTCTCATAGATACCGGATAAGCACAAAAAATTTCATCAAAATCGGTCAAGCCGTTTTGGAGGAGTATGGCAACGAAAACTGTGACACGAGAATTTTATATCTTAGAAGATATTCTGGGACAATCCACACATAGTCATCCGATCCCAAATTAGGCAGAGCCTGTACTATGGAAACCAGACAACTGATACTAATACTTATAATACTTTTTTTTTGTAAATACATACATATATAGATAAAACACCCAGACACTTGGTGGGAATCGAACCCACGACCCATTGGTCAGCGGCCAGTGCGTCTAACCACTAGGCCAACAGGCCCGTCGAGTCTAAGATTTCATTAAAACTCAATATTTAAAGAATTCTGCACATATTATACAGACTGTATACGACAAGTCTTCACTTAAGCAGCTGCACAAAGTTACTGAAGCTTGAAACAGCGGAGTACTTATAAATTGTTGAGCATACTCTTAGCGTAAAGCTACTTCGCGGTATTACATTTAATATTCAAGAAATTAGCTTGTTCAAATCATTAACTACTTTCTATGATGAAATATGGTGGGTTTTTATTTTTTCTATATTTTTAATAGCAGCCCTTGTTTTTATCCCACCGTTGGGCACGGGCCTCCCCTCAAGATGAGGGGGCTTAGGCCATAGTCCACCACGCTGTCCAAGTGCGGGTTGGCGGACTTCACACGTCATTTGAAAGCTAGTTAGGCTTTCTCAGACATGCACGTTTCCTCACGATCGATGTTTTCCTTCGCCTATAAAATAAGTACCCACCCAAACAAGAAGAGGGTCAGCAAAACAACGGCGACTCCCTTCTAAGGGCACGCTTGGCGCCTTGAGGATCGCAGTATAGGTGGTAGGTTCTGTCATCATCCAATCCCAAATTAGGCAGAGCCTGTACTATGGAAACCAGACAACTGATACTAATACTTATATACATTTCTTTTTTGTAAATACATACTTAAATAGATAAATAACACCCAGACACTTGGTGGTGGTTCTTGTTTCCCTTAGTCACCTCTTACGACACCCAAGGGTAGGAGACGGAAAAAATATATTTTTTATGAAACTGAATGAGGAAACGCCCAGGGCCCATAGCCAGTCGCGTATGTCACTTGGTACAGAGACATTTAATTGACTTTCTAACTTTCTATAACCGGGGTTCGAATTTACGCCACCTTGGAAAACAAGGTGGCGTAAGTTCGCACCTCTGATTTCTTTAATGAATCATGTGCGAATCGTCTTCGTGCGATTGTTACTAGCTTTCGGTGAAGGAAAACCTCGTGAGGAAACCTACATGCCTGAGAAAGCGTAACTAGCTTCTGACTGACGTGTGAAGTCTGCCAACCCGCACTTGGCCAGCGTGGTGGACTATGGCCCAGTGGGACCAAAACAAGGGCCGTTAAACAAATATCGCTACGATTACGGCATGATTCCCAGACGATATAACTCGTATATCTATCTGGAATTGGCAGGAAACCGGTCGCAGCTTTCGCCCAAGACACGAAAGCCCTACAAGTGTACAAATAGAACATAGCTATTGGTTAATTGATTTATAGCTCAGCTTAGATATGATTTGCGCCCGAATAGAACCGAGAAACGGCAGCGTAGGGTCAACAGAATAAAATACACCTATTTTTGTTATCACGGGAAATCTTTCAATAGGTCGCCGGGACCCTTTGGGGAATCAATCGGAATATGTATAATTATTATTAGTTAAAGTGCTTTGTGTCTTGCCTGACGAGGCACTGCTTAACAGCAGAAGGTAAATGTTAAACGTGAGCCACTGTGATTTTGGATCGGTCATGCTCGCCATCGAAAAGTCTTTGCTTGTGGCGGCTTCGTGTGGCGGGTCACCCCCTTCCCTCCAATATGGTTGAGGGGAGTGATGGCTGCTGCTCGAGTCAACTCGTGCGCGGGTGCTGCTTGGGGGGACTGGTCCGACTACTATCCCTTTGGCATTTTAGTTTTTAGTTTGTTGTATTTTCGTCGTATTTTTTATTTTTATTTGATATTTTGAACGGCAGGATACACTGTCGCTGGTGCTGATTTAATTGTAAAAAGACAAACTTTGCTTTAAAAAAAAATGTGAAAAAATGACAAGCCCGCTGAGTTTCTTGCCGGATCTTCTCAGTTGAGGCCGCGTTGTGATCCGGTGGTAGCTTTTAAAAAATGACCATTCAAAAGTGCTAGCGTTAAGCCTATTTGAAATAATAAAAAAAATTTGAATCTTTGAATCTTGAATCTTGAATCTTTGAATCTTTGAATTACCCACTAAAAACCCCGCGACTGTCGCATAGGCACATAAGCAAAAGATACGATACCTACTAAGAAATTGATGATTCAAAGTGGCATAGAACTAATTGATACTAACGAATGATATGTGATTTTATGATTATAGAAAATTTGTTTGAATATTTGGATAATTTACTTATTAGCAGGTATTTTTGATTGTTTTGATGCGATTATTTAATAAAATTCAAACGAAGTTACACTGTCAATGCTTCCGTGGGTGGTGTGTTACTGATTCAAGTTGTGTTAAGTATCTCACCTGTTTCCGCCGCTGACAGAGCGCCTATAACTTACCTACCACTTTTTACTTATCATACCATTGCACATAAGGGATAATACCTGGGCTCTCTGGTGGGATCTGTACCAGGTACCCCTTCAGTGCCTTGCCTTTGAGCCCCAAGGCGGTCGGGTGCATTATAGCCTCCCGGCAATCTATCACGGTGCTCGCGGGGCGAGGGTCGCAGTCCCACCGCTATCCTCCTCGGAGTCGTTGCCGTACTCGACAGTGCCTTTGAAATTGGAATGCAGCGATGTTTACACACTGTTGCTTGGCGGCACAATATCTAACCTATCTGGGCGGTCTCGTGTAAGGGTACCTAAGTAGTAGGTCCAGAACAGCAGGGCTATAGCGTATCTTTAGCCACCCAAGTGACTATCAAGCTTCAGTTGTCCACCAAACTTTGATATCAACTGAAAGTGTTTTAGTATTGATATATATTGGTATTGGTATTTATTTTTTACCCGTGGGGTGCCGGGTTAGAATTGCACCCCCCCCCCCCCCCATCTCCTCTCGTTGGGTGTCGTAAGAGGCGACTAAGCGAGAACGGGGAAGACGGGCAGCAGCGTCTTTCTTTTGTATTTATCTTCCACCTATACTGAGATCCCGAAGCCGCATGCCAAGCGTGGGGATTATGGCAACCCCTCCCTTATAAGGGGGACGCCTTATGTTCAGCAGTGGACGTGTTTCGGCTACTGATGATGATGATGATGATAATTGAAAAAAAGTGAAAAAATGACAAGCCCGCTGAGTTTCTTGCCGGATCTTCTCAGTTGAGGCCGCGTTGTGATCCGGTGGTAGCTTTTAAAAAATTACCATTCAAAAGTGCTAGCGTTAAGCCTATTTGAAATAAAGATTTTTGAGTTTGAGTTTGAATTTATTGGTCACTCAAGTTAGGCAATACTGAATGAATCATTTGGCAGCTGTTTGATGGTCACTTGCATTATGTGATCTTCACTTTAGTTTTCCAACGAATACGTAATAGGGGGCTGGTCTAGTTATCACTAAGTTGAACTTAAAAATTAGTTTAGTAGCACTTAATCACACTGCTTTCACATTTTCCTGATAATTAGCGTGAAAGCCTATAATTTTAATTTGCACCATTTGTCAGATTGCAGACACGCTGGACAATAAATGATGGTGTTAAAAAAACAAGACTAATGGAGGTCCAGAGAACGATTCAATTGTCCCGGGCAATATATCATTGTTATTTACAGCCCTGTGATAAACTTCACCCGGAGTTGATATTATCCGGATTGGAAATGCCCGGGTATATCTCGGCTCACTGGCTCCGTATTTGGTGAGGGCTTAAAATAATATTTTTTTACGCTTCCTAAAAAAATGTTTTTTTTAGGCCCATATTATGTTAGTAATAACAATCTTCTATACTATAATAAAACTCAAACAGCACTTTTTCTGTACATTGAATATTGGTGAGAGGGAACAAGTTGGGAGAAGAGAGAGGAGGGAGAGGGTTCAGAGAGGACAACGGGGAGAGGAAGAGGGGAAGTGTGACGGGGACCGAAGCGGAAGGGGAGAGAAAGAGCATAGAATTAGATTTTTCTTATAAGAGAGAGAGAGAGAGATAAATCAAGGGAGTAGGGAGAAAAGGGGAGCAAAATGTAATTAAAGTGCGGGCGGAGCTACGCGGGTCAGCTAGTTTCTTGTATAAATCTAAGATAAATCTCGTTGTACATACAAAAGCTGGCAAAGCATGACTGTTATTTTTAAAATTAAAATTATTTCAAATATATGTAGTATGAACGGTCAATTTTTTTTTAAAAGCTACCACCGAATCACTACGCGGCCTTAACTGAAAAGATCCGGTAGGAAACTCAGTGGGCTTGACATAATTTTTTTTGTTACATTTATATAGTATATTTTATTATACGTATATAAACTACTTAGGCTATAGGACGTGAATAAAAGCCGACAGCACATTGGAAGCATCCTTCAATTTCCATCATACATATTCGAGCAATGATATTAAGTAAATACTTAGAAAATCAATCTACATCGAAATATGAAAAGATTATTGAACATCTTTTTAAGGGATGATCAAAGAGATTACAATATCTTCATACGGCTCTGAAATAGATACGATAAGTACAGGTACCTAATCCTAATAGATTACCTACTCCGTCAATCATTGGAAACCTTTTTTAATATTACTAGACTAGAAGCTTTAAATAAAAATACTACTTTGGCAGTGCGATAATTCAGGGACTGTCATCTATACTATAATAAAACTCAAAGAGCACTTTTTCTGTACATTTAATATTTTTCCAAAATTTCTATGTGGGCATACTATACTATCGACATAGAGGCCAAAACAATTTTTTTTGGAACTATTGTCTGTCTGTCTGTCTGTCTGTCTGTCTGTCTGTCGTTCTGTTTGTCCAGGTATCATTTGAAAACCCGTGGATGGATTTTGATAGGACTTTCACTGATGTGTTGTGTAGAAGTCTAGGTATAAATTGGTATATAAAACATCACGCTATGTTTCATAGGGGCTAAGCAGTGAAACATTACTTGCACATATTACCACGTAATTTCCTTTGTATGTGAATAGGGTAATTATAGACTGATCAGTTAAACATTAAGATATCTATTATTACGCTATATACAATAGGGACTGAGCAGACATTTAGTTTGCATAAGATATGGCAGTGGCGAAGGGTCAATTTTTGTAAGGGGTAAGCCGGTCCGGTACACCCAGGAAATTTTCATTAGATGTCTGTATTGTTCTAAGTACTTTACTGATAGCAATATGACATTATATTGTAGTGTGTACTCGAAATGTATGTATACTTACCTATGTAATATGTGCGTAATATATAAGCATGTTTATTGGTAATAAATACACAGTTATTATTCAGCAGTCAGATCGTTTTATTCATCTCAGCTTCTAACCTTTACATGGCGATCCTGCCATGTTTGGGATGAAGTGTCGGGTCGCGCTCTGGTCGCGCGCGTGTAAGCCGCTACCATAAGTATTGCGCTGCGCGCTACAATTCGGTAAACTTATACGCGCAAATTATACCGTCTGTGAAACCGCGTCATAATTTTGAACTATTCTATTCAAGAAATATGTGTAACTCGAATACGCCAAATCGTGAAGAAGTGACGATAAACCAAAATGGCATCGGGGCAGCGAATACGGCCGGCGCGGAACAACTACAATTTCATATATCAGCAATCAGTACCGTCATGATGATTATACTGGGATTGCTTTTGATATTAGCGGTATATTTAGCCTTTAAATGTTACAAGAAGTGCCACCAGACGTGGACAAATGAGCAGATAATACTTCAAAATTTGAGGAGGTCATTTACTCGACGAGAAGTAAGAAATAACACCGGGTGTTCTGCGTGCGCATCCAGCCAAAGGTCTTCAGATGCGGGAGTGTCGTTCATATCCAAAGCAAGAGAGTGACAGACTATAAAAGACTTGGAAAGTGTTAGTTCTTTGCCCGCGCTCAAACGTAAAGTTTTGTAAGTTTAGCAAGTTTTTTTTATTATGAACCCATTACGTTATTCAGTATAATTAATGTTTTTAATACATTCTATTTTTATTAATGTTAAGCTAACTAAGTAAGTTGTATTGCGTAATTGCATTTCATATCATGGTTGATGATCTTAAGAATATATTTGAAAGATTAAGGTTAATTAAAGAAAATTTAATAAAGTTGTCCTATGAAAAAAGAACGCCAGATCGGCTGACGGAAAAGTTAAGTGAAGGAAATGTTTTGTATGATAAGTATAAGATTTTAATTTCTAGTATTCATGATCAAATAAAAACGGAAAAGATAACTGGAGAAAGTTTGTCATTAATTCAATGTTATAGTGATAAAATTAAGGAATTATATTTAGACATAAAAGATTTTTGTAGTAAAACACATAAACGTATAACCGATAGTAGTAGTAGTAAGGCATTTGGTTCAACATCGGATAGTGAAAAAATAGCAAAAATGGAGTTTGATTTAAAAACAGCTTTGAGTTTGTTACCAGTCATGAATAATGAGGAATCGACGACTAGACAATTAATAGATGGTATTGATTATTACAGCTCTATTTTAAATAATCAGAAATATCAATTGAATTTGATAAATTTTGTTTTAAAAAGCCGCATATCGCAAGCTGCAAAGTTAAAACTTAATTCTAGTTATACATCTGTAGATGCATTGTTAGACGATATGCGTACGATACTTTTACCCAAAAAGAGTCCTGTTGCATTGCAAAATAAGTTACAAACTTTGCGACAAGACCATAGATCTATTAATGATTATGGTAAAGAGTTAACGGAAATATTTATGGATTTGACTATTGCACAAGCTGCTGGCAAAACCGAAAATTTGAAAATTTTACAGCCTTTAAACGAGAAACAAGCTGTTAAACGTTTTGCCGACGGGTTGCGCAATAGACGACTCAGCGCAATAATAGCCGCCCGTAACTTTGATTCATTAAAAGATGCGGTACAGGCAGCGATAGATGAAGAAATTGCATTGCCGTCAACGTCATCGGATATTTTAGCTATGAATTTTAAGACTAATAAAAGATTTTCAGGAAGTACAAGAGGTACAGTCAGTCAGTTCCGAGGGGTTTCTGCCTATAATAATTATAGCAGACCAACTACCACCCAGCGTAGTACTACATTCTACAGGGGTCGTGGTCGTGCATACCAGAGTTATGGACGAGGTCAGTCAACATCGTACCGAGGTAGGTACCCTAATTTTAATAATAGGTATAATAATTCCAGAGGATACCAAAGGTCACGCCCAAGCGGAAATATTCGTGTCTTAAATAATGAACCAACGGAAAATAAACCATCAGATGGGCAGTTAAAATTTTTTCGTGAATAATGGTTTCATTTGTGCAAGCGACAGTACTTGTTGCGTTGATTTATACGTAGATAGATATAGCTACTCATTTCTGATCGACACGGGAGCCACCGTTTGTGCGATTAAATATAAACATGTTATAGAATTGAATATACCTATACACAACGAGCGTATAAAGATAAACGGGATCGGAGGTACAATAGAAGCCATAGGATATGTTTATTTAAATCTTAGTAGTTGTTATGATTCATCGGAGCATTTATGTAATCATAAGTTTTATGTTTTCCATACCTTACCTTGTAAGGCACATGCTATTCTGGGGCAAGATATTCTGTCGAAATATAATGCTATTTTAAACCTTAATAGTTCAACTTTGACACTTAATAACTCGGATAAATGCATAATTTTACCTTTAAAATCACAAGATAAAGGGAATACGCATTGTTTTACTTTGCCGCCAAGATCGGAATCAATACATTACGTTCAAACTGAATTAACTGAAGAATGCCTTGTTTGTTCGTCCGAACTACAAGATGGAATTTTTATTGCTAGCGTGTTAGTCAAACCCTTGCATGGAATGATACCAATTTTAATCTTAAATACGAGTGAAAGTGAGGTGAAAATCCAAGATATTAAGCCAACTATACATAATATTAGCGAATACGACTTATGTTCTTTTAATAAATGTGAAAATGCGAATGCGGATCGTGTGAAAAAATTATTAGGTTTATTAAATTTGAAACATTTGAACGATGAAGAACAAATATCGATTGAAAATATTTGTGCAAAATTTTCGGATAAATTTTTATTGCCGGGTGACAAATTAACTACAACGAATGTCTACAAACATCGTATTAATTTAAAGCCTAATGTTCAGCCGGTGTATACTAAACCTTATAGGATTCCATATACACAAAAAAATGAGGTAAACAAACAAATTAGTAACATGTTACGAGAAGGCATTATTGAGCCATGTCAAAGTGAATGGTCAAGCCCAATTTTATTAGTTCCTAAAAAATTGGATAATTCAGGAAATAAAAAATGGAGATTGGTAATTGATTACCGAAAATTAAACAACAGCATACAAGATGACAAATTTCCTCTTCCAAATATAACCGAAATATTAGATTCGCTTTCGGGATCTATTTATTTTTCTACTCTTGACCTTTCAAACAGTTATTATCAATGTGACCTTGATCCTGATAGTCGTAAATATACAGCATTTTGTGCAGGACAATTTCGTGTTTCAGATAATGCTAAAAATGATAAAAAATGTACTGCGTCCACTTCAGGTCAGTTCCAAATGACTAGGATGCCCATGGGGTTGAAAACAAGCCCTAACTCTTTTTCAAAATTGATGACCATTGCAATGTCCGGTTTAGCATACGAAAAATGTCTCATATATTTAGATGATCTTATTATTTTTGGAAAATCTTTAGAATGTCATAATAAAAATCTTATTGATGTTTTTAATAGGTTACGACAGGTAAATTTAAAATTAAATCCACATAAATGTAATTTTCTTAAAAAAGATATTTTATATTTAGGACATGTCATTTCGGGTGAAGGAGTTTTACCCGACCCAGGAAAAATTGAGGTATTAAAAAATTGGCCTGTTCCGGATAATTTGGAACAATTAGTTAGATTTGTTGCATTTGCCAACTATTATAGAAAATTTATTAAAAATTTCGCATACATTGTTCAACCTTTAACTCGGTTAACAAAGAAAAATACACCTTTTATATGGGATGAAAAATGCCAAACGTCATTTTGTACATTAAAATCTTTAATATCCTCTCCTCCAATATTACAATATCCCGACTTTTCGGAAAATAATAAATTTATATTGCAAACCGACGCTTCACAAAATTCATTAGGTGCGGTTTTATGTAATTCTAATAAAAAACCAATAGCGTTTGCAAGCAGGAATTTAAACAAAGCGGAACTCAACTATCCCACAGTAGAAAAAGAGCTGTTGGCGATAGTATGGGCAGTAAAACATTTCCGCCCTTATTTGTATGGTAGGACTTTTGTAATTCAAACGGATCATAAACCACTTATTTATTTATTTGGCATGCGAGATCCGTCAAGTCGCCTTATAAAATTTAGACTTTTACTCGAAGAATATAATTTTATTGTAGAATATGTAAAAGGATCGGATAATATAGCAGCCGATGCAATGTCACGCCTGCCAATCACATCAATTGAATTAAAGCAAATGCAAGAAAGTATTATTAGCGTTATGACGCGAGCACAACGAAAAAAAGCCATTAATTCTCAGAATTCTCCGAGTGCTATAGTTCCCACCAACGATCGGCCTGCGCAACCGAAAGTTGTGGAAATTCATAGTAGACCGAGGATATCTGTAGAACTGAAATTTATAGATTATAATAACTTAAACTATTTACGTCAGAGTAATGAGATAGACGTAGAAAATAATATATTTTGTTTTTCGTCGTCAAGAATGACATTATTTATAAATCCAGTAGCCCAATCACAACTGACGCCAGCCGCTTTTGTGAGGGAGCTGAGAATTTTTTGTGAAAAAATAAACGTGCACGAATTAATTTTTATAAGAAGTAATATTTATAATGATTTTATAGAAAAATTAGTAAAGGAAATACAGAAATATACTGATTGGTCCGGACCACGATTGTGTATTTTAAATAATATAAAAAGAATTGAAAGTAAAAACGACCGAAAAGTAATATTGAATGATTTTCATCTTTTACCAACAAGTGGCCACGCTGGTGTAAGACGAATGTATAAAAATATCAAGAAATATTACTTTTGGCCGGGTCTTGAAAGGGATGTACAGGAATTTATTAAAAAATGTGACAAATGTCAAAAACAAAAGCATAATTCGCATTATGTTAAGGAACCCTTAGTTATTACAACCACTGCCAATACGGCGATGGAAAAAGTTTTCCTTGATGTCGTAGGTCCTTTGGACAGAGACGACTATAACTATTCGTATATCCTAACTATACAATGTGAACTAAGTAAATATGTCGAAGCATATCCTATGATTACGAAAAGTTCTGTAGAAATAGCTAAAAATTTCGTTAACAATTATATTCTTAGATACGGAATACCAGATAGAGTTGCAACCGACAGGGGGACTGAATTTTTATCATCTGTTTTTAAAGAAACGTGTAAATTATTGCAAATAACCACGTTACAGTCTACTGCGTACCATCACCAGACTATTGGGTCATTGGAGAACACTCACAAAAGTCTAGGTAATTTCTTGCGAATTCAAACTGACAACCATCCGGGGTCATGGAGTACATGGTTACCCTTTTGGTGTTTCTCTTACAACACGTCTGTTCATAGTGCTACTAAATTTACGCCATTTGAATTAATATTCGGTAAAAAATGCAATATACCATCTAATTTGACTCAAAATAACGTAGATCCACTTTATAATTATGACAATTATCCCTTAGAGTTAAAATATAGATTGCAAACATCTTATAGAGAAGCATATCAAAATTTGCAACATAGCAAATTGCTAAGAAAACAAAAGCATGATCGTAATTGTAATCCTATTACATATAAGGAAAACGACTTGGTACTCGTGAAAAACGAGACTGGAAACAAACTCCAATGTATTTATAACGGACCATATTTAGTTATCAAAGATGTTTCGCCAAATGTTGAAATATTAAAGGATGGTAAAAAAGATTTAGTTCATAAGAATAGAACGAAATTATATAATCCATAATTTTTATTATTATTTTTTACAAATGTATATCATTTATTCATAAATATTGTAAACTTTGTTTTAATCGTTACTTAAGTAAGTAAATACTTAATAGTTTTTTTTTTATGTAAGTATAGAAATGTACTACAACAATAATTGTATAACTTTATAGAAATGTGTCTATTACTAGCGTACTATTATTGTCAGTGTAATAGATAATTAGGTATAAGTACTTATGATATCATTATTTTGTTTTTTTTTAGTTATTAAATAAAATAATCTTGTATAATTATTTTATTTTTTTTCTTTCGGGGAAGGTGTAGTGTGTACTCGAAATGTATGTATACTTACCTATGTAATATGTGCGTAATATATAAGCATGTTTATTGGTAATAAATACACAGTTATTATTCAGCAGTCAGATCGTTTTATTCATCTCAGCTTCTAACCTTTACAATATCTTTGAAAAGTTAAAATCTGTCGTTCATGAAATTTTAATGAAACTCCAAGTCCAGGTAGTGTATAGGTATTGTATCACAGTCGCTACGCGAAACATTAAGAACTTTCATTATCGAATATCATTAGACAGTAATTTACGATGTTAGCGTGATTTACAATTATGAACAGCGCCATCTATCGGTGAAATTGAACATACAATCACTATAGAACTTTAATCTAGCTAAATAAAATAAAGTCGTGTTAGTTACACTATTTATAACTCAGGAACGGCCTAACCAATTCGGCTGAAAATTGGTGGGGAGGTAGCTTAGAACCAGGAAACGGACATAGGATTTTTTATCCCGGTAGGTTAAGGTTAAGCAACGTTAGGTAAGGTCATTAAATAGATGGGTGAACCGATTTGTATGAAAAGTGCATATCGGGTAGGTCTGAGAATAGGTCATACAGTATATTTCATACCGCTAGGTTAAGGTTAAACAACATAAGGCAAGGTCATTAAATAGATGGGTGAACCGATTTGTATGAAATTTTGTGTGCATATCGGGGAGGTCTGAGAATAGGTCATAAAGTATATTTAATGCCGCTGATACCATGATTGACGAGGATATATAGAACGAGAGGAGGGTGCAAGAGAGGAGAAAGAGGGAGAGGGGATTCGAGGAGGGGGTGATGGGGTGAGGGATCGGGGGTGTTAGGTGGAGTAAGGGGGGAGTGAGAAGGAGCAAGTTCGTAGAAGAGAGAGGTAGAGAGGGGACAACAGGGAGAGGAAGTGGGGGAGTGTGACGGAAACCGAAGCGGGAGGGGAAAGAGAGAGGAGAGAAAGAGCATATAATTAGATTTTTTTTATAAGAGAGAGAGAGATATGGAGAGAGATAAATCTAGGGAGGAGTGAGAAAATGGGAGCAAAATGTAATAAAAGCGCGGGTGGAGCTACGCGGGTCAGCTAGTTATTAAAATAAGGTTTAAATAATTTAAACTTGTAAAATATGGATTTCATTCGTTTACAATAATGTGTCAATGAATGTATTATACTTATACCAATTTAGGATTACCTGCTGAAAAGCATCTGAAAACATACATAAGTTTATTCTGTAGTTAGATACTATTTAACTACTTGATACAT
Source organism: Furcula furcula (assembly GCA_911728495.1). Classification (NCBI taxonomy): domain Eukaryota; kingdom Metazoa; phylum Arthropoda; class Insecta; order Lepidoptera; family Notodontidae; genus Furcula; species Furcula furcula. Next base: position 2,797,968 of record OU452264.1, on the reverse strand, counting down.
TCGAAATCATCAAGAACATCACAATTGTCACGAATCATTTGGCAATGTTATTTACTGCTCTTTTATAAATTCACCCGGAGTGAAATATTAACCGGATTGGAGAAAACTCGGTGTGAAATATATCACGGGATTCATGGTTCCGTATTTTTTATAACCCTCCAGTAACACCAATACGATTTCTAAGCTAAGCCTGGAGTTACAGTAGTCACTAGTGAAGATATCGAGATTTGATCCGGGAAAATGCTTAATTGCTTTTTTAACTCTACGTATCTAAAAATAAAATTAAAATCTACCCGTGGTGTGTCCGGGTAAGAATAGCACCCACCCATCTCCTCCCGTTGGGTGTTCGTAAGAGGCGACTAAGGGAAAACAAGAAGACAGTCAGCAGCGTCTTTCTATTGAATTAACTATCACCTAGCCACACCTGCCAAACGTGAGGATTATGGCAACCCCTCCCTTCTAAGGGGGAGGCCTTTGTTCAGCAGTGGACTATTTCGGCTGTTGATGATAATGAAGCAATTTTACGACGAAAGGAGCACGAGCCTTCATGGTAAACGACACAGCAGCCCATAGACAGTTGTAATGTAATTCCGATTGTTAGGGTTTGCAATTTTGTAGAGATTTATCGTAAATTATTTAATTCTTTATTTTCATTGTTTAATATTTTAATATACTGGCAACTACTTTTAGAGTACTGACAGAAGTAGAAGCTATTCAATTGATTCGTAGCGCCGGCCAATCACGGGGCCGCATTAAAGAGAACTGATGCGGGCTGTGATTGGTCGTTGTGAGACGTTTGGGGGTTTTGTGATGGTAGGGATTTTACCGATAAAACCATGGTTGGGAGCACAATGCGGGTATTCGAGTGTCAACTACGAGACTGTTAAGAGTTGGAAGTAACTGTGTATTGTGAATTTAATTTATCTAGTTTTTAGTTTGGAAACAGTGTGTTATAATAAAAGTGATTTATATTCTGTGATGATATCTTCTATTATTCTCCTCGGAGCAAGGTCGTCCTTATAGATCAGAAGTGGGATATCGCAACTAACTTCAAACAAAACGTAAGTACACGCCCAAATCTACAATTTTTAGACAAGAAGTGTTTTGAATTAAGTAATCTTTGTCTTTTGAATTAGTTTGAATTGATATTTATCTCTATGCGTTGTAGTTTTTCTATATCGGCTTGCTGCTTAAAATTTATTATCGTGCATTGTGATTTCTAAATGAAATGAAGGTACCCGCAATACCTGGAAAAATAAAAATGCTTAAATATTTTTAAAAGTACCTACCCTCTATTTTTATGTACAACGCTAATTGAGCAAATCAAACTGTTCGTATATTATATTTTGTATTTTCTCTGTAAGTGATTATCTTGTAATCTTTTGAGAAAATAAATGTCTTAAACCGTAGTATAATCCGCTATTTTCTGCAAATAAAAACAGAAGACGGTCAAGACGGAGAAGTTTCAATAGGTAGTCCAATGATTGACAGATACATCCATACCAATTGTATTCTTATAAAAAATACATAGGTATGTAACAGTTTCGGATAGCCTATAACTAATAATATAATTGGGAGATTGTATTCATTTCTTGCATGATATGGAATAATATGGAAGATGATAGCACTGCCTGTATTGTATCAAATTATAGCTGAAGTGCGCAGTATAGTGTCATATTGCAGTACTAGTAATGGTCTCGTCGGTTATTGTTGGGTGACCTGATACCAAAATATTCCTACAGCGTATGGCAGTGATTGTGTTAGGTAGATAGGTAGTAATTTTAGCTTGCCTATATAAAATGCTCTCTACTACTATTTACAAGCTACCGTCATAATACGATACACGTGTAAGTCTGTAGCATAATATTCACACAACCTTTTTGTTGCGAGTCGAGCGTGAGCTACGGAATGACGGCTGCGAGGATGACAAAGGTGGATCGGAATCAGCGTTAACAATCACGGCGGGACAACGACCGACGTGGAAGGAGGCATCGCAATCGGTCCGCTGACTGCCGGTAGCACAGAGCCACGTGTCGACGCGGGACAATCTAACAGGTCACGTAGTCCTTCATTTAAAAAAAGTGGTTTTCGATATTGTAAATGCGTTAGGGATGGTCTTGCAATCTTCCCAGGACGCAAAAACCGAGACTTAGATTTTGGATCCTTCAAATCACGCATGCATGCTTTGTTAAATTAATTATATTTGTTTAACAAGTGTGCATCGCTATACGGGAGGGTGATAGAACTATCACTGATTTTGGTATTTAGAAGTTCTAGGATCTGGCCGAGGTCTGGTAGTTCGATTCTATTGACCTGGTAAGAATGGCAAGAGAAATTACTGTTTGTTTTTCCTTTCGAGCAGAACATAGCCGGGTCTTATGTCTTGAAGTGGGGGGCTACTTAGGAGTCTTAGGACGAAGGAGTAGGTACGAGGTTTATTATGAAGAATTGACACACAATCAACGTGATATTGTAGGGAAAACGTGCGGTAGATTGTATTATTCGCAGATATAAGTATCGAACTTTGAGGTCTGGCTCTCTGGCATCGCGATGCTCATATCCTGATCAGCTCTTGCAATATCTTTGTGGCATTAAAGATCATCAGTCCTTTTTAAGATCGAACTCTCTTTACGAGCCAAAGTTGCTGACTGGTCCCCAGTATGAGTTCACCAGTATGAGTTCACCAGTATGAGTTCACCAGTATGAGTTCACCAGTATGCGTTCACCAGTATGCGTTCACCAGTATGCGTTCACCAGTATGCGTTCACCAGTATGAGTTCACCAGTATGCGTTCACCGGTATGCGTTCACCAGTATGAATTACTGGTGCTGTCCTTTTTCTATTAAAATGCATTGCAAAAAGCGACATGTATAGGTTTAATTAAGTCAGAATAGCCGAGCCGTTACTCAAAATTTATGAATGAAGTACGGAAAATAGGACTCTTCACGGCCTTTGTACCCTTTGGCAGTGACTCCACTTTAACGAATGGATATGTTGTACAAAAATTAGGACTTTGTCTAATCATCTCTCATCGGTTTTACAAAGGACAATGCCCATCTGTGCCCCATAAATGCCCAGATAAAGTAATTTATAAGATTGCTCTAATAAATAAAAACTAGAATTATGTTGTTAATTTTAAATCATATGAAGTACTAGATATAAAAAAAAATAATAAGACGTTATTGTTAACATTGCAGTACCAGTGTATCTAACCAAATTGTTTTCACATACATATTGACATTATACAATGGAGACAGACTAGATAATTCTAAATAACTGACATGTTTATCTGATAACATACAGATAAGTATATAAAAGAACACTGATCTGACTTAGCTTATGTGATGATCATGAAGTTCCTAGTGAAAAACTAATAGCAATGCTGTCTGTGAACGATAAAATGTAAAAAAAAACCAGTAGGAAGTTATCATGTTTAATGTCCAATATCTTTTGAACCGGTGCTATAAATAACATTAAATCTAGATATCATATAAATACTGTTAAAAAGTTATCTTATGACATAGAGTGCAATTTGGGCATTGCATTGCTGACTTTCAGCTCCATACTATGGGCATGGTCCTTTGTTAAGTCTGGGTATGTTATCACCTCAACTATGCATAGACGTTACTGCCCAAGTTGTACCAGGGGGTGGTGAATGCATGTAAGACAAGCCAGTGTTGATGCGGCTTCAGCGGAAGCGCACGAACATTAATCGCTTATAAAAACTTGACTCAGTTGCAATTTCTTGATGTAGGTAATAAATTCTCCTTAACCTGAGTTTGACAAATGAGTGAATGTTCCCTTACAGCTTGATCAGTCGATGTCTTTGGGTTGTACGGTGCAGCCACGGTATTGGCTGATTTATCTACCATTTAGTAGCAGTATTGAAAAAAAAACGCATTGCACCCGAATAGTACACATGAAAGAGAGTAGAAACAGTAATACATGTCTAAAGTACTCTTATCAAGCTAAGTGCGGACGTGTTGATGTTGTGATAGTACCATCATCAGCCATTTGTCGGATCTTGATAGATTTTGTATTTTGTCGTGAGAATAGTGCAATTTTCGGACAAGGCCATAACGGGACCACCGTCAAATGTAGTCACAATCACAGCATTATAATAATCAGGCTCGTTGGAAAAAAAAATGTGTCTGAAAATTAGCAACGTCTATTAGAAAATGTTGTATCCCGGAATAGTTAGCTCGTCTCAAACTAGTCTTAGTTTGCTTGTTCGTAAAAGGGATGGTTCATTTAGAATGTGCATTGATTATCGGCTGTTAACTTGAAATTATCTTATTCCTGTCATTGAAGACTAGATACTTCTACTTGCTGAACAGGCCTGTCATCGGTATTACCCGTAGTGCTGTTCTCTAAGCAGCAAGGGCTCGAGCTCGATGCTACGACAGTGGCTTCACGTTTTCGTGTTCAATAAATTTGCTTAAGCAGCACTACCGTCACGAGGGTTATGGTTTTCAGTGAAACTACTTAAGGTCTAATAGTTTAACGGTCAGCTCTACGTTGAGCAGAAATTCGATAGTGAGTACGGATCCCAGCAGCGTTAGGCTCTACGTCTAATTCGGTGCTGGCTCTACGTCTAGCATGCACTGCTACAATAAGTTGGGATGATAGCTGGGTTCCAATTTCTGAGCAGAGCAAGCATATCGTCGCTTACTATACTACATCACAGACTTTAGCAGAAGCGAAGAACCTCTACTCAGTTATAAAGTTTAGCTGTTATTTTCCTTCTGCAAAAGTTTAGGGTTATCTGCTAGGTACGGTATTTTAATAATTACCGGTCAGTGAACTGCATTCCACATTTCTGTACCGGTCTTAATTCTGAGAATCTCTAGTGGGTGGCTGTATGTGTAAACTTTGCAAGAGTTCGATTGTTCTGTAACATAGGACTGGTTCAAAAGTGGGTCATGTCGCCAAATAAGCTACCGCGAAATCCCGTAGCCGTCAATGACCAATTTCTGAGTGTAATAACAATATTTAATGACTACTGGTTGCACTGTCCAACTGGGAGACAAATCTGTAGGATCAAAAGTATTAACAGCGATTGTGATGAAAAGTGCCTAAATTACATAAATAATTACGTTTTAAAAGACTGTCAAGTATTTAGTTATTTACATGGTAATAAAAGCAGTATTCGATGGGTAGTTCTGTTGTCAAATATTAAGAAAAAGAAATTTGAATATTTTAGAATAAACTAAACTTGTCAAAATCTCCATTGTGAATAGCGAAAATAAAATGAACAATATATAATATTTTAACTTATTCTTTTTATTTTTGCCCTATAACCAACAGGTTATGGGCCCAGGATTGCTATAAATTAATAATTTGCTTATATTTTTAGGTTTCGCGCTCAACAAAGAAAATCTGTTAAGCGACGATCCACGGGGGCACCATTTCGTTGGAGATTGGATTTTTCGAGAAATCTTCGTGTGCCATGGCGTCGGCGGACGCGAGCACCTGTCGGCTCCCGGTAGAACGGCTGCGCGGGATCCGGGATTATAATTCATGGAAATTTGCACTCAAAATGATGTTAATCCACGAAGATTTGTACAGCCATGTTGAAAAGGAAGGTAAGCCGGGAGATAAGGGCGACATGAAGGCGCTTGCAAAAATTTGCCTGGCGGTCCAACCATCGGTATATACTCACGTTCGAAATGCTAAAACGGCGTATGAGGCATGGAATAACCTAAGCGCTGCTTTCGAGGACAAAGGGTTGTGCCGACGATTGAGCCTTCTTAGGAGCTTGTTTGCAATAAAGCTGAGTGATGAATGTATGAATATGGACGTATATTTATCAAAAATCACAGAAATCGCACAACAACTCAGCGACATAGGCGCTGGTCTTGATGATGACTTTGTTGCGGTTCTCATGTTAAATGGATTGCAATCAGAATTTGATCCCTTAATCATGACACTGGAGAACAACAATACCAGTCTGTCAAGTGAGTTGGTGAGAAGCAAATTGCTACAAGAAAGTCAACGGCGAAATGAAAAATCAGAGACAGTCACAGCACTGGTGGCTACGAAAAAAGTATTCAAATGCTTTAGATGCAAAAAAGCTGGTCACATGATGAGAAACTGCCCAGAGATGAAGAAAAAGTCACAGAGACCGCAGGTCAAGAAAGAAGAGGCCATCCTGACGGCGCTTTCAGTTGAGATGGACAGTGACTCCTGGTTCATTGACTCTGCGGCTAGTAATCATATGTCGAACAATAGGAATGCTTTTATTGATTTTGTTCAAATCAAGCCAGTAACGGTGAGCGTGGCAAATGGCGAGAGACTGTCAGCAGTAGGACAAGGTAACATACGGTTGGAGTTACAAGGCTGTGTAAAGACTGTAAGTGGGGTTTATTTTGTACCAAACCTTAAAGCGAATATACTTTCAGTTAGTGCAATGACTAGGAAAGGCTTTAAAGTTAAGTTTGATGCAAAATGTTGTAAAGTATTCAATGGCAATGTAGTGATAGCTACCGGGAGCATTGTAAATAATGTGTACCAACTTAACACAGTAAATACTTTTACATGTAATGCTTTGTCATCGTCTGATAGTGTCGTGCTTCCCTTGTCCGTATCCTCAAAGGGAGAGACGTCACAGGAGACAACAGAAATTCCAAGTACATCCAAGGTAGGACCGAAGGAGTCAGCTTTGAATGTCACGGCTGGAGGAAATGTTTCACAAGAAACATGGCATCGGAGGCTTGCTCATCTTAACTCCAGGAGCATGTATGTTTTGAAACAAGGTATGGTCACAGGTATTAATTATGATAATTATGATTTTAAGACGTGTGTACCTTGCGCTGAAGGAAAGCTGTCTAGGCTTCCATTTCCCAAAAAGTCCCAAAGTAGGTCCAATGAAGTCTTAGGATTGATACACAGTGATCTGTGCGGGCCTATGTCACAGAGTTCTTTAGGAGGAAGGAAATATTATATTACGTTTGTTGACGACTGTACACGAAAGACTTTTGTTTATTTTCTAAGAGCGAAAAGTGAAGTATTTGAAAAATTTAAAATATTTAAGTCTCTAGTAGAAAATCAAACAGGGAAAAAGATAAAAATTCTTCGTAGTGACAATGGTCGTGAATATGTAAATAATCAGTTTCAGGCCTTCCTGAGCCAGCACGGCATTATTCACCAAACTACAATCGCACATTCACCTTCTCAGAATGGAACCAGCGAGAGGGCGAACAGGACGATAATGGAGAAGGCAAGATGCATGCTGCAGGACGCTGGTCTGACCAAGCAGTTTTGGGCGGAGGCAGTCCAAACTGCTGTTTACATAAAGAATAGAACTCCAACGAAGGCTGTCATGGGAAGTACTCCAGAGGAGAAATGGAGTGGGAAAAAGGTAGATATAAGTCATTTAAGAATATTTGGTTGTGTGGCATATGCACTTCAATTTCAAAGAAAGAAATTGGATGCTAAAAGTAAGCCCTACATATTTGTAGGCTACTGTGAAGAGAGCAAGGGCTATAGGCTTATAGACCCAAAGCAGCCCACAACATGCATAAAGGCGAGAGATGTGGTTTTCTTTGAAAACAAATTCATTTCAGATAGTTCATTGAGTTGTAATAATATGTCATATGATGATAATCAATGTTTATTTGAGATGGTCCCAAGTACTGTCACAAATAACAGTACTGACACTGTGTCTCAACAATCTGTGTCCACGTCAGTGCCATTAGATAATGGGGAGCTTGCAGCTGCTCAGCCTGATGCAGAAAATAAATCTGATGACATATTAAATCAGTCATTGATACCACCAATTGCAAATCAGAGTGATAAACGGAGCAGAAGGCAAGAAATATATTTATCTAATGACACTGTACAGAGCTCAACCTCTTTTAGTTCAGATGATCGCTCGGATGTAACTTATGTTCCAGGAGAGTCCACCCTGCAAGTGGATGACTCAAGTGCTCCTGAGTTCACAAGTGCGAATGAAGATAGCGAGTCCGGCTTCATGTTGTTTGTATCTTGCTGTGAAGGTGATGAACCATTGACGGTGCAGCAGGCATTGAATGGTACAGATAGTAAACACTGGCGTAAAGCTATGCAAGATGAGTATGATTCATTTATTAAAAACAAATGCTGGACCCTGACTGACTTAAATCAAGGTAAAAAGGCTGTTAAGTGCAAGTGGATTTTCAAAAAGAAGAGAGGTCTTAGTGGAGAATTGTTGAAGTATAAAGCTCGTCTGGTCGCAAAAGGTTTCACTCAGAAATTCGGGATTGATTATCAAGAAACTTTTGCACCTGTGGTTCGATATTCTACGTTAAGGATGCTGTTCGCTATTTCTGCTGAATATAATTTAGAAATTGATCAGTTAGATGTGAAAACAGCGTTTTTGAATGGTAATCTTCGTGAAGAAGTATTTATGGAACAACCAGAAGGTTTTATCATAAAGGGACAGGAGAATAAGGTCTACAAACTGAATAAATCTGTCTATGGACTAAAACAGGCAGCAAAATGCTGGTATGACAAAGTGAACGAGGTTCTCACAGGAAAAATGCATTTTGAAAAGTCGTCTGTAGAGCCATGTGTTTATTTCAGGCGTCAGCGTGATAGGCTGGCTATATTGGCAATTTATGTCGATGATATACTTTTATTCACGTCTTCGGTTCATGAAAAGAAGGAAATTAAGGACCAGTTACGAAAAGAATTCGATATTAAAGACTTAGGTCTCGTAAATGAATTTCTTGGTATGAGAATCAGTAAAGAAGATGGGAAAGTAACTATTAATCAGCGTGATTACATAAATAGTGTTCTAAGTAGATTCAAGATGGAGAACTGTAAGCCAGTATGTACACCAATGGAAGTAGGTCTGAAACTTACAAGATCCGCAAAGAAATCAGAAAACTGTGAGTACAGAAATCTGATTGGCTGCCTCATGCACATAGCTGTTTGTACGCGGCCTGACATTGCGCACGCTGTGAGTTTCTTGAGCCAGTTTAATGAATATTATTCTGAAGAGCACTGGATCGCTGCTAAGCGCGTGCTCAGGTATTTAAAAGGCACCATTAATTTAGGTTTAATTTATGAAAAATCCGGTCTTGATGTTCATGGATATGTAGATGCTGATTGGGCAAGCTGTGAAGTAGACAGGAGATCGTATACGGGGTACATATTTAAAATTGGTAGCTCTGTTGTCTCCTGGGAGAGTCGAAAACAGAGAACAGTCGCTGTCTCTAGCACGGAAGCTGAGTACATGGGGCTTTCCGACGCTTGCAAAGAAGCATTGTTTATACGTAGTTTTCTTAAGGAATGTTTGCATTTAGATTATGTAACTACGTTGTTCAATGACAATCAGTCAGCACAAAAACTCTCTTTGAACTCATCGTTTCATGCACGAACCAAACATATTGATGTTAGGCATCATTTTATCAGAGAAATTATTAATAAGAATTTGATAAAAGTAGTGTACCTTTCTACTGATAAGATGCTTGCCGACATGATGACCAAACCATTATCAAAAGTGAAATTTGATATGTTTTTGCCACAGTTAGGTGTGAGATGTATAAAATAAAACGAATGTCTATTAGAACTATTTAGTATAATAGTTTGCCATTATTGTTTAGAAATTGACGTTATGCTGTGGTATCTGCTTGTTTATTACAAACATGTATGCTATGTATGTTACTCATAATTAGCTTAAGGGCAGGTATCTCATAATTATTGTAGTTTAGTTTAAGGGCAGGTGTTGTCAAATATTAAGAAAAAGAAATTTGAATATTTTAGAATAAACTAAACTTGTCAAAATCTCCATTGTGAATAGCGAAAATAAAATGAACAATATATAATATTTTAACTTATTCTTTTTATTTTTGCCCTATAACCAACAAGTTCCGAGGGGTGACAACTGTGCCGTATGAACCACGGCGACATTGAACATTTCAGTGTCAAAAGAAGACCTTAGAACAGACAATTCTGGTTCGTCAGTCAGAAAACAATGTTAAAATTAATATATTCATATCGTTTATTGCATTCCATAATATTTACAAGGTGGTTATTTATTAAATTGGTAGCTTAAAGCTAAGTATAATTATGGACCGTGTAGGGCTACAAAAAAAGTAAATAAAATTAAAATTATGGTACAATATCGTTGGTATATGTATAAACGTTTGCATAGAAGTCTCTTATTAAAAAAAAACATAATTTAAAAGCGAATGAGGGATTACTCCACAATATCGCAAAAACAAAAATAGTGGTGCCGTTTCATGATTTGTATGTTGACCACTTTAGGCCCTTCGTAAGATCTAAGTAAGGTTATACGCACCTACTTGTAGTTGTGGGTGTGTTTACTTGATTGATTATACCTGTCAAGAAAACAAACAATCTGTGTTCGTTTTTGAAGATTATAATTTACACAATTAGGGTCGATCAGGGGATCGCTTGGCAAGTGATCACTGTAGTTATTCTGCATCACATGCTTTCACAAGATTTGCTTTTGAAAAGGTTTAAACACTGTTTAGTCGGTGTTGATGGTTGTTGATTCAATCGTACTATCCTTGAATCGCTAAACGCACTAACATGATGAGAAAGATTGAGATAGGCTTTTGGGGAGGGTTCGCTGGATACTTAACAACGTTAAAATAAAACATAGGTGTATTCAGAGGTGTTATTTGGTGGCAGCATGAATGGGGTCAAAGCTCATTCTTAACGTGATACTTGATAGTCGATTAAAAACTCCTTAATAGCGGTCTGTTATTCGCAGTGGGGTTCAAGATAGGTAAGATAAGACAGAAATATAAACCCTGCATTAACAGTGATGGGCAAAGCAAAAAGCTTATGTCCATGTTTATAGAACCCTATCAAGACATTCATGTTTTGCGGTTTAGCCACATAAGTTCAATAGAAGTTCACGAAAATGAATCTAAAGCTAATGTAGTAGAATAGTAATGATGGTGATTTATTTGAATCCATAATTTTGTGTGTATAATTTGAGATGTTAAGAGTAATGTTGCTACAGAAGGTCTTTTGTATCTTTCCAGATAAATCGCAAGCAATCGATCGGTTTGTGCGCATCGACCCACTACGCCGTCGCAAGTAATCGATCGGCTTGTGCACGCCGTTGGTTTTAATCTGATTTCGAATTGGTAGTCGGGCGGTCATGCATGGTATCGAATCGATCGTGCCATGTTTTGATACGTTCGGTGCCACGATGGTGCGTCTCCACAAGTAATCGATCGGCTTGTGTGAGCCACCACAATGCATCGACCCACTGTGCGGTATCAAGTAATCGATCGGCTTGTGCCGCCAGTTGGTGTTTCGAATTGGTAGTCGGCCGGTCATGCATGGTATCGAATCGATCGTGCCATGTTTTGATACGTTCGGTGCCACGATGGTGCGTCTCCACAAGTAATCGATCGGCTTGTGTGAGCCACCACGATGCATTGTGCCACTGTCCGGTATCAAATAATCGATCGGCTTGTATATCCGCCAGTCGGTGTCTATATTATTTTGAAATGGTAGTTGGGCAGTCCTCATGGACTCGATTCGATCCCAATGCCATTAAGTAGTCTCACCTGCGCCGTGTGAAGCAATCGATCGGCTTGCGCTGGTGTGCCAGTCACCAGTCTTTCGTAGACCTGAGTAAGTCCATATATGTACATATTGATATTTCGATGTGGTTTCGATTCGTTGTCTAATAAATTAGAATAGAAATACAAGTGTACAGTTTTCCTAACGGCAATTATTGATATATGTACATATTGATATTTCAATGTGGTTTCGATTCGTTGTCTAATAAATTAGAATAGAATGGATAACTAGATGTTTACAATATTATACAAGTATACAGTTTTCCTAACAGCAATTATATTGATGATACATTTGTTTTTAATAAAATAAAAGGAATGGAATTAATTATCTAATTAACTAACGAAGTTTATTGTAATGTAAAATATTTAAATGATGTAAATAAAATAAAAATAAAACAGGTTTTAAACTATAGTTTTGTACAAATTGTTGATGTTTAATTGATTGTATTAGAATGTTTTGTAATGGTTATAGTATTTGGGGACTTTCGTGCTGCTGACCATGTACTCGATACCGATTGTTAGGGTTTCCACCTGGGTCGTGTGCGGGGACGCACACGTCGTCAGGATGGTCGATTGTTAGGGTTTCCAATTTTGTAGAGATTTATCGTAAATTATTTAATTCTTTATTTTCATTGTTTAATATTTTAATATACTGGCAACTACTTTTAGAGTACTGACAGAAGTAAAGCTATTCAATTGATTCGTAGCGCCGGCCAATCACGGGGCCGCATTAAAGAGAACTGATGCGGGCTGTGATTGGTCGTTGTGAGACGTTTGGGGGTTTTGTGATGGTAGGGATTTTACCGATAAAACAATGGTTGGGAGCACAATGCGGGTATTCGAGTGTCAACCGCGAGACTGTTAAGAGTTGGAAGTAACTGTGTATTGTGAATTTAATTTATCTAGTTTTTAGTTTGGAAACAGTGTGTTATAATAAAAGTGATTTATATTCTGTGATGATATCTTCTATTATGCTCCTCGGAGCAAGGTCGTCCTTATACGATATTTATTGAGAAAGTATTTCTTTTATGATGACTCAAGCAAGACGTCCGCCTGTCCCGACTCTTGAGACATTCGCTATCAAGTCTCTTGATAATTTCACCAGTTATAGCACCCTTCACACCGGAACACAGTAATGTTTACCCACTGCTGCTTGGGGGCAGAATATCTACTGCTGTAACTACTTGGACTGCCCACAAGCGTAGTAAAGAAAACTTAAATTGCAGTAAAATAATGCTGCGCTGCGCCAGATTTATTTTTGGCGCAGCAACATGCTGTGGCAGCATCCTTTTTGACCCCACACAACTTCTATATTTCTTTTACCTTTTTGTTAATTTTTATTTCTTTATTTTTTTTTTTTAAATTTATGTATACACAATAACATTAAAGGGAAACGCAAATATGGGAAAGTATAGTACAAAGACACCTACCTCACCGATTTTATTATTGTGTGTGTCAAAAAGGTACTTAAATATATTTTCTTTCTTTTCTTTTAAAATACAGGGTAATACCGACTGGTCTCTAGTTAAAAGTAATTTGGACGTAGTTACAAGTTTTATAGCCAAAATTATCGCTGTTCCCCGCCACCCACGAGTTACTAAAAATAAACCTTTTTGTTTTATTACCCAGTCCATTACTCGGGTATTGAAAGGAGCGTAAGTCAGCCTCTTAAACTCATGTATCAAGATATCTAAAAGAATGTCACAATCCCCTTCGGGGTCAGACTACTTTATTTGTCAAGTCACGAGAGACCCGAATATAAAAATAGCGTTTAATTTTGTTTTTAGAACGTTATCGGATCAGTCTAATAAAAAACTCACTAGGTAATGACGATTCACTTGATCTAGTGGTTGGACTTGGACTATGGCAGCTACGCAATAAGTCATGGGTTCGATTCCCAGTCCGATTCCAGTTAGGAGTGGGCGTTGAATGAACAAACTGTTTTTTTTAACGTAAACTAATACTATTTTACTGTCAACCAATAAACTAGTCTAATGATAGACTAGTGCAGTTGATCGTAAACGACATTAGACGTCTAACGTCAACTACAAAATTTCGACAACGGTATAAACTTGTAGTCACTGATTCTTCTAACTTTTAATATGTATTGTGATGAGAAAATAAATGAATTATATTAAACTACTCTAAATTTAGACTGTTTTATAAAACGTTTATCGCCCACGATAAATTAGTCGTGGGCGATAAACGGTCTCGTTTCGTCGACGGCAAATGCGATCAGATGACCGTTTGTGGATTTTCGCAGTATAAAAAAAAACTTCTTATTAAAAAATGGCACCACTTTTTATGATTCAGGACTAGACTGTGTTTAATGACATGAAACGCTTCCAGTTGCGCGGACGCACACGCATACATGCTCATCCGATGCATGGGTCATCTTACTTTCCAGACAATCAGGTAGGTAGTAGGTCACTACTGGAGGTGGGCGTTGAACGAACAAACTGGTTTTGTCGACTGGTTTTTGTCCTCAACGAATACAGTTTGCTGTCTAACGATAAACTAGTCTAATGATAGACTACTTTATCGGTGAACTTGATGCAATACGTAACGTACGTACGTACGTAGTTTGTGAACTTTTCTTCAACAGTATAAACTAGTCTAAACAATAGATTGTTTTATAAACTACTAGCTGACCCACGCAGCTCCGCCCGCGCTGTGTTTACGTTAACTAAACTTTCAATAATATACATTCGCATAGAATACAAAACCTCCTTTTTTAAAGTCGGTTAAAAACTTGGATCCTCTTTGAACTTGCCCTGCAAAGCACGGAGACGTTTAGTTCAAATGGCGTTAAACGGTCACCCATCTATTTAATGACCTTATCTAACGTTGCTTAACCTGATCGATTTCCAAACATTGTTAACAACTGTCTATGAGTGTTCCCTTACAAATATTTATTATAATTATAATGAAAAATTGTTAAAATCGGAGCAAGCGTATAACCAAGTACACATTTTGACTTTAGTCCCCTCTCCCAAAGGAACCGTGCCGAATGTCGGGATAAAAAGTATCCTATGTTCTACCTCGGAGTATTAACTCAAATCATGCCAAGTTTCGTTTCAATCCATCCAGTAGTTTTGGCGTGATGCTCAGCCGAGATACAGACAGACAGACAGACAGACAAAAAAAAAATACATATTTGGCTTTAGTATAGAATGCCCTCCAAACATAATTTTCAAAATATCTTCAATGTACAGAATTGGACCTGTTACAGTTTTATTATAAGTATAGATATATTCTTTGACGATAAACGGTCTCGTTTCGTCGACAGTAAACGCGTTAATGACCTATCACTACGACCTATATTCTGCTGGCCAATAAAGAATACCTACATAAAGTTGATGCTCTACATGAGATTTGAATACACATCATCATTATCAGCAGCCGAAAGACACTCCCCACTCCCCTGCTTAACAAAGGCCTCCCCCTTAGAAGGGAGGGGCTGCTATAATTCCCACGCTCGGCAGGCGTGGAACATGAATAGATATAGATATACATACAAATATTACATACATACCTACTCAATACGTATGTATTGAGTAGTAAGGAGCCCACAATGTTTTTCAAGAATACGAGTATGTATGTATGTGGTCTCTAACGGCTGGCCTTTTAGAGAAGTTCAGAGTCACACAACGAGCCATGGAGAGAGCTATGCTCGGAGTTTCTTTGCGCGACAGAATCCGAAATGTGGAGATTCGCCGAAGAACTAAGGTCACCGACATAGCTCTCAGAATCTGCAAGTTGAAGTGGCAATGGGCAGGCCACATCGCTCGAAGAATCGATAACCGTTGGGGAAGAAAGGTTCTCGAGTGGCGATCACGAACCGGAAGACGCAGCGTAGGCAGGCCTCCCACTAGGTGGACAGACGACATTGTGCGCATCGCAGGTAACCGGTGGATGCAAATAGCCAACTGTCGTTCATTGTGGCGTTCTAAGGGGGAGGCCTATGTTCAGCAGTGGACGTCTTCCGGCTGATGATGATGTATGTATGTATGTGTATGTATATACATACTCGTATTCTTGAAAAACATTGTGGGTTCCTTGTGCAAGGTACCACCGCAGTGTCAGATATTCTGCCGCCAAGCAGCAGTGTGTAAACATTGCTGTGTTCCGACATGAAGGACACTGTAGCTGGTGAAATGACCGGACATAATGACGTAATGTCTAATGTCTTAAGGGTCGGCAACGCGCTAGTAATTCTTCTAATGTTGCTAGCGTCTCACCCTTGCTTGCCACCTTGGTAGTATAAAAAAAACATAGCCCTCCAAAGGTAGTCGGGCGAAATCCAAATTATTGGTTACTCTACGATTTAATAGTTCTACATCGGTTCTAATTTGGGATCTCTAAAAGACTGCTATGTGACTGGATTCCGCACGCAATTTGTGTACGTCCCAAATATTTGGAGAGTCAGCGCTGGGCCTTCCAATCTCGATGGACCACTTGGAATTCCTTTGAAAAAGGTTGTAAATGTATCGATATATCGATAATGCCAAGTAATGGGGCTTAATGCTTTTAGGAGATAGCAACATGGGAACGAATGATAAGCAAGTTAATAGAATGTTTCTTTAGAATGTATTTTGTAAGTTAAAAATTTGTTTTTTTAAGATATCATAATAAGGTTAAGCATTTAGTTTTTTTGGTCAATACCCTATTGCAAAGCACTCCTACTTTCTATTGAAGCTAGAAGACAATTACAAGACAATTTTTCGGTACATTTTTTTTTTAAATATTTCTTTCCTTTTTCCAATTTCTCTTCTGGCCCTGCTAAAAGAGATTTCTTTAGAAATAATCTATGGTTATGTAGTTTTATCCCTAAATTCACATATATTTATATTTATTGCAGACACACATTACAAAAAATCGTAATCTTGGTTAACAATGCCACTAGTCATATTAATGCACTAAGAATGAATCCCTGCCGCAAACTAGGAGAACCTGTGTCTTGGGAAGCAGTTTCGCCATAAGATACATTATAACATGGTAAAATGATTACGTCTCTGTATTTACACTCATCTATGCTGTGTGCGCGCGCGCACGTGTGTGTGTGTTTGTGTGTGTGTGTGTGCGTGTGTGTGTGTGGGTGAGTGGGAGGGTGCGTGAGTGTGGGTGTTATGGTGGTAATAAGTGATTGGATGATTCAATGGCGTAAGTATTATAATGTTGTATGAAGGATAAGAAACCACAACAAGTTTACACAACAAAGGTAAGTAAATCCTCTGTTTTAGTATAGTCTAGTGAACAAAGCCAGCTAGTAACTTTGAATTTATTTTCCTGTCTGTTTAGAGTTACAATCCCAATAGACTTATTAGTTCTGTTATAAATATGTGGACTAAGAGCGTAGTACTGACGTCTGGCAAATGTCGTTTTATGTGGGACTACGGGACAAACAAAGGCCTTACTGCGTTTATTAGGATTAGGTAGGGGCACATACATTTTAATATCTGTGTAAGTATACATAAATAAATAAAACCGGCGACTAAACGTCTTGGGCATCAAACTCATCACACCAACACGTTTTGGGCATCAAACTCATCACACCAACACGTTTTGGGCATCAAACTCATCACACCAACACGTTTTGGGCATCAAACTCATCACACTAACACGTTTTGGGCATCATACTTATCACACCAACACCTTTTCGTCATCAGTGGCCGAAAGACGTCCACTTCTGAACAACAGCCTACCACTTAGAAGGGAGGGGTTGCCATAATCCCCACGCTTACCATGCGTCTTGGTGATCAAAGTATTGGCGGTACCGTACATACATCGATATACTATACCAACAAGATTTGCTGTCACGACCCGAAAAGTGGTCACGAAAATAAGAGCTAAATAAGAGCTACGGAGACGGCTGTCGCTCAATTGTCTGCAATTATTATTGAACCTTATTTTATAGTATGTAAGTTATCTTTTTATATGAACATATTATTGTTTTGCGTGTACGTGTATAGTTGTAACCGCGACCACATTTTCGATGTCATTTTGTTCGTGACAGCTAATCTTGTTGGTATAGTATATCGATGCGTACATATGTAATTCACCTATATACCTACCAATGTGCATAAAGTATAAGTAAGTATAAATAATTCAATAAAAAGCTTATACTTTTTTGTCGGTAGTTAATTATACGAAACGAATAAAAGAAACATCAGCGCGTTGATAAAATCACCTGATTTCCAATCTGCAAAACGTTTCCGTGATAAATATCCGTGTATTTACATGTAAAAATATCCTTTACAAATTCACTTCAATATTGGATTTCCCGTTATTTGGGCCCTTAGGGGTGTAGCGTGTATTGGCAGGGTTACTTCGTGACATACGGGATTTAATCTTGACGAGCAACACAAATGAGGAATACTTTTTCGAACCAGCGGCAGCGGGTCCAAAAGGCCACTTTCGGTAATTCATAATATGAGTCAAAGTACACTGATGTAATAACTAAACTCAATGATAAGAACTATATAAATACATATAAAAAGTATTTTAATTCTGTAATACTGCTATCAATGCAATAATTACAATTTAAATATTTAAACAAAAAATAATTTATATGTTATGCAAAACGCAACATCCCGTATCAAGCTACACACTACGGACAGAAGCCCGGCCGTGCCGTCTTACCTGGAACCGGTTTCGCGTCAATAGTTCGCGTACGCGTTGGGAAGCCATAACAATTAGTTTATAACTATTATTTTATTATTTTATAGACAGCTTAACTATAAGTTTAAAAAAAAATGTTATACGAGTACCTTTTGTTTGGTATCCAGACAAACCCGACTTAGGGTTTTTGAGATACTTTTTGTAATAAACTGATATGTACCCTTTTTAATATGAATAAAGAAAAAAAAAAAAAAAAAAAAAATCAGTCAAAAATATTTTCTCTCTATGAATGGTCAATTTTTTAAAAGCTACTACCGGATCACTGAAAAGATCTGGCAAGAAACTCAGCGGGCATGTCATTTTTACACTTTTTCTAAACATTGTTTGTCTTGTTACAATTGGATCAACATCAGCGATAGTGTATACTGTCGTTCGAAAGATAAAACAAGAGAGAAAAGAAAAAAAACATATGACAAAATTACAATAAACTAAAAAGCCAAAGGGATAGTAGTCGGACCGGTCCCCCCAAGCAGCACCCGCGCACGAGTTAACTCGAGCAGCAGCTATCACTCCCCTCAACGATATTAGAGGGAAGAGGGTGACCCGTAGTAAGTGAGTAAATTATGGTTTAATTTTTATTCGTATGGCAGTATTAATTAACACCAAATATGAATCTGCTAATAAATGAATCGCCGCCTTCCTCCTCGGAGGAGACGCTGTACTCAGTGGACGTCCTAAGCCCCATACCTTGTAAAGATTTTTGGACATTTTTATTTCTGTCGCTATTTTTACGATCAGAATTAAGTTTCAAATTCCCCGGTCACAGGTAAAACCGTATCCTTAACGACTGCACCAGTTACAGCGGTAGCCATTATTGTAGTTATATTTACGCTCATTCTAGCACCGTGTGAATAAAGTCTCTAGTAACAAACACATTTTAATAAGTCCCGTGTTCAATGCAAACTTTGGATTCAGTTCCCGTCTCAACTTTACAAACTTGCACTTGTATCCACAGTGTTGTTTACTTAGAAAGATACGCGATTTGTTTGTGAAAGTTTAAAGATGAAATACAACGCCCACACTCGGCCTGTATGAGTTAAAGATTGCAACAACAGATCGAAGAAACAAGATTGAGGATGCATCATGCATTTTTTTTAATTATAAAAAAATTGCCAGCCAGTTGTGTAATTGCTGTGGGGAAAACATACACATTTTTTATTTTTTTGTGTTAAAGATTTTGGCTTGTTTAAAGATACCTACCTAAAAAACCTAAAACCTAACAAAGAACCTAAAAAAGTTAATACATATAATTATGAAGAAATAATTATTATACCTACTGCAGATCAAAAGTTGGCTTTTCAAAATTTGCTCGGAAACGTTCACGAACTTGATGTGGCGAATTGTGATGTCACTCCGTAATAAGACGATACAGCTTGTCATGGCCACAGATAATATATTATTCAAAGAGCTGATGGGTGGTGACGTCACGTTATGTTTGAAATTACGTTTCAATTTACGTAACTAAAAGGAAATATTATGTAAAGATAATAATAATAATAAGATCTTGGGACAATCCACACACGGCCATCCGATCCCAAACTAGGCAGAGCCTGTACTATGGAAACCAGACAACTGATACTAATACTTATATACTTTTTTTTGTAAATACATACTTAAATAGATAAACAACACCCAGACATATAACAGACAGATATATAACATTTTGGAATAAATATTTTGGTAATGCACTTTTTCTACTACTATTATTGAATTACAGACTTGGACACTCACGAAATCACACACTAAAAAGTTAGAAACCTGCCAGACCGCAATGAAGTGGATTATGCTCAATATACGAAAAATTCGCAGAATAATAAACAAAACAATTAGAAAACGTACGAAAATAGATGACGTAACAAAACGCTAATGGAAATTAAAGTGGACTTGGACGGGCCACATATTAATAGGTGTAGACACAGTTATGGAACAAATTCGAAGGTGGGAAGATGACATAAAGGCAATAGCAGGGAAAACATGGACTAGGACAGTGCTAAATAGATTAGAATGGAAAGTAATGGAGAAGGCCTTTGGCAAAATTGGACAAACAGACCAAGTTGTCGATGTCGACTTACTGAAATTATGTCAACTAATTATGATATTATTGTATTAGTCTGAATAAAGGCTTATATTATTATTATTATATTATTGAATTATAATTACTTATTATAATTTTCATGCATGTTCCCTTTTTGTTAAACAATGTCATAGAAGGTCAGTCCATATGAAGATGGTTTAGTTTCATGTGAACTGAAGCTCTCGGAAAGCACAAAAAATGTTGGTCCCAGTTGTTGTAATATAGACATCAGTAGTTAAGCAGGTCACTTTTTGAAGAACTCTTGCACCATGCTGGCTACTAACCTAATGACTAACAAAAAAAAACTCCAAAGTGGCGTTAATTGGCTGTTTGTAAAGTGGACATACTTCCTCAGTTAGTATGCTCCTATGCAAGGATTTTAATTATACATCTACTACATAACTTTCATTGATTGTGGTTTGACTTACAAGACGTTTGATTAAATTACATTTGCAGATTTCATTCCCATTCGTCTATTCACTGAAGTTTGTAGTGGTAATTCTTGCGAACATTGTGGGGAAGTAAACTTATGCAGAAACTTTAACGTGCTTGCAGAATATGATTTAATCGGTCTAGCTAGACTCTAGCCGACTCTAGCTAGCTTTTGTGTAGAAATAGAAATTTTTATGCATACTTATATTTGCTTAACGTAATTGTTTGTTTATCTTATGGTTAGTGGCCAACCTGGTGTCAGAGTTGTCAAACTGCCCTTAGTCCTCTGACTTAGCTTAACGACTGCTGCCTAGATGACAGTAGCCGGGACCGACTTTTAACGTGCTCTCCGAAGCACGGTGACGGTCAGTTTAAATGCCACTAAATGGTCATCCATCTAAGGGCTGACCTTGCCTGACGTTGCTTTACCGAACAGTGGTTACAAAGGGCTATGAGCGTCTCCGTTAACGTAATTAAATACGTATGTTTTTTGACAGAAAAAAAAGAGGGAACGAATAATTTATTTGTGACAGCAAAAATCAAATAGAACCAAAAAATAGCAAAAGATAAAAAAACACATACAATACACATACTTTAACAAAAATATTGCGTCGCAAAATGGTTCCAAAATGCTGGTGGTATACATAGCCAGCGCTGATCTTCCGGTGGAACCATTAAATAGGTGCCATTGCGGACAAGTTACAATAGTTTTTCTAGTTTTCTAATGAAAAACACAGTTAAAAAAGAAAAATACGAAGAAAAATACTCTAATATGTGACAACACTTATTACTGTGTGTCATAATTTACCTTAGTCGAAAAAATAAATATCCTTGTTTCGTTAAGTGTCACAGACACAATGTGGCCATATTCGTGTGATTCACAGATAATAAAAACATGGAAACCAAACATATTATCATCTCAAAGGCTGGTTACTACTGAGTAGCGAGAACATCGCTACTAGAAAAAAATTAACAACGATAATACTTTTACTGCCGAATCTACAAACATTAATTAGTCAATGATCTGATGGACTGGGAGACTGGTCCGACTACTATCCCTTTGGCCTTTTAGTTTGTTGTAATTTTTGTCGTAATTTATTGTTTTCTTCTTTTCTCCCTTGCTTTATGTTTCGAACGGCAGGATACACTATAGCTAATGTCGATCGATTCACGACAGGCCCGCTGAGTTTCTTGCCGGATCTTCTCAGTTGAGGCCGCGTTGTGATCCGGTGATAGCTTTTAAACAATTCAAAAGTGCTAGCGTTAAGCCTATTTGAAATAAAGATTTTTGAGTTTGAGTTTGATCATTAATACATTTTTTGAAATTTTATTGTTTCGACACTCTAACTGCCGCAATCACAAACCCCAATTAACTTTATGGAAATGGTCTCCTGATAGTTGATCGCAGGTTTATAGTGATCGGGTACTGTTCGTAGTATTATGTATCGGTATACAACACTGTACTTAACTGTGGTCACTGGTCTGTCAGGGATAGGTGTCCTTTATCCACTGTTGGATGCACTGTAGGCCATATCCAAGCAGGAAAATAACTTAGTCCACACGAAGGCACAATAAGATATATTGTACAAACACAAGATAGATACAGTACACAGTTCAGTAGAAATCACACACAATAGAAGGAGAAGATAAATTACAATAAAATAAGCAATAGCACAGGAGATAAACAATAATTAAGATAATTAAAGCGACTCTTAATACAGCAGTATGCGCGGTGCAATACGGAATGTTAAGTCTTGTTGAGTTACATCTACCCGCAATTGGTAGATGTGCGCGAACGGTTCTGCTGTTAAGGTGTGATTCCACTGCACCATAACCAACTATGGTGGTGTAAAGGTTTGTGGAAATATGTAATGATGTTATAGTGCTGTAAATAAATACTTTATGTGTGTGTGTGTGTATATAATATTATATAAATGTTTGTGTATAATAAATAATTATAAATAATAATATATATGTGTAAAATGTAGTGTTTGTATTGTGAATAGAAGAATGAGTGTAATATTATATGGGAGTAGCCCACAACTTTAATTCTAATTAAGTCAGTCAACTTCCAGTGTCGAAATAATCCGTTTTCAAAAAATGAATTAACCATAATTAACTTTAATTGACGTTTGTAGGTTTCGCAGTAAGCCCATTAATACATAATACGCAGGTAGTGAGTAGAGATAATAATTATCTCGTGTTTAATAATGGAAATTATTCATAAACGATTCCGACAGTCAAAATAAATAGATATTAAAAAGTGACTTGATTAGAATTAAAGTTAATTGTGGTTTATTAGTGTGGCAGTGAAACTTTCGCATTTGGTCGCGGCAAACGCGTTACTTTGTCAAGCGGTGATTATCTAGACTAGTCGACTTTGGGTGTTTTCCTAACAAGATTTAGAATTAATCTGGCTGTGATGTTACTGACAAGCGTTTCACTCTATCACAAAACCGGAAAATGACCTCCACTAAACCGGAAGCGGTGACAGTAATAAATTGACTTACCCCTTCAATAGATATGGGGTGCGAGAGTATCATCCAATTTTGTTTTCCACCTCTTGATAAGTCGGGATTATTGACTTTGAAGCTCTTCTACGTAAGTACCTGTTAAAAGCTGTGGTTTACCCCTCTTTAGCAAAAAATATTAGATTACTAGCTGAACCGCTCAGCTCCGCCGCGTTTTTCATCAATTGTTTTATGCACTTATATTTATAAAAGAATGTCGTGTTAGTTATACTATTTATAACTCAAAAACGGCTGAACCGATTTGGCTGAAAATTGGTGGGGTGGTAGCTTAGAAACAGTAAACGGACATAGGATACTTTTTATCGCGTTAGTTTAAGGTTAAACAACGTTAGGTAGGGTCGTTAAATAGATCCGCGAGTGGTTCGGGAGTCCGCTCAGTGGCGCGTCCCCCGGGTGGCGGATAGGGGAGCTCTCTGAGTGGAGAGTCCGACTTGCGTAAGCGGTTGGCGTGGACCAAATCCTGAGGGTCGAGGCGCCCCTGACTTCGGTGGAAGCGGCTCATGTGTTCCCACCTTCTTGTCCTTTTCCTTATCCTCCTTCCTTATTCCTTCCTTTCCTCTCCTGGGGGTCCGGTGGAGACAACCACTTGCAAAAATCGTGGTGGGGGCGCCGAACTGCTGTTTGACCGATTAGGACACGTCGGTTGAGCGGCAGCGAGGCGCGGGGGGGTTGTAGGGCGAAAGGCCACGTAGGGCGGGGGCGCCGCTGCCGCTGTTCCCGATGGGGATCGACGTCGGTTGAGCGCGGTGGTGGTGCAGGGGGGAGTCGGGCCGCCGGGGTATGGGACCCGGCAGACGGCAGTACCTGGGGTATGGGACCTGGTAGCTCAGTGCAATTGGGGGGGTAGGGCCGAAAGGCTTCAGGGTGTGTTGTCACTGTGGTCGCCCTTGGTACTTCTCTGCTGAGCAGAGTGGACTGGAGGGCACCACATGTGACACCGGGGGGGCGCGCCTGCGAAGGCTCCGGCTTGGCCATTTTGGCCGAGCTGTGTGGTGGGTTTGGCGCAAGCCGAACGGCCGCTGGCGGGAACCGGATGAAGTACTACGTACGTTCCCGGGGGCCCACCACTATAGCGGAGGTGCTGAAATGCCCGATGGTGGTTTAGTCGGTAAGAGTCCGACATAACCCGCGCATGCGCGCATGGTAGGCGTCGTGCGCGGTGTATCCTATGAGGATTTCACCATCGCTAAAAAAAAAAACAATTTTGGGTAAGTCTGAGAATAAGTCCCAAAGTATTTTTTTTTTTTAAGACTAATCAGTAATATTAATTTGACTTAACGAATAAATTAAAATAGTTTAAGAATGTGTCCAATGGCACTTTTCTTATTGTCTCTATTAAGGCGAAGACACTTTGTTATTGTGTTCTACACTGCTCTTCACTGCACTAATTTAATATTTACACTAACTCAAAAGGTTTTGTCCTTTTCAGTCTTCTCACTGAGTATATTTTATGCCGCTGATACCATGATTGACGTGGATATATAGATCGAGAGGAGGGTGCAAGAGAGGAGAGAGAGGGAGAGGGGGTAAATGGGTGAGGGATCGGGCGAGTCAGGTGGAGCAAGGGGGGAGTGAGAGAGCAAGTCGGGAGAAGAGAGAGGGGGGAGAGAGTTCAGAGAGGAGACATCGTGGAGAGGAAGAGGGGGAGTGTGACGGGGACCGAAGCGGGAGGGGGAAAGAGAGTGGAGAGAAATAGCATAGAATTAGATTTTTCTTATAAGAGAGAGATGGAGAGAGATACATCAAGGGAGGAGAGAGAAAAGGGGAGCAAAATGTTAAAAAAGCGCGGGTGGAGCTGCGCAGTTCAGCTAGTTTTTTTATAAACCACCCCTAAATTTAGACCAAATAAAACAATACAAAAATTTAATTAAAGCTTTTCATAAAGGGAACTGTAGCTCATAAAATTAAAGGACGTAAAAGATTTAATATCTAACGTTTTTTGAGACGGAAACGCGATAGTTATTCTTCTGATGTCGGTAGTGTCCACAGGCGTCAGTGACTGCTTACCATCACGCGGGACGCGTGCTTCCCACCTTGGTGATAAAAAAAAAGCTACAATCAATTTAAATGAAAGTTTGAAATGAAGGATTTCAATTCGAAATATCTCAGGAAAACCTTAGGCCTTTGCCGCGTACGTCTGCAAAATAAATAACCCTTGCAGCACAGCATTCCAGCCGCGTGCTTCCCACCTTGGTGATAAAAAAAAGCTACAGTCAATTTAAATGAAAGTTTGAAATAAAGGATTTCAATTCGAAATATCTCAGTAAAACCTCAGGGCTTTGCCGCGTACGTCTGCAAAATAAATAACCCTTGCAGCACAGCATTCCAGCCTAATTTCTCTTAAAGACACGTATATTTAAGTTCCATTAAAGCCATATCGCATGATCATTACAATTAACTTAACGAAGCCTTGGTAAGCACAAGGCTTGAACGCAAAATGGCGGATAATTCGAGAATTATAGTAATCATGGCGCGAGATAATGACACAGAATTGAAATGGATAAACGTTTTGGAGATGTACGTACGTACAACGATAAGAAACTATAGTATTATAATGTGCCTTGAATTAAGTCCACTCCATAGCGAAGTACGGTAAGAAAGGAGATTTGACCTAAAAAGGCCGGCTTTATCGTAACGAGTTTAGAATTTGGCCCGCGTCGCGTTAATTTCGTTAAAAAAATCTCAACAGCAAACTTGTCTGTCTAGTGGTAGAAAGTGGACCTTGCGCTATACTTTTGCAAATAAAGATTTTTAAACAAGATAGATGGCTAGGTGGTAGTTTTTTTATGCAAGGAACCGTCCAGGTAGGTACCACCGCAGTGTCAGATATTCTGCCGCCAAGCAGCAGTGTGTAAACATTGCTGTGTTCCGGTGTAAAAGACACTATAGCTGGTGAAATTACCGGACACAAAAAACTTAATATCTAATGTCTTACGGGTCGGCAACGCGCTAGGAATGCTTCTGGTGTTGCTAGCGTCCATAGGCAGCGGTGACTGCTTACCATCAGGCGGTGCCTTGTAAGTATATAAAAAAGATAATCCATGCGTCATGGGCATGTAAAAAGTCGGTCCCGCACTTGACCTCTCCCCGATCTGATCGTGTCGGTCTACCGTCCCGGATTGTGAGAGTAAAGGAAGGGAGAGTGCACTTGTGTCTACGCAAGCACTTGTACACTATAATATAACTGGTGTCGTCGTACCGAAAAAAGATCATAAGATGTCAAATAATGTGCGTTACAATATTACAGAAACCATTTATATGGAAAATGACAAATGACTGACTTATTAATTTTCAAGCATGTAATGAATATATGCGGAATAATATTTATTTCTCAAATTACATTGCTAATTTTCTAAATAATAATAATTAATTACCTATTAATTAATTGCCTATATACTGTTTTAGTGCATAAAGAATGAATAATTAAATAATTTTTCCACAAATAAGTAATTTATTGTTTTTTAAATTAAAATTATGCTTTATTATTATACCAATAATGATATGATACTAATTTTATTTAAAAAACGTTTTATTTTTTTAATTCATGAAAAAGCCGATGAAGATTTTTAACACTAGAGTGTTCAGAATCATGTATTGGATCCCTGGTATCGATTTTCGGTACGATGTCCCTTACACCCCGTATAACGCGTAGATGGCTGATCTTGTGAAAGACTGGCCGCTGTGTTCGTAGGCAGGAGGATACTACTATAACGTTTGTATCAAGTTTATTAAACAATAAACTATTCCCAGACACTGTGCCCTTAAAGCACTTAACGTTTTAAAGGCAAAGTCCTTCTTGGATAGAATAATAACACTAATCACTCCGTTTCCGCGCTGTAATTTTCCAAATCGTCCGGGAAAGTGGATTCTTCGGATTGCCGCTATAATTAAACTGAAATATTGTCCCCCGGTTTCGTCGTGTCGCAGTCAGTTAGCGTCTAATTTATAGTTAGTGTCTTCGTACAACGCCATCTCTTGTTGACTAGAAGATTATTTATTAGTCTTTTGAAATTTTAATGCAGTAGCAGGGCGAACGCTTGCCTTGGAAACAAGGTGCGCAGGTTCGAACCTTGCGCCTCTGATTTTCTTTAATAAATCATGTGCGAATCGTTACTTGCTTTCGGTGAAGGAAAACATCGTGAGGAAACTTGCATGTCAGAGAAAGTTTAACTAGCTTTCGAATGACGTGTGAAGTCCGCCAACCCGCACTTGGCCAGCGTGGTGGACTATGGCCCTTCATCTTGAGTCCTCCACTGCCCAGTAGTGGGACAAAGACAAGGGCTGGTATTATTACCATATCATTTATGCACACACGTACACACGCAGCAATAAACATTTCTGTGTTCATACTGTTGCTTGGCGGCAGAACATCTGACACTACGGTGGTACCTACCTGGACGGTTCCTTGCACGCTTTCAAAATCAAAACGACCGAAAAGCAAAACAACCTGCGCGCATCTGCGACGTCCTATTCGCAAAATGTCCTGATAGCATATGTTCCATGATAGGAAACTTGTTAACATGCCATTTGATAACAATGTTCGGTAAATGAGACTAGTCGTCGACGAGCAACGTCGGGTAAGGTCATTCCGTAGATGGGTGACCGTTTAGTGTCATTTGGATGGAACGCATCCGTGATTCGGAGGGCACGCACCTCAATAGTCGGTTTTTGTCATCGAGACAGCAGTGGTTTAGCCAAATAAAACCCCTAAGGGCAGCAACAAATTATCAAATTCATTTAATACTGTTTTTAACCGACTTCAAAAAAGGAGGAGGTTCTCAATTCGTCTGTATATATATTTTTTTTTTTAAATCTGTGCGTTATCGTTAAGAATTTTATTAAGTTGAGATAGAAGATGAAATTATGAACTCTGGAGGCATAAGGGCTAAAATGAGTAAAAGCAAAAATGTTACTCTGAACCTAATGTATGGAGCGTTAAGTTTCAAATTGAATTGACGCATATAAAGCATTTTCGTCTTTATGGTTCTAAGATTAGAAATGTAAATAACGTAATTACACCCCTGTAACATCCAGGATATAAATAATTAAGGGAGTTTTTAATGATCTCTTCAAAACTTCTTTACTGTTTGATGTTGTTTAAAATAATTAAAAAAACATAGATTTTTAAATTAATTAATGTAAAGTACTTGACCTAATTTCTATAAATAGTAAGTACTATGGAGATAGAAAGCGCTATGTCATTTATCAAAAGAACATAATAAAAAATAAAAAATACCACTACTATTCTGTGCCACTAGGCCGATACGACCACAGCTGCCAATCTTTCACAAGAACAGTCATCCACGCGGGAGATATTCTAATGCACTAGAGCTTGCGTAGATACAAGTGCACTCTCTCTTTTTTTAACTCTCACAATCTGATGGAACCGAACCGACACGACCGGCGAGGGGACTTTTACATGCCCATCCGACGCATGCATCTTACTTTACAGACAATCATACTAATATGATTGTCTGTAAAGTAAGATGCATTGCATTGTTCTAGCCAGTAAGGGAAGATGTTCAAATGAAGCCCTTCCATATGAAACGCCACTCGATATAGTATGCCCACTTTTAAATTTTTTTGACCCATTTCTACCCCCATTGGAAGTAAAATAAATAAAAAAAAAATGTGCGTGCGTGGAGTCCCTCCGCGCGGAAGAAGTGAAACTTCATTCTCGCTCAGTCGATCGGTCGGTCGGTCGGTCGGTCGGTCCCTCACTCACTCACTCACTCACACACAGACACACACACACACACACGCACACACACACACACACCCACACACACACACACTAACTCAACTCAACTCAACTCACTCAACTCAACTCAAACCCACTCAAACCCACTCAAACCCACTCAAACCCACTCAAACCCACTGAAACCCACTGAAACCCACTGAAACCCACTGAAACCCACTGAAACCCACTGAAACCCACTGAAACCCACTGAAACCCACTGAAACCCACTGAAACCCACTGAAACCCACTGAAACCCACTGAAACCCACTGAAACCCACTGAAACCCACTGAAACCCACTGAAACCCACTCACTCAGTGACGGCGTCACATGAGCGCTTTCATAACCTTAACAAATTTACGCCTATCGCCTATCGTTTAACACCTATCACTTAACGCCTATCACCTTCATTTAACGCTTAACGCGTTAAGTGATAACATTTTTGGAAGTCGCATAAGAAGTTTCACTTCAAAAATATTTCTTTTTATTTGCGATGAGGTTGGGTAAGTCTAAAACTATTCGAAATATAACATACGGGTGTGACTGATAGACAGACAGACAAAGTCGCGCCAAAAGAGTTCCTTTTTATCTTTTAGGTATAACCCTAAAAAGAAATGGTCCTAACTCCTACCTGTTTATAGTACTGCCACTCATTGCCTGACACTTTAGTGGCTAACTGCCGCACTCACAAACATCAATTAATTTTAATTATAATTAAGTCATTTTTTAAAATCTATTTATTTTGACTGTCGGAACCGTTTATGATTAATTTTGATTATTGAACAGGAGATAATTGATTTATCTATGCAATATCTGCGTAATATGTATTAATAGGCTTCGAGTGTCGAAATAATCCGATTTCAAATAATTGATTAATGATCATTAACTTTAATTGACGTTTGTAGGTTCGGACAGTAAGTCTTCTGAGTCCAGTATTTATTTAATATTCCAGCGATTCTCAACATCTGTGTGAAGCCGTATTTAGGTCAAGTATTTCTGGACGCATGCGGAACGAACCGGCCGGCTGTAATAGTGTCATTGGCAATACGCATACCGTCACGCAAATTTTACAATAACGGGGTGTCATCATCATCATCACCAGCTACGTCCACTGCTGAACAAAGGATTCCCTTTTAGAAGGGAGGTGTTGCCATTATCCTCACGCTTGGCAGGCGTTTTGGGGATCGCAGTATAATAGGTGGTAATCCAATAGAAAGACGCTGCTGCCCGTCTTCATGTTTTCCCATAGTCGCCTCTTACGGACACCCGACGGGACCAGATAAATCAGTATTTGTATTACCACGGGGCTATTTACTAACTTTGGGAATCACAGTTTTTATTCCGCATAGAAAAGTAAATACAAGTTCAAAGGCTTTTGATAAACCCGGCCGAAACGTCAAGCCAAAATATAAGGTAAATCGCGTTAATTCCCGATTAGAATAAAGTTAGATAATGGAACGCGAAAGTCTAAAAGTATATATTTTGATAAACAATATTTATTTAAAAATACATGAGTAGGTACTAAAATCTGTTAGCTTCCTTAAATCGTAATGAATGACTTGACGTGTTCACTTACTTACATAAATTAAAATTTTGAAATTAGTTTCTTTAGATGGCAATGGTGTTGATTCTGTTGTCACACACTAGACTAAACTAGTCAAAATTTTTGTTCCATGAATTAAACTAAATTATAGTTTGATACACTATAATTGGTTTTAGTTACTCAAATTAGTTTTAAAGGTATTTTGCTGATCTGGTGTAAAATTAAAAAAAAATCAAAATTTAAATTTTTTATTTCAAATAGGCTTTCAAGCTACCACCGGATCACAACGTGGCCTCAACTGAGAAGATCCGGCAAGAAACTCAGTCGGCTTGTCAATTATAACTTTTTTTTTTTAAACCAAGTTTGTCTTATAACAATTAGATCGGCACCAGTGACAGTGTGTCTTGCCGTTCAAAAGATCAAATGAAATAAGAAATACGAAATAAGAAAAACGACGAAAATTCAACAAACTAAAACGTACGTAGTTTATGTCAAATTACGCCTAATAATAGAAACTTCAAACTAAAATCGGACAAAAATAGTCGGTATCTAAAGGATGACGATTAAAACAAACAATCTTAATTTAAAGTGTAGGATGGGATGGAAGAATATGTGGTTACGGAGAATAAAGCTGGTTTCCTTGGTTTAAAGGATTTTTCATATCCCTTCGAAGTAGCCGAGAAGTTCAAAAAAATATTTAGAATTCCCAAATCTGGGGCCATACATTTGATTAATACTTTAGATGACCTTCACCTAAATGAAGGCTTCGTCCTCAAACATATACAAGTTTGTATATTGTACCTTTACTAAGTATTTGTTATTCCTTTTTCAAGCTTATTGAATCAAACAAATATCTACTTAAGTCGGTGGTATATTAGGTGCCGTTAAATAAGTATCGTAGCTGAAGTATTATTTCAGTTTAGTGTAGTCAGATGAACAAGAGCCTTCTTATCTCTTAACACCATTTGACCAATGAAAACATCACTCAAAATCAAATTAAGTGATGACTAAAATTAGTTTCAATGAACAACAGAACATGATACATGATTTTCTAAATTTCTAATTACAAACAAGAACATTAACAAGAATTAATTAACAAGAGAATCAGCACCTGTTTGTAGCCTTTAGATAGCAAAACGTTCAACAAACCACAGAATACATATAATAACCATACTACCATTTACAGCAAACAATTGAAATATTCATGTTAAAGAAAATATGATGAAATACATATTATAGTAACAAAATATTTTGTAACAAAAGATCCGATGACTAATTTGAGGTAAACAAACGTGTGTCCCGCCTGATCGTAAGCAGTCACCGCAGCCTATAGACGCTAGCAACACCAGAAGAATCACTAACGCGTTGCCGACCCTAAACACATCAGATAATAAGTCACCTGTCTCCGATAATTTCACCAGCTACAGTGCCCTTCACGGCGGAACACAGCAATGTTTACACACTGCTGCTTGGCGGCAGAATATCTGACACTGCGGTGGTACCTACCTGGACGGTCCCTTGCCCAAGGGACCTACCACTTAGTCTATGGGTGGTTCTACTAAGTTTGTAGCCTCATTGGTGCAGTGGCAAACCACTGGCTTTAAGCAAACCGAAAGTCGCGGGTTCGAATCCCGCGGGGAACAATAACTTTGTGTAGTTGTTCCTACAACCTACGACAATGCATTCTGATTACCAAGTCTGTAAAGTAAGATGTTCCATGCGTCGGATAGGTATGTAAAAAAGTCGGTCCTACACCTGATCTCTCCCCGGTCGTGTCGGTCTTCCGTCCCATCGGATTATGAGAGGTAAAAGAAAGAGAGAGTGCACTCATGTCTACGCAAGCACTTGTGCAATATCTCCCGCGTAGATAGCTGATCTTGCGAAAGAGTGGCCGCTATGGTCGTATCGACCAAGAGGACATTATTATTACTAAGTTGCTACTATCAACACATTGGTGTAATAATCCTTTGCTGACGCTGTTTTAAAAAAAACAGCTTGTGTCTTTGTCGTTGGAAAGTATTTTTATTTCCTATTCTAACTATTCCATGTTTTGCATTCGCCAGCGTGAAAATTTAACTTTTATAATATTGAAATTAAACTGTCAAGCGCACTGGTACATGAAAATGAAATTACGAGTATAAAGCTTTGTGTTCATTCTGTTTCTATGTTTTTATCAAAGCTTGAATGCGCCCTGTTGCCCCGGTAGAGAAGCGAAGGAATATTTTGAATAAAATATTAAAGTAAGTGCTAAAATACACAGTAGGTACGCCAACACCAACAATAATAGGTATTTAAGTTATTTTATACTTTTTACTTTATATTTTTCATAATTTTGTCTTTTATTCACGCGAATACTACTTACACATTGTAATTAAACTACTCTAACAGAATATACAATATGATATTTTCATACAAAAAAAATATGAAAACTTTTTTTTATACGCACTTAACGTACCTATAAAATCTGAGAGTTGCCTTCGATTTCACCAATGAGACCAAATTGGAAGTATAGCCTACCGAACAAAAGAAAAATATTTGAACACTTGGCGAAGAAATCGGTGAATATACATAAAAAATATATACAGTGGAACAAAATATATATATAGAAATAAATAAAAATATTTATAGAATCCTCTTTCTTTTTAGAAGTCTGTTAAAAAATGATGTTTTAATTTATCTTCAAAGTGGGCATTGGGCGTAGGTGGAGGTTGACACTGTGACACAAATAAGTAAACTTTAACAATAATGTTGTCTTTATTTACGCTAATATTACACAAGTTTTTTATTTTACCAATCGTAGAAGTAAAACTTTTGTTCCCATTAAAGTTTACTTTATTTAACTCATTACTTTTCACAAGATTAATATAAATCCACAGTTATAAATCCGTAAGTAAAGACTGAATATTTTTGTACCTCTCAGTTAAAAAATAACTAGCGCACGCACAAACTCCAATTAAAGTTAATTATCATTCAATCACCTATAGACATTTGGTTATTTCGACACTTGCAGCCAATTATTTATTTATAATACTTTGATAGTGAGCAGAGATATGGATTAGTTCGTATTGAGTCACGCATAAACTGTTTCGAGAATTGAAATAATCAGATTTTAAAAATGGCTAAATTAAAATTGGCTATGGAGAGAACTATGCTCGGAGTGTCTTTGCGCGACAAAATCCGAAATGTGAAGATTTGCCGAAGAACCAAGGTCACCGACATAGCTCTCAGAATCTGCAAGTTGAAGTGGCAATGGGCAGGCCACATGGCTCGAAGAACCGATAACCGATGCGGAAGAAAGGTTCTCGAGGGCGACCATGAACCGGAAGACGCAGCGTAGGCAGGCCTCCCACTAGTTGGACAGATAGTCATTGTACGAGTCGCAGGTAACTGGATGCAAATAGCCAATTGTCGTTCATTGTGGCGTTGTAAGGGGGAGACCTATGTTCAGCAGTGGACGTCCTTCGGCAGATAATGATGGTGATAAATTAGAATTAACGCTGATTGACGTTGGTGACAGCGGCACTATGAAATGTCTACTTGACGGTTTGGCCTCTCATTAAAGAGAAAATAAAAATCAAACATAGTCACTCAAACATAACCTTAGCGTTGTCACTATTTAGTAATCTCATCATCATCATCAGCCGGAAGACGTCCACTGCTGAACATAGGCCTCCCCCTTGGAACGCCACAATGAACGACAATTGGCGACTTGCATCCACCGGTTACCTGCGACGCGCACAATGTCGTCTGTCCACCTAGTGGGAGGCCTACCTACGCTGCGTCTTCCGGTTCGTGGTCGCCACTCGAGAACCTTTCTTCCCCAACGGTTATCGGTTCTTCGAGCGATGTGGCCTGCCCATTGCCACTTCAACTTGCAGATTCTGAGAGCTATGTCGGTGACCTTGGTTCTTCGGCGAATCTCCTCATTGCGGATTCTGTCGCGCAAGGAAACTCCGAGCATAGCTCTCTCCATAGCTCGTTGTGTGACTCTGAGCTTCTCTAAAAGGTCATTTAGTAATCTGTGTCTCAACAAAAAAATATCACCCCGTACACAACCCGACCGATATATGGCGACCCGAACGTTATATAATGTATTATTCAATTGAAACTCCGGCAAGTAATAAATGGGCGATCCCATGGGAAATGGCTGCGTTAACTTTGCCATTGGAAGTCAATACATCCCATTAATCATAGAGCTTACGCTCTTGTGTGGCTTTAGAAGCCCATTCTTTTCCTGTTACGTGTCACCAAAGAGATGTTACACTTATCGGGGTCATGTTGGGCGGGGGTCATGGCGCACGACCCCAATAAGTGTAACAGTGGGGGTCATATAATTGGGGGGGGCATTGACATGAGTCAAAGGTCAGCCTTTTGTTTGGGATCATTAAGGCTGTATTAATTACTATACCCATGTCATGTTACGTTTGATCCCAAAAATATAAAACATACTTATCGTTTATAATAGGTATTATTGAGTTAAACCGTCTATAAACGATACCCTCAAGCGATCGTCTCGCTTTTCTAGATACTTATAATATAACATTTCAGTCATAACAATAATTTCTACAATAAAAAGAATCACTGTCAAAATGTAACTAAATAGCCTGATAAAATTTTTCTTTGCCTGAAATAGTTCTTAATCAGATCTACTTCACCAAATGAAAATGCTTCACTTTTATTCTAAAAATACCTAAAACGCTATATGTATGCCTATAATATTTAAAGAGTTCTCTCAGTTACTCATGGATCCCATCATCAGAACTTGATTTTGAAAAAATGGGACCAATCTGGAAGCATATAATCCTTTGGAATAAAAAAAGAATTTTCCAAATCGGTTCATAAACGACAGAGTTCTGAGGTAAGAAACAAAAAAGAACATACAACCGATTTGATAACCTCCTTTTTTGAAGTCGGTTAAAAAATAAGGCGTTCTAGCAAGTTATTGTATCCCAGCGAGCTCGTGAACTAAGTACTATGTATTCGGAGTTATTAATGAAAGGATATTACCCAATTTTTGTGCTCAGAAAATCCCTGGAAATACCTCGTAATGTGAAATTTGTAAACGGTAGAGTCTCTACGAAAATGACTTGATTGCATAAACTTTACCAATTGAACTTTTAAAATTGCTTGCTAATATTTTGGCAAATCAAAGCTATATAAATAGGTGGGTAGGGAGATTTTTTCATATAACTGGGTTCTGATCAAGTCACGTCTCTATAAAAACACAAAACGTTTTAATCTTGAGTTTTTTATTATTTAATAATGTAAACTTATTCTTAAGTTGTAACAGCTCGGTGAGCGCTTGCCGTGGAAACAAGGTGCGCTGGTTCGAACCCCGGCTCACATATTTGATTTCTTTAATTAATCATGTGCGAATCTTCTTTGTGCGATTGTTACTAGCTTTCGGTGAAGGAAAATATCGTGAGGAAGCCTGCATGCTGAGAAAGCCTAACTAGCTTTCGAGTGACGTGTGAAGTCTCCAACCCGAACTCGGCCAGCGTAGTGGATTATGGCCTAAGCCCCTTCTTCATCTTGAAAGGAGACCAGTGCCCAGCAGTGGGGCATAAACTAGGGCTGGTATTATTATTATTCTTAATGGTAATTTTGAGAGAAAAAACAAAAAACAGGCAACAAAGAAAATCGAGAAACTATCACGTACTCGTAATTCGAACGGCTGTGCTAAAGTAACTTTCTGGAAATTTAAACAGTCCATATCTTCCAAACTACTGAACCGATTTTGATAAAACTTATACTCTTCCCAATCTTAAAAAATACCGCAATCGCATTTGTAATTATGTGGACACATCTACATACATACACATAGACTAACATATGTGACTATTACTTACGCATTTGTTTAACATTATAAACATACGCGTCGAATATAAAACTTCCTTTTTTTATGTTGGTTAAAAATAAACCTACTTCAATAGATGGCACACTAAAAAGTGTAATATAAATGGGGAAGACCGCCTATTTTTTTTATTTGCTTTTTTTTTTGCCCTAGATAATTATGTTTCTTTAAATGTTTTGATTGTGTATTATAAAGATAATTTTAATTTAAAAAAAAAATGAAGAAAGAAAAAACAATTCAATAAAAACGTCTCAATTTTTTTTTGTAAATGGGAAAAGTAACTTTTTTCCTTACATCACATTTCCGCATTGTTGTTCCCTAAAGAATTGAGGGTCCGGACGCTGAGGTCCGCGTGAGGGCGGATTTTTCGACCTCTCGATCAAGTATTTACGGGTCGCGCGGCGTGTCGGGTTGATTTAATTTCAAAACAAAAGTTTATATTTGATCCGTATCTGAGGTCATAAAAAGAGAGATGAGCCGTAATCAAACGTGACCTTTCTTTAATATTAATTCTAAGATGACCAATGAGGCTTAATATAGGCCTACAGTACGTCCTTCGGAGTCGCTGGAAGTTCGGGGTGTGGGCCCTTTGAACGTCCATTGAGTACGGCGGCGACTCCGAGGAGGACGGCGGCGGGGTTGCGACCCCCGTCCCCGTGAGCACCGTGACAGGTTCCCGGGGGGCTACAATGCGCCCCCCGGCGGCGGGCTCAAAGGCAAGGCACTGAGGGGCCCCTGGTGCAGATCCCACCGGAGAGCCCTGGGGTCCCCCCTTTCATGTGCCGATGCGACAGCCGCGGGGGTTTTAGTGGGTAAGAATCCCACATACCCCCACAGCTCCCGGGGATCTTTAGAGGATTTCCCCCGCGTCAAAAAAAAAAACATTAGGCCTACAGTACGTAACAAAAGCTCTGTTGAATGGCTTCTTGACAAAGGTTTTTACACGATTAAGGATTTTTTTTTGACATGAAATTTTAAGTAAGTATCTGTAATCTTATTATTGTAATTGACATTTTTTTCTAAGATGTGTGGTATTTAAATTATTTGATAATTCATCTAACAAGACATTGTATTCTAATTGAAATTATTGCATGAATTAATATTTAATTTAGCTGACATTTTATTTTATGGAAATTAAGACATTGTATAATCAAAGTTTTAGACATGACTAATAATAATCGATTATAAGTATATTTTAATCAAGTTATGTCATCATTAACATTTGCATGCCATAATAATGGCAAAATGTAACGCACGCAAAACCATGTTGTTTACCATCTCATGTGCCACATTCTTATTCTTCTTTGGATCACTAGAGGGTTTAATCATGATATCAAAACATGGCAAGTGTACAGATATATTGAATCACAATACATAATAGTATTTTTTACAGAAGTGATCATTGTTTAATATTAAATAGTCTCCACTTTGTTTTTAGCCAATCTCTCCTGTAGTGAATACCTATATTATTTTTTATTAAAATATATTTCCCCGCTTAATTTAAAATTATATATCAACTGCTTGACATCCGTGGGCCTACTAGGTCCAGATGAAAACCAGCGCCAAGATTTTTTGCTTGGCAATAAAGATGATCTAGAACCTTTTTGGTCCAGCCATGGGGCACATTCTTTCAATTACTTTTTTGCACAGAACAATAATCAGTACAAGTACCATAGAACGCTCAAATGTTTATTTTTTTTAATTTATTTAATCATGCAAAATATTTACAAGCAAAAACAATCACGCCATAAAAACCCGTTAGGGTTTGTCGTTGACGTGAGTGATACAATATTCGTACCTAACTAAAAATAAAAGGAATAAAAACGTACAATGGTTGTTATAAAAGGAAAATATAAGTACACTAGCTGACCCACGCAGCTCTGCCCGCGCTTTTATTACATTTTGCTCCCCTTTTCTCCTTCCTCCCTTGATTTATTTCTCTTCTCTCTCTCTCTCTTATAAGAAAAATCTAATTCTATGCTCTCTCTCCTCTATCTTTCCCCCTCCCACTTTGGTCCCCGTCACACTCCCCCTCTTCTTCTCCCCGTTGTCCCCTCTCTGAACCATCTCCTCCCTCCCTATTCTCCCACCTTGCTCCCTGTCACTTCCCCTTGCTCCACCTAACTCCCCCTATCCCTCACCTCATCACCCCCTCCTCAAATCCCCTCTCCCTCTCTCCTCTCTTGCACCCTCCTCTCGTTCTATATGTATATCCTCGTCAATCAAGGTATCAGTGGCATGAAATATACTTTATGACCTATGCTCAGACCTACCCGATACGCACACAAAATTTCATACAAATCGGTTCACCCATCTATTTAATGACTTTACCTAACGTTGCTTAATCTTAATCTAGCGGTATGAAAAATAGATGTTGGCCGATTCTCAGACCTACCCGATATGCACTCAAAATTTGCTAATACTAAATATACTACAGAATGTCTATATATCCTACAACATTCACAACTTTTTTGTCATCAAACAATACAAATATGTTTTCTTTAGAGTTTATTAATATTTATTTATACTTAATAAATTACAAATTCAATTCCAAACAATTGTACATATACTTAGTTGGATAAGGATTAATGTTGTATTGCTTAAAATCGCTTCGTAAATAAGCCATTATTTCTCTTAAAAAGTAAAGGATAAAAAATGGTTATTGTGGATTATCCCTAAGAGATAAACATATACCATCGCGGACTTTTTTGTAGACCTTGTTAAGGTGTACAATACTATTTTGATCTATCTCGTAGGGTTCAGCCAGCGTTTGTTAAATAAGCGCAAAAAAATGTGTTTATTTACGACATCACATTAGAAACGTCTAAAATTATAATTGTTTCTCTACTGTATTATGCATGTATTATAAATAAAAACCTTCCTCTTGAATCACTCTATCTATTAAGAAAAACCACATCAAAATCCGTTGCGTAGTTTTAAAGATCTAAGCATACATAGGGACAGACAGACAGCGGGAGCGACTTTGTTTTATTTTATAATATGTGTAGATATAGATTATCTAAAATATGCATCGTTACAATCAATATTATGCTAGGTCGGTAGATGGTACAAAAACCTGTTACCGGGCGACACAAGTTGGCTCGATGAGCCAGACCAGCCTAACGATATACAGGTGGTACTAATGCAAGTAAGAACCGTATGCACAGATAAGAACATCAAAATACATAAATATCAGGTACACGACAATAGGTACTATACCGTTAGCTGTATTTATCAACATTTGCGCTCGTAACAGATCAAACCTATTACTAATTATCACTTACATATCATTATAACTCTTGTAATATAACTTTAAATAGTTCAATTCACCTGCCCCGTAGAGGAAAATCTGCCTACGCTTTGTGTAATGGGACCATAGACAAACGCGTACTCTATTCCTAATACTTAACTCTATGCTTTTTTGGTATTTTTTTATGTTTTTTTTTATATGTATGTTAATTGTGTCTCATTATTGCATGGCCAAATAAATCTCTTTGTCTTTGAATCTTTCCCGTGGTAGCTGCACCAGTCGCCTCTTAGTGCCTTACCTTTGAGCCCACCGCCGGGGGCGCATTATAGCCCCCCGAAAACTAGTGGACGAGGATCATAACCCCACCGCCGTCCTCCTTGGAGTCGCCACCGTACTCAATAGGCGTCCTAGGGCCCACATCGCGAATGTTCAGCGACTCCGAAGAGTGGAAGACATCTATCTATGGGCCTCTCGCTGTCTCTAATCTAAGAAACGACTTGCTCGACTTATTAGATTGAATAAAAAAAATGTCTTATTTTGGTAATCAGGTAAGTACTTTGAGACACTGGCGGGCACTCCACTGAATGGCTCAAACCAGCAACAAAATAAACCACACTAGTTCCATCTGTGATGTATTAAAATAATAATACCAGCCCGTGTTTATGTCCCACTGTTGCCACAAGTCTCCCTTCAAGATGAAGGGGCTTAGGCCATAGTCCACCACGCTGGCCAAGTGCAGGTTGGCAGACTTCACACGTCATTCGAAAGCTAGTTAAGCTTTCTCAGACATACAGGTTTTCTCACGATGTTTTCCTTCACCGAAAGCTAGTAACAATCGCACAAAGACGATTCGCACATGATTAATTAAAGAAATCATAGGTGTGAGTCGGGGTTTGAACCTGCATACCTTGTTTCCTAGGCAAGCACTCTCCCACTGAGCTTTTGCTGTGATGTGTATCAACTTTTTAAACAGTCTAAATAAAATATATACCGATTGGTCCCATAGAGACTTTCGGTTTTAACTCCGAAAAATAAAAAACTGAACTGTAGCCTGAGTGTATTCGTTTTATAAACAACCGGCTATACGACTTAAAAACTTTCCTCGTGAATCAATCTATTTATTCATTGAAATCAAACTACTTTTACGGATTTTATCGCGATTTAATTTAAATTTTACTATCCCAACGTTCCGAATGCTTTGCATCACCCATGGTCACGGGAGGACTGAGATGTTGAACATCCTTATGTCACAATTATGCCAGTGTATACTCAGGTCTTCTTAGTTTCTGAAAACTACATTAAAATCTGTTGCGTACTTCTAAATGTTTTATACTTAGCAATCGCTTAAGTGAGACGTCCAAACTAAATGGGGAAACGATAACATATTCGTAAAGTATTGTTTAAAAAAACTAATATCTACTCTACGCTTCAGCTTCCATTAGTAAAAAAAAAAGTGAAAATTACCAAAACTTGCGCAAACAGCGCGTAGCCAGTGGAGTCCAGTCATAAAAAAGTAGAATTTAAAAAATATATGCTTACTTACATGAAAGAAATCGAACTCGCGTCCATATATCAGAGAACTGTCGCCGCGCTAACGGCACACTTTAGCGTCCTCGACAAAAATATTCACGAGTTATTTTCATCTTAATACGCTGGCATCATCGACAAAGTCACCATTTTTTTTATATAATATTCCTTGCACTGTAGTTAAAACTTTTTAAGAACCCCGGTTTTATAGAGTTACACACTTGTTCTGGGTAGAACGATTTAAAAAAAACAATTGTCACTTTAGAATTTTTAAATTCCGAACGCACGTGTTTCGGTTTTCAGCAAGAGCGGTAACGCGGCACGCCCTCTCAACGTGGGATTCGCGGCGCGACTGAAGAAATAGCAAACTGAAAAGGTATACGTTTCAGGGATAGAAGCGATGGAATACGTGTATCTATCTCACTCTGGCGTCTATAGTTTTCAATGAATGCAGGGTTAGGTGGTCCCCATACCTATAATTTCATATCAATAATACATACATTTGTAACAAAGGGATGAT
The DNA here is from genome assembly GCA_911728495.1 of Furcula furcula. Classification (NCBI taxonomy): domain Eukaryota; kingdom Metazoa; phylum Arthropoda; class Insecta; order Lepidoptera; family Notodontidae; genus Furcula; species Furcula furcula. Next base: position 2,756,269 of record OU452264.1, on the reverse strand, counting down.
GTTACCTGTGATGGCTAGCTTCTACTAGATGGTAGGAGCCTTGTGCAAGGAATTGTTTAGGTAGGTACCACCGCAGTGTCAGATATTCTGCCGCCAAGCAGCAGTGTGTAAACATTGCTGTATTCCGGTGTGAACGGTCTCGGTAATTGTAGAACTAGCGAGCACACTTAAAGAACCATATTAAATAATAATTAATGCTTCCAATGTAAAAACCGTTTATTCAGCAGAGACATGTGACAGACAAGTAATCAAACAAATGGCACTGTAGGTAGCTGGTGAAATTACCGGACACAAATACTTAATATCTAATGTCTTTAGGGTTGGCAACGCTCTATTGATTCTTCTGGTGTTGCTAGCGTCTATAGGCTGTGGCAGTGGCGTGCACTGAAAGCAGGCAAAAATATCTGCGAGTTGATTATGCTTTATGCTATTTGTTTGTGTTCCAGCACAAATATCCTTAAATTAACCAATATTATCAACGTATCCATTTACATTTTAAAAAAATACGTTAATTCATGTTCAAACTAAGATTTTTTTTAAATTAAGACTGTTTAGAGAAATCCTAGGGTAGGCAAAGTATTTTTGTCAGTATGGAGCCGCTGAATAGTCTTAATAATGTTCTCAAATGCAAATTAATATGTTTATAGCATTTGCTTGCATATAGATATTTGAAATGGTATAATAACATACTTAAAATAGGTGAAACAAGCCGAATAAATTTTTTTGCCTACCCTCTGTGCACGCCACTGGGCTGTGGTGACTGCTTACTATCAGGCGGGCTGACTGCTTGCTTGCCACCTTGGTAGCATAAAAAATAAGCGCGGCACCAAACCTCCCTGGGGTGTCCTTAAACTTACTGATCTCTTGTCCTTTAGGTTGGAGAGCTATTATCTCTTGTCCATCTTGTCTGGTAGAGCTAAAGAGGACTGTAGGTGGCTGGGGAAATTACCGGGCTCAGGAAACTTAATAACTAATGTCTTGGAAACGAGCGGCAGTAACTGCATCTATCTCTGGATAAGGATGGGAATATCGACCAAAGCAGTAAAAATAATTTCAGTTAGCGTTTATTTTATTTTATTTAGGAAACTCTACAGCTTTTTTATAAAAACAATTATAGGTGTTTTTAACGGTACACTAAGCCAACATTGAGTTCCACGACAATTTATAGAATAGTAATAGGTTCACTTATAGTAATAATGTGGTTTTGCTCTGTGTTACATGTAGTTAGCTATATAATAAAAGGTAAGTAGGTGCATCGATACAGCGTAAAACGAAGATCAAGGAAAACAATGAAGACAATAGTTACTTTAGCTATCTTCATACTATGAAATCTTTAAGAGATATTTAAGATATGTGTTACAATATAAATATTATGTATAAATACTAGCTGACCCGCGCAGCTCCGCCCGCGCTTTTATTACATTTTGCTCCCCTTTTCGTCCCTCCACCCTGAATTATTTCTCTCTCCATCTCTCCCTTATAAGAAAAATCTAATTCTATACTCTCTTTCCCCCTCCCGCTTCGGTCCCCGTCACACTCCCCCTTTTCCTCTCCCGTTGTCCCCTCTCTGAATCCCCTCCCCCTTTCTCCTCTCCCACCCTGCTCTCCCTCTTTCTCTTCTCAAACCTTGTTCCCCTCACTCCCCCCTTGTTCCATCTTAATCCCCCTCTCTCTCTCACCCCATCACCCCCTCCTCGAATCCCCTCTCCCTCTCTCTCCTCTCTTGCATCCTCTTCTCGTTCTATATATCCTCGTCAATCATGGTATCTGGGATTCTTACCCACTTAAACCCCTGTGGCTGTCGCATCGCCACATAAGACGCCTGCGACCTCCAGTGGGATCTGCACCAAATACCCCTCAGTGCGCATTATAGCCCCCGGAAACCTGGCACCGTGATCACGGGGACGGGGCTCGCAACCCCGTCACCGTCCTCCTCGGAGTCGCCGCCATCACCCATCTATGTAATGACCTTGCCTAACGTTGCTTAATCTAGCGGCATGAAATATACTTTACGACCTATACTCAGATCTACCCGATATGCTCACAAAATTTCATACAAATCGGTTCACCCATCTATGTAATGACCTTGACTTATGTTGCTTAACCTTAACCTAGCGGTATGAACAACGCACAGCTATTTTTTTCATTGGTGTAAATATTAGTGAAGTTTTTATATTGAAGAAGGGACAAATTCATGCTAACAACAATTTATTAATAGTTTATTATTTCTCATAAAAAATAAAGGATAAAAAATGTTTATTGTGCGTTATTCCTGGAGATAAACATATAGGGCCTACCATCGCGGGCTTTTTTGTAGACCTTGTTAAGGGGTACAATACTGTAGTATATTATTTTGATCTATCTCGTAGGGTTTAGCCAGCGTTTGCAATGTAAGCTCAACAAAATGTGTTTATTTAAGACATCACATTAGAAACCTCTTAAATAATCAGTGTTTCTCTACTATATTATGCATGTAAACCTTCCTCTTGAATTATTCTATCTATTAAGAAAAACCGCATTAAAATCCGTTGCGTAGTATTAAATATCTAAGCATACATAGGGACAGACAGACAGCGGGAGCGACTTTGTTTTAAAATAAGTATAGATATAGAAGATATAGATTATGTACGAAAAGCAGCTGAAGGTTCATTCAATTTACTAATTACTTGTGATTTAAACATCGGTTTTGATAAATGAACAATATCAACCACAGCAAACAATTCATTATAACTTTTATGTAGGCGCGTTAGAACAGTGTTCTTAGCGTATCAATTAATATTATTAAGTGGTGATAAATAAAAAAAAAAATGTTTACTTAAATCGATACAATTATGATAGGAACTTATATCGATTTTTTAGGAATTAATACGTAAATTTTGCATAGGTGTTGAAAATTAAAATAACATCACTTGAAATAATCTACAACAACCGCAATGATGGGCGGATCTTTAAACAGCCTTGCCGCAAATCTCCATCTCTAGCAAGTCTCTTTAATAATTAATAATAAGCTCTTTATTTCAGGCAGGCAGTGGCCCATATAAAAACAAGAATTTAATTAATAGTGTAAAATAAAGTTTTTAGTGTTGCTGTATCATCCGTACCAGTAGTAGCTGTAGGTTGTAGGTTCCACCGGATCCTCCAGTAGTAGCTGTAGGTTCCACCGGATCCTCCAGTAGTAGCTGTAGGTTCCACCGGATCCTCCAGTAGTAGCTGTAGGTTCCACCGGATCCTCCAGTAGTAGCTGTAGGTTCCACCGGATCCTCCAGTAGTAGCTGTAAGTTCCACCGGATCCTCTAGTAGTAGCTGTAGGTTCCACCGGATCCTCCAGTAGTAGCTGTAGGTTCCACCGGATCCTCCTGTAGTAGCTGTAGGTTCCACCGGATCCTCCAGTAGTAGCTGTAGGTTCCACCGGATCCTCCAGTAGTAGCTGTAGGTTCCACCGGATCCTCCAGTAGTAGCTGTAGGTTCCACCGGATCCTCCAGTAGTAGCTGTAGGTTCCACCGGATCCTCCTGTAGTAGCTGTAGGTTCCACCGGATCCTCCTGTAGTAGCTGTAGGTTCCACCGGATCCTCCTGTAGTAGCTGTAGGTTCCACCGGATCCTCCAGCAGTAGCTGTAGGTTCCACCGGATCCTCCAGTAGTAGCTGTAGGTTCCACCGGATCCTCCTGTAGTAGCTGTAGGTTCCACCGGATCCTCCAGTAGTAGCTGTAGGTTCCACCGGATCCTCCAGTAGTAGCTGTATGTTCTACCGGATCCTCCAGTAGTAGCTGTAGGTTCTACCGGATCCTCCAGTAGTAGCTGTAGGTTCCACCGGATCATCCTGTAGTAGCTGTAGGTTAAACAGGATCGTCCTGTAGTAGCTGTAGGTTCCACCGGATCCTCCAGTAGTAGCTGTAGGTTCCACCGGATCCTCCAGTAGTAGCTGTAGGTTCCACCGGATCCTCCAGTAGTAGCTGTAGGTTCCACCGGATCCTCCAGTAGTAGCTGTAGGTTCCACCGGATCCTCCTGTAGTAGCTGTAGGTTAAACCGGATCCTCCTGTAGTAGCTGTAGGTTCCACCGGATCCTCCAGTAGTAGCTGTAGGTTCCACCGGATCCTCCAGTAGTAGCTGTAGGTTCCACCGGATCCTCCAGTAGTAGCTGTAGGTTCCACCGGATCCTCCAGTAGTAGCTGTAGGTTCCACCGGATCCTCCTGTAGTAGCTGTAGGTTCCACCGGATCCTCCTGTAGTAGCTGTAGGTTCCACCGGATCCTCCAGTAGTAGCTGTAGGTTCCACCGGATCCTCCAGTAGTAGCTGTAGGTTCCACCGGATCCTCCAGTAGTAGCTGTAGGTTCCACCGGATCCTCCTGTAGTAGCTGTAGGTTCCACCGGATCCTCCAGTAGTAGCTGTAGGTTCCACCGGATCCTCCAGTAGTAGCTGTAGGTTCCACCGGATCCTCCAGTAGTAGCTGTAGGTTCCACCGGATCCTCCAGTAGTAGCTGTAGGTTCCACCGGATCCTCCTGTAGTAGCTGTAGGTTCCACCGGATCCTGCAGCTAGGATTGGAGCGGGGAAGAGGTCTTCCATACATAGTAAAGAATTATAAGTATATAGATTACCTTTGACTTCTATTCGGTATGTATGGTGTTTTAGCCGCAATGGTGCATGTCATGGGGTCAAATCTCACGGGAGCAGCAATTTTGTGTAGTTGTTCCATACTGGTTTGCACAGTGCTATCACCGGATTGTCTGAATTCATGCGTCGGATGGTCACGTAGAAATTAAGGCAACCCTCACTTAGTGGGGGCAGGGCACGTGTACCGGCTGGAGATGATGAGATGCTGCTGCTGCTCATGTGGAAGACAGGTCGCTGTGGTCGTATCGATCTTGTAGATATTATTATACTAGGGTCTCAACCTTGCCGTGTGAAGCCATGACGAGCTGCTAGTAACTTATAAAAGCAACTTGTCATTTTGTTGTTCTATGGTTTTTTCTTCAAGTAGAGAATTGTGTATACATTTGCCATTTTTGTCTCTTCCACTAACTGGATATGGGCATTCTCGTTTAAAATAAACTACATAACCATCAAGATCAAACATCGCGTCGTACTTCAGTTGGGAAGAAGCAGTGGTGGTCGATGGCAGTATGTTTTCTAAAGTAGCACTGTTGCTAGGTACACTTTTACTATACATATCACGAATAATGTAAATTAATAAAAAAAACACAATTCTGAGTTTAAATGTTGAAGCCATTATCGTTCAGTAGACTAACTCGCAATGATGTCTGTTAAACTTATACATATCTAAACCGTTTAACGTTGATAACCTCGTGATCTCAAGTGAATTAAAAAAATAGTTTTATAAACAAAGTAACGAACACAATAAACGACAATTCGCTATTCGCATCCACCGGTTACCTGCGTCTCGCACAATGACGCCTGTCCACCTAGTGGGAGGCTGTATATGGTTGAGGTGGTTGGAATGTCGGTCAAAGCATTCAAAAATATTTTTTATTGTTATTTTATTTTATTTATTTGGGAATGCAAACAATTGTATTATATATTAATAACATAACTTAAAAAAAAAACGTTATAATCTAAATGTACAACCCACGGCGCTATCCACAAATTACTAGTAATTATAGGTATTTAAGACGACAATAAACAAACATAACGTAAAAAGTGAAGAAGGAAATAAGAAAAGAAGATGCATGCGAAGAAGAAATACATTATGATGGTAAATTAAACGAATTGACTGACTCTAAAATACATTTTTTAAATTTTGAAAGATTTAGATTAAATATGTCTATATGCTCAAAATATAATTGAAACAACATCAATTTATTCCTTCTTCCAATTAGCGTTTAATTAATATAATCATGTAGTGATAAGTATAACATACAAAATGTTTACTATCGATAAGAGATAATATGTACTTTTTTCCACTTTACACATAAAGTTTAATACTAGTTACATAATAAATTGTTGTAGGTGGTAGGCATAACGCGGCTGACACCGACTTCATTATCGTTGTTTAGGTAATGTTTTTTTAGATCATTTGCGTTGAAGTCGGGTTTCTTTTAAAGTAGTTCATAAACCGGTTTGGTGCGGATCAGTAATATGCTGCTGCAAATCCCTATCTCTAGTACCTTCAGTGCGGAACAGGCACATATCGGCCTGCCGCGGTACTTCAGCTGGTGCGGTCGAAGAAAACTATGTCCCTCTCGTCTGTGCGGAACGATTATCTGAGGTATTTGTAAGAGTTCGACAGGAACAAATATATATTTCAACTTTTCATTTCCTGATTGTTAGATCCCGGGGCGAATCGAACCTAAGGAAGTTGGCTTCAAGGTTATTCAAACAGTACAAAAAAATGTTGCGTACATCATGTTTTCGCAAAGTTATAATTGTACCCTGGTGTCGAAAAAGACCTGCCACGCACTGTCGGAAATGGCCGCAGCCAAGGTGCTAGCAAGTCTCAGGACTGGTTACATGGTTGCCAACAAACCATCCCGACTGGCAAGAGATGTAGAAAGACCAAAACTAAAAGCTATCGATATAACATCATATCGACATTTTAAATTTTCTCCTCCTCTTAGCCACGGTTTTGCTTACGTCAGTCAATTTAGTCTTTCTTCGGATATCCATGTTTGGAACTCTAACACGAAGAGAGATCCCTAAGCCCAGGCTCTTTGTGTGACTTGTAGTCTACGTATAGTATTCCTATATTAGAATCTAAGATCACTGGAATACTTACCACGATCTTCGCGAGCGAAGTTCATTAAAGTTTCACTAAAGGATTTTATATGTTCGTTCCTAATTAACCGCCACATTCAAAGGTTTAATTAAATTAAGTTTAGTCGGTGGAAAGCGTCGCTTAGTAGGAAATTATCCATTCAGTCCTCCATTTGGCACTGGATTGGACCAACGCGAGGAATTATCAGTAGGTATGGCGTTCTCTTTGAAATTGTAAGTAGTGGGTTGACATACCATTCGTTAGCGGGGAAATAAAATAGCTTAAGTAAGTAGGTACTCTTAATCACAAAAACTTCATATTTTTTATTTATAACAAACTTCATATTAAGGTAAGTACATACATATTACCACAAAGCGTTCAAAATCTAATAAAAATTCAAATTATTTATATCAAAACCTTATCGCTAGCGCTTTTTTTTAACGGTATTTTTTTGTTTAAAGCTACTACCGGATCACATCACGGCCTCAACTGAGAAGATCCGACAAGAAACTTAAAAATTCAAAAATTCATAATTTCAAATAGGCTTAACGCTAATACTTTTGAACGGTCAATTTTTTAAAAGCTACCGCCGGATCACAACGTGGCCTCAACTGAGAAGATCCGGCAAGAAACTCAGCGGGCTTGTCATTTTTTCACATATTTTTTTTAAACAAAGTTTGTATTGTTCCTATTAGATCAGCACCAGCGACAGTGTGACCTGCCGTTCAAAAATCAAATAAAATAAAAAATACGACGAAAATACAACAAACTAAAATGCCAAAGGGATAGTAGTCGGTGTAGTGTATCACCTCATTTCATTCATAATATATCAACCTCCATTGTCATACCTCATCATTTCTATAAACATTTGTATTTATTTTTAATTTATTTTTAAAATTTAAATTTAGACAAGGAGCTGTCAAGTGGAGAGAGGAAAATTAAACGTCAGTCTGAAAACGGGTCTGAAGTCGAGGGTCTGAAGTCTTGGATCGGAAGGCTTAGTCTGGAGCCTGGAGACGAGTGAAAGCCTAAGGTCTACAGCCTAGAGTCGCAAGACCGGAGGCCGAGCTTAACCAGGTCTTGAGCCGGAATCGGCCATTATCTACGCCAGAGGCCACATATCTACGGGTGCTGCTGCTGGGGCGTGCTGACGCCCGCACCCCTTTTTCATCGGCCAGCCTGCTGGTTGAGTGTCGTGGCCGGTGCTAACCTGCCGGCGTCCAACGGCCTGGCTGCGGTTGTGCCATCAAGGCACGCCACCAGGCGCAGGAATCTTTGCAAGCAAGTTACGTGATCTTACGCTAATAAGTGTCCGCGTTCCCGACCCGGTGAAACGAACTGCGTAACTATCTCTAGAGAACTGTAACGTTTTTTTATCTGTAATTATAGTTATATTGTAAGTCCTGAGTTCTCATTCTTTTATTGCTACTTCCCCCTTAGTTACTTACCTGTCTTAGTAGCGGTCTCCGGGTTCTCTCTACCCTACTCTAAACGAACCGTTACGTGACATCGGACCAGTCCCCCCAAGCAGCACCCGCGCAAGAGTTGACTCGAGCAGCAGCCATCACTCCCTTCAACCATATTGGAGGGGTGGAGGTGACCCGCCACACGAAGCCGCCACAAGCAAAGACTTTTCGATGGCGAGCATGACCGATCCAAAATCACAGTGGCTCACGTTTAACATTTACCTTCTTCTTTTAAGCAGTGCCTCGTCAGGTAAGACACAAAGCACTTAAACATTGCCAACTTTTATCACAAGTCGTCTAAGTTAGATACACAACAAGAATAAATTACAAGCTCAAGTGAATTGCCTTCAGAACGTAAATAAAGCAACAATCAATTTTGATGCTAGACTACAAAAGAAAAAAAAAAGAAAAACAGGACAGCGGCCGGACTAGTCCCCCAAGCAGTACCCGCGCACGAGTTGACTTGAGCAGCAGCCAGCTTAGAGAGCTTGACATGTTTTTTTACTTTTTTTTAAACAGTGTTTGTCTTGTTACAATTAGTTTAGCATCAGCGACAGCGTGTCCTGCCGTTCGAAAGATAAAACTAGGGATAGACAAAAAATTCGAGAAAAATACAACAAACTGAAAGGCCAAAGGGATAGTAGTTGGAGTAGTCAGTCGGTTAAGGTACTAATCGCCTTCATCGGAGCAAACAATAAAACTCGTCCCCAAAATCCACTTAAACTTGTTCAAAGATATTCATGTTCAAATAATAGCTGAACAATAATTAAATGTTTAACAAGGTGTCTTGTATCAAAAGCCCCTGCAAACTTCGCTGAAAGTTCCTGTAGTTTCAGTATGTCATGAAAGCATTTTCCAGACGATCTTCTCTGACTATACCGATTAACGACTTCAATCTAGATATTAAATTTCTCTGGGCGATATGAATTCAATGTTAAATTTTTAGGGTTACATACCTGAAAGGTAAAAAAGTACCTAACCTTATGGCGAGCCTTTGTCTGTCTGTCTATCCGTCTGTCACACCTACATATATATTTCAGGAATCACTGATGCTATCGATTAGCAACTTGGAATAGTATAAGATTTTACTTTCCCAACCTCATCGCCAATAAAATTAAAAAAAAAATGCCGTCCTCACCCCAATTCTCCAAAATTTCTGCATCGAAAAAATGTGAAATAATTATGGGTAATCTATATTCTATTCTTTCATTTCTATCTATTTTTTACAGGAAAAATAAAATTATCTTTCCAAATAGTATACAGTTTTTAAGTAATCCGAAAAAAACCTCCATATACAAACTTAGTTTTGCAGTTTGTTTTTTTTGCTACCTCAGGTGTTAGACGAAAAGTATATAGGTCTAATAATAACTAAATAAATAATAACGCACCGAGCGTTCCATACCTTCTTTGGACCTACAAAGAAGGTATGGAACGCTCGGTGCGCGGCGCGAGCCCCATTCGCGCTTGACCGGTTTTTATAAAAACTATTTTATAAAAAATAATAACCGACTTCAAAGTAAATTATCTAAAAAGCATAAAATAACGAAATATTATTGAAGTTGGTGTTAGCTTACCTACTGTGTATATTCTGCACCAACTTCAATAATATTTCGTTATTTTATGCTTTTTAGATAATTTACTTTGAAGTCGGTTATTATTTTTTATAAAATAGTTTATTTAACACTTTTTAGTGACTTATTTTACCAAGATAGGTATCAGCACTATCACGCAACTCGAACGTCTACATTACAGTAACTTACTGAAAACATAAAAAGTTTATATCTCTTAAACTACTGGACCGATTTTGATGAAATTTGTACTCTACCCTAAGTTGAAAGATACTCTAACTATTCCAAAAAGAATTTTTGAAATCGGACTTGTAGTTTCTGAGAAATCCGCGGACAAACCTACATACATACATACATACATACATACATACATACATACATACATACATACATACATACACTCGTGAAATTTGGTAAATTCGTTTAGAAGCCCATATAGACTAACATATATGAATATTACGCATTTTTATTAATATTACATACATACGCGTCGAATACAGAACCTCCTTTTTTGAAGTCGGTTAAAAATAATATGACAAGATTCAAAGCCAGTGGTTATACCAAGCCGTCTTCTCTATTGATCATTATCAGCCGATAGACGTCCACTGCTGAACAAAGGCCTCCCCCTTAGAAGGGAGGGGTTGCCATAATCCCCACGCTTGGCAGTCGGCTTGGGGATCGCAGTATAGGTGGAAGATAAATCCAAAAGAAAGACGCTGCTGCCCGTCTTCCTGTTCTCGCTTAGTCGCCTCTTACGACACCCAACGAGAGGAGATAGGGGGATGCAATTCTTAACCGGCACTCCACGGGCTATTGATATAAAGTAGGATGTTTTTGTTTTAATTAATTTCAATAGTCTCACTAATCGTGCTTGACAGAAATCCATGTTCAAGCAAAGCTGATATAATTAATCCGCTATATTACTTTTATTTCAAAGTGCTCTATTGTTCTATTAATACTCAATTAACTAATAGCAATCTATAAACTAATCAATTCAATTAACATAGTGAGCCGACAGACTGATTAGTTTCCAATCGGTCTATGCCAGAAGAATTCAGAGGTTCATTAATATTGGATTTGCCAAGGACTCCGGATCCTTGACGAAAATAATTGGATGTGTGTTTCGCCTCCAAATAAGGCAAGAAAATACAGAAAATAAACTTCATTTATACGGCATGTACAATGAAGGACAATAATATGTATCCACTTTCGTACCTTGGGTAACTTAGTCTTCATTGTCATGAAAAAGTAACATCTTTATTATTATTAGACTAGCTGACCCACGCAGCTCCGCCTGCGCTATTTTTACGTTAACTAAAGTTTTAATAACAGACATTCGCATTGAATAGGTACATAACCTCCTTTTTATAGTCGGTTAAAAACTGGGACCCACTTTTTACTTGCTCTCCGAAGTACGGACCCGTTTAGTTCAAATGGCGTTAAACGGTCACCCATCTATTTATTGACCTTACCTAACGTTGCTTAACCCGATCGATTACAAAACCTTGATAACAACTCTCTATGAGTGTTGCCTTTCTAATATTTATTATATTATAAAGAAAAATTGATAAAATCGGACCAAGCGTATAACCAAGTACCCATTTTGACTTTAATCCCCTCTCCCAAAAGAACCGTGCTAGATTACGGGATAAAAAGTATCCTATGTCCTACCTCGTAGTAAGATCTCAAATCATGCCAAGTTTCATTTGAATCCATTCAGTAGTTTCGGCGTGATGCTCAGCCGTGATACAGACAGACAGACAGACAGACAGACAGACAGACAGACAGACAGACAGACAAAAATTAAAAAAAATACATTTTCGGCCTCAGTATCGGTTATAGAATGCCCTCCAAATATAATTTTCAAAATATCTTCAATGTACAGAATTGGACCTGTTACAGTTTTATTATAAGTACTAGCTGACCCACGCAGCTCCGCATGCGCTATTTTTATTTTACGTTAACTAAACTTTTAATAACAGACATTCGCATCGAAAACATAACCTCCTTTTTTATAGTCGGTTAAAAACTGGGACCCACTTTTTACTTGCTCTCCGAAGCACGGACCCGTTTAGTTCAAATGGCGTTAAACGGTCACCCATCTATTTAATGACCTTACCTAACGTTGCTTAACCCGATCGATTACAAAACCTTGATAACAACTCTCTATGAGTGTTCCCATACTAATATTTATTATATTGTAAAGAAAAATTGATAAAATCGGACCAAGCGTATAACCAAGTACCCCTTTTGACTTTAATCCCCTCTCCCAAAAGAACCGTGCTAGATTACGGGATAAAAAGTATCCTATGTCCTACCTCGTAGTAAGATCTCAAATCATGCCAAGTTTCATTTGAATCCATTCAGTAGTTTCGGCGTGATGCTCAGCCGTGATACAGACAGACAGACAGACAGACAGACAGCCAGACAAAAATTAAAAAAATTACATTTTCGGCCTCAGTATCGGTTATAGAATGCCCTCCAAATATAATTTTCAAAATATCTTCAATGTACAGAATTGGACCTGTTACAGTTTTATTATATGTATAGATAGATAGTTTAAAACAAATTCGCTTCTGCTATTTGTACGCTTAAATGTTTTAAACTCCGTAACGGATTTTAATGTAATTTTCGCCAATAGATAGAGTGATTCAAGGCTTATATGTAGTATATTATATACCCGGGGGCGAGTCACTAGTATTATTATATATTAGTGTTCCTTTTGCCCGAGTATGTAAGTGTACCGATGATGATATGTGTATACATACGTTATGTAAAATTCAGTCTAAGACCATTTTGTTCTGTTCTGAATCGGGCTTTTGGTACTTTTATATAAAACTATTGCAAAATGACAAGCTAATAAAATCTATACTTATTATTGTCTTTTACTGTACTAGCTACCGCTGGCGGCTTCTTGTTTTGTGTATAGGGTTAATTCATAGTAGTTTATGCACCAAGGGGATAAAGTAGTGTCTTATGTCGCGGGCGTTTAATTGAATCGCGAGCATAACGAAGGATTCTAGCAACTCCCGAGCGTAGCGAGGGAGTATAGAGTTAACTCCCGAGCGTAGCGAGGGAGTTAATACTAGAATCCTGAGTACAGCGAGGCATTTAAGCTCGCCCAAGACAAAGGCACCTTTATCCCCGCGGTGAATACACTACTTTTCACACCTACTGCGAGGTAATAAAATACAAATATTGCTAGAATTAAAATAATAACAATATTTTGGGACAATCCACACACGGTAATCTGATCCCAAACTAGGCAGAGCCTGTACTATGGAAACCAGATAACTAATATTAATTAAATAGTTAAATAACACCCAGACACTTGGTGGGAATCGAACCCACGACCTTGATGACCACGATTGAGTAGCGGCCAGGGTGTCTAACCACTAGACCAACGAGACCGTCAATAATATCAGCATAGTGATTTGCCGCGTTATCATCTATTTCATTTTATATTCTAGAATAGAACACTGGGTTGTGCTCGTCGCGCTCGGTTCGATTTTCAAATGTTTTGTTTTTCGTGCAGTTCTCTGCTTAGAGTAGTAATATATATCTGTGGTAAAAGTGTTGAGGAATTTTCGTTTGACGTTCGAAATTCAAACACATTATTACCCAAGGGAGTTTAGTACAACATTATTACCCGGCTAGACTATAGGGCAATAATGAGGCACTTTATGTCATCTTTATATGACATATAATGTGACATTATCGAGCAGGTGGTGTGAAAAAAATATTAATATCCTCTTTTTGTTTTCTGTATAATGCGACTTCAATATTTCTAATCAAGATAACAGTATAAGAAACAATATTAGAATAACCAGATCTTTATACGATAACTTTGTAGTCTAATAACAAATTGTTTATAGAGATTATTATAGAAACATTGCAAACCGGAAGTCATGGGTACAAATCCCGCGGGGAGTAACAACTTTGTGTAGTCGTGCCTTACTGGATAGGACAATGCCGGCCGATCCTGACTGTCTAAAAGTTGAGATATTGCGTACGACGGATATGTACAAAGTCGGTCCTGCATCTGACCTTTCGCCGGTCGTATAGGTCTCCCTATCTCTCGTCCCATCGGATTGTGAGAAGTAAAGGAAGCAGGTGCGGTCAGAGTCAACGATTTTGGGGGGGGGGGGAGGGGGGTCATAGTTGACGGGCCCGTTAGTCTAGTGCCCTGGCCGCTAGCCAATAGGTGGTGGGTTTGATTCTCCCCTTGCGTCTGAGAGTTTCAAGTACGTAACCGATTTTGGATAAAATTGTTATAAAGCAAACAGTTATGTTTGTCAATTTGACGTGAATGGGTTTGAGATTTGGGGGGTGGGGGGGTGTCATGACCCCTACGACCCTCCCTCTCGAACCGCCACTGGAAGGAAGAGAGTGCACTCGTGTCTACGCACGCAAGCACTTGTGCACCATAACATCTCCCGCGTAGACAGCTGATCTTGTGAAAGATTGGCCGCTGTGGACCAGATATTATTCTTATAATTTATTATTATTATCAGGCCACTGTGCTACCTCACCCTCGACGCTAATAAATTATGAATTCAAAATTATATTACGTTACCAACCACACACCCATGCGGGTTCTATTATGGTAATGTTAACAAATTACGTGAAACGATTCATTATATTAACTTATTGTAACGTTAATGAACATATAATTTAGAGTAACTATCTGAAAATAATAGGTCCTGATTATATTTTGCACAGTGTTTTTTGTTATGGTTTGAAGTAACGTTAAAAATTCCTATCGTTATATTAAACAGCTGTGATTTTAATATAAAATGTCAGTTATTTTTGGTACGTCAGTAATTTTATCGACAATCTTCATTCATAATCATTAGCAGGCGAATACTGAACAAAGGCCTCCCCTTTAGGAGAGAGGGGTTGCCGTAATCCCCACTCTTGGCAGGCGTCTTGGAAATCGCAGTATAGGTGGTAGGTAATTCAATAGAATTTTAATAATGCCTTACAACGTTATATTGACTACATAACTTTATTAACCTGATAATTTTATCTAAAGTAGGGTCAATTTAATTGATCACATTTGACACTTTATCAAAATTTAACAACGTAACCTTGTAACGGCCGGCATAAAATATTATAAATTTTTTAGAAGTTAGAATTTGCACAATTGCTTAACTTTTTTAACCGACTTCAAAAAAGGAGGAGGTTCTCAATTCGTCTGTATATATATTTTTTTTTTTTTTTATGTATGTTCGCGCATAACTCTGTCAATTATGAACCGATTTGAAAAAATCTTTCTTCCATCCATTCTTCAATCCATTGATTGGGTCCCATAAAAAAATTATTGCGTAGTAATAAGTAGTTCCTGAAAAAACAAGAATGGTGTCTGCGCACTGAGAGCTGCAGGTAAGCCTATATCGATGACGTTATGTCGCTTTTTAAGGACAAAAATGGTCATAACTCTGGCAAATATTTACCAATTTCAATGATTCTTTTTTTATTCGAAAGAAGAAACCACTGTATTAAATTTGTATGAATTTTATTACAACCGGATAAGAACTTCCTGGAGGACCATGAACGATGTGGAGGAATTTATCTGGTAAAAACCATAAAACTGATGTTCTCCATTAAATTGCTCTGACAATTATGAACCGATTGCGATGATTCTTTTTTTATTCGAGAGAGTAAACTGCTATGATGATTCCATGCAAATTTCATTACGACCGGTAATTTTTTTCTGAAGAAACTTGAATTATGTAAAACTATGTAGACGATAATGTGATCATAACCTACCTAGATAATTTTACGGTTTTCGATGGTTCAATCTTTATATATGAAAATATCACTAAAAAGTTTAAAATAAAATCTTTTTAAAAAAAAATTGAACCGACTTCAATATCACTGAAAAGTATAAAATAATTTAAATATTATTGAAGTTGGTGCCAAATATACCTACACAGCCGGTAAGCTAACACCAACTTCAATAATATTTAAATTATTTTATACTTTTCAGTGATATTGAAGTCGGTTCAATTTTTTTTTAAAAAGATTTTATTACGATTACATATTTTTTGTACTAATGACAAAAGAAACAGACAGAACAAAGAAAATGAGAGATGTCAAAAGTAATCTATTAAATTCAATTGACCCTACATTAGTAACGTTAAATAATTTAACAGTCTTTGATTCAATCGAGACCTGGGCAGTATTGCAGTCTCTCCAGCGGTGCCACATTGACTATAGGTACATCGAAGTGTTGAAGTGTTTGTACAGCAACGCCACCATGTCGATCCGACTACAGAACGAGGGCACGAAACCAATCCCATTGCAGCGAGGTGTGAGACAGGGAGACGTTATTTCTCCGAAACTGTTCACAAACACATTGGAGGACGTTTTCAAGCTCTTGGACTGGAACGGATTCGGCATCAATATCAATGGCGAATAAATCACTCACCTTCGTTTTGCCGATGATATAGTCACTATGGCAGAGTCGCTGGAGGACCTCAATACGATGCTCAGCGACCTCAGTAGCGTTTCCCAACAGGTGGGTCTTAAAATGAACATGGACAAGACGAAGATCATGTCTAATGTCCATGTTGCACCCGTACCGATAGTTGTTGGGAACGATACACTCGAAGTTGTTGACCACTACCGTATACCTAGGACAAACTATCCAGGTAGGTCGGTCCAACTTCGACAAAGAGGTCGCCCGAAGAATCCAACTCGGATGGGCAGCGTTCGGGAAACTACGCGAAATCTTCTCGTCCAAAATACCGCAGTGCCTGAAGACGAAGGTTTTTAACCAATGTGTGTTGCCAGTGATGACTTATGGTACTGAGACGTGGTCCCTGACTGTTGGCCTTTTGGATAAGCTTAGAGTCACACAACGAGCAATGGAGAGAGCTATGCTCGGAGTTTCTTTGCCCGACAGAACTCGGAATGAGGAGATTCGCCGAAGAACCAAGGCCACCGACATAGCTCTTAAAATCTGCAATTTGAAGTGGCAGTGGGCAGGCCACATAGCTCGCCGAACCGATAACCGTTGGGGAAGAAAGGTTCTCGAGTGGCGACCACGAACCGGAAGACGCAGCGTAGGCCTCCCACTAGGTGTACAGAAGACATTGTGCGCGTCGCAAGTAACCGGTGGATGCAAGTCGCCAATTGTCATTCATTGTGGCGTTCCAAAGGGGAGGCCTATGTTCAGCAGTGGACGTATTCCGGCTGGTGATGATGATGATGATGATGAAGGTATTGTATTGAATATTACGCTACGTAACGTTATTTATAATGGCTCTTTGTAACGTTTTCAGAATGATAGTTGGCTAACCTTGTTGCCGGATCGGTCTGATAGATGTCACTACTGTAGCTTTAAAACGCAACATTACCCCATTCGAGAAGACCTTTTTCGTGCACCCATATTTGATTACTAAAAGGACCACATAAATAAAACTAGAGTAAAGAATTCATCATGCTAAATTTGTGCGAATATTTCAGTAATATCACGTAACATTTGTGTTGGTACGCAATCTTTTTATACATGCAATATAAGGTCTGGAGTACCCTCAAACAATTGAGTGGGGAGGGGTTGAAAAATTTCCTCATTTCTGAATACCTCATCGCCAATTTACTAAGCGGCTGCGCGACAGGATGTGAAAACATACGAAGGCGTTTTGTGCTAGCGAATGCTTTTTTATTATCTATGTAAATAGAACATTTTTTCTTGGAACGGAGTTCTTTATCGCACGTTCTGATTTGTCAGTGGGCTGTGGGGCTAGACCGAAAAATGTGTATCAATGAAAAAGCGACACCAAAAACTGACATAATACTTGATGTCAGATTGCTAACTATATAGCATAGTTATTGTACGGTGCAAGCATCGTGCATTACGTTGCGCTGTGTCATCAGTTACGCCAAGATGCAGCAACGATTTCACAGTCAGTTCACGTTTGATAGCCAATCGGTTCGCGTGTTCTCATAACCATTCAACCATTTCATACCATTTAGGGTTAAGTGCTTATAATAAACCATTTATCTGTACTTAACTCTCTCTCTTATTTATATACCATTATAAATACTTCTGTACGGCTACCAGATCGTACATTGTGGTCCTTCGAGGCGGATTTTTGCAGCAGTACGACATGTGTGATTTGCGCGGTGGTCAAAAGCTCAATATCTAACGTTAGACGCGAGTTCAAATCCTAGTTAATCATGAAATCAAGCATGCAGCCCGGCTAATGGTAAGCAGTCACCGCAGCCCATGGACGGTAGCAATGCCAGAAGAATCACGGAGCTAGAATTGACGGAGAACAGAGGAAGGAAAACGGGAGTCCTTCAGCTACTAGTACAACATGTCCTTATAAATCACTGTTTTTTTTTGTTCGCGGGGGAAACTTTCAAAAGGTCTAAGGAACTTGTCAACCGGGGGTCAACCGGGGTATGTGAGATTCTTACCCACTCAAAGAGAGAGAGATATCTGGGCTCTCCTGTGGGATTTGCACCAGGAGCCCCTCAATGCCTTGCCTTTGAGCCCGTCAATGGGGTGGGGTATTATAA
Organism: Furcula furcula; assembly: GCA_911728495.1. Classification (NCBI taxonomy): domain Eukaryota; kingdom Metazoa; phylum Arthropoda; class Insecta; order Lepidoptera; family Notodontidae; genus Furcula; species Furcula furcula. The sequence continues at coordinate 2,737,989 of OU452264.1, read as the reverse complement.
CACCCGGAAACCAGACACGGTACGACACGGGGACGGGGGTCGCAACCTAGCCGCCGTCCACCTCGGAGTCACCGACTTACTCAATAGAAGTCCTAGGGCTCACATCCCAGCAAGTCCAAACGAAATCACTGACAACTTTATTTCAACTCAAGAACAGAACTCCAGGAAACACTCAAAATGTTATCTTCTAAAACCTTCCCGGTTACCTTCATCGACGGACTCTAGGTATACCGGGCATCCCGTTTGGACATTGCCATAGTCTTTCCGATGCCGGACACTTGCTGGAACACGTCTCGGAGAGCAGAGATAGAACGCTCCCCCGACACCCTCGTGGTGCTCGCGACGACGCAGTGGACTCACCACATAGTCATCCGCCTCGGTCCTAAGTCGGGACGCACAGAGCTTCCACCTATTCCTTTCCTAAAAGGAAGGAGTTGCCACAATTCTCACGCTTGTCAGGTGTCTTGGCGTTCGCAGTATAGTTGGAAGGTAATCCAATAGAAAGACGCTGTTGCCTGTCTTCTTGTTTTCCCTTAGTCGCCTCTTATGAACACCCAACGGGAGAAGATGGAAGGGTGCTAATATTATCCGGATGACCCATCAAAAAAGGCCAACCGTCTCGTAAAAATAATATCATTAAGTGGCGACCCGTTCCTAAAACACAGACGTATGTTTTCTATAGGAATCCATCGAATCAGGTTGAAATTCAATTTGCGATGCATTTAGCTCGCTCAGTGCGGAGATAATCAAGTAAAATACATTTTTACTACCGCCCATTTGCTGTGGCAGCGGAATTAATTAACAATCCGAATGTTAAGTTATTTGAATAGGAATAGGGTCGAGATTGCCTTCTCTCAAGTAGAGAGCTGGACGCTTGGAGAGCCCTAGATGTCCATGGAGTAAGGCGGTGATTCCAAGAAGGACGGCGGAGGGGTTGCGCGTTCCGTGCCCGTCGTGACAGGTTCCCGGACGGTTATAATGCTTCTCCCGGCCGCGCACTTAAAGGCAAGGCGCTGAGGGGTACCTGGTGCAGATACCACAGGATAGCTCAAGTGCCATTGCGACAGCCGCGGGGGTTTTAGTGGGTAAGAATCCCACATACCTTGGTTGACCCGCACTATGCCCCCGGGGACCTATTAAAGGAAAGGATACCATATATGAGAAAATGTTTTAATTACATGAGTCACAATTTTTGGCACGCATTAGTAGATATAATAACATACCTACCTACGTTTATTATATAATTGTGCAGGTGTCTATAGACAGGTGGGTCTTACCATCAGGCATACATCTTGCTTGTCGCGTCTATATGTTTGTATCTTTAAATATTTGCGTTGGTTACGGAATGAGATGGGAATAATAAAAATATAAATAAAAAACGGAATGAGTTTTTTGTGGAGGTGTGGAAATTCAATAACATGTGCGTTCTCGATAAATATCTTGTAAAATGTAAACGAGGGGAAGCTTCAGGAAATCAGAAAGTAATTTTATAAAGATCAAGGAATACGCTAAAATATAGACTGGACAATCACACTAACTAGTGACTTTAATGCCTAAAATGTGATTTATATGAGACTTGTCATGCCCTGGAGTTTTCAAATATAATTTTATTAAGAGCATACTTAAGTAGATAAAACAATGATATTATAAACCGTAGATATGGTATATTCTGAACTAATGCACGCCAAATATTGTGACATGTATTTAATTTTTTTTTCTTATCGTATCCCTTCCTTATTATTTAATTTTGTGCAGTACTTTGAATTTCAAAGGCACACGTCACGTTCGTTATATTTTGCAGACTCGGGCCTTACTGCTCGTGACCTAGCAGTTGGTGCGTTGGGTGAACCCAATTGGGTGAATTTCGTGTCTTCACTTTTTGTGTGCGAATGGCATATCTATTGTATATTATATCATTGACATGTAAAGATAAAGATAAAATAAAGATAAGATAATGGCTTATATTTAGAAGCATCCAGCATGAGCAAATACTTTAACTCCACAGAAGACTGTAGCCAAAGTAACGCCTCATTCGAATGTCTTTGTATTCCTGCTGTAAATAAGGTTGACATTACTCTGTAAGGAATCGCTGTACTGCCGGCTAAATTTTCGGCTTTGTCACTTCCGCTGTCTTGTTGCTTAATCAGCTTAACCACCCACGATTGCATCGTAGCTTACCATCAGGTGGGATTGTTATCAAACACAGATACTTATTTAGGTACTAAAGTAAATTATAGTTTTGCCTGTGTCAGTTTTCCAGCCCGATTATAATGTGGGTGTCTTCAAGACTAGAGTGAATAGGCTTTTAATAAGCTAGTGTGCTTTACCATCCTCGATTGCGTCGCTGCTTTCTATCAGGTGGGACTGCAGTCAAGCATTAGCTTATAAGTAGTAGCAAGAAACCGTCCCGGTAGGTACACCGCAGTCAGATATTCCGCCACCAAGCAGCAGTGTAAACATTTCTGTGTTCCAGTGTGAAGGACATAGTAGCTAGTGAAATTACTAATGTCTTGGATGACGAGCGACAGTACAATGCAGCTATCTATAGGGTCGCTTACCTTTAAGCAAACGTCTTGCTTGTCACGTCACTAGATAGAAAAAAAAAACAATAAAAAAACGCTGTGAATGGTAAATAAGATTGTCACGTCTGCGAAATATTTAATCTCTAATGAGGCAACGAGCGAGCGGGAATGAAAAGTGCTCAACGCGACAATTACGTTTCTCTTTAAAATAAATAAAAACAACGGTAGAAGACCTTTTTTATTTTCTAGTTATGACAAATTTTGCGCGCTATAGATGAGTATTGAACGTATAAGGTTTTTTTTGTCGTATGGTTAGTGGCCAAACTGGTGTCAGAGTTTTCAAGCTGCCCTTAGGCCTCTGACTTAGCTTAACGACTGCTATCTAGATGACAATAGCCGGGACCGACTTTTAACGTGTCCTCCGAAGCACGGAGACGCTCAGTTTAAATGCCACTAAACGGTCACCCATCTAAGGACTGACCTTGCCTAACGTTGCTTACCCAACTGATCGTTTACCGAACAGTGGTTACAACTGGCTATGAGCGTATGAGATGAGTATCAATGACTAAAAAACAAAAATTTGAAACTAAATAACACTAAAACAATAAGACCTTATTACTGAAATTCGGTACAATTGTGTACCAATTACTTTCTACGCGAAATTTGTGCCCTCAAGCATCCTACAGACCGAGATTGTGAAAGGTTTAAATAAACGCTGAATTGCTTCAAGGAAAGGTACCAACTCCTTACCTAGGCCCGATTTGCTTGGCTCTTTGCGAGACCACTTCTCGGCCCCATACCCTATTCCGTACCCTTATTAATAGTTATTCATATTGTCAATTATAACTCTCCGGGCCATCTACTCCCAAACCGACCCAATTCGACCGTGTTAATAGATCTATTCGGGCAATTCCTAGCTCGTTAACGTCGTTCCTTCATTAACAGTACGTAATTATACAACGAATTATACCGAAATTGTTAATTGTGGACTGGTGGACCAGTGAGAATATTTTCCGGGTATTGTGCGTATGATTGATGGCCGTAATTAGCAGTAGTTTTAAGGGTTATTTTAGACAGGCATGTCCCGAATAATTGACCTGCGATAGGTTAAAGTTACTTTGAAAAAACATTTTGTAAATCACTCTTCCAGTGACTACTCAAGAGGTTCACCTTTCGGTAATTGCGTCTGCCTCATCATATTTTTTTAATTAAATATAAGCTAGTGGTTTAAATAAACGCTAGTTTATTAATAGCCTATTTAAGTCTTGAAGACACCTACATTGTAATCGTTCAGGAAAAAGGACGCAGGCAAATTGCTCCAGTCCTTATTATAAATGAAGAAGCAAATCGCTTAGTCCAGACTGAAGGCACGTTTACCACATAAGGGTGCGTTGTGCGTCTTATCGTCTAATGATAGAAGGGTTATGGTGGGATCAAGGTCATGTAATTAATGCGCACACTCTCCAAAATGCAGCCTTTAGAATACAGAGAGGCTGGCTACGCTGCGCCTGTGCTCTAGGCTTATAGAATACATGTAATTAGAATATCCTAGGATATACCGACCCCCCAAGGGTGAGGTCTTTTTTTTTACGGGGGGGAAATCTTCTAAAGATCCCCGGGAGCTGTGGGGCTCGACCGGGGTATGTGGGATTCTTACCCACTAAAACCCCCGCGGCTGTCGTATCGGCACATGAGCCCCTCTCATGGTCTCTCCGGTGGGATCTACACCAGGGGCACCTCAGTGCCTTGCCTTTGAGCCCGCCGCCGGAGGGCGCATTGTAGCCCCCCGGGAACCAGTCAAGGTGCTCACGGGGACGGGTGTCGCAACTCCGCCGCCGTCCTCCTCGGAGTCGCCGCCGTACTCAATGGACGATCTAAGGGCAAGGCCTCACGGCCTATGTTAAGCCCGTGACCATAAATTCTGTAAAGTGTTCAAAACGTCAGAACAGTAAAATGAAAAGCAAACCGCGATTAATCCGTAAAATTAGTTTTATTTCAATGTGTAATATTCGCATAAACATCAGAAAGCATTATGTAGAAAATATTTTGCATAATTACTGATTGGGAGACATGACGGCAAACCCCGTGATGTATATGGAAATAAAAAAAAAAATGCTTACAAAGCACATGCTTCACTAACTTTTATATAATTGTCTTCCAGAACAACTAACACATCAAATCAGTTGTAGAAACTTCAGGACGACCATGACTTATCTGTACCAAAGATAGATAGCCACCCCCTGAGGATTTGGCATCGAAACTTCGGTGACTAAACGCCAGCAATATAATTTATCGCTGGCAAACAGTTCGCCACTTTAGCTACTAAACCTGGCTACCTCTCGAACATTGGTTACTTCGTAAACTGCACACAATGCACAAACCGACAACTTGAGTTTATCTTGGTATGTCTACTTTTATTTACATAAATACATTTATTGAAACTAAATATTTACAGTTTATTTAGAAAATATACTTCATCACCAGCCTGAAGACGTCCACTGCTGAACATAGGCCTCCCCCTTCGAACGCCACAATGAGCGACAATTGGCTATTTGCATCCACCGGTTACATGCGACGCGCACAATGTCGTCTGTCCACCTAGTGGTACCGGAAGACTACTGGTTTCCGGTTACTTGTCGCCACTCGAGAACCTTTCATCCCTGTCAGTTATCGGTTCTTCGAGCGATGTGGCCTGCCCATTGCCACTTCAACTTCCAGATTCTGAGTGCTATGTCGGTGACCTTGGTTCTTCGGCGAATCTCCTCATTACGGATTCTGTCGCGCAAAGAAACTCCAAGCATAGCTCTCTCCATAAAATATACTTAAATGAATATATACTTTTAGACTTTCGCGTTCCATTATCAAACTTTATTCTAATCGGGAATTAACGCGATTTACCTTATATTTTGGCTTGACGTTTCGGCCGGGTTGCACCAGCCGTGGTCACAAGCAGACAACTTAAATGAAGTAAAACAACTCCTGTAAGTTGTCGCCGCACTGGGAGGAAAGGGTACCTAAAAGACTGGCGGCGTTTCCTCTTTGTATAGCCAAGCTTATACGTTGGCAGAAAAAACCACCAGCCCGACGGTCCCCTGAGACTTCGATAAGTTTGGATGAAATTTATTTTACCAAACCGTGAATCTCATGAGACCAAAGCCCCATGGTCTCCACCGCTAAGGGCGTAAATATGTAGCTGGAATCTAGGTCAGAAAACCTACGCCCCTTTGCATCACTTGCGGGCACCGCAGCATAAATATTACTATTTGTATTTTACGAGATTTATAGAGTAGTTTTTACTGGTTTAGACTATCACTAGTGAAGATTCTTAAATTTGTATTTTATAAGTACCTACTAGCTGACCCGCGGAGCTCCCCTTCACAAGTTCCTAAAAGAAGCGTCGAAACGCTACTTCGAATCCGCGTCATGTCACGCGAACAGTTTAATCCGCGCCGCCGCCGATTACGCCCCTAGTCCTTCAGACTCGCGCCGCAGACCACGGCACGTACTGCTCGACCCTCCTGACCCCATGACGGTTCTATTGGACCAGGATGCGCCGAACACCCCCCGCCCCGACAACCGTATGCTGCACTAGCTATCAGACACCGGTCTCACCGGCGAGGCCGAAGGGCATCACCCCACTGAGTTTCTTGCCGGTTCTTCTCAGTGGGGGCGCGTTGTGATCCGGTGGTAAAATCAGCCCTCTCTTAAGCGACAGCCCAAGCCGAGGCCCTCCCTGAGGTGGCCTTGAGCTCGTCGCTCCTTCTGCCGTTAAGGCTACAGTGCTATAAGCGCTCGCCTTCTATTGGCCGGTGAAGCTGTAATGGCCACCTGCGGCCAACAGCGTCTATCATCCCAAAAAAAAAAAACTCGCGCAGCTCCACCCTCACTCTTTTTACGTTAGCTAAATTTTAATAGCATACATTTGCGTTGGATTCACTTATTTAAAGTCGGTTAAACACTGAGACCCACTTTGTACTTGCCTTCCGAAGCACGGACACGCTTAATTCAAATGGCATTAAACGGTTACCCATCTATATAATGACGTTGCACCTGATCGTTCGCCAAACAACTATGAGTGTCGCGCCAAACAACTGAATTTTGACGCTCTTTATATTTGACAATTTCTATTGAATTGTAAAATAAAGAAAAGTGTCTACGTCTTTTTTTATGATCTAACTAACGGACTAATTACTTTTGTTTTACCCAGGCATCATCACTATTAGATACCTGTGTAGTTTGTGTGGTTCACTTACACCTCCAGTTTAAATAAACAGTTGCTGTGTAGAACGGAAATTAGATTAACGTAGCAAATACAAAAGTTTAACAAGTTTTAAAGCCATTTTGAACTTTTATTCCTTTTCTTATTTGTAGAAAGAAACGCCTCCAGTCTTTTAGGTACCTTTCCTTCCCAGTGCGGCGATAACTTTGAGGAAGTATCTTAGTTCTAATATATTTGTGAATAAACTGTGAATATTTTGTTAGAAGTAAATAAAGATTACTTTTTGTTCCCTGGGGTCCTACCACCACATCTATTATCAGTATTATTATCATCTTTCTTGACATGAGATAGAGACGTCAATATACGTAACTTATAGCTCTGTCACTTTCTATCGAGAAAGTGAGGGGAAACTAATAAGTATTGCTTTAGAGGTAATGCAACAGGCCCAGATTATTAATACTTACAATTTTATAACATATTTTTTTTTAGTCTTGTGTAATTACCAGCAGTAACAGCTCAGTTGGTTGAAACAATGTGTGCAGGTTCGAATCCCGACCCACACCTCTGATTTCTTTAATTAATCATGTGCGAATCTTCTTTGTGCAATTGTTACTAACGTTCGCTGAAGGAAAACATCGTGAGGAAACCGGCATGCCTGGGAATGCCTAACCAGCTATCGAATTATATTATGGCAACTCCTTCCTTCTAACACGGCTGCTGATGATTATTGTTATCTAAATAACAAAAGAGTAAATAACCACTTTCCTAAATAATTTGGAAATATCTGCATATTCAGAATAGCATCGTGACAGTCCTTGATCTCCAGGTCCTTGATCCAGCTCCTCGACAACACTGACAGTGAGAAGACTGAAAAGGACAAAATATTTTGAGTTAGTTTAAGTCATAAAATAAGTGCAGTGTAATGCAGTGTAGAACACAACAATAAGGTGTCTTCGCCTTACTAGAGACAACAAGAAAAGTGCCATTGGACACATTCTTAATTTAATTTATTCGTTTAGATATAACTAATATTACTGATTAGCCTTAAGGCTAGATTGTATTTATGTGGTGCAACCTCATACTGGAGCAGCATTAAAAAAAAGTCCTTGATCTCTCGAGCTCCTAATGAATTCAATCTTCTTCTTTTCGTGTCGTTGTGGAAAAATTGTTAATTCTGCAAGTATTTCTCCGGTTGATTGTCCAGGCAACACTCGAAGTAAATACATAAATACGTTATTCAAATAACATAAGTACTCAGTTATTGCTTTTTTCGATTCTTTGTTAACACAATTAAAATATGCCCAAAATTCAAGCTAATGACTCCTCGAAACAAATAATCTAATACCTAGCAAAACACTGCACGGCCTCAAGATACTGTAAGCTCTTACTGCGTAGATCGGACCAACAGTAATAACTAAGAAGACCTGAGGGTACATCGGCATAATTTTGACATAAGGACGTTCAATATCTCATTCCTCCCGTGACCATGGGTGCTGCAAAGCATTCGAAATGTCGGGATAGTAAAATCTAAAAAAAAATCGCGATAAAATCCGTAAAAGTAGTTTGATTTCAACAAATAATCTAGTTACCTATATCAGCTGTTTGTTGCCGCCATAATATGTGCCAAATATTTAAATTTATATTACTCCTCCCAGGAACCCAAAAGTATACTTTAACTCTCGTTCTCCTAGCGTCTGAAACTTTCAGGAATCTTCCGGCTTTACAATCCGATATATTACCCCATTTTGAATAACCATTTCCTGGTTCTGAGGGAATTTCAGCTCTCTACCCACATTGTAGAGTCGGAAATCACGCACTTAACTGTAGTCGCGAGTTCTTCTGCTTTATATTGGACAGTGTGAAGCACCTTAGTGCCATATATGTAGGTTTAATAGGCAAACTACGTGTGGTATAAGTGAGAAAGGATTGTACTCTAGCGGTACTAGTAGTTTTTTTTCGCGGGGTGACCTTCAAAAGGTCCCCGGTACCTGTGGGGATTCTTACTCACTAATACCACCGTGGCTGCCGCATCGGCACATGGGGCACCAGGGCTCTGAGGTGGGATCTCAACCAGTAGCCCCTCTGTGCCTTGCCTTTGAGCCCGCCGCTGGGGGGCGCATTGTAGCCTCCGGGAACCTGTCACAGTGCTCACGGGGACGGGGGTCGTCCCCCGCTGTCTTCCTCGGAGTCACCGCCGTACACAATGGACGTCCTAGGGCCCACACTCCGAACTGCCGACTACTCGTAGCTCTTTTTTTCGTTCCGGTTTTTCACGGGAGTAACCTTCAAAAGGTCCCCAGGAGCTGTGGGGCTCGACCGGGGTATGTGGGATTCTTACCCACTAAAACCTCCGCGGCTTTGGCAACGGTACATGAGACCCTGGTCTCTCCAGTGGGATCTGCACCAGGGGCTCCTCAGTGACTTGCCTTTGAGCCCGCCGCCAGAGGGCGCGTAGTGCTCACAGTGACGGGGGTCGCAACCGCCGCCGTCCTCCTCGGAGTCACCGCTGTACTCAATGGACGTCAAACGGCCCACACCTCGAACGGCCGACTACTCGTAGCTGGCCTAGCCCACAAGCCTTTGTGCCGATCGGCCTTGTTTTCCCTTAGTCCCCTCTAACGGACACCCAAGGGGAGGAGATGTCTATGTATCAAAGACGTCGCGTAGTACCAATGCGACCGACAGCCCTAAGTTTACGTACAATAAAGAGTATTTTTTTAACCGGCTTCAAAAAGAAGGTTATCTATTCGACGCGTATGTATGTAATATTAATAAAAATGCGTAATATTCACATATGTTAGTCTATGTGGGCTTCTAAACCAATAAACCAAATGTATGTAGGTTTGTCCGCGGATTTCTCAGAAACTGCATGTCCGATTTCATTTTTTTTGCATTAGTTAGAGTATTTTTCAACTTAGGGAAGAGTACAAGTTTCATCAAAATCTGTTCAGTAGTTTAAGAGATATAGACTTTTTATGTTTTAAGTAAGTTACTGGAACGTAGACGTTCGAGTTGTGATACCTATTATATAGTGCTGATACCTTTTTTGGTAAAATAAAACTCACTAAAAAGTGTTAAATAAACTATTTAAAAAAAATAAAAACCGACTTCAAAGTAAATTATCTAAAAAAGCATAAAATAACAAAAATATATTGAAGTCGGTGTCAGCTAGTGTAAGTGTCAGGTAACATGATGTGCTAGCACCGACTTCAATATATTTTTGTTATTTTATGCTTTTTAGATAATTTACTTTGAAGTCGGTTATTTTTTTTTTAAATAGTTTATTTTCTATACTATGTTAACCTTATTTCATTCATTAGTGGAAACTGTTTAGTTGCATGCTAAAATTGGGGTGGGGACTGGTCCGACTATCCCTTTGGGCTGTAGTTTGTTGTATTTTCCTCGTGTTTTTTTCTCTCGATTATTTTGTCTTTTGAACGGCACGAAACACTGTGGCTAATGCTGATCTAATTCTAACAAGACAAACACTGTTTAAAAAAAAAGTGAAAAAATTACAAGCTCGCCGAGTTTCTTGCCGGATTTTCTCAGTTGAGGCTGTGTTGTGATCCGCTGGTAGCTTTAAAAAAATTTACAAGCTCGCTGAGTTTCTTGCCGGATTTTCTCAGTTGAGGCTGTGTTGTGATCCGCTGGTAGCTTTAAAAAAAATTACAAGCTCGCTGAGTTTCTTGCCGGATTTTCTCAGTTGAGGCTGTGTTGTGATCCGCTGGTAGCTTTAAAAAAAATTACAAGCTCGGTGAGTTTCTTGCCGGATTTTCTCAGTTGAGGCTGTGTTGTGATCCGCTGGTAGCTTTAAAAAAAATTACAAGCTCGCTGAGTTTCTTGCCGGATTTTCTCAGTTGAGGCTGTGTTGTGATCGTGTTAGCGTTAAGCCTATAATTTTTTTTGTAAGTATAAATAATTTTGAGTTTGAATTATCGCATGTGCTATGGATATAAACAGTACCTATGTAAAAGTATATTTGTACCAAACACAAAAGTTACGTTAAGGCAGGCGATGGATGCCTTCAGTTTATAGTTGCACCTCGCATTATGTCTGCGGATTTTCTTCATTGTTCTTTTACACTTGCTTGGGAGTTAAAACTTCTTGTATATTCGGTATGCTGGATGATTGTAATTTTGACAGCTCTCAATAGTTACTGTAGGTATTTAGGTAGATAAGGCACCGAGGGGTACCTGGTACAGATCCCACCGGAGAGCTCCCTCTCATGTGCAGATGCGACAGCCGCGGGGGTTGTAGTGGGTAAGAAACCCACATCCTTCGGAGTCGCTGGACGTTCGGGGTGTGGGCCCTTTGAACGTCCCTTGGGTACGGCGGCGGGGTTGCGAACCCCGACACCGTGAGCACCGTGTCAAGTTCCCGGGGGCTACAATGCGTCCCCCGGCGGCGGGCTCAAAGGCAAGGCACTGAGGGGCCCCTGGTGCAGATCCCACCGGAGAGGCCTGGGGTCCCCCCTCTCATGTGCCGATGCGACAGCCGCGGTGGTTTTAGTGGGTAACAATCCCACATACCCGGTCGAGCCCCACAGCTCCCGGGGATCTTTGGAAGATTTCCCCCGCCTGGAATTTTGGGGTATGAGCCCTAAGACTTCACGTACGTTTATTGAGTCACACTTCAATAGTTTATTTAGTTAGTTATCATAGTCCTTACCTGTCCGGTAGTTGTGGTATAGTATACGGGTATGCGACCCCGGCTTCCCTAGCTATTACTGTCCCATCCCTTGCCCTCCTGGGCGGTAATATCCTACTGTTCCTATTTCCCACTCTAAATTGCCAATCTTCCTTTTCGCAACACCTATCCTTCCCTTTCCCTCCTTATTCGTGAGAACGCAAAATGGCGGCGACGTGGTTAGCCACCCATCACGTTTCGTTTCTCACGGAGGCGAAAAGCGGCCCCTGGGCTCTGCCTACCCCTACGGGAAAAAGGCGTGATTTTATGTATGTATGTGTATGTGTTATCATAGTCACACACTTAAGGGCGCACTGAAAACCAGCGTAGTATGTCATACAAGACTTCCGGCTATAGCTGAGTGCGACCTTTTATGACTGGTATTTTGGATTGGCCTTTCTTTTTTTTTTTAAATAACATTAACTCTTAAAACCAACATCCCTAATACTAAAAATATTCATTCCCTAAAGCTGCGGTTTCTTTTATAATTCTCATCCACCTAAAAATTAATTAGTACAAGATTAAGAGTAATAAGCTGCCTGATTTATAAGGGTCAGGCCCAAAGGATACACGAGACCTTTCAGGGTTCTGTAAAAGGATAAAGTAACCCAAACATTTTTTTTATATTTCTGTTTGTTATACGGGGTGTAAGGGGTCATCGTACCGAAAACCGATACCAGGGATCCAGTAGGTACATGATTCTGAACATTCTAGTGTTGAAATTTTTCATCGGCTTTTTCATGAATTTCCAAAAAAAAACGCTTTTTTTAATAAAATTAGGATAGCATCATTATTGGTATAATAATAAAGCCTAATTTCAATTTAAAAACAATAAATTTCTTATTTGTGCAAAATTAGCAATCATCGGCAACCGAAAAGTCCACTGCTGAACAAAGGCCTTTCCCTTAGAAGGGAGGGGTTGCCATAATCTCCAAGCTTGGCAGGCGTCTTGGTGATCGCAGTATAAAGCAGGCCTTTGTTCAGCTACTTAGTCTTCCAGTTACTGATGCCTAATAACTTGCTCGTCATGTCTGTGAAAAAAATGGCTTGTTCGTATTTACTAAGATACTGAACCATATTCCAAGAATCCGATTCACACTTTACAGATTTTATATTTGACTTTAATTAAAATAAACCGCTTTGTTCTTTTGAAGAAAGACGCTTATTTTTTTAAAAGATGCCAGTCGAATTTTAGTTCTATTGTTACATCGCCAGACAATCGCATTCGTTAACAAAATTAATATAAAGATATAGTCGAAATTGTTATATTCATATTCATCTGTTATTTTTGTATAATAATATTGTTGTTGTATTGTTTTTTGTATTTTCTTCAATGAATCATGTGCGATTTTTTCTTTGTGCGATTGTTACTAGCTTTCGGTGAAGGAAAACATCGTGAGGAAACCTGCATGTCTGAGAAAGACTAACTAGCTCTCGAATTACGTGTGAAGTCCGCCAACCCGCAATTGGCCAGCGTGGTGGACTATGGCCTAAGCCCCCTCATCTTGAGGGGAGGCCCGTGCCTAACAGTGGGACATTAACAAGGGCTGGTATTATTATTATTAATATTGTTATCAAAGTAGAAGCGATTTCGAAATTAATTATATAATTAATATCGTTTAAAATATTTAATAGTAAAAATACCTCGAATATCTTATTATTATTATTATTTTTATAAAAAGTTTCAAATGAATAATAAAATTTATAAACTTATATTAAGTTATTTTATTTTAAAATGACCAATGTCCTTTTTTTGGAAATAAACGATTTTCGTCTTCTTTATATAATAAGGATTATACTTTTAATCTCTTTATTCTTCCTTTTTTTCTAGCGTATTTTTTATTTATAGCTTTGATCTTAACTGAATGCTTAATTTGATTTGTAAAATTTTGTGGTAATTTATCATTATACAAAGTATTTTTATTATCCTGGTTAGAGCCTTTATTACTTTTTTCTTTAAAACTTATATGTTGCGAAGTCGTTAACTTTTTATTTAATATTTTATTTTCATTAATTTTCTTTTTGTTTTCTATATTTATTCATTTAAAAGAAGAATAATCACATTTATTTAAAGGTTTGATCTTTGACACTGTCGGATTGTTCAATTTTTTTTGTATAGTGCTTTTTATATTCTTACTCTCAGGATTCATACTAGCTGAAGGCATTTTAATTTCCGAAATATTTGTTGAGTTTAAATTGGTTTCCTCAGGAAATTTATCGATGGGTAATTTTATATTTTGATTAGTACACGCTTCTAATTCTGATTCTTTTTTAATAATAATTGGAAGTATTGCTGTTTTGGTTCTTAGATATAAATGTTGGAAATCAATTACAGCTTCTAATTGGATTAAAAGATCAGTACCAATTAATCCATCGAATTTTGAATGTATGTCATATACATAAAATTTGTGATATTCGGTACTATTAAAAGATGACATTAGTGGTATTTGGGCTACTTCGTTATGATCGTTTGATGCATGTACAGTAATGACAGTGAAGGGTTCTTGACGCGTATATTGCTCGAAGAACTCTTTAACTTTGCTTTAACTTTTTGCTGGAAGAAAACTCATTTAATGAGTTAAGCTCGCCCTTTGTAATATCTTTACTTTTATAAATGTTTTTGTATGTGTTTCTGTGTACAATAAAGGATAAATATATAACTTTAAGCGAGCTTATAAATGATCTTATACTACCTGTGTCGATCATAAAGTTTGCATTAATTTCCGGTAAATGAACATAAGGCAATCCAAACTTTAAGTCGCAATTTAAACGTACTACTTCCGGATTTTTACTAGCTGGGGTAATATAAAAGTTTGGTATTTCATTTTGCATACTATTATCTTCTTTTTCTGTTTTTATTTCTAATTTATTAATCTCTATCGGTGAACTAACTTGATAATATTCTTCATCATTTTCTTGAATATCATTTTCATAAAAATATTCATTGTTATAATTATTAAAATTATCAGAACCTAATTCTATTTCATTAAGGTAGAAACCTTGAGGTTGTGTCTGCCCTTCATTTTTTAATGGTGGTGCAGTACGCATGGATACATCAGTATTTTCGTGTTTGTTTAATGGTTGTGGTGGTTTATATCCAAATTGACCTTGATTAAATTGAGGGCGATAACCGAATTGCCCTTGATTAAATTGTGGGCGATATCCAAATTACCCTTGGTTAAATTGTGAACGATAGGTATCCAAATTGTTGCTGAGTTCTTGAATTAAATTGAGACGGTGACATAAATTTATGTTGCATACTAAATGGCTGAGGGCCTAATTGCGGCTTAAAGCCAATTTGTGGTTGAAAGCCATTTATTTTCATATTTGTTTGTGGAAACCTCATTTGGTTATTCGGAATTCCGAATTTAAATTGTGGCGTAGTTGATTGCAACATAGGTTTAAAACCACTAGGTTGCATGAACATATTATTTGGTTGTAGGTTATTAAATTTAAAAGCAGGCGAAGGACCATTTATGTTTAATCCCGAATGCGGTATATATTTTATTTTTATTATTATATTGATCGTAAAAATTCACTTCCTCTAAAACGTACTCCAATGCCTTTTCTAAAGTTTCAGGGGATTTTAATCTTACAATACGTATTAAATTTTCACTTAAATTAAATAAGAAAACATTAAGTGCCGTGTTATTATAAATTATTATTTTAGCTTTTTTACTTCTTCATTTATCAATTGGTTCACTTTAGAAATTAAAATTGATGGGACCGATTGAATACGATTGCAAAAATCAAGATAACTTTCGCCCGATTTTATTTTAAGATTTTCCAACTCAATTGCTATACATTCTTCACTTCTTGGATCACCAAAATGCTGAATTAATAATTCTTTTAATTCTAACCACGTAATTATATCCTCGCGCTCACTTATTAAAGAAGCGGCATCGCCAATTAAACGGCTAGTTATAGAATGCATTACATAAATGTTTTGTTCTTGAGTTCCCTGATAACTATTAATAATATATTCACATTTTCTCAAAAATAAATTTAATTGACGTTTTTCGCCTCCAAAAAGTGGTATTAATTTAAGCATTTCATTCACCTAAATTGGGTGAACTAGCAGTAAGTCACGCGTCGGTAAAATGTAACGAACGTGACGTGTGCCTTTGAAAATCGAGTAAAATGCCTTCATGTGTATTTAGAAAATGCACAAAGTACTGCACAAAAGTAAATAATAAGCAAAGGATATCATACCTTAACTATAATTATGAGAAAATATTTTAGTTACATGAGTCACCATTTTTAGCATATTGGATATACATAACATATCTTTGGTTTATAATATCCTTGACTTGGCGTAGCAGCACAGAAGACAGCACGGCGTAGCAGCACAGAAAACGGTCCAGCCCAGCAGCTGATCCGGCAGAGGACAGGCTCATCAGCCATCCGTTAGGCTCGACCGGTAGGGGTCGGCGGCAGTAGTAGTACGGTGCACTCCGTACGGTGAAGCTATACGGTGAAGCTGTACGGTGGACTCCGTACGATGGACTCACTACGGTGAACCCTGGAACCCACGGGGAGACACCGTCAGGTCCAGCCAGTGTGTCATAACCGTCCACCGACCGCAGAAGACACTTCAGCCTATTTCGTCCAGTCGAGGGTCATGGCAGACGGTTATGCTACATTATTCGGTCGGACAGATAGAAAGAAAACAGTATAAGAACAGAGAAAGTATAAGAAATCAAGAAAGATGATATTATAGAATAGTAGGGATAGCGTCGGTATTGTAACAGGTAATAGTTAAGATTTCAAATTCGGTACGTTATCCGTTAAATTCATTTACCTACGGTTTAGGACCGTTGGCAAGTACAGGGTGCCTAGACAGGGTGTAATGCCCCCCCCCCCCCCCCCCCCCCAATTCATATTCGTACACGGCAAAATTGGGTAGCGGCTAGGGTGTCTAGGTACAAGACCAACGGGACCGTCACATATGACCTCCCCCCCTCAAAATCGTTGGCTGCAACCGTACCTGCATAGTTATATCTATATTATAGTGCGTTTATTTTTTAAGGAATGTACACACTCTGTAACGTAACAATATTTATCTACATTTTCGCTTGTGAAGTTGTGACATATCAAACTCATCACTACTTGTCACTTATATATCAGTATAAAAAGAAAAAACTTTATTTAGTTCACCTGCCTCTTGGAGGAAGGACTAAAGAAACCTGCCTACTATTTGTTTAAGGGGACCATAGACAAACGCACACTCTATTCTTAATATAATTATAAACTCTATGTTGCGGATAGTCTCCTGCCTTCTCTCATTTCCTAGTCAAAAATGAATCGACAAAAGTGTATAATTCTATAAAATTAAGCCAACGCGCGCTTAATTAAAAGCAATTCAGCATTTTTACAGGACTCCGGACGAGGGAGCGAACTTGCATTGAAGATCATTAAAACTGCATTAGTGCACAAGCGCACCTCGTAAATCGTTTAGAAATGCAAATTTTATAAGTTATGCACTCACTATTACGTATCCTGCGGCCTTGTGTAGGGTGACAATGGTACTGTATAAACCAATCAGAGTCCTGGGGACACAGAATATAGGTTTCCGAAGTTATTTATTAGTTCGAATTTAGAACCCCATATTTTTTTTTTTTTGGTAATGATAGACGCTGTTGGCCGCAGATGGCCATTACAGCTTCACCGGACAATAGGAGGCGAGTTAGAACCCCATTCGAACTCTAACTATGACTTATATGAATGCGCGCCAATCTTGCTAATGCGAGTCACAATTTTGAAGGCGACATCTAGTTAACAATATATAATTACAATAAACAATCACTACTAATTATACAGGTACTAAAAGTATCCCGGGACAATCCATACACGGTCATCAGATCTTAAACATGACATAGTCTGTACTGTGGTAACCAAATATTATGTCATCATCATCATCATCATCAGCCGAAGAACGTCCACTGCTGAACAAAGGAGTTAGAAGGGAGTGGTTGCCATAATACCCACACTTGGCAGGCGTGTTGGGGATCCCAGAATATGTGGTTGGTAATAAAATAGAAAGACGCTCCTGCCCGTCTTCTTATGTCCCTTAATCGCCTCGTACGACATCTAACGGGAAGAGATGGGTGGGTACTATTCTTAACTGGGTACCCCACGGAGGAACTAAATATAAGTTCGTCCATTGGTCTAGTGGTTAGATACACTAGACGCTGCCCAATAGTTCCTCCCTTGTTCCCCAATACCCACCTTGTGTCTGAGTGTTATTTATCTATTTAATTCTGTTTACCAAATAAGATCAGATGACCGTGTGTAGATTATTCAGGATATAAAAAAATTAAAGTGATAACAACTTTATATTGCAGTTGAATAACATCACCCATGTAAGAATTGGGTTCTTTTTATCAAAAACCATTAAGTACGGTTTCAGTGTCAGATATTCTGCCTCAAATTATAAGCTGTAGCTATAAAACTTCCTTGGCGCAAGATTATTAATAACTAAGATATTCTTAGGTGACAAGCGGCACTGCAATGCAGCAATTCCCGAATAAGGTGAAGGTGAGGTTATCCCGAATAATTACAACATGGGGTTGTTTAAAAAGGGAGTTAACAAATTTCTACGGGGTTGGCAACGCGCTAGTGATCCCACTGGTGTTGCTAGCGTCTATAGGCTGCGGTGACTGCTTACCATCAGGCGGGCCGTACGCTTGCTTGCCACCTTGGTGGTATAAAAAAAAACAATATCAGGCGTATTATTTACAATAACGGGAATTTTCTGATAGTTTTGCTATTCTAGAAAAAGTCTCGGGACTCTCATAAGCCATGGCCAGCCTTCCCCAGTACAGGCGTGTAAGAAATCGTTATTGAATTTAATATAAAAGCGTAGGAAGAACATTTATTAATAATATCAAGGAGTTATTAACTGTAGGTACACCTGGTAGAAATTGAAAAGCGGTGGCAAGTAGGTAGTTCCATTTCACTTCGGAGTCGCTGGACGCTCGGGGTGTGGGCCCTTTGAGCGTCCATTGAGTACGGCGGCGACTCCGAGGAGGACGGCGGCGGGGTTGCGACCCCCGTTCCCGTGAGCACCGTGACAGGTTCCCGGGGGGCTACAATGCGCCCCCCGGCGGCGGGCTCAAAGGCAAGGCACTGAGGGGCCCCTGGTGCAGATCACACCGGAGAGCCCTGGGGTCCCCCCTCTTATGTGCCGATGTGACAGCCGCGGGGGTTTTAGTGGGTAAGAATCCCACATACCCCGGTCGAGCCCCACAGCTCCATACCCCGGTCGAGCCCCACAGCTCCCGGGGATCTTTCGAAGATTCCCCCGCGTCAAAAAAAATAAAAAACAAAAAAAATAAAAAAATAAAAATAAGGTAGTTCCATTTCAAAAATAACTCTCACTACTCAGACGGGTTTATCTTGTGATTCTCTAGCATATCCTTCTTTTGTCCTTGACCTGTTGGTGTCAACCATGTGGTGGTATGTGGAATTCTAACCCAGTAAAACCCCCGCGGCGGTCGCATCGGCTCATGCGAGGAGAGAACTGGGCTCTCCGGTGGGATCTGCACCAGGGGCCCCTCAGTATTTGCCTACGAGCCCGCTGCTGGGGGGCGCATTGTAGCCTCCGGGAACTATAATAATAATAATACGACGGGCCCGTTGGTCTAGTGGTTCGTGACCCTGTCTGCTACCCGTGGTCGTGGGTTCGATTCCCACCAAGTGTCTGGGTGTTTTATCTATAGTATGTATTTACAAAAAAAAAAGTATATATGTATTACAGTTGTCTGGTTTCCATAGTGCAGTATGTGAACACGTTCAGGATCGCACCCACCATTATATTAGATTTGATAATCCTCAAATCCTCGCAAAAGAACACCGATTCCTACCTAGGATGATTCGTGAGGCTATTGAAATCAAAAAACATCCTAATTTCAATAGAGAAGATGGTTGGGTGGTACCACCGGCTTGGGATCCTGTGATAAATATAATTAAATCCAATATCAAGCAAAACACTGCACGGCCTCAAGATACTGTAAGCTCTTACTGCGTAGATCGGACCAACAATAATAACTAAGAAGATCTGAGGTATACCGGCATAATTGCCCTTATGCCATAAGGACGTTCAACATCTCAGTCCTCCCGTGACCATGGGTGCTGCAAAGCATTCGAAACGTCGGGATAGTAAAATCTAAAATAAACCGCGATATAATCCGTAAAAGTAGTTTGATTTCAATATATACTTTTCTTTTAAATACATACTTAAATAGATAAATAACACCCAGACACTTGGCGGGAATCGAACCCACGACCTATCGGGTAGCAGCCAGGGTGTCTAACCACTAGACCAACAGGCCTGTTTAGTATTTTTGTTTTGCTTCTGATTTGGCTCTGGCGCGGTTCACAGATGATGTCAATGAAGCCCTAAACCAAAGCAAGCAGGTGGTGGTATACCTACATAATATCATGTGGTAATTACACCAGCTACAATGTCCTTCACACCGGAACACAGCGATGTTTACACACTGCTGCTTTGTCAAAGGATAGTATACCTGACACTGCGGTGCTACCTACCCAGACGGTTCCTTGTATACGGGACCTATCACCATGCTACCATCTTTTAAAGCAATTTATTGGCAAGCAGAACGTTCGCCGGGCAGCGAGACGCCTGCCTCAAAACTATAATTGGTAATAATGTCTTCCGATGAAGGCCAGGCCGAAGAAGGATATCCTGGCAAAAAAAAAACTTGCGTCAATGGTTTGACCAAACAACTACATATTTCGAAGGGCAGATTCTAAAGGAAAAATAGCCTTAATGATTACTAACCTCCGATAGACGACGGCACCTACAGAAGAAGATAAAGTCCACTTAGCCCTTTATGTGGTTGATACCGCTCTCTACTATTCTCATAAGAATATGGCCCTCTTGACGCGTACTCTTCAAATGACTACACAAAAGCGATTCATTAAGAACAGGGTATTGGGTTTTTACCAGAGTTACAGACAACATTAACAGCACAGATAATTAAAAGTGTAAACTGGCAATCCCTGCAAAAGAAAAAAAAAATGTACATAATTATCTCAATTGATAACTGCACAGGTAATAATAATGTTTGATGTCCTACTGACCTATACGGCCCCAGTATGATATAGTGGTATTTCCCCAAGATTGTGGGAACTAGAAGTTATTTTAGCACGCAACTGAGATTTTCCCGCGATACTAAATAACTGAAGAAAAGGGTTGCCAGCATTTGGTACGTAATCTCCACTAAAAATTCTTAAAAAAACCGATTACTTTATTATTAGGTTATCAATTCGGTTGTATGTTTTTTTTATTTATTTTTTTATGTTTGTTACCTCAGTAGTCTGTTGTTTATTAACCGATTTGGACAATTCTTTTTTTATTCGAAAGAAGATGCTTCCAGATTGGTCCCATTTTTTTCAAAATCAAGTTCTGATGATGGGATCCATGAGTAATTGAGGGAACTCCTTAAATATTATATGCATACATGTAACGTTTTTGGTATTTTTAGAAACAAGTCAAGTATTTTCATTCAGAAAGTATCATTTGGTGAAGTGGATCTGATGAAGAAGGCCATAGATGGCCACCGAAACTCCGTAATATAATTTCTACAAATAAAAAAAGAACCGCCTTCAAAATGTAACTATAAAGCCTGAAATAATATCTTAGGATCAGTGTTTTTTACATCTACTTAGTTGGACGTGGATTACAACATATATAAATACATCGTATTATCAAAGACGGCGCCAAACTGGAAAACAATTAGGTACCCGGCTTCAAAAAGAAGGTTCTCTATTCGACGCGTATGTATGTAATATTGATAAAAATGCGTAATATTAATATATGTTAATCTATGTGGGCTTCTAAACAAATTTACCAAATTTTATGTATGTATGTATGTAGGTTTGTCCACGGATTTCTCAGAAACTACAAGTCCGATTTCGAAAATTCTTTTTGCAATAGTTAGAGTATTTTTCAACTTAGGGTAGAATACAAGTTTAATCAAAATCGGTCCAGTAGTTTAAGAGATATAAACTTTTTATGTTTTCAGTACGTTACTGTAACGTAGCCGTTCGAGTTGCGTGATAGTGGTGGTATCTATCATGGTAAAATAAGTCACTAAAAAGTGTTAAATAAACTATTTAAAAAAAAAAACCGACTTCAAAGTAAATTATCTAAAAAGCATAAAATAACGAAAATATACTCAAGTCGGTGTCAGCTGGTGATAGTGTTAGTTAACGTGATTAGCTAGCACCGACTTCAATATATTTTCGTTATTTTATGCTTTTTAGATAATTTACTTTGAAGTCGGTTTTTTTTTTTTTAAATATTTTACTATTCATGTAACACATTAGATAACAAAAAAAAAACAAACCACAAAACAAAAAAATAAATAAACTCTATATACATATTTATGTAAGATTATTTCGGATTACTTATTTTGTTAGCACCTACCATGATTTGTCTCTGCATCACCCTAAGGTAGACTGATAGAGAATGCCTCTAGCATTAAGTCCGCCTATATACTGTTTTTGTGCATAAATAATCTATCTATATAAAAGAAAGTCGTGTTAGTTCATCATCATCATCACCAGCCGGAAGACGTCCACTGCTGAACAAAGGCCTCCCCCTTAGACCGCCACAATGAACGACAATTTGCTATTTGCATCCACCGGTTTCCTGCGACGCGAACAATGTCGTCAGTCCACCTAGTGGGAGGCCTGCCTACGCTGCGTCTTCCGGTTCGTGGTCGCCACTCGAGAACCTTTCTTCCCCAACGGTTATCGGTTCTTCGAGCGATGTGGCCTGCCCATTGCCACTTCAACTTGCAGATTCTGAGAGCTATGTCGGTAACCTTAGTTCTTTGGCGAATCTCCACATTTCGGATTCGGTCGCGCAAAGAAACACCTAGCATAGCTCTCTCCATAGCTCGTTGTGTGACTCTGAGCTTTTCCAAAAGGCCAGCTGTTAAAGACCACGTCTCAGTACCATATGTCATCACTGGCAACACACACTGGTTATAAACCTTTGTCTTCAGGCACTGCGGAATTTCTGATGAGAAGATGTCACGTAGTTTCCCGAACGCTGCCCATCCGAGTTGGATGCTTCGGGCGACCTCTTTGTCGAAGTTGGACCGACCTAACTGGATAGTTTGTCCTAGGTATACGTAGTGGTCAACAACTTCGACTGTATCGTTCCCAACAACTACCGGTACGGGTGCAACATGGACATTAGACATGATCTTCGTCTTGTCCATGTTCATTTTAAGACCCACCTGTTGGGAAAAGCTACTGAGGTCACTGAGCATCGTATTGAGGTCCTCCAGCGACTCTGCCATAATGACTATATCATCGGCAAAACGAAGGTGAGTGATGTATTCGCCATTGATGTTGATGCCGAATCCGTACCAGTCCAAGAGCTTGAAAACGTCCTCCAATGCGTTTGAGAACAGTTTCGGAGAAATAACGTCTCCCTGTCTCACACCTCGCTGCAATGGGATTGGTTTCGTGCTCTCGTCCTGTAGTCGGATCGACATGGTGGCGTTGCTGTACAACCACTTCAACACTTCGATGTACCTATAGTCAATGTGGCACCGCTGGAGGGACTGCAATACCGCCCAGGTCTCGATTGAATCGAAGGCTTTTTCGTAGTCCACAAACGCTAGACATAATGGCCGATTATACTCCTCGGTCTTCTGTATAATCTGGCGGAGCGTATGTATGTGGTCTACGGTGCTAAAGCCTTTTCGGAACCCGGCTTGTTCGGGAGGCTGGAAGTCATCAAACCTGCGTTCGAAACGGTTCGTAATGACTCTCGAAAACAGCTTGTATACATGGCTCAGGAGTGAGATGGGTCTATAGTTCTTCAACAAGGTGTTATCACCTTTTTTGAAGAAAAGAACCACCACACTCCTGTGCCATGCTTCTGGCGTAGTACCCTCGAGTAAGACGGAATTAAATAACTTCTGGAGGACTAAAAGTACCGGTTTTCCACACGCTCTCAGAAGTTCTGTTGTGATTCCGTCTTCACCAGGCGCCTTGTTGTTCTTAAGCTGTTTGAGAGCCATTCTAATCTCGTACAGGCTGATGTCTGGGATGTCCTCAGTGTAGTGTCGGGTTAATTTGGCTCTGGTATCCTGAGCTGTTCTGACAATGGGTTCCTGTGTTGAGGTGTATAACTGTCCATAAAACCTCTCGAGCTCTCTCAATATCTCCGGTTTCGATGAGATGACACTGCCGTCGTCGATCTTTAGCCTGGTCATATGGCTGCGCCCAATAGACGAATTCTTTGCGAACACTTTAGAGCCTTGGTTCCGCTCAATTGCGTCCTTAATACATGCTGTATTATAGGAACGCAAATCGTGACGCATGGATTTCGAGATTCGTCTATTGAGTTCAGCATATTCTGACATATCAGCTGAAGATTGCAGTCTCATCTCAGTCCGGGTTTCCATTAACTTAATGGTTTGATTGGAGAGCTTCTGAGGCTTATTACGGCGTGGAGTCTTAAAGAACTTGGACCCCACTGCATGGACAGTTTGCACCAACCCATTGTTTAACTCGTCCGCAGTTTCGCATTCGGCTAGGCACTGAAAGGCACTGGCGTGTTAGTTACACTATTTATAACTCAAGAACGGTTGAACCAATTTGACTGAAAATTGGTGGGGACGTAGCTTGGAACCAGGAGACGGACATAGGATACTTTTTATAACTAGGTTAAGCAATATAATACAAGGTCATTACATAGATGGATGCTGATAAGCGTCTCCGTGCTTCAGAGGGCAAGTAAAGGATAGGCCCCGTTTTTTAACTGACTTCAAAAAAGGAGGTTATGTATAAGACGAGTACCTATGTATCTAATACTATTAAAAATGTATAATATTCACATAGTAAGCCTATGTACCTAAAAACGTAAAAAAAAAGCGCGGGCGAAGCTGCGCGGGTCAGCTAGTAAATAAATAAATAAACTTCATGCTCACGGCCAAGCTGTGGAATACTCTCCCGGACACAGTTTTCCCAGATAAATGTAAATTGGGTATTTAAATTGGCTAAAGTAAACAGGCATCTTATGGGTAAGCGCGGTCCATCCTAGGTCACATCTTCACTTACCATCATGTGAGATTGTGGTCAAGCGCAAACCTATTGAATTAAAAAAAAACTAAGTGGTTTGTCGAGTTTTTTTTGGACTTCTACAAAAACTGTACTACCTATAAATATCATTTTATTTTTCCTGTAAAATATAGATAGACAAGTATTACCCGTAATTATTATTATTATTTCAGTTTTTTTTTAACACAAACTTCGGAGATAAGGTGACGGCATTTTTTTTCATTTTTTTTTAGAAGCCATAAATTACGTGACATAAAACAAAATAAAAATCTGTTTTGAGTAGCTTGGATAAGTAATATCTAAAACTATTCCAAGTTTCAAATCGATAGAGGCAGTGGTTCCTGAAATATATAGGTGTGACAGACAGACAGACGAAGTCTCACCACAAGGGGTACAAAAGGTACCCCTTGTGGTGAGGTATAGGACCCTAAAAAGATACTTTTCACAAAATACTCGTAGTACAAATACGTTACTTTTGCGAAGACATTGTCTATCTCAAAGCTCTTTAGTGTTCTGACGTCATTTGGCCGTCAAATGTATTTAGTTTTACCAACATACAAGACAAACATATTCGTGAAAGGAACTAAAAGCCACCCTCTGTATAATATCGTGTAAACACGAACATTATGTAAATGCAGTTATTCCAACAGTATTATGTTTCTTTGTATCAAACGAGATGTATACGCTCTGAGAGAATGGAAATTGTAATATCAGAGTTGGATAAGAATCGTTGGTTACACGTATACTTCTTCTTCTTCTTGTCTTAAAGTTCTTTTTACATTAATAGTAGTTTATTCAACAAGGGGATAAAGAAGTGTCTTATGTCGCGTGAAATTGAATCGCGAGCATAACGAAGGATTCTAGTAACTCCCGAGCGTAGCGAGGGAGTATAGAGTTAATACTAGAATCCCGAGTACAGCGATGAGATATCAAATTCATTAAACAAATTTCATATCTCATCGCGAATTCAGCTGTCGAGTTTGTTATATATTCTTACAGAATACGTACTCAGGTCTCTGCTTATGGTGTGGTGCTATACCTGTAGTAAAAGTGTTGATAGAACATTCGACATTCAAATCACATTATTACCCAAGGGAGTTTAGTACAACATTATTACCCGGCTAGACTCTAGAGCTATAATGAGGTACTTTATGTCATGTTTATATGACACATAATGCAACATTATCGAGCAGGTGGTGTGAAAAATAAATTATAATAGTGTTCTCCTGGCCGATACGATCACAGCGGCCAATCTTTCACAAAATCAGCCATCTACGCGGGAGATATTATAGTGAACAAGCGCTTGCGTAGACACAAGTGCATTTTCTCTTCCTTTATACCTCTCACAATTCGATAAGACTGAAGACCGACACGTCTGGGGGAGAGGTCAGGCGCAGAACCGAGTTTTTACATGCCCATCCGACGCATGGATCATCTTAATTTACAGACAATCAGGTGATCGGCCTGCATTGTCCTAGCCAGTAAGAACAACTACACAATATTTTGTCCCCCGCGGGATTCGAACCGCAACCTCTGGGTTGCAAAACTAGCGATTTCCCACTGCGCCACAGTAATAGCACGGATATACCTACTTACTTACTTTCTTGTGGTTTTATTTCAATGTTATTTTTAATTTGTCAGTTGAAGTGGTAATAGGCCACATCGCTCTTAGAACCGGTAACCGATGGGGAAGAAAGGTTCTCGGCTAGCGACCACGAACCAGAAAACGCAGCGTAGGCAGGTCTTCCAATGTGGACCGACAACATTGTTATACTCGTCGGCAACCGATAGATGCAAATGGCTAACCATCGTTCACTGTCGCGTTTTGGTTCAGCAGTGGACGTTTTCCGGCTTTCCGGCTTTACGAAGTTTAGGACACTTTATAACATCCGTGTTCTCGGGAGTATTCCGGGATATAATTAGTAGACAATTTGGAGACCCTCCAGCGCCGCTCGCTAGATCAAGTCCCGGGAACAGAGAGGCACACTCGCGGTGCGCGCAACGAGGCAGGGCGGGGGAAAAATAGACCATAAGGGGAGTCAACCAGGATATATGGGATTCATGCCCGCTAAAATCCCTGCAGCTGTCGCGTCAGCACATGAGAAACCAGCCCTCAGTGCCGTACCTTTGTCGTCTACGGAGTCGCCGAGCGACGCAAGGCGTTGACTCTCGCGTTTCGCGCAAGCATTGAATTTAGACGCATGAAGTAAGGGACTCACACCTAGTGAATTTCCATTGAGTAAAAATATAAAGATGTCGAAAAGAAAACATATAAAATAGGTTAACTAATAAATAAAACTGATCACGATCTGCGTCGCCCAATGAAATATTTGCGACGAGGGAGACGAAGACATTGGAAGAATTTATAATGGCGGTGTTAGGGATTATTGACTCAGGAAGCTTGCATTCTGAAAAGTACCGATTATTTGCAAAACATAGGTGGCAGCTACCTTTAACCATTTTAAATCTATCTATCTATCTATATATTAATAAAATAGCAGGGTGTTTTCTAGGAATCACGATACAGCAAAACCCATATAACGTACAGTCTTGAAATTTGGAACCAACATTATTCAAATAGTCTAGGTGAACAATAAGAACGGATTTTTCGAAATTTCATACCTAAGTGGGTCAAATGGGCTTCCAAAGTTTGTATGAAAAAAAATTTTTTTCCTCTCACGGATATGACATTTTGTCAATTTACTAAGCCAAAGAAATTAAGAAACACGTGTATCACAACTTTTTAAAATTCGTTCCGCAAAGGGGTGTTATCATGATTTTTGGGTATGAAACGCGAAATAAAAATATCGTGCTGCATTGATGGAACTTTGAAATCAAATCAAAATCAAATAAATTTATTCGTCGGGCACTGTGCATGCACTAAATGTTACAAACTTAACCTAAACTATATCTATACATTGTGCGCATGCCACCGCACTCGACGAAAAAGGCACCACTCAGCATGATGCTGGGACACGAAGTGCTCCCAGCGCTGGTTTTCAGTGACACCTTTCTCGGAGATCGCCTTGGACATCTTAGGTACAATACTAAAACTAAAAATTACAATATGGGTACATATTTATCGCACACTAAATAACATATTAATTATAAAAATATTACGTTATAATTATAATATTAAATATACAATCGAGCACGAGGTCGAGGTGCGGGGCGCAGGGCACCGACATGCCTGTGCCCAAGCCGCGCCCCCCGCTCCCTCTAGTCTCGCGTCGCATCCAACTCGTTGCATCACAAATCTCACATTGACGAGTGAGTTTGCCACGGTGCTCAATAAATATACCTACTACTACAAATTAAAGATAAAGGTGTACTACGAAGTAAGAAGTCAATGTTAGGCTGAGCTGAGCAACATACAGTGTTAACTTTGCGAATACATTTATGTATAAATAATCATTTTTTGAAAATCAACTCTTAAAAAGGTCCAATTGGGGTCCAAAAAATGTTTCTCGACCTACAGTCATAAGACTTAATTTATGTACTGCACACAAGAATCTATGAAACCTATTTCCAGCATTTTGCAAAAAAACAACCCCTATGGTCATTTCCAACCCCATTGGTTGGAAAGTTCACACGTAGAACGGTATCCATTTAATGCCATATAATACAGCTAGAGTAACGAAACTCTGTACATAAACTCAATACAAAAATTGAATAAACTAATGTTTTGATAATCGACCGTGAGTCAAAGTTTAAATGGAAAACATTTTTTTTTTCACCCCACATACACGAAATTTTGTCAACGTACTAAACAAAAGTAATGAAGAAACATCTGTATCACAACTATTTGAAAATCGACCCCTAAATGGGTTTTAGTATGGTTTTTAAGTTTGAACCGCGGAAAAATATTATGCTGCATTGATGAAACTTTGCGAATACATTAATCAAACTAAAGCAATCCATGTGTAAATAGTTTTTGAAAATAAACTCCTAAAGGGGTCCAATTGGGGTCCAAAAATGTTCTTCAACCTGCAGTCAAAAGACTTAATTTATGTATTGCACACAAGAATCTAAGAAACCCATTTCCGTCATTTAGTGAAAAACAACTTCTAAGGTCATATAATGGGGTCGGAATGTTTACACGTAGAACGATTTCCATATGCAGCCAGAGTAACGAAACTCGGTACATAAACTCAACAAAACAATTTAACAAACTAATTTTCAGCATTTTTTAAAAATCAACCTCTATGTGGGCCAAATGGGTTACCAAAGTTACTAATAATAATAACATTCATCGCATGGACACGAAACTTTATCAGTGTACTGATAAAAAAACACGTGTATCACAATATTATTTTTAAGGACAAAAATGGTCAAACTCTGGCAAAAATTTAACAATTTCAATGATTCTTTTTTATTCGAAAGAAGGAACCACTGTACTGAATCTGTATAAATTTTATCACAACCGGATAAGAACTTCCTGGAGAACCATGATTGATGTGGAGGAATTTATCTGGTTAAAAAATGAATGTATTAAAAAAACATGAAACTGATGTTCTCCATTACATTACTCTGACAAATATGAACCGATTTCGATGATTCTTTTTTTATTCAAGAGAGTAAACTATTGTAATGATTTCAAGCAAATTTCATTAGGACCGGATAAAGTGTTCCTGAAGAAAATATACACAGTAGGTACGTCAACAGCAACTTCAATAACATTTAAATTATTTTATGCTTTTTAGTGTTAAAGTCGGTTCATATTTTTTTTTGTTGTGTTGTGTGCAATGTTTTATTTGAAAATCAACCAGTGGGACAAATGCAGTAGGTATTAAAGCTTTTATGTAAAAAAAATATTTTTTCGGTAAACGAATATAAAAATAGTTTTTGAGTATCAAATGCGAAAAAAAAATCATGGTGCACAGATGACACTTTGCGGATACATTCGTCATATTGAACACCATGTATTTTTTTTAATTTAACCCCTAAAAGCGTTTAATTGATTTCCAAAAAATATTTTATTCCTACAGCCACATGACATATTTTATGTATTGCATACAAGTATCTAAGAAACCGTTTCCGGCATTCTTCGAGAAATCCCTAAAGTTTGCGTGAAGAAAGATCTATGCTATAATGCAACTATGGTAACGAAACTCAGTGAATGAACTAAACAAAATAAAGAAATTTCCAGCATTATCCGAAAATCAACCGCTAAGGGCAATACACCAATGGGGTTACCAAATGGTTTCTACTTAACAAACCCATAAGTTTTTTAATGGAATTGCAAAATAAGTACAGTATCTTTTTAACCGACTTCAAAAAAGGAGGAGGTTCTCAATTCGTCTGTATATATATTTTTTTTTTTTTTTTATGTATGTTCGCGCATAACTCTGGCAATTATTAACCGATTTGAAAAAATCTTTCTTCCATCCATTCTTCAATCCATTGATTGGGTCCCATAAAAAAAATATTGCTTAGTAATAAGTAGTTCCTAAAAAAACAAGAATGGTGACTGCGCACTGAGACCTGCAAGAAAGCCTATATAGATGACGTTTTAGTCGCTCGGACTCGCTCGGTCGGACAAAAATGGTCATAACTCTGGCAAATATTTACCAATTTCAATGATTATTTTTTTATTCGAAAGAAGAAACCACTGTATTGAATCTGTATGAATTTTATTACAACCGGATAAGAACTTCCTGGAGGACCATGAACGATGTGGAGGAATTTATCTGGTAAAAACCATAAAACTGATGTTCTCCATTACATTGCTCTGACAATTATGAACCGATTTCGATGATTCTTTTTTTATTCGAGAGAGTAAACTACTATGATGTTTCCATGCAAATTTCATTACGACCGGATATTTTTTTCTGAAGAAACATGAATTATGTAAAACTATGTAGACGATAATGTGATCATTACCTACCTAGATAATTTTACGGTTTTCGATGGTTCAATCTTTATATATGAAAATATCACTAAAAAGTTTAAAATAAAATCTTTTTTTAAAAAAATTGAACCGACTTCAATATCACTGAAAAGTATAAAATAATTTAAATATTATTGAAGTTGGTGCCAAATATACACAGCAGGTACGCTAACACCAACTTCAATAATATTTAAATTATTTTATACTTTTCAGTGATATTGAAGTCGGTTCAATTTTTAAAAAAAAAGATTTTATTAAATAAAGAAGTCAATATATAAGAAATGGGAGCTATGATAGCTCACACAAAAATACAAGCTGCATACTTGATACCTATTAGATCAGGGTTAATAAAAGTGTGAACAATATTGAAATCGATCGTCCGAAGATCGGACCAACAATAATAACTAAGGATACCTGAGGGTACACCGGCATAATTGTGACATAGGGACGTTCAACATCTCAGTCCTCCTTTGAGTATAAATACTCAAAGCAGTCCTCCCGTGACCATGGGTGCTGCAAAGCATTTGAAACGTGTCGGGATAGTAAAAGCTAAAATAAACCGCGATTAAATCCGTAAAAGTAGTTTGATTTCAATGTGTAGCATTCGCGTAAATAAAAGATAACATCATATAAACAATATTTTAAAAAACCTCGATCTCTAATTCAAAATACATTTGAGTAACAAAGTAAACGCGGGCGAAGCCGCGGGCTACAGCTAGTATGATATAGAAAACAAAACAATATCTCTAAATATCCTATCTAAGCAATGACAGCTCAGTGGACGAGCGCTTGCCTTGAAAAACATAATGCGCAGGTTCGAGCCCTAGCTCGCACCTCTCATGTGCTAATTATCTTTATGCGATTGTTTCTAGCTTGTGAAGAAAAATATCTTGAGGATACCTGCATGGCTGAGAAACTAACTAGCTTTCGAATAACATATGAAGTCTGCCAACGCGCTTGTGGCCAGCGTGGTGGGCTATGGCCTAAGC
Organism: Furcula furcula; assembly: GCA_911728495.1. Classification (NCBI taxonomy): domain Eukaryota; kingdom Metazoa; phylum Arthropoda; class Insecta; order Lepidoptera; family Notodontidae; genus Furcula; species Furcula furcula. The sequence continues at coordinate 2,706,576 of OU452264.1, read as the reverse complement.
CCCTTCATCGTGAGAGGCAGTCCGTGCCTAACAAGGGGACAAAATATATAAGGTACACATTTTTAACCGACTTCAAAAAAGGAGGAGGTTCTCAATTCGTCTGTATATTTTTTTTCTATGTATGTTCGCGCATAACTCTGGCAATTATGAACCAATTTGAAAATATCTTTCTTCCATCCATTCTTTAATTCGTTAATTGGGTCCCATAAAAAAAATATTACTTAGTAATAAGTAGTTCCTGAAAAAACAAGAATGTTGACTGCGCAGGAAAGCTGCAGGAAAGCCTATATAGATGACTTTATGTCGCTTTTTAAGGACAAAAATGGTCATAACTCTAGCAAATATTTACCAATTTCATTAATTCTTTTTTTATTCGAAAGAAGAAACCACTGTAATGAAACTGTAATGACACTGATATCACTAAAAAGTATAAAATAAAATATTAAAAAAAAAATTGAAACGACTTCAATAACACTAAAAAGCATAACATCTATCTATATCTATACTTATAATAAAACTGTAACGGGTCCAATTCTGTACATTGAAGATATTTTGAAAATTATATTTGGAGGGCATTCTATAACCGATACTGAGGCCGAAAATGTATTTTTTTTTTAATTTTTGTCTGTCTGTCTGTCTGTCTGTATCACGGCTGCGCATCACGCCGAAACTACTGAATGGATTCAAATGAAACTTGGCATGATTTGAGATCTTACTACGAGGTAGGACATAGGATACTTTTTATCCCGTAATCTAGCACGGTTCTTTTGGGAGAGGGGATTAAAGTCAAAATGGGTACTTGGTTATACGCTTTCTCCGATTTTAACAATTTTTCATTATAATTATAATAAATGTTTGTAAGGGAACACTCATAGACAGTTGTTAACAATGTTTGGAAATCGATCAGGTTAAGCAACATTAGATAAGGTCATTAAATAGATGGGTGACCGTTTAACGCCATTTGAATTAAACGTATCCGTGCTTCGGAGGGCTGGCCTTTTAGAGAAGTTCAGAGTCACACAACGAGCCATGGAGAGAGCTATGCTCGGAGTTTCTTTGTGCGACAGAATCCGAAATGTGGAGATTCGCCGAAGAACCAAGGTCACCGACATAGCTCTCAGAATCTGCAAGTTGAAGTGGCAATGGGCAGGCCACATCGCTCGAAGAACCGATAACCGTTGGGGAAGAAAGGTTGTCTGTCTGTCTGTCTGTCCACCTAGTGGGAGGCCTGCCTACGGAAGACGCAGCGTAGGCAGGCCTCCCACTAGGTGGACAGACGACATTGTGCGCGTCGCAGGTAACCGGTGGATGCAAATAGCCAATTGTCGTTCATTGTGGCGTTCTAAGGGGGAGGCCTATGTTCAGCAGTGGACGTCTTCCGGCTGATGATGATGATGTGCTTCGGAGGGCAAGTACAAAGTGGGTCCAAGTTTTTAACCGACTTTAAAAAAGGAGGTTTTGTATTCTATGCGAATGTATATTATTGAAAGTTTTGTTAACGTAAACACAGCGCGGGCGGAGCTGCGTGGGTGGGTCAGCTAGTAATTTAAATATTATTGAAGTTGGTGCCAAATATACACAGCAGGTACGCTAACACCAACTTCTTTAATATTTAAATTATTTTATACTTTTTAGTGTTATAGAAGTCGGTTAAATTTCTATTAAAAATATTTTATTATATGTATATACAGTGTTAAAAAATATATTCAATTCTCATCATAATCATCAGTCGGAAGACGTCCACTGCTGAACAAAGACCTCCCTTAGACCGCCACAATGAAAGACATTTAGCCATTTGCATCCACTGGTTGCCTGCGACGCAAGCAATGTCGGTCCACCTAGTTGGAGGCCTGCCTACGCTGTGTTTCCGGTTCGTAGTCGTCACTAGAGAACCTTTCTTCCCTATCGGTTATCGGTTCTTTCGGTTCGTGCCTACTGCTACTTCAACTTGCAGATTTTAAGAGCTATGTCGATGACCTTGGTTCTTCGGCGAATCCCCTCATTACGGATTCTGTCGTGCAAAGGAACTCCCGAGCATAGCTCTCTGCATAACTCGTTGTGTGACTCTGAGCTTTTAGTTAGCTAGAAGCACAGATTATAGGATACTACGTATCTAGAAGCTCAGAGTTATTCATTGCTAAGAATCTTTAAATGTAACAAAAAATTACGTTTTACCTGATAGATAGATTCTGATGAAATTTGGTTTTGTTTGTTGGTGAGTAGGCATGGTCAACGTATATTAACACCTAATATTAATTTAGCATTTTTTTCTTCCCAGTCCATTTTTTTTCGTTTATATTCTGAAACATATTTTTTTACATATAAAATATGTAAAAGCCTTCATTTTTGAAGTCCCTAATATTTCTTCTAAAGACTTACCAGTTGCTTCAACCTAGGAACCCTTACGAAATTAAAAAAATAACAACGCTGGCGTAAATACTACACAACAGTTAGCAAACGTACCGTTTAGAATAATGAATGTAACTAGACAACATGTCAGCACCTGACGAGAGCCTGCTTATCAAATTGTACAGTGTTATGTAAATGCCAAGTGACAAAGGCCCTTTGATCCAGCCCGCAATATTAGTACTATTTCACCTGAGCGTAGGGTTGGTGAGCACCTGTTTTTTTTTTATTTTTACTTTCCTAAATAATCTGTTGCTAAGCAGCAATGTGTAAATTCAGCTATGTTCCGATATTTACTGCCGCACTCACAGATATCAATTAACTTTAATTACAAATAAGTCATTTTTTGTTATTATTTATTTCGTCTCTCCGAGTCTCTTATGGTTGACTTTTAGTATTAATTACGAGATTATTGATATATCTAACTCACTATCTGCGTATTAAGTACTAGCTGACCCACGCAGCTCCGCCTGCGCTATTTTTACGTTAACTAAACGTTTAATAACAGACATTCGCATCGAATACATAACCTCCTTTTTTATAGTCGGTTAAAAACTGGGACCTACTTTTTACTTGCTCTCCGAAGCACGGACCCGTTTAGTTCAAATGGCGTTAAACGGTCACCCATCTATTTAATGACCTTACCTAACGTTGCTTAACCCGATCTATTACAAAACCTTGATAACAAATCTCTATGAGTGTTCCCTTACTAATATTTATTATATTATAAAGAAAAATTGATAAAATCTGACCAAGCGTATAACCAAGTACCCATTTTGACTTTAATCCCCTCTCCCGAAAGAACCATGGTAGATTACGGGATAAAAAGTATCCTATGTCCTACCTCGTAGTAAGATCTCAAATCATGCCAAGTTTCATTTGAATCCATTCAGTAGTTTCGACGTGATGCTCAGCCGTGATACAGACAGACAGACAGACAGACAGACAGACAAAAATTAAAAAAAATACATTTTCGGCCTCAGTATCGGTTATAGAATGCCCTCCAAAAATAATTTTCAAAATATCTTCAATGTACAGAATTGGACCTGTTACTGTTTTATTATAAGTATAGATTAATGGGCTTCGAGTGTCGAAATAATTCGATTTCAAAAAATGGATTAATGATTATTAACATTAGTTGACGTTTGTAGGTTCGGCAGTTAGTATGCGAAGTTATGCTATATTTATCTACACCTACTTATTAACCGACTTCAAAAAAGGAGGTTCTGTATTCGACGCGTATGTATGTATGATTTATGTATGTTTATAATAGTATTATTTGATGTATGTTTATATATTATACTCATATGAATATATATTATTATAGTTTACAACATATGTGTTTTTATGTGTCTTTGTGTTAATGTTACCTATTCATGTCGAGTGCGCGCACCCTCTGCTCTTTGTAACTTCTTTATTTTCCTCTCCATCCAAAGGTTGCCTGGAAGAGATCGCTTTTAGCGATAAGGCCGCCCATTGTTGCATTTTTTATTAATTTGTGTCTTATTCTTTTTGTATCTGTTTGTTTGTGCGCAATAAAGAATTGTCTATCTATCTATGTAATATTAATAAAAATGCGTAATATTCATATATGTTAGTCTATGTGGGCTTCTAAACGAATTTACCAAATTTCACGAGTGTATGTATGTATGTATGTATGTATGTATGTAGGTTTGTCCACGGATTTCTCAGAAACTACAAGTCCGATTTCGAAAATTCTTTTTGCAATAGTTAGAATATCTTTCAACTTAGGGTAGAGTACAAACTTCATCAAAATCGGTCCAGTAGTTTAAGAGATATAAACTTTTTATGTTTTCAGTAAGTTACTGTAATGTAGACGTTCGAGTTGCGTGATAGTGCTGATACCTATCTTGGTAAAATAAGTCACTAAAAAGTGTTAAATAAACCATTTAAAAAAAAATAAAAACCGACTTCAAAGTAAATTATCTAAAAAGCATAAAATAACGAAAATATTATTGAAGTTGGTGTTAGCGTACCTGCTGTGTATATTCTGCACCAACTTCAATAATATTTTATGCTTTTTAGATAATTTACTTTGAAGTCGGTTTTTATTTTTTTAAAAATAGTTTTTTTCGGTACTCTTATTCCTTCAGTTTTTTTACTTTTTGTATTTTCTTAGCAATAAATTTTATTTAGCTTGTTACTTTGTTTAACATATCGATGGTACCTATCCTATATTGGCTTAGTTTAGTTAACTGGTTTAAGATTTTCTGTATACAATTGGATCCCTTCAATAAATAAAAAAAAATAGGACGGGCACTGTAACTAGGGAAATTATTGGGCTCAAAATATTTTGCGATTAATGTAGTATTTGTTTCCAACGCTCCTACGCTCCTTTCTTTGTAAAAAGCCGCGTTACGACTGAAGCCACCTATCTAGTGTATGCATATTATTGCAAATAAGTTTTTCTTTGTTATTTATAGGTTAGCTTTATAGGTCTCATTTAGCTTTTTTTATAAATTACTTAAAACCTTGAATTGCTATATCCTTGAGTACCATGTTCAACCTGTCAGCCAGTATACGCGAGAATTACCTATTTAGCTAAGTTGCTTAAAACCAAAGCTTATTTATTATGATTTAAAGTACAAAAGGTCGTCTAAATGGTTATAATTGGATTTAAAATATCCAGTTTCAATGGATTTTTTTCATATACTTCTCTATCTTCAATTTAAGTGCCGTGCTCTTGTCGGTGAAGCAATTTCCAATCCGATTTATAATATGCCTTTATTTTGACGTCCTGATATGACACTTTTCCCAATTTTTCTACTACCAGCTTCATGTTAGTAGAAAAGTATTCATATACTTAAATGGATAATAATTAGTTAGGTCATAAAAAAATATGTACAATTTTTCACAAATTTGCCGTACAACCCTAATTTTATAAAGGTCATTTCCCACGAGCAAGCCTTATGACTAATGTACAAGTACTCAGACGGTATTGTCGCGGCGAGACCAACGCGCTCAAATGAGCGACAAACAAAATGTAGTTGTGGACTGTGGTCGCAAATATGTTGGTCCGTTCTCTTATTAATAGAATTTGGCAAGCCGTCAGGGGATTTCAGTGAAATGCTTACCGGCGACTTTCACGAGCGTGATATTTGACGTTTTATTTTAATTATTTGCATAATATTAGGTAATTTTAGGCTTATGTTTTATTTATAAATACCTCTGTGTATTATTATAAATATGGAACTGAGTTTAATTTTAACAGACTTCAAAAAATGAGGAGGTTCTCAAGTCGTCTGTATATGTATTTTGTTTCTATCTATGTTCGCGCTTTGAAAAAATCTTTATTGATTGGGTCCCATAAAAAAATATTACTTACGAATAAGTAGTTCCTGAAAAAACAAGAATGGCGACTCAGAAAAAACTGTAGGAATGCCTAAAAGATGATGTTTTTATTACTTTTTCGGGACAAAAATGGTCGTAACTCTGACAAATATGAACCGATTTCGATGATTCCGTCTTCATTCGAGAGAGTAAACTACTATAATGATGATTCCATGTAAATTTCATTACGACCGGATAATTTTTATCTGAAGAAAAGTGAATAATGTAAAAAACCATGTAGACGATAATGTGATCATAACCTACCTACTTTGATTATATATACGTCTAGATAGCGTGTTCGATGTTCAAACACTTGACAATATCAAGTACACCAAAACATCAAATTGGTATACTTGGTTGTTTAGTATCACTTGAACTCTACCGATGGTTTGTGCTCGCAAAAAAATAACTTTTTGCCGAATTGTGTAATCAAATCGTGAAAATATTAACTAAGTAAAATTGATAAAGATCCTAACTTAATTTTCCATTCATAAGTCTTAAGATTCTGTGAGGGATTATTATAAAAACTCGATTGTTTTTTACGACAATTTGTACATTGTCCGACTAGACTGGTGTGGCTAGGTAATAATGGGGCAATATATCTTAAGTCTGGGGTAATTTTTCTTTTGACAAAAATGAATTCAATGAAACTTAATACGTGACCAGTTTTGGTCACGTATTAAGTTATGAAATAAATCAATTATAATTATTTTATTTTATTTTATTTTATTTTATTTTATTTTATTTTATTTTATTTTATTTTATTTTATTTTATTTTATTTTATTTTATTTTATTTTATTTTATTTTATTTTATTTTATTTTATTTTATTTTATTTTATTTTATTTTATTTTATTTTATTTTATTTTATTTTATTTTATTTTATTTTATTTTATTTTATTTTATTTTATTTTATTTTATTTTATTTTATTTTATTTTATTTTATTTTATTTTATTTTATTTTATTTTATTTTATTTTATTTTATTTTATTTTATTTTATTTTATTTTATTTTATTTTATTTTATTTTATTTTATTTTATTTTATTTTATTTTATTTTATTTTATTTTATTTTATTTTATTTTATTTTATTTTATTTTATTTTATTTTATTTTATTTTATTTTATTTTATTTTATTTTATTTTATTTTATTTTATTTTATTTTATTTTATTTTATTTTATTTTATTTTATTTTATTTTATTTTATTTTATTTTATTTTATTTTATTTTATTTTATTTTATTTTATTTTATTTTATTTTATTTTATTTTATTTTATTTTATTTTATTTTATTTTATTTTATTTTATTTTATTTTATTTTATTTTATTTTCATAACGCTATGGCTATTTATGGGAAAAATATTTATAACTGGAGATCCCCAAACACGCACACAACCACAGATGACGCGAGTGTACAACGAGGCCTGCACGCACACACGAATAATGAGGTTGTTATGCTTATTAACGTAACGTTACAAGACTAATAGGTATCTAGACGTATATATAATCAAAGCCTACCTAGATAAATTTACCGTCTTCGATGTTTCAATCTTTATTTATAAAAATAACACTAAAAACATAAAATAATTTCAATAAATAATATCATTAAATTGGTGTTAGCGTACTTACTGTGTATATTTAGCATTTTATTGAAGTCGGTTCAACTTTTTTTTTAAATAATTTATTGTACCTAAGTCTATATGATGTATTTTCTGTTAGTTATTAGTTATGAAAATAATAGTTTATGAAACTGTTGCATAATATTATTAATACACGAGTGTATCGATCCCTAATCACTCGAGAGTATTGATACCTAATTATATGCAGTTTCACACACTACTTTATCTAAACACCTGAAATACAATTAAACCACCAAATTATAATACAAAACAGATAAATTTGATCGGCTTTAAAATTCGATTTGCAATCTCTTTGTTTTTTTGGTAAAAGAATGAATAACTGAAGACTTGGCAGTACTGTGCGTTTCAACTAAGAATGTGGCCGCCATCTTGCCATTTCAAATATATAATTACTAAAAATGCTGTTTTAACAAAAATAGATAGCAAAATAAGACATTACAATAAATAATCAAAACCGGGGCGAATTTTTGATTTTGTGTTTACTCTGCTGCCGGTACAAAAATCGTAAAAAACGAGTGAATTTCCGCAGGCACGATCATCAAGGCAGCCACATTCTTAGTTGAAACGCATAGTATGGTCCTAGATAAAAAAAAAATAAAGTGTGTTTAATAGAAAAAAAGTTCTTTCTTTTTACCTCAGTAAAATATCTTATTCTGACCGGAAAATGGTGAAAAAGATAATCATATTAAATGCTTAACAGATTTAGAAAATGATTTCACTGTTCTTTTGGAAATACTTTTCTTATAGATATAGGCAACCATTTACAGCTGGAATTAAACTCACCGTGATTATACTAAACCAAGATGTTCATAATTGTGTTACATTTTTGGCCGCTTGTAACAACTTACAGCGCTTACAACAACTTACAGCGCTTACAACAACTTACAGCGCAAATGCTATATTTCCGTAAGAAAAAGATGATCGACGGTCTCCTGACACTTCGATAATTTTTGATAAAATCTTTTAAAAAAAAAATTGAACCGACTTCAATATCACTGAAAAGTATAAAATAATTTAAATATCATTGAAGTTGGTGTTAGCTTACCGGCTGTGTATATTTGGCACCAACTTCAATAATATTTAAATTATTTTATACTTTTCAGTGATATTGAAGTCGGATCATTTTTTTTTTAAAAAGATTTTATATTATACTTTTTAGTGATATTTTCATATATAAAGATTGAACCATCGAAAACCGTAAAATTATCTAGGTAGGTTATGATCACATTATCGTCTACATAGTTTTACATAATTCATGTTTCTTCAGAAAAAAATATCCGGTCGTAATGAAATTTGCATGGAAACATCATAGTAGTTTACTCTCTCGAATAAAAAAAGAATCATCGAAATCGATTCATAATTGTCAAAGAAATGTAATGGAGAACATCAGTTTTATGGTTTTTACCAGATAAATTGCTCCACATCGTTCATGGTCCTCCAGGAAGTTCTTATCCGGTTGTAATAAAATTCATACAGATTCAATACAGTGGTTTCTTCGTTCGAATAAAAAAAGAATCATTGAAATTGGTAAATATTTGCCAGAGTTATGACCATTTTTAACCGACTTCAAAAAAGGAGGAGGTTCTCAATTCGTCTGTATATATATATATATATTTTTTTTCTATGTATGTTCGCGCATAACTCTGGCAATTATGAACCAATTTGAAAAAATCTTTCTTCTATCCATTCTCTAATCCGTTAATTGGGTCCCATAAAAAAATTATTGCTTAGTAATAAGTAGTTCCTGAAAAAACAAGAATGGTGACTGCGCACTGAGAGCTGCAAGAAAGCCTATATAGATGACGTTTTAGTCGCTCGGACTCGCTCGGTCGGACAAAAATGGTCATAACTCTGGCATGCCATAATCCCATAATCCCAATCGCAGTATCGGTGGAAGATAAATCCAAAAGAAAGACGCTGCTGCCCGTCTTCCTGTTCTCGCTTAGCTGCCTCTTACGACACCCAACGAGAGGAGATGGGGGATTGTTATTCTAACCCGGCTCCCCACGAGTACCACTTTTTGGTGTGAAGCTCTTCTTATAACCCATAAACCACGAACCATGGAAAGCCAGACTAAATTACCAACCACCTAACGCCGATTCGGTGGCTAAATTACTATTACCTAACCGTGAGCCCTTTAAATGGATCCTATTCGTAAAACTTACTAGACATCGGTTCAGGATTATAGTTACTTACATAATGTATTTGGAGTCTAGCTAGAGTGGAGCCACGAAATTCAAAAGTATTTTTAAATTCAAATTTCAGTCGACAAAAAATCTATACTAACAATAATGTCCTCCTGGCCTATACGACCACAGCGGCCAATCTTTCACAAGATCAGCCATCTACACGGGAGATATTATAGTGAACAAATCCTTGCGTAGACACAAGTTCACTCTCCCTTCTTTATCTGTCACAATCCGATGGGACGGAAGACTGACTCGACCGAGGAGAGGACAGGCACAGGACCGACTTTTTACATGCCCATCCGACGCATGGATCATATTACTTTATAGACAATCTGGTGATCGGATTTCATTGTCGTAGCCAGTAAGGAACCTATTTTTTTTTACTCCTTATAAGCCAGTGCTTGACTGCAGTCCCACCTGATGGAAAGCGGCGACGCAATCTAGGATGGTAAAGCACACTGGCTTATTAAAAGCCTATTCACTCTAGCTTGTACACAAAGATGTACACAAAGATGTTCCTTCCCGCGGTTTCAAAACCCACGAACTCTGGTTTGCAAAGCCAGCGGTTTCCCGCTGCGCCACGGAGGCTACAAGTATGTCTGTTTAAGTATTACTCTATCTGCCGCACTCACAGATGTTAATTAGCATCAATTCTTAATTATTTTAAAGACTAATTATTTAGACACTTGGAGCATTATTATGTGTACGAGTATATTCCATTATTAGGTTATAATCGAGATAATAGATATATCTACTCACTAATTATCACTATGGCTTTAAATGTCATACTAATCCAATTTAAGAACTGAATTAATATAAAATTAAGAAGTCAGTCACATACTAGTTGGCAGGGGCTGTACAAGGTAGGTACCGCAATCCTTCGCAGTCACTGGACGTTCGGGGTATGAGCCCTAGGACGTCCATTGCATACGGCGGCGACTCCGAGGAATACGGCTCGGGGTTGCGACCCCCGTCCCCGTGAGCACCGTGTCTGGTTCCTAGGGGACTATAATGCCCCCTGTGGCGGGATCAAAGGCAAGGGGCACTGAAGGGCTCCTGCAGATCACACCGGAGAGCCCGGGGGTTCCCTCTCATGTGCCGATGCGACAGCCGCGGGGGATTTAGTGGGTAAACACATACCCCAGTTGAGTCCCACAGCTCACGGGGACCATTTGAAGGTTCTCCCGCGAAAATAGGGTACCTATTACCGCAGTGTCAGATTTCTGCCACCAAGTAGCAGTGTGTAAACATTGCTGTGTTTAGGGAACTGTAGCTGGTGAAATTACCGAACACAAGAGGCTTATTTACAAGGTTTGGCACTTATGATTTGTGATCGCCGATTTAGAGACTTAGTGGCCTCATATTGAGTAGATCCCAAAAAGTTGTTAAACTTACGCAAACAAGATAACTTATATACGTTACAACCAAATTAGTTCGGTCATGTTCCGAGACTACCATTCAATACTGCTGTGTAGCCCTTTATCAGTAATTTTCAGTGCTTAGGGCTAAAACTCGAGCTACACGTTGAACAACCACCAAGGTGACTTTGCCGATTTAAACGAAAGAAAGAAAATGCATTTATTTGTCAACACAAAGGATTAAAAAATAAACAGAAAAAATCATTTTCATTTGCATTTTTTGGGACTAATCCTATCACCCATTGTGACTTATGTCAGCCAGGATCAATAGTGGTCACCATTGAAGACAACAAGGATTAACCCTCGACGAGTCCCGGGGATACGCGAAATTCTCTTGGAAACCGCAAGAAATTTAATGAGAAAAGTATAAATTCCATCTTTCCTCGGAGCCATGTAATAATCACACAGGTCGATATAACCTCACAGAGAAAGATTCTTAGAGGTATACCGACCAGAGATAGTCCATCGTTAAGGCATTCAAAAGGTTTCTGGTTTCTAACCATGTGGTGTAGAAGTGCTGCCAAATTTCGACCTTCCAACACCCTTGATCAACTAGCGTGCGTTGGCAGAGGATTTCATGTCCGGACAAAAGTTCTAAAGCGTGGCATTGTTCGCAACCGTCTAGCCGAAAATACCGATGGCGGTCTGCAACTGAAGTCTCACAAAGATGCACTTAGAGGAATGCTGGTAAGCTTAAAGCGCGTGATGGTAAGCAGTCACCGCAGCCTATAGACGCTAGCAACACCAGAAGAATCACTAACGCGTTGCAGACCCTAAATATTGTGTCGGGTAATTTCACCAGCTACAGTCCCCTTCACACCGGAATACCGCACCGTTATTTATAACCGTTGTTACCGCAATGTTATATACAAGGTTAATTTTAAACTACCCACATCAAAAGTGTCTAGGGATCAAGCATTTTTAAGCGGATTTCTTGAGATTGAGATGTGGCTTTGTAATAAATTTATGATTTTATAAATTTATATGGATCCTTTTTGGTGCATTTCATAATTTGAATCAGGAACTGTGAATCAAATTCGAGTAAAAGATGAAAATCAGCTGTCAATATTTTCCCTATAAAAACATACAACGCATTGAAGACATTATTAGTGCTACTGTTTCCCTACTACTGATTAAAACCAACGTTATTATGGAGCGGCGACGTCATTTAAGCAGGGAAGAAATGCTCAGAGCCGTGGGAATGATAGAAGCTGGTTCCCGGCAACGTACTGTGGCTTTAGCTCTGAATACAAGTCAGAGTGTTATCAGTCGACTTTGGACACGTTACCGAAGCACTGGTACCGTGGCTGAGCGCCATGGAGGACGGTATCGCTGCACCACACGGAGACAAGACCGATATATTCAAATCTTAACTCGAAGAGCTCCAACAATAACTGCCATGATGTTAGCCGTGAGGCTTCATCACTCTTCAGGGAACTTAATTAGCGACCAAACAGTCAGAAACCGCTTGCATGAAGTGAACCTTCATTCCCGAAGACCGCTACGGGTACCACCTATAGCAATGCACAATCGTAGGATTCGATATCAATGGGCTCTTGAACACAGAAATTGGGCAGAAGAACAATGGCGTTTCGTGTGCTTTTCTGATGAGTCTCGTTTTGGTATGAGACCGGATACAAGACGTATACGACACTGGAGAACCCCTGGACGCCAACAGCGATTAAAATCCTGCCAGGAAGTCCATCCTTATAGTGGTGGAACCATCATGGTATGGGCGGGTATTTGGATCGGCGGAAGAACTGAGTTGATTTGGATCAGAGGCAACCTCAACGCTCAAATTTATGCTGAGACGATTGTATCAGACGTCATCGTTCCTCTAAAAGTGCAAATCGGTCCCTTATTTCAGTTAATGCATGATAATGCACGACCGCACACCGCAAGAGTTGTAAGACAGACTCTCGCCGCAGCTAACATCAATGTCCTGCCCTGGCCTGCTCAGTCGCCAGACTTGAACCCGATTGAGCATGCATGGGTTATGCTACAGAGAAGAGCTCTGCCGAATATGGAGGGTATCCAGTCGCAAGAAGACCTTTTTTTGTTGTTGCAACGAACATGGGCGGCCATTCCACAGCGTGATTTGGATGAACTCATTTTGAGTATGCCAAACCGATGTTCTTGTGTTGTTAGTGTTCGCGGTAGAAACACGGATTATTAATTGTTTAAGTTACCCAATAAAATTTTAAAGAAAACTGTTATTTCAGTCTTTTTTTCGAACTTTTGTGTTAGTGGTTCAAATGTCAAAAATCCCTTTATTAGGAAAATGGCAAATTTCTTTATTAATGCAAAGGTGACTTGGTTTATCGTTACTGTGACAAACGAAAACACTTTATTTGATGAATCCTTAAAGAAAATTTTAATTAATATCAATCAGGAGAAAAGTTATTGCAAAAATATATGTTGATCCCTAGACACTTTTGATGTGTGTACTAATATCACGTGTGGGCAGGGCACGTATACCGCATGAGTTCCAACAGATGGGCAAAAATTGTCACACAGTGGACTCCAGCAAATGGGCGAAGACGCCGGGGCAGGCCACGTAAAAGATGGTGTGACGACTTGAACGCCTTTGAAACGGAGTGGGCGGATATCACTATGACCGGGGTAGGTGGAAGTGTATGGGGGAGACCTTTGCCCAGCAGTGGGATACAAAAGGTTAATAAAAAAAAATAAAAAAATATCACGTACGTGACATGAACATTTTACGCCCATAACATGAATGCTGCTGTTCAAAAGAGAAAAGGTTTTCCAAGAATAAAGTCGTAACGTAGAAAACAATTATTTGATTATAATTAATGATGTCGAAGTTTAGATCGCTAAAAGCTTTTAGCGGTCTTTTTTTAGTTTTATACTTTTTTTTTCAATTTAGTGAAGAGACAGGCAACACGTTCACCTGATGGTACCTGAACGACAGCTGCAGTGCACTGCCGATCGGCACTTATAATAGGCCTGATGGCTGAAAAAATCTATTAAGTCAGTCATCAAAAAATATTGGACGTACATTATCAAAAAATATTGGACAAGTATTTTTTCTTTTGTCAATTAAACAAAAAAATACGAAAATATAGTGCATTGAAATTCCGCGTGACGTCATGATCCACTCCCGAACTTTGACGCTTTTTATCAATGTCAATATTTTGTTAAATAACGTAATACGTGTTATACTGCGACCCAGTATGAAAAGTGCAAGTCTGCAGCGACCCTATTATGGAGGTTACACGCGCCAGCTTACACGTGCCGCCGAGTCAGCAGCCCCGCGCCGCCGCCTCGTCGACGCCGCCGTGTCGATGCATTCGACACCACCGATTGCGCAGTTGCATATTTCCATGCAACGCGTAACTTAATATTAGAAACACATTCTGTTACTTGCATCGGGCAGGATTAGACGTTAATTTTAGTTATAGAATTTTAACTGTAATTTTTATCTCTAATAAATTAGTATTAGAATTTTGTTTTTTTTTAAGTCCTCCGGCAGCAGCCTACGTAATTGGCGCAGTCGGTAGGATACTCGCGGGCCGGTTCGCGAGACGCGTTTTCAAAAATCGAAATCAAGAGTTCGCGAGTCGCCCGGGTGACTTTCTAGCACCCCATCGAGTATCCGGATCCACGAGAGCTGCAGCCACGAGGAGGAGAGTATCCAGCCTTCGATACGCAGAGGAACCAGAATATGAAGTTGTGAGTTGCACAGAATCTTTCTTGTGTCGCTTCCCATCACTCCCTTAGCCCTATAAGTCCTAATTTAGTTTTAAAAATTTTCCGTGCGGAATCCACGGGACCCAGCGAGCCTGCATTGAGGCAGACTCGCCGGCAAAGTGATTTAGATTCACATAGAAATATAAGTTCACCCGAAAGTAGTTCTAGTATATCAGAGGAAATTGAAATGGCGCACGACCCGGATACTATCTATAAGGCGTTGCGCCCGGTCCCCGACTTTGACGGGAACCCAAATACACACATCAAAAGTGTCTAGGGATCAAGCATTTTTAAGCGGATTTCTTGAGATTGAGATGTGGCTTTGTAATAAATTTATGATTTTATAAATTTATATGGATCCTTTTTGGTGCATTTCATAATTTGAATCAGGAACTATGAATCAAATTCGAGTAAAAGATGAAAATCAGCTGTCAATATTTTCCCTATAAAAACATACAACGCATTGAAGACATTATTAGTGCTACTGTTTCCCTACTACTGATTAAAACCAACGTTATTATGGAGCGGCGACGTCATTTAAGCAGGGAAGAAATGCTCAGAGCCGTGGGAATGATAGAAGCTGGTTCCCGGCAACGTACTGTGGCTTTAGCTCTGAATACAAGTCAGAGTGTTATCAGTCGACTTTGGACACGTTACCGAAGCACTGGTACCGTGGCTGAGCGCCATGGAGGACGGTTTCGCTGCACCACACGGAGACAAGACCGATATATTCAAATCTTAACTCGAAGAGCTCCAACAATAACTGCCATGATGTTAGCCGTGAGGCTTCATCACTCTTCAGGGAACTTAATTAGCGACCAAACAGTCAGAAACCGCTTGCATGAAGTGAACCTTCATTCCCGAAGACCGCTACGGGTACCACCTATAGCAATGCACAATCGTAGGATTCGATATCAATGGGCTCTTGAACACAGAAATTGGGCAGAAGAACAATGGCGTTTCGTGTGCTTTTCTGATGAGTCTCGTTTTGGTATGAGACCGGATACAAGACGTATACGACACTGGAGAACCCCTGGACGCCAACAGCGATTAAAATCCTGCCAGGAAGTCCATCCTTATAGTGGTGGAACCATCATGGTATGGGCGGGTATTTGGATCGGCGGAAGAACTGAGTTGATTTGGATCAGAGGCAACCTCAACGCTCAAATTTATGCTGAGACGATTGTATCAGACGTCATCGTTCCTCTACAAGTGCAAATCGGTCCCTTATTTCAGTTAATGCATGATAATGCACGACCGCACACCGCAAGAGTTGTAAGACAGACTCTCGCCGCAGCTAACATCAATGTCCTGCCCTGGCCTGCTCAGTCGCCAGACTTGAACCCGATTGAGCATGCATGGGATATGCTACAGAGAAGAGCTCTGCCGAATATGGAGGGTATCCAGTCGCAAGAAGACCTTTTTTTGTTGTTGCAACGAACATGGGCGGCCATTCCACAGCGTGATTTGGATGAACTCATTTTGAGTATGCCAAACCGATGTTCTTGTGTTGTTAGTGTTCGCGGTAGAAACACGGATTATTAATTGTTTAAGTTACCCAATAAAATTTTAAAGAAAACTGTTATTTCAGTCTTTTTTTCGAACTTTTGTGTTAGTGGTTCAAATGTCAAAAATCCCTTTATTAGGAAAATGGCAAATTTCTTTATTAATGCAAAGGTGACTTGGTTTATCGTTACTGTGACAAACGAAAACACTTTATTTGATGAATCCTTAAAGAAAATTTTAATTAATATCAATCAGGAGAAAAGTTATTGCAAAAATATATGTTGATCCCTAGACACTTTTGATGTGTGTATATTGACGCGGTTTATTGCGATTTGTGATAGAATTGTCATCAAATATATAAGTACAGAGTCTGGAAGTGAGCTCGCCAACTTATGTCTTTTAAATGGAATCCTTAACAAGATAACAGGCCCGGCAGCGAGCATCATAAATTCTAACGGCATCCCGGATAATTGGCTAGATATTAGAAATAGTCTGATAAATAATTTTGCTGATCAAAGAGACGAAATCGCCCTGTATAACGACCTCTCTTTGGCCACTCAAGGAGACCGTTCTCCGCAAGAATTTTACGACCATTGCCAGACATTATTCAGTACAATTATGACTTATGTAACCCTTCATGAGAATGTAGATACCACCATTGAGGCTAAGCGCACGTTGTATAGGAAACACACTATGCAATCGTTCGTAAGAGGATTACAGGAACCCCTAGGTTCACGTATTAGATGTATGAGACCACCCACAATAGAAAAGGCTCTGGAATATGTCCAGGAAGAACTGAATATTTTATATCTACAGCAACGCAACGATTCTGTAGCTAAGCAGATGGCTAGCACGTCTAAGACCGCACAATCAGTTCCTGCACAAATTCCAAAACCTCACCCCCTAGCACCAGCAGCGTTCTGGCCATTGCCGGCAATGCAGCGGCAACCACCGCCAGCACCGCAGCCATTTAGGTTCGCACCTCAGCCACAGCAGGGCTTTAAAGTAAGCCCCGGGCAGAGTCAGCACCAACAGCAACAGGTACGTATGCCAACTCGTACACAGCAAATGCTAGGCGCTAGACCACCAAACTATAACCCCCACAGCAACGTGTTTCGACTTCCCCCACGGAATCAGCCAGCTTCATCGTACCCTAGGCCCATGAGCGGTGTACAAAATTTCACTCCTAGGGCTTTACCACCTTCAGGCGGAGTTCGCGGACACGATTGGCGTATTCACGGGAATCCACCCCCAAGTAACTATTTTAAGACACGACAAGAGATGAATATGAACGAATGCTATGACGTAAATTACTATCCTGACTATTACTATGACTATGACGACGCATACTACTCACCTTACGAAGAGACTTATGACTATTCTAATTATGACTATCACGGAGAGCCATCTTGTTCCTACTCTGATAATTCTCACAATCTTGTTGAAGTTGTAGAAAGTACTAGTGACGATAAGGCGACAGACGATAACCGAAATTTTCACAAGGACATAACCTTAAGAAAGCCAAAATAGAAATTAATCTACACACGCAGCGGCAGTTACCTTATATTCAAATAAAAAATCCACCTTTAAAACTCTTGATTGACACAGGTGCAAACCAGTCATTCATAAGTCCACACGCAGTTCAGAAATACTTTTCTGACATGCCACTTGAGTACGACCCCTTTGAAGTTACTAATGTCCATGCAACCACCAGAAATGACTATTCTATCACGATACCCGGTTTCCCCGAATTTGACGATAGTGACTTAAAATTTTTTGTCTATAAGTTTCACGACTATTTTGATGGACTATTAGGACTCGAGTTACTTACTAAATGGGAGGCAAAAATTGACTTAAAAGACGGAACATTGACTACTCGATCTATGGTTAATCCGATTAGCATGTATAACTCCCGAAACGTCAACTTATACGAAGATATAATACCTGCTCAATGTTCAAAAATTATTAGAGTACCCATTAACGCCCCTGACGGTGACGTATACATTCCAGAACAAGTAACCTGTAATTGCGTAATATCAGAATGCATTACAACTGTTATTAATAGTCGCGGTATGTTAGAAGTTACCAACCCGACGGAGAACGACATAATACTTTCGTTAGATCACTCTGTAAATGCCGAAGTATTTAATGTTGAGTGCACGCGCACTGAACAACAGTCGTCCCACGTTCAAGATGTCTTATCTCGTTTAAGAATCGATCATTTAAATGAAGAGGAAGCCGCGAATTTAATTGCATTATGCTTAAAGTACACGGATGTCTTTTACATTGACAGCGAACCTTTGACCTTCACAAATAAAATAAAACACCATATTAACACCACCGATGAAAATCCGATCTATACGAAGAGCTACCGGTACCCCTTTATCCATCGTCAAGAAGTTAAAGACCAAATAGAGAAAATGCTCACGCAAGGAATAATTAGACCCTCGGAATCAGCTTGGAGCTCACCTATTTGGGTAGTGCCAAAAAAGCTTGACGCCTCCGGTAAACAAAAGTGGCGTCTTGTAATTGACTTTCGGAAGTTAAACGAAAAGACCATAGATGACAAATACCCTATCCCCAATATTACTGACGTATTGGATAAGTTAGGCAAGTGTCAATACTTTACAACCCTTGATTTGGCCAGTGGATTTTGGCAAGTTGAGATGGATCCCAAGGATATTCACAAAACAGCGTTCAGTGTGGAACACGGGCATTTTGAATTCCTTAGAATGCCCATGGGTTTAAAAAACGCACCATCTACCTTTCAGCGAGTGATGGATAATTTGCTAAAAGGCCTACAAAACGAGATATGTCTCGTTTATTTAGACGATATCGTAGTTTACAGCACTAGTCTTCAGGAGCATATGATCAATCTAGAGAAAGTCTTTCAAAGACTTAGAGAGTCCAATTTTAAAATCCAAATGGATAAATCGAAATTTCTTAAGTTAGAGACCGCATTTCTAGGACATATTATAAGTGGGGACGGAGTTAGACCAAACCCTGATAAGATAGCATCTATAGAGAAGTATCCAATACCAAAGACTTCAAAGGAAATTAAACAGTTTTTAGGATTGTTAGGATATTATAGGAAATTTATACCCGACTTTGCCAAAATCACAAAGCCTTTAACTCAATGTTTGAAAAAAGGGAATAAAGTTAATTTAAATAGCGAATACATAAGTTGTTTTGAGAAATGTAAGAAATTATTAACTAACGATCCAATACTTCAGTATCCCGACTTTACTAAAGAATTTATATTGACCACAGACGCATCTAACTTCGCCATAGGAGCTATTCTATCCCAAGGACCAATAGGCTCTGACAAACCTATATCGTACGCTTCCCGTACTCTTAATGAAAGCGAAATTAATTATAGCACGATAGAAAAGGAATTGCTTGCAATTGTGTGGGCAACCAAATATTTTCGGCCTTACCTTTTTGGACGTAAATTTAAAATCATGACCGATCATAAACCACTTCAGTGGGTTATGAGTTTAAAAGAGCCCAACTCCCGACTGACCAGATGGAAACTAAAACTAAGTGAATATGACTTTACAGTCGTATATAAAAAGGGAAAGAAGAATACAAATGCCGACGCCTTATCTAGAGTTGAAATCCACAACGAAGAGATAAGCTCAGTCGTTGTAAATTTGTCGGAAAAACCACCTACTATAGATGAATCTGCTACTAGCACAGCTCACACTAGTCAGGAACAACCTATCTTAGAAGTCCCAATTACAGACGAGCCCCTCAATAAGTTTCATAAACAAATTTGCTTAACGATTGTAGATGACATTACACGACGACCTGTAGTGACGAAACCATTCGAGACTCATACTAAGGTGACTATACAAATTACTGAGAATAACTTAGATAATGACGTGACCAATGCGATTAAAGAATTTGTGAATCCGAAAGTAAAGACCGCTTTATTGATTACTCCCCCACTAGCTATGTACCAAATCATACCAGTTATTCAAGAAAAATTTAGAAGTTCATCTATGAACTTAGTTTTGGCTAAAGTAGAATTAGAAAACGTTAAAGACTATTTAAAGCAACAGGATATTATTAGAAATTATCACGATGGTAAGACAAATCACCGAGGCATTAACGAATGTTATTTGGCATTGTCAAGAAAATACTATTGGCCTAAAATGAAAGATCATATCACGAGATATATAAATGAATGTAGTATATGCGGGCAAGGCAAATATGATAGGAATCCAATTAAACAGCAATTTAACATTGTACCACCGGCAACTAAACCATTAGAGATCATCCACGCGGATTTGTTCACAGTACAGTCAGACAAGTACATCACATTCATAGATGTTTTTTCGAAATACGGACAAGCATACCATCTAAAGGATGGCACCGCTATTAGTATTTTACAGGCTCTCGTAACGTTTTGCACTCATCACGGGCTTCCCCTGACCATAGTAACAGACAATGGGACTGAGTTCACCAACCAACTCTTTGCAGAATTTATCAACCTCCATAAAATCATTCATCACCGAACATTACCTAATTCACCCAATGACAATGGTAACATAGAACGTTTCCATTCGACATTGTTGGAACACTTGCGACTCCTGAAGTTGCAGCGCAAGGATGAGCCGATAGTTAATCTAATGCCATATGCGATACTTGCTTATAACAGCTCTATCCATAGTTTTACTCGATGTAGACCACATGACATAATAAGAGGACACTTTGACCCTAGGGACCCAATAGAAATTGACCTTACACACCATCTATTACAACAATACATGCAGACTCATCGAGAACAGATGAAATTAGTATATGACATTATCAACGAGAGTTCACTTGCCAACCGAACTGCATTAATAGATAATCGAAACAAGTCAAGGGAACCTGAAATCGATTATCAACCCCAACAACAGGTCTTTATTAAAAACCCTTTCGCTAGTAGGCGTAAAGTAGCTCCACGGTATACCCAGGACAAAGTACTGGCCGATCTCCCCATTCATATATACACTGCTAAGAAGCGCGGCCCCGTAGCAAAATCACGCCTGAAACGACCACCCAAGAACGTTAAATTGTTACAGGATACTACTGTGGTTGACCCTTCACCTGATGCAAGCTCAAGAGATCCGACTTGACTACTTAGGAGAAAGACCAGGACTTCTACCTTTCCAACTAGGACCGACTAGACTAACTACGCATTATCATACGTTCCTACAGTTCATTGACTTAGACAGAATCGAAACTGAAGTGTCCGAATTAAGAAGTCAACTCCATGACTTTGAAAATAGACTTACTAACGCAACTTATATACTATATGAATTACAGATAAATTACTTAACTAATAAGACAGATAACATTCTAGATCATCTTCATAGCTTGGAACCGAGTCGAGCAAAAAGAGGTCTGTTAGATGGTTTAGGATCTATAATTAAAAGTGTTACTGGAAACTTAGATTATCAGGACGCTATTAGATATAACGATGCCATAAAGGTCTTACAGAATAACCAAGACCAGATTGCCTTAGAATTAAATCATCATGTTAGCTTAAATAAGGAATGGATATCGGAACAGAGTAATATATTAAATAAAATTATTCACAATCAAAAGGAAATTAATGATACAATGCACATATTATTGGATGAGGAAATATATAAAGAAAGTGGTCTTATTAAATTTGGCAAATTTGCACAAATTTTGGCTATTATTACAGAAAATACCAATGATTTATTAGAGGAACTTATAGATATAGAAAATATGCTAGCTTTTACACGTACTACTACGACTCATCGATCGATGATTAGTCTCAAAGTACTTAGAGTAATGTTAGGAAAATTAAGATCAATTTATGGTAACGATAGAGTAGTTGATTTAGAGTTAAGGGATTATTATAACATTATAAGATCGGGCTCATATTTTATTAAAAGAAAAATAGTAATAGTTTTTAAATTCCCCATAGTTTCTGAAAGCACTTATACTCTGTATAAGTTATCCTTAGCCCCAAATAAGTTTAGGCAAATCCTTATCCCTCCTTATCCTTTCATAGCGACTAATAGACAAGAATTCGTGTACATAGAGGCTGAATGCCCGAAGTATGAACACCAATTTCTCTGCGAAGCGAGATTCCAACAACAGCTTCACAGCAAACCAGACTGCATACAAGACGTCATTCTGAAACAAACTATCAACGGAACGTGTAATCTGTCCACTGTAAACTTAACAAACGAAGCAATTGAACGTTTAGATGATCGCAGCTACGTGATAACGTTTCCCTGCGCTACAAAGGTCCAGCTCAAGTGCAGTACCGAAGACTACAATATACTAAACGGAAGTTTCCTCTTAACACTGCCACATCACTGCTCCGTACATTCTTCGGAATTCGCTATAGCAAACACCGACGATGTTATACGAGGTCATCCACTGAAAATCATGAAAATCGACTACCCAGCTGACATGAAACCCGCTGAGCCTACACAGCTGCACCTCAGTACAATCAACCTGGAGGCCCTACATAAGATCCAGGAGATGACCATACATCAAGCTCCGGTACAACCGAAAACCGCCCCTGAATCGTTTTACTATCATACAACCATACCATTCTACTTAGTTTTATGTAGCATGGTTATGCTGGCAACAGTTACACTGATTTATCGCTGCAGAGTACGAAGATGTAGAGTAGATGAAACAACCCAGGAAGACCCAGAAGATAAAGAGAACCCTAAAGATCATACTTATGAGAAGCCATCAAAAGCAGCAATTTTTTCTCTCAAAATCGGAAAATAATTGCTGATCTGAGGGTGGAGGTGTTATACTGCGACCCAGTATGAAAAGTGCAAGTCTGCAGCGACCCTATTATGGAGGTTACACGCGCCAGCTTACACGTGCCGCCGAGTCAGCAGCCCCGCGCCGCCGCCTCGTCGACGCCGCCGTGTCGATGCATTCGACACCACCGATTGCGCAGTTGCATATTTCCATGCAACGCGTAACTTAATATTAGAAACACATTCTGTTACTTGCATCGGGCAGGATTAGACGTTAATTTTAGTTATAGAATTTTAACTGTAATTTTTATCTCTAATAAATTAGTATTAGAATTTTGTTTTTTTTTAAGTCCTCCGGCAGCAGCCTACGTGTCCGATATTTTTGATAATCTAACTAACGGACTGATTACGCCTGCCTACGCTGCGCCTTCCGGTTCGTGGTCGTCACCGGAGAACCTTTCTTTCCCATTGTTTAATCGGTTCTTCGAGCAATGTGGCCTGCCCATTGCTACTTCAATTTACAGATTCTGTTAAGCAGTTTTAACTAAATAGAAAATAAATATTATAATGTGAATGTTTCAATTTTCATGGTGATTACCTAGAAAATTATTTAACAATTTTATAATACACTGTCATGGCGGATTTTTCCGCTCCATTTAGTAAATACTGTAATGAATGCCGTTTATTATTTATTATTTTGCTTAAAACGTTGACAGGCGCCACGTTTTGGTGTTATTTCGGGATAGTCTTAATCTGTTTTTATTTTTAAATTAAGTTAATAACTAATCGTTAAATCGCTAATCACTGGAGCTTGAAGTAAATTTAGAGCTCAAATACTGTGTCAAGTTAAGTAAAAGTGACTAAGCTGCTGAAACCCACAGTACAAACCAACGCTATTTAAGTTTTTATTTATTTTTTACTCAGTATAAAGTAAGCAGTAGCTTGACCGTGATTCTACCTTATACAACGTGTTACAGAATACTCCGTAAAAATAATTTAAAAAATATTATTATTTTCACTGATGTGCAAACCCTATTTCAGTAAAATTAAAAAGTAAACTACGTAGAATGTACATTTCTACCTGATTCGCGGAATGACAAAAATTTTAAAAGACCTAACGTTACTAGGATTAACAACCATTTTGGCATAATTATATCTTTTAAGGGGTATTTTGTAACACGTTGTAGGATTTACAATTTTTTTCTTTCACTATGTTTTTAGGATACAATTTGAAAAAAAAAGAAGAAAAAGCTAAATTAACCCAATACTTTTCACTTTAAATTAATTAAACAGTGGTTGATGCCTAATGATTACTAACTACAGCTTCTTCCAAACCGGAATACAAATATTTTTACATGTTGCGGCTTGGTGGCAGAATATCTGACACTATGGTGGTATCTCCACTACCACGTACCTTCTACATTTTTGTATACCTTTTATTTTTCGTCTAAAATATTTCAGGAAATGTCCATAGATATGCATAAATCATGGTGACACTACTTGAATAAATCACCATTAGAGGGGCCAGTCCTAATTTCCTCCGCCATTAGTGACGCATTATTGTCATGTTTATGAACGGCATATTTCGCATGTCATCCCCGCTCTGTGATGGGCGGCCATTACTTCCAATTCTTCGAAGTTACGTTAAGTTAAGTTAATTGTGGTTTAAGGTTGCATCACAGTATTAGGATGTGTTTTGATGGATAGGTCATAAGTCGCTGGGAGTTCGAGTGTGGGCCCTAGGACGTTCATTGAGTATGGCGGCGACTCCGAGGAGGACGGTGGCCGGTTAAGACCCCCGTCCCCGTGAGCACCGTGACAGGTCCCCGAGGGGCTACAATGCGCCCCCCGGAGGCGGGCTCAGAGGCAAGGCACTGAGGGGCCCCTGGTGCAGATCCCACCGGAGAGCGCTGGGGTGGCTCTCATGTGCCAATGCGACAGCTGCGGGGGTTTTAGTGGGTAGGAACCCCCACATACCCCGGTCGAACCCCACGTAATGACGCATTGTGTAACCGACATGCAATTAATTTGTGAAAGAAAATCATGAAAAAAGTCATCGGTTTTAGTGCAGTGAGATCACAATTTTGTTAGTTATTTAACCGAAAATGAATGAATTTCATATTAAACAGGGCAGGTAGGCAATCAATAAAATTCAGTGGCTCCATACGTGTAGGCGCGATGACATGGGGTTGCTTATAAACAGTTTTAAGACGATATAATTTTTTTTTTTATGGTAATTAAAAATTTCAATTTTTGCCACATTTGACATATTTTTTGAGGTATTTACTATCTATACTATACATATCTTTCAGCTTGATATACCCTTTCCGGGACACCCAGTATAGCTATATTTATGGTGCTATATGTTTCACTTTTGAATGTCGAAAAAGATGAGCGGTTCTAAAAAGGCCACTTTCGTTGAATTATAATATGAGTAAGCTACGGTTTAATATTTATTAGTATGCCAGCAATATCACCAAATATAAGTATGCTAATTAGTGATTATAAATAAATTAAATAATGTAACCTTGCTGTGGGGAGTCAACCTGGGTATGTGGACCCACTAATACTCCCGCGGCAGTCGCATCGGCACATAATAGGAGTCTGGGCTCTTCGGTCGGACCAGCACCAGGTACCCCTCGGTGCCATGCCTACAAACCGGAGAGCGCATTATAGCCCTTCTAGAAGGTTCTAGATGCTCACAGGTAGGGGGTCGCAACCCTGCCGCCAAATTCCTTGGAGTCACCGCCGAACTCAACGGAGCTTGAGCACCACACCCCAAACATCATAGTAATTAGTACATAGTACATAATATAAAGGCCAATGTGTGTTGCGCCACCATTTTCAATGAGTACGCCTTTGAAACCTATGAGTATTTTGATAATATAATAATAATTTAAACAATAGCAGTTAAATAATTAATTGAATCGAAACGGTTTGCGGTGTTAATTAATTATCCATTACGTAGCTATAAAATGAGTCTGAATTGTTACTGAAAATTTTCAGGCGGCATTTTTTTTAAATAGTTTCATGCTTTGGCATAGAAAGGGATCGACAGAAGTATATTAACAGTTAATACAGAGATAAATTAGTCATCCCGTGGGGTTCCGGGTTAGAATTGCATCCCCCCATCTCCTCTCGTTGGGTGTCGTAAGAGGCGACTAAGCGAGAACAGGAAGACGGGCAGCAGCGTCTTTTGTTCTTTTGTTTTGGATTTTTCTTCCACCTATACTGTGATCCCCAAGCCGCCTGCCAATCGTGGGGATTATGGAAACCCCTTCTAAGGGGGAGGCCTTTTTTCAGCAGTGGATGTTTTTTCGGCTGCCAATGATGATGATGATGAAATAGTCATCTCTTAAAACTGTAGCCTAGAAGATGAATAGGCTAGATTTATGAAAATTCTATTTACTCCTTCATCTAGATTTCCAAAATATATTGGACAGGTAATTTTTTCCTGTGACCTGCCAAGCCGCCGCCTCCGGAACTTTGAAACACTTTATCTTTGTCGATTTCTATTGATTTGTTAAATATAAAATTATGTGCCTAGTATTTATTTTTTGACGGACCCGTTGGTCTAGTGGTTAGACACCCTGGCTGCTAACCGATGGGTCGTGGGTTCGATTCCCACCAAGTGTCTGGGTGTTATTTATCTATCTAAGTATGTTTTTACAAAAAAAAAGTATATAAGTATTAGTATCAGTTGTCTGGTTTCCATAGTACAGGCTCTGCCTAGTTTGGAATCGGATGACCGTGGGTGGAATGTCTCAAGATATTATTATTATTATTATTATAATCTAACTGACAGTTAACATTATTATTACAAATAATTACAAATTTAAGCCAGACATCAAATTCAAATTCAAAATTCTTTATTATGCATAGGCCTCACAGGGCTCTTACAAGCTCTTACATATTGTCATTTTTTACAACTACCACCGGATCGTAACGCGGCCTCCACTGAGAAGATTTGGCAAGAAACTCAGTGGGCTTGTACTTTTTCAATTATATAAGATTTATTTAAAACAAATTTACAATAAATATACTTATCTTAAACTATTAGCTTGTAAAAGTACTGCAGTTCATGCCCACGCAGCTTTATCCTCCAGGTAATCCGAGATTTTATAATAGCCCTTTTTAGACAAATGGCTCTTAATGGTAGTTTTAAATTTGTTTATTGGCAGATCTCGTATATCCTGGGGCAGTTTATTATAAAAACGTATACCTACGTCATCCCTATTATCATGGAAAATGCTCAAATCTTCTAATTACTATCGACATCAAAAGCGCTTTCAGTACTTGAGAATTAAAAGCTCACCTCAGTTCTTCAGTGGCCATTGATGCTGTAAGGTGTCCGAAACGTCGAAAACGTATAAATAAACAAGAACGGAAATATTTTCCGTTAAATTAGCTTAATTAAAATTAAAATATTCGCGTAAATATCAGTATCGATTTGCTGCTATTACCTCGCACCAATCTTGGTCTTCTTCAGCCAACTCGGTCCCAACAAAGATACATACGTTATAGTTTCAATTACCATAAAAGCGAGTGAAGGATCCCACTCATTACGGGACGATGTACCCAACGCCTTCGCTTTAGGGTGACCAAACGATACATATTTTGATAGACACAGATAGGACACTAGAAAAACTTTTTTTATTTCAACCTAGTGACAAGACCATCAAGAAGTTTGCCTGATGGTAAGCGACTCGCCTTCCTACAGAGAGTTACATCAAATCGCCGCTTGTCACCCAGGACATTACTTATATCCTATTTCTGTCTATTTATTAACTCTTTATTGCACACTGGATAGTAATAAATTTACAAGTTCTGCAAAAATAACAAGTTCAAAGGGCGGTCTCATCACCCATGGCAATCTCTTCCAGACAACCTTTAGATGGACAGAAAGAAAATACATTAAATGCAACGGGCAATCGTGGTGTAACAAACATATAGTTAGCAAGCAAACTAAACTACCTTTTTAAATAAGAATGTAATAAGAAAATATATATGTATCTATCTTTGCTACACATAGACACGCACACTTATAAAACAATACTCATTTAACACTCATATTACAATACAATGTCGTAAATAAATCCTGCAATATTACCCACGGAATAGATCGGAGTGTAAGTCAATTGTAAAAAAAATCTTGTGAAAGCAGCTATGACGAGCTATGACACAGAAAATCTTTTTGTTAAAATTGTATAGCATAGTATCGTACATATAAGTGTGGGCACAGTTAAAATATGGATACAGTTTGGAAACTAAGCCTAGTTGACGATCTATTTACCTACACTCCATTGAAGCGATAGGGTTGACACCTTCAATTTTTATAAATAACTTGTAGATACAATAACTTGTAGAACTATATATCTTAAACTTTGTCATTACGACGTAAAGTAGAAAGAAAAAAGAAAGAAAGAAAAAAGAATGAAAGAAAGAAAGAAAAATATTTATTCAACGACATCTTGTACAGTAACTAGCCTAGTACACTTAAACTAATAATTAGAATGCCGTTGAAAGGTTATCCGCTCAGCATGTGTCGTTGCTCCTAGCTGGCACAACGACGCTGGTCTTCCGTGGACACCCGTCAGCGAGAGTGCGTCGGAGCGCAACAGCATACACCGGACACAGGTTTTACAATTAATAAAAACTCTCATCATAAAAAATGTGTTATATTTGTTAGCATAAGTTCTGAAGGAGGGTGCCGATGCCTGTAACACAGTTTTAGACTAGCACAGGCATTGACGTACAGTTAGTAAGTTATAACTCATTTTTTGTGAAAATAAAATATGTTTAAATTTATTTATTTTTATATTTTATTAAACATAAACGAGCTCGCTATGTGTATAATTAAATTGTTTTTATTAAATACCTGGCCCCTCATAGCACAGGGTATCCTAGTTTGAATGGTTAGGTAACTTCAGATATTATGTGAAACAAATCTGTAATTTTTATTACTTTTTAATTATTATTATGTCAGTGTCCCAGCACCATACGCCTGCATATTAGTAAAAGCATAGCTCATAACTTACATCGTGGTCAAGTACTAAACTTAAATAAAAACAAGTTTCACATTACCTGTAAATCATGGTCACCGTACAATTTCTCCTTGGCAATAAGTTTTGTTTTCGTATGCAAATTGTATTGTGCATGAAAGAGTGAATGAGATATAGTGTACCGTTTCATTCTTTAGTGCTAATTAACTTGAACCCAAGAGTGTAATGTTTAACGACCAGATAACTGAACTTAGCAAATGAAGTTAGCGGGTTTGATTTATCTCCATAAAAATGTTTCAAAAAAAAATAATTAGTAACATATATTACATACATATTTGCTAATATAAAAAAATAACGCCATGTTTTTCTTACACAAATATTACTGCTTTAATTTTCACTACGCAAAATACTAATTACCGTTAAAATAACATCTTGAAATCAAAAATACACTGCATTATTTGTTCAATAGTGTCCGAGAAAAATGGACACATAAATAGTCTAACAATAAATTCATAGTTTCAGTCTTTATATAGATAAACAGTTTAGTATAGACTAAACTTCTAATATCGTGACTAAAAACATATTTTGTTCCCCAGACGACCTTATTATATTTCACTCTTCAGCTCTAAGCTTGTCAAGATAAGCTTCTGTCATTATGTCAAGGCATATAACATAAACATAAGCTAAGAGCAAACAGAATATTGTGACACAAAAAAAAACAAGTGTACCTACATTACAAAGCTAAAATTTTCTTACTAGATGTTAGGTATGCTGTGGACCTTTGGAGTCAGTGGACGTTTGTGGTGTGGGCCCTAGATATCCATTGAGTTTGGCGGTGATTCCGAGGATGACGGCGGCGGGGTTGCAACTCCCGTCCGAGAGCACCGTGTCAGGTTCTCGGGTGTCTACAATGCGCCTCCCGGCAGCGGGCTCAAAGGTAAAGCACTAAGGGATTCCTGGTGCAGATCTCACAGGAGAGCCCATGTCCCCCTGCTTATGCCAATGTGACATCTGCGACGGTATTAGTGACCAAATGAAGGTTTCCCCACGAGAAACAGAAAAGGTATCTTGTAGAAGAGACTTTCCAGGTAGGAAAGTGCCACTACAGTGTCAACTGATCTGTTAAATGCAGCAGCATATAAATAAGCTATATATACTTTTAGACTTTCGCGTTCCATTGTTAAACTTTATTTTGATTGGGAATTAACGCGATTTACCTTATGTTTTGGCTTGACGTTTCGGCCGGGTTGCACCAGCCGTGGTCACAAGCAGACTGGTACGGCGAGACGGCTCCGTGCGCGAGGCAGAAATATCTTCGTCTACCCCCGTTCTTTCACTTGTAACGTTAAGCCCACTACACACTAAACTCACAGTATCTGTATATTTAACCGCCGGCAAATAGCGAGGTTACGTAAATCGCGTTAATTCCCGATTAAAATAAAGTTTAATATAAATAAGCTGTCCTGGTTCAAAGAGTACTGGTACTCCAATTAGTATCTAGAGAAATTATTACGATTAACTATTGATTGCGTTTGATTTAATTTAAAAGACTTGATTAAAATCTTATCTTGAAACTAACGACTCTTCACAAGTTAAAAAATAATATCCTTGGATAATCCACTCACGGTCATATTATCTCAAACTAGTCAGAGCCTGTACTATGCTAACCAGACAACTGATACTAATACATATATAGATTTTTTTTTGTAAAAACATACCCAGACACTTGGCGGGAATAGAAACCACGGCCTATTAGGTAGCGACCAGGATGTATAACCAACAGGCCTATCAAAAAGAATTATCTTAATAACACTCCAAATCAAACACTCCCATAAGGATAAGTTTATAAGTATTTTGTTTTCATAAATAAAAATGTACTCAATTTATAACCCATTTAGGGTTAATATTGTTTGCAGTAATGCCGCTGCCTCCCGGACTATAAAGTACGCTCACCATAAACATCAAATATTCCCGGACATGACTCTTTATGAAGCTGCATCGTAAAAACCCTCGCGAGAAAATGTATATTGTCTCCTAAATAAATTGATTCATTAATATTTAAAGGGTAAGGCTGTATGTGTTACTAGGGAAAAAATATGAATCGTACATAAACTGATGCCACCCGAATTTCAGTTTACCTGTGTGATACTGTTGCTTTGTTACTTACAGTATTTTGTATTCAGTTCATATTGACACACCTGTACTATGTTACCACTAGCAATTCCCTGCAGCTTCGCCCGCAATTATTATTTCAAACAAAGTTTGTTTTTGAAAATTCTCACAGCACGCTTCAGTTAAGTATTTTATTTAGAGAAACTTTTCAGTATGTTTCAAGTCAATCAAACCAGAAAATAAAAAGTTTCATACACACAATTTATTTGCACCTACTGTCCAAATTTTAGCTTTCTAGGTCCAGCAGTTTGGCCTGTGCGTTGATGAATCAGCCAGTCAGTCAGGACGAGTAATTTTATATGTATAGATTTAATTAATGTCTGTTAAAAACTGAACTTACACTTTCCCTGTCTTGGGAATTTAATGCAGGACGATCGCATTTATACCAAATGACCAGAGGCAGAAGGATTAATTATAAAGTTATACGAAATACTTGAATGTCAGAAAAATATAATTTTCAGTTAATTAATAAAGTGGTATAACTAGACTATAAGTACTTGTTCTAATTAAGACATCTACAAGATGGTTTTTATCTTGATAAATGAAACTTCTTAATTAATTCTCTTTGAAAAACCTTTTTTAATAATTTGCTTTAATTCCTTTTGAAACTCTTTTTTTATGCTTTTTGCCCTAATTAAATTAATGAACGAGACATAAATAGCGTTTCTGCTTTTTAACAATTATTTTATTACAAATTTTATAGTCGAACTAACTGACCCGCGCAGTTCCGCTCGCGCTCTTTTTACTCGACTACGGAACGGAGGGAGGGTTATGATTTTAACAAGAATGTATGTATGTATGTTCATCTGTTCCCGCATATCTTCTAATCTACTTAACATAATTTGACAAGTAGGATGTCGTTAGAAGCGTCTTGATTGTCCGCTGATTATAGGCTATATAATATCACAATAATAGACTGCGATTATCCGCAGTCGGGTTTTAGTTTTTAAAACTTATTACTTGTTACGTAAGCTAAATCGTTGAAAACATAACCTCCTTTGTTTAAAGTCTGTTAAAAATTGGGGCCCACTTTTTACTTGCCCTCCGAAGCATGGAGACGGTTAGTTATTAAACGGTCACCCATCTATGTAATTACCTTGCTTAATGTTGCTTGACCTGATCGATTGCCAAACATTGATAACAACAGTAACTTTCTATAAGTGTCCTTAATTGTTAGTAGTATTAGATACATTCGCGTCGAATACATCATCATCACCAGCCGGAAGACGTCCACAGCTGAACATAGGCCTCCCCCTTAGAACGCCACAATGAACGACAATTGGCTATTTGCATCCACCGGTTACCTGCGCACTATGTCGTCTACTGGCTAGGACAATGTAGGCCGATGTTTTTAAAGTAAGTAAAATGATCCATGCGTCGAATGGGCATGTAAAAAGTCGGCCCTGCTCCAAACCTCTGGTCGTGTCAGTTGAAAAAACCCTGCTGTCACAAGGTTACTCTGTAGGTTGTTAAATTTCTATTAAATTGGCCGTACTTTATACAACGTGTCACAAAATACCCCGTAAAAATATAATTAATTATCAAAGCCAAAAATTTTGTCAACCCTAGTAAGCTGTCATGACAGGGAACCAGATTATTTAACAGAAAGGCTTACGTACCTATTTTACCTAATAATTGTCTACTTTAATAGTTTTTATATTTTTCATTCATCAATGTTTGCTACCTCAATACATGGATGTCATTATACTCAAGTACTGGCTTCAAAAAATGTCAAGTTGGAAAAAAATAAATCAATCTCAATAATAAAAAAAAGTAAGTGTTCGTTTAGGTATCGATAGGTTAGGTGTTTTGAAATTTCTGTCGTTCCACGAATTAGGTAGAAATGTAAGTCCATTCTGCGTAGTTTACTCTTTCATTTGACTGAAATAGGGTTTGAACAACAGTGAAAAAAATTTTTTTTTTTTTGGGGTATGTTATACATCATTTCTACGGTTCTCAAATATTGTGAATAGACTCGTTATAAGGCCCCATTTAACCTCTTTTCGGCTTTACGGGTAGTTTTTTAACACTCTGTTTATTGACAATGGTGCCGATTCTGTTGTCACCACTACACTAAACTAGACTAAATTTTAGTTTAGTGGTGTCAAACGATGATTAAGTGCTTAATTTGATTTCGACAGCTACTAAATTGAGTTGATAGTGAGGTTTTCATTGGTCAAATCATGTTAGTTGAAAACAATTCTCTTGTTCATCTGATTACACTAAACTAAACTAAAATAATTCTCCGGCTACGATACTTATATTAATTTTAATATTAATTTTATTTTAATATATTTTTATATTAATACTTATTTATTTATTGATAAAAAATATTTAATATTTTAATATTTGTTTAAATATTTATTTTAATATTTATTTTAATATTTATTTTAATATTTGTTTAAATATTTGTTTTAATAAATATTTTAATATTTGTTTAATTATTTATTTTAATATTTTTTAAATATTTATTTTAATATTTATTTCAATAATTATTTTAATATTTATTTAATTATTTTTTAATATATTTTTTATTTCTTAATATTTATTTTAGTATTTATATTAATATTTATTCTAATATTTATATTAATATTTATTTTAATATTTATTAATATTTATTTTACTTTATTATTTTAATAAAAAATAATTTTTTTATATTTATTTTATTATTTATATTAATATTTATTTTAATATTTGTTAATATATTTTTTTTTATTAATATTTATTTTATTATTTATATATTTTTTTTACTAATATTTAATTTATTATTAATATTTTTTTAATAATTATTAATATTTTTTTAAATAATTATTAATATTTATTAAAATATTTATTAATATTTATTTTATTTTAATATTTTATTTTTTTAGTAAAAAATATTTTTTTATATTTATTTTATTATTTATATTAATTTTTATTTTTGTTATTTATTCTAAAATTTATTTAAATATTTATTTCATTCTATTTTAGTCTATTCTATTTTATTTTAATCGACATCTTTTAGATGCCGACTAATGTGATCTAATTTTAGTTTGAAGTTTCTAATATTAGGCATAAATGACGTAAACTGTGCACAACAGAATAGCAAAATACGTTTAAAACTAAGTTGAGTAACTAAAACCATTATATTCTATCAAACTATACCTAATTTAGTTTAATTCATGGATCTCTGAATAGGAAAGACACGACTAAACTAAAATTTAGTCTAGTTTAGTCTAGTGTGTGACAACAGAATCGGCACCAATATTGCGATAATGCCCCATTTCAGGCTAGGACGTCTTGTACATTATCTATGCCTCGTACAGCCAGCGACAATATCTCATGTCAGTGTCAACTTGTCAATACGATATAGGAGCACAAATATTGACTGCAGAATCCATTTGTTTGTGTCACTCAACGTCAAGATATTAAATACTGTGGAAACAATGATGTCATATATCAAGGGTGAAAGCATACTGTGACGTCACGACTATGTTTAATGGAAGAATATTCTGGAAGAATCCACACACGGTCATCTGATCCCAAACTATGCAGAGCCTGTACTATGACAACCAGATAACGGTTTTTTTTTAATACTTCGTTAGCAACCGATGGAAGCCCACTGCTGAACAAAGGCCTCCCCCTTAGCAGGGAGACACGGTACAACAATAAGCTAGATGACAAAAAAAAAATTTTTACTCCGACATTTAGATTATCAAAAAATATTGGACACGTATTTTTTGTTTTGTCGATTAAACAATAAATGACGAAGATATAGTGCTTTGAAATGTTGCGTGACGTCACTCCGGTATATAATTTTTACTGAGGCGCGACGTAAGAAGCCCCCACTCCCGAACTTAGACGCTCTATATCTTTGGCAATTTTTATTGATTTGTTAAATAAAAAAATACGTGTCCAATATTTTTTGATAATCTAAATGACGGACTAAAAAAATTTTTTTTTGTCCGTCTATTTGCATCCATCGGTTACCTGCGACGCGCACAATGTCGTCTGTCCACCTAGTGGGAGGCCTGCCAACGCTGCGTCTTCTGGTTCGTGGTCGCCACTCGAGAACCTTTCTTCCCTAGCGGTTATCGGTTCTTCGAGCGATGTGGCCTGCCCATTGCCACTTCAACTTGCAGATTCTGAGAGCTATGTCGGTGACCTTAGTTCTTCGGCGGATGTCCACATTTCGGATTCTGTCGCGCAAAGAAACTCCGAGCATTGCTCTCTCCATGGCTCGTTGTGTGACTCTGAACTTTTCTAAAAGGCCAGCCGTTAGAGACCACGTCTCAGTACCATATGTCATCACTGGCAACACACACTGGTTAAAAACCTTCGCCTTCAGGCACTGCGGTATTTTGGACGAGAAGATATCGCGTAGTTTCCCGAACGCTGCCCATCCGAGTTGGATTCTTCGGGCGACCTCTTTGTCGAAGTTGGACCGACCTAACTGGATAGTTTGTCCTAGGTATACGTAGTGGTCAACAACTTCGAGTGTATCGTTCCCAACAACTACCGGTACGGGTGCAACATGGACATTAGACATGATCTTCGTCTTGTCCATGTTCTTTTTAAGACATACCTGTTGGGAAACGCTACTGAGGTCGCTGAGCATCGTATTGAGGTCCTCCAGCGACTCTGCCATAATGACTATATCATCGGCAAAACGAAGGTGAGTGAGAACAGTTTCGGAGAAATAAAGTCTTCCTGTCTCACACCTCGCTGCAATGGGATTGGTTTCGTGCTCTCGTCCTGTAGTCGGATCGACATAGTGGCGTTGCTGTACAAACACTTCAACACTTCGATGTACCTATAGTCAATGTGGCACCGCTGGAGGGACTGCAATACCGCCCAGGTCTCGATTGAATCGAAGGCATTTTCGTAGTCCACAAACGCTAGACATAATGGCCGATTATACTCCTCGGTCTTCTGTATAATCTGGCGGAGCGTATGTATGTGGTCTACGGTGCTAAAGCCTTTTCGGAACCCGGCTTGTTCGGGAGGCTGGAAGTCATCAGACCTGCGTTCGAGACGGTTCGTAATGACTCTCGAAAACAGCTTGTATACATGGCTCAGGAGTGAGATGGGTCTATAATTCTTCAATAAAGTGTTATCACCTTTTTTGAAGAAGAGAACCACCACACTCCTATCCTGTATATCCTGTCATCAGCCCTATTATATTAATTCCGACTGATTGATATCACTGTTCAAATATTCGTCAGTTATTTGTATAACATAATTATGATAAATTCACACACAATAGATCTCTGTGCAAATTCCCCGTAGCAAATTTAGCTACGGATTCCATTAAACGTGCTACGAGCTACGAGCTACGGTCCGCACGCTCGTAGCAAATGTGTAGCGCGTGACTACGCCGATGTCTTATCAATATTCCCTATATACATTCTTTTGATCCAAATTCCTATATTTATTTCGAGCATTATATATTACTAGCGATCCGCATTCGCTTCGCATGGCATGGCACGTCTAATTCGATCCACCAGCACTAAGGTTAGGATAGATTAAAATGTTCCTTCCCTTGAGTAAGGTGGCAACTCCGAGGAGGACAGCGGCGGGGTTGTGACCGTCCCCGTGAGTACCGTGTCAGGTTCCAGGGGGGCTACAATGCGCCCCCCGCCGGCGGGCTCAAAGGCAAGGCACTGAGGGGCCCCCGGTGCAGATCCCACCGGAGAGCCCTGGGGTCCCCCCTCTCATGTGCCGATGCGACAGCCGCGGGGGTTGTAATGGGTAAGAATCCCACATACCCCGGTCGAACCCCACAGATCCCGGGGATCTTTGGAAGATTTCTCCCGCGTCAAAAACAAATGATTAAAATATTATAACTTTGCAAAAAAATGATGTATACAAGTTTTTTTTGTACTGTTAGAATAACCTTGAATCCTACTTCCTTACGTTCGATTCGCCACGGGATCTACCAAACAGGAAATGACAAGTTCAAATGTATATTTGTTTCTGTGGAACTCTTACAAACACCTGAGATAATCGTTTCGCACAGACGAGAGGGACATAGTTTTCTTCGACCGCACCAGCTACAGTACCGCGGCAGGCCGATATGGGCCTGTTCCGCACTGAAGTAACAGTGAAGAATTATCTAACTAATGGTGAAAACCGCTTAAAGATCACTTGTGTGGTTCAAAAGGAGCTAGTGGATATACAGACAGACAGACGCTGAAAGTGATTTTATTTTATACCATGTATAGTTATAGCGGTAACAGCTCAGTGGGCGAGCGCTTGCCTTGGAAACAAGGTGCGCAGGTTCGAACCCCGGCTCGCACCTCGGATTTATTTAATTAATCATGTGCGAATCGTCTTTGTGCGATTGTTACTAGCTTTCGGCAAAGGAAAACGTGGTGGACTATGGCCTAAGCCCCCTCATCTTGAGGGGATGCCCGTGCCCAACGGTGGGATAAACAAGGGCTGGTATTATTATAGTTATAGAAGAATATGTATGTCTGTATATTTATTCATGTTTATTTTAAAACAATAATATTGTTCCCCTGAAAAATACGGCCACAGCGTCCAACCTTTTACAAGATAAGCGCGCCTAAAAAGCCACACTATGCATTTCCGTTCGTATTATGCATTTACAGCAGATCTCCCGCAATTCCTGTAATTTTCGTAAACCGGCAACACAATTTAAGTGAATGATACTCCATTCAGAAGATACACAAGTGCGCTCTTTCTCCCTCTCTTTCTTTCTTTATCAGCCCGTGTTTATGTCCCACTGTTGGGCACGGGCCTCCCCTCATGATGAGGGGATTTCTTTTCTGTCACAATTAAATTAATATCGTGTATCCATTAAATTGGGACTGAAAAGTACCGATACTATCGGGGAGAGGTCAGATGCAGGAGCGAATTTTTACATACTCGTTCCTGGATTACTGGACACAAAAGACTTAATATCTAATAGCTTAAGGGTCGGCAACGCGCTGGTGATCCTTCTGGTGTCGCTGGCGTCTATAGGCTGCGGTGACTGCTTACCATCAGGCGAGCGCATGCTTGCTTGCCACCTTGGTTGTTTAGCGAAGCGACGGCGGTGGTGCTAAAGGGAGGATCCTCCGACCGAGCGAGGTGTGATGCTCGGTCAGGGCCGAAGCCCCCGACAGGTTGTTGTCGGTATGTTGTATATATTCTCCAAGTTGGAGAAACTTCGCTTGCGAGATTCAGGAATCGGAGGTGTCGCCATCTATCGCGTTGTATGTGATACTACTCGCTTTACATCGCGTCACTGTACCACATGTGGCGCCATCTGGTTATGTCGAGCCGCCACAATTGTATAAAAAAAAACACCGTAAGTAAGAATACAGTATTAACTTCAATACAATTTATTTACAAAATGAAGATTCGCATTCTACACACGAGATCGCAGTTGCACCAAGTTATTTAGAAACTCTACATTTTCAATGCATTTGCATTCAGATGGTGTGGCACGTGATCATAGATCCCGGGAGATGGGAACAGTACAACTTTCTAAATGGCATGGTCTGGGCGATATTATTTTAAATGAAAAATACATATATTCATACAACTCTCGTAGGATTCAAAGACGATTAGACTTTTTGAATTCATTTACTTTACTTTATAAGCTTGGCCATACAAAGAGGTAATACCGCCAGTCTTTTAGGTACCCTTCCCTCCCAGTGCGGCCACTACTTGAAGCAAATTTTTTACCTAGTTTAAGTATATTTGTAAATAAACTAATAAACTTTAAGCTTTTGTGTTTCTTTATGTAATAGATGTTACATATTGAACAAGAAATATATCCGAATTGAGAAGCGGTCCTAACTTTTTACCTACGGAACGGAGGGAGGGTTATGATTTTAACAAGAATGTATGTATGTATGTTATGTTCATCTGTTCCCCCATATCTTCTAATCTACTTAACATAATTTGACAAGTAGGGTGTCGTTAGAAGCGTCTTGATTGTCCGCGGGTTATAGGCTATATAATATCACATTATTAGACTGCGATTTTATCCGTAGTCGGGTTTTAATTTTTAAAACTTATTACTTATTTGAAGTCGGTTAATAAAATACCCGTTTACCATGGGGTGTCCGGGTAAGAATAGCACCCTCCCATCTCCTCCCGTTGGGTGTTCGTAAGAGGCGACTAAGGGAAAGCAAGAAGACGGGCAGCAGCGTCTTTCTATTGGATTACCTACCACCTATACTGCGATCCACAAGATGCCATACATATTGATGCCACTGTTCATATGTTTTTTTTTATTATATTGTAAAACTCTTTCTGTTCTAGTGTAGACATAAAGAATAAATAAAAAAAACCTGTCAAGCCAGTGGCGTGCACTGAAAGCAGGCAAAAATATCTGCGAGTTGTTTATGCTATATGCTATTTGTTCGTGTTCCATCATAAATATCCTTAAATTAACCAATATTACCAACATTTCCATTTACATACAAAAAAAAATTACGTTAATTCATGTCCTAGATTAAGACTGTTTAGAGAAATCCTAGGGTAGGCAAAGTATTTTCGTCAGTATTGAGCCGCTGAATAAACTTATTAATATTTTCAAATGCAAATTAATATATCTATAGTATTTTCTTGCATATGGATATTTGAAATGGTCTAATAACATACTTAAAATAAACGAAACAAGCCGAATACATTTTTTTGCCTACCCTCTGTGCACGCCACTGTGTCAAGCGTTGCGATGATGGCAACCCCTCCCTTCAAAGGGCCTTTGGGAGGGAGGAGGAGGAGGAGGTGGAGGAGGAGGAGGAGGAGGAGGCATGAAGGGAGGCCTTTTATTCAGCAGTGGACATATCTTGGTTGCTGATTATCATGATGACGCCAAAGAAAGTCGCTGCTACTCGTGTTCTTGTTTTCCCTTAGTGGTCGGCCACACTGCAGGCCTAGCGCGGCGGCGGCGGCGGGCGCTAAATATCAAACATATGAAACCGCCGCTTGCGGCCACACTGAAGTGACTTAGGCGGGAGCCTAGCGCGACCGGCTTGAGCGAGTTAGCGGGCGTACTTTTCAAACGTTCCTATCCGCTCGTTCTGGCCACACTGCGGGCCTAGTCAACAAGCGACCGATCGCGCGGCTGGCGGGGTATCAAACCATTTCGGTCTTGTCGCTCGTTTTAAGTATTTTTTTATTATTAAATAACTTTAAATACATGTATAAAAAAGGTTTTTTTGGACATGTGAAATTGTAAGTGTATAATATGTATATTGTTGATGTTCCTTAATAAATAAAATAAACTTTTTTGACTACAATTTCAATTCTTAATATATTTAAAAAAAAATCTCCATTCATTTAACTGTTTTTAGTTATTTCGCGCGCACCCAGCACACCATCTCTTATGATCAACGCCTCCCATCTCAGGATTGGCCTATCCAGTAAAAAATACAGATTCCTCATAAAAGGATTGCGACACCTGCAATAAGTGTTATCGCCACAACAGCCCGCGCGTCACTGTGGCCACCCTGCGCGCCCGCCGCCGCGCCCGCGCTAGGCTCAAGTCACCGCGCGTTCACTGTGGCCAACCACTTAGTCTTACAACACCCAAAGGGAGGAGATGTGTGGCTACTATTCTTACCCCACAGAAAACGGTATAACGTATAGGTATGTTTATTTACAATGGGCTTCAAAGAATAGAATAGAATACTCTTTATTTGCACACCAAAGTAAACAACAATAATATAATAATAAAGAAAACAACTTTAATTAGGTACAAATGGCGGTGTTATCGCTAATAGCGATTTCTTCCAGACAACCAAAATTACCAGCTTTATTTTTTCAATGTGCCCAAATAAACTAGCATAACAAACAGAAATGGAAGTTACGGCCTGCATGCGTCGAGACGCGGGCTATATGCCTCTAGCGATAGTGTGAACACAAAAGAATAAAACTCTTTAATGGAGTCTCCCTAAGTTCGACTACAGTAGTCCGTAGCGGCGATTTTGAAATAAGTTACCAATTTCGTCCGGAACGCGAGCGTGCTCGTTGTTATGTTTATTGTTATTTAATCAAAAATAAATAAAAGGCTCTGTGTTGTGATGCCACCCCTCGAAGTATGCGAACTTTCATATACTGGGTGTCCCAGAAAGGGTATATCAAGCCGAAGGGTATGTTATTTATTTAATCGTATGGCATTTAATAAAATATAGGTACATATGTAATAAAAATAGAAAAATAATACAAATTGAAGAATATTATGTCAAATTAAATGTCAATATCCAAGGTTTTTAACCAGGTGACTGTGTCAGGAGTAAGATGGATTAGATCGTCAGGAGGCCCCGAGTATGAGTATAACGAGCAGCGACGGACTATGTGCTCCATGGTTTGGGCTTCCTCACCACACACACAAATTGCTGAGTCTTTCCAGCCCCATTTATGTAGCATGTAGTTACGTCGCCCATGGCCAGTTCTGAACCTATTCAGACGGCACCACAAGTTTCGTGGAAGGTTGAACCCGGGTAATTGCAGTGA
This sequence comes from Furcula furcula, assembly GCA_911728495.1. Lineage (NCBI taxonomy): Eukaryota > Metazoa > Arthropoda > Insecta > Lepidoptera > Notodontidae > Furcula > Furcula furcula. The sequence goes on along the minus strand of OU452264.1, from coordinate 2,664,980 downwards.
TGGGTCAATGAGCTGTGTGCTAGGTTTTGTAGTTGCCCACTCATTTTTCCAACTTTCAGTGACACTGAAACCAGAAAGATTTTGGGCAGCAGCATAAGCAGGTTTTCTGGATTTCAGGCGATGTGGCGGTGGGTTGCAGAACTCGTCATGAATTGGAAGCGACAGATTTTCTCTAAGGGTATGTATAGTACTGATACTAAAGCCTCCAAAAAAAAATAACAAATACCGCAAAAATTGATATTTTTGAATTACATAAAAAAAATATGTATATGGTCCTAAAACTGTTCCTAAGCAACCCTGTTTCATTGTGCCTACTTCTTTGGAGCCACTGTTTTTTTATTACATGCGTGCCTGCCCTGTTTAACAAGAAATTCATTCATTTTTGGTTCAATAACGAACAAAATTTTAAGGTCACTGCACTAAATTTTTTAACGTTTTTCATTATTTTCTTTCACAAATTGATTGCTTGTGGGTTACACAATGCGTCATTACCGGCTTACCCCATTTCTGGGACACCCTGTATATACCGAGAAACGTAAACTTGGTTGGTAACCCGTTGGTAGCAATATACCTGCAGGAAGTCGAGAGTTATTAGAACATGTGTTTTAAATATTACGCATAACACTACTTTAGGTAGTAGGTTCCTTGTGCTAGGAACCGTCCAGATAGGTATCACCGCAGTGTCAGTTATTACCACCAAGCTGCAGTGTGTAAACACTGCTGTATTCCGATACCTAAATAAATTACAGGGCTCAAGATGCTTAATAATGATATTTTATACTATCAAGGTGGCAAGCGTGCGGCCTGCCTGATGGTAAGCAGTCACCGCAGCCTATAGACGCTAGCAACACCAGAAGACTAGCGCGTCACCGACCTCGACCCTCTAAGACATTACATATTAAGTCTCTTGTGTCTTGTAATTTCAACAGATACAGTGCTCTTCACAACGGAACACAGCAATGTTTACACACTGCTGCTTGGCGGCAGAATATTTGACACTGCACGGTTCCTTGCACAAGGAACCTACCACATAGTATTGAAAAGCGGCAGTGCAATACATTTGAGAATGGTGAGCGTGTAGCTTACCATGAGACGTAAAGGACTTCACGTCTCATTACTATGCTGTAATAAAAAAATACAACTAGGGAAGTCTCACCCTAAGGGCATTCAATACGAACTTGATCCTCAGTTTCTCTCATCCATCCGACTACCTAGAGATCGTTACTACATCTAGCCCGAGGGCGTACAGTACTACTGAAAATAACAAACTCCTGCTAGTACCTACAGTTAGCGAACGCCGCGAGCGATGTCGTTCGCTCGCCTCCAAGGAGACGATGTGACGTCCATTATATACGCTAGATTCGACCCTAACGCAGATACTTACTTAATTCCTAGGGCGTTACCATCCCTGAAGACCACAGAATCTTGGCCTCTTCAACAGTAATTTTTTAATTATCTCTTTTCGTTGCCTCTCTCCTCCAGTTGACACCTGAAACTGTAAATATTTAGTTTCAATAAATGCCTTGCAGTTAGTATGTGTTTACAAAAGTATTTTTATCAGTTTTCTGGTTACCATAGTACAGGTTTCGCCTAGTTTATAGTCTGATGACCATGTGTGGATGGTGTAATCAAGTAGGTACTCAAGCGATTTTATTGAACGTTACGTACATATTAGTAGTACTAGCTGACCCACGCAGCTCCGCCTGCGCTATTTTTACGTTAACTAAACTTTTAATAACATACATTCGCATCGAAAACATAACCTCCTTTTTTATAGTCGGTTAAAAACTGAGACCCACTTTTTACTTGCTCTCCGAAGCACGGACCCGTTTAGTTCAAATGGCGTTAAACGGTCACCCATCTATTTAATGACCTTACCTAACGTTGCTTAACCCGATCGATTACAAAACCTTGATAACAACTCTCTATGAGTGTTCCCTTACTAATATTTATTATATTATAAAGAAAAAATTCGGACCAAGCGTATAACCCACTTTGACTTTAATCCCCTCTCCCAAAAGAACCGTGCTAGATTACCTGGTAGTAAGATCTCAAATCATGCCAAGTTTTATTTGAATCCATTCAGTAGTTTCGGCGTGATGCGGAGCCGTGATACACAGACAGACAGACAGATAAAAATTAAAAAAATTACATTTTCAGCCTCAGTATCGGTTATAGAATGCCGTCCAAATATAATTTTCAAAATATCTTCAATGTACAGAATTGGACCTGTTACAGTTTTATTATAAGTATAGATATAGATATAGTTTGAAGAAAATGTGAGTATAACAAATTCCATTTCATTGTACGTTATAATTCTTCAATTTCTTCTTCAATGCGGCATAATATCGAACACGATGACATCAACGAGAGTAACAATCGAGATATCAAGTTATGTCTCACTCGATTATCGCTGGGAACGGTCGAGTCAACACTTCGCCAAGTAATAACATTGAAAAAGTACTTTTACAAGATTTCTTTCACACCCAATAGTATATAGACCCTTTTTAACCGACTGACTAAGAAGAAGGATTATGACACGATTATTTTTGAAATGCTCCTCTGCTGAAATAGCTTAATGGATTTTACCATAGTAATATTTTATTCCTTTTTGTCACAATACTATACAAGATATATATTTTTTTTAACAGCCTTGTTTTTGTCCCACTGTTGGGCACGGGCCTCCACTCAAAATGAAGGGGCTTAGACCACCACGCTGGCCAAGCCCGGTTTGGCGGACTTCACAAGTCATTCGAAAGCCAGACATGCAGGTTTCCTCACGACGTTTTCCTTCACCGCTAGTAACAATCGCACAAAGACGATTCGCACATGATTAAATTAAATCAGAGGTGCGAGCCGAGGTTTGAAATATACAATATCTGCATATATTTTTGCTTTCGTATGGTTAGTGGCCAACCTGGTATTAATTAATGTTGATCAAGCTTACGGCAGACGTGGGTTCACGAATGTTGTCTAGTTGTCTCCGAAGCACGGAGATGCTCAGTTCTTGTACTGACCTTGCCTGACCTGCATTGTTCTTGCCTGACTTGCATCACCCCCTTCCCTCCAATATGGTTGAGGAGAGTGATGGCTGCCGCTCGAGTCAACTCGTGCGCGAGTGCTGTTTGGGGGTACTGGTCCGACTACTATCCCTTTGGCTTTTTAGTTTGTTGTACTTTCGTCGTATTTTATTATTTTTTTCTGTTTTATTTGATCTTTTGAACGGCAAGACACACTGTCGCTCTGATCTAACTGTAACATGACACACTGTTTAAAAAAAAGTGAAAAAATGACAAGCCCACTGAGTTACTTGCCGGAACTTCTCAGTTGAGGCCGCGTTGTGATCCGGTGGCAGCTTTCTTTAAAAAAAAGCATGACCTTTCAAAAGTGCCGTTAAGCCTATTTGAAATAAACTATTTTTGAGTTTGAGTTTGAATGCTATAGAATACTTTTTATTTTGGTAAACATAAAAAAACGAAGGCTGAGCTGGGCGGGATAGTTAATATTAAATAAGCATCTTAAAAATAAATACATTTTTATCATTTACTTTTTACCTCTCAGGCCTAACAAGGAAAATACGTCTATAAATATCACATTCTCTTTATCTATGTTTCACATCACTAGTTCTACTTTAATGGTACAGTCAGCGAAAAAAATACAAAAACAAAACTTTTATTAACTTTTCCATTGAGCCTAAAGGAAAAACATTTTTTCTTTAATTCAACTGGTATCTTGTGTCCGGTAATTTCACCAATGACATTTATTTGCATAATAATACAAGTCCACTACTGAACAAAGCCACGCCTGGCAGGCGGTTTGGGGATAGCAGTATAGTTGACAGATAAATTTACGAACAAAGACGCTGCTGCCCGTCTTCCTGTTCTCGCTTAGTCGCCTCTTATGACACCCATCGAAAAGAGATGGGGGGATGCAATTCTAACCCCGCACCCCGTGCGAGTAGAAGCTATTGCTGGACTGCAATCCCACCTGATAGAAAGCGGTGAATAGTAAAGTACACTAGCTTATTAAAAGGCTAGCCACTCTAGCCTTAAATACCTATAACTGGACGAGAAAAACGACGCAGGCAAACTATTCCAGTACCTTAGCAGTTCATATTACAAATGACGAAGCGAATCGCTTATTCTGGATTGATGGGACGTTTACAACATATTGGATGGGAAGTCAATCGCAATGTGTATTGTCGTCCGATGATAGAAGAGGGAAGGTGGAATCATGTTATTCCTGCGTACACTTTCAATAACGTATGTTGTAGAATGATATTTTAAATACCGCAAATTATTATTCTTTCAGCAAAGAGCAAAGGCAAACTTCAAGTTAAGTAAGTCAATAGCCATTATATAAACATTATGATGATGTCTACATTTTGTGTACATTTCGACTGCTCGGCCACAGTGCCGTAGAAGAAAAACGACTACGTTATCACTACGAAGGAATTTGTAAAACAATATCAATGAAAATCGCAAATTCCCAGATCCAATATTTAGCAGCAAAGCAACAAAGCAGCGCCGTCGAAACATGTAGAACCTGGAGCTTAACGCTGATACGGTTTCGAAGAAAACGCAGAGAGTATAAAAAACTCCAAATGTTTGGACTGTGATCTGGTGGTTATGTGATGGTGTGATCTGCAGGGCTATTGCGTACCTTTAACCACCCAAGTGACTATCAAGCTTCAGTTGGCCACCGAATTTTGATGTCAACTGAAAGTATGATAACATTGGTATTACGTATGGCTTTCGGTGAACATCAACCTACGGTGTGCTACGGTGCTCATCACTTGTCTTTTAGCCATCCCTACTTTTTATCGACATTATGCGACCAAGTTTAATATCCCCCCGATCCGAATTTAGGTACTCTTTATCCCGAAAAATTGAAGGGTTCCTGCATGACGGGGCATCAATATATAAGGGTAACGCGCAAAATATATAGGATGATTTTGATATAATTTGTGTAAATCGATCGAGTCGGATCGGGTGGTCAGACAGGGTTGGATCGAGTCGGATTGAGTTCCTTCGGAGTCGCTGGACGTTCGGGGCTACCCCTACTTAGTATGTTCATCCAGTACGGTGGCGACCCCTAGGAGGACGGCAGCGGGGTTGGGACCCCCATCCACGTGAGCACCGTGACACCGTGAACGCTCAAATGCAAGGCACTGATCCCACTGGTGCAGATCCCACCGGAGAGCTTTGGTGTCCCCACTCATGTGTCGATGCAACAACCACGTGGGCTTTAGTGGTCAAGAACCCCACATACCTTGGTTGACCCCCACAGGTCCCGAGGACCTTTTGAAGGTTTCCCCGCGAAAAATAAAAGGGCCGGATCGAGTCGGGCCGAATCTGATCAAGTTGAATGTAGAGATATCGTGTTATGTCGAGTTTGATTTCATGAGTATATTATCGCGAAAATTACCTACCTACTGGCTGCGTGCAAAGCCGCGGGTACAGCTAATCTATACTTATAATAAAACTGTAACAGGTCCAATTCTGTACATTGAAGATATTTTGAAAATTATATTTGGGAGGCATTCTATAACCGATACTGAGGCCGAAAATGTAATTTTTTTAATTTTTGTCTGTCTGTATGACTGTCTGACTGTCTGTCTGTCTGTATCACGGCTGCGCATCACGCCGAAACTACTGAATGGATTCAAATGAAACTTGGCATGATTTGAGATCTTACTATGAGGTAGGACATAGGATACTTTTTATCCCGTAATCTAGCACGGTTCCTTTGGGAGATGGGTACTTGGTTATACGCTTGGTCCGATTTTATCAATTTTTCTTCATTTTTATAATAAATATTAGTAAGGGAACACTCATAGAGAGTTGTTATCAAGGTTTTGTAATCGATCGGGTTAAGCAACGTTAGGTAAGGTCATTAAATAGATGGGTGACCGTTTAACTCCATTTGAACTAAACGGGTCCGTGCTTCGGAGAGCAAGTAAAACGTGGGTCCCAGTTTTTAACCGACTATAAAAAAGGAGGTTATGTATTCGATGCGAATGTCTGTTATTAAAAGTTTAGTTAACGTAAAAATAGCGCATGCGGAGCTGCGTGGGTCAGCTAGTAATAAATATATTTTGAATTTGAAATTTAAATTTGTGGCCGAGCAGTAGAAACGGACACCAAAACAGTCTCTTGAACGAGCGCCTCTTAACAAAATAATAAACTTAGAAAATATGGAAATATAAAAATCTCAAAATTTTGCTAACTGTACCGGGATCGAACCGATACACCTGTTAACCTTGAGGGAAGCGTTGTAATTTCCCGGGGCACGCAGCCATGTTAGATTTGAATTTCACGCATAGTCACCCTCGGGGTGGGATCGGTTGAACAACGTAAGCTGATCAGGATTAGGCAATAAGCAAACATGTTTCGAAATCACAACATGCAGGGCACTAAAGTCACATCTAAAACATATAAGTAGGTATACAAAAGGAGGTTCAATGATTTTTTTTCGCCGCTTGAAAAAAAAATATAGCAACATACGGACACCCTCCGGAGAACTGGACCATCTATGAACTGGACACACGCACGCTGTGTACACTTGTACACACGTGTACACGCGAGGACTTACGACGACAGACAGACGGGCAGACAGACAGACATATGAAGTTAGACCATAAGTGCTATTATTTCGTTTAATTGAAGTCGTTGTTAGGGTTCCATACCTTTTAGGTAACAGCGACTTCAATAATACTAAAAAGTAAATAATAATTTCAATGATATTAGTTGGTGTTGGCGTATCTACTGTGTATTTTAGCACCTTTAGTAATATTGAAATTATTTTATACTTTTTAGTGTTATTAAAGTCGGTTTCATTTCTAAAGTACAAAAAATATCATCACATTCTACATATTTCCACCCTTATAAAATTTTGCCAGGTAACTCCTACTTTGTATTCAGGGCCACGAGAGGGGGACGAGACTGTTCTTAGGTCCGCTCTTACATGTTCGTTTCTTTCTTAGGATTACAAAAAAACTACTTTCCTGAAGACTAAAAATGTTCCAGGTAAATGTCAATAATAGGCTTCCTTTTCACTTTGAAACCTAATAAAGCATGCTGAACTCGGATTTAAATAAACATTTGCCAACTAATGAGCTAAGGTACGCTAACAGTCTTTCCTGTTTATTAAAAAAAAGTATAAAAACAAGCATGTCTAGCCGTTTGTTTGTATGTACTCAAAAATCCACCGAATTTAATGCATTGTCCGTTGGTTAGACATACATTCAAAAATGATTTTCGTGTAAGTGCCTCCGCGAAGCCTATCTACACTTCTACACTATATATGATATAATATAATATAATATATAATATATAATATATAATATATAATATATAATATATAATATATAATATATAATATATAATATATAATATATAATATATAATATATAATATATAATATATAATATATAATATATAATATATAATATATAATATATAATATATAATATATAATATATTAATATTAATATATATTAATATAATATTATAAAGAGGAAAACTTTGTTTGTTTGGTTGTAATGAATAGGCTCAAAAACTACTGGACCGTTTTTAAAACTTCTTTCACCATTCGAAAGCTACATTATCCACGAGTAACATAGGCTAAATTTTATTTTGAAAAAAATTAGGGTTCCGTAAGATATTTGGGTTTTTTCGGACACAAGGTGTAAAAAATCAACCAGAAAAGTTACTTATTTTGCGTACGCTGCCTAAGCTATAAAAGATAGAACCATAAAATGTTCTAATTAATTGTAGATCTTATAAATATCTACAAAAAAGTTCACGGCACACGCGCGTATCTATGTCGAGTGAGGCCCAACAACCATTTTTGTTATTTAAAAATCTTGAATTTTGTTTGGACTACATTTAACCGCATTTATTTTACTCATGCTATTAATGCTTATCAAAATAAATTATTTCATCATTAAGTACAGTTTATGTAGATAATAATTGGTCTGTGAATTATTAAAATTGGACATTTGGTTTTGAAGTTATAGCGAAATTAAAATATTACTGCATATAAATTAAAAGATTTCTGCTGCACGGCCCGTTGCGAAGTGAGCGTCACCAAGGCGGCGGTGCGCGTGCGGGAGCTCAGACGCGAGGTCGGCTCCCTACGCAGCAGTCGTGCGCGAATTCTAATAATTATCGTGCGATTTTTTTTAGATTTCTTTCTTAAAACTACACCTACGCAAAAGTTCTCAGAGCTAAACAACAGTTCTTCTCAGAGCTAATCAACAGTTCTTTTCAGGGCTGACCAACAGATTTTTTCAGGGGTCACCAACAGTTCTTTTCAGGGCTAACCAACAGTTCTTTTCAGGGGTAAACAACAGTTCTTTTCAGGGCTAAACAACAGTTCTTTTCAGAGCTAGAATATTACACGCTATTAGCATTTTCTTAAACATTTGAAAATGCCTAACAGAGCCAGGTCTCAACTTTCTAAACATAGTTCTCAAGCACGGGCAGCAAGAATACGTCGTATGGGAGAATCTTCACCTGAACGTGCACAACGCCTTGCTGAACAGAATCAGAGAAACTCTCAGGTACGCGCACGAGAGTCGAGTGTCGAACGTTCGCAACGCCTTGCGCAACAAAATCTGAGAACCTCTGAGTTACGTGCACGAGAGTCTGGTGAACCGATATGTATGAAATTTTGCGGGTAGTTCTGAGAATAGGTTATAAAGTATATTTCATGCCGCTGATACCATGATTGACGAGGATATATAGAACGAGAGGAGAGTGCAAGAGAGGGAGAGGGGAGGGTGATGGAGTGAGTGATCGGATGAGTTAGGTGGAGCAAGAGGGGGGGGAGTGAGAAGGAGCAAGTTGGGAGAAGAGAGAGGAGGGAGAGGGTTCAGAGAGGACAACGGGGAGAGGAAGAGGGGAAGTGTTACGCGGACCAAAGCGGGAGGGGAGAGAAATAGCATAGAATTAGATTTTTTTATAAGAGAGAGAGATGGAGAGAGATAAATCAAGGAAGTAGGGAGAAAAGGGGAGCAAAATGTAATTAAAGCGCGGGCGGAGCTGCGCGGGTCAGCTGGTCTATATATGTATATAAAAGAAAGTCGTATTAGTTACACTATTTATAACTCAAGAACGGCAGAACCGATTTGGCTGAAAATTGGTGAGGAGGTAGCTTAGAACCAGGAAACGGACATAGGATACTTTTTTATCCCGGTAGGTTAAGGTTAAGCAACGTTAGGTAAGGTCATTAAATAGATGGGTGAACTGATTTGTATGATTTATTTTGTGCATATCGGGTAGGTCTGAGAATAGGTCATAAAGTATATTTCATACCGCTAGGTTAAGGTTAAGTAACACAAGGCCAGGTCATTAAATTGATGGGTGAACTGATTTGTATGAAATTTTGTGTGCATTTCGGGTAGGTCTCAGAATAGGTCGTAAAGTATATTTAATGCCGCTAGGTTAAGGTTAAGCAACATAAGGCAAGGTCTTTAAATAGATGGGTGAACCGATATGTATGAAATTTTGCGGGTAGTTCTGAGAATAGGTTATAAAGTATATTTTATGCCGCTGATACCATGATTGACGAGGATATATAGAACGAGAGGAGAGTGCAAGAGAGGGAGAGGGGAGGGTGATGGAGTGAGTGATCGGAAGAGTTAGGTGGAGCAAGGGGGGGGGGGGGGGGGGAGTGAGAGGGAGCAAGTTGGGAGAAGAGAGAGGAGGGAGAGGGTTCAGAGAGGACAACGGGGAGAGGAAGACGGGAAGTATGACGGGGACCGAAGCGGGAGGGGAGAGAAAGAGCATAGAATTAGATTTTTCTTATAAGAGAGAGAGATAAATCAAGGGAGTAGGGAGCAAAGGGGAGCAAAATGTAATTAAAGTGCGGGCGGAGCTGCACGGGTCAGCTAGTGTATAATAAAGAGATATTGACTTTCACTGGCCTCCGAAAGGGTAGAGGTTTGTTTCTCTACCCAGGACAATAGTTTGTGTGCACTATATGTATGTAGGTTAAGGTTATATTAGTTTCAGATATTCTGCCGCCAGGCAGCGGTGTAGTCATTGCTATGAGCCGGTGTAAAAGGCACTGTAGCTGGTGAAATTACCGGGCTCCAAGATAATTAATAACTAATCTCTCAGACAGTAAGCGACAGTGTAATACAGCTGTTTTAGGGCAAGCGTCTCGTTTACCTTCAGGTGAAAGTATTCCTTCTCACAAAGTTGATTAAAATAACTTATCATCTACATTTCATGAATGAACTTGGGACATTGTTTAAGCGGAAACCAGACGGGTAAATAGGATTACAGTTATAAAAGTCCAAATTTCAGGATGTCCATAATTTATCCACTCATTAGGAAGGTAGTCGCGATGTTTCGCACCCTACTTTCGAATGTTTTACGAGTTTTGGCTCAGCAATGCTCAACAATTGGGAAAGTAAACATTTTATGATTGGCTGAATTACGTGTCCTGTTAGACATTGATAGAAATAGTTATGAATGCTTTTCCGTTATTCATTATTTGTTTGTTAATGCAAATGTGTTATTATCATTAATGTCTATATGAATGATAATAAAACATTTGTATTAACAGTAGTGTTAGTGTGATTGTAAAACTCTATTTTTAAGATCACAGATTTAAAGTTCTGTGGCCAGTAGTTTTATAATTGTGAACTTGTTGAGGTTATGCAACTCAACATTCTTACTGAGTAATATTGCCGGGTTTAATAATTGGTACTTAATTTGAGATGTATTTTAAAAGTAACATCTGGAAGGTAATATTACAAATATTACCACCTATGTGTTATGAATTGGTTGTTGTAATGACATTCAATGTTGTGGGAGATTATGTCTGTTAGTATTTAAGGCGGAATATCATTCATTGTATTCGGGTCATTCTATCTGTGCGTGTGGTGGAATAAAGACGTGCCAAGTACTTCAGTGTTTTACTCAAAAACTATAATTAACACTAGTAATAATGTTTTCCTGGCCGTTAAGACCACAGCGGCCAATCTCTAGATTAGAGATCTACACGGGATTTTTTTTATTCCATATTTGAAGACAAGAGACGATTTTTTTGGGGTGTATCGATCATACGCACTTACAACCTCTATTTAAGTGGGTTGAATTTCCCTTGTTCCTTTTTTATTGCTTCATTTCATTAGCAGCCGATGGACGTCCACTGCTGAACAAAGGCCTCCCCCTTAGAAGGGAGGGGCTGCCATAATCCCCACGCTTGGCAGGCGGCTTAGGGATCATAGTATAGATGGAAGATAAATCCAAAAGAAAGACGCTGCTGCCCGTCTTCCTCTTCTCACGAAGTCGCCTCTTACGACACCCAACGAGAGGCGATGAGGGAATGCTAACCCGGCACCCCACGGGGAATTTTATTCAATTCAATTCAATTCAATTCAATTTCAATTACTTACTAATAATAATAATAATTGCTTACTTATGTCATAAAAGCAACCTACTACTGTCCGAATTTTGTAGTTCTAGCTTTGGTAGTTTCAGCTCTGCAAGTGAAGCGAACAAGTAAATATAAATTATATAAAAGCATAAAAAGCCGACTGCGAACAAACAAAATGATCCTAAATTACATTATACATATGTATATATATATGTATTTCAACTTGGCTTATTAAGACCTTTCATTTGATACCCATATTAATGTTTTTGGAACTAAAAAAAAAAGTACAAAATGGTGGCTGGCGGACGCCATATTACATTTTTTTGAAAAATATATAGCCTTTGTCACTCCGACGACTAAGACGAATCTAACGACATATTATAAGTCACTGTCCGTCACGCCGCGCCTTTTTGGCTGTAGGTGTAGGCCGTGCCAAAGAAATACATACATACATACTTACATACATACTTAGATACATACATACATACTTAGATACATAAAAAACATAACCCTCCGCCTGGGGCATTCGGGCAAAAAGGCCTTCCTCTTTATGTTATTAATATAATGTTGGCTAACGCTATCACAACACGTAATACAAGTCTAAATCTGTTCCCCAGACATTTGAAACCGTAAAACAATTTTTACTACGACAGTTTAATAATACATATCGTGAAATCAATTTTTTTTATTACTTCCAAGGTTCCAGCAGCAGTAAATTATAATTTAAATTTAAACTTTAAGTAACTGTAGTTAACTGGTTTATTGTGTAGGATGTTTTTTTTTAAATTTATAATAACGGTAATTAACACTTAGCCACACTTACTATGTGGACCTTGTTTTGAAGTGAAAACTTCTTTAGTGGTGCTGTGCACTTTTTTCTTCTTTTTTCTGTTAAATTCTCGTCAGGACACGTGACCGTAAGATCTGATCGAAAATTTGTAAGATAAGCATCTCAGCAAAAGTGAGTACACCGCCATCTAGGATTTATACAGAAACAACTTCGTAACTAGTTTCTACAATTACTTCATAAACTTCTTTCACGGCGCTGTGCAGTTTTTTGTGATAGGTAAAAAATGTTAAATTCGCTTCAGGACACGTGACCGTAAGACCGTAAGATTTTTAATGTAAAATAAATTGTCATTCGACGCCCCAATCGAATAAAGCGGTAATGTTATAATACGCCAAAAACTTTTTATTGTATAAAACGCTTCTACGCACCCAGATGCATGGCATATATTTTTTTCACAAATTTATAACCAAAACTTGCAGAGTTATAACTAGAGACGTCTTTGTTCTATCGAAATTAGTCACACGAAAGAAAGGCGAATAACACCACTTTAACATCTTACGTTCAACCAGATGGCTTCCAGTTACCAGAACAAATAAGTAAGAAAATGTTACGCTATTACTCGTCTGAATACGATCAATGTTTAGGTGGTATTGTGTTAATAGTCTTTTATTTTCGATATAACATCACTCTCACAAGAATGTTAACACTAATACGAAATAGTTAGCCGTAAGTTCTTATTGCAATATGGTTTAAAAGTCAATATGAATGATTTATTTTTACGTATTGTAGTATAAATCCAGATAAATTATTTTTCACGTAGTTGATGAAAGAAGCACCCAACTATTTTGTTTGCAACCTGAAATAACCAGAGAATTAGTTAAAGTGCTTGAACTTGAAACAGCAAGAAAAGATCTTCAACTGCATGAACACCAGCAATCGTCTGAAGAAAATCCAGTGTCTGAGCCTGAAATAAGTATCAATAACATGAGTTTTTTGCATATGAAACGGTGGTCGTTTTGATTTTCAAAAATGCAGGTAATACAAATTTACTAAAAGTGTACTTTAAAATCTGTAGGTGAATAATGACGTAATGGTTTAGTACGCAGAGCCTTTACACGTAAAAAATCCTTTAAAAAGGTAGGTATGTATTTGTTACACAAAATACCTGTTGACGTTTTGAGGCGAATAAAGACGTAAACAGATATACAAAAAAAAACGAAGTACGGTCCTAAGCGAATAAACTTGTAATATAGTTTTTCTTTCTTAATCTAAAATCTGGGAGCTTGTCACGATAGCTAGTTATTTTATTTGGAAGCTATTATTTTTACGCGTCTAACGATACCAAATTTGTTTAAATTGGTTGTTTGTACGAGTGATGAAAGAAATCTTTCTGTTTTTTGGCTCTCCTGTAAAATTATGATTTTCATAATACCGCTTTATTCGATTCGGGCGTCGATGTTTGTCTACGATAGTGCATTAAATGAATATTGTATTTTACCACATAAATGATAGTACTTTTGTACTGATAATTAAAGCAATTCGTGCAAAATTATTCCCTAACCATTCCAAAATATTAAAAATGCACAACGTTAATATTCAAGTTTTCACTATTGCCGGCACTCCCGGAGTGCAACCCGTTGTTTTAATTCTTTGTCACGGTGGAACCTCCAAAAAGTCCCCGGGAGCTGTATGGCTCGACCGGGGTATGTGGGATTCTTACCCACTAAAACCTCGTGGCTGTCGCATCGGCACGTGAGTGGACTCCCGGGCTCACTGGTGGGATCAGCACCAGTAGTCCCTCAGTGCCTTACCTTTGGGGGCGCATTGTAGCCCGCCGGGAACCCAGACACGGTGCTCACGGGGACGGGGTTCGCAACCCCGCAGTCATCCTCCTCGGTCACCGCCGTACTCAGTGGACGTCGGGCCACACCCCGAACGTCCAGCGATTTCGAAGAAGGCCCTTCCACTTATTTCGACTTCAGATTGACCAACTTATCTGTATGGGTGATGGAAATAGGAACTAAAACTTTCTTTTTTTTTCAACTTTCCTCTCGCAGGCCTGCTGGAAGAAATTTCTTTAGAAATAAGCTGTGCCTTTGTAGGGTACAAATTTCCTATATTTCCGTGTTTCCTGTAATACTATTGTGTGTACAAAAATTAAAATGTAAAATAAATAAAATATTCTCATGAAAATTCCGATCAGTTTGACGTATTTATAATGTCCTCCTGGCCGATACGACCGCAGCGGCCAATCTTTTTGCAAGATCATCCATCTACGTGGGAGATATTATAGTGCACAAGTGCTTGCGTAGACACAAGTGCACTCTCTTCCTTTTACCTCTCACAATCCGATGGGACGGAGAGACGACACGACCGGGGAGAAGTCAGGCGCAGGACCGACTCTTACATGCTCATCCGACGCATGAATTATCTTACTTTACAGACAATCAGGTGGTCGGCCTGCATTGTTCTAGCCTGTAACACGTCCTAGCCTGTAACTCACAAGTTGTTGCTTCCTGCGGGATTCGAACCTGCGGGATTCGTATTACCCAATTGTACGAAGCTGTCACGTCGCTCGTCGCCAGTACATTTCGAATTCATTATTTGGGACCCCCTGTTTTAATTTATTCCGCTATCTCGCGGGGCCCACACTTGGCTTACGGACCAAATTGGACAATTCATAATGTATTCTTGAACAATGGGTTCTGTATACTTAATTCATTTTCTAATCACCATCGTCAGCCAAAAGATGCCCACTGCTGAACAAATGCCTCCCCCTTAAAAAGGGCAGGCGTCTTGGGGAACGGAATGCATTAAAAGTGGTAAGTAATCCAATAGAAAGACTGTTATTCGTCTTTTTGTATTCCCTACCCTCCTATGAGGAGATGGGTGGATGTTAAACTTACCTGGATACCGACACGGGTACGATTTTATAATTGTAGACATATAAAAATCTAAATAAAATACGTGTTGACTTTTGAATCTCTTAATTTTAGTCATTTAATACCACAGATACGACTATTAAGGTTAAATCATCAAATAATAAAAGCATTATTGTATTATATTTGTGAGAATTTAGCTCACAAATATATTGTTCATTCATAATGTTATCTAGTTACAAAGACTGTTTAGTTAGACAGGCAAAGAATAACTGCCAAATCAATCAACAACAAATTAATTAAAAGTTACTAACTCAGTTTAGATGATTCCACCTCGACGGCGTAGGCTGGACTGCCTTCCTTCTTTTTTTGGCACCGATAGACGCTGTTGGCCGCAGATGGACATTACAGCTTCACCGGACAATAGGAGGCGAGCGCTTATAGCACTCTAGCCTTAATGACAGAAGTAGCGACGAGCTCAAGGGCACCTCAGGGAGTCACGGCCTCGGCTTGGGCTGTCGCTTAAGAGAGTCGCTTACCTCCGGTTCACAACGCGCCCCCACTGAGAAGAACCGGCAAGAAACTCAGCGGGGTGATGCACGTCGTTTAGGTCGCATGCGTACGACCCTTCGGCCTCGCCGGCGAGACCGGTGTCTGATACCTAATGTAGCACACGGTTGTCGGGGCGGGTTTGGCACATCTTGGTCCAATAGGACCGTCTGTTCGCGTGACGGGACACGGATTCAAAGTAGCGTTTCGACGCTTCTTTCAACTGGACTGACTTCTGAGAGGCCGCCTACAATATATACCCTCTACCCCCACTCAGTGAGCGTGACGCTTACGACAGAGGCGCCATCTATCTCACCGCAGTCCAGTCTATGCGTCGGTAGTCAATATAAGTTTTTAAATAGTCAATGAACATTCCTTATTACATTAAATAATCAATACAGTAATTATTACTGTTGATAACATACGATAAAACCTACAAACCGTATAATATCCTCGTCTTACTCCGCTCAATAAAATTCCCTACGTAACCCTGAAACAGTAGGGCGTGCCGAACAAATTAGTGTTCTGTAGACATGATACGATTGTACAAGCTTGCCGTACAAATTGTCCGGTTTTTTAGCAAAAACCCCGAACCCTGTTCGCAATAATTCATGAAAGCGGACGATGACAAATGAAAAATGTTGTTTCGATGCATCGCCTCGTTCGTCGCTTGGATATTTTAATAGTTGGATTATGGAACCAATTTGTTGGAAATCTATGAAAAGGTTTTCGGGGAGCGTAAATTCAGGAGCGGGTTAAACGATGAAATAATTTCTACTAAGGAGAAGGCCGTTTCAGGCCGTATCTGGCCATGGCGGTCAATTTATTTATTTATACACTATAATGGTATAAAAATAATAAATAATAATACCAGCCCTTGTTAATATCCCACTGTTGGGCACGGGTCTCCCCTCAAGATGAGGGGGCTTAGGCCATCATAGTCCACCACGCTGGCCAAGTGCGGGTTGGCGGACTTTAAACGTCATTCGAGAGCTAGCTGGCTTTCTCAAATATGCATCACAATGTTTTCCTTCACCGAAAGCTAGTAACAATCGCACAAAGACGATGCGCACATGATTCATTAAAGAAATCAGAGGTGCGAGCCGGGATTCAAACCTGCGAACCTTGTTTCCAAGGCAAGGCCTCGCCCACTGATATGTTACCGCATCCGCCATGGTATACATTATTATTTTTATATCAGCCTGTTCTGTCCCGTTGGCCAAAGGCCTTCCTCCTTTCCCTTCGTCCTGGTCTATTCCCCGCTTCTATCGGCCAAACAAGGATCCAGGTAATGGTATACATATAGATTTAAAAAGAAATTGAAGAAATTTGTACAAAGGCCTTATCGCTATCCGCGATTTCTTCCAGGCAAACTTGGGACGGAAAAAAGATTGCAAGGAATACAAAAAGACAATCTTTTCTTTTAACACGATAAGCCAACTGCGTTGAAGATATTATAGTGCACAAGTGCTTGTGCAAACTCAGGTGCCAATCAGGAGTATTTTGTTTGTTTGCAGTCGGGTTTTTTATACTTTTTTATGATTTATACTTGTATATGTTAGGCTTTAAGGGTGCGGACAATAAATAAATTATATTGCTCAGATAGTGCAATCATCTAGGCCTCTACAGAGTTATTCTTAAGTTAGACACATTTCTGAAAAACAGCGCTGGGACACTTGTGTGTCTTAGCGTTATGCTGAGTGACGCCTTTTTCGTTGAGCGCGGCAGCATGCTCGAAACACGCGTAGGTTAAGTATGCAGTATCTACTCCTTAATGTATGTGCTGTGCTGTGCTGAACGAAATAAATTTTATTTCATTTCATTTTCATTTTTCATTCCCCGACCTGAGAATCGACCCATGGACTTCGGGCCACCAAGCTACAAAAGCAGTAAAGGGAAATAGTTATGTAACAAAAACAAACTTTATATAAAGAAATCACTATTTATTATTTACATTACGTAATTAAAACTTAAAATCACAGACGATTTTTTTAAATTACTATTAAATCTTAAAGCTTTAGGTACAAATTTTTCCAACCATCTTAAAATAGTAATTATGGCAACAATTTATTTTAATATCAACCACTAAAATAGGCTAAAGTAGTCAGTTTAATAGGTCACATTTGACATTTCATCAAAATTCGTTTCTTGTGTTCAGTAATTCCATCTGCTACAGTGCCCTTCACACCGGAACACATCAATGTTTACACACTGCTACTTGGCGGCAGAATATCTGACACTGCGGTGGTACCTAGCTGAAGCCAAGTAAAGATATCAAACCATAAACATATCCTCAGAGTTCGCGTCACTAATAATTCTTGTAAAAACATTATCACCAGGTTCACTAAACCCGTCTTTTCCCATAAAATAGGGAAACACGTTACTTGTAGGCAAGTAATAAATACCGGGCCGATCGAAATTGGCTTCTAAGCCCATGTAATTGATACCAGTATTGTTAAAACAGTTTCCGAATCTCGCGTCTTGGACCGTCTCGCATTTAGCACCGACGAATCTTTTTGGGTGAAGCAGCGATTGCCACCAGTATATCATTGCTCTAGTATGGCTGCACACCACCAGACATGGTAATTCGGGGATATCACCGGGCTGAAACTCTCCACCGTTCACATAAATATCTAAGTGTCCCAATCTTTCAGCTATCCCGAATCCATCGATATTCGTGTGGATAATATCAACTCTTTCGGCATCAGTTGCCCACAGTTTATGCCCAGAATCCAAGGCTCTGAAGCAAGGTCCAGCGGGGTCGAGTCCTGTGATCCTTGAAGGCTTCTTGCCTGTTGCTTCGTAGAAATACTTCGCGGCGTGAGCGACGACATGAGCACCAAGACTTGCACCTACAAGTTCTAGGTCATCCGCTGCCAAACCAAGGTGTGACAGTTTGACTAGTAACTCGCCTATTTTTCTACCTATGACCTGCACAACTCGTACGGATCTGTAAGAAGATGCATCAAAATTTAAAGAAATAAAAGGTTTCATCAAACAAAATATATGTTCTTTTTAGTTTTCGTAGGGGAATCCTTCAAGGTCTCTGGGATTCAAATAAAACCCTTGCAGCTGTCGCATCGCCACATGATAGGGGGGACTTTGGCATTCCGGTGGGATCTGCACCAGGTACACCTCAGCGGGCCTAAAAAGGCCACATTAAGCATTTCCTCTATAAGGAATTCGTATTTTGAATTTCTATCAAATTCTTCGCAATTCCTGTAATTTTCGTAAAATGATCACACATTTTAGGTCAATCATACTCAATTCATTTATTAACACTAATTAGCAGACTCATATTTGATGTTAATGCTGCCATAAGAATAAAAATTAAACGGTAACTTACTCATATTATGATTCCCCGAAAGTGGCCTTTTTAGTCCCGCAGGGCCTTACCTTTAAGCACGCCGCTAGGGACACATTATAGCCCCCCCCCCCCGAGAACCAGACACGGTGCTCGCGGGGACGGGGGTCGCAACCAAGCCGCCGTTCTCCTCGGAGTCACCGGCGTACGCAATAGACGTCCTAGGGTCCACGGGTACGTGCTGTGACTTCGAAGAAGGAGACTTTGCAACCTAACCGAACTAAGTTGGTCAGGGTATGTGACTTATATGTGTTGTTGGACTTTGAACTACCTATTGTCAACTGAGAGGCATCATTAGTTGTTAAGTTTCTGGCCTAGTAATTTCACTAGCTACAGTGCCCTTCATACTGGAACACAGCAATGTTTACAGTGCTTCTTCGTCATCAGCAGCTGAAACGTCCACTGCTGAACAAAGGCCTCCCCCTTAGAAGGTAGGCGTTGCCATAATCGCCACGCTTGTCAAGCGTCTTGGGCATCGCAGTATACATAGATGGTAGGTAATATAAAGACACTGCTACTGCCCATCTTTTTGTTTTCCCTTACGGACACCCATCGGAAGAATGGTGGGGGCGGTTCTTACCTAGACCGGCTCTTACTTAAGGGCCTAGCACCTAGGTTTTGGCACCTATCTATTAGGTATTTGGAAATAAACGCCATATTGTATAGCTTTTGTTCTACCGAGTGAGGCCCGATAGTACGAATATAGTTTTCCATGTGAAAACCAATTTGTCACAATGAGCAATAACCAAGGCAAATAACAGACTATAATAATCACAATCCTGCTAACATATTGTAGGTAGACAATAGTGTTGTGAAACCGAAGCGGATAACCGCAGGAATATATCCACAGAAAAATATCTGCAAAAGAGTATGATGGACAAAAATATTACAGTTACACCCCTTAATTGCTCAAAGCCAGTCACATTCATTGTTTATTATATTAAAAATCTTCCATGCCTTTCGTCCTTGGAGGCTGGATCATCCCAGTCAAGTTTTAGGGACTATAAGGTCTGAATTAAATTTTTTGGAAACGATTTTTTGGCCTTTGCGTAAGCAACTGATCGTTTACCAACATAATACCATCATTAGTAGTTAGTGACATAGACGATCAGTAAAAATCTTCCATGCCTTTACAACGTTCTTGGGGGCTGGATCATCCCAGTCAAGTTTTAGGGACTATAAGGTCTAAATTAAAATTTTGGAAACGATAGTGCACACACCCATATAAAACTGATAACTAAGCAACTGATCGTTTACCGACATAATACCATCAGTAAAAAAAATCCATGCCTTTACAACGTCCTTAGGGGCTGGATCATCCCAGTCAAGTTTTAGGGACCGGTCTGAATTAAAATTTTGGGATCAAAATTAGTCGCGCTTTCCATCCCCAGAATGGTGTTGATTGAGAATCTATACTTATATCCATATGCATTATAAAAGCGCCGACAGGGTGACCGTTCAGTAGTATTTTAGCTGAGCGTCTCTGTTTTTGAGAAGGCACGTACAAAATTAGTCCCAGTTAATAAAATAATAAATAGTTCATCTATACAGCATTTTTTTTTTTGTAGTTTTTTATGGCTTGGTTGCATAGACCTTTAAGCCAAGACAGCATTAAGCTAAGTCAGAGGTCTAAGGGCAGTTCAAACAACACCGATTGACCAAAAAGCAGTCTTCGATTGAATTCCTATTTTGAACTAAAAATATCCGCACGAAATGTCACATCACTAGCAAATTGCTGAAAACCACTAAGCGGGTTAATATCTCTCAACAAACGGCTACATCCCTTTATACTGATCGGCCCAACCATTTTAGATGATTGATACAATAATTGAATGTATTTTATGTGTGTGGGTACTTTGGTTGAAGCATACGTTTATACCATGTGTACATGTATAAGAGTCATACTCCAATTATTCAAGTTCGAGTAGTCGATACTAAACTTGTTACCAAGTGGTGATAAGTCATTAAAGTCTGGCACTCGCATATACATATTTGTCGTCTATAGCCTATGTCACTTGCACAACTGAGACGAATCTAACAACATATTAGCATAATATGTGAAAATCTAACGAGCCGGCTGTAGGCTATGTCAAAGATATATACAAAGCAGCCGAAATACATCGGTTGCTGAACAAAGGCCTTAGAAGGGAGGGGTTGCCAGCCGCCTTCCAAGCATGGGAATTAAATCTACCATGCTTGGTAGGCAGCTGGGGGAACGTTCAAACTCAAACTCAAAAATCTTTATTTCAAACTAGCTGACCCACGCAGCTCCGCCTGCGCTATTTTTAACCGACTTCAAAAAAGGAGGAGGTTCTCAATTCGTCTGTATATATATATTTTTTTATGTATGTTCGCGCATAACTCTGGCAATTATGAACCGATTTGAAAAAATCTTTCTTCCATCCATTCTTTAATCCGTTAATTGGGTCCCATAAAAAAAATATTGCTTAGTAATAAGTAGTTCCTGAAAAAACAAGAATGGTGACTGCGCACTGAGAGTTGGAGGAAAGCCTATATAGATGACTTTATGGTGCTTTTTAAGGACAAAAATGGTCATAACTCTGGTAAATATTTACCAATTTCAATGATTATTTTTTTATTCGAAAGAAGAAACCACTGTAATGAACCTGTATGAATTTTATCACAACCGGATAAGAACTTCCTGGAGGACCATGAATGATATGGAGGAATTTATCTGGTAAAAACCATAAAACTGATGTTCTCCTTTACATTTCTCTGACAAATATGAACCGATTTCGATGATTCTTTTTTTATTCGAGAGAGTAAACTACTATGATGATTCCATGCAAATTTCATTACGATCGGATAAATTGTTTCTGAGTTTCTGAAGAAACTTGAATTATGTAAAAGTATGTAGACGATAATGTGAAATCATAATGATGTCATAACCTACCTAGATCATTTTACCGTCTTCGATGGTTTAATCTTTATGTATGAAAATATCACTAAAAAGTATAAAATAAAATATTTAAAAAAAATATTAAACCGACTTCAATAACACTAAAAAGCATAAAATAATTTAAATATTATTGAAGTTGGTGCCAAATATACACAGCAGGTACGCTAACACCAACTTCTTTAATATTTAAATTATTTTATGCTTTTTAGTGTTATTGAAGTCGGTTCAATTTTTTTTTATAATATTTTATTACGTTAACTAAACTTTTAATAACAGACATTCGCATCGAATACATAACCTCCTTTTTTATAGTCAGTTAAAAACTGGGACCCACTTTTTACTTGCTCTCCGAAGCACGGACCCGTTTAGTTCAAATGGCGTTAAACGGTTACCCATCTATTTAATGACCTTACCTAACGTTGCTTAACCCGATCGATTACAAAACCTTGATAACAACTCTCTATGAGTGTTACCTTACTAATATTTATTATATTATAAAGAAAAATTTATAAAATCGGACCAAGCGTATAACCAACTACCCATTTTGACTTTAATACCCTCTCCCAAAAGAACTGTGCTAGATTACGGGATAAAAAGTATCCTATGTCTTACCTCGTAGTAAAATCTCAAATCATGCCAAGTTTCATTTGAATCCATTCAGTAGTTTCGGCGTGATGCTCAGCCGTGATACAGACAGACAGACAGACAAAAATTAAAAAAATTACATTTTCGGCCTCAGTATCGGTTATAGAATGCCCTCCAAATATAATTTTCAAAATATCTTCAATGTACAGAATTGGACCTGTTACAGTTTTATTATATTATAGATAGATAGGCTTAACGCTAGCACTTTTGAATCGTCATTTTTTAAAAGCTACCACCGGATCACAACGCGGCCTCAACTGAGAAGATCCGGCAAGAAACTCAGCGGGCTTGTCATTTTTTCACTTTATTTTAAACATTGTTTTGTTAAAAAATAAATCAACATTAGCGATAGTGTGTCCTGCTGTTCGAAACATAAAGAAAGGGAGAAAAGAAGAAAACAATAAATTACGACAAAAATTACAACAAACTAAAAGGCCAAAGGGATAGTAGTCGGACCAGTCCCCCCAAGCCGCACCCGCGCACTAGTTCGTGGTAGGTAATCTAATAAAGACGCTGCTGCCCGGCTTCTAGTTTTCCCTTAGTCGCTCTTACGGACACCCAACAGGAGGAGATGGGCCCCCCATTGTTATGAACTCCCCCCCCCCTCCTGCTATTCTGACCCGGATATCCCATGGGTACATACCTGCATACTCTCGAAAAAGCCTTCCTTCTAGGGTATTCGGGCAGATATATGTACGTTAAAATAGATGTACTATCGCGGACACGATCGCTGTACCGGTTTTTTAATCAAAATACTACCTATACCCTATAGTTTTTAACGACGTTCCGTGCGCTTATCTTGCCCTTATGTTTATTTGGGCCGGCTCGTGCAAGCGATTATCGTCCTAAAGGTGGTACACCGTTCGTGACCGCGAGAGTGCGTATGAACAGTTTCTTAATTCATATAAATCTAGTATAATACCTACTACCTAGTATAGTACCTAGTATAGTTCAAGCATTTATATAGAATGTCGTAAATATGTATTATCTCCAAATACAATCTGAATATCTCACGGTATTAGGGTCCAATTTATGAGCGGGGACCCGAACTCGGGACCTTAGGGCCGTGAATACGTGAAAGGAACTATTGAGGATACGTAATAGGGGATGCTTATTGAAATTCAACTCCTTTTTATGGGTTGAATGGATTATTTAATAGGAATTTATGTAAATGACGATATATCTATGTAAGGAATCTATTCAAATCGATTTGTGTAGCTACGTACGAGTATTTTATAGAGAGAATAACATACACCAGAAGGTGCCTTGTGCAAGGAACCGTCCAGGTAGGTACCACCGCAGTGTCAGATATTCTACCGCCAAGCAGCAGTGTGTAAGCATTCCGGCGTGAAGGGCATTGACGTACAGTTTGTAAGTTAAAACGTATTTTTTGTGAAAATAAAAAAATATTTATTTATTTTATTTACTGTAGTTGACAAAATTACCGGACACAAAGCCTTAATATCTAATTTCTTAAGAGTCGGCAACGCGCTACAGATTCTTCAGGCGTTACTAGCGTCTATAGGCTGCGGTGACTGCTTACCATCAGGCGGGCCGCGTGCTTGCTTGCTACCTTGGTAGCCAAAACACGTCCACTGAGGAACAAAAGGCCTCCCCCTTCGAAGGGAGGGGTTGTCATAATCCCTATGCTTGGCAGGCGTCTTAGGGATAGCAGTATACATATTTAGTAGGTAATCCAATAGAAAAATGCTGCTGCCCGTCTTCTGGTTTTCCCTTAGTCGCCTCTCACGACACCCAACGGGAAAAAATAGGGTATGCAAGTCTTAGCCAAACACCCCACGGCACAGGAAGGCACGGACTGTAAAGGGGGACTGGGGAGCAGAAATGCACGCTCGAAAAAACAATTTGTTCAACGCCCACTCCTAATTGAAACTTACTTCGGATAGAAGGACGCGAGCAATGCCATCGTCTCCGGTATTAGTACGTTGTACCCTCGTTTGGAGTATGCTGTGCCGATGGCCTGGGAGAATGGAAATACTGAACTGTCCATGTAACCAACCGCGTAGAGGACGGTCTTCTTATTCTTTAAATCTGAAACAAAGGAATCAGATTACAACCGCAAATGGATTGTCGATAGTGTGTCAGTTAGATGGATTAACACATTTAGTAGTCTACTAATTTTATAACGCCAGTGGCGTGTGAGTGGCTTGCCACTGACCTGGGGCCTTACCATGAACTCTTATAGCAGGGCAGTTTAACACGAAAAGTAACCTGTGTACTTACCATGAGTGCACTAATTAGCAGGCCAGGCAGCTATTACGACACACAAACAGGTGAGTGGTCACGTGACAATATTATTGTCACGGTAATTAGTGCACTCATGGTACACATTTGTAAGGCAGGTCACTATTCTAAGAGTTGAGGGTAAGGCCCTTGTCCACCAACCGCTTATTTGATTGAAAATAACGCAACTCATGGTAAATTTTAATAAGCAACACCAATTTCTATACCAATACTATTTAGCTGACACTCAATCAACCCTCATCTTCATCATCATCATCAGCCGGACGATGTCCACTGCTGAACATAGGCCTCCCCCTTAGAACGCCACAATGAACGACAATTGGCTATTTGCATACACCGGTTACCTGCGACGCGCACAATGTCGTCTGTCCACCTAGTGGGAGGCCTGCCTACGCTGCGTCTTCCGGTTCGTGGTCGCCACTCGAGAACCTTTCTTCCCCAACGGTTATCGGTTCTTCGAGCGATGTGGCCTGCCCATTGCCGCTTCAACTTGCAGATTCTGAGAGCTATGTCGGTGACCTTGGTTCTTCGGCGAATCTCCACATTTTGGATTCTGTCGCGCGAAGAAACTCCGAGCATAGCTCTCTCCATGGCTCGTTGTGTGACTCTGAACCAACCAACACCCAATCGACACATAAATCAGACGCCATTATGGTTTTAGCGGAATACCGAAAATGTCACAGTCGTAATGGAGTCTCAATAGTGTGTCGCTGGAATGGCACTTTCATCAAATTAGCAGAATTAGGGCCTTGGTCCGATGTTAGTGTTGTTTGAGCTGTGTTTAGATCTATGACTTGGCTTACCGACTGCTGTCCAGATGACAATACCTCAAACCCACACCACGAACGTCCAGCGACTCCGAAAGAAGTACTCAAACCTTATTTATTTTACTCGACCTTTTTTTTCGCAGCTGTCGCATCGGCACATGAGAGAGGGGACCCCTGGGCTCTCCAGTGCGATCTGAACCAGGAGCCCCTCAGTGCCTTGCCTTTGAGCCCGCCGCCGGGGGGCGCATCGTAGCCCCCCGGGAACCAGTCACGGT
Organism: Furcula furcula; assembly: GCA_911728495.1. NCBI lineage: Eukaryota > Metazoa > Arthropoda > Insecta > Lepidoptera > Notodontidae > Furcula > Furcula furcula. The sequence continues at coordinate 2,639,132 of OU452264.1, read as the reverse complement.
GCTCACGGGGACGGAACCCCCCACGCAACCCCGCTGCCGTCCTCCTCGGAGTCAGCACCGTACTCAATGGACGTTCAAACGGCCCACACCCCGAACGTCCAGCGACTCCGAAGAGGTTGAAGGTTTTTACTCAACCTATCTTAACCCGATATTTAGATCAATCTTACCAGTCAACTTGTCCTTGGCTATCATTTTAGCAGCGTTCTCTATTGGCATCATCTTTCTGCTGATTTGACCACCGCTGGTGATCCTGTGCAATGATATTTGGAAGTATTCCATCGATCTGGAGCTGATGCTTGCATTCTTCAACACTCCAGGGCCTGCAATATATGAAAATGATTTTTTTGAAGGCTAACGGTGGCCGCAATGTGACAAACGCTTGAATGGAGTGTAGATTGTGTATCTTTTGGATGGTTGTACACATTTGGTTGACCACTATTTGGCCGCTAAAAATACGACAAAAGAAAATAGGGAAAACGAATCTGAAAGCCATGTCATGAGCGATACAGTATTTAAACGTATTGACGTTTCGTTATGCGATTGCGCTTAGCCATTGATTTAATTAATCACATATAGTACTTAAGAAAAATAGTTTTAGGAAAAATAAAATTCGACTTCAAAGAAAGTGTATGAAAAGCATTAAAAAACGAAAATATATTGAAGTCGGTGCTAAGAATACCGTTATGGTGTGTTAACTAAAATCAGCACTGACTGGCACCGCCTTCAATGTAATATTTTCGTTATTTAATGTTTTTTGATGTTTTAATGTTTGAAGTCGGTTCTTATTATTTCTGAAAATATATTATTTGACGCTTTTTAGTGAATTTTATATTATTAAGACATCATTATTGATCATTTATTATTCATTATTATAACTTGCATTCACAATAGTACTATGCGTTTCAACTAAGAATGTGGCGGCCATGATGATCGCGACTGCGGAACTTCACTCGTTTTTTACGTTTTTTGTACCGGCAGCAAAGTAAACACAAAAGTAAATATTCGCTCCGGTTTTGATTATTTATGTATAATGTCTTATTTTGCTATCTATTTTTGTTAAAACATCATTTTTAGTAATTTTATATTTGAAATGGCAAGATGGCGGCCACATTCTTAGTTGAAACGCATAGTACGCAACTCGAACGGCTATGCTAGAGTTATTTGTAGGAAACGTTAACAGTCCATATCTTTAAAACTATTCAACCGATGTTGATGAAACTTGTACTCTTCCCTAAGTTAAAATATACTAACACTATTGCAAAAAGAATTACCAAAATCGTATTTATAGTTTCTGAGAAATCGGTGGACAAACCTACATACATACTTACATACATACATTCATGAGATTTGGTTCTTTTGTTATAAGCCCACATAGACTAACATAATATGTGAATATACATTAATCTATACTTATAAAATTACTTGACCTGACTGACTGACTACTTAATTCATCAACGCACAGGCCAAACCGCTGAACCTAGAAAGCTGAAATTTGGACAGTAGGTTCTTCTTATGACGTAAGCATCCACTAAGAAAGGGTTTTTGAAAATTCCGCTCCTAAAGGGGGTAAATGGGGTGGAGCAAAAAAATTGCGGGCGTAGCCGCAGGGAATTGCTAGTATTACATATATGCGCATCGAATACATAATCTTCTTTTGAAGCCGGTTAATAAAAAATATGGTGACTAAGTATAATAATTTAAACAACACAAAGGCAATTTATTTAATTCAGTGCATATAACACAGGAAAACATAAACGCGGTGACCACTTTTATGTACATTTTGATGGCATCGTCAAGGTTGACTATAAATTGTGTTTATGGAACAGCTTCCTGGTTGTTTGCAGTGATTGGGACATCCAGAGTTCAATTACCAATCCAGGGGCCCCACCACCGTGGTGGGCCCCCGGATATTAATTTCAGTCTTTAAAAAGCAGTAAATGCTTTTTTTTTAACCGGCTTCAAAAAGAAGGTTCTTTATTCGACGCGTATGTATGTAATATTAATAAAAATGCGTAATATTAATATATCTTAGTCTATGTGGGCTTCTAAACAAAAATTACCAAATTTTATGGGTGTATGTATGTATGTATGTATGTATGTAGGTTTGTCCTATTTCAAAAAATATTTTTGCAATAGTTAGAGTATTTTTCAACTTAGGGAAGAGTATAAGTTTGATCAAAATCGGTTCAGTAGTTTAAGAGATATAGACTTTTTATGTTTTCAGTAAGTTACTGGAACGTAGACGTTTGAGTTGTGATACCTATTATATAGTGCTGATACCTTTTTTGATAAAATAAAACTCACTAAAAAGTGTTAAATAAACTATTTAAAAAAAATAAAAACCGACTTCAAAGTAAATTATCTAAAAAGCATAAAATAACAAAAATATATTGAAGTCAGTGTCAGCTAGTGTAAGTGTCAGGTAACATGATGAGCTAGCACCGACTTACTTCAATATATTTTTGTTATTTTATGCTTTTTAGATAATTTTTTACTTTGAAGTCTGTTTTTATTATTTTAAAATAGTTTATATGCTTTTTAGATAATTTACTTTGAAGTCGGTTTTTATTTTTTTTAAATAGTTTTTATACTACTTGCTGCTTGCCACCTTGGGTGGCAAGCAAGCATGCGGCCTGCCTGATGTAAAGCAGTCACCGCAGCCTATAGACGCTAGCAACACAAGAATAATAACGAGCGCGTTGCCGACCCTTAAGACATTAGATCTTAAGTCTTTTGTGTCCAGTAATTTCACGCCGGAACACAGCAATGTTTACACCCTGCTGCTTGGCGGCACAATATCTGACACTGCGGTGGTAACTACCTGGATAGTTCCTTGCTCAAGGAGCCTAAAATCTAGCTTAAATCATAACTGATCATCATATCGTCATGTTCAACCCTACCAACTGCCTTTGGCTCGCCACCGGTTAGCCATCACTCCTGTGTTCACACATATTACTGTCCTGATTTTGATCTTGTAAACAAAAACACTACCCGTGAGGTTTCCGTGTAAGAATAGCACCCTCCCATCTTCTCCCTTTGGTTGTCAGTAAGAAGCGACTAAGGAAAAACAAGCAGCCGGGCAGCAGCGTCTTTCTATTGATTACCACATATGCTGCGATCTTCAAGACGCATGCCAATCGTGGGAATTCAGCTCCTCCCTCCAAAGGGGCTTTGTTCAGCAGTGGACGTCTTCCGGCTGCTCATGATGATAAAAGAACTACTACTACTTTAATAGCGTCTTTTTGCATGCCATGTATAATTATTTAAACCGACTTAAAAATTTAAGGTTGTACTTAATTCTACGCGATTTTTAACCGGCTTCAAAAAGAAGGTTCTCTATTCGACGCGTATGTATGTAATATTAATAAAAATGCGTAATATTAATTAATACATGTTAGTCTATGTGGGCTTCTAAACAAATTTACCAAATTTTATGAGTGTATGTATGTATCTATGTAAGTTTGTCCGCGGATTTCTCAGAAACTACAGTTCCTATTTCAAAAATTCTTTTTGTAATAGTTAGAGTATTTTATTTTTTTATTTTTTTTGTATTTAACTTAGGGTAGAGTATAAGTTTCATCAAAATCGGTCGAGTATTTTAAGAGATATAAACTTTTTATGTTTTCAGTAAGCTACTGTAACGTAGACGTTCGAGTTGCGTGATAGAGCTGATACCTATTTTGCTAAAATAAAAGTCACTAAAAAGTGATAAATAAACTATTTAAAAAAAATAAAAACCGACTTCAAAGTAAATTACCTAAAAAGTATAAAATAACGAAAATATATTGAAGTCGGTGTCAGCTCGTGCTAGTCTTAGTTAACATGATGTGCTAGCACCGACTTCAATATATTTTCGTTATTAACCGGCTTCAAAAAGAAGGTTCTCTATTCAACGCGTATGTAATATTAATAAAAATGCCTAATATTAATATATGTTAGTCTATGTGGGCTTCTAAACAAATTTACCAAATTTTATGAGTGTGTATGTATTGTTGGAGTAAAATTTTAATGTACCGAGTAATATAGGTACAGACGTACATACATACATTACTATCTCCTTGGTGTATTATGTACTTAAGAGTTTTAATTGTGTTTTGACTGCTAGTTGTCACCGTGCCTTTTGTTTGTCGTCTTCTTACTGTCATGATTTAATATATACAAATAATATATTTATACTAGAAAATCTCAGTGCTTTTAATTACCCAAGGGCAAACCTGAACAGGTTATGGGCCCAGAAGACGCTAAAGACTGAAGATCAGCAGAAAAAACAGTAAAGAAAAAGTGTTAGAAATCACGACTCGTTGTTATAGAATTACGTACAAAATGGACGCGAGATCGATGAACATTGAGAAATTTGATGGGAACAACTTTAAACAATGGAAGTTCCAAATGAAATGTGCATTGAAAGCCAAAGGTATTGATATCACGAAACCAAAATCAGAACACGATGATGAAGAATGGTTGAAAAGTGATGGGATGGCAATGTTTATTTTAACGTCGTCAATGGATTTAAAACAAATCACATTAATAGAAAACTGCCAAACCGCGAAAGAAATTATGTCGAAGCTGGAGTCAGTTTACGAACAAAAAAGTGAGTTGAATAAGATGATGATTCATGAAAGGTTTTATCAATACAAGATGTCACCAACTGATAGTGTTGCACAGCATATCTCTAAGGTAGAAAATATAGCTATGCAGTTGAGAGAAAGTGGAGAAACTATAAGTGAGATGGCTATTATAACGAAGATATTGGGAATATTACCACCCAAATTTAGAACTTTACGTCAAGCGTGGATGTCATTGGATCCAAAACAACAGAACATTATTAATCTGACAGCGAGATTAATTGATGAAGAAGCTAGTCTTACGTGTGAAGAAGAACAAGAAACTGCCTTTATTGCATCTAGTAGTAAAAATAAAGATATGAAGTTGAATGAAGCCAGCGAAGCAAGTCAAAGCAAACAAGTTAAACATCGGTTTGAATGTTATAACTGCGGAAAAAGAGGCCACTTTGCTAGAGACTGCCGCGCTCCAAAGAAGTTCAACAGAAACCCGCAGTATGACAGTAATATGTCAGCATTCCATGTCGAAGACAAGTCAGGTGACTATGACAGTACTGAAGAAAATACTTGGATTCTCGATAGTGGAGCATCTGCACATATAACATTCAGGAGGGATTTCTTTGAAGAGTATCTATACTTATAATAAAACTGTAACAGGTCCAATTCTGTACATTGAAGATATTTTGAAAATTATATTTGGAGGGCATTCTATAACCGATACTGAGGCCGAAAATGTAATTTTTTTAATTTTTGTCTGTCTGTCTGTCTGTCTGTCTGTCTGTCTGTATCTCGGCTGAGCATCACGCCGAAACTACTGGATGGATTGAAACGAAACTTGGCATGATTTGAGATCTTACTACGAGGTAGGACATAGGATACTTTTTATCCCGTAATCTAGCACGGTTCTTTTGGGAGAGGGGATTAAAGTCAAAATGGGTTATACGCTTGGTCCGATTTTATCATTTTTTCTTTATAATTAGAATAAATATTTGTAAGGGAACACTCATAGACAGTTGTTAACAATGTTTGGAAATCGATCAGGTTAAGCAACGTTAGGTAAGGTCATTAAATAGATGGGTGACCGTTTAACGCCATTTGAACTAAACGTCTCCGTGCTTCGGAGGGCAAGTACAAAGTGGTTCCAAGTTTTTAACCGACTTTAATAAAGGAGGTTTTGTATTCTATCCGAATGTATATTATTGAAAGTTTAGTAAACGTAAACACAGCGCGAGCGGAGCTGCGTGGGTCAGCTAGTCATGAATATAACCAGAAGTCATTAAGTCTTGGTAATGAACAGTCATTAGAAGTTCATGGTATTGGAACGATTTTGATAGAACGATGTGTAAACGGACAGTGGGAGACTAGTACTCTGAATGAAGTATTGTACGTACCACAAATGAGAAGAAATTTAGTTTCCGAAGGAGTCATTATGCGAAAAGGTTACTCAATTGTCAAGAAAGAAAGTAATGCTTTAATATACAAAAATAATGAAGTAGTAATGAGTGCCAATATCAAGGAGAATAATTTATACAGGTTGAACATACGAGTTATGATTCCAGATAATTGTCATTTAGTGCAAAAGAAAGAAAATAGTATGAAAACGTGGCATGAAAGATTGGGTCATATAAAAGTCAGAACGATTAATAATATGAATACAAATAAAATTGTTGAAGGATTGTTGATTGATAACAATGAACAAAATGATTTAGTATGTGAAGCTTGTGCATATGGCAAGCAGTGCCGTTTATCGTTTAAAATGCCACAAAGAGAAAATATCCAACCAGGAGACTTAGTATACAGTGACGTATGCGGACCTATGAGTCACTCGTCAGTACAAGGTATGAGATATTTTGTGTTATTTAAAGACGGAGCCACTAGTTATCGACATGTGTATTTTATGAAGAATAAGAGCGATGTCATAGAGTTTTTTAAGAAGTATAATGCTATAGTCAATAACAAGTATTCGCACCATGTACGGATTCTTCATACAGATAAGGGAGGGGAATACGTTAACAAGATGTTTAAAGAATATCTAGACCAGAGAGGTATAGCACACGAATGTACAGCACCGTACACACCAGAGCAAAACGGACGATCCGAGAGAGAGATGCGTACGATAGTAGAGAGTGCACGTTCTATGTTATATGGTAAAGACATACCAATGTATTTATGGGCTGAAGCGGTTAATTGCGCCGTATATATATTGAACCGAACAACATCAAGCCAGACGCCTAACAAAACACCTTATGAGTTATGGACGGGTGTTAAGCCGCGACTTGATCATGTGAAGATTTTTGGAAGTGAAGGTTACGTGCATATTCCTGGTCAGTTAAGAACGAAATTAGATAAAAAGAGCGAGAAAATGATATTAGTTGGTTATGATACCACTAATTACAGAATGTACAATATGAAAACAAAAGAAATAAAAATATCTAGGAATGTAATTTTTAATGAAAACAAAAATCCAGAAATAAGAAGAAATATAGCGAAAATATGTATAGAGGAAGAAAAGAAATGTGAAGAAACACCAGCAGAACGGTTAGAAAGTTCTTCAACGGATGATGCAGATTCAAGTAGCTGAATTAGCTGTAACAGCAACGATCCTGCGTATGAACCACCTCAGGAAATAAGAGAAATTGAACAGGCAAATAGAAGTTTGAGACCACGAAGAATTATAAACAATGAAGTAAATATTGTCGATTTTTCAGTACCGTCGACACATGAAGAAGCGATGAGCAGTCCACAAAAGAAGGAATGGTCTCAGCCAATAAAAGAAGAATTTGAATCGGTTAAAGAAAATCAAACTTGGTCAGTTACAAAGAACATTGGTCGAAGAACACTTACAACTAAGTGGGTTTTTGTCACTGGGAGAAGAGTAAATGGTAAAAAAGTACGATATAAAGATCGCTTATGTACTCGAGGATTTACTTGTAAGAGGTTTAGATTACCAAAAAGTGATCCAGTAACGAGGTTTGATACCATAAGGACTAATATTGTATGTGTACAGTCTGATGAACAATTAGCAGGCTTGTTAACAAAAGCACTGCCCACTCAAAAATTTAAGTTTTCAGAAGTCAAGTATTCAGTGATAGTACTTGCAAGAAATTAGAAATAGTTGTGCGTACTTATTATATTTTTGTTGCCAGAAGTGAAAGTTTTGTGATAACATTATTAGATAATGTATGTAAATGCTGAGATAGTAAGTACCTAGCTATGCGGGGATAAAATTTAGTGGGAGTGTTGGAGTAAAATTTTAATGTACCGAGTAATATAGGTACAGACGTACATACATACATTACTATCTCCTTGGTGTATTATGTACTTAATAGTTTTAATTGTGTTTTGACTGCTAGTTGTCACCGTGCCTTTTGTTTGTCGTCTTCTTACTGTCATGATTTAATATATACAAATAATATATTTATACTAGAAAATCTCAGTGCTTTTAATTACCCAAGGGCAAACCTGAACATGTATGTATGTATGTAGGTTTGTCCGCGGATTTCTCAGAAACTACAAGTCCGATTTCGAAAATTCTTTTTGCAATAGTTAGAGTATTTTTCAACTTAGGGCAGAGTACAAATTTCATCATAATCAGTCCAGTAGTTTAAAGATATAAACTTTTTATGTTTTCAGTAAGTTACTGTAACGTAGATGTTCGAGTTGCGTGGCAGTGCTGATACCTATCTTGGTAAAATAAAAGTCACTAAAAAGTGTTAAATAAACTATTTAAAAAAAAATAATAACCGACTTCAAAGTAAATTATCTAAAAAGCATAAAATAACGAAAATATATTGAAGTTGGTGCTAGCGCATCATGTTAACTAACACTAGCACCAGCTGACACCGACTTCAATATATTTTCGTTATTTTATGCTTTTTAGATAATTTACTTTGAAGTCGGTTATTATTTTTTTTTAAATAGTTTATTTTATACTTTTTAGATAATTTACTTTGAAGTCGGTTTTTTTTTTAATAGTTTATTTAAGCGTAGTAAGGATATAGATTTTTTATTCCTGACAAGCTAGTGCTTGATTGCAGACCCACCTGATGGAAAGTAGCGACGCAATTGAAGATGGTAAAGCACACTAGCTTAAAGGCAGGCAAACTGTTCCAGTCCTTAGCTGTCCTTATTATAAACGAAGAAGCAAATCGTTTAGTTCGCACTGGAGGCATATAGCTAATATAATAAACTATTTTATAAAAAATAAATACCGACTTCAAAGTAAATTATCTAATTATCTAAAAAGGCATAAAATAACGAAAATATATTGAAGTCGGTGCTAGCACATCATGTTAACTAACACTATCACCAGCTGACACCAACTTCAATATATTTTCGTTATTTTATGCTTTTTTAGATAATTAGATAATTTACTTTGAAGTCGGTATTTATTTTTTATAAAATAGTGTTAGATACTCCGATACTTTTATAAAAAAAGGGGGTAGTTAGGATGGTAGAATGACCGAACGCGTATATAAGTCACTGCTCTGGTGGTGCAGGAACATTCAGTTATTAGATCTCGTGCGGAACGCTAGTTCCAGTAGTTGTATAGTGCGGTCACTCTGTTATTCTGTCACTAGATATGTTGCAATGCAGTCATACTGTTAAATTGTGTCAATGTATTTCTTAAATTGTTATAAGGACGGAGTTGGTGTAGTTTGTTGGGGATGGCGGAGACTACTTGGGGGAGTCCCCACATTTGTATAATTACCTGCCAATGTTTCACAGTTTGTATAATCTTTGTGTAAGTGATGTGATCATTAAAGGAAAGTTGGTATGTACATTGTTTTGCTGTATTTTTTTTAATATTTCTACTTAGGGTTTTTAATATCAGAAGTGGGATTGGATTCTGCCCTATCCTCTTCGCTTTCTGATGCATTTTGTTATATTCGTTTCCATTATCATGTTTTGTTATTCTCGAAAAAAATACATGTGGGTAGTTATTGTTTATTAAAATAAAAAAATAAAAAATTGTGGGTAGTTGGTATTGTATTAAAATTATTAATGATGCCCACGGGTTATGTTGGTAATGGAACACGAATAAGATAAGAATTACTACGATCAATCCCTAGATCAATCGATCAAACGTAATAGTTCAGCTTACAGTTCGTATAGTAGTGTTGTTAGTCCAGTAGTACAGTAGACAAACACACGATGGTTGAACGATCGAGCCAGTGCATCTATTTAGGTATGTAGTGAGTTCATTCGTAGTAGTACCTAATGACCGGCAAAGTCCAGGGCTACGGCTAGATTAGGACAAATGAACTAGATGGATTTATTATGTTGCTTCGTATTATTTTAAGCACTGGGCTGATCTGAGTTCTGCCTGCTAGTTATAATAATTACTGCTAGTTATAAAGTGCGATTACTAATAATTTTGGCAGTAAGTCATTGCAGTTTGTAAAGCGTTGTTTTAGCTTATTGTTTATTTTCTCGGTTGATGACTAATAATTGTATTTGAAATCTGGTTCGATCTGGATGTTTTGCGAAGGAAGGTCGAGCGGTTATAATCCGGTGGGTTGTACGGGCCTAATATATTGACTAGTGCCGACTGTGTCTATGTACTTGTTAATTTGATTACCTACCTGTCAAATTTTTAAATTCGGTGTATGTAGTTATGTTCACAGAATGTGTAAGTGCGAGTCGCCAGTGCGATTGTGGCATTAGTGGCTGCATTGTGGCGCTGGCCGCCGCTGCACGAGTGGCGTTGGGCGCTAAACGCAGCGCTGCCGCCCTAACGGTGGCGTGGCCGCCCTGACGGTGGCGTGGCCGCCCTAACGGCGGTGCCGTGGCCGCCCTAACGGTGCCGTGGCCGCCCTAACGGTGCCGTGGCCGCCCTAACGATAACGGTGACGGTGGCGTTGCTACCACACGACGGTGGCACTGAGCCGCCACACGAAGGTTGCGCTGTACCACCACACGACAGTGGCGCTGTGGCGTTGCCGCCCACACGGTGGCGTTGCCGCCCACACGGTGGCGTTGCCGCCCACATGGTGGCGATGCCGCCCACACGGTGTCGTTGCCGCCCACACGGTGGCGACGGGCCGCCACACGATGGTGGCGTTTGTCACTACTCCGTGGCCGTAATGGCCAGACACCGAAGTAAGAAAATCAGCTACAGTTTTGACTGCGTAGTAATGATAGCTACACTGGCGTAAGTTGTTTGGACAAAAAGACTAGCACACAGAGGGTATCTTATTTTAAAAGTATTGAGTAGTACGCTAATCATTTACAAGTAGTGTAGAATTTATGATCAGAAATTATGATCGGTGAGGTGGGCAAAACAGCACATGCCCGCCGAAAGTGGGTGTTTGATGCGGTTGTAGCATACATACCGTTGTGGAGGACTGGATCTTTATTTGACATACCCCCTATGGTATTGTGGTCGCTAAGTCTTGGGTTCGATTCCCATATCCGGCAGTCTATGGTATTGTGGTCGCTAAGCCTTGGGTTCGACTCCCAGATCAGGCAGTTGTCTTCAAGTCTTATTCAATTCCTAGGTCTGACAGTGCTGTTGTACTTTTCTATTGGTAAATTCTTACCAACAGGCTAAATGCGATATACGTAAATGTCGTGCCTTGTTAATTGTCACTGATATTTGCGGTTGGAGCTGCGCCGTTAAGGTGCTGTGGGCCATCATAAAGCAAAAGAAAGAGTGCTTGCGTTTGATTTTCTGTTTGCAGTGGAGAAGTTCTAGCTTCTGGCGTTTGCTGTGGCACGATGCAGAGTGCTGAGATGCGGTGTTCCAAAGCGTGCGCTACAGGAGCACGTCGGCGTTTGACACCGAGCTGGTTTCGCCGTGGTGGTGTTTATCGCCTAGTCTTCGCCTATGCGTTGGGAAGTATTTGTTAATTATCTTAGCCACGGGCGCATACCTTATGGTCACTACCTATGCCATGAGCAACAAACATCGCTTATGTGTTATCGATAGTTTGAGCTGAATCATGATTTTGGCTGAAGCCGGTTCACACGCGTAAAGTTATGTCCTACGTTAGTGCGCGTAGATATCTAGCGAGTCTTGAGGCGACATTTCCCCAACGGGACCTGCCCCGGTATGATCGATACAGTTTTGAGTCTGTTTGACCCTTGTGCTTAGGCTAAGGTGAGCTTAGCTAACAGATACGTACATATCTGGAAGTCGAAATGTTGTATAATTTTGTATCGACACTGACATATAAGTTTTCCTACTCTGTTTTATAGATTTGGGACATTGTTTCGTGCTGTAATTTTAAGCCAAGGGATTACACACATGGACACACGATTTTGGATTATTTTATGATTAACATATAAAGGGGGGAAATTTTACTTCACTCACGTTGACATTGCAGGCTGCAAGCCTCTTGTCACGGCAGATGGAATGGAGATACTGTCTCTTCCATATTCACGTTGACATGGTTGACTCTAACCCTCTGTCACGGCAGATGGAACGCGGACTGTAAGCCTCTTCCATATTCACGTTGACATGATTGGCCCTAAGCCCCTGTCACGGCAGATGGAACGCGGACTGTAAGCCTCTTCCATATTCACGTTGACATGGTTGGCCCTAAGCCCCTGTCACGGCAGATGGAACGCGGACTGTAAGCCTCTTCCATATTCACGTTGACATGGTTGGCCCTAAGCCCCTGTCACGGCAGATGGAACGCGGACTGTAAGCCTCTTCCATATACACGTTGGCATTGAGGGCTTGAGGAAGCCTCTGCCACGGAACAGCAGTTTCTCTATGGGATGCCGTCACGGTATGCTAGCCAATGCCGGAATTTTAATAATTATCTTTTGTGTACTGGCCAGGTGTTGTGAATATTTGTGGGCCCACTGTGAGAATTGACGAATGCAAATGACAACTAATGGTATGAAAGCATGACTATTTGTTACAGAGTACTGATTGTGCGAAGTTCTGAATGTTTATTTACAAAAAGTGTATGCTAGAACCATGTAAATCTATTACAGGTGGTTTTGAGATTACCACGACGTGTGAAGATAATGGTTTGCGTCGTCGGGGCACACGCCGCCAACGTTTCGTAGGTTTCGGGATAAACTGTTCGAGACCGATAATAAAGCCTGGTTACGCACAAGGTATCTGTTGCGCAGGAATGCTTAAAGCATAGGCTTTAGCACAGTCGTAGGACTGTAAATGCTTACTGACTGTGCTCTGTTTTAACTGATGTATAAAATTTCCACTGATTTCTATGACGTGAGTGTATGTGTTCATGTGAGCGCTGTGCTTGCGGTTTATTCTGTTTTTCTTAGCTACGTATACCTAGGATTGACTGGCGTGCAACTGGCGTGCAGAGTGCGAGCAGAAGCAGACACGCTGCGGGGCGTGTCCTGGCGTGACCTGATCACCAACAGCGAAAATCTGCGTAGCTGAGGTGGCACCGGGTATGACTGCCCAAAACTGTGCAGTGAGCGCACACAAAGAAGCACAAGGATATGAGTAACACAACCAACTTTTTACTCTTATTTTCTTAAATTCGTTTTAATTTTCTCAAGATTTAAGGGGATAAAAGGCTAACTGTTATAAAGGGCTAACATTCATAATGCGAGCTAAACAGTTTTAATTCAAGACGACCCTGCGTCAATGCAGAGTAGTAATAATAAATGAATCCTTTATTGGAACAAAAGTTTTGCATTTTATTGTAATCCATCAAACTGCGTACCTAACAGTTTGTCGGCGGGATTAGCGCTCGATTTACTATAAAAGGTTGATAGGTATACAAAAAGTATGATTTACGAAAGGTCCTGTGATATAATTATTTACTACTGAAGTAGGCACCTAGGTAGGTACCTATAATTATGTACGTACTGACAGTTTATTTTTTAGTGGTAAGACGTATGTCTTACGATAAACTGCAGCGAGGTAGACCTTAACATTTCACGTTATGTGCATACTTTGTTTGGGTATTGTGTTTTGTGCAGGACAAGTCAACCCAACTGGGATCTGCGAGTGCAGGACAAGTCAACGCAACTGGGGTCTGCTCGTCGTAGTCCGCATGGTGTATGGTGGAGTCTGCTTCTTCGGATGGTGCCGTGAACGGTGGATGGTGGAGTTCGTCTTCGTGTTCTCGGAGAACAGTCGTAAAAGTTTAACGAGCCCGGGGACGGTCTCATGTCAGGAGAGGCCGTGTTAGATACTCCGATACTTTTATAAAAAAAAAGGGGGTAGTTAGGATGGTAGAATGACCGAACGCGTATATAAGTCACTGATCTGGTGGTGCAGGAACATTCAGTTATTAGATCTCGTGCGGAACGCTAGTTCCAGTAGTTGTATAGTGCGGTCACTCTGTTATTCTGTCACTAGATATGTTGCAATGCAGTCATACTGTTAAATTGTGTCAATGTATTTCTTAAATTGTTATAAGGACGGAGTTGGTGTAGTTTGTTGGGGATGGCGGAGACTACTTGGGGGAGTCCCCACATTTGTATAATTACCTGCCAATGTTTCACAGTTTGTATAATCTTTGTGTAAGTGATGTGATCATTAAAGGAAAGTTGGTATGTACATTGTTTTGCTGTATTTTTTTTAATATTTCTACTTAGGGTTTTTAATAATAGTTTATTTAACACTTTTTAGTGACTTATTTTACCAAGATAGGTATCAGCACTATCACGCAACTCGAACGTCTACGTTACAGTAACTTACTGAAAACATAAAAATTTTATATATCTTAAACTACTGGACCGATTTTGATGAAACTTATACTCTACCCTAAGTTGAAAAATACTCTAACTATTGCAAAAAGAATTTTCGAAATCGGACTTGTAGTTTCTGAGAAATCGGCGGACAAACCTACATACATACATACATACATACACTCATAAAATTTGGTAAATTTGTTTAGAAGCCCACATAGACTTACATATATTAATATTACGCATTTTTATCAATATTACATACATACGCGTCGAATAGAGAACCTTCTTTTTGAAGCCGGTTAATAAAAACTAATTGCTTTATACACACGCGCTACGCGGTATAAAGAATTGATATTCAGTTAATAAATGTTTTAATGAGAATTGATCACGCAAACAATTACCTACCTATAAGATATCGTTAACACGACAGCCAAATAGCAGAAGTGTAAGTTGTATGAAACATTGAATATTATTAAACGGGCCGGAAGGTGTAGTAATCTACACAAATATTCGTGGGTCCTCGCAAAAGAACACCGAATCCTACCTAGGATAATTCGTGAGGTTATTGAAATCAAAAAGCATCCTAATTTCAATAGAGAAAATGGTTGGGTGTTACTACCGGCTTGGGATCCTGTGGTAAATATAATTAAATCCAATACCAAACAAAAAACTGTCTCAAGATACTGTAAGCTGTTACTGCGTAGATCGGACCAACAATAATAACTAAGAAGACCTGAGGGTACACCGGCATAATTGTGACATAAGGACGTTCAACATCTCAGTCCTCACGTGACCATGGGTGCTGCAAAGCATTCGAAACGCCGGGATAGTAAAATCTTCTATACTTATAATAAAACTGTAACAGGTCCAATTCTGTACATTGAAGATATTTTGAAAATTATGTTTGGAGGGCATTCTATAACCGATACTAAAGCCAAAAATGTATTTTTTTTTGTCTGTCTGTCTGTCTGTCTGTCTGTATCTCGGCTGAGCATCACGCTGAAACTACTGGATGGATTGAAACGAAACTTGGCATGATTTGAGTTGATACTCCGAGGTAGAACATAGGTACTTTTTATCCCGACATTCGGCACGGTTCCCTAGGAAGAGGGACAGTCAAAATGTGTACTTGGTTATACGCTTGCTCCGATTTTAACAATTCTTCATTATAATTATAATAAATATTTGTAAGGGAACACTCATAGACAGTTGTTAACAATGTTTGGAAATCGATCAAGTTAAGCAACGTTAGGTAAGGTCATTAAATATGGGTGACCGTATAACGCCATTTGAACTAAACGTCTCCGTGCTTCGGAGGGCAAGTACAAAGTGGGTCCAAGTTTTTAACCGACTTTAAAAAAGGAGGTTTTGTATTCTATGCGAATGTATATTATTGAAAGTTTAGTTAACGTAAACACAGCGCGGGCGAAGCTGCGTGGGTCAGCTAGTCTAAAATAAACCGCGATAAAATACGTTTGTACCTACGTATTTTGATTTTACGTGTTGAAGTTATTATTGCCGATATACTTGATTACGTTACCCTTTTTTTTACCCTTTTTTGTATGTGGGATTCATACCCACTAAAACCCCCGCGGCTGTCGCATCGGCACATGAAAGGGGGGACACCAGGGCTCTCCGGTGGGATCTGCACCAGGGGCCCCTCAGTGCCTTGCCTTTGAGCCCGCCGCCGGGGGGCGCATTGTAGCCCCCCGGGAACCAGTCACGGTGCTCACGGGGACGGGGGTCGCAACCCCGCCGCCGTCCTCCTCGGAGTCGCCGCCGTCCTCAATGGACATTCTGAGGGCCCACACCCCGAACGTCCAGCGACTCCGAAGGATTACGTTACCCTATGCTAAGTGCTGACAACGTCACATCTGATTTTTTTCGATCCCCACTATTTAACCTTCCAAAAATTCCGATCATCATCATCAACAGCCGAAATATGTCCACTGTTGAACAAAAGGCCTCCCCCTTAGAAGGGAGGGGTTACCATAATACCCACGCTTGGCAGGCGTCTAGGGAATCGCAGTATAGGTGGAAGATAAATACAAAAGAAAGACACTGCTGCCCGTCTTCCTGTTCTCGCTTAGTCACCTCTTACGACACCCAACGAGATGAGATGGGGGATACAAAATAAAAAATAAAATGATCGACAATTTTCATTTAACGTGAAGTTCAATGAACGATAATGAATATTTTCGATAACTGTCACAATACAGAAATAACGTTCCTAATCCGGTTTTAATATTACCGTTACAATGTTGAGAGCCGGGTAGGTACTACTAGGCCTACATAAACTGTGTCAAGCACAGATATAGATTTACATAGATAACGCAAATGCATGTACTTCGCGTGTCCGAACCCCGACGAAACGTCAGGATTGGTCGCCGCTAACTTACAGTCCGCGCGCGTCTGTTGTTGCAGCCTTGCAGCCGGTCGGCCGCAAAAACTAAAAAACATCGGCGGACCATCGGCGGCATCGGTGTCTTTGAATCGGTTTGGACTTCCCGTCACTAAATTCGTCCGTGACGTCACAGAAGGTATTAAAACATGGTTAAAAAGTCGGCACGCTTGGTTTCAATACAAATCGTGATACTTGCGTTATCTATGTAACTAAATCTAGTGTCAAAGGGACTTTACTAGCCATACGAGTAATAGGTATAGTTCAATAATTGAAGTCAAAGTCGAAATATCGTTTATGTATAGGCCTCACGGAAGCACTTACAAAAAATCATTCTTATTCATTGTATTTACTGTTATTCCTCTTTATATTGGTGGCTATCTAGAGACACTGACATTGTTATGTACAGTCGGGCCGTGACCGATGTGATACAACATTCTAGATACTTACCTAATATACAGTTATGTAGTTCAATATTGATGTCGTGCGGTTAATACCTAGGTACGAGGAAGGTCTACCACTTTTCTAGGCTGTTTTATAAACACTATAATATGGTTTCCCACAGAATAACATTAATTAGTATAGCAGACATGGAATATGTTTAGTGCGTATGATGTTTTGACGAGAACATAGGTCTTTTTAAGAAAAAGGTTAGAGACCTACTTTTGACTAAGGCGTATTTTACAGTAGGTGAATATTTAAATGATAAAATTGTAATTTGAATAAACTTATATCAATAATAGTGAAGTAAATTTGACATGATGTATGACAATGTAATATTAAATTAACAAGGTAATAAATTAAAAATAACCTGAACATGTTTGCATGCCTTGCTAGGTAGAATACGGTGTATCTCTTAAGTATATTATATATCTCATGAATTCCTATGCAAATAAATGATTTTGATTCTGATTTTAATTTTTTATAAGTTTGACGCCTATATCCGGAAGTCTGTCCGTCTGTCTGTGGCATCGCAGCGCTTCAACGAGTGGACGGATTTTAATGTGTATTTTTTTATTTATTTACATGCCCTACGAAGCACGGAGACGCTTAGTTAAAATATCAACTAAGTGGTCACCCATCTAAGGACAGAAAATTCTAATTTAAAATGATTTATCATTTTAGTATGTTTATTATAAATTCTCTTTTCATTTAATTAATTTTATTCTAATTAGATTAGAATAGAATGGAATGCATTTTATTTCACACAGAATACAACAAATTTAATTATAGTACATTAATAAATACACGTCGTCTGTGTGAAACAGGGCTCCCACTCAGCTTAATGCTGTGTTGAGGAACAAGCCTCAACACAGCGCTGGTTTTCAGGGGCAAGCCCTAAGTGACCCCACGAACGCAACCCTAGATCACCAAAAACAATAACTTAAACTAACTAAGAATACTTAGTAGGTACGCTAACTTAAAACTAACAAGACAAATGGATCCAGTATAAAATAAGCACGCGTTAAAAATAACTAACAACAATACAAAACAATTAATTTAAAAAAAAAAATCCATAAAAATAATAATAATAATTGAATTCGTTATATTATTTTAGAGTTTTTTTTTTGTTTTATAATTAGATACAATAAAAGAAACAATTTATTCATATTCATAATCATTTATTACATCTTATTATTTTTACAAGATTGAACATAGAATAATGACTTAAAGCTATATTTATACCTACAATTGTGGACTCGGTAGTAAAAAAATAATTACTTTTTTTAATCACGGAAAAATTGCGAAATAGAGCTTCTTACCCAGCTGTAATCACTATTTGGTAAGCGATCAGTTGGTTAACATCAGGCAAGGTCATTCCCTAGATGGGTGACCGTTTAGTACCGTTGAACTCGCTTCGTCGTCGTCGTGCTTCGGAGGACACGTTAAAAGTCAGACCCGGTTGTTGTCATTTAGACAGCAGTCGTTAAGCTAAGTCAGAGCCCTTAGGGCACCTTAAACAACGTTGACACTAGCTACGCTATTCTCTAACGTAAACTCCGTGGCTGTGCTCGATGGCGAGTTCAACGTCGAGCACAGCCTAGAATACAACGTCGAGATTAAGGCTGTTTTTTATATATATGAATGAATCTATATGAATCTGCAATCAGTCCTAAGCGACTATAAGCGGATGCGCTGTCTTTAAGATGACGTTAATGACTCAGACTCTTTAGTCTCCCCTTTTTTTTCAGTTTTGGTTGGTGTGGTGTTTTAAGCGTTCCCGGTAGCGACACTCTCTGAGGCGTATTTCCTCATCGACAGTAGGAACTTCAAGGTATTGGCGTATTTCGTTGTTCGTAGTAAACCATGGAGCATTGACTAAAGAATTTTATTTTGTGCGCGCTGAATTACAGCTAGATTTGATTGACTAGATGTGCTCCATATTTGTATCCCGTATGTCTATAAGGTTTTAGAATGCTGTTATAAACCAACAACTCGTTCCGCAGTTGTGATTAACGCTGTTAAAATTCATATTCACTATCGCATTCTTGCTTAACGTCGAACTGACTGATAAACTGTTAAGTAGTTCCACTGAGAACCATAAATTCTCGTGGCGGTAGTGCTACGTAGGAAAACTTAGTGAATACGAAAACGCTACTCGCCGCTGCCCGCAGCGTCGAACTCGAGGTTGTGCTGCTTAAATAATAGCAGGGCCGGTTGATATCATTGAACCTGGTTGCAGCTTGAATATTTTTCACACCTGCAGGGCTATTGCGTAACTTTAGCCACCCAAGTGACTATCAAGCTTCAGTTGTCCACCGAACTTTGATGTCAACTGAATGTGTTTTAGTATTGGAATTTATTGCTCACTCAAGTAAGGCAATACCAAGTGAATTATTTGACAGTTTTCTAACGAGATACGTAATAGGTTTGCCAATAGCCATACTACAAAAACCATAAACAACAACGGTGGTAGAACAAATGATAAAATAATCCATAAATAGCCCTGTGAACTCCACTTCGTAGCGCAGTGGAAAATTGCTTTGCTAACCGGAGGTCGCGGTCCCAAATCCCGCGGGGAGCAAAAACTTTGTGCAAAAAAAAAAAAGAAAGTAAGATGATTCAAGCGTCCGATGGGCATGTAAAAAGCATACAACATCAAAAATTGAACAATAAATGTATAAACCCAGGCGTGATGGCTGACCAGCCGCTGCCATGGCCAGCCAAAGACAATGGGTAATGACCCTATTTGGCTGGCCACCGGTTGCCATCACGCCTGCGTTCATACATTTATGGTTATTACTTTGATCCTGTAAAGATAAACAGGAAGTATAGGTTTTCCGTCCCATCGGATTGTCTATCATAAAGTAAGTGATAGAGTGCACTTGTGTCTACGCAAGCACTTGTGCTCTATAACATCTCCCGGGTATATGGCTGATAGGAAGACTTTATTTATTATTTTATCTACTTACACACTGGTATCAGACCGGCTGGATAGCCGTTTTCCGGTTTCGGGGCGAATGTACCAGCCTGGACTGAGCTCGTGGCAACCACGATGTATAGTGAGACTATTCTCAAAGCCTTCGTCATTTTCTGAAAAAAAGAAAAATATGATGTATATTTATCAGTGTAGCAGCAATGTATAAAATCTGATGTTCGATGTGTTCTAAGCTATTCTTTAACGTATCATGGCTGTGCTCGACGTTGAGCTAACCTTGAATTAGACGTCGGGCTTGACGCTGTTAAAATCCGTATTTCAGTATCGCATTTTGGGCGACGTCAAAGTATTTGATCTTAAGCAGTTCCACCTAAAACCACAAATTCTTGTGGAGCTAAATATTGCTGCTTCAGCACGGTTATTGAATAATAATACCAGCCCTTGTTTATGTCCCACTGCTGGGCACGGGCCTCCCCTCAAGATGAGGGGGCTTAGGCCATAGTCTACCACGCTGGCCAAGCGCGGGTTGGCGGACTTTACACGTTATTCAAGAGCTAGTTAGGCTTTCTCAGACATGCAGGTTTCCTCACGATGTTTTCCTTCACCGAAAGCTAGTAACAATCGCACAAAGACGATTCGCACATGATTCATTGAAGAAATCAGAGGTGCGAGCCGGGGTTCGAACCTGCGCACCTTGTTTCCAAGGCAAGCGCTCGCCCACTGAGCTGTTACCGCATTACTGACTTAGTTACTGAATACGAAAACGCAACTCGCCGCTGCCGCAGCGTCGAGTTGCATAAAGAATAGACTACTGCCCCCTTAGTGAAGTGTATGGAAATAACATATCTGTTCACGCGACTTAGCGAAGAGATCTGTCATTCCCATACATTCGTTTTCTGTTCTCTACCAATCCGTATTCCAAAATCACAAATTGGCTACGGGCCTCTGAACGGGTATAACCGGTGTGTTCTGTAGAGCTATTCTTGGGCTATTACGTCATCATCGAAGTTATTCGAAGAATTAGATTTGGTATGATGATGGAATTTCATAGGAACTGCCAGAATTATGCAAACCGTTTAGAAGAGAATTCGAAAACGAAACTACCGAAATATAACGAAATAATAGCCTATGTCTATCCTTGATACCTTGATAATAAGACACCCACAATCGAGCGAAAAAACTACCGCAGGCAAACTGTTCCAGTCCATATCTCTGTCCTTATTTATATTATGAATGAAGTAGCAAATCACATAGTCCGTACCGAAGGCACGTTTACCACATAAGGGTGTGTGCACGCCATGCGTCTCGTGTCGTCCGATGATAGAAGGGGGGGATGGTGGATTCAAGTGATGTAATTCCTTTTTTTTTGGGAATGATAGACGCTGTTGGCCGCAGATGGCCATTACAGCTTCACCGGACAATAGGAGGCGAACGCTTAAAGCACTATAGCCTTAACGGCAGAAGTAGCGACGAGCTCAAGGGCACCTCAGGGAGGCACGGCCTCGGCTTGGGCTGTCGCTTAAGAGAGGGCTGAGTTTACCACCGGTTCACAACGCGCCCCCACTGAGAAGAACCGGCAAGAAACTCAGTGGGGTGATGCACGTCGTTGAGGTCGCATGCGTACGACCCTTCGGCCTCGCCGGCGAGACCGGTGTCTGATAGCTAGTGTAGCATACGGTTGTCGGGGAGGGGTCGGCGCATCCCGGTCCGATAGGGCCGTCATGGGGTCAGGAGGGTCGAGCAGTACGTGCCGTGGTCTGCGGCGCGAGTCAGAAGGACTAGCGGCGTAATCGGCGGCGGCGCGGATTAAACTGTTCGCGTGACGGGACGCGGATTCAAAGTAGCGATGTAATTCCTGCGCACACTCTTCAAAATGCATCCTGTAGAATACCGAGACGCTCTGGCTACTCTGCGCCTGTGCTTGGATTTGTTAAATGTAATGTTGGCTTTGTTAATTGGTCTCTTATATATTTAAACAATCTATAATTATGCAAAAATTACGCATTACATACAAAAAAAAGTTAATACTAATAGAAGATAATAAATATGTTTCTGTTATTACCTACTGAAATAAAATTCATTAATTAATTAAGAAAAAAAAATGGTCGATAATATTAATACTTATCATTTATGGACAACAATAATAATATACTTACAGTTATAAAATCATTAAAATCACATACTTACATAATAATTATTTGCATAAAATACGAATAAATGATATAATAAAACGATCTTGGGAAGTATCGTTAGATATTATTATACAGTTACACGGATATGCTACGCACGGATTTAAAGTGTTCCATAGTCAATGTCAAGAGTTAAAAGTTCAAGGTGGAATGATTCATGTAATATTTATAATCATTTTTAATCAACACAAAATATTTTAGTTTTTCTAACAAGTTTTTTTTAACAATATAAGATTATGATTATTACACGTTCCAACAGAAACTAATAACGGACCTGTTGGTCTAATGGCTTGGCTATCGAAAGAGGTCATAGGTTCTATTCCGACCCAGGACAAACTTGTGTCAACATGAACGTATTTGTTTGTTTTGTGTTTCGGTGTCATTTATCCCGTATATGAAGGTATTTGGACTAAAAATTGTATCCGCTCTCTCGTTGCCATAGTGACTAGTTCGCAACTATGCGTAAAAAGTCGCATCATAATACGGAGGGTGGGGGAGACCACCAGCAGAATCCTCAGGGTATTTGCGGAGAGGCTGGATGGGCCTACAATCGGCAGGTCTTACGTGGAGCTAAATAAACCTCCCAACCGTATTTGTGTGCGTTATTTATGTGTTTACATGTGCCTACTAACATAGTCATTAAGAAATTGTTACTACTAACACAATATGGGCCTAGCGCCTGAGAATAAAACATTTTTTTTAATTATAGTGCAGGTTTTGTCTAGTTTGAGATCAAATGGATGTGTGTGGGCCCCAGGATAATATTATTATTGTGTTTTACTGACATACGGAGTATTCTTGTTCATCTGATATTCCGGCGACGTTAGAAGCACCATGATCACGGTCTATTAATATTTACCATGATTATATGATTTTACCCGTTTTTGACCCGAAGAACGACTAAGGGAAAGCTACAAGACTGGCAGCAGCGTCTTTCAATTGAATTACCTACCTATACTGCGATCACCAAGACGCCTGCCAAGTGTGGGGATTATGGCAACCCCTCCCTTCTAAGGGGGAGGCCTCTGTTTAACAGTGAACGTCTGACAGCTGCTGCTGATGGTAATGATGATATATTTTAAACATAAGAAACTCAATTGGCGGAAAATCGCGTATCAATTTGTTTTTATCACAAGGTGAAGTTCGTCCGTAGCAAAAATGGAATTAACGTTTAATCAATCACTCAAGCACATAATCTTGTTTAAGAAGATTAAACGTTGAGTTTTTTTTTATATTTTTTAAATACTATCAAAAAGAGTTAATTAAACAGTTTATTTTTTATAATAATAATACCAGCCCTTGTTAATGTCCCGCTGCTGGGCTCGGGCCTCCCTTCAAGATGAAGGGGCTTAGGCCATAGTCCACCACGCTGGCCAAGTGCGGGTTGGCGGACTTCACACGTCACTCGAAAGCTAGTTAGGCTTTCTCAGACATGCAGGTTTCCTCACGACGTTTTCCTTCACCGAAAGCTAGTAACAATCGCACAAAGACGATTCGCACATGATTAATTAAATAAATCAGAGGTGCGAGCCGAGGTTCGAACCTGCGCACCTTGTTTCCAAGGCAAGCGCTCGCCCACTGAGCTGTTACAGCTCTTCTTTTTTATAAGTGTTGTAAATCGCCATGACCATTGACCGTTTAAATATTTACTTTGTTGGTTAGTGTCGCCGCACACGGGCCACCGGCCACAACCACAAAACGCAGCCACCGACCTATTTCCTGTTGTTTTCATACATTTTGCATGGACTCGCCGCACACAGCAGACGCCGGTGGTCGCCACACGCCTCAAATTGCCACTGCTCGCCTCTAGTGGTCGGCTCGGCCACAAAACGCCGACACAAGCCACTCGCGCGACTCCCCTCCCTCGTCGGAGTCCATTATGATACTGCAAGCACGCGTTAAAAAAGTACCAGCCACCGACCGCGAGTGTCCAACATGGACCACAAGTGGCTGTCGCGCGCGTCAGCTTCTTTTGTAGCCGCTTCTAGCTTAAAGTGGCGGTGATTGTGGATGTGGCTTGTGGCCCGTGTGTGGCGACCCTTAGGGGAGCGCGGGGTATTGAGAGCGGTCGGGTAATGGGAGCGATGATGATTGAACGTAAAGTACCTACATTTGCGCGATCGTAAACACTCGGCCGCGTCCGTCAACCATCGACAAACTTCGCCTGACGAACACAAGCCGTTAGTGCCATGCGTTTAGTCACGAGGGCCGGTTGTGTGTTTTTCGCTCCACGCTTACAAAAATCTGCTGATCGCCAGCGCCAAGGTAAGCATGAACTTATAGTGTAATTTTATTATGTTTATGCTTATTAGATCCCTAGATTCATTTACTAACAAGTACAATTGGTTTAATTGTTATTGAAAGTAGAATTATTTTTTTATGTTATTACCTATAATAATAATAATAGCTTGGGACAATCCACACACGGTCATCCGATCCCAAACTAGGCAGAGCCTGTACTATGGAAACCAGACAACTGATACTAATACTTATATACTTTTTTTTTTTTGTAAATACATACTTAAATAGATAAGCAACACCCAGACACTTGGCACTTGGAATCGAACCCACGACCCATCGGTTAGCAGGCAGGGTGTCTGACCACTAGACCAACAGGCCCGTCCTATCAATATGGTGTTCAGCGGGTAATGGTAGCCTTGCATGGCTCTCACTACCCGACCTAGCTCCCATTACCCCATTACCTTTCATAGTATATTTTACGTCATTTTAGATATATACGAGTATATCTCCTTTTTATTTCAGATGCCACGTACAACAAATCGGACAACCACAAAAGCTTCTTGGACGGTTGATGCTTTAGAAAATGCAGTCACTGTTCTCAGAAGAGGAGGTATTTCGGTGTACAAAGTATCTCAGCAAACTGGCATACCTTACAGCACCTTAAAGAAGCGATACAATTTAGCAAAAGCAAATGATGATAGCTACAAAAACTCACCTAGGCTGGGAAGACGTACTATATTCAGTTTTGCGCAAGAAGAAATTCTGGCTAATCATCTTCGGACTATGTCAAATAAATTTTATGGCCTGACGAGAGAACAATTTCGCAAAGTATGTTACAGTATAGCTAAGCAACTGGGTATTGAACAAAGGTTTAACCAAATCAATCAAACTGCAGGAAAAGATTGGCTGGCTGGATTTTTACAGCGTCATCCCGATTTGAGTATTAGAAAGGCCGAAGCTATTAGTATCAACAGAATCCACGGATTTAACAAGACTGAGGTAACGCTTTTTTTTAATAATTTGGAGAGATTGATGCTTCAACACAACTTCGAACCTCAGATGATTTATAATGTAGACGAAACTGGAATAACGACCGTCCAAGAGACTGAAAAAATCATAGCTCCCAAAGGGCAAAAACGAGTTGGATCTGTAACATCATGGGAAAGAGGTAAGACTGTCACTGTAATATGTGCTATGAGCGCTTCTGGGTCTTTCATTCCTCCGCTTTTTATATTTCCTCGACAACGTCACTCACCACAGCTAGAAAAAGATGGACCTCTGGGAGCTGTTTACACATGCTCTCATAATGGCTGGACCAACGAAAAGATATTTATTTTATGGCTACGTCATTTTATTAAACACACCAAACCTACTGCTGAAATACCCGTTTTGCTAGTTTTGGATAATCACAATAGTCATGCTACTCTCGAAGCTTGGGAATTGGCAAAAGAGAACCATGTCATAATGCTTAGCATTCCACCACATTCATCGCACCGTCTACAACCTCTTGACGTTGCTTTTTATTCCCCGCTTAAAAGAGCTTACAACAAAGAGTGCAACTTGTACTTAAAATCAAGAAATTTAATAAAAATTACACCATACGACATTGCAGGACTGTTTAATAAAGCTTACACTAGAGTAGCATCAATAGAAAAAGGAGTATCAAGCTTTAAAGCCACGGGAATATTCCCCATGAATCCTGGAATTTTTTGTGATGATGACTTCATTGATGAGGAAGCCGGATCTGTGCCTATGGATGACGCTCAACAGCAGCCAAATAGCGTTACTAATATTCCAACCACATCAAGGCAAACTGTTACTGAGCAACCATATGCTAGCCCTGCAACAAGTCCATCTACTCTTCGTGAAATGGAAATTCAACCAGAAATGGTCCCGGAGGAGGCTGCTGCAAACCCAGCCCCGATTCCAACCACATCATGTGCAACACCAGAACGGCCTGCTATTCAGGAAGCACATACCACCAGATCTATCACAACTCCGACCAATTCAAATGATACGAATACTGATTACAATCAAGTAAATATTGACTTTGCTAATGTTGTCTCCATTATAAGCCCACTGCCACAATTCATGTCTAATAAAGACAAGACGTTGAAGAACAAACAGCATTCTGAAATCTTAACAAGCACACCAATGAAAGCAGTATTTGAAGAAAAGAAGAGGAAAAGGACTGAAAAAGAGACTAAGACAAATAGAAAAAATAAAGGAAACTGTAATAAAGAAAATTGTGCCAAGGGAAAATGTACCAAAGGAAAATGTAACAAACGGAAACTTACCAAAGCCAAAGAGGTTAAAAGCGAGAACACTACAACCAGGAACAAAAGGGCTAAAATGACAAAAAAAAAATTATTTAGGGCTAAAAGTGGTGCTGAAGATTCATCTACTGATGAAGACGAAAATGTAATTTGCGACGATGAGTCAGAATATTCCGAAGAAGAAACCTTATGTGCAATTTGTTTAGACACGGGAAAGAGTGGGGAGATGTGGTACCGATGCAGAAGTTGCGGAAATTGGGCCCATAAAGATTGTTCTGGCAGTGATAGTCCAGATTCTTATATTTGTCCTTTCTGTTTGGTTCCGTAATAAGGGGGTTTTTGTTATTTTTTTTTCATAATTTCATCTTTATTTCTTTGTTTTGTTTACGTAGTTGATTTTTTATTATTATTTATTTTATACAAATCTCATTTTAAGTATGTTTTCGGGAAGGAGTAAATATTAGGCTCCCATTTCCCATATGAGCGTTAAATGGGCTCTCAATACCCGAATATGTCGGGTAATGGGAGCGACTGACTTTTTTTGTAAATTTATTATTTAACCTTAATACATGTCTGTAATTGATTATAACTGTGATTAAAATAGACTTGATTAATCAATGTAAGAGTTCCTAATTAAAAATTATAAGAATGTTAACAAATATGGTTTTTATCAAAATTTTCCCTTAGTAGGCTCCCATTACCCTGTTCTCCCCTACAGGCTAGCGCGGGTCAGAACTAGACAAGCGGGCCTAAAAAGGCCACATTAAGCATTTCCTCTATAAGGAATTCGTATTTTGAATTTCTATCAAATTCTTCGCAATTCCTGTAATTTTCGTAAAATGATCACACATTTTAGGTCAATCATAGTCAATTCATTTATTAACACTAATTAGCAGACTCATATTTGATGTTAATGCTGCCATACGAATAAAAATTAAACGGTAACTTACTCATATTATGATTCCCCGAAAGTGGCCTTTTTAGACCCGAAGATTATCGCATAGATGGCCTATAGATAATTCTGAGTTTAATGGCTGTGTGACCACCGGTTGTATAAATTGATGGTTGTGTGATGTCAACGGTCAACAGCCGAACAGTATAATTGCTTTGTACTAGGCTATATAATGCAAACTACTTACAAATTTTTCAAAAACTACGTGACCTAAACCAAAATAAAAATCTGTTTTGAGATGTGCAAATGAAGCCCTTTCATATGATTCCCCACTCGATATATAGTAGTCTCACTATGAAATTTTGATGACACATTTCGACCCCAATTAACAAAAAAAAACAGAGAAATGAAAGAAATTTCTTTCATTTGCGATGAGGTTGGATAAGTAAGATCTAAAACTATTCCAAGTTCCAAATTGATAACTTCAGTGGTTCCTGAAATGGGGCCTCACTATAGGGGTTTATTTTTTATCTTTTAGGAAGGGCAATTAGACTAAAAATCTTAAGGCTGTCTACCAGCAAAATTAACCAAGGTCCCTATACAAGGTAGATTAGTTATAATTATGCATACATTTAAAATGAAATAGTTATCTTGTGACTAATAAAGGTCATTTCCTGAATTAAGAATCATTTGTTGA
This sequence comes from Furcula furcula, assembly GCA_911728495.1. Classification (NCBI taxonomy): domain Eukaryota; kingdom Metazoa; phylum Arthropoda; class Insecta; order Lepidoptera; family Notodontidae; genus Furcula; species Furcula furcula. Next base: position 2,610,862 of record OU452264.1, on the reverse strand, counting down.
TGCACAAAAAAATGTAATGTTGTAAACTTGAAATCATTAATAAAAGTCAAGTTCGAAATAGATATTATGTAAATGACTGTGTTTTTGTTTTTGCCCGACTGCCCCAGAAGGAGGGCTATGTTTTGTGTGTACCGAGTGTATGTATGTCATCATCATAAACCGAAATAAGAATACTGCTGAACACAGGCCTGAGAACCCCCCCCCCCCCCCTCCTGTTGCCATAATCGCCACGCTCGGCAGGCGTCGTGGTGAAGGGAGAAATCTGAAATAATTACATTTAGTTTTTAATACATACATACATATATTCACGCCTTTTTCCCGTAAGGGGTAGGCAGAGCCCATGGGCCGCTTTTCGCCTCCGTGAGAAACGAGACGTGATGGGTGGCGAACCACATCGCCGCCATATTGGTTAGTTAAATTATTTTATGATTCACCATTGCTTTCTCACGAATAAGGAGGGAAAGGGAAGGATAGGTGTTGTGAAAAGGAAGATTGGCAAGTTAGAGTGGGAAATAGGAAAAGTAGGTTATTACCGCCCAGGAGGGCAAGGGATGGGACAGTAATAGCTAGGGAAGCCGGGGTCGCATACCCGTATACTATACCACAACTACCAGACAGGTAAGTTGGGATGAGTATCCCATGACTTAATCCTACACAGGAAAAATAAACCATACAATACAAATTGGTACGGAACACATTGTTCATTGTGTTATTTCTGATGGTCCTCAAGAAGGCTTCCGCCGGAGCGTTAGTGGCACGAATACAACAATCTATTTAAATATTTATTTACAAAAAAATGTATAGGTAATTGAAATGAAACGAATTTTACGGATTATATCGCGGTTTATTCTTGATTTTAATTACCCGACGTTTCGAATACTTTATAGCATACATGGTCACGGGCGGACTGAGGTGGTAGCTGTCCAAATGTCATAGTTGTCTTAGGGTACCCTCAGGTCTTCTAATTATTATTGTTAGTCCGATCTACGCAGAAAGAGCTTACAGTGTCTTGAGGTCTTGCAGTGGAATGCTTGTCTTTGGATTTGACTATGTTTATCACGGGATCCCAAGCTGGTGGTAGCACCCAGCCATCTTCTCTATTGAAATTTGGATATAATCTGTAAAATTAGTTTCATTTCAATGTGTAGTATTCGCGTAAATATCAGAAATCATTAGGTAAGTATAACTATTTAGTATCAGTTGACTGGTTTCCATAGAACCGGTTCTACCTAGTTTGGGATCAGATGACCGTGTGTGGATTGTCGTTATATTATTATAATAGGTATGGGTAAGTATGTTAGTATAATGTAATTTACGACTATTATGTATATACTAGCGACCCGCCCCGGCTTCGCACGGGTGTAATTGAGAAAAAAAAAGAAGTGAATAATTTAAAGTTACTGCCTTTGATTATAGAATTTCTTCATTTTCGCAACGCAATATGAACAAATTTTGCTTAGAAGTGACGCGTGAAAGGGCTACGTATAGCTGTCTGTCCATGGGCAAAGTACACAACGCTTAGGTTGAAGCCTGCAACGTTGAATCTCTGAGCTTGTGATTTGTTAATTGTAATTATAATTTTATTAGAAATTGCAGACATGTACCGGTGCACAATTTGGGTGGATTATGGACAGGAACAGGACACCATTTCTTTAAAACCAATTTATGGAAGCAGGGCAGGGCAGGGCTTCCTTGTTCTGTTTCATCGTTAAGACGTAAACGGGGGTCAACCGGGGAATTCTTACCCACCAAAACCCCCGCGGCTATTACGTCGGCACATTAGATGGCGGACCTGGGCTATCTGTCGGGATCTGCACCAGCTGATACCACTCAGTGCCTTGACTTTGAACCCACTGCCGGAGAGGCACATTATAGTTCCCCGGAACCTGTCACGGTGCTCACGGTTACAGGGGTCACGGGGGAAGCCTTTAATGGGATTTACGGGACCCTGTTGGTGATCAACCGGGTATGTAGGATTCTTATACACTAAACCCCCAACGGCCGTGCAATCAGCACATAAGAACCCCGTCTTGGGCTATCCGGTGGGATCTGCACCATGATACCCTCAGTGGCTTGCCTTTGACCCCGCTACCGGGGGGCACAATAAAGCCTCCCGGGAACCTGTCACCGTGCTCACGGTTACAGGGGTCACGGGGGAAGCCTTCAATGGGTCCCCGGGACCCTGTTGGTGGTCAACCGGGTTATGTAGGATTCTTATACACTAAACCCCCAACGGCCGTTAAATCAGTACATAAGTAGGAGACCTGGGCTATCCGGTGGGATCTTCACCAAGATCCCTCAGTGGCTTGCCTTTGAGCCCGCCACCGGGGGGCACAATAAAGCCACCCGAGAAACGATCATCGTGCTCAAAGATACGGGGATCGCGGGGGAAACTTCCAATAGGATGCTGCGGGTGATCGACTGCGGTATGTGTCCACCACAGCTGTCCACACAAAAGAGCTGCACCGTGTACCCCTCAGTGCAAGGCAAGGGCCTTTGAAGCCGCTGCCGGGTGCGCATTATAGCCCCCCGGGAATCTGTCACCGTTGTCACAGTTAAGGGGGTTGCGGGGGAAACATCCAATATGTCCCCGGGATCCCGTGGGGAAGTCAACCTGGGTATTTGGGATTCTTACCCACTAAAACTCCCCTGGCTGTCACATCGGCACATGAGAGGGAAACCTGGGTTCTCGGGTGGGATCTGCACCAGGTATCCCTCAGTGCCTGGCCTTTAAGTCCGCCGCCGGGGGGCAAGCATATTATATCCCAGATTTACCTTATATTATATGGATTGATGATATATAGAATGAACTTCTCTAGTACTTGATTGTTAAGTATGTAGGTTTAGTCAACGTAAGCTAATTAAATTTATTTCATCATCAGCCGGAAGACGTCCACTGCTGAACATAGGCCTCCCCCTTAGAACGCCACAATGAACGACAATTGGCTATTTGCATCCACCACCTACCTGCGACGCGCATAATGTCGTCTGTCCACCTAGTGGGAGGCCTGCCTACGCTGCGTCTTCCGGTTCGTGGTCGCCACTCGAGAACCTTTCTTCCCCAACGGTTATCGGTTCTTCGAGCAATGTGGCCTGCCCATTGCCACTTCAACTTGCATATTCAGAGAGCTATGTCGGTAACCTTAGTTCTTCGGCGAATCTCCACATTTCGAATTCTGTCGCGCAAAGAAATTCCGAGCATAGCTCTCTCCATGGCTCGTTGTGTGACTGAACTTTTCTAAAAGGCCAGCAGTTAGAAACGACGTCTCAGTACCATATGTCATCACTGGCAACACACACTGGTTAAAAACCTTCGTCTTCAGGCACTGCGGTATTTCGGACGATATTGCCGCGGGATGCCGGCTAAGAATTGCACCCCCCCCCCCCTCTCCTCGTGGGTTTCGTAAAAGGCGATTAAGACGGGCAGCAGCGTCTTCTGTATAATATCCATCTCTCAGATGCCCCGCTACCACCCCCACCGAAAGAAATTTATGGGGGGGGGGGTTTGTTCACAATAAAAAAAATACCTATCACCGTGCTCAGTTTCGGGGATCACGGGTAGACCTCCAATAGGCTCCCAGAATATATAGGCTGCTCCTTCGGAGTCGCTGGACGTTCGGGGTGTGGGCCCTTTGAACGTCCATTGAGTACGGCGGCGACTCCGAGGAGGACGGCGGCGGGGTTGTGACCCCCGTCCCCGTGAGCACCGTGACTGGTTCCCGGGGGGCTACAATGCGCCCCCCGGCGGCGGGCTCAAAAGCAAGGCACTGAGGGGCTCCTGGTGCAGATCCCACCGGAGAGCCCTGGGGACCCTTCTCATGTGCCGATGCGACAGCCGCGGGGGTTTTAGTAGGTAAGAATCCCACATACCCCGGTCGAGCCCCACAGCTCCCGGGGATCTTTGGAAGATTTCCCCCGCGTAAAAAAAAAGAATTAAAAAAAAAGTAGGAAAAAAATAAAAAGGCTCCCAGAATCCTGCGGGCGGTCGACCGCGGTGTGTAGGATTCTTAGCCTCTAAACCCCACACGGCTGTCCGCACAAAATATGGGGCTGCACCGGGTACCCCTCAGTGCAAGGCAAGGGCCTTTGAAGCCGCTGCCGGGGGCGCATTATAGCCCCCGGGGAATCTGTCACCGTTGTCACAGTTAAAGGGGGTGGCGGGGGACACGTTTAATATGTCCCTGGGATCCTGTGGGGGTTTCTTACCCACTAAAACTCCCGTGGCTGTCACATCAGCACATGAGAGGGGTTTTCCGGTGGGATCTGCATGAGCTGTCCCTCAGTGCATTGCCTTTGAGTCCGCCGCCGGGGGGCGGGTATATTATATCCCTGATACACTACCTTATAATATATGGAATTAATCAAATTCTCTAGTACTTGATTGTTAACTATGTATCTCTTTAGGTTTAGTCAGCGTAAGCTATGTAAGTTTCTTTACTTAAAACCTTCAATGAAAAATGATCTAACCGATGGTGAAAACCGCTGCGTGGTTTAAGAGGTGCTATCGGATTTAGACAGACTCGGATAGCGACTTTGTTTCACATTAGGTATGTAAAGATACTTTGACGTCGATAGGGAACAACACCAGCCAACCTGTAGAAAAAACCCTGACAGACAGACAGACAATAATTCCAATAAAGTTTTGGCTTTTATATCATACGTACAATACATGCATATTGTATTCCATTTTTATTTTATTATATTTTAGAAACAAACAAATGGTACCACTATTACTAATATAAGATCCAATAGTACAAAAATCAATTAAGTTTCCACTTATCAAAATCATAACATTAGAGAGAAGCTAACCAGGTATGCATGATTTTAATAATAATAATACCAGCCCTTGTTTATGTCCCACTGCTGGGCACGGGCCTCCCTTCAAGATGAAGGGGCTTAGGCCATAGTCCACCACGCTGGCCAAGTGCGGGTTGGCGGACTTCACACGTCATTCGAAAGCTAGTTAGGCTTTCTCAGACATGCAGGTTTCTTCACGATGTTTTCCTTCACCGAAAGCTAGTAACAATCGCACAAAGACGATTCGCACATGATTAAAGAAATCAGAGGTGCGAGCCGGGGATCGAACCTGCGCACCTCGTTTCCAAGGCAAGCGCTCGCCCACTGAGCTGTTACAGCTGTGCATGATTTTAAATTTAAAAAAAAACATTAAATATAAAAAATATATTAGAGTTAAAAAGTGCTGGAGTTAATATGAGTTAAATATTTAAAACATCGAATCTTAGTATAAATAAAAAAATTAAAAACAAAGTTTAAAAAATCGGCACACGGGAAGCGAACACGGACACTTCGTGCTTAGAGGACGCTTCCGTAACCACTTGGCCAAGGAACTTTTATTTTATCTTTCGAATTATCGTATCTTATTGTTGTAATATATTTGTACCGCCATCGGTTGAGTAATAATACTTCTTTTTTACCCTGTAAAGGGATAAATTATAAAAAATATGAAATACTAATTCAATTAATTTTCTTAACGAATGTCTGTGCAAAATTTCAAGTCAATAGGACCAAGGAATCGCGTTCTCTCATACAAACTTTGCCCCCCTGTTTGACCCCCTTAGAGGTTGAATTTCGCAAAATCCAGTGTTAGTGAGCACCTACGTCTTAAAAGGAACCCCCATGCAAAGTTTGAGACTCCTAGCACTTGTAGTTTCTGAGATTTCGTGATGAGTGGGTTTTGGTCTACTCTTTTATATAATAAGATAAGTAAGAGTTTTTAACGGAGAGTAGCAAAATATCTCAACAATAAAATACAGCTCATGTCATTGACCCCAACTATTTATATTAAAAACAAAAATCATTATCGTACGTTCTGTTGATGATGTTTTTTTTTATTTATTTTTTTATCTTGAATCTTGTACGTACACAATCCGGAAATCATTGCCGCATTCAATTCTTTTTTTCGTTTCTTTCTTGTAACTTGGAATGGATCGTGTTTATTAAGAACGCCATTTATTGAACAATGATGAAATAAAATGCTCAATAAACAATGTGTGTGAATAAACTGAACTCGGTTTTTATTATTGAAGAGTAACGAATGCAATCGGGAGATTACTTAGAAAAAACCAGTCAGTTGTGAGTTGGACTCACCGGGCGGGCGCACCGAGCACGTACCATACCGTCTTTGGACCTATTAAAGTTTTACTATTATCTAAGTTTTTTTTAGCATTACTAAAAAAAACTGTACAACTTAGAAACATTATTTTATTTTTCCAGTAAAATTTCGATAGACAGTACGTCTCGCACTTGTCAGTTCTTTTAGATACAGGTATTGCTGAAACAATTGAAAGCACGGAAATTTCCCTTTGTCGTTCCAACGTAGAATAGAATATACCTACTTTATACACCAAACAAATGAACAAGAAAATGGTACAACTTAATACAAACAATATATAGCATACAATATATAGGTATTTCTATGCTAGCGAACAAAAACAAATATACCTATACAATACATACCATAATTCCACCTACCTAAATGCATACCCTTCGAGGACAGTCGAGTAATTAAAAAACCTTAAAAACCGTAACTAACCGTTTGTTTGATCACAACTAATAAATGGCTCTGCCGATGTTTAGAAAACTACTCAGTGTTCCGTACCAATTTCTATTGTATGCTTTATTTTTCCTGTAAGTATAGGATTAAAATTTACTAACTGTAATTATTTCAGACTTCCCTTCACAAATTACGAAAATGTAAGTTGGGAACGGTATTTTTTTGACATTTTGAATTACATATATGTAAAACATTTATTTTTTGTCGTATGCTATGTACTTACATAATATATGTAATTCAAAATGTAAAAAATACCGTAAAAACATATTAAAATAAAAACTGTTTTGAAATGTACAAATGAATCCCTTCCCCACTTGATGTAATTGGCGAACTTTGGAATTTGTACGGCCCGCTTTCTTGCCCCTACTGAAAAGTAAATAATTTTTTTATTTTTATTTTAGATAAGGTTGGATGAGATTCAAAATTATTCCAAATACAGACGAAGATAGATAGACAGACAGACGAAGTCGCACCATAAGTGTTCCTTTCTTAACTTTTAGTTACGGAACTCTAAAAAATAATCTATCAAAGTACCTGAATAGCTACGCATGAAGGTTCGATTCAGTATTCAATGGCTTGTATCAAATTCCGGCGAGTTAAACTTTAAATCTCAGGAAACAACATTAGGTATTGTTTATTGAATAATGATAACGGGTCATGGGCATTTCGCGTCATAAAACAACATTGAGATACTAAGAATGGACTCAACACGTTTTTTGGTTATTTTTATTACATTTACAATCTAATTTTATTATAATGAAATTATAAATATTTATGAGTATACGGTATACTTAATTTATTGGCCATTATTACTTAATTTATTGCCTGACTGCCCCAGAAAGAGGGCTATGTTTTTTTTTTAATATATCATCATCAACAGCAGTCAAAAGAAGTCCACTGCTGGACAAAAGAGTATTAGAAATGAGGGGTTTAATCCCCACGCTTGGCAGGCGTCTGGGGGATCGCAGCATAGGTAATCCAATAGAAAGACGCTGCTGCCCGTCTTCTCATTTTCTCCTAGTCGCTTTTTACGGACACCCAACGGGAGGAGATGGGAGGGTGCGATTCTTACCCAGACACCACACGGGCTATAAATAGTATGTATGTATTTCTATTTTCTTGGCATGGCCTACAACCTAAACTGCTGAATGGATTTTGAGGAAACGCACTCGTGTCTAAACAAGCGCTTGTACACTATAATATCTGACGCGTAGATGGCTGATCAAACTCAAACTCAAACTCAAAAATCTTTATTTCAAATAGGCTTAACGCTAGCACTTTTGAATCGTCATTTATTAAAAGCTACCACCGGATCACAACGCGGCCTCAACTGAGAAGATCCGGCAAGAAACTCAGCGGGCTTGTCATTTTTTCACTTTTTTTTACACATTGACGGGCTCGTTGGTCTAGTGGTCAGACACCCTGCCTGCTAACCGATGGGTCGTGGGTTCGATTCCCGCCAAGTGTCTGGGTGTTGTTTATCTATTTAAGTATGTATTTACAAAAAAAAAAGTATATAAGTATTAGTATCAGTTGTCTGGTTTCCATAGTACAGGCTCTGCCTAGTTTGGGATCGGATGACCGTGTGTGGATTGTCCCAAGATATTATTATTATTTTTTATTGTTTTGTTACAAATGAATCGACATTAGCGATAGTGTGTCCTGCCGTTCGAAACCTATAGCAAGGGAGGAAAGAAGAAAACTACAACAAACTAAAAGGCCAAAAGGATAGAAGTCGGACCAGTCCCCCCAAGCAGCACCCGCGCACGAGTTGACTCGAGCTCGACTCAATCTTATGAAAGATTGGCATCTATAGTTTTAAATCATCATCAAAGTAGTCCACTGCTGAACAAAGGCCTCCCCATTAGGGGGGAGGGTCTGCCATAATCCCCACGCTTGGCAGGCGTCTTGGGGATCGCAGTATAGATGGTAGGTAGTCCAATAGAAAGACGCTGCTGCCCGTCTTCTTGTTTTCCCTTAGTCGCCTTTTACGGACATCCAACGGGAGGAGATGGGGGGTGCTATTCTTACCCGGACACCCCACGGGTAAATATTAATAGTTTTAAATATGTAAATTATATTCCCTCTGTGTTATATATTTTTGAGAGGTCATCACAATTAATATTTTTACTTCCGGTCGGTATGATCTAAGTGTCATTTCCGGAACACCTGGTATAATTACGTAACTTGTAATTAACTGTCCAAACGGCATAATTTTACGGCCCATTAAAGGGCCATAAAATCACATTAATGCCTTTTTAAAGCGTTTATGAATGCTTGGAATTTTAATTGTTATATTGTAAAATGATGTCATTAGATTAAATAGCTTTAACTTGTTTGAATTCACGTTTTGTCATTTTTAGGGTTCCATTTCTTTTTATATTACCAAGATTGCAAGCAAGCGTGCGGCCCGCCTGATGGTAAGCAGTCACCGCAGCCTATAGACGCTAGCAACAACAGAAGAATCACTAGCGCGTTGCCGACCCTAAGACATTAGATTTTAAGTGTTTGTGTCCGGTAATTTCACCAGCTACAGTGCTCTTCACGCCGGAACACAGCAAAGCATACCTGGGTGAATTTCAACAAGTGGATTTTTTTTATCACTTCGGTGAGATTTTTTATTTCAATGCTATTCTACAGATTTTTGATGACAAATAAAAGTTTAACCCATTTTATAACATTTGTGAGAGCGGGCAATAAATATCATTAAAATTCAGAGAAATATTCAAGATTGAATTTTTATAGGTCCACCGAAATTAAAAGTATCCTCCGAAATGATAAAAATGTCCACAGAAATGAAAATTCGTCCACTGAAATGATTTAACTGTACACCGATATTAATAATGACCACTGGAATGATATAGCTAGGAGCGACCGAAATGAAAGTTGGGAGGGTTCCTTACATTGTTATTTATTCAGTTTATACTAAAAGGCTCTGATAAAAAGTACGATTTTAACAGGTATGTACTATAAACTATTCTTATAGGTAGGTGATAGGTATAATTAAAAACTTCTAAAATAATCAAATCAACTTTTTTATTTTTAATCACAGCAATTATCACTTTATTTCACTAATCAGCCTTTTTTTACTATAGAGGATGTTTCCTTATTGGCTGCGGATGTTTTGGGGGATGTTATATGCACCCAAACAAACATGATGATCGAAAAAAAAAGATTTTTTGTAATTAAGTTTTTGAGAATTTGACACAATATTATGTTGATACCTAAAGTACCTAAATTCAAGAAAACATCCCCCTGTGTTGTTTTTTTACACTCACGGCCTTTCTATGTGCATTACTAAGCAATAGCATGCGAAAATATTGAAAAATGTCTTCGCTAGTCCATGTAATTCAATTTTGAAAAAAAAAAAATATTTTTAAAACAAATTTTGACTCCCTTTTTTTTTCGATAAACGTTTTCAGTTAGGTCAATGTAACATCCCCTTAATGTGTCCGCAGCTAATAAGGTACCACCTTACATATAGGTATGTACGTACTCGTATGTATTATTATTTACTCGTTATCTTATAGATAGGTAAGTCGCAAGTATTATAATGCTTTAATAATATGTTCTATAAATCCTACTTAGCAAGTGTTCTTTTTGTTAATCATATCACGATGAATTTTTACCATAACTAAAATCATCATCATCATCATAACGTCACGCCTATTATCCCTTAAATAGGGGTAACCGGAGCGTCAGAATCACAAACTAATGATTCCTAATTAAAAAATATGGTCTCTCTCAAAACATCCATTCTTAATTTAATAGACTTGCTATTTTTAACAATAATGCAACAATCAAATCACTATAATTATTTAAAATCCTTCTTCATTACAACAAAAAAATCAAGAAAAAGTCGCGTTTTAATTATTAAGCCCACTTGTACTTTTTAATAATCATCTCCCTCAGAACAAATCTTTAGGTAAGTAGGTACTAACTAAAATCTTAATAAAAAATAAAGTCTTTCTCAAAAATCTTTCATGATTAGTTAACATACTCATTTCAATAATCAGCTCAAAACTATTTTTTCCTATAAGTAAGTAAAATCCTCTTTTATAATTACTATAATAGTTAACACATTATTTTTAATAATTTTCTCAGAATAAATGTTTACTATTCTTAAGTGATTAACTAAAATCCTTCTTAACTTATAATATAGACTTTCTCAAAAAGTCTTTTTACATAGTATTTTTAATAATCATGTCAGACCGAATCTTTACTATAACTAAAATCCTTTTTAAATTAAAAATAACGCTTTTCTCAGTCTTAAAAAATATTTCATCATATTTAGTTCACTTCTTTAACATAGGTAGGTATTAATTTTAATAATCATCAGAACGAATCTTTACTCTAACTAAAATTCTTCTTAATTTCAAAATAGTCTTTTTCAATAGACTTTCGTAAATTAGTTGACTTCTTATTTATAATAATCAGTCTACAGTTTAATTAAAATACTTATTAATTTAAAATGACGTCTTACTCAAAGTCCTAAAAAGTATCAAAAGAAATAAAAAGTGAAATTCTTCTATATAAAAAATAAAGTCTCAAGATTAAGATAATGATTAACTTCTACTATTATGATGATACCTTCATAAAAAAGTTTTTTAAAATAGTTTATACTTAATATCTATAAGGAACTTAATCAATAATTCTTAGGAGAATTATAAAATCAATAGCTTGATCCGTACGAATTTGATTCGTACACACTTAATATCTAACACAGGTATTATAATAAAGTCATGTCAATATTTAAAATAATCAATCAAAAATATTATAATCTGAAGAAGAAGAAGACCATAACCGTTTTACTTTCCTTTTCGGTTTCATCTTGATTCCTTCGTCGCTGTCATCATGCCTTGTCTTTTCATAGTTCTCAATAGTTGCAAAATCAGGATGTTCAAAGAGTGAACACGTTGGAGTACTAAGATCAAATAAGTTTCCACATCCATCTAGTAGTGATTTATGTAGCATTGATGTTTCCTGACCAGTCTCTCCTTTTTGGTTAGTAGCTCTATCATGAGATTGGGATGTTGACGGTTTAATAATTGGTATCTCAATGTTTTGGATTGAGTGGATCTTTGGTTTATTTGTGACACTATTTTGTGCTAATGATGTAGATGATTCTGACGGAAGCTTTTGAGACGATTTTGGCCGTAGTACCAATCTTTCTGATAGTTGGATTGTGCGTAATTGTGCGATATTTATATTATTTACCAAAGCAGACGAATTAGTCTCACTTAAATCATGAAAACCTAAATGTTTGCCATGAGGGCACCTGATAGTTTGATTGCGGCATTCTCTTTCAATACAAGAAAGATGACGGAGTGCTAAACGGTTTCTCGATTCTTTAGACCATACCACTTGGTGAACCTTCATAGTTCCTGCAAAAGGCTTCAAGTTTGTAGGCAATAGCCAATCTTTTTCTGACACTTGATAATCTTCAACTACTTCGATTTTGACACCTTTAACCGAAGTATTCAAGTTTTGTACCAGTGCTTCGATATTGGTAATGTCATGTTGATAGGAGACTTGTTTGTCCAGCGATCTCTTTAGTACACCACCCACTCCATCTGCTGCGCTTTTTCCATGACCACACTCACAATAGTTCCAAACTATGTGACTCAGCATTGGGCAATAGGAAGACAACTGTGATATTATATATAATATCTTTTTATTTCTATACTGCGCAGATGGTGAGTCAGAAATAACGTAAAGATTACGAACCAGTGGAGCAGTTACCTCAATTTCTTGTAAAATAGGGACAAGGTGTGCCCATACTGCAGCAGCATCATGTCTTAAAGAAGTGCTCACTGTACAAAAAGACTGGGTTTTGGAAGTTTCATCGCTCAATTTGAAATAGATTACAACAGTGTGTAAAGTAAATTGTTGTCTGCTACCACCAAAATGAACTGATTGAATTTCAGAACCGTATTTAGCATTATAGTTTTCGCTGAAATCAACGTGTATGATGCAGTCTTGTGTAGTCATATTGTCTTTCAAAGTCCGAAAAGCTTGAATTTGATTTTTATTATTGGCACAATGTTTGAAAAATGGTTCGAGACTGGTTTCAAATATCTTTATTAAATCTAGTGGTTTTACTGTGTGTTTCACCTTATCAACTTTGACAGCAGATCTTTCTGCGTTATTTTTGACGTATGTACTTTTATTTTTCTCCCAATTCCAGTAAGTAACAGTGACTCCATTATCAAACTCTTGGTAATCAACGTTTTTACTCTTACAGCTTGGACATGTTCTTTGCAGGCAATCTACGTTATCTTTTCTACAACAAAGGCTGTTTAATACTTCGGATATTGTGTTTTGTTTAATAATGCGGTTTCTCTTCAAAGATTCTATTATAAGTTTCATGTTTTCGTGCTTTTCACACAGGCATGTGTTACGTGCCCTAACGTCTGGTTGAGTGATCCAAAAAGGTTTCAATCTTGAAAACGTGGAGTAACTTATCGGTGGTTCACCTGATTCTAAATATTTGAGGTGTAAGTTTTTAAGTGTGTCTGTCAATAGTCTTTTCTGTTTTTTTAATCCGTGTCTTGATACGGTATCATTTTTTCCAGGGCAAAGTGTAGAATTTTCGTCGTCTTCCAAAAATTTTACAACCCTGGTGTGAATTGGGTTTTTTCTAATAGGTTTAGGTTTCATGACTTTTACTGATTGTGTTTCTACCTTTTCAGTGCTTTTTCTCATTTTAATATCGTTATTGGTTCGTAATCTGGCATATCTTTTTCTGAGCATTTCTTTTTCCATTGTGACCTGTGATAATTTATTTTTTAATTCTGTAATGAGCTTTGATTTAGTTCTTTGATATTTTCTAAATTTATCTTTAAGCCCTCGCTTGAATTCTATAGATGTAATTGATGATTCTGAAACAGGGCTATTGGGGCATAATGTTGACTCGATACTACTCAGATTTGGAGAAGGTGCTATTGGCTGTGGATCGCAAGGTTGCACAAAGCGAGATATAGTTGCTACATTATCATCAATATTATCTTGAATATTGGAACATTTGGAACTGACGTTATGGTCGCAATTCATCCGTAGGGAGCGCCGTAAAACGCTGCGACGCGAAACTCTTGGAGTCGAAGATGGGTTATCTTGTCGAGAAGTGCTTGAACCAGCAGAGTTATTATCTATTAGCGGTCGATTGATTGTTAGCGGGCTTTGTCGTGGACTGCTTATGTGTACGTTAACACTTCGTGGTTGGATATTCAAACTAATACTGTTGTTCGATCGTAAGCTGCGCCGTAAAGTATTACGACGGGAAGTTCTTGCAGTTAATGAATGTGAATCTGGGCGGGAAGTACTTTGGGTAGGATTATGATTCTCCTGGATTTCTTCTGGATTACCTTCATCAATGTCCTCATTTGTTTCATCTATAGGGTCAGCACGAGCAACTACAGAAGCCGCAGCTGCTCTCTGTTTTTTCCTTTGGTAATAAGCTGCGGCACTTATCTTATTCTTACTTCTTAAAGTTCTTAATTTATTTTGGGGCATTTGGGATCTTGACACAATCAATCCTGCCGCTTTTTTTTTGGCATATCTTTCTCTGTCTTTTCTTAGAAACTCTTCCCGTGTAGCTGCATTGCTCTTAATTCTCTCTTTTCTTCTTCTTTCGTACATCCTCCTCTTTTCCAACCTTTGTTCTCTAGTCTGTTGCCTAGGCCGCGCCATCCTAAAAGCAAAATCACATCACACACACACAATCACTCAGTATCTACACTTACTTACAGTAAGGTAATAATAAACACACATACCTACCTATTTACTACCATGCACACACACACCTTACCACTCCTATAGGTACTATAACTGCCTACCTACCTTCACATACAAAACAGCGCAAAGATGAACAACGATTTATTTTATTTATCTACTAGCTTTTACCCGCGGCTTCGCCCGCGTCTAATTGGGGTAGCTAAATTAAAAAAAAAAGTAGAACAACGCAGTGAATGGCTTACAGCCGTTCTTTTGAGCCCAATATCGTTGATCTACGATAAAAACTGTAGGCGGAGTAGGCTCTGGACACCCCCACATACATACAGACAAACTTCTTTGAAATAATAAATAGATATTTATAAAAACATTTGTAATATCTTAACAGATTAGGTCCAATATGATATTACAAAGATAGAGAAAGACTATCAGACAAACAGACATAATTATTTACATTTTCATTATTAGTAAGATACCTAACAAACACCAAAAACGCCCGTCACGAACAAAATAAACACAAAAATTATGACTTCTACGTTAAAATAAATTTCGGAACTATGAATAAATATTTGAGACTGGGATCCCTAATTTATCATATTTCAGAGATGCATTTCATTTCCGTGGACTGTTATCAGTATTACAGTTCACCGAATCCTCTGCAATGATAAAAGTGAAATGATAAAATGTACCTTCAATTTACATTATCTCTAGAACCAAAATCAGTATCAAAATATCAACACTTCTCAAACTAGCAGTCCTTACTGCGAGATTAATACACAACTTTGAAATAAATTAAATAATTCTAACACGAGTTATAATGGCTACCGAAATGATTTTTTTTTTGTCCCCACATCACTGAAATGATAAACTTACGTTTTTGGCGGACCACCACAACACGTCACGAGCGGTGCGTTCGCGCCGCGGGCTTGAGCCGCACTGATCCGAATTGGGGTGAGGAAAGGGGAGCACAACACGCCATGTTGACGGAACTATTCTACGAAAAAATACTGTCCTCTAAAATGATAACTTTTCGCCGGACAAAAGTTGACTGGTTGTCAAATCTATAACAACGTAGTTAAATAAACAAAAATAGTTTTTGTAGATAGATAATATATACTTCAATGAAATTAAACTATACTTACATTTAATTAATAAATCGTATTTGTAGGAAAACTTATTTTGTGAGTCGAATACAGTTTAGGACAGGTCACTGTTATGATAAAATGACATTTTGTAATTTTTTTTTTGCATGTTATCCTTATTGTAACTCAACAGTTTTTTTTGCCAAGGTAGAAGGAGGTCTTATTTTACTAAGAAAAATATATACAATCCTATAACAGCATCTTGTACCACCGTTCTCACATTTGCCGTGTGTTTTTTCTGTTTGCGCAATTCACCCACCTAAAAGGTAAAAAGGAACACTTATGGTGGGACTTGTCGGTCTGTCTATGACACTATACTATGTATCTATTAGAGCCACTGATGCTATCGATTTGCAAAATCATTGTAAAGGAAAAAAATATGTATTACTAGCTGACCCACGCAGCTCCGCCTGCGCTATTTTTACGTTAACTAAACTTTTAATAACAGACATTCGCATCGAATACATAACCTCCTTTTTTTTATAGTCGGTTAAAAACTGGGACCCACTTTTTACTTGCTCTCCGAAGCACGGACCCGTTTAATTCAAATGGCGTTAAACGGTGATCCATCTATTTAATGACCTCACCTAACGTTGCTTAACCCGATCGATTACAAAACCTTGCCAACAACTCTCTATGAGTGTTCCCTTACTAATATTTATTATATTATAAAGAAAAATTGATAAAATCGGACCAAGCGTATAACCGTGCTAGATTACGGGATAAAAAGACTGACTGGCCCGTTGGTCTAGTGGTTAGTGACCCTGTCTGCTACCCAACAGGTCGTGGGTTCGATTCCCACCAAGTGTCTGGGTGTTTTATCTATATAAGTATGTATTTACAAAAAAAAGTATATATGTATTAGTATCAGTTGTCTGGTTTCCATAGTACAGGCTCTGCCTAGTTTGGGATCAGCTGACCGTGTGTGAATTGTCCCAGGATATTATTATTATTTAAAAAGTATCCTATGTCCTACCTCGGAGTATTAACTCAAATCATGCCAAGTTTCGTTTCAATCCATCCAGTAGTTTCGGCGTGATGCTCAGCTGAGATACAGACAAACAGACAGACAGACAGACAAACAGTTTTGGCTTTAGTATCGGTTATAGAATGCCCTCCAAACATAATTTTCAAAATATTTTCAATGTACAGAATTGGACCTGTTACAGTTTTATTATAGGTAAGTATAGATTTTTTTTTTCAATTTCAAAGGGAGATGCGTCATAATTTAAAAGGTGATACTACTATATTGAGTGGGGTATTATAAATATGAAAGGGCTTCATTTGCACATTTAAAAACAGATATTTATTTTTATTTATGAAACTTGTTTTTTGGCTCGCTCGCAGGCAACCGGTGGATGGAAATAGAATAGATTGTCGTTCATTGTGGCGTTTTAAGGCCTATGTTACTGGATAGTAAAATCTAAAATAAACCGCGATAAAATCCGTAAATATTGTTTGATTTCAATGTCTAGTATCACGTAAATAAAAGAAAACAGTACCATTAATACAGCTAAGAAGTTATCAGTTTATTCTTTACTGTAATCTCCGTGGCGCTGTGGGCATCCGCTTTCTTTGCAAACCGGAAGTCCCATGTTTAAATCCCACGGCGCGGGAAGCAACATCTTTGTGTGTTTTTTTTCTTCTAATTACCTAATCATCTGAATGTCTATAAAGTGAGATGTCCCATGCGTCGAATGGGCATGTAAAAAGTCTGTCCTGCGCCTGACATTTCCACGATCGTGTCGATCATCCGTCTCACATCCGACTCTTCGGGAGAGATCACTCCTTGTACGTCATTTCTTCGCAAGCACTATGATGTCTCCCGCGTAAGATGGCTGAACTTGTGAATGATTGGCTGCTGTGGTCACATCGGCTAGGAGGACATTAGTTTATTTTTGTCCAACTGCCCCAGGAAAAGGGCTATGTTTATAAATTTACAGCTTTTCAGCAAAATAATACAGGCATAATGTGAATTATGGCACAATCATGTACCTATTGCCTAGCATACCTTTCGCATAGAGGGTGTTTAAGAAGTATATAAAAAAGTAAAACTTCTCACTTAATATATAAACAACATGAAAAAATCAATATATATATAGGAACATACCTGATTATTATTAATAATTTATCACAGCCCTAGGAATCCAAAATAAAAAACTACAAAAAGGTTTCTGAACGCACCAACACAGGCAAATTTTAAATATAGAACATAACTTTTTAAACAAAGCAAAGAGTATTAATATTCTATTCCATAGAAAAAAATTAAGACTTTACTTGATTTATTAATTTATTTCGATCTCGTTTTGAAATAAGAACGGACAATGGTATATGACGTGCTGCGGACGCGGCACGCATGCGCGCGACTAGACACAAGTACCCAAGTTTAAGGACACCGTGTATATAATATGAATATCGACTCCTGCGCATACCGGTTTTATGCACAATGTAACCATTAACTTATTATTATTTTTAAAAAACTTATTATATACATAGTCCATTTGCTGTTGCCTGTGGGGTGTAGGCTCTGTCTCTGTAGGGCTAGCGGCTAGACCAAACATACTCAACCTTTTTTCCCCTAGACCACATAGCCATAGCCATAGCCATAGCCATAGCGTGGTCATAGCCTGTGGGTCAGTTATACTAAGAAATCTTACAATGCTCTGCGGGTCCAATATAATAATGAATTCAGGTTGCTGCTGCGACAGCCGAAATTTTGCAGTGCGTCGACTATGTTTGCAAATGCGCGTACAGATGGATTTGATGCCATCTGGCGCAAAAAGTCGGCGTCACTTGTATTTAGGGTGCGAGGCAGCCCCAGCAGCAGCCTAAATGCGATAGCAACAAGGCCGGACAGCCCACTGATCTGGGAACTCACCCAGAGGACCAGATCACAAATAGCGTAAGTTTTAGAATAGGTTTTACTAACATAATGGATCTTTGTTGTCCGATATTTTTTACTGTCTGATACTTCTGCTTTACCCTGCGGGCTGCATAGTCTCTTCTGATTTACCCTACGGGCCGCAATCTAGCCTAAATTGTATGTTTAATACTACCGTAAGTAGGTATATCAAATTGCAATAAATCGCATATTATTTGAAATATAGCATTTATGTATTTAATAATTCAGGGATGTTCCACTAATAGAAGACATCTCTTTACTTAAATAGCGTAGCTAATTCAATAGTATTATGTGTGCGCGCTATTTTATGAGAGTAAGCGAGTAAATGAACATTTCATTCGAACCTTATTCGAACGACATTTTTTGCATTACTTTAATGCACTTATCAATAAAATACTACTGTTAATCAAAAAATACTGTACTAAACTTCGGGCCACATAGAAAAGGCTAGCGGGCCGCAGATTGAGTAGAGTATATTATTAGTATAGAGTAATTTACGCTAACGATTTTAAGAAATTGAAGAGGGAGAACTACAAGTTTTGAAAGTTTTTGATACACTAGCCTTTATTTTGTTCTGGATTCTGGTTTTGTGAGGGGCCCCCTGGACCCTGTGCAACCAAGGTTTAGGTTATACGCGATTTTTACCATTCTAAAACCTGTCCGGTTGTCGCATCGGAACTTGAGAGGAGGTCCTAAGCTTTTCGGTGGGCTGTGCCAATGGCTCTGTAAACAAGTTAGGGTGCTATGGGGACGCGGCAGTCGCGGACGGACGAAGTCTGCAAGTATCAGTTGCAGAGCTATAAAAGATTTTCTTTAAAAAAAATTTTTAAAGAAATTGAACCGACTTCAATATCACTGAAAAGTATAAAATAATTTAAATATTATAGAAGTTGGTGTTAGCGTACCTGCTGTGTATATTTGGCACCAACTTCAATAATATTTAAATTAGTTTATACTTTTCAGTGTTATTGAAGTCGGTAATATTTTTTTTTAACAATTTATTTATACTTTTTAGTGATATTTTCATACCTATAGATTGAACCATCGAAGACGGTAAAATGATCTAGATAGGTTATGTTTACATAATTCATATTTCTTCAGAAACCATTTATCCGGTCATAATGAAATTTGCATAGAATCATCATAGTAGTTTACTCTCTCGAATAAAAAAATAATCATCGAAATCGGTTCATATTTGCCAGAGTAATGTAATGGAGAACGTCAGTTTTATGGTTTTTACCAGATAAATTCCTCCACATCGTTCATGTTCCTCCAGGAAGTTCTTATCCGGTTGTATTAAAATTCATACAGATTCAAAACAGTAGTTCCTTCGATCGAATTAAAAAAAAATCATTGAAATTGGTAAATACTAGTATTTGCCAGAGTTATGACCATTTTTGTGCTTAAAAAGCGACATAAAGTCATCTTATAGGCATTCCTGGAAGTTTCCTGCGCAGTCACCATACTTACTTGTTTTTTCAGGAACTACTTATTCGTAAGCAATATTTTATTAATGGGACCCAATCAACGGATTAAAGAATGGATGGAAGATAGAACTTTTTCAAATCGGTTCATAATTGCCAGAGATTGCGAACATACATAGAAAAAAATATATTTAAATAAGTACAGATAAATTGAGAACCTCCTCATTTTTTGTAGTCGGATAAAAAGGAAGCGTATTAGAATTTCCAGTTCTTATTTTGAGAATTTTTATTCTCGATTTTGAGGAGAACAATAATAATAATAATAATAATATCTTGGGACAATCCACACACGGTCATCCGATCCCAAACTAGGCAGAGCCTGTACTATGGAAACCAGACAACTGATACTAATACTTATATACTTTTTTTTTTTCAATAATAATCAAATAATAATAAAAAAATAAATAATAATAATAAATAATAATCATAGATTTTCATTAATTTACTGTTAACTACGATATGTTAGCTACGATACCGAATTCCACCGTTCAACAGCGTCAACAAGCAAGTATTCTTAAGAGGTGAATGACAAACTCGACCCATTTAACACCAAAATAACATCTAATTAGCAAGGATGTATTAATGAAATTTCGTACACTTCATAAAAGTAACGAGTGCATTGATCTCTCTAACATTCTTGACACCGGAGCTATGGGGTTAAAAACAAATCGACTCTTTATGAAACAGTACTGTAGTGTCATCTTTGCTTGGCTTGTCTTGACGAAAGAGGCTCCAGATTTATTACAAGTATAAATTACAAAAGCATAAAAAAGCCCGACTGTGAACAAACTAAATGGTCCTAAATTAAATTATACAATACAAATACACTTTATTGCACACCATAATAAAAATACATTTAAACTTAGTGTTACAATTCTAGGCGGTCTTATCGCTAAAGCGATCTCTTCCAGACAACCTGGGGCGAGAGACAATATTGGAGGGCAGGTGCTTAATAATAATATAGATAAATATTGCCCCCGGTGCAGATCCCACCGGAGAGCCCTGGGGTCGATGAGACAGCCGTGGGGGTTTTAGTGGGTAAGAATCCCACATACCCCGGTCGAGCCCCACAGCTCCCGGGGATCTTTGGAAGATTTCCCCGCGTCAACAAAAAAAAAGGCCTGCTGCTGTGGTAGGGTACACAGGACACTTTTCGTGTTAAACTGCCCTGCTTTCATAGTAAGGCCCAAATACATAAAATAGAAAAAAAGAAAATTGTTTATAAAAAGTTTAAAACAATATTAACCACAAAAAGATATACTTAGTTAAAGTACTTTTCGTGGTTAATATTGTTCTAAACTTTCATGTAAGTTCTACAATATTATATTGACGATATTATATTACAGGTTTAATATGATAATGGGTAAATATGTTCAGTTAACCTTATTAAATGCGGTTATTGCCACTTTAAACTAAATTGTGCACATTAAATATAATCCTTTAGGTGTTGTATACCTATGTCTGTTTAATAAATGGTGATTTAATATATAGAGGACGTTATTTTATATATTTGGCATATCATTAAATCTCCTTCAAATAATAAATAATCTCATTATCATCATCTGCAGTCGCAAGACCTCCATTGCTAAACAAAAGCCTCCCCCTTAGAAGGGCAGGTTTGCCATAATCCCCACGCTTAGTAGGCGGCTTGGGCTTTGGCTTGGATCATTAGGCAGTAGGTGGTAGGGGTAGCTAATCCAATAGAAAGACGCTGCTGCCAGTCTTCTTGTTTTCCCTTAGTCGCCTCATACGGTCACCCAACGAGGTGCCTTTGGGCTCGTTGCTCCCCTGGCCTTTAGGCTGGAGTATTATAAGCGCTTGCCCTCTAGTCGGGTGGGACTGTAATGGCCATTTGAGGCCTACAGCGACTTTCATTCCCAAAATACAGATGCTATTCTTACCCATAGCCCACGGCAACAGAAAATTATAGTAAGTATTATTTATACTGTGGTGGCGTGAAGAGGAACGGCAACGTCGCCTGCTATGCAGAAAAATCTTCCAAATTTTGACAGGAACGTGCATAACACGGTTGGATACGCGACGCTTTTGTGGCTCTAGTGGGCGTTGCTTCATATTTTTCATATTTTTACCTGACACGTTCATAGCCCGTCCATGGTCTGGTCAGACAATTTAAATCGTTTATTGTTTTTTTATATAACGAGCCAACAATTTATAGGTCTTAAAAAAATTACATGGCGCGTTGTTTATTATTCATGGCAATTTATGAGGCTTGTTATGATTTGCATTTTATTTTATTATTATACCTACTTCATCAAAGTAGCAACAAGCAGCAAGCATTATAAATGTTTATTCAATGGTTTGAATAAATCATTTATTATTCGAAATATATGTTAGACATCAGTAGCATCATCAGCCGGAAGACACCCACTACTGAACATAGACCTACCCCTTAGAGGAAGAAAACAATAGAGGGTTGGACACTTTCTTTCTCATTCACGCAAGAAAAGAATGCGTTTATGTAGGTTACGTATGATATAAAGAAACAGTGTATATGATTTTTTGTCCCTCAGCATGTGTTCGATTTTTCCGCGCCGTGGGTGCGAAACAAATTTGACGTTTGCTCCCACTTTGCTCCGTGACAATTTTATCGTGGTTTTAATATTAAATAAATAACTTAAAATTCAATAAAAAACTAACTGTGACATTACTGTGTGTTGTGGAAATCCTATAAGAATCGTGCAGTGCAGTATTATAGGCTGTAAAAGTGAGAGTGAACGTAAAATTAGTGGAGTATCGTTTCACAGGTAAACGTGAATTATTATGGCCAATTTAGAGATTACATTTAGAAACTAATACATGTAAACGACTTATTTAGATCTTATTGCTCTAATTTAGTTACTATTTTACTTGAAAGTTACGTGTAAGATCGATAAATTCTTGTTTTTCATCCATAACCTAAAATTTTCAGTTTATTGATCGCCATTATCAGTGTTGCCAGTGTATAAAAGAGAGACTACCATAAATAAGTGGTAAATTATTATTAAGTGCATCATACACGATCCCACATGCTGGGTGCATCGAATAATTTCTCAGATTTCCCGAATTTATTTTTATGATTTCCTGAAAATATGGATATTTGTATACTGTGGATAGCAGCAACAAAAAGAATTAATTAGGTTGCTAAAAGTTATTCCCGAATTCTTAAATATTCAGAAATAACGTAAGCGCTCAAGTAATTCGTCCAAGGCTGCGCAGGACGTATTCATTCGTTATTTATAGGCACAATGGTCATTGTACATTTAATCGTGCTTTTACTATATGCATGTTGTTTAAATATATGTATGTATGTTGTTGGTTACAATTTATTGGTAAATTGGTCTGAATTATAAATAAATAGTACCGACGTTGAATAGTTTGTTTCATTTGCCCCCCTATTATGTACCTATCTCGTTTGACAACTAAAGTGATGATCAATAAAGCAAAGTGACTATTAAATAACTATCAAATGATTCATTTGGCATTGCCTAACTTGAATCACCAATACATACCAAATACACTTTCAGTAGACATCAAAGTTTGGTGGACAACTGAAGCTTGATAGTCACTTTGCTTTATTGATCATCACTTTTTTTTTTGTAGGAATAGTACTGTTTCACCGGACAAGAGGACGAGCGCTTAAAGCGGTCCAGCCAGAAAGGTTTGGGTAGCGACTAGCACAAGGGCACCTTGCCCTTGTGCTAGTCGCTTGGGCCTCGGCTTGGGCTGCCGCTTAGAGAAAATGAGTTTACCACCGGTTCACAACGCGCCCCCGCTGAGAAGAACCGGCAAGAAACTCAGCGAGGGGTTGCATGCGTACGGATCCCTTCGGCCTCGCCGGCGAGACCGGTGTCTGTGTGTTGATGTGTTTACGACTCTTGACATCGTTGTCGGTGTTGGTGTTGGTGTTGTGTCATGGTCCAGGAGGACGGACATCGGGTCGAGTGGGTCGAGCAGTACATGCCGCGGACGGCGGCGATGTACGGCTGTTCGACGATCTGAGGGACCTGGCCGCTGCCCAATAGGACATGGGTTCGATTCCGAAGGATTCCGAACAATTGTCTGGGTGTTATTTATCTATTTAAATATGTATTTATACAGTTTACAAGTATTTGTAATCATTGATCTGGTTACCTTACTAAAGGATCTGCGTAGATTGAGATCAGGTGGTCATTGGTCAAGCGTAGATTGTCCCAAGATACTAGTTCTATAGATTTGTATATTGGAGAAATTTGCTAAAAATTACCCGGTAAATGGCCATAGTATGTATTATATTAAGTTATAAGAAAGCCAATTTTTGCCTACCTCTCTGGGAAATAGCATATTATTGTTTTTATCTCATAACTTTTTTGTATGAGGCTAATAATTATCTACAGCTCTTAGCCACTTTAATCACCACGTGATATCACCCAGGTGAACAATGTGGAATAGACCTTAGCTACAGCATATATGATATTAAGTGTACATTCACTTTGTAGCCTCCGTCGTGGGTTCGAATCCTGCGAAGGGCAACAAATTTGAGTAGTTGTTCCTTACTGGCTAGGACAATGCAGGCCGATGACATGATTGTCTGTAAAGTAAGATGATCCATGTGTCGGGATTTGCGATAGGACGTATGCCCAACTCCTGTCCGTCAAATTAAAACGCCGAGCTTTGGTAATAAACACTTATAATCAAATTGAGAGAGAACAACTTATAATACAGTGGAGTAATCGTAATAATTAAAACATGTCTCTGCCATAGATACTAGCGCGTCATCTTTTTGACAGCCCCTATGGCGTTCCGAAACCGTGATCCGAGATAAGCCACACATGCGTCGGATGGGCATGTAAAAAGTCGGTCCTGCGCTTAACTTCTCCCCAGTCGTGTCGGTCTTCCGTCCCATCGGATTATGAGAGGTACCTATTATATAAAGGAAGAGAGAGTGCACTTGTGTCTACGCAAGCACTTGTGCACTATAATATCTCCTGCGTACATGGCTGATCTTGTGAAAGATTGGCCGCTGTGGTCTTTTCGGCTAGGAGGACATTATTATAACAATCACTTTCGTACTTTTTGCAGACTGTCATAGATTAAGACGATATAATGTAAGAAAAGTAAATGTTGTGTCAAAAAAGTGGTTTTTGGTTAGGAAAGAAAATATAATTTACAACAACCTCCGTATTTGCTTTACACAAAGGGTAAAATTTCCCTTACGTGGCAACTCTAAATTTAGTATGTACTTATTTTTCTGTCCTTATCGGCGGCACGCTTGGTATATTTTTTTTTTTTTTTTTTTTTTCTTAATGCTGCTCCCACGAGGTAGCACCATAAAAGTTACAATCTAGCCTAAGGCTAATCAGTACTATTATTTTGACCTAAACGAATAAGTTACTTAGATTAAGAATGTGTCCAATGGCACTTTTCTTATTGTCTCTATTAAGGTGAAGACACTTTGTTATTGTGTTCTACACTGCATTACACTGCACTAATTTAACACTTAAACTAACTCAAAAGGTTTAGTCCTTTTCAGTCTTCTCACTATGTCCGTGTTGTCGAGGAGCTGGATAGCCTCGACATTCACATGGTGATGAAGCCGACGTTCATGCGCTTCAGCGTAGTCCTTGATTACTTTAGCCACGAAGTCCACTCTGAGGTCCCGATGGAGGTCGCTTGTTCTAATGTACCAGGGCGCGTTAACAATTCCTCTAAGTACTTTATTTTGAAAGCGTTGTATTATTTGTATATTGCTCTGTTTGGTACAACCCCACAGCTGTATACCATAAGTCCAAACTGGCATTAGGACTTGTCTGTACAATAGTATTTTATTTTGCACTGACAGAGCGGAATGTTTACCGAGGAGCCAATGCATTTTCTTATAGCGAAGGCCTAGCTCTTCGCGTTTCTTTTTGACGTGAGCCTTCCAGCGAAGCCTTGCGTCAAGTGTCATGCCCAGGTATTTGGCGGTATTCTCATAGGGTATAACATGATCGTTTATGTATACCGGATGGTAGACTGACTTTTTGTTAGTGAAATCAATATGAACAGACTTTGATTCATTGAGTTTTATTCGCCACTTTCTTGTCCAGTTATATATGGTATTCACGGCAGTTTGTACATTTTCCACTGCCTCCGCGTGTGTGACTCCTGTAGCCATAATGGCCGTGTCATCAGCAAATGTTGCAATGGTGTTGTTTTTTAGCTTTGGGATATCACAGGTGTATAATAAGTACAGGACCGGACCTAGAACACTTCCTTGTGGTACTCCAGCTTTGATGTGCTTAAGATCAGAATAAGAGTCTTCCTGTCTTACTCTGAACATTCTTTCTGTTATGTAAGACTCCAAGATATCGGAAAATTGCTTTGGTAACATTTTTCTTAATTTATATATGAGACCCTCATGCCACACCTTATCGAATGCTTGAGCTACATCCAGGAAGACTGTAGAGCAAACTTTCTTTTCTTCTAATGATTTTTCAATAATGTTGGTAATTCTATGAACCTGGTCTATAGTAGAGTGCTTTGCCCTGAAGCCAAACTGATAGTCAGGGATAAGGTTTCTTTCTTCTATTATTGGTTTTAAACGTCTCAATAAGAGTTTTTCAAATAACTTTGACATTATTGGCAACAACGAAATTGGTCTGTATGAAGTTGCTTCGTATGGTGGTTTACCAGGTTTTGGTATCATTATGACTTCAGCCACTTTCCACATGTCAGGTACGTATTTTAATCTAAGCGAAGCATTTATAAGGGTGGTGAGTTTCACTATTGCTTTACGGGGTAGATTACCCAGGACTTCTCCGGTAATGAGGTCATAACCCGGGGATTTTTTCTTATTTAGACGCTGAATTTCCTTTTGAACCTCTTTTGGTGTGGTGGTGAGCGTCATATTGGTTTCATCTTGTATTCTTACATCCAGAGTGATCTCCTCATTTTCAGGTTTATTTGGTTGAAATATTTCTTCCAAATGATTGGCAAATCTAATTGCTTTCTGTTCGTTATTTATAGCCCAGCGCCCATTCTTCTCCTTAATTGGCGGAATTTGCGTAATGGGTTTTTTTAAGCATTTAGTGGCTTTCCACAGGGAATAATCAGTGGTTCGATCACTCGTTAGCTGGGACAGGTAAGTATGCATGGATGCATCACGAAATTTCCTTATTTCTCCAGTCAATAGTTTTGTAAGTTTGTTTAAAACAGTTTTGTCGGGTGGGTATCTACTTCTTTGCCACCTCTGCCTCTGCCTTCTCTTTTCAACTATAAGGTTTCGGATTTCATTCGGGTAATTTGGGATGCTAGATTTCTTTACTAGGACAGGTGTATTTTTCCAAGCACATTGTTGGATATTTATTACAAAATTCCTTAATTCTAATTCCAATTGTTGTGGTGTTTTTAAAGGCACTTTTAGGATAATTACGGACTCCAAATCGTGCTGGAAGCTTATCCAGTCGGTATTTTTATTGACTAGAGTTGCTTGGTTTTCTTTATATATTATATCCTCATTAATAGTTAGTATAATTGGTGAATGGTCCGAATTCATATCGTAACCCTCTTCAATTGAAATATAGTTTAACGAGATGTTTTTATAGATGAAAAAATCGATCAAGTCAGGAATTTTGTGTGAATCCGTAGGCCAGTAGGTTGGCTTGCCCGTTGATATGGTGTCACATTTCATTTTTCTAATTGCGTATAACAGTTCTTTACCTTTAGTTGTAGTCAGTCTAGATCCCCAATGGATATTCTTCGCATTAAAATCTCCTCCAAGAACGAATCTATTACCAAGTCGTTTTAAGAGATTTTCATAATGCGTAGCTTTTATTGAGTACCGCGGGGGACAATATATAGCCGATATGGTAACCGGATACCGTTTTGTTTTGACACATACGGCCACAGCTTGAATTTCACGATCTTCATGCTTGTATATCTCATAATGATAGATACCTTCCTTTATTATAACG
Organism: Furcula furcula; assembly: GCA_911728495.1. NCBI lineage: Eukaryota > Metazoa > Arthropoda > Insecta > Lepidoptera > Notodontidae > Furcula > Furcula furcula. The sequence goes on along the minus strand of OU452264.1, from coordinate 2,583,098 downwards.
GCACTGCCTCCTCTAGCTTTATTGTCCGGGTGCAATGCGTGGTATATTTTATATCCTTTTATTTGTATATAGGTTTCTCTTGTAAAGTGTGACTCGGATATAAGGCACACATCAATACTTTCTGTGTTTAGGACGACTTCTAACTCGTGTTGATGCTGACGTAGTCCGTTAGCATTCCATGCCATTATTTTTAGAGAATTATCCATCATTTTTGTTTAGTAATAGCTAATTTAGTGCTATTTTCCAGTTTCTTGAGCCTTACGTCGAATGATGTGATGACGTTCAAGATTTTATTTAATTTTTCATCTAAGTTTGATGAATGCTGTGTCTGTAGATTTTGCTGTGGCCGTGGCGCCTGCGCCTGAATGCCTTTTGTAATTTGAGCAAAGGACAGATTTTTGGTGACAGGTTGGCTCTGAACCTTTTTGCCTATATTAATGCGTGGGGCCTGGTGAGTAGGGACCTTCTGCTTTTTTGTAACTTTATTTTTTAAATTCTGAAGTTCTTTGGCTACTACGCATCCCCGGTAGCTAGCAGAATGCGCTTCACCACAATGGACACATTTTGGTTTGGTCTCTGCAGGTTTTTTGCAGTCTTTTGTTAGATGCTTGCCTGTGCATTTTACACACCTGGGCTCTTTAGAGCAGTACCTTTGAGTGTGCCCGTACGCTTGACACCTTTTGCATTGGGGTATCAATTTAGATACTTTGACTGGTTGTATGTCCACTCTGCACCCGAGAATTGACTTAATGGTATAAATTTTGTTTATGTCTTCACCCTTATCGAATGAAAGCATAAACATGTTAAGAGGTTCTTTGGTCCTCCAGTTTAGTTTATTAGTAACATCTTGTACCTTATAGCCTTTAGATGTCAGGTCTTCAGTTATCCTGACGGGATCGCACGAAAAGTGCAAATTTTTCGCCATCACTCTGACTGGTCTATCTTGCTTATTTTCGTAAGAATACCAGTGACATTCACTTTCTACGAGTAGCTTAGTAATGGATCTATACGCGTCTTCGTTATTTGCGTTGACCTTAACACTGTCCCCGTTTCGCATTTTTATTAAAAATGAGTCACTGGACACCGTCGATGTTAGGAAGTCGTAGAATTTTTGATAGTTTTTAACCTGTTCTACGATTATAGGAGGTGGCTGGGGAGCCTTTTTCACTTTCGGTGTCTTTTTTTCTATCTCGCTGGAGGTGGCTCCTTGTTGTTGCGGTGGTGAAAGTGATTGGTTCAGCTTCCTTTTCTTTCGGCTTTGCTGACGAATCCACTCGGTTTCCTTTGCTAGCTCCTCTTCATCTGTCTCATATTGGACTTGTTCTGAGGCTTTCTCGGTAATCGTGGTATCTTCGGCTGGAGATACATTCTTTTTCTCCTGGTAGTGCTCCAGTTGCCGCTGAAGCGCTTCAATTTGGCAATGTAAATCTTTTACTAAACTTTGCAGTTTCTTACATTCGGCTTGTTCCTCAACGAAACGTTCATACAACAGATGTTCGGTTTCCGTTTGAAGCCTTACTGTATTTGGCGAAGCCATTTTTATTCAAATAATAAAATATAACTTCGCTTTAAAACTATGTACACATATTGTTGTGATTCACGGCACATGTAGAAATCTGGGTCATCGCGGCGACCGGTTACGATAACTCGCGACAGTGTTTTTGCTGCGTCAGCGCTTTGCCCGAGAGCGGACTAGAGCAAGGGCAACGCAGCCGTTCTTTGCGGATGCTGAACAAACACTCCGCTTGGTATATGTCTGTATTATATTCTGTCTACGACCTACCCCGTAAAGCAGTGTTGCCATAATCTCCATCCATGGCAGGCGTCTTGAGCATCGCAGTATAGGTGGTAGGTAATCCAATAGAAAGACGCTGCTATCCGTCTTCTTGTTTTCCCTTAGTCACCTCTTGCGAACACCCAACGGGAGGAGATGGGTGGGTGTTATTCTTACTCGGATACCCTACAGCTGTTGTTATGTATTTTTGTTATACTTACTAAATTTCGAGTGGAGTTCTTAGTTAAGCCTCACGCGCCACAGATTTATGTATGCGGAGGTATGTGATCGAAATAGAACTTTAGTACCAGACCAATTAGGTAAGTATTTGAATTCCCATTGAGCCCCTTACACTTAATACTTATAATAATACATCAGAATTAGTGATATGTGCAACTTTTGTTTAATTGTAAAGGAACTAACAACCTCGAATGTCGAAGGAGTTGCTCGTTTGACCAATCATAGCATCACGGCATCAAAGCATGTACTTAAGTAGTGAAAAGAAGAATTCCAAATTCAAATTATTTATTTGAAATAGGCTTAGCGCATTTTTGAACGGTATTTTTTTTAAAGCTACCACCAGATCACCACGCTGCCTCAACTGAGCAGATCCGGCAAGATACTCAGCGGGCTTGTAATTTTTTCATTTTTTTTTAAACATTATTTGTCTTGTTACAATTAGATCAGCATCAGCGACAGCCGTTCAAAAGATAAAACAAGAGAGAGAGAGAGAGAGAGAAAAATACCTATATACGACAAAAATACAACAAACTAAAAGGCCAAAGGGATAGTAGCAATTGCATAAACGTATCCATATTGAAATTTTCCCATAGTAAATAGTGTTCAGATATGTCAGAGTATCCTGGCTTTGTCATGTTGAATGTCAATGAACGATCGTTGGCATTCGTCAAAACATCCCTATATGATTAATGTAGGCTAGGTACTCTATACGGAGGGCCAACGAACGACCTTTAACTTTCACCGAAACATCCAAACAGCAGGCCTAGTACGACTAGCATGTCTTGACAGCTCGGTGTGGAGTATGACGTACCCATGTGAAACAGGTACCTACGTCCCTCACACTAATCTAACAAGATTTGCACGAGTCGTGCAGGACTCAATGAAACCCGTTCGTGTGGCCTCCGTTGGGCCGGTATGTACGCCGTATTAGTTGTCAGATTAACAGTTGTTGGCCTTCTGACTCGCGCCGCAGACCACGGCACGTACTGCTCGACCCTCCTGACCCCATGACGGTCCTATTGGACCGGGATGCGCCGAACCCTCCCCGACAACCGTATGCTACACTAGCTATCAGACACCGGTCTCGCCGGCGAGGCCGAAGGGTCGTACGTATGCGACCTCAACGACGTGCATCACCCCACTGAGTTTCTTGCCGGTTCTTCTCAGTGGGGGCGCGTTGTGAACCGGTGGTAAACTCAGCCCTCTCTTAAGCGACAGCCCAAGCCGAGGCCGTGCCTCCCTGAGGTGCCCTTGAGCTCGTCGCTACTTCTGCCGTAAAGGCTAGAGCGCTTCAAGCGCTCGCCTCCTATTGTCCGGTGAAGCTGTAATGGCCATCTGCGGCCAACAGCGTCTATCATTCCCCAAAAAAAGATTAACAGTTGGCCTCTGTCAATCCCACAACTAATGCGGTGACTACTTACTTTAATTATTTAAAAAAAATAACCTAAGTAGACGGGCTTTCCTCACCTCGTTTTTTAAACGCGTCTCGTCATTACAGGTACAAACAAACTGACAACTTTATGGGATGAAAAACGCGCCGTTGTCGCGGGGTCATAAAACGCGCGACGACGGCGCGTTTAAAAAACGCGGTGTGCATAGGCCCTAAATGGCAATACATCAATTCGGTCGTAAAAATCAAATAGTGACACTCTTTGTTTGCTCATCTCTTTTGCGACCGTTTTATTACCATTTAGAATGACCATTTTTAATATTTTATGGTTTATGTATGATTTTGTTTAGCATAACATGTAGAATCTACCTCTAAAAGACTATTAGAATTGCAAATTTACCTTATACACATCTCTATAAACAAATGCTTACAAGGACTACTTTTGTAGAACAACTCATATTAATGCAGTTGGAATTCCAAAGACGTAACGTTATAATGCATACTAATGTATATTGTTATGTCGTTTGACATCACAGTTACTTAAATACAAACAGGTTACAGTGCATGCCAATAAATTTGGCACATCTTTGGATGAGAAATAAAATCAACATTTTATTTCTATAAAAGTTACAAACTTCGTTTAGGTACTAGATAAATGGCAGCTATGGTATGGTATCTTATGAAATGGACTGTCTATGATTTTATTTAGTGCAGTGCAGTGGAAAATATTCTGCTAGCAGCAGTGAATTAAGTCGACGTTGGTCGAAGGGTTCAAAAAAGAAATTTTTGCTCCGTATAAGCTTGGCTATACTAAGAGGTAATGCCGCCAGTCTTTCGGCGACCACTTGGAGGAAGATTTTACCTAGTTTAAGTATACATATTTGTAAATAAACTGGAAAAATTTGGTCAGAATTAACTTTGAAATCAAAAATAATAATACTCTCAGACAATCCACACACGGTTATCTGACACCAAACTGAGCCGAGCCGCTATTTTGGAAACCAGAAAACTAATACTATATACTTTTTTTTTAATACATACTTAAATACATAAACCACAATAAACCCGGTGGGAATAGAACCTATTAGGTAGGGGCTGTCTAATGCCTTGGCCGACCAAATGGCCCGTCAAAGAATATTCATCATCAGCAGCCGAAACCCCTTAGAAGGAGAGGTTGCCATAATACCCACGCTTGGCAGGTACTCCATTAAAAAGACGCTGCTGCCCGTCTTCTTGTTTTCCCTTTGTCGCCTTTTACGGACATCTAACGGGTGGAGATGGGTGGCTGCTATTCTTACCCGGATACCCCACGGGGGCAAAGAATATTACAATTTTAAAATTATAAGTAGAAGGAGTTTGTTTGAGGTGTTAAGAAAGAGTGCCACTTTCATTCCGATGGCCGCTATCCGGCCATGCCTTATGCATCATGATGCGCTAGCTCAGGGTACGAGTATGTTGAGTCCAGTCGTACAAATGGAGTTTCTGTATGGTATGCTGATCTAACAAGTGTGTAAACATCGCAATCTTGCAGCATTCATGACGCTACTATCTTCAAGCTTAATAATAATTTATTAATCACTTATTATAAATGACTAATGATTGTACATTTTGCATACCAGCATCTTAGTGGTGGAATGAAATTGGCTCTATGTACTGCACTCTGTAATACCTTATGTAAACATTTCATTCGCAAATAAACGTTTGAGTTTGACTTTAATAAATAATGTAAGTGACGAGCAGCAGTGCGAAGCATCTGTCCATGTGCCGATACGACAGCCGTGGGTAAGAATACCCTATACCCTGTTTGACCCCCACAGCTCCCAGGACCTATCGAAGGAAAAGAAGGAAAGAAGGGGGGATGGTTTCCCCCGCGAGAACAAAAAAAAAAGGTGTGTCATATTGTGTGGCACGCACTGTACGCACGTATTCCGCATTCTCGGCGTTTGATCATCCGTATATTAACGCCGCTTGGGGATTACTGGGTAAGTACTGTTTATGCCCGCCTGTGTGTTCATTGCCATTTGTTTACTAAAGCCATCGTAAATATTACCTATCCACCTACTATAAAGACACGGTGCTAAAGTTTATTTTGATATAAACAAACCATAAATCATGTTCAAAGAATTCTCACAATTATTTTTTGCTCGCTATCAATCTGCTAGTTGGACTCTGTATGAAACCGCATATGGGCGCTAATTACTAGTCGATAAAAAACGACTACATATTTTTTAGAATCATTTTTTTTTCCAACCAATTCATACATCAATTAAAAAAAAATCAATCTGAAACCTTTTTGTCGATCCACCGGCAGCCATGGCAACCGAGATTCACAACTAGTTACGAATATGGATTTTTTATATTTTTCATTGTCTTCACTTATTATAAGAACGTCAAGTGGTAGTGCGAGTCGACCTCCCACACCGAGGGTTCTGTATCTTCTTCCAACATATTCTAAAAATTAGTTTGCTATACTATCTATAGCAGGGAAAACAAACCGCATAACTAAAAAAGGCAAAGTTTTTTGATGCTTAGAAACATAATTTTTACGTCCGTGGTTTTTACTAACATTAATTTGGGGTTTAAATTGTTAAATAGATCAAAAAAGTCGTGACATGTTGCGTAAAATCTGCAAAGGATGCCCTTTCATAATGATACCCCACTTGAACAATGTATCCTAGTAGTCTCACTTTAACGCCTATTGCCTTGATTCCTCATTTATTTATTTATTTAATTCTTCATGCACAAATTTTGTACATAGGCGGACTTAATGCCTTAGGCATTTCATTCCATTCATTTCCCTATTTTAAAATAATAGCATGTAAAAGATTATTTTTTAGTTTTCTATGAGGTTGGGAGTTTAAAATACTAAAAAACTATTCCTAATTTCAAATGGATAGCATTAGGTACCTAGGTAGTTGCTAAATTATGCTGGTATGTATGTTTGATACACAGAAAGACGTTCATTCATTACTATAAGGGTTATTTTTATTACCTTTTCTACTGTTTATAAAACCCTAAAAGCCAAACGAGATATATTCTATATTCATTTATTTTTAACCGACTTCAAAAAAAAAGGAGGAGGTTATCAATTCGGTTGTATGTTTTTTTTTATTTTTTTTTTATGTTTGTTACCTCAGAACTCTGTCGTTTACGAACCGATTTGGAAAATTTTTTAATTGAAAGGGTATGGTTCCAGATTGGTCCCATTTTTTTCAAAATCAAGTTCTGATGATGGGAACCATGAGTAACTGAGGGAACTCCTTAAATATTATAGGCATACATATAGCGTTTTTGGTATATTTAGAAACTAGTCAAGCATTTTCATTCAGAAAGTATCATTTGGTGAAGTGGATCTGATGAAGAAGGCCATAGATGGCCACCGGAACTCTGTAATAAAATTAACAATCCATCCTATCCTAGCCGTGCCTACTAAACGTAGAACTACCGAATTTGGACTCGATGGATAGTTCTCGACGAGTAGTTGCTAGAAAAATGGAGATCAGGGTCTGATGGTGGAGCAGGAAGGTTGTCACGGGATCTCTGCACCAATAAACGTAGATCCGCCGAGTTTGGGCTCGTTGGGTAGCTCTCGATGAGTAGTTGCTAGAAAAATGGTGATCAGCGTCTGATGATGGAGCAAGAAGGTCGTCACGGGATCTCGGCACCAATAAACATAGACCCACCGAGTTTGGGTTCGTTAGGTAGCTCTCGACGAGTAGTTGCTAGAACAATGGTGATCAAGGTCTGATAATGGAGCAGGAAGGTCGTCACGGTATCTCGGCACCAACAAACTTAGATCTACCGAATTTGGACTCGTTGGATAGGTCTCGACGAGTAGTTGCTAGAAAAATGGAGATCAGGGTCTGACGATGGAGCAGGAAGGTCACGGGATCACTGCACCAATAAACGTAGTCCATAGTTGTGTTATGTAGTGGGTGTTTTTAAAATAAATATTAAACTGGCTGTTTGTCAGAATAAAATATAAGTTGTTAAAAGTTAACCCAATAATACACCAAGGGAACCACTAAAAAGAATAAAATAAAAATATTTTTTACAAAAAAAAGAACCGCCTTCAAAATGCAACTAAAAAGCCTGAAATAATTTCTAAGAATTAGTGGTTTTTACATCTACATTGTTGGACTTGGACTACAACATATTATAAATACATATTACTATCGAAGTCGGCGCCTAACGTCTAGCAAATACTTACAAGGGCAGTGGGTACCTAACTGTTTTCCAGTTTGGCGCCGTCAGTTGCATTTTGAAGGCGGTTCTTTTTTTGTAAAAATTATTTTTATTACTCGTTAACTGTCGAAGACTATTTTAGACTAACATTCTGAAATATCAAGTATGGCGGGACTGCGAAGAAAGTTTATTTTTTAATTAAAAGTTTTCTGAGGAAAGGAAATTATAAGACTAGAATTTCGCATGATTTTGCATAATATTACATACTTAATGAATTCTGATATTGCGAATACACATTAAAATGAAACTAATTTTAAAACTGATACTATTTTAACGTTCAAACTACCATCTATAAGCAGATGATCTTCAAATATACACTCGTGCGTCGGTGGCCAAGTTGTCGGAAGCAATAAATATTATTAATACAGATCTCGAAACGATAATATAAGTGGAGTAAGGCCGCGCGCACTTTGGACACGTTTTCGTACGAATTTTACTCGTGCGGACACATACGAACATGTCGGCGTGGCTTCATGGTGCGAGTATTCGGAATCCATAATTATGGAGTAATAACGCACAGATCTTCCAAAACACTGTATTATTATATGAAATATAGCGTATGCACAAGAGATGTTTACACTTCGACGAATTTCAAACGACTGTTCCCGTTGTTAACAATATTCGCCTTTTATATAAAACAAAGTACTTCCATAAACAAACATATTTTAGTATAAATTAAAGAAAATTGCATCATATTAAATCACACATGTTTTTTAAACATTGTATTACAATTTATTTTCGTAGAATAATTTATATAATAATAACCAGGAATGATTCCTAAACAAATGACAGCCATATTCGCGTTTGATTTTACAAAACAATCTATTTAAATTTACATTCAGATTCGAGCATACAAATAAAATATTAAATGAATTCAAACTGATTAATTGACCTATTTAATTAATCTCTGTAACTATCAAATACATTACTCTTTTTATTGCATTTATATTATCGCGGATATGACGTTATTTTAACATTTAATCATTAAAATCAATACAGCGCCCATACGGCCATTCTGATCCAGCGCGCTCTCCGCGCTGATCACTTATCAGTTACAAATTATTAACTTATTACAAAATTAACTAAAGGTTCTTACAAGGCTTCACCTAGTCTTAGGATCTTAGCCTGTAGCATGCATCACCCATCACGGGATCTAACAAATAAGGCTTCACCCATGACGGGATCTTAGCCAACTCGTGACATCACCCACATAGGGATCTAGTCAACACAGGCATCACCCACATAGGGATCTAGCCCACCCACAAGCATCACCTACACAAGGATCTAGCTCACACAGGCATCACCCATCACGGGATCTAGCCCACCCACAAGCATCACCTACACAAGGATCTAGCTCACAAGACCAGGAAAGGAAACGCATGGTGGCCAGCCAGCGTCAAGGAAGGATTTGTGGATAGGCAATAAATAAATGTAACACTTATCTAGTATTATTATTATGTCACACAGTACTTGTAACTAATTATTATTAATATAGATATTAATAATAACTAGTCAATTAATTCATTATACGCCCATACGGGAAATTAACCACTTTCACCACTTCCATCGAATGGATCGGTTTGCCCATTGGAAGCAGGTCTCAAATAGATATGACGATCCATTCAGGACAAAATTCGATTTGATAAGGGTAAAGCACAAATCAAACATTTCAAAGTTGGAGATTTTGTTCTAATGCGTTTTCATGAAGGACATACTACTAAATTAGGACCCAAATTTGAAGGTCCAATGGAAATTTTGGAGATTCTACCTAACGACCGTTATAAATTAAAACACGCAAATCTACGCGGATGTTCTGAAAAGATCGCTCGTCCATCCTTTTCTTACAAGCATTCCTAATAGCAATAAGATCATCGCAATTAGATCTATGTGCCAAGGTTTATCAAGCGCTACTACACCGACATATTATTTTTAATAATCTTGCGTTCTACCTGACCACTAGCCCTACTAGCACCTTTCGCCACAGTGCGATGGTCTATGTTAAAATTGTCAAAAAAAAACTAGAACATAAACAATATTCTACAGAAGTCATGCTTTTATTTTGATCAGTTATGAATCCAGTGGGAGTCCCAAAAATGGTAATGAGTTCACGAAAGCATCGGTTAGCGGAATCGGTTGTACGATCTGTTGAATATACTAAATGAACATATTTAGTAAACGAATCTACATAAACAAACGCGTATTCGGGCCGATTACGCTTCCCGTTCATTGGACCCGTAATATCTGCATGGACCGTGTAAAAAGGCAAAGGAGTTTTATCAGTTGGATGCAGAGAAACTTGCCTAGCGCCCGAGATCCCCTTTCTAACTCTACAATTTACACAATTTTCAATGAACTTTTGAACCAATTTTTACATGTTGGGAAATCAATATTGCCCTCGTATCTCAGCCTTTTCCCAGCTAAAATGTAAAATTATGCTAGTGAACAATAATTAATTTAAGGGTTTTATTTTCTATTTGTACTTTTCTACGCAGTAATTTATCTTTCAAAATAACATAGGTAATAGGTATCTGCGATGTCTTTAGGAATAGAATCGGACTGTAGTTGATCAACTATATTTTTGAGTACGGGATCACGTTTTTGTTCAAAGATCATCCAATTTTGGTCAAGAGTCGAAGCATTAGTGGAAAAACAAAAAGTTCAGGCCGAGTAAGATGATGGAAACAGGTGTGATGAATTATCTTTAGAAAAATGCTTTTCGTGGGCCTGTTATATCAACAGGATTCCTACTAAAATAATCCGCGTGACCTAGCTTTTCGCCTTTACGATTCTCTATTTCGAACTGGAATGATTGCAGGGAAGACCATCAACGGTGTAATCTAGGCGTCAATTCTTTGTGTCTAGAAGCTTTTAGAGAATTACAATCAGTTATGACTATAAATGAACGACCATATAAGAAACGACAAAAAAATTTAATTGCCTTAAAAACGGCTAGTGTTTCAAGCTCATATGAGTGATATTTGCACTCCGCACTGTCGTCCTCATACTAAAATAACTAAATACATGGGGAGTGTGATCTTGCCTTTGTATTAATGCGGTACCATATCAAAGCTTGCTTTACCTAATTTGTCCATCTGATCCGCGATTAAAGGCAGAGGACAACGACCCCCAAGTGTATTGGCATTTAGCTTTCCTAAATCGACACAGAGGCGATCAGAACAGTCTTTCCCCTTAACAAGCAGAATCTGACAGCTAAAAGGAGAATGACTGTCACGGATTATGCCACTACACCTGAGGCCGCTTATAATATCTTACCTTCTCACGCTCTACGGGGGATAATCTATAGGGTCTTCGCTGAACAATTTTATTGGGGTCTTTTATTCCGATGTCTAATTCACCTGTACAAACTTGCGATACCTTATTTCCAGCTGTAAAATATTGTTTAAAGCTGTTGACGATAGTTTGCAATTTACCATAATATAAAATCTGTTATGTAACGTCAGTATCAATGCCACAAAGAGAATATTGACCAGTGCATTCATTCACAACCTTCACGATTTGTTCATTTTGTTTTACAGAAATTCTAGTGTTAGTCAAAGTAACGGTGAGCCCAGAAATTTGTAACAGATCATAGCCAATCAAACAAAATATCAAACCGAGTCTATGCGTCCCCGACCACATAAAATTCTAGCTCTACACTTGATCGGTTTGTTTTGAATGCACTGGGCAACCTCCAATTCCCGAAAATACAATATCTACAATTACTTTCCTGTTCCCTGGGATCGAACCAGAGAAACGTTGTCGAATCAGTGAACAATCGGCGCCTATATCGAATAAGCAAAAGTAAAGCTTGTTGTCGATTTTAACTAGTTTTAACTACGAATTATCGAATTACAAATAAATACCGGTTTTTTTTAAAGTCAAATTACCCTCGTTATTTATTTTCCGGTAGCAATTTTCTACGTGACCCATTTTATGACAATATTTACACTCGATAGTCTTTGCAGAATTATTAGGAATATTGTTTTGAGAAGAACTAGATTTAGGAATCACAGCGGGTGAAGGAGCAGGAGCTTCCTTGTAATCACGAAAATGGTGCCCGGATTTGTTACATTTAAAGCAAGTAAGACCTTGGTCGTTTCTAGCGGAAGTTTCGGATATTCACGGTCTTTTAATATTACTGTTACCAGGTTTATCTAAACTATCAAATTTCCCGTTTGCGATAAGTTTTTAACACAGAAACCAGCTTGGGCAAACAGCCAGGTGTGTTTCTAAGCAGTTACGATCTAATATGTTCCGGATAAATACCTGTTATCAAAGCGTCGATCACCTCGGAGTCTGAAGCCTCGGCCCGGACTGGCCTGAATAATATCCAGTAGCGTACTCGGAGTAGCTGACGGCTTGATCCGATGTGTAGCTGCGCCATTTATGAACGTCGTCCGAAGAAATTGCTGCGATCACGTGACAAAGAGGTGGTAGAGATGGCCGCTGTAACTGCACTTGGAGCTACTTGTTTGGTCACATTGGTCAGTGAATTCATCACTTGCTCCATGGAAAAAGTAGGCTCGGGTAGAGTTTTCCGGTCTCTGGAGGTTCCAAGTACAGGGGATTGTGATCCCACCGCTGCTGTCGGCGTGGCTTCATGGTGCGAGTATTCGGAATCCATAATTATGGAGTAATAACGCACAGATCTTCCAAAACACTGTATTATTATATGAAATATAGCGTATGCACAAGAGATGTTTACACTTCGACGAATTTCAAACGACTGTTCCCGTTGTTAACAATATTCGCCTTTTATATAAAACAAAGTACTTCCATAAACAAACATATTTTAGTATAAATTAAAGAAAATTGCATCATATTAAATCACACATGTTTTTTAAACATTGTATTACAATTTATTTTCGTAGAATAATTTATATAATAATAACCAGGAATGATTCCTAAACAAATGACAGCCATATTCGCGTTTGATTTTACAAAACAATCTATTTAAATTTACATTCAGATTCGAGCATACAAATAAAATATTAAATGAATTCAAACTGATTAATTGACCTATTTAATTAATCTCTGTAACTATCAAATACATTACTCTTTTTATTGCATTTATATTATCGCGGATATGACGTTATTTTAACATTTAATCATTAAAATCAATACAGCGCCCATAAACACGTACGAACGATCCCGACATTCCAAGTACTATGGGAGCGCGCAGACTGGGTGCGAGTTAATCGTGCGTATACGTACGTGTAGTTCAGACGTCCGAAAACAATCCGAACTTGTTGGGATTTCAAACACGTTCGTACGTTAAAAATTAAAAGTGGATGGAGAAAAAAATATTAACTTGGTTTACGAACGTGAAACAGTATGTGGTCATTATATATCTTTCATAATATGATGGTATTCACTGAATTCACGTCTTTTTAAATATATTTCATGCACCGATAGATATATTTTTCTACGACAGCGATGACGCTGCCGCATTCTGCGAGTTATAAGAGAATTACCAGATACAGGTTATTCATGGCGCTCCAAAGAGGACTTCACGAGTACGATATAACCGGAAAAAATTCAATTCAATTTATTTGCATAAATGTGGTACGTACGTACGTAAACGTATTCAATGTGCGCATCTAATTCGTACGACCACGATCATACGATTACGTACGATACAAATTCGTGTCCAAAGTGCGCGCGGCCTAAGGCTCATGGACACAACATTAATCCTTCAAAGACGCAGGTTATTATTGTTGGAAGCTCCAGAATGACCTCTCGTGTAAATTGGATGCAACTACCTCTTGTCATTTGCGATGGTAGCATAATTAATTTTAGTACAATAGTAAAAAAAATGGCATTTATATTGACTCTAACTTAACCTGGAATCCACAAATCCAAGAGGTCAGACGCGAACTTTTTGCGTCTGCAACCAGTTTGAGAAGACTACGCAATTTTCTTCCTACTAGGTACCACAAAAATTGCACTTGCTCAATCCCTTCTCCTTCCGATACTTGACTATGCCGATGCCAGCTATCTTGATCTTACACAAGAACAGCTAAACAAACTTGAGCGACTCCAAAATTTCTGTTTAAGGTTCATATTTGGTCTTCGCAAATATGATCATGTCTCTGAGTTTCGTACTAAGCTCAAGTGGTTACCCATTCGTCTTCGCCGGAATGTTCACATATTATATCTTCTTTATAGTAAGTATTATATTATTATTTAATTTGATTACTCCCTCTTATCTTAAAAATCGTTTAAATTTTAGTCATGAAATGCATGCTAGAATTTTTTAGATCATCAGAAAACTTGATGTTGGAAATGCCAATGCATTCCACAAACTTCTTTGATAAGTAAATCCTTTTTGGTGCAAGCTGTTCGTTTGTGGAATGCATTGCCTACTGTTTCAATAAGAAGTGCTCAATCCTTGCTATCTTTTAAAGACTTTTAGACTTTCGCGTTCCATTATCAAACTTTATTCTAATCGGGAATTAACGCGATTTACCTTATATTTTAATATATTTTTATTTTTTAATATATTTTTATTTTTTAATATAAGGTAAATCGCGTTAATTCCCGATTAGAATAAAGTTTGATCTTTTAAAGAAATGGTCAAAGATCTTTATCTGAGCCTTTTAATTCCTGAAAGACTAAATATGGCAGCCCGCCGGGGGCTAAAGGGTAGGTATACACCCCTCTAAGACAAAATACTGAGAGTACAGAAGGCAAGCTCATGTATGTACCTCGCTTTTCATACCTACGCTAGGCGGTCGTGCTAGCGTTACTCTGGCTTATGCGAAAAAACTACCGTGATAGTGTGATAGTGGCACTCCTATCTAGTTTTTTGATTGATTGTTGAGAATAAAACAGGAAGAACGGAAGACGAGTGTTTGCAGCGGACGGAACGAAATTTGTGTTCACACTAAACCGAGATATACCGAGATATCGTGTCGGTTAGCGATGTCTATGTGTGCGTTACTCGAGCGTCCGTTGTATGAAGCTTGCCTTCTGTACTCTCTATATTTTGTGCCTCTAATGTGCCGTTGCAACAGCCGTGATCTAAGTAATCGTCGTTATCGTACGTAAATTCAAACTCAAACTCAAAAATAGTTTATTTGAAAGGTCATGTTTTTTTTTTAAAGGATCAGGACCGCAGGACCACCGGATCACAACGCGGCCTCAACTGAGAAGATCCGGCAAGAAACTCAGCGGGCTTGTCATTTTATCACTTTTTTTTAAACAGTGTGTCATGTTACAATTAGATCAGAGCGACAGTGTGTCTTGCCGTTCAAAATATCAAATACGACAGAAAAAAATTAAAAAATACAAAGTACAACAAACTAAAAAGCCAAAGGGATAGTAGTCGGACCAGTCCCCCCAAGCAGCACCCGCGCACGAGTTGACTCGAGCAGCAGCCATCACTCCCCTCAACCATATTGGAGGGAAGGGGGTGACCCGCCACACAATAATAATAATGAAAAAATGAAAAAATATTTATTTGCCATAAAATATACATTAAACACTTCTAAAATAACATTGGTCCCCACACTAGGCAATGCCTGTCCCGTGGGAATCAAGAACTTTTACATATTATAAAAAAATATTTTGTGGCAAAAAGCAAACAGAAATATTTATTGTTTATAGATATAAATATAGAATATAAACTATGAAACTTATTCTACTGTAAATATTCAGAAATAAATTAAAATTTATGCAATGAAAAAATAAATACACAAACAAAAGCTTACAAGTATGTGAATCTTATGTATCTCAAAGGTAGCGAGTGAAATAAAGTTACAATGTTAATGTTCAGTCGAATGGGTTATTTGTGTCTAGCGGCAGATTCTTAAAAAGTTTTCAGACTGCTGGTAATTCCAGGAATGTAAGAGAGTGCTAATTTTTGTTTTTGCTTCCCTGATAGAACTATTTTTAATATCGCATAATTTGATAATTTTGTTGAAAACAAAGGGAGCCATAAATGACGTAAAGCGCTTAGCAAAAGATGTTTTTATAGCTGGAGATGGAATTGTAAAAATTCGTTTTAACAGTCTTTTATCTAAGTCAGGTAAACTTAAGGCGATCTTATAACCAAGTATTGCCATACCAAGTATATATAGTTGTCTAACACTTAATACTTCTGCATCCTTGTACAAGGCCTCAGTGGAATACCTAAAAGGTTTTTGTAACATAACTTTCAAAACAGATCTTTGTGCTCGTTCCACTTTAATCATAAAAGTCATGGCTGCGGAACCCCACACATGTATACAGTACAATAACACAGACTGACACAACGCTGTGTATATAGTTCTTAGTAATGGTCTCCCAACCAAACTACGGAGCGTCTTCATGATTGGTATGAGCTTTCTCGTTCTCGCGGCTACAAGATCAATATGATGTCTGAAAGTGAGTTTTTCATCTATGATGACGCCTAGGTATCGCACTGTCTGTGCTCTGCCAATCGATTGGCAATTACATGAATCGGTACCAGGAGTTCTACATTTGTGAATTTTCACTCCGGGGTAGGACACCGGCGCAGAGATTTGAGTCTTATGAAAGCAGACAGCAAAACTCTTTTCTGTGCTCAAGGTTAGTAAGTTATTGTCTAACCATTCCCCTATTTTAGTTACCCCTTTCTCTGCTAAACCGTAACAATGATCCCATGAGTCACCGTGGAAGATTATTGCTGTGTCGTCAGCGTAACATATAATTTCAGCATTATCCAAAGGTAGGTCTACGATATCGTTGATATAGCAAAGAAATAGTGTAGGGCCCAAAATGCTACCTTGTGGAACACCGAACGTAATAGGCAATTCTTCGCTACTAAAATTTCCAACTCGTAGACGCTGTGATCGACCTGTTAGGTAGCTATGGAACCAAGCTAGAGCAGTACCTCTCACCCCTAGCAACTCCAGTTTGGATAGCAAAATTGGAGTAGAAACTGTATCGAAAGCCTTAGTTAGATCCAGAAAAAGTCCAACACAGGCCATACCTCTATCGAGATGGGAAGAGATTAAATTGGTGAGGAGAGTCACCGCCTGCTCGGTCGATTTACCAGAGCGAAAGCCGAATTGCCTTGACGTGAGAAGCTGATTTGACTCAAGAAATTTTACTAGTCTACGATTTACTAACTTTTCTAGAATTTTTGAAAAGGTCCCGAGCAGTGAGATAGGCCGATAATTACTCGGATCATGTTTGCATCCCTTTTTATATATTGGAAATATCAGTGCAGTTTTCCAATTTTCTGGAAACAATCCTGATGATAAACTAAGATTGAAAATTGTTGTTAAGGGTTCAATAATATAATCTTTTACTTTTTTTATCAGTTTATTACATTTTATTACAGTTTATTATAATAATAATAATAAGCCCCCCAAAATCCAACCACACGTCCTGATCGACCATCTGATCACGTGGGGGGCGGACACACGATCTAAATTTACTGGCGTGGCTAACGTGGCACTGGTAACCCATTTAACATGGAGACTCGTTCAAATAAGAAACTGAGAGGGCCGCTTCCCGGGGGCGATCGCCGGGGCACACCTGGAGCTGACGCTGGGTGTTTCAGCATACGAACCGTCAGCGGTGAGGGGTTGAACAGGCGGACTCCCACCGGGTATCCCGAAAATGTTACAGCCGACAACGACCAATTGAACAGACTGACAGACAGTAGGACAAACAGCCCGATTGAGCCCTATAGTCCAAGTACTATATCATATGTACCATCAATACGTTCATCACCCTCAATATCTTCTTCACCACCTAATTCCAATATTAGAGAGTCACCAACTTTTGGTGTTACGCGGGAGGCAAACGCCTTTTTACCTGCGTCCACCAAAGCTGGAAAACCCAGAGTGCGCATGTCATGGAGTAAAGATGTAAACCTATTTATAATGCGCACTTACTACTACATTACGAAATTAGAGACAGACATGACAATTTACAGAAAACAATTGCATGAACTTTTTTTACGTCAGTACCCAGAAGTAAAAGTAACAGTCCAGCGAGTATCAGATCAAATGAGAGCAATAATAAGAAATAAATTACTTACTCAAGAAACACTAAACCAACTTAAAGAAGAAACTCGCAGGCGACTTCAGGAAGAAATAAATGAAAACACCAGCCTAACAGTGCTGCCAAATATCTCACAATCATCATCTTTTCCTTTCACATCAGATCCACAACTTCTCACTCAATCACAACCTTGCTCACAATCGGAAACACCCACGCAAATATATACTCAGAACACACAAGCAACACATACATCCACGCTAACAGAAAATATTACCATATTACAAGAAAATAATAGTGATATATCTGTAAATTCCAACCCCGTATCAGAGCCGTATATTCAAGAACTATGTGATAAATTTCGGACAATTTTAACAAAATACTCGGGAATTGACCCCGCAGCTCGGCCTAAATTACCTAAATTAAAATATAGTATAAAATTTAATCAACTAATAGATATATTTAATCAAAAAATACTAAACCAATTCCTATCCGATGATGCACAGATAAAAGATATACATACGCTGATCTATTGCACAGCGATAGCCATATCTGAAGAACTTAATTATAAAATAACAGAAAATACAACGACTCACACCAGGCGAAGGGAAAACTACAAACCACCGTGGCAACACCGACTAGAAAAGGACATAGAAAAACTTAGAGCCGATTGCGGAAGATTTACTCAATATATAAACAATAATAGAACAAATAAAGTAGTTAATAGGGTTAAAGATATAATGAAGGATAAATGTAATCACACTAGACATGAAGATAGTAATAAAAAGCCTGAAGAATTCTTAGATACTCTTAAACAAAAACTTGCGCTGAAAGCTCATAGGTTAAAAAGATATAAAAAATCACAACAACGAAAAAGCGAAAATATTTTGTTTGCTACAAACGAAAAGACATTTTACAGAAATTTACAAAAGCCAGAAATAGATACAAATAGGGAGATCACTGAAGATGTACCAACAAAAGAACAACTAGAAACATTTTGGTCTGGAATATGGGAAGACAACATAAATCACAATGACAAAGCTGATTGGATAAAAGAAGAAGAAGCCAAATGGAGCACATTAGAGGAGATGGAATTTATTAACATATCAGAATTAGATATTAAAAATATCACCGCTAGACTACATAACTGGAAAGCACCTGGTATCGATAAAATTCATAACTTTTGGTATAAAAAATTAAACTCACTACACAAATTAATAGCAAAAAACCTTACAGATATTATTTTAGGAAAACAGGATATTCCTGAATTCTTTGCCACAGGAATAACTTTTATGCTGCCAAAAGTAAAACATTCACCGCAACCTTCCCAATACCGACCAATTACATGCCTACCAACAATTTATAAAATCCTTACATCTGCTATATCATTAAAAATCAATGCACATATCGAACATCATAATATAATAGCAGAAGAACAGAAAGGATGCAGACGGGGCCATATGGGATGCAAGGAACAACTTGTAATAGATTCAACCATACACAAGCATGCTACCACAAAAAATAGAAATCTACATTGCACTTACATAGATTACAAAAAAGCTTTCGACAGTATTCCACATTCCTGGCTTATTCAAATACTGCACATATATAAAATAAACGAAAAACTGATAGAATTTTTACAACGTACAATGAAGTATTGGAAAACCACACTACATTTAAACAATGACAATAGTTCCATCACAACTAGAGAAATATGTATTAAAAAAGGTATTTATCAAGGTGATTCCTTAAGTCCCCTATGGTTTTGTCTAGCCTTAAACCCATTATCACACCAATTGCATGGCTGCCGAGCAGGATATCACCTTAAAAATAACGCTGAAGATACTATTATCTCTCATTTAATATATATGGATGATATAAAACTATATGCTAATACTGAAAAGAATATGAAACAACTTATTGAAACCACCACAAAATTTAGTAACGATATTAATATGCAATTTGGCCTAGATAAATGTAAAACAGTGCATATCGTACGAGGAAAAATTCGGGCCGGCGATTATACAATCAGTGATACTGACACCATAACTGCAATGGCTCCTTCTGACTTATATAAATATTTAGGATTTAGGCAACTTAAAGGACTAGATCACACAAGCATTAAACACACACTAGCTGTAGAATTTAAGAGGAGGGTAAAATCTTTATGCACTACCCAACTCTCCGCAAAACATCTCATTAAAGCAATTAACACCTACGCTATCCCAATATTGACCTACTCATTTGGCATAATTAAGTGGTCGAAAACTGACATACAGCAATTAGAACGAACCATTCGAACTACACTTACAATATACCACCACCACCATCCTAAATCTGCAATAGAAAGACTTACCATTAAAAGGCAAAACGGTGGAAGAGGCTTGATAGATATTTATCATCTTTGGCACAAACAAATATACAATCTTAAAACATTCTTTCATACAAAATCCACTACTAGCGATATACATAAAGCTATTACACATAACGACAACAATTTTACTCCATTAAATCTATCCGAACAGACTGAGTTACAAAATTTTAATGTAAGCGACCCTGAGAAACAGAAATTAGAAGATTGGAAGAAAAAAGCCCTTCACGGTCGGCATCCTAATGACCTAGAACAATCTCATATAGATAGAGTAGCGTCAAATAAATGGCTTAAAATAGGTAATCTATTTCCAGAAACTGAAGGATTCATAATATCAATACAAGACCAGATAGTTAATACTAAAAACTATAGAAAATATATTATAAAAGACCCTACTATCACAAATGATAAATGCCGAAGGTGCCACATACAACCAGAGACTATCCAACATATCACCGGAGCATGCACAAGCCTCACACAGACAGACTACACTCACAGACATAACCAAATAGCTAATATAATTCACCAAAATCTTGCATTTAAATATAAACTTATTGAAAACACAAATACACCATATTATAACTACAAACCTCAAACTGTATTAGAAAACACTTCACATAAACTGTATTACGACCGTTCTATACTCACTGATAGGACTATTCATTATAACAGACCTGATATTACATTACAGGACAAAATACATAAAACTACCTACCTAATAGATATTGCTGTCCCTAATACTCATAATATTCAAAAGACAATAACCGAAAAAATAAATAAATACGCAGAGTTGAAAGACGAAGTCTCAAGAATCTGGAAGCAGCAAAAAGTTTACGTCATACCCATAGTTCTTTCCACCATTGGCATTATTCCCAACCATTTGCACCACAGCCTACAATTATTAGATCTCAATAAATCACTTTACATAACACTACAAAAAGCTGCTATATTAAATACATGCAGAATAGTAAGAAAGTTTATGCAAACTGAAGAATTAAATCACCACAGCACCACACATACATGAACACTGCATTCACTTGGCCTCAGCCCGTGGATGCAGGCAAAACCAGCCAAGCAGCTGAGAAAGAAATATTCTCCAATAATAATAATAATAATATCCCGGGACAATTCACACACGGTCATCTGATCCCAAACTAGGCAGAGCCTGTACTATGGAAACCAGACAACTGATACTAATACATATATACTTTTTTTTTTGTAAATACATACTTATATAGATAAAACACCCAGACACCTGGTGGGAATCGAACCCACGACCTGTTGGGTAGCAGACAGGGTCACTAACCACTAGACCAACAGGCCCGTCATAACCGTCGGGCCGTCAGGCCCGACAATATCATAGTTACTAGCATTTGGTGGTCAAGCGTCTCCTAGCACGTTGCAGGAGCTACACGACTTTGCATATTACCTACATAGCAGGTGTTAATGACCTTAAGATTCATAAAATCGATAAAAATATCTCCAACGCCCTTTGATATCAATATTAAAAAAAAAACAATGTTGAACCAGTCAACACTGATAAGGTAAGTTTATTAAAATGAACTTTATTCTGAATGCAGGAAAGTTGAACTTGGCTTTCGTTCGTTTGATGTGTGTAAAATAATAACATTGTGTAGTATAATAATTATTACACTATACATCGAACGCTTGTCTTTTGTCTTTATATTTTATAGAAAACAAACTTAAATGTATCTTTAGGGCTTCCGCTTAAAGTTATGTTTCCTTAATATTTTTTCTCCAATAAATGGTAATTCAAGAAGCAATTAAATGTCGGATGCTAATTAAAAATGACAGATGAATGACAGAAGTTTTTTTTATTCTTTATGCAAACGTCGAGCAGTGCGCGTGCGTGCATATTATTAAACAATGTCGAAGAAAATAGCTGTCGTTACTGGAGCAAATAAAGGTCTAGGATTCGCTATAGTGAAAGGATTGTGCCAAAGATACGAAGGAATCGTGTATTTAACAGCTAGAGACAAAAACCGAGGCTTGGAAGCTGTGAAAAAACTAAATGATATGGGATTAAAACCTCTTTTCCATCAACTTGACGTAAGTAACGATGACAGCATTCAAGAATTCGCTAACTTTATCAAAATAACCCATGGTGGTATTGATGTGCTTGTAAATAATGCCGCAATTTTAGAATGGGACGAAATTTATCCGAGCTATGAAGCCGCTGAAAGGAATATAAATGTGAATTACAAAAGTCTAATATCTATCGAGAAGTGGTTATACCCATTGCTAAGAGATGGCGCTAGGGTCGTCAATGTATCAAGCGCTTGCGGACATCTTTCGAATTTGAAAAACAAAAAATGGATTGAAACTTTAATGAGTCCAGACCTAACTGAAGAACAAATAACTAATTTCGTTGACAGTTATTTAGAGAGCGTTAAAAATGGGACGTTCAATAAAAATGATTTTGCTGATGACGGCAAACACGCTGAACATCGAGTGTCTAAGATTGCCTTGACGGCATTAACTAAAGTACAGCAACGAAAATATGATGACAGAAATATTTCTATAAACGCTGTTCATCCGGGACATGTTAAGACTGACATGGCGAATGGTGGAGGAGAGACGGAGCCTGACGAAGCTGCTAAAGTTGTCCTATACTTAATTTTTGACGCGTCTCCAAAATTACGTGGCACCTTCATGTGGCATGATAGGAAGATAGTGGATTGGTACGACGCAGATAATGACCTATCTTGCAAAGGTCTGTGGTGAAATTAAAGAAAAATACATTATTGAATTCATCAGCTATTCTGTTTTTATTGCTTTGTTGGTACCGCACACACAAATGTCCTTTGTTTTAGTACATGCTTCATGGTTTAGTACATAGATGAGAGTAAGTACTAAAGTGTAGTAAGTACCTGTTAAAAAGATAGACGTTGATTGGAAGTAGACATCATGACCTTAAATATACCTACTACCTACTACGTGACTACTACCATGAAGCTTTATACTACCTACTAGCATTTTCCTGCGGCTTCGCCCGCTAATTTTTTTAAAGAGTTTAGCATCCCCTAACACACCCCCAAAGGTTGTTTTTGAAAATCAGCGAAACACGTATTGATTTATTTTATTTAGTGAATCTTTTCAGTAAATTTCAAGTCAATTGAACCATACAATAAAAAGGCTCATACAAAAGAAAGCACCCCATTTAACCCGTTTAGGAGACAAATTTTCAAAAACCCTTTCTTAGTGGATGCTTACGTCATAAGAAGAACCTACTGTCCAAATTTCAGCTTTCTAGGTCCAGCGGTTTGGCCTGTGCGTTGATGGATCAGTCAGTCAGTCAGGACAAGTAATTAAATATGTATAGATTAACTGTGTTCAGGGGCGGCTTTACCTTTATTGAAGGGTGTGTGGCGCACCCGGACACATGGTCTTAGAGAGGGGATCCCAAACGGCGCAGTACTCCAATGTGGCCGCGTGCCTGCCTACACTAGAGGGCGCCAAGGAAATGATAGTGCTACATGGGCTAGAGCCGGCGTTGTCTAAAAATTTAAGTTTTTTAAAATTTAACCTAGTGGCTACCCGTGGGGTGTCCGGGTAAGAATAGCACCCTCCCATCTCCTCCCGTCGGGTGTCCGTAAGAAGCGAATAAAGGAAAACCAGAAGACGGGCAGCTGCAGCGTCTTTCTACTTTAAAGCGATCCCCTTGGCGCCTGCCAGGCGTAGGGATTATGGCAACCCCTCCCTCTTTTAAGGGGGAGGCCTGTGTTCAGCAGTGGAGTCCACTGCGTGGACGTCTTTCGCCGGCTTATGATGGTGATGATAATGTTACCTAGTGACATCTATGAACGGAGAACTACACTAAATGGTTTCTCAATATTTATCTCACTGAAACGGAACAAACAAGAAACCTTTGTGTCTCCACCTCGTCCACTTATGTTATTTACATAAAGTAAGATTACTCTTTCTAGTTAATCAAAAATATAGTTCCCAACTTATTCTTAATGTTTGGTGCTGAAACTAATCGGAATTAAATTGATCGTCCCTGGTCACAGTGGATCGAATTTGACATGTGTCAATTTGACATCAAATGTCATTCGTCCAACCCGGTCCGCACTCCGCAAAATTCGACCGCGGAATTCCGATTGTGGGTGTGAACAGGGCTGCCAGATTAGGCGATTTATCGCCATTTAGGCTACCTTGGGGGGTCAAATGGCGACCAAAAAATCCAATCGGCTACCAGTAGCCATTTAGGCTACCTAGGAAAAAAGGAACGGGCGCTTTAGGCTACTTCAGGATTACCTCAAAATTAAATCATTTCTTGTTATTTGTATGCTTAGACGAAACATAATATGCAGATCCAACGATCTTTCGTCACTGAGGAAAGAAATCTGAGGAATCCTTAGGTTCTTTCCATACTACTTGTTATCTTCTATGCAATTGACAGGCCTAGTGTGTAGTCTAGTGGTTAGACAGCCTGGCCGCTAGCCAATAGGTCATGGGTTTGATTCCCACCAAGTGTCTGGGTATTTTAGGTATATAAATATGTATTTGCAAAAAAAAGTAAGTTTATAAGTATTATACTTAATCAGTTGTCTGGTTTCCATAGCAGGTACAGGCTCTGCCTAGTTTGCGATTAGATGACCGTGTGTGGATTGTTCTTAAAAAAAAACCTATCCTTGTCTAGAACTGCCACAATGAGACGTCACGAATCTAGGGTCTGTATTCACAAACCTCAGAAACGTTCCGATCCCGAAAATATCTACTACCCGGTCGAGTTAACTTGCACCTTTAGGCGAACACATTCTAAACTAGCGAGGTGCAAAGTTCCAGAAGCGCTCGAAAAAGCGAGCTTGTGTCAATTTAAGTTACCTACTCATTCCAACTCGCTGTATGACAGATACTGTTACATGTTTTTTTTTTTCAGTGTGCTCTCTACATATTTTCGGCTAAATATACTATATAAAATTTTAGGCGAATTAGGCTATTTGTCAAGAAAAAATATATTGGGCGATTTAGGCTACTCGGTAGGCAAAATTAGGCGAATTGAGTTAGCAGATATCTGGCAACCCTGGGTGTGAATTAAAATTATTCAATCACCAATATCTTTGTTCTTCCACCACGATATTCGACATCCTGAATTAAATTATATTTTTTAATAAAAATCTAGCATAGTTCCAGTAACGGACAGGCACTCTGTTTGGTAAGTTACTTAACTAAATCGTATATATTTATTTTTAAACCTGCAATAAGTATGCACCGAATGGAATACGAATATGACATTCTACGTCAATTTAAAAAATAAACTTCGATAAACTGCAGTGTTTACAAGTGGATTTCATGTTTAGTAGTAGGTAACGTCTTTGATAAAGGCCAAGATGCTTGACGAAAATAGATATTTTTGACCTAGCTGAATATCATTACCATTTCAAGAGCAGTGCGGGACATCCGATTTCCTAGTTACTTGTGTGAATAAAAGCATGAATTTGAATAAAGAATGTGATTTTATATCCATTAATTACTAAAGAGGTGTCAGTGAGTCAAAACTCTTTTTGTGAATAAAAACCTAATGCTTTATGAGACCTGGCAGTGTTGTGGTGTGTTCTATTTAAATTTAAAAATGGAATCTGTATTTTTTTTCTGTTAAGTGTCTATAGTTTTAATGTAATAAAGCCTTGAATATAGATAATGTATTCTAACAATACATGAAGGTAAACAAGATTTCTCAACCACATACAAATTAGGCAATGAATAGAAGACAAAGATATACTTAGGCTGGTTACTTGTATTGGAACAAGTATTTAATTATATTACTGGCCAGTGCCATTGTTTATAATGTGTGAAAAAAACACACATTTTTTTAAGATGAATTTGAATTTAGTACTTTGTTAAATAGTATCCACTTGACATTGGCATAATGTTCAGAGCAATTGCCATTAAAAAAAATTGTATCTAGGTCAACTAAACACTCGCTAAAACATAGCAACAGCATTTCTAAATTGTTCATAATATAATATTGTGAAGGGGCCGGTGGAAATGAAAATAGTTTATCCATTACAACATTGATGTACTTATATTTCTATTTATTATGATCACATGTGTCGCCCTACGCGTACAGATTCAGTCTGACCGCCCGGGCTGAGGGCCCCCGTCAAGGACGGCTCTCGAAGTTTGGGCACAAAAAATACAAAACGCACACGTGTTAAACTAACTTAAACAAGAAGACAAAGGAATAGAAATCTAATAATATTATTCTATGGTTGGGTGAGCGATGTCTGTAACAATATGGACTTTATTTCAATGATACAAAGGTGTAACTTGTATAAAAATGCAATTGAAAAGATGATTATACATTAATTATGAAATCTAATATTCAGAGCCAGATGTAACGCTGCAATGCATGTATTTAAAATCAGAAACATCTGAAAAAAAAGAACCTCTTAAATCATTCAAATTATTTGGGAAGTAATGTTCAAATACAGAACCACCCAACGCTAGTCATACAAAATGAACTCTTAGCCAACCCTCATACAAGAACCTGAAAAAATGGTTTTAGTGAAAACTATTCGTGTTATGGCGTCCTTTGCGGCGCAGGCAGCCCTCAGATCAAAGTGGAGTTCCCTCATTGAGTCCACCAGCATGGATGTGCCAGGAGAAGTGACAGATGGAGTCCGATCTGTCGTTGGATGGCTGAAACAGGCACGGATTTTGCATGTTTTAAAAAAATAATGTTTGTGGATGTTGTTTGCACTGGTAGTTGTTTTGCACTTAAATGTTGTTTTATATTATACATTACTTATCTTTATGCCTGTGATTCTATTTAGCGGTGAGCAGAACTGATTAACTGATTGAAATTAGGATTTAGCAACTTTACAATGCATTTTATTTAGGCCTCAATATGTTACGGTCTTATAATCCAGATAATGTCTCTTGTTCTATCAGTTAAATATCCTGTGGTTGTTTAAGCTA
Source organism: Furcula furcula (assembly GCA_911728495.1). Classification (NCBI taxonomy): domain Eukaryota; kingdom Metazoa; phylum Arthropoda; class Insecta; order Lepidoptera; family Notodontidae; genus Furcula; species Furcula furcula. The sequence goes on along the minus strand of OU452264.1, from coordinate 2,556,161 downwards.
CTCTTGGATATCCTGTGGCAGTTTATGTATACTGCCACAGGATATTTTAGACAGCAAAAATCCATAATGTGACACTAACTTTTATTACTTTGTAGAATGTTTGCTGACTATTAATGCACACAATAGTAGTGTATTAAGATGGGTTTAAAAGTCTTACAGTGGTACTTTTAACTACCTTTTGCTCTTCCCTTTTGTTATTAAAATAATGTTTTTCATTTATTTTAAAGTGATATAAGTTGGTATGGTACCATAATGTTGCATTAGGTTAACCTGTAAAAACAGATGTTGACTAAAAAAAAACTTTTTATATTCCCAGCCATATTGATGGCAATGTCACGTTTAAAGCTTCAAAGATTCTCCAAAATCAATTGATCAATAAAAGGTACAAGTAATTGACTAATGGCAGTGCAAGGCGCCTTTTTTAACCGGCTTCAAAAAGAAGGTTCTCTATTCGACGCGTATGTATGTAATATTAATAAAAAATTTATTTTATTTTATTTATTTTTATTAAAAATGCGTAATATTAATATATGTTAGTCTATGTGGGCTTCTAACCAAATTTACCAAATTTTACGAGTGTATGTATATATGTATGTATGTATATATGTATGTATGTATGTAGGTTTGTCCGCGGATTTCTCAGAAACTACAAGTCCGATTTCATAAATTCTTTTTGCAATAGTTAGAGTATTTTTCAACTTAGGGTAGAGTACAAGTTTCATCAAAATCGGTCCATTAGTTTAAGAGATATAAACTTTTATGTGTTCAGTAAGTTACTGTAACGTAGACGTTCGAGTTGCGTTATAGTGCTGATACCTATTTTGCTAAAATAAAAGTCACTAAAAAGTGTTAAATAAACTATTTAAAAAAAAAAAAAAACCGACTTCAAAGTAAATTATCTAAAAAGCATAAAATAACGAAAATATATTGAAGTCGGTGTCCGCTCGTGCTAGTTTTAGTTAACATGATGTGCTAGCACCGACTTCAATATATTTTCGTTATTTTATGCTTTTTAGATAATTTACTTTGAAGTCGGTTTTTTTTTTAAATAGTTTATTTATTTATTTTTTTGTTTATGCGGGTAAACCTTCAAATGTTCCGCGAGACCTGTGGGGATGAACTGGGGTGTGTGTGAATCTTATCCACTAAAAACTTCGCGGCTGTCGCATCTGCACCAGGAGCCGTTCAGTGCCTTTGAGCCCGCCACGGGGGGCGCATTATAGCCCCCCGGGAACCAGCCACGGTACTCACGGGGACGGGGGTCGCAACCCCGCCGCCGTCGTCCTCGGAGTCGCCGCCCTACTCAATAGACATCCTGGGGCCCACACCCTGAACATCCAGCGACACCGAAGAGTACAGTGAAGAATCTCACGATTTTGCCATATATCATATGCGCATACATATATCAAATAACTATTTGAAATTGCTTCGACGCGACCGCAAGGGGTCGGGTCGAATTAAATCAACCTTGACCTTGGATAGCCCTTGTTGCACAATGAATTGGTGCGAATATTTGCTCCTATAGGGATGTCACATAATAATAGGCATGATGACTAATTTTGAAAAAATACTCTATAATGTACTTACGGGTCTACTATTGCCGAAAATAATCATATTTTTGTATTAAATTTACAATTAATAGCAATATTTTCAATTTTTAAAATAGAGTTTGAATTTCGTTCCAAAACGACGGCCGGTGCATGGCGCCATGTTGTGACGTCATTACGGCGGTGTAAATAAACATCTGTCTAGGTATAAAAGTTAAAAGTGAATCATTGTATGAAAGAAAAAGTTGAGATGACAGTTTGACAGTTGTTTATTTACACAGGATTGACGTCATTCACTCTGAGCAGCGTTTATTACAAAATGGCGATTAGCTGTATTTGAGTAATTTATTTGCTTAAATATCACGAAAATCTCTATATTATTATGAAAATGAGATGCATTTTTGGAATCAGTGCAATCTGTTCTAATATTTAAAACCACAGATTTATTGGTATTGTGTTACAGTCATCATGCCTATTGTAAGAAATAAAAACATTTACTTATAGCTTTCGCCCAGAAAATCAAATCAAATTCCTTTATTTGAAAATACAGCAGGTAAACAATATTCATCATCATTACCAGCCGGTAGACGTCCACTGCTGAAGAAAGGCCTCCCACTTAGACCGCCACAATGAACCACAGTTATCAATTTGTATCCACCTGTTCCCTGCAACGCGAACAATGTGATCGGTCCACCTACCTACGGCGTCTTCCGGTTCGTGATCGCCACTCGAGAACCTTTCTTCCCCAACGGAACCCATTTCTACGAGCGATGTGGCCTACCCACTGCCACTTCAACTTGCAGATTCTAAGATCTATGTCATTGAGCTTGGTTCTTCGGCGTATCACTTCATTATGGATTCTGTCGCGAAACGAAACTCCGAGCATAGCTCCATACCACGTTGTGCGACTCTGAGCTTTTCTAAAAAGCCAAACAAAATTAATTGATTGCAATAACTAGTACAATAACTAGTACATCCGTATACAATCTGCCCAAAAATCATCGTTAAAAAATCTTCCATGGTACCTATAATAAACTTAGGCTAAGGGCTGCTTTTAATACTATCAGGTATTATTGTAGCTTAGCGCTATAACAATCATATTTTTTAATCAGCCTCAGCATTAGGAACTTCCCTATTTCTTTGCCTTTGAAAGCGGGACGAGCGAAAATTTCGCTCGATTGTAAAAAAAAACGCCAGCTCATGAACTGCCGTAGCCGCTCGTAACTAGAGACATTATTTGCTAAGCGTTTTGATCCCAGTAACTTCAACAAATATTTCACTGGGATTAGGTGACAGGTAGCACTGTAATACGGCTCTATAATTATGCGCATCAGCCTTACTACAGTCTCGCTAAAGTCTTGCGCGTCTTAGTATGTTCACTGCTCATTTGTATTAAACCAAACGAATAAGTTATTTTTAAAGTCACAACGAGCTATGGAGAGAGCTATGCTCGGAGTTTCTTTGCGCGACAGAATCCGAAATGTGGAGATTCGCCGAAGAACTAAGGTCACCGACATAGTTCACAGAATCTACTAGTTGAAGTGGAAATGTACAGGCCAAATCGCTCGAAGAACCGATAACCAACGGGGGAGAAAGGTTCTCGATTGGCGACCACGGACCGGAAGACGCAGCGTAGGCAGCTGGGTCCTACGTAGGCAGACTGACGACATTGTGCGAATCGTAGGCAACCGGTGGATGCAAATAGCCAATTGTCGTTCATTGTGGCATTTGTAGCGTTCCAAGGGGGAGGGCTAATTTCAGCAGTAGTCGGCTTCGGGCTGATGACGATTCTTATGCTGCGACCACATTATCGCGAGTCGGCGAAGGTTCGCGTTGTCGGGGCATGTCTGACCAAACAGTTCGTTATAGCGCGATGTGTTCGGGCGAACACGAGAATGCATATCGCGGTGTTGTCGGTAAATTGGCACGCATCAAAGTGTTTTGTCGCGACAAACTTCTTTTTTATTTTAATAACTTTTTTATTTTTTTATTTATTTGAGCACAAAACAGAATACAATCAAAATAATTATATTCTTAAAGTAATAGTTCTTAAAGTTATATTGTCTTCCTTAACATGTGCCCTAACATAATACAGTGCGAGAATTTTAAAAATTAACTATTATTTGAAAATGTACATGATTACATGTACATTGGCTACACTTCGCTCTTGCAGTAGCAGCGTAGACTTTGACTGTGTCTGACGTATGATTAGTGGTGCAATACAATTACGTTGTTCGCTTTCTATGAATAGTAGTCATCCACCACAGTAGTAGTCATGTCTTGTTCCTGTTTATTTGTATTAATTTTTGTTTCCTTTTTTTTTTCTTCTATGTGTCCTTTCTTCCTCTGTACGCGCGGATGTATGTAATATTATCCTGTAATAGATATAGAATAGAATGTATACTATAGCGTGTCAACATTTGCATTAGTTTAATTCAAATCGGTTGATTTACACATACCTGTTATTAGTATTAAATGTTGCTGAACGAAGTGTCGCGTCACGCTCGCGTGCGATAACAACTGCGTATGAGCGAGTCGGCGCAGCGGTGGCGGCGACAGACGACGCGACACCCTGCCTCATGTGACAGGTCCGGTTTGGCCATATTTATATAATTATATAGTAGCGCGGCGGCGCCGCGCATTGCGTGGGGCTCGGGCTACGTTTATTTTATTTTGTTTGTATCGTCACTAGGTGCTCACGGAAGACCAGCGTTGTTGCTTTTTGGAGCAATAACATTAAGCTGAGTGAGCACCATTTCAACGACTTTAATGTAGTTTTTAGTTATTTTTTTTATACTTTCGTTTATTTTAAGTTTTTGTGTGTCGTTGAATAAATTTATTTTTCTTTTTTTCTTTCTTTCTTTCACCACCTCTTTTTTAATTTCTTAGTTTTTAGTCTCCATGAATTATCGCCCGAACCACGTGCATTTGCTTGGACAATAATGTCGACTGCAACTTCGCCGATGGCCGAACACGAAGTTTTTATCGCGACAGCTCGACACGAATATTTGTCCAATAATGTGGCTGTAGCGTTAAAGAATTAGTTATTATTGTGTCGATCTGTTGCATAACAGAACTTTCCGTGAGCAATCAAAATTAATGTTATTAAGTCGATACGATTAGACGATTATAGAAGAAGAGTAAGCAATTTGACTGTGGCAATATCGAGAGCCAATCAAACGATTTATTATCGGCCCCAATACAAAAGTTTCTTACGTTTAATTGGGTCTATCCCATTGCTGACGCTCATTTATCGAGGGACGTCGTTGAGACCCTTATTTCGTTGATATAAAGCTATTACTGACTAGTCTAAGCCAGCAACAAAACAATTAAATGGTTTGATGATTTTCTTTAAGATCTGATTGGCGTTTTACATAGTTTTGGTTTTGATAGATAGCCTAGATAATACTTATTGTTCCACCATTATTAAAAAACACAAAAATAGGTTTGATGATTTTCTTTAAGATCTGATTGGCGTTTTACATAGTTTTGGTTTTGATAGATAGCCTAGATAATACTTTATTGTTCCACCATTATTAAAAAACACAAAAATACAAAAAAAAAAACAGTAAAATAGAATGAAACAATGGGCGGCCTTATCACTAAAAGTGATCTCTACCAGGCAACCTTTGGATGGGGAGGAACTATGAACTGCAAGGCAGGGTTGTTTATACAAACCAATTATAAAAGAGAAAAAAAAATACATAACTATAAACAATAAAATACGTAACAGCAAAATAATATATATATAAATATTAGTATATACATAAATATTTTATTTTTGCATAAAGAGGTAACCCTAAGGCATGTAAATATCGTCAAGCGGTTGAAATATACTCCTTGATAAGGTTGTTTATAAGCCAATAGATATAATTTGGATCATGTGTATGTCCCCGTAAAAGGTTTCTTTGGGTTATTATAGGCTCTGCGCTTCCTTCGGAGTCGCTGGACGCTCGGGGTGTGGGCCCTTTGAGCGCCCATTGAGTACGGCGGCGACTCCGAGGAGGACGGCGGCGGGGTTGCGACCCCCGTCCCCGTGAGTACCGTGTCAGGTTCCCGGGGGGCTACCATGCGCCCTCCGGCGGCGGGCTCAAAGGCAAGGCACTGAGGGGCCCTTGGTGCAGATTCCACCGGAGAGCCCTGGGGTCCCCCCTCTCATGTGCCGATGCGACAGCCGCGGGGGTTTTAGTGGTTAAGAATCCCACATACCCCGGTCGAGCCCCACAGCTCCCGGGGAACTTTGAAAGATTTCCCCCGCGTCAAAAAAAAAGGCTCTGCGTTTGATTATACTTATTTTGTTACTTTGATTATTATTTGCATAAAACATCTTTGATCGCATCTGTCTGCATGAGCGTTTAAGCACAATTATATTTACCGAGCAGTTAGACGTGATTTTGTAACTAGCGCACTCACGAACGTTAATTATACATACCTACATACATAAAATCACGCCTTTTTCCCGTAGGGGTAGGCAGAGCCCAAGGGCCGCTTTTCGCCTCCGTGAGAAACGAGACGTGATGGGTGGCGAACCACTTCGCCGCCATTATTTTTTAAAAGTTAATTATAATTAATTAAATTCTTGAAATTGGATTATTTCGACAATCTAATCGAATTAATACTTGATATACTCTGTTAGTGAGTAGACATATCGACTATTTCGTTCTTAATAATGGAACATAAGCATATATGACTCCGAAAGTCTGAAACAATCAAAATTACAAATTCCTCATCATCATCATCACCAGCCGGAAGATGTCCACTCCTGAACATAGGCCTCATAGGTATTAAGCGTTTGTGATTGATGTTTGTGAGTGCGGCATTAAGTTTGGCCGCTACGTCTGTATCGATCTTAGTCATCAATTGAAAGAAAAATGCATGCATGGGTCAATCGCGGCCAACATTAGGTATGGGTGACACTGAATATTATTGCCATACACCTCCGTCTAACGGCTTCGAGAAACCACAAGACGAAGATAAGGTGTCATTGGGTTTAGAAGTTTTATATATACCTAGGGAGACTGGGTGCGATTGTGCCACGGTACGGTTGTGACAGTCGTCGTATTAGCGAAACTATAAGGAGTATCGGGATGGGTGCAAGAGAAGAAAGGAGCAGCGTGCTTGTCTGCATCTGTTCCACAGAATTGCATCAGCAATCGCGCGACGTTTCTGCTTGCAGAGTACCACATTACTTTTTATCAATGAAAAGTAATTTTTTTTTCTTCGACATCTTTTAGTAATTGTTGATTCATGTGTCCAGATAGAGTAATGAGTGTCATGTCTCGTTAAAAGTTAAACATCGGTAGTTAAATAGCAGTGATTACTTTGTACGTAGATTAATCGGTATAGTCACGGCAGTTGTTTTTTTGCCGAATGCCTGCAATGGGTACGGTTGTGCCATATTTTTTGGGTACGTGACATAAGTATTTGATTTTATATGCCCTGACAATGTGTGAGGAAGACGGAAAGGAGTCCGTTTGTGTAAACTAAGTTTGAACATGCAACACATTGCATGTTCATAATTAGTTTACACATATGTTTATTATTTCTTATGATGATATTTTCAGCTGAGTCACTGATTTTGATATACCTATCTACCGTTTATTAATATAATTTTTTTGTATTTGACACCAGTTACCGAAATGTATATAATTAGATGTTTAATTAACTATTTGATTGATAAATATCAAGACAGTTATAATAATTGAAGACGCTACAGTGCGTTACTAGTTATTACTAGTAATAAGCGTTTAATGTGTTACTAAATTTTACTTCCTTTGTTATGTATTTTTTCCAGAAGTATATTTTATTACATTATATTACATATCACCTGCAATAAAAGTGATTATAGATCAAGTTGGTGATTTTTTGAACCTGTCACTTCCGAACCCAAGCACTGGCACAACCGTCCCTGGGGTGGGGTCGATTGTGATATTTTTTTCTTTTTTTTAATTGCTTCCTATATGTTAACCATTGCACTTAGAGGCAAAATTGTAGTATTTATACATAGACAAATGTACATTTAACTGTAAAAAACACCTTTCTTCCAGCTAACTATAATAATAACAAAGTTATGGGCGATCTAATGAAAATTGTCACAACCGTACCCAGTCTCCCCATCGATATATGTATCCGATGAGTTGTAGATCCCTTCAAGGGAACGTCCTAGGCCCCAAGTCTGCTTGTTTACATACGGGGCTGTTGAGTATCGATAGCGCGTCTGTTGTATGGTTTTTACACATTTGGTAGTACACTAATTTTATAAGACCAGTGGCGTGTCAGTGGTTTGTCACTGACCTAGGCCCCAAGCCTACAGGCATTAGATTGTGTATTCAGCTAAAAAAACAAAACCAGTGGTGTCATACCACTGAGACGCCATTATTTTATGTCCACCGTTACAAGGTTCTTTGTTAATTTTTGATTTAGTTTCAAACGTGATGTATTAAATTGGCCCTATATCCGTGGGGTGTCCGGGTAAGAATAGCACCCTCCCATCTCCACCCGTTGGGTGTTCGTAAGAGGCGACTAAGGGAAAACAAGAAGACGGGCAGCAGCGTCTTTCTATTGGATTACCAACCACCTATTACTGCGATCCCTTAGCAGCCTGCCAAGCGTGGGGATTATGGCAACCCCTCCCTTCTAAGGGGGAGGCCTTTGTTCAGCAGTGGACGCCTACAGGCTGCTGATGATGATAAAAATGGCCCTTCTTTAGACCCCACTTGTGTCAGAGTTATCGTTAGCCGGCAGCAGTGACTTATTGTCTCATAATAATCTTATTTTCTATATTCCTATATAATATTGTCTTTTAGTTACGCGAATATTACACATTGAAATCAAACTACTTTTACAGATTATATCGCGGTTTATTCAGATATTACTATCCCGACGTTTCGAATGCTTTGCAGTACCCATGGTCACGGGAGGACTGAGATGTTGAACGTCCTTATGTCATAATTATGCCGGTGTACCCTCAGATCTTCTTCTATTCTATTCTATTCTTGGTGGCTATAAATTTGGGCCCGGTATTCCCGGAACGCACTTCGACCCAGTTGGATCCATTGTGCATGCCCTAGCCCTTACTCTGTTGCTGGCGTATCGAAGAGCTCCCTCAGGTACGCAACGATCGCGCCAGCTTGGAGCTGTACATAATCATTTGGTGTAGGATAGGCTACTCCCAGATGATGCAACCGACGTCTCGCAAGAGCGTCGCAGCCACACAATATGTGTCGCATTGACTCTTTTTCATCTTCGCAGAATCTGCAAATGTCACTAGTACTTAGCCTCATTCTGTGTAGATGCTCGTTGGTACCAAAATGTCCCGTAAGTGCACCCATCAGGTGCCTTATTTGTGATCTGTTTAGGTTTAATAATTTGACCCCACAGTCCACCCTTCCGCTAGAGAACGCTTTGGAGTGGTTAAGGCCTGACGCTGCCATCCATTCCTTCATGTGTTCGTTTCTAGCATGTGCATACAATGCTTGGTGATTCTTCAGATCTTCTTAGTTATTATTGTTGGTACGATCTACGCAGTAAGAGCTTACAGTATCTTGAGGCCGTGCAGTGTTTTGCTTGATATTGGATTTAATTATATTTATCACAGGATCCCAAGCCGGTGGTAACACCCAACCATCTTCTCTATTGACATTAGGATGTTTTTTGATTTCAATAGCCTCGCGAATCATCCTAGGTAGGAATCGGTGTTCTTTTGCGAGGATTTGAGGTTTATCAAATCTAATATAATGGTGGGTGCGATCCTGAACGTGTTAACATACTGCAGACTTCGAACAGCGTCGGGGTTTCACATCAGCTATATAATCCGTAAAAGTTGTTTGATTTCAATCTTATTTCCTCTATAGGTGCCTCTATCTGCAATTACTGTAGTAGTTTGTATAATATCAGGGTGTTCCAGGCATCGCTCGAGGTTCGACAAGTCGGGAGGCGCGCTGTGAGCCAGCTGGCCGGCCGCGGCATGGCGGACGATGTACTGCTTATACATTTCAACGATGTATATAATATTGAACAAACGACCAGTGAGTGCTTATTGTTACTGATATAGCTGATTAGTTAGTTAAGCAGCATCAGGCAAGGTCAGTCCGTAGATGGGTGACCGTTTCGTGACATTTATACTGAGCGAAGGTACAAATATGGGGCCTAGTTATTGTCACCTTTTTTGTTCTCGTGGGGGAAACTTTCAATAGGTTTTACTAGTCCAGGTAGGTACCACCGCAGTGTCAGATATTCTGCCGCCAAGCAGCAGTGTGTAAACATTGCTGTGTTCCGGCGTGAAGGGCACTGTAGCTGGTGAAATTACCGGACACAAAGACTTAATATCTAATGTCTTAAGGGTCGGCAACGCGCTAGTGATTATTCTGGTTTTGCTAGTGTCTATAGGCTGCGGTGACTGCTTACCATCAGGCGGTCCGTATGCTTGCTTGCCACCTTGGTAGTATAAAAAAAGAGGTCCTGGGACACTGGAGTATCAACCGAGGTGTAAGGCTCAATTCACACCAGGACGGCAGCGGCCGGCAGCGCACTTTCGGTGTGAATTGAGCCTTACACCTCGGTTGCAAACCACTAGCAAAACCAGAATAATCACTAGCGCGTTGCGAACCCTTAAGACATTAGATATTAAGTCTAAAGGATTCTTACCCACGAGATCACCCCGCGGCTGTCTTATCGATATAATATAAGAGAGGACCAAATTGGGTTTGATAATTTTCTTCACTTAAATCTATCTACCGGTCGGGTGTCCGGGTAAAAATACCCATCCCCTCACGGTCGGTATATTTTTTTTTTTTGGGAATGATAGACGCTGTTGGCCGCAGATGGCCATTACAGCTTCACCGGACAATAAGAGGCGAGCGCTTAAAGCGCTCTAGCCTTAACGGCAGAAGTAGCGACGAGCTCAAGGGCACCTCAGGGAGGCACGGCCTCGGCTTGGGCTGTCGCTTAAGAGAGGGCTGAGTTTACCACCGGTTCACAACGCGCCCCCACTGAGAAGAACCGGCAAGAAACTCAGTGGGGTGATGCACGTCGTTGCGGTCGCATACGTACGACCCTTCGGCCTCGCCGGCGAGACCGGTGTCACCGGTCGGTGTTAATAATAGGCTACTGAATGAAACAAGAACACGAGCAGGACCATCGATATACTAATCGATGGACAGCAGCGTCTTTCTATTGGAACACCTTTTTTTTTTTGACGCGGGTGAAATCTTCCAAAGATCCCAGGCAGCTGTGGGGCGCGACCGGGGTATGTGGGATTCTTATCCACTAAAACCCCCGCGGCTGTCGCATCGGCACATGAAGAGGGGAGAACCTGGGGCCTCCGTAGGCATCTGCACCAGGGGCCCCCTCAGTGCCTTGCCTTTGAGCCCGCCGCCGGGGACGCATTGTAGTCCCACGAGTGCCAACACGGTGCTCACGGGCACGGTGGTCGCAACCCCGCCGCCGCCCTCCTCGGAGTCGCCGCCGTACTCAATGGACGTCCTAAGGGCCCACACCCCGAACGTCCAGCGACTCCGAAGGTCTATTGGAACACCTACCACCTATATACCTACTGCGATCCCCAAGACCTGCCCAGCGTGGGGATTATGGCAACCCTTCCCTTATAAATTTGTTAGTGTCTGCTGATGATGGAAATCTATCTTCTGTTACAGATACAGAACCAGTTGGCGGTGCGTTAAGGTTCAGTACTGCTGTAAAGGGCTTACAGCATCTCAATCCCTTGGTGCTCTTCAGTGGAGATGTGTTCTCACCGAGCATGCGTAAGTACCTACTAGTCTATTTTTAAAAAGTAGTTATGTCTTTAGAATGGTAGCCAAGTGGTTTAGGGACTAGTATGTAGTACTAGTACTGGAACAACTAATATCACTAGTACTGCTACTACTAGTATTACTACTACCACTAGTACTGCTACTACTAGTACTACAACTACTAGTACTAATATTTTCTTACGTAGCTAGGTAGGGCCGTTGTGCAATGAACCGTCCTGCGTGCAGGTAGGTACCACCGCATTGTCAGTTAAGGCTAGACCGCACTAAGCGACACTTCACGGCAGCGGCGCGACGCGACACTTAGCTACCAAATATTCTTAGAAAGAAAGAAATTGTATGAGGTATAACGCACTACGCAGCAGCGTAACTACGCGCCGCGACACTGCGCGACAAAGTTGACCAACTCATCAAATCTGACGCGCCGTGTCGCGTCGTGTAGTTCCGCTGCCGTTAGTGCGGAATTGAAAGCGACGCGACACTTCACTTTTTTCAAGTTAGAACGTGTTTGGTATGTAGTAAGACATTTGTGTTCAAAATGGCTTTCGACGAATCTTCGTCGTAAATTAATTATATTAGTCAGTCAGTATCTTGAGATAAATGACCAGCAAAATTAACATTACATGAATACTCTAAGGGAAAAAAAACATTTGGAGGGAAATTGGCGAGGAAATGGGAGCATCGAGTGAGTAAACATACATCTTTTTGAGTCCACCTGACTCAAAATAACATTCAAATCAGTTTCTTCCATCTTCCACAGTAATTGCCCAACGACTGACAGACAAAATTTGCTGCAAACTGTCGCGGCACTGCAGTTCAAGTGCGGTATACCTAATGGTGTCGCTATGTGTCGCGTCGCGCCGTTGCCGTGAAGTGTAGCTTAGTGCGGTCTAGCCTTTATTCTGATGACAAGCAGCAGTGTGTGTGTGTGGGCAGTGTGTGTGTGTGTGATTGCTGTTCCGGCGGGAAGGGTCTTATTTTCATCAGTTATAGTAACTGATGAAATTACCGGATACAAGAGACTTAAAAACTAATGTCTTAAGGGCAGGCAACTCGCTGGTGCTTCTCCAGTTGTTGCTAGCGTGTATAGGCTGCGGTGACTGTTTACCATCAGGCGGCACCTTGGTTGTATAATGTTTTTGTTGCAGTGAGCACGTTTACAAAAGGAGAACAAATGGTCCCTGTGCTTAACGAAATAGGAACACATTGCGCCGTGTTTGGGAATCACGATTTTGGTGAGTGAATGTATATAATACAGTGTGTCCCGAAAAGGGTATATCAAGCCAAAAGGTTTGTAAAGTGTTGATAGTGAAGACCTCGAAAAAAATGTCAAATACGGCAAAAACTGATATTTTGAATTAAATAAAAAATGTATTGATATTGTCTTAAGCTCTCAACGGCCAATGGTTCTGATCTGCGCCATCTTAACACGCGGATCGCATAAGCGCGATCACAGAACCGATCGACCGCCGACTGATTAAAACTGTTTTTATGTAACCCTGTGGTGTCGTGCCTACTCCTATGAAACGGATGTTTTATTGATTGCATGCCTGCCTTGTTTAATTAGAAATTCATCAGTTTTCGGTTTAATAACAAACAACATTTTCAGCTCACTGTACTAAGCGTGTTGACTTTTTTAATTATTTTCTTTCATAAATTGATTACTTGTGAGTTACACAATGCGTCATTACCGGCTTGACAACCCATTTCTGGAACACCGTGTATATGTTAATACTAATACCAGCCCTTGTTTATGTCCCACTGCTGGGCACGGGCCTCCCTTCAAGATTAAGGGGCTTAGGCCATAGTCCATGTTAATATGTAATGTTAATATGTATAATGTTAATATATAGAACAATATAATGGTCCTGGCTGATGTTACCACAGCGGCGAATCTTTCACAAGATCAGCCATCTATGCAGAAGATATTATAGTGCACTATCCATGCCTCGCTTCTTTATATTAAAGTTCTGTACATTAAAATACTGTGTATTACCCGTCGGGTGCCGGAGTAGAATTGCATCCCCCGATCTCCTCTCGATGGGAGTCATAAGAGGCGACTAGCGAGAACAAGAAGACGGGAAGCAGCGTCTTTCTTTTGGATTTATCTTCCACCTATACTGCGATCCCCAAGCCGCCTGCCAAGCGTGGGGATTATGACAACCCCTCCCTTCTAAGGGGGAGGCCTTTGTTCAGCAGTGCACGTCTATCGGTTGCAAATGAATGAATTAATATTAAAATATTAATACTTGCCTGACCTCTCTCAAAAATATCTCTGAAAAGACTTTACTTGGGTAAGTAGAGTCTTTTTTTTTTCGTAGGGTTACGAATACTAAGAAATTTGCTTTTTTGCCTACCCTTTCATAAACGTGTTGTTACAGATTTTGGCCTAGAAGTGTTATCAGGGTTAGTGGCTCAGTGCAACTTCCCTTGGCTGATGTCCAATGTTATTGACAATGAGACCGGGCGGCCGCTCGGCGACGGGAAGATCACGCACGCACTCATGTGCAATGGTCACAAGATTGGGCTCATCGGACTTGTGGAACAGGTTTGAATCTTTACCAACCATAGAAATACATAATAATATCAAGTGTTTATTTTATTTTACCAAGGATCGCAAGCAGGATCAAAGCAGTAATTTTCACCCCTCTGTGTTCACTGCTTAGCGTAAGACAGGATCAGTGATCTACCAGTAAACACTCCAAGATGAGATGAACCGAAGGATTTCCGCTAGTGGAGAAACGCTAATTTTCTGTTTTTCCGGAATGCCTTAGGAAGAGAGTAATGAAAATGACAATAGGCATGATGACTGCAACACAATATATATCCAAAGCTTTTGATTGCGTAGATCACGACACGATGGTCAGGAAATTACGCCACTATGGTTTGAGGAACAGAGCTTTAGACCTTCTGACTTCATATTTGAATAATAGAATTCAGAAGGTTGATATAAATGGTAAGAGATCCCCAGGATCTGTGGTTTCCTTAGGCGTCCCTCAAGGTTCAATATTAGGCCCATTTCTGTTTTTAATATACATTAATGATTTACCCTACTTCGTGGGGGATAAACTTAATGTTGTATTGTTCGCGGATGATACCTCCCTTTTATTTAAAGTTAAGCGTAAACTCCATGATTATGACGAAGTGAACAACGTCCTCTCTAAAGTCGTCCACTGGTTCAATATTAACAATTTAAAACTGAATGAGAGCAAAACTAAGTGTATAAAATTTGTAACACCTAATGTAAGACCGGTGGCTACCAATGTGGAAATTAATGGAGCATCGTTGGACCTTGAGGTTTCGACTGTGTTTCTTGGTATAACAATAGACGCTAAGCTACAATGGGGCCCACAAATTGAGAAACTGTCAGGTAGACTAAGTTCCGCGGCTTATGCAGTGAAAAAAATTAGACGCTTAACTGATGTTGAAACCGCTAGAATTGTCTATTTCAGCTATTTCCACAGTATTATGTCTTATGGTATATTACTGTGGGGATCTTCTGCAGAACTTAATGCCATTTTTATTCTGCAGAAAAGAGCTGTGAGAGCCATTTATAATCTGGCTCCTACCGATTCACTTAGAGAAAAATTCAAAGAAATAGATATTCTAACGGTTGTTTCACAATTCATATTTGAAAATTTAGTTTATGTTCAGAAAAATATTGGATCTTTTAAAAAATATAGTGATATTCATGGTGTTAATACCCGGAACAAACACGATCTTGTTTTGCATTCCACGCGTCTCCACAGAACAGGCAAATCTTTTATGGGTCAAAGTATACGCTTCTATAACAAACTGCCACAGGATATCCGAGATCTTCCACTGAATAAATTTAAACCTTTGATAAAAAGCCGATTGTCGAAAAAGGCTTATTATAAAATCTCGGATTACCTAGAGGATAAAGCTGCGTGGGCTTGAACTGCCTGACTCATGCAAGCTTTGAATTTTAAGGCTTACAATTTGTAACACCATATAAAGTGTTGGATAACTGATGGCTGCTGCACTAGTCAATTAATTGATGACATCAATAATATGTTAAAGTGCTTTGTGTCTTGCCTGACGAGGCACTGCTTAACAGCAGACGTTAAATGTTAGACGTGTGCCATTGTGATATTAGATTGGTCATGCTCGCCATCGAAAGGTCTTTGCTTGTGGCGGCTTCGTGTGGCGGGTCACCCCCTTCCCTCCAATATGGTTGAGGGGAGTGATGGCTGCTGCTCGAGTCAACTCGTGCGCGGGTGCTGCTTGGGGGGACTGGTCCGACTACTATCCCTTTGGCTTTTTAGTTTGTTGTACCTACTTTCGTCGTATTTTATTATTTTTTTTCCCTGTATTATTTGATCTTTTGAACGGCAAGACACACTGTCGCTCTGATCTAACTGTAACATGACACACTGTTTAAAAAAAAAAGTGATAAAATGACAAGCCCGCTGAGTTTCTTGCCGGATCTTCTCAGTTGAGGCCGCGTTGTGATCCGGTGGTAGCTTTTAAAAAAAAAAAAAATACATGACCTTTCAAAAGTGCTAGCGTTAAGCCTATTTGAAATAAACTATTTTTGACTTTTGACTTTTGACTTTTTTTGACAATACCAATAAATCTGTGGTTTTAAATATTAGAACAGATTGCACTGATTCCAAAAATGCATCTATCTCATTTTCATAATAATAGAGAGATTTTCGTGATATTTAAGCAAATAAATTACTCAAATACAGCTAATCGCCATTTTGTAATAAACGCTGATCAGAGTGAATGACGTCAATCCGGTGTAAATAAACAACTGTCTAACTGTCATCTCAACATTTTCTTTCTTATAATAGATCCAACCGTTTATTTTCTTTTTGACAGCACCAATAGAACGTAACTGCGTCATGTTACGCAAAAGTTCACTTAAAGTGAACTTTTAAAAGTGAACTTCACTTTAAGTGAACTTTTGCGTAACATGACGCAGTTACGTTCTATTATTGCTGTCAAAAAGAAAATAAACGGTTGGATCTATTATACAATGATTCACTTTTATACCTAGACAGATGTTTATTTACACCGACCGCAGTGACGTCACAATAAGGCGCCATGCACCGGCCATCGTTTTGGAACGAAATTCAAGCTCTATTTTAAAAATTGAAAATATTGCTAACACTTGTAAATTTAATACAAAAATATGATTATTTTCGGCAATAGTAGACCCGTAAGTACATTATAGAGTATTTTTTCAAAATTAGTCATCATGCCTATTTCGAGAGTATACATATAATATGTATGTTTGTATGTATGTGCCTACAGCCTAAACCGCTTGATCGATTTTTACTTATATCTCTTTAGATTCGTCTCAGTTGTGGAAGTGATATAGGCTATATATATTTTTTTAAAGTTGATATGGCGGTCGTCAGTCGCCATTTTGTTTTTTAAATTCCAAAAACATCAATATATCCATATATTATCCCATATTTGATACCCATCAAATGAAAGGTCTTAACGGGACGAGTTGAAATATATATAAGTACATATGTATACGTATTATACATATGTACATATGTATATATATACATACATAATGTAATTTAGGACCATTTTGTTTGTTTGCAGTCGGGCTTTTTATGCCTTTATAACTTTTACTTGTTAATTAAATAAATAGAAGAAAGCTCTGTAATAGAATGACGTGTATGTAAGTAAATATATTTGTATATTTATATCTCTTCGTGATTTTCTAGGAGTGGTTAGACACATTAGCTACAATAAACCCGGAAGAAGTGACCTTTATAGATTTCGTGCAGGCCGGAACTAAACTAGCCTCACAGCTTAAGCAAGAGGTTTGTTCAAATATTACTTTTTATTACTTGAAATGCTGTAATATTAAAAGAGATGTTCCAAAATGTATGGAGCCTGGGCTAGGACTTTGTACACTATACTCTAAAATAGGGAAACACGCATAAAACCGTTTTTAACTATCCATTTACTTTTATTTGGCTTTATCTGCTTGTAAAGCTTAAGAATTTTTACTTAGAATTGCAACACATAACAAAAAACTGGCATGGCGGAAAAGTGTCACTGTCATGTGTCATTTTTATTATCAATGGCGTTATAAGTATTTCTATTACAATACTCTTTGTATTTTTTTTTCTGTTTTCTCATATATCATTTTAATAATTAAAATATCAATCATAATCAATTCACTACATACAATACACGCACACAACCAACTGTGACAAGTGTGACAGCAGCAGTAGCTATTGACAGCTGGCTGGCAGACAGCTTAATTCGACATCTGTGAGTGAGACGCCATGTTGAATATAGATACAAAATAAATGATAATTATAATTAAAATTACAACAATAATAGTAATTTAAACGAAATATTTATATTTTTCCCGGTTTCTGTGGATTTTTCTCGATTTTTTGAGGTGGTGTACATATTCTTAGCCCATATTGCAACAACTCCTTTGCCCGTTGGATGTCCGGCAATAGCACCCACCTATCACCTCCCGCGTTGGGTATCATAAGAGGCTACAATGCGAAAACAAGAAGACGGGCAGCAGCATCTTTCTATTGGATTACCTACCACCTATACTGCGATCCGCAATCGTGGGGATTATGGCATCCCCACCCTTCAAAGGGCCTTTGTTCAGCTGTGGACATCTTTCGACTGATGATGAATATTTAGTAGTTACCTAAGTTATGGTTTTGGCGTTCAGGCTAATAAGTGGTATCTCATTTCTCCAGGGCTGTGAGTATGTGATAGCTTTAACCCACATGCGGACGCCGAATGACATAAAATTGGCGGAAGGATGCACCGACATAGACCTTATATTGGGTGGACATGATCACGATTATGAAGTATTAGAGGTAAGATTGTATCTTCATTTGCTACACTGTCGTATAGGTGTACTTTTCTCTAGCTACGCTAAGTTGCAAGTGATTGGATTGACTCTATCGCCAATTAGCTCTCTCCATAGCTTGTTGTGTGTCTGAGCTTCTCTTAAAGGCCAGCAGTTAAGGACCACGTCTCAGTACCATATGTCATCATTGACAACACACAAATGGTATCAGACACCGGTCTCGCCGACGAGGCCGAAGGGTCGTACGTATGCGACCTCAACGACGTGCATCACCCCACTGAGTTTCTTGCCGGTTCTTCTCAGTGGGGGCGCGTTGTGAACCGGTGGTAAACTCAGCCCTCTCTTAAGCGACAGCCCAAGCCGAGGCCGTGCCTCCCTGAGGTGCCCTTGAGCTCGTCGCTACTTCTGCCGTAAAGGCTAGAGCGCTTCAAGCGCTCGCCTCCTATTGTCTGGTGAAGCTGTAATGGCCATCTGCAGCCAACAGCGTCTATCCAAAAAAAAAACACAAATTTATTTATTTATTTATTTATTTTGGTTCACCATTGGTTGACACAACAATTCATTCACTAATGCTACAAGACATAACATATACTATTATAGTAAGTTTTACAGCTAGAAGTGCAACCTTTTGAAGGTGAACACGACATGCAAACATATTCAAAGCGTTACAAAAAAATAGGTTAAATTAAACTTAATAATAATTAGAAATTAGATACATAAGTACTTTTGTTGCCCCTAAACTAATGGTTAGTATCATGTTTTATAGCAACGTTGATGTACCTCTTAAATGTATTAAAGGAATCGAGATGAATATCACACGGAGAATTAGTACTTACACTATTGTAAAGTCTACACATTCTGGGTATAGGCGAGTTGTAACCTAAGACAGTGCGCCGAAATGGGGGAGCTAGTGGTATCAGTTTGCCTCTAGGATTTCTTAAAGGAACTTTAAAGTTAATTTTTTGAAGTAGATCTGTTGAGTTTATTCTGTTTCGTACTATCTTATATAAAAACATTAAGTCCAACAACCCTTGCCGTTGTGATAGTGAACTAACATTAAAAAACTTTAGCCTACTGCTGTAAGACCTCTTTTTCCTAGCTATACCCAGCGAGAAAGCGAGATGGTATAGAAATCGTTTTTGAATTCTTTCAATTATCAGTGAATGACTAGCATAGTGAGGTCGCCAGACTGTACTACAGTACTCAATCGAGCTAAATGATATACTAACATACTTAAAATAAGTTAAACCAGCCGTATATATTTTTATATCAAACCTCCCTGGCTTCTTTACTGCAGAACTTCACATCCAATCGAAGTTGAAGTTGCTTTCTATGGTCTTCTGATCAGTGGAAATTCATCCCCTCTCGCTAGAATATACCATTTTTCATTTTCAGATAAACAACAAATACATAGTAAAGAGTGGCACAGACTTTAGACAATTCAGTAAGATTAACATCAATTTTTCCGGAGACAGTGCACGAGTTGATATAGCTGAAGTGTCTGTCAGCAGTTCGTATCCTGAAGACCAGGTCCTGAAGGCTAAGGTCGATAAATACTCTGGTGAGTCAATATTTTGAAACTCCTACGTAATAACGACACTAGGACGCTTCACAACCGCAGTGTCAGCTATATTCCTGGTGTATTTTGATCAGTTGCCTGGACAGCAAATAGCCGTTTATTATTGTAAATATTGTTATTTTATCTATTTCAGCAATGGTGGAAGGGAAAATGGACGAAGTTCTGGGCAAGTTCTGCGTGCCTCTTGAAGGTCGGTTCTCTTGCATCAGGCGGCAAGAATGCAACCTCGGCAACTGGGTGTGTGATGTACTGCTCGCTGCGACTGGCGCTGACTTGGTTGTGCTTAACTCGGGCACTTTTAGATCTGATCAGGTATATTGTACTTATTAATATGTTCTGTATTATTTTAATTGGAATAAATCCGGCTCGAAGGACCAATTGGGATTATCTAATTTTTTAGTCAATTTAGTGACGAGACAGGCGAAACGTTCCGCTGATGATTAGCACCCCTCAAGCCCGTGTGGTTCCAAAAGGAACAATGCGCGTGTTCTTTCAGGAACCATACGGGCTTGTAACATATTGTTTAAAAATCCGACTCGAAGGACCATTCGCGATTAGATACTTTTTTATATACAACTTATTTTTTTTTCAATTGGCAGCTGCATTGCACTGCCACTCGTCACTCGAGACATTACAACTATAAAATTTAAGCCAAAAATGTCACTAGCTACAGTGCCATTCACAACGAAAGATCAATATGTAAACAACATTGCTGATTAGTGACAATATCTGGCACTGTACAAGTAAGTCTGATAGCGTAGCTTGCCTTAGACAAGCCCTGTATATAAATAATGTGGGGACCCAAATGAACGGGGCCTGGGGGCCCAGACAATTTATTACGTTAGCTACGCCCCTGTGTACGGCCTACTATATCTACCACCTTTTTTTTGACGCGGGGAAACCTTCAAAAGGTCCCCGGGAGCTGTGGGGCTCGACTGGGATATGTGGTATTCTTACCCACTAACACCCCCGCGGCTGTCGTATCGCCACATGAGAGGGGACCCGGGTCTCCGGTGGGATCTGCACCAGGGACCCCTCAGTGCCTTACCTTTGAGCCCGCCGCCAGGGGGCGCATTGTAGCCCCCCGGTAACCAGTTACGGTGGTCACGGGGACGGGGGTCGCAACCCCGCCGCCATCCTCCTCGGAGTCGCCGCCGTACTCAATGACTATCTACCACCTAGTAGAACCTCAACATTCATGAAGCGGTGCTGGTAAAGGGAAGATCCTCCGAACAAACTAATATTAGGCCGAAAGCTGTTACATGATAATTATAGTCAATTTACCCAAATTATATATGTAAGTACATATTAAGTACTATGAAAATACGAATGTTGAGGACGTATGTTATAAGATACAGTAACTAGCCTATAATTATCTTTAAGACTAGTATTATACGAATGCTATGTACTGTACTGTTTACGTTCCAAAATAAATAAATAAAAAATTAAAAAAAAAGCCAAGGCCAAATCTCGCAACGGTCGATGTTCTATATCTATCACACGTTGCTTCGAAACTACACTAGCGCGTTTCAGAAATATTTGTGGGACGACATCTATAATACAGCGCCATCTAGTAGTTTTTTTGGCGTGTGTTTAGTGGTCAATCTGTTGTCAGAGTTTTC
Organism: Furcula furcula; assembly: GCA_911728495.1. Classification (NCBI taxonomy): domain Eukaryota; kingdom Metazoa; phylum Arthropoda; class Insecta; order Lepidoptera; family Notodontidae; genus Furcula; species Furcula furcula. The sequence goes on along the minus strand of OU452264.1, from coordinate 2,534,814 downwards.
TCGCTGTCCTTAGGCCTCTGACTCAGCTTAACGACTGTTGTCTAGATGCCAATAGCCGGGACCGACTTTTAACGAGTCCTCCGAAGCACGGAGACGCTCAGTTCAAATGCCACTAAACGGTCACCCATCTAAAGACTGACCTTGCCTGACGTTGCTTACCCAACTGATCGTTTACCGAACAGAGTTTACAACTAACTATGAGCGCCTCGCCTCTACTAGTAGTCGCCATGATTGTTGAGCCCTTGTCCCACCTTCATTCCCAGGTACATCCGGCGGGGGAGTTCACGCTTCGTGACCTCTCTACCATTATTCCGATGCGAGACCCACTGATCGTGGTGGAGGCTACAGGGGAAACAGTACTCCAAGTCCTTGAGAACGCAGTCAGCAAATACCCCAGCCTGGAAGGCAGGTTCCCCCAGGTAAGGCTTCCCCCAGGTAAGGCTTCCCCCTTAGAAGGGAGCGGTTATTATAATCCCCCGCGTTTGGCAGGCGGCTTGAGGATCGTAGTAATAAGTGGTAGGTAATAGAAAGACGCGTTTCTTGCGTTCAGAATATTATTATTTAATATCAAAAGAGAACATACACCATTTGTGTGCTGGATTTGAACATAAATTCAATTTAATGAAATAATTAGTATACTCATACGGATTATATCGCGGTTTATTTTTAACCGACTTCAAAAAAGGAGGAGGTTCTCAATTCGTCTGTATATATTTTTTTTTATTTTTTTTCTATGTATGTTCGCGCATAACTCTGGCAATTATGAACCGATTTGAAAAAATCTTTCTTCCATCCATTCTTTAATCCGTTAATTGGGTCCCATAAAAAAATTATTGCTTAGTAATAAGTAGTTCCTGAAAACACAAGAATGGTGACTGCGCACTGAGAGCTGCAAGAAAGCCTATATAGATGACGTTTTAGTCGCTCGGACTCGCTCGGTCGGACAAAAATAGTCACAACTCTGGTAAATATTTACCAATTTCAATGATTCTTTTTTTATTCGAAAGAAGAAACCACTGTATTGAATCTGTATGAATTTTATTACAACCGGATAAGAACTTCCTGGAGGACCATGAACGATGTGGAGGAATTTATCTGGTAAAAACCATAAAACTGATGTTCTCCGTTACATTGCTCTGACAATTATGAACCGATTTCGATGATTCTTCTTTTATTCGAGAGAGTAAACTACTATGATGTTTCCATGCAAATTTCATTACGACCGGATATTTTTTTCTGAAGAAACATGAATTATGTAAAACTATGTAGACGATAATGTGATCATAACCTACCTAGATAATTTTACGGTTTTCGATGGTTCAATCTTTATATATGAAAACTAGCAGTACCCGCGGCTTTGCCCGCAGCCTGTATTTTTGATGAGCTCAAGCAATGTTAACGTCATTGCCAAGCAAGCAAGTGGTACACCGTAAGACGCTCGTTTAAACCTCACCTTGGGGTGAGCCAAGGCCTTGGCTTGATTCAACTTAAGCCATTTATTTATTTATTTATTTATTCTTTATGCACAAAACAGTACATAGGCGGACTTAATGCCAGAGGCATTCTCTACCAGTCTACCTTAGGGTGATGCAGAGACAAATCGTGGTAGGTGCAAACAAAACAAGTGAAACTAAATAATCATAGATAAATATTTTAAAACTATAATTTAACTTACAATAATTAATATAATACTAATACTTATATATTAGAAAATAAAATATACTAATATATATTTTAATATATATATTATATACATAATTATCTTCGAGAAGAATCTGCCATTTTACTGCGCAAGTATTCCTGTAACTTTGTTTTAAATGTATAACGTGTTGTAGCCATCCTAAGTTCTAGAGGGAGCGCATTCCAGAGGAATGCCATTCCTTTTTTTAACGTGGAGAAATCCCAAGGGTTGCCCATACCATCACGGGAGTGACAGTGTGGGTTCAGTATGACTCCTACTGACTCAAACCCTTCGTGTCCAAATTCAGCTATGTTGATGGGCACCGGAAACGTGTCTATCTATATACAATTTCGAGTCCCACCAGCGGCTGGCCAGCTCATCATCTTCCGTGGGTGTAAGTAAAGCCCACGGACCTGCCTGTCGCTATAAAAGGCCCGCAGAATCTCATCAGGTGGCATGCCGGAATACTTTAGCACGCCATATTAGCGAGAGTGTAATATAGTGGTGCACAGGCAGCAGTTCCCCCTCGTTCCTGCTTTCTGCACATTCTCGATACGGGGGCATAAGATTAGCTTTGGTCCGCCTTTTGCCCTTCAGAGACGCGGAACGTTCGGGGTGTGGGCCCCAGGACGTCCATTGAGTACGGCGGCGACTCCGAGGCGGAAGGCGGCGGGGTTGCGTCCCTCGTCCTCCTGAGCACCGTGACAGGTTCTCGGGGGCTACAATGGGCCCCGGCGTCGGGCTGGTGCAAGGCAAGGCACTGAGGGGTTACCCTGGAGCAGATCACACCGGAGAGCCCTGGGCCCCTCTCATGTGCCGATGCGACAACAGCGGGGGTTTTAGTGGGTAAGAATCCCATATACACCGGTCGAGCCCTACAGCTCCCGCGAACCTTTTGAAAATTTACCCGCGTAAAAAAATAAAATGGTCCGCCTTCTGCGCCCGGGCCTCTTGCTATGTTCCGAATCCGCTCTGTTACATGAAGTTCGAGCTGCCTTTTTTCCTTCAAAACCTCAAACCTTTAAAGGTCCCTGAGATACTGTGGGGGATCAATCGATGAGATTTGTACAAGGTGCCCCTCAGTACCTTGCCTTTGAGCTTGCTACCGGGGAGCATATTACCCCCGGGTACCTGTCAAAGTGTTCACGGGGACGGGATTCGCAACCTCGCCGCCGTCCTCCGAGTCACCGCCGCCGTACTCGATGAACGTCTAAGGTCCACATCCCAAACATCCAGCGACTCCTAAGAGTAACTGGAGCCATTCGACCCAGTTCGACCGACATGCAGCCTTCAGTGTCTGTCCCTGCAACTTTTTGATTTGAGAACCATACGCTTACAGAAAAATTGGCATGTTCGTAGCCAGTTATTATCACTGTTCGCAAACGATCAGTTGGTTAAGAAACGTCATTCCTTAGATGGGTGACCGTTAAGGTAGCATTTGAACTGAGCATTTTCATGGTTCGGCGGGTACCTAAGTAAAAAGTCAGTCCAAGTTGTCAGCTAGACAGCAGTCGATAAGCCAGGACAGATGCCTAAGGGTAGCTTGAACTTTTAATTAAACTTTGCGCTTGACTCGTGTGTTTCATTTGAAAGGTGAATTAATAAATTGGGATGCTGACCTCTTAAAACACTACAGACTTTTGAAATTTCCTTATGTTCTTGTATACGTTAGCGAAACGTATAACTCATGCTTTTGGGCTCCTCTCTCTTTTTTCATGATCAGTGAAGTTAATAAGTAACATACCTATGTATGTAGATAAAAACCCACTCCTAACTTTCTCGACCACTTCTCTTCTTCAACTTTGACTAAGGTTAGCCATCCGAACGACGATACTTGGATTCATCATATGATGTCCACGGTAAAGAGTCTAATACTGTGCATATCATATGACTACTGCCTATGTCTATACTATAGACATTGGCAGTAGGTATATAATCTGCAACGTATTCTGTTTAGACTGAGTATAACGCAGAGGGCCTTAGACCATTTGAACTGGACACGTCATTGTCACGTTCTTGTAACAGATAGAACCCCAGTAGCGTCGACTGACACGCGTATGGCGATAATAATGCTGTGCTGCGGCACTATGGTGCTCACGTTGACAGGGAAAACTATGAACTGAAGTGCGCGGAAAGAGCCTCTTCAAATGGCAAAATATTATATTCAGTTTAACGGGCGCAACCTGGCCAACAATCTAAGATATTTTGGTGATTGACCATTCCTTTCACTAAGACATGCAATTGACCGTGGCGCTTTCGATCATAACTGAGTTAAGCTTCACACTCGCCACTGTTACCAAGGAATCGATAAGTAGGTACACAGTGTGTACTGCTTAGCAAAACAGAAGGTGCTTGTCCTTGTGAGGAGATGTTACAGGCGCAAGCTTCACTGTAGCGTTCCCAATCGATTATAACTTACAATTTCCTTACTTGGTTACTTACTTTCTTTAAAACGAGATGCAGCAGTGGGAACTCATATTTTATAATCTAACTGAGACTATTCAAAAAATGAACATTTTAATTTATTTTATTAAAAATTGAAAGCAATACCTATCGATTTAAGTTGTAGAAGTACCTCGTAATGTACCGATATGTCGTAATAGTACTATGAAAAGTAAAATAAAAAGGAAAAAAAAGAAGAGTTCATCCGGGATCGAACCCGGAAACACAAAAATGTCGGAAGACCGTTCAACCGCTACGCTGTATCAGCCGTTAGGATACATTTCGAAATTCCCTTCCTTATGTAGCATTATAGATAGTTACTGCTTAGCTCCTTATGTTAATATAACGTAATGATTTTAATTTTGGAGTTTAAATCCACAATTATTCTGTTATATTGTAACATTACTCTAGTTTTTTTACAATTTCGCGGAAAAATTACGATGAAGAAGTGCTTATTACAATATTGCTCATTCCCTGTAACAAATAGCTTGATATTACTTATATTTAAGTCTGATCAGGTCTATAGTAAACATGTCCGTTAAATATCAACTAAATCTGTTGAACAGTATGTGCACAAATCTTCAACACAAAGTAATTTCACGGCAAATTTTAGTAGAAAAAGTACATATTTCGACACTGCTCATTCCCCGTAACAAATAGCGAGATAATTTATATCCTATAATTTTTCTAGGTTATCAATAAATATTTTTGCCAAATAGCAACTAAATCTGTTCAGCGGTTTTGACGTCAAGTCTACACAAAGCCACAGACATACAGACAGACAAAAATTCTAAAAATCATATATTCGGAATCAGTATCGTTCCTAGAACACGTAGCAATAAAAATTTTCAAAAAATATTCAATGTACAGTTTTTACTTTTCTACGATTTTATTATATGTATAGATTACTCTAGTTTTTTTACAATTTCGCGGAAAAATTACGATGAAGAAGTGCTTATTACAATATTGCTCATTCCCTGTAACAAATAGCTTGATATTACTTATATTTAAGTCTGATCAGGTCTATAGTAAACATGTCCGTTAAATATCAACTAAATCTGTTGAACAGTATGTGCACAAATCTTCAACACAAAGTAATTTCACGGCAAATTTTAGTAGAAAAAGTACATATTTCGACACTGCTCATTCCCCGTAACAAATAGCGAGATAATTTATATCCTATAATTTTTCTAGGTTATCAATAAATATTTTTGCCAAATCGCAACTAAATCTGTTCAGCGGTTTTGACGTCAAGTCTACACAAAGCCACAGACATACAGACAGACAAAAATTCTAAAAATCATATATTCGGAATCAGTATCGTTCCTAGAACACGTAGCAATAAAAATTTTCAAAAAATATTCAATGTACAGTTTTTACTTTTCTACGATTTTATTATATGTATAGATATCACTATTTAAATATTATTGAAGTTGGTGCCAAATATACACAGCCGGTAAGCTAACACCAACTTCAATAATATTTAAATTATTTTATACTTTTCAGTGATATTGAAGTCGGTTCAATTTTTAAAAAAAAAGATTTTATAGTTTTTATTTTCCCGGAAAAAAATAAATCCATTATTATTAAATTAAAATTAAATCGGAAAATATTAATTAGGGGGAAATTAAAACCTAAAATACATACATACATATATTCACGCCTTTTCCCCGTAGGGGTAGGCAGAGCCCCTGGGCCGCTTTTCGCCCCCATGAGAAACGAGACGTGATGGGTGGCGAACCACATCGCCGCCATTTTGGTTAGTTAAATTATTTTATGATTAACCATTGCGTTTTCACGAATAACGAGGGAAAGGGTAGGATAGGTGGTGTAAAAAGGAAATAGGAAATGTAGGATATTATCACCCAGGAGGGCAAGGGATGGGACAGTAATACCTAGGGAAGCCGGGGTCGCATACCCGTATACTATACCACAACTACCGGACAGGTAAGTTGGGATGAGTATCCCTGACTTAAACCTAAAATAAACCGCGATATAATCTGTAAGAGGAAATTAATTACAATGTGTAGTATTCGCGTAAATAAAAGAGAACATTAATGATTTAAAGTACACTTCAAGAGCTTTAATATGACATATAATTCACCACTGTTGAACAAGTGGGCTTAAAATGACGCACGGTTCTTTGACCAGGTCGCTGGAGTATCCTTCGCCTTCGACCCTTCGAAGCCAGCTGGCAGCAGGGTTATGGAGCAAGTAGTCAAGATAGGAGACGAATACCTTCAAAGAGATCAGTCATACAGGCTTGCTGTGAAGCAGTACTTGCGGAATGGGAACGACGGCTTCACGATGCTGCCAAAGTGTAAGATACTGGTAAGTTCTACTTAGTCCAGTCCCCCTAGACAATGTAACATTCTACAAGCGCTATCGCTAATAGAAAGTTTAAAATTGTATGAGAATGACATAAGTCATCGAAAAATCACGTGACATATTGTAGGGAATTGACACCATTAGCGAATGAAGAAATAGATTCGCTATGAAGCGATTGCATCTTGTCTAGGCCCTCTGGTAGGTACTAACGCAACCGCAGTGTCTAAACTGAAGGATACTGTAGCTGTAAATAGCACTTAATAAGTAATATCTCCGGTAAGTGGACATACGTGTTGCTTACATTTAGGCAATCCAGATACAACTCTACTTTAAAAAAAAATGTACGAAGGCTGTTTGGTATGAACAAACTACCCCACAGAGAATCTTTTAATAACCAGTAATTTCCTACTGCTGGGAATGGAACCTAAGCATCACATCCTCTAGGTTACCATCACATCCTTTAGGCTATCATCGCAGATGCGATGTGATTGTAGCCTAGTAGATACTAGGCTACAATCACATCTACTAGGCTACTATCACATCCACTAGGCTACCATCATATCTACTCGGCTACAATTGCTTCCACTAGGCTACCATCACATCCACTAGGCTACCATCACATCCACTAGGCTACCATCACATCCATTAGGCTACCAACATATCTACTAGCCTACAACCGCATCCACTAGGCTACCAACATATCTACTAGGCTACAAGCGCATCCACTAGGCTACCATCACATCCATTAGGCTACCAACATATCTACTAGGCTACAACCGCTTCCACTAGGCTACCAACATATCTACTAGGCTACAAGCGCATCCACTAGCCTACCATCACACCCACTAGGCTACAAACATATCTACTAGGCTACAACCGCATCCACTAGGCTACCATCACATCCACTAGGCTACCAACATATCTACTTGGCTACAAGCGCATCCACTAGGCTACTATCACATCCACCAGGCTGCCATCGCATCCTAGTGCATGCATCCTATCCACCATCCATCCTATTCTAAACCATACCATCGCATCCTATATTGGATTATTAGGGTTATGGGCCGAAATGAAACGAGGGAATTTAGATATTAATTATTCAATATTATATTATTGATTTGAAATGCAAGGAAGGTTGTACGTCTGAGACTTGTCAACGCACAGTACGAATGCTCAGATACGACTGACACTACTCGCCCAGATCAAACAATTAAATACAAACAAAGATGACTGTATTTACGGAAGATTAATTTTTGCAAGTCATGTTCATATATGCCTACATCCTACTATCGCATTAGAATAGGATACTCTTTATTGTACACCTCTTTATTGAACTTAGAATTAAAACATATAATGTACATATGGTGGTCTTACCGATATAAGATTTTTTTCCAGACATCCATTTTTGCAGGAGGATCGCTATCAGAATATATGGGCAGCTGGTAGTGTACTACAAATATACTAGGCATTACTAGGCTACCATCACATCCACTAAGATACAATCACATCTGCAATGACATCCTCTGGGCTACCATCATTTACTAGACTATATACACATCGCATCTACTAAAGTTATTATCGTATCCACTAGGGACTAGTAGATACGATCGTTGATAATAGCCTAGGGACTAAGCTAATTCCATACCCATTAAGCTGCCATTGTTAGGCTACTATCACGTCAACTAAGCTACCGTCACATCAACTAGGCTAAATTTTACTTTTGCATAAGAGGTTCACCCTTGATTGATAATGTACAGATACCAGAAGACATGTGTCCAGAGATAGGCATGGCGATCCAGAACCATTTCGCAGCCATCAACGTGCGGACTGGCAAGTCGAAACCAAGCAAGCACAGACAATCGCTCGTCACACTTAGCAGGAGGTAAGTGGTGCATCTGTATTATAACTGGGCTAGTCCTGAGTGTAGGGCTGTCTAAGTAGACATCATTTTTCCTCCTTCCCGGGACTTTTTTACTACTAAGGTGGCAAGCAAGCATGCGGCCCGCCTGGTGGTAAGCAGTCACCGCAGCCTAATAGACGCTAGCAACAACAGAACAATCACTAGCGTCTTGCCGTCCCGTAAGGCATGAGATGTTAAGTCTTTGTGTTCGGTAATTTCACCAGCTACAGTGCCCTTCACGGCGGAACACAGCAATGTTTACACACTGGTGCTTGGCGGCAGAATATCTGACACTGCGGTGGCACCTACCTGGACTGTTCCTTGCACAAGGAACCTGCCACCAAGTGAACGTGCTCTAGCGAGGGTCTAGCGGTGGAGAGACTGCCGTAGTCCAAACGGAATGCCTATAGCGTCAATGAAGGCCATCGGGAAGGTTTTAGTGGGTAACAATCCCATATAACCAATCTCCGAGAGTACCTTCGGACATTGGGTACAACCATCAATATACTATACCAACTAGATTAGCTGTCACGAACAAAATGACATCGAAAATGTGGTCGCGGTTACATATACTTACACAACTATACACGTAGCTAGAAATTGTAGAAAATAGTTTTAAATAATTCGGAACGTCGGACTAATAGAAGCCTTCACATGTAGTAATAAAGTCTAATTCTGTATGCAGTAATGTTGGCACATAAAACCTTTACATCGGAGACAAAGAAAAATCAATAAAACCGCCAAAGCTATACGAAAACATTTTTGTTTAAGTCAAAAAAAAAGTAGTTGTTTTGACTTAAACAAAAATGTACTCATTTAAAAGAAAATCTTAACCACTATAAAATAAGGTTCAAAACAGGTGTGTTTCCATTGTGTGTGTACTGACTTACAAACTTATCCGTGCGGGTGGCAAAAATGAGTTTACTATGGTAATGACGTGTAGTTTAACAGTTTCGTATAGACAGTGGCGACACGCCTATCGGCAACATTAATTTTGTCAGTCTCTAGCGGAGAAAATATCAAATAAATAATTTTTATTTCGTATTATAATGTTATCTTACTTATATTTATTACTAGCTGACCCACGCAGCTCCGCCTGCGCTATTTTTACGTTAACTAAACTTTGAATAATAGACATTCGCATCGAATACATAACCTCATTTTTTATAGTCGGTTAAAAACTGAGACCCACTTTTTACTTGCTCTCCGAAGCACGGACCCGTTTAGTTCAAATGGCGTTAAACGATCACCCATCAATTTAATGACCTTACCTAACGTTGCTTAACCCGATCGATTACAAAACCTTGATAACAACTCTCTATGAGTGTTCCCTTACTAATATTTATTATATTTTATAGAAAAAATGATAAAATCGGACCAAGCGTATAACCAAGTACCCGTTTTGACTTTAATCCCCTCTCCCAAAAGAACCGTGCTAGATTACGGGATAAAAAGTATCCTATGTCCTACCTCGTAGTAAGATCTCAAATCATGCCAAGTTTCATTTGAATCCATTCAGTAGTTTCGGCGTGATGCTCAGCCGTGATACAGACAGACAGACAGACAGACAGACAGACAGACAGACAAAAATTTAAAAAATTACATTTTCGGCCTCAGTATCGGTTATAGAATGCCCTCCAAATATAATTTTCAAAATATCTTCAATGTACAGAATTGGACCTGTTACAGTTTTATTATAAGTATAGATATAGATTTAAACTAGTAGTAATAAGAACACGAAACGAAAAAAAAATTCTCCATCTGCAATTTTAGTATTACGATAAGTATTATATTATTTGGACAGTTTATAAACGCGCAATAAGGAATTTCGATACATCCTGTTGTCGGCTCGTACTAATTTGAAATAGAGCGACAGCCGTCTCCGTAGCTCTATTTTCGTGACCACTTTTCGGGTCGTGACAGCTAATCTAGTTGGTATAGTATATCGATGGGTACAAGTGTCTGGGTGTCATTTATCTATCTTCTATACTATAATAAAACTCAAAGAGCACTTTTTCTGTACATTGAATATTTTTCCAAAATTTCTATGTGTATAAAGTATATTTAATGCCGCTGATATCATGATTGACGAGGATATATAGAACGAGAGGAGGGTGCAAGAGAGGAGAAAGAGGGAGAGGGGATTCGAGGAGGGGGTGATGGGGTGAGGGATCGGGGGAGTTAGGTGGAGTAATGGGGGAGGGAGAAGGATCAAGTTCGTAGAAGAGAGAGGGGATGAGGGTTCAGAGAGGGGACAACAGGGAGAGGAAGTGGGGGAGTGTGACGGAAACCGAAGCGGGAGGGGAAAGAGAGAGGAGAGAAAGAGCTTATAATTAGATTTTTTTTTATAAGAGAGAGAGATATGGAGAGAGATAAATCTAGGGAGGAGGGAGAAAATGGGTGCAAAATGTAATAAAAGCGCGGGCGGAGCTACGCGGGTCAGCTAGTTTAAGTATATATTTACAAAAAAAAATGTATTTAAGTATTAGTATCTGTTGTCTGGTTTCCATAGTACAGGCTCTGCTTAGTTTGGGATCAGATGACCGTGTGTGGATTGTCCCAAGATATTATTATTATTATTATTTTAAAAGTTTCCTCCCCGTCAGCAAAAAAAAGTAGACAACCTTCGGAGTCGCTGGACATTCGGGGTGTGGGTCCCAAGACGTCCATTGAGTACGGTGGTGACTCCGAGGTGGATGGCGGCGGGGTTCTGACCCCCGTTCCCGTGAGCACCGTGACGGGTTCCCGGGGGCTACAATGCGCCCCCCGGTGATAATCTCGAAGGTAACTGAGGGGTTTCTGGTGCAGATCCCACCGAAAAGCCCGGACCGGGGTTTTTAGTGGGTAAGAATCCCACATACCCCAGTTACTCCCGTACAGGGTGCTGGGGAGGGTCGTGTTCTGTGTGTTGTTGAACTCTCACCATAGAAGTTCTCTGTTCAGGCACAGTTTAGTCAAGATGTTGGATGGGAGCGAGCTGGACGGCCCGCCTCCACTCCGCAGAGCATCCTCAGCTGCCGTGGAGCCCGCGTCACATAGCGGACATCACAGGTATTTCACTCATTATTATTTTTATACAACCTTCGCCTGATGGTCGCGCGGCACGCCGGCCTATAGACAGCTGCTGTACACTGGCGCTCGTCACACGAGACATAAGTTATTGAGTCTCCTGAGCCTGGTTATATTGCCAAGGTGGCTCGTATATCGGCGGCACAGCGTTAGCGGCTACATTTATCGCTTGTATTTTAGAGACGGTAGATGCTAAAGGGTACCTTTGGGGTGGGTACCCGGTGGGTGTCCGGTTAGACCCATCTGTTCGGAACGTATCCAAACATTAGTTTAGTTATCTATGTTTTGTACGTATTTCCGTTTCTGAATTATAAATGGTTTTTTTTTTTCATTAAAAGTAACCTTAGAGAACGCATTCGTGTATTCATTTTCTACTCATAAAGTCTAATTAATTTAAATTGCCGTTTTCGTACATGGTCCTTCGAGCCGGATTCCCGTTGGGTGTGCGTAAGAGGCGACTAAGGGAAAACAAGAAGACGGGCAGCAGCGTCTTTCTATTGGATTACCTACCACCTATACTGCAATCCACAAGACGCCTGCCAAGCGTGGGGATTCTCAAACTCAAAAATAGTTTATTTCAAATAGGCTTAACGCTAGCACTTTTGAAAGGTCATGTTCAATTTTTATAGATCTCTTGACTCCTGAACTTCAGTGTGCGTATCATCTTTATGCTGATGATTTACAATTGTACTCACAAGTGGATGTTGATAGCGTCTCTGACGCTGATTGCATCTAAATTAAACGTTGATTTAGTTGCTATTAAAAAATGGTCTGATAAATTTGGTGTGTCAGTTAATCCTGTAAAATGTCAAGCTATCATTGTAGGTTGTAGGTAGTTCACGAAATTTCCGAAAAGTTAACGATTCATCTCTGCCTGCCCTGCAGTTTAACGGTGCTGTCATCCCCTTTAGTTCTAGTGTCAGAGACCTTGGATTGTATATTGATAACACACTCAATTAGCAAACTCAAATTAAGAATAAATATAAATGGTTATTTAAAAAAAAAAAGCTACCACCGGATCACAACGCGGCCTCAACTGAGAAGATCCGACAAGAAACTCAGCGGGCTTGTCATTTTTTCACTTTTTTTTAAACAGTGTGTCATGTTACAATTAGATCAGAGCGACAGTGTGTCTTGCCGTTCAAAAGATCAAATAAGACAAAAAAAATACGACGAAAGTACAACAAACTAAAAAGCCAAAGGGATAGTAGTCGCACCAGTCCAAGCAGCACCCGCGCACGAGTTGACACGAGCAGCAGCCATCCAGATTCCAGATAATAGCAACGCCTCCCTTCTAAGGGACAGGCCTTTGTTCAGCGGTGGACATCATTCAACTGATAACTTGTAACTACTGTTTCCAGATTAACACGACGCGCGTCATTGGACGATCTTGAACAGCAGTCGTGTGAACTGGCGCCTAAGATTGAAAACAGAATTATAGTTCTCGATAAACCTGAGGTAAGATATACATAAAAGTACCTTTTTTTTATTCCTCAATCTTGAGTACGGCGGCGACTCCGAGGAGCACGGCTGCGGGGTTGCGACCCCCGTCCCCCCGTGAGCACCGTGACTGGTTCCCCCGGGGTGCTACAATGCGACCCCGGCGGCGGGCTCGAAGGCAAGGCACTGAGAGATATCTACCTGGTACAGACCAGATCATCAGTTCCATTATCTTAGTCAAAAATTGTATAATCAAATAAATAAAATACTCCGAATACACAAACTTAATTTGTACAATTGTAAGAACATAATCAGTAAATGGCTAATGGAGCTAAATTACCATGACACGGAAAACCTACTTCTTTCTCAAATTTAAGTCCCCTTCTGTACATAAATCAACCCACATACTGCATAAAATAGCTACGTACATGCAATCTACGTTGTTTACACACACACGCACTCACACACACCCACCACACACGCGTATGGTACATACAAACACACATACATCCACTCACACTCTTTTTATTTTTAGTTTATTTTCTTATACTTACTTTACTTATTTTTATTTAATTCTTGAGCATTCTAATTTAACAGGAAGTTGACAGCACTGTCCGGCGCTCATCTTTTTACGGGATTAATACTTTTGTACCATTAGGAGGAAAATCTGACTCCCAAGTCACAGGTTATACCTAGTTTGGGAGCCAGGGGACCCATTATTATGTACGGCCACTTGTATCTTGACGTCTTTTCAAATGTTATCTATGTCATGTAACTTTTTGTGATAAATAAAGATTATTATAGATTAAAGATTATTATATAGATTAATAAATATCGGCGCTCCCCGCCGCCGTCTCCGCGAATTTAAAGATCCCAACGGAGAACCAACGTCCTTGGCTGAAACGACAGTCGTGGGGGTTTTAGTAGGTGGAAATCCTCTAGTCCCATCTCATACCCTGGTTGCCTGCGGAATGTCACCCACCCATCTTCTCCCGTTAGGTTTCGTAGGAGGCGACTAAAGGTATACAAGACCTACCACCTATACTGCTATCCGCAAAACGCCTGCCGAGCTTGGATATATGGCAACCCCTCCCATCTATGGGGGAAGCCTTTGTTCAGCTGTGGACGTCTATAGGCTGCTGATGGTAATGATGATTACCCTGATTGACCCCCCCACAGGGTCCCGGGGACCTATTAAAAGCAAGCAAGAAAAAAAATCTAAAAACATCAATATAATATTTAAACTAGATTTACTGCCGAACCTACAAACGTCAATTAATATTAATTATCATTAACCCATTTTTTGAAATCGGATTATTTCTTTAATCAAAGCCCATTAATACTTAATACGCCGATAGTGATAGTAAAGATATCAATTATCTCGTGTTCCATAATCGAAATCAATCATAAATGGCTTCGACAGTCGAAATAAATAGATTTCAAAAAGTGACTTAATTAGAATTAAAGTTAATTGGTGTTTGTGAGTGCGGCAGTAAGTGCCCTAAAATTGGTCACAGAAATAAAGCTACCAAGACGGTTGTGTCACTATTTCAAATTAGTCCGAGCTCACCACAGCTAGCATTGCGCAATTAAAAACTTTAGACTTTATTACTATTTGTGTAAAGCTTCTAATAGTCCGACGTTGCGAATTATTTAAAACTATTTCCTACAATAGGCATGATGACTAATTTTGAAAAAAATATTTTATAGTGTACTTACGGGTATACTATTGCCGAAAATAAGCATATTTTTGTATAAAATTTACAATTAATAGCAATATTTTCAATTTTTAACATAGAATTTGTATTTCTTTCCAAAACAAAGGCTTGCATGGCGCCATTTTGTGACGTCAGCACAGTATAAATATGTAACTGTCAGTTGGTATAAAAGTGATTTCTAATGAAGATAAAAAGTTGGGATGACAGTTTGACAATTGTTTGTTTATACTGGGAATACTGGGATGATGTCACTCACTCTGATCGGTGTTTATTACAAAATGGCGATAAGCTGTATTTTAGTAATTTATTTATTTAAAACTCACGAAAATCTCTCTATTAATATGAAAATGAGATTAATTTTTGGAATCAGTGCAATCTGTTCTACTATTCAAAATCACAGATTCATTAGTATTGTGTTGCAGTCATCATGCCTATTGCTAGCTACGTGTATAATAGGCATGATGACTGCAACACAATACCAATAAATCTGTGGTTTTAAATATTAGAACAGATTGCACTGATTCCAAAAATGCATCTCATTTTCATAATAATAGAGAGATTTTCGTGATATTTAAGCAAATACATTACTTAAATACAGCTAATCGCCATTTTGTAATAAACGCTGATCAGAGTGAATGACGTCAATCCGGTGTAAATAAACAACTGTCTAACTGTCATCTCAACTTTTTTTTTTCATACAATGATTCACTTTTATACCTACAGACAGATGTTTATTCACACCGTAGTGACGTCACAAAATGGCGCCACGCGCCAGCCTTCGTTTTGGATCGAAATTCAAATTCTATTTTAAAAATTGAAAATATTGCTATTAATTGTAAATTTAATACAAAAATATGATCATTTTCGGCAATAGTAGACGCGTAAGTACACTATAGAGTATTTTTTCAAAATTAGTCATCATGCCTATTGCGTAAGTTTAAATAACCGCGACCCACATTTATGACGTCATTTTGTTAGTGAATGTTTAAATATTGTATGGACGGCTAAAAATAATTATATTTCTTTGCAGAAACTGCAGGAACTCTTAGCTGACCGCACCCGCTGGGAATCGGACGCGGTAATTAAGGAAGTGGACGATGAGAGTTCACCTTAAAACGAACTGTACCCATTCTATGGGTGCTTCGTATGGTACCGACACTTCACACGACATTAGCCCAGTATTAATGTATTATAACACAACTTGATCCATAATTAATTAAAACTAAATATTTACAGTTTATTTACAAACATGTACACCTAAACTAGGTAAAAACTTCCTCAAAGTTGTCGCACTGGGAGGGAAGGGTACCTAAAAGACTGGCGGCATTACCCCTTTGTATGGCCAAGCTTGAACGTTGGCAGAAAAAGCTACCAGCCCGGCGGTCTCCTGAGACTTCGATAAGTTTGGATGAAATTTCTTTCACCAAACCGAGCGTCTCATGAGACCAAGGCCCCATGGTCTCCACTGCAAAAAAAAATACCACAAATTATGTGGAGATAAATATTTGCTTATCTCGATCAAAACCTATAGCTTTTAGTTTAATACTCCCGATATTAGTTCATTATTAATAACTCATCTTGATAATTATCTTGATCCAAAGTCTATAGATTTTAAATGAATACAATTGATATTTTAGCTCAGTAGGAATAACTCGTCTTGATCCAAAACGCTTAAAATGTGCTGTTGTTTTATGCAAAAATAATGTATAACATGTCTTGATCCAAAATCTATAGATTTTGAAATTTTTTTTTTTTTTTTTTTTTTTTTATACTACCAAGGTGGCAAGCAAGCGTACGACCCGCCTGATGGTAAGCAGACACCGTAGCCTATAGACGCTAGCAACACCAGAAGAATCACTAGCGCGTTGCCAACCCTTAAGACATTAGATGTTAAGTCTTTGTGTCCTGTAATTTCACCAGCTACAGTGCCCTTCACGCCGGAACACAGCAATGCTTACACACTGCTGCTTGGCGGCAGAATATCTGACACTGCGGTGGTACCTACCTGGACGGTTCCTTGCACAAGGAACCTACCACCTAGTAGGAAATTTGAAATTTGAAATTAAATCCTCCATAGAAACTTTACAATGGGAATCGTAACCAAGTTTGATTCAAAAAATCTTTAGATATTCAATCAAATCAATCAAACTCTCATTCATATTTGATTTGGCAATTAGACGTATCTATTTTTAACCTTGCCTTGATCCAATATCTTGAGTTTCTGGACCAATTTTCTGTCAGATTAAATGTTTTCCTGTAAAAATAACATCGCATATAACTACTAAATTCCTGACAGTACATCTTAAATGACTGCTTAGCGACATAATATCAGACACTGCGGTGGTACCTGCCTGGACAATGTAACTAGCCTCTAGCCAATTTCATTTTGAAATAAACAGAGATCCAATCACAGTGGTGCCATCTACAATTCTTATATACAATTTGGATAATCCGTCTAACTGAATTTTTACAATATTAATTTATTTGTTACAATAGAACTAAATATTTGAACCTAGTTTATATAGAAACTAAAGACAAAAAAAAATAATTTATACGAATGATATTTTTAACAAAATTACTAGCGCATATGTTATATTCATAGTTCATTATACATAAATCTACCTCATATTAGTATGAGTATTGTTTAAGAGCCATAGCATCGACGATTTGGCTGATTTTATGGTACATTGCTATGGTTATTAGTTGGCTAATACAGGGTTATTTTAAAAAATAAGTGGTGATAGGTATAAAGATAACTTCTTTACATCTTACTGAACATTTGTTATACATTATTGAAAAATCCTCTACACGGGCGCAAAAGACGTATTGTTTTTTGCAACCGATAAAAAACAATATGTATATATGACGGGCCCCATGGTCTGGTAGTAGCCAAGCAGTGGCAGAACTCTTATTCAGGAGCTACCAGCTATAATAGCTGGTGGTGGTAATATTAAAGTAACATTACTTTTACAGTGGCAAAGAGACGCAGATATTCGTAGTTTATAGCACTGTTCCTTCTCTCGCTAAAATAAGATCATTGGTAAGTAGACCCCCCAGTGCGTTGTAAAGAATCGACCCCTTTTCTTAAGCAGATCACCAGTATCTTTAAATAACCCTGTATAAGTGTCTTAAGGTACATAGGAAAATATTTTTAATGTATATTTCTAACGCTTATTAGTTTAAGCTGAGTGATTATTTCAGGCTTTACTCGTGTCTTCATTCTATACAGTGTGGTAAAAAAGTTGTTAAATTTTAAAGGGGCAAAATATATTTTTATCATAATATATTTCTCATTAAAAACAAAAGTGTGAATTATGTGATGCACTAGTGTGATCTGTGGGCGTTTTTTTTTTTATTTTTGACGCGGGGGAAATCTTCCAAAGATCATGGGAGCTGTGGGGCTCGACCGGCTAGAGGGGCTGATAGGTAAGTTTCAAGAATAAATTAAATTCGGGACTAGTTCAACGTTTTCTTGAGTTGAATACCTACTTACGCCGTTTTACATTTTGACAGTTGTTAAAACTCATCTATGTTTTTTTTGTGACTTTCGCAAACTGTTGAAACAAATTTGTTCATTACACTCATCGATATAATATATAAACTAGATTTGGTGTCACGGTTCAAAAAGTGGTAGCGAGAAATAGCGCCCTTGTGTCGCTATTTCTTTACAAGCCTGACAAATTTATTTTTGCCGATAAGAGTGTCGCTACTGTCTATATGAAACTGTCAAACTACAAGTCATTATCATTTTAAAATCGTTAGTTCACGTTTCCGCCACCAGCACAGATAAGTTTGCAACCTCCGCGACCACATCTTAGATGTCATTTCATTCGTGAATGTTTATCTAGTTTATATATTATATCGATGATTACAATAAACAGTTCAAGCTCCGTTCTTCAAAGTACAAGATTGTTCTACACGCTGTATTATCTGTCTTCCTTTTTTACTTTTTTTTTCCATTTATACTTACTAATAAAAATCTAGTTATACTGTAAGGCATGGCTACAGCGGCCTAACGCGCGCCATAACATCGGCTGCGACACCGTTCTTCGTCATTAGAATCAAAGCAATAATATCTTCTTATCTATTATAAGTGTTATTAATCTTTAAAAATAAATATATGTTATACATTGGGTGCCCATGACAATGGAACACCTGTTTAAAATCGGTTACCAATCGGTCCAAAAATTATCAATTGGACTAAAGGTTACCAAAATGGTCCAAAGGATACCAATTGGTCCGAACATGACAAATTGGTCCAAAGGATACCAATTGGTCCAATGATAAATTGTTCCGAAGAATACCATTTGGTCCAAAGATGACCAAATGGTAACATTTGACAAGTGATTAATCATGTGCAGAAATACAGTGCTAGCAATCTCATGTCACATATCATTAAAATTTGCTTACTATGTGTGTATTAAAATGCAGATATGTATGTACGAAAGTATTTATTTCTTTATTATAAATTAATGTAATTAATTAAAAATATTTAAGGTTAGCCTTAAACGAGACTCATTAATATCCCGCGTGTATGGTCGGCCTATATTTAAGGGCACAACCTTTTTGTCTTAGAATAACCAAATAATTTAACTACGTAATATATTTCGCCTTTGTTAAGGCATACCTTAATTGAGGTTAGAACATTTTTGTGCCTCGTACTAATGAGGGTAGTTGCTGAGCTTACTCTAAATGACAGCAATGTAGTTGCAAGCTAGCTTGGTTTGTAGTGTAGTAGGTATAATATTATTAAGCACCATAAAAATAATACATGAATCGAAATCAACGTGCAAGTTATGCTTTTAATACAAAACTCGATTCTCTAGTTTATAATAGAATGATTAAGAACGCGAAATTTCACACGTGTGTAATCTCACTAAAGCACGTATATGTATGCAAAAAGAAAATAGCTACGTCCTGGTCATTTTACGCGGAATTCCCGTAGCATGTTACGATTTGGGCGAAATCTGTTGAAACGTTTCTTACTTCTAATTTTGGGTAAACCTTTAGTTTAGGAGGCGGTGAACAAACATGTTAACTTTTTTTATAAGAAGCTTTTTTTAAAGTTGCCAGATATAAAAATACAAATAGATAGATATAAAATACTATACTTTTATAGATCTGGCAACTTTATTACTGCAAACGTGATACTGTAAATAAATAACTCAGTGTCGCTCTATTCCTGTGGCGACCTCTATGTACAGTTTTTAAAAACAGGTTCTTATGTTTTATGAAAATCTCTTCAGCCCATCTATAGCGAGATTTTTTTACATCAGTTTTTATTTTGCGATTTTCTAAGAATTTTGCATAGCTGCCTCTTAGATCATTATTTCATAACCATGGAGTCCATTGTTCAGGATTTTTTACCTGGCTATATATTGTTTTGCTAAATAGTGTTTTGGCATCAAGAAGGCCTTGTTTTCAAGCAATAAGATTGCTTTTCCAATGACGCTTCAATTTCAATGTGTTGTGATAATTGATGTGAAATTAGTTTTTATTTTTTATTTATTTTATATTTTCACGTTTACATGTTACATGTTTTATAATTTTATGGCGTTAAGTTGAAATGACATTAAATTAAAATAACTTATGAATGTAGAATAATACTCACAAAAATAAAACATTTTATTATAATGATAATAAGTATACTGATGTTTTTTTTGCGAATAATGTATAGCTGAATAGTTTTGTAAAAAGCACGTAAGTCATAGTACAATATTACTAAAAACGTTAAATATTTAATTTTAAAACGTAACCGTTATAAATGGAACTTTATTTTATAATAATTATGATTAATGAAAAAATGTTTATTTTCTTATACTGTTTTGATCAATAGACATTTAAGCCCAATTATTTGGGATTACCAATGACATAATTTTGAAAATAGTACTACGAAATATTTTTTTATTTCAAAGTGAACCAGTAATTTGTGACGTCACAATAATTTCTTAATATAGAACAACCTTTTGTTTGCAAATTGGCCAGCCTTGTGACGTCATATTACTGGCGAGCCTAGCAATCGCATAATACCTAAGTAAGTGTTGTGATTATATCTTAGATGAATAGATTAAAAGACACTCCATAGTATTAGTGCTAAGCACTGCGATAGGGATACAGTTGCGGACAGTATTAATTGGCCACTTTAAAAATTTCGAATAGGTTATACCAAGTATTTATCTACCATTCGATCTTTAGACCCATTAAAATGGTTTAAAACACACTAACTAAAAGTGGCCAATTTTGTTTGTCCGCCACTGTATTTCTTCAAGGCTATAAGCTGTATACGCACGCCGTTGTAATGTTCAGTGAATCTACGCTAGTTACAAAATATTGTGATATATTTATGATGTTTATGTTGCTATTACATACATACGTTTTTGATTCATTTTAATTATAAACTTAGTGTGACTATTAATGTATTTTTATTTCATAGAACCATGATTGATAGTTGTCCATTTATCAACCCAGCCTCCTTGGCACAAGCTATAATTATAGGTGGTAGTTCCTTCACTCTCTTCGGAGTCGTTGGATGTTCGGGGTGAGGGCTTTAGGACGTCCATTGTGTACGGCGGCGACTCCGAGGAGGACGGCGGCGGGGTCAGAACCCCGTCCCCGTGAGCACCGTGACTGGTTCCCGGGGGCTACAATTCTTCCCCCGGAGGCTACAATACGCCCTGATGTGCTGATGGGAAAGCCGAGTGGGTAAGAAGCCCACAGGTCCCGAAGACCATGTGAAGGTTAACCCGCGAAAAAAAAAGAAGTTCCTTGTGTTACAGACATCGCTCACCCAACCATAGAATAATATTATTAGATTTCTATTCCTTTGTCTTATTGTTTAAGTTAGTTTAACACGTGGGCGTTTTGTATTTTTTTGTGCCCAACCTTCGAAAGACGTCCTTGCCGAGGGGCCCTCAGCCCGGGCGGCCACACTGAATTTGTACGCGTAGCTCACACGTGCTCTTAAGGAACAGTAAAATAATTATAATCAGTTGAAAACCACATCATCATTTTAATTTTCACCGGCCCCTTCACACTTGACTCTGGCGAGATCCGAACGGAGTGCCGAGGCTTTCTTCAGCAACAACAAGCAATTTGTAGTTATAATATCTGTGGTTTTTAAACTTTGGACCGTGTGAGGGGAGTGATGGCTGCTGCTCGAGTCAACTCGTGCGCGGGTGCTGCTTGGGGGGACTGGTCCGACTACTATCCCTTTGGCCTTTTAGTTTGTTGTAATTTTTGTCGTAATTAATTTTCTTCTTTTCTCCCTTTCTTTATGTTTCGAACGGCAGGACACACTATCGCTAATGTCGATTCATTTGTAACAAAACAATGTTTAAAATAAAGTGAAAAAATGAAAAGCCCGCTGAGTTTCTTGCCGGATCTTCTCAGTTGAGGCCGCGATGTGATCCGGCGGTAGCTTTTAAAAAATGACGATTCAAAAGTGCTAGCGTTAAGCCTATTTGAAATAAAGATTTTTGAGTTTGAGTTTGTGAGTACCTAAAAAAAATACGAGATGCGCTGTAATAGAAAAATAAAATAATGGAAAAATGCTTAAAACAGATAAACATAGAAAGCAAATCCTTAACTAAGTGCAAAATATCCAATCAGCCGGTTCCGAGATAGGTACTACACAACATAAATAAATATACAATTTGCTCGTCTTTAAGGTCTGCATCGCGCATGTTGCGGTGACTGCTTACCATCCGTGCGCCGCGTGCTCTTTTGCTACCTTAGGCCTCATTTACGGAGACGCGGGGCGTGTGGCGGCGCGGCCCGCACTAAATTCAAATGTAGGGCGTTGTATGAGTGCGTTTACGGAGAAGCGATTTTATCGCATCGCCACGACTCACGCGGCGTTCATCGCGGCGGCGCACGCAGCGGCGACTCTCGATGAAGCGAAGCCTGTAGCGGAACCTTCTGCCAGTCTATTTGGTTATCGTGCAACACAGACGTAGTCACCGTCGCAATGGAGTATGATATGATCGATTTTCTTTTAGAAAAAAATTGTATATTAAAAAGTGAGTTGCGCCTCCGTTGCACGCCACTCTTCCCGCCCCGCGTCTCTATAAACAACATCGTATATTGTTATAAGTCCGTGTTTACGCGTGCGATGTTACGCGCCGCCCCTACGTAAACAATAAAAACGTCCGACGCGCCGCGAGACGCCACGCCACACGCGACGCGCCACGCCCCGCGTCTCCGTAAATGAGGCCTTAGTGGTATAAAGAAAAACATGTTCCCACATAGTTAACCGAGGGTAGTGGGTTCGAATCCCACGGAGAGCGACCACTTTATTTATTGTTCCTTACTGGGTATAACAATTATGTCATCCCCAGGGGGTCTAGTATGAAGTCTGATAATTTATGAGCTCTATCGAACTGTCAGTTTTTTCCCGTACATTTTACTAATTTATGATAGTTGCGCTAGGGGGCGCTGGTGTAAAATGTCTGGAGAAAACTGATAGTTTGATCGAGCTCGTAAACTATAGAACTGGTACTAGACCCCCAGATTTCGTTAGGCTCAATTCATACCAAGATGGCAGCAGCGCGGCGCGCACTTTCACTGTGAAAGAATTTTAAACTTTATGTACAATACGTAAAAGACCAGTATCGCATGAACAGCTGCAAAGCGTGGGTGACCGCGGTGCCGCGCGCCTTTTGGAGCGGAGTTTTCTTGTAGAATGTACTCGCGACGCCCCGCTGCCATCTTGGTGTGAATTGAGCCTTACTATCCACCCCTAAACTTTGTCACACATTGAAATTAAACTAATTTTACGGATTATATCGCGGTTTAATGTTGATTTTAATATCCCACCTAGTCACACATTTAACCAAACATGAGCTTAGGGTTAAAAATAATTTCAGCTTAAAATACCTTTTGTCGTTATTCAGACATCCCCAGCGTATTGAAGATTTTTTTAAAGCAAATGTAGGGTGCAGTAAAAACAAGTATGGTGTAGTATAAGAAGTACTTTATTTACATTAATTACAAAATCTGAATAATCTTCGACTTCTTACAAATATTTATTATTTACAATGTTTATAGCATAGGCAAGCGCGAGGACGCCATTTTGTAAATAGAAAAAAAAACAACAAAATGGCGGATTTTATTTTCGTCCCTCTAGTTAAATGTTATATTTATACAAGTTAATTTATTTTTTAATATGTAAATCATAACTTCATGTCTATTAAAATAATAATATTAAATAAATATAAATGGATATGTTAATTACAATCCAATGTTACGCAAACGCCTATTCGGTCACAGCTCTCTAGCTCTCAACTCCGACACCAATTTGGCCTCTAACCTAATCATAAGTAATCTGTGTCATTACTTGGTGTTTTTATGTAACACTGCAATAAAAATTAAATCGGTCAAGTACGAGTCGGTCTCTCGCACCGAGGGTTCTATACCTTCTTTGGACCTATTAAAGTTATCTTACTATTCGTCTAACACCTCAGATAGCAAAAAAAAAAAAACCGCAAAACTATGTTTGTTCGTCGCGTTTTTTTTTAGAATTACTGAAAAACTACTACTTAGAAATATAATTTCATTTTATCTGTAAAATATAGGTAGGTTTAATGGTATTATTATATATTAATGGTATTAAGGTACCCATAATTATTTCAGATTTATTCCTCCACAAACTTTGGAGATAAGGGGGGAATGGTATTTTTAACAGTATTTACTGTTTCTCTTTCCCTTTTTGTATGTGTCTGTATACTTTCTTCTATTTTGTATATTTCTGTGTGGGTGTTGCTTTCCACCGAATAAATGTAGTTATTCTATTTCACGGAACCCTAAAATGACTGGATCTAACAACAGTTAGTAATCAATAATAATACCCTGTGACAATCCACACACGGCCGACCGAAAGCCCGCACCATGGCCAGACAACTGATACATATACTTTGTTTTTTGCAAATATATCCTTAAATTGGTAACACCCAGAAACAAAGTGGGAATCGAACCCACGACCCATTTAGTAGTGGCCAGGGTCTTTATCTTCTTAATTGTTAATTGGCTTAATAGTCTTTTAATGTTATCTTTTATTAACGCGCACACTACACATTTAAATAAGAATACTTTTACGGAAATAACTAATAAGAATTGAGGGTACACTGGTAAATTTAACATAAGGACGTTCAACATCTCAGTCCTCCCGTGACCATGGGTGCTGCAAAGCATTCGAAACGTCGGGAAAGTAAAATCTTAAATAATCCGCAATATATTCCGTAAAAGTATTTTTATTTCAATTAATAGTCGTTGGTAGTTTACCTTTAAACCTTCACATGGTTTTAACGGTACCAAAACTTTTAACTAAATTAACAAAACTAACAGGACCTGACCACAATAGTACCGATTTTCATAAATCCACTTTCGCTCCGATATTGCTGAGCGGTATTGCTTGCAGTTCCGTTCTGAGGCAAAGGAACTCCCCGGCGACGCAGGTGATCGCTGCACAGGCTATGTTCAGGGTCCACCATGAGAAGGTGGTGGGGAACGTGCCATTGTACAGCCAACAGGCAATAAGGTGCAGGCTGTGGTAGGTACAACTGGAATTCAAACGATTGGAATACATTATTCTCATATGCGAAAGTACTGATTTACTGCTAATATGATTGATTTATTTTCTTTATTACTAATATTATGAGAAATAATGAAAAAACAGTGTTTTATTTTAATACTATCCTGGGAAAATGCACACAAGGCTGTCTTATCCAAAACTAGGCAGAGCCTATACTATAGAAACCAGACAACTGCTACTAATACGTATATACTTTTTTTATAAATGCATACTTAAATAGATAAATAACATCCAAACACTTGGTGGGAATCGAATCCACAACCTATTGAGTAGCAGCCAGGGTGTTTAACAACTAGACCAACAGGCCCATCTTTTTGAGGATATCATCGCAAAGAGACCCAATAAGAATAATATTATTAAGACCTGATTTTTTTTATTAGATCTTCAATACTTTATTCTTACCACATATGTATTTAATACACACCTACACACACAAACCTACAAAACTTAGAGGTTTAAGTGGCACTGTAATTAATAAGAATGTTTGTATATGTCTTGGTAATTAAATTAAAAAAAAAAAAATGACTAGCAATTCCCAGCGGCTACGCCCGCTATTTTTTTAAAGTTTACTATCTCCTAACACACCCCCAAAGGTTGTTTTTCAAAATTCGGCGATTTATTTTATGATTTTATGATTGATTTATTTTATGTATAGAATCTTTTCAGTAAATTTCAAGTCAATCGAACCATCAAATAAAAAGTTACATATAATAGAAAACACCCCATTTACCACTTTAGTTTTCAAAAAACCTTTCTTAGTGGATGCTTACGTCATAAGAAGAACCTACTGTCCAAATTACAGCTTTCTAGGTCCAGTGATTTGGCCTGTGCAGTCAGTTAGTCAGGACAAGTGATTTTATATGTATAGATAGGTTTTAAATTTCTTATATTCTGCATTCATAAAAGCAATAAGTCAAAAAACTGACCTGAAATCTAAACACAGCTTCGTTCTCCCAACAATATTCCACAATACGAACGCTCCAATAACAGCATTCAATACAAATGCTAGAATCACCGCTCGTCCCTCATTGTCCCTTACATGTATTTCCTGAAATGAACCATGAACTAAATGTTAATTTGTAAAACCTAATGAGTACTGTGGGCATGCTTGCTACGTGCACTATGAGGAACCAGCCCTCCTATTATGTATCTTGTTTGACAACTGAAGTGATCATTATTATAGCAAGTGACCATCAAATAACTGTCAAATTATTCATTTAGTATTGCCTAACTTGAGTGACCAATATATACCAATGCCATACTTTTAGTTGACATCAAAGTTCAGTGGGCAACTGAAGCTTGATTGTCACTTGGATAGCGAAATATACGCAATAGCCCTGCATGTCAAAAAAACTTATACCTGTTGGTAATAGTATTTAGTGTCAAATCAAATAATTTTGTGTGTATGCACTAAATTATTTGATTTGACACTAAATACTATTACCAACAGTAATAAGTTTTTAAGAGAATATTTTATCACCAAGGCTGGGCTTCGCTAAGAGCAGAGTTCAGAAACTGTTTTTTTTATTTATTTAACCTAGTGATGACACAAGCAAGATGTTCGCATAATGGTAAGAGATGCCCTGCCTGCCCTGCCTATAAACAGCTGCATTGCTGCTTGTCACCGACCTTGCCCTTTACACTGGAACACAGCAATGTTTACACACAGCTGCTTGGCGGTAGAAATCTGACACAGCGGCGGTAAAATGGTACACAGGACCTATCCATACTACTACTATGTAGCATTTGACTGGTTACTGCAATATTCAACAACATCGATAACTCACATGATACTCAAAGATATGATCCAAAGTCCTAGTAGATCCTGTCAGATCCTGCATCACGGCGACGATGAGACACAATGTAAGATACAACACAGACTGCATGGCCACTATTTGTGAGACGATCAAACACGGATCCCATTGCGTATAGCGGAAAGAGCCCGATAATTTCTTCATTTTCGACATCACTGTTTCACGAAACCATTCAAACGAACTGACTCTGTTAAATTACGTAGGTAGTAACTTGTTTAGTAATTTTAGCAGGATTTTGGTGTTTTTAATTGTACACATATGGATTTATGGTTTTATTAGCGTGTTTACTGTATGATTTTCAATTGAGTAAATAAATAAATTTGTCGTATTCAATTCAGTTTCAGCAAATTCGTAAAACGTAAACTTTGTCCGTCACTTCTGTCAATGTCTTGCTTGTCAGTCTGTCAGACAGTCACGGTTCTGGTTCTGTCTGTCGGTATTCTAGATTCTATGGTACCTTTACCTAGTAGGGACCTTGGACATTATGCCTGATTTACACGTATTAAGTTGCAAGTTGGTAACTAAATCTTTACTGTAAATTATTGCGTGTAACACTTTAGTAGTAAGCTCCAAGTTAAAATTTAGTACACAAGTGAATGAGTAAAATTTTTCGTTTACACGTATAAAGTTAGTAACTAAATCTTTACTAAATTTTAGTAAATTATTCCGTGTAAACAATCACTTTAGTAGAAAGTCCCAAGTTAAAATTTAGTACGCAAGTTATGAAGTAGAATAGAAACTTTTCTATTTTTCGGGTAAGTAGGTGGGCGTGGTTTATTCTTGATACGTTTGGACACACACACAGGACACACACATGTATAATGCACGTTTGCAGGTGTGCGTGCAAAGGTAGAGCCATAGATCATACCATAGATAATATACAAATATAATAGGAGCAAAGTCGTTTTCGTTGTACCAACATATATTTAGGGTTTCCAAAAATACGGGATTGTTCCAGATTTGTATTGTCTTGGAATTTTCAAATACCTACTACGCTGTAGGTATTAATATTTGCAATTAAATGTTTTTTTTTTACTTTTCCTAGTATACTGCCGTATAATTAAGTGATTGAGAGCTATTTGGCTAATAGTCTCGGGAATTTATAAATCAACGGAGAAATTTTGGGGTAATTTAAGCCTGTATCTGGCATCCTTTTTTTTTCTAGCGGCGGATTGTTCAATGGGTCCCAGGACCTGTGTAGGCCAACCGGGGTAAATGGGATTATTTCCCACTAAATCCCCGTGGTTGTCACATCGACACATGAGGGGAAACCTGGGCTCCTAAAGTGCGATTCCTTCGGAGCCTGCCACTGAGGGTGCATTGTAGTCCCCCGGGAACCAGACACGGTGCCTACGGGGATGGAAGGCAATAAACAAGTAAAATGGTTAAATATTTACATCAAACACAAATTCAGTAATCAAGAAAGACACGAAGTCATTTACTTTTCTATATCTAATATTATAATTATAGTACAGTGTAGTGTACTGGTAAATTGAGTAAAGTTGTGGGTAGACAAGTTTATCGTCTCAAGCGGGCACACTACGCAGGCACTAAGTGGGGATGCGAGAAAGACATAAAAGCCCCTCTAGTGTAGGAGGGGAGTTCAGTCGAGTGTCAACCACTGTGCGGGTCAGACGTGGTGTGCGCGTTAACGAGCCGATATAGTTTAGTGTTAACATTAACAAATATAGTGAACTCTACATGGCGACGAGGTGAAAACCGTGAGTAATTTTATATTTTTGATAAATAAAAGTGCAATTTAAATTAAAAAAAAAAAAGAAATAAGTGGCGTGGACGTAATACTTTATTACGTGATAAGTTAGTAAAATTAATCAAAATAAACTATTTTTGAATAATCGAAAGTGACAAAATAAGTGTTTGATCATAATATAAGTACTTACATACAATTAGTTTTTCACTTTTGGAAAAATAATATTCAAGTGATGTGTGTTTGTGTAGAATGGAGTGGCAAAATAAGTGTTTGATCATATAAGTACATACAATTAAAATCTTTTCACTTTTTAAAAATAATATTCGAGTGATAAGTGATATGTTCACTTAACAACAAAAACAGAAAAAAAAACCAGAAGTGTGAAGTTAAACGATTATCTCAATTCTCAAGTAGCCTCTATCTTAACATGGTCCAAAGATTACCTTTTGGAAATAATATTTTTACATGTAAGTGAACATACCTATTAAAAAAAAAACTGAGAATTGTGAAGGTTATCTCTATTCTCAAGTAGTCTCCTCTATCTTAACGAGGTCAAAGGACTGCGACCATTTTGTCATAATATCTTTCGCTTCATAGATAGATGATTTAGAAATATCTCAATACTTTGGAATTGCATGGTAAAAAAAAAATAAAAAAAAATTTTATATATATGTATATATATTAATCACAGATCTTAGTGCCCTTTCTGCAGTTTAAAGAAGCGTTTTGATGCGCTTTCCCAGACAGATAGAATAGCTAATAATTGACTGACCCAAAGGCGTGTAGTTGGTTTTATTAATAAATCGATGTCCACAATGTTTCTAAAGTTTTTAAGAAAGGCACCTGGCCTCCTGATACGCGCAGCTAAACAGCATATGTAAACTTTAAAGTTTCTATACATATACTTGCATATTACATCAACAATGAGTTGGGTTCCTGGGGCCATTATATCTCTCATATCTCTTAGATTTTCCCACAAGGTTTGCTTGAGGTTGTGATTACAACACGTGTTTATTTTAACCTTAACCTAATAAAATGTAATGGCATATAAGTGATTAATGGTTATAGGTTGAATACAAATTCAGTGATCACTCTTTAAAAGACAACTTATACATAAGAATACTTATAAGTAACTAGTCCCAATAGAAGAGATTATTCAGTTATGTGTGGGTGTAGAAGGTTAGCAAAAGTTATCTTGATCTGTAATGTAAGGGTTGTTTTAAAATACCTGAGTGATATTGGTTCTACTATTTAATTTGCAGTACCTAACCTATATGGTATTATTTACTTGAATTAAATTTTGTAGGGCTGTGTCAAATTTCTAATGGGTGTTTGAATACCGTGCATTCAATTGGGATGGTTCAAATACCGCGCATTACATTGCGAAGTTACCATACAAAAAGTGGTTCACATTCAATTGTGAACAGGCATTAAATTGCGAGGGTTTAAATACCGTGCATTAAATTGCGAGGGTTTAAGTACCGTGCATTAAATTGCGAGGGTTTAAATACCGTGCATTCAATTGCGAAGGGGTGGTTTAGATACCATATGAAAAGTGCTGCACATTGGATTGTGAACGGGCATTAAATTGCGAATGAGGGTTTAAATACCTTTCATCAAATCGCGAATGAGTTCAAAATACCGTACAATAAAGTGTATGGTGGAGGCCAATCGGGAGGTAGCAATGTCAAGTATTACTGATCCTGATCTGATGGTTACCCTGGTAGGGAAGAGGTTGTTCAAGGACTATAGTGTCGGTCACGGCATGGGGCATTCATCGGTATACCAAGCTGAAACCTATGACATAATTGCCAGCATTAAAGAAATGCAAAGGAGAAATGTCAAAGGTAAAACCATTTGCATTCTTAGCGACAGTCAGGCAGTACTGAAGGCTCTGAATTCCTTCAGAGTTGCTTCTAAACTGGTCAAAGAACAGGCTTGAACAACTTGGGAAGTCAACAATGTCGGCCTTATCTGGGTACCTGGACACGAAGGCATCGAGGGCAATGAGAAGGCAGATAGACTAGCGAAGGCCAGCTCTTAGACATTTGGTTGGCCCCGAACCATTTGTGGGGTTCCATATGGAATATATCACGAAGCATTTTATACACATGCTAGAAACGAACACATGAAGGAATGGAGTGTAGCGTCAGGCCTAAACCACTCCAAAACATTCTCTAGCACAAGGGAGGACTGAGGGGTTAAATTATTATACCTAAACAGATCACAAATAAGGCACCTAGTAAGTGCACTCACAGGACATTTTGGTACCAACGAGCATGAGGCTGAACTGGTAACCCCGCACTGAACATGCAGCCTTCGGATCGGACAACAGCACAGCTTCGCCATCGCTCTCTCCTGCAACAACCAGCGAGTCACAAGCCAGCAGTATCCCAGCCTCATCGGATGACCAACGTATTGCGGCTGCGGATGCAAGCCTGGTCGACCTTCGGCCACAACAGGGCACAACACACCTGCACTACGGCCGGTCCTTGTAAGAAGAGCGATACGCCTAGCAGCCGTCAGCCATACCCACTGCACACCTCGACTCACTGAAGACGTAGCAGCATCAGCTTCGACTCACTGGAACTGCATCCACTGGTATTGGCACAGCGACGGGAACGCAAGGACGAGCGGGCAAATGAAGACGTTCATAGACTTCCAGTCTTCGGGGAGAGTGATGTGGCTACTCAACATAACCAGATGGCGCCACATGTGGTACAGTGACGCGATGAAAAGTAAGCAGCATCACATACAACGCGATAGATGGCGACACCTCCGAATCCTGAATCTCGCAAGCGAAGTTTCTCAAACGTTGAGTATATATACAACATCCCGACATCAACTGTGGAGGGCTTCGGCCCTGACCGAGCATCACACCTCGCTCGGTCGGAGGATTCTCCTTTTGGGTACGTCGTTGCATCCCTAAAATTTTAAAGCGGGTTTCATTTTAATGAACCTTCAGTTTCCTTGACCCTCTTTCGGATCTCGTGGTGATACTGTTAGGCGTAAAGTTTGTGTGACTAGAAGTTCTAATAATCTGCTCTCTAAATTTTATAAAAGTTTAATATTTTTCAGAACAATACTAAGTTTTTCGACAGCAAGACTCGCGGAGTAATTGGGAGGGTTCTTCTTATCGAAGTTAACTACAAGGGCGTGTTGGCTTAGGCAGCTCTTTTCTGATCAGTGGGTAATCTTGATCCGGTTAGAGTTAGAACTGATTGGTCGTCGTAAGCAGATTTGAATTTGGTCCCAACATTGAATGTTAACGGTCTAATTATTTCCTAGTTTTGGCTTTATTTGACTAGAGCCCATCAACTCTGTCCAGACTGACCGAGCAAATAAAGCTATGTGAGTATATTCCTCTATAGATCCACACACGGGGAGGCAGTGCCTCGTAGGATGGACGTGCTACCGATATCATTGATACGGGTGGCTGACTGACAGCGAAATACGGTGGTCTTATTTGAACTTTTCGGTGGAGGATACAATTGTTATTTTTATCAATATTACCTATTTAATCGACTGAGTCTATCATGATAATCGCTAATTATCCGGGGAGCAGTGGTAGTGAATCTATTGTAAAGATCCAATGCGACCAATTGATATTACGAGCCTTGTTTTATTGTTGCCGCTGTACTTTCTTATTACTCGGGAATGTTCTCTGGTGATATTTCATGTAGTGCGGTGGGTTCGTATCACAGGGTCTTACTAGCTTGTGTTATCAGAATCTATAATAGTTGTGATCAATACTCTTGTGACTTTAGTTCCTAGGCCGTTGGAAGGTCAGAATAGGAAGCTGTTCGGATAGGGTTGGCCTTTGAGGGTAAGAATAATATTGGTGTACGCGCGAGTGAACTATTCCAGCGTCGATGGCTGGTCTTGTGGGAGATTGGCCGCTGTGGCAGGAGGATATTATTTACTGCGTTAAATGCAAGCATCGGTGAATGAACCATGAGGGCAGTTGTCCACAGCTGGTACAGTTAGAATGCCTGGCGAAATGCTTAAGAGTGTTTCTAACTTCCTTTGAAGAGCATGCCAACTTGTGTGCCAATATATCCTTCTCGAGTGTCCCCGCACTCCCTCTCAATACAAGCCTTATCCTTGAGATCCCCTGGGATCAGGTGTTTGGTAGAAACTCAATTCAGGGGCACTCCACTAAGCCACACAGGCAGGAGTAATGAAACGTGCTTTTGATACTCCGAGAATATATAATAAAATACCTAGTTTAATAAAATGTAATAAATGCTTCTATGTAAAGAATTTTGAAAAATATTATTTCAGAAATGGTATTATGAAGTAGATAGTCATAAATTTCTAACTAGGTAATTAAATTACGATGAATGTCTATTTTGACATTAATATTCTTATAATTTAAAAAAAAAAAAGAAAGATATGTATAAAGGACAGTGTATAATAAGATCAGTTAATGAACATTATTCATTTTATGATAGTTACATACTTGTTATTTTGAAAACGATTATTAATTTACATTTAAATTAAAAATTTAATTTTCGAAAAAAAGGAAGGGATGTAGTGTACTGGTAAATTGAGTAAAGTTGTGGGTAGACAAGTTTATCGTCTCAAGCGGGCACACTACGCAGGCACTAAGTGGGGATGCGAGAAAGACATAAAAGCCCCTCTAGTGTAGGAGGGGAGTTCAGTCGAGTGTCAACCACTGTGCGGGTCAGACGTGGTGTGCGCGTTAACGAGCCGATATAGTTTAGTGTTAACATTAACAAATATAGTGAACTCTACATACAGTCACAAGCATAAATATATTACCATGGACAGTTCGTCAAAAATATCTAATTTCATGATTCATTCATTAATTTCTGATCTCGACATGACGGAAAAAATATGTGATCATTTATAAAAGCATATACATGTAGCAGCAGATATATCTGACATCAGAATAACACCAAAACTATCTGCCAACACATGCGATGCAAAAATATAGAATGCCGCATTGACTTCAAAAATATGAGCCACCTATTAGAATGCAAAAATATCTGACATTTCTTGCGTTATAAACATCACGCTGACGCTGACAGCATAAACATCTGACAAAATGTTTCGAGCCATATTTCTTCTATATCGGAATAAGTTCCGCTCATTTTGCAAAAAGATGTGATGTAGCACTGGCTGCATAAATATATGACACCTGACCATAATAATTTGAGTTATTTTATTATTAATAAGTTCATTTGTATATAATTACTATGATTTTATTTACTATACTCGCACAATTTTCAAGAAGTGTCGCTGTGTCGCTATTACGTAAACGTAAATGATAAGTACGGTAGGTAGCGAGAACTAATCAAAGTGAACAAATATCGAAATACCCACTAAATGAAACGTTTTAGTTAAATTCTTGTTATTGTATGTATTGTGTGTTTGTGTTCTTATTATTGTTGTTGTTGGCGGGCCTGTTGATGTAGTGGTTAGACACCCTATCCGCTGACTAATAGGTCGTGGGTTCGATTCCCACCAAGTACCTGGGTGTTTTATCTATATAAGTATGTATTTACAAAAAAAGTATATTAAGTATTAGTATCAGTTGTCTGGTATATCCATAGTATTGCATAGTACAGGCTCTGCCTAGTTTGGGATCAGATGACCGTGTGTGGATTTTCCCATAATATTATTATTATTTACCACGTAGAAGCCAATCTACAAAGCCTAGAGCACAGGCGTAAAGTAGCTAGCCTCTCGGTATTCTACAGGATGCATTTTGGAGAGTGTGCGCAGGAATTGCATGACTTGATTCCACCAATCCCCTTCTATCATCGGACGTCGAGACGCACTGCGCATGCACACCCTTTTGTGGTGAAAGTACCTTCAGTCCGGACTAAACGATTTACCTCTTCGTTTTTAATAAGGATTGGAACAGTTTGCCTGCGTTGGTTTTTCCGCCAGATTATAATGTGGGTGTCTTCAAGACTAGAGTGAATAGGCTTTTAAAAAGCCAGTGTGCTTTACAATCTTCGATTGCGTGGCCACTTTCCATCAGGTGGGTCTGCAGTCGAGCACTAGCTTATGTTGAATAAAAAAAGTAAAAAAAAAAATATTTTTCTGCTAGTGTGAATTAATAAATCTTCCATTTATATTGATTAACATGGATCATTTTTTTTTAATAAAGATAATTATTACTTGATTGCTTATTATTTCCAAATTCCTGTATTGAGATTCAAATTCTGAACCTGTACTTAATCCCTATCTTAATCACAAATATTTTTAAATCGGTTCTGTTAGTTTCTGAAAATTGCGCGAGTATAGTAAATAAAAACAAAATAATTATATACAAATGAACTTATTATTAATAAAGAACAGAACAAAATAACTCAAATTATTAGGGTCAGGTGTCAGATATTTATGCTGCCAGTGCTACATCACATGTTTTTGCAAAATGAGCGGAACTTATTGCGATATAGAAGAAAAATGACTCGAAACATTTTGTCAGATGTTTATGCTGCCAGTGCTACATCACATGTTTTTTGCAAAATGAGCGGAACTTATTGCGATATAGAAGAAAAATTACTCGAAACATTTTGTCAGATGTTTATGCTGCCAGTGCTACATCAAATGTTTTTGCAAAATGAGCGGAACTTATTGCGATATAGAAGAAAAATGTCTCGAAACATTATGTCAGATGTTTATGCTGTAAGCGTCAGCGTGATGTTTATAACGCAAGACATGCCATATATTTTTGCATTCTAAAAGGTGGCTCATATTTTTGCATCGCATGTGTTGTCAGGTAGTTTTGGTGTTCCGTTGATGTCAGATATATCTGCTGATACATGTATATGCTTTTATAAATGATCACATATTTTTGCCGTCATGTTGAGATCAGAAATTAATGAATGAATCATGAAATTAGATATTTTTGGCGAACTGTCCATGGTAATATATTTATGCTTGTGACTGTACATATATATATTATAAAAAGGAAATTCTAATTCATCTGTATTAGTTGTTTATATAATTTAATCCTAAAAATAAATTAGTTGTCCGTCGCTACAAAGTACTATGAAATCGTCACGGATCGTGCGACCGTCCATTGGGGCGAACTAAAGAACTAAAGATTTTAACTAAAATTTAGTAAAAACGACGTATAAACGCATACTTAAAATTAAATCACTTAAAATTTAGTTACCTACTTTACAACTTAATACGTGTAAATCAGGCATTACTTCCATGCCTTGGACTCATACAGTAATTGACTCTGACCAAGGAGGTTAGATAAGATTCTTGACTGTGACGGACGGATGTAGAATTTTTTGTTATATTATATTCTGAGATCGCAGATTGATCCACAGACTCTATCTCTATTTTTAGCTTAGAAACTTTCTAATTAAATAATACTTATATGTGAATAGATAGAATACCTACCCAAGTGAAAACGGAAGAACAGTTTATATACAGATTATATCTTTAAAAAATATTTTACCGAATAATCAATAGTTTTACCGGTTATTTACCATTATAACTTCGTTCTTTTACAAACTTGTCGTTGGCAGAATCATCGGTGAACGATGGGGGCCATAATTTAAAGTGGAAGTGGAAGTGGGACCTTGGAGGAAGTTACTCTGAGGTAGGGATGTAACATTAATGGAAAAGAATCGATTAAATAAAAATCGATTTTTCTTTATTCAAATTTAATCGATTTGTCAAAAATCGATTTTAATAAAAATAAATAATCGATTTCTGCGAAAAATCGTTTTCTTTTTGTATTATTATAAAGTACATGCTAAATGCAAAAAATATGGATTATGATCTGGCTATTCATCTATTTAAGTACATATCCATTTTCAAAAACAAGGTTATAAATATTAGTATCAGTTTTATTTATAAATTAGATAGGTATTAGCCCATGATACTAAATCTGGTTTACTCGTAATCGTACTGGCTTAAGTTGAATTTAGAGCAAGAAATTGAGGTAAGCGCAGTTTTAGATTAACACGAAGTTTAATAACGTAAATAGAAATCGGATTTATATTTAATTACGTGTTTTGAGCAACTATTCAAATAAAACCCTGTTAATTATTGTTTACTAACCGTATTCTGTTAAATTTTTGTTGAAGTTCATTAGATTCTGCTAAAAACTGCAAAAAAAATCTATTCTGCGACATAATCGGCTAAACCCTAAAATGAGAGTTCAATTCTACTAAAATAGCAGAATTCTGCTAAAGCTGGTCCCACTGCACTGAAACTACTTTACACGCATACATACATACCTACAGATGGCGCCGTTTTTATTTAATTAACTTATACGTATGAACTTAATTCGAGATTTTTCACCCAACGCATAGATACGAGCTGTTTCTAAAAATCCATTAAAACACGTAATTTATATAATCGATTTACTAATAATCGATTAATATTATTTTAAAAATCGATAGTAAATAATCGGTAATTGGAAAATAATAATCGATTTAAATAAAAATCGATTATTTTTTAACATCCCTACTCTGAGGTAGGGACCTTGTAGGGACACACCCCGTGGACTTAAGCATATTTTAAGAGGGACACGGTATCGAATATCGAATAGGAAGTAATTACTTACCTATTGATACTTTACTCTTGAGTACTATCGAAAAAAGTATTGAAACAAAAGGATCGATACCTACTTCCAGGTATCGAGTACTTGTCTTAGCGTCAAGTACATCAGGTCCTAAAGTCGCAGTAAAGGCAAAATAAAATCTTATAAAAAAGAATTGAACCGACTTCAATAACGCTGAAAAGTATAAAATAATTTAAATATTATAGAAGTTGATGTTAACGTACCTGCTATGTATATTTGGCACCAATTTCAATAATATTTAAATTATTTTATACTTTTTGACAAGTATAACTGAACAGTGTCATTGAATTGAGTGATATTTTCATACATAAAGATTGAACCATCATCATAATCAGCCTACATCAGTCCACCGCTGGACATAGGCCTCCCCTAATACACGCCATTGAGCCCGGTCTTCGGCTCTCCTCATCCAGTCACTGCCAACTGCTTTTCGTATGTCTCCACTCTAGAACCAGTCTTCCCCAACGAGCATCGGTTCTGCGGCAAATATGACCAGCCCACTGCCACTTCAGCTTGCTAATCCGTTGAGCTATGTCGGTAACTTTAGTTCTCTGGCGAATTACTTCGTTTCTTATTCGATCCAAACTCAAACTCAATTTTTTTATGTCAAATAGGCTTAACGCTAGCACTTTTGAATGGTCATTTTTTAAAAGCTACCACCGGATCACAACGTGGCCTCAACTGAGAAGATCCGGCAAGAAACTCAGCGGGCTTGTCATTTTTTCACTTTTTTTAAACATTGTTTTGTTACAAATGAATCAACATTAGCGATATTGTGTCTTGCCGTTCGAAACATAAAGCAAGGGAGAAAAGAAGAAAACAATAAATTACGACAAAAATGTATCCCTCAGAGAAACCCCAAGCATAGCTCTCTCCATGCTGCTGAGCGACCTTCAGTTGGTGGAGTAGTCGTATCGTAAGTGACCATGTCTCAGCAACGTACGTCATTACGGGTAGGACGCACTGATTAAAGACCTTAGTCTTCAGACTTTGCGGTATCGGTGACGAGAAGACTTGACGAGGTTTTCCGAATGCTGCCCAGCCCAACTGTATTCTTCTCTTAATTTCCTTCTCAAAGTTGTCCTTACCTAATTGGATCATCTGCCCTAGGTACACATACTCCTGGACAACTTCAAGAGGTACCCCTTTCACGGTCCCGGAACAACATGCTTGTTTAGCAATACTTTTGTTTTATCTAAATTCATCCGGAGACCGATGCGATGAGAAGAATCAGCTAGGCCATTCAA
This sequence comes from Furcula furcula, assembly GCA_911728495.1. NCBI lineage: Eukaryota > Metazoa > Arthropoda > Insecta > Lepidoptera > Notodontidae > Furcula > Furcula furcula. The sequence goes on along the minus strand of OU452264.1, from coordinate 2,496,292 downwards.
CATTCGTTGCAAGTCTTGCAGCCATACGGCCATAATAACGATATCGTCTGCGAATCGCAAGTGAGAGATGTACTTGCCGTTGATATTGATGCCGCACTTTTCCCAGTCCAGCGACTTGAACACATCTTCTAAGGCGTTAGTAAAGAGTTTCGGGGATATGACATCCCCTTGCCTCACTCCTCGGCGCAAATAGATATGTTCAGTTCGCCGGTTCTGTACTTGCACGGTCATCGTCGCGGTATTGTATAGACATCTCATCACTTCGATGTATCGCCAGTCAACTTGGCAGCGCTGCAAGGCTTCCAGAACAGACCAGGTCTCAATGCAGTCAAAAGCCTTCTCATAGTCCACAAATTCCAAGCACAGGTGCTATACCCGCTTCGAAACCCGGCCTGTTCCGGGGGCTGGAATTCGTCAAGTCTTCGCGGAAGACAGTTTGTGATGAAAATTGAGAACAGCTTATAGACATCACTCAGAAGCGATATTGGTGGGTAGTTCTTCAAAAGGCTATTAACGCTTTTTTTTTAAAAACAAAACTACCATGCTTCTGTTCCTTGCCCGTGGAGTTCTCCCAGTGAAGAGGACAGAATTGAATACTTGCTGAAGCTCTTTTAGCACAGGAGCTCCTCCGGCTTTTAAGAGCTCTTTTGTGATTCCATCCTCACCACGGGCTTTTCCATTTTTAAGCTGTTTAAGCGCCAACACGAGTTCATCTTGGCTTATTTCGGGCAGATATTCAGAGAACTGGCGGGTTAGGGTAGCTCTACAATCTTCTGGACTAGGTTCGGGTTGAGAAGTATGCGAGGCATAGAGCTTGCTATAGAAGTCTTCAACCTCCGAAAGAATCTCCGACTGAGAGGTGACGACTTTCCCTGATGACGTTGTCAGCTTTGCTAAGTGGCTTCTACCTAAAGTCTGGACGAGTACTTTTGACCCCCGATTCTGCTCGATTGCTTTTTGAATCCGCAATGTATTGTCGGATCGGAGGTCACGTCGTACCAGCCTTTTTATGGTTTTGTTGCGCACTTTTTGTCCTGGCGAAGCTGACATAGGGGCTTTTATGTCTCTCTTCCAGTAATTGGAGAGTTTCTGTCGAGAGCTTAGACTTTTTGCCCGTACTTCGCCTTTCGCAATACTTCGTCCCTTCTTCTCTAAGGATGTCCATCACTTTTTCGAGCTTCTGATCTGTGTCATCTGAAGTTTCCAAGGCAGCGAATCGATTTTCTAGCTTTAGTTCGAATGCTTCGGATCCCGTTGCGACGTGGAGTAGAGTTGGTCGGAGTGTGGATTTCATCAAACGGACTCGCTCGGCTGTGATATCGATATTCGAACCATTGAAGACGGTAAAATGATCTAGGTAGTGTTGTCTTTTACTTACGCGAATATTACACATTGTAATCAAACTACTTTTGCGGATTTTATCGCGGTTTATTTTTTGATTTTACTATCCCGACGTTTCAAATGCTTTGCAGCACCCATGGTCCAAAGAGGATGTAATAGCCATGGTCACGGGAGGACTGAGATGTTGAACGTCCTTATGTCACAATTATGCCGGTGTACCCTCAGGTCTTCTTAGTTATTATTGTTGGTCCGATCTACGCAGTAAGAGCTTACAGTATCTTGAGGCCGTGCAGTGTTTTGATTGATATCGGATTTATATTTATCACAGGATCCCAAGCCGATGGTAACACCCAACCATCTTCTCTATTGAAATTAGGATGTTTTTTGATTTCAATAGCCTCACGAATCATCCTAGGTAGGAATCGGTGTTCTTTTGAGAGGATTTGTGGTTTATCAAATCTAATATAATGGTGGGCGCGATCCTGAACGTGTTCACATACTGCAGACTTCGTACAGCGTCGGTGTTTCACATCAGCTATGTGTTCTCAATTATTTCGCGTAGTAACTTTTAGGTATCTACGGACCGCCCTACACGTGCAGGACCGGCCGACGCGTGTTTGTACGCTCCACGCACACATACAAAGACTCTAGTGATATGAAAAACAGTATTGATCCGTTGGGCAACTATTTGATTTCTGATTAATTGTATGTATTGTAAATTATGGTATTTTCCCAACAGTTTCTTTATTACCGCACTAGCATTCAATCTATATTCACAATTTTCTCAAAAACTACTTAACAGATTTGAATGGAGTTATTTAAATGTTTATGTTTCAACGCATATTTTATTATATAATTAGGATCTGATAAAATAGGGAACTCTTTAGTAACTAATAGCAAATGACGCATTTACTTCTTCATTTCATTATATAACATGACGCCTGTGCAAATTAAGGGAAGATTAAACACTAAACAAATGGTCGAAAAATGGTTTGCCCATGTTAACGGACAACTTACATACTGTAGGTATACAACTAGTGCCAGTTAAATAAAAGCTTGATATTTTTGTGTTTTTGTATTGACAACTCACGACTACTTGTGCAATGGTTTGCCAAACCCAACTTCAGACACACAAAGATCCGCTGTGAGTACTGATAATCAGACATAGGTAAATAGAAAGTGGATTTATATAAAGATAATGATTTAATTACGTGTTTCACGCAAATTTCTGCTGAACTTAAATTTCTAATGAACTACACTGGGCCGCAAAGAAAAATGGTCGGTTAGAAAATCATCCATATCTTCAAAAGTACTGGACCTAGCTTTATGAAATAAAGACTAAATTAAAGAAAGTTTAATGCCGCATAAAATAATATAACAAGGTTTTTATTTATTTTTGATAATTGTATAAAAAAAAAAATGTAAAACAATGGTCGCTTTTTTAATTTTGTACCAAAAAAATCAAATCAATTGTTTCGCCTTTGTTTTAGCTTTGCAATAAAGAAGTTATAAATATGGTGTTACTATCTTATAAAGGAGATGTTCCATTTTGGGCCACCTCTATGTACACTACATGGAAAAATAGGAAAAACATAGGAGAGTTTCATAAAAATACTTGTAAATTATTTTGAAGCAGAGTACAATTGTACATAAATGATTACTTATGGAGTTATTTAGTATGTCCACCCTGTTTTTAGGGCAGCCATGACAGTTGCATTTGACATTAGTTTACTACTTGACAGTTTATGCTATAGGTATGACGTTTCGTAATAGATTGTTTATGCGAGTACATATTATTTTTAGGTGTTTTTAGTGATTATTTAAGTTTACGAACATTAATTGATTGCTTCTTTATTGGTCCGGGGCGTTACTGTATTGATTATCGGCTGTGATTTGGATTGGAATCCGTCGTATGAGTGCTATTTCACAACAAGTTCAATTGCAGGTATGTTCACTCAGTCAGTTGTTGTCAAAACTACATTTAAGTTACGTATTTCCGGTTCATCATATTATTTTGTGGTGTTGCTACAGTAGTATTTTATCATTTTTGTGTTGCTCTCCTTGACCAAGATATCTTAAATGTACAAGAAAACGAAGCAATATTAAAAAAAGAGAACTTTACAAAATAGTTACTATATTGCATAGTTATATATTAATATAGTGTACATGGTGCTGGCCCATTCTCCATACATTTCTGGAACAACTCCTTTTATTATTCTGAAGTCATCATGTCGTTAAACCCTGAAGAATGTACCAAGATCCTGACAATGCTTGAAGATGGGCACAGTCAGTGAAATACAGCGACAACTGTTGGTGTGACTCTTTCTACAGTTCAGCGAGTACTCCAGCACTTCCATGAAACTGGATCTTATCTTCAAAGACCAGAAACAGGCCGAACAAGGTGCACGACGGCGCGGGAGGATCGCTATATGGTATCAATAGTTTTATGAATTTTATGAATGATATAGTAAGGCGGTATCTGGCTGAAGCAAATTTAAAGCCATTAAGACCTGCAAATGGCCCAAAACTGGAATGACACCACAGAAACTCAAGGTGGAGTTATGGTAGAGAATACGAGAATTGGACTCTGAATGACTGGTGAAGAGTTATGTTTCCAAACGAGTCTAGATACTGTTTATACGAGCACGGCGGGAGGAAAAGAGTGTACAGAAGACCGGGAGAGCGCTATAACAAAGCCTGTATAGCAGAAAAAGTAACATACGGCGGAGGCTCTGTTCACATGTGGGCTGGGATTTCATCCGAAAGCCGCACTGAGCTCAGTGCGGCTCAGTGTGGTGCACCACTAGCTAGTGGTGATAGAAAATGGCACTTTAACTGCAGAAACATATGTCACTGAAATTCTGAATGACTACCCTTTTTTAGTGGACATAGGCGAGAATGCCGTTTTTATGCAAGGCAATGCCCGCGCGCAGACAGCTCAAATAGTGTTTGCCTATTTTTAAGAAGTCGGTATCACAAAATTTGGCGTGGCCAGCACGCAACCCCGACTTTAACCCCATTGAGCATGCATGGGACGAACTGTGACGATGTGTACATACATACATACTTTTGCTTGTATAATACCTACTAATAATTTAGTATAATGATAAACATAAGTTGTAATTAAAATCAAACAAATATTATATCATTAAAAATAAAATAATACTCGTAAAGTATTAAAATTACTTCGTCGTAGTTTGAAGCACAGCGTATGTACTGTTCGAATCGTGATTTACGAGAGGTTGGGTGGGAGCAAGAGCGACACAGGTCCTTTCTGTACGAGGCCACGGTCGCTACTGAGTTTTTTTTTTTTTTTTTTTTGGGAATGATAGACGCTGTTAGCCGCAGATGGCCATTGCAGCTTCACCGGACAATAGGAGGCGAGCGCTTGAAGCGCTCTAGCCTTTACGGCAGAAGTAGCGACGAGCACAAGGGCACCTCAGGGAGGCACGGCCTCGGCTTGGGCTGTCGCTTGAGAGAGGGCTGAGTTTACCACCGGTTCACAACGCGCCCCCACTGAGAAGAACCGGCAAGAAACTCAGTGGGGTGATGCACGTCATTGCGGTCGCATACGTACGACCCTTCGGCCTCGCCGGCGAGACCGGTGTCTGATACGGTGTCTGATAGCTAGTGTAGCATACGGTTGTCGGGGAGGGGTCAGCGCATCCCGGTCCAATAGGACCGTCATGGGGTCAGGAGGGTCGAGCAGTACGTGCCGTGGTCTGCGGCGCGAGTCAGAAGGACTAGCGGCGTAATCGGCGGCGGCGCGGATTAAACTGTTCGCGTGACGGGACGCGGATTCAAAGTAGCGTTTCGACGCTTCTTTGAGGAACTTACGAAGGGGATCTAATTTGAAATCGGAATGCATACTGAGTTTTCTGCGTTGACGCATGTCGTTTTATACCAATACTATAATTTATTTTGGAAAATTAGCCGTATAAAAAAATAAAAAATATATATATTGTTTGCAAAAATAGCTCTTCTTGTTAGTAAAAATTTTATTTTTTTATTATAAAAGATTTTAAAGGGCTAGAAAACATTATTTAAACCGAGCAATTTTCCGAAATTTTCGTTTCAGTCTGATGGTTATTTACATATGTAAACAATATAAATTAAACAATATTTTCTAACAACTTTCTTAACCACTGGTTTTTGATGATGTTTGCATACTCATTTATTATTTTAACAGGGATGTAATCTTAGGAAATTGAATCTAAACTCACGTGTTTCGCGCAGACAAAAATAATGGTCTTATAAAACATTGGTTTTGAGGAGTACTTAAGTAAGAGGTTTTTGGAATTTTTAATCTGCTAACTTTCAAGATAAAAGTACAACACAGTTCACTGACCAAAAAAACATATTAGAATTATTACAGTTTTTCATAATTTCGAATACTTATAAAAGACCGCATTCTCAGTTTTTTGGCTGTCGCACTTGAAAGCCCTCTTAACGCGAGTTTTTATTGCACGCTTTGTTTGCCCAATGTAGGAGAGCCCACAGTCACAATTGAGTTTATAAACTCCTGCATCTTGTAGAGGTATATGGCACTTGACAGGTGGTAAAAAATGACTAATCTTCCTTGGTGGCTTAAAATAAGTTTTGATCGAAGCTCGCTTTAAGATGTAGCCAATCTTGTCTGTGACCCCTCTAACATAGCATCAGCCTGCTGTTCTACCATATTATGGTAGAACAGCAGGCTGACGCTCGACAGTGGCTGGTTTGACACGTTCTCTATGACGGCGGTGCGGGACTCGGAGCTTGTTGTCATGCAGTACTCGTTTGACATGTTGCAGCTCAGCGCTCAGATGGATTCAGCGCAAAGATTTTCCGACAGTAGCTAACTGTGTTGGGTGATGGTGAGACTCACCATTCAAGTACCTGTATGGGTTGCTTTTCTGTACACAGTATGGCCCAAGGTGTTATCAGGATTACGTATTACTAATACATCCAAGAAAGCTAGTGAGTTATTTGATTCCAACTCCATTGTGAATTGAATTTTTGGATTGATGGAGTTAAGATGATTTAGGAATACAGTTATTTTATCAGATGGTAGTATTGTGAAAGTGTCATCTACATACCGCTTGTAGAATCTCGGAGTAACAGGCGAAGTTCGGAGGGCTGTCTCCTCGAAGTCTTCCATAAAAGAAAAGCAAAGCATTCGAAACGTCGGTGAAGTGTATACCTTTAGGTTAGGTTTAGAATATCGCTTAGTTAGTAGTTTCCGTCATAGTGTATTTTAAGATAGAATAAATCATGACTTGCAAGCAAGCAGACGTGTTTAATTGAAGCTCCAAGCCCCCACCTCTTCATGGCGACACTGCCAGACAGAAGGTCAGGGTCACCAGGTTTTGTCGTCAACCATGTGTAGAGCATCAGTTGGAAAAGAAGATGTGTTCCTGAGCCAGAATGCGGCTGGCAGCAATGACGCGGTATTAAAGGACATCGGTCGCCGCATGGACATCCTACATATAGGCATAGCGGTTTTATTACTACTATACTTTGCGGGACGTGCCCACGCAAAGTGCCATCGCCGCTGGATGCAACGCGAGATAGGGCTGACGACGATGCAACGCATCCGGTCATCACTCCGAGCACGTGGCCGAGGACCTGGTGATGAATCTGTTTAAATTGGGTACCTATATCACAGCAGCGTGACATTACGAGAGTTTTTATTTTTTTATTTTAAAGTGCAGTGAAAAACAATTACTTAACTAATAAAGTGCCATACTATGTCCCAAAAATACTTTGAACTTTAATTTTAATTCAATAATGGTGATTAAGTTTATTAATAGAAACTCGTATCATATTTCATAACGTATAAATTAAAAGTAGCTTAAGCCGTGCACAATCACTCATCGAATATGATACCGCTCGCGTAAACTGCAACGCAGCGCATTCCGCGCAATGCACGTATTGTTGTATGCCATAAAATATAATAATGTTTATGTACAAAATAATTATTTTAAAATATGATAGATAGTTTACTGGAATATTACGATGTTTTAATAGAAATAAGAAAATATTTGATCAAGAAAGGCCAAAGTAGGTATACATGTAAAAGTACTACTTAAGGTTAAGTTAAGTGAATCTAAGGATATTTTTGATAAATGTACAATTATTTTTTCGTCTTTAAAAACTACTAAGAACTCGGAATTAATAGGGTCAGCTATTGAACTATTTAATAAAATCCAGAAGGTATACGACGAAATTGATATTTTGTGTAGTAAATCTAAAATAAAATCAGACACTATGGAGTTTGATTTAAAAGTAGCGTGTAGTTTGATTCCAGCTATGGACGGTACAGAAGAGACAACAAAGCGACTGATTGACTCCGTCGAGATGTACGCGGACATGATAGCGGAGGAAGGAAAAAGGTAAATCTTCGTTGATTACATTTGTTTTAAAAAGTAGACTGTCGGAAAATGCCAAATTACGCGTTTCAAGTTCTTATGTTACAGTAAAAGACCTTATTGATGACCTCAGGCGTCATTTACTGCCTACAAAATCTTTTGTACCCATACAGACGCAACTTTTAAAAACTAAACAAGGCTTAAAATCTATTGACAGTTATGGAACTACAATAGAAAAATTATTTACAGATATGACCATTGCTCAGGCAGACGGAAAGCCTGATGCATTGTTACGTCTAAGCGTATGTAAGAAATAAAAAAAACTACAAGTTAAAACTTACTAAAATTTAATATATGTAAAAGAAAATAAAAAAACTAAGTTACGTGGATCCTTTACCCTAATAGTCTTTGCACTGACACCATGGATCAGAATAACACTTTCCGTATTTCGTTGACGATCACAGCGACGAATTATGGACGGCGGCGGTGACGTGGTCTCCACCACACGGCAACGACACGGTCTGCAGACGACTTTATGTCGTACCGATGATGGCGGCTGGAGTGGACCAACGTCTCGCGGACGTCTTCAGCGGTGAACAAAAACCCTAGAATCAGTAGGGGTGGACAATAACTAATCTGTCCAATTTTCCACCGTGACTGCAACATGACAATGTATGTGGTATATCGGCGAGATGAAATATTCTGTCTAATTTATGTAGCAATCAGCCATCTAAGACGATGCAGTCACGGTTTAGCACAAGCGGAAGGGCTTACATTGTAAAAGTAAACAGTAATTAATAATTTTAATGAAATGAAAATTACTAACGTAAATGTAGGTATTTTTGCAAGGTAAGAAACAAGACTGCTAAGCAACAATGCCTAGTACCCTAGGGTGATTATGGGCATATTTACTATTACATAATTTAGCAATTTTAACACAGATTTACTACTAATTCTACTTTCTACATTTTAAGCTTACGGCTACAAATATTAAGTGTACAACTTACCCGATATCACGGGGTTTTAATTAACAACAACAAGTAATCTATACTTGCAAGTAGTTTTTGAGAATTATTATCTTAGACACGATTTAATCAGCTTTCGAGATAGTACTAATTCGTTTTATAAAATAGATAAGAACGTAGCACTGCACAAACGCACTACGACGGCCGAGTCTCGAATGAATCCCCTTCTCCACATGGCGTGCGATCGGCCGGCGGCGGCCGCTCGTCGCTCGCTCAAATATATATAAATAAAATCTTTTTAAAAAAAAATTGAACCGACTTCAATATCACTGAAAAGTATAAAATAATTTAAATATTATTGAAGTTGGTGTTAGCGTACCTGCTGTGTATATTTGGCACCAACTTCAATAATATTTAAATTATTTTATACTTTTCAGTGATATTGAAGTCGGTTCAATTTTTTTTTTTAAAGATTTTATTTTAAACTTTTTAGTGATATTTTCATATATAAAGATTAAACCATCGAAAACCGTAAAATTATCTAGGTAGGTTATGATCACATTATCGTCTACATAGTTTTACATAATTCATATTTCTTCAGAAAAAAATATCCGGTCGTAATGAAATTTGCATGGAAACATCATAGTAGTTTACTCTCTCGAATAAAAAAAGAATCATCGAAATCGGTTCATAATTGTCAGAGCAATGTAATGGAGAACATCAGTTTTATGGTTTTTACCAGATAAATTCCTCCACATCGTTCATGGTCCTCCAGGAAGTTCTTATCCGGTTGTAATAAAATTCATACAGATTCAATACAGTGGTTTCTTCTTTCGAATAAAAAAAGAATCATTGAAATTGGTAAATATTTGCCAGAGTTATGACTATTTTTGTCCGACCGAGCGAGTCCGAGCGACTAAAACGTCATCTATATAGGCTTTCTTGCAGCTCTCAGTGCGCAGTCACCATTCTTGTTTTTTCAGGAACTACTTATTACTAAGCAATAATTTTTTTATGGGACCCAATTAACGGATTAAAGAATGGATGGAAGAAAGATTTTTTCAAATCGGTTCATAATTGCCAGAGTTATGCGCGAACTTACATAGAAAGAGGAAGAAGCCACGGTAATATAAATAATTATCCAAACCACCGTGGGTCTCGTAATTCGTTTCCGGTAGAAGAAAACGAAATATCGCATGAAATGAACAATACTGACACTTCCGTTATTAGCCCAAACCAGTTTTTTCGATCTTAAAAATATTATTTTCATAATAGTAACGCAAAATATGTAGTTTTTATGTCAATAATATTAGATACTATTGGCTTGTCGATACTGGTGCTACACTATCAGTTATTAAAAGTGGGGTAGTACCACACGGAACTTCAGTAAAAAGAGACTATACTTTAATTAATGGACAGAAACGTTCACAAGGTTACGTAAAATTAAATTTAATTAATGAAAATAAAATACAATTTCAGCATGATTTTCTAATAATTGATAACTTACCATTAAAAGCCGATGAAATATTAGGTTTAGATTTTCTTATTAAATATAAGGCAATAATTAATATAAATACAAACATGTTAACGATAGGCATTGACAAGAATGAATATAATTTGACATTTATAGAGGAACATGATAGAAATAAATATAATTTGTCACTTCCAGCACGTTCCGAATCTATACATTATATTTATGTAGAATATAAGTCAAATGAAGATGTTATAGTATGCGGGAGAGAGTGTGTTACGAGCCAGCATGCCTCGTCAGCATATACCTAGACCGTGGGACATTTGCCGCGCATCGGACACCTAGCTCATGACGTCACGGCTTCATGAGATCGCTTTCCTTTCCTAACATCGGCGGGAACAGACGTTTAGCTTTTAAGATATACCTACCTAAATTATTCCATATTAAAATTATATTTAAAGTTAAGACCTACTCGCATATTGCAGAAATTGATTATACCTTTTTATTAATTGAAAAGACATTTTTATTGAAGTTTCTGTGTTCGGCGCCCCCAAACCCGTAATTAGTGACAAAATATTTTTTTCTTGCAAATTAATAATAATAATTATTTATTTATTTATTTCTCACCACAACCAAATAACAAGCATAACAAGTAACAAAACAATAGTTTAAAATTGTAGTATGTAGGTTGTGGATCGCTGGTGCCTGAGGTAGGTAGAATGTACCTGTATTACAGGTCATCAGGTCCCCACATTACAAATATCGTGGAACAAAAGAGCCAGAGCTAGGATACATTTAAAAGTGCATTACATTGGTGAGTATCTTATTAACTAAGTAATAACTTGTAAAAGGTCCTCAGTTGTACTATAAGATTGTAAAAGTAACCATTTTTTCAGAACTGACTTCAACTTAAATCGATTAAGGGAATAAAGTGATAAATATTTATGAAGTTTATTATAAAGAAATGGGCCTAGAAATACAAAAAACTTTCGGCTGTAAGCAATTCTGAGAGACGTTGATGGTGCTACTATGCGATTACGTCGATCCATACCGGGTGCGAACTGAATGAGGGAGTGTTGTTTAATAGCACATGCAAAAATAAATAGTTGTCTAACGGTTAAAACTTGGCAGAATTCATACAATTTGTTTGTGGGATACAGACGGGGTTTAAAAGAACATACCTTTAGAACCAGTCGTTGAGCTCTTTCGATCTCAAGCATGTGGGTCTTGGCGGCACCACCCCAATAGCCCGCAACCCCAATTCTATAGCAAGAGTGAAAAATAACAGGATAACAATAAAAATATTAAACGTTAATGAAACAGACATATATTTACAATCTTTTATACCAGATTTACAATCTTTTATACCAGATTTACAATCTTTAAGTGACTATAATATTTGCGCATTTAATAAATGTGATATTGATGTAGAAAGAGTTAAAACATTGCTGTCAGAATTGAATTTAAACTATTTAAATGAAGAGGAACAAAAGTCAATTGAGTCAATTTGTGCTAAATATTCAGATGTATTTCACGTAAAAGGAGACAAAGCAACAACTACAAATATTTACGAACAGTCTATAGTTATAAAACCTAATACATCCCCTATATATACTAAGCCGTATCGTTTACCGCAAGCGTTACGACCAGAAATAAGTAAACAAATTAGTAACATGTTAGAAAATGATATTATAGAGGAAAGCAATAGCGAATGGTCTAGTCCTATTTTATTAGTTCCAAAGAAAAGTTCAGAAGGAAAAGAAAAGAAATGGCGATTAGTAATAGACTACAGGAAATTAAATGAAGTAGTTTGTGATGATAAGTTTCCTTTGCCAAACATTAATGAAATTTTAGATTCTCTATCTGGTGCTATTTATTTCACACATCTTGATCTCTACCAAGGCTATTATCAAATGACCTTGGATTCCAATAGTCGAAAATTAACAGCTTTTAGTACTAGTACTGGTCAGTATCAGATGAAACATTTACCCATGGGATTAAAGTCAAGTCCTGGTGCTTTCAGCAGAATGATGTCTGTAGCAATGCCTGGACTAGCATTTGATAAATGTTTCATTTACTTAGACGATTTAATTGTATTTGGGAGAAATTTAAATGTGCATAATCAAAATTTGATATCTGTATTGGAAAGATTTAGAAGAGTTAATTTGAAATTAATCCCACAAAAATGTGAGTTTTTAAAGAAGGAAATTTTATATCTAGGTCAATAAAATTTAGTTTCAGAGAAGGGAGTCTCTCTCCAGATCCCGAAAAAATAAAAATATTAAAAAAATACCCGACTCCTAAAAATGCAGATGAAGTAAAACGATTTGTAGCGTTCTGTAATTATTATCGTAAATTTATTGATTCATTTGCGAAAATAACTATGCCTTTAAATAAATTAAGTAGAAAAAACGAACCATTTATTTGGACAGATGAATGTCAAGAAGCATTTACGTTTTTAAAAAATTGTTTAATATCTCCTCCAATTTTACAATACCCGGACTTTTCAGAGCAAAATGAATTTGTAATACAGACCGATGCTTCTGGTAATGCTATTGGAGCTGTTTTGTGTAATAAAGACTTGCGACCCGTTGCGTATACTAGTAGACCTTTGAATAAAGCCGAAAGGAATTATCCAACTATACAAAAAGAACTACTTGTTATAGTTTGGTCAGTTAAATATTTTAGACCCTACGTTTATGGTCGTAATTTTACAATAATGACAGACCACAAACCGTTAGTGTATCTTTTTGGAATGAAAGATCCATCTAGCTGACTATTAAAATTTAGATTAGTGTTAGAAGAATATGATTTCAAAATTGTGTATGTAAAAGGAAAAGATAATGCCGTTGCAGATGCTCTATCCAGAGTATGTTTGACATCGGACGAATTAAAGAGAATGCATGAGGAAATTGTGACCGTTATAACTAGAGCTCAGAAGAAAAAAGCTGACGATTTGATAAAAAAAAATAAAAATGACATGGATCTTAATAAAACTACCAACAATTGGCCTGATCAACCAAGAGTTATAGATTTATTAAGGAAACCATATAATTCTGTAGAACTGATGTTTACAGAGAGTTCTAAACTAAATAAGTTAAGGAAGGATAATATGATAGAAGAAGAGTACGAATGTTTTGCTTTTATAGGAAGTAAAAAGTTATTATGCATCAATCTTAATTTTAAGGCACATTACTCGCGAGCCGAATTTGTGCAAAAATTAAGTTTGTTTTGTAACAAGATACGTATCGAAGAAATTTGCATAATAAAAGATAAAGATAATATAAACTTTATTATAAACATATGTGATGAAATAAAGACATTAAAAGATTGGTCCGGACCAAGAATATGTATATTACGCGGAATAAAACGAATTGTTGACGATAACGAAAAAACGATAATCATGAATGAATTTCATCTACTACCATCCAGTGGTCATGCTGGAGTACGTAGAATGGTTAATACCATAAAAAGACGACATTTTTGGCCAAATATAAATAAAGACGTCCAAGACTTTGTAAGATCATGTGAAAAATGTCAGAAATCAAAGTATTTCCGATTTTTTTTTTGACGGGCCCGTTGGTCTAGTGGTCAGACACCCTGCCTGCTAACCGATGGGTCGTGGGTTCGATTCTCGCCAAGTGTCTGGGTGTTGTTTATCTATTTAAGTATGTATTTACTAAAAAAAAGTATATAAGTATTAGTATCAGTTATCTGGTTTCCATAGTACAGGCTCTGCCTAGTTTGGGATCGGATGACCGTGTGTGGATTGTCCCAAGATATTATTATTATTATTATAATATTAAAGAGCCAATGGAGATAACCACAACGGCCTCCTCGGCGTTTAATAAGATATTTTTAGACGTAGTAGGTCCATTAGACAGAGATGAAAATAATTACTGCTATATACTGACTATTCAGTGCGAATTAACGAAATTTGTACAAGCAATTCCTTTAAAAAATAAAGAAACGACGTCCATTGCTGATGCATTCACAAGACATTTTATTTTAAGATTTGGTATTCCAGGTACAATAGCCACTGACAGAGGCACTGAGTTTATGTCAGCAACTATGGAAAACGTATGTAAAATTTTAAATATAGAAAAATTAAATTCGACTGCATATCATCACCAGTCTATAGGCGCTTTGGAAAACACACACAAAAATTTAGGTTCAGTTTTAAGGATACAGTGTGGTAAGCATACAGGTACGTGGAGTTATTGGTTACCATTTTGGTGCTTTGGTTTTAATAATACGGTTCATACGGAAACAAATTACACGCCTTACGAATTAGTATTTGGTAAACTTTGTCGCATACCTTCTACAATAAGTGAGTCTCTAGAACCTCTTTACAATAGTGATGATTATGCATTATAATTAAAATACCGTTTACAATTAGCTCATGCAGAGGCAAAGAAAAATTTACTTATTAATAAACAAAAAAGAAAACAGATTTATGATAATTCAGTAAATTCAATCAAATATAACAAGGATGATTTGATTCTGTTAAAAAATTAAACAGGTCGAAAATTGGACCCTTTATATAATGGACCATTTGTAGTAATAGAAGATTTAGGGTGTAATGTTAAGATAAATAAAAATGATATAATAGAAATAGTTCATAAGAATAGAACAAAGCCTTATTATCTATAATGAATTTTATTATTAATTTTGTAATAGAGTTATTAACTAATTAGATATATTTACTTACATATTTACTTAATTACTATTTTCTAAAAATTAACAAAAAAAAATCTAATGCTTGATTTTTTTTTTATTCACCCCGGAGGTGAAGTGTATGTGTGTACAGACCTTTAGGTTAGGTTTAGAATATCGCTTAGTTAGTAGTTTCCGTCATAGTGTATTTTAAGATAGAATAAATCATGACTTGCAAGCAAGCAGACGTGTTTAATTGAAGCTCCAAGCCCCCACCTCTTCATCGGGATAGTAAAATCAAAGAAGAAACTGCGATAAAATCCGTAAAAGTAGTTTGATTTCAATGATCTAGGTAGGTTCTGGGTTATGATCCCATTATCGTCAACATAATTTTACATAATTCATGTTACTTCAGAAAAAAATTATCCGGTCGTAATGAAATTTGCATGGAATCATCACAGTAGTTCACTCTCTCGAATAAAAAAAGAATCATCGAAATCGGTTCATATTTGTCTGTCAGAGTAATGTAATGGATAACATCAGTTTTATGGTTACGTTTATAATATAATCTAGCTTAAATAGTTAGCCATCATGCGCCACAAGCATAGTTAAGTTTTTGATACTAGCTAGCACCTAGGAATTGGAGATCTTTAATACATTTTAGACAGTTTTATAAAATCGAAGTCAAAAGTACATCGCATATAAATAATTATTGATTATCAATTGCCCATAATATTGATTGGAATGGTTGAGATACAGTTCTCTTATCTTTGCTATCCATTTTTAAAAGTAGCAGAAAAAATTCGTAGCAGATTATGTAGATATATAAGTATGCAATTTATTGCATTTCTATTTAAAATTCACACATGGATATTACAATACATCTATCTATGTATCACAATCACATTGGCATCATGTATACTGGCATCACCAGGCGAAAACAAACACGTCTCATAATAAGCTTTGAATAACGGTACAGTACATTAATAGCAGCGTTTTCCCTGAAAGAAAACGCATATTAAAATACTTACCTTATTCAAAGCTTAACTTTTAATCCTGCCTGGTAATTCTTCGACACAATAAACATGAGCGGAGCGAGCGGGCATATTTAACAAACCCTTGCTGCTCTCGCCTGCCATGGTGATGCTATTTCCGGTCAAATCACAAGAAAGTTGACCAATAGGAGCAAAGACGACGGGAAACAGGAAGTGCCGCTCTCATAATAAGCTTTGAATAAGGTAAGTATTTTAATATGCGTTTTCTTTCAGGGAAAACGCTGCTATTTTTATACAAAATATGAAAATTCTGGGAAATGGCGCGCAAGTGTTCTTTTTCAAGGTGAGTGAAACATTACCTACAGCCTACATCGTAATAATTGATATTAACAGACTTAAAAAAAATAGGAGGAGGTTCTCAATTCGGTTGTATTTAATTTTAATTAAAAGGGATAACATGCAAATATTATATTATTTACACTTAAGTACAAAAACACAAAATACAGAACACATAAAAAGGAAACAGAAACATTGTACTTACATATAGGCGGCCTTATCGCTATTATGCGATTTCTTCCAGGCAAACCATATTATATTTTTTATAATTTTAAAACTATGGATAATTTGATAATAATAAATTAAATTAATAATTAAGGACGTACACATTGATTTATTCTAAAATTACATATAGATTTTCAGCGGTGTGATGTCTCACCATTTCGGCTTGAGTCTATTGTATGAATATAACCGATTACAGTAAATAGGTACATGGAACACAACCGTATTAAATGAAACACAAAGTACTTACTCGCTGTACCACGACCGCTCGGCTCGGTGTCTGTTAGACGACTGAGCTCCGCGGCGGGCAGCAGCAGTATTTATTTGCAATACACCACATCTCTTCCTTTCAAAATATTTTAATTTACATTTACTTTAATTGTATCTATATTTTAAATTACTCTTATTTCTTGAAATCATAATTATTTGATATAATATTAAATATTTTATTTATATTAGACTTAAAAGATGTGAAGCTACCACCGGATCACAACGCGGCCTTAACTGAGAAGATCCGGCAAGAAACTCAGCAGGCTTGAAATATTTTATTTACATTAAGCCCAACGGTGGCAATTTTATAATAATAATATTTTTAACCATTACCAGAGCACACATCACGTGCCTCCGACCGGGAAGCTCCGACCAGACTCAATAGGCCTGTCTTCCTTCCCTTTTTGTAACATTTGTGTATTGTCATCAATGGTAATTATTTATTTAATTTCACACAACCTTATCATTAGATTAGGTATGTTATTAAATTTAAATTGTAAATATGATTAAAGATTTTAACAAATCAATATTCTAATTGTTAGATCATAGAATAACATTGCTGTAATTAAATAAAAACTATATAATATAAATGACCTTATTTTAAATATCTACTACATAATATCACAAATTTCTTTTGAAATTATGGATGTTAACCACACATGTATTTGTGCTCGTTTATTCTGACCACAGTTGAAAGAAAGAATGAAAGAAAGAAAAAGCATTTATTGCCACAGATTACAAATAACGAGGCACACAAAAAACCATATACAAACAAAAACCCTTAACATCTAAAAGTTAACAAAATATAGAAAAATAAAAATAAAACTTATGTTACGTTAAGTTTATACGACAGCATAATGTGCATGTGCCTCACATTGCTCTGCAGCAACAGGCACCAGGTTCAGCATAATGCCAAGCCAAGACTTGGCGCTGATTTTCAACCGGGCCCTAGGTGACTCACGGGTATCAAACGATTATAATTTTATATAAGCTTATTTTACTACTAATAATAATGTATCTAATATAAGTAAGTATATGTATAATATATGTAGGTATTATATATTAAAAGTTAAAGTTATTACACCTAATCAATTAAAAACAATAAAAAAATAAAATTATTTATGTGTTATATATATATGTGTAGTTGCTACTTGCTTATAAGTAAGTTTATTAATATATTTGTTCATATATTTTGTTAATACATAGAATATTCAGATTACAACTTGTTACAAAAGGTTGGTATTATGATGAATTAATTTTACAATTTTATAACTTATTAATCACCCTATAAACCTTCATACGCGATTATTCGTCAATCTATTACTAAATTGAGATTTTGTGGTCACTAGTAATTATTTGGAACCATATTTTGTCAATTTTAAAACCAGACATTTTGTTTTTAATAACTATCATTGGGGTAAGTACTTATTTCTTTTCGACATGTATGGAAACTATAAACCACATATTGATTGCATTAGCATTTATAACAAATCCTAATTGCTTAATTAATTAAGGAGTCACACGCTCCATTCAAACCAATTTGATTGAAAAAGGTATTAAGTGACAACCCTTTAACAATAGCATGTGTTTGTTGGTATACATAATATTGTGATATGTTTTGTATCACCCTCATCGATGTCTACCAATGATTGTATTGTATTGTATGCATTTATTATCGTAGGATAATGTGATACATATTAAGGACTAGTATTTACTAACCTTGGAACCTTTAATATATAGACTACATAGGGTCATCTACTCCACCGTTGCAATGTTTAGAGGGATCCTTGTATGGCGAAGGAAATAAATCTGTAACTTAGTAGAAATATTAGTTACTTACAAGTAGATACATAATTCTTATTAGGTATTGAAATCAGGCATGTATTTCATGGCTGCGACCACTTGTATACAAAATTATATTTTGTAATAAGTTTGTAAGTAGTTTATAAACGTAAGTTTACACATCGTCCCCATCGGCATGGAAATCCAAACCATATACCATCGAGACAGTGTTTGTTATTAATCGTATTATTTTGTTTTTTTTTGACATCCAACTACTCCATATATTGAGTGAGGCATAACAACTTTTCGCCTCCTATGCTGGTGTTTTATGAGGCGAAAACTCCTGTCCTCCATGGATTAACTTGGTAGTAAGTCCATAGAGGCGTATTTTAGATTATCGTCATCGGAACGAGGCACTATAACGTGGCAGCCGTGCCACAGATGTGTTTTTTTTTAATTATGATCATTATGCATTACAATTTGGATAATATATTTCTTATTTACATCAGGCCTGTTATTTGTGTAGGTATATATAAAGAGCATATCTTTATTTATTTAAACTTGATGTACATAAGTGGTACACTCTTGATGCTTTTAGGCATTCTCTACCAGACTACCTTTGAGTTCATGAAAACACAACAAAGAAACCCAATAACTTTTATTTAAGGTTTGTTTTGTTGTGTTAGCTTGCGTTTTTTTTTTTTGACCATTGTTTTTATTATTTTTAGTATTTTTTTCTTTTCAGTAATTTATAAACCTCATAAATTACTGTTTTATCCTTGTTTTTTTTGTTTTTTGTTTTATAATTATTGCTTGCATACATTATTATTTACCATCCATGCCAGCGTGATGATAATGCATTGCTAGTTACCAAGTTTGTTTTATTCTGCTTGTGAGCTTTTATTTTAGCAGAATAGGAACAAAATTAAATTTATTTTAATATGGTTTTGAGTTCGTATATTTATGCAAAATATGTAAAAAAAATTAATTTTATTACCTATATTCTGATTTAGCACTATTTATGCAGCATATAAATACAAGTATATTTAGTATTATTTTTTCTGATTTTGCACTTGTGTTTATGCAGTTACCTTTAATATTATTTTAATTATTCAATTGGTTATTATTATTGAATTGATTAATTATTATTTTATATATTCCATCATTAGTAATTATTATATACATTCCATCGCCCTCTGTATGCAGTTACTATTGCTTGCGTTTAATTAACCTTGGTTACTGAGTTTACTTTGGTTTATCACTAACAATGCCTCTCTTTAGAGATTGATTTATCCACTTATGGATTTGTTTATATATTCAAAATTATTTTTATTTATTTTCCTCCTCAAAGAGGTCGGTCTCCTTAAGGGTTTTTTCGCTTGGGGGTATTGATCCTCTTATGGATTTTCCTCCTTGAGGGTTTTACCGCCTTGGGGAGATTGGAGGATATTTAATCCTTTCCCTTTAACCATGCTAGGATTTTCCCCTCTACCACCATTATTATTTTGTTTTAAAAGTGTGTTTGCACAGAATGACATGGCCGTCAAACCATGAGGAAATTATATTGAGTATGTTAGTAATAATACTAATTATGTCATGATTTTACAGCATAGGGAACTTGAACTTTTATAGCTAATTGACAATTAATGTAGGCACCTCAATATGGGTACCCAGACCCAACATAGCAAACTCTGTTGCAAATTTTTTATTTATTTGTTGTGCTGAAACGGGTTATTGAAACCCAGTTACGAATTTTGCTGACAAAGGAACTTAGGTTTTTAGATGCAGATCGGACCTCGGGACAATTGTTCAAGAGACAGACATTCATATTTCGGTTATGCTTTTATAAAGAAACGCGTAGATGCCGATATCATTTAATGTAAGCATATTGATAGAAAACCTCATTTTATAAAGTACTCTTGATAGACATGTAGGTACCCACTAGCAATATGGTGGCTGATAAAAAGTATACACAAATACTTTTGGCATAATGATTGAGTACCCACAAAATTACACTAATTATTTATTAATGACGCTGGTCATATAAGGCAATATTGAGTCCTATTTTTTATGTTTTAAGGTGTAAATAATAAGTAAGTATCTCAACAAATTACTTACTGGTATAGATTCAACAATATATTTGGATAGTAGATCCATGGGAAACAGAATTATATTTTATCAAGACTGCCTTGTTTAATTACGATAAACAGTATATCAGATTCAATAGTTCATTTCGTAATGGCTTTATTTGTCATCTAAATCTATAAAAATCAATGCCACTTTTCGTTGTAATTTCATAACTCAAGAACGGGCAGACGGGCTCACCTATCCAAACCAAATGTTTAGGCTTTGTTTGGACTATTTAGTAGATGGTTTATGTGAAGTTTGCACAAAATCGGTAGGGCGGGTCTTCATTTATCACATTTTTTGTAATAAGTTAATTCAATAAATGGCGGATCATTTTGTAAATGGGGATTTTGCTGTCAAAATGACCCTTTTTCAGAATTAAAACTTTTTTTAGTGTTGACAGTAAAAGCATGTTGTTATGTCATTCATGCGGTCATTTTATTTTGGACGTGCTTCGAATAAATCAAATTGTCAGCGATAATTATTACTTTGTTTTTATATTTTTTGTTCAAATGTAATGTAAGTAAGTATATAACTGTTGAGGTGATTAACATGTATGCATGTGTGTTTCTTCATTTGAAAAACATATTGTGTACCACTAATAATGTAGCAATTTGTTTTTAATTTGATTTATTCTTTTTTAATTGAAGGAAAAATGCCATTTTTTGTTTGAATAAATGAATTTGATGTTACAATTAAATGTTCTTAATATTTCACTTTATACGTAGCGAAGCACGTACCGGGCCACTACTATTATAATATATTATTGACACTCTTTACACACTTTTGATACAACCTCAGTTATAAAGGTACGGTAACACTTTCAATATTTCAAAGTTTTGTTATAACTAAACCAAAGGGGCCAGCGGCTGGTCGACTTCATGGAGAAGGAGGGACTCTTTGCGATGAACTCCTTCTTCAAGAAGCGACCATCCAGGAAGTGGACGTGGATAAGCCCCGATGGTTCAACAAAAAACGAGATCGACTTCATCATGACGACCAAGAAGCATATATTCGATGATGTCTCCGTGATCGGCAGGGTGAAAACCGGTAGCGATCACCGCATTCTTAGAGGCACATTGAATATCAATGTCAAGCTTGAGAGGTCTCGTCTGATGAAGTCCACGCTCCGTCCGGGAACCGCCCAAATCCGAAACCCCGAAGACTTTCAACTCGAACTACACAATCGCTTTCAGTGCCTAGCCGAATGCGAAACTGCGGACGAGTTAAACAATGGGTTGGTGCAAACTGTCCATGCAGTGGGGTCCAAGTACTTTAAGACCCCACGCCGTAATAAGCCTCAGAAGCTCTCCAATCAAACCATTAAGTTAATGGAAACCCGGACTGAGATGAGACTGCAATCTTCAGCTGATATGTCAGAATATGCTGAACTCAATAGACGAATCTCGAAATCCATGCGTCACGACTTGCGTTCCTATAATACAGCATGTATTAAGGACGCAATTGAGCGGAACCAAGGCTCTAAAGTGTTCGCAAAGAATTCGTCTATTGGGCGCAGCCATATGACCAGGCTGAAGATCGACGACGGCAGTGTCATCTCATCGAAACCGGAGATATTGAGAGAGCTCGAGAGGTTTTACGGACAGTTATACACCTCAACACAGGAACCCATTGCCAGAACAGCTCAGGACACCAGAGCCAAATTAACCCGACACTACACTGAGGACATCCCAGACATCAGCCTGTACGAGATTAGAATGGCTCTCAAACAGCTAAAGAACAACAAGGCGCCGGGTGAAGACGGAATCACAACAGAACTTCTGAGAGCGGGTGGAAAACCGGTACTTTTAGTCCTCCAGAAGTTATTTAATTCCGTCTTACTCGAGGGTACTACGCCAGAAGCATGGCACGGGAGTGTGGTGGTTCTTTTCTTCAAAAAAGGTGATAACACCTTATTGAAGAATTATAGACCCATCTCACTCCTGAGCCATGTATACAAGCTGTTCTCGAGAGTCATTACGAACCGTCTCGAACGCAGGTTTGATGACTTCCAGCCTCCCGAACAAGCCGGGTTCCGAAAAGGCTTTAGCACCGTAGACCACATACATACGCTCCGCCAGATTATACAGAAGACCGAGGAGTATAATCGGCCATTATGTCTAGCGTTTGTGGACTACGAGAAAGCCTTTGATTCAATCGAGACCTGGGCGGTATTGCAGTCCCTCCAGCGGTGTCACATTGACTATAGGTACATCGAAGTGTTGAAGTGTTTGTACAGCAACGCCACCATGTCGATCCGACTACAGGACGAGAGCACGAAACCAATCCCATTGCAGCGGGGCGTGAGACAGGGAGACGTTATTTCTCCGAAACTGTTCACGAACGCATTGGAGGACGTTTTCAAGCTCTTGGACTGGTACGGATTCGGCATCAACATCAATGGCGAATACATCACTCACCTTCGTTTTGCCGATGATATAGTCATTATGGCAGAATCGCTGGAGGACCTCAATACAATGCTCAGCGACCTCAGTAGCGTTTCCCAACAGGTGGGTCTTAAAATGAACATGGACAAGACGAAGATCATGTCTAATGTCCATGTTGCACCCGTACCGGTAGTTGTTGGGAACGTTACACTCGAAGTTGTTGACCACTACGTATACCTAGGACAAACTATCCAGTTAGGTCGGTCCAACTTCGACAAAGAGGTCGCCCGAAGAATCCAACTCGGATGGGCAGCGTTCGGGAAACTACGTGACATCTTCTCATCAGAAATTCCGCAGTGCCTGAAGACAAAGGTTTTTAACCAGTGTGTGTTGCCAGTGATGACATATGGTACTGAGACGTGGTCTCTAACAGCTGGCCTTTTGGAGAAGCTCAGAGTCACACAACGAGCTATGGAGAGAGCTATGCTCGGAGTTTCTTTGCGCGACAGAATCCGGAATGAGGAGATTCGCCGAAGAACCAAGGTCACCGATATAGCTCGTAGAATATGCAAGTTGAAGTGGCAGTGGGCCGGCCACATCGCTCGAAGAACCGATAACCGTTGGGGAAGAAAGGTTCTCGAGTGGCGACCACGAACCGGAAGACGCAGCGTAGGCAGGCCTCCCACTAGGTGGACCGACGACATTGTTCGCGTCGCAGGAAACCGGTGGATGCAAATAGCAAATTGTCGTTCATTGTGGCGGTCTAAGGGGGAGGCCTTTGTTCAGCAGTGGACGTCTTCCGGCTAGTGATGTTATAACTGGGTGTCATTTTAACAATTTCATTGTTGGAACATTTGGTGGTTTGATCGAATATTATTATTCGATAGGGTTCTTTTTTTTTTTGTTTTTTTTTATAACAGGTACTTACTTAATGAACAATATCATCTTTAGAACATTTGGCGGTTTGATCGAATATTATTTAATAGGTATCGTTTTTTTTTGTTATTTTTTTACGACTCGATAGGTATCGTTTTTTGTTATTTTAATAACAGGTAATGAACGATATATCATCGTTGGAAAGTTTGGTGTTTTCATCGGATATTAGGATTTGATTTTAGAGTATATACTTACCATTGTCTCTACTCTAAAGAGGTATTAGGTAACATTTATTTGCTATCTGATTTGCCAACAACGTTTGCGTGCGTGATTAACGATTATTATTATGGGTATTTGTAAACGAATGCATGTACTAATATAAACTTATTCAATAATAATAATAATGTCCTGTGACACACACGGTCTTCCGATCCCAAACCAGGCAGAACCTGCACCACGGAACCTAGACACTATAAATACTTCTTTTTCGTATAAATATGGTTGAAACAATGATTGAATAATCAATTTAATTTCGTTTTATGTGATATTTTGTACGCTCGCACTTATACCTTTTTTTTATTTTTAAAATTATTTTATTTTTGTATTTGTTTTTGGCACTATAATAGCAGGCACATTGTTTTGAGAAAATTTTATTTACTGCGCTTGTACTCGTCGCCATGTGATGTCTCACCATTTCGGCTTGAGTCTATTATATGAATATAACCGATTACAGTAAATAGGTACATGGAACACAACCGTATTAAATGAAACACAAAGTACTTACTCGCTGTACCACGACCGCTCGGCTCGGTGTCTGTTAGACGACTGAGCTCCGCGGCGGGCAGCAGCAGTATTTATTTGCAATACACCACAAGCGGGATAAAACCTCTTTGTTGTTTAATATTACAATACATCATACCTAACGCTGCTAGCACGTCGTATACAGAACCTCCTTTTCTTAAGACGGTTAACATTGTACATACTTAAGTACTATTAGATGAATTAAGAACCTCGCCATTGTCACATTCAAGCTTTTACACAAAGTGCTCAAGTGCAAGAAAAAAAAACTGACAGACGTCAGCCGCGCTGTATAATAAATTTTCATTAATAATTAATAAAACTACTAGGATTCAGCGAAATTATAGTGAAACGTGTTCTTTATTACTCGCCTTTTGTGCATATAAACTCGTAAGTCGTAATATTAGCTATCTCGACCGCCGTTCACATTTTCCAACTCTGTGACAATTTCATAGTGAAAATTTGTAAAAATGTTATGTGAAGCTTGCAATAAAGCATGCAGCAAGAAGTCAAGCTCAGATGGAGGTTCCTTAACTGTGTCGTGCTCCAAATGTTCCAACTGGTATCATACTGCTTGTCTTTACATGTCGCGAGAGGACCACAAACTTCTTAGAAATAAACTAAAACAATTCATATGCCCTAATTGTAAACCCGTAAATAAGTCACCGAGATCAGACTGTACACCGATGCGCCAGTCAATTCCAGGACATCTGAATGATTCTCCTGACGAAAAATTTACTTCACTTACTCAGAACCTAGAAAATCTCCATATTTTCTAGGTTCTGAGTAAGTGAAGTAAATTTTTAGCTGGAATCTCCATTCCAGCGGCTGTTACTTCAACTTTTACTGCTGCAGTTCGTACTCTTCAAGAAATGTTTAACTCTATGAAGAGTGAAATGAAAGAATTCACAAGCTCTTTAAACTCCACGACCGAAGATATTCATCAGTTTCGGCAAGAAATAGGTGAGATAAAAACCCAACTAAAAGAATTGGACAAGTACTAAACAGAAGTGACAATTCTACGTGCCGAGGTTTCTATTTTGCGTCAGGAGCTCCATGCAAATGAACAAAAACGACTTTTAAAGGATGTTGAAATTACAGGTGTTACGGAATGTAATGGTGAAAACCTTAGTCAGATGGTGAATGTTATTTCCGCAAAGCTTGGAATTGAACTCGATCCAAGAGATGTGGATGACGTGAGGCGAGTGGGTGTACGTGGTTCTGGTGAGGGGGCGGAGCGCCCACGCCCTGTCGTACTAACTCTTACGCGGCGTGCACCACGAGATCAACTATTGCGAGCTGCCCGTGTCCGTCGTGGCCTTACTTCCGACCTTCTCGATATCCCTGGTAATCCACGTCGGGTGTTTATCAATGAACACCTTACAAAAGAAAACAGGATTTTATTCAGTAAAGCGCGAAAAACGGGATCAGACCTACGTTTTAAATTTGTTTGGACGTCAAATGGTAACATTTTTATGCGTCGTACTGATACTAGCTCAGTTCTGCGCATCACTTCAGAATTAGTACTTAATAATCTCATCACTCAGAATATAAGCACGGCATCACTGACAACAAACAATCCGTCTTATTCCTAATATTAGTTTTATTATTAGATTCAGTTTATTAATTTTCTTTCAGTATTTATTTCTGCATAATATTTTCTTTAATCTTTGTCCTAAAATAATATACCAGGGTATTGTAATGATCAATGTTAATTACTATACTGTACCCAACGATTTTTTTGTCATTATTCTCGTCCTTCTTCTTTTGAAATCGGAGTCTATTTTTATAAATTATTATACTATTACGATTATATATTATATTATTCGAATTAATTTAGTTAAAACCACTAGCATAATAATAATGATGCTTCCATATGTACACATGTATTATTGCTTAAAACTTATCGCCATATTTGAATTTGATTTAAATTTCGTAACAATTTTTAGTGTTTGTACTCAAGTGTCTTTTTATAATTTTGTAATTCTGTATATGAACATCGTGATGGCGATAAGTATCCTGTCTTCTAATGGATAGTATGACCCTCAGTAATGACATTGACTCGTTAGTAGCAATACCTTGTTATGAAATTGATACACCCGAACTTTGTTCGAATTTTGTTAAACCAGATTATAAATTCAAAGTAATGACATTAAACATACGGAGTATAACTAAACATTTTGATACACTGCTTACTTACTTAACCAGATTTAAAATAACTTTTGACATCCTTATTTTAACAGAATGTAGACTTAATGATATGGTAACTATCGAAAGTATCACTGGATACTTTCATTTTCAGTCACAATGTAACATTAATCAAAATGGTGGAGTAGTTGCATACGTTAAATCTTGCTGGTCAGCTAAGATATCAGAACTCGAGATTGTGGATGCTTGTGGTCTAATTATAAATATAACTGATAATTTTACTATTTTTGGAATTTACAGATCACCCTCTTTCAGAAACACCAACAACTTTTTAGTTTCCTTAAATGAAAACCTACTTAAATTCAGGAACAAGCAGTCTATAATAATAGCCGGTGATTTAAACATAGATACTCTCTCGAGTGATTCTTTTGACTATCTCAGTTTATTAACAGAGCATGGGCTTGAACCGGCTATCAACAAACCAACACGCTTGTGTGCTTGCTTGGACCATATTATGATTAAGACAAAATTACCTTCGATTGGTATTATTTGCGACTGCGATATAACGGATCATAAAATGGCAATTTTAGGGTTAGCATCTAAACCTAAAATCATCCAACAAAGTAAATTTCGGTCTATAATTGATTATGAAGGATTAGCCAATGAATTGAAGTCCACAAACTGGTGTGACGTTACCTCTAACTTTGATGTAGACTCCGCAACTGATTCTTTCATGCAAAAATTTACTAACATTGTAAAAAGAAATACAAAACAAGTAAAAGTAAGTAGATCAAAATTTACCATTCAACCATGGATGACTCCAGGTTTACTCAGATGTGCCCGACACCGTGATCGCCTTCATACTAGGGTTAAAAAATATCCTGAAGATAATATTTTAAAATTCATATACACCCGTTACCGAAATTTCTATTTTAATCTGGTAAGGAAATTAAAAATAGAATATCAAAGAAATCGACTTGACTCTAGTAAAACCGACACGAGACTCCTTTGGAAGATAATTAAATCTCAGTGTAACTCGAATACAAATACCAATCATGCTACTGAGCTTACTCGATTAACAAGTAATCCAGCAGATTCATTAAATATTGTTAACGAATACTTTTCCAATATCGGTCAGAATTTAGCAGCAAACATAATGAACCGTGATTGTGTAAATGAAGACAATTTAGCTGCAAATTTAAAATCTACATGTCAACCAGTCAATTCGTTTTTTATAGAACCAACTACGCAAGAAGAACTAACTTCTATTATTAAAAATTTAAAATCTGATAGCGCTCCCGGCTTAGATGGTATGCAGCCTCGTCTAATTAAATATATCCATGCCCAAATAATCAACCCCCTCGTTCACATTTTCAACTTAAGTTTCAGTACTGGTCTTTTTCCCTCAGTTTGGAAGGTAGCCGCCATTATTCCGATTTATAAAGGTGGAGCTAAAGATGTCCCCGGAAATTATAGGCCAATATCACTTCTTAGCACCCTTTCAAAATTATTAGAAAAATTTGTTAATAACCGTCTTGTTAAGTTCATTGAGTCACTAAACCTTCTCTCGTCACGCCAATTTGGGTTTAGGCAAAAGAGATCCACAGAAGATGCGGTATCCTCTTTGATTGAATTGATTTCAGACTCTCTAGATAATGGCAAGTGTTCTATAGGAGCCTTTATGGATTTAGCAAAAGCATTTGACACCGTTTCTACAAAAATACTGTTAAAAAAACTTGAAATGTTTGGTGTTAGGGGTCTTGCCCTTGAATGGTTTAAGAGTTACTTATCTGGCAGATCCCAGATAGTAAAAGTAGGAACCATTGTTAGTGAGAATCTTCCTATAAAGTATGGAGTCCCTCAAGGCAGTATATTAGGCCCAACTTTGTTCATTATCTACATTAATGATATTCTACAGCTTAAACTCCCTGAGGGTTCTCAAATTTTATGTTACGCAGATGATACTGTAATTTTATTTAATAGTAATAATTGGGCTAATACCACAATTCTCGCTGAAAGTGGTATGTCATCTATTAGTAAATGGTTGTCTGCCAACTTACTCTCTCGCTCAATTGCAGTAAAACTAAATTTATGTGTTTCCATAAAACTTCTGCATCTAATCCACAGTACCTAAAAGATATCAGAATTCACAATTCCAGCCAATGTCTACCGTCTGCTTGTAATTGTGCTCTGATAGACAGGGTTGATGTTCTTAAGTATCTTGGTGTCATGGTTGACCATAATTGTAATTTCAGACCACATATTCTATGTCTTGCAAAACGTATAAGAAGGACCGGCGCCATTCTTAAGAAATTAAGAGACATAGTGGACAATGATTTAATAAAAACCATTTATATTGTTCTCTGTCAATCGTTAATTAACTATTGTATCCCTATCTGGGGTAGTGCTTCAAAAATGATGCTTCTTATTGCAGAAAGAGCTCAACGATCAGTGTTAAAAATAATACTTAAAAAGCCCTTCCGTTACCCGACAGTCTCCCTCTATTATGAGGCAAAGCTTCTAACAGTCCGGCAATTATTTATTTTAAGGGTGGGACTAATTGCTCACAAAAAAGTGGTTTCGGCTTTATTCTATACACAACTACTCCAGGAAAGAATTTTCAATCTTAAATTGCCACATGTTCACACATCTTTTGCACTAAGATTTGGAGATTTTTTAAGAGCACATACCTATAATGCGATTAATAAGCATTGTAATATTTTGAAATACACAGTTTTTGAAGCCAAATTCATTCTAAGTAAATGGTTGCTAACACTGGATTATGTAAACACTGAGAAAATTATTGAGATCTTGGTTTAAGTTTTTCTTTAAGTTCTTCATTATTTTGTTTTTTCACTCTATTATTATTATTATATTTTTCTTTCTCCTTATTACCTACTTAACTTAATTTTGTTTTTTTTTTTTTTTTTTTTACATTTCTTATCTTCCTTCATACTTAAGTTCATTACTTTTAACTTTTATTAAGTTTTTAATTATGTTACTCTAGATTTTATTTTTTGGCCAAATGGTTTGCTTTCTTTTTCTAATATATTTTTTAAACTCAAAATGTTCGTTTCCCAAGATACAGGCCTTGCCTAGTTTGGGAACATCTCTAAATATTTCTGTACACATTTATGGTAAACACAAAAAATGTTTTAGCGCTAGTATTTTTATAATTCATGTAATTTTGTGTTTTAATAAACATTAAACATCGTTCAATTCTTATTCTGTCTGTAAGTATATAGTTTGCGCGAGCGAGCGGCGAGCGTAGGCTTAAGGCATTTATTTCTTGCTCAAAATAATAGTTCAGTTCTGGGTTCATCTTTGCCCGTGACTTATTTAGGCGGATGGAGATAAAGTAACTTATCTTTTTCTATCAAGATCATTGAGAGGTACCTCAATTAACAAGATTCCATGTAATTTTGTTTTATTGATAGTTCTAGACATGAATCGTTCGGTTGTCGCCATATGTTGGTAAGTCATTTTTCATTTCTTATACCTACTTGGAAAGTATGCTTGAAATTACCTGATCAAAGGTATGAAGAGATAAAGCGAGAGCGATTATTTGAATCCAGAGCGAAGCGAGCGATTGGAGTGTAGAATCCTGAGCGTAGCAAGGGATTCCAAAGTCCAAACAGGTTAATTAATTTTGGTATCGTGTGGCAGACTCTGCTTATCATCTCCCTCTATGAGAAAAATAAAATGAGATACTTATTAGCGGAGTAGTGACCAAATTATAAATTAAAAATGTCTGTAATAGGTACTTATTTTGATTAAAAGTATTATAAACCTAAGATCATTGCCTCGTCAGCAGTACTGTTAGAGCTACAACGGCCTTGGTCGGACGCCAACGGCACGTGTAACGTTAGAGATGTGCAAGAGCAATAATAAGGTGTCGACATAACATCGTATCGACACTTTTAAAACATATGTCGGGTAAGATATATTAAATGAAAAATGTCGTTATTATTTAAAAGAATACTGGCAGTTTTCAAGTTTTAGTTATCTACCACAAGAATATAAATTTTAACCGTCCAAACATTGTCAAAATAGAAAAGACACTTGGGTGGTGGGTGCCCCAACTCTTTATATCCGTCACTGAAGACAAAGATATTGTAATCTAGACAAAAACTATTTAATTTAATATTATTTTTCGATAATTCATTTTTTATTATACTTATCTAGGTAAAATATCAAGTACCTATGTCGATCGAAGGAGATATCGAAATATTAAATATCTCGGAAAAATATCCCTCTATCTAAACATAAAATATCGACATATCGATATTTTTCCTGGAATCATAGCCACTCTATCAAGTTAGTGCCTGTGGTTTATAACCGTGTAGCCAGCACGCCAACGGTGGATGTCCCAACTTCTTGACCTTGGTTGGAGGCTGGTTTATAACCGTGTAGCCACGGTGTGAGTTTCGCAACCTCATAATTCGTGTGTGCGTGCAGGCCTCGTTGTACACTCGCGTCATCTGTGGTTGTGTGCGTGTTTGGGGATCTGCAGTTATAAATATTTTTCCCATAAATTGCGATAGCGTTGTGGGCTATGCATTGATATGTACTGTGTAAATGTATAATTCCTTTTTTTGTAAAATATAATGTATAGCTGTTAGTTGTCCAAATAAAATAAAATAGAATAGAATGGAATGGAATAGAATGGAATAGAATGGAATAGAATAGAATAGAATAGAATAGAATAGAATAGAATGGAATGGAATGGAATGAAATACAATGAAATACAATTAAATACGATAAAGTACAATAAAATACAATAAACTACAATACAAGAATAAAATGCAATAAAATACAATAAAGTACAATAAAATGCAATAAAATACAATAAAATAAAATGGCGTTTCCCTTACCATCAGTTGAACGTCTTATTTGCCTCATGACCATAGATAATACACTATATACTTAAGAATAGATGGGTCACTCTGGTTCATCTTTTAATAAACTAATTTTACCCTCGCCTAAAGATGGCGTAACTTTACAAGAATCCAAAATGTGCCAACAGATGGCGTTTTTTAAAATAATCACTTTACGTATAGGTAAATGAAGCATGAATATTTGTAAGGAACATGTTTTAAAGGCAAACCAAAGAGATATTTATTGTAAAAGTTTATTTGGTAACCAATAACTTTATTCAACATAATATATCTGAAGCACAATCATACTCTATTAATTATATAGTCCAATCCCCTTGAGGTTTTAATAGGTTTTATTACATTATGGAAGTTTACTAAAAATATACGAAATGCATCAGATTTACTCAAATAAATTGAAGATATACAATAACAATATTAAACTAATTAAATAAAAATATATAAATTGCATTTTTAGCGCCATCTAGGCAAATTATAGTAGAATCTTAAAATTCGTTCCTTCCCTTGCCTGAAGATTGTGCTAGTTTCCATACATTAAAATTTTGTCAGCTGTTTTAAGGAGAGTGCCACTGGCATGCTCATGACCTAATAAACCTAATAATACTTCTAAGTAAGTACTTACCTAAGTATATAAAAGGAATTAATTTATCGAAAAATAAATTAAAATTATTTTAATTGATTTATTTAATGTTTTGGTCACTATTGTACGTATTACGTTTCATTGAATTCATTTTTGTTGAAAGAAAAATTACCCCAGACTTAAGATATATTCCCCCATTATTGCCTAGCAACACCAGTCTAGTCGGACAATGTACAAATTGTCGTAAAAAACAATCGAGTTTTTATAATAATCCTTCACAGAATCTATAATAAGACTTATGAATGGAAAATTAAGTTAGGATCTTTATTAATTTTATTTAGTTAATATTTTCACGATTTGATCACACAATTCGGCATAATGTTTTTTTTTTTGCGAGCACAAACCATCGGTACAGTGCTTAGACTATACATGATCTAAGTTCAAGTGATACTAAACAACCAAGTATACCAATTTGATGTTTTGGTGTACTTGATATTGTCAAGTGTTTGAACATCGAACGTTCTATCTAGACGTATATATAATCAAAGCTGGCTGGTATAATGCATAGTAAGACAAAAGTAAATAAAAATAAATAAGGGTTCCATACCTTCATTGAACCTATTATAGTTATTTTACTATTCATCTAACCTAATATGATACCCCACTCGATACAATGGTCTCACTTTAATATTTTAATTACCTACCCATTTCGACCCCCATAAAAGAAAAAAGAATTATATTTTAACTCGCCTCATTCTATTCTATTATTGGTGGTTATATATTATATACATACATGTATACGTACCCTTGGGTGCCGGGTTTGCAATTGGGAATTGCATCCCCCCCATCTCCTCTCGTTGGGTGTCATAAGAGGTGACTAAACGAGAACAGGAAGACGCGCAGCAGCGTCTTTCTTTTGGATTTATCTTCCACTTATACTGCGATCCCCAAGCCCCTTGCCAATCGTGGGGATAAGGGCAACCCGTCCCTTTTAATCGGGAGACCTTAGTTCAACAGTGTACGTCTATCGGCTGGTTATGATAATGACATGTATGTACGTTTTATATATGTATAATCTAATTTACGTCCATTTCGTTTGCTATCGGACTTTCTGTGTTTTAAAAATACATAATTGTAATTATTTCCAGTGCCCTGATAGTGGGAGCATCATTGAGAGGTACCTCAATTAACAAGATTCCATGTAATTTTGTTTTATTGATAGTTCTAGACATGAATCGTTCGGTTGTCGCCATATGTTGGTAAGTCATTTTTCATTTCTTATACCTACTTGGAAAGTATGCTTGAAATTACCTGATCAAAGGTATGAAGAGATAAAGCGAGAGCGATTATTTGAATCCAGAGCGAAGCGAGCGATTGGAGTGTAGAATCCTGAGCGTAGCAAGGGATTCCAAAGTCCAAACAGGTTAATTAATTTTGGTATCGTGTGGCAGACTCTGCTTATCATCTCCCTCTATGAGAAAAATAAAATGAGATACTTATTAGCGGAGTAGTGACCAAATTATAAATTAAAAATGTCTGTAATAGGTACTTATTTTGATTAAAAGTATTATAAACCTAAGATCATTGCCTCGTCAGCAGTACTGTTAGAGCTACAACGGCCTTGGTCGGACGCCAACGGCACGTGTAACGTTAGAGATGTGCAAGAGCAATAATAAGGTGTCGACATAACATCGTATCGACACTTTTAAAACATATGTCGGGTAAGATATATTAAATGAAAAATGTCGTTATTATTTAAAAGAATACTGGCAGTTTTCAAGTTTTAGTTATCTACCACAAGAATATAAATTTTAACCGTCCAAACATTGTCAAAATAGAAAAGACACTTGGGTGGTGGGTGCCCCAACTCTTTATATCCGTCACTGAAGACAAAGATATTGTAATCTAGACAAAAACTATTTAATTTAATATTATTTTTCGATAATTCATTTTTTATATCGATATACTTATCTAGGTAAAATATCAAGTACCTATGTCGATCGAAGGAGATATCGAAATATTAAATATCTCGGAAAAATATCCCTCTATCTAAACATAAAATATCGACATATCGATATTTTTCCTGGAATCATAGCCACTCTATCAAGTTAGTGCCTGTGGTTTATAACCGTGTAGCCAGCACGCCAACGGTGGATGTCCCAACTTCTTGACCTTGGTTGGAGGCTGGTTTATAACCGTGTAGCCACGGTGTGAGTTTCGCAACCTCATAATTCGTGTGTGCGTGCAGGCCTCGTTGTACACTCGCGTCATCTGTGGTTGTGTGCGTGTTTGGGGATCTGCAGTTATAAATATTTTTCCCATAAATTGCGATAGCGTTGTGGGCTATGCATTGATATGTACTGTGTAAATGTATAATTCCTTTTTTTGTAAAATATAATGTATAGCTGTTAGTTGTCCAAATAAAATAAAATAGAATAGAATGGAATGGAATAGAATGGAATAGAATGGAATAGAATAGAATAGAATAGAATAGAATGGAATGGAATGGAATGAAATACAATGAAATACAATTAAATACGATAAAGTACAATAAAATACAATAAACTACAATACAAGAATAAAATGCAATAAAATACAATAAAGTACAATAAAATGCAATAAAATACAATAAAATAAAATGGCGTTTCCCTTACCATCAGTTGAACGTCTTATTTGCCTCATGACCATAGATAATACACTATATACTTAAGAATAGATGGGTCACTCTGGTTCATCTTTTAATAAACTAATTTTACCCTCGCCTAAAGATGGCGTAACTTTACAAGAATCCAAAATGTGCCAACAGATGGCGTTTTTTAAAATAATCACTTTACGTATAGGTAAATGAAGCATGAATATTTGTAAGGAACATGTTTTAAAGGCAAACCAAAGAGATATTTATTGTAAAAGTTTATTTGGTAACCAATAACTTTATTCAACATAATATATCTGAAGCACGATCATACTCTATTAATTATATAGTCCAATCCCCTTGAGTTTCTGGTTTCAGTACAGCTTTGCATAAAAATTTTCCAATTCAAGCCATTGTGGTTAAAGACAATGATGTAGTGGACCTGAAATAGTTCACGAGTAGTATAAATATTATTATATTTATATACTTATGCTAGGTGCATAATGACTTGTTTGTTTAAGCTTTTGTAAATAAGTACATACCTACATAAGTAGATAAATAACACCCAGACACAGAACAAACATAATTCTTCAAAAACATATTTGTAAATAAACTGTAAATATTTAGTTTCAATAAAATTTATAAAAGCAGTTTATCTTCAATGAAACAAGTTATTTTGAAAAAATGACATAACAACTTAGGTTACCATAGTAACCGCCAAAGGCAATTTACAATAGTACCTGGTAACCTCCTTGACTAAAACCATAGTGTTTTATTAGGCATCCGTTAAGGCCGGCTGTTGCATAGGTTTTATTACATTATGGAAGTTTACTAAAAATATACGAAATGCATCAGATTTACTCAAATAAATTGAAGATATACAATAACAATATTAAACTAATTAAATAAAAATATATAAATTGCATTTTTAGCGCCATCTAGGCAAATTATAGTAGAATCTTAAAATTCGTTCCTTCCCTTGCCTGAAGATTGTGCTAGTTTCCATACATTAAAATTTTGTCAGCTGTTTTAAGGAGAGTGCCACTGGCATGCTCATGACCTAATAAACCTAATAATACTTCTAAGTAAGTACTTACCTAAGTATATAAAAGGAATTAATTTATCGAAAAATAAATTAAAATTATTTTAATTGATTTATTTAATGTTTTGGTCACTATTGTACGTATTACGTTTCATTGAATTCATTTTTGTTGAAAGAAAAATTACCCCAGACTTAAGATATATTCCCCCATTATTGCCTAGCAACACCAGT
Source organism: Furcula furcula (assembly GCA_911728495.1). Lineage (NCBI taxonomy): Eukaryota > Metazoa > Arthropoda > Insecta > Lepidoptera > Notodontidae > Furcula > Furcula furcula. Next base: position 2,460,188 of record OU452264.1, on the reverse strand, counting down.
CTAGTCGGACAATGTACAAATTGTCGTAAAAAACAATCGAGTTTTTATAATAATCCTTCACAGAATCTATAATAAGACTTATGAATGGAAAATTAAGTTAGGATCTTTATTAATTTTATTTAGTTAATATTTTCACGATTTGATCACACAATTCGGCATAATGTTTTTTTTTTTGCGAGCACAAACCATCGGTACAGTGCTTAGACTATACATGATCTAAGTTCAAGTGATACTAAACAACCAAGTATACCAATTTGATGTTTTGGTGTACTTGATATTGTCAAGTGTTTGAACATCGAACGTTCTATCTAGACGTATATATAATCAAAGCTGGCTGGTATAATGCATAGTAAGACAAAAGTAAATAAAAATAAATAAGGGTTCCATACCTTCATTGAACCTATTATAGTTATTTTACTATTCATCTAACCTAATATGATACCCCACTCGATACAATGGTCTCACTTTAATATTTTAATTACCTACCCATTTCGACCCCCATAAAAGAAAAAAGAATTATATTTTAACTCGCCTCATTCTATTCTATTATTGGTGGTTATATATTATATACATACATGTATACGTACCCTTGGGTGCCGGGTTTGCAATTGGGAATTGCATCCCCCCCATCTCCTCTCGTTGGGTGTCATAAGAGGTGACTAAACGAGAACAGGAAGACGCGCAGCAGCGTCTTTCTTTTGGATTTATCTTCCACTTATACTGCGATCCCCAAGCCCCTTGCCAATCGTGGGGATAAGGGCAACCCGTCCCTTTTAATCGGGAGACCTTAGTTCAACAGTGTACGTCTATCGGCTGGTTATGATAATGACATGTATGTACGTTTTATATATGTATAATCTAATTTACGTCCATTTCGTTTGCTATCGGACTTTCTGTGTTTTAAAAATACATAATTGTAATTATTTCCAGTGCCCTGATAGTGGGAGCATGGGGCACTAATCTGACATTTCCACAATCATTCAAGTTTGGGGCCGCTACTGCCGCTTACCAAGTGGAAGGCGGGTGGAATGCTAGTGGTAAGATATATCTATTCTATTTTTTAGGGTTTCATACCTCAAAGGTAAAAAAGAAACCCTTATGTCAGCAGTGGTTCCTGAAATATATATAGGTGAGACAGACAGACAGACGAAGTCAGACCATAAGGGTTCCTTTTTTACCTTTTAGGTAAGGAACCCTAACAAGATTGTTTTTAAATCAATGAAACATAACGCTCGAGTCAACTCGTGCGCGGGTGCTGCATGGGGGGACTGGTCTGACTACTATCCCATTGGCCTTTTAGTTTGTTGTAATTTTTGTCGTAATTTATTGTTTTCTTCTTTTCTCCCTTGTTTTATGTTTCGAACGGCAGGACACACTATCGCTAATGTTGATCCAATTGTAACAATACAAACAATGTTTAAAAAATATGAAAAAATGACATGCCCGCTGAGTTTCTTGCCGGATCTTCTCAGTTGAGGCCGTGTTGTGATCCGGTGATAGCTTTTAAATAATTGACCATTCAAAAGTGGTAGCGTTAGCCTATTTGAAATAAACATTTTTGACTTTGATAAATACGAAGACAGCGAGCCACTCATTAATTAAATAAATCAAAATAATTTTGATTATATTTTTTTAGATAATTTAACTGCTTTTATATAGGTGACAGGAGGACATGCTTTTGCATTTTTGTTTTTCGCTAATCTATCATAATGTACCTAAGTATCTTACCGGTTTGTCTACGTCACGTCTACTGAAGATGCAATATGATGCAAGTAGATACAATAAGATGCAAGAAGATGAAAGAAGACACAACTTGTGTCTACAAGAAGGCGCTAGAAGACACAAGAGGATGCAAAAAGACGCGAGAAGATGCAACAAGATGCAAGAAGACGAGATAAGACACAAGAAGACACAAGAGGATGCAAGAAGACGCGAGAAGTTGCAAGAAGATGTAAAAAGACACAAGAAGATACAAGAAAGCGCAAGAAGATGCAAACAGTAGAAAGAAGACACAAGAAAATGCAAGAAGACGTGAAAAGATGCAAGAAGAAGAAGGAAGATGAAAGAAGATGCAAGAAGGTGCAAGCTGACGCAGAATATTATGTATATTAATAGATAATCTCGAATGACACTAGAAAACCATCCAGCATTAATTTTTATTGAGAAACATATTTATAACTGGTGATCCCTAAACACGCACACAGCCACAGATGACGCAAGTGTACTACGAGGCGTGCACGCAAACAAGAATATGAGATTGCGAAATCAGTGAACCTAAATTTACAAGACGATTCGCTATCTAGACAAATATACGTCTAGATAATTTTATCTTTAATACAAATGACTTTAATTCGAAATTTAGAATTCTCAAATATGCCTAAACCAAATAACAAAAAGATAAGACTCTATATTAAACAATAACGAATGTCAAATGAAGATTATGTTTTTTTTTCTTTCTTCTATGTTTGAGAGTTCATTATCTCAAATCAGTGTTTTTCGACTTAGTGACTATTCGCTCTACGAGGACGATATAATGAAAGGGAAACAGGAGTCTCTCTTATGTCAGCCCATTTTAGACTACGCCGATAGTTGCTTTTCTATACATATAAAATTACTTGTCCTAACTGACTGACTGACTAATTCATCAACGCACAGGCCAAACCGCTGGACCTAGAATGCTGAAATTTTGACAGTAGGTTCTTCTTATGACGTAAGCATCCACTAAGAAAGGGATTTTGAAAATTCCACTCCTAAAGGGGTTAAATGGGGTGGAAAAGAAAATAGCGGGCGTAGCCGTTGGGAATTGCTAGTTTTAAATAAAATTAGTATAACATCATTATTGGTATGATAATAAAGCCTAATTTTAATGTAAAATCAATAAATTAATTATTTGTGGAATTTTTATTTATTTATTCTTTATGCACAAAAACAGTGCATAGGCAATTAATTAATAGGCAAATTAACTATTATTACTTTAGAAAATTAGCAATGTAATTTGAAAAATAAATATTATTCCGCATATATTCATTAATTTCATTTGTACTTATTTTTCCCGAATGTGCGTGAACGCCTTGCTAGAGCGTGGATAGAGGTGGATCACTGTGTCGCACAATTCTTGACGGGGCATGGCAACTTTAAGAGTAAACTATTTTCCTTCAATCTAGTGCCTTCGCCTCTCTGTCAGTGTTCTACGATAAATAATGAGTACGAACAAACTGCCCATCATATACTTTGGGAGTGCAGTCTCTGGCAACATGAGCGTAGCCTTATGCAGACAGTTTGGTTGTGACATCTGGAGTCGTATATTACATGGACCTTGTGGCGACTAAGGAGAACTTCCGTGCGTTCAAACGTTTTTGCCATACCTATTATTGGAAACAAGTTTGAAAAATCAAATAGGCCCCTTAAAATATTAGCAGAATCCGTGGTGCCTTACGGGTGGACTAGCCTTCATTGGTCCGCCTGTAAGAGTCTTCCTTTTTGAGGTTGTATCGACCGTTTATTAATTCTTTGCTTGTCTCCCGCTTTGCAAAGGAGGGAAGTGGAATATATGTATTTCCGACTCCTCCTATCTACCTTTTTAATTAAATTTGTTGCGGGTTCCAAGACAATTTAGCGTTCCCCTGGGACTCGCCGAGGGTCAAACCTCGGTGTCTTCAGTGGTGACTACTGTAGATCCTGGCTTACATAAGTAACAGTGGTGGGAATGAGTGGTGGGATTAGTCCCAAAAAAAAAAAAATATTCATTAAGTGCATGCTCGAAAATTAACAAGTTAGTCATTTGTCATTTACCATATAAATGGCACGAACCTATATTGAACTGGACAGCGCAGTCTACTAAAGATCACGAGCCGAATGAGAGGTCCCGAAAGTAGTAGTGTATCTCTGTCTAATAGGATGTCCACGCATTACTATGTGGAAGGATTCTTTTTCTCACTTCTAAGGTTTTTGGCGGCGGATCGGGTCACAACGGGCGGTGCCATTAGCGCAGCTAGGTGCTCCTGCGTGACCTCCGTCAATCTGAATGTTGCGAGGCGGACTGCATGAGACGATTTTTGCGTTCAGATCGTTATTTTGGTCATTATTTGTATTGTATAATTGGATGGAATTTAATGGCAAGTCATGAAATTATTAGTCATGAAAATGCAATGAATTTATTTAAATTTAAAGTCTTATTTTACTTATTATAATATTACATATAAGATCTGCTATACTTACCACAATTAAGACAATAAATTATTTGAATTTGTGATAATACCTAGCTTCCGTTTTCTTCCGGATATCTGTATTTCATCCCCAAATTCAGGTTTAGTTAACCAACGTTTGTATGGAAACCATCAACCGAGACGACCGACGCGCGACGCGACGCGACGCCATGCATAATAATGGTCACCCTACTCTAACAGTACACCGCGACACCGGTTACTTACTAGGACAATGTCGACAATCACACAACAGCTCAGTGCTGCTACCTTCATAATGATAAATTGTTACTAATATTATTGTTAATAAAAGTATTGCATGTTGTTCGTGTGCTAATTTATGATATTACATTTCATCGTCCTAGTAGTATTATATTTCGATGTTTTATTACACGAAAAACTTTCCAGCAAATGTAATCAACTTTTAAGAAATCTACCTAACACTACTAAAAAGAGTCATATTTTGCGTTGGCAACTTACTTGACAAGGGGGCAGACAAGGACACACATCTATTTTTGAGCTATCTCACTCGGCTCGTTTTTCTACTTTGACTTGTGTCAACGAAAAACAAACTTTAAGAATGTAGTATAAAGTTTAAATTAGTGATATTAATATATTTATGTGATCTATCCAGTTTTTACGAAGTAAAATATAAATCCGTGATAAATGGTTACTGTAATGTTGCAACGGACATTATTTGACATCTTATAAAAAAGTTTTCGGTACGTGGTCCCTTACACCCTGTATATTTACCACCCTGTATATTTGTTGCTAGGTAAAGGCGAAAGTATTTGGGACCATCTAGTCCACAGCCAACCAGAACTGGTGTACGACGGTAGCAATGGTGACGTGGCCTGCGACTCCTATCATCTCTGGAAGCGTGACATTGAGATGGCGCATGAACTGGGACTGAACATGTATAGGTAATATAAAAAAATAGGCTAGATGACTAAACAAAATATTTTTAGTCCGTCATTTAGATTATTATCAAAAAATATTCAACACGTGTTTCCTTTTGTCGAAAGAATGATTAAGGTATAGTGCTTTGAAATGCCACGTGACGTCACGCCGGTATGCAATTTTTACTTAGTCGTGACGTCACAAAAATTGCCTAAGCTATAGCGTATATCTTTGGCAATTTTTATTGATTTGTTAAATAAATAAATACGCGTCTAAATTTTTTTGATAATCTAACTGACGCATGACGGGACTAATTAGAATTGTTATTCTTTTACCTAGTCATCATCACCATTAACACTATTGAAATGAAATTAGTTGAATCCAATAGCGTCAGCCTAATTTTTTTCAAACTTAAACTCAAAAGTAGTTTATTTCAAATAGGCTTAACGATAGCACTTTTGAAAGGTCATGTTTTTTTTAAATAAAAAGCTACCACAGGATCACAACGCAGCCTCAACTGAGAAGATCCGGCAAGAAACTCAGCGGGCTTGTCATTTTTTCACTTTTTTTTAAAATAGTGTGTCATGTTACAATTAGATCAGAGCGACAGTGTGTCTTGCCGTTCAAAAGATCAAATAAGACAGAAAAAAAAATACGACGAAAGTACAACAAACTAAAAAGCCAAAGGGATAGTAGTCGGATCAGTCCCCCCAAGCAGCACCCGCGCACGAGTTGACTCGAGCAGCAGCCATCACTCCCCTCAACCATATTGGAGGGAAGGGGGTGACCCGCCACACGAAGCCGCCACAAGCAAAGACTTTTCGATGGCGAGCATGACCGATCTAAGATCTCAGTGGCACACGTCTAACATTTAACTTCTGCTGTTAAGCAGTGCCTCATCAGGCAAGACACAAAGCACTTTACATATTATTGATGTCATCAATTAATTGACTTGTGCAACAGCCATCAGTAATCCACCACTTTATATGGTGTTACAAATTGTAAGCCTTAAAATTCGAAGCTTGCATGAGTCAGGCAGTTCAAGCCCACGCAGCTTTATCCTCTAGGTAATCCGAGTTTTTATAATAAGCCTTTTTCAACAATCGGCTTTTTATCAAAGGTTTAAATTTATTCAGTGGAAGATCTCGGATATCCTGTGGCAGTTTGTTATAGAAGCGTATACTTTGACCCATAAAGGATTTGCCTGTTCTGTGGAGACAAGTGGAATGCAAAACAAGATCGTGTTTGTTCCGAGTATTAACACCATGAATATCACTATATTTTTTAAAAGATCCAATATTTTTCTGAACATTAGTATATGTTCAAATATGAATTGTGAAACAACCGATATCTATTTTGCATTTTATAGTTGGTTGAATGGGGAACTTGCATAAAAATTATAATGTTAAGTTATGATTAGGTATAATTTAGTAAACATAGTTCTAAAAAGAGTTTCCAAATAGTAATCATATGAAAGGCCTATGTAGCCTCCGTGGCGCAGTGGGAAACCGCTTGCTTTGTAAACCGGAGGCCGCGGGTTCGAATCCTGCGCGGGGCAATAAATTTAAGCAGTTGTTCCTTACCGGCTAGGACAAAGCAGGCCGATCACCTGATTGTCTGTAAAGTAAGATGATCCATGCGTCGGATGGGCATGTAAAAAGTCGGTCTAGCGCCTAACCTCTCCCCGGTCGTGTCGGTCTTCCGTCCCATCGGATTATGAGAGGTAATAAATAAAGGAAGAGAGAGTGCACTTGTGTCAACGCAAGCGCTTGTGCACAATAATATCTCCTGCGTAGATGGCTGATCTTGTGAAAGATTGGCCGCTGTGGTCGTTTCGGCCAGGCGGACATTATATGAAAGGGCTTGGTGCGCGAGTCCGACTCGCACATGCCCAGTTTTTTTTTAATATAAAAGTGAAACTTGATATCTTCAATATTTAATGCCTCCATGACCCGTTCCTTTTTCCACTCAGTAATATTTCCTATATCCTTATGCTACCAGGTTCTCCATATCCTGGTCCCGTCTACTTCCGACTGGCTTCTCAAACTACATCAATGAGGATGGCGCGCGGTATTATGGGGAGCTGATCGATGGTCTGCTTGATAGAGGCATCGAGCCCATTGTCACATTATACCACTTCGACCTACCGCAGCCCTTGCAGGACCTTGGTAAGAAAATAATTACAAAGTAAATGTTGGAAACATGTTTCTGGATAAGAAATAGTTTATTAACCGTCTTCAAGGTTTGTATTCATTCATTAGCAGCCAACCGACGTCCACGGCTGAACAAAGGCCTCCCCCTTAGAAGAGAGGGGTTGCTATAATCCCCACGCTTGGCAGGCGGCTTGGGATCGCAGTATAAGTGGAAGATAAATCCAAAAGAAAGACGCTGCTGCCCGTCTTCCAGTTCTCGCTTAGTCGCCTCTTACGACACCCAACGAGAGGAGATGGGGGGGATGCAATTCTGACGCGGCACCCCACTTGTATTCGACGTATATGAATGTGATATTTATAAAAATGCATAGTTAGTCTATGTGGGCTTCTAAAAAATGTACCGAATCTGATGAGTGTATGTATGTAGGTTTGTCCCCCGATTTTTCAGAAACTATAAATCCAATTTTGGTAGTTCTTTTGTAATAGTTTAAGTATATTTCAACTTAGGGAAGAGTAAGTACCTACAAGTTTCATTAAAATCACATCAGTAGTTTTAAAGATATTAATGTTTCCAGTAAGTTAGTCTATCATTGTCGTTAGAGTTGCGTGATAACGTGAACGCAAGTTGTGATGATGAATAATAGTGAATCAAAGGACCATGCCCATATTAGTATGGAGCTGAAAGTCAGTAATGCCATGCAATGCCCAAATTGCAGCTATATGTCATGATATATGATGACTTTTTAACAGTATTTATATGATAACTAGATTTAATGTCATATAAAGCACCGGTTCAAAAGATATTGGACATTAAACAAGATAAATTCCTACTGGTTTTTTATACATTTTATCGTTTACAGACGGCATTGCTATTAGTTTTTCACTAGGAACTTCATGATCATCACATAGGCTAAGCCAGATCAGTGTTATTTTATATACTTATCTGTATGTTATCAGATAATATGTAAAGCAGTATATTATAATGTCATATAAAGCACCGGTTGAAAAGATATTGGACATTAAACATGATAACCTCCTACTGGTTTTTTATACATTTTATCGTTTGCAGACAGCATTGCTATTAGTTTTTCACTAGGAACTTCATGATCATCATCACATAAGCTAAGCCAGATCAGTGTTCTTTTATATACTTATCTGTATGTTATCAGATAAACATGTCAATTATTTGGAATTATCTAGTCTGTCTCCATTGTATAGTGTCAATATGTATGTGAAAACACTTTGGTTAGATACACTGGTACTGCAATGTCAACAGAACGTCTTATTTTTTCTTTTTTTTTATCCAGTGCTTCATATGATTTAAAATTAACAACATAATTCTAGTTTTTATTTATCAATCTTGTAATATATTTGGGCATTTCTGGGGCACAGATGGGCATTGTCCTTTAGCTTGTAATTTTTTGGACTTCAGGACCGTATTCCGATAAAGAGAAGTATCATTTTGTAAACATTTTATATAAACTGATTTGATGTAGCCGACGTAGGTACTGCCGATATCTTGGCAACATAAAATTCACTAAGGCCCAAGTGCACCAACATTGAATTTTCCGTTATCTATTTTTATCAATTATCTATTTTTCGCCTAGCTCCACACCCCCATTCACCGTTAAGGACTGTTAAGTAGTTAAACAGATAATCAATTCTGAAAAATAGATATCTAACGGATCATAAAATAACGAAAATATATTGAAGTCGGTGCTAGCATATCATGTTAACTAAGACTAGCACGAGCTGACACCGACTTCAATATAATTTCATTATTTTATGCCGTTTAGATAATTTACTTTGAAGTCGGTTTTTATTTTTATTAAAATAGTTTATTTACACTTTTTAGTGACTTTTATGTAGCAAAATAGTTATCAGCACTATCACGCAACTCGAACGTCTACGTAACTTACTGAAAACATAAAAAGTTTATATCTCCTAAACTACTGGAACGATTTGGATGAAACTTGTACTCTATCCTAAGTTGAAAATACGCTAACTATTGCAAAAAGAATTTTAGTAATCGGACTTGTAGTTTCTGAGAAATCCGCGGACAAACCTACATACATACACTCATAAACTTTGGTAAATTTGTTTAGAAGCCCACATAGACTAACATATATTAATATTACTTACGCATTTTTATTAATATTACATACATACGCGTCGAATAGAGGAGGAGATTAATTGTTGGTGCACCTGGGCCTAAAAGTGTCAAATAAAATATTTTGAGTCGGTGCTAAGAATAGCGTTATGGCGAGTTATACTCGTAGGCACCAACTCGCACCGACGTCAAATGCTTTTTAGTTCATTTTCTTTGAAGTCACTTTTTTATTTTGTCTGGAAATATTTTAATCGATTTTCAACTCCTCAGGGGGCTGGGCGAACCCTCTCATCGCTGACTGGTTCGAGGACTATGCCAGGGTCGTGTATTCCCTGTACGCTGACCGGGTTAAGACCTGGTTGACCCTGAACGAGCCTATAGGGATCTGTGACAACGGCTACAATATGAAAGCGGCTCCATACATTGATGATACGAAGATTGGAATGTATCTTTGTACTAAAAATACTTTGCTGGCTCACGCTAAAGCATGGAGGGTCTACGATGAGGAGTATAGACCTAAGTATCATGGTTAGTAATGTTCTTAATGTTGATAATGTGGTTGTTCATAATGTTGGCTTGTGGCGGCTTCGTGTGGCGGGTCACCCCCTTCCCTGTAATATGGTTGAGGGGAGTGATGGCTGCTGCTCGAGTCCACGTTTGCGCGGGTGCTGCTTGGGGGGGACTGGTCCGACTACTATCACTTTGACCTTTTAGTTTGTTGTATTTTCCTTGTATTTTTATATCTCTTGTTTTCTGCTTTCGGACGGAAGGACACACTGTCGCTAATGCTGATCTACATACATACATACATAATCACGCCTCTTTCCCGTAGGGGTAGGCAGAGATCACTTCTTTCCACTTGCTACGATCCTTAAATACTTGTTTCGCTTCGTCCACATTCATTATTCCCTTCATACATGCTCTTCGGTTTAGGGTACTCTTGACCTGGCTTTTTTTCAAGACGTCCCTGATTTGGTCAGTCGTAAGAAGCCAAACACTGTTTGAAAAAAAGTGAAAAAGGACAAGCCCGCTGAGTTTCTTGCAGGATCTTCTCAGTTGAGGCCGCGTAAAAATCGACCTTTTAAAAGTGCTAATCTATATCTGTGAATAAGCCACTGTCAAAAACAATATTAAAATAAAGGCTACGAAAGCACCTGTTTGTGGCAAGTGTTGTGGAGGGCGCTTAAAACGTGATATTAATGATTTTGCCAAATAATACTCATATACTTAAATTATGTGTTAATTAAGACCTTTCATAGTAATGAGTTTTGAGAGCAGCAACGCCAATATACTTATTTACACTGTTTTAAACTTTCATTGCGATTAACAATCATGTTTTGACACACGGGCTTACTGCCAGTATGATTAATAGTTTCATTCCGATATTTCGACGCTGTTGCAAGCGCCATGATCACGGGATAACTGTCTGATGCGGGTGGGTGAAATAATAAATTTAAAAAAAAGTTCATAGTGGACTCTGTAGAACAAAGTGATACTGTTAGTGTGTTTTGTCGTGATTTCCAATCGAGTTCGAGTTCCAGTAGTAGTCGTAGCAAAAATAATAATAATAATATAATAATAATAATAATATGCGAGGTATGTGACTTTCAATGCAGTTTGTAGATATAAGTAAATTAATGAATAAATTAAAAAAAAAATGTAATACCCGTGGGGTGTCCGGGTAAGAGTAATTAATACCCAACCATCTCATCCCGTTGGGTGTCCGTCATCATCATCATCATCATCATCAGCCGGAAGACGTCTACTGCTGAACATAGGCCTCCCCCTTCGAACGCCACAATGAACGACAATTGGCTATTTGCATCCACCGGTTACCTGCGACGCGCACAATGTCGTCTGTCCACCGTCCGTACATAAGAGAAAACAAGAAGACGGGCAGCAAGCGTTTCTGCATTGGATAACTTACTTCCGCGATTCCTAAGTGTCGCCGCACACGGGCCACCGGCCACAACCATAAAACGCAGCCACCGACCTATTTCCTGTTGTTTTTTGCATGGACTCGCCACACACTGTAAACGCCGGTGGTCGCCACACGCCGCTAGTGGTAGGCTCGGCCACAAAACGCCGACACAAGCCACTCGCACGATTCCCCACCCCTCTCTCCCTTCATTTCACTGCAAGCAAGAGCGGCCACCGACCACAAGTGTCCACAATGGACCACAAGTGGCTGTCGCGCGCGTCAGCTTCTTTTGTAGCCGCTTCTAGCTTCAAGTGGCGGTGATTGTGGATGTGGCCGGTGGCCCGTGTGCGGCGACACTAAGACTCTGTCAAGCGTGGGGATCATGGCGACCCCTGCCTTATAAGGGGGAGACCTTTATTCAGCAGATAACGACATATAATAAAATCATTGTGTTCAGACAATGATTTGTCCAGTTGTTTACTGTTTGTTAGTGAGTTTGAGTTCGGAATCTTATGTTGGTTGTTTTCAGGTAAAGTGTCGATAACATCGATATTCATGTGGTTCGAACCCGCTACCCCTGAGGACGTTGAGATCACCAACCTTACTATCGCATACTGGGTATGTATCATCATAATACAGGTTAACTTTTTATTCAGTGCGTATATTTTTATCACGTAAAACCATCGTAAAACCAATAAATAATCAATAAAAAAAAATATATTTTGTTGCATTATATATACTTAGTCTGGCCATAAATACTGTTACAATTAAAAATAAACAAAACATTTGAATTTGGAATCTGTCATTTTTATATGATTGTTCATTGCGTCCTCATTTTGGCGCCAATACATTGTACAATATTTTACGATATTCAAATGGAGTGGGGTGATAAAGAGAACCGAATCGCTGTGATTGCATTACACAAAGTAGGTATGGAGCCAAATCCAATGTTTAAAACTCTCCATACTCTTGGTATTAGTAAAATGTTTACACAAACATTTTACTAATACCACCGGCTCCGGGCTTCCGGGCTCCTCTGTTTGTGACAGAAAAAGATCTGGCCGTCCACGTACGAAAAAGGTGTTCAAAGCAGCAATGGAAAGAATTCGAAGAAATCCTATTAGGTGGTGGTAACTCACCAACCACCTAATAATTTACGAGTTTGCAATGGAAATAAATGCAATAAATTTAGATGTAAATTTATTCACAATTTAACAATTATTCAAGGATCAAGTTTTATATATAGTGACAGAGAACATCTAAACTTCAAAAATGAAAATATGAAACATAGGAAATAAAATAGTTTGTATTACATAGGTACTTATATGAAACCTATTTTCTTTCCTAACACTCCTCCTTAATTTCATTTCTCTAGACCCATTCCTCTTGCACACCATTCAAACTTACCTTTCAACAAAGGCTTCGTCAAAACATCTGCCACCATTCGTGTCGTCTCCACATATTCTAACTCAATATGCCCATGCTCAACTGCTTCTCTCACAAAGTGGTGGCGTACATCGATATGTTTCGTTCGTTGATGATGCACAGGGTTCTGCGCAATAGCAATAGCAGATTGACTGTCACTATAGATTTTTAATGACATCTCAGATGTTCCTGTGATCTCAGCAATAAACCTCTTCAGATCACCCAATACCTCATTACCATCTGCACATATCACTCTCACAGGCTTCGGAGTGTTCTTTAAATCCTTAAACCAAGATCTACGATTCGACATATGTGATGACGCTCCAGAGTCTATGATCCAATCATCTGACTGTGGTCTCTCCGACATGCTGAATACGTAAGCGTTCCTGGCTTCCTTTTTCTGCTTCGGATTGTCTGGACATTCCTGTGCTTTATGTGACCCGTCACAAATGAAACACTTGACCTTTGGCTTGGACTTCTTCTTAGGTGTGTTTTTCACCTTGTGCTTATTTGTTAGTAATGCTGATGTTGGTTGTTTCGTACTGGAGCTTGTGAAAAAAACTTCTTCCATTTGAAAGAGCTTATTTTTAACATAATCGGTAGTTAAATCAATGTTACTATTCTCTATAGCCAATCTCATAGGTTGAAACTCTGGGGTAAGACCTTGAAGAAGTAGAGCAGCTAATAACTCGTCATCAACCTCCTTCCCTAAGTCTAACAGCTCTTGTGATGTTGTAATTACAGACGTCACATAGTCTCGAACCGTTGAGAATTGCTCCAATTTCAAGCTCACTAGCTTAGATAGTAGCCGGCAACGATTGTTCAGACCTTTATCTTCAAATGCGTCCTTTAATGCTTCCCAAGCATCTTCAGCCGTTTTAGCTTTACGCACATGAACCAAACAATGAGGTCTGACCATCAAGCAAATCTTTGCTCGAGCTCTCTGATCCTTTCGCATACCTGAAACATCCGTGGCTGCGGGTGTAACGCTCGTGTACTCCCACAAGTCATCATGTACAAGATATAACTCCATCAAGAACTTCCACGTGGCATAGTTGCTGTTGCCGTCCAATTTCTCCATTGATGGCAGGCCACTACTACCCGAAGTTCCAGTATCTTGCATCATTGTTGAATTCTGAGAACTCATATTACCATTTTCTCTTAGACATTTCAGTAGATATTACTTACATGCTGCGGGCCATTACCTATTAGGTGGTGGTAACTCACCAACCACCTAATAATTTACGAGTTTGCAATGGAAATAAATGCAATAAATTTAGATGTAAATTTATTCACAATTTAACAATTATTCAAGGATAAAGTTTTATATATAGTGACAGAGAACATCTAAACTTCAAAAATGAAAATATGAAACATAGGAAATAAAATAGTTTGTATTACATAGGTACTTATATGAAACCTATTTTCTTTCCTAACAAATCCTGTCCGAAAGCAAAAGATTTTATCTCGGGATATGAAGATAGCACCTAGAACCATGTCGCGTATTTAAATATGACTTAGGACTTACAGCCTATTAAGAGACGTACTGGTCATTTCTAAACTAAAAATAAAAAAATAAAAATAGGAAGCTTCCCAATTTTTTATTAGTCGACTGCAACGTGGGCACTATCCGACTTCAGTGATGGTTTGGTGGGGTATTAGCTATGAAGGAGTGACTGAGCCATGCTTTTGTGAAAAATGTATCAAAACTACGGCACAAGTGTATCAAGATACCATTCATGAGAAGGTAGTGAAGCCCCTTAACAACACCATGTTCAATAACCAAGAATGGTCCTTCCAGCAAGACTCGGCGCCGGGTGATAAAGCTCAGTCAGTCAGTCTACGCATTATTGGTTGGAAACGAACGTTTCTGACTTCATCAGAACTGAAGACTGACCGTCGTCTAGTCCCGGTCTTAATTCGCTGGATTATGATACCAGGGATCCAGTACATGATTCTGAACATTCTAGTGTTGAAATTTATCATCGGCTTTTTCATGAATTTCCAAAATAAAATGCCGCTTTTTAAATAAAATTAGGATTACATCATTATTGGTATAATAATAAAGCCTAATTTCAATTTAAAAACAATGTTACTTATTTGTGCAAAATTAGAAATCATCAGCAGCCTACAGCCGTCCACTGCTGAACAAAGGCCTCCCCCTTGGAAGGGAGGGGTTGCCATAATCCCCACGCTTGGCAGGCGGCTTGGGGATCGCAGTATAGGTGGTAGGTAATCCAATAGAAAAACGCTGCTGCCCGTCTTCTTGTTTTCCCTTAGTCGCCTCTTACGGACACCCTATATAGGTACCTATAACGTTATAGTTACAGGAAAACGTTCCCAGGAGACCATCCATAACTTTTTGAGATATTCTGAAATACATTTACAGAGTTTGAAACTAGTAATAAGTTTTAAAAACTAAAACCCGACTACGGATAAAATCGCAGCCTAATAATGTGATATACAAACAAGACGCTTCTAACTACACCCTACTTGTCAAATTATGTTGAGTAGATTAGAAGATATACGGGAACAGATGAACATACATACATACATTCTTGTTAAAATCATAACCCTCCCTCCGTTCTGTAGTCGGGTATAATAACCAATAACCACAATTTTTTTATACGCCAATTGGTATTAATTGTCCCTACAGTAGGCTGAATTTATAAAAATAATATAATATATTGATTTGCAGGAAGGTCGATATACTCATCCAATATTTTCTAAAGAAGGCGGTTGGCCACCGTCAGTCGAGAGGCTGTTGGAAGAGAATAGTTTAAGAGAAGGTTACGCAAGATCCAGATTGCCAGCTTTGAGTCCTGAAGAAATCAAGCTCATTAAAGGTAGCTTATCAACTATTCAACTTTTTAACTTATCAAATTTTAACTTGTCAGCTTTTAAACTTTTTGTGGTCGGCCACACTGCAGGCCTAGCGCGGTGGCGACGGCGGGCGCGAAATATCAAACATATGAAACCGCCGCTTGTGGCCACACTGAAGTGACTTAGGCGGGAGCCTAGCGCGACCGGCTTGAGCGAGTTAGCGGGCGTACTTTTCAAACGTTCCTATCCGCGCGTTCTGGCCACACTGCGGGCCTAGTCAACAAGCGACCGATCGCGCGGCTGGCGGGGGTATCAAACCTTTTCGGTCATGTCGCTCGGCGAACGAGCGTCTGAAGTATTTTTTTTATAATCAAATAACTTTTTTGGCTACTTTTTCAATTTTTAATATATATAAAGAATATATATATAATGATTTAACTGTTTTTAGTTATTTTGTGCGCACCCAGCACACCATCTCTTGTGTTCAACGCCTCCCATCTCAGGATTGACCTATGGTTTGCGACACCTGAAATAAGTATTAGCGCCACAACAGCCCGCGCGTCACTGTGGCCACGCGGCGCGCCCGCCGCCGCGCCGCGCCCGCGCTAGGCTCAAGTCACCGCGCGTTCACTGTGGCCAACCACTTTAACTTAATAACTTTTCAAGTTATCAACTTCCTAACTTATCAATTTTTAAACGTTTCAACTTATCAACTTTATAAACATTCAACTTTTTAACTTATCAACTTTATTACTATTCAAATTTTTAACTTATCAACTTTTTAACATAAGTTAAAAAGTTTTTAACTTTTCTACTTTTTAACTTATCAACTTTTGACATATCAACTTTTTCACTTTATAACTTATCAACTTTTTTACTGATCAACATGTTAATTTATCAAATTTTTTACTGATGAACTTTTTAACTTATCTAATTTTTAAGTTATCAACCTTTTGACTTATCAACTTTTTAACTTATCGACTTTTAAACTTATCAACTTTTTAACTTATCCCATTTTTTAATTTATCAACTTTTTAACTTTTCAATTTTTTAAGTTATCATCTTTTACACTTATCAACTTTTTTGCTATTCAAGTTTTTAACTTATCATCCTAGTTTAGCCAGTGGAGGTAGTGACGAGCGGCAAAAGTTTAATTCAAACGATTTTGCTAGGGACCAGAAATCCTTACTACCCGCAGGATGTTTAGACAATTTGAAACCAATTCTGGTATTATGATTGAAACAAGCCTTTTTTAAACTTTTTCCATAATTATCTTGGCAGCTATAATATGTATCATTCCATGTCTCTCTGCTTGGAATGGAATGGAATGAAATATTCCATACCCTGATGCAACACATGAACTACGGCGTCAGCACAAATTATCGGGTTATTAGACTGAAAGCACGTTATACGCCAAGGATAAGAAGCAAAAAATTGCCATATTTCATTCCAATATGCTGACTGGTCCGCCAGGTTCCCAAGGAGATCAGGTGGGAAAAAATGAGACACAGATTTCACCAGACAGTGGTCGGAGCCCCCTAGAGGGGAGGATAAGAGATCGAGCAAATATCTGGTTCAGTCGTCAGCTGTAGGTCAAGGCAGTATGAAGTTAACGACGTACGTACTTAATAGGCTTAACGATAATAACTTATAGAGCTATAATTCTTTTAACATGTTTATCGAAGGTCAAAGAAAAGCAATTGCACCTAAATAAAGAACTACCTTCAGTTCTTAAGGAACCAGCATACGAAAAATTGGCTGAAAATTGTCTTTATTGTTTTCTTTTTTAAGACAATTAAACCGCCACATGTTATTACTAGTTTTTGCTTTGACAGAGACATTTTCATCAGATGGAATCACGATCGACTGTTGCCCGGATATGTGTGTGGCGAAATCATGCATCCGATCTCAGGCAGATCTGACTGGCAGATCCGTGCGTGAATGCTTAGTTTATCTTCTATACTGTAATAAAACTCAAAGAGCACTTTGTCTGTACATTGAATATTTTTCCAAAATTTCTGTTTTAGAATTATTGTCTGTCTGTCTGTCTGTTTGTCTGTCTGGATATCCAGGTATCATTTGAAAACCCGGGCATGGATTTTAATAGGATTTTCACTGATGTGTTGTGTAAAAGTCTGGGCATAAACTGGTAGGTATATAAAACATTACGCTATATTTCATAGGGGCTAAGCAATGGAACATTACTTGCATAATTTTCTTTGTATGTGAATAAGGTAATTATAAAAATTACTAACTGCCCAGTAAAATAATAACATATGTATTATTGCGCTATATATAATAGGGACTGAGCAGACATTTAGTTTGAATAAGGTATTTCACCATGTTGAGTAAGCGTTCCACAGCAGCGGGCTCAAAGGTATCAACGCAAGGCATGCTATCTACACTCATATAATCAACTAGCGGCCCGCCCCGGCTTCGCACGGGTGGCAAAATGTTATGTTTAAATTATAATATGTTACCTTACCATACCTACAGTAGATTTTTTAGGATAAGATTTCTCTAACAATTTTACCATAACTACAACATTTTTAGATTCATTTAACACCCTGATTTTTGATTGAATTTTGAATAACCCTTTATAAATAATTTGTTGAAGAGTAATAACCAAGTTTAGTTTCAAGTAAATTAGACAAATTGCAAACATTCCTTCTCTATTTTACCTCTTAGGAGAAACAATCCAAAAAATGAATATACAACCTGGCGACGGGTGGCATACACAAACTATAGCACCTTCAAGAAACTTTAGGTTACTCCATAGAAACCTATTTATTTTACCTGCCTTTGTTTTTATCCCACTGTTAGACAGGGCCTCCATTAAAAATGTAGAGAATTAAAAATGTAGAGGCTTAGGCCATAGTCCACTACGCTGGCCAAGTGCGGGTTGGATGACGTCACACATCATTCGAAAGATAGTTAGGCTTTCTCAGACATGCAGGTTTCCTCACGATGTATTCCTTCACCGAAAGCTGGTAACAATCGTACAATGACGATTCGCATATGATTAATTAAAGAAATCAGAGTAATAGTTAATAAAGAGTACAAATTAATTTAAAGGGTTCTTAATTTCCCATTCAGGAAAAATGCCTCCATTATAAGTATTACCTATATTTGTGAACTTTTTTAAGTAATTTATCTGAATCGCTAAACAGGGGCGCCACTATCAAGTTTCTGCCACGGTTCGAAAAAAACGTAGATCCGTTTTAGGGAAAAAAATCATTAAAGTAAAATTAATGAATACACGACTTTTTTTTCTTCCAATTAGTGTTCATCAAGATGTATCAAGGTTCATCAGCAAGGTTTTTAGCATTTACTTATAGAGTACTCTATAGAGACCAACCATATAACCACCACGGGAAAAATATTCTTGTAGATCGACCCCAACAAAATATTTTAATAACTCATCAAATTATAATATTTGTATACCTTAACTATATTTTGAGGCTATGAGGTGGAAGTCATGACGTATTGATAGAAATCAAAAACTGTTATTGGTTTAAAACACGCTAATGTATTGTATGTTCAGTGTCTACACCACGCGTATCCACCACAACCGTATCAATTATTTTATATCCATTACTGTTAGCTGCTATCCTATCATACAATACAAATCTTATCCCTTAATTTAATTCAGATGAAGGTGCTTTTAAGTAAGAGTATCTGTGGTTCATATGTATTTAATATATTCATCATCATCATCATCAGCCGGAAGACGTCCACTGCTGAACATAGGCCTCCCCCTTAGAACGCCACAATGAACAACAATTGGCTATTTGCATCCACCGGTTACCTGCGACGCGCACAATGTCGTCTGTCCACCTAGTGGGAGGCCTGCCTACGCTGCGTCTTCCGGTTCGTGGTCGCCACTCGAGAACCTTTCTTCCCCAACGGTTATCGGTTCTTCGAGCGATGTGGCCTGCCCATTGCCACTTCAACTTGCAGATTCTGAGAGCTATGTCGGTGACCTTGGTTCTTCGGCGAATCTCCACATTTCGGATTCTGTCGCGCAAAGAAACTCCGAGCATAGCTCTCTCCATGGCTCGTTGTGTGACTCTGAACTTCTCTAAAAGGCCAGCCGTTAGAGACCACGTCTCAGTACCATATGTCATCACTGGCAACACACACTGGTTAAAAACCTTCGTCTTCAGGCACTGCGGTATTTCGGACGAGAAGATATCGCGTAGTTTGCCGAACGCTGCCCATCCGAGTTGGATTCTTCGGGCGACCTCTTTGTCGAAGTTGGACCGACCTAACTGGATAGTTTGTCCTAGGTATGCGTAGTGGTCAACAACTTCGAGTGTATCGTTCCCAACAACTACCGGTACGGGTGCAACATGGACATTAGACATGATCTTCGTCTTGTCCATGTTCATTTTAAGACCCACCTGTTGGGAAACGCTACTGAGGTCGCTGAGCATCGTATTGAGGTCCTCCAGCGACTCTGCCATAATGACTATATCATCGGCAAAACGAAGGTGAGTGATGTATTCGCCATTGATGTTGATGCCGAATCCGTACCAGTCCAAGAGCTTGAAAACGTCCTCCAATGCATTTGAGAACAGTTTCGGAGAAATAACGTCTCCCTGTCTCACACCTCGCTGCAATGGGATTGGTTTCGTGCTCTCGTCCTGTAGTCGGATCGACATGGTGGCGTTGCTGTACAAACACTTCAACACTTCGATGTACCTATAGTCAATGTGGCACCGCTGGAGGGACTGCAATACTGCCCAGGTCTCGATTGAATCGAAGGCTTTTTCGTAGTCCACAAACGCTAGACATAATGGCCGATTATACTCCTCAGTCTTCTGTATAATCTGGCGGAGCGTATGTATGTGGTCTACGGTGCTAAAGCCTTTTCGGAACCCGGCTTGTTCGGGAGGCTGGAAGTCATCAAACCTGCGTTCGAGACGGTTCGTAATGACTCTCGAAAACAGCTTGTATACATGGCTCAGGAGTGAGATGGGTCTATAATTCTTCAGTAAAGTGTTATCACCTTTTTTGAAGAAAAAACAAACATACACACATATATCAAATCAATAAACAAAAAAAAACACCATACAAAGGTTCAAATCTTATCTAATTCCCTTATGTGATAAATTTTCACAAAAATACGTGTCTTGTTATTCTTTTAAAATAGTATGCTTGCTAAATTGCAGCCCCTGTACCATCACCTCTAATAACAATATTATTTTCACCATTCGATAGAAAGTGACAGAGGTATAGACTATGTATATTGACGTCTCTACCTCATGTCATGTAAGATGATAA
Organism: Furcula furcula; assembly: GCA_911728495.1. Taxonomy (NCBI): domain Eukaryota; kingdom Metazoa; phylum Arthropoda; class Insecta; order Lepidoptera; family Notodontidae; genus Furcula; species Furcula furcula. The sequence goes on along the minus strand of OU452264.1, from coordinate 2,439,368 downwards.
TAATACTGCTCACAGAGGTGGTGGTAGGGCAGGTCAATAGATAGATACAACATGTTTTTTAACACACAAACTTTCATTCCCTATTTTACACCATAAACTGACGAAATCTGAAAAACGCTGATACACGTATCTTTTTATTTTTATTAAAAAGTCTAATTATAAAATTTGAAGTCAAATGACAATGTTTTTACACACATCCTATACAAAGTTTCATCCTCTATTTTACAACCTTAACTAAGGAATTCTGAAAAACGCTCATACACGTGTCTTATTATTTTTGATAAAGAATCTAATTACTAAATTTCAAGTCAAAAGACATTGTTTTGAACCCATCCCATAGAAACTCTCAACCCCTATTTCACACCCTTAGAGTTCGAATTTCCAAAAATCCTTTCTTATTGATTGGTTAATCCATAAAATGAACCTCCTGTCCAAATTTTGTAGTCCTAGCTTTGGTAGTTTCGGCTCTGCGGTGTTGAGTCAGTCACGCAAAAAAGGCCTACCTCTTTATAATATAGTATAGAAATACTTTTGGGGAGAGAAAGGGGGAGAGGGGTTGAGAGAAGGGGAGAGAGGAGGTGAGCGATAGGGGGGAGTGAGGGTCAGCAAGGTGGGAGGGGTTTAGAGAGGGGCGAGGTTCGAGCGATGACAAGAGCGGCGAGTGAATGGGAGGGGGAAGAGATAGAGCATAGAATTAGTTTTTTTAAGAGAAAGAGGAAGAGAGATAGATAGAGAAATAAATCAAGGGAGGAGAGAACTGAGAGAACCAAATGGGAGAGAGGGAGAGAGAGAAGAAGAATGAGTAGGCGAGATAATATTTAACCAGAAACTGGAGCATTGTTCATGTAGGAAATAAAAGCGCAGGCGGAGCTGCACGGTTCAGCTAGGAGTATTAAATTTGTTTCCAGGTACATATGACTTCTACGCCTTGAATCACTACACAACTCGTCTCGTTAGAAGACCAGAAGACGGTGAGGATATTGGGTCGTGGCCGTTCTATGGGTCCACTGAAATTGGAGCGGTATTGGAAGCGGACCCAACGTGGGAGACGACTGATGTTGATTGGTTTACGGTTAGAAGATTACTTTAAATTCTGTGCCTGTACCATCACCTCTAATATAGCCACAGATATAGATTTACATAGATAATGCAAGTATCACGATTTGTATTGAAACCAAGTGTGCCGACGTTTCACCACTTTCTGTGACGTCACGGTCGAAATTTTGTGACGGGAAATCCAAACCGATTCAAAGACACCGATGCCTCCGACGCCTCGCCGATGTTTTTTAGTTTTTGTAGCCGACCGGCTGCAATGCTGCAACAATAGACGCGCGCGGACTGCAAGGTAGCGGCGACCAACCCCGACGTTTCGTCGGGGTTCGGACGTGCGAAATACATGCATTTGCGTTATCTATGTAGATCTATATCTGTGAATATTATTTTCACCTTACACTACTAGGTAGAAGGCTTCCTGTGCAAGGAACCGTCCAGCCGTCCAGGTAGGTACTACCGAAGTGTCAGATATTCTGCCGCCAAGCAGCAGTGTGTAAGCGTGAAGGGCACTGTAGCTGAAATTACCTAGTTCGGAATCAGACGCGGTAGTCGAACGCGCTATTTCATCATAGTGGTGCCCTTTGAAATACTGCCTGGAGCTACCACATTCAGCCGGTATAACTATTTGGAATATTTAAATAAAATTTATTTCCAAACTGTTCGATTGCAGAAGCCAATCAGACAGATGGGAATTTTGAAGAAAAATTAATTCCCATCTGTCCAATGATCGAACTAATCGGATTACTTGGAATAAACGAAATTTTCAGGTGTACTCCGAGGGCTTGTACCGTCAACTGCACTGGCTGAAAGAAACGTACGACGTAAATGAGATCGTCATCACCGAGAACGGGTTCTTCTCATTCAGTGACACCCTTGATGACTACAACAGATTGAACTATATAAAAAAAAATTTGGAATCGGTAATTACCTTTTTTCCATTGATGACATATGGTACTGAGACGTGGCCCATAACAGCTGGCCTTTTTGCTCAGAGACACAACGACATGGAGAGAGCTATGCTTGGAGTTTCTTTGCGCAACAGAATCCGTAATGAGGAGAAGAACCAAGGTCACCGTCATAGCAGTTATTATTTAATTTTGTACAGTACTTTATTTATTTATTTATAAACTCTTTATTGCACACATAGATAGTAATAAATGTACAAGTTTAGCAAGTATAAAAAGTACAATGGGCGGTCTTATCACTCATGGCGATCTCTTCCAGACAACCTTTGAATGGACAGAATGAAAATATATTAAATGCAATGGGCAATCGTGGTGCAACAAACTATTTAAGTAAACTAAACTTAAACTACCTTCTTATATAAGAATATAATTGAATATTATATATATATGTATAATTGTGCATTTTAGAAAACGCATGAAGGCATTTTACTTGATTTTCAAAGGCCCACGTCATGTTCGTTACATTTTATCGACTTCTTGCCAGTTCACCCAATTTGGGTGAATTTTGTTGTTTCACTTTTCGTGTGCTACTGGCATCTATTGTATAAAATATCATTGGCCCTACATTACTACAATACTAGTTTTCTATTTAGATACTGTTAGCAATAGAAGACGGTATCAACGTCAGCGGATACATCGTTTGGACTTTGATGGACAACTTCGAATGGATGTCTGGATACGCGTACGTACCTACCATTATAAATTCTAGTTTTTTTTAAGTATTCAAACCTGCCAAGTGCGGGTTGGCGGACTTCACACATCATTCGGAAGCTGGTTAGACTTTCTCAGACTCGCAGCGCAGCGTGGTGGACTATGCCCTAAGCCCCTTCATCTTGAGGGGACGCCCGTGTCCAACAGTGGGACATAAACAAGGGCTGGTATTATTGAAACCTGAGCAGTAACAGCTCAGTGAGCGACCGCTTGCATGGGAAACGAGGTGCGCAGGTTTGAACCCTGGCCTGTGATTTCTTTAATTATTCATGTGCGAATCATCTTTGTGCGATTGTTATTAGCTTAAGAAAACATCGCGAGGAAACCGGCATGTCTGGGAAAGCCTAACTAGCTTCCGAATGACGTGAGAAGTCCGCCAACCAACCCGCACTTGGCCAGCGTGGTGGACTATGGCATAAGCCCCTTCATCTTGAACGGAGGCCCGGAATCAACAGTGGGACAAAAACAAGGGCTGGTATTATTATTTACTTTAATCAAACCTGAATGGTGTCAAACCTGGTGATGCAGTCGACCTTCGGAGTCGCTGGACGTCCAAGGACGTCCATTGAGTACGGCGGCGACTCCGAGGAGGACGGCGCCGGGGTTGAGACCCCCGTCCCCGTGAGCACCGTGTCAGGTTCCCGGGGGGCTAAAATGCGCCCCCCGGGAACCTGGGCGGGGTCAAAAGCAAAGACTGAGGGGCTTCTGGTGCTCATCCCATCGGAGAGCCTGGGTTTCCTCTCTCATGTACCGATGCGATAGTCGCGGGGGTTTTAGTGTATAAGAATTCCACATGGTTGAGCCCCACAGCTCCCAACCTATTGAAGAAAGTCGAGAAAGATAAACACAATTGATAATTAATTAGAGATATCGTTGTTGTTTGGCGGCAGAATATCTAACACTCCGATGCACTATGGACCTTTTGAGGATTATTTCAATCTTGGGACATATATGATGCAGGGGAACCCCTAGAGGGTTTTGATAGGGGGTTCAAGAGGAAGGCACGAGAACTTCTAGCAGGTGTATGGAAACCCAGTAAAAATTGGACACTCACCCTACAGTGGTCTCCGAGATCAGCCCCCATGACCATGTCTCGAGGATCGCAGTATAAGTGGTAGATTATCCAATAGAAAGACGCTGCTGCCTGTCTACTTGTTTTCCCTCCGTCATCTCTTACGACACCGAACAGGATAGCGTGTATTTCTCCAGCACCCTTGTAATGCTCGCGACGACGTGGTGGCCTAACATTTAATTAAAAGTAAAATAAGTTTTTGAAAACCTACTATCTTTCTTTATAGTCATTGTTTTTTTGCTTTTTAATTGCTGTCTTTATTGTTATTTTTTTTTTTATAATTTTACTATAATTATATTGCTATTTATTATTATATTTAGGTCCTTATATATTTTGTAGTACATGGTGTACGTATAAATTTAAGATTTAAGATATATATATATATAAATATGTATATATGATTATATTGGTTTTAATATTGGTATTTATTATTTATAGCTATGTTTTTCTGTTATATTCTCTTTACTTTCTTTCTTTTTTTTTTGTTTTCTATGTTTTAAGTATAATTGTTGCATCAGCTAGCTTTTATGTTTCATTCTCTCTTTTTTCCATCCCAAGGTTGCCTGGAAGAAATTGCGAATAACGATAAGGCCGCCCTTTGTACATATTTCAGTTTTATGTGTTTTTATGTCTATGTTATGTATATCTATCTATAAGTGGTTTTACATTTTTTTATTTAATTCCATAAAACCTTGTAAGTAATTACTATTTCAGCTGTCACCCGTGGGGTGCCGCGTTAGAATTGCATCCCCCCATCTCCTCTCGTTGGGTGTCGTAAGAGGCGATTAAGCGAGAACAGGAAGACGGGCAGCAGCGTCTTTCTTTTGGATTTATCTTCCACCTGTACTGCGATCCCCAAGCCACCTGCCAAGCGTTAGGATTATGGAAACCCCATTCCTTTGTTCAGCAGTGGACGTCTATCGACTGCTAATGAATGAAATGATGATGTTTAACATAATGTTGTCTTTTACTTACCCGAATATTACACATTGAAATCAAACTACTATTACGGATTTTATCGCGGTTTATTTTTGATTTTACTATCCCGACGTTTCGAATGCTTTGCAGCACCCATGGTCACGGGAGGACTGAGATGTTGAACGTCCTTATGTCACAATTATGCCGGTGTACCCTCAGGTCTTCTTAGTTATTATTGTTGGTCCGATCTACGCAGTAAGAGCTTACAGTATCTTGATGCCGTGCAGTGTTTTGCTTGATATTGGATTTAATTATATTTATCACAGGATCCCAAGCCGGTGGTAACACCCAACCATCTTCTCTATTGAAATTAGGATGTTTTTTGATTTCAATAGCCTCACGAATCATCCTAGGTAGGAATCGGTGTTCTTTTGCGAGGATTTGAGCATAATTGTGACATAAGGACGTTCAATATCTAAGTCCGCCCGTGACCATGGGTGCTGCAAAGCATTCGAAACGTCGGGATAGTAAAATCAATAAATAAACCGCGATATAATCCGTAAAAGTAGTTTGATTTCAATGATGATGATTATTTCAGCGCAAAGTGTGGTCTGTACGCTGTGGACTTCACGGCACCAATGCGAACGCGTACACCACGTAATTCCGCAAAATACTACGCTGACGTCATAAGAAGCAGATCTATAAATCATGTCTAAATAACGTATTGATTAAATACTTTAATTATAAATATATTTTTGGGTATCGTATGTTGGTGGCCAACCTGATGTCATATTTGTTCAATCTGCCTTTCGGCCTCTTCTTGTCTACATTACATTTTATTAACCGACTTCAAAAAAGGAGGAGGTTCTCAATTATTATTCGACTGTAACTTTTTTTTACGCGAATACTACACATTGTAATATAACTACTCTATTGTATTTGTAGGTTGTCTGGAAGATATTGCTTTTTGGCGATAAGGCCGCCTTTGTACAACGTATCGTATTCGTTGTTTATCTACAACGTATTGTTTAATTTGCATGTAACTTTTGGTGTACAATAAAGTATAAGTATTTATTATTACTCTAAGTGTCGCGGCCGCACACGGGCCACCATCCACAACCACAAAACACAGCCACCGACCTATTTCCTGTTGTTTTCATACATTTTGCATGGACTCGCCTCACACTGTGAACGCCGGTGGTCGCCACACGCCACAAATCACCACTGCTTGCCTCTAGTGGTAGGCTCGGCCACAAAACGCCGACACAAGCCACTCGCGCGATTCCCCACCCCTCTCTCCCTCACTACAAGCACGAGTTAAAAAAAGTAGCGGCCACCGACCGCAAGTGTCCAACATGGACCACAAGTAGTGTCCACTTGCTGTCCTCATTATAAACGAAGAGGCAAATCGTTTAGTCCGGACTGAAGGCACTTACACCACGTAAGGGTGTGTATGCGCAGTGCGTCTCGACGTCCGATGACAGAAGGGGGAAGGTGGAATCAAGTCATGCAATTCCTGCGCACACTCTCAGCAGTGGACGTGTACCTTGTTCAGCAGTGGACGTGTACTTTGTTCAGCAGTGGACGTGTACTTTGTTCAGCAGTGGACGTCTACTTTGTTCAGCAGTGGACGTGTACTTTGTTTAGCAGTGGACGTGTACTTTGTTCAGCAGTGGACGTGTATTTGTTCAGCAGTGGACGTGTATTTGTTCAGCAGTAGAAGTGTACTTTGTTCAGCAGTGGACGTGTACCTTGTTCAGCAGTGGACGTGTACCTTGTTCAGCAGTGGACGTGTACTTTGTTCAGCAGTGGACGTGTACCTTGTTCAGCAGTGGACGTGTACCTTGTTCAGCAGTGGACGTGTACTTTGTTCAGCAGTGGACGTGTATTTGTTCAGCAGTGGACGTGTATTTGTTCAGCAGTGGACGTGTACCTTGTTCAGCAGTGGACGTGTACTTTGTTCAGCAGTGGACGTGTATTTGTTCAGCAGTGGACGTGTATTTGTTCAGCAGTAGAAGTGTACTTTGTTCAGCAGTGGACGTGTACCTTGTTCAGCAGTGGACGTGTACCTTGTTCAGCAGTGGACGTGTACTTTGTTCAGCAGTGGACGTGTACCTTGTTCAGCAGTGGACGTGTACCTTGTTCAGCAGTGGACGTGTACTTTGTTCAGCAGTGGACGTGTACCTTGTTCAGCAGTGGACGTGTACTTTGTTCAGCAGTGGACATGTACTTTAGAACGTGTTTCGGCTGCTGATTATGATGATGATTTTAATATTAATAGTGAGTGATATTAAAGTAACTTTATTATGAAATACGGAAAGTGTTATATCACCAGCCGGACGACGTCCACTGCTAAACATAGACCCCCCCCCCTACCCTCGTTATCGGTTCTTCGAGCGATGTGGCCTGCCCATTGCCACTTCACCTTGCAGATTCTGAGAGCCATGTCGGTGACTTTAATTCTTCGGCGAATCTCAACATTCTGTCGCGCAAAGAAAGTCCGAGCATAGAAGAGCCGGAAAATATTATGCAGTATATTTATCAGAATCACAGAACACTATTACCACAGTATATAAACTAATATTGGTTTATAGACTGTGCTATTACTCAGAATACTGAAAATGGGTAGCCATCCTGACGTCAGAATGGCTTCCCACTATATTTATTAAATATCTTTGTTATTAATCATGTACCAAATAGGTCCTAAATCACCCTATCACCCTAAGGTAGACTGGTAGAGAATGCCTCTGGCATTAAGTCCGCCTATGTACTGTTTTGTGCATAAAGAATAAATAAAATAAATAAATAAATAAGTTTAACGTGAACCCGTCACGAGGTATGGTTATCCTGACAATCACATCTTTCATTATTCCTTTATCTGAAACAGGTATTAGTTCTTAAAGTACCTACGCATTTCATAAATTTTAATAATATGATACAACAACTGAAGCACTACTAGTGACATCTCTTGACGATTTTTACAAACAACTTCCAAATAACGCTAACTTTCTGAACCAACATTTTAATAATATTAGTACTAGCAATACCTTGCGGCTTCGCCCGCTATTTTTTTACAAAGTTTACCAAGCCAAGCACCCCCAAAGGTCGTTTTTGAAAAATCGAGAAGCACGTAAGTATTGTTTTATTTTCTTTTCAGTAAATTTCAAGTCAATCGTACCATAAAATAAAAAGTTTCATACAAAAGTAAACACGTCATTTAACCCCTTTAGGAGTCGAATTTTCAAAAAACCCGTTCTTAGTGGATGCTTACGTTATAAGAAGAACCTATTGTCCAAATTTCAGCTTCCTGGGTCGAGCGGTTTGGCTTGTGCGTTGATGAATTAGTCAGTCAGTCAGGACACGTGATTTTTTATGTATAGATAGATTATGGACGGTTAGTATTGATAGTCTTATTTTTTATCTAAGAAAATTAATTGATCATTTAATATTATACGTTATGAGATATAAAGTTATAACTTATTTATTTATATTGCCTTAAAAATATTTTGTTAATTAAAAACACCGCCATCTATCGATATTTTCCAGAATTGTTGTGAATACAGAAGTTTTCCTTTTTTCTTAGGGCTTCACTTGGTCCATAATTTTTAGAGGAAGCTGCAAATCATTTAATATTATTATTTTATAACGATAATAAAACGACTATTACTTTCCGTGGTGAAGTATGCGACTATACTGAGGGAAAAGTCGTAAAAACTAACAACCTGGGGTCAGCATTAAAATAAAGATCGCTATGTTAATGTTTAATTACTTTTACATAGGGCTCCCACACATAACTGCGATGAATTTGTATCGAAAACTTCATTTGTTTCTCGCAGATATTTGCGATGCGATGCGAATTCGCAGTTATGTGTGGGAGCCCATAGTACCTAATATAATATATATTCCCTAGCTACGACCCTCGTAGCAGGCACGCTATAACTGGAGAATATCGATATAGTACTAAGAAATACTAATAGTCTTAATATGTAACGGGGTCGGCAACGCGCTAGTGATTCTTCTGGTGTTGCTAGCGTCTATAGGCTGCGGTGACTGCTTACCATCAGACGGGCACGCTTGCTTGCCACCTTGGTAGTCTAAAAATAAATAAAAGTACTACGGCTAAGTTAGCCTCTGTGGCGCCCACTTTGCCGCCCGCTTTGCAAATCGGGGAGTTCAAATCCCGCAGAGAGCAAGTTGTTCCTTACTGACTAAGACAATGCAGGCCGATCATTTGATTGCCTGAGAATTAAGACGATCCATGCGTCGGATGGGCATGAAAAAAGTCGGTCCTGCGCCTAACTTAGGCACTCCTCCGGTCGTGTCGGTCTTTCGTCCCATCGGATTGTGAGAGGTGTAAAGGAAGAGAGAGTGCACTTGTGTCTACGCAAGCACTTGTGCACTATGATATCTCCCGCGTAGATGGCTGATCTTGTAAAACATTGGCCCCGGATCTAGACGGGGGCAAATGTACGGAAGAAAATTGACAGTTTGATGGAGCTCGTAAACTCTCAGGGGTCTCGTACGAGTTCTGGGGGTCTAGTACGAGTTCTGATAGTTTATGAGCTCGATCAAACTGTCAGTTTTCTCCCGTAGATTTTACTGGTTTTTGATAGTTACCGCTAGGGGCGCCGGTGTGAAATGTATGGAAGAAATTGACAGTTTGATCTAGCTGATAAACTATCAGAACTCGTACTAGACCCCCAGAACTCGTACTAGACCCCAGACCCGGATTTACGATTTTTTTTAACCGGGATAGAAACTTGATAGTGGCACCCCTATCAGTAATTAATTATAAATCACTTTAATAAACTTACAAATCCCTAATCACCATCTCGAGTCCATAAGTACACTTGTAGTCATCGATAATGCTTGTAGTGTACACTTGTGGTTTGGGCCAAGTGTGGGCCTGTGCCCCGCCTTTTTCTTACAGGTCGACGGTGCGCCGACCAGGCTTCCGTATGCTAGCAACTTTTTTAAAATATTTTCAATGATTATTATTATGACTCGCTGACCCACGCAGATCCGCATGCGTGGGATTTTAATAACAGACATTCGCAACGAATACATAACCTCCTTTTTTATAGTCGGTTAAAAACTGGGACCCACGTGTTACTTGCTTTCCGAAGCACGGACCCGTTTAGTTCAAATGGCGTTAAGGGGTCACCCATCTATTTAATGACCTTACCTAACGTTGCTTAACCTGATCGATTACAAAACCTTGATAACAACTCTCTATGAGTGTTCCCTTACTAATATGTATTATAATTATGAAGGAAAATTGATAAAATCGGACCAAGCGGCAAGCGTATAACCAAGTACGTACCCATTTTGACTTTAATCCCCTCTCCCAAAAGAACCGTGCTAGATTACGGGATAAAAAGTATCCTATGTCCTACCTCGTACTAAGATCTCAAATCATGCCAAGTTTCATTTGAATCCATTCAGTAGTTTCGGCGTGATGCGCAGCCGTGATACAGACAGACAGACAAAAATTAAAAAAAAAATCATTTTCGGCCTCAGTATCGGTTATAGAATGCCCTCCAAATATAATTTTCAAAATATCTTCAATGTACAGAATTGGACCTGTTACAGTTATAAGTACAGATTTTGGCGCCCCCTGAAACTGCCACCCGGGGCGGGTTTGCCCCCGTCTAGATCCGGGGCTGCTAGACCCCCAAACTAGCTTATTAAAGTATATTCACTAATAAAGCCATGAAGACACCCATGTTAAAAAATACCGTATAGCATGCTCCGAGTTGTCTGAAACATAAATTGTAATGAAAATGGTTTTCCCAGTCTTTCTATTGTCCCCGGGTATAAGCTCGGGGGAGGTGAGCCCCGCAGACCGCGCCGAGCCCGAGAGCCGATCGCATGTGCGTCGTCGTGTCGCGCCGAAAATGTCACAATAAAAATAATATAAGTGGAAATACAGTGTTTATCTAGAACAATGGTTAAATTGAGAGTTCTCTTGGTAGTATTTTTCGCCATAGCGCTGGCTGTTGGTAAGTGCCTATTTTTTAATTTTTGAAATTCGAATGCATTATGTTTGTTTTTTTTATTAAGTACTAACTCGAAAAATATTTCTTTTGTCAATATAAGCCAGCGGTTTGCTTAAAATCCCACCTGATGGAAAGTGACTATGCAATGGGAGATGGTAATACACTCTCCGATCCGATGATCCAATCTGTCTGATTTTTGCAAAATTTCCGGCGTGTATGTAATTTTTTCGTGTAAAAATACAGCCTAATTTAATAAAAAAGTAAAAAAGACTCGTTTTGTAAATTTTTGATAATTTTATTTAAGTAAATCGTGTTTTTTACTGTTTTGTGATACCTAAATAAATAAATACAGTTAAATATACTTAGATAGGTACATAATATTTCTGCAGACGTTCTATCATGTTTCTGTTGTATTTCTTTTCGCAAGTAAGTATGTTTAACATAGCATGTAGGTAAAGGAAATAACTTCAAACTATTAAAAAAACACAGACAAAAAAAAGGAAAGTCTATTGTACACAAAGAGCTCAATTTATGCTCCTATCTATTGATACCAAGGAAGCTATCGTTCGTATCAATTAATAAATCTACTTTATTATAGGTACCTATTAAGTACCGATGCCGTTTGAAGAGAAAATTAAAACAAATCTAATTAGTATTCTGTTTCTTTTTTCTGGAAAATAGCTCTGTGTATTGGCAAAATGAACAACATAAATACTTACTGCTTCTCTAACGGTATTGAAGCCATCGACTGATTGACTATATTATTTTTCTAATTAAAAACAAAAATCAAGATCTACTACAGCTAAATATAGAGATTCTACGTTTTTTTTTAATAAAGCCCACTCGCACATTGTGGCCTCAATCAAAACGGACAGTACAGAAATGTAGTAGGACTGTTTTTTTTCGCTAATTAATTATTGCGCTCATGCAACAGCTCAGTGGGCAAGCGCTTGCCTTGGAAACAAGGTGTGCAGGTTCGAACCCCGGCTCGCACTTCTGACTTCTTTAGTTTATCATGTGCTAATAGTCTTTGTGCGATTATTACTAGCTTTCGGTGAAGGAAAACATCGTGAGGAAACCTGTGTCTTAGAAAGCCGTATGAAGTCCGCCAAACCGCACTTGGCTACCGTGGTGGGCTATGGCATAAGCCCTTCCATCTTGAGGGGAGCCCCGTGCCCAACAAGTACAAGGGCTTTTAAAAAAATACACGCCACCTACAACTAAAATGACATTGTTTCCCATGTCCCCACACTAACTAGTTAATTCTCATTTGAGCATTTTTGCGGGTTATCAGATTTAATTAAATTGTTATTGATACTAATAGTGTCGAAATTGTTTATTGCTTAAATGTACATATTTTAAGCTACCTGGGTGAGATTCAAATGAACTGCCTTTCCAGGCAGATCTCTGAGTCATTAGGCAAAAAGCTAAAAATAACCAAAATTAAACCAACGCACAGAAAAGTTTGTAGTCAGCGGGGTGAAAAAATCACAAAAGAATTTTCGTTACACTGCGCTGTGCAATAGGACAATATAGAGACATGAATCAGTAGGTTAATAGCTAATAATGCTGTATGAATATGGCTCATATTGACACACATATATACACACACAAAAAAAACAGCCCATGCGTATCTGAGCTCGCCTTCCAGTTCTTTGTTGCCACTCGAGAACATTTCTTCCTTTATCGGTTATCGGTTCTTCGAGCGATGTGGCCTGCCCACTGCCACTTGAGCTTGATGATTCTGAGCGCTATATCGGTGACCTTAGTTCTTTGGCGAATCTCCTCATATCTGATTCTGTTGAGCAAAGAAACTCCGAGCATAGCTTTCTCTATAGCTCTTTGTGTGACTTTGAGATTCCCTGAACTTCAGCTGTTAAGGACCACGTTCCATATCTCACACAATAAGGGAAACCTTGGAAAGATAGACCCCAGAAAAAAACAAGCCTACAAAAAAGGAAAAACAAATCCACATTACAGACAAAGTTAATCTTCTGTAATTTGTCTGTACCTTGACGCTAAAAGCCTCCCCGAACAATGGATTTTTGTGACCTTGCTCCCATTCCGACCTGAATGTACTTATTTATTGTATGTGGGGATTCAGGGCATCACTGTTACTGTCACTTTTGGTGTAGGCAGCATGCCCACGATTTCTACTCAATATAAACCAAAGAAATCTAAATCTGTGATATAAACTTGGTTTTGTAGGGTTCCATACCTAAAAGATCCTGCTAAAAGGTAAAAAACCTGATGTAAAAAAAAAACCTGGTGTGACCTTACTGCGGGTGTCCCGCAAGGTGGCGTGCTCTCTCCTCTTCTGTTTTCTGTTTTTATTAACACTGTCACGACCGTAATATCTTCCAACTTCCATCTCTATGCAGACGACTTGCAGTTGTACCGTCATTTTAAAGTTGAGGATGTAGGGGAATGTATAAATGCCATCAATAGTGATCTTAAGAACATTAGCGATTGGGCGAAAACCTTTGGTTTAGTCGTTAACCCAAAGAAATCACAAGCGATCATTATTGGTGGTAGGTATATGTATAATCTGTTAATTTCTAGTCCTATTCCCCCAGTCATGTACGAGACGGTAATTATTGAATATGCCAAAAGTATTAAAAATCTAGGGGTACATTTCATTTGCACCTTGTCTTGGGACGTTCACATCGCAGAGGTAAGTAGAAGAGTTTTTGGTACTTTCCACTCTCTTAAGCGGCTCCAAACCTTTCTTCCTTTCGAGACTAAAGTTACTCTTGCTGTGTCCTTACTTCTACCACTTCTTAATTACGCCGATGTTTGCTTTCTAGATGCCACAGAGGAACTATTGGACAAGCTCGAACGCCTACAAAACTTAGGCATACGTTTTATTTACGGACTTAGGAAATATGACCATGTCTCTCAATTTAGATCAAAACTTAAGTGGTTACCTATTAGACATCGGTGTAATCTACACATTCTGTGTTTACTATATAATATCTTGTACAATCCTAATTCTCCTGACTATCTGCGTGAACGCTTTGAGTATCTAGTTCCTGTTAATGTACCCACTCGCTCTTCCAAGTCTCTTCTTCTAAAAACTCCTAGGCACTCATCAAGTCGATATGACGGCTCCTTTACGGTCCGAGCTGTTAAACTCTGGAATAGCCTTCCCCTTTCTATACGTAAAAGCCCTTCTCTGCCCATTTTTAAAAATAGAACAAAAGAATATTTCCTTTCAATGTGATTTATACAATAAAATCAAATGTATGTAAGTATGTATTATTATAAAATATGTATTATTTATCTATCATTATATATATTTTTGTATTTATTATGTATATTTGATATCATAATATATTAGTTTATGTTTTAACGTGTATATATGTATTGATATACCTATGTGTGTTATTTATTTGTCTATATGTATGTTTATTTTAATGTAACTTAACTTACATCTGTAGGTACACTTGGTTTTACCCGATAACATTTTGTCTCTATGCCCATGCTCTTTTGGTTTGCTGGAAGAGAACTCACGTTTTTGACTTTGTCTTTTGTTATGTGTTTTGTACTGTTTTCTGTTTATATGTGTACCCAATAAAGTATAATAATAATAATAAAAGAAACTTTGTCTGTCTGTCTGTCACACCTATATATTTCAGGATCCACTGACGGTATCGTTTTGAAACTTTGAATAGTTTTAGATCTCACTTAGTACCCGACATTATCGCAAACGATTTTTTTCTTTTCCTTTTAGGTTATTTTTAATGGGAGTCTAAATGGGTCATCAAAATTGATTTCTATATAGAGTGGGGTATCATATGAAAGGGCTTCATTTGTACATCACAAAACAGATTTTTATTTTGGGTTATTTCACGTAGTTTTTGTCAAAATGTCCAAAAAATACGTGCGTTTTTCAATTGGATTACCACCGACTGCAATCCCCAAGATTTCTGCCAAGCGTGGAGGTTATGGCAAACCGAGGAAGTTGTTCAGCAGTGGACATCCTTCGGATGATGATGATGATGATTTAAGATGATGATTTAAGCTTAACGTTGATCAAGACAAGTCGCTTCACAAACATTGGAACTATCGCAAATAACAAAAAAACAAAATAAATCTTCCATTTGTCGCAACAATTCGATATCCGGATAGCCGGGCGTAAGATTTATCCGGTCGGACACCGCGTGGCAAACATTTTCTACAAACATAAACCGGGTAAAACAGGGCAGGACTGGATAACGGTCAGAAGGCGGTGGTTTATAAAAGAGGATGTCCGAGAAGAACTGAATGTACTCAAGTGAATCTTGTTCAAGAAAATGATGGCTTAGCTGTTTTACGATACCATAAATATGACGAATAGGCATTTCGCCAGCTTCTGCATAGTCCTCTAAATTGCATCGTAATAACAGCTACAGTAGTATTCATTCTAGGCTGAAGATTTGAGGTCGGTTACGAAGGGTTGAAAAATACGCTGAAACTCTTCGTGAATAGACTGTTAAGATAGCGGCCATTCTTTCACAAGATCAGCCATCTACGCGGGATATGTTATAGGGCAATTACATTTTACATCTCTATCCGACGCCTGGATCATCTTACTTGCCAAGACAATTATGACGTGGTCGGCCTGCATTGTCCTAATAAGGAATAACTACACCGCGGGATTGAACCCTCGACACATGGTTTGTAAAATAAAGTGTTTTCCTCCGCCACGGAGGTTACATTTGTACTTCAGTATCGAGAACAGTACTTCAGTGTCCCTAGCCAATGCCAATTTTAGCCTTGGTCATCTTGACGGTCCACTTTCATCGCTCCAGATGATATTAAAGCTTAATCTTCTAATTTTTAACAAAGGGAAAAGAAGACGGGCAGCTACCACCTATACTGCGACCCCCAAGACGCTTGCCAAGCGTGGGGATTATGGCAACTGCTCCCTTCTAAGGGGAAGCCTTTTGATTAGCAGAAGATGTGATTCGGCTGTTTATGATGATGATGTTATAAAGCTTTAACATCGAAAGTTGAAGTCTGTAACCAATTCCACGCGTCAATGGTTACCCAATCAAAATAAAATTGTGAAATGTTGAAATAGGATTTTATTCGGTGACCGATTCGTTTGCCGGCCGGCTGCGTCCCGTCCGGTCCGCTCCACCGTCCCACCATCCCAACTAGGGTGGCCAGATATAGGTTCAAAATTTCCGGGACTTTTCTGGATCGATATAATATCCGGGAACTATTTACCAGGTCTATAACTGTCCAAGTAGGTACCACCGCACTGTCAGATATTCTGCCGCCAGGCAGTAATTGTAAATATTGCTGTGCCGGGACACAATGTCACTGTAGCTGGTAAAATTACCAGACAAAAGAGACTTGCATGTCTATTTGCTAACTTGGTTGTATAAAAAAACTTAATAAGGCTGATGATAGAAGGGGTTAATACAGTGTTGTTGATTGGCTCTTTGTCGCTCGTTAAAAGCTTCATTCATCAAAACTGAAATGGGCGTAAGTAAATTATTTTAGAAAAATACAAAATAAAGGCCTAAGTTTTTAGTTCGAATGTTGGGCCTTCGGAAAAAAACCTTTGTTTAATGATTTTCTTTTAGTTCGGTACTTATATAAAATGACACAATTTCATTTTAAGTAATTATTTTGTGTACAATAAATAAGAATACAAGAAGATAGGATAGCGGTCAATCTTTTGCCACTGGAGACATGTTTACATGGCGCATGCTTAACTTTGTAATAGTTACATTGTGATTAAACAAATTATTGAGTAATTCCAGAATAATACAGTGGTATTGCTGGACACGGGATCTGATGAAAAATTCCATGATTCCATGAACAATTCCTGGATTTTCGTGCGATATGGGAACCCTAGTTTCAACGCTCCACCGTCCCGTTCCAATGGCCCACCGCCTAGCCTAAGGGCCACATCGAACAGCGATTTAGTCGCTTTTTTTCAATCTTGGTAACGAGGCTAGTAGGACGTCCCCCTGCCTATAGACAACTGCATTGCACTGCCGCTCGTCACCGAGACATTCGTTATTAAGTCTCTTGTCTCCGGTAATTTCAACAGGTACAGTTCCCTTCGCACTGAAACACAGAATTTTTTACGACAGAAAATCTGACAATTTTCAAAGCTAGAGTAAATAGGCTTTTATTAAGTCACTAGCTGACCCACGCAGCTCCGCCTGCGCTATTTTTACGTTAACTAAACTTTTAGTACCAGACATTCGCATCGAATACATAACCTCCTTTTTTATAGTCTGTTATAAACTGGGACCCACTTTTTACTTGCTCTCCGAAGCACGGACCCGTTTAGTTCAAATGGCGTTAAACGGTCACCCATCTATTTAATGACCTTACCTAACGTTGCTTAACCAGATCGATTACAAAACCTTGATAACAACTCTCTATGAGTGTTCCCTTACTAATATTTATTATATTATAAAGAAAAATTGATAAAATCGGACCAAGCGTATAACCAAGTACCCATTTTGACTTTAATCCCCTCTCCCAAAAGAACCGTGCTAGATTACGGGATAAAAAGTATCCTATGTCCTACCTCGTAGTAAGATCTCAAATCATGCCAAGTTTCATTTCAATCCATTCAGTAGTTTCGGCGTGATGCGCAGCCGTGACAGACAGACAGACAAAAATTAAAAAAAAAAAATTTCGGCTTCAGTATCGGTTATAGAATGCCCTCCAAATATAATTTTCAAAATATCTTCAATGTACAGAATTGGACCTGTTACAGTTTTATTATAAGTATAGATTGTACTATCGCGGACACGAACGGTGTACCAGTTTTCAATCAAAATCGTTTGAATGACATTACGTGCTCTTACCTCGTCCGCACGTATTTTGGGTCGGCTCGGGCAAGCTATTATCGTCCTAAAGATGATACACCGCTTGTGACCGCGGGAGTACTTTGCCTTGCCGCTTTCCATTAAGCCGCTTTTATCGAGTAAAAGAACTTCTCAGTGGCTCTCAGCCTTAAAATATTGCATTGATTAAAATTCTTCTTAATATGTTAAACTTAGCAGGTTTAGTTTAGACTCAGGTTTAAGGAATGATTTCCTGAGTCTAATCCTAGGTTTTGTCGTAATACTGCTTTTCGTAATAAGACCGATTAGGTTTAATTATCTAAAATAGGTAGGTACACCTTTAAAATAGCCTTTAGACCATTGAAAGCGTAGCCATTTCTATAAAGCAGTTACAAAGTTAGATAAGTATAATATTTCTGCATATTTCTTAGAGATAACATTGGTTACAAAGTGTAGGGATATTTTCTTAGGACAGACATATCTATCTATACTTATAATAAAACTGTAACAGGTCCAATTCTGTACATTGAAGATATTTTGAAAATTATATTTGGAGGGCATTCTATAACCGATACTAAAACCAAAAATGTATTTTTTATTATTTTTGTCTGTCTGTCTGTCTGTCTGTATCACGGCTGCGCATCACGCCGAAACTACTGAATAGATTCAAATGAAACTTGACATGACTTGAGATCTTACTATGAGGTAGGACATAGGATACTTTTTATCCTGTAATCTAGCACGGTTCTTTTGGGAGAGGGGATTAAAGTCAAAATGGGTACTTCGTTATACGCTTGGTCCGATTTTATCAATTTTTCTTCATAATTATAATAAATATTAGTAAGGGAACACTCATAGAAAGTTGTTATCAAGGTTTTGTAATCGATCGGGTTAAGCAACGTTAGGTATTTAATAGATGGGTGACCGTTAAACGCCATTTGAACTAAACGGGTCCGTGCTTCGGAGAGCAAGTAAAAAGTGGGTCCCAGTTTTTAACCGACTATAAAAGAGGAGGTTATGTATTCGATGCGAATGTCTGTTATTAAAAGTTTAGTTAACGTAAAATAGCGCAGGCGGACCTAATAAAATAACATTTTCATGAGTTATTGTTTCTCAGTAATGCCGCGTATTCGATTTCCCCTTACAAATGTGAAGTATTTGCAATATATTATACCTACTTTGAGCGCCCGGGTGAGCGTCATTGTATACGGCATAAAGACGGATGAAGCTATCAAACGGTTATAACCGGGTAGATCGTATATCCGGCATCCGACGTTATATATTGTTGGAACGGATATTACTTTGTATACTTCTAAGGATAGTCCGAAAACAATTTTTAACCCTTAACACTAAAAGGACGGGTAACATGAGTTTGTAGCTTGTCTGTTTATCTGTCTTCTTGTGTAAACATAGCTCCCAAACCTTTGGTTTTGTTCTCGCGAGGGAAACTTCAAACCTGTGGGGGGTTAGTCGGGGTATGTGAGATTCTTACTCTCCTTAAAACCCCGCGGCGGTCCTATCAGCACATGAGGGGGGGGGGGGGGGGTTCTCTGGACCTACGGTGGAATCTGCATTATGCATTGGAATAAGCTGCACTTCCTACAGATATCTAAGTAGATTTACCTACCTATGTGTACATACTGCAAACTTTCTATATTATTTTTTATTATAATATAGACATTTTGCAGTAACTTCTTGGACCTCAGCCAAACATTTAACCGGACCGGTTCGCGCGTAATCCGATGCACTTTGAAGCGTATATCCGGGTCATTGCGCCCGGTTATCCAGTCAGATAAGCCCTGGCCAAGTATTCGAAGTATAATCGAGATGCATTTCCAAAGCTCGGCTCAAGCGTTGCACCAAATTTTATCCAACCTTTCGCAAAATAAAATGACTGATAAAAATACCCGTGGGGTGTCCGGGTTAGAACAGTACCCATCAATCACCTCCAGAGGCGACTAAGAATAAAATATTTTTAAAAAAAAATTGAACCGACTTCAATATCACTGAAAAGTATAAAATAATTTAAATATTATTGAAGTTGGTGTTAGCTTACCGGCTATGTATATTTGGCACCAACTTCAATAATATTTAAATTATTTTATACTTTTCAGTGACATTAAAGTAGGTTCAATTTTTTTTTAAAAAGACTATTTTTATCTTTTTAGTGATATTTTCATATCTAAAGATTGAACCATCGAAAACCGTAAAATTATCTAGGTAGGTTATGATCACATTATCGTCTACATAGTTTTACATAATTCATGTTTCTTCAGAAAAAAATATCCGGTCGTGATGAAATTTGCATGGAATCATCATAGTAGTTTACTCTCTCGAATAAAAAAAAGAATCATCGTAATCGGTTCATAATTGTCAGAGCAATGTAAAGGAGAACATCAGTTTTATGGTTTTTACCAGATAAATTCCTCCACATCGTTCATGGTCCTCCAGGAAGTTCTTATCCGATTGTAATAAAATTCATACAGATTAAATACAGTGGTTTCTTCTTTCGAATAAAAAAAGAATCATTGAAATTGGTAAATATTTTCCAGAGTTATGACCATTTTTGTCCTTAGCCTTTTAGTCCTTAAAGCGACATAAAGTCATCTATATAGGCTTTCCTGCAGCTTTCAGTACGCAGTCACCATTCTTGTTTTTTCGGGAACTACTTATTACTAAGCAATAATTTTTTTATGGGACCCATTCAATGGATTGAAGAATGGATGGAAGAAAGATTTTTTCAATTCGGTTCATAATTGCCAGAGTTATGCGCGAACATACATAAAAAAATATATATATATATATACAGACGAATTGAGAACCTACTCCTTTTTTGAAATCGGTTAAAAAACAAGAAGACGGGCAGCAGCGTCTTTCTATTGGATTACCTATCACCTATACTGCGATCCACAAGCCGCCTGCCAAGCGTGGGAATTAGGTAAACCCTCCCTTCTAAGGGAGAGGCCTTTGTTTAGTAGTTGACGTATTTCGGCTGCCGATGATGATGGTGTACCTCGAGGTACAAATTTGAGCAAACATGAATAGGGTAGTGTCCTGTGCTGTTCACCTTATACTGGGAATTTCAATTTAACCATTTTCCAAAGCTCGGCTCAAACGTTGCCATATAGTTTACCCAACCTTTCGCAAAAATAAATAATAATGAAATTACTGTACTTTTTTTTTTAATGGCAATTGCTTTGAGTATTATGCCAATGTCAAGTTAAGATTACTGTACTTACCTAATTCCCAATTATTTAACCGGCTTCATTTTCGTGGTGTATTTTTTTTTTATATTGCTGGTTTTATTTTACGAAGTAAATATAAATCCGTGGGTTTTATAGCAATATCTGTCATGTAGTCGAAAAAAAAATGGCTTTGGTTTTTTTTTTTTTTAACAACACGCAAATGAAATCAGCCCCAAAGGGCGTTTTTTTTTGGAATTGTTCAAGTCGCTTTTAGGATTAAGTCGGCCGGTAATCTGGCTCGGACCGTGCACTGACTGTTTTGAAATTGAAACGTAAATTGCATTTGCCTAAACGAGGGCATAAACTGAATGTAAATTTTCCACTTGGCATTTAAACATGAGTTCAGAGTTAATAATTAGTTTTAGTTGAAAGTTTGTTTTTAATGGAAGTTGGTACCTATTAGTGTTGTAGAGGTTTTTTGAATTTGAATAAGTTGGGCGCTGTAAGAGGCGACTAAGAGAAAAACAAGAGACGGGCGGGCAGCAGCAGCGTCTTTCTATTGGATTACCTACCACCTAATGTAGGGCCAATTTAATACATCACATTTGACATCTGTCAGGTTCCGTCTGTTTCTTTTGTCTTTATTATAATAAATATGTAATCGTTACTACTTTCCGAAATAAATAATATGAGCAGAGATTAGAAGAATTAGAGTTGACATCATCGGAGACAACGTGGAGATCTAATAGAGACCTATAAAATCCTGACAGGACACTACAATGTGCCAGAGCTTGATAAACAAAACATAAATGTAACATTGAGAGGGCACTCACTAACCCTGTCACGTTCCTTAAGCGGTAGCAACCCTAGACACCACTTCCTAGGCAATCGTGTAGTGACAATGTGGAACAGTTTGCCCGAGACAGTAATCAGTGCGCCCTCAGTTAATGCATTTAAAAACAGACTGGATAAACACTTTAAACAAGTGAACAGTGACATGCACGCATCAGCTTTAAGCTGTTTGTGCATTAACAAATAATAATAATTGACAAAAGTTAAGCAACTGTGCAGATCTAACCTCGAAAAAAAAATTATTCCTGCCGTTTTATTTTGTTTAATTTTGATGAAGTGTCAATTGTGATCTACTAAATTGGCCCTACTTTACATATATTGTGATCGCCAAGACGTCTGTCAAGCGTAAGGATTATGGCAACCCCACTCTTTGTTCAGCAGTGGGCATGTTTCGGCTGATGACGATGATTCCACTTCATGTTAACCTTTTTATGTTGAATATAATAGAAATAACACTGCCATCGTGAAATACTTACATAGATTTATCTATGTAAACCCGTTTAAGTTGAAGTTAGTGCCAAACAAATGGACATACAGTAAATAAAATATTTAAAAAAAAAATTGAACCGACTTCAATAACACTAAAAAGTATAAAATAATTTAAATATTAAAGAAGTTGGTGTTAGCGTACCTGCTGTGTATATTTGGCACCAACTTCAATAATAATATTTAAATTATTTTATACTTTTTAGTGTTATTGAAGTCGGTTAAATATTTTTTTTAAATATTTTATTTTATACTTTTTAGTGATATTTTCATACATAAAGATTGAACCATCGAAGACGGTAAAATGATCTAGGTAGGTTATGACATCATTATGATTTCACATTATCGTCTACATACTTTTACATAATTCATGTTTCTTCAGAAACTCAGAAACAATTTATCCGATCGTAATGAAATTTGCATGGAATCACCATAGTAGTTTACTCTCTCGAATCATCGAAATCGGTTCATATTTGTCAGAGAAATGTAAAGGAGAACATCAGTTTTATGGTTTTTACCAGATAAATTCCTCCATATCATTCATGGTCCTCCAGGAAGTTCTTATCCGGTTGTGATAAAATTCATACAGGTTCATTACAGTGGTTTCTTCTTTCGAAAAAAAAAGAATCATTGAAATTGGTAAATATTTGCCATTTGAGTTATGACCATTTTTGTCCTTAAAAAACGACATAAAGTCATCTATATAGGCTTTCTTGCAGCTTTCCTGCGCAGTCAACATTCTTGTTTTTTCAGGAACTACTTATTACTAAGCAATAATTTTTTTATGGGACCCAATTAACGGATTAAAGAATGGATGGAAGAAAGATTTTTTCAAATCGGTTCATAATTGCCAGAGTTATGCGCGAACATACATAGAAAAATATATATATATATATACAGACGAATTGAGAACCTCCTCCTTTTTAGAAGTCGGTTAAAAAAAATCTAGTTCTTTTTGTTGTAGTCGAGGAAATAGAGTTTAAAGTTCATACATCAATCAATCAATTAAATTATTTATTTGTGAAATATTAGGTACAAAGCAGGTCCTATAATTACAGAAAAGCGCTATGTTATGCCCATAGTTTTCGTTTTCCCTTAAATAGGCGTACAAATGTCATCAAATACTAATTAGGAATTTTAATCTACATAATTAAAATATTGAGGCCAGAAGAAATTTGTAGTATTATTATAATTTCTCAGTACAAAATGTCATATTTCAATTATTATTGTGAATGTCAAATCTGGATTTTATATCAATATTTTTACTAAATAAACAAACGTTGAATGATAAAATCACTACCATCAACCGGCCACAATGGAAAGTTATATAACCTCGAACAGTTGAAGGGTTAAAATAATAGTTATGGCTGAGCATTGTTTGAAGACCTAAACTAACATTGAAACTATTATAATATATGTTGTTGATTATACTGTTTTCGCACATAGAAAGCACACTCCAACTTGATCGATTTCCCTTGTATCCCCGGGATAGTGCTTGACTGTGATAGAAAGCGGCGAGACAGTCGAGGATGGTAAAGCACACTAGCTTATTAAAAGCCTATTCACTCTAGCCTTGAAGACATCAACACAGATATAGATTTACATAGATAACGCAAATGCATGTACTTCGCGTGTCCAAACCCCGACGAAACGTCGGGGTTGTACGCCGCTAACTTACAGTCCGCGCGCGTCTGTTGTTGCAGCCTTGCAGCCGGTCGGCCGCAAAAACTAAAGAAAATCGGCGGGGCATCGGCGGCATCGGTGTCTTTGAATAGGTTTGGACTTCTAGTCACTAAACCGGCCGTGACGTCACAGAAGGTGTTAAAAACTTGGTACAAAAGGCTTGGTTTCATTACAAATCGTGATACTTGCGTTATCTATGTAAATCTATATCTGTGACATCAACAGTAGGTATAATCGGGCGGGAAAACCGACCGACGCAGGCAAACTATTCCAGTCCTTAGCCTTATTTCTCTTGTTTTCTCTTTTGAACGGCAGAACACACTGTCGCTGATGCTAATCTAATTGTAACAAGACACTGTTAAAAAAAAGTAAAAAAAAATATGACAAGCCAGCTGAGTTTCTTATCGAAACTTTTCACTTGAGGCCGCGTTGTGATCCGGTGGTAGCTTTTAAAAAAATACCATTCAAAAGTGCTAGTGCCTATTTGAGATAAATAATTTCAATTACCTATAAACTAAGAAGCAAATCGCTTACTGCCAGTCCCCATATCCTATCTATCTCTTACTATAAGTTACAATAGTTAGCATCGATAGCTTTATGACATATTTCCGTTTCAATAAACAAAGATAGATATATCTGTCTTTACTATTGATCTAGCTTCGAGACTTTGAAGCTTACTAGAGATAAGAAAATGAATGTCAAGTGTCAAATTGTTACTTTTTAACTGAGATTGCTATCGGCGGTAGAGTATTGGGACCGGCCGTTAGTCCGGCCGGACTGAAGGAACACATACTCGTAAGGTCGCGTAAACGCTGTGCGTCTCGTCGTCCGCTGATAGAAGGGGGATGGTGGGATCATGTCATGTAATTCCTGCGCACAGTCTCCCAAATGCAACCTGTAATATACCGAGAGGGTGATTATGGCTCTCATATAACTCCGACAAATCTTATGTAAAAATCCATCAAGCTGATGCCCTGCTAAACAAATCTACATATTATACGTTCTACGGTACAGTCGGATAAAAAGCGATTTTTGCCTCCTTTTCGTGGCTCAGCGTTTATATTTACTTGCTAAAGTCCAAGGGAACCTTCTATAATAGCTTTATGTACTGCCATACTGTATGCTCAACACGCCTGTACTCACTCCCACGCCCACGCCCAGGGGTGGGCAACACGTAAACACATCACATATCTGCTCGGCACACAGCTATTACCATGGAAATGACCGACCCGACCGGACCGCATTTACACCGTAATAGAATTAGAACCACTATACAGGTCCGGATCCATGTCAAACCGGGGCACCGGCTCCGGGCGGCAGTTTCAGGGGGCGCCAAAATCATAATATAGTATGATTAAAATTATAAAAACTCGCTCCACAAAGCGCCTAGCTAGACCTTTTACTTGTAAAAAAGGCACCACACAGGCCCACATCACAAGTGAACTTGTGATGCCGATTTGAGTTATTTTTAAGTAATTTCTCAAACGCTGAAGGGAGTGGCGCCATTATCAAGTTTCTGCCCCGGTTCCAAAAAATCGTAGATCCGGGGCTGCATATATATTGCATAACACTCTTTGCTTGTCCGTGGTCTTATCTGACCCTGACCATGACTCACTGATTAGCAAAGATAATCATCATAATGTTTGATTAATTCTCTGTAAATGATTTCAAATTATTGTCATGCGAATACAAATAAAATTGTCAAAAAAATGCGTTCTTGAAATTTGTCAAAAATGTTAAGCTGTTATTCAGAAAAAGCGCCCCACGCTTTTACACATAAATATCATCCATAAATTACAAACACGAGGTAGAAGAAAGAAAGCACGGTTTAGATAATTTATTTATAGCTTTTTAATGCAGTAGTCATTATAAAAGCGTGTATTTTTAGTTTTTTAAACTTTTAATTTATTTTATACTTTTTAGTCTTAGAAATATTCGCCTAAACTACGAATAAAATTAGCTCAAGTATTGATTTGTTCGTAGCTTGAATCGTAGGCAGGTTGTGGCAACACATATTTTTATATTACGCGTAGGTATCTGATTAAGTTAGCGAAGTTTAAGAAAGCACTGCGTATTTACCCTTTAAACAGTCGAAAGTAAGCCAAAAGTCAATAGTTTTACAAGTAGTATTCAAGGGATATCTAATGGTATAACTGGTATTAACTAGTACCACCTATACCATTACAAGTATAAATGGGACAACTTAGTACCATTTATACCATTAATGGTACAATTCAATGGTATAACTGGTCCGAAGCCGTTCGGTGGTTTACCAACCTTCCGGGTTCATCAACTTCCACGTTATTAGGCAAAGTAAATATAACTCCTTAATACAAATCAAATGAGTCCAAGCTACTAGTAAACCCATCGAGGTTTACTGGTAATCATTCCATGGTTCCGTCAACCACCTTTCATTTCCATCATCAAACCTGATTATTGGGCAAAGTAAATAGAACTCTTTAATACGAATCAAATGAGCATAAACTCGATGAGTTTACTAGTAGCCGTTCCAGGTTCCGTCACCAACCTTCCTATTCTATCATCAGGCCCTCATTAATGGTCAAAGTGAAAAGAACTCTTTAAAACAAATTAAATGAGCTGAAACTTGATGTGTTAACTAGTAGCCATTCCAGGATTCCGTCACCCACCTTCCTGTTCCATCATCAGGTCCTCATTATTGGTCAAAGTGAAAAGAACTCTTTAAAACAAATCAAATGAGCCGAAACTCGATGTGTTAACTAGTAGCCATTACAGGTTTCCGTTACCCACCTTCCTGTTCCATCATCAAGTCCTCATTATTGGTCAAACTGAAAAAAACTCTTTAAAACAAATCAAATGAGTCCAAACTCGATGTGTTTACTAGTAGCCATTCCAGGGTTCCGTCACCCACCTTCCTATTCCATCATCAGGTTCTTATTATTGGTCGAAGTGAAAACAACTCTTTAAAACAAATCAAATGAGCCGAAACTCGATGTGTTAACTAGTAGCCATTACAGGTTTCCGTTACCCACCTTCCTGTTCCATCATCAAGTCCTCATTATTGGTCAAACTGAAAAAAACTCTTTAAAACAAATCAAATGAGTCCAAACTCGATGTGTTTACTAGTAGCCATTCCAGGGTTCCGTCACCCACCTTCCTATTCCATCATCAGGTTCTTATTATTGGTCGAAGTGAAAATAACTCTTTAAAACAAATCAAATGAGTCCAAAATCGATGTGTTTACTAGTAGACATTCCAGGGTTCCGTCACCCACCTTCCTGTTCCATCATCAGGTCCTCATTAATGGTCAAAGTGATAAGAACTCTTTAAAACAAATCAAATGAGTCCATACTCGATGTGTTTACTAGTAGCCATTCCAGGGTTCCGTTACCCACCTTCCAGTTCCATCATCAGGTCCTCACTAATGGTCAAAGTGAAAAGAACTCTTTAAAACCAATCAAATGAGTCCAAACTCGATGTGTTTACTAGTAGCCCTTCCAGGGTTCCGTTACCCACCTTCCAGTTCCATCATCAGGTCCTCATTAATGGTCAATATGAAAATAACTCGTTAAAACAAATCAAATGAGCCCAAATTCGATTAGTTTACTAGTAGCCATCCAAGGGTTCCCTTATCCACCTTCGAACCCCAGCATCAGATCAGCTCGAGGATACCATATTATTGTATTGTCACCGGTCCTTGATACATGTGCAAAATTTCAAATGTTTTGGACGTGTAGAAGTGGGTCAAAATTGCATCGCAAGATTCCATTACCATCATAGTTACATACATACATACATATGTACATACATGTATGTTGTTGTTTATTAGCTTGACCTGTAGGTCAAGCTAATAAAAGCGTCTTAAAAAAGGCACCACACAGGCCCACATCACAAGTGAACTTGTGATGCCGATTTGAGTTTTTTTTAAGTAATTTCTCAAACGCTGAAGGGAGGGCGCCATTATCAAGTTTTTGCCCCGGTTCCAAAAAATCGTAGATCCGGGGTTGCATATATATTGCATAACACTCTTTGCTTGTCCGTGGTCTTATCTGACCCTGACCGTGACTCACTGATTAGCAAAGATAATCATCATAATGTTTGATTAATTTATTACTTTGTAAATATTTCCTTTTAAGCTCGTCTGTAACTGTAACTTCATTATGTTTATTGGCCGATGCTTTCGTAATAGGTTCCTCGTAAAGTACCTACTTCATCATCATCATCAGCAGCCCAAAGATGTCCACTGCTGAACAAAGGCCTCTCACTGTGAAGGGAGGGTTTGCCATAAACCCCACGCTCGGCAGGCGTCTTGGAGATCGCAGTATAGGTGGTCGGTAATCAATAGAAAGACGCTGCTGCCCGTTTTCTTGTTTTCCCTTAGTCGCCTCTTACGAACACCCAACGGGAGGAGATGGGAGAGTGCTATTCTAATCTGGAAACCCTACGGGTACCTATTTATTTAGGTAGAATAGTGTAAACAAAGTAGAGTCCTAATTTTAATACCATTAGAGTTTGTTTCTGTCTGGAGTTTGCCAAATCATTCTTGAGCTTCGTTACGATAACGTTGAACTAATAGAAGTTCTAATGTAATAATACAATAAAGTTGAAAATGATTTCAGCATGAACGCGAACCGTAATACTATCCCGGTGATTTCGCCCATAGTCTAGTTTTAAACCATAGCAGGTTACAGTTCGGTGTTAATAGTGGCCAGTATCGGCCGACTTGGCTAACTCCATGACGATAAACCCACAATCGACCCAGCTGCTCTCCACGATATGTACTCGAGAAATCCGAGCCACTAGTACTTAATTGTTTGAACTTATACGGCACTGATAGCACTTCAGAGATTACTGTGACTATACTTAGATCGGATAGGTTGAGAGACGATTACGCAAAGGAGTTAGCAGTGATTGGATGAGGAAAGCCGAAGACCGGGCTCAATCTCGTGTATTGGGGGAGGCCTATGTCCAGCAGTGGACTGATGTAGTCTGATTATGATGATCGGATAAACTATATTCTCAGCGGTAAGCTATATTTTTTAGATCAACTATGCCTGTCCGTAAACAATTGCTGTGCAACTCTTTATCTGGTTAATTCTTTTTATTTAAGTCACTTGAGACCAGTAATATTTCCAGTTTGAGTTCATTTTACCGACTTCAAAAAGAATGTACTGTAGGGTAAAAGTGGGATAGATGCTAGTTGCTACACTGAAATTACTTTATATCTCTCAGTAAAAAAAGCAAAATTGTTTATTTGTAATACGGGTAGGTACTTTGGGTTAATAAATTCAAATTTATGAAAGGAAACACCATTATTTTTGATATTTCGAGAGTATTGGCGATTCTTGCTGACCTCAAAATTTTTTGGGGCATCTATCCCATATAGGGGATAAGTGCCTTATCCATGTAAATTACGTTTAGGATAGATGGAGAAAGAGGACATTTATTTCCATGCAATCGCACAGATACATGCAACATGTTCAACTTAGTGGTAGTTGTAGAGTCTCTCGAAAGATAAATAAAATAACATGTTATTCATCCGCCAAATTAGAGAAATTACTCTATACCCCTGGCCCCTGGGGCAACCATCCTGGGTTTACTCTATACGATGCGAATATATTAGTAATTTAGTAATTTCTTTTTCAAACACAGTTTTACAATAATAACAAACCAAACACACACACACACACACATCACACACAAACATCACACACAAACACACACACACACACACACAAACTCACACACACACACACACACAAACACACACACATTCACACACACACACACACACAAACACAAACACACACATTCACACACTACACTACTACTACTACTATTTTTCACATTTACAAACTAGACACAACAATAAACATTTTTAAACGAATTACCAGGGGCTCCCAAACTAGGCACAGCCTTTATCTTGGGAAACCAGCTATGAAGTGGACACCAGAATTTAAACAAGACGAAGAAATTGTGTTTAGTATTTTTATTTTTAACACGCTTTTATTAGCTTGACCTGTATGTATGTGTGTATGTATGTAACTATGTAACTTTGTAAGTATGATGGTAATGGAATCTTGCGATGCAATTTTGACCCACTTCTACTCGTCCAAAACATTTGAAATTTTGCACATGTATCAAGGACCGGTGACAATACAATAATATGGTATCCTCGAGCTGATCTGATGCTGGGGCTCGAAGGTGGATAAGGGAACCCTTGGATGGCTACTAGTAAACTAATCGAGTTTGGGCTCATTTGATTTGTTTTAAAGAGTTATTTTCATATTGACAATTAATGAGGACCTGATGATGGAACTGGAAGGTGGGTAACGGAACCCTGGAAGGGCTACTAGTAAACACATCGAGTTTGGACTCATTCCATTTGTTTTAAAGAGTTGTTTTCACTTCGACCATTAATGAGGACCTGATGATGGAACAGGAAGGTGGGTGACGGAACCCTGGAATGGCTACTAGTAAACACATCGAGTTTGGACTCATTTGATTTGTTTTAAAGAGTTGTTTTCACTTCGACCAATAATGAGAACCTGATGATGGAACAGGAAGGTGGGTGACGGAACCCTGGAATGGCTACTAGTAAACACATCGAGTTTGGACTCATTTGATTTGTTTTAA
Organism: Furcula furcula; assembly: GCA_911728495.1. NCBI lineage: Eukaryota > Metazoa > Arthropoda > Insecta > Lepidoptera > Notodontidae > Furcula > Furcula furcula. Next base: position 2,409,029 of record OU452264.1, on the reverse strand, counting down.
AGAGTTGTTTTCACTTCAACCAATAATGAGAACCTGATGATGGAACAGGAAGGTGGGTGACGGAACCCTGGAATGGCTACTAGTAAACACATCGAATTTGGACTCATTTGATTTGTTTTAAAGAGTTCTTTTCACTTTGACCATTAATGAGGACCTGATGATGGAACAGGAAGGTGGGTGACGGAACCCTGGAATGGCTACTAGTTAACACATCGAGTTTGGACTCATTTGATTTGTTTTAAAGAGTTGTTTTCACTTTGACCATTAATGAGTACCTGATGATGGAACAGGAAGGTGGGTGACGGAACCCTGGAATGGCTACTAGTAAACACATCGAGTTTGGACTCATTTGATTTGTTTTAAAGAGTTCTAGTTACTTTGCCCAATAATCAGGGTTGATGATGGAAATGAAAGGTGGTTGTTGGAACCATGGAATAATTACTAGTAAACCTCGATGGGTTTACTAGTAGCTTGGACTCATTTGATTTGTATTAAGGAGTTATATTTACTTTGCCTAATAAATGCCCGGAAGGTTGGTAAGCCACCGAACGGCTTCGGACCAGTTATACCATTGAATTGTACCATTAATGGTATAAATGGTACTAAGTTGTCCCATTTATACCTGTAATGGCATAGGTGGTACTAGTTAATACCAGTTATACCATTAGATATCCCTTGAATACTACTTGTAAAACTATTGACTTTTGGCTTACTTTCGACTGTTTAAAGGGTAAATACGTAGTGCGTTCTTAAACTTTGCTAACTCAATCAGATACGCGTAATATAAAAATATGTTTTGCCACAACCTGTCTACGATTCAAGCTACGAACAAATCAATACTTGAGCTAATTTTATTCGTAGTTTAGGCGAATATTTCTAAGACTAAAAAGTATAAAATAAATTAATAGTTTAAAAAACTAAAAATACACGCTTTTATAAGGACTACTGCATTAAAAAGTTATAAATAAATTATCTAAACCGTGCTTTCTTTCTTTCTACCTCGTGTTTGTAATTTATGGATTATATTTATGTGTAAAAGCGTGGGGCGCTTTTTCTGAATAACAGCTTAACATTTTTGTCAAATTTCAAGAACGCTAAGTATTTGTATTCGCATGACAATAATTTGAAATCATTTACAGAGAAAAAGCGCCCCACGCTTTTACACATAAATATAATACATAAATTACAAACACGAGGTAGAAAGAAAGAAAGAAAGCAAGCACGGTTTAGATAATTTATTTATAACTTTTTAATGCAGTAGTCCTTATAAAAGCGTGTATTTTTAGTTTTTTAAACTATTAATTTATTTATTTTTCTTACTACTATCATTACAGTATTACGACCTAATGCTTGAGTATGTGCGAAAGTGTGTGTCCGTATGTTAGTGTGTGTGCGTTTATGATATGGTAGTACTTAATCCGAATTTAAAGCAATTCTTATTAGTATCATTCAAACATTGAAAGGTTTATCTATTGATACATAGAGATTCTGTTTGATTATAATCCAGACTTAATATGTTAGTACTTCTATAATTTATACCACCAGTTCTAGTAATTCCAATCTGTTACGCGATATATTAATTGCTTGGTAGTCTGCCATGATAGATGTTAGCCATTAATCAAACAATGGAAGGAATATGACAACGCACGACGTAATTACCGACTGTTAGTCCGGAAAACATGTTACATTACAATGTGAGTGAAAGTTATAGCTTCACACGTTACACTGACTGTGGGGATGTCAAATGTATACACATATATGTGTATATCGTGATCGTAGGTTCGATTTTAAAAACAAGGTTCGATTCTCAGGTATTCTACTCGTCAAATGTCTTTGTCCAATATACTATCGCGGACACGAAAGGTGTAGCAGTTTTCAATCAAAATAGTTTGAACGACGTTACGTTCTTACCCTTCTGCACGTGTTTTCGGCAGAGTCGTACAAGCGATTAATGTCCTAAAGGTTACACCGCTTGTGACCGCGAGAGTACATTTCAATCATCAACAGTAGTGGTAGAATTAATACAGCCTAACCTTAACCCCCAGAGCACTGTTTGCAGAACATTTTATATGCTTAATTCCATGTATCCACTATGAGATAGCGAGTTCAGTTAATATCATGCCGTAAAAGCTGTAATGTGGTATCCATTTAATGTCACAATATAGACTGATTGCAGAAATACAAGTTTCTTGGATACAATCTATGGCATATTTTTTTATATTATTTGTAAAAAGTGGTAAGTACTTAGATAGGTTATAGGAGATCCGAAAGTGGCAGGAAAACTAAGTAACTTTTCGACACAGTATGGGTTGGTCAGGGCGCATGCCCTATTGTGCATACTATGGATCCAACTAGGTAGAACTGCGTTCTGGTGATTACCGAGACCAATTATAGCCAACAAATATACTTAATAGAAAGGGAATGGGATTGAGTTGGATCGATTTTGATCGAGTTGAATCCAAGTCTGGGGTGGGGTTGAAACTGGTCCAATGCGCCAAACAGGACTCTTAGCTACTCAACACTATCAATTGAATTTGTTTAATGGGTATAACTCTAGCGAAATCGCGGATACTGCCGCCGTATCAGCCGTACCTATATGATACGGGGCCCCCGGGATACAGGGGCCCCGAACATGTGCAAGTAGAAATTCGTAAAATCCATGTTCGCACATAATCTCTTAGGCGGTACCATAACGTGGGCCCCCCAACAAATTTTGATACGGGGCCCATCTAAGGCCAGCTACGCCACTGGTACCTACTGCTAGTATTTCTATATAAGCCCTGCCGTATGGCGGTATTACGTTCGCTCCATTTATGCTTTCACCGCCCGTTTATCGAACGGATTTCGGTAATATTATTTCTATTATTATGTATCTGCGTTTACTTTATAACGCGACCGCCATATTGGTATTTCATTATTTGGCGGGAAAGCGGGAAATTGCAAAGGTATTAAAATGTGTTTGCACCATAGATTTAGTTTATTTTTTTCATTGTTGGTTTGTACCATCGCGCATCGGTATAATATTATACCTATAGATGGATTGCACACTCATTTAAGTTATTCTTCATAAACAATGTCCGACTGTTGTTGGAAATGTCTGAAAATATACGTAAGTGTAACCCTTATGCGTTTTTTAATATTTGAAGGCTAGTTTAAACCAGATGATTCTTAGCGATGATTTCACGAAAATGCGTTCAGCCATCCAAATCGATGTAAGGACACTAATATCCTAATAGAAGAGTAGTTTATGCACCAAGGGGATAAAGTAGTATCTTATGTCGCGGGCGTTAAAATTGAATCGCGAGCATAACGAAGGATTCTAGCAACTCCCGAGCGCAGCGAGGGAGTATAGAGTTAAGTCCCGAGCGTATCGAGGGAGTTAATACTAGAATCCTGAGCACAGCGAGGGATTTAAGTTCGCCCAAGACAAAGACACCTTTATCCCCGAGGAGAATACACTACTTTTCACACCTACTGCGAGGTAATAAAATACAAATATTGCTAGAATTAAAATAATAATAATAATATCTTGGGACAATCCACACACGATCATCTGATTCCAAACTAGGCAGAGCCCGTACTATGGAAACCAGACAACTGATATTAATTAAATAGTTAAATAACACTCAAACACTTGGTGGGAATTGGACCCACGACCCATCGGGTAGCGGCCAGGGTGTCTGACCACTAGACCAACGAGACAGTCAATAATATCAGCATCGTGATTTGCAGAGTTAACGCGTTATCATCTATTTTTTTTTTTCTAGAACACTGGGTTCTGCTCGTCGCACCGGGTTCGATTTTCAAATGTTTTTTTTCGTGCAGGTCTCTGATTATACCTGTGGTAAAAGTGTTTGGAATGTTGTGGAATTTCGTTGGACGTTCGAAATTCAAACACATTATTAACCAAGGGAGTTTAGTACAACATTATTACCCGGCTAGACTATAGGGATATAATGAGGTACTTTATGTCATCTTTATATGACCCATAATGCAACATTATCGAGCAGGTGGTGTGAAAAAGTTTTATAATATACCTATCGCGGAGCGAGGCTAAAGGGAGGATCCTCCGACCGAGCGAGGTGTGATGCTCGGCCAGGGCCGAAGCCCCCAACGGTTTTTTTTTTTTTTTTTGGGGAGGACAGACGCCGTTTGCCGCAGATGGCCATTACAGCTTCACCGGACAATAGGAGGCGAGCGCTTAAAGCGCTCTAGCCTAGCGGCAGAAGTAGCGACGAGCTCAAGGGCACCTCAGGAAGGCACGGCCTCGGCTTGGCCTGTCGCTTAGAGAAGGCTGATTTTACCACCGGTTCACAACGCGCCCCCACTGAGTAGAACCGGCAAGAAACTCAGTGGGGTGATGCTCGTCGTTGTAGTCGCATACGTACGACCCTTCGGCCTCGCCGGCGAGACCGGTGTCTGTTTGATAGTGTAGCATACGGTTGGCGGGGAGGGGCAGGCTCAATGCCATGGTCCAATAGGACCGACATTGGGTCTGGGAGATCTATTAATACGTGTCGCGGACGGCGGCGCGAGTCTGAAGGACCGCCCCCAACGGTTGTTGTTGGGATGTTGTATATATACTCAATGTACTTCGAAACTTCGCTTGCGCGATTCAGGAACATCTTTATTTTGTACTCTCATATGTAGTAGTAGGTTGCTACATCACTCCCCCCGAAGACTGGAAGTCCTCGTCCTTGCCTTCCAGTCGCTATGCCAATGCCACTTGTACAAGTCCAGTGTGCGTAGTCCCAGTGCGACGGGGCTGATGCTGCGTAGTCCTCAGTGAGTCGAGGTGTGCAGTGCGTATGGCTGGCGGCTGCTTGACGAACCAGTTTTGAGGTAAGCACTCTTCTTACGTGAACCGGCTGTCGGTGCAGGGGTGCTGTGCCACGTTGATGCCGAAGGTTTGACCAGGCTTGCATCTGCTCCAAGGCGGTGGTCGTCCGATGAGGCATACTGGCTGGCTTGTGACTCGCTCGTTGTTGTTTGCTGGACTTGCTATGGGGAGAGAGTGATGGCGAAGCTTCGACGGCTGCGTTGATGTTCGATGCGAAGGCTGCGTTGATCACGTCGGGGCCACCAATATCGCAGAGCGATGCTAAAGGGAGGATCCTCCGACCGAGCGAGGTGTGATGCTCGGCCAGGGCCGAAGCCCCTGATGCTCGGCCAGGGCCGAAGCCCCCAACGGTTGTTGTTGACGAACCGCAGTGCGTATTGGCTGGTTGCGACATACCTAAGTATTATATAGGTATTAATTCCTTTATTTAGAAGTACTTAAGGTTCTGATGATGGAGCAGCAAGGTGGTCACAGGATCTCTGCACTAATAACCGTAGATCCATCGAATTTGGACTCGTTAGATAGGTTTCAACAAATACTTTGTAGAAATATGGTGGTCGGGGTCTGACGATGGAGCAGGAAGGTGGTCACAGGATTCCTGCACCAATAAATGTAGACCAACCGGATTTGACCAACCGGATTTGTGGATAGATCGGGGTCTAATAATAGAACAGGAATGTCATTTTCAGAGTTCGTACTCCATGTCTGAGGTTTTTTAAAACGCCGACGTCGGGATAGTAAAATCTAAAAGAAACCGCGATAAAATCCGTAAAAGTAGTTTGATTTCAATGTGTAATATTCGCGTAAATAACAGACATCATCTTATTAACTTTTTTAAATTTACACTTGTTCAATCTAGCCCCCCGCTAATAAATCAGAACCTGCGATAAAGAACTCCGTCCTAAAAATTCCAAAAGGCGGCCTGTTATATGGCGGGCCTGTTTGGTCTAGTGGTTAGACACCCTGGCTGCTGGCCAATAGGTCGTGGGTTCGATTCCCACCAAGTGTCAGGGTGTTTTATTTAAAGAAATATGTATTTCCAAAAAAAAGTACATAAGTATTAGTATCAGTTGTCTGGTTTCCTTAGTACAGGCTCAGCCTAGTTTGGGACCACATGACCGAGTGTGGATTGTCCCACAATACATAATTATATATATATATTTTTTTAAATAATTTTGCTTATAGCCTATGTTTCTTCCACATTAACTGCCGGTCCCAATATCCTATCGATCTCAACTATAAGTTAAAATCATCGATATCCTGCGATAAACCTCCGAAATGGAGCGATAGCTAAAACCCTGACATACTGTCATTTGAACAACCAACAGTAAGCTGCTAATACTAATAATTTTTTCTTATTCTAATACGAGATGTTATGTGTTATTGAAACGGAAATATGTCATTTAATATCGATGGCAACTATTTTAACTTATAGTAAGGGGTCGATAGGATATTGGGACCGGCAGTAAGACGAATGTAACGACAAAATACATCAAGCCGTAGGCTGTAGGCCGTCCCTAAGAAATAGATATACATTACAGAAACTCGAAAAACTTGGCCCTTGTTTTGGGACAGTCACGCAAAAAAGGTCGTTATGACGTGTATATAATCGTTTAGTTCCCAAGGCGGCATGGAAACTAACGATACAATATCTTTGTGAATAGTATTGTTAGGAAGTGGTGTAAAAACTTCACAATGTGAACGTGTTACGATTGCCATTACAGGGCTGTTACCATTTCTGAAAAATATAATAACCCAAAGAAATTTAGCTACTCAGGACTAGACCAGCTATAGTAATCAAATTTTTAATCGGAAACTTGTTACTCGGGTAGTAAGTCAGAAAAAACTAACTACGGCGACCATCGTTATATCGATGACGACAAATCAATAAGAAACTATTTCTAATTTCTATGACAAAATGACCAAATGAGATGTGTGTGGTGTGTGACAAAATGACCAGGGTGTGGTTTTGCATTTTTGCCATATCTGTAGACCTAACAGTTCAGGTTTATGTTAATTGAATAAAAATAGATTAATAATTCAGTGGCTAATAACTAAAAGATAATTAATGATTCATGATTAACGTTCAACCAGAATAAGAGCTCTCGAAAGCTCAGAACCCAAGATTGGCACCCAAGAATAGGTCCCAAGATTGGCAATTCCACGCGTACTCTTGTTTACCTACTTTGCGCGAAGAGCGGTGCCAGACGGGGTTATTTTATAGTGACGGTTGCACACGGGATTTCTTTTCGTACCAAACATAAAAAAATATTCACAATTTTACGTCTATCATTTAATGATTGATTTATGTTCTTTAAAAGGTATAATATCAACCTGCGTAAATATGGTAAGAATGCAGAACCACATCCAGTATATTTACTGAAGAAAACAATATAGATAAAAATAATGTTAGTTTTTAACCGACTTCAAAAAAAGGAGGAGGTTCTCAATTCGTCTGTATATATTTTTTTTTTTTTTTTCTATGTATGTTCGCGCATAACTCTGGCAATTATGAACCGATCTGAAAAAATCTTTCTTCCATCCATTCTTTAATCCGTTAATTGGGTCCCATAAAAAAAATTATTGCTTAGTAATAAGTAGTTCTTGAAAAAACAAGAATGGTGACTGCGCACTGAGACTTGCAAGAAAGCCTATATAGATGACGTTTTAGTCGCTCGGACTCGCTCGGTCGGACAAAAATAGTCATAACTCTGGCAAATATTTACCAATTTCAATGATTCTTTTTTTATTCGAAAGAAGAAACCACTGTATTGAATCTGTATGAATTTTATTACAACCGGATAAGAACTTCCTGGAGGACCATGAACGATGTGGAGGAATTTATCTGGTAAAAACCATAAAACTGATGTTCTCCATTACATTGCTCTGACAATTATGAACCGATTTCGATGATTCTTTTTTTATTCGAGAGAGTAAACTACTATGATGATTACATGTAAATTTCATTACGATCGGATATTTTTTTCTGAAGAAACATGAATTATGTAAAACTATGTAGACGATAATGTGATCATAACCTACCTAGATAATTTTACGGTTTTCGATGGTTCAATCTTTATATATGAAAATATCACTAAAAAGTTTAAAATAAAATCTTTTTAAAAAAAAATTGAACCGACTTCAATATCACTGAAAAGTATAAAATAATTTAAATATTATTGAAGTTGGTGCCAAATATACACAGCCGGTAAGCTAACACCAACTTCAATAATATTTAAATTATTTTATACTTTTCAGTGATATTGAAGTCGGTTCAATTTTTTTTTAAAAAGATTGTATTGTATGAACAAAATCCAATAAGTACTTACCCTAATCTGATTCACATAGACGTCAAAATATATGGATAGATGCTTTAGTGAGCAAAGACACCTTTATCCCCGAGGAGAATATACTACTTTTCACACCTACTGCGAGGTAATGAAATACAAGTACTTACTAGGAAGAGATTGCTTAGGTTATCTGGAAGAGATTGCTTTTTAGCGATAAGGCCACCTTTTTACATCATCAATGTATTGTTCAATTTACATATATTTTTTGGTGTAAAATCTCAATGGTACAATGAAGTGTATTTATTATTATTATTAAATACTTACTTACTGCTAGAAATAAAATAACATCAACACACCGATTCCAGCGTTCGCGCCCACACCTACCTACTGCGAGGCGAGACAGTAAAATACAAAACTTCTAGAATTAAAATAATAACAACAGCGTTAGCGCCTTCTTTTTATCTATTTTTTTTTTCTTTTCTAGAACCTAGAACAAGGTTGCCGAACCTTGTTCTAGGTTCTAAAAAAGAGTATCCTTCGGAGTCGCTGGACGCTCGGGGTGTGGGCCCCTTGAGCGTCCATTGAGTACGGCGGCGACTCCGAGGAGGACGGCGGCGGGGTTGCGACCCCCGTCCCCGTGAGCACCGTGACAGGTTCCCGGGGGGCTACAATGCGCCCCCCGGAAGAATCCCACATACCCCGGTCGAGCCCCACAGCTCCCGGGGATCTTTCGAAGAATTCCTTCGCGTCAAAAAAAAAAAAAAGGTTCTAAAAAAGAGTAAGCTACAATACAATACATTGGAGCCGTCCAATTCGGCTCCTAGCGCTCGGTTCGATTTTCAAATGTATTTTTTCGTGCAAGCCTCTACTTAGAGAGAGTGGTTTATATACCTACTGTAAAGTCTCCGTGGTAAAAAAATATTTGACGTTCGTAATTCAAATTACATTTTAATTGACTTCGGTCTGAAAACATGAATGGAAAATGACAGCAATTTAGTGAAGAATTGGCTTAGGCCTAGCTACAAATTGATTTATTACGAGATTACTTATGACGAGGCTGTATGAGCTAGAACCTTTTGCCTTCCCAATTAGGGAGAACTAAAGGACAAGAAAAAAACAAATCATATTATTACCCAAGGGAGTTTAGTACAACATTATTACCCGGCTAGACTATAGGGATATAATGACCTATTTTATGTCAAGTTTATATGACACATAATGGAACATTATCGAGCAGGTGGTGTGAAAAAAATATTATTATATGTCGATTTGGGTTTCTATTATTACACGTGTAACAAATTTTTGTTGAAAATTTCTCTCGATAAGGCTGGTCTAAGTAGTTAGCCTTAAAAAATAAACTTATCTTAGTGTTCTCTATCAGAAAATCTGAACAGATTTCATTTCATATATTTGCATAATATACATACAGTCTTAAGCTAAAGGTAAAGTTACCTAAAACTATACTTGTATGTACATACCCTGGTAGGGACACCCTACCAGGGTATGTACATACAAGTATAGTAGCAAAAAGGGAGTACAATAATTATATGAAAAGTTAGCTAGCATGTTAACTCTAAACTCAAGTACATTTATCTTCCATAAATTCTTTTATATTATAATAACATTTTTCCAATAAAAATAATTTAAGCTTCGATTTAAAAGTGCTATTTCTGTTTAAATCCCTTATTGCGTTTGGTATCTTAATATAAATTTGAATGCTGCGGCACTGTGGACTAATTCGAAACATTAAAAAGTAACCCGTATATTACAAAAAAAGTCGGTTAAAAATAACATCTGACGATCCTAATCTGTTGTATACCGTGGGAAGATAGGTACACAATTGTATCATTACATCATAACAACCCCCTGTGTTATAGGCAGTGATGTAAGTCAAGCACTAATTAATCTTGTCGGTTGATGTGCGTCTTGTTTTTTCAGTAAAGCCAAGTAACGTCATAGTTTTTTTATGTTATAAACATTTTCCTTTAATCTAGTGCCTTCGCCTCTCTGTATTGTTTTCTTTACGGTAAATAATGAGTACGAACAATCTGCCCATCATATACTTTGGGAGTGCAGTCTCTGGTAACATGAGCGTAGCCTTATGCTAGACAGTTTGGTTGTGACATCATCATGGACCTTGTGGCGACCAAGGAGAACTTCCGTGCGTTCAAGCGTTTATGCCATACCTATTATTGGAAACAATTTGGAGAAATCAAATAGGCACCTTAAAATATTAGCAGAATACGTGGTGCCTTACGGCTTGCCTTCGTTGGTCTTGGTTCGTGAGGTTACCGCGCAAGGTCGTGCGCCCGGTGGAGACGTGGCTATGGATGAATGTAAAGTTATGTCAATTATTTCAAAATCCATTGATCTGTTTGTGCCTCGAATCTTGCGGGCAGCGGGGCGGCGGCGGAGGCGGCGCGGGTGCGGCAGGATTTTATGCGTAAAATCAAATGGACCGGTTCTCGAAATAAACTATTAAAATAAAAATAAAAACCGAGTTCAAAGTAAATTATCTAAAAAGCATAAAATAACGAAAATATATTGAAGTCGGTGCTAGCACATCATGTTAACTAACACTAGCACCAGCTGACACCGACTTCAATATATTTTCGTTATTTTATGCTTTTTAGATAATTTACTTTGAAGTCAGTTTTTATTTTTTTTTAAATTGTTTATTTTACACTTTTTAGTGACTTATTTTACCAAAATAGGTATCAGCACTATCACGCAACTCGAACGTCTACGTTACAGTAACTTACTGAAAACATAAAAAGTTTATATCTCTTAAACTACTGGACCGATTTTGATGAAACTTGTACTCTACCCTAAGTTGAAAAATACTCTAACTATGGCAAAAAGAATTTTCAAAATCGGACTTGTAGTTTCTGAGATATCCGTGGACAAACCTACATACATACATACACTCATAAAATTTGGTAAATTTGTTTAGAAGCCCACATATACTAACATATATTAATATTACGCATTTTTATCAATATTACATACATACGCGTCGAATAGAGAACCTTCTTTTTGAAGCCGGTTAAAAAACGGCGCGGCAGCGGCGCGGCCGGTGTACGCCCGCCAAATTCGAGGCAGAGGTCTTATAATGTTGTCCTTTACTTACGCGAATATTAGAAAAGAAAGAAAGAATAATTTATTTGTGACACACAATTAACAATAAGAACAAGTAGAACAAATAAAATAAAAAATAAAAAAAATTGTTATATAAAAATAGACATTGGAGTATTTAGACATTGTTGATATTACACATTCAAACTACTTTTACGGATTTTATCGCGGTTTATTTTTTGTTTTTACTATCCCGACGTTTCGAATGCTTTGCAGCACCCATGGTCACGGGAGGACTGAGATGTTGAACGTCCTCATGTCACAATTATGCCGGTGTACCCTCAGGTCTTCTTAGTTATTATTGTTGGTCCGATCTACGCAGTAAGAGCTTACAGTATCTTGAGGCCGTGCAGTGTTGTGATTGATATTGGATTTAATTATATTTATCACAGGATCCCAAGCCAGTGGTAACACCCAACCATCTTCTCTATTGAAATTAGGATGTTTTTTGATTTCAATAGCCTCACGAATCATCCTAGGTAGGAATCGGTGTTCTTTTGCGAGGATTTGTGGTTTATCAAATCTAATATAATGGTGGGTGCGATCCTGAACGTGTTCACATACTGCAGACTTCGTACAGCCACTAGCGGACTAATGGGGGGGGCGGAGGGGGCGGTCCGCCCCGGGCCTCGGGTTCAGGGGGGCCTCCAATCTCCAAAACTTATTTATAATTATTGAGGTATTTCAGTACCTACTACGTATTAGAGAGTACATCATACCTAGATTATTTTAGAGTTCCGGCACTCAAATCTTGATAGCCTTTGACAATTGCATTTAGATTGATATGAGACAACTAAGTTTGTGCGTCGGAAGTCGGAACTCATAATGTTTGGTTGAAATAATTTAGCCGATACGGCCCCTTAATCTCAAAGACGGCCATAATGTTAGTGTTGTAAGTATTAGGCAATTTGGAGTTGGGGGCCTCATGATGCTCGTAACCAAAACACAAACGTACTGCAATGTATCTGTAGAACCTATCGTCTATCCAGCAGGAAATTTACACAAAATGTAGTGTTCATTTTGTGTAAATAGTAGAATGATAAGACAATAAATCAATTAGTGATGTGTAAAAGAAGTATAATATATACAAAATTTACAAATTTATTTAATACTAGCTGACCCACGCAGCTCCGCCTGCGCTATTTTTACGTTAACTAAACTTTGAATAACAGACATTCGCATCGAATACATAACCTCATTTTTTATAGTCGGTTATAAACTGGGACCCACTTTTTACTTGCTCTCCGAAGCACGGACCCGTTTAGTTCAAATGGCGTTAAACGGTCACCCATCTAATTAATGACCTTACCTAACGTTGCTTAACCCGATCGATTACAAAACCTTGATAAATACTCTATGAGTGTTCCCTTACTAATATTTATTATATTTTATAGAAAAATTGATAAAATCGGACCAAGCGTATAACCAAGTACCCGTTTTGACTTTAATCCCCTCTCCCAAAAGAACCGTGCTAGATTACGGGATAAAAAGTATCCTATGTCCTACCTCGTAGTAAGATCTCAAATCATGCCAAGTTTCATTTGAATCCATTCTACTGAATGGATGGTTTCGGCGTGATGTTCAGCCGTGATACAGACAGACAGACTGACAGACAGACAGACAAACAAAAATTAAAAAAATTACATTTTCGGCCTCAGTATCGGTTATAGATTGCCCTCCAAATATAATTTTCAAAATATCTTCAATGTACAGAATTGGACCTGTTACAGTTTTATTATAAGTATAGATAGAGTGCACACGGACGCACACGAGGCGTCCTTAAGACTGAGGATACCGAGTCACATTTCTATTGGACCCAAGGCGCGTGCGAGTTGCACCACCGCCTCGACTCATCGTCTTGGTGTGGAGGGTCCTTCTGGGACATAACTGTCTTACAGAAGGACCCTCCACATGGATTCCTCTGCCAATATAGTAGATACTGACAGAGCGTGGTTTAGTTGTGTCCAATCTGGCTGACATGGCTCCACCGCTCTAAGTTACACCACAATGATGGCAAGTCGTTGTCACTCCTCACCCTATCTCACTCATATAATGACTGAAACACTCATACCCAGATTCTCCAAGTGAGTCTACAGGTTGTTTGCTCAGGTTTCTGTCGCAGCCAGGCTTGGAAGACTAGCAGGACAACACTGACAACTCCCTTTGCTCACGTATGCTCATCAGAAGGCCATGAGCGTAATTGTTCAAGTGAGTGCCGTATCCGCCTCTGACTGGAGTTATTTGACCCTGAAAGCGCGCCAGGACTGTTTCGCCTCATACGGAACATTGCCCACCCTTATAACGACCCGGTCAGCCATGTTTCGCTGCAGGCTCATGGTCTTTTTAGACGGAACAAGGTTTGCTTCAAGGTTGCTTATTATCACTACAGCTCTTGAATACAATAATATGGTGTACATATAATGCTTACAATTTTAGAGGACTGGGAAGTATCCTGATTGCTGAGACCTAATTGAACAATTCTCGCTTCAGATATGACACCTAAAATAAAGAATCTTCGAAAAAAGAACTGTCCGATCTTGTTGAAAAAGTTGATGATTGATGAAATGATTTTGAAGAAACGCACACTAAAAATCTAATTAATGCGTACTCTGCTCTTTTTCTATCTTTCTATATGCCTCTGAAACCTGGACATTCAAGCGTTCTTCGAAGAATGGATGTATTGGAAATGTGGTGTAGGCGCAGAATTCTAAGCATATCGTGGACCGAGCGTGGCACGAATGCATCTATTCTCGAAGAGCTTAAAATCAAGGAGTGACTTCTCACCGCCCACATCTATCGCTATTCGGCCCATACGACCAGTAGGTGCCATAGGTTAGTACTGTAGACAGTCCTGTCTGCGTTACGCGTCGTCAACAACAAGAGAAAACTGAACAACCTATAGAGGCTTATCCTGATAAGCCTAATGGATGCCAAGAGAAGCAGAGGACGTATCTCGATGCGATGGGCAGAACTTTGAAAGCGGTTATGAGAGCGACGCTACGGGAAAGCATCCTACATAGAGCTCAAAATCAAACAACATAGAGACGAGTGGGGGCAAAAGTCTGTTAAAATATTGTCTGTTGACATATAAAACGTTTCTATCCTGTAAAGCATTTATGTCACTAGCACAACTAAGATGAATCCAACGACATATCACAAGTCTAAATCCATTGAGCCGTTCAGGCTATAGGCCGTGCCAAAGCAATAGAAAAACATACATACATACATACCCTCGAAAAACAGAGCCCTCTTTCTGGCGTAGTCCGGTAAAAATGCATCACTTTCTGACCGGGGGCCTCATTACTTTTTGCCGCCCCGGGCCTCCGACAGGCTTAGTCCGCCACTGCAGCGTCGGTGTTTCACATCAGCTATGTGTTCTTTAACGCGAGTTTTTATTGCACGCTTTGTTTGCCCAATGTAGGAGAGCCCACAGTCACAATCGAGTTTATAAACTCCTGCATCAGAGGTCTTATGTTTAGATGTTAAAAAATATTATGACAAAAAATCCGGTGATAGTTTGTAAAAAATGATTTTGGTGTAAGTGCCCCCGCGGGGCCTATATACATAATAAAGATATCTTGACTTTTTTGACTGAAAGGCAGATAAGCCTACCAATTACTTATTCTCAGAATTGCCATAACCCTTTTTCTGAGGCAGTCGGGGAAAAATATACCATTTTCTTTTCAAGCAATATATAACATTGAACACCCTTTAGGGCTACCCTTCTTATCTGCTAAAGACTGCCAAAAAGGATATCGACCGTTGAATTATGCCCTCAAAGTGATAAATTACTATGCCACCGAAATGAAAACCAAATTCCGACCATGAATCGGCGAGTTAAAGTTCAAATTTGAAGTGTAAGGGATAGGACATTTGGTAGTTAGTGGAAAATGGTAGATGTTAGAGACATTAATGGTTTGTCATTTTTTCCCTGAAAAGGTGCAAGTAAGGTAGTTGGTGGTCTGGCCGACGGCGAGGTCTGAACGAAGTGCCCAGAGACTCGATACTATGGAGACCATAGCGTCGATAAAAATCTCATATTATTTACTCTACACAAATTTAGATAGCAAAAACAACAAACCGCAATACTAAGTTTGTATGTCGCGTTTTTTTTTTTGTTTGTGGAGGGAAAAATCTGAAATAATTATGGGTAATACATGTCTATCTATATTATACAGGAAAAATAATGATTTTTTTAAATAGTACAGTTCTTTTAGTAATCCTAAAAAAACCTGTACAAACATTTCATGCACGATGATGATGACGAGTAGGTATGACTTGTTTTGTAGTTTGTTTTTTTTTGCTATCTGAGGTATTACATGAATAGTAAAATAACTTTATTAGGTCCAAAGATGGTAGGTATGAACCCCACGGTGCACGAGTCCCTCTCGCACTTGACCGGTAATTTTTTATTAAATTTATTTAACAATATTTCATTGTCATTTCAAGCGATTCTGGATCACCCCCCAACCCTCTATAAAACTGATCCAGTAAAAACCCGAAACGTACGCGTCGCCCTGATATGTTGGCCAAGATTGAGAGATTAAGGGTAAGGTCCCACTTGAGCAATAATAGGGGTTGAAGTGGGCACATAGAGACTTACGAGGAGGTACGAGGAGGTTACTTATGATTAAAAAACCTTGACAAACAAACTTAGTTTTGCGATTTGTTTTTTTTTTTCTTTAAGAGGGTTAACACGAATAGTGGCGAGAGGAGCAAGACGTCCGCCTGATGGTTAGCACCCAGAATGCCTATAGACAGCTGCATTACACTACCGCTTGTCACACAAGACATTAGTTTTTAAGTCTCTTATCTCCGGTATTTTCACCAGCTACAGTGTCCTTCACTGCTGCTTGGCGGCGGTATATCTGACACTGCAGTGGTATCTACCTGGATGGTACCTTGTACAAGGGACCTGCTACCTGGTAAAAGCAGTACCATTTGTATAATGAATTAGAAATTGAAGCTGATACTAAACAGCTCAAGTAAAGACTAGTCATCAGTCATCACTTTGACATAGTTGTTCACGCGAGCAATTAGTGCGTGCATATTAATGTGAAAACGGGACGCACTTGACTGCACATATTATAAGACTATGGTTATAGTAAAAGCGTATGAAATAAGTAATATTTTATTACTAGAAATAATAATCATATCCTGGGATAGTCCCCAAAGGGCCATCGTGTGTTAAAGAGTGGCTACACAGTTACTAACCAGCCTCCAACAAAGGTCAAGTGGTTGGGACGTCCACCGTTGGCGTGCTGGCTACACGGTTATAAACCACAGGCACTAACTTGATAGAGTGGCTATGATTCCAGGAAAAATATCGATATGTCGATATTTTATGTTTAGATAGAGGGATATTTTTCCGAGATATTTAATATTTCGATATCTCCTTCGATCGACATACTTGATATTTTACCTAAATATATCGATATAAAAAATGAATTATCGAAAAATAATATTAAAATAAATATTTTTTGTCTAGATTACAATATCTTTGTCTTCAGCGAGGGATATAAAGAGTTGGGGCACCCACCACCCAAGTGTCTTGTCTATTTTGACAATAATTGGACGGTTAAAATTGATATTCTTGTGATACTTAGGTAGATAACTAAAACTTGAAAACTGACAATATTCTTTTAAATAATGTCATTTTTCATTTAATAATCTTACCCGACATATGTTTTAAAAATGTCGATACGATGTTATGTCGACACCTTATTTTTGCTCTTGCACATCTCTAACGTTACACGTGCCGTTGGCGTCCGACCAAGGCCGTTGTAGCTCTAACACCCTTGGATTTCGTTTGACCTTCATAGCTCTAACGGTCTCGGTTGGGAAGCGTCGTTGGCAACGGCAGCTCTAACCAATACGAGATGTAGCAAAAGCAAAGATAAGGTATCGATATAACATCGTATCGATATTTAAATGAAAAATAGTTTAATATTTTTACGGATTATATCGCGGTTTATTTTTTATTTTAATTATATTGTATCGATATTTTTAACCACCGATCAAAAAGGAGGGGTCTTATAAGTTCGACGTAGTCTGTCTGTGGCATCATAGCGCTCCAACGAGTGGACGGGTTTCAATGCGCGTTTTTTTATGTGAAAGCTAGTTAAAGGGATAGGGTTCATAGCTATGTATCATGAAAATCAGTCCAGCTGATTAAAGATCAGCTCTTTTCCAAATAGATGTAGGAATACATTAGTTATATAGATAGTAACATACATTTTCTAGTATTGCCATTCGTCCAAAAGTCACGAAATGTACACGTGTTTATCCAGTGCTACTAAAGAATACGTGGTAATCTAGGCCAGGGTTTAATGACACAATCACTGAACCAATAAACGTAGACATACTAAATGTATACTCTCTGGACAGGACATGACTAGTAGGTGGTAGAAATATTGTGAACAGGATCCGATGATGGACGAAGATATTTCTTCAATAAACCTAGCCAATACTTCTCAGTGCCAGTCAGTCAGCAGTCTTGTGCGCCTGCTCGTTGATTTGAAAGATCGTTTCGTACTAGTACAGTTTCGGAAGTGAACGAGTTCACACTAACCGTACGGTACTAAATAGGTAGTTTACAAATGTTTCAGAACGATTGCACCTGTTTACTAACTTCTGTCTTGTAATTTTATTTTAATCTACAACATACAGTATAATTAGGTATTATCAAATGTATACAATGTATGGAATCTCAAAAGTTCTTTTTGTACCACAACAAGACCCATGTGTACACAATACACCGCCCAACTGAAGTAGAACTACTATTAACTAATGATATGATAGGTACGTACGTTAACTCCATTGGAGTGTGTCCGATGTACGATTAAGATTAGCGAATCTATTCGGTGAGCACTGCGCAACGGTTCCTAACCGTTCACCGTTCCTGTAGTACACAAGACTACTAAACATAAAATATCGACATATCGATATTTTTCCTGGAATCATAGCCACTTTATCAAGTTAGTGCCTGTAGTTTATAACCGTGTAGCCAGCACGCCAACGGTGGATGTCCCAACCTCTTGACCTTGGTTGGAGGCTGGTTTATAACCGTGTAGCCACGGTGTTAATTTAGACCGCACCTGTTGTAAGGCACCAGGCATACAAATACTTATACATATATGTGCACATGGCGGCACCTCAACCTAGACTGTTTGGACTTTAAACTATTAGTAGCTGAACGCTGAGAATCGTTCGAAAGGGTGAGATATGTTGTTGTTATTTCGTCCCATATGACGCGTGAGGCCGCCGCATGGCCGTCCCTTTCCAACAATTCTCTGTGTTGTATGTAGCGTAGTTATATAGGGTATCTAGCTTCATGTGTAGCCGTGTGTACATATCCTGATTCCACCATCTTTCTATCAACGTACGACATTATGTGGTGAAAGTGCCTTCAGTCCGGATTTAAGCGGTTTGCTTCTTCATTTATAATACGGACAGGAGCAATTTGCCTGCGTCGGTTTTCCCGCCCGATTACAACGTGGTTGTCTTCAAGACTAGAGTGAATAGGCTTTCAATAAGCTAGTGTGCTTTACCATCCTTTTCGCTTATATTTAGTTCATAAAAAATACTTTTTTTTTTTGGAAATACTTATACTTATGTAAGTATATATTAATTATTATAATAGATAAATACACCTAGCTGAACAAGACAAACAGACATGTTCATGAGCACAAATGTTTATCCTGCCTTGGAATCGAACCCACGACCTACTAGGTAGTTGCTAGAGCATAACCACTATACAGTCCCAACAGACTTGTCAAATACTTTAATACTCGTATGCTGCGGTTGCGATGGTGAATCGCTCTCGCTCCGCCTGTAGTTCACTGCGTCCTAATTATTACGTTGCAGTCGTTTGTACCGACTTTTACCGGAAACACACATGCTACTGCTCCTGCGTCGAGTCGGGTAAAGAAAGTATTCAATTACACATTGAAAGTGTACTAATAGTCGATGTACTTATTTATGCACATGCAAACTACATTACAGCGGCCTTACCTTGAACTGTTATAGCAGGTCAGTTTAACACGAAATGTGACCTGTCTTGAGCGCACTAATTGCAACCTGTTTGGGTGACGTAATAGCTGTGTGGCCTACTAATTAGTGCGCTTAAGGTAAGTACACAGGTTACTTTTGCTATTAAACTGCCCTGCTATAGGAGTTCATGAGTGATGGACAAGAACGGAATGCATTTATATAGGTTACATGGGATAGAAAGAAACAGAGCATATAATATTTTGTCCTTCAGATGCCGTCACGGATTTCAAGAGCCATCGTGGTGCGGATCACTTTTTAGGATTTTTTTCGGTCACGATCTAGCTTTGGTCTTTTCCAATTACTTTAAGAAATATTGTTTAACTAGCTGACCCGTGCAGCTCCCGCCTGCGCTTTTATTGCCTACATTAAAAATGCTCCGATGTCCAAATTTTCTCGCCTTCTCATTCTTCTTCTCGGAAAAAGAGGGGGCTCTTTTTGCCATTTGTTTCCCTATTGTTTCTCCTCCTTTAATTTACTTCTCTCTCCTCACTCTCTCTGCCCCCTCCTACCTTCCCGTCACATGCCGCTCTGGTCTTCGCCCGAACTCTGCCCTTTTCTAAACCACTCCACCCTATCTCTCAACCCCTCTGCCGCACTAAATTCTAGATCATTATCCTAGATAAGCGATCAGCGGGACACCGCTTACTTTGCAAAACGGAGGTCACAGGTTCAACTGTTTCATACTGGTCATGACAATGATGGGCGACATGTCGAAAAACCTTACCTTATGCAAACTAAATGTCTGTTCAGTCCCAATTTTATATAGCGTAATAATATATATATTATTAATTAACTGGTCATTTTATAGGTAATCACCCTATTCACATACAAAGGAAATTACGTGGTAATATGTGCAAGTAATGTTTCACTGCTTAGCCCCTATGAAACATAGTGTGATGTTTTATATACCAATTTATACCCTGACTTCTACAGAACACATTAGTGAAAGTCCTATCAAAATCCATTCACGGGTTTTTAAATGATACCTGGACAAACAGAACGACAGACAATAATTCCAAAAAAAATTGTTTTGGCCTCTATGTCGATAGTATAGTACATAGAAATTTTGGGAAAATATTCAATGTACAGAAAAAGTGCTCTTTGAGTTTTATTATAGTATATAGAATTATTTAATCGTATGGAATTTAATAAAATATAGGTACTTAGGTAATAAAAATAGAAAAATAATACAAATTGAAGCATATTATGTCAGATTAAATGTCAATATCCAAGGTCCAAGGTTCAGGTTTCAGTTCTGCAATCCACCGCCACATCGTCTGAAATCCAGAAAACCTGCTTATGCTGCTTCCCAAAATCTTTCTGGTTTCAGTGTCACTGAAAGTTGGAAAAATGAGTGGGCAACTACAAGATCTAGCACACAGCTCATTGACCCATCACTGCAATTACCCGGGTTCAACCTTCCACGAAACTTGTGGTGCCGTCTGAATAGGTTCAGAACTGGCCATGGGCGATGTAACTACTTGCTACATAAATGGGGATGGAAAGACTCAGCTATTTGTGAGAGCGGTGAGGAAGTCCAAACCATGGAGCACATAGTCCGTCGCTGCTCGTTATACTCATACTCGGGACCCCCTGACGATCTAATTCATCTTACTCCTGACGCAGTCACCTGGCTAAGAACCTTGGATATTGTTTAAGATACATGGGGTAAGATATGGAATTCTTACCCACTGATACGCTCGCAGCTGTCCCATAAACACATGAGAAGAGGGAACTGGGTTCTTCTGTGAGATCTGCACTATGTATCGCACAGTGCCGCTGAGGGAGCCCTTATAGCCGGCCGGGAACCCTTCACAGTGCTCACGGCGATGGAGGTCGCAACCCCTTCTGCCATAGCCGCCATGGCTGCCGTACTGGATGGACATTTAAGGCACCCTTAAGTCACAAAATACTGAGAGTACAGAAGGCAAGTTCATGTTTGTACTTCGGCTTTCATACCTACGCTCGGCGGGCGCGCTAGGGTTATCAACCCTGGCTTATGCGAAAAAACTATCGTGATAGTGGCACTCCTATCTAGTTTTTTGATTGGTTGTTGAGAATAAAACAGGAAGAACGGAAGACGAGTGTTTGAAGCGGACGATATCGTATCCGTAAGCGCTGTCTTATGTGTGCGTTGCTCGAGCGTCCGTTGTATGAAGCTTGCCTTCTGTACTCTCAGTATTTTGTGCGTCCAGCGTCTCAAATCTGCGGTGATACCTTCCCGGACGGTGCCTACACAGAGACTTACCATCCTGAAACCTCATTAATATAAATTCATGAATCACTTGTTTACAACGTTGTCACTCTGTATCACGCACTAAATGATCAAAATCCCTCCGGATTTGAGTCCATTCAACCGGTGAGCTGACCGCTAAATAAGTAATTACCGAGGCCCGGCCACTACTCCGCCGGGACAAGGCGGCCTCACCGACTTAACTCGTTACAAATTACACGTGTTACAGTTAATACTTTGAATTTATTTACAGTTTTTGCCCCGACGGCCCGAAGAAGAACGATATGTTTTCTATACATTTATGTATTTTTTTATTTGGCTCGCCCTGCACCCTACGGCTTGTCTTTAGATTCATCCATGGGCCTTACCATGAACTTTTATAACAGTGCAGTTTAACACCGCTCATTGTATGTGCACAGGTCACTTTTCGTGTCAAACAGCCCTGCTATAAGAGTTGTTATGAAAGTCATATAAGATAAATAATTTAAACAAGTGCGACTCGGACTCACGCACCAAGGGTCTATCATCTATGGACGCGTTAAAGTTATTTAGATAGCCAAACCGCAAAACTAAGTTTGTTTGTCGATGTTTTTTTATCATTACTAAAAAACTGTACTACTTAGAAACATCATTTTATTTTTCCTGTACTTATATAAACTCATAAAAAAATATGGCTTGGGATCCTGTGATAAATATAATTAAATCCAATATCAAGCAAAGCACTGCACGGCCTCATGATACTGTAAGCTCTTACTGCGTAGATCGGACCAACAATAATAACTAAGAAGACCTGAGGGTACATCGGCATAATTGTGACATAAGGACGTTCAACATCTCAGTCCTCCCGTGACCATGGGTGCTGCAAAGCATTCGAAACGTCGGGGTAGTAAAATCAAAAGTAAACCGCGATAAAATCCGTAAAAGTAGTTTGGTTTCAATGTGTGTAAGACGCACGACGATAATTTAAATCTTTAGCATAATATTATATCATATCGTCAAATACACAAAGTAAAAGATCACCATAACTAGACAGTAAAGAGAATAATAATAAATCACTTACAAGTTTAATTCTTCAAACCGTACTGTTATCCTGACGAGCGTAGACCGCTGACTGTCCCGTGACCGCTGTATGAATGTACTTGTCTCAGCTTGCACCGCGTTTATATAGGCACACCGGCTGGGGTGCTAACATGGTAATATTCGCGTAAGTAAAAGACAACATTATCATAAAAAAATTGTTCATAAAACGCTAAGGTCTGGGCGGGAGATAATCCCTTCACATACTTCGTTAAAGAATAAGGGTTAATCTGTTATAGTACCTTTACATCATGTAAATCAAGACCCATCAAGGTGATCAAAGCCATTTTAGCCGTAACACAGCGAAACCCACGTTTCTTAGCCCGCATGGTTCTATTGAAGCCAGAACGTTACCTACAAACTTATAACACATACGGCACCCACCCACCCGCAAATTGCTTGTGTGTTAAGAAACTAATTATCGAGCCCTTTCATCCTACGCCTGCTTCCTTTATCAAATTAACCTCCCTTTGTCGTTAGCTCCAGTTGTCTGGAGCTTGGAAATTGGTTTTATAAGATAAGCTCGCCATCTGGGAATGCTTAAGGTACAATATTCATCATTGTAGGCTCCGTCGCGAAACCTCTTGCTTTGTAATCCGGAGGTTGCAGTTTCAAATCCTGCCAGAAGCGACAACTTTGTGCAGATGTTCTTTATTTGTTAGGACAATTGATCGAGCCCCTTGCTCGTCTAAAAAGTAAGATCCATGCGTCAGATGGGCATGTAAAAAAGTCGTCGTGTCGATCTACCTTCTAATGATGGATGGTAGATTGGCACGACCGGGAAGGTCAGTCGCAGGACCAACGTTTTTACATGCTATGAATGTGAGGGTAACGGAAGAGAGTGTGCGTGCGATTTCCCATCATACAGGCACGCCTATTTTCGGGTGAGATTGCAGTTCTAGCAATCTCACTCATAATCAGCCTACATTAGTCCACTGCTGGACATACACGCCATTCGGCCTGGTCTTCGGCTCCCCTCATCAAGTCACCGCCTTTCCGTATACCGTCATTCCACCTGATCACAGGGCGTCCTACGCTTTGTTTTCCGGTTCGTGGTCTCTACTCCAGAACTAGCCTTTCCCTACGATCATCGGTACTGTGGCCAATATGACCAGCCCACTGCCACTTCAGCTTGCACATCCGATGAGCTATGTCGGTAACTTTGGTTATTTGGCGAATTCCTTCGTTTCTTATTCGATACCCACGAGAAACGCCGAGCATAGCTCTGTCCATAGCTACCTTAGCGACCTTGAATTGGTGAAATAGTCGTACCGTAAGTGACCACGTCTCAGCAACTGCAGTCTGCTTTTTCTTTTGCCAGTTGTAATCACTGCTTGGTAAATGTTTAGTTAGTTAAGCAACGACAGACCAGGTCAGTCCTTAGATGGCATTTGAACTATTATCGTTTAGTGGCATGTGAACTGAACGTCTGCGGGCTTCGGAGGGCACGTAAAGAGTCTGTTCAGCTGTGCTATTATATTATATCGTGGCTCGACCCTGAGCTCGACGTCGAGCACAGCCACAAGTTCAACGTCGAACTGACTGTTAAACTCATCGATATAATATATAAACTATATAAACATTCACGAACAAAATGACATCTAAAATGTGGTCGCGCAGGTTGCAAACTTATCTGTGCTGGTGGCGGAAACGTGAACTAATGCTTTTGTTATGATAATGACGTGTAGATTGACAGTTTCATATAGACAGTAGCGACACTCCTAGCGGCAAAAACAATTTTGACAGGCTATGGCTTGTAAAGAAATAGCGACACAAGGGCGCTATTTCTCGCTACCACTTTTTGTACCGTGACACCAAATCTAGTTTAAATATTATATCGATGGTTAAACTATACGACCTTAAGTAGTTCTTACGACTGGTACGTTAGAAAAGTTAGTGAATACGAAGACGTAACTGTGTTGCTTAAAGAATTTGTCATCTTGACAGCAGTCCTTAACCAATGTTGGAAGCCTTAAGCTGAAGTACTAACTATACGACAAAACGCATCAATTTAAAATTTCACGATGATCACAGATGATTCCTGTTCCAGTGTCATCACTCCCAAGCCCCACGGCGTCGGACGATGATGACGACGATGATGACACGACCCAGAAGGCGAGAGCCGACGCTGACGACGACGGCCGGGTGTACAAGAACCCACGGAACTCCCCCTCAGCCGACTGCCCCAGAGATGAAGAACAGGCTACTATGCTGGTAAACTTTATTCGATTGGTACTCCTGAACAATTCAGCTAGGTAGCAGTCTCCGTCCTTCGGAGACGCTGGACGTTCGGGGTGTGGGCCCTTTGAACGTCCATTGAGTACGGGGCGGCGACTCCGAGGAGGACGGCGGCGGGGTTGTGACCCCCGTCCCCGTGAGCACCGTGACTGGTTCCCGGGGGGCTACAATGCGCCCCCCGGCGGCGGGCTCAAAGGCAAAGCACTGAGGGGCCCCTGGTGCAGATCCCACCGGAGAGCCCTGGGGTCCCCCCTCTCATGTGCCGATGCGACATCCGCGGGGGTTTAAATGGGTAAAAATCCCACATAATTCGCCCTCTGCCACTATTATATAGCCTGTATACCTGCCCTTGAAGGTGCCCAAAAAATGGTACCACAACAGAATCGGATATTTTAACGCGAGTGTCTTATCATTGCTGTGTATGTACTGGTGTGAATGGTACTGTAGCAGAACATCGCAGCTAAGATACAGCACAGATAAAGATCAACATGCTACTAAAATCTGTAATGTGGTGTCCATTGTTTGTTAATAGGGTCAAAAATGTCTCCGGAAATGTTCATCCGACGAGGACTGCAAGAGTAAGAAGAAGAAGTGCCTCTGCGATGGTGCCTGTGGCATGTCCTGCATCAAACCTGGTAAGTTTAGCATTTAATAATATTTTTTGTATATATCAGCAGTCTGGGCTAGTGATACCTGAAGAGTTCCGTACGTTATATGATTAAATGGATCGTGTATTTGCGGTAAATACATCACACTCATCACAGCGAGCAATCTGAGAACCATAAATAGCCCTGAATTCTTCAATTATGATTTAGTTGAAGCTCTACTCTGTAAAGCTTAGCAATGAGATTTACCTGTTTTATATTTTTTTTACCAGACCTTGTTTTTGTCCCACTGTTGGGCACGGGCCTCCCCTGAAGATTGAAGGGGCCTGGATCAGTCTACCACGCTGGCCAAGTGCGGGTTGGCGGACTTCACACGTCATTCGAAAGCTAGTTAAGCTTTCTCAGATATGCAGGTTGCCTCACGATATTTTCCTTCACCGAGAGCTAGTAACACTTGCACAAAAACGATTCGAAAATGATTAATTAAATAAATCAGGTGTTCGAACCTGCGCACCTTGTTTCCGAGGCAAACGCCCACTCAGCTGTTACTGCTTACGTATTTTATTAGGTACCTATCATTGATTGCTAGTATTACCTTCAGTGCATCTACTCGTATTCTGTATAAATAAGAGTACGCACTTTCAAGCTTTGAAGGTCTTGTACGAGTCCTGGTAGTTTACGCGCTCAGTCAAACTGTCAATTTTCTCCATACATTTCACACCAGCGCTCGGTAATTTTATTCTTCTTTTTTACTCCCTATAAGCCAGTGCTTGACTGCAGTCCCACCTGATGGAAAGCGGCGCCGCAATCTAGGATGGTAAAGCACACTGGCTTATTAAAAGCCTATTCACTATAGCTTTGAAGACACCCACATTATAATCGGGCGGAAAAACTGACGCAGGCAAACTGTTCCAGTCCTTAGCTGTCCTTATTATGAATGACGATGCAAATCGCTTAGTTCGGACTGAAGGCACGTTTACCACATAAGGGTGTGTGCGCGCCGTGCGTCTCGTTGTCCGATGATGGAAGGGGGATGGTGGAATCAAGTCATGTAATTCCTGCGCACACTCTCCAAAACGCATTCTGTAGAATACCGAAAGGCTGGCTACTCTACGCCTGTGCTCCAGGCTTTGTAAATTGGTCTCTACTAACCCAGAGTTACCAATAAGCCTCTTAGCGTGCCTCTCCACTAAGTCCAAAGCTGAAAGATGGCATTTCGCAGCACCAGCCCATATGTGACTACAGTACTACTATCAAAAACTAGTTACATGAACGGGAAAAAACTAACAGAACTGAAACTGAAACTGACGGGAACAGCGTCTGAACAGATCCTTATCGTATACAGTAATAAAATTACATTCTAGTTGAACGCCTATGTAAATGCAGTCATAAATTTGGTCCCGTTATTTCCGCCCAATGCATGCTTTCCCGCAATGCTGCAGCACGAAATTGCACAAATTGCATGAATAAGTCTGAACAGGAACGCTGCGTCAACCAAACAATTTTATTGCGCTTTATTGTAACCACTTATAAGGTTTTCTGTAAGTAGTAAGATATAAATCTATTAATAAAAAATCCCTTGGGGTGCCGGGTTATTTATTTATTTATT
This sequence comes from Furcula furcula, assembly GCA_911728495.1. NCBI lineage: Eukaryota > Metazoa > Arthropoda > Insecta > Lepidoptera > Notodontidae > Furcula > Furcula furcula. The sequence goes on along the minus strand of OU452264.1, from coordinate 2,381,950 downwards.
CAATCCTTAAAACTATCATTACAGGTCTAATGCCCAATGCGACAGTTAGGACCACCATAAAACACTTACATTACTTATTATAACAAAGATTATACAACACAACCTTTGCAAACTCACTCAAAGAGCAGTAAAACATATCAACTTTCTCATGAGCATCATTTATTGTACGAATAGCTCGATTTGTTGTTGAATTGTTAGAATTGCATTCCCTCATCTCCTCTCGTTGGGTGTCGTAAGAGGCGATTAAGCGAGAACAGGAAGACGGGCAGCAGCGTCTTTCTTTTGGATTTATCTTCCACCTATACTGCGATCCCCAAGCCGCCTGCCAAGCGTGGGGATTATGGCAACCGGGAGGGGTTCTAAGGGGGAGGCCTTTGTTCATCAGTGATTTAATATGTAATGCAATTTTAGATGCTTTTAACTGACTTCAAAAAAGCATGTTCTATATTGGACACGCATGTATGTCATATTATTAAATATGCGTAATATTCATATAATGTAAGGTTAAGCGGATAAACAAATGTACCGAATTTCAGCGGCGAGCTTGATGTGCTTAGCACCAACTTCATATAATATTTTCGTTATTTTGTGCTTTTTAGATAATTTTCTATGATAATAATGGAATGGAATGTTTGTTAATGGAAAGCGAAAATCTAAAAGTATGTTAGTAACCACTATTTATTCTAAAATTGTTTATACACAATTTATCTCGCCAAAAAAACGTTCTTGTTAAGAATATGGGAGACAAGCCTGTGATGGATCGTGGAAGTGGTCCATGGGCTATTCTGTAGTTACGTCACAGAAGTACGCGAATCATTTTAATTAAGTAGGTACTTAATTGGTGGGTTAAAAATTTGTGTAAGCTGAAAAGCGGGTCGGGTGTGTTTGTGAATTTCTCGGATTTTGATGTTCTCCGGGACTCGTTGCTAGTTAGATCTTGGTAATCACTGTTGGCCGTTGTAAACCCCGGCTTATACGGCTCAAGCTGGGAAAAATAAAGGTCCTACCTTTATCTAATATACATACATGCCTTTATTATTTTATTACTTAGTCTGCTTGTAACCGCGGTATGTGTGAACCGGCCGAAACATCAAGACACAAGTAATAAATTTTAAAAACTAAAACCGGCTACGGATTAAATTTTAATTTTTAAATGTGATATTATCACCTATAACCAGCGGACAATCAAGACGCTTCTAACGACTAGTTGTCAAATTATGTTACGTAGATGAGAAGATATGCGGGAACAGATGAACATACATACATACATTCTTGTTAAAATCATAACCCTCCCTCCGTTCCGTAGTCGGGTAAAAATACAAAATCGCGCCAATTCCAGATTAAAGTTATAGATAATGAAAATCGAAAGATAAAAGAACATTCATAAATTTGTCCTTCAAATAATTATTTTGTTCAGTTATTACTTGTAAATTGCTTTCAATAATTTGTTTCAAGCGTATGATTCGCAGGAAAATAGAGTCAAAAATAGACTCCCCTAAAACAACAGGAGCGATATCGCTGTTCAATTTATCGGGGTATTAAGCGAGTCGTGAAGCCTTCAGGGGGAAATATTCACCCCATTCTCGGTATTAACTTGGACGCAATTTATAAATGTCTTACAACCGATTATGCGAGGCGCTTTTACAGACTTTTCAATAAGATTTAATATAATATTTTCTTAATAACCGTGCAATATCTGCGTCACATTCATAATGAAAAATCCTAAATCTATGGTCACATTTATCTTTATTTTTGTCGCATGGTTAGTGGTTAACCTGTCATAGTTGTTGAAGCTGTCCTTAGACATCTGAATTGTCTTAACGACTGCTGTCTAGCAGTGGCGGTCCGAGGGCCCCCCCCCCCCCCCCAAATCCATATTCGTACATGGCAAAATTGGGTAGCGGCTAGGGTGTCTAGGTACAAGACCAACGGGACCGCCAAATATGAGCTTTTTTTAAAAAATTGACCGTTTAAACGTGCTTGTTAAGCCTATTTGAAATAAATGATTTTGTTTGTATACTTAACCCGCCCCCCCATGGGTCTGGCAATGAGTGCCTCATTTATCTATTGTGTAGGATAGGCTTGTAGAAGGGCGATCCCACTTCTGATTTATCATTGGTCAAATTATCAATTATTGACACGATGAAGAAAACTTTTATTTAAGGTTCTGAGGAGATCGTTATTAAATAGTTCACTAACTTGTTTATTTTATGTACTAGTATAGTATATTATAAACGTTAACCCCGTTTAAAGTGGTTGCTCGACCTTTTTCTAGAGTTAACAAGCTTATTTGTAAGCTCAAATTAGGCCGGGGTTCGCGAGTTTGTTTTTAATTCTACGCTTAATCGTATTTCAGTTCGCAAAGTCATGCTTAGTTACACTACTTGAGAGCTGGGATTTTGTATTTTAAGCTTAGTTTATGTTTAAGTAGCGACCCGCCCCGGCTTCGCACGGGTGCAAAGTAAAGGATAAAAAATGGTTATTGTATATTATCCTTGAGATACACCATCGCGGACACCGTTGACAGGTGTTTGTACACCTTAACAAGGTCTACAAAAAATTCCGCGATGGTATGTCTTTATCTCTCAGTATTGTTACTGTAGTACATTATTTTGATCTCTCTCATAGGGTTCAGCCAGCGTTTGCAATGTAAGCGCAAAAAATGTGACATCACATTAGAAACCTCTAAAATTATCAGTGTTTGTCTACTATATTATGCATGTATATAAACCTTCCTCTTGAATCACACTGTCTATTAAAAAATACCGCATCAAAATCCGTTGCGTAGTTTTAGAGATCTAAACATACATAGGGACAGACAGACAGCGGGAAGCGACTTTGTTATAAACTATATTGTCGAATATTTCTAAACTGGAGGGTAGAATGGTAGAATGACCGAACGCACTGAACGCGTATATAAGTCACTGCTCTGGCGGTGCAGGGGACATTCATTTGTTAGATCTTGTGCGGAACGGTTGTTCCAGTAGTTGTATAGTGCGGTCACTCTGTCATTCTCTCCGTAGATTTGTTACAATGCGGTCATGCTGTTAATTTGTTTCGATGTATTTCTTATTGAGTAATTGTCACCTGAGAGTTGGTGTTGGTGTGGCTATTTTGGGGAAGGAGGAGACCACTGGGGGAGTCCCCACATTTTTATAATTACCCGTTAATGTCACAGTATGTGTAACCTTTGTGTCAGTGATGTATTAGTGGCAATAAACCAGTTTGGGTATGTACCATTGTTCTTTTTTTATTATTTCCACTTAGGGTTTCTAAAACTATTTAATAAAGAAGCGATCGACAAAGAGAAACGAAATATATTAACAAATACATACGTACCAACAAAATAAAGAAAGAAACAGAGTAAATAGAATACTTAATACATTTATAAATATAGAGTCTAATTATCGATCATGTGTCACACGGCAGGACCAAACAGGGTCCCAGATCAGCTTAATGCTAAAGACTACTACTACTACTTTTACTAAGGTGGTAGGTTCCTTGTGCAAGGAACTATCCAGGTACCACCGCAGTGTCAGATATTCTTCCGCCAAGCAGCAGTGTGTAAACATTGTTATGTTCCGACGTGAAGGGCACTGTAGCTGGTGAAATTACGGGACAAAAGATACTTTAGTATCTAGTTGCTAGTGTCTACAGGCCGCGGTGACTGCTTACCATCAGGCGGGCACTGTAGCTGGCATTTCTCTCACGAGTACCTATCTATAATCGCACATCGCATTTCGCAATTTGAGTTATTACTATAGTTAGTAGCAGTGTCGGGGTACTAAGTGCGTCTAAATGGGAATTACAGGACACAAGAGACTTATTACTATATCTCGATATAAAAACTACCTCGTCCAATAACATACGATAAAAAATCTTAATAAAACTTGGTTTGGTTGGAACAGTGTCAATTTTTTTAGATCAATCATTACTTTGTCATTAATTCTCTGACACCGATCAATCATGTCTACCATAAAAATTGAAAGTCTTCATATTTTTGGCAAACCAGACATTTTACGCACAGCTAGCGGCCATATATTTCAAAGAATTATGTTCCACGAATTAAAATTCCCTGGGTTGCCAATGCCGGCTCGGGATGTGCGCCAATTATTTTTACTGTTTCACACCCCTGATTTATGCCGGCAATAAGCGGGGATGATTCGTTTTGTGACACGGCAGGAACATACGTTGCGACTTTGACGCAAAGGTAATACTGCAACTTGTCGCGATTTGTTGACATGAAGCTTTGTTGTAACCGTTGGTAAAGTGTTTAAAACACTGTCTTCCTAAAAGGACTACCTGGAGAATTTTTTTGTGTGCATAATGGGGTAGCTCTTATATGTTACTGAAACCTATTTCTAACAGAATGGATACAGACTGTATATTTATGAAGCATTGGACACAGATACATGTTTTACTAGGTGGAAAGTTCCTTGTGATAGGAACCGTCCAGGTAGGTACCACCGCAGTGTCAGATATTCTGCCGCCAAGCAGCAGTGTGTAAACATAGCTGAGTTCCGGTGTGAAGGGCACTGTAGCTGGTGAAATTACCGGACATTTACGGACCGGCAATGCGCTAGTAATTCTTCTTGTATTGCTAGCGTCTATAGGCTGCGGTGACTGCTTACCATCAGGCGGGCCACAAGTTTACTTGCCACCTTGATAGTATAAAAAAATCTTAGTCTATAAACCAGCCATAGCACCCTCTGAATGAGATCGTCACACATATACAAACACGAGAAAATCTGTTCAGTATAATTAAACCTTAATCTAATTAGAAAGCCGGATGTGGGCGACGGAGCCCTCTATATTCATGTAGACTTACGTTTGCAATAAGGGAACGTAGATCTTTAGTAGAAATAAATTTGTTATATCCATCGCATATGTGGAGACTCGCCGAAGAACTAAGGTCACCGACATAGCTCTCAGAATCTGCTAGTTGAAGTGGCAATGGGCAGGCCACATCGCTCGAAGAACCGATAACCGTTGGGGAAGAAAGGTTCTTGGGTGGCGACCACGAACCGGAAGACGCAGCGTAGACAGCCCCCCCACTAGGTGGACCGACGACATTGTTCGCGTCGCAGGCAAACAGTGGATGCAAATGGCAAATTGTCGTTCAGTGTTTTAAGGGGGAGTGTTCGCATTATGCGTTATTCTTGATGGAGTTTATCATCATCAGTCAGGTGGACTATGGGCTTAAATTACTAAACAGATCACAAATTAGGCACCGGGGTCTCACGGACCATTTTGGTACCAACAAGATCCTACATATAATGAGGATAAGTACCGTAGATACTTGCAGATTCTGTATACAGGAAAAAGGGCCAATGTTACACATTCTGTGTACCTGAGACGCTCTTGCAGGACATAGATTGAGTCGTCTAGGAGTAGCCTACCCTCACCAGATGATTATGTACAGCTCCAAGCTGGCGCAATCGTGGCGTATCTTAAGGGACTCTTCGATACGTCAGCAACAGAGTAAGCTAGAGCAGGCACAATGGATCTAGCTGGGTCGAAGTGCGTTCCGGTGGTAACCGGGCCCGATTAATAGCCACTAACAATAGAATAGAATTATCATTAGTAGGAAGACGTCTACTATTAGGCCTCGTTCCCGAAACGGGTAATACGGGGTAGGCCATGCGTCGTCGTGAGCACCGTGAGAGTGCCGAAGGATGCGGAGTAGCTTGCCTTAGCCCCAATACAAAAAATTGTTGCGGGCCCAAATGAAGGGTAAATGGGGCCCGGGGGCCCCTTACCCGGCTGATACGGCGGTAGCTTCGACCCTGATTGGCAGCCCCGTGATCTCCTGTTTGCACGGGGCTTCCACTCCTCACGGAGAGAATTCATCTCCATAAGAAGTCTTGTCATAAGGGAGAATTATTATCTCCTTTTAAATATTAGACTGTTTTCAAACCAAAAGCCATTTACATTGTTATTAAATCTTTTAGAAACTGACTCCGCTCCCGAAAGCCGATATTAAGAAGAATGAACCCTGAATTATTCATACGCTCCTTATCTCGAAGCTTATGCTAACTGCGGCACGACCACGACACGACTCCGGGACGGTGCTGAGACGTAATCGCGATGAATATGCATATTAAACATTTTAATATTCAGAAAAATGAATAGTTAATGAATGATTTTGAGAGAAATTGGCGAACGAACGCTAATGGAAGCTTCATTGAAATGAATAATCGTCATCAACAACATCAGCAGTCGAAAGACGTTGACTGGCCCGTTGGTCTAGTGGTTAGTGACCCTGTCTGCTACCCAACAGGTCGTGGGTTCGATTCCCACCAACTGTCTGGGTGTTTTATCTATATATGTATAAAAAAAAAGTATATATGTATTAGCAGTGGCGTGCACAGAGGGTAGGCAAAAAAATATATTCGGCTTGTTTCACCTATTTTAAGTATGTTATTATACTATTTCAAATATCCATATGCAAGCAAATACTATAGACATATTCATTTGCATTTGAAAACATGAATACATATGTTTATTCAGCGGCTCCATACTGACAAAAATACTTTGCCTACCCTAGGATTTCTATAAACAGTCTTAATTTAAAAAAATCTTAGTTTGGACATGAATTAACGTAATTTTTTTTTATGTAAATGGATATGTTGGTAATATTGGTTAATTTAAGGATATTTGTGCTGGAACACGAACAAATAGCATAAAGCATAAACAACTCGCAGATATTTTTGCCTGCTTTCAGTGCACGCCACTGTGTATTAGTATCAGTTGTCTGGTTGCCATAGTACAGGCTCTGCCTAGTTTGGGATCAGATGACCGTGTGTGAATTGTCCCGGGATATTATTATTATTACTGCTGAAGAATAGCCTCCCCCTTAGAAGGGAGGGGTTCGTATAATCCCCACTCTTGACGGCTTGGTGATCGCAGTATAGGTGGTAGGTAATTCAATAGAAAGACGCTGCTGCCCGTCTTGTTACCTATGTGTGTGTTTTCGCATCTAACGGACAATCAATAGAAGGTTGCATTCTTACCCGGGCTCCCCACGGGGAAATTAATCATATGTGCACCATAATTTAAACATTGTGTCCCGGAAATGGGGCATCAAGTCGGTAATGACGCATTGTGTAACCCAACAACTTTGGGAATGAAAAAAAAGTCAACAATTTTAGTACAGTGAGCTCTCGAATTTTGTTCATTCATTATTTAACTGAAAACAAGGCGGGCACGCAATTAATAAAGAAACAGTGGCTTTATAGGAGTAGGCACGATGACATGAATTTTAAGATGATCTTCTTTCTCCTCCCCATTTCCCATTTCATTTGGGGTCGGGTCTCCTCGTACGTTTGCGCCAGGACAATCTGTCCTGAGTTGTCGTGTCATCCACATTGATTTGATTGAGGTCTTTAGCCACGTTTGACCACCAGGTTGATAAGGGGCGTCCTCTTGTGCGTTTTGGGTCTGGCAGTTTTAGTGCTACTTTTACTATGTGGTCTTCATCTCGTCGCATTACATGTCCATACCACCTGAGACGGCTTTCTGTTACTTTGTTGGCGATTGGAGCAACTTTGAAAGTACCTCTGATGTGTTCATTTCGTACTTTATCTAATTTGGTAACCCCTCCAGCCCATCTCAGCATCTTCATTTCGTTGACATGTAACTTTTGCTCGTGACACTTCTTCAGGGTCCAACATTCCCCACCATATATCATAGCTGGCCGCACCGCACTTTTATATATCTTGCCTTTTAGTTTTATTGGCATTCGTGGGTCACATAAGACACCTGTAAGTGTTCTCCACTTTTGCCAGGCTACATTTACTCTATGTATGATATCCGCATCAACATTGGCGTCTTCCGTGAGAACTGATCCTAAGTACTTGAAATGGTTCACTTTAGGTACTGGTTCTTGTTGAATGTAAATGTTGTCTTCAGTTGAGTCGTTGCTGAAGTTGCATTTCAAGTATTCAGTTTTGGTCCTACTTATGCGAAGTCCAAATTTCTCCAGTGCGTCTATCCATAGATTCAATGTATGTTGTAAACTTTGTGCAGTGTCGGCAGTTAGTACAATATCATCAGCGTATAGGATGCACCAGGGTAACGGTGATTGGATTTGTCTGGTGAGATAGTCCATCACTAAGTTAAACAGAAATGGGCTCAAGGCAGAACCCTGATGGACACCTACTTTGACCTCAAAGGGTTCGCTTGTACCAGCTAGACTGCGTACTCTAGTGGTAATATTTTCATACATGTCCATGACCAGGTTAATGTATCGCTCTGGTATTAGTTGTGAGCGCAGAGCTTCCCAGACTAGTTTTCGAGGCACTCGGTCGAAAGCCTTTTCTAGGTCGATGAAAATCATATGTAGGTTCTTTTTGGTGCTGCGATATTTTTCCATCAGTATTCTAACTCCTTGAATTGCATCCACGGTGGACTTTGATGCAGTAAAACCAAACTGATTTGGCGTTATTTCAGAGATTTGTGTAAGGCGCTTGTTTAAGATTCTTTCCCAAAGTTTGAGCGTATGAGCTGTGAGTTTAACCCCTCTGTAGTTGTTGCATTGCGCCACTTCCCCTTTATTTTTGTAAAAGGGTATTAAATAGCTATTGCGCCACGATGTTGGTATTTTCTCTGTGCGCAGAATGATATTAAATAGTTTAGAAAGCCATTCAATGGCAACGGGCCCAGTCCATTTCCACAGCTCGCTCGGTATTTCATCTGGTCCTAAAGCTTTGTTATTTTTTAGTTTTGATATTTCTTTTTCTATTTCATCATTACAAATTTCTGGTATAGGTCCTTCAACTTTGTGCGAAAATGGTGGGTCACTATTCGGAAACTCTTCGTTCAGAAGTTCCTTGTAGTACTCATACCATCTTGCATTTATATCCTGATTATTTGTTAGTAAAATGTTATCTTTGTTCTTTATATACTTATTACACTTAATGTCTGTTGTTGCTCTATGTCTTTGTTTAGCTACTTTAAATATTTCGACTTCATTTGTTGCGTTTTCTAGATCTAAATAAAATGTATTTCGTGCCTTGGCCCTTTCCTGTGCCACAATTCTTTTGACCAATTTCTTAGCTTCTCTGTACGAATTGTGATCTTCGTCATTACCTGATTGTTGCCAAGCCTTGAAGAGATTCTTCTTTTTAGCTATCTTTTCTCTTACTTCTTCGCCCCACCAGGTAGGGTCCTTCTCTGTCTGATTATATCTCTTAGTGACTCCCAGTTGCCGGGAAGCTTCCCTTACTGCAAAGTTCTCGAAAGCTGCCCACATTTCATTAGCGCACCTGTGTTCAATCTGTAGATCGTTTTGTAGATATTTTTGAATAGTACTAATGAAGGCTTCACCCTTAGGTCCCCTCAGTTCGCGCCATTTTAGTTTAGAAATATGGACTGCATTATTCTTTATGGGTTTAGGTAGAGTGAAAACGGCCACGAGAAGCCTATGCTGTGCGGTAAGTGCTTCTCCGGGTATGACTTTACAATCTCTGAATTTTCCTTTAATTGCTGTATTTGAAATAATGTAGTCTATTTGCGATGCGTGCCCAGCACTTTTGTAAGTTATTAAGGGTTCCGGTTTTTTCTTAAAATTTGAGTTAATTATGGATAGTGAGTGCCGGTCACAGAAATCTAGGACTTCATGTCCTTGTTTGTTTAAGTTTCCATATCCATAGCCTCCATGACTAGTATTGAAACTTGTGCTGAATTTTCCGATGTGTCCATTTAAGTCCCCTCCCATAATAATAGATTCGCTTGAAGGTATAGTTTGCAGTAGTTCATCGAAGCTGTCCCAGAATATTTCCTTTTCCGATTCACTGCATCCAACTTGTGGTGCATATGCTGATATGATATTAATAATTAGGTTTCCTTCCATAGCTAGTTTAAGTGACATCAGGCGATCGCTGGTTCGCGTGATATTAATAATGCGATTTTTTAGGTTATTATCCAATATTATTCCCACCCCGTTTCTCTTCGTGTCCGTTCCATAGTATATAAGTTGATATCCGCACCCCAAATTTCTTGATTTCGACCCTTTCCACTTGGTCTCCTGGGTACAGCATATGTTTACTTGGCGCTTTGCTAAGATGTTACTTAATTCGTGGCTTTTTCCGGTAAGCGACCCCAAATTCCATGTGGCCAGTCTTAGCCTACTTAATATATTTTGATTACCATTGTGGTTTTTGTCCTTTAAGTTGTTGTCAGGCTCGTCGCTTAAGGGGGACGCCCTAGCTGTGACTGCTGGCTCACTTTCTCTTGCATGTACGTCGCTTACGGGGGACGCCCTATCTGTAGACTCATTCCGTGCATGTACGTCGCTTACGGGGGACGCCCTAGCTGTATGTGAACTTCTTGTTTTAGGCATTTTCATACGAGGAGTTTGTTTTGTTGGCAAATAGAGTTTTACGGCCGGTTGCCACCTGACGCCAAGGCTGTAACCCTTCTGAAGGGCTTGAGCGCCGACGTATGCCCATTGGGTATCTGTCGCCATCTCTTCTGCACACTCCAGTCAAAGCGCACAGCACTACTGCAACCTCTACTCCGATTACGTCGGAGAAGCTCACAGCAGGGGGTTTTGTCAGAGTTTCCGTCTCTGGCCTGTTGGTCCGCGGGAGCTATTTTATTTCACTCCTACCCCGCGAAGACTACTTGCGAAGCCCTCGCAGAGCATTCCCCTATCCGCCACCTGGGGACGCGTTCTCTAGGGGACAGGCTCCCCCGAGAATGAATTTTAAGATGATATATTTAAATTATGTATGCAATTAGAAATAATCAATTTTTGCAACATTTGGATTTTTTTTTGGGTCGGTTCGGCTTAATAAATCCTTTCCGAGGACACCCCAGAAGTATATAAACATAGTGTGTAATATGTTTAATAAGCTGAACATTTGTCTGAAGAAATTCGACAGGCTTTCCTATTTGAACTGAGCATTTCAGTGCTTTGGAGGGCACGTAAGAAGTCTGTCCCATACTATGTAAAGTAGACAGTCTATATGCCTATTCAGGTGTCTAATGGCTTAAGCAATCCAGACACTAGGTTGCCCACTAGAGAAACTACAAACGCCCCTAATTTTTGCATCGGGAATTCGGGAGTTAAAAAGACTGTCAGACCCATCAATCTCTTTTAAGTTGCCGTAACATTAATATAGAAGTAATATAAACTTGTGGTTAGTAACTTGGTTTGCAAACATTGTGTTTTATGAAACAAGTTCGCGTGAGGTTTTTGCAATAGAAGAAAAAAACACAACCAGAATGAATAGGGTGTATCTGGGTTATCTGTTATAATACGCCCCCACGTATGCGTCGGTGTGAAAGGGTGCTTTTGCACCAAAAGAGCTTACAACATCGCACGTTGCTCTAGGCATAAAATATTCAAAAGACTGACCGAGAGTGACTGCGTTTAATTCAGTCGGATTATAATTACAACGAATAGTGTTAAAAGTTTATGAGCGGACTGCCTGCTGTCAAAGTCAAAGCAAAAATATCTTTATTACTTGAATTATATGCAAATATAGCCACTATAAACCAATTTTCGTCTCGTCCCCCTTCGAATGCCACAATGAACCACAATTGGCTATTTGCATCCGCCGCGCCGGTTACCTGCGACGCGCACACTGTCGTCTGTCCACCTAGTGGGAGGCCTACACTGCGTCTTCCGGTGGTCGCCACTCGAGAACCTTTCTTCCTCATCGATTATCGGTTCATCGAGCGTGTGGTCTTCCTAATGCCACTTCAATTTGCAGATTCTTAGAGCTATGTCGGTAACTTTAGTTCTTCAGCGAAAATTCTCATTCCGGAGTTTATCACGTAAAGAAACTCCGAGCATACCTCTCTTCATAACTCGTTGTGTGACTCTGAGCTTCTCTAAAGGGCAGCAGTTAGGTACCACGTCTCAGTCAGTACCAAATGTCACCACTGGCAACACACACTGGTTAAAAACCTTCGTTTTCAGGCATTGTGGTATTTCAGACGAGAAGATGTCAAGTAGTTTCCCGAACGTTTCCTATCCGAGTTGGATTCTTGGGGCGACCTCTTGGTTAAATTTGGACAGACCTAACTGGACAACGTGTCCAAGATAGACATAGTGGTCAACAACTTCTAGTGTATCGTTCCCAACAACTACCGGTACAGGTGCAACATAGACATTAGACAGGATTTTTGTCTTGTCCATATTTATTTTAACAAGACGGACTACTCGCAACTAGCGATATAAGTCGTTGATTCTGTTTTGAACGGAAGCGGTTGTGCTTGCGAATTAACATTGATTTTGATACGAATGGTGCTGCTGGTTCCTATAACGAACTCTCGCTGTGTGGTGTGAAAGTGGAACGTGTCTGCTGTCTGCTGTTGGTGGTCGGTGGACTTCATATGAACGGGAGCGAAGGTAAGCGGCTTTTCAATCCTACTTTCGTTGATGTCTAATGCTCCCTCGAACGCTTGGAGATTGTTAATATCCACCCCTTATTGTATCAAGGCATAAGCCGGTCTTGCTACATAGTTTTGTCGGGAAACTCTACTGAGGTCGCCTCCAGCCACTCTGGCATAATGACTATATCATCGGCAAAACGAAGGTGATTGACGAATTCGCCATTGATGTGGATGCCGAATCCATTCCAGTCCAAGTACTTGAAAACGTTCTGCAATGCGCTCGTGAACAGTTTCGGGGAAATAACGTCTCCCTGTCCCACACTTTTTGATGCTCTTGTCCTGTCAGATCAACATGTTGGCATGATGGCGTGGCTGTACAAACACATCACACCAATTCAAACCAGCAAACAAAACCAATTTTAGCCAACTATAAAAAGTAACAAGTAATGAGCAGTAACAGCTCAGTGGGCGAGCGCTTGCCTTGGAAACAAGGTGCGCAGGTTCGAACCCCGGCTCGCACCTCAGATTTCTTTAATTAATCGTGTGCGAATCGTCTTTATGCGATTGTTACTAGCTTTCGGTGAAGGAAAACATTGTGAGGAAACCTGCATGTCTGTGAAAGCCTAGCTTTTCGGATGACTTGTGAAGTCCATCAACCCGACTTCGGCCAGCATGGTGGACTATTGCCTAAAGGGCCTCATATTGAGGGGAGGCTCGTGCCCAACAGTGGGACATTCACAAGGGCTGGTATTATAAAAAGTAAGTAGTTTTCCACTCTTTAATAGCAAAGATTTGTTTAGTTCTCTGTTTAAAATACAACTGAAAATAGCGCGGTAAATTTCAGCGCTATAGCCGACCGGAAGGAAGCACCGGAAGTGTGCCACAGTGAATTATTACTCGGTGCTAATTTCAAGAGACTAGGCAGAGCGTTTCCATATCTTCACGTTCTTGTCTTAAAAAGGTGTCGGCAATGATATTTCGACGTTGCCCCCCTAAATGCAATGGAGTAACGAAAAGGCTTCATTTGTACATTTTAAACCGGTTTTTATATTTTATGTCACGTAGTTTTTAACCAACTTCAAAAAGGAGGCGGTTCTCAATTCGTCGTGTATTTTTTTAATGTAATATGTTCACTCATGAGTGAATCGAATAGAGGGGAAATGTATTTTTTTTTTTCATTGTAAATCATGTTTACAGTGAAAAAAAAAATACATTTCCCCTCTATTCGAAGTTTGTGGGGCGTTTAACCTGAAACTATTGCAGGTAAGTAATAAATGTTTTACTATCATCATTAGCAACCGAAATACGTCCACTGCTGAACAAAGGCCTCCCCCTTAGAAGGGAGGGGTAGTCATAATCCCCACGCTTGACAGGCGTCGTGGGGATCGCAGTATTGGTGGCAATCAAGCGTGCGGCTAGCCTAATGGTAAGCAGTCATTGTAGCCTACATCATCATCATCATCATCAGCCGGAAGACGTCCACTGCTGAACATAGGCCTCCCCCTTAGAACGCCACAATGAACGACAATTGGCTATTTGCATCCACTGGTTACCTGCGACGCGCACAATGTCGTCTGTCCACCTAGTGGGAGGCCTGCCAACGCTGCGTCTTCCGGTTCGTGGTCGCCACTCTAGAACCTTTCTTCCCCAACGGTTATCGGTTCTTCGAGCGATGTGGCCTGCCCATTGCCACTTCAACTTGCAGAGCTATGTCGGTGACCTTAGTTCTTCGGCGAATCTCCACATTTCGGATTCTGTCGCGCAAAGAAACTCCGAGCATAGCTCTCTCCATGGCTCGTTGTGTGACTCTGAACTTTTCTAAAAGGCCAGCCGTTAGAGACCACGTCTCAGTACCGTATGTCATCACTGGCAACACACACAGACAATCGTAGCCTACAGACGCTAGCAACAACAGAAGAATCACTAGCGCGTTGCCGACCCTTAGGACATTAGATATTTAGTTTTTTCTGTCCGGTATAATTTCACCAGCTACAGTGCCCTTCACGCCGACACACTGCCATGCTTACACACTGCGGCGACTATCTGACACTGCGGTTGTACCTACGCGGTATCTTGCTCGAAGAACCTACCCCCTAGTAAACGTAGTTATGCGGATTGGTATTTTGCTAACCACCCATGGATAAATCCATAATAAATAATAATAATAATAAATTATTTATTCACTCACCACAAAAACAAAGATACAAAAGACACTTGACAAATTAATAGCACAAATTTGTGGGAGTCTGGTGCCTAAACTAGGTAAGAACCTGTATTTCAGGCCACCAGGCCACCACCCGTCGATCGCGTGACACTGAATCCGCAAGCATTTTAACACTGTAGTTACAATGGATAAGGAATAAAAACTATGCTAGAATAAAACTATTATACAAAATAAACAATGAGATGAAGTCCTAGTAGTGTGTGTGTGTGTTAGTGTGTGTGTAATGATTTCTGATACTTACGCGAATATTACACATTGAAATGAAACTAATTTTACGGATTATATCGCGGTTTATTTTATAATCCGATATAATCCGTAAAATTAGTTTCATTTTAGTGTGTGTGTGTTAGTGTGTGTGTGTTAGTGTGTGTGTGGTGTGTGTATGGATGTGTGAGTGCGAGTGTGAAAATGTGTGTTTGCAATAACAAAGCAATAGCTCGTGGGATATCACTATCACCCTCCCATTTCCTACCCTTGGGTGTCTATAAGAGGCGGCTAAGAGAAAACATGAAGATGCAGCAGCATTTTCCTATTGGATTACCTACCACCTATACTGCGATCCCCAAGACGCCTGCCAAGCGTGGGGATTATGGCAACCCCTCCCTCCTAAGGGGGAGGCCTTTGTTCAGCAGTGGACTTTTACGGCTACTGATGACCGTATTATAAGCAAACCGTGCGTCCATTCACTAAACCAAGAGTCTTAGCTATATTTTAACCATGTCGCCTTCGGGCTGACAGTTGAACTAATCCAAACTAATTACACAATGAAACTGCAACAAATCCAGTTAAATTAAGTGGTTCGTTAATTATAATCGAGATAGTTGCGGGATCATTAGTTTGCCGCTAGGTTTCAACTCTTGTGAAGGATTAATGTTCTGGCGTTATATTCAGCTATTGTAAATAAGAGGATTTACTGTTATTGAGGTTATTAAAGTTTGAAATAACAAGTGTAAATTATAAAATCACAACAATCCCGACTATGAACAAACAAAATGGACTTAAAATTCAATATATATACATAATACATATACACATGTATATATATTTGAACTCTTCTCGTTAAGATTTGATTTGATACCTACCCATATTGAAGTAAAAAAAATACAAAATGGTGGCTGACGATATTACCTTTTTTTGAAAAAATATATAGCTTATGTCAATCCCACAACGGAGACGAATCAAAAGACATATTTTGAGTCAAAATCTATCAAGCCGTTTAGGCTATAATTATATAGGCTATGCCAAAGAAATAGACATACATACTCTCGAAAAACATAACCCTCCTTCTGGGGCAGTCGGGCAATAGCATGTCGGGTATAAAATAAAGGCAATTCTTTAATAAATATACAAAGTATGCTTACTTTATATGAAAATAAACTATATTATGGGGCCTTACCATGAACTCCTTATAGTTTAACACGAAAATAATATACAGGGTGTTTTTTGCATTTTTGCCATATTTGTAGACCTAACAGTTAAGGATTATGTTAATTTATTAAAAATAGATAATAATTCAGTGGCTAATAACTAAAAGATAATTGATTGAATGATTCATGATTAACGTTCAACCAGAATAAGAGCACTCGAGCGCTCGCCGCTCAGTATAGGTTCCAAGGTTGACCATTCCGCGCGTGCTCTTGCCGCGCGTGCTCTCGTTTACCTACTTTGCGCGACGAGCGGTGCCAGACGGGGTAATTTTATAGTGACGGTTGCACACAGGATTTCTTTTAAACAAAAAAAAAACAAACAAACATAAAAAATAATTCATAATTTTACGTCTATCATTTAATTATTGATTTATGTTCTTTAAAAGGTATATATCATCCTCCGTAAATATGGCAAGAATGTAGAACCACACCTGTATAGCGAGTGTGGCGGGTCATCCACTTCCCTCTAATATGGTTGAGGGGAGTGATGGCTGCTGCTCGAGTCAACTAGTACGCGGGTGCTGCTTGGGGGGACTGGTCCGACTACTATCCCTTTGGCCTTTTAGTTTGTTGTAATTTTTGTCGTAATTTATTATTTTCTTCTTTTCTCCCTTGCTTTATGTTTCGTCAATTGTAACAAAACAATGTTTTAAAAAAAGTGAAACTAGACAAGCCCGTTTCTTGCCGGACCTTCTCAGTTGAAGCCACGTTGTGACCCGGTGGTAGCTTTTAAAGAATTGACCATTCAAATTTCAAGAGTGCCCCATGCCAAAATAAAGATTTTTGATTCGATTTGATTTGTGTGACGGATTAATGAGTAATGGATTCGTTAGTGCTGTATACTTTCCCATATTATTCTTGCATAAAATTTATCTGTACATTGATAACAAATGATAGGATAATATCGGCAAGTTAACGCATGCCGCTCCCAATTAAGTCCGGGTAAGCTGGATAATCCGCAGGATTTCGGTAAAATATGGTCTGCTAGCTAAATTAGTGGCTTCTAATTTAGTTTATTAATCAAAATCTTTGGATTTTTTCCGCCGTATTTGACTGTGACTATCATGGCATTTCATCTAGGTGGAAGTTCTGCGTTTAGAAAATGCATAAAATACTGTACAAAATTAGAAAATAAGAAAGGGACAACATATCATAACCATAAAAGAAAAAAAAATTTAAATTATGGGTCACAATTGTTGGCATACATTAGTAGGGATAACATATCTATCTATGGTTTATAATATATTGGGCTAATAATTTTAAACATAACTTATAAACAAACTATACACATATTAGTACCAAACCCCAAACCTATACACATATTAGGATCCCGCAGGTAACCTAATAAAAAACTTTCGACATTGCGACCGCAAAAAAATAGCTCTAAATTAAATAACTGATGTGTTGATAACAAAACTGACATTAATATATTATGAGAAGAGAGTAACGAAGAGATAGGAAAGCTTCACCCTTCCCCACCCCTGGCCTTGCCGTCATCACCCCCGCCCGGGCTCGAGACAAATCAAATAAAACAGGTCATTCACAGGTGAAATACAATGACTACAAATTTGTTTGTCACGGGATAGTCCTGTTAATAAATAAATACACACATCAAAAGTGTCTAGGGATCAAGCATTTTTGGGCAAAAAAATGGGCAGAAGAACAATTTCGTTTCGTGTGCTTTTCTGATGAGTCTCGTTTTGGTATGAGACCGGATACAAGACGTATACGACACTGGAGAACCCCTGGACGCCAACAGCGATTAAAATCCTGCCAGGAAGTCCATCCTTATAGTGGTGGAACCATCATGGTATGGGCGGGTATTTGGATCGGCGGAAGAACTGAGTTGATTTGGATCAGAGGCAACCTCAACGCTCAAATTTATGCTGAGACGATTGTATCAGACGTCATCGTTCCTCTACAAGTGCAAATCGGTCCCTTATTTCAGTTAATGCATGATAATGCACGACCGCACACCGCAAGAGTTGTAAGACAGACTCTCGCCGCAGCTAACATCAATGTCCTGCCCTGGCCTGCTCAGTCGCCAGACTTGAACCCGATTGAGCATGCATGGGATATGCTACAGAGAAGAGCTCTGCCGAATATGGAGGGTATCCAGTCGCAAGAAGACCTTTTTTTGTTGTTGCAACGAACATGGGCGGCCATTCCACAGCGTGATTTGGATGAACTCATTTTGAGTATGCCAAACCGATGTTCTTGTGTTGTTAGTGTTCGCGGTAGAAACACGGATTATTAATTGTTTAAGTTACCCAATAAAATTTTAAAGAAAACTGTTATTTCAGTCTTTTTTTCGAACTTTTGTGTTAGTGGTTCAAATGTCAAAAATCCCTTTATTAGGAAAATGGCAAATTTCTTTATTAATGCAAAGGTGACTTGGTTTATCGTTACTGTGACAAACGAAAACACTTTATTTGATGAATCCTTAAAGAAAATTTTAATTAATATCAATCAGGAGAAAAGTTATTGCAAAAATATATGTTGATCCCTAGACACTTTTGATGTGTGTATTACAAAATTGAAAAGCCTTACTGGTAAAAAAATATACTTTTGTTATGTATGCAGTAATAGCTCAGTGGGCGAACGCTTGCCTTGAAACAAGGTGCGCCAGGTTCAAACCCCAGCTCGAATCTCCGATTTCTTTAATAATTGATCACGAATCGCCTTTATGCGATTGTTACTAGATTTCGGTCAAGGAAAACATCATGATGTCTGAGAGAACCTAGCTTTCGAATGACGTGTGAAGTCCGCCAACCCACACTTGGCCAGCGTGGTGGACTATAGCATGAACCCGTTCGTCTTGAGGGGAGGTCCGTGCCCAAGAGTGGGACATAAACACGGGCTGGGACTGTTATTACTATGTTTGCTCTGCACGTCTTGTCGCAAAGATTTATTCGTAAAAAATCATCGTTCGAAGGGGGAGGCCTATGTTCAGCAGTGGACGTCTTCTGGCTGGTGATGAAGGTACAAAATCTTTCTGTCTCCGGTCGAAGATCCAGAGACAGACCCAAGACATGATGGAAACATGTATATAACGTGCTACTTATCGGCAGGTGAAATCGTGGCTAAAAATTATCTATCGGCTGTTGAAAGACGTCCACTTCTGATCAACGGCCTCTCCCTTAGAAAGGAGGGGTTGCCATAATCTCCACGCATGGCAGGCGACTTGGGAATCGCATATTAAATTTATTAAGTACTACTTTTTACCCGACTACGGAACAGAGGTAGGGTTATGATTTTAACAAGAATGTATGTTTGTATGTATGTATGTTCATCTGTTCCCGCATATCTTCTAATCTACTTAACATAATTTGATAAGAAGGGTGTCGTTAGAAGAGTCTTAATTGTCCGTGGTTATAGGCTATATATCACATTATTAGACTGCGATTTTATCCGTAGTCGGGTTTTAGTTTTTAAAACTTATTACTTGTTACTCTATATAATATAGTTCTTATATAGAGTAAAAAGTAATGATGTAATTTATACAGGTAAGTAATATTTTTCTCCGATAATTTATGGTCACCCTAGTATCCAGTACGCCATAAAATAGCTTTCTTCGCTTCAATGAATTCTTTATTAAGAACTGGGTATCAATTGCGAGAGTAGGTACCGTACTTAGACATTTTATGAGTATCCAAACTTTCTTGATTTTATTACTAACGTTGGCTGACTAAAGAAATATATTGCGTCAGTTTTTTTTATTACCTAATAAATATAATATGCGGTAATAGCTCAGTTACAGTAACGGCACTGTATCTGGTGAAATTACCGCTCTACATCTGACGAGCGGCGGTGCATCTCTGCCATCGATAAATTATCTATACTAGATCAACATTCACTAACAAAATGACATCTAAAATATGGTCGCAGGGGTCGCGGACTTGTCTGTGCTGGTGGCGAAAACGCGAACTAACGGTTTTATTATTTTAATGACGTGTAGTTTGACATTTTCATATAGACAGTAGCGCCACTCCTAACGGCAAAAATAATTTTGTCAGCCTGAGGCTTGAAAATAAATAGCGATATGGGCGCTATTTGTGTGTGCCACTTTTCGGACCGTAACAGGTAATCTAGTTTAAATAATATATTGATGATCGCAGCTCTGCTGTCTATAGGTAGACCTGTTGCTTAACATCAAGCGAACGTCTTGCTTGTCAGGTCACTAGTTTCCTGGCAAGTAAGTACCTATAATGATTTCAGATATTTACACGAATACTACACATTGAAATGAAACTAATTTTACGTATTATATCGCGGTTTATTTATGATTTTTATTACCCGACGTTTCGAATACTTTACAGCATTCATGGTCACAGGCGGACTGAGGTGGTAGCTGTCCATATGTCATAGTTGTCTTAGGGTACCCTCAGGTCTTCTAATTATTATTGTTAGTCCGATCTACGCAGAAAGAGCTTACAGTATCTTGAGGTCTTGCAGTGGAATGCTTGTCTTGGGATTTGACTATGTTAATCCAAAGACAAGCATTCCACTGCAAAACACCACTGCACTGCTGCGTCGGGAAATTAAAATCAAAAATAAACCGCGATATAATCCGTAAAATTAGTTTCATTTCAAGTAAGTACCTTCTTTTCCGGTTCTGCCATTATAATAAAATTTCACCCAAAACTGATATTTTGACACGGCACTAGGTTCACCACTGTGGGATATGTTGCCCACTGGTATGTATGGCTAGGTGACCGGAGATAATGAAAAGTCTTGTTTAATGTCTATTATATTAGGGAAAGGTTACAGTAATCACGTGTTCACCGGCACGGTCAAACCGAGACTGTCGGCACATGCCGTTACATAGGTACCTATTATAATTTTTGTAAAAGAAGTACCTATTCAGTACTCATTTTATTGTCATTTAGCAAAATTGCAGATAGGTATTTTATGTGCAAAACATTTCACAACATAAAAATAAGTTAGAAACTCCTGCTCCGCATTTTGGAAATCTCTTTAAAAGTATATAAAGAACACGCCGGGGTTCTCAAAGTTTACCCCGAAGTTGTCGAGCTTGGTACACTCGTTGGTGATACAGCGGCAAGTGGCCGAGATTTTAAACTTCACTATAAAAGTAAAAAAAATTGTAAGTAGTTGAGAAATAGTTTGCCATGTCTTAATACTTGCCAGAATTTGATCCTTCAACCGAACTACTGCTACTGAAAAGTTGCTCTAGTTCGGTCAACCGGACTAACAACCAGACTACTGCGACTAGAGGATCCTTACTAGCGACTCTATTGGATGGTGTTATAAGACAAGAGGACATTCATTAATTACGTGAGGTGATTTTGGCCAAGCAAGGTGATTTTACTTGGTGTAGCCTGGTCGGCGAGCATGAGCTAATAAATAAAAATGCTTAAAGGGACTACACAAATTTATTTACATAAAATTAATTAATTACAGAGAAGAATATAGGGAGATTCGTAATTTGGTTTATAGCTTGTTCGATCCTACAAATGGTTGGTAACTCAACTAAAGAGTTGGAGGGCGCGAGAACGGCGAGCCCTCGGACGATGTCTTCGGCTGGCTGAAGCCTGGAGTTCTCGCAGGGAGGAACCGGACTATCGTCCCGGTTGCAGTAGCCGGGCGTAGACCCGGAACGGAGAAACTGATCAACCTTGATCAGCTCGGCGAGACCTCAACTCGGAGGTGGCAACCCTCTAACCAGAGGAAGATTCTTGCCGTAGCTCCCTTATAGCGACCCTCTCCCGACCAACCTCAGTTGGTGGAAGTTGGCGCAAAAGAGCGACGATTACAAGAAGGTACACACATACATAAAAGGCCAGGAGAATATAGTTTCTCCTGGTATAAAAAAACTAAAGCCTAACAGGTAGGAGATGCCTATTTAAAACAAGAATGAATATACACAGTTATTAACCTGCATTCTTACAACTAAGTACAACTTACCAGTTAATACTGGGTCACTGATTCTAATTATAATGGTACAGCTTTAAAATATTTAAAATACAGATTCTGCTAAAAAGAACTTATATGGAATAACTATTCTTCACGATTCCAACTCAACTGTGGAGCGTGTGTTCCAGGCAAAGATTGTTTGATATGTGTGGGACCTATGCCCTGCATTAAAAATATCGAGTTGCACAAGAAGGGGTGGAAAGGTCTAGAAGACTCCGCCCACATTTCGCCTAGCAACTCGATTTCCTTTGTCTCGCGTTGAGACACTATTTTATTTGCAGGTATCAAAAGAAATGATGGCACAAGCGAGCGGCTATACCACGCCCCTTAATAACCAAATACCTTCCCATGTGAAAATTGTAAGAGAACAAAGGAACCCTATAAAAGTTTTATTCTTTTGGTGAAAAGAATAGCAGAGAAGCTTGCTGCAGCTTCCATCAACCCTAAGCTAACATATTACATAAGATATCTTAACAATTTATTGTGAATTTAATAGATATAGAAACTACTCAATAAAGCGCCTGTCATAATTATCAGAGCACAATGTCTTGTACACTTGTTTTATTAAAAAGAAATAGGAACTATATATCTCTTAATAAGTCTGTTTTTCGTAATTATTTGTTACTAGCCGACCCACGCAGCTCCGCCTGCGCTATTTTTACGTTAACTAAACTTTTATTAACAGAGATTCGCATCGAATACATAACCTCCTTTTTTTAGTCGGTTAAAAACTGAGACCCACTTTTTACTTGCTCTCCGAAGCACGGACCCGTTGAGTTCAAATGGTGTTAAACGGTCACCCATCAATTTAATGACCTTACCTAACGTTGCTTAACCCGATCGATTACCTTGATAGCAACTCTCTATGAGTGTTCCCTTACTAATATTTATTATATTATAAAGAAAAATTGATAAAATCGGACCAAGCGTATAACCAAGTACCCATTTTGACTTTAATCCCCTCTCCCAAAAAAACCGTGCTAGATTACGGGATAAAAAGTATCCTATGTCCTACCTCGGAGTATTACCTCAAATCATGCCAAGTTTCATTTGAATCCATTCAGTAGTTTCGGCGTGATGCTCAGCCGTGATACAGACAGACAGACAGACAGACAGACAGACAGACAAAAATTAAAAGAATTACATTTTCGTCCTCAGTATCGGTTATAGAATGCCCTCCAAATATAATTTTCAAAATATCTTCAATGTACAGAATTGGACCTGTTACAGTTTTATTATAAGTATAGATAATATAGTGAAAAAATAGATAGGTGATAGGTTTCTTGTGCAAGGAACCGTCCAGGTAGGTACCACCGCAGTGTCAGATATTCTGCCGCCAAGCAGCAGTGTGTAAGCATTGCTGTGTTCCGGCGTGAAGGGCACTGTAGCTGGTGAAATTACAGGGCACAAAGACTTAATATGGACTTTTATGCTCCAAAGGATGTTGTAGATAAAGTGACTGTATATTTGAAATTGTTGTAAATACTTACAGGAACATAATTTGAATAATATCTAATGTCTTAAGGGTTGTGGCTAGCGTCTATAAGCTGCGGTGACTGCTTACCACAAGGCGGGCCGCATGCTTGCCACTAGTATAAAAGAAAAGCTGTATTTTAATCCAAAATCAATAGTTTTAATTTCTGGCTAGCAATACCTATTTATTTTTTTAAAATCCACATAATACAGTTTCACTGTTCAGCAAAATTTGGCCCGTGACACTTTTGAGTATTTTTGCTATTTGGCTATTACTTATAGTTTTGGATTTGGCCATTCACCATTTGGCCAAAAAATAAACAGTTTCTGAACTTGACTGTAAGCTAAGGCTTACTATTTAATGACATTTGCAAGCATAATATCGCCATTCACCCGTAACTGTCGCGTTTATTCAATGTCTATTTCGCTTACCAATAGACAAAATTCTGCTCGTCTCGACACTTAGTTGCAAAAAAAAGACGTATATTAAGTTATAGAAGCAAACATAAAATCATGCAAAACGCCTTCAATGTAGCCATTCCAGCCCTCAACCGCTGATATTAAGGAAATATTACCCGCATTTGCTCCCTCTTGGAGAGAGGCAATATCCCCTGGGTAACGCTTTATCAAATCCAAGGCCTCACGTTGGAGGCGACGCGACCCTCGCAAATCACAGGGCCACCTTTGTTTTGTATGTAAATATAATAAATTCAATCGGATCTGCGTTATATTTGCTATTTTCAAGGATTTGTAAACATAAGGGAGAGTATTTTGTATTTTTTAAACAAGCAGCATTTTTAGGCAAGCAAGAGGTTCTTAGGACAAAACCACTTATCACCCGAGACTTTAATTATTTAGATTGTAAACATTGCTGTGTTCTGGTATTAAGGACACTGTAACTGGTGAAATGACCGGACACAAGAGACCTAATATCTAATGTCACGGGCAACGAGTGACAGTGCAATACAGCTGTCTACAGGCTAGCAAAGGTCTCGCTTTTGTCGTTATCAGGTTGAATAAAAGAAAAAAAAATCCTGACCCGAATACATTTCTACTCGCCACTATAAAGATAATAAGCTTGAGAGGTCTCTTTTGCTCTGTGCGTCCCTATTTAACTCACGCCCAAGGCGTATGACGACGCAGGGGCTCTGCGTTATCGGGAGCACTGCGATGGTGCCCGGGGGACGTGCATTCTCTACTGACCTGGAACATGGTATAGTGAGCCTCCGGCGCTAGAGAGACATTAGCGAGGTCCAAACGAAGAGTACAGAGGCTCTTCACAGAGTGGTTTTAGTCGGTAAATTTTTTTGAAGATTTCCTGTCTGACGGTAAAAATCGTTCCTTGTACCGTCCGTCTTGCTTACTGCAATATCTGGTCCTTTTCCGCAATGCAGCAATAGCTATAGATAGGCACCTGGAGCAATTATTATTGTTACCTAAAACTGACACGTGGCAGAGCAATCGTTTACCGAACGATCCTTCTCGGCTCGCATTTTATCACGACCCTTCTCTTGAAATGACATGATTTAAAGAAAACACACCAGCCACACGACACCCTCAGACAAAGAGCTCCATAATTCACTCCAAACACCTAAAGCCGGCCAATAAATTACAGTCTACGACGTACAGGACATTCCGGACGACAGTTTGCGGTAGCTTGCCCGCATGCAATACATTACCGTGTGTGCTCACCGAATGTCGAGACACGCGCGTGAATAATCATCGAGGGACATCGCCGTATTGATTTGGGTGAAACTCTCGAGTCTGATAGCGGCTATAAATACATTTTGGGAACAATATTATTGAATATTGTAGGCATCTTTTAGGCTTTATTAGCCCGATGTAAAAGACCGCAAAATATGCTTCAGAATTAGTATTTACCCAACTTTGTGCTGTGTTTTTCCACCTGTATTATCCTTAAAATTCTGTAACCATATTTGTGTGTAACTATATAAACAATAAACAGTATAACTAAATATTGAAATAAAACAATTTTTACATGTAATAAACGATAGGCGATAGGCGTTAAGTGATAGGTGTTAAACGATAGGCGATAGGCGTTATATTTGTTAAGGTTATTAAAGCGCTCATGTGACGCCGTCACTGAGTGAGTGGGTGAGTGGGTGAGTGCAAGAGTGGGTGAGTGGGTGAGTGTAAGAGTGTGTGAGTGGGTGAGTTGGTGAGTGGGTGAGTGGGTGGGTGAGTGGGTGAGTGAGTGGGTGAGTGAGTAGGTGAGTGAGTGGGTGAGGGAGTGGGTGAGTGAGTGGGTGAGTGATTGAGTGACTTCGTTGACTCCGTTGACTCCGTTGACTCCGCCGACTCCGCCGACTCCGCCGACTCCGCCGAGTCCGCCGACTCCGCCGACTCCGCTGACTCCGCTGACTCCGTTGACTCCGTTGACTCCGTTGACTTCGTTGCGCGGTGAGGTGGACAGAGCGAGAATGAAGTTTCACTTCTTCCGCGCGGAGGGACTCCACGCTCGCACATTTTTATTTTATTTTATTATGTAATATTCAATGTGTAATATTCGCGTAAATATCAGTAATCATTATAATAAATAAATATTTAGTTCATTTACAAATATAAATAAGTAAAACACTTCCTCTAAGTTGTCGCCGCACTGGGAAAGTAATCTACAATTAAAAATTGAAATAAAATTAATTTTATGGATTATTTTAAACGAAATCAACACTCGAACAAACTCAAAAATAATTTATTTCAAATAGGCTTAACGCTAGCACTTTTGAAAGGTCATGTATTTTTTTTTTAAAAAAAAGCTACCACCGGATCACAACGCGGCCTCAACTGAGAAGATCCGGCAAGAAACTCAGCGGGCTTGTCATTTTATCACTTTTTTTTTAAACAGTGTGTCATGTTACAATGAGATTAGAGCGACAGTGTGTCTTGCCGTTCAAAAGATAAGGCCAAAGGCCACACTTGGCAGGCGGCTTGGTAAGTAAGTATATTCTTCGTCATCGTCGCCAAAACAAGTTCATGAAAATTACTTATGTTACATAGAAACAAGCGAAAACCATTGCACTTAGCGCTTCACTCAGTTATAAACCATTATAAACGTGCTATGGGGAACATCGAGATCGCATCTCAATAAAATGGGGGACGGCACTGACCTATATTTGCCCGTGAGTTGCCCTTGTGTGGGCGTAAGCTTTTAAGCGTGGGGCCATTAGAACAGCGATTTATAAACTGTATGCACCTTACATAGCACATAAGTTTTGTATTTTAAAATTAGTTTAAATTTTATACTTTTGTATAAAGGTTAGATTTGTTTCTTCGGAGTCGCTGGACGTTCGGGGTGTGGGCCCTTTGAACGTCCATTGAGTACGGCGGCGTCTCCGTGGAGGACGGCGGCGGGGTTGCGACCCCCGTCCCCGTGAGCACCGTGACTGGTTCCCGGGGGGCTACAATGCGCCCCCCAGCGGCGGGCTCAAAGGCAAGGGACTGAGGGGCCCCTGGTGCAGATCCCACCGGAGAGCCCTGGGGTTCCCCCTCTCATGTGCCGATGCGACAGCCGCGGGGGTTTTAGTGGGTAAGAATTCCACATACCCCGGTCGAGCCCCACAGCAGTGGACCATATCTCTCTTAAAACCTGACTATATTATTACGTTGTATTACAATGTGCACTGTGTTTTTGGAGTTATGTGAACTCGTTATGTACGCCGCGTTTGTCGTGGCCACACAGTGTGACCGACAAACGTGAGGGGTGAAATTTGCATGCAACGTGATTTGAATACATACAGACGGCTAATACTATAAATTCTTCCATCGCCATGGGAATTTAGATTTATTTGATTTGGTACTTTGATGGAATTTACTTTCTTCGAAGGAATGATATATTTTCGTAAAAACCTGTACACTATGATATACAATACAATACAAATACACTTTATTGCACACCATAACAAAATAAAAATACATTTAAACTTAGATTACTACATCTTAGTGTTACAATTTTAGGCGGTCTTATCGCTAAAGCGATCTCTTCCAGACAACCTGGGGCGAAAGAGACATTAATGGAGGGCAGGTGCTTAATAATAATATAGACAAATATAACATAAATATAATATATATATAATAAATACATATTACAACAGAAGTAAAGGATGGTAGACATAACAAGTACATGAATAGGTATATAGAAAAAATGGCTTATTGAAGAGATAGATAGTAAGAAGCAACTTGAGTTTTAAAGGAATCTAAGCTCTGAGCTCGTCTTATATGTAGCGGTAAGGAGTTCCATAGACGGACAGCTTGCACCGTAAAGGACCGTGTATAAGCATGAGACGTATGAGCAAAGACAAAGATGTGCTATGTACAAAGACTCAATTCGACAGATGGGCGAAGAGTGTGATGATTAGAAGTGTGAAATTTGAAACGCTCTTTTAAATAGAGGGGTGCCCTAGGGTTATAAAGAGTAGAGTAAAGAAGAGAAAGGATATGAGTATTCCGGCATATATACATATACATATATCTCTTTACAGAACCATATTTTTTTGAAGACAATTTAAAAGAAGACGAGCATAAAAAGTGAAAATATGTTTTGCGACGTCCGCGAAAGCTTGAAGTGTCATGAAGTGCCCTTTAGCTACGAGTATGTTAGCTTGCAGAAGGTCAAGTTAGTGGCCATGAAGGGAAGGACTCTTGAACATTAATGCCAAGAGATCACTGTCTGGAACTTCTGTGTTCTGCAAATAAGCAGCAGTAGCATTGCTATGTTCCGGTGTGAATGGCACTGTAGCTAGTTAAATTAATAGACACAAGAGACTTAATAACTAATGTCTCGTGTGACGAGCGGTAGTGCAATGCAGCTGTCTATAGGCAGGCGGGTCGCTTACCACCAGGCGAACGACTTGCTTGTCTTGGGACTAGGTTGAATTGAAAAAACACCACCTCTAAAGTACCATTTTTGCCCGAATGTCCCAGGCGGAGCGTTATGTTTTTCGAGTATATGTATGTAAGTATGTATGAGGTAAATATGTAAGTATGTATGTATTTATGTCTATTTCTTTGGCACGGACTACAGCCTAAGCGTCTTGATGGACAGTGCCTTATAAAATGTCGTTAGATTCGTCTTAGTTGTGGAAGTGACTTATGATATATTTTTTTTATATGTTTAATGGTATAAAATGAAAGGTCTTAAAAAGAGACGAGTTGAAATACGTATACGTATTATGTATGTATAATGTAATTTAGGACCATTTTGTTTGTTCGCAATCGGGCTTTATAAGCTTTTAAAGTTTATACATGTTACTACCACGACACGACTATGTAGAGACGTCATTTTCTATCGTAAAAAATAAGATTACAATATTACTTATAACCCTGGTCCTGCGATGTTTTGTAGGGAAGTAGTGTCTATTTTCTCTTTTGAGCAGATAAATTATATGAAAATCAACAAAACAGTGCTTTTTAATGACGTCAGCACGACGACGTCAGAAAATTCGTGACGTATTTCGTGCTAATCTATCCATCAGCCGTTTTCATTTAATTAAAATCTGTTTTATCATGATTAGGCAGACTACACATGAACGGATAGTCGTCAACTTTTAGTTAAACCACCACCGCTTAACTTTACAGATTGTGTGTATTTATAAGCTTCAATAGGCATGATGACTAATTTTGAGAAAATGCTCTATAATGTATTTACGGGTCTACTATTGCTGAAAATAATAATATTTTTGTATTAAATTTTCAATTAACAGCAATATTTTCAATTTTTAAAATAGAGTTTTAATTTCATTCGAAAACGATGGCCGGTGCATGGCGCCATTTTGTGACGTCACTAAGGTGTAAATAAACATCTGTCTAGGTATAAAAGTGAATCATTGTATGACAGAAAATGTTGAGATGACAGTTTGACAGTTGTTTATTTACACAGGATTGACGTCATTCACTCTGTTCATCGTTTATTACAAAATGGCGATTAGCTGTATTTGAGTAATTTATTTGCTTAAATATCACGAAAATCTCTCTTTTATTATGAAAATGAGATGCATTTCTGGAATCAGTGCAATATGTTCTAATATTTAAAACCACAGATTTATTGGTATTGTGTTGCAGTCATCATGCCTATTGTTCTGTTTATTCAAACGCAGTTACTTCAGGAATGATACGAACTAAAACAGTAGTTTTCAAGAGACTGGAGCTCCACTCTTTGAGGAATCTAATTCTTCTTTTGAACCTTTACGATTTTCAGTTACCCGGGGGGTGCCGGGTTAGAATTGCATCCCTCCATCTCCTCTCGTTGGGTGTCGTAAGAGGCGACTAAGCGAGAACAGGAAGACGGGCAGCAGCGTCTTTCTTTTGGATTTATCTTCCACCTATACTGCGGTCCCCAAGCCGCCTGCCAAGCGTGGGGATTATGGCGCACCTTCCCTTGTAAGGGGAGGCCTTTGTTCCGCAGTGGACATCTTTCGACTGCTGATGATGACGACTTAATAAGAATTATCTATACTTATAATAAAACTGTAACAGGTCCAATTCTGTACATTGAAGATATTTTGAAAATTATATTTGGAGGGCATTCTATAACCGATACTGAGGCCGAAAATGTATTTTTTTTAATTTTTGTCTATCTGTCTGTCTGTCTGTCTGTATCACGGCTGCGCATCACGCCGAAACTACTGAATGGATTCAAATGAAACTTGGCATGATTTGATATCTTACTACGAGGTTGGGCATAGGATACTTTTTATCCCGTAATCTAGCACGGTTCTTTTGGGAGAGGGGATTAAAGTCAAAATGGGTACTTGGTTATACGTTTGGTCAGATTTTATAAATTTTTCTTCATAATTATAATAAATATTAGTAAGGGAACACTCATAGAGAGCTGTTATCAAGGTTTTGTAATCGATCGGGTTAAGCAACGTTAGGTAAGGTCATTAAATAGATGGGTGACCGTTTACCACCATTTGAACTAAACGGGTCCGTGCTTCGGAGAGCAAGTAAAAAGTGGGTCCCAGTTTTTAACCGACTATAAAAAGGAGGTTAAGTATTCGATGCGAATGTCTGTTATTAAAGGTTTAGTTAACGTAAAAATAGCGCATGCGGAGCAGCGTGGGTCAGCTAGTTCCTAATAATTCTATCTAAGATTATTGTTCAGTGTCGTTTGTTCAGTTTAGATACACTAGTGCTCAAGTACTGTAGCATTACGTACTGTTACTTCTGGACAGCAGCTGCTGATTGCTTAAATTAAACCCCCTTGCTATTATTCAGATTCTGTTAAAGTACGCAAAGTGAGAGACATTTCCGGTAGATCACCTTTAGAACGGTAATTGCTTGCACGAGCCGACCTAAAATACGTGTAGGCTTGGTAAGCGAAAGTAAAGTCGTTCAAATGATTTTGTTTTTTAAAAACTCGTCAAGCGTTCGTGACCGTGACAGTACTTCTGATGTGGTAGGTATATATGTACTTCAGTGCTATAGACCCAAAAAAGAATGGCGAAATAGCTTGATGAATGAATCAAGGAGTAAAAGTTTACGATAGTTGAAAATGGTCTAGCAGTCGTTCATGTAGCCACCCTAACACCGGAGTAGATAACATTTTCAGCTGAAATAAGTGATAATGTTTGTTTGAGTAACACGAATGGCCGCTTCCCAAACTTGGTGATTCAAGTTAATCTAAAGATTTTATCACTCAGGACGAGATTAACGAACCGTTCTTATCCTTTTTGAAGTTATTTATAGATTATCACGTATCTTAAAATGGATTGAGGTCATCAGCCAGAACATAGGCTTCCCCCTTTTGGGGTGTTTGCCGTAATCCCTATTCTTGGCTGTAGTTGGCAGCCGTCTTAGGGATCTTAGTATCCGCGGAGATGGATACTAAACAGACGTTGCTGACCGTCTTCTGGTTATGTTTTAGTCGCCTCCTAAGATACACAAAGGGATTAAATAGGAGGGTGCTATTCCTGTCCGGAAACCTCACGTATCATCCCAGGGATTGGGGTCATCCTAAAAGTATTGGAAAAGTTTAAAAGGATCCATTTTTCTTCTTGAATCTTCTTCGTGACTGGAAATTGCGCTTTCTTTTTTGTACCTTCCACCTACCACGGACTTAAACACCCGCCTTTATACTCTCATAGACGAGGTAGGTTACCGAGAGAAAGTCCGCTGGTAGGACTCTAAAACCCACTGTGGACAAGATGAGAACCACAGTGGGTTTTAGATAGTAGGAGTCGGATATATCCCACACTCTAGTAGATTTCCGTGGATACACTATCCCAGTCCAATGTCTTTGGTGTGTTTACCCTTTCCAAAAATAGGATGTGAATGTATCTACCAATAACATTCCCCGTAGGATATCCGGGTAAGGATAGTAAATATCCCGTTGGATGTCGTAAAAGGCGACTAAGGTAAAAAAAGTAGACCAGCTGCAGAGTCTTTCTATTAGATTACCAATACTGCAATAACCAAGACACTTGACCATATCGTGGACATTGAAATCAAACTACTTTTACGGATTTTATCGCGGTTTATTTATTGATTTTACTATCCCGACGTTTCGAATGCTTTGCAGCACCCATGGTCACGGGAGGACTGAGATGTTGAACGTCCTTATGTCACAATTATGCCGGTGTACCCTCAGGTCTTCTTAGTACTAAGGGAGGCCTTTAATCAGCCGTGGACGTATTTCGGCTGATGATGATGATGTACCAATAAAGCAGTCTTTTGGAAATATCACTGACTATTAATTACATATTTACCTCTCCCTCTTTCAAAGTAATTTATACTTTGATCTAGCTAGTGTTGATTTTTTGTTTGAACTGATTTACTTTATTTGTTTTAGATCGTGAGTGTCCTGAATTGGAACAGCCCGAGATTGGAAAAGTTACAGTTGAAGGAAAACTGTTCGGCCAAAAGTGAGTATACACTCTAGCGGACTAACGGGGGGGCGGAGGGGGCGGTCCGCCCCGGGCCTCGGGTTCAGGGGGGCCTCCAATCTCCAAAACTTATTTTTAATCATTGAGGTATTTCAGTACCTACTACGTATTAGAGAGTACATCATACCTAGATTATTTTATAGTTCCGGCACTCAAACACTAATAGTCTTTGACAATTGCATTTAGATTGATATGAGACAACTAAGTTTGTGCGTCCGAAGTCGAAACTCATAAAGTTTGGTTGTAATAATCTAGCCGATAGGGACCCTTAATCTCAAAGACGGCCATAATGTTATGTGTTGTAAGTATTAGGCAGTTTGGAGTTGGGGGCCTCATGATGCACGTAACCAAACTACACACCCTGCAATGTATCTGTAGTACGTACCTATCGTCTATCCAGCAGGAAATTTTCACAAAATGTAGTGTACCTACATTTTGTGTAAATAGTAGAATGATAAGACAATAAATCAATTAGTGATTTGTAAAAGAAGTATAATATATACAAAATTTACAAATTTATTTAATATAGAGTGCACACGGACGCACACGAGGCGTCCTTAAGACTGAGTATACCGAGTCACATTTCTATTGGGCCCAAGGCGATGCAAGTTGCACCACCGCCTCGACACGTCGTTTTGGTTTCCTTCTGGACATAACTGTCTTACAGAAGGACCCTCCACATGGATTCCTCTGCCAATATAGTAGATACTGCTGCTGACAGAGCTTGGTCTGGTTGTGTCCAATCTGGCTGACATGGCTCCACCGCTCAAGTTACACCACAATGATGGCAAGTCGTTGTCACCCCTCACCCTATCTCACTCAGATAATCACTGAAACACCCATACCCAGATTATACAAGTGAGTCTACAGGTTGTTGCTCAGGTTTCTGTCACAACCAGGCTTGGAAGACTAGCAGGACAACACTGACAACTCCCTTTGCTCGCGTATGCTCATCAGAAGGCCATGAGCGTAATTGTTCAAGTGCGTGCCTTATCCACCTCCGACTGGAGTTATTTGACCCTGAAAGCGCGCCAGGACTGTTTCGCCTCATACAGAACATTGCCCCACCCTTATAACGACCCGGTCGGCCATCTTGCGCTGCAGGCTCAGGGTCTTTTTAGACGGAACAAGGTTTGCCTCAAGGTTGCATATTATCACTACAGCTCTTGAATATAATAATTGGTGTATACATATAATGCGTACAGTTTTAGAGGACTAGGAAGTAGTGCTGATTGGTGAGACCCAATTGAACGATCCTCGCTTCGCAGATGACACCTAAATTATAGGATCTTCGAAAAAAGAACTGGCCGAAAAAGTTGATGATTGATGTAATAATTTTGAAGAAACGCCCAATAAAAATCTAATTAATGCGTACTCTGCTCTTTCGATCTTTCTATATGCCTCTGAAACCTGGACATTCAAGCGTTCTTCGAAGAATGGATGCATTGAAGGCCGCGTTACGATCCGGTGGTAGTTGTAAAAAATGACAATATGTAAGAGCCCCCGTGAGGCCTATGCATAATAAAGAATTTTGAATTTGAATTGGAAATGTGGTGTAGGCGCAGAATTCTAGGCATATAGTCGACCGAGTGTCGCACTAATGCATCTATTCTTGAATAGCTTAAAATCAAGCAGTGACTTCTCACCGCCTACATCTATCGCTATTCGGCCCATATGACCAGAAGGTGCCATAGGTTAGTAGACGGTCATGTCTGCGTTAAACGCGTCGTCAACAACAAGAAAAAACCGAACTACCTAAAGAGGCTTATCGTGATATGCCTAATGGATGTCAAGAGAAGCAGAGTTCGTATGTCGATGCGATGAGCGGACAGTTTGAAAGCGGTTATGAGAGCGATGCTACGGGAAAGCATCCTACTTTAGGGATGCGTCGGCGGCGGTGTTAAAGGGAGGATCCTTCGACCGAGCGAGGTGTGATGCTTGGCCAGGGCCGAAGCCCCTTGCAGTTGTTGTCGGGATGTTGTATATATTCTTCAAGTTAGAGAAACTTCGCTTGCACGATTCAGAAATCTATGGTGCCATCTGTCTTGTAGTTTGTGGTACTTCTCTTCATCGCAACGCTACCACATGTGGCGTCATCTTGTGTCGAGTCGCAGCACTACATAGAGCTCGAAATCAAACAGCATAGAGACGAGTGGTGGCAAAAGTCTGCAAAAATATTGTCTGTTGACATTTATAACGTTTCTATCCTGTAAAGCATTTATGTCACTAGCAAAACTAAGACGAATCCAACGACATATCACAAGTCAAAATCCATTGAGCCGTTCAGGCTGTAGGCCGTGCCAAAGAAATAGACAAACATACATACCCTCAAAAAACATAGCCCTCTTTCTGGGGTAGTCCGGAAAAAATACATCACTTTGTGACCGGGGGCCTCATTACTTCTTGCCGCCCCGGGCCTCCGACAGGCTTAGTCCGCCACTGAGTATACATAATTTTTTTTAAGAGGGAGATGATGATCATGAGAGATGAGTCTATACCACCACACGCCCAAGCTGGTCAATACAAGAAGCTTGTTATAACAAAATTTAAAATTGATGATAGTAATGTATAATGTTACATAACCATTACATTTTTCATTTTTCATTTTATAAATTGCTTCACTAAATGGTTGCTAAATTACATATGTATTAATTTATTATTATTTATTTACTAACTAATTTAGGCCGCTTGTCATTAATTTAATACAACTCACTCTTGTTAAAGTTGACTACATTTGTAAAAGTAAAACCAGCGTTATTTATTAAGTATTTAAAATTAATTTGAATTTCATCTTTCTGTTTTCATATCACTAAAACGAATAATCCATTGTGTGACGTGTTAATTAAGTACGTAAATATATTAAATAGTTAGAGCTTGTATACAGCATATCAATATCATATACTCACTTATGTAAAAAAGTCTTCCTCAACAATTATTTTTTGTAGTAATTTGCGGTTAACGGTGTTGGTTACTTACTAATAAAATAGAAATATTTTTTTTTATGTTATAGCCTAGTTTGTAACTGTTTGTTGACCCTAATAAATAAAATAAAATAAATAAATAATGTCGGTCGGTTTGTAAAACCAATGTATCTTTTGTCCAGGGCGAGATACTCTTGTCCCCATGGGTACCACGTGGTAGGGTTGGAGGTGAGGAACTGTCAGGCTGATGGCAATTGGGCTGGTCAACCGCCTGCTTGCAAGGAAAACAGTAAGTATAAAAGAATTTTGAACTGAATACAGGTTAACCTCTTTTGTAAGGCGTAAACCTCTTTTGTAATGCGTAAACCTTTTTGTTCTTATTTTTCTATAAATTTTACATACTTAAAGATTGCTGAAAAATAAAGTGGTTTAACCAGTGTGTGTTGCCAGTGATGGCATATGGTACTGAGACGTGGTCTTGAACAGCTGGCCTTTTGGAGAAGCTCAGAGTCACACAACGAGCTATGGAGAGAGCTATGCTCGGAGTTTCTTTGCGCAACAGAATCCGAAATGAGGAGATTCGCCGAAGAACCAAGGTCACCCCGACATAGCTCGTAGAATATGCAAGTTGAAGTGGCAGTGGGCAGGCCACATCGCTCGAAGAACCGATAACCGTTGGGGAAGGAAGGTTCTCGAGTGGTGACCACGAACAGGAAGACGCAGCGTAGGCTGGCCTCCCGCGAGGTGCACAGACGATATTGTTCGCGTCGCAGGCAATCGGTGGATGCAAATGGCAAATTGTCGTTCATTGTGGCGGTCTAAGAGGGAGGCCTTTGTTCAGCAGTGGACGTCTTCCGGCTGGTGATGATGATGAACGTAAAGCTTATTACAAATGTATTACGCCTTTCAGTATATTGCCTTCAGCCGCCAACCATAGAGCACGCCCGTCACTCCGCTCTCCCTGAACAAGCCACCTTCGACCTGGACGCCACCGTGCAGTACAACTGCCACACTGGCTACGTCACCAACGGGTTCCCGAGAGCCAAGTGCTTGGCTATAGACGGGCAGGCCTCGTGGTACGGTCCGGACATCAGCTGCGAACGTACGTTATTCAGCAAGTTCTCGTAGTGGGGTTGGTGACTGGGAAAAAATAATAATTCTAATTGATTATCGATAAAATCTTTTTAAAAAAAATCGAACCGACTTCAATATCACTGAAAAGTATAAAATAATTTAAATATTATTGAAGTTGGTGCCAAATATACACAGCCGGTAAGCTAACACCAACTTCAATAACATTTAAATTATTTTATACTTTTCAGTGATATTGAAGTCGGTTCGATTTTTTTTAAAAAGATTTTATTTTAAACTTTTTAGTAATATTTTCATATATAAAGATTGAACCATCGAAAACCGTAAAATTATCTAGGTAGGTTATGACCTACCTAGATAATTTTACGGTTTTCGATATTACGGTATAGCATACTATATGATCACATTATCGTCTACATAGTTTTACATAATTCATGTTTCTTCAGAAAAAAATATCCGGTCGTAATGAAATTTGCATGGAAACATCATAGTAGTTTACTCTCTCGAATAAAAAAAGAATCATCGAAATCGGTTCATAATTGTCAGAGCAATGTAATGGAGAACATCAGTTTTATGGTTTTTTCCAGATAAATTCCTCCACATTGTTCATGGTCCTCCAGGAAGTTCTTATCCGGTTGTAATAAAATTCATACAGATTCAATACAGTGGTTTCTTCTTTCGAATAAAAAAAGAATCATTGAAATTGGTAAATATTTGCCAGAGTTATGACCATTTTTGTCCTTAAAAAGCGACATAAAGTCGTCGATATAGGCTTTCTTGCAACTCTCAGTGCGCAGTCACCATTCTTGTTTTTCAGGAACTACTTATTACTATGCAATAATTTTTTTATGGGACCCAATCAATGGATTGAAAAAGGGATGGAAGAAAGATTTTTTCAAATCGGTTCATAATTGCCGGAGTTATGCGCGAACATACATAAAAAAAATATATATATATATATATACAGACGAATTGAGAACCTCCTCCTTTTTTGAAGTCGGTTAAAAAATATTGGACACGTATTTTTTTATTTAACAATACAATTAAATATGCCAAAGATATAGAGCGTCTAAGTTCGGGAGTGGGGGCTTGTGACGTCACGGCTCAGTAAAAATTGTATACAGGCGTGACTTTCGTAATTTTTTTGTTTAATTGATAAAAGAAAAAATACGTGTCCAATATTTTTTGATAATCTAAATGACGGACTACATAGATTTTTTAGTCACCTAGTGACGTAGCCTAATACTGGCTGGCAGTCTGGTGGTCCCATCTCCTCCCGTTGGGTGTTCGTAAGAGGCGACTAAGGGAAAACAAGAAGATGGGTAGCAGCGTCTTTCTATTGGATTACCTACCACCTATACTGTGATCCCCAAGTAGCCTGCCAAGCCATGTTTGGCCTTTGTTCAGCAGTGGACGTCTACTTTAGTAACAGATATCTGCCGCCAAGCAGCAGTGTGTAAACATTGCTGTGTTCCGGCGTGAAGGGCACTGTAGCGGGTGAAATTACCGGACACAAGAGATTTAATGAGATGACTTATATCCTGGGTTACGAGCGGCAATGTAGTTTAGCTGCCTGTATGCCATCGCTTACCATCAGGCGAATTTCTTGCGTATACTTCTTGATTGTAAAATATATTGAAGTTGGTGCTAAACACAGCGTCATAGCGTGTTAACTAACATCAGCCCCGACTGGCAACGACTTCAATATATTTTCGTTATTAAATGATTTTTAGATCATTTTCTTTCGTCTGTTTTTATTTTTCTAAATATATATTTTTACGTTTACTTAAGTACCGTTTAAGGTAACGGCGAAACATGGTCCTTCGAGTCGGATCATGATCGGTTCGTAACTTATACATAGAGTCTGTTGGTGAATCATTATCCTATCCCATACTTTAGGTTTGCTCTAAGTGACGAGGTAATGATTCTAAGGACAATGAGTCCTGCTAAGTTTCTTGCCGGATCTTCTCAGTGGAGGCCGCGTTACGATCCGGTGGTAGTTGTAAAAAAATGACAATATCCTTTAGATTTTCTTGCTTAAGCGTCATACTTGTAACTTGAGAGATGACGCGTCGATGATTAAAATGTGTTTTTTTTCTGCAGCTCGCTCATGTGGTGAACCAGGCGATGTTCCCCACGGATGGGTGACCGCCGACTGCCACACCTTCGGTTGTCGCGCAGTAGTACAATGTGGGCAAGGCTTCGAGTTGGTGGGGAAAGCTGAACGGTATTGCCAAGCCGACGGCGCATGGACACCAAAAGAACTACCCACCTGTGTCCGTAAGTACATTGGAGTATATATTTTTGTGTTGTTTTGATGATGGATCCAAGTTATACCCGTATTTGCTTAAATAAAGACGAGAATCCGTGATAATAGGACACTGCCCTCAAACCTTCCAATACGCTTAAAAACGGTGCCCAGAAATAAATGGAATATACCTAGTCTTAGGTACCATAAATACTGAAACATAGAAAAAAAAATCTATTGCAAATAACATTTATTACTTTTACAGTGTGTTATTTAATGCATAAATATACAACAATTTAAAATATAAAAACCTTATTCGAAGTGGTCTCCATTGGCTGCAATACAGTCCTTTAAACGTTGAGGCCAGTTATCAATAGAAGCACGCACTCTTTTCATCGGAAAATTCTTCACTGCCAATCGTACGGATTGTTTTAAGGACTCCATTATGTTTATTGAGAAAACGTAAATTGTAGAATTTGTGTTCGCGCTCGTTACCACCAATATGGTAGCCGCGAACCAAACTCCAAGAGAGGGTTTGGACACATCATCAAAAAATGTTTTCTTTTTAAATCTACCGCGTGTGGCCTTGCTTCGTGACAATGTAGTTGCCGGCCTCGGTGTTGTCCCCTCATCAGGAATGCTGCATGTTGGTGCCGGTTCGATTCTGACTGTTTCAATTTTACTACGATTCGCTGTTGGATGAAATGTGGATCGATACGACGTTAATGATTTATTGTCATTTCATTTTCAAACTTGACAAACAACCAAACAAACGAAAATCACGAACGGTTAACCCATGGTTAACCCGAAGTGTGAGTAAAATAGGTAGGTTTATAGTTTTAGAGACCCTCCAGGTTTGCAGTTGTTTTCTCTGGGTGGTAGGTTCCGTGTGCATGGAACCCTCCAGGTAGGTACCGTAGTGCCAAACATTCCACCGCCAAGCAGCAGTGTGTAAACATTACTATGTTCCGATGTGATGGGCACTGTAGCTGGTGAAATCACTGGACACAATACTTAATAACTGATGTTTTAAGGGTTGTCAACGCGCTAGTAATTCTTCTGGTATGGCTAGCGTCTATAGGCTGCGTGACTGGTGGTTAACATCAGGCGGCCACATGCTTGATTGCCACCTTGGTAGTATTAATATAAAAAAAAAGATATCTGTAGGAAGGGCACTGTAACTGGAGATGTTTCGGACAATATAGCAAGGTTAAAAGAATTGACAAATGTTCAGGAGATCATCAGTAGCGCAATGCAACTATTCATGGTCAGGCTTATCCCTTACCATCAGGCGATAGACACGGAAACAAAAACATGTATTCAACTTAAATCAACCAAAAATCAGTCATTCATAAGCGAAATAATGACATGAAATGACAATTTATCATTAATTCCGAATGTAACGTTTCATCCAAACATGAATCTTGTTCGCATGACGCTTAAAGTTTTTATTATCATGGCTGTTATAGAGCAATACCATTGTCATGATGCAAATAATAATTTATTAAATAAAGGAAATCCCACTTTTACGATCGTTTTAACTGATATCGCCGACGCGATGACACACGCTTAAATGTTATAGGATCTTTCACAGTAGATACTTATTTATCTGGTCTTGAGTTAAGCAGTTAACAGCCGCAGTAATCGCAAGTTTAACTGCTGATCGTGATGTCTCGAGTTGAATTCCCTGGGCATGTTCTTTAGATTCACAGCAAAAGTACTTTTTAGACCTATTGTTTTGAAAAAATCTATAATACAAATTGGGTTACCTCAATATACTTACTATTTCGACATTCTAGCTCAAATTATTATTTATTTCTATAAGTAATACTTGGATTGAAGCTATAGCTATATTAATTTTATGGTCTGCAAAATCCACGAGATCACCATAATTTGACTCAAAATCGAGATCAGCACAAGATGGCAACAATTTTAACGGCTGGACGCTTTTATGTTATTGAGATAAAGATTTTAATGGAATCGTTGTCACTAAGTGGAGACGATCAAACATTTTTGAAACAATGTTAATAATTTCTAAAATCAATGGTATAAAAGTGTTTCACGGCGATTTAACTTTATAAATGATCAAAGAAAAGATTTGTACAGTTACAATTTTATGTTCTTTTTTACTTCGAACGTCCTCCGAAAGTGGGAATTCCTCCAGATAACTAGCAGAAGAGTTTAATTTTATGTTTTTTCTCCTTTCAATGCTGCTTAGAAGGAGACACTGGGGCAGTCTGAGCATCTTTAAGTAGTGCGTTAACTAAAACAATATTAAAATAGATAAAAGTTGTCGCCTTTCAAATTCTATGACGCTATTGTCTCAGTAACTTAGAAAGTTGATTGACCATATAACAAGTCATAAAGCCTATCTATACAGCTGTACGTAGATTATAATGATGTTAGTAGTTTTATCTTGATGTTTATTGTAAATTTCTATCTTGTGAACTGTAGTAGTTGAATAAATGTACTAAAATGAAGGCTGGTTTCATTTTTGCATGGATTTTGTTCAGGAGGCGATTTATGCTAATCTAACTTATTGGACGATTTATTGTCTGACCTGGTGCTAATTAAACAACATGGTGCAAAAACATTAAAGGAAGCCTAAAAAATAACTAAAATTTTACTACGTTTAATTATTAATTTTAATCACCTACTGAACACACTTATCATTACTGCATGAATTTATCATGTCCTTACTTACATATTTTTCTGATAATAACGCCATCTGTGTTTCATTGAATGAGTGACGGTAGCGACACGTGTCGCCATCTAGTGGTAACGCAGGTGCAGTGCCCACCACCGGAAGCACCCCGCCATGGAAAAGCGGTATACACATCATGCGCATACAATTCTGTGGTGTCCTACGAATGCAAGTATGGATACCGGCTTGTTGGAGACGCGACGAGACGATGTGGTGCCGATAAAAAATGGTCTGGCACTCAGCCTGTTTGTAAAGGTGAGGAATATTTAACTCTATCATTGAAATTAAACTACTTTTACGGATTTTATCGCGGTTTATTTATTGATTTTACTCTATCATAACTCTAACATCTCTAACTCTATCATCTTAAAAACAGTGCTAGATTGGCTAGGAGCATGACGGGAACTGTAAAAATTAAGAATGTGAAGGTAGTTTATATATCACATAACATTCCGGCAAATTAGCTTCTCCGGGACTCGCTGATAGTCAAAACTCAGTATTTTTACTGGCCACTACTATAGATCCTGGTGTTCCAATAATCACAGTATCTTTTCCAAAACCAGTAATTGTGCTTCCTATTCTTCCAGAAATCAATTGCGGTCATCCAGGACAGCTCTGGAATGGCTGGTTGGAAAATATATCCTCTGGCACTGGATTAGGTGCTTCCATCATATTCCGCTGTCAAGATGGCATGAAGATGGAAGGCAACGGCTCAGCGATATGCCAAAGCGATGGCACTTGGAGTCACCCATTACCAATGTGTTTAGGTTGGTCTAAT
The DNA here is from genome assembly GCA_911728495.1 of Furcula furcula. Lineage (NCBI taxonomy): Eukaryota > Metazoa > Arthropoda > Insecta > Lepidoptera > Notodontidae > Furcula > Furcula furcula. Next base: position 2,339,901 of record OU452264.1, on the reverse strand, counting down.
GTCTTTCTGGAAGTTTATTTTGTGTGTTAATCAGAATACCAGAATACCAGATTCGAGAAAATCGAGTTCGAGTTTCGAGATTTTTAGTAGGGATAGAATTCGAACTGCAGATTCGGTATCGACACTATCTTGATGGAAGTGAGAATTGCCCCCTTATCTGAAAAATCTGCATACCAAAGGCAGCAATGTAGCAAGTCATAACCACCATCGCGTTGCATGCACATACAAAATGAAGCTGTTGTGATGCTTAACTGTGCCATGCCTTCGCAAAACAGCTAAGCCCTATATATTTATCTACGGCAAAAATAGGCTTTGGTTGCGCGGAGTAAGTAGTTTAATTTCGCATTATTCATTTGTATCAGAACAAAGTTATGTTTTACGAACGGACTAAACTTATGTTTTTTTTTTGGTCCTCCAAAGCCGGGTACAAATTAGTTATTATTGATTCGCGTATTGTAACATAAAATTTGCAATATCATCATTCGTTTTGTCGTTCGCTTCGCTCAGTAACTACAACTAGGTACCTGCTTCGTTAAATAATCGTTCGCATCTATAATTATTGTACTATCCATAGATAATTACATTATTTCGTTGTCGATATTTATACTTAGGTTCTTTATACTTAGGTTCTTTATACTTAGGTAAATGCGTTGTGAATCTAGGCTGCATTTTATATTCATATGAAACAGATCACGCGTTACTTTACGCTTAGATAAGAAACACCGGTTCAGTTGAAGGCGAGCTCTCATCGAAATGGTGTTTACTTGGTTTTGTTAGTTTTTATACCACCGGACCAGACAAACTGGGAGACAAGCTGTATGTTAGCTAATCTAAACAGCTTCCAAATTCTATCACGCGTCATCGCAAGTCTAAACGGAATACTTTACTCTTTCATGACTTGGTAGACAAAAAGGCCAATTTCATAGATCGTTTACTATATTTAAAACATTCAGAGAAGTTGTAGGGTAGGCAAAGTCTTTTTGCCTTTACAGCTGCACGCAACTGCAAAATTCATATACCAGGTCTACCAGGTATCAGGTACGTACGTTAACTCTCCAACAATTGGTACAACTTTTCCAGTTTAAAATCTTTTTGCCGTTACTCGATTCCAGCTCCATGCGTGGTACCCCACGTGTCCCAGGGTCGGATAGTCCTGGTGGACAATAGGACTGGCGACAACAGTTCTCACGAGACCAACACGCAGATCGTCGGCAGCTCATCTATGGTGCAGCATGGTACGTGCTAAGGCTAAGGCTTCAGTATTGAAGCCTTTTTGTCCCAGGACATTACTATTGTTAATAGTTAAGGTGTATTCAACAGAAGCATGTTGTTTCAGGTGAAATAATTTTGGTTGACTGTGAAAAGAACTACGAGTTTCCGTCGAACAACGCAGCAGTGACGTGCAACAACGGGACATGGACGCAAATACCAAGATGTCAGCCGGCTAGGTCAGAATATTATTTATAACTTAGTAATTTACTAACCAAGCTACTTGGTCTGCACTGCACTAGAATGCACAATATAATACTACAAAGTTGAAAAGTTGCCTTCTTTAAGTTCAGCTGTCTTACGGACACATCCCCCCCCCCCCCCTTTAAAGAGGAGAGGCCTCTGTTCAGCTGTGGACGTGTTCCGACACCTCCCCTACCGTTAAGGGGGAGGCCTCTGCCCAGCAGTGCATGTCTTCCGACCCCCTTTTAGGGGGCCTTTATTCAGCAGTGGTCGTCTGCCGGCTGATGATGATTAATGTCTTCCAACCCTCAGATGCAAGAAACTGCCAAAGTACCCCCGCAACGGCATGGTGATAGCCCCGAAGACCGAGCACGGCATGAAGGCCCGGTTCCGCTGCAAGGACGGCTACGAGCTGAAGGGGAACCCCATAGTCGTCTGCTCCTTCGGTGTGTGGAGTGGGGAAATGCCTAAATGTGAAGAAGGTTCGTTTAAGTTATACAGGGTCCTTGGGCGTCGCTGGTCATTCGTGGTGCGGGCCTTAGGACGTCCATTGAGTTCGGCGACGACTCCGAGGAGGACAGCGGTGGGGTTGGATTAAAATAAAAACATATATAATACTCGTATAAATTCATAATAACGAAAAAATCAATTTATTTAAGCGACAGCCCAAGCCGAGGCCGTGCCTCCCTGAGGTGCCCTTGTGCTCGTCGCTACTTCTGCCGTAAAGGCTAGAGCGCTTCAAGCGCTCGCCTCCTATTGTCCGGTGAAGCTGCAATGGCCATCTGCGGCTAACAGCGTCTATCATTCCCAAAAAAAAAAAAAAACCAATTTATTATTATTAATTTCGGAGCCGCAGACCCAATAATATGAACGAAAGTATCATTCAATTTCATACTTTTAATAAAAAAAAAGACTGCTGCAGATATATACCCCCAACAAAGACTTGAAGGGTTATCCATTATTTACCGAGCACCTGATTACAAAATGATTTCTTATGCAGTCATTTATTTTTTGTCGTATGCTATTGTCTAAGCAACACAACCATGAGCTCGACGCTGCGGGCAGCGGCGAATTTCGTTTTCGTATTCAACTTTGCTTACGTAGCACCAAGCACTATCACCACGAGAATTCATGGTTTTCAGAGGAACTAAATAATTTGTACGAGCCAATAATGTTGATACATACAGCAAATTAATAAATAACCTACTTTATATAAAGGAGTCGTGCTAAAACCTCCGTCACGCGCTAATGTGTCCACAACTCTATAAAAACATTACGTAAGGTGCGACTCAGACTAATATAGCCGTAGACAACTATAAATGAATACGTTTATACTCTAATCAGTGGTTTTGGTGTGAACCACAACTACCGGGATACCGTCAACGACGAGATATCTCTATCATCGCGTGGTCCTTCGAGCCGGAAATTTGAATCAGTGACCTATGGATGATGTACGAGACAATAATGCTCTTACATAATTGAACAGTCAGTTTAACGTTGAGCCGAAATACAATAGTGAATATGGATTTTAACAGCGTTAAGCTCAACATCGTATTTAAGGATGGCTCAACGTCGAGCTCGCCGCACAGCCACGAAGTTTACGTTAGAGAATGCTGCCCTTAGGCCTCCAGCTTGGCTTAACGACTGCTGTCTAGAGGACATCAACCGGGACCGACATATTACCTGCCCTCCAAAGCACGGAGACGCTCAGTTTAAATTTCACAATCTAAGGACAGACCTTGTTTGACGTTGCTTACCCAACTGATCGTTCATCAAACAATGATTACAGCTGGCTCATAAGCACCTCAATAAATACTTCATACTTATTTCGTAATTAAAATATGATTGTGATTTGCAACCATTTTTTTTTTCAGTATTCTGCCCGTTCCCTGGATATGTTGAAAACGGGAAAGTGCTGCTTGTAGGCAACATGGGTCTTTACGATTATCGACCTTATGTCAAGAAGGTAACTAATCACAAATTACTTTGGCAGTATATTTTAAAGATTTTATTAAATCAAGTCAATAAAGGTAGGATAATATTTGATCTTAAAGTTACTAGAATACTGTTACAAGATGGATAACCCTTAAGCAAGGTATTGCGTCCAGATAGGCACCATAGAATCGTCAAATATTCTGCCGTAAAGCCGTATTATGTTTACTAAAGTACGGCCAATTTAATAGATTACGTTTGACACTTCATCAAAATTTAACAACGTAACCTTGTAACTGCGGAAATCATCATCATCATCACCAGCCGGAAGACGTCCACCGCTGAACATAGGCCTCCCCCTTAGAACGCCACAATGACCGACAATTGGCTATTTGCATCCACCGGTTACCTGCGACGCGCACAATGTCGTCTGTCCACCTAGTGGGAGGCCTACCTACGCTGCGTCTTCCAGTTTGTGGTCGCCACTCGAGAACCTTTCTTCCCCAACGGTTATCGGTTCGCCGAGCGATGTGGCCTGCCTTTGCCACTTCAACTTGCAGATTTTAAGAGCTATGTCGGTGACCTTGGTTCTTCGGCGAATCTCCTCATTCCGGATTCTGACGCGCAAAGAAACTCCGAGCATAGCTCTCTCCATAGCTCGTTGTGTGACTCTGAGCTTATCCAAAAGGCCAATAGTTAAGGACCACGTCTCAGTACCATATGTCATCACTGGCAACACACACTGGTTAAAAACCTTCGTCTTCAGGCACTGCGGTATTTTGGACGAGAAGATTTCGCGTAGTTTCCCGAACGCTGCCCATCCGAGTTGGATTCTTCGGGCGACCTCTTTGTCGAAGTTGGACCGACCTAACTGGATAGTCTGTCCTAGGTATACGTAGTGGTCAACAACTTCGAGTATATCGTTCCCAACAACTACCGGTACGGGTGCAACATGGACATTAGACATGATCTTCGTCTTGTCCACTGCGGAAATAGAAAAATATAATATTTTTTTAGTATAGCAGCTGTCTATACGTTAGACGTATCGCTTACCATCAGGCGAGTTTCCTATATAGGCTCTTAAGTTAATAAATAAATCTTTTCAGGTAGTAAACAATAAACAGATAATGTATGAATGCGAGAAGGGTTATGTGCTATCGGAAGGTCCCCCTGGAGCGACTTGCATCGGAGGCCACTGGAGTCCAAGGGAACTGCCTAAGTAAGTTATACTAGTCAGGTATTTACACCTGATCTCTCCCCGGTCATGTCAGTCTTCCGTGCCCATAGAATTGCTAAAGTAATGAAGAACGCACTTGTTGTACCTATACACAAAAAGTGCGAAAATACTTGTGCATTAAATAGTTGGATGGTTTTGCAAAATGGATGCAAACGGAGCTGTATCGATCAGGAGTATATTATAAATTTATTTCCCATATTATTATATTTAAAGAGTTAAATGTAACAATAGTGTAATGTAGATAAACCAACAAGCCTGTTAAGATTCTTGCCGGATTTTCTCAGTGAAGGCTGCGTCGTTAGAATCCGAGTATCCTTCGGAGTCGCTGGACGTTCAGGGTGTGGGCCCTTTGAACGCCCATTGAGTACGGCGGCGACTCCGAGGAGAACTCCGGGGTTGCGACCCCTGTCCCCGTGAGCACCGTGACTGGTTCCCGGGGGGCTACAATGCGCCCCCCGGCGGCGAGCTCAAAGGCAAGGCACTGAGGGGCCCCTGGTGTAGATCCCACCGGAGAGCCCTGGGGTACCCTCTCATGTGCCGATGCGACAGCCGCGGGGGTTTTAGTGGGTAAGAATCCCACATACCCCGGTCGAGCCCCACAGCTCCCGGGGATCTTTGGAAGCATTCCCCCGCGTCAAAAAAAAAAGGATCCGAGGTTTTAAAATTATCACACCATGAAAGAGTCTCCGTAAGGCCTATGCGTAATAGAGATAATTTATATAATGATTTCTGATATTTACGCGAATTCTAAACATTGAAATGAAACAAATTTTACGGATTATATCGCGGTTTATTTTTGATTTTAAGTACCCGACATTTCGAATACTTTACGGCATTCATGGTCACGAGCGGACTGAGGTGGTAGCTGTCCAAACGTTATAGTTGTCTTAGGGTACCCTAAACCGCGATATACTCCGTAAAATTAGTTTCATTTCAATGAGATAATTTATACCTTGAGTTATGGTAGGTCAAGGCGGAAATCTCAAGGAGGAGATCAAGGAAGGCAGATTTCAAAGAGATCTCTTCTCCTTGCAAAATATAGCAGCCAAGTAACGCCACCTTCTTCTTCTTGAGTTACTATTGCTATTTTAATTTGGCACCAGAGCTAATTTGCCATTAGAAACGAGTGAGATAGAAATTGTTATTTTATACATTTTATATTTGAGTCTTTAGTTTCAACCTTGCTCATAATAGAACTAGTAATCTCTTTGACTTGTACAGGTGCACACTTTACCAACATCCTCGAATCCGCTGGAGCCGTCGCCGGCGTTCCATTGACACGGAAATCCGTCACCGCAGATCTACTTATCTCCGCCAATATTACAACAATATACGCCGCCATGCTGATCCTACGCAGCACTATCTAAACCAGTTATACGACAAATACAACCAAGGCACTGCTAAACCTACACTGCGACATGCTAACTTCAAGATAATGAAGAAATATGACTTTGAAGAACCGGAACTTGATGCCGAAGATAATAATGCGAACATGCCAACAGCTGTGTATACCATTTATAATGTACATGGAGAGCCAGTTGGTCATAGATTGTATTCTTATCAACCTGTGTACGAGCCTGAAGATGATGATTTAGTAGAACGTGAAGATACTGCTGAGTATGAAGACACAAATGAACTAGATCATGCCACAGTACTAAAAGGTGGTATGTTCGATGAACGTAGTTCCACAGATAGTAACGCTGATAACATCAATAAATTGAAACATGAATACTTTGAGAAATACGTCGACAAACGTCGAAAGAGATTTCTAAACAAGAATTCTGATGATAAAAAAGAAATGGATGTAGAACTGCAAGTCGATGAGACTAAGAACTATGTGACCGATATACCAACCGAAGCATCTACTAAAGTAAGGGTCAAAAGAGGTGTAAACCATGAAGAGTTTGATACGAATAATTGGACTTTAAAACCTACAGCAAACGGTGTTGAATTGAATAATGAAATAAATGCCGACCTACTTAAAGTGATACCTCTAGCAACTAAGAGTAATATAACCCATGACAATTATAGTAAAGAAATGGCAGTGATACCTTTGCAAAATAATAAAACTAATTCTACTGAGGTAGAGAATATAATTGATAGAAGAGAGAAGAGAACTAGTCGAAAGACAGATAGACTAAACCAAACTACTGCTACTATACCTAAAACGTAAGTTGTTATATACCATCTATAATATATAAATCACAGAACACAGTATTAATTGGGGTGCTCAGGTGTGAAGGGCACTGTAGCTGGTGAAATTACCAGACACAAGAGACTTAACCACTAATTTCTTGGGTGCCGAGTGGCAGTGCAATACAGCTGTCGTATGTATCGCGCGACCATCAGGCGAACATCTTGCTGTTTCATCACTAATTTAAATTAAAAAATGTTCGTGATTTCTGTCATCTTTACTAAATACTGAAAATAAATATAAAGATGATGCTATATAAAGCACAAGTCCGGTCGTGTGTTGAGTACTGTAGTCACTTATGGGCTGGTACTGCAAAATGCCATCTAGCAGCTTTGGACTCAGTGGAGAGGCGTGCTAAGAGGCTTATTGGTGACGCAGAGTTAGTAGCGGCCAATTTACAAAGCCTAGAGCACAGGCGCAGAGTAGCCAGCCTCTCGGTATTCTACAGGATGCATTTTGGAGAGTGTGCGCAGGAATTGCATGACTTGATTCCACCATCTCCCTTTCATCATCGGACGACGAGACGCACGGCACGTACACACCCTTATGTGGTGAAAGTGCCTTCAGTCCGGATTAAGCGGTTTGCTTCTTCATTTATAATAAGGACAGCTAAGGACTGGAACAGTTTGCCTGCGTCGGTTTTCCCGCCCGATTATAATGTGGGTGTCTTTAAGACTAGAGTGAATAGGCTTTTAATAAGCTAGTGTGTTTTGCCATCCTCGATTGCGTCGCCGCTTTCCATCAGGTGGGACTGCAGTCAAGCACTAGCTTATAAGTGTTAAAAAAGGGTTTTTTGCCCATTGAGTTTCTTTCCAGATATTCTCAGTTGAGGCCGCGTTGTGATCCGGTGGTAGTTGTATAAATAATTGACAATATGTAAGAGCCCCCCTGTGAAGCCTATGCATAATAAATATTTATTTTAAATTTGAATAGTGGCATTTCTCAAATTCTTAAATTGTCTCTAGAATTCACAAAAAAACCTACATTTATTCACAGCGGTAGAGAAATCAAAGGGGGTACACGATCCCAGCCCCCCGATATCGGTGAAGAAGGACAAGGGACGGAAAACAAAGAGGTTATAGAAAGTGCGAACAGGACAGAGCATACCACTGAGAAAGGGAAGAAAGGCCGTCCCAAGAGTCCTTGTGAAGCCATAGAGAGTCAGCCTTACGTCAACATTGAGATCGTGAAGTACGGCCGGGATCCAAATAATACATTTAGTTCAGGTAAGAAGCATTACGTTCCTGTTCTCTGGTAGGTACTCTGAAAGCAGTGACAGAGTTTTCGATTTGGACAGTACTAAAGATGAAAATCAATCAAATGTTTTGTCAATATATACATTTAGTAGATTCCTTGCGCATGAGTATATGTTGATAGCTGATAGTTATCATTAACTAATATTCAGCCGCAAAACAGTAGCACGTGAAGGGTTTTAACTGAAGATATTACTATTCTAGGTTCAAGATTAGACCTAATAACTGATGTCACTGATGACGAGAGACAGTGCCAAACAACTATCTATGGATTGAACTTATGTAATTTTATAGCTACTGTACCCTTCATATTGGAACATAGCAATGTTTACACACTGCCACTCGGCGGCAGAATATCTGACACTGCGGTGTTACCTTGCTGAATAGTGAATAGTACTACGCAGTGAAGATATTCTATATTCTATAATTTTTGATATCTGATCTAAATAACTACACCACCCAGGTACCATCGTACGTGTAGCTTGTGGTAAAGGCTACGGATTGAATCTCGACGCAAACGCAACAGCCAAGTGTGTGCGAGGCAGATGGAAGCCCGAAAAACCGAAATGTGAAATACGTAAGTAAAGATTACCAATTCTGCATGATCTTCTTTGTCATCATGTGTCAATCGTCCATTTATGGACTCTTCCTTCCTTCCAATTCCGCACTATTAATCTAGTTTGCCTTGCATGTTCTCTGATGTCGTTCACCCAACGTTTAACGTTTGAGAGGCGTTTTATGGAGTGGAAGCCCCAAGGGGCTTCCACTCCAACGCCTTGTCCACATATTTTTGTGCTTGCGGCCATCTTCACTTTCTTTGAGCGATTAAAACGTATGACATGCATTCTTGGGCATAATCATCAGCTCAGAACTGAAGCAGACTGAGGGTGTACCTTTCAGATGACTGTAGAACAAAGCAAACCATCGATTTGATTTTAAGTCATTGTACTAGCGACTGAATTATCATTGTTTGTAAAGAGATTCTTCTAAAACACAGTGTATTTTCCTCTGTGCTAGCGCACTTTCAGCCATGGCTGCTTAGCTTACTATCCAGGGAGATTACGGTTAAGGACTTTATAAATTAACCTATGAATACGAGCTTGTACCAGAGAATCAGTCTATAATTTTCTTGGAAGTATTTTTCGGTTTAGAGCTTCAACAACCAAACATCTTTTCTTTACAATGTAAAATAAAATTGGTGCACCGCTGTTAGCATTAAATTAAAATAACAGTATTCAGAGGTTCTTCACAAACTTTACAAACTGTATATCACAAATTTAAGATAATGCACTAAAAAACCAAAATAAATAAATTAGAATATGTCATATTTTGGGACTTCTAAATCCTGCTTCATCATCGGGTGTAATTCATTTGATATATTCCAGTACCCTGCCACGTGCCGTCATCAGAATACGGCATATACACAATGTCACCGGATCCCAACCATCCGATGACAGCTAGCCAGGTTCTGGGGTCTGGACCCCAAGACGAGAAGGAGCTGAACGAGACCGACCCGGTCCCTAACGGCCAAGTTGTACACTTCTCCTGTCAATATGGGTAAGTCTTGACAAAAAATATTTTTAACCGACTTTTTGAAAGAATGCTTCCACCAACCTGCCACGAAATAAACTTCTATAGAGGCCATTGATTTAACCTCTCCACGGCCGGTGATTCCGATCTGCACAAGTTTAACACGTGCACCGCATAAACGTGATCACGAGTCGGCCGCCGAGTATCAGCTAGATAAACATTCACTAACAAAATTAACCAGCTTGGGATCCCGTGATAAATATAGTCAAATCCAAACAACAAGCATTCCACTGCAAGACCTCAAGATACTGTAAGCTCTTTCCGCGTAGATCGGACTAACAATAATAATTAGAAGACCTGAGGGTACCCTAAGACAACTATGACGTATGGACAGCTACCACCTCAGTCCGCCCGTGACCATGAATGCTGTAAAGTATTCGAAACGTCGGGTAATTAAAATCATAAATAAACCGCGATATATTCCGTAAAATTAGTTTCATTTCAATGTGTAATATTCGCGTAAATATCATAAACCATTATAACAAAATTATGTACATCTAAAATGGTCGCGAGGGTCGCAGACTTATCTGTTCTGGTGGCGGTAGCGTGAACTAACGGTAACAATATGATAATGACGTGTAGTTTGACAGTTTCATATAGACAGTAGCGACACTCCAATTGGAAAAAAATAATTGTCAGCCTGTGGCTTGAAAAGAAATAGCGACACAAGGGCGCTATTTCTGTGTGCCACTTTTCGGACCGTAACAGCTAATCTAGTGGAAATATTATATCGATGATAAAGGCCTACAGACGCCTGCGTAGTAACTTTATACTACGATAGAATTCAGAAAATTAGGCCATGTTTCTAATGCACCATATATATTCTATATTTAGCAGAAAATAAAAATTTGTGAGGAATCAATCAATTGAATAAGACAGCTATGTCAATAGCTGCTTCAAGTGATGGAAACTCATAGACTCGCACTGTTGGTTATTGAGTCATTTAGTGCCGTAGCATTTGCCATTTAACGCTGTCATCGATTACTCTAAAATACCCTACAGACCTTGCAAAAGACGGGCAGACCACTTGTTTGGTATCTTTTTTGCATGAAAAACAATTCCAGTCAAGTTAAAAAATCTGTAATAATTCTGTTATTCCACTACAGTTACAATGTCCAAGGACCAACAAATCTTCGGTGCTGGCTTGGCGAGTTGGCCGTCACTAGCATGCCCGAGTGTGTTGCTGGTAAGTAAATACTTTTTACTCACACTCTTTATATCCTCTTAGTGTTACTATACTTACTTATATATCGCAACAAACCCAATTCATTTCATCTCAAAATAAATTACTTTAAACACATACCTAATCTCGAGGGGATGCCTACAAAACTATATTTATTTATTTCAGCAAACTTGCAACAGCAGATTACAACAAATTAGTCGAAGATGTTATTCGAAATTTACTGGAATTTGTTCTCCTTTATTTTTTTGCTTTCAATCTTTCTCTTTGATATTGTAATACTGAAGGAATAAGTATTGTATTTCTTTGTTTTAAATATGGTAAGCAAAATACCTGTACCTTCATACGCCTCCTAATGTGAATAACAAGGGCTAGTCATCTGTTATTCATTGGACCCAAAAAGGTGCCTTGACGCACCCAATAGTCATTGAAAGATTCGACTTAATTTTTAACAGTTACGAGTGTGATACGTGCTTCTGAATTATTCAAGTTCTAAAAACCATAAACTTTCCCAAAGATCTAAATTCAATGTAAGGTCTACAATAGTAATGCAGAGCTATAGCTCTGCATTACTATTATATAGCCGACTATATAAGTCATCAGCAGCCGAGACGTCCACTGCTGAACAAAGGCCTCCCCCTTAGAAAGGAGGGTTTCCATAATCCCCACGCTTGGCAGGCGTCTTGGGAATCGCAGTATAGGTAGTAGGTAATCCAATAGAAAAACGCTGCTGTCCGTCTTCTTGTTTTCACTTAGTAGTCTCTTACGGACACCCATCGGGAAGCGATGGGGGGGTCACAGGTCGGGACTATATAAGACTAACGAGATACTCTAAGTAAGTAAGTAATTAATAAAAAAATGTATCGGAATTGATAATCATAGTCAAAACCTCAGCAAAAATAGCATCTGTACCTCCCTTGGCAATAGCTGAAAATCAGTGTTTTTGCTTCTTGAGCAATATCCCCACTGAGCTACTGCCTTTTTGCATTGCCACAGCACACACATATATACAAATAATCAAAATGTGTATTTTGTTGTGTATAATTGATAGTTACCTATGTATATTACTGTGTTGTTTGTATGTGTGTGAACTTGGCTGCAAATAAATGTGTTATCTATCTATCTATCTAACTGGTAGAGCTTGATGTAAACATGACACTCCATGCATCCTGGACAGTGATAATGTTAGCTTTATTGGGGCTTTCCAGCACCATGTGAGCTTCCCCTGCTACTCGGAGCGACGTACGAGGCCGGCTATCGCGCGGGGCTCACGGTGGCCCACGCATCCTCCGTGAACATCGCGTGTGAACCGGGCCGAGCGCCTCCCGCTACCCTCAATTGTCATCTAGGCAGACTGCAACCTACTGTTCATGACTTCTGCAGACCCTTAGGTTAGTAAAGTAATAAAATAACGCAAAAGTATTTTTTACTCCAGAAGACTCTATCCTAAAGAACTACAAGACCCCCAAAATGTCAATCCAGATAGTTATCTTTATTGTTAGTAGGATTTTCAATGATTCTTGAATTCCTTGCTTGAAGTTACCTATCGCTATTTATGTAAGCTCCAACACAAAAATATACTTTTTGCTGAATTTGTTCTAGCTTCTAATATTTCAGTACTGTTGCAATCATTATTCATGGTCAACCCTTGTGTAATCCAGGGTTACTGTAATCCCATGATACTATCATAGTATATAAGAAGTAGTAAGAATAGTATGTAAGAATTTTGTGATAAAAAGAGCTATTTGGAGATTATTGAAGTAATCTTATCAATAATGATCAGTGATTTTTGAGATCATGATGCTTGCAACAGTGCAGATACAGAACCCAAAAACTAGAATAAAAACAAATCTAGGAATACAGATTATAATGTCACGAAATTTTGCTTATTTTGCTACCTATTACTACTTAAGGTAAAGTCGACTGGTCGCCTTATTTCAGCTAATCTCTCTCGCCCCCGACCGACGTCAGGGTTCCAAAGTGGTTCCGATATAGTGAGAGAAGATGTATCGGAACTAGAACCAGACTTGGATGGGATTGCTAATACTGACTGTGGTCCTCCCACAAGGTAACTCACAAATCATATCTAAATTGATCTTTGTAAGAGCTAAGACCATATTGTTACATGTATATAGGTACTTGGCTCTAAAAATTATGATCATAATATAGGCAACAATTCTGATTGATAAAACTAAAAGATATAATTGATAAATGTAGTATATTACTTCTTTGAATTTCCAATCATGTACCAGAATTGGTGTCAAATCGCGAATTATGTTTTGTTTTCAATTCGTCGTGCTTTCATTGTAGCTTTAATTGTGATTTATGTTTACCATATTATGTCGTATTTGGATGATAAATGTGGATGGTGAATTATTTACTGAACACATATTATTTTAATACATAGAGAGCTTGATACAATAAAAAACCATAAGACCACTAGCAAATTGTCATGCATTACTTGTTTTCGCAATTTTAGTCCGAAGTGCTCCTAAGTTCAGGTACCTACTACGAAAACTGATTCCCTCAATATCATAAAAGGTACCTATTGAATATCTATACTTACATATAAAATTACTTGTCCTGACTGACTGACTGACTGATTCATCAACGCACAGGCCAAACTGCTGGACCTAGAAAGCTGAAATGGAATATATTTTGGTGCTGCATCTTAAATGCTTTTATTGCATTAAGTTTCGATAAAGTTGTGACCAAAAATATAAATTTTAATTTTATTCATATAACCAAATACGACATATTTACGAGTCATTATGAAGATGTCGCCCCACACAATTCACGCTGTGACTATACTAATCATGACGTACTCAATTTCACTCTCAGGATATAGAGATTAAGTCGAAATGCTACAGCCAGTGAAAATGACTACCGGGCTTTAGATGTAAATTGATTTTTATTTCTTCCATTTTCGTTGCTTTTGTACGTCTTGTAAGCTAGAAAGTTGATTGTGTTCAATGAGTTACATTTATTAAAATTAACCTTCAAACTGAATTTAATAGTTTATATGATATACCTACTGCTTCATAATAATCTAGAATTTAACTATGCAATAAAATGGACACAGTATCGGTTGAAGCGTGTGTGTGATTAATGCATTAAAGATGGTTAAAATACCTAATCTTTTTACACCGTCTTTACAAAGAGAAAGAACAGAAAAATCCTTAATAAGTACATTTTGGCGTTCATCCAGGCAGTATTTTGGGGCCTACAGATTACATTTTTACTAATCGATAACTGCAGTGAAAATTTTTAGTTAAATTATGTTTAAAAATTCCTATGTGTATACTTAATATTCTAAAAACTTCCTCACCCCACACAAACACACTCCCTTGAAACGTAGTTTAACAAGAAAATAAGTAATCTTGAACACAATCATCTTATTTAAAATTACGCATCCATTTCTGGATGAAATAGAGCCCAGAAAAGATTTTGCAAAGTTTGTATGTGCATTTCTTATTTGCTGGCTGAAGACTGAAGGGAACTCAGGCGTTCAGGGATGCGAAGCCCTGGTGAGAGCCAAATAGGTTCGGAATTTTGCTATTTTAATAAACTTGTCATGTTCAGTCATCTTCATATCATCGCCGCTGAGTCGCATTCATCATTTCGATAATTTATCTCTTCATATTAAACTTTCTAGCCTATTCGGTTTGAGACCAACATTAAGACCACAAGCAAATTTTAATAAAAGCATTTTCCTGGTTATTGAGAAATTGTTACGTCTTTGTAACAATTTCTTATCTTACCACGCTACGTGACGCTACGTCCTAAAAAAATAAATAACGCAACGAGCGGGTGAGAAAATACAGTAAGAATAAAATACAGTATTACCAAATGAAATTATTAAAAAAATATGGACTTAGATTAATATACAATTCTTTCTAACTAAGTAAATGTTTTAGTAACACTAAAAATAACGGGATTTAGACTGATTTATTTATTTTATTTATTTATACTCTTTATTGTACACACATAAAAATAAAATAAAAAGGATTTGAAGAAATTTAGACTGATATACTTTTTTAAATTATTTTCAATAAAATTACGCTGCTTAGTAAATGAGAACATTGTAACTAAGTACATATTTTACATTTACAAATTATTATTCAACCAAAAATTAATAATTGATCGAAATCATAATTACCTATTTGTTCGTTTCCGTCAAACAAACCATTTCAAATGATAAAAGCTAAATCATTTCATTTTACTCATTTTAGACCTGGTTGATTTTTTTTTCGTCTAAATGTTGGTCTTACACCCTGCATCACATAACTTTTTTAAGGGTTCTTCTAGGTTTTGCAATTACAAATCCTCCGACGACAGGGCTTATTTACCTACAATTGATACGCAGAAGTATTTTATTAATAAGAACGCTAAATGTATGGCCGTTTTTAAAGCTTTTTATGTCTTGGCTAAGCTTAAGTTTTGTTGCGTCTTATTTTAACATGCTCGATGTTTATTGCATGTTTTATACTCAATTATAGAAAATTACAAATGTAAATATCCCTACACAAAAATGTTACATAAATAATTAATGTGATCATCCGAACGAATGGATGGAATAGTTCAGATTTTTTTTAAACGACGAGGGTTATGTGCTTTTCCTTACACGGTGACCTTGATCAGAATAATAAAAAAAGATAAAATTATAAAACTAATTAAGTAAATTGGTTTAACATAAATAACACTTAATTAATTTCTTATTTTAACTTATCTCACATTTCTTTAAATTCAAACCGTGTTAAGTTAAATGTAATTTTAACTGTATATTTTTTAAACAAATGTATGTAAGCTCCAAGTACTCGTATATTGAAATCTTAATTCTATAAATATAAAGCTTATAATCGTTTAAAGGGTCCAAGGGACACTGATTTACCGTGACGGGACAGAGGTCAACGGCACTATAGGCATCGAAGGCTACCCCCATGGAACAGAAATCACCTTCAGATGCATAGCTTCCATCATGGGGGAGAAGACCACGTGGAAACTAATCTGTGAACATGGAAACTGGGTTGGGAAAAGCTTCAACTGTGGTAAGTGACCTTATTTTCTTAAAAAGGTGTCTCAACAGTCTAACTGCCGCACTCACAGACATCAATTAACTTTAATCGCAATTAAGTTATTTTTTAGATCTATTTATTTCGACTCTCCGAGTCTCTTATGATTATCTTTTAGTATCGATTATGAGATTATTGATAGATATATTATCTACTCACTATCCTCGTATGAAGTATTATTTGACTTCTAAAGTCGAATTAACCCATTTACAAAATATGACTTAGTCGAAATTAACTATAATTGACGTTTGTCCACCACCAATCCCAGAAACAACCCTTTTATTTTTTTATTTATTTATTGTTAGGAAGACTTACAGGCTAATATATAATAATAGGTAACAATTATGCGTAAACATGTTGCTAACTAGTCTCCACATCTCTTCACATATGTCTCCACTTTTGCAATTTACCGATTTAAATCATAGATAGTAGGCCACCGCAGTGTCGATTCTCTGCTGAAAAGCACTATTGGTTAACTTTGAAAAATAATTCTCAATACACCCTGTATGGAAAATTATTAGTCCGGTAGATAATGGATAATCCTGCAAATACTCTCGCGGTCACAAGCGGTGTACATTTAGAACGATAATCGCTTGCACGAGCCGGCCCAAAATACGTGCGGACGGGGTAAGCGCACGTAACGTCTTTCAAATGATTTTGATTGAAAACTGGTACACTGTTCGTGTCCGCGATAGGGGCCGGCCACTCACTAAAAAAAGTATATGCAGATGTACTTACTTATATTTTTGCTGGCTTTTTTTTTTAATTTGATACTTTCGTTTAAAGTTATTGGGTAAGGGCTCTGAAATTAATAATAGGTAACGAAATAATCAATTCCTAATTATTATTTTTTTAACACTTATAAGCTAGTGCTTGAGTGCAGTCCCACCTGACGGAAAGCGGCGACGCAATCGAGGATGGCAAAACACACTAGCTTATTAAAAGCCTATTCACTCTAGTCTTAAAGACACCCACATTATAATCGGGCGGGAAAACCGACGCAGGCAAACTGTTCCAGTCCTTAGCTGTCCTTATTATAAATGAAGAAGCAAACCGCTTAATCCGGACTGAAGGCACTTTCACCACATAAGGGTGTGTACGTGCCGTGCGTCTCGTCGTCCAATGATGAAAGGGAGATGGTGGAATCAAGTATTTTTTTTTTTATATTTACGGAAGTGGCCGGGGTGCCCCCGACAAGTATCCATTATTTACCGGACACCCGATATAACCTGTCTTCAAAGGGAGACGCTTCAGATGAGTATTTAAATGCCTGACTTGCATCAACCCCGTCTTATCAGGCTACTATCATATCGAACTTGGTGAGAATGGAATTGAACTAGCTGGTACAAGCACCCCACCTGGTAGGTATTGATGACATTATCACTCTCCTTGACAGAGGAGCTGGAAGCTCAGAGCGAGGAGTTGATGAACAACAACAGCTGCAGCTTCAGCAACGACGAGCCCAACGTGGTGGCCTTCTACAACGACCTGCAGATCACTGAGACTGTGGAGTTCCCGGCTGGGGCTGTGATCATATCCAGGTTTATTTTTAACCGACTTGAAAAAAAGAGGAGGTTTACAATTCGTCTGTATATTTCTTTTTTCTATGTATGTTCGCGCATAACTTTGGCAATTATGAACCGATTTGAAAAAATCTTTCTTCCATCCATTCTTTAATCCGTTAATTGGCTCCCATAAATTATTGCTTACGAATAAGTAGTTCCTGAAAAAACAAGAATGGTAACTGCGCAGGAGAACTGCCTATATAGATGACTTTATGTCGCTTTTTACGGACAAAAATGGTCATAACTCTGGAAAATATTTACCAATTTCAATGATTATTTTTTTTTATTCGAAAGATTGAACCACTGCAATGAATCTGTATGAATTTTATCATAACCGGCTAAGAACTTACTGGAGGGCCATGAACGATGTGGGGGAATTTATTACACTAACCCATCCCATCCCGTGCCATCAGTGTTGGATGTTTCGTCTCATGGGGTTTCCGGGTAAGAATAGCGCCCACCTATCTCCTCTCGATGGGTGTCCTAAGACTAAGCGAGAACGAGAAGACGGCAGCAGCGTCTTCCTTTTGTATTTATCTTCCACTGCGATCCCCCAGACGACTGCCAAGCGTGGGAATTATGGCAACCCTTCCCTTTCAAGGGGGAAGCCTTTTGTTCTGTTCAGCAGACGTATTTCGGCTGCTGGTGATGGTGTTTGGCCAGGTTATGCAGACGTCTTATCGATTATGGTGGGGACTCCCAGAAGGATGGCACGGGGGTTAAGAACCCCGTCCCCGTGAGCACCGTAACAGATTCCCGGGGGCTACAATATGCCGCCCGGCGGGTGGGCCGAATATTGAAGAAATAATATAAAGGACTCAGCCCACATGACTGGACTATACTATGACCATATTGTGCCATGAACGAATCAGACAAAAATAAATGTTTTTATGAAACTGTATGAATTAACGCACCCTAGCTAGAGTGTCGCGTATCCGGCCGTATCATGCACATTTCTGTAAAAAATGAAAAGATGAGTTATGCACATGGCAGGCGACGTTGCCGTTCCGCTACGCGCTGCCACAGTATGATAATGCTGTATGTATTGTCTGTCTGTGTGTGTAATTAGAGCTGTTCGTTCATAGTGTATTTACACTATGCTGCCGTCCTTTAACTAGAAGGCCGCTAAGCCCAAAAAGCTAATTCTGAGATAACGGCAAAAAACGCGCCAATCGTTGTTTCTCAAAAACTATGATACCTAGATTGATGCCTCGTGAATTCATCATTGACATTTATTTTAGTACATCTTTTGTGATCCTACCAGTCTAGAAAACTCTTTTCATTACTCTTTAAAATACATTTTTATTTTTTAGTCAAGCTTTTTTTTTAGATTTTGCTTCTAATTACTGTACTATAAAACCGTTAACCTTACCTTAGTGGCTTTATAGTTAAGTAATTTTCTTAAAATTGGAACCTTTTATAATGTTCGTATAATTTATTCAAAAATGCTTAATTACAAAGTTGTTAAGTGACCTAACTACTTTATAGCCAAGACATTTGCTCAGAATTAAGTTAACAGTACCTTCTACAATGAGCGGCTTTGGCACCTTAGATGCTTTTAAGTTATTTATTGTTAATGGAAAAGGAAACCTTTGTAAAAGTTACACTAAAATACTTAACTAAAAGGTGGCAAAACACACTTCACCTGGGGTTAACTTCCTGATAGTTAAGTATTCCTACGAAAAAATGTCAGAAAATAAAGACACATGCTTAAAAATCAAATGTTTAATGAAAACAAAAGCTAAACGGAAAGTTATTTGAAAATAAAACTTTTAATTACAAAAGAGTTGACAATCAAAATTACATAATAAGATCTTACAGATTACAGTTTGGCACGGATTTAACTTGAATTCTAAGTATTGTAGTACATACTATTTATTTAAGTAGGTAAATTAGCCCTTTAGGGCACTATCGAAATATAATAAAAAACATCATCAGTCGTATGGTTTAAAAATGCACTGATTAGTCAGTGCTTCTTTTTGTTAATTTTTAATTATTAATATGTCAGGGGAAAAGTCTTTTCGTATTTTGCATGTATATATTATTGAAGAAAGGTGTCTTTGGTTGTACTTTTTGTATCTAACTGGTTTTAATATCAATAAATATAGGACATTAAGAACAAGAAAATAAAAAGTAAAAAACACTTTTCCGCCATCAATTGTTTTTCTGTTCGCCAGAATGAAAAATAAAAATAACAAATTGCTTCCTTAGATTCACCCATTCAGGCGTGAAAATGTTGTGAAGTTTTTGAACCTAATGCAGAGTCAGTAAGAGTAGCAAAAATTTGGTTCAAGCGTTTTCAGTTCGAAAATTTTGATGGCAAAGATGCAGCTTGCTCTGGTCGCGCTCATACAGATAATGTTAATGCCATTTTTGAAAAAGTGAAGCAATATCGGCATATTATTAGTTACGAAATAGCCGAGGAACTGAGGATAATCCACAAAACAGTTGTGACCTATTTGAAAAAGTCTGGCTATACAAAAAAGCGACGAGATTTATGTGCCACACTAGCGCACTGCAAAAAACTTAATGAATAGCGTACTCATTTGCGATTCTCTATTGAAACGTACAACCGAACCATTTTTCAAAAGAATGCCCACTGGTGAAAAGTGGATCTATACCTACGATAAGAAAGTGCGAAAAAGATCACGGTCAAAGGGTAGTCAATATGCACTAACTGTACCGAAACCTGATGATGCTGTGTGTATGTATATCGTTCATTATGAGCTTTTATCGCCGGGCAAAATCGTCGATTCGGATCTCTTCAGCCAAAAATTAATGACTCAAGCAATAAATTGAGAAAAATCGACCAGAATTGATTAAAAGAAAAAGTAAGACAAGTTTTATCATGATAACGCTAGACCACACACAACTTTGGCCACGAATCAAAAATTATGAGAGCTTGCAGTTTGCATACTCAGAATTCCAGCTGTTTCAGTGTCTTTCTGAATTATTTGGGTATTATTAGGATAGCATCAAGAGAAGACTGTCAAAACTACTTGTCGCATTTTTTTAAATAAAACCGGGAAACCTACAAGATTGCAACAAGTTATCGAACAAAATGGCACTATGTATACTATAATTAAATGCAATAAAACTTTGAAAATAGAAGTCTTGAATTTATATATATAAAATACGAAGAAACTTTTTTCTTCGATCGTATAAAATATTGTTATAGGATATAAGTAGTTAGATTAACAATATTTTTATATTAAATACTAGCAGATGATACCAGCAACTTAATATGTTTGGTAACTTCTAAATACCAAACTAACGCAGGTATACTTGTATATGCTAGTATTTAATATAACCGAATATATTATTATTTATTCTTTCAAAGAATGGCGTAATGGTTAAATCTTAACCTTTTATCTACTCTTAGGATCGTGGGTTCAAATCCAGTGCGGGTTTCTTCTCAAGTTTTTGAAGTGCTCTCAAGTGTTGCCAGTGGTTACATATGGTGCCGAAATATGGTCTCTAACTGCTGGCCTGTTAGAGAAGCTCTGAGTCACACAACGTGCTATGGAGAGTGCTATGCTCGGAGTTTCTTAGCGAGATAAACTCCGGAATGAGGAGATTCACCGAATAACTAAAGTCACCAACACAGCTTTCAGAATCTGCAAGTTGAAGTGACAATGGGCAGGCCACATCGCTCGAAGAACCGATAACCGATGGGGAAAAAGGTTCTAGAGTGGTGACCAGCTCGTCACGTCAGGCTCTTCAGGCGGAATGGTTACCAATAAGTAAGTCCAGACCACCCGTTGGGTTCCCACTCGTCCCGCTTACCACCGGATAAATAAAAAGCGAATGACGAAAAACTGCCTTTAAACCAAGTATTGTGGGTTGTTATTTTTTAACATAGTTTATTAAGAAGAAAACACTGTATCATACTAGGCTAAAAAGCGTTAAGTGAGGTTAGCGGCAAATTAGTTACGTTTTATTTGAAAACTGATTTTTTGTGTATATACTATAAAGAAGTTAAAGTTTGTTTACGTCTATTAAGTCAAGGATAATCGGATAACATTTTTTTAGTTAAGTATTATACCAGAAAATAATCAACACATGTGGCAGCTAAGGTATGTTAACGTACATCAAACGAAGGAATGTAGGGTAGTGTCTTTCAAGCGAAGGACTCATCAATAAATGAGTCAATTAACGGCCTACAATTTTTTTATATCTCTGGAACTATTCACAATTACGAAACGATTCTTAGATGGAAATGTAGAGAATTTTTCGCTGTATCGCTTTCCATTTTAAAGTCAAAATCGACAGTTTGAGGGTTAACGGCCTTTTAGTTAAAGGACGGCAGTATGGTACAGTCGACAGTCTGTGTGCTGGACATGATACATTTCAGTGCTTACTAAAAAAAGATTTACTAGTCTCCTACATTTGGTTTCCATGCCTGACACGCCCCTACTCTCGCGGTCACAAGCGGTATATCACCTTTAGGATGATAATCGCTTGCACGAGCGAGCCCAAAATACGTGCGGACGATGTAAGCGCACATAACGTCATTCAAACGATTTTTTATTGAAAACTGGTACACCGTTCGTGTCCGCGATAGTACATCACGGTATGGCACAGTCTACCCAATAAAAAGAAACTTTATAAAGCCTTCTGCATCCCCTCGCTGAGTTTCTTGCCGGTTCTTCTCAGCGGGGGCGCGTTGTGAACCGGTGGTAAACTCTTCTCTCTAAGCGGCAGCCCAAGCCGAGGCCGTGCCTCCCTGAGGTGCCCTTGTGCTAGTCGCTACCCAAACCCTTCTGGCTGGAGCGCTTTAAGCGCTCGCCCTCTTGTCCGGTGAAGCTGTGATGGCCATCTGCGGCCAACAGCCTTCTAGATAATTGTAGCGATCGGTTTCATATCACCAGATGCAGTGATATCGGCAAGTACGCTATGACCGGGTCTCAGACGAGGAGGTGCATCGGTGGCTCCTGGGATGGTGTGAAACCCTCTTGCTATGGACTGAACCAACAAAACGATTACGCTAGTGAGTATTCTTTTGTAATTTTACTCATTACTGACGCGTTTCAGTCACTGTAAATCTTCTTATAAATGTCTTTTGTCTTTATAGTGGAGAAACCACCGACGATCTTGTTCCGCTACTCCCAAGGACCCATCGCGCAGACTAATGATGGGAAGCTGCTAGTATACCCTGGCACTGTGCTGCACATGGAATGCCTCTGGATGAGGAGGTTCGGAAATCCGAAATGGAACTTCACCCATCATAATCCTGAGTAAGTATTAGGTCCTAGGTGCCTTGTGCAAGTGACCGTCCAGCAGGGCTATTGCGTATCTCTTGCTATATATGAGCATTTCAATAATTGTCACCAGGTCAGAACGCAAGTACCAAGAAGGCTGGACCACAGACCCTGGTAGAGACAGCCAGCTGGAGTACCGGCTCAGCATCATCGACGCCGTGAAAGAAGATTCAGGCGTCTACAGATGCGAAACTCCCGCGAGGCAGAGTCACCAGATCGAGATAATTGTCGAAGGTGAGCCTTTTTACGCATTTTAGTGACGAGAGGAAGACCTGATGCCTGAGCATCAAGTGTGAGTTGTGAGGTGGTGAGGCCTGATGGTAAGCAACATGCCAACCAAAATAGTATACTCTAAGGCTCAATTGACAGCAAGATGGCAGCGGCCAGCAGCGCACTTTCAGTGTGAAAGAATTTTAAACTTTATCTACAATACGTAAAAGACCAGTATCGCTTGAAAAACGCGACGCCGCTAGGAGAGGAAAGATGATTGGCCACTTGGTACGACACGACGCCATCTTTCATCTTTAATCTTTCATCATCAAAACGATAGTGGAAGGTAAAATAGAAGGGAAAAGGGGAAGAGGAAGAATAAGGCGAAGTTTCATTAATCAGGTAGTAGAACTCCCACTTTGGGAGGAGAGTCGTATCAGGAGGTCAAAATAAATATATAATAGGTCGGATTGGAAATTGCTTCACCGACAAGAGCACAGCTCTTAAATTGGAGAGAGAGTGACGAGAGGTTGACATACGCTTGATGGTAAGCAACACGCGATCCAATAAATATTATCTTGATACCTATTTCGCAGATGTCCACTGTCCTCCCCTCCCGATCCGCCGAGGTCTGGTAGCCAGTGGACTGGGCACCCGCCTGGGTACGGAGATCAGGTTCCACTGTGCCAATGGCAACGCGCTCCTGGGGGCTAATACCCTCGTATGCAAACCCTCTGGCAATTGGAGTGCCCCGCTGCCTGTTTGTGAGAGTAAGTTATGACTTTTTTGTGTCTAAATACAGATAGCCCATTGATAGTAGACCAATTCATTTTTGGGAAGTCATCCAATTGTTTAACTAAACGCGACATGTGTTTCCCAAAGAGCAGTAGTGTTTATGTAAAATTCAAGATTATTTCCTGATATTAATATGGTTTTATTTTCTACTAGCTGACCCGCGCAGCTCCGCCCGCGCATTAATTACATTTTGCTCCCCTTATCTCCCTACTCCCTTGATTTATCTCTCTCCATCTCTCTCTCTTATAATAATAAAATCTTTTTAAAAAAAAATTGAAACGACTTCAATATCACTGAAAAGTATAAAATAATTTAAATATTATTGAAGTTGGTGTTAGCGTACCTGCTGTGTATATTTGGCACCAACTTCAATAATATTTAAATTATTTTATACTTTTCAGTGATATTGAAGTCGGTTCAATTTTTTTTTAAAAAGATTTTATTTTAAACTTTTTAGTGATATTTTCATATATAAAGATTGAACCATCGAAAACCGTAAAATTATCTAGGTAGGTTATGATCACATTATCGTCTACATAGTTTTACATAATTCATGTTTCTTCAGAAAATAATATCCGGTCGTAATGAAATTTGCATGGAAACATCATAGTAGTTTACTCTCTCGAATAAAAAAAGAATCATCGAAATCGGTTCATAATTGTCACAGCAATGTAATGGAGAACATCAGTTTTATGGTTTTTACCAGATAAATTCCTCCACATCGTTCATGGTCCTCCAGGAAGTTCTTATCCGGTTGTAATAAAATTCATACAGATTCAATACAGTGGTTTCTTCTTTCGAATAAAAAAAGAATCATTGAAATTGGTAAATATTTGCCAGAGTTATGACCATTTTTGTCCGACCGAGCGAGTCCGAGCGACTAAAACGTCATCTATATAGGCTTTCTTGCAACTCTCAGTGCGCAGTCACCATTCTTGTTTTTTTAGGAACTACTTATTACTAAGCAATAATTTTTTTATGGGACCCAATCAATGGATTGAAGAATGGATGGAAGAAAGATTTTTTCAAATCGGTTAATAATTGCCAGAGTTATGCGCGAACATACATAAAAAAAAAAAAAAAAAAAAATATATACAGACGAATTGAGAACCTCCTCCTTTTTTGAAGTCGGTTAAAAATCTAATTCTATGCTATTTCTCTCCCCTCCCGCTTCGGTCCCCGTCACACTTCCCCTCTTCCTCTCCTCTCCCTCCAACTTGCTCCCTCTCACTCTCCCCCCCCCCCCCCCCCTTGTCCCACCTAACTCCTTCGATCACTCACTCCATCACCCTCCCCTCTCCCTCTCTTGCACCCTCCTCTCGTTCTATATATCCTCGTCAATCATGGTATCAGCGGCATAAAATATACTTTATAACCTATTCTCAGACCTACCCGCAAAATTTCATACATATCGGTTCACCCGACTCTCGTGCACGTAACTCAGAGGTTCTCAGATTTTGTTGTGCAAGGCGTTGCGAACGTTCGACACTCGACTCTCGTGCGCGTACCTGAGAGTTTCTCTGATTTTGTTCAGCAAGGCGTTGTGCACGTTCAGGTGAAGATTCTCCCATATGACGTATTCTTGCTGCCCGTGCTTGAGAACTATGTTTATAAAGTTGAGACCTGACTCTCTTAGGCATTTTCAAATGTTTAAGAAAATGCTAATAGCGTGTAATATTCTAACTCTGAAAAGAACTGTTGTTTAGCCCTGAAAAGAACTGTTGGTTAGCCCTGAAAAGAACTGTTGGTTACCCCTGAAAAAATCTGTTGGTTAGCCCTGAAAAGAACTGTTGATTAGCTCTGAGAAGAACAGTTGTTTAGCTCTGAGAAGAACTTTTGCGTAGGTGTAGTTTTAAGAAAGAAATCTAAAAAAAATCGCACGAAAATTATTAGACTTCGCGCACGACCGCTGCGTACGGAGCCGACCTCGCATCCATAGATGATATTTAATATACTCGCATCTGAGCCGCGCGGGTACCTTACTCATAGATGTGTCATAGATCTAAACTCCCGCATGCGCACCCCCGCCTTGGTGACGCTCACTTCGCAACGGGCCGTGCAGCAGAAATCTTTTAATTTATAAGCAGTAATATTTTAATTTCGCCATAACTTCAAAACCAAATGTCCAATTTTAATCATTCAAAGCCCAAATATTATCTACATAAACTGTACTTAATGATGAAATAATTTATTTTGATAAGGATTAATAGCATGAATAAAATAAATGCGTTTAAATGTAGTCCAAACAAAATTCAAGATTTTTAAATTAAAAAATGGTTGTTGGGCCTCACTCGACATAGATACGCGCGTGTGCCGCGGACTTTTTTGTAGATATTTATAAGATCTACAATTAATTAGAACATTTTATGGTTCTATCTTTTATAGTTTAGGCAGCGTACGCAAAATAAGTAACTTTTCTGGTTGATTTTTTACACCTTGTGTCCGAAAAAACCCAAATATCTTACGAAACCCTATTTTTTTCCAAAATAAAATTTAGCCTATGTTACTCGTGGATAATGTAGCTTTCGAATGGTGAAAGAATTTTTAAATACGGTCCAGTAGTTTTTGAGCCTATTCATTACAACCAAACAAACAAAGTTTTCCTCTTTATAATATTAGTGTAGATGTAGATTAGACCTTGGCAAACTTCTATAAATTATTGAATAGGAATAAAAACAAAGCTGATGGAACTGTATCGAAGTTTAAAGATAGCATGGGCAAAATTAATCGAAATCGAAGTAAAAAACATCTTATTCGTGTACAGGCGTGGAGTGTGGCGAGGTGGTGCTAGAGGGCGCGCTAGGCGCGGGCGAGCGGAGGCCCCGGGTGTCCGTGGTATCCCGCGGGGTGGGGGGACGCGCCGCCTTCTCGTGCCCCGCGGGCTGGGCGCTCAGCGGCGCGCCCGAGACCGTGTGCCTGCCCGCCGCCGACTGGGCGCGACCCTTCCCCGTCTGCCGAGGTCGGTGCCCTCTCTGTAGTACCCCGCGGGGACGGGGGACGCGCCGCCTTCTCGTGCCCCGCGGGCTGGGCGCTCAGCGGCGCGCCCGAGACCGTGTGCCTGCCCGCCGCCGACTGGGCGCGACCCTTCCCCGTCTGCCGAGGTCGGTGCCCTCTCTGTAGTACCCCGCGGGGACGGGGGACGCGCCGCCTTCTCGTGCCCCGCGGGCTGGGCGCTCAGCGGCGCGCCCGAGACCGTGTGCCTGCCCGCCGCCGACTGGGCGCGACCCTTCCCCGTCTGCCGAGGTCGGTGCCCTCTCTGTAGTACCCCGCGGGGACGGGGGACGCGCCGTCTTCTCGTGCCCCGCGGGCTGGGCGCTCAGTGGCGCGCCCGAGACCGTGTGCCTGCCCGCCGCCGACTGGGCGCGACCCTTCCCCGTCTGCCGAGGTCGGTGCCCTCTCTGTAGTACCCCGCGGGGACGGGGGACGTGCCGCCTTCTCGTGCCCCGCGGGCTGGGCGCTCAGCGGCGCGCCCGAGACCGTGTGCCTGCCCGCCGCCGACTGGGCGCGACCCTTCCCCGTCTGCCGAGGTCGGTGCCCTCTCTGTAGTACCCCGCGGGGACGGGGGACGCGCCGCCTTCTCGTGCCCCGCGGGCTGGGCGCTCAGCGGCGCGCCCGAGACCGTGTGCCTGCCCGCCGCCGACTGGGCGCGACCCTTCCCCGTCTGCCGAGGTCGGTGCCCTCTCTGTAGTACCCCGCGGGGACGGGGGACGCGCCGCCTTCTCGTGCCCCGCGGGCTGGGCGCTCAGCGGCGCGCCCGAGACCGTGTGCCTGCCCGCCGCCGACTGGGCGCGACCCTTCCCCGTCTGCCGAGGTCGGTGCCCTCTCTGTAGTACCCCGCGGGGACGGGGGACGCGCCGCCTTCTCGTGCCCCGCGGGCTGGGCGCTCAGCGGCGCGCCCGAGACCGTGTGCCTGCCCGCCGCCGACTGGGCGCGACCCTTCCCCGTCTGCCGAGGTCGGTGCCCTCTCTGTAGTACCCCGCGGGGACGGGGGACGCGCCGCCTTCTCGTGCCCCGCGGGCTGGGCGCTCAGCGGCGCGCCCGAGACCGTGTGCCTGCCCGCCGCCGACTGGGCGCGACCCTTCCCCGTCTGCCGAGGTCGGTGCCCTCTCTGTAGTATCACGCGGGGTGGGGACTTTCTTGTGCCAAACGTGGGGATTGTGGGAACCCCACCCCACCCTTCAAAGGGGGAGCCCTTTTTTCAGCAGTGGACGTCTTTTGGCTGCTGATGACTGAACTCCTTGCCTCGGCTTTCAGTAAATGAAAATCCTTGAAACGACGGCAAATTAAACAGAGGCCTTCTCATCTTCAAGGTGCTCACAGGTTTACAGCGTCTTTTGCCCCGCGGGCTAAACGTCAAAGGATTCTACTACACATACATATTCGGTGTCAGAGTTTTCAAGCTGACCTTAGCCCTCTGACTTAGCTTAAAAGAAAACGCGCGGTGGCCCAGTAACCCTTTTTCAAGTACGACAATCTTAACAGGGGCCTTCTATTCTTCAAGTAACATTGAGCTAATTCCTTCCCCGCTCTTCTGGCTGAAACACCACTCCAGTTATTCCGTGGCTAGCTATCGGTCATCTGAGATCAAACACCGCCTTTTGCAAAAAAAGAAGTCATCACCAGCCGGAAGACGTCCATTACTGAACATAGGCCTCCACCTTTGAACGCAACAATGAACGACAATTGGCTATTTGCATCCACCGGTTACCTGCGACGCACACAATGTCGTCTGTCCACTTAGTGGGAGGCCTGCCTACGCTGCGACTTCCGGATCGTGGTCGCCATTCAAGAACCTTTCTTCCCCATCAATTATCGGTTCTCCGAGCGATGTGGCCTGCCCATTGCCACTCCAACTTGCAGATTTTAAGAGGATTATCTCTCCTCATTCCGGATTCTGTTGCGCAAAGAAACTCCGAGCATAGCTCTCTCCATAGCTCGTTGTGTGACTCTGAGCTTCTCTAAAAGGCCAACAGTTAGGGACTACGTCTCTGTACCATATGTCATCACTGGCAACACACACTGGTTAAATACCTTCGTCTTCAGGCACTGTAAAAAAGTTACTATTTTCCCCATATTCCTCAAGAGTTTTACTTGTTCTTCAGAAGTGTCGTGTCCAGCCCTCCCACCACCAGCCTCAGGGTATGTGTTGGGGCGGGGCCCGTACCGCGCCGGAGACGTGCTGCAGTTCCACTGTAATCCTGAGCACACGCTGCACGGCAGACCTATCCTCGTGTGCCAGGACAGTGGCCGATGGAGTGATAAACCACCCACCTGTGAGTACAATGAAGTTATTAGTGTCTTTCTTTTATTACAGCTTGTAGCAGAGTGAGAAAGACAGATCCCTTGCTACTTCATTACCTACCAGAGATCCGACGTCTTCATTATGACTTCTTCTTTTCAAATCAACATATCTACAGGATTGATTTCAAGAAATATTAGATAGATTCTCAGAGTAAGTACCAAGTCTAGTTAATCTGAGGATAGATTAGAAGAGAGAGGAAAGATTTTGTATTTTTAAAGCTCATTGTCCCAGATGTGGTCGACAAACATGGATACATTTTTATGCCATTAGAAGAGACTCTTTCATCGCACCCCATGATATATGGTACTAGCATGGGAACTCTTCATGCAACTACTGCCGAGTTAAATGTTGCCAATCAGTCAGACCTATTCTCCAGAATCTAGATTTTGACCAAAAAGGATCTACCGTAGCCCTTGAGAAACTCTAGTGAACTCCATTCATTGGTCTTCCGTTTCTTTGTTTTAAGAATAACTGGCTGGAATAGTGGCTAACTACATATATTCGTCACGCATACGTGTTGAAAGATGTTCTAGATGAAGCTAGGAAACATTGGAGAGATAACTTGGACATTCCATAGAGATTGGCATAGAATGGCCCACTATAGTACTAGTTCTGTGAAAAGGATGATGATAGGAAAGGCCTTTAGAAAGGGCAATATAGGTTAGAAATGAACCAGGTTCGCTTTAAGAAGCTATTAGTAGTATCGTTATAGATCGCTGCGTAGCAGGATCTCGTTGCTCCAATAAACATGCCATGTTGAAGTACCATCAAGTATAAAATGTTGGCACATAGGTTTCCTACTGATCTTACTGACTCTTATTGTCTGCAGGTGCTCAAGCTTGCACTTACCCCGGCACCACCATATCTGGCCGTATGTCTTCGGTGAAGTTCTACTACAAGATCGGAGAGACAATCACGTTCACCTGCGAGCCAGGGTATCGACTGAAAGGGGCACCTATGCTTAGATGCTTGAAGTAAGTTATTTTCTTGTTAAGAATACTCTTGTTAAGAAAGTTTTGTATTGAACGTTAAGGTTTACAGGACATCTACGAATCCATCGTAAGCCTGCGTGACACCCTAGATGTCAGTGATTAAATCTATTTAGGCCCAAAATTTACAAACTACAGTGCCCAATGCCCATATCACCAGAAAAGAAACAGTGCAGTGGTTTCTAGCCAATATAATTTTCGTACCCTCAACAGAAACAGAAAATGGTCCAACGCAATACCACTGTGTACGCCGATGACAAACTACACGTCCTCCGATGCGGGGGCAATGTTGAACGGCGACATCGACGCCATGTTGTCGGACGCACCGGATATCCTGCGGGTGCGCGAATCCCCCGCCATCTTGTCGCCGGCCAGCTACAAGGCGGCCGTAACGCGCGCGGCCGTTGCCAGACTACTGAGGAGAAGCCCCATCGATATTTATAAGAAAAGAGTGTATACAGTGAACAGGTTGCTTCGAAGAGATACGGAGAGATAATTTTTAATGTTAAATTTACGCGGTGATTATTTGGTGTTCGAATAAAACTGTTATTTTTAAATGAACGGATTATGACGAAGGTCTTAGGCCGAGATAAATCTTCGTGCGGTTGGTGTCAAATCACAGCGCGTTTTTAAAGTATAATTATACTCTTGGTCAATGAGGATATTTTGCTACTAGCTGGATTCCGTCTGTCGTTATGTTCCGTGGCCTTGTGGCTTCACTGCCGCAGGACTGCCGCTTTCCGCGGTATTCCCCCCCCCCCCCCCTCATTCTTTTGTTTGTTCATTCCTAGCGTTCGCATATAATGCTTTGTGATATGTTCCATACCGAATCCCTACAAATGGTTCAGGGCCAACTAGATGTATTTGTAAGCCGGCCCTCGATAGTTCATCGGCCTTCTCATTGCCCTCGACACCTTTATGTCCAGGTACCCAGATAAGGCTAATGTTATTGGGCCAATGCCGGCTCCTTGCGGGATGCCCTATATCGTCATGCATCGCGGCTCTGTTCCCCCGCAATCGTATTATAGCGTCGCTTCCGCCCACTCCCCGCATGATTCCCCTTGTTTTTTTTTCGCGGGGAAACCTTCAAAATGTCCCCGGGACCTTGGGGGTTCGACCGGGGTATGTGGGATTCTTACCCAATAAACCTCCCGCGGGTGCCTTGTCTTTGAGCCCGCCGTTGGGGGGCGCATTGTAGTCTCCCGGGAACCAGTCACGGTGCTCACGGGGACGGGGGTCGCAACCCCGCCGCGGTCCTCCTCGGAGTCGCCGCTGTGCTCAATGGACGTCCTAGGGCCGCATGATTCCCCTGTAGTAACGCCACGCCCTAATCCACCACCACCACCATAATCAGTCTACGTCCTCTTAAGGGCTCAGTCTGCAGACTGCTTATAGTAGGTAAATGTACTGCTTCATAAATCCGCACCGGCGTTTGTCAAATAGAATTTGTGTAAATTTGGATTAAAATGGATTTGATCTAAGAGACTTTTTAAATTGTAATTATTAGATGAATATACCATATATTTTTGTTTATTGTTTTAGTATTTTATTAAAGACTGTTAAAATATTAATTCTAGTAACATTCCCAATAAATGCCAAAATTGTAATTTTTTTTAAAACAAAGATATTATTACCATTTGTAAATATTGAAACGCTTCGCCAAAGACATTAGAATACTCTGATTAATTTTAGTGACAATTTATAGATAATTCTGTAGATAATAAACAATTATGTAAGTAAGTACTTATTTAATTAATAAAGTATTTATAAAAAACAAAGAGGTTCGATTAACTGACTTACCAGTTATCTTTATACAAAAGTCGGTGTTTTCCACCAATTCGACTAATTAGTCGAATAATCGATTAATCTTAAGTCGATACGTATTTTAAAAGTGATTGAATAAAATTGTAAGTGTCTTTTAATATTATTCTAGATACTACACGCACAATATTTGGAAACATTTTTCGATCAATATCTTTAAAGTTAAAGTTTAGTTCAAGTGCAGCAAGTCTAAATTTCTAGATTGTTTATTTCAGTAATAGGTTTTCTTTTACTGGCAACTCTATGAAACTCATCCGAAGAATAAAAATAAAAGCTTTTAAAATAATAAATCTTCTATTAATATTATGTAAGTAGGTAGATATATTTCTTTTCTTCTATTTTCAAGTTCAGTAGAAAACAAACTATAATCAGATGTTAACTCCTAACCTGCTGCTGTGACGTCGCATTCCCGCGAGGTGCACAGTTAAGTCGGGCGGGTTGGACAATATTGACAATATTATTGACTGTGTTCGGCTAGCCTTATACGAAATTAATTTAAGGGCTACAAAAACGGTTTGTGGATGTAGTCCGCTACTGCGCCAGGCCAGTATTATTTCCTTAATTTTATGACACTTGGACTAAATATTAAAGTAAAATTTAAGCATATCAAAAATTAAAAATAATTACATATCTTAGATAGTAATTACAAAACTACAAGACACACGTATCTACGAATAGTACCTACCTAGTTGTGACTTTGGAACCATACAACATAATAATTCTGCCCCGTTGAAAAATAAACTAAAATACTTAATAAAATTTAAATTTGTTTTATTTTACTTTAAGTTTCTGGGTTGATCTGGATGTTTTCTGAGCCTTCGGAGTCGCTGGACGTTCGGGGTGTGGGCCCTTTGAACGTCCATTGAGCACGGCGGCGACTCCGAGGAGGACGGCGGCGGGGTTGCGACCCCCGTCCCCGTGAGCACCGTGACTGGTTCCCGGGGGGCTACAATGCGCCCCCCGGCGGCGGGCTCAAAGGCAAGGCACTGAGGGGCCCCTGGTGCAGATCCCACCGGAGAGCCCTGGGGTCCCCCCTCATGTGCCGATGCGACAGCCGCGGGGGTTTTAGTGGGTAAAAATCCGACATACCCCTTTAGCCCAGAGCCCCACAGCTCCCGGGTATCTTTGGAAGATTTCCCCCGCGTCAAAAAAAAAAACTATGTTTTCTGAGAACGCTGCATAATTGCCGGTTCATTTCAATGCTATATTGAAATAGGTGTACTACTATTAATAAACCATAGATATCTTATATCCTTAATAATGCGCGCCATAAATTGTGACACATATAATTAAAATATTTTCTCCTAAGTAAGTAAGTATATAGGTAGTTAAGGTATGATATCCTTTCCTTGGCCTTTTAAAGAAGTTCAGAGTCACACAACGAGCCATGGAGAGAGCTATGCTCGGAGTTTCTTTGCGCGACAGAATCCGAAATGTGGAGATTCGCCGAAGAACAAAGGTCACCGACATAAAAAAAAAAATTGCTCAGAATCTGCAAGTTGAAGTGGCAATGGGCAGGCCACATCGCTCGAAGAACCGATAACCGTTGGGGAAGAAAGGTTCTCTCATGGCGACCACGAACCGGAAGACGCAGCGTTGGCAGGCCTCCCAATAGGTGGACAGACGACATTGTGCGCGTCGCAGGTAACCGGTGGATGCAAATAGCCAATTGTCGTTCATTGTGGCGTTCTAAGGGGGAGGCCTATGTTCAGCTGTGGACGTCTTCCGGCTGGTGATGATGGATGATGATGATCCTTTCCTTATTATTTACTTTGTACAGTACTTTGGGCATTTTCTAAATACGCATGAAGGCATTTTACTTGATTTTCAAAGGCACACGTCACGATTGTTACATTTGGGTGAATTTCGTTGTTTCACTGGCATATCTATTGTGTAGAATATCATTGACTACTATTCATTTTAGTCATAAACCTTGTAAGTACATACTTAAATAACTTTTATACCTACCGAATGTTACAATATTAGTAAAATCTTTGATTATATATATACGTCTAGATACCTATTAGTCTTGTAACGTTACGTTAATAAGCATAACAACCTCATAATTCGTGTGTGCGTGCAGGCCTCGTTGTACACTCGCGTCA
Organism: Furcula furcula; assembly: GCA_911728495.1. NCBI lineage: Eukaryota > Metazoa > Arthropoda > Insecta > Lepidoptera > Notodontidae > Furcula > Furcula furcula. The sequence continues at coordinate 2,305,943 of OU452264.1, read as the reverse complement.
TCTGTGGTTGTGTGCGTGTTTGGGGATCTCCAGTTATAAATATTTTTCCCATAAATAGCGATAGCGTTGTGGATTGATATGTACTTTGTAAATGTGTAATTCCTTTTTTTTTTAATATAATGTATAGCTGTTTGATGTCCAAATAAAATAAAATAAAATGAAATGAAATGAAATGAAATGAAATGAAATGAAATGAAATGAAATGAAATGAAATGAAATGAAATGAAAAAATGAATTAAATGATGATGATGAATTAAATTAAATTAAATTAAATTAAATTAAATTAAATTAAATTAAATTAAATTAAATTAAATTAAATTAAATTAAATTAAATTAAATTAAATTAAATTAAATTAAATTAAATTAAATTAAATTAAATTAAATTAAATTAAATTAAATTAAATTAAATTAAATTAAATTAAATTAAATTAAATTAAATTAAATTAAATTAAATTAAATTAAATTAAATTAAATTAAATTAAATTAAATTAAATTAAATTAAATTAAATTAAATTAAATTAAATTAAATTAAATTAAATTAAATTAAATTAAATTAAATTAAATTAAATTAAATTAAATTAAATTAAATTAAATTAAATTAAATTAAATTAAATTAAATTAAATTAAATTAAATTAAATTAAATTAAATTAAATTAAATTAAATTAAATTAAATTAAATTAAATTAAATTAAATTAAATTAAATGAAATGAAATGAAATTAAATTAAATTAAATGAAATGAAATGAAATGAAATGAAATGAAATGAAATGAAATGAAATGAAATGAAATGAAATGAAATGAAATGAAATGAAATGAAATGAAATGAAATGAAATGAAATGAAATGAAATGAAATGAAATGAAATGAAATGAAATGAAATGAAATGAAATGAAATGAAATGAAATGAAATGAAATGAAATGAAATGAAATGAAATGAAATGAAATGAAATGAAATGAAATGAAATGAAATGAAATGAAATGAAATGAAATGAAATGAAATGAAATGAAATGAAATGAAATGAAATGAAATGAAATGAAATGAAATGAAATGAAATGAAATGAAATGAAATGAAATGAAATGAAATGAAATGAAATGAAATGAAATGAAATGAAATGAAATGAAATGAAATGAAATGAAATGAAATGAAATGAAATGAAATGAAATGAAATGAAATGAAATGAAATGAAATGAAATGAAATGAAATGAAATGAAATGAAATGAAATGAAATGAAATGAAATGAAATGAAATGAAATGAAATGAAATGAAATGAAATGAAATGAAATGAAATGAAATGAAATGAAATGAAATGAAATGAAATGAATTGAATTGAATTGAATTGATTGAAAATTTAAAAAAATTTAAAAAAATATATAAAAAAAATTAATAAAATAAAATACAAAAAATAATAAAGAAATTGATTTGAATTGAATTGAAAAGAATTGAATTGAAATTAAATTAAATTAAATGGCGTGTCCCTTACCATCAGGTGAACGTCTTATTTGCCTCATGACCAGGAAGAAAAAATACTTCTAAGTACTTACCTATATAAAAGTAATTAATTTATCAAAAAAATAAATTAAAATTATTATAATTGATTTATTTCATGTTTTGGTCACTAACTACGTATTAAGTTTCATTGAATTCATTTTTGTCAAAAGAAAAATTACCCCAGACTTAAGATATATTCCCCCATTATTACCTAGCCACACCAGTCTAGTCGGACAATGTACAAATTGTCGTAAAAAACAATCGAGTTTTTAAAAATCCCTCACAGAATCTTAAGACTTATGAATGGAAAATTAAGTTAGGATCTTTATTAATTTTACTTAGTTAATATTTTCACGATTTGATTACACAATTCGGCAAAAAGGTTTTTTTGCGAGCACAAACCATCGGTAGAGTTCAAGTGATACTAAACAACCAAGTATACCAATATGATGTTTTGGTATACTTGATATTGTCAAGTGTTTGAACATCGAACACGCTATCTAGACGTATATATAATCAAAGAGTAAAATCTCTAGAAATAGGAACAACATATTTTGAGAAAATCTGAGATAAACAGAAAAAATAACTGCATTAGATAGTAAAAATAATAATTATACATTACATGCAATCTAATTAACATAGTGCTATGCACGGTGAACATTCTTACTCAATGACAAATGCACTATCATCGTGTAAAGAAAAAATACTGTAAATTAATTATTCAGTGCCCTAATTATCTATGACCAATGATTAGTCTATGACCAATTCCAAACCGCGCGAAGCGCTAATATCTTGCCCTGCAACATCCCAGAAATAAACCCGTCAATATCGTCTTAATAGAGCAATATTAGGAGCAGGGGCCCCGAACATGTTTAAGCAACAATTCGTAAAATCCATGTTCTCACATAATCTCTTAGGCCGTACCATCATTTGGACCCCCCATCAAATTTTGATACGGGGCCCATCTAAGGCAAGCTACGCCACTGATTATGAGTCTTGGGAAAAAAAATTGTGTACACGCCAGTTATAAACGTCGTTTATAAATTCGTATCAAAGTGAGGTTACTTTGATTTTATTGATATAAACGTGATTTTTTAGACAAGATTTGATTATAATTAGTCATAGTGAATTAGGGCACAGTACTGCTATTTCGAGACAAACATCTCACAGTTTAGTTAGACTGTGGTTTTTAACCGACTTCAAAACAAAAAAGGAGGAGGTTTTCAATTCGTCTGTATATTTTTTTTTCTATGTATGTTCGCGCATAACTCTGGCAATTATTAACCGATTTGAAAAAATCTTTCTTCCATCCATTCTTTAATCCGTTAATTGGGTCCCATAAAAAAATTATTGCTTAATAATAAGTAGTTCCTGAAAAAACAAGAATGGTGACTGCGCACTGAGAGCTGCAGGAAAGCCTATATAGATGACTTTATGGTGCTTTTTAAGGACAAAAATGGTCATAACTCTGGTAAATATTTACCAATTTCAATGATTTTTTTTTATTCGAAAGAAGTAACCACTGTAATGAACCTGTATGAATTTTATCACAACCGGATAAGAACTTCCTGGAGGACCATGAATGATATGGAGGAATTTATCTGGTAAAAACCATAAAACTGATGTTCTCCTTTACATTTCTCTGATAAATATGAACAGATTTCGATGATTCTTTTTTTATTCGAGAGAGTAAACTACTATGATGATTCCATGCAAATTTCATTACGATCGGATAAATTGTTTCTGAGTTTCTGAAGAAACATGAATTATGTAAAAGTATGTAGACGATAATGTGAAATCATAATGATGTCATAACCTACCTAGATCATTTTACCGTCTTCGATGGTTCAATCTTTATGTATGAAAATATCAATAAAAAGTATAAAATAAAATATATATAAAAAAAAAATTGAACAGACTTCAATAACACTAAAAAGTATAAAATAATTTAAATATTATTGAAGTTGGTGCCAAATATACACAGCAGGTACGCTAACACCAACTTCTTTAATATTTAAATTATTTTATACTTTTTAGTGTTATGGAAGTCGGTTCAATTTTTTTTTTAAATATTTGATGTAGAAAATGGTTGTCCATCACAATATCGCTTTGAATACTCAAAGCAATATCGAATGTATCGACAAGTTATTGTAGATTCCGTACGTTTTCAAATCACCAAATCAGTTGAGCGCACGCCGCGTTGAGAGAGTAACGTATAACAAGTTACGCGTTTTCGCGCCAAAACGCGTGTAACTTCCCGAGTCCCGACGTAAAATTTCGAATTTGGAACTAGTAATATTTTGTGGAAAACGATGGTTTCGTGTTGTGTGTATTTAATATGTTTATGTAATGGCGCAGTTCGTGTATGATTTATGACGATAAGTCACAAGGTAGGTACTCATTTAATAGTTTTACCTATTGACTTTGTAATGTCGGGCGTTTTACGCAATTAAGATAAGTGGCCGTTTAACCTGCATTCTTCGAGTGCCTTCGTCCACCATAGTTTTAAAGAGGAAAAAAGTAAAATACGTAAGTACAATTATCTAAAGGTATAAATTACCTATATTTAAACTGATTTAAAATAAACTATTTAAAAAAAAATAAAAACCGACATCAAAGTAAATTATCTAAAAAGCATAAAATAACGAAAATATTATTGAAGTTGGTGTTAGCGTACCTGCTGTGTATATTCTGCACCAACTTCAATAATATTTTCGTTATTTTATGCTTTTTAGATAATTTACTTTGAAGTCGGTTTTTATTTTTTTTAAATAGTTTATTTAACACTTTTTAGTGACTTATTTTACCAAGATAGGTATCAGCACTATCACGCAACTCGAACGTCTACATTACAGTAACTTACTGAAAACATAAAAAGTTTATATCTCTTAAACTACTGGACCGATTTTGATGAAACTTGTACTCTACCCTAAGTTGAAAAATATTCTAACTATTGCAAAAAGAATTTTTGAAATCGGACTTGTAGTTTCTGAGAAATCCGCGGACAAACCTACATACATACATACATACATACATACATACATACACTCGTGAAATTTGGTAAATTTGTTTAGAAGCCCACATAGACTAACATATATGAATATTACGCATTTCTATTAATATTACATACATACGCGTCGAATACAGAACCTCCTTTTTTGAAGTCAGTTAAAAATTAATATATATGAGGAAATTGTTTAAAATCTTTCGTTACTTTATTGCTACTTTATGATACTTTCGCTATCGTTACTTTATTATATTTATTTATAAGGTATTGCATAATATACTTATTAATATAAGTCACGTGGGATCATCTCAAAGATTTTAGGAATTTAAGATCAAATTTAAAGTGGTACCTAAGTACTTACCAATTTTCTAATTTTTTTGGGAAACTATAGTACTTACTACCAGCCTAAACAAATATAAAAAACATTCAACCACAGATTTAGACTTTTTTACTACGTTTTCAACATTACCATCAATTATAAATAGGTATTGTATGCTTAAATGTGTCATTCAATTCGCAGTGGTCATGTGACCATCTTTATACCGAAGAAAATACTTCTATGGAAAAGTCAAACAGTAATTCAGTCTGGTTGAGTGCAATTTAGTGTTACAGGTACTTACTTACTAAGAAATTCTACAAAATTCAATTAAAACTCTTACAAAACGAGTGTTGCGTAGCAAAAAAAAATATAAGGAAAAGGAAAATTTGGGCAACATTTGTAACTGAATAACAGTCTGAGGCCGTGTTACAAAGATATTTTAATCACGGACCAAACATTGTCACGCTATTGGTCGATTGACTCAGTTAGATGTTGCGACTAGTTGCGAGGCGCCGGTTTTATCTGCAAAGCCTCCGCGGCGCAGTGATACAAACCGGAGGTCGCGGGTTCATTTCCCACAGGAGCAACAACTTTGTGTAGTTGTTCCTTACTGGCTAGGACAATGCAGGCCGATCGTCTGATTGTCTGCAAAGTAAGATATCGGTCCTGCGCCTGACCTCTCCCCGGTCGTGTCGGTTTTCCGTCCCATCGGATTATGAGAGGCATAAGGAAGAGAGAGTGCAGTTGTGTCTTCGCAAGCACTTGTGCACTATCATATCTCCCGCGTAGATCTACTGCGTAGGCTGATCTTGCGAAATAGCAAGATAATTAACTTATTATAATCATATTTTTGTTTGTTTTTCTTGTATCGTCTACGAATAAATGTTTTTCTTCTTCTTCTTCTTAAATATGGGCCGCTGTGGTCGTATCGACCAGGAGGACATTATTATTATTATAACTGCAAATACCTAGAAGAAGAAGAAGAATATGCGACTCAGACTCGCACTGCCGACCGCGGAGAGTATTGTCAGATCCCCAGACCCACTGGCAGTCCTATTGGACGATGACTTCGCATTGAGTAGGTACCGTGACAAAATGTCACGCATTAAATCTCGTCTGCGTGGCGTAACCTCACTGAGTTTCTTCCCGGATGTTCTCAGTGCGGGGGTTCTGATCAGGCGGTAGAACTAGTCCTCTCCACAGGTCAAGTCAAAGATGACTTTGACTCCCTGATGTGCTTTTGAGCTCGTCGCTCCCCTACAGGCTGGAGCGCTACAAACGCTTGCCCTCTTGTCCAGTGGAGGTGTCGTGGCCATCTGCTGACAACAGTGAACTTTATGCCTAAAAAGATAGAAGTGGCGATAGGACATGACTAGAAAGCAACAAAGCGTGCGTCTGCTAAACCCGGGCAAAAAAGATGGCTAGGTGGCTAAAGAACCTGACTGGAAAGCTACAAAGCGCGCGTCGGCTAAACACGGGCAAAAAAAAGATGGCTAGGTGGCTAAAAAACTTCACTAGAAAGCCACAAAACGTACGTCTGCTAAACCCGGGCAAGAAAAGATAGGTGGCTAAAGAAACTGACTAGAAAGCCGCAAAGCGCGCGTCTGCTAAACTCGGGCAAAATAAGATGGCTAGGTGGCTAAAGAACCTGACTAGAAAGCCACAAAGCGCGCGTCTGCTAAACCCGGGCAAAAAAAGATGGCTAGGTGGCTAAAGAACCTGACTAGAAAGCCAAAAAGCGCGCTTCTGCTAAATCTGGGAAAAAACTGCTAGGAAAATCTTAAGCCAAGACATCTTTAAAATGCTTAGACTCTAGCTAGAACCTGTCAATGGTATATGATATATGATAATTGGTGTCTTGTTCTCATGAATCTTGATGATACTTTTTTGATGTGTTAGCAAATTGTCTGTGTTTAAATGTTTTGTAGGTACTATTTTATGTTAGTAACTGTTTATTTGTGTTAAGTTAGTCGTGCAAACCTTTAAGTTAACTATACATTTTTCTATACGGGTGATTCTACGATAAAAGGTTTTAAGCCCATAGAGGATACGGCCAAGGAGAAAAATGCGATTTTTTTCATTAAACACTTATACATATTATGATTTTTGTCCTGTTTATATACCTTTTCATGAAAGGGCAAGTCACTTTTTACATGTTTTGTTACTTTTTAAAAGGCCAGGGTAAATACATCGGGCAGGGTAGAGACATCAAGAACAGGGTAGACCAGGGGAGAGAATTTGCCACAATAAAATAATGAAAGAAGTAAATTGAATCAACTTTTAGTAAACATGTATACATTATAGTGTGTCGTTGGTTTTCCAAAGAAATTAAATAAATAAATAAAAATCTAATCTAGCTGATGTGAAACACCGACGCTGTACGAAGTCTGCAGTATGTGAACACGTTCAGGATCGCACCCACCATTATATTAGATTTGATAAACCACAAATCCTCGCAAAAGAACACCGATTCCTGCCTAGGATGATTCGTGAGGCTATTGAAATCAAAAAACATCCTAATTTCAATAGAGAAGATGGTTGGGTGTTACCACCGGCTTGGGATCCTGTGATAAATATAATTAAATCCAATATCAATCAAAACACTGCACGGCCTCAAGATACTGTAAGCTCTTACTGCGTAGATCGGACCAACAATAATAACTAAGAAGACCTGAGGGTACACCGGCATAATTGTGACATAAGGACGTTCAACATCTCAGTTCTCCCGTGACCATGGGTGCTGCAAAGCATTCGAAACGTCGGGATAGTAAAATCAATAAATAAACCGCGATAAAATCCGTAAAATTAGTTTAATTTCAAAATAAAAATCTTTTTTCAAAAAAATTGAACCGATTTCAATATCACTGAAAAGTATAAAATAATTAAAATATTATTGAGGTTGGTGTTAGCTTACCGGTTGTGTATATTTGGCACCAACTTCAATAATATTTAAATTATTTTATACTTTTCAGTGATATTGAAGTCGGTTCAATTTTTTTTTAAAAAGATATTATTTTAAACTTTTTAGTGATATTTTCATATATAAAGATTGAACCATCGAAAACCGTAAAATTATCTAGGTAGGTTATGATCACATTATCGTCTACATAGTTTTACATAATTCATGTTTCTTCAGAAAAAAATATCCGGTCGTAATGAAATTTGCATGGAATCATCATAGTAGTTTACTCTCTCGAATAAAAAAAGAATCATCGAAATTGGTTCATAATTGCCAGAGCAATGTAATGGAGAACATCAGTTTTATGGTTTTTACCAGATAAATTCCTCCACATCGTTCATGGTCCTCCAGGAAGTTCTTATCCGGTTGTAATAAAATTCATACAGATTCAATACAGTGGTTTCTTCTTTCGAATAAAAAAAGAATCATTGAAATTGGTAAATATTTGCCAGAGTTATGACCATTTTTGTCCTTAAAAAGCGACATAAAGTCATCTATATAGGCATTCATGCAGCTCTCAGTGCGCAGTCACCATTCTTGTTTTTTCAGGAACCACTTATTACTAAGCAATAATTTTTGTATGGGACCCAATTAATGGATTGAAGAATGGATGGAAGAAAGATTTTTTCAAATCGGTTCATAATTGCCAGAGTTATGCGCGAACATACATAAGAAAAAAAATATATATATACAGACGAATTGAGAACCTCCTCCTTTTTTGAAGTCGGTTAAAAATATGATTATTTTCGGCAATAGTAGACCCGTTAGTACATTATAGAGTATTTTTTCAAAATTAGTCAACATGCCTATTGCCAGAGTTACATACATAAAATATATATATATATATATACAGACGAATTGAGAACCTCCTCCTTTTTTGAAGTCGGTTAAAAAGATGGCTAGATGGCTAAAGAACCTGACTAAAAAGGTACAAAGCGCGTGTCTGCTAAACCCTAACGGTTTGCGATTCATGAATCAGTATTATTTTTTTGAGGGTAAGAAATCATTAATTGAACTGTGAAAAAACACTGAAGCAGATAAATACCGTATCTATCAGTCGCTGCGCCCTATCTATCATGCTGTACTCCACCCTTCGGTTAAGCATTGAAGAAGTATGTAAGCTTAGGTAGTTACACTAGATGCAGCCAAGTAACACAACCTTCCAGTGATGTTATGTCAGGGACATACGTCGTACGACGTTTAGTGGGTAAGAATCCCACATACCATGGTCGAGCCCTACATCTACCAGCGTGCATCTCCAGCTCGAAAAAAGGGACATGCAACGATTAGGACATACGAAGGGACGACAGGCAGTATGGTATATGGCCACCAGTTCTTTATGAGAATTCGATTTGGTGACGGTTGACCCGTAGGGTGACCAGGATAGAATAGCACCCTCCTATCTCCTCCCGTAGAGTGTCCGTAAGAGGCGACTTATGGAAAACATGAAGACGGGCAGTAGCGTATTCCTATTGAATTACCTACAACCTATGCCTCGATCCACGAGCCGGCCGAGCGTGGGGTATGGCAACACCTCCCAAGGGGAAGCACACCTCCCTTGTACGGCTGTACGTCTTTCAGATGCTGCTGATGATGATGAGGGATCATTGATGGCTGCTTTTGTTACCGGCCTAACGAGACCTCTGATACAGGATCGTTATCCTTGTATCAATATTTTCGAAAGCGCTACTACATCATCATAACGTGGTTCCGCGGTCAACCACGAGCTAATATCAAGTACAAAAAATCCAGCTAGCGCCAAGGTTGACTGGTACAACTTAGCATAACAGCTATTGTTTCTTACTGTATAATTAACCACTAATTTAATTTGTTGCGGGCTCTAAGACAATTTGACGTTTCACAGTCTGGCTGTTCCGATTTTAAATCAGTGCTCCCACCGTTCTCTTAATAAGCACTCAGAGAGAGAGATTATGATATTTCATGGAGCTACAATATCTTTGTAAGCAATAAGTAACTATACCAAGAAAGTTGTAAGTATACTTACGTTTTTTAGCAACTCGCTGAGTGAATACTTCAAAGAACCAGAGAGATACTTTATTGGGAATCAAACGGTTTGGCAATACAACCTCGTCATTTGTTACCTTCAATAGGTCAACCGGGGTATGTGGAACTCTAACTTACTAATATCTCTTCGGTGGGATCTGCAAAACGTGCCCTCAGTTCCTTACCTTTCAGCCCATCTCGTCGGGAGGTGCATTATAATACTATGTGCGTCTACTATTTCAACAATCACTAGGCCACTGTTGCATAGTTTATTTACGACTTTTGCTGTATTCAGAGTCGGGATGTTCAAATGAATCATTTCAGTGCTAAGTGCAATATTAGCAATGAGATAGGCAGAATATTTGTATTTAACCTCCTAAAGATAATTATTATTTATTTATTTACTTTAAAATTACTATACACACAAGGACTTTAAAGCAAAGTAAAGGAAAGAAGAAGTATAGGAAATAAAATCTTTAAAAAAAAAATTGAACCGACTTCAATATCACTGAAAAGTATAAAATAATTTAAATATTATTGAAGTTAGTGTTAGCTTACCGGCTGTGTATATTTGGCACCAACTTCAATAATATTTAAATTATTTTATACTTTTCAGTGATATTGAAGTCGGTTCAATTTTTTTTTTAAAAGATTTTATTTTAAACTTTTTAGTGATATTTTCATATATAAAGATTGAACCATCGAAAACCGTAAAATTATGTAGGTAGGTTATGATCACATTATCGTCTACATAGTTTTACATAATTCATGTTTCTTCAGAAAAAAATATCCGGTCGTAATGAAATTTGCATGGAATCATCATAGCAGTTTACTCTCTCGAATAAAAAAAGAATCATCGCAATCGGTTCATAATTGTCAGAGCAATGTAATGGAGAACATCAGTTTTATGGTTTTTACCAGACAAATTCCTCCACATCGTTCATGGTCCTCCAGGAAGTTCTTATCCGGTTGTAATAAAATTCATACAGATTTAATACAGTGGTTTCTTCTTTCGAATAAAAAAAGAAGCATTGAAATTGGTAAATATTTGCCAGAGTTATGATCATTTTTGTCCTTAAAAGCGACTAAAACGTCATCTATATTAGGCTTTCTTGCAGCTCTCAGTGCGCAGTCACCATTCTTGTTTTTTCAGTAACTACTTATTACTAAGCAATAATTTTTTTATGGGACCCAATTAACGGATTAAAGAATGGATGGAAGAAAGATTTTTTCAAATCGGTTCATAATTGCCAGAGTTATGCGCGAACATACATAGAAAAAATATATATATATATATACAGACGAATTGAGAACCTCCTCCTTTTTTGAAGTCGGTTAAAAATAGCACAAAGGCACAATTTGTTTAGGCGCCGGGCCCGTTGGTCTTGTGATTAGACACCCTGGCTGCTACCCGATGAGTCGTGGGTTCGATTCCCACCAAGTGTCTGAGTGTTATTTATCTATTTAAGTATATATTTACAAAAAAATATTATATAAGTATTAGTATCAGTTGTCTGGTTTTCATAGCACAGGCTCTATCTAGTTTGGGATCGGATGACCGTATGTGGATTGTCCCAAGATATTATTATTATTATTTCTAAAGAAATTTCTTCCAGCAGGCCTACGTGTGGAAAGTTGGAAGAAAGAAATGAGACGTAGTAATGATTTTAGTTACAACATCGTTTACAATACTTCTCTTCAAGTACTCCACCATTAGTTTGCTAGTTCCAACATCAGAGGCAGCATTTGTCTCAGTTTTGCTGTGAGTGTAGGAGTTATTTGCCTTCTCAAATATCTCCAAGCCGGATTTTTCAATTTCAAATTCCAATGCTGTTCTTTTTCTTGCGGCCTACCAAAATGTTTCGTTCTCCTCAAACTTGATCTGTCCAACTGTAATTCAAAGAAATCAAACGGAATCCACCGCTGTAACTGACTTACTGTCTGAATATCGACTAGTGTACGCCTCGTCTATGGAGATTATAGCCGTTTATGATATGAATTGCTCTCTAGCTATGGAGGTCAGTGCCACACGGCTCATAACGTTACCGTGATGCCCGCATACTGCGTGGAATGTCAAGCCAGACCTTATTTTGAATGTAGTTATCGATGTTCTTCAATATTGAACGCTAGAATATAGTAAACCAATGTATATGTTATTATGTCATTCCTACACATTTGTTTTCTAGTTTAGTGGTCAATATTGGAGAATGGCAACTTGCCTAAGAAAATAATAAATTTCATGGCGATAAAATTATATAAGTATGCCAATATGACCACAGCGGCGAATCTTTCACAAGATCAGCCATATTACGCAGATGATATTGTAGTGCACAAGTGCTTGCGTAGACACAAGTGCACTCTCTCGTCCTTTACAAGAATCGATTGTTAGAACCCATCAAAGTCAAAGTCAAAATTATTTATTTCAAATAAGCTTAACTTTGAATGGTATTTTTTTTAAAAGCTACCACCGGATCATAACGCGGCTTTAACTGAGAAGATACGGCAAGAAACTCAGCGGCGTCATTTTTTCACATTTTTAAAAAAATTGGATCAACATCAGCGATAGTGTGTCCTGCCGTTCGAAAGATAAAATAAGAGAGAAAAGAAAAAAATATACGACAAAATTACAACAAACTAAAAGGCCAAAGGGATAATAGAAGTCCCCCTTAAAGCAGCTCCCGCCCACGGGTTGACTCGAGCAGCAGCCATCACTCCCCTCAACCATATTAGAGGGAAGGGGGTGACCTCCGATTATCAGAATGTAGCTTTTTCCTGTGCCACACATCGGTATAGGTACTATTTATATACCGCAGCTCCGGATAGATCTACGATCTTTTCGAACCGGGGTAGAAGCTTGATAGTGGCGTCCGCCCTTCTAGCGTTTGAGATAAATTACTTAAAAAACTGACGAATCTCAAATCGGCAATTCTAGTCCACAAGTTCACTTGTGGTGTGCGCATGTGTGGCACCTTTTTCTCACAAGTCGACAGTGAGCGAACTAGGCTTCCGTATGCTAGGCGCTTTGTGGAAAAAGTTTTAATTTTTAACCGACTTCAAAAAGGAGGAGGTTCTCAACTCGTCTGTATTATTATTTTTAAGTATGTTCGCGCATAACTCTGGCAATTATGAACCGATTTGAAAAAATCTTTCTACCATCCATTCTTCAATCCATTGATTGGGTCCCATAAAAAAATTATTGCTTAGTAATAAGTCGTTCCTGAGAAAACAAGAATGGTGACTGCGCAGGAAAGTTGCAGGAAAGCCTATATATATATATATTATTTTATACTTTTCAGTGATATTGAATTCGGTTCAATTTTTTTTAAAAAAGATTTTATTATCATATTATATTATTTTGATTTTGATTTTGGCGCCCCCTGAAACTATTGGCGGGCCGTTTGCATTGGCTCCGGTGGCATCTAAACTGAGTGTCACCGTGTTTGTGGGGTCTAGTAAAAAGTCATCTAGACTGTAGTAGTTACGCCAAGTCAGAGGCCTGAAGGAAGGAAGCTTGAACAAATAGGTTGACCACTTACCAAACGACACACAACAAAAGCAATACTGGTCTGGCTGTTATTACTATGATGTAAGTATAATTATGAGCCGGATGTACGTAATATTGTATCACGATAAGTCAAGGTTACGTGACCTGCATGTATAAGCTATGAACATTATACATGAACCATTACACTTAATACAATCTATACAGTAAAGTGCTGAAGTATGTTTTTCACTCGGCCCGAGTGAAAAAATACAACAGGTTTTGTGATTACTAACTATATATCGTAGCCTCCGTGGAGGTCGCTGGTTCGCATCTATAGGCTGCGGTGACTGCATGCATAAAAAAAGGTATTTTCCACGCGTAAAGTATTTTTTATATTTTATTTTACTGAAGTGTAAAACAGAAGTAGCAGTTGTAGAAAGTGTGAAACAGTTTTTGATCAAAAACCTTCTAAAGTAGTTGAAATTCTCTGACTAGGTACGGTACTCTTCCGTTGTACGATAACATAGCTGCCGAAACTTAGATTTTCCTAGTACACCATTGCTAAATTAGATTTAAGGACGGATGCTTGGTTTTTATGGCGGTCACGGTTGGCTGACGACCTTACAGCGACCTTGCATTAAGAGACGAGTAGCGATGTCTGTCCAATTTTCCCGTTCGTATTATGGTACGCAGTGACAGCTGCTGAAACAAGGTGCGGAGTGATGGCTGCTGCTCGAGTCAACTCGTGCGCGGGTGCTGCTTGGGGGGACTGGTCCGACTACTATCCCTTTGGCCTTTTAGTTTGTTGTAATTTTGTCGTAATTTATTGTTTTCTTCTTTTGAAAAAATGACAAGCCCGCTGGGTTTCTTGCAAGATCTTCTCAGTTGAGGCCGCGTTGTGATCCGGTGGTAGCTTTTAAATAATTGACCATTCTAAAAGTGCTAGCGTTAAGCCTATTTGAAACAAACATTTTTGACTTGACTTTGACTAAGTAGTATGAAAATCTAAGTTCCTATTACCTTGGTATAACGGTAGGTAGCAATTACAGTTGCCTTGAGCAGTGATGGGCTTTCTAATATTTCAGGAACTACGTGGACGTGTCCTGCGTTGGTATGTCCAGGGGCCTTACCATGAACTCTTAAAGCATAGCAGTTTGACACGACCAGTGACCTGTGTACTTACAGCAGGCCACCCAGCTATTACGTCACCCAAACAGGTGAGTGGTCACGGGAATATATTATTATCACGCTAATTGGTGCGCTCATGGTACAAATTTGTAAAACATGTCACTTTTCGTGTTAAACTGCTCTGCTATAACAGTTCATGGTAAGGCCCCTGGTCAATAACTACATATATACATTTCAGGCTGGAGTGCTGTGAGCGCTCGCCTCTCGACTGGTAGAGCTGCAATTATCTTTATTCCCAAAAACACTATAGCTGATTTAAGTTGTTGTACGCTTTGAAATGAAACTAATTTTACGGATTATATCGCGGTTTTTTTTTATTTTAATTACCCGACGTTTCGAATACTTTACAGCATTCATGGTCACGGGCGGACTGAGGTGGTAGCAGTCCAAATGTCATAGTTGTCTTAGGGTACCCTCAGGTCTTCTAATTATTATTATTATTACAGTATCTTGAGGTCTTGCAGTGGAATGCTTGTTGTGTTGTTGTTGCTTGTGTTGTGTTGTTGTTGTGTTGCTTTCAATGTGTAATATTCGCGTAAATATCAGAAATCATTATTGTTGTACGCTGCTGTGGCATTGGTTCAACCCGGCTTAAATGTCAGATTAGGATCAGTTGTGTGGTTAGGGGTAGCTGGAAGGAGTGTTTGGAGGACACTATTTGTTTTGTAAAAATTGTCATGTGCCTATTGATTTTTTTATACAGGATATGTTTTTAAGCAGTGCGTATATTTTTTAACACGTAATAAGTATCGCAATAGATCATATTTAAACAATAAAAAAATTTTTTTTTTCGCGTTTATTAATTTATCCGACACAAGATTACGGAAAATGTATTCACCATGCGCACGGCAGAGATAGGGAGCAAGCGGCGAACGCCCGTGACCATAATCATTGCGCTTGTTGTACAGTTAGTCAAGTGAAATTATTTTGATATTTTTGTACCAAGGTGGGTAAAAATAAAATAAGTCATCTTTAATTTTCAACAAACTATATATTTTCAAAATTTACGCATCACAAAAAAAAAGTAATCTAAAGGTAAAGTATATTATACTTGCAGAATTGCATCAATTGAGGTTCAGAAGTTCAGTAGTAAAAAGTTGACTAACAGAGCGACTAGAATTTTTTTCGCGTTTATAATATTAGTGTGGATTTACCGTTCTTGTACTATCGTTCGCAAGCTCAAGCCAGCGTGACCTCGATAGTTCAATATTTGCCATGCATCGGTACCTAACAATGCAAGTTTACAAACAACGGTGCTAACTTTCCTGCGCCCGCGCCGACGAGACGATACCGGTTCCCATAACAATCCGATAATTGTTGACAGTCTCCAAACTAATTGTAACTGGAAAGCGTAGGCAAAGGAGGCTCTAGAAGGCGGGGGGATGTATTAGAGTGTGTCTATGGTGCACACAGATTAAACTACTGTACGTAATTTATGTAAATAATACACCAAGTTGGTAAGAACGTATATGATTTTTTAATTAATCTCTCGCCGGCGGACGATCCGAGCCATCGGCCGTGGAGGGGTCAGCCTCTTGCGTTGGAGTTTCTTTTTTTTTGGGAATGTTAGACGCTGTTGGCCGCAGATGGCCATTACAGCTTCACCGGACAATAGGAGGCGAGCGCTTAAAGCACTCTAGCCTTAACGGCAGAAGTAGCGACGAGCTCAAGGGCACCTCGGCTTGGGCTGTCGCTTAAGAGAGGGCTGAATTTACCACCGGTTCACAACGCGCCCCCACTGAGAAGAACCGGCAAGAAACTCTGTGGGGTGATGCACGTCGTTGAGGTCACATGCGTACGACCCTTCGGCCTCGCCGGCGAGACCGGTGTCTGATAGCTAGTGTAGCATACGGTTGTCGGGGAGGGTTCGGCGCATCCCGGTCCAATAGGACCGTCATGTGGTCAGGAGGGTCGAGCAGTACGTGCCGTGGTCTGCGGCGCGAGTCAGAAGGACTAGGGGCGTAATCGGCGGCGGCGCGGATTAAACTGTTCGCGTGAGGGGACGCGGATTCAAAGTAGCATTTCGACGCTTCTTTAAAGAACTTACGAAGGGGATCTAACTTGAAATCGGAATGCAGATCTACATTCCGCATGTACCACGGGGTACCGACGGCACGTCGGAGAAAACGATTTTGGATAACCTGGAGTTTATCGATACGGGTGCGGGCGGCGTGCGCGAAAACTACACTCGCGTAAGTCATAATTGGGCGAATGCAAGCTTTGTATAATGTTAACTTGGGAGTCACATTGTAGTCCCCCGGGAACCTGGAAAAACCTTCAATAGGTCCCCGAAACCTGTGGAGGTCAACCGGGGTATGCGGGATTCTTAGGTACCCACCAAAACCCCGCGGTCCCCTATAAAGCCTGTGAAGACCTGAAAATAGATTTATATTTCTCTTGTAGGTACAACTAGTCGTTTATAGTAGCTGTAGGTCTTCCTAAAAATAACAAAAGAAAATATTTTCGTACAGTAGAATCCCGATTATCAGAACATCGATTATCCGGACATCCGATTATCCGGACACATTCGTCATGGCTCTAATTTTCGATTTAAAATTATTTTGACAGTGCAACGATACATGTTGCGACAAGTTTATTCCCGCCTTCGACCATGTACTCACTCCAGCTCTCGTTTATTTGCGCGATAGGGTTGGTTATTGTTGCAATGAAAATTCTTAGCATTGGTGAAGGGTGCGATGAAAAGAATATCAAGGAGTGGCTGAACTGCGATTCTGATTCCAAATATTAACTGATGAAGAAATCATTGACAATTTGAATAGCAACGAGAGAGAAGATGAAGAAGAGACTGAAACTGGGGATGTATGTCAAGTACCATCTCACTTAGAAGCTTTTGAAGCCCTAGATGTTGCTTTTAAGTGGTTGGAAAGACAGGATGAATCAGATCCCATAAAGCTGTTACTACTAAAGCGCATCAGGGACTTGACTGCAAAGATCAATAACAAGTTATTTCCAATACATAACTTGTTAATGATCTTTGTACTAGTACTGGAACAAGTCGGTATCACACGAGATGATGGCAAGAGGCCTAATGGAATCACTTTGATACCATGGCAACATGGAAAGCCATTAGTGTGGGCTCGAGATCTGTCGATACACTTGCTGCGTCCCACACCCCGGCCTTTTGCGCCCTTTGCGGTGGAGATCATGGGGCCTTGGTCTCGTAAGACGCGGTTTGGTTAAAGAAATTTCATCCTAACTTATCGAAGTCTCAGGAGACCGTCAGGCTGGTAGCTTTTTCTGCCAACTTATAAGCTTGGCCATACAAAGAGGTAATGCCGCCAGTATTTTAGGTACCCTTCCCTCCCAATTTGGAGGAGGAGGCTTTTTACCTAGTTTTAGTAGATCTGTAAATAAAATGAAAATATTTAATTTCCAATAATAATTTTGAATTACGTTCATATTATGTACTTTATTAACGTTATAGCTCGTATTGTTTATTGTATTGTTTAAACAACTTATGTAAAACCCATTTTATGACAAAAAAATATTAAAATTTAAACATGGTTTGTCTTTGAAATCGATTATCCGGATTTTCGATTATCCGGAATACCCCTGGTTTTAATTGATCCGGATAAGACTCTACTGTATATCATACCATATTGAAATGAAGTAATTGTATGGATATCATGGTTTATTTTGTGTTTTTAACCCTCGACGCGATGTTTGGAACACCTAACATCATCAATGGTTTCGGAAGAACTGAGGTGTTAGATGTCTCTATCTGCCGCACTTACAAACGTAAATTAGCGTTACTGATCATTAAGCCATTGATTTGAATCTGACTATATCGATTCTTTAATGCTTATTTTCCGTTACTGTATACTAGATTAATTGATATCAAACACACATAGTATTTGGCTTATAAAAAAAAAAACTGTCAAAATTTCTTTTTCTATATGGTTCAGTAAGTACCAAAAGAAATATCAAGTTATAAAAATCGTAATCCCAGCTTAATAATAAACAAGGTGAAGTGGTCCCCCATAGCTTCACCATAAGGGGACACCATAAAAGTACAGGAAGTAAACGCAGAGCCGCCGTACATACATAATGCTGCTGTTCCGAGCGTGTGTGAGCGTGTGTGGCTGCGTGAATGCATGTGTGCGCGATGCGTCATGCACGATCGATCCTCTTTAGGGCTGTCACAATTGCAAATCTTTTTAAAACGCAGTGATTTTTGTGGCCAACCTGGTGTCAGATTCGATTCAGTTGTCCTTAGGCGTCTGACTTGACTTAACGATTGCTATTTAGTATAAAAACAACCGGGACAGACGTTTCACGTGCCCTCAGTAGCACCTTTAGCACGGGCATGCTAACCTCAAACGCCACTACGGTCACACTTAGTCTTACGAACACCCAACGGGAGGAGATGGGTGGGTGCTATTCGTACCCCGAACACGGCAGTGATTACATTACTAGCTATGATTTATAATGTTTGATCTTTGTTTAATTTATTGATGTTTTTAGCGATAAAACCGCTATTTGTGCAGTAGGTAGAAGCCATTCCAGAGGGCTTTACTGGTCTCTAAGGTTCAACGAGAAAAAATTGTTCTAGTATCAGATATTTAATCATTGTCGCCTACACGGATACAACAAATAGCAATCAAACTAATATTTTTTTTTTGTTTTTAGTATCTTGGATAGATACTTTGCCAGCCATGATTTACTTTATTAAGTTCTAAAGAGTTTGTACTGCATTCTCACTTTTATATCGTAAGATTCGAAGATATGAAGAATATTTTACTAATTTTCCTTTCCAAGTGTCAACCCTAACATAAACGTCACACTCCACTTGCGCATGCACAAATTGATCGTTCCGTCGCTTCGTCCTCTTCTCTCTCGGCTCTTAGCGATATATCCGTCCCGCTCGCACCATACCGTTGTAACATACAGTTAGCTGGTCGCGGACAGTGATCGACGCTCGTGTGCTTCGGCTTAAAATGCCTTTTCGGGGTGATCGGAACACAATAGTTATGTGTTATTAAACGCAATCCAAACCGGTCGTTTTGCTACAGGAATTTGAACTTAAGGCGCTAATAACGGTGAAATGCCTGAATTCTTGTTATTTTAAGTTAAATGTTCACAAAAACTGTTGATTTAATCTGTATAGAAAAAATATAAAACGTTAGTTAAAGTTTCGATAAATACGTTTACTTGAATAAAAATTTATTTTTGATAACCACTTTTTAGGAAAAAAAGATCTAAAAAGGACCTATTTATGTCATAATTTGCAAATGTTCTCTAAAACCGCTCAAGCTATGGTGTTGGCGTTTACACAGGAAAAAAGGTCTTGAAAATACGAATGTCTTTACTTGAAAGATTTATTTTTATTCCGTATTTTACTAGAGAAATATCTATTTTTCCCAAAATTTAATACATCTGCGCAAGTATGCCTGCTCCGAGCTTTGATTCAGTCCGCTTCGCGGCGTTGTCGAGGGAGGACTGCACGTCGGTGTTGGAGCAATATTGTTTAACTCGTTTAATTTTTTAAAGAGTTTATGCGCATTTATAAAATATTGAAATTAATAGAAGTACTTAGTTTAGTTAATATCTATACATTAGTAACGGTAAATATTTTATTGGAAATAAATTAACTTTTTAAGTACGCAAAGACTAAGAAAACTATGCCAATGCATTGGGGCCGCCGGTGGGTGACGTCGGTTTGTGAATTCGGAACGGTCTTAAATACCGTAATTCATCACGGTTCCCTTGGGAGAGGGTCCCAGTTTTTAACCGACTTTAAAATTAAAAAAGGAGGTTATGTATTCGACGCGAATGTATTTAATAGGTACTATTAATAATAAAGAGAAACTCATAGACAGTTATTATCCAATATGTGGCAATCGATCAGGTTAAGCAACGTTAGGCAAGGTCATTCCATAGATGGGTGACCGTTTAATGCCATTTGAATTAAGCGTCTCCGTGATTTGGAGGGCAAGTAAAAAGTGAGTCTCAGTTATTAACCGACTTTAAAAAAGGAGGTTATGTATTTAACACAAATGTATTTAATACTGACTTTTATTTTTGATTTTGACGGACCCGTTGGTCTAGTGGTTAGTGACCCTGTCTGCTACCCAACAGGTCGTGGGTTCGATTCCCACCAAGTGTCTGGGTGTTATATCTATATAAGTATGTATTTACAAAAAAAAAGTATATATGTATTAGTATCAGTTGTCTGGTTTCCATAGTACAGGCTCTGCCTAGTTTGGGATCAGATGACCGTGTGTGAATTATCCCAGGATATTATTATTACTATAAAAAATGAGAATCCCGTCATAGACAGTTGTTCTCAATGTTTGGCAATCGTTCAGGTTAAGCAACGTTAGGCAAGGTCATAACATAGATGGGTGACCGTTTAATGCCTTTTGAAGTAAGCGTCTCAGTGCTTCGGAGGGCAAGTAAAAAGTGGGTACCAGTTTTTAACCGACTATAAAAAAGAAGGTTATGTATTCGACGCGAATGTATCTAATACTATTAAAAATAAGGAGCCACTCATAGACAGTTGTTATCAATGTGTGGCAATCGATAAGGTTAAGCAACGTTAGGCAAGGTCATTACATAGATGGGTGACCGTTTAATGCCATTTGAAGTAAGCGTCTCAGTGCTTCGGAAGGCAATAAAAAGTGGGTCCCAGTTTTTAACCAACTTTAAAAAAGTAGGTTATGTATTCAACACAAATGTATCTAATACTATAAAAAAATGAGAAGCCCGTCATTGACAGTCGTTATCAATGTTTGGTAATCGATCAGGTTAAGTAACGTTAGGCAAGGTCAATACATAGATGGGTGACCGTTTAATTCCACTTGAAGTAAGCATCTCCGTGATTCGCAGGGCAAGTAAAAAAGGAGGTTATGTATTCAACGCAAATGTAGCATACATTAAAAATTAGCTAACGTAAAAGAGCTCGGGAGGCGCTGCGCGAGTCAGCTAGTATATAATATATCTTTTGTTCATAATATTTTTGTGTTCTATATTTAATGTTCTATTCATATTATGTAGAATTCTGTATATACAGGGTTACTGGTAAATATCACAGCAATCCGTTAAGGGTTTGTAGAGATCATTTGTAAATATCAACCATTTTTGAATAATTTGACATTTTATAATTTGAAGATATCTGCGATATACAACTTCCAAAGTCTATGAAAAAAGTCAATTTGTGATTATTAACCGACTTCTTTTATTCTCTGCTTGATGATACATACTTGCATGTATAATAATCAGACATGATTATTTATTATTATTGGTTAATAGTAAGTATTAGAAACTGCTGCACAATAGGAGTTATTAAAACACGAGTGTTTTAATGCTTAATTATGTGCAGTTTCAAACACTACTTTATCTAAACTCATATATTATATTATACCGCCAAACTACATTACAAAACATATAATACAGACAGAGAGCTCTGTTTCACACAGACGACGTGCTTTCTATACTATAGTTAAATTTGTTGTACCAAATAGTATGTAATCTGTGTGGAATAAAATTCTATTCCAGTCTATAATATTATGGCACTCAATTCATTCAAATAACTCCATAGGGCATGCGTACAACTGGGTCCCACCCTCCCGATGAATGTATCGTGGCCTGCTGGATTAGATCGCGGACTACTAGATGACATAGCGGCCTACTAGATTGGCTTAAAAATATTTTGATATAGAAAAGTTTCTCTATTACAATATATTTTTAAGCAGATTTTACGGCATCGTTTTGATCAAACGTTTTTTTTACGATACACGTGTACCGTAAAAAACTTTTTGATGTTTGTAAAGAGGCATTATGTATAAAATGTGTCATTAGAGTACTAGTTTTGAGTTCATAATATGAATATTACGATATGAGTGTAGATAAAGGGTATTTAAACATTAAAATTATAAAATAAAGATGCTTAAAATGTTCCTTTTGTAACAATTTATGAAAAATAATGAGAATAGTAAAATATAAAAAAGACCCCCGTGGGGTGTCCGGGTAAGAATAGCACCTACTCATCTCCTCTCGTTGGGTGTCCGTAAAAGGCGACTGAGGAAAAACTAGAAGAAAACTAGAACTAGTGGCAGCAGTCTTTTTATTGGATTACCTGCCACCTATACTGTGATCCCCAAGCCGCCTGCCAAGCGTGATGATAATGGCAACCCCTCCCTTCTAAGGTAGAGGCCTATGTTCAGCAGTGGACGTTTCGGCTGCTGGATGATAAAAAAGACATTAAAGCAAATGAATTGCTAGGATTTGTACCCACGTCTAACATCACGTTATTACCTTAGTTAAGCTCATATACCACTGAGCCAATTATACATAATATAGTACCGTCGCCAGAAACAAATATACTATTAGGAGAGCAAGTCGAGAGCTGTAATGCAATAATCAAACCACTCATGTCTATATTTATAAGAAAATTGAGACTTTAATACGTTAACATACAGTTCAAGTCCGTTTGAATCTGTATAAACATTAGGCAGCTTTTTTAAATAACTAACAGTTTTGGTGTCGTTTTTCATTGTTACAGTGTTACACTTTTTTCGGTCTTGCCCCTCAGCAGCCCATTTTTTTGTGTATAAAAAAAAATGTTTTTAGGACGGAGTTGCATGTGTATAAAGTGTGTCATTAGAGTACTTACTAGTTTTGCATTCATAATTTAAATATTACGATATGAGTATAGATAAAATTCATTACTTTAATGTTTTATATTTTTATATTTATTGTTATTGTTAAGTACCTAACTAGACTTTGTAGTATGTATGTGTATACTTAATTCAGGCTAAAGTATAAATTAAACTTTTTTAATAAACCCCCACATGGGTGAACGAACTCTTAAAATGAGTTTCCGGCGCCATTACTCTGATTGATGTCTGTCTAGTAATTACTCGGCAAGATTTAACTATCGATTTACAATTCGATGGATCCTACATTTTATGGAGCAGAGTTTCTGTTACCACCGTCCTGCTTGCTCCCATCCCCAGACTCTTATCATTATTTTTCTACCTACTACTCATAGCAACCTATCCAATGCGTCTGCGTTTATTGGTGCAGAGATCCCGTGACTACCTTCCTGCTTCATCATCAGACCCTCGTCACCATTTTTCTAACAACTACTCGTCGAGACATAACTAACGAGCCCAAACTCGGTAGGTATATGTTTTTTGGTGCAGAGATCCTTTATAATAATATCAATAATATCTTGGGACAATCCACACACAGTTATCCGATACCAAACTAGGCAGAGCGTGTACTATGGAAACCAGACAACATATATTAATACTTTTTTTTTGTAAATACATACTTAAATAGATAAATAACACCCAGACACTTCGTGGGGGAATCGAACCCACAACTCATCGAGTAGCTGCCAGGGAGTCTAACCACTAGACCAACGGGCCCGTCACCTCATCCTTTGACCACCTTCCTGCTCTATCATCAGACCCCATCTAAAGATCACCATTTTCTAGCAACTACTCGTGATACCTACCCAAGGAACCCCAATTCGGTGGGTCTACGTTTATTCGTGTAGAGATACCGTGACCACATTCTTGCTCCATCGTCAGACCCTGATCACCATTTTTCTAGCAGCTACTCGTAGAGACGTACGCAACGAGCCCAAATGCGGTTATTGATACAGAGATTCCGTGACCACCAACCTGCTCCATCATCAGACAATGATCACCGTTTTTCTAGCAACTACTCGTCGAGACATATCTGACGAGCCCAAATTCGGTGGGTCTACGTTTATTTGTGCAGAGATCCTTTGGCCATCTTCCCGGTCCATCATCAGACCCTGATCATCATTTTCTAGCAACTACTCATCGAGACCAGCCCAACGAGCCTAAACACAGTAGGTCTACGTTTATTGGTGCAGAGATCCTGTGACCACCTTCCTGCTCCATCATCAGACCCTGAATTCCATTCATCTAGCAACTACTCGTTGAGAACTATCCCACGAGCCCAAACTGAATGAGTCTTCGTTTATTGGGGCCTAGATCCTATTTCCACCTTCTTGCTGATCATCATCAGACCCTGGTGAAGGTTACCATTTTATTTACTATTATCGGATTTATATATGTACTAAATTTCAGATCTTTTGGACTTATAGAAATAATGAAAGATGTCTATATACGAAATATCCCTACCTCGACTCGGAAAAGAGCTGATGGTCTTCTAACAGCTGGACCGATTTTCATGTAACATAGTTAAGAACCATCTCGCTTAAACTAGCTTTAAAAAAACCGCATTCAAATCCATCCACTGGTTGGAGCTCTACGATGCCACAGCTAGCCATACAGAGAGACAGACACTTCCAGTCAGACATAGGTGTCAAAGTTATAACTCCCCTCGTTTTGGTCGGGGGTTTCAATTAGCCTTTGAATAGAACATTAAAAAAACAATTAAAAAAAAATCAAAAACAGCACTTCAATAGACAGCACACTAAAAAGTATAAAGTATTTTAAATATGATTAAAGTTGGTGTTAGTTGTACGTACAATCGCGGACGGAGTATTCAATCAAAATCGTTTGACAAACATTATGTGTGATTATCTCGTCCGCACGTATTTCGGGCCGGCTCGTGCAAGCGATTCTCGTCCTAAAGGTGGTACACCGTTCGTGACCGCGAGCGTACATACCTACTGTATAAATTTAGCACCAAATAATTTTATATTTTTTAGTGACCTGTATACTGGTCGGGTTCATCATCATCATCAGCCGGAAGACGTCCACTGCTGAACATAGGCCTCCCCCTTAGAACGCCACAATGAACGACAATTGGCTATTTGCATCCATCGGTTACAATCGGTCGGGTTATTTTTTTTAATAATTTATTAGTATTTTTTTCATTCATAAATCGTCGTGATGAACTTGGTATGATACCATTGTAGTAGATTAGTGTCACAAATAAAGAAACTCATTGAAATCGGTTCATATTCGTTAGAGTAGGTATAACGGAAGATGTCGATTTTATTGTTTTCACCAGTTAAATTCATCCATATCGTTTATGTTCCTCCAAATTATTTTATACGATCTGTATGAATCATAAATATCTATAACAAACAATCGGAATTGCATTGCATTGCATATCATGTATTCTCATACGTTCTTTAGACATAGGTTCATGCTCAGCTCACTCATACTAAACGCTCCCAAATACACACACTACACTTGCATGATAGCCTACTGTAAGCTCCAGCAGCAAACCGTCCATTGGAATTAAAAACGCTTTAAATCGTGTGTACATGATAAGACTCAGTGATGCGTTACAATAATAGGCAATATCCTACTTAAAATGATTGTTCTCTCTGCATTTTCATATTCTTCGGACAAATTTAGACTTTGTGTAAGCAGTACCGAGTGAAATTGCTAGATGGCGTTGACGTCGGCGGCGGGGTTCCGCGGGCTCGAATGCTCAAGGTCGTTCAGAGTTATTAAGGCCTTAATGACATGCATAAAACCTTTTGTTTTTCGGTTTGACTTCGCCGGTCGAGAATGCGACGGCCTCAGTTAGATTCCCAAGCACTTCCCAAGAGCTTGAAAGTACTTGAAAGTCTAGAGCACGACTTTCCAACCGGAGATCGCAAGGGGGCGTGGGCGACTGACGGTTTCAAAAATTCGTAAGTTGGGTACAAGCCCATATAGGGTAGGTACAAAGTTATAGTGGGTTGTAAAAATTTCAGCTATGGTCCAGAGTAAAAAAAGGTTGGAAACCCCTGGTCTAAATAAAAGTAAAAAGTTCATCTTTTTACTAAAATTACGTCGCTTTGTTCAAAAGTATGTCATAATGTTTTGACGAGACATGAATTTTGGTTTGAAGGTATCACCACGTCAGTCTATAGATAGCTGCACTGACATTAGTTTTTAATTAATTTGAGCCTGTTAACTTCACCAGCTACAGTGCTCTTGACATCAGATTTCTGCTGGACGACAGAACATCTGAAGCGGTATCAAGATAAACAATCCCTGAACCAAGGTGGCAATCGAGCATGCAGGCCACCTAATGGTAAACAGTCACCGCAGCCTATAGACGCTAGCAACACCTGAAGAATCACTAGCGCGTTGCCAACCCTTAAGACATTAGGTATTAAATCTTTGTGTCCGGTAATTTCACCAACTACAGCAATGTTTACACACTACTGGCGGCTCAATATTTCTAGAAAAAAATAAAGACCGCACAGATTTCGAGTTCTCGATATAATTTGTATCGATGGTTCTCCCACACAGCTGTTAAAAAAAATTGTTTATGTTTGCAAACATGAGAACACCATCATAAACCCACTAAATTAATTATACAGATAATCTAATTACATGCGCGAACCTATTAACCTGAATTACTCAGAACGAGGGCTTACAAGTAATTACAAATGACTAATTAATCTTTGAGGCTTGATGTCTCGATATGGCTTTGCAAAACACTTTTAATGCAATTACGAAGGTATTAGATCGGTGGCGATGCGGTTAAAACCGTGGGAAACCGTAAAAGAGCGCGATCGATTTCTGCAGTACTGTAAAGTAAGTAACTAAAGTAGGGTCAATTTAATAGACCACATCTGACACCCCTTTCATTCTAATATGGTTGAGGGGAGTGATGGCTGCTGCTCGATTCAAATCATGCGCGGGTGCTGCTTGGGGGGACTGGTCCGACTACTATCCCTTTGGCCTTTTAGTTTGTTGTTATTTATTAACCGACTTCAAAAAAGGAGGAGGTTCTCAATTCGTCTGTATATATATATATTTTTTTTTTTATGTATGTTCGCGCATAACTCTGGCAATTATTAACCGATTTGAAAAAATCTTTCTTCCATCCATTCTTCAATCCATTGATTGGGTCCCATAAAAAAATTATTGCTTAGTAATAAGTAGTTCCTAAAAAAACAAGAATGGTGACTGCGCACTGAGAGCTGCAAGAAAGCCTATACAGATGACGTTTTAGTCGCTCGGACTCGCTCGGTCGGACAAAAATGGTCATAACTCTGGCAAATATTTACCAATTTCAATGATTCTTTTTTTATTCGAAAGAAGAAACCACTGTATTGAATCTGTATGAATTTTATTACAACCGGATAAGAACTTCCTGGAGGACCATGAACGATGTGGAGGAATTTATCTGGTAAAAACCATAAAACTGATGTTCTCCATTACATTGCTCTGACAATTATGAACCGATTTCGATGATTCTTTTTTTATTCGAGAGAGTAAACTACTATGATGTTTCCATGCAAATTTCATTACGACCGGATATTTTTTTCTGAAGAAACATGAATTATGTAAAACTATGTAGACGATAATGTGATCATAACCTACCTAGATAATTTTACGGTTTTCGATGGTTCAATCTTTATATATGAAAATATCACTAAAAAGTTCAAAATAAAATCTTTTTTAAAAAAAATTGAACCGACTTCAATATCACTGAAAAGTATAAAATAATTTAAATATTATTGAAGTTGGTGCCAAATATACACAGCAGGTACGCTAACACCAACTTCAATAATATTTAAATTATTTTATACTTTTCAGTGATATTGAAGTCGGTTCAATTTTTTTTTAAAAAGATTTTATTTTCTACTATACTATGCAGCGTGAATTTTAAAACAAATTTAAATATTCATACTTTCACGAGTATGAATGAACATTATGGTTGTAGGGTAATTACTCCAAATACTGGTAATTATGCATTGAGTCCATCTGCAGCGATCTCGGAGCAACAATTAAGATTCGCTTTCTTTCTCTCTGTCTTTTTTTTTTATACTACCAAAGTGGCAAGCAAGCATGCGGCCCGCCTGATGGTAAGCAGTCACCGCAGCCTATAGACGCTAGCAACACCAAAAGAATCACTAGCGCGCTTCCTTGGATATTAAGTCTTTTGTGTCCGGTCATTTCAGCCCTTCACGCCGGAACACAGAAATGTTTACACACTGCTGCTTGGCGGCAGAATAGAAAGAAAGAAAGAAAAGAAAGAAATAATATTTATTTACCAAAAAAACGACGTACACAAATAATAATACAATAAAATGATAAATTATAGCACAAACTTTACAACTAGATAATATAATAATGTACTTATTTAAATCGTACGCCGCAGTTCCAGCAAACGAGGTTGGCAACTCAGCTTATTGCTGAACCGCAGGCCATGCTCCCGGTCCAGCACTGGTTTTCAGTACCAACCTCCGTGACACTTAGATGCCATTCTAACCTCACATTGTCATCATCTCTTTGAACGAAAGCAAGCAAAAGCAAAACGCGGTGTAAGTTGTAAAAATTCACGAGATGTCGATCTTCAACTAGGTATTTATTGGTATTGAGTGAAATTAGACTATAGCTATTGGTAATAAATAGCTCAAAACATTAGAAACACAAAAAAATAACTATTTTAAAAAATATCTCATGATTAGTCGGAAGACGGCCACTGCTGAACTTAAGCTTCCTCGGACCGCCACTGGTTGCCTGCGGCATAACAAATGTAATAGGTGGTAGGTCTCTAACATACCCTAAATGCCGTAGTTAGTTTAGCTACCATGATTGTCTTCGGAGGCGCTAGATGTTCGGGGTGTAGGCCCCAGGACGTCCTATGAGTACGGTGATTCTGAGGAGGACGGCGGCGGGGTTGCGACCCCCGTCCCCGTGAGCACCGTGTCTGGTTCCCCGGCGGCTACAATCTCATGTGCCGATGCGACAGCCGTGGGGGTTTTAGTGGGTAAGAATCCCACATAACCCGGTCGAGCCCCACAGTTCCCGGGGACCTTTAGAAAGTTCACCCCTCGAAAAAAATCCTATCAATCAATCAATCGTTAATTTGCAAAAAGTTGGTACTTATACATAAGATGTTACGTAAAGGGTCGTCTCACAACTTAGTCAAAATTGACATGCAAAAGTATTAAAGGAGATAGATACAGTTTCATACAATCTCGGGCCACACAGTTTCATGCATGGAAAACGATGAAAATGGTGTCAAACAATAGCTAATATAATACCAAACAATCTTTAAAAATTCTGAAGAATTGGTCAATCTGAGAGCAGAGTTATAAGCAACAAAAGCTACTAAGCAAAAGTGAGGTTATCATATGAAAAGCTTATACTTTATCATCTGATTTTTATGTGTTGTGGATTTTTTTATGTATTTCATGTAATATAATATACAATAATAGGATATTTCAGACATCGGCCTAATAAAGGGATTTTTACTGCGCCAGGAGGGTTATGTTTTTCTAGCGTACATAAGCAATGTATATTTCTTTGGAACTACCTCTAAGCTAAGCGGTTGAACTTATGCTAAGTCGTTAGTTAAATTGCTCTTAGTTGTGCAAGGGACATGGCTGTATAATAATAATATCCTGGGACAACATAAACATCATTCACACGGTCATCTGCTTACTAAACAGACAGACCCTGTAGGTACTATGGTAACCAGACAAGTGATACAATACCTACAAGATGTGAACAAATACATGCTTACATAGATAAATAACACCCAGACACAAGGTGGAAAGCGAACTCACGACCTATTGGGTCAGTGTCCACTGGACCAACAAGTCCTCTCATACAGTAAAAAAATCTAATAAGGGTCTAAATAGACTAGTTCTAATATATACATAACATATATATATATACGTTAAGTCTGAATCTATTGAGTTTTTATTTTTACTGGTTTTAAATAAAAGACACATGTTATATAACTTTATTATTCATCTTTAACAATTAATGATTAATATATCATCTAAAACCTGGCCTGGCTCAACTAAGGTACCATATTATAGACATGATATGGCCGCAGCAGCTTACAGTCTTACTTCCTCGGGACGAAGTTTTTGGACTAGAGGCCATATGTACAGCAACTCTGTCTGTAGCCATCCAGCAAAGGTGGTATATACGATTTGCTGCTACTATCTGCAAAAATCTGCAAAAAATACATAATGAGTGAAGGATTTTACAATAAAAATGTACAGTTACAGTTTAAAATAGTATAATAGTAATATGTAGTACACATATAAACTGATTTAACTTAGAGATGCAATATATAGGCCAATTAAGCGGGTAGTTCTTTGGTAGGTAGGTAGGTCTTAGGTTTGATTTGGTTTCAGGTAATATAATGACGAAGGTGTGTGTACTTACAGGTTGTAGCGCCAGCCATTGACGAATCACTGAAAGTACCTTTTCATCATCTAAGGCACGTCAGCCTAATGTATTACAGCGACTAGTATAATTATTTTTATATCAATTTACACATCGATCCATAACAATAATTCAAAGTCATTAACAAATCCAATTCAGTTGGGTAAGCGAGCTTCGTCATCGCGTGATGTATAAATGCTTGGGTCGATCAAGTTGAGCAAGATCAGCAGACCGTAGATATAAAGTAGTGGTCAAGGAATAACAAATAAAACAAAACGATACTCAAAACACAAACACACAAAACGATACGACATGAACGAGTGATTTCATAGATTAATAGAGTTGTCATCTGTCATGTGTTGTAACAAACAGGTAACAAACGGTCAGAGCTCAACAGACTAAAAATACCTACGCAATAAATCGAATTAATTCATCGATATGAAAACTAAACGTATAAATATATATTTATTTTGAGTTGTATACTTATTTTCATTGATTTCGATAGAGCAATGTACTTTTATTAATTATAATGCGAACTGCATTATTCAAAATGGAGATTTTATACTTTTGCTTGAAGACGTCAACGATAATCTATAATCGATAATCGATTCTATTGTATTTGTTAGCTAAACCTTTTCCTATTTTTTTTCCCCAAGATTGATTAGGAGGCTGATATTTATGCACATTGTTACATAAAAATATAACCATTTTTTTAAACCACACCTCATCTCATTCGGCTTCAGCCCAGAAATATCCACCTCCTTTGGTATTATTTGACTATCTATACTATAATTATTAATGTCATACGTCATAAATTAATACATTAAAAACAATACAAGATCAAGATTGTAATTCATCAGACAGCTGAGCCGCGAGAGCTACAATTTGAAAACAGAATTCGTAGCAATATGTAAAGTGTATTCAAATGTAAATAATATCTGATCATTAAATATCGAGTAGACGGCAACCCATCACGAGCTGAAGCTGTTCGACCTTGAACAAACACTCTTTTATCTTTCCGTGACGTCAAACTCACCTCGTTATGGTGACTAATGGCGATAACATTTGCATTTTGAACAGCCATTAAGGATGAGAACAATGTTGAATGTAGCGTCGGAAAATTCTTTGAGGAAAAGAAAACTTCAATACAATGTATTTTCTCGTGTTCCCGGGGCTGTTTTTGGCTAAATAAAATACAAAAATCCGGTCAAATGCGAGTCGGGCTCGCCCACCGAGGGTACCATACCTTCTTTGGACCTATTAAAGTTATTTTACTTTTCCTCTAACACCTCAGATAGCAAAAAAAAACGCAATACTATATTTGTGGTGGGTTTTTTAGGATCACTGTACTATTTAGAAAGATCATTTTATTTTTTCTGTAAAATATAGATAGACATATACTACCCATAAATATTTCAAATTTTTCCCTCCACAAACTTCGAAGATATGTTTGGGAATGGTATTTTTTTGTCACTTTTTATTATAAGCCAAAAACTATATGACATAAACCAAAATAAAAGTCTGTTTTTGAGTTGTGCAAATGAAGCCCTTTCATATGATACCCTACTCGATATAGTAGTCTCACTTTGAAATATTGATGACCCATTTTGACCCACATTAAAAAAGAGTACTTAAAAAGATTACTATCATTCGCGATGAAAAAAACAAAAGATAAAGATATATTTTTCTCATTTACGATGAGGTTGGTTAAGTTAGATCTAAAACCATTCCAAGTTTCAAAACGATAGCGTCAGTGGTTCCTGAAATATATAGGTTTGAGACAGACAGACGAAGTCTCACCATAAGGGTTCCTTTTTTAAAACCTTTTAGGTATGAAACCCTAAAAACATGAAGTGCAATCGGGATCAAGCGCCAGCTCATTATCCTCATCTCAGCCTTACATAAGTTGTCCACCGCTGATCAAAGACCTCCCTTAAACTTCCACCCCGATCGAAGTTGTGCGCCTACATAGAACGGCTCTCCAAAACCTTGACGAGGTCTGCCCATCTCAAAAAGCTGTCTACACTGCGCATTTTCTGATCCTTGGTCGCGACTCAAGAACCTTTATTCCCTAGCGGTTGTCTGTTCTCTGGACCATATGACCTGCTCATTGACACTTATTATGAGCTATGGTGACCAGCTCATATAGAGTAAAAACAAGCCATAATAGACAAGCTTCAAGATCTTGATTCAAGATCTACTCGAGCCTAACGAGCGATTGGACACTGCACGGCCTCAAGATACTGTAAGCTCTTACTGCGTAGATCGGACAACAATACTAACTAAGAAAACCTGAGGGTACACCGGCATAATTGTGACACAGTAAGGACGTTGAACATCTCAGTCCTCCCGTGACCATGGGTGCTGCAAAGCATTCGAAACGTTGGGATAGTAAAATCTAAAATAAACCGCGATAAAATCCGCAAAAGTAGTTTGATTTCAATGAGTGATTGAACATTAATTTCGGGGTGGTTCTTTCGACATGCTTGTTACCAATTGGTATGCTCGTACGTACGGGGCGCCGGCATACGAGCATGCGTACCTGTCGGGGCAATTACAGCCTTGAACTAGCACATCGCGACCTCGCGTAGAAATGCTTTGCCAATCAGAGCGTGGCTGCGTGTCAAGTGGTAACTTCAAATGCGGGCAGAATGATAAATGACTATTGTAGATTTTTTAGGCATAGATATAATTGCTCTAAGGATGTAGGTATCCGTGATCAGCTAATACGTATTACCCAGTTTAAGGTTAGAAAAATTCATTATGAGTTACTATTAATGAAGATTTACTTGCAAGCCCTACTTCGTGCTAGTGATTGGCCGCTTACGTGAGACCTGATGGTACTAATATAAATTTTAAAAAGCCCTGCGAACTAACTAACTGGACTTAAATTATAATACGTACATAAAACGTATACCTACACATTTACTTATAGTATCGTCTCGTTAAGAAGAATATTATTTGAGCGTTATGCTTATGCGGCGTTTAAGTGAGCAAATTCAACGAAAAAGGCCAGATTTGTGGAAAGAAAATTCTTGGATTTTACACCACGATAATGCGCCTTCGCACAAGGCCATCATTGTGAACGAATTTTTGAACAATAACTCAACAAATACCATCGAGCAACCACTTTATTCACCAGATATGGCTCCAGCCGACTTTTTCTCTTTTTTCGTGGCACCCGTTTTTCGTTCGGTAGAAGACATAAAGAAGAATTTGCGGCGAGAACTCGATTCCGGAAAAAGCGTCTAAAAGAGGTTTTGACGATTGGGTTATTCGATGGCGTAAGTGTATGTTTTCTGAAGGAGCATACTTTGAAGGTAATAAAATAAACTTGTTTGTGTATTATTGTTTAATTTGTGTATTATTTCCCGGTACTTTTTTGACAGAGTAGAACATGACATATAAAGTTAGCGCATATTTTATTGCCATGTATCTTCAGCAACATGCAAACTGGCACCAGTCACTGTTACTCGAAGATTGTGCAAAGAAAAAGTGATTAAGAAATGCCTAGTTTAACCGCAACGTAATAGCATCTTTCTCCGACTGGCGAGTTGTCTGCGCACGCGCCGTTACTAAACACAGATGTACAACTAATAGTACATTTGTTAGTTAATATGGATGAGTTACTATTTATGACATACTAGCCAATTAGAAATATGGGGACGCTTATAGCAAGTTGTTGTTCAATAAATGATAATTTTCAATCAACACTATTCGCGTTGGGTATGGTAGGGTACAATGAGGTGGAAATTCGAAGGGATTGTGCGCTGGCAAAATATTTAGTGGAGCTGTTGCGTGGTATCTCTCACAATCCGGGAGTACTAATAACGCTAAATTTATGCGCACCTGATAGATACGTATGGCGGAGGCGGCGGCCGCGACCGCTGGCGGTACCAGTGGCCCGGACCAACCTGATGGCTAAAGCACCCCTAACGCGAGCTATTCGTACCATAAATGATGCTCATGAGAAAATTGATATACTGGGTGTCCCGGAAAAGGTATATCAAGCCAAAAGCTGTGTATAGTATTGATAGTGAAGATCCCGAAAAAAATGTCAAAAACGGCAAGTAATGATTTTTGAATTTTTTCTTTTTGTTATAAGAAATTCATCCATTTTCGGTTAAATAACGAACAAAATATCAACTTCACTGAACCAAGACTGTTGACTTTTTTCATAATTTCATTTCACGAATCGATTGCTAGTGGGTTACACATTCCGTCATTACCGGCTTGATACCCCCTTTCTGGGACACCCTGTATTTTACTGCTCTTTGAGTGAGTTTGCAAAGGGTGTGTTGTATAATCTTTGTTATAATAAGTAATGTAAGTGTTTTATGGTGGTCCTAAGTATCGCATTGGGCATTAGACTTGTAATGATAGTTTTAAGGTAAAAAAATAAGATAGTTTTAAGGATTGAATAAATAAATAAAATAAGAAAATCATTTGGTTAAGAAACGTCAAGTTACGTCATATCGCCTCGCTTCGGAGTCGCTGGACCGTCGTGGTGTGGGCCCCCAGGATGTCCATTGAGTACGGCGGCGACTTCGAGGACGGCGGCGGGTTGCGACCCCCGTCCCCGTGAGCACCGTGACTGGTTCCCGGGGCCTACAATGCGTCCCCCGGCGGCGGGCTCAGGCAAGGCACTGAGATGCACCTGGTGCAGATACCACAGGGTTTTAGTGGGTAAGAATCCAACATCCCCGGTTGACCTCACAGCTCCCGGGGACCTTTTGAAGGTTAACAGTGCTGAGTCCCTATGCTTGGCGACTGAGGGACATGATCGTTTTATTTTAGATATTGAAATTATGTAGGTGCATTTATATGTTTATTTTTATGTAGTTTCGAAAAAAAAAATCTAAGATTAACCGTATTATAGTCCATCAATGTTTTTTTTTTTTTCAAGAAAATCCGTCTCACCGCTTTAAATAGCAGTTTTTTGCCTATTCAGAATCTAGAAATTTTGGAAAAGCAAGCAAATAGTTATGCATCATGAAGAAGATTAATGCGACACGAACACGCGCTACTAACAGCTGATACATAGTACCTCGCTTAAAATCATGACCTTCCTTTGACTTATCATAAACATGGTATTTGCCCTTTACGTGCGCAAGAGCGCATAATCATGTTATTACAAAAAAAAACACTAATTAGTCAGCAGATTTTGAATCATCTACCTGCACCTGGAGTATCGTAACAGGTAACAATGAATCAGGGAGTGATTACTAAAACTGAATATTTTGCAATTGATTCATGATGCGCGTTATAGCAAAATTCTTTATCTCTTTATTTATTACGTGGTTTTTAACCTTTAGGTTATGCCATACCATACCTTATTAACACGCTTTTATTAGCTTGACCTGTATGTATGTATGTAACTATGATGGTAATGGAATCTTGCGATGCAATTTTGACCCACTTCTACACATCCAAAACATTTGAAAATTTGCACATGTATCAAGGACCGGTGACAATACAATAATATGGTATCCTCGAGCTGATCTGATGCTGGGGCTCGAAGGTGGATAAGAGAACCCTTGGATGGCTACTAGTAAACTAAACGAGTTTGGGTTCATTTGATTTGTTTTAAAGAGTTCTTTTCACATTGACTATTAATGAGGCCCTGATGGTGGAACTGGAGAAGGTGGGTAACGGAACCCTCGATTGGCTACTAGTAAACACATCGAGTTTGGGTTCATTTGATTTGTTTTAAAGAGTTCTTTTCACATTAACCATTATTCAAGACCTGATGATGGAACAGGAAGGTGGGTGACGGAACCCTGGATTGGCTACTAGTAAACACATTTAGTGTGGGCCCATTTGATTTGTTTTAAAGAGTTATTTTCACTTTGACCATTAATGAGGACCTGATGATGGAACTGGAAGGTGGGTGACGGAACCCTTGAATACTACTTGTGAAGTTATTGACTTTTAGCGTACTTTTGACTGTTTAAAGGGTAAATACGTAGTGCTTTCTTAAACTCAATCAGATACCTACGCGTAATACCTAGTTTAGTAAAAATATGTTTTGCCACAACCTGCCTACGATGCAAGCTACGAACAAATCAATAGTTGAGCTAATTTTATCCGTAGTTTAGGCGAATATTTCTACGACTAAAAAGTATAAAATAAATTACTAGTTTAAAAAACTAAAAATACACGCTTTTATAAGGACTACTGCACTAAAAAGCAATAAATAAATTATCGAAACCGTTCTTTCTTTCTTTCTACCCCGTGCTTGTAATTTATGGATTATATTTATGTGTAAAAGCGTGGGGCGCCTTTTCTGAATAACAGCTTAACATTTTTGTCAAATTTCAAGAATGCTAAGTATTTGTATTCACATGACAATCATTTGTAATCATTTACAGAGAAAAGATGAACATACATACATTCTTGTTACAATCATAACCCTCCCCCCGTTCCGTAGTTGGGTAAAAATAAACATCTACGAGCATCGATTTATATATCGATGTCTACGAGTATCATTTCTACAACGTGCAATACGAAATGCACAAACGAACGGCCAGTGAAATGTTATTTTGGCGGTTCATTTTAAGTGTTTTTTCTATTCATTGTTAAAATTGCTATTTTAGCAAAGGTGCGTTCAGGTAGGAAGACGACAAATTGAATTGGCAAAGAAGTAACGCATGTCTTAACTATGGTATTTAAGTTTTCTATAGGTAAGCTTAACTTTGTTTTTCAAAAAAAAGTTTTATAATCTATGGTAGCTACAAAAAAAAATAAGATAATAAATAAAAATTCCATTTTATACTTAGGTACCTAACTATTTTTTAAGGACGCTCTGCCTTCGTTCTTAATGGCCATTCACACAATTACTACATCAGATAGCACTATCATTGCTATACAAACAAACAGTATTGCAGACTCGCGAGTGACGTCAATATTTGTAAAGAATTAGTCATTATCAAGTACCTACTAAGTATATAATTAATCTGGAATTTCACTCTTAACAGGTACACGGCGAGATTACACACGTGTTTAAAGCTGTGAAGTGTTTTAAACGTTCCAAGAATCTAAAATTCAAACGTTATTGTGTTCTAAAATTAAATGAGAATAATCAGTTGTGATTAAATAATTCTAAATTTAAATAAACGAACAAGAATCGAGTGTGAATAAAATATTGTTCCATAAAATTGTGATTCTTATTTTAAAATCAACAAACGTCAAGTGTTGCAAGTGTTAAAAGTGTGAAGTTAAGTGACACATTCGTAGGTCAGTGTGTATGATGAGTGGCGAGTATGGGTGAGCCGCAGACCATACATAAGACCTGCGTGAGGGTGAACTCCGCCGAGGATGAAGAGTCCAGGGACGAGGTGGACCATGAGTTACCAAAGAAGAACCCTTTTGTGCGGGTAAGTAGTTACATATACTTTAGATTTTTTTCTGATAATGGACTGAGTTTTTCACGTAACTATGTGACTTCTTCTAGCTTCCGCTAAACACCCCCCTCCCCCCGCTTCTTTTTGTAATGCTACAAAATAATATAGATACGCGGGAGATATTATAGTGCACAAGTGCTTGCATAGACACAAGTGCACTCTATCTTCCTTCACTCTCACACGCCGGAAGACCGACAAGACGGGGGAGAGGTCAGGCGCAGGACCGACTTTTTACATGCCCATCCGACGCATGGATAGTCTTACTTTACAGACAATCATGTGATCGGCCTGTATTGTCCTAACAACTACACAAAGTTGTTGCTCCCCGCAGGATTCGAACCCGCGACCTCCGATGAGTAAATCAAGCAGTTTCCCGCTGCGCCAGGGAGACTATACTTGCGCCACGGAGGATATAAGCTAGAAATGATGGACCAAAGATTTCTTAAGCGTGTCCTAGTTTGTCACTCTCTGTCTATACGCAATTAAATAGATATCTATTGGGAACACAATTGGAAACGTAAAACAGTGATAAGGATAATCACATGCACATCAACGTCCAAACTTATCCAATTTAGAGTAGGTCCTTATTAGTATCATTTATGAGTAGGCCCTTATCGCCTTAAGCAGGCACGCTAACAGAATTTTGCCTAAAGAGGTGCAATTATATCCCGGAAATCAACACCCTTGTCGCCTTAAGAAGGCACGTTTGCAGAATTTTGCCACAAGAGGGGCAATTTTGCTCCGGAAATCTATCTATCTGTACATTACATACTATAAAATCTCTCGTCATGACTGACTGACTGATTCATCAACGCACAGGCCAAACCAAGTAGGTTCTTCTTATGACGTAAGCATTCACTAAAAAAGGGTTTTGGAAAATCCACTCCTAAAGGGGTTAAATGGGGTGTTTTCGTTTGTACCCACCACCCCCTTCCCTCCAATATGGTTGAGGGGAGTGATGGCTGCTGCTCGAGTCAACTCGTGCGCGGGTGCTGCTTGGGGGGACTGGTCCGACTACTATCCCTTTGGCCTTTTAGTTTGTTGTACTTTCGTCGTATTTTTTTTCTCTCTCCTATTTGATCTTTTGAATGGCGAGACACACTGTCGTATTATATTATTATTATGTTTTTTTTTTTATTTTATAGCTCCATTAGCTTGAAACTTACTGAAAATATACTCTAAATAAATTAAATTACTTAAATAAATACGTGATCCATGAATTTAAAAAAAAAAGCTTTAGTGGTGCGCTAGGGTTTGGTAAACTAAGTATGGAAAAAATAATTGCGGGCGAAGCCGCAGGGAATTGCTAGTACTAACTAGAAATGAAATTTGAGAATTCATCTCCTAAGGATACTGATGGGAAATCCCATCTGGTACGCGGCTAGTCATCTATAAGTCCATTAATACATTTAGACACGTAAGAATACAATGAGAACCCATTGTATTCTTACGTGTCTAAATGTATTAATGGACTCCGATGAGTAAATCAAGCAGTTTCCCGCTGCGCCAGGGAGACTATACTTGCGCCACGGAGGATATAAGCTAGAAATGATGGACCAAAGATTTCTTAAGCGTGTCCTAGTTTGTCACTCTCTGTCTATACGCAATTAAATAGATATCTATTGGGAACACAATTGGAAACGTAAAACAGTGATAAGGATAATCACATGCACATCAACGTCCAAACTTATCCAATTTAGAGTAGGTCCTTATTAGTATCATTTATGAGTAGGCCCTTATCGCCTTAAGCAGGCACGCTAACAGAATTTTGCCTAAAGAGGTGCAATTATATCCCGGAAATCAACACCCTTGTCGCCTTAAGAAGGCACGTTTGCAGAATTTTGCCACAAGAGGGGCAATTTTGCTCCGGAAATCTATCTATCTGTACATTACATACTATAAAATCTCTCGTCATGACTGACTGACTGATTCATCAACGCACAGGCCAAACCAAGTAGGTTCTTCTTATGACGTAAGCATTCACTAAAAAAGGGTTTTGGAAAATCCACTCCTAAAGGGGTTAAATGGGGTGTTTTCGTTTGTACCCACCACCCCCTTCCCTCCAATATGGTTGAGGGGAGTGATGGCTGCTGCTCGAGTCAACTCGTGCGCGGGTGCTGCTTGGGGGGACTGGTCCGACTACTATCCCTTTGGCCTTTTAGTTTGTTGTACTTTCGTCGTATTTTTTTTCTCTCTCCTATTTGATCTTTTGAATGGCGAGACACACTGTCGTATTATATTATTATTATGTTTTTTTTTTTATTTTATAGCTCCATTAGCTTGAAACTTACTGAAAATATACTCTAAATAAATTAAATTACTTAAATAAATACGTGATCCATGAATTTAAAAAAAAAAGCTTTAGTGGTGCGCTAGGGTTTGGTAAACTAAGTATGGAAAAAATAATTGCGGGCGAAGCCGCAGGGAATTGCTAGTACTAACTAGAAATGAAATTTGAGAATTCATCTCCTAAGGATACTGATGGGAAATCCCATCTGGTACGCGGCTAGTCATCTATAAGTCCATTAATACATTTAGACACGTAAGAATACAATGGGTTCTCAGAACCGCAATCTGGGCCACCGCGGCTGTCTGTGTGTCAACAAAAACTTAAGTGGGTTGACAACCTCTCGAGACCACTCGTTACATATTGCAATCACTGCTGTATCTTGGAGTTTAATTTTATATTTGCATTCTAGAGTTGACAGAAAAAAAATCCAACGTCGGTTTTGATCATAGATATAGAATTTTTCACTACGTTTTGATTCTATATTCAAGGGTCTTCGATTTTCAAAAATCTACGAGTTTTTTAATGTTATTATCGTATACAGCGTGGTACGGACGATATTTTTGTAAATCATAGTAATATCAGATACAAAATAAAATACCGGTCAAGTGTGAGTCGGACACCAAGAACACCTCAGATAGCAAAAAAAGCAAACTGCAAAACTAAGTACTTACTTATTTTCAATTTAATGAAAATGTTTATTTTGTTGTGTTTATATGTATATAAAACTATATTTAGACTTCAATATAAGTCATTTTGTTATTTAATATTTTTTAGATCATTTTCTTTGAAATAAGTTTATTTTTTTCTAAAAATTGTTTTTAGTATTACATACATATATGTATATGTATACGCGTCGGATAAAGAACCTGCTTTTTTAAGTCGGTTAAACAAATGTTACTTATCAACCCCATTAGTTATATTATATTGGGATCGCTACTGCTCGAGTCAACTCGTGCGCGGGTGCTGCTTGGGGGGACTGGTCCGACTACTATCCCTTTGGCTTTTTAGTTTGTTGTACCTGCTTTCGTAGTATTTTTTTTTCTGTATTTTATTGATCTTTTGAACGGCAAGACACATTGTCGCTCTGATCTAGTTGTAACATGACACACTGTTTAAAAAAAAATGTGATAAAATGACAAGCCCGCTGAGTTTCTTGCCGGATCTTCTCAGTTGAGGCCGCGTTGTGAACCGGTGGTAGCATTTAAAAAAAAAAAAATACATGACCTTTCAAAAGTGCTAGCGTTAAGCCTATTTGAAATAAACTATTTTTGAGTTTGAGTTTGGATTACTAAATATTACGGTATGGTTTTGTACCCGTTGTGTGTCCGGGTAATAATAGCACCCTCCCATCTCCTCCCGTCGGGCACGAGGCGACTAAGGGAAAACAAGAAGACGGGCAGCAGCGTCTTTCTATTGGATTACCTACCACCTATACTGCGATCCACAAGCCGCCTGCTAAGAGTGGGGATTATGGCAACCCCTCCCTGTTAAGGGGGAGCCCTTTTGTTCAGTAGTGGACGTGTTAAGGCTTCCACCCCCGCGGCTGTTGTATCGGCACATGAGTGGGGACCGGTGGGAACTGCACCAGGGGCCCCTCAGTGCCTTGCTTTTGAGCCCGCCGCCGGGGGCGCATTGTAGCCCCCAAAAACCGGGCGACGGGAATCACAACCCTACCGCCGTCCTCCTCGTTGTCGCCACCGTACTCAATTGACGTCCTTGGGCCCACACCCCGAACGTCCAGCGACTCCGAAAGACGGATGCATTGTGCCTGCCCTAGCCCTTACTCTGTTCCTGACTTATCGAAGACTTCCTTAAAATACCCTACGATTGCGCCAGCTTGGAGCTGTACATAATCTAAATTTAGATCATCATCAGCCGACGTCCACTGCTGAACATAGGCCTCCCCCTTGGAACGCCACAATGAACGACAATTGGCTGTTTGCATCCACCGGTTACCTGCGACGCGCACAATGTCGTCTGTCCACCTAGTGGGAGGCCTACCTACGCTGCGTCTTCCGGTTCGTGGTCGCCACTCGAGAACTCTTCTTGCCCAACGGTTATCGGTTCTTCGAGCGATGTGGGCTGCCCATTGCCACTTCAACTTGCAAATTCTGAGAGCTATGTCGGTGACCTTAGTTCTTCGGCGAATCTCCACATTTCGGATTATGTCGCGCAAAGAAACTCTGAGCATAGCTCTCTCCATTGCTCGTTGTGTGACCTTTGTTCAGCAGTGGACATATTATGGCTGCTAATGATTAATGAATGACTCTGAGCTTCTTTAGATGGTTTACTAATCTATCTATCTATATTAATAAAAGAGCAGGGTGTTTTCTAGGAATCACGATACAGCAAAAACCATATAACGTACAATCTTGAAATTTGGAACCAACATTATTTAAATAGTCTAGGTGAACAATAAGAACGGATTTTTCGAAATTCCATACTTAAGGGGGTCAAATGGACTCCCAAAGTTTGTATGGAAAAAAATATTTTTTTCGTCACACGGACATGAAACTTTGTCAGTGTACTAAACAAAAGAAATAAAGAAATACGTGTATCCCACTTTTTGAAAATCGACCCTTACAGGGGTTTTAGCATCGTTTTTGAGTATGCAACGCGGAAAAAAAAATTCATACTGCATTGCTGAAACTTTGCGAATACATTAATCAAATTATAGAGATCCAAGTGCAAATAATATTTTTTTGAAAATCAACTCCTAAAGGGGTCCAATTGGGGTCCAATTGGGGTCCAAAAAATGTTTCTCGACCTACAGTCATAAGACTTAGTTTATATATTGCACAC
Organism: Furcula furcula; assembly: GCA_911728495.1. Lineage (NCBI taxonomy): Eukaryota > Metazoa > Arthropoda > Insecta > Lepidoptera > Notodontidae > Furcula > Furcula furcula. The sequence goes on along the minus strand of OU452264.1, from coordinate 2,262,889 downwards.
AAGAATCTAAGAAACTTACATTCAGCATTTTTCGAAAAACTACCCCTAAGGTCATTTAATGGGGTTTCAAAGTTTGCACAAAGAAGGATTCCCATTTCATCATATGATGCACCTAGAGTAACGAAACTCGGTAAATAAACTCAACATAACAATTGAAAAAACTAATTTAGAGCATTTTTGTAAAATCAACCCCTAAGTGGGTCAAATGGGCTCCCAAAGTAAGTATGAAAAAAAAATTTTTTTCGTCACACAGAAACGGAACTTTGTTACAGTACTGAACAAAAGAAATAAAGAAACACGTATATTACAACTTTTTTAAAATTGACCCTAAAAGGGGTTTTAACATGGTTTTTGAGTACACAATGTAAAATAAAAACATACTTACTGCATTGATGGAACTTTGCGAATATATTTATCAAATTATAGCAATCCAAGTGCAAATAATCATTTTTTGGAAATCAACTCCTAAAGGGGTCCAATTGGGGTCCAAAAAATGTTTCTCGACCTACAGTCATAAAACTTAGTTTATATATTGCACACAAGAATTTAAGAAACCTATTTCCAGCATTTTTTGAAAAACTATCCCTAAGGTTTTTCAGTGGGGTTTCAAAGTTTGCACAAAGAGGATTTCCATTTCATCCTATAATGCAGCTAGAGTAACGAAACTCGGTAAATAGACTCAGCACAACAATTAAAAAACTAATTTTGAGCATTTTTGTAAAATCAACCCCTAAGTGGGTCAAATGAGCACCCAAAGTTTGTATGAAAAAAAATTCGTCACACGAACATGAAACTTTGTCAGTGTACTAAACAAAAGAAATAAAGAAATACGTGTATTACAATTTTTTTAAAATCGACCCCTATAGTAGGATTTGAGTTGACTGGTTTTTGAGTATGAAACGTGAAAAAACTTGACATACTTACTGCATTGATGAAATTTTCCGATTATATTTATCAAATTATAGCAATCCATGTGTATACATGATGTTTTGGGAATCAACTCCGAAATGGGTCCAATTGGGGTCCAAAAAATGTTTTTCGACCTACAGTCATAAGACTTAGTTTATATATTGTACAGAAGAATTAAAGAAACCTATTTCCGGCATTTTTCGAAAAACAACCCCTAAGGTAATATCAAGGGGTTGAAAATTTTGCATAAAGAAGGATTTCCATTTCATGCTATGATGCAGCTAGAGTAACGAAACTCAGTAAATAAAATCAACACAACCATTGAACAAAGTAATTTTGAGCATTTTTGTAAAATCAACACCTGTGTTTTTTTTTTTTTTCATCACATGGATATGAAATTTTGTCAATGTACTAAGCCAAAGACATTAAGAAACACGTGTATCACCTTTTTCAAATTCGACCCGTAATGGGTTGTTTGCATGGTTTTTGAGTATGAAACGCGGAAAAAAAATATCATTCTGCATTGATGAAACTTTGCGAATACATTTATCAAACTAAAGCAATTATTGTATAAATAATATTTTTTTGAAAATCACCTCTTTAAGGGGTCCAATTGGGGACCAAAAAATGTTTTTCGACCTACAGTCGTAAGACTTAATTTATGTATTCTACACAAGAGTCTAAGAAAAAGTTTTCCGGCATTTTGCATAAAACAACCCCTGACCATAGGGGGGGGGGGCATTTAATGGGGTTGAAAAGTTTACACGTAGAACGATTTCCATTTAATGCTATCATACAGCTAGAGTAACGAAACTTGGTACATAATCTCAATACAAAAATTGAATAAACAAATTTTTAAGCATTTTTCGATAATCAACTCCTAAGTGGGTCAAATGGGGTCTCAAAGTTTGTATGAAAAACTTTTTTTTTCACCGCACTAACACCACACATAATACAGCTAGAGTAACGAAACTCAGTACATGGACTCAACAAAACAATTTAACAAACTAATTTTCAGCATTTTTCGAATATCAACCCCTAAGGGGGCCAAGTGGGGTATCAAAGTTACTATAGAAAAATAAATATTCATCGCATGAACACGAAACTTTATCAGTGTACTGATAAAAAACACGAGTATCATATTATTTTTTTAAATCAACCCTTGAAGGGGTTTAAGCATGGTTTTTGAGTAGCAAACGCGGAAAGAAAATCATGCTGCACTGATGCAACTTTGTGAATAAATTCATCAAGTTAACGCAATTTATTTGGAAAATCAACCCCTAAAAGGGTCTAATTGGGTCCAAAAAATGTTTTTTGTCCTACAGTCACAGGACTTATTTTATACATTGCACACAATAATCTAAGAAACTTATTTAAGGCATTCTTCAAAAAACAATCCCTAAGGTCCTTTTATGAGGTTGCAAAGTTTGCATGAACAAGAATTTTCATTTTAGCTATAATGCTGCTACAGTCACAAAACTCAATAAATAAACTCAACAAAACAACAAACAAATTTTGTGCATTTTTCGGAAATCAACCCGTAAGTGGGTCAAATAGGGTATCAAAGTTTGCAAAAAAATATTTTTCATCAGACGGACACAAAACTTTGGTCATCATATGAAGTTAAGAAACATGTCTGACACATTTTGATTTGAAAATCAACCCTTGACGGGGTTTTAGCACGGTTTTTGAATATGAATGCGGTAAAAAAATCATGCTGCACTGATGACACTGCGGATGCATTCATGAAATTAAAGAAATCCATGTGCAAATTTTTTTTTTTAATTGCCTTGTGCAAATTTTAAGCCCCCAAAAGGGATTAATTGGGGGTGAACAAAAAACATGATTTGGAATCATGTTTTTTTACCCTACGGTCACAAGACTTATTTTATGTATTGCACATAACAATCTAAGAAACATGTTTCCTGAATTCATCGAAAAACTACCCCTAAGGTCAATTAATGGTTTCAAAGTTTGCATGCAGAAGGATTTCCATTTAAGTTATAAGGCAGATACAGTCACGAAACTCGGTAAGTAAACTCAACACTAAAATTTAACAAACTAATTTTCAGCATTTTTAACAGACTCCAAAAAAGGAGGAGGTTCTCAATTTGTCTGTACATATTTTTTTTTCTATGAATGTTCGCGCATGACTCTGGCAATTATGAACCGATTTCAAAAATTCTTTCTGGTACGGATAGGCCGCTCCACTGATTAGGCCCCTTAAAAAATATTACTTACGAATGAGCAGTTCCTGAAAAAACAAAAATGGCGACTCAGGAAAAACTGTAGGAATGCCTAAAAGATGATGTTTTTATCGCTTTTTAAGGACAAAAATGGTCAAACTCTGGCAAATATTTACCAATTTTATTCGAAAGAAGGAACCACTGTAATGAATATGTATAAATTTTATCACAACCTGATAAGAACTTCCTGGAGAACCATGATTGATGTGTAGGAATTTTACTGGTAAAAAAAAAATTTAGACAGACGAATTGAGACCCTCCTCCTTTGAAGTCGGTTAAAAAACCATGAAACTGGTGTTCTCCATTACGTTACTCTGACAAATATGAACCGATTTCAATGATTCTTTTTTATTCAAGAGAGTAAACTACTGTAATGATTTCATGCAAATTTCATTAGAACCGAATAAAGTGTGCAATTTTTTATTCGAAAATCAACCCGTGGGATAAATGAGGTAGGTATCAAAGTTTGTATGTAATAAACAATTGTTTCAAAGACACGAAACTTTGTCAGTGTACTCATCAAAAAATTGAGAAACACGTTTAACAGATTTATTTTGAAAATCAACCCTTAACGGGGTTTTAGCACGGTTTTTTAGTATCAAACGCGAAAAAAAAAATCATGCTGCATTATGGACACTTTATGGATAAATTCGTCATATTGAAGTAATCCATGTAATCCATTTTTTTTTTAATTAACCCCTAAAAGCGTTCAATTGAGTTCCAAAAAATATTTTATTCCTACAGCCACACGACATATTTTATGTATTGCATACAAGAATCTAAGAAACCGTTTCCGGCATTCTTCGAAAAATTCCTAAAGTTTGCGTGAAGAAAGATCTCCATTTACCTAATGCTATAATGCAACTATGGTAATGAAACTGGGTGAATGAATTAAACAAAACTATTGAATAAACTAATTTCCAGCATTTTTCGAATATCAACCGCTAAGGGCGTCTACCAATGGGGTTACCAAATGGTTTCCACTTAACAACCTCATAAGTTTTTTAATGGAATTGCAAAATAAGTACTGTATCTTTTTAATTACAGAAGTAAATATTTAAGAATCCCATTTCTTACACATATAATAGCTTACACAAAAATAAAGGCTACATACTTGATACCTATTAGATCAGGGTTAATAAAAGTGTGAACAATATCGTTACATTAGTGTAAACAATGTTTTAAAAACCTCGATCCATAATTCAAAACACGTTTGAGTAACAAAGTAAACGCGAGCGAAGCCGCGGGCTACAGCTAGTACTATAATAAAACTCAAGGAGCACTTTTTCTGTACATTGAATATTTTTCCAAAATTTCTATGTGGGGATACTATACTATCGACATAGAGGCCAAAACAATTTTTTTTGGAATTATTGTCTGTCTGTCTGTCTGTCGTTCTGTTCGTCCAGGTATCATTTGAAAACCCGTGGATGGATATAGGACTTTCACTGATGTGTTGTGTAAAAGTAGGGGTATAAATTGGTATATAAAACATCACGCTATGTTTCATAGGGGCTAAGCAGTGAAACATTACTTGCACATATTACCACGTAATTTCCTTTGTATGTGAATAGGGTAATTATAAACTGATCATTTTATCATTAAGATATGTATTATTACGCTATATACAATAGGGACTGAGCAGACATTTAGTTTGCATAAGATATGGCAGTGGCGAAGGGTCAATTTTTGTAAGGGGTAAGCCGGTCCGGTACACCCAGGACATTTTCATTAGATTTCTGTATTGTTCTAAGTACTTTGCTGATAGCAATATAACATTATATCTTTGAAAAGTTAAAATCTGTAATTCCCGAGCGAGTCCAAACTAGATTAGGAAAGGGAAAAATACCATTTCATTTAAAAGCCAGCGGTTAGGTCCGCTGCACCACCAAGGCTACATTTGTATATGTAGGTAGAAATTGAGAATACGAAATTGCTAAATTATTACTTAGGTAAAAGACCTAAAATGACTCGAAATGATCTAATCTAACGCAATAAAATGTACAACTACAATTCACACTACACACAATGAACAGCGCTCCCAAAAAACGTTTCAAGGTCAGGGCTCAGGGGCAGTCAGGGGAGTTCATGAAATTTTAATGAAACTCCTCAAGTCCAGGTAGTGTATAGGTATTGTTTGTATTACAATCGCAACAATAAAAGATGCGAAAAATTTAGAACTTTCATTATCGAATATCATTAGACAGTAATTTACGATGTTAGCATGATTTACATTATGAACAGCGCCATCTATCGGTGAAATTGAACATACAATCACTATTATATTAATCTTTAAATTTGACGGGTCCGTTGGTCTAGTGGTTAGTGACCCTGTCCGCTAACCGATGGGTCGTGGGTTCGATTCCCACCAAGTGTCTGGGTGTTATTTATCTATTTAAGTATGTATTTACAAAAAAAAAATGTATATAAGTATTAGTATCAGTTGTCTGGTTTCCATAGTACAGGCTCTGCCTAGTTTGGGATTAGATGACCGTGTGTGGATTGTCCCAAGATATTATTATTATTATATATAAATCCTTTTTTAAAAAAAATTGAACCGACTTCAATATCACTGAAAAGTATAAAATAATTTAAATATTATTGAAGTTGGTGTTAGCTTACCGGCTGTGTATATTTGGCACCAACTTCAATAATATTTAAATTATTTTATACTTTTCAGTGATATTGAAGTCGGTTAAATTTTTTTTTTAAAGATTTTATTTTAAACTTTTTAGTGATATTTTCATATATAAAGATTGAACCATCGAAGACCGTAAAATGATCTAGGTAGGTTATGATCACATTATCGTCTACATAGTTTTATACATAATTCATGTTTCTTCGGAAAAAAATATTCGGTCGTAATGAAATTTGCATGGAATCATCATAGTAGTTTACTCTCTCGAATAAAAAAAGAATCATCGAAATCGGTTCATAATTGTCAGAGCTATGTAATGTCGAACATCAGTTTTATGGTTTTTACCAGATAAATTCCTCCTCATCGTTCATGGTCTTCCAGGAAGTTCTTATCCGGTTGTGATAAATTTCATACAGATTCATTACAGTGGTTTCTTCTTTCGAATAAAAAAAGAATCATTGAAATTGGTAAATATTTGCCAGAGTTATGACCATTTTGTCCTTAAAAAGCGACCAAAAAGTCATCTATATAGGCTTTCCTGCAAGTTTCCTGCGCAGTCACCATTATTGTTTTTTCAGGAACTACTTATTCGGAACCAATAATTTTTTTATGGGACCCAACTAACGGATTAAAGAATGGATGGAAGAAAGATTTTTGCAAATCGGTTCATAATTGCCAGAGTTATGCGCGAACATACATAGAAAAAAACAATATATATATACAGACGAATTGAGAACCTCCTCCTTTTTTTGAAGTCGGTTAAAAAGAAAAGTGAGAGGGAGTAAGTTGGGAGAAGAGAGAGGAGGCAGAGGGTTCAGAGAGGACAACGGGGAGAGGAGGAAGGGAAGTGTGACGGGGACCGAAGCGGGAGGGGAGAGAAAGAATTAGATTTTTCTTATAAGAGAGAGAGATGGAGAGAGATAAATCAAGGGAGTAGGGAGAATAGGGGAGCAAAATGTAATTAAAGCGCGGGTGGAGCTGCGCGGGTCAGCTAGTATTACCTATTTTCCGAATTACTGTGTTTAAGCCCGACATAGCCCCGTAAGTAGTTTCCTCATTTATCTCAAACACATGCCTAGGTACTTAGAATAAAATAAACAGCTGCCATAGGTGGGTAGTTGACAAGGAGACATATCCGTATTAGCACAAGCGGTTTCACAATCAGGAAAGTGGTCCCGTCTTTGCGGAGTCAACGTATTTGTCAACACCAAGTTGCTTAACACCGACCGAGACTCCAGTTCAAGCGATGAGCTATAAACTGTTATTTGTAAGAACTTGGAACAACCTAACATGTAACAAAAAATAACCGGTCAATTGTGAGTCGGACTCGCGCACCGAGGGTTCCATATCATGTTTTGACGTATTAAAGTAATTTTAGATAGCAAAAAACCCAAACCGCAGAACTAAGTTTGTTTGTCGAGGTTTTTTGAGGATTACTTCAAAACTGTACTTCTTAGAAAGATCGTTTAATTTTTCCTGTAAAATATATAATTATTACCCATAATTATTTCAGATTTTTCCCTCCACAAACTTCGGGGGAACGGTATTTTTTTTGACATTTTTGATTATCAGCCAAAAACGTGTCATAGACCAAAATAAAAATCGGTTTTGAGATGTGGAAATGGAGCCCATTCATATGATACCACACTCGATATACCTAGTAGTCTCACTTGAAATTTTGATGACTTATTTCAACCCCCAATAAAAAAAAGTAAAAGAAAAAAAAATTTTCATTTGCGATCATTTTGGGTAAGTGAGATCTAAAACTATTCCAAGTTTCGATTCGATAACATAAGTAGTTCCTGAAATATATAGGTGTTACAGACAGACAGACAGACAGACAGACAGACAGACAGACAGACGGACAGACAGACAGATAGACGAAGTCAGACCATAAGGGTTCCTTTTTTCCTTTTAGGTATGGAACCCCAAAAAAACGAATCTTCACACAATTTTAAATTTGGTTGTTTGATGGATCACATTGTCCTCTGTACTAGTAAAAACCTTTTCTCGATAGGCATCCCGTCTTTCACATAATCTTAGCTAATATTAGAAAGAGGAAAGATTTGTATCTTTGGATGTTTGTTTGTGACGAATAAACTCAAAAACCACTGGACCGATTTCAAAAATTCTTCCACCATTCGAATGCTACATTATCCCTGAGTAACATAGGCTACATTTGTATCCTATGTGACTCCCACAACTTAAACAAATCTAACGACATATTATAACCCGAAATACATCAAGCCGTTCAGGCTGTAGGCCGTGCCAAAGAAATGGACATACATACATACAAAATAAAGGATAAAGCTTTGGGTTTTGTTCATCTCCGAACAAAACCCAAAGCTTTATTCTCTCATGTGCGCAATTCTCTAATATTAAAGTCATCAAAATCTTATACTGTTCTTATGTGCGTAGCATTCTCGAGTATGGCTCCCAAGTCTGGAACCCACAGTACAATGTTTATATAGATAGACTAGAAACTATACAAAGAAAATTTTTGAGGTTTCTACAGTATAAATGCAACTGTTACGATATTGACTATAAAGCAAGATGCAAGAGACAACATATACTCCCTCTACAAGAAAGACGTAGAATTGCGGACATCCTATTTTTGGTTAAGATAGCTCAAAATTACATCGACTCCCCATATTTACTGTCTAAAATAAACCTACATGTCCCTGGAAGATCGGTACGGCATCCTTATTATTTATCAGCTCCTCGTTCTTGCATTAAATATAGACAAAACTGCTTCTTTAATAGATCTGTAAAAAATTTCAACTCTCTTGTTACATATCCCGAACTGGACTTATTTACGTCAAACCCTCGTACTTTTAAATCGTTAATAACAGCGCACTGCCCCCCTAGACAATGTAACATTCTACAATCGTTATCGCTAATAGAAAGTATAAAAATGTATGAGAATGACACATGTCATCGAAAAATCACGTGACAAATTATAGGGAAGTGACACAGTTAGCGAATGAAGAAATAGATTCGCTATGAAGCGATTGCATCTTGTCTAGGCCCTCTGGTTCGAAATCTAAAATAATACATGTTGTACGTAACATAACTAACTTCGCATTTAACTATAAGTATTAGTGTAACTACACACATCAAAAGTGTCTAGGGATCAAGCATTTTTAAGCGGATTTCTTGAGATTGAGATGTGGCTTTGTAATAAATTTATGATTTTATAAATTTATATGGATCCTTTTTGGTGCATTTCATAATTTGAATCAGGAACTGTGAATCAAATTCGAGTAAAAGATGAAAATCAGCTGTCAATATTTTCCCTATAAAAACATACAACGCATTGAAGACATTATTAGTGCTACTGTTTCCCTACTACTGATTAAAACCAACGTTATTATGGAGCGGCGACGTCATTTAAGCAGGGAAGAAATGCTCAGAGCCGTGGGAATGATAGAAGCTGGTTCCCGGCAACGTACTGTGGCTTTAGCTCTGAATACAAGTCAGAGTGTTATCAGTCGACTTTGGACACGTTACCGAAGCACTGGTACCGTGGCTGAGCGCCATGGAGGACGGTATCGCTGCACCACACGGAGACAAGACCGATATATTCAAATCTTAACTCGAAGAGCTCCAACAATAACTGCCATGATGTTAGCCGTGAGGCTTCATCACTCTTCAGGGAACTTAATTAGCGACCAAACAGTCAGAAACCGCTTGCATGAAGTGAACCTTCATTCCCGAAGACCGCTACGGGTACCACCTATAGCAATGCACAATCGTAGGATTCGATATCAATGGGCTCTTGAACACAGAAATTGGGCAGAAGAACAATGGCGTTTCGTGTGCTTTTCTGATGAGTCTCGTTTTGGTATGAGACCGGATACAAGACGTATACGACACTGGAGAACCCCTGGACGCCAACAGCGATTAAAATCCTGCCAGGAAGTCCATCCTTATAGTGGTGGAACCATCATGGTATGGGCGGGTATTTGGATCGGCGGAAGAACTGAGTTGATTTGGATCAGAGGCAACCTCAACGCTCAAATTTATGCTGAGACGATTGTATCAGACGTCATCGTTCCTCTACAAGTGCAAATCGGTCCCTTATTTCAGTTAATGCATGATAATGCACGACCGCACACCGCAAGAGTTGTAAGACAGACTCTCGCCGCAGCTAACATCAATGTCCTGCCCTGGCCTGCTCAGTCGCCAGACTTGAACCCGATTGAGCATGCATGGGATATGCTACAGAGAAGAGCTCTGCCGAATATGGAGGGTATCCAGTCGCAAGAAGACCTTTTTTTGTTGTTGCAACGAACATGGGCGGCCATTCCACAGCGTGATTTGGATGAACTCATTTTGAGTATGCCAAACCGATGTTATTGTGTTGTTAGTGTTCGCGGTAGAAACACGGATTATTAATTGTTTAAGTTACCCAATAAAATTTTAAAGAAAACTGTTATTTCAGTCTTTTTTTCGAACTTTTGTGTTAGTGGTTCAAATGTCAAAAATCCCTTTATTGGGAAAATGGCAAATTTCTTTATTAATGCAAAGGTGACTTGGTTTATCGTTACTGTGACAAACGAAAACACTTTATTTGATGAATCCTTAAAGAAAATTTTAATTAATATCAATCAGGAGAAAAGTTATTGCAAAAATATATGTTGATCCCTAGACACTTTTGATGTGTGTATGTGTGAGTTATTAAGTACGCAAGCTAGCAATAAGATTTTTAAATGCGAAAACATTAGAATAGTGTATCGCTTTTTAATTAGTATTTTTTTAAGTTTCTCACTGTTTGTTTTCCAAATAAATAAAAAAAAAATACACACATACATACATTTTTATTTTATTTTATTCGGGGAGCTTTCGGCTACATCCACAAAATAAGTAACATTATAACTTAATACATGCCAGTTACAAGCTTCCACAGATAGTATTAAAAAAACATCGACACCTCACACACACATCTCACCATCGCGACCTCGGCTTTATAGCTTGCCTACGCGAAGCATAGCTTATCCTTAACTGGAGGTTAGACATGACCATACAAAGCTGGAACCACTCTCGCTATAGTAAAATATGTGGAACTTAAATACTTAGCCATATGTTTTTTTTAGGATAGCATTTTACCATATAGAGATTTCTAGAATTACTTAGAAAGATTTGTGTAATAAGTGTTAACCTGAAATAACATTATAATACTCGACCGGACTGTTGGTCTAGTGGTTAGACACCCTGGTCGCTACCCTAGGTTGTGTATTCGATTCCCATCCAGAACAAACATTTTGTGTGCACGAACATGTCTGTTTGTCTTGTGCCGGGTGTTATTTATCTATACACTATACATAAAAGTATGTGTTTCCAAAAACGGTATAAGTATTACTACCGTGTGTGTGTGTGTGTGTGTGTGTGTTTTGCCGTTCCAAAGGTCGAAGGAACGCAATCCTACTCGATGGTGGAGTTGTACTAAGTTGTACCTAAGTATATCGATGTAAAAACGGTGTAAATAATCCCGAAACACCGACGAACCTTTTTTAATGACTTTCATACAAAAACTTGTTGTTTAGTATAACGGAACAGCAAAAAATAGCCAACTAATATCGTATTTCCTGCTCTCCATAGATTAATCTATTGCCCAGCAGGCGGCCATAGACAATGCACAAATAATAAATACCTAAATAAAAGAAAAAACAAATAGTGCGCCTTTGATTTTTTTTTCTATAAAAACTGTCGCCACATTTAGAAATCATTTCATTTCGAAAACCTAATTTTTGCGGGAAAATCGTCAAATATATTTTTTTTATATATGGTAGATTTCTTGGTACAAGGGACTGTCCAGTTTTTTTTTAGTTATTTATTCTTAATAAAACAAATGGTTACAGAAGGTTGATACAAAATTAACAGCGAGAAAAATCATGGTGATTTATGTATCGCTGCTTCACTCGCTAGCCTAAATTAACAGATAAAGCGACAAGAAATACCTACTTTAATTAACTATATTCAGGTCAAAGAACTACACACATCAAAAGTGTCTAGGGATCAAGCATTTTTAAGCGGATTTCTTGAGATTGAGATGTGGCTTTGTAATAAATTTATGATTTTATAAATTTATATGGATCCTTTTTGGTGCATTTCATAATTTGAATCAGGAACTGTGAATCAAATTCGAGTAAAAGATGAAAATCAGCTGTCAATATTTTCCCTATAAAAACATACAACGCATTGAAGACATTATTAGTGCTACTGTTTCCCTACTACTGATTAAAACCAACGTTATTATGGAGCGGCGACGTCATTTAAGCAGGGAAGAAATGCTCAGAGCCGTGGGAATGATAGAAGCTGGTTCCCGGCAACGTACTGTGGCTTTAGCTCTGAATACAAGTCAGAGTGTTATCAGTCGACTTTGGACACGTTACCGAAGCACTGGTACCGTAGCTGAGCGCCATGGAGGACGGTATCGCTGCACCACACGGAGACAAGACCGATATATTCAAAACTTAACTCGAAGAGCTCCAACAATAACTGCCATGATGTTAGCCGTGAGGCTTCATCACTCTTCAGGGAACTTAATTAGCGACCAAACAGTCAGAAACCGCTTGCATGAAGTGAACCTTCATTTCCGAAGACCGCTACGGGTACCACCTATAGCAATGCACAATCGTAGGATTCGATATCAATGGGCTCTTGAACACAGAAATTGGGCAGAAGAACAATGGCGTTTCGTGTGCTTTTCTGATGAGTCTCGTTTTGGTATGAGACCGGATACAAGACGTATACGACACTGGAGAACCCCTGGACGCCAACAGCGATTAAAATCCTGCCAGGAAGTCCATCCTTATAGTGGTGGAACCATCATGGTATGGGCGGGTATTTGGATCGGCGGAAGAACTGAGTTGATTTGGATCAGAGGCAACCTCAACGCTCAAATTTATGCTGAGACGATTGTATCAGACGTCATCGTTCCTCTACAAGTGCAAATCGGTCCCTTATTTCAGTTAATGCATGATAATGCACGACCGCACACCGCAAGAGTTGTAAGACAGACTCTCGCCGCAGCTAACATCAATGTCCTGCCCTGGCCTGCTCAGTCGCCAGACTTGAACCCGATTGAGCATGCATGGGATATGCTACAGAGAAGAGCTCTGCCGAATATGGAGGGTATCCAGTCGCAAGAAGACCTTTTTTTGTTGTTGCAACGAACATGGGCGGCCATTCCACAGCGTGATTTGGATGAACTCATTTTGAGTATGCCAAACCGATGTTCTTGTGTTGTTAGTGTTCGCGGTAGAAACACGGATTATTAATTGTTTAAGTTACCCAATAAAATTTTAAAGAAAACTGTTAATTCAGTCTTTTTTTCGAACTTTTGTGTTAGTGGTTCAAATGTCAAAAATCCCTTTATTAGGAAAATGGCAAATTTCTTTATTAATGCAAAGGTGACTTGGTTTATCGTTACTGTGACAAACGAAAACACTTTATTTGATGAATCCTTAAAGAAAATTTTAATTAATATCAATCAGGAGAAAAGTTATTGCAAAAATATATGTTGATCCCTAGACACTTTTGATGTGTGTATATTAGTACCTACAGACAACCACACACGGATAGCAGCTAGCAGTAACATGTGTGTACAACTGTACATCTTCAGATGATCTTTAGTTGCCACCGCTATGTCAGATATTGTGCCAACTGCCACCAGGCAGCAATGTGTAAAAATTGAATCATACACTTACCTGTAGGTAGGTGTAAATATGTATATTATTAGCATCACAAAACTCCATCAGGAATTTAAATAACATAGTATAAATTTACATTTATGTGGTTCGCATTGTTTGGTGAAAACGTATTTCGTCGCCATTCGTTGATTGGTCGACTCCCAGAAGAAAATACTCAACAAAATTTTCGATTCAATCTTCTCTTAAAATAAATTTAAAATCTAACGAATTATGCGAAATAAAACTCTATTTTGAATTAACGATTCGAGTATACATACTCGTATAAAATTTTCGAAAAAACGATATTTTTTTCGTATAAAATTTTATATGAATTGATAGTTGTCAAATACTTGTCAAAAAATTTACTGCGGCACATAGCATATTTAAAGTGGCCGTAGATCGTCATACAGTGCGCATAGACACTTAACAGTTTTATACGGTAGATAGGGCTGCGAACTATACGAAAATGTCAAAAAGTAAAAATGTCAAAAAGTACACATAGCAGATTTTGGTTTGACAACGACGTATATATAATTTCCTTTGACATTCCCATCAAAACACAAGAACGTCAAATCAATTGCATAGTCATTGCAAACGAATCTCTGAAACTATAGTGACAGGGTTGACTATGCCATGAAATTAGTTGGTATGAGATAGGCACGGCTCTTGCGCAAGTTTATTGGGGTCACTGGATACCTAAAACTTGTTCCGAAGTCTAAGTACTTGACTAATTAATATAAGTAGACATTTAGAAATGTTTTAACTTACCTACCTGTAGCCTTGTCGATTGTTCGCCTTGACTGTCTTAATTTTACTTTATTTTTACTTACTTACTGCTGAACCTACAATCGTCAATTAAAGTTAATGATGATTAATTCTTTTTTTTATATCGTATTATTTCGACACTCGCTGCCTATTATTACTTAATATGCTGATAGTAAGTAGATATAACAATTATTTCGTGTTCAATAATTGAAATTAATCATAAACGACTCCGACAGTCGAAATAAATAGTTTTTAAAAAGTGACTTAATTAGGATTAAAGTTAATTGGGGTTTGTGAGTGCGGCAGTTATTCGGTTATACAATCGGAGATTATTTTTAAGGTTCCATACCTAAAAGGTAACCGTGGTATACCGGGTTAGAATTGCATCCCCATATCCCCTCTCGTTGGGTGTCATAAGAGGCGATTAAGCGAGAACAGGAAGACGGGCAGCAGCGTCTTTCTCTCTTCGGATTTATCTTCCACCTGTACTGCGGTCAGCGATCTCCAAGCCGACTGTCAAGCGTGGGGATTATGGCAACCCCTCCCTTCTAAGGGGAAGGCCTTTGTTCAGCAGTGGACGTCTATCGACTGCTAATGATGATGATGATGACTTTAAAGGTAAAAAAGGAAACCTTATGGTGTGACTTCATCTATCTGTCTGTCTGTCACACCTATTATATATTTCAGGAACCACTGGTGCTTTCTATTTGAAACTTGGAATACTTTTAGATCTAGGTATAGTTTTTATTCTTACTTTTTTTGAATGGAGGCCGAAATAACGTTTCAAAATTTCAAAGTGAGTCAACTATATCGAAAGGGCTTCATTTGCACATCTCAATACAGATTTTTATATTGGTTATAGTCGGCAGCGGCGCCGATTAGCGGGTTTGGGTGGACGCACGCTTATTCAAAGTAATGTTCGGAATTTTTTTTAAAAAAATTGCGGATAGGGACAAGACCGAAGTCGGAATGAAGGTCGACATTCCGCATGTACCACGGGGCACCGACGGCATGTCGAAGGAATCGGTTTTGAATAACCTGGAGGCTATTGATGTGAACGGGAGCCGCGTGTGCGAATACGGCACTGGCGTAAGTTAGGATGGGACGGATCCAGCCCTGAGCCCGGGGCTATAAACAATGGGCAACCTTCGGAGTCGCTGGACGCTCGGGGTGTGGGCCCTTTGAGCGTCCATTGAGTACGGCGGCGACTCCGAGGAGGACGGCGGCGGGGTTGCGACCCCCGTCCCCGTGAGCACCGTGACAGGTTCCCGGGGGGCTACAATGCGCCCCCCGGCGGCGGGCTCAAAGGCAAGGCACTGAGGGGCCCCTGGCGCAGATCCCACCGGAGAGCCCTGGGGTCTCCCCTCTTATGTGCCGATGCGACAGCCGCGGGGGTTTTAGTGGGTAAGAATCCCACATACCCCGGTCGAGCCCCACAGCTCCCGGGGATCTTTCGAAGATTTCCCCCGCGTCAAAAAAAAAAAAAAAGGGACGGATGCAGGTTTTGTAAAGTGTCAACTTATTTCTAAGCGACAGTTTACTCCGCCTGCAGATCATAGGGTAGAGTCGACCGAGGACGAAGGCCGCTCGGTTGCGTACTGACCGTATATGCGGGCCAAATGACATATGGGAGTCTAGGGTGACGCCTAGATATTTGACCTTTCTGGTCCAGGGGATGGGACGTCCATAGAGGGTGATCGGACCTAGGCTGATAATAAAGAATGACCAAAAAAAATACCTAGACCATCTGTACCAACCTACCAACTTGTTATAGAAGACGAAGCATTATCCTAATCTTGTCATGGCAAACCGATCTTTAAATATTCAACAAGGAATATCGCAGACAAATAAAGCGTCCATTCAACTGTCGATCATTGATCATGGATCATGGTAGGTGTGGTTGCGCAGGAGTGCCGGTTACATAGAACCAGTAAGAGCGAGCGCACACGACGAAGACATAATGACGTTTTCTCCACACATTTCCGGGATATTTAAATGTGACATTTATACCTTTTTTTATTTAGGTGGCAAGCAAGCTTGCGGCCGTCTGATGGTAAGCAGTCACCGCAGCTAGCAAGACCAGAAGAATCACTAGCGCATTGTCGACCCTTAAGACATTAGATATTGAGTCTTTGTGTCCGGTAATTTCACCAGCTACAGTCCCCTTCACACCGGAACACAGCAATGTTTACACACTGCTGCTTGGCGGCAGAATATCTGACACTGCGGTGGTACCTACCTGGACGGTTCCTTGCAGAAGGAACCTACCACCTAGTTGAACCATAGCATATTGGAAGGAATCTCTATGCCGTGGAAAACGGCTACTTCTTTCTGCTCCCCCGTGACATACTCTAACGAACGCTGATAGTACTATCGAGTTCCGGATTGTCTAGTCAAGTCAAAGTCAAAGTCAAAAATCTTTATTTCAAATAGGCTTAACGCTAGCACTTTTGAATCGTCATTTTTTAGAAGCTACCACCGGATCACAACGCGGCCTCAACTGAGAAGATCCGGCAAGAAACTCAGCGGGCTTGTCATTTTTTCACTTTTTTTTTTAAACATTGTTTTGTTACAAATGAATCGACATTAGCGATATTGTGTCCTGCCATTCGAAACATAAAGCAAGGGAGAAAAGAAGAAAACAATAAATTAAGACAAACTAAAAGGCCAAATGGATAAAAGTCGGACCAGTCCCCCCAAGCAGCACCCGCGCACGAGTTGACTCGAGCAGCAGCCATCACTCCCCTCAACCATATTAGAGGGAAGGGGGTGACCCGCCACACGAAGCCGCCACAAGCAAAGACTTTTCGATGGCGAGCATGACCGAACCAAAATCACAGTGGCTCACATTTAACTTCTGCTGTTAAGTAGTACCTCGACAGGCAAGACACAAAACACTTTCATATAATCTTTATATTATCAATCAATTGACTTGTGAAACAGCCATCAGTAATCTACCAGATTAAGAGGTGTTACAAACTGTAAGCCTACAATTCTAAGCTTGCATGAGTTGAGCAGTTCAAGCCCACGCAGCTTTATCCTCTAGGTAATCCGAGATTTTGTAATAAGCCTTTTTCGACAACCGGCTTCTTATCAAAGGTTTAAATTTATTCAGTGGAAGATCTCGGATATCCTGTGGCAGTTTGTTATAGAAGCGTATACTTTGGCCCATAAACGATTTGCTTGTTCTGTGGAGACGTGCGGAATGTAAAACAAGATTGTGTTTGTTCCGGGTATTAACACTATGAATCGCACTGTACTTTTTAAAAGATACACTATTTTTCTGAATATAAACTAGATTTTCAAATATGAATTGCGAAACAACCGTTAGAATATCTATTTCTTTGAATAGTCTAGGCTTCGATCATATTATAGTCTAAGAGTATATCTTTCCTTAGCATAAATGAAGGTCATCAGGGAGATGCAAAGAACCCGACCTGCATCGCTTTGGAGACTAGATAAGATGATCCCTCCGAGGAGAACGGAAGCGAGGTGACGACCCCTGTCCCCGTGAGCACCGTGTCTGCTTCCCGGGGGGCTATAATGCGCACCCCAGCGGCGGGCTCAATGGCAATGAAATGACGACCTGCTGGAGATCACACATGAGAGCCTATGTCTGCGGCTGTGTCATCTGCCGATGCGACAGCCGGGTTTTAGTGGGTAATAATCCCACATACCCAGGTTGACCCTTTCCCCTCGCGTAAAAAGGTCAGTAACAACAGTTCGAGATTGCGAAACTTTAGATTTTTGAAATTACCTTTACTATATTGACCGATCGAAATCTTCCAAAATACGGTCTCGAAGCAAACAACTCTGGTTGTAGCCACAAAAAAATGTGCCAAAAAATAACAACAAAAGTATTTAGAAATAGTAGGCCAACTGCCATCAGATGTGCCCCGCTCTTAACCTGTTTGACAGTTAGCAAGATGGCGGCTGGACTGTCACTTTCGTTCAAAATCCGACGGAATCGCACAGACGAGCAAGCAGTAGGTGCAGCGATTTGAATGGAATTTCTGAACGTGGGTGTGTAAATTGTCATAGCCTCGCGACTAAACTGAAGCTGGTTTCAGACTACGCTAATATAATAGCATATAGCTCATAGCATAATATCGCGCACCATACATTGTTATGGACACGTTTACACTGAACTGTACTATATTTTATTGGCTTACTATACGCTATAAATTGGTGCGATGTGCTGAGTTCATGCTGTGCTATATCGCGCGGCCCCCTTTTCTTCCTCTTTCACCCCCGGCCGTCCCGCAAGCGAAACGAGTGATATACTATAAATGCTTGCGATAATATCGCGTAATGTGAACGCCATGCTATATAGTATAGCATCAGGCCCTTCTTTGCTATACTATAGCTCAATAGTATAGCGTAGTCTGAAACCCGCTTTATGCCCGCCGCTGGAAGGCGTATTGTAGCCCCCCGGGCAGACACGGTACTCACGGGACGGGGGTCGTCCCTTGGAGTCACCGCCATTAGTGATAATGGACGTCTCAGGGCCCGCACCCCAAACGTCCAACGACCCCAAATAAGACCCTAATAATAAAAGACCCCAAATAAAACTAGTTAATGTATGATAAAACTGAAAGTATGAAACGTTTACCCTAACTTGACAAATATCCGAGATTCCGAGAACATACTAATGTACTATCGAGGACACGAACGGTGTACCTACCAGTTTTCAATCAAAATCGTTTGAATGACGTTACGTGTGCTTACCCCGCCCGCACGTATTTTTGGCCGGCCTAAAGGTGATACACCGCTTGTGACTGCGAGAGTACATACATAAATCCACTTTGGTGTAGGCGGAACCGTTAATAACTCAATCACAACGTATATTAAATAGGCATGGGTGTACCCACGCTGTTATGCAAAGGACACTACAATCTCTGCAGGTGTACAACATTCTTGAAGGCTGGTGAACTTCGGTAAGCCCACGTCGGAAATGCCAATAGTGAACAGAGGTGTTAATGGCGTTGACATTTTCTTAATACATCAAATTAAACATTTGGTGGTCGATGGCAAGACCAACATTTATTAAAATGTTAAGAATCAGGTGTAGAGGGATCTTGGACCCTGTCAATGTACTAATAAATTGTTATGTATTTTTAACCGGCTTTAAAAAGTAGGTTATGTTTTCGACGCGTAAAAAATGCGTAATATTCTTATTCATTCTATGTGGACTTCTAAACAAATGTACCAAATCTCATGAGTGATGTATGTATGTAGGTTCGTCCCTCGATTTCTCAGAAACTAAAAATCCGATCGTGGTAATTATTTTTAGTATCTCAACTTAGGGAAGAGTACCAGTTTCATCAAAATCGGTTCAGTAGTTTTAAAGATATAGAATGTAAGTTACTCTAGTCTAGCCGTTCGAGTTGCATGATAACGTAGTGGTGAACGCAAGTTATCCTGATGAATAAAGTAAATCGCACTTAGCTTATCTTATTTATTTTGGACTTCTCGACCATATTTCGAAAAAGGGTCCCCAGAGAAGTATATTTTTTGTACATAAACATTTTATATTAACTGTATTTTTGTTACTCGTAGATCTTTGAAAAAGCAGCTTGAATGTTGATTTATTGCCTAACTGATTCTGAGAGAGTGTAATTGTATAAAATATTCACCTAAAAAAAAACTAACGGATACCCATTCACAGACGAGAAGCAGACCGGTTCAATGGTAAATAATAGTCTACTAACTGCCGGTTCCAATATCCTATCGATCCCTAACTATAGGTTAAAATCATCGATGAAGTCAACGATATCCCGCGATAAACCTCCGAAATGGAGCGATAACTAAAACCCTGACAGACTATCATTTGAAAAACCAACAGTAAGCTGCTAATATGTTATTATTGAAACGGAAATATGTCATTATAGCTATCGATGGTAACTATTTTATCTTATAGTAAGGGATCGATAGGGTATTCGGACCGGCAGTAAATTTATCATATAGCAAACTTTGGATTGAAAGCAATTATCGTTGTTATTGTATGCAAAACAGACCACCCACACACATGAGTCATGTTAACTATATGTTATACTATAATAAATACATCACATATACGACTACAATTAACATAAGCCTAAAATTCTTAACATGACAATTAGTTCACAGATTTTCACACCAGCTTCATGAAGTTGAATAAGGCTTTAAATGTTATCAAGATTAGCTACAAGTTTTATATCTATTTAGTTAGAGATTAAAATTATAGTTATGAATACGAGTACACTTGTTACGCAATTTTAAACCTAACAGCGTTCTCTTGTTAGATCGCTTTTTTTTTGGGAATGATAGACGCTGTTAGCCGCAGATGGCCATTGCAGCTTCACCGGACAATAGGAGGCGAGCGCTTGAAGCGCTCTAGCCTTTACGGCAGAAGTAGCGACGAGCACAAGGGCACCTCAGGGAGGCACGGCCTCGGCTTGGGCTGTCGCTTAAGAGAGGGCTGAGTTTAGCACCGGTTCACAACGCGCCCCCACTGAGAAGAACCGGCATGAAACTCAGTGGGGTGATGCACGTCGTTGCGGTCGCATACGTACGACCCTTCGGCCTCGCCGGCGAGACCGGTGTCTGATAGCTAGTGTAGCATACGGTTGTCGGGGAGGGGTCGGCGCATCCCGGTCCAATAGGACCGTCATGGGGTCAGGAGGGTCGAGCAGTACGTGCCGTGGTCTGCGGCGCGAGTCAGATGGACTAGCGGCGTAATCGGCGGCGGCGCGGATTAAACTGTTCGCGTGACGGGACGCGGATTCAAAGTAGCGTTTCGACGCTTCTTTGAGGAACTTACGAAGGGGATCTAATTTGAAATCGGAATGCTTGTTAGATCGCGTGTATGCAGTTGTGGCTCAATTTTTCAAATTGTTTAAAAATAAAAAAAATCATTAACCTAACCGGTTCTGTAGGTACTAAAATTGCAGGGATATTTTTTTGATTTTAATAATACATAATGATGTATCATCGGTTAGGTGGTTGCCAAATTCCTTGTGAGAACCTGTCGGTATTCTGCAGGATGCGTGTGCGGAGGAATTACATGCCTTGATCCCACCATCACCATTCTATTATCAGACGACGAGACGCACAGCGCATAAGCAGTGGTAAACGTGTCTTCAATCAGTCAAGCGATTTGCTTCTTCATTTATATTAAGGACAGCTAAGGACTGGAACAGTTTGCCTGCGTCGGCTTTGCTGGCCGATTATAATGTGGATGTCTTCAAGGTTATATGTGAGTAGGCTTTTAATATTCTAGTGTGCTTTCCCCGACTGGGTCGCCGCTTTCCATCAGGTGGGACGGCAGTTTATCTAAAATGTCTGTTTCTGTCTGCTCCATCGACGTATATTGGCCGAACATATTTTGGAAGATATTCGCTGCTATTAAAAAAGGTATTAGACCATTTTAACCGACTTCAAAAAAGGAGGAGGTTCTCAATTCGTCGTGTATATATTTTTTTTGTATCTATAACACGTACGTACGACACAACTTACTTGAGAATCCGTTGCAACAGTGCCTATGATTATACTGATAGCAATATGTTGTAAGGCGTGTAAATATTTTGTGCTATTACATTTCGGGCAGGCGTTGAAGTTGATTATAATGCTAGCGATCTTCAACGAAAATAAAGTAGACAAATGTAGTCGGGATAACAAGATAATGAATAGTGGAAGGATATTGTACTTATTGACCGACTCTTCGTCTTCGTATAGGTACATTTAACGATTTGAGGGATTTGAAAGACACTTGTGCTTTTATATTGGATTAAAAAACCAACTCACTAGGTGGTGTGGTGGTATGTTCCTTGTGCAAGGAACCGTTTAGGTAGGTACCAACGCAGTGTAAGATATTCTACCGACAAGCAGCTGTGTGTAAGCATTGCTGTGTTCCGGTGTGAAGGGCACTGTCGCTGGTGAAATTACCGGAAACAAAGACTTAATATCTAATGTCTTAAGGGTATGCAACGCGCTAGTGATTCTTCTGGTATTGCTTGCGTCTATAGGCTGTGGTGACTGCTTACCATCAGGCAGGCCGCACGCGTGCTTGCCACCTTGGTAATATAAATAAAAACAAAGAAACCGACCAATCCGGCCATGATCCTCCTTTTCGTTAAGACATGAAAATGCAACTTCATACTAACTTCTTCTTTCATATAAGATCCACCTGGTCACCAACTGACCTGGCGCCTTACCTTGGACTCTTATAGCAGGGCGGGCGGGGTTTAACACGATTTTTTTTGGGAATGATAGACGCTGTTGGCCGCATATGGCCATTACAGCTTCACCGGACAATAGGAGGCGAGCGCTTATAGCACTCTAGCCTTAACGGCAGAAGTAGCGACGAGTTCAAAGGCAACTCAGGGAGGCACGGCCTCGGCTTGGGCTGTCGCTTAAGAGAGGGCTGAGTTTACCACCGGTTCACAACGCGCCCCCACTGAGAAGAACCGGCAAGAAACTCAGTGGGGTGATGCACGTCGTTGAGGTCGCATGCGTACGACCCTTCGGCCTCGCCGGCGAGACCGGTGTCTGATAGCTAGTGTAGCATACGTTTGTCGGGGCGGGTTCGGCGCATCCCAGTCCAATAGGATCGTCATGGGGTCAGAAGCGGCCTGTCTTACAAATATGTACCATGAACGCGCTAGTTAGGTGGGTGGTCACGTGACAATAATATTCTCACGTGACCACCCACCTGTTTGTGTGACGTAATAGCTGCGTGGGCTGCTAATTAGTGCGCTCATGGTAAGTACACAGGTCACTTTTCGCGTTAAACTGCCCTGCTATAGGAGTTCATGATAAGGCCCAGGACCCTAGTTCTCTATGACCTCTATGACCTTTTTCAAATTCCACGCATAAATCGTGTCTACGAAATCGTATTTATATCGAGTGAATAAAGTTATTTTGTTATGAATTTGTAAATGACGAGTAGAAATACTGGTTTTTAATAGATAGGTACTCTGTTAGGCAATATTTACGTTGTGGATTTGCACTTTTTAAGCAACTACAAAACAGGAGGTTTTTAATATGTGTGTAGGGGATTTTTGTTTTTGAGTTAAATAAGCTATTTGGACAGACAGACTTCCAAAACGAGCGCTTTAACGTTACGTCTGGTTTAGGTTTCTAATTTAAAAAATCTAAAATCTCAAATACATAGATACTTGCCTTTATTGACATTATATCCATGTTTATTGATATTAGAAATATGTAGTAATAAAAAGGCTTTAATTAATTTCAAACTTTATTCTAATCGGGAATTAACGCGATTTACCTTATATTTTGGCTTGACGTTTAATTAATTTGCCCTGATTGGTACCTACTATAGTACGAACTTTACGAAGTACTATCGCGCACACGAACTCTTACCCCGCCCGCACGTATTTTAGACCAGCTCGTGCAAGCAATTATCGTCCTAAAGGTGGTACACCGCTTGTAACCGCGAGAGTACATACAACACTTTACCGCTATGGCTGATAAAGTATTTGCTGAGCTCTGGCCACTACCACCGTTGCTTCCGCGTTGTTGCTAGCAAAGCATCCTCTTAAGGCCAAGTTCTCTCGAGAGGTCAATAAATCCGCAACGTTTGGTTTTTGGGACTTCGAAAATTATTTTAAATAGACTATTTGGAGGGGTTTTGTGACCTGAGTCTTCATTCCTTTTATTAAAATTTATACCTGATATCAATATCGTGTGAGGGTGAGGAACCTATAAAGGTTTTTTACGTTACAATGACAAGAGAAAGGGGGGGGGGAGTGATGGCTGCTGCTCAAGTCAACTCGTGCGCGGGTGCTGCTTGGGGGGACTGGTCAGGCCGCTGTCCTTTTGTCCTTTTTTTTTTTTTTTTTCTTGTCTAGTAGCAAAATTGATTATTACTTTATTTACGTTCTGAAAGCAATTCACTTGAGCTTGTAAATTATTCTTGGTGTGTATCTAACTTAGACGACTTGTGATAAAAGTTGGTAATATGTTAAAGTGCTTTGTGTCGGTAATATATTAAAGTGCCTGACGAGGCACTGCTTAACAGCAGAAGGTAAATGTTAAACGTGAGCCACTGTGATTTTGGATCGGTCATGCTCGCCATCGAAAAATTGCTTGTGGCGGATTCGTGTGGCGGGTCACCCCCTTCCCTCCAATATAGTTGAGGGGAGTGATGGCTGCTGCTCGAGTCAACTTGTGCGCGGGTGCTGCTTGGGGGGACTGGTCCGACTACTATCCCTTTGGCATTTTAGTTTGTTGTATTTTCGTCGTATTTTTATTTTATTTGATATTTTGAACGGCAGGACACACTGTCGCTGGTGCTGATCTAATTGTAAAAAGACAAACTTTGTCTAAAAAAAAAAGTGAAAAAATGACAAGTCCGCTGAGTTTCTTGCCGTATTTTCTCAGTTGAGGCCGCGTTGTGACCCAGTGGTAGCTTTTAAAAAAATGACCGTTCAAAAGTGCTAGCGTTAGGTAAGCCTATTTGAAATAAAAAAAAAAATTTTGAATTTTTTGAATTTTGAACCATAGATAGGTAGTATAATTTTTTTTTTTTCATTTTTGTTACTTTATTAGCTATTGGGGTGTCCGGGTAAGAATAGCACCCCCCCCCCATCTCCTCCTGTTGGGTGTTCGTAAGAGGCGACTAAGGGAAAACAAGAAGACGGGCAGCAGCGTCTTCCTATTGGATTACCTACCACCTATACTGCGATCCCCAAGTCGCCTGCCAAACGTGGGGATTATGGCAACCCCTCCCTTCTAAGGGGAAGGCCTTTGTTCAGCAGTGGACGTCTTTTGGTTACTGATGATGATGATGATGACTAGCTAGAAATAATAATTATAAACAGTGCACTCGCTTGTCTTTTACCTCTCACAATCCGATGTGTAGAAAGACCGACACGACCGGGGAGAGGTCTGCCACAGGACCGACTTTTAACATTCGACACATGGATCATCTTAGTTTCCAGACAATCAGGTGATCATCTGCATTCAATGCAGTAAGGAACAACTACACAAAGTTCGTTGCGCGGGTTGCGCCCCGCGGACTTCGAACCTGTGATCTCCGGTTTACAGAGCAAGTGGTCTCCCGCTGCGCTACGGAGGCTAGAAATACACAACGCTTGGTTCTAAGGCTGACGTCAAATTTGCGTCACGTCGCGCGTTTTTTATTTATATGGAATTACAAAGCAGAGCAAGTTTGAAGTCACTCTAAAACTTGCCAACATTTTGGTATGCTGTACGAATACTAATTAAATTCTGGGATATAATCAGTCATAGTAACGAGGTTTGCAAATCCTAAACCTCTTTTCCATTCATGCAAAAGTGGTTTAACTAATAATTTAATAATTTATTTATTTGCCGACAGATTTAATCTAAGTTGTACACAAACTTATCAGCGATACGGTAAAACAATGTCGTCACTGGATACTGAAGAAACCCAAACTGTATATAAGCCTGTATCTGGGGTTTATAGAGTACGAAGTTATTTGATTAAAAGCGTGTAGTAAGAAATGCAGGATTGTAGGCTCAGACAAAAAACTAAAACTAAATTGTTGTTTCTAAACCATTATGATAATCATACTATTTATTTTTTCAAATACCAATTAATCTATAAACGATTGCAAATAAAAATACTAATTTACAATGTGGCCAAATTTTTTGCAACTATAAAAACTATTATAATACTGAAACTTAATGAATTGAAATCTTGACAGACTTAAATCATTTATTAGGTAATTCCAGATAACTCACTTTCTATCGTCCTTCGCATTAATTGAGAAAACACTTAACAACATTAAAAATAATTTTTTGACCACACCAATAATATTACACAATTTCGTTAATTACATCGACGCTTGGCCTTAACAGTCGCGGATTTGAAGCGCGGGCGCAGGCCGCGGCGGCCAATCGCGGCCACCAGGGCTGCCAGATTAGGCGATTTATCGCCATTTAGGCTACCTTGGGGGGTCAAATGGCGACCAAAAAATCCAATCGGCTACCAGTAGCCATTTAGGCTACCTAGAAAAAAAGGAACAGGCGCTTTAGGCTACTTCAGGATTACCTTAAAAAGTAGTAATTTCTTGATAATTGTAGGCTTCGACGAAACGTAATATAATAATAATAATATCTTAGGACAATCCACACACGGTCATCTGATCCCAAACTAGGCAGAGCCTGTACTATGGAAACCAGACAACTGATACTAATACTTATATACATTTTTTTTTTGTAAATACGTACTTAAATAGATAAATAACACCCAGACACTTGGTGGGAATCGAACCCACGACCCATCGGTTAGCAGACAGGGTGTCTAACCACTAGAGCAACAGGCCTGTCATCTACCTGCCTGGCCTGGTAATATGTACATCTAACGTTCTTTCGTCACTGAGGAAAGAAGTCTGCGGAATCCTCAGGTTCTTGCCATGCTACTTGCTATCTTCTATGCAATTGACAGGCGTGTTGGTCTAGTGGTTAGACAGCCTGGCCGCTAGCCAATAGGTCGTGGGCGTGGGTTTATTAAGTGTCTGGGTATTTTTGTATATAAATAATATGTATATACAAAAAAAAAGTGAGTAAGCATTATAATCGGTTGTCTGGTTTCCATAGTACAGGCTCTGCCTAGTTTTCGATTAGATGACCGTGCGTGGATTGTCTTTAAAAAAACCTATCCTTGCCTAGAACTGCCGCAATGAGACGTCACGAATCTAGGTTCTGTATTCACAAACCTCGGAAACGTAAATATCTACCTACTAACCGGTTGAGTTAACTTGCAGCTTGCGGCGAATACGTTCTAAACTAGCTGCAAAGTTCCCGAAAAGCTCGAAAAAGCGAGCTTGTGTCAATTTAAGTTACTCATTTCAACTCGCTGTATGACAGAGATGGTTACATGTTTTTTAGGTGGTTCTCTTTTTTCGGCTAAATATACTTATTATAACTCAAAATGTTAGACGAATTAGGCTATTTGCCAAGAAAAAATATATTAGGCGATTTAGGCTACTCGGTAGGCAAAATTAGGCGAATTGAGTTAGCAGACATCTGGCAACCCTGGCGGCCACCCGATTGCATTGCATTATCGACCATCGCGCGGTACCGACGTGTCTGTCGTTCGAAATCGGAAATTTCAAAAATCGAGTGCAGTGAAGTGAGTGAATTAAAAAATTGTGCGTGAAAAAAAATGTGATTCATTCTTCTACAGATATTCCAGTGATTACCATTATGAAGACCGTCGACAAACTCGAGGTAAATACCTACTAATATTTAAGTAATTAGTTCAACGCTCGGTTGATTTTCATAATTAGATAATGTGTAGCGGTTAATCATTGTAAATATTTTTTTGTGTGATAAGTAATTGCGTTAAAACAAACTTGATCTTCCGTTTTAATTTTGTTCATAGGTTTAATAAAGTTTCTTAAATCACTCCAAATAAGACGCACAAATTAAACCGTCTGTCTATCTGCGTATTCAGCGTAAACAGAAAGTCTTTGATTAATGACAATGACTTAGATTCATGTTAAACTTTCCATATAAGACTACTAATTTAACTAAAATCTTTAAAACGTAATCATCATAACACATCCGTCGTTTTCTATTGAGAACGTGTACGCAGATAGGTACGTCTAATATTGAGTGCCTATACAGCTTTGGTTTAATTTTATTGGCCTTTATTATTATTTTTAAATAAAAAGTTACTAGTATTACGCCAATAAGTATATTTTCATGTTCAATTTTAAAAAGTATCCCCCCGATTTAACAAGTAATTTGGTGTTCGTAGTTACAGTTTCATCAAAATATTTAGGTTCCAAAATGCATTAAGTAAATGCACGGGGGACCCCCGACCCAAGGTCTTGCTTGGGACCAAAATATATCTGGTACATTTGTTTAGAAACCCACATAGACTAACAATAATAAAAATGCGTAATATTCACAAGTAATTATGATGATGATGATGATGACGCCTCGAATACAGAACCTCCTTTTTGTAGCCGGTTAATAAACCACGATGTAATCCGTAATGTTACTTCCATTTTAATATTCGCCTAAAGTACTTGCACTGAGTCGTGGTCCTTAACTGCCGGCCTTATAGAGACGCTCAGAGTCACACAACGAGCTATGGAAAGAGCTACGCTAGGATTTTCTTTCCGAAATGTGGAGATTCGCTGAAGAAGTAAGGTCACCGACATAGATCTCAGAATCTGCAAGTTGAAGTGACAATGGGCAGGCCACATCGCTCGAAGAACCGATAACCGTTGGGGAAGAAAGGTTCTCGAGTGGCGACCACGAACCGGAAGACGCAGGCAGGCCTCCCACTAGGTGGACAGACGACATTGTGAGCGTCGCAGGAAACCGGTGGATGCAAATAGTCAATTGTCGTTCTAAGGGGGAGGCCTATGTTCAGCAGTGGATGATGATGAAACTCTATGATGACGATAATATTGTCACGTGACCACTTATCTGTTTGGGTGTACGTCACCCAGCTGGGTGCGCTCATGGTAAGTGCACAGGTCACTTTTCGCGTTAAACTGCCCTGCTATTGGAGTTCATGGTGAGGCCCAAGTACTCCACACACGATCGGACTTGCGCCTTATATAAGCTCAGAAGCTGTCTCGGTGTGACGCTCATCGCCCCATGGTAACATAATGCGGTGTTTTGTCAACAATTTCACATATCCAAAGAGATTAAATTTATGAAACGTCTTTGTACATGATCAGTATCATTTGGTCTCAAGTGTGTTTCGCTCAAATTACACCCATTTCGTAAACGTTGTCGACACATTAAATGTCAAGCACTGTAGCAGGATTTAATGATCGGTTGGTCGTAGCGGACTCGCAATCCAATCGAGACGCAATTTTGTAAACTTACCTAATTGTAGGTATTTCACAAAACTGTCATGTCCATCTCGCTCGCTGTACGATATAATGATACAGCGTATGCTAGACTTGTTGAAAAATATATCGATATTTATTTTTCGATATATCGATATTTTTTCGCGATATTTAATATCATCATCATCATCATCAGCCGGAAGACGTCCACTGCTGAACATAGGCCTCCCCCTTAGAACGCCACAATGAACGACAATTGGCTATTTGCATCCACTGGTTACTTGCGACGCGCACAATGTCGCCTGTCCACCTAGTGGGAGGCCTGCCTACGCTGCGTCTTCCGGTTCGTGGTCGCCACTCGAGAACCTTTCTTCCCCTATTAGATATTTAATTTATCGGTATAAATTATCGAAACCGTATCGAAACGATATTTTCTGCGATCAGAGATCTCTGAAAAATACAAGTCTCCAAAATCCTTACATCTTACCGATATATCTACATAAAATATCGAGTACATATCGAAATCGTATCATAAACAATATTTTTTCTAAATTTTGATATTTTTCTTCAGATCTTTAAAAAAAAACAAGCTTATATAATCCTTACAATGTCTTACCGATATATCACAAAATAATGAGAGTCGATATATCGATACTTTTGATCATTTCAACATCCCTAATACGGTGGATTTAATTAAACGTACTTGTATACATTATCCTAGAAAACATAATAACTTGCGTATAATACACGTAGGTGCAGTAACAGCTCAGTGGACGAGCGCTTGCCTTGGAAACAAGGTGCGCAGGTTCGAACTCCGGCACGCGCGAGGGGAAGCCCGTGCCCTGCAATGGGACAAAAGAGGGGCTAGTAAAAAAATCTCTTGTGCAATTTTGAAGTCGTCGAACGTTTGGGGTGCGGGCCTTGGACGTTCATCGAGAAGGGGAGGCGTCCCCGAGGAGGACGGTGGAGGGACTGCTACCCCGTCCCGCGAGCATCTTGTTGGTTCCCGGGGGACTATAACGCATCCCCCGGCGGATCAAGGGGATATCTAGTGCAGATCCCACCGCCTGCCCCTCTTATGTGCCGATGCGACATTCGCATGGGTTTTAGGGGGGGTAAGAATTCTATATATCCCGTTTGACCACAGGGTCCCGAGGACCCTTTAAAGGTTTCCTCCGCGGGAACAAAAAAGTCATCCAGTATCTTCCCGTCGAGCCCGCCGCCCACGCTGGGCGATGCATTGAACGAACTGGGAACCTCTCACGGGGACGGGGGCAGCAACCCTGCCGAAGTCCTCAGAGTATCCGCCTACTCAATGGGTGATATCGTAATTAAACTCTACTTATAATCCTTATAATACAGAAGAATAGATCCGTGTCCGGAAGTGAGACATAATCGATTGTATGTCGATTATATTATAAAAGAAATGTAAAAATAATATATAAGTAATTTATTTCATTATTATGTATTTTGTATGCTGTCGTGCTAAAATAAAGCAAACCTGTTGTTCGATAATAAGATCTACTTACATAAGTACATATAATTTTACAAAATACGTACCTATTAAACTTGCTGCAAAAATGATCGCTTCAAAATCATTACTTTGCGTTTCAACTATAAATGTGGCCGCCATCTTGCCATTTCAAATATATAATTACTAAAAATGATGTTTTAACAAAAATAGATAGCAAAATGACACATTACAATAAATAATCAAAACCGGGGCAAATTTTTGATTTTGTATTTACTCTGCTGCCGGTACAAAAATCATAAAAAACGAGTGAAGTTCCACAGGCGCGATCATCATGGCGGCCACGTTCTTAGTTGAAACGCATAGTATATTAATATCATTTTAAAACATAAACAATTTGTAAACAGTCATAAATATGTTTTGAATTGCTATCTCATAACATAATTTGGCCACTTAACAATCGTAAAATTCATCACAATAGAAAAAAAAACTTTTTATTTACTGTTATAAATATTATTACGTATTAATATTTATTGTACGATTACCATCGATATACTTACTTACTATACGATTACTTTCTTATTAATGTCGGTGTTTTCACTATTTTTTAAAATGTTTTAATTCATGTTATTGCGGTTTAACAAAAATTACTGTAAATAAAATCAATGTTTTTACAATTTTTTTATGAATAGGGAAATAATGACTCTTCGCATTTAATTCATTTACAACTGCAGATATTTTCGCCCGGTAAGAAGTACTCACAGAAATTAAATTAATTTTACTATTTTTATTGCGGTTTATTTAAATCAAATCGAATGTGGATATTTCGTTTTATCCCTTATTGGCTGTA
Organism: Furcula furcula; assembly: GCA_911728495.1. Lineage (NCBI taxonomy): Eukaryota > Metazoa > Arthropoda > Insecta > Lepidoptera > Notodontidae > Furcula > Furcula furcula. Next base: position 2,231,515 of record OU452264.1, on the reverse strand, counting down.
ATATAAATCATCATGTATACCTACTTATACCTGTACAAAGTACTAAAAGCGACGCATATTCCCCCCGCGCGTCTTGACTCGAGATAAGGCTTAAATTTGTTTGAATATTTTGACTAGGTACCTATAAAAACAGGAGGGAAAGACTGGTAAAGATCTTACCGGAAAGCCAAGAAGCCCCTCTAATATGCCAATGTGACAGTGTTCTTAGTGCGATAAGATCCTCTGGTTTACCCCCACTGGTTCCCGTCCGAGAACTATAAGTAGCGAGGTAAATAATTCTTATAGTACATGCCACACATAGAAATCAAACCGGAGCTCTAAGCCTAACCCTCTTTCTAAGCAGGCGTCTAAAAAGCTGAACTATAAAAGATATGGCTACCCGATATACCTACATAAAATGTGCGCGCGGCGATGCAGTGCGCTTGCGCATTGAGGAATGTTGTAGAATCGTGCCGACGTTTCACACACAGAAAAGAACTTTTATTCAACCTAGTAGGTAATCAGACAAGCAAGACGTTCGCCTGATGGTAAGCGACCCGCCTGCCTATAGACAGCTGCATTGCACTGCCGCTCGTCACCCGCAAAGAAATTTCACCAGCTACAGTGCCTTTCGTGTGCCCTTCACACACTTGTTCATTTGCGGAAAATCTGACGTTGCTGGTATCTACCGGGACGATCCCTGCGCTAGTAAAACATTATATCGCGGTTTATTTATGATTTTAATTACCCGACGTTTCGAATACTTTACAGCATTCATAGTCTTTTGCGTAGATCGGACTAACAATAATAATTAGAAGACCTGAGGGTACCCGAAGACAACTATGACATATGGACAGCTACCACCTCAGTCCGCCCGTGACCATGAATGCTGTAAAGTATTCGAAACGTCGGGTAATTAAAATCATAAATAAACCGCGATATAATCCGTAAAATTAGTTTCATTTCAATGTGTAGTATTCGCGTAAATATCAGAAATCATTATATTAAATTAGTAAAAAAAATCTGCTTACCCGACTGCTCCAGCCGTTAATAGTGTCTATAAGCTTCGCCCTAAGCGTCCTTCGATCTAAGTGAGTTTATATTTAGAAAATAAATCTCTAACCATTTAATAGTGAAGTGTCATGTTTTCTATAAAATATTTCATTGCCGTGTGAGATTTTACATCGGCACGTGATATGATATATGCATTTCTACTCTCTTATCTTGAAAACGTGCCCCGCTGTTCGTATTCATAGAATATTGTTGGTGTAAAATCGTGGTATGAATTTATAGCCTTCTAGCTTTTGCATATGAATAAAATTATAATTACTTTTCTAAGTTAAATTGGTCGCAATCTCACCAGGGCTATATCCAAGCCTTTATTTTACTTACTTCACTTAAGAAAAAATATACGTAAGGGGCCTGATTGTATCGATGGAAGGCTTTGCAGAAAAAGCCCGAATATGACCCCTTGGTAGGGTTGGCAGCTCCTGCTTTGTATTGTAGAGGATTAATTAGTAGAAATTATAGGACTAAGGACGGAATTAAGGGACATGATGTTATTTTCATTAAAACGCTCTGTTATGGTCTCAGTAGAGATTTTGTTCATAAAAATCACTATTTGAATACGAAACAAAAATAATGATACCTTTAGTATAAAAAAAAACAAATAAGTAAGTAAATAAACGTAAACAATTTTTTTAGCAGTAGGTATATTAGTATAACTTTTTGCTTGTTCATTTTCTACATTAACATTGTAAAATTCTTTGCATTGAATGTTGAAGTTCGATTTTTTTTTGTAATTCTGCTTTTACAATATCAATATCTAGCTTATTAAGGTTTCATTTTTATCCAAAATAAAGGACGAAGTATCGTCCTCCAGTCTTTATTTTTGAATGGGGCACTATCTATATTGGCTGAAAATGATGACGTCCTTTAAATTAAAGGACGTCTGGCAAGCCTACCCCTTGGTCATAATTTTTCTTCAAAGCTTCACAAGGGTGACTGACGCGCCGCCCGCGCTGGTCCCTTGTTATTGAACCGTCCAAGTTGGTACCACCGCAGTGTCACTGTCAGTTATTCTGCCGTCGAGCAGCAGTGCGTAAGCATAGCTGTATTCCGGTGTGAAGGGCACTGTAGCTGGTGAAATTGCCAAACACAAGAGGATAACTAACGTCTCGGCAACAAGCGGCAGTGTGTGCAGCCTATAGGCTATTATCATTCTAAAGATGATCCATCGTAAATAACTCTCACTGTACATCATCATCATCAGCCCACATCAGTCCACTGCTGGACATAGGCCTCCCCCAAGGCACACCACTGAGCCTGATCTTCGGCTCTCCTCATCCAGTGTCTGCCAACCGCTCTGCGGATATCGTCGCTCCACCTAGTCTCAGGGCGTCCTACACTACGCTTCCCTATTCGCGGTCTCCCCTCCAGAACCAGTTTACCCCAACGGTCTTCGGTTCTTCGGCAAATATGCCACTTCAACTTGCTAATCCTTTGAGCTATGTCGGTTACTTTGGTTCTCTGGCGAACTACTTCATTCCGTATTCGGTCCCTCAGAGAAACACCCAGCATAGCTCTGTCCATAGCCCCACTCACACACTGTACATACAACAAAAAAATATTTATTGGATTAGTCTTTAAGACCTTTCTTTTGATACCACCTAGTAAAACTTGCGAAGATGGAAACTCCAATAAAACCAGAACTAAAGGCCTCCTATACTCCTGCAGTTCCCATCATCTTACGAAGTCCGCGGTTCCCTCTGGTTCCACAACTAACAGCATACATTTATAGAGTAAGACCTTCAGAAAATCACTTTAACTCTAAAAAACAAATAATCCTTTTCTCAGAGATGGGTAACTCTCGACTGGTCGAACCTGTGTCGCGTGTTTACAGGACAGGACATTTCCTGTCGATATAAATTAAAGTGCCTGACTCTAGAAAGAACAGGGAGATGTATAGAGTATCTTTACTATCTACTTTTTTATGGAAACCGTGGGATAATACAGGTCGGTTTATACTTCTTTGGAGTCGCTGGACGTTTGGAGTGAGGGTCCTAGGAGTTGGACGGCGGCGGGGTTGCTACCCCGTCCCCAAAATATGTGTGACCGCGATAGTACATACAGCACTAGCGACCTTCAACGTAAGCAGAGAAGGCTAGGCTCGAAATCGTTATTATTTCGCTACGGTATTCAAATTAAATTACTAACACTTTCTATTTATTCGAAATAAGATATTAGAATTTAAAACGATACAGGCGACAACATGACTGAGTGTTGAATACATTAACGGACATGATCGACGATTACCGGACATTACATTAACATAAGCCTCAATCATCTCTGAAGTGTACTGTTTCCAATTTCCATCTATTGGACTTTATGAGGTTTAACAGAATGCCTATATGTTTACATAATTTATGACATTTTATGACTCCAGGCATTTCCTAGCTGCAGGTTGATGATGGATAATCAACAGTTGCATAATAATATAGCTAATCTACCATTACATCCTATGTCATCAGCCTACATCAATACATCTGCTGGACATAGGCCTCCCCCAAGACACAACACTGAGCCCGATCTTCGGTTCTCCTCATTCAGTTTCCGCCAACCGCTCTGCGAATATCGTCGCTCCACCTGTTCACAGGGCGTCCTACACTAAGTTTCGTGATTCGCGGTGTCCACTTCAGAACCAGTTTACCCCAATGGTCATCAGTTCTGCGCCAAATATGACCAGCCCACTGCACTTCAGCTGGCTAATCCTTTGAGCTATGTCGGTCACTTTGGTTCTCTGACGAATCACTTGATATACATATTCAATCTTTTGGAGAAACACCCAGCATAACTCAATCCAAAGCCGTGAGTGCCTACGTTTCGGCTTCGTATTTCATCACGGGTAGGACGCACTGATTAAAGATTTTAGTTTTTAAGTATTGTGGTATCGGCGACGAGAAGTCTCGACGAAGTTTTCCGAACGCTGCTTTTTTTTGGGAATGATAGACGCTGTTGGCCGAAGATGGCCATTACAGCGACATGCTGTAATGGCCATCTGCGGCCAACAGCGCAGCGGAATGGCAACTGAATGCTGCCCAGCCTAGCTGTATCCTCCTTTTGACTTCCTTCCTGCGTGAGATGCATGTTGACACCGTTTAAATATCTAAAAGTTCTACATGCATGACTTGCAATGATATGATACGAGTCTGTAAAACGAGGTAGATTAGATAGGTTTTAGGCGAACCGAAAGCGGCGGCAAAAGGTGAGCTATTTAACACAACTTGAATCAGTAGCACACCACCACGCAAGCATTGACAGTGTCACTTTATTTTAATTTTATATAAATGATCGGATCAAAACAGTCATAAATAATCCATATATGTACATAAACAAATTTTATAGAATGTAATGTTGCAGTATTAGTGAGTGCTGTGCCACTTCTAATAGTCGATAGCAGGTAACATATTATAATATCATTGCATGACTTGTATGAAAACAATTTCATCATGGTTTGTTGAATCTTATCAAATGGGACATGCGAATTTTATTATAATTGTAATACTTAAAGATTTTAACTTATAATAATAATTAAATAGGAGACTCCATTTATTTCCTAGCCAGCGACATGCGACAGGTCGACGCACCGCCGCCAGTTGCATAATGTCGTCCCTAGCTGTAGGGTTACCGAGAATGAATCAATAACATTTAAATCAGGAATTATTGGTCCATAACTGCTACATAGTGATATTAATGAAATTGGCTGCGACTTTGGTAGGAGAGATTACCCTCGATGGGAGGATTATTCTTGAACTTAATGTACCACACATCAATCTCTCGACTCGCTTGACAGGACATGCCTCAATTCTCTCTCTTTGCATATAGCGTACTTAAAAAACTACTTGAGTAAGGAGAGATTTTTTTCTTCTACTTAATAACGAGACATGATGGATGGATATGGTTCTCGAGTGGCGACCACGAACCGGAAGACGCAGCGTAGGCAGGCCTCCCACTAGGTGGACAGACGACATTGTGCGCTTCGCAAGTAACCGGTGGATGCAAATTGTCAATTGTCGTTCATTGTGGCGTTCTAAGGGAGAGGCCTATGATCAGCAGTGGACGTCTTCCGGCTGGTGATGATGATGATGAATAACGATACAAGTAAGACGTTCGCCTGATGGTAAGCAGCACGCCAGCCTATAGCATTGTTCTGTTGCTCGTCAACCGATAGTATAGTTATGATAGTATAGTTGTCAAATGTCATGTGACCGGTATTTTTTTTTTACAACCAAGGTGGCAAGTAAGTGCGGCCCGCCTGATGGTAAGCAGTCACCGCAGCCTATAGACGCTAGCAAAACTAGAGGAATCACTAGCACGTTGCCGACCCTTAAGACATTAGATATTAAGTCTCTTGTGTCCGGTAATTTCACCAGCTACAGTGCCCATCGCACTGGAACACTGCAATGTTAACACGCTACTGCTGGGCGGCAGAATATCTGACACTGCGGTGCCGGGGGCACCTTGCACAAGGGATATACTATCTAGTATAATAAATATAAAAAGTAGTAACTACAAGAGAAATATTTTATTTATTCCTATATTTCTTTCTTGTTCAATGTGTATGTACTATCGTGGACACGAACGGTGTACCAGTTTTCAATCAAAATCGTTTGAACGGCGTTCCATGCGCTTACCCCGACCGCACGTATTTTGGACCGGCTCGTGCAAGCGATTATCGTCATAAAAGTGATACACCGCTTGTGACCGCGAGAGCACATGAATTACAAAACAAATAAATGATGTGTAGATCGGACTAAGAATAATATTTAGAAGACCTGAGGGTACCCAGAGACAACTATGAAGTATGGACAGCTACCACCTCAGTCCGCCCGCGACCATGATTGCTGTAAAGTTTTCGAAGCGTCGGGATAGTAAAATCAGAAATAAAACGCGATATAATTCGTAAAGTCAGTTTAATTTCAATACACTTAACTTGGCAACCCTAAGAACGGGCTGGTCGTCATTCGCCAAGTGATCGATTTACGAGCCATCGCACGTAGTATTATGAAATTCCTATGTGCGAAGCCTATTGAACATTCTATAATCATACGCTAATACTTTGAATGAGGGGGAGGTATGTTGAGTAACATCCTAAAGAAATTGAACTGGGAGCAAAATTGGTGTAATGATATACAGGTTGTCCTGGAAATCGTAGCCAAACAAAATGATCATTTATAAAAAAAACCCTTCAGGGTGTATTTTTAAATAGGTACAAAGATTTTTTTTCCCGCCTATCACCCGGTTCTGGCTTGGCGTCGATTTCCGGGACAGCCTGTATAAATAAAAAAAATCGTCATTATCATCACCAGCCGGAAGACGTCCACTGCTGAACATAGGCCTCCCCCTTGAAACGCCACAATGAACGACAATTGGCGACTTGCATCCACCGGTTACCTGCGACGCGCACAATGTCGTCTGTCCACCTAGTGGGAGGCCTGCCAACGCTGCGTCTTCCGGTTCGTGTTCGCCACTCGAGAACCTTTCTTCCCCAACGGTTATCGGTTCTTCGAGCCGAGCGATGTGGCCTGCCCATTGCCACTTCAACTTGCAAATTCTGAGAGCTATGTCGGTGACGTTGGTTCGTCGGCGAAACTCCTCATTGCGGATTCTGTCGCGCAAAGAAACTCCGAATTAAAAAAAAACTACTTTTTGATACTTATTGATTTATTCATTTGTTGAAATTCGACCAGTATACCTGACGGAACTGTCTGGCTGACCCAGATGCTCTAACATTAATATATTTATTGACGGTGTTGATTTTGTTATTCAATATAAGCTAGTGCGTGACTGTAATCCCTTTTGATGGAAAGCGGCGATGCAATCTGCACACTAGCCTAGACAATGAAGAATTGCGAGTATCCGTGGAATCCCTAGGGGATTCAAGACGAAGGCACCTTAAAAGCCTATCCACTCTTGTATTGAAGACACCCACACGGATTCTGTATTATAAACCTCCAATTTATGCTTTCATTTACTTCTGGACCTGCCACTTCACCGTCTAAACATTTTTGTGATGTGTCCTCCCACATTTCACTCGACTCGAGGTAATCTCCTGCAGTTTAAATCCAATTTAGTTCCACCTTAGTTCAACAGCTTTATACCCAGCATCAACGATTCAAGTTCTAATAATCTTACTTTCTTATTACAATATAAAAGATTGGAAACAAAAAATGCCCTGTTTGTCGGCACCTTCGCGTAAGCTTGATCTGGGACCGGACAAATAACCTTTCTCTCCGGTCCGGAAGCATTACGGTATAAATTATCTGGGCCGCCCGGCGACCGGTTCTCGGTCGATGACTAATAATTTATTAGAACTCTGGTGCTGTTTTGAATGTTGTTTACTAAGCTTGGACTTGTCTGCTACAAGTGTATGTTACGTATAAGGAGTTAAGAACTATCACTTTAAATTAAGATAAAAAAGAGACAATGTTAACCCGATTAGTAGGTGGTGAGAGCATTGCACAAGTAATAATTTAGTGGATATCAGATAATCTGCCACAAGTTAGAACTGTGTTGTGTAAAGATTACTGTGTTCTGATATAAAGGGCATTTGTATCAGTTAAATTTAAATCAAATCTTAATGAATATCTTAGGTACCAAGCGGCAATACAACTGTCCTAGCAGGTTTGTTGCCTAACGTCCCTCTTCACTGAGCTTTAGTGTAAAAAAAACTGCTGGTTTAAATGCACATACAGACTAATTTTTACGACTAATGTTATTTCATGCAATCAATCAATTCATATTGAGTCAAGCAAGAGATAGTTTTCGCTTTTACAAAAATATGGATTCCATCAAAATACCAAACGTGACGGGTTTGTAGCATTTACAATTTTTATGTCATGTCAAGGACAGAGATCATTTATTATTCTATGTTTCTCTTTAAAATGTGTAGTTTTATAACAAACCATACGCTCTTTTTTCCTTTTTTTATTACCTGTATGCCTGGATTTTAGTCCTAACGTGCCAGCTTCATCTAATCGTCATTCTTTAATAACCTTTCTAAAACCTTTGCATATGTTTCCACACTAATTTTATTTAAACTTACGCAAATGGCATTCAAACTATGATCTGCGGATAAGATAAAATAAATAAATAACATTTGCATTCTAGAACCTCGTGCTCAAACGATCGACTTCATAATTTCGGCGTCACTTCTATGTTTACTCCATTGATTACCACAATATACATTGATTCAAAGCCCAAACAGCCACCCGGCCCAAACAGCGGTGACGGGAGATAACAAAAGGTTATAAAATTACTCTCTCTAGAGAAAGTGCGGTTACCTGCGGTCGCATGATTGGACATTATTTTTGAGCTTTTAACGTAGAAAAACGGTTATGTTGACCCATTTACGTAACAGTCACGACATGAAACAATCGATCACAGTACCACGCCTTAACTTTTTATTGCATCACACTCATGTGTTGCTTGTTAGTTTCCGTGTAACACATACATACATATCGCTATTTAAAAACATAGTTCCAAATTCTTAAGGAAGTAAAGAAAGATACGACTGACATCCATCTGTCTTTGACAAACCCGTACTTCGGTCATTTCATATATCTCTCAAAAACCCTCATAGCTTAAAGGAACAATATAATAGTTACAGGAAAGATCTAAGAAAACAGGCCTTGCAAGTCGCTCACCGACAAGTTGCTCTGAGTGGAGCGGGTCTTACCGCTCCAATATCGAAATCTCATTGCAAGAAGCGTTCCATACTGTCTAGAATCGTAATAAACAGAAATTACTTGTTCTAAGTAAACTGTCAACTGGATTTCAAACCTAAAAGGTCACAACCCTAAGTCGAGTTATAGACGCGAGGAGAAATCGTTCCAAATTCTTGGTACTTTGTAAAGCTTAGACTTTGTAAATACATATCCATTCTAATGCTTAACTGCAATTTCTTATGTTTTAAGGTGATACACTCACGGTGTCTGAGGAATGACTTAGTCGTCAACAGAGTGACTGCTTCTAGAGCACTGCTAACATTACTCTGTTACTTGTACTTGGCTTCAGTATTATGAGAGATTCTTAACCCTAAGCTGAACTTATTCCCAGTGCACAGCTGAATAAAATCCCAGGACCCAGGACTTAGTGTCGGTTAAAAACAAACCATAGTCTTCCCATTGAGATCTTTAGTACATTATATTTGAATGGGTCTTCCCAAGGAATTTGCCTATGTATTTCGTACACAAACGTCCGCAATTTAATTTGTTTTAATATTTCATTACGGAATGAAGACGTCGTTTCATTGATCGACGTCATGTCACAGACGTCATGTATGATCTTTGTAAGACATCCTGTCGATTCTTCGTAGTCATGTCAACTTGATCCTATATTTCATTAGACTTGTTAACGGCATTTATTTCTAGAATACCACTGGAAGATTTTTAATTGTATTAGAAATCTGGAGCTTCTGACGTTACTGAATAGCCCTACACTACATGGAAGACCTTAACCATGCTCTGATACACAAGTGAGGGGAAAACAACTTAAGTACCTTTCTCTGACTGCGCTGATTAGCGGTTTCATGAAATTATAGTATACGATAAGACAATCGCGCTGTTTGAGAAGTTGCTGAGACTGACGGCTAAGATATCTCTATTTTGTCCACTAGCATTGAAGTTAGAGAAAAAAAACTGGGCTCAAAAATTACCCAGTGCCTCGCGTGCAAAGATATTAAATATAGGCCGCCATAAAGCGGCCTGTGGGATTTTTGCATCCAAAAACCGTCATCACTTTTTATACTGTCATCATCATCAACATCATCAGCAGCAGCCGAAAGATATACAAAGGCCTCCCCCATTAGATGGAGGGGTTGCCATAATCCCCACGCTTGGCAGGCGTCTTGGGGATAGCGGTATAGGTGGTAGGTAAACCAATAAAAAGAAGCTGCTGCTGCTGATGGGGGGGTGCTATCCTTACCCGGACACCCCACGGGTCACCCCAATCGTATCACGGGTATCTTCAATTTAATAACGTTGAACATGATGATAGTTCTATTAGAAAGTCGAAATTACATGATGCTTAGGTATAGGACGACTATGACCCGTTCGTGAATTGGTTGGGACACCCATGCTATTCAAAACCTCGTGGGTTTGACTCTCACCCAGAATAGAGATTTGTGTTATTGTGTTATTTTCATATAACGGGTGTAAGGGACATCGTACCGATAACCGATACCAGGGATCCAGTACATGATTCTGAGCATCCTAGTGTTGAAATTTTTCATCGGCTTTTTCATGAATTTCCAAAAAAAAACCACTTTAATAAAATTAGTATAACATCATTATTGGTAAATAATAAAGCCTAATTTTCATTTAAAAACAATGAATTAATTATTTGTGTAAAATTTATTTATTTATTCATTCTTTATGCACAAAAACAGTACATAAGCAATACACAATACAGTAAAGCAATACAGTACAAAAGCATAATAAATATTATTCCGCATATTTATATTCATTACATGCTCTAAAATTAACACGTTAGTAATTTGTCATATAAATGGTTTCTGTAATGTTACAACATTACATGAAATTGCATTATTTGAAATCTTATAAAAAAAAAATCGGTACGTGGTCCCATTACACCCTGTATAAGTATTTTGAAAATAAAGTATAAATACTTACTCACTCGTATTTGTATCTATTGTCTCATCACTATTTGTATCTGACTCTACCAGTTTGGACCAGGTGTGGATTATCCTAGGATTATTAATATTTACCTTTGCATTTTATCTGGCACTGTATTCCAGTGTGATGGGGAGTTTGTTAACTAAATCAAGTGACATAAGTACATACATAAATCATATACCTAATTTATTTAGTGTAATAAATAATTTAGCGCAAGCGTGTCTTTGATCATCAGGCGGACGTCTAGATTGTACCTGAAATGTGCTTAGTTTTACTTATTGAATCTAACACCCAATTGTAACATTACACCATTATTTCTTAACTCCACAATTTAGAATTCATGATAACAATGAAATCGCGTGCAATTGATCAATTTCTACACAAGCAACACCAATTAAATGCAACACTACACCTATATCCATACAAATAAGGTTCCGAATCGTGTATTCAGTGGAAAATTGGTAATATTAGAAAATATAAGTTACGAAACATTGCAAATATGTGTGGATTTGTGTAATTCTAAGGAATTTTGTAAGCGAAGCGCTAGTGCATGTAAAATTCCACCTTTCCTAGTAATAATCGCTGGATTATCCTCACTGAATAATTGAAATTAATAATAATAATAATTTCAATTTCTTTAATGTTCATCCCATCATAAAAATTGTATCCCCTAAATGTCCTTCGTGGAAACCAGTCACGCACATAGAAATAACCGTACCGACCCTACATTTCATAACCCATTAATATATTATAGATTTGCAGAAAGACGGGCAGCAGTGTTTTTCTTTTGGATTTATCTTCCACCTATAATAATAATAAAAAAAAAAATTCAGACATTTTGTCCATAGTAAAACACAAATTACATACAAAACTTAAACTATACCTATTCTGAAACTATTTTCTAAAACAATGTAAGCTACTTAAATGGTGCATTATGGGACAGGCGAGCTGATGTGCAATGACCTTCAGGAGGCTGTTGGAACTAGCCCACACCCTCTGCAGCAGCGACGCAGCACGTTTGCGCCTGATTACCGCAAAACAATCCGTAGCAGCGGCCGCAAACATTCCGGAAGCGTGACCTATACTGCGACCCCCAAGCCGTCTGCCAAGCGTGGGGGTTGTGGGAACCCCTCCCTTCAAAGGGGGAGGCCTTTGTGCAGCAGTGGACGTCTATCGTCTGCTAATGATGAATGTTAATGACTGTGTTACTCTCCGAAGGCTAAGCCGACAATGAATGAACAAGATTACGATCAACGAAAGTCGTATATTCATATACATAGTGTTTGTGATACACTAACGAACATATAAATATTCATTAGTATATAATTTTTTGTCTAATCTATTTGGTATTTAGTGCACGAATGTTTTAATACGTAAACATATTATGATAACCGGATAGAGCCTTGGACTACGGCGTATCTACTATCTATTCATATTACACAGCGCTTGATGGCGGAAAATATTTTTGCTATTTTTTTTTCAACTAAGTAATGGGACGTGCACGTGCACCCGTTTTGCCAAAACGGGTGTAATAGATGTGGGCTACATGGCTGCCAAGCTAAAGTGGGAGTGGGCAGGGCACATAAACCGTATGAGTTTTAACAGATGGGTAAAAATTGTCACACAGTGGACTCCTGCAAATGGGCGAAGACGCCGAGGCAGTAACAGTAAGTAGGTACAATGAAAAAGGTCGTGTCACAAAAAGGTCTCAGCATTTTGCTGGTTGCGGACAACCAGCGATGGTCTTCCGTTAAGGCCTTTTTTGGTTACGGCACAACTAAACAAAATACACTAAAAAACAGTGAAATTATAATACAAAAACAAAAAATATGAATAAAAAAAATATATATATACCCACAGACGAATTGAGGGATTCGTCGCGCGCTGCCTACTTTCGCACTTTGGTAACTTTTGAATATTAACCTCCTCCTTTTTTGAAGTCGGTTAAAACAAAACAAACAATAAACAAAAAAAATGTAAATGAGAAAAGTAAAAGAAAAATTATAATACATATTACTTATTTTAAAAATATATCTTGTTTTTGGTTAAATTAGATGATGGCAAATGGCAATGGTAAATAAAAACTAGTCTTGGACTTGTTGGTAAGCGACATGCCTGCCTAAAAAGCTGCACTGTACCAGTAATGTATAACGGTCAGTGCTCTGAAGAATTGTTTGACATGATGCCCACGGCCACTTTTTACCATCGCACCTCTCGCCATCGGCAGGGAGTTCATCCTCACATCTTAAAAACAATGTCATCCCGCACTTTGCGGTTTCAAAGAAGTTTTCTTCCCCGCACTTTGAAGTTGTGGAATGAATTGCCTGCCGAGGTTTTCCCGAATAATTACAGCATGGGGTTTTTTAAAAAGGGAGTTAGCAAATTTTTACGGGGTCGGCAACGCGCTAGTGATCCTACTGGTGTTGCTAGCGTCCATAGGCTGCGGTGACTGCTTCCCATCAGGCGGGCCGCATGCTTCTTTGTCACCTTAGTGGTATAAAAAAAAACCAGCTTCAGTGCCCTGCACACCGGGAAACGTTTACGCACTGTTGCTTGGTGGCAGAGTATCTGACGCTGCGCTGGTACTTGCCAGGACGGTTTCTTGCACAAGGACCCACATAGTAAAATTCTCTCTGATTTTCAATATGGAAAACAGCTGCTATAGATTAAATATCTTTAGTAATATCTCCAGCTACAGTGACCTTTACTGAAATGTTGACACGCTGTTGCTTCGCGTCAGAATATTATAAACTGCGGTGCGGCCATCGGCCATAAAATATCGATGAGTGCGGTGGTAACTACCTCAAGGTAGACACCTTGCAGAAAAGTTTAGTTGTTTTTTTTTTATCTGCGACGACGTGACCACGCCAAGGAGGTCTCGACGGAAGAACAGCGCTGGTTTATTGCGACCAGCAATATGTTGAGTTGGGAACTTTTTGTGGCGCATTAATCATTTTGTTCTTTTTTTTTTTTGGGAATGATAGACGCTGTTGGCCGCAGATGGCCATTACAGCTTCACCGGACAATAGGAGGCGAGCGCTTGAAGCGCTCTAGCCTTTACGGCAGAAGTAGCGACGAGCTCAAGGGCACCTCAGGGAGGCACGGCCTCGGCTTGGGCTGTCGCTTAAGAGAGGGCTGAGTTTACCACCGGTTCACAACGCGCCCCCACTGAGAAGAACCGGCAAGAAACTCAGTGGGGTGATGCACGTCGTTGAGGTCGCATACGTACGACCCTTCGGCCTCGCCGGCGAGACCGGTGTCTGATAGCTAGTGTAGCATACGTTTGTCGGGGAGGGTTCGGCGCATCCCGGTCCAATAGGACCGTCATGGGGTCAGGAGGGTCGAGCAGTACGTGCCGTGGTCTCCGGCGCGAGTCAGAAGGACTAGAGGCGTAATCGGCGGCGGCGCGGATTAAACTGTTCGCGTGACGAGACGCGGATTCAAAGTAGCGTTTATGTGTTACTGTCTTGTATGTGCCACAAATGAACTTTTTTCTTCTTCTTCTTGAAAGGCCTACTTTTATTTATCGTATGATTAGTGGCCAACCTGGTGTCAGAATCAAGCTACCCTTAGGCTTCTGAATTAGCTTAACGACTGCTGTATAGATGACAAACGCCGGGAGACGCTCAGGTCAAATGCCACTAAACGGACACTGCGCTGCTTACCCAACTGATCGTTTACTGAACAGTGGTTGCAACTGGCTATAAGCGTTCCATAGCCAGCTAAAGGCCTATAATACTTTAACAACATACAGAACGAGATTTCATCGACAACGCGTATGTTTTATCAAAATGGCCATCAGAGTACCAGAACAAGCTCACGTAATAGCTCCACTAATTACAATCCGTTGTTAGAAAGCCATCCTCCCTGCCCACCTGATCGCGATGGACATGCATGCCCAATGGTCTTTTCTCCACACTTTCACTTGCGCAATTGTTTTTGGTATTATTATACGTATGATTTTATTTAAAATATTTTTAATAACACATTTACATGTTAAGAGCAATAACAACCTTCACTACCTAGTGACCAACCACCTGGTTGGTTCCTTGTGCAAGGAACCGTCAAGGTAGGTACCACCGCAGTGTCAGATATTCTGCCGCCAAGCAGCAGTGTGTAAACATTGCTGAGTTCCGGCGTGAAGGGCAATGTAGCTGGCGAAATTACTGGATACAAAAACGTGTTAAGGGTCGGCAACGTGCTAGTGATTCTTCTGGTGTTGCTAGCGTCTATACGCTGTGGTGACTGCTTACCATCAGGAAGGCCGCATGCTTGCTTGCCACTTTAGTAGGATAAAAAAAAACATGTACATAAAGAATTTAAAAGACATATGAATAAAAATTAAATTACACAATAACTCATTGATAAACTAGTAGTAGTAATAGTAGTAGTAGGTAGTTTGATTTCAATATGTAATATTGGCGTAAGTAAAAGACAACATCATTGATAAAAGGTTTTTAAAAAGATACGTTCAATGGAACACGGTTAATGAATGGGAAAATTAAGTATTTTATTCAAAACATTAATTTGAATATTGCTCTACATATTACGTAAGTAATATTAATATTCGTGACTGTATCAGATGAATGTGAGAACGTCTAGGTCGATTGACTGCTTGTTAACTAACGCACGGTTTCTAAAACAATGATCAACGCAAATAAAATTACTAAAAAGATGTCAAACAAATTTCTGGTTAAGTGTCAATTGATTTGCCCATGGTTTGGTCAACTGTTTTAATTTGAACGACTTGTGGGTAACTGCTTTTAAATTTTGATCAGAATTGTTATTTCAAAGCGATTTTAGGTATCTTGTACAGCGTAAGGCGTGATCATACATTTTATCATATTACAAGATTATTTTTTAAAAATATGCATTTCTAAGGTATAAGCGGTCCTTTACAAAGAAATGATCGACGACGATTACATACGTTAATTTTAAAATTTACGGTACACATGTAGCCAAGTCTAAAATATTCGACATGTCAAATTAAAATGATCATTGGTTAGTAAATCAACGTTTCAGGAACTCCAATTTATTACTCTATACCACAGATTAATAATACTCTAATTTCACAATGTTGTCAAGTTAACATTTATGTTACTAGAATATTATAGACTGTGATATTACTTTGATCAGTCTTTCAGAAACCGTGTGGAGTTCTTCTAAAATAAATAAATAAGGAACTGACTATATTTTTAAATTTACCAATATCGGTGTCGATACATATATCCGTATGATTTGTTAAGTATATTGGCAGACTGAAATTTCTAATGTAGTTTTATCTTGTGTCTAATACAGAATCTTAAAATAATATTTTTGCTATAAGCCCACCGCAGAAACAAGGCGCTTTCCCACTCCAGTTAATCTACTACAATGTTTCTAGGTGGCCGTTACCGTTACGCCTTATCTACGTATATCAAAAGTAATAATACTTCCGAGGCCCTTGTGTTACTTTAACTGGTATCTAAACGTCCAACAGGCCCATTACAGGCCAACCAAGGTTAGCGGGTTGGGGATATTGCAAAACCACTTGCTCGAAGCAAGCAAACAGGTGGTTAACGATGTTTGAAATTAAGTAATATGTTTCCGTCCGTTAAACATTAGGCAGTATTTAGAACATTAAAATCTAATCATATGAAATTACTTGTCCTGACTAACTGACTGATTCATCAACGCACAGGCCAAACCGCTGGACCTAGAAAGCTGAAATCTGGACAGTAGGTTCTTCTTATAACGTAAGTATCCACTGAGAAAGAGTTTTTGAAAGTTACACGCCTAAAGGCGTTAAATGGGGTGGAAAAATCATAGCGGGTGTAGCCGCAAGGAATTGCTAGTTTTTAAATAAAACCCCAGCTTAAGAAGTTTGAATTAAAACTGAATAAGCAGAAAAAGCTCAGTGGGCGAGCGCTTGCCTTGGAAACAAGGTGTGCAGGGTCGAACCCCAGCTCGCACCTCTGATTTCTTTAATTAATCGTCTTGTGCGAATGTTACTAGCTTTCGGTGAAGGAAATCATCGTGAGGAAACCTGCATGTCTGAGAAACCCTAACTAGCTTCCGAATGACGTGTGAAGCCCACCAACCCGCACTTGGCCAGCGTGGTGGAGTATGGCCTAAGCCCTTTTATCTTGAGGAAGGATTCGTGCCCAGCAGTAGCATAAAAAAGGGCGGTTAAAAAGCAGAAAAAGGCGCTTTGTTGTCGACATTCCAACTTGCAGCACTATAAGCGTTTCGCTTCCTCATTCCTCGTAGACGCGGCCAAGTTGTGGAATTCTCTCCCGGTCACCGCCACCGTGTTTCCAGAAGTATATAATTTGTTTTATATTAAGTTCAAGGTAAATATATGTCTTATGGACAAGCGTGGTCAATCCTTGACAAATTATAGGCAAATCTTTACTTGTAACAGCATCAGGTTGGTTGTCATTATCGTCATGTGAGATTGTAGCCAAGCGCAAACACATTAATCTCTCTCTCTTTTTCAGCATAATTATGTTCGTTGAATGCTGGACATATATTACCTCTCATATGGACTTCCACTCACTTCTAGATAACTCTTGCCTGGTCCAGACTCCAGATCCAACCCACCCATTTATATACATACAAATTTTCATCAAACTTACTAAGAACCACCACGATTGAACCAGCCTTCATTATTTTAGATTTGAACTATTCCAAACTGTGAATGTCCATTTGGCACTGTATAATGATGACTGTGAACGGAGCAATGGAGCAATGTAACCAAGAAGCTTATAGAATGTAACTTTGGTTACTACTTCTGTATATTTCTTAAACCGTTTTTTTACCGACTTCAAAAAAGGAAGAGGTTCTCAATTCGTCTGTATATTTAAGTATGAACCGTAACTCTGGCAACTATGAACCGATTTGAAAAAATCTTTCTTCCATCCATTCTTCAATCCATTGATTGGGTCCCATTAAAAATAATGTTTACGAATAAGTAGTTCCTAAAAAAACAAGAATGGCGGCTGCGCAGGAAACCCGCAGGAATGCTAAGGCTGCCTGTCCCCCGGAGCGGAGCGAGGCAGCGGAGCGGAGAAACGGAGAAATATTAACCAATAAGATTGCACAAAAACTCCGCTCCAAAATCTTAGTGCAATCTTATTGGTTAATATTTCTCCGTTTCTCCGCTCCGCTGCCTCGCTCCGCTCCGGTGGACAGGCAGCCTAAAAGATGACATTATGTCGCTTTTTAAGGACAAAAATGGTCATAACTCTGGCAAGTATTTACCAATTTTAATGATTCTTTTTTTATTCAAAAGAAGGAACCACTGTAATAAATTTGTATGAATATTATCACAACCAGATAAGAACTTCCTGGAGGACCATGAACGATGTGGAGGAATTTATTACTCTGACAGATATGAACCGAGTTTGATGATTATTTTTTTATTATTTTAATAATTTATAATGATTCCATGCAAATTTCATTACGGCCGGATAAATTGTTTCTGAAGAAACATGAATTATGTAAAACTATGTAGACGATAATGTGATCATAACCTACCTAGATCATTTTACCGTCTTCGATGGTTCAATCTTTATGTATGAAAATATCACTAAAAAGTATAAAATATTTAAAAAAACATTGAACTGACTTCAATAACACCGAAATTTTTTTAATATTTTATATTTGACACACCAACAGGAAACACATCTATCACTCACTAAGAAATAAAATGATGCCCATATATTATATATGATATATACGCCTATTCTAGGTATTTTCATATGTTATACTCTCTCCAATGATGGCAATAATAAGTCAATGACTAGAATAACTTATATAATCATATTGCTTGTAAACATGGGTATTAAACCGATAACGTCATAAACACACGTTATATAAAGGTAAATAAAAGATGGGCAACCCTAGCAACGATCATATGCGCCTTATTTCTTAACCGAAGACTGGTTCTAATTTGGCTATTACAGTAACGAGCAATTTGTCAAGAACAATAGCCCGCTTACTCAACTCATAGTGAAACAACGATCCGGCGTTACTCATAAGAGTCAACTGCAGAACAAATCTAATTTGAACACACTATTGTTCGTATATTGGCTAAATAAAACACATTGCGTACACGCATCTCCGTATTACATCTGTATCTAGTACAAATCGCATCGAATCAATCGTAATCGTATTATTTATATCGATGTTACACTCATCGCCGACGTATGAACGTCATATAGGATCGGGCTGCGACCCAGTTCGATCCATTGTGCATTCCCTAGACCTTACTCTATTGTTGAAAAGCATTTAGAAATTGCCTCTAATAGATAGTAATAAAATAATAATGTCCTCCTGGCCAACACCACTACAGCGGCTAATCTTTCTCAAGATCAACTATGTGCGCGGGCAATATTATAGTGCACAAGTGCTTGCGTAGACACAAGTGCAATCTCTGTTCCTACTCTCACAATCCGATGGGACCCAAGACCGACACGACCGGCGAGAGATCAGGTCATTATGAAAATAACTCTGTATCTTATTAAGACACACCTTACATATTTTTCTTAATCAATTTTCACACCCACAGGATGTGACAGTATGGTCATTCTTATCCTGAGCCCTGTATAAATCCTTCGCAAATAGAATAATTATTACATAACGATGATCGTCCGAGCATTACGTAAAGTAATCGATTCGGTGGATCGATTCAAATGATCCGATGGCCCGTGACGATTTCCGAGCGATTTCTTTACAATTATGGTGACCTTTGCCGATTGAAATTGCTAGTGACGCGCTGTGAGAACTGAAGGATGAAACACGAACGTTATTCTAGAAAATATACTGTTTTGCTTTTTTCTTAAACATTAAATCTTTCTTAGGTGTGAAATACAAAAGTAGGTCTTTTCTTTACAAAATCAAAATTGGAACAATAAATGTATAAACGCAGGCGTGATGACTGATCGGTGACCAGCCAAAGACAATTGGTAGGATTGAAGATTTCATATTATAATATTTCAAGCTTGTGCACTATAATATTTCCTGAGTAGATGGCTGATCTTGTGAAAATGATTAGCCGCTGTGGTCGTATCGGCCAGGAGGACATTATTATTTATTATTCGATTCTACTGGCCCTATTTGTTCCATTTTTGATCTTGTAAGGAAAAGCAGGCTATACTTACGTCTACATCTGCCCTAATCGTAAGTTCCCATGTTACACTTGTGAAAAAAACTAGAATACACTATTTTTTCCTCCTTCTTTCCTCTTATTATGTGTCCATTTCATGAGAAATGCTACTTATTAGAATTTTAATATGGTTAAAACTAGTTTTGCTTCCTTGAGACAGTTTTTGAGTAATCAATAACATACAGTATGCTGATTTGCTGAAGGTAACAGAGTTGAATTTAGACGTAAAAAAAAACTTGTTCGAAAAAAGAACTAGAGATGAATCTATATCTATTCCTTCTAAACTGGGAAGAACATCCCCATTTAGGCTGCTCCAATATTTTAAACAGGCATCCAGCCTTCTCTCTCTCTGTCAAACTTAAGAGCTGGGCTCTTGTCGGTGAAGCAATTTCCAATCTGATCTATTATATGCCTTCATTTTGATCTCCTGATACGACATTCCACCCACTTTTTCTGGTACCTGCTTCATAAAACTTCGTCTGGGTCTTCCTCTTCCCCTTTTCCCTTCTATTTTACCTTCCACTATCGTTTTAAAGAAGGTGTCGTGACGTATCAAGTGGCCAATCATCTTTCCTCTCCTATTCTCAATAGCTCTTAAAATTTCTCTTTCTTCATTGACCAATGCTAAAACTTCCTCATTCGTCTTCCTTTCTGTCCAACGTATTCCCTCCATTCTTCTCCAACACCACATCTCGAATGCTTCCAACCTTCCTCTATCCTTCTGTGTAAGGGTCCATCCAGCCTTACCTTACTTAAAAGTAAGTAACACTACAAAATTCTTATATGAATAACTGAGAAGACTAAAAATACATCTACAAAATTAAATCGAGTATCCCGTTAGAACTAAGGCCAACACAATAAATTATAGCACCGTGTAACCGGGAAGTTAGTGATGCGCAATCAACAGACATAATAGATAATTGGCGCGCAACTCGCCCGTTAGTGTTGTGATAATTTTTATACTTATCGATTTTATAATATTAATCGATTTTGTTTTGATATAGATTTGTTTACTTTGTTTATGTAGTTTTGTAATAAGTGGAAAGTTCCTTATGGTAAACAGGCGTGTAGCCTGCTGCCCAATAACAGTTGCGTTGTGTTGAAGCTGAACATGTGATTGCAGTAATTTATTCAGCTACAAAATGCCATTTCTACCGGAACACTAATGTTAACACACTGCTATTTAGCGGTAGAACATTTTCAAACTCAAACTCAAACTCAAAAATCATTATTTCAAATAGGCTTAACGCTAGCACTTTTGAATGGTCATTTTTTAAAAGCTACCACCGGATCACAACGCGGCCTCAACTGAGAAGATCCGGCAAGAAACTCAGCGGGCTTGTCATTTTTTCACTTTTTTTTAAACATTGTTTTGTTACAAATGAAACGACATTAGCGATAGTGTGTCCTGCCGTTCGAAACATAAAGCAAGGGAGAAAAGAAGAAAACAATAAATTACAACAAACTAAAAGGCCAAAGGGATAGATTTATCTTTGTGCTCTGCAGATAGAGTAACCTTCATTGGTCCAATTATGAGAGACATCCTTTTTGACAATGATAAAAGTAATACGTTACTTAAGAAATCGTTTTTACCAAGGAGGGAAAAACCGTTGTACAGACAATTCCAAATCTTATTTTGAATTAAGAACACACGCGTGCTTCGTGGTTTAATTTTATGTGACCGTTTTCTAAAGCAGTCACACTTACACCCGTATTTGTATGACTTTAACCAAACCACAGCGCCGCATTCAATACTACGAGATGGGTCAAGGTTCCATCGAGTGGTGTTCGTGAATACGGGTGTACCTAGTACAAAATAATACATTGATGTACCAAGTACATCGATATTAGGTCTTCACTAGCTGTGCATGTGGACGTGTACACCGACCAGCGCCCAAAGCTCTTAGCGCAAACTAACGGTACCTACTAGCTTCCCGGTACTATGTATAAATCGTTGGAATCACTGGAATTTCTCATACATTGGCCGTCTTAAGAGACTGTTTTATTTTATCTCTCTCTCTCTCTATAAGTACTCTGTGAAGAATGGAGGGTAATAAGTTGGACAGTAAAGAAGACAACGACGAAAGCCAGATTTTAAGCCGTTTAAAATAGGAGACGGAAGATGATTGAGCAATTGATGACATTTTTTAAAACAATTTTAGAAAGAAAAAGGGTAAGAGGTCGAAGTTTTATGCAACAGGTAGGATAAATAGTGGGAGGAGTGTCGTATCAGGAGGTCAAAATAACGGCGGGAAACTATTTTTAGAAAAAAATAATAACTGACTTCAAAGAAAATTATTTAAAAACCATTAAATAACGAAAATATATTGAAGTTGCGTAGCACCAGCTACGCAAGTTAACTTAATACGAGCATCGGCTGGCATCGACTTTTTACAAAATGTTGTGATTGGCGTGCATTGAAAGAAAAAAAAAAGGATTATATTGTTCTTTCTTTCTTTTAATGAAAAGTACCGTACCGTTACCGTATGTACTGGGTAGGACAATGGCCCTACCCAGTACATACGGTATATCAAACGACTAAAGGGTAGTATAGTAACAATTTCCCATATAAATATTCAAGGGACCCAATGTTATGTATTCCGTCCGTTTGACCATGTTTTCTAAGTGAAACCAGGAGAAAAT
Organism: Furcula furcula; assembly: GCA_911728495.1. Lineage (NCBI taxonomy): Eukaryota > Metazoa > Arthropoda > Insecta > Lepidoptera > Notodontidae > Furcula > Furcula furcula. Next base: position 2,209,051 of record OU452264.1, on the reverse strand, counting down.
GGCCGACGGCAATGCGTCAATACATTTCAATTTGTACTTTATATTCAATTGTATGTCATTGTGTCTGTAATTTGCTATTTAACACATAATTGGTATGTAATTTTATTCAACACTGCGTTGAATTGAATGAAAGTAATGTTGCGTAATGATAACAGCTTTCGCCCGCGACTTCGCTCGCCTTTATGTGATACTATGACACAGAAAGGCGCTTAAAGTATAAACACGCACCGGCCTATTTGGTATTATAAGCGCCTCAGATGGCTAGCGTTAGTGCAACTACCACATTCTGAGTACGATCCAACTTACATAAATGTCGAGAGTGACAATAATCTTTCCTTTATTAACCCCCGACCAAAAACGCGGGGTGTTATAAATTGGGCGCCTATTATTTGTATGTCTGTCTGTGGCATGTTTTTTGTGAAAGGACTAAAAGTATAATAATTCAGAAAAACTATAAAATAACTAAACAATACTTATCGTACAGTTCACTAGGTTGGTCCATTGTACAAGGAATGGGCTAGGTACTAAGGTATCACCGCTGTATCAGGTAATCTGCCGCAAAGCACATTGCTACGTTTTGACGTAAAGCGCATTCACCGCTGTGTCAGGTAATCTGCCGCAAAGCACATTGCTACGTTTTGACGTAAAGCGCATTCACCGCTGTGTCAGGTAATCTGCCGCAAAGCACATTGCTACGTTTTGACGTAAAGCGCATTGTATCGGGCTCAAGGCAAAACATAATGGTTGGGTTACAAGCAGCAGTGCAGTGCAGAAGGTGCGCTTACCATCATGCAAACTATCTCGTTCTTTAGTTAATTTTCATCCCAGGGTAAAAACTCTATAAGGCCCTTAGCCTTAAACCGTGTACAACTTAATTTCAAAGTGAAAGCGTGGGGCGCTTTTTGTTAAGTAAGTATTAAATGTGATTTAGTTTAAAAGCGCCCCACGGCTTACACGAACATATTACTCGTATACTTAATTAAAAAAAGCTTACTTTACGATACGTCAAAGCTGCTTAAACGATTCGATGTGAGGCAATAAATCATTATCTTTTTATTAGTTGCTGTCACATTAAATTGGTTGTTCATTCGACTGATAAATATTAAAAAAAATCCAATTAATTCGGACAACGCTAATCGAATACCGTAAAAACTATACCGAAGTACCGTGCGAGATTTATGGCCGTGAACACATTGGGGACTATGAGATAAGCGAGAGCGAGAAGCGGAAAGCTCCCATCCTTAACAACACATTTGGGTTTGTCGCTCGATACTGTTGCCAAACGTCGCATCTCTATTACTGCTGGCCTAAAGCTGGCGGAGCGAATTTGTTATGGCCAAAGAGGATATAAATACCATGCTGTGGCCAATGGCCATGGAGTGTGGCTCAGGTGCAAGGCGCTATGCGCGATGACAACCAAACAAAAGAAAAAATAAAACTTTTTTTAAAAATTATACATCGACGATTATACCAATCCCGTTATCGCATTCAAGTTTCGAAGCGTGCTCTTCGATTCTTGAAATTAATATTGTGTCAACTGTATGCTAACAACGCGTGTCTGTTTTACGATCCATTGACTCGCGGTATTCAAAGACGAGAGGTCGTCTTGCACTGTCTATGTGGAATATAACAATGAGTCATCAAATGAAAGATTATCCTTCATCATAACTGTACTGTTCTATGGCCGCAGCGACGCGCAACCACGAAAAAAACCGCTAGATATCGTCACATGATAAGTGCTTTTGATATCCAATCGAGGTTAAAGTAGAATTTAAGGGACTACCGTATATTCGTTTTTATATACTAAGATTTAATAAAGGTAACAATCTCTAATTTTTTCCTCTAATAGAAACCATACGAGATGGATCGTATGGTTAGTGGCCAACCTGGTGTCAGAGTCCTTCAAGCTGCCCCTAGGCTTCCTTATTAATCTGTGCCCTAGGCCTTTGACTTGGTTTAACTACTATTCTTTCCATTTTTACGTGTCGTCCGAAGCACGAATTTTTAACTACGTGCTTCAATAAAAGATCCCAGAGTACCTAGTACCTACAGACAGTTCTATTAGCCTCCCGGAACAAAGCGACTGCGTTCCAGTTTTCGAAAAACCTTTGTAAGATAATAATATTATCATTGGACAATCCACAGACCGTCATCTGGTCCATACCTACACAAATACATAAATAACAGCCAGGAACTGGGTAGGAATTGAACTTCGACCTACCCAATGGTAGGTAGCGGCCAGGATGTCTAACCAGTAGACCAACAGTTTTGTTGGATGGACTTTCAACTCGTCGACTAAAACTTGTCAAATCATTATTTCATAAATTATTATGCTATAAAAGATTACCCAACTTCATCATATTAAAGCTAGAATTATAAATACGGCAATACACTTTTAATAGTTGACACGTCGTCTGCTCATTCATATTCAATTTACTTCCCATCACTGGATTGCGAAATACAACCTTGCACACTAAAGTTTTATTTCACACACAGTACGCTGCTTGTTGGAAGAAGTGAAAAGTCTCTAATCGAAAGACTTTCCTAGGTGATAGGGTAGGTCTACTGTCCAATCTTCGGAGTCGCTGGACGTTCGGGGCCCTAGGACGTCCATCGAGTACGGCGGCGACTCCGAGGAGGACGGCGGCGGGGTTTCGACCCCTGTCCCCGTGAGCACCGTGTCTGGTTCCCGAGGGGCTGTAGGTACTGCGCCCCCGGCGGCAGGCTCTAAGGCAAGGTACTGCGGGGCTCCTAGAACTACTGGGAAAATAGGCCACAGATCCCACCGGAGAGCCCGGGGGTCACTTCTTATGCGACAGCTGCGGGGGTTTTAGTGGGTAATAATCCCACATACCCCGGTCGAGCCCCACAGCTCCTGGAGACCTTTTGAAGGTTTCTCCCGCGAAAAAAAAGATCGTTTACTGTCCAAAAGACTGTCCAGGTGAACCTACGTACAGATATTCGGTCACAAAACAGCAATTTGTAAACATTACTGTGTATCGCAGTGAAGGGCACTGAACCTGGAGAAATTCGCTTAAGAATGGTTAAAGTGAATCGACAGCAAATTATTACAACATATTTTATATGAATCATTTATTGATTTTTCTTACCTAACTTCATAAACGCACCCGCAACTAGCTCGCCCTTTTTAACGCGCGAACAAACATGGTGGCCCACCTGTCTAATATTTTTTAATGGCACGTGTGTTGCGCCCTTAGATCATATTCTATAGTCTAAGGTTGCGCCATGGCTCGGTGGCATTCGGCGTAATTGCACATTACAGATAAAGCCACATTCCACGCACCACACGTACAACTGCGCAATATTTAATGTGTTCAAATGTTTGCAATGTGCAAAATGACGTCTAACATTTGACAATTAGCAATTCGTGTATCAGCGAGACTTTTTTCTTGTCGGATAGGGACGGAGACCGAAATTTGTGGGATTTTTACCTACTAGTGGTCTTCATCGACGCTATGAGACTCTTTGCTCTCCATTCGGACATTGCCAGAGTCTCTCCTCGCTAAAGCACATCTCAGGGAGAGGTGAAATGCATACTCCCTGGCACCCCCGCGGTGCTCGCAAAAGTCGCGACACCGCAGTGAAATGAAAATATGATAGTAGATCAGTATTAAGCAACTGTTATCATATTATGACTAATAGCGGTATTGGTAAATAAATGTCTTTGAGCCCGCCGCCGGGGGGCGCATTGTAGCCCCCCGGGAACCTGTCACAGTGCTCACGGGGACGGGGGTCGCAACCCCGCCGGCGTCCTCCTCGGAGTCGCCGCCGTACTCAATGGACGTTCAAAGGGCCCACGCCCCGAACGTCCAGCGACTCCGAAGGATGGCAATGCCTACCTACCACCACCGCGTCGCGGTCGTCACCCGCCTCAGGGTAGCATTTAGTTTTGTCGGCTATACGGCTAAAAACTGTCAACTAAACCCTTCTTTCAAGTTGTGTTGATTTTACAACAAGTAATATTGTCTGTGCTCTTTAATGTAACAACGTTTAATGTGTGCAGCGATTCTTTAACATCAATGATAATATCACTTAACACTGCCTACCGCCAGACAGCTTTACCAGCGCTAGCTTGATTTGAAAAAAAAAATACTTCAGACATAATGGACTGGCCGCACGCTTAAACTCAAGTAGGTAGTGCAATATTGCAACATAAAAAAGCAGGTGCAATCATAGAAGCGTTATTATTAGATAAAAATATTATACCTATCAAACCAGTTCAACAAGAAAACTTCCTATTTATTTATACAGTCTTCGGAAGGACCAGTATTAATTTGATGCAACGACATTTTACGACATCGGGGACGATGTCGTAAAATGTCATGCCAAGAAAAATCATAGACGCGATTTGCATTTGAATTTAAGTACCGCACTGGTTCTTTTAATTAAATAAATCATTTTCAGTGTAGATTTCAGTACCTAATCTATATCATGATACATTAAACAGTATCTGAGTGCAGCAGTGAATATAAACAACTAATAATAAATCTATCTATACTTGATCTATACATATAAAATTACTTGTCCTGACTGACTGACTGACTGATTCATCAACGCACAGGCCAAACCGCTGGACCTGGAAATCTGAAATTTGGACAGTAGAAAATTCCACTCCTAAAGGGGTTAAATGGGGGTGGAAAGAAAAATTGCGGCCGTAGCCGCAGGGAATTGCTAGTGATCTCTATATTAACTGGGACCTACTTTTTACTTGCCAAAGCACGGATACTCTTTGTTTAAGGAAACTTTAATCCTCTCTCCCAAGGGGACCGTGATGAATTGCGGGATAAAAAGTATTTATTGTCATACCTCGTAGTATTATCACAAAATTCTCAAATCATGCCAAGTTTCATTCGAATTCATTCAGTAGTTTCGGCGTGATACGCGGCCATGATACAGACTGACAAAAATAATTAAAAAATACAGTTTTAGCTTTAGTATTGGCATTCTATAGAATGCCCTCAAAAAATATTTTTCAAAATATCTTAAATGTACAGAATTGGACCTGTTACAGTTTTATTATAAGTATAGACAAGAAGGAATTCTCATTTAGCCACACATCTCAAAACCGTCTATACGGTAACGTTACCATCAGGATTATCTTCTTTAACAAAAACTTTTAAATAAATTCAAACTTTTAAGTATCCCACAGTCATATTGACCTTCGCTTTAATTAATTTGATTTGGTTTAGTAAGTACTTATTATTTCATCAAACATTCCGTTCCTAAATGTTAGTAGTTTCACATATCAATTAGATAATTTGAATATATTTATTTAAACTTGTTTTGATTGTTATGATATTCTAATAAGTATTTAATATTCTGAAGTATAAAATAGTCTTCAGTCTAGTCTAAATCGGGGTAAAGTAGGTAGTCTTCTAAGTACTCTCTCTTCATGAAACTTCGCCTTGGTGTTCCTCTTCCCCTATTCCCTTCCATTTTCCCTTCCACTATCGTTTTAAAGAAGGCCATGTCGTATCAAGCCGTCAATCACCCTTCCTCTCCTGTTTGCAACAATCAAATTTCAACAATCTTAAAATTAATCTTTCTTCATCAGCCATTTCTAAAACATCCTCATTCGTCTTCCTTTCTGTCCAACTTATTCCCTCCATTCTTCTCCATCTCAAATGCTTCCATTCCAAATCTTCTTCTTATCTTTGTGGGATAGTTGCCCTAGGGCAACTATCCCACATTTACCCTATATATAAAAAATAATGTTTGTCTGTGAGTCCTTTATAGAATCGTAAGTGGCTGGACCGATTTACATGAAATTTGGTGTGTACATTCCAATGGGTTCCTGGATGGTTTCTAAATATAATTGGACCCGGTACGTGGCGCTGCTGTCGATATGTCAACAATTTAAACTTACTGGAAATACTTGAAAGAAGGAAACTCTCTTAAACAGGCTGTCATCACTGTTCGGCAAACGTACAGGGTTAAGCAACGTCAGGTGAGGTCAATAAATAGATGGGGGATCGTTAAGGGGCATTTAAACTGATAATCTCCGTGTTTCGAAGGGCAAGTGAAAAAAGTGGGTGAGTGAGGGGATAGTGAGAGAGATGGAGGAGTGAGAGGAAGCAAGGTGGGAGGCGAGAGAGAGAGGGGTAGAGGGGGGTTCAGTTACAAGGGGTGAGGAAGAGGGGGAGTGTGACGGGGACCAAAGCGGGAAAGAGAGAGGAGAGAGCATAAGATGGAGAGAGAAATAAATCAAGGGAGGGGAGGGGGAGCAAAATGTAATAAAAGCGCGGGCTGAGCTGCCCGGGTCAGCTAGTTATTTATAAAAGTTAAAACAGAATGCAGTTGAAATAAATTCAACATTCTCAAGGTAATACAAAACCAAATAGCGTGCTTATTTTCCCAGTAGCCATGACATGTGACATGGGCTCAATATGTTACGCATATACATATATTTATGTGATAAGTATTGCGTCTTTCACAATATGCATTTACTAAATCGCACATCGCGATGCTAATTAGAAAGTTGATGTTTGTTTTCCTCATAGAAATTTGGAATACGGCTAAAATACATAAAACATTTACTATGTATTAGGGCCGATGTGAAATCGTGTAGGATAGCCTAAGAATAAATCATCGCCTATAGAGCTAATCACAGCTCAGAGCGGAATACACGTTTATATGGAATAACTTAAAAGAAAACGTTCATACTCTCAGTTTTTCCTGGTAACATTTTTATAGTTACCTACCGCAGATGATTACAATTACCGACCTAGGATAAAAATTACAAGTAATAATTAGATAAAGATTATAAGGGTTCCGTACCCGAAAGGGTGCCAATGGGACAGACAGACGGACGAAGGAGGCTTAGTAATAAGTACTAAGCCTCCTCCGTCCGTCTGTCTGTCAGCGGGCTGTATATCACGAACCGTTATAGGTAGAGAGTTGACATTTTCACAGATTTCTATTTCTAGTGCCACTAAAACGACAAATACTAATTTTAATGACACAAATTAAAAATTATTTATGAAGTATAATTAAAAAATATACGGAACCCTTTTGGGGGGGGGGGGGGGTCAACTCGCACTTGAACGTTTTTTTAAAATTGCCCTTTACCATCTCACAAGTCTAGCTCGTTTAGTTCTGTGTCTCTTTCTCTGCTGAAGCAATAGTTAGAGGACTATTCCTTCATCTCTAATATGTCTGGGACTGTGTTAAGGCCCTCTCATGGGCCCTCTACTTGACATACCGTGTATGAGGCTTCCAGCGTCCATGACTGCTTTCTGTTTCTGCATTATTCGATCAAATACTTATGTAATATCAGTTAATACTTATACGAGTATAACCGAACCGGATAAAAAGAATATTATTGTCGCTTTTTAAATTGAGAACAATTTGTTACGAAACTTTTACCGGTACTTTAGTTATATTTTGACAATTACTTTAAATGTAACAACACAGTTAAAATAAATATAACCGACAAAAATGGAACTTTTTTTTTGTTTTCTACACAGTATGTACTAAGCTTTACAGACGTAGCATTTGATAGGCATCTAATGCAAAGTAGTGCGGTCTCGCCTTATTTACATACTAGATCGTCAGATCACAACGATGGGGCATTTATTTACATTGCCATTAACCTATAGAATGCTGCTACATTTATATGTATTATTGAAATGAAATACATACTTACTAAGAATGTAAAATAAATAATACCATTTTATTTAAATTTTGAAGTTTAATTCAAACTCAAAAATAGTTTATTTCAAATAGGCTTAACGCTAGCACTTTTGAAAGGTCATGTATTTTTTAGGGTTCCATACCTAAAAGGTAAAAAAGGAACCCTTATGGTCTGACTTCGTCTGTCTGTCTGTCTGTCACAAACCTATATATTTCAAGAACCACTGATGCTATCAGTTTGAAACTTGGAATAGTTTTAGATCTTAATTACCCAACTCCATTGCAAATGAAAAAAAAATATTTTTTCTTTTACTTTTTTTATAATGGTGGTCGAAATGGGTCATCAAAATTTCAAAGTGAGACTACTATATTGAGTGGGGTATCATATGAAAGGGCTTCATTTGCACATATCAAAACAGATTTTTATTTTGGTTTATGTCACGCAGTTTTTGACTGATAATCAAAAATGTTAAAAAAAATACCGTTCCCCCCCCCCCCCCCTTATCTCCGAAGTTTGTGGAGGGAAAAATCTGAAGTAATTATGGGTATTATATGTCTGTCTATATTTTACAGGAAAAATAAAATGATCTTTCTAAATAGTACAGTTTTTTAGTAATCCTAAAAAAACCCCGACAAACAAACTTAGTTTTGCGGTTTGGTTTTTTTGCTATCTGAGGCGTTAGACGAATAGTAAAATAACTTTAATACGTCCAAGGAAGGTATGGAACCCTCGGTGCGCGAGTCCGACTCGCACTTGACCGGTATTTTTTTTAATAGCTACCACGGGATCACAACGCGGCCTCAACTGAGAAGATCCGGCAAGAAACTCAGCGGGCTTGTCATTTTATCACTTTTTTTTAAACAGTGTGTCATGTTACTATTAGATCAGAGCGACAGTGTGGCTTGCCGTTCAAAAGATCAAATAAGACAGAAAAAAAAATACGACGAAAGTAGGTACAACAAACTAAAAAGCCAAAGGGATATAGTAGTCGGCCCAGTCCCCCCAAGCAGCACCCGCGCACGAGTTGACTCGAGCAGCAGCCATCACTCCCCTCAACCATATTGGAGGGAAGGGGGTGACCCGCCACACATAATAAAAGTAGTCTGTCTTTTGTTCGAACATAATGTGATAACGGATTTCAAAGCAATTGTGGGTAACAATTGCTTTGAAATCCGTTTGCTAAAGTCCGACTCTATTCCTAAGTAGTTAAATGTCTTTGTTTGGGGTACTCGTAATGATACCCCATAACGTTAAATATTGTAACGTTAAATAGTGTAACGTTAAATATTTAAACGTTACGTGTTTTGTGTTACGTAAAGTGTGTATTATGTTCATCATTATCAGCAGCAGGCAAAAGACGTCCGCAGCTGAACATGGGCCTCTCCCTTAAAAGGGGGAGGTTGCCATAATCCCCACGTTTAGCGGCCGTTTTGGTGATCGCAGTATAGGTGGTAATCATAATCATAATCATAATCATAATATATTTATTTGCATAAAAACATGGTATAATACGATGTTACAATTTGTATAATGTACATACATGTTTTTGCTAGAATTGTACATAGCATGCAAAAAAGAAAAAAAATCACTTCATGTCAATTAGTTCTTTTACGCTATAAAAGTTTTTTTCAAGTAACCAGTTATATAATTTAATTTGAAAATTTCTAGAGCTAAGAGCTTTTAATTGACTAGGTATTTTATTATATATACGAACACACATAGCTACACAGCTCTTGTTATATTTACTTAGTCTAGGAATATAATCTAATACCAGTTGATATGGATCTCTCCTATTTCGAGCATTGACATGGTTCGCTGTTTTAAATAGCTCCTTATTTTTCCACACAAACATACATATTTGATAGATATAGAGGGATGGTAATGGTAATAAACCAAGCTTTTTAAATACTGGTTGACACGAGTCAAGAGGTTGGAGTCCGTATATTGCCCTAATGCACTTCTTTTGGGCGACAAATGCTCTGTTTTGGTCGGTACTGTTACCCCACACTATAAGTCCATAACGTAATAGTGACTCCACATAAGCACGGTAGCACATAATTGCTGTTTTTATGTTTGTAATATTTTTAACTTGCCTGAGCGCATGTACAAATCTATTTATTTTATTGCATACATTATCTACATTTACTTTCCAGTTTATGTCTTCATCTATAGTCACTCCCAGAAATTTTGTGGATGACATTTTTTTAATAGTTGGCACATTCAGTTGAATGTTTAATTTATAGTTATAAGATTTATTAAATTGTATATATACTGATTTGTCTAGGTTTATTTTTAAATTATTTATATCTAGCCATGTAGTTAATTTGTCTATCGTTATATTAATTTCCGTCTCATGGTCCTGAATTGTGTTATTATTTTTGTTAGATGTCACGATAATAGAAATATCATCAGCATATAAAATACACTTATGATTAGTTATGTCAGTAATGTCATTTATATATAATAGGAATAAAATGGGACCTAGTACACTTCCTTGGGGAACACCTTGCTTGATTATTCTATTCTCTGATGAATATGCCGTCATTTCCTTGTTATCATCAATTTTAGTAACGATAACACGTTGCTGTCTATTGCGTAGGTACGATGATATCCATTGTAGTGTAGGTCCCCTAATGCCAATTGTTTCTAATTTATGTAATAATATATCATGTGAAACTAGGTCAAAGGCTTTTGATAAGTCAAAAAATAGTCCTGTTGTGAGATGGTTATTGTTAATGTTTGTTAGTATTTCTTTCATAAGTGTGAACATAGCCAATGTTGTGGATTTACGTTTTTGAAATCCATATTGCTCGTTTTTAATAATTTGAAATTTGTTACAAAAATCTACAAGTCTTTTATACATACACTTTTCATATATCTTGGACAGAATGGGTATTAATGTTATTGGTCGATAATTTTTAACGTCACAAATGTCTCCTTTTTTGTACAATGGCTTAACAATCGACAGTTTTAATAAATCAGGAAAAGATCCATATGAGAATGACATATTAATAAGATAGGTCAAAATGACAATTATCTCGTCAGAGCATGCTTTTATGATTTTTGTATTTATTTCGTCATAGCCTTCAGAATTTGTATTATTTAATGACATTATTTCCCGTTTAACTTCATATTCAATCATCGGCTTAAGAAACATTGTGTTACATGTTGAGTTTTTACTAGAGTTACATTTGGTGTTTTTCTGAGTTGATTCTACAGTAATATCAATATAGTGATTGTTGAAAGTTGAGGCTATTTGATCAGGTTTTGAAAGTAGAGTGTTGTCAATTCTAATATTCTCAATATGGTTTTTATATCTGGTATCATGTAATTCATTTTTAATAACTGTCCATGTAGCTTTGCATTTGTTTTCATTTTTATTTATATATTTAATATTTTGGTTCTTTTTTGAATTATAGATACACTTTTTTAGTATGTTAGAGTAAGTTATATATTTCGATTTATTGTAACCATTTTTGTTTTTGTAATATTTATATCGGAGTGTTCGTTTTGTTGTGCAACTGCGCCGTAAACCCTTGCTAATCCAATTTTGCTTACCGTTTTTATTACCGTTTACCCTTACTCTTATTTTCGGAAAACATAGATTGTAGAATAGGCAGAACAATTCATGAAAGCTTCTGAATGCATCATTTGGGTCATTTTCTATATAAACTTCCGACCATGATAAGCTTTGTAAGCAGGTCCTAAACTTTTGAATGTTATCTAGACTGTAATCTCGTTTATATATAAAATACGTCGGTATACTTAGTGTTTTTTGTTTAACTGGAAAACTTAACATTTGTGCAGTCTCATGATCAGAAAGATAAAGTGGTAGTAGCGACGCACTTGCATTAGGTATATTGCTTAGGATATGGTCAATACATGAGGACTTACGCGTTGGTTCAGTAATGTGAATTTTCAAGTTATAGTTATAAGATAAATCTAGAAACTCAGTTGTAATGTTGCTTTTTTTTAAAGTATTTATATTAAAATCACCTGCCATAACTATATTGATTTTGAATTTATACTTTTTATTTAAATCATGTAATAGAATATTCAATTTATCTAAAAACTGTGTGGGGTCTGATTGAGGTGTTCGGTAAAGGCAAAGTATTATTAATCTATTAGACATTAACTCTATACCGCATACTTCAAACGTATTTTGTGTAGCATAGGTTTTTAAGAATGGTAATTCTTTGTAAGCTAGACATTTTTTAACCAAGATACAAGTACCTCCTCTTTGCGTTTCTCTGCAAAAACTAGCAGCCATATTGTATCCAAATATTTTAACATAACTTTCATGACCTCTTTTTATGAATGTTTCAGATAGGCAAATTACATCTGGTTCTCTTTCTGACTCTTCTAACTCCTGTATTGTTAGTTCTAATAGTTCTTGTTTTGACATTATACCAGCAATGTTTTGGTGAAGGAGCCTAAAAGTTTTGAAAGTACGACCATTATCCTCGAAAAAATGTTTCAGGTTTTTTTATAGCAGGAAAATAATAGGGTATTGTTCCTTTTTTTTTTAAGTTAAGGTTCTTTGTAGTACCTTCGATTGCTTTGTGAGTTTGAACTTCCGCAGTTGCACAACGATGGCTAAAATAAAAAGGTATTGTTCCTCTTTTGGGTTTATGTAAAGTATTGTCTAATTTCGAACTTGGTTTATTACACTTTCCCATCAATTTTATTTGTTTTTTGATCTCCTTGGGATTAAGATACTTTGCTTCATAGTCGTTACAGTCTATGACATAATTAATTGATTTACAAACATCAGACAACCTAAGGTATTTGTAATCAACAAAGTGACAATTTTTATATTGTTTACATATATTTTTTATATGGTTGTTTAATGTATTTACATCCAAATATAAGTTTTTACAAACATTTAATATAAAAATCATATGCTCAGCGAAAGAATCCAAAACAGTTTGTAGATGTGATAAGATAAGCTTTAAGTTGTGATCATTTTCACCCACACAAATTACTATCTTATCGTCCGACCTCAGCTTAATTTTTTTGCAGTTTTTGATTACTTCGTAGCTTGGTGCATTTGGCTTCGTTTCGGCAGTAATTTTATATTTTTCATGCTGTGTGTTTTCTCTCGAGCGTATTAAGGCCCCAGCCAGACCAACACATTGTTGAGTTCCAAAGATCAGTATTCTTTTCGTAGATTTATTTATTTCTTCTTCTATGAGAGAATATGTCGGTGTGCAGGTTTTTGTTAATAGCATTTGATTTGTCTCTAATTTTGAACTTGTGTTACACAAATTTTGTGTCAGAGACTCTATGTTCTTGTTAAGAGCACTTATCTCTAATTCTGCTTCATTTAATTGCTGTTTTAAAGTTATGATGTCTTGTTGTAATCGTGACGTTTTAATGGCATTAATATCTAAATTGGCAGTTTGCTTGGCCCGTGGAGAAGATGGTGCACCGGATTCTTCATGAAGCAACAGTGAATACCTGTTCGTTGATGTACAGCTACTCGATTTGTTTTCCATTTTTAAGGACGTATGATACAAAGATTTTAGTGTTTTGTATTCTTCAGTTAACGTGTTAAGTTGCGTTTGCAGATCATTCTTTTCCAGAATTGTATTATCTAATTCATTCTCTGTACTATCAAGCTTATAAGTTAGTTGGGATATTTTCTCTTTCATTTGTGCGATTGTCACCATGTCAGATGTTATGCACTCTAAGCTTCTGGATAGTTTATTAGGTGTAGAAAAGGATTCTGCTGATATATCAGGATCGGTAAGTATATGGGAATCCAAAATGTCGTAGTTACTAGCAGGTTGTGGTGTTACAATAAGCGTGGATGCTCTGGCACATGTTGATTGTTCCGGCGACAAGGATTTGACAGAGATTTGTTTTTTCCTCACTGTTACGTTACTATTTATGACTTTATTACTACTAGATTCTTTAGCTGTACATTTATTACATTACATTACATTATGGTAGGTATTACAATAGAAAGACGCTGCTGCCCGTCTTCTTGTTTTCCCTTAGTCTCCTCATACGACACCCAACGGAAGGAGATTGGTGGTTGCTATTATTCAGGCGCGGTCGCACCCAAGGATTTTGAGGGGGGTCATATTTGACGGTCCCGTTGATTTTCCACCTAGATACCCTAGCCGCTACCCAATTTTGCCTTGTACGAGTATGGATTGGGGGGGGGTCATGACCCCTACGACCCCCCCTCTCGAACCGCCACTGCTATTATTACCCGGACATCCCACGGGTAACCACGGGTAGACATATATACCTATTTATTATTAGCCTTTGCTATGCGCATCGAACTCGCAACCTGTTTGCGCTATGTTATGAGATTCAGACCAATATCACAAAATACTGAGATTTTGTGCCAATATGTAATCGGTCATCATTTATACAAATGTGTAAATACCTCACACGACAACTTACCACACAATATTTAAAATATAGTTTGTGAAGGCTAATCGCGTGCGGACAATCGCATCAACTATAAAATATCTCTCAATCGTTAGTCGGATCGGAATAGGCGAATGCATTTTTTAACTAGCGTCCCGGCCGCCGCTGTTTCTCATATCACAGAGCACTTTAAAGGCCCAAATCTAACACATAAATGTGTTAAAACATAAACTTTCTGGAAAAAATTTACTTAATGATTGTGAAAACTGCATTTAAATCGTTTGCATAGTTCTGAAAAAGTGGTCGAACTTACATCTATGGTGTTTTTGTTTTTAACCGATTTCTTTTACTATATTTTTGTCGATTTTTATTTTAGCCGAGAACAGTTTGTTACAAAGTTACTTAAAGTTTGATAATTTTAATATGTCACAACAGAGTTAAAATAAATATTTCCAACCAATAATATTTCTTTTATTACATATTAATTATTTCTAACAAAAATGGAGACCTATTTTTTTGAAGTGAAACTTCTTATGCGACTTCCAAAAATGTTATCACATAACGCGTTAAGCGTTAAATGAGTCACCTTAACGCGTTATCGCTTAACGCGTTCATGTGACGCCGTTACTGAGTGAGTGGGTGAGTGGGTGAGTGGTAGGTGAGTGGGTGAGTGGGTGAGTGGTACGTGAGTGGGTGAGTGGGTGAGTGGGTGAGTGGTAGGCGAGTGGTAGGCGAGTGGTAGAAGAGTGGTAGGCGAGTGGTAGGCGAGTGGTAGGCGAGTGGTAGGCGAGTGGTAGGCGAGTGGTAGGCGAGTGGTAGGCGAGTGGTAGGCGAGTGGTAGGCGAGTGGTAGGCGAGTGGTAGGCGAGTGGTAGGCGAGTGGTAGGCGAGTGGTAGGCGAGTGGTAGGCGAGTGGTAGGCGAGTGGTAGGCGAGTGGTAGGCGAGTGGTAGGTGAGTGGTAGGTGAGTGGGTGAGTGGTAGGCGAGTGGTAGGCGAGTGGTAGGAGAGTGGTAGGTGAGTGGTAGGTGAGTGGTAGGTGAGTTGGGTTCGGTTCGGTTAGGTTCGATTCGGTTCAGTTCAGTTGAGTGTGTGTATGCGTGTGTGTGTGTGTGTGTGTGTGAGAGTGAGTCAGTATGAGTGAGGGACCGACCGACCGATCGACTGAGCGAGAATGAAGTTTCACTTCTTCCGCGCGGAGGGACTCCACGCACGCACATTTTTTTTAATTTGAACCACAGTCGGCACTAACTTCATAGTCGTATTTCTATTGTTTCGATGCTACCCCATATCTGATGTTTCTTGACGGAAATCTGTTCGGCATACAGAGTGCATGTCGCACCGACCCTTTGTCAGTTCGCATTCACATCGTATGGTGACTATTGTACACACATTGTATAGTAGGCCATATAATTACATAACTCAATTAATATGTAAATAGTAATCGTGTGCATGTGTGTATGGAATAAAAAGATCAATGTCGTAATCGATGTCAGTGAGATTCTTTATGATACCCAATACCGCCCCGCCCAGCTGGCGCGGTCGCAGCTAACGATTTTGGGGGGTGGGTGGTGGGTCAGATTTGACGGTCCCGTTGTTCTTGTACCTAGACACCGTAGCCGCTACCCAATTGTGCCGTGTACGAATAAGGATTTGGGGGGGGGGGGGGGTCATGACCCCTACGATCTCCCTCTCGGACCGCCACTGCCGCCCAGGGGGACGCATTATAGCCAAAAGACGCTGCTGCCCATCTCCTTCTCCTCCTACGACACCCATCGAGAGGAGATGGGTGGGTGCTCTGATCCGGACACCCCATTAGTGCAAGTGGGTAGAGTGAATGGGATATTACGGGTTTTAAAAACATTGAACAACTCCATTGGTCGCGGCGTGAACAGTGAAAGCAAACGTCGATTGATCATACAGCGCGCGCGCACGGCATTCACTGTCGCTCGGCGCGGCGTGACACGAATTAATACCCTTTTTGTTGTACACGACCGATGGTATTTTACACATCATTGTAAACTCAAACTCAAACTCAAAAATAGTTTATTTCAAATAGGCTTAACGCTAGCACTTTTGAAAGGTCATGTATTTTTTTTTTAAAAAGCTACCACCGGATCACAACGAAAGGACTTTTTACTTTGTAAAGCCAGTATTTTTGATGCGAGTTTGTCCTCCGCCTTAGAGACTAAACACATAACCGCGTTGCGGCACCGCACCGCCGTAAAACAGCTCGTTGCAGCGTTGTGACGTCACAGGTGTCAACAAAACATCAGGGCCAGTCTACGATTTTTAATAAAATTACATACATTTGTCATTCCAGCGACACACTATTGAGGCTCCATTACGATTGTGACAAATTCGATATTCTGGTAAAATAACCATGACCAGTGGAGTCACACTACTTACTTAGACGCCATTATGGTTTTAAGTCTCAATAGTGTGTCGCTGGAATGGCAATAGTATGTCGTTTTATTATAATTAGCAGCTTCGGGCCCGGGTGAGTGCCAAACCACTGACACGCCACTGGTCTTATAAAATTAGAAGACTACCAAATGTGTAAAACCAACTGACACACTACTGACACTCAATTGAAGGTTTGTAAACTAGCAGACTTGGGGCCCGGCCCTCTAGACAATGTAACATTCTACAAGCGTTTACGCGAATAGAAAGTATAAGAATGTCGTGACAAGACAAATTATTTGTATTGTATTATAAGAAATTAACACTGTTAGCGAATGAAGAAATAGAATCGTTATGAAACGATTGTATCTTGTCTAGGCCCTCTGTTAGTCTGTAGAAAACAGCAGGTAGTTTAAAAATAAAAATGTCAGACCTTGATCTTGATTTGTTGATATCTTTAGTTGAGGAACGCTCCGCTTTGTAGGATAGTAGTGACGAGGCTTATAAAAACAAACTTGATGAAGAGACCTCCAGCAACTTTCAGGGGGCCTACCATCACCTCTACTAGCAGTATTATTATCATGTTACTTGACACGAGCTAGAAACGTCAATATACGTAGCATAAAGCTCTGTCACTTTCTATCAAGAAACTATGGTGACAATAATACTAGAGGCTATTAGAGGTGGTGATAGGGGGTCCCAAGAATCACAGAAATATGGTCACTTTACTCTACGGCAGTATACTATTATTAAATTACCCGTGGGGTGTCTGGGTCAGAATAGCCAATCTCCTCCCGTGTCCGTAAGAGCCGGCTAAGGGAAAACAAGAAGAACGCCAGCAGCGTCTTTCCATTGGTTTACCTACCACCTAGCCTGCCTACCCCAAGCCTGCCTACCAATCGTGGGGTATAGCAACACCTCCCTTCTAAAGGGATAGACCCTTGTTCAGCAGTGGACGTCTTGCGGCTGCTCTTAATTTTCTTATTATTTATAATTTTCAGGCATATACCCTATTGTAATGCGTTGTTCCATTGTTACAGGGTTCAGACCCTCGCATAGCCACGTGCCGCGGGCGGCTGCAGACCAGGCGATGCCAGCTCAACCAGGAGATCAACAAGGAGCTGAGGCTTCGAGCTGGCGCCGAGAACCTGTTCAAAGTAAGTTTCTATTCTTGGGGATAATTCACTCTCGTTAGACACTCCACGCGTCTCCACAGAATTAGCAATTCCTTTTTGGGCCACGGTATACGTTTTTATAATAAACTGCCCCAGGATATACGAGATGTTTTATTTATTATTTTTTTGACGCGGGGGTAATCTTCCAAAGATCCCCGGGAGCTGTGGGGCTCGACCGGGGTATGTGGGATTCTTACCCACTAAAACCTCCGCGGCTGTCGCATTGGCACATGAGAGGGGACCAAGGGCTCTCCGGTGGGATCTGCACCAGGGGCCCTCAGTGCCTTGCCTTTGAGCCCGCCGACGGGGGGCGCATTGTAGCCCCCCGGGAACCTGTCACGGTGCTCACGGGGACGGGGGTCGCAACCCCGCCGCCGTCCTCCTCGGAGTCGCCGCCGTACTCAATGGACGTTCAAAGGGCCCACACCCCGAACGTCCAGCGACTCCGAAGGATACGAGATCTACCAATAAACAAATTTAAAACTACCATTAAGAGCCATTTGTCTAAAAATGGCTATTATAAAATCTCGGATTACCTGGAGGATAAAGCTGCGTGGGCTTGAACTGCTGTACTTTTACAAGCTTATAGGTTAAGATATATATATATATATAATGTAATGTTGTTTTTTATTATATAATTGAAAAAGACAAGCCCGATGAGTTTCTTGCCGGGTCTTCTCAGTGGAGGCCGCGTTACGATCCGGTGGTAGTTGTAAAAAATGACAATATGTAAGAGCCCCCGTAAGGCCTATGCATAATAAAGAATTTTGAGTTTGAGTTCAACCGGCCCCGCAGCTCCCGCCACATATGTGCTCTAGGAAGCATCCCTAGTCTATTGCCATAATCTCCACGCTTGGCAGACGTATTAGGGATCGCAGTATAGGTAGAAGATAAATCCAAAACGCGACGCTGCTGCCCGTCTTCTTGTTCTCGCTTAGTCGCCTCTTACGACACCCAACGAAAGGTAGTCGGGGCGGGGGGCGTTGTAAATGGCTCTCAGAATCTGCAAGTTGAAGTTAGCAATGAGCAGGTCACATCGCTCGAAGAACCGATAACCGATGGGGAAGAAAGGTTCTCGAGTGGCGACCACGAACCGGAAGACGCAGCGTTGGTAGGCCTCCCACTAGGTGGACAGACGACTTTGTGCGCGTCGCAGGTAACCGGTGGATGCAAATAGCTAACTATCGTTCATTGTGGCATTCGTAAGAGGAAGCTTATGTTCAGCAGTGGACGTCTTCCGGCTCAACCATCCGGAAGACGTCCATGATGATGCTAATAGCCATTGGAAGCGGTAAATCCACATTCCGCGAGTAACGATCGAAGCACGCAGGGAAAGTGTCAGTGCGCGTACGAGTATATACACAGTGTTAAATACGATGCGAGCGACTGTGGCGTGGATTAGACAGATCCACGGTAAATAGGAGGTATGTAATGTGAATTGGGTGAATAATTAATGTGTTTATAATCCGTAATTTCTCTCTGCTGCTCAAGAGTCTCGCTTGATGAGCTAAGATCGCGTCCTAAACAAATGAAACTAATTTTACGGATTATATCACAGTTTATTTTTTGATTTGAATTACCCGACAAAACCGAAAATAAACCGCGATATAAAGCATTAACGACTGTTGAAGTCGGTTTAATTTATTTTTGCCCGATTGCTCCAAGAGGAGGGCAATGTTTTTCGAGAGTATGTATAAGTAAGTATATATTTTTTTGTCACGGCCTACAGTCACAAAATATAGCTATATTTTGTGCTACAGCTTTAACGGCTCGATGGATTTTGACTTATAATTTGTCGTTAGATTCGTCTTACTTAGTTGCGGGAGTGACAGGGACTTTTTAAATATTTTTAAGTGTATATATTTTTTTTACTTAAAAAAAATCAAAATTTTATATCTTCTTCGGCCTACAGTCTATGCCTACAGCCTGAGGCCGTGCCAAAGAAATATACATACATACTTAAATAAATACATACATACATACTTAAATACATACATACATACTTAAATACATACATACATACTGTCGAAAAACATAACCCTCCTTCTGGGGCAGTCGGGCAAAAAAATGAGCTTAGAATTTGATTTAAAATTAAAATCGATGTAGTCGCACTCAGCGAGACCACTCAAGAGTTAAGACCTCAAGGTTAAGGGGTCACAGACCCACGGGAAAGGGTGTCACGGATCGGTACCGCGCACCTTACGTCTCTATATTAAATTATACCTATAGTGATGTGCCAACCCTATACCTACTGGCATATAAATTTTGGAAGACCTGGGGACTATTATTAAAGGTTTAAGGAATGCGTGCTTGTACTTATGCGATTAAGAATATCAATACAGCGGTCAAACGTTTAACCGCGTAGATGGTGGATCTATGCTTGAGATATTAAAGTGCAAAAATACTTACCCTGTCTGGGCAAGTTTTTTTGGCAAGTTATCTCTTCTTTTAACTCTCACAATCCGATTCAAACGAAAGACTAACAAGACCGGGTAGAGGTAACGCGCAGGATCGCATCTGACTTTTCAGTCAGATAATTATATTAATATGATAACATCGCACGTATTGGATTACCTCCCCGCTCTCGAGAGACGACTCAGGCGAAAAATGTAACCGTAAAAATATCCATATGCTCAGCTGCTGAATCAGTCAAATAGACTTAAAATTGGTTAATAGCCTCATCAGGGGCGTACCGCCGCCGCTGTATCAACGATACTGGGGCCCCCGGGCTATAGGGGCCCGAACATGTATAAGCAACAATTCCATGTTCTCACATAACCTCTTAAGCCGTACCAAAAATTTGTTGGGGGGGCCCCCAACAATTTTTGATACGGGGCCCATCTAAGGCAAGGTACGCTACTGAGCCTCATTGATTAACTGTATGCTCTGAACAGCTGATTAACGAAACAACCACAAATGTTTAGACCATTCGGATACGTGGAAAATGAAACAATAAAATACTAACATACTTACATTTTCCCATCACTATCTCGAATTCTCAAAACAACAATGGCGGGTCGACGTACCTGAGAATACGAATCGAATGTGACTGGTAGCAGGTTCATACCCGTGCAGGTCACATACTCGAGGTCAAAGGATAACAACACTGTGGCACGCGATCGCCCGACCGCGGGAAGAATAATAAATTAACACTAAAATATTTCCATTGGACCATAAATTTTGTTGGTTATAACCACGGAATATTCCGTGGTTATAACGCACGACCACGAAAGCAGGCACAGCTCAGTCGGCTAGCGCATGTCTTTGAAAACAAGGTTAAGCATGTGCGAATCGTCTTTGTACGATTTTTACTAGCTTTCGGTGAAGGAAAATAAAGTGAGGAAACCTGCATGTCTGAGAAAGCCTAACTAACTAACTTTTGAATGACGTGTGAAGTCCGCCAACCTGCAATTGGCCAGTGTATTTGACTATGGCTTAAGCCCCTTCCTCTTGAGGGGAAGGTCCGTGCCGTGCCCAACGGTGGATCAAAAACAAGGGCTGTTAAAAAATATAGCTATATTAAACTAGTGTAATATACAGATAGACCATTTAATTAGCTAGCCATAGACGTACTAAGTCTACGTAGCTAGCAAATCGCCGCGGCTGCATTCGGCCTGGTCTGTTGGTCTAGTGGTTAGACCTTGGCCGCTACCAAATAGGTCATGGGTTCGATTCCCACCTGGTGTCTGTGTTATTGATCTAACGGGTGTAAGGGATATCGTACCGAAAACCGATACCAGGGATCCAGTACATGATTCTGAACATTATAGTGTTGAAATTTTTCATCGGCGTTTTCATGAATTTCCAAAAAAAAGCCGCTTTTTTTAAATAAAATTAGGATAACATCATTATTGGTACAATAATAAAGCCTAATTTCAATTTAAAAACAATAATTTACAGTACAGTGGAAGTCGGTTAGGAAGTATTTTATAAGGAAGAGTTAGGCTGCTCCATATTGAAAGGTCTCTTGAAATCATATTACCCTGTCCACAGGCGACGACGAACAGGAAACTCCGAGAGACGGTGGCGCTGGAGCTGAGCTTCGTCAACTCGAACCTGCAGCTGTTGAAGGAACAGCTCGCGGAGCTCAACTCCTCGGTGGAACTGTACCAGAACGATAGGTAAGCGCACGACGAATGATAGGTTATATGGATGACGCTGCCTGAGTGATGGTAAGCAGACACCGCAGCCTATGGACGCTAGCAACACCAGAAGAATCACGAGCGCCTTAAATACAACTATACTAAATCTCTTGTGTCCAGTAATTTCACCAGCTACAGTGCCCTTTACACCGGAACACAACAATGATGGAGAACGATCACAACACAGATACAGCATACGATCTTATGGTCTGCCTGATAGCAGGTGTAGTTCCAGGATGTTAGTCAAGGATGTTTAAAAGACTTTACTACGTAGTAGGTTGTGCAAGGAACCTTTCAGGCAGGTGCCACCGCATTGTCAGATATTCTCTCTTCAAGCAGAAATGTATAAATATTCCTGTGTTCCGGTGTGAAGGGCACTGTAGCTGGTGAAATTACCGGACTCAATAGACTTAAAAAAAATCTAATGTTTTAAGGGTCGGCAACGCGCTAATGAGTCTTCTGGTGTTGCTAGCGTCTATAGGCTGCGGTGACTGCTAACCATCAGGCAGGCCGCATGCTTGCTTGCCACCTTGGTAGTATTAAAAATAAAACTTAACTTTCTTCCCCATCGGTTATCGGTCCTTCGAGCAATGTGGCCTGCCCGTTGCCACTTCAACGCGACGACGCGGGACGCTCATAGCCAGTTGTAACCACTATTCGTTAAACGATCAGTTACATATGCAACGTCAGGCAAGTTCAGTCCTTAGATAGGTGACCGTTTAGTGGCATTCGAACTGAGCGTCTCCGTGCTTCCGAGAGCACGTAAACAGTTGGTCCCGGCTATTGTCATCTAGACAGCAGTCGTTAAGCTAAGTCAGAGGCCTAAGGGCAGCTTGAAAACACTGACACCAGGTTGGTCACTAAACACACGAGGAAAAAAATGTGCGTGCGTGGAGTCCCTCCGCGCGGAAGAAGTGAAACTTCACTCTCGCTCTGTACTCTGTACTGTACGACACCGTACCACATCGACCCGCCAATATGTTCTCCGCGCGGAGCCTTCGGCCCAACAGACGACTAGCCCCAATATCCCTATTCAATCGCCCTATCCCCTGGACTAGGAAGGTTAAGTACCTCGGAGTCACCTTGGACTCCGCCATGACTTTCGGCCCGCACATTAGGTCCGTCCGCAATCGAGCGGCTTTCGTATTAGGTCGCCTGTATCCCCTTCTCTGCAAGCGGAGTAAAATGTCGCTTAGAAATAAGTTGACATTATACAAAGCTTGCATTCGCCCTATCATGACTTACGCGAGTGTAGTTTTCGCGCACGCCGCCCGCACCCATATCGATAGCCTCCAGGTTATCCAGAATCGTTTCCTCCGACGTGCCGTCGGTGCCCCGTGGTACATGCGGAACGTAGATCTGCATTCCGATTTCAAATTAGATCCCCTTCGTAAGTTCCTCAAAGAAGCGTCGAAACGCTACTTTGAATCCGCGTCCCGTCACGCGAACAGTTTAATCCGCGCCGCCGCCGATTACGCCCCTAGTCCTTCTGACTCGCGCCGCAGACCACGGCACGTACTGCTCGACCCTCCTGACCCCATGACGGTCCTATTGGACCGGGATGCGCCGAACCCTCCCCGACAAGCTATCAGACACCGGTCTCGCCGGCGAGGCCGAATGGTCGTACGTATGCGACCTCAACGACGTGCATCACCCCACTGAGTTTCTTGCCGGTTCTTCTCAGTGGGGGCGCGTTGTGAACCGGTGGTAAACTCAGCCCTCTCTTAAGCGACAGCCCAAGCCGAGGCCGTGCCTCCCTGAGGTGCCCTTGAGCTCGTCGCTACTTCTGCCGTAAAGGCTAGAGCGCTTCAAGCGCTCGCCTCCTATTGTCCGGTGAAGCTGTAATGGCCATCTGCGGCCAACAGCGTCTATAATTCCCAAAAAAAAAAAAAGTATCACACCGAACCACGCCGAATCACACCGAACGACACCGAATGACGGCGTCACGTGAGCGCTTTCATAACGATAACAAATTTAACGCATAACGTTTAACGCGTTAAGTGATAAACTTGTTGGAAGTCGCATAAGAAGTTTCACTTCAAAAAATGCCACTTCTATTTGCAAATCTTTAGAGCTATGTACATATGTTGGTAACTTCGGTTCTTCAGCGAGTTACCTTCTGTTACCGGATTTTGATTAATAATATACTTACCATTTCGAATAGAGGCATTAACATTGCATCAGTCAACTTAAGCGGTTCTATTTCCTGCGATACGTTATTTATTACCTATAATAATACAACTTTACAGACAGAACTGCATCGATGTAACATTTAATTAATCTGTGACCCGTATCCGTATAATTTGCTTAAAACATTAATTTGTTTACAAATTACGGTTTTCAAGAACGGTTTAAAGTTTCCTTAAGTATTAAGTCCATTTTTTAAGCTTTTCGACTCTTAAGTAGGATCCTAGGAAATTATGAGTCAAGGAAGAATTAAAGGGACGTCCTACTAATTGAACATTAGCGCGAATATGCGTTCTTTGTTAATCTGTACGTTATGTAAGAGAAAAGTAGAAAGTAGGAGATGTATCCACCACTCACCTGCACTTGGATAGCCGTTGTCTTCGGGGTACCCCAGCTGATGGTGGCTCAGGTCACTGATTGCTGTTCAGGAACTTTGTTATTTGTACTAGGCACAGATCTTAGAGATTTTTGTAGTAATTTGTATATAATTTGTGATATTCACAGCACGCGCGCAGCCATTCGAGAGAGACGTCCGTTGCGTATGGTGCTTGTAAAACCAAACGGGGTGTTTTCGTATTTATCCCGTAGGTGGTAGCACTTGTAGCTTTTTGAAGTGCTTTAGGATATGTGACAGATACATTCCTTTTTTCTCATAAAATTAATAGAATGTTTGTGTTAGCATAAGAATATGGAACACGTTATAATATACTTACTACCAGTGATATTTTCTACAATAGATAGGTAAGTAAGTATGTCATTAGCGGACGAAAAGTGAAACATCGAAATTCACCCAAATCGGGTGAACTAGCAGTAAGTCACGCGTCGGTAAAATGTAACTAATGTAACGTCTGCCTTTGAAAATCAAGTAAAATGCCTTCATGCGTATTAGAAAATGCACAGTGAACTGTACAAGAAAATATTTAAATTACATGAGTCAATTTTTGGCGCGCATTAGTAAAGGATATAAAATATATATGGTGGTGGTTTAGGTTTATCATTGCTTAGGTACTACGCAAGTACGCATTCACTTTACGTATCGTGGCACTTGCTTTTCTTATTGTTGCTGTATTTTAACTTTTAAGGGTCCAAAACCAAACTACCAAACCAACCCGGGTTCTGACCAAACCGTCTCAGCCGGGGCTGTGACTATAATAATATGCTGAGTTGGATCCTTTTTGGCAATATTTACACATTCCCAAGGAAACCGTACCGAATGTCGGGATAAAAAGTATCCTATGTCCTACCTCGGAGTATTAACTCAAATCATGCCAAGTTTCATTTTAATCCATCCAGTAGTTTCGGCGTGATGCTCAGCCGAGATACAGACCGACAGACAGACAGACAAAAATAAAAAAATTTACATTTTTGGCTTTAATATTGGTTATAGAATGCCCTCCAAACATAATTTTCAAAATATCTTCAATGTACAGAATTGGACCTGTTACAGTTTTATTATAAGTATAGATAGATAGATGTCCTAGTACAATTTTCTATAGTAAAGTTTCATATGGAGCAGCCTTGGTTCTATAAGTAATAAGTTCTTATAGTAAAAGTCGTTTGTATTTTATGAACAGACGTGTTACGTAATGGAAGGAAAAAATATAATTTGCATATAATAAGGCGAGGTTCCATTGTAAGCGATTATTGTTGAAATACTCGTAATAGAATTTTTTATCGTGTTGATTATTTATCTTAGGGTTTGTTGTCGTCGTGAGGTTCAAGTCTTTTTGTTCCTGGTGCAGCTCCCACCGAAGGGAGAGCGCATATGCCGATCCGACAGCCGCAGAGGTTTTAGTGGATAACAATCCCACCTACCCCGGTTGACCCTCACAGTCCCACAGAGCGAGAACAAAAAAAAAGGAAAGTCCTTAGGCGAAATGTTATTGGACTGTTTTGTATCCATGAAAAAACGGTTAAAAAAACGGTACGGTTTGTGGTCGCCACTCGAGAACCTTTAATCCTCATCGGTTATCGGTTCTTCGAGCAGTTCTTCTTTTAGTATGTATAGTACTGTCCTAATAGATTATTTTAGTAGATTCCCACTGTTCCTAATAATAATAAATATTGAAATATCAATCGCTCCGCTTGCAATGAGGCCACGCCCTTACATCGACTAATGATGGCAAAACAGGTATATAGCATTATCACAGACCCCGTAAGTCAGTCTGTCCAATTAGTCAAACGTTAAGTTTTTATACCTATTATAAGATTTTTATGTTAATTATTCCATAAGATTTATTTAGCCCATCATGTGTAACTTCTGTTCGAATTTTGTGACGGAGCGGGCAGGTTATTTGCCCTTAATCGTAGTGGATAATTTGGATGTTAGGGGTAATCTGCTGTAGTACTAGGTGGTAGGTTCCTTGTGCAAGGAACGGTCCAGGTAGGTACCACCGCAGTGTCAGATATTCTGCCGCCAAGCGAAATATTAAATCGAATTATTAAAATATGTATATGAGGCTTGGGAGGAATCACAGAACGCCCTTGGTGTATTCTGTGATTTATCCAAGGCTTTTGATTGTGTAGATCATGATACGATGGTCAGGAAATTACGCCACTATGGTATAAGGGACAGAGCTCTTGACCTTTTAACTTCATATTTGAATAATAGAATTCAGAAGGTTGACATTAACGGTAAGAGATCTCCTGGTTCTGTGGTCTCCATGGGTGTCCCTCAAGGTTCAATATTAGGCCCATTTCTGTTTTTAATATATATTAATGACTTACCCTACTACGTAGGGGACAAACTAAATGTTGTATTGTTCGCTGATGATACCTCTCTTTTATTTAAAGTCAGGCGTAAACTCTATGAATACGACGAAGTAAACAATGTACTTTCTAAAGTTGTCCATTGGTTCAATGTTAATAATTTGAAACTTAATGAGAGCAAAACCAAATGTGTGAAATTTGTAACACCAAATGTAAGACAGGTGGCAACCAATGTGGAAATTAATGGAGCGAAGTTGGACCTTGAGGAGTCGACTGTGTTCTTAGGTATAACAATTGACGCTAAACTACAATGGGGCCCACATATTAAGAAATTGTCAGGTAGACTGAGTTCCGCGGCTTATGCAGTTAAAAAAATAAGACGTTTAACTGATATTGAAACCGCTAGAATTGTTTATTTCAGCTATTTCCACAGTATTATGTCTTATGGTTTATTACTGTGGGGATCTTCTGCAGAACTTAATACCATTTTTATTCTGCAGAAAAGAGCTGTGAGAGCCATTTACAATCTGGCTCCTACTGATTCACTAAGGGAAAAATTCAAAGAAATAGATATTCTAACGGTTGTTTCGCAATTCATATTTGAAAATTTAGTTTATATTCAGAAAAATAGTGTATCTTTTAAAAAGTACAGTGTGATTCATAGTGTTAATACCCGGAACAAACACAATCTTGTTTTACATTCCACACGTCTCCACAGAACAAGCAAATCGTTTATGGGCCAAAGTATACGCTTCTATAACAAACTGCCACAGGATATCCGAGATCTTCCACTGAATAAATTTAAACCTTTAATAAGAAGCCGGTTGTCGAAAAAGGCTTATTACAAAATCTCGGATTACCTAGAGGATAAAGCTGCGTGGGCTTGAACTGCTCAACTCATGCAAGCTTAGAATTGTAGGCTTACAGTTTGTAACACCTCTTAATCTGGTGGATTACTGATGTCTGTTTCACAAGTCAATTGATTGATAATATAAAGATTATGTGAAAGTGTTTTGTGTCTTGCCTGTCGAGGTACTACTTAACAGCAGAAGGTAAATGTGAGCTACTGTGATTTTGGTTCGGTCATGCTCGCCAACGAAAAGTCTTTGCTTGTGGCGGCTTCGTGTGGCGGGTCACCCCCTTCCCTCTAATATGGTTGAGGGGAGTGATGGCTGCTGCTCGAGTCAACTCGTGCGCGGGTGCTGCTTGGGGGGACTGGTCCGACTTCTATCCATTTGGCCTTTTAGTTTGTCGTAATTTATTGTTTTCTTCTTTTCTCCCTTGCTTTATGTTTCGAACGGCAGGACACAATATCGCTAATGTCGATTCATTTGTAACAAAACAATGTTTAAAAAAAAAGTGAAAAAATGACAAGCCCGCTGAGTTTCTTGCCGGATCTTCTCAGTTGAGGCCGCGTTGTGATCCGGTGGTAGCTTCTAAAAAATGACGATTCAAAAGTGCTAGCGTTAAGCCTATTTGAAATAAAGATTTTTGAGTTTGAGTTTGAATCTATCTAATAAATTTCTTAATAAATCGTTGTATGCATAGGTACGTTGTGCGATTTTTAATTAATTATAAAACAATATTATGGTTCTGGTTTTCTTATGACGTCAGTAGTACTCACAATTTATGGACCAACACAAAACTGTATAACTTGGAAACTCAACACTTCGTAAACCAGTTTTTGTAAAACAAAACATAAAATGGAATAGCTGAAGCTCATTTCGGTTTGTAAAGTGGTAGATAATAGTTGTCATTATGTGAAGACGATGCGACAGGTTAAGTGTTGCACACAAAAACTGGATGGGGTATAATGAGCGAGGGACTTAAAGTGGACTCATTTTTATACACCTTTTTTTGTTTTCGCAACCTGTGGGGGCAACCGGGATATGTGGGGTTATTTCCCACTAAAACACCCGCTGCAGTCCATGAGACTGGGCTCTCCGGTGGGATCAGCCGTAGGAACCCCTCAGTGCCTTCCCGGGGGGCGATAATGCGCCCCAGACACGTTGCACACGGAGACGGGGGTCGCGAGCCCGCCGCTGTCCTCCTCGGAGTCGCCGAAGTACTCAATGGACGTCCTTGGGCCCACATCCCGAACGTCCAGCGACCTCGAAGGGGACAGATGTATCCTATATTCTTATTGGATTTGTATTTTGGTTGCTCAACTATCACTTGGCGAAAATGTCTGCCTCAGTCACCTGACGAGAGATGAGCTCATAGCCAGTGAACGATCGTTCAGTTAAGCAACGTCAGGCAAGGTCAGCCCATAGATGGGTGACCGTTTAATGGCATTTGATTGAACTGAGCGTGTCCGTGCTTCGGAGGGCACTAATAAAGTCGGTCCCGGTTGATGTCATTTAGACAGCAGTCTTTAAACCAAGTCAGAGGCTTAACAGCAGCTTGAAAGTAACTCTTGACAACAGGTTGGCCACACGACAAAAAACACCGGTCAATTTTTTTTTATTTTTTATTATTTGGTTGGTAATGATAGACGCTGTTGGCCGCAGATGGCCATTACAGCTTCACCGGACAATAGGAGGCGAGCGCTTGAAGAGCTCTAGCCTTTAGCCGGCAGAAGTAGCGACGAGCTCAAGGGCACCTCAGGGAGGCACGGCATGCAAGCTTTGTATAATGTCAACTTATTTCTAAGCGACATTTTACTCCGCTTGCAGAGAAGGGGATACAGGCGACCTAATACGAAAGCCGCTCGATTGCGGACAGACCTAATGTGCGGGCCGAAAGTCATGGCGGAGTCCAAGGTGACTCCGAGGTACTTAACCTTCCTAGTCCAGGGGATAGGGCGATTGAATAGGGATATTGGGGCCAGTCGTCTGTTGGGCCGAAGGCTCCGCGCGGAGAACATATTGGCGGGACCCCGGGAGAAGATCACCGCGGCACTCTTCTCCGGGTTCACCTCTATGCGCCACGTACGGAACCATTGACCCAGGGCGTCGACTGTGGCTTGAAGAGCACGCGTCAAATAGGACATGTTCCTATGGGAATAATAGAGAGCGGTGTCATCCGCGTAAAGGGCGAGTTGGACTCTGCTCGAACGAGGAATGTCGTTCGTGAACAGGCTGAACAAGAGGGGAGAGAGCACGGAGCCCTGAGGGACTCCGGCCTGTATAGGATGGGGCGAAGAAAACGTACCTTCGACCCGGTATCGAAAGGTACGATTCGAGAGAAAGTCTCGTATGATGAGTACGAGCCCATCGGGGACTCCTAACTGGAAGAGCTTGTATATCAAGCCGTTGTGCCAGACCTTGTCGAAGGCCTTGGCAACATCGAAAAATAGGGCGCCTGTGTAGACGGGCTTGGGCTGGTTGAGCCCGGTCAGGATGTGCTCCGTGAGGCGGTGCACCTGGTGGACGCAAGAGTGTCTGGTTCGAAAGCCAAACTGCTCGTCGATGAGGATATTATTGGAAGTGACAAACTCTTTGAGTCTCGCCAGCAGCAAGCGCTCATAGAGTTTGCCGAAAGACTTGAGAAGACTGATAGGCCGGTAGCTCGCAGGGCTGCTGCGAGGCTTACCCGGCTTAGGTCAAAACCGGTCAAGTGCGAGTTGAGCCTGCACATAAAGGGTTCCGTACCCTTTTTTTATTTCATAAATCATTTCTAATTAGTACTTATCAATAAAATTTGTAGTTGTCGTTATAGTGGCACTAGAAATAGAAACTGTGAAAATTTCAACTGTCTACCTATTACGGTTCATGGGATACCTACAGCCCGCTGACAGACAGACAGCGGAGGCTTAATGGTACGGGGGGCGAGCGAGCGAATAGGGTCCCGTTGGTACCTTTCGGGTAGAAAAATCCTGACTGCACCGAGTTGTAGGCCGCCTACGGTAGACGAAAACTATCGACTTATTATCAAAGTATATTATGATTTTTTCTAAAGAATATAGTTAGAACTTTCCCAATTAAAAATAATGTCCGTTATAAACTCAATTCAATTGCATAGTTTGGCCGATTTATTATTTTAATTACACTTACCTATTCAGTGTGAACCTTCCTCTACTATTGTGGTATTTTCCCGCGTTCGAACGTCCGCCATATTGTAGCCCATAGATTAAAAACCACTGTTTTTTTTATTTGCGTTGGCTGCAGTCTTTCAGCCTAAATAGGTACTTTTTTGGGCGTTTCACTATTTGAAAGGATAATAATGTCATCCTGAATAATCCTAAATCTTTGCTCCTGACAGATACGGCCGCAACTACAATCTTTTACAAGAAAAACCATCTAGGTACGCAGGAGATTTTGTGCAATATTGCTTGCACAGACATTGCACTGGCTTTGGGTGCACTCTCTTCCTTTACCCTTACATCCGATGGGACGAAAGACCGACACGGCCTGGCAGTCAGGCACAGAACCGACTTTATACATGCCCATCCGACGCATGGATCTACTTACTTTTCAAACAAACTAGTGATCGGCCTGTATTGTCCTAAACAGTGACGAACAACTAAACAAATTTATTACCTATTCCCCGTAAGATTTGAACCCACGGCCTACGGATTGTAAGGCGAGCGGTTTCCCGCTGCGATACGGAGGTTTGAAGGATAGTCTGTGGCAGTTTTAAAATATTATATCTCCGTTGTCTATAGCAAGGACTGCGTGATGCCTATGATCCCGCTGGGCCTGAAAGAGACAAAGGAGGTGGACTTCAGGGAGCCCTTCAAGGACTTCATCTTGGAGCACTACAGCGAGGACGCGGCCGCGTACGAAGACGCCATCTCCGATTTCATGGATATGAGACAGGTACGCCCTACAAGTATAATAATGCCCCCCTGGCCGATACGACCACAGCCGCCAATCTTTCACAAACTCAGTCATCTACGCGGGAGATATAGTGCACAAGCGCTTGCGTAGACACAAGTGCAATTTCTCTTCCTTTATACCTCTCATAATCCGATGGGACGGAAGACCGACACGACCGGGGAGGTCAGGTGCAGGACTGACTTTTTACTTACATGCCCTTCCGACGCATGGATCATCTTACTTTACAGACAATCAGCTGATCGACCTGCATTTCCCTAGCCAGTAAGGAACAACTACACAAAGTGGTTGGCCCCGCGGGAACCCGCGACCTCCCGGTTTGAAAAGCAAGCGGTTTCCCACTGCCCCACGGAGGCCCACCTGATGTGATGCGGATAGGAGCTGTTCTTGAATTTCGTTCTGTTTGAATCATAAGAAACCCATCAATAGGAATCTCATCTCCTCCCGTTGGGCAAGAGGCAACTAAGGAAAAACATGAAAACGGGCTGCAGCGTCTTGCTATTGGATTACCTACCGCGCGCCAAGCGGGGGGTAATCCCCCCACCCTTCTAAGGGCCTTTGTTCAGCAGTGCTGCTGTTGATTGAAAGTTTGTTCGGATACACATATAAGATTTTTACAGCGTGAAGTTTGGTGATCATTTCCTCTCATGAATCTTTCCAAAATCCGCATTATCACACTTTCATTAGATATTTATCATTTTAAGTGCGGCAGTAAGTTGTACTTTGAAGATAACGTGAGGCGCTTATAGCCAGTTGGAATCACTATCACTGTTCTGCAAACGATCAGTTGGTTAAGCAACGTCAGGCAAGGTCAGTCCATAGATGGGTGACCGTTTAGTGGCATATGAACAGTGTCTCCGTACTTAGGAGGGCATGTAAAAAGTCTATCCCGGTTCTACATCACCGGTCATCTAGACAACAGTCCTTTTTTTGCTCTTGTGGGGAGACCTTCATTAGGTCCTTGGGACCTGATGGAGTCAACCTGGTGATGGCTGCTGCTCGAGTCAACTCGGCGCGGGTGCTGCTTGGGGGGACTGGTCCGACTACTATCCTTTTGGCCTTTTAGTTTGTTGTTCTTTGTATTTTTTGATTTTTTTCTGTCTTATTTGATATTTTGAACGGCAAGACACACTGTCACTCTGATCTAATTGTAACATGACACACTGTTTAAAAAAAGTGATAAAATGACAAGCCCGCTGAGTTTCTTGCCGGATCTTCTCAGTTGAGGCCGCGTTGTGATCCGGTGGTAGCTTCTTTTAAAAAAAAAACATGACCTTTCAAAAGTGCTAGCCTATTTGAAATAAACTATTTTTGAGTTTTTATTTTTTTTGAACCGAGGTATGTGGGATTCTTACCCACTAAAACTCCCGCGGATGTCGCATGGGCACATGGTCCTGGGCTCTCCGGTATGCGCCAGGAACCCCTCAGTGCCTTATGCCTTTGAGCCCGCCACCACATTATTGCCCTCCGGGAACAGATATGATGCTCACGACTCACGAGGCAGGGGTCGCAACCCCAGTCCTCCTCGGAGTCGACGCCGTACTCGATAGACGTCTAGGGCCCGTCTAGCGACTTAGAGACAGCAGTCCTTGAGTCAAGTCAGAGGCTTGCTTGAACAACTCTGGCATAAAATTAGCCACTAACCAAATATAATGTTTCAGGCGATGCGGACTCCGGTTCGGTCCAACACCGGCGTAGCGTTGCTGTTCAAATACTACAACCAGCTGTACTACATTGAACGGCGGTTCTTCCCGCCCGACCGGTCGCTCGGAGTCTACTTCGAGTGGTTCGACTCTTTGACAGGTAATCACAATTAGTATTAACCCCGTCAGAGGAAGTATAACCGTATTTCTATACAAGATCGAAATCAGAACAGTAAAATTTACCTGATTGGCACCTACCACAAAATATTTCTTAACTACCCTATGGTCATCGATATAATATACTAGCAGTACCCGCGGCTTTGCCCGCAGCCTGTATTTTTGATGAGCTCAAGCAATGTTAACGTCATTGCCAAGCAAGCAAGTGGTACACCGTAAGACGCTCGTTTAAACCTCACCTTGGGGTGAGCCAAGGCCTTGGCTTGATTCAACTTAAGCCATTCCTTTTTTTAACGTGGAGAAATCCCAAGGGTTGCCCATACCATCACGGGAGTGACAGTGTGGGTTCAGTATGACTCCTACTGACTCAAACCCTTCGTGTCCAAATTCAGCTATGTTGATGGGCACCGGAAACGTGTCTATCTATATACAATTTCGAGTCCCACCAGCGGCTGGCCAGCTCATCATCTTCCGTGGGTGTAAGTAAAGCCCACGGACCTGCCTGTCGCTATAAAAGGCCCGCAGAATCTCATCAGGTGGCATGCCGGAATACTTTAGCACGCCATATTAGCGAGAGTGTAATATAGTGGTGCACAGGCAGCAGTTCCCCCTCGTTCCTGCTTTCTGCACATTCTCGATACGGGGGCATAAGATTAGCTTTGGTCCGCCTTTTGCCCTTCAGAGACGCGGAACGTTCGGGGTGTGGGCCCCAGGACGTCCATTGAGTACGGCGGCGACTCCGAGGCGGAAGGCGGCGGGGTTGCGTCCCTCGTCCTCCTGAGCACCGTGACAGGTTCTCGGGGGCTACAATGGGCCCCGGCGTCGGGCTGGTGCAAGGCAAGGCACTGAGGGGTTACCCTGGAGCAGATCACACCGGAGAGCCCTGGGCCCCTCTCATGTGCCGATGCGACAACAGCGGGGGTTTTAGTGGGTAAGAATCCCATATACACCGGTCGAGCCCTACAGCTCCCGCGAACCTTTTGAAAATTTACCCGCGTAAAAAAATAAAATGGTCCGCCTTCTGCGCCCGGGCCTCTTGCTATGTTCCGAATCCGCTCTGTTACATGAAGTTCGAGCTGCCTTTTTTCCTTCAAAACCTCAAACCTTTAAAGGTCCCTGAGATACTGTGGGGGATCAATCGATGAGATTTGTACAAGGTGCCCCTCAGTACCTTGCCTTTGAGCTTGCTACCGGGGAGCATATTACCCCCGGGTACCTGTCAAAGTGTTCACGGGGACGGGATTCGCAACCTCGCCGCCGTCCTCCGAGTCACCGCCGCCGTACTCGATGAACGTCTAAGGTCCACATCCCAAACATCCAGCGACTCCTAAGAGTAACTGGAGCCATTCGACCCAGTTCGACCGACATGCAGCCTTCAGTGTCTGTCCCTGCAACTTTTTGATTTGAGAACCATACGCTTACAGAAAAATTGGCATGTTCGTAGCCAGTTATTATCACTGTTCGCAAACGATCAGTTGGTTAAGAAACGTCATTCCTTAGATGGGTGACCGTTAAGGTAGCATTTGAACTGAGCATTTTCATGGTTCGGCGGGTACCTAAGTAAAAAGTCAGTCCAAGTTGTCAGCTAGACAGCAGTCGATAAGCCAGGACAGATGCCTAAGGGTAGCTTGAACTTTTAATTAAACCTTGCGCTTGACTCGTGTGTTTCATTTGAAAGGTGAATTAATAAATTGGGATGCTGACCTCTTAAAACACTACAGACTTTTGAAATTTCCTTATGTTCTTGTATACGTTAGCGAAACGTATAACTCATGCTTTTGGGCTCCTCTCTCTTTTTTCATGATCAGTGAAGTTAATAAGTAACATACCTATGTATGTAGATAAAAACCCACTCCTAACTTTCTCGACCACTTCTCTTCTTCAACTTTGACTAAGGTTAGCCATCCGAACGACGATACTTGGATTCATCATATGATGTCCACGGTAAAGAGTCTAATACTGTGCATATCATATGACTACTGCCTATGTCTATACTATAGACATTGGCAGTAGGTATATAATCTGCAACGTATTCTGTTTAGACTGAGTATAACGCAGAGGGCCTTAGACCATTTGAACTGGACACGTCATTGTCACGTTCTTGTAACAGATAGAACCCCAGTAGCGTCGACTGACACGCGTATGGCGATAATAATGCTGTGCTGCGGCACTATGGTGCTCACGTTGACAGGGAAAACTATGAACTGAAGTGCGCGGAAAGAGCCTCTTCAAATGGCAAAATATTATATTCAGTTTAACGGGCGCAACCTGGCCAACAATCTAAGATATTTTGGTGATTGACCATTCCTTTCACTAAGACATGCAATTGACCGTGGCGCTTTCGATCATAACTGAGTTAAGCTTCACACTCGCCACTGTTACCAAGGAATCGATAAGTAGGTACACAGTGTGTACTGCTTAGCAAAACAGAAGGTGCTTGTCCTTGTGAGGAGATGTTACAGGCGCAAGCTTCACTGTAGCGTTCCCAATCGATTATAACTTACAATTTCCTTACTTGGTTACTTACTTTCTTTAAAACGAGATGCAGCAGTGGGAACTCATATTTTATAATCTAACTGAGACTATTCAAAAAATGAACATTTTAATTTATTTTATTAAAAATTGAAAGCAATACCTATCGATTTAAGTTGTAGAAGTACCTCGTAATGTACCGATATGTCGTAATAGTACTATGAAAAGTAAAATAAAAAGGAAAAAAAAGAAGAGTTCATCCGGGATCGAACCCGGAAACACAAAAATGTCGGAAGACCGTTCAACCGCTACGCTGTATCAGCCGTTAGGATACATTTCGAAATTCCCTTCCTTATGTAGCATTATAGATAGTTACTGCTTAGCTCCTTATGTTAATATAACGTAATGATTTTAATTTTGGAGTTTAAATCCACAATTATTCTGTTATATTGTAACATTACTCTAGTTTTTTTACAATTTCGCGGAAAAATTACGATGAAGAAGTGCTTATTACAATATTGCTCATTCCCTGTAACAAATAGCTTGATATTACTTATATTTAAGTCTGATCAGGTCTATAGTAAACATGTCCGTTAAATATCAACTAAATCTGTTGAACAGTATGTGCACAAATCTTCAACACAAAGTAATTTCACGGCAAATTTTAGTAGAAAAAGTACATATTTCGACACTGCTCATTCCCCGTAACAAATAGCGAGATAATTTATATCCTATAATTTTTCTAGGTTATCAATAAATATTTTTGCCAAATAGCAACTAAATCTGTTCAGCGGTTTTGACGTCAAGTCTACACAAAGCCACAGACATACAGACAGACAAAAATTCTAAAAATCATATATTCGGAATCAGTATCGTTCCTAGAACACGTAGCAATAAAAATTTTCAAAAAATATTCAATGTACAGTTTTTACTTTTCTACGATTTTATTATATGTATAGATAAACTAGTTTTGGTGTCACGGTTCAAAAAGTGGTAGCGATAAATAGCGCCCTTGTGTCGCTATTTCTTTACAAGCCACATCCTGAGAAATTTATTTTTGGCGATAGGAGTGTCGCTACTGTCTATATGAAACTGTCAAACTACAAGTCATTATCATTATAAAATCGTTAGTTCACGTTTCCGCCACCAGCACAGATAAGTTTGCAACCTCCGCGACCACATTTTAGTTGTCATTTTTAACCGACTTCAAAAAAGGAGGTTCTGTATGTATGTAATATTAATAAAAATGCGTAATATTCATATATGTTAGTCTATGTGGGCTTCTAAACGAATTTACCAAATTTCACGAGTGTATGTATGTATGTATGTAGGTTTGTCCACGGATTTCTCAGAAACTACAAGTCCGATTTCGAAAATTCTTTTTGCAATAGTTAGAGTATCTTTCAACTTAGGGTAGAGTACAAATTTCATCAAAATCGGTCCAGTAGTTTAAGAGATATAAACTTTTTATGTTTTCAGTAAGTTACTGTAATGTAGACGTTCGAGTTGCGCGATAGTGCTGATACCTATCTTGGTAAAATAAGTCACTAAAAAGTGTTAAATAAACTATTTAAAAAAAAAACCGACTTCAAAGTAAATTATCTAAAAAGCATAAAATAACGAAAATATTATTGAAGTTGGTGCAGAATATACACAGCAGGTACGCTAACACCAACTTCAATAATATTTTCGTTATTTTATGCTTTTTAGATAATTTACTTTGAAGTCGGTTTTTATTTTTTTTAAAATAGTTTATGTTCGTGAATGTTTATCTAATTTATATATTACTAGCTGACCCGTGCAGCTCCGCCCGCACTTTTATAACAATTTGCTCCCCTTTTCTCCCTCCTCCCTTGATTTATTTCTCTCTCCATCTCTCTCTTATAAGAAAAATCTAATTCTTTGCTCTCTCTCTCTCTCCTCTCTCTTCCGCCCTCTCTCTTCGGCCAACGTCACACTCCCCCTTCCTCTCCCCTTTGTCCCCTCTCTGAACCCCCTCCCCCTTTCTCTTCTCCCACCTTGCTCCCCCTCACTCCCTTGCTACATCTTAATCTCCCTATCCATCATCCCCTCCTCGAATCCTCTCTCCTCTCTTGCACACTCCTCTCGTTCTATATATCCTTGTCAATCATGGTATGGATTCTAATCCACGTAAACCCGCATCGCATCGCCAGATTCCACTGGAGGGCCCAGGAGGGAGGACCTGGGCCCTCCAGTAGAATCTGCACCAAATACCCCTCAGTTCGCATTATAGCCCCCTTAAACCTGGCACCATGATCACGGGGCGGGGCTCGCTACCCCGTCACCGTGCTCCTCGGAGTCGCCGCCGTCACCCATCTATGTAATGACCTTGCCTAACGTTGCTTAACCTAGCAGCATGAAATATACTTTACGAACTATTCTCAGACCTACCCGAAATGCACACAAAATTTCATACAAATCGGTTCACCCATCTATGTCATTACATAGGTCATTACCTTGCCTTATGCGTGCTTAACCTTGACCTAGCGGTATGAACAACTTTCACAGCAATTTTTTCATGAGTGCAAGATATGTTATATCCCTACTAACGCACGATAAAAGTTGTCTCACTTGTAGTTAGCTATACCTAGCTATACATTTTCCTATCTATAGTCTGACAAGGACAGATACATAACGAGAAAAGTAAGAGAAAACGAGATGGCTATATTTTGTGCGTTCCGTTGTCAGCGTTGGTTAAACGCTTGTCAGTGTCATCTTGTCAACTGACACATTCAATTTTACAATTATTTCTTACAATATTATTATGAAAATTGAAATACAAATTGAAAATCAAATTATTTTTTCAAAGTTACATGTGCTATATTATTCCTGACTGTTTATTTACTTTTGCCTGGTAATTTGTGCACATTATAAATACGCAGGACGGCATTTTCAATTTTTAATGATAGACGTCACGATGTCGCATTAACTACGCGGGACGGCGTGCGACTAATTGCTACAAAACCCAGTTGGGGGATACTCGCTGGACGTCTGGCGAGCGCTAATGGCATATCTATTGTTTAAAATATCATTGCATGAGTGTAAATATTAGTGAAGTTTACGTTATATTGAAGATGGGACAAATTCATGCTAACAACAATTTATTTATATTTAATTATATCTCATAAAAAGTTAATGATAAAAAATGTTTACTGTGGGTTATCCCTAAGAGATAAACATAACCATAGCAGACTTTTTTTAGACCTTGTTAAAGTGTACAATACTGTAGTACATTATTTTGATCTATCTCGTAGGGTTCAGCCAGCGTTTGCAGTGTAAGCACAAAAAAATGTGCTTATTTACGACATCACATTAGAAACCTCTAAAATTATCAGTGTTTCTCTATTATATTATGCATGTATTATACATAAAAACCTTCCTCTTGAAACACTCTATCTATTAAAAAAAACCGCATCAAAATCCGTTGCGTAGTTTTAAAGATCTAAGCATACATAGGGACAGACAGACAGCGGGAGCGACTTTGTTTTATAATATGTATAGATATATTATATCGATGCGCCTATGGTAGACTGGCGTATTTTGACATTACCGCTTTATTCGATTGGGGCGTCAAATTATAGGAATGACAGACACATATTAACTAATTGACACCTACCACAAATTATTTCTTGACTACCCAAAGGTTAGACTGTTAGAAAATGCCTAAGGCATTAAGTCCGCCTTGTACTTTATGTGCATGAAGGTAAATAAATAAAAGTATGAACACAGGTGTGATGGCTGACTGGTGAAGAGCCTAAGACAATTCATCTCATCAGCAGCCGGAAGACGCCCACCGCTGAACAAAGGCCTCCCCCTTAAAAGGGAGGGGTTGCCCTAATCCCCATGCTTGGCAGACGTCTTGAGTCAGTCGGTAATCCAGTAGAAAGACGCTGCTGCCCGTCTTCTAGTTTTCCCTTAGTCGCCTCTAAAGATTAACGGGAAGAGATGGGAGGGTGCTATTCTTACCCGGCTGCCCCACGGGTTAATTGCCAGACGATTGATAGTGTTCAAAGATGTCACATTCAACCATAAAATTGGATTCAAAATTATTCCCTGACGTTTCATAAAAAAAATATTTCTTAATGTTAGCAATCACCATAAATATGTTGGGCAATCACTTAAGGATACTCTAAAATCCATAAAAGTAATATAATTTCAATGTGTTTGTGGAAGTAAAAAAAAATTTGCGTGCGTGGAGTCCCTCCGCGCGGAAGAAGTGAAACATCACTCTCGCTCTGTACTGTACGACACCGTACGATACCGTACCACACCGTACCACACCGAACCACACCGAACGACACTGAACGACGGAATGACTGCGTCACGTGAGCGCTATCATATGGCTCATGGCTCCATGGTAGCGTTTAACGTTTAACGCGTTAAGCGTAAGAATTTTTGGAAGGCGCATAAGAAGTTTCACTTCAAAAATATTTTGTTGTTACTCCAGGGGTCCCGTCGTGCCAGCGAACGGTGGCTTTCGAGAAAGCTTGTGTCTTGTTCAACATTGCTGGCATCTACACGCAAATCGGCGCTAAACAGGTAATTAATCTCAATGCATAGATAGAGTGCACTACTCCCCCATAGATGGCGTTATATACAATATAACATAGTTCAAAAACTGCATGTAAAACATTTTTTTCAGGTTAGATTTATGTTGGAGCGAATTCTGGTAGGGACGGACTTTAAAAAAAATGTTACCTTATATATAATTTTTTTAAACTACTAAGGTACAGCCAACCCGCACTTGGCCAGCGTGGTGGACTATTGCCTAAGCCCCTTCATCTTGAAGGGAGGCCCGTGCCCAGCAGTGGGACATAAACAAGGGCTGGTATTATTATTAATTATTAAGGTGCAGCCGTAAGCAGTCACCGCAGCCTATAGACGCTAGCAACACCAGAAGAATCACTAGCGCGATGCCGAACCTTAAGACGATGCTGTCTTGGGTTTTCGTAATATCACCAGCTACAGTGCCCTTCACACCGGAACACAGCAATGTTTACACACTGCTGCTAGAACGGTAGTCTATCTAACACTGCGGTGGTATCTACCTGAATGGTTCCTTGCACAAGGAACCTACCATCTAGTAAAATTTCTCCGATTTTAAAACCTCCATCATCTTTACCCCGTTTTTATTTACAAGATCAAAATCGTAGCAATAAATGTTTGAATACCAGACTGATGGCTGCCCGTGGCCAGCCAAAGACTATTGGCAGGGTTGGATATGACATTTTGAATCCTGAAAAAAATAACAGGGTAACACTATCGGTTTGTCCTTTTTCGATGTAGTCCACTTGGTGTCACTTTAGTTTAAGCTATTAGGTTAAATTTACTAGACACTACTAGGACTAGGTCCCTTCTGCTAGGACCATCTGGGCAGCAATGTGGTGAGAATGGTACCATCACCTAGAAAATGACAATGATGTTCTTTATAACTTTGTGTGTTTAACTTCTCTAGCGCGATTCAGAAACATTCAGCGCCATCTCTCGCGTACTCGCCACAACTATATTATTATCGGCAGGACCGCAACACGTGCTCGGGGCTGGACGGCGGCGTGGAGGCGTGGCTGCGCGCGGCGGGCGCGCTGCGCTACGTGCTGGACAACTTCACCAACGCGCCCTCCGTGGACCTGGCCGCCGACACGCTGCTCGTGCTCGCCGCGCTCATGACCGTAATTATACTTAATAATACTTTTATTGATCACTTACAACTAACGCCATCTATCAGTGATAGATGGAGTGCACTACTCCCTATAGATGGCGTTATATGCAATATCACATAGTTCAAAATGTAAAACATTTTACCCACTGACCTTGAACGCTCAGTCTTGGGGCCAAGCTGAAGTATACCTACAGCTGCTGGCTTTATAGTAAAAAATGACAACTTGTAATGTTGTACGGATTTGAAGTGCTCCTTGAGCGTTCAAAGTAGGTACTAAATTCCCATTAAAATCATTAGTTTCGTGGACACTCACTACAGCTATTATTGTCAAAATGGCGAAAATAGGTATATTATTATTATCACGACGACCGGAGATAAATACATCTACGAAGCGGTACGGTTTAGTGCTACAGCACCCTTTTTTATGGGTAGAGCGTATTATTAAATCTGTTTTGGATAGGATCTTAAGGTATAATTAACCATATACCTAACTAATGCCCTCTATGATTGCTCGCCCTCGCTGAATGACAATTTGTTATTAAAAATTCACTACTCAATAACAGATGGCGTTGAAAGCCTGAGGTTTTTTCAAAATTTTTTTAATCTAAAACGATCAATACATTTAACCGAAATGCAAACTCATGTTACACATGAGTATCTTAAGAATTGCATTATTTGAATGTTGTTGATGTATATTCTTAAGATCGTGTGTAATAAATAACTCATGAGCCTCATAATAACCAATGTTTCCGGTGACGTCCGGCAGTGTATTGCCGCTGTCTATAGGCAGCCGGTAGTCAATTGCTGGACATAGGCCTCTCCAATTGCACGTCTCTGACCTCGAACCGACCCATCGGGTAGCGGCCAAGGTTTCGCATCGCTAGATCAACAGGCCCGTAGGCAGTGTCTGAGACGGTAGTATTTATGTGGTGTGACATTGTGTGTGTACGTGCAGGCGCAGGCCCGCGAGTGCCTATTCGAGAAGCTGCAGCTTCAAGCGGGCGGCCTACGCGCGCCGCCCGCGCTCTGCCTCGACCTGGCGCAGGACTCCGCGCACCTCGCGCACGCCTACACGCAGCTCTACGACAAGGTAACGCTCCCCTAGTCAAGGTCATCACACGCCGCCCGCGCTCTGCCTCGACCTGGCGCAGGACTCCGCGCACCTCGCGCACGCCTACACGCAGCTCTACGACAAGGTAACGCTCCCCTAGTCAAGGTCATCACACGCCGCCCGCGCTCTGCCTCGACCTGGCGCAGGACTCCGCGCACCTCGCGCACGCCTACACGCAGCTCTACGACAAGGTAACGCTCCCCTAGTCAAGGTCATCACACGCCGCCCGCGCTCTGCCTCGACCTGGCGCAGGACTCCGCGCACCTCGCGCACGCCTACACGCAGCTCTACGACAAGGTAACGCTCCCCTAGTCAAGGTCATCACACGCCGCCCGCGCTCTGCCTCGACCTGGCGCAGGACTCCGCGCACCTCGCGCACGCCTACACGCAGCTCTACGACAAGGTAACGCTCCCCTAGTCAAGGTCATCACACGCCGCCCGCGCTCTGCCTCGACCTGGCGCAGGACTCCGCGCACCTCGCGCACGCCTACACGCAGCTCTACGACAAGGTAACGCTCCCCTAGTCAAGGTCGATCACAGAAGCCAGTCGGACAGATGGGATTTCTTTTTTCCTAAATGTCCGATGATCGAACTACTAGTCGGGCCGCTTGGTATTCTAATTAAGTCATTTTTTTAATCTGATTATTTAGAATTTCGCAGCTGCTTTGGTTCCATTATTGAGTACAAGATAATCGAAATAAAACTACTTTTACGGATTATATCGCGGTTCATTTTTGATTTTACTGTCCCGAAAAAGTAGTTTCATAGCTAGTGGTTAGCAGTTTTAGTAGTAAGTAGTAGTTTTAAAAGTAGTCTTATTTCAATGTGTAAATAAAAGACAATTGTTCAGGACGACGTTTACGAAAGGACAAAATAGTGTTTGTGTTACAGTGTGTTGTGTTTTATAGTTATATGTAGTTAAGTTTTATAACTCTGCGATAGTTAAGAGCCTAGATTTAATTTCCTAATAAATTATAATATAGTTTTGTGTATAAGCTCACTATCCCGAGGAGGGGTGAGCTGAATCACTTATAGATAGCCTAGCCTAGGTCTCATAGTACTTGCTATTTGTAATTAGCGTAGGGTAATAATATGATAGAAGTACCCACATGCCCTAGATGTGCTAAGCGCATATATGAACGGCAAGTAGCTATTTGCAGTTAGGTCCCAAATCTAGGAACCAACTCAGGACCTAGATCTGGGTCCGCCTTGGTGGGTCTAAGTGCCTAAACAGCACTGCTGTACATATTTCCATAGTTACAGGCAAATGTTCTATCGCATATCATGTTTTCTAGGGTTTTTGCTATGACCTAGGCACTAGTCATAGGTGGTGGTCTAGATCATAGGTATACATATAGTACACATCGCAGGCTACCTATCGGTACTATTTGTGGGCATGTGGATACTACGGGCAAGGCGCAGGCGAAGCGACAAGCGGCCAAAGCATAGTCGTCGCGCCCCTACTTACAGTATTTATCGGCCTGTAGTTCCCTAACAGAAATAGATAGATAAACCCTATGTACACCGTTAGAAAGCTGCTTACACGCACTTTCTAACGGTATAGGTATCATGTATGTGTCTAGAATAGCCTAAGTAGAATAAGCGAAAATGTACAGTTTTCATAATAAAAATAAAACTCTAGTGGCTGCCTCGGTGGGGCTCTCGTTACGGTAAAGTTCCCTGCAAGGATAGTAAATGCGCATTCGGCGCCACTGTCGGTGAACAAGCAACGGTCGACGCGGGAACTAAAAGCAAGATATAAATAAAAGAAAAGAATATTCAGTACGAAGAGCGCCACCGTCGGAGCCACTATCAAGCTTGCTATCGAATTGGGACTTCTTATTTCACGGACACCTTGTAACCTACATTGTAACCAACAGCGTCAACACTCTTCGGCGGGTTCATACCGTACCAGCGATAGCTACAGACACACAGGACGTCAGTGGCTCGTTCACTCGGGTCCGCCCGTCCTGCACAACAATATTATACAAAATAATCGATATCTCTGATCACCTTTAGAATATAAAGTATCAATTGGCTTCGAGCGTCGATATAATCCGATTTTCAACGATTTTCGTCCAATTATCACGGATTGGAATAATTCGAACCTTAGCAAAATATTTACTGGGATTTGACTAGCAATGAACAAATAAAAAATCTTTATCTTTCATTAATACCAGATGCAATCAGAGGGTGTGTTCAACTACG
Source organism: Furcula furcula (assembly GCA_911728495.1). Taxonomy (NCBI): domain Eukaryota; kingdom Metazoa; phylum Arthropoda; class Insecta; order Lepidoptera; family Notodontidae; genus Furcula; species Furcula furcula. Next base: position 2,164,331 of record OU452264.1, on the reverse strand, counting down.
TGCCATATTCGTGGGTCTCGTTAGTCCACGTCAAGACTGAATTTTATAAAGGTAAGCCAATTTACAATTTTAATATGTGTAATCTGTCAGAAAATCTATTCATTTGGTGCAAGTTTTGCTATAAGAAACGCTGTATTTACTATCCAAATTGTGAGCTATTTTTTTTATAAGTACGATTATTATCTTTTTTTAACATTTGATTATTTTAAACACCTGCTAAAAATTTGGTTCTTGTATTAAGATTCATATTTCTGTTTGTAAGAACATAAGTAAGTCATCTATGGATTACTTCATTTTATGTTATTTAATCAGCTCTTGCGCACCAATACTGCGCAACGGGTCTATTGAACATGCCAGCATCTTCCATCGACAGAGAACGACTGGCTGCGTTATACGCACCGGACTCCAGCAGGAATATAGAAAATGGTAAGTTAAAATCTTAACTATCGCTCTTAAAGTCGGGTCTAGGCATTAGTTACCTCAATCTTTAGTAGAGATTTTGTATTAATATCTACTCATAAGTGACGAGATAACACTCTCTTGAGGCTGAAGTATATAAAACGCAAAGTTGCAAGTATCGATACCGTATAAATATCGCTAACTACGTTTCATGAAGTCATCAATATGTCGGTATTGAAGACATAATTACATTTCTTCTTGTCTCTTTTGCCTCTTTCAAAGTTGATTTCAACGTGACAATATTTATATTTTTATAGTATAAAATAAAGTCGCTTTCTGCGCCTGTCTCTATAATAACATTTCTTTATTAACCAATAAATTTTAACAATAAGAGTACATTAGCACGAATGATTAAACATTAAGTTTTCATATCTAGTACTTAGCATCTGTTGCTGTACTATAATAGATCCAACCGTTTATTTCCTTTTTACTCACTTAGTTTCACGTAGTCACAAAGTTCACTTAAAGTGAAGTTCACTTTAAGTGAACTTTTGCGTAAAATGACGCAGTTACGTTCTATTGGTGCTGTCAAAAAGAAAATAAACGGTTGGACGCTCTATAAGCTTTTTAAAGCTTGTATTACGGCTTACACCGCCAAAACCCGGCGACACTCCAACAATCAGGTGATTAGGTACTTCTAACTAATAAACAAAAAAGAAAAAATAACTTTAAAAGTACTAAATAGTAAGTAACAAACATTAATAAAATTCTATCTATCCGCTAACTCCTCCTAAACTGTACAGCAGATATAAAGTAATACGGAACTCATTTACTTCAACTGTCGTCCTAAGCGACGGCTTTTGTAACTAAATTGTATTACAATTATGTTTTAATTACGGTTTTTATGGAACTCTACACGTATTCTAGGTTCGTCAACAATAAAAGACCAAGAGTTGGACTACACAGCGTTGGGGCGGGCGCATCTAGCGGAAGCACTCGCACTATACGAGGAGGCCCTACGGCTGCAAAGGATGTGTCGGTAAGGAAACTTAAATTAACCTAAAATTGTCTTGAAACTCTAAGTTTATAAAGAACTACACACACTATTTTTCGCATTGAATTTTCCATCTGCTAATTTAGTCGAAAACAATGCCATCTAGAATCGCTCACTTGAAACTATTCAAAAATTCAATTCTACTATTCCATAACAGATGGTGCTACTAATTTGACCACCACGCTCTTTAATGGACAGATGTAGCTACTTACGTCTTTTTTTGGCAACCTTGACTAAAATATTTTTTATTCGCCTGATGGTAAGCTAAACAGAAAGATGTCGCTACTTACATCTTTTTTGTTAACTTTGACAATGAGTTTGACATTCGCCTGATGGTAAGCGACATGACTGCCAATGAGCAGCTCTGCACTGTACAGTAATTATCACTAACATTAGTTATTTAGTCTATTGTGCATGGTAATTTCACCAGTAGTAGAGCCGTTCACATCAGAATACAGCAATGTTACATTATCTAACACTGCGGTGCGCTGTCACTTGTATAGGGGATTGAATAATTGCTGATTACACCACTATCTACAGTAAAGGAAACATGATTTTTTTGTCCGGGAGGAAACCTTTAATCGGTACTCGTCTCCGTAGCCCCTACGGAGACGAGTAGGAGGTCGGTTTTTATACGATTTTAACCCACTCAAACCTCCCCGGTGGCCTTCAGCGACCGGATCTTACCTAAGTCTCTCCCAGTGGGAGCAAATGCACGATCTCCGGAACCCTCTCGTTATTGACCTAGATATATTGTTAATTCGGCAGCGAGCTGCGTGACAAAGAGGCGGTATCGTTAGTAGTACGCGCCCAGTTAGAGTGCGCGTCACGAGAACGCGTCAAGCCGGACAACGACGCGCCAGACTTTACAGACCTACTCGACGCGCCGAGTATACAACGTGAGTTACTGCGTTTTATCTACATCACTACAGCTCAGGCGCAAAAACAGGGGATTTTGCCATCAAACTTCTCCCGCTCTCTTATAGGTAACTCCCTCAGTCCTCCTTCAAAACGTAACTCGTCCCTCAACCCTCCATCACACGGATCCAGTAGACTAATGGTATTATTTGAACGTGTCCTAATTTGACCCTCCAAAAACCCTTCCCATACACCATAGACATTTCCCTCAATACTCGCTAGGTAAAATTCTGGGTTCACTTGCCTGCTGCGACTTGCTGTGTCAGACCGAGAGTACCAGTACAGCTTGTCTCCTTAAGATTCACAGTTGATTTCATATATGCACGCCTATTTCAAAATTCTAGTGAACTTAAGTGGGAATTAAATTGCCAAACTTCTTTATTTTAAAAATCTGTGGAGGTCTTTACTTTTGTCTCAGACACAGTCTTAAATAATTACTCATCTAAAACTATTACAGCGTCAACGAAATTCCAACTAGCCCTAACACAGCCGGACTTCTCTCAGCACCGGGTCGATGACCTATTCAAATCTCTCGGACCGATAGCAGTGTTCTCAGCCAAGAGGCACTGGAGCGCCCCTAGACTAGTCCAACTGCAGAAACATAGGGACGGAGCCAGACAGTCAGACCGAAACCATAAACCCAGACCAGAAGACCTGGAAGACAGATTGATTAAACATAGAAGCGAAAAACGCGACAGATCCGAAGACAACAGCACTTACTACAACCAAATCATAAAAAGTGATGAAAAATACAACGAATATGAGAAGAAAAAACTACACCTAGTGACGAAACAAAATGGCGTTTATATTAACAGCTATAATAATAACTACGATTATCATCCCAAAGTGTTGGATTATGACGAGTATAAGAATGGAGTTAAGGAGGTGGGGAAGGCGAGGAACGGGAGGCGGAAAGAGCCTCTGAGGAGGGCAGCGAGTGAGTACAACATGGCTAATGTGAAGATCGACGAGGAAGGTTTCGGGTTTTCTGTGAGGGGTGACGCTCCTGTAGTCATCGCGGCGGTTGAACCTAATTCATTAGCTGATGTAAGTATACCTTTTTTTAACACGCTTTTATTAGCTTGACCTGTATGTATGTATGTATGTATGTAACTATGTATGTATGATGGTAACGGAATCTTGCGATGCAATTTTGACCCACTTCTACACGTCCAAAACATTTGAAATTTTGCACATGTATCAAGGACCGGTGACAATACAATGATATGGTATCATCGAGCTGAACTGATGCTGGGGCTCGAAGGTGGATAAGAGAACCCTTGGATGGCTACTAGTAAACTAATCGAGTTTGGGTTAATTTGATTTGTTTTAAAGAGTTCTTCTCACTTTGACTATTAATGAGGATCTGATGGTGGAACAGGAGAAGGTGGGTGACGGAACCCTGGATTGGCTACTAGTAAACACATCGAGTTTGGGCTCATTTGATTTGTTTTAAAGAGTTCTTTTCACTTTGATCATAAATGAGGACCTGATGATGGAACAGGAAGGTGGGTAACGGAACCTTGGAATGGCTACTAGTAAACACATCGAGTTTTGGTTCATTTGATTTGTTTTAAAGAGTTCTTTTCACTTTTACCATTTATGAGGACCTGATGATGGAACAGGAAAGTGGTTAATGGAACCCTGGAATGGCTACTAGTAAACACATCGAGTTTTGTTTCATTTGATTTGTTTTAAAGAGTTCTTTTCACTTTCACCATTTATGAGGACCTGATGATGGAACAGGAAGGTGTGTGACGGAACCCTGAATTGGCTACTAGTAAACACATCGAGTGTGGGCTCATTTGATTCGTTTTAAAGAGTTCTTTTCACTTTGACCATTAATGAGGACCTGATGATGGAACTGGAAGGTGGTTAATGGAACCTTGGAATTGCTACTAGTAAATACATCGAGTTTGGGCTCATTTCATTCGTATTAAAAAGTTCTTTTCAGTTTGACCATTACTGAGGACCTGATGATGGAACTGGAAGGTGGGTGACGGAACCCTTGAATGGCTACTAGTAAACACATCCAGTGTGGGTTCATTTGATTTGTTTTAAAGAGTTCTTTTCACATTAATCATTAATCAGGACCTGATGATGGAATAGGAAGGTGGGTGACGGAACCCTGGATTGGATACTAGTAAAGATATCAAGTGTTGGCTCATTTAATTTGTATTAAAGAATTCTATTCACTTTGCCCAATAATCAGAACCTGATGATGGAACAGGAAGGTGGGTGACGGAACCCTGGAACGGCTACTAGTAAACTCGTTAAGTTTGGGCTCATTTGATTCGTATTAAAAAGTTCTATTTACTTTGCCCAATAATCAGGGTTGATGATGGAAATGAAAGGTGGTTGACGGAACCCTGGACTAGTACCTAGACTGGTAAACCCATCGAGCTTGGTCTCATTTGATTTGTATAAAGGAGTTATATTCACTTTGCCTAATAACGTGGTCCTGTTGATGGACCCGGAAGGTTGGTAACGGAACCCTTGAATACTACTTGTGAAGCTATTGACTTTTAGCGTACTTTCGACTGTTTAAAGGGTAAATACGTAGTGCTTTCTTAAACTCAATCAGATACCTACGCGTAATATCTAGTTTAGTAAAAATATGTTTTTCCACAACCTGCCTACGATTCAAGCTACGAACAAATCAATACTTAGGCTAATTTTATCCGTAGTTTAGGCGAATATATTATCTAAGACTAAAAAGTATAAAATAAATTACTAGTTTAAAAAACTAAAAATACACGCTTTTATAAGGACTACTGCACTAAAAAACAATAACTAAATTATCGAAACCGTTCTTTCTTTCTTTCTACCCCGTGCTTGTAATTTATGGATTATATTTATGTGTAAAAGCGTGGGGCGCCTTTTCTGAATAACAGCTTAACATTTCTGTCAAATTTCAAGAACGCTAAGTATTTGTATTCACATGACAATCATTTGTAATCATTTACAGAGAAAAGGCGCCCCACGCCTTTACACATAAATATAATCCATAAATTACAAGCACGGGGTAGAAAGAAAGAAAGAACGGTTTCGATAATTTATTTATTGTTTTTTAGTGCAGTAGTCCTTATAAAAGCGTGTATTTTTAGTTTTATAAACTAGTAATTTATTTATATATAACTAGCAGCGCCTGCGGCTTCGACCGCTTGTCCAGTCAATTCAAACCACAGTGCAGCCTTGGCTTAATCCAATGTGGATTAAGCCAAGGTTACGTTTCATTCCTAAACATAATGTCCAGCTAACTCTGACCCCTCATTTGTATGCGGCTGCCTACAATAGAAGGCTCAAGCAGTATCTCGTGATCTACTTGACCGATTTTGATAAAACATTCTTATCTTCTAAATTGGGATAGTACCTACTCTACTATATAAATTGCATTGATAAGCTTTCAGCCGTTTTCCCGTAATGAGGTAACAAACGGGAAGACAGACAGACAGAAATAAAAAAAAATTGTCAATTTGTGTTCTGTTGCTTATTCCTAGCCTCCCATGGCCTATTTTGGTAAAAAAAAAAAAACAATGTACAGACGTTTCGACCTCTACTGTTTTATTATAGTATAGATAGAGCCGAGCGAGTAAGTCGCCTGATGGAAAGCGTCACGGCTCACCCATAGTTACATTCAGTCATCACTTAAGCGAGGACATAAAAAGTTTCCTAGCAGTGCCTTTTATACCGAAACAGTAAGTAGTGTGCGAACACTGTTTTGTCATAAATAGTCGGATCTTGTACAAACGTATGATAATTAGCGGCCGTATTCATTAATCTCAATCCAAAGCCGAATCCAGATCCAGTTTAAATTATGTCATCTTAAGCCTCCATCGATTATCCATAATTCTGTTAGCAACCAGTTACATTTAGTAAAAGCCAAGTTTAAGTTAAATTTTCTGCAAAGTGGAATATTAAACAATTTTCTCTACTTCTATTTCTAATGACAGATAAATTGATTTAATAAGACCAACTAAGTGCACCAATCACTGAGTCAGCAGATGTCCTCTGCTGAACAAAGATTACCCCTTTTGGCGTCTTGGGGATCGCAATATAAGTGGTAGGTAATCCAATAGAAAGACGCTAAATCATAATATAATATGATTAAAAATAAAAATAACTCGCTCCACAAACCGCCTAGCAGGAAGCCTGGATCATCACCTTTGACTTATAAGAAAAAGGCGCCACACAGGCCCACACCACAAGTGAACCTGTGATGCCGATGTGAGATTTATGTATTTTTAAGTAATTTCTCAAACGCTGAACGCCACTATCAAGTTCTGCCCCGGTTCGAAAAAAATGTAGATCCTGGGCTGGCTGCTGACCCATTTGAGCAGGAGCGGTTCTAATTATAATGTGTCAATAACAGATCGGCGGTATGCGGGAAGGCGACTTTATAATATCGATAGGGTCGCAGGACGTCAAGTGGAGCTCCCACGAGGACGTGGTGCGCCTCATACAACGCGCCGGACGGAGCCTCACGCTGCGGCTCGCGACGCCCATGGACTCCTCGCATAAGGTCAGCTCTTATAGGCTTTGTATACAGGGTCATTGGTAAAACCGCTGAGTTTCTTGCCGGATCTTCTCAGTTGAGGCCGCATTGTGATCCGGTGGTAGCTTTTAAAAAATTTGACCCTTTTAAAGTGCTAGGTACGTTAACCCTATTTGAAATAAATATTTTTGAATTTGAATTTAGAACACTGACAACGCTATATTAGTATAATCCGCGCCAATAAAGAAACGAATCTAAAATGGCGGCTTGTACTTGTAATGACAGTTCAGACCGTCAGCAGAACAATTTTGAAAGGAAGGAGCGCGTCGAGACAGCGTGCAAACAGATCCAGACTGTTTTGTTTTTGCATGCAGTACCGACTACAGACGGGAATAATGTGCGAGTGAGAGGAAATGATAAGCGCCGCCATTTAAGATTCGTTTCTTTATTGGCGCGGGTTATAAAATCATAAACAACAATCTTTGTTCTAATACTTTCAATATTTCACCAGAATTTAATTCCTTACATTTTCATACTAACATAAAAATATTGAAAGTGAACGCTATCAATGTTCTGAAGTTTATCCATCGCAAAAGAAGACCCAGTGTCTTTTTTGCCAGTGTCTTGTCTTAATGCAAAAGAACAACGGGGCAGTTGAACTTGACCCATGCGCCTGGGCGGGCGGGCGACCGTCGTAAAAGTTGCTTTTAGGTAAATGTAATTATGTTTTTAGAGTTCCATACCTAAAAAAACCGGTCAAGTGCGAGAATCTTATAAAAACCTCGACAACCAAACTTAGTTTTGCGGTTTTCTTTTTTTTCTATCTGAGATGTTAGATCCAAAGAATGTATGGAACCCACGGTGCGCGAGTCCGATTTGCACTTCACCGGTTTTTATTTAAACAGTCATAGAACAAAAGTTGTTGTTTATTATGTTAGTAGCCCTAAGAGGTTGTTAGTGATTTACCAACGACCATTCACAAAAATGGATCATTTACTTGCTGTAGTAGTACAAACAGAGTACCTTTAAGTTTGTTCCCTATGGTCTGGACCTCCTAGTAAATTATGACCGATGTTGTATTGTTTCAGACTTCGCCAGAGACACCTCGACAATCCAACTCCAATCAGGGTTCAGTGTCTGCGGCGTCTACAGCGTCGAGTGGGTCGACGGCCGCAACGGCGAGGTCGTCGTCGAGACGGCCGCCATCTTGGAACCCGTTCCGTCGCCACACGACTCGGGATCACAGCTCGCACCGCAGCTCTAGCACCACCAACGTTATATTTAGATAAGCGCCATCTATTATCCATATCTTTAAACTTCACGATACTTGCGGTCTTTACTTTTGGAATAGTGTTTTCTCTCTTCTCTTCTACCGACGTTTTTCAAAAAGATTATGGTTGAGGTTGCAATGGAATTCCGATGGTTACAGCAGAAAATTTTATATTAGTAAACGAATCGAATTAACTACTCCACTCAGTGTCCAATAATGATTATTATAGCTCGAATTAACTGTATAATATAATATCTATACTTAGATATCAGATAATGGCTCATTTATGGACTCTGAGTGAGACGTACATTTTTGGACTTGCTCTCGTATATGAATACTCGTAACCACGATTTGAATTTCAGTGCGCCTAACCAAATTAATCTCAAGTCTTAAATGTATGGTAAACTAACGCCATCTATTAGTAAAAACCGTAGTTTCGTTTATTTAGTCGAGCGCCATCTCTTGGTGAAACATTCGGTAGAGCCACTGGTCATAGTTAATACTTGTTATTTTGTAATTAGTTATAATTTTATGTAACTTGAGATTTTTTTGAAATAACATTTAAATTGTTTACTACGCGACAAAATTGCTTCGACTTAAAAAAAACACATATATGTCAAGTCCGATAATGAGTAATTAACTAATCCCTTTGTATAATTTTATTAAAATCTTAATTTTAGTGACGAGATAATGATTCGCTATCGGACTTTGAGTGCGGCAGTTAGATAAACATTTTGTCGCTTAGTGAATAACAGATATAAAGTATTAATAGTTACAAAAATCACAAATTAATTCGGAAGAAAAGCGTTTCGGTTTTAACGCCATCTAGTGATGGTATTGGTGAAAGTATTGGCTGAGGTATTCCACAAATTTATCAGTGGCGCTAGTGTCAGCGAAACAGGTTTCGCGAACAGTGCTTGCAGATAAGTTTGAGTCAGGGTACAGAGGCACATCCGACTATAATAATAGGGTTTCTAAATATATTGTTTGATGATGGAACCATTTAATCGGCTATGATATCCAAAGTTATTAATGTTTATTTATTTATAAGGCTTTTAGACAGTTTTAAATTTTACCTCGTATTATTAAAAACAATAGTAATTATTCTTAGAAATTGAAACTGTTCTAACTACAGATATATTCAACCCCATATCGACATGAATATCGTGAGGGAAAAAGATTGGCCATTCAGCAAATATCTTCTGGAACCAATTGTTCAGGGTATGCCAGGCGAATATATCTTGTCGAAAGGTTAAGGTATCCCGCGCATCTGCCTATCATTTGTATATAATTATATTTGAACAAAAAAGTATTAAATAAATGTTAATTGTATAAATTGTTTGGGATGGTATTTGTTTCAAAATAGACTATATGCCAATTGAAAAATTAAAAACCATTTTTTTTTGTTCAATATGTTCTATGAAAATAATGGGAAAAAGACATGGATATTTTACCAGGGTGGAGGGAGGGGGGGGGGGGATTCATTTACTGATGAATAAACAGCGGGAGCTTAGGTAATGGTGGACCTGATAGGGAATGAGGGCCAATTGTACTTAACCCCTGTCTGTGATGATCAGTAACTGTCACATCTTTATTTTGTTAAGATGTCAACAGTCTAACATATTGGTTGTCAACTTGTCATATGTGTAATTAAGTGTTACCCATATGACAAGTTACTTAGTATGGGGCCGTTATAATTATTGTCTGGCTATTCAAACTTCAAATTTTTTTTTTATTGGGCATGTCTGGTTAGATGATAAAATTTTCTGTACTTCATTAATTTATAAAAAGAAATGTCACAAATAATCGATAAGTAATCCCTGAAGATTTGGGGTTTGTCTTTTTGTGGTTCCCAAAATTTGGGGATAAGGTAATACGTTTTATGAAGGAGGAAATTGATCGGCGCGACCATGGATTGTCCCTTTTAGGAGTTACAAACGAATCTACTCCAAAACAAGCCAATCTCATAACAAACTGTCAGTTTTCTCCATACATTTCACACCAGCGCCCCTAGCGGTAACTATCAACAACTGGTAAAATGTATGGGAGAGAAAACTGACAGTTTGATCGAGTTCGTTAACTGTCAAAACTCATACTATCACAAAATGTATAGACAAGTAGTTTAAACGTTTCGTAATGATTTATTTTTTGCATTTTGGATGTGATCGATCTAAACGTATTTTTATTTTGATCGCGTCCAGAGAATGTTTGGAAATTTTAAATTGAGTTCAATTTAAAATCAATAATTGTATAGTTTAGTTTAAAAAATGTGTATAACAATGTATAAACTCACGAATTAAGATGAAATTTTAAAAAAAATGTATAATACTATTGCAGTTACTTTTGAACAATAAAGTTTATTTAAAGGCATTCTTATTTTTTTTATACCATCAAGCCTCCACCGTTCACACCGGAACACAGCAATGCTAATACACTGCTGTTCGGCGGCACAATATGACACTGCGGTGGTACCATACCATATCTACCAACTATTTAGTATCATTATTTCATAAAGGTTGTGGCGACTCGACATAACCCAATGGCGCCACATGTGGTACAGCGACGCGATGAGAAGCGAGTAGTACCATATACAACAAGACAGATGGCGCCACATGTGGTACAGCGACGCGATGAGAAGCGAGTAGTACCATATACAACAAGACAGATGGCGCCACATGTGGTACAGCGACGCGATGAGAAGCGAGTAGTACCATATACAACAAGACAGATGGCGCCACATGTGGTACAGCGACGCGATGAAAAGCGAGTAGTACCATATACAACAAGACAGATGGCGACACATGTGGTACAGCGACGCGATGAAAAGCGAGTAGTACCATATACAACAAGACAGATGGCGCCACATGTGGTACAGCGACGCGATGAAAAGCGAGTAGTACCATATACAACAAGACAGATGGCGACACATGTGGTACAGCGACGCGATGAGAAGCGAGTAGTACCATATACAACAAGACAGATGGCGCCACATGTGGTACAGCGACGTGATGAGAAGCGAGTAGTACCATATACAACAAGACAGATGGCGACACATGTGGTACAGCGACGCGATGAAAAGCGAGTAGTACCATATACAACAAGACAGATGGTGACACATGTGGTACAGCGACGCGATGAAAAGCGAGTAGTACCATATACAACAAGACAGATGGCGCCACATGTGGTACAGCGACGCGATGAGAAGCGAGTAGTACCATATAAAACAAGACAGATGGCGACACATGTGGTACAGCGACGCGATGAAAAGCGAGTAGTACCATATACAACAAGACAGATGGCGACACATGTGGTACAGCGACGCGATGAAAAGCGAGTAGTACCATATACAACAAGACAGATGGCGCCACATGTGGTACAGCGACGCGATGAGAAGCGAGTAGTACCATATACAACAAGACAGATGGCGACACATGTGGTACAGCGACGCGATGAAAAGCGAGTAGTACCATATACAACAAGACAGATGGCGACACATGTGGTACAGCGACGCGATGAAAAGCGAGTAGTACCATATACAACAAGACAGATGGCGCCACATGTGGTACAGCGACGCGATGAGAAGCGAGTAGTACCATATACAACAAGACAGATGGCGACACATGTGGTACAGCGACGCGATGAAAAGCGAGTAGTACCATATACAACAAGACAGATGGCACCACCGACTTCTGAATCGTGCAAGTGAAGTTTCTAAGTACATTCACTATATATAACAACATCCCGACAACTTCGGCCTATTCGGTCGGAGGATCCTCCCTTCAGCACGGCCGCCGTCGCATCGCTAAAGGGTCTTTGTAACGTTCTAAAGCTAATTTAAAGTGTGTTCACTCGGCCCAAGTCGGCGATTTAGCAGATAACAAAAAATGGACTGTATCTACCCAAGTATAAGGTTGCAAGTGCTTCTTTCTAGTTGTAAAGGATAGTTCCACGACATAGACAGCACTTAAATTTTCATACTTGTTTCCAATTATAGGAACGGCCATCGATATACTATACCAACTAGATTTGCTGTCACGACCCGAAAAGTGGTCACGAAAATAAGAGCTACGGAGACGGCTATCGCTCAATTGTCTGCAATTATTATTGAACCTTATTTTATAGTATGTAAGTTATCTTTTTATATGAACATATTATTGTTTTGCGTGTACGTGTATAGTTGTGTAAGTATATGTAACCGCGACCACATTTTCGATGTCATTTTGTTCGTGACAGCTAATCTAGTTGGTATAGTATATCGATGGGAACGGCAGACACATAATGAACTAATTGGCACCTACCACACAATATTTCTTCACTACCCAAAGGTGGGTGTCTTTAAGACTAGAGTGAATAGGCTCTTAATAAGCTAGTGTGTTTTGCCATCCTCGATTGCGTCGCCGCTTTCCATCAGGTGGGACTGCAGTCAAGCACTAGCTTATAAGTGTTCAAAAAAAGAAAAAAAAGGTTGACAATCAGAAAATGCCTAAGGCATTAACTCCGTCTTGTACTTTATGTGCATGAAGTTAAATAAATATTATGTGGAATAAAAAAAACCTTTTAACATTAATATAAATTCTATTGATAATAACGATTATTTACTAACTTACAAAAATCACAACAAAATCAACTGAATAAATATGTAACACACAAGAATAAGTATGTATAAACATAATTAGATTAATATTACATTTTTTATGTAAATTATAAAAACATACTGGCACTGTTTTCTCACAGCCGTCATCATAATTATTATAAAGAATAACAAGCAAAAATGAATAAAAGCACAAAAATCCTGACTGCTAACAACTAAAATGGTCTTAAAATTACATTACATGTATATCCAAAGAAACACATACCTACATAATGTGTATGTGTATTGTTAAGACCTTTCAGCCCTTTCAGACCTTTTTTCAGCGTGCGGTCTTAAAGGTCATGCTTTGTAAGCCAATTAGATTCCCAACGAACGATTTATATAAAGAAAGTGGAGTTCTCCGAGTCCGCCAACTATTCATCCTCAAAGCTTGTACTTTCTCACATAGACGTATTCTCAACTCGGAAAGTTATAAATCCTTATTAAAGAAAAGAGTGTTCAGATTAGAACTACCCAAGATTAAATCTAGGTTTGCCAGACGATTCCAATACTATGCTCATCCCTCAATCTATAATAAAGCCTTGAAATTTTGTGACATCAAGAACAGTTCCATTAATGATGCCAAAAAGAAAGTCACTATTTGGTTAAACAGTCTTGATTACGTAGACACTGAATCTCTTTTTGCACAAATGGTATAACTTAATATTTTACACATAGCACATGCACAACATAATTATTTTATAACAACATTATATCCGAATTTTATTTATCATCATTCCTTACAAGCTAACAGTAACTTTAAAAAAATATATATATATCCTGCACTTTTTAACTTATATTGGATTTCGATTAGTAGATTGTATTTTAAATAGGGACACAACTATGTTATGTTAACTCGGAATTGGTATCCCAAGATACAGGCTATGCCTAGTTTGGGAACCCCTGGAAATGCTTGTTTGTTTGTTAAGTTAAGTACTACATATTCTTGTAACTTCAAGTATAGTAATTGTAACTTTAAGTTTGTTATTAAATAAATGATTTATTTATTTATTTATTCTTTTAATACCCATTATGATATTTTTGAAACAAACAAAAAATACAAAATGACTGACTTATTCAACTTATTGAAATAATATAATGCAATACCTCCAATAATTTTAATATTTTTATTATCTATCACACTTTTATTTATTTTAATAAATTATCGTCAAAGGTTCATTCGGCTGTATAGTCCATTTTAATATCTTAACTAAATAAATCCACTCACCTACTATCATCTGCCATCGAAGTACCTCTCGAAGCCCTTCTTTGCGTCATCGTAAGCACCAAAGAACACGAACCCCCCCAGCATGAAGGCTCCAGCCCTGGGCGTGACTCCGGCGAACAGCCCCCGGATCCCGGACTGCCAGTAAATTCCGGCGAGTATCTCTGTTATCCGGAACTTCCGGACCGGGTACCCCTCGGCCAGCATGATCCGGGTCTTGGCTAAGTCTAAGGGTGTGGTGACTGCTGCTGCGAATCCGCCGGCTATTGAACCGCAGATTGCGCTCTGAATATGAAAACAAAATCAAAATACACTAGGCCGCATAGAAAGCGGGTCGGTTTTTATAAATGCGATAACTTTTAACATATTTGAGCCATCGATTAATAATGAAAACTAACTTAAAGTTTATTCGATGACAAGTGTAGGAAGAAGTAAAAGTTATTTTTTTGGTGATTAAAACCATAAATAAAAAAAATAAACATTTGTTATTTCTGTTTTTTTGGTTACCGAGTCGCTTTCTTTGCGCCAACTCCAATTACCAAGAGTTTTCAACCACCAAATCAAAATTTGTATACATAATAAGATGATTTGGTAAAAACTACTCTGTATGTAATGATATTTTTAAACTCAACTATTACATAAATAAAAAAGCCTCCACAGGCGTAGTCGTAAGCTGCTTGCTTTGCAAATCGAAAGTCCCGAAAGTCCCATCGTATTGTGAGGGTAAAGGAAGAGAGAGTGCACTAGTGTCTACGCAAGTACTTGTGCACTATAATATGTATCTCCCGCGTAGATCGCGCTAATCTTGTGAAAGATTGGCCATTCAGCCACACAGACATCAGAAATAACGACGTACCTGGAAACTGCTGATTTCTCCATCGTTCCGATCTCTGACCAGAGATTTCAGCATCTCCCATAGCGGCAGCTCTATGAAACTGAATGGCAAGTCTCGAATCACTGTGGAGAGGAAGCCACGGTAGACCCCGCGACGGATCCCCTCCTTTTTATAAGCCTGAGGAATACATTTATATATAATTTTGTCATGTAAAATCAAGCCATAATGCGGTAACAGCTCAGTGGGCGAGCGCTTGCCTTGGATACAAGGTCCGCAGGTTCGAACCCCGCCTCGCACCTCTGATTTCTTTAATGAATCATGTGCGAATCGTCTTCGTGCGATTGTTACTAGCTTTCGGTGAAGGAAAACATCATGAGGAAACCTACAGCTCTGAGAAAGCCTAACTATCTTTCGAATGACGTGTGAAGTCCACCAACCCGCACTTGGCCAGCGTGGTGGACTATGCCCGAAGCCCCCTCATCTTGAGGGGAGCCCCTGCCCAATAGTGGGACATACACAAGGGCTGGTATTATTAATCACGAGGTGGGAATATAACTCACGACCTATTCGATAGCGACCACCACTAGACCAACAAGCCTGTCACAATCTCGTTTTCGTCTCACAATTTGTTTCTAATAGGAGCAACGTTACATGTAGACTAGACTGCTTTTTATTTAATTAAAGCTAATTTTATTACCTCTAAAGATTTTTGTTTCTTTCTAACTTTAAACAAATAATAATATGACATGACGCTGAATAAAAATGATGATTACTCGAATGATGATTAATCGATAACGTAAATACTATTGAATAAATAAATTTCAAATGATTATGATACAATACTGCAAGGGACCTAGTTTGAAGCCCTGCGGTACACCAAGACGGGATATATCTACGTGATCCCAGCGATGTCTAATCACAACTAAAGTCTGCAGCTGTGGTGAGGGTTAAAATATCGATTGATTACCAATCGAGATTTTTAATTACATGCTATTACGTTTATGTATATAATCTCTGTGGAACAGTCGTAAGCTGCTCGCTTTTCAAATCGAAAGTTGCGGGTTAAGGCGAGGAGCAGATTTTGTGTTATTGTATCTTTGTGGTTAAGACAGTACAGACATTGACATGTGTGGCTCACCAGATTGTGTGAAAGGTAAGATGATCCATGCGTAGGATGGGCATGTAAAATGTCGGTTCCAGCACTTGACCTCTCAGGGTCGTGTCGGTCTTCAGGATTAAAGCTAAAGCTGTTAAAGCTTGGTCGTCGTTGCCGGATCTAGGACGAATTTATATCTAGGATATCTGGTAAAATAATGATTAGTATTAAATACCTGCAGAAGTATTGATATGCTACTCCGATTCTTAGTTCCAACGTAAGTTTGTTTCCTTTGCTTAGCTATCTCTGTAGGCACGCGGATCAAACACGCCAGCTGCAATAGAAATGGGAGGGGATATACTCAATACACAACGAGCTATGGAGAGAGCTTTTTTCGAAGTTTGAAAGAATCCGGAACGAGGAATATCGCCGAATCTTTCAGGAATTGCAAATTATAGTAGCAATGGGTAGACCACAGTACTCGAAGAACCGATAACCGATGGGGAAGAAAGGTTCTCGAGTGGTGACCACGAAGCAGAAGACACAGCATTTGCATTTGCATTGCTGAGCCCACTTCCAATCGGAACTCTGATGAATTGCGGAGAACTGGCTCATATTAAGTTGAAATAAACTAACCACTTCACCAGTACAGGCAGCAAACATGTGGACTAGAGGTGTATACTGGACGGCCACGTGTGGCTGACACAACGATTTTGTTGTTTCGTAAGACACGAAGAACAACGCCGTGGTCGGCATCGAACTTGTTGCCACTGTTAGGAGCCCTGGAAGAAGCATTATATTCACAAGTATAGCAAGCACTATAGATAGTTCTGTTTTTATTTTACAAGACCTGATGGTAAGCGACAGGCTTACCTATAGACAGCTGCACTGTAGAGGCAACAGGTATACTCTGGAGCTTGTGAATTTCATCAGCTACTCAGCTACAGTGCCCTTCCCACTACTGGGCACTATTTAAGCAGCAGTGTGTAAACATCACTGTGTTCTGGTGGAGACACTGTCACTGGTGAGAGTACCGGGCAAGAGACTTAATTACTAATTAAATTAACGAGCGGCAATGCAAACGCGAACATCCAGCTGGTTTTGTCGTAAAATTGCTTAAAAAGGGGGAAGATAATATAGTGTAAGTGGTATAGTGTTGGTTTCGTAAGTCCTCCACACCTAAACATTTCATTTCTTTTTATGGATAATGTGAACCTTATTGGAGCCTGTATATAGAAGTAATCACCTCTATAAACTCCTCGAAAGCCACCAGCTTTCTGGAAGCCCTGCGCACTCTGCAGTCGTGTCTTCAATGTGTCCAATGGATACAGGGCCACATCTACAGATACTCCAGCCACAGCCCCTGCCTTGAAAAATGTTTCATTATGATTACAAATGATACTCTTTGAGTGGTTTCACTTTATTTATGGTATCAATCAATCTGCATCTCTCAGTATATTTAATTTATTTATAATGTATATCATTTACAATTTTTAGTTAGGTACCACACCAACTGCCATTTTTAATTTTTTTTTATAATGTTTTGATTGTCTGGATAAATTACTGTTGATTACAATATTCTGGGGCAATCCAGACAGCGCCATCTAAAGTTAAACTAGGCAAAGCCTGTACTATGATAACTAGGCCACTGATACTAATATTTAGGTATAAGATTTTATAAAATATACTTATAAATATAGACCAAGAACACCCAAATGGGTGGGAATTGAACCCAAGTCTTATTGGATAGCGGCCAGGGTGTCTAACAGCTAGAGAATAAGAGAGGTAATAAATCTATTCAATTTTAAGTTATTATTTATGTATTCCATTATATTTTGTTTGGTACACAAATAAAGAGTATTTTTCTATTAATTTGCTTACTTCTACTAACCCACTCAATAGATTGCTTTATATCATATTTTAGATTTTTTTCTGAAAAGATAGGTTTATATTAGAAGCTGGCCAAAACCTCAGGACTAAGGGGGAATAAAGGAAAAGAGAGTGCACCTGTGTCTACTATGCAAGCACTTGTACTTCATAACTTCTACCACATAGATGGCTGGTCTTGTAAAATATAGGCAGTGTGGTCGTATCGGCCAGAAGGACTATTGTTATAGGCACATTAACATAACACTAAAAGGTAATGTCTATGTTTACCATTGTAGAGGTATATGGTGCAAAGAAAGCCTCCTAGGTGTAATGATATTCTGTTAGTTGGGCGCACCCTGCATGGACAATCACACACACCCCAGTGGCAGGTACAAAGGCAAGGCACTGAGGGAAAAATTGAGCAGATCCCACCGGAAAAGCCAGGTCTCTCATATGCCCATGCAACAAGCAACAGCGATTTTAGGTATTTATAGGGATAGTCTTGTCTTGATTGTCTATGGCCTACAAATTAAGGGGAGGCCCGGCACAAAACCAAGAGCTGGTATTATTATTATAGGGAGTCTTGCTGTTCACCAAACTATCAACTAAGATATGAAGTGACTCTTTTCCAGTATTCATGAGAACTTGAGATTGAGAAGAACAACCACATTATATAATCGTGGGTTTTTAGCATTCAGGTATTATATTTGTATGACTTTCTGTCTTGGTGAAATATAAAATAGGTTAGGTTAGCTCCGACTGATAAAAACAGGTTATTCTATAGCAACCATGGTATCAGTAGCAGCCGGTTTTAAATTTACAATTCATAGTGGTAATGTGCGGTTAAAGATACTAATGTATTGTTATAAAAGAGAAAAATACGAGGTTATGTAAATTAACTTACGAATAGCGGCGGCAAATATGTGGCCTTAATGGATTTAGGTTTCTCCATAATGACTATTTATTGTGTTTTTACGATGTACATCGAGTTCACTAAAATGTAACTTTTTAACACACCACAAAAACTAAAATAGGAAAAAAGACGACGTAATTTTAAATTATTCGCGCCAGCGCCAGTCAAGTCAGTCAAGGACTAAAACTAAACGTCAAAATCAAAAACGTCAAACTTGTCAAAGTGAAAGAATCAAGGGCTGCATTCCACTTGGCGTTCACAACGATCACGCTCACGTCCGGCGTCCTCACGACCGCAGTTTTTCCCGTTCCACTTGCTTGTGAGCGTTACGGTCGTAAAATCATGTGGAATGGAGAGAGCGTTTTGAGCGTGGAGGTAAATAATAAAAACAGCGAGTTAGTAAAAAGAAAGCAAATGATTTAAGAAGTTAGCTTATAATCTGTAAGCTTTGAAAATGAACTTAAATAATTATTGTTTCAATCGATATAGGTATAATGAAAAAGATTTTTTTTAAAATATATAATAAATATTTTTTTTATACATAATATTAATGGTGTATTTAATTAATTTACGTTCAAATGTAATTAAAATGTCTTTTGCTGCAGAAACATTTATTTCTACTAAAATATCTCTTTCTGCATGAAATAGTCTCCATGTTTGATACTTTGAGTTTTGAAAATGCCGCCAATCTTCTCAACTGATGATGATGATGATGTCCTCTTCACCGTATCCGGCGACAGCGACTCCTTTAACCGTCTATGTCCTGGCTGTGGAAAGGTCGTGGCTTGCGAAACCGAACTTTGTCTTAAATAGACGGTTACACAGAACGCAGTGGAGTTGTCCAGAGCTGTTAAAAGTATACGTGTAGGGCTTGGGCCGAGCCTTACGAATTTGACGCTTAGTGTCCAGGTCATATAAACGCATCTCTTCAAACTGTAGCACACTTTTATGAACAGTAGAGCGCCACTCCGTTCTTTGTAACGCAAGCTGCTCCCAGCGATCGATCGGTATACCACAAATTGTTAGGTGGCGTTTAAGGACATCCTTATATCGCAAGTACTGACCACCTTGCTTCCGTTTTCCAATCGACAGTTCCGAGTAAAACACTGTTTTTGGTAACCTGCTATCGTCCATGCGTATGACGTGGCCACTCCATCTGAGTTGGTGCTTAATTATAAGCGCCTCAATCCCCGGCATATTGACGCGTCGCAGAACTTCAGTGTTAGGAATACGATTGTAGACGACGGCAGCCGACCTGTAAAATAAAATATAGAAATGTTAGTCATATATAAATACATAAGTATAATACATAAAAATAGATACATGTATGTACTTACCTGTAGTTACCCAGTTTGTTTTTAATAAATATCTCGCTCGGGGCGCAGACATGATAGGTAGACGCGCATCCCTTCCTTGAGTTAGTCGCACTTGGAAATTAGATCATTGCGCACGCACGTACCTGTCATCGCTGCGCTCGCGACCGCCATCTTTTGTTTAAAGTATCCATCAAAGTATCCATCCAAGTGTTTTATTTTCACAAATTTGCTACCTATCCCCGCACGCGCGGTCTCTGTCCGCCACAGAGTGTTGGTCTTCGGCCGGATCCGAAAGAACCAGCGGGGATAGACCGGTTATTGTGTTGTGATACGAAAAATGTCGATGTTTCGCACGCCACGTGGTGGTACCGTACGGACTCGCAGTAAAATGCGAGACGAGGCAGCGACAGTGTATGGATCTCTTAAACAAGATGAACCACTTGAGAAACCAGAGGTAAAAGAAGATAAACAGTCCAAACAAAGTAGCAAACAAAGTACCAGAGCGTCCTCAGCGGCAAAACGGCAGCAGCTTGTTTTAGAATACCAGGCCGCGCAGGCTGAGGCACAATGTGAACTGGTAGCGGCTAAGGCCGCCATGGAGGCCAAACGAGCGGAAGCCGAGGCAGAGTTGGCCAAGGCCAAGGCTCGGCTGGAGAAAGAACTGCTCGCTAAGAAGTTGGCAGCACAGTTGGCAGAGATCGATGAAGACTCTCGAGCATCGCTCAAGTCTGCGTCTTTTAAAAGTCGAAAAGTCGAAGATTGGCTTAACAAATCAAAACTGGAACTTGACGCGCAGGAAGCGCACTCGTCTGTTGTTAAGGACACCGATCGCCTTTGTGATCGCGATGTTAATAATTTATGTGTCGGGAATCACAATCAAATTCACGACGTAAACAAAGTACCAGATTACGTGTTGACCAGACTGGCCACATCAAAAGACCTGCCGCCATACACGGGAGACCCTATGGAATGGCTTCAGTTCCGACAAGCCTTCCTGGAATCTACCGCTATGTGTGGATACACGGATACTGAAAACGTCTGGCGGCTTAGAAAGTCCCTTAGAGGAGACGCCAAGGAGGCAGTCGCAGCACTTTTAATAGGTGGAACAACGCCCAAGGTCATCCTAGAAACCTTAGAGTTGCGTTTCGGAAACCCGAATATTATCATGCAAAAGATAATTTCACAATTAAAGAAAATACAACCGTTACCTAATACTTACCACACAGATATTATTGCATTTTCTATAAAATTAAGGAACTTCGTTGCCGCTGCAAGCGCTATACATAAGCGAGAGTATTTAATAGCACCAGAGTTAGTAACAACAGTTTTATCGAAGTTACCACCAACGCTGATTAGCAAATGGACGGATTATATCCACGAAAATAAAGAATGTAGTTTGTCGCGACTGGAAATGTTATCTGAGTTCTTATACACAGAAGCAGAAAAAGCCACTAATTCAGGAGTGACACATATACATAGCCATGCCGAGACGAGGCGCAAGATTGAGCCAAGCAAGCCACATTATCATCACAGCTATAACGTTACGAACGTTAGCAGCGAAGCGAAGTGTGCATTCTGTCGTACGCAGTACCACAGCCTAGATAAATGCACTAAGTTCAAGCGTGCACTCCGGAAAGACCGATGGCATCACGTGCGTTCGCGCAAGCTATGCTATAAGTGCCTCGGTCCACTACACAGAGATGTGTCCCTATGTAAAGCAGCAGACTGCGACGTGGAGGGCTGCGGTCAGCCACACCACCGCCTTTTGCATTGGGTGAAACCAATCGCTGCGCCAGTGCGCCAAGTAGAAGCGGAGCAACCCCTGGAATCGCAATCTGTAAACCAAACGAGTGACAATATACGCGTAAATAAATCGTTATTAAAAATAGTAGCAGTTACGCTACGCGGTCCGCGCGGCAGTGTTCACGTTCACGCGCTTCTAGACTGTGGAGCTACGATAACAATGCTAGCGGCCGACGTCGCCGATAAGGTCGGACTGCACGGTATGCATCACGAGATGCAGGTTCGATGCGCGTGGGACTCCGGTGAATTAAAGTGTAATTCTGAAATTGTAAATTGTAACGTAATTAATTGTAATGGCAAAAGTTATTCGTTTAATGCGTATAAAATGAAAGAGCTAAACTTACCGTATCAAAATACATCAGTATTGGACCTTAGTCGTTATGAGTATATAAGAGAATCTGATTTAAAATTGTGTAAATGTAACGCTGCACCTAAGTTGTTAATAGGGCAAGACAACTACCACCTGATAGAACCTATTAAGTGTGTGAAAGGTAAGGTCGGTGAGCCGTTCGTCACCGAGACTCCGCTGGGATGGTGTGTGCACGGGCCTTTAGGGGTGAGTAACATTGTTTGTACTGTGACAGCTGATGTTCACGATAATAATATTCGGTCAGATGTTGATTTACACGAATTAGTCCGACGTTCGTTCTCATTCGATTCGATTGGTATTAGCAATCGACCGCGTACAAATCCAGATGATTTGCGCGCTATTAGTATTTTAAATGACACGGCTCAGTTAGTCAACGGGCAGTGGGTTGTAGGTCTGCCATGGAAAGACGACAACACAAATATCCCTGATTCCTTTTTCACTGCTCTGAACCGGTTAAAGACTGTTGAAAAGAAAATGTCTTGTGACGTTAACTACGCGTCGCGCTATCGTGATCGGGTTCAACATTTGTTCGTGAATGATTATGCACGAAAACTAGTAGATGTGACGGAATCAGGTCGTATTTGGTATTTGCCGCACTTCGGCGTAGATAATCCTAATAAAAATAAATTAAGACTCGTATTTGATGCTGCGTGTAAGAGTGAAGGATACTGTCTTAATGATTTTCTACTATGCGGCCCAGATTTATTGCAAAGTTTATACGGTATTATGTTCCGTTTCCGTGAGAATCGTGTAGGTGTAATGGGGGACATAAAGGATATGTTTCTCAGAATCAAGATAAGGGAAGAAGATCAGGGAGCACTCCGTTTTCTGTGGAGAGAGCCAGGAGGACCTGTCGAACAATACGCAATGACGTCTCTGATTTTTGGGGCGAATTGTTCACCTTTTGTCGCGCAATACGTGAATCAAAACATGAACGCGTCACGCTTTGCGAGCGCGATGCCCGAAGCTGTGCGCGCCATCCAGAGTAACCAGTACATGGATGATTACATCGACAGCTTTGACGACGAGCATCAAGCTGCCACTATGATCAGTGAGGTCACGCTCATTCACCAACTAGGAGGATTCTCAATGTGCAATTGGCAGTCAAATAAACTGGACGCCCTTTCAGATCTCCCGAAGGAGTTATTGAGCGAGAAAGCGCTGGGAGTTAGCATGAACGAACGTGACCGTCCCGAGCGTGCGCTCGGACTGCTTTGGTTCCCGGCGGACGACGAGTTCGGGTTCGACGTTCCGCGTGTGCCTGATGATATTTTGAATTACACACGTAAACCCACTAAGCGCGAGATGTTAAGAATTATAATGTCAATTTATGACGTACACGGATTTTTAAACCCGTTTACTATAAAAGCTAAAATTCTTTTACAAGAGACATGGAAATTAAATATTAAATGGGACGAGGAAATAATTGAGGAATTATTTATCACGTTTTGTGATTGGATCACACAACTAAAAACCATTAATCGTATTCGTATACCGAGATGGTATTTTAATAATAATAACAGACATAGTCATTCCACTTCATTCACCAGTGAACGCGCTGACTGTTTGCAACTACACGTGTTTTGCGATGCATCGCCGCGAGCGTATGCAGCCGTCGCCTACTGGCGAAAGGCAAGCAGCGATGGGCGCGTGAGTGTCTGTTTCGTGGCTAGCAAGTGTCGCGTCGCTCCGACGCGACCGGTGACTGTGCCGAGACTTGAGCTGCAGGGCGCGCTACTGGCGTGCCGATTATCTGAAAGTATAAAGAATGAACATCGATTAAAGCCAAGTGAAACATTTTATTGGTGTGATTCCACAACAGTTTTACACTGGATTAGGAATGAACATAGAAATTATAAAGTATTTATTGCGAACAGGTTAGGTGAGATTTACGAGTTGAGTGTAATTAATGAATGGCATTACGTACCCACGGATTTAAACGTAGCGGATATTGCAACGAAAAACACCTCTTATGATCTTCATAGTGAGTCAGAATGGTTTACGGGTCCGTCCTTTTTATACGAACATCGCTCAGCATGGCCGCACGAACCTGAAACAAAAGAAAATATTAGTGATGATGTCCTAGAGAAGCTACACTCCGTTTTAACCGTAAAGGAAGTCAACTTACCTTGTGTGCCTGATCCGAGTAGATTTTCAAACTGGTTACGCTTGTTGCGTACCACTGCCACAGTATTATTGTTTATCGAAAAGTGTAGAAAGCATAAAGTTGATGGGCTCAATGACGAGTTGTTAAAAAAGGCAGAGATTCTTTTGATAAAATATTCGCAGACACAATGTTTTTCAGACGAAATTAATTTAATTGAATTACAGAAACCGCTCAAAAATAATAGTCGTTTACGTACGTTAACACCGATTTTGAATAATGAGCAGATTTTAAAGGTTGGCGGGCGAATAGACGCCGCGCAAGGTGTTAGTTCCCAGACTAAAAATCCCATAATTTTGGATGGACGTAATCACGTCACTAGATTGATAATAAAAGACTATCACGTAAGACTAGCGCATTCTTTTAATGAGACTGTTGTTAATGAATTACGCCAAAAATATTGGATTTTACATCTGAGACCTACGGTTCGTTCTGTTGCCGCGCAATGTCTTGTTTGTAAAATAAGAAAAGCGATGCCCAGTCCACCGCGTATGGGCGACCTTCCGGAAGGAAGGTTGACGCACCATCAAAGACCTTTCACGGTTTGTGGCATTGACCTGTTTGGTCCCATCATGGTGACCACAGGTAGGCAGAAGCAGAAGAGGTACGGCGTGCTGTTCACGTGTTTAACAGTGCGCGCGGTGCACATCGAGCTGGCTTCAGACCTCACCACGGACGCGCTGATAATGGCGTTGCGGAGAATGTCTGCGCGTCGCGGATGGCCGCGTCAAATATTCTCCGACAACGGGACAAACTTGCGAGGTGCGGACCTCGAACTAAAGAAATCCTTCATGGAATTAGACAGAGAGGCAGTCGTTAATGAGGCACTTAACAGAGGTGTCGATTGGAAGTTTATACCCCCTGCTAGCCCACATATGGGAGGCGCATGGGAACGTCTCATAAAAACCGTTAAAACTGCGCTACGTGTTGTTTTGAAAGAGCGTACTCCTAGAGAAGAGACTCTCATGACCCTTCTGACAGAGGTGGAAAATATTGTGAATAGCCGCCCCCTGACTCATGTTTCGGTCGAGCCACACAGCAATGAAGCTCTGACTCCTAACCATTTTCTCATCGGAAGTTCTTCAAATTTACCAGTACCAGGAGTTTTTGACGACAGCGACCTGTATCTAAGAAAGCAGTGGAGAATCGCTCAGAGATTGGCGGACTTATTTTGGAGCCGCTGGATGAAGGAAGTCCTTCCCACCTTATTACCACGCAAGAAGTGGCACCAAGACGGTACCCAATTGAAAGTGGGAGACCTGGTCGTCATTGTAGATCCGTCTATGCCTCGTAATTGTTGGCCTAGGGGAATCATTAGGACAGTATCTCCTGGGGCTGACGGCAGAGTAAGAGTTGTCACCGTACAAACGAAGTTAGGGGTGCTGAAGCGACCGGCTTCACGAATCGCGGTATTGTTTGATGAGTGTCGTGATGACGACACTAGGGGGGAGAGTGTAGACGACGGCAGCCGACCTGTAAAATAAAATATAGAAATGTTAGTCATATATAAATACATAAGTATAATACATAAAAATAGATACATGTATGTACTTACCTGTAGTTACCCAGTTTGTTTTTAATAAATATCTCGCTCGGGGCGCAGACATGATAGGTAGACGCGCATCCCTTCCTTGAGTTAGTCGCACTTGGAAATTAGATCATTGCGCACGCACGTACCTGTCATCGCTGCGCTCGCGACCGCCATCTTTTGTTTAAAGTATCCATCAAAGTATCCATCCAAGTGTTTTATTTTCACAAATTTGCTACCTATCCCCGCACGCGCGGTCTCTGTCCGCCACAACGATCTTGCCATTTTACACGCAATATCGACCTCAAACAGCGAAGGTGGAAGACGTCTAGCTTTTTAATATCTGCCTTGTAGCAGCACCAAGTTTTTGCAGCATAGAGAAGTGTAGATATGACTATGGCTTTGTACACTAGGATTTTAGTTTGAAGCTTTAGATCGTGAGATTTCCAAACACGGTTATTAAGTTTTCCAAAAGCTGTGGCTGCACTAGCTATGCGGGCTGGTAACTCTGATGCAAGGCTATTGTCATTTCTAATTTGACTGCCTAGGTACCTGAAATGTGGTACTTCTTCCAATGCTTTATCATACAGCGTAAAACTGGGGGTCTCTTCATTACATCCCCTAGGATGCTGTATAAGAACTTGCGTCTTAGTGACACTTAATATTAGGTCAAATTTACAGCAGGAGTCACTGAGTGAGTTTACATAAGCTTGAAGAGATTCTGCAGAATCAGCCATAAGGCAAACATCGTCTGCGTACAAAACTTCTAAAACTGATAATTTAATTAATTGACGTTTTGCTCTGAAGCGAGAAAGATCAAAGATACTTTTGTCCTTCCTTGTGTTTAGCTGTACTTGTTCACTACAAGATTTAGTCGCGTCTTTCATTACTGCAGCAAAATACAATGAAAAAAGTGTAGGAGCCAAAACGCGACCTTGTTTTACACCGCATGTAACTGGGAACTCGTCTGAGAATTCGTTTCCGTGTTGAACTTTTGCCATCATGCCTGCATGAAATTGGCGTATTAAATTTACGAGTTTCATAGGACATCCAGTTTTCTGTAGAATAGTCCAGAGAGCTTCTCGCGGTACTCGGTCGAAGGCTTTTTCTAGGTCGACAAAGCACATGAACAGAGGACGATGCTGTTCCAGACTTTTCTCTTGAATTTGTTTTACAACAAAGATGGCACCAACCGTGCCTCTGTTTGGGCGGAAACCACACTGGGTTTCTGGAAGCAATGTTTCTGCAAGGCGAGTCAGTCGGGTGTTGATTATGTGGGCAAGAATTTTTCCCGCTGTGCAGAGGAGAGAGATACCCCTGTAGCAACTACAGTCAGAAATTTCACCTTTGCCTTTATACAGTTTACAAATAGAGGCATCCTTCCAGCCCTGAGGGATAATTTCAAGCTCTCATACCTTTATTATAAACTTGAACAGTCGGTCCTTAATATTTGGCCCGCCGTATTTGTATATCTCTGACGGTAGGCTGTCTATGCCTGGTGTTTTGGCATTCTTCAACCTTTTCACTGCTGCTAAAAATTCAACAAAAGTTGGAGGATCAGCGAGGTCTTCATTTATTGGTGAGTTTTCAATTGTTTGTACATAGTGCAAGTCGGTGGTCTGAGTGAGGGGATTAAGAACATCATTAAAATGTTCTGCCCACCGTTATAATATGTCACACTGCTGCGTTAGTCGACAGCTCTTATCTTTGTTAAAGATCGGCGCTACTTTCTTTGTTTTTGGACCAAAGATAGTTTGTAAACATTCAAAAAATCTTCCTATTTGATTAGTGTCAGCATATGACTGCATTTCATTCGCTTTATCCATCCACCATTTGTCTTTAAGAGAGCGAACTTTCAGTTTTACGTCGTGATGAGCCTTTTTTCTTTCAGTCGTATCAGACGAACGAAGAGAGCGCCTGAAATCATCGACAAGTTTTTTGACGGCTGCATCCGAGTCATCAAACCAGTCCTGATTTTTCTTTTCCGAGTTGCCTGTAAACTTTATAGCACAACTATGTAGATCAGCAGCATATTCGCGCCATTGCTCATTAATTGACGCAGATTCTGGTATCTCCGATACTGCAGCACCAAAGGCATCATCGAAACTCTTCTCTTCTCAACTACCGACCACTTCGACCCACCTTTTTAGATGGGTCTTCGTGAGCTTCGCGTGAGCGTAAGTCATGACGTCATAAGTGACGTTTTCGCTGAGCGTTTTAGCCACGACCACAAGGACCGCGGTTGTTATGTAGAATGACTGAAGGAGCGTTTTGATCGTTGTGGGCACCAAGTGGAACACACCCCATAATGGTCAAAACTGGGTTGCCAATCGTTTGAAGTTTGCCTTTATTTGTAGTTTCTTTGTGAAAAGTTAGGGGAACTTTTAACCTAAACTCAAATTAAATTAGAATACTATTGGAGTTCCAATTGATTGCTCGTACAATTAATTTAAAAAACTCATACCTAGAATAGTTCAGTTTTTTTTATAATTAATTACATTTGTACTTAACATACCCTAAAAAAAATATCTCTAAGAACACCTGTACATACATTTTTTTCCCCTTAATCCAGGGGAAACCCCCAAGCTTGCAACCCTGGTTCAAAGAAGTACGGATGTACCGGGATGTACTTACTACGGATCGCGCATCTCACGCATCCTCGAAAAAAGCGGTATAATAGCGTTACCAAAGGGTAACTCATAGATGTCTCCTAGATTTAAAAAAATCGTTAATTTTTCAACCGGTAATATCAGAATCCCGCACAGACACAGACGTAATAAGGATGGAATCCCTAATCACCGCGACCGCGATCGCGCGTTCGCGTTTAATTAGGACATCGCCTCAAACATATGGTCGTCGAACGAGTGTCCATATGTTTGAGATTCATGAATATTGAACGTGCGTAAATCGTATACATGTGAAAGCGCTGGAAAGCGCCTGCAAAGTACGGCACCGCGCCATTGACACGGCAACCGTATGCATGTGAAAAGGGTCTTACTCAGTCTTCTTGGAGTAAGTATATCATAAATAATGTCCTCCTGGCCGATACGACCACAGCGGCCAATCTTTCACAAGATCAGACATCTACACCATTATAGTGCACTAGCGCTTGCGTAGATACGAGTGTACTCTCTCTTTCTTAATAACTCTCACAATCCGATGGGACAGAAGACCGACACGACCGGGGGAGAAATTAGGCGCAGGACCGTCTTTTTACATGCCCATCCGGTGCATGGATGCATCTTACTTTACCGACAATCAGGTGGGCGGCCGGCATTGTCCTAGCCCTTAACGAACAACTATACAAAGTTGTTGCCCCCCCCACAGGATTCGAACCCGCTACCTCCGGTTTGCAAAGCAAGCCGTTTCCCACTGCGCCACAGAGGCTATATACCTTATCTGCAGTATACATATTGATACTTGCAGTCAAAGAGGATCTTGCAGTGCACGGGCCTTCCCGGGTTGGCGATTATAGAGTGGACTTTTTTGGTAAACCTAGCTAGCATCCTCTTTGCTAGCTAGTTGCTTAGCAACAAACAATAGTACTTAAGGTGCTCGGAATATCTAATAATAAAGTTTTATAATTAATTTACAATGCCTAAAGTATTAAAGAGTGCTCATGAGGGTATACCATACCATAATGTGAGGAAAGGGAGTGACCCTGGGTGCTACCAACTGCACAGGTAAACGCTATCATGGCTGTAGGATTTGGCATGAAGCTTGGACATGATTTGGAGCTTGGGGGATGTGGACATAATTTAAATGAGCTTAGATTTAAAATAGACGTTCTCAAAAGCCAGATACAACCAAAGAGCAGCAAACAAACAACAAAACTTTGGGTCTAGTATGAGTTCTGTTAGTTTACGAACTCGATTTCCTCCATACATTTCATACCAGCTCCCATAGCGGTAACTATCAAAAACTAGCCAAATTTACGGGAGAAAACCTGAGAAAACTGTGTAAACCGCAGACGAACAACTAATATTAGTATATTTTTTAACCGGCTTCAAAAAGAAGGTTCTCTATTCGACGCGTATGTATGTAATATTAATAAAAATGCTTAATATTAATATATGTTAGTCAATGTGGGCTTCTAAACAAATTTACCAAATTTTATGAGTGTATGTATGTATGTAGGTTTGTCCGCGGATTTCTCAGAAACTACAAGTCCGATTTCGAAAATTCTTTTTACAATAGTTAGAGTATTTTTCAACTTAGGGTAGAGTACAAGTTTCATCAAAATCGGTCCAGTAGTTTAAGAGATATAAACTTTTTATGTGTTCAGTAAGTTACTGTAACGTAGACGTTCGAAGCTCTCAGAATCTGCAAG
Organism: Furcula furcula; assembly: GCA_911728495.1. Classification (NCBI taxonomy): domain Eukaryota; kingdom Metazoa; phylum Arthropoda; class Insecta; order Lepidoptera; family Notodontidae; genus Furcula; species Furcula furcula. The sequence goes on along the minus strand of OU452264.1, from coordinate 2,134,116 downwards.
TTGAAGTGGCAATGGGCAGGCCACATCGCTCGAAGAACCGATAACCGCTGGGGAAGAAAGGTTCTCGAGTGGCAACCACGAACCGACGACACAGACGACGAATGGACAGACGACATAGTGCGCGTCGCAGGTAACCGGTGGATGCAAATAGCCAATTGTCGTTCATTGTGGCGTTCTAAGTGGGAGGCTTATGTTCAGCAGTGGACGTCTTCCGGCAGATGATGATGATGATGATGATGAGACGTTCGAGTTGCGTGATAGTGCTGATACCTATTTTTGCTAAAATAAAAGTCACTAAAAAGTGTTAAATAAACTATTTTCAAAAAAATAAAAACCGACTTCAAAGTAAATTATCTAAAAAGCATAAAATAAGGAAAATATATTGTAGTCGGTGTCAGCTCCAGCTAGTCTTAGTCAACATGATGTGCAGACGAACAACTAATATTAGTATATTTTTTTATTATAAATATAGCTAAGAATAACATCCATACACAAGTAGGGAACCCACTATCTAATGGGTAGCGGCCAGGATGTCTAACCACTAGACCAACGGGCCTACCAATAAATTATAGATTTGTTTCTTGTGTCGGTGGTTAATTACAATTTTTCATTTCTCTTATTTTACTATCTAAGCTCGAAGGTGGTAATAAGGGCTCCCGTCACAAAATCTCGTCCTATTTACAGGCCATCACAATGTCGACTGAAATTTCCGATCACGAAGCGGCCGATTCACAAATGTGAAATCCCTAAGAAAGAGTACGCACTAGTGCCGCAGATGAGCGGCTGGAGGGACATGCTCGTGCCTAAGAGAAAACCCAACTTCTACCCGGCTTTGATGCACAAGGAAGAGTTTGAGAGGCTGAGAAAACAAGCCACCGTGAGTCCTTTGCTTGTTTGTGGCTAATTTGAGGGTCTAGTACTAGTTCCGATAGTTTACAAGCTCGATCAAACTATCAGTTTTCTCCATACATTTCACACCAGCGCCCCTAGCGGTATCTGTCAAGAACTAGTAAAATGTACGGGCAAAAACTGTCAGTTTGATCGAGCTCGTAAACTATCGGAACTCGTACCAAGACTGGTGCCAAAAATGTTCAAGCTGTCCTTAGGCTTGATAACGTGGCTTAACCTACTATTTACGTGCCCTTTGAAGCATGGTAGCAATTGAGTTCAAGTCCCATTAAATGGTCACCCATCTACGGACTGACCTTGCCCGGCGTTGCGTAACTAAGATGTCATTTACCTAACAGTAGTTAAGCACCCGTGAGGCGCCGGGTTAGAATTGCATCCCCCCATCTCCTCTCGTTTTGTGTCGTAAGAGGCGACTAAGCGAGAACGGGAAGACGGGCAGCAGCGTCTTTCTTTTGGATTTTTCTTCCACCTATACTGCGATCCCCTAGCCGCCTGCCAAGCGTGGAGATTATGGCAACCCGTCCTTTCTAAGGGGGCCTTTGTTCAGTGAAGCAGTGAACTTCTTACGGCTGTTAATGATGATGATGATAAGCTCCCGAGCCTTAAGAGAATTTTAATAGATATTGCGAGGTTATTCTCTTGGTGGATGGTCCGTTGTAGAAGGGACCATCCAGGTAGGTAGGTACCTAGATACCATCAAAATTGTGAGCAGCAATGTGTAATTGCTGTATTCCAGTGTGAAGGGCACTAACCAGGCTCAAGAGACTTATTCTAATATCTCTGGTAACGAACGGCAGTGCAATGTAACTGTATAATAGCAGACTTCTCGCTTACCATCAGGCGCACGTCTTACTTGTCCTTTTACTAGATTGAATAAAAAAATAGAGTTCAGAGAATTTGCAATCTAAACAAAAAAAAAATATTTTAAATAAAAAATTTAAAAAAATAATTAAAAATTTAATTAAAATTAAGATTTAATTTAAATAAATATTTAATTTTATTTAAAACTAGCTGACCCGCGCAGCTCCACCCGCGCTTTTATTACATTTTGCTCCCCTTTTCACCCTCCTCCCTTGATTTATTTATCTCCATCTCTCTCTCTCTCTATTATCCCCTCAAGCCCATGTGGTTCCAAAAGGAACAATGCGCGTTTTCTTTTAGGACCCAGCCGGGATTGAAGCCTTATAAGAAAAATGTAATTCTATGCTCTTTCTCTCCTCTCTCTTTCCCCCACCCGCATCGGTCCCCGTCACATTCCCCCTCTTCCTCTCCCCGTTGTCCCCTCTCTGAACCCTATCCCCCCCATCTCTCTCTCCCAACTTGCTCCATCTCACCCCCCCCCCCCCCTGCTCCACCTAACTCCTCCGATCCCTCACCCCCTCCTCGAATCCCTTCTCTCTCTCTGTCCTCTCTTGCACCCTCCTCTCATTCTATATATCCGTCAATCATGGTATCAGCAGCATGAAATATACTTTACGACTTATTCTCAGACCTACCCGATATGCACACAAAATTTCATACACATCTGTTCACCCATCTATTTAATTACCTTGCCTTATGTTGCTTAACCTTTACCTAGCGGCATGAAATATAATTAATGGCCTATTATTAGACCTACCCGATATGCACATAAAATTTCATACAAATCGGTTCACCCATCTATTTAATGACCTTACCTAACGTTGCTTAACCTTAACCTACAGGTATAAAAAGCTACTTCCCTACCAATTTTCAGCCAAATCGGTTGAGCCGTTCCTGAGTTATAAATAGTGTAATTAACACGACTTTCTTTTAACTATATAGATTAAAGTTCTATGGTGATGGTATGTTCAATTTCACCGATAGATGGCGCTGTTCATAATGTAAATCACGCTAACATCGTAAATTACTGTCTTATTGATATTCGATAATGAAAGTTCTAAGTTTTTCGCATCTTTTATTGTTGCGACTGTAATACAATAACTATACACTACCTGGACTTAAGTGGACTTGGGAGTTTCATTACATGAATAATTTCATGATCTAGTTTGGACTCGCTCGGGATTTACAGATTTTAACTTTTCAAAGATATAATATCATATTGCTATCAGCAACGTACTTAGAACAATACGGAAATCTAATGAAAATGTCCTGGGTGTACCGGACCGGCTTACCCCTTACAAAAATTGACCTTTCGCCACTGCGATATCTTATTCAAACTAAATGTCTGCTCAGTCCCTATTGTATATAGCGTAATAATACATATCTTAATGATTAACTGATCAGTCTATAATTACCCTATTCTCATACAAAGGAAATTACGTGGTAATATGTGCAAGTAATGTTTCACTGCATAGCCCCTATGAAACATAGCGTGATGTTTTATATACCAATTTATACCTTGACTTCTACACAACAGATCAGTGAAAGTCCTATCAAAATCCATCCACGGGTTTTCAAATGATACCTGGACAAACAGAACGACAGACAGACAGACAATAATTCCAAAAAAAATTGTTTTGGACTCTATGTCGGTAGTATAGTATCCCCGCATAGAAATTTTGGAAAAATATTCAATGTACAGAAAAAGTGCTCTTTGAGTTTTATTATAGTACTAGCTGACCCACGCAGCTCCGCCTGCGCTATTTTTACGTTAACTAAACTTTGAATAACAGACATACGCATCGAATACATAACCTCATTTTTTATAGTCGGTTAAAAACTGGGACCCACTTTTTACTTGCTCTCCGAAGCACGGACCCGTTTAGTTCAAATGGCGTTAAACGGTCACCCATCTATTTAATGACCTTACCTAACGTTGCTTAACCCGATCGATTACAAAACCTTGATAACAACTCTCTATGAGTGTTCCCTTACTAATATTTATTATATTTTATAGAAAAATTGATAAAATCGGATCAAGCGTATAACCAAGTACCCGTTTTGACTTTAATCCCTCTCCCAAAAGAACCGTGCTAGATTACGGGATAAAAAGTATCCTATGTCCTACCTCGTAGTAAGATCTCAAATCATGCCAAGTTTCATTTGAATCCATTCAGTAGTTTCGGCGTGATGCTCAGCCGTGATACAGACAGACAGACAGTCAGACAGACAGACAGACAGACAGACAGACAAAAATTAAAAAAAAATACATTTTCGGCCTCAGTATCGGTTATAGAATGCCCTCCAAATATAATTTTCAAAATATCTTCAATGTACAGAATTGGACCTGTTACAGTTTTATTATAAGTATAGATTTTTTTTTTTTTTTTTTTTTTTTTTTATCTCTCTTTATTACTACAATCTGTCTCCTGCTTTGGGACAATAAGTAGTATGGCTGGCATTAACAATAAGGACTTGCTCGGAAAACAACCTCTGTCGCATTCCTCTCAAAGAACCAGTAGTACCTACTACTAGTTGTTCGACTCAAACAATATTGTCTTGGGGAATTTTGCGCTTCAGTCTGCGCGTGATTTCAGTGTTATCCATAAGACGTTTAGCCAACATGTTTGGGTGATTTCCGATTCTATTTTTGTAAGATTGTGTGTACTTTATTATTTCTTGTCTTACTGTTGGTATTCTAAGATCGTTGTGTAACAATTCATTAGGAACAAACCATGGGCAGTTGGTTATTGTACGGAGTATTTTATTCTGAAATCTCTGTAAGATTTCAATGTTGGAGTGTGAAGCAGTTCCCCAAAGTTGGATACCGTACGTCCATATTGGTTTCAATATGGCCTTGTATAGGAGGATTTTATTTTCTAATGTTAGTTGGGATTTACGACCGATTAGCCAGTAAAGCTTACGCAGTTGTAAGCCCAACTGTTTTCTCTTTGTAAATATGTGCTTTTGCCAGGTCAGCCGTTTGTCGAGATGGATACCTAGGTATTTAACATGGTTTTCTTGTTTGATCTGTATGCTATTAAGTGAGACTGGCGGGCAAGAACCTTTTCTAAGTGTGAAAGTAACATTTGTAGATTTGGATTCATTTGCCTTAATTCTCCATTTTTTGAGCCATTGTGAGACATTGTCAAGTCCATTTTGCAGCATATTAGATGCAGCCCGAGGGTCGCTGTGTGAAGCCAAAATGGCAGTGTCATCAGCAAAGGTCCCGGTAGTAATCGTTGCCGAAGTTGGTAAGTCTGATGTAAAAAGGAGGTATAGCGTTGGGCCCAGCACACTCCCTTGGGGGACACCTGCTTCAATAGAGCACAGGTTGGATGTTGCTTCGCCGCACTGGACAAAGAAATTACGATCTTCGACAAAAGTCTTTATAATTTTGTAAAAGAATTCTGGGAATGATAATTTAATTTTATAAAGTAATCCGTCGTGCCAGACGCGATCAAACGCCTGCGATATGTCCAAAAATGCACTGGTGCAATATTCTTTGGCTTCAAAAGACTTAGTTATCTTATCTGTTAGTCTATGGACTTGGTCAATTGTAGCGTGTTTGCAACGGAATCCAAATTGGTGATCCGGGATAAGGCGCTTTTCGGAGATGATGGGTAACATGTGAGACAGCACAAGTGACTCATAGATTTTTGACGGTATAGGCAGCAAGCTAATTGGCCTGTACGACTTGGTATCTTCAGGAGCCTTGTCTGGCTTTTGGATCATTATGATTTGAGCCACCTTCCATTGCGGCGGAAAAAATCTCAGTCTGTTTATTGCATTGAATAACGATGTAAGAAAGGTAACACCAGAATTCGGCAATTCTCGCAGGAGCCGATTTGTGATTAAATCGTATCCAGGGGCCTTTTTTGGATTAGCTTTCTGTATAGCTTGTAGTACTTCACTTTTTGTAAATTGAACTGAATGGTCACTTGGCGTGGACCTACGCAGAAAGTCAAGTACTTCTTCTTTATGTCCTGATGGGCCTTCATATGGGTGAGGCTTAAAAGTATCTGAAAGATGTTTACTGAATGTTTCAGCTTTTTCCTTATCATTGCGAGCCCAGCTGCCGTCTGATCTTTTCAATGGAGGGGAAGCCTTTACAGGATGTTTGAGTTTTTTCGTGGCTTTCCATAGGGAGTAATCTGAGGAAGCTTTGGCGTCAAGGTTTCTTAGATACGATTGGAAACTGTTATTACGATCATTTTCAAGGACCCGCTTTAATTCTCTGGAAAAATGATTCAATAGCTTTTTTGCGAGTGGGCTTCGTGTCTCTTGCCATTGCTTCCGAATTTTTCTTTTACGATTGATTTTGCCTAGAATATCGCTGGATGGATGATTGTTTCCCGCGGGGGTTTTGGGAGGTGGTGTCGACTTCCAAGCTGCATCTTGGACAGATTTGTTAAAGTACTCTACTGCTTGAATAATATCATTTTCAGATTTTAATCTCACGGAGTTGCTAAAAGCTTCATGGGTGAGTTCTCTAAAGAGGGACCAATCAGTTTTCCTATTATGAAGAGTGCATCGTTTGACTACTTCTTTGGGCTTATTCTGTAATTGGATTATGATCGGTGAGTGATCAGAAGATAGATCGACACAGCTTTGACAGGAGATATTATTTAAAGTCATACCTTTGGTTATACAAAAGTCTATGACGTCGGGAATTTTTCCTCTATCCGTGGGCCAATACGTTGGTTCACCCGTGGATATAATGTCTAATTTCATTTCTTGTACGCATTTATAGAGTTCTCTACCTCTTGAAGTCACAAGCCTGGATATAAGATAAGTATAGATAGATAAATTTTTCTTATTCTTATTCTTATTCAATCTGGTGGTAAACGTACGATGAAGTAACTGGCATGTAAGTGGCGACGGCATACTGCACACACATGGTATGGTCCAGTGGGCAGACACCACTAGGCAACTTTACAAGAATTCTGTTATCTCAATCAGATAGTATCTCAAGAAGAACAGATCAAAGCGATGCACGCGCAAGAGGCGGCGATACAGAAGGCGGCTAAGGAGTCTGAGGCCAGGAAACAGAAGCTGAAGAAATGTCTTCTGCCCCAACCTGGTGCTGAAGCTGCCACTGGTACCGCTGACCCGGAACTGGAGGGCCCCGATCAAGCCGCTCACACCATGTCAAGAGCCGAGAGTAAGGACTACTATTTGATGGTATTTAATAAATTTACTAAGTGGTGCTTTTCATGCTGATCATCTTAAAGTCTCACTGGATAAGTGGACATAAGTCTGAATATCACAAAAAAGTTGTTAAAGGTAGCAAGTTTTGCAATGGAGCATGGTCCGGAGCACTCGCTGGCAATAGATATAAACGTCATTAGTCATTCCTGTGGTGCAGGGTATAGTCGTGTTAATTTTTTGCGCAGTGTTGCGAGCGGATAACATGCAAGGTCCTCGGCTTTGCAACCGCATCATCTTGGCTTCGAAGTGCCACGCGATCCGCGACGCTCAGATCACTGAGAAGGACCTCATCAAGAAAGAGCTGGATGAAGAGCAGCGCAGGTAATTAACTACCATAAGAACTTTACAGGGATTTTTGGAAAAGTAGACGTTTTGAGAACATTTACTAGACAAGTAGGTTTACTGGGTGGTAGGTCCCTTGGGCAAGGAGTCGTCCAGGTACCAGGTAGATACCACCGCAGGGTCAGATTTTCTGCTGCCAATCAGCAGTGCGTAAACATTGCTGTTTTCCGGTGTGAAAGGCACTGTAGCTGGTGAAATTACCAGACAGACTTAATAATATGTTATGTTTTAAAGTTTGGCAACGCGCTATTGATTCTTCTGGTTTTGCTCGCGTCTACAGCTATCCAGCTGTCCGCATCCTTGCTTGCCATCTTGGTAGTGTTAAAAAAGTGGGTATTTTGGAAAAGTATGCGACATTGAGCGTCAGGAGGGATCTCACACTTATTTCGTACCTCTTCAAGATAGTAAGGGGGAAGGTATACAATGCGGTAATCCTGGAACAGATGCGTCTGTGTGTCCCGGACGGGTACGTGCGGCGCCGCCGGCGGCCGCCGCTGCTGGCACTGCCGCGCGCGCGCACGCATCTCTTGAGCGAGGCGCCGCTGACGCGCGCACTTCGCACGAACAACCTCATTGCTGAGGAAACGGATCTATTCTCGTGTGCTCTGAGTGAATTCACAAGGATAGGATTACTTGTTTCATGTTATAAAACGAATAGTAGGTACATAGTTTAGTTGCTGCTATTTAATTAGGGTTATTAGTAAGTAAGTACAAAGTTTAATTTTATTTACCTTTAGATTGGATGCCATCATGGAGGAGAATCGGCAGGCTGCCGTGAACCGAGCCGAGCAGGAGGAGGATCGTCGTCACCAGTTGCGACTGCAGAATCTCGCTGCGCTTAAGGAGCAGATTCAAGCTCATGAGACCGCCAAGGTACGCTAAATTGACGCCGAAGGCTTTGATAACCAGCAGAGTTGATTTTTCTCAGACTCTCTCGACCTCAGAAGCTGTAGTGCTCCACACCGGCGCACATCATAATTTATACGCTAGTGTTTTGAGGCGGCATAATCTTATTTAATTTCAGTATCCTGGGACCTGGGTGGTCTGGATATAATTGCTACCTTTATCCTGTAAAAATGTATAAAGCAGTGCCTCCAACATAATATAGACAGAAGTATCTACCTACATGTGATGTTATGCTCTCACATAAAGTGCGCCTGGATAATTTGCTACTACGATACCTCTATGAAAACTAGCTAATATTTAGTAAAAATAATAATAATCACATCACGTCACCGTTAATATTATTCACACTCAATCAGATCATGGAGGCTGAGCGGATTGAAGAGGAGAGCATCCGCGTGAACCAGGCTAACATCGCGATGCAGATAGACGAAGCACAGAAGCTAAAGGAGAAACACCTGAGGCAGAACAAGCTTAAGCAGATGCTGGACCAAGGTACGAGCACTTCTGATCCTAGCGAGCGTGAATTTAGTTCGTCTCTACCTCCATCGCTTCCTCATTGTTGTTGAGAATTGTGATTCTTTTTGTATACTCCAAATAATGCTTCCGTCTATTTGATTCGATACCTAAGTTTGTAACATTGTTGTGACAACGTTGTAGCAAGAGCAACGTTGACCGGTATCTCTAACTAGTACTACCCTGGTCAGACCATATTCTGGACTTCATCTCATAGTACCAACAATTTGTAAAAATGCAACAGCTGAATTGCGAAAGTTTCGAATGGCACTCGAGGGGAGGCAGAGTCGAAAGATACAATTTACTGGTTCGCCCGACGTTTCGGTCTTCGAACTTTTCTTTTCCGGTCAACACAAGTCTCGAGGTTATTGGTATCTCTTCGAGAACGAACTATTACATCAGAATCATTCGGAAATCGAAGGAGCTATTCCACCAGTAGTATGGAAACTGTCTACACACTTCTAAAAGTCGACGCAGATAGCCGCTGTCAGAACGGATTCGTTTATCGTACACTTTAACGAGCCCTAACTACTAAAGACGTGGTTATAGCATAGCTTTACACTAATCGTTGAAGGGGGCCAAAAACTGCACACTTTTAGGCAGCCAATTTAGGTCCCATGGAAACAACAGTGTTACTGTTTCTTGATTCTTGGCTACTATTAAGAATTTTCTACCGAAATCACCCGACCTGACATTGAGAATATTACGATCGGTTGCGGCAGTTTGCGACCACCAAAAAGGTTACCTTAATGTTTAGGCCGTTTTTATTAATGTTTAGGCAACGCGGAACTCCTGTACTTTAAGCAGCTCCAGAATGAGGAGGAGCGCATCATGGACCTGCGGATCAGTAACTTCTTGAAGCAGAAAAACGCGAGAGAGGCGAAGAACAAGGCGGAGGCGGAAGCCATCAAAGCGGCGAAGCAGAAGGGAATCGATCATATAGCCAAAGCCCAGAAAGTAAGTCTCTTACTATTTATTTATTTAAACTTAATGTCCTAATAAAGTGTTACACACATGGCGGACTTAATGCCTCTAGGCAGTCTCTACCCGTCAACCTTTGGGTTAATGAGAACTTTGGGTTAATTTATGTTTTCTTTTAATTACTTATTTGAAGTTATTTGAGCTATAGGACTGCATCCTGGGACAATCCACACACGGCCATCGGATCCCAAATCTGGTAGAGCCTGTACTATGATAACCAGACAACTGACTAAAATATATACTTTATTTTATAAGTATACTTTATTTTATAAGTATACTTTATAACGTACAGTACAGTACTTTGTAACTTGGTTTAACAACAACCGGGACCGACTTTATGTGTCATCCAAAGCACGGAGACGTACAGTTTAAACACCACCAAAGTCTCGTAAGGACTGACCTTGACTGACATTACTGAACCAACCGACTTTAGCCAAACAGTGATTACAACTGGCCACGAGCGCATCGACGCTTTTTGACTATTCAACGTGGTTGATAGGCAGAACAAGAGTTGAAAGAAGAATTGGAACGCATCCGCAACCTGAAGATCCAGGAGGATGTTGAGCGGGAGTATCGGCGCAAAGAGCGTGACGCAGCCATCCGCCGCAACAAGGAAATGAAGCAGCTACACGAGGCCAGGGTCCAGCAGGTCAGTACTGGGGCGGGAGTACCGCAACAAGGAGATGAAGCAGCTGCACGAGGCCAGGGTCCAGCAGGTCAGTACTGGGGCGGGAGTACCGCAACAAGGAGATGAAGCAGCTGCACGAGGCCAGGGTCCAGCAGGTCAGTACTGGGGCGGGAGTACCGCAACAAGGAGATGAAGCAGCTGCACGAGGCCAGGGTCCAGCAGGTCAGTACTGGGGCGGGAGTACCGCAACAAGGAGATGAAGCAGCTGCACGAGGCCAGGGTCCAGCAGGTCAGTACTGGGGCGGGAGTACCGCAACAAGGAGATGAAGCAGCTGCACGAGGCCAGGGTCCAGCAGGTCAGTACTGGGGCGGGAGTACCGCAACAAGGAGATGAAGCAGCTGCACGAGGCCAGGGTCCAGCAGGTCAGTACTGGGGCGGGAGTACCGCAACAAGGAGATGAAGCAGCTGCACGAGGCCAGGGTCCAGCAGGTCAGCACTGGGGCGGGAGTACCGCAACAAGGAGATGAAGCAGCTGCACGAGGCCAGGGTCCAGCAGGTCAGTACTGGGGCGGGAGTACCGCAACAAGGAGATGAAGCAGCTGCACGAGGCCAGGGTCCAGCAGGTCAGTACTGGGGCGGGAGTACCGCAACAAGGAGATGAAGCAGCTGCACGAGGCCAGGGTCCAGCAGGTCAGTACTGGGGCGGGAGTACCGCAACAAGGAGATGGGTCCAGCAGGTCAGTACTGGGGCGGGAGTACCGCAACAAGGAGATGAAGCAGCTGCATGAGGCCAGGGTCCAGCAGGTCAGTACTGGGGCGGGAGTACCGCAACAAGGAGATGAAGCAGCTGCACGAGACCAGGGTCCAGCAGGTCAGCACTGGGGCGGGAGTACCGCAACAAGGAGATGAAGCAGCTGCATGAGGCCAGGGTCCAGCAGGTCAGCACTGGGGCGGGAGTACCGCAACAAGGAGATGAAGCAGCTGCACGAGGCCAGGGTCCAGCAGGTCAGTACTGGGGCGGGAGTACCGCAACAAGGAGATGAAGCAGCTGCACGAGGCCAGGGTACCAGCAGGTCAGCACTGGGGCGGGAGTACCGCAACAAGGAGATGAAGCAGCTGCACGAGGCCAGGGTCCAGCAGGTCAGTACTGGGGCGGGAGTACCGCAACAAGGAGATGAAGCAGCTGCACGAGGCCAGGGTCCAGCAGTTCAGCACTGGGGCGGGAGTACCGCAACAAGGAGATGAAGCAGCTGCACGAGGCCAGGGTCCAGCAGTTCAGCACTGGGGCGGGAGTACCGCAACAAGGAGATGAAGCAGCTGCACGAGGCCAGGGTCCAGCAGTTCAGCACTGGGGCGGGAGTACCGCAACAAGGAGATGAAGCAGCTGCACGAGGCCAGGGTCCAGCAGTTCAGCACTGGGGCGGGAGTACCGCAACAAGGAGATGAAGCAGCTGCACGAGGCCAGGGTCCAGCAGGTCAGTACTGGGGCGGGAGTACCGCAACAAGGAGATGAAGCAGCTGCACGAGGCCAGGGTCCAGCAGGTCAGCACTGGGGCGGGAGTACCGCAACAAGGAGATGAAGCAGCTGCACGAGGCCAGGGTCCAGCAGGTCAGTACTGGGGCGGGAGTACCGCAACAAGGAGATGAAGCAGCTGCACGAGGCCAGGGTCCAGCAGGTCAGCACTGGGGCGGGAGTACCGCAACAAGGAGATGAAGCAGCTGCACGAGGCCAGGGTCCAGCAGGTTAGTACTGGGGCGGGAGTACCGCAACAAGGAGATGAAGCAGCTGCACGAGGCCAGGGTCCAGCAGGTCAGTACTGGGGCGGGAGTACCGCAACAAGGAGATGAAGCAGCTGCACGAGGCCAGGGTCCAGCAGGTCAGTACTGGGGCGGGAGTACCGCAACAAGGAGATGAAGCAGCTGCACGAGGCCAGGGTCCAGCAGGTCAGTACTGGGGCGGGAGTACCGCAACAAGGAGGAGGTCAGTACCAGCACGTAGAACAAGTACAGAATTTTATTTTTTTCGAATTAGTGACCTGACAAGCAAGAAATTAGCATAATTGTAAGCGACCCGCCTGTCTATAGACAGATGCATTGCACAGCCGCTCGTCACCTTGTGTCCAAAAATATAGTAAAGTCAATGGGTACTAAAGCTAGTTTCAATCAACAGATCAATGATATTCACCGTCTGATCGCCCGCGAGATAGCCAAAGACGAGCAGAGTTTCAACAATGCAGCCAGACAGAATGAGGAGTTCATCCGGAGGGAGAAAGAGGTGAGTTGTCGTGATTCTCCTTAATCCACATTTAAAGGTCACTGCACTAAGGTGTATTTGTAGGTCTTTAGAGTGGCGAGAGTGTAGACAAACCCGTAGATTGCAGGATAACGTAATGAGGAGATAGTTAATTTTATTTACAGATTTTAACTCCCGTTTATTACCAAGAAAAGCCACAGCCATAACGGCCTTTTTGGAGAAGCAATTCATGAAGAACCTCCACCCCAAAAAGGAGTCCAGGGTGTCTAGTACGAATTTCTATAATTAACGAACTCGATGAAACTATCAGTTTTCTCCATACATTTCACACCAGCGCCCCCTTAGCGGTAACTATCAAAAACTAGTATAATGTATGAGAGAAAACAGACAGTTTCATCGTGTTCGTAAATTCTCAAAACTCGTACTAGGACCCCCTTGAGTCAATTACCTGAGACTTTGCCTGGGACATATTAAGCAGACATCATGTTGAGTAAACTTGAGAGGATAACTAATTTAAAAATAAATCTAAGCTTACATGTTTAGCAGTTCAAAGCCCACGCAGACCCACATAGAAAACCGACACTTATTTAAATTAGATAAGTACAATTATCTAGTTTTTTATTATCGCAATGCATGTTCATATAATATCGGTTTTAATACTCTGACTGCCGAACCTACGGACGAAAATTATAGTTAATTATCATTAAGCCATTTTATTAAATTGGGTTTTTTTCTTTTTCTACTCTTGAAGCCAATTAAGTATTACTAATAGGCTGATAGTGAGTAGGTAGATATAGTAATAATCTCATATTTACTTACCTAATTATTAATCAAAAATAATCTTATGAGACTTTGGGAATAGAAATAAATATATTACTTATATAATTGAAATTAAAGTTAATTGGCGTTTGTGAGTGCAGGGTGAGAGTTTTAAGTACATATTTCCACATTATCTTTAATATTTGACTTTTATTAACAGTTGGATGACAAACGCAAAGCTCGCATAGAGAAGCACCGCTGCGCGATCATGAAGCAGATCAACGACAAAGAACGCGCAAGGTCGGTGTCCTTCATGTGTCGTTACATTTTCAGAAGCGGATACAGGGGAGGGGGTAAAAAATAGCTACAATTAACATCCCCCCCATGAATATAGCAAAACTTAACCTCCTTCCGCTGAAAACGAAGCTACATTATTACCGGGAGGACTGCTGACGCAGATAAAATTCCAGTCCTTCACTGTTAAAATAATAAACGATGAAACCAAATTGTTTTTAAGTATGAAAGGTAGTCATGTTTATTTGCAGGGCTGAGTTGCGTGAGAAGATCCACAACGAGGGAGTGGCGCTGCGCATGGAACAGGAACAACAGGAGAAGTACGAAAGGAAGGTTATCAAGGAAAAGGTAAGTCGATAGAACTTTTTAGGTTTCCATATCTGAATCGTAAAGATCTCCAAGGAAGGTGCTCAAAGCGCAAACACTTCTGCACTATATTAATATATCTCCCGCGTAGATGGCCGACCTTGTGAACGATTGGCCGCAGTAGATGTATGAGCCAAGAATACATTATTTATTATTCCTGTTGTGTTTAGGTGGAAGCGATGAGGCAGCAGAAGGTCTCTGAAAAATACGTGAAGGAAGTGGAACAGACCCTCACCAAACATGGCTACCACCAGTGATTGGGTGGGACGCAATCGACGCGTAATTTCACCTACCTGCTTTTGTGCAAAATCATCAGTTTTGATATTATTTTTTTGTGTGTAATTAATTTATTTTATGTGTAATTCATTAAAATTGAGTGTAAAATATATTTTTTCTGTCTCTTTTTTATATCATCTAGTGTATTCCGAGATCTCTGAAATTTAGAGACTTCCTGTCGCACTGTCTCTGTTAATGAGTCATTAGCCCAGTCCTTTCCATTGAAACCTCCACTAAGTGATGAGATTATGATTCAGTAACTATCTGAGTGCGAGAAAATTTTCCTCCCCTCCCTTAAGGGCTCAATGTATAGCGCCTAAATATGACTGACTAATAATATAGTAGGCGCTGGACTAGTTTGTAAGAAAGAGGTTTATAATTAGAGTTTCGAAATCGACATCTATATGTAGCGTAGAACAGACGCTGAAGCGGCGCGGGGCGAGGTTGTCCGTCCGGTGGCGACTAGATTTTTCTGCTAACATTAAAATAAATGTCAATGTATATTCTCTACGTGTAACTTCCAGCCAAGGAGTTGTTGTACGTAGTACATATTACATCCATATGCTTCCAGCAGTTCATTCATTCTTTAGGACCACAGAGTACATTAATATTGTTTAGGACGCAGCCACGGTTACAATGTAGTTACTGATTTCTAATAGTTGCCGAAACTAGATTACTGAGTGCATCCAGCGCCTATGTGTGGCAATGTGACATTGCTCGAAGAACCGATAACCGTTGGGGAAGAAAGGTGCTCGAGTAGCGACCACGAACCGGAAGACGCAGCGTAGACAGGCCTCCCACTAGGTGGACAGACGCATTGTGCGCGTCGCAGGTAACCGGTGGATTCAAATAGCCAATTGTCGTTCATTGTGGCGTTCTAAGGGGGAGGCCTATGTTCAGCAGTGGACGTCTTCCGGCTGATGATGATGATCCAGCGCCTTATAAACGGTTTTTTTTTTACCCCTGACCCGACCGATCAAAGATTAAACACAACTTTAGGCTAAGTCTTCTAAGATTAGCATTAAGTTTGTCTGTCTTAAAAAGGGACAAATAATAAAGCTCCATAAAAATATAATTCCATACTTTAATCATTGAAAAGTCACACAATATTTGTACACGAGTCAGCCATAACAACAATAATTAAGTAACACATTAAACAAAAATCAAACTCGTTCGACGCGACATTTGTCCCGTTTTAGTCAAGTGGGAAATTGACAGAAACTCATATAAACCCCACTTTTTGTCGAAGGTTAATGGGCAACTTGGTGTCAATTTTTTTCAAGTTGCCCATAGCTTAACGACTTCTATCTAAATGACAATAGCCGGGGGCCCGACTTTTAACGTGCCCTCCGAAGCACGCAGACGCTCAGTTCAAATGCCACTAAACGGTCACCCATCTAAGGACTGACCTTGCCTACCGTTGCTTACCCAACTGATCGTTTACCAATCAGTGGTTACAACTGGCCATGAGCGCCTCAACCACTTTAAAAACAAGATAATTGAAGTGTACGACATAATAAAACATTCCAAACACCATTCGATTGAAATCAATCACCGCTAAGCGCAATATTATTTTCACCTTACTTTTTCGATAGAAATTGACAGAGCTATAAACTACGATAATAATACAATATAATAGAGGTATATAATAGAGGTGGTGGTAGGTCCCCTGACATTTATTTCTAGAATAATCAGATACTTAATTCATAATAATACCACCAAAAACTAGGCAGGTTATTAAAATTATTCATTGCCTTATCAAACGGTAGATATTTAAAATAAATTGGCCACACCGAACGAGTGAACATTCACACAAAAATACACTTTTTTAATACTATATTCCGTATATTTTTATTTCTACCCTACAACGTCGAAAGTTCATGGCTAGCCTTGGGATTTATTTATTCAAGCACATAGAATCATTAGACGCGAGTGTAACAGGGGCGTCCGTAGTTCATACACATTGTGTGGAAAATAGGCTAGACGAACTAAAAAACCTCTTTAGTCCGTCATTAAGATTATCAAAAAATATTGGACACGTATTTTCTCTTTTGTCAATTAAACAAAAAATGACGAAGATATAGTGCGTTAAAATTCCGCGTGACGTCACACGCCTGTATACAATTTTCACGAGCCTCCACTCACGAACTTTGATGCTCTATATCTTTGGCATTTTATATTAATTTATTACATAAAAAAATTACGTTCCCAATATTTTTTGATAATCTAACTGACTGACTAATTAGAAATATCACTTTTTTTACCCAGTCATCGTCGACATTATAATAATACTATCCTAGGACAATACACACATGGTCATCTGATCCTAAACTAAGCACTTTCACTATGGTAACCAGGAAACTAATTAATTTCCTTTAGAGTTCTTTCAGAGTCGCTGCACGTGTGTCCATCGAGTACAGCGGCGTCTCTCCTCGGAGTCGGCGGACGGCGGAGTAACGACCCCCGTCCCCGTGAGTGCCGTGCCGTGAGTTTGGTTCCTGGGGAGCTATAATGAGCCCTCCGGCGATGGGCTCAAAGGCAGAGTACTGAGGGGGTACCAGACCCAATCGCAGAGCCCAGGTGCCGATGCGATAGTCGCGGGGTTTTAGTGGGTAAGAATCCCATATACCCCTATTGACCCCCCACACACAGGTGCTGGGGTCCCCGCGTAACCAAAAAATACCTTTTTTTTAGTTGAGTAGCCTAGTTTGGGATCAGATGGCAGTGTTATTATTATTTATTATACTCCCCCCCCCCCTCCATAACTTATCATAATGAACCTAAAGTCTAGCGTGAACCATACATTATACTAAAACATTATCCTAAAGTCCATTTGAGTACACTTGGGTATTGCTTAACAAATTCGTATGCGAACAGACACTAAGCTGTCTAAGCCCAATCACTTCATGACTTCCTCCCCGAGCTTGACGACTTTATCAAGGTTGTCTTTCAGGGTCTTCAACTGGTTCAGTACATTGGAGTCCATCAGGGAGAAGGGTATATAGGCCTGCGACTGGCGCAGCTGCTTCGGTTGGAGGGACAGCATTGTACCGTCTTGGAGTAGGATGTTGCAGTTCGCCATCTCATCTGGTTTCATGCTGAAATAGATATTATTTTGTGGATAACAAGGCCTGTATTCCTCTGATATCCGTCGCGTAAAATAGGAAGCTAATAGGTACACCAAATGACTTTGAGTGTACACCACTCTGTTCTAGCATTGAGTAAGCCTGCCCCTGCTATATCAATTTTGTTGCCAATGCAACAATCATCTCTAGTCGTCTACTACTGAACATAGGCCTCCCACTTAGACCACAATGAACGACAATTGGCTATTTGCACCCACCGGTTACTTGCGACGCGCACGATGTCGTCCGTCCACCTAGTGGGAGGCCTACCAACGCTGCGTCTTCCGTTTCGTGGTCGCCATGAGAGAACCTTTCTTCCCCATCGGTTATCGGTTCATCGAGCGATGTGATGTGGCCTACCCCAATGGGCCATTGCCACTTCAGGTGAAGTAATCTGTCGGTGACTTTGTATCTTTGGCGAATCTCCTCATTACGGATTCTGTTGCGCAAAGAAACTCCGAGCATAGGTCATTGTGTGAGCTACACAATAGTGCGGTTTAATATCCGTGACTGTGTCATGCTAGGTGGTATTGAAAGAAAAGGAACTTAACGACATGAGACATTAGTTATTACTTATTAGGTATTACTTGAGCTTGACAATTCAAAATTCAAAAGTTTTATTTCAAATAGGCTTAACGCACTTTTGAACGGACATTTTTTTTTACAAGCTACCACCGGATCACAACGCGGCCTCAACTGAGAAGATCCGGCAAGAAACTCAGCGGGCTTGTCATTTTTTAACCGACTTCAAAAAAGGAGGAGGTTCTCAATTCGTCTGTATATATATTTTTTTTTTTTTTTTTTATGTATGTTCGCGCATAACTCTGGCAATTATTAACCGATTTGAAAAAATCTTTCTTCCATCCATTCTTCAATCCATTGATTGGGTCCCATAAAAAAATTATTGCTTAGTAATAAGTAGTTCCTAAAAAAACAAGAATGGTGACTGCGCACTGAGAGTTGCAAGAAAGCCTATATAGATGACGTTTTAGTCGCTCGGACTCGCTCGGTCGGACAAAAATGGTCATAACTCTGGCAAATATTTACCAATTTCAATGATTCTTTTTTTATTCGAAAGAAGAAACCACTGTATTGAATCTGTATGAATTTTATTACAACCGGATAAGAACTTCCTGGAGGACCATGAACGATGTGGAGGAATTTATCTGGTAAAAACCATAAAACTGATGTTCTCCATTACATTGCTCTGACAATTATGAACCGATTTCGATGATTCTTTTTTTATTCGAGAGAGTAAACTACTATGATGTTTCCATGCAAATTTCATTACGACCGGATATTTTTTTCTGAAGAAACATGAATTATGTAAAACTATGTAGACGATAATGTGATCATAACCTACCTAGATAATTTAACGGTTTTCGATGGTTCAATCTTTATATATGAAAATATCACTAAAAAGTTTAAAATAAAATCTTTTTAAAAAAAAATTTTACCGACTTCAATATCACTGAAAAGTATAAAATAATTTAAATATTATTGAAGTTGGTGCCAAATATACACAGCAGGTACACTAACACCAACTTCAATAATATTTAAATTATTTTATACTTTTCAGTGATATTGAAGTCGGTTCAATTTTTTTTTAAAAATATTTTATTTACATTTTTTTTTAAAAACAAAGTTTGTCTTTTTACAATTAGATCAGCACCAGCGACAGTGTGTCCTGCCGTTCAAAATATCAAATAAAAAAAATAAAAAAAATACGACGAAAATACAACAAACTAAAATGCCAAAGGGATAGTAGTCGGACCAGTCCCTGCAAGCAGCACCCGCGCACGAGTTGACTGCTCGCAGCAGCCATCACTCCCCTCAACCATATTGGAGGGAAGGGGGTGACCCGCCACACGAAGCCGCCACAAGCAAAGACTTTTCGATGGCGAGCATGACCGATCCAAAATCACAGTGGCACACGTTAAACATTTACCTTCTGCTGTTAAGCAGTGCCTCGTCAGGCAAGACACAAAGCACTTTAACATATTACCAACTTTTGTTGGTAATATGTTAAAGTGTATTTTCAATATTATTGTCTGGTCAAGTGTAATAGCCGTTGACGCTGTACTGTTATTAAATAGCTTTAACATTATGACGTCACACCCGCTCGGGTTTGTTCAGGAGCTGTCGGCGTGTTTCCGGTACTGGATTCAAAAATTATATTTTTTATTTTGAAATAACTTTTGAATTATTGCGAAAAAAAAACAAAAAATAGTTTTACTATAAAACTAATATATGATCTTTCCATTTATCACAAAAAAGAATTCAAATACCCAATAATTGTCAATAAATACAGCTGACGGTATAGTACCTATTGCAGTGGCGTGCACAGAGTTTTAGGACAGGGTAGGCAAAAACCGAATGCAATCTAAATTGACTTTAATTATGTGAACACAAAATATTTGATGAGTACATACCTAATAGTGACGTTTTTTTAATAAATACCTATATATTCTTTTTCACTTCCCTAAGACGACACGTAGGAAGTACCTACGTTAAAATCGAATCGGTCCATTTAGGCCGCAGAGCGTCTTAAAGAACCAGACATACATACACAGTCGAGAAACAATAATATCCAGCTCCTATTCTTGTAGTCGAGTAAAAAAAACTTACCAACTGCGAGTTACTTGTTGTCTTGTACACACACAAGATGATTGTAATTAGGCCACCTCAAATATCAAAAAAATAACTGATATTTAGTTTCTTCGTTTACAGCCGCCGGATAACCAATTCGGCAATAAAAATAAAATAAAAAAATAAAATAAATAAATAAAAAATTCGGTATACAAGTGCCATTTTCAATTATTTCTCTTTTAATTTCGTAAGAAAGCGTCAAGAAAGTGAGTGATTTTAATTTTTCTAAACACACTTGGCTCACAAACATGTTATCACTTCCATTTTCTACTGAGTTTAATAATTTAAAAACACTAATACTAATACAGAGCAGTAAATTTTTTCGAACTTATATGCTCACCAAAACAATCGTATTTAATAAACAATTGATAATTTAAAGACAAAATTCAACAAAAAATGGATGTCATTATGAAATATTGAAATTTGAACAAACTAGGTATTTTAAAATTTGTAGTATTATAAAAAAAATATTTCGAACTAAAATTTTGAAGGAGTGGTTTTGTTTGATTTTGGTATTTTTAGCCTCGTGCTCAATTTAATCGACTTCAATTATGGAAACGAGCAGTTTGATCCTAAAATCTTTTTAGCGAGCACTTATGCTCGCCAAGGCCGCACCGCGCTCAGCTGAATGATTCCAAATATTTCCCGCGATTTTGTTTATTTACAATGATGAAATAATTTAAAAGAAAATGTTACTGTGCACACAATTTATTTTTGTTATCATGTACCTATTGTTATCGGAAATCACAGGGTAGGCCAACACTTTTTGCCTATATGGACTGCACGCCACTGACCTATTGTCGTGTCCTGATATTTATATATTTTGATGTTCTTACTCGTGCCTACGTGTTGTTACTTGAAAAAAGCATTCTATAGTACTTGTATTTATCCACATTCTAGATGCCAATATTTACACACTGTTGCTTGGCGGCAGATAGTCTGACACTGCGATGGTACTTGTCTAGACTGTCCCTTTGCACCGGAGACCTATAACCTAGATGAAAAAATGAAAGTAATATGGACCATACATCGGTATACTCACGTGTAGCAGGAGGGCACCATGACCGGCGAGCCAGACATGGAGACCACCATCTCGCCCTGTCGCGGCTGCCGCAGTACTGTCAGCGGCGTCTGTGGCGTTACCTACAACGACAAGGGAACTTTAGTCCGGTACATCGCAACGCAAATATTTGGCGTCGTGGTTTGAGTGGACGCACAACGCCGCTGTCCGTTTTTAATGGAGCTGTCAGAACAGCGCTACCCCATAGTTAATTAAGATGCATCAAAATGCATAACTTTTATTTTTAACTAGCGCCCCTGGATAGATTTTTTAACTTCACCTAGAGGGGAAGTACATAGGTACTCTAAATATTGGAGGGAGGGAGATAGCAAATTTGACTCAAAGGAAACATTCCTTTATTTTCAAAAAGACAAAAATCAGAATTCATAGATTTTCCAAAAATCACGTGCCACACTGTAACCGAACCGGCTAAAATCACGTGCCACACTGTAACCGAACCGGCTAAAATCACGTGCCACACTGTAACCGAACCGGCTAAAATCATGTGCCACACTGTAACCGAACCGGCTAAAATTAGAAAAAAATGACATTCTGTAATTTTATGGCATCAATCAATAGGGTCAATCATAACCTTCGGAGTCGCTGGACGTTCGGGGTGTGGACCCTTTGAACGTCCATTGAGTACGGCGGCGACTCCGAGGAGGACGGCGGCGGGGTTGCGACCCCCGTCCCCGTGAGCACCGTGACTGGTTCCCGGGGAGCTACAATGCGCCCCCCGGCGGCTGGCTCAAAGGCAAGGCCCCTGGTGCCGATCTCACCGGAGAGCCCTGGGGTCCCTCCTCTCATGTGCCGATGTGACAGCCGCGGGGGTTTTAGTGGGTAAGAATCCCACATACCCCGGTCGAGCCCCACAGCTCCCGGGGATCTTTGGAAGATTTCCCCCGCGTCAAAAAAAAAAGGGTCAATCATAAGGATGAAATCTCTCTAGCAAACATGTTTAAACGGGGCAACCAGGGTGTGGGATTCTTTCCCACCAAAACCCTCGCGGCTGTTGGATCGCACTTGAGAGAGGAAACCTGGGGTCTCTGGTAGGATCTGCACCAGGTACCCATCAGTGCTTCGTCTTTGAGTCCTGTCACGGTGCTCTCGGAGACGAGGGTCACAACCCCTCCACCGTCTTCCTCGAAGTCACCGCCGTACTCGAGGAACGTCCGTCCCCACACGTCCATCAGTGACTCTTTCTTGAACCACCGGGGGGTACTGGCCGAAAACCAACGCTGGTTGCATTTGGTGACTGGCACATGCTGAGTTAGGCACCTTTTCGACGCTAGTGTACTGGAGTCGCATAACGCACAATTAAATTATTTTTCTTTTTAAAGTATTTAAAAAGTAGTATTATTTTATAACTTTGTAACTTTTTTTTCTGTTTTTCCTTTTTTTTAGTTACTTACTCCAACGGGGCGGTGTTATCGTACCTTAGGCGTGATGGCGGGGTAGTGGACGGCCGCGTTCTTGCTATAGCACGGTGTCTTGTAGACGGACTTGGAGCGTCGACGCTGTGTGACGCGACGCTGTGTGGCGGGAGGCTTGCGGACCGACGCGTCGGCCGACCGGGACCGACGCGCCGTGCCCGGACGACTGACGGACGTCGGGACAGCTACAGGCAAAACGCGGGCTATAAGTTAACGCCTATAACTTTTTTTGTGGCGGGCCCGTTGGTCTAGGGCAGACATACTCAAACTGCGGCCCGCTAGCCTTTTCTATGCGGCCCGAAGTCTAGTACAGTAATTTTATATTAACAGTAGTATTTTTCTGATAAATGTACAAAAGTAATGCAAAAAATGTTAATTTCACTCGCTTACTCTCATAAAATAGCGCGCAAACAGAATTTAAGTAAAGAAATGTGTGTTTTTATTTTTAAATACATACTTAAATAGATAAACAACACCCAGACACTTTGCAGGAATCGAACCCACAACCTATTGGGTAGCAGCCAGGGAGTCTCACCACTAGACCAACGGGCCCATCAAACAGGACAAATGTTTTCTTATTGAAAAACTAAATCCTCAGACAATCTGCATACTGTATGCCGACTTAGAATTCTCTTATTTTCTGCACAACTTTCTTAAAACAGCGAACCATGTCAATGCTCGAGATAGGAGAGATCCATATATACACTTGTATTAGATTATATTCCTAGACTAAGCAAACATAACAAGAGCTGTGTAGCTATGTGTGTTCGTATGTATAATAAAATACCTAGTCAATTAAAAGCTCTTAACTCTAGAAATTTTCAAATTAAATTATATAACTGATTACTTGAAAAAAACTTTTATAGCGTAAAAGAACTAATTGACATGAAGTGATTTTTTCTTTTTTGCATGCTATGTACAATTCTAGCAAAAACATGTATGTACTTTATTTATACAAATTGTAACATCTTATTATACCATGTTTTTATGCAAATAAATATATTATGATTATGATTATTATGATTAATTATTTTTTCTGTAATAACCTTCTACAAAGTTTTTTTTTACATTTTTGATTTAAAACCAAAACTAAGTGACAAAGCAAAATAAAAAACAAAGCAGAATATGATATCCCACTGGATATAGTAGTCTCACTTTGTGACAACCCATTTCTACCCCCAATTCCAAGTTTCAGCAACAAAACTATTCCAAGTTTCAAATCAATAGAACAAAATGACATCAAAAATGTGCTCGCGGGGGTCGCAGACTTATCTGTGTTGGTGGCGGAAACGTGAACTAACGGTTTTATTATGATAATGACGTGTCTTTTGACAGTTTCATATTGACAGTAGCGACACTCCTATCGGCAAAAACAATTTTGTCAGCCTGTTGCTTGTAAAGAAATAGCGACACAAGGGCGCTATTTCTATGTGCCACTTGTCGGACCATGTCAACAAATCTAGTTATATTATATTGATGGCTAGAAAATATATTATTTTATATAAAAGGTTGTACTTACTAAGGTACTTCTTCCCGGCGCGCTCGCCGGACCCCTGCGATGAGTTCTCTGTGAGGTAGCCTGCCCCCAAAAAGCACCGGGTTAGTGGAAACCATGGGATGTGCTATGGCTTGGTTAGTACATGAGAAGAGAAATGATAACTACATAACTAGTATCTACTAGAGCTTTGCATTAGACCACTACTGTTACCGGAGAATATCTGGTAATGGAATTAATTCACCCATGGACTAACAAGTAACTAGGCAGGGCTTGTGCTATGTCAACCAGACAACTGATAAAAACACATTCTTAAAGAGTTCTTTTTTGTAAATACATATTTATATGGATAAATAACACCCAGACATGTCAACAAAAGTTTGTCTGCAGGGGAATAGAACCCACGATCTGTTGAGTAGCAGCCAGGGTGTCTCTCACCACTATACACTGTTTTTTATTACAAGATCAGAATTTGAACAATAAATGTATGAATGCAGTCGTAAGACTGACCGATGGCTAGCAAAAGACAATTGGTAGGGTTGAATATGTCGTACAGTGTATAGACCAATGCATGAAATGCATGTAGTGATTTTCTAATGACAGGTAGTAAAAAAAATTTCAAGGCATTTAGAACATTTTAAATAGTGATTTCAAAAGATTCTTGGGCTAACCTAACTCAGCTCAAGTGCAAACCTCTAGTATCTACTGAAGGGTTCACTATTTATGTACAATTCTAAATGTAACGATACTAAATATCATTTAGTTTGCTATGTCTGTGGGACAAGGGGGTCTTGAGGTACCACTGCCAGGTTGGTGTGGGGTTTGAACCCATATCTTCGTTCATCTGATACATAAAACCACACCCCCTTCCCATCATGCTCATGAAGTAAAGTACAGAAAGCCTTATCCTAGCTAGGTCCATGTGTGATCATTATTAGAAAAAATATTAAGTTAGACTAAAATTAGTTATTTTAGAATTAGCTCCAGTTTTGAATATAGACAATGAGAAACCCATCTAATAACAGCACATCTTAATAACACCAACATAATCGGGCACATTACCGTCATCATGCGATGCTGAACGACTGGAATGCCTTGTACTTCTAGTTTTAGTGACTTCTTTCAAATGCAGCTCGGTTTTCTGTAAAATATAAATTGACCACTGTGTAAGAAAAGTATGGTGAATTATAGCAGTCTTATCAGATAATCCAGATAGGAATAACCAAATAGTTGTGATGTTCATACCAATTGTCCAACAGTTTTCTGTAAATATGTATTGCTGATCGAGCCCAGCAGTATCTTAAAGGCCAGCTCCACGTTTCTGATTTCCATATCCACCCTGGAATTTATCTTCTTCTTTTGATCGAGCACTGTAAAAGTTTTTGTTGGATAATAATTCAGTAACTGCGTTAAAATTTGCGTCCAAGAGTAGTTTTTTTTATGCTACCATGGTGGCTAGCAAGCGTGCGGCGCGCCTGATGGTCGATGCCGAACTTTAAGACATTAGATTTTAAGTATTTGTGTCCGGTAATTTCACCAGCTACAGTGCCCTTCACACCGAAACAGAGCAATGCTTACACACTGCTGCTTGGCGGCAGAATATCTGAAACTGTGGTGGTACCTACCTGGACGGATCCTTGCACAAGGAACATACCACCTAGTGGTTTATATATAATCAAGATTATTATTTACCTAACAAATTCAGTTTCTTTATATCTTCGTCCTCAGTTGCCTTTTCCTGTTTTCTCACGGGACGTTTTGTTCGCGGCATTTTCACAAAATACTGTTTTAAACAACTCAATTAAGCTTTATAAAGTATGAGATATAGACGCATTTAATTAAATTGTGCCCGTGTTTAGTTAATTTGGCTTAAAAACAGAAAGAAAATAAAACAATAAAATCAAAACACAACCGTCAATTTTTAAAAGCAAATTGTGAAATGAAATGAATGATTGCCTAGCCAAATCATAGACAGTAGGATAGATACATGTCACACGAGATGTCAGTCATGTCATCCCATCCATCCATCCTGGATCCCGGAATTCTAATTACTCTGAGTCCGGGAAGGATCTCTAGTCTCGAGACATTACAGTGGATTACACTTTCTTTGTGCTTTCTGTCTCATTCGCACCAGAAGTTACATGTAACAGAAAGAAATAGAGCATATGATTTCATTTTGTCACAAACTTCAAGAAAAGCACCAGCGGTGCTTTTTACTTTTGAAGATTTTCGTTAAGATTTAGCTTCCTCTTTTTTAGCCGTATTTTGAATACATATCCATATTTATGTGTTTTGTGTAAGAATGCTGATTTTCTGTCCTTATCGGCGGCAAGCTATAATCTTCTTGGCAAGCTGCCTTTTTTTTTTTTTGGGAATGATGGACGCTGTTGGCCGCAGATGGCCATTACAGCTTCACCGGACAATAGGAGGCGAGCGCTTAAAGCACTCTAGCCTTAACGGCAGAAGTAGCGACGAGCTCAAGGGCACCTCAGAGAGGCACGGCCTCGGCTTGGGCTGTCGCTTAAGAGAGGGCTGAATTTACAACCGGTTCTCAACGCGCCCCCATTGAGGAGAACCGGCAAGAAACTCAGTGGGGTGATGCACGTCGTTGAGGTCGCATGCGTACGACCCTTCGGCCTCGCCGGCGAGACCGGTGTCTGATAGCTTCCCCTCAGTCCTTCCTCGAGGGTTACCCTGAGCCTTCCTCCAAGGAATAGACTATAAACCAAAGATATTATATATAGAAGATAAACATAGTCCGATAAAAAATGAAACCATAAAAGAAAAACCTATGTGTGAGTGAATTGTTTATGTGTAAAGGAAAAAAAGTGTTGTTAAAAAGTACTACGTACGTAATCGATATCGATGATATTTAGTGTGAAGATATACACGATTATCTGTATAATTTAAAATTTATGTTGATTTATAAGAAGTTACTAATAACCTTTAGTATTGCAAATCACTTAATGATAAATTGTCAAAAGTGGTAAAACAGTCGTTCTAAACAAAAAAAATAGTTTCTCTTTGCTTGAAACATCGTAAATTAGATCATGAAAATAAGTTATCGTTACGCATGATAAAATTACTCAAATCAGCATGCATTATAAACAATAATTATTAAAGTTGTTCAGTATGGGTGAAGGAGTATCTCCTATGAGATCCTTGAGAATTATGCAATATTTCTAAATAGTATAAAACCAAAACATTTGGCGGACGTGTTGGTCTAATAGTTCAACAAACATCCTGGCTGGGGTATTGGGTAGCCAGCTGGTGGTTCGATTTCCACCAGGTGTCTGGGTTTTATTTATCTATTAAGTATACATTTACAAATAAAAGTATATGAGTACTTATGTATTAGTAAAAGTTGTCTGGTTTCCATAATAAAGGCTCTGCCTTGTTTGGGATCAGATCACCATGTGCGGATCGTCCCATCAGGTTATTATTATAAAGACAAACAATATACTTCTATTGTAAAATACATACTTATTTCAGTATTCATAAAAATATATTGTAAAAATTATATACTTCAGCTTCTTAGTGACGACAGTAATAGAGCATATTTTATCTGGTAACATCTTAATATTATTTAAACCACATGAACACGAAGTAAATTATTTGTTGTGAAGGATCGAATAAGAAATGTTATCACCAGAGAATCAAACTTGCCGACGTAGGTCAACGAATTACCAGACTGGAGTGGCTGGTCATATTGGCTGTCTACAACCAATATCGGTTCTAACCGATGATCATTGGGAAACAGGGGTTTTGGAGTAGACACCACTAACCGGAAAACCGCAGTGTTGGAGGCTCTACGTTTCGAGGTTCTGATTTTATTTTCTGACTAACGACTTGACTTAAATACCTGGTAATGGCGTATGGGTAAATTAAAGTAAGTAAAGTTAAATCAATAATAAGTTTAATCATTAATAGGTTTACAACACTGTAATTGATAGCGGTAAAATAACTTTATTTACGTAAGAACAAGATCATCTGTTTTTCAATTGGAACTAGTAACAAACATAATTTATTTAGTGTTATCGTCTCCCAAAGGAACTCGTATTGATTGAATAATATTTTTTTCAGTGTCATACATAAGTACGAGTAAAATAAATAAGGTACAGCCTCTCATTAGGCAACGTTGATTTTGTGACACACTATAAAACATTTTGCCTCAAAATGGATATCACAGACAGAAATCAAAATCTTTATCACAGACATTGGAATATTGTAGGGATTCCGTCCATCCTCGTCTTTAATCCGCATCTATTTTTGTCAAAACAAAGAATTATTTTGATAATCTGAAAGAATACATTTGAATTATTATTATTATCATATCAATTTACATAAAGAATATATAGACGGCAAAATATTTTTAGACCGAATAAATATAAACTCCTTGAAACTAAAACAAAAAGACGTAGAATTTATATTTGTTCTATTAAAACTATTTGCTTTATTATCGATATCGATACCCATGACGTCAGGACTTTTTCAAGCCCTATTGTAAACAAATCGTTTTACATTTTACACAAAATATCCCGCTATTCTTCGTAAAGAAGTAAAAAATAATGATCAGTTTGAAGAAAAACATGTATTCTACGATATTATTACGATTTTCAACCAAAGTTTCAACCAAAACCATAAAAATATAGCAAGCAAAAATGCAGTCAGGAATAGTAATCAATTACCTGTGAAATGTTTACTTATTCGTTTTATTACGATTTGTAACATCACATGCACTTATTGCACAAGCCACCCTAATGGAACAATGATATTACATATTATAAATTTGAGATCATGCTAAATTAATAAAATTAACTTTGACAGCAAACAGACCACGAGGCAGCGTAGCAGTGGCTAATGTCAAAGTGATGCGCAATAAAAAAAAAGAATTTTATCTCTGCCTCTGTTGCACTCGTGCAGTTTGTATTTGATTAGAACTATGTTTATCTTTTTGAACGTAGTGAAAAAAATCTTAAATCTATGCTAGAGGAAGCAATTTGGATACGGTGCAATTAAGTATTTAAAATCTAATATCTAATCTTAATTTACCTTATTTCTTTTATTTTAATCGACTTACTGCCAAACCTACAAACGTCAATTAAAGTTAATGATGCTTAAATAATTTTTTGATATCGGATTATTTCGACACTCGAAGCCCAATAATACTTAATACGCTGATAATGAGTAGATATAATAAATATCTCGTGTTCAGTAATCGATATTAATCATAAACGACTTCGACAGTTGAACTAATTAGATTTTAAAAAGTGACTTAATTAGAATTAAAATTAATTGGGGTTTGTGAGTGCGGCAGTTAATGACGGAACAAGTTTGACATTTGCCTGATGGTAAGCGACACACGTGCCTATAGACAGCTACACTGCACTGCTTCTCAGTATATTAGTGTTTTATATATGAAACTGTCGTTCATCACCCGAGACATAGGTTATGAAGTCTTTTGAAGTGGTAATTTTTGCCCGACTACCCCAGAAGGAGGGTTATAGCATCTATAGAGCCTTTCAAGCCGGAATAAAATAATGTTTACCTATTGCTCTTTGGTGGCAGATTGTCTGACCTGCGTTGGTACCTTTCTGGAGGGTCCCTTGCACAAGGGACCTAACCCCTTTTTTGTCGGATAGGAAACCTTCAAAAGGTACCCGGTCTGCGTAGGGGCGGAGGCCGAGTTACGTTGGACTTTTACCCATTAGAACACCCCAGTGGCATCATAGACATCAGCACAATAGAGACTTTGGTCTTCTAAAGTATAACGAATATATTAAAGTATCAAGTATGATTATTCCTAGTTTAAACAGGGTTGCACTACCTAATTTTTTTAAGTTTGACTAGACAGCACAGAACAATAATCAGTACAAGTACTATAGAATGCTTAAATGCAAGTAAGAACCGTAGGCACAGGTAAGAACATCAAAATACATAATTAACAGGTACACGACAATAGGTACTATACTGGTATTTATCGACATTTGCACTCGTAACAGATCAAACCTATTACTATTTATCACTTACATATCAATATAACTCTTGTGATATAACTTTAAATACACACATCAAAAGTGTCTAGGGATCAACATATATTTTTGCAATAACTTTTCTCCTGATTGATATTAATTAAAATTTTCTTTAAGGATTCATCAAATAAAGTGTTTTCGTTTGTCACAGTAACGATAAACCAAGTCACCTTTGCATTAATAAAGAAATTTGCCATTTTCCTAATAAAGGGATTTTTGACATTTGAACCACTAACACAAAAGTTCGAAAAAAAGACTGAAATAACAGTTTTCTTTAAAATTTTATTGGGTAACTTAAACAATTAATAATCCGTGTTTCTACCGCGAACACTAACAACACAAGAACATCGGTTTGGCATACTCAAAATGAGTTCATCCAAATCACGCTGTGGAATGGCCGCCCATGTTCGTTGCAACAACAAAAAAAGGTCTTCTTGCGACTGGATACCCTCCATATTCGGCAGAGCTCTTCTCTGTAGCATATCCCATGCATGCTCAATCGGGTTCAAGTCTGGCGACTAAGCAGGCCAGGGCAGGACATTGATGTTAGCTGCGGCGAGAGTCTGTCTTACAACTCTTGCGGTGTGCGGTCGTGCATTATCATGCATTAACTGAAATAAGGGACCGATTTGCACTTGTAGAGGAACGATGACGTCTGATACAATCGTCTCAGCATAAATTTGAGCGTTGAGGTTGCCTCTGATCCAAATCAACTCAGTTCTTCCGCCGATCCAAATACCCGCCCATACCATGATGGTTCCACCACTATAAGGATGGACTTCCTGGCAGGATTTTAATCGCTGTTGGCGTCCAGGGGTTCTCCAGTGTCGTATACGTCTTGTATCCGGTCTCATACCAAAACGAGACTCATCAGAAAAGCACACGAAACGCCATTGTTCTTCTGCCCAATTTCTGTGTTCAAGAGCCCATTGATATCGAATCCTACGATTGTGCATTGCTATAGGTGGTACCCGTAGCGGTCTTCGGGAATGAAGGTTCACTTCATGCAAGCGGTTTCTGACTGTTTGGTCGCTAATTAAGTTCCCTGAAGAGTGATGAAGCCTCACGGCTAACATCATGGCAGTTATTGTTGGAGCTCTTCGAGTTAAGATTTGAATATATCGGTCTTGTCTCCGTGTGGTGCAGCGATACCGTCCTCCATGGCGCTCAGCCACGGTACCAGTGCTTCGGTAACGTGTCCAAAGTCGACTGATAACACTCTGACTTGTATTCAGAGCTAAAGCCACAGTACGTTGCCGGGAACCAGCTTCTATCATTCCCACGGCTCTGAGCATTTCTTCCCTGCTTAAATGACGTCGCCGCTCCATAATAACGTTGGTTTTAATCAGTAGTAGGGAAACAGTAGCACTAATAATGTCTTCAATGCGTTGTATGTTTTTATAGGGAAAATATTGACAGCTGATTTTCATCTTTTACTCGAATTTGATTCACAGTTCCTGATTCAAATTATGAAATGCACCAAAAAGGATCCATATAAATTTATAAAATCATAAATTTATTACAAAGCCACATCTCAATCTCAAGAAATCCGCTTAAAAATGCTTGATCCCTAGACACTTTTGATGTGTGTAGTTCAATTCACCTGCCCCGTAGAGGAAAATCTGCCTACGCTTTGTGTAATGGGACCATAGACAAACACGTACTCTATTCTTAATACTTAACTCTATGCTAGACAGACTCTATAAACCAAAGAGCGCATGGAGAGCGCTCTTGTTGTCAATGTCATGGCATAGAGTATATAGTTTCTTAATATCTTCTATTGTCTATTGTTATGATGAACGAAGAATGGCGGACACTGTTATGTTGCGATATTTGTTCACATTTATATTGATAAATACTTGCTGTGGTAAGTTTTGTGCAATATTGTAGTGCTAAAGTGCATATCTAAGTGTTGTACACCATATATGAAAATATAAAGTGTAAAATCGTTACCTACGCAACAGTAACGCAGTGGCTTCCGCTCTCGAAAGTGTTTTATTATTGTTGTTTTCCAACATAATTCGTACATGCCACTGGATTTATTATTGTCTTGGTTATGTGCGTTTATATCACATTGAATGGGTATTCAAACTTAGTACAATTGACATATTTCGAGATTAACAAGTTTAATTTGTTGTTGGGGTGATAAATGTAAACATGAGATAGTTTTGTGCATTTTACTATTAACTAAGTGTTGTGGGTAATACACTCTGATGCTAGACGTAGCCAAAAAAGCAATATAAATATAGGAGCAGTCATAAAATCATCACAGTTAATCCGACAATAATATTTATTTTTGTATGTAATATCATCACCTCCCACTCAAAATTTAGAAGATTATATAGTACAGGCTCCTATATACTGTACTATAAAAATATTTAAAATCCACAGCATAAATATGACACAATTCCATGTCCATACTACATAGATTATATGCAGAAGCTGAAGTACTCAATGTTCGTCAGCTATACATTCTCAGAAGCTGTCTAACTGTACATCAACGAATATGTACACTACCAAATTACGACAATCTTAAGAGTAAACGCGTATACAAAATTCCATGTCCGAAAACTAAGTCTCGGTTTGCGCAACGTCATCCAAAGTTCAGGCAGTCCTTCATATACAATAAAGTAATCAAAAGTTGTGATGTAAAAGAATGCACCACAAGAAAAGCTAGACACTTATTAACGAATTGGCTCCTTTCACTTTCATACGTAGAGACAGAAAACATTATAAAGATAGTAATATAATATTATAGTTAATTTTACGGTTATCTTCGACTGATCCGCGCACACAACCGCACAAACACACACTCACACACACAAACACACACATGCACACAAACAAGCACATACTCACAACACATATATTTAAATCCCTATTATGTCTGTTTAAATTTTTATCTTTTTCTTTTTTCTTAATAATGTATACACTCATACAATATTTTAGTCTGTCGTCTCAAAATGCTTCGGAATTGTCAACGGATCCGGGTCTCCACGAGACAGGCATTTCCTAGTGTGGGGACCACAAGCACAACTGAATATCTTGTAATGATTGATTTGATAAATAAAGCATTATTGTATTGTATTGTATTGTATTAAATATCTACTAAGGTGTCTCTGAGTGCAGAACTACCCAAATTAGTATGTAACATTTAATAAAATCACTTGAGTACATATAAGTGACAGCAAGTGTTCTGTCCTTAAGTGATAAGTTTTGAAACTATAATATCCATGGTATTCAATTCACTAACAAGAGCTTTTTTTATAGACAGAGATAGGAAGACAAGAAGTGTTATCTCTCTTCTAAGAGAACTCCGGTTGCCTTGCAACTAGGAACTGAGAATATATAAAAAAAAAAAAGTTTTTCCAAAAGTTACTATATCAACATTTGGAAAAACATTTTTTTTTTTTTTACAGAACAGCAGAATAATTGAACTGGTATCAAAAGAAGAAGTGTCCTTTAGTCTCAGTACAGTGATCCCTAATAGGGCAATTATTAATTAATTTACTGCAAAAACACAACACATGAAGGTGGCATTATTTGACTGCACCCTTCCATAACAAGAGGGAGCTCATCATATCTGGGTGCTTCCAGTATTCCTTGTTTTGTTGTTGTTGTATGTTTAGTGGCAGAGTTTGGTGTCAGAGTTGTTCTAGCTGCTGTTAGATCTCTGATTTGGCTTAACGACTGATGTCTTGATGACAACTACCGGGACTGACATGCTCTCTGAAGCACGGAGACGCTCAGTTCAAATACCACTAAACTGTCTGTCACT
This sequence comes from Furcula furcula, assembly GCA_911728495.1. Taxonomy (NCBI): domain Eukaryota; kingdom Metazoa; phylum Arthropoda; class Insecta; order Lepidoptera; family Notodontidae; genus Furcula; species Furcula furcula. The sequence goes on along the minus strand of OU452264.1, from coordinate 2,100,243 downwards.
CATATATCTGGACTGACCTTTGCAGATGTTGTTTGAAAAAGCTAGTCATTTATTGAACTTTCTATGTCCGTGACTATTCCCTGTGTCTGTAGATTTGATTTATAATAAAACCCTGGCAGATTCAAAAATCGATTTATAATAAAACCCTGGAACTCTAACATCCATAAAATGTCTCAAAAGTCAGATGATGTAACCGTTTCTATGTATTTATTCAGCAGGTCTGCCTGGTCTTGACTCATTGAACGAAGATGGGTTATCTGCCAGCTCACAGGGGCCTGATGCACAGCGTCTTGATGACCCTATAGCCATAAGCAAGATGGAGGTCCACTTGCCAAGGTAACAGATGTTTTTGAATAGAGTATTTTGTTTGTCACTCACATCAATTAGTGTTTTAATATTAATACAAAAACAATTAAATGTTACTAATTAGGTAATTTTTCAATAACTAACTCATTATAATATTGGTTCTATGCTTACTAGAAGAAGGAAATTTCAAAAGAGGTAAATCTGATTTAAATTGACTTACTATTAATAAATAATAAAAGAACATTTGGAGCTATTACTCCAGGCCTCTGTCCTAATGGAAGAATATTGAAGTGTCTCAGATTCATCATGCACATAAACTACAGATTCTCATCCAACCATTGGTGTAGCTTGCCTTAGATGGACCCTATATAAAATTTTTTTGTGGAGCCCAAATGAAGATACAGTCTGAGGGTTTAAGTGAGATTGTGAATAATATCTTATGAATTTTTGCTTATGCACGTTCGGGGCCTTTGTAGTCAGGGGCCCCCGTGCTTTTGATAAGGCGCTAGCTCTGCCCCTGCATTTAACAAGAAAGCTGAGACACCTGTCAGACATGGGTCTACAAGTATGAGTAGACCTTTCTAGAGTGAATTAATGAGTATACTTTATTAACCGCGTCTCCACCGGGCGCACGGGCTCACGTGGCAGTCTCGCGAGCTAAATGTGTGGTTGGTCAAGCCACGTTCAGCCGAGGCAACATGCGTCTGAACGACTCCGTAGCACGTCCACACCGACCGCACAGCAGGCTCGCGTGGCTGCCGTGCGGCCGGTGGAGACGCGGCTATTGACCAAACTCATGCAATGTTCCAATATATTATAATTATCCATTTATTTGGCTTTGACTTCTATTAAGCTTATTCATCAATCAAAACAGGTATAAATGCTATCAATGCGAGTCACCGGATTGTTCTGATGCTGAAGAGCACCAGATATGCCACGACGCGCTGTACTGCTATAAATCCTCAGTACGAGCGTCCGACGGAACCCTGAGGCACTCCCGAGGATGCTCCACGAAACGGGACCACTACCAGTTCACTTGCAGGACAGCACAGCTGCAAGGGTATGGAACATTTTCTATTCAAATATATTTTTGAACGGCCAACACTTTTTTTTTAAACTGTTTATGTCTTGTTTGTTACAATTTGATAAGCATCAGAGACGGTGTGTCCTGCCGTACGAAAGATAAAACGGGAGAAAGAAAAAAAAGCAAAATTACTACAAAAATACAACAAACTAAAAGGCTATTGGGATAGGAGTAGGACCAGTCCCCCCGCGCACTTGTTGACTGCTCGCAGCAGCTATCACTGCCCTCAACCATATTGGAGGGGGCTATTCTTACCCGGACACGCTTTTTTGTTTGTACAGTCTCCGCAAGCGTCACGCTGGGCAGCTGAATATAACCTGTTGCCAAGGCGACCTGTGCAATAACGGCAGCTTCCCCGAGCTCCCCCCCGTGGCGGACACGGCCATCGAGCCGCTCCCCACCAACGCGTGGAAGCTGTGGGCTTGTGTGGCCGCCTCCGTGCTGGTCGTTAGCGCGATCGGAGCTATGGCCATATTCGTGTTGAGGAGGAGCCATAGGTGAGTGCTGTGAGACCTTGGTGTAGGGATCTTTAATACTGGGACTGGAGTTAAAGGAACAGCTGTTCATATTCCAGGTTGAGGGTATCAAGGGCGGCCCTCCACAAGCTCGGCGCCGACTCCAACTACTTCTCGACAAACATGTACAGTCCTCACATAACCAGCTCGTATTACGAAGGTTTGTTGGCTAATTTATATTTATCTATTGTTGCTCCAAGCGTTGCTGTGTGATGCCCATCGATATACTATAAACAAGATAAGCAGTCACGAACAAAATGACATCGAAAATGTGGTCGCGGTTACACATACTTACACAACTATACACGTAGCTAGAAATTGTAGAAAATAGTTTTAAATAATTCGCAACGTTGGACTAATAGAAGCCTTCACTAGTAGTAATAAAGTCTAATTCTGTATGCAGTAATGTTGGCACATAAAACCTTTCATCGGAGGCAAAGTAAACGCAATAAAATCGACAACGTGATACGAAAATAAGAAACCGTTTTGATATAAAACAAAAATATATTCATTTAAAAGGAAATCTTAACCACTATAAAATAAGGTTCAAAACAATTGCATACAATTTGGCACTTACACAGTTTTGGAGCTGAGAGATGTGTGCTTCCATTGTGTGTACTGACTTACCAACTTATCTGCGCTGGTGGCAAAAATGAGAACTAACTATTTTATTATGGTAATGGCGTGTAGTTTGACAGTTTTGTATACTGGGTGTCCCGGAAAAGGTATATCAAGCCGCTAGGGGTAAATAGTGTTACATATAAATAATCAATTTGTGAAAGAAAATAATTAAAAATGGTAACCGTTTCGAAATTATAAGGTGTTAATCATAACATCCAAATTACGTGTCTTTCAACCCTAACCTACGCACACATGCACACGTACGTACGCGCGGTCGCGCGTTTTTAGTGCGATGCTTTTATGAATGAAACGAACGTTGTGATGAACGTCGTACAGCGACTACGGGGGAGAGTGGTCGGTGGGGGGGAGGGTGTAGGTAGACCCCCCCACCGACCTTTATTTAATCACTGTTATTCACGAACCGAGATCTAATAACTTAGGTACGTATTATTTGACGTTCTAATATGCCGAAAAGGAATAGACGATTAATAACGTATTATTATCGTACGTAAACAACCGCGTTTCCATCGCCGCCCGGTTGTTAATAACCGGGACTCTTTTTAAGTTCAAGATACAATGTAAGACATTTACGTAATTACAAGCGATAAGTTTACGGTCTAGAGTTTGTAATTAGGTAGCACAACAATTTTGTATAACTTACCATTAATCGTTGTGAAACTGACGATAAATGCACTGACAATCACATTCCAACACTTCACTGTCGTAGAGAGACGGGTTTACTTTCATTACTAAGTATACCTACATGTATGTCACGATCGACGCGTCCATAACTCAATACCCGATTAAACACACAAGCAATCACTCAAAACCATCACATTTCACACAGAACTTAGTCTTAATATTGCAGAGAATAAGTCCGCAATGCAAGCACTCCAGATCAAGACTAAACCAAATAAAAGTCAAAACTGTCTAGGGTCTAGGGTAAATACCTAGTCGGCCGGTGGCCGACTACGCATCGGCTTGACTGTCGGCATCATCAAAACTGTTTCCCGGCACGTGTAACGTTGGTACTCTTGGTAGACAAAATAAGCGCGTGTTTACACGAGTCGTTTTTAACTAATAAACATTTGTTGATTTAAAAAAGTCAAAAACGATTCGAATGACCACGTTCAGTTTTGTTTTTATGCATAATTGTGACGAGACAAGCAGAACGTTAGCGCCATATTGGTTGCATTGGACAGCTGCTCGTCACCCGAGATATTAGTTAGTAACACAGCAATGTTTACACACTGCTTGGCGGCAGAATATCTGGCATTTCGGTATGACCTGGACGGTCCCTTGAACATGGTTCCTCCCACCTAGTGAAACAATCTATCAAATAAAATGTATTTAAGATGGGAACAAAATATCTTATTTAAATATCATTGATTAAGTACATAAATTAGTTTCACGCGGTTTCAAGCATATTCGTTTAAGTACCTGATCAACTAAATCGAACCGTGTGACCCCGCTATTAGGCTGCACACCAATCCGAGCGGCGCGCCGCTTTGATTGTATTGTGATGATTGTTATTTATTGTATTGTACCTCCGCGGTGGTCTTAGTACTTTTCCGAAAAGCCAGACGATTGTGATTGTAGGTAGCCGCGCTTCGCGCAAAATTTATTTATAACAATATTAATGGTTCTGTAGATAATTGTTGTAATAATCTTGATGAGTGACCAATTTAGTTTTACCTACCTAAGTACGGTAGGTAGGTACGGTATACCTTAATTATTATTTTTTTACGCGGGGGAAATCTTCGAAAGATCCCCGGGAGCTGTGGGGCTCGACCGGGGTATGTGGGATTCTTACCCACTAAAACCCCCGCGGCTGTCGCATCGGCACATGAGAGGGGGAACCCCAGGGCTCTCCGGTGGGATCTGCACCAGGGGCCCCTCAGTGCCTTGCCTTTGAGCCCACCGCCGGGGGGCGCATTGTAGCCCCCCGGGAACCTGTCACGGTGCTCACGGGGACGGGGTTCGCAACCCCGCCGCCGTCCTCCTCGGAGTCGCCGCCGTACTCAATGGACGCTCAAGGGGCCCACACCCCGAGCGTCCAGCGACTCCGAAGGAGGTACGGTATACCTACCGTAACCTGGCAGTGTCGAATAAGTATTCTACTGCCAAGCAACAAGTGTTCCGGTACTGTACCTGGTAAAACTGCCGCGTTAGAGGGACTTAATGTTTTGGGTGCAATGCCAAGCAGTGAACTCACCAACAGGTAGACATCCTTTTTGTCTCGTCACTAAAGTTGAAAGATTTATTTCTTATTAAAAAGATTATTTCCATAAATACCTCCGGCGGGAATCGAACATGTGACCACCGCGCTCGAACGATTACAATCGAATGCTTAACTAATAACAACTGCGCTATACCGGTAATGAAATTCGACTTCAAGGAACCCTAGTTTTTTAAATGCAGTACCTTTTAGTTCCTTACCTAGTTATACCGAAATCGAATTTAGTCGCTTGTTTCATCTACTCGTGTCAAGTGGCTATTGCTTCCGTTATGAAATTGAAGAGATCGTTAGATTCGTTTACGCTTTTCTTTGAGTGTGCGTGCAGTGATATTAGAACGCGGAATAGGTATTATGATAATGATAACGTCATTGGGTGGTACGTATGGTGCAGAAACGTTGGATGAATTGAGCCCGAAAATAATATCAAATCTTAAGACGCGTATTACGATCATGTGAAAATTAGTGTAGGTACTTAGTGTATGTGTGTTAGCGTGTGTTGTGTCTATGGAATGATGCTGATTATGACAACAAAATCCAAGAAAATGGTATGTACCTACTAAGTATTTTTAGTTTCTACACGAATCAGATGAACACGTAGGAATGTTTTGTGCAAATGTGCTAGTAAATAAAATGATTATTAATTTTTTCGGCATGCCATTAGTATCATGCAAATTACGTCGTTGCAGCAAAGTTGAAATCTCACTTGTTCAATGATTAGTTCAAAATTCCTAACTAGATGGCGCCACATGTGAATTAGTTGTCACTATCATAGTTATTTTATTGCTCTTATAGCTTGACATAAATAATATCACTAAGTTTTTTGCAATACCTTGCTACAGACTAATTTTATTTTTAAAGAAAAAACATACATACCTATTTAGTTCAAAATTCCTAACTAGTATCATGCAAATTACGTCGTTGCAGCAAAGTTGAAATCTCACTTGTTCAATGATTAGTTCAAAATTCCTAACTAGATGGCGCCACATGTGAATTCGTTGTCACTATCATAGTTATTTTATTGCTCTTATAGCTTGACATAAATAATATCACTAAGTTTTTTGCAATACCTTGCTACAGACTAATTTTATTTTTAAAGAAAAAACATACATACCTATTTAGTTCAAAATTCCTAACTAGATAGCGCTACATGGGAATTAGTTGTCGCTATCATTGTTACTTTATTCAATACCTACCTCGCTACAGATTACAGTACACGACAGGTCGACATGGCCAGCGGGGAGGTAACTAGTAACCACCCCGCACCCCCCGCATATCGTCCGCATAAGACGGCGTGGGTATGCGGGGAGTCCCTTCCCCGAGTCACATCTCACATCGCGTACTTGTAGTTTCATTTACAAAGACACATACCTATTTAGTTCTGTTTTTTGGGACTCAACATCGCTCGTTATTTTGAGGCAGAGTGTATGAGAGAGAAAGAGTGTGTCGGTGAGAGTGTGTGAGAGAGAGAATATGAATGAATTCTTTATCACGCATTGATAGTGGGATCATTAACCGGAAGCGGCGCACGGCGCGGCCATTGTTAACGGCCGTTGACGTTAGGGATGACTTAGGGTTGCCTATGAATAGTTTTAGGAAATTATTTTTTAGTTTTTGTATGAAATTTCTAAATTCGACTTTTCCTTTGATTTATATTTTATTCGTGGCCCTTACAGTTGATACTGCAAAGGCCCTTCGGTATGATATACCCATTCCGGGACACCCAGTATACAGTGGCGACACTCCTATCGGCAAAATTAATTTTGTCAGCCTGTGGCATGGCAGTTGCGAACTACTCGCGGAGAAAATATCAAATAAATAATTCTTATTTCGTATTTTAATGATATTTTACTTATATTTATTATTTAAACTAGTAGTAATAAGAATACTAAACGAAAAAAAGTTTCTCCATCTGCAATTTTAGTACATATTACGATAAGTATTTGGACAGTTTATTAGCGCGCAATAAGGCATTTCGATACGTCCTTACGCTAGCTGTTGTCGGCTCGTATTAATTTGAAATAGCGACACAACCGTCTCCGTGGCGCTATTTTCGTGACCACTTTTCGGGCCGTGACAGCCAATCTAGTTGGTATAGTATATCGATGCGTCGTAGCGTTCCAACCTGTCGACAGATTTGAATGTAGTTTTTAATGTGATAGATTCATTCTAAACTCTGTAATCGTTACTATCTAAAATTCTAAAATAATCATCTGACCTTTGTCTATAAATTACCAATTTCCAAAAATCATTTAAAGTCCACCAATCAGTCTGTTTTGTTAGAAATCTAAATCAGGATCGGGATGCCTGAGTGACTTATGGCCGGTTTCTGAGGTACTTTTATCGATAGTTTATCTATTCGTTAGTGCTATTGGTTCGATAACTTGACACATTGCGTTTCCGAACCACACATTGTCAAATAAAGTCCGTTTAAACTTGGCTCAATTTAACTGACCAATGTGTGCAGTTTATTGATTCGATAAGTTTATTTGACGATTTCAACCAATGATATTATTGTTTTCAACATCAAAAGTGACATTTTTGAGGTTGACGCTGCTGCAGCGTGCGCGCGCAGGGAGTCTGCGGAAAATTGAATTTTTGTGTCACTTTGTTTACGCAGCACTAGCGCCACGAGAGTTAACGGCGTTTGGTGACACTACTTACGGTGAATTTAATTGATTATTACTGAATTAATATTATTCTTAAGCACTTATTTATACCGGAAAAATGTTAATAAAAATAAGAACTGGTAATATTGGCTATATAAAACTTTAAAATCAATTTTAAATATGATCCGAGAAAAAGACCTATCTAGCGTCGAATTATTGCACTGCTTATCGGTCTCATAGTTATTGAATGCCTATCGGTGTACTCAGAAACTCAGCGACAGTTAAACTATTTTTTTTTATTTATTTTATTTATTATCATACAAACAACTATCTTTACAGGCAATCCCAATTCGATAGTGTAGGTTCCTATTTTAAACAACACATAAAAAAAAATACATAAACTTATACCTAAACATAATAACATATTACAAACAATGACACTCTTGTGAATTCCCCCAGTGAACAAGAGAACAAATCCAGTCTTTCGGCAACGAGGTTTAGTGTGCGCAACGTTCGTGTCAGTGATATCTTCTGCAGTAATTTAGTGCGACTGCGTGGTACTGCGAATAAGCAGGACCGAAGTCGCCGGTGCACGTATCTATCAGGAACTGATAACTTTATCCACTGCAGGACACCCGGATTGTTTATTTTTCCTGTAAATACTTTAAATATATATGACGCCATTGCCAGGTCTCTCCTTGTCTCCAACTTATTGTATCCAACCATGCCTAAAACAAACAAGGTTTTAGGCATGGTTGGATACAATAAGTAACTTTATCTTATACATAACTTTATTTATTGAACCAATGAACAGTTAACTGAGATCTTCAGAAACCGGGCATTAGTCTGGGAAGCTGCTAGGGATTAGATATACGGGTTCCTGATGCCGTGCTGCCTCTGTCCAGGAGCGGAAGGGTCGCAGAGCGGGTGCGTGCGCGCCACCGCGGCCGGAGACTCCACGCTGCGGGAGTACCTGGAGAGCTCGCTCACCAGCGGCTCGGGGGCCGGCCTGCCTCTCATGGTGCAGCGCACGCTGGCCAAGCAGGTCACGCTCATCGACTGCGTCGGCAAGGTACGTACCAGCAGTGACCACGGCCTGCCTCTCATGGTGCAGCGCACGCTGGCCAAGCAGGTCACGCTCATCGACTGCGTCGGCAAGGTACGTACCAGCAGTGACCACGGCCTGCCTCTCATGGTGCAGCGCACGCTGGCCAAGCAGGTCACGCTCATCGACTGCGTCGGCAAGGTACGTACCAGCAGTGACCACGGCCTGCCTCTCATGGTGCAGCGCACGCTGGCCAAGCAGGTCACGCTCATCGACTGCGTCGGCAAGGTACGTACCAGCAGTGACCACGGCCTGCCTCTCATGGTGCAGCGCACGCTGGCCAAGCAGGTCACGCTCATCGACTGCGTCGGCAAGGTACGTACCAGCAGTGACCACGGCCTGCCTCTCATGGTGCAGCGCACGCTGGCCAAGCAGGTCACGCTCATCGACTGCGTCGGCAAGGTACGTACCAGCAGTGACCACGGCCTGCCTCTCATGGTGCAGCGCACGCTGGCCAAGCAGGTCACGCTCATCGACTGCGTCGGCAAGGTACGTACCAGCAGTGACCACGGCCTGCCTCTCATGGTGCAGCGCACGCTGGCCAAGCAGGTCACGCTCATCGACTGCGTCGGCAAGGTACGTACCAGCAGTGACCACGGCCTGCCTCTCATGGTGCAGCGCACGCTGGCCAAGCAGGTCACGCTCATCGACTGCGTCGGCAAGGTACGTACCAGCAGTGACCACGGCCTGCCTCTCATGGTGCAGCGCACGCTGGCCAAGCAGGTCACGCTCATCGACTGCGTCGGCAAGGTACGTACCAGCAGTGACCACGGCCTGCCTCTCATGGTGCAGCGCACGCTGGCCAAGCAGGTCACGCTCATCGACTGCGTCGGCAAGGTACGTACCAGCAGTGACCACGGCCTGCCTCTCATGGTGCAGCGCACGCTGGCCAAGCAGGTCACGCTCATCGACTGCGTCGGCAAGGTACGTACCAGCAGTGACCACGGCCTGCCTCTCATGGTGCAGCGCACGCTGGCCAAGCAGGTCACGCTCATCGACTGCGTCGGCAAGGTACGTACCAGCAGTGACCACGGCCTGCCTCTCATGGTGCAGCGCACGCTGGCCAAGCAGGTCACGCTCATCGACTGCGTCGGCAAGGTACGTACCAGCAGTGACCACGGCCTGCCTCTCATGGTGCAGCGCACGCTGGCCAAGCAGGTCACGCTCATCGACTGCGTCGGCAAGGTACGTACCAGCAGTGACCACGGCCTGCCTCTCATGGTGCAGCGCACGCTGGCCAAGCAGGTCACGCTCATCGACTGCGTCGGCAAGGTACGTACCAGCAGTGACCACGGCCTGCCTCTCATGGTGCAGCGCACGCTGGCCAAGCAGGTCACGCTCATCGACTGCGTCGGCAAGGTACGTACCAGCAGTGACCACGGCCTGCCTCTCATGGTGCAGCGCACGCTGGCCAAGCAGGTCACGCTCATCGACTGCGTCGGCAAGGTACGTACCAGCAGTGACCACGGCCTGCCTCTCATGGTGCAGCGCACGCTGGCCAAGCAGGTCACGCTCATCGACTGCGTCGGCAAGGTACGTACCAGCAGTGACCACGGCCTGCCTCTCATGGTGCAGCGCACGCTGGCCAAGCAGGTCACGCTCATCGACTGCGTCGGCAAGGTACGTACCGGCAGTGACCACGGCCTGCCTCTCATGGTGCAGCGCACGCTGGCCAAGCAGGTCACGCTCATCGACTGCGTCGGCAAGGTACGTACCGGCAGTGACCACGGCCTGCCTCTCATGGTGCAGCGCACGCTGGCCAAGCAGGTCACGCTCATCGACTGCGTCGGCAAGGTACGTACCAGCAGTGACCACGGCCTGCCTCTCATGGTGCAGCGCACGCTGGCCAAGCAGGTCACGCTCATCGACTGCGTCGGCAAGGTACGTACCGGCAGTGACCACGGCCTGCCTCTCATGGTGCAGCGCACGCTGGCCAAGCAGGTCACGCTCATCGACTGCGTCGGCAAGGTACGTACCAGCAGTGACCACGGCCTGCCTCTCATGGTGCAGCGCACGCTGGCCAAGCAGGTCACGCTCATCGACTGCGTCGGCAAGGTACGTACCAGCAGTGACCACGGCCTGCCTCTCATGGTGCAGCGCACGCTGGCCAAGCAGGTCACGCTCATCGACTGCGTCGGCAAGGTACGTACCAGCAGTGACCACGGCCTGCCTCTCATGGTGCAGCGCACGCTGGCCAAGCAGGTCACGCTCATCGACTGCGTCGGCAAGGTACGTACCAGCAGTGACCACGGCCTGCCTCTCATGGTGCAGCGCACGCTGGCCAAGCAGGTCACGCTCATCGACTGCGTCGGCAAGGTACGTACCGGCAGTGACCACGGCCTGCCTCTCATGGTGCAGCGCACGCTGGCCAAGCAGGTCACGCTCATCGACTGCGTCGGCAAGGTACGTACCGGCAGTGACCACGGCCTGCCTCTCATGGTGCAGCGCACGCTGGCCAAGCAGGTCACGCTCATCGACTGCGTCGGCAAGGTACGTACCGGCAGTGACCACGGCCTGCCTCTCATGGTGCAGCGCACGCTGGCCAAGCAGGTCACGCTCATCGACTGCGTCGGCAAGGTACGTACCGGCAGTGACCACGGCCTGCCTCTCATGGTGCAGCGCACGCTGGCCAAGCAGGTCACGCTCATCGACTGCGTCGGCAAGGTACGTACCGGCAGTGACCACGGCCTGCCTCTCATGGTGCAGCGCACGCTGGCCAAGCAGGTCACGCTCATCGACTGCGTCGGCAAGGTACGTACCAGCAGTGACCACGGCCTGCCTCTCATGGTGCAGCGCACGCTGGCCAAGCAGGTCACGCTCATCGACTGCGTCGGCAAGGTACGTACCAGCAGTGACCACGGCCTGCCTCTCATGGTGCAGCGCACGCTGGCCAAGCAGGTCACGCTCATCGACTGCGTCGGCAAGGTACGTACCAGCAGTGACCACGGCCTGCCTCTCATGGTGCAGCGCACGCTGGCCAAGCAGGTCACGCTCATCGACTGCGTCGGCAAGGTACGTACCAGCAGTGACCACGGCCTGCCTCTCATGGTGCAGCGCACGCTGGCCAAGCAGGTCACGCTCATCGACTGCGTCGGCAAGGTACGTACCAGCAGTGACCACGGCCTGCCTCTCATGGTGCAGCGCACGCTGGCCAAGCAGGTCACGCTCATCGACTGCGTCGGCAAGGTACGTACCAGCAGTGACCACGGCCTGCCTCTCATGGTGCAGCGCACGCTGGCCAAGCAGGTCACGCTCATCGACTGCGTCGGCAAGGTACGTACCAGCAGTGACCACGGCCTGCCTCTCATGGTGCAGCGCACGCTGGCCAAGCAGGTCACGCTCATCGACTGCGTCGGCAAGGTACGTACCAGCAGTGACCACGGCCTGCCTCTCATGGTGCAGCGCACGCTGGCCAAGCAGGTCACGCTCATCGACTGCGTCGGCAAGGTACGTACCAGCAGTGACCACGGCCTGCCTCTCATGGTGCAGCGCACGCTGGCCAAGCAGGTCACGCTCATCGACTGCGTCGGCAAGGTACGTACCAGCAGTGACCACGGCCTGCCTCTCATGGTGCAGCGCACGCTGGCCAAGCAGGTCACGCTCATCGACTGCGTCGGCAAGGTACGTACCGGCAGTGACCACGGCCTGCCTCTTATGGTGCAGCGCACGCTGGCCAAGCAGGTCACGCTCATCGACTGCGTCGGCAAGGTACGTACCAGCAGTGACCACGGCCTGCCTCTCATGGTGCAGCGCACGCTGGCCAAGCAGGTCACGCTCATCGACTGCGTCGGCAAGGTACGTACCAGCAGTGACCACGGCCTGCCTCTCATGGTGCAGCGCACGCTGGCCAAGCAGGTCACGCTCATCGACTGCGTCGGCAAGGTACGTACCGGCAGTGACCACGGCCTGCCTCTCATGGTGCAGCGCACGCTGGCCAAGCAGGTCACGCTCATCGACTGCGTCGGCAAGGTACGTACCAGCAGTGACCACGGCCTGCCTCTCATGGTGCAGCGCACGCTGGCCAAGCAGGTCACGCTCATCGACTGCGTCGGCAAGGTACGTACCAGCAGTGACCACGGCCTGCCTCTCATGGTGCAGCGCACGCTGGCCAAGCAGGTCACGCTCATCGACTGCGTCGGCAAGGTACGTACCGGCAGTGACCACGGCCTGCCTCTCATGGTGCAGCGCACGCTGGCCAAGCAGGTCACGCTCATCGACTGCGTCGGCAAGGTACGTACCAGCAGTGACCACGGCCTGCCTCTCATGGTGCAGCGCACGCTGGCCAAGCAGGTCACGCTCATCGACTGCGTCGGCAAGGTACGTACCAGCAGTGACCACGGCCTGCCTCTCATGGTGCAGCGCACGCTGGCCAAGCAGGTCACGCTCATCGACTGCGTCGGCAAGGTACGTACCAGCAGTGACCACGGCCTGCCTCTCATGGTGCAGCGCACGCTGGCCAAGCAGGTCACGCTCATCGACTGCGTCGGCAAGGTACGTACCAGCAGTGACCACGGCCTGCCTCTCATGGTGCAGCGCACGCTGGCCAAGCAGGTCACGCTCATCGACTGCGTCGGCAAGGTACGTACCGGCAGTGACCACGGCCTGCCTCTCATGGTGCAGCGCACGCTGGCCAAGCAGGTCACGCTCATCGACTGCGTCGGCAAGGTACGTACCAGCAGTGACCACGGCCTGCCTCTCATGGTGCAGCGCACGCTGGCCAAGCAGGTCACGCTCATCGACTGCGTCGGCAAGGTACGTACCAGCAGTGACCACGGCCTGCCTCTCATGGTGCAGCGCACGCTGGCCAAGCAGGTCACGCTCATCGACTGCGTCGGCAAGGTACGTACCGGCAGTGACCACGGCCTGCCTCTCATGGTGCAGCGCACGCTGGCCAAGCAGGTCACGCTCATCGACTGCGTCGGCAAGGTACGTACCAGCAGTGACCACGGCCTGCCTCTCATGGTGCAGCGCACGCTGGCCAAGCAGGTCACGCTCATCGACTGCGTCGGCAAGGTACGTACCAGCAGTGACCACGGCCTGCCTCTCATGGTGCAGCGCACGCTGGCCAAGCAGGTCACGCTCATCGACTGTGTCGGCAAGGTACGTACCAGCAGTGACCACGGCCTGCCTCTCATGGTGCAGCGCACGCTGGCCAAGCAGGTCACGCTCATCGACTGCGTCGGCAAGGTACGTACCAGCAGTGACCACGGCCTGCCTCTCATGGTGCAGCGCACGCTGGCCAAGCAGGTCACGCTCATCGACTGCGTCGGCAAGGTACGTACCAGCAGTGACCACGGCCTGCCTCTCATGGTGCAGCGCACGCTGGCCAAGCAGGTCACGCTCATCGACTGCGTCGGCAAGGTACGTACCGGCAGTGACCACGGCCTGCCTCTCATGGTGCAGCGCACGCTGGCCAAGCAGGTCACGCTCATCGACTGCGTCGGCAAGGTACGTACCGGCAGTGACCACGGCCTGCCTCTCATGGTGCAGCGCACGCTGGTCAAGCAGGTCACGCTCATCGACTGCGTCGGCAAGGTACGTACCAGCAGTGACCACGGCCTGCCTCTCATGGTGCAGCGCACGCTGGCCAAGCAGGTCACGCTCATCGACTGCGTCGGCAAGGTACGTACCAGCAGTGACCACGGCCTGCCTCTCATGGTGCAGCGCACGCTGGCCAAGCAGGTCACGCTCATCGACTGCGTCGGCAAGGTACGTACCAGCAGTGACCACGGCCTGCCTCTCATGGTGCAGCGCACGCTGGCCAAGCAGGTCACGCTCATCGACTGCGTCGGCAAGGTACGTACCAGCAGTGACCACGGCCTGCCTCTCATGGTGCAGCGCACGCTGGCCAAGCAGGTCACGCTCATCGACTGCGTCGGCAAGGTACGTACCAGCAGTGACCACGGCCTGCCTCTCATGGTGCAGCGCACGCTGGCCAAGCAGGTCACGCTCATCGACTGCGTCGGCAAGGTACGTACCGGCAGTGACCACGGCCTGCCTCTCATGGTGCAGCGCACGCTGGCCAAGCAGGTCACGCTCATCGACTGCGTCGGCAAGGTACGTACCGGCAGTGACCACGGCCTGCCTCTCATGGTGCAGCGCACGCTGGCCAAGCAGGTCACGCTCATCGACTGCGTCGGCAAGGTACGTACCAGCAGTGACCACGGCCTGCCTCTCATGGTGCAGCGCACGCTGGCCAAGCAGGTCACGCTCATCGACTGCGTCGGCAAGGTACGTACCAGCAGTGACCACGGCCTGCCTCTCATGGTGCAGCGCACGCTGGCCAAGCAGGTCACGCTCATCGACTGCGTCGGCAAGGTACGTACCGGCAGTGACCACGGCCTGCCTCTCATGGTGCAGCGCACGCTGGCCAAGCAGGTCACGCTCATCGACTGCGTCGGCAAGGTACGTACCGGCAGTGACCACGGCCTGCCTCTCATGGTGCAGCGCACGCTGGCCAAGCAGGTCACGCTCATCGACTGCGTCGGCAAGGTACGTACCAGCAGTGACCACGGCCTGCCTCTCATGGTGCAGCGCACGCTGGCCAAGCAGGTCACGCTCATCGACTGCGTCGGCAAGGTACGTACCAGCAGTGACCACGGCCTGCCTCTCATGGTGCAGCGCACGCTGGCCAAGCAGGTCACGCTCATCGACTGCGTCGGCAAGGTACGTACCAGCAGTGACCACGGCCTGCCTCTCATGGTGCAGCGCACGCTGGCCAAGCAGGTCACGCTCATCGACTGCGTCGGCAAGGTACGTACCAGCAGTGACCACGGCCTGCCTCTCATGGTGCAGCGCACGCTGGCCAAGCAGGTCACGCTCATCGACTGCGTCGGCAAGGTACGTACCAGCAGTGACCACGGCCTGCCTCTCATGGTGCAGCGCACGCTGGCCAAGCAGGTCACGCTCATCGACTGCGTCGGCAAGGTACGTACCAGCAGTGACCACGGCCTGCCTCTCATGGTGCAGCGCACGCTGGCCAAGCAGGTCACGCTCATCGACTGCGTCGGCAAGGTACGTACCAGCAGTGACCACGGCCTGCCTCTCATGGTGCAGCGCACGCTGGCCAAGCAGGTCACGCTCATCGACTGCGTCGGCAAGGTACGTACCAGCAGTGACCACGGCCTGCCTCTCATGGTGCAGCGCACGCTGGCCAAGCAGGTCACGCTCATCGACTGCGTCGGCAAGGTACGTACCAGCAGTGACCACGGCCTGCCTCTCATGGTGCAGCGCACGCTGGCCAAGCAGGTCACGCTCATCGACTGCGTCGGCAAGGTACGTACCAGCAGTGACCACGGCCTGCCTCTCATGGTGCAGCGCACGCTGGCCAAGCAGGTCACGCTCATCGACTGCGTCGGCAAGGTACGTACCAGCAGTGACCACGGCCTGCCTCTCATGGTGCAGCGCACGCTGGCCAAGCAGGTCACGCTCATCGACTGCGTCGGCAAGGTACGTACCGGCAGTGACCACGGCCTGCCTCTCATGGTGCAGCGCACGCTGGCCAAGCAGGTCACGCTCATCGACTGCGTCGGCAAGGTACGTACCGGCAGTGACCACGGCCTGCCTCTCATGGTGCAGCGCACGCTGGCCAAGCAGGTCACGCTCATCGACTGCGTCGGCAAGGTACGTACCAGCAGTGACCACGGCCTGCCTCTCATGGTGCAGCGCACGCTGGCCAAGCAGGTCACGCTCATCGACTGCGTCGGCAAGGTACGTACCAGCAGTGACCACGGCCTGCCTCTCATGGTGCAGCGCACGCTGGCCAAGCAGGTCACGCTCATCGACTGCGTCGGCAAGGTACGTACCGGCAGTGACCACGGCCTGCCTCTCATGGTGCAGCGCACGCTGGCCAAGCAGGTCACGCTCATCGACTGCGTCGGCAAGGTACGTACCGGCAGTGACCACGGCCTGCCTCTCATGGTGCAGCGCACGCTGGCCAAGCAGGTCACGCTCATCGACTGCGTCGGCAAGGTACGTACCAGCAGTGACCACGGCCTGCCTCTCATGGTGCAGCGCACGCTGGCCAAGCAGGTCACGCTCATCGACTGCGTCGGCAAGGTACGTACCAGCAGTGACCACGGCCTGCCTCTCATGGTGCAGCGCACGCTGGCCAAGCAGGTCACGCTCATCGACTGCGTCGGCAAGGTACGTACCAGCAGTGACCACGGCCTGCCTCTCATGGTGCAGCGCACGCTGGCCAAGCAGGTCACGCTCATCGACTGCGTCGGCAAGGTACGTACCAGCAGTGACCACGGCCTGCCTCTCATGGTGCAGCGCACGCTGGCCAAGCAGGTCACGCTCATCGACTGCGTCGGCAAGGTACGTACCAGCAGTGACCACGGCCTGCCTCTCATGGTGCAGCGCACGCTGGCCAAGCAGGTCACGCTCATCGACTGCGTCGGCAAGGTACGTACCAGCAGTGACCACGGCCTGCCTCTCATGGTGCAGCGCACGCTGGCCAAGCAGGTCACGCTCATCGACTGCGTCGGCAAGGTACGTACCAGCAGTGACCACGGCCTGCCTCTCATGGTGCAGCGCACGCTGGCCAAGCAGGTCACGCTCATCGACTGCGTCGGCAAGGTACGTACCAGCAGTGACCACGGCCTGCCTCTCATGGTGCAGCGCACGCTGGCCAAGCAGGTCACGCTCATCGACTGCGTCGGCAAGGTACGTACCAGCAGTGACCACGGCCTGCCTCTCATGGTGCAGCGCACGCTGGCCAAGCAGGTCACGCTCATCGACTGCGTCGGCAAGGTACGTACCGGCAGTGACCACGGCCTGCCTCTCATGGTGCAGCGCACGCTGGCCAAGCAGGTCACGCTCATCGACTGCGTCGGCAAGGTACGTACCAGCAGTGACCACGGCCTGCCTCTCATGGTGCAGCGCACGCTGGCCAAGCAGGTCACGCTCATCGACTGCGTCGGCAAGGTACGTACCGGCAGTGACCACGGCCTGCCTCTCATGGTGCAGCGCACGCTGGCCAAGCAGGTCACGCTCATCGACTGCGTCGGCAAGGTACGTACCGGCAGTGACCACGGCCTGCCTCTCATGGTGCAGCGCACGCTGGCCAAGCAGGTCACGCTCATCGACTGCGTCGGCAAGGTACGTACCAGCAGTGACCACGGCCTGCCTCTCATGGTGCAGCGCACGCTGGCCAAGCAGGTCACGCTCATCGACTGCGTCGGCAAGGTACGTACCAGCAGTGACCACGGCCTGCCTCTCATGGTGCAGCGCACGCTGGCCAAGCAGGTCACGCTCATCGACTGCGTCGGCAAGGTACGTACCAGCAGTGACCACGGCCTGCCTCTCATGGTGCAGCGCACGCTGGCCAAGCAGGTCACGCTCATCGACTGCGTCGGCAAGGTACGTACCAGCAGTGACCACGGCCTGCCTCTCATGGTGCAGCGCACGCTGGCCAAGCAGGTCACGCTCATCGACTGCGTCGGCAAGGTACGTACCGGCAGTGACCACGGCCTGCCTCTCATGGTGCAGCGCACGCTGGCCAAGCAGGTCACGCTCATCGACTGCGTCGGCAAGGTACGTACCGGCAGTGACCACGGCCTGCCTCTCATGGTGCAGCGCACGCTGGCCAAGCAGGTCACGCTCATCGACTGCGTCGGCAAGGTACGTACCAGCAGTGACCACGGCCTGCCTCTCATGGTGCAGCGCACGCTGGCCAAGCAGGTCACGCTCATCGACTGCGTCGGCAAGGTACGTACCGGCAGTGACCACGGCCTGCCTCTCATGGTGCAGCGCACGCTGGCCAAGCAGGTCACGCTCATCGACTGCGTCGGCAAGGTACGTACCAGCAGTGACCACGGCCTGCCTCTCATGGTGCAGCGCACGCTGGCCAAGCAGGTCACGCTCATCGACTGCGTCGGCAAGGTACGTACCAGCAGTGACCACGGCCTGCCTCTCATGGTGCAGCGCACGCTGGCCAAGCAGGTCACGCTCATCGACTGCGTCGGCAAGGTACGTACCAGCAGTGACCACGGCCTGCCTCTCATGGTGCAGCGCACGCTGGCCAAGCAGGTCACGCTCATCGACCGGGTTGCACCAGCCGTGGTCACTAGCAGACTGGTTCAGCGAGACGGCTCCGTGCCCGAGGTAGAAATATCTTGGTCTACAGATTTTTATTCCTTGACTTTAGTGAGGACTATCGGAAATTACCACACCCGAATCCGATAAAAACATTATCGGTGTTCCGTCATCGAAGTTTCTCGAAGAATTATTTCAAAGATTCTGTCGGATTTGTGCATAATGTTTACAAGATTCTCAATTAATTACTTAACACATTCCTAATTAGTACTTACCCATTTAACTTTTTTCTAAATTTCTTAAATGTTTGTTTGATTAACACTAGTACACTCTGTTCACTCCATGTACCTAAATTTAATTATTAGTAAAAACTTTGTTGGCTAGACATTTTAATTGTATGTTCGATATAAAGAGCTATGTATGCTGTTTGTTTCTCTTAAACTAAATAAATAAATAAAATGTTTCCATTCGAAAACGGAAAGTTCTGACGTTTGTAAACAATACTGCAAAAGCTGAAGAGTTCAGCTTTTATTTCAAGAATCCTCTCGTTGCAGGGTCGATACGGAGAGGTATGGCGGGGCTCCTGGTACGCAGATTCCGTCGCTGTGAAGATATTCTTCTCCCGGGATGAGGCTAGTTGGAGGCGGGAGACCGAGATCTACAGTACTGTGATGCTGCGTCACGAGAATATTGTCGCGTATATTGGCAGCGATATGACTAGCAGGGGGAGTTGTACGCAGGTAATATACTATTCTATTAGGTCTATGCAGTTACGTTTGGGAGTACGGCGGCGGGGTTGCGACCCCCGTCCCCATGAGCACCGTGACAGGTCCCCGGGGATACAATCCTCCCCTCGGCGACAGGCTCAAAGGTAAGGTACTGAGGGACACCTGGTGCAAATCCCACTTGAGAGCCCAGGCCTCCCCTCTTATGTGCCGATGTGACAGCTTCGGGGGTGTTAGTGGGTAAGAAGAATTCCACACACCCCGGTTGATACCCACAGGTCCCGGGGACTTATCGAATGTTTTATCGCGAGAGCAAAAAAAGGAAATGATTTCTGATATTTACGCGAACACTACAAAATAACACTACGCGCATATATTTACGCGAACACTATAATCCGTAAAATTTGTTTCATTTCACAAAAAGGTATATGCAGTTGTGTAAGAGACCATCCGTATACCACAGTGAGATCAGTCAGATACCCAGTCGTTATAAGAAGTATTGTTTGTGACCCACTTAATTTATAACCTCTTTATTTTGCACCCTATTGAATTCTAGACATCATCCTCCCACATGGGGGTCATCCACCCACTACAATCAATCACTTCGGGGGTCACCCACCCACTAATCCCAATCACTTTTGTAAATATTGTACAGGGGTCACCTACCCTCTACTCTCAATCACTTCTGTAAATATAACATAGAGTTACCCACCTGCTACTTTCAATCACTTCCGTAAATAAAGAAGGGTTCATCCACCCACTAATCTCACTAATTTCTGTAAATATAGCACAGGGCTATCCACCACTACTCTTAATAATTACCTAAAGTGTAAAATTGACACTATATTCAGTATAGCATGGTGATTACCCACCCATTACTGTCAACATTCTCTGATTCTACGAGTAGTTCTAATTAAGATATTCAGAGCTTATTTTTATGTTTTAATTATAAATACTCTCTTCATTTCTTTCAATTAATTTTTTTTTATTTTATTTGACAAACCAACAGCGAACACATCAATCACTCACTAAAAAATAAAATAAAGTCCATATCTGATTGCATGCCTATTCTAGGTATGTACAAAATTTGCCATAATAAATTGTCACGCATAGAACATATACAAAGAAAATTGAAATAAGATTAAAATTAATTATATAATAATGTCCTGATAAAGTAAGAAAAATATTTAGAAAAAACAAAAACAATGCTAAAAATTCAAATAGAATTGGTCTATTCCACTTTGATCACCTGGGTGATATCACCTGGGTGATTAAAGTGGAACAATTTATTCCACTTTGATCACCTCTGAATCAAATCACCTGGGTGATTTGAGCTGGGTGATTTGAGTGGAACAATTTATTCCACTTTGATCACCTCGGAACCAAATCACCTGGGTGATTTGAGTTGGGTGATTTGAAAGGAATTTATTAGTCTACTTTGATCACCTCGGAATCAAATCACCTGGGTGATTTTAGCTGGGTGATTTGAGTGGAATTAATTAGTCAACTTTGATCACCTTAGAATCAAATCACCTGGGTGAATAGTAGCGACTACGATTTTTATTTTTTATTTTGTGTCTTTAAATCAGACGACCCATGAATCCAACTCGGATGGGCAGCGTTCGGGAAATTACCTGATATGTTCTCATCCGTAATTCCGCAGTGCCTGAAGACGAATTTCTTTAACCAGTGTGTGTTGCCAGTGATAACACATGGTACTGAGACGTGGTCCTTAACAGCTGGCCTTTTAGAGAATCAGAGTCACATAATGAGCTATGAAGTGAACTATGCTCGGAGTTTCTTTGCGCGATAAACTCCGGAATGACGTGATTCACCGATGAACTAAAGTCACCGACATAGTTCTCAGAATTTGCAAGTTGAAGTACCAATGGGTAGTCCACATTGCTCGAAAAGCCGATAGCCGATGGGAAATAAAGGTTCTCGATTGGCCACCACGAACTGTAAGACGCAGCGTAGGCAGGCCTCCCACTAGGTGGACCGATGACATTGTACGCATCGCAGGCAAACGATGGATGCAAATGGCTAACTGTCGTTCATTGTGGCAGTCTAAGGCCTTTGTTCAGCAGTGGCCGTCTTCCATCTGCACGTCGTCGATAGTTAATAATGTAGGGCTTGACACACTCACGCACTTTGACTTATCATTTATTTCTTTTTTTTTGACCGGCGGACCTTCGAAAGGTCCCCGGGAGTTGTGGGGCTCGGCCGGGGTATGATTGATTCCTACCTGGTAAAATTGTAGCATTGTAGCCCCCCGAGAACCAGTCACGGTGCTCACGGGGATGGGGGTCTCAACCCCGCTGCCGTCCTTCCCGGAGTCGCCGCCGTCCTCCTCGGAGTCGCCGCCGTACTCAATGGACTTCCTAGGGCCCACATCTCGAACATCCAGCGACTGGTACTTCAGCTTGCAAATTCTGAGAACTATGTCGGTGACTTTAGTTCATTGGTGAATCACGTCATTCCGGAGTTTATCGCGCAAAGAAACTCCGAGCATAGTTCTATCCATAGCTCATTGTGTGACTCTGAGCTTCTCGAAAAGGCCAGCTGATAAGGAACACTTATCAGTACCATGTGTTATCACTGGCAACACACACTGGTTAAAGAAATTCGTCTTCAAGCACTGCGGAATTTCGGATGAAAAGATATCAGGCAGTTTCCCGAACGTTGCCCATCCAAGTGGGATTCATCGGTCGGGTGATTTAAAGACACAAAATAAAAAATAAAAATCGTAGTCGTTACTATTCACCCAGGTGATTTGATTCCAAGGTGATCAAAGTAGACTAATTAATTCCACTCAAATCACCCAGCTAAAATCACCCAGGTGATTTGATTCCGAGGTGATCAAAGTAGACTAATTAATTCCATTCAAATCACCCAGCTCAAATCACCCAGGTGATTTGATTCCGAGGTGATCCAAGTGGAATAAATTGTTCCACTCAAATCACCCAGCTCAAATCACCCAGGTGATTTGATTCCGAGGTGATCGAAGTGGAATAAATTGTTCCACTTTAATCACCCAGGTGATCAAAGTGAATAGACCATAGAATTACGTAAAAACGACAAAAATTAAATTTAACATTAATAACATATAATTATTGAAATATTTTAAATAATATTCTTTGTTGTATACCATTTTAGTCTTAATTTTTTTGTTAGCAAATATTTTATTTACCTGGTTGTTATCGCACTTGCATTTACGCATGTCGTGGTCACCTATTATTATTACAACATTTAACTTATGTTCTGTGCCATAATGTATGTAATATTGGTGATAAATTAAACATCCCTATGTTTAATGTCACCGACCCACTACTCTCACTCATTTACATATAGCTTGGGTTAATAATTTACCATTATGTCCATAGCTGTGGCTGATAACGCATTTCCACCCGCTGGGCTCGTTGTACGAACACTTGAACAGGACGACGTTGACCCGCCAACAGATGATGGTGATATGCCTCTCCGCTATCAACGGACTGCTGCATTTACACACCGAAATTCATGGCACACAGGTAAGAACATAAAACCTAGTATTAAACATTAGTATTATTATTATTTAAATATATTTTTGTTTTTAAAATATCTCACTAGTATAAATAAATTGAAATAAAAAAGTTAACTCAACATTACTTATGAAGGAAGTAGCATATTCCATTACCCATTTAGGAAAAGGTTCATGTGCTAAATTCTATCTGCAAGAATCGCATTTTCGTGTATTTCGTTTTGTATGACCAAGTTGAACAAGAACCTGCCCTAATTATTACCATCAGCTTTTATAGCAGTGTTCAAATAATCTTATTTTTCCGTAGGAAAGTGACGCAAATATACGCAACTTATAGCTCCGTTCCTTTCTCTCACGAAAATAATACTGCACTAACAGGTGGTGGTAAACCCCCTGAATGAATGTATGACGAATAAGAAAATAATTGATTGCTTTCCGACATTTCCCTTTTTATCCAATGTAGCTAGAAAGAAATGACCTTAATATGGTTCCAAATACAAAGTTCGTGTCAGTCAGTGGTTCTTACAGCCGGATTCGATTCATTGACCTACGGTGGTTTGGTCCTTCTAGTCGGACCATGTATTGTGAGCAAAGTTACACAGAATGAGTTACAGGATGCATTTTGGAAAGTGTGCCCAGGAATTACATGACTTAATTTGACCATCCTACTTCTATCATTGGACGACATACTCATTTGAGCGATTTGCTTCTTTATTTTTAATACGTGTAGCTAAGGAATGAAACCTGCGTTGGTTTTCCCGCCCCCGATTATAATGTAGATGTCTTCCAGGCTAGTGTGAATAGGCTTTTAATAAGCTAGTATGTTTAAACATCTTCGGTTGCGTCGCCGCTTTCTATCAAGTGGGACTGCAGTCAAACAGTGGCTTATATTCAATAAAAAAGAATATTTTTATTTAAAAAAAAAAGTTAATCTTTTGAATGGGGGATTGGAATATTCATTGTGTTCCGATGGGGGGAGTGACGTAAAAAAGGTTGGGAAATTCTGTTTTAGATTATTAGAATCCTAGATACCTTTTTCCCGAGTACCTTTTAAACGTTTGAAAAAAGCGCCGTTTGGTCCTTCGAGCCGGACCAAGTTTTAATAGCGAGTTGCGTCCATCGTCCAGGGCAAGCCGGCGATCGCCCACCGGGACATCAAGAGCAAGAACATCCTCGTGAAGGTGAACGGCTCGTGCTGCCTCGCGGACCTCGGGCTGGCAGTCACCAGGCAGCACTTGCAGCTCGGGCTCCACCACAACCCCAGGCAGGGCACCAAGCGGTACATGAGCCCCGAGATGCTGGACGGAAGGTATGCTATCACCATGAAGCTGTAGGGGATAACGTGGAGGCCTCGGGACGTGCTCTCTGCCTCCACCGCAACCCGAGGCAGGGCATTAATAGTTTTTCGGTCACGATCTAGCTTTGGTGTTTTAAAATGGAATTGCATTAGAAGATATTGTTAAAACTAAATTTTAGACGTATTTGAATAAAGATCCATATCTTGTGTTTCATGTAAGAATGTTGATGTTCTGTCCTTATCGGGGCGGCACGCTAGCTAGACGGTCCCTAACTGCTAACCTTTTAACGAAGCTGAGAGTCACACAACGAGCTTTGGAGAGAGCTATGCTCGGAGTTTCTTCGCGTGACAGAATCCGGAATGAGGAGATTCGCCGAAGAACCGAAGTCCCCGACATAGCTCTTAGAATATGCAAGTTGAAGTGGCAATGTGCAGGCCACATCGCTCGAAGAACCGATAACCGATGGGAAGAAAGGTTCTCGAGTGGCGACCACGAACCGGAAGACGCAGCGTAGGCAGGTCTCCCACTAGGTGGACAGACGACATTGTGCGCGTCGCAGGTAACCGGTGGATGCAAATAGCCAATTGTCGTTCATTGTGGCGTTCGAAGGGGGAGGCCTATGTTCAGCAGTGGAAGTCTTCCGGCTGGTGATGATGATGATGCCAGCTAGATATCTGGTCATATTCTGTCTACGTGCAAGGTGGTTGCCCAATCTACTTGCGTCATTTATCGGTCGGTGTTGCCACTTTAATAAAAAAAAATTGTCATTTCTTGTGCAGTATCAACACGTCCTGCCTAGAGTCGTTCCAGCGATGTGACGTGTACGCGTTCGCGCTCGTACTGTGGGAGGTGTGCAGGCGAGTGCGGCCCGCCCGAGACGCGCGACCCCCCTTCCATGAGCTGGCCCCCCATGACCCCAGTTTCGAAGAGATGCGGAAGATAGTATGCGTCGACGCTGCAAGACCGACCCCGCCAGACGACCCCCACCCGGTAATATATTTTATTTATATATGCGAGTATGTTTCTAGTAGATAATAATATACCCACTAGAAAAATACTCGCATATACACACGCACACACACACACACACACAGGCATACATAGTAAATTACTTATTATTAGAGAATTATATTGCCTCAAATTACGGAGGTGGGCGTTAATGTCTGCGATACAGTTTTTTAACTCATGCAGACATTATCGTACACAATTTAAATGTACATGTAAATTTTGTTCCAAATAAAGATTTTTATTTTTATATTTTATTATTAATTATTTTAAACTTTAGTACAGCCGGCACGTAACTTGGCAAGGTTTTGGCGTAGTGGCGGAAAGATCGCGCAAATGCACTTAGTTGCAACAAAACATGGTCAATATAATATAATGGCAATATTATTGCCATATTGTTAATTTATTTATTTTATTCTTTATGCACATTTATACATAGGCGGAGTTAATGCCTTTGGCATTTTCAGCCAGTCCACCTTAGGGTGGTTCAAAGAGGGTTCGAGGTAGTAATAACTTTTTCTATTATAGAACACCTTAGTTCTTTTTTATCTGGGCCCAGTCTTCGGTTATTCATTCTTTTACCGACCAAAGAGATTACAAATCGAATTTTTAAGCCGATCTAGTAAGCCGCGACTAATCTAGTAGGCCACGATACATTCGTCTTTGATGGGACGCAGTTGTACGGATCGGATTGTGAGAAGTACATAAAGAGAGAGTGCACTTGTGTCTATGCAAACGCGTGTGCACTATAATATCTCGCGCGTAGATCGCGCTGATCTTGTGAAAAATTGGCCGCTGTGGTCGCATCGGCCAGTACATTATTTGTTTAAATTTAATTATTGTTTTTGTACAAAAATCCTGAAAATTATGAAAAAAATAACTCAATCCTAGTTTATTGTAACATGATTAACAATTTGAGATTCAAAATCATTTATTTCAAATAGGTTTAGTGCTAGCACTTTTGAACCGTAATTTTTTTTCAAAAGCTACCACCGGGTCACAGCGCGGCCTCATCTTCTTATAGCTTTTATCATCCACGAATATTCTACCCGCAGACAATGGTCGGTATGGCGAGCCTAATGAGGGAATGCTGGCACCAGAACCCCTCGGTCCGTCTCCCGGCGCTCAGGATCAAGAAGACCCTCCTCAAGCTGGCCGCGGCAGACAACAGCATACGACTGAACGAAGACAACGAAGTCTCCGTATAACACGTTATTAAGAAAGAAGGTATCTTGCGTATTTATTTTTTGTTAAAGTTCCGCTGTTGATAACATACTCGTACCTAATGGAACAGGGGGTGAGAAAATTCGTCCCAATTGAAACCGGGGTACGAGTTATTTCGTACCACGTTTTATTTTGGACAGATTGGTTATAGTACAGAGAAAATGCTTGCCCATCAATGGGATTAATGCAGTGTTAGCGAGATCACACACTCTAAACCAGAGCTTCCCAACCGTGGGGACCAACCTTCGAAGATCGACGATTGAATGTATAATTTCCTAAAATTTAAAAGGTAACCAATTTAAAAGGGGGGCGTGATATAAGGAAGGTTCGGAACCCCTTCTATAAACAGACTTACGTTTTGTATTTTTCATTTATTTTATTAACATGAATGCATTGTCTATGGACTTGAGAAAAAATATTATGTCTCTATGATTTTAATTCCAGTCAAGAAGCTTATAGGTAAAAGTGGAAGCAACAATCTAAATACCTAAGTGAAGACCACTGAGGCCTATCTCTTTCTGAATACATACATAAGATAAAGACAACACATTACACTGTCTCGGTCTTATGTGTGTATTTAGAATGAGCAAGTGAGACCACAGTTGTCTTCCCTTAGGTATTTAGAGTGTTGCCTCCACTTTTACAAAAGCTTCTTGAGTTTCAACTCCTGAATAATATATGGTATTTGTCATTTAGCGACCACATCACATCATGGTTCCATTTCAATAGTCGTTCCTAGACTCGCTCGCTCAGTATTAGGACTGAGGACGAATAAGAGTGATCGGCTGAGTTCGGCGATGCCAAGTGTTGCCAGAACGCAAAATTACCGACGCTCAGTGTTGCTTGATATAACATTATATGAATGCATTTTACTTTGCCTAAGATTTTGAAAGATTTTTTCCCGTCTATACTCGATGTTTTTTTAATTTTTATACTCTTCTCCCTACCAATACGATCAACTCCTTAAAAATATCTGGTAACACTGCAGAGATGCGACACCAGTGCACTCTACCGGCTAATTTTTGAAGCTATATATTACGCGTGATATATCTAGGTAACTCTTAATGACATCAATTGGAACGCATTGTCTCTTTGCTCGTATTTATATAGCTTATTATTATTATTTATAGCATATTTATAGCATTTATTATTTTCCGTACAAAAATTTGAATGTTTTATAATATTTAACATCGAAGTGCCGAATAATATTGTAATTTAGATTATAATCGTGTAAAAATATTACTAAATTGTACATAATTAGTATATAAATAGTTTTAAGAAAATTGACAGCTTCGAGAGTCATGAAATCATGGTTTTGGGTCTACGATTTATTGTATTTTTAAGTAGGACGGGATAGTGCGCGGTAAATGGCGATCC
Source organism: Furcula furcula (assembly GCA_911728495.1). Lineage (NCBI taxonomy): Eukaryota > Metazoa > Arthropoda > Insecta > Lepidoptera > Notodontidae > Furcula > Furcula furcula. Next base: position 2,072,580 of record OU452264.1, on the reverse strand, counting down.
CTTGTGCAAAGGACTGTCTAAGTAGGTACCGTAGTGTCAGATATTCTGCCATTGCTGTGTTCCGGCGTGAAGGGCACTGTAGCTGGTGAAATTACCGGACACAAGAGACTTAATAACTAATGTCTTGTGTGTATTGAGGGAGGCGTCTCGCTTACCATCAGGCGGACGTGGTATACCCTGTTATTCTTTACAAGATCACAAATTGAACAATAAACATATGAACGCAGGCGTGATGGCTGAAAGTTGGCCAGCCAAATAGGGCCAGTAGAGTCTAATATGACATATTCCACCCTTCCGATTGTCTTTGGCTGGCCACCGTTCTGCCATCACGCCTGCGTTCATACGTACCATCGTGTCAGAGATTCTGCCGTCAAGCAGACGACGTATGATGCTCGGTCAGAACCGAAGCCCCTGAAACTGATAATCAATCATCATCATTTGAGATTTTCTATTGATGCCTGTGGGGTGTCTGGTAATATTAGCACCCACCCATCTTCTGCCTTTGGGTGTCCGTAAGAGGTGGCTAATGGAAAGCAAGAAGACGGGCAGCAGCGTCTTTCTATTGGATTACCTACTACCTATTAGTGTTGAGCAGGACATACAAGAGGCAGTACATTTGTCCCGGCGGACATGACAGAATAATGTGTCCCGTTTCTCTTTACTCTTTCAAATGACGTGAACAGTCGGGTGAAGCGTTCCGTGTCGCGCTCCTTATCACTCTTACAAATGACGTGAACTGTTAGTGAGGCGAGGCGTACCGTACATGTCGCGTTCCTCTTCACTCTTTCAAATGACGCGGGTGTCTATCTCTGTCATGCTCGTTAGTTCAAATGTACCGAGAGCTTTACGACACCTCGCTTCATTTGAAGTGGGACATTGTACTGGCTCCTTACAAAAAAGAGGCTACTCTTACAAACTCATTTCGAAACCGTGTACTACCCAACACTACTACCTATACTGCGATCCCCAAGACGCCTGCCACGCGTGGGGAGTATGGCAACCCCTCCCTTCTGAAGGAGCGAGCCATTATTGCGGCAGTGGATGTCATCACTTTTTTTTTTTTTTTTTGGGAATGATAGACGCTGTTAACCGCAGATGGCTATTGCAGCTTCACCGGACAATAGGAGGCGAGCGCTTAAAGCGCTCTAGCCTTTACGGCAGAAGTAGCGACGAGCACAAGGGCACCTCAGGGAGGCACGGCCTCGGCTTGGGCTGTCGCTTAAGAGAGGGCTGAGTTTACCACCGGTTCACAACGCGCCCCCACTGAGAAGAACCGGCAAGAAACTCAGTGGGGTGATGCACGTCGTTGCGGTCGCATACGTACGACCCTTCGGCCTCGCCGGCGAGACCGGTGTCTGATAGCTAGTGTAGCATACGGTTGTCGGGGAGGGGTCGGCGCATCCCGGTCCAATAGGACCGTCATGGGGTCAGGAGGGTCGAGCAGTACGTGCCGTGGTCTGCGGCGCGAGTCAGAAGGAGTAGCGGCGTAATCGGCGGCGGCGCGGATTAAACTGTTCGCGTGACGGGACGCGGATTCAAAGTAGCGTTTCGACGCTTCTTTGAGGAACTTACGAAGGGGATCTAATTTGAAATCGGAATGCAGAGGATGTCGTCACCTGATGGTGATGTACTATTTATATCCCACGAGGCATTCAAACTTTGCTAGCGCATTTCAGGAATGTTTGTGCGATGTCATTTTTTGTGACAGCGCCATCTCGCGCGTTATAGAATACTCTCTACACATCACTACTAACCTCTTACTGCCGGTCCCAATATCCAATCGATCCCTTACTATAAGTTAAAATAGTTACCATCGATAGCTATAATGACATATTACCGTTTCAATAATAACATATTAGCAGCTTACTGTTGGTTGTTCAAATGACAGTCTGTCAGGGTTTTAGTTATCGCTCCATTTCGGAGGTTTATCGCGGGATATCGATGACTTGATCGATGATTTTAACTTATAGTTAGGGATCGATAGGATATTGGTCCGGCAGTTAGGCGCTGTCCTATTGCCATCGCTCGTGCGATGATGCGTTGCGTCCGACGAAACTGATCGTGCGACCGTACGTTCAATCATTATGGTAACAAATTAAAGTCCTATTGAAAGTCGTGCGATCATGCGATGGGACCGAATGCGGTTTTATCGCACGATGAAATCGCATCGCATCATTGCGCGAGCGATGGCAATAGGACAGCTCCTTAGGGATCATTTATTTAGCTTTAAAAAAATAAACATAATTAATTATTGCTGTTGTAAATAATTTAAATTAGGACTTAATGCGACCATTATAGTTTGTTAATGAATCATTGACGGTCGCACTTATAAACGGAAATTATAATTAAGGATCATTAATCCCGTTCTGGAAATCGGGGGTTTTCAACACTCGTAGCAGGTTAATACTTTATACTATGATAATGAGCTGAGCTCTGCTGGGCAAATGTCTCCCCCATATACTTCCTCCTACCCCGGTCCATAGCGGTCTCAGTCTCAAAAGCGTTCAACCCTCTTACGTGGACAACCCCGGTCTCTTACGTTGTCTGCGCCCATTTGCAGAAGTCCACTGTGTGACGATTTTTTCCCATGTATTTGAATGCTTCATGCGCTTTACGTGCCCTGCCCACTCCCACTTTAACAAATAATTATAATTAACGATAATTGACGTTTGTGAGTGCGCCACTAAGATTAGATGTTGAATACAAGATGTTGTATTAAAATCTACACTTATGTAAATAATTCATTGTTTAGTTACGGACTTAATGGGGTAGTTACTATTTTCGTATAGCATTAGTAGTAGGATGAGTTTTTACTCTGATGACGACGCGACGCGTACACACGGCTACACATGTAGCTCGACATCCTATATAACGATAACTACGCTACATACAATGCAGAGAATTGTTGGAAAGTGAAGGAACACGCGGCGACCGCACGCGCCGAATGGGACGAAATAACAACAACATCTCGCACGATTCGCAGCGTTCAACATCTAATAGTTCAAAGTCCAAACAGTCTAGGTTGAGGTGTCGCCGTGTGTACATATAGTTAGGTGCATATGTTTTTCTGCAACGGGTTAGCTACTAAACGGAAGTAAAGTTTTGTACTGTGAGATTTGGTATTATTTTTTATGGTTGCACTTACTAGTATAATACGCTCCATCTATTCGTATTTTATGAGGATATGTCGTATTATTTCAGACAGCACCAGCGCTTACCATCAGCTAGGGTTGCAGTTAAGCTGTAGAGTAGCTTATTTTTATAATGTTGTCTTTTATTTACGCGAATACTAGACATTGTAATTAATCTATTTTTACGGAAATTAAAATAAATCGCGATATAATCCGTAAAAATAGATTAATTACAAAGCTTATTTTTATTCAAAACAGTGTTTAAGCAGCTTATTGAAATTGATCTCTAGAAAATTCAAATCTCAAACGACACCCTACCCAAGCTACATACATAATTATGTAAAGAAAGTTTAAAATTTTACATGATTGTTTTTTTTTACATGTTTTTTTATTTATTAGAGTACTATTTTAGCATTTCTTTGTAATTATGATAGTTAAGCATTATATTTCATAAGTAATATAAAAAACTGTTTTAAATATTTTTACCTAGTGCTTGACCCAAAATAATTTTTGAACATTCAATTCAATTTATAAAGTATATTGTATTCTGAACTTAATATTTTTTTTATTATTCATAACGGCTTTCACTAAAATACAATAAGAGAGCAGGCAACTTCCTCCGTTCCTTCGTCCTTATTATAGTAAGTACATCAACATTTTGTTTTGGGCCAAAGCTTTTAAAGTAAGCTTTATAATTTATGTTAACGAATCTCTATTTAAAGGGTTAATTGAGAAATATTAATAACCTGTTACGTATAATTTTCATAATATATAAATACTTTCTATGTATATAAAATTATGATATCGAGTTTATTTTTTGTTTATCTATAAACAGATAATATTTTTTGCTTTATAATTTTTAGAAAAACATATATATTTTTACTTCTATATATTTTAAATTTGATAATGCATATATTTAATGATGATCATACTTATAGCCTATTAATAAATGTATCATAGTTTTTAGTATTTTTAAATTAGCCCTGTTTATACTTTACACTATACATATAAATATAATTAATTAATATCACTTGTTGAATATCACACTAAATTAAATCTAAGTAAAATAAATTTGTACGTATATTTAAGCTGTTAGTTAGCTGTCGTGCATTTAATTTTGGTTCCTTGTGTTTTCAATTGAAAAAGAAATATACATACATATATATATACAGGGTGTTACAAAATACCCCGTAAAAAATATACCCCAAAAAGTAAAAAAATATTATTATTTTCACTGATGTGTAAACCCTATTTCAGTAAAAATAAAAAGTAAAACTACGCAGAATGTACTAATTCGCGGAACGACAAAAAATTTAAAAGACTTAACCTAACGAAACAACCTAAAAACTGGTCGAAATGTCCAAATGTTGGAAAAAAAAAACTCTAAACAGTTGTAGGATATCGATTAGAAGATTTGAAATTGACAACATATTTTTTTTTCAACGTGACATTTTCTGCCAGTACTTGAGTATAACGACATACTTGTATTGAGATAGCACATCTATATAATATTATATGAATGAATAATAGAAAAACGATTAAAGTATACAATTATTAGGTAAAATAGACCTTTCTGTTAAATAATCTGTTTCCCTGACATGACAGCTTACTAGGGTTGACAAAATTTTTGGCTTTGATAGTTAATTATATTTTTACGGGGTATTTTGTAACACGTTGTATATTCACAAAAGACAATAAGCACGTACTTATATTGAAGAAATTAAATGTAAGTAATTCCAGCCAACCAATTTCTTTGTTTAGTATGTTTTATCATCGATATATTATAAGATAATATATTACTTTATAACTTAAAAGTGACAATTCTACAAAAACTAACTTATAGTACCTACGCATGTGTTCTTATTTCATACTCTTATTTCAAATTTGTAAATAGGTATTATGAACCATAATTTTATATTTTTTGTAAGATTTATTTTTTAAATAAGATGTTTTGTATCTAGATTATTACCCACGTGTGAGCGGCTGCTACCAGGTTTTTGATTTCACTTTGATCATGATTATTATTAATATAAATAATAATATATGCAAGCTTAAAGCTCCCGATTTGTTGATTGGAACGAACGACGGTATGTCATGATTATTACGCATACCATTTACTTTTAGCGTATTGTTTAAAACCAAGAATGTCGTGAGTTCGAATCCCACCTTGGACAAGTATATTAGTTACATAAACATTTGTTATATAAAAGTTTATTAGTATCCGTCGTGTGGTTGCCATAGTACAAGATCTGGTTAGTGTGGCAGTTCGGGATAATTTCCAATTAAGGCCAACTGCAACGTTTAGCGTTCCAATCAGCAGTCTGAAACTTGATTCTATTAAAAAAGTAAAAATATTGATTTCTGAAAAGAATATGTTCGAAATCTATTAAAAATGTATGTACCAGTTCTGTAAATGAATATTGTGTTCAAGTTGTATGTGTAAATAGCTCGTGTAAATTAGATTAAGGCGCTATGGACGCCGCTGTTATGAAGAGAAATAAATATTTGTCTATAGAATTCAGTTCTTTTTTCAATCCCTTGGCAAGGTGGTGAGTTTGACTTCATTGGGGATTCGTAGGGATCGTGCTGAATTTATCAGAGTTTGCAAAGGCGAAGTCGTATACTCTGCTATACAGTCAGCTTATGAGTTATCTCTATACTGTACGCTGCTATACAAACAACTTACAGGTAATATCTGTACTGTATACGCTGCTGTAAACTTATCAGTTATCTGTATACTGTATACGCTGCTATACAAGCAAATTATAGGTTATCTCTATACTGTATACGCTGCTATACAAGCAACTTATAGGTAATCTCTGTACTGTATACGCTGCTATACAAGCAACTTATAGGTTATCTCTATACTGTATACGCTGCTATACAAGCAACTTATAGGTAATCTCTGTACTGTATACGCTGCTATACAAGCAACTTATAGGTTATCTCTATACTGTATACGCTGCTATACAAGCAACTTATAGGTAATCTCTATACTGCATACGCTGCTATACAAGCAACTTATAGGTTATCTCTATACTGTATACGCTGCTATACAAGCAACTTATAGGTAATCTCTGTACTGTATACGCTGCTATACAAGCAACTTATAGGTTATCTCTATACTGTATACGCTGCTATACAAGCAACTTATAGGTTATCTCTATACTGTATACGCTGCTATACAAGCAACTTATAGGTAATCTCTGTACTGTATACGCTGCTATACAAGCAACTTATAGGTTATCTCTATACTGTATACGCTGCTATACAAGCAACTTATAGGTAATCTCTGTACTGTATACGCTGCTATACAAGCAACTTATAGGTTATCTCTATACTGTATACGCTGCTATACAAGCAACTTATAGGTAATCTCTATACTGTATACGCTGCTATACAAGCAACTTATAGGTTATCTCTATACTGTATACGCTGCTATACAAGCAACTTATAGGTTATCTCTATACTGTATACGCTGCTATACAAGCAACTTATAGGTAATCTCTGTACTGTATACGCTGCTATACAAGCAACTTATAGGTTATCTCTATACTGTATACGCTGCTATACAAGCAACTTATAGGTTATCTCTATACTGTATACGCTGCTATACAAGCAACTTATAGGTGATCTCTATACTGTATACGCTGCTGTACAGTCAACTTATCTTTAGACTTTAGCCTAGCGTTGCGATCATGACGCGTTGATTATTTTTTTAATAATTTCTACACCTAGGGTTTCTAAAATAAATATAACTTTTTTGTTTAAAACATTTATTATAAATTAATATAATAAAAAAAGCATACAAGACAATAACTTAAGCTTAGAAATGCACGAGTTGGTACGTTTCTTATCAATTTCCGACTTAATCTAATTAGTATTCATTTCAAAAACATACTTTCGATTTATATTAATACTATCATTCATAACTTCATTATTCTCAATATTAAATTTTGCACGTAACGAATCGTCAAATGACTTGACGGATCACAGTGCGAGATCGCTGCGAAGAATTCGGAAAATTTGTTCTCCGTCCACTGGGACGCTTTGGTAAACAAAGTATGCACGCGACATAGCCTCTAGTTCCATTGGAAATATATTATATAAAAGTGTTAAAAATGGTCCAGAGAAAATCGGGGGCCGAACTACAAATTTCAGAAGTTAGAGACACGATTCTGCATTTTTAATACCCATTGCTAAGTTTCTACGTAAAATACGTATACGGTTTGCGTCAATACGCAATGGATGAAAAACAGTTTTCTCGTGTCGCGTTCCGGTAGTGGCCCCCATAAGGTGTAGAATCGCTCGGCAGCTTTTAGTCGTGATGCTCGTCCTGCTGGAGTTCCTCCATGTCTTCCTGGTCGAATTCCGTGTCGTCTTCGGCGGTCGCCTCCTGGTACTGCTGGTACTCGGACACCAGGTCGTTGACGTTGCTCTCCGCCTCGTTAAACTCCATCTCGTCCATACCCTCGCCGGTGTACCAATGCAAGAACGCTTTGCGCCTGAACATAGCAGTGAACTGCTCCGATATTCTCTTGAAAAGCTCCTGGATCGCCGTCGTGTTGCCGATGAATGTCGACGACATCTTCAGACCCTTCGGGGGGATGTCGCAGACCGCCGTCTTCACATTGTTCGGGATCCATTCGACGAAGAAACTGCTGTTCTTGTTCTGAATCGACAGCATCTGCTCGTCCACCTCCTTCATGGACATGCGGCCGCGGAAGATGGCGGCCACGGTCAGGTAGCGGCCGTGGCGCGGGTCGCAGGCCGCCATCATGTTCTTGGCGTCGAACATCTGCTGCGTGAGCTCGGGCACGGTGAGCGCGCGGTACTGCTGGCTGCCGCGTGACGTCAGCGGCGCGAAGCCCGGCATGAAGAAGTGGAGACGGGGGAAGGGGACCATGTTGACGGCCAGCTTGCGCAGGTCCGCGTTCAGCTGCCCGGGGAACCGCAGGCACGTCGTCACGCCGGACATGGTCAGCGACACCAGGTGGTTCAGGTCGCCGTACGTCGGGTTCGGCACTTTAAGAGTCCTATAGCAAATATCGTAGAGAGCTTCGTTGTCTATGCAGTACGTCTCGTCTGTGTTTTCGACTAGTTGATGGATCGAGAGGACTGCGTTGTAGGGTTCCACTACGGTGTCCGACACTTTGGGCGAGGGTACGACCGAGTATGTGTTCATGATTCTGTCCGGGTATTCTTCTCTGATTTTGGAGATGAGGAGTGTGCCCATGCCGGAGCCAGTGCCGCCGCCGAGCGAGTGTGTGAGTTGGAAACCCTGCAGACAGTCGCAATTCTCGCACTCCTTGCGAACTACATCGAGTACTGCGTCGACGAGTTCAGCGCCCTCGGTGTAGTGTCCCTTGGCCCAGTTGTTGCCGGCGCCGGACTGTCCGAACACGAAGTTGTCCGGCCGGAAGAGTTGGCCGTACGCTCCGGAGCGGACGGCGTCCATTGTGCCGGGCTCGAGGTCGAGGAGAATGGCGCGGGGGACGTACTTGCCCCCGTTCTCCTTCGTCGCAACTGTGGACAAAGAAAGTCAATTAGTTTTACCAAATATAACCTGGTGCTTGAGCGCAATCCTACAAGGTCGGGAACGCGCTGGGTGCGGGCTCTGTGCGTCCTTACTAAATGTGACCCTGGGGCGGACGACGAAGGGGTGTAGGCCCTGCATCATCATTCCGGGCGTGCATTTTCTGTTCCCCCCGGAGCGTATTCTAGCGAGCCTTCGGCGCTATAGTCTGGCAAGATCCGAAGGGAGAGCCCAGAGTCAAGGCATCCTGGGACGTTTTAATAGGTACCTAAAACTCGCACATAACGAGAGCGGGTACCTTTTGAAGGTGTCTTCCCCGACAACAAAAAAATGGGTGGTTAGTGGTAAAACAGCCATTGAAACTCACACTCCATTGAAGCCACTGAAGTTTATAAACAAGAAAAAAAAATTGATGTCCGAGATATAACTCTGCCGGTAGTTAAAGTTACAAATGTTGTTCCATCAGCCACTAGTACAGAGATTCCTAGAGCATTGGCCACCTTAGTGCCAGTGCAAAAGATCCCTGCTTACCAGGAATACAGATACCAAAAGTTGGCGAAATTATTGGGCTGAAATATCTAGTAGGGTGGAGGTTCTTCTCTCCGGTTGCTTTATTTGTTGACACCCAACGGCAGGAGATGGAAGGGTGCTATTCTTACCCGGACATCCCACATGCTAACCTGCCACAATAAACTAATTTATTTACTACAAAATATTGATTATAAGTACTTATGGAGTTTTCAGTAGGTAAGCATATCCATAAGATTCTAACTACTTATAATATTATAAGTAGTTAGAATCTTACGTTACGTGTATATACACGTTTCAAAACTTCATTGTTTTCGACTTCCTGCTATTTGGATCTCGCAACAATTGTGTTTTAATTAACCCTTCAAACGCCACGAATTTATTCTCGTAACCTTGAGTCAGCTAGTTCACTAACTTTGGCAATTTTCCTCAATTGTGCACGTTTGAAACAGTATTATATCTATAGTATAGTCTAAGGTTTGAAATGAGACAAAATGTAAGAACCTAAAATACAGAATGCTGTTGTGAATGTACATAATAATCTATACTTATAATAAAACTGTAACAGGTCCAATTCTGTACATTGAAGATATTTTGAAAATTATATTTGGAGGGCATTCTATAACCGATACTGAGGCCGAAAATGTAATTTTTTAATTTTTGTCTGTCTGTCTGTCTGTCTGTATCACGGCTGCGCATCACACCGAAACTACTGAATGGATTCAAATGAAACTTGGCATGATTTGAGATCTTACTACGAGGTAGGACATAGGATACTTTTTATACCGTAATCTAGCACGGTTCTTTTGGGAGAGGGGATTAAAGTCAAAATGGGTACTTGGTTATACGCTTGGTCCGATTTTATCAATTTTTCTTTATAATATAATTAAAAAGGGAACACTCATAGAGAGTTGTTATTAAGGTTTTGTAATCGATCGGGTTAAGCAACGTTAGGTAAGGTCATTAAATAGATGGGTGACCGTTTAACGCCATTTGAACTAAACGGGTCCGTGCTTCGGAGAGCAAGTAAAAAGTGGGTCCCAGTTTTAACCGACTATAAAAAAGGAGGTTATGTATTCGATGCGAATGTCTGTTATTAAAAGTTTAGTTAACGTAAATATAGCGCAGGCGGAGCTGCGTGGGTCAGCTGTACACGTACGTAATATAATTACTTAGGCAAAAACTGCCAGAGAGCACCATTGAAGCCACCACTTTCAGGCGAATGGCCTGCTACTCTAATCAATAATCTGTGTAAAATTTATGGTGTTTTTGGCGGTTTTTTTTTATATAAAGTCGAATGGATTAACAAAATGGCCGCTATGTCTATCATACATACTAAAATGCATAAAACAATGCGATTTCACGGTCACGGCTGGAGCGCGGTCTGGCGAGGAACGCGCGGTCAACGACATCGGTTATCAAAGCATCGCATTGAACTGTTGTGAAGCAAGAAAGAATATTATATCGCGGATCAACGTCGATTAATTAAGATGTCTATTTTTTTAAGTAAGTATATTTAAAGTACTGTTCGCAACCTATATATGCCAATACGTCAAACTGATCGTAATTTTTGTAATTTTCATGAGAATATTTTAGTTCCTATTTCCACTTCCCTTACAGATAGGTAAGTTGGTCGATCGGAACATTGTTGCCAACGTGGTTGGTTGGTGCGATAGTGAGGTGTTGGTTGAGGGACATAAGATACAATTGCTAAGAGTGTCTAACTGCTAGACCAACGACGGATCCGTCAAAGTATACCTACTCGTAATTAGAAGAAAATATAACAAAAAATATTTTATCTAACTGAACATATCAACACCAATTTTCATTTCTACCAACTTAATTAAAGCCTCATAACCGCAACCAGCTTATGTTAAGTGTTGTTGCACTGATTTTCGGCATAATTTAGTTTAAAAATACGTCATTAGTGCTTTTAAAATGGACATTTTACACGGCCATACAGACGGACATTCGGAATTATGAATTTTATTGTAATAGTGGAACAGTTAAGTATAACGGATTCATCGGAGCGTGAAGACCGCAGACGACCGCGCGGCGTGACGGATCATTCGCGAGACCACCACGCCACACCACACCATGTACCATATTTTCTGCTCGCGCGAGGGAAACCTTCGGTACTCAGGTCATAACAGGGTCGACCGAGGTGTGTGGGATTCTTACCCACTAAAAAAGTACTTTTCTTTTTTTTGGCGTGATGTAGGTACATCATCATCATCATCAGCCGAAAGACGTCCACTGTGGAAAAAAGGCCTTCCCTTTAGAAAGGAGGGGTTGCCGTAATTCCCAGACTTGGCAGGCGTCTCGGGGATCGCAGTATAGGTGGTAGGTAATTCAATAGAAAGACGCTGCTGCCCGTCTTCTTGTTTTCCCTTAGTCGCCTCTTACGGACACCCAACGGGTGATGGGAGGGTGCTATTCTTACCCAGACACCCTACGGGTCAAGGACTCATAGACAATTGCAATGCACTGTTGTTTCTCTTCTGAGACATATGTTATTACGTCTCTTGTGTCCAGTAATGTCACCAGCTACAGTGCCCTTCACACGGTACACAGCAATGCCTAGACGTTTCAGCTTGGCAGCTGAATATCTAACACTTTACTCTTCTGTGTCTGACACTGCGGCGGTGGTAGTCCTCATATAGGGCTCCCGCACATAACTGCGAATTCGCATCGCATCGCAAATATCTGCGAGAAACAAATACATTTCCGATACAAAAATTCATTTGTTACTCGCAGATATTTGCGATGCGATGCGAATTCGCAGTTATGTGTGGGAGCCCTAAAACATGTGTCATAAAATCCGTAAAATTACTTTTGTTTTCAATATGTAGTAGGTATTCGGTAATCATATCAACAATCATACTTAAACATAGCTCCTAATACTGCCTTATGTTTAAGTACACCAACGACAAAAAAGCTATTCTCCGTTAGTAACCGTAATACTTTCTTTGTCAAAGAAATTTGGTAACAAAAACAAGGTTAATAGTCGGCATTAATAGTAATTTCTGAAACCGCTTCCCTCGCCATCATAAGCAATTACGAATGATTTACAACAATTAAACCACGCTATACTCTACATACGAGTATTAGATCGCAACAGGACGATGACCTCCGCGGACGCAGCCACAATCCGAATTTCAAGCACTGCGGGCCTTGAAAGCCACATTAAGCATTTCATCTAAAAGAAATTCGTAATAATTCGTATTCTGAATTCCCAGCAGATCTCTACTGTAATTTTCGTACATTTTACGTGAATCATAATCAATTCATTTATTAGCAGATTCATATTTGCCATACGAATAATAAAAATTATACCATAAGTTACTCATACCCATATTATGATTCACCAAAAGTAGCCTTTTTAGACCCACTGTTGATAAATTACAGAAAAAAAATTAAATGTATAATTTTTTTCAGTGTAATCACCTATTATTTTTACTAGCTAATAATCTGTGTTCCGTGTCGCTCCGCTATATAAGATTACCGATTTGTTCATCATCAGCTTGGCTTTAAAAGTCTTGATACCAAGCCATTAAATACAAAAGAAAACATTATCAGCCGAGCCGAAAGACGTTCACTGCTGACAGGGCGGCTTTACCCAATAAATAAGGCTTTACCCTGAGGCTTTACCTTTAGAGCAGGGCGCATGGTCTAAAGCTGGCCATACACGTTCAGCTATACCTGACAGGTTTGATCAGGCGGAGCGTGTATGTCGCATAACTGTGCAGGTTTCCAGGCCTTTCACGCTCCGGTTTAAGCGTACAGTTTAACTGTACAGGCCAACCTGTCAGGTATACCTGAACGTGTATGGCCAGCTTAAGACCTGCATTTTCCATTTGACCGCATGCATATACTAGAGGGCGCCAAGGAATTGATTGCACACGGGCGCTAGAGACCTAGAGTCGATGCTGACTACTGAACAAAGGTCTCCTCTTAGAACTCCAAAATGAACGACAGTTAGCTCATTCATTTGGATCCTTATAAATATTGCTATTCTGCTATTGGTACCTACATGATCTTGTTAAATGTATGCCGAATTTGTTTATTTGTTTATTTTTAAAATTCATTTATACAATGTGGATGTTGTGACTACCTGTAATTGGCATAAAGGTAAAACCGTTGTTTTTTTTGCGCAATTTAATGTGTTATTTATACGTAAGTAGGCTGTTGGTGTTCCTTTTAAAAAAATTAAAAATATAGCTTGTAATATAGGTTGTTTTGATATATGAAATTCAATTTCAATTACACATTCTGACAAGTAAAATGATGTAAAGGTACTTATTACAAATAATTTAATATCTTACTTAATTAAATATCACCACGTACAGTTTTCACTGCAAGTCGAGTGCAGACACTTTCTAAAACATTATGTTGTAAATTGCAAAGTGAATGGATTAATCTGTCATTTTTAATCTTTTAATAATGAAATTGACGTTTAATTATTTATCATTGTTATCGAACGGTAATCTAAAAATACGAACTTATTTTTTTGCATTCTCAGCTCGGTTTCTCAGGTAAGCCGTTATAAAATATTCTGTGTTTATTTTTCCATACAAATCATTATATTTAGCGAGGCCTCCGTAGTGCAGTGGGAAGCCGCTTGTTTTACAGTCGCAGTTGTATGAGGTCGCGGGTTCTAAACCTGCGGGGAACAATCGTGTGTGGTTGTTCTTTATCGGTTAGGTTAGGACAAATACGTCTTCGGAGTCGCTGGACGTTCGGGGTGTGGGCCCTTTGAACGTCCATTGAGTACCCGTAAGTTGTTCGTCGCTGGTTAGGACAATACAGGGTCACTGGCCAGGTCTGAACGGAGAGACCTCTCGCTCCAAGTGTCTGGGTGTTTTATCTATATAAGCATGTAGATGTCTGGTTTCCATAGTACAGGCTCTGCCTAGTTCGGGATCAGATGACCGTGTGTGGATTGTCCCAGAATATTATTATTAAAATCAATGATGTTTTCCAGTCAATTGTCCTAGCCAGTAAGGGACACCTACACGAAGTCGCTGTCGTTGTCGCTGCCATTAAGCCTTAAAGGCTACAAACTTCCTCATCTAGAAAAAAAAATGTGTGGTACGCACCAGAGGCCTCATTGTAGTAGACGGAGATTCGCTCGAGCTGTAGATCACTGGTGCCACAGTACACACCCGCGGGGTCGATGCCGTGCTCCTCCGATATGATCTCCCAGAACTACAACAATACAGAAAAAAAAATTTTAACAAACCGATCGATACAAATGGCTAACTCGTTCAATGTGGCGTTCTAAGCGGCTTTGTTGAGCAGTGGACGTCTTCTGCCTGATGATAATGATGATTTAAAGAAAGGAGAAACACATTGTATAATAATATTTTGGTTCCACGATAGCCAGCCATGAGATTCGCCGAAGAACTCTTCGACATATCTTTCAGAATCAAAGTAATTACGCATGCTTCAGAACCAGTCTGCATACCTACGTTGGCGGGACTTGACCAAGTTGTCATAATGTATCTGATCACATCACATTTCCATGGTAGACGACAATTTAATTCAGAAGAAGCATGTTATTTTTTTTAATTGGGACTAATCCCACCACTCATTCCCACCACTGTTACTCCTGTAAGCCAGGATCTACAGTGGTCACCAGTGAAGACACCGAGGTTTGACCCTCGGCGAGTCCCAGGGGAACGCTAAATTGTCTTGGAACCCGCAACAAATTTAATTAAAAAGGTAGATAGGAGGAGTCGGAAATACATATATTCCACTTCCCTCCTTTGCAAAGCGGGAGACAAGCAAATAATTAATAAACGGTCGATACAACCTCAAAAAAGGAAGACTCTTACTGGCGGACCAACGAAGGCTAGTCCACCCGTAAGGCACCACGGATTCTGCTAATATTTTAAGGGGCCTATTTGATTTTTCAAACTTGTTTCCAATAATAGGTATGGCAAAAACGTTTGAACGCACGGAAGTTCTCCTTAGTCGCCACAAGGTCCATGTAATATACGACTCCAGATGTCACAACCAAACTGTCTAGCATAAGGCTACGCTCATGTTGCCAGAGACTGCACTCCCAAAGTATATGATGGGCAGATTGTTCGTACTCATTATTTATCGTAGAACATTGACAGAGAGGCGAAGGCACTAGATTAAAAGAGAATAGTTTACTCTTAAAGTTGCCATGTCCCGTCAAAAATTGTGCGACACAGTGGTACACCTCTATCCACGCTCTAGCAAGGCGTTCACGCACATTCGGGAAAAATAAGTACAAATGACGTCCCTTCGGAGTCGAATCCCATCTGCTTTGCCATTCAGTTAGAAGGTCTTCATTAACTACCAATTGAGAAATAAACAAACGCGAGATCTTAGCGCGGTCACGTGTTGGTAGGAATTCAGTATTCATATTACACGAGTGGAATAATACATAGCCGCACGTCTCTGTACCTCTAAGTCAACCGGAAGTACGCCCGCGAGTACTGGTAACGCTTCAGTACTGACGTTCGGTATGCCTTACACAAAAATATCAACGCCCCTATCGTAGCCTTGTCAGCCCACACAGGGGCACCGTAGCACATACAGCCCAGATAAGTGGCTACGTATATAATTTTCAACGTGTTGAACGAAAGTCCCCAAGTCGATGTCGATATTGTGAGGGCATAGAAGTTACGTTTGGCTTTTTCTCCAACGGTTCTTATATGCTCAATAAACGAGAAGTTACGTTCCAATACTAAACCAAGGTAACAGACTGAGTTTTTCTTTTTGACAGTCGTGTCGTTGAACTTTATACGCGGTGGGCCAATCAGACTACCTTTTAATAAAAGATGATAGGTTTTTTCCGGTGCAAAACTAAGCCGGTTACGTTTACCCCATTCGGATATTAAATTTAAGCAAGTTTCCGCCGAGTTTTCAAGACCTGATCTAGTGTTCGATTGTATTAAAAGAAGACCATCATCTGCGTATCCTGTTAAGGAGCACCCAGGTGGAAGGGGTATTTCTAAGAAATCATCAAAACCTAGATTCCACAGATACGGGCTCAGAACAGACCCTTGTGGGCAGCCTATCGTTAGCGGTTAGCATAAGAGTTATGGAGGAGTCCCCACTTCTTGGGATATCCAGAGTATGTCTGGCTTACTAGTTTTGATTGGTATCGCGAATCAAGAGGCGGATATATCAAGAGGCGAGATATCCTTGTATCTTGTGCTTCCCTGGTAGTTCTGCTGTAAATATGTTAGCTACTACTCCATAGGTACCACTTCCTCAGTAGGGGTATATCCTGGATGTAGTTCAAAATCACTTTGGAATGGAGGTGGACTTGAGGACTCTTCCTATTGCTTCCTATGCTTCCCTGGTACTATAAACATGTTAGCTCTGAACCACATTCATATGCTCACACAAGATTATGCACCTGCTATTTTATGCTAACCTAGTACCCGGTAATAATTTGTCGGTTTTATTACTCAAATATCTACCAAGTACCAAGTAAACTATTACAAAATAACGAAAATAATAGAATATTATTTAAATCTAATTAATTTATCTCTGGTGGTACCACGGAGTTGTCCGTAGTACCCCAGTGGTACCACGGACAAAAAAAATTGTCCGTGGTACCACTGGTGGTACTATTGGTGGTACCACGGACAATAAACGTGAATTCGGAATTACTTACAGTTGCTCTAACAGAAACGGCCGCGTCGATAGTCGATTTCCCGAGTGTAAAACCGAATTGCCTCTGGTTAAACGTAGGTTACGTAGGCCCACCCGGCAACTAGCGTGGGACTATAAGACGTTCCAAGAGCTTTCCAAGCGCAGAAGCATGTTAGCACAGACTGCTAGGATGACGTGATGATTGGTGTGATCAAGACGTTATTAATCTTACACAGGTAGGTAGGTGGTAGGTAGTTGATTACCAATTAATACAGTCTTCTAAAGTCTGCGACACGGATATAAAACGTGTTGTAAAATACCCTGTATATGCCAATGTCTTTACATATAACAAGAAAACGAATTATAACAAAATAAGTAATAGGTAAAAAAACACGGAAATAATATATTTGCCAAACAAAATACAGCTGTGCGCTGATAACGGCTTATGTTATGCATATGATACAATGGTATCGACATCTCTAAATTATAAACATTTTAATAGTTAGATTACAATAATAACTTGCCTTACAATAAAATCAAGTAATCCTCAAATAATCAGACGAAGTATAAGGCCTTTTATCTAATAGGTATTTTTTGATCCAAATCACTCAAAGAGTGTCCGGGAGAGATAAGCACCCTCCCATCTATTCCCGTTGGTTGTGGTTGGAGGAAACTATGGGGAAACTAGCAGACGGGTAGCAGCGTGCTTTGCTTAATATCCCTCTCTGCGTACTGCAATCCCCAAGACACCAAATCCCACCAATCATTCCCACCACTGTGACTGTAAGCCAGTATTTACAGTGGTCACCAATGGCAGTGAAGTCACCGAGATCTGACCGGCGCGTCCCGGGGAAACGCTAAATTGTCTTGAAACCCGCAACCCCAAAACTAAACAGGAGGAGTAGGACACTTCCCTCCTCGGCAAAGCGGGAGACAAACAATAAATTTGAAGGAAGGAAGGAAGACCACGGATTGTACTGAACTTAAGGGACCTATTTTGAGCTTTATACTTGGTTACGATAATAGGTATGGCAGAATTAAATCCCTAAGACGCCTGCCAAACGTGGGGATTAGGCTTTTTGTGCCACATTCCCATTGCTATCCGAATAACAAGCACGTGATCATTAAAAATTAAGATTACTGGGGTTTGATTTCCTACTAACCCGTGACACGGTCATTTAGTATTAATGGTTACTTTGCTGTGTTTTACGTGACCAGGTCGCAGCCATTAAAAAGTTGTTACCAACTCTAATAAAATGTAGGTTAACTTTTTAGGAAAAAACTTCGTAAGTATCTAACTAACCTTGGTAACGCCATTGTCGAGTGGAACCAAATTCGGAATTCGGCCTCTAAAGACCAAAATGTGGTCCTTAGAGGCCGAATTTTGAATTTGTCTCCACCAACCGGACCACATTTTGGTCTTTAGAGGCCGAATTCCGAATTTGGTTCCACTCGTCAGACCACATTTTGGTCTTTAGAGGCCGAATTCCCAAATTTCGTCTCCGCTAATTAATATAGATTCGTCTATTCGCAAACATCATCGGTCTAGATTCGTCTAGTTACCGACATAAACGCCCCTTTTTGTACTATCCACGTTCATAAAGGTGTTACCTAAAAGTACCTTTAAATAAAATAAATAAGTTTTATTTAAGTACCCCCGCACTCATTTATTGAGTTATTCGCTTATCGTCTATTGTCGCCATCTTGTCGCGCATAAATAACTAGATACCTATAGATACATAACTACAACTAATAACTCATTCGTTCATTCATTCTTTCGTCACAATGTCGAAGAAAGCGGATATGGAGTTAAATATACAGGATAGCGAGCTTATTCTTTTAGAGACTAAACGGGATACACTGTTTGAATATATACAGGCAGTCTATGATAGCTCTAAAAGGGCCCATACAAGCGAAGACTGTATGGAGGATTTCTTAAGTTCGGTCGAAACTATTGAAAACATTCGGACTGAGTTCAGAGATATTGTCAATGAGTACAATCGAACATTATTAAAAATTAATCCAAATAGCAAGCCTAATTATCAGTCATTAAATTCTTTTGAAGACTTATACTGCCGCATCAAGCGCGTAATAAAGCGCGTTGAACCCAAACCTTCGAAGGTGGAAGTTGATCGTGATCGACAAGGCTCGAGTGATCGCATAGGTATAAAAGGTAGAATTCCATCGTTGCCGCCGATCGAAATAATGCCATTTGACGGTGACATTCGAAATTGGCCCTTATTTTACGCAGGTTTTAGGTCTATGGTTCACGACAATCCTATGCTCACGAATGCTGAGAGGTTGTACTATTTAATAGGTAAGCTCTCCAGTAAGGCACAAACAGTATTTTCGGGTATTGCGCCATCGCCAGAGAATTATGACACAATTTTAAAATGTCTCATTGATAGATATCAAAACACTCGCACGCTCGCATCTACCTACATGGATCAATTATTAAGTCTCAAACTGACCGGCCCCGCGTCTTTAGCTAAGTTTCAATTATTTACCGATCAGTTTGTCACCGCCGCTAACGCTTTAAAAAACTTAAAATTAAATAATCTGACCGACTTTATGTTATTACATATAGCTCTAAAGAAATTAGATGAAGAGACTATCCGCGCTTTTGAATCCCAATACCGCGACGTAGATTTACCTACGTTCGATCAGCTGACAGATTTTGTTAGAGGACAGTTTAAAATATATCATAACACGCAACAAAACTCGAATAGTAATTTTTCGCGTAACGTAAATAAACCTAAACTTCACGTACCTAATCCGCAGAGTTATGTAACAGTTTCGTCTTCGCATAATAAATGTCTTTGTGACAATATCATTCATGATCACTTCTTTAAGTGTCCTAAATTCAATACTTTAACGCCTTATGAGAGATTTCAATGTGTTAAAGAACGCAACGCATGCATTAATTGCCTAAGTTTAAAACATAAATCCCGCGATTGTAAGTCAAACCTTCATTGCCGTAGTTGTCATCAAAAACATCATTCTTCTTTGCATTTTAATAAAGTAAACAACCAATCCGCAACGCAAACTCGCAGTAACGAAGTGGTCGAATCACCGGGAATCGAACCCACACCGCCGCACGCCGCGCGCGCGCTGCCTGCTACCGGTGCGACTACTCCGCCTCGCGCGCATACGTCCCTTTCACTGCGCGACGGCCACGCAAGCGTATCGTCGTCACTGCACACGTCCATTGCCGCGCCAATTCCAAACGCTACCGGTAATATCGGACATAACGCGAAATGCATACGGCCCACAACGGTGCTGCTGTCGACTGCGCAGGTTATTGTGTATGATCGTACGGGGCAGCCGCAGTTAATAAAATGTTTGCTTGACTCTGGCTCGCAGAGTAATTTTATAACAATAGAATGCTGCGCTCTTTTAGGTTTGAATTATAATAAAAATACTCAAATGGTTGTACGAGGATTCGGTGGTTCCGAAAAGTCAATTATAGGATCCACGGATTTTATAATATATTCGCGATTTTCTAATAACGTTCACTTTGACGTATCGGCGCTTATCGTCGATCGTATTACGGACTGCTTGCCTTCAGTGCCCGTCGACGAAACCGCGTTCGCGCACATAAATTCGCTTCCGTTAGCTGACAGCACTTACGGCTCACCCTCTGAGCCGCAAGTACTTCTCGGCTCAAACTGTTTCCCGCACCTGTTTTTACCAGGATCGGTACATAACACTATTGATGGAATGTCGATCGCTATACAAACTGTTCTAGGGTATGTAATCATGGGTACCGCCCCCGTATTATTGCCTGAACCCACTCAGAAGTCAACTTCGGCTTGCTGCGCCGTTGTCGAACCTTCTGTAGACCAACTTCTCAAAAGGTTTTGGGAGTTGGAAGAAATATCGGCTCCACCCGCACACAGTCAAGATGATCTTGAATGTGAGAATCATTTTACCGCCACCACTACTCGCGATGCTAGTGGAAGATACACCGTCGCCTTGCCGTTTAGGGACGATGTTTATAAGTTAGGTGATTCTTTTTCGACCGCACATAAACGTTTTTTATGTTTAGAACGTAACTTACAATTGTCGGACACGTTGCGCGCCTCTTACAATGATATCATTCGTGAATACGTTGATAAAGGTTATATTACCGAAATAGGACTTATTAATAATTTCACTAACACATCCGCCGCATCCTATTTCGTTCCGCATCATTGCGTTCAACGTGATGATAAGACAAGTACCGAAGTACGTATGGTATTAGATGCTAGTTGTAATACTAGTACGGGTGTATCTCTGAATGACGTATTGCATTCAGGCCCCAATCTACAGGGTGATTTAAATAGCATCCTTCTTAATTTCCGCCTTTTTAAAATCGCCATTTCCGCTGATTGTCGTCAGATGTTCTTGCAAATCGGAATGCAGGCGTCTGATCGCAAGTACCAGAGAATTCTTTTCAGATTCCAACCGCAAGATCCTATATCGATTTACGAATTCAATAGAGTTTGTTTTGGAATGAAGTCTAGTGTATTTCACGCGGTTCGCGTGGTACACCAGCTCATAGCAGACGAAAGAAATAAGTTTCCTACCGCTGCTGCTATAGCTTCCAGTTCAACGTATATGGATGACGTCTGTTTTAGTATAATGGCAGACGATTCCTCCGAGAACGACGAAGCTACCGCTGTCGCCGCTTGTACACAGCTTATCGACCTGTTTAAAAGTGGTCAACTTGACCTTGTGAAGTGGACCAGCAACTCCGCTGCTGTTCTACGCGCTATTCCCGCATCGCATCGAGCATCCTCGGATCTCGAAATTGATAAAAATTCCGCACCGCACAAAATATTAGGTACGCATTGGGACAGGTCTGATGATGTTTTTCACTTTAAAGTCAACACTCCCGAATTAGGATGTACCAAACGCGCGATTTTATCGGTTGTCGCGCGCTTATGGGATAATTTAGGCTTAGTGGCTCCCGTCATATTACAGGCTAAGCTTCTTATACAGGAACTTTGGCTTTTGAAATGTGACTGGGATGACACGCCTCCACAACGCATTGTTAAGCTGTGGTCACAATTTTGTAGTGAGTTGCCTGCGCTCAACAACATACGTATACCGCGACACCTAGGAGTTGTTCAGGGTTGCGTCGTGAATCTCTTAGGGTTTGCGGACGCGAGTGAACGCGCTTATGGTGGTGTAATATATTTACAAGTTGTGACTGAAAGTACCAGGACTGTCACACTCGTGTGCTCGAAGTCGAAAGTATCGCCGCTTAAAACTATTTCGGTCGCTAGATTAGAGCTATGCGCTGTTGTATTGTTGTCGAAGTTGATGCGTAAGGTGCTTGATAATTATGAGCCGCGTTATAAGATATCGAATGTATTCGCCTTTACCGATTCGAAAGTCGTTCTTTGTTGGATTAGTTCCTCTCCGCACCGATGGCAAACATTCGTGGCAAATCGCGTTGTCAAGGTTGTGGATAATATTCCTGCCAGTTGTTTCCATCACATTGCAGGAATCGAGAACCCCGCTGATTGTTTATCGCGCGGTCTGTCTCCCGCTTTGCTTGTCAAACATCCTTTATGGTTTTCGGGACCGCCGTGGGCTTTCAAAGATCCAGCAGAATGGCCAATTGCAGAATTTAATAAAGATGACGTAGGGGACGTACCAGATCTGAAGCCGCTTACACACGCTGTGATCTCAACTACAAATTATTCGCCAATTTACGCGCTCGCCAATCGCATATCTTCCTGGTCGAAGCTACTGCGAATTGTAGTATTCATTTATCGTTTTTTAAAATTGTTACCGCGTAGACCATACATTAGTAGTTCGGATTTAGATTTCGCTGAAAATAAAGTTTTACTCGCTTTACAACATGTCCACTTCGGTGATGACATGCATAAATTAAAAAACGATCAACCCTGTTCGCCAGTTTTACAGAAGTTAAAACCATTTTTGGACGAATATGGTATCATTCGTGTCGGTGGTCGCCTATCGAATGCTTCTATGGATTATTCACAAAAACATCCATGTGTTCTTCCGAAACATGATCACGTGGTTGATATGATAATCGATGCGTATCATAAGAAGTATTTACATGCAGGCCCCGAACATCTGATGTCTTTACTCAGGCATCGGTATTGGATACTCGCCGCGCGACGAGTCATTCGTCATCGTATCCACAAGTGCAATACTTGTTTTCGAGCCAAGCCTCGCCCATCATTTCCGATGATGGCGGACTTGCCTGCTTTCCGCGTTAATCAAGTAGATAAACCGTTTTCGCATACAGGCTGCGATTATGCAGGTCCTTTACTATATACGCCAGTGCGTAGTAGAGGCGTCAAGAGTCGCAAAGCATGGCTTTGTATTTTTACGTGTCTCACAACGCGCTGTTTACATATTGAGATAGCCACTGAATTGAGTACAGTCAATTTTCTAGCCGCGCTTAAACGTTTTCTTTCCCGCCGCGGTCCGATTCAGTGTCTATACACTGACAACGGCACTAATTTTATAGGTTGCCGTTCATATCTTCGTGATTTGTATAAGTTTCTAGACGACTATCGCCCGCATCTCGAGCATGAGCTTTCGGAGAGTCGTATTGACTCTAAGCAGATTCCACCTGCTAGCCCTCATTGGGGTGGTTGCTGGGAATCAATGGTAAAGGTTGTAAAGACGCATTTATTTAAAGTTATAGGCCAGCAGCTATTATCCTATGATGAGCTTTTAACTGTCGTTACTCAAGTGGAATGCCTTGTAAATTCACGCCCGCTCACAGTGCTAAGTAGTGATCCTGCTGAACCGTCAGCTCTCACACCGGCTCATTTTTTTTATACCGCGCCGATATTTTCGTTACCCGCGTCTTATCAAGAACCTCATAATTTACGCGATAGGCATACGCTCTTAGATAAGATGGTCCAATCGTTTTGGCAACGATGGCGCATCGAGTATTTGCATCAATTGCAAGCTCGAGCTAAGTGGACTACACCTTCAGTTCCAATTGAATTGGGGACGGTTGTGGTTATTATTGTCGACAACGCACCACCTCTTTCATGGCCTCTCGGTGTAGTAGAAGCTGTTTACCCATCGAAGGATGGTACAACGCGTGTTGTCACGGTTAGAACAAGTAAAGGGAGCTTCGTGCGCCCAGTTGTTCGATTGTGCCCATTGCCAAATCAATGATCGCGTAATTCTCTGTTATTAGATTTATGATTAGTTTAAGTATTTTTCTTTATATCCGCATTCTTTTCCGTAGTTCCGCGTTTTCTTTAAGTTATTTTTTCTTTAAAGGTACCCTTTAAGGGCCGGGGGGATGGTAACGCCATTGTCTTATTATAAATTAAATTCCGCGCGCTTCCAGCTATATTAGTTGATTTCCAATTAAGTTAACGTATTATGTTGGCAGCCTTTATCCTATTACACTATTCCTTCTTAATGTATATTTACCTTTCCCTCCAACGCACGCCTACTGTATCTAGGCGTCCTGCTCGACGCATTGTCGTCGTGTTATGTTGGCGATCCTTCGCCAATGGACAGTTGTTGTTAGAACGCTCTCGAAATAAAACCGCCGCGGTGAAGACCTAAGAATCTTCTTCGTCGTAATTGTTTTCCCCGCTATATATTGCTTGATAGAAACATATTTCCTTAACTTCAAACATACGGGCGCGAGTGTGTGTTATTTGGACAAACAGCTGTGCTTTAACCTGACTGCTGTGCCTCGTGCGTACGTGACAAGAACTCCCAACCGCCGTTGGTACTTCCCAGGACAATCTGCAGGCCTGCATACCGCAGGCCCACTCAATAAGACCAGAGAAGCAGGAGAAGGAAGACTACAGCCAAGGTAGGCGTGCATCCTTACGACCCCCTACCTATTTCCTAGGCTGCCAACGATTTGTGTTTCTATCGCCGCACCGCGAACTAGCCCTCGATAATTAATACAGTCCACAACCGCAGGGTCTCATGATTGCTCTTGACCCTCGCGCTTGAGTTCTTGGACTTAGGCCCCATTGAGTTAGCTCAATTTCCCATAAACCCCACCGGAGACAAAAGGCTCGATTTTGGTAGGTACCGCTTCGCTTTCAATTTTCTTATTTTTTCCTCTGAATAAAGCCTGGCGTCTCCAAACCTCATTACTTGGACGTTGTGGTTTTACCCGACTGATGTATCTATAGTCATAAAATATGGTAAAATTTGAGAATATTGTCCCTTTTTTTCGTATGGTTAGTGGCCAATCTGTGCCAGAGTTGTTGAAGCTGCCCTTAGACCTCTAATTCAAAATCAAAAATATTTATTTCAAATAGGCTTAACGCTAGCACTTTTGAACGGTCAATTTTTTTAAAGCTACCACCGGATCACAATGCGGCCTCAACTGGTAGGACCCGGCAAGAAACTCAGCGGGCCTGTCATTTTTTCACTTTTTAACCGACTTCAAAAAAGGAGGTTCTGTATTCGACGCGTATGTATGTAATATTAATAAAAATGCGTAATATTCATATATGTTAGTCTATGTGGGCTTCTAAACGGATTTACCAAATTTCACGAGTGTTTGTATGTATGTATGTATGTATATATGTATGTATGTATGTAGGTTTGTCCGCGGATTTCTCAGAAACTACAAGTCCGATTTCGAAAATTCTTTTTGCAATAGTTAGAGTATCTTTCAACTTAGGGTAGAGTACAAATTTCATCAAAATCGGTCCAGTAGTTTAAGAGATATAAACTTTTTATGTTTTCAGTAAGTTACTGTAATGTAGACGTTCGAGTTGCGTGATAGTGCTGATACGTATCTTGGTAAAATAAGTCACTAAAAAGTGTTAAATAAACTATTTAAAAAAAAATAAAAACCGACTTCAAAGTAAATTATCTAAAAAGCATAAAATAACGAAAATATTATTGAAGTTGGTGCAGAATATACACAGCAGTTACGCTAACACCAACTTCAATAATATTTTCGTTATTTTATGCTTTTTAGATAATTTACTTTGAAGTCGGTTTTTATTTTTTTTTAAATAGTTTATTTAAACAGTTTTTGTCTTGTCATAATTTGATCAGCATCAGCGACAGTGTGTCCTGACGTACGAAAGATGAAACAAGAAAGAGAAAAGATACGACAAAAATACAACAAACTAAAAGGCCAAAACATGAGCATAGTAGTCGGACCAGTCCCCCCCAAGCAGCACCCGCGCACGACTGACTTGGCCTAACATCTGCTGTTTATATGACAACAACCAGCCCCCCTAGACAATGTAACATTCTACAATCGTTATCGTTAATAGAAAGTATAAAAATGTATGAGAATGACATAAGTCATCGAAAAATCACGTGACAAATAATAGGGAATTCACACCGTTAGCGAATGAAGAAATAGATTCGCTATGAAGCGATTGCATCTTGTCTAGGCCCTCAGGACTTTTTCCGTGCCCTCCGAAGTACGGAGACTCTCAGCTCTAATACTACTATACAGATACAATTGGCTATGAGCGCAATATCTACGGCTATATTGTCCCTAAAAATACAATAGTCAACACCCTAGTATTCGCAATTTTGCAGTAGTCAACTCCCTAATATGTATTTAATTATAGTAGTCAACTCCCTAGTAATAATGTATTCTTGCGTGGTATACCTTTATGACGATAATCGCTTACACGAGCCGTCCCAAACCACCCCAAACTACGTGCGAACGGGGTAAGCGCACGTAACGTTGTTTTTGATTGAAAACTGATACACCGTTGTCCGCGATAGTACATTATTGTTATTTCCTCCACTGAATCCATAACCTGTACATCTTTCGACATGTTCAGACATGTTTTAACGAACTATATTTATTATAGACTAGCTGACCCACGCAGCTCCGCCTGCGCTATTTTTACGTTAGCTAAACTTTGAATAACAGACATTTGCATCGAATACATAACCTCATTTTTTATAGTCGGTTAAAAACTGGGACCCACTTTTTACTTGCTCTCCGAAGCAGTCTGTGCTTCGGAGATGTAATTTTTTAAATTTTTGTCTGTCTGTCTGTCTGTCTGTCTGTCTGTCTGTCTGTCTGTCTGTCTGTCTGTATCACGGCTGAGCATCACGCCGTAACTACTGAATGGATTCAATTGAAACTTGGCATGATTTGAGATCTTACTACGAGGTAGGACATAGGATACTTTTTATCCCGTAATCTAGCACGGTTCTTTTGGGAGAGGGGATTAAAGTCAAAACGGGTACTTGGTTATACGCTTGGTCCGATTTTATCAATTTTTCTTTATAATATAATAAATATTAGTAAGGGAACGCTCATAAAGAGTTGTTATCAAGGTTTTGTAATCGATCGGGTTAAGCAACGTTAGGTAAGGTCATTAAATAGATGGGTGACCGTTTAACGCCATTTGAACTAAACGGGTCCGTGCTTCGGAGAACAAGTAAATAGCGGGTCCCAGTTTTTAACCAACTAAAAAAAAGGAGGTTATGTGTTCGATGCGAATGTCTGTTATTAAAAGTTTAGTTAACGTAAAAATAGCGCAGGCGGAGCTGCGTGGGTCAGCTAGTCTACACTAATACCTATTATAAAGAGGAAAACTTTGTTTGTTTGGTTGTAATGAATAGGCTCAAAAACTACTGGACCGTTTTTAAAAATTCTTTCACAATTCGAAAGCTACATTATCCACGAGTAACATAGGCTAAATTTTATTTTGAAAAAAATAGGGTTCCGTAAGATATTTGGGTTTTTTCGGACACAAGGTGTAAAAAATAAACCAGTAAAATTACTTATTTTGCGTATGCTGCCTAAACTATAAAAGATAGAACCATAAAATGTTCTAATTAATTGTAGATTTTATAAGTATCTACAAAAAAGTCCGCGGCACACTATCTATGTCGAGTGAGGCCCAACAACCATTTTTTTATTTAAAAATCTTAAATTTTGTTTGGACTACATTTAAACGCATTTATTTTACTCATGCTATTAATCCTTATCAAAATAATTATTTCATAGTCATCATTTCATTAAAGTTCAGTTTATGTAGATAATATTTGGTCTTTGAATGATTAAAATTGGACATTTGGTTTTGAAGTTACGGCGAAATTAAAGAATTTGGAAAGTTTAGATCTATGCATAGATATAGAATTTTTCACTACCTATATATAATAATCTTTGGATCTATGAGTAAGGTACCCGCGCGGCTCAAACGCGAGGTCGGTCGGCTCCCTACGCAGCGGTCGTGCGCGAAGTCAAATAATTTTCGTGCGATTTTTTTTAGATTTCTTTCAACTACATCTACGCAAAAGTTCTTCTCAGAGCTAAACAACAGTTCTTCTCAGAGCTAATCAACAGTTCTTTTCAGGGCTAACCAACAGATTTTTTCAGGGGTAACCAACAGTTCTTTTCAGAGCTAACCAACAGTTAAGAGGGCTCTCTTCTCAGGGTCTCAACTTTCTAAACATAGTTCTCAAGCACGGGCAGCAAGAATACGTCGTATGGGAGAATCTTCACCGTATGGGAGAATCTTCACCTGAACGTTCACAACGCCTTGCTGAATAATATCTGAGAAACTCTCAGGTACGCGCACGAGAGTCGAGTGTCGAACGTTCGCAACGCCTTGCACAACAAAATCTGAGAACTTCTGAGTTACGTGCACGAGAGTCGGGTGAACCGATATGTATGAAATTTTGCAGGTAGGTCTGAGAATAGATTATAAAGTATATTTTATGCCGCTGATACCATGATTGACGAGGATATATAGAACGAGAGGAGGGTGCAAGAGAGGGAGAGGGGAGGGTGATGGAGTGAGTGATCGGAGGAGTTAGGTGGAGCAGGGGGGGGGGGAGAGTGAGAGGGAGCAAGTCGGGAGAAGAGAGAGGAGGGAGAGGGTTCAGAGAGGACAACGGGGAGAGGAAGTGGGGAAGTGTGACGGGTACCGAAGCGGGAGGGGAGAGAAATAGCATAGAATTAGATTTTTATTATAAGAGAGAGAGATGGAGAGAGATAAATCAAGGGAATAGGGAGAAAAGGGGAGCAAGATGTAATTAAAGCGCGGGCGGAGCTGCGCGGGTCAGCTAGTTAGTTATAACTTCGTAAATCATTCGAATAAGTCGAATAATTTTTATATTCGAATAATTCGAATGAAATCATTCATAAAATATTTTAGTCGCGCATCTTTAAGATAAGGTTAATATGTCTCACGAGATATATGACTCATTTATTTGTTTTAACTTGCGGCTATTACAGAACCAACTAGACAAAGTACTTGTATAGATCACGCTTTTGTCAGAAGTAGCGGCCCTGTTATAGGTTTAGTTGCTAAATGCTCAATAACAGATCATAATGTGGTCATGGTTGGAATCAAAACCAAGAGACCAAAACACACACATAAAGATAGAAATATTGTCAAAACTGACATTGAAGCATTGAAAGAGGGTTTAGAAAAAGTAGACTGGTCACCTGTTACTCATAGTAAGGATGTGAATGTGGCATTAAACAAGTTTTACGAATTACTCAATCTTGAAGTAGCAAAAAACACAATTACATACAAAAGAAGTCGTAAGAAGGTTATCCTTAAGCCGTGGATTACCCCTGGACTTGTACGATGCATGCGTTTTAAAGATATGCTCCACGCTAAACTCAGTAAAGACCCTAATAATAAAACACTGGAATTATCTTACATCCGATATAGAAACTTCTTCATAGACCTGTTACGTAAAGTTAAAATGGATTACAACAGTAGAGAACTGGGTAAAAACTTTAATAGTACAAAAAAACTGTGGAGCACTATAAAAAATATTTGCGAATTTCCCCAAAGAGAGCACGATGGCCATGATATATTAACTTCTCAAAGAACTATCAAAGAATCACTAAATAATTTTAACAACCACTTTGTTTCTGTTGGTAAGGTACTAGCTGATCGTATTGCTAGCAAACTGCAAACGACGGAAAAAGATCTTGCAGACAGAGTCGTCTCCCGTAACTTAGCGCATTCTATGTTTATGATACCAACGGACACTCACGAAATTGAAGCAATCATTTTAAATCTTAAAGATGGCAGTGCTCCGGGTTTTGATGAATATAAAACCCCCCTTATAAAAGCAATAAGATCAAGTATTTTAAAGCCATTAACTTTCATTTGCAATCTAAGTATGGCTACAGGTATCTTTCCGGAGGACTGGAAGATAGCTACAGTTTCACCCATATATAAAAATGGTTCAAAAGAGTGTCCAGACAACTATAGACCAATATCCTTACTTAGCATTTTCTCTAAAATACTGGAAAAACTGATTAATAAACGTCTTACAAACTATTTGGACAAAAACAAAATACTTTCTCAGCGACAATTTGGATTTCGACAGGGTAAATCTACTCAAGACGCCGTTGAGCTACTAACGGAGATTGTCTCTAAAAATATTGACCATGGGAAACGCTGCATTGGTATATTTGTTGATCTTGCAAAGGCGTTTGATACAGTATCTACCCCTATATTGCTTAAAAAACTAGAAGCAATTGGTATTAGAGGTACAGTGCTTGATTGGTTTTCTAGTTATTTAAATAATCGAAAACAGTATGTAAAGATAGCAGGTCAAACCAGTGACGAACAATTTAATTTTTTTGGAATACCACAAGGAAGTCTGTTAGGACCAACATTGTTCACGATTTACATAGATGACCTACTACGGATCAATACAATTAATGCAGATCTCATCTGCTATGCGGATGACACAGTCATTCTATTCAATGGAAATGATTGGAACGACATTAACACTAAAATCCAGATTGGTATGAAAATTCTTAGTAACTGGTTTGACAACAATATGCTAACTCTTAATATAACCAAGACCAAATACATTGTATTTCGAAAAACTCAAGCCACGGTACTACCTAATCACAATATAACACTGCATACTGATACTTGTTACAATAAAGATAATCTGAATTCAACTTGCTCGTGCATTAATCTCCAAAGAGTTGAGCATCTAAAATATTTAGGAATTACATTGGACCAATTCCTCTCGTTCAAACAACATATAAAGCTACTTGCAAAACGTGTCCGGAAGGTCATCTATATCATGAAGATACTTCGGGATAATGCTCCTGAACATATAAGAAAGCTAGTTTACACTGCGCTTTGCCAATCAATACTTCAATATTGCATCTTAACATGGGGTGGAGCTGCCAAAACCCACATGTTAGAATTAGAAAGGGCACAACGTGCCGTCATTAAAGTAATGCTCTACAAACCATACCGTTTTCCAACTGATAAATTAAACTCTGAATCATCTATTCTTACTGTACGGAAATTATTTATATTAAGCGTTGTAATGAAAATGCATGCTAGTGTATTAGAACGATACGACCTGGTTTCACTCTTGAGCAAGCGAATTTTCAAAATTCCATCGGTATCAGTTAACTCTACCTTTGCAAAACGTCTCCCAAGCTTTCTTCACACATACATATATAATAAAATAAACAAAATTCATAATGTCAGACATTCTACGAAATTTCAAACAAAAAATATAATCAAGTCGTGGCTTCTGAGGTTAAACTACAGTGAAACCGAAGATATATTAATTATTCCTAAATAAGTACCTAATACGTACTAAGACATCATACATACATTGTACACACGCGTAGGTACCCAGCACTAATACAGGTGCATACACACACACGCACACACGCACATCACATCCACACATGTTTATCTTAGTATAGTATCTTGTCTTTAACTTGTGTAATCAGTGTCTACCGTAAAAAATGCGTTAATACAATCATGGAATGTACGTGGTGCCCAAGATACAGGCTATGCCTAGTTTGGGACCAACTTGGTAAACTATAATGTAAAATGTGTTTTGCGATTAATAAAGATTTTTGTTTTTGTTTTTTGTAACTCCAAATTCGTTAGGTCAGTACAGATAGTTATTATTTCCATTGATAACGCTTTTGATAAAATAACGTCTATTTACCATATACCCAACGATAGGAATTAAAAATCTCTATATCTAGCTATACAGTGCAATTCACACTTGTGAACTAACTTTATGTAACCCGTATGCGCCAATTACGTCCAATCACATTCTATTGTAGATCAATCAATGCACTTGACTGCTTTGAACTGAGTACCGATGGCACGAGCGGGGGAAACCTTGGATAGGTCCCCGGAACTTGTGGGAGCCAACCAGGGTATGAGGGATTCTTACGCACTCAGACCCTCGCGGCTGTCGTATCGGCAT
Source organism: Furcula furcula (assembly GCA_911728495.1). Taxonomy (NCBI): domain Eukaryota; kingdom Metazoa; phylum Arthropoda; class Insecta; order Lepidoptera; family Notodontidae; genus Furcula; species Furcula furcula. The sequence continues at coordinate 2,040,570 of OU452264.1, read as the reverse complement.
ATGAGAGGGGACATCAGAGCTCTACAGTTTGATCTGGCGGCGGCTGAGGGCGCATTGTAGCCCCTTGGGAACCAGACACGGTACTCACGGGGACGGGGGTCGCAACCCCGCCGCCGTCCTCCTCGGAGTCGCCGCCGTACTCAATGGACGTCCTAGGACCCACACCCCGAACGTCCAGCGACGCTGAAGAAGTGAGAGTTAACCTCTACTAAAAATATAAGCAATGGGGTGTAGAGTGCTATATCATACTAGAGAATTGCCAGTGTTGCCAGCGAGAAGATGCAATGACACAATTACCAACATGCATGTTGATACATGTATCCATAAATCACTGCCGGTGGCCGAAAATAAGAAATAATTTGGTGAGAATGTCATCGCGACTTTTTTTTATACTACCATGACCAAGGTGGCAAACATGCATGCGGTCCGCCTGATGGTAAGCAATCACCGCAGCCTATAGACGCTAGCAACACCAGAAAAATTACTAGCGCGATCTCTATGTAAATACCTATGTTTTTACAAATAAACTACTGTATCTATATCTGTTATCGACCCTAGAGACATTAGATATTAAGTCTTTTGTGTCCAGTAATTTCACCTGCTACAGTGTCCTTCACAGCAATGTTTACACACTGCTGCTTGGCGGCAGAATATCTGACACTGCGGTGGCACCTACCTGGACGGTTCCTTGCACAAGCAACCTACCACCTAGTAAACGACAAAAAAAAGCATTTACTTCCTTTAACATACAAATATGTAGAGCTGTACACATATGGCGTGGAAACACCATGTTTGCCCCCATACCATGGTTAACAAACACTGTACAATACAGGCTTTATCTTTTCGGGTTATCGTCGCCCGTGCTTCAGTACATTACACATCGATATCGCCTCTAATACTGGATTTTTATTGGTGCTATTGACCTTATATGTAAACTTATAGATAAATAAATTATTATCTCTCTAAACTTTTGTTTTGAATGAACTTAAAGATAGTGATGCACTAAAAAGTATCGGTACTATACTCTTTATAAGTATTAACTGTATTTATCAATACTGCGAAAAGTACTCTGAAGGTCCGTCATTCAAAAGAACTACTTTTAGGTCTGGCCCGTACCGACCAGAAAATAGGAAAATTTTAACAAAAGAGAACAACTTTAACGACTGCAAAAGGATAACCTTTCAATGTTTTGATCGATGAAATCGGTGACCAATGTGTCCTAATCTACACTAATATTATAAAGAGGAAAACTTTGTTTGTTTGGTTGTAATGAATAGGCTCAAATACTACTGGACCGTTTTTAAAAATTCTTTCACCATTCGAAAGCTACATTATCCACGAGTAACATAGGCTAAATTTTATTTTGGAAAAAAATAGGGTTCCGTAAGATATTCGGGTTTATTCGGACACAAGGTGTAAAAAATCAACCAGAAAAGTTATTTATTTTGCGTACGCTGCCTAAACTATTAAAGATAGAACCATAAAATGTTCTAATTAATTGTAGATCTTATAAATCTACAAAAAAGTCCGCGGCACACTGTCTATGTCGAGGCCCAACAAACATTGTTTTATTTAAAAAATCTTGAATTTTGTTTGGACTACATTTAAACGCATTTATTTTACTCATGCTATTAATCCTTATCAAAATAAATTATTTCATCATTAAGTACAGTTTATGTAGATAATATTTGGTATTTGAATAATTAAAATTGGACATTTGGTTTTGAAGTTATGGCGAAATTAAAATATTACGATTTCTGCTGCACGGCCCGTTGCGAAGTGAGCGTCACCAAGGCGGGGGTGCGGGGAGGGGAGTTTAGATCTATGAGTAAGGTACCCGCGCGGCTCAGACGCGAGGTCGGCTCCCTCTCGATTTTTTTTAGATTTCTTTCTTAAAACTACACCTACGCAAAAGTTCTTCTCAGAGCTAATCAACAGTTCTTTTCAGGGCTAACCAACAGTTCTTTTCAGGGCAAAACAACAGTTATTTTCAGCGCTAGAATATTACAGGCTGTTAGCATTTTCTTAAACATTTGAAAATGCCTAAGAGAGCCAGGTCTCAACTTTCTAAACATAGTTCTCAAGCACGGGCAGCAAGAATACGTCGTATGGGAGAATCTTCACCTGAACGTTCACAACGCCTTGCTGAACAAAATCAGAAAAACTCTCAGGTACGCGCACGAGAGTCGAGTGTCGAACGTTCGCAACGCCTTGCACAACAAAATGAGAACCTCTGAGTTACGTGCACGAGAGTCGGGTGAACCGATATGTATGAAATTTTGCGGGTAGGTCTGATAATAATAATAATATCTTGGGACAATTCACACACGGTCATCTGATCCCAAATTAGGCCGAGCCTGTACTATGGAAACCAGACAACTGATACTAATACTTATATACCTTTTTGTTTTAAATACATACTTAAATAGATAAATAACACCCAGACACTTGGTGGGAATCGAACCCACGACCCATCGGTTGCCGGACAGGGTGACTAACCACTAGACCAACGGGCCCGTCGATAATAGGTTATAAAGTATATTTTCTTAGATCATATAAAAGAAAAGTATATTTTATGCCGCTGATACGTAGTAGAAGTATATAGAACGAGAGGAGGGTGCAAGAGAGGGAGAGGGGAGGGTGATGGAGTGAGTGATCGGAGGAGCTAGGTGGAGCAAGGGGGGGGGGGGAGTGAGAGGGAGCAAGTTGGGAGAAGAGAGAGGAGAGAGAGGGTTCAGAGAGGACAACGGGCAGAGGAAGAGGGGATGTGTGACGGGGACCGAAACGGGAGTGGAGAGAAATAGCATAGAATTAGATTTTTATTATAAGAGAGATAGATGGAGAGAGATAAATCAAGGGAGTAGGGAGAAAAGGGGAGCAAAATGTAATTAAAGCGCGGGCGGAGCTGCGCGGGTCAGCTAGTTATACATATGTACAATATACTAAATTACTTTGACCTTCACATGTCGGATGTAAACAAAGTGTATCTAAGTAATAGACTGTCGATGATGTTTTAAAATCTATCCTAAGCTTAATAGCATCGGCCCTATTTGACATGAGTGATAGTATGTTGGATAATTACCTACACGGTTTTACCCGTAACGTCGCATCATAAAAATTACTAAGCTTTTGCTTAAAAAAAATACCACTCGCTAGACAACCTCAAAACTCTGCTATGGACTTGTGTACTTCACAGCAGTTTTTAAATTATAAACACCCTTCTTTTTGAGTCACTTACGATAAAAAAAACTAAAACTCTATTACCTACATGCATCCTGTGAATACATGTAGCACAAGGGCTATTAAAAATGTATTACCATCCCCTCCATGGAAAGTGCTTTGCGGCGAACGGTTAGACTTACTAGAATCAAATCGATCTGTCTAGTGACGACACGACGGGTTGGTACTAAGTACTTTAAGTTTAAGTACTTTAATACAACATAACCTTCGCAAAACGTTTTGCTCTAGTTGAATATAAATACTCAATGTAGCGCCAAAAGTCCAGGCTCAAGGTGTCTCAAAGAGCGATGGAGCGCAGTATATTGGGCATAAGATGACGGGGCAGGCCACGTAAAAGATGGTGTTACTACCTATGTATTCTGTGATGGTGTGACGACTTGAACGCCTTTCAGACGAAGTGGGCGGATATCGCTATGGACCGGGGTAGGTGATTACTAGGTAGGTGGTTTCTGGTGACCTTTGACCAGCTGTGGGACACTACAGATTAAAAATAATGCAGTCCTCCGCGGCGCAGCAGGAAACCGCTCGCTTTGCAAACCGGAGACCGGAGGTTCCAATCCCACTGGGAGAAAGAACTTGTGTAGTAGTTCCTTACTGGTAAGAACAATGTAGGCCGATCACCTGACTGTCTAGGAAGTATGACGTTGCATGCCGCTGATGGGCATGTAGAAAGTCGGTCCTGCGCCAATCGTGTCGGTCTTCCGTCCCCGAAATCTTCCAAAGATCCCCGGGAGCTGTGGGGCTCGACCGGGGTATGTGGGATTCTTACCCACTAAAACCCCCGCGGCTGTCACATCGGCACATGAAAGGGGGGACCCCAGGGCTCTCCGGTGGGATCTGCACCAGGGGCCTTGCCTTTGAGCCTACCGTCGGGGGGCGCATTGTAGACCCCCGGGAACCTGACACGGTGCTCACGGAGACGGGGGTCGCAACCCCGCCGCTGTCCTCCTCGGAGTCGCCGCCGTATTCAATGGATGTTCAAAGGGCCCATACAAGCACTTGTATCCCGCGTTGCTGATCGTGTGAAAAATTGGTTCCTATGGTCGTATCGGCCAGCGGATCGGCGTATTATATTATTATTTATTTATTTAGTGCTTTACGTGTAAAATACAATATAATCTTCATAAACCTACTACCTATAGGTACTATTTTCTTGTGTAAGGCACCGTCCAGATAAGGGCACTGTAGCTGAGAAATTATTGGGCTCAACGACTTTACAGTGCCTCTGGCTGGCATATCGATGGCCTCTGATGACAAGCGACCGACGGTTAAAGTTTTTTTTATAAATTATGAATATTACTTTTATAGCACTTATTACCCTAACTAACCAAGTGGTTGCTCTCTGCAGTATTCGAGCCCGCAACCACCTGTTTGCAACCAAGTAGCATATTGCTGCGCCATAGACTATATGTTTTTTTTATTAAGTTCATGTCGAATAGGCGACGGCATGGCGGGACGTGCGGTCAATACTTGTAATTACGAAGCGAGGAAGCCCGCGTAGTGCTAGTGTTGTACCCAATACATGGAGTCAGATACCGATTAGGGATAATAATTGTTATCGATATGTTAGCCCCTGACGCAAATTTGAGGTGTTTTGAGTTTGAAGGCTTTGTCTGTGTTTTTATTCGTTCTTGCCTCATGGTAAGTGACACCCCTACCTATAGGCAGCTGGAATGCACTGCCGTTTTGTTACCAGAAACATTAGTTGTACTTATTAAGTTTCTGAAGCTCGAAGAACCGGTAACTGATGGGGAAGCAAGGTTCTCGAGTGGCGACCACGAACCGGAAGACACAGCGTAGGTGGCCTCCCTCTAGGTGGACTAACGACATTGTGCGAGTAGCAGGTAACCGGTGGATGCAAATAGCCAGTTGTCGTTCATTGTGGCGTGCTAAGGGGGAGGCCGATGTGGCCGTGGACGTCTTCCGGCTGGTGATGGTGTTGAAACAATGTAACAAAATTCAGCGACATTTTTTCTCCTGTTTGTTTAGTACCTAACTACTTTCTTTTCTTAATTACTTTGTACTATTTAAAACTTATATTGAATTTGTTTTCGTTATTTATAAATTACTTACATAGCCAATAAGAGTTCTTTTTTATACGCAGTGCAAATTTAAGATGAATTAAAAGGTATGAGATTGAATTTATTTGTGTTAAAATCTTCTAAAAACTATTCCTTTTCACGAGATATTTGAATGGCTACGTTCGGACATGTTTTTGTCGTGTTCGTGTCGTCTCGGAGCGCTCTCCACTGCACTTTGAAAATAGACGGTGCATTTTTTTTTCTTGTTGCATCGCGAGGTGGCCGTTGACATCTCTCGACTACACGAGATCACTGGATTATTTTCGGCCAGTCCCCGGAGGGTTGCCATATTTGGAATTCTGGATTTAACTTGTAAATCGATACTGGGAGGGTTTAACTGTTTGTATGTTAAAATGTCGCAAAGCGAGGGTCCTGTCAGTGGTTCTGACACAGAGACCTGTCTATAATTAGGACCAAATAGTAAAGACTTTAAGTAAGTACATTTTTTGACTATATCAGTCAAAAAATGTACTTATAGTATGAAACGTCCACGAGAGCGTCGCGTATCCGGCCGTGGCACGCACGCGTTTGTAAAAATTTCAAAGATGAATTCTGCATGGCCGGTGAAGTGGCTGTCTACCACAGCATAAATAAATACATGTTTATATTCAATATATTGTCTGTGTGTGTAATTGGACCCGTTTGTTCGTACTAATGTGTTATTTCTACTATGGTACATTGAAAAGTCTGGGTGCCCCGGACACGATGGAAAATAACGGAGCTGGGTTTGTCGACCACCTTGGCTGTCATTATTGTTTCTATTTTAGTGTTAGTATGTTTTAAAGTTATATTTAAAACAAACATAAAGATACTTACTACATAAACACTTGTGCAAGTGTCTGTTTAAAAAATGTAACATAAACATCTTAGCTCGGTAAGCTGCTGGTTTAAATAGGCACAATGTAAACATTCGTTGCCCCTTGGTGCAAGTTAAGAAAAAAGAAGAAAGCAGCTGCCTGCCTGCCATTTTGAAATTTAAACCTTGAATGTGAAAGGAACTGAATCCAAAAATATCTGACTAATCCTTAGGGATACCGGATTGTTGTTTTCGGTTTAGGATATTTAAATATAAGGCATATATTTCTTTTAGATTTAAAAAAGGCTAATATAGTATATTTAATACTATATCTACTTAAACAGGTGCTGTTTAGGTTAATTTAAATTACAAATGTTTATTGGTCATTAAATAAGATTAGATAAGTACTAGTATCCTAGTACCCACAGCACTGTTACTGCATACTTATAAATATTACCTAGTATCATAACAAGATTATAAATGTATCTGACAATACACACGCGAACGGTTTCATCTACCATATTTCTAGACTTGTTAGTCTCTTTTCAGATTTAAAATCACTTTCTAACGACTTTGTTTCATTTCACTTCATTAAAATGGCGCCTCTACACGATTGTGAGCTAATGCCGCCGATTTGAGAAACACGAATTAGTGATAAACTCAAACCGACTTTGATTAATTAACAACCCGAAACTGACAAGAATAGGTGTTAAGAAATTGCACTTGTGTACATACATTACACGGGTACTGAGACGTGGCCCTTAACAGCTGGCCTCTTACTGCCGAACCTACAAACGTCAATTATAGTTAATTGTCATTAAGTAATTTTTTGAAATTGCTTTATTTCGACACTTGAAGCCAATTAATGCTTAATTACATTCAGAGTAAGTAGATATATCAATAATCTCGTCATATTTAGTCAAAACTAATCATAAGAGGCTCTGAAAGTCAAAATAATGAGATTACAAAAAATTACTTAATTGGAATTAAAGTTAATTGTCGTTTGTGAGTGCGGCTGTTAGAGAAGCTCAGAGCCACACAGCGAGCCATGGAGAGAGCTATGCTCGGAGTTTCTTTGTGCGATAAACTCCGGAATGAGGTGATTCACCGAACAACTAACGTCACCGACATAGCTCTCAGAATCTGCAAGAAGAACCGATAACTGATAGGGAAGAAGGGTTCTCAAGTGGCGACCACAAACCACAAGACGCAGCGTAAGTGCAGGCCTCCTACTACTTGGGCCGACGACATTTTGAAAGACGGGGGCAACCGATGGATGCAAGTGGCTAGCTGTTGTTCATTATGGCGTTCTAAGGAGGAGGTCTTTGTTCAGCAGTGAACTACTTTTTGCTGATGATGATGATGATGTAGATGATAGTATAAGCACGGGCAAACGAGTGGTTTGCCAGTACACATACTATCAAAAGTCGTACTGCGGCTAGGTACAGTGTGCCGGACAGATTAGCGATTACTCAGTAATACCACCGAATACTCAGTTGCTCAGACACGCCATTATGCATCGGGTCAATGAACCGGCGCGCGCGCATGTCAGGCGATGCAGGAAAAAGCTTTTGCAAATTATATGTATCTACTAAATTGCATAGATGCTGTGTGTACACATATATCTTCAGATGGATACTTAAAGTGACCATTTTTATTACTCAAAAGAGGACTTCTATCTATTTCGAGAAATGAGAAATCTAGTAGTATCTTGCATTCTGCATAAATGCAGAGATTCTCTCTCATGAGAGAAAAGCTGTTTAGTAGCAGTAAGCTAATACTTACTAACAAACGTATTTTGTACTTTCCATTGTTTTCTTTTTATTTTGGAAAAATATCAGTGTGTTGCATATGCTAGCTTTTTTTTTAAAACGGGACAAATTAAGCTCCCGAAGCTTTCTTTGGGGACACGGACTGAATACTGACAACGGAATTGTCTCGTTGAAAAATGGACATATGGTCACCTTAGTAAAATACTCGTATCATGCAAAACGCAATGGAGATAGATATTATACGTTAAGATCGAAGGTAAAAAACTTATATTTCAGAAGAACTACCGAGTTCATTTAAGAATTACGGAGTTCTTAGCGAATTATCAAGGAAATAAATCATAGATTCATTGAAATATTTTATAGGTAGCTGTAAGGTATTAATCTAAAAATAACGTTGGTCATTTATTGTATGTATGTACTTAAACATACAAACAAAAAATCCAATTACAACCAAACAGTAGGCAGTAATTACATAATTAAAATGATAAAGCTCTGTGTGTCTGTAAAAACCTTACAACAAATGCAATAGGAAATTAATTGTTGTACTTAATTATTATCCTGTAATTTGTTATTGTTAGTTATTTCACTTATAAATTACTTTATGGTTTACAATCTCATTAATTTAATTGCTAATGAATGTATTCAATAATACTAGCTTGATTCCTGATTTACATGTAAACACAGCTAAGGAATGGAATTGTTTTCCCGCGTCGGTTTTCGTCGGGTGTATGTATTCAAGGCTACAGTGAATAGGCTATTAGGCTAGTAGATATGCTTTACCCTCCTCGATTAGAGCGGCGCTTTCTATAAATTGAGATGGCAGTCAAGTATTAGCCTATTAAAATGTATTTGTTAAATATATTATTGTTAAATAGTTTATTTAATTTTATAAAATTGTTAAATATTTGTGTTGTGTGTGCATGGCAGAGTGTCAATGGGGTTACTGACTGGGTTCCAACGGAAGACCAGCGCGGCTTGTTACCAAGCCGCATTATGCTGAGTTGGAACCTTTTCATAGCAAGTTGCACTAATTTAGTTTATGTTTTCAATTGTTATTTTATTTTACTCATGTGTTTTTTGCTATGAATAAATATTTTCTTCTTCTTTCTTTCTTCTATTTTATTCCGAAAATGGAAAAAAAATCAAATCCCCAATACAAGAAAACGAATTTAGAATACTTTCCTAATTAGTATAGACCTGAGAGAGATGTAGTGTTTTTTTTACGAGGATAGTCGCAGATGGCCACAGCTTCACCAGGCAAGAGGGCGAGCGCTTATAGCGCTCCAGCCAGAGGGGCAGGGGAGCGACTACCTCAGGGAGGCACGGCCTCGGCTTGGGTTTGTCGCTTAGAGAGGGCTGATTCTACCACCGATTCACAACGCACCCCCACTGTGACGAGCTGGCAAGAAACTCAGTGGGGTGATGCTCGTCAAAGAGGTCGCATACGTACGACCCTTCGGCCTCGCCGGCAAGACCGGTGTCTGATTGATAGGGAGATATAGAAAGTACAGTTTAAAGTTGAATAGAGTTTGCTGTTGAAGTTTTTATGGTTGGTATTTTTTTTATATTGATTAAACCCTAAAGCTAATACATGAATCTGAAGAAGCCTTTGGCTAAACCATTTTTAATGACTTATGAAAAGTTATTTGTTCCATTTCCTGAAACCGTCATATGACTAAACCCATATAAAATTTAATTTCAGCATTTATTCAGGGAATGCTACCTATGATTCATGGCGTCTCTGTATATGATATGACTAAGCCTCTGTGTTAAGCCAAGCATAACTATGTTTTGACTTCTTACATTTTTAACTTCAGCTAACCAACGTATTTATTTATTTCTTCATGCACAAATTTTGTACATAGGCGGACTTAATTAATGCCTTAGGCATTTTGCTGTCAGTTTACCTTATGGTGGTACAGAAAGGGTACAAGGTAGGTGCAGTAAAATCTTTAAAAAAAAATTGAACCGACTTCAATAACACTAAAAAGTATAAAATAATTTAAATATTATTGAAATAAATTATTATTGAAATAAATATTCTATTCTATTCTATTGAAGTTGGTGTTAGCTTACCGGCTGTGTATATTTGGCACCAACTTCAATAATATTTAAATTATTTTATACTTTTCAGTGATATTGAAGTCGGATCAATTTAAAAAAAAAAGTTTTTTTTTTACTTTTTAGTGATATTTTCATATATAAAGATTGAACCATCGAAGACCGTAAAATGATCTAGGTAGGTTATGATCACATTATCGTCTACATAGTTTTACATAATTCATGTTTCTTCAGAAAAAAATATCCGGTCGTAATGAAATTTGCATGGAATCATTATAGTAGTTTACTCTCTCGAATAAAAAAAGAATCATCGAAATCAGTTCATAATTGTCAGAGCAATGTAATGGAGAACTTCAGTTTTATGGTTTTTACCAGATAAATTCCTCCACATCGTTCATGGTCCTCCAGGAAGTTCTTATCCGGTTGTGATAAAATTCATTCAGATTACAGTGGTTTCTTCTTTCGAATAAAAAAAGAATCATTGAAATTGGTAAATATTTGCCAGAGTTATGACCATTTTTGTCCTTAAAAAGCGACATAAAGTCATCTTTATAGGCTTTTCTGCAGCTTTCCTGCGCAGTCACCATTCTTGTTTTTTCAGGAACTACTTATTACTAAGCAATAATTTTTTTATAATAATAATAATAATAATATCTTGGGACAATCCACACACGGTCATCCGATCCCAAACTAGGCAGAGCCTGTACTATGGAAACCAGACAACTGATACTAATACTTATATACTTTTTTTTGTAAATACATACTTAAATAGATAAACAACACCCAGACACTTGGCGGGAATCGAACCCACGACCCATTGGTTAGCAGGCAGGGTGTCTGACCACTAGACCAACGGGCCCGTCATGTTGTGTATGTTGTTGTATGTTGTGTATGGGACCCAATCAATGGATTGAAGAATGGATGGAAGAAAGATTTTTTCAAATCGGTTTATAATTGCCAGAGTTATGCGCGAACATACATAAAAAAAAAAATATACAGACGAATTGAGAACCTCCTCCTTTTTGAAGTCGGTTAAAAAAAAGAAACTATAGGAACAAAAAAAAAATACAAATTGATAACTAAGATACTTACCTACATAAAAATTATTATTGTTATAAACATGTTACATTAATTTATAACCATAATACATACCACTGGAAAGTACCTACTCAATATGAACAAATTGGTGTCTTCAGAAACCAATTGATATTTATTTAATTCTTATTGTCAGTTTTACATTATTTCTTTCGAGGATAACGAACGAGAGATTATGTATGGTCTTTCCTATACAAAGAACACAATTCACGATATATGCAGTGTATCAAATGGGTTTAGGACTTAACAAACGGCCCTGACATTGGTCCGGCCAATAACCCCAAGTAAAAGGTAATAAAAGAGAATTGAATAACAAAGGCTCGCAATAAGAAAGATGGCACAGTATCTAGGTGTATGACAAAAGGATAAGTCTGTTCATGTTCATTGTAATGCTTTTTTTTTTCAGCGGAGTGGGAACCTGAGCTCGCGGGTTCGAATCCCGCGGGGAGTAACAACTTGGGGTAGTTATTCCTTACAGGCTAGGACAATTCAGGCTGGACACCTGATTGTCTGTAATGTATGATGATTCATGCGTCGGATGGGCATGTAAAAAGTCGGTCCTGCGCCTCACCTCTCCCTGGTAGTGTCGGTTGTCCGTCCCATCGGATTGTGAGAGGTAAAAGGAAGAGAGACTGCTTTTCGGCGAATTCCCTGATTCCGGATTCTGTCACACAAGGAAACTCCAAGCATAGCTCTCTCCATAGCTCGTTGTGAGACTCTTGTTTCACGCAAAGGCCAGCAGTTAAGGACTACGTTTCAGTACCATATAGTAATCATTGGAAACACACTATGGTATTTTGGACGAGAAAATATCGTGTAATTTCTCTTATTATTTGCATGGTTTTGCGATGGCTGGCTGGTTAGCTACGCATGGATTATCAAGGTATGTACATTATAATATTGTTTGCAATTTACATGTAGTAATGAACAGGGGCCCTACCACCACCTCTATTATCAGTATTATTTTCATCTTCCTTGACATGAGGTAGAGACGTCAATATACGTGGTTTATAGCTCTGTCACTTTCTATCGAGAAAGTAAGGTGAAACAATAATATTGCTATTAGAGGTGATTTCACACCAGTGCCCCCTAGCGGTAACTATAAAAAACTAGTAAATTGTACGAGAGATAACTGACAGTTTGATTGAGCTCGTAAACTATCAGAACTCGTGCTTGACCAACAATTCGTATAACTTAAACTACTGCGTTTTGTATGCACTGGGGCACAGAATATTCGCTTCGCAGCCATTTATTTGCACGGACAAAAACAAAAACATTTTACCTGTTATCGTAACGTCATTGTATAAATATTAGTAGTACACCTACACAAGACATGATGCTATTTATTGTTAAGTATGTGGGTTTTATCTGACCTGTTACTCGTCGGCCTACCTACCTGTACATGTTCCTCCACATTTATCCGATTTATAGTGATCCAGAGTCACTATTATAAGCTGATGCCATTGCGCAATGCTGATATTATGTAGTAGTCTTTCAGACTCTCGTCGCCGTCCGCGACACGTGTTGTTAGATCCCCCAGACCTAATGTCAGGCCAACTGGACCAAGGCATTGCGCCTGCACTATCAAACAGACACCGGTCTCGCCGGCATGGCCGAAGGGTCGTACGCATGCGACCTCAACGACCAGCATCACCTCACTGAGATCCGTGTGGCACTTTCTGGCTGGGCCACGGTGACTGATCGTAATTCTGATTGAACAGGGATTTAGTCGTTAATTAGTCGTAAAATTTGAGAATTAGTCGGTCCGTGGTTTAAAAGTTATAGGGGTACCCCGGTGGCCCTGCCAGGGAGGACTCTTTCTGGCTGGGCCACCGCTAGATCTCGACAAACAAAGCACCCCACGAAAATCTAACGACGCTCATATTTAGTCGTTAATTAGTCGAAATTAGTCGTAAAGTATTGGAATTAGTCGTTCAGTGGTTTAAAAGTTATAGGGGTACCCCGGTGGCCCTGCCAGAGAGGACTCTTTCTGGCAGGGCCACCACTATATCTCGACAATCAAAGCACCTTGCGGAAATCTGCCAGCACGTAGATTTAGTCGTTAATTAGTCGAAATTAGTCGTGAAATTACAGATTTGGTCGTATCTTGGTTAAAAAGATATAAGGATAAGGCATTGTTTTTTATTAGGAGTAGTCTAAGAGCCAGAGTGGATTACTTTTCGAAAGAATGCATAAACACGAAAAAGTAATTTTAATATCCTGGTGACTACAATTTTAAAGCGTCACTGTCAAATAAATACAAACCGGCTATAAATAGACCGTTGAACTTGACATTATTGTATTTTTGAGTCAAGCGAAAGTGATAAAAAATTTGCGGTTAGTTAATTTATTCCCACTCCTAGACTATTCGCCGCCATCTTCTTTAAACGTACAGTCGCGTGCAATTGTGTATCAGTAATATAAGATAGCAAATAAAATGATACTGTCATTACGTTAATCACTGTAAATACATATATTTCCTTAAAAAAATTAATGCCATTTTTTTAATGTCAAGGAGTAAAGGGAATGTAATCTTAATTCTAAACACTTACTTTAGAAAAAATAAAAACAGTTGTGCGGTTTTGATATTTTCATATCTGGGGGTGTTGGAAGAATAACAAAGTAACTTTTATAATGTCAACGTGGTACGGAACAGTGCACGACTCCGACTCACACTTGACAGGTTTTTTACTTACTGGTTATGCGGTAAAGTATGCGTAGTACTTTAATACTTACTTATTTACCTTAAAAAAATAAAGTTCTCCTGGCCAATACGACCACAGCTGCAAAATATTAACCATCTACGCGAGAAACATTATATTGCACAAGAGCTTTCGTAGACAGAAGTACATAGAGATGTACCTATTTCTGTCTAATTCACTTGTCACTTGGTTATGTGAGTAAAGGAAGAGTCCTTTACTCACATAACCAAGTGGGGCTTTTTACATGTCCATCAGATGAATCATTTAAGTTGAAGGATCTGTTCGTCTAGTGGTTAGACATCCTGGACGCTGCCTAATAGGTCGTGGGTTCGATTCCCACCCTGTGTTTGGGTGCCATTTATCTATTTAAGTATTTATTTACAAAAAAGTATATACGTAGGTAATGATAGTAATAATATAACGATAGTATTCTGGGACAATCTACACACGGGCATCTGATCCTAAACTAGACAGAACCTGTATCATGGAAACCAGACAACTGATTCTAATGCTTATATTTTTTTGTAAATACTTACTTATATATTTATAGATAAAACACCCAGACACTTGGTGGGAATCGATTAAGTATTAGTTATCTGGTTTCCATAGTACCGGCTCTGCCTAGTTTGGGATCAGATAACCGGGTGTGTATTGTCCCAAATAAAAAGAAACTCCAGACAATCCGGTGATGGGCCAGCATTGTCTTAGTTAGTAAGGGACAACTACACAAAGTAGTTGCTTGCCGCGGGATTGTAATCTGTGACCTCCGCTTTGCAAAGCAAGTGGTTTCCCGCTGCACCGGACCACGGAGACCTCTTTAAAATAATAATAATGTCCTCCTGGCCGACACTTCCACAACGACCAATCTTTAACAAGATCAGCCATGTACGCAGGAAATATAATATTGCACAAGTGCTTGCATAGACACAAGTGCAGTCTCTTTCTTTTACCTCACAATCTGAAGGGACTGAAGACCGGCACGACAAGGGTGAGGTCAAGCGCAGGACCAACTTTTTACATGCCCATCCGACCCCGGGATCAACTTACCTTACAATCAGGTGATCGGATTGCATTATCCAAGTCGGTAAGGACCAACTACACAAATTTGTTGCCCCGCCCCCCGCGGGGTTTGAACCCGCGACCTCCTCTTTGCAAAGCAAGCGGTTTCTTACTGCGCCACGTAGGCGCCAGAGGAAGTATATTTAATTTCATCAAATACTTAGTAGGTTATACAAAAGTATTTTCTACTCGCCTGTACCCAATGTATGGAGAAAAAGTATTCATCAATATCTTTTTATTTACTTGCCGACTAATTCTGTAACTTTGCGACTAATTTCGACTAATTAACGACTAAATCTACGTGCCGGCAGATTTCCGCAAGGTGCTTTGATTGTCGAGATATAGTGGTGGCCCTGCCAGAAAGAGTCCTCTCTGGCAGGGCCACCGGGGTACCCCTATAACTTTTAAACCACTGAATGACTAATTCCAATACTTTACGACTAATTTCGACTAATTAACGACTAAATCTGAGCGTCGTTAGATTTTCGTGGGGTGCTTTGGTTGTCGAGATCTAGCGGTGGCCCTGCCAGATAGAGTCCTCCCTGGCAGGGCCACCGGGGTACCCCTATAACTTTTAAACCACGGACCGACTAATTCTCAAATTTTACGACTAATTTCGACTAATTAGCGACTAAATCCCTGTTCAATCAGAATTACGATCAGTCACCGTGGCCCAGCCAGAAAGTGCCACACCTGAGTTTCTTGTGAATCGGTGGTAGAGTCAGCCCTCTCTTAAGCGACAATCCAAGCCGAGCCCTGCCTCCTATGGTGCCCCTGATCTCGTCGCTCCCTTGCCTTACTAAATAGCAATTTGTTTTTATTGGGACTAACCCCACCATGTGACTCCTGTCAGCCAGGATCTACAGTGGTCACCAGTGAAAAAACCGAGGGTTGACCGTCAGCGAGTCCCGGGGAAACGTTAAATTGCCTTGGAACCCGCAACAAATTTAATTAGAAAAGTAAATAGGAGGAGTTAGAAAAATATAAATTCCACTTCCCTCCTCGTCAACGAGGAGTACTGAAAAGTGGTAAAAAAATAATACTAGCTAGTGCAAGGTGCAAGGTACTTCTTCATTTTAACTGCCTTTTTCCTGGCAACATTGGAACTAAGGAACGTCACGAGAGTACAGTTGGTACAGTTGTTAAATTTCCTTTTATACGGCGCCGGCGCGTCGTCTTGGTGTCGTCTCGCCGCACAAAGCTTTTCTTTTTATTTTCGGCCAGCAACCGTTACAGCGATACGGCTATCTGAACAAGTCAAGTGGCCATGTTTTTTTTTATTGACCCAAATTCCCGCCAATCGTCATAGAGGTAACTCCAAAGTGCTTGTCTATGGCACGTATAGTCTATGGTATCGACAGACAAATAAAACCACAGAGCAGCGTACGTGTATCGTATTACAGGAGGCGTTTGGTACAACGTGACGAACATACTTGTTCAGTGTTCCGTGAATGAATGAATATCTTTGACAACATGTATCTTAATGTTTCTTATCTCTTTCCTTGATGTATTGGTCCTTCGATTGTCACTCAATATTCTTCTAGAGTGAGATTACGTTACGCACTAAAACATTTACCTATCATCATGTAAAAAGTAAAATTAATAAACTGACACGTGAAATGAGTGTTGATTGATTGTAAGGTTACTCAAGATACAATTTGTTTTGAATGAATATAATCTAATGATTGACTGTATCCCTCCTAATGGTAGTTGGTGCCTCGGTGTTAAAGTGCTCTGAATAATAAGAGGAAATGTTGCGATTCATTTGTAGCCTTGTATTTTTGTCCAGAGCTACTACTATTATGATATTATTGGATATTAGAGATTTTATCCAACTTCATCACCGACTAAGCTTCATGCCAAGTTCAGTGCCAGTTTTGTAGGTATCCTCAAATCTTTCCTATGAAGCGTGACAATACTTCGTGTCTAGTTCTCATATAAGTGAATGAGCGAGAGGTGAATGATAAGTCAAACTGACTGATTCCTCTCTACAATTCCTTTGCAGTTCACTCATTCACTTAGTTCTCTTTTAGTTATATTTTCGATTTGTTTAGTTAGTACACTGGTACACTATAATTTATAAATAGATTCAATGGATCTATTTTCACAACGAAGCCACATGAAGATAAAAAGGTCATAAAAGACCTATCACAGATTAGTTCCATCCAAAGACTGAATGGTAAATGATTTAAAACATCTGCCGACAAATGGTGTAAATATGACACATATACCACTCAAAACAATGTCTGGTGCTGATGTCACTAGTAATTAAAACATACCGATAAATAGCCCAAACACTGTACCAGAAACCATCAGGATTACGTCCAAATCAAACAAGTTAGAGAAACGCCTCGAAATAATCTTGTACAATTTCTTTGTAAACATGAAAATACAAGAATATACTTTTTACTCACATGTTATCCGTTGCAACACAGAACACGACTGGGCCAGAACCAGGTAAAATTATAACTAAACGTATGTAAACAGTGATGGAGCATGCAACACGCCTTTAGAATTAATTTGCGCTCCCAAGGGCGTTTGGTTATTTATTGAAGTGTGATATGAAAATAGGAAGTAGGTACAGTATCGAAAAGCAATAAATTATGAGGGAATTCTTTCTTAAACCTAACTTACGTCATGAGCTGAGTAGGTAACGGTAACGTAGTAAGTAGGACGTCCTGAATGTAGTAGCTTTTAGAGCGAGCTTAAAGAAGGTGGGAAGAACTGAAGAAGGTGTGGATTGACTTTAGTATTATGTCCAAAGCCGGAGCAACAATCACTGCAAGGCCGCAGCAAAAAGTAGTCGAGGATCGAGGATAGTTGGAGGAGAGTTCTTCTAGGCCCAGTTGTCTACAACTATAGGCTAATGATGATAGATAGTTGATAGAACCGGTAGACACCAACCAAACAGTGTATTTTATGTTGATCCTGTTCTGAATTGAGATCTCAAACCAATTTAATAAGATGAAGTTGTGAAATATGTCTTCCCTAAAGAAAATAAATTAAAAAATGACATACACGAGTAGTAGCACGTAGTAGTAGCTTACATTAAATTAAACAAATATGAATCAATGTAGCTTGCTGATTATAATACAAAAGTTTCATATAAGTTCTAAGCGTCTTGTGCGATATCACCGGATAGATTGGCTGTCTGCCATGTGTATTGTTCCTCATACAAAATAAATGAACCAATCTTTATTGATCACCGTAGGTAGGTAAACTTATAGACCGTAGGACTAAGTAAACATGTTAGTTGTGACGTCGTTCCTACGTCATTTGGTAAACGACTCTGCAGTGCTTGGCACGATGCCAACTTGCAAAATAATTTAATGAAAATCAAGTTAACTAAGCATAAACAGCATCGATAAATAGTTTCTGATCTCAGATTGAAATGTTTTGGTGCCTACATCAGCTACATCTACAGTAAAAATATAATAATTTAATTTTTATTAATAATTCCACACATTCAGTATTTTGTGACTCAGACTAACAGTGGCGTTTTTTGAAATATTCGTTTCCTGTGCATGTGTAATGTAGGGCCAATTTAATAGATCACATCTGACATTTGTCAGTTTCTTTGTTCTGTCTGTTTCTTTTGTCATTATTACATACATAAATATGTAATCGTAATTGATAAAAGTTAAGCAATTATGAAGTTTTAATTTCGAAAAAACTAATATTTTACGCCCACCGTTACAAGGTTACGTTGTTAAATTTTGATGAAGTGTCAAATGTACACAATTAAATTGGCCCTACTTTACATCCATTGACAGTCAACATACACACAAAGACATAAACAAAGACCGTTACTAGATAAGCTCAATTAATTAAAAAACTATGAGGATAAAAAAAAAGTGATTTTAAAAATCGCGTCTCATCTGTTCAACCACACCACCCACCATGTGATACAAAGAAAAATATTTTTTAAGTATTTGCAATGGTAACTAGCTGGACTTTTCCGACGGTAAGCGACTAACGGCCACACTCACAAACGTTAAATAACGTCAATCTAATTAAGGCATTTTCTTAATTTTAATTATTTCGACTCTCGGAGCTGTTAATGCTTATAATTCATTATTAACTACAAGATAATCGATATCTCTAAGCTACTCACTATCAAAGTTTATAGTTTTAATTAATTTCCAGTGTCGAAATAATCCGATTTCAAAAACTGGCGTAGTGATGGTTAAAACTAATTGACGTTTGTGGGAGCGGCAGTAAGCGACACACCAGATCATATGCATTAAATTGCACTAGCTAAGCACTAATTTATCGCCTACGACATTCGTTATTAGATCTCTTGATTTGATTGACTGTGAAATTAAAACAGCCAATCAAATGTAGGTACCATCGATTTAATGCTGGTTTGTAATTTAAGGCAGCCACAAATTTCTCAGAAGCGTGTTAAATTCAGCCATAACATTTGGTTTATATGGACGCTACGTTAGTACTTAATACACAGCCATTGTAAGAAAAATAATAAATAATTAAAAATGGCACATTGACACCAAAAACAGAGGTTCCTCGAACCTATAAAAGAAAGAAACAGGCCGGATATTCGTCAGCTGTACTCTATGGGACAATGGCCGCCAATATGGCGCCTGGCGCAAATTAATGACGTATTCTGCGCATGCGTTCGACTTCCCAGCGATATCGTGATTCACGGCCGTCGCGTTCGAATTTTGAATTTCGAATGATTTGATTTAATGTATTTTTTTGTAGAGTACCTATGTGGACATTTAAAAGTTAAGAGATGCAACGTTGTTACATCCTTGGTTTAAGCAAAAGCTGGTGCAGCATAAAAATAAGACGCAGGAGGAGTCCGTGGCCGCGCGGCGTCGGCGGCGCAGCGGTGGCTGGTGTGATTAATCTTGGAATATTTAATACAGGAGCACAATTGGCTCCTACTTGGACTCTTGGGTCAAAACACGAACAGTATTATTTAATTTTTAACCGACTTCAAAAAAGGAGGAGGTTCTCAATTCGTCTGTATATATATATTTTTTTTTATGTATGTTCGCGCATAACTCTGGCAATTATGAACCGATTTGAAAAAATCTTTCTTCCGTCCATTCTTTAATCCGTTGATTGGGTCCCATAAAAAAAATATTGCTTACGAGTAAGTAGTTCCTGAAAAAACTAGAATGATGACTGCGCAGGACACCTGCAAGAATGCCTATTTAGATGACGTTTTAGTCGCCAAATATACACAGCCGGTAAGCTAACACCAACTTCTATAATATTTAAATTATTTTATACTTTTCAGTGATATTGAAGTCGGTTCAATTTTTTTAAAAAGATTTTATATTGATATCAATCATCATCATCAGCCGGGAGACGTCCACAGCTGAACATAGGCCTCGCGCCATGCCCCTTAGAGGGGGGCCATAAACATAATCCCCAAGCTAGGCAGGTCTGTCTAGCTAGGGGATTGCAGTACCTATATATTCTGGCTTTCCCTTAGTCGCTTCCTATAACACCCAACAGGTAGACATGGGAGAGGTGCTAATCTTACCCGGATCAATTGTTTAGGTCTTTACTCATGTGAATCAGTCATTTATTACTTTCGGCATCACTACGAATAACTAAAACTATAAACTTACAAAAAACTAAATTTTTAATTCGAACGTACATGCTTAGCTTGATAAGGCGCGCAAGTGTATCACGCGTGTGGCATTTTAAAAAGCATTTCTTCAATTACAATCGCATAAGTCATCGTAATCTACGTGTTTATATTTATGATAAACTGAATTAGATATGTGTCACAGACAGTTTTTAAAATATTATTCGTCGTTATTGTTTTCATGGAATTGAATTATAATTTTTCCTGATTGAATAATTATTTTGGAATAGGTAAACACTACATTAGATGTAAACAACTGATGAATACAAAGTCGGTATTGATGCAAGGATTAAGTTAATAGAGTTAGTCTTCAATAGAGCCAAAGGTTTGAAATTTACATAATTATAGTGAGAATCTGAGACTAAAATTAGGTAATGTATCTAACCATTAAAACTTGTACATTGTTAGGCATCGATCTAACAGAAACATTAAATCGATGTTAATATAAGCAAAATAACAAGAAACTATGTTGTCTCTGCCTGTAGTAAGTATATTATGAACCAATAAGCGATTTAGAACATGAAAAACAGAGCACAGTGGGAATCCCGGCTCGGCTTTAATATTCTCATTTTAATTAGACTTTACCATTCATGACTTCAGCCACGTTTACCATCAGGCAGGGACCTCTGTCTATCTCCGCTAGTCTATATTAATAAAAAAAGTATATTGAAGAAAGATATTAATCATCTTGTCAATTAATTAAATAGCACTTTGTGAGCCGTTTAATAAAAAAACCGTTATTTTTTGCGGAAGCACTTAACGATGATGGATTTGAAGTTTTTAAAATCCAATCTTGTTTCAATAGTTTCAATTAACTATGAATGTGGAAAAATCCGTGGAAGATACCTTTCCGTTATGTTTTTAATGTGTTGACTACTTAGAGGAGTTACCACTGGAGATAGCATGATGCGCTAACCCCTCTGCCAAATATTGTTCATATGGTCAGGTCATTCTTTATTTGTGTGCGTATCTTTTTGAATATGTTGCGAGTTTATTATAGTGTGGGTATGCGTGAAATTGTATCTGTGTGTGTTTACTTCGCCTCCCGCACCCCGCAAAAGTGCCACGAAAAATTTGTTCGGCGAATCGACGCGATACTAGCTCTATTCTAATTACTCTGAGGTTGAATAAGTGATGTGTTAAATATCTATATATCTGTTGTAGAGAACGTCCTGTCAGTTGTTTTTTTTTTATTTACTACAAGCAGTACAATTTTTATGGAATGATCAACTTACAATCTAAAATCCACGAAGGTTTGTCCAGATCGTAATAAGTACATTCTGTGCACAATATCTAAAAAAAATTAACAATTCAAAACGTTACATATAGAAGGTACCCATGAATATTAAAATCATATCTGATCCACTGACGTCATGAAACACAACGATTGCTATGAAGTATTCTTTGAATACAAAACGTGGTTAGCCCACGTGTGGAACGTGGTAGGGCTACCTATATCGTATAAAAAAAGGTTTGTCCAATTATCAAAATAATAGGGCAATAATTAAACAAAATTACCTATCTTCCATTAGTCAGCAATGACATACATTGGGCCCAAAATCTAATAACTTTTTTCAAACTGCAAGAATGTCATAACATATTATAAAATAAGCCCAAGAACCTAATGTATACTAATTTGAGAAAAATATGGCTTCCAAAGTCTAATCCAGATGATTTCAAATACCGCTACGTACATTTTATATACTAAGTACATTCAGATTACACTACCAATATTACTTTGATTTTCAGAAACAATGGTGACTGGTAGGTAGCCGGTACTAGTAAGTAACGCATGACTGCTGGTAAAGGTCAACTTCGTTAGTTTGAAAAGGAAAAAAATGATACTAAACTGATTTTGAAGCCCGCCAAACAAACACTTGGCAGACATTGTATCATTCTTCTAAAATCTTGAAATCTTAAAGCAAAGTCTGGCCATAAACAAAGTTCACACCAATTCCCTGTATTTATTTTAACGGTTACTCGGTCACTTTTGTGTACAATAAATGTAATGACAATAAAAATTATTGTGCGAGCGAGAGGCAAATATGTGAAATTACAGTGTGAAATGACTGACGTTTCGTTTGTTTTGTGTTACCGGAACTGTAATTAGGTATTATATTGTGTTTGAGAATGGAGAATCCTTATGCACTGATGTTACAGCTTAATTTGAAACGATAGATTTCTGTAAAGTCGGACCTAAATGTACCTATTGCTACAGAATGAATTCACGTTTTTCTATTACTTGGTCACGATCTTTCTTCATCGTTAGTCTACAGCCATGCTTAGATATTTCTAAACCTAGAGTTACAAGAGTTTAGCTTCTGAATAAGCCCGTGTTAACTGCGTATATTACCTTTGATTGTATATAAGTACAATTTAAAGTAAGTATATTATTTTCCTGCTTTGAAATCATTGCTCACTTTGCTGGGGTGCTTAACTTAATTGGTAGGCATTAAAGTTGTATTAAATAGACCTCTGTCATCAATCTCAGTGAATTTTATATCGTTCCTATTCCTAGATAGAAATCTACGCTTATGATTTTTGTAACAGAAAACCATTTAGCATTTTTCAGAGACCTGCTAAGAATCAAATCTCGGTTGCCATACTGATAATGTGAGACCAAGAAGCTTATTATAAGCTTCTTGTGTGAGACACTGGCCCAATGGCACAAAACCCATTGGTTTAATTTCTTAAATAGGGTTATACAACCCCATAAACAGCTTGTCCTTGTTTGGTGTTTTTGCATATATTTTATTAGTGTACTAATTGTAGCACACAAAGCATGAGTAACTAACATAACCCAATCTGGTTGAAATTTATGCGTGAACCGACACAATGTGCTATTGTTAAGATTATAATGAGCTAATTTTATTGAAATGAAAACATATGGAGACGTTGTCTTTTGACGCCCAAATATAGCCAAAATTCAGCACACTTTGTTTAATTCGTTCAAAAATGGATTTTATTATGCTAGCAGGGGCATTTTGGGTTTTATAGCGGAAGGGTCGACCTCGCTTTTATGGCATGACGACATGTAGCGTAAAGAAAGAAAAACAACCTTTTTGATAATATTTACACAACTGGAACTTATGAGAAATGCTCGATTATCTACGGTTGAGATTATAATACGCTAGTAACAGAAACATCTTCTAGTAACAGTTTCAAACTCCGTATTTACGAAATAAAGAATATTGCCAAACGGACATAAAGAACGCCTAGTATAATAAATCAACTGGACTGGGGACGGGGAGTATTTTAGTAATATTTAGATCAGAAAAAAATAATCAAAATTATCGTCTCCGTAATCAACCCTACAAGCTGTGATTGCTAATTATATTTATTTGATTTGAAACAGGAAAATGAATAACACAAAATAACCGTTATGGTATGTCTATGCATTGACAACCGTGGCGGTAACAATTAATGCCGTCGCGTCTCTAGCGAAAATTTGAAATTCGAAAATCAACCCGCCAACTTGCGTTAGAAAGCATACCGTTTTGCCTTGCTCCAATAAAAAATTGTAAAAGCGTGGCCAACACCGTTATCGGGGAATGAAAGTGGCCAGCTATAATAATACATCTTTGCTCTTTGAAAGGTGACTGAGATTTTTTTCAGTCTCCAAATTTTTAAAAGTAAATTACTGTTGTAAAATGTAGCTGGCCGTTAATAATAGTGAGCTGCACTGTATTTATTTATACTTATCTCTGAGGACTAGTAAATAAATCAAATAATACACACATCAAAAGTGTCTAGGGATCAACATATATTTTTGCAATAACTTTTCTCCTGATTGATATTAATTAAAATTTTCTTTAAGGATTCATCAAATAAAGTGTTTTCGTTTGTCACAGTAACGATAAACCAAGTCACCTTTGCATTAATAAAGAAATTTGCCATTTTCCTAATAAAGGGATTTTTGACATTTGAACCACTAACACAAAAGTTCGAAAAAAAGACTGAAATAACAGTTTTCTTTAAAATTTTATTGGGTAACTTAAACAATTAATAATCCGTGTTTCTACCGCGAACACTAACAACACAAGAACATCGGTTTGGCATACTCAAAATGAGTTCATCCAAATCACGCTGTGGAATGGCCGCCCATGTTCGTTGCAACAACAAAAAAAGGTCTTCTTGCGACTGGATACCCTCCATATTCGGCAGAGCTCTTCTCTGTAGCATATCCCATGCATGCTCAATCGGGTTCAAGTCTGGCGACTGAGCAGGCCAGGGCAGGACATTGATGTTAGCTGCGGCGAGAGTCTGTCTTACAACTTTTGCGGTGTGCGGTCGTGCATTATCATGCATTAACTGAAATAAGGGACCGATTTGCACTTGTAGAGGAACGATGACGTCTGATACAATCGTCTCAGCATAAATTTGAGCGTTGAGGTTGCCTCTGATCCAAATCAACTCAGTTCTTCCGCCGATCCAAATACCCGCCCATACCATGATGGTTCCACCACTATAAGGATGGACTTCCTGGCAGGATTTTAATCGCTGTTGGCGTCCAGGGGTTCTCCAGTGTCGTATACGTCTTGTATCCGGTCTCATACCAAAACGAGACTCATCAGAAAAGCACACGAAACGCCATTGTTCTTCTGCCCAATTTCTGTGTTCAAGAGCCCATTGATATCGAATCCTACGATTGTGCATTGCTATAGGTGGTACCCGTAGCGGTCTTCGGGAATGAAGGTTCACTTCATGCAAGCGGTTTCTGACTGTTTGGTCGCTAATTAAGTTCCCTGAAGAGTGATGAAGCCTCACGGCTAACATCATGGCAGTTATTGTTGGAGCTCTTCGAGTTAAGATTTGAATATATCGGTCTTGTCTCCGTGTGGTGCAGCGATACCGTCCTCCATGGCGCTCAGCCACGGTACCAGTGCTTCGGTAACGTGTCCAAAGTCGACTGATAACACTCTGACTTGTATTCAGAGCTAAAGCCACAGTACGTTGCCGGGAACCAGCTTCTATCATTCCCACGGCTCTGAGCATTTCTTCCCTGCTTAAATGACGTCGCCGCTCCATAATAACGTTGGTTTTAATCAGTAGTAGGGAAACAGTAGCACTAATAATGTCTTCAATGCGTTGTATGTTTTTATAGGGAAAATATTGACAGCTGATTTTCATCTTTTACTCGAATTTGATTCACAGTTCCTGATTCAAATTATGAAATGCACCAAAAAGGATCCATATAAATTTATAAAATCATAAATTTATTACAAAGCCACATCTCAATCTCAAGAAATCCGCTTAAAAATGCTTGATCCCTAGACACTTTTGATGTGTGTATTTTATTTCAATAATCAACATTGGTCCTGCTGCACACATGGTGTTCTCAACATGGCGTCATCATCATCATCATCAGCCGGAAGACGGCCATTGTTGAACATAGGCCTACCCCTTAGAACGCCACAATGAATGACAATTGGCTATTTGCATCCACCGGTTGCCTGCGACTCGCACAATGTCATCTGTCCACCTAATCGGATAATCGGAGGCCTGCCTTACGCTGCGTCTTCCATTTTGTGGTTGCTACTCGAGAACCTTTCTTCCCCATCGGTTATCGGTTCTTCAAGCGATGTGGACTGCCCATTGCCACTTCAGCTTTCACATTCTGTGAGCTATGTCGGTGACCTTAGTTAGTTCTTCGGTGAATCTCCACATTTCGGATAGGTACTGTCGCGCAAAGAAACTCCGAGCATAGCTCTCCCCATAGCTAGTTGTGTGACTCTCAGCTTCTCTATAAGGCCAGCAGTTAAGGGCCACGTCTCAGTACCAAGTCTTAGTCTCGATACAACGTGTCAAGGTTAACAGTAAGTTTAATGTCAATTTTGGTTCATTGTCAAATAAGGTGAAAATAGGAAGTAGCTATAGGGTCTTTAAAAGGAAGAGTATCACATGATTGTCTAAATTAGTTTGTCGAAGGTTTCTAAACAACACCGCTTCTGGACATGGAAGCACTGATAATAATCTCGTAGTGTTTACCTTATAAGCAGGCATCTGGATTTAGCACTAGAGTTAATACCTACTGTAATCTAATTATTATTATAAGTTAGCATATTGCAGAAGGGGCTGGCTGTAGGTATGCGTAATAACTTCACCCGAAATCTTATAAACCTTAATGCTAATAAGCCCTTCCGCTCGTAACCTGAGCATTGCTGCTGACGACGCAGAATGCCCTCTAAAATCACATGAAGACGCCTGAGGGTTTTTGTTTAGTTTTTTTGGGAGACTGTGATAGATTTTATGCAGCTGACATTTAGATTTACGAAACCTAGCCAGTTCGCTATGAGTATGCTGGCGGTTTAAATTAATACAACTTATGTGACGCCCATGATGAGCCGGTCACATGACATAGTATTTCTGTTGACAGTGCAGAATATCCTTTAAAATCACCAGGGGCCTTACCGTGAACTCTTATAGCAGGTCAGTTTAATATGAAACGTGCGCTCATTTGCATCAACCAAGGTTGGTTTAGTGCTCTAAAGCTCATTGTATGTACACATCTCTCTTTTCGTGTTAAACTGCCCTGCTATTGATCATGCCCTAAAGGCCCCTTGGCCCTTTTGGTGAAAGAACTAACGGAAATAACTAACTCATTTTCATTCAAAGTAGATGCACGATTAAGGGTTTAGCTTTTTCTGTAGACTGTCAGATATTGTGCCGCAAACCCGCGGTGTGTAAGAATTGGTTATTACGTGAATGGGCACTAACTAGAGAGACCTATGTCCGAGGAGATGATCAGCTCTTTTGTCTGACTGTCATCAAGACTCCGACCGTCAAGATTCCGATTGTCAACAAGACTCCAACTGTCATCAAGACTCCGACTGTCTACAAGTCTCCAACTGTCATCAAGACTTCGACTGTCATGAAGACTCCGACTGTCATCAAGACTCTGACTGTCATCAAGACTTCGACTGTCATCAAGACTCCGACTGTCTACAAGACTCCGACTGTCATCAAGACTCACACTATCATTAAGACTCAGACTATCATCAAAACTCACACCGTCGTCTTCAAGACTCCCACCGACCATCATAAAGACTTCCGACAACAAGACAACAAGACTCCGACTGTTGATACTTCAACTGTAATTGTCAAAGCGATAAGAAAGAATAGTTTCATCAAGATAGCTTGAAGTTTAATCATGTTACTTAGCTTGATATTAGACATCAATCAGATTCTGAGATATGCAGTGAAATGCAGTCCTTCGTGCCGTGTTCCAATCGTGACAAACATTAAAGTTATGCTGAGTAGTGGTATTATGTTCAATGGTGTCGTCTTCGTCTTCTCTAATGAATTATTGATAGGTAAATGTGCTGTAGAATAGAATAGAATGATTTTTATTTCACACAGACAGAATACAGGTACACAACTAATTTAATTACAGTATTTAATGAACGTCGTCTTCTGTGTGAAACAGGGCTCCCGCTCCGCATAATGCTGAGTTGAGGAATAAGCCACAACACAGCGCTGGTTTTCAGGGGCAAGCCCTAAGTGACCCCACGAACGCAACCCTAGCTAACCAAAAACTATCGAATAGATAGGCAATACTCATCACACAGTGGACTTCTGTAAATAGGCTAAGAAGCCAGGACAGGCCGTGACGATGTGAACGCCTTTGGTATATGGAAATATATAGGGGGAGACTTTTTCAGTTTGCACAACATTGGGACACTAGAGGTTAAAAAAATGTTTCGACAATGATGATGATAGGCTATTTAAATTGCTTACTGCTGCAAAATGAATAAAAATAATACCACCACACAAATATAACATTAATCCAATTCCAATTAGGGATTTCTATTGGTACAAAATATAATAGAAAAAACCTAGGGTTAAACCCTCACATTCTATCTTTGATTAAAGTGAAATTCCTCATTCGGTTTCGGATAGGTCATTTTTTGGTTTGTACCTACAGCTCTGCTACAAAAAGATAAAAATACTAATATTTACATATCCATATACAATTATTTTTATTTCTTTATGTTGATGACATTACTTTAAAAGCTAAATATGTATAACTGATAGAACACATACACGACGAAAATATCAATAAAATAGTTGGCAGTCCAAACGAGCTAATGAAATCCTACACATATTATTGGATAGTTATACGAAACTTACAACTTACTCATATTTTCCCATACTATGCATTTCTTTCTCGATAATACTCCAAAACAGAACATACGAGTATTCTTGGTATTTATCGTACATAATATGCTGGTTGCTTAATATAATTCGGTGTATTGTCATTTTACCTTTGTGTTTGACATTAAATCAAAGGGATTCAAATTAGAGTGAAATATCTAAGTATAGAATTTTCAGAAAATTACTAGTAGAATAACTTATTTCATATTACAATTATAAACATATTCCGCTAAAACATGACAAATGTTGTAAACAAAAATGCTTAACACGAAAATATCCTGAGAAAGAAGACACAAGGAAACTAATAACTATAAAAAAAAACCGTTATCACCGCAGCTGTTAAAAATACGTTTTATATACATGTGTACATTGACAACTCTAACTGCCGAACCTACAAACGTCAATTAAAGTTAATGATGATGAATCTATTTTTTGAAATCGGATTATTTCGACACTTGAAGCCAATTAATACTTAATACGCTAATAGTGAGTAGAGATAAAAATTATCTCGTATTCAATAATTGAAATTAATCATAAATGACTCCGACAGTCGAAATAAATAGATTTTAAAAAGTGACTTAATTAGAATTAAAGTTAATTGGGGTTTGTGAGTGCGGCAGTAATACCTCAGAATAAAAAAGATAAATAAAAGACAACTTCGCAGCTGTCAAAAAGAACGTTGCGAATTTAAATTCAGTACTCACCTTAGCACCAATCTGGTTTCCGCACTGTCCGGCCTGCAGGTGCACGATTTCCCTCATATTTGTAATTAATAATTATTTATTTTATTTAAAAACTAAAATGTTTTGTTTTGATTTGGTCAGTGGCACGTTCCTGCAGCGACCGACGCACGGACGGGCTGCTCGATTGAAATGAAATGAAAAAGGAACGGTGGCCCGTTGCTCGACGACGGCGGATCGTCGCTCGGGGTGTGTGAGTGTTGACAGTGGATGAATTTCTACCTGATTTCGGGGTAGACGAAAGGTCGATGAAATCAGTAACTTCAGAAATGTGCTAGCCACTGGATACTGGGTGGGTGAAGATCCTATCTGGATGCTTTCCTAAATTAATTCGTACATACATATAATCACGCCTCTTTCCCGTAGGGGTAGGCAGCGACCACTTCTTTCCACTTGCTACGATCCTTACATACTTGTTTCGCTTCGTACACTTTTATTATTCCCTTCATACATACTCCTGACCTGGCCTTTTTTCAAGACGTCCCTGATTTGGTCTTGAAACGTCCGCCTAGGTCTACCCCTTCCAACACTTTCATTCACACTCGCCTTATACACTTTTTTCGTCAATCGTTCCTCAACAAATTAATCAACAAAATAATTGTCTTGATATGTTATCTCAGTATCTTGGGATCTTCTTCTTAGTCGTATACTCCTGGCGGAGTGGTCGTGGTCATGAATTGCCTGGTATATTGGTCACGGCTTTTGCGAGATTTCTCCATCTCTCCCTATTCGTGGCACTGCGTTGAGAACACTTCGTAGATGATGTTATGAGGTCTGTCCATCTTGTGATCGGCCGCGAGAACGTTGACTCTCTACTCTGCCTTGTACTATCCGTCTTTCCAAAGAGCTTTCGTTATGGATGATATGTCTGGAGAATTCGCAGTAGTAGGTATAATTGTCGAAAGTCTTAGTTAGATGCGAAGCTCTTTCAAGATCGAAGCGTTGGTGTGGTGAGCAGTCCATTTAATCCTCAGCAAGCGCCTTCGGCACCATATCGCAAGAGCGTCAATCTTTTCATTTATTCTTACAGGATAAAAGGAAATATTAAGCATCTCAATAGAGTAAACCTTGGTATTTTTTGTTATGTGGTGATCTTTCCATATCTTCCTGAGCTTTTCCACGGCTGATCGTGTCACGGCACACCGTCTTTTGAATTCTTCTTCGCTACTTCCAGTATTTGTTATTGTGGATCCCAAAATAAATGTAACTCTCGACAACAACGGAATTCACGTAAGTCAATCGATTGATAGGTTTACGATCCACCACCATCATTTTGGTTTTATTGTGGTTTATGGAGAGGCCAAAATCACAACTGGTTGTTTCCAGAAGCGAAAGAATCTTAGGATACTGTGATTGATTAATATAATTAAATCCAAAACCACGCATAACGCTGCATGGCCACATGATACTGTAAGCTCTTACTGCGTATATCGGACCAAGAATAATAACTAAGAAGAGCTGAAGGTACACCGGGATAATTGTGACTTAGGGACGTCCAACATCTTATTCTTCCCTTGACCATGGATGCTGTAAAGCATTCGAAATGTCGGTAAAGTAAGAAGATAAAATAAGCCGCTATATAATCCGTAAAGCAGTTTCAGTTCAATGTGAAGTATTTGCGTAAATAAAAGGCAACATTAAATTTTAATATAATTTATGACATAAGGCAGTCCTCGCGTGACCATGGGTTCTGCATAGCATTTGAAATGTCGCCGGAATAGTAAAATCTAAAATAAACCGCGACAAAATCCTAAAACTACTTTTACTAGTTTGATTTCAATAATTATTCGTCTATAATATTGTGTAGATTACATATTACTACAACTTGCCTTTAATATACAAAGGCAAGTTACCTTGCTTGCCTGCTATATTAATTAAAATATTGTTTATTTAAGAGATTAATAAAGAAAATTTAATCCATACTACAACTAAAACTAATCAACAAACAGAATTCTAAAATTATGTGAAAAACTCGAACCACAAACATTCCCGTCAATTGTATTTTCTAATAAAACTCACAGGGAAATATTTTCCCACACCGCTGGCAACACAGCGGCATGATTCACCGTCGTCGGACGCAAGTTCAACCCGACAATGAAACCATAAATTAATTCAAGTAGGTAGGTACTAATTACGCTATATGCCGTCGACCGGAGCCTCGTCGCGACGACTCACCATGCTTCCTGCTTGAGAAGTTTCTAACTTTAGTAGAAAAGGCAAAGTGGATATCGAGCGGTGAAACTGTGAGAGCATATTGTCCTCCGACCGATACGACCACAGCGGCCAATCTTTCACAAGATCAGCCATCTACGCGGGAGATATTATAGTGCACAAGTGCTTGCATAGACACGAGTACACTCTCTCTTCGTTTTACGTCTCCGATGGGACGGATAACCGACACGATCGGGGTGTGATCAGGGGCAGGACCGACTTTTGACAGGTCCATCCGATCATCTTACTTCACAGACAATCAGGTGATCGGCCTGCATTGTCCTAGCCAGTAAGAAACAATCAGACAAAGTTGTTACTCCCCGCGGGATTCGAGCCCGCGACCTCCGGTGTAAAGCAAGTGGGTTCCCACTGCGCCACGGAGGTGTAGTATTATGTATATTTTTATTCAAGCTTATGACGAGACAAGCAAGACGTTCCCCGGCCTATAGACAGCTGCAATCCACTGCCACACGTCTCCCCAGAACTTGGTTATTGTCTCTGGATTTCGGTGATTTCACCAGCTACAAGTACCATTCACACCGGAACAAAGTGTGGTTCTCTTTTTGTGGTGCTTAACCGCGTTCTTCTGTAGTAAGGAGGCAGTAAGGCACTAAGACACAAGGCCCAAGGTAAGACAAATAGATGTTTATGCACACAAATTTTGCCCTAGGTGGGAGTCGAACCCACGACCTAGCGGTTAGTGTGTCTAACCACTAGACCAGTGGTGGCGAACCTTTATGTATCAACGTGCCATTTTTTATAAAGAAATGTTCAAAAAGGCGATATACCGGCGAATAATAGTGATTATTATAATACTAAAGAAATCCGTTAAAATTATTTATTTTATTATTGTAAAATATATTTTTTTTGTTTTGTTATGTTTACCCGTGGGTGTCCGTGTAAGAATAGCACCCTCCCATCTCCTCCCGTTTTGGGTGTCCGGGCGACTAAGAGAAAACATGATAACGGCATGCAGCGATTAGTTTACTTACCACCTATACTGCGATCCCCAAGCCGCCTGCCAAGCATGAGGAACATGGCAACCCCTCCCTTCTAAAGTCTTTCGGCTGATGCTGATGAGTAAATTCTCTTAATCTATACTTATAATAAAACTGTAACAGGTCCAATTCTGTACATTGAAGATATTTTGAAAATTATATTTGGAGGGCATTCTATAACCGATACTGAGGCCGAAAATGTATTTTTTTTAATTTTTGTCTGTCTGTCTGTCTGTCTGTCTGTCTGTATCACGGCTGAGCATCACGCCGAAACTACTGAATGGATTCAAATGAAACTTGGCATGATTTGAGATCTTACTACGAGGTAGGACATAGGATACTTTTTATCCCGTAATCTACCACGGTTCTTTTGGGAGAGGGGATTAAAGTCAAAATGGGTACTTGGTTATACGCTTGGTCCGATTTTATCAATTTTTCTTTATAATATAATAAATATTAGTAAGGGAACACTCATAGAGAGTTGTTATCAAGGTTTTGTAATCGATCGGGTTAAGCAACGTTAGGTAAGGTCAATAAATAGATGGATGACCGTTTAACGCCTTTTTGAACTAAACGGGTCCGTGCTTCGGAGAGCAAGTAAAAAGTGGGTCCCTGTTTTAAACCGACTATAAAAAAGGAGGTTATGTATTCAATGCGAATGTCTGTTATTGAAAGTTTAGTTAATGTAAAAATAGCGCAGGCGGAGCTGCGTGGGTCAGCTAGTAGAAGTATAAATATATATTGTGTCGCCATCCCTACACTAAACCAACAGGCCCGTCGAGAATACAACAGCACCCAAAGAAATGAACCTTTATTATTTGAAGTGAACTTAAATGTCTATAAAAATCAATGCCACTTTTCGTTGTAATTTTATAACTCAAGAATGGGCTCACCTATCCAAACTAAATGTTTAGGCTTTGTTCGGACTATTTAGTAGATGGTTTATGTGAAGTTTGCACAAAATCGGTAGAGCGGTTCTTTATTTATCACATTTTTTTGTAACAAATGAATTCAATAAATGGCGGATCATTTTGTAAATGGGGATTTTGCCGTCAAGTTGAACCTATTTTCAGAATTAAAACTTTTTTCAGTGTTGACATTAAAAGTATGTCATTTCATTTTGGTCGAGCAAATTGTCAGCGATAATTATTGCTTTGTGTTTATATTTTTGTTCTGAATTTGATGTTCCAATTTTTTTTTTAATATTTCACTTTAAATGTAGCGAAGCACGTACCGGCTAGTATTTAGCAAATATTTTTGAATTCAGTCGTCAATTGTTTATAAATAGAGCTATACGGGTGGCCCCTACCTTGCCATAAACTCTAATAGCAGGTCAGTTTAACACGAAAAGTGACCTGTGTACTTACCATGAGCGCACTAATTAGCAGGCCACCCAGCTATTACGTCACGCAAACGTGTTGTCACGTCCACGTGACAATATCATTGTCACGCAATTAGTGCGCTCATGGTACACATTTGTAAGACAGAGGGCCTAGACAAGATGCAATCGCTTCATAGCGAATCTATTTCTTCATTCGCTAACAGTGTCAATTCCCTATAATTTGTCACGTGACTTTTCGTGATTGTAGAATGTTACATTGTCTAGGGGGGCTGGTCACTTTTCGTGTTAAACTGCCGTACTATAAGAGTTCATGGTAAGGCCCCTGATGCAATCCAAACTTTAAAAAAAAGGTTTTTAGATTTTCCACTGAAACTATCGTCGCATCGGGGCGGCGCGAGGGGTTGTTTGAAGTACAGACAAGACAGACACCAAATACCTACTACGGATTGACAAGAGATTCAATTACACTATCGTAAAGTATTACCATAAACCATAAAGTATTACCCGTGGGGTGTCCGAGTAGGAATAGCACCCTCCCATCTCCTCCCGTTGGATGTCCGTAAAAGGCGACTAAGGGAAAACAAGAAGACGGGCAGCAGCGTCTTTCTATTGGATTACCTACCACCTAGGTATACTGCGATCCCCAAGACGCCTGCCAAGCGTAGGGATTATGGCAACTCCTCCCTTTTAAGGGGGAGGCCTTTGTTCAGCAGTGGACGTCTCTCGGCTGCTGATGATGATGATGGTAAAGTCAGCAAGACAATTTTTTTTTATATCATCGTATTAGATTGTCTGGACTTCCCTAACGTTTGGTCCGTGGAGGGTTCAAAGAAATATATGGATATTTCTTATTCTCTAGTCTAGTCTTTTTTTAAATTTAATATAAGCTATAGTGCTTGACTGCAGTTGCACCTGATGCAGCGGCATCGCAAATAAATGCCAGTCACTAAATGCAAATAATCCCAAGTTGGATACATAGGTATGGGGACAAAGTGAAAATTAATGGGGGGGCCTAAAAATTTCAGGTATGGTGCGTGAAGTAAAAAAAAGGTTTGATATCCCTGTACTAGATAATACTCTCTTTTGTGCTGTTATAGACCCCTCGCTGAGTTTCTTGCCGGTTCTTCTCAGTGGGGGCGCGTTGTGAACCGGTGGTAAACTCATGGAGCGCTTTTAGCGCTCGCCCTCTTGTCCGGTGAAGCTGTCATGGCCATCTGCGGCCAACAGTACTACTCCTATCAAAAAAGAAAAAAAAACTGTGCTGTTATATAGACTGTGGTTATATTGACTATGGTGCGTTGAGCACACATTTAAAATTTGGTGTTAAATGAAAAACTAAATAGGTACCTTTGATTATATAGGTACTTAATTAGAAGCACTTAAATAGGTTTGTTTGATTAATAATTATGATAGTCACGACTCAGGAGCCAGGAATGCTGCCATTCACCATTAAACATTGATGTTGATTACCGTAAAATATTATTATATATTTATTTTGTTATTTAGACGTTATGGATGCGAAGACGGAGAAGCTTTTCTCGTTTCTCCAGGTGGGCTTAGGCAACATCAAGCAGCTGGCTGACTTTCTGGAGGAGCTGGGATGGCTGGAGTGAACCGGCCTACCTCCTACCTAACACACACAATCGAGTTGTGGACTACGCCCGTACGAAGAACAAGAAGAAAAGCTTTTTTCGTTTCTTCTTCAAAATAATGTGCTTGGCACACGGAAGAGTAAATCTATTCCGTGGTTTAACATCGTATGTACTCACAAAGAATTTAAGAATATATATTTTTCTAAGTAAAATGATAATTAGATACTTACCGAAGTACAAACATATTGAGAACCTAATCCTGCCCCTTTACCATCACCTCTAATAGCAATATTATTTTCACTTTACTTTCACGATACAAAGTGACAGAGCTATAAACTGCGTATATTGACGTCTCTATCTCATGTCAAGTATGATGATAATAATACTGCTAATAAAGGTGGTGGTAGGGCCCCTGATTATGAAGTCGCTAAAGAAGTGACGTCATATAAGAAAAAGAACATCTGTTAACGCTTGCGATAAGTGTAATCGACACTGTACACGCTCTCGGTAGCCACTCAATGCCAATCAAAGTTTATAAACATTGCTATAACCAAGAGCACAGGCGCAGAGTAACCAGCCTCTCTGTTTTCTACAACAGAGGGGTCGTCCATTAATCTCGTGATGATTTTTACCAACTTTTTAACCCTCCCCCCCCTCTTGGTGATATGTAGTGAGGTTTTAAACTACAAAAAAATCACGTATCTTTTTGTACAAACTTTATTGAAATTTTCGGAATATTATGTTTAAATACAGGTAAGTACTTAACTGATTAAATGTTGAAGGGGAAGTCGTTGCCGGCAACGGTGAGTCAAGGCCACGTACCGCTGTTTGGTTTAGAAATCGTGCATTCAACGAAAAATAAATACACGTGATGTCTCATTATATCCCTCATTTATATCCTGGTGATATGTCGCGATTTTTTCGGAATACCTCCCCCCCACCATTTCGAGCCTCACGTGATTAATGGACGCCCCAGAGATTGCAAGTTACAATAAATCCGGGGCGCCAGTAGGGTTGCCAACCCTCCCGGATTGCCCGGGAGACTCCGGTATTAATGGTTAATCTCCCGAACTCCCGGAGTGCAATCATTTCTCCGGTTTTTCTAAATATTATGTACGCAGTCGTCGCTCGCACGTGTCGCTACCGGTGTAAACCTGTTCGTCTCGCCGTCGACGTTGTCGATTCCTTGGAGATCAATTCGGTGGTTTCTCATGCCTCCTCTACACCAGACCCTCTACACAGAATACAATAAAGTAAGTAGCATCTCGCCCTCTACAGTGGAGGGCATACAAGAGTCATAGACATACTTTTACTACTGTATCATAGTGTTTCTACAATCGATTAAGTACTTAATCCAACACAATGAGGTTGGACTTTTGCGTGAGATGCAACCATAGCTCGTTGAAGAAATTCGAGTGGATTTACGCTGGGTTGACTTTACGAAATCGAGAGACGCGTGTTAAAAGTTGAAAAGTAGAGTTACAAATACTTCGATTTTTCATGAAAAAGCTTTTATGATTTTGTGGTGAAAAACACCGACAAGTATTAGATGCTGCTCGAATCCAAGGTACATATAAATTTAGAAATTAATAAATGATTACAAACATTCTAACCCCCCCCCCCTCTATTCGATTTCATAAAATTCCGAGTTGGTCCTTTTGAGAGTTGGTAACCCTAGGCGCCAGGCTCAATATCAAGATATGGTAGAGGCACAAAATAATGAGAGTAGGACTCATTATTTTGTGGTAGAGATGACTTGAATTTATAGGTAAGTAAGTATAGGCATCTTATTTGATTATCAAAGGCACGCGTGACGTGTGCCTTTGAAAGTCAAGTGAAATGCCTTCATGCGTATTTAGAAAATGTACTGTACAAAAATAAATACTTAATATGAAAATCTTATCTAAGTAGATACTTACGAGAAAATATTTTAACTACCTACTTACATGGGTCACAATTTTTGGAGCGCTTTAGTAGGAATATAACATATCTATAGTTTACAATATCATTGGTATAGGGTATAGGCTAAGAAAGTCTTTATAACTGATTCTATCAGTAGCAAACTCAGAATTTCATCCTGCCAAAAGCCAGTAACGATATGAAAAGAGGGATAGTGTTTTTTTCACTAAACTTCTTGTCCCTAAGACTTTAGCAAAAGCTAGCTAGCTTCTAGCTTTGCAGAGCGTGCGCGTGTATTGAACAACTGATTTGATTGCATATCCAATTCCCATTTTATCATCGTCGGAGGAACGGCGAATGTTTTGTAGACATTCCTAAAGTCTGGACGGAGCGTTTTGCTTTCTTTGGACTTAAATCACGTACAGTGAAGGACTGAAAATAATTCAGCGATGTCGGTCTTACCGTTCGATTATAATGTGGCTATCTTGAACGCATAAAGTAAGTAGTACCTATTAAAAACTTAATAAGCTAGTGTGCTTTACGGTCCCCATCAAACAAGACTTACCATCATGTAGGATTTCAGTTGTGCACTAATAAGCATTTATTTAGTGGTTTGTTTTATATTACCAAGGTGGCAAGCAAGCGTACCTACGGCCCGCCTGATGGCAAGCAGTCACCGCGGCCACTAGCGCGTTGCCGACCTTTAAAACATTAGATAGTCTTTGTGTCCGGTAGTTTAACCAGCTACAGTGCCCTTCACGCCGGAACACAGCAATGCTTACACAACTGCTGCTTGGCGGCAGAATATCTGACACTGCGGTGGTACCCTTGCACAAGGGATCTCTACCAAATTTAATTTTATCTGCATGCCTATCCGATGCATGAATCCACTTCCAGACAATCAGGTTATCTGTTTGTATTGTTCTAACCAGTAAGGAGCAACTACACAAAGTCGTTACTCCCTGCAGGATTCGAATTCACACCCCCCCCCCCCCCCGCACCCCTCCCGATTTTAAAGCGATTTGCTTCTCTTTGCGACACGGAGGGTACAGTAAAGTAAGTCCGGGAGAGATAGCTATCTAATTATAAAAAAATATTTGTTGGCTGGAAGACCACATTACGTTCAAAGTTAACCGAATAAAAATCGAATATACTTAACCAAAATTCACCTACTTAATTGGTTTTGCTTATAGCTCAGTTTTTCAAGAATTTGTACTGTACAGTCTAGATATAAATTCTAAATAATTAGTTTCTAAAAACTATAACCATCTCTACCGGACTTACCCTATATTTACCAGAGATGAATCATTTGTGATATCAACTAGACTCATTATTCAGAAAATTTCCAGGAACCCTTACTTAAGTAAGTAAGTAAGTACTTATATCATTTCTGATAATAATATTTCCATGGACCTATTGATTGCAATGGTGCAATCTCTAGGATAAAATAGTACAATGTGATCAGAATTATTATAGGCTGCGATTAGAGTTTTATTAGTATTTTCAGTTTACAGACACAAAACGTGGTAAAACATATCATATTTTATTACTCATCTAAATTTTGGCAGAGATGATTCAGTTCTTTGCTGTCGTGTTATTTTATTGGATGATGATGATGGTAGTTTATTCGTCCATTCCATATACAGGACAGGCGAAGGAATTTCTCCATACTGCGAAATCTTTTATAGAATATCCGTTATCCGTATTGTTATTCCATGAAGTAGTCTGTCTTGTCCGAGATATAAATTTATAAGGTAGAAATGCCAAGTCTTGCGTAGTTCTTCATTATCCGGTTAGAAGATTCAGTAAGGCAGAACTAAATGCCAAGTCTTGCGTAGTTCTTCATTATCCTATTTTATTGGTAATATTATTTCGTTATATTATATTATTGGTCTGCATTATCTATGGTCATGAATAGTGATTGATGCCGGTGCGCAATGCGCATTATTTTGGCGTTTGGCACCATTTCACTTTGCCGCCTTTTTAATTGTTTGAATTAAATTGTAATATGCTTACTCCCTTGGGTTTAATAATTTAATGAAACAAACAAACGGGATATAGTGGGGTGATAGGTAGGTACATTAAATAATTAAAATATCAAAATTAACTGAAAAGAGACACCCTTTTATTTTCAATAATAATAATAATATTTATTTCTCCAATTACATTGCTTATTTTCTAAAATAACAATAATTAATAGCCTATGTACTGTTTTAGTGCATAAACGTGAAACATATTCCTTTGGTCTCCACACTAGGTAAAACCTGTCTCGTGGGGACCTGGTACAATTCCAGTAGTTTAGTCAGTCAGAACATATATCCAGATTTTATGAAAAGTTATTTCTTTTCCCGAAATAACTTTTCATAATATCTGGATATAATAAGAACCAACCGCATTCAGTTATTTCTTAAAAAAAGCTTGTTTGAGCTGTAGTTTGCTACTGCGAATCGTCGGCAGATGGCGTTGATATTATAAAATGGTGAATCGTTTATAATAAGTGTCCGTGAGTTCAATTCGGTTTCAATAGGATAGTATAATATCAATGATATTTAGTAAAATATCATTGGATAGTGTTAGTTTATGTAACATC
Organism: Furcula furcula; assembly: GCA_911728495.1. Lineage (NCBI taxonomy): Eukaryota > Metazoa > Arthropoda > Insecta > Lepidoptera > Notodontidae > Furcula > Furcula furcula. Next base: position 2,000,615 of record OU452264.1, on the reverse strand, counting down.
TTGGGTTCTTTAAAGATACTTTCCAGGGATAGGATGGACATGTATGAGCGGTTAGAAATGTCCTATATGCGAAATAACTAACAATAACAAATGACAGGATAATATTTAAATATTAATAACAATTAATTTCCTATTGCATTTGTTGTAAGGTTTTTAGAGACACATACTTTATTTATAACTTATGGGCATAGCTGCCGTGCGTCTCGTCGTCCGCTGATGGAAGGTAGTGGCAATATAATATAAACACCAAAAATAATTATATATCAAAAACAAAAATCAAAAATAATTATCATATAACACTGACTGACAGCGGGAGGGTGTGCGGGCTAGGATAAAACCCTACGAGTATCATTTCAGTTAGGTGTAGTAGGTGAGGGGGCGACTAAGTGAACCCAGACCCAGAAGACGGGCAGCATCGTCTAAAAACTGTCGTGGGGATTATGGCCGTGGCCCGATAGAAAACCGTTCCTTTTTTCGTGTATACCTATATTTTCTGAGATGATGATGTGTGTCTGAGACGCACACGTAGATTGCTTAGTGCGCATAGGCGCAAGAGGTGTGCGTCCCAGCCCCCCTAGACAATGTAACATTCTACAATCGCTATCGCTAATAGAAAGTATAAAAATGTATGAGAATGACATTGTTTAAAATATCATTGGAGAATGACATAAGTCATCGAAAAATCACGTGACAAATTGTAGGGAATTGAGTGAGTTAGCGAATGAAGAAATAGATTCGCTATGAAGCGATTGCATCTTGTCTAGGCCCTCTGGTGAGCAGCGTGCGGACACAAAATATCTCTATACTTATTTTGTTGTGCGGATCAGTCAGCCCTAACAGTATTCTGAACATGATAGCTAATAGGCTGAATTGTGGATACGTGAATCATGTGCGGCGATGATTCGCATATTATTTGTGTATGGTACGTATAATTTAGTTAGGTAGTATATTTATTGAGCTCCTGTAAAAAATGGCAAGCTTACATTCACGTAAAGCGTGTTGCGAATTTTACTAGAATGAGAGAAAAACATAACGATGTAAGGAAACTCGACACTGCAAATCTTCCAAATAATAAATATGTACCACCTAACTTACACACCTTACCTCAAAGACATTTAAGTTTGGTATACCTACCTAGTCGTAAGCCCGTCTCGTTGTGAGCTTATAGAATGTGTTTACCATGTTAGTATTAAAAAACACCGGTCAAGGACGAGTCAGACTCACACATCGAGGGCTCCATACCTCCTTTGGACTTAATACAGTTATTTTACTACTAGCAAAAAAAGCAAACCGCAAAACTACGTTAGTTTGTCGACGTTTTTTGGAAATACTACAAAAACTGTACTAAGTACTTACTTAGAAACATCATTTTATTTTTCCTGTAAAATATAGATAGATATGTATTAAGTACTTACCTGTAATTATTTCAGTTTTTCCCTCTGCAAACTTCGGAGATAAGGGAACGACAATGTGCAAATTATGGCCTTTCAAAATATGATACCCCACTTGATATAGTAGTCTCACTTTAAAATAGTGAAAAAAAAAAGTTTTTTTTTTTCATTTTGATGAGGTTGGGTAAAACTATTCAAAGTTTCAAATCGATAGAGCATCAGTGGTCCCGGAAATATATAATGGTGTGACAGACAGACAGACGTAGTCAGACCTCCGTCAGGGTTCCTTTTTTCCCCTTTTAGGTATGGAACCCTAAAAACATCGTACGATACCATCTTGCACGGTTCTAATCTAAACTAGTTTTATTAATTATAGATTGGTTTCGGATATTATAAAAAACTTACAAAATATGTTATTGACGCTATAATTAGATTCACCACCGCAGTGTTCTACATAGTGTATTATTATCTATGGTTCTACCTATCTAGTAAATATTTAAGTAATTTGTTTTTTTTTTTGCAGTCGGTAGTTTTTTCTTTTATACTTAATTTAATATTCTTGTTTGATGATGAAAATAAAACAGATTTTCATTTATTAACATTTAAATTAGCATAAATTAATTTTGTATTACCATACTTAAAATTTAAGAATTCTTCCGTGATCCTTAATTTTAATACGAGCAAATGAAGACTGCACATTGGCATACTGCCAAAATGTTGTCTCTGTCCTGCCTGACGGACTCTGGCGACGAGCTCAGGAAACTGCTTAGAAACTGTTAACATTTTTTTTTAATAATAATAATATCCTGGGATAATTCATACACGGTCATCTGATCCCAAACTAGGCAGAACCTGTACTATGGAAACCAGACAACTGATACTAATACATATATACTTATTTTTTTTGTAAATACATACTTACTTACATAGACAAAACACCCAGACACTTGGTGGGAATCGAACCCACGACCTGTTGGGTAGCAGATAGGGTCACTAACCACTAGACCAGCGGGCCCGTCATGGATGTTTGTAGTCTTGTACTTAGTATGTTTTAGTTTAGAGAATTTTGTATTTATTTATTTATCGCCTTTTCCCACTAAAAAAGAACAGTTGAAATTATTGGCATTTAAGGGTATTAACCGGTTATTCCATATCCATCCATTTGCGATAAGTAAAGAGAAAACATCAATGTTTTGCTAAAAACGGGTAAAAAAACTAAAAATATGTTAACGACATCGTCGTGTTCCGGAACCGGGTTTGGGGCAACGCACTATTTCACATAAACATGGATCACGGAGATAGCACAGTGGCGTATGGATAAACAAACACTCGCCATTAGTTACTGCCTAACGTCATTCATCGGGACGCCGCGCCGTTTTCCGGGAGTTTCAAAACCAGGTAAAAACGACAGACTTGATAGCAAGCCCTTCATACTGACGTCTTAGAGGAGACCGACGTTGAAAGATTTGAAGTTGGAAGACTCTTGAATTTACAAATGAGTGAACATAGTATTAAATAGATAGACAATTCTTTATTGCGAACAAAAAACAGATACTAAAAGGAAAGGTAGAAATTAATAACTGCCGCACCTACAAACGCCATTTATAGTTAATTGTGATTAAGTCATATTTTGTAAATAAATTATTTCGACTTTCGAAGCTTATTAATACTAAATACGTGGATAGTGAGTAGATATATCAATAATCTCGTAATTAATACCAAAAGATATCTTTACTAATATCTTACGAGACTCGGAGAGTCGAAATAAATACAAAAAATGACATAATTGCGATTAAAGTTAATTGTTGTCTGTGAGTGCGGCAGTAAGACTTGCAACTAGGGCGATACATCCGTGATGATCCGTGGGGTGTCCGGGTAAGACTAGCACCCACCCATCTCCTCCCGTTGGGTGTCGTACGAACCACATAGGGCAAAGACGAAGACGGGCAGCAGCGTCTTTCTATTGGATTACCTACCACCTATACTGCTATTAACAAGACACCTGCCAAGCGCGGGGATTATGGCAACCCCTCCCTTCTAAGAGGGAGGCCTTTGTGTAGCAGTGGACGTCTTTTGGCACCTGATGATAATGATGGACATAGTATGTGACTAAAGTTACTTTACAATAATGGTAAGCCATGGTTAAAAATAGCCCTTTTGCTGAGATGTACCAGTTTTGTGACGCACATACGACATGTTATGATAATTTTATGTGTTGTAATTAATTTACTCTTACGAAATATATTGCGGTTTATTTTAGGTTTTACTTTCCCGACGTTTCGAATGCTTTGCAGCACCCATGGTCGTGCCGCCCGTGACCAAGTAATAGTAAATTAATTACAATGTATAGTATTCGCGTAAATAAAATGTAAATAAAAGACAACATAAATTTTATGTGTTATTGTATTATTCCATTATATATTATGTTTATGTGTGTTGAAAAGTGTCACAAATAAATATTTTATTTTAATTTTATTTTGGACAACAAACATGACTGAATTATATTATTATCATTTACAACTATTTACAAATAGAATGGCTTCTAAACTTATTAATTTCAGACCTGGAGTGCCAACATATTTTTTTTTACTAAATACTGGAACACAAAACAGAAAGAAAGTGGACCATTTGAGGAAATTAATATAAGTAATAATGTAAGTAAGTGCATGAAAGAGAATTCCTAACTTAATGACATTGTGAAATGCCACTAAATAAGAAATCCCGTAACAATCTCTTAAAGGTTTAAATAGAATTACTTACCAAACAAATCAATGTGGGAAATCTTATAAATCCATCTTCTTCTTATGATAGTTTTTCAGGCCAAGATATATTAAGAATTAAGAAACAAGAGATTTAATCAAACTAACTATGACCCCGGTATTCCTGCAACTAGATCTAGATTGAGTAAAGAAACCAAAGGATCAGCGATTAAGATCCGTCTATCATCTTTCGGTAGATCCGTGTCTGTCACAGCCACGTCAACATTATCAGCCAAAAAGCATCCACTACTGAACATCCCCTTGGATCGCCACAATGATCGACAATTTACATCCATAGGTTGACTTCGACTCACATAATATTGTCCACATAGTACGTCTGCGTCTTCCGGTTCGTGATAACCCACCACTGGAGAACCTTTCTTGTCCATCGGTTATCGGTTTTTCGAGCGATGGGGCCAGCTACTTCAACTTGAAAATTCTCAGAGCTTTGTTGGTAACTCTGTTTCTTCGGCGAATCATTGGTTCATTACGGATTTTATCGTACAAAGAAACTTAGAGCATAGTTCTCTTCATAGCTTGTTGTGTGACTTTGACCTAACTGAGCTTCTAAAGGCCAACAGTTAAGGACTTCGTCCTAATACGTTAGTATTTGAACACAAAATATGTGTGATCGTTAACCAGACTGGTACTTACTACTTACCTATTTCAAATAAATAATATTCAAATTATTGTAAGTACTTTCTAATTTTAACGGTTCAAGTTGACCTGATCAATTAATGACCTAAGTACTTACTTGACATTATGTAATTGCATACCGCTATATCAAATAACTATACTTATTTGTTTAACTATTTAAGTAAGTACTTATAAGTATTTCTATAATAAATACGTCCAAATTTATTTAGCAATAAATAAACTGAATTTTATAAGATCTTATAAAAAATTTAAGTACGCGCTCAAGGCGAAATTAATTGTCAAAATCACAGTATCCAAAATCCAAATATAGAAACAAATCCCCAGTGATTCAGACGGAAATAAAACTAAGCAGAGATGAACTCCAATGTACGTTTTCGGACTAAAATAAATTTAAACCATCGACTCTGTTTCGTAAAGATAGAGTTCAAAACTTGTAATTTAGTCTGTGGTAATTTTAAAATGGCGGCCACAGGGGCCACACGCGGGAACGTTGTCTTTCTATCTATTCTCGGAGAACGGATGACAGAATGAAAAGTGGTTGTCGGTGCCGCCGGAGATGGTTAATCCCAGGCATTTTGAGGATTTTTTTAGAATGCACTAAATATATTCTTGCTTTTAACTTCGTCTGCATGGTTCACAATATAAGATGGTCGAACATCCGGTGTGAAGCCGACCTACCCTACAATTTGTTGTATAGAAAAATAAAGTGAGTAGAGATTTAAGGAGAGAAAATTCAACCACAGAACATGCTAATGAAACAGAAAATACACACGAGTTGACACGAGATACTTATAGAAATTCACTTGAAACTCATAACCCTCTTTCTGGTAGTCAAGTAAAATTATTTCGACATCTCGTCGTATTTAATTTAGGATATAATTACTCTGCTTACACCTACTTACAATACAAGCGTGATGGTTTTAAGTAATACTAATAAATCTTATCGTGTTCTAAGTAAATGTTGCACGCCAAATATATTCTGACTTCCAAGCTTTTAACTTTTTAGCAGACACAATTTATTTATGTTGTAGGTACTTAAGTATATAAATAAAAAATGGCGAAATTTGAAAATTTCCAGAGGAATCACGATTTTAAAATCAAAACAATGTGAAAACATTGCTCTTCAGTGTTGCAGTAGGAAAGCCACTGTAACTGGAAATATTATTGTGCTCAAGACTATGTCTCAGTTGACACGCAGCAGCATAATCCAGCTGTCCGAAACGAGCCCTCGGACAGTATCATACTCAAAGATATAGTACCAACTTTGAAATTTTGATGACCCATTTCGGTTCCTATTAAAAGAAAATAAAACATAAAAAAATATTTTTTTCAATTGCGATGACGAGTAAGATCTAAAACTATTCCAAGTTTCAAATCGATAGTACCAGTAGTTCCTGCCTGAAATATATATAGGTGTGAGATAAACAGACAGACAGACGAAGTCTCACCTAATTATAAAAAGGAACGAGGTGAAATCTCGCGTTGTCTCTAGAAACTTCACGGAATCCCCAATATAGTGATTTTTATACGACGTAAGTAGGTATTTCACTTTGCAATACAAACATTTGAAGGTTGTTTGGTTGGCACCATTCGTCCAGCGCGTGTGACATATTCACCTTATCTTGATCCATCATAGATATTAACCGGATTCTTGTTTAATGGTCATGATCTGAAGATGAGTTTGTTCATAAAGGTTACCAAAATAATATAATTGCATATTTAATGTCCGCTTGACCGATACGACCAGCCAGCGGCCAATCTTTCGCAAGATCAGCCATCTACTACAGTCCACAAATGCGTGCGTAGACACAAGTGCACTCTCTCTTCTCTTCGTTTATCTCTCATAATCCGATGGGATGGAAGACGAACACGACCAGGACTGACTTTTTACATGCCCATCTGTCGCATGGATCATCTTACTTTATAGATAATCAGGTGATCAGCCTGCATTTCCCTAGCCAGTAAGGAATAGCTACACAAAGTTGTAAACTACAACCCACAGGACTTGAACCCGCCACTCCCGGTTTGCAAAGCAAGTGGTTTCCCATTGCGCTACGGGGGGTAGAACCATCATCGTCAATTATAAATACATATATGCAACACTTTATGAACAGTCTGAATGAAACAAGTATCAAAACCTACATTTATAATTCCGTGGTTAGTTCGATCTACGCTTAAAGAGCGCATGCGCATAGTGTACCCAACTTACCTGTGAGCAGTCAGTGTCGCCACAGTCTATGTAAATACGTCAAACTGATTGTAATTATCATGAGAATATTTTAGTTCCTATTTCCATCACCCCATCATCACCCATAGAGATAAGCTGAGAGTCACACAACAACGAGCTATGGAGAGAGCTATTATATGCTCGGAGTTTCTTTGCGCGACAGAATCCGTAATGGGGAGATTCGCCGAAGAACCAAGGTCACCAACATAGCTCTCAGAGTCTGCAAGGTTAGGTTAGCCGTTAACCGATGGGGAAGAAACGTTCTCGAGTGGCGACCACGAACCGAAAGGCGCAGCGTAAGTAGGCCTCCCACTAGGTGGACTGACGACATTGTGCGCGTCTCAGGTAACCGATGGATGCAAATAGCCAATTGTCATTCATTGTGACGTTCGAAGGGGGAGGCCTATGTTCAGCAGTAGACGTGGTGAAGCTACAGATAAGTTGGTCGAGCTGTACAGTATATTGAGGTCTTGCAGTCATTACTTTTCCCAATCACGGGGCTTCAATTGAATATTAAACGATCACACAGCATAGAGTCGGTCTAGCTAGTGTTGTGTGGATACCGGACGGTAGTCCTGTGGGAGCCGGAACTCTAACCTTGAAAAGCGAATGGCCTTCTCGGCTTTGTAACCTCTTGACGAAGTTATTTCTTATCTTAAACATAACTGAGTCATTCACATATTATCTCGCTTTTGTAAATAATGATGCCCCTTGTAGACAGTAGAAAATACGTTATATTGTATGTCTGATAACTTGTAATTTGCTTGTTAGTTCATATTAATAAAGTCGACTACCCGAATGCCCCTTTCGAGAGTATGTATGTATGCACAGATTAATAAATAAAGAACAGATACTTCACTCGGTAGAAAATTACCAATACCTACTCTACTGCTATAATAGCCTACTCTGTCGCGTCAGCAACCGCTGCATGCTAAAATGTGCCTATATGCTCAAGCGTACAATTGTGATTGCTTCGCACCGCGCGATCCCACAGCAATCGCAGGGCTGCCTCTTCGATAAAATTAAATTAACATAAATAACTATTTATGTATATTTTATTCAAACTCAAACATCTTTATTTCAAATAGGCTTAACGCTAGCACTTTTGAATCGTCATTTTTTAGAAGCTACCACCGGATCACAACGCGGCCTCAACTGAGAAGATCCGGCAAGAAACTCAGCAGGCTTGTCATTTTTTCACTTTTTTTTTTAAACATTGTTTTGTTACAAATGAATCGACATTAGCGATATTGTGTCCTGCCGTTCGAAACATAAAGCAAGGGAGAAAAGAAGAAAACAATAAATTACGACAAACTAAAAGGCCAAATGGATAGAAGTCGGACCAGTCCCCCCAAGCAGCACCCGCGCACGAGTTGACTCGAGCAGCAGCCATCACTCCCCTCAACCATATTAGAGGGAAGGGGGTGACCCACCACACGAAGCCGCCACAAGCAAAGACTTTTCGATGGCGAGCATGACCGAACCAAAATCACAGTGGCTCACATTTAACTTCTGCTGTTAAGTAGTACCTCGACAGGCATGACACAAAACACTTTCACATAATCTTTATATTATCAATCAATTGACTTGTGAAACAGCCATCAGTAATCCACCAGATTAAGAGGTGTTATAAACTGTAAGCCTACAATTCTAAGCTTGCATGAGTTGAGCAGTTCAAGCCCACGCAGCTTTATCCTCTAGGTAATCCGAGATTTTGTAATAAGCCTTTTTCGACAACCGGCTTCTTATCAAAGGTTTAAATTTATTCAGTGGAAGATCTCGGATATCCTGTGGCAGTTTGTTATAGAAGCGTATACTTTGGCCCATAAACGATTTGCTTGTTCTGTGGAGACGTGTGGAATGTAAAACAAGATTGTGTTTGTTCCGGGTATTAACACTATGAATCGCACTGTACTTTTTAAAAGATACACTATTTTTCTGAATATAAACTAAATTTTCAAATATGAATTGCGAAACAACCGTTTTTCCCTTAGTGAATCAGTAGGAGCCAGATTGTAAATGGCTCTCACAGCTCTTTTCTGCAGAATAAAAATGGTATTAAGTTCTGCAGAAGATCCCCACAGTAATAAACCATAAGACATAATACTGTGGAAATAGCTGAAATAAACAATTCTAGCGGTTTCAATATCAGTTAAACGTCTTATTTTTTTAACTGCATAAGCCGCGGAACTCAGTCTACCAGACAATTTCACACAGGCAATTTACCAGACAATTGTTATACCTAAGAACACAGTCGACTCCTCAAGGTCCAACTTCGCTCCATTAATTTCCACATTGGTTGCCACCTGTCTTACATTTGGTGTTACAAATTTCACACATTTGGTTTTGCTCTCATTAAGTTTCAAATTATTAACATTGAACCAATGGACAACTTTAGAAAGTACATTGTTTACTTCGTCGTATTCATAGAGTTTACGCCTGACTTTAAATAAAAGAGAGGTATCATCAGCGAACAATACAACATTTAGTTTGTCCCTTTTGAGAACTATGAATATATTCTGACTATAGGTGGTAGTTTAAAATTGTATCGTTTATAATATTTTTTTTTTTATAAATTGGTGCTGACTGTGCAATACATCTAAAACATAATTATAGAGGTCAGTGTGTACGTAAAATAAAAAATAATTTACACGTTACATGTGTTTTATTTTTATATTTTTTTTTATAAATTTCTTACTCTTTCTAAATTCTTGGTTATTAAATTTTAGTGTAGAAAAAATCCTGAATCTAATAAAAAGTTTTATTAGATATTGTTTTGGGAAACAAGGGCAGGGAGAATCAAAATTTATGTCATTTAATATTTCATAAAGAGTACTACCCGGCCTTTGTTTCATATTTTTTTCAAAATTGTTTATAAACATAGTCTCAAGTTCTCTTACATAATTATGGAACGCATCTGTTGGCACTTTTAACTTTCCGTAAAAAGACGATGTTTTGTTGAATGTTTTAAAATGGATAAACAATCTATTCGTAGATTCATTTAAATCAGGAATGTTCTGTAATTCAGCAACAAAGCCAGGACAGGTGTGCTTCTTGCTACATTTAAAAAGTAAATAACCCGATATATATGTTAAGGCGTTTTCAGTTGGCAAGTCGAAGCGGTAATCATTTTCACCACTTAAATTCAAAAGCGAAGGTATATTGCGGCGTGAGCTATCTGCGTGTGTCTGTGGTCTCAAATATCCATCGTTTTTCTGCAGCAACTCGCAGATATCTTCTTCACAGTTAGTAGACCGTGAGTTCTTCAGCATATTGCAAAGGAATAATTTTGAGAATGCCCTCATGAACTGTATCGGTGTAGGGTCTCCACAATTACCACCCTGTTGACGGATGGTGCCAAAAAAAATTTCTAGGCAATCTTGATTTAAGCGTCTCGTAAACACAAAATTAATGCCTTCTTTCTTTAAATCCTTGCATAGCATGATTATGGCTTGGATTGTAATTTGTATGTTTTTAAATGTCCTGATTTTATTTGTGTTATTGACGCCTTTCATTGAATGAATGGCCTTCAAATTCTTGAACATTATCATTGCGTCTTCTAACACATCGAGTTGGTATTTTTGCAATGAGAATGCCTTTTGAAATTTATTGGTAGATTGGGCAGTACTTGAATTTAAAACATCGAAAAAATTATTGATTTTTAGCACGAATTCGGCGGTCGCTTTTGCTTCTTCTGGTAAAGTTTTATTAAACATAAGAACATTTAATGCGGCATAGACGGAGTTACTAAAAATCTGAGCGGCGTATTTAACTCGCATTTTTTGAAAATAGTTCGGTTTTATGTGAGCTTCCGTGATTTTAGGAATCAATTTTAATTTTTTTTCCTGTTCTGTAGTATAAAGTGTATCTATATGTTCCCAAGAAATTTTTTTTTCATCGTGTACAAAATTATTTGTCAGTAAGCTATTCCTGATACATTTAATTAAATGTGGGACATCGAATATGTAGTAAATTTTTTTATCGTTAACTAAAAAGTAAGGCTTCTCAGCTGTGACCTTTTTTACTTGTTTAGCATAGTTATCGAAGTTTGATCCCTGATTAGATACAATAGCTTTAACTTCTATCCCTATGTTTGAAAGTTCCAAAATAACTTCATCCAACCATTGTTCCAGTTTCTCGTAATGTTTTGGAGATCCTAAGAAAGAATAAGCAATAGGTTGTTTCCAGTTCACAATAATGCCTCTGAGCATTATTACACAGGCATGAGAAGCTATTTCCGACGTCACTTCACCATTGATATTATGAAGACCAATAATTTCATCTCTTCTGGTGTCGTAATGTAAATGTCTCTTGAGAACCATTTCATCTAAGGACAGAGTGCAGCACTTAGCTTTTGATGGCATAGATTTTAATTTAGATGATAAGAACTCCAAAGTACGATCATCGAATTTAGGTGGAATAACCATTTTAAATCTTTCAAGGGTACTTTCACTAGGAAGCCCTAATAATGTCTTCATACTCCGATACGTCTGCGGACTAGAAAAATGAAAATTTAAGGCAAACAACTTAAATTCGGTATCATACCTGTTGCCTTTGCGCTTATTTTTTAAATTGCTCTGCCACTGAATGAGCTTACAAAATGTTTTTGTGATCTCATCTTCGGTTTGGAAAGTAAACCGTTCAAAAGATTGTGACTCTTTTGATTGAACTTTTTGCTTTATTTTGTCCCAATCATTCTGAGGTTTTCTTCTTTTTAGTTTCGACACTTTCAATTCTTTACTAAGTCTTCTTTTGATGGACGTCTGAGTTTGTTTGTGTCGATATTTGGTTTGTGTCGATATTTTCTTAGATTCTGGTTCAGTACTGGCACTTGAAGTATTTGGTAGAGATGGCAGCAGTTTTGTAGGCAAAGCGTCAGGTCGTAATTGTGGTTTATAAATCATCACCGACTTTTCAAAATGAAGACAACACACATAATGACTTCTTGGCTTGATGTCTGGCCTTGCTAAATCGGGCCTGCCAATCAATTCAGCCCAAGTTTTACGCCTGAAAAAAAATAATAAGAAAATAGGACAGGTCCAATGATATTTTAAACAATAGATATACCATTAGCGCTCGCCAGACGTTCAGCGAGTATCCCCCAACTGGGTTTTGTAGCAGTTAGTCGCACGCCGTCCCGCGTAGTTAATGCGACATCGTGACGTCTATCATTAAAAATTGAAAATGCCGTCCTGCGTATTTATAATGTGCACAAATTACCAGGCAAAAGGAAATAAACAGTCAGGAATAATATAGCACATGTAACTTTGAAAAAATAATTTGATTTTCAATTTGTATTTCAATTTTCATAATAATATTGTAAGAAATAATTGTAAAATTGAATGTGTCAGTTGACAAGATGACACTGACAAGCGTTTAACCAACGCTGACAACGGAACGCACAAAATTTAGCCATCTCGTTTTCTCTTACTTTTCTCGTTATGCATCTGTCCTTGTCAGACTATATGTAGGAAAATGTATAGCTAGGTATAGCTAACCACAAGTGAGACAACTTTTATCGTGCGTTACTAGGGATATAACATATCTTTAGTAAAATATCATTGGACAGGTCTAAGGAAGGAGATCGGTACCTAGATAAGGCAGACGGACAGACACACAGATATGACGTATTTATAATAGTTCCCAAACTAGACAATCCCAAACATGTATAATTATGAATAAACAATACCTACTAATAAATACAATGAATGATTATTAACATTTGTCAATTTACTATTAACTATAACACTGAGCGAGCTCAATAATTCTTTGAAGATATCATGGATTTACCCTTTGCAATGTATATTATTTTTTTATAACTTCAAATATCTTTTGATTAATATTAAATTTACATAAACCTTTACTTATATATTTTTTACATATCGCATAAAACCGAATTACCCGGGTTTGTTTGTTTACGCTAACAGCACGACAAGTTAAGACAGTCACTGCGTCGCGCGATTTGTGTTGGAATTTTGGTAGGTATTTGCGCCACTATCCGTCAAATATTATCACAATTTTATTGTGGTAAAAATAGCTTATTCAACGTTGTTAAAATAGTGTTTAAAGTAGTATGACGTTTCTATATAACAAAAATATGTAAATCTGTGTCTAAAAGGCACGATAATGCTTATTATACCTACCTATTAAAATAATATAGAAACGACAAAAAATAGTAATAGTTTATCACCAATGATATTTTACCAAAGATATGTTATACTAGGGTTGCCACCTGTACTATATTATATAGTATCGTACTATATTTTCATTGCTAAAATAGGAATTTAGTCAACTCTATAGCATATTAAATTCTATAAATTTCATTAATAAATTAAACCTTAATCTCAATATTTTGTATTCAGAACGGTTAATGAAATTATTTCGAAATTAAATAAAGAAGGCACTTCTTTTCCTTTGAAAAGGCACTTCTTTTCATTTGCCATTTTTAGCAGTATTTTGTATTTTACAGATGAATGTTTAATTAAAACATTTAAAAGTTTTGCTTTTTTTCTTTCCATTGCCGCAACATCTGTTTTATAGAAAGATTTTTTTTTCGGCCATGAGCCTAAAATGGCGAGAAGAAAGAAACAAAACATTAATTAATTTAAAAATTTATTCTTAATTTATTTCAATATGGATCTGACTTACTTATTTGGATTCATATGATTATTTCAAAAATAATAAAACTTTGTTGGCCAAAGCAAAGAGTAATAATAATACATATGTATGGAAAGTAAATAATGTATAAATAATGATAAATTAATGTGTACTATTTTTTTGCCCAAAGGAGTTGTTCCAGAAATGTATGGAGTCTGGGCCAGCACCATGTACACTATAATGTATATAACTATGGAATATAGTAACTGTTTTGTAATGTTGTCTTTTTTTAATATTGCTTCGTTTTATTGTACATTTAAGATATCTTGGTCAAGGAGAGCAACACCAAAGAGAATATAATACTACTTTAGCAACACCACACAATAATATGATGTATCGGAAATACGTAACTAAAATGTCATTTTGACGGATTTTGATTTTGACGGACGGATTTTAATCCAAATCACAGGCGATAATCAATACAGTAAAGCCCCGGGTCAAGAAAGAAACAGTCAATGAATGTCTATAAACATCAATAATCACTAAAAACTCCGAAATACAATATGTACTGCACGAGTAAACAATCTATTACGAAACGTCACCTATAGCATTAACTGTCAAGTAGTAAACCAACGTCAAACGCAACTGTCATGGCTGCCCTAAAAACAGAGTGGACATACTAAATAACTCCATAAGTAATCATTTATGTACAATTGTACTCTGCTTCAAATTAATGTATAAGTATTTTTATGAAACTCTTCTATGTTTTTCCTATTTTTCCATGTAGTGTACATAGTGTTGGCCCAAAATGGAACATCTCCTTTCCAAAATGTACTATTTTTTTATAACTTAAAACGAATAATACTATTTTTTCTTCCAAAAAAGGTAACCCTAATCCCTACTAACGCACGATAAAAGTTGTGTCACTTGTAGTTAGCTATAACCTAGCTATACATTTTCCCACCTATAGTCTGACAAGGACAGATGCATAACAACAAAAGTAAGAGAATACGAGATGGCTATATTACGTGTGTTCCGTTGTCAGCATTGGTTAAACGCTTGTCAGTTGACACTGACAACACATCTAGTTAAGATGACTCTTGTCAACTGACTGACACATTCAATTTTCGGATTATTTCTTACAATATTATTAAGAAAATTGAAATACTTTACAAAATCAAATTATTTTTTAAAGTTACATGTGCTATATTATATATATTATATATATTATAGACTGTTTATTTACTTTTGCCTGGTTATTTGTGCACATATTAAATACGCAGAACGGCATTCTCATTTTTTTATGATAGACGTTACGATGTCGCATTATCTACGTCCCGCGTAGACGTGCGACTAACTGCTACAAAACCCAGTTGGGGGATACTCGCTGAACGTCTGGCGTGCGCTAATGGCATATCTATTGTATATAATATCATTGTTTATCACTTACCTTTCTTCATTGACAGGTAAATGGAAAAATGTTAGGTGTTTATCCCTTCTTTTACTTGATTTGCACCCATCTACTGCACATAAGGCACCAGACGTCATCTTAGGTACGCGTGCAAATGAATGGAACTAATAAAATTGAACAACGTGCTTGCGCTTCGCTTGCGAAAACCGCACTGAACTGAATTTGGTCCGCAAACTGCCCGCTGCCGCTTGGCCGGGCGCTAGGTAATTATAGCGCGTAAGTACATGGAGTGACGTAGAATACATGACGTAGGCCTGATGTAAGTATATTTATTTATTTGGCACGGCCTACAGCCTAAACGGCTTGATGGATTATGCCAATGATATTTTGATTATGCCTTATATAATATGTCTTTAGATTCGTCTTACGAGTAGTTGTGGGAGTGACATAGACTACCTACCTATATTTTTTATTTTCAAAAAAGTTGATATTGCGGCCATTAGTCGATATTTAGATTTTTTCACTTCCGAAAACATCAGTATGGGTTCCTATGGTTCCTAGTGAAAGCTCTAAAGAGACGAGTTGAAACATTACTTATACTTACATGTGGATATGTAAGGTTTTTTTTTATTTAACCAAGGTTGCAAGCAAGCGTGCCCGCCTGATGGTAAGCAGTTACCGCAGCCTATAGACGCTAGCAACACCAGGATAATCACTAGCGTGTTGCCGACCCTTAAGACATAAGTCTTTGCGTCTAGTAATTTCACCAGCTACAGTGCCCCTCACATTGGAACATGTTTCCACACTGCTGCTTTTCCATTTAATTTGTTCGCTGTCCGGCTTTTTATGCTTTTATTTCTAATTTAAACTTGTTCTTTACAAATACAGATTTGGATCTTGTAAAGATAAACTGGGTATAGATACTAACCTATGTGCAACCACAGAAGAATCTGATGCAACCGGTGTCGCCCCCACCCGCCGCCATTGACAGAGGAGAGCAAGAGGAGAGGACGCACCCGCGCTTACCAAAAATGATTAGGTTGATTCGAAAAATTCCATATTTCAATAATGCAATAAAATACAGATCTATTAAAGCGAAACCGGTTACAGAGTCTAGCTAAATTACTTATTATAAAGAAACATACGAGTATATGAGCATACTTGTTTACGATTCATTTCGTATTCACGTCACCTCGTGGACAGATGTGTTTATTATTTTTAATTACGGTCATTTATTAATAAATAAACTAATAGTGATGTGCCTGCTAGTAATCGGTGATTAACGATTTATTACAGCATAATCGATTGGTCGTGCAATGTGTGTCCAAATTGTCGAGTGAATTAATTTTGAATAGTTCTAGAAGTGAGTAATTTTTACGTTTTTTTTTAGACATACAGACAGACAAGCTAATGCATGCAGATCTTTCACTGCTCTTATTAGGGTTACCTGATGAAAATTGCACGCCCGATAAAGTTTAAATCGGATTTCTAAAAACATATGGCATCCTGGACAAAGAAATTTACGGGTCCGTTGTTCTAGTGGTCACCAAAGAGAATATAACGCTACGCGTGGTCACGTCCTGGCCGCTACCCAACAGGTCGTGGGTTCGATTCCCACTTGGCGTCTGGGTGTTATTTATCTATTCAAATATGTACAATTTACAAAAATTTTGGGATGACTGTGTGTGCCTTGTCTCAGGATATTATTATTAATTTATAAAAGGAGAAGGCTAAGTACAGACGTTTAGGCATGCCTAGATTTTCTATTTTTTTTAATTGCCCCTGTTTTTGTCCTACTGTTGGGCACGGGCCTCCCCTCAAGATGAAGGGGTTTAGGTTATAGTTTCAGCGTGGTGAACTAGTGCGGGTTGGCGGACTTCACACGTCATTCGAAAGTTAGCTAAGCTTTCTCAGACATGCAGGTTTCCTCACGTGTTTTCCTTCACCAAAAGCTAGTGACAGTCGCACAAAGACGAATTTTTACATGATTAATTAATAGATTAAGAGGTGCGCCCCGGGGTTCGTACCTGCGCACCTTGTTTCCAAGGCAAGCACTCTCCCACTGAGCGGTCACTAATTTTTTGCTACGATATTTATAAACTTCTTATAAATACGTTCTGTAAGTATAAGTTCTGTAAGTTTTTAACATTTTGATAGTGTAATGTAACGTCGCATAAGGTAACGGTAATTTTGCCGTTGAAGCTTATCAGATAGATAACCCAAGAGATTTGTAAGTATGCAAATCGCCGAGGTAACCTTGTTTACTTCGACAATCGGAATATTGAGAGACAATGCCACGTGTAACCAAAACCAGAGGGCCTAGACAAGACACAATCGCTTCATAGCGATTATATTTCTTCATTCGCTAACGGTGTCGATTCCCTATAATTTGTCACGTGATTTTTCTATGCCTTATGTCATTCTCATACATTTCTATTTGCGTTAACGCTTGTAGAATGCTACAGTGTTTAGAGGACCTGGGGCCCTACCACCACCGCTTTTAGCAGTATTATTATCATTTTACTTGACATGAGGTAGAGACAATTGTCACTTTCTATCGAGATGGTAAGGTGAAAATAATGTCGCTGTTAGAGGTGATAGTATAGGCCCTGGCTGGTGGTTTTATTTCAAGAATCACGTTTTATTTAAGTACTTACTTACTTTAATACAGATTGTATTAAAAACACGTGTTGATCCGTGAGGGTATTATTCAGTGTATCAATCAAATATAATATCATTGGTATCAATACAAATACGTACATACTTACGTAACTCATTTGTTGAATATCTCATATTTTTCCTACATTGTTCCAGATAAACGAATCTGATCTTGTATTTCTGGTATAAATTAGATATACATGTATTGTATTGATACACTGGATAATACCCTCACGGATGGGACCAATCGGACACATGTTTTTTTACAATCTGTATATCTAACTTATACACTTGAATACGTAACCTCCCTTAATCGACCAGGATCAGTCTGTATAAGCAGGTAATATAATATCTTTACTTAGGGGCAATCGTACAGGCGGCCTCGTCGTTCAAACTGTTTCCCTTAACCATGTTTCGATTATTAATTACGAATTTCACAAAGTAAAAGTGATATGTGTTTCCTTCCAAGCATGAACACTTACTGCCTGTCCCAATATCCTATCGCACCCTTAATATAAGTAAAAATAGTTACTTTCGATAGATATATAATGACATTTATTATTTTCAATAAAAAAAGATAGATAAGACATTTATTTCCTTTCAATAAAAACAAAACAGATAAGAAATCTACCTTTACTAAAATTCCACGTTGAGCTCTTTCTAGAACAATTAGATGCGTTTTTGCTGCAGACCCCCAAATCCCAATACAATACGTGATAATTGATTGACACACTGCATAGTAAACAGTTTTTAAGGTAGCAAGGTTTGCCGAGCGTCTTAGGATTCGCATGATCCTCATTAATTTTCTCACTTTCCCTGCCAGTCCATTTATGTGGACCTGAAAGGTTAGATGCTCATCCAGCACTATGCCCAGATACTTAATATTCGTTGTACGCTGAAGTACGATACAGTTACATGAGACAGCTGAGTCTATAGAATGTGAACAGGAATGGATGTGTAGATTGAGGCGCTAAAAAAATTGGAAAAAATCGGTATACGTGGGGTTGCATTGGACTGGTTCACGAGTTATCTATCAAACAGACAACAACTAGTGCAGATTAATGGTCTTAAAAGCGATCCGCTGCCAGTTAACTTTGGCGTCCCACAAGGTAGTATTCTCGGACCCACGCTATTTCTTATATATATGAATGACTTACATGACCTGGAAATCCCTTGTGCGGAGCTTATCTGTTACGCTGACGACACCGTGGTTCTGTTCCGGGGATCTACTTGGGAAAACGTTTTTTCTGTCGCGGATAAGGGTATGACTCGTATTGCCAAGTGGTTAGAACGAAACCTTCTTACACTTAATTCTAGTAAGACTAAATTTGTTTGTTTTCACAAGACCGCTGCGTCAAGTCCCGACAAGCGCCTCAATCTACACATCCATTCCTGTTCACATTCTATAGACTCAGCTGTCTCATGTAACTGTATCGTACTTCAGCGTACAACGAATATTAAGTATCTGGGCATAGTGCTGGATGAGCATCTAACCTTTCAGGTCCACATAAATGGACTGGCAGGGAAAGTGAGAAAATTAATGAGGATCATGCGAATCCTAAGACGCTCGGCAAACCTTGCTACCTTAAAAACTGTTTACTATGCAGTGTGTCAATCAATTATCACGTATTGTATTGGGATTTGGGGGTCTGCAGCAAAAACGCATCTAATTGTTCTAGAAAGAGCTCAACGTGGAATTTTAAAGGTAATGCTACGGAAAACTTTTAGATTTCCGACGGATTCACTTTATTGTACCATGAAAGTTTTGCGTGTTAGGCAATTGTATATTTTAAAGGCCTGTCTATCTGTTCATAAGTCGCTTCTTAAATCGCCAGATTATAAAAAACTCTTGGAAAAACGCGTTTTCAGGGTACCTACCCCCACAGTTAAAACCACCTTTGCAAAAAGGTTTGCTCGCGTCTGTTTCTTGGCAACGTACAATGCTGTTACATCTCGTAATAATTTGAGTGTTCTTTCTGTGAAGGAAGTTAAGGAAAAATTGACAAAGTTGCTTTTAAGTCTGGATTATAATCAAACAGAATCTCTATGTATCAATAGATAAACCTCTCAAATTCGGATTTAGTAGGTACTCCTTTGCCTATCATACACAAACGTACACACACTGACATACGCACATATACACTGTCGCACATTCTCAAGCTTATCTAAACACTTCTTCTAAACAAGTCTTGTTTAAATTCTGATGTCCACTTCTTAGCTGGTTTCCCAAGATACAGGCTGTGCCTAGTTTGGGAACCCCTGGTAATTCTTTTAAGAATGTTTATTGTTGTGTCTAGTTTGTAATTGTGTATTGTAAAACTGTGTGTTTTTTGAAAATAAATTAAATTTACTAGAAATGACAGTCTGTCAGGGTTTTAGTTATCGCTTCATTTCGGAGGTTTATCACGGGATATCGATGACTTGATAGATGATTTTAACTTATAGTTAGGGATCGATAGGATACTGGGACCGGCAGTTAGAGATTCTTAACGACTGTTATGACGCATCTTTTGGTGACGACATCAAACCCTTAATGATGTTATTTGTGAAATAATTTTATATTTCAAACCTTCCAACGGAAATATTCCGTTACAAGTAATGTTTACTTACTAAAACCTTTTTTACGTTTCGTGGAAATACCTTCCTATTTCCACGAAATTTAATTCAAGATTTTTGAAATGGTGAATGAACAACGGTTTCCATCGCTGGAAAAAGCGCGTAGCGAAAACAATCCCTCCCGTCGCATCGTTCATTCTACTTAATTATAGTATAGTTCATTGAAATAAATGTACTTGTAGAATATTATTGCTTATAGGTATTTTATATAAGCAATTGTTGGGTTATTTGCAAGTCAATTTACTATAAGTCTTGTGGAGCTTATTAATTAAGATCCAATAATCCTTTTTTAAGACTGCAAACTTTCGTGGTTTTACCGACGAGTTGCTTAGTCCAGAGGGATCTTTTTTTTTTTTGGGAATGATAGACGCTGTTGGCCGCAGATGACCATTACAGCTTCACCGGACAATAGGAGGCGAGCGCTTGAAGCGCTCTAACCTTTACGGCAGAAGGAGCGACGAGCTCAAGGGCACCTCAGGGAGGCACGGCCTCGGCTTGGGCTGTCGCTTAAGAGAGGGCTGAGTTTACCACCGGTTCACAACGCGCCCCCACTGAGAAGAACCGGCAAGAAACTCAGTGGGGTGATGCACGTCGTTGAGGTCGCATACGTACGACCCTTCGGCCTCGCCGGCGAGACCGGTGTCTGATAGCTAGTGTAGCATACGGTTGTCGGGGAGGGTTCGGCGCATCCCGGTCCAATAGGACCGTCATGGGGTCAGGAGGGTCGAGCAGTACGTGCCGTGGTCTGCGGCGCGAGTCAGAAGGACTAGGGGCGTAATCGGCGGCGGCGCGGATTAAACTGTTCGCGTGACGGGACGCCAGAGGGATCATCTGCATACCTACTATATAAGTACATATAGCGTGGCCACATTATAGCCAATTATCACATGAAGTTGCAATCGAGTACTAAATTAAATATTGTTAAATACTTAATAAGTAAAATATTCATATTCATATTCATTTATTCACTTTTCCATAATGTGTAATTAGATATTCAGTTATATCTCAGATATTCAGTCTTATCATGGATGAATTTTATCCATGGTCTTATTAAAACAGTCACGATAGTTGTTGCCTATTTCCTATATAAAAACATCGAGGTCACAGATCCAGACAAAAAGTTAGATACATAATTGTCTCTAGATAATATATCTCGCTCGCGTGTATTTTTAGAGATGGTCGCTAGTGGTACCTACGAATGAAAACAAGTATTATACGAAGCCCGACTGGAAACAAACAAAATGGAATTGAATTGTGCAGTAATTCTGTAAGACTGTATGGCTAAAGATAAGCATTGAGCGAGAGCCCTGGTAATCATAACACAAGTTAATTCTTACATTGGGTACCAGTGGTCAACAAATAAATAATGTTTAAGTTTAGTATATGCCTTATACTTAAATTTAGTTCTAAATGATGTATCATTTGTTGCTAATAAAATATTCTATTCTATTTTACTTAAATTACATTATACATATACACATATGTATACGTATGTTTCAACTCATCTCGGTACGACATTGCATTTGATAATCAAATTGAGGTTATCGGAAGGAAAAAAATTACAAAATGGTTAGCAGAATATCCGACACTGCGGTGGTCCCTTGCACGAAAGACCTAGCAGGTAGGAAATGAAATCTTGATGTTTACTCGAAGATTAAAACATATAGGTACGCTATTTCTACAAAGGGCAGTCTTATCGCTATCCGCGATATCGTCCTATCGTCCAGACACCCTTGTACTTGGGATGGCAAAAGATTGCATGGAATATAAAAAGATTTGCGGCACAAAGATATCACGAGAAAGTTCGACGGGCCTGTCGATCTAGTGTATAGACACCCTGGCCGCTACCCAATGGGACGTGGGTTCGATTCCCGCCAAGTGTCTGGGTGTTTTATCTATATACAGTAGAATCCCGATTATCTGGATCAATTAAAACCAGGGGTATTCCGGATAATTGAAAATCCGGATAATCGATTTCAAAGACAAATCAAACCATGTTTATATTTTAATATATTTTTTATTATATAATAGGTTTTACTTAAGTTGTTTCCTACAAATTGGGAGTGAAGGGTAGGTACTTAAAAGGCTGCCGGCATTACCTATTTGTATGGCCAAGTTTATAAGTTGGCAGAAAAAGCTACCAGCCCGACGGTCTCCTGAGACTTCGATAAGTTTGGATGAAATTTCTTGCACCAAACCGCGTCTCATGAGACAAAGGCCCCATGGTCTCTACCGCAAAGAGCGCAAATATATAGCTGGAACCTAGGGCTGTATACTTGCGCCGTTCGACAGACACCGGTCTCGCCGGCGTGGCCGAAGGGTCGTACGTATGCGACCACAACGACGAGCATCACCCCACTGAGTTTCTTGCCGGTGCTTCTCAGTGGGGGCGCGTTGTGAACCGGTGGTAAAATCAGCCCTCTCTAAGCGACAGCCCAAGCCGAGGCCGTGCCTCCCTGAGGTGCCCTTGAGCTCGTCGCTACTTCTGCCGCTAGGCTAGAGCGCTTTAAGCGCTCGCCTCCTATTGTCCGGTGAAGCTGTAATGGCCATCTGCGGCCAACAGCGTCTGTCCTCCCAAAAAAAAAAAAACTTGCGTCGTTTTGCATCACTAGCGGTCGCCGCGGCCCTCCAGCCGCCCTACAAGTAGCCAGGGTGTGGGACGCAGCAAGTGTATCGATAGATATCGCGTCCCACACTCACGGCTTACCATTTTACCATGGTATTAAAGTGATACCATCAGGCCTTTTGCCATTATCTCGTGTAATAAAGACTGGTTCCAGTACTACTACAAAGATCAATAACAAGTTATTGGGAAAAACTTGTTATTGATCTTTGCAGCCAAGTCCCTAATGCGCTTCAGTTATAACAGCTGTATGGGATCTGATTCATCCTGTCTTTCCAACCCCTTAAAAGCAACATCTAGGGCTTCAAAAGCTTCTATGTGATATGGTACTTGACATACATCCCCAGTTTCAGTATCTTCTTCATCTTCTCTCTCGTTGCTATTCAAATTGTCAATGATTTCTTCATCAGTTAATAATTGGAATTCTCGGTCTTCACTATCGCAGTTCAGCCACTCCTTGATATTCATCGCACCCTTCACCAATGCTAAGAATTTTCATTGTAACAATAACCAACCTTATCGCCTAAATAAACGAGAGCCGGAGTACATGGTCTGAGGCGGGAATAATTCGTCGCAACATGTTTCGTTGCGCTGTCAAAACATTTTTAAATCGAAAATTAGAGCCGTGACGAATGAGTCCGGATAATCGGATGTCCGGATAATCGATGTTCGGATAATCGGGATTCTACTGTATTTAGGTATGTATTTACAAAAAAAGTATATAAGTATTAGTATCAGTTGTCTGGTTTCCATAGTACAGGCTCTTTTTTTTTAGACGCTGTTGGCCGCAGATGGCCATTACAGCTTCACCGGACAATAGGAGGCGAGCGCTTAAAGCACTCTAGCCTTTACGGCAGAAGTAGCGATGAGCTCAAGGGCACCTCAGGAAGGCCCTCGGCTTGGGCTGTCGTACTGCCTAGTTTGGGATCAGATGACCGTGTGGATTGTCGCAGAATAAAAAAAAAAGTGCATTTGGGTGACTTACAATTTATTACAGAACTGACAGCTCACTGAGAACTGATAAAAAAATCTCCTACGTAGTATCGCTACAGAGCTTTCCACCAGTTCTCCCTTCGATATCATCATCAGCAGCAGCCCAAAACCCCTCTAAAAAACGAGGGGTTGCTATAATCCCCACTCTTAGCCTTGGGGATCGCTCTTAGCTGAGTCTTGGGGATCGCAGTATAGGTGGTAGTGGTAGGTAATCAATAGAAAGACGCCACTGCCCGTTTTCTTGTTTTCTCTTAGTCTCCTCTTACGGACTCCCAACAGGAGGAGATGGGAGGGTGAACACCCCACGGGTAAGCCCTTCACGGGCGCCCTTCGATATGGTAAGCATTAAATGTCTTCTTGGTTCCAGAATGTTGTCACTGGAGGAACTCGCAGTTCAGCTGTTCGACGCTGGTGCGGTGCGGCTTGGCGACATCGAGGCGAAGGTCGGACGACGCACACCCATCTATTTTGACCTCCGAGTTGTGGTGTCACATCCTAAGATCATGGTGAGACAGAATTCTGCGTATATTGTCTAGTAAAATAATACTTACCAGCCCTTGTTTATGTCCCACTGTTGGGCACGGGCCTCCCCTCAAGATAAAGGGGCTTAGGTGATAGTCCACCACGCTGGCCAAGTGCGGGTTGGTGGACTTCACTCGTCACTCGAAAGCTAGTAAGGCTTTCTCAGACATGCAGGTTTCCTCACGATGTTTTCCTTCACCGAAAGCTATTAACAATCGCGCAAAGACTATTTGCACATGATTAAATAAAGAAATCATAGATGCGAGCCGGGGTTACCGCGTTAACGTCAGCATATGTATTGTCAATCTGTCTATCCCAGTTTATGAGAGGAAAATGTCCCTTTAATGAAACTGATAAAAAACAAACTTTCAAAAATTAGTTTCACTGTCAAAGTCGAGGCGATGCCTTAGACATAGGCAACCAACTAACTCCGGTTTTATGACGCCCGTAATTTTAATACCTCAGTAACTTGACATTGATTGATATATTAATTAAACTGAACAAGCATTAATTACAGGTAGTTATTATTAAACAATTAAATATTGAGAATAGCGACCGGTTTTTGACCAGTCTCATAATGGTGGACTTCGACATGGTCTTACTTAATGGGCTAAATGAGCAGAATGTAGATAAATTTCGTCCAAGGGGTGGATATAAGCGCAATATCTAAAATAAATGCTACGTGGTAGGTTCCTTGTGCAAGGAACCGTCCAGGTAGGTACCACCGCAGTGTCAGATATTCTGCCGCCAAGCAGCAGTGTGTAAGCATTGCTGTGTTCCGGCGTGAAGGGCACTGTAGCTGGTGAAATTACCGGACACAAAAGACTTGATATCTAATGTCTTAAGGGTCGGCAACGCGCTAGTGATTTTTCTGGTGTTGCTAGCGTCTATTAGGCTGCGGTGACTGCTTACCATCAGGCGGGCCGCACGCTTGCTTGCCACCTTGTAGTAAGTATAAAAAATCAGATCAACTGCGGATCAGTCGCGCATTGAGAGTTCGACTTCGAACCTTTTTTAGATGTACCTATGAAGGTTAGTTTGCTGTTTATATAAACCCAACACCTCAGGGACCAAAAAGACCAAACCGTATAACTAAGTTTGTTTGTCAACGTTTTTAGAAGATTTCTAAAAAAAACTATTAAATAAGTAAGTATATACAACCGACAACGCGCAACGCCTAGAAATTCGTTAATATCAGCACCGTATTTTAAGCAGAGCATTCTATTTTTTGGAGATTTGATTTGAATAAATATTATCTTATTATGTATTATTTTAATAAAGTTTTATGGGTACATCTATTGGAAGCTGGCTCTATAATCGTTAAATTATTAATTAAAATCTGACTTATGATGACAAACGCTGCAAATCAATTTAATGTTGCAAATTGGGAACCCAAGATTATTAACGTCATTAAGAGAACCAAATATGTAGTGTTATTTATGATTATGATACTTGTTTTGTTAAAATCTTTATTCTAATTTATATTATGCAAAAACGTTGTATTGGTTCACGTCGCTAACAATAAAAATATCAGTAGGTACCTAAAAGATAAGATAGGTATTCAAAACGAGACACAGCAACACCAATAAGGTCAAAAATTAAAGTTGACCGTTGATTTAAGTTGACCGTTGATTTAAGTTGACCGTTGATTTAAGTTGACCGTTGATTTAAGTTGACCGTTGATTTAAGTTGACCGTTGTTTGCTATCTGGGAAATACATTTAAGCATTACCCGTGGGGTGTCCGGGTATAATTAGCACCCTCCCATATCCTCCCCGTGGATGTCTATAAGAGGCAAGTAAGGGAAAAGTAAGAAGACGAGCAGCAGCGTCTTTTTATTGGATTATCTACCACCTATACCCACCTATACTGCGATGCCCAAGACTCTTGCCATGCGTGGGGATTATGGAAACTCCTCTCTTATAAGGGGGTAGGCACTTGTTGAACAGTGGACATCTTTCAGCTGATAATGATATACAATATTAAGATCCTATCTCCCAATATTATTTTGGAAAGGATTTATCTCCGTAATAATGCGATGAACAGCACAAGTAGTTGCAAGACCAAGACTCAATCTAAAAAAATTAAAGCTAGATGTATTTTTTTTAGTTCCAACAACAGCCATCTCTCGCTTTTTTTTTTTTTTGGTAATGATAGACGCTGCTGGCCGCAGATGGCCATTACAGCTTCACCGGACAATAGGAGGCGAGCGCCTTTACGGCAGAAGTAGCGACGAGCTCAAGGGCACCTCAGGGAGGCACGGCCTCGGCTTGGGCTGTCGCTTAAGAGAGGGCTGAGTTTACCACCGGTTCACAACGCGCCCCCACTGAGAAGAACCGGCAAGAAACTCAGTGGGGTGATGCACGTCGTTGAGGTCGCATACGTACGACCCTTCGGCCTCGCCGGCGAGACCGGTGTCTGATAGCTAGTGTAGCATACGGTTGTCGGGGAGGGTTCGGCGCATCCCTGTCCAATAGGACCGTCATGGGGTCAGGAGGGACATTCTCGCTGTAAATCAGTGTTCTTATGCTAACTAATACCGTTTTCTTGATATAAAGTTGTCACCTGTCTTTGTCAGCGTAAACAACACATACTATTCTTATCTATGGTCAACACACTGAACCTAATTTACCTTTTACGCAGTTTAAATTGATTGTTTTTGTTTTACATTTGGGAATTGTTTTATTTTCCTAGATGGCGGTGGCGCAGCAATTACAAGAGCTGGCGACGGAAATACCACATGATGTATTGTGCGGCGTCCCCTACGCCGCCCTGCCCCTGGCTGCCGTCATGTCAGTCAACACCAACACTCCCATGATCATGAAACGTAAAGAAACGAAACTGTACGCGACGAAAAAAATTCTGGAAGGCATTTACGAGAAGAATCAGAGATGTTTGGTTGTCGAAGACGTAGTGACATCTGGTGGTAGCTTAATGGAAACTGTTCAAACTTTACGCAACGAAGGTTTGATTGCGGACTACGCCGTGATAGTTCTCGAGCGCGAACAAGGTGGCGCTAGTGTGTTGAAAGAAAATGGAGTCATAGTAAAATCTCTTTTCACTCTAACGGGTTTAGTAAATACTTTGAAAAACGCTGGCAGGATTAATGACGACACTGTGGAAGTAATAAAGGAACATATTAAAGTATGCCAATTTAGTATGAAAGATAATTTGGAAATGTAACTAATTTAATTTTAGTTTAATTTGCATTATTTACTTTAATACTAAAATGTCATAATTTGCCTGCAAAGTTCATAATAATAGACAATTAAGTATTATATTAACTTCCTAGTAATGAACAGTCATTTCATAATAATTACGCAATTACTAATCATTAGGTATTATAAATTGTACCTAGGTATGTACTTCTTGTTATTAAATGCTTTAGGAAATAAATCGTTTATCTACTGCAAAGTACTTACATCATTGTTTTTATATTTTTTCTTCTATCTTAATTTTTATGGTTTATACCTATTTAACTTTATAATATCATTGGTTTGGTACCTATCTACTTTTAAACTTTCGCGGTTTAATACGAACATATTTTTTTTATTGGGAATTAACGATTTACCATAAACCGACTAAGTACCTACATAACTAGGTACTGTCAAGCCAAAATATAAGCAAAATCGCGATAACTCCCGATGAAAATATTTCTATACTTACTTAGCTGTGTCACTGCTATAAAGCAGTATATTATCCAAACTCATTGAGATATAATGATAAAATCGAAGACTTCCTTAAGGGGAGTAGGTACCTCTTACCATCAAGAGAATATAGATGGGATCACGATCGCAGTCAAGATAAGGTTCTAGCTTGTATTGAGTAAAGTTCACATAAAGTAAAGTAGAACCTAACTTCGTAGGTACTTGGACGTAGAGGGTAGGTAGGTAATTACTTCGGGGTTGCTGGACGTTCGAGGTGTGGGCCCTAGAACGGCGGCGACTCCGAGGAGGAGGGAGGACACTGAGGGGTTCCCAGTGCAGATCTCACCAGGGACCACGGTCTGCCTCATGTGCCGATGCGACATCCATTAGTGGTAAAAATAATACATACATTGTATAGTACAGGCGTGTACCCCTGTTGATCCCCACATGTCCCAAAGACATATTGAAGGTTACTCAACGAAAAAAAAAATGTACTTACCTAAGTTAAATTTCCTAAAAAGTATAACTAAATATTTAAGTATTGCTATTAATAATATTGTCAGATATATCAGGGGGGTCTTGTATGGGTTTCGATAGTTTACGAGCTAATTACGAGGTCAATCAAACTGATAGTTTTCTCCGGTACATTTTACTAGGTTTTTGATAGTTACTATTTGGGGCGCTGGTGTGGAATTTATAGAGAAAAAATTGACAGTTTAATCGAGTTTGCTACCAAAACCTACGGGTCCAGTACGACTAGACCCCCAGAATTCATAATTAAAACTGCGACAATGCTGCTGTTCCGTTATTCTGATGAGGAAGCGCGCCGACCCGACCGCGTCCGGGAGCATTTAAATGCATTTTGATAAGCGTCGCTAGGTTTATAGGCCTCAATTCATTAGCAGTACATACAGCATAATTATTCGCCTTTCTCTAACTAGTTATCCACATTATGCTGACAGTAGTGTACCGTTGCCCTTTTTGGATGTGGATTGCGGAATAAATACTATCAGGGAAACAATAATTAGGTAATAACCAGCGACCTAATTATGTCAATTCTAAAAAAATCTTTTGTAAGTACCATTTGTAACCGTTATTGTCAATTATAAACTGGGTTAATATTCTTTAGAAAAAATAAACGAAGCAGGCGTGAATGTTTGATCTATGAAATAAAACATTATTATTGAAAAAAATTGAACCGACTTCAATAACACTAAAAAGTTTAGGTAATTACTTAAATATTATTATTGAAGTTAGTGTTGACGTTCCTGTTTATATTTAGCACCAACTTCAATATTGAAGTTGGTTCAATTTTATTTATTTTTAGTGATATTTTCATACAATCTATCGAAGACGGTAAAATGATCTAAAATAGGTACCTACTTAGGTTATGATCACATTATCGATAGTTTTACATAATTGTTTCTTCAGGAACATTTATCCGGTCGTAATTAAATTTGCATGGAATCTAATGATTATTACTTTAGTATCATCGAAATCGGTTCATGATTAATTGTCAGAGTAATGTAATCGAGAACATCAGTTTTATGGTTTTTATCAGATAAATTCGTCCACATCGTTTCATGGTCCTCCAGGCAAGTTCTCCGGTTGTGATAAAATTCATAATCATTAAATTGGTAATGTTTGCCAGAGTTTTGTCCATGCCTGTATACACTGCACGCCACTGCAGTCGACCGACAGTAATACTGCTGACACAGTCGTTAGAGCTAGATATAGTTTTATGCAGTTGGTGTTTACGCGTGTCGTAATAAGATAGACATGTATAGCACATTTCTCTCTTATTACGACACGCGTTGTATGCAAGAGAAATAAAACAATAAATATAAAATCATTGTGGTTTTATTATTACTCACTGGAATATAATAATAAAATTAAAAACCTTTGATCGTTTTCGAAATGTTGTACTAGCTTCTCGGTTAAAAAGCCAATTATTATACTCATTATTCTGGATAGTATGTTGTATCAAAAGGAATTAAAATTAAAACTTAGGCGTTAAAAAATAGTTCAGCCTTATCAAAACAAAAGATTCATGTCAGTGGCGGACAACACTGCGCGATAGTCAAACGAAGGGCCCACGTCGTTGGAGGTACCTGTTTACTAAATAAACATCCGAGAGCCGCCCTTCGGTGAAGGAAACACGGGAATGTAGACTTCATGCGTGTAGGCAATACCTACGAAATATAAATTAAATTCACGACAGTAAAGTTATACTGAAATACTATGCAAAAGAAGTGTGACGCGCGGTATGCCCAGGTGTTGGGGCGGTGCGAGCCGGGGCTTAGTTGTCTTCGATTTCCTGCTCCTGTTCCTCGTCGAACTCTGCGTCCTCGTCGGCGGTGGCCTCCTGGTATTGTTGGTACTCGGACACCAGGTCGTTCATGTTGCTCTCGGCCTCGGTGAACTCCATCTCGTCCATGCCTTCGCCGGTGTACCAATGCAAGAAAGCCTTGCGCCTGAACATGGCGGTGAACTGCTCCGAGATGCGCTTGAACAGCTCCTGGATCGCGGTTGAGTTGCCGATGAACGTGGCAGCCATCTTGAGGCCTCGTGGCGGGATGTCGCACACGGCCGTCTTCACGTTGTTCGGGATCCACTCGACGAAGTACGACGAGTTCTTGTTCTGGATGTTGAGCATCTGCTCGTCCACCTCCTTCATGGACATGCGGCCGCGGAAGATGGCGGCCACGGTCAGGTAGCGGCCGTGGCGCGGGTCGCAGGCCGCCATCATGTTCTTAGCGTCGAACATCTGCTGCGTGAGCTCGGGCACGGTGAGCGCGCGGTACTGCTGGCTGCCGCGTGACGTCAGCGGCGCGAAGCCCGGCATGAAGAAGTGGAGACGGGGGAAGGGGACCATGTTGACGGCCAGCTTGCGCAGGTCCGCGTTCAGCTGCCCGGGGAACCGCAGGCACGTCGTCACGCCGGACATGGTCAGCGACACCAGGTGGTTCAGGTCGCCGTACGTGGGAGTGGACAGTTTGAGCGTGCGGAAGCAGATGTCGTACAGTGCCTCGTTGTCGATACAGTAGGTCTCGTCTGTGTTTTCTACTAACTGATGTACTGATAGTGTGGCGTTGTAAGGTTCTACGACTGTATCTGACACTTTAGGCGAGGGTACGACCGAGTATGTGTTCATGATTCTGTCCGGGTATTCTTCCCTGATTTTTGAGATGAGGAGTGTGCCCATGCCGGAGCCGGTGCCGCCGCCGAGCGAGTGTGTGAGTTGGAATCCTTGGAGGCAGTCGCACGACTCAGCTTCTTTACGTACAACGTCTAATACTGAATCGACGAGCTCAGCGCCCTCGGTGTAGTGACCCTTGGCCCAGTTGTTGCCTGCGCCGGACTGTCCGAACACGAAGTTGTCCGGCCGGAAGATCTGTCCGAAGGGTCCCGAGCGCACGGAGTCCATGGTGCCGGGCTCGAGGTCGACGAGGATGGCGCGCGGCACGTACTTGCCGCCGGAGGCCTCATTGTAGTACACGTTGATGCGCTCCAGCTGCAGATCCGAGTCGCCATGGTAAGCGCCGGTGGGGTCGATGCCGTGCTCGTCAGAGATGATCTCCCAGAACTGGAACAATGAAATTGTATCTTAGTTTACTGATTACATTTTATGCTACAAGGGTATGTTTCGGGATCGAAATTTCTAGAATACCACTGCCAAATAACCTAATAGTTGTATTTCTGCATTAAATAAAGATGCCTGTGCACTTATAATCTCTATGGTGGCAGCTGAGGAACAACAGTTTTGTTACATTAGATGCCAGAGCAATCACTCTTTTACCATCGACAAATACATCTACGCTTACTAAGTACCTAGTACGCATCTAGTCCATAAATTAATAAGATGGGAGGATTCCCATCTTATTAATAGGATTTTATGGTAAAGCAATAACTTGTAATATTATTAAAACGTCCCACTGCAAGACAAAGGCCTTCCTTTCCTATTTCCAGTTATGCCAATCTACGGCCATTTATGGCTAATTCTTCCTATTTCACATAAAAAAATCTATCCCAATTAAATGTTACAGTGTCATAGAGTTTCGTATTTAGTAAAATAGTGTTAATTCGCAAGTTCAAGTAAAAGGATATTGGATTAGTGCGGCGCGGGGCGTTGGCCGTGCGTGGGATGAGTCACGGTCGCCTGGCGACGGGGCCCGCAACAAACGACTCCCGCATTACCATATTTACCGAGGCCGCCATATCGATCCTAGCTCCATAACTCGCGAGTTTAAATCACTCCTTAAGCCGATGAATAAGTGTTATCGCAGCAAAAAGTTTAAATACCGTCGCCCACTTTCGTGATTGCCTTATAAGAGGAGAGCGCAAATCTGGTTTCTCACTCCTGCCCTGTCTTAATAAATCGATCGGGGTCGAGGCTCGCCCGCGCACGCATATGGCGTGCCATTTTTAGGGCGAAACCGGCATAATTCTTTGTAAAACACGAGTCGTCCATTAACTATGCTATGTACATTTTTATCACGAATCGATTGAAAAGCTTTCTAGGAAATGGCTATGAAGAAAGGCGATAAGATCGTCCGTTGACTCATCGCGGCGAGATCAACCGCGTAATAAATATGTTTTAAAGCGGTCCAGTCACGTACCGATGACTAAAGCAGTCTGACTGCCTAAGAGTTAGAACAATGAACACTATTTTAGTCTGAAAATGGAAAAGATATTCTGTAAAATTCCCGGACCATAACAGGATGGGTTCGCATTACGTTATCGACACCATATCGATTTTTAGCCTTGCCTGTTATCAGCCAGTGTTGAAAACAAATAGATTAGTATTATCTGTAGTTGTTATCTAACATCCTTACATCTACAAGGAAACACTGTTTTGTTGCGTTGCTACGGTGGACACAGTGCAGGAGTAATAAACACCATATCTTCATCAGAACGACACTAGTCTCGCGCCCTGTTGGTAGACACATCATACAGAATAATGCATCTTCATTTTAAGCGCTTAACTTTCGAAATAACACTTAATCGCAGTCTGGAAGAAAGCAGTACGCCTACGCTCGTAATCGGCACGTGTACATTTTACACACTACGGGATTTTTAAGCGCGCCGGTAAGCGACAACTGTCAATAAAGGTTTCCCAGCCTGTAGGTACCAGCTTTCGTTGTATAGTGATATCGACGTCTATTAGGCGCTGGCGGCCGGGTGACGCCGACTGCTCTATAATCGACTAGTCTTCCTGGTATACGGCTATGGATGACTGTTAGTCATCCATAGCCGTATACCAGGAATTACGACCTAGAAATTAGCATGCCACCAACTCTCATTTAGCTAACGTAATCGTATGTCAGAGATTTTTTATTCAACTAGCAGCATGACAAGTAAGATGTTCGCCTGATGGTAAAGCAGCACGCCTACACAGCTGCAGTACACTGCAGCCTGTCGTTGATGGTAGGTGTATTGAACCCGGTAATTTCGCTACAGTGCCCTTCACAACGGTACACAACAACGGTTTTAACATTGCTGCTTGGCGGCAGACACCGTGGTGATAGCTGTGGTAAAATTATCTTAGTCTTGAGTCGGCAGTGCGCAGTGCTTGTCGTTTCATTGGAAAGTAGATAGAAAATGTTCTAAATGCTTAACGATTTAGATTTTAAGAGTTATAAAATGTCACGCAAGACGAGCAGGTCATGAGGAAGTAGCAACGTTATACGCTCGTAAAAATACCGCGACTGGCACGGACTACGTCCGTCGCCATGCCGTCGCGTGATCTTTACGATTACCGTCAACATGCAAATCACAAAGAAAGTTCAGCGCAGTGATCTTAATCTTTAAAAGATTGTATATTTTTTTTAATCTACGCCTTAATACCGTCAGTGTTACTTAAAGTTTTTAAATGATTGATTGATTTAGAAATATTAATAAAGGTCCCTTTAGTATTTATTTGATGGTTGACTAGAAGGATATAATTCTTAGAATTTCTCTTTTGTTTTGGAGATTGGAACGTACGAGTAAGGTATGTATGTAATCAAGAGTTAGCGAAGCTAACCAAGAAAGAGCCTTCAATGCCCCAAAGAGGGTTATCTTTTTCCAGAGCATATATCTATTTCTTAGCCACAGCAATATATACTTAGCCTATGCTTCTATAATGTACACTTGTTTTCCGAAAGAAACTATCCAAATGATGCTGATGGCTGCATAAAAGTTGTAATAAGAAGCTCAGATTACGACTGGGCTACTTGGAAATTTACTTGGAGTTTTTAATACAGCAGACTAGTCTTTAGACAAACATCATGGCTCATCAATTAGTCTGATGCAGTTTATAGATGACTTCACATTCCATGAGAAGTGAATGAATCCAAGTGATAGTGACGTGTATCAGGTATTCGCGGCTTGTCGGGCGAAGTGCCAACGAACGCCTGGAAAAATTCTTTCTTTCAGTTCCGAGACCTACATAGCGTTTACGATAATTTCAACACGCACTTCTCCATTTATCCAAACGAGATTACTTTTATTATGATTAACTGACGGGTTTGTTTTGGTTACACGAATGTTTTGATGATTGATGAGGAAATATTGTATGAATGAATCACGTTTTGTGATATACCGATTAGATAAATAGTTAGAAAAATATCATCCGTTTATAGTCGGTATAAAAGTATGTGTTTTTTCTGGAATAATCCAAATACTGTTATCCAAAATTAGGCTCCATTAACCAGAAAACTTATTCAAACAAACGCTTAGATATAGGCATTTTTTTTACTACATACTTATTGGATATGCCCCGAAAGAAGACAGACTAATCACTACACCAAAGGGCTCGTATGTACTCGTGTGTATGTGCTCGTATATATAAAGTATAATATGTATCTGTTTCTGAGCCCAAAAAAACCCTACCAGAGGCAAGGTGAGCCCAAACACAGGCTCGCGAGGAATTAATCGCCATGCTGTGGAAGCAGATCCTTGGCCCGCCCTTACAAAATGGCAAGGAAGAAACTGCGCCCCTGAACCTGAACCCAAACCCTCCAATTACACTTTTTGGAGGCAATAATCGGTGCTCTAAAATCACTACATATTATAAAAAATAAATATAAATACACAATCTAATTGAGAATCTCCTCGTTTTTTGAAGTCTGTTAAAACAAAATCCTCCGCCGCGTCTCTGTTAGCGATAAACTGAAAAACTACTGAACGGATTTTCATGCGGTTTTCACCTACAAATGGAGTGATTCATCATGAGGAAGGTTTAGGCGTAGTATTTGTCAAGGTTTTGTGTA
The DNA here is from genome assembly GCA_911728495.1 of Furcula furcula. Classification (NCBI taxonomy): domain Eukaryota; kingdom Metazoa; phylum Arthropoda; class Insecta; order Lepidoptera; family Notodontidae; genus Furcula; species Furcula furcula. The sequence goes on along the minus strand of OU452264.1, from coordinate 1,965,262 downwards.
AAGTATTTGAAATTTATAATTGTTCGAAGGACCGGAAAAAGTGCGGGCGAAGCTCTGCGCGGGTCAGCTAATCTAGTACCAAAATAACTAAAGCTTGATTAAATAGGCTCCGATTAAACAATCGTCTTAAAACTGCAATTATTTAATTACTTCTAAATGGATAATTGCTGAAGCGTAATTTTATTTTGTATAATTGGAGCTGTCAGGGACGACTATTTACCAGTTTGATGTAGTTATCTACTCCATGTAAATCAACGATTTTACAAAAAAAAAATGTGTTTGAACTTTTAACTTTTTTGTTTTAGTTAAATAAGCTTCAGGATGAGCAAATTGGACGCCTTGTCGCGAATGTTCGTGGTGGCGTTGATTTATCTAAGAAGTTTAAAGTAGGTATGTAATTTATTACTTGTTCAGTACGTATACATAAATTCAATATATAAAAAAAAAACCATCGAATTAAGGACAACTTAGACGACGGACTTTTTTCGCAATTTTTATTATTCCTGGAAACAGCTGGTAGGTACCTACCAGATGTTTCCAGCTAGAGGTGGGTTGTAAAACCTAGTAGGTAAGTAAGATAATCAACTTTAACAGCCCAATTTTGCTTGTTCGGTACACAGACCCTTATTGCGAATACTGATGTCTCCCATGAGTCATTACGTTTTAGGATGGTTGTCATAAAGTACCTAACAGCTGTATTGACAAAAATGTCAAGTGGTGTCTAGCTTCTTAGGTTTGTTTTCTTTGCTAACGTATCAGATGTCTGAACATCAAAAGCAAACCCGGACATCTAAATGTGCCCTGATTCCGTTAGTTCACCATAGTTTCCTTGTCATAAACAAAGTTTTCGACCAAGCGTGTGCAGTCAGGCTATTTTGGATATCGCGGAAGAACGCCGGTCAATGAACTGCGTTGTCTATTATCTATGCCAGATTCCTATTTTATATTTTTAATTCCATAATTAACTCATTGCTTTTTTTTAATTCGTAGATGCTACAGTTTTATGTTTATGTTAGGATTTGTTTTTTTTTTGTCGTAAGTGCCTACTTTTTTTTTAATAGGTGTAGGCAATGATATTTTGGTGTAGGTAACCAAATAGGTGCATAGTTGAGAATTATTACATAAAATTTGTAGAATGGTTGCTCAAGATAGGTATTTATTTACTAGTCTAAATAAAAATGACGATTTTACTACAAAATATCGACACTTGTTTAGATAATAGAACGGAATTCTTTAATTTAAATATACCAATTGTTGCCTGTTCATAAAAAAAATTGATACGTCAAAAAAAAGACAGCTGCACATTTGGCGTAAGTAAACACCCTATCAAACGGCTTCACATTTAAAATTCGAACGTTGCCTACGGCGACCTACCATTGGTCGGCCCTTATCACGGGACGTCACGTCAGCCTTGAACGGGATTCAAAACAAGCGTCCCTTTTTTAACGGTTCTTTTTTTTGGCGGGTTGTGGATATAATACAGAAGTGAAGAAGTGCCCACTTAACTTATGTAGGCAATATTTTCTCTTGTTTGGACTCTATCCAAAGCCGATCAATTTAAATAAGTATTATGTCAGAAATCAGACACTGGTAAGTTGAAAAATTCCCAGACAAGAAATCCATAAATTAAAGCCAGTCTGTAGGCGCATAATGGGTGCAGAAATCGCTCGCCAATGGCGACAATACACGTGGAATATGATTGCCTACCTAGGTCCGAGCTTGCTTGGTCCTATCGATCGAGTTTCGTCATGTAGGGCGAAACTTTCCAAAAAATTAACAAAGGTAATAAATGAAGAAAGACATACTTAACATCTTAACAATGAAAGTAGTAATCTAACCAAAGTAGATGTGGCAAAATGTTATCAAAAAGTAAGATATCCGCGACCACACCCATTGAACATGAAATTACTTTTATAAACAAAAACTAATGTAAATTCGGGTTAAACACAATATCCAGTAGCATTGATGCAAATTATAGGAAATAGTCATCATTTGTGCCATAGTTTCGAGTCGTGGCGTGAGCCGGCCGTCAAACAAAATGCCGGCCGCTTGCCCACACGTTCGAAATTCAACTTTTAAATAAAACAAAAGAATGGCTCACCTTGGCTCCGATCTGGTTACCGCATTGTCCGGCCTGAATGTGCACGATTTCCCTCATTTTGTTTTATGTGAACTTAATATATTATTTAATACTTAAAAACTATATAAAATTGTGTTCTGCTCCGCACGCACCACGTACTTTCGTGGTTGCTTGAAGAATAATTTTGTTCAGTTTCGCACAATCGACCTAGGCTACGGATATGATAGTGACGTGGTTGGCGCAGTATGTGGGAGTATCGATAGAATTTGCCGCATTGCGACATTACTGTGGTTATTAGTTCGACAATTTTGATATTATAATCATGTATAGAGAAATTAATATCATTTAACAATTAATAATTAAATAAAAAATGAATAAAATAAATTTAAATAATAGTAATAATATTAATTAATTAATCTTTTTATTTTTGAAGTAAAAGTTCTGATGCGAGTTCCAAAAATGTTATCATTTAACGCGTTAAACGACAAGCGTTGAACGTTAAGCGATAATCGTTAAGCTTTAAATTTGTTAAGGTTATGAAAGCGCTCACGTGACGCTATCATTCAGTGTCGTTCAGTGTCTGACTGACTGACTGACAGACTGACTGATAGACTGACTGATAGACTGACTGATAGACTGACTGATAGACTGACTGATAGACTGACTGACTGACTGACTCACTGACGTCCCTCCACGCACGCACATTTTTTGAAGTAAAATTTCTTAAGCGACTTCCAAAAATGTTATCACTTAACGTGTTAAACTTTAAGCGTTAAATTTGTTAAGGTTATGAAAGCGCTCTTGTGACGCTGTCATTCAATGTTGTTCAGTGTCTGACTGAAAGACTGACTGACTGATTGACTGATAGACTGACTGATAGACTGACTGATAGGCTGACTGATAGACTGACTGATAGACTGACTGATAGGCTGACTGATAGACTGACTGATAGACTGACTGATAGACTGACTGACTGATAGACTGACTGATAGACTGACTTATATACTGACTGATAGACTGACTGATAGACTGTACGGTGGTGTGGTACGGTGTGGCACGGTGAGGCACGGTGTGGCACGGTGTGGCACGGTGTGGCACGGTGTGGTACGGTGTCGTACGGTGTCGTACGGTGTCGTACGATGTCGTACAGTGTCGTACAGTACAGAGCGAGAGTGAAGTTTCACTTCTTCCAAGCGGAGGGACTCCACGCAAACATTTTTTTTATTATTATCATGTTACTATTCTCTTAATGAATATTTATCGGACAAGTTATAACTATCGAGAAACTGAATCATAATAATCTGATATGTAAATGACATTGTACGACATAATCCATTGTTAGAATAGTTAAGCACGTCAGGGCAGGAATTTGTTGTAAGCAGATTATTTGGACTGATGAATGTAAAATAACAGTATTTTAACTTTGAAATACTGTTAATTAAATCATTTAAATTTGACATTATTTAATTTAATACTATTACGAATATTTACGAGATTAATTAATTAAATCAATAACATCTTGAATATTCACATGCCTTACTAGGCGAAATAGATTTAAGCACTTCTTTTACATAATATTACCTACTATTACTCCATTTATCGTGAATAAATAATTGAAAGATTATTAACTATACGAATATATATAACTATATATATAATTTTGATGTAAGGCAAAATTGCAATCGTTTTAAAACACGATTTTACTGCTTGCGTCACTGTAATTCGAAATTCATTTTACAGATATTCATTTCAATACCGTTCAATGAATATAAATTACTTTTGCCGTAACGGACAGTTGACATAATTTTATTTGATATACGTTATAGTTGTTATATGATTTAGAATCTATACCATTAATTGATATATTGATCAACTGTAATACTATAATTTTATATACTACTAATATTACACACTATTCAAGTATCATATATTTTTGATAAAATGTTGATTGAACATACTATACATTTTGGTATAATACCGTTAACAAATGTTGTTTGTATAATATAATATAGTATTCAGTTTTCATGACTAGTCTAGGGCAAAGTCCCCATAGGTACGACGACGAGCGAAGTGAGGAGGAGTGTTTGGTTTTTTTTAACCGAACCGCGCGAGTTGAGCGAGCGTAGCCAGCGTGTCGCCGGGTCGGCCGGCAAAGCGCCAGAAGAATAGGTTTCGACGTTTAATTATATTATTATATCCTCCAATAGTCAGAATGTGTCGCGAGTACAATTATAAATGCCAAAATTTGTAGTATAGACATTTTCAGCCAATCAATTTCAATATTTAAAAGTATGGTACTGAAATCATTCGCACAAATCTTTTGTGATTTTCATTAATGTAACCTTTTAACATTTTTTTCTTCTTTTACTTATGTATGTACTTAATATTAACTTAATCTTTTTCTAATGTTAAATATTATTTTTGCTAATGTTAGTTGGTAAATGCTGTGCATACCTGTTATTGGTGTACATATAGCAATTGTGCTTACTATAATATTTTTCAATTAATGTTTGATACTGGTGGTGGTGGTGGACTGGTGGTCTGCCTTAATAATAAATAATAATTATATGCTCATTAGCATAGAATCGACACTTTTGAGATGACTGTCAATAATATGCGAGTCTAGAATTCTGCAATATTTTGGGCATATTGCACGAAGAGATCCATCTAATTAAGAAAAACTAGTGTTGACAGGAAAGATTGAAGGAAAGCGGCCATGAGGACGATGTGTAAAGCAGTGTTAGAATTAGATATCCGAGATACTGGAGCGATCTGTCAACTCTGCCCTTCAGCTGGTAGAAGATCGGGTTGAATGGAGGTGGATCACAGCTAATATAGATGAGCGTGCACAGCGGAGTCACGATCCTGAGTAATAAGGGACCGACTGGCAGAGAGATGCTTATTAAAATTAGACTAAAAAATAAGTATATGTAATATTTATATATTTTTAACAGTTATTTCATTTGCTGCGTATATCACATGGATATTATAGTTTTAGAATGGTTTTCTTTTGAAATTATTTGTTTTGAAGTGGAGTTGTTGTTCTAAGAGCGGGTGGAAAACCGGTACTTTTAGTCCTCCAGAAGTTATTTAATTCCGTCTTACTCGAGGGTACTACGCCAGAAGCATGGCACGGGAGTGTGGTGGTTCTTTTCTTCAAAAAAGGTGATAACACCTTGTTGTAAAACTATAGACCCATCTCACTCCTGAGCCATGTATACAAGCTGTTTTCGAGAGTCATTACGAACCGTCTCGAACGCAGGTTTGATGACTTCCAGCCTCCCGAACAAGCCGGGTTCCGAAAAGGCTTTAGCACCGTAGACCACATACATACGCTCCGCCAGATTATACAGATGACCGAGGAGTATAATCGGCAATTATGTCTAGCGTTTGTGGATTACGAAAAAGCCTTCGATTCAATCGAGACCTGGGCGGTATTGCAGTCCCTCCAGCGGTGCCATATTGACTATAGGTACATCGAAGTGTTGAAGTGTTTGTACAGCAGCGCCACCATGTCGATCCGACTACAGGACGAGAGCACGAAACCAATCCCATTGCAGCGAGGTGTGAGACAGGGAGACGTTATTTCTCCGAAACGGTTCACAAACGCATTGGAGGACGTTTTCAAGCTCTTGGACTGGTACGGATTCGGCATCAACATCAATGGCGAATACATCACTCACCTTCGTTTTGCCGATGATATAGTCATTATGGCAGAGTCGCTGGAGGACCTCAATACGATGCTCAGCGACCTCAGTAGCGTTTCCCAACAGGTGGGTCTTAAAATGAACATGGACAAGACGAAGATCATGTCTAATGCCCATGTTGCACCCGTACCGATAGTTGTTGGGAACGATACAGTCGAAGTTGTTGACCACTACGTATACCTAGGACAAACTATCCAGTTAGGTCGGTCCAACTTCGACAAAGAGGTCGCCCGAAGAATCCAACTCGGATGGGCAGCGTTCGGGAAACTACGTGACATCTTCTCATCAGAAATTCCGCAGTGCCTGAAGACAAAGGTTTTTAACCAGTGTGTGTTGCCAGTGATGAAATATGGTACTGAGACGTGGTCTTTAACAGCTGGCCTTTTGGAGAAGCTCAGAGTCACACAACGAGCTATGGAGAGAGCTATGCTCGGAGTTTCTTTGCGCGACAGAATCCGGAATGAGGAGATTCGCCAAAGAACCAAGGTCACCGACATAGCTCGTAGAATATGCAAGTTGAAGTGGCAGTGGGCAGGCCACATCGCTCGAAGAACCGATAACCGTTGGGGAAGAAAGGTTCTCGAGTGGCGACCACGAACCGGAAGATGCAGCGTAGGCAGGCCTCCCACTAGGTGGAACGACGACATTGTTCGCGTCGCAGGCAACCGGTGGATGGAAATAGCAAATTGTCGTTCATTGTGGCGGTCTAAGGGGGAGGCCTTTGTTCAGCAGTGGACGTCTTCCGGCTGGTGATGATGATGATGATGATGATCTTTAAATAGTATAAAACAAAGTGGCTCCCGTTGTTTTTACCTACGCTTAGATCTTTTAAACTATGCAACGGATTGTAATGCTGTTTTTTTAGCATTAGATAGAGTAATTCAAGAGGAAGGTTTAAATGTAGTATACCCGTGTGAAGCCGAGGCGTGTCGCTAGTAAATTATAAAATAACTAAATAAGTATGCGAATAATGCCATGTTTTTTTTTCATTTACGTTCAGTAATTCAAGAGGAAGGTTTATATGGAGTATATTCGTGTGAAGCCGGGCGAGTCGCTAGTATATTATAAAATAAATAAATAAGTATACGAATAATGCCATGTTTTTTTTTCATTTACAACCAAGGTGGCTGACAAGAAAAACGGTTTGTTTATTAAAAGGTTAACCTAGTATTTAAATAGTAGCTAAGCTATTCACATCTGTTTGTCTTATTATAAACTAATTTACTCTAGTTAGTAATCTATCTGAATCTACTAGTGTCAGTGGTTATAAATTTTGAGATCGGAGCACATTGATAGACACAAATAGAGTAAAATCAGGTAAGTAAATTATGTTCGATTAATAAAATATATATTGACAAGTATACAAACTTATGATTTACTATTCATTCCGTATATAATAAATATAATATAATAAACCATTCATGGAACTTCAGTTCTGTTGTGATTCCATCTTCACCCGGCGCCTTGTTGTTCTTAAGCTGTTTGAGAGCCATTCTAATCTCGTACAGGCTGATGTCTGGGATGTCCTCAGTGTAGTGTCGGGTTAGTTTGGCTCGGGTGTCCTGAGCTGTTCTGGCAATGGATTCCTGTGTTGAGGTGTATAACTGTCCGTAAAACCTCTCGAGCTCTCTCAATATCTCCGGTTTTGATGAGATGACATTGCCGTTGTCGATCTTCAGCCTGGTCATTTGGCTGCGCCCAATAGACGAATTCTTTGCGAACACTTTAGAGCCTTGGTTCCGCTCAATTGCGTCCTTAATACATGCTGTATTATAGGAATTCGTCTATTGAGTTCGGCATATTCCGACATATCAGCTGAAGATTGCTGTCTCATCTCAGTCCGGTTTTCCATTAGCTTAATGGTTGTATTGGAGAGCTTTTGAGGTTGTGTACGGCGTGGGGTCTTATAGAACTTGGACCCCACTGCGTGGACAGTTTGCACCAACCCATTGTTTATCACGTCCGCAGTTTCGCATTCGGCGAGGCACTGGAAGCGATTATGCAGTTCGAGTTGAAACTCTTCGGGGTTCTGGAACTATTTAAAGATATCTAGTACTATGTAAAGATAAAAAAGAAGATGTTATGTGTACATCTTCTTTTTTATTATTATAACATTAAAGGATAGAAGAAACGTAGGAAAGAATAGTTCAAAGACACTGCTTTAGGTTTTTCAACTGCATAATTCTAATACAAAATAAACAAAATATCTGTCAATTTTCAAGGTAAAGGATATTTTTTTATATAGTCTCTAACTTATTAATATTAAACGTTTATTCCTAAAAAAACATTGACTGCCGCACGTTAGTTATTGTTAATATATCCAGTTTATAAATATTATTAATTTGAGACTCGTATTTTTCTAGTTTCATTACGTAAAAGGTATCTAGATTTCCATTCACTACCAGAGTATAAAGTATTAATTGGCCTCGCGCGAGTGTCGAAATAATCTGTATTCAACTGTATTAATGATCATTAACTCTAATTGACGTTTGTAAGTGCGGCAGTAAATCGTGTACCTTTTAAGTACTGCCTTTTGTACTAGCTGAGCACAAAGTATCTAATATTGTTGATTGATATATTTTATAATATCGACAACAATATCGACATTGTCCCAACTCAATACTGTGAGCTGTGTTCCTATTGGTCAGCAAGCTCCATGACGTGTTCATGGCAGCCAACCTAACAAATTGCGTGGCGTCCTACTTTAGTATTCAATAACATTTTTCTTTTAATTTACATAAGTATATACTTAATATTAAACGTCAACTATTAAATTTAAAATTATCATGTTATGTAGTTGCCAGAATGAGCAACAAGTAAGTTTAATATTGCTAAACTTGCACATTAGAGTCGCAGATGTATTAATTTTGTGATGTTGGTAGTAAGTAAAGTATCCACATGTTGACAACTTCAGGCAACAAACCCATGAAGACCATAACTGGGGTAGGTAAGGCCGCAGGGGCAGGGGCAGGGCCGTTTTGTACCTTTTCTGCCGCACTCACAAACGTCGATTAGTGTTATTAATATTATCATTAATCCAGTTTTTGAAATCGGATTATTTCTATACTATGTTAGTGAATAGACATAATTATTATCGATTAACTCGTACACAATAATGGAACATAAGCAGAAAAGGCTTTGGGAGGCGACATAATTAAAAAATAATTATCATCACTAACTACATTATTGATGTTTGTAACACCCGTAGAGAGTTAGGGTAATAAGAATAGCACCCTCCCATCTCCTCCGGGTATTCGTAAGGGGAAAGACTAATTAAGGTAAACAAGAAGACGGGCGGCAGCGTCTTTCAAAGATTAAATTTTTTTATTTCAAATAGGCTTAACGCTAGCACTTTTGAACGGTCATTTTTTTAAAAGCTACCACCGGATCACAACGCGGCCTCAACTGAGAAGATCCGGCAAGAAACTCAGCAGGCTCGTCATTTTTTCACATTTTTTTTTTAAACAAAGTTTGTTTTTTACAATTAAATCAGCACCAGCGACAGCGTGTCCTGCCGTTCAAAATCAAATAAATCAAGTATCAAATAAAAATAAAAAATACGACGAAAATACAACAAACTGAAATGCCAAAGGGATAGTAGTCGGACCAGTCCCCCCAAGCAGCGCCCGCGCACGAGTTGACTCGAGCAGCAGCCATCACTCCCCTCAACCATATTGGAGGGAAGGGGGTGACCCACCACACGAAGCCGTCATAAGCAAAGACTTTCAATTGGATTACCTATTCTGCGTCCCCCAAGACTTCTGTCAAGCTGCAGTTAATTTTGTACACAAAAAGTAACCTGTTTTGTGTGTCTATGATTTGCATTCACACACGCAGGGCATGAGGGCATTGGGCAGGACGTAGGTACCATATACACCCTTGTCGTCGTGGCGTCAAACAAACGACAAACTACCCCATAAAGCTACCTTATCCAAAGACATTAACTTTATTCGTTCTATGGATAGATAATCTAGCCTCTACCCAATAGGTCGTGGGTTCGATTCTCACCATCGACAAACATTAGGTATTATTGACGGGCCCGTTGGTCTAGTGGTTAGTGATCCTGGCTGCTACCCAACAGGTCGTGGGTTCGATTCCCACCAAGTGTCTGGGTGTTTTATCTATATAATGTTCAGGCTCTGCCTAGTTTGGGATCAGATGACCGTGTATGAATTGCCCAGGATATTATTATATTATTATTATTTCTGAGCGTGAACAAGTATTTTCTGTGTCTGGATATTAATTATCTTAATCCTAATTATAAGTTAAATTTAAACTAATTTTAAATTCTGTACCGTAATCTCCACTCACCACCCGCTCATATTGTTACAGACTATTTTGATTATGATACAAGTTAGCCTAGTTTGGGGTCATCGTGCGGGGTCCATTGAAATCATGTGTTTAATGTAATAAAATTTTTTTGGAGAAATACATAAGTACCAACTTACATTGAATTGAATTAATATTTATCAAAGACATTTAAATTACTAGTTGAGTAGGTACTATATTATATTAGTACTTGTATTGAGAAAGAGATTATATTGGATCTCTTTGTATTGTTCCCATTATGAGCCTTTGCTTTATCTTCCTATCCTTTACTTTTATTAAAACATGGCCCATTCTGTAAATTGAAGATATTTTGAAAATTATTTTTTATTAAATTCTTTTTGGCATTCTATAACCAATACTGAAGCCAAAACTGTGATTTTTCATTCGTTGTTGTATGTCTGTATCACCGCCGCGCATCACGCCTAATGAAACTTGGCATGATTTGAGCAGGACATACTCGTAGGATACTTTTTACCCGACTACGGAATGGAGGGAGGGTTATGATTTTAACAAGAATGTATGTATGTTCATCTGTTCCCGCATATCTTCTAATCTACGTAACATAATTTGACAAGTAGGGTGTCGTTAGAAGCGTCTTGATTGTCCGCTGGTTATAGGCTATATAATATCACATTATTAGGCTGCGATTTTATCCGTAGTTGGGTTTTAGTTTTTAAAACTTATTAAGTACTTACTTACTTGTTATCCCGCAGGTAATTCAGCACGGGTCCTTGGGAGAGGGGATTAAAGTCAAAATGTTTACTTGGTTATAGGCGTGGACCGATTTTATGAATTTTTCAATATAATTATAATATTAAGGAGACACTCAAAGACAATTGTTATCAATGTTTGGCAATCGATCAGGTTAAGCAACGTTAGGCATGCATTTCATTACAAAGATGGGTGACCGTTTAGTGCCATTTGAACTAAGCGTCTCCGTGCTTCTGAGGGCAAGTAAAAAGTGGGACCAAGTTTTTAACCGAGTTTAAAAAAGGAGGTTATGTATTCGACGCGAATGTATCTGTTACTAATACAAGTAATAAGTTTTAAAAACTAAAACCCGACTACGGATAAAATCGCAGTCTGATAATGTGATATTATATAGCCTGTAACCAGCGGACAATCAAGACGCTTCTAACGACACCCTGACACCCTAGATATCAAATTATGTTAAGTAGATTAGAAGATATGCAGATGAACATAGATACATACATACTTACATACATACATACATTCTTGTTAAAATCATAACCCTCCCTCCGTTCCGTAGTTGGGTAAAAAATAAGGAGACACTCCTAGACAGTTGTTATCAATATGTGGAAATCGATCAGGTTAAGCAAATTATTATGATTATGATAACGTTAGGCAAGGTCATTACATAGATGGGTGGCCGTTTAATGCCATTTGGTTATGTATTCAACGCAAATGTGTGCTATTAAAAGTTTTGATAACGTAAAAAGAGTGCTGGCGGGGCTGCGCGGGTCAGCTAGTATAACTGCTTAACTAGCGAGATAAAATCGTCTCTATTGATTGACATAGCGTGTGTTGAACACCAAACAAGGCAATGGCCTCATGTATAAAATAACATTATTAGGTACATATTTGCAGTCGGCGCCATCGTGACCCGGCGGGGTCGAGGGAAACGACCCTTACATATTGGATCGCATACATTGACGCTTTTGATCGTCACCGATTGTTAATAATGTCATCGAAAAGGATGTTCTGTATTCTCAGAGTAATTAGAACGGAGCTAGTATCGCGTCGATTCCCCGAACAAATTTTTCTGGGTACTTTTGCGGGGAGCGGGAGGCGAAGTAAACACACACACACATATACAATTTCACGCATACTCTTGCAAATGTCTAATGCAAACTCTTCATGTTTCTATGAACCTACACTATAATAAACTCGCAACACATTCAAAAAGATACGCACACTAATAAAGAATGACCTGAACATATGAACAAAAATTTGGCAGAGGGGTTAGCGCATCATGCTCTCTCCAGCGGTATCTCCTCTAAGTCTGTATTCGACACCTATGTATGTAATATTAATAAAAATGCGTAATATACACATTTGTTAGTCTATATGGGTTTCTAAACAAATGTATTAAATCTCATAAGTGTCTGTATGTTTGTATCATCAGGTGAACATTCCTTTTTTTTTCAACAGCCTTTGTTTTATGTCCCACGGTTGGGCACGGGCCACTGCACAAGATGAACAGGCTTAGGCCACAGTCCACCACGCACGCTGGTCAAGTGCGGGTCGGCGGATTTCACACGTCATTCGAAATCTAGTTAGGCATTCTCAGACATGCAGGTTTCTTCACCATGTTAAGAAACCTGCTGTAGATGTAACAAGGCTCTTCAACGCCAGACGCTCAATAGAGTACTAGACCCCCCCCCCCCCGGCACCCTCGCGGTGGTCGCTTCGCATTTAGTAGGGACGGCCAGAGCCCTCACCCAGTGCGTCCGCGACTCACAAGCCCCCTTTAAGGCAAGGGATACCTGCCCCAAAGGGGGCTCGTGGGTCGCGCCATATTTCTGTTGGGCCTCTGACGATGGGGCTGGGAACGTTTCCATATCCAGTCGAATCCTCAGCCGATGTCGTACCTCGCTAAGTCACGCTTGAGCACTTTGTGACCTTTCGACTGGAGTGGTCTAAGCGCCTTTTCGTCTTCAGAAGCCGTAATGCTCGGTAAAAGATAACTGAGTAACATAACGTCAATAAAAAACCAATTATCTATAGAAATTACCACGTGAATTCAAGGAATAATTAAAGCTTACTTGACGATAACCTTAAAAAAAAAACCTTTGTCTATGCCCACGCACGCCCACTGCTCTTCAGGACTCTTTCACGAAGCTGTGTTCAGTATTATAATCTATGGCTGTGTTCAGTAAAGTAAAAGATATTTGGTTTCTAAAAAAGGCAATACATTGAACCGTTGCTGCAGTACATATTTCCTGGATACACAATAGGCAGGTACGCCTGTTTACGCTTTCGTTATAATTAGGGACCGGATTTATATGTATTTAAAATTCCATAATATGTACATATAATATGGACTAAAAAAACGATAATATGGACTAAAAAGCAAAAATATGCGAAAATATGGAAAAATACCTATGGAGTTAAAAATGACCGTAAGTTTCAGGTATATGGCAGTTCTTTTCAGTATTTGTATTGTTGCAGTCGTAGACAGGTTACAGTACACGGATCTCATGTTTTGTTACCCCCGATGCAAGTTTGTACGCTTATGTCTCTGTCTGTCTGTGGCATCGTAGCTTCCTAACGAATGGATGGATGAAAATTCAATCCATTTCAATCCAGTTCTGTTTGGTCAAAATAAGTATAACAATATATTTTATAGCTAGGTAGGTAGTTTCTTCTTACCCCGTTGCAGAATGTTGCGTTTGATACCCTTTACTACGGTCAATCTTCCGACACTTATCGCGATTATAATTTTCTTTTATTCAACCTGGTAACGACACAAGCAAGACGTTCTTGCCTGATGGTAAGCGAACTGCTTTGCACCATCGATATAATTACACCGCCGCTCGTCAACTCCAGACATTACTTCGCCTTCTGTGTCCGGATATTTCACAAGCTACAATGATCGAAGGCTCTATCGGCAGAATATTTGACATTATGGTACCTACGAGTACCTAGACGGTCCTTTGCACAAGGGACTTCTATAGAAAATAAAAAAGTAATTATTTACATTATAATTACTACGCGTTTCAACTAAGAATGTGGCCGCCATGATGATCGCGACTGCGGAACTTTGCTCGATTTTTACGATTTTTGTACCGGCAGCAGAGTAAACACAAAATGAAATATTCGCTCCGGTTTTGATTATTTATTGTATAATGTCTTATTTTGCTATCTATTTTTGTTAAAACATCATTTTTAGTTATTTTATATTTGAAATGGCAAGATGGCGGCCACATTCTTAGTTGAAACGCATAGTAGTAGTTTTATCACTTTGTCGAAATACGCACGTGTGAAGCCAAAAGCAAGAGAAAGAAAAAAATTAGCTAAAGTGACATTTCTTTTTTTTTTTATTCAACCGTGCCGCCAGCTCTATAAACCTACCGGCCTACCGCCAATGCCTTTTAGGGAAAGGGATGCCACAAATATGGCACAAGTTAGCCAGCAATGTACGCTAACGTATGCAATTGACACGTTTACTACCTATCGGAGATCTCATCGCCTCTCTGAGTACATAAAATTTCGCAAGCCCATCTGTCGTGAGTCACAGAACTTTCTCGTACATAGCATCGATCTGCCAAATATGGCTGGCAATTTGCTGAATGTGTTTCATAACACTATCATAAGTATATTTTTCGCAAAAAGGCAAAATCGTACTGAATCGGGGAGTGAGATTTAGGGAAGTGATTTAGGACTAAGCACAATACAATTCACAATATTTATTAGGCCAAGATCTTTCTAGAGTGCCATATCAGAAATTCATCAGAGGAGCTACACCATTATTATAATTCTACTCATGATTTCACTATATTCAAATTATTTATTTCAAATAATAGGCTTAGATAACGCTAGCACTTTTGAACGGTAAATTTTTTTAAACGCTACCACCGTATCACATCGCGGCCTCAACTGAGAAGATCCGGTAAAAAAACTCAGCAGGCTTGAAAATTTGCAATATTTATAACAATGTATTTTCTTGTAACAAATTACATCAGCGACAGTGTCCTGTGGCCTTTGAGTATTAATCCAACTACTCAAAGCCTGTCGCTCGAGAGATAAATGAGAGAAAGAAAAATAGGAGGAAAATATAACAATCCAAAAACTAAAAGGCCATAGAGATTGTAATCGGACCCAAGCAGCACCCATCACCCAGCACGAGTATGACTCGAGCAGCAGCCATCACTTCTTAAACCATATTGGAGGGCAGGGAGTGACTCGCCACTATTTTTCTTTACTCCTAAAGCAAGGCTAGTTTAAGTTAAACAGGATTTTTTTTAACAATTAATGTAGGTTAAAAGATTTCTACTTATATCTTTACGAAGAACACAATCCCCAGCTATGGTTTCAGAACAAAAACACAAACTATATCTACGTGAGTCGGCAAATGAGAATCAACAAACAAATAACACACGTAATGTTATGCTTTAATTGTGAATACTTGAAGCCGCCGAGTCAACGCTTTTATAACAAACTGCCATAGGATATCAGAGTTCAATCAATGAATTTATTAATAAAAAAAATACAATAAGATCCGTGATATTTTCATACATAAAGATTGAACCATCATCGAAGACGGTAAAATGATCTTAGGTAGGTTATCATCTTTTCGTCTACAAAGTTTTACATAATTCACGTTTCTTCAGGAACAATTTATCCGGTCGTAATGAACTTTTCATGGAATCATTATAGTAGCTTACTCTCTCGAATAAAAGAAAATAATCATCGATATCGGTTCATATTTGTCAGAGTAAAATATAACTCAGAGTAATGAAGAGCATCAATTTTATGGTTTTTACCAAATAAATTCCTCCACATCGTTCATGATCATCCAGGAAGTTCTTATCCGGTTGTGATATGATTCATACAGATTCATTATAGTGGTTAGTTCTTTCGAATAAAACAAAAGAATCATTGAAATTGGTAAATATTTGCCAGAGTTATGGCCATTTCTGTTCATTAAAAAGTAACCAAAATGTCAGGTTTTTTTTACAAATTATTTTGACACGCCATACTTGTTTTTTCATGAACTACTTAAGTATTTGTACGTAATAGTTTTTTTATGGGACCATTTCAGTGGATCGTACTATCCGTACAAGAAATAATTTTTCTAATCGGTTCATAATTGCCAGAGTTATGCGCGAACATACATAAAAAAAAAATATATAAGTACAGTCGAATTGAGAGTTTTTGAAGTCTGTTAATAAACTTGATACTTACTAATAAAATTGACAAGCCCGCAAGTTTCTTGCCGGATTACACGGGACAACTATACAGATTACAGACACTTATCTAGAAAGGATAATGACTTTCAGTGTATGGAATTTGGGCTAAAGTTGCATCAAAATCAAACTCTCTTTTTTACAGACTACATTTATCGTAATAACTTCTGCAAAGCTCTTTTTGTAAACAAAACTGTGGTTTTGGAGTAATTTTATAAAATTGCACATAACCTAAAAACATGTGACCTTGGGTAACAACGTAAACTTGAGTACAGAAAAGCGTTGAGATTTTTTTCTTTTTCTCTTACAGTAGGACGTAATCATTGGATGCCACCGTAATCACATCATCAGCAGCCGATTCACTGCTGAACAGAAGCCCCTCCCCCCGTAGAAGGGAGGGCTTGCCATAATCCCCACGCTTGGCAGGCGCCTCGGGATCGCAGTATGGTAGGTATTCCAATAGAAAGACGCTGCTGCCTTTCTTCTTGTTTTCCCTTAGTTACCTCTTACGGAAACCCAATGGGAGGAGATGTGAGGGTGCTACTCTTACCCGGACACCCTAAGGGTAATCACATTATCACACCAATAAAAAATAAGGGTGACCAGTCAGACTAAAATAGTGCGCATAGTCTAGAACCTGGCTTGAATACTAACGAATCAACTTGGTAAGTGAAAGAATAAATAAAATAAAACAAGTCCATTTGCTAAGCAAAGTCAAAAATATTTATTTATGCTTGTCAGAGAATCGGACTGGTCCCTCTTTTTTTTTCTGACAGACCCGGTCCTCCATCTCTCTTTTTGCTGACCTCCAGCAAGCAGCGCTCGTTCCAACCATGGGATCTAAAACATTCAATAAATATATACCTACATACATTAAGCATTTAATTAAAAAAAACATTTCACAATGGGTACACACCACCAACATGGGTATGGTTTCATAACTTGATAAAAGTATGTAAGTAATTCCCCCGTGCCGGGTTAGAATTGCATCCCCTATCTCCTCTCGTTGAGTCTCGTAAGAGGCGACTAAGCGAGAATGGGAAGATGGGCAGCAGCGTCTTTCTTTTGGATTGATTTTCCACCTATACTACGATCCCCAGGCCGCCTACCAAGAGTGGGGATTATGGAAACCCCTCCCTTCTAAGGGGGAGGCCTTTGTTCAGTAGTGGAAGCTTTCGGCTGCTAATGATGATTATGTAAGTAATTTAACTGTCTGTTTAGAAATACCTGAAAATGGTCAGGCAGTAATGGTTTCAAACTAGATAATATTATCTAATAACTAAAAACTGTTTTTTGAAAAAATGCGAAACCTTGAACAAGAATACACAGTATATCACTATCATAATAATAGATATTATTATCACTATCATCAACAACAAAAAAATATTGATGTATAAAAAATATTGATTGTTCGTGGCGATATTTAATATTTCGATATATAGATACTTACATATAAAATATCAAGTATCGAAATCGTATCAAAAACTATATTTATACTCGATTATGATATTTATGTCCTTAAAAATCGGTAAAAAAAATTATGCCACCCACTCACGGCCAAAACCCACTCCTTGTCCTTCAGAATCGCGCCGCCGCCGGTGCCATCCGCGGTACGTATTGTTAGATCCTCCAGACCCAATGTTGGCCCTATTGGACCATGACTACTATATATCGAATCTGATAATGTTATACAAAAATATCGATACTATTTAAAGCGATTTGGCCATACTGACTGATATCCCTATTCTATTACATTCTACATCTCTATGACCGACGAAATAACCATAGATAAATAAATGTAATGCAATGGAAGTACAATAACCATACTTTTTTTAATTAGAATAAATTTCACAGTTTTTAGATAAAATCCAGGATACGTAATGTCGTAAAAAAATATGAAAATAATTTCTATAATATTTTGGTTTTGCTGCAAGAGACTTTCTAAGGCATAAAAAGTCATTCGCCTTTCTGTGTTGTTACGTCAATCACACACACACACTGGTGTGGTATGCAGTTGATAGATTACCTTATCACATCAGTACGGATAAATCCATGCATTAGTGCACGTAATTTAAAATTAAAGGGGCTAACTAACAAAGCCTAGGGTAGGTATGGCGAACCAATGGCACGCGATACAATATTTTGGGCACGCCACAGATCACAAAGTTCATTAAGCACTGAGAAAAAAAACACTCCTATTATGAATATTTATTCAAACCAATATTTTTGAATAAATAATTAACACTAATAAGATAAATAATTTTAACCGATTTCTTTAGTACTATAATAAAGGGTATTTAGATTTAGTATTATTTCTTTCCTAATAATCACGAACTCAAAATTATTTGACGACACGTCTATGGCCTTATTAAGCGTTTCTATATAAAAATGGCACGTTGGTACAAAGGTTCGCCACCCCTGGCCTAGGGCATAGACGCTGCGTTAGCAAGCCTCCAGTTTTTTACAGAGTGTGCACAGGTATTGCATCACAGGACTCCAGTATCTTCCTTTTTGGGTCGACAAAACTGTGTCGGTTTCAAATAAATTTCCAAGACAGGGTCATCGGCTCCGAATGTATTTTCATGCCTTTCGGAGTGAGACTCTGGGTACTTGTGCTCATTCTCTATTTAAAGATTTGTCAAAACGGTTGAGGCGACATTACAAGGAACCCAAGAGTCATTTCCTCGCTCAGCGAGTGCCTATTTCGATTCTGCCAGCATTTTAGGTCCTACCATGCCACAAGCCTAATTATTTTCACTTAGAGTAAACTAGCGACTCGCCCCGTCTTAGCACGCTTAAACCTAGCGCGCACCTTCCTCTTGAATCATTCTATCTACTGCTGAAAATATATCGATGTGAAAACTGCATTAAAATCCGTTGCGTAGTTTTACAAGCGTACAAACAACGGGAGCGACTTTGTTTTGTACTATGTAAAGATATTTAACTTTTTATTATATTTGTTTAAGTAAGTATTTATTGTATTGTTTTCCTTTTTTCATTCCAATAAATTATTTTGGAATTTCCGAGCGATAATCTACGTAATTATTTGCACCAAACACACAATTACACAATTACAATAGATTAAGTTGACAATTGTCAACTTGGCGCTATGATTACAAAAATCTAAACAAGATTATAGAAGTCAGTGTCTATATAAATAATGGACAAGTTATTTATATTATATCTCTATTTTTGATATTTATAATTATTAATATAAACTTAATCAGGTGCTAGTCATAGTATATCGATGGAGCGGATGTTTTCTTGCTATTAGCCTCCAACGTCTTCCGGTACACCGCATTACCAGCATTACGTAAATATGTCCTTATCAAATAGGTATTACGTGTGAATTTACTTTAAAATTATATAATATTTTAAGAGAGGTTATTGAGAGATATGGCTAATGTGCCATACGGTAACCTACCTACCTCTTGCAGAAGATTGCAGCCAAGTTATTTCACCAGCTACAGCGCTTCACACACAGCGAAACAGATCTTGTTTACACAGTGCTGCTTGGCGGCAGAATATGGCTTGTACCATCACCATTAATAGCAATATTATTTTCACCTTACTGTTTCGATAGAAAGAGACAGAGCTATAGCTCTGTCTCTTTCTATCGAAACAGTAAGTGTATACGTGGTCTATAGACCACGTATATTGACATCTCTATCTCATGTCAAGTAAGGTAGTAATAAGAGGTCGTGGTCAGGCCCCAGGACCATATTTTTTTTGTCGTATGGTTAGTGGCGAACCTGGTGTCAGAGTTTTCAAGCTCCTGACTTAGCTTAAGCAAGGCCTCTGACTTAGCTTAACGACTGCTGTCTAGATTACAATAGCCGGGACCGACTTTACACGTGCCCTCCGAAGCACGGAGACTCTCAGTTCAAATGCCACTAATCGGTCACCCATCTATAGTCTGACCTTACCTAACGTTGCTTACCCAACTGATCGTTTACCGAACAGTGGCTACAACTGGCTATGAGCGTCTACCCTATTAAGGCCGTACCTTGCGCAAGGTATTTTGCACTTCGTCCATTGAGTACGGCGGCGACTCCGAGGAGGACGGCGGCGGGGTTGCGACCCCCGTCCCCGTGAGCACCGTGACAGGTTCCCGGGGGGCTACAAAGCGCCCCCCGGTGGCGGGCTCAAAGGCAAGGCACTGAGGGGCCCCTGGTGCAGATCCCACCGGAGAGCCCTGGGGTCTCCCCTCTCATGTGCCGATGCGACAGCCGCGGGGGTTTTAGTGGGTAAAAATCCCACATACCCCGGTCGAGCCCCACAGCTCCCGGGGATCTTTCGAAGATTTCCCCCGCGTCAAAAAAAAAAAAAAAAAGCTATTTTGCACTTACCTACTTACATGTTTGCTAAGTGCAAAATACCTACTTACTTAGTATTCCAATCATTATTAGTCAACGACATTCTGAAGCAATGTTTCTATTAGCGCAATCGAAAATATTGTCCATAAAAAATGATAATTATTTCTCAGAAAATCACGAATTGAAGATTATTTTTATTTGCGATAAATTTCTGATAATACCATGTAGTATTGTCACGTAGTAGGTACACGCTTGACTGCTCGAGACGGCTATCCGATGTCCATATAACGCAACGCGAATTTGTCAATAATTGGCAATTGTAAAAGAAAACAAATCTAGTCAATATTGAAATAATGGACGAAAAAAAAAATTCAATTTCTCTATGGTTCGCCGCACGGTAGTCCGCACACCGTCAATAATATTGTCAATATTCTACAACCCGCCCGTCTGTGCACGTCGCTGGAATGGGACGTCACAGCGCCAGGTAACTATCAAAATCTAGTAAAATGTACGGGGAAAACTGACAGATTGATTAAGCTCGTAAACTATCAGAACTCGTACTAGACCCCCAGTACCTTCTCTTATCTGCCCTTAGTCATCATCCGCCGCCGTTATCCTTGGTTAATCCCGAAGTGAAAAATCTTAAGTCTATGGTTGATCCACCATACCTTTCTATAAGACCATTCCGGATGAAATGTATGCAAGTAGAGATCGCCTCGTGGGGTGTCCGGGTAAGAATAGCACCCACCCATCTCCTCCCGTTTGGTGTCGGTAAAAGGCAACTAAGGGAAAACATGAAGACGGGCAGCAGCGTCTTTTGATTGGATTACCTACCACCTATACTGCGATCCCCAATCCGCCTGCCAAGCGTGGCGATTATGACAACCCATCCCTCCCGGCCTTTGTTCAGCGGTGGACGTTTCGACTGCTGATGAAGTAGAGATCAAGCTGTAAATTAATTTCTCTGACTCTACTCTGGTCTGTTTTCTCGTTCGTTTATTTCTTTAAAGTAAAGCAAGTTTGTAAGCAAGTAGGTACTTCAAAGTTACTACTAAGTAATGAATTCAATTCAACTGCCTAGAAAAAACTTACAGTCCGTGCACATTAAGTCTGCACACGGGAAAACTTGGATTATAGATAGTAAAGGTAAAAAGAAATTGAATTTAGTCAGATTGTCAATTTTGACAGCGACAAATACCTACAGTAGAAAAATCTTTTTAAAAAAAAATTGAACCGACTTCAATATCACTGAAAAGTATAAAATAATTTAAATATTATTGAAGTTGGTGCCAAATATACACAGCAGGTACGCTAACACCAACTTCAATAATATTTAAATTATTTTATACTTTTCAGTGATATTGAAGTCGGTTCAATTTTTTTTTAAAAAGATTTTATTTTAAACTTTTTAGTGATATTTTCATATATAAAGATTGAACCATCGAAAACCGTAAAATTATCTAGGTAGGTTATGATCACATTATCGTCTACATAGTTTTACATAATTCATGTTTCTTCAGAAAAAAATATCCGGTCGTAATGAAATTTGCATGAAAACATCATAGTAGTTTACTCTCTCGAATAAAAAAAGAATCATCGAAATCGGTTCATAATTGTCAGAGCAATGTAATGGAGAACATCAGTTTTATGGTTTTTACCAGATAAATTCCTCCACATCGCTCATGGTCCTCCAGGAAGTTCTTATCCGGTTGTAATAAAATTCATACAGATTCAATACAGTGGTTTCTTCTTTCGAATAAAAAAAGAATCATTGAAATTGGTAAATATTTGCCAGAGTTATGACTATTTTTGTCCGACCGAGCGAGTCCGAGCGACTAAAACGTCATCTATATAGGCTTTCTTGCAAGTCTCAGTGCGCAGTCACCATTCTTGTTTTTTCAGGAACTACTTATTACTAAGCAATAATTTTTTTATGGGACCCAATTAACGGATTAAAGAATGGATGGAAGAAAGATTTTTTCAGATCGGTTCATAATTGCCAGAGTTATGCGCGAACATACATAGAAAAAAAAAAAATATATATACAGACGAATTGAGAACCTCCTCCTTTTTTTGAAGTCGGTTAAAAAGGCCAGACCAGTGGTAGCACTCTCTCACCTAAGGAACTAGGTAAGTTCCTTAGGTACCTACATTCCTCAGCTGCATTCAAAGAACGCGTGATCTAAATACATGCGACCTGTCACACAGACCTACATGACATAACGCTGTTTGTTTGTGACGAGAATGCTGATGACATCATGCCGTTATCAATTGACCAATTTACCTTGGTCCACCTTGTCCCCCTCCAATTGAACTGATAATAAAAACAGAGGTTATAACGGGAATTGACAGAGGTCTTCATAAATTGGATGATGTTTATGCATCTCTAAATATAGTCCAAGCCGGTGATGTCAGGTGTGATGGCTCCTGTTGTTATCGCGTTGCTAAATGACTTAAGTTATTGGAAGCAATTCAGATAATAGTATGTACTAGCTCAAGCATGTATTTTTTTTAATTTATCAAATCTGTTTTTTTTTTAGTGTAGTAATATACCTACGCAAATAATATTATCTGTGGAATCTGTGGATTACGTAATTCCAAAATGGCGGTCACGGCTATTGCAGTTTAACTTGTCTATACTTCAATGTTTTCCAAGTTTTTGCTAATATTTTTTATGATGGCTGAGTCAGTTGATAAATTTAATAAGAACTAACTGAGCCGCGTACTTAGCTCCGCGTTTTTTAGATTAGTTTTTTTTGTATTTGCCCATTTTTGTTTCTTTTAAACAACCCTTGGATCAGAGCAAACAAAACAAAGTTATTCAAATCGGTCAAACCGTTTCTGTCTCAGTTTTAGCAAAACTAACGGATAGCTATTGATTTTTATAGGTAACCTGTTAGGTGCCTTCAGGATTTAGGTAAGTATATCCATCATCAGCTTCATTGGGTAAAAGAAAAACATACAACTAAATAAAAATCTTTATTAAATATGTATGTACATTAAATTATTTTTGAAAACAATATTTTTACCGTAATAAAACTTCGGTTATTGAGGCACTCGATTCATGTTTGACTATGTTAGAGACATCCTAACTTTATCATGAATGAATACATAAAGAGTGTCTATCAGCCTTACAAGTGTTCAGATCTTGCTCTCAACGAGGCTCAGCATGGAATCACAAGGAATGAAAGGTATATATCTTATGCCCTCGATTCACATTTACGTCATATCCGGGTTTTAGTCGTGCATTCTGTTAAAAGTTAGAAAGCATGTCTTTTCAATACTCGTCGTAGGAATCATAATGTTACTTAAAATAAAAAAGTAACCGGTATACAATGGCAATGTACTAGTTATGTATCGCAGCGCGGCGCGTCTAGTTGTCGTCCACATCCTGCTCCTGTTCCTCGTCGAACTCTGCGTCCTCGTCGGCGGTGGCCTCCTGGTACTGCTGGTACTCGGACACGAGGTCGTTCATGTTGCTCTCGGCCTCGGTGAACTCCATCTCGTCCATGCCCTCGCCGGTGTACCAATGCAAGAAAGCCTTGCGCCTGAACATGGCGGTGAACTGCTCCGAGATGCGCTTGAACAGCTCCTGGATCGCGGTCGAGTTGCCGATGAACGTGGCCGCCATCTTGAGTCCTCGCGGCGGGATGTCGCACACGGCCGTCTTCACGTTGTTCGGGATCCACTCGACGAAGTACGACGAGTTCTTGTTCTGGATGTTGAGCATCTGCTCGTCCACCTCCTTCATGGACATGCGGCCGCGGAAGATGGCGGCCACGGTCAGGTAGCGGCCGTGGCGCGGGTCGCAGGCCGCCATCATGTTCTTGGCGTCGAACATCTGCTGCGTGAGCTCGGGCACGGTGAGCGCGCGGTACTGCCTGCTTCCACGGGATGTGAGGGGAGCGAAGCCGGGCATGAAGAAGTGAAGACGGGGGAAGGGAACCATGTTTACGGCCAGTTTACGAAGATCGGCATTTAATTGACCAGGGAACCTGAGGCAGGTGGTGACGCCGGACATGGTGAGGGAGACGAGATGGTTGAGATCGCCGTAGGTGGGTGTGGACAGCTTAAGAGTACGGAAGCAGATGTCATATAAGGCCTCGTTGTCGATACAGTAGGTTTCGTCTGTATTTTCTACGAGCTGGTGTACTGAGAGAGTCGCGTTGTAGGGCTCCACGACGGTGTCTGATACTTTGGGCGAGGGGACGACTGAGTATGTGTTCATTATTCTGTCTGGATATTCCTCACGGATTTTTGAGATGAGGAGGGTACCCATGCCGGAGCCGGTGCCGCCGCCGAGGGAGTGTGTGAGTTGGAAGCCCTGTAGGCAGTCGCACGACTCAGCTTCTTTACGTACAACGTCTAATACTGAATCGACGAGCTCAGCGCCCTCGGTGTAGTGACCCTTGGCCCAGTTGTTACCGGCGCCGGACTGTCCGAACACGAAGTTGTCTGGTCGGAAGATCTGTCCGAAGGGTCCCGAGCGCACGGAGTCCATGGTGCCGGGCTCGAGGTCGACGAGGATGGCGCGCGGCACGTACTTGCCACCGGAGGCCTCATTGTAGTAAACGTTGATGCGCTCCAGCTGCAGATCTGAGTCGCCATGGTAAGCGCCGGTGGGGTCAATGCCGTGCTCGTCAGAGATGATCTCCCAGAACTGGAACAAAAGTATGACCGTTAGTGGAACGAAAGCGGCAAACTGAGCATAGAATGCAATCAATTAAAATGCCTACACGAAAGCTCTCGGCGTACTATTGCTAAGTGCAGTGTCTCGCTACTTTCCAACCGGTTTTGTTGCCTTACTAAAATACCATGGAGAGCCGGCTAGCGCGTCCCTGGTTAGCTCCAATTGAGTCTAAGTGTACATCTCAATGATGCTATTCAAATCGTGATTTAAAAGGCTATAAAGCTCAATGAACCATCATAAAAGGTAGACAGGATACGTAAATATCACAAGCATCGGGAAGGGTTATGCAAGACAATGGCATAAAGACATGAGTTATGTCACGGTACAACAGCTCGCCTTGGCACGGGCAACACCCACTTCCTCCTTATTTGGTTTATCTCTCCGTATAAGCGGAGAATGTCTTGAACAAGTTGGCGTTATTAGCATTCAATATTTCGATGTCTCTTGATATTTGCGACCTGAATATCGCGACCGGCGGCCATATGGTCGCCAAGGAAGATTTCTCTAAATCAGTCCTCATAAAGGCTGGCGTGAACAATCAATTAAATGACGCAATCGCCACGCCTACCGCAATTTGCTAAAGCGATTCTGTAATTGGCGACTTGCTTCGGAGCTACAAATGGTGACTTCCATTTTCGACCATTGTCTTCAATTACATGGCGTCATAAATCAATTTTGTTTGTCCGAAATGCTGACGTAATACACTAAAGTGTAGGTGAAAATGACCTTAGCAACATAAGGCCAAAGCGTTTACCTAGCGAGATCTGTCTGTTTCGAGCACATTAAAATTCAGCGGTGCGCGTACGCCGATCGGCATGATGTCACCCGTGCGGCTGTGTGGGTACAACTCTGACTTGTACATGTATGGTAATATGACTAAGATGGCCGCCGTTTTGGTTCAGGGTTTCGTTTTAACGAGAATTGTTTATTTAATATAGATGTTTTAACATTCTCGTGTCCTTATGAGACCATACTTATTTTTAGAATTGATACTTTACATAAATAATTTAATGTGGTGCCCTTTTTAGGTGTTACTGTTATTCATAATGCTAATTCGATACTGAGGCTACCAGTATGCCCCCATAAAGAGGCATTGCTTTTTATTATTACAAATCCGACCTTTACGTATCAAGAAATAAGTTTAAATATTAATTAGAAAGTAGATTGTTCTGTAATCATATTATTTCTAGACACGCTTCGTAAAAGAAAGGAATTAAACGCAGACAACACGCAAAAAGATAATTAATGAACCAGACAAAGAATAAATGTACTGTAAGCTTTTGTTGAGGAATATTTGTACCATTAACTAGTTTTATCTATTGAAATCGCACAATTCTATCCATCAATTGAGATCACAAATCAGCTCCATTATTTTCGCCTCAATCGAGATAAAATACATTAAAACTCTGCCAAACCGTTCATTATTAGGATACGTCAGATTGGACGAAGCAAACTTTCAAAGATCGTAATGATTTTTAATAACATGAAGTGAAAGGTGGTTTGAAAGGCTGGTACATAGATGAAAGTGGCGTGTGAACAGAGGCCGTACCTACATTGTGCTGGGGAAACGATGGTGTCTAGCCGTAATGCGTTCATGACTACATTACTATTGTGGGCGATTTCTCCCGTATGGACAGGGCATCGGAACTATTTGACGATGTGCTTGATGATACCTTAATTAACGAAGAGATTTGGCAAATTGTAAAAGAGGTAGTTTGAGGCTCGGAAGTTCTTCGAACTTGTGCTGCACATTTTTGGACTGTGGATAGTCAACCGAAGTGCTTACGTTTGAGATTTGTAGCGTGAACTTTAATAATTTGGACATTGATAAAATTTCAATGGAATTTCACACTTCTTTTGTCAATTTACTAAGAAGCGAAGATCACAGAATTCTACAAATAAGTACTTATGCATAAAAGTAGGTATTTTTTTTTCTGTGATGACCCAGAGGATGAAAAAGTAACTAGTAATTGAGTATCTAGATATTTTGGACTAGGATAGGTTTCAATTTACTAATACCTATTACATTTGAGTGGATTTATTGCTACGGAGAGTATAATAAAGATATTATGACTACAATAAATAACTGAAATTCATAAGATTTTGCACCAAATCACTTTCCACATGCATGTTACGATTGTATTTATATCGTAACGGTACCACGCTAGCTGCAACAGCCGCCATGGCAAGTAACAGCGTCTATTTATAAATGGCCAACGACCTTCCAACACTCGGCCACTGAACCCTGCTAATCTGACTTCTATACACTTGATAAGATATCAGGCTGAACCCATAAGGTCTTCGAACAAGGCTGGCCATACTGATGTGATAAAGAAGTCATAATTTAGAGCAAAATTTATGTTCAACCAATATTACTATGAGTGACTTCCAATATATTACAACTACAGTCATATAAGCTTTATCCTCAGAATAAGGTTTCTATAAAAAACTACTGAGTTATTCCTAAATTACTGCCCCTGCGACCAAACCCTGGTTGACATTCTAATTGGGACAGTAATTATTACTAATAATTTTTACGCTAGTAAGTACTTTTACTACTATTAGTATTTTTATTTTATACACTGCTATTTTTTGGAATATAGATTAGCTTTATCCAGATTTAGGTTGCTGTTTTTTTATGTGACCAAAAAAGTTTCTTTGTTCAGATGTGTTTGAGGTAACATTTGTTATTTGATCCCATTATACAGTGTTGGTACTTTAGTTTAATTCCTGACTGTCCTCTAAAATTCATTTAATGAAAATAAAATCGTAGTATTTGAAAAGCTGAATTTGTCTATAATTCTCACATTATTACAAAATAACTCACTTTGGATTTATATTAGAATGTTGTCTGGCCTTTCGCAATCATATTTATAGAAAAGCAATTTAGAGTACCGGATCGATCAAATGCCAGTAATCCAGAACACAGTACAGTAATAACATTGATTGTAATTGGCTCTTTAGTTCTATTGAACGAATGGGTAGTTTCTGTTGGTTAAAATACGCCATTTAATCTTATCTGCGCTTGGAGAGATTATTTTTCAATGAATGGTGGCTGATAATCAATATTGTGAATTGAACGAGTTCTTCAATTTATAAAATGTAGCTTACAAACAAGTTTCAACGAAAAATCTTTCATCTAATTGGTGTACTTAACTTGGTTTCATAGAATTGTTGATTTATTTAAAATCGTCTGTCTGGATATGGATGCTATCCACCTGGGATAAGCAGCAAGATTTTTTGGTTATCACGAAATATGGAGCGTACGTAGTTTCAGCTTTTTTTCCTGCGTGCTGATTGATTTTAAATATATATACCTAATCCTTTACATGTAAATATATGGTCTACGTGCTTAGCTACATTCAGAAACACTTAAGAGCAGGACAGATATTGTATTAGTCAGTAGATGTAACCTTGAAATCTGTCAATATCGTCATATT
Organism: Furcula furcula; assembly: GCA_911728495.1. NCBI lineage: Eukaryota > Metazoa > Arthropoda > Insecta > Lepidoptera > Notodontidae > Furcula > Furcula furcula. The sequence goes on along the minus strand of OU452264.1, from coordinate 1,936,770 downwards.
AATCGTATGACGAAAGGTCATTTTAATAAATCATATAGTATGAGTCATTTGTTTACCGCTGTAGAAAAACTATTGGGTTGCTAAGCGAGAATTGTTTTTTAGGATACAACCGCGGTCAGTGGTCCGATGATCAAATTGGTTGTAACAACGTAACTTAGCAAGACATTGGAAGGAATTTTCTTCTATATTAGGTACATCTATGTTCAATATTAACCTTAAGATAGGGATAGAAAATGTATAGCGCTGTCAATTTATTTGGAACTATTATTTTTTTATTTATTTTGACCTTGACAATTATTTTGCGTGAGCAACATCTTGTTGATAGTTCTAGGGTATTATATTCTTATGTTCTACAGAACATAACGAGATTTTGATTAGTTAGTAATCCATAGCATGGTAATTCTCAATGTAGGCAAAATGCCTTAAAAAGATAAAGAAGTAGAGCTCTAGAATCATATCGTACAAGAAAGAGAAGAAAATGTTTTGGAATAGTCTATTAGACGTTGCATAATTATATTTGTTGACCCGAAAAGATATGAAATAATAATTAATCATAAGAAGAAGCAGCAAAATACTGGAGAAACGGGCTGACCAATAGATAAGAGGTGTCTAACCTTTGCGTGGTTATTGCATTCATATCTCATTTGACACTAATAACTCAAGTAGTTACTCGATTTACTTCTTTTCTTATTTGTAATAATTTCAGTGGCTAACTTGTTCTCAGAAATTTTTAAGCTGCGATTTTTTTAATTAATAATAGGTTTGCGCTTGACCAGAATCTCACATGATGGTAAGTGAAGATGTAATCTAGGATGGACCCCGCTTACCCTGCCTGCATGTTTGACTTTGCTTAACGACCGATGTCCTAAGCACGGAGGCGCTTATTTGAAATGCCATTAAACGGTTTCCTTATCTATGAATAACAATGCCTCCCAGCCTGACGTTGCGTTACCAACTAAACATTTACTGAATAGTAATAACAACGTAAATAAATAACAAACTTATATAGGTAATAAGAATATTTCAGTATTTTGAAGAAATACAGATCTCAGGACTGTTAACGTAACCTCTGTTACGTAAAAAAGATGTTATTTGCCCAACTGGTTACACAACTCGTACTGTGCTAAGTGTTCGCCATTCCTTGAATACGGGGCTGAATCATGGCCTGAGTAACACATCATACGTGTATCTTTATTTACAAAACACATGTTCTGAGTTAATTAATCAATAGATATGAATTCACTTACGTCATCGTGTTTTAATTACGGAAGGTTTTAGTGTGTTGGAATTGGAAGCCTTCAAAACAAGTATGGATTCTAAAATCTCTGACGGAAGTCAAAAAATTTGTCAAGACAAGTTTGGCTGATTGCTAAATGGAGCAATGGAGCAGCAAGTTTGGCTGACTTTAAGGCTAAATGGAGCAACGATCTTCGTGAAGTTGTTAGAATTGATTCAGATATATGAAGGATTAAGTTTAGTAGTATAATCGTATGCCAATGGAGCAATGGGGCAGAATCTAAAATGAGATAAACTAAGAATAGAAAGCTCGGGTCTAAAGAGCACCCTCCGACTAGACGGATAGACGATCTTACTAAGGTGGTTTTAATTGAATAAGAAAAGGTGAAGATCGAATTCAGTAGGTATTTACATCTTTGTAAGGTTACAGGAACTTATCTACAAAAGCTGAAGATGAGTTCACTACTGTAGGATGTTCTCAACAAGATGCAGCGACGATTATCGCAAGACAACAGGAATTAGGCTTTATTAGGCGAGGCCAATAATATCTAGAAGTAGATGACCCTTAAACATGATTTAAAGTAAGTAAGTTCTGTTTATACATGTAATTGATGTTCGCGAAAGTTACAAGTGGTACCTATTTGTAGTGATTATTTTATTTTAAAGTTTAATCTGAACTTTATGTGCTAAGGAACAGACAGACCCACAGTAACTAATTAGGGCAGGCACAAACAACACAGCTATGAAACATTAATCAATAACAATCCGCCTTTGTTAGATGATAATACGAATCGATTTGACGGCCTCATTAATAACGGGATTGGCTGAACTACTTTGATTGATGTTGGTTCAATCCAAATGTTACTGTAAGTTACGTACTTATTAGTTTAAGTTATATATTCATATAAATGTATGTTATAGTTATTGCAGGGGCTTTCTCCCTCAATCCTTTTTTGTTTCATCAGTCATTTTAAGTGAGATATTATCAAAAACGATTACAGTCTACTCCAATTTCTTTTAGCATTTATCTGTAGCCTTAACACACATGTTTATAAGTATGTAGCTGTTATAAGAAGTAACATATATTTCATTGAACATAATAAGTTCGTCTACTAAATAAGAAAAATTATTCACTTTGTAATCTTTTTCTCCAAATTAATAAACAATACAGTTAACATTTTGTTACGTACATATTATCATGTAAATAGGGGGCACCTTTACGTAATGACTTAAAACATGTCCTTTAGAATGTGAATAATTATGTATTGAGAAATAGTCACAAATGAGTAAGCTGCAAACCGGTCTCGTGATCCTTGGTTCAAACGACCAATAGGATAATACCACGAGTACAGTTGTCTATTGAGTCAACGCTGTCTAACTTTATAATATAACAGTAAAAATAATAAGTCTTAGAATAGTTATTACTTATTTATTTTAACTTTCAGTTTCGTGGTTTCTGCGTAAAATTGAATAAAACAATGAAATAGAATAAACTTCGTGTTCCTAATTTAAAAGAAATGCTGTTGACGGAAAAGTTCTCCTTGAATAATTATTTTGAATATGGAACATGGTCAATAAAAGTTAGGAGCATGCGTAGTCAGGCGCATAGGGGTGGGATATGCCCTCGTTAACGTCGCGATCAAGCGTGAAAAAAGTAACCGTTCCTGCATTGTCTATTCCAAAACATGAATGGAACTATGTGAGAATAACTAATAGTCTCGCTTGCCCTCAATTTCTTTAGAGAAAATATGTTTTGTTAAACACTAATTATCAAGTTCAACACCAATTGGACTTTCTAGTGATTACGAGAAACCGCTGAGGACCGTTACTTTGTCCAGCGTCTTAGAAAACCGATAGTATAGCCGCAAATTTTATTACCTTAGCTCCAATCTGGTTGCCGCATTGGCCGGCCTGTAGGTGAACGATTTCCCTCATATTTGATTTATTAAAAAATTGTAATAAATAACTTATGCACTACGCGACTCTCGCACAACACTGCTCGAAGATTTGATCAGTCGGCTGGGCCGGTGGGGATTTTTGAGGCTTGCTTCGCCTCCGCGCTGCGGGTGCAGCTCGTGCGCTGATTGGTCGGTCGCCCGCGCCCGCCGCTAACTTCACGGCAAACGAGACGCTTATCAATTCGAAAATGGAATCATCCTACATTTCTATACTTGGATATTGTCGCATTTTGCTTGCAGAATAAACAAACACAGTGCACCATTCATTGCACAAAAAGTAACCAGTTGTTGGCCACGGCAAGCTACAAGTTTTATGTAAATAGAGGTCAAGTGAAGAAAAAGTTTCAACCTATAAAATCAGATAGGTTGATACTTTTTCTCGCGGATCCATAGGCATAAAACATTTATTATGATAATCTTTAGAAACTAAGCGTGTATTTGTGTAAAACCATATTTTCCTGTAGTTACTACATGAAGTAGGTAAACATTCCAGTAATGAGGTCATAGTAAAGAATACTCTACATTTATGACGATTATTTTCTAAACAGCTTATTGTTTTTGGTTCCGTTTCGCATGAGTCTGCGTGTTATCATGCATGAAATATTTATTTTATCAGAGTGGGATACACCAAATTTTGTTTGCCGTTGTCAAGCCATTTACAACCCCTAAACATGCACCCTTCTAATTTACTAATAGCTGTTGGCTATAAATATAACTACTGAATATTTTTTTGTATTTTATATCATGTGAATTCTTATAAGCTTGCAATACGGTTGATCGATTGTAGATAGAGATAATAGTTAAACGCTCTCAAACCCGGTAATTTCACTATCTTTGGTGCCCTTCACACCTAAATATATCAATATTACACGCTGCTGCGGTGTTCTGCTGCTTGTGGGAGAACATCAAAGGTACATGAAGTGAAAGAATAGGTATCGCATTGTTTGCAATAATATAGCTCTTGATCTTTCTTCGTGTATACATATGTATAGTGAAGTTAGAAGGATGCTAATCGTCACAGTAGCTCTAAGGTAGCCCAAACACGGTCAATAATATTGTTGATTCTACGACCCGTGCGAATTAACTGTGCACTTGGCTCTGTGACATCGCATTCCAGCGAGGTGCACAGTTAAATCGGGCAGGTTGTAGAATATTGACAATATTATTGACCGTGTGCGGCTAGCCTAAAGATTAAGTTGGCAGCTCTGAAACTTATTCAAATCTGTTTATTTGATAACTTTTAAATTTGAATTTAGAATTTTATTGTATTCTGTTTGTTCATTATTTAAATAACGATTGACGGACTTCCATCATCCTTTTTGCAGTCATTATAGAGAATCCTCTAGCACCCAGCGAAGTTGCCTTCCGACTTATTACGTAAAGCAGTTTAACGATGTATGTTTAGACTCAGGAAATCGTCCCTTAAACCTGAGTCTAAACCACTGGTCTAAACGTGGTAAAACGGCTTTTCGTAATACTACCAAGGTGGCAAGCAAGCGTACGGCCCGCCTGATGGTAAGCAAGCAGCCACCGTAGCCTATAAACGCTAGCAACACCAGAAGAATCACTAGCGCGTTGCCGACCCTTAAGACATTAGATCTTAAGTCTTTGTGTCCCGTAATTTAACCGGCTTGAATAAGTTAGTACTGTATTCACGCTTACCATCACGTGGTACAGTTGTTACAAACATTAACTTTTAGTTATTAAAAATATAGATCAAGAAATTAAAAAAAAATAGAAAGATGTTGTAGAGTCGATATCGCATAACGGGAAAACAGGCTTTATTAGCTGCGTACAATAAAAGGATAACACTGAATTTATGACGTTACCATTTACGCATCACGTAGGTGTGTGGTTATAGGTATAGGCGAGATTTTAATAAGTTGTTATTATATCCGAGAAATCGTAACCGGTTCTCAAACCATTGGAGTCAACCAAACCAATGAAAATTGGTCTTATTGTGTTTATGTGTATATGTAAGGGACCCTTCGCCCCTACTTCATGGTGGCTTAACTGTTAAAATACTAATAGTATTAGTAGGAGCAACAGTTATGCCACCATGTCCATAATTGTACCTACATAGCTCTAAACATTATAGAATGCAATAAATGATATGAATAATACGAATATGTAGCCTGTTAGTAAATTAATTTTAGTTTGCACATCAAACAGTCATTTATGTACTATCGCGGATACGAACGGTGTACTTACCAGTTTTCAATCAAAATCTTACAAACGACGTTACGGACACGCCCGCATGTTTTTTGGGCCGGTTCGTACAAACGATTATCATCCTAAAGTTGATACACCGCTTGTGACCGCGAGAGTACATCTACAAACAGAATAGTTTCTAAACTTTATCACAGACCTAGAGTGCCAACACTTACTACCGCACTCACAAACGTTGTTAACTTTAATTCCAATTAAGTCATTTCTGATTATTATTTACGAGATTATTGATATACCTATCTACTCCTACTCACTATCATATTAAGTATTAATTAGCTTTTAGTGTCGAAATAATCCAATTTCAAAATATGGCTTAGCGATTTTGACTATAATCTACAACTAACTATCATAGTTAACTATAATTGACGCTAAGAAAATTAACCTAATGATGTAAGTAAGTGCATGAAAGAGAATTCCCACTTAGTGACATTGTGAAATGCCACTAAATAAGAAATCCCGTAACAGAATTACCAAATAAATGTAGGACATCTTATCATTTTAAGCAGCCAAACGACGACGGTAAGTCGTGTGTGAATTGCTAATTACTCTGAGGTGAATTGTCCCAAGATATTATTATTATTAGTAGAGGTGTAACATTGGAACTACAAACAGATTATTAGTACTATGTACAGATTTTAAAGGTAAGTATCTTAAAATTCTTCAAGTAAGGGTGGTTTTCCAATCGTCTTTCTTTGTCAAATTAAGTCCAATATTTATATCAAATTTCTTTGATGGATGTCCATTCTACCCGTCCAATATCTTAAAAAAAATATTAATCATGTATTCAATAACAAACATAAAGTTTACCTTGAAGTTACAAGACAAGTTACTTTGTCCAAGATCTCTTTGTAATTTGTGTAATTGAGAAAATGGAGAAACGTGGAGCGACCTTATTATTTGCTGCTATTATCAATTAAGTAATATTCAAAAAGCAAAATCTATACAAAAAAAGATCATCAAAGTATCATCATATAAACATAAATAAAAACAAAAACTTATTTCGAAAAAAAATTTTGTTTCACTAAATTTTATTGGCAGCCATTTTGATTGAAATGTCAAAATCTTGTAATAAGTAAGTAAGTAAGTATAGTAAATTGGATGAAGTCATTCAATTTATTTGATCAAATTAATCAATATTATAATCGATAGATCAAATGTATACATTGGACGAAGTTTGACGAGTGTAATAGCTTAAGTTAGGGGAATCATTTTACGTTTACTAGTTAGCGATGAGGCGCTTACAGCCAGCCATGGTTCGGGGTAAACGATTAGTTGGTTAAGCAACGTCAGGTAAGGTCAGTTCTTGAATAGGGGACCGTTATTAAGTGACATATGAATTGACCTTCTCTGTGCTATGGAAGGCACGTTATGATAAAGAACTACTAGTGGTGTATTTCAATTTTTTATTCATTCCACCTAAGTACTTACTTAGTGACGAGACAAGCAAGCCGTTCACCTGATGGTAAGCAAAACGCCCACCTAAAAACAGCTGCACTGCACTGACGCTCGTCAACCGACTAATAACTCCAGTAATTTCACGAGCTACAGTGCCCTTCACATAGAAACACAACACCGAAGCTGCTTCTTGCTTTTTTTGGGAGGTTAGTCGCTGTTGGCCCCAGATGGCTATGACAGCTTCACCGGGCAAGAGGGCGAGCGCTTACATCCAGAAAGACAGTGGAGCGACGAGCTCAAGGGCAGCTCAGGGAGGCACGGCCTCGGCTTGGGCTGTCGCTTAAGAGAGGGCTGATTCTACCACCGGTTCACAATGCGCCCCCACTGTGAAGAGCCAGCAGTGTTACCTTACCTGAGGGCCTAGACAAGATATAATCGCTTCATAGCGATTCTATTTGTTCATTGGCTAACAGTTCCCAATAATTTGTCACATGGTTTTTCTATGTCTTACGTCATTCCCATACATACTTCTATTCGCGTTAACCATGCGTTAACGCTTGTAGAAATGTTACATTGTCTAGAGGGCCTGAACTGTCCCTTGGAGAAAGGGCCTATTAGAAGATAAAGATGTTCTTTTGCATAACGCAAATTTTCTCATAATAAATACCTGTACTACGAGCTAAGTCACGCGTAGCTTGCCTAATATGTCTAAAACATTTAACTTACGTCATTTCAAGGACACGAAGACAGACCTTTGTGGCAGTTCCATTCATTTATCCGTTCCAAGAACTGATTGATAGACCCATTTGCGGTATAGACGCGGTCGAACGAAAATAGATGATTATTGCGAATATATTATTTAGGTCATAGCTTCATTGTTTATTTAATAATACAAATTGTATTGCCCCACAACTGGGCAAGAGTCTGCAGTCCTCTATAGAGCTGAATCTAATAAGCCTCAGATTGCTGTGAACCGGTGTAAAGTGGCCCCTGGCAAACTTACTGGGCTTATGTGATTAACTAATGATGTCTCAGTTGACTTTATATATGTAGGCGTGTCACATTCTATCAGGCGAACGTCGGAGGAGTCTCGAAGGCTCGTTATAAATGTATTTTTTTATTGATGAATGGCAACAAAAATGGATTTAACCTAAGAATTTTAAAATAACTAATAACAAAAAAGAAAACTCACTTATCTAATATGTACTACAACGTCAGAATGATCGTAATCGAATTTGTAGTTTCTGAGAAATCGTTGGACAAACCTACATACATACATCCATAGTCCATACATACACTCATGAAATTTGGTAAGTACATTTGTTTAGATCCCCACATAGACTAACATATGTATTTTCATTAATGTTACATACATACGCGTCGATTATAGAACCTCCTTTTTTGAAGTCGGTTAAAAAGATTGCTCATAACTTCGTTCAGTATTTAGGCATAAAGCAGCTTGTGTAATACTTAGCAATCTATTTGGGCCGCCTGCCTGTACCTACAATATTCGTTAGAATAAATTTAGGTCGTCTGGAGGTATTGATTTTACTGCAGTGGCGCCAAATATGGGCGCGGTTGCCAGATGGGACGTTTTTGCGGCGTTTTTTTTTAGGTTTGGTATTGTTTGAATATTATAATCGATTGTCTACTATTCGTCTGACTACTATCCCTTTGGCCTTTCAGTTTGTTGTACTTTCGTAGTTTCTCTCTCTCATTTGATCTTGAACGGCAAGATACACTGTCGCTGGTGCTGATCTAATTGTAACATGACAAACACTGTTTAAAAAAGAGTGGGTGGAGACATTGGGCCCGTGGGGTTCTTCTGCACATCTTTTATACAAAGATATAACCAAACGGCTGATAGAGGCAACAGGAGACCAGAGGGCTGGCACATATCTGGCACAAAGAATAGGTATTGCCATCCAGCGGGGCAATGCTGCCAGCCTTCTTGGAACCTTGCCAAGCGACGGTGATTTGGCACAAACTTTTACATTGTAAATATTATTATTATTTTCTATATAAGTATATTTTTCTTTTTTCTTTTAGTAAGTAGTTTTAAATATATGTGTAAATAAACTGTAAATATTTTTGCAAATAAATAGTTTAAAAAAAAGTGAAAAAATGACAAGCTCGCTGAGTTTCTTGCCGGATCTTCTCAGTTGAGGCCGCGTTGTGAACCGGTGGTAGCATTTAAAAAAAAAATACCGTACAAAATCATCGATATATAATTCAAAATAAATGATTTTGACTTTGACTTTGTCGGGGTATCCATTGCTGAGGATCAAGAGAGCTGGTTCCCACTTGTCTGGTGTCGGATCCGTATATTAACCGGAGGGTCCAGTTGCAGTGAGTGCATTTATGCACAAAATCTGTTTCCGATAAATGTGAATAGCTTCATATAAAATGCTCTGCCACTGGAACCTCCGATTAATATACGGATCCGACACCCAACAAGTGGGAACCAGCTCTTACTCCTGCTAACCGCCGTCTCCGTCGAGGTCCTCCACTGCCCATCTTCAGCTGTGTGTATCGCCGTACTTAAAGGAATGTCTAGATGTTTTGTTTTACTACTTATAAGCTAGTGCTTGACTGCAGTCTCCCCTGATGGAAAGCGGCGACGCAATCGAGGATGGTAAAGCATACTAGCTTATTAAAAGACTATTCACTCTAGTCTTGAAGACACCCACATTATAATCGGGCGGGTAACCGACGCAGGCAAACTGTTTCAGTTCTTAGCTGTCTTTGTTATAAATGAAGAAGCAAATCGCTTAGTCCGGACTGAAGGCACGTTCACCACGTAAGGGTGTGTTCGTGCCGTGCGTCTCGTCGTTCGATGATAGAAGGGGTGGGATGGTGGAATCATGTCATGCAACTCCTGCACAGACTCTCCCAAAAATAACATGTAGAATACCGAAATGTTCGGAGACTTGATCTGTCGTATCTCATAGGGCTTCGATCTTTCCGGTCACTAGCAGCTTCTCCTGATTGCCAGGCATATCATTGAGGGTCGAGGTTTTTTTCTAGTCCCACAACTCTTTCAGTATGGACACTTTCCTTCAAAATAATAAAGCCATAAAAATGTATTTTTCTAACAGCCCTTGTTTATGTCCCACTGTTGGGCCACATCTTGAGGGAAGCCTCAAGATGTACGGGCTTAGGCTATGGCCTAAGCCCGTACATCTTGTATGGACTATGGTCCACCACGCTAGCCAATCGTGGGTTGGCAGACTTCAGACGTCATTCGAACGCTAGTTAGAGTTTCTCAGACATGCAGGTTTCCTTACGATGTTTTCCTTTAAGGAAAGCTAGTAACAATCGCACAAAGACGATTCGCGCATGATTAATGAAAGAAATCAGAGGTGCGAGCCGGGGTATCAAACCTGCGTACTTTCTTTCCAAGACAAGCGTTCGCCCACTGAGCTGTCACTGCATTAAATTCTTAAATAAAAATATTTTCCTCAAATACCAGTTGCTATAATACCTAACAACTACTAGTAATAATAAATAATAAACAATATTATTCATAGTTTCGGTGTCACTACTGTGGAACTGATGACATACCTACCCGGCGAGGTCATGCCACGCGTGGTATAAGTCCTAGCGTAGACGAGGCGTGGTGGCGGACGACGAACGTGAGCGTGACTTGGTGGCCGTTGGACAGTGATATAAATAAAAAAAACCGGTCAAGTGGGAGGCGGACTAACACACCGTGGGTTCCATACCATCTATGGATGTATTCATTTTGCTATTCGTCTAATACCTCAGATAGTAAAAAAACAAACTGCAAAGCTAAGTTAGTTTGTATGTCGAGTTTTTTTTTTTAAGATTACTAAAAATCTTTACTACTTAGAAAGATCATTTTATTTTTCCTGTAAAATATAGATAAACATTTAACCCTACACAAACTTCAGAGATAAGGGGGGACGGTATTTTTATTACTTATTTGATTATAAGCCAAAAACTACGAGACATAAACCAAAATAAAACAAACTGTATTGAAATGTGCAAATGAAGCCCTTTCATATGATACTACTCGATGTAGTAGTCTCATTTTGGGAATTTGACGCCCCATTTCAACCCCCATTGAAAAAAAAAGTTAAAACCATTTTTTTCATTTATTTTTTCATTAGCTTGGGTAACGTCAGTGGTTCCTGAAATATGTATGTAGGTGTGACAGACAGACAGACAGACCGATGTAGTCAGACCATACGGGTTGCTTTTTTACCTTTTAGGTATGGAACTCTCAAAAATAAAAAAATACGGACAAAATCGTTTGAAATGTAACTATGCGTAGGATACTTTTACTTTTAGCTAATTCATCAGAATTGGGTGAGCAGTTTAGTCCCTACGGTTAGGTAAGCTTGCACAGTCCTTCGGATTTGCTGGACGTTTGGAGTGTGGACCCTAGGACGTCCATCGAGTACAACGGTCCTGGTGCAGATTCCACCGGAGATCCCTGATGTCCCCCCTCTCATGTGTCGATGTGCCAGCCGCGGGTTTTTAGTGGGTAAGAATCCCATACACCCCGCGGTTGACCCCCACAGGTCCCGGTGACCTATTGAAGGTATGCCCCGCTCCCGCGAAAGAAAAGAACCTTGCACCGTGAGAACCGCCACCGGTGGCCGCTGGTTCGTGGGAGCCTGCACTTGCCTACGAATAATATGACTAATACTCCACAATAATAATGAAAAACGATTGTATCTAATATTTGTATTGTATAATTACTTGCCTCCGTTACAAATAACTACTTACTGAATAGCTGAATATAATGTGGTACGTCTTTGGAAATACCTTGTTTATGTTCATATTTCGTAGGTACTTATTTATTAAGTTTATATTTCGTAGCTGCACTAAAGATGAACCGAAAGGTCTTTGGGTAAGTATATATATACATACTAGCTGACCCACGCAGCTCCGCCTGCGCTATTTTTACGTTAACTAAACTTTTAATAACAGACATTCGCATCGAATACATAACCTCCTTTTTTATAGTCGGTTAAAAACTGGGACCCACTTTTTACTTGCTCTCCGAAGCACGGACCCGTTTAGTTCAAATGGCGTTAAACGGTCACCCATCTATTTAATGACCTTACCTAACGTTGCTTAACCCGATCGATTACAAAACCTTGATAACAACTCTCTATGAGTGTTCCCTTACTAATATTTCCTACTAGCTGACCCACGCAGCTCCGCCTGCCATATTTTTACGTTAACTAAACTTTTAATAACAGACATTAGCATCGAATACATAACCTCCTTTTTTATAGTCGGTTAAAAACTGGGACCTACTTTTTACTTGCTCTCCGAAGCACGGACCCGTTTACTTCAAATGGCGTTAAACGGTCACCCATCTATTTAATGACCTTACCTAACGTTGCTTAACCCGATCGATTACAAAACCTTGATAACAACAGCTCTCTATGAGTGTTCCCTTACTAATATTTATTATATTATAAAGAAAAATTGATAAAATCTGACCAAGCGTATAACCAAGTACCCATTTTGACTTTAATCCCCTCTCCCGAAAGAACCGTGCTAGATTACGGGATAAAAAGTATCCTATGTCCTACCTCGTAGTAAGATCTCAAATCATGCCAAGTTTCATTTGAATCCATTCAGTAGTTTCGGCGTGATGCTCAGCCGTGATACAGACAGACAGACAGACAGACAGACAGACAGACAAAAATTAAAAAAAATACATTTTCGGCCTCAGTATCGGTTATAGAATGCCCTCCAAAAATAATTTTCAAAATATCTTCAATGTACAGAATTGGACCTGTTACATTTTTATTATAAGTATAGATATTATAAAGAAAAAGTGATAAAATCGGACCAAGCGTATAACCAAGTACCCATTTTGACTTTAATCCCCTCTCCCAAAAGAACCGTGCTAGATTACGGGATAAAAAGTATCCTATGTCCTACCTCGTAGTAAGAGCTCAAATCATGCCAAGTTTCATTTGAATCCATTCAGTAGTTTCGGCGTGATGCTCAGCCGTGATACAGACAGACAGACAGACAGACAGACAGACAGACAGACAAAAATTTAAAAAATTACATTTTCGGCCTCAGTATCGGTTATAGAATGCCCTCCAAATATAATTTTCAAAATATCTTCAATGTACAGAATTGGACCTGTTACAGTTTTATTATAAGTATAGAAGATATATATGTATTATACTACCAAGGTGGCCAGCAAGCGTGCGGCCCACCTGATGGTAAGCAGTCACCGCAGCCTATAGACGCTAGCAACACCAGAAGAATCACTAGCGCGTTGCCGACCTTTAAGACATTAGATTTTAAGTCTTTGTGTCCGGTGATTTCACCAGCTACAGTGCCCTTCACGCCGGAACACAGCAATGTTTACACACTGCTGCTTGGCGGCAGAATATCTGACACTGCGGTGGTATACCTGGACGGTTCCTTGCACAAGGAACCACCTAGTAAAGCCCCTAGTAAAGTATAGCACCTTAGCAGAGCTTTGCAAGCTGCCCTTTGCCCTTCTGCTGTCTAGATGACCACACTCAGTCCACATGCCACTAAACAACGGTCACCTATCTAAGGAATGACCTTGCCTGACGTTGCTTAACCGACCAATCGTTTACCGATCAGTGATTACAAGTGGCTACGAGCGCCTTAAGTAAGTCCCATGAGCCAAGTAATTTCTCTAGCAACACCGGAACATAGAAATGTTTCCACGGCAGTACGATGTTTTTGCAATCGGTTAAAAATTCCTCGCCAAATCTCTTGAAGATGTACAGTATTTTCCTTAAAGCATTATCTGTATACGGCCGTGTACCACTTTATCCAGATATGGTAGCTTGCCGCAAACCGATCCGCCATTTAAACAGGATTGTCCATTTGAACGTAAAAAAATGTATAATCGTAAGTAATTATTTTAGTAGTAAAGTAGGATACACTCTAAAGCTAGTCCACCGAGTGGCTAGGGAACGAACGGGAGGCGTTAAACGATAACTTGTTCTATCGGGGACACGAACGGTGTACAATCAAAATCGTTTGAAAGACGTTACATGCGCTTACCCCGTCCGCACGTATTTTGGGCTGGCTCGGGCAAGCGATTATTGTTCTAAAGGCACATATACACACATACATAGGTTGATACAGCGCTTGTGACCGCGAGAGTTCATAGATTATATTCTTGCATTAAAAATAATTAAAACCCCATTATAGCCGTCAAGGAGATAAAACTGTATCTAAAGCAAAGGTCTATGATGTTAGTCTGACCAACATTGCAGGTTTTATTAGGGATCTGACACCCTTGTACACCCATTGTACAAGGGTGTTAGACCACCGCAGTGTCAAATATTCTACCGCCAATAAGCAGTGTGTAAATTGCCATGTTCCGTTGTTCGCAACGGACACAAATTACCTGGCTCCAGCGACTTAATAACTAATGTATTTTGTGACAAGCAACAGTTGCAGGGGAGTTATCTACTGGCACACAAGTCGCTTACCATATGCTGTATGAGTAGCTGTGCTGGTCCTGGGGGTCAGCTTTGTCTATGACTATAGTTCTAATCCGTGGGGGTAAGAATCCCTTCCATCTCCTCACATTTTGTGTCCGTAAGAGGTAACTTAGGGAAAACAAGAAGACAGCAGCGTCTTTCTATTGTATTACCTTCCACCTATACTGCGATCGCCAAGACAACCTGCCAAGCTTGGGGATTATAGCAACACCTCCTTTCTAAGGGGAGGGGGGGACAAAGCAGCCAAGGTGTTTATCCTCAATAACAATTGGCTTATTATCCTGGGACAATCCACACACGGTTATCCTGATTTTGGACAGAGTCTGTGCTATGGTAACTAGACATAAATACTTTTTATATTTATTTATTTATACAGATAAACAACACACACAAAAGGTGGGAATCGAACTCACGATCTATTGGGTATCGACCACTAGCTAGCCCCTAGTTCCCAATGTGGTCCAGGTGGAACCCAGGGGTCTACGGGAGATTCGACGGGGGTCTACGTTGGCGCAACGCAAATTTCCATAGTTAAATCTAATCTAATCTATTCTAATCTTCAAATTTTTTGTCGAGTTTTGGGAATAGGGTAGAAATGTAGCTGCACCAGAACCAGGTAAATTTTGAAAGTGGAAAAAAAGTCTGAGAACCTCGACCAACGGGCTGTCGATATATTAAAATACTTACGATCAATTTTTTTTTATGTACTTACCAATTTCAACCCCTGTAATTCTACACCAAAGAAGCCTGGATAGTGTATCGATCTGACGCAGGGGTGGCGCAGTGAGTCACCCCGTGACGTCACAGACAGGGTGCGACTGGGGCGCGGGATGCTAAGGCCTCGTGCACCGTGGCGGCGAGCGATGTGGCGTGCTTACCTACGCTCTTCTCGGCGTAGAAAGCGATTGAATGTTCTCATCGAATTATTGCTGGTTCTTCAGCGTTTGAGGAATTACTTAAAAAACTGAAATCTTAAATCGGCATCACAAGTTCACTTGTGGTGTGGGCCTGTGTGCCGCCTTTTTCTTACAAGTCGAAGGTGAGCCAACCAGGCTTCAGTATTCTAGGCGCTTTGTGGAGCAAGTTTTTTATTTTTAACTATATTATTATTTTGGCGCCCCCTGAAACTGCCGCCCGGGGCTGTTGCTCCGGTTTGAAAAAAAGATCCGCGGATTATAATCGCCAGTTCACCACAACGGTCGGCGTCGCGTCGCTCGCTGGCTGCATTGTTTCGTCGCTAGAGGTTGCCGGCATGTCGCTCTGCACAAATCGCGCGACGTTGCCGTCACCCTGTGAGAACCCTATTATTTAATTTCGGTAATGCACGAAGGGTTCACGTGTCTGGCTGCGGAGGGAACGTTTCATGGAAATGTTGTAAATTTCATTTTTTGGTAAGTAGGTATAAAAAATATTACTATGTAATTATTTTTTTCATGTAATTTGGTTGATTTTGTCTTATATATCCACTAGTACCACGTCATGTTGCATAAAGGCGACATCAATACGCAATAAAGATCTCAGAGGTACTTAGGATCGACTCAGTTCAAATCGTCGAAAATATACAATTACATTATACATTTATTAGATACCTAGTTGTTGTGATTATCGACACGTCCCACGTTACTGAAGACCGAATCGATCTCCGACCGCGCCGACTCCATATAAGGTAACGTTGAGATGTTTGGAAAACTGCTACATTAATCTATGCTGCTAATTATTTTAAACGTTGAAGTTAGGATAAATTGTTTTCTGATAGAACTATGTATTGTTTGAGTATACATTGTAAAAGGAGTTTCAATCCCTAACTTTTATTTTACCTAAGTATATTTAATAGTTAAAGAAACATATTTATATATAAAACTAATAGGTACTTACTAAAATATAACTAAAATTAACTTAACAAATACAATACTAATCTAAAAATTACATATAAACATATAAAACCTACTAAAATAAAAATAATATCTCCACGTGGGATGGTGGGAAGAATGCTGGCTACATTACCTCGTTGGATCGCTGTACCGATACTTAGAGTGAGCGAGGAATGAGCCAGCCCTCTTGTCACCCGAGGAGGAAGCCAGTTTAGAGCATATTTTGTTGAATAAGTTCTTCATTGAGGAACTCCACAGGAGTTGGTTAAAAAAAATGGTAACTTTGTTTAATCAAACCATACATACATATATAAGTAGTATGTATGTAACTCTTTCCGTGAGGCACTAATATTAACCTACATAGCTTGAGTGCCCGTGGTGTGTCCGGGTAAGAATAGCACGTTCCTCCTTCCGTTGGGTGCCGTAAGAAGTCACTAAGGGAAACCAAGAAGACGGGCAGCAGTATCTCTCTATTGGATTACCTACCACCTATACTGCAATCCACAAGATGCCTGCCTAGCGTGGGGCTTATGGCAAACCCTCTCTGCTAAGGGGAGGCCTTTGTTCAGCAATTAAACATTCATTCGCATTGGGTACTTACTTCGACTTAAAAATAAATACTTATCCGTTTCCTTTAATAGGTCAGCAGTAGTATGTGGTTGGCAAGTAATGATTTTTTGTAATACATAACGTCAAGATGCCAAACAAAGACTGCCTTTTAACACAGGTTTCTCCTAAACATCGCCAAGAAAGATAGGACTTCTTCTACTTCGGAGTCGCTGAACGTTCGGGGCGTGGGCCCTTGGACGTCCATTGGCCATTGAGTATGGCGGCGACTCCGAAGAGGACGGCTGCGGCGTTGCGACCCCCGTCCCCGTGAGCATCATGTCTGGTTCCCGGGGAGCTATAATGCGCCTCCCGGCGACGGGCTCAGGAAACTTGTATAGAAACCTGTATACATACTTCTAGATACCCATGTGAAGCCGGAGCGGGTCACTAGTAATTTTATATGTGTTTATTATTACGTAAACTTCCAACATTATGGTAGCGTGCCAAATATCTTTTAGGTGAAATTATTGTCAGCATTGTTTCACGAAATTTGCCACCCCTGTCTACAACGTGATTAAGGGCAATTCATCCCCTCGCCTCGGCCCCTGACTCCAAGGTCACGTTGGATAACGTACATTTAGGTGGGGTGACTAAGTTGCTAACCAAAATCGATAGCTTAGCACGTTTGCGCCTCGGACCGAAATAATAAATACGGTACGGACTGTACTTTAGGTGGATTTACTTACGTACTGTGTCACCCAATTCTTATTTTTTAACTGCCGAACCTACAAACGTAGATTAAGTTAATGATCATTAATAATTTTTTTGAAATCGGATTATTTCGATACTCGAAGCCCGTTAATACTCAATACGCAGATAGTGAGTAGAGATATCAATTATCTCGTGTTCGATAATCAAAATTAATCATAAATGGCTCCGATAGTCGAAATAAATATATTTCAAAAAGTGACTTAATTAGAATTAAAGTTAATTGGCGTTTGTGCGGCAGTTAGTCTGTTTGGGGTAAGAATACCTTCCTATCTCCTCCCGTCGGGTGTCCGTAAGAGGCGACAAAGGGAAAACAAAAAGACGGGCAGCAGCGTCGCGAGACCTGACGAAAGACCACCTTTTCCCCTACCACCACCACCATACCCCTACACCACCATCATATCCCTACACCACCACCATACCCCTATCATCACCATAACCCTATCACCACCATAGCAACAGGTATTAATCTTACGTATTCGATAGAAAATGACAGCGCTGACATTATCATCATCTCTATCTTAATCTTGTGTCATAGTAAGTTGTTAAAAAAAGCTGTTGACATTTGCAACAATTTGCATTTCCGTAAGATATAATCCATAATGACTATGATATCCATTCATTAGTCGTTTTAGATACAGCTATAAAAGAAGTCAAAGTCAAAAATCTTTATTTCAAATAGGCTTAACGCTAGCACTTTTGAAAGGTCATTTTTTTTTAAAAGCTACCACCGGATCACAACGCGGCCTCAACTGAGAAGATCCGGCAAGAGGCACATGTATATTATAGGTACCCTCCGTGGCGCAGGAAACCGCTTGCTTTGCAAACCGGAGGTCGTGGGTTTACAGTCTATTATGTTTAATTCTAAGGGGCGCCCGCGATACAGGTTCGCCTACTGCGGGGTCCATTGACATTCATATGTTTATGTAAATATATTTTTGGATAAATAAATAAATTGTAACTGAAATTGGGTTCGAATCCCGCAGGGAGCAACAACTTTGTGCAATTGTTCCTCACAGGCTAGGACAATGCAGGCCGGTCACCTGATTGTCTGTAAAGTAAGATAATCCATGTGTCAGATGGGCATGTAAACAGTTGGTCCTGCACCTGATCTCTCCCCGGACGTGTCGGTCTTCCGTCCCATCGGATTGTGAGAGGTAAAGGAAGAGAGAGTGCATTTGTGGCTACGGAAGCGCTTGAACACTAGAATATCTCCGGCGTAGATAGCGGATCATGAAAAAGAGTGGCATTCGGCTGAGGGGCTAGAATGGTAAAAGTGTAACAATGGAGGGTGACACCGAAAACGACATATTTTAATAACGATCAATAAAAATCTGTCTTACTGTTATACAGATTCAAACGGACTTGAACCTTTCACGGTTAGAAAGGTATATTTATCTCTGAGTGATATAGAGGGTAAGCAACGTTAGGCAATGTCATTAAATAGATGGGTCACCGTTTAATGCCATTTGTAATAAAGGTCTCCGTGCTTCGGAGGGCTAGCAAAAGTGGGACTTAAAAAAAAGGATGTTATTTATTCGGGAGCGAGGGGGGAGACAGTTTTGTATGCAGGGAGGGGGAGTGCGAGAGGAGGGTGTGAGAGAGGCAGAACTCAAAATGAACTCCGTTCTAGGCTCTCAATATAACTATACACTCTAGGTAGTAGGTATTTAAATAATTGCCCACATTATTTATCAATGAAACGAACAGGTTGTACTTACAAAAAGTGGTTAATTGGCTTCAGACCTTCAGACTATTTGGCATAATTGTTACGAATAATGAATGAATGAAATCATAATACTTATTAGCTACCTACCGCTAGACTGTCACCTGAATTTACTCGCAGTAGTTAATTCAGGATATAAATAAACTTTATTGTAAACCACCATGGAGGACCATACATACTTACAAAGAATTCTAAAAATATATTTAAGTATACAATGGGTGATCTTATCGCTACTGTAGAACCTGGAGTCATAGTTGGAGCTACATAGAGGCCTCGGACAACGACATTACTACCTACTACTAGTTTGGACTAGACCAGCCTTAGCGAGCATCATCAAAAACTTGATACCTACACGCAGGTAGGTACGTACCTACTATACGACAAATCCTAACTTCTATGATAAAAGGACTGAATGAACTACAGCTTATTTTTTTATGAGAAACATATTTTGTATTGTTGTTTTTTTTTTAAATTATTTATATTATTATAACAAAACTATAACAACCCGACTGGATTTTAATAGTAGTACACTAAAAGTACCGAAATAAGATTGAGAATCCTTAAAACTATCATTACAGGTCTAATGCCCAATGCGATAGTTAGGACCACCATAAAACACTTACATTACTTATTATAACAAAGATTATACAACACAACCTTAGCAAACTCACTCTCAAAATTAGAAACAGTAACCGCAATAAGTTTAATAGCAGGTGACACCCATTTATAATTTGCAATTGGGTCCCGCCTGCTACGACAATAATCCATCCAGCCGTTTGGAAGATACGAGGTAATAAATAAATTTACAAGCAAACATACTTACTAGATACCTACTAGCGAAAACATAACCCTTCCTTAGCTGTGAAAAAAGTCCCAAATGTCGTTCTATCGACTATATTTAATCTCTTTGTAAAAATAATCAATCACCATATCTATCGTAGGTTATTATATCTATAGACAAACAAACAATGTTATGCATATACTTCGATCATGCTGAGTGCACAGCTCACGTTACATAACAAGCTACCATTCATCAGTTTGCCTTGGGTCGCTTTCGTGGCGCCCACCCGGTGACTTCACCGGCACCGAACCCGCACTGACTCACCACCCGTCCGCCTACTCCGACCCAAGTGAATGTCGAACAGATGGCAGAAACAACACTAATTTTTTTCACTATATATTACCTACTAAAGTAGGGTCACATTTGACAATTCATCAAAATTTAACAACGTAACCTTGTAACGGTTGGCATAAAATATAATAAGCTAGCTGACCCGCGCAGCTCCGCCCGCTTTTATTACATTTTGCTCCCCTTTTCTTTCTCCTCCCTTGATTTATTTCTCTCCCATCTCTCTCTAATAAGAAAAATCTATTTCTATGCTCTCTCCCACCTCTCTCTTTCCCCCTCGCGCTTCGGTCCCCGTCACACTCCCCCTCTTCCTCTCCCCGTTGTCCCCTCTCTGAACACCCTCCTCTCTCTTTCTACTCCCACCTTGCTCCCCCTCACACCCCCCTTGCTCTACCGACCTCCCCCTATCGCTCACCCCATCGCCCCCTCCTCGAATCCTCTTTCCCTCTCTATTTAATGACCTTGCCTTATGTTGCTTAACCTTAACCAAGCGGCATAAAAAAAAGATGTTGGCTACCCGATATGCACACAAAATTTCATACAAATCGGTTCAGCCGTTCTTGAGTTATAAATAGTGTAACAAACACGACTTTTTTCCAAGTTAGAACTGCACAGTCACTTAACTTTTTTAAATTACGATTAAGTACATATTTATTGTAATAATGACAAAAGAGACAGACAGAACAAAGAAACTGTCACAAGTCAAATGTAATCCATTATATTGGCCCTACATTACAATTTTTTTCGGTAAATACAATAGATATTATGCCATTACCGCACGAAAAGCGAAGACTCGAAATTCACCTAATTAGGTGAACTAGCAGTAAAATGTAACGAACGTGACGTGTGCCTTTAAAAAAAAAAAATAAGTAAAATGCCGTCATGCGAACTGAAGAAAATGCACAAAGTACTGTACATAAGTAAATAATAAGCTTAAAACATAATTAATGCTTTAAGATAATAAGGAATCCCTTCCCTATTATTTACTCTCTTCCTTTCTACACTCTTACAATCCCATTGGATTGTAAGAGCCGGGTCTGTTCCCCGGGTCGTGTCGACCCGGGGAGAGGTCAGGCGCAGGACCAACTTTTTACATGCCCATCCGACGCATGTATCATCCTACTTTACAGACAATCAGGTGATCGGCCTGCATTGTCCTAGCCAGTAGAGAACAACTACACAAAGATTTGCCCCCCGCGGAATTTGAACCAACGACCTCCGGCTCACAAAGCGAGCAGTATTCCACCGCGCCACGGAGGGGGACTGCACTCAAAAAGGAGGATGACAATCATAAAGTTAACATAAACCACAATTACGTAATCCACAAACATTAACCAACTGTTTTAGAACAGACGACACTTAAACCGAAATACATTAAACGGACCAAATAACGCAGAAACGCGTAAATTGTGATACATGGCTTTTCAACTGGAGTTTATAACCCCAGCTTGCCAAAAGAAAATAACCTTTAAGTGCATGTACTTAAGATCTTTATGGAGTGTATAGCTGTTACTAGGAACCGTGGTAAGGAAGCAGGGTTCACCCACACACGCCTACAGACAGTGACAGCCTTGGTTGAGTTAGGCCAAGCATAAATTGTAGATACAATTGATAAGGTTTTGATAATCAGAGGAATATTTTTCTTTTCGTAATTTTGACTGTAACTGCACTTCAGGCAAGCCTTGTTGGCCAATAGAAAAAAAGTTTATTAATACTGGAATTTTGTTTGATGCCTAATTGTCTGGTTATTTAAATTATTTGTGTTTGAGTGATTATGAACTGTTGTCGGTATTTAAATACCTTGTTCTTGGCAACGACTGGGAACTAATCAGAAATCAAACGAATTGGGAGAACCCAAAGATTATTATTGTCAGAACTCATTTACCGTATATGGCAATAAAGATAATGATTCTGAATCATGCCGTATCCAATAAAATCATTTAATTTGATCTTGATTAATTTATTTGTCACTCCACCACACATAAAGTAACTAAGCACTCTGTGATTCCACGAAGAAATTCTGTATCGTATCGTAGTATTTCCATTAAATATAAGTACTTACTTATTGATTTTTATCTCTCGTAGAAGTTGCATAACTTTGTCGCATTAGATATCTGTCTGGTGGTTGCCATGGTAACGGCACATACTAGGCTGCGGTGACGCGGGGAGTGAGGGGGATCTTCCATCTCCCTCTTACTACAGCTGCGAGGACCACGCCCCGGGCTAGACTAGACCGAAGTCGGACCTGGATAACTTTGTTGATACGTAGGTCGAAATGGTCGAGTGTACCATCTAAAGTTAATCTTCGGTTAGGTCACGCTAGATATCCGCATAATTAGTACAAATTCTTACCGCCCTTCATTGTGTTGTAGTCCTTCATAAGATATTGACGACTAGGCCACTTAGCTGCAAAACTAAGATTCGCATAGACATATAATAATATTCTGGGACAACTCCACACACGGTCATCCGATCCCAAACTAGGTGGAGCCTGTATTATGGAAATCAGATAGTTGGTACTAATACTTATATTTTTTTTTTGTAAATACATACTTCTGTAGAGAAATAACACCCACACACCAGTGGCGGTCCGTGAGCCCCCTCTCGGGTCGTAGGGGTCATGACCCCCCACAAAATCCATATTCCTACACGTCAAAATTGGGTAGCAATTAACCCTAACCTAGTTTAGGTACAAGAGCAACGGGACCGTCAAATCTGACCACCCCCCCCCCCCCAAAATCATTGGCTGCGACCGCGCCTGCCACACACTTGGCGGGAATCGAACCCACGACCTATTGGGTAGTAGCCAGGGTGTCTAAGCACTCGGTCCATCAGAGTGGGCCCGTATAAGAGTGTTCAGACCAATCTTGATGTACGCAAGTGAAGGTTAGATGCTTACCCTTACGGAGGACAACAAACTATTAGTGGTGGAATATTGGATGAAATGGAACATTTTGCGTAAGATTCTGGGTCCAGTTTAGAGGAAAAATCGAAGTTGGACATCTAGGAAAAACTTGGAAATCGTACAGTTTGTCGCCGAGTCTAATATCATAGGAGAGAACTAAACTCAAGAACTCGGCCGGGCAATATGTCGAAAATGTACTCGCTAAATGCAATTTCTGAATCAACCTATAAATTCTATTCTATTCTTATCCAACCCATTGTTTATTTAATTGATAGATTTTTAAATTGGCAGTAATAATAGTATCAGTGATCTTTCGCTATCGTCTAATCGAATATTCCCAGTAATTACTATAGCTGATGAAAAACTGTAGATGCTTTTAGCCCCTCGAAACTGTCAAGTATTGGCACAAACTGAAAGGCATCATAATGTCAGATCATCAGATCCAGCTAAGAGCCATGTATTTGTGCCATCGTAGAAAGCCAATGCTACTGCGTTTATCAATAGCATGGATTTATTCATCCATGAACAATAGCGACGAGGTTGTGAACATATTTTTTGAGGTTACTTCCTCATAATTACTTTTTCATCGTAGGTACCTATTTTAGGCGAGCTTCATTACTTACGAGTTCTGTACAAAACGCTGTTCTATCTAACCTGTGGTTAAGACGGTGCCACCCGCCCTAGTAGGAACTGTATTGATTTTGTAATATAACGACCTACACACACACACACATACACACACACATACGCACATACACACAGCATATGTTATAATATTAAGCTTTATATAATTAAGGTAATGAGCGCGTTATTGACTGTTTCGTTTTGAATGTTTAGAACATTAAGTTCTAGTGACTACTTTTATGCAAATATCAGTGTTATTTCTTCTAGATTATGATCGCTATCCGTTATCACAGATAACAATCAAGCGTAGCTACACATCGCTAATTATCTGTAATAAAGTGTTGGCGGATAAACCACCTCGGATCTTAAGCGGAAGCAACAATGTATTGTATATACGTTTACGTAGGTAGATACGCAAATTACGCTTGAGTATAAGAAGCTACCACAGAACTACCCACGGTAAGTCATCATCATCACCAGCCGGAAGACGTCCACTGCTGAACATAAGGTTCCCCCTTAGAACACCACAATGAACGACAATTGGCTATTTGCATCGACCGGTTACCTGCGACGCGCACAATGTCGTCTGTCCACCTAGTGGGCCTGCTGACGCTGCGTCTTCCGGTTCGTGGTCGCCACTCGAGAACATTTCTTCTCCATCGGTTATACTCCATTGGTCCTTCGAGCGATGTGACCTGCCCGTTAGCAGTTACTTCAATTTGTAGATTCTGAGAGCTATGTCGGAGACCTTAGTTATTCAGTGAATCTCCACATTTCGGATTCTGTCTCACAGACTCGCGCATAGAAGAAGCCTTATGATGAAGACATAACAATTCATCTAAGTTCCGAGCGTAGCTCTCTCCATAGCTCGTTGAGTGACTTTGAGCTTCTCCTACGACCACAGGAGAAAGAAATGGTTTTAAGCATAGAAGTGGTATCTCCTCTAAGATAGAAGTAAGTATATATTATTTATAGTCTCAACTTTTCAAGATACATTTTTGATATCGTACCTAGTCAAAAGAGAGAGTTCATCATCATCATCGGCAGCCGAAACGTCCACTGCTGTACAAAGGCAGAAGAAAAGAAGGTAGAGGTTGCTATAAATAATCTCCACGCTAGGCAGGCGGCTTGGGGATCGCAGTACCTATACGTGGTAAGTAATCTAATATACGGGTACGGTAATTCCCGACCGGTTCTGAATAGCTTCACGAACATCTACCATCTGTGAGAGCAGTATTATTATAATATTCTTTTCGCCAGAAAAAGGAACAGAGCTATAAGCTACGTATACATACATATGTATGCGTACAGTAAAGAACACTGTAGCTAGTGAAAGTAATGTCTCGTGCGACGAGCGGCAGTGCAATGCAGCTGCACAAAATCATTATTTTGTGGCTCTCTCTATTGCTGACGTTTCGAAGAGTTCCTAAGGTACGCTACGATTGCGCCAGCTTGGAGCTGTAAATAAACGTCTGGTGCAGGATAGGCTACTCCCAGGGGGTCTAGTACGAGTTCTGATAGTTTACAAGCTCGATCAAACTGTCAGTTTTCTCCATACATTTCACACCAGCGCCCCTAGCGGTAACTATCAACAACTAGTAAAATGTACGTTAAAAAACTGACAGTTTGACTGACAGCTCGTAAACTATCAGAACTCGTACTAGACCCCCAGATGACTCAATCTACGTCTAGCAAGAGCGTCGCAGCCACGCAGTATTGTGTAAAATTTACTCTTTTTTCCTCTACACAGAATCTGCAAGTATCTACGGTACTTAGCCTCATTCTATGTAGGTGCTCGATGGAAACAAAATGGCCTGTGAGTGCATTCATTAGGTGCCTAATAAAAATATAAGCCCAAAGTTTAGATATATCGATGCCCAAAGTCCACCCTTGTGCTGGCGAAAGTATTGGAGTGGTTTAAGTCTATCGCTTCCCTCCATTCCTTTGTTTATTCCTAGCGTTCGCATATAATGCTTGGTGATATTATGTTCCATACGGACTCCTTAAAAATGGTTCAGGGCCAACTAGATGTCTTTGTGAACCAGACCTCGCTAGTCCACCGGCCTTCTCATTCTATTACAATTTTTTTTATTTTTTTTTATTTAATCCACTCAGCATGTGCCGTTGCTCCTATTTGGAACAACGACGCTGATCTTCTGTGGACACCCGTTGACGAGAGCGCATCCCCATTCGCATTCCCCTCGAAACCATCATGTCGCCATGTCGGTACCAGGTACCCAGACAAGGCAGACGTTATTGTGTATATAAAAATTAGTCTGGATTCTCAATATAGACAGTAGGTAGACATAATCTTTAAAATTGGTACAAGGTCACAGTGAACCGCCAAATCTTAATTGCGGACATATTTTATTCGATTGTCTATGGCCAACGGAGTGTGGTGCCGGGCAGAGACAAGGCATTTTTATTTGACGATTGCATCATTGCACGCATAAGGCTAGGGTTGTTCGGTATACTTTTGTCGAACGTAGATTTATCATCATCAGCCGGAAAACCTCCATTGCTAAACATAGGCCTCCCCCTTCAAACGCCACAATAAACGACAATTGGCTTTTTGCATCCACCAGTTACCAGCGACGCGCACAATATCGTCTGTCCACCTAATGGGAGGCATGCCTACGCTGCGTCTTCCGGTTCGTGGTCGCCACTCGAGACCCTTTCTTCCCCAACGGTTATCGGTTGTGATTGACTGGTAGATATTGTTTTTTAAATAATAATGCCATAGTAGTGGGATATATTCCACAATGACCTATCAGCTACTCCACGTCCAAGACTTGATGTTAAACTCGCCAAATACTTTTGGTATTAAATCCACTGTGACTTACGGCTTTTGTTCCGCTTTGGGATGAAGGTGTTTTACTTTACTTACTGTATCTATTACCATATGAGGAGTTAGGTACATACTTCGATGGTATAGGTTCTCAGCTATACAACCTCGTACTTACATTTTACTAGGTCTGGGTATCATCTGACTGCAGTTAAGACCAGCGGTTTAACTTCGTAATAAATTCGTCATCGATGCGATATTAGCCCAGTCTTCATAGGGTCTGCCCCAAGACTGGGCTAATGTTGAAGCCAGATTATGAGGGATTCCTATCCACTAAAACTTCCCCGATGCCGTTCATCGATGTTATGAAGAGTTTCTGGGCACGGCACTCCATTCGGACCTCGCCAGTCTCTCCAGGGTCGCTAGCGCACGTCCTGGGAGGAGCAGAAGTGTCCGCTCCCCCAGCACCTTCATTGTTCTCGCGACGACGTGGTGTCGCCAAAAGAGACGTGGTATCGACCAATCGTCGTCTTCGGCCCTCTCCCGATCCCGCCCAGCGGCCTCCTTCTGACACATTACTGTCTCAAAGAAAGAGGCTACGACCCTCTTTTTTTCGCGGGGGAAACCTTCAAAAGGTTCCCGGGGGCTGTGGGAATCGACAAGGGTATGTGAGATTATTACCCATTAAAACCCCGCGGTTGTTGCATCGGCACATGAGAGGGGACCCCTGGGCTCTCCGGTGGGATCTGCACCAGGTGCCCCCAGTGCCTTGCCTTTGAGCCCGCCGCCGGGGGGCGCATTGTAGGCCCCCGGGAACCAGACACGGTGCTCACACGGACGGGAGTCCTCCTCAGAGTCGCCGCCGTACTCAATGAACGTACTAGGGCCCACACCCTGAACGTACAGCGACTCCGAAGAGGGTACGGCCCTCTACGCCAACTCCTCCCCGGCTGACAGAGGTACCATCGATACTTATTATCTGGACTACAACTATTATAGGAATAAAGTACTGGTTAGTTGGCACTAAAGTATAAACAAAAGAGCACACATACATTGCCTATTATGCCTACGTGTTTCGTTATGTTGGCGGCATGAATAATAGCGTAGCATAACAATGCCTTATTGAAAATAAATAAAAAGTGTAGGTACGAACGCTGAAGTGGGACACATCATGCGGTATGTAAATTAGACGTGAAACAGGGTCGAACGCAAATCATAACAGCTGTTATTAGAAAAAACAATAACATATAAATGAGGCCCTGTTATTACTACATAATAATAATACTCTTACATCCTTCATGCTTTAAAACGGGTATTACACTACATGGTATTCAGGGCCCTGTGGCAAGGGAAGGGTAGGCGTGGCCCCTGCCTAGGGGGCCGCTTATTACACTTCCCGGTCGAATTGGCCCTAACTCAGTTATAAAGCTCATTTGTAAAGTGACCGTCACAAGTGTTTCACGTCCGCTTAATCGCAAAAATGCTTTTTCTATAGCAGTTATAGTTTCTAGGAACCTCCCTAGCGCCTACACTGCTCGGTAGTAAGGGAGTTCAGGAGCTCGGTCGCCCTGATTAGGGGCCCTAACTCGCTATCTGTTATTATACCACCCTAAATCAGGCCCGTAAACCCTGAAGTGTAATAAGCTCTTTAATAACTAATGTCTCGGGTGACGAGCGACAGTGATAACCAGCTGGCTATAGGCAGGCGCGTTCAATAGCGCGCTGCCGACCCTTAATACATTAGATATTAGGTATTTTGTGTCCGGTAATTTCACCAGCTACAGTGCCCTTCACATCGGAACACAGCAATGTTTACACCTTAGACTATTATATGATCTAAGGTTTACACACTGCTGCTTGGCGGCAGAATATCTGACACTGCGGCAGTGGCGGACTAAGCCTGTCGGGGGCCCGGGGCGGCAACAAGTGATGAGGCCCCCGGTCAGAAAGTGACGTATTTCGCCGGACTACCATAGAAGGAGGGCTATGTGTTTTTCGAGAGTATGTATGTATGTCTGTATGTAAGTATGTATGTATGTATATTTCTTTGGCACAGTTTACAGCCTAAACGGCTCAATGGAATTTGACTAGTGACATCTTCAAGTCGCCGTCAACGCCCTAGGCGAATGGTTCCGAAAGTGGCTCATTGATGTGAACCCTGAAAAGAGCGCCGCGGTGTTCTTCTCCCGGGGTACCATCAGATCCCACACTGCGGGCCATCCCAGTCGTCGTTTAGGTCCGATCACCCTCTATGGGCGTCCCATCCCCTGGACCAGAAAGGTCAAATATCTAGGCGTCACCCTAGACTCCCATATGTCATTTGGACCGCTTAAACAGTCAGTACTCAACCGAGCGGCCTTCGTCCTCGGTCGACTCTACCCCATGATCTGCAGGCGGAGTAAACTATCGCTTAGACATAAGTTGACACTTTACAAAACCTGCATGCGTCCCATCCTAGCTTACGCCAGTGCCGTATTCGCACACGCGGCTCCCACTCACATCAATAGCCTCCAGGTTATTCAAAACCGATTCCTTCGACATGCCGTTGGTGCCCCGTGGTACATGCGGAATGTCAACCTACATTCGGACTTCGGTCTAGTCCCTATCCGCAAATTCTTCAAAGAAATGTCCGAACATTACTTTGAAAAAGCGTGCGTCTACCCAAACCCGCTAATCGGCGCCGCTGCCGACTATATCCCCGACCCCGACCCCGGTCCCTCAGATCGTCGAACTGCCGTACATCGCCGCCATCCGCGGTATGTACTGCTCGACCCACCCGACCCGATGTCCGTCCTCCTGGACCATGACACAACACCAACACCGACAACGACGTCACGAGTCGTAAACACATCAACACACAGACACCGGTTTCGCCAGCGAGGCGGAAGGGTCGTACGCATGCGACCTCGACATGCATTCCCTCGCTGAGTTTCTTGCCGGTTCTTCTCAGCGGGGGCGCGTTGTGAACCGGTGGTAAACTCATTTTCTCTAAGCGGCAGCCCAAGCCGAGGCCGTGCCTCCCTGAGGTGCCCTTGTGCTAGTCGCTCGCTACCCAAACCCTTCTGGCTGGAGCGCTTTAAGCACTCGCCCTCTTGTCCGGTGAAGCTGTAATAGCCATCTGCCGCCAACAGTACTACTCCTACAAAAAAAAAAAGACTAGTGACATGTTGTTAGATTCGTCTATGTTGTGGTATTGACATAGGCTATATCTATATATAGCCTATGTCAATACCACAACATAGATAGGTACAGAGTGGGAAAGTTAAATGTTAACAGGTTATATTTTGACGGTGGTCATGACTGAGGGACGTGACTAATGCAGACTCTTGCCACTACTCTTCTCTATACTGCTCAATCATAAGCTCTATGTATGCTTTCCTGTAGCGTTGTTTACATAACCGCTGTGATAGTGTCTGCCTATCGCATCGGCATGCATCCTTTGCTTTTCCTTGCCGTCCATTTGGCTTGTCACAATAAGCCTCTCTAGCCTGTCCGGTTTTCTACTGCCCGTGAGCCCTCTCAATACCAATAAGTTTAAATAGCTGTGGTGATAGTATGGAACCTTGACGCACACCTTGTTCCGTCTATAAAGATCCTAAGCCTGCAGCGCCGGATCGCTATAAGGCAAGCGCAATGTCCTGTTTGAGGCGAAACAGTCCTGGCGCGCTTTCCGGCCCTGAAACTCCCGGAGGAAATGGACGCAGGGGTCAAGGATCGAATCCACGTCCACTGCTAGAGGGGTAAAAGTGCACCCCTGCACTCAAATAACTACAGTTGGAGGATAGACGGTACGCACTTCAACAATTACGCTCATGGCTTGCTGATAAGCGAACACGAGGGAGTTGACAGTGTTGTCCTGCCAATATTTGAAGCCTGGCTGTGACAGAAAGGTCGACAAAAAACGTGTAGACTCACTGAGATAAGAGGGCAAGAGTGGCACATTCTGGTCAGCCGGACTGGACACGACAACTCTCTGAAAGCAGCAGTATTTACTATATAGGCAGAGAAATCGATGCGGGAGGGTCCTTCTGTAAGAAGGTCATGTCCCAGAAGGAGAGCAAACAAACGAAGACGACGCATTGGGGCGGCAACTTGCATCGTCAGGGGTCCAATAGAAATGTGAACAGATATCTGTTGCATTAAAGAGGTCTCGTGGAACGCGGACGCACTGGGTCGGGGCTGTGTGTGCATTAGGTACTATTCTGAAGTCCTAACTAAATGCGACCCCTTGGTAGGTGACGATGCGTTCGAGGTAGGAACTGCGTCCTTCTTTGGGAGCAACCACAAGCAGGAGGGAGCGCACATTCCTGCTCCCAGACTCAGGATGACTCGTATTTTTTTTTATCTTTCGAATGGCAAAACACGCTGTCGCTGATGGCAACAGGAAGAAATAGGCTGTTTAATAAAAGGAAAATGTCAAGTCCGCTGAGTTTGTCTTGCCGGATCTTCTCAGTTGATGCCACGTTGTGAACCGATAGTAACTTTAAAAAAATACTGACAGGCACTTATAAAGTGTTAAGCACGCTAAGCCTATTTGAAGTAAATAATCACTTAATTTCAAGGTGCTCTTGTGTAGGTACTTGGCATATTCATATCCAATAATCATATCCAGCCAGCAATGTGCTTGCTACCCTATATAAACTTATAACTTTCTTGTATCCAGCAGACATCTGGTTTTTTGTTTTTAGTAAAACCTGGCTGCAGTCTACAATAATTTAATTTGTCAATTTTGTACTATATACGTATAATACTTATTACCCTTCACAAATGACTAATTGATTGATTGAGTTATCATTCTACAATGTACATTTTTTGTTTATTCCCTGCTGAATAGACCACATCCACCACAAGTACATTACAGGTACGTTAGTATTTTGGTTACGTGCATCATGGGGCCCCCAACTCTAAACATGTAAGATTATAGTCGTCTTTGAGATCTAATTGAGGGGAGATATCGGCTAGATAATTTCCAACAAGCTTTAAGATTACCGATGCACAAACTCGGTTATCACAAATCAGGATCTAAAAGTCGCATAGACTAAGAAAGATTGTACGCCGGAGCTCTAAAATAATCTAGGTATGATGTACTCTCTAATATGTAGGTAGTAGGTACTTAAATACCTCAATGATTAAAAAGAACTTTGGAGATTGGAGGCCCCCTTGGACCCGAGGCCCGGGGCGGACCGCCCCCTCCGCCCCCCCGTTAGTCCGCTACTGCACTGCGGCGAAGACCACTTAGTAAAAGTAACGTAGATGCACAAGTGAGTATGCCTGTAATAATATTCTCCTGGCCCATCCATCCATCAGGCTACGATGACCAATCTCTAACAGCCAACCACAAAGATAATATTGTAGTGCATAACTGCTTGAGCACTATGTTTTACTACTTTCATAAACCGATGGGACAGAAGACGATACCACGACCGGGGAGATAGCAGACGTAAGAACGACTTTTTACATGCACGGAGTAGATGCTCCATGATGCTATCAACATAGTTAAGTGATCTGCCTGTATTGCTCTTACCAGTAAGGTAGGTAGGTTTCCCCGTAGGTTTTGAACCTGTGAGTCTAGCCCCTGCGCTACTAAGGCTACAGAGAGGACTTTAGGTACTTACTTAATAGGTACAGTCGCGGTCATGAATTTTTGATCATCTTCAGGACGATAATCACTAGCACGAGCGGGATCGAAATACGTGCGGGAAGGCTAAGCACACGTACCTAATGTCGCGTCGTTCAATTTTGATTGAAACTGGTACAGCGTTCGTGTCCGCGATAGTATATACACAGGTACCTCTCATCCGGGAATTGCGTCTAAGTGAGTGATTGAATAGGCTGCTAACTGCAATGTTTCGTGACCAAGGTCGAGACCATGTCGTGACAGGAAACTAGTGTTGTTATAATTTAGTCGATGCGCTCCAAGCTCCAATTGACCATACAGGGACCTTATCATGAATATAGCAGGGCAGTTTAACACGAAAAGTGACCTGTGTACTTACAATGAGCGCACTAATTAGCAGACCACACAGCTATTACGTCACACAAACAGGTGGGTGGTCACGTGACAATATTATTGTCATGCTAATTAGTGCACTCATGGTACACATTTGTAAGACATGTCACTTTACCAGTAAAACATAGTGAAAAAATTTATATCTATGAGTAAAACTACACACATCAAAAGTGTCTAGGGATCAAGCATTTTTAAGCGGATTTCTTGAGATTGAGATGTGGCTTTGTAATAAATTTATGATTTTATAAATTTATATGGATCCTTTTTGGTGCATTTCATAATTTGAATCAGGAACTGTGAATCAAATTCGAGTAAAAGATGAAAATCAGCTGTCAATATTTTCCCTATAAAAACATACAACGCATTGAAGACATTATTAGTGCTACTGTTTCCCTACTACTGATTAAAACCAACGTTATTATGGAGCGGCGACGTCATTTAAGCAGGGAAGAAATGCTCAGAGCCGTGGGAATGATAGAAGCTGGTTCCCGGCAACGTACTGTGGCTTTAGCTCTGAATACAAGTCAGAGTGTTATCAGTCGACTTTGGACACGTTACCGAAGCACTGGTACCGTGGCTGAGCGCCATGGAGGACGGTATCGCTGCACCACACGGAGACAAGACCGATATATTCAAATCTTAACTCGAAGAGCTCCAACAATAACTGCCATGATGTTAGCCGTGAGGCTTCATCACTCTTCAGGGAACTTAATTAGCGACCAAACAGTCAGAAACCGCTTGCATGAAGTGAACCTTCATTCCCGAAGACCGCTACGGGTACCACCTATAGCAATGCACAATCGTAGGATTCGATATCAATGGGCTCTTGAACACAGAAATTGGGCAGAAGAACAATGGCGTTTCGTGTGCTTTTCTGATGAGTCTCGTTTTGGTATGAGACCGGATACAAGACGTATACGACACTGGAGAACCCCTGGACGCCAACAGCGATTAAAATCCTGCCAGGAAGTCCATCCTTATAGTGGTGGAACCATCATGGTATGGGCGGGTATTTGGATCGGCGGAAGAACTGAGTTGATTTGGATCAGAGGCAACCTCAACGCTCAAATTTATGCTGAGACGATTTTATCAGACGTCATCGTTCCTCTACAAGTGCAAATCGGTCCCTTATTTCAGTTAATGCATGATAATGCACGACCGCACACCGCAAGAGTTGTAAGACAGACTCTCGCCGCAGCTAACATCAATGTCCTGCCCTGGCCTGCTCAGTCGCCAGACTTGAACCCGATTGAGCATGCATGGGATATGCTACAGAGAAGAGCTCTGCCGAATATGGAGGGTATCCAGTCGCAAGAAGACCTTTTTATGTTGTTGCAACGAACATGGGCGGCCATTCCACAGCGTGATTTGGATGAACTCATTTTGAGTATGCCAAACCGATGTTCTTGTGTTGTTAGTGTTCGCGGTAGAAACACGGATTATTAATTGTTTAAGTTACCCAATAAAATTTTAAAGAAAACTGTTATTTCAGTCTTTTTTTCGAACTTTTGTGTTAGTGGTTCAAATGTCAAAAATCCCTTTATTAGGAAAATGGCAAATTTCTTTATTAATGCAAAGGTGACTTGGTTTATCGTTACTGTGACAAACGAAAACACTTTATTTGATGAATCCTTAAAGAAAATTTTAATTAATATCAATCAGGAGAAAAGTTATTGCAAAAATATATGTTGATCCCTAGACACTTTTGATGTGTGTATAAGAGTCACCTGCTTTCAGGCGTGGTCGCAGCCAATGATTTGGGGCGGGGGGGGGGTCTCATATTTGACGGTCCCGGTGGTCTTGTACCTAGGCACCCTAGCCGCTACCCAATTTTGCCGTGTACGAATATGGATTTTGGGGGGTCATGATCCCTACGACCCCCCCTCTCGGTCCGCTACTGCCTGCTTTAAGAGTCATGGTAAGGCGCCTGGTCATTCTAATGAGGTTTTATTAAAAAATCGATTGCTTCTTTGTAATGATGAGGAATGAGGGTAGGTTATGTATCGTATAGGAAGGTACCACGACAGTCTTCGGAGTCACTGGACTGTTAGGGTGTGGGCCCTGGACGTCCATCGAACACGGTGGCGACTCCGACGAGAACGACGAGGCGGGGTTGCGATCTATAATGCACCCCCCGGCGGAGGGCTCAAAGGTAAGGTACTGAGGAGCACCTGCTGCAAATCTACCGAAAAACCCAGGTCCCCAGGGCAATCCACCCAAAAACCCCTCTTATGTGCGGATACGGCAGCTTTGGGGGTTTTGGTGGATAAAAATCTCACATACTCTGGTTTACACCCAGTCCCAGGGACCTTTTGAAAGATTCCGCCGAGTCAACAGATAACAGGTACCACTGCAGTGTCAGATATTTAACCGACAAGTAGCATTGCCATGTTCCGGTTCGAAGGGTAATGTAGCTGGTAAAATTATGGGGCTCAAGAATCTTGGTCTAATGTTTAGGGTGGCGAGTGGCAATGCAGTGCAGCTGTATATGGGAAGGAGTGTATCTGACGGTAAGTGTGCGTCACTTACTGCCCCGTCCCTTTCCAACAATTATCTCTGTTTTATGTAGCGTAGTTATTGTTACGTACATAACGTATTTAATATTTAATTGTAGGTATAATTGACATTGGCATATTGTAGATGTAGCCAAACCACGAATTTATATTTTACTTCGAGCTAAACAAAAAGAGCAATCCAAAAAAAGTACAGAACGCAATTTCTAACCAAAGATAATAAATGCTTTTGCCTCTTGTTTGTCTATGTTTCATATTTAGTGTTTCCATGAAATGAAAATAATATACCCCAACAATATACATTTTTGATCTGGGAAATAATAAATTCGGAAAAATAATAAATTCGGGAAAATAATTGTTTATATTTATTAAGAGAGCATGGTAGTCACTAAAATAATCAATTATTTATTGCACGTTACAGTGTAAAGATAATGACCGTACTTTTTGATCATTGTAGACTCTGTGGGCAAGTAATATCCTTGTAGAAAAGAGGGAGATATCATTTCTTTATGTAAAATTATATATGTTTTAAGTTATGCGTAGGTTAATAAGTAAGTACATATTTTAATCAATTATTCAAAACTAATTTTGTTGATGATCGTATATATTATGAGTACTTTAACAACTACTACTTAATTATTTAAACTAAAGACACTTCTTCTACTAACATATCAATGATGTGATTTGCTTATGGTCGTATTTTTTTATTATTACAATACAAAAACATATCTTAACCGATAAACTATTTATTTTCTAAATAAACGCGCTCAAAATGGCATAATTATAAATATCCTAACAAAATAAATGGATAAATAGCTTTAAATCATACTTTAGGGTAGCACATTTTTGCCAATACAACGATTAGGTCAAATTAAACGTTGTTGAGCATTATATTTTTCACCTGCTTGTCAAATTTCCTGTAAAAAAAAGATTAACATTATCAAAAAATAGTAATGAGGCCTTTGTTATGGGTGTGAATCACAGAATTAACGTAAATGGTCGGTAAGTTTGTATCATAGCAGATTGTATAATATCATAATAAAATGTGTGTGGCAATTTACTAATTTAAGATGTATGTATGCAAAATATCGTGATTATACGTAAGTATAATGTATAAGGATATATTTACGGTGAAGTAATCTGATCGCCGGGTAGATGGAAAGGGTTGCAAATAGCATCCGCATACAAAGCGTGAAGTCTTCGCAGCGCGGTCCTCACTTCAGCATCCCTTATGTTGCTCCCACTCGGGGACGTGGAGCTCGTCACTAGTACGAGTTTGATGCGAGTGTTTGTGACGTAGCCGTAACTGTAACACAGGTTGCAATTCATAAAGTACATGCAGTTATCGTATAAAAACCAACCATCACAGAAGGAGATATGATATAGCACAAATGCTATCGTAGATACAAGTGCAAGTGTTACAATAAGTTAGTGTTAGTGTTAACTTACATTTTATGTGTATCAGTCGAGTACAATAATCCCAAATACAAATCCCTCAAATCGGTTCGCGAAGCGCCGGCATTTGTTCCAGAATTGTTTGAGTTGGTGCTTGATAGTCTTTCCTCTAGCGCATCCAGGGCCGTGTGGACGAGCCACTGGCGCGATAGTTCATTGTCTGTGCTCGTGTCATTTCCAATACCACCGATGTACAGGGGAGAATTCTGGAATATAGTAATTATTATGGTCATTATGATTTACTGTTATATACATAATTTACATAGTAAACCAAGCTTACAGAAGAATTTTTCTATATGATAGTGAAACACAATCGATCTATTGTATAATTTACAAAAAGTAAGGTAGCGACTAGGCAAACAGCATTTGTCATTTTTGTTATATCATTATCAACGGTCGTAAATGGCAAGAAATAAAATATTCATGCTACTAATATTAAGCTTTCTTCACAGACTGGATTTTTAGGTAGGTATGTAATGCGAAGTAGTAAGTAAATCGTCAAACAATAAAAATACCACTCAAATGGGGACTTTTTTTTCAGTAGTTCTATTGTCTATCTATGGTAATAATGATTTATGGTACAATCAAATTGTCAAATTTGACAACTTCATAAACAAAACAAATGACGTGTAAAGAATGCACTGGAATTTACACTAATCTTTGTGAATTAACGTGAAATTAGTGTGGTAGATAACAGCATGTTCTTATTTTTGTTTATATTATAACTAGTGGAAGTGCTATGATCTTAATAACAATAAAATAAGTGTTAAAAACTCACGTCTTTGCCGATAACAGCAACACAGACAGCCATTGTTGACAAAATGTCGCCGGAAGTGCTAGTTTGATAGGACCGCCAACATTGACGTTTCGTGATTTCAGCGGGTATTTTGAAAAACCAAAAACGATTTAGAACTTTATTTATTTAAATATAAAAACAGTTTAATGTGTTTGAGTGCTTAGTATATAATAAAAGTTTTATATAATGGCTATAAATGAAGACCTGTTGTACGAAGTGAACGACAAAGGCGAACAAATTATTGTGAAATCGATAGAATCCAGTCGGCGCGCCTTCCTACGCTTCACGAATCGGACCTCCCGGCCCGTGGACGTCTGGTGGCGGGACTTCCAGGGTGTGAGACGCCACTACATCCGCCTGGAGCCACGCGCATACTATGACATCAACTCCTATCTGACACACCCCTGGGAATTCACTGATGCCTCGACTAAAGAGGGGTTTGTGATCAATAATAAGTTTATTTTTAGAGCGCCGACGCACGTGGGCGGTATGATGTACCGAACGAATTGGAACATATCCGTCGCGGTGCGCACGTTGCGAAGGACAGCGATGTTGACGCTGGCGAGCCTGCTGCCGCATCCTGAGGCCGCCGTTGAGCTGGACCTGCCCATGGTGTTGACCACAGAGCTGCAGGAGCTGGTTACCATGCTCCAGAACACTCCGCCCACTGGTGATCATGATTGATGATCATTTCTCTATTTTATAGCCTCACTTCTTGTTATCACATGCCTTTTGCAACTGTTTTGGCATTTACTTATACATCTTATGGTCAAGCTGATTAAAAGCTTTAAAAATGTGTAAAAGCAGGAGTAGTTTAAGGACTATGGTAGCATTAATTTTACTAGTGTTTAATTAATGTAATTTATAACTGTATGTAATATACTAGAGGAGCCATACTCAACCTTTTTTCCCCCGGGCCACATAGTCGCTCCTGCTTTACCCTGCAGGCCGCATAGACACCTGATTTACCCTGCGGGCCGCAATCTAGCCTAAATTTTATATTCAAAATTATAACTACCCTAAGAATATTAAATTACAATAAATCACATATTTGAAATATAGCATTTATGTATATAAAAATTCAGGGATTTTCAACTAATAGAAGACATCTCTTTACTTAAATAGCGTAGCTAATTCAATAGTATTATGTGTGCGCACTATTTTATGAGAGTAAGCGAGTGAAATGAACATTTATTCATTCAAATCTTATTCGAATGATTTTTGTTGCATTACTTTTGTACACTTATCAATAAAATACTACTGTTAATCTAAAAATACTGCACTAGACTTCGGGCCGCATACAAAAGGCTAGCGGGCCGCAGGTTGAGTATGGCTGTACTAGAGTCTTGCATTATAATAATTTTGTATATGTAGATAATTTAATGTCTTACAGAAATCTCAACTGATTTTTGTGTGTCTAATTTTGTCTGAAAGACGCTCTGAAGTAACTATTTTAGTTATGAATCCACTCATGACTGTAGTTGTGCAATGGTTCGCCAAACTTAACTTCAAAGACACAGAGATCCCACTGTGAGTGCTGTACTTATCTAATTAAGTGTGCATGTAAATTTTAAGTATTTTTAACACTTAAAATATTCTAGTCCGAGTGTATGTTTTAATTCAAGATACAAGAGTGGCAACGACGGCAACGACAATAATAAAAATAAAATAAATTTCTAGATAGTTCAGACAAGAGTCACAAATTATTATTATTTTTAATATTTTGATATAATCAAAATTCACTTAATACTGCTGAATAGCAAAGTAAATTAATTTAAGTCTACATCTCAGATTTTATGCCAATCTATTTGGTAGGTTAACTGCCTAGCTATGAATAGTGCATGATCATATTATTATACTTTTATTTTATATTCAATCCTATTGTTAAGTTTTATGTTATTTTTATATAAAGATATTTTTACTGTTTTTTAATTATAAGCACTGTATCGCATCATATTATAATGTATAGTACAGACATAAGTAATAAGTTAGGTATGTTACCTATTCAAAAGCACTTGGTAGGTTTTATATATTGCTGATTTTATATTCTTCTAAGAATCTCTTTTTTTGGGTAAATAAGAACTGTTAGAACCATTAAATTGACTTAACGGGTTTGAATTTTATAAACATACATATTTAGGTACTTACTTACAAGTACATAGGTAATAGGAAATGACAGCACAATAAAAAAATATAGTGGGAAATCTTTGATCACGTCAACAATCTGATACCTAAGTGTTATTAGTGTGGTCATAGCTTGCTGGAATAAAATCCACTTGTGCAATGTCAAATTCTTTCTATCAACTCCATTATTATTTTAGAGGCTGTTGTAACCAATGGATTTACCAACTTAATTCTCTAACTATGTACTGCCTTTTTATACCTCTAATGATTTCTATGTACTCTCGCGGTCACTAACGGTGTACCACCTTTAGGACGATAATCTCTTCCACGAGCCGGCCTACAACACATGCGGGCGAGGTAAGAGCGCACGGAACGTCGTTCAAACGATTTTGATTCAAAACTTAAGTATCCATTTTTTATAGTTCCTTAGATATTTAAAAATCAAGAAATACCCTAATTGTTTAGTTATAAGCATTACTAAGCACAATTTATCAGAGTAAGGAAATGTATACATAAAATATAGATTCTGTATGTTTGATGTTATGTTTTACTTCCTTCCCCTTTGAACCAGTGGCCAGTGGCGTTGCTGTCAACGCGGGCTGCGGCGGAGTGATTAGCGATGAGACGTTTCAGGCGTTTGTGGTATGATTAGCAATATATTATATATAGGTTTGAGTCCTGGTGTGGTATCCTATACATACCTACGATACGAGTTTGTAAAAATATATTATACTGTATATGCACCAATGAGATTAATTAATAAATACCTAGTTTGATAGGTCACTTGGTCTAGTGGTTAGAGGCTGGGGGTCCATTCCCACCTTGTCTGGGCAGCTAGGCAGTTTCTAATTACAAAAAACAAGTAGGTTTATACCTAAGTTTTTGTATCAGTTTTATTTAGTTATAAGCATTACTAAGCACAATTTATCAGAGTAAGGAAATGTATACATAAAATATAGATTCTGTATGTTTGATGTTATGTTTTACTTCCTTCCCCTTTGAACCAGTGGCCAGTGGCGTTGCTGTCAACGCGGGCTGCGGCGGAGTGATTAGCGATGAGACGTTTCAGGCGTTTGTGGTATGATTAGCAATATATTATATATAGGTTTGAGTCCTGGTGTGGTATCCTATACATACCTACGATACGAGTTTGTAAAAATATATTATACTGTATATGCACCAATGAGATTAATTAATAAATACCTAGTTTGATAGGTCACTTGGTCTAGTGGTTAGAGGCTGGGGGTCCATTCCCACCTTGTCTGGGCAGCTAGGCAGTTTCTAATTACAAAAAACAAGTAGGTTTATACCTAAGTTTTTGTATCAGTTTATCTGGTTGTCATAGTACACACTCTGCCTAATTTGGAATCAATGACCGTGTGGATTGTCCCAGGATATTATTTACTATAATATGCATCAGCTTTGAACAAGAATTACCAAGTTTGGGATCATTTGATCCCCAACCCTAAGGTATTATTAAATTTACAGCAAAATGAAAAACCAAATAGTCAAATCAAATTATATTTGGCAGTTGTGCCTAAGCGTCGGCGATGGTCACTTCTACCTCCACACCCGGCTCGATGTTGATGGAGGTGATCTGCTTCACAATCTCAGAAGGCGAGTGGAGGTCGATCACTCTCTTGTGGATACGCATCTGGAACCTGTCCCAGGTCTTGGAACCTTCACCGCAAGGTGTTTTACGGGTTGTGATGCGCAAGATCTTGGTTGGCATGCGGACGGGACCCTGGAATGAGACAATTGACAAATTAGGTCAAACATTTAGAATTGAGAATATGGATTTTGATTCTAATTTCTTTGTAATTAGTGATAAAAGGCGAGAGATAGTCTCCTGATGGTAGACATAAATAAATTGAATTGATATGATATGACACCGCCATTTATAATTGCATTTCGCCTGATGATGGCATATAATATAATATTTTGAAGAGTTTATTTTCTAACACCCTAATAGTTAAAATAGTCTAGAAAACTTGTAACTCTCCGATGAACTAAGATGCTGTGTGGCGACATGCATATAGCACTTTGGAGAGTGATTCTTTAGCACCTAACAGTAACACAACTGTATATTACTTATTATGTATTTGTGTTGGTGCTTTCAGAAGAGGGCTGCAGAATCAATTGTTTCTAACAAGATGGCATGCATGTAGATAATTATCTGTTTTTATCTAAATTGGTAGTGTCTGTGACATAAAAATATTCAAGAAACTTTCAAGTAAAAACCACAAAATAAGTATGTCCTTGGTAACAAATAGTCAAACAATTTCAGATCTCAATATTTAAAGATATTTACATCTGCCTATTAACAATGACAGACAGACTAGATAAACCCAAAGGCAGACAGACATAATT
Source organism: Furcula furcula (assembly GCA_911728495.1). NCBI lineage: Eukaryota > Metazoa > Arthropoda > Insecta > Lepidoptera > Notodontidae > Furcula > Furcula furcula. The sequence goes on along the minus strand of OU452264.1, from coordinate 1,894,837 downwards.
CATCAAAATTATAATACCCTTTCTTTTTGCCCCAGGTTAAAAAGGATTCACATAATGTCTTTATATTACTTTAGTTTCTGTTTAATTTGTAATATTTGCATAATACTTTAAGATGGCTAGTTACCTTAACACGCAGCTTCTGTTTCTTGGCACCGTTGATCAGGTCCGAGCAGACCTTCTCTAGCGAGCGCACATTGCGTGACGTCAGCGTGATGCGGATGCGGTGGATGGGAGAGATCTCAGCCTGCGGCTTCTCAATGTCCTTGCCTGCTACAACGGCGGCTGCCTGCAATGCCCGTCATAATATCGTTAATAAAGTAGAAAATGCCTAAGTCCTCAACGTATAATAAATTATTACAATGTAATGTCATGTTATGTGTAATGTTAAATTTTTATTTACAACTTTTTCTATTTTTTTAGCATTGGTTGGTTCTCAGCTTAAATCGAGGCAGCTGCCGTGGGGTTTAAGAGCTCATAATTAATCTACAACTTGTATATTCATAAGTGATGTCTAGTCTGTCTATGGCTTGACTCAATGATATTATGAGTAATATCATTGTCTTGACTGCAATGTAGGTAATTTATGGAAACGAAGTCATTTTTAATCTAAAGAAGTTGTATCAATCATCAATAGTAAAAGTTTTAATTTCCAAGATCTGTTTGACATGTGCTTACATACTTAACCTAAAAGTATGAGGTTTAAATCTGAATTTCAGAGTTGGAATCTATCACAAATATAAATATGTCTGTAAATTAGTTATAAATGGATTACGCTTACCATATTGTTGCGATAATCCGGTCGAGATAAACAATTTTGGAATTAAAAATTGCTCAGCGCTGAACCGGAGCACAGCTTCACTTATTGCATGAATGAAAGAGAAAGAAAAAAATGTCTTCGATTGTCAAGTTTGACTTTGACGTTTGCGTTTCGATACACGCAGCGTAACCCTTGCGTTACGTGCGTGTAAAAATCCTAAATCGATGGATTTTTCCGTGTGGAAACTTCTTTAGGAGATCTCCTGATTTCGAGGTGTATCTCCTGATCTACTGATTTTAGGGCTGAATCTCCTGATTTTTAGAAATTGTCTACTTATGTTTGTAAAAATCTTCTTCCAAATGTATAACAAAACGAACACTAGTTTGTTCACAGAGTTGTAAAACCTGTTAAAAAAATTCTGATTTTTAACTTTGCCTCTTTTTCGTCATTTTTGGGATCTATTATAAGTTTAGTATTTGGTAAGACAATTTGTTTGTCAGTTGATCAAAGGTTAATCAAGTAGAATATCATAGGAAAAGCGCGGGAACTCTTGAACTGGTTAGGCGTGATTTTTTGGATCCGATTCTGAAAAAATATTTTTTATTATAAATAAGACGATCAGTAGGGTATTGTATGTAATATTTTATTTAGTTTGATTATAGTTTAGCATTAGTGTATATATTTCTTCATATTAGTGGTAAGTTTCTTCATTTCTATTAGTCTCTAATGGAGCCTCCAGACCCGGGGGGCACGGCCCCCCCGGCGTCTTATTACGTTACAATTTCAAACGAATCTGGTATGGAGACGGACAGTTCCACTCTCAGTCAAAGTAGAAAGTTAAAGCGCAGCCGGCTTACTAAAGTGTGTAAACACTGTAACAAAAAAAAGAGGAAACATATTAATAATGACACTATACATTCATTATCAGATTGTAACTGCACAGATCATGAGCAGACAAATAAAAAAGCTATTCATGAATTCACTACCAACCCAGTGATGCCTTCTGAGACTTCAGCAGGGACTGCTGTCACTTCCTCTAAAGCCTCAGAGGTCTCCACGGTCGCTGAATCCTCACATCCACCTTTAGTAAGCCGAAAATTATACTCTTCTTCAGATGCAGCTCCATTCATAGTACATGTCCAAAAAATACAAACTTCTGATAACGATGGTACTATTCTTCATCCCGTGACTTTTGGAAAATTCTTAAAAAAAAATTCATTTGAAAAGATTATTAATGGTAGTGTAAAGAAAATTGGCAGAAACAGAGTTTCACTGGCATTTGAACATTATGATAGTGCTAATGTTTTTATTTCCCATGAGAGTATAGCCTCTAATAAATTCAAAGCATTTATTCCATCATTTAATATTACCCGCATGGGTGTAATTCGTGGAGTTCCGGCTGACTGGACTATTGATGAGGTTAAACAAAATATCACTGTGCCTATGGGCTGCGGAGAAATCCTTAAAGTGAGAAGAATTAATTATAAAGTTATTGTGGATGGTAATCCAATATGGAAACCAACACAGACGGTGATTTTAACGTTTGATGGACAAGTTTTACCGAAACGCATATTTATGTGCTATAATGCTTTACCTGTTGAATTATATACATTCCCAACAATACAATGCTTTAATTGCTGTAGGTATGGACACACGAAATTACAATGCCGATCTAAACCAAAATGCTTCCGATGTGGTCAGGGCCATTCTGGTGCTACTTGTACTGTTGAGGAGGATCATGCATGTTGCTGTATGTGTTCTGGTTATCACTTTGCAACCAATAAAACCTGTCCTGAATTTATTAGGCAAAAAGAAATAAAATCATCCATGGCCAAAAACTGTATTTCATACTCTGAAGCCGCGAAATTACATCCTGCATCATACAAGTTATATTCTGAGGTATTAAGGCATCAAAGTGACAGCAAAACTAAAAATGTCTATGCCAATAGCAATGAACAAAATCACAATATTCCAACTAGGTCACAATACCCTAACAGTTTATCTCATTCTTATAATAAAACTGTATTTTTGAAACCACGATCACTTCCAAAATCTGTTAAGGGCTATGATCGGTCTGCCCACGAAGCCCTTACAAAAGATTATAGTTTTACTCCATCATCAAACGGTTGTGCATTAAATAATGGTAATGATTCCCAAGATGTTAAAATACAACAATCACTACCCGATATTATCGTAGCATTAATAAACGCACTTTCACAGTTTAACTTAATACCACCGTCCAACGTTGCCACAGTCATAGAGTCTGTTTTAAATACCTCTTCTCTCAATGGATCCACAACTCCAAACAATACTTCAGTGGAACTGCCGAAGCGCAGTCAGTAAAAAAAGTGACTTAATTTATATGATTAATAAACATAATCCTTCTGTTATATGTCTTTCTGAGACATGGTTAAAATCGGAGTCCAATTTTAGGATTCCTGGTTTTTCTTGTCTCAGAGAGGATAGACATGACGGATATGGCGGTGTTGCCATTCTTGTAAATAATTCTTTCACATTTTCTTCCTTCCCTCTTCCATCTCACAGAGATGATATTAGTATAATTTCAGCTTGTGTAAATAATTTGTACATATTAAATGTATATATTTCTCGCCCGTCTGTAGATAGTTTTAGTGAAATAAGAAATATTTTAAGAATTTTACCTAAACCATCCATAATTGTGGGAGATTTTAACTGCCACCATGAAATATGGGGTAGTTCAGTTTCCAACAGTTATGGTGATGATTTATTAGAGATTTTTGATACTTTTAATTTATGTCTGCTTAATACCGGTACCCCCACTCGAAGAACGAATCCAAATGAAAATGTTAGTGCAGTCGATTTGTCGATATGTTCTCCAGACCTTGCTTCTTCTCTCTCATGGAAAGTATTATCTTCTTCCTATGGCAGTGATCATTTTCCAATAGTTATAACTTTTCCTTCATCTAAATCTTTAAAATATATAAAGAAGCCTCGTATGAAATATAAACTAAGAAATGCTGATTGGGATAATTTTAAACATAAAGTTGAAGACAAAGTTTCCCAATTACCAACCAACATCAATGGCAATGAAAGTTTATGTTCGCAGATGTTTACTGACACTTTAACAAATGTAGCTGATGAAGATTTTCCAATTAAAAAACCGATAGTTTCTATTCCTTCACCACCATGGTGGGATGATGAATGCTCAAAAGTAGTAAATGAAAGGAAAGAAGCTGAAAAAATGTATTGCGAAGCTATGACTTCGGAAAATTTTGAGATCCTTACTCAAGTCATGGCAAATACCAAGAAAGTATTGAGGCAAAAAAAGGCTGATGGCTGGAAATCTTTCTGTACATCTATCTCGCCTTCTACTCCTTCTTCTGTTGTATGGCAAAATATCAGAAGATTTAAATCTGGTGTAATTAACCCTCCTGCTTCTATTCTTCCTCCAGGTTTATCCGAATCTTTTCTAGACCTTATTGCCCCAGCTAGCGCTCAAGAATTCCAAGAAAAGGTGTTGCCACTACCTTCCAATGAATCTAGCCTTTCTTCTTGTGAAACAGATCTCTATTCTCCCTTTTCGCTTTCAGAATTAAGAGGTGTTTTGTCACATGTTAAAGACTCGGCCCCAGGGATAGACGGAATTCCTTATTCATTTCTATCCAATCTTAGCGATACTGCTCTATTATATTATCTGGACATTATAAATGCAGTAATGACTTCTGGAAATATACCAAATTCATGGCGAACCCAAACAATAATTCCCATCCTTAAGCCCAATAAACAATCCTCAGATGCATCCTCTTACCGACCTATAGCGTTATCTTCAGTTTTATTAAAAGTAACAGAACATTTAATAAAGAACCGATTAGAATGGTATATCGAAAGCTCAAATTTTTTGTCACCAAACCAGTACGGATTCCGAAAAGGAAAAAGTACTATAGACAGTATTGCAGTATTTACAACAGATATCCGAATAGCATTTACAGAAAACAAATGTGTATTAGCGGCGTTTTTGGACATTACGTCTGCTTACGATAATGTTAATATATCAATATTAAAAACAAAATTGCAGCAGTTAAAAGTCCCACATCTATTTGTTAATTTTATTATAAATATTTTATCAGAGCGATATATTCAGCTCATGCTGGATGACGGTAAAACCTTGTCCAGAACAATTTATAAAGGTCTTCCTCAAGGATCAGTACTAAGTCCGATATTGTACAACATTTACACTTACGATCTGGAATCTGCCTGTTTATTACACACAGATTCTACATCAGTTAACGTTCTTCAATATGCGGATGATCTATTAATATATGTCAGTGATAATTCAATAAATAACGCGTCTCTTAAGTTAACTTCGTCTTTAAGTTTGCTAAATGAGTGGCTTAATAACAATGGGTTAGAATTATCTGTTTCAAAGAGCAACGTCGTATTATTTTCCAGAATGCGCATGCCACCACCTGTATGTGTTTATTATAATAATTCTTTACTGCCGGTAAAAAGTCAAGTCAAATTTCTGGGAGTCATTTTAGATTCAAAGCTATCAGGTAAACCTCATGTTGATCACCTTGTGGTCAAATGTGAACGCTTAATCAATATGTTGAGATGTTTATCAGGCGTGTGGTGGGGTGCACATCCGTACTCTTTAAAATTAGTTTATAATGCTATGATGCTATAATGCTATGAGTTTATAATGCTAGTAAAAAGGTACCATAATCCAGAATACTCCTTATTCTGGATTATGGTACCTTTTTACTAGAACCTTGCAATGTAGCGGGTCTTAACAAATTAAATTTAATACTGAATACTGAACTTAATACTGAATTGTGACTGGTGCTATGGCTTCTAGTCCCGTAAATGCTTTGCAAGCTGAATGTGTTGATCCTCCATTAAACCTACGTCGGCAATATTTAGCTGATAGGTTTCTATTTCGATGCTCACAATTTTCTAACCATCCCATTTTAAATAAGTTAAATCAATTAAATGAATCCATACCTACATCACCTTACTGGAAAAATAAATCTCATCCCTGTTTGGTAAAGAGTTTAAGGAAATACCGCTCCCTTTCAGCTCCGGTTCATAATTTTCCTCTTCTACCATTATTTAAAAACAATTTTCAATCGCTAATTCTTTCTCCTGAAATAAATTACCACTTACTTTTAACAAAAAACAAGAGTGATCACAATATTGAATTTACAGAAATAGTCGATAAAACTTGGCCTGGTTGGCATCATATTTTTACGGATGCTTCGAAACAAAACCCTAACAGCTGTGTAGGTGTAGGTGTTTATCATTCACAATATAATATAGTACAGAAAATTAAGTTACCTTCAGAAGCGTCAGTCTTCTCAGGTGAATGTTTTGGTATTTTTAAGGCTTTAGAGTACATAAATATTTTCAATCTAAGTAATACAATAATTTTTACGGACTCTTTGAGTGCACTACAAGCACTTTCAAGATTTCCTTTTAAGTCAAAAATTCATTTCCCTATAGTGTATGACATTCGTAATTTATTATATAAATGTAAAACAAGACATTTATCAGTGGTTCTTGCGTGGATTCCTGGACACAGTGGTATTAATGAAAATGAAAAAGCAGATGGTCTGGCTAGAGGCTTGCTACTCTGGTGATATAGTCCCTTTCAAAAATTACTCCCATGATTTGTATTCATTATCAAAGTTTTATCTGTTAGACTCATGGAATGAACTTTGGTCAGACACTTGTAAATATAAAGGTAAACATTACAACCAAATCCAGAATTCCATTCCAGTGAAGCCTTGGTTCTTCCAATTTAAATATAGCAAAATCTCTACCACCATCATTATCCGAATCAGACTGGGACACACATGTGCTCCAGCTCATCTTTTTAGACTCAATATACGAAATAGCCCTCACTGTGACTGTGGGGCGGAATTGGGTGATATAAATCATTATATTTTTTTCTTGTCCGAACTACAACCGTGCCTCCTTTTTTAATTCTTTAATATCTCTTGCAATCCCTTTTCCTACATCCATCACTTCTTTATTATGTACAAATGATGTAAATATTTATAATGCAATAGATTCATTTATTAGCAATAATAGTTTAAAAATTTAATATAATTTAGATAGATTTTGTTTTTTGTTATTGTATATAGACATATGTATATATTCATCATATATATCCTCCTGATCATTCCTTTGTACAAAATTCCTATTTTTCTCATTACCTTTTCCTAATAATTTGGTTCCTTCGTTTTATACTGTCAACACAAGCAAAAAAAAAACTGACATTGGCTAAATACACCCGTGTGAAGCCAGAAGCAAACAAAAAAAAAAAAAAAAATATCATAGCCGTTCTCTACCCATAATAATTATTATGCTTACTACAAAAGCTACAAATAATGCCACCTTCAAAGACATAATTTGTGATGGTCCAGCTACCAGCAGAGCTGGTGGTTAAGGGACCATTGCTGGTCCTTTCACTGCCAGCACCTACAATATCTACTTAAATAAATGACTAAATTGGAAAACAGCATTTAAATCAGTCTATTCGATTGTCAGCTGCGACGCCACAGACAGTCGGACACAGGCGTATGTCAACCTGCAAATTAATGATTGTGCGAGGGACCGGGGACTTAGTAGCAACGGGTTTTAATCCTTCCTTCCTTTCCTTTTTAACAACTGATTGTTTTTATTTTATGTGTACCTACCAATTGTTATTTTATGTCGTTAAATAAATTTATTTCTATTCTAATAGTTAAAGAGATCGACCAAACTGTCAGATTTTTCCCGTACATTTTACTAGTTTTTGATAGTTACCGCTAGGGGCGCTGGCTGGTGTTCACCCGCCCGTACCTACTAGACCCCCTGGGCTCAAATGATTATTGTTTGGAGATGTTGAGCTACAGTGTAGTGCAGCTGTCTATAGGCAGGCATGTCGCTTACTACTACCGCGTCTTTTGTGTCCAGTAATTTCACCAGCTACAGTGGTCTTCACACAGCAATGTTTACACATAGCTACTTGGTTGCAGAATATCTGACACTGCGGTGGTAGGTACCTACCTGGACGGTTCTTTGCACCGTCCAAAATAGACCTATTGAGGTATATGTACCTTACCTACCACCTATACTGCGATCCCCAAGATGCCTGCTACGCGTGGGGGATTATGATTTTTGTGTATTGTACCTCCGTGGGGCCTATACATAATAGCTTAATAAAGATATTTTGACTTGATAATTATTTTTTAATAAAAAAAAAATAGATTTAGCTTGGTACCTACTGGATATGACGCAATCACATGGAACTTCCATGAGCAATACATTCATAAAAGGACGTGGTAATTAAGGAATAAAGAAATCTCTCACCGGGTATAAAAAAATAATTTATTGTAAAAAAAAAAGAAAATTTAAATATTGCAATCACATCATGTTTGTCTATGGCAAGTTACTATTTGTTCTGGTGCATGTGCGCCACCGCCGCCAACGCCCCTCCCGGAATGAACCGCACAAAGTTGTCCGCCGTCAAAGGACCCAAAGCGTACATTCCTTCAGGTGCATTTAAAATTTCATGAGTCCTCTTGTCTATGGCTACTGGGTTATTTCTACCGTCCACTGGTTTCGTGGGATCGATTCCGAAGCCGATTCCCGCAGAGAACGGATTAATGGATTCGCACTGGCATCTCACATCGTCCTGATTATATGGAATGATGTCAAATTTAATGTCATCTTTCTCACGTATATTGCAATCTGGCACCACGCATTTTGAGCCGGTGTTGCCATTGACCTCTGTGTAATTTAAATACCTCGACTTGCAACTCTGGATGCTTTGACCGAGCACAGATTTTAGATAATGCCAGTGATTTTTTAGAAAACATTGTTTCTCGTCCATTTTTCTTTTAGCCATTTCCTCTTCGATACATTTGGGGCAATCTATTTTCATGTCGATACAGCTTAAGTAGTTTGTTTGTAGGAACGATAAATCTGGTTTTGAACCTATAAATATGCCTATTAGTGATACTGTTATTTCAATAGTTTCGTTTGTGACTGGGTTCAACATTTTGACGCGTTTGGGCCGCAGATCATATTCGCAGAGTTCCGAGTTGATATTGTCTATGCCCGTTGTCTCTGGCGTGACTTCTAAGATGATGTGGTCCGGGTAGGATGTGTAGTTGTGATGGTTGCCGGCGGGACCGTCGCACATCATTTGGTATACCTGTCAAATAAAATTTACCATTAATTAGAATTATCGTTGATTAGGTCTGATTTAGTTTAAAGAGCCCTCAGTGCACGTGACACGCATTGCAGTACGTACTTGGTAGAAGTCTACCAAGCATCTGATAGTGTTCCTGCAGCATATACCCGTCAGTACACTGGGCAGCTAGCAGAAGTCTGAGTCGTACATTCCTGGCAGTATTCTGGGCAGCACATGCAGTATGTATGTACCCGTCAGTAGTCCGGGTATCATGTACCTTGCAGAACTGTTGGCAGCACATAACCAGAAGTTTGGCTATTATGTACGGTGGCAGTATGTACGTACCCGGCAGTAGTCCGGGTAGGCGCGCGTGCTGTATGTACGTACCCGGCAGTAGTCCGGGTAGGCGCGCGGGTGGAGGCGCGCGTGCAGTATGTACGTACCCGGCAGTAGTCCGGGTAGGCGCGCGGGTGGAGGCGCGCGTGCAGTATGTACGTACCCGGCAGTAGTCCGGGTAGGCGCGCGGGTGGAGGCGCGCGTGCAGTATGTACGTACCCGGCAGTAGTCCGGGTAGGCGCGCGGGTGGAGGCGCGCATGCAGTATGTACGTACCCGGCAGTAGTCCGGGTAGGCGCGCGGGTGGAGGCGCGCGTGCAGTATGTACGTACCCGGCAGTAGTCCGGGTAGGCGCGCGGGTGGAGGCGCGCGTGCAGTATGTACGTACCCGGCAGTAGTCCGGGTAGGCGCGCGGGTGGAGGCGCGCGTGCAGTATGTACGTACCCGGCAGTAGTCCGGGTAGGCGCGCGGGTGGAGGCGCGCGTGCAGTATGTACGTACCCGGCAGTAGTCCGGGTAGGCGCTCGGGTGGAGGCGCGCGTGCAGTATGTACGTACCCGGCAGTAGTCCGGGTAGGCGCGCGGGTGGAGGCGCGCGTGCAGTATGTACGTACCCGGCAGTAGTCCGGGTAGGCGCGCGGGTGGAGGCGCGCGTGCACTATGTACGTACCCGGCAGTAGTCCGGGTAGGCGCGCGTGCTGTATGTACGTACCCGGCAGTAGTCCGGGTAGGCGCGCGTGCTGTATGTACGTACCCGGCAGTAGTCCGGGTAGGCGCGCGTGCTGTATGTACGTACCCGGCAGTAGTCCGGGTAGGCGCGCGTGCTGTATGTACGTACCCGGCAGTAGTCCGGGTAGGCGCGCGTGCTGTATGTACGTACCCGGCAGTAGTCCGGGTAGGCGCGCGTGCTGTATGTACGTACCCGGCAGTAGTCCGGGTAGGCGCGCGTGCTGTATGTACGTACCCGGCAGTAGTCCGGGTAGGCGCGCGTGCTGTATGTACGTACCCGGCAGTAGTCCGGGTAGGCGCGCGGGTGGAGGCGCGCCAGCGCGTCGGCGGGCGCGCGGTGCAGGTGCCGCGCGTGCAGGCCGGCGCGCGCGCACACCCACACGCCGTCCGCCGCGCTCACGCCCGACCCCACCACCAGCACCGACGCGCCTGGGGGGAATACAATACCACTGCTATAACACACTCGTCAATAACGAGCAATAGAGGAGGTTAGGTGGACCTCGATTCTCGAAGAACCGTCCTGCGTGGAGTGTAGTGTGAGGTGCGTGAGTGAGCTACGTGAAGTGTAGTGTCAGGTGTGTGAATGAGCTACGTGGAGTGTAGTGTCAGGTGTGTGAATGAGCTACGTGGAGTGTAGTGTCAGGTGTGTGAATGAGCTACGTGGAGTGTAGTGTCAGGTGTGTGAATGAGCTACGTGGAGTGTAGTGTCAGGTGTGTGAATGAGCTACGTGGAGTGTAGTGTCAGGTGTGTGAATGAGCTACGTGGAGTGTAGTGTCAGGTGTGTAAATGAGCTACGTGGAGTGTAGTGTCAGGTGTGTAAATGAGCTACGTGGAGTGTAGTGTCAGGTGTGTAAATGAGCTACGTGGAGTGTAGTGTCAGGTGTGTAAATGAGCTACGTGGAGTGTAGTGTCAGGTGTGTAAATGAGCTACGTGGAGTGTAGTGTCAGCAGTGGCGTGCAGTGAAAGCAGGCAAAAATATCTGCGAGTTGTATATGCTTTATGCTATTAGTTCGTGTTCCAGCACAAATATCCTAAAATTAACCAATATTACCAACATATCCATTTATATTAAAAAAAATTACGTTAATTCATGTCCAAACTAAGATTTTTTTAAATTAAGACTGTTTAGAGAAATCCTAGGGTAGGCAAAGTATTTTTGTCAGTATGGAGCCGCTGAATAAACTTATTAATGTTCTCAAATGCAAATTAATATGTCTATAGTATTTTCTTGCATAGGGATATTTGAAATGGTATAATAACATACTTAAAATAGGTGAAACAAGCCGAATACTTTTTTTTGCCTACCCTCTGTGCACGCCACTGAGTGTCAGGTGTGTGAATGAGCTACGTGGAGTGTAGTGTCAGGTGTGTGAATGAGCTACGTGGAGTGTAGTGTCAAGTGCGTGAGTGAGCTACGTGTAGTGTCAAGTGTGTGGGTAAGATACGTGTAGTGTTGTGCCAAGTGTGGCAGCGAGTCACATATGTGACGTACCTGGGTCACGAGCGGCGACCGCTCTAGCGGCTCGCTGCAGTGCCGCCAGGGAGTGCAGTGCGTAGGGCGCGGCCGGAGCCAGTGTATCGGCGCGAGCGCCGCCGCCGCTAGCGGCTATCACGCGCCGACACAAGTAACGGAACCGACCGCCCGAACACTTCTCGTACCTGGCGCGATATTCAACTTTATAGCGTGGGTATACAGGCGTTTGTTGAGTGAACAGAATAGTGGTATACGGTCAACGATCTATTATATAGACTAGATTAATAATCACGAACAAAACGACATCCAAATATAGCAGTAGTAAATAGCCATTTATAAATAAAAATATTAATTACTATAAAATAAGGTTCAAAGTATTTGGCAGATAATTTGAAGTAAGAATTCAAAATAAAAACACGTGCGTTCTTTGTATTACTGTTTTGTAACCGTTTCAAGTTTTCACACTTAATCTAGTTAGTACTGAAATCAAAGAGGTTCAATATAGGCTATAAAGGGACTTTTAGAAGTATAAAAATGTGTCCTACAGTGAACTTACCCCGTAACACAGAAGTTGGCTTGAAGCGGGCAGCTGTCGTTGGGGCAATGATTGCCACTGTGGGATGCGTGCGGGATGCGCGTCACACTCGTCACAACAACCCCGTTGCGAAAGTATTTCTATAAACGAAAAAAGAATAATTGTATCAATCGGAACATCATAATGCGTCAATTGACACCTGATTTATCAAAATCGGAAGAATGGTTAAGACGCTACGGTGAAACATACAGACATAAAGTACCTACTTAAATTATAACCGATTAAGGTTAATAATATAATCTTAACCCTTTGGTTGCGTTGTGTAAAATAGGGACGAATTAACTCGCCCTCTCAAGGGGACGTTTATTTTATGAAATATTTATTTAACGTTTTGTTAAAAAAATTCTTTGTTCTCGCTGAAACCTTCAAAAGGTTCCCGGGACCCTGTGGTGGAATCTGCACCACGTACTGCGTGGGGAATATGACAACACCTCCCTTCTAAGGGGCAGCAGGCCTAGCACGACTTGCAACCTTGACAGATCGGTGTGCAAGTATGACGTAGTTTTCAACACCGAAGCGTCAATCCTCCATACAAAAATGTGAAATACTACGTCATAGTGACGTCATACTCACACTTGTTTGTCAAGATTTGCACATCATGCTAAGCCTGCAGGCCTTTGTTCCGCAGTGGACGATTTTCGGCTGAAGATGAGATGATGATGATTACCTGCAAGCCGCACGCAGTGACATATCGTCGGCAGTACTTGGCGACGGCGCGAGCTGACAGGCGTTCTCCGCCGACAGCCGCATGCGGCGGCAGTGTTAGCCAGGCGGCCGGGGACAGCGTGCGCACTGTCGGCGGGAATGTGTGCCACGCGCCGCCCGGTGGACCTCGACCGAGGACTATGTGGTCAATCTATGGTAGACATCGATATAATATACAAACTAGATAAACATTCACGAACAAAATGGCATCTAAAATGTGGTCGCGGAGGTTGCAAACTTATCTGTGCTGGTGGCGGAAACGTGAACTAACGATTTTATAATGATAATGACTTGTAGTTTGATGGTTTCATATAGACAGTAGCGACACTCCTATCGGCAAAAATAAATTTGTCAGGATGTGGCTTGTAAAGAAATAGCGACACAAGGGCGCTATTTCTCGCTACCACTTTTTGAACCGTGACACCAAATCTAGTTCGGAGAGAGGTTAGGCGCAGGACCGACTTTTTACATGCCCATCCGACGCATGGATCATCTAACTTTACAGACAATCAGGTGATCGGCCTGCATTGTCCTAGCCAGTAAGGAGTCATGATACTCAAAGTAGAGTAATTGTAGAATAACTTAAAGTAGGTATGTTTAAAGATTCTTACTAGAAATCTAAAGAATTCAAAACACGAAAAATTTGCTCAAAGTCACACCAAACACAGAAGACTATAGTATACTTTTGAAGTATTCGCATAATTTTTGGTAAACACCTAAAGGACGTTTGACCCGAAGTATTTTATTTAAGCTAACTTTGTTAAAGTCTTTGACGCCTTGAAAGATAAATCAGTATAACCCCTGACTCTTTGATATTTAAAACCATTTATTTCAATACAAAATTATATTTAGACCAAAAAAAATGGGGTCACGGTTGCTCTAATGTTTGCGTTACATACATTCATGCCAACTTTCGAGGTAGTTTTCTTTGCCTTCTAAACTTGCATCAATGGTTTTTAACACATCCTACTCCTTATATTACCTACTTGTGTCGATTCTGGACATCTTCATAGCTTTCATAGATCTCCGTGAGGGTTTCTGTCTTTTACACCTCAGCTCAGAGTCACACAACGAGCTATGGAGAGAGCTATGCTTGGACAGACTCCGCAATTCCGAGATTCGTCGAAGAACCAACGTCACCGACATAGCTCTCAGAATCTGCAAGTTGAAGTGGCAATGGGCAGGCCACATCGCTCGAAGAACCAACAACCGTTGGGAAAGAAAGGTTCTCGAGTGGCGACCACGAACCGGAAGACGCAGCGTAGGTAGGCCTCCCAATAGGTGGACAGACGACATTGTGTGCGTCGCAGGTAACCGGTGGATGCAAATCGCCAATTGTTGTTTATTGTGGCGTTCCAAGGGGAAGGCCTATGTTCAGCAGTGGACGTCTTCCGGCTAGTGATGATGATGATGATGAAACCACTTGCAAGTGGTTTCACGTAGTCAGTTCGTATGTTAAGTACTTTACCTCTTTCTCTACTTCATATTTCCATTCGATGAGGGAGTCTGCCTGAATGCCCAAATCCGCACACGGTCTTAACAAATTATCCATCTGAAATGAACAAAAATATTTTCTTAAGTTTTACTATTATTATTTGAAATCTCTTGTAGTCAAATAAAAAACGTAGGAAAAGAAAAATCATTTGAAAATGTTGCAGTTAGTGCAGTAAATGAACCTAAACCTCGTCATTCAAACTATTGCATTACCAAACTAGTTTCTTAGATGTCAAGCATAAGTACCGAGTAACAGCTGGACCCCTATTTGCATACAATCGTATGGAAACATGGATCAGCTAGTGGTTCGTGTAATTTTACTTTTAAACGTCTAATAGTAATTGCATCAGAAACAAAACTTATTGGGATTTTTTTCCTGAACTATACGTATATGATCCAGCTCCAAATCCAAACGTAACACTGCAAGTTATAGAACTAAAGATGCAACTGTTCGTGGATAGTCACTCGGTTATATTATGTATTACAAAAAAAAAACTATAAAGCCTAACGTAGAGAGCAGACATAATGACAAATTCCAGCAAGACAATGGATCGATTGATTGGCCGAAATATTATACAATGTGGGGAAGACGATACGACAATTAATGAAATATCTGGTAATACCACTACACAGGAGTATTTTCGAACCGTCAAATAAATCCTTGCAAAGAAATCAAAAAATGTTACTTTTGAACAAAATATACTGCAGAAAGACGTAATCAAAATAAAACACCATTTGTAAATATTGGACCAATTTAACCTCTGGTACGGGCAGCAACAGCGCGTGCGGAAATATCTACTTCTTCGTATGTTTCGACACGATTACACCGAATAGTCACCTCTCTAGTAATTATTTATTAGTTTAATTACAATCACTTTTTCTAATCTCTTATTAGGCATTCGACTAGGAACGTCATTACGCACATGATGTTTAATTTATTGTCGCATTATCCACCCCAGATGGTATTGTTAAAAATAAATATAACCGAATTATTGGTCCCAGGCATAGGCCTGGGACCAATAATTCGACCTTGCAAGTGCTTCGCTTCAGTTAGCCTCAAATCTATATTTGAGGCTAACCGAAGCGAAGCACTTGCAAGGTCATCAGAAGCTCATTTTCCCTACATACACTGCAATACAAAACCAGATAGGGATTTAAGGTTTATTTCTTTTTTACGATAGATTAATAAATGCAGCATTTAATAGTTCCCAAATACTATACACAAGTACTATAATACCTACACGTGTGACTGTCGGTTAAATAATAGACGTTATTACGATTCAACCGGCGGGATCCCTGACGTTCCCACTTTACTTACATTTGGGATCCAGATGGAAAAATAAAAAAATATTTCAGTTAACAGTTTAAATTACGACCAATTAGTCTGCAGAAGCTATACATACATATTATATTGTAATCATATACCTAAGAGCCCACGGTATGAGATCACTGAACTTAATTAATGTAGCGCTGTTACTACCACGATTATACTACAATCTTATGTTTTTATTATTATTTTTATATTACAATGTGACGAATTGTAAATATAAACAAGATAATATGTAGACAATTAAGCTGATACGGGGCAATTTATCACATTTCTCTGATTATTAACCTCGCCCTCGCCCTGTCAGCAATATAAAATCTGCCTCTCAGTACTTACTAATGAGGACGAGTTTTCTCACCCGCCGTGGATTTACGACACGAGGCGCTAACTTGTAGTGAGAGGGTTAAAGGTCTCTACCCATTACACCGTATCATACCATGACCGTGCTATGAACGTGTCAGGCAAAAAAGTATTCTTTGTATTGAAAAGTATGGGACTATGCTCACAAGACTGTTCCGTCACCAACCAACAACGTCGCGTGTCATGCACGGAGCGGCAACTATTCTCGATGAGAATATTTTGTCGGTGCTGATACGATCCGTGCATGACACGCGCCGTTGATAAACCGCTGTGCGCAGGCGGCGAGCCGGTGAGCAAACGGGTTCTAGCCGCGTATGATGACCGTTATAAAAGCGTTACCAACGCGTTGCCTTATTTGGTCAGTTTGAATAAATCCGTTCTCTAATATTAGTGTTTCTTCTCAAAATGTCATTGTGAATGTTTTTCAATAACATATTGAATTGGAATTGAGACATTCGGAAATACTGGAAAAACTTTTCTTCATCATTGCCAACTGTCTAGCGGTTCTTCTAATAGCCATACTTATTTAGTGACATAAAAGCGCGCGTCCGCTACAGTCTGATATGCACATGAGAATGACGGATTCCGAATCAAATACGTTACACACGGACATCGTACGGGTTGTATGCGGTCATCACACGGGTACAGAACGCCGTCGATCCGTACAGTGGGCAAGGTAGCCCGTGTCGTATTCTTTTCGTGTCTGACACGTTCATAGCACGGTCATGGTATGATACGGTGTAATGGGTAGATACCTTTTTTACAACGAATGGCGCCAACCCTGTATTGTTTGAAAACTTGCGCTGCTAAATAATAATAAATATAACTACATCAAAATACTTTACTACTAATTATTCATAATGTGCATATCACACCACATGACATGCAAGGATAATTTTAGTAATACCTAGACATGTAGGAAACCAATACTTGTCTGTGCCAATATGGATCACCCGAACCGATTGTAGAACAACAATTGGTTCCATGAAAATGATCACCGTCTGTGTCTGTCTGTATGTTCGTACGGGGATTCTGTTCGCCATTCAAACTGGGCACTTTGAAATCCATAGTTTATTAGAAAAATTAACATAATTCTTTCACACTGGAAGACCCTAGAAGGTAATACGAATATCATGCATGCCAGAACATGCATTAATTATGTGTGCTTCCTGCCTGGTTCTTGCGACGTAACCAAGAAGGAAAAGGTTTCAAGGTTAATTTTGGCAAACTGTAAATTAATAACAACTCAAATTTTAGTATAAATATCCTATAACAATATGCCTCGCTGCTGATAATATAGCAATTGTAATATTCTGAATTAATTAATCATTATTGTGAATTGTTATACCGAAGAGAATCAATGCACAATTTAGGTACAGAATTAGAGTTCGTGCCAATGATTAAGATAATTATTTATTTAACTTCATGCACATAAAGTACACGATGGACTTAATGCCTTTGGCATTTTCTAACAGTCTACCTTAGGGTAGTGCAGAAATATTATATAGCGATTCTTAGCGATCCTGATTTCCTGAGGAAGTGCATTCCAGAGAAGAATAGATTGCACAAAAAAGGAAGAATGTATGAAGTTAGAACGATGAGATGGACACATGAGAAGAAGATTATGTGCGGAGCGGAGAGATATAGTATGACTAGAACAGAGATACTGAAAATGAGATGTGAGATACTGTAAATGAGATGTGGGCAATTATGGGTTAGAATAACGAGCGAACTCTCTGATTAGCTGTAGGGAATGTTTTGAACGACCTGAGTTGGTCAATTATGGTTTACGACGGCCTTCGTGCTGGCATTCAACCTGATCGTACGTGACATAAACTACGCAATTGTCCACGATGGCACATTCGTAATAAGTAAGCCTATTGCCACATCTTACTAATGTTTGGTAACCCTTTCACCGTCAATCCATTGAATTAGCTAAAATTGATTAAAGTACCAGCCCCCTAGACAATGTAACATTCTTCAATCGCTATCGCTAATCTATACTATAATAAAACTCAAAGAGCACTTTTTCTGTACATTGAATATTTTTCCAAAATTTCTATGTGGGGATACTATACTATCGACATAGAGGCCAAAACTATTTTTTTTTGAATTATTGTCTGTCTGTCTGTCTGTCGTTCTGTTTGTCCAAAACCCGTGGATGGATTTTGATAGGACTTTCACTGATGTGTTGTGTAGAAGTCAAGGTATAAATTGGTATATAAAAAATCACGCTATGTTTCCTAGGGGCTAATCAGTGAAACATTACTTGCACATATTATCACGTAATTTCCTTTGTATGTGAATAGGGTAATTATAGACTGATCAGCTAATCATTAAGACATGTATTATTACGCTATATACAATAGGGACTGAGCAGACATTTAGTTTGCATAAGATATGGCAGTGGCGAAGGGTCAATTTTTGTAAGGGGTAAGCCGGTCCGGTACACCCAGGACATTTTTGTTTGTTCATGAAATTTTAATGAAACTCCCCAAGTCCAGGTAGTGTATAGGTATTGTATTACAGTCGCAACAATAAAAGATGCAAAAACCTTATTATTTTTTTTTTTTTTTGGGAATGATAGACGCTGTTGGCCGCAGATGGCCATTACAGCTTCACCGGACAATAGGAGGCGAGCGCTTAAAGCGCCTAGCCTTAACGGCAGAAGTAGCGACGAGCTCAAGGGCACCTCAGGGAGGCACGGCCTCGGCTTGGGCTGTCGCTTATGAGAGGGCTGAGTTTACCACCGGTTCACAACGCGCCCCCACTGAGAAGAACCAGCAAGAAACTCA
Source organism: Furcula furcula (assembly GCA_911728495.1). NCBI lineage: Eukaryota > Metazoa > Arthropoda > Insecta > Lepidoptera > Notodontidae > Furcula > Furcula furcula. Next base: position 1,876,108 of record OU452264.1, on the reverse strand, counting down.
GTGGGGGCAAAAAACATAAAACTTTCATTAGGTTCAGAGAGGGGACAACAGGGAGAGGAAGAGGGGGAGTGTGACGGAAACCGAAGCGGGAGGGGGAAAGAGAGAGGAGAGAAAGAGCATATAATTAGATTTTTTTTATAAGAGACAGAGATATGGAGAGAAATAAATCTAGGGAGGAGGGAGAAAAGGGGAGCAAAATGTAATAAAAGCGCGGGCGGTGCTGCGCGGGTCCGCTAGTAGAAAGTATAATAATGTATGAGAATGACATAAGACATAGAAAAATCACGTGACAAATTATAGGGAATTGACACCGTTAGCGAATGAAGAAATAGATTCGCTATGAAGCGATTGCATCTTGTCTAGGCCCTCAGAAAAGGTGATCGAGATAAGTCGTACTGGGGGATAATACTTGACAGTGCGAGTTTTGTGAACTACCGCCGTGAAACGGTTAATTTTTAATTATATTTCTATGACCACCACCTTTCCTTTCCTTGTAGTTAAATGGCAATATTTTTTTTTGGTACCAGTAACAGCTCAATGAGGCGCTTGCCTTGGAACAAGGTGTGCCGATTCGAACCCCGGCTCGCATCTCTGATTTCTTTAATCAATCATGTGCGAATTGTCTAGCGATTGTTACTAGCTTTCGATGAAGGAAAACATCGTGAGGAAACCCGCATGTCTAAGAAAGCATAACTAGCTTTCGAATGACGTGTAAAGTCCACCAACCCACACTTGACCAGCGTGGTGGACTATTGCCTAAGCCCCTTCATCTTGAGGAGAGGCCCGAGCCCAACAGTGGGACCTGAACAAGGGCTGGTATTTTTTTTTGTCATGATAGTTGCGTTAAGAACCTATATTATGTATATCACAGTTATGAGCAAAACCTATCAATCAATTACGCTAGGATCCTACCTTAGTTACCTCTTACAAGTGCTAATTTGTTGCAAAGTTGCTAACGAATCTCAGGGTATGTATTGCAATCATGATTGACAGACATTTCCTGGAAGTCTGTTCTCCGTTCTCAATCCGTTGAGACAGGAACTACATTCAGCTTCCTTGTCTATAAAAAAATGAAAGGAGCAATCTATTGGAGCGTGTCATTGAAGACTGGAAATCATTCGTCTGTGACACGTACGTGAATTCGTCTGTAAATTCAAGAGAATAAAAGATTTGCGACAATAACTTGAACTCACTTTCAACAACATTTCCTAAGGTAGCGGAAGTCAACCTAAGCTAGTCATCATTAGGTGGTTAAAGTATCCGGGGGAGCGTGCATTTCTGCTCCCTGGGACCTGCAAGACTCTCTCTCAGGTCTGTACGGACTGGTCAGTGTGCACAGCGTCGGATGGTAGGCCACTAGGTATTTATTTTAATCTTGATACAAATTGGATACCAGACAATGTCTTTCATGTCATGAAATCTCCTGAAACCAACTGAGCGACGCGTCGTAATTCACGAACGTAGAGTTTCAGTGCGGCTTAAGGTTCGGTAGATTTTCTGCCGAAACCGAAACTTGCCGGAACTAGATTTTTTGCCGAAACTTGCCGAAATCCAAGCCAAAAATGAATCTTCGATCGGACACTAGTGAAGGGTATAAATCCCACATAACCTGGCATCATTAGAAAATATCCTTCCCTGACAGAGAAAAAAAATTACGTCAACCATTAAGAAGAAAAAAGCAATTTTACATTGACCATAGTTTACCTGTTTATATCTTGATCCACAGCAGAAAAAAAACGAGCGATCAACTGAATTGGCTGGTCATTATACCGGCGACGTAATTTTACATAAGATTATGTATGTAAGTACATATTAAAGTGTTTACACAGCTTACAGTTTTATGAGATTAAGACGTTATACACATTAACATTTCATACCTCAGCGCGGATCAAAACCGGATTTAAAATACCTAGCTATTATAATTATCTCTGTTACAAATTGTATGTACAGTTTGAAATGAAACTAATTTTACGGCTTATATCGCGGTTTATTTTTGATTTTAATTACCCGACATTTCGAATATTTTACAGCATTCATGGTCACGGGCGGCTTGTATGTACAGTGCCAGGGAAGGGTCAGATCAAGGGCTTCGTCGCAAAATGTCCCAAATGAAGTGGTCAATTCTGCAGATTCACGAAAAAATTGAGGCTAAAAAATTTGGTCTAACAAAAAAATGGCAACGTCTGTGACGTGTCGCGCGCAAGTTCAAAACGCGTGAAGGCCACAGTACAACTGGTTTTAGGCTGGTTACAAGTTTGCGATAAGTCAACGTGATTTTATTTACAAAATGTGTTTTTTTATTTATGGTAGTACGCAGTTCAACGTGATAAGCTAGTTATATTTTATATTTCTCTTAATGATCAGAAATTTACATAGTTAAACATAATTCTAGGAGATTATCCCTTGTGCAAGAGTCCGTCCAGTGTCAGATATTTTTCCGTAACGCAGCAGTGTGTAAACATTGCTGTGTTCCAGTTCCAGCACTATGGCTGAAGTAGAATGGCCTCTGGGACATAATAAAATATCCCAAGTGACGTGGCAGCGGCAGTCAAATGCAAACACTTTCATTATCAGTCGTGTGGCTAAATTGCATTTATGCAATTTTGTTATTTTATATATTACTAGCTGACCCGTGCAGCTCCGCCCGCGCTTTTATTACATTTTGCTCCCCTTTTCTCCCTCCTCCCTAGATTTATCTCTCTCCATATCTCTCTCTCTTATAAAAAAAATCTAATTATATGCTCTTTCTCTCCTCTCTCTTTCCCCCTCCCGCTTCGGTTTCCGTCACACTCCCCCTCTTCCTACCCTGTTATCCCCTCTCTGAACCCTCTCCCCCTCTCTCTTCTACGAACTTGCTCCTTCTCACTCCCCCCTTACTCCACCTAACTCCGATCCCTCACCCCATCGCCCCCTTCTCGAATCCCCTCTCCCTCTTTCTCCTCTCGTGCACCCTCCTCTCGTTCTATATATCCTCGTCAATCATGGTATCAGCGGCATTAAATATACTTTATGACCTATTCTCAGACCTCCCCGATATGCACACATAATTTCATACATATCGGTTCACCCATCTATTTAATGACCTTGCCTTATGTAGCTTAACCTTAACCTAGCGGTATGAAATATAATGTATGACCTATTCTCAGACCTACCCGATATGCACACTTTCATACAAATCGGTTCACCCATCTATTTAATTACCTTACCTAACGTTGCTTAACCTTAACCTACCGGGATAAAAAGTATCCTATGTCCGTTTACTGGTTCTAAGCTACCTCCCCACCAATTTTCAGCCGAATCGGTTAGGCCGTTCTTGAGTTATAAATAGTGTAACTAACACGACTTTCTTTGATATAATACTAGCTGACCCGCGCAGCTCCACCCGCGCTTTAATTACATTTTGCTCCCCTTCTCTCCCTACTCCCTTGATTTATTTCTCTCCATCTCTCTCTCTTATAAGAAAAATCTAATTCTATGCTCTTTCTCTCCCCTGCCGCTTCGGTCCCCGTCACACTTCCCCTCTTCCTCTCCCCGTTGTCCTCTCTGAACCTTCTCCCCCCTCTCTCTTCTCCCAACTTGCTCCTTCTCACTCCCCCCCCCCTTGCTCCACCTAACTCCTCCGATCACTCACTCCATCACCCTCCCCTCTCCCTCTCTTGCATTCTCCTCTCGTTCTATATATCCTCGTCAATCATGGTATCAGCGGCATAAAATATACTTTATAACCTATTCTCAGACCTACCCGCAAAATTTCATACATATCGGTTCACCCATCTATTTAAAGACCTTGCCTTATGTTGCTTAACCTTAACCTAGCGGCATGAAATATACTTTACGACCTATTCTCAGACCTACCCGAAATGCACACAAAATTTCATACAAATCAGTTCACCCATCAATTTAATGACCTGGCCTTATGTTGCTTAACCTTAACCTAGCGGTATGAAATATACTTTATGACCTATTCTCAGACCTACCCGATATGCACAAAAAAAATCATACAAATCGGTTCACCCATCTATTTAATGACCTTACCTAACGTTGCTTAACCTTAACCTACCGGGATAAAAAGTATCCTATGTCCGTTTCCTGGTTCTAAGCTACCTCCCCACCAATTTTCAGCCAAATCGGTTCAGCCGTTCTTGAGTTATAAATAGTGTAACTAACACGACTTTCTTTTATATTTATAGATATAGATTAAAGTTCTATAGTTATTGTATGTTCAATTTCACCGATAGATGGCGCTGTTCATAATGTAAATCACGCTAACATCGTAAATTACTGTCTAATGATATTCGATAATGAAAGTTTTAAGTTTTCCGCATCTTTTATTGTTGCGATTGTAATACATACATAATCTAGTTTGGATCCGCTCGGGATTTACAGATTTTAACTTTTCAAAGATATAATGTCACATTGCTATCAGCAAAGTACTTAGAACAATACAGAAATCGAATGAAAATGTCCTGGGTGTACCGGACCGGCTTACCCCTTACAAAAATTTACCCTTCGCCAATGCCATATCTTATGCAAACTAAATGTCTGCTCAGTCCCTATTGTATATAGCGTAATAATACATATCTTAATGATTAACTGATCAGTCTATAATTACCCTATTCACATACAAAGGAAATTACGTGGTAATATGTGCAAGTAATGTTTCACTGATTAGCCCCTATGAAACATAGCGTGATGTTTTATATACCAACTTACACCTTGACTTCTACACAACACATCAGTGAAAGTCCTATCAAAATCCATCCACGGGTTTTCAAATGATACCTGGACGAACAGAACGACAGACAGACAGACAATAATTCCAAAAAAAATTGTTTTGGCCTCTATGTCGATAGTATAGTAACCCTACATAGAAATTTTGGAAAAATATTTAATGTACAGAAAAAGTGCTCTTTGAGTTTTATTATAGTATAGATTTATTTGTTCTTTAGAACACAGTTTTACGGATTTCATGTATAATTTATATAAAACATCTAAAATTCCGATTCAGTATAGAAAAAAACAGAGGCTTTTAGCTGGTCAGCTTAAAGCTGAGAGAGCTTTATGTACTTGGAGATTTTTTTCCTATTATCTCCTCCATCCTCATAAATAGTTTATACAATCTCGTGATTGAATTCACTTTGTCGCAAAATCTCTCGTTGGTATGCAGCCGTCCTTATTTCCTAATTGACCATTCTGTATCTTTTTTTTGTAGATAGCTTTAATTAATGATCATAAAACTGACAAAACGAACATTATGTGATATTTGCAAACATATTACATGCGAAATGCGAAACGTGAGTTATATATTCGTTCATAAAATAGACTCAGGATCGAATGCCGGTTGTCCGAATGGGCAAAAGAGGAAAAGTTGGAAATATCAAAGAAAATCAATGGCTTTCAAGGCTAAGACACCGTCACAGTTGCCCATACAACTCGGTACCGCTTTTTCTGTGACATTTTATGCCCAACATAGAAACTAGTTGAACACTAGTGGTTATTTTGTCTAGTTGAGGGACAGAACGCGCACAAAAAGGTCTAAACAAAGACCCTCAGCGAGTTTTGGAAAGGGCTGTTCTGACTTCGACTGATGAACTGAACAAGGATATTGATATAGCCCCGGATGAGCGAGCCAAAGAGAGCCGACCCTCTTCTAGTTAACCATATTTGCCATAGAACCGATAACCGTAGACCGAGATTCAAGTCAGTTGGATTTGGAGAGGCCTAACTCCAGCAGTGGACGAGTACAGCTTAAGATGACTTCTAGAAGTTCCTCTTGGCGTTACAGTGCTAAGAATTCATTGATTCAAAATCATGTTCAAAATACACGTAACTTTAATACGCATCATAGCACACGGTAACCTTATATAAATAGATCGACCAAGTGCTATTTGAAACACGTCTGCGGACCGTGGTTTGAACAAAAACTGTTATTTATTATGCAATATTGCAACCGAACTGACTATAAATAGCGTTTTAAGTGCCGAGAGACGTGAGATCATATCGTTAGACGAGTACACCAATTATCTGACTCTATTTAAGCAACGCTTGATACTTATGCACGGCAAGTTTTCTTTTGGTAAATGGTAAGCATTCACGGCAGCCTATAGACGCTAGCAACACCAGAAGAATCACTAGCGCGTTGCCGACCCTTAAACATTAGATTTTAAATCTTTGTGTTTTGTTTTTAAATTTTACTTAGGGACGAGATGTTCTCATCGTAGTGACACGGTTAGCTCAAGGACAGCTAAATTGCACTGCTAGGGATTGCAATCCGGTGTCATTTTCAGTCTGGCCGGCCGGCCGGATTTTGAATTTGGAAAAAGGTTCGTAGAAAACAAATAGTGTTAATTGTGTCATCTGCTAGTACGCGCAACACATTTAAAGTACCTTCTCATGCAACAGCTCTATTATTTTGCCAAAAATTGCTAAAACCGGATCCGGCGGATCCGGTATATTGGTACCGGATCCGGTGAACGTCAAATGATGCCGGATCCGGCAAATTACCGGATCCGGTTTTCCGGATTGCAATCCCTACCTAAGACATAAATTATGCTTGAGTCCAAGTAATTTTTCCAACACTATACAAAAATGTCGACCTGTGCGATTTTTACTTGTCTCCCGCTTTGCAAAAGGGGAAAGTGGAATTTATATTTTTCTAACTCCTACTACTTATATACTTTTCCAATTAGATTTGTTGCGGGTTCCGAGACAATTTAGCGATTCCCTGGGACTCGCTGAGGGTCAAACCTCGGTGTCTTCGCTGGTGACCGCTGAAGATCCTGGCTGACAGGAGTCACAGTGGTGGGAATAGTCCTATTAAACAAAATATATAAAAAAATAACTAATAATTCGATGTTACTGACTCAGATAATAATTTTGCGAAAAGGGTTCCGTCCAAAGGTTCCCCCCAGTCTCCGTACGGGCAGAGACCGGGTAATGTGGCATCTGTGTGTGGCATGTTTATCGACCAAAACCTCCCAGCGGACTTTTATCAACGCTATGAAGAGACTCTGGGAATTCCGTCCGGACCACGTCAGAGTCCCTCAAGCAGGATTATACCACCTTGGACTATAGCAGTTCACATAAGAAAACCTAAAGATAATGAATGTATAGGCTTTGATTATATATACGTCTAGATAGAACGTTCGATGTTCAAACGTTTGACAATCTCAGGTACACCAAAACATCAAATTGGTATACTTGGTTGTTTAGTAGGTCTATTCCACTTTGATCACCTGGGTGATATCACCTGGGTGATTAAAGTGGAACAATTTATTCCACTTTGATCACCTCGGAATTAAATCACCTGGGTGATTTGAGCTGGGTGATTTGAGTGGAATTAATTATTCCACTTTGATCACCTAGGAAACAAATCACCTGGGTGATTTGAGCTGGGTGATTTGAGTGGAATAAATTAGTGGACTTTGATCACCTAGGAAACAAATCACCTGGGTGATTTGAGCTGGGTGATTTGAGTGGAATAAATTAGTGGACTTTGATCACCTCGGAATCAAATCACCTGGGTGATTTGAGCTGGGTGATTTGAGTGGAATAAATTAGTGGACTTTGATCACCTCGGAATCAAATCACCTAGGTGAACAGTGGCGACTACTATTTTTATTTTTAATTTTGTGTCTTTAAATCACCTACATTGGGATTTACAAAATTCAATGTTTAAGTATCGGTACCTACTTTTTATAAGTTTATCTTCACTAGCTAACCCGCGCAGTTTCGCTTGCGGTTAATTAGTACTTATAGATTGTTTTATAGGTTTCAAACAATCATTAGTAACGCATCCTGACGAAGGTTACCGCATAATCTTTAACCGACTTAAAAAAGGAGGGGTCTCAATTCGTCTATATATACTTTTTTTTTCCATGTATGTTCGCGCATAACTCTGGCAATTATGAACCAATTTGGAAAATTCTTACTACTTACAAATAAGTAGTAGTTTCTGAAAAAACCAGAATAGCGACTCAGAAAAAAATGGAGGAATGCCTAAAAGATGATATTTTTATCGCTTTTTAAGGACAAAAATGGTTATATCTCTGGCAAATATTTACCAATTTCAATTATTCTTTTTTTATTCACAAGAAGGAACTACTGTAATGAATCTGTATAAATTTTATCACAACCGGATTAGAACTTCATGGAGATCCATGATTGATGTGTAGGAATTTATCTGGTAAAAACTATAAAACTGATGTTCTCCAATACATTACTCTGACAAATATGAACCGATTTCGATGATTCTTTTCTTATTCGAGAGAGTAAACTACTATGATGATTCCAAGCAAATTTCATTATGACTGGATAAATTGTTCTTGAAGAAATATGAATTATGGAAAAAACTATGTCGACGATAATGTGATAACCTACCTAGATAATTTTACAGTCTTCGATGGTTAAAAACATCGATATAATATATAAACTAGATTTGGTGTCACGGTTCTAAAAGTGGTAGCGAGAAATAGCGCCCTTGTGTCGCTATTTCTTTACAAGCCACATCCTGACAAATTTATTTTTGCCGATAGGAGTGTCGCTACTGTCTATATGAAAGTGTCAAACTACAAGTCATTATCATTCTAAAATCGTTAGTTCACGTTTCCGCCACCAGCACAGATAAGTTTGCAACCTCTGCGACTACATTTTAGATGTCATTTTGTTCGTGAATGTTTATCTAGTTTATATATTATATCGATGGTTAAAAAGTATAAAATAAAACATAAATAAAAAATAAATTGAACTCATCCGTGTATCGCCGAAAAAACAACATCATTCACTTACTGCACGCATTGCAAAAAGATGCATCATTTTATAACATGTCCTTGAAAAAAAAATGTTCATCAAGGAGAGTGCTCGTCTTCGTCTAAACGAAGTCCGGTTAGAATTAGAGATAAATTTATAAATGACTGCCAAACAGCACTTGTTGAAGGCCACCTATCGGTTGGTCATTTTCTAGAGAAGTTAAGATAATTTTTAAGCAATTTCAATTAAAAAGTTCCTCAATTTGACGCGTTCCATACGTACGCATATTAAATAAATATCTAGTAAAAATACGCAATGCACTTGCAGTACATGCGTGCTAAGAAGGTGTGTCCACACAGAACAAAATAAATACGTATACTTTTAATTATTTGTTCTATGATTGTCCAATGTGATTGTGATATGTCTCAAAAACTAATATTTGTTAATTAACATTTTAAATATTTTTATAATAATACATTGGTTGTTGCACTATTTGACTTTGAATATTTCCATTATACTTAATTCGGAAAGCAGGTGATTTAAAGACACAAAATGAAAAATAATAAACTATTTTATAAAAAATAATAACCGACTTCAAAGTAAATTATCTAAAAAGCATAAAATAACGAAATATTATTGAAGTTGGTGTTAGCGTACCTGCTGTGTATATTCTGCACCAACTTCAATAATATTTCGTTATTTTATGCTTTTTAGATAATTTACTTTGAAGTCGGTTATTATTTTTTATAAAATAGTTTATTTAACACTTTTTAGTGACTTATTTTACCAAGATAGGTATCAGCACTATCACGCAACTCGAACGTCTACATTACAGTAACTTACTGAAAACATAAAAAGTTTATATCTCTTAAACTACTGAACCGATTTTGATGAAATTTTTACTCTACCCTAAGTTGAAAGATACTCTAACCATTGCAAAAAGAATTTTTGAAATCGGACTTGTAGTTTCTGAGAAATCCGCGGACAAACCTACATACATACATACATACATACATACATACATACATACATACATACATACACTCGTGAAATTTGGTAAATTCGTTTAGAAGCCCATATAGACTAACATATATGAATATTACGCATTTTTATTAATATTACATACATACGCGTCGAATACAGAACCTCCTTTTTTTGAAGTCGGTTAAAAATAGTAGTCGCCACTGTTCACCCAGGTGATTTGATTCCGAGGTGATCAAATTCCACTAATTTATTCCACTCAAATCACCCAGCTCAAATCACCCAGGTGATTTGATTCCGAGGTGATCAAAGTCCACTAATTTATTCCACTCAAATCACCCAGCTCAAATCACCCAGGTGATTTGTTTCCTAGGTGATCAAAGTCCACTAATTTATTCCACTCAAATCACCCAGCTCAAATCACCCAGGTGATTTGTTTCCTAGGTGATCAAAGTGGAATAATTAATTCCACTCAAATCACCCAGCTCAAATCACCCAGGTGATTTGATTCCGAGGTGATCAAAGTGGAATAAATTGTTCCACTTTAATCACCCAGGTGATATCACCCAGGTGATCAAAGTGGAATAGACCGTTTAGTATCACTTGAACTGTACCGATGGTTTGTGCTCGCAAAAAAAATAAACATTATGCCGAATTGGGTAATCAAATCGTGAAAATAATAACTAAGTAAAATTAATAAAGATCCTAACTTAATTTTGCATTCTTATGTCTTAAGATTCTGTGAAGGATTATAAAAACTAGATTGTTTTTTACGACAATTTGTACATTGTCCGACTAGACTGGTGTTGCTAGGTAATAATGTGGGAATATATCTTAAGTCTGGGGTAATTTTTCTTTTAACAAAAATGAATTCAATGAAACGACGTAATACGTAGATAGTGACCAAAACATAAATCAATTAAAATAAATTTACTTTATTTTTTTATAAATTATTTACTTTTATATAGGTAAGTACTTACTTAGAAGTATTATTAGGTTTATTAGGTCATGAGGCAAATAAGACGTTCACCTGATGGTAAGGGACACGTTATTGTATTTTATAGAATTTTATTTTATTGTATTTTATTGAATTTTATTTTATTTTTAACCGACTTCAAAAAAAGGAGGAGGTTCTCAATTCGTCTGTATATTTTTTTTTCTATGTATTTTCGCGCATAACTCTGGCAATTATGAACCGATTTGCAAAAATCTTTCTTCCATCCATTCTTTAATCCGTTAGTTGGGTCCCATAAAAAAAATATTGCTTCCGAATAAGTAGTTCCTGAAAAAACAATAATGGTGACTGCGCAGGAAACTTGCAGGAAAGCCTATATAGATGACTTTTTGGTCGCTTTTTAAGGACAAAAAGGGTCATAACTCTGGCAAATATTTACCAATTTCAATGATTCTTTTTTTATTCGAAAGAAGAAACCACTGTATTGAATCTGTATGAATTTTATTACAACCCGATAAGAACTTCCTGGAGGACCATGAACAATGTGGAGGAATTTATCTGGTAAAAACCATAAAACTGATGTTCTCCATTACATTGCTCTGACAATTATGAACCGATTTCGATGATTCTTTTTTTATTCGAGAGAGTAAACTTCTATGATGATTCCATGCAAATTTCATTACGACCGGATATTTTTTTCTGAAGAAACATAAATTATGTAAAACTATGTAGACGATAATGTGATCATAACCTACCTAGATAATTTTACGGTTTTCGATGGTTCAATCTTTATATATGAAAATATCACCAAAAAGTATAAATAAAATCTTTTTAAAAAAAAATTGAATCGACTTCAATATCACTGAAAAGTATAAAATAATTTAAATATTATTGAAGTTGGTGTTAGCTTACCGGCTGTGTATATTTGGCACCAACTTCAATAATATTTAAATTATTTTATACTTTTCAGTGATATTAAAGTCGGTTCAATTTTTTTTTAAAAATAATAATAATAATATCTTGGGACAATCCACACACGGTCATCCGATCCCAAACTAGGCAGAGCCTGTACTATGGAAACCAGACAACTGATACTAATACTTATATACTTTTTTTTTTGTAAATACATACTTAAATAGATAAACAACACCCAGACACTTGGCGGGAATCGAACCCACGACCCATCGGTTAGCAGGCAGGGTGTCTGACCACTAGACCAACGGGCCCGTCAAAAAAGATTTTATATTGTACTAGCTGACCCACGCAGCTCCGCCTGCGCTATTTTTACGTTAACTAAACTTTGAATAACAGACATTCGCATCGAATACATACCTAACCTCATTTTTTATAGTCGGTTAAAAACTGGGACCCACTTTTTACTTGCTCTGCAAAGCACGGACCCGTTTAGTTCAAATGACGTTAAGCGGTCACCCATCTATTTAATGACCTTACCTAACGTTGCTTAACCAGATCGATTACAAAACCTTGATAACAACTCTCTAGGGATTACTAATATTTATTATATTATAAAGAAAAATTGATAAAATCGGACCAAGCGTATAACCAAGTACCCGTTTTGACTTTAATCCCCTCTCCCAAAAGAACCGTGCTAGATTACGGGATAAAAAGTATCCTATGCCCTACCTCGTAGTAAGATCTCAAATCATGCCAAGTTTCATTTGAATCCATTCAGTAGTTTCGGCGTGATGCTCAGCCGTGATACAGACAGACAGACAGACAGACAGACAGACAGACAGACAAAAATTAAAAAAATTACATTTTCGGCCTCAGTATCGGTTATAGAATGCTCTCCAAATATAATTTTCAAAATATCTTCAATGTACAGAATTGGACCTGTTACAGTTTTATTATAAGTATAGATTGTATTGTGTTGTATTGTATTATTGTATTGCATTGTATTATTGTATTGTATTGCATTGTATTGTGTTATTGTATTGTATTGCATTGCATTATTTTATTTTATTTGGACAACAAACAGCTATACATTATATTTTACAAAAAAAAGAATTACACAATTACACAGTACATATCAATGCATAGCCCACAACGCTATCGCTATTTATGGGAAATATATTTATAACTGGAGATCCCCAAACACGCACACAACCACAGATGACGCGAGTATACAACGAGGCCTGCACGCACACACGAATGATGAGGTTGCGATGCTTAGTAACATAACGATACAAGACTAATAGGTAGGTGCCTTTCGGTTGCAGAGTTCATGTGAAATACCTACAGCGGTTTTTTACTGCCAATTGAACTTTGGTATCATTACCATGATTAGATAAAATTAAAAAAAAGTATAATAGCTCATTATCTGTGGTTAGGTCATGGTGACTTCGACATTCGTTATTTAATAGTTCACAATTGTGCAATAATTTAACGATCGGGGAAGATAGTAAAAAGGGTTGGTTTCGAACAAGTTGCGTATTTATTTATATTGAGTTAACTATTGAGTTTAATTTTCCACAATATTTTTCAATTACGTCAATGGTGATTTGGATATTGAGTCAATAATACCGGCCCCATAGAGTTTATATATTAAGAATAGAGTACGCGTTTGTTTGTTTGTCCCTTAAACAAATCGTAGGCAGCCTAGGCAGGTTTCTTTAGTCCTGCCTCCAAGGGGCAGGTGAACTATTTATATTGATATGTAAGTGATGAGTAGTGATGGGATTTATGTGTCACAAGCGCAAATGTCGATAATATAATATAAGGAGGCTACTATGAAGTGAAACATAACTTACCAGTAACGGTATTGGGTTCTGACTCCTGCCCTCCAAGCCCTCAGCCAGCTCAGAGAGGTCGATCTCGTATAGACTCCGCCCGGCAGGCAAGTTTGATAATCTGTTTGAAGATAATGACGTGTTGATAGCTATATCATACGACTTTACTTATCAATAATGCAAAAACTTTACGCAATTAAAAATAGTGACCTAGCGCAAATAAAAGTAGCATCACCAAGATAAGTCTGCAAACATCGTACTGGGAGTTGAACGTTTACCATTGGTTAAATTGTGTATAATAGTATTTCTGTGCTAGCAGACTAGAATTTAATGATTTACACTATTAAAAAAGAAAACAAAAATCTTTTATTTCGTAACCAAAATATTGTTTAAAAAAAGAAACATACTACCTGCAGTAAATAATAAAGTAAAAAGTAAAAAAAAAATACTGTGTAGCAGATATTAACGTCTCTAGCCGCAGCTATATCCAAACAAAAAAAAACACAAAAAAAAAGAAGGAAAGATTTGGCGATGTCTACCGCGTAGAGACTTATCATCATACCACTCATAACGACAGAGGTTTCATATTGAAACCGCGACAAATAATATAATCGGAGTAAAAACCCGACGCAACTACCACTTTCTAAAGAACTCCTATAACCGGCAGGAAATTAGAAATTAATCCAGAAACAGAACTAAAAGCGGCATATTTTTGAGATGGCTGACCTGGCTCTGAGCATCTCATCGATGGGCAGGTCTTCAGGCACAGGCTTCAGATATGGCACGTTGCCAGCCAGCATGAACGACGTCACTATGCCGCTGGGACCGTTGCCTGCAAAAACAACCAGTGTTAAAAAAACAAAAAGGAATCAGGGTACGATCCGGTGATAGTTTGTAAAAATGATTTTTGTGTAACTGCCTCCGTGGGGCCTATACATAATAAAGATACTTTGACTTTGACGTAACTATAATTACTTAAGCCTGAAATTAAGAACTGTAGGCTTACTTCTGCAAACTGATTTAAATAGTTTCAGTTAGTCAGGGTTGGTGTAACTGGCCCTCAAGACAATGTAACATTAAGCGTTCACGCTAATAGAAAGTATAAAAATGTATGAGAATGACATAAGACATAGAAAACGGGACAAATTATAGGGAATTGACACCGTCAGCGAATGAAGAAATAGAATAGCTAGCGCGATTGTATCTTGTCTAGGCCCTCTGGATAGAATGGTTGTCCCACTGTACCCACCCCCAAGAGTAAGCTAAGATTGTTAATTGCCTTGGAGCTCTAATTGTCAGATACGTATGGTTTCTGTCGTTGTAAAATCATCATAATATTTCCATGTTGGGTAAAGAGTCATTGGGGTTCGGGAAATTGTCAGTAGCAAAGGAACTCTATTTTAGATATTACATAGATAGCTAAAAGAGGGAAGGTACTCGAATCCACATTCCTCATGGTATTTTATCGACTGCTAAAACAATGCAGCTGTCTCTGCGAAGGCGTGTCGCTTGAACGTCTTATAAGAACGTATCTACAACACTGATAACAAAAATACTAATAGGTGCTTACCTATAGTTTTTATAGTAAATGAGGTACTTTATAGGGGGGCTAAACGTCGATGGTCTACCAATCGAGATTATACCGACAATCCGCTCTGATAAGATAGGAAGAGAACCATATTCTCTCGTACTTCTACTCTTCCGATACTACATCTCATACTAATTTACAACAATCAAGCGTTTCCCTGAAATTTGCTAAGAGTCAAAACTTGGTGTCTACACTAGTGACCCGTGGAAACCCTATCTGGCGATCACAGCGCCAATAAAAAAATTCTTCCAAACAATGTTATGAACAGCATATTTAGCCGGTAAGCACGTGAGGTATTGATCGTTCACCATACAAACAAGTTCCCAAGAATCGTGCCATAACTTATATCCATTAGACGATGAATATCGATTCAATACACAGAAAGGCTCTTTTGTGTGGTAACGTACAAGGTACATCATAACAATGCTTTTTTTTATTGTCTTAGAGGAAATCTTCAAAGGGTACCCGGTCTACGTAGTTGGTAATCGGGTTATATGGGATTTTAATCCACTAAAACCTCCCCAGTATATTGGGAGTAAGGCTCACCGACCGTGTAAGGAACTCTGGCTGGGCTGGGCATGTTTGCCGCATGCCGGATACTGCATGGGCCTAAACGACTACGTTATGGGTGCCATGCACTGGGTGACGACGTCGTGGTAGGCCTTTACAGAGATGGCGGGATGAGCTTATTATAGGAAGGACTGGCCACAAATTGCTATGGATCTGGAAAAGTGGAAAGGAAGGCCTTTGCTCTGCAGTGGGACAGTAGCTGCTGAATTATTAAACCACCCCAGTGGCCTTCATCGACTGTAGAGCGAATCTGGAACTCCGTTAGGATATGACAATAAATAAATAAAATAAACAAAAATATCGCCAGAATCTCTTCAACGCCGCGCCGGATGCTCGCTAGAGCAGGTCCCGGGGGATTAAAGCAATGCTTTGTATTTGCAATAACCAGGTGCGGTCACAGCCAACCACGATTTGGGGGGGGGGGGGGGAATTAGTTGACGGGCCCGTTGGTCTAGTGCCCTGGCCGCTAGCCAATAGGTCGTAGGTTCGATTCCCACCTTGCGTCTGAGTGTTTCAAGTGCGTAACCTATTTTGGATAAAATTGTTTAGTCGTTTTAAAGCAAGAATGTCAATTTGACGTGAATGAGTTTGAGATTTGGTGGTACAGTGTCGCATACTAAGTGTATAATATAGACACTATACTTGTATGTTTGTAACTAATAAACTCAAAAACTACTGGACCGATTTCAAAAATTCTTCCACCATTAGAATGCTACATTATCCCTGAGTAACATAGGCTATATTTACTACTAAAACAACGATACCGGGATAGGCCACTAGTGATCAATCAATTGTGTATGGAGGACAGACAGTTTCGTAACAGTATCTTTATTAGAGGGCGTGGGTCAATTGGTGGCGCTCAGGCCTGATGAATTGAGACGGCGGAGGTCAGGATGTAATGGAAATATACTTGTATCATGATTAACGTAGAATTACACCCAAGCTAGATTTTATCAGAGGTTGTCGGCCGAAATTACTGACATTGATCTAAACTATTTCGAATTTTGATCAACTCACTAAGGTTGTATCAAGCACACTTTTCATCTTCATTATCAGTAGCCGAACGACGTCCACTGCTGAATAAAGGCCTCCCCCTTAGAAGGGAGGGGTTGCCATAAACCCCACGCCATCTATAGATGGTAGGTAATCCAATAGACAGACGCTGCTGCCTGTCTTCTTGTTTTCCCTTAGTCGCCTCTTACGGACACCCAACGGGAGGAGATTGGAGGGTGCTATTCTTACCCGGACACCCCACGGGTAAAGGACACTACACACATTATATCAAATAAAAAAAGGGAATGATGAAGTGGATGAAATAGTCCTAGTTTCTGACATAGATAATCGTTTTTATTTACAAAATTGACTTATTCGTCATCTCGCGCGTGGGAAACTCGCGCGCGCGCGCGAGTTGGCACCCTCCAATTTTACCTACTTTTTTTGTCGTCAACTCGCTTGATCGTGAAAATCGACGTATTTTTGCACAGTCAGCTACAAAAACGTTTTAATAACTCTAATATAAAAAAAACCCTGATCTGTGATTTCTAGAGTTCTCAGACTATGATCGATTTTATTAGTAAGTAAGTAATAATTAACCAAATGCTATACTTGTTGTTGATTACGTTTTATTATATTTAGATGATAATAACGTTTGTTGTCCGTGGTACCACCAGTGATTTTTTTGTCCGTGGTACCACTGGTGTACAACGGACAACTCCGTGGTACCACCAGAGATAAATTAATTAGATTTAAATAATATTCCATTATTTTCTTTATTTTGTAATAGTTTACTTAGTATTTGGTAGAAATTGGAGTAATAAAATCGACCAATTATTACCAGAAGTACTAGGTTAGCAGAAAATAGCAGATGCATAATTTTGTGCCTTATCTTTTATGAGCATATGAATGTGGTTTTAAGCTAACATGTTTATACTAGAAGTACCAGGGAAGCATAGGACATAAGGAAAAGTCCTCAAGCCCACCTCCAATCCAATGTGATTTTTAACTACGTCCAGGATATACTGAGCATGTGGTACCTATTGAGTAGTAGTTAACATATTTATAGCAGAAGTACCAGGGAAGTACAAGATACAAGGATATCTCACCTCTTGATACATCCGTTCCCTCCCAGCCCTCACCTCTTGATTCGCGAAAGCAATCAATACCAGTAAGCCAGACATACTCTGGATATCACAAGACGTGAGAACTCCTCCATAAGTCTTTTTTTTTTTGACGCGGCGGAAAATTTCCAATGATCTCCGGGAGCTGTGGGGCTCGACCGGGGTATGTGGGATTCATACCCACTAAAACCCCCGAGGCTGACGCATCGGCACATGAGAGGGGGGACCCCAGGGCTCTCCGGTGGGATCTGCACAAGGGGCCCCTCAGTGCCTTGCCTTTGAGCCCGCCGCCTGGGGGCGCATTGTAGCCCCCCAGGAACCTGTCACGGTGCTTACGGGGACGGGGGTCACAACCCCGCCGCCGTCCTCCTCGGAGTCGCCGCCGTACTCAATGGACGCTCAAGGGGCCCACACCCCGAGCGTCCAGCGACTCCGAAGGCTCTATAAGTCCTTTTTTTTTTTTTTTTTTTTTTTTTGACGCGGGGGAAATCTTCGAAAGATCCCCGGGAGCTGTGGGGCTCGACCGGGGTATGTGGGATTCTTACCCACTAAAACCCCCGCGGCTGTCGCATCGGCACATGAGAGGGGGGGACCCCAGGGCTCTCCGGTGGGATCTGCACCAGGGGCCCCTCAGTGCCTTGCCTTTGAGCCCGCCGCCGGGGGGCGCATTGTAGCCCCCCGGGAACCTGTCACGGTGCTCACGGGGACGGGGGTCGCAACCCCGCCGCCGTCCTCCTCGGAGTCGCCGCCGTACTCAATGGACGCTCAAGGGGCCCACACCCCGAGCGTCCAGCGACTCCGAAGAAGGCTCTATAAGTCCTATGCTAACCTGGTACTTAGCTCTAAACCACATGAGCGAATGTGGTTTAGAGCTAAGATATGGCACAAGATTGTGCACCAGTTTTATGCTACCCTAGTACTTCCAACCCAGATACCAATTAAAATCTGATTAATTTATTTCTGGTGGTACCACGGAGTTGTCCGTGGTACCCCCAGTGGTACCACGGATAATTATTTTTGTCCGTGGTACCACTGGTGGTACTACTGGTGGTACCACGGACAACAAACGGATAATAAGGGACTTTGTTTCACTTACATTTTGTGATATAATTTTTTTTTTGTTTTATTTGCTATTTTGATTCCGCTGACTTGAATAGTATTTATTGATTATTATTATAAAAATACGCGGATTTCAATTTTTGTTCTATTTTTAATGTTATAATAAATATAGCTACTATTTCAAAATCATATTGTATAAATAAGTGTCACCCCTTGGAGCCCGTTGGCTCAAATCGGAATCAAAAAAAAACGCGAAAAAAAATGTACGCTGGGGCCCGTTGGCTCGTATTTGCATCAACGGGCGTTAACGGAATATAAACTTTGATGTAAAAAATTTAAGTTAGTTATTGCATGGCAACTGTATTTCAAACAGTTCTTTAGTACATTATCTGTAGAATAGAAGCTTCATTCATTCGTTGAGTGAATTGTTTATGTCATAAATTCAGTCTGTAACGTGACGCTCGCGCGGGTCGGGCGTGTTGTTGTGATGGTGACGTGCGGTGATTTATGTTATTGTGTTGTGAATTTATGTGTATTTAATGGGTAAGTGTTAGTAAATAATTATTTTATATCTATTTTTACAGCTGTTTAGATGTTAGGTACCGCGAATTCTATCATATAAACATCTTTTTTGAGATCGGAAAAAAGGGTGTAACCTCTCGTGGTTTAGACTATGGCGTTGCGAATATATACGTATATTTCATATAAATTGGCTTTAAATCAATGTATATACATCATAAATACATCATAATTACATATTGAATCGATAATAACGACATTATATAGAAAAAAAGTAATAATAACCCATAAAAAAATCGTTACAAATTGTACTCCCGTGACGTCACCACTCCCGTGAATCACGCGAGGACATAAAATTGTTGATTTTTACAGATTTTTATTCGAAACTAGTATAATTAGGAGTTTTAGTGCACAGTTTAGTTCTTTCTTAGTGTGGGGGTTGATATTCCACCCTCAAAATCAAACCCAGAAAAAGAAAAATCGACCTTGACCAAAACCCATCTAAAAACCCATCTATTTTTGACTTTCCCTTTGAAAAACTATATTTATATCTCACAAAAACGTATATATGTGTCATCTATTGAATAGTTAATACATTTCTCATCAAAACTACATTTACAGAATGCAAATCGGTTGAGTGGTTAGGTTTTTATAACGCTCGTAATGACAAGTGGGCTCGCCCGGACCAAAAAAACCGAAAAATAAACATACATAGGCGGTGCAAAAATGTATGTACTTAATTTTTGGCGGGCTACAAGGGGTTAAACAGGTAGGTGCCTATATTAAATATATTAAAATTAAAACGTTTTTGTTGTTGACTGTACATAACGAGCATATGAGCATACGAGCGAGTTGACGACAAAAAAAGTAGGTAAAATCTGAAGGTGCCAACTCGCGCGCACGCGCGAGTTCCACGCGCGCGAGTTGACGAATAAGTCACAAAATTTGGGTTGCCACTTTCTATTAATATTGTGTAGTGTGGCAACATTTTTCTTGTCTTTGACACAAGTTATATTAAACTTATTATTTAAAGATATTAATCATAGGTACTTACCAATTACAACCACATCTTTGTACTCCACGTCATCTGACAGTGTGTGTTGGCAAGTTTTCATATTGTCTTTCATTTTTGGTGCCGCTAACTCAAACAGCCTCCAAAGTTCCAGTTTATCTTCTTTCACCCAACTTGTCTATACTTTATCGGTAATCGTTATCTTTACTTAATCTATGGCCAATCAGCGCAGTGAATATTATATCTATAGTACTACGTAGTCTGTGCTTACGTACGTCTATGGCCGATCAGTGAATTCTAAATTCAAATTAAATGCAGTTGGAATAAATACTTATAGTCTTCTAATGGTAATATCACAAGCAGTTTTAAGTCTTACGGACTATTTTATTTTTAGTCTATATTTCTTTTTTCGTCTTAAATATTTGTGAGCTGCCGTTTTTGTGGAGACCGAAGCCACTTTCGCTATCTTGAGTTTCGTTGTTGCGGTGATTTATCTGAAACAATTAAGAAATAAATATGTTATGATCTATTCAGCTTCATATACTACCTGCAAGTATCTAAGTACAGTACTTAGCCTAATTCTGTGTTGGTGCTAGTTGGCACCAAAATGCCCCCTATTAACTGACGTCGGTGTAATTTTTGTTTACATATTTAAACTTTTTACATAATGAAATGTTCATACAAAAAAAAAGTAAAGAAATGTAATTAACAAATGGAGAGTTACACTCGAATTCCCTGGGATCACATCATCAGACTCTGACTTGGTGATAATGGGACCAAATGAACAAAAGATACATTTTTTGACATCATAGACATATTTCTATTAGCAGTATTTTTCGACACGAGTTAGAGACGTCAATATACGTAGTTTATAGCTCTGTCACTTTCTAACGAGAAAGTAAGGTGGAAATGATAGGTATTGCTATTAGAGGTGATGATACAGGCTCAGTCCATTTTTGAAGTCAGGTAAAAAGTGATCCCAGAGAAGTGAATTTGCATATGTCTTACTCCGCCAGTCGTCTCTTCATTTATCAATCAATAATAAAATATCAATTCAGCACACAATGTTAATTGTTTACTGCCTCTAGTGTTCAGCGATTAATATATCGATATAAACAGTGATTGACTGAGTCGTATTTCATTACTGATAATACTACAACGTCGGTATTATCTGAATGGGGGGCAATCAATGACCCCTGAGATGGACTGTAAACAGTAGAGGGAAGGCATGCCATTCAGTGAACGGCATTGAGAATCATGCCGGATCTTCTATGTGGAGGCCGCCTTACTATCAGTGGTTTATAAACTAGAATTACATATGTAATTATCTTCTGAAATTTCGGTCTCAAGAGAAAAATTGAGGCCCAAAGTAACCTGAGTATTTATTTTTGCGATATTCAGTTTATGCTTTAAAAATATTAACTAACTTAATAAATATTGCAAAAAAGGACTTGGGGCCACTTTGGTCCTCATGGTCTGAATTTATGTCACGAGGGATTAGTGGACTTTTCACTAATACCCCAAGAAAAAAGACAAGGTTTTGTCGTCGGACCTTCTTATATTTTATTTAACTATTGTGAGGTCGGTCGGATGCGCTTTGCGCGCCGCTAGTCGGACGCCCTTGACCTAAACCCTAACAACGCATATTAGTAGAGAGGATACCCTAGTTCAGAAGTGGGATCACCCCTCGGTTTATAAAGTGACCTAAACCCTAACAACGCATATTAGTAGAGAGGAGACCCTAGTTCAGAAGTGGGATCATCCCTCGGTTTATAAAGTGACCTAAACCCTAACAACGCATATTAGTAGAGAGGAGACCCTAGTTCAGAAGTGGGATCACCCCTCGGTTTATAAAGTGACCTAAACCCTAACAACGCATATTAGTAGAGAGGAGACCCTAGTTCAGAAGTGCCCTCGATTTATAAAATGACCTAAACCCTAACAACGCATATTAGTAGAGAGGAGACCCTAGTTCAGAAGTGCCCTCGATTTATAAAATGACCTAAACCCTAACAACGCATATTAGTAGAGAGGAGACCCTAGTTCAGAAGTGATATCACCCCTCGGTTTATAAAGTGACCTAAACCCTAACAACGCATATTAGTAGAGAGAAGACCCTAGTTCAGAAGTAGGGCCAACCCTCGGTTAAGAAAGTTACCTAAACCCTAACAACGCATATTAGTAGAGAGGAGGACCTAGTTCAGAAGTGGGATCACCCCTCGGTTAAGAAAGAAATGTTGAACAAAACCAATATATTTTCGTAGTATCTGATTTCTAAAGCAATATAATGTACCTTATCTATGGGAGGGTTATTCGTGACGTAATATAGATAACATTTAAAATATGCAAAATATCGCTAACTCTTTATCGGCGTGCCGTATCATCAGTGTAAATATGTTTAGTGAAATATATTATTATTGCAGGATAAACAGTCAACCTTAATAAAAACCAAATATGTCCTTGCCAAATATTTTTAGAGCTCAGAATTTTTTCACTGACCACGTCTTACAGAAGGCTAAAACACCTACTGATACTGATGCAGTGTTTTGCTATATGAGGCTCTATACAGGCGTCTGAGGGACCTTTTTACAATCCTCTTGACCTACTGTCGGTCTTTTTTTTTTCAACAGGTCTCCGGGACTTGGGCTCTCCAAGGGGGATCTGCACCAGGAGTCCCTCAATGCCTTGCCTTTGAGCCTGCCGTTGGGGGCGCATTGTAAGACAAGGTGCTCACAGGGACTGGGGTCGTAACCCCGCCGCCGTCCTTTTCGGAGTCGCCCTCTCTTAAGCGACAGTCGAAGCCGTGCCTCCCTGAGGTGCCCTTGAGCTCGTCGCTTCCTTGCCCTTAAGGCTGGAGTGCTATAAGCGCTCGCCCTCTTGTCCGGTGAAGCTATTACGGCCTTCTGCGCCCTAAAGTGACTAATTTAAAAAAAAACTTCCCAGCACGGTATTTCCCGTCAGTATACGAGTATTCGTCTAGTAATCTAGCGTGCTTTAAGCATACCAATAGGCGTAATTGTGGTCAACCACTAGGTTCTTTCTATTGAGCAAAAAACCATGCTGACGTCATTCTGTCACAATAATAATATGGTTATTCCCCACTTCAAGATTTGGTGTGTATTTCTTGTTTTGTTTTTTCCTGTTTCACTATTGATTTGTCTACTACACTTTACTAGTTATATTAAGAGGGTTCAAAAACGTTCTACCGACGTTCACTGCCGAATAAAGGCTCATCACAACATCGGCGTATTGATGGTGATGTTCCATACCTTCTTTGGATGTATTCAAGTTATTAAAATGAAACTAATTTTACGGATTATATCGCGGTTCATTTTTGATTTTAATTTCCCGACGTTTCGAATACTTTAAAAAGAAAAGAAAGAAAGAAAGTAAATTTTATTGTGATGTAAGTACCAAAAAATAAAAATACAATAACAAAAAGAAACACGAATAAGTACATTATACACCACAAAAGGACGCACTCAGCTTAAGCCGGAGGATTTTTATGATGTAACCCCCCGACGCTGGTTTTCAGTGCGCCCTTTAGAGTGACCCTAACTGTTCTTAAATCTAATTATAGTAGTAGTCTTTACAGCATTCATGGTCACGGGCGGACTGAGGTGGTAGCTGTCCATATGTCATAGTTGTCTTAGGGTACCCTCAGGTCTTCTAATTATTATTGTTAGTCCGATCTACGCAGAAAGAGCTTACAGTATCTTGAGGTCTTGCAGTGGAATGCTTGTCTTTGGATTTGACTATGTTTATCACGGGATCCCAAGCTGGTGGTAGCACCCAGCCATCTTCTCTATTGAAATTTGGATGCTTTTTAATTTCAATAGCCTCACGAATCATCCTTGGTAGGTAGCGCTGTTCTTTTGCGATGATTTGTGGTTTGTCAAATCTAATATAATGGCGGGTGCGATCCTGACCATGTTCACAGACTGCAGACTTCGTATAGCGTCGATGTTTAACGTCAGCTATATGTTCTTTTACACGGGTTTTTACCGATCTTTTTGTTTGCCCGATGTATGAGAGCCCACAGTCACAATCCAGTTTGTATACTCCTGCATCTTGTAGAGGTATATGGCACTTGACTGATGGTAAAAACTGACTAATCTTCTTTGGTGGCTTGAAAAATGTTTTAATTGAAGCTCGCTTTAAGATATAGCCAATCTTGTCTGTTACCCCTCTAACATATGGCAATACAGCAGGCATACGTTCGACTGTGGATGGCTTGACACGTTCACAGTGACGGCGGCGCGGAACTCGGAGCTTGTTATCATGCAGGACCTGCTTAACATGTTGAAGCTTGGCACCAAGATGTTCCTCGTCACAGATCCCGTGTGCTCTCTGAAACAACGATTTACCAACAGTAGCTAACTGTGTTGGGGGATGATGAGATTCGCCGTTTAGATATCTATCTGTATGGGTCTTTTTCCTATACACAGTATGACTCAAGGTGTTATTGGGATTACGGATTACTAAGACATCTAAGAATGCTAGAGAGTTATTTGATTCCAACTCCATTGTAAATTGGATTTTAGTGTTTATGGAGTTAAAATGATCTAGGAAAGCAGTTACTTTATCTGATGGTAATATTGTGAAAGTATCGTCTACGTACCGCTTGTAGAATCGTGGCTTAACAGGTGCAGTATTAAGGGCCGTCTCCTCAAAGTCCTCCATAAATATATCGGCAACAATGGGAGATACTGGTGAGCCCATCGTCACACCATCTACTTGCTTGTAGAACTCCTCTTTCCACAATAGGTAGCCAGATGTAAGGCAGTGTCTTAATAGTTCTGCATATCCTACTGGTATGTTTTTCTCTGCTAGCTTTCTTGTTACAATTGAGATGCAGTCTTCTACTGGTAGGCATGTAAATAACGACTGGACATCAAAACTGACCATTGTTTCATTGTTAGTAAGACATAGATCTTTAATCTCACTAACAAAATGGTAAGAATCCCTAGTGTGAGCTTCTGTTTGCCCTCTTAGTGGTGAAAGAACTTTTGCTACGTGTTGAGCCAGTCTATATGTACCACCAACATATAGACTCACCAACTGATTCACCAACATTCAACATGAAACAATGGTCAGTTTTGATGTCCAGTCGTTATTTACATGCCTACCAGTAGAAGACTGCATCTCAATTGTAACAAGAAAGCTAGCAGAGAAAAACATACCAGTAGGATATGCAGAACTATTAAGACACTGCCTTACATCTGGCTACCTATTGTGGAAAGAGGAGTTCTACACGCAAGTAGATGGTGTGACGATGGGCTCACCAGTATCTCCCATTGTTGCCGATATATTTATGGAGGACTTTGAGGAGACGGCCCTTAATACTGCACCTGTTAAGCCACGATTCTACAAGCGGTACGTAGACGATACTTTCACAATATTACCATCAGATAAAGTAACTGCTTTCCTAGATCACCTTAACTCCATAAACACTAAAATCCAATTTACAATGGAGTTGGAATCAAATAACTCTCTAGCATTCTTAGATGTCTTAGTAATCCGTAATCCCAATAACACCTTGAGTCATACTGTGTATAGGAAAAAGACCCATACAGATAGATATCTAAACGGCGAATCTCATCATCCCCCAACACAGTTAGCTACTGATGGTAAATCGTTGTTTCAGAGAGCACACGGGATCTGTGACGAGGAACATCTTGGTGCCAAGCTTCAACATGTTAAGCAGGTCCTGCATGATAACAAGCTCCGAGTTCCGCGCCGCCGTCACTGTGAACGTGTCAAGCCATCCACAGTCGAACGTATGCCTGCTGTATTGCCATATGTTAGAGGGGTAACAGACAAGATTGGCTATATCTTAAAGCGAGCTTCAATTAAAACATTTTTCAAGCCGACAAAGAAGATTAGTCAGTTTTTACCATCAGTCAAGTGCCATATACCTCTACAAGATGCAGGAGTATACAAACTGGATTGTGACTGTGGGCTCTCATACATCGGGCAAACAAAAAGATCGATAAAAACCCGTGTAAAAGAACATATAGCTGACGTTAAACATCGACGCTATACGAAGTCTGCAGTCTGTGAACATGTTCAGGATCGCACCCGCCATTATATTAGATTTGACAAACCACAAATCCTCGCAAAAGAACAGCGCTACCTACCAAGGATGATTCGTGAGGCTATTGAAATTAAAAAGCATCCAAATTTCAATAGAGAAGATGGCTGGGTGCTACCACCAGCTTGGGATCCCGTGATAAACATAGTCAAATCCAAAGACAAGCATTCCACTGCAAGACCTCAAGATACTGTAAGCTCTTTCTGCGTAGATCGGACTAACAATAATAATTAGAAGACCTGAGGGTACCCTAAGACAACTATGACATATGGACAGCTACCACCTCAGTCCGCCCGTGACCATGAATGCTGTAAAGTATTCGAAACGTCGGGAAATTAAAATCAAAAATGAACCGCGATATAATCCGTAAAACTAGTTTCATTTTAATGTGTAATATTCGCGTAAGTATCAGAAATCATTATGTATTCAAGTTATTTTAATATTCGTCCAACACCACAGATAGCAAAAAAAAAAACCGCAAAACTAAGTTTGTTTGTCGAGGTTATTTTAGGATTACTAAAAAACTGTGCTACTTAGAGAGATCATTTTATTCCTCCTCTAAAATATAGACATGTATTAACTATAATTATTTCAGATTTTCCCCTTCACAAACTTCGGAGATAAAGGCGGGCCCCGGGTGGCGAGCGCTATTTGAATGACATTTTTATTATAACCCATAAACTATGTGATGACTTAGTCCAAAATAAAAATGTGTTAAGAAATGTGCAAATGAAGCCCTTTCACATGATATCCCATTCGTCTTACTTTGAAATTTTGATGACCCATTTCGACCCCTTATTAAAAGAAAATAAAATATATTTTTTTAATAGAATTAATGTTAATTGACATTTGTAAGTGCGGCGGTAAGGCTATTTTTGTATTGAAACCAGATCCGACCAAGATGATTGAAATAAAAACTATTTAATCTGAGCACCCTTAATGTACAGCGGAAAGCAATCCTAAAAAAAAGAATATCATTCTCAAAGATTACATCGCGGACTAATTTTAGAAAGTTTCAAGCAGACTTGACTGCTCCTGGAATCTGACGTCAGCCGGCACGATGCCAGGGGCTAACGACAAACAGTTATCAGTCTATCTGCAATTCGCATGCATGAATCATTGCGTTGTTTACGTACATAATAGTATGATTGTCAGAGAGATTATTAAAGTGTTATCAAAACGCCGATGTTGTAATGTTAAGAGTTCCTTGTAAGAACCTACTGTAGCAAAGAAATTGATTGTGCAAGTTAAATACATTATGAAATCAAATGTGTCGTTTTTCTGTCATACTACCAAGGTGGCAAGCAAGCATGCGGCCCACCTGATAGTACCAGAAGAATGATTAGCGCGCGTTGCCGACCTTTAAGACATTAGATATTAAGTATTTTGTGTCCGGTAATTTCACCAGCTACAGTGCCCTTCACACCGGAACACAGCCATGCTTACAAACTGCTGCTTGGCGCCAGAATATCTGACACTGCGGTGATACCTACCTGGACGATGCTTATATTGAATTCGAAATTTATACCTTTAAGAACAATTTCTAATAGAATGACTTAACTATTTAATATTCATGTTCAGTTTTTGCCCGAATGCTCCAGGAGGACTTTTTTTTATACTACCAAGGTGGCAAGCAAGCGTACCTACGGCCCGCCTGATGGTAAGCAGCCACCGCAGCCTATAGACGCTAGCAACACCAGAAGAATCACTAGCGCGTTGCCGACCCTTAAGACATTAGTTGTTAAGTCTTTGTGTCCTGTAATTTCACCAGCTACAGTGCCCTTCACGCCGGAACACAGCAATGTTTACACACTGCTGCTTGGCGACTAGGACTATGTTTTTCCAGAGTACATGTATGTATGTATATTTCTTTGGCACGGCCTACCAGCCTTAACGGCTCAATGGATATTGACTTATAATATATCGTTAGATTCATAATAGTTGTAAGAGTGACATAAACGAACTTTTTGTGCTATTATAATATATACAATTTTTTTAAATAAATAATAATAAAAAAGTTCTTTATTAACAGATTTACCAATTCCAGTAAATAAACAAAAAGGAAACAATAATCGAAACAATGAGCTTAAAATTATCAAGGGATCCCAAACTGGGCAAAGCCTGTATACCAATTACCAGTTATAATTCCAATTTTAAACATAATGAGGTTTACGTATAATTACTGCTTATAATAATTTATTTAAACTACATTTACAGTTTTTAATTTTTAACAGCGTCCTTTTTTATGGCTGTCCAATAGAAGGCACAGAGATTTAAGGCCAAGTCCTAAGTAGTCTTTGATTGAAGGTTTCTAAAAGTTTTGATTTCGAATTCAGTTACGAACTTTTCCGTCGTGTCGGTGTGAACATTATGATAAAAGGACCACGGATCAGAATCGTCAAATACTTATTGAGATTCATATTAGCCATGTCCCGTAGAAGTAACAGGACTTTACTTGATTTCTTATTCTATGGTAATGCTGTCTTGACGTATTTCGTTCATATCACAGAGTAGATACCTACTTACTACAAACAATAGAGTGACAGAGCCAGAGCATTGCCCATCCCTACTAGTGCCGGCCATAAATTGGGACTCATGTAACTACAATATTTTTTCTAAGGATATATTATTTAAACTAGATTAGGTGTTACGGTCCGAAAAGTGGCACACTGAAGTAGCGCCCTTGTGTCGCTATTGCTTTTCAAGCCACAGGCTGACAAAATTATTTTTGCCGATAGGAGTGTCTGTCTATATGAAACTGTCAAACTACACGTCGTTGTCATAATAAAACCGTTAATTCAGGTTCGGCGACCACATTTTAGATGTCATTTTGTTAGTGAATGTTGATCTAGTTTATATATTAGGTATATCGATGATTTTTTCATATACCTATAGTTAAGGTATGATTTACCTTCCTTATTATTTACTTTTTGCAGTACTTTGTGCATTTTCTAATAGAGCATGACGGCATTTTTCAAAGGCACAGGTCACGTTCGTTACATTTAACCGACGCGGGACTTACTTACTTACATACAATTGGATGAATGTCGTGTCTTCACTTTTCGTGCGCTAATGGCATGTGTATTGTATAAAATATCACATTTTCTTGATTAATGATACGGTCCCTAGATCGGTAATCATCATGACTAAGCGAAAATTATTATTATATATCATGGCCGCCGCAAAGTTAGCGACAGACAGTATAGCTATCCTTTTCTCGCGTGCTACAACTAAGTTTTCATTGAATGTAGTAGAAATGCTGGTATTCTACTAGTCTTGTCCAATGTACATTTGATCAAATAGATTGGATGAATTCATTCAATTTACTAGCGACCGATATATGATCAAAGATTTTAACATTTCAATCACAATCAAAGTGGCAATTCCAATGACTAAATGCTTATAAAAGCAATTAATGTCTTTATGATACTCGGATTTTCTTTTAAGTATTGATTTTTTTCTTTCTCAATATTATAATCGACTGATAATAGCAGCACATAAGGTCGGTCCACGTTCCTCCATTTTCTCAACTAAGTACGCAAATTACAAAGAAATCTTGGACAAACATATTGGACGAGAGGAATGAGCATCCGTGAAAGAAATTTTGATCAAATATTGGACATAGAAATTCGACGAGTTGTATACCACCCTAAGTCAGATCGTATACTACTTTAAGAAAAAAATATCATAGCAGCCATTTTGTATTTTTTTACTTTCAAAAACATCAATAGGGTATCAAATGAAAGGTCTCAACGAGACAAGTTGTAATATTATTATGTGGATATGTTTTATGTAGGTACAGTGGCGTAGCTTGCCTTAGATGGGCCCCATATCAAAATTTGTTGGGGCCGCCAACAAAGTTTGGCCGTACCAAATGATGGTACTGCCTAAGAGATTATGTGAGAACATGGATTCTAAGAATTGTTGCTTACACATGTTCGGGGCCCCTGTAGCCCGGGCCCGTAACCACGATATTTTGTTAGATCAATATTTTATCCCGAATTCAAATAAGTAAAAAAATAAAATATAAATTTCTTTAGTACGATAAGAAGGGGACTAAATACAACCAAATACCGTTAAACACAGTGAGTTATATAATTAATTTTCCAAAACGAGTATTTAGTGTTTTTTTATTTTTTTGGGAATGATAGACGCTGTTGGCCGCAGATGGCCATTACAGCTTCACCGGACAATAGGAGGCGAGCGCTTGAAGCGCTCTAGCCTTAACGGCAGAAGTAGCGACGAGCTCAAGGGCACCTCAGGGAGGCACGGCCTCGGCTTGGGCTGTCGCTTAAGAGGGGGCTGAGTTTACCACCGGTTCACAACACGCCCCCACTGAGAAGAACCGGCAAGAAACTCAGTGGCACGTCGTTGAGGTCGCATACGTACGACCCTTCGGCCTCGCCGGCGAGACCGGTGTCTGATAGCTAGTGTAGCATACGGTTGTCGGGGAGGGTTCGGCGCATCCCGGTCCAATAGGACCGTCATGGGGTCAGGAGGGTCGAGCAGTACGTGCCGTGGTCTGCGGCGCGAGTCAGAAGGACTAGGGGCGTAATCGGCGGCGGCGCGGATTAAACTGTTCGCGTGACGGGACGCGGAGGAACTTACGAAGGGGATCTAACTTGAAATCGGAATGCAGATCTACATTCCGCATGTACCACGGGGCACCGACGGCACGTCGGAGGAAACGATTTTGGATAACCTGGAGGCTATCGATACGGGTGCGGGCGGCGTGCGCGAAAACTACACTCGCGTAAGTCATAATTGGGCGAATGCAAGCTTTGTATAAAGTCAACTTATTCCTAAGCGACATTTTACTCCGCTTTCAGGGGATACAGACGACCTAATACGAAAGCCGCTCAATTGCGGACGGACCGAATGTGGGGGCCGAGTATTTAGTGTGAAAACTCTGGTACCCAAGGTAAGATTAAACTTTTGAGAAATAACTGGTACCCATAACACAATTATGGGTACCAGTTATTTCTCAAAAGTGAACACGAAAGTGAATGTGTATATTGTAACTAAAAATCATTGATCAAGACATATCCGGATTCTGAATTAGTAATTATAATGTTCGGAATAAAAAAAATCTTGCCTTGAATCAATCTTATTAACATAATGTTCTGGAAATGATTGTAAACCATAATTATTTAATTGTAGACAACTTATTAAAGATTGGGCTTTCATCTTTAATTTCGAGGGGCAGTCATATTATTTTCGATTACTAAACGCAAAAAAGGAAGAGAGGTGTGTGGATTGTCCCAAGATATTATTATTATTATTATAAATGAAATATTATTAAAGTCCCAGACTGTCTATCTTAAAGTAGTAGAAGGAGCAATTTTAGTTAGGCATTTTATTTCTTTTTATACCTTAATTATTTTTTTTGGTATTTTCAAAACAACTATCGGAATCGGCATATATTTGCCAGAGTTATGGATCATTGTTATAGACAACAATATCTTTCAGGTATGATTATCACGAAAATTTTTAACATCTGTCAAGTTTATTTTTTTCAATAAATACTTTTCCACTTGTGATAATAGTTGTAAGAGACCATGACGGTGGCACAGTTATTTTAAGAGAATAAAAAATTGAGACTAAAAGTGTTCCGCAAACTATGGTAAGATCGGTGCACATTCACAAATAAAAAAATTCGCATTAAAATGAGAAGTAGTTTTTTGACAAAAGTTAAAAACACTTACCGCAACGAACCTTGAACTACAGACCAATTCACTCGCACTACACTATTCAAGTTGAAAACTAAAAGGAACTTAATCAACGTAATAATATGTCTGCAGAGAAAATGCGAAGACATGCGCACTCGACCACGGTCAGACGCGAACTGAAAATAAATAGTGTCGAAGTATCGACTGACATTGATATCGGCGTTCTTAATTCACAATAATTATATTGAACATGTGCTTATGCCGATGCCGGTAATATTGAGTGCACGTGGAGTCCACGTGTGACACCATAGGTGCACCAAAAACCTAACCCTACTCTAGCTGCACAGCTTCTAATGGGAAATGAACCAAATAAGAATCGTATGGATCGACTGTATATTTTGCTGGAGAGAAAACTAAGATTAACCCTGCATGACCCAAAAATGAAAACTTACATAGTGATATATTTTTAATGCAAGTCAATCACCGAGCAAGAGTTTAATACACTCCAGCTAGCAGCAGGGGAGCTACGTGCTCAAGGCTTTTCAGGAAGGCACTGCATGTGCTGACTTTACCATCGGATCACAATGCGGTCTCACTGAAAAAATCCGACAAGAAACTCAGTATGGTGGTGAACACATAGATCACATACGTACAACCAGCGAGACCGGTGTCTGAGTGTGCGATATTTCCATAGTTGACGAAAGCGCATGTAAAAGAATGGAGGGAATAAGTTGGATAGAAATGAAGACGAATGAGGAAGTTTTAGATATGGTTAACGAAGAAAGACAAATTTTAAGTACTATTGAAAATAGGAGAGGAAAGGAGAGGAAGGCCACTCAATTCGACACGACGTCTTCTTTAAAACAATAGTGGAAGGTAAAATAGAAGGAAAAAAGGGGAAGAGGAATACCAAAGTGAAGTTTCATGAAACAGGTAGAAGAAAAAGTGGGAGGAGTGTCGAATCAGGAGGTCAAAATACAGGCATGTAATAGACCGGAATGGAAATTGCCTCACTGACAAGAGCACAGCTTTAAGTAGGAGAGAGAGACGAAAAGGCACTGTGCATCCAAACCAACACATTCGCGCTAGGGGTGCATTGAATGAATAGACTGTTTTTGTCGACTATTTTTGCCGTCGACGAATAAACTAATTTGCTGCCCAATGATAAACTAGTTTAATGATTAGACTATTTCATCAGCGGACTCTAAATCATAATGGTCACTATGCTATACGCAAACGCAACGACGACAACTAAACTTTTCGTCAACCGTATTAACTATTCTAAACTTTAGGCCTTATTAAAAACTGGTTTATGGTTCACTATAAACGGTCTCGTTTCGTCGACGGAAAATGCGTCGACGACCCATTATTAATTCACGCTGTCTAATGAAAGGGCCTCCTTTATCGTTGTTTTATTTTTGTTGCCCTTAGGCCTTTCACGTGGCTTAAAAACTGCTAACTAGCTGACAACAATCGGAACCGTATTTTTACGTATACCTATATCGAAGCACGGAAACGCTCAATTAATTTCATATGGTCCTAAACGATCACCGATCCATATAGACCGGCCTTGCCTTACGTTGCATCACCGACGACCGACCGACGACGTTGATTGTGGATCGTATACCGGATAGACCCTTTACCATTGGTTAAGGGTTCCGTACCCAGCGAAGGCTGTTAGTTGCTTTGTAGCAAGTGGTGCGATCTTCTGACGTAAAACTATTAGTATATTTTTTCACAATTTGCTAATTTAATATTAAAATGTATATGTAACATTGGCGACTGTTTCAATTTTACGAGCATTGTTTAAATTTCCTTAAAACAATGGTATGGGAAAATTGGGAAAAGATTTTAAGAATTTACTAAGTTCTGTTGAGGGTTTTTTTACAAAACCTAGTAACGAGACAAGCAAGACGTTCGCCTGATGGTCGCGCGACCCGCCTGCTTATAGACATCTGCATTGCACTGCCGCTCGTCACACGAGACATTAGTTATTAAGTCTCTTGTGTCCAGGAATTTCATAAGCTATAATACCCTTTACACCGGAACACAGCAATGTTGAACCCTCAATTTTCAACAAATGGGAGCAGCAGCAATCGTTTCCATATTCCTATGCGATGTAGACAAAATCAGCTAACAAGTTAGCTAGGAGTGTGCAATCCCTTGCGTAGATACCGGTGAATTCTCATCCTTTACTCCCACAATCTGGACGGAAGATCGTCTTGGAGATATCAGACGTAGGAACATGGATGTATGGACCATAAACTTAAGACGTACGTGGGTACACCAGCCTCCGGGAGGTCTTCGGCAACAACAAGCGGCTGGGAAACTTCCTGATGGAGCTGGGATGGCTGAAGTGAACCGGCCTACCTCCACCCTCACACACACAATAGGCGCAATAATCGTCGAGTTGTGAACAACGCCCGTACATGGAACTAGAAAAACGTAAGAAAGGGCACCTAGGCAGGCACGGCCTCGGCTTGGGCAAAGTATACAGCGTAATTAGGACTCGTTATTTGCTTCTAAATGACTTCCTTTACTTTTTTAATACAAGTAAGTACATATGTTATCAATATCACTCTTATCATTATGATAAGTACAGTCATCTGTTTTCATATGAAATGTAATAAAAATTGGTTATCAGTAAAGCTTGTCAGGAGAAAACAAACAGTCCTAGTTTCTTGATATTGTTTTTTTAATGTCACAACGCGCGTCTTGTCGCGGCTTCACACGGGTTGAAGAGGAGAAGATTTATATTTGCATTGCCGAACCTTGCTACAGCATCCGACAGTTCTTTAGTCTCATAGGCACTAGAAAGTTTTCTGACTATATGAACACAACGCCACTGAAAAAAGACTAGCAGCCGGGTTACGGGTCTGGTGGTAGTTTGTAAAAATGATTTTTGTGTAAGTGTAAGCCTCAGAAGGGTATGCGTATACATAATAAAGATATTTTGCCTATGACTAATTCAAAATTGGTAGTGTTAATTGGCTGTATTCTTACCTATGTAAGGTGGAGACACGCCAATATATCCTCGAAGCAGCAGAAGATATAAAAATGAAAAATGCTAAACCCTGCGCACGCCAACTTGATATAACCGAAGATCGTATTATGAATTTTTCGTATCTTAAATAATATGATGATTGCAAGTGTTCTGGCATTGTGCGGATATAAATATTATTAGAAACGGTCTCTGAGCGCGCGAAACAAGACGCGACAATTGATACGTCGCTTAGCGATGAATAGCGAGGATGTCGGCGTTAGGGATCAGCCATATAGGCATAGGAACTGGCATTGTAATATTTGGTTACGCGAACGAGTAATTCACTGGACCTACCAGCGAAGAAGACAGCTTTACTATATATTGTGTACTAGCTGACCCGCGCAGCTCCGCCCGCGCTTTTATTACATTTTGCTCCCCTTTTCTCCTTCCTCCCTTGATTTATTTCTCTCTCCATCTCTCTCTCTCTCTCTCTTATGAGAAAAATCCAATTGTATGCTCTCTCTCTCCTCTATCTTTCCCCTCCCGCTTTGGTCCACGTCACACTCCCCCTCTTCTTCTCCCCGTTGTCCTCTCCCTAAACAACCCCCTGCCTCTTCTCCCACCTTGCTCCCCTTCACTCCCCCCTTGCTCCACCTGACTCCCCCTATCCCTCACCTCAACACCCCCTCCTCAATTCCCCTCTCCCACTCTCTCTTGCACCCTCCTCTCGTTCTATACTATATCTTCGTCAATCAAGGTATCAGCGGCATGAAATATACTTTATGACCTATTCTCAGACCTATCCGATATGCACACAAAACTTCATACAAATCGGTTTACCCATCTATTTAATGACCTTACCTAACGTTGCTTAACCTTAACCTAGCTATATCAAATGTACTTTGTGACCTATTCTCAGACCTACCCGATATGCACACAAAATTTCATACAAATCAGTTTACCCATCTATTTAATAACCTTACCTAACGTTGCTTAACCTTAACCTAGCGGTATGAGAAGTAGATATCAAGGACTTTTTTGTAGACCTTGTTAAAGTGTACAATACTGACCTACATTATTTTGATCTATCTCGTAGGGTTCAGCCAGCGTTTGCAATGTAAGCGCAAAAAAAATTGTTTATTTACGACATCGTATTAGAAACCTCTAAAATTATCAGTGTTTCTCTACTATATTATGCATGTATTATACATAAAAACCTTCCTCTTGAATCACTCTATCTATTAAGAAAAACCGCATCAAAAACCGTTGCGTAGTTTTAAAGAAGTAAGCATACATAGGGACAGACAGACAGCGGGAGAGACTTTGTTTTATAATATGTACTAGCTGACCCGCGCAGCTCCGCCCGCGCTTTTATTACATTTTGCTCCCCTTTTTTCCCTCCTCCCTTGATTTATTTCTCTCTCCATCTCTCTCTTATAAGAAAAATGTATGCTCTCTATCCTCCTCTCGCTTCGGTCCCCGTCACTTTCCTCCTCTTCCTCTCCCTGTTGTCCCCTCTCTGAACCCCCTCCCCTCTCTATTCTCCGACCTTCCCCCTCACTCCCCCCTTGCTCCATCTTAATCGCAAAATAATATTTTCTTCATTGGTGTAAATATTAGTGAAGTTTACGTTATAACGAAGAAGGGACAAATTCATGCTAACAACAATAATTTATTAATAGTTATTTATTTCTCATAAAAAGTAAAGGATAAAAATGTTTACTGTGGATTATCCCTTTGAGATAAACATATACCATCGACGAATTTTTTATAGACCTTGTTAAGGTGTACAATACTGTAGTACATTATTTTGATCTATCTCGCAGGATTCAGCCAGCGTTTGCAATGAAGCGCAAACATATGTGTTTATTTACGACATCACATTAGAAACATCTAAAATTATCAGTGTTCCTCTACTATATTATGCATGTATTATACATAAAAACCTTCCTCTTGAATCACTCTATCTATTAAGAAAAACCGCATCAAAATCCGTTGCGTAGTTTTAAGGATCTAAGCATACATAGGGACAGACAGACAGCGGGAGCGACTTTGTTTTATAATATGTATAGATATAATATATAATATAATATGTATAGATGCTTTAATAAATATATGCGATTCTATTCGCGTATAATTTTACCCCCGTCCCATTCATTATATTTCTATCTATAAGGTTAGTCGAGCTTCGGTCCGTGGCTTCCTCTTGAACCCCCAACGATTCTCACTTGGTCCCCCTAGGGATACTCTCGGTTAGAAATTGAAACTCAAAACTCAAACTCAAAAATCTTTATTTCAAATAGGCTTAACGCTAGCACTTTTGAATCGTCATTTTTTAGAAGCTACCACCGGATCACAACGCGGCCTCAACTGAGAAGATCCGGCAAGAAACTCAGCAGGCTTGTCATTTATTCACTTTTTTTTTAAACATTGTTTTGTTACAAATGAATCGACATTAGCGATATTGTGTCCTGCCGTTCGAAACATAAAGCAAGGGAGAAAAGAAGAAAACAATAAATTACGACAAACTAAAAGGCCAAATGGATAGAAGTCGGACCAGTCCCCCCAAGCAGCACCCGCGCACGAGTTGACTCGAGCAGCAGCCATCACTCCCCTCAACCATATTAGAGGGAAGGGAGTGACCCGCCACACGAAGCCGCCACAAGCAAAGACTTTTCGATGGCGAGCATGACCGAACCAAAATGACAGTGGCTCACATTTAACTTCTGCTGTTAAGTAGTACCTCGACAGGCAAGACACAAAACACTTTCACATAATCTTTATATTATCAATCAATTGACTTGTGAAACAGCCATCAGTAATCCACCAGATTAAGAGGTGTTACAAACTGTAAGCCTACAATTCTAAGCTTGCATGAGTTGAGCAGTTTAGCCCACGCAGCTTTATCCTCTAGGTAATCCGAGATTTTGTAATAAGCCTTTTTCGGCAACCGGCTTCTTATCAAAGGTTTAAATTTATTCAGTGGAAGATCTCGGATATCCTGTGGCAGTTTGTTATAGAAGCGTATACTTTGGCCCATAAACGATTTGCTTGTTCTGTGGAGACGTGTGGAATGTACAACAAGATTGTGTTTGTTCCGGGTATTAACACTATGAATCGCACTGTACTTTTTAAAAGATACACTATTTTTCTGAATATAAACTAAATTTTCAAATATGAATTGCGAAACAACCGTTAGAATATCTATTTCTTTGAATTTTTCCCTTAGTGAATCAGTAGGAGCCAGATTGTAAATGGCTCTCACAGCTCTTTTCTGCAGAATAAAAATGGTATTAAGTTCTGCAGAAGATCCCCACAGTAATAAACCATAAGACATAATACTGTGGAAATAGCTGAAATAAACAATTCTAGCGGTTTCAATATCAGTTAAACGTCTTATTTTTTTAACTGCATAAGCCGCGGAACTCAGTCTACCTGACAATTTCTTAATGTGTGGGCCCCATTGTAGTTTAGCGTCAATTGTTATACCTAAGAACACAGTCGACTCCTCAAGGTTCAACTTCGCTCCATTAATTTCCACATTAGTTGCCACCTGTCTTACATTTGGTGTTACAAATTTCACACATTTGGTTTTGCTCTCATTAAGTTTCAAATTATTAACATTGAACCAATGGACAACTTTAGAAAGTACATTGTTTACTTCGTCGTATTCATAGAGTTTACGCCTGACTTTAAATAAAAGAGAGGTATCATCAGCGAACAATACAACATTTAGTTTGTCCCCTACGTAGTAGGGTAAGTCATTAATATATATTAAAAACAGAAATGGGCCTAATATTGAACCTTGAGGGACGCCCATGGAGACCACAGAACCAGGAGATCTCTTACCGTTAATGTCAACCTTCTGAATTCTATTATTCAAATATGAAGTTAAAAGGTCAAGAGCTCTGTCCCTTATACCATAGTGGCGTAATTTCCTGACCATCGTATCATGATCTACACAATCAAAAGCTTTGGACAAATCACAGAATACACCAAGGGCGTTCTGTGATTCCTCCCAAACCTCATATACATATTTTAATAATTCGACTCCCGCGTCAGTGGTGGACCGTATTGAGAATTGATTTACTCTGTGATCCGCTAATGCGGATATCTGTATGTACACTACTCTATGTCACTTGCTCTGCTATTATAATAAAGATGGTGCCGGTATTTAGTGTTTCAATTACTTAACTAAATATTCAATACGCTTCCACTGCGCTAAACCAAAAATAAACGTAAATATGATGGAGTAATAAAGTCTATATATAATAAATAAACAAGAATAGTGGTAAATAAGGAAGATTAACAAGAAAAATAGAGATTTACTTATATGGGAAAGATGGCTGCAGGTACGAACTTTTCGTTACCAATTTTGCGAGACGGCACAAACTTTTCAAGTTGGAAATTTCGAGTAACTACAATACTAGAAGAGAGAGGACTGAAATTGGAAGCGGAGATACAGGATGAGAAGTCTGATGGCAGTATTAAAGAAAGTGACGCCAAGGCACGTAGCATCATAGTGCAATGCGTTTCAGATAAGTACATTAATATATTAAAAGGGTGCACCACAGCACAACAAATGATGCATAAGTTAGAGGAAATATTCGAAAGAAAAAGTACGTTTAATCAGTTGTTTCTGAGGAAAAAATTGCTATCGTTAAAATGTGGAAACGATGAAGGTCTACAAGATCATTTTATTAAATTTGAGAGAATATTATCCGAATTGGAGGCCACAGGCACAGTACTAAATGAAAACGACAAAGTATGCCACCTACTATTAACATTGCCAAACGAATATGACACAGTTATTACTACCTTAGAAACTATAGACAAGGAACTAACTATGGATTTCATAAAATCAAGATTGTTGGATGCCGAATTAAAGATAAAGGGACAACAAACAAGTACAAATTCCGATGCAGTCGGACACAGTTTCCTGGCTTGCTTCAAGTGTGGCAAAAAAGGCCATAAGGCTTATTACTGCAGAAGTGGTGTGACTAACTACCGAGGAAGACCAAACTATAGAGGGCGTTCCCAAGGCATAAGGTATTCAAGCAACAGAGGTCGAGGCTCTACGTCGAGATATCATGGGATGTGGCAATCAGGAACGACAGCTCAGTTGGAAGAAGACACACAGAAGGAAACAGTATTTACAGCGTTCAATACAACTGATTTTAACCAAGAAGTGATTCTATTCAGTTAGTTGTAGATTCAGGTGCTACAGATCATCTAATAATGTCACAGAATTTACCATACATGACAAATGTACAAAATTTAGACAAAGAAATAAAGATTTTTGTGGCAAATGGCCAATATTTGAAAAGTTGTAAGAAAGGTAAACTAAATGTAAAACATAATGATATTAATATTGAAATAGAAGGATTAATTGTATCTGGACTGTCACACAATTTGTTATCTGTTAAAAAATTATTAGAAAAAGATTTTAATGTACAGTTTTATAAAGATTGTGTATTAATATGTAACTCAAATATTAAAGTAATAGGGAAAAATAAAGGTAGATTATATGTTATAGATGCTTTTCTGAAAAATGAACAATGTTTGATATCTAAAGATTTATGGCATCAGAGACTAGGGCATGCTAACAGGAATCAGCTGAAAATGATGAGACTTCCATACAGCGAGCAACCATGTGAGCCGTGTATGCAAGGTAAGTCAACAAGATTACCATTCTATCATACTCCAAAACCTCGTTCACATTGTATTGGGGAGCTGATACACACAGACATATCTGGACCAGTGACTACGCCAACATCTAACGGTGAGATATATTATCATACAATTATAGATGATCATACACATTTTTGTGAGGTATATTTACTAAAAAGGAAAAGTGAAGCAACTGACAGGCTCATTGAATATGTAAACAGAATGGAAAGACAAATGGGTAATAAAGTTAAGAAAATAAGAAGTGATAATGGCGGTGAGTTCAAGAATGAAAAACTGAATAACTTTTGTAAAGAGAAGGGGATAATACAACAATATACCATACCATATAGTCCACAATCAAACGGAGTTGCAGAAAGGATGAACAGGAATATTTATAATCGAGCGAGAACATTATTAATTGAAACTAACTTGCCAAAAACGCTATGGGGGGAAGCAGTAAGGTGTGCGGTTTATCAGATAAATCGATGCCCCTCATCTGCTATCAACTTTCAAACACCAGCAGAGAAAATGTTTGGAAACAAGGACTTGACAAAACTTAGAGTATTTGGATCAAAGGCTTGGGTTCATATTTTACCAAAACAGGATAAACTACTACAAAGAGCAAAAGAAATGAGATTTGTGGGATACAGTTTAAATGGATATCGTCTATGGGATCCGGAAACGAATAAAATAGTAACATCAAGAGATGTGAGGTTCGATGAGAATCAAATAAAGTACCAGGAAGAGACAAAGAATAGAGAAAATGATGATATAAGTAGGGAAAGACACTTTGAAAATGAATTGGAACAAAAAGAAGATAACAAGAAGTACAAAGAAGATAACCAAAACAAGGAAAAACCTTATCAGGATGATAGTTACATGCAAGAGGCAGGAACAAAAGATAAAGTAAGCAAAGAAGTAATAAAGAAGGATCAAGAAGATAGTGAGAAAATAGAAGAAATAGATCAAGAAAGTACAAATGAAGAGAATAGACAAGAAAAACAAGAATATAAGACAAGATCAGGAAGAAATGTGAATAAACCAAAGAAATTTACAGAGGAATATGAACTATACACAGCATACTGTTTATTATCAGGAGATCCACAGGAATATGAACAAGCAATTCAAAATGATGAGTGGACAAAGGCAATAAAGAAGGAGTTGGATTCACAAGAAAAATTAGAAACATGGGAAGAAGCGACTTTACCAAAGGGAAGTAAAGCAATTGATACAAAATGGATTTTTAAAACAAAGCAGGATGGAACTAGGAAAGCAAGGCTAGTAGCGAAAGGTTTTCAACAATGTACCAGTGATAATAATTATGCTCCAGTAGCTAAATTATCAACAATTAGATTAATGATGAGCGTAGCTGTACAACAAGATTTATCCTTAAAGCAATTAGATGTGCCAACAGCCTTTTTAAATGGAAGATTGAATGAAGAAGTATACATAAAATGTCCTAAAGGAATGACAATCAGCGAAGGTAAAGTTTTGAAACTGAAAAAGGCGTTATATGGACTCAAGGAAGCTCCCAAGTGCTGGAATCAAAGATTTCACGACTTTATAACTGAGAAAGGATTCATACAATCAAAGCATGATTTATGTTTATACAAAAAAGGAAAGACTTGGATTTTACTCTATGTGGATGACATTTTACACCTTGGAAAAGACTATAATATAATAAAGGAATTAGAAAAGGAATTTAAAGTGAAGAACTTAGGAGAAGTGCATAAATACTTAGGATTAGAAATAACAAGAAAGAGGGATACACTTGAGATCAGACAAACCGAGATGATTAAGCAACTGTTAGAGAGATTTAATATGCAGGATTGCAAAGAATGTAAAACTCCAATGGAAGTTAACTTTAATGCAACTGTTACATCAACATCTGATATTATTGAAGTACCTTATAAGGAGTTAATAGGATGTCTACTGTACATTGCAATGAATAGTCGACCGGAA
Organism: Furcula furcula; assembly: GCA_911728495.1. Classification (NCBI taxonomy): domain Eukaryota; kingdom Metazoa; phylum Arthropoda; class Insecta; order Lepidoptera; family Notodontidae; genus Furcula; species Furcula furcula. The sequence continues at coordinate 1,833,431 of OU452264.1, read as the reverse complement.
ATTACTTATGCAGTTTCATATTTGAGCAGATTTTTAGATAAGCCTACACAAGAGTTGTGGTCAGCGAGCAAGAGGATTCTTCGTTACCTCAAAGGAACATTAGATCAGGGGCTGATATACAAAAGGTCAGGTGATTTTTCTAAACTCGTAGCTTACTCAGATGCTGATTGGGCTGCTGACAGAACAGATCGCAAAAGCACCAGTGGATGTGTGATATATCAAGGTGAGAACTTAATAACATGGTTTTCTAGAAAACAGACATGTACAGCTCTATCAACCGCCGAGGCTGAGTATGTAGCTGCAGCACACACAGTGAGTGAACTTGTACATTTCAAAGGTTTACTCTCTGATTTCATAAATGAAGGAACAGTTTCAGCTCATTTGTTAATAGACAACCAAAGCACTATTAAGTTAATACAGAACCAAATTAATACAAAGGCATCTAAACACATTGAGATAAAATATCATTATATTAAGGATTTAATTAATAAGAAAATTGTTTCTGTATCATATATACCTACAAATGATAACATTTCAGACATTTTCACAAAAGCCTTACCTATTCAAAAACATGTGTATTTCTGTAACAAGCTAAATTTGATTTAAAGTATATAAGCATTAAATAATTAAAAGTATAATGTAGTTATGTCTACATAATGTGTTAAGATAATGAACATTGTATCTGTATAACAAATAGTAATCATCATTGGTAATTGTAATCAGTATAAATAAAACGCCAGTTAATGTCAACATATTTTATTTGTTTTCTAGGATAAGTTTCAAGAAGTACTTATTATTTTTGTTTAAAGTTTTATTATTATATAGTAATAGTTTTTCTTTTTGTACTGTTACAAAGTTTATTTGTAATGTTTAGTTTAAACAATTTAAGATTGTTATTAATATAGTAATAACATTCTGTAAATTGAGGGGCTGTATTGAGAATTGATTTACTCTGTGATCCGCTAATGCGGATATCTGTATGTACACTACTCTATGTCACTTGCTCTGCTATTATAATAAAGATGGTGCCGGTATTTAGTGTTTCAATTACTTAACTAAATATTCAATAGACCGATTCTTTCTAAAGCCGAACTGTTTATCATGAAACAAGTTATATTTATTGAAATGATCTAACATTTGATCCAAAAGAAGCTTTTCAAAAATTTTACTCAAGGCTGGCAACACCGAATTGAAATCCATTAAGCCATGTTTACGTGAACAGACTAAACTATTTAAAAAAAAACAACCTGATACAGAAGTATGATAAAATAAAACCAGCATCGACTAGGCGGCACCGATTACGCAGAATTTTTATCAATAATATGACTGGTTTTATCTTTCGAGCGGCAGGACACACAGTCGCTAATAATGCTGATGTAATGCTTTCAGGTTTGCTGCGTCCCGATGCTGGAATGATTTGCCACCGCCAATCCGTGCAATAAAATCTATAAAAAACTTTAAAATTACACTAAAAAGACATTACTTGCTTTCGCAGCAGAACTTACAATAGGTATTTATTTATCTATACTTCATGCCTATAAAATATAGTCAGTTAGTTCATAGTTTTTATCTTATCATGACCGCTTACCATATATATATTATTGGTATAGCTTAGCGTAGCACCATATTCATTTATAACTGTATGGTTTGGTACTAATATGTGTATAGTTTGTTTATAAGTTATTTTCAAATGCACAAATCACTCACGTTCGTTACACTTTAGTATCTATTGTATAATATCTTTGTTCTACCCTAAAATTAGCTGTTATATTTTTTTGATCTTTCTTTTTATTTTTCTTTTATTTTTTTGTTTATTATTATATTTTATGCTTGGCATTCCGTGATGCCAGTTTTAGGTACTGCCAGAATACCAGCGCTGCGCTATATACACTATAGTGCAGCAATATGCTGAGGCAGAGCCCTGTTTGTCCACACACAATTACTGATGAACTGATATTTTGTTATTTTTATATTTGTGTAACATAAGTGTTGGGCAAATAAATGCTTTTCTTCTTCTTCTTCTTCTTCTTGATGTTATAGAAAAAAACGCTGTTTCAATAAAAATATAAAAAAATTGACAAGCCTGGCGAGTTTTTTGCCGAATATTCTCAGTTGAGGCCGCGTTGTGATCCGGTGGTAGCTTTTAAAATAAATTTAACGTCCAAAAGTGAGCATTAACCCTATTTGAAATAAATAATTTTAATTTGAACGTGTGCATTTTTTTGCAATCAATTGTTTTGTCTAAATATATTTTTTTCTAGAGTCCATAAGCTGGTGTGCTTTGCCACCTCCGACTATATCACCTATTACCAAGTCATATCGAACGAAGTAGTGCTCAAATAACCAGCAACCGAATTTCATAGTTGATACTCATATCTCTTTACAATCTAGAACGAGCATCGAGCGAGCATGCGTTACGAACTTCAGTCGTTCATTGCCCCTGTTAAAAATGGTAGCATACGTATATTATGGGCTTCCCTTTAGTTTCGTGTGAACCGAGGACGGCGCCAAAGAGCTCAGACACGTCGCCACATATTGTGTATGTATATACATGAATACATTACGTATAATTCAATTATGTATATTCTTTAATTCCGACTGTCTGTCTATAGACGGGCCCTCTTAAGCCAATAATGACCGTAATTCTTATGGCAAGTGGTGATACGGTCGTAGATGGTGAAGTACTAGTTTATTAACAATACAGTGACCTAGAAACGCACACAAGCAGGACTATTGCCTCATGGTAAGCGACACGCTAGCCCATGGAAAATTGCATTGCACTGCCTCTTGTCGCTTGAAGCATAACATATGTAATTTCTCCAGATAGCAAGGGAGGGAATACAGCATTTTTTACAATGCTGCTTTGCGACTGAATATCTTACACTGCTGGTGGTACCTGCCTGATAGATGTAATGAGGTACCTACTGTATCAACTCCGTACTGTACCTCATGACAAATTGTAAATCTCTTGATTATTACATTTCGAGACGTTCTAGCGTATGAGTAACAGGTAAGCGGCGATTGATTTCATAATTACTGATATAGGTATTAAGATGTTTAATAGCTGCGTCTCCACCGGCCGCACGGGCTCGCGCGGCAGCCTTTCGCGAGCCAAATGTGCGGTCGGAGTGGAGGTGCCCGGGGTCGTTCGGGCGCACGTTCCATAGATGATACCGTTTACACGTTCCCTCGAGTGAGCGTGACTCGACTGACCACACGTTTGCCTCGCGAGGCTGCCGCGCGAGCCTGTGCGGCCGGTGTAGACTGTAGACCCAGCTAATAAAAATCGTATACTCAGTAATTCAAGGCTCATGGTCGCAATAATGATAGGTTAATTACTGGATTGTAAAACACTGTATTTAAGCGTGGCAGGCACGATTGAGAACATTGTACAGATTATAATATCTAATCGCTGGATAACTCTGCTTTAACCTCGAGTTATTTGCAAACTATTATCAGTGTAATCTTTGCAATTCTACAATCTAATATTTTTACCAGTAATCTGTAGATAGGAATTGTATCTGTGTATAATATACTAGCTGTTGCTCGCGGTATTGTCCGAACCCAGTACCATTCGCGTTGTACAACAAACAAATAATGTAATAACCGGCTGAATAAACTTACAAAAAAACTAAACTGAGAAGTATAAACCAAAAAAATATACATGTATGAAAATAAACTGGAGTCTCATTCAGTCATTTTGACATAGAAATTAGGCATAATTAGATAAAGCGGGCTAATTGCCGATTAAAACAATGCTAGATAGTGCAGCGAAAGTATAAAAAAAAGAATCCATTTTTTTAACATTATTTGTTCTACTGACATATTATGCGTGTAACAAGTTATTAATGAAATTTTGCTCGCTAAGGCCGGTAGTCCTAAGTAGTTTAATTTCTTTGAGCTACATCTTATAGGAGATCACAGCAATATAACCAGTCGCGGGTCAGTTCCGTGGGGAAAAGAACTTCCTAGTGTAAGTTAGTAAGTAAGATGTTCCATGCGTCTGATGGGCATGTAAAAAGTCGGTCCTGCGCCTGATCTATCCCCGGCCGTGTCGGTTTTCCGTCCGATCGGACTGTGACATGTAAAAGAAAGAGAGAGTGAACTTATGTCTAGTCTATGCACTATAATATCTTCCGCGTAGATGGCTGATCTTGTAAAAGATTGGCCGCTGTGGTCATGTTGGCCAGGAGGATAATAAGTATTACATACATTCGAGGTCATTATTATTTCAGGTCAATCGAGACCTGGGCGGTATTGCAGTCCATCCAGCGATGCCACATTGACTATAGGTATATCGAAGTGTTGAAGTGTTTGTACAGCAACGCCACCATGTCGATCCGTCTACAGGACGAGAGCACGAAATCAATCCCATTGCAGAAACGTGTGAGTCGAAGAACCGATAACCGATGGGGAAGAAAGTTTCTCGAGTGGCGACCACGAACCGGAAGACGCAGCGTAGGCTCCCACTAGTACAGACGACATTGTGCACGTCGCAGGTAACCGGTGTATACAAATAGCCAATTGTCGTTCATTGTGGCGTTCCAAGGCTGAACTTAGGCCAACCCGGCCTAAGTTCAGCAGTGGACGTCTTCCGGCTGGTGATGATGATGATGACGACTATTATTCTATCTGGAATCGATGTGGTACTCATGGACACCAGTTTTCCTCTTTTGCCAATAACCAAAACGCATTCAGTGTGGGCTCGAGGTAATTAATAGGACGCCGCTGTGTGCGTTATCAATGTGATGGTAAAACAGCAAGTCATGCTGCCAATGACGTAATCACCGCGCATGCATTAGAGATACATTGAAATACAAGTATTATTATATGTGATGACGTACTCGATACTTTTGTTTCGATACCGAGTATTTTGGCATCGAATTAATAGTCGATAAAAGGAAAAATGTCTGCCCACCATCCCTTTGGTACGGCGTTGGTGGTTGGTAAGGTAGTATGGTTACTAGATCGTGCATTTCTAGCTAACGCTGTTGGCGTAAGGCAACGCCATCTATTGTATTGACTAGTTTTTACTAGGAGGGTATCTGTGTAACTAGCGCTTGTGGAAAATACTGGCAACTTATAAGAAGCGTACAAAGCAGCGCCCTCTGGATATAAGACACATTTTGGCATAATTTCAGGGCAAAGTAAAATGTATAGAGATTGTCAATCCTATTTAATTTATTCATGAATTGGGCCATAAAATATTATTTGTATGAATTAAAGAGACAACGCCCACCATTGTCCACTATTGGAATTGGGCAAATAGCACTTGTGGAATTTATATTTTTCTATCTCCTCCTATATAGTTTTTAATTAAAATTGTTGCGGATTCCCAGACAATTCTGCGTTTCCCCGAGACTCGCCGAGGGTCAAACCTCAGTATCATCACTGGTAACCACTGTAGATCCTGGCTAACAGAAGTCACAGTGATGGAAATGAGTGTTGGGAAGAGGCACAAAAGAGAGGTTTAGATTTACAATGCAATCTAAGTTATATGGGAAGAACACGTCATTCGCCCGCGGTTTTGCGTGTCCTCTCTATTATAATTATTTTAAAGTCAAAGACATCTTACCGCTAGAGGTAAAAGAAGAGAGTGCACTTGTTCAGTATGATATCTCTCGCATAGATGGCTGCTCTTGTAAAAGATTGGCCGATGTGGTCGTATCGGCCAGGAGGATTATTATTTATTACTTAGTTAAAGTCATGTCATCATATTAATAAATTAGCAAAGCTTGCGTAACATTCTGTATCCGAGCCAAGTTCAATACTCGACCATTTGTTTCGCACACTTGTTTACAAAATCATCCCGTACACAAGCGGTTTTGTTTGCACCACCTTCGGAATACGGCTCAAATTCGCAACCGTTTTTTGTATCATAATGATGATAATATTATTACGTAGAAATACTAGACAAGATAAATTATCTTGTCAAAGATAGCTGTTCATTGAGTTAAATTAACTCAATGAACTTAAATTTAAATGACATACCTACTTACTTAATAAAATACATAAAAATTAATTAAATGAGTAGGAGAAACTGGACCATAACAATTGCTACACCTGTAAAAGGTGCTAAGTCATAAGTATAATGTATTATTATTAAGATCTAAATGTACCTACACTTAGCAAGCAATAAAAGATTTGATGTTTGGGACTTATGCTGAGATTTAATTCTTGGAACTAACATCAAACTTTAATTCTCGGCGTATCTAATTATAAAAACAGATAAACTAAAAAAAATCTCAGGGAGTCTTCGGAACCATAAAATGAATGAATGAAAATGTAAATGAAATAAATATAAACCGCGATTTCATATAACACAATGATGACCGGTATAGATTTATCAAGAACAGCTTAACTGATTTAAAAAAAGTTACATCTCAATAGGAAATGTATTTCGCAATATTAAGCAATAAATATTACGTCATAGCAAAACAATAATAAATGTAAAAAGCTACATGGGCCGCAGTTCGTGGAAGGATGACTGAGCAGTTATATTTTAATTGTGAGCTAAATCAATGTGCTAAAGTTTCTAAAGCCTGAGCTAGCCGCACACCAGTTCGAGAGAGTCTGCATATTAATGAGCCACATTTTTTAAGCCGAGGATGGATCTAACAGGTCATCGAATGGCGATAGCTCAGAGTCCCAAACTGAAGCAAAGGAATGCATGGTATTATTAGCGTGGGCCTTTTCGACTTCGACTCTTACCATGGGATCTGAAAACCCCCACTAAAAATATCAGCAAGAACCTCATTGAGGTGATGGTCAACGAAGACTTGCAAACTTTAGTAGAAAATTTTCGTCTAACCTAAGGTTCATAACGGGACCTTTAGCAAGGAATTGTTAGTGACGATTGAAGATTTACCATTATCACCATGTTTATATGTTACGTTATGTAGCCTCCATGGCGCAGTGGTATACCTACCCTAGCTTTGCAAATCGGAGATCGCAGGTTCGAATCCCGCAGGGAACAAGAACTGTGTAGTTGCTCCTTACAAGCTAGGATAATGCAGGCCGATCAGCTGATTGTCGGTAAAGTAAGATGATCCATGCGTCGGATGGGCATGTTAAAACTCTTTCCTACGACTAACCTCTCCCCAGTCGTGTCGGTTATTCGTCCTTTAGTATTAGAATAGATAGTATTGTGAGAGGTAAAAGGAAGAGGGAGTGCACACTTGTGTCTACGCAAGCACTTGTGCACTATAATATCTTCCGCGTACATGGCTAATCTTGCGAAAGATTGGCCGCTGTGGTCGTATCGGCCAGCAGGACATTATGTTACATAATATTTACGTCAGTACTGTAATTCCGCAGATTCTAAATGTTGACGTCATCGCTATCAACGGCGGTCCTTTTGTAAGGTCAATGGCGTTTCTTTACGCATCACGTCCGGACAAAACCCCGAGAGTTATATCACTGTATATTTACATTCCGGTTTTAATCCACTTTTATGATTCCTACTAGATTCAATTTTTTTTTGGTACTTATTGGTGCTATTGGGATTGGTCTATAAATTTACAGTATTTTATGAACCTAAACCTGCTTAGAGAAATGATAGGAGGGGGCGTGGGACGATTAATGGTTTTAAAAGACAAATCCATTGTCATTTCTTTTTGTTTGTCGTATGGTTAGTGGCCAACTTTGTGTTAGAGTTTTCAAGCTGCCTTTAGGGCTCTGACTCAGCTTAACGACTGCTGTCTAAATGACAATAGCCGGGACCAACTTTTTAACGTGCCCTCCGAAGCACGGAGACGCTCAGTTCAAATGCTACTAAACGGTCACCCATCTAAGTACTGGCCTTGCCTAACGTTGCTTTTACTGAACAGTGGTTACAACTGGCTATGAGCGTCTCCATCCATCCATCCATTGTCATAAGTGCCAGTCACTAAACGCAAAAATTCGTTAGTTGGGTACAAAGCTATATGGGCACAATGTGAATGTCGGGCGTGAAAAATTTCAGCTATAGTTCAGGGGGGCTGGGGATGTAAAAAAGTTGGGAATCGCTATAATAATAATGCCAGCCCTTGTTTGTCCCACTGTTGGGCACGGGCCCCCCCTCAACATGAAGGGGCTTAGGCCATAGTCCACCATGGTGGCCAAGTGCGGGTTGGTGGACTTCACACGGCATTCGAAAGTTAGGCTTTCTCAGACATGAGTTTCATCACAATGTTTTCCTTCACCGAAAGCTAGTAACAATCGCACAAAGACGATTCGCACATGATTAATTAAAGAAATCAGAGGTGCGAAACTGCGGACCTTGTTTCTAAGGCAAGCGCTCGCTCACTGAGGTGTTACTGCTAGGAACCCCTACCCTAAACAATTTGCGCCAGACTATGGAATCCTCCAATCTTCCCCCAGCACCTACTCTAGTGATTACGACGCCCCGGAAAAAAAGAGTAAACCACAAGCCAACATTTTGGTTCCTCGGGCAAATGGCCGGGTTACCCGACCCAGAATCGAGTCTTGCTTTCTCAATCTCTTGTGATCAGAAGCCGCATTTCTGGACTACCAGACAAACAGCCATAATTTACTTGGATTGTGTTGTTTTACATAATCTTCATGACAAAAATAATTTTAATGGTTTCATGGATAGCTCTGACCTTGTCTACGATCATTAAATTGTCTGGCCGTAACACGAGGCGTAATAACTAACAACAAGGCCAATGCCGAATTAGGGCGACAGCATTTCACGCGTTGGTAGAATTAATAGAAAGTATTTAAGTAAGTACTTTTTATACTTCGGTGAAGGAAAACATCGTGATAAAAACCTGCGTGTCTGAGAAAGCCAACTTTCGAATGACGTCTGAAATCCGCCAACCAGCACTTGGCCAGCGTGATGAACTATGGGCCATAGTTCATCTTGAGGGCAGACCCGTGCCCAACAATGGGACATAAAAAAGGGCCGGTATTATTATTTATATTACTAGGGAATGTAGGTTCCCTAGGTGGTAAGTCATTTATGCAAGGGACAGTCTAAGCATAGCTGTGTTTCCATCCGAAGTGCACTGTAGCGGTAAAATTACCAGGTGCTCTTCTTTCTCCAGAGATTTACCTATTTGGTGTAATAACCCATGTACCTATTTGGTGACAATTGCCAGTGCAACTGTCGCCTACCATGAGGTAAAAGCTCCTGCTTGTCTTAATATAAAATACGGAATATAATATACTGGCAATATAAGCTACGGAAATTATTCAACGCATAGCGAGGATGCCCCACGTACTTATCATCTATTTTTTTGAAACTGTAACTAATGTTGTCTTTTATTTACGCGAATACTAGACATTGTAATTAATCTCCTCTTACGGATTATATCCGACCGTGACCATGGGTGCTGCAAAGCATTCGAAACGTCGGGAAAATTAAAATAAATCGCGATATAATCCGTAAGAGGAGATTAATTACAACCCGACGGTCCCGTTGGTCTAGTGGTTAGTGACCCTGTCTGCTAACCAACAGGTCGTGGGTTCGATTCCCACCAAGTGTCTGGGTGTTTTATCTATCATTAGCAGCCGATAGACGTCCACTGCTGAACCTAGGCCTCCCCCTTAGAAGGGAGGTGTTGCCGTAATCCCCACGCTTGGCAGGCGGCTTGGGGATCGCAGTATAGTTGGAAGATAAATCCAAAAGAAAGACGCTGCTGCCCGTCTTCCTGTTCTCGCTTAGTCGCCTCTTACGACACCCAACGAGAAGAGATGGGGAGATGCAATTCTAACCCGGCACCCCACGGGTAACCCGGCACCCCACGGGTAACCCGGCACCCCACGGGTTTTATCTATATAAGTATGTATTTACAAAAAAAAAGTATATAAGTATTAGTATCAGTTGTCTGGTTTCCATAGTACAGGCTCTGCCTAGTTTGGGATCAGATGACCGTGTGTGAATTGTCCCAGGATATTATTATTAATTACAACTGTAACTAATTTTCAAGCTTTCACAATGTCATGCTCCTCGTACAATACGAAGCGGCGTGTCATGTTTATCTGTATGAGCTCTTAGAACAGGACTTCTCAACCGGGTGGACGGGTAGAGGACGCAGGCGTTGAACGATCGACGGTATCAAAAATTCGTAAGTTGAGCACAAAGTGAAAGGCGGGCGTAAATATTTTAGCTATGGTCCAGGATGTGTATGAAAAAAGATTGGGAACCTCTGACTTAGAGCGTAGACACACAGTTTCTACTGACTGACTTATAACACGTGTAACAAGTTTTTGTTGAAAGTTTTGCTAGCTAAAGGCGGTCTATTCTTGAGTAGTTAAATGTCTCAATATAATTCAATGTTTTGACAATACACCAGGTACTATATTATTGTCTTGTGAATGCTATCAATGCGGTGATGAGTGTACATTGTAGAGCTGTTGAATTACTTTGATATTAACACAATTAATGTTTAATATTGTTATTATGATTATTGTAATGTACACATTAGGAGGAAGTAGCCATTCACAATGGATGATAAATATTTTATGAATGGACTGTGTGTAACTATGTGATTAACAATGTATTAGATTGAGATTGCTAACTCATGTGATAGCGCACATTATTAACTTCTGGCAAACAGATTTTAAAGATTCATTCAATGATAAAAAGTCACACTATTCCTGAGTAAATAAGACTGGAAGTATTAAACCATAATTACCTATTTCATGTGTCATCTATGAAGCTACCTAATTTATTAAAATAATAAAATGTGTGGATTGTCCCAGAAGACAATCCACACATGGCCATCTGATCTCATCTAGTTTGGCTAGGCAGAGCCTATACTATGGAAACCAGACAACCGATACTAATACTTATATACTTTTTTTTTGTATAACATGCGTATATATATATATAACACCCAGATCGTTTGGTGGAAATCAAACCCACAACCTATTGGGTAGCGGTGTCAGGGTGTCTAACCACTAGACCAACAGGTCCATCAAAAGCTTTAATGTGTGAAACTCTTACAATATAAGCACTTAATTACTACTATAATTTTGTTCATCAAGTGTGGAATTCACGGAAACAAACAATTGCTGGCGGTGGGGTCGATTGCAATCACCATAACAATGTCTTTGATTATAAAGATTATTATACTGTCGGATTACGCAAAACAACCGGCTACGTGTGCTGTAACTGTATTATAATCAGCAAAATATAATTGTAATCAGCCTATACACATGAAGATCGATAAAAAATAATAGCGTACATGTAAATATACATCATTAGGACATGAGTTATTCCCATCTTTGCGACAAATTTGCACACGTTTTTTTTTAGTAATTGTTACATCTGTATTTAATTAAAGGTATTATATATTCATACCGGTTAACATACTGAAGGTTAAATAGACTGAACGATACAGAAAAAATGTTTAACTTACGTGTATTACGATGTGTATGAAGTCCGTGGTAGTGCGCTGATTTATTGGCTATTTTACACTGTTTACGATGTATGAATTGCTATTCTATTAAACCACTACAAACTATAGGTGAACGGTCTAGTTTGTAAACAGTAATTAATATCGAAAAGAACGTGAATAAGTAATAAAACGTGCAATAACCTTCCGCAAAGCAATTTATCTCTGCACCGATCGACGATCGTACTGGAAAAATGTTTTGTATGTTCGATTCGAAAATCAGGTGTCGCTACTGTAGTAATTTGACAAAAAATTGACATTTCAGAACGCACTCGTTCACGTCGTCGCGTCTGAGCTATTGAGAAATTGTTATTTTATTATTTTGGTCCGGCAGCAGGCAGACACCAAATTGCTGCTACCAGATATTCTAAATGTATATATTTTAGTTAAAATAGAACCAACCCTTTCCAAATAAATAATAAGTAATTACAAAAAAAAGAGGCTCTGCCTAGTTTGGGATCGGATGACCAGGCCACTATTCTTATCTATGACCAGGCCGTCGACACTGCCTAGAAACCGATATTTGTATGGAGTTATGAACGTACTTATTAGAAATAATGGCACTAATTAGGTAGGCAATATAAAGTTACCAAATTAAAATAACTGCTAATACGTATTGGCTTCAACTGTATGAATTCCTAACTGTTCTAGTTTAATTTGGACGTATTATATTATAATACGAATTTGTTATTTTTTTTGTTGTCTAACCTGTGGATGTAACTTGACATTTGAAAATTTTATTCTGGTTTGAATTTTGGCGGCTAATAAGTTATTATATTAATTACATTTATTTAAGCCTTAATGGGCGTTGTGTTAATATTATGGGTGGTAAATCGTTAAGAAAATGTGAAATATGTGGTGTTAGGCGAGTCACAAAAAGGTTTATCTGAGATATTTTTGGCCAGATTTCCACATGACCCGGCAAGGTAAAATTTTATGATAAATTAATATAAAAATGTAAATATTTCTTGTGGTGTAGCAGTTACATTACTTTTGTATCCTATTTAGTTGTCGATCGCAAGTTTTGTAATGGAATTATGAATTTATTCATAAAACTTAGTTGTTGAACAAAATAAATAGTGATGTACATATTACATACTGATAAGTCCATAAATATCGATATTTTTACCTGACTAGCCCAGAAGGAGGGCTATATTTTTCGAGTGTGTGTATGTATGTTTTTATTTGTAGTTGTTTTTTGTGCTTTTATAATATTATGCTTTTTTTCTTCAGATGGGTGAAGTTAATTGGAAATGAAGACTTGTTGTATTTATCCATACAAAGATATAGCACAACGTGTTATCAGGATTAAGAATAACTAATACAGCATATAAATAAGCATATCTAGTATGACGACTCCATTGTGAATCGAATTTTGAGATTAATGATCGTAAAGCATTCAAAAATCATAAATATTTCTTTATTTTATTTGTAAAAATGGCTTAATTTTATTTTGAAAACATAGTTATTGTACATAGGTAACTTTGCGTGAATTAAACTTAACAATAAACACACCCGTATATTGTGTTTTCATTTTCATCGATATCGATAGACAAACATACTAAGGGGTGGCAAGCCCTAGTGGTATACAATATTAAAAACAAAAATGGCAGGTTGGCCAACTGGTAGCCATTAAATTTTATGTTTGTTAAGTTAGGGAAAGTACGTTCATGATTCGATTCAGGGGCTTGTATGGGAGTGCCGACTCTTATACGTAGTGTTAAATCCTCTTTGCGGATGACCGTGTGTGGATTGCTTAGAGGAGATACCACTTCTAATTACTCTAAGGTGGATTGTCCCAAGATATTATTATTGTTATAATCCATTATTATTAATTAAATAAACTCTACGATTATACCAAGTGCGTGAAACGGAACATCTTTACATTTTGACATTTGTTTATTTTGACATCATAAGCCAGTATGTCAATGTCAGTCTTCATGTCAGTTAGCGATGGGCGATTGTTGCAAAAAAAGTAATCGACTGAATCGAAAATTCTGCTATTGCGCATTCGATTGTCGATTTAGTAGTTCCTTGCCATGATTATTCGAATAACAATCGACGGACTACTGAATTAGTAGTTCGTCGATTGTCATTCGACGCGCACGCACAGTGCAATCTGCGGGGCGGTGCTTGCGTGAGGTTCGATTGTTGTATTACTTCATTACATAAGTAGTGGCGCACAGGCTTTTATAACTATTGAATAGTAGCGGCAGCGCACGCCCGCCGCACCATTTTTTGTAATTACTGAATTAGTAGTACGTACGAATATAGTAATAGGTGCGCTGCGCTACAAAATAGTAATTAAAGTTGACACGGGTAGTCATGTTAGTCATTGTCAGCCGCCGCACGTAGTTAGTCGAAAACAATCGACTAATGTCGATTGTTATCGACTTTTATCGACTAAACTGAACAATCGACTGATTCGATAAGTTTTAGTAATAATCGCCCATCGCTAATGTCAGTATTGTCAGAAGACTGCGTCAGTCAAGTCAATCATTCAGCAATCAAACAAAAATCAAAATATGCGCAACCAAAACAGACTTGGCTTCGACCTTTTGAAGAAACACAGACATGGCTTTGGCCTTACTTCATCGATATACTATACCAACAAGATTTGCTGTCACGAACAAAATGACATCGAAAATGTGGTCGCGGTTACATATACCTACACAACTATACACGTACACGCAAAACAATAATATGTTCATATAAAAAGATGACTTACATACTATAAAATAAGGTTCAATAATAATTGCAGACAATTGAGCGACAGCCGTCTCCGTAGCTCTTATTTTCTTATTTTCGTGACCACTTTTCGGGTCGTGACAGCAAATCTAGTTGGTATAGTATATCGATGCCTTACTTGATATGAAAATGATAAGAATAAAATCAGACAAGGCTGTATGGTCCTAGTACCTTTGCCTGCCTATTGGCGAACAGAAAAACAACAACAATCAAAATATGCGCGCGCGAACGAATTGTTGAGCAGTCATTTAGCTAATTTGTTGTGTTTTTTTATAAATCCATCAATAAAATTGATTGCCATGTCCAGTGCCCGAACAGCACGTCTTGCGCGAGAAGTGAAGAACTTTGAAACAAAACCGCCATGGGGTATAACGTGTCGCCCGGAAAAAGACGATGCATACGATGTCTTGGTGGTCAGTTTATTGGGCCCTAAAGGCTCCCCTTACGAGAAAGGCAACTTCAAAGTAATTGTCACGATACCGCAGAAGTATCCCTTTGAACCGCCACTTCTGAAATTTTCAACGCCTATTTACCATCCAAATATTGACAAAGGTGGGTTACCGAATCTTATTACTGTCGAGAAACTGATTTTCTCTGCTACAAATGGGGTAAAGCTTGTCGTATAAAATATTCTTAGCGTACATAATGTCTACACACATAGTCCAATATTACTTGCTTTAATTCTGTTGTATTTTTTTTGCATATCTGACAAACATTGCACAGAATAAAACAACTGTTGAAGTGGAACAGACATTGGTTTCCAGAGTAAGCTAGCTGAATCGATCATGTACCATCCTCTTTTATTTATCTAACAGTAACAATACAAGCTTCTACTGTGTGCAAATATTAGAACTAGGCCATTTTACCACACTCTTGCAACACATAGGTTGAGTCATCTGGGAGTAGTCTATCCTACGTCAGATGATTATGTACAGCTCCAAGCTGGTGTGATTATTGCATACCTGAGGGAGCTCTTTGATTCACCAGCAACTGAGTAAAGGCCAGGGCATGCATTGGATTCAACTGGGTCGAAGTGCGTTCCGGTGGGTACCGGGCTCAAATTTATAGCCACCAATAATATAATACCATGTTGTAAAACTTTGTTTTATAGATCCTTTAATCTCCATGATATTTTCCTTGTTTCAGACAGTTTATATTCTTAATTATTAGGATAAAACTACACATCTTTTGACAGTGATGTTTTTTCTTTATATGGTTAGTGGCAAACCTAATGTCAGATTAGCTCAAGCTGCCCTTAGGCCTCTGACTTGGCTTAACCATTGCTGTCTAGATGTGCAACAACCAGGACTGACTTTTTATGTGTCCTCTGAAGCATAGATAGCGATACTCAGTTCAAATGTTACTAAAGTGTCACCCATTGAAGGACTGACCTTGCCTAACATTGCTTAACCACTCAATGACGGATGATTCCAATCCGTATCATGCATAAACGCAAAATCTGTGCACTGCAGACAGGTTAAGCAACTGATTGTTTACTGAACAGTGATTAATGACTATGAGTGCCTCATATTATAGTAATGTGATTTATTATGTTTCTTTCAGGTGGACGAATATGCATGGATATGCTCAAGATGCCTCCGAAAGGCACCTGGCTGCCTACAATAACGTTAGAAACACTCCTGGTCTCACTGCAAACCCTGCTGTCCAACCCCAACCCGGACGACCCTCTCATGATAGATATAGCTACTGAGTATAAGTTTGATATTGAAAAGTTTTGGGAGCATGCAACTAAGCACACGGCAAAGTATGCCACAGGTTAAATAAGAACTTGTTCGAAACAATGTTAAGTTAACATGGTACAATGGTGTGTGACACCATGAATGCTGCATACATATGTTTGTTGTTTAGCAGAGAATTTGGGCTGAAGTACAAAAATTTGTAAGAAAACTCACCTCCATGGTCATCTATTGAAATTATGGCCATTATCATGCAAAAGGAAAACTTCACTTCGCTTCACTTTTTAAGAAAAATAAAAACATTGCCAGAAATCATTGTGATAGATCGACTAACAATGAATGCTTTTAAGAATACACTGGACAAAATACTCCAAGCTTTACGATAAAGATGCATCAGGTTTATAAGCTGCTAATTTGCTTAATAAATATTAAAAAATATAATGTAATAGGGAGATGAAAACTGAGATTTTGCTAACCTCTGACAAAAAAAGGTGTCATAAATTATGAATCATTATCATAGGTGGCCTAAGCCACCTCATTTTGAGGGGAGCCCCGTGCCCAGCAGTGGGACATAAACAAGGGCTGGTATTATTATTTTTATTATATCATAGGTAAAGGTGGAGGCAACACTCCCTAAGTGAAGACTACTGAGGCCCTATTGTTTTGGTCTTTTATGTGTATTTAAAAAGAGCAAGTGAGACCACAGTTGACTTAGGTAAAGTATTTAGTGTTGCCTCCACTGTTACCTATAAGCTTCTTGATAATTATAATCCTTTTAACTGTCTTAAATGCCGCATACGCGCGTGACAAATTGGCTCAACTTTCTATAAGGCTAACTTATAGAAAGTTATGCAATTATGTCTGAGGCATCATTTATCCCAAATGACGGGCCCGTTGGTCTAGTGACTAGTGGTTAGTGACCCTGTCTGCTGACCAACAGGTCGTGGGTTCGATTCCCACCAAGTGTCTGGGTGTTTTATCTATATAAGTATGTATTTACAAAAAAAGTATGTAAGTATTAGTATCAGTTGTCTGGTTTCCATAGTACAGGCTCTGCCTAGTTTGGGATCAGATGATCGTGTGTGAATTGTCCCAGGATATTATTATTATTAAATGAATGTTTTTCTTCTTTGTAAGAAGTTTGATGAAAATACTTTCAGCCCTTTGTTGTTAAAATAAGTCTATAAGCATATGCCAGATGGTTAGTTAGTATCCAATTTATACTTGTTGAAGGTACCTTAGTAAAGTAAAATGAAAACTCAGAACAGTTTTCATTTCAGTGTATTTAGATTTTAAGTAAATGTGTAAATAAAAGACTGTTGTAATTGAATAAAGTGCTTTATTATAACATAGCATTTATATACAGATTTATATGTATATTAATCTAATAATCATTACATAATTTAGACTTTGTGACAGCTATGTTTTTTAAATCCATGGAATTAAAAGTTTTAAATTTCACATTTATAATCTTACATAATGCAATATTTATAACCTATACATAGGGTAAACTAACCAAATATTGACACCGTACCAATTTATTGGCACCTTACCATTTTTTATCTATATTAAGGTTACCAGGCCCCAAAACATTTTTTTCTAAACAGGTAATTATCAGTATATTTATACATTAGAGTACTGGCGGCATCACAGAAATAGATATTTTTTCAATAAGGCGTCGGAATAAATAATTTTGTGACAAGTCTGTACGTGGATGTAAAAAAAATTCAATATCCTGACTTCTTGCTAAGACCCATTTCAATCTTTGTTTATATAGATGATGTTTTGAATTTTAGCAACAAATGTTATTTGATTTGATTTATGAGAGCATAAGAATTAATCAGCCAATATTTTTTACTCTAACTGACGATTTTAATACTATTTTTATCCGTGCCAATATTAGGTATCGAAAATAAGTCCTTAACCATTTTATTGACACTCATGCCAAAAATAGGTTTTATTATAAAGTTTGCCATCGCGGTTAAATATGCTTTATTACTATTTTAATTCAATAAGGGTCATAAATTAATTTATGATCCTTTTTGAATTAAATTAATTTATCTATACATATAAAATTACTTGTCCTGACTGACTGATTCATCAACGCACAGGTCAAACCGCTGCACCCAAATAGCTGAAATCTCGGCGGTAGATTCTTCACCGAAGCATTCACTAAGGAAGGGGTTTTGAAAATTCCACTCCTCTAGGGGTTAAATGGGGTGGAAAAAATCTAATAGCGGGCGTAGCCACAGAGCTATCTTAAAATATCTATAAAAAAAATTGGTATTTCTTCAGTGAAAAAAGTGAAGAAATGCCAAAGCTAGAATCACAGAACCTCAGACCAGACATTGAACTAGATATTAGATCAGAAAATAGTCTTAATAGCCTTGATATCCAAAATATGGAAGTTATTTTCAATGATTCTCTAAACCAATATGGCGATACCCAGGCATCAGACTATGAACATGTTTCACAAGAAGTAATATGTGAGTTGTTATTTCTATTTTATTGCACTTATGTTCCAACCTAATCTATGATAAGTGGCAATTCCAACAGTTTAAAAATAATGCAAATTTATTTAATACTTTTTGATTTGCATAAAACTTCTAATTTTAGTATGTATCTACATAACGAATGAGGGGACAATAATAGGTAATTTTCCCTGTCAATAAAAGGTTTACCTTTGATTTGTAATAAAAATAACCTTAAAACATTCTCTTATCCTTAATTAAGGAATATCGATTCCTATGACGTTGCCTACATTAAAAGAAAATGCCTTTTTTGAATGGTTTAGTACAGCTACTCCTTAAGGTGTCAATAAATGGGTGTCCTACCCTAATTGCAAAGCGAATTTCGTAACTTGAGATCATAAGCCTGCCTTTTATATTAAGAACATTTTTCAAAACTTATTTCAGTAGGACTTTACACTTAAGTTATGAACCTGTTATTAAACTGCTTACCTAAATTATATACATAAATAAAAACAGTAACAATGACAAAACTAATTCTATTTAATAAGAGAACATGAACATAGGTAATATGTGTGTATGTGTATGTATTTGATGGGGTTGTTGGTCTAGTGGTTAGATACACTAGCCTCTACCCTGGGTTTGATGCCCATCAAGTACCTGGATGATATTTATCTATTTAAGTATGAATTTACTAAAAAAAATTTATGTAAGCATAGTATCAGTTGTCTGGTTTCCATAGTACACGCGCGGCCTAGTTTGGGATCAGATGACTGTGTGTGGATTGTCCTAGAGTATTATTATTATTATGTATGTACAATACGGCAGAGTATTCAATAAAATTAAATACTGGTTGTGCTGGTGAAATCTCCCAAATCTGCTGCAGTGCCAAACTAGCGTACATGATATTACGTGCAGCTCTTGTCACTATAGACAATAGACACTTAAAAAACCATAACGTCTGTTATTTAATTTCAGCCAGTATCTGTGCTACTGTCGTCTCCAGAACTCGCACTTTCAGTGTCAGAAGAACTGCTATTTCTTTTAACTTTTCTGCCAATGCCTTGGGAATTTTCAGTGCTGGCAGCACCAGGCTGTGTATTATTGTTGCTGACGTCATTTTTGAGATCTTTCTTTTTTGATTTCTTGCCACCCTCACTAGTTGTAGGTCTTAATGTTTCCGTAGAAACTGTAGCCACCATTTTGGACTGCGTTCTACTATCAGATGGTTTGAAGTCTTCCTCATCGTCTTCTTCTACGGGCGGCCTGCTGGCTATTGATGCGGCGACAGCCGTTTTGTATTGCTCTGGGTACTGTGTGCTGAAATTTTTAAGTATTTTTAAATTATGCATGCTCATTTTTAATTTTTTACCAGTGGGATGCCCGCAACTAAGGGAAAACAAAAAGACAGGCAACAGCGTCTTTTTATTGGATTACCTACCACCTATACTGCGATCCCCAAGCTACCTGCCAAGCGTGGGGATTATGGCACCTCCCTTCTAAGAGGGAGGCCTTTGTTCAGCAGTAAACGTGATTCGACTGCTGATGATAATGATAAAATTTGGCATGGTCCTAAGTCATCCTGCTAACTTCTGGAAGACGAAAGTGACACTTTTTTGTCGTACGGTTAGTGCTCAGCCTGGTTTAAGAGTTGTCCGCCCTGTGCGTAAGCTGCCCTTAGGCTTCTGACTTGGCTTAACAAATGCCTTCTAGATGACAACAATTAGGACCAACTTTTTATATGTGAATTGTCCCAGGATATTATTATTATATTATATGTCCACCGAAGCACGGAGACACCCAGTTCAAATTCCACTTAACAGTCACCAACCTAAGGACTGACCATCTGGGCATCTCACTGCTAGGTGTATTATTAGATTCAGATGTAATAAAGTCCCTTTGTGCTTGGGCCTAGTAATTGCTTTAGCTACAGTGCTAACCTGGAACACAGCAATAGCACCCCAGAAAAAGAAAACTTGGGTGCCAACAACCTAAATAAAAGTGCGGAGGAGCTGCTCAGGTCAGCTATAATTTAGATATTATTCAGAGGAGTCCTGGTGGAAGAATGCCAACCTAAGTTTAGTCTTAATGGCTCTAATCTTCTTGAATATGAACTCCAGGTCCTTCCTCATGTCCAGCAGCAGTTGTGTGTGCTTCTTGAACTCAGTGGAAGCAGCCCGAAGGCGGCTCGCAGACAGCTGGTTGCAGTTTGTCAGCATCTCTGTGGTTTTCTCAAATCGCTGCAACCTAGAATGATGGATTGTTGAATTTATTTCAAATAGTAATCATTATCCTTAACTAGGTGACCTGACATTTAAATTATCTTTTTAAAATCAATGTGATTGTACCGCTGCCGTGTCAGATATTCCGCTGGCAAGTGTGCAGCAGTGCGTAAACATTGCTGTGTTCCAGTGTGAGACCACTGTTGCTGGTGAAATTACTGGGCACAAGAGACTTAATATTATCGAATGTCTTTTTTAGGGTCGGTAACATGCAACAGATTCTTCTGGTGTTGCTAGCGACCATAGGCTGTCCCTTAGCCGCCTGAAAAGCAGCTCAGAGCACTGGTTACAGAGTTTAGTTCCAAAATTTGATTTCTACAGGACATATGGGCTTCGTGACGGCGTAGGCATTACTTACATATTCTTTTGCGCTCGTATCACAGTCTCCACATCAGTCTGGTCCACCATTCCCGCTAATCCTTGGACGAAAACTTCCGGTGCCGTGTAGTTTTGGAAACATTCTATTGAAAAATCGCTCTCCGGCGTATCGTTCGCCATGATTTTTGTAACACCTGCCTGTATTTTCAGGCAATATATATTTCACAACAACACACAATCAATACACAACAATTTTGATGATGATACGATTGTGGGAAGGAAACAAAACAAAATTTATTTTGTTGGCTTGACGTTGACGTTGGCTGTCAAATTCTAAAGTACTGTGTCACTGTCACCCTCAATGTTTTTTTTTTTTTTTTTTTAATTAGTTGACCCTAATGGGAAGGCAAAGGGATCTAGCCCATACAGCCTCGTCTTAAATAGTTAAACAGTCAATCAATTTGTATAATAGATAGGCATAAGCCAAGTCTTCATTTTTAATATATATTTTCAGGCCTAAGCCAATTCTTCATTCAATTATTGTCTTTTTTCATTTATGTTTTCAGGCCGAAGCCAATTCTTCATTAGATTGTTGTCATTTTCCATATTATTTTTTCAGGCCAAGGCCAAGTCTTAGATTGGAGTAGTAGTCCATTCAAATTTACAGGTCTTAAACTCTGTTTTCCGTTAAATCCAGTAGCGTTTAAATATCAATTACAGTATTATTTACAAATTCGTAAATAGCATTATATGTCTCTGTTTCTTTAAGTAAGTCTTCAATAGAGCGCGGGACAAGCTCAGTTTTGCCGTAGATATCAATATATGTCGATAAGCACAAGTCTTTGTACATTGTAGGCAGGGCATTCAAATATAATGTGATTTATTGTTTGATCTACATTTTGATTGCATTCTGTGCATAAGGGGGACGAAATAATGCGCATTCGACTGAGGTGGGCTTTAAAACGACCGTGACCAAATCGGAGTCTGTTCATTATAGTATAGAATTTGCGATGCTTGTTGGATTTGGATGTAGAAAACCAAGGACACTTTCCCACATGGTTATTTATTGTTGCATAGTGTGTACCTTTTGTTTGCAATGAACTTAGCCAATATTCATTCCATTCAATAAGCAAAGACTCTTTTAAGATTGAATTTATGTCGGAGAATGGTATGGCAACATCGTCAACAGGACTGCCGCTGTCACTGTCAACAACTGACTTTGCCAAAAAGTCGACTTGCTCGTTTCCTGTCACTCCCACGTGCGCTGGTGTCCAAAGGAACTGTACTTCTTTGCCTTGATTCTTCAATTGAAGCCAACGACTCTTGATATTATATAAAATATAGTTAGTCTTGCTGTTCAAGATATTATTCTGCAAAGCACTTAAAACACTCATGCTGTCTGTTATAACGAGCCAACGTTGATCATTTGCTTGAGTAATATATTGAAGTGCAGCCAGGATAGCCAAAGCCTCGGCAGAAAAGATACTCAACTCACTTGGAAGTTTGCGGCCAAATCCAAAACGTAAATTAGGAATGTAAAGCCATTGATACATTTTTGAACTTGGAACCATCGGTAAATATTTTACTGTACCCATTGTATTCAGACATAACAGCATCCACCTCTTCTTTATTCTTCATATCTCTTTTTATATTAATTGGTATCAAGTTAAATTTGCTTTCGTAACTGCCAGTATAGCAAGCCCAATTCTCATCTTTATTAATATTGTATTGCTGATCAAGATGTGATGTGAATGAAAAATCATGAAGAACATATGGCAAATTACTAGTGGGAACATAGGGATTGTGTTCATGAAAGTGTTTTAACTTTTTTAATAATAAATTATTAACATTTGATAATAACTTAAGAATGAAACAGTATTTGAGATATTTAAATCTCAATAACAAAGGAGGAGTGTTACACTCTACCTGTAGTGAATTTATAGGAGTGGTCCTCATAGCACCAGTGACTAATCTGAGATTTTTATTTTGCAAGATATCCAATTTCTGAACTAGCTTTCTATCAGATGCAAAGTAAAGAAAACCATATTCAAAGTGACTACGGACTAGTGATTTATATAGCATAAGCAAAATTTTTGGATCAGATCCCCAATACATCCTTGCAAGTGATTTTAGAATATTGAATGCCTTGCCTGCCCTTTCCATTACATAATTAACATATTTATTCCATGAAAGATTATTAGTAAAAATAACTCCTAAGAATTTGACTTCTGATACTTGTGGAATCTCCTTCTGATCATAAAGAATTTTGACTTTAATGGAACGATTTTTAGTGAATACCATCATTTTTGTTTTATCAACATTAATATCAAGGTTAAGGTACCTAAAATAACTGTGAAGTTTGGTCAAAGCTCTACTGAGTATACTAACTATGCTATTTAAATCATGACCTGATGCATAAACAACAAGATCATCAGCGAACTGTAAATTGCTAACATCTGAACCTAATATTAAATTAAGTCTATAAATATAGAGTATAAATATTAAAGGACTTAAAATTCCACCCTGACATACTCCTTTAAAAGACATCCTAGGTCCAACGAGCTGATTTTGAAATTTTACATATACCTCTCTACCATGTAAAAAGTTAAAAATCCATTGCACAATTTTTTCAGGAATACCTATGGTCAACAACTCGGATGCTAAAATATGATGATTGACATTATTAAATGCCCCAACAATGTCAAAAAAGATACCTACTAAAATATGATTGTTCTTGAATGCATTGAAAATGTCAAAATGTAAGTGAGAAATACTTTCACGACATGAGCGACCTTTACGGAATCCAAACTGGTTTGAAGGTAAAATATGATTACTTTCTATAAAAAATTCAATTCTTTGTTTTAACAGCTGTTCAAAAACTTTACCCATGCATGATGTCAAAGCTATCGGTCTATAAGAATCAGCCTGTCCTTTAACTTTGTTAGGTTTTAAAATTGGCACAAGACAATCTGTTTTCCAACTTTGTGGTATGATTGATTTATTCCATAACAAATTGTATATATTTAATAAAACATGTTTTGATTTGTCTGACATATGTTTTAGAACTTTATATGGAATACCATCGAGGCCAAAGGCTGTATCTCGTCTAGATGAAATAGCTGAAATCAACTCTGCAAAAGTAAATGATTTTGTAAGATAATCACAATTGGAAGCAGCAATGGAGTTATTATTTAAATTTAATTCAGCCTCAACAGTAGAAGGTGTGTATTTTCTAATAAAATCAAAAATCCAATCTAGTCTACTACAGGAACTATAGTTAGAATTTACCCTTTTAAAAATTTTCATATAATACCAGATTCTAGATAATGGAGTAGTTCTGTTAAAACTTTCACATAAATTCTCCCAACTTTTTTGTCTTTCTTGTTTCAGGGTCAACTTTTTAATAGCCTGCAGCTTTTTGAAATTTATATAATTACTCTCAGATGGATCATTCCTAAAGTTTATATAAGCAAGTTTGGACTGTTCAACAGC
This sequence comes from Furcula furcula, assembly GCA_911728495.1. Taxonomy (NCBI): domain Eukaryota; kingdom Metazoa; phylum Arthropoda; class Insecta; order Lepidoptera; family Notodontidae; genus Furcula; species Furcula furcula. The sequence goes on along the minus strand of OU452264.1, from coordinate 1,809,024 downwards.
AGAAGCACATCTGGCATTCCACCAAGGAAGTGGTCTCCTATTTCTTTTAAAACGAGTGTTGGGTTTATTCTGTGAGCCATGACTACTATGACCAGCTGGCATCGACAACTGAATAGCTATATCTAGCAAATTCATTAATTCCTCATATGAATTTATAGGATTTTCATGATCGTAATGAAAATCATGCAACAAACTATCTGTTGCCATGCAAAATCTATCCCAATTAATAATACGATAATTATATTGGCGAGGATAAGGTTTACTGTCGGGCAATATGCTTTGATTATAATTAGAAACATTACTAACAAAAACTTTGGTTATTACAGGTAAGTGATAACTTCCCAGAGGGTCATCATGCACATACCAATCACAAGAAACTGCTAAATTAGGAGAAACTATTGTCAAATCAAGAGCATTTTGTCGCCATTTATTAGAACCTACTGTTGTCATTTGACCATCGTTTAGAATAACTAATAAGTTATCGTCTATGCATTCTAATACATGTGATCCACGAGTATCAGAAGTCATGCAACCCCAGTTATGATGAAGAGCGTTTAAGTCTCCAGCAATAAGCAAGGGCTCAGACAGACCTTGAATTAAATTATTAAATTTCTGTTTAGTAAAAGATGGAGTACATAACTTGGGACTGTAAAGACTTACTATTGTAAGTTCCTTATTATTACCATAATATAAACGAATAGCAACGTTTTGAATAGAATTATCGCTAAAAGTATCTAATTTCTTAAAATTAAGGCTTTTGTGTATTAGAATGGCAACTCCATTGTGGTCGTTGCCACTGTCTAATCTTACCATTTCATAATTTTTAAAACTAATATGATGACGCGGCTTAAGCCATGTCTCACATAAGACTGCTATATGAATATTATTCTCATAAAGAAAATGTGAAAAAATATGTTGATTACTTCGTAAACTCTGGGCATTCCATTGTACAATATTTAAATAATCCATAAAAAAAATTAATGGGAAGCATTATGTTCATGTTGTATGTTTTGTATGAGAAAGTCTTTAATAGTTTTACTACAGATGCTAGTTTCTTTAGTTTTGCTCATAGTGATAAGTTTTATGACAGAATCAACTAATAACTTTAAAATGTGATCAGAATCTAATAGTGATACAAAAAGTTCAGAAGGGCTTTTTTTCTTGCCACCTAATGAAGGATATGATTTTTCGTTAACAACATCAGCAAATGATTTTTTAATTAACTTTTCTTTGCATTGTTTTATTTTTTCTTGCTTTACAGGGCACTCTGAGGAAATTGCGATGTGATTACCTTTACAATGATAGCAACAGGCACTAGTTGGTGCAACAGTACAATTCTTATAGTTGTGACTGTCTGCACAGATTGAGCATTTTTCTGAGTTTTTGCAAAACTTAGCCAAGTGTCCATACCGGAGGCAACGTAGACACTGCTTGACTGGAGGAATGTATGTTGTGACCTCAAACCGCCAACTGTTCAGGTCAACACTATCTGGTAGGCTCGGACAAGAAAATGTTATACATACAGTTTTTGTGGGTTGCAGCTGAAAAGTGTTGTCATCATTCTTGACTCTCCTCATTATTCTACGAATAGAAATTATATTTTTAGTGCTAGTCAGTGCAGTGTAAATCTGTTCATTTGATAAGTCCGTTGGAACATGTTGTATGACACCTGTAGTTTCAGTAGCGGCAGCTGGGATACTGGCTTTAAGTTTGTTCATATCGAGGAATTTCTTGTTGGCAAGCGCAGCATTTGCCATACCTGCACTCTCGAAAATGACACCCACCTTATATTTATTCATGCGCACTAGTTGTTTAATACCTTTATTATATCTTTTTAAAATATTAGCTAAAGACATCATGTCTCTATCTCCTAGAGGTTTGTTAATTTCTATACTTTCAACAAAAACAATGTACTCAAAATTGCCCCCATTTTCAGGATACAATCTATGATAATTAGGTATTTGAAAAGTCTTATACTTATCTACGGCATCAACAGACTGAAATGAAGAAGAATCAGATCCATCTAACTCCGTATCATTATTCCCTGGCCCATCTTTTTTCTTTCGTTTTCTTATCTTCCCCATCTTTACATTTAAATCTTTTATATGTACACAATATATAAATATGTACAAGCTATTTACACTTTTTATACAATATTTTACAAATTATTTTAAATAAATATTTTAACAATTTAAAATTTGCGCCTTTTTCTTTCGAAGGTTCCCGCGCCTTTTTCCCTCAATGTTTGTTTGTCACTCACAATGACACTGTCTGCATGACATGAGTCATACTTATCCAGTCTTAGAGAAAGAAACCAATAGAGAGCTGGCACTTTCTTTCTCATTCGCGCAAGAAAAGGATGCATTTATATATATTATATGTGATAGAAAGAAACAGAGCATATGATTTTTCGTCCCTCAGCGTGTGTTCAAAATCTTGCGCACCTACGGTGCGTTTTCTTCGAGTACTCATGAAATTTTCTAGTTCCCGACTTAGCTTTGGAGTTAATATGCAATTAAAATAACTACATAACAGGCGCATTTGAATAAATATCCATGTGTACGAATGATTATTTTCTGTCCTTCTGTCCGTAGCGTGCCGCCAACGCTAGCTAGATGTCTTGTTATCAAGATCACGATCAAGAAGATAATCGGGATTCTACTGTACTGTGTAAAAACAAACTTTGTTTATATATTTTGTAATAATTACACCTCATCCAAGTAGGTAGAAATCATATTAAGGAGGTAAGTAAATTCACCAAGCAGCATATCCGTTCGAGTTGCCTGATAAGTTCGCAAGCATTTGAAATGATGATTAGAAGTGACTCGCATTGATTTCACGACCACAGAGTATTGTTTAAGGGCCCAAGTGCACCGACATTTATACGTCCGTTATCTATTTTTCAGAATCGATTATCTATTTTTCACCACCACCACCATAACCCTGGTTATGGACCCTTAACAGTCCATTATCTTAACCTAGCTCCGACACCCCCGGTCACCGTTCTGGATTGTTAAACAGATTATCAATTCTGAAAAATAGATAACGGATGTTTAAATGTCGGTGCACTTGGGCCTTAGTCGACCAACCATCCCCAGAGTAGTTCAACTGGTGATACTACTCGGTAAGACTACTGGGAGAGTTGGCCGAAAGCGTAGTGTGTAGTCATATTTTTTTTCTAGACATTTCTTAGATATGTATTACTGTTTTGATATAGCTCACGTTACTGCTGTTAATCTTAGTAACATAACGTTACCAAGATATCAGCAGTAACAGTGGTGCCAAAAGTGTACTAGTTTTAGAAAAAAAATTGAAGCTGACTTCAGTCAAAATGATCTAAAAAGCAAGATTTATTAAAGCCAAACTTTATTTTTATCGGGAATTAACGCGATTTACCTTATCTTTACCTTTTTATAATGGAACGCGAAAGTCTAAAAGTATATATATTTACCTAGGTAACCTAACTACAAGTTAAATTGACAAGCCTGTTGGTCTAGTGATCTAGTGGTTCAAGACAACTTGGCCGCTACCCAATAGGTTATTGGTTACCCAATAGGGGTATTGGCTATTCCCACCCGGTGGCGTTATTCATCTAAAAAGTATCTAAGTAAAGAAAGAAAGAAAAACATTTTATCTAGTTTGGGATCCGATAGCCGTGTGTGTATTGATCTAGGATATTATTATAATTAAATACCAAATGCGTACCTCGCATAGCTCGCGACAAACCAGTGGTTTAAAATATATATTTGCTAGTTAGTTGGAATAAGTTAGTTTATTATATTGAATTGAAAAAAAAAACAAGAGTAGAATGATCAATTTATTTGACAAATTAAGGATTTATTTGGCCCAAACCTTGGACTTGTAACTCGAATGGTACGCCAACATCTCGCTCGACACTTCTGCGCCAACGTTTTTGGTTATTTTGAAGCGACGCTAATAATCTATCTTTTTGTTTTTGTGTTAGCGGGAACATGCTCTTTACTGGGGTAATCATTGGCTGTTTTAGTTCAGCCTTTTGAGCGCGGTTACCATCGTCAGCATTTCTTAATTTAGAATTTGTTAGAACAGAATTATGCAGCCATTTTGGAATGTAAACATTATTATTATCCTCATTATGTGGCAATATTTTAGATTCTTTTTTATTAGAGGACATTTTTGTATCGACGTCGCGATTTCCAGACACCAATTTATCAACCTCCATAAGCCGTTTCTGATTTTGAGAGAATAAGTTCGAAATATGTTTGCTTACTTCGTTCTTTTTACTATCTGTGTTAGTGGAATATAATTTTTCAGCATTTAGCGAAGCGAGATTTTTTAGTTTCTTCGCCAGTATATCGCCATCTTGAATTTCACTCATGTCGATTACAACCGCTTCTACGTTATCTTTCTCTTCGCTCGATTTTCTATTCCCAAATAAACTGCCTAGATCAACATTTTTGAGCACTTTCACGTCGTCCAAGTTTGTTGTCTTTGGAACACCTAATTTCTTAAGTAAATTATCTACGTCTGGTACATCCAGAACTATTGCATCCAAATCGTCGCTGATCTTATATTTTTTTATGCGTTTATCGTCGTTTCTGTTTTCGTCGCGTTCTTCCAAGCTCTCCAAATTCTCTAATTGGCCTCTCTGACAAACGCGGCCTCTACACCTTAATGTATCATTATCATCATCATCATCCCTATCGCTATCCCTGCCATTACGGCCTCTACCACACCTGTTGCCTCTACATCTTAATGGATCCCTGTCATTATCATCACGGTCATTGTCCCTGCCATCACGGCCTCTACCACACCTGTTGCCTCTACATCTTAACGGATCCCTATCAGCATCATCACGGTCATTGTCCCTGCCATCACGGCCTCTACCGCACCTGTTGCCTCTACATCTTAACGGATCCCTATCACCATCATCGTGGTTATTGTCTCTGCCATCACGACCTCTACCACACCTGTTGCCTCTGCACCGTAACTGACCCTTATCGTCATCTCGGCTGTCCTTTCCATCGCGTCCTCTGCCACACCTATTTCCTCTACATCGGAGATTGCTTGGGTCTGATCCATCATCGGGCCTATCTTCTCTTTCTCTCCTGCCCCTGCCGCATCTGTTGCCTCTACAACGTAAATCATCTCTTCGATCGTCATTGGCATTATGTTCTAAATCATGCTCAAGTTCATCCAAAAGTTGGACAACTTCGTCTGCTGTACCGCCTCTCAATGGTTTGCAGTTTGAAAACTTACCGCACCTGTTATCAATATTACTGGCGGTATTGTCATCAGTTCGTTGTATGTATCTTGGAGTGTCTTCAGCGTCACTGGTTTCGTCAGTTCCTTTCGGATGCTTTCTGTAGTACATATTTAGTGTTTGTATATTTGTTAGGCTCGGTTTGTCGTGATGGGCTTTGTGGTGGCCAATATGATGATGGCCATCGTGGTGTACGTGTTCATGATCATGTGAATGGTGTTCATTCTCCGCTTTTATATTAAATTTACCTTGTAACTCTTGTAGAAGTTTCTCTAATTCATTTCTACCGGGCTCCGGATCTTCTAAAAGTTTGCTGTTAGCGATAGTTATTACAGCAAATATAAAAAAGTGTTTAATTTTAATCATGATTACTTTTTAATAATTTTATATTCTCATGACAGGGTTTGTCTTCACGAAATTTTTAATGAGAATGACTTGATTAGAAAAGTTATTGAGAAGTATAATTGATATCTGAAACTAGTTTCGTGTCAACGATTAACCATTAATTGAGCGTGTTATTGGAAAATCTAAATTTTATCTGTTACGTCATTTTAGCATTATGCGGATTGTCTTGATTATTTTTACAGACTTGTAACGATTATACACGACTTACACGCGTTCTGCACGGTCAGCTTACTAACGTCCAACCAAGGTCATCATCATCATCATTAGCAGGCGAAATATGTCCACTGCTGGACAGAGGCCTCCCCCTTACAAGGGAGGGGTTGCCATAATCCCCACTCTTGGCAAGCGTCTTGGGGATCGCAGTATAGGTGGTAGGTAATCCAACAGAAAGATGCTGCTGCCCGTCTTCTCTTACGGACACCCAATGGGAGGAGATGGGAGGGTGCTATTCTTAATTGTACACGTCACGGGTCGACCGCCGTCGGGTGAAATAAATTTGGTGGTAAACCACTGTTCAAACGGTTAGAAACCAGCAAAATCGGCAAGGACACATTGGTCGGTCGGGACGCTTGTCAGCGCGTGTCGAAAGGTGTTGGACTTTGTATCTTCCTTTACTTTCACAATCTGATATGACGGAAGACCGACACGATCGAGGAGAGGTGCATGACCGAATTTTTACATGCCCATCGATGACGCATGGATCATCTTACTTTCCAGACAACCAGGTGTTTGATCTGTATTCCTTTGTAATATAGATTAGCAATGAGAAAGGATTTTTGAAAAGTGATCCCCTCATCTATTGTCGGGGACTCCCGTTGAGAAACCGTAGGCTCACAGCTAGTATTGTAATGAAACTAATTTTACGGATTATATCGCGGTTTATTTTTGATTTTAATTACGTTCGATTTTCGAATACTTTACAGGTCACGGACCATGAATGCTGAAAATCAAAAATAAACCGCGATTTAATCCGTAAAATTAGTTTCATTCAATGTGTAGTATTCGCGTAAATATCAGAAATCAGCTAGTATTAAAAAAAAATTGTCATCTGAAAAAAAAAACCTTAACATTTTGGACATTTATCATATTATGCCATGTATCTATAGAACGTTCCAACGGTAGCTGCGGTGTACCTACGTATAATAAAAAAATCACAATTAAATTAATATTTTATTTCAATGGTGCCTGCAGAAATCCTTTGACCTTCATCTCCACAGGCACAGCGTGATGCATCAGTATCTCCTGCTCGGGATCCCCTGCTGACCTCCTTGTTTTGCCTCCGTGGAGAAAGCCTACATATTTCTGTGCTCTCCTGAACTCCTCATCATTGGGCCTGGCTCTTTGGAACTTCTTGAGGTTATTCTCGAAGTCTGTCATGCGGCCCGCGTCCCCGCTATCCATCTGGTCGTGGTACGCGAACTGACCATCATTTTCCATTCCATCCCTCCTGGTCTTTTCCAATGCAATCAGTAAGTCATTGAAGTCTTTCTCATACATTTTCAGTTTTTCCTCGTCTATGTCGTCCTCTGCCCCTTCCCTGCAAGAGCAATTAACATCACCGGTCGTAAAACTTCCACTACTGAACATAGGCCCACCTCTTGGAAGGCCACAATGGACAACAATTGGCTATTTGCATCCACCAGTTGCCTGCGACTCGCAAAATATTGTCAGTCCATCAGTCCTATTATTAATATTATACCAATATAATGAAGCAGTGAAGTTAGGCTCAAGTCGCTGCGCAGTAACCAATTTAAGGTATCAGCGGGGTAATGCCGAGGTTGGCCATTGCCAGCTTGACGTACATGCGCGAAGACGCAATGCACGAACTTCACAGGGCTGCCTTTAAGTTTGAATCGAACTATAGTTTGAAGGCCCCGTGGCGCAGCGGGTAACCTTTTGCTTTGCAAACCGGAGGTTGCGGGTTGAACTCCTGCGGGGAGGAACAGCTTTGTGTAGTTGTTTTTTAATGGTAATAACTGACCATCTAATTGTCTGGAAAGTAAGATGATCCATGCGTCAGATGGGCATGTAAAAAGCCGGTCCTTCCGTCCCATCGGATTGTGACAGTTTCAGTTTGTTTAGAAATAAACGCACGTTCTATATTGACAACGCATCTCCGCGCGAAAGAATGACAGAACTATAAAATTACATTGAAATATTAATTATAATTCCCGTGGGGTGTTCAGGTAAGAATAGCACCCACCCATCTCCCGTTGGCTGGCCGTAAAAGGCGACTAGGGAAGAACAAGAAGACGGGCAGCAGAGCAGCGTCTTTCTATCTGATTACCTACCACCTATGCTACGATCCCCAAGACGCCTGACAAGCTTGGGAATTATGGCGACCCCGTCCTTCTATGCGTATAAGCTTCGATTCTGTCGGATGCTCAGGGCCTGTACCATCACCTTCTTATCTTATCAGCCTACACTGTCCCACTGCTGGGCAAAGGCCTCCCTTCCGTTCTTCCATTCAGCCCTATTTCTAGCATTGGTTTTCCAATCCCTACAAAACTCTCGCAGCTCATCGCACCATCGTTTCTTTGGTCTACCTCGACGTCGAAATCCCCCAGGGGCCCAATCTGTAGTGACCTTAGCCCAGTTGTTTTCTGGCATGCGGCAAACGTGACCAGCCCAGTCCCATTTCAGTTTGGCCGCTGAGATGATAACATCGGATATACGTGTGATAGAACCATCACCTATAATAGCAATATTATTTTCACCTTAATTTCTCGATAGAAAGGGACAGAGCTATAAACTACATATATTGACGTCTCTACCTCATGTCAAGTAAGATGATAATAATACTGCTAATAGAGGTAAGGCTCCAGTTGGGTTCCCACGATACGAAACCAAACCATTAGGTACTGCAGTGTACTTACCTCCTGCTCTTATGCTTGTGCTTATGCTTATGCCGTCTATACTCCTCGAGTCGTTGGCGGAAGTGCCGGTTGTTCTGCAGCATACCGGATATGTCGTACCTATCGTTGTCACCAGTAAAACTAATATCCGGTCTCATGCCGTCCACAGCAAATTGGCAGTAGGTGGACGCGAGTAGCGCCGATAATAAATACAATATTGTGATCTGGGAAAAATGTGATACTTATTAATGATCTCTTAAACTATTTTTTGTATTTTACAGGTGGTTATTTACCCGTAGGGTGCCGGGTTAGAATTACATCCCCCCATCTCCTCTAGTTGGGTGTCGTAAGAGGCGACTAAGCGAGAACAGGAAGACGGGCAGCAGCGTCTTACTTTTGGATTTATCTTCCACCTATGCTGCAATCCCCAAGCCGGCTGCCAAGCGTGGGAATTATAGCAACCCCTCCCATCTGAGGGGGAGGCCATTGTTCAGCAGTGGAACTCTTTCGGCTTTTAATGATGATAATGATAATGAGGTGGTTAATTACTGACCTGCTGGTCTTCGAAACCTGGCTGTGACGGAAAGGTGGGCGAATCACTTCTATACCTACTCACTCAGATAAAATCACCGGACATGGTTGCTTCGGTATATAATTCTAAGTAAGATAGGGCGGGAGGCGACGACGACTCGCCATCATTGTGGTGGTGACCGGGATTCCACCCAGCACACGCTCCAGAAGTACTCTGCGTGGACCTCAGAGCGGCGGATCCTGGTCAGGTGGATCGGGCATGACCTCTCTCCACCAGCATTAGTGTTGGCTATGTTGGCGGAGGTATCGGCGTGGAGAGGGCGTCGAGTAGCCTCCTTCTGTGATCCCGCTCGGCGGAGGCGACAGCGTCGGGCCAGCGATGCTCATCGCTCCGGCCCTCCCCCATCGTCAGGGACTCAATAGAAATCAATAGAGGACGAGGTATCCCCTGCTTAAAAAGGGGCACGTGAGTCGCGGAGGCATAGGGTGGGGGCTCTATTAAATGCGACCCTGAGGGGGGCGACGGTGGTGTAGGCACTGCCCTCGCGAGCACTGGGAGGCTGCCGAAAGAGCGTGCATTTCTGCTCTGCCCAAGGAGGTGCGCTAGCGGGCGTCTTGGGCTGAAGAGACTCTAGCGAGATCCAAAGGGTTTACTGTGTCCGAACTGTGTGTAATCTCTCTATAGCCTCTATAAAAGCCACCGGGAAGGTTTTAGTTGGTAAAAAGCCCAAACAACCTAGCCTCTGCCTCCATGGACACCATCCGGTGTCGGTGTAGGTAAGGTACCTTTTGAGGGTTTCAGTTCCAGACAAAAAAGGCCCTTCAGCAAGGGACCGTCCAGGTAGATACCACTGCAGTGTCAGATATTCTGCCTCCTAGCAGCAGTGTGCAAACGTTGCTGTTGCGTTGAAAGAGTCAAACATATTGTGTAGCTACTACGCTCTTGCGAGACGTAGGATGGGTCATCTGGGAGTAGCTTATCCTACACCAGATGTACAACTCCCGGCTGGCTCAATCGTTGCGTACCTGAGGGAGCTCTTCGATACGCCAGCAACAGAATAAGGGTTAGGGCATGCACAATGGATCCAACTGGGTCGAAGTGCGTTCCGGTGGTTTCCCGAGCCCGATTCTTAGCCACCAACAATAGAATAGAAACGTTGCTGTGTTCCGGTGTGAGGGGCACTGTAGCTGGTGAAATTACCAGACACAAGAGACTTAATAACTAATGTCTCGCAGCTGTCTATAGACATACGTGTCACTTCCCATGAGGCGCACATTTTGCCTGTCTCGTCCTAAGTTAAATAAAAAAACTTCCGTAACTCTTAGGTTCTTTGCTACTTAAAGTCTTACCATTGATATGAATTATCAAATCATCTTACAACTGGAAAACTATGGTGGCACAAACAACTCTGTTTGAACACTGTGATTTTATTTATAGTTTATTAAATTTCATTTTACGCTTGTAACTTTAATTAACTTTACGTAAATGGCTGTTTGGTTTCAAGACTGTACTATGGTAGTATATGTCACAGTAATGTGCAGTAAAACGCTCAAATCATTAACAAACTATGTGTCATCTTTTCAACGCGACTACCACTCTCGGCTCCATTTAGAAAATCCAGCAAAAAACTCAGCGAGCTTGTCTTTTTTTAAACTATTTCATCATCGTCATCATCAGTAGCTTAAAGACGTTCACTGCTGAAGAAAAGCCTCCCCTTTAGATGGGAGGAGTTGCCATAATACCCATGCTTGATACCCATGCTTGGCAGGTATCTTGGGGATCGCAGTATAGTTGGACGCTGCTGCCCGTCTTCTTGATTACCCTTAGTCGCCTCTTACGGACACGCAACGGGAGGAGATGGGAGGGTGCTATTCTTACCCGGGCACCGATTACCGGGTCAATATAATAGTCAATATGCAGCTCTAGGTTCTAGCTATATATTTGCGCCCTTTGCGGTGGAGACCATAGGGCCTTGGTCTCATGAGACACACGATCCGGTGAAAGAAATTTCATCCAAACTTATCGAAGTCTCAGGAGGCCGTCGGGCTGGTAGCTTTTTCTGTCAACGTATAAACTTGGCTATACAAAGAGGAAATGCCGCCAGTCTTTTAGGTAGGGAGGCCCTCCCAGCGCAGCGACAATTTAGGTTGCCTTAAAACTAAACTTGTACGAGTGTGTGTGTGTGTTTAGCGCATGCAGCAACGGTCTTTGGTTTGGGCGATTATCGATTACTTTTCTCTCAACGCAAAAACCATCAACCCTTATCATGACTCCACAGTATAATTATATATCTATGACATTATTCCTCTAACAAAACAATTAGGTGCCTAGTTGTGTTATACTGGGTGTCCCGGAAAGGGTATATCAAGCCAAAGGGTATGTATAGTATTGATAGTAAAGACCCCGAAAAAGATGTCAAATATGGCAAAAATTGATATATTGAATAACATAAAAAAATATTTGTATCGTCTTAAATCGTTTCTAAGCAACTTTGTGCCATCGTGGCTACCCCTTCGAAGAGAATGCTTTTTATTGATTACGTGCCTACCCGGTTTAATAAGAAATTCATGCATTTTCGGGTAAATAACATAGACAACATATACAACAACATCAACAATAAAAATGTTTAACCTACTGCACTAAAACTGTTGACTTTTTCATTATTTTCTTTCACAAATTGATTGCTTGTGGGTTACACAATGCATCATTACCGGCTTGATAACCCATTTCTGGGACACCCTGTATAATTGCATAAAAACTAGCTTTTAACATAAACTCAATGTTTTACTACAATTTTAAATTAGTTTTTACATAATTATACTTATTATGTGTTCCGTTTGACGTCCGAAGTCCTTTTATGAGAGAGTGCATCGTCTTTTTCTTCGCTTTGCCGCTAGATGTCGCTACCTTACCGTCACGTGACCGCCACCTACAGCGCCACAGTGGCCAAATCTGTAACTAAATGAGATTGCACAGAGCAAGCCGCCATCTTTGTCATTGTTGCGTCGTTTTCGGAACCGAACGCATGTCGTTACAGTTTTTCTGTTGAAAAAATATTTAAATTGTTATTTTATTGTAGCTTTCGAGACTAAAAGTAGAAAGTTACCCAATATTTATTTTTACGAAAAGATAATTAAAACCGTTACGTAGAATTGCTTAAAAATCCCGGGAGGTTTCATACCGCGGAAACAGAATTAATTTTACGAGTGTACTTGCTTAGTGATCGTGAATCAACGCATTTAGGCTCAGTGATAACTGGTGCGCTCCAAGAAGATTCCAGGTTACCCACAACATCAAGATCATCGGGGTCAAGCCCCTCCTCCGGCGAAGGTTAGAGGTACTATCAGGACATCTGGTAAGTCTTTTAATAATATATTTTGGGCGAAAAATATTTCGGGATATAGTATCCCCGTTACAGCACCGATAAATGTAAATAATATTTTCACATCTACCTGGTGTAAATGATATTAAACTGTGGTAATTAAATGCTCCCATTATTTTTGGGACTAATCTTACCACACATTCTCGCCACTGTGACTCCTTTAGGCGGGGATCTGCAGTGGTTACCAGTGAAGACGCCGGGGGTTCCATAACGTTGCCATTGAGGAACCTGCTGTACCTCGAGCATCTGCTCGAGCAGGATTGTTAAACTATTGCGTACAATACAAAAATTTAACAGTCCGGATTGGAATTCCGTATATCATACCATTCGTTACTGTTTCCATTCGTTTCAAAAATTAATGTAAAATTAAGATATTTAGAGGATCCTCCGCTCTATTCAAGTGGAGTAAATTAGATCGTAGTTTCGTGGCCCCATCTAATGCTTTTTTGTGCATAACTATTGCTCTTTAGTGCATAAAATGAATTCCTGAACGTTGCTTTACGGAATTTTACGCGATGGTAGATAAAGCCGGAGACCAAGTCAAAATGATCTTTTTACAAAAAGTTGAAGGTTTCTTTTGGTTTGTTATTCCGATTGCAATAAAGTTTCTTATGACATATCCAATTCGGTATTTCCTACATCTCTTATAAAGCTCTTCTCAGGAGTTTAAAAGAGACCTGTTAAGATATGGGGGAAAACTTATTCGCTCTGCAGAATTTATGTGCAATCCCAAAAACTTTACTGATTATTTTACTAGCCAACGCCACTATTTAAATCTTGGTACGGCCAGTCACCAGTGTGTTCTAGCTAGATCTCGTATAGGAAGCCATTTCGCTTCTTCCGATATGGTCTAGTGGCTAAGAGACCTGGCTCTCTCCCAGGAGGCTTGGGTTCAATTCCCGGTATCGGAACCAAAGGCATTAAAGCAAATCAATATATAATTTAAAACAAAAATTTTGATTACGATAAATAGAAACAGGGGGGGGGGGGGCGATAAGGATGCGTTCTTCGCAGAACTATTCTGAAATTAATTTCTGCTGCTCTCATTCCATTCGCTGAGAGACCACCCCTAGTACCAAAAATGGAAGCTTGAAAATGTTTTCGTTTTCAAACTGCACGTTTGAAAACATTTTCAAGCTTTAACTTGAATCTCTAGACATCGGCCTAGAGATTCAAACCATTCAAGACACAAATTTAAAATCATCACTATTAACAGCACGCCCGCGTTCCGGACGAAATTATATGTATAAATTTGCGCCGAGGATGCGGGTCGCAGGCGACGTCGTCGTCATGCGAACAACGACAGGCCTATTATCTCATAACCAAAGATCATAGACTACCCACGCATTGGTTACGAAGGATGACTGTTGTACCCTTCGGGTTAGCAGCAGCACCGAGAATGTTCCCCACAGTATCGATTTGGACTGCCGAAATCTTTCGCAACAAGTCCTTGTCAGTCCGTATATTTGATCGACTCTATATTAGTCCACCAGTGCAAGGCGATGCGGAAACTTCAAATTGCCATTGCCATAGTTTCTCAAAAGCCAGGACATGGAAATCGATTCAGAAAAATCAATTATCACCCGAAACAGATGTTTTAATAGTATGGAACACATCTCCACGTCAAGTATTCATATATTAAAAGTCCGTCAATACTTTCTCGAGTGTCTTAACAGCAGGCAGTTGGCCCCTCAAGCAGGTGCAACGCCTCTTAGGGTGCCTAACTTTTGCAACCTTCATCACCCAACGGGGAAGGTTGCATTGCCGCACGCTGTAGCCCCACAGCATCCGTTTCGCACGGTCCATGCTTCTTTCAGAACGTGGTACAAAGCGATCTGGAATGGTGGTTAGAAAACTACGATCAGAAAACTTCCATTTATCACGAGCGACTCTGTCCATTACGAGTATTCTGATCACGGACACATTCAATGGCCAGCGTCAGTCAACAACGACAAGGCACTTGAAGTCGACGCCATTTGAAGTGGCATTGCGCCCTAAAGTTCCCTTTAGGGTGCAATGCGCCTTTAGTTGGAATTACGCTGTGATAGCTATTCTTATAAACAGCAAAAGCTTTCGAAACTTCAATCAAAGTAATCTTACAGTTCGACAGCAAAACCACATTATGTTCCGGATGTAGGAACAAGGGCGACACGAAATCTTTAATGCTCTTGGAATAAAGCAACTCTTGACTAACAGTCTCAGTTCTTTGTCCCTTGCACCTACCGGGTCTGTACCACCCTAAAGGGAATTACAAAATACGCTGTGGTAGCTGTTCTTATAAACAGCAAAAGCTATCGAAACTTCAATCAAAGTAATCTTACAGTTCGACAGCAAAACCACACTATGTTCCGTATGTAGGAACGAGGGCGACACGAAATTTTTAATGCTCTTGGAATAAAGCAACTCTTGACTAACAGCCGCAGTTCTTTGTCCCTTGCACCTACCGGGTGTGTACAATACGTAGACCGGCCTGCTCTCATTCACTGCCGGATCAATGCTCTCACGAAATCGATCCGGCACAGAGTGATCAGCTTTAGGAGAACTCCAGATGTACACCTCTCCGCGTCAAGCAAAGCTTACGTGAGCTTAGCTTATTGAGGTATGTTACGCTGGACCTGGCAAACTAGCACGTGTAGTTTCACAACGCTTTCAGCAGTTGTTGGAGTAACGATCTTGCGTGGATCTTTCGCCATCAATTCTCCTGCGTCCGCGTGTGCATGTTTGGTCATCTCAACCAGTCGCAAGAGCGGTTCATTATAATAGTACCCATGATTGTGAAAGTGTTAAATGAAAGTAGAAATAACTTTGAAACGGTTTGTTGGATTCAGCAACAAGCCGATCTCTAGTTCAAGTACCCATACTACGACAGCTACAGTACTATAGCTGGAAGCTTGGCTCATTTCGGCTGGGATACCCTAACTCAAAGCGGGTCACCAGACGATAAACAGTTCTTGTCAACATATTAGAAAACGTTTACGCTTAATAATTATATCCCGATATAGGCAACATGGGCTCAGTGGTGAACTCAAATTAAATTGCACTATCGTCGTATAAAATCGTCCGTCCGTCGGTCATTATTTTAACAAACCCATTTTTAAGTAAATTAAAGATTTGCTTATTGAACTATTTTCGTGGTTAAATCGGTTATACCATCAGTATGTGAAACTATAACTGATGCCGAAAGAGCTTCAAATAATTGAGTTAAGGCATAATCATTTGTACTAACTTACTACTTAATTGTTAAAGCCATTTCATAAGCTCCAACAACTGCTTATCTGAGATGCCAGAAAAATTGTATTACTGATACATTTTTTTTAATAATAACAACCCTAGATTTGTTGTTCTGTGATGATGAATTTGTCCAATTTATTAGACATTTTAATAATTTCTCTGGTTCGCCTCAGGTCCTAGAGTAACATGACTTGACTCTTTACATTGACAAGGATGACTATCACTTTATATCCAATATTTAGTTCCCAGGAATTTGCATGTATCTCCTGTTTGTTTCTCAACAAGCTTATTCTTGATTCTCAAGCAGACTGCTTCGTGTGAACGTTACTATTTGGATCAACAGATAAGTTGTACATTATTGACATCCTCCGTCCTTGAATAAATTTATTTTTATAACAAGGGAACCTCTTAGATCAGCTATTACCGCGATCCTATGGGGCTTGGGTATGGTGAACTCTGTCTGAAGCAGTTATAGCGGCTACACTTGGCTAGCTTTAAATCACCTATTTATTTCTTACTATTAAGAAAAGTACCCTATTACCGATATTTTAACTAACGTAAACTAGCGCCTTTATGAAACCGTACGAAAATATTATTTCTTATTTCTTGAATATCTATATTTTAGAAGTACCAATAATACCAAATCGAAAAAATCACTATCCATTTTTTTCTCAGCCTATTTTATTAGGGCTTTTGTGGGGATAAATTTGGTGATTTGATTTGAAAAATCTGTATCAATTGAATAGTCTATTGAACTATTCTATATTGTGCATTTTTGATCAAGCTGATTTAAAGAATATAATTCTCTTCATTGTACACCTAGAAAATATTCTAAGATATAATTATGCGAATGGCAGTCTTATCGATTGAAGCCACTTCTTCTAGACAACCATGTTAAAAGAAAGAAGTTATAAAAGATAATTAGGGCAGATTATGATTTAATTAGTTGTTTTTTTTTTCATATACTTTTGTACTAATAACAAAATCTATCACATTGTTGCGTTTTACTATGCAAGCCACCAGGAGATAACAAACAGATCTCTCATAAAAGGACTTCGGACGTCAAACGGAACACATAATATGAAAATTTTACCTTAGAATAAAATTTGTATTATGTTTCCTAAGACGTCCGAAGTCCATACAATGCCTTCCTGGTGTTATATATACCAGCATCATTTTATGAGCCGAACAATGACAAAGATGGCGGCTTGCTCTGTGCAATCTCATTTAGTTACAGATTTGGCCACTGTGGCGCTGTAGGTGGCGGTCACGTGACTGTAAGGTAGCGACATCTAGCGGCAAAGCGAAGAAAAAGACGATGCACTCTCTCATAAAAGGACTTCGGACGTCTTAGGAAACATAATACAAATTTTATTCTAAGGTAAAATTTTCATATTGTATTTATTTTAAATGTCGTGGACATAGGTCAAAAATAAGAGGTGCATAGAGTGCGCAGAACCATTGTGATGGGTCTGCTTCTGCGCAACTGCGGCATACGAAATGTATTAATTTATTATTGAAATAGATTTAGTTCATAAATCACTACTTACCATGTCGGTTAAAGAATTACATACTTATCATGTCATAAATTAATATAAGTAAAGGATTATAATAAAACCAATTAAAGAAACAGTATTAAATGAAATCCAAACTAAGAGCGAAGTTATAGGTATAATATTAATTGTATCAGAAAGATTGATTGATTAATTGAGTAAGTAGTAACATTTGTGTAACAAGAAAGCATGCAGTTTCTTTTTTAATTGTCATAAATCAATATTTGCTAATAAATCCAATTTAGTCAAACGCCTCTTGAACAAGTTCTGAGCGGTAGCCTTATTTGATACTATGTAGGGGTGTTCTGAACACTCCGTTCGGACATCGCCAGGGTACAGCACCGGACACTTGGTAGTGTCGGGATTATGGCAACCCCTCCCTTCTAGGGGGGAGACATTTGTTCAGCAGTGGACGTCTTTAGGCTGCTATGATGATATAATAATAATAATAATATCATAAATATCAATCAATATATGCATGTAAACTCGTGGGACACGCACGAAATCCACAAATAAGGGCTCCCACACATAACTGCGATGCGATGCGATGCGGCGAGAAACAAATGAATGAAAGAAACAAGTTGCAGGAACTTGTATCGAAAATTCATTTGTTTTTCGCCGCATCGCATCGCAGTTATGTGTGGGAGCCCTAAGCCGGTAACATGTAATAAAGAACGCGAAACTAATATTAATAACAATAATTGTTTTATTACACACGGTTTAAAATGAATTTGCAAGCAAAATGATTTGTACCACAATAACCACATATTATATTACCTAAGATGTACTGTCGAGGACATTTCCGGTGTACCAGTCTTAGGTCTATAATCGCTTGCACGTGCGTCCAAATGCAGAGCTAGTCCCGCCTCGGTTTATGGCAGCGGGGCGTACCCGTATTGCCGCAATAAATGCCATTGTTATTATTGCATTTTAACAGGCGTGCGCCGGTACCGCCGTGTTGCCTGTATTCAATGAAATACAAGCCGAGTAATCATAGTCGTGTAGTTAGTTATTTATGAGATGAGACTCGGTGTACCATCAATAACCCTTTAGGATTCGCGTGTATTAGTAGTTACTGATAACAAGAAATAAATTAAAATCATATGTTCTTTGAAAATATAGCTTTAGTTCTATTTGGATTGATTTGGAGACATCTTTATTTATGAAGATAATTGAGCTTTTTCCATATATCCAATTTATTTTATTGAAGGAAAGAATATACTCCCAGATCCGGTTTACGGATAAATAATCTATAAAGGAAAATGCGATAACAGCTCAGTGGGCGAACGCTTGCCTTGGAAACAAGGTGCGCAGGTTCGAACCCCGGCTCGCACCTCTGATTACTTTAATAAATCATGTGCGAATCGTCTTTGTGCGATTATTACTAGCTTTCGGTGAAGGAAATCATCGTGAGGAAACCTGCATATCTGAGCAAGCCTAACTAGCTAGCGACCCGCACTTGGCCAGCGTGGTGGACTATGGCCTAAGCCCCCTCATCTTGAGGGGAGGCCCGTGCCCAGCAGTGGGACATAAACCAGGGCTGGTATTATTATATTTATTATTAATCTATGTGTTCCTATCACGAAAAATAAAAATTGTTATTTTATTAGTATTTAGATTTACAATGTGTTACTTAGTTTGGACGATAAAATCAAATTAAAAGTTTTAGAAAAAAAGCGAAATGGACTAAAACTTGTTTCATTATAGCTTTGACCAAAACAAAACATGAATCATAAAAAAAAATTACGGGCCTGTGGGTCTAGTGGTTAGACACTCTGGCCACTACCCAATAGGTCGTGGGTGTCTGTGTGTTTTATCTATTTAAGTATTTATTTACAAAAAAAAGTATATAAGTAAGTATTAGTATCAGTTAACTGGTCTGCCTAGTTTGAGATCGGATGTAAATTGTTGAAGAAAAAATACAACATTTAAAACTCCATCGCATTGCTTCAATCTATTGTTTTCATTGTGCATTTTTTTTACTAATACATCGGAGCTTCGAAACATCTGTTTTAAAAAAATCGGTATTCGTTTGAATAGTAGCCGCCACGGGTAATCACCCGTAGCGGGTGACGTTTTATGTGGTGCACTAATATGTTTCATTGCTCATATAAATTATTACTTTTATTGTAAAGGATTGGCAGACAATACTTGCAAATAATTCGCAAGTGTATTCGTCATTACAAGAGTATGAAATTCAAACATATAAATCAGTAAAGTTTTTCAGATGGCATTATTGCTGTAAAAACCCAAATCGTACTTCTTTATCGTACTTTTTTCAAAAGTTAGAGTTTCAAATATAAATCAATAGATGATGACGATCAGAATGTTATAAATGAGTGCACAATATTATGAACTATATCTTTAGTGTGTGTGTGTGTGTGTGTGTGTGTATATGTGTGTACAGTATTACAGCGTAATATACAACTTAATAAAATAAGATTTCTAATTCTATTATGAATTAAATACATTTACAACACAATAAAGCATAGAATATAGACGATCAAAATAAACATTACATAAAGTGGGTTGTCAACAAAAAGTAAGAAAGTCTAATATTTTTTTATAATGAAAAGAAACTGCGTCTTAGAATAGTACTACAAATTTCGCCTTACAACGCTAATGACTGTTTGGTCTGGAGGTCATTGGCGATATTTGCAGTTTATAGCGAGTGCCATGGTTCGAACCCCACCGGCTGTATCTCTTTTTGTGTAGTGTAAACTATTTTCAAACAGCAATCGTCGACATTAGAAGTTCATTGGTGGAATTGAAATATACCGTGACTATGTTAAATTAGTAACAAAAAACATTTTATTGGTATTTCAATCCACATCAATTTATTATCACTGCCGCAGTTTTCAGGTTTTTTTCAAGCATAGTGTGCTTATTATGATTTAATTATATCTTTCTATTTTACTGTTGGAATCGGAGGTTTTATACATACGGTCTTCTGGTCCTAAACTTGGCAGACCTTGAGTTATGAATAACCAGACAATTCATGCAAATAGTTTTTTTCACATTTTTTATACTTGTTTTTGTAAATACGTCTAAATTATACCCAAGTATAAGACAAAGACATTGGTAAATACATTAATTAACATTCAGATTATTTCTAAAGCTCTCATAGCCAGTTGTAATAACTGTTCGGTAAACGATCAGTTGGTTAAGCAACGTCAGGCAAGGTCACTCTTTAGATAGGTGATCCGTTTAGTGACCTTTGAACGTCTCCGTGCTTCTGAGGGTACGTAAAAAGGCAGTCCCAGTTGTTGTCATCCAGACAGCAGTCGTTAAGCCAAGTCGGAGGCCTAAGGGCAACTTAAACAATTGACATCAGGTTGGGTACTAACCATACAACAAAACAAGGTTATTTCTCTTGCACTGATAAATTAATATACAACAAACTAATAATTGCAGAAAAATCAATCTTATCTCAACGCACTAAGACGGTTTTTAAATATATATTTTTTGGTCAAAGCAAAAAATTAAGGTATGGGAGCGAGCAAAACGTGCTCAATACAATAGTTTTATTACCTATTGTTCTAAAATTCTTTATCTACTTTTATTGGTTATCTTCCATATTAAAATTAAGCCATTATTAGCACATGTTTATATTGTGATTTCATATTATGTTATATGCCATAGATCTACGTATTTTAGTAAAACTCAATACGGGAATATTTTTAATTTACCTAATAAAAGAAAACATATTAGTATAATAGATTCGAATTACGATGATTAGTTATCAAAGTTAAGATATTTATTACTGTTATAAAAAAAAAGATTATGAATAGGTGAGTTTTATAATAATAGAATATTGACATAATATTATATAAAATTAAAGAAAGAAATAGTAATAAGTCATACATATGCATTTTATAAAAAAATAACATTTAGAAAATTAACAAAATAAAAAAATTCAAAACTAGGAATAGTATAGTTTATATATATTCTAAGATATTTGTGTTATTTTCAGTCCTTGATTATGAAGAAACAAAATTTGGTTTGTTTTATTTTGTATTAAAGGGTTTTTTAGCATCCATAAAAGCATCTCACAGGTAAGTAGGAAGGCAGTCAACAGAAAACAAAACACGAACCATTAAAATTTATTCAATTTTCATTCATAAAATTTACAATCGCGCAAACGGACTTGTTTATCACTAGCAAATACTAGAACATCATTTTTTTTAAATAATACATTATCCCGTTACTTTTACAATTGTCCTAAACCCACCCCAACCTGTCATTGGCCGAAATTACGTGTGGGCGGGGTTTTCCCGCTCTTACGCACTTAGCGCCGTTCAAAGAAATCTGTTTGCTAAGTGGGCTACCGTTCGTGTCCGGGATAGTACATTGGCATCTTTGTTAATACAAATAATATTTTATTTAGGTACACGAACTGAACTTTAGTTCGTGGTAATCCACGAAGCTCGCAATGGTAGTCGACATTTGTAACCATTTCTTTAAATAAACCTGAGAAGATTTTGTATCTATAATTTAATATAGCAAAAAAGCTTTTACCGCACATAGATGTCCCCGCAAACTCACAGTTGGGCGGGAAAAAAATGCAAATGGTGGTGCGTGACGTCACGTCCGCGCGCCACCGCGTGTGCCATGCCCTCTATGCCAGCCTGATGCTGTTTTAATTACACACCATTGGTGTTTTATTGCTCACATTTTAGTCCGATTTCTATGCTGAATAGGTGTTGTGAAGCTCCTGTGATGAGGTGCTGATCATTGGCTGGATATAAAATATCTTTGCTATTCTAGTTTTCTACTGACAGCTGTGGACAAAGAGTGTTATTTTCTTGCTATTCTTACCCGGGCGCCACACGCGGGGAAGCAATAAACTTATACAATAAATATAAGCTAGCTTATTTAAAGGAATAAAAATATTTTGGTAAAAATAATAAAATCGGTGATTATACTATAGCCCCCTTATGTTAGTGCTTGGTATTTTTTTGGGAAATTAGTAACTGTGGCCGCATGATGGTCATGACAGCTTCACCGGACAAGAGGAGGCGAGCGCATATAGCTGAGCGACGAGCTCAAGGGCACCTCAGGGAGGCACGGCCTCGGTTTGGGCTGTCGCTTAAGAGAGGCTGGCTGGTTAGCAAAATTATCTGTGTTAGTGGTTACATTCTCTTTGCACCCTACAGCTCTCCGTGTATTTTTTTATTAGTCTTCTGAATTCAAAAATTTACCTAAGCTAAGTATATTAATCTATATCTATGTACTTAAAATAAATAAAAAATAAAAAAAAAAAAAAAAAAGCTTTTATTTTCCTTGCACGTAAGTAATTAACAGATATTGTTTATTTGTTAGTGTGTTAGTAAAAGAAACAAAATATTGAATTAACTTACCATCTATGTTAGTGTTGTTAGTGTTGTGCAAGGACCGCCTGTAGCGGTGAAAGCCTCCTCCATTAATTTCCACTCGTCTCTCTGTCTTGCCTTTCTTTGCCACAAGTTACCAGCCACGCCGACAATATCGTCACTCCACCTTTTTATTGGACGGCCGCGCTTCCGCTTTTTGTCGCGAGGGTACCAATTTGTTACTGTTTGCGTCCATCTTTCGTCCTTTAGTCTCTGGATATGCCCTGCCCATTTCCATTTCAAACCGAGAACGTGCCTGAGTACGTCTTTGGCTTTTGTTCTTTTTCTTATAGCATCATTTCTTACTCTATCTTTTAATTTAATATTTAACAGACTTCGCTCCATTCCTCTTTGGCAGTTTCTTACTTTTTCCAAAGTCCTCTTTGTAAGCGGCCAGGTTTGACACGCGTATGTTAAGCAAGGTGTTAGGCAGATGTTCATGGCTTTTGTCTTTAGGTCTATTGGTATGGGTCCTTTAAATACTTCCTTCATAGCCCAATATTTATTCCAAGTACTCCTTATTCTTCTATTTACTTCCTTTTCTGTGCACGCTTTGAAAGAAATTAGGTGTCCAAGGTAAACATATTCTTCAGTGTACTCTATTAACGTAGAGTCTAACTTAATTGGTATTTTGTCTCTATTAGTCATAATCTTTGTCTTTTCCATGTTCATTTGTAAACCAACAAGTTTGCTATACTGTTGTAGAGACTCTAGCATACACTGGAACTCTTCGGGGTCCTCTGAGAGAATTACTATATCATCTGCAAACCTCAAGTGTGATAAATATTTACCGTTAATTTTAATACCCTTTTTATCCCATTGAAGATGCCTAAAGATACTTTCCAGTACTGCGTTAAATAACTTTCCTGACAAAGGGTCTCCTTGTTTCACTCCCCTTTGTATCTGAAATTCTGGTCCTGGTGCGTGTACTCTTACTCTAGCAGTACTGTATTTGTATATCACTTTTATCAGGTCAATATACTCCGAACTTACGCCCTGATCGTTCAGTGCTTGCCATATAGAGTTATGACTAATAGAGTCAAATGCTTTAAAAAAGTCAATAAACCCAATGTATATTGTCTTGTCATACTCTACATATTTCTCTATGACGATTTTCAGTGTATGAATGTGGTCGATTGTTGAAAAATCTCGTCTAAAGCCAGCTTGTTCTATTGGCTGATTTTCATCCATTACTTGTGTTATGCGGCGGAGTATCGTGGCCGAAAAAACTTTATACAGGCATGATGTCAGGCTTATTGGTCTATAATTTTTCAAAAGTTTGGCATCTCCTTTCTTATATAGTAATATTATGTCGGCGCACATCCATTGCTTAGGTATTTCCTTATACTTCAGAATGAGGTTAAATAGTTTTGTAAGTGGATTTATTAGTACTTCTCTACCAGAAATCAGTAAGTCATTGGTTATCCGGTCTGGGCCTGGACTTTTGTTAGACTTAAGTTTCTTTAGCGATAACTCTATTTCCTCCTTAATAAAGCATTCTACAGGTTCTTTGTTATTTGTGCAGTCATGGTTGCAAGATTGGTCAATATTACTATATAGATTTTGATAGTATAGAGTTGCTGTGTTTATTATGCTTTCCCTGTTTGTTACTATTGATCCCGATTCATTTTGTAGCTGTGTCATCATTTGCTTCGATACTTCTATATGTTTATATGCCTTCTTGATAGCTCCTGATTTTTGTAATGATTTTTCCAAAGTTTCTATTCTATTATTTTTTATGTTATTTTTTATTTTCTTCTTTATTATTCTATATAATCTACTGAGCCTTAGTTTTTCTTCTTTCGTTTTCACTAATTTATTTTTGAGCAGGTGTCTTTCATTTTGAAGTTCGATTATTTCTTCTGTTATTATGATTTTTTTACCTCCACTTGTTGGTACTGGACTGCTTTCTAAACAATTCAGTATAGAGTTTTCTAACTTGTCATAAAATGTTTGTACAGTTTCGTCTTTGCTTGTGGTCTTTGTAGAGAACTCTTCCTGAAATTTCTCCTGATTTAAGCAACTGTTAATATTATTATTTTTTGTATAGTGGGTCCTAGATATTTTTTTCTTTTCTGGGTTCATTGTCATTCTGACCATGCGATGGTCACTAGGATGTATAACGCGGCTCAGTACTGTACAGTCCTCTACAATTTTGGGAATGTTTGTAGCTATAAAGTCTATTTGGTTTCTTACTGTTCCATTTGGTGCCATCCATGTCCATTGTAGCTTTTTAGATTTTTTGAACATTGTGTTTGCTATTTTTAATTTGTATTGATAGCAAAAATTTATGAACATTTGTCCTCTGCTGTTTCTTTTACCGTAGCCATTTTTCCCTGAAACCAGGTGTTCTTCAGGATCTGGTACTCCTATCTTTGCATTCATGTCACCCATGAAGATCACATTTTCTGTACATTTTTCCATTGCCTCGTCAAGTTGATTGTAAAAAATATTTATATCTCGATCCTCACAATTTTCAGTAGGGGCATACACTTGGATGATTGAGTATAATTTTGCATGTATTTCAACTTTCAGTATGACGACTCTCTCTGATATAATAATAAAGTCCTTGACTTTGGTATTATTTTGCTTCCTTACTAGAAATCCAACACCTTTTTCTCCTTTAACTTTCCCATAATAGTAGAGTAAGTAACTACCTCTGTCCTCTATTTTCAGCCCTTCTCTTCGGACCTCAGAAATTCCAATAATATCCCATTTTATTAATGAAATAGCATATTCTAATTCTTTTATTCGCGTTTCGCTTGCTAATGTTCTTACATTGAATGTAGAGATATAGTATTTTAGGTACTTATATTTCTGTATGTTTGGAGGGTTTTTGTCTAATGCACCCGCGGGGACAAACCGTACTGGGGCATGTGGAGGGGCTTTATGCTGCTTCTATGGTTTCGGTACATTTTTCCCGTACTTATTATTTGTCATATAATTAGTAATATCTATCTTGTTTTTCTTAATGTCTGGTCTTTGTGTAGTGCGTTTGTTTCTATCAATACTTGTAGTGTTACTTTCGGCACTTACTTCTGGCGATTCAGATAGGGTTCTTTTTTCGTTTCTGCTACTGTCCATTTTTCTTAACTCTACCATTTTATCGTACTTTATAATGAACTTTTTTCCATTTTTAGCTTCTTGTGTCACTTGTTCCTTCAATTTTTTTCTAATTTCAAGAACTGTGGGTGAAAAATCTTCTTTTATGTAGTATGTAGTTTCTTCCAAGAGTTTCTTGTTTTTTAGTATATTTATTTTTAGCCCCAACGTTGATAGAGTTACTTTTACTGGTCTAATTTTCTCGTTCTCTTTCCTGCCCAGGCGGCACACACTTTCTATCTGTAGACTGTCACACGATATATTAATTTTATTATTAATTATATCTAGAATAATATTTTCTAAATCATGGTAATTTCTTTCTTGTTCCTCTATACCAAAGAAAACCAAATTCTTTTTTCTTATCTCCCTTTCTAAATGGTTTGTCCGGTTCTCATTGGTTCGAACTTTTTCTTGAATTTCATTATATTTATTTTGTAAATTCTTAAACTTTCCATCTATATTAGTATTTATGTTTCTTGTTATATTAGCTTCCATAGTATTTATTTTTTGTGTTTGTTCTTCTAGGTCTAGTTGTATCTTCTTCAAAATTTCTCGTATTTCTTCCATTTTTATGACTATGAGCGCCTTCTAGCGGCGGTTACAGATTTTATCTCGATATTCACTATTCGAATATTTTGAGCATTCGAAGTGGTTTATGAATGTGCCAATAGATGACTCTGTTATACCTTTCTTTCTTCCGTAATGGATAATTTATTCTTATTTCTATTTCACTTTAAGAGATATCTATGTACTTACTTATAATAAAACTGTAACAGATCCAATTCTGTAATTGAAGATATTTTGAAAATTATTTTTGAAGGGCATTCTATAATCGATACTGAAGCCAAAACTGTATTTTTTTCATTTTTGTCTGTCTGTCTGTATCATGGCCGCGCATCACGCCGGAAATACTGAATGGATTCAAATGAAACTTGGCATGATTTGAGTTAATACTACCAGGTAGGACACTAGGGGACATAGGATACCTTTTATCCTGTAATTCAGCACCGTTCCCTTAGGAGAGGAGATTAAAGTCAAAATGGTTACTTGGTTATACGCGTGGTCCGATTTTATCCATTTTTCAATATAATTATAATTATAAATAATACAAAGGAGTCACTCATAGACAGTTGTTATCAATCAATGTTTAGCAATGGATCAGGTTAAGCAACGTTAGGCAAGGTCATTACATGGATGGGTTACCGTTGAGGGTAAAAGTGGGATAGTTGCCACACTTTTTGAAACTACTTTATATTTCTCAGTGAAAAAAGCAAAATTCTTTATTTGTAATACGGGTAGGTACTTTGGTTTATTATCTCCAAGCTTATGAAAGGAAAAACCATCTTCTTTGATATTTCCAGAGTATTGGCGATTTTTGCAGACCTCTAAATTTTGGGGCATCTATCCCATATAGGGGATAATTGCCTAATCTATGTAAATTACGTTTAGGATAGATGCCCCGCTGAAAAAGAGGCCATCTATCCTGCAAAAACTTTGATTTCACCTTACCCTTCCATGCAATCGCACAGAGACATGCAACACGGTCAACTTAGTGGTAGTCGTAGTCTCTCGAAAGATAAATAAAATAACATGTGGTCATCCGCCAAACTAGAGAAATTACAATCGAGGCAACTATACCCCTGGGGCAACTATCCCACTTTTACCCTAATAACATTTGAACTAAACGTTTCCGTGCTTCGGGGGCAAATAAAAAGTGGGTCCCAGTTTTTAACAGACTGTAAAAAGAAAGTATGCAATTAAAAAAATAAAAGAGCGTAAAAAGAGCGCGGACAGATCTGCGCGGGTCGACTAGTCTGTAATAAAACTACTATTACGGAATATACCTATTGCGGTTTATTTTAGGTTTTACTTTCCCGAAATTTCGAATGCTTTGCACCCATGGTCACGGGTGGTATTTTAACAATGTGTAGTATTCGAGTAAATAAAAGACAACATTATATTAAGGCCTTAATAACTCTGAACGACCTTGAGCATTCGAGCCCGCGGAACCCCGCCGCCGACGTCAACGCCATCTAGCAATTTCACTCGGTACTGCTTACACAAAGTCTAAATTTGTCCGAAGAATATGAAAATGCAGAGAGAACAATCATTTTAAGTAGGATATTGCCTATTATTGTAACGCATCACTGAGTCTTATCATGTACACACGATTTAAAGCGTTTTTAATTCCAATGGACGGTTTGCTGCTGGAGCTTACAGTAGGCTATCATGCAAGTGTCTGTGCTTGATGTGTTTTTTTTTTATATGCACAGTTTAAGTAATTTAAATTGTGTAATATTCAACCTAGTGGTAGTATGTCTTTATTCAAACTAGTGATGAGAATAGCAAGATGTTCGCCTGATGGTAAGCGAAACGTCTGCCTATAAACAACTGTTATTCTCTTGAGCCCATTAATTTCACCAGCTACAGTGCTATTCACACCGGAACAAGGCAATCTTTACACTATATGATTTTTGACACTGCGATTGTACATTTCTACCGGATGGTCTCTTGCACAAGGGACCTACTATCCTACTAACAACATAGTTTTACAGAGTAATTAGTAGTATTAGTAAAATAAAGTATAGTAGGTAAAAAATATGTTCAATTTGTCATTTTGTAGTGTGTGTATTTGGGAGCGTTTAGTATGAGTGAGCTGAGCATGAACCTATGTCTAAAGAACGTATATATGTATAATACATGATATGCAATACAATGCAATTCCGATTGTTTGTTATAGATATTTATGATTCATACAGATCGGATAAAATAATTTGGAGGAACATAAACGATATGGAAGAATTTAACTGGTGAAAACCATAAAATCGACATCTTCCGTTATACCTATTCTAACGAATATGAACCGATTTCAATGAGTTTCTTTATTTGTGAGACTAATCTACTACAATGGTATCATACCAAGTTCATCACGACGATTTATGAATGAAAAAAATACTAATAAATTATTTAAAAAAATTAATCCGACCGATGGATGCAAATAGCCAATTGTCGTTCATTGTGGCGTTCTAAGGGGGAGGCCTATGTTCAGCAGTGGACGTCTTCCGGCTGATGATGATGATGAACCCGACCAGTATACAGGTCACTAAAAAATATAAAATTATTTGGTGCTAAATTTATACAGTAGGTATGTACGCTCGCGGTCACGAACGGTGTACCACCTTTAGGACGAGAATCGCTTGCACGAGCCGGCCCGAAATACGTGCGGACGAGATAATCACACATAATGTTTGTCAAACGATTTTGATTGAATACTTCGTCCGCGATTGTACGTACAACTAACACCAACTTTAATCATATTTAAAATACTTTATACTTTTTAGTGTGCTGTCTATTGAAGTGCTGTTTTTGTTTTTTTTTTATTGTTTTTTTTTTTATGTTCTATTCAAAGGCTAATTGAAACCCCCGACCAAAACGAGGGGAGTTATAACTTTGACACCTATGTCTGACTGGAAGTGTCTGTCTCTCTGTATGGCTGGCTGTGGCATTGTAGAGCTCCAACCAGTGGATGGATTTGAATGCGGTTTTTTTAAAGCTAGTTTAAGCGAGATGGTTATTAACTATGTTACATGAAAATCGGTCCAGCTGTTAGAAGACCATCAGCTCTTTTCCGAGTCGAGGTAGGGATATTTCGTATATAGACATCTTTCATTATTTCTATAAGTCCAAAAGATCTGAAATTTAGTACATAATTATATAAATCCGATAATATTAAATAAAATGGTAACCTTCACCAGGGTCTGATGATGATCAGCAAGAAGGTGGAAATAGGATCTAGGCCCCAATAAACGGAGACTCATTCAGTTTGGGCTCGTGGGATAGTTCTCAACGAGTAGTTGCTAGATGAATGGAATTCAGGGTCTGATGATGGAGCAGGAAGGTGGTCACAGGGTCTCTGCACCAATAAACGTAGACCTACTGTGTTTAGGCTCGTTGGGCTGGTCTCGATGAGTAGTTGCTAGAAAATGATGATCAGGGTCTGATGATGGACCGGGAAGATGGCCAAAGGATCTCTGCACAAATAAACGCAGACCCACCGAATTTGGGCTCGTCAGATATGTCTCGACGAGTAGTTGCTAGAAAAACGGTGATCATTGTCTGATGATGGAGCAGGTTGGTGGTCACGGAATCTCTGTATCAATAACCGCATTTGGGCTCGTTGCGTACGTCTCTACGAGTAGCTGCTAGAAAAATGGTGATCAGGGTCTGACGATGGAGCAAGAATGTGGTCACGGTATCTCTGCACGAATAAACGTAGACCCACCGAATTGGGGTTCCTTGGGTAGGTATCACGAGTAGTTGCTAGAAAATGGTGATCTTTAGATGGGGTCTGATGATAGAGCAGGAAGGTGGTCAAAGGATGAGGTGACGGGCCCGTTGGTCTAGTGGTTAGACTCCCTGGCAGCTACTCGATGAGTTGTGGGTTCGATTCCCCCACGAAGTGTCTGGGTGATATTTATCTATTTAAGTATGTATTTACAAAAAAAAAGTATTAATATCTGTTGTCTGGTTTTCATAGTACAGGCTCTGCCTAGTTTGGTATCGGATAACTGTGTGTGGATTGTCCCAAGATATTATTGATATTATTATAAAGGATCTCTGCACCAAAAAACGTATACCTACCGAGTTTGGGCTCGTTAGTTATGTTTCGACGAGTAGTTGCTAGAAAAATGGTGACGAGGGTCTGATGATGAAGCAGGAAGGTAGTCACGGGATATCTGCACCAATAAACGCAGACGCATTGGATAGGTTGCTATGAGTAGTATGTAGAAAAATAATGATAAGAGTCTGGGGATGGGAGCAAGCAGGCAGGACGGTGGTAACAGAAACTCTGCTCCATAAAATGTAGGATCCATCGAATTGTAAATCGATAGTTAAATCTTGCCGAGTAATTACTAGACAGACATCAATCAGAGTAATGGCGCCGGAAAGTCATTTTAAGAGTTCGTTCACCCATGTCGGGGTTTATTAAAAAAGTTTAATTTATACTTTAGCCTGAATTAAGTATACACATACATACTACAAAGTCTAGTTAGGTACTTAACAATAAATATAAAAATATAAAACATTAAAGTAATGAATTTTATCTATACTCATATCGTAATATTTAAATTATGAATGCAAACTAGTAAGTACTCTAATGACACACTTTATACACATGCAACTCCGTTCTAAAAACATTTTATTTTTTTATACACAAAAAAATGGGCTGCTGAGGGGCAAGACCGAAAAAAGTGTAACACTGTAACAATGAAAAACGACACCAAAACTGTTAGTTATTAAAAAAGCTGCCTAATGTTTATACAGATTCAAACGGACTTGAACTGTATGTCAACGTATTAAAGTCTTAATTTTCTTATAAATATAGACATGGCTGGTTTGATTATTGCATTACAGCTCTCGACTTGATCTCCTAATAGTATATTTGTTTCTGGCGACGGTACTATATTATGTATAACTGGCTCAGTGGTATATGAGCTTAACTAAGGTAATAACGTGATGTTAGACGTGGGTACAAATCCTAGCAATTCATTTGCTTTAATGTCTTTTTATCATCCAGCAGCCGAAACGTCCACTGCTGAACATAGGCCTCTACCTTAGAAGGGAGGGGTTGCCATTATCATCACGCTTGGCAGGCGGCTTGGGGATCACAGTATAGGTGGCAGGTAATCCAATAAAAAGACTGCTGCCACTAGTTCTAGTTTTCTTCTAGTTTTTCCTTAGTCGCCTTTTACGGACACCCAACGAGAGGAGATGGGTAGGTGCTATTCTTACACGGACACCCCACGGGAGCCTTTTTTATATTTTACTATTCTCATTATTTATTTCATAAATTGTTACAAAAGGAACATTTTAAGCATCTTTATTTTATAATTTTAATGTTTAAATACCCTTTATCTACACTCATATCGTAATATTCAAATTATGAACTCAAAACTAGTACTCTAATGACACATTTTATACATAATGCCTCTTTACAAACATCAAAAAGTTTTTTACGGTACACGTGTATCGTAAAAAAAAACGTTTGATCAAAACGATGCCTTAAAATCTGCTTAAAAATATATTGTAATAGAGAAACTTTTCTATATCAAAATATTTTTAAGCCAATCTAGTAGGCCGCAATGTCATCTAGTAGTCCGCGATCTAATCCAGCAGGCCACGATACATTCATCGGGAGGGTGGGACCCAGTTGTACGCATGCCCTACGGAGTTATTTGAATGAATTGAGTGCCATAATATTATAGACTGGAATAGAATTTTATTCCACACAGATTACATACTATTTGGTACAACAAATTTAACTATAGTATAGAAAGCACGTCGTCTGTGTGAAACAGAGCTCCCTCTGTCTGTATTATATGTTTTGTAATGTAGTTTGGCGGTATAAAATTGTATTTCATGAGTTTAGATAAAGTAGTGTTTGAAACTGCACATAATTAAGCATTAAAACACTCGTGTTTTAATAACTCCTATTGTGCAGCAGTTTCTAATACTATTAATCAATAATAATAAATAATCATGTCTGATTATTATACATGCAAGTATGTATCATCAAGCAGAGAATAAAAGAAGTCGGTTAATAATTACAAATTGACTTTTTTCATAGACTTTGGAAGTTGTATATCGCAGATATCTTCAAATTATAAAATGTCAAATTATTCAAAAATGGTTGATATTTGCAAATGATCTCTCCTACAAACCCTTAACGGATTGCTGTGATATTTACCAGTAACCCTGTATATACAGAATTCTAGATAATATGAATAGAACATTAAATATAGAACACAAAAATATTATGAACAAAAGATATACTTATTATATACTAGCTGACTCGCGCAGCGCCTCTCGAGCTCTTTTACGTTAGCTAATTTTTAATAGCATACATTTGCGTTGAATACATAACCTCCTTTTTTACTTGCCCTCCGAAGCACGGAGACGCTTACTTCAAGTGGCATTAAACGGTCACCCATCTATGTATTGACCTTGCCTAACGTTGCTTAACCTGATCGATTGCCAAACATTGATAACGACTGTCAATGATGGGCTTCTAATTTTTTTATAGTATTAGATACATTTGTGTTGTATACATAACCTACTTTTTTAAAGTCGGTTAAAAACTGGGACCCACTTTTTACTTGCCCTCCGAAGCACGGAGACGCTTACTTCAAATGGCATTAAACGGTCACCCATCTATGTAATGACCTTGTCTAACGTTGCTCAACCTGATCAATTGCCAAACATTGATAACAATTGTCTATGACGGGCTTCTCATTTTTTTATAGTAATAATAATAATATCCTGGGATAATTCACACACGGTCATCTGATCCCAAACTAGGCAGAGCCTGTATTATGGAAACCAGACAACTGATACTTATACATATATACTTTTTTTTTTGTAAATACATACTTATATAGATATAACACCCAGACACTTGGTGGGAATCGAACCCACGACCTGTTGGGTAGCAGACAGGGTCACTAACCACTAGACCAACGGGCCCGTCAAAATCAAAAATAAAAGTCAGTATTAAATACATTTGTGTTAAATACATAACCTCCTTTTTTAAAGTCGGTTAATAACTGACTCACTTTTTACTTGCCCTCCAAATCACGGAGACGCTTAATTCAAATGGCATTAAACGGTCACCCATCTATGGAATGACCTTGCCTAACGTTGCTTAACCTGATCGATTGCCACATATTGGATAACGACTGTCTATGAGTTTCTCTTTATTATTAATAGTACCTATTAAATACATTCGCGTCGAATACATAACCTCCTTTTTTAATTTTAAAGTCGGTTAAAAACTGGGACCCTCTTCCAAGGGAACCGTGATGAATTACGGTATTTAAGACCGTTCCGAATTCACAAACCGACGTCACCCACCGGCGGCCCCAATGCATTGGCATAGTTTTCTTAGTCTTTGCGTACTTAAAAAGTTAATTTATTTCCAAAAAAATATTTACCTTTACTAATGTATAGATATTAACTAAACTAAGTACTTCTATTAATTTCAATATTTATAAATGCGCATAAACTCTTTAAAAAATTAAACGAGTTAAACAATATTGCTCCAACACCGACGTGCAGTCCTCCCTCGACAACGCCGCGAAGCGGACTGAATCAGAGCTCGGAGCAGGGTCTCCAGATCATGCAAGTGAAATTTCCCCAAATCAGGTTTTATTTTTCCCCAAAAAGATACATTTTTGTACAATTTTCCCCAAAATTGATTTCGTATCTAATACTCCCTTAATTACACCTACTAATTTTATAAGAGTGAAAGCGAGTTGGTTTCTCATACTATTTGTTACGCTTTAACGTATTTGGCTGAATTTTGGTTGTATAAAGATAAATGGGAACTTTTAGATTAGAGGCTACTTTTTAACCGACTTCAAAAAAAGGAGAAGGTTATCAATTCGGTTGTATGTTTTTTTTTTTTTTTTTTTATGTTGGTACCTCAGAACTCTGTCGTTTACGAACCGATTTGGAAAATTATTTTTTTAATTGAAAGGATATGCTTCCAGATTGGTCCCATTTTTTTCCAAATCAAGTTCTGATGATGGGAACCATGAGTAACTGAGGGAACGCCTTAAATATTATAAGCATACATATAGCGTTTTTGGCATTTTTAGAAACTAGTCAAGCATTTTCATTCAGAAAGTATCATTTGGTGAAGTGGATCTGATGAAGAAGGCCATAGATGGCCACCGGAACTCTGTAATAAAATTAACAATCCATCCTATCCTAGCCGTGCCTACTAAACGTAGAACTACCGAATTTGGACTCGATGGATAGTTCTTGACGAGTAGTTGCTAGAAAAATGGAGATCAGGGTCTGATGGTGGAGAAGGAAGGTTGTCACGGGATCTCTGCACCAATAAATGTAGATCCGCCGAGTTTGGGCTCGTTGGGTAGCTCTCGATGAGTAGTTGCTAGAAAAATGGTGATCAGCGTCTGATGATGGAGCAAGAATATCGTCACGGTATCTCGGCACCAATTAACATAGAACCACCGAGTTTGGGTTCGTTGGGTAGCTCTCGACGAGTAGTCGCTACAAAAATGGTGATCAAGGTCTGATAATGGAGCAGGAAGGTCGTCACGGTATCTCGGCACCAACAAACGTAGACCTACCGAATTTGGACTCGTTGGATAGGTTTCGACTAGTAGTTGCTAGAAAAATGGAGATCAGGGTCTGATGATGGAGCAGGAAGGTCGTCATGGGATCACTGCACCAATAAACGTAGATCTGCCGAGTTTGGGCTCATTGGGTAGCTCTCGATGAGTAGTTGCTAGAAAAATGGTGATCAGGGTCTGACGATGGAGCAAGAAGGTGGACCCGGGTTCTCGGCACAAATAAATGTAGACCCACCGAGCTTGCAGTCCATGGTTCTCGAGAACTACGAATATAACACCTAGATATCTTCGGTTTATGGCAATTAGTTAGTTTTATTAAGATATTGTCACGTACATTTTTTTAAATTTTTGCTTAAGCTTATATTTTAGTGATGGTCCATAGTTGTGTTATGTAGTGGGTGTTTTTAAAATAAATATTAAACTGGCTGTTTGTCAGAATAAAATATAAGTTGTTAAAACTTAACCTAATAATACACCAAGGGAACCACTAAAAAGAATAAAATAAAAATATTTTTTACAAAAAAAAGAACCGCCTTCAAAATTAAAAAGCCTGAAATAATTTCTAAGAATTAGTGGTTTTTACATTTATATTGTTGGACTTGGACTACAACATATTAAAAATACATATTACTATCGAAGTCGGCGCCTAACGTTTAGCAAATACTTACAAGGGCAGTAGGTACCTAACTGTTTTCCAGATGGAAAACGGCGTCGCAATCGAGGATGGTAAAGCACACTAGCCTATTAAAAAAAGCCTATTCACTCTAGTCTTGAAGACATCTACATTATAATCGGGCAGGAAAACCGACGCAGGCAAACTGTTCCAGTCCTTTGCTTTTCTTATTATAAATGAAGAAGCAAATCACTTAGTCCGGAGTCCGGACTGAAGGCACGCTCACCACATAAGGATGTGTACGTGTCGTGCGTCTCGTCATCCGATGATGGAAGGGGGATGGTGAAATCAAGTCATGCAATTCCTGCGCATACTCTCCAAAATGCATCCTGTAGAATACCGAGAGGCTGGCTACTCTACGCCTGTGCTCTAGGCTTTGTAAATTGGCCGCTACGAACCCTGCATCACCAATAAGCCGCTTAGCACGCCTCTCCAGTCTCCACAGTCGAAAGAATGATGTTTTTTTTTTCAGCACCAGCCCATTTGTGACTACAGTACTCCACACACAACCGGACTTGTGCTGTATATAGCATCAAAATCTACCCCGGTGTGAAATACAGGCGGACCTTTGCAAGGTCTAGTTGTCCCAAAGTTGTGGTTTGAAGAAATTTCAAAACCCAACAACTGAAGGTGGTTTCCGTATTCAAAGGATATATTCTGAAAAGTAGGAGCCAAGATGAACGTACTCCTTTTCAAGGTGAACAGACACGCCTGTGTTTTGGTGGTATTGAATCTCATCCCATTCGGGGACTGCCTGAAGTGTGAGATTCGCGCGCCCCACCATGGCTACTCTTTCAGACTGGATAACCTCCGTACTCTCTCTCCACAATAGTGCTGTTATCTGCATACCCATAGATACCGGACATCAGCAGATCGTTGATATGCAGCAGGAAGAGAGTTACGGAGAGAACGGACCCCTGAGGAACTAGTCGTCAACGGTTCCTATGAGCAACCGTCAACAACCACTTGGAGTGACCGTTCACTCAGGAAGTCCTTTACCAAACCAACGAAAGTGTAATGTTAACAACATTGTATTGTTTTACGTGAGATATTGTGAAATACTTGTATTTTTGATTTTTAACCTTTCTAAATTAGACTTTTGTTTCTCCCCAAACTTTCGCCAAGAAAAATTGTGTTCCCCAAAATTTTCCCCACAGTTTTCGTTTCCCCAAAAGTTCCCCAAAGTTTTTATTTTTCCCCAAAATGGGGAAAAAAACCCCCAATCTGGAGACCCTGGCTCGGAGCAGGCATACGTGCGCAGATGTATTAAATTTTGGGAAAAATAGATATTTCTCTAGTACAATACGGAATAAAAATAAATATTTCAAGTAAAGACATTCGTATTTTCAAGACCTTTTTTCCTGTGTAAACGCCAACACCATAGCTTGAGCGGTTTTAGAGAACATTTGCAAATTATGACATAAATAGGTCCTTTTTAGATCTTTTTTTCCTAAAAAGTGGTTATCAAAAATAAATTTTTATTCAAGTAAACGTATTTATCGAAACTTTAACTAACGTTTTATATTTTATCTATACAGATTAAATTAACAGTTTTTGTGAACATTTAACTTAAAATAACACGAATTCAGGCATTTCACCGTTATTAGCGCCTATCTAGATTGATATTCGTTGTTGACAAAAGTATAGAGGACCCATTAGCAAATCACTGGTAGCCCGAAATTACAACACACCAACCATAGACTAGAGAACAGTACTTATCGAGTGTTATTTAAGAGTTATTGTGACTGATAGTAATCGCAGGTAGTTCGTAATATCTGCTTTGGGCTTAAAAATAGTAAAATTACAATTACTGGGTCATTATTGTGACTTATTTATTATGTTTATTACCAGCACCCTAAACATAAAAATTTAGCTTTTTAAAGGACATAAAAAAGAAAGAGGTTCTTGATTGGTGTATTTTTAGGGTTCCGTTCCTAAAAGGTAAAAAACCATTATGGTACGACTACATCTGACTGTCTGTCACACCGTCCGATATGTATTTTAGCTACTAGGTATGTTCTATGTTCTATAATAGATCCAACCGTTTATTTTCTATTTGACAGATCTAATTTGACAGTTATAGTGTTGTGACCAAGTGATTATAGTGGACACGATATCGATTCATTTTTCTATCGAGTCTATGCGGAAAGAGAACAGTCGTAGGAATATAATAATAATAATAATATAATAATATCTTGGGACAATCCACACACGGTCATCCGATCCCAAACTAGGCAGAGCCTGTACTATGGAAACCAGACAACTGATACTAATACTTATATACTTTTTTTTTTGTAAATACATACTTAAATAGATAAACAACACCCAGACACTTGGCGGGAATCGAACACACGACCCATCGGTTAGCAGGCAGGGTGTCTGACCACTAGACCAACGGGCCCGTCAAACGGGAATGGCGCTAGTAAGTAGTAGAACGTCATTCTATTATCACTTTTGTTACATTCACACGTAATAATAATCTTCCTAAATATTAGAGCGGGGTTTTTAAAACGTTCTATTACTTACCCCATTTTTTGTCTATGGGTAAGCAGTAGTATTTTTTCAAGGTAGCAACACTCAATGGTCCACCGCCATTTTGTGTTTGTCACTGTCATCTGTCACTCGCAACAAGACGCCCGTGCTAGTCATTGTTTGCTGAGTTTTGTATTGTTTTATATTCGAACTATAAAATGCCGAAAGGATCAGTGCTGAAAGGACAGGCGAGAGAAATGGTGATCAAGCTTCGTAATTACTTTGAAGCAGAGTATCAAAATGGCGGCCCGCTTTTACCATTGTCGTAAGTGCGAGAGCGCGTTGCGGCCGCGTTAGGTATTAGTGCACCTACGGTTACAAAAATTACTACCGAAGCCTACGGAACAAGCGGCATGCAGAAGAATAAAAAAATTGCAGATTGGTCAAATGTTGTTTTCACTGACGAAACTTGGCTGAATGCGAACCACACAGTGTCTAAGAACTGGACTGATGACACCGCTGCTTCCACTAGCTCAGTGCCGATGGGAAAAGGAGAACGCCTAATCATTTGCCATGCAGGGTCTATGAAAGGATTCATGCCAGATGCTTTGTTGGCCTTTAAATCCAAAAAAAACTGTTGAGTACCACGAAGAAATGAATTCTGAGGTTTACGAAAGTTGGTTTAAGGAAATGGTGCAATCATTGGAAGAACCGTCAGTCATTATTATGGATAACGCATCCTATCACTCACGCCAAATTGTTAAAATGCCGACCCAGGCCGACAAAAAACAAGTAATCATTGACTGGCTTCAACGACATGGCGAAAATGTTGATAACTCCTTACTAAAAGTACAATTACTAAATATATTACGAACAAAAAAACACTTCCCAAAACGATATGTGATCGACGAAATAGCTGCAGAACATGGTCATTGGGTTCTTAGACTTCCACCCTATCATTGTCAATACAATGCCATTGAATTAATATGGGCTCAAGTAAAAGGACACGCCGCTAGAAATAACACAAAACCCCCATTCACGGCAAACAAAATGCTTGATTTATTAAAAAATGCATGTGTGGAAGTAACTGCGGAAATCTGGCAAAATGTAATTCAAAAAACACAAGAAACTATAATGGCAGATTGGGATAAACACGTGGCGATATATAATATGAATCAACAATTAATTATAAATGTCGGCGATAGCTCGAGTGACAGCGACGATGAATCTGATTTTGATTAATAAATAAATAAAAGTAAAAGTCACAATAATTGTTTCTTATCATTTCATACCAATCTATATTTATACTACATTAGAATGCTACATTATACCCGTGTAAAAATAGTTAATAAACAATATCGATATCTCAATCGTAACATCACTATGTTGATAGCCATAGAACGTACATTTTTAAAAACGTTTGTTATTTTATGTAATTTAAAAAAAAAACTACTGCACTTATGGATTCAATTTGTCAAAGATGATTATTATACGGGATCAAGGAGCAAACTTAGACAGTTGTCATATTTTTAAAACCTCGCATTTAAAAGTGAACTTTTGCGTAACATGACGCAGTTACGTTCTATTGGTGCTGTCAAAAAGAAAATAAACGGTTGGGTCTATTATAATGATTTAAAATTTGGATTAAAAGGCAATAGTGCGTCCCCTGGCGGCGGTTTGTAATGTGCCCTTCAGCGGTGGGCTTATAGACAAGGGACTGAGGGTGGTGCTGATCCCATCGGAGAGCTCTGGGTCCCCTCTCATGTGCCGATGCGACAGCCACGGGGGTTTTAGTGGGTAAGAATCCTACACCCTGTATCGTAAGTGGTTGCTTATCCATCTAAGTAGGTACAATAAATTATTCATATCGCGTTTAGCCACCATTTTCTTTAATTCTTCTTTAATTCGCTTTTATATTGTTGCTGATGGATATACAAAATAAAACGTACATCTGTTTTAAAAATATGAAATATTTCCCCTGAAATATGTACATTTATATCACATTTAATCGAAACAACTGTGAAAACACCGTTTCGTCAACAGCACGTGCTGTGCGCTCGACGAAAACGAAACATCTGAACAAATAATACAACAAGTTTTTATATGTGTTCGGCCAAAACAGGAACTAATGATTTTTATTATGAAATGACAGTTGTTTTTGACAGCTTTGCATTGACCGTAGCGCCACTGTCATCGGCTTACGTATGTTTGCAGCTTTAATTAAATTTTGAAATAACGTTCCATGGCGTTCGATTTGCGACAGAACATGTGGTCTTTTGTTTACGTTGTATGGCGCTTGTCTGTGTGTTTCAATTGTTATCAATAAAAGGCGATAGTATTGCTTTTTGTTACGGTTCAGTGCGAACGCGGCGAATTTAACTAAAATTTTAGAGATGATTTTAAACAAATCTAGTTTTGAATATAGAAAATAAATCCATTCACCCTGAATCGCGCTAGACAGTGATACAGGTGGTCCACTATATTTTATTTTATTTTATTTTAATAGAACAACCAACGAGACATACACTATTACAAGACATGTTTGTTACATTTTGAACTTATTGCTAAGTGCTGCCTCACTTAAAGGCTGTTACAACATGCACAAGGAGAAGTACCTATTTATAAAATTTGTCATTACTTTCCAGCTTGGTTAATTTTTTATGAGCTTAAGATCTAACTACTGTGTTCCATGTGATACAATTTTTGAACTTTACTGATAAAGGACTTGATTGTGTCGGAAAAAATGTCAGTTATATCACTGAACTTATTGCATAATTTAGTCATGCGTGGAACAGGGGACTTGGCACCTAGGACGGAAGAAAAGAAAGGAGGCGTTAATGGAGTTATAGGGCAGCGCGGACGACGACGCGGCATTCGGAACCTAAATTTTTCTAGTATTTGCGGGCAGTCAGATAAGCTGTTGAGAATTTTAAATGCGAACTTAATGTCTATTATGTCTCGACGTTGATCAAGTGTCAACATCCTGAAGTGTCTCAATCGATCCGTATATGATTTACCTACCCTACTAGTACTTGCCGAAAAATCCAAGTGTCTAGTGAACTTCTTCTGTAATCTTTCTATGCGCAACGTATGGGTTGCATAATGCGGACGCCAAACCACGCTACAGTATTCCACTATACTTCGAACGAAACTATTGTACAGAATAATTTTAGTTTTTGATTTTTTAAATATTTTACCTGTTCTTATTATAAAGCCTAACATTTCCATTGATTGTTTAATTATGTTATCGATGTGCGGTACAAATGTTTAGGCCGAGATTATACTAACTGAGTATTATAATTGTATACGAAAACATTTCAATATCTTTAATCGACACATAACCTAAGTTTATATCAAAATTCACAATTCAAAAACCTTTGGTTACTGTGTAATAACTTCACAAACGTTTGCCGCCCAACCGCTGAACAGTTTTCGTCGGAAAAAGGTCATTTTCCAACGTTTCAGACGCAGGTCGCAGGCGTTCCCGCCCTCAGTCACCACCAGTCACCACCGCGCCGCGGAATTGAGTGCACGCTACTTGTTCCCGCGCTTTCGGCGACGCTGACAGATCGCGTTCGAATTTCAAATAGAAAAAAAATAATTTTGGTTTTAATTCTTATTTTGGATACCAGTTTTTTGAGTCTACGTAATTAAAGTTTTATTTTAATTTATATTGTGCCAGTTGGTTTTAATGTAAAGTGATTTATTAGAATAGTGCGTGTTACTGTGAAAGACTGCAATAAAAAGCCGGGGGTAAGCTGTTCGCTGTCAGCTGTCAAAAACGTTGAGGTGAGGCGTTGAATATAATTTATTTGTTGAGTAATAAATTGTTCTTATAACGTGAAATATGAATTTCTTTATGTAAACTTGCTTGGTTCTATTTACATACGATATGCCATTCATGTGGCCGAAATGAATAATTTTTTAATAAATATTTTTGTCATTATTTTTTTTTACGATGCTCTATGTCTATGGTAACGTGGTAAGTGTATGAGTTAGTTATTACTAGGGACCAGATTTATAAGTAAATACATATTTTTAATTTCAGTATTTTTTGTTCAGCATATTGTTTTCTGTAAAAGCTGTAACAGCTCAGTGGGCGAGCGCTTGCCTTGGAAACAAGGTGCGCAGGTTCGAACCCCGGCTCGCATCTCTGATTTCTTTAATTAATCATGTGCGAATCGTCTTTGTGCGATTGTTACTAGCTTTCGGTGAAGGAAAACATCGTGAGGAAACCTGCATGTCTGAGAAAGCCTAACTAGCTTTCGAATGACGTGTGAAGCCCGCCAAACCGCACTTGGCCAGCGTGGTGGACTATGGCCTAAGCCCCTTCATCTTGAAGGGAGGCCCGTGCCCAGCAATGGGACATTAACAAGGGCTGGTATTATTATTTATTATATTGTTTTCTACACGAATCATAACATTTGAAGCGAGAAAATGCAATTTTTGTTTTCCATATTTTGCCTAATTTCAAAGATAAGTCTATATTTTTACAAAAATGAATATATTTCTGTAAACAGGGTAGCAGATGGATGTATACGAACCAAGTACTTACGATACCGCATAGGTAGATCACAAAAAAAATAGTTCATACGGGGTAGGAACAATTTGCGAATGAGCAAAATATATTATTAACCGACTTCAAAAAAGGAGGAGGTTCTCAATTAGTCTGTATATATATATATATATTTTCTATGTATGTTCGCGCATAACTAGGAATAAGTAGGTAGTTCCTGAAAAAACAAGAATGGTGACTGCGCAGGAAACATGCAGGAATGCCTATAAGATGACTATAGGTTGCTTTGTAAGGACAAAAATGGTCATAACTCTGGCAAATATTTACCAATTTCAATGATTCTTTTTTTATTCGAAAGATCAAACCACTGTAATGAATCTGTATGAATTTTATCACAGCCGGATAAGATCTTCCTGGAGGAATATGAACGATGTGGGGGAATTTATCTGGTAAAACCATAAAACTGATGTTCTCCATTATATTACTCTGATAAATATGAACCGATTTCGATGATTCTTTTTTTATTAACCGACTTCAAAAAAGGAGGAGGTTCTCAATTCGTCTGTATATATTTTTTTTTTTTTTTTTTTTTTTTTATGTATGTTCGCGCATAACTCTGGCAATTATTAACCGATTTGAAAAAATCTTTCTTCCATCCATTCTTCAATCCGTTGATTGGGTCCCATAAAAAAATTATTGCTTAGTAATAAGTAGTTCCTAAAAAAACAAGAATGGTGACTGCGCACTGAGAGTTGCAAGAAAGCCTATATGGATGACGTTTTAGTCGCTCGGACTCGCTCGGTCGGACAAAAATGGTCATAACTCTGGCAAATATTTACCAATTTCAATGATTCTTTTTTTATTCGAAAGAAGAAACCACTGTATTGAATATGTATGAATTTTATTACAACCGGATAAGAACTTCCTGGAGGACCATGAACGATGTGGAGGAATTTATCTGG
The DNA here is from genome assembly GCA_911728495.1 of Furcula furcula. Classification (NCBI taxonomy): domain Eukaryota; kingdom Metazoa; phylum Arthropoda; class Insecta; order Lepidoptera; family Notodontidae; genus Furcula; species Furcula furcula. The sequence goes on along the minus strand of OU452264.1, from coordinate 1,765,569 downwards.
TAAAAACCATAAAACTGATGTTCTCCATTACATTGCTCTGACAATTATGAACCGATTTCGATGATTCTTTTTTTATTCGAGAGAGTAAACTACTATGATGTTTCCATGCAAATTTCATTACGACCGGATATTATTTTCTGAAGAAACATGAATTATGTAAAACTATGTAGACGATAATGTGATCATAACCTACCTAGATAATTTTTCGGTTTTCGATGGTTCAATCTTTATATATGAAAATATCACTAAAAAGGTTAAAATAAAATCTTTTTAAAAAAAAATTGAACCGACTTCAATATCACTGAAAAGTATAAAATAATTTAAATATTATTGAAGTTGGTGCCAAATATACACAGCAGGTACGCTAACACCAACTTCAATAATATTTAAATTATTTTATACTTTTCAGTGATATTGAAGTCGGTTCAATTTTTTTTTAAAAAGATTTTATTCGAGAGAGTAAACTACTATGATGATTATGGAATCATAAAAAAATATCCAGTCGTAATGAAATTTGCATGGGCAAATTTCATTACGACTGGATATTTTTTTCTGAATAAACATGAATTATGTAAAGCTATTATTTATTATTTATTTAATACTTTATGCACATTAGTACATAGGCGGACTTAATGCCTGAGGCATTTTCTGCCAGTCTACCTTAGGGTGGTCCAGAAAATTTACAAAGGTAGGTGCAATAAAAGGGAAAAAAAAAATTCGCCAATTAACTTTATTCTAAAATCTATTTATTTCGACTGTCGGAGCTGATTATGATTATTTTCGGTTATTGAATACGAGATAATTGATATCTCTACGTGAGTAGAGATATCAATTATCTCGTTATCTGCGTATTAAGCACCAGTTTAATTAAGTTATCTGCGTATTAAGTATTAATTGGCTTCGAGTGTCGAAATAATCCGATTCCAAAAAATGGCATAATGATCATTAACTAAAATTGACGTTTGTAGGTTCGACAGTAAGTAGTTTAGTAGTAATCAATTAAGGATAGAGAGATAATCACGATTTTTATGAATTGTGCAGCGAAAGATCGCTAGGGCCTGCTGCCAGGGCATGAGTCACTTGACAGTTATTTGATGGCCACTTTGCTATAGTGATCATCACTTTAGTTGTCAAACGAGATAAGTAATAGGGAGATGAGGATATTATCTACTTGATATCATATTATTTTATTCAGATATCTGTGTATACTGTTGAAATAAAAACATTTCACGTGACATAATGAGTTGTTGCTTGTTTGCCCTCAAACACGGGTGGATTGTGAGACAATGCGGGTCAAAGGTGACCTCTGCGCGCCAACGCGAGCCTCAAGCGATACGGGCCACCATTTATCAGTATTAATGAAACAAACCTAGTATACGGGTGCTGCCGTAATCGAGATTCTGTGTTTGTATGAGAATACATTCATAGATTCAGTTGGTTAAGCCACGTTAGGCAAGGTCAGTCTTTAGATTCCTTAGAACGTCCACTGAGTATGGTGACCTCCGTCCCCGTGAGCACCGTGACTGGTTCCCGGGGGGCTCAAAGGCAAGGCACTGAGGGGCCCCTGGTGCAGATCTCGTATATCCTGGGGCAGTTTATTATAAAAACGTATACCTTGGCCCATAAAGGAATTGCTAATTCTGTGGAGACGCGTGGAGCGTACAGCAAGATTGTGTTTGTTCCGAGTATTTATATTATGTCGATCACTAACTCTTTATTTCAACTTATTGATACTCAGTTCAGTAAAATTTTCAAACCAAAAACTTTGTTGAAAAGTGATCAAGCTTCGTTTAATGATTGGGCAACACCTGGAATCTATAAGAGTCGGAGAAAATTGTATGAACTGTATAACGAAAAATCTATTAATTTATGTCCGCTCTTTAAGGAATATGTAAAAAAATACTCCAAAATATTTAAGCGAGCTTGTTCCTTAGCCAAAGCAATTTATTTTAAAAATAAAATAAAAACGTCGGTAAATAAAATTAAAACAACATATTAAAACAATATATAAACGTATAATTGAACTTATTGCACCGCAGTTAGTATTAGTGTTCAATAGTTGTGTCACAAGTGGTGTGTTTCCTGACCTCATGAAACAGAGCAAAGTAATACCTTTGTTCAAGTCTGGTAGTTCCACTGAGCCTACAAATTTCAGGCCAATATCAGTGTTACCGAGTTTGAGTAAAATTTTTGAAAAATTGTTATTAAATCAAATGTTAGAACATTTTAATAAAAACCATCTGTTTCACAAGAAACAATTCGGTTTTACAAAAAATCGCTCTACAACAGATGCAGGAGTCGAGTTGTTGAAAAATATTTATGAAGCCTGGGAGGAATCACACAATGCCCTTGGTGTATTCTGTGATTTATTTAAGGCCTTTGATTGCGTACAATATGATTCGCTAGCCAGGAAACTACACCACTATGGTATAAGGAATAGAGCTCTCAACCTTCTGACTTCATATCTGAGCAACAGAATTCAGAAGGTTGATATCAATGGAAAAAGATCTGCTGGATCTGAGGTCACTTTAGGTGTTCCACAGGGTTCAATACTAGGCCCTTTCCTATTCTTAATATATATTAATGACTTGCCCTACTTTGTAGGGGACAATCATAACATTGTATTGTTCGCAGATGATACATCTTTGTTGTTTAAAATTAAACGTAAATTACAGGACTATGACGATGTGAACAATGCGCTTTCTAGGGTGGTCTATTGGTTCGACGTTAATAATTTAAAACTTAATGAAACTAAAACTAAATGTATTAAGTTTACCACACCTAATGTTAGACAGGTGAGAACCAATATTGAAATTAATGGAGCGGTATTGGACCCAGTGAACTCTACGACATTCTTGGGCATTACTATAGACGCAAAGTTACAAGGGGGCCCACGCATTGAGAAACAGTCGGGTAGGCTTAGTTCAGCGGCTTATGCGTTTTTTTTTTTTTTTTTTTTACTCCCTATAAGCCAGTGCTTGACTGCAGTCCCACCTGATGGAAAGCGGCGACGCAATCTAGGATGGTAAAGCACACTGGCTTATTAAAAGCCTATTCACTCTAGCTTTGAAGACACCCAGGTTATAATCGGCCGGAAAAACTGACGCAGGCAAACTGTTCCAGTCCTTAGCTGTCCTTATTATGAATGACGATGCAAATCGCTTAGTTCGGACTGAAGGCACGTTTACCACATAAGGGTGTGTGCGCGCCGTGCGTCTCGTTGTCCGATGATGGAAGGGGGATGGTGGAATCAAGTCATGTAATTCCTGCGCACACTCTCCAAAATGCATCCTGTAGAATACCGAGAGGCTGGCTACTCTGCGCCTGTGCTCCAGGCTTTGTAAATTGATCTCTACTAACCCAGAGTTACCAATAAGCCTCTTAGCGCGCCTCTCCACTGAGTCCAAAGCTGAAAGATGGCATTTCGCAGCACCAGCCCATATGTGACTACAGTACTCCACACACGATCGGACTTGCGCTTTATATAACATCAAAAGCTGCTCCGGTGTGAAGTACCGATGGACCTTTGCAAGGACACCTAGCTTCCTAAAAAAATAAAAAAAAATAGTTAAAAAAATTAGATTTTTCACCGATGTTGAAACCGCTAGAATTGTATATTTTAGTTATTTCCACAGTGTTATGTCTTATGACATATTGCTGTGGGGATCTTCTGCAGACCTTAACATTTTACTTATTCGTTTCATTACGATTTGTGACATCACATGCACTTATTGCACAAGCCACCATAATGGAGCAATGATATTTTTTATTATAAATTAGAGATCGTGCTAAATTAATAAAATTTACTTTGACAGCAAACAGACCGCAAGGCAGCGAGGCAGTGGCTAATGTCAAACTGCTTCGGAATGAAAAAAAATAATTCAATCTCTGTCTCCTTTGCACTCGTGCAATTTGTATTTGATTAAAACTTCTCGCTCCCACGCTATGTCATCTTCTTGAACGTAGTGAAAAATCCTAAATCTTTGGTTGTAACGGACAATATGAGAAATCTTATAAAAAAGTTTTCGGTACGTAGTCCCTTATACTTATTATCTATCTATACTTATAATAAAACTGTAACAGGTCCAATTCTGTACATTGAAGATATTTTGAAAATTATTTTTGGAGGGCATTCTATAACCGATACTGAGGCCGAAAATGTATTTTTTTTAATTTTTGTCTGTCTGTCTGTCTGTCTGTATCACGGCTGAGCATCACGCCGAAACTACTGAATGGATTCAAATGAAACTTGGCATGATTTGAGATCTTACTACGAGGTAGGACATAGGATACTTTTTATCCCGTAATCTAGCACGGTTATTAAAGTCAAAATGGGTACTTGGTTATACGCTTGGTCAGATTTTATAAATTTTTCTTTATAATATAATAAATATTAGTAAGGGAACACTCATAGTGAGTTGTTATCAAGGTTTTGTAATCGATCGGGTTAAGCAACGTTAGGTAAGGTCATTAAATAGATGGGTGACCGTTTAACGCCATTTGAACTAAACGGGTCCGTGCTTCGGAGTGCAAGTAAAAAGTAGGTCCCAGTTTTTAACCGACTATAAAAAAGGAGGTTATGTATTCGATGCGAATGTCTGTTATTAAAAGTTTAGTTAACGTAAAAATAGCGCAGGCGGAGCTGCGTGGGTCAGCTAGTACTTATAATAAAACTGTAACAGGTCCAATTCTGTAAATTGAAGATATTTTGAAAATTATATTTGGAGGGCATTCTATAACCAATATTGAGGCCGAAAATGTAATTTTTTTAATTTTTGTCTGTCTGTCTGTCTGTCTGTATCACGGCTGAGCATCACGCCGAAACTACTGAATGGATTCAAATGAAACTTGGCATGATTTGAGATCTTACTACGAGGTAGGACATAGGATACTTTTTATCCCGTAATCTAGCACGGTTCTTTCGGGAGAGGGGATTAAAGTCAAAATGGGTACTTGGTTATACGCTTGGTCAGATTTTATAAATTTTTCTTTATAATATAATAAATATTAGTAAGGGAACACTCATAGAGAGTTGTTATCAAGGTTTTGTAATCGATCGGGTTAAGCAACGTTAGGTAAGGTCATTAAATAGATGGGTGACCGTTTAACGCCATTTGAACTAAACGGGTCCGTGCTTCGGAGTGCAAGTAAAAAGTAGGTCCCAGTTTTTAACCGACTATAAAAAAGGAGGTTATGTATTCGATGCGAATGTCTGTTATTAAAAGTTTAGTTAACGTAAAAATAGCGCAGGCGGAGCTGCGTGGGTCAGCTAGTACTTATAATAAAACTGTAACAGGTCCAATTCTGTAAATTGAAGATATTTTGAAAATTATATTTGGAGGGCATTCTATAACCAATATTGAGGCCGAAAATGTAATTTTTTTAATTTTTGTCTGTCTGTCTGTCTGTCTGTATCACGGCTGAGCATCACGCCGAAACTACTGAATGGATTCAAATGAAACTTGGCATGATTTGAGATCTTACTACGAGGTAGGACATAGGATACTTTTTATCCCGTAATCTAGCACGGTTCTTTCGGGAGAGGGGATTAAAGTCAAAATGGGTACTTGGTTATACGCTTGGTCAGATTTTATAAATTTTTCTTTATAATATAATAAATATTAGTAAGGGAACACTCATAGAGAGTTGTTATCAAGGTTTTGTAATCGATCGGGTTAAGCAACGTTAGGTAAGGTCATTAAATAGATGGGTGACCGTTTAACGCCATTTGAACTAAACGGGTCCGTGCTTCGGAGTGCAAGTAAAAAGTAGGTCCCAGTTTTTAACCGACTATAAAAAAGGAGGTTATGTATTCGATGCGAATGTCTGTTATTAAAAGTTTAGTTAACGTAAAAATAGCGCAGGCGGAGCTGCGTGGGTCAGCTAGTACTTATAATAAAACTGTAACAGGGCCAATTCTGTAAATTGAAGATATTTTGAAAATTATATTTGGAGGGCATTCTATAACCAATATTGAGGCCGAAAATGTAATTTTTTTAATTTTTGTCTGTCTGTCTGTCTGTATCACGGCTGCGCATCACGCCGAAACTACTGAATGGATTCAAATGAAACTTGGCATGATTTGAGATCTTACTACGAGGTAGGACATAGGATACTTTTGATCCCGTAATCTAGCACGGTTATTAAAGTCAAAATGGGTACTTGGTTATACGCTTGGTCCGACTTTATCAATTTTTCTTCATAATTATAATAAATATTAGTAAGGGAACACTCATACAGAGTTGTTATCAAGGTTTTGTAATCGATCAGGTTAAGCAACGTTAGGTAAGGTCATTAAATAGATGGGTGACCATTTAACGCCATTTGAACTAAACGTCTCCGAGCTTCGGAGGGCAAGTACAAAGTGGCTCCAAGTTTCTAACCGACTTTAAAAAAAAGGAGGTTTTGTTTTCTATGCGAATGTATTATTGAAAGTTTAGTTAACGTAAACACAACGCGGACGGAGCTGCGTGGGTCAGCTAGTCTTGTATAAGTATATACTTAAAATCTTCTCGTTGAGATCTTTAATTTGATAGGTACTTGCGCTCAAGCGAGTTAATAACGAGGTTGTTGCTGGGCAGACGTGCCACTTACCGTCAGGTATAGCTCTTTTCGGGGAAGGCTATGATCAAGCTACTGAGGGCCTAGACAAGGCGCAATCGCTTCATAGCGAATCTATTACTTCATTCGCTAACGGTGTCAATTCCCTATAATTTGTCACGTGATTTTTCGATGACTTATGTCATTCTCATACATTTTTATACTCTCTATTCGTGTAAACGCTTGTAGAATGTTACATTGTCTAGGGGGGCTGGTGATTCGTAGCGTCAGTGGCGCTGCGGGAAACCGCTTGCTTTGCAAAACGGAGGTCGCAGCTTCAAATCCCGCGGGGAGCACAACTTTGTTTAGTTGTTCCTTACTGGCTCGGACAATATAGGCCTTATTATGATCAAGCTGTTTTTATGAAGAACACTATCATACGGCTCCGGTTGATCTTATCCATGATCAGTCAGCTAAGCGTGGATCATTTTTAGACAACAAGGTCATAAGCCGAAAGAAGTCCACTGATAAAGAAAGCCTCCTCTTTGAAACTCAAACCCAAAAATCTTTATTTCAAATAGGCTTCACTTTTGAATGGTAATTTTTTTAAAAGCTACCACCGGATCACAACGCGGCCTCAGCTGAGAAGATCCGGCAAGAAACTCAGCGGACTTGTCATTTTTTAACTTTTTTTAAACATTGTTTTGTTACAAATGAATCGACATTAGCGATAGTGTGTCCTGCCGTTCGAAACATGAAACAAGGGAGAAAAGAAGACAACAATAAATTACGACAAAAATTACAACAAACTAGGCGGCCAAAGGGACAGTAGTCGGACCAGTCCCCCCAAGCAGCACCCGCGCCTGATTTGACTCGAGCAGCAGCCATCACTCCTCTCAACCATATTAGAGGGAAGGGGGTGACCCGCCACGTCACGCCACGTGAATGGAGGGATTGCCATAATTCCTGCGTTTCTCTGGCGACTTGGAGATCGCAGTATAGATGGTGGGCAATCAACAGAATGACGCTGCTGCCCGTCTTCCCTTAGTCGCTTCTTACGGACACGCAACGGGAGGAGATGGGAGGGTGGTATTTTTCAAAAGAGAAAAATATAAAATTGCGACTGACGGACGCGATATTTTTAAAGATATAAGTAGCCCTTTTTTTTTTTTTGACGCGCGGGAAATCTTCGAAAGATCCCCGGGAGCTGTGGGTCTCGACCGGGGTATGTGGGATTCTTATCCACTAAAACCCACCCCTCCACATGAGAGGGGAGACCCCAGGGCTCTCCGGTGGGATCTGCACCAGGGGCCCCTCAGTGCCTTGCCTTTGAGCCCGCCGCCGGGGGGCGCATTGTAGCCCCCCGGGAACCTGACACGGTGCTCACGGGGATTCGCAACCCCAGCGCCGTCCTCCTCGGAGTCGCCGCCGTACTCAATGGACGCTCAAGGGGCCCACACCCCGAGCGTCCAGCGACTCCGAAGAAGATATAAGTAGCCTATGTCACTCCCACAATTTAGACAAATCTAACGACATTAAAGTCAATATCTATCGAGCCGTTTAGACATTAGACCGAGCTACATAAATAGACATACATACTCTTGAAAAACATAGTCCGCTTTCAGGGGCATTCGGGCAAAAATACAATAAAGCCGGTGCCATATCCAGCTCAGTAACTAGCATCTGTGTCAACAATATCGCGGCAACATCTGTGCGGCGCAGGTGTGGCGCCTGCTTTACGTATAAATTGTAACAGGGAAATTCCAATAACTGGGAGAGAGATTCCCTTTACTATTTAGTGCCTGCGGGACGGGGACGGGACGACACGCACGCTCGGAAATACGTTTTAAAAAGTTCACCCTCGCGGTTTTGTTTGATTGGAACGATTTGTTCAGTGTACAAATTCCGTACAATGTATTTTACGCCTTTAGTACAAATTTAGATCATCAGGCAATTAAATTAGTCTGGTTACTTCTAATTTTCTGTCGTAAATTATACTAATAATAATTTATTTTAACATTAATTAGTAATAACATCACACATTATTTGGAATCTATAGAAATAGTGGCGAATAGTCTTTGTTATAATAGTGCATGGTGTCAGCCAAGTGTCTTCTCCCAAATAATAATAACTTTATTGAAAACCATTAATTATCACTAATTACATAATCATCACCTCACCTACGCTTGTCAAACTTGGCCAGGATCAAAGACACTTCTAAACAAACTTCGAGTATGCCAACGAGGTATTGAAAGAAGCTTCTTAGGTATCAAATTGAGTGACAGAGTTAGAAACAGAACTATAAGGAATAAGACCAAAGTAAAAGATGTAGTGCATAGAATCCTAGGATTGAAATGGAAATGGGCAGGTCACATACAAAGGATGAATCCTAACAGGTGGCCTCATATTGTTACCAACTGGACCCCAAGAGACAAGAAACGCAGAAGGGGAAGACCACTGACGAGATGGGACGACGATATAGTCAAAGTGGCTGGCAAGCTTTGGCACAGAAAAGCACGTAACCGGAATGACTGGAATATTTTGGAGGAGGCTTTTATCGCCACCGGCGGTCCTTACACCTAATAATATTATTTTACGAAACTTTTATACTTAAGTACTTATATATTTTGTGTTTAAAGGAAATAAAGCTTTTTTTATTTTTTTATTTTATTTATTTATAATTCCATAATAGTCCTATCTCTTGAACTAGGGTGTTAACCTGTATCTCGGGAGATAGTTCCTTCCCGAGTACATGAACCTTATTCTAACTTACAGGTAGGACAATATGAAAGTTTTAAGTAATTATGTAATTTTATACTAAAAGAAAATTAGGAACTTGTTAATACTAACAGAAACGTAAAAATCTCTTGTCTGTTGGATATAATGAAAATGACATGGCATGGAATATAATAAATATAATTTTATGGTTTATGCTTGCTTGAGTGTGCGTGTTTTTATGATGTAATAATGTGTGATGTATGTGTGGGTGTATGCTGTGAGGGGGGATGTATGATGTGTGTGGGATGTGTGATGTGTGTGTAGTGTAGGGTGTATGGTGTAAGCCAGTATGAATTAATTTGTAAATAAATTAAGTATAATATATATACTGTGAAACTAGTCTGGAGTTATTTTATGCAGGGAGTTTATAAAAGAAATGGTATAAATACTAGCATAGTACTATACTTCCAAGTGACGGGCGGTTGGTGTGTCGCTTACCATTAAGTTAACGGCACCTCTCGAATAACGTTATTTTTTGAAATGTGGGAAACCGTCCGTAACCATCTTGATAGTTGCGCATTCAGAAATAGGTCCCTATGAAATCTTCCGCAGATCCAAGTGCCCAGCCTGCCCAGCTGCCCAGGTAGTGTAAGATCAGGGCGCAAAGTATTCACTTGCAGAAGGTACATCGTAGTCTTCTAGTGAAACCAGAATTAATCGAATGCTAGCTAAATTTAACCTCTTCCAATGAAAACTTTTAATATTTTATGTAACTAAATATTTACAGTTTATTTACAAACATGTACACTAAACTAAACTAGGTATAAAACTTCCTCGAAGTTGTCACCGCACTGGGAGGGAAGGGTACCTAAAAGACTGTCGGCATTACCCCTTAACTGGTAGCTTTTTCTGCCAATGTATAAGCTTGGCCATACAGCTTATACATTGGCAGAAAAAGCTACCAGTCCGAGACTTATCGAAGACTTAGGAGACCGCCGGGCTGATAGCTTTTTCTTCCAATTAATAAATATTTAAGTTTTCACAGAGTTATTTATTTACACACGATAGTATCAGAGTTACATATAACAATATATTTAGACACATTATGGGCTTAGAGCGTTTCTGCAGTGCTTCCGAAATGTTTACGGAGGCTAGGGTCGACTCGTTCAATGCTATCCAAAGAAAACGAGTAGCATCATTTATGAATAGGGTTATAAACATTTTAATTTCTTATTGTTAATAATAATCTATTTATTTTGATATAATTATTATTAATCATAACAATTATTTAATTTAATTTATAATTTTGTTAATGGATCTTGAGTCTGCAATAAAGCACTATTATTATTATTTGTATAGAGAAAATAGGAAGAAAACATCATTCTACCCATAGATATAATATTATTTCGATGATTCTACCGTTTTACGTCATCCGATTAACAGACATTACAGCAAAAAGTTTTTTTTTAGTATAAAAATAATAATACATTACCATTAAATACAAAAAAGTAAATTTCTTACTTTTTGTCGTCTCGTGTCCGTGTCGTGGGCTCAAAAGCGCCCTAATAACGTAAAGGGTTTGATACCGTGAATAGAGACTGCGGGAGTTATTAGATTTTTTGCGACAAAAGTTATGGAGCGATATTTTTTTTTTTGCTTTTCAATTACAGCAGTCTAAGTCAGTTCGGTCTATGTCGCGAAATGTTCACGCGTACACATCTACATTTACGGCACCGTGTCAGTTCATACCAGACCATAGCTCCTGACTACAGATGCGTACGGACGCGTGCAGTCGCAAGAAATATGGCGTCGTAGCATTGTTGTATGGTCTCACAACAAACAAAGTTATTGCTGCAGCAGCTTCCACGCCCATTTCGCGGCAGGTATGCGTGTGACAGGGAATGTAGGTGGAGGTATACGATATACGTACAGATGACGTTGCTCGGCACTACTTTCTGAGACTGCATTAAAAGAACATTTCTGAATGTCAACTGTGAATCGGACATTTCGGACTATTAGTACCCTGTGCCTAAACTCACCCAATTGTTGGAGTGATATCTATGTTGCAAGTGTTGCAACATCCATAGCTCCGTGAGTGCTAAAGCTCGATAGCACGATACTGTAAGTAGTAAGTGAGACAGCAATTTTCCTGTAACTTGAGCGTTCAACTCATACAAAAATGTAAACAACAGGGGTACGACTTGCATAACTTGTGCCGTGAACGGGACTAATGTGAAGCTGTCATTACATTTTTTTTTTGCACGAAGTTTTTGTGATTGTGGCCACGTTGTGACGCTTTCCAGACCCATTAAAATTTTCTCACTAACCGATAATCTTTACAAGCAGGCGGCTCACCCCCTTCCCTCTGATATGGTTGAGGGGAGTGATGGCTGCTGCTCGAGTCAACTCGTGCGCGGGTGCTGTTTGGGGGGACTGGTCCGACTACTATCCCTTTGGCCTTTTAGTTTGTTGAAATTTTTGTCGTAATTTATTGTTTTCTTCTTTTCTCCCTTGCTTTATGTTTCGAACGGCAAGACACAATATCGCTAATGTCGATTCATTTGTAACAAAACAATGTTTAAAAAAAAGTGAAAAAATGACAAGCCCGCTGAGTTTCTTGCCGGATCTTCTCAGTTGAGGCCGCGTTGTGATCCGGTGGTAGCTTTTAAAAAATGACCATTCAAAAGTGCTAGCGTTAAGCCTATTTGAAATAAAGATTTTTGAGTTTGAGCAACAGCTCAGTAGGCGAGCGCTTGCCTTGGAAACACGGTGCGCAAGTTCGAACCTCGGCTTGCACCTCTGATTTCGCGAATCGTCTTTGTGCGATTGTTACTAGCTTTCGGTGAAGGAAAATATCAACAACACACATGTCTGAGAAAGCATAACTAGCTTTCGAACGACGTGTGAAGTCCGCCAACACGCTCTTATCCAGCGTGGTGGACTAGGCCTAAACCCCATCATTTTGAATGGAAGCCGTTGCCCAGCAGTGGGACAAAAACTTCGGTACGCCGACTGGGCTGAGCCACGATGTTTGCTTGAACAAAAACAAATGTCATATTATGGTAAATTTTTCGATTCCGGTGCGTGCGGTGCCCCAAGAATAGCACCTACCCATCTCCTCCTCCTCCATACATACCAGTCTTTGGGATTTTTTTATACAAAAACTATCATCAACTTCTACTGTAGCTGGCTGTAGGTGGTAGCTGTACCAGCTATATTGTATTCTTTAAAAAAATATACTAAATACTTAAAAATAATTGCCCGTGGGGTGTCCGGGTAAGAATAGCACCCTCCCATGTCCTCCAGCTGAGTGTCGTAAGATTCCTACAGATATAGATTTACATAGATAACGCAAATGCATGTACTTCGCGTGTCCGAACCCCGACCAAGCGTCATGGTTGGTCGCCGCTAACCTCAGAGTAATTAGAATGGAGCTAGTATCGCGTCGATTCCCGAACAAATTTTTTGTGGCACTTTTGCGGGGTGCGGGAGGCGAAGTAAACACACACAGATACAATTTCACGCATACCCACACTATAATAAACTCGCAACCAATTCAAAAAGATACGCACACAAATAAAGAATGACCTGAACATATGAACAAAATTTGGCAGAGGGGTTAGCGCATCATGATCTCTCCAGTGCAGTGATATCTCCTCTAAGCCGCTAACTTACTGTCCGCGCGCGTCTTTTTTTTTTTTTTGGGAATGATAGACGCTGTTGGCCGCAGATGGCCATTACAGCTTCACCGGACAGTCCGCGCGCGTCTGTTGCAGCCTTACAGCCGGTCGGCCGCAAAAACTAAAAAAAATCGGCGGGCATCGGTGTCTTTGAATCCGTTTGGATTTCCCATCACTAAATTTCGGCTGTGACGTCACAGTAGGTATTAAAAAGTCGGCACGCTTGGTTTCAATACAAATCGTGATACTTGCGTTATCTATGTAAATCTATATCTGTGGGGATTCCCAAGACGCCTCCGGCCCCTCCGGCCTTTGTTCAGCAGTCGGCAGTAGTCTTCTTTCGGCATGAAGTAGTAATCACATTGATACTGCCAAAACTGGATTCGGGTTCGAACCGGCGCCTTAGGGGCTGGCAAGTACATCCCGTAACCACTAGGCCACCATTGCTACTATCACATATTTATCTTGATGAATTTCTTTTTTTTTTTTTTTTTTTTGTGTGTGTGTAAAATACACGTAGGTACAATCATTGAACAGATGACTTCTATTTCCTTAACCAATCATTAAACCTACCTATACAAATTTAGTGACTTATACTGTTGAAAACTTACAAAAAAATGATGGTGTGCGCACGCGCCGTTATTTGAACAGCTGTTGAAGTATGACATGCGAATACATCGTGACGTATGATTGCATGAGGATTGTATTGTTGCTGGGTATTTTGACTCTTGGGTACTGCGAGTATAAATAAAAATAATACCAGCCCTGTTTTATGTCCCACTGCTGGGCACGGGCCTCCCCTCAAGATGAGGGGGCCGTAGTCCACTACGCTGGCCAAGTGCGGGTTGGCGGACTTCACACGTCATTCGGAAGCTAGTTAGGCTTTCTCAGACATGCAGGTTTCCTCACGTTGTTTTCCTTCACCAAAAGCTGGTAACAATCGCACAAAGACGATTCGCACATGATTGATTCAATAAATCAGAGGTGCGAGCCGGGGTCCGAACCTGCGCACATTGTTTTCCAAAACAAGGGCTCCCCCACTGAGCTGTCACTTCTTCGTATTTTACTTTATACTTTATACTTTGTGTCAATATGAAAGGTTCCTGATTCTACAACGGTGTTAATCTCCAAATCTATAAATATCATCGTCGGTGGCAACGGCGGGTGGTGATGTCACACCGGGTCCGGTTTCATCGTTGTTGGCGGGGAACACCTGTGCTAACAACGGCGCGTGCGCGCACCTCGCCACTCCGCCGAACTTGTGACTAGCTGTCGCACTAACCAACCTCAATTAACTTTAATTCTAATTAAGTCACTTTTATAGATCTATGTAGTTCGACTGTCGGAGCCGTTTATGAATATTTTCGATTCTTGAATACGAGATAATTATAATCTCTACCTTATTATCCTACGTATTAAGTACTAGCGACCCGCCCCGGCTTCGCACGGATGTAATTGAGAAAAAAAAAGAAGTGAATAATTTAAAGTTACTGCCTTTGATTATAGAATTTCTTCATAAATAATGTTTGTAGCTGACTTTTCGTAACGCAATATGAACAAATCTTTTTTAGAAGTGACGCGTGAAAGGGCTACGTATAGCTGTCTGTCCATAGGCAAAGTACTCAACGCTTAGGTTTAAGCCTGCAACGTTGAATCTCTGAGCTTGTGATTTGTTAATTGTATTTATAATTTTATTAGAAACTGCAGACGTGTACCGGTGCACAATTCCTTTAAAAGTCAGTCGGGGAATTCTTACCCACTAAAACCCCCGCGGCTATCACGTCGGCACATTAGAAGGCGGACCTGGGCTATCTGTCGGGATCTGCACCAGCTGATAACACACAGTGCCTTGACTTTGAACCCGCCGCAGGAAAGGCACATTATAGCTCCCTGAGAACCTGTCATGGTGCTCACGGTTACAGGGGCACGGGGAAGCCTTTAATGGGATTTACAGGACCCTGTTGGTGGTCAACCGGGTATGTAGGATTCTTATACACTAAACCCCCAACGGCAATGCAATCAGCACATAAGAACCCCTTCTTGGGCTATCCGGTGGGATCTGCATCATGATACAGTGGCTTGCCTTTGACCCCGCCACCTGGGAACTTGTCACCGTGCTCACGGTTACAGGGGGGAAGCCTTCAATAGGTCCCCGGGACCCTGTTGGCGGTCAACCGGGTTATGTAGGAGGAGTAGGAACTGTATGTATGTATATAGTATGTGTCCCCCACGGCTGTCCACACAAAAGAGTATGCACCGTGTATCCCTCAGTGCAAGGCAAGGGCCTTTGAAGCCGCTGCCGGGGGCGCATTATAGCCCTCCGGGAATCTGTCACCGTTGTCACAGTTAAGGGAGTAGCGGGGGAAACATCCAATATGTCCCCGGGATCCCGTGAGGAAGTCAAACTGGGTATTTGGGATTCTTACCGACTAAAACTCTCGTGGCTGTCACATCGGCACATGAGAGGGAAACCTGGGTTCTCGGGTGGGATCTGCACAAGGTGTCCCTGAGGGCCTGGCCTCTGAGTCCGCCGCCGGGGGGCAAGCATATTATATCCCAGATTTACCTTATATTATATGGAATGATACAATGTGACCAGATTCAGTATTTTAATACTTTTTACTCTTTTTTAACGTCGTTTTTGAAGATCATTATCGGTATTTTGCTGGGGAAAAAAATATGCTAACATTGTAAGCAGTTGTCCTCGCGAAAATTGTTCAGGGACTTGGCCAAACATATTCTATATTACATTTATGAGCGTGGATCAATAAATTAGAGACAAAACATTACTGGCTGCTGTGTTGTATTGTTATTTAAGTACACAATGCTTAACAGAGTCTGGACTTTAAGTTTTTAGTTGTATGAGGGGATGTGGGAGGGGATAGTTAGATCCGTATATAGTGTGTATGAATACAAACCTTGGGAACACTAAAATAACATATTCTTGTTATATGTCTGCTCAGTCCCTAATGCGTGATATTTTACCTTATGTATTAAAGTTATCCGTGTACAGTACCTAATTTACGTACTAAGCAAATCTGAGTGTGAGTGTGAGAATATTTGTACCGCCATCGGTTGAGTAATAATACTGCTTTTTAACCCTGTTAAGGGATAAATTTAAAAAAAAGATCCCCTAATGGGTTGCCTTTGAGCCCGCCACCGGGGGGCACAATAAAAAAAAACCTGTCACCATGCTCAAAGTTTCGGGGACCACGGGTAGACCTCCAATAGGCTTCCAGGATCCTGCGGGCGGTCGACCGCGGTGTGTAGGATTCTTACCCTCTAAACGGCTGTCCGCAAAAAATATGGGGCTGCACCGTGTACCCCTCAGTGCAAGGCAAGGGCCTTTGAAGCCGCTGCCAGGGGCGCATTATAGCCCCCCGGGAATCTGTCACCGTTGTCACAGTTAAAGGGGTGGTGGGGGGTTCGTTTAATATGTCCCTGGGATCCTGTGGGGGATTCTTACCCACTAAAACTCTCGTGGCTGTCACATCGGCACATGAGAGGGGGTTCTCCGGTGGGTTGTGGGTTTGGGCGGTTAGGTTTAGTCAATGTAAGCTATGTAAGTTTATTTACTTAGATAAAACTTAAAACCTTCAATGAAAAATTATCTAACCGATGGTGAAAATCGCTGCGTGGTTTAGGAGGTGCTATCGGATATAGACAGACTCGGATAGCGGCTTTGTTTCACACTATGTAAAGATACTTTGACGTCGTTGGTCCCCAACACCAGCCAACCTATAGAAAAAACCCTGACTGACAGACAGACAATAATTCCAATAAAGTTTTGGCTTTTTTTATATCATACGTACAATAGGTGCATGCATATTGTATTCCTACCCAAACAGACATTTTGAAAATATATTATCATTATTTTATTTTTATTTTGTTATATTTGGGAAACAAACAAATGATACCACTTATTACTAAATATAAGATCCAATAGTACATAAAAATCTATTCAGTTTCCACTAATAACTAAATCATAACATTAGAGAGAAGTTAACTACGTATGCATGATTTTAAATTTAAAAAAATCATAAATATAAAAAATATATTAGAGATAAAAAGTGCCGGAGTCAATATGAGTTAAATATTTAAAAAATTGAATCTTAATATAAATAAAAAAATCAAAAACAAAGTTTAAAAATACAAAAAGGAAATCCGCACGCGGGTAGCGAACCCGGACAGACCGCGCTTAGAGGACGCTTCCGTAACCACTTGGCCAAGGAACTTATGTTTTAACGTTCGAATTATCGTATCTTATTGTTGTAATATATTTGTACCGCCATCGGTTGAGTAATAATACTCTTTTTTAACTCTGATCAGAGACAAATTTAAAAAAATATGAAATACAAATTCAATTAATTTTGTTAAAGAATGTCTGTGCAAAATTTCAAGTCAATAGGACCAAGGAATCGCATTCTCCCATACAAACTTTACCCCCCTGTTTCACCCCCTTAGAGGTTGAATTTCACAAAATCCTGTCTTAGTGAGCACCTACGTCCTAAACGAAACCCCCATGCAAAATTTGAGACTCCTAACACTTGTAGTTTCTGAGATTTCGTGATGAGTGGGTTTTTGTCTACTCTTTTATATAATAAGATTAATTCGCTACGAGTGACGAAATATTCCGATTAAAAAAAAATGGATTGATGATCATTAACTATAATTGACGTTTGTAGGTCGGCAGTAAAAGTCAAATAGGCTTGTTAGTCTAGTGGTTAGACACCCTGGCCGCTACTAAATAGGTTGTGGGTTCAATAGAAAAAAGTACATTAATAAGTATTGGTATCAGTTGTCTGGGGGTCTTTTCTATTCTATTGTTGGTGGCTATTGATTGGGCCCTGTAACCACCGGAACGCTCTTCGACCTAGCTGGATCCATTGTGCCTGCCTTAGGTACCATTTACTCTGTTGCTGACTTATCGAAGAGTTCCTTCATTAGGTGTAGGAAAGGCTATTCCCAGATGACTCAATCTACGTCCTGCAAAAGCGTCGCAGACTTTTTTTCATCTTCACAGACTCTGCAAGTATGTACTGTGTAGGTGCTCGTTGGTGCCAAAATGGCCCGTAACTGAACCTATTAGTGCCTGATTTGTTATCTGTTTAGGTTTAATAAAATTTAAGCCCACAGTCCACTCTTGTGCTGGCGAAAGTTTTCGCCGCCGATCACTTCCCTTCACTCTTTCGCTTGTTCCTTCCTAGCGTTTGCATATAATACTTGTCTGGGGGTGGTACCCACCTCACAGAAGAACACGGCCAAAATATGTCACATTCCAGTCTTCTTTTTCTTCACATGTCATCGCTACCAAGGAGGTTGGCGACCATTTCCTCAAACCACCATTTCAAACCTTCAACAGGTTCCCCGGGACCTCCGGGGGGTCAACCGGAGTATACGGGAATCTTATCTATCTAAAATATCCGCGGCTGTCGCAACGGCACATGGGGTTCTGTGGTGGGATCTGCAACAAGTACCGCCCAGTGTCTTGCCTTTGAGCCCGTCACCAGGGAGCGCAAGACAGCCCCCCGGAAACCTGTCACAGTGGTCACGGGAATGAGTCTCGCAACCCCGCCACCGTCCTCCTATAACTAGTCTCTTGTATTTACAATCCATGACATCCTTCTTGTTGAAGGTTCACCTGATGGTAAGTGACACGCCTGCCTATAGACAGATGCATTTCACCGCCGCTTGTCTCCAGATACATTACCGGGCAATGAGATACATGATGGCAAACTGGGGGGTGCCCCAGGCGGCAGTTTTAGGGGTCGGCAAAATCGTAATTTCATATGATAAAAAATAAATAATAAAGTGTAAAAAATTATTAAAGGGTTCATAGTGCTTTCCACGATAAATGCCAACCATTATACTCCTACCTCATATTATACCCTCAGAGTACTAGTCCTTCCTCCAAGATACTACTTATATTTGTGAGTTTTTAAGTAATTTCTCACAACCGCTGGAGATCCACTATCGGGTTCCTGACCCGGTCCCTTGTACAAGGGATCAACCTTCATGAACTTTGTAGCGAAAATGTGAGCGAACTGTTATATCCCTGCCATGCAAAGGAAGTCCAAACAGACCATCAGACGAAATAGGAGAAGTGCCATTCAGCACTTCTCAGACCTCCGGTCATTAAGATAAAGAGCTTCTAGAAATCTTAACCGTTAAACCGTTAAAGCTCGCCCGCGTCGCGATCAGAGAAGCCAGCGACTCTTCAGTCACTCACCAACCTCCAAACAGACCAGGAGAAATCATACCCTGGATCTCGTCGCGTGTACTAGTTATTAAATTCAGAATAAACCTCTTGTCATATAAAGTTAATAAATTCTGTTTTTTTTATAAAGTGCGGAGTGGCTCGCGACATAACAGAACGAAATCGCGCGTAGCACCTAGCGGATTATACATAATGTTTACACTCAACAAAGTGGCAAGCCCAGCCATCCATCAGCCGTGCACGATCAAACAAGCACGTGTAAATCTAAAAACGTCAAATAAAACATAATCAACGGTTGAGCGATGCATTTAGACGGCAGCGCGCGGCTTGCGCGCAGCTGTGTACGCGATCTCGAACTTTATTTATACAGCGGTGTACACCCGACCGCGCAAGTTTTAATCTTACGAGTTGTAGGTCAAATGGGAATTTGTGCTCGGTAGTTTACATACACATACTCCAGCTACCTTAGCTACGTACTTACGTATCTTTTTTTGTCTCCGTAAGGGCGGAGATGGATATATCACCCCACTGAGTATCTTGCCGGCTCTTTTCAGTGAGGGCGCGTTGTGAACCGGTGGTAGAATTAGCCCTCTCTTAAGCGACAGCCTAAGCCAAGGCCGTGCCCTGAGATGCCCTTGAGCTCGTCGCTCCCCTGCCCTTCTGGCTGGAGTGCTATAAGCGCTCAGCTCTTCTTATCCGGGGAAGCAGTAATGGTCACGGCCAATTGAGTATTTTTTCCGGCTACAGTGCCTTCACAGCGAAACTATTGGTAGGTCCATCACTGGCCCGGCTAGTATTATCGATTATGAGATGTGCTCTCTGGTGTGCGCTCTCCATGTACGGAAGATATATATACTTTTAGACTTTCGCGTTCCATTGTTATACTTTATTTTTATCGGGAATTAACGCGATTTACCTTATATTTTGGCTTGACGTTTCGGCCGGGTTGCACCAGCCGTGGTCTGCTTGTGACCACGGCTGGTGCAACCCGGCCGAAACGTCAAGCCAAAATATAAGGTAAATCGCGTTAAATCCCGATAATAAAATCTATTTAAAAAAAAATTGAACCGACTTCAATATCACTGAAAAGTATAAAATAATTTAAATATTATTGAAGTTGGTGTTAGCGTACCTGCTGTGTATATTTGGCACCAACTTCAATAATATTTAAATTATTTTATACTTTTCAGTGATATTGAAGTCGGTTCAATTTTTTTTTAAAAAGATTTTATTTTAACCTTTTTAGTGATATTTTCATATATAAAGATTGAACCATCGAAAACCGTAAAATTATCTAGGTAGGTTATGATCACATTATCGTCTACATAGTTTTACATAATTCGTGTTTCTTCAGAAAATAATATCCGGTCGTAATGAAATTTGCATGGAAACATCATAGTAGTTTACTCTCTCGAATAAAAAAAGAATCATCGAAATCGGTTCATAATTGTCAGAGCAATGTAATGGAGAACATCAGTTTTATGGTTTTTACCAGATAAATTCCTCCACATCGTTCATGGTCCTCCAGGAAGTTCTTATCCGGTTGTAATAAAATTCATACAGATTCAATACAGTGGTTTCTTCTTTCGAATAAAAAAAGAATCATTGAAATTGGTAAATATTTGCCAGAGTTATGACCATTTTTGTCCGACCGAGCGAGTCCGAGCGACTAAAACGTCATCTATATAGGCTTTCTAGCAACTCTCAGTGCGCAGTCACCATTCTTGTTTTTTTAGGAACTACTTATTACTAAGCAATAATTTTTTTATGGGACCCAATCAATGGATTGAAGAATGGATGGAAGAAAGATTTTTTCAAATCGGTTAATATTGCCAGAGTTATGCGCGAACATACATAAAAAAAAAAAATATATATATACAGACGAATTGAGAACCTCCTCCTTTTTTGAAGTCGGTTAAAAATAAAGTTTACGGAAGATATATTTTTTGTATTGTGTAAATTCATTTCCAAATATCTTTCATCATTTGCTTAGTAACGTATATAGTTATTGTTAATCACAGAAGGAAAATATAAACTATTTAAAAAAAAACCGACTTCAAAGTGAATTATCTAAAAGCATAAAATAACGAATATATATTGAAGTCGGTGCTAGCTAATCATAGCGCTAACTAATCATACTAGCACGAGCTGACACCGACTTCAATATATTTTCGTTATTTTATGCTTTTTACATAATTTACTTTGAAGTCGGTTTTTATTTTTTTAAAATAGTTTATTTAACACTTTTTAGTGACTTATTTTACCAAGATAGGTATCAGCACTATCACGCAACTCGAACGTCTACGTTACAGTAACTTACTGAAAACATAAAAAGTTTATATCTCTTAAACTACTTGACCGATTTTGATGAAACTTATACTCTACCCTAAGTTGAAAAATACTCTAACTATTGCAAAAAGAATTTACGAAATCGGACTTGTAGTTTCTGAGAAATCCGCGGACAAACCTACATACATACATACACTCATAAAATTTGGCAAATTTGTTTAGAAGCCCACATATATATTAATATTACGCATTTTTATTAATATTACATACATACGCGTCGAATAGAGAACCTTCTTTTTGAAGCCGGTAAAAAAATACGGTAAAGTGTTTGTGTAGCGTTTTAATTTCAGCAAGGATAAAAGATCCAACAGAAACCAGTTGGGTGAAACCCAATGGCGTGCACATATTTTGATGACAGGTTAAGGAAATAATCAAATTTCGACTCCAAGGAGGACGGCGTCGGGGTTGCGTGCGACCCCCGTCCCTGTGAGCACCGTGACAGGTTTTTGGAGGGCTATAGTGCCCCCGGCAGCAGGCACTGAGGGGTACCTGGTGCAGATCTCACGTTTCCAAGGTATTAGTGGGTAAGAATCACTCCAAAGGGCCCCGCGGACCTATTGAACGTTTTGCCCGCGAGAACAAAAAGCCTATTATTATACTCGGCAATGATCTATGCTATTGTGAAAGCGGTCCTTCAATAGCAAAGACCTTTGCCTAGCAGTGGCAAGATTAAAAATAAAAAACGTAAGAACAAAGCCAAAGGGCTCAGTGAATCGACAAGTGACGCAATTAAATGTAGATAATTTGTAAATACAAGCGCTCACCGCGAGATAAACCCTCCCCTATGATCAACCGGGATGCGGGCGAGCGAGTACAGACTACAGACAAATTGAGAATTTCGACAGTTTTAAATACGATAACCCGTGGAGTGTCCGGATAAGAATAGCGTTCATTCATCTCCTCACGTTGGGTGTCCGTAAGAGTCGACTAAGGGAAACAAGAAGACGGGCAGAAGCGTCTTTCTATTGGATTACCTACCACCTATACTGCGATCCCCAAGCCGCCTACCAAGCGTGGGGATTATGGCAACCCCTCCCTTCTAAGGGGGACGCCTTTGTTCAGCAGTGGACGACTCCCTGCTGCTATGATAATGATGTATAAGTATATTGTAAACAGCCTTTTTTCTTCACATTGGAACACAAGAATGTTTTAACTTTTTACAACGCTGTTTGGCGACAGAATATAAATGTAGGTACATATTTTTCTTTGTGTTGGCCATACTAATTAGTATTGACAACCCTCGCGATCTGATGTTGTTCCAAGTTCTTACGGATGCTAAAAAGATTGGTTTATAGACCAAGACTGTAATAAAGATGAAGCTGGTAGATGGATTGTTTTTTTTTGTGTTTATATTTTTGAAAATTTGAATTATAAATATCAACAGTGAAAAGAAAGTGGCGTAAAAAGTTTGGTAGAACTTTTTTTATTATTAGATAATTTCTATCTAATAATAAAAAAAGTAAAAACCTTTTTTGTACATAACATAATCTGACTGCCGCACTCACAAATGACAATTAACTTTAAATCCAATTAGGTAAGTCATTTTTTTTTGTAATCTATTGACTTTCAGCGCCTCTTATGATTATTTTTGACTAATTATACGAGATTGAGAGATAGGAAAACAGCTGGAATACATTGGATAACAAAGGCTAAAGATAGACAGTTTTGAGGAAAGTTGGAGGAGGCCTATACTCAGCAAGAGGTCCTTAATAATTAAAACTAAATTTATATCTTAATAATAAATTAATGTATTTAATTTTGACATTAACATTTTCACATTGTATCATCTCTAAACATCTAAATTCTAATTAATTGTAAAATTTAATTAATTGTAATAATTGTAATTTATCATTGTTTATTAAGGATGATTAAATGGCTTTAATAATAATAATTACGAGATTATTGATATATCTAC
This sequence comes from Furcula furcula, assembly GCA_911728495.1. Classification (NCBI taxonomy): domain Eukaryota; kingdom Metazoa; phylum Arthropoda; class Insecta; order Lepidoptera; family Notodontidae; genus Furcula; species Furcula furcula. The sequence continues at coordinate 1,742,150 of OU452264.1, read as the reverse complement.
CTACACTGAGCTTAATTAAGTATTAATTGGCTTCGAGTGTCGAATTAAAGCAATTTCAAAAAAGTCTTAATGAACAATTAACTATAATTGACGTTTGTAGGTTCGGCAGTAAGGCTAGAGCAATTTCACCCGATGTTAAATAGTAATGCTGTCGAAGTGACCTACATTTTCTTTTTAAGATAAAAATGACACTTTATTTATAATTGCAATGTGACATATTTGCTATCACTACAGGCCCGCATGCGGGTTCGTTTGAGAGGCATTGGTGTCGTACGGCGCCCGCACGGTATGTCGGCCGCGATAAATCGTCTCCCGACAGTAGGCATCGCAAGCCTTTTACAGCTTCCGATACGACACGATTTTTATACACATCTTTATCTTTATCAGTTACGTTCGTTATACTTGAAGTAATATTGTCCACTTTATCTCGTTCCGCATCAGCAGCAGCTGTATGTAAGACGTCCACTGTTGAACAAAGACCTCCCCCTTAGAAGGGAGGGGTTGCCATAATCCCCACGCTTGGCAGGCGTCTTGGGGATCGCAGTATAGGTGGTCATGGTATGGTATCTTAGAAGAAATGGAAAAAGCTACCAGTAGCACCCTCATGCGGCGTAATTTGCAAGTTTTCTCTGTTCGGAATGAAACTAAGATAGTAGATCAGTATTTTACAACTGACATCATAAGACTTACAGCGGTAGCGGTAAATAGGTTGGAATCAAATAAATACGAAGTCTAGGGTACGAACCTCAACCCGTATGAAATCAATTTTGTTTTTTTTTTAAATTTCATTCCTTTATTACTTATGCATATACTATTGACGTCCGCGTACTTTATTTTTTATATCGAATACTACAAAATTTTAGCTATTTTTTTAATTAAAAATGCTCGAGGCTATTAGAGTTACAAATCACACCGCTGGAGGCGCTGGTGTTAGGGGGCACGTTTTGACGTGGGAGTTACCTATCTATTTCTAAGTAATATACTCTTATCTATGCAGGTGGTAGGTAATCGAATAGGAAAATGTTACAGCCCGTCTTCTGGTTTCCCTAGTCGCCTCTTACGGACAGCCAACGGGAGGAGATGGGGGGGGGTGGTATTCTTACCCGGACACCCCACGGGCAGGACATTATCTCGTTACGTGTGTCTTCTTTTTCTTCTTCTACTAGGCTCCTTGTGCAAGGAACCACCACAGTGCCAGATATTATGTGCCAACCAGTAGTGTGTAAACATTGCTGTTTTCCGGTGTGAAGGTCACTGTAGCTGGTGAAATTACCGGACACAAAAGAATTAATATCTAATGTTATGTTATGCGTCGGCAAAACGCTAGTGATCGGAAAAAATGCAGTGGAACGGTATTTTTTTGACATTTATGATTATAAGCCAAAAACTTCGTGATATACATCATCATCATCAGCCGGAAGACGTCCACTGCTGAACAAAGGCCTCCCCCCGTGAGACATACATCAAAATAAAAATCTGTTTTGAGATGTTCAAATGAAGCCCTTTCATATTATGATACCTCTCTCGATATAGTAGTCTCACTTTTAAAAATAAAGTAAAAGAGAAATAAATATTGTTTTTGATTTGATTTTTGTCGTGATGAGGTTGGATAAGTAAGATCTAAAAGAAACTATTCTAACTAAGTTCTCTCTAAGTTCCAAATCGATAGCATCAGTGGTTCCTGAAATATACAGGTGTGACAGACAGACAGACAGACAGACGAAGTCACACCATTTTTTCCTTTTACGATAGGCGCCTGTTCAATAGGCCACTTAGTAATTAATTTACTCTTACGGATTATATCGCGATTTATTTTAATTTTCCTGACATTTCACGTTTCGACGTTACGTTGACGTAAGAGTAAATAAATTACAATGTGTAGTATTCGCGGAAATAAAAGACAACATTAGGCCACTTACTACCGAACCTACAAACGTCCATTAAAGTTAATGATCATTAATCCATATTTGAAATCGGATTATGTCGACACTCGAAGCTCGTTAATACCTAGAACGCAGATAGTGAGTGGAGATATCAATTATCTCGTGTTCAGTAATCGAAATTAATCATAAACTGCGCCGACAGTCGAAATAAATAGATTTTAAAAAGTGACTTAATTAGAATTAAAGTTAATTGGAGTTTGTGAGTGCGGCAGTAATAACAGCTCACAGTAAGCAGCAGCAATCCCCACAAATTGGGGGGAGCCAATAACAATTAGGTACCTAATCTGCAGCGAACACTATTAATCATTAATGCCTATCAAGAGGACACCTGCGCGCTGTGCCTTTGCCTACAAGAATTTAAGAAATACAAAAGTTCAACTACTATATTATAGTATAAAAAAAATGTTTGCTATCAAATCAAACAAACTTCGTCGTCGTCGTTATCTATCACGTTAATAAATGAAACCGAAAAAAGGAAAAATAAGAAATTGTTATCTATGGATCTAATAGTGAAGTGACATCTTGAACATTTTTATTGGCTCTGTTTCACGTCGATTTGCATTTGCAAATCTACAAGTCCAGCACATAGCAACATAATCTAACAAAATGTTACTGACAGTTAAAACGAAAACACCTGAGCACATTCCCACCGAATATGATCTAGGATCGAGCCGCGCGCTGATTGGTTTGGTTTTAATCAAAGTTTTGCCTCCCCGCGCGGCGTGCGTTTGACAGGCCGATTATGCCGGTTCCCGCTCGATTGTACTCAACACACGAGTACTCGATTCTCGATTATGAGTAAAAACTGTGTCGCCCGCGTCAACCGCACGCGATTTAGCGGTCGTATTTGAACTGCGAATTACCGCCGCCATTTTGATCGTGTTTTATATTTTCTTGGTTGTGGCAGCAGTGTTACTCAAAGAATATTATCAAGTGTTACTTAAAAACCAGTCCAGTGTGACCAGACATAAAGTGTTGCGTATCATTTTTTATTTCATAAATCATTTTTAATTAGTATCAATAAAATTAGTATTTGTCGTTATAATGACACTAGAAATGGAAACTCTTTACCCATTACGGTTCATGATATACAGCTCGCAAGACGGACGGACGGACAACTGAGGCTTAGTAATAGGATCCCGTTGGCACCCTTTGGGTACAGAACCCTATAAATATGCATTATCAAATTTTATTAATAGTATTTAATAGTATTAAAAAATAAATGTCTGCCCAAGTTTGCAAAATGACACTGGCCACTTGCACAAACATTAAAAAACTCCATGTTAAAAGTAATTAAGTAGGTAGGTACTTACAGAGACTTAGTAAAATTTTAATATTATTAATAATAATAATATATCTTATTTCCAGCAGTTGATCCTGACAGGTGTGTTCCATACTTACCTACCATTAACTTCTCTCAACAGGCCTCTACGTGTTGGATTCGTCCCACGCAAGCCTTTTAAAAGTCCGGGTGTAATAGCCTGTGTTATAAATATCAAAAATAATAATAATAATATTCTACATATATTTTTTTATATTAACCTTATTTTCTTCACAATTGTAGTATCATATATTCACTTAGGAGGAAGTGTTTTAAAGTTCAAACTAAGTACGCTCTCGCTGGTAAACGGACGGCGACTTTTTACCTATAATAGTACATTGTTAGTACATCATTGTTTTTCCGGTTTACATGAATGCTTCTTTCTACTCCAAGATTTAGTTATCATTTTAGTAATATCAAGATCATATTGGCTGTCAGATCTAAAATGGGTCACAAATTTAGTAAAATTATTATTTAACCTGGCAACACCGAATCGTAGATAATTCCCGCCATAGCAACGAGTTGCTCTCGCCTCGTGGGAATTCGTCAGCTGTCTCTATTTTTCTTCCATTCCAAATAAACAGTACGGTTAAAACCATAGCTACTGATAAAATTTTATCATAATTATGTACAGAACGGAACAAAAATGCTAATTTAATGTAAATACAAAGTTATAAGAATTTATGCTGCTGCCAATCTAAGTAGTAACAGCAGTATAAGAGCAATTTGATCTTATAGCAGTTCTGTAAATATAAACCGTTCTCTCAAGCAGTTTATAACTTGATACTATTTTATTTATTTGTACTCTTTATTGTACACACATAAAAATAAAATAAAAAGGACTTGAAGAAATTTGTACAAAGGGCGGCCTTATCGCTATCCGCAATTTCTTACAGGCAACCTTGGGATGGAAAAAAGATTGCATGGAATACGAAAAGTAGATACTATGTATTAAGATTAATTAAAACGTATCAATCAAAAGGTCGCTCGACTGATAGTGAGTGGCCTAATTGATCCTGTAACACTTGCGCCGGTCCCACCTTACGTTTTAAGGTTCGAAGGACCACAATGTACGAACTGGTTGCTGTACAGAAGTATTTATGTGTCATAAATAAGAGATAGAGTTTAGTGCGAATAAATGGTTTATTATAGCAATTAACCCTAAATAGCAACGATTTTATAAGTAATAGATACGTTACCTACCTACAACACACACCTCACACGTGGCACAGAATTAATTTACACTAACGAATGAAATGTGTGTTTAATAATTTCTAGAAAATTTGTTTGTGTATTAGGATAATTTACATATTAGTATTTTCGATTTTTTTTAATGCATTATTCAAGAAAATTCAAATGATCGTGAGATCGTTGCAATACTGCATCTCGCCGTAAATAATGACCGTACAGGACCCAGGTACAAGATGCCTGCCCACAGACAATTGGACATCGCATAACGGCAGTGTACTAACACTGCAGTGATACTTACCTGGTGCCTTACCATGAACTCATATAACAATGCAGTGTCACACGAAAAGTGACATCTGTACATACAATAAGCGCACGGTACGAGGCACGGACCTACCTAGCATAACAGTATTGTTGTGATGAAAACTTCATATTTCGTTGTTTTTTTGTCGTATGTATGGCTTCTTGGTAAACTTGGTGCAAGTGCTGTTTAATACTTGTGGGGTGCCGGGTTAGACTTGCATCCAGCGAGAACAGGAAGACGGGCAGCAGCGTCTTTCTTTTGGATTTATCTTCCACCTATACTGCGATCCCCAAGCCACCTGCCAAGCGTTAGGATTATGGCAACCCCTCCCTTCAAAGGGGTGTAGCCTAGTCGGCGAGCATGAGCTATTAAATAAAAAAATTAAATAGGACTACACAAATTTATTTACATAAAATTAATTAATTACAGAGAAGAATACAGGGAGATTCGTTATTTGGTTTATAGCTTGTTCGATTCTACAAATGGTTGGTAACTCAACTAAACAGTTGGAGGGCGCGAGAACGGCGAGCCCTCGGACGATGTCTTCGGCTGGCTGAAGCCTGGAGTCCTCGCAGGGAGGAACCGGACTATCGTCCCGGTCGCAGTAGCCGGGCGTAGACCCGGAAACGGAGAAACTGATCAACCTTGATCAGCTCGGCGAGACCTCAACTCGGAGGTGGCAACCCTCTAACCAGAGGAAGATTCTTGCCGTAGCAGTAAAACCCTGGAACGCCAGATATGCGTCCCTGTAGTCGCCGCTCCCTTACCGCGACCCTCTCCCGACCAACCTCAGTTGGTGGAAGTTGGCGCAAAAGAGCGACGATTACAAGAAGGTAAAACACACATAAAAGGCCAGGAGAATATAGATTCTCCTGGTACAATAAGACTAAAACCTAACAGGTAGGAGATGCCTATTTAAAACAAGAAAGAATTTACACAGTTATTAACCTACATTCTTATAACTAAGTACAACTTACCAGTTAATACTGGGTCACTGATTCTAATATTAATGATATATATAAAATACAGATTCTGATAAAAAGAACTTATATGGAATAAACTATTCTTCACGATTCCAACTCAACTGTGGAACGGGTGTTCCAGGCAAAGACTATTTGATGTGTGTGAGACCTATGCGCTGCATTAAAAATATCGAGTTACAAAAGAAGGGATGGAAAGGTCTAGAAGACTCCGCCCACATTCTGCCTAGCAACTCGATTTCCTTTGTCTCTCGTTGAGACACTATTTTATTTGCAGGTATTAAAAGAAATGATGGCACAAGCGAGCGGCTATACCGCGCCCCTTAATAACTAAATACCTTCCTACGTGAAAATTGTAAAAGAACAAAGAAATATATAAAAGTTTTATTCTTTTGGTGAAAAGAATAGCAGAGAAGCTTGCTGCAGCTTCCATCAACCCCAAGCTACCATATTATATAAACTATCTAACGAATTTATAGCGAATCTAAAAGATATGGAAACTACTCCACTAAGCGCCTGACCTAGTTATCTGAGCACAATGTCTTGTACCCTTGTTTTAATGAAATAGGAACTATAATATATTTCTTAATAAGTCTGTTTTTCGTAATCATTTGTTATAATATAGTGAAAAACAATGTAGCTATGCTACATATCCCCCTCGCTTAGTAAGAGTTTTGTTCTCTACTACCTAAAGAACAAAACTCCCGAAGGAAATTACCCTGATAGCTTACTACAATCATACATCACTTTCATACAACCAATCATTCAAGGTAGCGGCAGCAATCTTTATAGAAGCGATTCCTGTCGCCTGCATGCGAAATAGAGATCACAATCGTATCAGATTATGCGCTCATACTATCAGTGCAAGATGTTAAATGTTTTGGAGATAAGCAGCCAACTAAACCTACACAATGAATATTGACTATATATTTTCTCAACGTAAATGGTACAACAGTATAATGCCTTAAAAAGAACTGCGTCGACACAGCGCGACACAGCAAACGGTGTATACAAGACACCAACACGGTGTATAAAAGACACCAAAACGCTGTATAAAAGACAGCAAAACGAGTTTAGATACACAGCGATCTAAACTCATCAACTAAGACACCAATAAAACTGTTGACCGATTCAAAAGAATTGAAAAGAAAAAATATGTAGTCAATATAGGTAATTTATGATAGCTTCTTCATTAATATAAGTAAACCCCAAGAAAAAAAAACCCTAATAAAAATAAACATAACCTACGGCCTAAGGCTTATTTAAGAAGTGGCCTAACCCCGCTTCCGTACTTTTCTTGTGGCACGAACACACTGAAAAAATAAATATATATATGTCCCCATAGTATGAGTACAGATGAAAAGAAAAGTTAATATTGGCTTGTTTATACAGTTATTAAATCCGCTGTTTAGAAAAGACGTTACGACGGCTTATTTTTGGTTGGAGTCCGTAACCCCCGCTCCAGAAAATACAAAGGACAGTATCAAGAGGAAGAAGAAAATCATAAAAACCTCGTTGATTTATTGTAAAAAAAAACTAATAAAAAATTTGTTTATAAGTAATGACTCGCATACAAACATACAACTTACTATAGTATTAATCACCCATGGATATAAAATATAGAAAAAAAAATTTTTGTTTCTGAGAAACAACTAACAGACATACTAACATACTACAGAATATCGTATCATTTTCTGCTAAAAGGATACTAGTTAAAAAAAAAATATTTAGTAAAAACAAACTAACAGACGGACATACATACTGCCGTAGTAACTATCTTAATCTACTACTTAGCAAAACAAAAGTTTAAAAAAATAATAAAGCAAAAATTTGTTTATAGGAATTAACTACAAGACGAACATACATACTGTATAGTTTCGCAATTCACCGCAGCAACGAATGAAATTAAAAAAAAATTGAGTGAAAAAAAAAATATATATTTTATGAGATATAACAAGAAGACATACATACGGAATGGCGTAGTATTAACACCCCGTTATGTGTTCAGAATAGTAATAAAAATTATTAAAAAAATATTTTATGATCTGAAACTAAACAGACATACATACAAAATAGGTACATACCTACTTATCCCTACTGCTGTAAAACAAACAGCACGAACACTATTAAAAAGAATGTTTTAAAAAAAAATCAAAAGTATCAACCCTATTTGTAAATCACTATGATTGTTTAAACACTACATTCCACTAAAAAAACCTCACTACACTTCACTAGTAGCAAGTAACCATAATATCTACTAAGTTCACTAACGTAACATACCGGTTGACCTAGTTATTTACTGAATGTAAACAAAGTTAATGATCGACTATGTGTGATTCGTACTACGGCTAGCGTTAAACATTTCTGATAAGCGATATCAAAAATATCAGCTATATTGGAGGTAGTTCTGTGACAAACCACATTCCGCAATGACCGAGACGTACGGACCGATCGGCGCGACAATGTTGCTAGCCACCTAAAAAAAATACGTAGGTTTTTGATGTAAGTAATATGCGAAAAAAAAATGTAAGGATTAATTATTTTGATTTGTAATTTTTAGGTCTTTAAGGTGCCATACACCCAAGTATTTACCTGTCATATCTGCAAGTTCATATACTAAGGGTGATTTCTTAGTGATTATCTTACATTTAATATATTTGGGCGCTAACTTTTTACTAAATCGTTTGTCTTTGTCGCTCAAAAAATATGCTTTTTTCATTACTATGTCACCAACATTAAATTCTGCCGTCTTGCGTCGCAGATTATATTGTGATGTATTTTTAGCGTGAGCTTGAAATAACCTAAATTGTACCTTATCGAAAATTGAAGACATGCAACCCAAATTCTCGGCGTAAACATCGCGAGGTGAAAATATTAAATCACCGACCTGGTCATTATCTAAGTAATGAGAACCGCATGGTATTAATTCACGGCCGTAAACTAAAAGGGAGGGTGTAAAACCTGTGACTTCGTTGACCGAGGTGTTTATCGCGAATTGAACCTTAGGTACGAATGTATCCCACGATCGGTGGTCGTCTTCAACAAAAGTGGAAATGCATGTCATTATTGTTCGGTTATAACGCTCGACTGTGTTTACTTGCGGCGTGTACCTAGGGGTAAAGTGGACGTTCGGGACATTGTACCTTTTGAAAAATGCATCGGTCGCTCCGCTTATAAATTGTGACCCATTATCCATAATTACGGTTTGCGGAATTCCGTGTACCAAGAAAACAGAGTCCTCTAAAATTTTTAATATAATTTCGGAAGTAGCCCGTTTAATCGGAAAAATTAAACAGTACTTCGAGAAACAACATGTAATTACTAGAATATAATTATTTTGCTTTCTAGTTACTGGTAATGGACCCATAATGTCTATAGATAAGACCTGGAAAGGGCGTGAGCAGTCTTTCGGCCGTCCCATTTCCCCTAGTACCTTATGGTTTTGTATTTTATACTGTAAGCATTTAGAACATTGGCCAACATACTTAACTACGTCCTGATACATATTAGGCCAGAAAAAACGTAGGGATAAACGTCTGTACGTTTTATAAATACCAAGATGACCTGCGACTGGTTCATCGTGGTTTAGTTTTATTGTGTCACTGCGGAATTCCTTAGGGATTACCTCTTTCCAAGAAAACTCCGAAGTGAGTGTGCTTTTATTTTTAGTAATTCGAAATAATTTATTATTTTTCACAATATAATTTGGAAAGGACGATGGGTTAGCAATACAAGCGTTGTATATTTTTAGAAACCATTGATCAGTGGTTGTAACTGGTGAGATTACAGTGTCTATTGCGTCGACTGGGACCCCTGGGACCGCGCGCGAGAGTGCGTCCGGAATGACATTGTCCACACCGCGACGATGCTTTAATGTAAAATTAAATTCAGACAATCTAATACCCCATCGAGCCAGTCTACCTGTTGGATTACTAAGGGAAAGGAACCACTTTAGCGCACTATGGTCTGTGTATACTGTGAACTGTTTTCCGTTTTCTAAGTAACATCGCCAGTGCTCCAATGCTAATAGGACAGCTAGAGTTTCGCGTTCAGTTATACTGTAATTCCTCTCTGACTTAGATAATGATTTACTCATATAAGCCACTGGGTGTTCCTTTCCATCGAAATTCTGTGTGAGCATGGCGCCGATGCCATGATTACTAGCGTCTGTATGAACTTCGAACGGTTCATCATAATTAGGACATCTAAGTACGGGAGCTGATACTAAGCAATGTTTTAATTTATTAAATGCAGAATCAGCTTCTTCCGTCCATTTGAATGGGGGGGTACCTTTTTTAGTAGAAGTTAATTTATTTAATGGGCCCGCTATAGTACTAAAATTAGGTACAAAACGTCGGTACCAAGTTGCCGTGCCTAAGAAACGCTTCAAACTTTTCCTACAAGAGGGAGTGGGGAAATTTAAAATTGCCGATACCTTATCGGGATCGGTACGAAGACCATTACTGTCAACTACGTAACCTAAATATTTTAGTTGACTACGGAAAAAGTTGCATTTTTCTAAGTTAATTGTTAGATTCGCCTCCTTCAGCTTTTTCAAGACGCGAAGTAGCAAGGATACATGCTCCTTAAAGCTGGATGTAGCCAAAACTATGTCATCGACGAACGCGAAAACCTTAAGATCTAAGTCACCAAACAAAATATCGACTAGCCGCTGTTGTGTGGCGGGCGCGTTGGTTAAACCGAACGCGGTGCGCTTGAATCGAAACGTTCCACGGCCTGGAATGTAAAATGCAGTCTTGTCTCTGTCTTGTGGATCGATCTCAATTTGCCAAAATGATTTTGACAGGTCAAGCGTCGTTATGTAACGGGCGTCACGTAAATTATCTAATATTTCAGATATATATGGCAAATTATATGCATCCTTTTTAGTTACTGAATTTAATTTCCTACTATCTAAACAAAATCTCCACTCGTTATTTTTCTTAGGAACCAAAAGTACGGGCGAAGACCAAGCACTCATGCAAGGTTCGATAACGTCCATTGACAGCATGTCATCGACCTGTTCTACTAAAACGCGTTGCTTTTCGGGGGACATCCTATAATACCGCTGACGGACAGGCTGTGCATCTCCGGTATCGATTTTATGCGTTATTAATGTAGTTAAACCTAATCCGTTACGCTCAAAAGAAACCTCCTTAAACTGTTCCATTAAATTATCAGCAATACGTTTTTCTGAGTCACTTAGATGTTCGTAACTATTGATAATGGGTGCAATATTCTGATTTAGATCTTGGTCTTTGTTAATATTCAGCAAGTGTAAATATTTGGGACATATACTAAATGTACGCCAGAAATCTATGCCTAAAATGAGCTCTGTATTAATTTGTGGAATTACGTATACTTTAAGTAAATGAACCTGGTCCTCAAAAGTAATAGGCAAGTTGAAATAACCAATTGTACTTAACGACTGGCCACCGGCTGCTATGACGGACAGTTTGCAGTCATCCATTAAAGGAAATCCCATTTTGATTATTCCTAAGTGGGAATTATTCCCCAAAACCGTAATTCCAGAACCAGAGTCTAATAACCCCCGAAATTTCAAATTATTTATTTTCACCTCGGCGTAAGGCCGATTATCGCCTATTTTTTCATTATTCAGAATTGCATTTAATTTATATGTTTTAAAAAATATACCGACTGTTTCCAACCAGGAATTCCAGTCCACTAAGTCTGTTTTATAAGGCGACGGAACGCAATTCTGAACATTTAGTTTTTTTGCTTATTAATATGCCTCGACTGACTGCAATTAGGACACTGTGGCCGAATGACATCCTTCTTTCCGCATCCGAAGCAAAATATTTGCCGTTTATCGGCTGGGCAATTGTAAAATGTGTGACTGTCCGAACGACACCGTAAACAAAATGGCGGCCGCTGAACCGTGTGTAATGCGTGAACATAATTGTTCCTGTTAAATGTTTTAGTTTTATTATTATTACCGTACGTGTTGTTGTTGTAACTTCTATTTAAGCCATACCTATTATTATTATTATTTGTAGTATTGTTTTGCGCTGTAGATTCCGATTTTGTTTTGCTTGAATAAGCGAATTCGGGTGCTATTGTTTCCGATGTGATTCTAGGTGGTTCATGATACAATTTTAATCTGGATTGCACGTCTTCGTAGTTCCGACAAATTGCTTTTAATTGTGCAATTGTAATAATTGGGGATACTGACGATGCTAATATATTCGCGTAACACGGACGAATATTATGTAACAGTATCTCTAACATTTGTGTTTCCTCTAATTTACATGTTAGCCTAGAGAACATACCGGACATTATAGATAAATATATTGTTATGTTCTCTGACTCGCCTTGAGTTCTAGAACGTATTTCGGCTAGCAACCTATAATCGTAATTAGGCCGGTCGAAATCCTGGCGTAGTAAATCTAAGACCTCCTTCCAGCTGTTAATGGTGCTTCTTATACTGCGGTACCAGTGTAAGGCATCCCCAGTAAATAATTCAGTGGCATGAGATAATAATTGTGCCTCTGTAATACCCCTAGCAAGTGATACCTCGGAAATCCTTTGAATAAAAGCACGAACGCAAGATTTCCCATCGTACTTTATCCTATTTAAATCATTAAAAGTACCCCTGTCGCACTGTACGGTAATATTCAATGGAGAAGCGGTGCCAGGATTAGATAGTGGCGATGAGAACTGCAGCAAGTTATCCTCGCTGTGTTCCTTTAACTGATTTAATTGCGTCATTAAATCTTTAAATAGCGATACACACTCATTATAGGTACTTAAATGAGGCTCACTATCTGGCCTTCCAATTCTATGTAATCTGTGGTACACATGTGCTAAATTATTTTCGGCCCTTAATAACGTATTAGCATCCGACTGTGGATCTAGTTGAGAATTAACCTTTTTTAAGGTTTCCGATACCCCTATCAAATCCTCCTGAAGGGAGAATGGAGATTCTAATATGTCCCCAGAAGGAATGCAAGTAGCTAATTTAGTAATTTGCTTGCGCAACTCCAATACAGTTGTCGCGGGTGTTTCACCCCTTATAGCCACTTCATATTCAAGCTCTGCCTTTTGCAGTGATAAAAATTTAATAACAAATGACATTTTAGTGGTATTTAAATAAACCTTTAAAATTAATTAGTACTTGTTATTAAAAAAAAATTGGAAGGTAGAAAAATAGTTGCGTTGGAAACGTGAAAGAATAGTCCCTATTACAAAAAATACAATGATAATACCTATACAGGATTACACAAAACACACAATATACACAACAGAATTATCGGTCGTGGCTGAAAATACACATAAAATACAAAAAATAAATTAAAATTAGGCCAGGAATAATTACGTAAAAAAAAATATTTTGGAAGAAAAAAATACACAAGAACACAGCGTTGGTGGTATGCTGTGGTGTCACTAGGCCCCCTATCTAGTGACCCTAGATCTGCGGCTGAAGGCCTACAGACCTAGTTTACGAAAAACCTGCCACGGAATTCGCTCCGTGGTTCCTATAATCGCCTCTTACGATACCCTAGGATGAGTAGGGGTGGACCGATTCTGCAAAGTAGGCCGGGTACCACACGGCGGAGGGCAGCGAGAATGAAAAAATCTTCCAACCACGACACGAAATAAAAAAAAAACACGCCAACCACCACCAAAAGAAAAAAAAAAACGAACAAGCTATAAAAACCACGTTGGCGCCAGTGTAGCCTAGTCGGCGAGCATGAGCTATTAAATAAAAAAATTAAATAGGACTACACAAATTTATTTACATAAAATTAATTAATTACAGAGAAGAATACAGGGAGATTCGTTATTTGGTTTATAGCTTGTTCGATTCTACAAATGGTTGGTAACTCAACTAAACAGTTGGAGGGCGCGAGAACGGCGAGCCCTCGGACGATGTCTTCGGCTGGCTGAAGCCTGGAGTCCTCGCAGGGAGGAACCGGACTATCGTCCCGGTCGCAGTAGCCGGGCGTAGACCCGGAAACGGAGAAACTGATCAACCTTGATCAGCTCGGCGAGACCTCAACTCGGAGGTGGCAACCCTCTAACCAGAGGAAGATTCTTGCCGTAGCAGTAAAACCCTGGAACGCCAGATATGCGTCCCTGTAGTCGCCGCTCCCTTACCGCGACCCTCTCCCGACCAACCTCAGTTGGTGGAAGTTGGCGCAAAAGAGCGACGATTACAAGAAGGTAAAACACACATAAAAGGCCAGGAGAATATAGATTCTCCTGGTACAATAAGACTAAAACCTAACAGGTAGGAGATGCCTATTTAAAACAAGAAAGAATTTACACAGTTATTAACCTACATTCTTATAACTAAGTACAACTTACCAGTTAATACTGGGTCACTGATTCTAATATTAATGATATATATAAAATACAGATTCTGATAAAAAGAACTTATATGGAATAAACTATTCTTCACGATTCCAACTCAACTGTGGAACGGGTGTTCCAGGCAAAGACTATTTGATGTGTGTGAGACCTATGCGCTGCATTAAAAATATCGAGTTACAAAAGAAGGGATGGAAAGGTCTAGAAGACTCCGCCCACATTCTGCCTAGCAACTCGATTTCCTTTGTCTCTCGTTGAGACACTATTTTATTTGCAGGTATTAAAAGAAATGATGGCACAAGCGAGCGGCTATACCGCGCCCCTTAATAACTAAATACCTTCCTACGTGAAAATTGTAAAAGAACAAAGAAATATATAAAAGTTTTATTCTTTTGGTGAAAAGAATAGCAGAGAAGCTTGCTGCAGCTTCCATCAACCCCAAGCTACCATATTATATAAACTATCTAACGAATTTATAGCGAATCTAAAAGATATGGAAACTACTCCACTAAGCGCCTGACCTAGTTATCTGAGCACAATGTCTTGTACCCTTGTTTTAATGAAATAGGAACTATAATATATTTCTTAATAAGTCTGTTTTTCGTAATCATTTGTTATAATATAGTGAAAAACAATGTAGCTATGCTACAGGGGGAGCAGTTCAGCAGTGGACGTCTTTTGGCTGCTAATGATGATGGTGATGAAGTGTTGTTCAAGCCGTCCCTGAGCCTCTAAGTTAACGACTGCAGTCTAGAAGAAGCACGGAGACGCCCAGTGTAAATGTCATTAAAAGGTCACCCATCCAAGGATTGACCTAGCCTGACGTTGCTTAACCAACCGATCGTTTACCGAAAAGTGACTACAATTGTCTATGACTTCCTGAATAGGTTCCCGTTCAAGCTTACTAGCAGGTACATCATCGATGTATAAGCTATAATCCTTCGTTTAGGCCACGACGCCAAGTGTTGAGCCGCTGGTCTGCCGGTGACAGCTCCATTACGCTCCCCCCCCCTCTTTCCTCCCGGCGGGCGCGCCACCGCCCAGCGGCGCCCGCCCTGCGACCACACGCCACCTTGCAAATTCTTGATGTACGTTTGCATTCTGTGGGCGGATTAAAAAATTAACTATTTTTTAAGGATTTTCGGTCTTACATTTAAAATACACATTTTTTATAAGCAAAAGTCACTTCTTACTTACGAGAGACCTTACTATGCATACGAGTATGTATAACAGACACAAGAAAGTATCTAACAGTTAACTAATTTAGTAGGCAGCACTAGCAGGTGATACAATATATTAGTAAATGATTATATGTACCTAATAATAAAAAAGAATAATGTCCTGACCTAAGCCCCCCTCATCTTGAGGGGAGGCCCGTGCCCAGCAGTGGGACATAAACAAGGGCTGGTATTATTATTATTATAATGTCCTGACCGATACGCTATTAATATTAAATGTTAATATTAAATAAGGTGATGTAGAAGTGCATAAGTCCTTTCGTAAACACAAATGCACTCGCTCTTCCTTTACTTTCATAATCCGATGGGATGGAAGACCAACACGACAGGGGGAGGTCAGACGCAGGACCAACTTTTTACATGCCCTCCGACCGACGCATGGATCATCTTACTTTCTAGACAATCAGGTGCTTGATTTTCATTGTGTTACCCAGTAAGGAGGTTTTGAACAAAGAGGATTTAACACTACGTATGTTTTGAACTCCCGTCCTCCGGAGCCGCATGCGGCTCTACTAATTTTTGGGATAAATATATTATCATCATCAGCCGAAAGACGTCCACTGGTGAAAAAAGGCCTCTCCCTTAGAAGGGAGGGGTTGCCATAATCCCCACGCTTGGCAGACGTCTTGTGGATCGCAGTATAGGTGGTAGGTAATCCAATAGAAAGACGCTGCTGCCTGTCTTCTTGTTTTCCCTTAGTTGCAATTTTATCCGGACTCCGCACAGGCTATAATATAACGGATTAATATAATATAACGAATGAAAAAATTTTTTTTTTTTTTTTTTTATAAATTGGTCATCAAAATGTCAAAGTGAGCTACTATATCGAGTAGGATAATCATGAAAGGGCTCCATTTGCACATTTCAAAACAGATTTTTATTTTGGCTTATGTCACGTAGTTTTTGGCTGATAATCAAAACAGTAAAAAAAATACCGTTCCTTCATCTCCGAAGCTAGTGGACATCCACTAGCTTCGGAGATGATATATATATTTTACAGGAAAAATAAAACGATCTTTCTAAATAGTAGCTTTTTAGTAATCCTACAAAACCTCGACAAACAAACTTATTTTTGCGGTTTGGTTCTTTTGCTATCTGAGGTGTTCAATTAATTGTAAATAACTTTAATACGTTCAAGGATGGTATGGAACCCTCCGTGCGCGAGTCCGACTCGCACTTGACCGGTATTTTTTATATTATTTAGCGGTACAAAATAGGTATACTTTACCTATTCTCATAGCTAAAAAATATGCATTAAAAATTCATAAAGATCCGTCGAGGCGTTTTGGAGGAGTGCGACCATAAACATCGTGACACGAGATTTTTATATAATAGAAGAAGATATTATACCCACAAATAATGAGTTGTAGTGTAATTTCTAACATGTGTCTGAGGTCGACAGGCGTCACATTGCGAAGTAATTTCCTCCGCCATCAGTTTCTACGGCATCAGAAACTCCTTTAGAAGCAAAACTACTCGTATGAATTTCCGGTGGTTAAATTGAATATCTGAATATTGATAGGTAATTTTAGTGTCGGGCTAGTAAGTAGTTAAGTACATATTTTGGATCATAATTCCAAAATGAGAGTTCGAAACCAGCGTTTGATGTAATTTTTCAGGTCATCATCATCACCAGTAGGAAGACGTCCACTGCCGAACATAGGCCTCCCCCTTAGCACGCCACAATGGTTGACAATTGGCTATTTGCATCCACCAGTTACCTGCGTCGCTCACAATGTCGTCTGTTCACCTAGTGGGAGGCCTACCTACGCTGCGTCTTCCGGTTCGTGGTCGCTACTCGAGAACCCTTTCTTCCCCATCGGTTATCGGTTCTTCGAGCGATGTGGCCTGCCCATTGCCACTTCAACTTGCAGATTCTGAGAGCTATGTCGGTGACCTTAGTTCTTCGGCGAATCTCCACATTTCGGATTCTATCGTAGCGTAGCTCTCTCTATTGTTGTTCGTTGTGTGATTCTGAGCTTCTCTAAAAGGCCAGCAGTTAAGAACCACTACTAACCCTAGTTAAGGACACCGACCATTTTTCAGGTGTGTGATATGTATTTTCGTATTCGAGTTTCGGATAATAGACATAGACATTGCTCGAACATTCACTCAGCGATTTATATATTATGATACTTGTTAATTTACTGATAGTCGCGTGCTACTTTCGTTAGGTATTTCATCTTATTTTTATGTCGACACCTTTAAACTTGGTCTGCATAATAAGCAAAGTCCACCAACATCCACCGCTCTTTAATTTGCGTGAAGCAAATCCTACCTAGTTTAGGTAGTGGTAGACGCAAGGCTTATGGTGAGTTGTGCCATGGTTGGCGGGGATGCACCACACTTCCAGCTGACACTAGTGCTGCTGAACCATCCTGGGATCTATTTAGAAAAGTTTCCAAGCCTGGTGGCATATTTTCCTTACTTATATTTTAAGATAGTTACCAACATAGTTGTCAAGATTTGCAAGTTGAAGTAGCAAAGGGCAGGACTACATCGCTCGAAGAATGATGTTATTTAAAAAAAAACAGCCTGACTGGGAATAGGGATGATGTCTGGATAAAAAAAAAACTAATTAGTCCGCCAGTTAGATTATCAAAAAATATTGGACACATATTTTTTTATTTAACAAATCAATAAACATTGCCAAAGATATAGAGCGTCTAAGTTCGGGAGTGGGGGCTTTTGACGTCACACCTCAGTAAAAATTGTATACCGGAGTGACGTCACGCAACATTTCAAAGCACTATATCTTCGTATTTTTTTGTTTAATCGACAAAAGAAAATATACGTGTCCAATATTTTTTGATAATCTAAATGACGGACTAAGCGCGGTGTTGCGTGACAGACATACAGTATGAGCCTGAGTTGATTACCATTGAACACAGCAATTGCTTTGAGGCAGAACATTTGCAGAAGAATATTTTTTACTTCACTTCTTCCGATATGATTTGTATATCGGAAGAAGTGTCAACTGCCTACCTTTTTTTGCATCGCACTAGTATTTTACAAGATAAGTGAATTAACGAGAAGGATGGGGATTTTTTCCCATTGCAAGTCTTGCTGGCGTCCATAGCATGCTCAGACTAAAAAGATTTTTAGTCATTAGCCTATTAACTCTATTTAACAAAATATTACACCCAAATAACCGAAATCTCTTATGCTCACTGATATCTCTTGCTGCAACAAATCTTATACTACGGTGGTACCTACCTGGGTAGTCTCATGCGAAATTTATAAACACAGAGAAACTAATAAGCAACAAATATGTAACTATGCAATAAAGCATATAGTATTTTTTTGCATGCAGCATCGATAATTGTAATCCTTTCTACCCCCGGCCCCGTGGGAGGGGGTGGCTCGGGGGCGGAACATCTGCGCCAGCCATCCCTTACAGGCGCCCGTCAACCGCAGCGCGCCACCAAACGGTTTATTTATTTGAAGACCCCCAAATTGATTTGTTTGATACGTTCTTGGGGACAAGATTTTGTTTTGACGAAAATTTATCAGTCACGCAAGCAAAGGCTGTGGTGTCAGAAGCTCTATATTAAATTACTTTTGCATTGACAATACCACAGTATAAATACAGTATAGACACTGCAAATAAAGGATCAATCACTGTTCTAACACAGACAAGCGTCGCTGCAGCAATCGAAAGGGAGTTTCGTTAAGGAGTTATACTCTGTCCGGTGAAGCATGGTGCGTGTGACAGACGAAACGTTCCTTGTCATTAATATTTCAGTTGCACCCTAAATGTTGCAGTTATAAAATACGGAATCAGTAATAACTTACTACTACTACTTACTTTTACTACGTAGGAAGTTCCTTGTGCAAGGAACCGTCCAGGTAGGTACCACCGCAGTGTCAGGCATTCTGCCGCCAAACAGCAGTGTGTAAGCATTGCTGTGTTCCGGTGTAAAGGGCACTGTAGCTGGTGAAATTACCGGACACAAAGACTTAATATCTAAGGTCGGCAACGCGCTAGTGATTCTTCTGATGTTGCTGTAGGCTGCGGTGACTGCTTACCACCAGGCGGGCCGCATGCTTGCTTGCCACCTTGGTAGTATATATAAAAAAATAGCAAATTAAATAAATTTACCCATTATATTATTGTTTACAAAAAAACACTTTTTACAGAAACCAATGTCATCCGCAAAAATCTTATTATTTACAAAAAATCAAATTGAAACCGCTGTCACCCGCACC
Organism: Furcula furcula; assembly: GCA_911728495.1. Taxonomy (NCBI): domain Eukaryota; kingdom Metazoa; phylum Arthropoda; class Insecta; order Lepidoptera; family Notodontidae; genus Furcula; species Furcula furcula. Next base: position 1,722,636 of record OU452264.1, on the reverse strand, counting down.
ATGCTACACGGAGCGGACTATAGTAGAGTCGCAGTGACGAGCTTCTGTAACCGCTCTTGTTCGTTTGTTGTGTTTTGCGTTACAAGATCAAAATCGGAACAAAAAATGTATGAACATAGAAGTGATGGTATGGGTGTTTCCCACCAAGTGTCTGGACTATGTATCTATTTAAATATGTATTTACAAAATAAAAAGTATATAAGTATTAGTATCAGTTGTTTGGTTTCCATAGTACAGGCTCTGTCTAGCTTGAGATCGGATGACCGTGTGTGGATTGTCCCAAGATATTATCATTATTTTATTATTTTTTTATACGGTGACAACGCAGTTTATCCTCGTTCGTCTATGATGTAAGCGTAGTTTTGGTTGTAAATCTTTAAGGTTGAAAGTCTCTTGAGTTAGTTCAACGTAATTTTGGCACTAATAATTCGCAAAACCCGCTTTGGGTTCGAAATAAAGCATAAAAATGGGCATTAGCACGCTAAGCCCGATGTTACACGTTCCTAAATGAAAACCCATATAACACGAGGGCCGGCGACACGTGGTGCTTGCCAAGGATGTAGGGGAACTGGATGAGCCAGAGATTAGAGTGTTTTGTTGGGGAAAAAGCGCGGTGTTGCGTGACAGACATACAGTATGAGCTTGAGTTGATTACAATTGAACACAGTAATTGCTTTGCGGCTGAATATTTGCAGAAGATTTTTTTTTTTAGTTTTGATTTGATTTATATACTTTTTGATTTTGATTTTTTAGACCCGTGGGGTGACAGTTTAAGAATAGCACCCACCAAAATCTTCTACTACGACGGTGACTAAGGTAGAATAAGAAGACGTGCAGCAGCGTCTTTCTATTGGATTACCTACCAAGTATACTGTGATCCTAATTCGTCTGCCAAGTGTGGGGATTATGGCAACCCCGCCCTTTTAAGAGGAAGGTTTTTGTTCAACAGTGGACGTCTTTTCGCTGCAGATTGATGATGATGACTCTTTTTATATCGGAAGAAGTATCAAAGGCCTGCCTACCTTTTTTTTGCATTGAATTAGTATTTTGCAAGATAAAGGAATTAACGGAAAGGAACAGGTGGTTTGGCCAGAAGGCCAAAACCTTTTTCCCATTGCAAATCTTGCTGGCGTCCATAGCATGCTATGCTTACCATCAAACGGACCGCATGATTGTGCACCACCTTCATGGTACAAAAGAAAACAAGTATAAATAATAAAAGCATAAAAAGTCCGACTGCGAACAAACAAAATGGTGCTAAAATACATTATACATACATAATAAGTATACATATGTATGTATTTCAACACGTCTCGTTAAGACCTTTCATTTGTATGGGTAACAAAGATCTTTCATTTGATGTTTTTTGGAAGTAAAAAAATACTAAATGGTGGCTGGCGGCCGCCATATATTTTTTTTTGAAAAATATATAGCTAATGTCACTCACACAACTATGATGAATCTAACAACATATTATAAGTCACTATCCATAACGCGGTTTAGGCTGTAGGCCGTGCCAAAGAAGTAGCCATAGTACATACACACATACTTACATACATACTCTCGAAAAACATAACCCTCTGCCTGGCGCATTCGGGCAACAATTATAAGTCACATCCAGTAGTACCTATATCACAGTCAACATTCATTAAAATTTGCCAAACCGTGCGCTGTCGGCCGCACCTGACGCCAACTCGGCAGCTGCTACAACATTGCTACACAGGCGCCTTGTGCGATATACATTACGCCTCTAGTACCGCACAGGGCAGTAAACAACCGTTGTTACGCGGCAATGGATGCCAATGTTGCGATAGTTTGGTGAGCGTATATATTGCTGTGTCGGGGAAGGATTTTCGATACATTTTTCGCAGTTTTTTTTAGAAGGAAATTAGGTCAGTCTGGTGTAAGATATATACTTATTTGTGGGAAAACCTACACTGACTGACTGAGTGTGCGTAGGAATTACATGACATGATTCACCCCCCCCCCCCCTTCTATCATCGGATGACGAGACGCACGGCGCGCTCACACCCTATGAGTAAACGTGCCTTCAGTCCGGACTAAGCGATTTGCTTCGTCATCTATATCTATACTTATAATAAAACTGTAACAGGTCCAATTCTGTACATTGAAGATATTTTGAAAATTATTTTTGGAGGGCATTCTATAACCGATACTGAGGCCGAAAATGTATTTTTTTTTATTTTTGTCTGTCTGTCTGTCTGTCTGTCTGTCTGTCTGTCTGTCTGTCTGTCTGTCTGTCTGTATCACGGCTGAGCATCACGCCGAAACTACTGAATGGATTCAAATGAAACTTGGCATGATTTGAGATCTTACTACGAGGTAGGACATAGGATACTTTTTATCCCGTAATCTAGCACGGTTCTTTTGGGAGAGGGGATTAAAGTCAAAATGGGTACTTGGTTATACGCTTGGTCCGGTTTTATCAATTTTTCTTTATAATATAATAAATATCAGTAAGGGAACACTCATAGAGAGTTGTTATCAAGGTTTTGTAATCGACCGGGTTAAGCAACGTTAGGTAAGGACATTAAATAGATGGGTGACCGTTTAACGCCATTTGAACTAAACGGGTCCGTGCTTCGGAGAGCAAGTAAAAAGTGGATCCCAGTTTTTAACAGACTATAAAAAAGGAGGTTATGTATTCGATGCGAATGTCTGTTATTAAAAGTTTAGTTAACGTAAAAATAGCGCATGCGGAGCTGCGTGGGTCAGCTAGTTCATAATAAGGACAGTTGTTTGCGTCAGGTTCTCCGCCCGATTATAATGTGGGTGACTTCAAGGCTAGAGTGCATAGCCTTTTAATAAGCTAGTGTGCTTCACCATCCTAGATTGCGTCGCAGCTTTCCATCAGGTGGGACAGCAGTCAAGCACTAGCATTATATTGAACGCCGGGCGATATTTTATAAAAAAAATCAAAAAATCAAAAATGTTTATTAATTACAAGAGTTGTGTTTTTACAGGGTTTGGGAGCTCTTCTGTTTAGTTATAAACCTGTAGTAGAAGAGTCCCCTCTTTCTGAGTTCAGTAGGAATACATTTTAGGTGAGTTATTAAGCGGACAAAACAATAATTTAAACAAACACACTGCTCTTGTATTTGTATTAATTTGATGTTCACAGTTCGGTGTCTAAGTAGAAGTGAAACCTTTTTTTTTTTTTTTTGGGAATGATAGACGCTGTTTCAGATTCAGATTCAGATTCAGATTCTTTATTTGTAACCACAGGTAATTTGTACATGGTAGGTCTTATTCCAATAATGAACTCTGTAGTTTACCCATATTGGGTGTACAAAAAACATAAATCACATACTAAATTCAATAATAATAATTCAATTCAATAGCAATAATTCGATTCAATAACAATAATTTAATTCAATGTTCAATAATAATATAAATCTATTATAACATTAAACAAATAGTAGAGATAAAATTATAATAATCAAACATAGGTATTTTCAATAATAAGTCATAACAAATTTTTATCATTTAAATAATCAGATACGCTATAATATGCTTTTTCAATTAATAAGTTTCTTAGTTTATTTTTAAATATATCTAATCTGACTTCATTGCGCAACGAAGCTGGCAAATGGCTATATAGTTTAGGTCCCATACAGAAAATACTTTTATGCAATAGCGCTGTCTTTGATGGTACTGCACATAACTTGCCTCGATGACGTGCTCTTTGTCGAAATTTAAATAGGTGCAGGTTATTTCTTACGAATACAACTGACTCAAATATATACAAGGACGGTAATGTTAAGATTTTAGATTCTTTAAAAAAGGGTTTGCAACTGTCCATTTGCTGAAGGTGATAAATGGCTCTAATACACTTTTTTTGCGCCCGGAACGCTAAATCTTTTCCTGTCGAATTTCCCCAAAAGATGACACCATATCTTAATATTGATGACACATGCCCATGATAAGCAGTAAGAACAGTATTGAAGTCCGCTATTTTACTCAATTTGTAAAGAGCATAACAACTACTATTCAGTCTATTACACACATATTCAATTTGAGACTTCCATGTTAATTTGTCATCTATGTATATACCTAAAAACTTGGATACTTCTGTACTGCTTATGATTTGACCTTCATGATTAATATTTACATTACTAACTCTATTCTTTTTCTGTTTAAAATTCATATATTTAGTTTTGTCAAGATTTATTTCTAAGTTATTTTTTGTCATCCAATCTATAATTGTTATAAGTGTAGAGTTAATGTCAGATTCAAAATTATCAGTATTATTTTTAATAAAAAGAACAGTACTGTCATCTGCAAATAAAGTCATGTGATGATTTGTGACTTCTGGTAGATCGTTAATATAGATCAAAAAGAGCAGTGGTCCAAGCACACTGCCCTGCGGTACACCATACTGAACATGTTGCAAGTCAGATGTATATGTTTCAACGGATTTTGTGGTATTACTTATGCTTCTTATTTGGGTCATTTGCTGTCTATCTGATAAATATGAAGATATTAAATTATGTGCATAGCCCCTTACACCATATGAATAAAGTTTATGTAATAATATTTTATGATCAACGCAGTCAAATGCTTTAGACATATCCATATATACCGCTATTACAGGAGTTCCACTGTCCATACAATTCATAACTTTTTTTAGGAAATCATAAATTGCCTCATTTATACTTATACCCTTTCTAAATCCCATTTGTTGGCCTGAGAGAAGTTTTTTTGATTCTAGATAACTGTATAAACTATTGTAAATTACTTTTTCAAATATTTTAGAAATTACAGGTAACAGAGCGATTGGTCTATAGCAGGACATATCTTCTTTGTTACCCTTCTTAAACAGAGGTTTAATTACAGAAATTTTTAATTTATCGGGAAATATACCTTGTTCCATACTTAAATTTATAATATAGCACAGTACTGGGGCTACACTAACTGATACCTCTTTAATAATAAGAGTTGATACAGAATCAAAACCTACGCTTTGTTTCAGTTTAAGTGAATTTATAATTTTTAAAATACCATCAGTACAGATTGGACTCATGAATAATGATTGACAGTGGGTATTTACTGGAATTGTTCCCATTTTTGAAGTTGAGCATCTATTACTAGTTAGGTGTAGAAAATAATTATTAAATTGCTCGACAATTTCCTCAGGATTGCTTACAACGTCACTTCCGATTTTTAGTCGGGCAACATCTTCTATAGGATATTCATTTTTGGAACTGTTTATGACTTTCCACATAGCCTTTGACTTGTTGTCTGCAGTGTTTATAGTGTAGCTATTTTGGGCTTTTTGTGTGAGATTGATAATTTTTTTGAGTCTACGACTATAGTTTTTAAATGTAACCTTATGTTTTATATTGGAGTCTTTTCTCATTATCCATAGAAGCTGTCTTTTCCGTTAACCGCAGATGGCTATTGCAGCTTCACCGGACAATAGGAGGCGAGCGCTTGAAGCGCCTTTACGGCAGAAGTAGCGACGAGCACAAGGGCACCTCAGGGAGGCACGGCCTCGGCTTGGGCTGTCGCTTAAGAGAGGGCTGAGTTTACCACCGGTTCACAACGCGCCCCCACTGAGAAGAACCGGCAAGAAACTCAGTGGGGTGATGCACGTCGTTGCGGTCGCATACGTACGACCCTTCGGCCTCGCCGGCGAGACCGGTGTCTGATAGCTAGTGTAGCATACGGTTGTCGGGGAGGGGTCGGCGCATCCCGGTCCAATAGGACCGTCATGGGGTCAGGAGGGTAAGTGAAACCTTTGAATGAAGCGCTCTATTTATAACTTGCGAATATTTCACTTCTACCTTCACAATGCTGACACTACAAAAATCTATACTTATAATAAAACTGTAACAGGTCCAATTCTGTACATTGAAGATATTTTGAAAATTATATTTGGAGGGCATTCTATAACCGATACTGAGGCCGAAAATGTATTTTTTTTAATTTTTGTCTGTCTGTCTGTCTGTCTGTCTGTCTGTCTGTCTGTCTGTCTGTCTGTCTGTCTGTATCACGGCTGAGCATCACGCCGAAACTACTGAATGGATTCAAATGAAACTTGGCATGATTTGAGATCTTACTACGAGGTAGGACATAGGATACTTTTTATCCCGTAATCTAGCACGGTTCTTTTGGGAGAGGGTATTAAAGTCAAAATGGGTAGTTAGTTGGTTATACGCTTGGTCCGATTTTATCAATTTTTCTTTATAATATAATAAATATCAGTAAGGTAACACTCATAGAGAGTTGTTATCAAGGTTTTGTAATCGATCGGGTTAAGCAACGTTAGGTAAGGTCATTAAAGAGATGGGTGACCGTTTAACGCCATTTGAACTAAACGGGTCCGTGCTTCGGAGAACAAGTAAAAAGTGGGTCCCAGTTTTTAACCGACTATAAAAAAGGAGGTTATGTATTCGATGCGAATGACTGTTATTAAAAGTTTAATTAACGTAAAAATAGCGCAGGCGGAGCTGCGTGGGTCAGCTAGTATATTAATAAAAGTAAATTATTATACTTAAAGTTGTATCCTGCATTTTACATAATATTACTAAAATACCACATAGGTATCCTGTGCACCAACACATCAATCAATATCTAACATTATTTAGTAAAAAAAACTATGCTATAATAAACTATAGAATAAAGTTTCTATAAGTGATCGAAGGCTATAATAAACATACTTACTTACCTAATTATGAAGGAAGGACTATGGGAGGAAAGATTACGTAACAGGTCACCTTTTACTTCTTCAGCTGTCAAATGTTCGGATAATATTTGGAGACTTCTAACTTCGTAATAATCTTGGTGTTGGCTAGGTATTTGTATTTTTTTTCCATCCAATATGAGATGGTTTAATTTTTTTTTACTGAAATTCGGTTGTTAGTTATAAATTTCAAACTAGCAGCGCCTCTGGCGGAGATTATCGCAAACATGTAATACTAAAAGCAAAAAAAAGAAATGTAGAACATAAGTACAAAACTCGTACGTACTAGGGGTTAAAGTAATAAGCTAATTCAATATACTTTTATAAAATGCATATTTCAAATAACTGCCTCAAATTCAACAGCTGTGTGCTGCGTCTGTCGATACTCGGTCCCAGCGACCGTCGGCTCTACGCTCTCAATACACATATACATTGCGCTCTAACTTCGAGGAATTGTGTTTATTGCATTGATTTGCCGCGTTGCACCGGTAATGTATTAGCTTATTTCAAAGTTTTCGATAGTGACTTTTAATATTACATAGTTTAAATCACTCGTGGGGTGTCCGGGTAAGAATAGCACCCACCCATCTGCTCCCGTTGGGTGTCCATAAGATGCTACTAAGTCAAGACAAGAAGTCTGACAGCAGCGTCTTTCTATTACCTACCAACTAGACTGCGTTCCCCAAGACGCCTGCCAAATGTGGGTATTATGGCAACCCCTCGATGATGAATATAGAAAGATAAAGCACACAACCTTTTCTTTTGTCGTAGAGTTGGTGGTCAACGTTTAAGCTGCCTCTGACTTATCTTAACGACTGTTGTCTAGATGACAATAGCCGGGACCGACTTTTAACGTGCCCTCCGAAGCACGGAGATTCGCAGTTCAAATGCCACTAAACGGTAACCCATCTAGGGACTGACCTTGCCTGACGTTGCTTACCCAACTGATCGATGACCGAACAGTGGTTACAACTGGCTATGAGCGTACAAGCTTAAAAGCCTTTTCACTTAATCCAATAGAAAGACGCTGCTGCCCGTCTTCTAGTTTCCCCTCCGGCTCTTACGAACATCCAACGAGAGGAGATGGGAGGGTACTATTCTTACCCGGACGACCCATGGGTAACCCCTTTCTCTATTGCGTCGCCGCTTTCCTTTAGGCTACCATTAGTTTGAATTGTATAAAAAAGAATAATATATAGTACATATACAGTCGACTTGAGAACCTCCTCCTTTTTTTGAAGTCGGTTAAAAATAAATAAATGTCTATTAGCCACCAAGATCAGCCAGGAGTGGACGAAGAAAATGTTTTGTTTGCGTAGTGACGCTGTCCACCGGAGGTGGCCATTGTAAATGTTTGAAAATGTTGTCCACCAGCGGTGGCTACAGTGAATAATTTAAAATAATGATTCTCACTGGCCACCCCCGGGGGACAGTGGGTTATTTTTATAAGTTTTTTCACTGTCCACCCCGGGTGGCCAAGCAGGGGGTGGACAGTGGGAATAAACAGCCACGTCTGTAATTTGTTAAAAAACACTTTTAGATATTTCCCTAAGATAGCATAACCTGGGAATGAACATGTGTGTATAATACAGAAAAGGTTTTACCATTCCGGAGCCCGTGGGAAAGGACAGTTGTCCTGGTTTGCGGGGCCTTGAGGGTATTTTCGGGGACCCCCGCCGCAATCGAGACACTACGGTGGTTCAGTGAGCGCATGTGCGGTTTCTGTTACCATGAGATTCGATTCCCATGTCAGGCAAAATGTGATTAGGTTACCTGTTAGAAAATCGTTAGCGTTCTAGAGTTTGGCTCCATCTGGTACTTGAAAAATGTATGTAGGGTTGCTTAGGCAAAGCTTATTTTAGAGAGTGCCATCATAGTAGCTAAGTTGTTCATTGTACACGCGACTGTGGGTTGCAGCTCGAGCAGTAGGCGTGGGCGTAATTCAGCCGAGTGTTAGCGACAAATATTAAAAAAAAAACAAAATATGAAAGTTTGTATCGGAAATTTTTCCACGCGCCCAAATCAAGGTGAGTGATCATACAGCCTACTTCATAATTATAAAATGCAAATATTTTAATATTACGTATACAAATTATGATGAATTATAAATAATTAGATAAAAATAAATGTTTGTTTGACTTGATAATTAAGGACGAACACATTTATTTATTTCAAAAATGTATATATGGATTTTCAACGGCACAAACCGACAAAAAACCGAATGTTGTGAGTTTTTTTTTTTCTATCCATTGTATTTACTTTGCTACTGTCGTCGCTGCGATCACCATGTTAACCCTATTTAAGTATAGTTAAGATACTCATATACTCGAGTAGGTCGATACAGGTCCAACCTAGTGCGGGGATCACAAGTACTGGAATTAGGGATCTAATTTGGAAAGCCGTTGGTGTGGGACGCGACATGTGTCGACACACTTGCTGCGTCCCACACCCCGGTAACTTGCAGGGCGGCTGGAGGGGCTGCGGTGGCCGCTAGCGATGCAAAGCGGCGCAAGTATGTAGCCCTAGGTTCCAGCTACATATTTGCGCCCTTTGCGTGTCCGTGGGGCCATGGTCTCACGAGACTCACGGTTTGGTGAAAGAAATTTCATCCAAACTTATCGAAGTCTCAGGAGACCGTCTGGCTGGTAGTTTTTTCTGCCAACGTATAAGCTTGGCCATACATAATAATGTCGCCAGTCTTGTAGGTACCCTTCCCTCCCAGTGCGGCGACAACTTGGAGGAATTTTTTACCTAGTTTTAGTATATTTGTAAATAAACTGTAAATATCTAGACAAATTGTAATCTATTTTGGAAATTAAAATATATATTGAAATCAAACTACTTACTTTTACGGATTTTATCGCGGTTTATTTTTTGATTTTACTATCCCGACGTTTCGATGAATGACGTTTTGAATCCGTAAAAGTAGTTTGATTTCAATGTGTAATATTCGCGTAAGTAAAAGACAACATTAAATAAAAATATATTATTATTAATATCTTCTTTCTTTTATATAAAAATCTCGTGTGTTTGTGGTCTCACTCCTTCAAAACGGCTCGACCAATTTTTAAGATATTTTTATGTATATTTGGTACGTATGAGGTCATAAAGTAAATTTCATACCGCTAGGTGATATAAAAAACGTGCGGCCGGAGCTAGTAACATAATAATACTAGGGTACGCGTCCATTGGCCGGCGCCGGACGCACCGCACGCACGGCAAGCAACGGATTTTAGTTTGCTTTCTATGATTTTGACGGCCCGTATCGGAAAATGACGGGCGCGGATAATGGACGCAGCGCTATGAAAATCATACAAAGCAAACTAAAATCCGTTGCGTGCCGTGCGTGCGGTGCGTCCGGCGCCGGCCAATGGACGCGTACCTTTGAAATGAAATGAAATGAAATGAAAATATCTTTATTCAGAAAAATAACTAACAATTACAATTTTCTGCGCTCCCACATTAGGTCACCCTGTGTTGTGGGAGACACGCTCTTCCATAGGTACAACTAAATAACTTTTACTGAATAAAAACAATGTAGTAGGTAGTCTCTTATGCCTGTATGTGGTGTGTATGAGTTGTGCAGTGTGTGTGTGTGTGTGTGCGTGTGTGTGTGTGAGTCAATTTATATTTAATACATTCGTATGATGCTTAATAAGCTAAGTGTGTTGGTAGGTATACACCAAGAAATTTATTTTTTTATTTTATTTGTAATTTATGTAAAAGATTTTATTAATTGTTCAATTTTATCATAATCAAATTTTAGTAACCATTCAGCAACAAATTTTTTGAAAGTGGATCGGTTATATTTTACTATTTCTTTATTTATGAGTAGAAGAACTTTATAATAATAATAATATCTTGGGACAATCCACACACGGTCATCTGATCCCAAACTAGGCAGAGCCTGTACTATGGAAACCAGACAACTGATACTAATACTTATATACATTTTTTTTTTGTAAATACATACATACTGTAATAATAATAATAATATCCTGGGACAATTCACACACGGTCATCTGATCCCAAACTAGGCAGAGCCTGTACTATGGAAACCAGACAACTGATACTAATACTTATATACTTTTTTTTTGTAAATACATACTTATTTAGATAAATAACACCCAGACACTTGGTGGGAATCGAACCCACGACCTGTTGGTTAGCAGACAGGGTCACTAACCACTAGACCAACGGGCCCGTCAAATAGTAAGTAACCCGCCTCCATACAGACTGCCACACCACACATGCCTCTCGTTATTAAGCCTCTTAAGTCCTCCAGTGACTTCACTATCAACAGTGCCTTAGCAAACAATTACAACGTATTCTCTGTCAACTTATACCATTTATAGAAAACATAGAAAAAGCGTGGAAACACATATTTTGTCCAGGTTTTAATCCTGCAAACATATAAATATGTCCCGGGCTCGCACCTGCCCCGGCCGGGCTGCGCAAACAAACACGGGCGCAAACACAGTATGTATATATCAGGATAATTGCAGATTTTCAGTGCAACGCCAACGTTTGTTTTCAGATTTTCCTAATTTATTGCTCGTTGTCGTATTTCTATTTGTACAACACGTTAGATATTGCAGGCTGTATCAGAAAAGTAATATTACACAAATTGGAGATAAGGCATAGCACAAACGTCTGTGGGTACCCAGATCCTGAGGTACCCAGTGTGGCTCAGTGTAGAATTAAAACTAGGCGAACTTAATACTTTTTGAAGTGAAAACTTCTTTAGCATCGTTGTGATTTGAAAGTCGATGAAACGAAAAAGCCTCAGACTAACGTTCTTTAGTCCTTCCTCCAAGGAAAAAGTTTTGTTGACAGTTTTTTTTCGAAGGTGACTGTATTTTTTTCAATTTTTTTTTAAGTAAAAGCTTCTTTATCATCGTTGTGATTTGAAAGTCGATGATAAGAAAAAGCGACCGTATTTTTTTTATATTTATTTTTTATTTTTTGAAGGTGACAGTATTTTAAGTGAAAACTTCTTTAGCATCGTTGTGATTTTTAGGGTTCCATACCTAAAAGGTAAAAAAGGAACCCTTATGGTCTGACTTCGTCTGTCTGTCTGTCTGTCTGTCTGTCACACCTGTATATATTTCAGGAACCACTGATGCAATCGACTTGAAACTTGGAATAGTTTTAGATCTTACTTACCCAACCCCATCGCAAATAACAAATATATATTTTTTCTTATACTTTTTTTATAATGGGGGTCGAAATGGGTCATCAAAATTTCAAAGTGAGATTACTATATTGAGTGGGGTATCATATGAAAGGGCTTCATTTGCACATCGCAAAACTTATTTTTATTTTGGTTTACGTCACGTAGTTTTTGGCTAATAATCAAAAATAACAAAAAAAATACCGTTCCCTCCCCCTTATCTCCGAAGTGTGGGGAGGGAAAAATCTGAAAGAATTATGAATAATACATGTTTATCTATATTTTACAGGAAAAATAAAATGATCTTCCTAAGTTATACAGTTTTTTAGTAATCCTAAAAAAACCTCGACATACAAAAATAGTTTTGCGGTTTGTTTTTTTTTGCTACCTGAGGTGTTACATGAATAGTAAAATTACTTTCATACGTACAAAGATGATATGGAACCCTCGGTGCGCGAGTCCAACTCGCACTTGACCGGTATTTTTTATTGTATGGTTTAGTAGCTCTCCGTGTGACTAACGCGTGTAACTAAAGACCTAATATAACCATCCGATAACGATCTAAATATGAGTTTGGTGGAACTGATAATGATTTACCCGTGGGGTGCCGGGTTAGAATTGCATCCCCCCATCTCCTCTCGTTGGGTGTCGTAAGAGGCGACTAAGCGAGAACAGGAAGACGGGCAGCAGCGTCCTTCTTTTGGATTTTGCTTCCACCTATACTGTGATCCCCAAGCCGCCTGCCAAGCGTGGGGATTATGGCAACCCCTCCCTTCTAAGGGGGAGGCCTTTGTTCAGCAGTGGACGTCTATCGGCTGCTAATGATGAATGAATGATGATAATGATTCCGTAGCGAGGTCTACGGAGTCGTAGCGCGTAGCACCGACTACGCTTTCTTAGCTCCTCGTAGCCGTCACTGCAACGATAATTCATTGTAATAAAAATTCTCAAAGTCAAAGTCAAAATTATTTATTTCAAATAGGCTTAACGCTTGCACTTTTGAACGGTCAATTTTTTTTAAAACTTCCACCGTTTCACAACGCGGCCTCAACTAAATTATGGATTATTAACCTTTGAGTAATAACTTAGTTATATTATAATACTATGTAAGATCCAATGCTGATGACGAATGTTGAATTTGTGAAGTAACACACACAAGCCCAAGAGGCTTAAGTGTTGCTATTTTACTTATGTTTTTGTATATTTTTTCTTATTATGATAATAAATAAATAAAAAACTGAGAAGGTCCGACAAGAAACTCAGCGGGCTTGACTTTGCTTTTCACTTTTTTTTTTTAAACTGTGTTTGTATTCTTACAATTAGATCAGCATCAGCGTCAGTGTGTCTTGCCGTTCAAAAGATCAAACAAGAGAGATTTTTTTTTATGTATGTTCGCGCATAACTCTGGCAATTTGAACCGATTGGAAAAAAATCTTTCTTCCATTCATTCTTCAATCCATTGATTGGGTCCCATAAAAAAATATTGCTTACGAATAAGTAGTTTCAGAAAATGCAAGAATGGTGACTGCGCAGGAAACCTACAGGAAGGCTTAAAAGATGGCATTATTTCTCTTTTTAAGGACAAAAATTGTCATAACTCTGGCAAAAATAAATAAAATCTCAAATCTGGTAAATATTTACCAATTTCAATTATTCTTTTTTATTCGAAAGAAGGAACCACTGTATTGAATGTGTATGAATTTTATCACAGCTAGATAAGAACTTCCTGGAGGACCATGAACGATGTGGAGGAATTTATCTGGTAAAAACCATAAAACTAATGTTCTCCATTACATTACTCTGACAAATATGAACAGATTTCGATGATTCCTTTTTTATTCGAGAGAGTAAACTACTATGATAATTCCATGCAAATTTCGTTACGACCGGATAGATTGTTTCTGAAGAAACTTGACTTACGTAAAACTATGTAGACGATAATGTGATCATAACCTACCTAGATCATTTTACCGTCTTCGATGGTTCAATCTTTATGTATGAAAATAACACTACAAAAGTATAAAATAAAATATTTAAAAAATAATTGAACCGACAACAACACTGAAAAGTAAAAAATAATTTAAATATTATTGAAGTTGGTGGCAAATATACACAACAGGTACGCCAACACCAACTTCTATAATATTTAAATTATTTTATACCTTTCAGTGTTATTAAAGTCGGTTCAATTTTTTTTTTTTTCGCCCTATTCCCAAAAACAATAACCCAAGTACTGTTAAAGACCTTCGACCTGTAAGCATACTGCCCTGTTTATCCAAGGTTCTGGAGCGTGTTGTATACAATCAGATGTCCGACTACTTGGAGGAAAATGAGATCTTACCAGATCTCCAATCTGGGTTTAGAAAGGGCCGAGGAACGGCAACTGCCCTATCAGATGTGGTAGGCAATATTCTTGAAGCAAGGGACGTAGGAGAGGGGACACTGCTAGCACTTCTAGATTTTTCCCGTGCATTTGACTCAATTGACACATCTCTACTACTGTCAAAGTTGGCATATTACGGCTTCGCACCAAATACCGTAAAATGGTTTGCTAGTTACTTAACAGGACGGTCACAATACGTTGAGATACAGCAAGAGGATGGGTCATACTTATCGTCTCCCCCAAGACAGGTAATACGAGGTGTTCCCCAGGGATCAATTTTAGGGCCGCTTTTATATATTTTGTACAGTGCAGATATCATTAAGTCATTTAAATACTGCAGGTATCACATGTATGCAGATGACATTCAATTGTACATATCATGTAAACCTGCTGATACTTTGGAAGCAGTGCATAAAATCAATGCAGATCTACAAAGAGTGGTTGAATGGTCTGAGCAAAACTCGCTGGCTTTGAATCCAATAAAATCAAAGTTTATGGTACTGGGCAGTAGAAAAATGATTAGAGAAATGCTGGATTTGAAACCACAAGTAGTTGTTATGGGTCAAAAAATAGAGAGGGTAGACACAGCGTGCAATTTGGGCCTAACAATCGACCCAGAGTTGCGCTTTGAAAAACACATCAATAATTGTATGAGAAATTGTTTTTATAAATTAAAAATATTATACTCAATCAGAGAATATTTAAGTATACCATTACGAAAGCAACTAGTGGATAGCCTTATTTTATCAAAATTGAACTACTGCGATACTGTCTATGGACCATGTCTGCTGGTAAGGTCGGAGAAGCTGATACAACGCATACAAAATGCCTGTATCAGGTTCTGTATAAACATTCCGCGAAGATCTCATGTTACTCCATTCGCAAATAGTGACTGTATTTTAAAAATGGCAGCAAGGAGGAAGTTGCATATGGCTGGTTTACTCTTTGGTGTAATAAATACAAGAAAGCCTCACTATTTATTTTCAAAATTGAAATGGAGAAAAGACTACTATAAATACCACATTCGTTCTATAACTAATCCACTTTCCACTCCAACACATAGGACCATGGCCTTTAGGGGAAGTTTTAGATTTGCAGCCACACAGTGTTGGAACAGTCTTCTACCACCAATACGGGGCCTGAAATCAAAGCAAACCTTTTTAACACATTTAAAAAAACATTTAATGCAAATCCAGCTATCTACAACATAACTTTAAAAAAGTGATATTAATATTCTCACCTCATGGTTTATGGCTTCTGGTAATAATTAGTTTATTATACATATTTACAGTGGGTGTGGTTTGCCCTAAATGGTCAACTGTTTTATTCTTGCTTTTGTTGCTTTAGTAGGTAATATAGCATCTGAAAAAAAAACAATATGAAACTCATCCTGAACTGTTACTACAATTCCTGCTAAACAAACCAAGCTGCACATACACATAGTATGTATGTAATATATTAATATTTGTTTTGATATATTTATTTCTTTTCCAAATAATGAGCATGTCAGACAACGCCCGCCACTGTAATACATCAGTGTGTTCCTACCTACATTTGTTTGGTTCGAAAATAATGATGACTGAATTTGAAATATAATTATATACTAACCTATTGTTTTACTGGGTACTTTTTCATAAGAAATATATGAATGAATGGCTGTGGGTTCCCACCGGTGGGAATCGGGAACGTTGCTCGAAGGGTCTCTGCTGAAAATCAGCGCTGCTGACATCAGGTTCACCCGGTGTTGCAGTATCAAGCTGAGCAGTGACCTGTTTTTTCCGCACATGCGACGCACCACTCCAGTTTT
This sequence comes from Furcula furcula, assembly GCA_911728495.1. Classification (NCBI taxonomy): domain Eukaryota; kingdom Metazoa; phylum Arthropoda; class Insecta; order Lepidoptera; family Notodontidae; genus Furcula; species Furcula furcula. Next base: position 1,706,567 of record OU452264.1, on the reverse strand, counting down.
GTTCATATTTTTATTTTATTTTTGGTATTTATTTTTATCTGACTCAATATGCGTTTTAGATTATTTTTAGTTATATGGATTGTCGGATATGTGGGTACCTAAGGTTGGAATTTATAAGTTAAAACCTCTTTGTTATGTTTAGTTTTAGATTTTACTTGTTTGTTTTCATAGCAAAGAGTATGGCACCATCAACCACAGAACACATATACCCCACCACCTATCAAAAATAGAGAGGGCGATTGATTTGGTGACTTTCTCTTTGCTCATGAATATCGATATGGCAAGGGGCTTAGGGGCATAAGAGGTTAAGTTTTAAGAAATGTTATATGCTATTGTATGTAGCAATAATACTTTACTTTTATCTACTTTTGTTAAGTATATATATATATTTTTTTCTGTAGCGTCACATGTTGCGAAAAAATAAAATTTATTTCTTCTTTCTTCTTCTTCTTTTTATATTTTTGTATCTAAATAGTCTTAAGAATTATTTTTAATAGGAATGGGTGTTATTTTGCTCGTGAGGGTTTTTATTAAATTTCTTAAAAAATACTCGTGTTGTTAGTTTTAACTATAGATTTAAGATTCTTTTCAATACGTTACAGTTTAAGTAAATGTTAAATCCTCTAAATTTCCCCACAAGGCCACATGATAGACGAGACCTCGTCCCGCATGGCGCTGACATGTGCCTCATACAGCTGGGATGCATTTTTCATCCTCCACCCCAGGCTGGGAAAAATCACAGGATAATCCTATAAAACGCAAGCACCGTTTGTCTCAATGGACATAACATAATGTTTTTAAGCCCGCATCCGGACACGGTGAACCCGCGATTGAACACTGAACAGTATTCGGTGAAACCTTCAAAAGTTCCCCGGGACCTGTGGGGGTCAACCGGGGTATGTGGGATTCTTACCCAGTAAAACTTCCGTGGCTATCGAATTGGCACATATGAGGGTACATCAGGATATCAGGGTTTGAACTACACTAGGATACCCATCAGTGCCTTTCCTTTGAGCCAGCCGCTGGGGGGCGCATTAGTGGTTGGCCACAGTGAACGCGCGGTGACTTGAGCCTAGCGCGGGCGCGGCGGCGGGCGCGGCGGCGGGCGCGCCGGGTGGCCACAGTGACGCGCGGGCTGTTGTGGCGATAACATTTATTGCAGGTGTCGCAAACCTTTTATGAGGATTCTGTATTTTTTACTGGATAGGCCAATCCTGAGATGGGAGGCGTTGATCATAAGAGATGGTGTGCTGGGTGCGCACGAAATAACTAAAAACAGTTAAATGAATGGAGATTTAAAAAAAAAATATTAAGAATTGAAATTGTAGTCAAAAAAGTTTATTTTATTTATTAAGGAACATTAACAATAAACATATTATACACTTACAATTTCAAATGTCCAAAAAAACCTTTTTTATACATGTATTTAAAGTTATTTAATAATAAAAAAATACTTAAAACGAGTGACAAGACCGAAATGGTTTGATACCCCGCCAGCCGCGCGATCGGTCGCTTGTTGACTAGGCCCGCAGTGTGGCCAGAACGAGCGGATAGGAACGTTTGAAAAGTACGCGCGCAAACTCGCGCAAGCCGGTCTCGCTAGGCTCCCGCGCAACTCACTTCAGTGTGGCCGCAAGCGGCGTTTTCATATGTTTGATATTTCGCGCCCGCCGCCGCCGCCGCGCTAGGCCTGCAGTGTGGCCGACCACTTATAGGTACCCGGGAACCAGACACAGGCGGAGTTGCGACCCCCATCCTCGTGAGCACTCTGTCCATACTTATACCTGCTTGCAAAATAATAAATAATAGTAATAATCATAATGGATAATGTAACATCGACTGACTAGAAATTGCAGAATTATTTTTTGTATAGTGTAAGTATATTGAAATCTCATGTTTTTTTTTATATTGATTTTGTGATTTATCTTATTCTGAACGATGATGAACTATGTATTTCACTTAGACTTTCCTGAATCACCGAGGGTACTGGCTGAAAACCAGCGCTGGTTGCATTTGGTGATCAGCACATGCTGAGTTAGGCACCTTTTCGACGCAAATGTACTGGCAGTCGCATAACGCATACAATTTTTTTTTATGTGTGTTTTTCCTATTTTTTACATTGTTTTTTTTTCGTCCAATATTTTTTTTACTTACTTACTTACCGGACAGTAATGTCTCTATCAAACAATACTAGCAGTCTATATCATAAATTACCGTACAAATTGGAATCAGTGCGTACAGAGCCATCTGGCGGGGGGTCGCGATCTTTTCTATATTAATGCGGGTGACAGCTGGGCCGCCCCTGGCGCGGCTCGTAGCAATATAAACGAACCGTCCTAAGTAAATATCGGACTACCCTATGATAATGGGATCGATATTTTTGTATATATTGTGTGGTTCTCGTGCGATATGATGCAGAAATTCGTTTACAGGGTAAAACTGAATAGGCGAATAGGATAATCCTTTAGCCTATTGACTTAGATTGCAGCTCTACTAAATGTAACTTAAATAAAATTATGCTGGTAAAAAGGGGCGTCCTCATTTCTAATAGCATTTCTTTTAGACGCGTCTTCCATAATTTACCGCTGATGGAAAGTGTCTGGTAATATCTTAATATCTATTATTAGTTTTTAATGGTTTTCTGTAAATCTTACATAAAAATCAGAACCTACAGATTTATCTACTATAAACGAGTAAAAGTAATTATATGAGTAAGAATAATTTAGGCACTAGCCACTACCCAATAGGTCGTGGGTTCGATTCTCACCTTGTGTCTGGGTGTTATTTATCAATACGGAGCTTTAATAAACCCCTATTATTCGGTATCGCAATATAATTAAACTAAGTCACCATCATCATCATCAGCCGGAAGACGTCCACTGCTGAACATAGGCCTCCCCCTTAGAACGCCACAATGAACGACAATTGGCTATTTGCATCCATCGGTTAACTGCGACGCGTACAATGTCGTCTGTCCACCTAGTGGGAGGCCTGCCTACGCTGCGTCTTCCGGTTCGTGGTCGCCACTCGAGAACCTTTCTTCCCCAACGGTTATCGGTTCGTCGAGCGATGTGGCCTGCCCATTGCCACTTCAACTTGCTGATTTTAAGAGCTATGTCGGTGATCTTGGTTCTTCCGCGAATCTCCTCATTACGAATTCTGTCGCGCAAAGTAACTCCTTGCATAGCTCTCTCCATAGCCATAGGGGAGGGTGTGAGAGAGGCAGAACAAAAAAGGAACTTCGCTCTAAGCGGGTGTCCATGAGACACCTATAATTTTTTTATTATTATTCCTTTTATTTTATTTTCAAACAATTCTTTACATATTTAAATAAAAGTTCATATGAATTAAATAATAAATCTTGGTACAATCCACACACGGTCATCCGATCCGAACTTAGGCCGAGCCTGTAGTACGGAAACCAGAAAACTGATACTAATATACATATTTTTGTAAATACATACTTAAATAGATAAATAACACACAGACACTTGGTGGGAATCAAACTCACGACCCATCGGTTAGCGGACAGGGTGTCTAACCACTAGACCACTAGACCAACTGTCAAATAAATGTTTTATTATCAGGCGCTAGGCCCATATCATGTTAGCAATAACAAGTTCTCTGGGTGTCCCGAAAAGGGTATATCAAGCCGAAGGGTATATATACCACATCAAAAGTGTCTAGTGTGTTCAGTGTTAGTTCGGCATCCGCGAAGAACGGCTGTGTTGTCCTTGCCCTAGTCCGTACTCGGGTTAAGCGCCGACGCAGCAAAAACACTGTCGCGAGTAATCGTCACCGGTAACCGCGATGACCCAGATATCGTCATGTGTTGTGAATCAAAACAATATGTGTGAACATTGTTAACGCGAAGTTATATTTTAAAAATGGATTCGCAAAATAGAATAAGGCTTGAAACAGAAAATGAGCATATCCTGTACCAGCGCTTTGCGGAGGAACAAGCGGAATGTAAGAAATTACAAAATCTAGTTAAAGAATTACACTGTCAAATAGAGAAGCTTCAGCAGCAACTGGAGTATTATCAAGAGAGCAAGAATGTGCCTCCAGCCAAACTTACCACAACTGATAGTGCCTCCGAACAAGTCCATTATGAGACAGACGAAGAGGAACTAGCTAAGGAAACTGAGTGGATCCGTCAGCAGAGTCGTAAGAAAAGGAAGCTGAATCAATCACTGTCACCACTGCAACAACATGGAGAATGCTCCAGCGAGACTGATAAAAAGACGCCTAAAGTTAAAAAGGCTCCCCAGCCGCCACCAATAATCGTAGAACAAGTCAAAAACTACCAAAAATTCTACGATTGCCTAACGTCAAGCGTGCCTAGTGACTCGTTTTTAATCAAAATGAGAAGCGGAGACACCGTTAAGGTTAACGCTAACAGTGAGGACTCGTATAGAGCCATTACAAAGCTGCTGTTAGAAAGCAACAGCCTCTGGCATTCGTACGAGAATAAACAAGATAGACCAATCAGAGTAATGGCTAAAAACTTGCATTTCTCATGTGATCCTGTCAGGATAGTCGAAGATTTATCGTCCAAAGGATACATGATTCAAAACGCAACAATCAAGCTAAATTGGAGGACGAAAGAACCCCTCAATATGTTCATGCTGTCATTTGATAAGGGTGAGGATATCAACAAAATATATAATATAAAATCTATTCTTGGATGTAAAGTAAACGTACAACCGATTAAAGCATCCAAATTAATCCCTCAGTGTAAAAGGTGTCAAGCTTACGGACACACTCAAAAATACTGTTCTAAAGAGCCCAGGTGCGTAAAATGTACTGGCAAGCACCTGACAAAAGACTGCCGAAAACCTGCAGACACTAAACCAAAGTGTGTCCACTGTGGCGAAGCACACCCCGCTAGCTATCGAGGATGCATAGTAGCTAAAGAACTGCAGAATTTAAAAAATAAAGCAGTAAAGAACCCTAAAGCCCCAACCCAGCAGACTCCGCGTAGCAATACCGTTAAAAAAGTTCAGAGCCAACCCGTCACCAAAAATCTGTCTTTTGCTCAGATAACAAAGGGCAGCCAGTCAAAATCTCAGGCACAACAACATCTCCAGACACAACAAACATCTAATCTAGATGAAAAGCTTAACAAAATCTTGAACGTCATAACATCATTCGACGAAAGACTAAAGAAATTGGAACATAGCACCAAAGTAGCTATTACCAAGCAAAAATGACTACCACACTAAAAATTATGGCCTGGAATGCTAATGGACTACGCCAGCATCATCATGAGCTAGAAGTCGTCCTAAACACAGAAAACATCGATGTGTGCCTTATATCTGAATCGCACTTTACAAATGAATGTTACATCCAAATGAAAGGATACAAAATATATCATGCATTGCACCCAGACAACAAAGCTAGGGGAGGCAGCGCTATCATAATAAAGGAAAATATTTACCATCACGAGATATTTAAACACGAAGACAGTGAAATTCAAGCCGTGGCTGTATGTGTTAAAATAAAACATTACCCGGTTACTATATCAGCTATATACTGTCCACCGAGGTACTCAATAAAAACAACGCAGTATGAACGTTTCTTAGAACAACTTGGTAACAGATTCATACTTGGAGGTGACTTCAATGCGAAAAATATCCACTGGGGGTCTAGACTTACTACATCTAAAGGAAAAGAATTACTAAGCGCAATAAGAAATATGAGATGTGATGTCATATCAACGGGTAAGCCAACCTATTGGCCTACTGACCGAAACAAAATCCCGGACCTGATCGATTTTTTTATTTACAAAAACATCTCATCGAACCTTCTCTCTATCGAGGAAGGTTACGATATGAGTTCAGATCACTCACCAATTATGTTAACTATTAATGAAGAAATAAAATATAGAGAAAATCACCCAACTCTAGTCAACAAAAATACTGATTGGGAAAGCTTTAAGCATGATTTGGATGCCGTAATAATCCTAAAAGTGCCCTTAAAAAACCCACAGCAAGTAGATTTAGAAGTAAGAAAGTTTATAACAGATATTCAACAATGTGCTTGGAAGAATACGCCTGTTATAAAAACTAAATACAGGACCACAAATTATCCAACAGAAATCCGACGTCTTATAGCTGAGAAGAGAAGACAAAGGAAAAAGTGGCAAAGAACAAGATATCCACCTGACAAGTCACTGCTGAATAACCTAACAAAACAATTAAGTAGGGAAATACAACAATTTCGTGATGAATCTATGCACAATTATCTCACTCAACTAACGAGTGATCGTGCAACAGATTACTCACTATGGAAAGCCACAAAAAGCTTAAAAAAACCCATCACTCAAATTCCTCCAATTAAAGAAGAAAACGGGCACTGGGCTATAAATAATGAACAAAAGGCAATTAGATTTGCACAGCATTTGGAAAACACATTCCAACCAAATAAACCAGATACTGAAGAAATCGTTTTGGATGTAACAACACAAGATGATGTAGATATAAGATTCGCTACACCAACAGAAGTCCAAAAAGAGATAAAACTCTTAAACAAGAAAAAATCCCCTGGCTACGATCTCATTACTGGGGAAGTTCTCAGTAATCTGACACGAAAAGCAATAGTGAAACTTACCTCACTTATAAATGCTTCCTTTAGACTAAAATATGTACCTGATGTGTGGAAAGTTGCTGAAGTTATAATGATACCAAAACCTGGTAAACCATCTTATGAAGCAACATCATACAGGCCGATATCACTTTTGCCGATAATGTCAAAATTATTTGAAAAGCTCCTATTGAGACAGTTGAAACCAATCATACACGATAGAAATCTTATCCCAGACTATCAGTTTGGCTTTAGGGAAAAACATTCTACAATAGACCAAGTCCACAGAATTACCAACTTAATTGAAAAAACATTAGAAGAGAAGAAAGTTTGCTCTACAGTTTTCCTGGACGTAGCCCAAGCATTTGATAAGGTGTGGCATCAGGGTCTCTTATATAAACTAAGGAAAATGTTGCCAAAACAATTCTGTGATATCTTGGAATCTTACATGACAGAAAGAGTGTTCAGAGTAAGACAAGAAGATTGTTATTCTGATCTTAAGAAAATTGAAGCAGGGGTGCCACAAGGAAGTGTTTTAGGTCCGGTCCTGTACCTCTTATACACATGTGATATCCCAAAACTAGAAAACAACACCATTGCAACTTTTGCTGATGACACGGCCATCATGGCTACAGGAGCCACACATGCGGAAGCAGTGGAGAATGTTCAAATGGCCGTGAACTCGATCTATAACTGGACAAAAAAGTGGCGCATAAAGCTTAATGAATCGAAGTCGGTTCACATTGATTTCACCAATAAAAGGTCCAACTATCACCCGGTATATATAAACAATCATGCTATACCTTATGAAAATACCGCGAAATACTTGGGCATGACACTCGACGCAAAGCTTCGCTGGAAGGCTCATGTTAAAAAGAAACGCGAAGAGTTAGGCCTTCGCTACAAGAAAATGCACTGGCTGCTTGGAAAACACTCCGCGTTGTCTGTGCAAAACAAAATACTTTTGTACAAACAAGTCCTAATGCCGGTATGGACTTATGGTATACAGCTCTGGGGCTGTACCAAAAAAACTAATATACAGACAATACAAAGATTCCAAAATAAAGTACTCAGAGGCATTGTAAACGCTCCCTGGTACATTAGAACTAACGACCTCCATCGGGACCTCAAAGTGGACCTCGTAGCCAAAGTTATAAAAGACTATGCAGAAGCACATGAACGGCGGCTTCATCACCACGTGAATGTCGAGGCTATCCAGCTCCTCGATAACACGGATATAGAAAGAAGACTAAAAAGGACAAAGCCTTTTGAGTTAGTTTATATGTTAAATTAGTGCAGTGTAGTGCAGTGTAGAACACAATAACAAAGTGTCTTCGCCTTAATAGAGACAATAAGAAAAGTGCTATTGGACACATTCTTAATTTAATTTACTTTATTCGTTTAGGTTAAAATAATATTACTCATTAGTTTCAAGGCTAGATTGTAATTTATATGTTGAAACCGAATGGGATCATCATAAAGGAAAAAAAAAAAAAAAAAAAAAAGTGTCTAGGGATCAACATATATTTTTGCAATAACTTTTCTCCTGATTGATATTAATTAAAATTTTCTTTAAGGATTCATCAAATAAAGTGTTTTCGTTTGTCACAGTAACGATAAACCAAGTCACCTTTGCATTAATAAAGAAATTTGCCATTTTCCTAATAAAGGGATTTTTGACATTTGAACCACTAACACAAAAGTTCGAAAAAAAGACTGAAATAACAGTTTTCTTTAAAATTTTATTGGGTAACTTAAACAATTAATAATCCGTGTTTCTACCGCGAACACTAACAACACAAGAACATCGGTTTGGCATACTCAAAATGAGTTCATCCAAATCACGCTGTGGAATGGCCGCCCATGTTCGTTGCAACAACAAAAAAAGGTCTTCTTGCGACTGGATACCCTCCATATTCGGCAGAGCTCTTCTCTGTAGCATATCCCATGCATGCTCAATCGGGTTCAAGTCTGGCGACTGAGCAGGCCAGGGCAGGACATTGATGTTAGCTGCGGCGAGAGTCTGTCTTACAACTCTTGCGGTGTGCGGTCGTGCATTATCATGCATTAACTGAAATAAGGGACCGATTTGCACTTGTAGAGGAACGATGACGTCTGATACAATCGTCTCAGCATAAATTTGAGCGTTGAGGTTGCCTCTGATCCAAATCAACTCAGTTCTTCCGCCGATCCAAATACCCGCCCATACCATGATGGTTCCACCACTATAAGGATGGACTTCCTGGCAGGATTTTAATCGCTGTTGGCGTCCAGGGGTTCTCCAGTGTCGTATACGTCTTGTATCCGGTCTCATACCAAAACGAGACTCATCAGAAAAGCACACGAAACGCCATTGTTCTTCTGCCCATTTTTTTGCCCAAAAATGCTTGATCCCTAGACACTTTTGATGTGTGTAGTTTTGATAGTAAAGACCCCGAAAAAGATATCAAATACGGCTAAAAATTATATTTAGAATTACATAAAAAAATATTTATATCGTCTTAAAACTGTTTCTAATCAACACTGTCATCGTGCCTACTCCTAAGGCGACAGAGTTTTATTGATTGCGTGCCTGGCTGATTTAATAAGAAATTCATACATTTTCGGGTGAACAAAGAAATTTTTTTTTAACTCACTGCACTAATACCGTAGACTTTTTCATTATATTCTTTCGAAAATTTATCGCTTGTGGGATAAACAATGCGTCATTACCGGCTTGATACCCCATTTTTGGGACAACCTGTATAAGTAACTATCTTAGTAGGTACATGTAAAACACATAATAACACACGCAGACACTAAGTTTCTTAATTACTTTTCTAATGTTAATTTCTTATGTGTGTACAATAAAGTGTATAAATAAAAATAAAAAATAAGTTGGGAGGTTTATTTAGGTCCAGGTAAAACGTGCAGCTTAATAAACCTGCCCATATATTATTATATTATTATTATTATTTTAACAAAGCTTTGCACCCATCGATATAAACTACTCAAAACAAAATAGGGTCCACCTTGTTGAAGTGAAACTTCTTATGCGACTTCCAAAAATGTTATCACATAACGCGTTAAGCTGTAAATGAAGGTGATAGGCGTTAAGTGATAGGTGTTAAACGTTAAGTGATAGACGTTAAACGTTAAATTTGTTAAGGTTATCAAAGCGGTCATGTGACGCCGTCACTGAGTGAGTGGGTGAGTGGGTTTCAGTGGGTTTCAGTGGGTTTCAGTGGGTTTCAGTGGGTTTGAGTTGAGTTGAGTTGAGTTGAGTTGAGTTGAGTTGAGTTGAGTTGAGTTGAGTTGAGTTGAGTTGAGTTAGTGTGTGTGTGTGGGTGTTTGTGTGTGTGTGTGTGTGTGTGTGTGTGTGTGACTGAGTGAGTGAGTGAGGGACCGACCGACCGACCGACCGATCGACTGAGCGAGGATGAAGTTTCACTTCTTCCGCGCGGAGGGACTCCACGCACGCACATTTTTTTTTTACTCTAATTAGATAACACTAAACTTTACGACCGGGACCGTGGGGTGTCCGGGTAAGAATAGCACCCCCCCATCTCTTCCCTTTGGGTGTACGTAAAAGGCGACTAAGGGAAATCAGAAGACGGGCAGCAGCGTCTTCTGTTTAAAGTTCCATCTCTTCACACAAACTGCGATCCCCAAGACGCCTGCCAAGCGTGGGGATTATGGCAACCCCCCCCCCCCCAAACAATGATAGACGCAAATTGCATACGGCCCCCAGTCCCCGGTGGCTCCTCTATTCCTCGCCTTGGTAGCAGGCGGGGTAACGGTCGAGCAGGGGGTGCTAAGAATCTCCGGCAGATGCCCCGCTACCACCCCCACCGATCTTTGGCCCTGGCAACACACAACATCCGCACGATGAGGACCGATGAGAAGATTGTCGAGCTGGAGGAAGAATTGAGCAAGTTGCGTTGGGACATCTTGGGATTATCTGAAATCCGGCGAGAGGGACAGGATACGATAACCCTTGATTCTGGCAACATGCTCTTCTTCCGGGAAGGAGACCGGAAATCCCAGGGTGGTGTCGGGTTTCTCGTCCGTAAGTCCCTTATTAACAACGTGGTAAAGGTCGATAGTGTGTCGAGTAGGGTAGCGTACCTTATACTCCGAATAACCAGTCGGTATTCGTTGAAGGTTATACAGGTTTACGCGCCGACCTCGGCACACCCTGACGATGAAGTAGAGGCTATGTATGAGGAGATAGCAGAAGCCATACATACCTCCAAAACACACTTCACCGTTGTTATGGGGGACTTCAACGCGAAGGTGGGCACACGGAATGGCGATGAGTTGAGAGTGGGGTCATATGGGTACGGGCAGCGGAACCAAAGGGGCCAGCGGCTGGTCGACTTCATGGAGAAGGAGGGACTCTTTGCGATGAACTCCTTCTTCAAGAAGCGACCATCCAGGAAGTGGACGTGGATAAGCCCCGATGGTTTAACCAAAAATGAGATAGACTTCATCATGACGACCAAGAAGCATATATTCGATGATGTCTCCGTGATCGGCAGGGTGAAAACCGGGAGTGATCACCGTATTGTTAGAGGCACATTGAATATCAATGTTAAGCTCGAAAGGTCTCGTCTGATGAAGTCCACGCTCCGTCCAGGATCCGCCCAAATCCAGAACCCCGAAGACTTTCAACTCGAACTGCATAATCGCTTCCAGTGCCTCGCCGAATGCGAAACTGCGGACGAGATAAACAATGGGTTGGTGCAAACTGTCCACGCAGTGGGGTCCAAGTTCTATAACACCCCACGCCGTACAAAACCTCAAAAGCTCTCCAATACAACCATTAAGCTAATGGAAAACCGGACTGAGATGAGACTGCAATCTTCAGCTGATATGTCGGAATATGCCGAACTCAATAGACGAATCTCGAAATCCATGCGACACGACTTGCGTTCCTATAATACAGCATGTATTAAGGACGCAATTGAGCGGAACCAAGGCTCTAAAGTGTTCGCAAAGAATTCATCTATTGGGCGCAGCCCAATGACCAGGCTGAAGATCGACAACGGCAGTGTCATCTCATCGAAACCGGAGATATTGAGAGAGCTCGAGAGGTTTTACGGACAGTTATACACCTCAACACAGGAACCCATTGCCAGAACAGCTCAGGACACCCGAGCCAAACTAACCCGACACTACACTGAGGACATCCCAGACATCAGCCTGTACGAGATTAGAATGGCTCTCAAACAGCTTAAGAACAACAAGGCGCCGGGTGAAGACGGAATCACAACAGAACTTCTGAGAGCGGGTGGAAAACCGGTACTTTTAGTCCTCCAGAAGTTATTTAATTCCGTCTTACTCGAGGGTACTACGCCAGAAGCATGGCACGGGAGTGTGGTGGTTCTTTTCTTCAAAAAAGGTGATAACACCTTGTTGAAGAACTATAGACCCATCTCACTCCTGAGCCATGTATACAAGCTGTTTTCGAGAGTCATTACGAACCGTCTCGAACGCAGGTTTGATGACTTCCAGCCTCCCGAACAAGCCGGGTTCCGAAAAGGCTTTAGCACCGTAGACCACATACATACGCTCCGCCAGATTATACAGAAGACCGAGGAGTATAATCGGCCATTATGTCTAGCGTTTGTGGACTACGAAAAAGCCTTCGATTCAATCGAGACCTGGGCGGTATTGCAGTCCCTCCAGCGGTGCCATATTGACTATAGGTACATCGAAGTGTTGAAGTGTTTGTACAGCAGCGCCACCATGTCGATCCGACTACAGGACGAGAGCACGAAACCAATCCCATTGCAGCGAGGTGTGAGACAGGGAGACGTTATTTCTCCGAAACTGTTCACAAACGCATTGGAGGACGTTTTCAAGCTCTTGGACTGGTACGGATTCGGCATCAACATCAATGGCGAATACATCACGCACCTTCGTTTTGCCGATGATATAGTCATTATGGCAGAGTCGCTGGAGGACTTCAATACGATGCTCAGCGACCTCAGTAGCGTTTCCCAACAGGTGGGTCTTAAAATGAACATGGACAAGACGAAGATCATGTCTAATGTCCATGTTGCACCCGTACCGGTAGTTGTTGGGATCGATACAGTCGAAGTTGTTGACCACTACGTATACCTAGGACAAACTATCCAGTTAGGTCGGTCCAACTTCGACAAAGAGGTCGCCCGAAGAATCCAACTCGGATGGGCAGCGTTCGGGAAACTACGTGACATCTTCTCATCAGAAATTCCGCAGTGCCTGAAGACAAAGGTTTTTAACCAGTGTGTGTTGCCAGTGATGACATATGGTACTGAGACGTGGTCTTTAACAGCTGGCCTTTTGGAGAAGCTCAGAGTCACACAACGAGCTATGGAGAGAGCTATGCTCGGAGTTTCTTTGCGCGATAGAATCCGGAATGAGGAGATTCGCCGAAGAACCAAGGTCACCGACATAGCTCGTAGAATATGCAAGTTGAAGTGGCAGTGGGCAGGCCACATCGCTCGAAGAACCGATAACCGTTGGGGAAGAAAGGTTCTCGAGTGGCGACCACGAACCGGAAGACGCAGCGTAGGCAGGCCTCCCACTAGGTGGACCGACGACATTGTTCGCGTCGCAGGCAACCGGTGGATGCAAATAGCAAATTGTCGTTCATTGTGGCGGTCTAAGGGGGAGGCCTTTGTTCAGCAGTGGACGTCTTCCGGCTGGTGATGATGATGATGAAACTTTACGACGTTTTTATGAATAGGTACATGTAAAGCATTGATTTAGAAGTTATACAGACATAAAAAATGGTTATTAGTCTTTGTTTTGTGAAAACTGCACTGGAAAAACAGTTTTTAGGGAAACTTACAATTAATGTAAAGCCAAACATAATCCAATAACACCATTTCTTCAATTTAATTTTGCTACAAATTTTAATGTTTAATAACGAGTAGGGCCTCCTCTGCTTCGTATGCACTCTCTGAGCCTGTCTGGTACGCTTTCAATAAGGCTGGTAACGTTTTAGTCTGGCATTCTTGCCCAACAGTCCTTAAGCGCGTTTATGAGTTCCTGTTGACTATTGATGCTAGTGTAGGCTTCCTTTAGGGTTCTTTTCAATAGATCCCATAAATGTTCATTGGGATTTAGATCAGGACTCTTCGCTGGCCATGGCAATACCGAGATATTGGCGTCTCTGTGTGATACGCGCCGTATGCGCACGGGTGTTATCCTGCATTAGGATAAATTCATTGCCAATTCTTTGCGAAAATGGGATGACATGAGGTCGAATTATGTGCTCGACGTAACTGGCAGCGGTCACGGTACCCTGGTCCAAGATTACAAGCTCCGTTTTTCCCGACAAGCTTATTCCACCCCATACCATAGCGCTTGGGCCCCCAAAACGGTGGGTTTCATGCATGCATGCTGCTGAATATCGTTCACCTTGTCTTCTCCATACGCGTACTCGTCTATCACTAAAAAATTTGACTTTACATTCATCTGTGAAAAGTACAGTCCTCCAGTTATCCATGTTCCAGTCCAAATGCTGACGCGCAAACCGTAAGCGTGCTGCACGATGAGTTCTTGTCAACTTTAGTCGAATAACACGTGTCCTGGAATGCTGCCCATCTTCATGGAGTCTGTTTCGGATGGTTTGGTCACTAACTCGTGTCCCAGTAGATTGCCGTTATCGATTTTGTAACGTCCGGGCGGTTACTTAACCGGATGTACTGGTCTTCACGAGATGTTGTGGCTCGAGCTCTACCTGATCCACGTCACTCCACGTCTCCTAGCTACACTACCTGTCTCCAGGTAGCGGTCCCACACGTTTCGGATAGCACGGCGCGACACTCCTAGACCTTAGATCATAAGTCCTAGACGTATCGCTACAGATCTCTGAGATTCTCCCTCTTGAAGTAAAGCAACCGCCCTTGTAGCCGTTTCCATATTCATATGTCGGCGAGAACCAGACATAGCAATCGGGACTAATGTCGAATCAAAACTAAACAGTTAAAATTTTCAGCTTTTGATTGCAACGTTAACAGCGAGGCCGCGAATACAAATGAACAAAAATTTTTGCATACAAAATTTTCAAGCACTTCAGTTTGTCTATCCACCCACTTGAGAATATCATTAAAGTTGTCACTGAAAACATTAATAAGGGCTCATAAATATGCCTATTTTATGTAAGGGTACGTCACTTCACCAATGATTGCCATATGAGTTATTTATATGCAAGATTTCGTGTTAATTCGGGGTGGGCCCTATTTTGTTTTGAGTAGTTTATAATTTGCACCCGATTTCTTAACTCTGTACGTTCGCATAACTACCTATTTATCTACCTACCTACGTACACCTACTTACGTACATTAGGTACATATTATATTCAGGGAACGGTCACATTATTCAATAAATGAAAACGGAAATTGTATCACATTGTCATTTTGAATTATCCCTTTGAGATGACCCTTCATAAATAAGGATCTCTTTTTCAAGGCCTGAAATTATCGGGTCCTCTAACATTTTTATCCTAATAGATAAATTTTCTTATATTATTGTTTTGTACCCCGCGGGGTGCCGGGTTAGAATTCATCCCCCCATCTCCTCTCGTTGGGTGTCGTAAGAGGCGACTAAGCGAGAACGGGAAGACGGGCAGCAGCGTCTTTCCTTTGGATTTATCTTCCACCTATACTGCGATCCCCAAGCCGCCTGCCAAGCGTGGGGATTATGGCAACCCCTCCCTTCTAAGGGGGAGGCCTTTGTTCAACAGTGGACATCTTTGGGCTGCTGATGATTGTTTTGTCGCAAAAACGCAATCTAGTTCAAATTTTTGAAGTACTGCTATCTTACTAGGCATGTGTCGTCCTTCGTAGCCGCTGGAAATTTCGAGGTGTGGGCCCTAGACGTCTATCGAATGGGTACAGCAGCGGTGACTCCGAGGAGGACGGAGGCAGGGTTGCAAGTGCGACCTCTGTCTCCGTGACCACCATGCCAGGTTTCCAGCGGGCTCAAAGGCAAGGCACGAGGAGTACCTGTTGCAAATTCCACCGGAAAGCTTAGCTCCCCCCTCTGCCCTGTGCCGACGCGACAACCGCGCGGGTTTGAAGGGAGGGAATCCATCAAATGGTACCCGGTTGCTGTAGGGGCAAGGACCGCTTTATGGGGCCCAGTGGACTTTATGGATGCTATAAGCTCTCCTTTCAGACCCGGTCACAGTTTCTAACGCCAGACGCTCACTAGAACGTCGCGGGAGAAATAGAAGTGAACACTCATCCTACCACATTCGCGGTGGCCATCTTAACCAATTCCTTGCTTGAGACATAAACGTGGTGATATTTTTAAAAATTCAAATTCAATTTCAAATTCAAAAATATTATTTCAAATAGAGTTAACGCTAGCACTTTTGAACGGTCGTTTTTTAAAAGCTACCACCGGGTCACAGGGCGGCCTCAACTGAGAAGATCCGGCAAGAAACTCAGTGGGCTTGTCATTTTTTAACTTTTTTTTAAACAGTGTTTGTCTTGTACAATTGGATCAGTATCAGCGATAGTGTGTCCTGCCGTTCGAAGGATAAAACACGAGAGAAGAAAAAAACAAGAAATTACAACAAACTAAAAGGCCAAAGGGATAGTAGTCGGACCAGTGCACCCCCAAGTAGCACCCGCGCACGATTGGCTCGAGCAGCAGCCAAAACTCCCTTCAACCATATCAAAGGGTAGGACCCACAGGAAATATTTTTTTATGACAATATTAACAATCCTCATTCTTGATACTTGTCCTGGGGTAAGTGCAAGGAGCTGTGGTTGAATTTAGGTTCCACTTCAATCCAGCCAGCAACCATCAGCTCTAATCCTAATTTCCTGAAGGACCTAAATAGACGATCTGCAATCAGCGTATACCTGTGTGTTGTCGTGGCAGTAGCCTTCCCCCATATTACTTAGAGAGATCAGACCTAACAGAGCTGCCAAAAAGCGTGGAAAATACTCTTGCTGACCCCTCACGGGCTAAAGCGTGATGGTATGTACGATATTTAATTCAGGACAGAACAGAGAAGGTATGTGCCCATAACATACTCTATTCATTTTATTAATTTCCTAGCTAACCCACGCAGCTCCGCCCGCGCTGTGTTTAGGTACGTTAACTAAACTTTCAATAATATACATTCGCATAGAATACAAAACCTCTTTTTTAAAGTCGTTAAAAACTTGGACCCACTTTTTACGTCCTCCGAAGCACGGAGTCGTTTAGTTCAAATAGCGTTAAACGGTCACCCATCTATTTAATGACCTTACTTAACGTTGCTTAACCTGATCGATTTCCAAACATTGTTAACAACTGTCTGTGAGTATTCCCTTACAAATATTTATTATAATTATAATGAAAAATTGTTAAAATCGGAGCAAGCGTATAACCAAGTACACATTTTGACTTCAGTCCCCTCTCCCAAGGAAACCGTGCCAAATGTCGGGATAAAAAGTATCCTATGTCCTACCTCGGAGTATTAACTCAAATCATGCCAAGTTTCGTTGCAATCCATCCAGTAGTTTCGGCGTGATGCTCAGCCGAGATACAGACAGACAGACAAAAATAAAAAAAATTACATTTTTGGCTATAGTATCGGTTATAGAATGCCCTCCAAACATAATTTTCAAAATATCTTCAATGTACAGAATTGGACCTGTTCCAGTTTTATTATAAGTAGTATTTATTATAAGTATAGATATTTTTTGATGGATGCATGCTTTGGAAGGCATTCACATATGTGGAGACTAGTTAGCAACATGTTTACACATAATTGTTACCTATTATTATATATTAGCCTGTAAGTCTTCCTAACAATAAATAAAATAAAAATAAAAATAATTACTACATTGAAAATAAACAATAAAAAAAATAGAAAGACGAGATTTAATATTTTAAAAAATCTTGAAAAATTTAGTATTTTTTTTCTATCTTTTTCTATATAAATACTATAAAAAATCTCTATCTGCGTATGTCTGTTTGTTCGTGCTTCAACTTTTATTTGACTCAAGTGAATTACAAAGAAATTTTAATGCGGTTTATACTGGTTTACTTGTGGTATTTCTTAGAGTTACGTATTTAATACTAGACTAAGAGATCGCAGCGGGATGCTAGTATCCAAAGTGGGTTGTTTTTCCTGGACTTTCTTATCTAAAATGCAGTTTTAGTATTTATCACCCATATCTTCTATTATAGAATTGAGCACACCCTTGACCACTGAGACAAGAATACATCGATGCAAGATTAATAAGCCTGAAAATATTTTGAATGAATAACAGCAGGTCCACGGTTTTCCGCGTGCGTCGAGTGCAGATGCACATGACGTCACAACGCGGCATAAACAGCGCGCCACGTGCGGGCCATATGGTCCGGGGGCGTGCCACTATTTATACGTAGACCATCGACCGGCCAGAGCCGCGCCGCCCGCCCTGATTTATGACCTTATCAAATTCCATCATTTTACGCGATGATCACTGATTTGCTCTCCGGTAATGAGGTAATATGGTAATGATGACCGCCAATCATTTATAAGACCAGCCCATCTTAGTGAGTTACGTGTGCAAGGAACCGTCCAGGTAGGTATCACCGCAGTGTCAGACATTCTGCCGCTAAACAGCAGTGTGTAAACGTTGCTGTATTCCGGTGTGAAGGGCACTGTAGCTGGTGAAATTACTGAATAAGTATCCGTTGAACCCCTGTGGGGTTAAAAGGGGGGGTTCAAGAAGAAGTCACGAACACAAGAGACTCAATAACTAATATGTCGTGTGTCGAGCGGCAGTGCAATGTAGCTGTCTTCAGGCGAACGACTTGCTTGTCTCCTCACTAGGTTGAATATTTAAAAAAAAAACAAGCCCGTTAGTCACCTATTCGGAAGATATTACTTCGGTTTGTAAAGCAAGCCGTTTCTCCGCTGCGCCATGGACGGAGGCTGCAAAATAACGTACTAGAGGAAGCAACCCAATTAGATTATTTCAGTAATACTCTGGAGATAGGTTTTTGCATATAAAATCCCACATAACCCTCCACCCCTACATTTGAGAGGGGTCTCAGGAGGAAAACCTCTCCCCGGTCGTGTCGGTCTTCTGTCCCAGCGGATTGTGAGAGTAAAGGAAGAGAGAGTGCACTTGTATCTACGCAAGCATTATTGGTTGAAAATATCAGATATTGGCTGCTTTAACCGTATCATTCTGGAGGTTATTACTTCGTTAGCTCCATGTCTGCCCCCCTAGACAATGTAACATTCCACAAGCATTATCGCTAATAGAAAGTATAAAAGTGTATGGGAATGACATAAGTCATCGAAAAGTCACGTGACAAATTATAGGGAATTGACAGCGAATGAAGAAATAGATTCGCTATGAAGCGATTGCATCTTGTCTAGGCCCTCTGGCCACCGTTTACCCACGTCACTTCTCTCACCGCATTTTTAACTGTCAAAGCTGCAAACTAAAACTAACCATACAATTTAAACTTCTAATAAAATTGCACTGTCTGACTGTCTGGTAGCGTCTTGAAATCTTTATGTGTATTTATAGAAAAGTGGGTTTATTTAGCTCGGCAAATGTATTATTTCCTGTTATAGAGTGGTCTAGTGACGTCATTCACAACGTCACACAGTGTTTCATGGGACCAAAAAAATTTCCCTCTCCTGTTTATTGCTTTAATCGATCAAGGTATGCATTTAAAATGCACGAGTAAAACACCCAGGTGTCAAATTCAAATACTTTTTTTTATAAAAAATATAGAAAATTACGTGAGCGTTAACTTATAAAAATTAAATTTAATTCTGAAAATGTAACTATCCAAGATATTTATTTTAAATAAATATTGTCTAATAAAACGTCATTGGACGCATGTTTTCCCTTTTTTATTTTTGGAAAAACGCGTCTGGATTTTGAGTTATTAATTCTTTTCATATTTTCGTAATTATTTTTTTTCTTCCTAAAAACGGAAAAGTGGGACTTGTGACTAGCACAGGAAGATAGCTCTTAAAAAGGCCTATCGATAATAAAAATACTATGTTCCACTTCCGCGGCCTTTGGAAGATATAGACCATTCTATTCTAAGGTCAAATTATACAGTATAGGGTTGTCGCAAAAGGTCACTCAATTTCATTAAAAATAATAAGTAGGGGTAAGTACTTCCGTTTAAGTAATAAAAAAATGTCACTGACATAGTTATCGTGTAGTACGCCTGAAATTATAGTCAAGATGACAAAGAAAAGCATTCAAAAAATATGTAATCACGATATTTCAGGCGTTTGACAAGTACTGGCAGTGGTGCAGTCCTCATCATCATTTCTCAATCGTGTACCAACATGAGGGTGGCGCTCTCGACTCCCCTTTCCATTAAGGTCTCCAGTTGGGGCTTGGATGAACAACCTCCAGCAAAAAGGGTAAGCCCCTGCTGAGGCAAAGAAGTATCAAGGGACTTATTCAACTCCATTATAACAAATAAATTCTGCGTTACCGGGTATCGTGCCACCAAATAAAAATACGTAATAGATAGCTAGAACAACATAAGTCCGAAGGCATTTATGCGTATGGAAGTACGCAGGTTAAGTTATATGTATATTTGTGGAGTTTTAGGCAGTGAAAACTGTTCCCGCCTTCACCACGTGGAGGTAATCCCCCAGCTTATGTAGGAACCTATCACAAAAAACGGCCTGCCAAGCAAGCAATTTAATTTAACATATTATTGTAAAAAACTATTGTTCAAAACAAAATTAATTAAGGTCAAACAGTATGACAACCCTAACACAATTTTAAAAAATTCAATTTCTCCCAAAGGCCGCAGAAGTGGAACATGGTTTTTTTATTATTGGTAGACCTTTTTAAGAGCTATCTTTCTGTGCTAGTCACAAGTCCCACTTTTGAGTTTCTAAGGAGAAAAATAATAATAATGAAAATCTGAAAATAATTAATAACTACATATCCAGAAGTGATTTTCCGAAAATAAAAA
This sequence comes from Furcula furcula, assembly GCA_911728495.1. Taxonomy (NCBI): domain Eukaryota; kingdom Metazoa; phylum Arthropoda; class Insecta; order Lepidoptera; family Notodontidae; genus Furcula; species Furcula furcula. The sequence goes on along the minus strand of OU452264.1, from coordinate 1,686,050 downwards.
TAGAAAAACATGCACCTAAGGATGTTTTATCAGGCTATATTTTTTTTAAATAACCAACTTGGATAGTTACGTTTTCAGAATTAATTTTATTTTTTATAAGTTAAAGGTCATGTAAAGTTCAATAATTTTTATAAAAAAAAGTATTTGGATTTGACACCTGGGTGTTTTACTCGTGCATTTTAAATGCATACCTTAATCGATTAAAGCTATAAACAGCAGAGGGAATTTTTTTTGGTCCCATGAAACACTGTGCGTCATCGTTATGGTATATGCATATTCTTTTTTTTTACCAAATATAAACCAGTCCCACCTGATGGTAACCAGCAACGAAATCGAGAATTATATTTAGCTACTAGCTGACCCACTCAGCTCCGCCTGCGCTATTTTTACGTTAATTAAACTTTTAATAACAGACATTCGCATCGAATACATAACCTCCTTTTTTATAGTCGGTTAAAAACTGGGACCTACTTTTTACTTGCTCTCCGAAGCACGGACCCGTTTAGTTCAAATGGCGTTAAACGGTCACCCATCTGTTTAATGACCTTACCTAACGTTGCTTAACCCGATCGATTACAAAACTTTGATAACAACTCTCTATGAGTGTTCCCTTACTAATATTTATTATATTATAAAGAGAAATTGATAAAATCTGACCAAGCGTATAACCAAGTACCCATTTTGACTTTAATCCCCTCTCCCGAAAGAACCGTGGTAGATTACGGGATAAAAAGTATCCTATGTCCTACCTCGTAGTAAGATCTCAAATCATGCCAAGTTTCATTTGAATCCATTCAGTAGTTTCGGCGTGATGCTCAGCCGTGATACAGACAGACAGACAGATAGACAGACAGACAAAAATTTAAAAAAATACATTTTCGGCCTCAGTATCGGTTATAGAATGTCCTCCAAAAATAATTTTCAAAATATCTTCAATGTACAGAATTGGACCTGTTACAGTTTTATTATAAGTATAGATAGATAGATAGATGTGGTAGGTTCCTTGTCCTTGTGAAGACAAAGGTTTTTAACCAGTGTGTGTTGCCAGTGATGACATATGGTACTGAGACGTGGTCCTTAACAGCTGGCCTTTTGGAGAAGCTCAGAGCCACGCAACGAGCTATGGAGAGAGCTATGCTTGGAGTTTCTTTGCGCGACAGAATCCGGAATGAGGAGATTCGCCGAAGAACCAAGGTCACCGGCATAGCTCGAAAAATATGCAAGTTGAAGTGGCAGTGGGCAGGCCACATCGCTCGAAGAACCGATAACCGTTGGGAAATAAAGGTTCTCGAGTGGCGACCACGAACGGGAAGACGCAGCGTAGGTAGGCCTCCCACTAGGTGGACCGACGACATTGTTCGCGTCGCAGGCAACCGGTGGATGCAAATGGCAAATTGTCGTTCATTGTGGCGGTTTAAGTGGGAGGCCTTTGTTCAGCAGTGGACGTCTTCCGGCTGATGATGATGAGGTTCCTTGTGTAAAGATCCGTCCAGGAAGGTACCACCGCAGTGTCAGATTTTCTGCAGCCTAGTAACATTGATATGTTCCGGTGTGAAGGGCACTGTAGCTGGTGAAGCCTCCGTGGCCTTTGTAGCTTCCGTGGCGCTGTGGGAAACCGCTTGCTTTGTAAACCGGAGGTCGCGGGTTCGAACCCTGCGGACGGCTACAAATTCGTGTAGTAGTTCCTTACCGGTTAGGACAATGCAGGCCGATCACCTGATCGTCAGTAAAGTAAGATCCATGCATCGGATGGACCTTTCCCCGGTCGTGTCGGTCTCCCGTCCCATCGGATTATGAGAGGTATAAAGGAAGAGAATGCATCTATGCAAGCGCTTGTGCACTATAATATCTCCTGCGTACATGGTTGATCTTCTGAAAGACTGGCCGCTGTGGTCGTATCGGCCAGGATGACATTATTATTATTAGCTGGTGAAATTACCGGACACTAAAGACTTAATATCTAATGTCTTAATCGCACCGCGTTAATGATTCTTCTGGTGTGGCTAGCGTCTAAATGCTGCGGCGACTGTTTACTGTTAGCCGGTCATATTTCAATGTAAAATGTGTGCTATATATATACAAACAACCACAAAAATGTGCTTTATTCAAAAACAATCACAGTCTTTAACTAGTTTGTTATATCTCTGGGTATTTCGAAACCTCGTTTATTAATTACGTGCGAAATAAAAACTTTTATTGAATCGGTGGTGACACCTGTCCGTGCACCTGCGCTTACAAAGGGCGGGGGTGTAACCACCCCTTGGAGGCCTACTATAAGTAATACCTACATATTTAGGGCATTTTAGAGAGTACAGCCAGTTTTCCATACCAAAAAGGAAAAAGAGAACCCTTATGGTGTGTCTGTCTGTCACACCTATATATTTCAGGTACCACTGATGGTATAAATTTGAAACTTGAAATAGTTTCAGATATTACTTACCCAACCTCATCGAAACTTAAAAAAGTATATTTTTATCTTTTATTTTTTTTAATGGGTCGAAATGAGTCATCAAAATTTTTGTGTACTCGATATACTAATATCGAGTGCGGTATCATATGAAAGGGCTTCATTCGCATATCTCAAAACTAATGTTTATTTTAGTTGATGTCACGTAATTTTCGGCTTATAATCAAAAATGTCAAAAAAATACCGTTCCCCCTGTATCTCCGAAGTTTGTGTAGGAAAAAAAACACAAAATAATTGTGGATATTATGAATAATACATGTCTATCTATATCTTACAGGAAAAATAAAATAATCTTTTTAAGTAGTACAGTTATTTAGTAATCCTAAAAAAATCTTCTACAAACAAACTTAGTTTTGCTATCTTGCTATCTAAGAAGGTATGGAACCCTCGTGCACGAGTCCGACTCGCACTTAACCTGTTTTTATTATTGAGTACGAGATAATTGATATCTCTATTCACTATCATCTACTAGCGTATTGGCTTGAAATATCGAAAATAATAAACATCCGATTCTAAAAAAAAAATATTATAATTGTCTATAATTGACGTTTGTAGGTGCGGCAGTAAGTCTTCCAAGCTCGGCAATTTCACCAGCTACAGCGTCCTTCAGAGCGGAATACAGCAATGTTTACACATTACTGCTTGGCGGTAGAGTACATATCTTTTAGTGATGGGTGGCCACCAACATTATCGTCGACGAAACGAGACCGTTTATCGTCAAAGATAAACCGCTTTATATAACAGTCTAAAGTTTAGACTAGTTTATACTGTTGACGAAAAGTTTAGCAGTCGACATGCACAGACTATACTTACGTATTAGATAGGTAAAACATTTATTTGCAGCCAAGCTCACACACATATAAACAATACCGCAATATTACATAGGTAACTATCAAATAAACACAACAAAATACACATTTTTATTAAATTGTATACAGGGTGTGGTTTTGCATTTTTGCCACATTTGTAGGCCTAACAGTTAAGGATTATGTTAATTGATTAAAAATAGATTAATAATTCAGTGGCTAATAAGTAAAAGACAATTAATGATTCATGATTAACGTTCAACCAGAATAAGAGCTCTTTGGGTACTCAGAATAGGTCCCAAGGTTGGCAATTCCGCGCGTACTCTTGTTTACCTACTTTACGCGAAGAGCGGTGCCATACGGGGTTATTTTATAGTGACCGTTGCACACGTGATTTCTTCTCGTACCAAACATAAAAAATAAGTCATAATTTTAAGTCTATCATTTAATGATTGATTTATGTTCTTGAAAAGGTATATATCAACCTCCGTAAATATGGCAAGAATGCAGAACCACATACTGTATATGTGTGTGCTGTGACAATACAAAAAGGCAGTAGCTCAGTGGGGATATTGCTCAAGAAGCAAAAACACTGATTTTCAGCTATTGCCAAGGGAAGTGCGGATGCGTGAATTAATGTGCGATACATACATACTAGTGTGATTGGTGCTGTTATGACATGTTGTGTACAATAAATAAAAATAATATAGAAATAAATAATAATAGATAAATCAATAAACTAAGAGTAGGCAGATAGTATTGCATGGAATTCCACTGTAAACTGGTTTATTAATCGAACCAAATAAAACAGTCTAAAAAACAGTTTCAACGCCCACCCCTAATATCTGTAAAACGTGTTATTTCATCTGTTCTATGTTAAATGGCGTAAGTCCGGATGCTTTCCGCCAAACACCGATAGACCCACGACACTGTGCAGGCGTCCAGACCTTGCGGCCCGTTTACACTTGATGTAAATACTGTAGTGTCTGGATCCGAATAAAATATGTTGCAAAAGAAACATAGTATTTATTTTCTCGGTACTAGTGTTTTATTTATGGCGGAACTACATACATCATGGGGCGGTTGTATTTTTAACTAGGTTTAAATAATCGTATTTACATTCATATGCATATTTCAAACACGAGAATGGTGAATACAAAGAAAAGTAAGAATAAAGTAAGAAACGAGGGAGATATTATAGTGTACAAGCTTCGATATATTATATAAACTAGATAAACATTTACCAACATAAACTATTTAAAAAAAAATAAAAACCGACTTCAAAGTAAATTATCTAAAAAGCATAAAATAACGAAAATATTATTGAAGTTGGTGTTAGCGTACCTGCTGTGTATATTCTGCACCAACTTCAATAACATTTTCGTTATTTTATGCTTTTTAGATAATTTACTTTGAAGTCGGTTTTTTTTTTTAAATAGTTTATTTAACACTTTTTAGTGACTTATTTTACCAAGATAGGTATCAGCACTATCACGCAACTCGAACGTCTACATTACAGTAACTTACTGAAAACATAAAAAGTTTATATCTCTTAAACTACTGGACCGATTTTGATGAAACTTGTACTCTACCCTAAGTTGAAAAATACTCTAACTATTGCAAAAAGAATTTTCGAAATCGGACTTGTAGTTTCTGAGAAATCCGCGGACAAACCTACATACATACATACATACATACATACATACATACATACACACTCGTGAAAATTGGTAATTTTGTTTAGAAGCCCACATAGACTAACATATATGAATATTACGCATTTCTATTAATATTACATACATACGCGTCGAATACAGAACCTCCTTTTTTGAAGTCGGTTAAAAATGACATCTAAAATGTGATCGCGGAAGTAGCGAACTTATCTGTGCTGGTGGCGGAAACGTGAACTAACGGTTTTATTATGATAATGACGTGTAGTTTGACTTTGACTTGTTTCATATAGACAGTAGCGACACTCCTATCGACAAAATGACAAAAATATTTCTTTCAGGCTGTGGCTTGAAAAGAAATAGCGACACAAGAGCACTAATTTAAATATTATATCGAAGTGCACAAGAGCTTGTGTAGACACAAGTGCATTCTCTCTTCCTTTCCTCTCACAATCCGCCACGACAACAGGGGCGAGGTCAGTCGAAGGACCAAATTCTTACATTCCATCTGACGCATTAATCATCTTACTGTCCAAACAATCAGTAATCAGTGGCGAAGCTCGGGTTGAGTAGGATTCTTACCGCACTAAAACCTTCAATGGGCTCCTTCGTCGATACTGTAGAGAGAACACCGTCTCCAGTGTGGAATGCTCGCTAGAGCACGCCTAGCATGGTGGTGTGGAGGTAAGAAGTGCACTCTACCCCCTTAGTCTAAGGTACCCTCAGTCTACCCTACCTAAGTCTACCCTCTAGTAAAATTATTTAGATTAAAACTACACGGTACGTTCTCACGGAAGAACAGATACGATGCGCTGAATGGGAGCAACAACATATAACTGTATGTAGAATTAAGTGTATTAAGTTGGTCATAGTATGTTCTTGTCCGATGAAGCTGCAATGGCCATCTGCGGCCAACAGTACTACACCCTACAAAAAAAAACATAGTATGATTTTGAATAATTGTTTTTATTTCTTTCTAACGCCTATATGTATGAATAATATGTTATAGTGCTTTGTGTTTTGCCTGACGAGGCACTGCTTAACAGCAGAAGTTAAATGTTAAACGTGAGCCACTGTGATTTTAGATCGGTCATGCTCGCCATCGAAAATTCTTTGCTTGTGGCGGCTCTTATTGGATCTTTTGAACGGCAAGACAAACTCTCGCTGATGCTGATCTAATTGTAACATGACAAACACTGTTTACAAAAAAAGTGAAAAAATGACAAGCCCGCTGAGTTTCTTGCCGGATCTTTTCAGTTGAGGCCGCGTGATCCGGTGGTAGCTATTTAAAAAAAATTGACCTATCAAAAGTGCTAGCGTTAAGCTTACTTATATAAGGACGACCTTGCTCCGAGGAGAATAATAGAAGATATCATCACAGAATATAAATCACTTTTATTACAACACACTTTGTACACTGAATATACAGGACTACAATAAATTAGATAAATCAAATTCACAATAAACAGTTACTTCCAACTCTTAACAGTCTCGTGGTTGACACTCGAATTCCCCCACAATACCACCGACCATGCTTTTTATCAGAAAAATCCCTACCCGAAAACGAAACCCCGAAAACGAAACCCCCAAAACGACTCGCCACGACCAATCACAGCCCGCATCAGTTCTCTTTAATGCGGCCCCGTGATTGGCCGGCGGCGGCGCTACGAATCAATTGCAGAGTCTATGACTAACTTCCGCTTCTGTCAGTACTCGAAAAGTAGTTACCAGTATATTAAAATATTAAACAATGAATAAAGAATTAAATAATTTGCGATAAATCTCTACAAAATTGCAAACCCTAACAATCGACCATCCTGACGACGTGTGCGTCCCCGCACACGACCCAGGTGGAAACCCTAACAATCGGTATCGAGTACATGGTCAGCAGCACGAAAGTCCCCAAATACTATAACCATTACATGAATTAACAATTAAACATTCTAATACAATCAATTAAACATCAACAATTTGTACATCATTTAAATATTTTACATTACAATAAACTTCGTTAGTTATTAGATAATTAATTCCATTCCTTTTATTTTATTAAAAACAAATGTATCATCAATATAATTGCTGTTAGGAAAACTGTACACTTGTATAATATTGTAAACATCTAGTTATCCATTCTATTCTAATTTATTAGACAACGAATTGAAATCACATCGAAATATCAATATGTACATATATGGACTTACTCAGGTCTACGAAAGACTGGTGACTGGCACACCAGCGCAAGCCGATCGATTGCTTCACACGGCGCAGGTGAGTCTACTTAATGGCATTGGGATCGAATCGAGTCCATGAGGACTGCCCAACTACCATTTCAAAATAATATAGACACCGACTGGCGGATATACAAGCCGATCGATTACTTGATACCGCACAGTGGCACAATGCATCGTGGTGGCTCACACAAGCCGATCGATTACTTGTGGAGACGCACCATCGTGGCACCGAACGTATCAAACCATGGCACGATCGATTCGATACCATGCATGACCGGCCGACTACCAATTCGAAACACCAACTGGCGGCACAAGCCGATCGATTACTTGATACCGCACAGTGGGTCGATGCATTGTGGTGGCTCACACAAGCCGATCGATTACTTGTGGAGACGCACCGTCGTGGCACCGAACGTATCAAAACATGGCACGATCGATTCGATACCATGCATGACCGCCCGACTACCAATTCGAAATCAGATTAAAACCAACGGCGTGCACAAGCCGATCGATTACTTGCGACGGCGTAGTGGGTCGATGCGCACAAACCGATCGATTGCTTGCGATTTATCTGGAAAGATACAAAAGACCTTCTGTAGCAATATTACTCTTAACATCTCAAATTATACACACAAAATTATGGATTCAAATTAATCACCATCATTACTATTCTACTACATTAGCTTTAGATTCATTTTCGTGAACTTCTATTGAACTTATGTGGCTCAAAGGCCTGTAGTTCATACTTTTGTTTTGCATGCGTGCTGCTAAACCGCAAAACATTAATGTCTTGATAGGGTTCTATAAACATGGACATAAGCTTTTTGCTTTGCCCATCACTGTTAATGCAGGGTTTATATTTCTGTCTTATCTTACCTATCTTGAACCCCACTGCGAATAACAGACCGCTATTAAGGAGTTTTTGATCGACTATCAAGTATCACGTTAAGAATGAGCTTTGACCCCATTCATGCTGCCACCAAATAACACCTCTGAATACACCTATGTTTTATTTTAACGTTGTTAAGTATCCAGCGAACCCTCCCCAAAAGCCTATCTCAATCTTTCTCATCATGTTAGTGCGTTTAGCGATTCAAGGATAGTACGATTGAATCAACAACCATCAACACCGACTAAACAGTGTTTAAACCTTTTTAAAAGCAAATCTTGTGAAAGCATGTGATGCAGAATAACTACAGTGATCGCTTGCCAAGCGATCCCCTGATCGACCCTAATTGTGTAAATTATAATCTTCAAAAACGAACACAGATTGTTTGTTTTCTTGACAGGTATAATCAATCAAGTAAACACACCCACAACTACAAGTAGGTGCGTATAACCTTACATAGATCTTACGAAGGGCCTAAGGTGGTTCAACATACAAATCATGAAACGGCACCACTATTTTTGTTTTTGCGACATTGTGGAGTAATCCCTCATTCGCTTTTAAATTATGTAGCTTTAAGCTACCAATTTAATAAATAACCACCTTGTACATATTATGGAATGCAATAAACGATATGAATATATTAATTTTAACATTGTTTTCTGACTGACGAACCAGAATTGTCTGTTCTAAGGTCTTCTTTTGACACTGAAATGTTCAATGTCGCCGTGGTTCATACGACACAGTTGTCACCCCTCGGAACTACCCATCGAATACTGCTTTTATTACCATGTAAATAACTTAATACTTGACAGTCTTTTAAAACGTAATTATTTATGTAATTTAGGCACTTTTCATCACAATCGCTGTTAATACTTTTGATTCTACAGATTTGTCTCCCAGTTGGACAGTGCAACCAGTAGTCATTAAATATTGTTATTACACTCAGAAATTGGTAATTGACGGCTACGGGATTTCGCGGTAGCTTATTTGGCGACATGACCCACTTTTGAACCAGTCCTATGTTACAGAACAATCGAACTCTTGCAAAGTTTACACATACAGCCACCCCCACTAGAGATTCTCAGAATTAACCCCGGTACAGAAATGTGGAATGCAGTTCACTGACCGGTAATTATTAAAATACCGTACCTAGCAGATAACCCTAAACTTTCGCAGAAGGAAAATAACAGCTAAACTTTATAACTGAGTAGAGGTTCTTCGCTTCTGCTAAAGTCTGTGATGTAGTATAGTAAGCGACGATATGCTTGCTCTGCTCAGAAATTGGAACCCAGCTATCAACCCAACTTATTGTAGCAGTGCATGCTAGACGTAGAGCCAGCACCGAATTAGACGTAGAGCCTAACGCTGCTGGGATCCGTACTCACTATCGAATTTCTGCTCAACGTAGAGCTGACCGTTAAACTATTAGACCTTAAGTAGTTTCACTGAAAACCATAACCCTCATGACGGTAGTGCTGCTTAAGCAAATTTATTGAACACGAAAACGTGACAAGCCACTGTCGTAGCATCGAGCTCGAGCCCTTGCTGCTTAGAGAACAGCACTACGGGTAATACCGATGACAGGCCTGTTCAGCAAGTAGAGGTATCTAGTCTTCAATGACAGGAATAAGATAGTTTCAAGTTAACAGCCGATAATCAATGCACATTCTAAATGAACCATCCCTTTTACGAACAAGCAAACTAAGACTAGTTTGAGACGGGCTAACTATTCCGGGATACAACATTTTCTAATAGACGTTGCTAATTTTCAGACACATTTTTTTTTTTTCCAACGAGCCTGATTATTATAATGCTGTGATTGTGACTACATTTGACGGTAGTCCCGTTATGGCCTTGTCCGAAAATTGCACTATTCTCACGACAAAATACAAAATCTATCAAGATCCGACAAATGGCTGATGATGGTACTATCACAACATCAACACTTCCGCACTTAGCTTGATAAGAGTACTTTAGACATGTATTACTGTTTCTACTCTCTTTCATGTGTACTATTCGGGTGCAATGTGTTTTTTTTTTTCAATACTTCTACTAAATGGTAGATAAATCAGCCAATACCGTGGCTGCACCGTACAACCCAAAGACATCGACTGATCAAGCTGTAAGGGAACATTCACTCATTTGTCAAACTCAGGTTAAGGAGAATTTATTACCTACATCAAGAAATTGCAACTGAGTCAAGTTTTTATAAGCGATTAATGTTCGTGCGCTTCCGCTGAAGCCGCATCAACACTGGCTTGTCTTACATGCATTCACCACCCCCTGATACAACTTGGGCAGTAACGTCTATGCATAGTTGAGGTGATAACATACCCAGACTTAACAAAGGACCATGCTCATAGTATGGAGCTGAAAGTCAGCAATGCAATGCCCAAATTGCACTCTATGTCATAACTTTTTAACAGTATTTATATGATATCTGGATTTAATGTTATTTATAGCACCGGTTCAAAAGATATTGGACATTAAACATGATAACTTCCTACTGGTTTTTTTTTTTACATTTTATCGTTCACAGACAGCATTGCTATTAGTTTTTCACTAGGAACTTCATGATCATCACATAAGCTAAGTCAGATCAGTGTTCTTTTATATACTTATCTGTATGTTATCAGATAAACATGTCAGTTATTTAGAATTATCTAATCTGTCTCCATTGTATAATGTCAATATGTATGTGAAAACAATTTGGTTAGATACACTGGTACTGCAATGTTAACAAGAACGTCTTATTATTTTTTTTATATCTAGTGCTTCATATGATTTAAAATTAACAACATAATTCTAGTTTTTATTTATTAGAGCAATCTTATAATATACTTTATCTGGGCATTTATGGGGCACAGATGGGCATTGTCCTTTGTAAAACCGATGAGAGATGATTAGACAAAGTCCTAATTTTTGTACAACATATCCATTCGTTAAAGTGGAGTCACTGCCAAAGGGTACAAAGGCCGTGAAGAGTCCTATTTTCCGTACTTCATTCATAAATTTTGAGTAACGGCTCGGCTATTCTGACTTAATTAAACCTATACATGTCGCTTTTTGCAATGCATTTTAATAGAAAAAGGATAGCACCAGTAATTCATACTGGTGAACGCATACTGGTGAACTCATACTGGTGAACTCATACTGGTGAACTCATACTGGTGAACTCATACTGGTGAACCCATACGGGTGAACCCATACGGGTGAACCCATACGGGTGAACCCATACGGGTGAACCCATACTGGTGAACCCATACTGGTGAACCCATACTGGTGAACCCATACTGGTGAACCCATACTGGTGAACTCATACTGGTGAACTCATACTGGTGAACTCATACTGGTGACCAGTCAGCAACTTTGGCTCGTAAAGAGAGTTCGATCTTAAAAAGGACTGATGATCTTTAATGCCACAAAGATATTGCAAGAGTTTATCAGGATATGAGCATCGCGATGCCAGAGAGCCAGACCTCAAAGTTCGATACTTATATCTGCGAATAATACAATCTACCGCACGTTTTCCCTACAATATCACGTTGATTGTGTGTCAATTCTTCATAATAAACCTCGTACCTACTCCTTCGTCCTAAGACTCCTAAGTAGCCCCCCCTTCAAGACATAAGACCCGGCTATGTTCTGCTCGAAAGGAAAAACAAACAGTAATTTCTCTTGCCATTCTTACCAGGCCAATAGAATCGAACTACCAGACCTCGGCCAGATCCTAGAACTTCTAAATACCAAAATCAGTGATAGTTCTATCACCCTCCCGTATAGCGATGCACACTTGTTAAACAAATATAATTAATTTAACAAAGCATGCATGCGTGATTTGAAGGATCCAAAATCTGTCTCGGTTTTTGCGTCCTGGGAAGATTGCAACACCATCCCTAACGCATTTAAAAATATCGAAAACACTTTTTTTTTTTTTTGGATAATGAAGGACTACATGACCTGTTAGATTGTCCCGCGTCGACACGTGGCTCTGTGCTACCGGCAGTCAGCGGACCGATTGCGATGGCTCCTTCCACGACGGTCGTTGTCCCGCCGTGATTGTGAACGCTGATTCCGATCCACCTTAGTCATCCTCGTGGCCGTCATTCCGTAGCTCACGCTCGACTCGCAACAAAAAGGTTGTGTGAATATTATGTTACAGACTTACACGTGTATCGTATTATGACGGTAGCTTGTAAATATTAGAGAGCATTTTATATAGGCAAACTAAAATTACTACATATGTAGTTAAAAGAAAACAGATTGACGACTACCTAACACAATCACTGCCATACACTGTAGGAATATTTTGGTATCGACCCAATAATAACCGATGAGACCATAATACATTACTAATACTGCAATCTGACACTAATACTGCGCACTTCAGATATAATTCGATACAATACAGACACTGCTATCATCTTCCATATTATTCCATATCATGCAAGAAATAAATACAATCTCCCAATTATATTATTAGTTATATACTATCCGAAACTGTTACATACCTATGTATTTTTTTATAAGAATACAATTGGTATGGATGTATCTGTCAATCATTGGACTACCTATTGAAATTTCTCCGGCTTACCGTCAGCTGTTTTTATTTGCAGAAAATAGCGGATTATACTTATACGGTTTAAGACATTTATTTTCGCAAAAGATTACAAGATAATCACTTACAGAGAAAATACAAAATATAATATACGAACAGTTTGATTTGCTCAATTAGCGTTGTACAAAAAAATAGAGGGTAGGTACTTTAAAAATATTTAAACATTTTTATTTTTCCAGGTATTGCGGGTACCTTCAAATTTCATTTAGAAATCACAATGCACTATGATAAATTTTAAGCAGCAAACCGATATAGAAAAACTACAACGCGTAGAGATAAATATCAATTCAAACTAATTCAAAAGACAAAGATTACTTAATTCAAAACACTTCTTGTCTAAAAATTGTAGATTTGGGCGTGTACTTACTTTTTGTTGAAGTTAGTTGCGATAGCCACTTCTGATCTATAAGGACGACCTTGCTCCGAGGAGAATAATAGAAGATATCATCACAGAATATAAATCACTTTTATTACAACACACTTTGTACACTGAATATACAGGACTACAATAAATTAGATAAATCAAATTCACAATAAACAGTTACTTCCAACTCTTAACAGTCTCGTGGTTGACACTCGAATTCCCCCACAATACCACCGACCATGCTTTTTATCAGAAAAATCCCTACCCGAAAACGAAACCCCGAAAACGAAACCCCCAAAACGACTCGCCACGACCAATCACAGCCCGCATCAGTTCTCTTTAATGCGGCCCCGTGATTGGCCGGCGGCGGCGCTACGAATCAATTGCAGAGTCTATGACTAACTTCCGCTTCTGTCAGTACTCGAAAAGTAGTTACCAGTATATTAAAATATTAAACAATGAATAAAGAATTAAATAATTTGCGATAAATCTCTACAAAATTGCAAACCCTAACACTTATTTGAAATAAATAATTTTGACTGCGCACCGTGCTTTTCGGACTTTGTGGTGACTAAGGACAATTCTCGTGCTTTTAAGCAATTTTCCCATACCTGTCATAGAGTTCAAATAGGTCCCCTAAGTTTAGCAGCATCGGTGGCCTTACAGATAGGCTAACTCGTTAGTCAATCTGTAAGAATCTTCCTTTTTGCGAACAAACCTACTTAAAATGTATTGTATCCCGATTTATATAAGAGCAGGTGTGATGTTGGAATCCGTATCTGTTCCGCGTCATCCCCACTAGCCCTAACCCGCACAATCATGATGCTGACCAGACGAGCCACGTGCCACTTACAGCCGATACTTGATGCATAACCACCGAAAACTGACGAGCGAGCCAAAAATATGTACCTACTAAAAAGAGATCTCTACGTCTTTATATGGATTGTGCCAATGTTTTATGAGCTATTGGCGGCTGAAGGAGAATAATAATAATTATTATTTTATCATTTTAGCCCTTCACAGGAGGTATTTTCCTAACCAATAAAATTTCTTTAAAAATGCCTCTGGGTGTTGGATCTGTGTGTGTAAAGCCAATGTTAATAAAACCTTGAAAATAATAATATCCTTCCTTGACAACTCTTCAAACAACACATGGTCATCTGATCCCAAACTAGGCAGAGCATGTCCTTTCGTAATCAAACAGCTGATGCAAAAACTTATATACTTTTTTCGTAAATACTACTTCTATCTATACTTATAATATAACTGTAACAGGTCCAATTCTGTACATTGAAGATATTTTGAAAATTATATTTGGAGGGCATTCTATAACCGATACTGAGGCCGAAAATGTATTTTTTTTAATTTTTGTCTGTCTGTCTGTCTGTATCACGGCTGAGCATCACGCCGAAACTACTGAATGGATTCAAATGAAACTTGGCATGATTCGAGATCTTACTACGAGGTAGGACATAGGATACTTTTTATCCCGTAATCTAGCACGGTTCTTTTGGGAGAGGGGATTACAGTCAAAATGGGTACTTGTTATACGCTTGGTCCGATTTTATCAATTTTTCTTTATCTATACTTATAATAAAACTGTAACAGGTCCAATTCTGTACATTGAAGATATTTTGAAAATTATATTTGGAGGGCATTCTATAACCGATACTGAGGCCGAAAATGTATTTTTTTAATTTTTGTCTGTCTGTCTGTCTGTCTGTCTGTCTGTCTGTCTGTCTGTATCTCGGCTGAGCATCACGCCGAAACTACTGGATGGATTGAAACGAAAATTGGCATGATTTGAGATCTTACTACGAGGTAGGACATAGGATACTTTTTATCCCGTAATCTAGCACGGTTCTTTTGGGAGAGGGGATTAAAGTCAAAATGGGTACTTGGTTATACGCTTGGTCCGATTTTATATTTTTTTCTTTATAATTATAATAAATATTTGTAAGGGAACACTCATAGACAGTTGTTAACAATGTTTGGAAATCGATCAGGTTAAGCAACGTTAGGTAAGGTCATTTAATAGATGGGTGACCGTTTAACGCCATTTGAACTAAACGGGTCCGTGCTTCGGAGAGCAAGTAAAAAGTGGGTCCCAGTTTTTACCCGACTATAAAAAAGGAGGTTATGTATTCGATGCGAATGTCTGTTATTAAAAGTTTAGTTAACGTAAAAATAGCGCAGGCGGAGCTGTGTGGGTCAGCTATCAACCAAAACGTTGGGTTATTTTAACGTCGGAAATTTTCAATTTAAGAATTTATGATTTTGTTGATACGAGTAGCTTAGGTTGAGAACAAAGTGAACAGGTTTTTGTGCGCTTTTTGGTTAATATTATTTATATAGCGAATCGTTTATACGTCAGTTGAAACGAGAAAAATGTGTACCATTTAAACTCTATATGTAAGTAATTATTACAACGCTATTTCAAGACCAGTGCGTTTAAAGTCGGATAGAGCATCGGGTAGGTAAATTACTTTTATGAGCTGCGAGAAGATTACATGCAAAGAAATTGGATACGCTTGTTGCCTAATGCGATGTAATGAAATCATACAAATTATGTTTTAGAATAGTTGACGATCCCTGCGCTTCATTACAAACTATTTTAACCACTTACGGGATACGGAAACTGGCGGGTGTCTAGTTAGAGAAAACTTATAACCGAGAAAATTAGCTTGACACTTAGATCAGTAGGTGCTCTTTCGCACAAGCGTCAAATTAATTTCTGCAGATTATAAGTAGGTTTAATTTGACCTTCTAAGAAAAACTTGCGAAATATTATGGGGTACATACTATTTCTGTCCAAGCCAATTATTTAAATGGAATTCCAGTATCGCGTGCCTTACGCTTATCTGTTGCGTATTTTTTTGTTTACGGCTTCATCAATGGGCGTGGGTTGCCATTGCCAGATAAGCCGAAATGTTTACGCGAGCTCGGATTGTTACTACCTAGTTTTCCGATGGTCTCACTTAAGAATTTGTTGAACTGAAACATGGTAAAAAGATAAATGCAGCAAATAACAGTCGCGTCTTAATTGACACAGTTGTTTTATAGAGAATATCAATCAACGGGGACATCCAAAAGTAATCTTTAAAAAAATTCTATAGTGTGTAAGAATTTTTTTATGTTTGAATTTAGGGTTCGGCGTTTTTGATATCGTGCAAACAAAACTAACTTTCTATCGCCAGCTGTACTTTTTTTAAGGGTTTCATAAATATTAATTAATTATTAATTTAAAGTTAAAAAATATACTTACGTAAATTACCTGTGTACATATTTGTTTTGGTTCCTGTTAATGAGTCTTGTACGTACTTTGGCATTGTTGGAATCGTGAAGGACAACTTTTCATGCATCGCACCTAAACGCAGTGACTGTATACCATTACAATTACTGGAGATTTAATAGTGCAATCTATCAAACTACCTAAAATTATACATATTTCTTTGTTTTTGCTATGTTATTTTGGTATGCAATAAAGAGTTATTTACTCGTATCTAAATATCTATCTATATCCCCGATAAGCTCACTTTTTTTAATTGCATCGTTCTGATAGTACTTTATAACATTATTCATGCTTTACACACATTTAGACATGCACGTAAACCTTTCATATAAAAAGATAAAAAAATATTAACCTAGCTGCTCGAGTACCTAAATGTTCAGTGGTAAATACCAATTTCATAAGTAATTATTAGTACCATGCGCACATTTTTACGACAGGGTATTCAAAAACAGCAAATTATTAAAATGTTTACGAGTTCTTACGCTCTATGACGAAGAGAAGAGGAATATTATAGTCATCCGGAGCAGTAAATGGTAGGAAAATTTTGCCTGTATGGACTGCATTCTACTGGTAATTATTATAGTATTCACTGTCATGTTGGTAGGTACTCATAAAAGCTTGGTCCACATAAATATAATATCGTATTGCTGCATCAATCGCAGTATTTTATCTTGCTCCACATCTAGTTGCCAGCGCCTAGGTTTCGTATCATGTTTTCCTTTAGAGTCGTATTAATAAAAAAGAAGCCATATTAGTTTTTGCTATACTTGACAACCGTTAAAAATAGCTTTGTTTTACATTAGAGTTTAGACTGTTCTAATGTTGCGAGTCTCAAATAATTCACATCCGAAACAAAAATATGTAATAATATAATAAATGTAAGGGAACACTCATAGAGAGTTGTTATCAAGGTCAATAAATAGATGGGTGATCGTTTAACGCCATTTGAACTAAACGGGTCCGTGCTTCGGAGAGCAAGTAAAAAGTGGGTCCCAGTTTTTAACCGACTATAAAAAAGGAGGTTATGTATTCAATGCGAATGTCTGTTATTAAAAGTTTAGTTAACGTAAAAATAGCGCAGGCGGAGCTGCGTGGGTCAGCTAGTATACTTATAAATAAATAATACTCAGGCACAAGGTGGGAATCGAACCTACGACCCACTAGACCAACGGGCCTATCTACCGTTCGGACTATCGTTCATGTGTTGCTTCCAAGATAGGATTCTCTTGATTCAACAGCAGCGGTCAACGACAATTGGTGGGACTTCATTGAATGAATAAAAATATGTTTTCTTTCTTTTCAGATGGAGGCGAAAGTGAAGGAAGAAATTCCGGATAAAGATTATAGTCAGCCCACAACAACGGAGAGGCGGAAACGTAAGTAAATAATGTTCATTAACAACATGCTGCAGCTTGCTGCTGCTGCTGCTCGCTGCTTTCCACTGCCACTTGCACTCTGATACGTAAGTCTCTTGAGTCTCGTAATAATAAGATTGTGGGCTTAATTTCCACCTAGATGTCAAATATCTTGTAAATGTCCATTGGGTTGCATAAAGCACGGTCAACTGGGTTGCACGGTCAACTGGGTTGCGCGGTCAACTGGGTTGCACGGTCAACTATTTTTACCCGACTACGGAACGGAGGGAGGGTTATGATTTTAACAAGAATGTATGTATGTATGTATGTATGTTCATCTGTTCCCGAATATCTTCTAATCTACTTAACATAATTAGACAAGAAGGGTGTCGTTAGAAGCGCCTTGATTGTCCGCTGGTTATAGGCTATATAATATTACATTAAATTCAATGTGGCGCCATCTACAGGACAAAAACTTCTGAAGTAAAACAAAAATATGTTTTGATTAAGTTGAAATTAGGTACACATGTGTATTTCTGTTGCCCAAGCATGATCGTGTAAAGTAAATAATCATCATCATCTATATATATAAAAGGATAAGTCCTGACTGACTGATTGACAGACAACGCACAACCTAAACTGCTGGCTCTAGAGACTTAAAATTAGGGAGGTGTATTCTTCACAATACGTAAACGCGCACTAAGAACGGAATTTTCAAAATTCGCATCCTAAGGGGTCCAAATAGGGGGTTTTAGGTTTTATAAAAAAGCGTTATAATTCATGAACGGTTGGTACTAGAGCCTTGAATTTTCACACACAGATGCCTCAAAGCAAATAAACAATAACGTGTTTTTGTATTTCTCGAAATTTTTTAAGTAGAAGTCACAGGACCTAAATTTTTGTGTAAAATAAATATTTTACAATTTCTTAACACATTTCACTGTTTTCCGATACAATATGATATATAGGATTAGGACGAAGTCAGGTTTAAGAAATTGTGAGGGTTTTAAGGTCAAAATAGGACCCCTAAGTTAAAAATCTCGCGTGTGGTGTCTTTTAAAAGGTAATTGGAAACCGTTTTTTTTATGATATAAGCAGTAGGCATGAGTTATATCATGGGTTTAAAACTAAAATACAACATCGATGTTTAAAATTTGAATCTGATATGATTTCAAAAGTGATGGGAAAAATCATATTGTTTAGTTAAACTATTTTGCTAACTGCTGCGTTAGCTCAAGTGTGGCTTCTAAGTACACGCATGGTTACAATTCAATAAGAGGCTGCCGAGAGTCTCCCGCGTCAATCTGCCACCTAAAAAAAAAAAAACTGCCGCCTCGCTCCTCAGCCATAATCCCGGACAAATAACGGGCAACCTTCGGAGTTGTCGGTTGGACGTTTGGATTGTGGGCCCTAGATGTCCATTGAGTACGGGGCGTTTTAGTAGGTAAGATACTCCGGATCGGAGCTAGGTACCGAATCAAACAAAAAAAAATCCAGTCAATTACGAGTCTGACTCACGCATCGAGGGTTCCATACCTTCTTTGTGCGTATTAAAGTTATTTTAATCAATATATATATAAGGATAAGTCCTGACTGACTGACTGATTGACAGACAACGCACAGCCCAAACCGCTAGCCTAGAGACTTGAAATTTGGGATACGAAAACGCACACTAAAAGCGGAATTTTCAAAATTAGTATCCTAAGGGGGGTTTTATGTTTTATAAAAAAGCGTTATAATTCGTGAACGGTTGGTACTAGAGCCTTAAATTTTTACACGCAGACTCCTCAAAGAAAATGAATAATTACGTGTTTTTGCATTTCTCGAATTTTTTAAAAATCTCGCGTGTGGTGTCTTTTAAAAGGTAATTGAAAACCGTATTTTTATGACATAAGCGGTAGGTATGAGTTATATCATAGTATGAGTTATATATTGTGTTTGCCCCCTGACATAATGCTGAGCTTGCGACCTTTTAGCCACGACTATTAATATACACACATCAAAAGTGTCTAGGGATCAAGCATTTTTAAGCGGATTTCTTGAGATTGAGATGTGGCTTTGTAATAAATTTATGATTTTATAAATTTATATGGATCCTTTTTGGTGCATTTCATAATTTGAATCAGGAACTGTGAATCAAATTCGAGTAAAAGATGAAAATCAGCTGTCAATATTTTCCCTATAAAAACATACAACGCATTGAAGACATTATTAGTGCTACTGTTTCCCTACTACTGATTAAAACCAACGTTATTATGGAGCGGCGACGTCATTTAAGCAGGGAAGAAATGCTCAGAGCCGTGGGAATGATAGAAGCTGGTTCCCGGCAACGTACTGTGGCTTTAGCTCTGAATACAAGTCAGAGTGTTATCAGTCGACTTTGGACACGTTACCGAAGCACTGGTACCGTGGCTGAGCGCCATGGAGGACGGTATCGCTGCACCACACGGAGACAAGACCGATATATTCAAATCTTAACTCGAAGAGCTCCAACAATAACTGCCATGATGTTAGCCGTGAGGCTTCATCACTCTTCAGGGAACTTAATTAGCGACCAAACAGTCAGAAACCGCTTGCATGAAGTGAACCTTCATTCCCGAAGACCGCTACGGGTACCACCTATAGCAATGCACAATCGTAGGATTCGATATCAATGGGCTCTTGAACACAGAAATTGGGCAGAAGAACAATGGCGTTTCGTGTGCTTTTCTGATGAGTCTCGTTTTGGTATGAGACCGGATACAAGACGTATACGACACTGGAGAACCCCTGGACGCCAACAGCGATTAAAATCCTGCCAGGAAGTCCATCCCTATAGTGGTGGAACCATCATGGTATGGGCGGGTATTTGGATCGGCGGAAGAACTGAGTTGATTTGGATCAGAGGCAACCTCAACGCTCAAATTTATGCTGAGACGATTGTATCAGACGTCATCGTTCCTCTACAAGTGCAAATCGGTCCCTTATTTCAGTTAATGCATGATAATGCACGACCGCACACCGCAAGAGTTGTAAGACAGACTCTCGCCGCAGCTAACATCAATGTCCTGCCCTGGCCTGCTCAGTCGCCAGACTTGAACCCGATTGAGCATGCATGGGATATGCTACAGAGAAGAGCTCTGCCGAATATGGAGGGTATCCAGTCGCAAGAAGACCTTTTTTTGTTGTTGCAACGAACATGGGCGGCCATTCCACAGCGTGATTTGGATGAACTCATTTTGAGTATGCCAAACCGATGTTCTTGTGTTGTTAGTGTTCGCGGTAGAAACACGGATTATTAATTGTTTAAGTTACCCAATAAAATTTTAAAGAAAACTGTTATTTCAGTCTTTTTTTCGAACTTTTGTGTTAGTGGTTCAAATGTCAAAAATCCCTTTATTAGGAAAATGGCAAATTTCTTTATTAATGCAAAGGTGACTTGGTTTATCGTTACTGTGACAAACGAAAACACTTTATTTGATGAATCCTTAAAGAAAATTTTAATTAATATCAATCAGGAGAAAAGTTATTGCAAAAATATATGTTGATCCCTAGACACTTTTGATGTGTGTATTATAAAAGTCAGTGAGCTAATAAATGTTTCTTCTTCTTCTTTTTCTATGGGTTTTAAGATTAAATATGACATCGATGTTTAAAATTTGAATTTGATATGATTTTAAAAGTGATGGGAAAAGATTATATTGTTTAGTTAAACTATTTTGCTAACTGCTGCGTTAGCTCGAGTGTGGCTTCTAAGTGCACGCAAGGTTTCAATTCAATAAGTGGCTGTCGAGAGTGTTCGAAAACGCACGTATCCTGCACCGTGCGCACCCGCGTCAATATGCCGTCTAAAAAAAAAAAGCTGCCGCCTTGCTCCTCAGCCATAAGCCCGGACAAATAACGGGCAATCTTCGGAGTTGTCGGTTGGACGTTTGGATTGTGGGCCCTAGATGTCCATTGGGTACTGGGCGTTTTAGTAGGTAAGATACTTTGGTTCGGAGCTAGGTACCGAATCAAACCAAAAAAAAAACCAGTCTAGTGCGAGTCTGACTCGCGCATCGAGGGTTCCATACCTTCTTTGCACGTATTAAAGTTATTTTAATCATCAATATATATAAAAGGAGATGTCCTGACTGATTGACTGACTGACAGACAACGCACAGCCTAAACTGCTGGCTCTAGAGACTTGAAATTAGGGAGGTGTATTCTTCACAATACGTGAACGCACTCGTATCCTAAGGGGTCCAAATAGGGGGTTTCATGTATTATAAAAAAGCGTTATAATTCATGAACGATTGGTACTAGAGCCTTGAATTTTCACACGCAGATGCCGAAAAAAAAAAAAAACAATTACGTGTTTACGAAATATATTTAGTAAAACTAAGTAATTATTATAGCGATACTAACTTAATTCTAATAATTCTACGTGATTTGTAACGAATCATAAAGCCCCAAAATAAATAAAATAAAAAATAAGTTTTAAAAACTAAAACCCGACTACGGATGAAATCGCAGTCTAAAAAGTAGAAAACAAGAAAATATTTCTTGTCAGATATACTTATCTACCAACGCCTTAAGCAATTAATTATCGTCTAGTAAGTAGATAATTTGTATATTTCAATTTAACGTATTATAAGTATAATTACTATAGATTGTAGCCGTAGTCGCATGCCACCTTGCTAATGTCGAATATGGCCAATGTTATATTGTCGCGTTGGGAACACAAAATTCAGGATGCACTTCGACGACTAGCAGCTGACTAGAGGGCCTAGACAAGATGCAATCGCTTCATAGCGAATCTATTTCTTCATTCGCTAATAGTGTCAATTCCCTACATTATGTCACGTGATTTTTCAATGACTGATGTCATTCTCATACACTTTTAAACTTTCTATTAGCGATAGCGCTTGTAGAATATTACATTGTCTAGGGGGACAGATCGCCGACTTATGTATAAACGACAACGCCACCACGGATCATCAGGCATCAGTGGCATGCGACGACGGCTACAATCTATAGTAATTATACTTATAATACGTTAAATTGAAATATACAAATTATCTACTTACTAGACGATAATTAATTGCTTAAGGCGTTGGTAGATAAGTATATCTGACAAGAAATATTTTCTTGTTTTCTACTTTTTAGACTGCGATTTCATCCGTAGTCGGGTTTTAGTTTTTAAAACTTATTTTTTATAATTTGATCATACTGTCAGTTGACACAGCTGTTAAATTCGTGTCAAAGCCGGTTTGGGTTTCTGGAACTTTAATTAAGCCATGATCATAGATTATTCTCCTGACAAATACAATGTCAACTAATCGGTGTTGGTTGACAAATTAAGTATTAATTTATACTATTTGTTTTGGATAATCTACTAATTTATATCAGATGATCCCCAAGCCGCCTGCCTAGCGTGGGGATTATGGCAACCCCTCCCTTCTAAGGGGAGACCGTTGTTCAGCTGTGGACGTCTATCGGCTGCTAATGATATCAAATGACGTAATTCGTAGGTATAAAAGGTCCTTTGCAACAAATTCTAAAACAAATAGAAAACTTTTCTCTAATTAACGTTTCAGAAACTCGAATTGCTTTAACGAAGCTGTCAAGTTAACTATTATGTTATTTGAATATTCATTTCCTTTCAGAAACCGGGCGTCAACTGTGTCAAAGTAGCATAAAATAAAAAAGTGTAATGTGGCTAAATTACTGCACACACTTCATTAATATTTACAGAATAACCTTCGAATACTATGAAGTATATAGGATTTAATTTAATGTCATTATATCATATACACTTGGTATATAACTATACATATATCATATCATATCCTACATTCAAAAGCTCGGTCCGTGCCTGCCGCCGCCGCCCCTAGATTATGATCGCTGACAGTTGTTGCCGCTCCCATCGCACCGGATTCAAGCTGAATGTATTTGTTATACAGAATGTGGTTTTGCATTTTTGCCATATTTGTAGACCTAACAGTTAAGGATTATGTTAATTGATTAAAAATAGTTTAATAATTCAGTGGCTAATAACTAAAAGATAATTAATGATTTACGATTAACGTTCAACCAGCTTTCGAGGGCTCAGAATCGGTCCCAAGGTTGGCAAACCGCGCGTACTGTTGTTTATCTACTTTGCGCGAAGAGCGGTGCCAGACGGGGTTATTTTATAGTGACGGTTGCACACGGGATTTCTCTTCGCACCAAACATAAAAAATAATTCATAATTTTACGTCTATCATTTAATGACTGATTATATACTGACTATGTTCTCTAAAAGATATATATCAACCTCCGTAAATATGGCAAGAATGCAGAACCACATCCTGTATACATCTTTCTAAACAAGTGTATACATATAATCGATTTAGGTATATACTTACAGTATTTATTTAGTGTCATTGTTATTCTGCGGAAAAATACCCGTATAAGTTGCGTTTAAGCCTCAAATATTGTGAGATTTCGTAAATATGTGTTGCTACAGCCGAGTTAATTACAAGACGGGCCTGTAGACACCCTGTCCGCTACCCAATAGGTTGTGGGTTCAATTCCCACCTAGTGTCCGGGTGTTATTTATTTATTTAAGTATGTATTTACAAAAAGTATATAAGTATTTGTATCAGTTGTCTGGATTCCATAGTATAGGCTTACGTTTGGGATCAGATGAGCGTGTGTGTACCAGTATATTATCATTATTACAAGTCACGGCAGTTGCTAATATTCCACCACCAGTCCTTAAATTCGAAGGGGGAGGTCTATGTTCAGCAATGGACATCTTCCGGCTGGTGATGATGATGAAGAGTCCTTAAATTAACCGTTTTTTGTCACACTTCAACTTGCCAGAATAGAGTTTCGCTTCCTCTTTCCTCATGCGCACGGCCAAGCTGTGAAATTCCCTCCCGGATACCGTATTTCCAGATGAGTCTATTCAAGTTTAGAGTGAACACGCGCGGTCCATTCTTCCTAGACCATAACTTCACTCGCTTCACTCGCACGCGAGATTGTGGTCAAGCGCAAATCCTCTAGCTATACATATAAAATTACTTGTCCTGACTGACTGAGTGATTCACCAACGCACAGGCCAAACTGCTGAACCTAGAAAGCTGAAATTTGGACACTGGGTTCTTCTTATGATGTAAGCATCCAATAAGAAAGGGTTTTTGAAAATTATACTCCTAAAGGGGTTAAATGGGGTGGAAATAAATAATAGCGGGCATAGCCGCAGGGAATTGCGAGTTTTAACATAACCTTATTAATTATTTTGTTGAAACGCCTTTAAGTAATAGATGAATGCTTATTCCGACAACAGATAAGTCTGATATCAGGTGTTCCTTCCCACGGTACAATATTCATGGTGTTTGGACAGGGCCCGCCCGCGACGCTTACAACATGTACTTCCCACCGATCATTGCTCGTTTGTCAACACAGATACGGATTAAATAAAAAATAAAATATTAAATATCTTGGGACAATCCACACACGGTCATCTGATCCCAAACTAGGCAGAGCCTGCACTATGGAAGCCAGACAACTGATACTAATACTTATATATATATATTTTTGTAAATACATACTTAGATAGATAAATAACATCCAGACACTTGATGGGAATCGAACCCACGACCCATCGGGTAGCAGCCAGGGTGTCTAACCACTAGACCAACGGGCCCGTCAAGATACGGATTACAGATCTTAATATTAACCAATTTTTCTCTAATTGCGCGATGCTTGTGGGCGTTGAAATGTTTGCAGACGGGTTGAACCCAGCGAAAGTTTAGAAATTAAGGTATTATCGAGAAAAAGTTTTAATTGCGGTGCATCACAGCAGACCATGGCTTAATTTACCGTCTGCCCTGCGTGTCTAAACTTTTTTTTGGTCTCGCGGGGCAAACGTTCAATAGGTCCCCGAGGTATATGGGATTCTTACCCACTGAAACCCCCGCGGCGAGCGCATCGGCACATGAGAGGGTGACCAAGAGCTCTACGTGGGATCTGCAGTACCCTTGAGCCTGCCGCCGTGGGCGCAATGTAGCCCCCTGAGAACCCGTTAAGATACTCGCGGGGACGGGGGTCGCACATACCCCGATTGACCCCACAGATCCGGGGGAACTATTGAAGGTTTCCCCCGCGAAAAAAGGCTCTGTGCGTCTCTACTTGCCCGAGAGAGGTTACGACGCGTTGTAGTCTTGCGTTGCAATCGCGAAAGTGCCGGGGAGTGCATGCATTCTGTGCTCAAGACAGATACACTATAGAGATAGCAATAACCACAGATATAGCAATAACTATTAGAGTCCGTCCCTGCGCGCAATAGTTCTTCATGAATAGTAATGTAACGCCTGCCCCTGCGAGCAGCCCAGTGTTGTCGCGTCCAATCGCCCCATTACCTATCATTTGCTTGCATAGTTTATGAGCGACGTGATTTGCCCTAGTTCCGAACAAATATGAAGCATCTACATACTTAGTGACCGGGTTTAGGAGAGACCCGTACGTTGACTATTTTAGACGACATGAAATTATTCTTGCCTTGAATAATGTCCTTCTGAGAAAGAGATTACCACCAGTGTGACATTTAGGAAAAAGTCCTATCCAACAAACTGGGGCCTTAAAATGAACTATAGCACTATAGTTTAACACTACTATTGTGACAATATTATTGTCTCACTAATTAGTACCATGAGTGTAGATACTAATTAGTGTGATACTAGTCACGTGACCAATTACCTGTTTGGGTGACGTAATAGCTGGGTGGACCAGTGATCCTAATTTCACACAATTTTTGGTTTGCTGCAGGAAACTCAGTATTGATTTACGAGTAAGATCGCCTACGCACACAGGCAGGTTACTGTTTTTAACAGACTTCAAAAAAGGAGGAGGTTCTCAATTCGTCTGTATATATATATTTTTTTTATGTATGTTCGCGCATATCTCTGGCAATTATGAACCGATTTGAAAAAATCTTTCTTCCATTCATTCTTCAATCCATTGATTGGGTCCCATAAAAAAAATATTGCTTAATAATAAGTAGTTCCTGAAAAAATAAGAATGGTGACTGCGCAGGAAAGCTGCAGGAAAGCCTATATAGATGACATTATGTCGCTTTTTAAGGACAAAAATGGTCATAGCTCTGGAAAATATTTACCAATTTCAATGATTCTTTTTTTATTCGAAAGAAGAAATCACTGTATTGAATCTGTATGAATTTTATCACAACCGGATAAGAACTTCCTGGAGGACCATGAACGATGTGGAGGAATTTATCTGGTAAAAACCATAAAACTGATGTTTTCCATTAAATTGCTCTGACAATTATGAACCGATTTCGATGATTCTTTTTTTATTCGAGAGAGTAAACTACTATGATGATTCCATGCAAATTTCATTACGACCGGATATTTTTTTCTGAAGAAACATGAATTATGTAAAACTATGTAGACGATAATGTGATCATAACCTACCTAGATCATTTTACGGTCTTCGATGGTTCAATATTTACATATGAACTAAAAAGTTTAAAATAAGCATATTTATTTTTTAAAAATATTGAGCCGACTTCAATATCACTGAAAAGTATAAAATAATTTAAATATTAATGAAGTTGGTGCCAAATATACACAGCCGGAAAGCTAACACCAACTTCAATAATATTTAAATTATTTTATACTTTTCAATGATATTGAAGTCGGTTCATTTTTTTGAAAAGTATTTTTACTATGTTGTAATTAGAATTTGTATGTTTTTCTTAGTGTACAATAAAGAATTAAAGAATAAAACCCAGACACGAGGTAGTAATCAAACCCAGGACCTATTATGTCGTGGCTTGGGTATCTAACAACTAGACCAACAGGTCCGTCATATGAAATATATACACGCGCCATGCATCATCCGCGTCGCATGCACGGCACTCTACCGCCTCTCGGTACAAGTATCGCCACCTATCACGTTGTCCACTATGCTGGCTATTGGAGCTGTCACCCTACAAGTGCCGGCGGAGAGACGATGATTGGTGTTCTTACCCTATGAATTTGAGCTCCAACCATAATACCATTCATACCATAACCATAATTCCATTTGTACGGCTCCAAGCCATAAACCGCGAAACTTAGTAAGAGAGGAAGATTTTTAAAGAGAATGGGTACAAAGATCGAGAGTACTTTTAAAATATCCATAATACAAAAATGTTTACACACTGCAGTGAATCTGACTATGTTCATTAGTACCTACCGATGATTCTTTGCATAGAACCCTTTTTTTGGGAAGGAAGCCTTAAAAATGAACCTACTCTCCTTGGGGCCTCCATGGTACAAGATCTTTTTTCTCCTGGAACAAATCTTCATAATGTATCAGTTTCTTTAGGCGCGTGCAATTTTTAACTCTCCGGTGGTCTTCGAAGATACTGTGAGGTGATTCTGAGCACTCCAAATCCAATAGAATGACGCTGCTGACAGTCTTCTTGTTTTCCCTTAGTCGCCTTTTACGATCACCGGGAGGAGATGGGAGGGTGCTATTCTTACCCGGACATCCCACGGATGAATATTAACCGTAAACCTCAAAATGTATAGTAAACATAATCGCTCTGTCTTCTCTGTCTGACTCCGTCTGTCTCTTTTAATCCACACAATGGATTTAATGCGCTTTACATTTGCGTTAAATGAGCTTTATAACACACATCTACATAATTTATGTCTACTACCTCTTACTGCCAGTCCCTATATCTATTGCTTACTATAAGTTTAAATAGTTACCATCGATAGCTTTATGACATATCTCCGTTTCAATAAACAAATATAGAAATATCTGTCCTTACTATTGATCTACCTTCGAGATGTTGAAGCTTACTAGAGATAAGAAAATTAATGCCAAATGCCATATTGTTACTTTTTAACTGAGATTGCTATCGGCGGTAGAGTATTGGAACCGGCCGTCAGTGCGTCCAAACGCTTGTTAAACTACAGCAAGTATCCACGAGCGCAACTGTGTTGACCGGATTTTTGAATTGTGTTGCGTGGCCAACTCAGGCGTAGGCAATTGTAGCGCCGTGTAGCTTTAATAATGACCATACTATTCATCTAAGGTAGAGACATAGTATAGATTTTGATTTAAATAAGATGAGATGAGATAATTATCCATTAACGGAGTCTGAGTGCAGTTGTTAAGATGGTTTAGTCTCTATTAAGAATAGAGAACAAAGAAATAATAGCAATGTTACGAAGGGAGAGTAAGGGGCGTTTCTCTCAAAATCAACAATTCTATAAAACATCTAACGAAGTATCAACTATGCCAATTAATTTCTCTTTGTAGAACTCAGTTCGATAGGTTCACTACTTGCCAAAACAGTTTTGTGTATGATCGCTTTGGGAAATATTTCCCGGGGTAATCCCAGGGTAATTGTGCGGCTGTGGGAGCCGCGGGCGAGGTGTCGCCGCCACGCATATCGCGCCTTCTCGCTAGTGATGGGGCAAGTATCGATGGCGATATATCGATGGACGTTTACGTAGTACATTAACGTAGCGAAAGCTGTACCTATAGGTACTTATGTTTTATTACTTTAACTCTCATATGTAGAGACAGAAAACTTTATAAAGATATCATTATCCAAAGATAATATTATACAAAGATATTATTACACTTGGTGTGTCTGGGTGTTATTTATCTATTTAAGTATGTATTTACAAAAAAAGTATATAAGTATTAGTATCAGTTGTCTGGTTTCCATAGTACAGGCTCTGCCTAGTTTGGGATCGGGTAACCGTGTGTGGATTGTCCTAAGATATTATTATTATTATTAATATGATAGTTAATTTTACAGTTATCTTCTACTGATACATGCACACAACCACACAAACACACACACACACACACACATGCATTTAAATCCCTATTATGTCTATTTAAAATATCTCATAATAAATGTATACCTTCACAATATTTTAGTCTGTCTTCTCAAAATGTTTCGGAATTGTTCATGGATCCGGGTCTCCACCAGACTTGGGCAAAATGTAATCATGATTAATGATTATGATTACAATTTGTAATCTTTAATCATGATTACAGATTACAAAAATAATCAAGAAAGTAACCATATTTAGTGATTAATGATTATTAATCTGTAATCGTAATCTGAATTACTTTTTCTGATATTTTTATTTTTTTCTGACCAACGGTGAGAACTTTGAAAAGTAAAAAATCAAATTGTACAACAATAAATCATCTTTTTTTTTAGTCTGTCATGAATTGCAATTTTAAGAATAATTATTTTACGCAAAAATCTACTGGATTGTCATAATCGGAATGTTATTTACGCTATGCGGTCTTTATTAGATTTCAATACCACCCTCTTTTCAAACATTGAATGACACTGATCGACACCGAATGACACTGAACGACACTGATCGACGCTGACTGACACTGAACGACACTGATCGACACTGAATGACACTAAATGACACTGACCGACACTGACCGATGCTGAACGACGCTGAACGATACTGATCGACACTGACCGACACTGAACGATACTGAACGACACTGAACGACACTGATCGACACTGAATGACACTGAACGACACTGAATGACACTGAATGACGGAATGACAGAATGACTGAAGACTGAATGACTTCGTCACGTGAGCGCTTTCATACCCCCTCCATGGTAGCGTTAAACGTTTAACGCAACCTTGTTGGAAGTCACATAAGAAGTTTCACTTCAATAATTATATTATTGAATTCCTAAGTTATAAATTATAATTCTTAAAGACTTAGTCAACAATAATCATATATCCTCATAATCATAATAATATAATAATAATAATCATAATAATCATATATCCTCTATAATTAAGGGTGCATGTGACATGATATTTTGTATTGATTTGTATTAATTGACTTATGTAATTCTTGTTGAGGATCCTAATGAATAAAGAATCATGTAATTTTATTACTAACTACTGTAATCAAGATCAAATGTTACATGTGTAATCTTGATTACAAGCAACCATGATTACTTCAATCTGATTAAAATTAATCATGGTTACTTTTAATCGACTATATATCATCATCATCACAACAAACTATATATACGCAGGTTGGGCTAAATAATACTAAGTTTCTCTGTCAGGACATTCTTAATAAACGGCCGTTACTTACAAAATAAATCTGCTCGAAAAATTGGCAATTTGCTCACCCCGTATTTCGTGGGACCTATAGCTAGATACCCTTTCAAAACTATAGCAATATACATTAATATTATTTTTTTCTAAAACAATTACTAGAAGATTTTGTTCTTTGCTTTAAACACTGATATTTATCGATGTGCGTTATGACACATCACTAGCGCGCGTGTTGCTGACACGAGGCCCGCTCTTGGCACACCACTAGCAGGGTTTCGACTAAACTTTTATTTATTCTGTCATCCGCAGAACACTCTGGGTTTTTTCTATTTCGTACCAAATATAGATATTAATTTGTTAGCCACCGATTTCTATGGAGCTGCGTGAAATAATATAATGACTACTAGTAAGATCAAACTTGGTAGTACAGACGCTTTAAGTCGCGCTAAGACCAGGGTTCGGATACCGCCTCGTATAACTAATTATAACATTTATTTATGTAACCTCAATCAGTGGTAATAATCATTATTATCATTTTGACTTTTGAAGTCAATTTGTTAAAGATTAGAAACAACGTTATCGTGCATTAGAATGGAATTTAGCTCACACTCACAAACGTCAATTAGCGTTAATTCTAACTAGGCCGCGTTCTTTAATCTGATTATTTCGAATCTATGCATAAATTCCAATAAACAAGTTTTGATATGTCTGCTCAGTCAAAAGTGTCTTAAGGCCATTAATTTCTCAAGCTAAAGTGCCCTTCACATTTGAACACAATAGTAGCTAGACTTAATGTTGTCTTTTATTTAAGAAGAAGAAGAAAAGCATTTATTTACGCGAATACTACACATTGTAATTAAACTATTTTAACTTTTTTTTATTTTTTAATTGTATTGCGATATATTCCGTAAAAAATAGTTCAATTACAATAGTACACTGCTAGCAAAATGACTTGGCTTAACGACTGCTGTCTTACTGCCGAACCTACAAACGTCAATTAAAGTTAATGTTCTTTAATCCATTTTTTGAAATTGATTTATTTTGTCTCTCGAAGCCCATTAATACATAATATTATAATACGCAGATAGTGAGTAGAAATATCAATTATCTCGAGGTCAGTAATCGAAATTAATCATCAACTGCTCCGATCATCAATATATAATAAGACTAGCTGACCCGCGCAGCTCCGCCCGCGCTTTAATTACATTTTGCTCCCCTTTTGTCCCTACTCCCTTGATTTATCTCTCTCCATCTCTCTCTCTTATAATAAAAATCTAATTCTATGCTATTTCTCTCCCCTCCCGCTTCGGTCCCCGTCACACTTCCCCTCTTCCTCTCTCCGTTGTCCTCTCTGAACCCTCTCCCTCCTCTCTCTTCTCCCAACTTGCTCCCTCTCACTCCCCCCCCCCTTGCTCCTCCTAACTCCTCCGATCACTCACTCCATCACCCTCCCCTCTCCCTCTCTTGCACCCTCCTCTCGTTCTATATATCCTCGTCAATCATGGTATCAGCGGCATAAATATACTTTATATCCAATTTTAATCATTCAAAGGCCAAATATTATCTACATAAACTGTACTTAATGATGAAATAATTTATTTTGATAAGGATTAATAGCAAGAGTAAAATAAATGCATTTAAATGTAGTCCAAACAACATTCAAGATTTTTAAATAAAAAAATGGTTGTTGGGCCTCACTGGACATAGTGTGCCGCGGACTTTTTTGTAGATATTTATAAGATCTACAATTAATTAGAACATTTTATGGTTCTATCTTTTATAGTTTAGGCAGCGTACGCAAAATAAGTAACTTTTCTGGTTGATTTTTTACACCTTGTGTCCGAAAAACCCCAAATATCTAACGGAACCCTATTTTACCAAAATAAAATTTAACCTATGTTACTCGTGGATAATGTAGCTTTCGAATGGTGAAAGAATTTTTAAAAACGGTTCAGTAGTTTTTGAGCCTATTCATTACAACCAAACAAACAAAGTTTTCCTCTTTATAATATTAGTGTAGATAGTATATCGATGGCTCCGATACATACATATATACATATAATCACGCCTTTTCCCCGTAGGGCTAGGCAGAGCCCATGGGCCACTTTTCGCCCACGTGAGAAACGAGACGTGATGGCTCCAATAGTCATAATAAATAGATTTCAAAATGTGACTTAATTAGAATTAAAGTTAATTGGGGTTTGTGAGTGCGGCAGTTAGATGGCAAAATGGGATGGGATGGGATGGTTAGTTCAAAGGCCATCTAAAGACTGACCTTGCCTAGTGTTTACTTAACCAACTGATTGTTAATAATTAGCTACACTGGGAATGAACCCAGCCCTCCAAATTCCACAAACAGCGTGCTAACCAGTAAGCCACTGGGGCATTGAGTTTGTCATTTCAAGCGGGGTGTCCCCTTCGATTTACCCTCGTCCCCTATTCAATTTTAGTCCAATATCGAGGTATGAACAAGCTTGTCTATGCGTAGGCACGTACCTCGTCAGACAGTTTGCACAGGGACGCATAGTCTATGGTTCTCGGATAGCGCGCAGTTATGGCGGGAAAATTTGGCCATTGATATTTTTTTTCCTATAGCTGCATAGGAGGAACAATAATTATAATATTAGATTGGACATTTAGTCGCACACTATCTCTACAAAACTTATTCTCTCAATGACATGTGACCAGTGGTAATAAATCATTGCGTGTGCGTGCGAATCAGTGGCTGATTCGACAACAATAGAACTATATATCTACATACGTGTTTAGGTACTGAAGAATATGTAATGTAAGTAGATGATGCCATGATATGCCTGTCCTAGGAGCTAGACCTAGAGGTCGCCCTAAGAGGCGCTGGCTGGATATAATAAAAATTACATGAGAGCCAACAACCATACAACTGAGAATCCTAATTTTCACTGAGTCAATGCCACCGTAAGTCCGCATACAAAATGCATTGATGAGCACCGCGATCTGAAATCAACGGAATTATTTATTGTACTAGCTGACCCGCGCAGCTACGCCCGCGCTTTTATTACATTTTGCTCCCCTTTTCTCCCTCCTCCCGATCTTTCTCGATCTCTCTCTCTCTTATAAAAAAATCGAATTATATGCTCTTTCTCTCCCCTCTCTTTCCCCCTCCCGCTTCGGTTTCCGTCACACTCCCCCTCTTCCTCTCCCTGTTGTCCCCTCTCTGAACCCTCTCCCCCTCTCTCTTCTACGAACTTGCTCCTTCTCACTCCCCCCTTACTCCACCTAACTCCCCCGTCCCTCACCCCATCACCCCCTCCTCGAATCCCCTCTCCCTCTTTCTCCTCTCTTGCACCCTCCTCTCGTTCTATATATCCTCGTAAATCATGGTAATCAGCGGCATTACATATACTTTATGACCTATTCTCAGACCTCCCCGATATGCACACAAAATTTCATACATATCGGTTCACCCATCTATTTAATGACCTTTCCTTACGTTGCTTAACCTTAACCTAGTGGCATGAAATATACGTTACGGCCTATTCTCAGACCTACCCGATATGCACACAAAATTTCATACAAATCGGTTCACCCATCTATTTAATGACCTTGCCTTATGTTGCTTAACCTTAACCTAGCGGTATGAAATATACTGTATGACCTATTCTCAGACCTACCCGATATGCACACTTTACCCATATGGGGTTCACCCATCTATTTAATACCCTTACCTAACGTTGCTTAACCTTAACCTACTGGGATAAAAGGTATCCTATGTCCGTTTCCTGGTTCTAAGCTACCTCCCCACCAATTTTCAGCCGAATCGGTTAGGCCGTTCTTGAGTTATAAATAGTGTATAACTAACACGACTTTCTTTTCTTTAATATTAGATTAAAGTTCTATAGTGATTGTATATTCAATTTCACCGATAGATGGCGCTGTTCATAATGTAAATCACGCTAACATCGTAAATTACTGTCTAATGATATTGGATAATGAAAGTTCTTAGTTTTTCGCATCTTTTATTGTTACGACTGTAATACAATACCTATACATATTTATTATTATTATTATTTATTACCTGGACTTGGGGAGTTTCATTAAAATTTCATGAACCATCTTATGCAAACTAAATGTCTGCTCAGCCCCTATTGTATATAGCGTAATAATACATATCTTAATGATTAACTGATCAGTCTATAATTACCCTATTCACATACAAAGGAAATTACGTGGTAATATGTGCAAGTAATGTTTCACTGCTTAGCCCCTATGAAACATAGCGTGATGTTTTATATACCAATTTATACCTTGACTTCTACACAACACATTAGTGAAAGTCCTATCAAAATCCATCCACGAGTTTTCAAATGATACCTGGACGAACAGAACGACAGACAGACAGATAGACAGACAGACAGACAATAATTCCAAAAAAAATTGTTTTGGCCTCTATGTCGATAGTATTTATTTATCCTTTATTGTACACAGAAACACATACAAAAAAACATTTACAACAGTAAAGATATAACAAAGGGCGAGCTTAACTCATTAAATGAGTTTTCTAGTATAGTACACAATATCGCTAATGTCGATTCATTTGTAACAAAACAATGTTTAAAAAAAAAAGTGAAAAAATGACAAGCCCGCTGAGTTTCTTGCCGGATCTTCTCAGTTGAGGCCGCGTTGTGATCCGGTGGTAGCTTCTAAAAAATGACGATTCAAAAGTGCTAGCGTTAAGCCTATTTGAAATAAAGATTTTTGAGTTTGAGTTTGAGTATATTATAGAAATTTTATACCCCACATAGAAATTTTGGAAAAATATTCAATGTACAGAAAAAGTGCTCTTTGAGTTTTATTATAGTATAGAAGATTAAAACTAGACAGGCTCAATTCACACCAATATGGCAGCAGCCGGCAACGCACTTTCAGTGTCAAAGAATTTTAAACTTTATCTACAATAAGAGAAAGACCAGTATCGCTTGAAAAAATATTTTAAAAAACATTGAACCGACTTCAATAACACTAAAAAGTATAGAATAATTTAAATATTAAAGAAGTTGGTGTTAGCGTACCTGCTGTGTATATTTGGCACCAACTTCAATAATATTTAAATTATTTTATACTTTTTAGTGTTATTGAAGTCGGTTCAATTTTTTTTTAAAACATTTTATTTTATACTTTTTAGTGATATTTTCATACATAAAGATTGAACCATCGAAGACGGTAAAATGATCTAGGTAGGTTATGACATCATTATGATTTCACATTATCGTCTACATACTTTTACATAATTCATGTTTCTTCAGAAACTCAGAAACATTTTATCCGATCGTAATGAAATTTGCATGGAATCATCATAGTAGTTTACTCTCTCGAATAAAAAAAGAATCATCGCAATCGGTTCATAATTATTCTCAGAGCAATGTAATGGAGAACATCAGTTTTATGGTTTTTACCAGATAAATTCCTCCACATCGTTCATGGTCCTCCAGGAAGTTCTTATCCGGTTGTAATAAAATTCATACAGATTTAATACAGTGGTTTCTTCTTTCGAATAAAAAAAGAATCATTGAAATTGGTAAATATTTGCCAGAGTTATGACCATTTTTGTCCTTAAAAAGCGACATAAAGTCATCGATATAGGCTTTCCTGCAGCTCTCAGTGCGCAGTCACCATTCTTGTTTTTTCAGGAACTACTTATTACTACGCAATAATTTTTTTATGGGACCCAATCAATGGATTGAAGAATGGATGGAAGAAAGATTTTTTCAGATCGGTTCATAATTGACAGAGTTATGCGCGAACATACATATAAAAAAATATATATATATATATATATATACAGACGAATTGAGAACCTCCTCCTTTTTTGAAGTCGGTTAAAAATTCTTTGACACTGAAAGTGCGCTGCCGGCCGCTGCCATCTAGGTGTCAATTGAGCCTACATTACTATGGAAAAAATCTGTTTTCATGTGCTACCACCAACGAGTTAAAGTTAGAGAAGCCAATTGTTTTTGAGAAATATTTTTTATTAGGCCAAAGCCCAGCCCATACTTCACGTACGTTGAAACGGACGTTGAGACAGACGACATTGTGCGCGTCGCAGGTAACCGGTGGATGCAAACAGCCAATTGTCGTTCATTGTAGCGTTCTAAGGGGGAGGCCGATGTTCAGCCGCCGTCTTGGGGCTGATGATGATCTTTATGCCGGTTACTCTGCCAGCATAGCCACACTACTGTTGACTAGGATCCACGGCACCTAAATCCACGCAGGGCACACCTGGAGCGTGTTCAGGATAGAATCCTGGTCACCGCCGTGTGTAGAGTACCTACTGCAGACAAATACGAGTATGAGGTGGTGCTTTGAAATGACATATAGCAGTCTGGTGACTCGACACAAGATGACACCACTTGTGGTATACCAATGCGATGAAGCAAAAGGGTACCACATACAACACTATAGACGGCGCCACCACCGAATCCTGAATCTCGCAAGCAAAGTTTCAATGTTCGCTAACAATATATATATACAACATCCCGACAACTACTGTTGGGGGGCTTTGGCCCTGGCTGAGCATCACGCCTCGCTCGGTCGGAGGATCCTCCCTTTAGCACCGCCGTCGTATCGCTAAAGCAGCTTTTGACTTGGTTAAGAGATGGCGCATTAGTGCATATAGTTGAGGCTAGTTTACATCGGCTAGGAGTATAGATGGGCACAGAAATGCTAGTTAATTTCTGTAGCCTACAGGATACAATGAGATTGCGGAAAGAGTGCGTGGGAATTGCTGGATATGGTTCCTCCATCGCTTTTCTTAAGTGCTTTCATGTGTTCTTGCTGCTCTAGCCTGAATTTTAATGCACATTTTCGGAGACTTAGCCAAGATTTGTTTAGTTTTGGAGAGTAGTATAGCCAGGTTTTATTAGTTTATCATAGTCTGCTTATTAGTAGAAATACGTAAAATAACGGCGCAGTCGAACATTGTCACGAAATAACGGAACGCTTTTGTTGCAGCCACCACAACCGGCAAGGAGCTGAGATCTCCGGAGCAAGAAGAAACCAGGTCATCTCCCACTCCTGGGCCGCCGAGTCCACAAAACAACGGAATCGCAGGTACACACAGTATGCCCTAGAAACACGAATCATTGCAATTATCGCAATTTATATTTATGAACTAGCTGACCCACGCAGCTCCGCCTGCGCTATTTTTACGTTAACTAAACTATGAATAACAGACATTCGCATCGAATAGATAACCTCATTTTTTATAGTCGGTTAAAAACTGGGACCCACTTTTTACTTGCTCTCCGAAGCACGGACCCGTTTAGTTCAAATGGCGTTAAGCGGTCACCCATCTCTTTAATGACCTTACCTAACGTTGCTTAACCAGATCGATTACAAAACCTTGATAACAACTCTATGAGTGTTCCCTTACTAATATTTATTATATTATAAAGAAAAATTGATAAAATCGGACCAAGCGTATAACCAAGTACCCGTTTTGACTTTAATCCCCTCTCCCATAAGAACCGTGCTAGATTACGGGATAAAAAGTATCCTATGTCCTACCTCGTAGTAAGATCTCAAATCATGCCAAGTTTCATTTGAATCCATTCAGTAGTTTCGGCGTGATGCTCAGCCGTGATACAGACAGACAGACAAAAATTAAAAAAAATACATTTTCGGCCTCTGTATCGGTTATAGAATGCCCTCCAAATATAATTTTGAAAATATCTTCAATGTACAGAATTGGACCTGTTACAGTTTTATTATAAGTATAGATAGACTAAGATATAACGTTTTCACTTTTTTTTTTTGGATAAATTGTTAATTCAGTAACGAGATAAGCAGGACATTTACCTGATGGTAAGTGACGTGCCGACAGGAACACTGCACTGCCGCTCATTACCCAAGACATTGGTTATTAATCCCACCAGCTAGGTACAATGCCCTTCATACCGAAATGCAGCAATGTTCACACCGCACACACATACCCAGACGGTACCTTCCACGAGGTACTTCTTTATTAATGGGAAAAAACATCCAAAGGTACCAGGTCTCCATTCAAGTGGAGGATTGGATATGAAGGATTTTTAACCACTCAAATCTCCTTGGTATCTTATCTTCTGAATGGCTACTCCGTTCGGACTTCGACAGATTATTGCCAGTGCCGGATGCTAGCTAGAGTACGTCTTAGGGAGAACAGAAGTGCACGCTACCTCACCTACGGGCACTCTCTTGGTCGTGGTGACTAGGCCGTCGCCCGCTTCGGGCAAGACTCCACTCTAATCCGTAATCCAAAATTTAATATATTTCATTGGATTATGTTTTGTCTAGCGACCCTCTCGTCCACGGAGTCCCTGTCGCCACCTCTAGCCGAGGGTTTCCGGTCGGCACCCGCGCTGCAGCGCCTCCGGAAGTTCCTGTCAGCGTTACAACAGTTCGCTGGAGACGTTGGCGCGGACACCGGAGAAAGAGTCCGTCAGCTGATTTATAATCTTGTTGTATGTATTACTAACTGATGACATTATACAGGGTTACAGGAAAAGTCGTGCTAGATCCGTTGAGGGCGTGGAGTACCCATCATTTCTGACTTATTTCACTATGAAACAACCCACCCTAAACTTAACCAAAATAAAAAAAAAGCAAAAAATAAAAAACTTAAACTTAACTTAAACAAAATAAAATTTAATAGCCTTAAAATCGGCAATTTTCAATAAAACATATACAGCCTTATTAATAAACTATGATTAGCGTCAGAACAACTTTACTCCAAGACTTACGCAAAGATTAGGCAATTATGGTATTAATAAACTAGTAGTAAGGACGGAGTTAACTAATCAAAATGTAGTCCCGGAGTAAAAGTTACTCCGCGGAGCCCCATGGTTTAACATTTGAGTAAGCATAGATTTGTATTGTATTTCTAACTTCCATTGAGATAATTATAATATACTAAACATAACCTAATTGTATAAACCTCGCAATATCCCTGACTAGCTGACCCACGCAGCTCCGCCTGCGCTATTTTTACGTTAACTAAACTTTGAATAACAGACATTCTCATCGAATACATAACCTCATTTTTTATAGTCGGTTAAAAACTGGGGCCCACTTTTTACTTTCTCTCCGAAGCACGGACCCGTTTAGTTCAAATGGCGTTAAACGGTCACCCATCTATTTTATGACCTTACCTAACGTTGCTTAACCCGATCGATTACAAAACCTTGATAACAACTCTCTATGAGTGTTCCCTTACTAATATTTATTATATTTTATAGAAAAATTGATAAAATCGGACCAAGCGTATAACCAAGTACCCGTTTTGACTTTAATCCCCTCTCCCAAAAGAACCATGCTAGATTACGGGACAAAAAGTATCCTATGTCCTACCTCGTAGTAAGATCTCAAATCATGCCAAGTTTCATTTGAATCTATTCAGTAGTTTCGGCGTGATGCTCAGCCGTGATACAGACAGACAGACAGACAGACAGACAGACAGACAAAAATTAAAAAAATTACATTTTCGGCCTCAGTATCGGTTATAGAATGCCCTCCAAATATAATTTTCAAAATATCTTCAATGTACAGAATTGGACCTGTTACAGTTTTATTATAAGTATAGATTTACACGCTCAACTGCATATTACATTACTGAAATGGTAGAATGATTTGGCTGGAGATGCAGTAGGCTTTATACCACCTCACTTGAAAGTTTTAGCAGCAAAAAGGACTTGGGCTCGTGGAGAGGTAAATAAACTGTCTCAATAAACTAAACTATTAGGCTAGTTATGTAGGCTACAGCCGGATGATTCAGAAATAACTTAGAACAGATTTTAAAACTAATTTTTATTAATTTAAATTACATTTTTAATATCTAATTTAAATATGTAGTGACCGCTTCGATGTTAGAAGCTAAGTGAAGAGCCGATTCCGTCGCTATGGGTCCATACAATGGATCTAGTTGTGCGCCGTCAGCTGGTTTTCGGTACACATGCTGGATGCGTCCATACAATAGCCCTTCTCTTCTTGGATAGGTTGCATTGTCAGCAAGTTTTGCATTACACGCGCCGGCTCGTGCTTGAGGCCCACCGTGGTTTCTGCTCTTACACGCGTTTTTTGAGGTGCACTGTAGTTTCTTGTTAGGGACGGTGTGTAACAGGCTAGATCCCCGGCCTACTTGTTATATACTTTCTTGATTTATAGATAATATTCTGCTAATAAAAAAACAAAAATTCTAAAACCACTAACTTGAATTCAACAAGAGAAATACAGAATATTATGATGTAAGAGAAATATAGAATATTATGATGTAAGATAAATATTGAGTGAAAGTTGTGATTGTCAAATAAAAGTGTCAAATATCAAAATTTACCTAACTGCCAGTGTCTTTTTAGTCATTTTGTTCATTTTTTTTACTTTTAATTTCAGTGGGTTGCCATAACATACACCTTAGTCTCAGTGTAAGAATTGTATTGTTAGTCCGAACCTACTTCGTATTTATTAATACCGTTATTAAGACGTAGCTATTCCATGACTAGTCTAGAATTAACTACTTCCGATGTAGCTTTGGAGTAAGAGAAAAATAAGCGATTTTTATTAATAAGACAGTTAAAGTCGAAAATCTCGAAAAGGGTTAAGTTTAGGGTGGGGTGTTTCATAGTGAAATAAGTCAGAAATGATAGGTACTCCACGCCCTTAACGGATCTAGCACGACTTTTCCTGTAACCCTATATACTTAGTAGATACGATATCATTAAATTAAACTCCATATGCAACGTATATGTATGCTTAGGTGTACCTTTCTAAGATCCCCGCGTAATCTCAATTCTCGCATCGCTCGCTCCACTAACATTGCGCGATAGAATCCTAAATGTGGAGATCCGCCGAAGAACTAAGGTCACCGACATGGCTCTCAGAATCTGCAAGTTGAAGTGGCAATGGGCAGCCACGTCGCTCGATTAACCGATAACAGATGGTAAAGAAAGGTTCTCGAGAAGCGACCACGAACCGGAAGACGCGTAGGTAGGCCTCGCACTAGGTGGACAGACGACATTGTGGGCGTCGCAGGTAGCCGGTTGTTGATGCATTTTTCATAGGTGTTTAATTTCTGCACTGGACTATTAAAGATTGAGATTAATTTTGAAAAGTAAATAATCGTTGCAAGCAAAAAACATTTATTGCCTTTAAAATGATATAAATTCAAATCATAATCTAATGAGTCATCACAATCAATTGACAGGTCTGTTGGTCTAGTGGTTAGATACCCTGACTGCTACTCAATAGGTCGTGGGTCCGATTCCCACCAAGTGTCTGGGTGTTTTATCTATATAAGTATGTATTTACAAAAAAAAAGTATACATGTATTAGTATCAGTTGTCTGGATTCCATAGTATGCTCTGCCTAGTTGGAATTAGTTAGTCCTAGTATATTATTAATCAATCTCCTTTAATCAACAGTCCGGGACGTTGAACATCGAAGAGTTCCAAGCAGGAGTTCAAGAGTGCACTAACTACCCGCTCAGGGCTTCAGTCCCAGGATTCCTGCGAGCTCTGCTGCCACTAGTGCAGAGAGATTTACACGCTCGAGCTAGGAGAGCCAAACTGGTAATAGTTTTTTTTAATCTTTAATTAAATATGATGTATATTTTATAAGGTGGTAGGTTCCTTGTGCAAGGAACCGTCGATGTAGGTACCACCGCAGTGTCAGATATTCTGCCGGCACGTGAAGGGCACTGTAAAATGGGGTCGGAAACGAGCTAGTGATTCTTCTGGTGTTGCTAGCGTCCATAGGCTACGGTGACTGCTTACCATCAAGCGGGCCGCGGTATTCTTTGTCACCTTGATACTATAAAAACCTGACTTGGGAAGTACTTTAATTTTGAAGAATATTGATGTAAAATGGCGCCACGACTTCAACTGGCGTTGTGTTGCTGTCGTAACCAAGGTTGCTGGTGCAAACAAGCTCTGAGAAGGGCGTCACTGAAGCATAGCGCTGGGACATTTCATGACAAATTATTCTTAGGTACCCATTAAACCCCCCGCGGCCGTCAGATCGGCGCATGTGATGAGGGACCTCATCATCTCTCTCTGGGCTATCCGGTGGGATCTGCTCACGGGGGTGGGGTTCGCACCCCGCCGTCGTCCTCGGAGTCACCGCCATACACATTGGACATCTAAGGTGATGACCTTAGATGTCCATTGAGTATGGCTTTGGCTGGTCTATTCGATGGAAAAGACTTGCAAGAGTCCTACCACAACTGACGGATCTATTTTTCTGATCGTGAATGTAAGAACTCCTCTGCCGACCCGTTTCATGGAAAAGGCGTAACGTGTCTAGATTTTCTAATGCAGTTTGTCTTGTCCCAGACCCCGCTGCAGTACATCAGGGCCCACGAGCATCTGATCCTGGAGACAGGTGGTGACAGCAGCGAGGTCTTCGCGCCCCACCAGCCCGGGGTCGCTGCAGAGACCGGGATCAAGCGCAGAGCGAGCGATCCGTGAGTAAACCTTTACCGTCCCTGGTATTGCAGTCACTCCCGAGTACGTTCTAAATACGCCATACGCCAGTGACGTAGGTAATTTCCACACCGAAACGTCTTTCTCTATACAAAATAATAATAATAATATCTTGGGACAATCCACACACGGTCATCCGATCCCAAACTAGGCAGAGCCTGTACTATGGAAACCAGACAACTGATACTAATACTTATATACTTTTTTTTTTTTGTAAATACATACATAAATAGATAAACAACACCCAGACATTTGGCGGGAATCGAACCCACGACACATCGGTTAGCAGGCAGGGTGTCTGACCACTAGACCAACGGGCCCGTCGAAAAATGTAGAATATTACATCATAATCACACTAATCTATCAAGATTTGCACCTCGTGTTAAGCTTGGAGGCAGTTTAGGCTGCAACACATGCCAAAGTAGTCATACATGTACCTATACATACGCTAGAAAAAATACCGGTCAAGTGCGAGTCGGACTCGCGCACCGAGGATCCATTCCATCTTTGGACGTATTAAAGTAATTTTGTAACATGAGGTATTACAATAGCAAAAAACCAAACCTTGCGGTTTGGTTTAAACTAAGTTTGTTTGTCGAGGTTTTTTTAGGATTACTAAAGAACTGTACTACTTAGAAAGATCATTTTATTTTTCCTGTAAAATATAGACAGACATGCATTACCCATAATTATTTCAGATTTTTCCCTCAACAAACTTCGAACATAAGGTGC
The DNA here is from genome assembly GCA_911728495.1 of Furcula furcula. Lineage (NCBI taxonomy): Eukaryota > Metazoa > Arthropoda > Insecta > Lepidoptera > Notodontidae > Furcula > Furcula furcula. The sequence goes on along the minus strand of OU452264.1, from coordinate 1,642,047 downwards.
ACGGTATTTTTTTGACATTTTTGATTATCAGCCAAAAACTACGTGACATAAACCAAAATAAAAAGCAAATAAAGCCTTTTCATATGATGCCCCACTCAATATAGTAGGATCACTTTGAAATTCGACCCCCATTATAAAAAAGTAAAAGAAAAAATATATTATTTTTAGTTGCGGTTAGGTTGGGTAAGATCTAAAACTATTCCAAGTTTCAAATAGCATTAGTGGTTCCTGAAATATATAGGTGTGACAGACAGACAGACGAAGTCAGACGAGGGTTCCTTTTTTACCTTTTAGGTATGTATGGAACCCTAAAAATCATTCACTCTGGGGCAGTTTCGGGTAAAAATTGTCTAAAAAGCCCAAGTCGTAAAAATGTTAGGGAACCTTTATGACACTTCATATTCCGTGCGTACTTTCCCACGTGTAATTGCCGGAATCCTTGCACGTAACACGTGCTACGTGATAATGGTACGGCCGATCAGCGCCATCTGACGGCGCTATTAGGCGTCGCCGCACACCGCGTGGCTCACAGCGCCTGCCGCCAACCTCATAGCAAAACTTGCGAACGCTAATTGCCAGGCGTTTTGTGTTTATGAATGCGTGAGATTCTATGAAAATAAATCAAATTTACAAATTCTAGTAAATCTAATAATGTTTCGTAACCTTATTATAATAATAATTCTTTCACATTTTTTTACATTATCCTATAGAAATATTGGCCTAACGGTTGGCCTTTTGGATAAGCTCAGAGTCACACAACGAGCTATGGAGAGAGCTATGCTCGGAGTTTCTTTGCGCGACAGAATCCGGAATGAGAAGATTCGCCGAAGAACCAAAGTCACGGACATAGCTCTTAAAATCTGCAAGTTGAAGTGGCAATGAGCAGGCCACATCGCTCGGCGAACCGATAACCGTTGGGGAAGAAAGGTTCTCGAGTGGCGACCACGAACAGGAAGACGCAGCGTAGATAGGCCTCCCACTAGGTGGACAGACGACATTGTGCGCGTCGCAGGTAACCGGTGGATGCAAATAGACAATTGTCGTTCATTGTGGCGTTCTAAGGGGGAGCCTATGTTCAGCAGTGGACGTCTTCCGGCTGATGATGATGATGATGATGATGATGATGATGATGATGAATCGATTCTTTGCCGAAATAAGAGGACGTTTTTTTGTCGGTGCACTTGAGCCTTAATATAGTGTATGACTAACTGCCGAACCTACAAACGTCAATTATAGTTAATTGTGATTAAGTCATATTTTGTAAATGGATTATTTCGACTTTAGAAGCCAAATAATACTTCATACGTGGATAGTGAGTAAATATATCAATAATCTCGTAATTAATACTGAAAGATAATCATAAGAGACTCAGGAGTCGAAATAAATAGTTTACAAAAAAATGCCTTAATTGCGATTAAAGTTAATTGATGTCTGTGGGTGCGGCCGTAAGCATATGTTTTATATAGTGTTAGTTTTAAAGAATACAACTGTCGCAATAACTGTGAAACTAAAACCACTAGATCCTCGTTTCAATATAATTGTAATCAAAATCACCTTTTATAATATTATTATTTATGGAACAAAAATTGATTCAATAACTTGGCACGAGCCGCGCTCAAAACCGATGCGAGGCATGCTGCAATAAATTGTACGTTCACACACGCTAACGAATAGAGGGTAGGCAGTATTTAAAAGCCGCCACCGCAGCGCGCCCTGCCAAATTGTCCTATAATAATAATTTAAGCCTAAACTAGGTGAACCACACACATTTTGACTACACGCTTTTATTTATTATCATTTTTACTTGGATTGGTGGTTGAACTTTGAGCTATAATCAAGGTAATATTCCTTGCCCTGACTGTGTGTTTATAAAGGGATTATCGTGGCTATGTGCAGGCAAAGGTATAATTTATAAAAAAAATTTTTTTTTTTTTTTTTTCTTAATGCTGCTCCCACGAGGTAGCACCATAAAAGTTACAATCTAGCCTAAGGCTAATCAGTACTATTATTTTGACCTAAACGAATAAGTTACTTAGATTAAGAATGTGTCCAATGGCACTTTTCTTATTGTCTCTATTAAGGTGAAGACACTTTGTTATTGTGTTCTACACTGCATTACACTGCACTAATTTAACACTTAAACTAACTCAAAAGGTTTAGTCCTTTTCAGTCTTCTCACTATGTCCGTGTTGTCGAGGAGCTGGATAGCCTCGACATTCACATGGTGATGAAGCCGACGTTCATGCGCTTCAGCGTAGTCCTTGATTACTTTAGCCACGAAGTCCACTCTGAGGTCCCGATGGAGGTCGCTTGTTCTAATGTACCAGGGCGCGTTAACAATTCCTCTAAGTACTTTATTTTGAAAGCGTTGTATTATTTGTATATTGCTCTGTTTGGTACAACCCCACAGCTGTATACCATAAGTCCAGACTGGCATTAGGACTTGTCTGTACAATAGTATTTTATTTTGCACTGACAGAGCGGAATGTTTACCGAGGAGCCAATGCATTTTCTTATAGCGAAGGCCTAGCTCTTCGCGTTTCTTTTTGACGTGAGCCTTCCAGCGAAGCCTTGCGTCAAGTGTCATGCCCAGGTATTTGGCGGTATTCTCATAGGGTATAACATGATCGTTTACGTATACCGGATGGTAGACTGACTTTTTGTTAGTGAAATAAAAAAATATCAATTGATTTTTACAATGTTGTATTTTTAGATACTAACAAACTGCTTATCTTATTTCCTAGAGACAAGTTTTGTTTAGGTTTTTTTTTGTTGTATGGTTAGTGGCCAACCTGATGTCAAGCTGCCTTTAGGCCCCTGACTTAGAAGCTTAACGCCTGCTGTTTAGATGACAATAGCCGAGGCCGACTTTAAACTTGCCCTCCGAAGCACGGAGACGCTCAAAATGCGAAGTGCCACTAAACGGTCACCCATCTAAGGACTGACCTTGCCTGACGTTGCTTACCCAACTGATCGTTAACCGAACAGTGGTTACAACTGGCTATGAGCGTCTCCGTATTTTTTTAGGTTATGAAGGATGACACTCTCCCTTCGGAGTCGCTGATGTGGACCCTAGGACGTCCATTGAGTACGGCGGCGACTCCGAGGAGGACGGCGGTGGGGTTGCGACCCCCGTCCCCGTGAGAACCGTGTCTGGTTCCCGGGGGGGCTATATAATCCGCCCTCCGGTCGCCAGCTGAAGGGCAAGACACAGAGTGTCCTGGTGCAGATCCCACTGGAGTGCCCTGGTGTCCCATGGGGGGTTTAGTGGTTAAGAATCCCACATACCCCGGTTGGTCCCCACCAGTCCCGGGAACCTTTTTAAGGTTTCCCAGCGAGAAAACTCTCTTTTGCATAATCTTTAATCTAGACTAGGTACGTATAAAGAGTCTTTTAAACTAATAACATTAACATGGCTAAGAGGTTGATTTGCAAATATGCCGCCTATAGGCTGTGCTAAATCGCCGCATAAGTATGAATAAATTTTTAAAATAAATATTTTTAAAACATTTTAACGGACTTCAATATCACTGGAAAGTACATAAAATCTTTTTTTTTTTAAATTGAACCGACTTCAATATCACTGAAAAGTATAAAATAATTTAAATATTATTGAAGTTGGTGTTAGCGTACCTGCTGTGTATATTTGGCACCAACTTCAATAATATTTAAATTATTTTATACTTTTCAGTGATATTGAAGTCGGTTCAATTTAAAAAAAAAAAGATTTTATTTTAAACTTTTTAGTGATATTTTCATATATAAAGATTGAACCATCGAAGACGGTAAGATTATCTAGGTAGGTTATGATTACATTATCGTCTACATAGTTTTACCTACATATTTCATGTTTCTTCAGACAAAAATATCCGGTCGTAATGAAATTTGCATGAAATCATCATACTAGTTTACTCTCTCGAATAAAAAAATAATCATCGAAATCGGTTCATATTTGTCAGAGTAATGTAATGGAGAACATCAGTTTTATGGTTTTTACCAGATAAATCCCCCCGCATCGTTCATGTTCCTACAGGAAGTTCTTATCCGGTTGTGATAAAATTCATACAGATTTATTACAGTGGTTTTTATCTTTCGAATAAAAAAAGAATCATTGAAATTGGTAAATATTTGTCAGAGTTATGACCATTTTTGTCCTTAAAAAGCGACATAAAGTCATCTTATAGGCATTCCTGTAGGTTACCTGCGCAGTCACCATTCTTGTTTTTTCAGGAACTACTTATTACTAATCAATAATTTTTTTATGGGACCCAATCAATGGATTGAAGAATGGATGGAAGAAAGATTTTTTCAAATCGGTTCATAATTGCCAGAGTTATGCGCGAACATACATAGAAAAAAAAAATATATACAGACGAATTGAGAACCTTCTCCTTTTTTTGACGTCGGTTAAAAAGTATGCTGTTGCTCTAAGCACCGTGTTACAGAGAATCAGATAGAGATAAGTACTTTAAAATTTGTACTCTTTTTTTTTTGTGACCACGAAACATTTACCGTGTACAAAAATTTTCCGCCGTAGGCTATTTGGAACCCAAGTTAGCTTATTGGGAAATCCATCTGCTAACATTATATCATGTCGTACAAACTAAACTGTTATGTAATTAGTAGGTGGGTGGGCTTACTAGGTGCTAGGTTCCTTGTGGTAGGGACCGTCCAGGTAGCTTGTACCGTCAAGCAACAGAAAGGACGCAGTAGCTGGTGAAATTACCAGACATAAGTCTCGGGCAACGAGCGGCAGTTCGATGCAGATGTCTACAGGCAGGCATGTCGCTTACCATCAGGTGTAGATCTTACTTGTCTTGTCACCAATTTGCCTAAAAAAAGTCGTAATTTTCATGTATACAAATTCAAAAGATTTATTTCTAATAGGCTTAACTTCTAGCACTTTTAAACGGTCAATTTTTTCAAAAGCTACCACTGGATCACAACGTGGCCACAACTGAGAAGATCCGGCTAGAAGCTAAGCGCGCTTGTCATTTTTTAACTTTTTAAAAACAGAGTTCTGTCTTGTTACAATTAGATCATCATCAGCGACAGTGTGTCCTGCTGTTCAAAATATAACACAAGATTCGGAATATGAAGTAACATTTGCGGCACATCAAAGCATATTGCTCAAATATCGGTGCTATCAATAATCGCAGTGGGTCGCAGGTGGTCGGTGCAGACAGGTAATTTGCGCCCGCCCTCTCCCGGCGCACCCCCTACCAAGACCGGCCAGATGTGACACTCTAACCCCATATACTGCCGGCTGATGTAACAAGTGGGACACTGCACACACGTAGTTTTTTTATCGCATGGTTAGTGGCCAACCAGCTGGGCTATTGCGTATCTTTAGCCACCCAAGTAACTAAGCTTTAGTGAACTTGGATGTCAACTGATAGTGTCACTCAAGTTAGGCAATACCGAATGAATCATTTGACAGTTATTTGATGGTCACTTGCTATAGTGATCATCACTTTAGTTGTCAAACGAGATACGTAATAGGGGGCAGAGTTGTTCAAGCTGCATCTTAACCTCTGACTTTTTATTTTTTTGGACGTGGGGAAAATCTTCAAAAGATCCCCGGGAGCTGTGGAGCTTGACCGGGGTATGTGGGATTCTTACCCACTATAACCCTCGCGGCTGTCACATCGGCACATGAGAGAGGACCCAGGTCTCTCCGGTGGGATCTGCACCAGGGGCCCCTCAGTGCCTTGCCTTTGAGCCCACCGCCGGGGGGCGCATTGTAGCCCCTGGGAACCAGTCACGGTGCTAAAGGGGTCGGGGGTCGCAACCCCGCCACCGTTGTTCAGTAGTGGACGTCTATCGGCTGCTTATGATAATGATGATCATGAATTAGGCCTTTAAACCTTATTTAGCCCTGACATCAATCATTATATTATTACAACATATTTAAACAAGATACTGGTGAAAACGTCGATTACCAAAAAATAAGAATAATACTGTCAAATATTTATTTATGATTTACGTAACACAAATCTGTTTACATTAAGCTCGAAGTCGAAGTGTAGCGCCTGCCGCATTACCGCCAGCTGTTCAGATCGGCGACTAATTGCTAACGCTAAACGATCAGGCGCCACGCGCGCAAGGCGCTCGCAACTTTTGACGTATAATTATACCCGCGTGGTGTGGCATTTGTACGCAAATGGGAGGGCAAGGACTGTTGGATACGTAACCTTCTCACCTACCATTATTATTTACTCAATTGTGTTTCATAAATAATTAGAAATATTGTTGTTGAATTGGTTTTTAAATTGACTTTTAAATCTACGAGATGTTATTCTACAAGTCTCTGTTGTTTGTGCATCTAGTACGTCTGCATCACGCACTTACTATCAGACATAACATAAACAGACATGTTCATAGACAATTAATTAGTCTGGATGGGAATCGAGTTTTGGGTCCAAATTAACCGCTGCAATAACTAAATACTTATTACAATCCATGTGAATAAAAGTTATTCATATGGAAATACATAGTTCGCCAAATGCTTGCACTTCCTGCAAGATTCACAACGCTGCTGTGTCGGTGAATGATCGATACTCAGCACATCATTATCTTCATCAGCCGGAAGACGTCCACTGCTGGACATAGATCTTCCCTTTGGAATGCCACAATTAACGACAATTGGCTATTTGAATCCACCGGTTGTCGTCAGTCCACCTAGTGGGAGGCCTGCCTACGCTGAGTCTTCCGATTCGTGGTCGCCACTCGAGAACCTGTCTCCTCATCGGTTGTCGATTCTTCGAGCGATGTGGCCTGCCCATTGCCACTCCAACTTGCAGATTCTGAGAGCTATGTTGGTGCCTTTTGTTCCGATGAATTTCCTTATGCCGGATTCTGTCACGCAAGGAAACTCCGAGCATAGATCTCCCCATGTAGGCGGGCCTGTTAGTCTAGCTGCTAGGCCGCTCCGGTCGTGGGTTCGATTCCCACTAAGTTTCTGGGTGCTTATCTATTTGAGTAGGTGTGTATTTACAACAAAAAAGTATAAAAGTATTAGTATCAGTTGTCTGGTTTCTACAATACAGGCTCTGCCTAGTTTGGGATCGGATGATCGTGTGTGCATTGTCATAGAATACTATATTATAGCTCGATGTGTGACTTTGAGCTTCTCTCTAAGAAAACTGTAAAATTAAGTTACATGCGTAATAATCTCTAGAGGCTAGGTACTCGGTCATCGCCACTCGCGTTTAATGGAACAGCTCCCTATAGTTCATAACTCAGTTCCTATCAAAACAGTTGGTTATGAACCCGGCAGAGGGCGTGCTCGGCTCTTGTTCGATAATTATTTATCGCATCGATTGCATAGCGCACGTTTAGTTTGCTATAAGTCGCGTGTGGTCCAATTTACAAGCGTTTTGTGTCTGCATATATTAAGCGCGTTATTTGAATAATTTTTAATTATACCATTCTTAAAAAAATACTATACGTCAATACAAGTAACTAGTCCACATTTGTTTTTATATACTTACATACTTCTAGATTTTATCCACATTTTGGTTGGAGCGCCTGACACTTTCGACTTCATAAATTATCGCTCTCTTGTGTAATAAAATCAGAACAGGAATATAAATTTGTTGATTTTACAAATTTATATTCCTGTTTATGTACCAACTCGCTCTTCCAAATATCTTCTTCTAAAAACTCTTATGCACTCATTTAGTCGATATGACGGCTCCTTTACGGCGTGAGCTGTCTGGAATAGCATTCCCCTTTCTATTAGTAAAAGCCCTTCTTTGCCCATTTTTAAAAATAGGACGTAAGATTATTTCCTATCAATGTGATTTGTACAATAAATGTAAGTACTTAAGTATGTATTATTATAAAATCAAAGTATAAAATATGTATTTTTTATCTACCATTATATATTTTTTGTATTTATTATGTGTATTTGATGTCATAATATATTAGTTTGTGTTTAAATGTGTATATATATATATATTGTATACCTATGTGTATTATTTATTTGTCTTTAGTTATTTTTATTTAAATGTTCATCTAACAGCTGTAGTTACACTTTACCCGTTAACATTTTGTCTCATGCTTACTATGCCTCTGGGTTTACTGGAAGAGAAGTCACGTTAGTTAAGCCCTTTGTGATAACTTCGTCTTTTGTTAATTGATCTATACTATTTTCTGTTTATATGTGTACTAAATAAAGAATAAAATAAATAAATAAATCATGTTACGTCGCTTATTTATTAGTGATAAGGCCTGTATCTGTATTATATTTATGTCCAGCCATTATTAAATCGTCATATCTGTACACCGTGGACCGTTCTCTATTCCTACATTGGTCAGAACCTATACATAATAGTCTCATATTGTGAGCTCTGGTATGCCTGATTTGCGTACAAATGATAAATACCCTAGCCCTTATATGACTACATAGTAATGTGGAGGGAGTAGAGTTCTATAAGGCAAATAGAACTAAAAACCTTGAATTGTGGAGGTACTGCTGCGTAACCAAAGTTAATGTAGGGCCAATTTAATATACCACATTTGGCATTTGACAGTTTCTTTGTTCTGTCTGTCTCTTTTGTCATTATTGTAATAAATATGTAATCGTAATTGAAAAAATTAAACAATTGCATAGTTCTAACTTCGAAAAAAATAATATTTCAATCCTGCCGCGCCGTTACAAGGTTAAATTTTGATGAAGTGCCAAATGTGATATTTTAAATTGGCCCTAATTTTGTGAATACAAACATGTATCTCGCCGCTGCCGCAGCGACGAGCTTGAGATTATTTGCTTAAAAAATAGTACTACTGGACATGCAAATTCTTTGCAGCTGTGACGAATGCTGTCACGTATATTCTAAGGCCATCATTTACAACATTATTCCATAGACAAAGCCTGTTCCAGTCCTCCTAAATTTCGTAAGCCGACTCCGCCTAAATTGATATCGGGAGAGCCACAAAAAATTGTACTTTATTTTTAACCGCCTTTATTTTCTCTCTTGTACCAAACGTGCTAATTTATGAATCTTGTGTTCAGAACTTGTTCAGAGTTTTGCATTGTCCATACTTCTAATTCATTTGTTCGATGCTATTTCGTATTGTTAAACCCTTTTGGCGAGTCTGATAAAGCAAAGCTTATTAATGAATTGGACTGAATAATTAATTAGTTGTATTTTCAAAAGAAGTGGGATGTTACCAGGAAAAGGCAGTTTTCTCACCACTGCGACATAGCGCAAGACATGGACAGCCGTGCCTAAGCTTTCTTTGTTAACCAGCCAACCACTGCCCTTTTGCGATACATTCTTGATCCACTAAACAACCTCCTCGTAACTCATTTTCGTTTCGACTTGTACAGTTACAGTAATAAAGAACATCTCTTCAGATTGTACGACCCAGCTCAAACTAACGGCTCTCACGACGAGTACCCGGGGCACGCCAAGCGGGCCGCGTCCAGCATGCTCCTCAACCCATCCCCGTTCGTGTACCCGCTGCCCAGCAACGCGAGCCTCTTCGACTACAACCAACCGTACCCTGGTTACCATGGCAACCCGGACGCCGGCTTCGATAGGAGAGATGGTAAGTTTTGTTTCTAGTGACGAGGCACGCAAGACGGCGGCCTGGTGGAAAACGACACGCCTGTCTATAGACAGCTGCATTGCACTCAAAATCAAAATCAAAAATCAAAATCAAAATATCTTTATTATGCATAGGCCTCACGAGGGCACTTACATATTGTCAATTTTTAACCGACTTCAAAAAAAGGAGGAGGTTCTCAATTCGTCTGTATATATATATTTTTATTTTTTTAAACTACCACCGGATCACAACGCGGCCTCTACTGAGAAGATCCGGCAAGAAACTCAGAGGGCTTGTCATTTTTTAATTCAAAGTATTATGTTAACAATAAAAACCGCTTTTACAAAAGATGTCTTAAAATTATAAGCTCGCATGAGTATCACAGCCACTACCACTCGTCACCTGAGACATTAGTTACTAAGTCTCTTGTGTCCGATAATTTCACTAGCTAAAGTGCCTTTTACAATGGAACTCAACATTGAAAATGTCCCTGCAGGGGTTTAACCAGTTATATGAGATTCTTACCTTCTATAACCAATTCGACTGTCGCATCTTAGGGGGGGACCTGAGTTATCCGGTTGGATCTGTACCTACCCCTCAATGCCCTGCTTTTGAACCCGCCGCCGAAGCGTGCCCCGGGAACATGTCACGGTACTCACGGGGACGGGGTCGTCCCGTCGCCGTCTTCCTTGGAGTCGCCGCCGTACTCGATGGTCGTCTAGGGCCAACACCCCGAACGTCCAGCGACTCCGAAGAACGATACTACTTACTTATTCTACCACTATCTATACTTATAATGAAACTGTAACAGGTCCAATTCTGTACATTGAAGATATTTTGAAAATTATATTTGCAGGGTATTCTATAACCGATACTGAGGCCGAAAATGTATTTTTTTAAATTTTTGTCTGTCTGTCTGTATCACGGCTGAGCATCACGCCGAAACTACTGAATGGATTCAAATGAAACTTGGCATGATTTGAGCTCTTACTACGAGGTAGGGCATAGGATACTTTTTATCCCGTAATCTAGCACGGTTCTTTTGGGAGAGGGGATTAAAGTCAAAATGGGTACTTGGTTATACGCTTGGTCCGATTTTATCAATTTTTCTTTATAATATAGGAAATATTAGTAAGGGAACACTCATAGAGAGTTGTTATCAAGGTTTTGTAATCGATCGGGTTAAGCAACGTTAGGTAAGGTCATTAAATAGATGGGTGACCGTTTAACGCCATTTGAACTAAACGGGTCCGTGCTTCGGAGTGCAAGTAAAAATTGGGTCCCAGTTTATAACCGACTATAAAAAAGGAGGTTATGTATTCGATGCGAATGTCTGTTATTAAAAGTTTAGTTAGGTAACGTAAAAATAGCGCAGGCGGAGCTGCGTGGGTCAGCTAGTAGTAAATACCACAAAATCCTAAATAACTACGCTATAATGACTACGCTATAATAATAGTATACAGAATGTAAAAAAACACGTGTCCGATCCGCGAGGGTATTATTCAGTGTATCAATACAAACACATGTATATAACTCATTTGTTAATTATCCCAATTTTTTTTTTCTAATTTGTACTAGAAATACAAGATCAGATTCGTTTTTCTGGAACAAAGTAGGAAAAAAAAATGAAATATTCAACAAATGAGTTATATACATGTGTTTGTATTGATACACTGAATAAGACCCTCACGGATCGGACACGTGTTTTTTTACACCCTGTATAGTATAGCACAACAATATCGCGCACCATACATTGTTAAGGACACGTTCACACTGTACTGTACTATATATTATTGGCTTACTATACGCTTTAAATTGGTGCGATGTGCTGAGTTCATGCTGTGTGTGTGTATATCGCGCGGCCCCCTTTTCTTCCTCCCTCACCCCCGGCCGTCCCGCAAGCGAAACGAGCGACACAACGATCTGTTATCACAACACGTCTGGCTATAAACTATAAATGCTTGCGATAATATCGCGTAATGTGAACGCCATGCTATATAGTATAGCATTAGGTCCTTATTGCTATAATATATAGCACAATATTGCAGCGTAGTCTGAAAGCAGCTTAAGGATTATTGTTTGACATGCTATTATTGTTCGCAGGTGGTATCAGCGTGCGTGATGTGTCTTCAATGAACGCGTCATTCGCGGAGACCCGGGGGATGCCGTCCTCGGCTGGACTGGTCAAGACTGATGACGAGTGGAAGAACATCAACACAATGCTGAACTGCATCCTCAGCATGGTGGAGAAGACCAAGCGGGCGCTCGCCATCTTGCAGCAAAGAGGTGGGAAGCCAAGAATCTTTTAATTTATACATATCTTGCTAGCTGACCCGCGCAGAGCTTCACCCGCGCTTTTTCCGTTAATTATAGATATATTTCAACTTGATTTCAACACAAAACCTTGACAAATTATATATCTAAATCTTCCTTAAGGTACGCGTCCATTGGCCCGCACCGGACGCACCGCACGCACGGCACGCAACGGATTTTAGCTTGCTTTCTATGATTTTACATAGCGTTGCGTCCATTATCCTTTTTTTTGTATTTTTTTTTTTTATTTTTTTTTATTTTTTTTTTTTGTATGAGTAGTACTGTGGGCCGCAGATGGCCATTACAGCTTCACCGGACAATAGGGGCGAGCGCTTTGAGCGCTCCAGCCCGGATAGGTAGCGACTAGCTCAAGGGCACCTCAGGGAGGCACGGCCTCGGCTTGGGCTGCCGCTTAGAGAGTGTGTGAGTTTACCACCGGTTCACAACGCGCCCCCGCTGAGAAGAACCGGCAAGAAACTCAGCGAGGGGATGCATGTCGAGGTCGCATGTGTACGATCCTTCGGCCTCGCCGGCGAGACCGGTGTCTGTGTGTGTACGACTCGTGACGTCGTTGTCGGTGTTGGTGTTGTGTCAAGGTCCAGGAGGACGGACATCGGGTCGGGTGGGTCGAGCAGTACATGCCGCGGACGGCGGCGATGTACGGTAGGTCGACGATCTGAGGGACCAGGACCAGGGTCGGGGTCGGGGATATAGTCGGCAGCGGCGCCGATGAGCGGGTTCGGGTGGACGCATGCTTTTTCAAAGTAATGTTCGGACATTTCTTTGAAAAATTTGCGGATAGGGACTAGACCGAAGTCGGAATGAAGGTCGACATTCCGCATGTACCACGGGGCACCGACGGCATGTCGAAGGAATCGGTTTTGAATAACCTGGAGGCTATTGATGTGGACGGGAGCCGCGTGTGCGAATACGGCACTGGCGTAAGATAGGATGGGACGGATGCAGGTTTTGTAAAGTGTCAACTTATTCCTAAGCGACAGTTTACTCCGCCTGCAGATCATGGGGTAGAGCCGGCCGAGGACGAAGGCCGCTCGGTTGCGTACTGACCGTATATGCGGTCCAAATGTCATGCGGGAGTCTAGGGTGACGCCTAGATATTTGACCTTTTTGGTCCAAGGGATGGGACGCCCATAGAGGGTGATCTGACCTAAACGACTCCTGGGATGGCCCGCAGTGTGGGATCTGGTGCTCCGGGAGAAGAGCACCGCGGCGCTCTTTTCCGGGTTCACCGCGATCAGCCACTTTTGGAACCATTCGCCTAGGGCGTTGACGGCGACTTGAAGAGTGCGCGTCAGAAAAGCCTTATTTCTGTGTGAGAAATATAGTGCGGTGTCGTCCGCATATAGGGCTAGTTGCACCCTGTCCGAACGAGGGATGTCGTTCGTGAACAGGCTGAACAGGAGTGGAGAGAGCACGGAGCCTTGAGGGACTCCGGCCTGAATAGGGTGGGGAGTGGATCGCGCACCTTCGACTCGATATCGAAAAGTGCGATTCCTGAGAAAATCTCGTATGATGAGGACCAGACGGTCTGGCACGCCCATGAGGTAGAGCTTGTGAAGCAAGCCATTGTGCCAGACCTTATCGAATGCCTTGGCGACATCGAAGAATAAGGCTCCGGTGTATATGGGTCTGGGCTGGTTGAGCCCGGAGAGGACGTGCTCCGTGATGCGGTGCACTTGATGGACGCAAGAGTGTCCGGCTCGAAAGCCGAACTGCTCGTGTATGAGTATGCCCTTCGAGATGACAAACTCTTTGAGTCTTGCGAAAAGCAAGCGCTCGTAGAGTTTGCCCAGGGCGCTAAGGAGACTAATGGGACGGTAGCTCGTGGGATCGTCACGTGGCTTACCGGGTTTGTGAATAAATATATAAATATAAATATAAATATCTTTATTTATCACAAAATTGTTACAGTTTGATGTAGCCCTGTCTCCTAAACTAGGATCATCCTGTATGTCAGAAGACAGTTCTTCCCAAAAACAAGTGATACAGGTGTTAATTTCAGACTTATTTCTAAGATATATTATGCTCATGGAGTATATTTATTTAAATTTAATCTATTAATAAGTGTGTGTATGTGTGTGTCAGTGTGTGTGTGTGTGTGTGTGTGTGTGTGTGTGTGAGTGTGCGTGTACGGTTGTGCGTGCGCGCGTAATGTTCGTTCAAAATACGTGTATAATAAAACAAAATAAAAATAAAAACAGTAATGGGTATTTTTGTGAGAAAATAATGCGACTACCACTGTGGAGAGAAAATAACGGTAATTAAATTAATAGTTTCTCACAGCTGTCATAGTCAAATGACTTCAACCATTCAATTATAGCTATTTTAGCTTTATGACTGTTACTGTCGATAATTGTACAAGTACTACTATTTAATTTATTATAAAGACGGGGACCCTGGAAAGCATAATGTCGTCTAGCAACTGCACTCTTCGCAACCGGGACCCTGCAAAGCTTGATTCTCTTGCTCTGGTCTATCAAGGGGGCTGTTTTATGATATCGCCTAATGCATTCAAAAATATAAGTTTTTCGAACACTGAGGACGCCAGCTAACTCATAGACTGCCTTAGTTGGGTGCCTATAGGGTAGGAAAAGAATTACCTTCAGTACAGCCCGTTGAGCTCGTTCTACCTCTATCATATGTGTTTTTGAAGATGCTCCCCAGGAACAAATGCAATAATTTATAAGGCTATGGCATAATGAATTATAGATTTCTAGTATAAGTTTTGGATCAACAACTTCTCTTATTTTTTTAAACATTCCTATGAGTCTTCTTATTCTATTAGCTAAAGCTGATATGTGACCAGTCCAGTTCAGGTTGCTATCTAAGGTAACCCCAAGATACTTGATGATGGTCGTGCTGTTAAGATGTGTGCATTTGCAATTTGCACTTGGGGTATCAACAATGTTACATGGGTGAGAGTGTAGTACAATGGAAAAGTCGTTAGGAGGCTTAGTAGAAGCTGTTTTATGGAAACACACATACTTAGTCTTAGAGGCATTGATGGTAAGCAAACTATTCTCAAGCCACCTAGTGCATTTTCGTAGCCCTTTTTCAGCAAGTAACTTTACTGAGTCCCAACTAGAATCATGGAACAAGAGCATTGCATCATCTGCAAACATTACAAGGTCAGTATTTTGGATTTTCATTTTACAAAGCTCGTTAATGTAGATCAAGAACAAAACTGGGCCAAGATTACTTCCTTGTGGAATACCGTTTGTGCAACTTGAAGGATCACTAGTATGCTGTTTGACGCGAATTACTTGGGTCCGGTTAGATAAGTAATCCTGAAACCATGAGTGGGTTACTCCTCTGATTCCTATGTTATTTAGCCGAGTCAGAAGGATAGGTATGGAAACCGTATCGAAAGCTTTTTGCAAATCAAGAAAAATACCCACACACTTTTCACTATTTTCTAAATATTTTGTGATACTTGATGTTAGAAGAAGGACAGCGTCATTAGTTGAGCGATTCTTCCTAAAGCCAAATTGGTTATTATCCAGAAAATTATTTGTTTCGAGATAATTAACTAGCCTTTTGTTTACTATTTTTTCTATTATTTTTGTAAGTACTGTTAGTAGAGAAATGGGTCTATAATTATTAGGTAATGTTGGATCTCCTGACTTATGTATTGGAACAACTATTGCTTGTTTGAGAATATCTGGAAATTTACCTGTTTCGAAGCTAAGATTACATAAGTGGGCGATGGGTTTACTAAGTGATTGGCTACATACTTTAAATATTTGTGATGAGAGATTGTCAAATCCAGGTGCACTGTGAGATTTTAAAGTTTGGATGGTGGTCCTAACTTCTTCCGGATCTGTCATAAATAATGACATCGATGACAAGGGGACATCTTTATTTGCGTCACGAGCTAACTCCAATTCAGATTTGTCCAGCTTGAGAAGTATATCATTGGCCATCTCCCTACCAACGCTTGTGAAGTATTTATTAACTACATTAAGAGCACCCGATGGTGTACTTTGAATTTTAAGTAGATCTGTAGAATGCTGCCGCGGTCGGTTTATGTTTCCAATTTCTTTAATTAATTTCCAAGTTTCTCTAATATTCCCTTTTTTATTACTAAATTCTCTTTGATAGTATTGTTTTTTTAAAGTTTTTATTATATTATTACAAATATTTCTGTATTTTCTAAAAAGTATATTTAATTCTATATCATCTGGTGATTTTTTCGAAAGTTTATGTAGTTTATCCCTCTTTTTTATGGATTTAACTACTCCTACAGTTATCCACGGTTTAATTGGCCTATTTCTTTTTGATACAGTCTTAGTAATTCTATTCCTATCTACTATCTCTTGGATATCATTAACCATGATCTGTGTGGCTATATTAATGTCGGCTGTGTTATAAAAAAGTTCCCAATTATTATTTTTAATATCTTTAGTAATTCCGTCAAAATTAAATTTTGTTGCCACATATTCAGTTTTTTCTTTTAATATTTTAGCCTTTTCGATGTATAAAAGTATAGGACAGTGATCGGTGAACTCATCAAAAACAAACGTTTTTACTGATTCTTTACATTTTACCATAATATGGTCCAAGCAAGCATTTTTGCGTGTTGGTTTATTAACACATTGCCGTAACCCTTGAATTGCTAACATATTAATATATTGCGCAGTGTGACCCAAAATTTTGCCAGGCATGACATCCATATTTATATCTCCCACTAGAACAATGCTAGGGGTTTTAATATTGCTAATTATCTCGTCAACCGAATTAATAAATTTTGTAGGATTATGAAAACAAGGGGGTCTGTATGTGCAAACGATTGAATACATATTATTTATTTCTAAAACGAGATAATTACCATCATCAAACTGTGGTTCATAACTATTCTGACTTATGCTGTTTTTTACATAGGCAATGACCCCATCATTTTGGTTTAAATGGCGTTTAGTGTTATGTGAGGTAAACCCTTCGAGAACAGGTATTATGGTCTCATTGCTCAGCCAACATTCAGTCAATACAATAATATCAATCTCAACATTAATTTGCGTTAAAAGTACAAGAAGACGATCAAGGTTCTGGTTCACACTTCTGATGTTGACTGATATCAAGCACAAACTATTATTTAAGTGAGTACTACGATTCAAATATGTCTGGCAGAGTTCGGGGTCATCTAGTTTCGTACAGCAAATATCGGCGGGATTGTCTAGGTCCTGGGCAATTTCATTTAGTTGGCGATCGAATTTAATAATTATAAGAAGTTAGTGGGACACAGATCGTAAATCTAACCGAATTGATGTCACTCAAGGAATACTTTTTAGACATAATTGTATATAGTAAATTTTTCAAGAAGCTACGCGCATGCTGTTTATACATGGTTAATGATGTTTTTGTTGTGAATATATGTGAAGTGTTGTGACATTTAGTGTATACATTAGTTAGTATTGTACATAAATTTATAGGTAACTTAGCATTAATACATAGACTTAAACTATCTAGTCATTCCTGTTGATTTAATGCATTAATATTGGCTTCAGTCTCAATGCGAATCAGTGACGAACCTTCTACTTTGCGAAGGAAGACCTTGCCATACGAAGTCCAACAGTATTTGTAATTGTGTTTTGATGCAAATTCCCGGGCTAAGAAGAAAAGTCTCTTGGTTCGCGAAGTAAGATTCTCTGATATAAAAATAGGGATTGTAGGTCCACTGATTTTTAAATGCCCAGTGTTCAGCTTTGCTTCTTTATTTTCCTTATTGAATTTCTTAATCGACGCTATCATATTTTCTTTAATCGGCATATTTGTAAATTGGACGATTACTGGCTTAGCGGTAGTCTTTGCACTAATACGAAAAACATCCTTAACATCAGATCGCTGCACAGGAACATTTATTGCACTACCCGTTTCCATTACAATATTTATGAGGTCTTGTTTTGTTTCATGGCTAGCCTGCGGTAAATTTCTTATCTCTATACTTGAGGCTCGATCTTGTCTCTCCATTAATTCGATTTTTTCCTCGAGTTGGCGAATATTTTTTCTATCCTCAGCTCTATCCTTCTCCATCTGACTTATTTTCTGATTAATCTCGTCATATTTCGCTGTAGTGAAATCTACAAATTTTTGCAATTCAGTGTTTTGGTTCTTTATTTCAACCATGGTGTTCTTTAGCTCCTTAAACATGTTCATAATTTCACTTTTGAATAAATCAAAATCACTTTTCTCCACCTGTTCCCCGCGTTTTCTTTTGTTTGTACCTCTTTGAGTGATATAAGTATCCGTGTTTTCCGTAGCTGTACTCAGATTTGGATCAGAATGGGCCAAAGTTTGGGCTGCTCCAACATTTAAATTTGTAGGGGTCAACGGAGGGGTCCTTTTTAGTGGCATTTTAAAAT
Organism: Furcula furcula; assembly: GCA_911728495.1. Lineage (NCBI taxonomy): Eukaryota > Metazoa > Arthropoda > Insecta > Lepidoptera > Notodontidae > Furcula > Furcula furcula. The sequence continues at coordinate 1,623,796 of OU452264.1, read as the reverse complement.
TAAATTACTCGCACGTACTAGGACAATATAAGTTGATCGTGGTATTATGTTACTAAGAATCACGTGGTTGTTCCAGGGGCAAGTTAACAGCGGTGGGTACGCTTTGTTATTTTATAATGGTCGCAAGTACCAGGATAGCAGATATCATAGGATATGCGTTCACTTTACAATCTTCTATAGATGACCCGTTTGTAACTTACAATATTATTTGAGTCTGCTTGCTAGCGTTTTACTAGGATAGCAAACATGTTCACGCAGTGTGTCCAAATTATATGTAGTATAAATTGATAATTTTTGGATTAAATCAATACCATTATTATGTGCCAATAGTTCTCGCTAAGTACCAGGGCGGCACAACGATGAGATGTTCGCGTAGTAATTCCCGGGGTCAAGTATACTTTGCCACTATCGGAGAATTGCAGCAATGCACCCGTCCGTCCAGTGTAGAAAGGTCTCTGCTTCAATGTGTTGCGAGCGAGCGAGATGACAGTATTACTCTCAGTGACTTACTTGTGAGCTATTGACCGGTGGCCGGTTGTTGTTGACTGCGTGTGCGTTGCGGTATTCAGGTATCATTCGGATGTACGCGCTTTATGTTTCGCTCTTAATCCATGCCTTCAAGTTATGCGCTCCTATTTTTTGTTATGAATTATTGACAAAAATTATTAAGAAAATATTTGAACTTAATTAGCGCAGGGACAGATTAACACACGTCTGAACTACTCAGAGGTCCGGAGGGAAGGCCGATGACGTCTGCTTCTTTCCACTCCGAAGGGAATATAGCGTGCGTCATGGCGGCATTGAAGATGGCTACCAAGAGGTAGATCAAGTGGTAGGGAAGGATTTTTAGTACGCGGTTCGAGATGCCGTCAGGGCCGGGGGATTTCTTAGGCTTAAGGCCTTTGATGAGGTCTTCCACCTCGGAATGGGTGACCGGGGTGAGAGTGTCGGATGGCGGGGCAGAAACCCTGCGCTCTACTTCCCTATCTACGAGATCGCGATGGGGTGGGTCGGAAACTGAGACACTAGGAGAGCATTGTCTCTCTAGAGAGTCTGCGAGGACCTCAGCTTTTTCCTCGTCGTCGAAAGCTGGTGGGGCGCCTGAAGGGCGGGTCAGGGGAGGCATGGTGGCTACCGTGTCGGACTTGAGAGCCCTCGCTAGCCGCCAGTAGGCTTGGTGAGAGGGAGTGATACCCTCGAGAAAACCGTCCCACCGGTCCCCCCGGAGTTCCGCGATGCGGTTCTTTACGTCCCTCTGTAAAGCGCGCATGCGGATCCGGTTGGCTTCGGTGGGGTAGGAGTCGTGAGCGCGGATAGCCGCGTTTTTGGCTCGGACCAATTCTTTGACGTCGGCCGGCAGTTTGAAGCGTTGGACATAAGGGTCCACCGCTTCAACCTGCCGGGAAGATTGGCTGATGGCCGATTGGAGGTTGTCAGTGAAAGCACTGACGGCTTGTTCGGTGTCCTGAGGGGACGAGAGGTGGACAGGGATACGAGAGAGCTGTGGCGTGTCGGCATTGGCCAAGCAGGTGCTCAGCCGCTGCCAGTCCACCACATTCTTCATGACTGGTTCCGGTGAGGGAGGTGGTCCGAGCTCCATGAGAACGGGACGGTGGTCGGATTCTAGTTCATGGAGCACTTCTAAGGAGCGCAGCCGAAGCGTTACGTTCTTCAGTAGTGCCATGTCTAGGATATCGGGACGGTGGCCAATGTTGATGGGAAAATGGGTGGGGCGCATTGGAGCAATGACGTCAAAGTCGAGAGTATCGACTAGAGCGTCGAGGCGCACGCCGTTATAATTGGTGGTGTGACAGTTCCACCGGACGTGTTTGCAATTGAAGTCGCCGCCAAGGATGACGGCGCTATCCATGTCAAGAAGTGCTTCGATGTCACTTCTGAGAAGTTGCTTGTCTGGTGGAAGGTACACCGAGACGAGAGTGACAGGGGGATGACCCGAGAGAGAGAGGCGGCAAGCCGAGGCCTCGATATTGGTGAGCGCAGGGGCATCGAGTGGGATGCAGTGCAAGGATTTCCTATAATAGATGACAGTGCCGCCTCCGCGGGAGGCAGTTCTGTCATTTCGCACGAGATGGTAGTTGGCGATGTTGGGACTCCTATGAGCGGGTTTGAGGAATGTCTCTTGCACTAGCATGACGTCAACTTGGTGATCCCTAAGGAATTCACCAACTTGATCGCGTTGAGGAGAGAGGCCATGGGCGTTGAAAAACGCCAGGCACAAGGAGCGGGGCTTAATCCGTTTTGGGTGTGAATCCATTGATTAAGGGTAAGATTGGGTGGTGGGAACCACTGACAGGGAACTGAGCACACTCTCGTGCTCGACAAGGGCCATGGTGCGTTCGAAGTCGTTTTTAGCGACTCGAAGCTTGTGCGCGAGGGCGCGGATGGCGGCAATGTTGAAATTGCTCATGGTGTTGCGGATCAGTTGGATGTCCGACACCAGGGTGTTTTGTGCTGAGGGCACTGGGGTGAACCCGGCGTGAGGCGCCGGGGCGCTAGTCGCAGGGTGCATGGGCGCGCTGGGAACATGGGTGTTCCATGCGTTGGGACGGTTGAGCCGTGGGTCGCGGAGCGCAGAAGGCGCGACGCCTTGTGGGCCTGGGTGCAGGCCAGGAGGAGCCTGCGGCACGGAGGGTGCCGAACTTGTCGGGACTACTTTTTGCGCAGAAGGCGCAGGAGGAGTAGGGGGTCCGGGCACAATGGGTGCCGAAAAGATGGGCGCTGGATTCCTGGGCGCACGGAGACCGTTGCGCCTCGCCACTCGGCGATTCCTCTTTGGGGCCCTCGAACATCCGCGATAATTCGCGGGGTGTCCGACGGTCCCGCAGAGGACACAGCCGGGAGGTTCGGTCGCGGTCTCCTGCTTGCGAGAGCAGGTGGATGTCGGGTGGTGTGACAATTACGGGCCGAATGGCCGTACAATTGGCAATTGTGGCACTGACCGGGAGTGCCACGTTTGTGGGGGGGTTCAACATAGAAACCTCCGGTGAGGTCTAAAAGATGCGACAAGTCGAAAATACGCTTGCCTTCAGGGGTACGGTCGAGAATGACCGTGACCATGCTGTAAGGGATCTTGGGACCGCGGCCACTCGCCATGCGGTGGACTTCGTGGGCGGGGAATCCTTGGGACTGAAGGTCCTCAAGGATGAGAGAGGGCTCGAATTCCTTCGGAACTCCCCTAATGACCACTCGAAGGGTGCGGTCCTCTTCGAGGGTGTAAGTATGGAAGGAGATCTTCTCCTTCCTGAGATGGGATGTCAGTTGACGGTGGTCGTCGGTCGTCATGGCGGACACACTAATACCGTTGGCCGTGTTCGAGGCCTTGGTGTACCGGATATTCTTCGCTTTAAGAGCGTTAGTGACGCGCGGCCAAGCGGCTTTGTCCTGTATAATTACAGGAGGAGGAGGACGGGGCTTGCGGCCTTCGGGTTGGCTCACCGGGGCGGCTGAAGCGCGCGGCGTGGGTGAGGTGCGAGGGGACGGAGAGGCACGCAGGGAGTTTGGGGAGGACGCACAGGCCTCCTCCTCAACGCACTGGTGCTTGGACGGGCGCTGGTCCCGGGGTTGACGCGCCCGTTTCTTGTCGCGGACTAGCGTCCATTCGTCCTCCGAGGAGGAGATGGGGCGCTTGGCGGACTCTAATTCGACCTCCATGTCCGAGGCTGACTGAGGGTCGGCCTCGAACCCCGGTGGAGGGAACTGGGTTGGCGCATCCAGGTGCGCCGGGGTGGTCTGCGGCGAGATAATCGCGGCGGGGGGTGGCGGGGTAAGCGCCGCTGGGGTCGGTGCGGTAAACGCAACGGTGGACTGCGACTGAAGGTCGGGTGGGGTCGGCGAAAGGGTATCGCTGGGGGTGGCGGCGGCGTTCATGGCCGAGATTAACTCCGTCAAGATCGTCAGATACTTGACGGAGATAATCTCCACCAGTCTCACCGCAAATTCGGGAGGCACTTGGGAGAGTGCGGGGGACGACATTTTTCCGTCCGAAGGGAAACTCTCCGGACGGAACACGGGTGAGTGATCCTCCCCGCCGGCAAGGCGGGGAGTGGGTGAGTGCCTAACGTGTGGCCCTAGTGTGTGTGGGTGTGTAGCCTAACAGCCCCGGGGCAGAGGAGACGAGACCGGCAAGCCGGCTCGAAACCAAACAGCACCCAAGGAATAGGAAATAGGAGGCGGAAGGGTTGGGAGGGCGACGATCAAGATCGACTAGGGGGTCACTCCCAAGGCCGGTTGCCTTGATCCCGTCCGAGTTGCCGTTTCCTGAAGGGAACCGGCGAGCGCTCGGGTCACGCTCCGCCTAGGTGCGTTAACACCGCAAGGATCCCCTAGGCGACCACTAAAAACACGTGGTTTTTAAAACGCGGAATGACTGCTTTGTTATTTGGAAACAGTGACCTGTTTTCAAGTAACAAAGAGTCACTCACGGGCGGGTGCGCGCGACGCAGGTATGCGGCGCGCGGGTGGCCGGCGAGCAGGTAGCCAGCGGCACAAGCCGCGGCAGTCCAAACACGCGGCGGGTCGGTGGGCCGTCACGAAGCGACGGCGGTGACGCCTGGCGGCGAATCTGTGAACACACAAACACACGGCGCGTGAGAGAGCGTAGCGAGTGCGCACGTCCGATCGGGACCGGAGCGCGCAGCGGAATGTCCATTATCCGCGCCGCTCGCATCAACAGCCGGCATTTATACGTTGCGTACCGGTGACGTCACACAAACCACGTTGATATTTTGAATCTACATTCTACGTTTAGTTTTCTGTATTTCTTCATCTTTTAACAAGGAACTAATATTATCTTCGTCAATCTCCATGACCGAATACGTCAACTCACGACAAGAAAACACTCGTAACCAATGATATTATATACAATAGATATGCCATTAGCGCTCGCCAGACGTTCAGCGAGTATCCCCCAACTGGGTTTTGTAGCAGTTAGTCGCACGCCGTCCCGCGTAGTTATGCGACATCGTGACGTCTATCATTAAAAATTGAAAATGCCGTCCTGCGTATTTAATATGTGCACAAAGAATCATGCCCACTCTCCATACATTGATTGACCTGTCACTTGATTATTTTTACAGGTCGCGTCTACCTATAACTAGTCATGTATAAAAATAGTTATTATCTTTAATAACACAATAACTATTTATCTTTTCATTAGGAGGCCAGGGAAAAATGCTATTAAGTAAAAAAGTTTTTGAGGTTATACCAGTTGTCAGATAGTTTGACAGCTGGTAAAGTAACCTCTGGTTCATCACGATATCGACCAAATATCAACAAATACAATTAAATAGATAATGAAACAAGTAAGTATACATTATATAAAAGAACAAAGAGCCCGACCGCGAACAAACAAAATGGGCCTAAATTACATTATAAGTACATAAAATGTAGACACATGTACATATATTTCAATTTGTCTCGTTAAGACCTTTCATTATACCCATATTGGATAATTTTAGTAGTAAAGAAAATGCAAAATAGTGCCAACAGGCCTATTAATTTCTTTGGAATAATATAATAGCCTATGTCACTCTTACAATTAAGACGAATCCAACAACATATACTTACCTAACTTGAAGTCCATCAAGCCGTATGTATACCTACATACATACCTACTCTCTAAAAACATAATCCACTTCCTGGGCATTAAGGCAAATAGAGCTGCCTCCTACATGTTTTGAAGAGGACAGGGAAATTAAATAAAAACAGGATTTGATTTATTATTATTTATTTGATGATTTTCCTACAACCAATTCATCTAAAAATGCCGCTGGAGCCACAATGTTGGTTTCATGCCTGGCCCAACATAAAAACCACACCAACGTCATAACACGTGCACAATAACCTACATTGCAATATCCTACAATGAAGTTGCAGCAATAACTCTATAATGCCTTCTCATCCATTAATACTGTTTGCTGTCAAAATGTACACATAGTACTAATGTCTTGAGATATGATTTTATTTTGCCTCTGATAAGTGAATTTTCCTCATTGCCTATTGCGGGTATATGATTAGTGTATAGACAAACTTCTATTAAGTTGACCATCCTTATTGTGAGGCTCGATAGGTTTTCCTTGAGAATGTGGACCACTTTGATGATCAACCACAAACAGGGCATGCTTGAGCTCATGCTCAAGCATGCACAGCGCGATGAAACAGTAGATAGATCACACTCATTGTTTCCATGAATAAAATAAAAGGATTAATAGGCTGTATGGATACATCAAAGCAGGTTTCACAAATGTAATCATCTTCTGTTATCTGAAAAACAAATCAATTATAAGTGAAAAAAAAAGAGATTTTGAAGCCTACAATGGAATTATGTATATTATGTATTCTTACATGTTTTGATTAAAACAGCTGTCTAAAAAATACAGGGGAATATCTAATGAAACTAATAATGCATTCGGTCAGTGGGTCGCCTATTTCTAGTAGTACTAGTTCAAAATATACTTTGCTACTTCTGAATATCAATCCTTTTGTGAAGAAACAATCATAACACAAACGTCCGTTGCCAGGATACTAAACCGTTAGGTACTTTCTTGTTATTATACTTACTATTACTGGAGATATCCAAGTGCTAATTAGCGAGATGGTACTGCTATCTAACTGAAGAGCCGATAACGCCGAAACGTATTGACACTTAGGTATGTTCCAGTTTAAACAAAGCAATCTCGTAGAAGGCTCCATAACTCTTTCCAACAAGAGCGATAACGTCTTTGATCTCAATCTAAAAGCACTAAATTCGTATCCATTTAATCTAATCTAAAATTAAAATACACACATCAAAAGTGTCTAGGGATCAACATATATTTTTGCAATAACTTTTCTCCTGATTGATATTAATTAAAATTTTCTTTAAGGATTCATCAAATAAAGTGTTTTCGTTTGTCACAGTAACGATAAACCAAGTCACCTTTGCATTAATAAAGAAATTTGCCATTTTCCTAATAAAGGGATTTTTGACATTTGAACCACTAACACAAAAGTTCGAAAAAAAGACTGAAATAACAGTTTTCTTTAAAATTTTATTGGGTAACTTAAACAATTAATAATCCGTGTTTCTACCGCGAACACTAACAACACAAGAACATCGGTTTGGCATACTCAAAATGAGTTCATCCAAATCACGCTGTGGAATGGCCGCCCATGTTCGTTGCAACAACAAAAAAAGGTCTTCTTGCGACTGGATACCCTCCATATTCGGCAGAGCTCTTCTCTGTAGCATATCCCATGCATGCTCAATCGGGTTCAAGTCTGGCGACTGAGCAGGCCAGGGCAGGACATTGATGTTAGCTGCGGCGAGAGTCTGTCTTACAACTCTTGCGGTGTGCGGTCGTGCATTATCATGCATTAACTGAAATAAGGGACCGATTTGCACTTGTAGAGGAACGATGACGTCTGATACAATCGTCTCAGCATAAATTTGAGCGTTGAGGTTGCCTCTGATCCAAATCAACTCAGTTCTTCCGCCGATCCAAATACCCGCCCATACCATGATGGTTCCACCACTATAAGGATGGACTTCCTGGCAGGATTTTAATCGCTGTTGGCGTCCAGGGGTTCTCCAGTGTCGTATACGTCTTGTATCCGGTCTCATACCAAAACGAGACTCATCAGAAAAGCACACGAAACGCCATTGTTCTTCTGCCCATTTTTTTGCCCAAAAATGCTTGATCCCTAGACACTTTTGATGTGTGCATTAGGAAATCCAAACTCGCACAGTACAAGAGTACAATAGAAAAGCAAACGAACCACAGAACAGTACAAAACGTCATACAAATGACATTAATGACAGCCTGTCATTCCAAATAAATCATATGCGCTGTTTCTTTCTATCACATGTAACCTATATAAATGCATTCTTTTCTTGTGCGAGTGAGAAAGAATGTGTTATCTCTCCATAGATCCTTACTCTAAGATTGAGAATACTAACTTATTAAATAATGGTTTTTTATGGCTTTAATTAAAAATTCAATTTAGCTATACGTATTAAGCAAAAAATAAGCAATTTTTTAAGATATTTTACATCACTAGACGCGTCAGAAAAATTTCAGGTCAAAACTGGACATGATTCTTTCCAGGCAACTTTGAGTATTAAACCAAAAGGAGACGACACGCGCACTATTCGCTATGCAAAAAAGTCTGTCACTTTCTGCGCGGGGGACGAGGTAACTCACACAAATACTATCTACTACTAATGCATTCTTCGCCACGTCGCTACGCAGGCACACGACAATATTATCAAACACTAACATAATCTATACGCACACAAGTAAATTCACACACAGTGACAACACTGTCTGTACACGAGATGACGTCAATTTTAAGTAAACGAGGATAGTGCATGACACTATCGATATTTTACTGTCGATGAGTTCCGATAATATTTTTGGTGAAAGTTAAATAGGTATAAGGTATTTTTAAATTTAGGATCATAGGAAAAGAACCTTGGGTTGTCGTCAAAATCCGATTAATTAGGATAAGTCAGTATGGTTAAGTCTGATACTTCAAGAAATACCTAAGCTGCATTCTTACTCTTATATTATGAAAAGTCTGCCTATATACAACTTTGTGCAATAAAAAGAAAGAAATATCTTTACTCATTCCTATGATAAAATTTTAACGGCTAAAAAGGGAAAAACATTTTGCTAAATATGTTGTATTTTTGACATAAGCTAGCGTTGGTTAATCAATGTCAAGTAAGGCCAATACATAGATAGCCGTCGTCTGGATTTTCTTGAACATTTGAACTGAGCCACAGATTAGATACTAGTAGCTAGCTACAGATGCGACAGCTACTTTTGGGCTGTGTTTGTCATTGTTCCGTTTTGGCGCTACAATCGCACTGTTTGACATTTGCCGGTTACACATACAAAGTAATATACGCATTGCGTATGTGTGTGTGTACTGTACGTAGAATGTTTATAGATATGTATATAAGTAGTGATTAGAAGAAACTATCGATATCGACTACTAGTGATGTTCCATTTTGACGATAGTCTCTTACATGGGACATAATTTTTAAATTTTGTTTGTAATGAAACGAACTTTACTGTGTCAGTGATTTATTTACTTAGGCATCGTTTTCTTAATCTAAATCTTTTATATTTATCAAGGGCCCGTTTTTGGGGCTCTCCCATTTTAGCTATATACTTAGCCTCCACATCACCTTTTAATATTTTATTTATTATATTGCACCAATTATGCACTTGTAATCGAATTAAAACTTGTATAAACAAATTCTTTACTTCATTATTATGTTTAGAGCACCCTAACCAAGAAAACCTCATTGTGCTCAATATTTTTCTCACCAAGTTGCTTTTGATATTATTTTTATAGCAATTATCATTTAAATAATTATGCACTAATTGAGCTACGTCCCTGTATAAGATTAAAAGTCTTTCAGTAGGATATGATAAATTATTATTTTTCAAAGTTTTGTATTCCCTAAATTGTATATAAGTGTGAACTTTTTCTACCGAGCTACTTGTGTACGTTTTCAAGCATGAGTTGCACCTTATGGACTTTGATATTTTTCTGCATATGTACCCAGCAGTGTAAGCTGAGCAATGCACTTTAATTTTTTCCATCACCACCTGATCGACTGTTAATTTTTCCCTTGGGTAATCTTGTTAAGAGGATGGAGGTGAACTTGTGTAATTTTCCTTATTTTCGTTATCAGTTTTAAAAAGAAAACCGACATCTAATATGGTTTCCCCATTATCCTCTTAACAATTTGAAAATTTTGAATGAGGACTAAGCACATTAGACAACATTAATGATTTGAATGCATATATAAATGTGTTTGCATCTGGATTAATATTTCTGTAATTGAGGGCCCTTATACGACCGAAAAAATTTTCAAGTGGATCTTGATTTATAAGCCTGGGATAAAAATAGTCCACACTATATTTGTCAAATAATAATTTAGATATTCTAATAAAACTTTCAAGACTTGTAATCCAGCCTTGCAGGGATGGCACTCGTACGAGTCTAGGTTTTCCTGATTGTAGTGCAAGTTTACTACATTTGTCTAGAAAATGTATATTTTTAATCTTTTGAATAGCTTCTGCCCAGAATAAATGATGTGGTGTATTTTTCTTCACAGCTCGTCTTAGTTTCCCTCTTTTTGAACCACCAGGATAGCCATTGACACTATCAAACAAAGTGTCGAAAAATTCAACAACTTCTGCTGTTGTGCCCATGGTGTTTTCTGATTCATTATTCCGTAGATTATCTGAAAATGATATTGGGTATATTTATATTTATATCAACATCACATGATAATTTAATACTAGGTGCTATTATATTTATCATTAGGATGATGTAGTAGTACCTATATTCAGTCTATTTTCGTATTGAAATTATAAACATTTTTACAATTAACGTTAATCATTTAAAAACAAATTGTTGAAAGGCCAAATACCTAATTAATACTATGAAAATACAAATGCTCAGGATGTATGTTAGAAGATGCAGTAACTAGTTTATAACTATTTTTAATGCTAGTATTAAACAAGTACTCTGTACAAGTATTGTTTATGTTCCAAATAAATAGAATATAAATTATTTACCCTACTTTACTTAGGGTATTTATCTATACTTATAATAAAACTGTAATAGGTCCAATTCTGTACATTGAAGATATTTTGAAAATTATATTTGGAGGGCATTCTATAACCGATACTGAGGCCGAAAATGTAATTTTTTTAATTTTTGTCTGTCTGTCGGTCTGTCTGTCTGTCTGTATCACGGCTGCGCATCACGCCGAAACTACTGAATGGATTCAAATGAAACTTGGCTTGATTTGAGATCTTACTACGAGGTAGGACATAGGATACTTTTTATCCCGTAATCTAGCACGGTTCTTTTGGGAGAGGGGATTAAAGTCAAAATGGGTACTTGGTTATACGCTTGGTCCGATTTTATCAATTTTTCTTTATAATATAATAAATATTAGTAAGGGAACACTCATAGAGAGTTGTTATCAAGGTATTGTAATCGATCGGGTTAAGCAACGTTAGGTAAGGTCATTAAATAGATGGGTGACCGTTTAACGCCATTTGAACAAAACGGGTCCGTGCTTCGGAGAGCAAGTAAAAAGTGGGTCCCAGTTTTTAACCGACTATAAAAAAGGAAGTTATGTATTCGATGCGAAGGTCTGTTATTAAAAGTTTAGTTAACGTAAAAATAGCGCAGGCGGAGCTGCGTGGGTCAGCTAGTTATTTAAATAAAGTTATATTTAAACATGATACTTTTAAAAACGCATACTCACTAAGTGCATTAGTGTATTTCAGCATTGCAGCAGTTCGGTTGCTTAGTACTTGAGCAGCAACACTGACTTTCATTTTTTTTACTTTCTTGGGATCTACATGGTGGGCTGTCAATTTCGGCAAGGCTCTTGTGTGCCCTAATTTACTATCAATATCATAAATATATTCAATATCTTTCCATTTTGCAGTGCTTCCATTCCAAATGATATCTTTGGTTAAAAAATTATTTCTTAACCCTTTCAGAAGATGTGGTGGGTCATAAAATAAACTTAAATCATGTCCAGCAATATTAATTGATCCATCTGAAAAAAAAAGTTTACTTAATACTGTTATTATAAAAAAGCTTTGTTCTAAAGTAATTAAAAACTCGGGGCCCGTTGGCTCGAATCGTATCAACAAAAAACCGCGCAAAAAAAATAGGCCCGCGCTCCAAAGGGTTAAAACCATAATTTACTAACCATCATGAACACCTTTTAGATTCCTTAAATGAATGGTATCTTCTCTAAATTGCCTCATTGCTGTACGAAATGTGGACCCTTGGTCACAAACAAGACCCAAGGGAATTAACCCAGTTAGAGCTACTTGTGATACTATTTGTTTTAATATATTTTGTAGCTCAGCTGATGAGACTGTGCCTTCACAGAAATAATATGCAATGCTCTGTCGCCAAGGAGAACATATTCCCCTAATCATAAAAACCAAAGCATGGTCGCAATAACGCATTTTTCTTTCTCCAGCTACGTCCACAAATCCGTGAATTTTTTCTTTCTTTTCATTAAAAGTTAAATGAGGAGTCAATGCAACCTCATCAAATACTATAGTGCACAGTTTTTGTTGCACATCCCAATTTTTGCAACTGTGAGCAATATAGTCAAATATTTTATGATTTAATCCTGGTTCCATTGAAACCTTTTCAGATAAGCGCAGCAAAGTCCTCTTGTTAGGTAAGGCAAACATTTTTTCTAATAATTTATATCCTTTGGGACTTTGTTTCATGAGGAGCAATGCCATTAATTTTTCTTCAACAGTAAACCTTCTGGCCATTTTAGGTTTACCCACTTGTTTACACTGCATTAACAAAAATGTTTTTGCTTGTTTATTTAATAAACTAAATTTGTCCAACAGTTCACTCTTATTTAATAGAGTTTGTGCTTCAGTTAGCCTTTGTGAGGCTGAGTCATGCAAACTATCTGCTGTTATATTTAAAACTTGTTTTATAAACTTCCTTTTCTTTGATCCAAGCCTCTTAATTGAGGGACCTGAAAAGAAATATAAACCTTGTTAAAGTCATAACACTCATTATAAAGATAAACACAAAACCAACATTAGGATAAGAAATAGGAGAGGTTGATCCTTTTGCTTTTCTTATTTTGGGAAAAAGAGCTGGTTTTTACTCAGTATCACTGATTAATTTTCTAAAATTGTATATAAGGCTACATTTATCACACCTACATAGTCTTCGTGGCGCAGCTGCAAACCAGAGATTCTGAATTAAAATTGTGTTGTTGTTCCTTACAGGCTATGACAAAGTAGGCCAACCAACTGATTGTCTGGAAAGTAAGATGATCTACGCATTGGATGGGCATATAAAGTCTGCCTGCACTTGATCTCTCCCCAGTGGTGTCGGTCTTCCATTCCATCGGATTGTGAGAGTAAAGGAACAGAGTGCACTTATGCATTATAATATCTCCAATATAGTTGACTGATCTTGTGAAATTTTTGCTGCCGTGGTTGTATAAGCCAGGAGGACATATTTTTTGTTATCATAACTACCTTTTTGCTCTTGAGATTGAGATTGTTCTGTTCTTTGCATGGTGTCAGGCATTATTTCTATATTAACCCCTATGCCTGAACATGAAGGCTGTTCCAATATTACATCTGAAACATATAATTATGGTATATTATTCTGAATTAATAGATGGGCCCATGGGGCTAGTGGTTAGACACCCTGGCTACTATCCACGCAATAGGTGATGGGTTCAATTCCTACCATGTGTCTGGGTGTTATTTATCTATATTTTATCACCTGCATGGGGAGACTGGTCCCACTACTATCGCTGATGCTGATCCAATTGTAACAACACAAACACTGTTTAAAAATGACAAGCCCACTGAGTTTCTTGCCGGATCATCTCAGTTGAGGCTGCGTTGTGATCCGGTGGTAACTTTTAAAAGAAATTGACCATTCAAAAGTGCTAGCGTTAAGCATATTTACAATAAAAAAAATGAATTTGAGTGTGATGGGTTTTGTTACTTTGACTTATCCTGTCATGACAAAATTCATAGGGAATCACTATAATGGTTTACTCATTCTAATAATAAAAACAAAATCTTCCATTATTTTTAGTTGGGTAAAATACACACCTGCCTCTGCAGTCACTAATGATGATTCTATAGCAATACTCTCATCTTGTTTTTTGGAGTAATTATGCTCCAAACGATTTGTTTCTAAAAAAAAATATACATATTAACATCAAGAAATACAATAACACAATTAGTACATAAGTGTATCAGTATTTTGTGCTGTTCACACATATGTTTACCTCTACCTGGCATAAGGCAGGCAATCATTTAGCCTAACTATTAGATATTATAGTAACCAATTAGGGATTTAATATACACACCAAACTTTAATATTGCTGGCTCAGGTCCAATAACATCCTCCTCATCTTGCTCTTTGGTGTAATTGTGTTCAATTTTGACATTCCATTCTGAAACATTGTATTTTTATTTTTAGAATACTTAAGCTAAAGAACCTGAATGATTTCTTTTTTTTTCTACTGGGACAATCCAAACACATTCATCAGATCCCAAACTAGGCAGAGTCAGTAAGTACTATGACAACCAACAAACTGATATAAATATTTATATAGATAAAGATAAGGTTTAGACACAAGGTGAGAATCGAACCCACAGCCTATTGGGTGGTGGCCGGTTGTCTAACTACTGGACAATGGTCCCATAAATTTCTTATGTATAATGTTCAGCTGCTCTGTTACAGAACGCTTATGAATGCTGTATGTTTCTATCAGCTGTACATGAACATTATACATAAGAACATAATGGGACTATTGTCTAGTATGTATTTACACTGGAGTTTGAAGATTATTGTAAATGTAAGTTATTTGTTACTACATATTTATTTATTTGTTGTTCAAACACATACACTTGCAATGGGAACGCTGATAGCTACTATAGTATTATAAGAATACTGTATTATATATTATAGTGTAGTATATTAGCGAGAAGCTGGACGGAGGCATAAAACCGAACCGCACAAAACCAGAGGAAGCAGGTTTAATTTCTGTAGGGAGCAACCAATTTGTTTTAGTTATTCCTTACTGGCTAGGGCCGATCCACTGATTGTCTGAAAAGTAAGATGATCCATACGTTGGATTGGCATATAAAATAGATCCTGCGCCTGCAGTTGGTCTTTTATCCCACCGAATTGTGAGTAAAGGACAAGAGTGCACCTGTGCCTGCACAAGCATTTGTGCAGTATAATATCTACTGCATAGATGTTTAATAATGTTAAAAAAATAGACCACGATGGTTTAATACGATCTGGGAAACATTAAGTATTCACAATAATATAGTGAAATAATAACTCACCTGATGTACTAAGAGGTGCACCGTGGGCTATTTCTTTACTGGTAAGCAGATAAGGGTAGGAAAACCGAAGTCTTCGGCCTTCACCGTCGAACTGATTACTATCAAAATGTTTTTCACACACACGTTTTCTTAGTAGCTGTTCTTTAGTAAGTCCAATGAGGAGGGAGTTTGTGGGCACTAGGTAAGATAGCCAAACATTGCGAAGCTTATCGTTCTTGGGTAAACAAAAAAGCCGGTGGCTTTTACTTGTTGCATTGCAACCACCAACGCAACATTTATATTGGGTTCCCATGACGAAAGTAACACTATCACCTGCACAATCGGTAAATAACGGAGGAGAATTTGCGTCTCAAGGATCTCAACTCGGCAAAATGCAAGGAAATTCACAAGAAACAAACAAAACGCTCAACTCGGCTATAACACAATGACAAGTCGATAAAGTATGGTATGGCGGACTCAGAGCCGGACCGCGCTTGGCCACGTGACCAAAATGGCGTCCAAGATGGCTGTTCTTATTGCGACATTAGCGCCAAAACGGAACATTTGGAACTAATGCTGTCACTGGCCTGAACTGAGCTTCCCTGTGCTTCGGTCTCGGTTGTTGTAGACAGTAGTCGTTACCTTCGGAGTCGCTGGACGTTCGGGGCGTGGGCCCTAGGACATCCATTAAGTACGGCGGTGACTCCGAGGAGGACGGCGCACTATGGACGGAAAAACAAGGTTCCCTTTCATAGGATTTTTAAAAAATAAAATATTTTATTTGATAGTTTCAAGTATACAGTTTTGTCGAGTACATTAAAACATTGAATAAATTAGTAGTTACCGGTTTTTTTTCGAGTCTATATATATGTAAAACCTAAATATTTTTACGGCTGAAATGCCAGTTCACTATATTCGGCACACAAATATCGGCATACAAATATTTACGTGAAACCCATATATTTTAAGAACTTGTGTTAGCTACCTATATTCTTGCAAATAAATATAAAATATCAGTCATTCATATCGCATTATTTGTTGTGTTGTGCATACGTTATGAATATGTACGCTTTTCGTCAAGATCGATAGTCATATAGGTTTGTTGTCTATCAGGGATCAATAAAGGGTAAAAAAACTAAAACAAAACTTATTTTTGAAGTACATTACCGCGTGTTAAAACATCGTCCAAATATGCATTTTTAATTGATTCATATCTTTTGAACGGGGAAGTTCGGGGTCAAGGTCAAATGTCAAGTGGTTTTTTAATAGGCTCGGCAACAATACCTAAAAGTTTCAGCTTTACAATCCTAGACAGAAAAAAGTTATGAGGAAAACTAATTCCATTTTCATACATTTGAAATATATAAAGTCATTCTTTGATGGTATAGACTCGATAAAAAAACCGGTAACTACTCATTTATTCAATTTTTTAATGTACTTGACAAAACTGTATACTTGAAAGTATCAAATAAAATATTTCATTTTTAAATAATCCTATGCGGCGGCGGGGACCCTATCCCCGTGAACACCGTGTCTGGTTCCAGGGGGGCTATAATGCATCCCCCGGTGGTGGGCTCAAAGGCAAGGTACTGACGGGCTGCTGGTGCAGATCCCACTGGAGAGCCCGGGTGTCTCCTTTCATGTGCCGATGCGACAGCGATGCCATAGGTTTACTTGCGCTTGACCACAATCTCACATAATGGTAAGTGAAGATAAGATGTGGTCTAGGGTGGACCGCGCTTACCCATAAGATGCCTGTTCAATCTAGACTTGTAAACACCCAAGTTATATTTATCAGGGAAAACGTTGTCCGGGAGGGTATTCCACAGCTTGGCCGTGCGCATGAGGAAAGAAGAAGCGAAACGCTTAGTTCGGCAAGTTGGAGTGTCAACGTTAAAGCGGTGGAGACCCTGCCGCCGCCTGGCAGTTCGGTAAAAGAAAGGGGATGGTCATGAGTGCCGCCAGAGTTACTTTCAGGGGGGTGCATCTGCATCTACACATTTTACTATTAACTTAAACTATAGAATTATACATGTATATGATGTAAATAAATGTAATGTCAAATTCAAAACACGCGGATATTTGATTGAGTATGTTTCGCTAATCAAAAGCGTACTTATGTATTTTTTCTATGTATATTCTTCCGTGACAGGGGGGGTGCAAGTGCACCCCCTTGCACCCTGCTGCCAGCGCCCATGGGGATGGTGGTACAAGGTCAAAAAGTGCTTGAGCGCATTCACCGTGGAACAATCTGTAAAAAACCGATAAGCATGCAACTAGGTGACGATGATCCAATTGTTGCAGTTTTTCATTTGTTAGGTCATTATCGGCAATTATCCTGCGAGCGCGTCTGTCTAGCGAATCCAAAGAGTCAAGTTGATATTTGGCAGAGCCATCCCACAGGTGAGAACAGTACTCCATGCAGGGTCGAACCTGAGCTTTGTAAAGATTCAACAGCTGTTCCTTTGTGAAATACCGCCTCACCTTATCCATGATACCAAGTTTTTTAGCAGAGATTTTGGCTTTTACTCAATGGATCGTCCGAAATTAAGGTCGGAGGATAAATTGAGACCTAACAAATCTAGAGGATTGGATGTCGGTATAGATACACCACAAAAAGCAGGAGTATAGATGTATTTCATGTATTGTATGTATAGATGTATTGTATGATCATTTTAAAAAATATATTAAAAAATTGAACCGACTTCAATAACACTAAAATGCATAAAATAATTTTAATATTGTTACGACCGAGAGATAAAAGTGTTAATTACTCCGTTAATTATTACTTAATTGCAATGATCTCAAAACGCATTGTTAGTCTATAGGTCTACTATCGATTCGTACCGAAAGATCTCGAATTCTCAATAGAAAGTAGGTCCCTCCAATTCGCATGTACTTGTGTAAGTACCTACCGCTCGCTCGCTCACGGGTCACTGCCCCCGCCTATTGTTAGTTTATTCTCGAAGGTCGCGCCGCTATTGTATCTCGCGAAAACGATAGAATAGGTAAGTACATACGAGTTCATTCGAGAGAGTTCCACCCCTCTGTTAATTTAGGTATATAAGCCGACGCATAGTGGCGTCCGGACAGTTTGTGTTTACAAGCGACAGCGGAAACATCTTAAGGAAGCGATCGAAGAGAATTGTACCAGCGACCCGTGCGACGACTTTGGACTATTGTGAAGTACTGTGCGACTCGGACTACTGTGCCTTGTGTGTATACTGTGTGTAAAGTGTATACAGTGTGAGTGTACGTGGAATAAAATCTTCTTTTACGTTAATCGGCATTTTAATACCCACCCGCACGTAACAATTGGTGTCAGAAGCGGAATGCCGATTCTGCCGCGTGAAGAAGAAGCGCGTACTCCGCGAACAAGGAGACAAGTGGAGATGGATGCTGCACGTCGGCGTGGTCAAGAGGAGGAGTCTCAACCCGAGACTGCCACATCGTCTGGTACCGCACCACCGGGAGACTCGACGGAGCTAAATCTGTCAACCCTGTTGGCCGCTATCCAGGGTATGCAGGAGGCTACCCGTCGCGAAATTCAGAGTATTCAGGCAAACCAGGAAGCTTCCCGCCGTGAGATCCAGGAGGTTATCCAGGCTACTCAAGAGGCTACCCGCCGTGACATCCAGGCTACCCAAGAAGCTATCCAAGAGGCCACCCGCCGTGACATCCAGGCTACCCAAGAAGCTATCCAGGTCAACCAGGAGGCCGTTCTGGGTAAGATTGACGCCGGCATTACTATACTCGGTGAGAAAGTTACGAAACTAGAAGCGGACGTCAAAGAGGTTACTCTTAAAGCGGAGAACCTGGAAGGCCGAATTGATGACCATGACCACCGCATCCGTAAACTGGAAGCTCGCCAACCACTAACCTTGGCTTCACCATCACCATCAGCAGCGAAACTCGACCTTCCGCACTTTGACGGGTCTTCGTCGTGGACCGCCTTCCGCTACCAGTTCGCGACATTGGCCAAGGGGAATGGGTGGACTGATGATCAATCCTTTATGGCCCTGACACTGGCTCTGCGAGGGGACGCTTTACTAATACTAGAAAACCTGCCACTGGAAGGACGCACGTTGGAGGCTCTCTTAGAAGCACTGGATACACGTTACGGTGAAAAGCACCTAGAACACGTTTATCGGGCACAACTCCGCGAGCGGACTCAGAAGGCTGGGGAAAGCCTCCAACAGTGGGCGCTTGAAGTAGAAAGGCTGGTTCGTCGTGCGTACTCTTCGTCACCGGCGACAGTTGAGGTAACTTTGTTACAAGCATTCGTCGACGGCATACGGGACGCGGAAGTCAGAGCCGCCGTTCGCCTGGGCCATCATTCTTCACTAAAGAGCGCACTGGCCCATGCGCTTGAAGTGGAAGCTGTACGACAGGACAGTCGTGCATATAAAGTCCGCGCAATAGTACCTGATGAAAAGAGGGCTCAGTACGTCCCTACTTGCTATGGCTGTGGAGAAAAGGGGCATATTCGACTAGAATGTCGTAAGAAGAGAAGGAGGGTCACGAGCTCCGGGACCCAAGTGGACCAAGACCTGTCGTTAAACTAAGTGTCGCCAGGACCGCGGGGCGGGTGCTGGCTGGTAACAATAAGGCCCCCACCATCACCATTACTCAAGTTCGCAACGGAAACAGTCTGACCATCGAGGGCACATTAAATGACAAGACATGCAGTTTGACAGTAGATACTGGGGCTTCGCGGACTATAGTCAGACCAGAGCTACTGAAACGCACTGTTATGTGGAAAAGGCGATCCCCACCATGTCGCCTCCAGACAGCAACCGGCCAGCCAGTCTCCGTCCTCGGTGATACAGACGTAGAGATTAATATTGGTGACCGAACATACATCCACTCAGTTCTTATCGCAAATATCACGGATGATTGCATTCTGGGCCTAGACTTCTTGAAGGATCAGCGATGTGTTTTGGATATTGATAAAGGAGTGTTAAGGTTTCCTGATCAAGAAGTTTGTCTGCAAGGATCACACCCATGCAATCTTTATTGTTTAAAGGATTTCATACTGGCTCCAAGATCTGAAAATTTAGTATCAGTGAAATTCCCTAAGAAGATCAAATCAAAGAAATGTGTTATAGTCGAAGACTCCGGCAATCATCCACAGACCATCACGGCCAGGACATTACTTATGACAAATGGGATAGCAAAAGTAAGAATTTTAAACTTGAGTAATGAAGAAGTTCGACTGAGGAAGAATAGCCTGATTGGAAGATGCGAAGAAGTAAAGTACCTGAAACGGTTAGACACTTCCGCAGTTCATCAAAACGTAAGTTCGACCAAAGACGATCACATTCGACAGCTTTTGGAAGATTGTAAGGAAAATTTATCACCATTGGAACTGCAGCAAGCCAAAGAGCTTTTGGTTACATTCAGGGACATTTTTGCAACCGGAAATGACTGTGGTAGAACAGGCCTTGTAAAGCACCAGATTGATACAGGCGATGCCAGGCCTATTAAACAGAGACCTCGACGTATACCGTGGGCAAAAGAAACAGAGGTAGCCGAAATGATTAAAGAAATGGCTGAAAACAAGATCATCGAACCCTCTACAAGCCCATGGTCATCACCTGTGGTGCTAGTAAAGAAGAAGGACGGAAGTACGAGGTTTTGTGTTGACTACCGAATGTTAAATAATGTCACGAAAAAGGACAGCTATCCCCTGCCGAGAATTGATGATACGCTGGACATGCTCAGTGGCATGAAGTGGTTCTCGACCATTGATTTGAAGAGTGGCTACTGGCAGGTGGAATTGAGTCCAGAAGATAAAGAGAAGACGGCATTTAGTACTGGAATTGGGAACGGACTGTGGCATTTCAACGTCATGCCCTTCGGTTTATGTAATGCTCCAGCAACTTTCGAGCGCCTTATGGAGAGGGTAATGGTAGGCCTCCTTGGGGACGTATGCCTGGTTTATCTCGACGACGTGATTGTGATGGGACGCAGCTTCAAGGAGAACCTGAAGAACCTGGAGAAAGTGTTCACCCGGATCCGAGAAGCAAATCTGAAACTGAGTCCAAAGAAGTGTGCTCTATTTCAGAAGGAAGTCAGTTACCTAGGACATGTCATCTCGGCGGATGGAGTAAAAACCGACCCTGAAAAGATAAAAGCTGTTCAGGAATGGCCTATCCCGAAAAATAAGACGGAAGTGCGAGCGTTCCTTGGGCTTTGCACTTACTACAGGCGCTTCATTAAGAATTTTTCGGACGTGGCAAAACCATTACATCAATTAACAGAGGATAAACGCGATTTCATCTGGGACTCGAATTGCGAGAAAGCTTTTAGTGAACTTAAGCAACGGCTTTGTGAAGCTCCTATATTGGGTTACCCAAGCAGGGACGGAAGATTTACTGTGGACACGGACGCTAGTAATACGGGAATCGGTGGAGTGTTGTCGCAAACACAAGGGGACCGCCAGGTGGTAATTGCATACTTCAGTAAAGCACTTTCAAAACCAGAGAGAAATTACTGTGTTACCCGCCGTGAATTACTTGCTGTGGTAAAGACTTTACAACATTTTCAGAAATACCTTATAGGAAGACAGTTCACGGTTAGAACCGATCATGCAGCATTAAAGTGGTTGTTACAGTTTAAAAATCCGGAAGGACAGGTAGCAAGGTGGATAGAGCGATTGCAGGAGTTCAACTTTGTAACCGAGCATCGCAGTGGAAAAGGACACAATAACGCGGACGCTCTATCACGAAGACCGTGCGCTGACGACTGCAAGCACTGTGGTAAAAATGAAGCCCGAGAAGAAGTAAACCTTATAAGGACACATGGCTTAGACGATGAGTGGACTGGACCCAATATGAGGAAGGCCCAAGAAGAAGATGATGACCTTGGACCTGTACTGCGCTGGAAGCAAAGTGGAAACAAACCCCAATGGAAGGATGTGTCTGCTTACAGCGCGACTACTAAAAGTTATTGGGCTCAGTGGGACAGCTTAGTTCTGGAAGGCAATCTGCTGTGCAGGAAATGGGAGTCCAACGACGGAAGGGAAGTCACTCTGCAAGTGGTAATACCACGAATCATGGTGGCCCCTCTTCTACGGCACGTCCACGATGGTGTCTCTGGTGGTCATCTTGGAGTCAAGAAAACCCTCGTTAAAGTCAGACAGCGGTTCTACTGGCTACGATGCCGTGAAGATGTCGAAGATTGGTGCCGTAAATGTACTGCTTGTGCCTCGGTAAAAGGCCCGCAAACCAGAAGTAAGGGACAGCTGAAGCTGTATAACGTTGGGGCACCATGGGAGCGCATCGCGATAGATGTAGCTGGGCCGTTTCCACTGACTGACGATGGGAACAAGTACATAATAGTAGTGCAGGATTACTTCAGTAAGTGGCCTGAGGTGTTCGCAACACCCAACCAAGAAGCAATAACGGTAGCCAAGAAACTGGTCCAGGAGGTGATATGTCGATTTGGTGTACCCATGGAAATTCATTCGGACCAAGGACGTAACTTCGAATCTGCCGTATTTCAAGAAATGTGCAAACTTCTTGGGATCCACAAGACCCGTACGACACCAGCACATCCGCAATCAGACGGAATGGTCGAGAGATTTAACAAAACTCTAGAGAATCACTTGGCCAAGGTAGTGGATGATCATCAAAAGGACTGGGATCAGTACATCCCTTTGTTCCTGATGTCCTATCGTTCTGCAGTACATGATAGTACGGGGAACACGCCAGCCAAGGTGAACTTCGGCCGAGAGATGAGACTTCCGGTGGACGCAATAACGGGTACCCCACCTGACAGTCCTAAACCCGTTACGGACTATGTGTGCGATCTTCAAAATCAGTTGGACGAAGTGCACAAGAGAGTGCGGGAGAACAGTCTGAAGACCAGCGAAAGGATGAAGACCCGCTACGATCGAAATGCGAATACCAACGGTTTCGATGAAGGAACGCTAGTGTGGTTTCACAATCCGCTTCGCAGAAAAGGGAAGTCTCCAAAACTTCAAGCCCGCTGGGAAGGGCCCTTTACTGTTATTACGAGGATCAACGACGTCACCTACCGCATCAAGAAGGGACCCCGAGGCAAACCTAAGATAGTTCACCTGGACAGATTGGCACGTTATCATGGTGATAATGATGCTCGGGACGAGCATAACTAAGAGGGGGGTAGTGTTACGACCGAGAGATAAAAGTGTTAATTACTCCGTTAATTATTACTTAATTGCAATGATCTCAAAACGCATTGTTAGTCTATAGGTCTACTATCGATTCGTACCGAAAGATCTCGAATTCTCAATAGAAAGTAGGTCCCTCCAATTCGCATGTACTTGTGTAAGTACCTACCGCTCGCTCGCTCACGGGTCACTGCCCCCGCCTATTGTTAGTTTATTCTCGAAGGTCGCGCCGCTATTGTATCTCGCGAAAACGATAGAATAGGTAAGTACATACGAGTTCATTCGAGAGAGTTCCACCCCTCTGTTAATTTAGGTATATAAGCCGACGCATAGTGGCGTCCGGACAGTTTGTGTTTACAAGCGACAGCGGAAACATCTTAAGGAAGCGATCGAAGAGAATTGTACCAGCGACCCGTGCGACGACTTTGGACTATTGTGAAGTACTGTGCGACTCGGACTACTGTGCCTTGTGTGTATACTGTGTGTAAAGTGTATACAGTGTGAGTGTACGTGGAATAAAATCTTCTTTTACGTTAATCGGCATTTTAATACCCACCCGCACGTAACAATATTATTGAAATTGGTGTTAGCGTACCTACGGAGTATACATATTTGCATTTTTTTACATCATTCATAAACATGAATATATACAATATATATTAATATATTAATATATACTATAATGATTCCATGCAAATTTCATTCAGGAACAATTTATCAGGACGTAATGAAATTTGCGTTGACGTAATTAACTTTCTCGAATAAAGAAAGAATCATCGAAATAGGTTCATATTTGAAGTTAGGCTCAATTCACACCAAGATGGCAGCGGCCGACAGCGCACTTTCAATGTGAAAGAAAGACATTTGCCAGAGTTATGACCATTTTTTCCTTAAAAACGACGAGTCTCATCCTTAAGGCGTTATTACTATTTTCTGATGCGACATTCTTGTTTTTTTTAGGAACTACCTACTTATTCGTAAATCGTAATCGTTTTTAATGGGACCCGATCAGGGGATCGGCCTATCCGTACAAAAACTAATTTTTCATATCGGTCTATAATTGCCAGAGTTATGCGCGAACATACGTAAATGTAAATATATATATAGTCGAATTGAAAACCTCCTCCTTTTTTGAAGTCGGCTAAAAAGTGACACGGCATGCGGTACACTACACAAACTCTTTTGGATATCTGATTAATAAATAGTGAGAATAACATACTGATAGTCGATATTTGATTATGAGCTGTCCCAGCGCTAACTTTGCTGCGGTGTGGCCAATGTATTTAAAAATAAATAAAAGTATTCGGAATAAAAGTGACGACCGTAAATATCTTATAATAATTAAGTACACCCAAACATAAACATACAGTTTCATAGAATCGGTAATTTTTAAAGTGTTTAGTAAAAAAATATGTAGAAAATTCAAGTAAAGATACTGAATTTCAAACAGTAATCTTTAATTAATTAATTATGCATCTACAGAAATAAATGGTATTAACAATAATTTACGTGAAATAGAAGTCTTAAACTAATGTCAATACATTCAACTTTTAAAATTACGCTAGTTACGCTTTTGTACGATTTAGTGGCAACACTTATTGATTAATAATATTTTTTAGTTTTTTGCAAATTTAGTGCATTATTTGACAATTTATAAACGAAATAATATTTACAGATGGAAAGTAACGTTATCCTTGGGTACACTAGATAAGTCTTATATTTTTTTACACGAAAACGCGCTGGCATTCGGCATTTTTAGCTTACGTCGTTCCGCGCGCACCGGGATTTGTTGAATGGCGTGGAACGCGGGTCAACTAGTTTTATATAACGGGTATGACCGGTGGTCTCGTACTTTGACAGAGGGGAACGCCTGCCAGTGGCCTCTCCGGTTGGTTTAATACTCAAAGCCAGGCAAAAGTAAATAAACAGTCAGGGTTAATTTAGCACATGTAACTTTGAAAAAATAATTGGATTTTGTAAAGTATTTCAATTTTCTTATTGTAAGAAATAATTGTAAAATATAATGTCAGTTGACAAGATGACACTGATTTAACCAACGCTAACAACGGAACGCACAAAATATAACCATCTCGTATTCTCTTACTTTTCTCGTTATGCATCTGTCCTTGTCAGACTATAGGTAGGAAAATGTATAGCTAGGTATAGCTAACTACAAGTGACACAACCACAGACGTATTAGGGATGCTACGCATCAGACGGTGAACTGCCCTAGAGGAAAAATCACATTACGGATTTGTAGTAATAGAACATGACGTTTGTTTTTTTTTTAATTTATACGCTCATGTCATGTGCCGTGAGTCAGGACTTTTCGCCCAGTTTTCAAAAAAAAATTGGAAACTGGCCTTTTAAGCCTCTTTACTATTCGTAATTTCCTCTAATCTATTTGTATTTCATATTCAGGTTTAGAATAAAATACAATATAGTACATAATTTAAATTACTTTTATTATTTATTAAAAAAAATACAAAATAAGGTTAAATACTTTGGCCAGGATGTGACTCTCCGGGTAGTTTTTCGTTAATTCATTTGTATGATAAACAGTCTCCATTTATAATAGCGGCTTGTTATTGTATATTATTAAAGAATGGGTTAATGCCTTGGCCGAGATGTGGCTTGTCACAGCTTTTCAGAGATATGTTTGTTTGTCCAATAAATTGGCATTGTTATCAGCATCAAAGGGACCATCACAGAGTGTACAAATTCCAACTGAAACAAAAGAGTGACATGCTTTAGTATTTTGTATGACACACACAATTACCAGAAAGATAAGAGAAGAGAACCTAATGCAGAAGTGAATAATTTCGGTTAATTACTATTCTATCTATCTTATTTTTACACTAATAAGTTTTCAGCAGTTCTACTACAGCACAAAATAAGCATCACCTGTAGAGAAGTAAATGAGGACAAATTAGGTACAACAATGTTTGAATACAAGACAACTGTGTTAAATTTACAAAACTAATGCTATAAATGTTCATTCCTATAGTGCATGATGTAGTAGATTTTAAGTTAAAATATGTAGCATTTTAACCTTAACCCTAAGTAAAAATATGTAGCATTTTAACCTTAACCCTAAGTAAAAATATGTAGCATTTTAATGAAAAGTATGAGAAAATATTCGTGACAAGGTACTTACCATTGTGGTCAGTGTGCATTGTATAAGGATTGCATTTGTTGATTTCGAAAGCCAAAAATAACGTACGGTAGGCTTCAACACGAAGACGAGGCCTCACTGGTAAGAAGCAATGAACATTTCCGTGAAGAATATCCTTTCACAGTTCATGTTTATAAGTTACAGTCCTGCATATTACAATCTTGGGGATAAACATTAAATTGACTGCCGTCCTTACTCCTACAAGCACAATTCATGACACAGTCTTTTAAAACGTAATGCAAGTTGTTATTTAAAGATTTTACACATTCATTATGTACAAAATTGTAAAATTACAATGAACAACGAACTTGGTAAAATCACAATGGCGTCCTTGTTCCCTGTCTTATTAAAATCAAATATGGCGTCTATATTACAGACGACAAAGGAATGAAGTATGAAGGAGGGAGGAGGGAAACTGTCAAAATGGATAGTTACAATATGGCTACAATGCGAGGAATAGAAGTACCGAGATTTATAGCCGTGGACACAACTTTTATCGTGCGTTAGTAGGGATATAACATATCTTTAGTAAAATATAATTGCTCGTAACTAAACAAAAAATCCGGATACAGTGAACGCATGACATATCTGCTCAGCAAATCCTTTCACTCCGTTGCAGGCCGTGCGTGCGGTGCGTCCGGCGCGGGCCAATGAACGCGTACCTTTATGAATCATCTATCTATTAGTGAAAACCGCATGAAAATTCGTTTAGTCGTTTTTGAGATTATCGCGAACAGACAGACAGACGTGGCGGAGGACTTCTTTTATAATGTAGCGAAGTGATCGTGAAAAAAAGGGGGTGCTCTAATATGCTGCCCGACTTCTTGTTTTCCTTAGCCGCCTCTTACGGACAGCCAACGGGTAGGAGATGGGAGGGCGCTACTCTTACCCGGACACCCCACGGGCATTAGGTCCTACACCTACTTATATAGAGTAACATCTAAGTGGTGTTCTTTCCAATCGGTTTAGGTGTGGAGCCCACCGAGAGCAGTGACATCAAGCGAGCAGCCAGCGAGATCATGGCGACCGCGGTGCGACAGACCGAGGAGCGGGTGGCGGAGGTGCGGAGACGGGCCGAGGACGCTGTTAACCAGGTCAGAGGAACTATATATAAAAAACATATTTAAATCCGTCCACTCCTTAGCTTCCATGGATGGTGACTGCTGATGGCTCGACCGTGTAATTAATGTAAAATAATTGTAATAGTTCTGAAGTGTTAAATTTTTTATGTAATATAAATTGTCAAGTTTGTGTACGATAGCGCATATGAATATTAATAATAAATAATAATAATAAAATATTCTTTATTCAAGTAACCAAGACTCATAAACAAAAACAAACACAAGACAAAAAGGTATAACTTATTTCTAATTATAATAATGATACAAATACACCTATGATACGCAAATCATCGCTGCACCAGACCATGGGAAATGGAGCAACAATGATTCACGTATCCACAATCCAGTCTATTTGCTATCATGTCCAGAATACTGTTAGGGCTGCTCCGCACCCTGCGCACCAGGGACGCAAACCTCTTGCGCATAGTAGCGTAGAAGCAATCTACGTGTGCGTCCGCAAACATTCCAGATGCGCTACAGAAGCGAGGCAGCCCCACCAGCACCCTGAACGCGTTATTATATTGGATACGGAGGGCGTCATAAGCTCTTTGCGTGTAATTTGCCCACAGGCTGCAAGTGTAAAATGTTGTGCAGTACGCACGAAACAATGTAATTTTAACACTCAGTGAGCAGCGTGCAAACCTGCGAGCCAGCATATTCGCTCTCACTGACAACGCCCTCCGTTCTCGCTCAATGTCAGCATCATCTTTGAGGTTGATATTGTATTTTACCACATAAATTATAGTAGGTACTTTTATAAGTACTGATAATTCGTGCAAAATTATTCCCTAACCATTTCAAAATATAAAAAATGCACAACGTTAATATTCTAGTTTTCACTTCTGCTGTGTGAGTGCAACCCGTTGTTTTTTTTTCAACGAACCTAACGACACAGTACGCTCCTACTCCGACTAAATAATATTTAAATTATTAGAAAATCTAAAAATTTTTGCGTTATTTTTTTTTATTAATATTTCTTTTTATAGTTTTTAGTGTGACACACAAAAACATATCCCAAGAAATCTCAAACAACTACGGTTTGAATACAGAGCCATCTTTTATCGAATTCCGTTTATAAGTTTTCACTATCAAAGCGATCTACGCTACACAAATGCTTTACTCAATTTCTGATAATTCAGGTAAAACGGCAAGCGCTCCTAGAGCTGCAGCGGGCAGTGGGCTCCGCGGAGTCCAAGGCCCTGGAGCTGGTGGCCGCCGGCAAGGCGGACCGGGGCCTGGAGCGACGACACAGCCCGCCACCTGGGAGAGACCTGAGCCCGAACACCTCGGGACAACAGAACGTGAGTATATAAGTCCGCTCGCCAGATGGTGTATCAGTGGATAAAGTTTGATACCCTGGCCGCTAGCCCAAAGGTTTGATTTCCATCCAGAGTTTTGTTTGCGACAAAAACTTACTTTGTTTGCGACAACCCAGAACTAACACCGGTAAAAGAAGTATAGTATTCGAAGGAGCTCAGTTATAACGGGTGTAAGGGACATCGTACCGAAAACCGATACCAGGGATCCAGAACACGATTCTGAACATCCTAGTGTTGAAATTTTTCATCGGCTTTTTCATGAAATTCCAAAAAAAAAATTAACTTTTTTTAAATAAAATTAGTATATCATCATTATTGGTATAATAATAAAGCCTAATTTTAATTTAAAAACAATCAATTAATTATTTGTGTTTTTTTTTTTTTAATTTATTTATTTATTCTTTATTCACAAAAACAGTGCATAGGCAATTAATTAATAGGCAATTAACTATTATTATTTTAGAAAATTAGCAATGTAATTTGAAAAATAAACATTATTCCGCATATATTCATTACATGCTCGAAAATTAATAAGTTAGTCATTTGTCATTTACCATATAAATGGTTACTGTAATGTTGTAACGGACATTATTTGACGTCTTATAATTTTTTTTTCGGTACGATGTCCCTTACACCCTGTATAATAATTTACCAGATTATATTAAAGACTGTACTTGTTTTAGGCAGTTTAAAATGAAATTGTTGAATTATGTAATAGATTGTATACAATAAAAATGTTTGTCAAATGTAGTCGAATATAATTAATATTCTTTGTAAAATTGATTGTTTGATTAGTAATATTTTTAGAATTATTGTAATTGTGATATCTTATAAGTGAACTATGTTCTTTGAGATATTATTAAACGTCTTTAAACCTAGTTTTGACGGTCCTGTTGGTCCAGTGGTTAGACGCACTGGCCGCTGACCAATATGTCGTGGGTTAGATTCCCACCATGTGTCTGTTTTATCTACATAAGTATGTATTTACAAAAAAAGTATATAAGTAATAGTATCAGTTGTTTGGTTTCCATAGTACAGGCTCTGCCTAGTTTGGGATCAAATGACCATGTGTGGATTGTCCCAAAATATTATTATTAGAGTATTTGTAGACATCGTCGCAACATTGCATTATTATACCTAGGATTGCAATAAGATATTTTTTTCACTATGATTCACACAAAAGAACTAATTGACATGAAGTGATTTTTTCTTTTTTGCATGCTATGTACAATTCTAGCAACTTTATACAAATTGTAACATCTTATTATATCATGTTTTTATGCAAATAAATATATTATGATTATTATGATCACAATGCACATCCTTTATAAGATAAATATCAGTCATTTTTCTGTGTAAGTTACTAGGTATCTTTATCTGGCGCTGTTATGTAGCTATTTTTAGTAAACTCTGAATAATAATATAGATGGCGTTGTCTGTTCACACAGACTGTTCACATAGTCGTTTTCACTAGCGTTAAAGACGATGGTGTGTGCGTCTGTGTGTCAGCGTTATGCTAGTCTTTTTATGTATACAATCTCTTGTCCAGTGTTGTTGGAACTGTGGGCGCAAAGCGCAGGAGACCTGCTCGGGCTGCAATGCGGCGCGGTACTGCGGCGCCTTCTGCCAGCACAAGGACTGGGAGAACCACCACCAGGTAATCAATCATTCCAACAACCTTAATGAGCGGGGATTATAACAACTTACTCTGAGATGACAACTTTTCCCTTCTAAAGGCCCTCGCCTTTGTTCAGCAGTGGACGTAACTAATAATCATCATTATCATTAGCAGCCGGTAGACGTCCACTGCTGAACAAAGGCCTCCCCCTTAGAAGGGAGGGGTTGCCTAATCCCCACGCTTGGCAGGCGGCTTGGGGATCGCAGTATAGGTGGAAAATAAATCCAAAAGAAAAACGCTGCTGCCCGTCTTCATGTCCTCGCTTAGTCACTTCTTACAACACCCAACGAGAGAAGATGTGGGCATGCAATTCTAACCCAGCACCCCACGGGGTCCCCACTAATAATCGTCCAAATCAAAAGAGTAGGTGTACAAATAATTGCATAATCTGATATTAATATTTTGTTTATTTCAGGTCTGCAGCGGCCGCGATCAAAAACCCACAACTCTCCTCCGCACATCGCCCCCAGCTACTCAAACCACCCTTCCGAAACCGCTTACCCGGTCAACGACCCCTATCACAGCAACCAGTAGCAACCAGCCTGCAGCAACAACCACTTCAGTGCCACCCGACAACCGGTTGTCGTTAACCACTTTAAATACAGCTGAAAGACTTCTGAACAGCCAAGAAAGAGCTTCAAATAGCACGGATAGAATAGCTTTAGCTAATTTATCCACAGCTCAGGGCTTACTAGGTATTGGTGGGAAAAAATGACGCCTTACTAAAGAACAGTTCGTTAATACTGTTAGGTTTCCTAAAAAAGTTCGGAGGTAGATTCTAGATGTCGCTTTGACAAAACTATCTATGTAGAGTATTTAACAAAAGATATCGGCTACTTTCATAATAATATCAGTTCTTATTTTCACCACCGGCATAGATAAATTGGTCAATCATCTGCGGTTAAAACCACAGACAATAATGGTATGGTCCTCTAGTGTGGTCCTATGGCATCGATGTATGGCATTGATAAAATAAACATCAGGTTTCGTTTTCATCATCATCACCAGCCGGAAGACGTCCACTGCTGAACATAGGCCTCTCCCTTAGAACGCCACAATGAATGACAATTGGCTATTTGCATCCACCGGTTACCTACGACGCGCACAATGTCGTCTGTCCACCTAGTGGGAGGCCTACCTACGCTGCGTCTTCCGGTTCGTGGTCGCCACTCGAGAACCTTTCTTCCCCAGCGGTTATTGGTTCTTCGAGCGATGTGGCCTGCCCATTGCCACTTCAACTTGTGATTCTGAGAGCTATGTCGGTGACCTTAGTTCTTCGGTGAATCTCCACATTTCGGATTCTGTCGCGCAAAGAAACCCTGAGCATAGCTCTCTCTGTGGCTCGTTGTGTGACTCTGAACTTCTCTAAAAGGTTTCGTTTTATTGGTTTGTAAATATTACATTATTTGGTTGAGGTTAAAATTGAGATATTCTCTTATTATGTAAATATAATTTTTATTATGTAAATATAACTAATTTTTATCACACAGAGTACCTAATTCCAATTTGGCACATACTTAAACACTAATTCATCATGCATTTACTATATTAAATCATAAGTACAATAGCTAATAATTTTGACTTTCCGTATAACCTTATAATTATACTTTTTAACCGTAATTCCACTATAATTGAGTGAGATGACGCAGGTATATGATGGAGTACACTAACTCAAACCACAGGAACATAATGCCATTCTAAGTTGGTGTTATCTTGCAGCCGTAGTCTGTAGGGCCCCGTTACTTGCCTAATCAGACTGTTCCAATATTTTAATGAGCGTTTTCACGACTTTTCACTGTCTGCACGACTTTAAAAAACAGCTTAGATATTGGCAACATAGCACTTGATTTGTAATAAAATCGTCTATTATATTATGAAAGTGTATATTATCTATTACTTTTGTATTCTATTTTAATATACAATCTAATGTAATATTAATTTAAAATTCTAGAGTCATCCATTAAACAATGTATAAATTGTACAAACTGTGTTGTTAATTAATTTTCAATACGATTGTAAATGTTATTTATTTAAACATAAGTAAGTATACGATAATATTTAACTTTAATATAGGTAATTTATTCTTATTGGTAGTGAAAAAAAAATGTAAATAAAACTTTCTTTCTACAAAATTTACTTTCTTCTATACACATTTCTTTTATGCAACATACCTACTTAAACAGCTACATTCTTAAATTATGTCCAAACATAAAGCAGCAACAAACAGTAAAAAAACACAATATATGTACCTAAAAGCAGCAATAACACTTGATAGAAGCGCTCGTGTGAGAAGCGCTCTTATATTGTTTGTGGGAAAAAAATTGTGAAGTACATAAAATATAGATGGCGTTACTTTGACTATGAATTAAAGTGAACGCAACACTTTACATACTTAGCCTAAGGACTTCTCACATTGAACTACTAAAAAAGAACTGGTTATAAACTCAAATTACTAACCGTGTGCGAACCTCTACGAGAATGTACGGGCGGTGGCACTCAAGTAACTCGTTAGTAATTTAAGTTTGTAACCAGTTCTTTTTAAGGAGGTCTATGTGAGCAGGGCCTAAGAGTCTAGACTTCCTGCTTAGTTTAAATAATTAATATATGCCACCCACAAAAATGCTAAATTATGAGAACGTTTTTATTATATTAAAAATGGAATCGTTTTATTTCAACTAGGCCAAAATTAGCACTTTCGAATTGACATATTTTATCATTATTACGTAAAAACTACAAAAAAAAATAACGAAAACCGCATCACAACGCAGCTTCAATTGAAGATCCGGCAAGAAACTCAGTGGGCTTGTCATTTTTTAATCTATTTATATGATATTACCATTAGTATTAAATCCTCATTGATTACGTACTATTGCGCTTTAAGTTTGGATATACTTTAGTAGATCAGCATTCTGCCTACCTGTTTAAGGTTAAGGCGAAATGAATGTACCTACGTATTAAACAGTCAAGTGTGCAATATTATTATTAATCAGTGTATAAAGATTTCGAATTTAATAATTAATAAGATTTCGTGGAATAAAATGTATTAGAAAACTTGTTTGATTCTAATTTTCCCTTCCCTACATATAACTACATACTTTGATTAGTATATAACAAATGAGAAAGAAATTATTCTTTTTCAAAACTAAGCAAACATGTATTTATTCACTCCTTGTGCAAGGAACCGTCCACGTAGTTACCAACGCAGTGTTTGATAGTGTACCGCCAGTGTGTAAATATTGCTGTGTTCCGGTGTGAAGGGCACTGTAGCTGAATTTACTAAACTTGTATCCAAGGCACCCACCCGCTTAGGTGTGTAGTTACATAAGTAGGTACCTATTTAAGTCTTCATCAGCAGCCGAAACGCGACCACAGATGAACAAAAGGGTGAGGCTCTTAAAAGAGAGGGGTCAGTGGCGTGCACTGAAAGTAGGCAAAAATATCTGCGAGTTGTTTATGCTTTTTGCTATTTGTTCGTGTTCCAGCACAAATATCCTTAAATTAACCAATATTACCAACATATCCATTTGCATTAAAAAAAAATTACGTTAATTCATGTCCAAACAAAGATTTTTTAAAATGAAGACTATTTAGAGAAATCCAAGGGTAGGCAAAGTAGTTTTGTCAGTATGGAACCGCTGAATAAACTTATTAATGTTTTCAAATGCAAATTAATATGTCTATAGTATTTGCTTGCTTATAGATATTTGAAATGGTATAATAACATACTTAAAATATGTGAAACAAGCCAAATTTTTTTTTTTGCCTACCCTCTGTGCACGCCACTGAGAGGGGTAGGTAATCTAATAGAAAGACGATACTGCCTTCTTGTTTTCCCTTAGTCGCCTCTTACGATATCCAATTGGAGGAGATAAGTGAACGCTGTTCTTACCCGGGCACCTCACGGGTAAGCATAGTGACGCTGGATGAACAGAGAGATTAAGAAAAGCTCATATAGTTACACCAACCATAAGTGTTTCACACCTAAAGTCTTCCATTGAAGACTCAAGAGACCTAATATCGAATGTCTCGTGTGACGAGCGGCAGTGCCATGCAGCTGTCTATAGGCAGGCGTGGCGCGCGACCATCAGACGAACGTCTTGTTGGTCTCGTCACTAGATTAACTAAATTGACACAATGTAAGCTATAATGTAGTTCGTTAACTACACTAAAGCTTATATCGTGTCAATTTAACTTTAGTTAAAATAAAGTCAAAATAAAGTCCTGCACAATTGACTATCATTGGGTCCTGCTATTTTCAAGGTATCTTTTGTCTTTAAAGAATTCGTAAGCACGTCACTGTTATGATAACGTTTTGGGTTGACTCGATTGACCGCAAGAAAAGGCAGTGAGGCAGGAAGGAACTAGTAAAAAACAAACTTGTAAGTTTTATTAAGGAATTCCCGGGAACCTGACTAAAATGTTTGAGTCATACTTCGTCAATTACATAATACAGATACATTCGTTGTTACACCACCAATACTCTTATAGTCCGTAAAGGCGGGAGTCAAAACGACGGAGAAGATTGTATAATAATAATGTCCTGGCCGATACGACCATCGCGGCCAATCTCTCACAAGATCAGCCATCTACGCGGGAGATATTATACTTAGTGTACAAGCGCTTGTGTAGACACAAGTGCACTCTCTCTTCCTTTATACCTCTCACAATCCGATGGGACGGATGACCGACACGGCCGGGGAGAGGACAGGACCGACTTTTTACATGCTCATCCGACGCATGGATCATTTTACTTTATAGACAATCAGCATTGTCCTAAGCAGTAAGGAACAACTACACAAATTTGTTGCCCCCGCAGGATTAGAACCCGCGACCTCCGGTTTGCCAAGCAAGCGGTTTCCCACTGCGCCACGGAGGCCACTGTACTGCACTGTAAGTAGGTAGGTACTCGTTATTATAATATAATAACCAACCCTGTCGAATTGGAATATTTCCTATAGCGGATACTTATGAATGAATTTGGTTTTGAAAGAGTTAGAGTCATCATCGTCATCAGAAGCTGGAAGACGTTCACTGCTGTACAAAGGCTTCCCCCTTAGAAGGGAGGGGTTGCCATAATCTCTACGCTTGGCAGGCGTCTTGGGGATCGCAGCATAGGTAGTAGGTAATCCAATAGAAAGACGCCCGTTTTCTTATTTTCCCTTACGAACAACCAACGGAAAGAGATAGGAGGGTATTATTTACCCTGACACCCTCGGGGAACAGATACAAATATAGGTAAAGTACGTATAGCATAATGCACAGAGCGAACACCCACGTATTAGAGAAGACCTCACAGAATATCGTTGAGTTCCAACGCTGAGTCCATTATTGAGTGCTATCTTGGCGGCTGGAAGACTCCAATTTTGACACAGGTGATTAACGCGCCTAAATATTGCTTCTACGTTGGTAGAGTTATTACGGTTTCCAACCTTCAAGCCGGCAGCTTCCTTGCCACAAACAAAACAAGTTAGATTTACATACGACAGAAGACGGACAGGTGTAGGTATAACTTGCAAGTGAAGCCGCAGGCAACGACTATACAATCTCCGTAATCAAAGGTACAAAGCCTGACATCGCCTGAGGCCTATCTTCCAACAACACAAAGAAACGTCATAAAATATCGTAGTTTAAGAGTAACAATACAATGGAGCCGTCACGTCACCTCGTCACATCTGATTTGCTTTGTTGCTTTTTGTATCAAAGCAATGGCTGGAAGCGATTCTGTTGCGAGACAGACGTCCGTTCGTGTCGGCCGCTGTCAGCAGAGTAAGGCTTTGGTTGGAGTAAGGTAATGCTGTCATCGTTGTGGCAGTAATTTTAACGTTCCGGATTTTACGCCCGCGGCGTCATCGTTGTGGCAATAACGTTCCGAATTTTACGCCCGCGGCCAATTATGAAATGGCGCAGATTATTTGGACGAAAAATAAATTGAACTCTGGCTTTCTTTAAGTAGGTACTAGTGTAAAGCTGATCCAAGTAGTTACACGCATAGTAATAGATATTCTCAGGCAGCAGTGTGTCTTCCTCATGAGTAACTAGAACCAGCGGAAAAACTTCCAACAACCGCGCTAGATACATTAAGCCACCCAGCATATGACAAAACCGACTCTGGCCAGTCGGCAATTCGTATTTTTGGATATTCCTAGCAACTCTAGCAAGCTCTCAGGTTGTATTCATACTCGGACTCAGTGGACGCCTTCCGGATGATAACTAAGTACATGCGAGCAGTGATAAAAAAAATCATCGTATGTCGTATGGTTAGTAGCCAATCTGGTGTCAGAGTTTTTAAGCTCTGCCCTTAGGCCTCAGACTTAGCTGAACGACTGCTGTCTACTAATATGAGAATAGCCGGGCCGGGATCGAATTGTATGTTCAACTATTTTTAACCGGCTTCAAAAAGAAGGTTCTCTATTCACGCGTATGTATGTAATATTGATAAAAATACAAATACAAGTACAAATTTCATCAAAATCGGTCCAGTAGTTTAAGAGATATAAACTTTTTATGTTATCAGTAGGTATATTACAGTAATGTAGACGTTCGAGTTGCGTGATAGTGCTGATACCTATCTTGGTAAAATAAGCCACTAAAAAGTGTTACATAAACTATTTAAAAAAAAAACCGACTTCAAAGTAAATTATCTAAAAAAAGCATAAAATAACGAAAATATTATTGAAGTTGGTGCAGAATATACACAGCAGGTACGCTAACATCAACTTCAATAATATTTTCGTTATTTTATGCTTTTTTAGATAATTTACTTTGAAGTCGGTTTTTTTTTTAAATAGTTTATTAGATAATTTACTTTGAAGTCGGTTTTTATTTTTTTTAAATAGTTTATTTAACACTTTTTAGTGATGATTTCTGATATTTACGCGAATACTACACATTGAAATGAAACTAATTTTACGGATTATTTATTTACTTTTTAGTGACTTATTTTACCAAGATAGGTATCAGCACTATCACGCAACTCGAGCGTCTACGTTACAGTAACTTACTGAAAACATAAAAAGTTTATCTCTCTTAAACTACTGGACCGATTTTGATGAAACTTGTACTCTACCCTAAGTTGAAAAATACTCTAACTATTGCAAAAAGAATTTTTGAAATCGGACTTGTAGTCGGACTAGTTTCTGAGAAATCGGTGGACAAACCTACATACATACATACACTCATAAAATTTGGTAAATTTGTTTAGAAGCCCACATAGACTAACATATATTAATATTACGCATTTTTATCAATATTAGAAGAAGAAGAAGAATAAGAAGAAAAACATTTATTCGTAGACAATACAAGAAAAAACAAACAAAAAATAAGATTATAAATTGGTTAACTTGCTACGAAAGGGTTCCAACTCAGCATTAAGCGGCTTGCTTCCAAGCCGCGCTGGTCTTCCGTTGGAACCCGTACGCAACCCCATGGACCCTATGCCATGCACACACAAATACATAAAATGTCTTAGATAAAACACATTTAAAAGTACGAACAAACAGTTACTTAACTCGCACAGTGATATAAAATAAAAATAAATAAAAAAGAAAATGGTGCTAGATGCTAACTAACCAAATACATTACTTGTCTATTATACATATTTATGCTAGCTACTACCAATACAATATGAGCCATGTCATATCAGTGTAAGAAATAAGTTAAAAGATCTTAGGGATACAAATTTATGATATAATTTCTATTAATACTAGTCCTGTCCTAGTATCCGATTATTCCCAGTCGTCACCACTGGCAACGTTCCCACTAGTGACAAACGGGAAAAAAATTCCCATTTGTCACCAGTGGTGACGAATGGGAAAATGACACATACATACGCGTCGAATAGAGAACCTTCTTTTTGAAGCCGGTTAATAACGAAAATATATTGAAGTCGGTGCTAGCACATCATGTTGACTAAGGCTAGCACGAGCTGACACCGACTTCAATATAAATATTTTCGTTATTTTATGCTTTTTATAGATAATTTACTTTGAAGTCGGTTTTTATTTTTTCATAAATAGTTTATTTAACACTTTTTAGTAACTTTTATTTTAGCAAAAAAATAGGTATCAGCACTATCACACAACTTGAACGTCTAGGTTACAGTAACTTACTGAAAACATAAAAAGTTTATATCTCTTAAACTACTGGACCGATTTTGATGAAACTTGTACTCTACCCTAAGTTGAAAAATACTCTAACTATTTCAAAAAGAATTTTCGAAATCGGACGTGTAGTTTCTGAGAAATCCGCGGACAAACCTACATACATATATACATACATACATACATACATACATACATACATACACTCGTGAAATTTGGTAAATTCGTTTAGAAGCCCACATAGACTAACATATATGAATATTACGCATTTTTATTAATATTACATACATACGCGTCGAATACAGAACCTCCTTTTTTGAAGTCGGTTAAAAGGTCGGCTAATCACGTTAACTAACGCTATCACCAGCTGACACCGACTTCAATATATTTATTATACATACATACATACATACACTCATAAAATTTGGTAGATTTGTTTAGAAGCCCAAATAGACTAACATATATTAATATTACGTATTTTTAATAATATTACATACATACGCGTCGAATAGAGAACCTTCTTTTTGAAGCCGGTTAAAAATAATTTATTACAATACTAAGTACCAGCGGATCGTAACGCGGCCGCTACTGAGAAGATCCGGCAAGAACCTCAGCGGGCTTGTCTTTTTTGTCATATTTAAACAAAAAGCCAGGCTTTTTTCTCGTATGGTTAGTTTTCAACCTGCCCTTAGGTTTCTGACTTAGCTTAATGACTGCTGTCTGCCAATATGACAATAGCCGGGGCTGACTTTTAACGTGCCTTCCGAAGCACGGACATGGCACTAATCGGTCACCCATCTGAGGACTGACCTTGCCTAACGTTGCTTACCCAACGGATCGTCCGCAGATTTCTCAGAAACTACAAGACCGATTTCAAAAATTCTTTTTGCAATAGTTAGAGTATTTTTCAACTTAGGGTAGAGTATAAGTTTCATCAAAATCGGTTCAGTAGTTTAAGAGATATACACTTTTTATGTTTTCAGTAAGTTACTGTAACGTAGACGTTCGAGTTGCGTGATAGTGCTGATACCTATCTTGGTAAAATAAAAGTCACTAAAAAGTGTTAAATAATATATTTAAAAAAATAAAAACCGACTTCAAAGTAAATTATCTAAAAAGCATAAAATAACGAAAATATATTGAAGTCGGTGTCAGCTCGTGCTAGTCTTAGTTAACATGATGTGCAAGCACCGACTTCAATATATTTTCGTTATTTTATACTTTTTCGATAATTTACTTTGAAGTCGGTTTTTTTTAATAGTTTTTTATTGTATAACTCCTTCCACAAAGGTTGTCTGGAAGAGATCACTTTGAGCGATAAGACCGCCTTTGCTCACATTAAAATGTACCTGATTCATGTAAACTGTCCTTTATAATGTGTGCAATAAAGAATTTATCTATCTATGTACCTACTTAATTTTAATTGATTCTATAATAAAATATAATAGTTTCATCATCATCATCATTATCAGCGCGCATTAGTCCACAGCTGGACATAGGCCTCCCCCAATACACGCCATTGAGCCCGGTCTTCGGCTCTCCTCATCCAGTCACTGCCAACTGCTTTGCGTATATTGTCACTCCACCGGGTCACAGGGCGTCCTACGCTACGTTTTCCAGTTCGTGGTCTCCACTCGAGAACCAGTCTTCCCCAACGATCATCGGTTCTGCGGCAAATATGACCAGCCCATTTCCAGTTCAGCCGTTGAAAATAATGTTGTAATTCTCTTCCACGTCCTTTGCTCTTGACGTCCGAAATAAACAGACGTCGCATATTGTCCCGACACGTCATGTCTCCGGCTCGGTCCCTCGCCTCCACGAGACAACGCCATGATTACACTCACTACAAGTGGCTTCGGGCTTTGGAGCACTTTTGTACTGCACATGACAGGACCGGCGAGTACGGTGACCATGATTATACCTACCGTTGGATAAAATCACACCAGATAATCAGTGTGAAACATCAAGTTTGTCTAAAATGAAACTAATTTTATTAAGGATTATTTTGGGAATTATCTTATATCTTTATTTACATAATAACATTTACAGTTTATTTACAAATATACTCAAACTAAGTAAAAAACTTCCTCCAAGTTGTCCCTGCACTGGGAGGGAAGAGTACTTAAAAGACTAGCGGCGATACCTCTTTGTGTGGCCTTCCAAGCTCTTAGAGAATTAATTCTCTAAGGCCAAGCTTGTACGTTCACAGAAAAAGCTGGCATACGGCCTCCTGAGACTTCGGTAAGTTTGGATGAAATTTCTTTCACCAATTATTTTAGATTTTACTTCCCGGACACATTTTTTTTTATACTTCCATACCTTTAGCGGACATACTCGTAAGAGACTAATTAATATTATGTTAATAACTTTAGGATCAGCAACGCTGTAATGATTACTCTAGTATTGCTGGCCTCCATAGGCTGCGGTGACTGCATACCACCAGGCGGGCTGCGGCCCGCCTGGTGGTATGCAGTCACCGAGGTGGCAAGCAAGCATGCGTGCTTGCTTGCCACCTCGGTTGTATAACAAGTGTAAATTAAAAAAAAAAAACTCCGGCATTGGGGACAGACTCTGATCTGTCCAACAACTACTCGTTAAGTTCTAACCATTGAGTTGAAATTTGATGCTTCTACGTTTAATGGACCAGAATTCTTGTTACCACCTAAAAAAAATTCTTTCTTTTCTGTCTTTTTTTCACCTTCCTGCGCCATTATACTCTAATTACCATTTTTATACCAACGAGTCCAAATCCCGTGGGTTTACACTGGTGCAGTTTGACAGACAGACATAGCTAATTTAAATAAAACAAAATGCATGCATATATACTCGTCACGCAATAAAAAGGAGAACACTGCACGTATTGTTGGCCACAACTATGAATGTATGCATGCTGAGGGTGCAGCATGTCACTGCAGTCCTATAGATTTTGTTGATACTTATAAATATCTTGGCCTCACGATAGATAAACATTTCACATGGAAGATTCATGTAGAGAATACATGTAGTAAAATGAGAATAATATTAGGAAAATTTTACCATCTACAATATAGTATGAATAGAGGTACTATGTATATGTTGTACCATGCGCTGGTTGACTCTGTGCTCTCTTATGGACTGAGTATTTATGGACGAACTTTTAAAACGTATCTGGATAAAATAAGGCAACTGCAAATTAGATGTATGAAGTACTTAATTGATAAGAAAACAAAAGAAAGATGTAATAAAGAATATGACCAATTATTTAATATATGTAAAATACTACCAGTACATGAGAGAGTGCGGTTTCTATTGGCAGTGGAACAATACAGATGTGAGGATTTCAAAACACCTATTTCATATAAACGTGCGCCAAGACGTGTAACAAAAAGAAATACATATGTTGTACCTAAAACAAGAAACTTGTACGGACAGAGGACTAGAAAGTATCTAATACCTAAAATATATAACATGCTACCCCATGAGTTATTAAATAACAAATCACTGTCAAGATCGATATTTAAAAAAAGACTACGAAAGCATCTACTTATGGCAAGTGTTGTGGAAAGTGTTTAGTGCATGGTACTTGTGTAATAACTGTAATTAGTATATTATAGATGTAAGTGTTAGATGACATTGCGAACTAATGTGTTATGAGAGCAGCAACGCCAACAAACTGCTTTGCAGTTTGGCGAGCTTTATAATATTTTTATTGCAATGTTTGTTTGAATGTTAAATAAATAAAAAAAAAAAATGCATATTGTTCATCCCAATTAGTCAAAATATCTTTATTATGTATAGGCCCCACGGAGGCACTTACACAAAAATCATTTTTACAAACTACCACCGGATCGTAACGCGGCCGCTACTGAGAAGATCCGGCAAGAAACTCAGCGGGCTTGTCTTTTTTTGTCCAAAGAACCAACTCAGACCACGAAAACAGCCGTTACTCACTGTACCCAAAACGCGCACTGTTTCTCATGCTAACTCTCCTCTTGTTCGTGCCTTGAAATGCCTTCTGGCATCAGAACCAGAGTGTGACCTTTTTTTCTAAATGGGCTTATGTATGCCGACTATGTCGCGAGTGTATCAGATTCTGTGAAAATATGAATGGTACTATCATTTGACTTAATTTGTTTATTTTTATGTTCTTATATTGTAAGATTTTGTATTTGTAACTGTGCAACGACTTGGTGCAAAATGTTTTGTTATATAGTATTATTTTATTAAATAAATAGCCGTCCCACATAAAGCACCCTTCTTTGTTAGTAGAGGTTTGAAAAAAAAAACACAAAAATATATTACGTTTACCATAAGTATGTTAACATTAAGTATGTTAACCTTTTAGTTGTTTCCATAAACGTGCAAACATTTAATGATGAAATCATGCTTTTAAATGTGAATAACCTGTGCAATATTAGTCACAGATCCTTGAACGGTACAATTACTCACTGGGAACATCGGAAGTGTTGAATCATGGAATAAACAAAACAGAAATGTAAAACAAAGAATTATTATCAGGCACCTATTTGGCACCGGATACAGTGGGGTGTCCAGGTAAGAATAGCACCCTCTCATCTCTTCCAGTGTCCGTAGCATGCGACAAACGGAAAACAAGAAGACTGGGAGCAGCTATTGGATTACCTACTACCTATGTATACTGAGATCACCAAGACGCCTGACAAACTTCTTCAATATTCAGTAATTTTGTTTTAAGTTATAGTTAGAGAAACGATTTGTTATGGCAAGCCCACACTGCTTAAAATTATTTGCTATAATTTAATTCACATCCAATATTCTGGTGTTAAAATCGATTATAACGCTACGCTAGCAGTATATTTGATGCAGTAACCGTAGAAGCAAAAACTTAAGTACAAACACAGATATAATATTAAGCTAAAACTTTGGTAAAACGCTTATGGGTGCCACGCACTGAGATACGATGTCGCGGTAAGCCTAGACGGAGATGACGGGATGAGCTAGACAGTTATAGGAAGGACTGGCCACAAATTGCTATGAATCGGGAAAGTGGAAAGAGGAAAGAAGTCTCACGATAAGGGTTCCTTTTTTACCCTTTAGTTATGGAACCCTAATCACGCAGCTAACTAAAAATTTTGTAGGCCAAGAAAAAATGATCCCAAATTTCTTCATTATCCCATGGTTACTGTAGTCGGGAAATGAATTCCCATTGGTCTGCGGTCAACCGAGGGTGCTTCCCGCGACGGACACGCTGTCACACGCTGACGTGTTAATTACCACATGGAAGTATTGATGACTCTTCCCTAAGTCGGATGTGAATGACAAGGGATCGAACCTACTTAATTACGAAGTTTTATTTACATTTTGAATACGAAAAAAAAAACAATGTTTGGATTAAATTTATTTTCATAGTTACAAAATACTTATACAGTAGAGAAATTTAATAAATGACATTTGAATCTTCATCAAAATTTAACAACATAACCTTGTAACAGTACTCGTAAAATATTATAAATTTTTTCGAAGTTAGAACTGCGCAACTACTGGTAGCACCCAGCCATCTTCTCAAGAGAGTAGTTGGATGTTTTTATTAATAAACAATATTCAAATTAATTTGAATAGCCTTAATAATAATCCTTGGTAGGAATCGCTGTTCTCTAGCGAGGATTTGCCTCCTCATTCCGCCCGAGACCATGAGTGCTGTAAAGTGTTCGGCACATCGGGATTAGTAAAATCAGAAATAAACCACGTACTTAAGTTAGTTTAATTTCAATGTGTAATACGTATTCGCGTAGGTTAATATCAGCAATCATTATTTAGATTGGGGTCAG
Organism: Furcula furcula; assembly: GCA_911728495.1. NCBI lineage: Eukaryota > Metazoa > Arthropoda > Insecta > Lepidoptera > Notodontidae > Furcula > Furcula furcula. The sequence goes on along the minus strand of OU452264.1, from coordinate 1,579,575 downwards.
AATTGAGACCGGAAAACCATTTGCAAAATCATCGATCTATTAATAGACCGATGAGCAAAATGGCTAAATTAGCCTGAAATACTAATCGACCACCATAATTATATTAATATAATTATATATATGAGTTATGAGGACACTGAATATTTTTTATCCCAGTGAGATACTCATTGAAAACATACTCTAACATAAGTGCATCTTTTTGTATAACCGACACAAGTAAGTTTTTCACACGCACACTCTTACACCAAAATAAAATAAAATACACAAACCTTCAGAAACACACACACACACATGCGCTCTCACGCACACTCAAATGCGCTCTCACGCACACTTACACAGTTAGGTACACAGACCAACTTACACACACACGAACACGCATGTTTTTTTAATAAAATCTAGATTTAGATTCTTAAACTTTCTACAACTGTATAATAATTGTAGTCTAGTGTTTATTGGACCGTACGTTCACAATTCTGTATACCCATCATCTTTTTAGGGGATCCACACTGCATTCCTTAACACAGGTTATTCTGTAACCTAGCTAGAAGTGCAGTGCTCCCATCGTCTGATTGTAGAATCTACATATTGTGTAATGTCTTAGTTATTATTTATTTAATTCTCATGTACTACAATCCCATTTAGTTCAAATAAAGAATATTATATTATGTCCCAGCCTTAACCAGTTCCGAGAATCAACCATTCAACCACAAGCAATGAATCATTGCTTAAATTATTATTACCCTCTGACGGAACTACTTTCATCATCAGCAGTAGCCAAAAGACGTCCACTGCTGAACAAAGGCCTCCCCCTTAGAAGGGAGGGACTGCCAAAATCCCCACGCTTAGCAGGCGTCTTGAGTAAAGCTGCCATCCATTTTGTGGTTTGTTTGATAAGGGAAGGAGCTATTCTTACCCGGAGACCCCACGGGTCACTAGTCCCGGGAATTAGTTTCATTTCTTTATAATTCATTTATATTTTGAGTACCTACAGTTTTTGTTGTTCGAGAGTCGAGAATCAAGATGATTGCTGGATCATAAGCCAAGGAAGTTCAATTAGGTACTGCTGATTTCAATTAGTTACAGTATTAATTAAAGCCTCAGGAATTTTACACACTTCTGATTTTCGGCTGTCTGACTTTAGGTACGTTGATATATGAACCTGGCCGGCCCTTGCACAACAGATTAAACTAGAGGTTTTTCATATTACCACTTTCAAAAATTAGCTGCTTCCGGTGCAGCTACGTTTCTGCCAAAAAGTGAGAATTGATTGGTTAATTAAATAACTGCTCACGTCAACGTAGACCCCCGGCGAGTCTCCCGTGGACCTGGACCACTTTGGGAACTACTGGATTAAACAGTGAATGACTTGTTACCACCGGGGATATGTTTTGTGTAGTAGATTATGCTCGGTATGTTCGGTGTTAGTAGTTTAATGTCTTTATGCCTACGTCATGTAAAGCGCATTGCGCCAGCGCACCGCACCGCGCCAGATAGACACCCGACCAGTCACCACCACCACCAGTCTTGTTTACAATATTTCACAATACACACGTGCTTAACGCTTCCACCATGAGAGCAATTATTGTGAGTTATTTAATCAATTAATAAAATAATTTTGTGGTTTAATACCGTGAAACATACCGTGTATATCGTAATAGGATATTATTTATGGTCTGTGCGCCATCTGAAGAAAAATAAAGTAGTTTTGGTGAAATAAGTACTTACTTATAAACGTTTCTGGATTCTGGTTTGGTTGGTTTGGAGTTTCTGGTTGGTTTCCATCCAGCAGGGTCACGGGAGATTATTTGTCATCATAATGAAAATGACTTTCCATATAGATAGTAGATATGTTTACTAGGTACTGTCCTGTTCGGTCGGGTTTTACTTGGCTTGGCTTAAAGTTAAAACACAGCCTACCTTCGGAGTCGCTGGACGTTCAGTATGGCGGCGACTCCGAGGAGGACGGCTACGGGGCTGCTAACCTCGTCCCCGTGCGCACCGTGACGGTACCCGGGGCTATAATGCGTCCCCCGGCGGCGGGCTCAAAGATAAGGCACTGAGGGGCTCCTCGCGCAGATCCCACTGGAGAGCCCAGGACCGCCCCTTTCATGTGCCGATGCGACAGCCGCTGGGGTTTTAGTGGGTAAGAATCCCACATACCCCGGCCGAGCCCTACAGCTCCCGGGGACCTTTTGAAGACTTCCCCCGCGTCAAAAAAAAAAAGAAATGGTTTGCATAGTTTTTAATTTTTTGACATCGCTTCCCAGGGACGAAAAATATTCTGTTTTATTTTATTTTCATCCCAGGTAACTTTCCGAAGTATGAGAAACGAAAAATATTTTTACATATAAGTACTTAGGTAGTTGCACAGTACTGCACAAGAGTGCAGTAAGTACCTACTGTTGTGCATTTTCTAAACATGCAAGACGGCATTTTACTTGATGTTCAAAGGCACCGGTCACGTTCGTTGCGTTTATATTACACTAGCTGATACCTGGACGAACAGAACGACAGACAGACAGACAGACAATAATTCCAAAAAAAATTGTTTTGGCCTCTATGTCGATAGTATAGTATCCCCACATAGAAATTTTGGAAAAATATTCAATGTACAGAAAAAGTGCTCTTTGAGTTTTATTATAGTACTAGCTGACCCACGCAGCTCCGCCTGCGCTATTTTTACGTTAACTAAACTTTTAATAACAGACAGACATTCGCATCGAATACATAACCTCTTTTTTTATAGTCGGTTAAAAACTGGGACCCACTTTTTACTTGCTCTCCGAAGCACGGACCCGTTTAGTTCAAATGGCGTTAAACGGTCACCCATCTATTTAATGACCTTACCTAACGTTGCTTAACCCGATCGATTACAAAACCTTGATAACAACTCTCTATGAGTGTTCCCTTACTAATATTTATTATATTATAAAGAAAAATTGATAAAATCAGACCAAGCGTATAACCAAGTACCCATTTTGACTTAAATCCCCTCTCCCAAAAGAACCGTGCTACATTACGGGATCAAAAGTATCCTATGTCCTACCTCGTAGTAAGATCTCAAATCATGCCAAGTTTCATTTGAATCCATTCAGTAGTTTCAGTGTGATGCGCAGCCGTGATACAGACAGACAGACAGATAGACAGACAGACAGACAAAAATTAAAAAAAATTACATTTTCGGCCTCAGTCTCGGTTATAGAATGCCCTCCAAATATAATTTACAAAATATCTTCAATGTACAGAATTGGACCTGTTACAGTTTTATTATAAGTATAGATAGATAGATTTATTATTACACCAATAATGATGTTATCCTAATTTTATTATAGAAAGCTGCTTTTTTTGGAAATTCATGAAAAAGCCGATGAAAAATTTCAACATTAGAATGTTCAGAATCATGTACTGGATCCGTTTTCGGTACGATGTCCCTTACACTACTCATAGCAATATTATTATCACATTACTAGAAGGTACATTACAGCTCTGTCACTTTCTTGATAGAAATCAAGAAAGTGACAGAGCTGTAATATACGTATATTGACGTCTCTACCTCATGTTAAGATCCTATAGTAAGTACATAATTATTTTTAAAAACTAAAAAAAATTCTTTAAATAACCTAAGGCTCTGCACGTGAGGAGAATGTCAAAACATATGCAATTTATTATATAGTCAAGCCCTACTATATACGCTACAAGGAAGTAGTAATACCCTTGAGTAACTCCAAACAGGTTTCTTTGCATAATTGATAAAAATTAAAACAAGATTTTTCTCAGTAATTATAATATCAACAAGTGTATAGATATATGTAAGTATATATACCCTGTTCTTTACAATATCAAATTCTGAACCCCACGGCTGTCGCATCGGCAAATGAGAGGGGGGAGACCAGGTCTCTCCGGGGGCATCTGCACCAGGAGTCCCTCAGTGCCTTGCCTTTGAGCCCGCCACCGGGGGGCGCATTATAACCTCCCATGAACTAGACACGGCACTCACGGAGACGGGGGTCGCAACCCCGCCACCATCGTCCTCTGAGTCGCCGAAGACTTATATACCTATTCTAAGCAAACATTACTCTATTTTCTATATGATTCTACAATTTTTCAGGCCTTTCTCGTGACAATATGCTTTGTCATGTTGCTGGCTGCTTCGACGCCAATCAACCCTGACCAGCGGCTCATTAACAGGCCGAAGATCGACGAGTTCGGAGCCAGGGAGAGGCGGTCAGCACCCTCCGGCGTGAAGGGACCACGGTATGGAGTGAAAGGTGATAAAACTTAGTGACAAACAACTTAGTGACGATGCAAGCCAGATGAGACATACAAGACGATCGCCCGATAGCAAGCGGCAAGCACTGCATCACAGAACATTATTCCGTACTACAAAAAATAATGACCTCCTGGCCGATGCGACCACAGCGGCCAATCTTTCACAAGATCAGCAATATACGCGGGGCATATTACAGTGCACAAGCGCTTGTCCGCGCACCTCTCAGTATGGGATGAAAGACCGACACGACCGGGGACAGGTCAGGCACAAGATGGACTTTTTACATGCCCATCCGACGCATGGATCATCTTACTTTACAGACAATCAGGTGATCGGCCTGCATTGTCCTAGCCAGTAAGGAACAACTACACAGTTGTTCCTTACTGGCTAGGACAATGCAGGTATGCGGTAACAGCTCAGTGGGCGAGCGCTTGCCTTGGAAACAAGGTGCGCAGGTTCGAACCCCGGCTCGCACCTCTGATTTCTTCAATGAATCATGTGCGAATCGTCTTTGTGCGATTGTTACTAGCTTTCGGTGACGGAAAACATCGTGAGGAAACCTGCATGTCTGAGAAAGCCTAACTAGCTCTCGAATGACGTGTGAAGTCCGCCAACCCGCACTTGGCCTGCGTGGTGGACTATATGGCCTAAGCCCCCTCATCTTGAGGGGAGGCCCGTGCCCAGCAGTGGGACATAAACAAGGGCTGGTATTATTATTACTACACAGTTGTTAATCCCCGCGCGATTCGAACCTCCGGTTCGCAAAGCAAGCGGTTTCCCACTGCGCCACGGAGGCCTCAAGACTGCCACTCGTCTCTCGTAATCCGTAACTTTTATTATTTAATCTCTTGAGCCTGGTATTACAAGTGGCGTGGTTGCCTGTGTGTGGCCCTTGTGGGGTGTCCGGGTAAGATCAGCACCCTCCTGTCTCCTCCCGTTGTGTGTGCGTAGACGGTGGCGACTAAGGGAAAACATAGAGACGGGCAGCAGCGTCTTTCTATTGAATTACCTATCGCCCATACTGCGATCTCAAGACGCCCGCCAAGCGTGGGTATTACGGCAACCCCTTCCCTTCTAAGGGGGAGGCCTTTGTTCAGCAGTGGTGTTTTGGCTGCTGATAATGATGATCTTTCATACTATGGGTACACAAATCGTATTTGCAAGGTATTTCTTTATACATTTCACACCAGCGCCTCTAGTGGAATTGATTGGAGACATACGGTTATAAATTTTAATAAACTATTTTCTCAGGTTCTGCGCCGAGGAATTTAGAAACTCGCGTGACCAAGGGTGAATACGTATGCGGCAATAGGATATGCAAGCTGAAACCAGGAGTCGAACCCCCTGGCTGCAATGGAGAGTGCCAGTACCCAATATAGGGAACAGTGGGGCAATTTGATGCAGATGAATGATTTAATATAATTAATTTTGTTTTAAGTGTATTACTTACTAAGTTAAGTACCTATGTACAGAATAAAAAAAAACAAAATTCAAAAATATTTATTTGAAACTTTTGTACAAGATTTTTTTAAAAGCCACCGTTTTTTTTTCATTCTTTAATTAAATAAATTTATAAAATAAATTATATTAATAAAAATGTAGACTCCATGGCGTAGCGGGAGGCCGGTTGCTTTAAAAAGTTCTTCTTTTATAAAATTATGGCTTCTATCAATTTATTGATTCAATTTATTGATTTCGATGTTTCGACAGTGTCAAGTAGTTAATTAGCACGAATATTGAAAATTTCCAAATCTAAACGTGTTTGGGTAAACGATATTTTCAATTATTCCGAATACTTATTAGAACGGTAGTTGCTGAAATAATAAACAGATGTCGCTTTTAAAATGCCAGACTTCCACCGACAGGTGTCACTACTGTAATTTACACTGCCCGTCAGCCAGCCAGCAGCCTTTTTATTTACACCGCAGTGAAAAAAAATCTAAATCCGAGTTACATCGGAAGTTATACATGTCTTATTTATTTCTATGGTACACAGCCCTGTTGTAGTATTGTTCTGTGTCCACAACAGCTATGATCTGACGTATGTACCTTAGTGTACCCTACCAACAATATCACTTTGTTACTACACTAATTAGTTGATATATATCAACAATAGATGGCGTTATTCTTAAATTATGTACAAAATTAAAAACAGTTTTATTACTATTCTATTTATTATCAGTTTCCACTTTCTTCTTCCAACTCTGCTCCCATTTCTTCTGTGATAGCTTGAATGCGGCGACGTCCAGCTTGTTAGCCACAAGCCGTCCATACGTCGTGCTGTTTAGAAGATTGCTTTTATCTGAGAGCTCAGTCATGATCTTGACTTTTTGTTCGGGCGACGCCACTTGGAATATCTGTTCAAAGGCACGCGAGCCGTATTGCGAAAGCGCCATCTTTTGATAATAACCCTGTGGTAAATAAAATAAATGTATTGTAAGAATAATAAAAAAAAATACTATTCAATATCCTAGCTAGAACAATCTATATAGGGGCATCATTTTTAACATTATCTAAATATATTTATACACTCGGACAGAATAAACCAACCTAGCTGGGAATCAAAATACCCTTTCGGAGTCGCTGGACGGGGGGGGGTTGCGACCCCCGTCCCCGTGAGCACCGTGACAGGTTCCCGGGGGGGATACAATGCACCCCCCGGCGGCGGGCTCAAAGGCAAGGCACTGAGGGGTACCTGGTGCAGATCCCACCGAAAAGCGATCTCATGTGCCGATGCGACAGTAGCGGGGGTTTTAGTGGGTAAGAATCCCATATACACCGGTCGAGCCCCACAGGTCCCGGGGACACTTTGAAGGTTTCCCCCGCGAAAAAACATGTGGGTATCTAACAGTGGGTAGTGGCTAGGGTTTCTAACTAAGTACTAAACCAATAGGCCCATCAATATACCTTTAGCTTCCAAATGAGTTTGTCGCGGGCCTTCACACCGACGCACTGTCCCTTGCAGAGGGCGTCCGCAACATGGCAGCCCTTCGCGTCACTCAGGACCACCACCAACTCCTCAGGAGTCAGCTCCAGTAGACCTGACACCGCTTTCGCTGGACGCTGCAGATAAGGTTTAACACTGACTTATTGACTATTTTTAACCAACTTAAAAAGGAGGTAAGTTCAGATAATTATGTTGGTCTGCAAGCAAATGTACCAATTTATTTATTTTCTGAGGTAATATGTATAATTTGTCCACGTATTTCTCAGAAACTACGAATCCGATTCGGACGGAAGACCGACACGACCGGGGAGGGTCAGTCGCAGGACCGACTATTTACATGCCTATCCGACGCATGGATCATCTTACTTTATAGACAATCAAGTGATCGGCCTGCATTGTCCTAGACAATAAGGAACAATTACACAAAATTGTTGCTCCCCGCGGGATTCGAACCCGCAACCGCCGGTTTCTCACTGCGCCAAGGTGGCGCTACAAACGGGTAAATAATATTAAGTATTGGACACACTAACTGGCTTACTACGGTAAGACCATATGAATGTCACGCTGTCTAATGATACTCCTTAACAAAGACCATACACTTGGTCTACTTGGTATACCTGGTAATGCAGTATGGCCTGCAGTATCACGGAGCCGTGGACATGTATGAAGTACTCCTTGTCCAGCTTGGCGAGGTCCACGCGGTCCACCGGCAGGAGTCGGAGACACAGCACCGAGAAGTACTTCTGGTGTTCTGGTGACTGGCATTTGAGGGCTGCTTCTAAACACTATTAGAAATAAAACCATGTAGGGAAACAAGTATGAATTATAAAAGCACGAAAGCCCGACTGCAAACAAACGAAATGAGTTTAATTTACATTTTACACATATACATTTGTATAATAAAACGTATACATTTGTATGTACTATCGCGGACACAAACGGTGTACCAGTTTTCAATCAAAATCGTTTGAACGACGCGACGTTACGTGCGCTTACCCCGCCCGCGCGTATTTTGGGCCGACACGTGCATGCGATTGTCGTCCTAAAGGTGATACACCGGTTGTGACCGCGAGAGTACATATATTTCAACTCGTCTCGTTAAGACTTATCATTTGATACCAGTATTGATGCTTTTGGAAGATAAAAAAATACAAAATGGCGGCTGGCGGACGCCATTTTGTTTTTTGGAAGTATTTATAGCCTGTGTCACTCCCACAACTTAGACGAATCTAACGACATATTAAATTCGTCTAATTTGTGTAATAGTCGGAATCGATGGAGTCGTTGAGGCTCTAGGTCGTGCCAAAGAAATATATATAAATAATCTCGAAAACCATAGCCCTCCTCCTGGGCATTCGGGCAAATCAAATCAAATCAATTTATTTGCTAAAATGTCGATACAATAGGATGTCACAGTATTTAATAAGAGCGCAGCAAATTTTGCAAATAATGAAAATAATATTCGTCAGTGCCATATGGTGCTGGTATAAGTTAACATGCTATTTTTAACACTGACACTAGATAAATAAAAAGTTTCTTGACACATTTTTCAATACATCGTAGAGCGCTACTAAAGTGTGCTGTAAGGTTTGACTAGTTGGCTCCTTGTGCAAGGAACCGTCCAGGCAGGTACCACCGCAGTGTCAAATATTCTGCCACCAAACAGCAGTGTGTTAAAATTGCTGTGTTCCGGTGTGAAGGGCACTGTAGCTGATGATATTACCAGACAAAAGGCTTAATATCTAATGTGTTAAGGGTCGACAACGCGCTAGTGATTCTTCTGGTGTTGCTAGCGTCTATAGGCTGCGGTGACTGCTTACCCTTAGGCGGGCCACACGCTTGCTTGCTACCTTGGTAGCGATAAAAAAAACACTCGCGTAGCTTTACCAGTAGTGGTAAGACAAACCCCTTACCGTGATAAAGTGCGTCTGTTTCGCCTTGATACGTCCGCACGCTTTGGCGAGCGCCACCAGTACACCCGTGTTCCCGCTCGCCAATACCGCGCCAAACTTGTCCGACAACTCGTCGAACATAGGCTCGAACTGGTTCGAGAGAGTGTGAGTGAAGTGAAGTGAAGAAAAAATTTACAGTCTTGAAAAAAGGAGGTTCCGTATTTGACGCGTATGTTTGTAATATTAATAAAAACGAGCAATATTACAATTTTTTTTCGCGGGGGAAACCTTCAAATTGCGGTCCCCGGGAGCTGTGGGATTCGACCGGGGTATGTGGGATTCTTACCCACTAAAACCCCCGCGGCTGTCGCATCGGCACATGAGAGGGGGACCTCAGGGCTCTCCGGTGTTCACACCCCGAACGTCCAGCGACTCCGAAGGGAGCAATATTACCATAATATAAGTCTATGTAGGCATTTATTTAATTTGATGTACTACCTAAACAGATGTACTTATGTTACTGCATGCCATCATCTGCAGCCGAAACGTCCTTCGTGTAGTGGACGTCTCCACTGCTGACAAAAAGCCTCCCCCTTGGAAGGGAGGGATTGCATAATCCCCTAGCTTGGCAGGCATCTTGGGTATTGCAGTATAGGTGGTAGGTAATAAAATAGTAAGACGCTGCTGCCCGTCTTCTTGTTTTTCTGTTACGGACACCCAATGGGAGGAGATGGGTGCTTGCTATTCTTACTCGAATACTACGTGTCGACTGGGTTCATGGTCGCCTCGAGAACCTTTCTTCCCCATCGGTTTTTAGCTCTTCGAGCGATATGGCCAGCCCATTGCCACTTCACCTTGCAAATCCTGAGAGCTATGTCGGTAACGCTGGCTCTTCTTACCTCTTCTTTAATATCACAGTTGTCGATGAGCCTCTGTACTGTGAAGTTGAGCATCGGCATGGTGGCGAGCTGGCCGAGGCGGTTGATGAAGCATTTAGCGTACAATTGTGTGTATGTCTTCTTCTTAGCCACGAATAGAGCTGCTTCCAGCAACCTGCAGTGCGAAAGATAGAGTAATAAAAACCTTAAATTTTTCTGTATTTAATAAAAAAAAATATTTACGATTTCTGATCGAATCGTCTTTGTGCGTTTTTTACTAGGTAGCTTGTTCGGTGAAGGAAACATCGTGAGGAAACCTGCATGACTCAGAAAGCTTAACTAGCTTTCGAATAACCAATGTGAGCCAACCCGCACTTAGGGCTCCCACACATAACTGCGAATTCGCATCGCATCGCAAGTATCTGCGAAAAACAAATGCATTTTCAATACAATACTTAATTAATTTGTTTCTCGCAGATATTTGCGATGCGATGCGAATTCGAAGTTATGTATGGGAGCCATTAGCCAGCGTGGTGGACTATGGCGTACGCCCCTTCATTTTGAGGGGAGGCCCGTGCCCAACAGTGGGACAAAAACAAGGGCTGGGATTATTATCATTATATATCTGATATTTACTCGAATACTACAAATTGAAATGAAACTTACTAGGACAGCTTGGGAGCCTGTGATAAATATAATTAAATCCAAAGACAAGCATTCTGCAGCAAGACCTCATACAGTATAGATGTTTGATCTATAATACTAATAAATAGATCTGCGGGTAGTCATCATCATCATCACCAGCCGGAAGACGTCCACTGCTGAACATAGGCCTCCCCCTTAGAACGCCACAATGAACGACAATTGGCTATTTGCATCCACCGGTTACCTGCGACGCGCACAATGTCGTCTGTCCACCTAGTGGGAGGCCTGCCAACGCTGCGTCTTCCGGTTCGTGGTCGCCACTCGAGAACCTTTCTTCCCCAACGGTTATCGGTTCTTCGAGCGATGTGGCCTGCCCATTGCCACTTCAACTTGCAGATTCTGAGAGCTATGTCGGTGACCTTAGTTCTTCGGCGAATCTCCACATTTCGGATTCTGTCGCGCAAAGAAACTCCGAGCATAGCTCTCTCCATGGCTCGTTGTGTGACTCTGAACTTTTCTAAAAGGCCAGCCGTTAGAGACCACGTCTCAGTACCATATGTCATCACTGGCAACACACACTGGTTAAAAACCTTCGTCTTCAGGCACTGCGGTATTTTGGACGAGAAGATATCGCGTAGTTTCCCGAACGCTGCCCATCCGAGTTGGATTCTTCGGGCGACCTCTTTGTCAAAGTTGGACCGACCTAACTGGACAGTTTGTCCTAGGTATACGTAGTGGTCAACAACTTCGAGAGTATCGTTCCCAACAACTACCGGTACGGGTGCAACATGGACATTAGACATGATCTTCGTCTTGTCCATGTTCATTTTAAGACCCACCTGTTGGGAAACGCTACTGAGGTCGCTGAGCATCGTATTGAGGTCTTCCAGCGACTCTGCCATAATGACTATATCGTCGGCAAAACGAAGGTGAGTGATGTATTCGCCATTGATGTTGATGCCGAATCCGTACCAGTCCAAGAGCTTGAAAACGTCCTCCAATGCGTTTGAGAACAGTTTCGGATAAATAACGTCTCCCTGTCTCACACCTCGCTGCAATGGGATTGGTTTCGTGCTCTCTTCCTGTAGTCGGATCGACATGGTGGCGTTGCTGTACAAACACTTCAACACTTCGATGTACCTATAGTCAATGTGGCACCGCTGGAGGGACTGCAATACCGCCCAGGTCTCGATTGAATCGAAGGCTTTTTCGTAGTCCACAAACGCTAGACATAATGGCCGATTATACTCCTCGGTCTTCTGTATAATCTGGCGGAGCGTATGTATGTGGTCTACGGTGCTAAAGCCTTTTCGGAACCCGGCTTGTTCGGGAGGCTGGAAGTCATCAAACCTGCGTTCGAGACGGTTCGTAATGACTCTCGAAAACAGCTTGTATACATGGCTCAGGAGTGAGATGGGTCTATAATCTATAATTATAATAAAACTGTAACAGGTCCAATTCTGTACATTGAAGATATTTTGAAAATTATATTTGGAGTGGATTCTATAACCGATACTGAGGCCGAAAATGTATTTTTTTTTATTTTTGTCTGTCTGTCTGTATCACGGCTGAGCATCACGCCGAAACTACTGAATGGATTCAAATGAAACTTGGCATGATTTGAGATCTTACTACGAGGTAGGACATAGGATACTTTTTATCCCGTAATCTAGCACGGTTCTTTTGGGAGAGGGGATTAAAGTCAAAATGGGTACTTGGTTATATGCTTGGTCCGATTTTATCAATTTTTCTTTATAATATAATAAATATTAGTAAGGGAACACTCATAGAGAGTTGTTATCAAGGTTTTGTAATCGATCGGGTTAAGCAACGTTAGGTAAGGTCATTAGATATAGATGGGTGACCGTGCCATTTGAACTAAACGGGTCCGTGCTTCGGAGAGCAAGTAAAAAGTGGGTCCCAGTTTTTAACCGACTATAAAAAAGGAGGTTATGTATTCGATGCGAATGTCTGTTATTAAAAGTTTAGTTAACGTAAAAATAGCGCAGGCGGAGCTGCGTGGGTCAGCTAGTTCTTCAATAAAGTGTTATCACCTTTTTTTAAGATCTGCGGGTAGTACCCTGAGACAACTAAGGCGTATGGACCACATCAGTCCATCCGTGACCATGAATGCTGTAAAGTGTTCAACACCTCGGAAGTAAAATCAAAAATAAACAGATATCTTCATAATATATAAAAATGAACCCCTATTTCTCCTGGTTTTTTAAATGTATTCTAATATTCCTAGAAGGTTCTTACTTTAAAAAAAATAAGAAAGTTACAGAAGCGGAGCTGCGCGGGACAACTAGTAATCGATAAAGTTAGTTTCACTTCATTTTTTTTTCTAGTGACGTGACAAGCAGGACTTTCGCCTGATGGTCACGCGACCAGCCTGCCTATAGACAAACTAAAAAAAACTCAATACTCAAAAATCTTTATTTCAAATTGGCTTAACGCTACACTACACTAACACTTTTGAATGGTAATTTTTTTAAAAGCTACCACCGGATCACAACGCGGCCTCAACTGAGAAGATCCGTCCTCCAAGTCCAAGTCCTTTTTATTTTATTTTTATGTGTGTACAATAAAGAGTATAAATAAATAATAAATAAATAAATAATCCGGCAAGAAACTCAGCGGGCTTGTCATTTTTTCACTTTTTTTTAAACATTGTTTTGTTACGAATGAATCGACAGTAGCGATAGTGTCCTGCCGTTCGAAACATAAAGCAAGGGAGAAAAGAAGAAAACAATAAATTAGGACAAAAATTACAACAAACTAGGCGGCCAACAGGACAGCATTGCACTGCCGCTCGTCACACGAGACTGTTCCTGTTCTGGCTTACTCGCCTCTTATAACACCCAACGAGAAGAGATGGCGGGGATGCAATTCTAACCAAGCACCCCACGGTTATGTGATGATATCAACGGCGAAACTTGTCTTCTTCGGCTGTGCGACCGACTATGACTGGCAAAAACAAAATTACATTTAAAAGGTAGAGCGCACAGTTCAATTGACCTCGAGAATTGAGGAGGATCTTTTTTGAAGGCAGTTTAAATCGAGATCTTTCAATCGAAAGTAGTCACAGCCTACTTAACAGACATTATGTATGACCCTATGGGCACGCCTCTCTAAGCATCCTTAGAATAACAGTAAATAAATAGATTTATCATTTATACACCCATTGTGTCTGGGTAAGAATAGCACCCTCCCATCTCCTCCCATGGGGTTCTATAAGAGGCGACTAAGGGAAAACAAGAAGACAGGCAGCAGTTTCTTCCTATTGGATTACCTACCACCTATACTGCAATTCTCAAGATTCCTGCCAAATGTGGGGATTATGGCAACCCCTCCCTTCTGAGATGAAGGCCTTTGTTCAGCACTGGATGTCTTTCAGCTGTTGATGATGATGATGATGATGAAATAGATTTATAAAGTCAAAACACTCAAATATTATAGTTAACTAACCTAACAGAAGCTTCAGATCCAAATACGGGTGGTAATTTCACATTTGACACTGGCAACTCTGCATTCTCAATATCATCAAGATCAATTTTAGCATCTTTCTTATCATCATCACCGGTTGCCCAATCGTCAGGAGCAAAGCTCTCATCTAATAACTTACTAATTAGATCTTTTGTCATTCCTTTGTCAACATTTTTCACTGCATATAACAGGACTTGGATTAGTCCTGATGTGTTGTTTTGATATGGTAAATCCTTAAATTGAGGCCAAGCAGACAGACGGTTTACAAATTCTTTGACAATATCTTTAAATTCTTCAGGAACAATCTTGTACGTAATTTTTGCATTTGGTGGTAATCCTTTATTGTCGCCTACAGTATCTTTGAATAAATTGACCTTAGGCTTTTCTCCTGGTAAGAGAATGATGCCACTGAGGCATTTGAGTACACTGCGTAATATATGATTAGCGTACTGATCCCAAACAAAGTCTTCTAAATTATTTAATGCATACTTTGATATTTTTATTGTGAACTCATAGCACTGTTTGAGATGTTTCTCAGAATATTTTGATTCATTTTTAATTTCTAATTTAGCTTTTTTCTTAGGGATATTATCATCTGATGTAGAGTCATCCCCATTTTGTATGTGTTCTGTAGCTCTCTCGCATGACACTCTAAGTAATGTCTCGATGACATGACTTGTAAAGTTATCAGAACATAATTTACGTAAGTCTGGTGAAAGGACTTCAATGAACCGCTCCAAGTCTTCTGCAGAGGAGTACGGTAGAAGAAGCTCGATGACACGACAGCCAAGCTGGTTACCAACTATGTTTAATTCTTCACCTTTAGTGCGTTCCAAGACGTTGTTGACCAGAGCATCTGATGAAAAATTATATGTACAATGTTTTAGCAAAGTATTACGGAGTGTGTACTAACAAAAACCAGCAAATTTGAACTTTAAATATTGTATATTTATGTCTTTGTGACAGGCTAATGGATTAAAAATAAGATGCAAAACGTTGAAACAAATTCTTCAGAAATCATTACAATATTTTTTTAACATGAAGGGAGTACAACACAAATTTGAAATACTCACGCCTCTCTTCATCGTTATCGATGCCTTGCTTCATAGCATCTAGAATACCAACAAAGTATTGATAAAGTTCGTCAGGAATCTGAGTGCCACGGCCCATTTGCCCCTTTTTCGCGTATTTCTTGGCGTTTGCTAAGAAATTCTTGCGTTTTTTACGCGAACGCTTCTTGTTCGGATTATTGTCAACGTTTTCTTCACTCATTTTGTCCTGTTTATTGTTTCTATTTAAAAAAAACAGTAATCAACAAATACAGCAGGAGACTTTTTTGAGGTTATGTGTACAAAACTGTAGAGCTGTAGCAAACCGTATGTATTCGTTACTAAGTAACGGGTACGCCATCTAGTACCGAGTAACGAAACGTTACTCACGAATACTTTTCGTTACTCGCATGTTTCGTATCATGGTTACATACGCTGTTTCAATGACCGATGTCCGCGCATTATGGTGTCAAAATTTCAAATATTCAATACAAAGTTTTCTTTAACAGAGTATGCAGTAAAAAAAAAGTATATACTTGTGAAAAAGTGTTTTCATAAAATTTTGCCACTAAAATTTCATACATTTTATGTAATAGTATGAAATAAACGAAAGTAACGAGTAACGATACGATAGTAACGAGTACTGAATGTATAGTAACGAATACATACGGGTACGTGATTTTTTCGTTACTTTTACACCTCTACAAAACTGTCAAACTCATGTGGTTCGGTTTGACATTTAATACGTTCCAATGCACGAACGAAAGTAGCAACATTATTTACATTTAATTTTTCAATTTTAGGGTTCCTTAACTCAAAGGTAAAAAAGGAACCCTTATGGTCTGACTTCGTCTGTCTGTCAAACCTACATTACATATATTTCAAGAACCACTGATGCTATCGATTTGAAACTTGGAATAGTTTTAGATCTTACTTACCCAACCCCATCGCAAATGGAAAAATAATATTTTTTCTTTTACTTTTTCTCTCACTTTTTCTTTAATGGGGATCGAAATGGGTCATCAAAATTTCAAAGTGAGACTACCATATCAAGTGGGGTATCATATGAAAGGGCTTTATTTGCACATCTGAAAAAGGTTTTTTTTTTGTTTATGTCACGTAGTTTTTGGCTGATAATCAAAAATGACAATTACGGGTAGGTAATACATGCCCGTACCCGTAGCCCGTGGGGTGTCCGGGTAAGAATATGGCAACTTAGGATTAGGGGATTATCTGAAATCCGGCGAGAGGGACAGTATACGATAACCCTTGATTCTGGCAACATGCTCTTCTTCTGGGAAGGAGACCGGAAATCCCAGGGTGGTGTCGGTGGAGGGTGGTGTAAGTCCCATAATAATAACGTGGTAAAGGTCGATAGTGTGTCGAGTAGGGTAGCGTACCTTATACTCCGAATAACCAGTCGGTATTCGTTGAAGGTTATACAGGTTTACGCGCCGACCTCGGCACACCCTGACGATGAAGTAGAGGCTATGTATGAGGAGATAGCAGAAGCCATACAAACCTCCAAAACACACTTCACCGTTGTTATGGGGGACTTCAACGCGAAGGTGGGCACACGGAATGGCGTAGAGTTGAGAGTGAGGTCAAATGGGTACGGGCAGCGGAACCAAAGGGGCCAGCGGCTGGTCGACTTCATGGAGTAGGAGGGACTCTGCGATGAACTCCTGACGGTACTCATTTCTTTAGTCCTTTCTCCAAGGTAGGTACTCATATTCCACAATTACTCGATTGTTTAACGTATACAAGATGACGAAAAAGCGAAAAAGATTCAAAAGTGATAAAAACTGCTGAATATAGGCCTCCCCCTTAGAAAGCTACAATGAACGTCAATTGGCTATTTGCATCCACCGGTTGCCTGCGACGTGCACAATGTCGTCTGTCCACCTAGTGGGAGGCCTGCCTACGCTGGGTCACCCGGTTCGTGGTCGCCACTCGAGAACCTTTCTTCCCCAACGGTGAAATAAAAAATAAAAAAACATAAGTACTTAACTGAATACAAATATGACTAATTTTGAAAAAAGAACAAGTTTTTAAAATAACAAGTTTTGAAATGGCCTGTACTGCAGAGCGGCAATTTCATAGGTGAAGACCTATAATATTTCCCATGGGATATCCGGGTAGGGGTAAGGATAGGATCCACCCTTCTGGGTCTTCCCGTTGGGTGTCATAAGAGGAGACATTGCTATCTGAGGTGCTTTCCTAAGGGAATGTGTGGATTGTCCCAGGCCCAGGATATTTTTTCGTGATCCGTCTGGACGGCTTTGCGTGCGGTGGAATCCAAAACATGAACCCAAACATGAAAATATGGCCTTTTGTGATGATTGGATGAATGACGGGTTGTTTTTTAGCACTTTAAGTACTGCACCAGGAAACTGCTCGCTATTCAGACCACATGTCGCGGGTTCAAATCCCGGGGGGAGCATCAACTTTTTGTTAGTTGTTAATGGCTAGGAGCAGTGTTAAGAATTATGGGTGCAATTCTTAATTATTAAAAGGCTAGGTACTGGAATGCTATTAATTATTTAAGTGGTACACATACGAATAGATAAAGCTCGATTGCCAGTACCTAACGTTAACAGAATAATAATATAAACAATAAGCGCTGATTGATTCCATCTATTCAAAGAATCGTTATCATTTTTATTCATGATACACGCTCTTGGAAGTCTGACGTGAAGAAGCTTTAAAAGGGGGAAAGGTATATGGCTATCCTTGTCTGTCATCAGTGAAATTTGAATGCAGCGATAGGAAACCAAGACTCGAAACCAGTTAACCGCCAGACGGCGGGATGGCCGGCGTTCGATAATAATTTACGCCTGCGCGTTTTTGTTAAAATATAATAATATTTCGTGTAATGTAAACGCTGGCTGGTTAGACAAAGCAAAAAAAAATACTGACTATGATGACAGAGCTTATCGCGGGAAAAACTTTTTTTATTGAACTAAATAAAAATAAAGTGCCAGTGCATCAGTGCAATCTTTTATTTTTGAGTTTAAAAAGTTTTTCGGAAATTTTAGTGTTGACTCATAAAAGTCTAAAATTTTGTACCATCATCTTCGTAGATTTTTTCTTGTAGCACCTGAATTATTAAAAAGGTAAAATACGATTGTTGTAAAGTTGTGTGACTGCTTGAAGGCGTTGACCGCTCCACTCAATCTCCAAGTACAAAACAAACGCATGTTCTTTGACACGCGCTGTTTACTTACTTCCAACTTTCTTGCATAACTTTTGTTTACACCTTTAGGGAAATGTAACTTAACCACAAGACATACTACCTATTTATGTAAGGCATAGTTTAAGTTCACACAAAATTCTAATTGGAAACTAAATTCCACTGCGACTTTTTAGGCAAAATACCGAGAATGTCAATGTAATCGAGAATTTATAAAAGTTACGTATGTATCAAAACCTTAGCTGCTTCAAAACTTAAGTCATAAAAATTAAAAAAGAAATAAAGCATTCAGACATTCTGTTTAATTTTTTTATTCTGATGCCGAATAAAATACCTTGACTCAGGCAGTCCACCGTCTTACAACAAAAAAAAAAAACATATTTTAAATTCATTCTCCGTGATTTGTGGAATGTCGACACATTTGTTAATACATTTTGAACCTACAACTTTACGATATTAAGTTAATTTTCCCTTATTTGTCTTGGGGTCAACCTCTGAATAGCAATGAACTTGATTTAAATTGAATCAGTGACGGTATTTTTGCTAAATTAATAATTATTATAATTTATTTTTGTTCACTGAACCATTCGCAACTTTATTAGGCTTTGTGATAATAATATTGATAATAATGACCGAACTTTCTGACAGAGTTCCACGGGGTGGTGTTTTGTCACCACTTCTATTTAGTTTTTAATTTATTGATATAAATAATCTAAATACTACCTGATATCAATATTATACTATACTACACCATCTTCCAATATCGTGAATATAAATCATAAAACCATTCTAAAGAAATGGTACCTTGGTATGAAATTAGACTGATGATTCGCGACGTGAATTGGTGAACGGTCCTGGTTTGTTCCCGATTCGGAAAACTGGTAAATTAGGGTTTTCTACCATTTCATTCAAGACTAACTGCCGCACTCACATATGACAATTAACTTTAAATCCGATTAAGTCATTTTTGTAATCTATTTATTTTGACTTTCAGCGCCTCTTATGATTATTTTTGACTAATTATTAGGAGATTATTGATATATCTACGTAATCTGAGCGTAATTAAGTATTAATTGGCTTCTAGTGGTGAAATAAAGCAATTTCAAAACAAAGCTTAATGACAATTTACTGTAATTGACGTTTGTAGGTTCGACAGTAAGACGCTGCCTGCCAAGTGTGGGTACCATGCCTGCCCCCCCCCCCCCCCCTTTCTGAGAGAGAAGCCTTTGTTCAGCAGTGGCCGACTTTTGCTAATGGTGAAGTGTGATGATGATGACCATTAAATTCTTATTAGCAATGATGATTTTTTAAAATTTTTAATTAAGTACAATTATTGTAATGTACCTACTCCCCCGTTTATTTTATGGGACCTTATGGATGGATGTAGAAATAGGTAATGTAAAAAGTAATAAATCTCAGTCCGAATCTATACCCCAGTAGACACGGCGGGCGTGCTTACAAAACTAAATCGTGATTGATGAGTACGTGGATCTGCCTTAAGTAATAAAATTAGAAGGAAATGTGAAAACAATTAACCGTAGTAGTGCAATAAAATCCAACTCGCTCTTGGCCGATTTTTGGGTGACTGTGAAAACAACCTTTTTTGAGAGTCCCGCGCCTGTCTCTGCCGACCTCTTTGTGGGCGATACTAACATAGTACATGTTGGTCTAACATAGTAGGAAGAGAGGAAAATGAATATACTTACGCCATTTCTAATTTCATTATTCATGGCAGCTTTTATATTTAATTCTCGACCTTGCCAATATAGCTTAACAAGCTCGAACGTATCATAAATCCACGAAAAATGGTCTATAAATGTCATCCAGCACAGATTATTTAAGCCTGGTTCGGACAAAACACCACCAAGAAGCCGCTCCCTAACCGAAGTGACCTCGATTCGTTATTATCGGGATCATATATCACAAGGCTTGCTAGGTTATCAACCTGACTGCACCTGATTTAATATTCCAGCGGCTCTACAACACTGTTAGCCTGGTCAACATTACGCATAGAATACTGACTAGGTTGAACAGGCTTCATTGCTTGTAATCTTACAAGATTCTGTCGAAGAAAACACCATGGAAACTTAGTTTCATTATACCTCCGCTGCAGAGGAGAATATGAGATAAGGAATGTTTCAAAACAGGAACAATTACGCGGTCATAATATAAAACTAGCTGACCCACGCAGATCCGCATGCGCTATTTTTACGTGAACTAAACTTTTTAACCGACTTCAAAAAAGGAGGAGGTTCTCAATTCGTCTGTATATATATTTTTTTTTTTATGTATGTTCGCGCATAACTCTGGCAATTATTAACCGATTTGAAAAAATCTTTCTTCCATCCATTCTTCAATCCATTGATTGGGTCCCATAAAAAAATTATTGCTTAGTAATAAGTAGTTCCTAAAAAAACAAGAATGGTGACTGCGCACTGAGAGCTGCAAGAAAGCCTATATAAATGACGTTTTAGTCGCTCGGACTCGCTCGGTCGGACAAAAATGGTCATAACTCTGGCAAATATTTACCAATTTCAATGATTCTTTTTTTATTCGAAAGAAGAAACCACTGTATTGAATCTGTATGAATTTTATTACAACCGGATAAGAACTTCCTGGAGGACCATGAACGATGTGGAGGAATTTATCTGGTAAAAACCATAAAACTGATGTTCTCCATTACATTGCTCTGACAATTATGAACCGATTTCGATGATTCTTTTTTTATTCGAGAGAGTAAACTACTATGATGTTTCCATGCAAATTTCATTACGACCGGATATTTTTTTCTGAAGAAACATGAATTATGTAAAACTATGTAGACGATAATGTGATCATAACCTACCTAGATAATTTTACGGTTTTCGATGGTTCAATCTTTATATATGAAAATATCACTAAAAAGTTTAAAATAAAATCTTTTTAAAAAAAAATTGAACCGACTTCAATATCACTGAAAAGTATAAAATAATTTAAATATTATTGAAGTTGGTGCCAAATATACACAGCCGGTAAGCTAACACCAACTTCAATAATATTTAAATTATTTTATACTTTTCAGTGATATTGAAGTCGGTTCAATTTTTTTTTTTAAAAGATTTTATAATAACAGACATTCGCATCGAATACATAACCTCCTTTTTTATAGTCTGTTAAAAACTGGGAACCACTTTTTACTTGCTCTCCAAAGCACGGACCCGTTTAGTTCAAATGGCGTTAAACGGTCACCCATCTATTTAATGACCTTACCTAACGTTGCTTAACCCGATCGATTACAAAACCTTGATAACAACTCTCTATGAGTGTATGAGTTACTAATATTTATTATAATTATGAAGAAAAATTGATAAAATCGGACCAAGCGTATAACCAAGTACCCATTTTGACTTTAATCCCCTCTCCCAAAAGAACCGTGCTAGATTACGGGATAAAAAGTATCCTATGTCCTACCTCGTAGTAAGATCTCAAATCATGCCAAGTTTCATTTAAATCCATTCAGTAGTTTCGGCGTGATGCGCAGCCGTGGTACAGACAGACAGACAGACAAAAATTTAAAAAAATTCATTTTCGGCCTCAGTATCGGTTATAGAATGCCCTCCAAATATAATTTTCAAAATATATTCAATGTACAGAATTGTACCTGTTACAGTTTTATTATAAGTATAGATATAGACTAGCTGACCCGCGCAGCTCCACCCGCGCTTTAATTACATTTTGGTCCCCTTTTCTCCCTACTCCCTTGATTTATCTCTCTCCATCTCTCTCTCTTATAAGAAAAATCTAATTCTATGCTCTTTCTCTCCCCTCCCGCTTCTGTCCCCGTCACACTTCCCCTCTTCCTCTCCCCGTTGTCCTCTCTGAACCCTCTCCCTCCTCTCTCTTCTCTCAACTTGCTCCCTCTCACTCAGCACCCCCCCTTGCTCCACCTAACTCCTCCGATCACTCACTCCATCACCCTCCCCTCTCCCTCTCTTGCACCCTCCTCTCGTTCTATATATCCTCGTCAATCATGGTATCAGCGGCATAAAATATACTTTATAACCTATTCTCAGACCTACCCTCAAAATTTCATACATATCGGTTCACCCATCTATTTAAAGACCTTGCCTTATGTTGCTTAACCTTAACCTAGCGGCATGAAATATACTTTACGACCTATTCTCAGACCTACCCGATATGCACAAAAAAAATCATACAAATCGGTTCACCCATCTATTTAATGACCTTACCTAACGTTGCTTAACCTTAACCTACGGGGATAAAAAGTATCCTAGGTCCGTTTCCTGGTTCTAAGCTACCTCCCCACCAATTTTCAGCCAAATCGGTTCAGCCGTTCTTGAGTTATAAATAGTGTAACTAACACGAATTTCTTTTATATTTATAGATTAAAGTTCTATAGTGATTGTATGTTCAATTTCACCGATAGATGGCGCTGTTCATAATGTAAATCACGCTAACATCGTAAATTACTGTCTAATGATATTCGATAATTAAAGTTCTAAGTTTTCGCATCTTTTATTGTTGCGACGAGTGTAATACAATACCTATACACTACCTGGACTTGGGGAGTTTCATTAAAATTTCATGAACCAAAGGCAATTACGTGGTAATAATAATGTTTCACATTCACTGCTTAGCCCCTATGAAACATAGCGTGATGTTTTATATACCAATTTATACCCCTACTTCTACACAACACATCAGTGAAAGTCCTATCAGAATCCATCCACGGGTTTTCAAATGATACCTGGACGAACAGAACGACAGACAGACAGACAGATAGACAGACAATAATTAAAAAAAAATTGTTTTGGCCTCTATGTCGATAGTATAGTAAATAGAAATTTGGGAAAAATATTCAATGTACAGAAAAAGTGCTCTTTGAGTTTTATTATAGTATAGAAGATAACTTTAATAATGATGTCAGATGACTGGTCCTGCCATACCGAGCAACTTTTAACAAGATCAGCCAAATCTGCGAGAGATAAATCAAATCAAATCATCTTTATTGGCTGACCATAGGTATGCTTATATTAACATGAATGTTTTAATAATTACGATAATGTCTTCTATGTTCTACCCTATTAGGTATGCAAAAATTGGTTTAATTAAATCTACAATTTACTAAAAGTACTAATAAATAATTAAATAAGAATGGAAAATTATCAAAATAAAAAAAAAAAAGGTAAGTATTAGTTTTAGTTATCTGGTTTCCATAGTTCCATGCGATGGTGGTACCTACTTGGTCGGTCTTATACAAGTCATCATCATCATCATCATCATCAGCAGCCGAAAGACGTCCACTGCTAAACAAAGGCCTCCCCCTTAGAAGGGAGGGGTTGCCATAATCCTCACGCTTGGCAGGCGTCTTGTGGATCGCAGTATTGGCGGTAGGAAATCTACCCCTGACCGTCTTCTTGTATTCCCTTAGTCGCCTCTTACAGACACCCAAGGAGAGGGACGGTGCTATTCTTACCCGGTCACCCCACGGGAAGGAATACAACAATGTAAGACCATTTTTTTGTGAGAAGAATACTATAATATTTCATATAATATCTCCTACCTAAAGGCCCCTGCGCGTAGGGTGCCGGGTTAGAAGTGTATCCGGTGTTCGTAAGAGGCGATTCAGGGAAAACAAGAAGACGTGCAGCAGCGTCTTTCTATTGGATTACCTACCAACTATAGGTACTGCGATTCCCAAGACGCCTGACCTTCGTGGGGATTGTGGCAACCCCTCCCTTCTAAGGGGGAGGCCTTTCATCAATAGTGAACGTCTTTCGACTGCCGATGATGACCTAAGGGCGACAGCACAAAAACATCCTGAATTTGAACTTTGAACCTAATAAAATGCCAGCTGCCATTCATTAGATGTTAAAGTTACAACGTAATTATTGTTACAATCAAGAGACAATGTCAATGCTTTTTTAAAAGGCGAGTAATTAATAGACGTAGGTGGTCTATCTTGCTCTATGTGGAACAAAGTATAATTAGCACTTAAAAGATGCCGGGACCGAGAGAGATTACTCATGATGATTTACAGAGGTTTTTTTAATTCAAGCTATAGTAACGACACTATCTTGCCTTACGGTCGCACCTACGAACGTCAGTTATCTAATCAACATTAAACCATTTATTAAAGCGGATTATTTCGTATACTTAATAGATGCTGATAGTAAGTAGATATATCAATTATCTCGTAATAATAAATAATAAAAATAAAAGGCTCAAAGTCAAAATAAATAGAGGTTAAAAATGACTTAATTAAAATTAAAGTTAATCGACGTTTGTGAGTGTGGAAGTGAGTATCACAAAGAAGCACCTTTACTTATACATACATGAGGACCCATCGATAACATATCGATGAGTGTATCGTTTTAAGATCTAACAATGCCAGTCATTATTAAAATTTAAAACTCACTTAAGTTCAAACTGCTTTTTAAAACCAGAAAAGGTGTGAAATAGATGCAAATTACTTCAAATCCAGCCTTTTGTTGGAGCCGATGTACAAATTATTTGGTACATTAGCACTCAATAGTAAGTAAATAATGTTCCAACGATTCCATTTTTAAAATGTTTGGCTGTAATTTTTTTAGAAGGGTGTCCGTCAGGATGACCGGACCACAGCACGGATTCACGTGAAACTTTACCAAGATTTAGTACCTATTTTGTACTATTTTGTACCTATGTTTAAATATTTTGTACCTCAGTAATATCAAAGTTATTTAATAAATAAAGTGGGAAGCCATTCTGACGTCAGGATGGCTTCCCACTTTTTACTTTGGGTACTTACGGTCCATATATTGCTGAAATCTTTGCATAATAATTTAGTACCTTTTTTGTACCTACGATAAATATATAAATACTTAATGTATTCCATTTAAAAATTACTTTTATTTCATTATAAACAATTATATATGGAGCATCATTCATCTGACATATTATATTTCACAAACCATGTAGTCCCCTTTCCTGCATCCAGGCAGAGGAGTAACACTCATACATTTGTTAGTTCCAACGTTGACGATAAAAACTTCAGCCACCTGTTTCTCTGGGAACTTAAACTTTGGCTACATTTTGGGACGGCCGCGGGGCGCGTGAGCGACTGGTTGTGTATGTGTCGCGGGCACTTCCCGCAGCTGAAAAACACTATTCTCAGATTGAACGTGAGGCGCTGGCTATAGTTTTTTGTTTAGAAAAGTTGCACGAGTATTTATATGGGAGACGTTTTACATTGCGTACCGACCCCAAACCGTTGCTGACTATTTTTGGGCCTAAGTAGGGGGTTCCCTCGATGGCTGCGAGTCGGTTACAGCGGTGGGCTATTAAATTAACAGCACATACATACGACATAGAATATGTAAATTCAAAAGAAAATGGAGCAGATGGGTTATCACGATTACCAGCTTTGACTAAAACTACTCAAAGCGTTTGCGTTCCGGAACAATCTTATTTACATTTTGCGCAAAGTGCCATGTTACTAGATTATAATGATATAAAACAACAAACAAGCCGTGATCAGTTATTAGGCAGAGTATTAAGATACATACGTATATAGATAGATATACCAAACTAAATCTGTTCTGAAATGTGTAAATAAAGCCCTATCATATAACTAAGACTCCTTTCGACCTCCATGGAAAATATTTTTTTGTTTTTATTTGTTTTGAGGTTGGGTAAGTACGATAGAAATTACAAATCGACAGCACCAGTAGTTCCTGAAATATATAGGTGTGGCAGACAGATTACCATGCACAGCCATAAGGATTCCCTTTTAAATGACTTCAAAATGAGTAGTTATGTATTCGACGCAAATGTATGTAATATTAATAAAAATAAGTAATATTTACATAATATGTTAATCTATGTGGGCATAAACAAAATTTACCCAATTTCATGAGTGTACGTATGTATGTAGGTTTGTCCCCGTATTTCTCAGAAACTAGAAAGCCTATTGCGATCGAGCGATATCAAAATCGGTTCAGTAGTTTAAGACTATATAATTATAGACTGTTTAAGTTTCCAGTAAATTACTCTGGCATAGCCAGCCATAGTTATTGTAAGTCATTATAGGTGGACTAGTTGATGTTGTTATTAAATAAATACACACATCAAAAGTGTCTAGGGATCAAGCATTTTTGGGCAAAAAAATGGGCAGAAGAACAATGGCGTTTCGTGTGCTTTTCTGATGAGTCTCGTTTTGGTATGAGACCGGATACAAGACGTATACGACACTGGAGAACCCCTGGACGCCAACAGCGATTAAAATCCTGCCAGGAAGTCCATCCTTATAGTGGTGGAACCATCATGGTATGGGCGGGTATTTGGATCGGCGGAAGAACTGAGTTGATTTGGATCAGAGGCAACCTCAACGCTCAAATTTATGCTGAGACGATTGTATCAGACGTCATCGTTCCTCTACAAGTGCAAATCGGTCCCTTATTTCAGTTAATGCATGATAATGCACGACCGCACACCGCAAGAGTTGTAAGACAGATTCTCGCCGCAGCTAACATCAATGTCCTGCCCTGGCCTGCTCAGTCGCCAGACTTGAACCCGATTGAGCATGCATGGGATATGCTACAGAGAAGAGCTCTGCCGAATATGGAGGGTATCCAGTCGCAAGAAGACCTTTTTTTGTTGTTGCAACGAACATGGGCGGCCATTCCACAGCGTGATTTGGATGAACTCATTTTGAGTATGCCAAACCGATGTTCTTGTGTTGTTAGTGTTCGCGGTAGAAACACGGATTATTAATTGTTTAAGTTACCCAATAAAATTTTAAAGAAAACTGTTATTTCAGTCTTTTTTTCGAACTTTTGTGTTAGTGGTTCAAATGTCAAAAATCCCTTTATTAGGAAAATGGCAAATTTCTTTATTAATGCAAAGGTGACTTGGTTTATCGTTACTGTGACAAACGAAAACACTTTATTTGATGAATCCTTAAAGAAAATTTTAATTAATATCAATCAGGAGAAAAGTTATTGCAAAAATATATGTTGATCCCTAGACACTTTTGATGTGTGTATTTTTGTTGATTTTTTTCCTAGTAATATTTTTTAAATTAATTTCCTGAAGTTTGCAAGCATATGAGAATGTGCCTTTTACAGATCGTATAAGATTATATACTATATTGCTAGAAGTATATAATATATTCTGTATAAAATGCTATTCTATTATGAATAACTTTTAATTTATATATTTTTATATTTTTTTTTATTTATGAACTTTTATTTATATAAAACTAGCTGTCCCGTGCAGCAAATTTCCTAGCAACTCCTAAACAACCTAGGAAGTGCAAAACTTACCTAAAGTAGGCCAATTTAATAGATCACATTTAATATCTGTCAGTTTCTTTTGTCATTATTACAATAAATATGTATAAGGGGCCTGTTGGTCAAGCGGTCAGACACCCTGCCTACTACCCTGTAGGTCGTGGGTTCGATTCCCACCAAGTGTCTGAGTGTTATTTGTCTATTTAAGTATGTATTTACGAAAAAAAGTATATAAGCATTAGTATCACTTGTCTGGTTTCCATAGTAAAGGCTCTGCCTAGTTTGGGATCTGATGACCGTGTGTGGATTGTCCCAGAATATTATATAATTATATGTAATCGTAATTGAAAAAAGTTAAGAAATTGTGCAGTTTTAACTTGAAAAACAATTAATAATATTATTTGCCCGCCGTTACCAGGTTAAGTTGTTAAATTTTTATGAAGTTTCAAATGTGATGTATTAAATTTCATCAGAGAGGGTCGAATGTAGCACATGATTGTTACTGCATGAATGTGTGCCGTGATGGAGAATTATGAAACGCTAAGTGGGGTTGGAATACCCTAAAGAAAATACTGAATACTTGCTTTGTTTCGCAGGATAGGGGACTACATGTTACATTATAATATGTCAGACAAATGTCAGATGAATGATGCTCCATATATAATTGTTTATAATGAAATAAAAGTAATTTTTAAATGGAATACATTAAGTATTTATATATTTATCGTAGGTACAAAAAAGGTACTAAATTATTATGCAAAGATTTCAGCAATATATGGACCGTAAGTACCCAAAGTAAAAAGTGGGAAGCCATCCTGACGTCAGAATGGCTTCCCACTTTATTTATTAAATAACTTTGTTATTACTGAGGTACAAAATATTTAAACATAGGTACAAAATAGTACAAAATAGGTACTAAATCTTGGTAAAGTTTCACGTGAATCCGTGCTGTGGTCCGGTCATCCTGACGGACACAGGTACTTACGAAGATGTTTAAATTATGCACGACAAAGTTATTTCAATATTTAGTTTAGGTAGTGTCCGCTATTGTCTTTGTGAAATTGTCAAAAAGAAGTTTTTACTGATCAAAAATGCGTTATAAATTATCAAAGTTTTGAGAGTTGGATAATGTATTTGGGAGTTTTGTTTAGACATACGCTCGTTGTAGTGGGTAATTGGGCAACCTTCTGAAAGAATGGAAAATAATCATCTAATTTCATATCTTTTAATTCACCGTAACTTACCATTCCAATCAAATATTTGAAAAAGTAGATGGTGGTTCGTTATGTATCACGTGGAGCGTGACAATACCTAAGCTACTGTTAATACTTAGGTGGAAGATAAATCCAAAAGAAAGACGCTTACGACACAAAAGGAGAGGAGATGGGGAATGCAATTCTGACCCGACACCCCACGGTAAAGATGCGCGACTATGAATGATGTCATTCGAATTATTCAAATATAAAAATCATTCGACTTATTCGAATGATTTATGAAGTTAGTAACTTTGATACTTGCTCGACTTTGATTATTCGCTCACTATTCGGCGGATTGAATGATGTGATTTGACAGGCACTCTGACATTATTCGTTTCGTGACCGGAACGGCAAATAATTCATTCATATTTCATTCCAAAAACTGTCGACTGACTCGCGAACAATCTAGTTCAAACGCTGTTAGTATTTACTAATTAGTAGTGGTTATTCGACTATGAACATTAGTATATTACTAATATTCAAGTCGAATGCGTATATTAGTAGTTGTAGATTATTCGAATCGTCGAATTAGTAACAGTCGCGCATCTTTACCCCACGGGTATATAAACTATACCTACCCTATTTTTAACCGACTTTAAAAAAGAAGAGGTTCTCAATTCGTTGTGTATGTATTTTTGTTTAAATGTATTCACCCCTGTGTACCGATTTGGATGATTCTTTTTCTTTACAATATCAACATTATTCCAATGTTGAGCTTGTATATTAACGTCTTTTGTGGTCTAGAATAGACTCTACCTCGTGTTTAGTAAGATTATTTATAAAAATACTGCTATTAGAGATGGTGGCATGGAACCTGGACCACGGTCTCTTCTCTGTCTCTTTCTCTCTATTTTCTATTTGAAATGAGGAAATATTATGTCGTTCTCGGAATGCAAGTATGCAAGCACGTTCACACGAGCAGCTGTCTACACCAGGTAGGCGAAACTACCATAGTAGCGTAGAACAGACCTCCGACGCTCATTTCTATGGTAGTCAATATGGCAGCCAATATGGCCGCCAAGACGGCTACTCCATCCATCTTGCTCGCACCTAGGCCCGCACGCTCGCGCGCAATGGGGTCTCTTTCACACGTTGTTTTTATCCACTTTGCCGAAGGCAGGCAAAGGTATTAAAACCATACAGCCTTATTTAATTTTTAACCAACTTTCGTTCTCATTTGGATACTTACTTTTAACCGGTAATTAAAAATTATCAAGTAATTATATAATTCTATTTGGCGATGTTGCAAAGCCAAACACAAACTGACCAGCTCTGCGAGCGGAACTTCAGATACCAGACTACTAAGAGATTGAGAGAGAAACTAACTAAACGCTCAATGAATTACCTTTGGTACCGTTCTAGTACGTTGTAGTAACGTTGCCCTGCACGAACTCTAAAAGAAGTTTTACTATAATCTTACTTTCCACCAGGTAGAGAAGTCAATATACCTATTATACCATAGAGTTTATATATTAAGAATAGAGTACGCGTTTGTCTATGGTCCCTTTAAGCAAAGCGTAGGCATATTTTCCTCTACGAGGCAGGTAAATTGAACTACACACATCAAAAGTGTCTAGGGATCAACATATATTTTTGCAATAACTTTTCTCCTGATTGATATTAATTAAAATTTTCTTTAAGGATTCATCAAATAAAGTGTTTTCGTTTGACACAGTAACGATAAACCAAGTCACCTTTGCATTAATAAAGAAATTTGCCATTTTCCTAATAAAGGGATTTTTGACATTTGAACCACTAACACAAAAGTTCGAAAAAAAGACTGAAATAACAGTTTTCTTTAAAATTTTATTGGGTAACTTAAACAATTAATAATCCGTGTTTCTACCGCGAACACTAACAACACAAGAACATCGGTTTGGCATACTCAAAATGAGTTCATCCAAATCACGCTGTGGAATGGCCGCCCATGTTCGTTGCAACAACAAAAAAAGGTCTTCTTGCGACTGGATACCCTCCATATTCGGCAGAGCTCTTCTCTGTAGCATATCCCATGCATGCTCAATCGGGTTCAAGTCTGGCGACTGAGCAGGCCAGGGCAGGACATTGATGTTAGCTGCGGCGAGAGTCTGTCTTACAACTCTTGCGGTGTGCGGTCGTGCATTATCATGCATTAACTGAAATAAGGGACCGATTTGCACTTGTAGAGGAACGATGACGTCTGATACAATCGTCTCAGCATAAATTTGAGCGTTGAGGTTGCCTCTGATCCAAATCAACTCAGTTCTTCCGCCGATCCAAATACCCGCCCATACCATGATGGTTCCACCACTATAAGGATGGACTTCCTGGCAGGATTTTAATCGCTGTTGGCGTCCAGGGGTTCTCCAGTGTCGTATACGTCTTGTATCCGGTCTCATACCAAAACGAGACTCATCAGAAAAGCACACGAAACGCCATTGTTCTTCTGCCCAATTTCTGTGTTCAAGAGCCCATTGATATCGAATCCTACGATTGTGCATTGCTATAGGTGGTACCCGTAGCGGTCTTCGGGAATGAAGGTTCACTTCATGCAAGCGGTTTCTGACTGTTTGGTCGCTAATTAAGTTCCCTGAAGAGTGATGAAGCCTCACGGCTAACATCATGGCAGTTATTGTTGGAGCTCTTCGAGTTAAGATTTGAATATATCGGTCTTGTCTCCGTGTGGTGCAGCGATACCGTCCTCCATGGCGCTCAGCCACGGTACCAGTGCTTCGGTAACGTGTCCAAAGTCGACTGATAACACTCTGACTTGTATTCAGAGCTAAAGCCACAGTACGTTGCCGGGAACCAGCTTCTATCATTCCCACGGCTCTGAGCATTTCTTCCCTGCTTAAATGACGTCGCCGCTCCATAATAACGTTGGTTTTAATCAGTAGTAGGGAAACAGTAGCACTAATAATGTCTTCAATGCGTTGTATGTTTTTATAGGGAAAATATTGACAGCTGATTTTCATCTTTTACTCGAATTTGATTCACAGTTCCTGATTCAAATTATGAAATGCACCAAAAAGGATCCATATAAATTTATAAAATCATAAATTTATTACAAAGCCACATCTCAATCTCAAGAAATCCGCTTAAAAATGCTTGATCCCTAGACACTTTTGATGTGTGTATTTAAAGTTATAAGAGTTATATTGATATCTAAGTGTTATGTAGTGATGAGTTTGATCTGTCACAAGCGCAAATTTCGCGCAATTTATAGTTTTGATGTTCTTACCCGTGCCTACGAGTTCTTACTTGAATTAAGCATAGTACTTATACCGATTTGTGTTCTGTGTCCTATACTCTATCCGGAATACCAAGAAAAGAAAACAAAACCAATAGTTCTCAAACTAAGCTTCGAGTTATTCTAATTCCGAAGAACTCACCTAATAAAATAATAACTTCAAACATATGTTATTGAAAATCAAAATCTAACAAAAACAATGAAAAGAAAACACGACACACCACAAACACGAGAAAGAAACATGGCGAGTATCATCCGACCGAATTACAAAACATTACCTGTCATGTAAATCATTCACGTTTGCAGTACTCTTATAACTTGTTAAAGTAAAATTCCATTTCGAACTTGAAATCATTGTCATTATACATTAAGATGTAAGCTAATAAAATAATTATAGTAACTGTCAGTAAATAAATCTGAAATCTGTTAATGTTCTCAATTTATAGTTGTACAAATAGCATTTTTTTTTAAATATGCTTGATAAAATGTATTTCTACGAAACAATTTAATTTAGTTAAAAAAAATTCCCTAAACGTATAACTGTAAAAACGACACCCCAAGAACCCTTTTAATGATTTGTTTACATTTTATTTTTGGGATTCCGGATAGCGTTAAGTGTATAGCTCCGTCACTTTCTATCGAGAAAGTAAATAAGTATACCTGTTTTTCGAGATTGTCTGTCAAGTATAAACAGCTCAGTGGTAAAGAGCTCGGATTACAAGACCGTAGTCGTGGGTTCGATTCTTGGTAGTTGCATTGGTTTATTGTTTATTATTTTTAAATTACTCTTACTTATTTTTCTATAAAATATTTCATAAATTCAGTAATAAAACCGTTTAAAACCTCTAAAATTAGAAGTTAAGAAAAAAGAAAAAGTTTTGAGGGCGCGATGCGACTGATGATTTTTAATTCCCCTTATTACCGGCGTAGCGCTGCAATCTGCTGAAACTGTCAATTTTTTTTTTGTGTTGTTGTCTAAACTGTTCGCGTCGGACATAATCAAGTCCATAGTTACGATGTATGGAAGTCCCGACTCTTATCTATTACATCCTCTTTGGTCTACACTACCTACGCTTACTGACGCAGATTAGCACGCATCGAATTTCAGAAATGGTGACGGCATTAATGACCACTCTGAATGCCGTGGCTATCAATCAGATTTTCTATTATTAATTACTGATATGTATATGTAGTTTTAATATTATTAGCTCATTTTGTATTTCATAGCGATATAGTCCAACTCTCAAAATTGTGATCATGGAACTTTAGGCTTAAATTTAAAAGACAGCTCAGTAAATTTTATTTTCCGCCGCCGGGTCTAGTAGGGGTTTTGATAGTTAACGAACTTGATCAAACTCCCGCCGCCGTCCGCGACCCGTATTGTTATTAGACCCCAGACTCAATGTCGGCCTTACTGGACCAAGACATTGCACCTACCCGTCCCTGACAACGCCGGCGTCACCCCACTGAGTTTCTTGCCGGCTTTTCTCAGTGGGGGCGCGTTATGAACCGGTGGTAGAATCAGCTCTCTCTTAAGCGACAGCCCAAGCCGAGGCCTCCCTGAGGTGCCCTTGAGCTCGTCGCTCCCCTGCCTGCTCTTGCCCGGTGAAGCTGTAATGGCCATCTGCAGCCAACAGTGACTATCCTCTCAAAAATCCCGAGTCTTGAACTCATTACCTAATATTTACACACTGCTGCTTGGTGGCAGTATATCTGACTTATCATTATTATTACCAGTATGTTAATTTCAATTTAAAAACATTCTAGATTTACGTCGACGGCGAAAGGTGCGATCGGAATTCTTATTTAGACTTGGTTACTGTTTTTATTGTGCAGTGTTTGCCATACTTCAATATAACGGGCGATATGAGATAATAAAAATAAATTATTTCAAGCGCTTTTGAGCTTATAGCTAATAAAACGGCAATAAAATCCATCCAAGCGGGGCGGCCGCCAAAGAACATCTAACCTACATCAGAGAGAGGTGTTTTGCGTAAATAAATATCGATAGGTACAAAAATTACATACAAATTCATCATTTTTTAAAACTTTTACGGACTCACAGTTGCCAGATCGAATAATCACAAGTGCTTACGCAAACACAGGTGCACTCTCTCTTCCTTTACTCTCACTATCCGATGGGGCGGAATACCGACGCGACCGGGGACAGGTCATTGGCAGGACCGACTTTATACATGCCCATCCGACGCATGGATCATCTTACTTTACAGACAACCAGATGATCGGCCTGTATTGTCCTAAACAGTGAGGTACAACTACAAAATGTGGTTGCTCCCTGCAGGATTTGAACCCGCGACCTCCGGTTTGGAAACAAGCGGTTTCCCGCTGCGCTACTGAGGCTACATCTTATAAGTACCTGGTGGGCACCGCCAGGATATGAATAAAAAAATGTGTGGTTAAAATGTCGTCACTATATTTTATGGCTATACCACTTTAGAGTCCCGCCAATCACCATTTTAGAGTCCCACTCATCAATACTTTAAGAGTCCCGCCCATCACCATTTTAGAGTCCCGCTCACCAACACTTTACAGTCCCGCTCATCACCACTTTAGTGTCCCGCCCAATCACCACTCTAGAGTCCCACCCATCACCACTTTAGAATCCCGCCCATCACTACTTTAGTGTCCCGCCCATCACCAGAACGTAGTACATCTGTTATGTTTCTCTTTTATCTGATAATGTTACTTTGGGCTGTTTTTGTATCAGTCTGGTATTCAAGATGATCCTCTTTTCCTACCTCTTTGATGGATTATTACCACGATGATTAAAAGCGTGTTAGAAAGATTAAACTTTTGGATGTTTTCTTAGACTATTTTCGTACCAGACCCGCCAGTATTACATTTTTCACAAAGGGATCTTCAGCGTAAACATTATGCGATCTATTTCGTCTGAAGGTTAAACAAAATAAAAACGTTATCATGAAAATAATTTGTTTACATAATGTACTAACAAGTTCTGCGAATCACTATCTCGTAGTTTACAAATTGTGTAACACGTTTCAAACATTCTGAACAGTAATTCATCGCAGTTACTACAAATACTAATGCTTCGGCTGCATGCCAAACTGTGGTTTACTATTTGAAACATATTTACTTCGCTTATACCTGCAGATGCGAGCATCTGGGCACGGATGTTGGAAACGAGCAAGTGTTTGAAGAATCACTGTGCCGAATAATTGATAGTAAAAATAAACATTGTAAACGCAGAAGCCATGAAATCTTTGAACAATTTTAACGCAGCTTTTGATAAATATCTACTTACTTAGTTCAACAAATTTCATAAATACTTCTTCATTCTTCGCTTTTTATCGACTTTTACTGGTCTGACTACTATCCCTTTGGCCTTTTAGTTTGTTGTACATTCTTCGTATTTTTTTTCTGTCTTATTTGATCTTTTGAACGGCAAGACACACTGTCGCTCTGATCTAATTGCAACATGACACACCGTTTAAAAAAAAGTGAAAAAATGACAAGCCCGCTGAGTTTCTTGCCGGATCTTCTCAGTTGAGGCCGCGTTGTGATACGGTGGTAGATTTAAAAAAAAAATGACCTTTCAAAAGTGCTAGCGTTAAGCCTACTTGAAATAAACTATTTTTGACTTTTGACTTTTTTGACTTTCAGTTTGTTGTATTATCCTCTTATTTTTTCTCTCTCTCTCTCTTGTTTTCTCTTTTGAACGGCAGGACACACTGTCGCTGATGCTATTCTAATTGTAACAAGACAAACACTGTTCAAAAAAAGAGAAAAAGAAAAGACAAGTTTGACAAGCCCGCTGAGTTTCTTGCCGGATCTTCTCAGCTGAGGCCGCGTTGTGATCCGGTGGTAGCATTTCAAAAAATTAACCGTTTAAAAGTGACCGTTAAGCCTATTTGAGATAACATAACTTGAATTTTAATATGACTATGTGCAAGGAAAGTTTCTGGACGTACGGGGTGTGGGGCCGCTAGGCGTCCATCGAGTACGGCGGCGACTCCGAGGACGACGGCGGCGAGGTTGCGACCTCCATCCTCGTGAGCACCGTGACAGGTTCCGGTGTGGCAATAATGCGCAAGGCATTGATCGATATATGGTGCAGATCCCACCATAGAACCCAGGTTCCCTCTCTCATATGCCCATGTGACAGCCGCGGTGGTTTTAGTGGGTAAGAATTCCGGTTCCGGTTGACCTTTTGAAGGTTTCCCCGCGACCAAAAAGTTTTTCTTCCGCCAAACACTAATATGTAAATATTGCTGTTCTAATGTAAAAAGCACCGTAGCTGGTGAATATACCAGAAAACCAACCCAGGCAAATTATTCCACGTATCATAATTCAAAACAGAAGACGCATATGGCTTACTGCGGAAAGGGTGCGTAATTCTCTATGCGTCTTGTCGTACAAGGATAAAAAGGAAATGGTGGGTCTTAAATATATAAATAATAACAATAAAAAAACAATGGTAGGTACTATCTTCTAGTCCGATTCTTCACGCATCATCAGCACGGCCATGTCTCGCTTCAGTTACTCTAATGGCTTTCTCAACAGATCATGTCGATACTAACAGACAAAAACCCATGTTGACCGTGAAAAATCTCAGAGGACAAAGCATTGATGTTTCTTTCTGTTGAGTTCGTTTTATTTCGTGGCTAGTTGAATGTATTTTAAAGATTTTTCCTCAGGAAAAGATTATTGTCATATTCTAAGGCGGTAATCACAAAAAAAACCATGACGGTTTTCCCCATAATAAGTAGGTACGTAAGCTCAAGATACTGTAAGCTCTTACTGCGTAGATGGACACAACAATAATAACTAAGAAGACCTGAGGGTACAGCAGAATTGTGACATAAGGACGTTCAACATCTAGGTATCCTCCCGTGACCATGGTGATGTGTCCTCCCGTGACCATGGGTGCTGCAAATCATTCGAAATGTCGGGATAGTTAAATCGCCGCATCGTCGGGGTATAAACTGCGATAAGATCCATCGATATAGGTACTATATATCGATGATAAAATCCGTAAAAGTGGTTTGATTTTAAAGTAGTTACATGTTTAGGTAGCCCTTTAGGTAAGAAACTGTCGGGGTAAGTATCACCAGACCAGCAAAGAAGTGTCTTGATAAACATTGCTGTGTTCCAGTGTGGAGAGTACTGTAGTAAAGTCCACAGCCACTTCGTGGGCAGACGTCTCGCATCAGACGAACAGTACGACAGGTCCCATCAGACGAACAACTTGCTTGTCTTTTAAACAAAACGTACATAGATCGAGCTTTAAGGCCCAAGTGCACCGACATTTAAACGTCCGTTATCTATTTTACAGAATTGATTATCTATTTAACTACTTAACAGTCCTTAACGGTGACCGGGGCTGTCGAGCTAGGTTAAGATAGTGGACTGTTAAGGGTCCATAACCTGGGTTATGGTGGTGGTGAAAAATAGATAACGGACGTTTAAATGTCGGTGCACTTGGGCCTTAGTGTGTTATTGTCATCATCACCAACAGACGTCCACAGCTGAACAAAGACCTCCCCTGTAGAAGGGAGGAGATTTTAAAAAAATTCAATATAAGCTAGCGCTTGTAATCCCCCTTGATACATAGCGACGACGCATTCGAGCATGGTAAGCACGCTAGCTAATTAAAACCCTATTCACATCGATACTATTCACTCTAGCCTTGAAGACATCCACATTATAATCAGGCTGAAATCCTCACGCTTGGCAGGGTTCTTGTGGAGCGCAGTATAGGTGGTGGGTGCATAGGTAATCTAATAGAGGACGCTGC
The DNA here is from genome assembly GCA_911728495.1 of Furcula furcula. Taxonomy (NCBI): domain Eukaryota; kingdom Metazoa; phylum Arthropoda; class Insecta; order Lepidoptera; family Notodontidae; genus Furcula; species Furcula furcula. Next base: position 1,541,682 of record OU452264.1, on the reverse strand, counting down.
TGCCCGTCTTCTTGTTTTCCCTTAGTAGCCTCCTACGACACCCAACGGTAGGACATAGGTGGGTGCTATTCTCCCCGGACACCACATAGTTAAGTGTGTTTGTGTGTGGTTTACAGAATGCGCGAGAGTCTTCGCCGGTTGGCGTCTGAGGAGGGCATGGAGCGACGAGGGCGCACCGCCGGCGAGCGACGCGTCAGGGTCGAGCTCCTTGATGGCGAACACATCACCATCGATATAGGCGTGAGTATACTCACACAGCACCAGACACACAAACGCTGCCACAATAGACAAAAAACAAAGTAACGATATACATAGGTATTAACTTTTTTATACTGTAATGGATCATAGACACAGTGCGACCATCAGGTGAAGATTTATTAAACTGTATACCTTCACTATTTTCTAAGTAGGTACCTACTTTTAATACTCGAGCATTTAAAATGTACTAGCTGACCCGCGCAGCTCCGCCCGCGCCATTTACAAAATTATTGAATTCATTTGTTACAAAAAATGTGATAAATGAAGAACCGCTCTACTGATTTTGTGCAAACTTCACATAAACCATCTACTAAATAGTCCGAACAAAGCCTAAAAATTTGGTTTGGATAGGTGAGACCGTTCTTGAGTTATAAAATTACAACGAAAAGTGGCATTGATTTTTATAGATACAGATTACAACTGAAATGAACTACTATTCTTATTCTTACTGCCTAAAGCTACTAACAGCTCAATCAGCTACTAGCGCTTGCCTTGGAAACAAGGTGCGCAGGTTCAAACCCGGGCTCGCACATCTGATTGCTTTATTTAACCAAGTGCGAATCATCTTTGTGCGATTGTTACTAGCTTTCGATGAAGGAAAACATCGTGAGAAAATCTGCATGCCTGAGAAAGCTTAATTAGCTTTTTAATGATTTGATTTAATGACGTGTGAAGTCCGCCAACCCGCACTTGGCCAGCGTGGTGGACTACGGCCTAAGGGCTCCCACACATAACTGCGATGTGATGCGATGCGGCGCCGCATCGCAGGAATTTGTATCGAAACATTCATTTGTTTCTTGCAGATATTTGCGATGCGATGCGAATTCGCAGTTATGTGTGGGAGCCCTATGTCCCTTCATCTTGAGGGGAGGCCTGTGCCCAGCAGTGGGACATAAACCAGGGCTGGTATTATTATTCTTATTCAAACTGCCATATTTATAGATTTTTGAAAAATAAAGGTGCGTCTATTTTTTGTTTTACCCATCTGGTACAAAAATATCTTCAAATGAAGCATCCACACAAGCGCAATGATCATGGTCACCGCTTGCCGAGGTCACACGCGGGATGATCGCGCGTGGTTGGTCACCTAACCTGCCCCTATCACGTGTGCATGGTGAATCATTTTCCGTAATTTTGGTGGGGTGGCGAGGTTCAAACAAACTCATCCACACACGCATACACAATATAAACACACGCATACCCTGGCACGTCGTTTACCATCAGGTAGCCTGCAGGCCCTGTTCATGTCTTCACTAAGTAAAAATAGTTCTACGTTATATGCCATGAAGTTTGTATGCCTTTGGTTTACAGAGAAAGTCACGTGGAGGTGATCTCTTGGACAAAATATGCGAAGCTCTAGACATAGCGGACAAGGACTACTTCGGAATGCTGTATGCGCAACGCGGAGACCCTCGGGTGTGGGTGGACCTCGGCAGGCGACTCTCCAAAGTATTCAGAAGTAAGTCCAAAGTATTTACATCTGAGTACGTTGGATAGGTTGAGCAAGTAACACAGCAGTTGTGATTCACGATTCAGAGACCAGAATATGTGGAGAGAAGCAGTGTGTAGCTTTGAGAGAGTCACGATCCTCAAAATGTGTAAATTACTGAGAGGGAATGTATAAGAGGTATAATGGACACCTTCGGAGTCGCTGGACGTTCGGGGTGTGGACGTCCATTGGGTACGGCGGCGACTCCGAGGAGGACGGCGGCGGGGTTGCGACCCCCGTGAGCACCGTGTCAGGTTCCCGGCGGGCTATAATGCGCCCCCTGGCGGCGGGCTGAAAGGCAAGGCACTGAGGGGCCCCTGGTGCAGATCCCACCGGAGAGACCTACTCATGTGCCAATGTGACAGCCGCGGGGGTTTTAGTAGGTAAGAATCCCACATACCCCGGTCGAGCCCCACAGCTCCCGGGGACCTTTTGAAGATTTCCCCCGCGTCAAAAAAAAGGGTATAATGCACAAAGGCTCCCAGTAAAATATCCATACTAGCTCCCAAGTCTAGGGATCTTGGCAGGCGTCTTGAGGATCGCAGTATACGCAAAGTTAGATATTAAATAGAATACGCTGCCGTCTTCTAGTTTTCTCTTGGTCGCCACCTACGACACCCAACGGTGTGAGATGGTAAATTGCTATTCTTGCCAGGACCACCAACGGTAGGTACTGCTAATTTTAGCGACTTAATAGATGCCATCGCTTGTGTGTTGTAACTCTGTCCTGTTCTGATGCAGATGAACCCTGGGACGTGAAGTTGGCAGTGAAGTTCTACCCACCCGAACCTTCGGAGCTTGGAGATGATGTCACGAGGTACCAGCTTGCTCTGGCCGTCAGACGGGATCTCGTTGAAGGTTAGTTTTTTAACAACTTAATGATCTTTCAGTGGTAAGTTATCCACTGCGGATCAAAGGCCTTCCCCTTAGACGGGAGGGGTTGCCATAATTCCCACGCTTGGTTAGCATCTTGGGGACCGCAGTGAAGGTAATCCAATAGAAAGACGCTGCTGTCCGTTTTCTTGTTTTCCCTTAGTCGCCTCATCCGAAAACTCAAATGGATGAGATGGGAGGGTGCTATTTTTACCCTGACACCCCACGGGGGTAATGACTTTTATAACAACTTGATAAGGAAGTCAATGGCACTGACTCTACACTCGATCGTCACAGAAACTACCCAGCTAAAGTTATGATCCATTTGTAAAATAAGTCGTTAGTAAGTGACAACTTAAGCAGAGGGTTTACTTGAGCTCGTCGCTTGTCGTTCATCATCAACATGCTGGAAAACTTCCACTGCTGGACATAGTCCTCCGCCTTAGAACGACAATTGGCTGCCTATGTGCAATTGGTTACCTGCGATTCCCACAACGTCGTCGTTGCACCAAATGGGAGCTGCCTACGCTGCGCCTTCCGGTATGTGGTAGCCACTCGAGAACCTTTCTACCCCATCGGTTATCGGTTCTTCACTTTAAGTTGCAGATTCTAAGAGCTATGTCAGTGAACTTATTTCTTCAGCAAATCTCCTCATTTCGGTTCTTCTCGTTGCTGGGTAGCATTCCAGAGTTGTAATACTGAGCGCTCGCCTGTAGCATGGCTGGAAAGACGGTCCTCTACACCGGTATCTCTAGTACAAAGGCAATTCACATATTTCAGGTCGACTAACCTGCTCGCAGATTACCTACGCCTTGCTAACGTCATACGTGATGCAGGCTGAGCTAGGGGATTATGAAGCTCATCACATGTCGACATCATACCTAGCGCGGTACAGAGCGGCACCACTTAGTGCTCTCACCCCTGACCTGGAGACGAAGATCGAGGAGTTGTATAAAAAACACAAGTAAGTTATTTTATGTTGGAACAACTTCTTTGGACCATATCTTGAATTTACACTTCACGTTATTCAGAGTTTTTTTTATGGTAAGCAGTCATCCACAACACCAAATAGTGGGTTGCCGACCCTTAAGACATTAGATGTTGTCTTTTGTGTCCGGTAATTTTACCAGATACAGTGTTCTTCACTCACACCGGAACACAGCAATGTTTACACACTGCTGCTTGGCGACAGAATATCTGACACTGCGATGGTACATACCTGGACGGTTCCTTGCACAAACACCTACTACCTAGTAGTACTTATGATAGAAGCAGTAATTTTATCAGTCATTTTAACCCCCTACGAAAAAGGAGGAGAGTTACATATATGATTGACCTATGTGCTTATTTTTGAAGGCAGTTGTCATAAAATAGCACTTCCAATATCCAGCATGGGCAAATATAGACGTATTTTTCTGTTGCTTTGAGGGGGGGGGGGGTCATATTTGACGGTGCCCTTGGTCTTGTACCTAGACCCCAGCCGCTACCCAATTTTGCCATGTACTAATATGGATTTGGGAGGGGAAGGGGGGGGGGGTCATGACCCCTACGACCATCACTGAGGGACGTTCATTAGTATGTATTGGACTCAGACATAGGTCCGATAGGGCCCAGTTATCTCTCAAGCTACAGTGCCCTTCACTCTTGGACACAGTAATATTAGACACTGCTTCTTTGCGGCAAAACCATAACACCAACACACTTGCAGAGGTCAAACGCCAGCTGAAGCAGAATTAAATTACCTGGAGAACGCGAAACGGCTTCCTTTATATGGCGCTGAGCTGCATTGTGCCAAGGACTCAGACGACGTGGACATAGTGCTAGCGATCTGCGCCGGCGGAGTCTCTGTCTATAGAGATGGGTAGGTGAAGTTGAGTGCCTTTGGATATCGCCACTGTGGCTTTGTACACTTCTCCTCTCTAGAACAAGAGCCTATTGTAGGATTTTCCTTACCCTTACTCGAATGTTTGTGAAGTTTTGTCATTTGATATGAAACAAGGGCTCTATATAGGTCTATGAAGTAAACGAACAACCTACTTGGCTTCAGCATTCGAAAGACGTCAAGGCAAGGGCCTTTGCTCAGCAGTGGACGTCGTGGTGATTATCCTTAGAAGAGGGGTTGCCTTAATCACCACGCCTGGCAGGCGTATTGGAAACCGCCATATTTGTGGTAATCCAATAGAAAAACGCCGCTGCCCGTCCTTTTGTTTTCCCTTATTCACCTCTTACGGACACCTGATGGTAGGAGATTGAAATTCTTAACTAGGGCGTATGGTGCCGCAAATTAATTCTTCCAAAATCCACAGTGATATTTGAAGCGATTCCCTGTGCTATAGTAGGTACGACCATAGTAGCAGATATTTTGCCACCCACCAGCAGTGTGTAAACATAGCAAAGTTTCGGTGTAATGAGCACTGTAGCTGGTGAAATTACCTGGATCTAGAGAGCTTAGTAACTAAAGTCTGCTGTGGGTTACAAGAGACATGACAAATAATGTCTCAGTTGAAATGGTGCAGCATACTCGTCGCTTACCTTGTAGTCTTCGCTTGTCTAGTCACTTAGCTGCATCATTAAGTACGAACCTTAACTTAGTAGTATTACTGATCACGCACGTTGTCTTCAGGCTCATAATGAACCGCTTTCCATGGGCGAAAATCGTGAAGATCTGCTACAACAAGCGGCTATACACCCTCAAGCTGCGTGCGAGTGAGTTCGATGAGTTCGAGACGCAGCTCAGCTTCAAGCTGCCCGCCACCACAGCTTGCAAGAAGCTGTGGCGGTGTAGCGTTGAACATCACATGTTCTTCAGGTTAGTATTTGCTTTATATAACTTTGTACTCGACCATAATCTCCTATTCGATGGTAAGTGATTACATTACCAACGCAGCAATAACCGCGATGTAGCACATTGCCTCAGTCGAGTTAGGAAACGACACGAATCGATACAAAACAACATGAAATGATAGGAAAAAACAACATCAGACAACATGAGACGATATAAAATGACATAAAAGACGCGAAACCACATGAATTGTCGCAAATTGACTATCAACGGATGCGATGGGTCTCACGACCTGTCGGCCTGGCCTAGCGCGATCCTGGTCCATCGGGTTTTAGCGATGCGTCGGTGGTGCTAAAGGGAGGATCCTCCGACCGAGCGAGGTGTGATGCTCGGCCAGGGCCGAAGCCCTCGACAGTTGTTGTCGGGATGTTGTATATATATTGAATGTCTTCTGAAACTTCACTTGCACGATTCAGAAATCGGTGGCACCATCTATCTTCTTATATGTAAACTATTCGCTTCTCGCGTTGCACATGTGGCGCCATCTGGTTATGTCCAGTCGCCACAGGGTAAACGGGCCGTGTGACCGCAGCTTAAGCTGTCGCAAGGTTGTCTCGAGTTGCGATTATGGGAGTGGCTATTTGGTTATATGGTTGGACCTGCCGGTCGGAATGATTTGTTATGCAGAGATGCAGCAAGACCAAAACTAAATCTATCGATATAACATAATATCGACATAGGTATTATTCTTAAATTTAATCTCGGTTTATATATTTTGTAATTTTCACAGTCAAAATATGGTCAAAATAGACCAGAAACCCGTGGGCAAGTGTTATACTTATGATCAAGCTTAAGGTACTGCTCTCTGAAGACAAATATATTGTAATCAAGAAAAGAATAATGATTTTAATATTATTTCGGTATTTGATAATTTATATTGATAAGTAAAAAATGTTGTCGACATTTTTTACTCAGTACTTACTTATATCATAACTGAGATTATATAATAGGCATAATATCGACAGCTTTTAGCTTTGGTATTGCTACAGCTCTTACTGGTCGGGATGGTTTGTTGTCAACATCGATATACATATCGACGGTTGTCAACCATATCCTTAATAGCCCGTAGACAGAATATGATAAGACATCTAGTTAGCGTGCCGCCGATAAGGGCAGAATATCAGAATTCCTACACGAAACACACGTTATGGATATTTATTCAAATGCGGTTATTATGCTGAAAACACGATGAACGACAACAAATCTTATGCTGTGTTTCTTTCTATCACATGTAACACATATATCTTACTCGTGGGGTGGCGGGTTAGTATTGCATCCCCCCATCTCCTCTCGTTGGGTGTCGTAAGAGGCGACTAAGCGAGAACAGGAAGACGGGCAGCAGAGTCTGCCTTTTGGATTTATCTTCCACCTATACTGCGATCCCCAAGCTGCCTGCCAAGCGTGGGGATTATGGCAATCCCTCCCGTTTATGGGGAGACCCTTGTTCAGCAGTGGACGTGTTTGGGCTGCGTATAATGATAATGATATTTTTTTTATACTACCAAGGTGGCAATCAAGCGTACGGCCCGCCTGATGGTAAGCAGCCACCGTAGACTATAGACGCTAACAACACCAGAAGAATCACTAGCGCGTTGCCGACCCTTAACACATTAGGTAGATGTTAAGTATTTGTGTCCGGTAATTTCACTATCTACAGTGCCCTTCACGCCGGAACACAGCAATGGTTACACACCGCTACTTGGCAGCAGAATATCTGACACTGCGGTGGTACCTACCTGGACGGTTCCTTGCACAAGGAACCTACCACGTAGTAAACTCAAACATCTTTATTTAAAATAGGCTTCACGCTAGCACTTTTGAATGGTCATTTTTTAAAAGCTACCATCGGATCACAACGCGGCCTCTACTGAGAAAATCCGGCAAGAAACTCAGCGGGCTTGTCAATTTTTCACTTTTTTAACCGACTTCAAAAAAGGAGGTTCTGTATTCGACGCGTATGTATGTAATATTAATAAAAATGCGTAATTTTCATATAAGTTAGTCTATGTGGGCTTCTAAACGAATTTACCAAATTTCACGAGTGTTTGTATGTATGTATGTATGTATGTATTTATGTATGTATGTATGTATGTAGGTTTGTCCGCGGATTTCTCAGAAACTACAAGTCCGATTTCAAAAATTCTTTTTGCAATAGTTAGAGTATCTTTCAACTTAGGGTAGAGTACAAATTTCATCAAAATCGGTCCAGTAGTTTAAGAGATATAAACTTTTTATGTTTTCAGTAAGTTACTGTAATGTAGACGTTCGAGTTGCGTGATAGTGCTGATACCTATCTTGGTAAAATAAGTCACTAAAAAGTGTTAAATAAACTATTTTAAAAAAAATAAAAACCTACTTCAAAGTAAATTATCTAAAAAGCATAAAATAACGAAAATATTATTGAAGTTGGTGCAGAATATACACAGCAGGTACGCTAACACCAACTTCAATAATATTTTCGTTATTTTATGCTTTTTAGATAATTTACTTTGAAGTCGGTTTTTATTTTTTTTTAAATAGTTTATTTAAACATTGTTTTGTTACAAATGAATCGACATCAGCGATGGTGTGTCCTGCCGTTCGAAACATAAAGCAAGGGAGAAAAGAAGAAAACAATAAATTACCACAAAAATTACAACAAACTAAAAGGCCAAAGGGATAGTAGTCGGACCAGTCCCCCCCCCAGCAGCACCCGCGCACGAGTTGACTCGAGCACCATAAATTGCATTAGTTTCTTGTGCGAGTGGGAAAGAAAGTGTCCATCTCTGTAGAGCTCCTTCCTTTAAGATATACCCATTCTCTATGTTGTTGTATAGACGCGAGGCTCCAGTGGTGGTGCACCGCATCGGCGGGCTGGCGCGGCTTGGCGCGCGCCGCGTGTCGTGTCGCCGCACGCTGCGACAACTGCGTGCAGACCGCGACCGCGGGCCTGCGCTCACCGCGTGACGATACCATCGACATTACCTTCCTTTGATTATTAAATAAAACCAAATTGTTCACCCAAAGCGGGAGTACCACACACCTTACGACCACTTTGATGCAGGACGGAAACTATCGTTAGTGTATAATAGCTATTGTTCATCAAATTATGTAAAATATGGTGTTTATAATATTTTTGTTAAATTATATGAAGCATCAATATCATTTCTTATCCATCATATATTAATGATATATATTAATGACTTACCCTACTTCGTGGGGGACAAACTTAATATTGTATTGTTCGCGGATGATACATCTCTTCTATTTAAAGTTAAGCGTAAACTCCATGATTATGACGAAGTGAACAATGTACTTTCTATGGTTGTCCATTGGTTCAATGTTAACAATTTAAAACTTAATGAGACCAAAACTAAATGTATGAAATTTGTAACTCCTAATGTGAGACAGCTGGCAACCAATGTAGAAATAAATGGAGCAGCGTTGGACCTTGAGGCGTCGACTGTGTTTTTAGGTATAACAATTGACGCCAAACTACAGTGGGGCCCACAAATTAAGAAGTTGTCGGGTAGGCTAAGTTCCGCGGCTTATGCAGTCAAGAAAATTAGACGTTTAACTGATGTTGAAACCGCTAGAATTGTTTATTTCAGCTATTTTCACAGTGTTATGTCATATGGCATATTACTGTGGGGATCTTCTGCAGAACTTAATACTATTTTTATTCTGCAGAAAAGAGCTGTGAGAGCCATTTACAATCTGGCTCCTGTTGATTCACTTAGAGAGAAATTCAAAGAGATAGATATTCTAACGGTTGTGTCACAATACATATTTGAAAATTTAGTTTATGTTAAAAAAAATATCAGTTCTTTTAAAAAGTATAGTGATACACATAATATTAATACCCGGAACAAACACGATCTTGTTGTACATGCCACGCGTCTCCACAGAACAGGCAAATCGTTTATGGGCCAAAGTATACGCTTTTATAACAAACTGCCACAGGATATCCGAGATCTTCCAATAAAGAAATTTAAACCTTTGATAAAAAGCCGTTTGTCAAAAAAGGCTTATTATAAAATCTCGGATTACCTGGAGGATAAAGCTGCGTGGGCTTGAACTGCTCAACTCATGCAAGCTTAGAAGTTTAAGGCTGACATAAGTAAAATTTGTAAAACTATTTTTAAAAAAAAAATTACAAAAAAAGACAAGCCCGCTGAGTTTCTTGCCGGATCTTCTCAGTAGCGGCCGCGTTACGATCCGGTGGTAGTTTGTAAAAATGATTTTTGTGTAAGTGCCTCCGTGGGGCCTATACATAATAAAGATATTTTGACTTTGACTTTGACTTTGATCATAGTATCGAAAAAAGTATCTTACTCATAAAAGTATCGATATTTCAAGGTATCGAGTACTTTTCTTAGAATCGAGTACTTCACGTCATAAAGTCCGCAGTACTCCGCAGTAACGGCTAAAAAAATGCGATACACGTCAAAAGCGACGGCTCGTTGGTCTATTAGTCTGACTGCATTATGTATTTACGAAAAAAATGTAGTTATATCCGTATTAGTATCAGTAGTCCGGTTTCCATAGGACAGGCTCTGCTTAGTTTGGGATTGGATGACTGAGTGCGGATTGTCCCAAGATATTCTTATAAAAAGTTCTCATTGTTTAAAAGTATCGAATAAGAAAATATACATTCATTTGTGACACAGGAAAAACAAAACAGTAAAAAGGAATTGCAAGTAACAGACATGCCACAAAAAGGCCGTAACTCAGCGAACAACGCTAGTCCGCGGTCTTCCGCTAGGACCTTTTGGGTCACGACACATGAACTACATATTACAAAGTACCGAGTACATACAAAAGTATCGGTATCGAAAGGAAAAGTACTCGATACCACAAAATATCGATACTATCTTTGGGTCCTTAGACAAAGATAGTGGCGGACATCGCACGCGACGCACGTGACAAGAAAGATAGGAATAGTCCGCTACATTAATGTTTCTATAGATATCATTAGAGAAACAGCTATATTATCTACTTGTGAATCAAAAGATATAAATAAATATTTTTTAAGCCTTTTTATATTACTTTCTACCTTATTTAATGGGTGTACAAGTACTAGTAAAAGGGGTATTACACTACACGGTATTCAGAGCCCTGTGGCAAGAGTAGGCGTGGCCCCTGAATAAGGAGCCGCTTATTACACTAGCCGGTCGATTTGGCCCTAACTCTGTTATATGCTCAGTTTTAAAATGACTGTCACAAGTATTGCACGCCCGCTATAAAGGCTAAAATTGCTCTTTCTATAGCTGTTGTAGTTTCTAGGAAGCTCCCTAGCACCCTAAACGCTATTACATTTCCCGGTAGTAAGGGAGTTAGGTAGCTCGGTACACCGGGCCGCTCCAGTCGCCCTAATTAGGGACCCTAACTCGTTATTGGTTATTACACCACCCTTAATCAGGACCCTAAACCTTGAATACCGTGTAGTGTATTAAGCCCTTGAAATAAAATCTATAACATATTGTTACGACCCGGACATAAAACTGTTAATTACTCCGTTAATTATTACATAATTGCAATAATCTCAAAATGCATTGTTAGTCTATACGCCTACTATCGATCCGTAACGAAAGATCTCGAATTCTCAATAGAAAGTAATTCCCTCCAATTCGGCAAGTACTTACGTATGTACCTACCTACGCGCTCGCGCTCGGTTCACTGCCCCGCCTATTGTTCGTTTTCTCGAAGGCCGCGCCGCTATTGTATCGGCTCGCGAAAGCGCTAGACTAGGAGGTATTTACGTGAATGATCTCGAAGCTTCCACCCCTCTGTTAATTTAGGTATAGAAGCCGACGCATAGAGGCGTCCAGACAGTTTACAGTGTGAGTGTACGTGGAATAAAATCTTCTTTTACGTTAATCGGCATTTTAATACCCACCCGCACGTAACAATATGATATATTTGCAGACAAAACATGAAACTCCGAAGGGTGGAGCAGTAAGATCTATCTTATTATATAAAAGAGTAGACAAAAACCCACTCATCACGAAATCTCAGAAACTACAAGTGCTAGGAGTCTCAAACTTTGCATGGGGGTTCCTTTTAAGACGTAGGTGCTCACTAAGATGCGATTTTGCGAAATTCAACCTCTAAGGGGGTCAAATAGGGGGGCAAAGTTTGTATGGGAGAACGCGATTCCTTGGTCCTATTGACTTGAAATTTTGCACAGACATTCGTTAAGAAAATTAATTGAATTAGTATTTCATATTTTTTATAATTTATCCCTTTACAGGGTAAAAAAGAAGTATTATTACTTAACCGATGGCGGTACAAATATATTACCACAATAAGATACGATAATTCGAAAGGTAAAATAAAAGTTCCTTGGCCAAGTGGTCACGGAAGCGTCCTCTAAGTGCGGACTGTCCGGGTTCGCTACCCGCGTGCGGATTTTTTTTTGTATTTTTAAACTTTGTTTTGATTTTTTTATTTATATTAAGATTCGATGTTTTAAATATTTAACTCATATTGACTCCGGCACTTTTTATCTCTAATATATTTTTATATTTAATACTTTTTTAAATTTAAAATCATGCATACGTAGTTAACTTCTCTCTAATGTTATGATTTAGTTATTAGTGGAAACTGAATTGATTTTTGTACTATTGGATCTTATATTTAGTAATAAGTGGTATCATTTGTTTGTTTCGCAAATATAACAAACTAAAAATAAAATAATGAAAATATATTTTCAAAATGTCTGTTTGGGTAGGACTATAATATGCATGCACCTATTGTACGTATGATATAAAAAAAGCCAAAACTTTATTGGAATTATTGTCAGTCAGGGTTTTTTCTATAGGTTGGCTGGTGTTGGGGACCAACGACATTAAAGTATCTTTAAATAGTGTGAAACAAAGTCGCTATCCGAGTCTGTCAATATCGGATAGCACCTCCTAAACCACGCAGCGATTTTCACCATCGGTTAGATAATTTTTCATTGAAGGTTTTAAGTTTTATATAAGTAAATAAACTTACATAGCTTACATTGACTAAACCTAAAGAGATACATAGTTAACAATCAAGTACTAGAGAATTTCATTAATTCCATATATTATAAAGTAGGTAAATATCCGGGATATAATATACCCGCCCCCCGGTGGCGGACTCAAAGGCAATGCACTGAGGGACAGCTGATGCAGATCCCACCGGAGAACCCCCTCTCATGTGCCGATGTGACAGCCACGAGAGTTTTAGTGGGTAAGAATCCCCCACAGGATCCCAGGGACATATTAAACGTGCCACCACCCCTTTAACTGTGACAACGGTGACAGATTCCCGGGGGGCTATAATGCGCCCCCGGCAGCGGCTTCACAGGCCCTTGCCTTGCACTGAGGGGTACCCGGTGCAGCCCCATATTTTTTGCGGACAGCCGTGGGGGGTTTAGAGGGTAAGAATCCCACACACCGCGGTCGACCGCCTGCAGGATCCTGGAAGCCTATTGGAGGTCTACCCGTGGTCCCCGAAACTTTGAGCACAGTGACAGGTTTTTGAAGTGAAACTTCTTATGCGACTTCCTATGCCGTCCGTGAGTGAGTGAGTGGGTGAGTGGGCGAGTGGGCGAGTGGGCGAGCGGGCGAGTGTGTGAGTGTGTGAGTGGTTCTGTGTGGTTCGGTGTGGTTCGGTGTGGTATGGTGTGGTACGGTGTGGTACGGTGTGGTACGGTGTGGTACGGTGTGGTACGGTGTGGTACGGTGTGGTACTCGGACTGACCGGGACTGACCGGGACTGAGCGGGATTGAGCGGGACTGACCGGGACTGAGCGGGATTGAGCGGGACTGAGTGGGACTGAGCGGGACTGAGCGGAACTGATCGAGATTGAGCGGGACTGACTGGGACTGACCGGGACTGACCGGGACTGACAGGGACTGACGGGGCTGACCGGGACTGACTCGGATTCAGCCAGTCCAAGTCAGTCAGTCAGGGACACCTGGTGCAGGTCCCACCCGAGAACCCAGGTTTCCCTCTCATGTTCCGATGTGATAGCCACGGGAGTTTTAGTGGGTAAGAATCCCAAATACCCAGTTTGACTTCCCCACGGGATCCCGGGGACATATTGGATGTTTCCCCCGCTACTCCCTTAAACTGTGACAACGGTGACAGATTCCCGGAGGGCTATAATGCGCCCCCGGCAGCGGCTTCAAAGGCCCTTGCCTTGCACTGAGGGGTACACGGTGCACACTCTTTTGTGTGGACAGCCGTGGGGGACACATACTGCAGTCGATCGCCCGCAGTATCCTGGGGCCTATTGGAGGTTTCCCCCGCGATCACCGTATCTTTGAGCACGATGATAGTTTCCCGGGTGGCTTTATTGTGCCCCCCGGTGGCGGGCTCAAAGGCAAGCCACTGAGGGATCTTGGTGCAGATCCCACTGGATGGCCCAGGTCTCCTACTTATGTACTAATTTAACAGCCGTTGGGGGTTTAGTGTATAAGAATCCTACATAACCCGGTTGACCGCCAACAGGGTCCCGGGGACCAATTGAAGGCTTCCCCCGTGACCCCTGTAACCGTGAGCACGGTGAAAAGTTCCCAGGTGGCTTTATTGTGCTCCCCGGTGGCGGGGTCAAAGGCAAGCTACTGAGGGTATAATGTTGCAGATCCCACCGGATAGCCCAAGAAGGGGTTCTTATGTGCTGATTGCACGGCCGTTGGGGCTTTAGTTTATAAGAAACCTACATACCCGGTTGACCATCAACAGGGTCCCGTAAATCCCATTAAAGGCTTCCCCGTGACCCCTGTAACCGTGAGCACCATGACAGGTTCTCGAGGAACTATAATGTGCCTCTCCGGCGGCGGGTTCAAAGTCAAGGCACTGAGTGGTATCAGCTGGTGCAGATCCCGACAGATAGCCCAGGTCCGCCCTCTAATGTGCCGACGTGATAGCCGCGGGGGTTTTAGTGGGTAAGAATTCCCCGGTTGACCCCCGTTTACGTCTTAACGATGAAACCGAACAAGGAAGCCCGTATTGCTTCCATAAATTGGTTTCAAAGAAATGGTGTCCTTAATCCACCCAAATTGTGCACCCGTACACGTCTGCAGTTTCTAAAATTATAAATACAATTAACAAATCACAAGCTCAGAGATTCAACGTTGCAGGCGTTGAGTACTTTGCCCATGGACAGGCAGCTATACGTAGCCCTTTCACGCGTCACTTCTATACAAAATTTGTTCATATTGCGTTACGAAAAGTCAGCTACAAACTGATAAATAATTCCAAGAAATTCTATAATCAAAGGCAGTAGCTTTAAATTATTCACTTCTTTTTTTTCTCAATTACACCCGTGCGAAGCCGGGGCGGGTCGCTAGTACTATAATAAAACTCAAAGAGCACTTTTTCTGTACATTGAATATTTTTCCAAAATTTCTATGTGGGGGTACTATACTATCGACATAGAGTCCAAAACAATTTTTTTTGGAATTATTGTCTGTCTGTCTGTCTGTCTGTCTGTCTGTCTGTCTGTCTGTCGTTCTGTTCGTCCAGGTATCATTTGAAAACCCGTGGATGGATTTTGATAGGACTTTCACTGATGTGTTGTGTAGAAGTCAAGGTGTAAGTTGGTATATAAAACATCACGCTATGTTTCATAGGGGCTAAGCAGTGAAACATTACTTGCACATATTACCACGTAATTTCCTTTGTATGTGAATAGGGTAATTATAGACTGTTCAGTTAATCATTAAGATATGTATTATTACGCTATATACAATAGGGACTGAGCAGACATTTAGTTTGCATAAGATATGGCATTGGCGAAGGGTCAATTTTTGTAAGGGGTAAGCCGGTCCGGTACACCCAGGACATTTTCATTAGATTTCTGTATTGTTCTAAGTACTTTGCTGATAGCAATATGACATTATATCTTTGAAAAGTTAAAATCTGTAAATCCCGAGCGGATCCAAACTAGATTATGTAAGTATTACAGTAGCAACAATAAAAGATGCGGAAAACTTAAAACTTTCATTATCGAATATCATTAGACAGTAATTTACGATGTTAGCGTGATTTACATTATGAACAGCGCCATCTATCGGTGAAATTGAACATACAATAACTATAGAACTTTAATCTATATATTATATCAAAGAAAGTCCTGTTAGTTACACTATTTATAACTCAAGAATGGCCTAACCGATTCGGCTGAAAATTGGTGGGGAGGTAGCTTAGAACCAGTAAACGGACATAGGATACTTTTTATCCCGGTAGGTTAAGGTTAAGCAACGTTAGGTAAGGTCAATAAATAGATGGGTGAACCGATTTGTATGAAAGTGTGCATATCGGGTAGGTCTGAGATTAGGTCCTACAGTATATTTCATACCGCTAGGTTAAGGTTAAGCTACATAAGGCAAGGTCATTAGATGGGTGAACCGATATGTATGAAATTATGTGTGCATATCGGGGAGGTCTGAGAATAGGTCATAAAGTATATTTAATGCCGCTGATACCATGATTGACGAGGATATATAGAACGAGAGGTGGGTGCACGAGAGGAGAAAGAGGGAGAGGGGATTCGAGAAGGGGGCGATGGGGTGAGGGATCGGGGGAGTTAGGTGGAGTAAGGGGGGAGTGAGAAGGAGCCAGTTCGTAGAAGAGACAGGGGGAGAGGGTTCAGAGAGGGGATAACAGGGTAGGAAGAGGGGGAGTGTGACGGAAACCGAAGCGGGAGGGGGAAAGAGAGGGGAGAGAAAGAGCATATAATTAGATTTTTTTTATAAGAGAGAGAGATATGGAGAGAGATAAATCTAGGGAGGAGGGAGAAAAGGGGAGCAAAATGTAATAAAAGCGCGGGCGGAGCTGCACGGGTCAGCTAGTAATAAATAAGTGCCATTAAATAGCAAATAAATATAACTTGTAAAAGTAAACACCTAATAAACTTAGTTTTATACATCTGTTTTTTTAATCATTATTTTTTACACTTCGTGTCGATTATTGTTGAATATTCGGTAAAACTGCTGAATATGCCGAATACAACGAATATTGGGCCATCTATCTATACTTATAATAAAACTGTAACAGGTCCAATTCTGTACATTGAAGATATTTTGAAAATTATATTTGGAGGGCATTCTATAACCGATACTGAGGCCGAAAATTTATTTTTTTTAATTTTTGTCTGTCTGTCTGTCTGTCTGTATCACGGCTGAGCATCACGCCGAAACTACTGAATGGATTCAAATGCAACTTGGCATGATTTGAGATCTTACTACGAGGTAGGACATAGGATACTTTTTATCCCGTAATCTAGCACGGTTCTTTTGGGAGAGGGGATTAAAGTCAAAACGGGTACTTGGTTATACGCTTAGTCCTATTTTATCAATTTTTCTTTATAATATAATAAATATTAGTAAGGGAACACTCATAGAGAGTTGTTATCAAGGTTTTGTAATCGATCAGGTTAAGCAACGTTAGGTAAGGTCATTAAATAGATGGATGACCGTTTAACGCATTTGAACTAAACAGGTCCGTGCTTCGGAGAGCAAGTAAAAAGTGGGTCCCAGTTTTTAACCGACTATAAAAAATGAGGTTATGTATTCGATGCGAATGTCTGTGATTCAAAGTTTAGTTAACGTAAAAACTATTTAAAAAACATTATTGAAGTTGGTGTTAGCGTACCTGCTGTGTATATTCTGCACCAACTTCAATAATATTTTCGTTATTTTATGCTTTTTAGATAATTTACTTTGAAGTCGGTTTTTTTTTTTTAAATAGTTTATTTAACACTTTTTAGTGACTTACTTTACCAAGATAGGTATCAGCACTATCACGCAACTCGAACGTCTACATTACAGTAACTTACTGAAAACATAAAAAGTTTATGTCTCTTAAACTACTGGACCGATTTTGATGAAATTTGTACTCTACCCTAAGTTGAAAGATACTCTAACTATTGCAAAAAGAATTTTTGAAATCGGACTTGTAGTTTCTGAGAAATCCGTGGACAAACCTACATACATACATACATACATACATACATACATACATACATACATACATACACTCGTGAAATTTGGTAAATTCGTTTAGAAGCCCACATAGACTAACATATATGAATATTACGCATTTTTATTAATATTACATACATACGCGTCGAATACAGAACCTCCTTTTTTAACCGACTTCAAAAAAGGAGGTTCTGTATTCGACGCGTATGTATGTAATATTAATAAAAATGCGTAATATTCATATATGTTAGTCTATGTGGGCTTCTAAACGAATGTACCAAATTTCACGAGTGTATGTATGTATGTATGTATGTAGGTTTGTCCGCGGATTTCTCAGAAACTACAAGTCCGATTTCGAAAATTCTTTTTGCAATAGTTAGAGTATCTTTCAACTTAGGGTAGAGTACAAGTTTCATCAAAATCGGTCCAGTAGTTTAAGAGATATAAACTTTTTATGTTTTCAGTAAGTGACTGTAATGTAGACGTTCGAGTTGCGTGATAGTGCTGATACCTATCTTGGTAAAATAAGTCACTAAAAAGTGTTAAATAAACTATTTAAAAAAAAATAAAAACCGACTTCAAAGTAAATCATCTAAAAAGCATAAAATAACGAAAATATTATTGAAGTTGGTGCAGAATATACACAGCAGGTACGCTAACACCAACTTCAATAATATTTTCGTTATTTTATGCTTTTTAGATGATTTACTTTGAAGTCGGTTTTTATTTTTTTTTAAATAGTTTATTGAAGTCGGTTAAAAATAGCGCAGGCGGAGCTGCGTGGGTCAGCTAGTACTTATAATAAAACTGTAACAGGTCCTATTCTGTACATTGAAGATATTTTGAAAATGATATTTGGAGGGCATTCTATAACCGATACTGAGGCCTAAAATGTATTTTTTTTAATTTTTGTCTGTCTGTCTGTCTGTCTGTCTGTATCACGGCTGCGCATCACGCCGAAACTACTGAATGGATTCAAATGAAACTTGGCATGATTTGAGATCTTACTACGAGGTAGGACATAGGATACTTTTTATCCCGTAATCTAGCACGGTTATTTTGGGAGAGGGGATTAAAGTCAAAATGGGTACTTGGTTATACGTTTGGTCCGATTTTATCAATTTTTCTTTATAATATAATAAATATTAGTAAGTGTTTGTGCATCGCAAACGCCTACAAGGGTTATTTTAGCAACGAATACCTATGACCGTCAGTTTCACTTTTGATTTATTAGTTATATTATAATTTTGTACCTACCCTCTAACTTTTTCTCAATGATTAAATATTCAGTACAACGGCAATACGCATTTTTAATTTCTCATCTGAAATACACCTGGATATTCCGAACATATGGTCCTTCGAGCCGGATAATTGAAAAATACAGTGGACCAGCCATTATTTCATCAGGATTTAAGTTTGGAGTGGAATTTCAAGAAATTATTGCTAGCGAAGGGCAACGACGGACATTGTTGCGTCATCCAGAACATTTCTAGGATATCAGTGGTCTGGAAACTCATTAAAACGTTCTGTTTTCTATTAATTTCCACCCATCACTCTTGTTCAGGTAGTATTTAGCGTATACAGTGTTAAAATCAGGTCAGTACCGTGTATTTTTTGTAACTTTCCGTATCATTCATTGTCATTTACCCTATTGCAAATTAACAGCATTTGTCAGTGTTAAATACTCATAAAAGGCATAATAAATAATTGTAAAAGTCTTAAAATAAGTGCTCTAAATGAACATTTTGCTTGTATGATACAATTTCGCAGGTAATTTCTTTGGGTCTCAGTATTTAAAGTAGATAAGTACATGATTAACAATTAATAATTATTAGTCTTTCGAGTCCCACGGTTTGTAACCTTTAATTAATAACAGTATCTCATTACATGTTTTTTTAAATAAAGTATTTGGTTTTGATGCCTAATTAATGTAAAACATTGTTATCTGTTTCATTGAGTACATAGACATTTTTTTCCTTTAGCTGACCCTAATTCGGCAAAGGATTCTAGCCCATACAGCCTACTACATAGACTTATTATAAATTAGTTATAAATCCATAAAGTAATAACGGTATACTAACGTTATTGTATAAAATACCGGTATTTGTAGTAACAGTTAAAATAGCCGTTATTAACACTACGTTATATTAATTTATTTTTGTATAAATTCCAGTTGACTACACCAGTTATTCCGTAATGTCAGACGATAAGGAGCTGATAAGAAAGAGAGCCAGTTTCAAGGGACGGGTAACTGCGCTGACAAATTATATAAATTCATTAGATACTTCTTCTTTAACCGATGCTCAGGTAAACGAGTTGCAGTTAAGAACTAACAGGATTGAAGTTGTATACCAGCAATACGATGAGGTACAATTATCATTAGAATGTAATGCGGAAAATATCGAAACCCAGATAGCGGAAAGAAATGAATTTGAATCTTTATACTTTAAGTTATTATCAAAGGCTCAAAAGATATTAGTTGACTCTAAGAAAAAAGACCTGACTTATAGCGAGGTAGAGTCTTGTACTAAAAACCAGAATCTAGTTAAATTGCCCACAATTCAACTGCCAAAATTTAATGGTTCTTACGACCATTGGTTAGAGTTTCACGATACCTTTGTTAGTCTCATACATTCAAATGAAGAAATTGATACAGTAAATAAATTTCACTATTTAAGAGCTTCTTTAGAAGGATCTGCTTCTGTGGTAATTAACTCAATTGAGTTCTCTGTTAATAATTACTCTGTTGCTTGGAATCTGCTTTGTGATAGATTCGACAACAAGCGATTATTAATCCAAAATCATGTCGCGGCTATATTTAATATAGAACAGGTAAGTAAGGAATCTTCATCGAACTTAAAACGACTCAGCGATCAAATTAATAAAAACTTACGTGCCTTGGAATCGCTTGGTGAACCAACTGAATATTGGGACACGCTTCTCATTTACATCCTCACTCATAAACTTGACTTTAAAACCTTACGTGTATGGGAAGAGCATAAAGGTGGTTTTGACAAGAATGACAAAATAACACTTGATATTTTTCTTTCATTTATCAAATCACGTTCCGACTTGATTGAAACTTTAGAGATGTCACATCCCCCTTTAGCCAAGAATACAAATATTGCTAAAAATAGCTTACGAGTCAAATCAATGGTATCAGTACATGATATGAATAACAAAGATAATTTATCCTTTCCTTCACCTAATCGTAAGCGTTGCCCTAGATGCAACGGTGAACACGGTTTAATCAACTGCCCTCAATTTTTAACCGACTTCAAAAAAGGAGGAGGTTCTCAATTCATCGTGTATGTATTTTTTTTTTTTTTTTTTTTTTTAATGTATGTTCACTCATAATTCCGCCAAATATGTACCGATTTGGATGATTCTTTTTTGTACCTAATGGACATTCCATCAAGTTGGTCCCATAAAATTTTTATTCCTTATGAACCAGTAGTTCCTGAGAAAACATGAATGGAATGTTAGAATTATCTGGTAAAACGCCTAAATATAGATGATGTTCTAATCAATAATGGTTATAACTCATACAAATATTTACCAATTTCAGTGATTCTTTTTTTATTCGAAAGCATGAACCATAAGGATGGTTCGGTATGAATTTCATCAAGACCGGATAAGAACTTTTTCGAAGAACATTAGTGATGGGAAGGAGATATCACTGGGAGAAACCATAAAATAGATGATGTCTTCGTCTACAAAATGGTCATACGCCATCCAGATCATCGTACCGAATCGATGGTTTCTTTTTGACCCCCGACCAAAAACGAGGTGTTATTAGTTTGGGGGGGGGGGGGGGTCGTGTCTGTCTGTCTGATAACTGTCTGTGGCATCGCAGCGCTCAAATGAGTGGACAGATTGGCGTATGCTGGTTTATTGGAGATGGTTCTTAGCGATGTTTCTTGAAAATCGGTTTAGCTTTGAAAACTTGCTCTTTTCCAAGTCGAGATAGGGATATTTCGTATACAATGGACATTTTTAATTACTTCTATTACTCCGAAAGATCTGAAATTTAGAACATATGTAAATCCGTTGATACTAAAAAACTAGTACTAAGAAAATGGTACCACGAACCGGAAGACGCAGCGTGGGTAGGTCTCCCACTAGGTGGACAGACGACATTGTGCGCGTCGCAGGTAACCGGTGGATGCAAATAGCCAATTGTCGGTCATTGTGGCGTTCGAAGGGGGAGGCCTATGTTCAGCAGTGGACGTCTCCCGGCTGGTGATGATGAAGAAAAAGGTAACCTTCACCAGGGTCTGATGATGGAGCAGGTAGGTGGTCACAGGATTTCTGCACCAATAAACGTAGACCCACTGAGTTTGGGCTCGTTGTGTAGGTCTCGACGAGTATCTGCTAGAAAAATGATGTTCAGAGTCTGGTGATGGGAGGAAACAGTATGATGTTAACAGGAACTCTGTTCCATGAAATGTAGGACCCACCGAATTTTAGATCTGTGGTTGGGTTGGGAGATTTTAATTAAAATTAATTTATACCTGTTGGTATTAAAGCTTTATATCCAAATCGGTATATAGTTGAATAAAGACTTTTCAAGAGAACATGACTAAAAAGAATAAAATAAAATTTTTATAAAAAAAAATAAACCGACTTCAATGGACACCACACTAAAAAGTGAAAAATAACTTCAATATTCTTGAAGTTGGTGCTAAAATAAACACGACACCAGAATCAACTGACCAGCACCAACTTCAATAATATTGAAGTTATTTTTCACTTTTTAGTGTGGTGTCCATTGAAGTCGGTTTATTTTTTTTTATAAAAATTTTATTAGCTTTAAGCAACGAGGCTCGTTTACAATCATTATCACATTATAAAATATGTTATAATTGTTTGAGCGAAGGACATTACGCTAATCATTGTAAGAAGTCGGGGTGTAAGATATGTCGTCGTAAGCATAACACTCTGATACACATGGCTGATCATAAAAAGTCTGTTTCAACCGCTAATTCTGCAAGTGTTGAGGACAAGGTTGTGAATGTTCCGACGACCCAGTCAGACTCAGGTGCAAGCTTGTCGCTATCTGCAAGTATTGCTGGTTCTTCCTACAGCAATCATGGTGACGTGTTATTATCAACAGCACTGATAAAAGTCTACGGTAAAAATAATCGTTCATGCATTGCACGGGCCGTGTTGGATAGTGGCAGCACCTCATGTCTTATAACTGAGGACATGTACCGACGCTTGGATTTACCTGCTTGTCCTGTAAATAATTCTATAATAGGTATTAATAATTCGTCTTCAAGCATTAATAAAATGTGCTCAGTGCCAATAAAATCACTAGACGAAGATTTTTCTATAAATATTAACTGTTTTGTTTTACCAATTATAACCGACAATATTCCTGGTAAGTCCTTAGACATATCAAAGCTAAATATACCGTCTAATTTGTGTCTAGCGGACCCCAGATTCTATGAATGTGCTACCATAGATATCTTAATCGGAGCCGATGTCTTTTGGGACCTATTAGGTTCGCAAATATTAAAACTTGGTGATAAACAACCGCTACTTTGCGAAACGAAACTTGGATGGGTAGTTTCTGGTCCTATTAATGGCAATCGTGTATCGAAGGCCGCAAACCAAATTCAGTGTAATTTCATGAAGGTTGCACCTAATAATAACAATGATTTGAATAATGACATTCAGAATCAACTCACTCGATTTTGGCAACTTGAGGAAGTAGGTTCTACGTCAACGTACTCCTTGGAAGAACAGTTGTGCGAGGAACACTTTGTAAAACATACATCTCGTTTACCAAACGGACAGTTCTCTGTTAGAATTCCGTTAAAGCATTCACCGGAATTATTAGGTTTGTCTTTACCACGAGCTAAACATTGCTTGGCTGCGTTAGAACGTAGATTTAAAGGTAAGCCAGATCTTTGTCAAAGGTACAAAGACTTTATGTTAGATTATGAATCTTTGGATCATATGTCTGTATGTCAAAACGATAATGCAAAACACGCTCATTATATTCCACATCATGGAGTTTTACGAGAAAGTAGTACCACTACGAAATTAAGGGTGGTCTTTAACGCAAGTAGCCCGACTACATCCGGTCTGTCTTTTAATGACATTCAATTTGTAGGACCTGTAGTTCAGGATGACCTATTGTCAATACTCTTGCGTTTTAGACAGCATAAATATGTTCTTACCGCTGATGTGGAGAAAATGTATCGACAGATAATTGTTCATCCCGATGACAGGCAGTTGCAGCACATAGTTTGGCGTCATCATCTTTCAGATCCAGTTCAAGGTTATAAGCTTCATACGGTAACGTATGGCACAGCAAGTGCACCTTTTTTAGCCACTAGATGCATCAAGCAGTTAGGCATAGAATGTGCTAACAAAAAAGCTTCTGAAGTCATTCTCCACGACTTTTACGTCGATGACTTGCTTACTGGTGGAGATAATTTGAACGAAGTAATAGATCTACGTCATAAGGTCACCTCTGCTTTGGCTTCTGCTCAAATGAACCTAAGGAAATGGAAGTCCAATAATCATAATTTACTTTTTGAAACTGAACCTGCTGATACATCACATAATTTGAATATTGGTGAACTTGAGTCGTGTAAAACGCTAGGTTTAGGTTGGCAGTCACTAACTGATGAACTAAGCCTTCCCATAAGTGATTCAGTTGTACACGGTAGTACCAAACGTGACATGCTTTCGGTAATATCGCAAATCTTTGACCCATTAGGTCTTTTAGCTCCCTGTGTAATAGTAATGAAAATGTTACTTCAGAAATTATGGTTACACAAACTGTCTTGGGATGAACAGTTATCACCGGAGTTACATAAGATTTGGTCTGATATAATAATTGATTTACACCTACTAAGTGATATACGGATTCCACGTCGCGTTATTACTGATTCATTTGAATATTTAGAATTTCATATTTTCTCGGATGCCTCTGAACGTGCTTACGGTGCGTGTTTGTACGTACGCAGTGTTAACAAGAATGGTGAGGTTTTAGTACGACTATTATTTGCTAAAAGTCGAGTTGCGCCGCTCAAACCAATGACCATACCCAGGCTTGAGCTTTGCGGGGCTTTAGTTGGATCCAAAATTTATAAAAAAGTTTTGGAATCATTACGGGTTACTGCGACTCGCACTTATTTTTGGACTGACTCGACAATCGTTTTGAGTTGGTTAAAAATGTTACCTAATAAGCTTCAACCGTTCGTTCGAAACAGAGTTGCAGCTATACTGGATACTACCAATGACGCTGAGTGGAGACATGTTCCGACGGATGAAAATCCTGCAGACTACATTTCTCGTGGAGTAAATATTAGCTCTATGTCGTCACTCAGTAATTGGTGGTCAGGGCCAAGATTTCTTAGTGAAGATATGTCTAGTTGGCCACCTAATTTGTCTCATTGTAGTAATGATCCTTTGCCTGAAGTTAAGCTTAATGTTACTCTATCGGTAACAATAGATCATCGTAATGATTTAATTAATTTCGAACGCTTTTCTAGTTTCTTAAGACTTCAGCGTTCTATAGCTTATATGTTCCGGTTTATTGACGCTTGTAGAAGAAAGTCCTCATGCAAAGGTCCTCTTAGTAGTGAGGAACTACAACGTGCCCTAAAATTTATCATTAGATCATCTCAAAATGAATCATTTTCAGAATATAAAATGTTACTTGATAGTCAAGATTTACCTAAGAAAAGCCAGTTGCGAAAGTTTAATATATTTTTGGATGACGATAAGATTTTGCGTGTTGGAGGTCGTCTCCAAAATTCATCGTTTCCTTTTAACAAGAAACACCCTATACTTATACAGTCCGCTCATCAACTTACTAAATTAATATTTAATCACGAACATAAAAAACTGATGCATGCAGGGCCACAGTTATTGCTATCATCCATAAGAGAAACGTACTGGCCTATAAGAGGTCGCAATTTAGCCCGACTCTGTTGCCGTCAGTGTGTACGTTGCTGTCGAATGAAGGGTGAAACTGTAGCACCAATTATGGGTAATTTGCCACAGCAGCGTCTTTTAGCGGGAAGCTCTCCTTTTGAAAATATTGGTTTAGACTATGCAGGTCCTATTTGGTCCGCTTCTCGACAAGGTCGTGGCTCTAAATTAGTTAAAGTTTATATTGCAATTTTCGTTTGTTTTACAACGAAATCAATTCATTTAGAACTAGTGGGCGATTTAACTAGTCATACTTTATTTTGGCATTACGTAGATTTATGTCCCGAAGAGGAAAGCCTGCTAATATTTATTGTGATAATGGTACCTCGTTCGTGGGCGCATACAATGAAATTTCAAAATTTATCAAAACTAATCGTGATTCCGTTACTGAAGAAATGGCAAACGAAGGCATTAATTTCCATTTTCTTCCTCCTTATTCTCCACATTTTGCTGGCCTTGCGGAAGCTGGTGTCAAGTCGACTAAACACCACTTAGTTAGAGTGTTGGGCAATTGTAAATTGACATATGAGGCGCTTAATACAACGTTAAATCAGATAGAGGCAATATTGAACTCCAGGCCTCTGACACCATTATCATCTGATCCTGAGGATCTGACACCGTTAACTCCCGGATATTTCTTGATTGGACGCCCAATGACATCTTTACCGTCTCCTGATTATCAAGACCGTTCAAGCAATTATTTAACTACATTCCAAAGAATCGAACAACTTCGTCAACATTTCTGGGCTCGATGGAGCAGGGAATATATATCAGAGCTTCAATTAAGAATGAAGTGGCGATCATGCAAAGGTTCCCTGAAATTGAATTCTCTGGTACTTTTAAAGGAAGACAACTTGCCACCGTTAAAGTGGAGGATGGGGCGAATTGTTGCAGTTCATCCTGGATTGGACGGCGTGATTAGAGTAGCGGACGTTAAAACTTCTAGTGGTCTGCTACGCAGATCATTTAGCAAGATTTGTCCGCTTCCGGAACCTGATTTTGGTTGAAATGCCAGATTTCAACGCCTGGGGGTATGTTTGTGCATCGCAAACGCCTACAAGGGTTATTTTAGCAACGAATACCTATGACCGTCAGTTTCACTTTTGATTTATTAGTTATATTATAATTTTGTACCTACCCTCTAACTTTTTCTCAATGATTAAATATTCAGTACAACGGCAATACGCATTTTTAATTTCTCATCTGAAATACACCTGGATATTCCGAACAGTAAGGGAACACTCATAGAGAGTTGTTATCAAGGTTTTGTAATCGATCGGGTTAAGCAACGTTAGGTAAGGTCATTAAATAGATGGGTGACCGTTTAACGCCATTTTAAGTAAACGGGTCCGTGCTTCGGAGAGCAAGTAAAAAGTGGGTCCCAGTTTTTAACCGACTATAAAAAAGGAGGTTATGTATTTGATGCGAATGTATGTTATTAAAAGTTTAGTTAACGTAAAAATAGCGCAGGTGGAGCTGCGTGGGTCAGCTAGTTCCTAATAAACGTACATTTTACTAGTATCTAGATCGTATTTGCAGCAGCTTTGAAGACGGTTTGCAGTTTTCCAAGTAAGCCATGGATGTTCATATCAACTCCTGGGGTGTCCGGGTAAGATAGCACCCACCAATCTGCTCCAGTTGGGTGTCCGTAAGAGGCGACTGAGAGAAAACAAAAAGATGGGCAGCAGCGTCGTTCTATTGGATTACTTACCAGCTATACTACGATCCCAAGCCGCCTGCCAAACGTGGTGATTTTGACAACCCCTCCCTTCTAAGGGTCTTTGTTCAGCAGTGGACGTGCTGATGATGTTCTTACCTGCACATTGCTAGGGCCAGTAAGGATTCAATCAGTCTGAATAAGAATCCATGGTAGAGCGTGCAAGTCTCACACTTCAGCTAGCAGGTGCGGTCACAGCCAACGATTTTGGGGGGGGGGGATCATAGTTGACGGGCCTGTTGGTCTAGTGCCCTGGCCGCTAGCCAATAGGTCGTGGGTCCGATTCCCACCTTGCGACTGTGTGTTTCAAGTGCGTAACCTATTTTGGATAAAATCGTTTTAAAGCAAGAATGTCAATTTGACGTGAATGAGTTTGAGATTTGGGCGAGCCCATAATCTCAAACTCATTCACGACCCCCCGGTCATGGGAGTGTCGCTACTGGCCATACGAAACTGTCAAACTACACATCATTATCATGATAATACCGTTAGTTCATGTTTCCACCACCAGCACAGATAAGTCTGCGACCCACGCGACCACATTGTTAATAGTGAATTTTGTTAGTGAATGTTTATCTAGTTGATATATAATATCGACGGTTTAAAATAATAAAAAAATTATAATTTTTCACTGAAGGTTTATGCACAAAAACCTAAATAAGTTTTTATGCAAGTAGAAAGAGATAGGTACCCAGTGAGCTGTAATTACTGAGATACCTAATATTTTACAACAGTCTTTTAAATCACGCCCGTGCAAAGCCGGGGTGGGTCGCTAGTTTTCCATAAATATTTTATTTCGGATGTGTAGGCCCTCCGTCGTCGCGAGTTACTCCTGGGTACATTGAAATGAAACTAATTTTACGGATTATATCGCGGTTTATTTATGATTTTTATTACCCGACGTTTCGAACACTTTACAGCATTCATGGTCACGGGCGGACTGAGGTGGTAGCTGTCCATATGTCATAGTTGTCTTAGGGTACGCTCAGGTCTTCTAATTATTATTGTTAGTCCGATCTACGCAGAAAGAGCTTACAGTATCTTGAAGTCTTGCAGTGGAATACTTGTCTTTGGTAAGTTATTAGTTTCATTTGACGGGCCTGTTGGTCTAGTGGTTAGTGACCCTGTCTGCTACCCAACAGGTCGTGGGTTCGATTCCCACCAGGTGTCTGGGTGTTTTATCTATATAAGTATGTATTTTCTGCAAGAATCTGCAAGTTGAAGTGGCAATGGGCAGGCCACATCGCTCGAAGAACCGATAACCGTTGGGGAAGAAAGGTTCTCGAGTGGCGACCACGAACCGGAAGACGCAGCGTAGGCAGGCCTCCCACTAGGTGGACAGACGACATTGTTCGCGTCGCAGATAACCGGTGGATGCAGATAGCCAATTGTCGTTCATTGTGGCGATCTAAGGGGGAGGCCTATGTTCAACAGTGGACGTCTTCCGGCTGATGATGATGATGAAGTATGTATTTACAAAAAAAAAGTATATATGTATTAGTATCAGTTGTCTGGTTTCCATAGTACAGGCTCTGCCTATTTTGGGATCAGATGACCGTGTGTGAATTGTCCCAGGACATTATTTATTTATTTTATTTATTTATTTATATTTATTTGGGAAACATACGATTACATTTTACTTTTACACAAAACATTATATAAAGTTCATAAATCAGTTAAGTTTCCACTTAAAAATTAACAAATATTATAAGTATTGGCATTAATTAAAATTAGTCAATATTTTATCAATTAAACAATAAGTAAAATGTCATGTCAAATTAAATTAAGTAGAAATTATTACATTTAAAAAAATGTTACAATATCATCAAATTAAATTAAATACACTGAATATATCAGCCGGAATTAAGATTAACATTTTTCAATTTGCGTTTATAAGTACTTAAATTATTATTAAATATATCAATATCAATGAGTTCTTTGTTATATTGTTGACAAGCACGGTACAAAAATATATTTCTTGCGTACTTCGTTTTAAATGCAGGTAATACAAATAAAGATTTATCGCGTAAAATTTTCTGGGGGCATCTAAAAAGTACATGGTTGAGAAGAAATGGTGAATCAATATAGTTATTGATAATCTTAAATAGAAAAACTTGATCTCTTTCAAATCGTCTAACTTTTAAAGGGGTTATATTAGGAACAGGTTGTCTAGTACGACTACATCTAAAATTAATGTGTTTCACAAATTTGTTCTGTA
Source organism: Furcula furcula (assembly GCA_911728495.1). Lineage (NCBI taxonomy): Eukaryota > Metazoa > Arthropoda > Insecta > Lepidoptera > Notodontidae > Furcula > Furcula furcula. The sequence continues at coordinate 1,512,390 of OU452264.1, read as the reverse complement.
TGGTCTCTAAGTTATTAATATACACATTGTATTGAGGATTCCAAACTGTTGAGGCATATTCAAGAATAGATCTGACAAAAGCGTTATAAAGAAGAATTAAAGTAGAGCAAAGCTTGAAGTCCCTTCCAATTCTAAGAATGAAGCCAAGCATCTTGTATGCCTTAGATGTAATATGACTAAAATGGCTTTCAAAAGTTAGCTTATGATCCAGATAAACACCCAAATCTCTCACCTCGAACACACGAGAGATTGAATCGTTATTTATAGCATAAGAATAAAGAATAGGTTTAGGTTTCCTTGTAAATGAGATAATATTACATTTCGTAACATTCAGTTGTAAAAAATTATCAGTACAGTACATACAAATTCGATCTAGGCCTTTTTGGAGCAGAACACAGTCATCACTTGATTTAATTACCCTGAAAATTTTCATATCGTCCGCGTACAGTAAAACGTCACTATGGACAAAGTTCTGGGTAATATCATTAATAAAGATGTTAAATAGCAGTGGTCTGAGGTGAGAGCCTTGAGGTACTCCTGATGTTACTGGAATGAATGAGGAACAATGACCTTTTATACTAACAGCCTGACTTCGTTCCCTTAAGTAAGAATCTAACCACCGTAATAAGTCGCCATGTATACCAATTACCCGAACTTTGTCAATAAGTAAGGAATGTGAAATTTTATCAAAAGCCTTGGAATAATCGGTATAAACAACGTCAATTTGACCACCATCATCCATAGCGCCTGACACGCGGTGCAAGAACTCGCACAGATTCGACTCAGTTGATCGCTTGTCAATAAACCCGTGCTGCTGTTCAATTATTACGGGCCTCACAATAGGATAAATGGTATCGCAAACAATTTTTTCAAATAACTTAGCCAGAGTATTTAACTTAGATATTGGCCTATAATTTTTAATGTCATGTTTATCTCCAGATTTGTGGATTGGAACTACATAAGATTGCTTCCACAATTTAGGCATTTTACCAGAACTTAGAGATAATTTAAATAAATGATAAATAGGAATGGCAAGACTATTACGGCAATGCTTGTAAAAAAGTGGCGGAATTTCATCGGGCCCACAACCCTTACTAACGTCCAAACTTTTTAAATATTTAGCAATTTCACAAACAGAAATATCAACTGTACCAATACCAATAGAATATTGAGATTCTGTACTGACTAAAGAATTCTGTGAATCAGGCAAGGAGTCAGGTACGAACACAGATTGAAAATATTCATTAAAATAGCTACAGATTTCACTACCGTCCGACGATGAATTATGGTCCAGGAACATAGTATCAGGTAAATCGGAAGAACCTTTTTTTGATTTGACAAAATGCCAAAAATATCTACTGTTAAATTTTAGACGATTCTCGGCTCTTGATACAAATGTATCATAACATTCTTGCTGAATACGCTTCTGTCGAGTTCGCAACAATACAAACGTTTGATAATCACTAATCCTTCCATAAGATTTCCACTTCTTATGAAATTTTAATTTTTCCATAATTACCTTTTTTAAAGGTTTTGAAAACCAAGGAGGAGGAGGAGGTGACGGGCCCGTTGGTCTAGTGGTTAGAGACCCTGTCCGCTAACCGATGGGTCGTGGGTTCGATTCCCACCAAGTGTCTGGGTGTTATTTATCTATTTAAGTATGTATTTACAAAAAAAAAAGTATTTAAGTATTAGTATCAGTTGTCTGGTTTCCATAGTACAGGCTCTGCCTAGTTTGGGATCAGATGACCGTGTGTGGATTGTGCCAAGATATTATTTATTATTTATTATTTAGAGTCGTAAACTTTTTTTGTCGGTACAAACTTCTTGATTGCGTTATTTATAACATCATAAAATTTACTCAATGCCTCATCAATGTCTTCAACTTCCAAAAGATTAGTCCAATCCACTACAGACAAATCAGAATTTATTGCATCATAATCCGCTGCCCCAAAAATACGAACTAGACGGGGTACAGGGCGCAAGGTTTGGATACTTGACGAAACTAGAGTTATACACAAAGCAGGATGATGACTGTCCTCCGGGACAAGAGGTTCACAACAGCGAGCCACAGTGCAGTCATTTCCACTTATTACTAAGTCAATTATTATTATTATTTCAATGTGTAATATTCGCGTAAATATCAGAAATCATTACTCCTGGGTACTCCTAGTTATGGAGAGCTATATCGTGGATAAAGACCCCCCCTGGAGGTTTCAGTGGATAAAAATCCCACAAACCCAGCCTCCGTCCATACGGATACTGGGGTACCTTTTGAAAGTTTCCTCCCTGACAAAAAGTAGATGTATAATTTTATAATGTAATTAAACTCCATTATTTGTTTGTTCGCACTCGGGCTTTTTATGCTTCTATACTCGTTACCTATTATTTTTATAGAGTTCTTTGGTTCTTTGTGTTGTTTGACAAAAAAAGGTCGCTCGCTATGCTACTATAAATAGATGATAAATAGGCATATTACCATGACAAAGACGTATTAATCAGGAATACCGACTGTATTAACATTGATATAAAGGCTATTTATATCCGATGAACAAGTACCACGATCTGATGGTAAATAAGTATAATTAAGGCGACTTACCTTGAATAGCGCTGGTATCCGCAGAAAAACCTCTGGTGTTGCTATTGCTTGTTCTATAAATATAATTATGAGTGATTATATTAATACTAGCTCAACCACGCAGCTCCGCCCGCGCTCTCTAAACTTTAAATAGCATAAGTACATTTGCGTTGAATAGGACATAACCTCCTTTTTTTAAAGTCGGTTAAAAACTGGGAGCCACTATTTGCTTGCCCTCCGAAGCACGGAGACGCTTAATTCAAATGGCATTAAACCGTCACCCATCTGTGTAATGACCTTGTCTAACGTTGCTTAACCTGATCGATTGGCAAACATTGATAACAACTGTAAAATCGTACCACTCGTAGGTATAAACCAAGTAAATATTTTGATTTTAATCCCCTCTCCCAAGGAGACCGTGCTGAATTCTGGGATAAAAAGTATCCTATGTCCTACCTCGTAGTATTAAATCAAATCATGCCAACTGTCATTTGAATCCATACAGTAGTTTCGGTTTGATGCGCGGCCACGATACAGACAGACAGACAGAAAAAAAAGAAAATAAACAGTTGTGGCTTTAGTATTGGTTATAGAATGCTCACCAAAAATAATTTTCAAAATATCTTCAATGTACATAATTGGACCTGTTACAGTTTTATTATAAGTAAGTGTAAATATAGATTGTATAGGTATGTACTTATATACACACATCAAAAGTGTCTAGGGATCAACATATATTTTTGCAATAACTTTTCTCCTGATTGATATTAATTAAAATTTTCTTTAAGGATTCATCAAATAAAGTGTTTTCGTTTGTCACAGTAACGATAAACCAAGTCACCTTTGCATTAATAAAGAAATTTGCCATTTTCCTAATAAAGGGATTTTTGACATTTGAACCACTAACACAAAAGTTCGAAAAAAAGACTGAAATAACAGTTTTCTTTAAAATTTTATTGGGTAACTTAAACAATTAATAATCCGTGTTTCTACCGCGAACACTAACAACACAAGAACATCGGTTTGGCATACTCAAAATGAGTTCATCCAAATCACGCTGTGGAATGGCCGCCCATGTTCGTTGCAACAACAAAAAAAGGTCTTCTTGCGACTGGATACCCTCCATATTCGGCAGAGCTCTTCTCTGTAGCATATCCCATGCATGCTCAATCGGGTTCAAGTCTGGCGACTGAGCAGGCCAGGGCAGGACATTGATGTTAGCTGCGGCGAGAGTCTGTCTTACAACTCTTGCGGTGTGCGGTCGTGCATTATCATGCATTAACTGAAATAAGGGACCGATTTGCACTTGTAGAGGAACGATGACGTCTGATACAATCGTCTCAGCATAAATTTGAGCGTTACGGGTACCACCTATAGCAATGCACAATCGTAGGATTCGATATCAATGGGCTCTTGAACACAGAAATTGGGCAGAAGAACAATGGCGTTTCGTGTGCTTTTCTGATGAGTCTCGTTTTGGTATGAGACCGGATACAAGACGTATACGACACTGGAGAACCCCTGGACGCCAACAGCGATTAAAATCCTGCCAGGAAGTCCATCCTTATAGTGGTGGAACCATCATGGTATGGGCGGGTATTTGGATCGGCGGAAGAACTGAGTTGATTTGGATCAGAGGCAACCTCAACGCTCAAATTTATGCTGAGACGATTGTATCAGACGTTTCAGTTAATGCATGATAATGCACGACCGCACACCGCAAGAGTTGTAAGACAGACTCTCGCCGCAGCTAACATCAATGTCCAGTATCCAGTCGCAAGAAGACCTTTTTTTGTTGTTGCAACGAACATGGGCGGCCATTCCACAGCGTGATTTGGATGAACTCATTTTGAGTATGCCAAACCGATGTTCTTGTGTTGTTAGTGTTCGCGGTAGAAACACGGATTATTAATTGTTTAAAAGTTACCCAATAAAATTTTAAAGAAAACTGTTATTTCAGTCTTTTTTTCGAACTTTTGTGTTAGTGGTTCAAATGTCAAAAATCCCTTTATTAGGAAAATGGCAAATTTCTTTATTAATGCAAAGGTGACTTGGTTTATCGTTACTGTGACAAACGAAAACACTTTATTTGATGAATCCTTAAAGAAAATTTTAATTAATATCAATCAGGAGAAAAGTTATTGCAAAAATATATGTTGATCCCTAGACACTTTTGATGTGTGTAGATAGATAGAAGATAGATGTATTATATTTGTCCGGAAGACGTCCACTGCTGAACATAGGCCTCCCCTAAGGGTTCCATAATCCTCACTCTTGGCAGGCGGCTTGCGACCATCCAGGTAGTTACCACCGCAGTGTCAGATATTATGCCGCCAAGCAGCAATGAGTAATATCCTTTGTTCCGGTGTGAAAGGCATTGTAGCTGGTGAAATTACTGGACACAGGAGACCTAATGTCTCGGATGCAGCTGTCTATAGGCGGGCGGGTCGCTTACCAACAGGTGAACGTCTCGCTTGTCTCGTTACCAAGTTGAATAATTAAAATGATCAATGCGTCGGATGGGCACTTAGAATTGGTCCTGCGCTTGACCTTTCCCCGGTCGCGTCAGTCCATCCCATCGCATTCTGAGAGTATTACGATCCGAGCAATGATGGAAACTTCGTGCAATGGGGTTTCTAGAGTGGCGCGGATTTGATCATCATCATCATCATCATCACCAGCCGGAAGACGTCCACTGTTGAACAAAGGCCTCCCCCTTAGACCGCCACAATGAACGACAATTTACCATTTGCATCCACCGGTTACCTGCGACGCGCACAATGTCGTCGGTCCACCTAGTGGGAGGCCTGCCTATGCTGCGTCTTCCGGTTCGTGGTTGCGATTCGAGAACCTTTCCTCCCCAACGGTTACCGGTTCTTCGAGCGATGTGGCCTGCCCACTGCCACTTCAATTTGCATATTCTACTAGCTCGTAGAGCTGTCGGTGACCTTGGTTCTCCGGCGAATCTCCTCATTCCGGATTCTGTCGCACAAAGAAACTCCGAGCATAGCTCTCTCCATAGCTCGTTGTGTGACTCTGAGCTTCTCCAAAAGGCCAGCTGTTAGAGACCACGTCTCAGTACCATATATATGTCTTCACTGGCAACACACACTAGTTAAAAACCTTTGTCTTCAGGCACTGCGGAATTCCGGATGAGATGATGTCACATAGTTCCCGAACGCTGCCCATCCGAGTTGGATTCGTTGAATTTGGTCATAGATCGAAGTAATCGCGATATAATCCGTAAAATTGGATTCATTTTAACCTAGCAATGACTTAACAGGTATGCGATGATTTCTTTTGAGACTCTATAACATCGATGTAATATTATCGATGCTCTATAATAGCAATATAATTAACGCAATGACATTTTATATCATTGAATTAACGGGTCTGTTGGTCTCGCTAGTGGTAAGACACCCTGGCCGCTACCTAATAGGCCGTGGATTGGATTCCCTCCAAGTATCTGTCTGGGTGATATTTATCTATTTCAAGAATATACTTACTTATTTACAAAAAAAGTACTTATATAGTTATAAGTATCAGTATCAGTTGTCTGGTTTCCGTAGTACATGCTCTGCCTAGTTTGGGATCAGATTACCGTTTGTGGATTGTCCCAAGATATGGCTGCTGCTTGAGTCAACTCGTGCGCGGGTGCTGCTTGGGGGGACTGGTCCGACTACTATCCCTTTGGCCTTTTAGTTTGTTGTACTTTCGTCGTATTTTTTTTTCTGTCTTATTTGATCTTTTGAACGGTGTCGCTTGATCTAATTGTAACAAGACAAACAATGTTTAAAAAATGTTAAAAAAATACAAGCCCGCTGAGTTTCTTGCCGGATCTTCTCAGTTGAGGCCGCGATCAGATCCGGTGGTAGCTTTATTTTTTTTTAAACATGATCTTTCAAAAGTGCTAGCGTTAAGCCTACTTGAAATAAACTATTTTTGACTTTTTGACTTTTAATAATAAAAATAACTTTTACAAAAAAAAGAACCGCCTTCAAAATGCAACTAAAAAGCCTGAAATAATTTCTAAGAATTAGTGGTTTTTACATCTAAATTGTTGGACTTGGACTACAACATATTATAAATACATATTCTATTCTATTCTATTCTTGGTGGCTATAAATTTGGGCCCGGTATTCCCGGAACGCACTTCGACCCAGTTGGATCCATTGTGCATGCCCTAGCCCTTACTCTGTTGCTGGCGTATCGAAAAGCTCCCTCAGGTACGCAACGATCGCGCCAGCTTGGAGCTGTACATAATCATTTGGTGTAGGATAGGCTACTCCCAGATGATTCAACCTACGTCTCGCAAGAGCGTCGCAGCCACACAATATGTGTCGCATTAACTCTTTTTCATCTTCGCAGAATCTGCAAATGTCACTAGTACTTAGCCTCATTCTGTGTAGATGCTCGTTGGTCCCAAAATGTCCCGTAAGTGCACCCATCAGGTGCCTTATTTGTGATCTGTTTAGGTTCAATAATTTGACCCCACAGTCCACCCTTCCGCTAGAGAACGCTTTGGACTGGTTAAGGCCTGACGCTGCCCTCCATTCCTTCATGTGTTCGTTTCTAGCATGTGCATACAATGCTTGGTGATATGTTCCATACGGAATCCCCACAAATGGTTCGGGGCCAACCAAATGTCTCTGTGAGCCGGCCCTCGCTAATCTATCTGCCTTCTCATTGCCCTCGACGCCTTCATGTCCAGGTACCCAGATAAGGCTGACATTGTTGTGTCTTCCCAGGTTGTTCAAGCCTGTAACACCTTCTTTGACCAGTTTAGAAGCAACTCTGAAGGAATTCAGAGCCTTCAGAGCTGCCTGACTGTCGCTGAGAATGCGAATGGTTTTACCCTTGACATTTCTCCTTTGCATTTTTTTGATGCTGGCAATTATGGCATAGGTTTCCGCTTGGAATACCGATGCATATTGCCCCATGCTGTGACTGATACTACAGTCCTTGGAATAAATCCCTGCCCCTGTACCTGACTCCATTTTGGAACCGTCAGTGTACCATATGAGGTGAGTTCCACCAACCGGTTTGAGTCCCCTCGTCCACTCTTCTCTGGATGGTATATGTACTCGGTACCTCTTGTTAAACATGTACACTGGATTTATCCTATCACAGGGCATGTCCATTAGATCATCCAGTTCTTTCACGGGATCCAATAAAGTATGTTTTGTACAGGGCTTGTTACGATTCCAAACTCCTGCTTTTGCAAGTCTGTATAGCGACTTTCTTGCCTCTATTTGTATATAAGCGTGAAGAGGGGGGTAGTCCCAGTAACCACTCAAGAGCCAGTGTAGGCGTTGTTTTGAAGGCACCTGTAATTGCCATGCAAACTACTCTTTGTACCTTCCTAAGAGAATCCTTGCAGATCCTAAGTTTGGTCCTAAGCCACCATACAGCGCTGCCATATGTGAGAATAGGCCTCACCATCGTAGTATATAACCAATACATTACCTTTGGTTTGAGTCCCCAAGTTTTGCCATACGCAGAACGGCACATATTGAAGACACGTAAGGCCTTTTTTGTTATGTTTTCAAGATGACCACGCCACGTTAGTTTACTATCTAGAGTTACCCCAAGATATTTTACTTCCGTAGCCCATTTTAGTTTGGTGCCGTACATTTCTGGGTCTCTAAGGCCCTCTAATCGTCTTTTCCTCGTGAACGGCACTATAACCGTTTTGCTTGGATTTATGGAAAGGTTATTGTCTTTACACCATCTTTCCACCCTAACCAAAGCACCCTGCAGCAAATCCGTTACTACGTTTGGAAATTTGCCATATACCTGTATGACTATATCATCTGGATAGCCTACAGCTTGAAATGGTCCACTGTTTAGTTCCACTAACAACGAATCCACCACTAGACTCCACAGTAATGGGGATAGTACGCCTCCCTGTGGACATCCTTTAGTTGCCTTTACGGTAACCATATCACCTAATAAACTAGTTTTAATGACACGTTCCTGTAGCATAGTGCTGATCCATTTAACAATTGTCGCATCTATGCCATGATTTTGTGCTGAAGTTCTTTTTGAAGCGAAGGTTGTTCGATCGAACGCCCCCTCAATATCCAAAAACGCTCCAGAACAGATTTCTTTTGTCTCCAATGCATGTTCTGCTCGGTTGACCACGTAGTGCAATGCCGTATCCGTGGACTTACCCGGTTGGTACGCGCATTGCATGTCATGGAGCGGTCGTCTCCTTAGTGGGCCATCTCTTATGTACCTGTCTATCATCTTCTCCAAAGTCTTCAAGAAGAATGAAGTAAGACTGATAGGGCGATAGGATTTGGCATCTTCATAGTTCTCCTTTCCTGGTTTGGGTGCCCTGTACAATCTGCACAAGTGAGGTATAAGAATACATTTTCCCTCCTGTAGCAAGATGGGGTAAAGATCGTCAGGTCCTGGTGATTTATACGGACTGAAACTATCAATTGCCCATCGTACCTTGTCTGCATCAACTACTTTCTTTGCTGTACGCCAGTCGTCTTTGGAAGTTCTCGCATTTTGTTCTTCCACAGTGATGACATTCCTAGTCACGTCTTGTATCTCTACTGAATCCGGGAAGTGCATTCTTAACATATGCGTCAGAGTTTCCTTCCCAGTTTCAGTGAGCTTACCTTGGTCATTCCGAATAGATGAAAGTGGATTGACCTTAGCAGAGCTCAGCGCTTTACTAAGCCTCATACCCTCCGGGAGACTATTAATGTTATTGCAGTGAGCTCTCCATGATCTACGCTTCGCCTTTCGCACTTCCTTACTGTAGTGCGTAAGAGCCTTGGCATAAACTGCGAAGTCATTGCTCGACTTCGCCCAATTGAAAACCCGTCTGGTCTCCTGCCTTAGATTTTCTAGGGCAGGTGACCACCACGGTTCCTTATGCGTTGCCGCCTCTTTCTCCGGGCAGTTCTTGGTCCAGCTGTCCTTAACTGCCTGGGTAATTCTGTCTGACTCAAACTCTATATCTATGGTTGAGTTCAGTCGCTCCGTAGGACCCCCAAGTTGTTCCTTAAGGTCTCTCCTAAAAGATTCCCAATCAGTTCTTCTTGGGTTCCTCCTTCGTATCTTACCATAGTTATTGGAAGTTACATACCTAAAGCAGATGTAGTTGTGGTCAGATAAACTAAACTCATCCGACTCATGCCAGTTGCTAATTGCTTTGCTCGCTCTGTTAGATGCAAGCGTTATATCAATGACCTCCGCTCTGCATTTATTAACAAAGGTTGGTCTATTTCCTTTATTTAAGATTTGTAAGGGTGAGCTTACCAGAAAATCCAGAAGTGCTTCCCCTCTCTTGTTGTTGTTTGTACTGCCCCAGGCAACATGGTGGGCGTTCGCGTCGCATCCTATGATGAGGTCGTCACGAGCGCAGTTGTTAACCAAGTTGTGCAGTAGTGCAGATGCCGGGTCTTCATTTTCATATGGTAGGTAGGCGGAGGCTAGAATAGTGTCTTTGCTGCCCCCCCCTGTTTCCCCTTTGATCCTTACAGTGGTGAGGTCCCTAGAACAGAAGTCATAAAGAGGCATTGCCATTATGCCATTTCTGGCGAACACACAAGTCCTCATATCATTTGTGGAGCATTTATAGAAAAGTTGACCTCCACGAACATTTAAACCTTTGATGTCACCCTTATACAGATAAGGTTCCTGTATGAGAGCGACATCGTATTTGTTCATATTAAGCGTACGACATAAAACAGCCGTTGCCGCCTTACTATGGTGTAAGTTAATTTGTACACACCTTAAGTTGCCCATTTTTGGTTCTTGAATATTGGGCGCTGTAGCTCGCTTGCCACCCTCCTATATATCCTCCTCTCCCATCGGGAGATCGTCACCCTCCAGTCCGGCTGGAGAGGAGAGCAGCCCAAGCTCGTCAAAGCCTTGTGCTAGACAATCCGTCCCCATCGAGAAAGGTGATGAGGCCGGATCATCCAACATCGGCGCAGGTCTGCCCAGGCCGCCCCCCCCCCCCCATCATCCTTCGAAGGGGCTTCGCTTACAATGGCAGTCTCGGCTGAAGTCGAGGCTGCCGGGTCAGAATCTACAGTCTGCTCAGGGGGACACACCGGAGCCACACCCTTCCCAGACGTATCGTTCAGGAGCTTGAAGTAGCTCTGGTCTATCCCAGTGCGCAGACTGTAGTCATGCTGTCTGATGTATTCGGCCGAAGCCTTATCCATCAGGATAATGCTGCGGGCGAATCCACCGTCCAGCGCATGGCCAACGACCCTCCACTCGGTCGTATCTAGGCCCCTATTCATACATTGTAGCATGGAGAATTCCTCCGGAATCTTTGCAGACTTCGACGGTCTCCTTCTCCATGCCATCTTTACCGGTCTTGGCAAATCTTTTGCCTCGACCACCCTTAGTTTTAGGCTGCCTACTGAAAGTCCGCCCAGTGACCGAAGCCATAGGGCGGAAGGCTCACCCATGCAGGCCACATGAAAGGCCCCGGATGCGAGGTTGCCCAGAATCATGTCTGGTTTTGGGTCGGGAGATTCTACAGCTCGTCTCCAAATCAGGTCCCGAATGTCTTCGACATGCTCCGACTTGATCATGTCGACTGGGTGGTTGTCAGCGACGATTGCCATCTTGACGCACGCCAGCGCGCCCCTAAAGGACCCGACCTTGGTCCTTTTTGGTACGCTGGCCACGCCCGTGGAATCACCGCTGACTTCCGCCCTCGTCCTTTTTTGTTGACGTGGTTCCGTAGGTGGGGTTTCCACCGGTCCCGCGTCCTGCCTAACGAGTGTCTTTCGCTTCTTCCTAGAAGCTCCGGACTCTCTTTTGCGCTCGTTGGTTCCAGCCCTACCCAGCGGTTTCGCCGTCCCGGATACAGACCCTGATGGGCCACCTCCGGTATCAACTCTGCCGGCCGAAGTAGGTCCTAAACCTTTCTGTGCAGCTTTGCGCATATGCACCTCTTTGGTTTCAGCCCTACCCAGCGGCTTCGCCGTCCCGGATACAGACCCTGATGGGCCACCTCCGGTATCAGCTCTACCGGCCGAAGTAGGTCCTAACCCTTTTTGTACCGGCTCAGTTTTGCCACCTTGGTCCCTTCGGGTCAGAGTTTCGGTCCCATTTCTGGTCCCTCGTACCTCCGACACACCAGGTCCCGCAGCAGCTCCGCCGGCCGGCATGTTTATAGAGCGGCCCTTTGAAGGGCCACTCCCGTCATCCCTAGGGACAGTGCGCGGTTTCATGTTTGAATCCATGCGAATGTTTTCCTATCTTCATTTCACTGATTCCCCACCCTCCACGGAGTCCGCACCTTTGGGGATGCTTCTGTAAGCACCAGGGCTATCAGTGAAATATAGTCCTCCCGAGCAAGTTGTCCACGAGTCCACACAACGTTCACCTGTGCGCTACCGCCGCGCCATTGGCTCACATCGCTGACTGCGGACCCCATCACCCAGGAGGACTAGCCGGTTGGTCTGAAGGACCGACCACAGCCGATTGATTGCGACCGGCTCAGTCGCAACCGCCCGTGTTAGAGGAGTCCAGGACCGAAGAGGCGTGTTGCCGCCAGCAGACAACGACCGCAGGCCCACTGAGCAGCTCAACCTCCAGGCCTCCCTTCCCCCCCATTACGGCTCCCCGCGCACGGCAAAAACACGCGGGAGGTCTTCCTACTTCCTACCATCTACGGGTCTGTTGAGATGGCAGGACCGCAACGCCCGACCTCATGACGCCGCAGAAAGCAAATAAATAAATACATATATGTAAATATGGTCGTACACATACATATATATTCCCATACGAATATACTTACATACACAACTATATACATGCATAGCAGGATTTTAAATATACGTACTTGCTATAATATATACACAAACATAAAGTTAATATATAAGGTAGGGATGAAGGATGGGAGATGGCTGGTGTATAGGAGTTGTTCGCCCAACGATTTTTTGTTGCGTTTGTTTCTGAAGGAATCAAACCAATAACGGGCGGCAACCTCCGGAAGGCTAGATCATCGGGCTTGCCCTGGAGATCAATCACGACTGTTGCGCTTCCTCCAGGACCGTTCGCCAAATTACACACGGGAATATTGTGCAAAGTAGGCAAGCAGCTAGCACATTCGTAAGCAAAACAAAAATAAACTTAGCAAGCATAGGAAGCAAGCAAAGCATGTTCTAGCCCCTTACCCGCCCAAGGCTCTCCGGCGGGGAATCGAACCCCGGTCTCCCGCGTGACAGGCGGGGATACTGACCACTATACTACCGAAGAATACATATTACTATCAAAGACGGCGCCAAACTGGAAAACAGTTAGGTACCTACTGCCCTTGTAAGTATTTGCTAGACGTTAGGCGCCGACTTCGATAGTAATATGTATTTATAATATGTTGTAGTCCAAGTCCAACAATGTAGATGTAACAACCACTAATTCTTAGAAATTATTTCAGGCTTTTTAGTTGCATTTTGAAGGCGGTTCTTTTTTTTGTAAAAATTATTTTTATTTTATTCTTTTTAGTGGTTCCCTTGGTGTATTATTAGGTTAACTTTTAACAACTTATATTTTATTCTGTCAAACAGCCAGTTTAATATTTATTTTAAAAACACCCACTACATAACTATGGACCATATAAGATTAAGCAAAAATTTTTAAAAATGTAGATGTGACAATATTTTATTAAAACTAACCAATTGCCATAAACCGAAGATATCTGGGTGTTATACTTGTAGTTCTCGAGAACCATGGACTGCAAGCTCGGTGGGTCTACATTTATTTGTGCCGAGAACCCGTGTCCACCTTCTTGCTCCATCGTCAGACTCTGATCACCATTTTTCTAACAACTACTCATCGAGAGCTACCCAACGAGCCCAAACTCGACGGATCTACGTTTATTGGTGCAGTGATACCGTGATGACCTAGGAAGGTCATGAGGTGGAGCAGGAGCTCCATCATCAGACCCTGACCTTAATTTTTCTAGCAACTACTCGTCGAGACCTATCCAACGAGTCCAAATTCGGTAGGTCTACGTTTGTTGGTGCCGAGATACCGTGACGACCTTCCTGCTCCATTATCAGACCGTGATCACCATTGTTCTAGCAACTACTCGTCGAGAGCTACCCAACGAACCCAAACTCGGTGGGTCTATGTTTATTGGTGCCGAGATCCCGTGACGACCTTCTTGCTCCATCATCAGACGCTGATCACCATTTTTCTAGCAACTACTCATCGAGAGCTACCCAACGAGCCCAAACTGGGCGGATCTACGTTTATTGGTGCACCGATCCCGTGACAACCTTCCTGCTCCACCATCAGACCCTGATCTCCATTTTCCTAGCAACTACTCGTTGAGAACTATCCATCGAGTCCAAATTCGGTAGTTCTACGCTTAGTAGGCACGGCTAGGATAGGATGGATTGTTAATTTTATTACAGAGTTCCGGTGGCCATCTATGGCCTTCTTCATCAGACTTCCATTTCACCAAATGATACTTTCTGAATGAAAATGCTTGACTAGTTTCTAAAAACACCAAAAACGCTATATGTATGCCTATAATATTTAAGGAGTTCCCTCAGTTACTCATGGTTTCCATCATCAGAAAATGATTTTGAAAAAAATGGGACCAATCTGGAAGCATATCCTTTCAATTAAAAAAATAATTTTCCAAATCGGTTCGTAAACGACAGAGTTCTGAGGTAACAAACATAAAAAACAAAATAATAAAAAAAAAACATACAACCGAATTGATAACCTCCTCCTTTTTTTTGAAGTCGGTTAAAAAGCAATCAATAATAGGTAGAATTTCCGTTTATCTTCCGTGACTGACACAAGTATTTGCATAGCTGTTCGTGCCAAAAAGTGCTATATCATGATCATTTTCTTTAATTTATCAAGCGTGAATAAGTAGATACTTCGTACTAAGTAAGTATTGTATGTAAAAGAAATTACATTAATATATTATTTCTACTTATTGAAATTAATTAATGAGTGTGCTTACTGCCTGTATGTGTATTCAACTGCTGAAGTGAAATAATAACTATATATTTGAAGTTGAATATTAATTTATTGACTTTTTTCATTCGTCACCACATGTACCTACCGTTTGAATAGTTTATGTAAGTCTTACATACTTACGTACTTAAATAAGTTACTTATTTAATTTTAAAACAAATCTATACTTATAATAAAACTGTACAATTCTGTACATTGAAGATATTTTGAAAATTATATTTGGACGGCATTCTATAACCGATACTGAGGCCGAAAATGTATTTTTTTTAATTTTTGTCTGTCTGTCTGTCTGTCTGTCTGTATCACGCCGACCGAAGCTACTGAATGGATTCAAATGAAACTTGGCATGATTTGAGATCTTACTACGAGGTAGGACATAGAATACTTTTTATCCCGTAATCTAGCACGGTTCTTTTGGGAGAGGGGATTAAAGTCAAAATGGGTACTTGGTTATACGCTTGGTCCGATTTTATCAATTTTTCTTCATAATTATAATAAATATTAGTAAGGGAACACTCATAGAGAGTTGTTATCAAGGTTTTGTAATCGATCGGGTTAAGCAACGTCAGGTAAGGGCATTAAATACATGGGTGACCGTTTAACGCCATTTGCACTAAACGGGTCCGTGCTTCGGAGAGCAAGTAAAAAGTGGGTCCCAGTTTTTAACCAACTATAAAAAAGGAGGTTATGTATTCGATGCGAATGTCTGTTATTAAAAGTTTAGTTAACGTAAAAATAGCGCATGCGGAGCAGCGTGGGTCAGCTAGTTTAAATATAAAACTAATAGGAAGGTACTAAAATATAGATAATTAAAATTAACTTACAAATAGAATACATATCTAGAAATTAAATATACTTACTCGTACCTACTAACCTTTCAAAAGATGGGAGGACGACATTATAAATACTTACAGCTGGAAAACTATAGGCAAGAGCTGAACGACAATTGGCTATTTGCATCCACCGGTTACCTGCGACGCGCACAATGTCGTCTGTCCACCTAGCGGGATGCCTGCCAATGCTGCGTCTTCCGGTTCGTGGTCGCCACTCGAGAACATTTCTTCCCCAACGGTTATCGGTTCTTCGAGCAATGTGGCCTGCCCATTGCCACTTCAACTTGCAGATTCTGAGAGCTATGACGGTGACCTTAGTTCTTCGGTGGATCTCCACATTTCGGATTCTGTCGCGCAAAGAAACTCCGAGCATAGCTCTCTCCATGGCTCGTTGTGTGACTCTGAACTTTTCTAAAAGGCCAGCCGTTAGAGACCACGGACCACGAGGCGGTCCTTACATAGAAGTTAATAATTAAAAACTTTAGTATGTTATGTAAGTACTTACTTATAACTCAAAAAATTCTACATTTTATTTATTTTTTGTTTACATTAGATTAGATTAGTTATAGTATTTAATTGTAGTTTAAGGAAATGAAACCATTTTTATTTATTTTTATTTTATTTTACTCCTACCTACTAACAATAAAATTTAAAATATTAAATTTTGTCCACGTGGGCTGGGGTAGTGGCAAGAATGCTGCCTGCATTTTGTCGTTGAATCGCCATACCGATCCGTTGAGCGAGGAATGAGCCAGCCCTCTTGTCGCCCGAGGAGGAGGCCAGTTTTAGGCTTATTTTTTTTAAGAAGTTACTCATTGAGGAACTCCAGGGTCCAAAGGTTTCAAAAGCATGCGGCTCAAATATGTAACTATATAAGTAACTAGCTGACCCACGCAGCTCCGCCTGCGCTATTTTTACGTTAACTAAACTTTTAATAACAGACATTCGCATCGAATACATAACCTCCTTTTTTATAGTCGGTTAAAAACTGGGACCCACTTTTTACTTGCGCTCCGAAGCACGGACCAGTTTAGTTCAAATGGTGTTAAACGGTCACCCATCAATTTAATGACCTTACCTAACGTTGCTTAACCCGATCGATTACAAAACCTTGATAACAACTCTCTATGAGTGTTCCCTTACTAATGTTTATTATATTATAAAGAAAAATTGATAAAATCGGACCAAGCGTATAACCAAGTACCCATTTTGACTTTAATCCCCTCTCCCAAAAGAACCGTGCTAGATTACGGGATAAAAAGTATCCTATGTCCTACCTCGGAGTATTAACTCATATCATGCCAAGTTTCGTTTCAATCCATCCAGTAGTTTTGGCGTGATGCTCAGCCGTGATACAGACAGACAGACAGACAGAAAAAAATTAAAAAAATTACATTTTCGGCCTCAGTATCTGTTATAGAATGCCCTCCAAATATAATTTTCAAAATATCTTCAATGTACAGAATTGGACCTGTTACAGTTTTATTATAAGTATAGTATAAGTAATTAGGTATAAATGTAGTTTGATTGAGAAAGGTCTCATAAATAATGCATAAATAATGAATCCTTTTATAAATAAGTATACTATTATTTATTACTAGCTGGCCCACGCAGCTCCGCATGCGCTATTTTTACGTTAAACAAAATTTTAATAACAGACATTCGCATCGCATACATAACTTCCTTTTTTATAGTCGGTTAAAAACTGGGACCCACTTTTTACTTGCTCTCCGAAGCACGGACCCGTTTAGTTCAAATGACGTTAAACGGTCACCCATCTATTTCATGACCTTACCTAACGTTGCTTAACCCGATCGATTACAAAACCTTGATAACAACTCTCTATGAGTGTTCCCTTACTAATATTTGTTATAATTATGAAGAAAAATTGATAAAATCGGACCAAGCGTATAACCAAGTACCCATTTTGACTTTAATCCCCTCTCCCGAAAGAACCGTGCTAGATTACGGGATAAAAAGTATCCTATGTCCTACCTCGTAGTAAGATCTCAAATCATGCCAAGTTTCATTTGAATCCATTCAGTAGTTTCGGCGTGATGCTCAGCCGTGATACAGACAGACAGACAGACAGACAGACAGACAGACAGACAAAAATTAAAAAAAATACATTTTCGGCCTCAGTATCGGTTATAGAATGCCCTCCAAAAATAATTTTCAAAATATCTTCAATGTACAGAATTGGACCTGTTACAGTTTTATTATAAGTATAGATTTTGTAAGTAATAATGAATCCTTTAGTAGTATTTTTTTTAATTTTCTGATATTGTTTAAAATGATTTCTAATACTTAACGACATTTATCAGGATTGTAATAATGATAAAATAATTGAGGTACTATGCATTTCAACTAAGAATGTGTCCGCCATGATGATCGCGACTGCGGAACTTCACTCGTTTTTTACGATTTTTGTACCGGCAGCAGAGTAAACACAAAATGAAAAATTCGCCCCGGTTTTGATTATTTATTGTAGGTAATGTCTTATTTTGCTATTTATTTATGTTAAAACATAATTTTTAGTAATTAAGTATATATTTGAAATGGCAAGATGGCGGACACATTCTTAGTTGAAACGCATAGTACCTAATTGATGTATAAAATATGACATTTCCAATTATTTATGTAGCTACACCTAACAAACTTACCACACCTAAGATTGTATTTTGCATGCCAAAAGGTAGAATGTAAAGGATACACATTGTGTAATGCCAACAACACCTGTATTAGTCATCTATAAACACATTAATTGCAAATAAATGATTCTGATTCTAAAATGTAAGTACTTACTTACTTACTTATTAAATTTATTTTCAATACATAATTATTTCTTTGTATTTAAGGCTAAGTTTATGTGACCGCGCGGTACTGCGTGGAGCTAGTAGGTAATGGTAGTTACTTGACGGCAAAGAGTTTTAATAGGTTTAAACGTTAGTCCAACGAGCGGTCTTTGGTTTTTTTTCATACAAAAAACCGCATTCAAATCCTTCCACTCGTTGTAGCGCTACGATGCCACAAACATACAGACAGACAGACATAGGCGTCAAACTTATGACCCCTCCTCGTTTTAGGTCGGGGGTAAAAAAAACAGTCATAATTTTTTTCTGTTAGTTTCTTCAGTTTTTTTACAAAATACATACCTAATACAGGGTGAATATTTAATGTGGCGTGTTGGTCACCCAACAACATTTAATACTGTCGGATGTCGGATACATTATAAGGAATATTGAAATATACTCAAATGGGTCTCCGACCCAATTTTGACGAGTATTAAAATAAATTAAAACAAACAAAATATTAACGTTTTCTTCTATTTACGCGAATACATTGCATACGCGGATACAAATTGAAATAAAACTTCACTTTTAACGTCGGGAAAGTAATATTTTAACTAAACCGGGATATCGAAATAAAAATTCCTAGCCAAGTAGGTAACAACCCATTGATTTTTGGAAAAGTACACATCTGTATTATTTAATTTTTCACACCACCTGCTCAATAATGTTGCATTATCTATACTATAATAAAACTCAAAGAGCACTTTTTCTGTACATTGAATATTTTTCCAAAATTTCTATGTGGGGATACTATATTATCGACATAGAGGCCAAAACAATTTTTTTTGGAATTATTGTCTGTATGTCTGTCTGTCTGTCTGTCTGTCTGTCTGTCTGTCTGTCGTTCTGTTTGTCCAGGTATCATTTGAAAACCCGTGGATGGATTTTGATAGGACTTTCACTGATGTGTTGTGTAGAAGTCAAGGTATAAATTGGTATATAAAACATCACGCTATGTTTCATAGGGGCTAAGCAGTGAAACATTAAGTGCACATATTACCACATAATTTCTGTTATGTATTAGCAATCGTATATTTATGTCGTGATCTGTGGGTATACGAATAAATCTTCAGTCTGCATTCAACCGTTGTTTCATTGACACATACTTAACATATTGGCAACGAGCTTTAATAGTGAATTCCACGCGTGTGCATATTTTAGTGATAAAAATGCCTATCGGACATATTGAACCGTATAGTTTTGCGAGTAATAACTGGGACGCATACGTACGACGAGTGAAACAATTCATTGCGCTAAATAATATCTCCGACACGTTACAAGTTGCTACGTTAGTGACGGTAGTAGGAGCGGAATGTTATGAGCTTATGTGTGACTTGTGCTCCCCACATACACCGGAATCGAAATCATTTGACGAATTAGTGAAATTTGTGAAAGATCATCTGGAGCCCGATCGATCTGAGATCGCCGAAAGGCATATTTTTCGACAAAGAACGCAGCGCCAAGGCGAAAGTGTTCGCGAATATCTCCAGTCTTTGAAACATTTGGCAAAGACGTGTAATTTTGGAGATAAATTAGAGGAAAATTTGCGAGACCAATTTGTATCGGGACTGTGCAATGAAGACATGAGATCGAGGATCTTTGCGGAGAGAAATGTAGACTACAAGCGCTGCGTGGAGCTGGCGCAGGCGCTGGAGGCGGCAGAGCGGCACGCGGCTACGGCGTGCGCCACGGCGACGGCGGCGGCGGGCCGGCCGCGCGACGCGCTCCACGACGACGGCCTGCACCGGCTCGGGGCCGGCGGGGCCCGCGGCGCACCCGCGCGACCGCGCGCTCAGCCGCAGCAGCGCGCGCCGCGCGCTTGCCCTCGTTGTGGTAAATCAGGGCATTCGGAAGGCAAGTGTCGTTTTAAATATTACAATTGTGATTATTGCGGTGAAAGAGGTCACATAAAGTCTGTGTGTGTTAAAAACGGAACCGATAATTGTAGCGGTAGTAAGAAGTCGACTAAACATCAATTTTTTATGAATGAATCTGATGTCGAGGATGACGGTTCTAACTTTTATAATTTAGTAGTCAGTAGCGAAGGTGATGGGCCATATTTTGCCACGTTGAACGTGGAAAACATGTTTTGTAAGTTTGAGATCGATACCGGAAGCAAACTATCTGTCATTTCAAAAAAATATTATAACAGTAATTTCTCTCACATTCCGATTGAACGACGACAGTTAACCCTAAAATCTTATACGGGAGATATCATCGAGACTCTCGGGTTTATTGTAGTCAATGTTAATAATGGAGAAATTCGAGCTAAATTAAATTTATATATAATAGAAAACGGGGGACCGCCACTGATGGGCCGTGCATGGCTGAAACAATTAAAATTAGGAATTGTAGAATGCCACAGGTTAACGGAAGACGAATCAGTGGCGATCACCATGCGGAAAGAGTTCCCTGATGTGTTTGCTGACGGCTTAGGGACTTTTAAATCCGAATTTAGACTGTATCTCAAAGATGAGTCGCCCGTGTATATTAAAGCACGGCCGCTGCCTCTAGCGTTGCGGCAGCCTGTAGAAAAGGAGCTCGATCGGCTGCAGCGGGATGATGTTATATACAAAGTGGAACGATCAGATTATGGCACACCGATTGTGCCGGTGATCAAAGCTAACGGCACCTTAAGATTATGTGGAGACTATAAGGTGACAATAAATCCACTTTTAAAGGACTATCATTACCCGCTGCCGCGTATTGAGGACCTTTTCGCCGTCTTAGGAGGGGGCGAACAATATACTAAATTAGATTTATCCAATGCTTTCCAACAATGTTTATTACACAAAGACTCGCAGGCGATGACGGCCATCACAACACACGTCGGCACGTTCGTTTACAAGCGCGTACCATTTGGTATTAAATGTATACCTGAAAACTTCCAAAAAATTATGGAAGAGACCTTACATGGCCTATCATCCACTGCCGTATTTGCGGACATTATCTGTATTACAGGAAAAGATAGGGTGACCCATTTAGCAAATTTGAGAGCGGTGCTACAAAGGCTTAAAGATAATGGTTTAAGAATTAATTTCAGTAAATGCCAATTTTTCAAAGAAAGTGTTAATTACTTGGGTTTCAAGATCGATAAGTATGGTTTGCATACAGATAATAAAAAAATCGAAGCTATTGTAGCAGCGCCACCACCGACCAATGTTACACAGTTAAAAAGTTTTATGGGGTTAGTGAACTTTTATTCAAAATTTTGTGTTAATATGAGTGATATTCTAAAGCCAATGTATGATTTATTAAAAAAAAATGTCCAGTGGGTGTGGACCGCAGATTGTAACAAGGCCTTTAATAAAATTAAACATGTACTATGCAGTTCTCCTGTGCTCGCACACTATGATCCTAGTCTTGAGTTGATTTTGTCGGTGGACAGCAGCGCCTACGGGCTGGGCGCGGTGCTCACTCAGCGCTACGCGGACGGCTCAGAGCGGCCAGTGTGTTGTGCGTCGCGCACACTCAACGCGGCGGAGGCTAACTATTCTCAAATAGATAAGGAAGCGCTCGCTATTGTATTTGGTGTAACTAAACACCACCAATATCTTTACGGCAGGCATTTCACTTTGAGGAGTGATCACCGTCCATTAAGTTACATATTTGGTCAAAATAAAGGATTGCCAGTGACGGCCGCGAGCCGGCTTCAGCGTTATGCTGTTAAGTTGGCAGCATATGATTACGAAATCGAATTCGTAACATCGACAAAAAATTGTTTTGCTGACGCTCTTTCCCGTCTTCCTCTGGAATTGTCAAAGGAGCAACTGCGATGTGAAGACGAGGAATGTAGCTATCTAAATTTTGCTCAAGGAAGTTTCCCGATCAGTTTTAAGGATATTAAAACTGAAACGGCAAAGGATGCATTATTAAGTAAAATATATGGATATATTATGTACGGTTGGCCGTCCAATACAAAAAATAATGAGATTGAAAATAAATATTTCAATAAAAGGGACTCTTTACACATTGATCAAGGTTGCATTATATGGGGGTATCGCATTGTGGTCCCAAACAGCTTGCGAAATTCCATTTTAATGGAAATCCACGAGGGCCACCCGGGAATAGTTAAAATGAAACAAATCGCACGAAATTATGTTTGGTGGGACAGCATAGACAGTGATATAGAACAGGTGGCGCGCGAATGTGTCTCGTGTCAGGCGCTGCGGCCCGCTCCGCCCGCCGCTCCGCTGCATTCGTGGCCCTGGCCGGCGGAGCCCTGGTCTCGCTTGCACATCGATTTCCTCGGTCCATTTAATAACCAATATTATCTTATTGTTATTGATGCGCACTCCAAATGGATCGAGGTAGAAAAAGTTAGCACGACATCAGCCGGTGTCGTCTGTGACTGCTTAAGAAGACTATTTTCACGTTTCGGGTTGCCGAAACGCATCGTTAGCGACAACGGTCCACCATTTTCTTCAGCTGCTTTCGCTCAATATTTGGAACGCAATGGTATAAAACATACATTAGTACCACCATATCACCCTTCGAGCAATGGAGCTGCTGAAAATGCTGTGAAATCAATTAAGCGGGTCCTTAAAAAGGCAGAAATCGAAAGAGACGACATAAATCGGGCATTAAGTAGATTTTTATTTATGTACCGTAATACTGAGCGTCAAAAGCCAAGCAAAGAATAACATCCTGTCAACACGGAATTGAGAGAAGTATGCTAAAAATAAAAAAAACTAGATAAGATTAGACACGTAAAGATAAGAGAAATAACAAAAGCCACTAATGCCCTAAACTACGCACAAAAGTTAAAGTGGAAGTGGGCCGGTCACATAGCGAGGCTAAGAGACAAAAGATGGACCTACAACACCACCATATGGAGAGGACCTCAAGGAAAAAGAAAGAGAGGGAGGCCCTCAACACGCTGGGAGGACGAAATAAAAAAAGTCGCTGGTCCAAAGTGGTGGCAAATAGCACAGAACAGAGAGAAGTGGGCATCGTTGGAGGAGGCCTTTACCCAACCTGGGGACCTTGCTAACAATTAAACATAGAGTTGTAGATATAAAATCAGAAAATCATGAAGATATGTAGCAAGATCAAATAAAGGCTTGTTTATTTTATTTTATTATAATACTGAGCAGAGTACGACTGGGCGCGAACCTGCAGTCGCCCTACTGGGGCGGCGGCTGCGAGGTCGGCTGGACCTGCTGCGGCCCGACGCCGCGAAGCGGGTGCGCGCTCGCCAGCTCGCCGACGAGCAGCGGCGCGACACACCGTTACGAGTCGTTCAACCGAATGAACCTACATATTTTGGTGCGGAACTATTCCAAGTACGGTAATAAGTGGACCGAGGGTGTAGTAGGAGAACGATTAGGACCTGTGTCCTATAAAGTAAAAACGATGGACGGCCAAACACACAAGCGTCACATTGATCAAATACTCTCAAGGAAATCACGTCATTCACTGAGTCAGGTCGTGGATAGCCCGCAAGGTGATGCAAATAAAGATTGCCCAGATATCACAGCGTCTGAGGATAAGGACGAATCCTTTGATAGTGCGGAGGAGGAAATGGGTGCGGACCTGTCGTCCCCACCGCAGCCTCCAACGGTGTCGCTGCTGTCTCCGACTGTTTTAGCTAGTACTCGTCCGCAGCCCAGGGAAGCTGCATTACGATGTCGGGATAAGCTTAAGAAATTATCAGAGTTGTGACTCTACTGTTTCTATATTTAGATACCTATTATTTTATTATATACTTAGTTGTATAAATGTACACGTATTATGCACTTGTCTCTTTTTAGTTATTTATAACAGTTTATTAAAAGTTGCACTGTAAGTACCGTGAGTAAAAGTTAAGTCTGTTTAAGCATATGTTTATATTTTGAAAGGGAAAAGTGTTATGTATTAGCAATCGTATATTTATGTCGTGATCTGTGGGTATACGAATAAATCTTCAGTCTGCATTCAACCGTTGTTTCATTGACACATACTTAACAATTTCCTTTGTATGAGAATAGGGTAATTATAGACTGATCAGTTAATCATTAAGATATGTATTATTACGCTATATACAATAGGGACTGAGCAGACATTTAGTTTGAATAAGATATGGCAGTGGCGAAGGGTAAATTATTGTAAGGGGTAAGCCGGTCCGGTACACCCAGGACATTTTCATTAGATTTCCGTATTGTTCTAAGTACGTTGCTGATAGCAATATGACATTATATCTTTGAAAAGTTAAAATCTGTAAATCCCGAGCGAGTCCAAACTAGATCATGAAATTATTCATGAAATTTTAATGAAACTCCACAAGTCCAGGTATTGTATTACAGTCGCAACAATAAAAGATGTGAAAAACTTAGAACTTTCATTATCGAATATCATTAGACAGTAATTTACGATGTTAGCGTGATTTACATTATGAACAGCGCCATCTATCGGTGAAATTGAACATACAATCACCATAGAACTAATCTATATATTTAAAAGAAAGTCGTGTTAATTACACTATTTATAACTCAAGAACGGCTCAACCGATTTGGCTGAAAATTGGTAGGGAAGTAGCTTAGGAGCAGGAGACGGACATATGATACTTTTTATACCTGTAGGTTAAGGTTAAGCAACGTTAGGTAAGGTCATTAAATAGATGGGTGAACCGATTTGTATGAAATTTTATGTGTATATCGGGTAGATCTAATAATAGGCCATTAATTATATTTCATGCCGCTAGGTAAAGGTTAAGCAACATAAGGCAAGGTAATTAAATAGATGGGTGAACGGATGTGTATGAAATTTTGTGTGCATTTAGGGTAGGTCTGAGAATAAGCATGATTGACGGATATATAGAATGAGAGGAGGGTGTAAGAGAGGACAGAGAGGGAGAAGGGATTCGAGGAGGGGGTGAGGGATCGGAGGAGTTAGGGGGAGCAAGGGGGGGGGTGAGATAGAGCAAGTTGGGAGAGAGAGATGGGGGGGATACGGTTCAGAGAGGGGACAACGGGGAGAGGAAGAGGGGGAATGTGACGGGGACCGATGCGGGTGGGGGAAAGAGAGAGGGGAGAAAGACCATGGAATTACATTTTTCTTATAAGGCTTCAATCCCGGCTGGGTCCTAAAAGAAAACGCGCATTGTTCCTTTTGGAACCACATGGGCTTGAGGGGATAATAGAGAGAGAGAGAGATGGAGGAGCAAAATGTAATAAAAGCGCGGGTGGAGCTGCGCGGGTCAGCTAGTGTGTCATATAAAGATGACATAAAGTACCTCATTATATCCCTATAGTCTAGCCGGGTAATAATGTTGTACTAAACTCCCTTGGGTAATAATGTGATTTGTTTTTTTTTGTCCTTTAGTGGACCCTAATTGGGAAGGCAAAGGGTTCTAGCTCATACAGCCTCGTCATAAGTAATCTCGTAATAAATCAATTTGTAGCTAGGCCTAAGCCAATTCTTCATTAAATTGTTATATTTTCCATTTAAAAAAATTACGCCACTATGGTGTAAGGAATAAAGCTCTAGACCTTCTGACTTCATATTTGAATAATAGAATTCAGAGGGTCGATGTAAACGGTAAGAGATCTCCAGGTTCCGTGGTCTCCCTGGGCGTTCCTCAAGGTTCAATATTAGGCCCATTTTTGTTTTTAATATATATTAATGACTTACCCTACTTCGTGGGGGACAAACTTAATATTGTATTGTTCGCGGATGATACATCTCTTCTATTTAAAGTTAAGCGTAAACTCCATGATTATGACGAAGTGAACAATGTACTTTCTATGGTAGTCCATTGGTTCAATGTTAACAATTTAAAACTTAATGAGACCAAAACTAAATGTATGAAATTTGTAACTCCTAATGTGAGACAGCTGGCAACCAATGTAGAAATAAATGGAGCAGCGTTGGACCTTGAGGCGTCGACTGTGTTTTTAGGTATAACAATTGACGCCAAACTACAGTGGGGCCCACAAATTAAGAAGTTGTCGGGTAGGCTAAGTTCCGCGGCTTATGCAGTCAAGAAAATTAGACGTTTAACTGATGTTGAAACCGCTAGAATTGTTTATTTCAGCTATTTTCACAGTGTTATGTCATATGGCATATTACTGTGGGGATCTTCTGCAGAACTTAATACTATTTTTATTCTGCAGAAAAGAGCTGTGAGAGCCATTTACAATCTGGCTCCTATTGATTCACTTAGAGAGAAATTCAAAGAGATAGATATTCTAACGGTTGTGTCACAATACATATTTGAAAATTTAGTTTATGTTAAAAAAAATATCAGTTCTTTTAAAAAGTATAGTGATACACATAATATTAATACCCGGAACAAACACGATCTTGTTGTACATGCCACGCGTCTCCACAGAACAGGCAAATCGTTTATGGGCCAAAGTATACGCTTTTATAACAAACTGCCACAGGATATCCGAGATCTTCCAATAAAGAAATTTAAACCTTTGATAAAAAGCCGTTTGTCAAAAAAGGCTTATTATAAAATCTCGGATTACCTGGAGGATAAAGCTGCGTGGGCTTGAACTGCTCAACTCATGCAAGCTTAGAAGTTTAAGGCTGACATAAGTAAAATTTGTAAAACTATTTTTTTTTTAAAAATGACAAAAAAAGACAAGCCCGCTGAGTTTCTTGCCGGATCTTCTCAGTAGCGGCCGCGTTACGATCCGGTGGTAGTTTGTAAAAATGATTTTTGTGTAAGTGCCTCCGTGGGGCCTATACATAATAAAGATATTTTGACTTTTGACTTTTTGACTTTTGATTTATGTTTTAGGCCGAAACAAATTCTTCATTAAAATATAATTTGAATTACGAACGTCAAATATTTTTTTACCACGCAGACTCTTTACAGTACTTATACCACTCTCTAGCAAAGACTTGCACGAAAAACATACATTTGATAAAAAATTAAAAAAAAAAAATTGAACCGACTATAAAATAATTTAAATATTAAAGAAGTTGGTGTTAGCGTACCTGCTGTGTATATTTGGCACCAACTTCAATAATATTTAAATTATTTTATACTTTTTAGTGTTAGGGGTCGTCCATTAATCACGTGATGTTTTTTAGCACCTTTTTAACCCCTCCCCCCCTCCTGGTGATATGTGGTGAGGATTTAAACTAACCCCCCCCCCTATCCAAAAACACGTGTATTTTTTGTACAAAATTTCAATATAGTTTATATTGAAATTTTCGGAATATACAGGAACTTAACTGATTAAATGTTGAAGGGGAAGTCGATGCCGGCAACGGTGAGTCAAGGCCACGTGCCGCTGTTTGGTTTAGAAATCGTGCATACAACGAAAAATAAATACACGTGATGTCTCATTATACCCCTCCCCCCTCCTGGTGATAGTTCGTGATTTTTTCGGAACCTTCCTCCAGGAAGTATAGTAGTATCCGGTTGTGATAAAATTCATACAGGTTCATTACAGTGGTTTCTTCTTTCGAATAAAAAAAGAATCATTGAAATTGGTACATATTTACCAGAGTTATGACCATTTTTGTCCTTAAAAAGCACCATAAAGTCATCTATATAGGCTTTCCTGCAGCTCTCAGTGCGCAGTCACCATTCTTGTTATTTCAGGAACTACTTATTACTAAGCAATAATTTTTTTATGGGACCCAATTAACGGATTAAAGAATGGATGGAAGAAAGATTTTTTCAAATCGGTTCATAATTGCCAGAGTTATGCGCGAACATACATAGAAAAAAATATATATATACAGACGAATTGAGAACCTCCTCCTTTTTTGAAGTCGGTTAAAAATCGAACCGAGCGCCAGGAGCCGAACCGGAGCCGAACCTTGTTCTAGGCTATAGAAAAGAAAAAAGTACATAAAAAGAAAGCGCTAACGCTGTTGATATTATTTTAATTCTACCAGTTTGTATTTTACTGTCTGGCCTCGCAGTAGGTGTGGGCACGAACGCTGGAAATCGGTGTATTGATGTTATTTTATTTCTAGCAGTAAGTATTTAATAATAATAAATATACTTCATACCATTGAGATTTTACACCAAAAGTTACATGTAAATTGAACAATACGTTGATGATGTAAAAAGGTGGCCCTTATCGCTAAAAAGCCATCTCTTCCAGATAACCTAAGCAATCTCTTCCTAGTATTTGTATTTCATTACCTCGCAGTAGGTGTGAAAAGTAGTATATTCTCCTCGGGGATAAAGGTGTCTTTGTCGAACTTGAATCTCTCGCTGTACTCAGGATTCTAGTATTAACTCCCTCGCTTTGTTCGGGAGTTAACTCTATACTCCCTCGCTACGCTCGGGAGTTACTAGGATCCTCCGTTATGCTCGCGATTCAATTTCACGCCCGTGACATAAGACACTTCTTTATCCCCTTGGTGCATAAACTACTATTTCACACCACCTGCTCGATAATGTCACATTATATGTCATATACATATACACTCTTGCTGTACACTCCACGCGTCTCCACAGAATTAGCAATTCGTTCATGGGCCAAGGTATCCGTTTCTATAATAAACTGCCACAGGATATCCGAGACCTACCAATAAATAAGTTTAAAAGCACTATTAAAAGCCGGTTATCTAAAAAAGGCTACTATAAAATCTCGGATTCCCTGGAGGATAAAGCTGCGTGGGCTTAAACTGCGATGCTCATGCAAGCCTCTAACTGTAAGAAATATTTATAGTATAAATTATAAAAAAAAATTACATACTTATATTAAAAAATGATAAGCCCACTGAGTTATTTATTTTATTTTATAGTAGGTGTGAAAAGTAGTGTATTCACCTCGGGGATAAAGGTGCCTTTGTCTTGGGCGAGCTTAAATCCCTCGCTGTACTCAGGAGTTGCTAGAAACCTCCGTTATGCTCGCGATTCAATTAAACGCCCGCGACATAAGACACTACTTTATCCCCTTGGTGCATAAACTACTATTATTACACCAGCCGATAGTATCACCAGTATTCACCAGTAAGGAATAAAACATGATCAAATTCTCGGAAGAAACAGGGTACGTAGGTAACAGGTAAACCGTGTTAAAATTCAACCTAAGTATTCCTTTAGTTTGCTGTAGGTATTATTATGTCATATTCTTCTATAATGTACACACATAAACTATTTTAAAAAAAATAAAAACCGACTTCAAAGTAAATTATCTAAAAAGCATAAAATAACGAAAATATTATTGAAGTTGGTGTTAGCGTACCTGCTGTGTATATTCTGCACCAACTTCAATAATATTTTCGTTATTTTATGCTTTTTAGATAATTTACTTTGAAGTCGGTTTTTATTTTTTTTAAAATAGTTTATTTAACACTTTTTAGTGACTTATTTTACCAAGATAGGTATCAGCACTATCACGCAACTCGAACGTCTACATTACAGTAACTTACTGAAAACATAAAAAGTTTATATCTCTTAAACTACTGGACCGATTTTGATGAAACTTGTACTCTACCCTAAGTTGAAAGATACTCTAACTATTGCAAAAAGAATTTTCGAAATCGGACTTGTAGTTTCTGAGAAATCCGCGGACAAACCTACATACATACATACATACATACATACATACATACATACATACATACACTCGTGAAATTTGGTAAATTCGTTTAGAAGCCCACATAGACTAACATATATGAATATTACGCATTTTTATTAATATTACATACATACGCGTCGAATACAGAACCTCCTTTTTTGAAGTCGGTTAATAAAAAATAAATGATATGCGTCGGTTTTCCTGCCCGGTTATAAAGTGGTGCTGGCTTCGTTGGGTGTCTCCAAGGCAAGACTGAATAATAAGCTTTTATCAAACTTTATTTTAATCGGGAATTAACGCGATTTACCATATATTTTTAACCGACTTCAAAAAAGGAGGAGGTTCTCAATTCGTCTGTATATTTTTTTTTTCTATGTATGTTCGCGCATAACTCTGGCAATTATGAACCGATTTGAAAAAATCTTTCTTCCATCTATTCTTTAATCCGTTAATTGGGTCCCATAAAAAAAATAATTGCATACGAATAAGTAGTTCCTGAAAAAACAAGAATGGTGACTGCGCAGGAGAACTGCAGGAATGCCTATATAGATGACTTTATGTCTGTATGTAAATATTTACCAATTTCAATGATTCTTTTTTTATTCGAAAGACTGAACCACTGTAATGAATCAGTGTCTTGTCTTTTTTTTTCTATGAATGTAGTGTACGTCCTTAATTGATATATATATATCAATGAAGGACGTACACAACATTCATATATATATAAGATATATATATAAGATGTTTTTGTTGGTCATTTCAAATTGTAAGTGTGTAATATGTATATTGTCGATGTACCTTAATAAATAAATAAATAATAATAATAATAGTATGAATTTTATCACAAACGGCTAAGAACTTACTGGAGGACCATAAACGATGTGGAGGAATTTATCTGGTATAAAATCTTAAAAAAAAAAAATTTAACCGTCTTTAATAACACTGAAAAGTATAAAATAATTTAAATATTATAGAAGTTGGTGTTGGCGCACCTGATGTGTATATTTGGCACCAACTCCAATAATATTTAAATTATTTGATACTTTTCAGTGTTATTGAAGTCGGTTTAATTTTTTTTTAAAAAGATTTTATTTTATACTTTTTAGTGATATTTTCATACATAAGGATAGAACCATCGAAGACGGTAAAATTATCTAAGGTAAAACACCCAGTGTCCGACAACGCACCATTGTCCGACATTTAAAAAGTTTATTATAAATAATAAGAGTAGTTTTTCCTTTCTGAATGGATTTCAAGAATAAACAATAAACGGATTATCTAGTTGTCATTGCAAATGACATTTCACACATTCGGCCACTTTGAAGAAAATGGCTTGGTATAAGTTTCGACCGCAATAGATCCTCCATCGTAAATCAAGTTTTACTAGTAAAATCGTTAAGGAAGTGAGTAAGATTTATTGTTCATAACTTTTACATGTTTTGCTGTATCGAAAATTTTATTTATTTATAAAATTAAGACATAAATTGACTAGTATTTAATAATTGATTGACAAGGGTGAGGTTATAATAAAAAAATGTGCGAGTGAAAAAAATCTTAAATCTATGGCGTGCGTGGAGTCCCTCCGCGCGGAAGAAGTGAAACTTCATTCTCGCTCTGTCTCTTTCTATTCCACCTCACCGCGCAACGAAGTCAGCGGAGTCAGCGGAGTCAGCGGAGTCAGCGGAGTCAGCGGAGTCAGCGGAGTCAGCGGAGTCAGCGGAGTCAGCGGAGTCAGCGGAGTCATCGGAGTCAGCGGAGTCAGCGGAGTCAGCGGAGTCAGCGGAGTCAGCGGAGTCAGCGGAGTCAGCGGAGTCAGCGGAGTCAGCGGAGTCAGCGGAGTCAGCGGAGTCAGCGGAGTCAGCGGAGTCAGCGGAGTCAGCGGAATCAGCGGAGTCAGCGGAGTCAGCGGAGTCAGCGGAGTCAGCGGAGTCAGCGGAGTCAGCGGAGTCAACGGAGTCGGCGGAGTCGGCGGAGTCGGCGGAGTCGGCGGAGTCAACGGAGTCAACGGAGTCAACGGAGTCAACGAAGTCACTCACTCACTCACCCACTCACTCACCCACTTACTCACCCACCCACTCACTCATTCAATAAGAAAATACGCCTGTCGGTCATTGGAGTTTTTGAAGTGAAACTTCTTATGCGACTTCCAAAAATGTTATCACATAACGCGTTAAGCGTTAAATGATAGGTGATAGGCGTTAAGTGATAGGTGTTAAACGATAGGCGATAGGCGTAAATTTGTTAAGGTTATGAAAGCGCTCATGTGACGCCGTCACTGAGTGAGTCGGTGAGTGGGATTCAGTGGGTTTCAGTGAGTTTCAGTGGGTTTCAGTGGGTTTCAGTGGGTTTCAGTGGGTTTCAGTGGGTTTCAGTGGGTTTCAGTGGGTGTCAGTGGGTTTCAGTGGGTTTCAGTGGGTTTCAGTGGGTTTCAGTGGGTTTCAGTGGGTTTCAGTGGGTTTCAGTGGGTTTCCGTGGGTTTGAGTGGGTTTCAGTGGGTTTGAGTGGGTTTGAGTGGGTCTGAGTGGGTTTCAGTGGGTTTGAGTGGGTTTGAGTGGGTTTCAGTGGGTTTCAGTGGGTTTCAGTGGGTTTCAGTGGGTTTGAGTGGGTTTGAGTGGGTTTCAGTGGGTTTCAGTGGGTTTGAGTGGGTTTGAGTGGGTTTGAGTGGGTTTGAGTGGGTTTGAGTGGGTTTGAGTTGAGTTGAGTTGAGTTAGTGTGTGTGTGTGTGGGTGTGTGTATGTGTGTGTGTGTGTGTGAGTGAGTGAGTGAGGGACCGACCGACCGACCGACCGATCGACTGAGCGAGAATGAAGTTTCACTTCTTCCGCGCGGAGGGACTCCACGCACGCACATTTTTTTTCTTCGCTTGTTCCAAACTTCGACACATGTCGATAGGTTTTTGTTTATTATTTTTCGCACTTTATTTTATTACTTTCATTTAAATCGTTAAACAGCTTCCAGTGATTGACAGATGTGTCGATGATTGGATATTCCATGTGTTCCAATAACCGACATATTTTGCAAAAATGGCGACTAAAAAGATACACGCCTTTTCAAATGGCACAGGGGATAGAAGCAGTCAGTCTGCTCGACTTCAAAATGCTAATGGGTGGAATGCACGTCATTTGAGCACGGTAATACGTTGGTATGCAGAGTTTGATCGAGGCCGTGTTTCTCTCCATGATAAAATTCGTGAAGTTCAGCCCTCAACTGCGGACACTGAGAAAATATGGCTGCTGTCATGACATTTACGGGGCCGTGATAGCTTATAACCAGCACGTGAAAAAAAAATACCCTCAGACTAATCCAGTCCAATCCAGACCAATCAATTCCGGTTCAGGTTTTAAAAAATGGTTTGACCGAATGAAAAAGTGTTTAAAATGTACACGGACACCAGAGTTAAACTAACCCGACACTACTCTGAGGCCATCCCATAAATCAGCCTGTACTAGATTGGAATGGCTCTCAAACAGCTTAAAACAACAAGGTGCCGGGTGAAGACGGAATCACAACAGAACTTCTGAGAGCGGATGGAAAACCGGTACTTTTAGAAGTTATTCAATTCCGTCTTACTTGAAGATACTACGCCAGAAGCAAGGCACAGGAGTGTGGTAGTACTTTTCTTCAAAAAAGGTGATACTGGTGAGCCATGTGTACAAGCTGTTTTCGAAACGAAGGAATAGCAACAGTCTCGAACACAGGTGTCATGATTTCCAGCCTACCGAACAAGCCAGGTTCCGAAAAAGCTTTAGCACCGTAGACCACATTCATACGTTCCGTCAGATGATACAGAAAACTGAGGAGTATAATCGGTCATTATGTCTAGCGTTTGTGGGGTACGAAAAAGCCTTCGATTTAATCGAGACCTGGGCAGTATTGCTGTGTATTGCTATATTGGCGATGCCATATTGACAATAGGTACATCGAAGTGTTGAAGTGTTTGTACAGCAACGACCACCATGCCGATCCGACTACAGGACGAGAGTACAACATCAACCCGATTGAAGAGAGTACTGAGAAAGGGAGACGTTATTTCTCCAAAACTGTTCACGAACGCATTGGAGGACTTTTCGAGCTCATGGACTGGTACGGATTCGGCATCAACGTCAATGGCGATTACATCACTCACCTGCGCTTTGCAGATAATATAGTTGTGGCGACTCGACATAACCCAATGGCGCCACATGTGGTAAAGTGACGCGAGGAAAAATGCGTGTAGTGCGAGATACAACAAGACAGACGGCGCCACCGATTTCTGAATCGTGCAAGCGACGTTTCTCCAACTCGAAGAATATATACAACATCCCGACAACAACTGTTGGGGGCTTCGGCCCTGACCGAGCATCACACCTCGCTCGGTCGGAGGATTGTCCCTTTAGCGCCGGCGTCGCATCGCTAAATAGTAATTACGGCAGAATCGCTGGAGGACCTCAATA
The DNA here is from genome assembly GCA_911728495.1 of Furcula furcula. Lineage (NCBI taxonomy): Eukaryota > Metazoa > Arthropoda > Insecta > Lepidoptera > Notodontidae > Furcula > Furcula furcula. The sequence goes on along the minus strand of OU452264.1, from coordinate 1,478,232 downwards.
CGATGCTCAGAGACCTCAGTAGCGTTAACCCAACCGGTGAGTCTTAAAATGAACATGGAGAAGACGAAGATCATGTCTAATGTCCATGTTGCATTCACACCGATAGTTGTTGGCAACGATACACACGAAGTTGTTGATCACTATGTCGAAGAATCCAAGTTGGCGTTTGGGAAACTTGGTGACATCTTCTCATCTGAAATTCCGCAGTGCCTGAAGACAAAGTTCATTCACCAGTGTATGTAGCCAGTGATTACAATATGGTAATGAGACGTGGTCCATATCATAAATAAAAAAAATATTGTTATAATAGCATTAAAAAGTCACTACTTAACTTTAGAATAGTTTAAGCATGCCACACACATGTACACATGCCCTTGTTTGTTTGTTATAATTAAAGTACTTAATAAGACTTTTTTGGGCATGGTGTTGGGATTCGGTCGATATTTGGGTGACGATAAATAGAACATGTCGATTACTAGATCACGATTATTGGATCATGTCGATTACTGGGTGTCGATATATGGAATTTCCTTGTCGATAACTAGGCCAAAAAGAGCCTTAATCTAATTTGATTTATTGATCTACTTATTGGTATTACACTCGTTTTTACTTTAAGATAATGTAGAATGAACCCTGAACTTACACCTAGTGCATGAAAGTATCGTATAATATCATAAATAAACTAGATATTTAACAAAATGTTCATATGCGATCCTTAAAGTGTCGATGATTGGGGGTTTTACCTTAGGTTATGATCACATTATCGTCTACATAGTTTTACATATTTCATGTTTCGTCAGAAAAAAATATCCGGTCGTAATGAAATTTGCAAGGAATCATCATAGTAGTTTACTCTCTCAAATAAAAAAAGAATCATCGAAATCGGTTCATATTTGTCAGAGTAATGTAATGGAGAACATCAGTTTTATGGTTTTTACCAATTCAATTCCCCCACATCGTTCATGTTCCTCCAGGAAGTTCTTATCCGATTGTGATAAAATTCATACACATTCATTACAGTGGCTTTTGCTTTCGAATACAAAAAGAATCATTGAAATCGGTAAATATTTGCCAGAGTTATGACCATTTTTGTCCTTAAAAAGCGACATAAAGTCATCTAAATAGGCTTTCTTGCAGCTTTCCTGCGCAGTCACCATTATTGTTTTTTCAGGAACTACTTATTCGGAAGCAATATTTTTTTTACGGGACCCAACTAACGGATTAAAGAATGGATGGAAGAAAGATTTTTTCAAATCGGTTCATAATTGCCAGAGTTATGCGCGAACATACATAGAAAATATATATATATATATATACAGACGAATTGAGAACCTCCACCTTTTTTTGAAGTCGGTTAAAAAACCATAAAACTGATGTTCTCCATTACATTACTCTGACAAATATAAACCGATTTCGATGATTCTTTTTTTTATTCGAGATAGTAAACTACTATGATGATTACATGCAAATTTCATTACGATCGGATATTTTTTCTGAAGAAACATGATTATTTAAAACTATGTAGACGATAATGTGATCATAACCTACCTAGATCATTTTACCGTCTTCGATGGTTCAATCATTATTTATGAAAATGTCACTAAAAAGATTTTATGGCTTGACGTTTCGGCCGGGTTGCACCAGCCGTGGTCACAAGCAGACAGAGAGCGGTCTCGCGCGAATGGAACGCGAAGGTCTAATAGTAATTAGCTTTTACTAAGCTAGTATGTTTCCCCGTGGGGTGCTGGGTAAAAATTGCATCCCCCATCTCCTCTCGTTGGGTGTCGTAAGAGGCGACTAAGCGAGAACAGGAAGACGGGCAGCAGCGTCTTTCTTTTAGATTTATCTTCCACCTATACTGCGATCCCAAGCCACCTGCCAAGCGTGGGGATTATAGCAACCCCTCCCTTCTGAGGAGGAGGCCTTTGTTCAGCAGTGGGCGTCTATCGGTTACTAATGATGATGATGATACACAAAAATAAACGATATAAGTCCGTCGGTTTTCCTGCCCGATTATAAAGTGGGTGCTAACTTCGTTAGGTGTCTCTAAAGCAAGACTGCTTAATAAGCTCCAATAGGCTATATGTAGTATGCTTTACCATCCTCGATTACGTCACCGCTTTCCATCAGGTAAGACAGCACTCAACACTAGCTCATGTTGAATAACAAAAAATCCAGCACCAACAGAAATTCCAGGAATTTGCTGGAATTTCCGACTCTGGTAACTGTAGGTAGGTAGAACGTAGTCAGGTCATCAGTTTCAACCAAAGACATATAACTACTTAGACCGGCGTTAGCGAAACCAAATCGAAATATCATTAAAAACTTGTTACATGTGTAGGTAATAAGTCATTAAAGACGTGTGGTAAGCTCACAAAAATATTTTGAAATAAATATACTTAAATAAATAAATCTTATAATAAAAAAGTATACATTCTATTGTAACCCGCCAAACTGCGTAACAGTTTGTCGGCGGGATTAGCGCTTGATTTACTATACAAAAGGTTGATTATAAACAAATGGTTTGATTTACGATAGGTCCTGCGATATCATTATTTATTACTTAGGTACCTATAATGATGTACTTACTGACAATTTACTTTTATTTACTAAAAAGACGAGTAAGTATCATATTTGGCGATTACAAACATTGTTTTGTACTGAACTCAGCAAGCAACACCTGTCTTAGTTTCCTTTTAAGGGATAATTTACTTAAATTACCCTGATCTTTTGTAAGCCAGTCAATTTCATAAAATAGTGTGGGGGTCAAATACTTGTTGGTCCTTTTACCATAATAATTTTTGACTGATGGCCGAACCAATTCACGCTCTCTGACTCTCCTAGTGTTATATCTGTTTTGTACTGGCACCTTAAATTGGTCATTATAGAACTGCTCAAGAACCACCAAATATGTAGTTGACCTTCACATGTACTGGAAGTAATTTACATACGCCAAAAAGTTTATCATAATTCTCTTTACATTAAGACTTAGTTTTTGAATCAACAAGATATTTTATAAAACGTATTTGCAGTAATTTTATAAAGTTTAAATATGTTTTAAATGTACGACCATATGTGGCCAACCCATTGCTAAGCAGTGACTCGGCGAGAGCAAAGTATATGACCCTCAGCGTTGTTTTCAAGGTATAAAACTTACTTAATACTGACCTGAGTCTTGAACACACACTGTCAACATGAGTCCTCCAGTTCATATTGCTATCTATCCACAGGCCTAGATATATAAATTTACTAACATACTCCAGGTTTTGGCAGACACAATTGACCATCCCTGCGTGCAGGCAGTTGTAAGTATGGCCCACAATACTGATTTCAGAACTTAATACATTCTTTGCTACAAGATTGTGTGGTGAGTGAATATGCAACACTTTGTCTTACTTAGGTTTAAGATGATTCCGTTATCGTGTGCCCACCTAGTGATGTTATCAAAGTCTGCCTGCAGAAAGAAAATATGCCTTATTTCGTGTTGCAACATCGATATACTTATTATATATCGATGTGTTGCAATATGTATGCGTATTTCACAACTAGCAGACCCACGCAGCTCCGCCTGCGCTATTTTTACGTTAACTAAACTTTTAATAACAGACATTCGCATCGAATACATAACCTCCTTTTTTATAGTCGGGTAAAAACTGGGACCCACTTTTTACTTGCTCTCCGAAGCACGGACCTGTTTAGTTCAAATGGCGTTAAACGGTCACCCATCTATTTAATGACCTTACATAACGTTGCTTAACCCGATCGATTACAAAACCTTGATAACAACTCTCTATGAGTGTTCCCTTACTAATATTTTATTATATTATAAAGAAAAATTGATAAAATCGGACCAAGCGTATAACCAAGTACCCATTTTGACTTTAATCCCCTCTCCCAAAAGAACCGTGCTAGATTACGGGATCAAAAGTATCCTATGTCCTACCTCGTAGTAAGATCTCAAATCATGCCAAGTTTCATTTGAATCCATTCAGTAGTTTCGGCATGATGCGCAGCCGTGATACAGACAGACAGACAGCTAAAAATTTAAAAAATTATATTTTCGGCCTCAGTATCGGTTATAGAATGCCCTCCAAACATAATTTTCAAAATATCTTTAATGTACAGAATTGGACCTGTTACAGTTTTATTATATCTATATATAGATAAGCAAATTACTGAATATCAGTGATGCGACTATAGTTTATTTTTAACCGACTTCAAAAAAAGGAGGAGGTTCTCAATTCGTCTGTATATATATATTTTTTTTTTCTATGTATGTTCGCGCATAACTCTGGCAATTATGAACCGATTTGAAAAAATCCTTCTTCCATCCATTCTTTAATCCGTTAGTTGGGTCCCATAAAAAAATTATTGCTTCCGAATAAGTAGTTCCTGAAAAAACAATAATGGTGACTGCGCAGGAAAGCTGCAAGAAAGCCTATTTAGATGACTTTATGTCGCTTTTTAAGGACAAAAATGGTCATAACTCTGGCAAATATTTACCGATTTCAATGATTCTTTTTTTATTCAAAAGCAAAAACTACTGTAATGAATGTGTATGAATTTTATCACAATCGGATAAGAACTTCCTGGAGGAACATGAACGATGTGGGGGAATTTAATTGGTAAAAACCATAAAAGTGATGTTCTCCATTACATTACTCCGACAAATATGAAGCGATTTCGATGATTCTTTTTTTATTTGAGAGAGTAAACTACTATGATGATTCCATGCAAATTTCATTACGACCGGATATTTTTTTCTGACGAAACATGAAATATGTAAAACTATGTAGACGATAATGTGATCATAACCTACCTAGATCATTTTACCGTCTTCGATGGTTCAATCCTTATGTATGAAAATATCACTAAAAAGTTTAAAATAAAATCTTTAAAAAAAAAAAAAAACCGACTTCAATAACACTGAAAAGTATAAAATAATTTAAATATTATTGAAGTTGGTGCCAAATATACACAGCAGGTACGCCAACACCAACTTCTATAAGATTTAAATTATTTTATACTTTTCAGTGTTATTGAAGTCGGTTTAATATTTTTTTTTAACAAGATTTTATCTTATTTATTTTGTTTATTTACTGCAGAACTCACTAAAGTTGCAAAAAGTAAATATTTGTAAGAAATAATTACCAAAGATCGCTCTATGGCCTATATACCTATTTAATCTCTGGTTTGAACTAAGTAAAAAATATGTATAAAGCCACTTACCTATTTGTAATTCACAAAGTGTTCTATTATACATAATGGACTCAGATCATGGAATAATGAAATCATCATGTTGTGTGCTCATCACGCGGGATTCCGTGTTCCGAAGATGACTGTGTCAACGCGACAAGACTTTAGGTACTTCTGACTAGCAGTCACCCGCGATTTCGCTCGCGTGGGTCAGATTCGACGTCCTTCATTGTCCATAATATTTCAAAGTTCTATCAAGATCAAACCAGAAGGCTTAAGCTTTTAAAGTGAAGCTCAGAGTCACACAACGAGCGGAGACAAAACGGAGAGAGCTATGCTCGGAGTTTCTTTGCGCGACAGAATCCGTAATGAGGAGATTCGCCAAAGAACCATGGTCACCGACATAGCTTTTAGAATATGCAAGTTGAAGTGGTAATGGGCAAGCCACATCGAACGGAGAACCGATAACCGATGGGGAAGAAAGGTTCTCGAGTGGCGACCACGAACCGGAGACGCAGCGTAGGTAGACCTCCCACTAGGTGGACAGACGACATTGTGCGCATCGCAGGTGGCGGGAGGCCTATGTTCAGCAGTGGACGTCTTCCGGCTGATGATGATAAAGTCTTCTACAATTTTTTTTTAAACTAGGATGATGTAAATCTATATCTGTGCGTAAGTATATATTACATGGACCTTGTGGCCACTAAGGAGAACTTCCGTGCGCTCAAGCGTTTTTGCCATTGGAAACAAGTTTGAGAAATCAAAAGGCCCCTTAAAATATTAGCAGAGTCCGTGGTGCCTTACGGGTGGACTAGCCTTCGTTGGTCCGCCTGTAAGAGTCTTCCTTTTTGAGGTTGTATCGATCTTTTGTTAATTCTTTGCTTGTCTCCCGCTTTGCAAAGGAGGGTAGTGGAATTTATAGGTTTCCAACTCCTCCTACCTACCTTTTTAATTAAATTTGTTGCGGGTTCCAAGACAATTTAGCCTTCACCTGGGACACGCCGAGGGTCAAACCTCGGTGTCCTCGGTGACCACTGTAGATCCTGGCTTACAGGAGTAACAGTGGTGGGGACCGTGGCGTAGCTTGTCCGAGATGGGCCCCGGATTAAATTTTGTTAGGGGGCCCAAATGAAGGTAAGTCCTAAGGGCTTGACTAAGACGACGATAATACTTTACGAACTTTTGCTTACACCCGTTCGGTGCCTCTCTAGTACGGGGGGAAATGATACGGCTGGTACGGCGGTAACTACGCCCTTGGGTGGGTTGTATGAGTGGTGGGATTAGTCCCAAAAATTAAACTTAAAATAATTGAACTACTTACTTACGTGATAAAAATATACATACCTACACAATGATATATCATTGTACCTACTAAATAAAATACTAACCTGCCTGACACCTATATGTTACATTATCGCTCATTGCAGGCTAATAAATTATTGATTTAACATTATTGTATTCAACATTACTTGCTTCGTGTAAAGGAGACTATACATCGGTTCAAAACTAGTTTTACGGTATCATCTACATTTTTACATTTCGTTTGAATGCGTTGCAGAACCCGTCATCAAAGTTTAGGATGAGTCGGCGGCGGTGCTAAAGGGAGGATCCTCCGACCGAGCGAGGTGTGATGCTCGGTCAGGGCCGAAGCCCCCGACAGTTGTTGTCGGGATGTTGTATATCGTCCCCGTAGAGCGAAAAGTCCCCAAGTCCCAAAATGGCCAAAATGAGTTTTAAATGTCATCAATGTCACCATATTTTTCTCTATCCACCTGTCTAACAATATTTTCAAAGAGTCAAATAGTTTTGGTTTTATTAAGTGCGAAAATTCACCATGTTAGCATGTTGGATCTTCAAGGTTAACGGAACAAATACCTAAGTAGACTTAATAACTTTAATCCTTTTTCTTTAAACATTTTTACCTAAGTTTTCTTTGTTGTCAAACTCACTAACACGATATAGTTAATTTTAAGATAAGTGTTTTGCGGTGTTTTGTAACAAAATGTGAAAGCGAAAACAAATTAAAGTATACTTGGTGATTTTTCAATTGACGCGTGAAGACAGTATGCATTATTCTGCAAACGCAAAAAATAATTAAGTCTTATTAATTACTTTTTTATAAGTCGAAAACTCACTAACCGAGTTTAAACTGTAGGGTAAAAATTAATTAACTTAGTTTTTCTTATTTCTCTTTAAAACAAATGACTTTAGTTCGATATTTAGAATTCTCAAATATGCTTAAACCAAATACCAAAAAGATAAGACTATAAATGAAACAATAACTAATGTCAAATGAAAGTTATGATTTTTTTTCTTTTTTCCATCTTTGAGAGCGCATATCTCAAATCAGTGTTTTTCGACTTAGTGACTTTTCGCTCTACGGGGACGATTCTCCGAGTTGGAGAAACTTCGCTTGCGAGATTCAGGATTCGAAGGTGGCGCTATCTATCGCGTTGTATGAGGTACTACTCGCTTCTCATCGCGTTATACCACATGTGGCGCCATCTGGTTACGTCGAGTCGCCACAAAAGCAAAAATTAAAAAGTATTTAAAAGAAATTAAACAGACTTCAACAGAGTCCACAATAAAAAAATTAATAAAATAATTACTTAAAGAAGAAAATAAAACTGACTTCAAAGAAAATTATCTTAAAGCATTAAATTAAGAAAATAAAATTGAAGTCGGTGCTGATATTAGTAAACACGATATAACTGTATGTGTTAGCACAAGGTTAGCACCAATTTATATTTTCGACACATTTTAGTGACACTTTTTAGTGAATTTTATGTTCCAAGTTATCAGCAGTACGTGGGCTACATCAAATTAGCTAATATAAAATGTATACAAAAATATCGACGGGCCTGTTGGTCTAGCGGTTAGACACCCTGGCCGCTACTCAACAGGTCGTGGGTTCGATTCCCACCTAGTGTCTGGGTGTTATTTGTCTATTTATGTATGTATTTACAAAAAAAAAGTATACAAGTATTTGTATCAGTTGTCTGGTTCCCATAGTACAGGCTCTGCCTAGTTTGGGATCAGATGACCGTGTGTGGAATTGTCCCAAGACATTATTATATTACTTTTCTGGCCACCCTTTTCCGGAATATGGTCGTGAATATAAAAACATTACAAGATAAAGGCGATTCACTATTATTCATCATTATAACTTACGTGAACGGCTATGCTAGAGTAACTTACTTACTGGAAACATATCTTTAAAACTACTAAACCGATTTTGATGAAACTTATACTCAGCCCTAAGTTGAAAGCACAATTGGATTTATAGCTTCTGAGAAATCGGGGGACAAACCTACATTATGTACATACACACGTGAGATTTGGTACATTTGTTTCCACATAGACTAACATAATATGTTATAATTATTAATATTACATACATACGGATCGAATACACAACTTCCTCTTTGAAGTCGGTTAAAAAAGGCGCGGCGAGGCGGCGTCATTTCGCCGACGCTGTCTTATGAAAACGGATCTTTACTCCGAGAAAACGTAATTGTATTTAATATGTATACATAAGTTGACGCTTATGAACGCGTTGTTACGGTCTCCTCGCTTCGTTCAGTAACTTTATTGATCAGTTGATCACTGACATTGGCCTTTGTGAAGACCGGCGCGCGCGCAGCGGTCAACATCGTCGTGCAATCCAGTTAGGCGACTGTTACCTACAATTAAAGATTTTAATTTATGTTACATGTAAGTAATTTTAAATTATTAATATTTTTTATATAAAAAAAATGAAAATTATTAACATAATAAGCTGTAACATGCAATAATGCTGCTGCTCGAGTCAACTCGTACGCGGGTGCTGCTTAGGGGGCTGGTCCGACTAAGCTATCCCTTTGGCCTTTTAGTTTGTTGTAATTTTGTCGTAATTTATTGTTTTCTTTTTTTCTTCCTTGTTTTATGTTTCTAACGGCAGGACCCACTATCGCTAATGTTGATCCAATTGTAACAAGGCAAACAATGTTTAAAAAAAGTGAAAAATTACAAGCCCGCTGAGTTTCTTGCCGGAACTTCTCAGTTGAGGCCGCGTTATGATCCGGTGGTAGCTTTTAAAAAAATTGACCATTCAAAAGTGCTAGCTAGAAACGTTAAGCCTATTTGAAATAAATATTTTTGACTTTGTATAATTATTACATTGAAATGAAACTAATTTTACGGATCATGTCGCGGTTTATTTTTTATTTTAATATCGACGTTTCAAACACATAATAGTTTTTATAACTTTCATAAGATTTTTTTTTAGTATTTTACACAAATGTCCTAAAGATTATAAAAATACAATATTTCATCATCATCAGCAGCCGTAAAACGTCAACTGCTGAACAGAAGCCTCCCCCTTAGAAGCGAGGGGTTGCCTTAATCCCCACGCTTGGCAGGTGGCTTGGGAATCGTGGTATAGGTGGTGTGTAATCAAAAAGAAAGAAGCTGCTGCCCGTCTTTTTGTTTTCCTTAGTCACCTATTACACCCAACGAGAGGAAATGGGAGGATGCCATTCTAAACCAGATACCCTTCCTCTAAGTTGTCGCTGCCCTAGGAGGGAAGGGTACCTAAAATACTGGCGGCGTTTTCTATTTGTATGGCCAAGCTTAAACGATGGCAGAAACAGCTACCAAGAAATAAAAATAAGCAATAATTTTTATAAATTATATGTACGAGTATGATAGCCAAATGGCTGAGAGTCCTCCTTCGCTCACCGTGAGGCGATTCGAACTCCCTCCCCAGCAGCGTTGGCAGTACCAAATATGATTTCCACTTAAAGAAGGGGCCAACTTAATAGATTGCATTTGACACTTCAACAAAATTTAATTTAATTTTTAGCTTGTAACGGCGGGCATAAAATATTTTTTTAGAAGTTAGAACTGCACAATTGCTTATTTCAATTACGATTATATATATTGTGATAATGATGGTATACAGGGCGAAAAAGGAAAAAGCAGAAGATAATTAATAAAGATGTATTAAACGAAGGGACAGACGTATGGTTGGCACGCATACCATAAAAGAAGTGTACAGATAATTTGCGTATGTATGAGTATCTAGCACGAATAATTATAAATACGACCAGTATCTAAAAAGTATTTAGTTTATACAACGGATCCAACAGATGATGACAAAAGAAACAGACAGAACAAAGAAACTGACAGATGTCAAATGCGATCTATTAAATTGACCCAACATTAATGTGAATCAGGCAGGAGTGCTAATTGAAAGATTTAACAATCTCTACGGAGAAGAACCACATTGTAACGAAATTCAGTCATCCTATAAAATTGATTCTAACGGATTGTCTGTCTGAACCACCTTCCGCACTTGACCTGCGCTTGCAGGGGTGAAGACTTTTGCTCTACAGTGATTTATTACGGGAAATAGTAGAATATAATTAACTATACAGGAAACGTTTAGTCTGTCTGCTTGTCAGATGATATTTTAGTTTAACATTTTCATACTAGCAATTCAATGCGGCTACGCCCGCTATTTTTTTCCACCCCATTTAACTTCCTTAGGAATTTTCCAAAACCCTTTCTTAGTGGATGCTTACATCATAAGAAGAACTTACTGTCCAAATTTCAGCTTTCAAAAAAACCCTTCCTGGGTTTTTAAAAATTCCACTCCTAAATGGGTTAAGTAGGTACCTAAGTGTTTTCATTTGCACAAAACGTTTTCTTTTATGGTCCGAAAGACTTAAAATTTACTGAAACGATTCTATCTATATCTATACTTATAATAAAACTGTAACAGGTCCAATTCTGTACATTGAAGATATTTTGAAAATTATTTTTGGAGCGCATTCTATAACCGATACTGAGGCCGAAAATGTATTTTTTTTAATTTTTGTCTGTCTGTCTGTCTGTCTGTCTGTCTGTATCACGGCTGAGCATCACGCCGAAACTACTGAATGGATTCAAATGAAACTTGGCATGATTTGAGATCTTACTACGAGGTAGGACATAGGATACTTTATATCCCGTAATCTAGCACGGTTCTTTCGGGAGAGGGGATTAAAGTCAAAATGGGTACTTGGTTATACGCTTGGTCAGATTTTATCAATTTTTCTTTATAATATAATAAATATTAGTAAGGGAACACTCATAGAGAGTTGTTATCAAGGTTTTGTAATCGATCGGGTTAAGCAACGTTAGGTAAGGTCATTAAATAGATGGGTGACCGTTTAACGCCATTTGAACTAAACGGGTCCGTGCTTCGGAAAGCAAGTAAAAAGTAGGTCCCAGTTTTTAACCGACTATAAAAAAGGAGGTTATGTATTCGATGCTAATGTCTGTTATTAAAAGTTTAGTTAACGTAAAAATAGCGCAGGCGGAGCGGCGTGGGTCAGCTAGTAAATAAATAAGTAAGTACTTATGTGTTTCGCGAATTTTCCAAAACAACCTTGGGGGTGATCTAGGCGTTGCTAAACTTTGTATGGAAAAACAATAGCGGGCGAAGCCGCAGGGAATTGCTGGTTTAATATGTATAGATTACTAAAACGGAAACAGATAAATATACGGCAAGCCTAATTTCATATTGGATTTCTAAAGTTTAATATAGCATGAACATAAGAATGACAAAACTTTTAATCATAACTAACTGCGTTCTTTTATCAGTTCAATCAAAATGTAAATAAAGTACTGCTGCAAATAACTTGGTCAATAAGAATCAGATTATATCACAAAACTATAGATTGAGATTGAATATGTAGCAATCCTAACATATGGTAAAAGGTATCCTCCTGATAAATCTGATGTGCTGATTGTTATGACTTGAAATTTTTGCAGTATTATGAAAGCACTTGAGAAATCTCCTCGCTAAGTACACCGGGTTTAAAAAGCCACTTTTGGTGAATCATAATATGATTGAAATCATTGAAATCACATCAAACTACTTTTACGGATTTTATCGCGGTTTATTTTATCATAATATGATAGTAAGTTAGAGTTTATTTTTATTCGTATAGCAGCACTATTAATGAGTCTGCTAATTAGTGCTAATAAATGAATTGAGTATGATTCACCTAAAATGTGTGATCGTTTTACGAAAATTACAAGAATTGCGAGGAATCTGCTGGGAATGCAAAATACGAATTCTTTTCAGATGAAATGCCTAATATAGCCTTTTTAGGCCCGCAGTACTTTTTTAAGGAAAAAAGTAGGCGTAAATATACGACAAATTTGCCTTAATAATAAAAAAAATTGTACATTTAAAAAGTTGGATACTCGCCTCGCGGTTTTTTTTAAAATGTGTTATTAGATTGATATGTAGGTAAGTATAAAAACTTAGACTACTTTATTACAACTAAATAAAAATCAATCATCATCAGCAGTCCAAAGACGTCCACTGCTAAACAAAGACCTCCCCCTTAAAAAGGGAGGAGCAATTCCCACACTTGGCAGGCGTCTTGGCATCGCAGTACCTAAAGGTGGCAGGTAATCCTATAGAAAGACGCTGATGCCCGTCATCTGGATTTTCCTTAGTCGCCTTTTACGGGTACCCTACGGGAGCAGATGGGATGCTGTTCTTACCCGGACACCCCAAGGATTTCCGGGTAAGAATAGCATCCTGAAGAAGGTTGGACCAGTATCCCGCGCACAGCACTTGCGCACGAATATGTTTTGAGCAGCATCTATCACTCATCACACCCACCAATCATGGAGTACGTTCCAACCAACCATCATGTTTTTACTGCAATGCATGGTAGTTTTTTTTCTAGTGATAGCTCAAGCCGCGGCCGTGCCTCCATGAGGTGCCCTTGAGCTTGTCGCTCCTCTGCCCTTCAGGCTGAAGTGCTATAAGCGCTCGCCTACTCTTTTCCGGTGAAGATGTAATGGTCATTTGCGGATTTGTCTTGTCTATCATTCCCAAAAAAAAAGAAAAAAAAAACATTTTTATTTGATGTAGCATATACGATTATCTATAAATACAACAACAGATTCTCGCAACAAACAGAACAATTGATTGCTCGCAAGATTTTGCAAAACTGTAAATAGTTGCAGCGATAAATTTGACATCCACTCGGACTCTCAAAAAGAACAAAAAAAGTTATCATGAATTGCTTGTCAGATCATAAAGCACCATATCGAGTAGCCTTCATTTTTATTCATTTATTTTTGATTCTTTTTATTTCTTTTTTAAAGTTAAGTACTTACTTTATTTAATCTTTAGCTTTTATTAGCTAACGGTCACCGTTGGTTTAATAGATAGCTTGTCTTCTTTATGGCACTTAATGTTTATGCATGTGGTGTTTGCCAGTAAGTATTTGTTACACGTAGAACCTATACCATTCATCTTGTAATGTACATTTGCACGAGTGTAAACAAATGTTGATAAACCAAATAAATAAAATAAAATAAATAAATAAAACAGTTCATAGATACAACAGGTGTTATCATGAGATGTTATTCTAGGTATGTGATGAATTGTTTGTTTGTATTATCACACCATCGGAGTGTTAAGCGCTATCCGATCACTTAAGGTATTATACGGTGTCGTAGTTCTAATCTAAATAATATAACTCTTTTGTAGTCCTAATAAATTTCAGTGGCTCTAAAAATGCCAGTTTTGGTGAATCATAATATGAGTAAGTTAAGGTTTAATTTTTATTCGTATGGCAGCATTAATACCAAATAGTGTTAGTGTTAATACTTAAATGAATTAAGTATGATTCACTTAAAATGTGTGATAATTAGGTACAGGAATTGCGAGGGATCTGCTGGGAATACGAATGCCTTTTAGATGAAATGCTTAATGTCGCCTCTTTAGTCCCGCAGAAATATTTTATCTGAAATGTACCAGCAATGCGAATATTTCATTATTGTTATTTATTATTTCTATATTGTACTGACCTATCAAATATATTACACATGCTTTTGGTACATCCTCAGTGATTGGACAGGATTAACCCTATCAATCAATGTATTTGTAAATCTATTCGCAGCGACAAGTCATTATGCACTTGTTTAACATAGGTACAAAGTATGATATAGGCCTTCATAAATGCAATATGTTATGCCAGACGGCGTATAAAAGTGTTGTTAGTAACTAATTAATTAAATATTAATATTGTTAAGTTAGGAAGTTGATTGAAATAATTATAATTACACATTACTGTAGGGCCAATTCAATAAATCACATTCATTTGACATCTGTCAGTTTCTTTGTTCAGCGGGTGTAAAAAGGCCACTTTTGGTGAATCATAATAAGAATAAGTTACGGTTTAATTTTTCTTTGTAGGGCGGCATTAACAACAACTATGAGTATGCTAATTTGTGCTAGTAAATGAATTGAGTATGAGTCACCTAAAATGTTTTTTTTAAATCTAGAAGAATTTTTAAGGGGCTTGAAATTCAAAACATGAATTGCTTTTAAGTGGATTGCTTAGCCCCGCTGTATGTTTCTTTTGTCATTATTACAATAAATAATTGAAATAGTAATTGAAAAAAGTTAAGCAATTGTGCAGTTCTAACTTCGGAAAAATTCATAATATTATATGCCCGCCGTTACAAGGTTACGTTGTTAATTTTGGACGGTGTGTCAAATGTGCATTATATGTTTTGCGATATTAAGATGGTTTCCCCTGGTTCAGTAGCCTAGTCGCTTGGGTCTAAACTTCTACCGTCTTATTACAAAATGCGGTTTAACGATGAACCTCGGTTTAAACTCAGGAAATTGTTCCTTAAACCTGGGTCTAAACCTAGGTTTTACGTTTAACTACTTTTCGTAATAAGACGCAATTGTAGATGCCCACCAGTTGTTGTATTGTGGTTTAGATAAATTACCATGAGTGATTATAAATCAGTTTAGTGAATTAAAAAATTCCATGATTCCTCTGATCGAATCTTCAAAATTAACTCACATTTGGCATTCTTCATTATGCGTTTTTGCCTTTTTGTGCCCAAATTCACTTATTTTCTTCGCTGTTCTCAACTATTTAAATTTAAAAGTCATTTAACAACTTTGGATGATTTAATTCGGTGTTGTTTAACAAAAATTTTAAACTGTCCTTTTGAAGAGGAGCGGGTATGGACCCAGGCTACTTTACCGATTTGTTTAGGTGGTCTGGGTGTCCGCAAAATTTCCGATCTAGCACTCCCGGCATTTTTGTCCTCGGTATATAGTACGGAAATCCTCAGCAGGTCTATTATTGTCTCAGCCTTAGGATCTGTTGAGGTGACGTATTTGAGTGAGGCCAGAAATGCCTGGCTGTTGGCTTGTCCGGGTTCCGACCCTCCAATCTTAACTCACTCTCAGAGACAGTGGGATAAACCACTTTGTAATTCAATTTGGCATTCACTTTTATCATCCAGCGTTAACGATTTGGACCGTGCGCGGTTGCTAGCTGTCTCTGCGAAGGAGTCCGGTCACTGGCTGCAGGCTATGCCATCGTCTCATATTGGTACCTTATTGACCAACACCACACTTAGTCTTGCAGTTTGTTTGCGGGTGGGTGCCAGGACCAACCTTCCTCATCGTTGTCGCTGTGGGGAGTACGTAGATAAATATGGTCACCACGGGCTGTCTTGCTCGCGTAGCGCTGGCCGTATGTCACGCCATGCCGCCCTTAATGATATTATTCGCAGGGGGCTTGTCACTGCCGGTGTCCCTGCCGTACTGGAACCAGTCGGCATTACACGAGATGACGGCAAGAGGCCTGATGGTGTCACTTTAATACCATGGCAACATGGTAAGCCGCTGGTGTGGGATGCGACATGTGTCGACACACTTGCTGCGTCCCACACCCCGGCAACTTGCAGGGCGGCTGGAGGGGCTGCGGCGACCGCTAGTGATGCAAAGCGACGCAAGTATGCAGCTCTAGGATCGAGCTATATATTTGCGCCCTTTGCGGTGGAGACCATGGGGCCTTGGTCTCATGAGACGCACACTTTGGTAAAAGAAATTTCATCCAAACTTATCGAAGTCTCAGGAGACCGCCGGGCTGGTAGCTTTTTCTGCCAACGTATAAGCTTGGCCATACAAAGGGGTAATGCCGCCAGTCTTTTAGGTACCCTTCCCTCCCAGTGCGGCGACAACTTCGAGGAAGTTTTTTACCTAGTTTAAGTGTACATATTTGTAAATAAACTGTAAATATTTTGTTGTTTAGTGAATTAAATATAAACTATTTTTGAAAAAATAAAACCGACTTCATAATAAATTATCTAAAAAGCATTAAATAACGAAAATATATCGAAGTCGGTGCTAGCACATCATGTTAACTAAGACCAGCACGAGCTGACACCGACTTCAATATATTTTCGTTGCTTAATGCTTTTTTAGATAATTTACTGTGAAGTCGGATTTATTTTTTCAAAAATAGTTTATTTAACACTTTTTAGTGACTTTTATTTTAGCAAAAAAATAGGTATCAGTACTATCACGCAACTTGAACGTCTAGGTTACAGTAACTTACTGAAAATATAAAAAGTTACTGGACCGATTTTGATGAAACTGGTACTCTACCCTAAGCCGAAAAATACTCTAACTATTGCAAAAAGAATTTTTGCAATCGGACCTGTAGTTTCTGAGAAATCCGTGGACAACCCTACATACATACATACATATATACATACATACACTCATAAAATTTGGTAAATTTGTTCAGAAGCCCACATAGACTAACATATATTAATATTAATCATTTTTATTAATATTACATACATAGGTTCGCGTCGAATAGAGAACCTTCTTTTTGAAGCCGGTTAATAATAAACAACCACAATCTTAGCATGTTCTCGCAAAAATTAGTGAAATATATTTTTTTTTCATGATCCGAATGGCATGCGTAATAATTGTAATGCTTGTTTTTTACGGGCTTGTATATACGGCAAGAACTCAGCCACATTGCTATCGAAGATTATTGCACGATAATTGCGTCTTGAAGAAATCGATTATCTCAGTTCAGTTAGACCATGAACCGGATTTAATTATAACACGAGAATTAATTATCGCTGTCTGTCCCACGCGGATATGATAAATATACAGTATCTTTGTTTTGGTGTTTGAACATACGTAAGCTAAGCCTATAGTTTAAGACGTAAGCCCAGCAAAAAATCATCTGTTTAAATCAGTAATCAGTATTGAAAAATTTCTGGTTTACCACCACTGCAACCCCGATTATGGTAGTTAATAACTACTGGTCTTTCTTTACTAGGCCACTTTCCGTGAATCATAATACGTGTAAGAGTACGTTCGTTTTCAAAATGAACAGAGTTGCTGTTACCGCCCGAGTATGTGCTGCTGTTGGAAGTCTAAAGATGTATATTTAGTTATCAATTGCAGTGTCATCCTTATTTGGGCATTAGGTAGTGAGAATTTCGAATATCGTTAATGTAGACTAAAAAGAGTGCCGGACCGAGTATACTTTCTTGAGGGATACCAAACTTGATAGATACTTCTTGAGGGATACTTCGCTGGTTTGGTTGCCTAATTTCAAAGATTATTTTCGGTTACAGATAACTATAAAACCAACTAAGTTCCAACCTATTACCCCAGCTGACTCTAGTTTTTTTAAGAGTAAATCGACGGAGACTGTATCGAATGCTTTCGCTAGGTTCATGAAAACGGCAAATAAGTCACACATAGAAATAGCGTCAAGATCAACGTATTCTATAATTTAATAATTCTATACTAATTATGTAGTGTTTGTTGTAATTAATCTTAATTGAGATGTATTTTTGTCTTGTCAATACTGTTGTAGTCGTTTATCAACAATTAATATCGCAAGTGAACTGAAAACTGTGCCATGGTTGTAACGAATGTATTTAATGAATGAATTAAATGATAATATTGGTAAGTAGTATTGTATGTTAATTTCTTATACCAGCAGTTCCTCGCGGCTTTACCAATGTCCGGCCATTTTCGCGTTAAACATAAAATGTAATAAATTTGTATAAAACCATGATACCTGTTATATATTCTATAAGAAACGGGTAGTAAGTAGATGGTCATCATCATTCATCATTAGCAGCCGAAGGACGTCATCTGCTGAACAAAGGTCTCCCCCTTAGAGGGGTTGCCATAATCCTCACGCTTGCCCGGCGGCTTGGGGATCGCAGTATAGGTGAAAGATAAATCCAAAAGAAAGACGCTGCTGCCCATCTTCCCGTTCTCGCTTAGTCGCCTTTTACGACACCCAACGAGAGGAGATGGGGGGATGCAATTCTTACCGCTTCGGCCGCGTACGAAATCAGTTCTACGTAACCCGTTTCATACAAGACCCGGGGTCAAGTAGGTGGTAGGTACGCTAAAACCTGACATAATGTAAAATGAGGTAACATTATCCTATGCAAAAAAAACCATTCATAAGATTTCGCGACTTAACTACTTAAAAATTATCGGACACAAAAGACTTAATATCTAATGTCTTGAGGGTCGGCAACGCGCTAGTGATTCTTCTGGTGTTACTAGCGTCTATAGGCTGCGATGACTGCTTACCATCAGGCGGGTCGCAGGCGTGCTTACCACCTTGGTAGTGTAAAAAAAATACAAAACATTGATGCATAATAGAAACTTTAATATTTTATGGAAGAAAAGTATCCTGAAATTGGGGTTATAGATTTATCAAGATAGATTACAAAAAGTCAAAATATCTTTATTTTGCACGGACCTCACGGCACAAGGCACTTACACAATTTTTGTTTCATATACTACACATTTAGCAAAATCCAATTAATCGATTCCAGTCCACGTGTCTCGAACACTGTACACACAGAAATTAAAAAAAAATTGTATAAGTACTTACTTACTTATATGTATATCGTGGAAGCATATAGAATGGATAACAATGCACATACTTCCATGTTAATATTTAAATACAATGTATTCCCCAGTTAAAATTTCTGCGTTTCTATCTACTTATACCCTGGTTTTCTTTACAAGATCAAAAATGTATGAACACAGAAGTGATGGGTGACTAGTGGCCAACCATTGACAATGAGTAGGGTTGAATATGACTTATTCAACCCTACCAATCTGTTCGCATTCACATTCATAAGCATTTCATCTAAATTGAATTGGCATTCTGCATTTACAGCAGGTCCTTCGCAATTCCTCTAATTTTCGTAAAATAGTAAAATACACATGTTAGGTGAATCATACCTACTTAATTCATATATTAGCAGATTCATATTTGGTGTCAAACCTGCCTTACGAATAAAAATTAGACCGTAATATGAGTAATATTCACGGAAAGTGTCCTTACTAGACCCGTAGATAATATATCAGAACACTTCTCCTGCAGATTTGGCGGCATGTTGGCCCTAACGATATTGTTGGTTATGTTGGCAACTGCCTGCAACGCCAATCCCGTGCTGGACGTGCTGGGGCCCCCCATCGGCGTGCTGACGTCAGAGCTGCTCACCGTCAAACAACCGGTTGATAGAACCGCCACAACAGTCCTGTCCAGTCAATGTAAGTTAGCTAGCTTACTTATGGTGAATAATCTCTCTTATATGGAGAGGCGGGCTAAGTGGCTAACTGGTGACCCTAGGTTCATCATCATCATCACCAGCCGGAAGACGTCCACTGTTCCACTGTTGAACATAAGCTCAATGAACGAAAATCGGCTATTTGCATCCAGCGGTTACCTGCGACGTACACAATGTTGTCTGTCCACCTAGTGGGAGGCCTGCCTACGCTGCGTCTTCCGGTTCGTGGTCACCACTCGAGAAGCTTTCGACCCCATCGGTCATCGGATCTTCGAGCGAAGTGGCCTGCCCATTGCCACTTCAACTTGCAGATTCTGAGAGCTATGTCGGTGACCTTGGTTCTTCGGAGAATCTTCATTACAGATTCTGTCGTGACCCTAGATCAGTGGAGGCCAATTTACGAAGCCTAGAATACAGGCGCAGAGTAGTCAGCCTCTCGGTATTCTATAGGATACAATTTGGAGAGTATGCGCAGAAATTTACATTGCTTGATTGCACAATCCCCCTTCTATCGTTGTGTGACGAGACGTATAGATGGTATAGCGTAAATACACCCTTATTAAGTGGTGAACAGGGGCGTAGCTACCACCATATCAGCCGTATCAAATATACGGAGCCCCGGTGCTACATTGGCCTCGTTTACCCTTTTTTGGGCCCCCAACAAGTCTAATAAACAGGGCCCAACTTAGGCAAGCTCCACCACTAGTGGTGACTATCTTATTAACTACCACAAGGTGGGGCTACCCTACTACTGCCATTGCGTGATAATGTGACCAGTCGCCCTGCTTTCCACAGGACAGGTAGGTGGTAGGTCTCCGGGACCGTCCAGGTAGGTACCACCGCAGTGTCAGATATTCTGCCGCCAAGCAGCAGTGTGTAAACATGTTGTGTTTCAGATTCAGTCATTCAGTTTTCAATCTATAGAGTAAAAAAATACTATAGAATAGCTGTCTATAGGCAGGCATTGCGTACCTTCAGGCGAACGTCTTCTTGTCTCGTCACCAAGTTGAATAAAAAAATGCATATTGAAATGAAACTAATTTTACGGATTATATCGCGGTTTATTTTTGATTTTAATTTCCCGACGTTTCGAATACTTTACAGCATTCATGGTCACAGGCGGACTGAGGTGGTAGCTGTCCATATGTCATAGTTGTCTTAGGGTACCCTCAGGTCTTCTAATTATTATTGATAGTCCGATCTACGCAGAAAGAGCTTACAGTATCTTGAGGTCTTGCAGTGGAATGCTTGTCTTTGCGATATAATCCGTAAAATTAGTTTCATTTCAATGTGTAATATTCGCGTAAGTATCAGAAATCATTATAAAAAAATGCATTGTATGGTAAAATATGTTGTTCCAGGCGAAACGGTTAAGCAACTACTGAGACAAGACTACGGGCAGACCTCTCCTGACCTGTCGAAGCTGACACTTGTCCTCACTACACGGTGAGTCGTTGCCTCTCAAATAATATCATTCTAATACTTAGTACCCGTGGGGTGTCCGGGTAAGAATACCACCCTCCCATCTCCTCCCGTTGGGTGTCTGTAAGGGGAGACTAATATAAGGAAAACACGAAGACGGGCTGCAGCGTATTTCTATTAGATTACCTACCACATATACTGCGATCCCTGAGACACTCGCCCGCCAAGTGTGCGGATTATGGCAACCCCTCCCTTCTAAGGGGGAGGCCTATGTTTAGCAGTGGACGTGTTTCGACAGCTGATGACTATAATTAGGTATTTTAAAAATTTAACCGTCTTCAATTCATCCGTTATCGGTTCTCCGAGCGATGTGGCCTTCCTATTGTCACTTCAACTTGCAGATTCTGAGAGCTATGTCGGTCACCTTGGTCTTCAGCGAATCTCCTCAATACGGATTCTGTCGCACAAAGAAACTCCGAGCATAGCTCTCTCCATAGTTACATTCATGATTATTTTGTGGCAAGTGACTTATTTCCGTAATGTCGTCTCCGCAAAGGACATAAATCCTACGTTTATTTTCAGTGCCATATCCATAACTTATAATCTAACGGACGCGGCCGAGCTGATCCCGAAGTCAGATTGGTTCAAATCACAGAAGAAAATCATCATATACCTGCACGGCTTCACCGATGACCCGACCAAGGACAGCTACAGGAACATCAGCCAAGCGTTCTTGAAGAAAGGTAAGATAAGGCATGCTGGAGAAACCGGTTAGGGAGATATTCTTTATAACACAGCCGACACCAGAAAACAATAAAGAACCGAACTCGCGCATCGAGGGTTGCATACCTTCCTTGGACGTATTAAAATTTTACTATTCCTCTAACACCTCAGATAGCAAAAGACCAAACCGCAAAACTAAGTTTGTTTGCATAATGTTGTCTTTTACTTACGCGAATAATTACACATTGAAACTACTTTTACGGATTTTATCGATCCATAACCGCGATAAAATCCGTAAAAGTACTTAAGTAAGTAGTTTGATTTCAATAAGTTGTTTGTCGAAGTTTTTTAGGATTAGGTACTTACTGTACTAAAAAACTGTACTATTTGGAAACATCATTTTATTTTTCCTGTAGAATATAGATAGACATATATATTACTTGTAAGTATTTCAGATTTTCCCCTCCCCAAACTTCGAGATAAGGGGTAGGGAGCGGTATTATTTTTTACATTTATGATTTTAAGCGAAAAACTACATGACATGAACCAAAATAGAAATCTGTTTTGAAATATGCAAATGAAGCCCTTTCATGTGATGTGATACCCCACTCGATGTAGTAGTAGTAGTCTTCACTTGGAATTTTGACGCCCCATTTCGACCCTTATTACACGACACGACAATAGAAGAAAAAATATTGTTTCATTTGTAATCAGGTTGGGTAAGTAAGATCTAAAACTATTCTAAGTTTCAAATCAATTCAATCAATTTATTTACTCTTAAAACCTTGGAACAACCTTAATAAAATTGTGACAACAGAAGTAATCTACTTACAACATTTTAACAGTTGGTTGTTTGATTCTGGATCACACTGTCCTCCGTATTCATCGATATATTATATTATATCGATGTCCGTACTAGTAATAAAATCTTTTAAAAAAAAAATTGAACCGACTTCAATATCACTGAAAAGTATAAAATAATTTAAATATTATTGAAGTTGGTGTTAGCGTACCTGCTGTGTATATTTGGCACCAACTTCAATAATATTTAAATTATTTTATACTTTTCAGTGATATTGAAGTCGGTTCAATTTTTTTTAAAAAAGATTTTATTTTAAACTTTTTAGTGATATTTTCATATATAAAGATTGAACCATCGAAAACCGTAAAATTATCTAGGTAGGTTATGATCACATTATCGTCTACATAGTTTTACATAATTCATGTTTCTTCAGAAAATAATATCCGGTCGTAATGAAATTTGCATGGAAACATCATAATAGTTTACTGTCTCGAATAAAAAAAGAATCATCGAAATCGGTTCATAATTGTCAGAGCAATGTAATGTAGAACATCAGTTTTATGGTTTTTACCAGATAAATTCCTCCACATCGTTCATGGTCCTCCAGGAAGTTCTTATCCGGTTGTAATAAAATTCATACAGATTCAGTACAGTGGTTTCTTCTTTCAAATAAAAAAAGAATCATTGAAATTGGTAAATATTTGCCAGAGTTATGACCATTTTTGTCCGACCGAGCGAGTCCGAGCGACTAAAACGTCATCTATATAGGCTTTCTTGCAACTCTCAGTGCGCAGTCACCATTCTTGTTTTTTTAGGAACTACTTATTACTAAGCAATATTTTTTTTATGGGACCCAATCAATGGATTGAAGAATGGATGGAAGAAAGATTTTTTCAAATCGGTTAATAATTGCCAGAGTTATGCGCGAACATACATAAAATAAAAAAAAATAAAAAAAAATATATACAGACGAATTGAGAACCTCCTCCTTTTTTGAAGTCGGTTAAAAACTGTCTCACGATAGGTCAGGCATCCCCGTCTTCAAAAAACCATAACAATTTTTAATCAATATGTATAAATATACGTATGTACTATGCGTTTCAATTAAGAAGGTGGCCGCCATCTTGCCATTTCAAATATATAATTACTAAAAATCATGTTTTAACAAAAATAGAAAGCAAAATAAGACATTACAATAAATAATCAAAACCGGGGCGAATTTTTCATTTTGTGTTTACTCTGCTGCCGGTACATAAATCGTAAATAAACTATTTTAAAAAAAATAAAAACCGACTTCAAAGTAGATTATCTAAAAAGCATAAAATAACGAAAATATTATTGAAGTTGGTGTTAGCGTACCTGCTGTGTATATTCTGCACCAACTTCACCAACCAAAAAAAATTGAACCGACTTCAATAAAACTAAAAAGTATAAAATAATTTAAATATTATTGAAGTTGGTGCCAAATATACACAGCAGGTACGCTAACACCAACTTCTTTAATATTCAAATTATTTTATACTTTTTAGTTTTATTGAAGTCGGTTCAATTTTTTTTTAAATATTTTATTCAATATGGTATCACAGAGCTGGTCTGATGGTGAAGCTCGAATGTGGGTAAGGGGAACCCTTGGGTGGCTACTAGTAACCCCATCGAGTTTGGGCACATTAGAGTCTATTTGCTTTGCGTAATGATATGAACATGATGGTGGCATGAGAAGCGCCCCATACTTTAAATAGGTATTAAATATTATGCCTATTTATAAAGACAAGGTAGAAAGAGTCAACGGGTCCTATAATTTATTCATTGTTTTTTAGTGCACTACTTATAAAAGCGGGTATTTTCTATT
The DNA here is from genome assembly GCA_911728495.1 of Furcula furcula. Taxonomy (NCBI): domain Eukaryota; kingdom Metazoa; phylum Arthropoda; class Insecta; order Lepidoptera; family Notodontidae; genus Furcula; species Furcula furcula. The sequence goes on along the minus strand of OU452264.1, from coordinate 1,453,801 downwards.
TTCTTTCATTCTACTTTTTAGTTTATAGACTATTCATCATCATCATCCGAAACATGTACACTGCTGTGTAAAGGCTTCCCCCTTGGAATGGGGGGGAGGGGTTGCCATAATCCCCACGAATGGCAGGCGTTTTGGGGATCGCAGTATAGGCGATAGATAATGGATAGACGCTGTAATATAAATAGATAGACACTGCTGCCCGTCTTCTTGTTTTCCCTTAGTCGCCGCTTATGCACACCCAACCGGAGGAGATGGGAGAGTGCTATTCTTACCCGGACACCCCACAGACTTAGGCTCAATCCACACCAGAGCGGCAGCGGCTGGCAGTGCACTTTCAGTGTGAAAGAATTTTAAACCTTATTTAAAATTCGTAAAAGACCAGTATCGCTTGAAAAACGCGGCGCGCGGGCGGCCCCGAGCGGCTTACTTAACATATCTTATGTGTCACGTTGGCAGATGACTGCAACGTGTTGGCTCTGGACGCCAGCTCCTTGCTGGGAATATCGACCCTCTACATCGGCGCCACCACCAACATCCGCTACATCGCCGAGAAGCTGGGCGCCGTACTCGCCAACATGATGAAAGGTATTCTATTCTATTCTATTGATGATGGCTAATATGGCTATAAGTTGGGCCCGACCAGAACGCACTTCGACCCAATTGGTTCCATTGTTTTGATAAGTTATAATAATAAAGACGTATGACAACAAACCGGAACTTTTATTATAATAAGTAGTAAAGTTGTCATGGCAATCCAGTTACTGGCACGCGATTTGTTAGATTATATCTATCCGACCATCAACATGTTTAATAAGGAAATCGCGCCATTCTTGGAATCATTAGAGTTGTTTAAGGTCAAATACTTTATTTATTTTTACTTCTTGTGTAGATATACATCACACAGCAAAATATGTAAGTAAGGTAGGTAGGTAAGATGTCGGGATATTTTGCTCGACATAAAGATCTCACGCAGGATTTTTAATTTAAATAATTTCATTTGTGCTTGATAGCTTTATCACGCTATGGAGAGAGTTATACTCGGAGTTTTTTTGCGGGACACAATCCGTAATAAGGAGATTCACCGAAGAACCAAGGTCACCGACATAGCGCTCAGAATCTGCAAGTTGAAGTAGAAATGGGCAGGCCTCATCGCTCGAAGAACCAATAACTGATGGGGACGAGAGGTTCTCGAGTGGCGACCACGAACCGGAAGATGCAGTGTAGGCAGGCCTCCCACTAGGTGGACAGACGACATTATTCGCGTTCTTTCGTTCATTGTGGCGTTCGATGGGGAAGGCCTTTGTACAGCAGTGGACGTCTTCCATCTGGTGATGTGCTTGATAGCTTAGAATTTATTTAAAAATGCTTAGTAAATAGGTATTATTATAAGTACAGGATTTGGCTCTAAAATTATAGTAGAGAAATATTTTGTTATTAATTTAACCCAGTTTTCTCGCTATTTAACATTGTTTTTTTGCGGAAAAAATTACGTGATATTTGCCGAGATTGTATGAGGTTCGGCTCAACCCCCAACCCACCCCCTGATTGAACTTTTTATTCCTCAATATTTCCCAGTTGGTGCCACGCCCTCGTCTATCTACCTGATCGGGCACAGTCTGGGCGCCCACATCAGCGGCTTCACAGGGAAGATGTTCACGAAGCTGACAGGGGAGCGTGTGGCCCGCATCACGGGGCTCGACCCCGCAGGTAGGGAGACGATAAAACTATCGATACTTTGTGCTATCGACTACTTTTGTTTGAGTACTTTTTTACAGGCATCGTATCGAATAAATTATATTATATTCTGAGTAACTGAACGTCACCATCATGGCCTCACCGGACGGTAGGAGGCGAGCGCTTAGACTCGTATCGATTGAGACGACCTTTTTTTTAGCCCTTACTGCGACGTTATAACGTAAAGTACTCGATCCAAAATATCTTGAAGTACTTATCGATACTTTTTAACCGACTTCAAAAAAGGAGGAGGTTCTCAATTCGTCTGTATATATATATATATATATTTTTTTTTTATGTATGTTCGTGCATAACTCTGTCAATTATTAACCGATTTGAAAAAATCTTTCTTCCATCCATTCTTCAATCCATTGATTGGGTCCCATAAAAAAATTATTGCGTAGTAATAAGTAGTTCCTGAAAAAACAAGAATGGTGACTGCGCACTGAGACCTGCAGGAAAGCCTATATCGATGACTTTATGTCGCTTTTTAAGGACAAAAATGGTCATAACTCTGGCAAAAAAATTACCAATTTCAATGTTTCTTTTTTATTCGAAAGAAGAAACCACTGTATTAAATCTGTATGAATTTTATTACAACCGGATAAGAACTTCCTGGAGGACCATGAACGATGTGGAGGAATTTATCTGGTAAAAACCATAAAACTGATGTTCTCCATTACATTGCTCTGACAATTATGAACCGATTGCGATGATTCTTTTTTTATTCGAGAGAGTAAACTGCTATGATGATTCCATGCAAATTTCATTACGACCGGATATTTTTTTCTGAAGAAACATGAATTATGTAAAACTATGTAGACGATAATGTGATCATAACCTATCTAGATAATTTTACGGTTTTCGATGGTTCAATCTTTATATATGAAAATATCACTAAAAAGTATAAAATAAAATCTTTTTTTAAAAAAAATGAACCGACTTCAATACACTGAAAAGTATAAAATAATTTAAATATTATTGAAGTTGGTGCCAAATATACACAGCCGGTAAGCTAACACCAATTTCAATAATATTTAAATTATTTTATACTTTTCAGTGTATTGAAGTCGGTTCAATTTTTTTTTAAATGATTTTATTAACAATATTTTCTATTCAATACCGTGTCCCTACCCGCAGGGCCCTGCTTTGCCGAGCTGGACGAAGCCTTGAAGTTGAAGAAAACTGACGGCGACTTTGTTGATGTGATCCACACTGATGCCGGAGTATATGGTATTGATCAACAGATTGGTAAGTAAAAAATGACCGTCGCACTCAGAGTCCGTTAATGATTCAGTATTTTGACTAAGACCAATATTTTACTGCAAATGTTTTTTTTTTTTTTGACGGGCCCGTTGGTCTAGTGGTTAGACACCCTGTCTGCTAACCGATGGGTCGTGGGTTCGATTCCCACCAAGTGTCTGGGTGTTATTTATCTATTTAAGTATGTATTTACAAAAAAAAAGTATATAAGTATTAGTATCAGTTGTCTGGTTTCCATAGTACAGGCTCTGCCTAGTTTGGGATCAGATGACCGTGTGTGGATTGTCCCAAAATATTATTATTTATTATTATTAAATACCATGGTGGTACGAAGAGCACTCGGCCGGTTACCTACCACCTATACTGCGATCCCCAAGACGGTTGCCAAGCGTGGGAATTATGGCAACCCCTCTCTTGAGCACCAGGAGCGACATCATGACTTCAACAGTGACATGGCGTTGCATTAGGAAATTGAGGAAAGATATCAGCTTGGTTTAGAGGGCGCCACTGACCGCGTAACCTATGGCCAAGTAAATCGGAAATGCTGTTAACTGTCAATGGGGTAGCGTGGCACTTACCATGAAACAGGCGAGGGTCCCGCTTGCTCCATCACTCAGTTGCTAAAAGAAATATATTTTTGTTTCACCAACAAGGTGGCAAGCAAGCATGCAGCTAGCCTGTTAAGCAGTCACCGCAGCAGCCTATAGACGCTAGCAACACCCTTAACACATTAGATATTAAGATTTAAGTCTTTGTGTCCGGTAATTTCACCAGCTACAGTGCCCTTCACGCCGGAATACAGTCATGCTTACACACTGCTGCTTGGCGGCAGAATATCTGACACTGCGGTGGAACCGACCTGGACGGTTCCTTGCTCAAGGAACCTACCGCCTAGTAAAAGATTCTTCATGTTGGTATGTAATTTATTTCCAGGGCATGTAGACTTCTACCCGAACAGTGGCTCTCTTCAGCCAAATTGTTTCTTCCAAACGTGCAGCCACAGCTTCGCTTGGCTACTGTACGCTGAGAGCGTCCTGTCCCCTGAGTCCATGCCCGCGGTTAGCTGCAACTCCTGGAACGACTTCAAGAAGGGACAGTGCAACTACAATGATATTAGGTAGATTTCCAGTTTCCGTGGCGCAGCTGGAAACCCACAGATATAGATTTGCATAGATACCGCAAGTATCACGATTTGTATTGAAACCAAGCGTGCCGACTTTTTAACACTTTCTGTGACGTCACTGCCGACATTTAGTGACGGGAAATACAACCGATTCAAAGACACTGACGCCGCCGATCGATGTCCCGCCCATTTTTTTTTAGTTTTTGCGGCCGAACGGCTGCAAGGCTGCAACAAAAGACGCGCATGGACTGCAAGTTAGCGGCCACCAACCCCGACGTTTCATCGGGGTTCGGACACGCGAAGTACATGTTTTTGCGTTATCTATGTACTTAAATCTATATCTGTGGGGAAACCGCTTGCTTTCCAAACCGGAGGGGGTTCAACATCAATATAAATATAAACTACTGTTACAGTCCGAAAAATGGCACACAGAAATAGCGCCCTTTTGTCGCTATTTCTTTACAAGCCACAGTCTGACAAAATTAATTAAAAAAATAACAAATACAATAAATAACAAAAAAATAACAAAATTATTTAATAACTTTCACAATTTAATATTTAATTTAATTGCATGCCTCAGTGGCTGAATATGGCGAATCACGCATGTTTATTTCTAAGACCCCTAAAAGTCCGACTCGCACTTGACCGGTTTATTATCCTTTTAGGTATGGTACCATAAAAACCCTCGATTGGCCTGTTGTGTCCAGTGAGCTGTCCTAACTATTCCTAACCACACCCGTGGGGTGCCGGGTTAGAATTAGAATTGCATCTCCCCATCTCCTCTCGTTGGGTGTCGTAAGAGGCGACTAAGCGAGAACAGGAAAGACGGACAGCAGCGTCTTTCTTTTGGATTTATCTTTCACCTATACTGCGATCTCCAAGCCGCCTGCCAAGCGTGGGGATTATGGCAACCCCTCCCTTCTAAGGGGGAGGCCGCTGTGTATTTGGCGTGCTTCGGCTGCTGATGATTAGGAATCACTCCACAAAGTTGTTCCTCCCAGGATTTGAACCCGCGACCTACGGAGTGTAAAGCGGACGCATCACGAATGGTCCTACCTAACTTGTCGTTAACTTGCAGCCTGATGGGGTACGCGTGCAACTCGTCAGCCAGCGGCAGGTACTACCTGCAGACGGCGGGCGCCCTCCCCTACGGGCTCGGGGACCAGGGACTCAGATACCAGAACAAGGATGGCGTGGTCAGGAACCTCGGCTCCTCACTCGGCATCGTCTGATACGGGGACCAGAAGACGCGTCCGTTTAGAACTCACCGTGGTATCGAAACCATCTTAGACAAGTAATAAGTTTTAAAAACTAAAACCCGACTACGGATAAAATCGCAGTCTAATAATGTGATATTATATAGCCTATAACCAGCGGACAATCAAGACGCTTCTAACGACACCCTACTTGTCAAATTATGTTAAGTAGATTAGAAGATATGCGGGAACAGATGAACATACATACATACATACCTACATAAATACATTCTTGTTAAAATCATAACCCTCCCTCCGTTCCGTAGTCGGGTAAAAAGCAGTGTTAATTTTTCCTTTTTTTTTTACCGATTGGTATCAACTAAGTACTTATTAATATACTATCTCAATAGAAAGTGATTATTTTGTGTCATAGTAAGATTTCAGGCACAATGGATCCAGTTAGGTCTGGGTCGGTCGCTCCGGTGGTTACCGGCCCCAATTAATACCAACAATAGAATATAAGATTTTAATAGGTAGTAAGTTGTTCAAGGAACCGTCAAGGTAGGTACCACCGCAGTGTCAGATACTCTGCCGCCAAGCAGCAGTTTGTAAATATTGCTGTTTTCTTGTCTGAAGGACACTGTAGACACTGTGAAATTACCGGATACAATAGACATTTATCTAATGTCTTGAGAGTCGGCAACGCGCTAGTGATTCTTCTGCGGGCATCGATATATTATTATATATCGATGTCTGCGGGCCTAAAAAGGCCTCAAAATAAATATATTGTATATTAATCATTGTTAAAATAATAATTATTATTATTGTATTAAATCACTACAAACAGAAAACAAACCATTACTTATTTTATTTATACTTATGTACTGACCTCGATGAGAAAAAATTACTAGTTTAAAAAACTAAAAGTACACGCTTTTATAAGGTCTACTGCACTAAAAAGCAATAAATAAATTATCGAAACCGTTCTTTCTTTCTTTCTACCCCGTGCTTGTAATTTATGGATTATATTTATGTGTAAAGGTGTGGGGCGCCTTTTCTCTGTAAATGATTACAAATGATTGTCATGTGAATACAAATACTTAGCGTTCTTGAAATTTTACAGAAATGTTAAGCTGTTATTCAGAAAAGGCGCCCCACGCTTTTACACATAAATATAATCCATAAATTACAAGCACGGGGTAGAAAGAAAGAAAGAACGGTTTCGATAATTTATTTATTGCTTTTTAGTGCAGTAGTCCTTATAAAAGCGTGTACTTTTAGTTTTTTAAACTAGTAATTTATTTTATACTTTTTAGTCTTAGCAATATTCGCCTAAACTACGGATAAAATTAGTCCAAGTATTGATTTGTTCGTAGCTTGAATCGTAGGCAGGTTGTGGCAAAACATATTTTAACTAAACTAGGTATTACGCGTAGGTATCTGATTGAGTTTACGAAAGCACTACGTATTTACCCTTTAAACAGTCGAAAGTACGCTAAAAGTCAATAGCTTCCCAAGTAGTAATCAAGGGTTCCGTTACCAACCTTCCGGGTCCATCAACAGGTGCACGTTATTAGGCAAAGTGAATATAACTCCTTTATACAAATCAAATGAGTCCAAGCTCGATGGGTTTACTAGTAGCCAATCCAGGGTTCCGTCAACCACCTTCCTGTTCCATCATCAGGTTCTGATTATTGGGCAAAATGAATAGAAATCTTTAAAACAAATCAAATGAGCCCATACTTGATGTGTTTACTAGTAGCCAATCCAGGGTTCCGACACCCACCTTCCTATTCCAACATCAGGTCCTGATTAATGGTTAATGTGAAAAGAACTCTTTAAAACAAATCAAATGAACCCAAACTCGATGTGTTTACTAGTAGCCATTCAAGGGTTCAGTCACCCAACTTCCAGTTCCATCATCAGGTCCTCATTAATGGTCAAAGTGAAAAGAACTCTTTAAAACAAATCAAATGAGCCCACACTCGATGTGTTTACTAGTAGCCAATCCAGGGTTCCGTGACCCACCTTCCTGTTCCATCATCAGGTCCTGAATAATGGTTAATGTGAAAAGAACTCTTTGAAACAAATCAAATGAACCCAAACTCGATGTGTTTACTAGTAGCCAATCTAGGGTTCCGTCACCCACCTTCTCCAGTTCCACCATCAGGTCCTCATTAATAGTCAAAGTGAAAAGAACTCTTTAAAACAAATCAAATGAACACAAACTGGATTAGTTTACTAGTAGCCATCCAAGGGTTCTCTTATCTACCTTCGAGCCCCAGCATCAGATCAGCTCGATGATACCATATTATTGTATTGTCACCGGTCCTTGATACATGTGCAAAATTTCAAATATTTTGGACGTGTAGAAGTGGGTCAAAATGGCATCGCAAGATTCCATTACCATCATACATACAAAGTTACATACATACATACAGGTCAAGCTAATAAAAGCGTGTTAAAAAAATAAAAGAAATGTTATTGTTTGAGGTTTCATACCTAAAATGTAAAAAAGCTTTTAAAAAGGAACCCTTACGTATGGGTGCTTATGGTGTGACTTCGTCTGTCTGTCTGTCTGTATGTCTTTCTGTCACATCTATATACTATTTCAGGAACTACTGATGCTATTGATTTGAAACTTGGAATAGTTGTATCTTACTTAGAGAACCTCATCGCAAATGAAAAAAAAAGTTTTTTTTTTAATAAAAATAATAAATACACTTTATTGTACACCAAAAGTTACATGTAAATTGAATAATACGTTGAAGATATCTATATGTACTTACTTATAATAAAACTGTAACAGGTCCAATTCTGTACATTGAAGATATTTTGAAAATTATGTTTGGAGGGAATTCTATAACCGATACTAAAGCCAAAAATGTTTTTTATTTTTATTTTTGTCTGTCTGTCTGTCTGTATCTCGGCTGTGCATCACGCCGAAACTACTGGATGGATTGAAACGAAACTTGGCATGATTTGAGTTAATACTCCGAGGTAGGACATAGGATACTTTTTATTCCGACATTCGGCACGGTCCCCTTGGGAGAGGGGACTAAAGTCAAAATGTGTACTTGGTTATACGCTTGCTCCGATTTTAACAATTTTTCATTATAATTACAATAAATATTTGTAAGGAAACACTCATAGACAGTTGTTAACAATGTTTGGAAATCTACCAAGTTAAGCAACGTTAGGTAAGGTCATTAAATAGATGGGTGACCGTTTAACGCCATTTGAACTAAACGTCTCCGTGCTTCGAAGGGCAAGTACAAAGTGGGTCCAAGTTTTTAACCGACTTTAAAAAAGGAGGTTTTGTATTCTATGCGTGGGACAGCTAGTCAATGTACAAAGGCGGCCTTATCCCTAATAAAATCTTTTTAAAAAAAAATTGAACCGACTTCAATATCACTGAAAAGTATAAAATAATTTAAACATTATTGAAGTTGGTGTTAGCTTACCGGCTGTGTATATTTGGCACCAACTTCAATAATATTTAAATTATTTTATACTTTTCAGTGATATTGAAGTCGGTTCAATTTTTTTTTTAAAGATTTTATTTTAAACTTTTTAGTGATATTTTCAAATATAAAGATTCAACCATCGAAAACCGTAAAATTATCTAGGTAGGTTATGATCACATTATCGTCTACATAGTTTTACATAATTCATGTTTCTTCAGAAAAAAATATCCGATCGTAATGAAATTTACATGGAATCATCATAGTAGTTTACTCTCTCGACTTAACTAAAGCTTTTGATTTTGTTCATTTGTTGATCAGTTGTTTGTTGATCACAAGACATTGTTAAATAAACTATATTGTTACGGGCTTAGAGGGAATATTCTAGATTTGGTAAAATCCTACTTAAGTCAAAGAAAACAGGCAACAGAAATATCTAGACTTTGTCCCATATCAAGAACAGAACAAAAATATATATCTAAATATAGACATGTACATTTTGGAGTTCCTCAAGGTAGTGTAATGGGACCTTTGCTATTTATTATTTATATTAACAATTTTCCTGAAGTAACTAGACAACATACAGTATTGTTTGCAGATGATACTACAATAGTATTCACATGGAAGGATGAATTAATAAATAATTAAGTGTAAGAAATGACATTAACAATGTTATGCGTGACACTACGGATTGGTTGACATTAAATAATTTAAAGGTTAATATTGAGAAAACAGTTTTGATGACATTTAGGCAAAATAATAAAAGTAACTTAAGTATCGAGTATGAAGGACAGCGTATAAAAACCGTGGGGACTACTAAATTTCTAGGATTACATATAGACAATAATTTGAACTGGAAAAACCATATAGATATTTTATGTAAAAAAATAAACTAATACTCTTATGCTTTATATATGTTGTCGAAAACTGTAAATAAGTCAGCGGCTCTAACAACCTACTATGGTTTCGTGTCGTCTAACTTACGATATGGTATTCTGTTTTGGGGAAATTCAACAGACAGGGACTTAGTCTTTAAGGCTCAAAAACGATGTGTGCGCTCTATATGCCATCTCCAATCTATTGATAGTTGTAGACCTGTATTTAAAGAACTACAAATTCTTACACTACCCTGCATGTATTTATACGAAATGTTGATATTTGTGAAAACCAATATTAGTCGATTTAAAAACTTTAAAAGTAAACGTCACAATTTAAAAATTTGCTTTCCCCGAAATCAGACTGCTCTATTTAACAAAAGTGTTTTTTGTATGGCTCCACGTATATATAATCATTTACCAAAAAGATTATTAGAAATAAATGATGTACATAGTTTTAAGATCAGTGTAAAAAAATTGCTTCTTGAGAAAGCATACTACTCGACAAATGAATATTTAAATGACAAATTATTGTAATGAATCCATATTATATAAATCCAATTTTCATTATTAAGATATATAATTGTGAGGCAAATAAATTAACTTATATTTAGGAATATTGATATTGTACTCAGATTAATAATTTATTATTTAATTTAAATTATTATTTTTGTTAAGTTAGTCAGATTTCACTATAAAGATATGACGTAAGTAGGTAGAATTAGTTTAATTTTTTTGCATGCTATTAAGGCTATTATGGTGATACTTGTAATAATAATTAACATCCATGTAACCCATATTATTGCAAAATAAATGAATTGAATTGAATAAAAAAAGAATCATCGAAATCGGTTCATAATTGTCAGAGTAATGTAATGGAGAACATCAGTTTTATGGTTTTTACCAGATAAATTCCTCCACATCGTTCATGGTCCTCCAGGAAGTTCTTATCCGGTTGTAATAAAATTCATACAGATTCAATACAGTGATTTCTTCTTTCGAATAAAAAAAGAATCATTGAAATTGGTAAATATTTGCCAGAGTTATGATCATTTTTGTCCTTAAAAAGCGACAAAAAAGTCATCTATATAGGCTTTCTTGCAGCTCTCAGTGCGCAGTCACCATTCTTGTTTTTTCAGGAACTACTTATTACTAAGCAATAATTTTTTTTATGGGACCCAATCAATGGATTGAAGAATGGATGGAAGAAAGATTTTTTCAAATCGGTTCATAATTGCCAGTTATGCGCGAACATACATAATATATATATATATATATACAGACGAATTGAGAACCTCCTCCTTTTTTGAAGTCGGTTAAAAAGCAATCTCTTCCAGGCAACCTAAACATTTCAGTGTGTGAGCATTTCTGTGTTCCGGCGTGAAGGGCACTGTAGCTGGTGAAATTACCGGTCACAAAGACATAATATCTAATGAAGGGTCGGCAACGCGCCAGTGATTCTTCTGGTGTTGCTAGCGTCTATAGGCTGCGGTGACTGCTTACCATCAGGCGGGCCGCACGCTTGCTTGCCACCTTTGCAGTAAAAAAGTAGCGACACAGTACTTCACAGAGTAAAGCCGGAAACACATTATGAACATAGCAAATATCAATGATAACGTAGATAGGTTATAGGCGATCAGAATGTGGCGGAAAAGTTGAGCTAATTAACACAACTTGAATCAGTAGCTTATCACCCTTGAAACGACAATACTACTATATAAATTATCCAAATACACAAACAAATTTTCTAGAAATCAATAAAACACATTTCATTCGTTAGTATAAATTAATTCTGTGCCACTTGTAATCGCTGATTACTTAGTAGGTAACGTATCTACCCATTTTACTATAATCATCATCATGTCTGTCAGCCACAAGCCGTCCACTGCTGAATATAGGCCATATACTTCCATTGCCACCGATGTTGTGCCGCCCTGTATCCAACGGCTCCCTGCCACCTTGACGAGGTCATCTGTACATCTAGTGGGGAGCCGTCCCACACTGCGTTTTCCAGTCCTTGATCGCCACTTGAGAACCTTCCTTCCCCACCGGTTGTCAGTTGTCAGACTACGAGTATATGACCTGCCCATTGCCACTTTAACTTACTAACTACTAGAGCTATGTCGGTTGCATTAGTTATTCTACGGATTTTATCACAGTCCAAGCAAAGCCCTTTCCATAGCACGTTGAGCTACTTTGAAGCCAATAATCAGTGGCCAAGTCTCTGATCCATAGGTCATCACTGGCAGCACACATTGATTGAATACTTTGGTTTTTAAACATTGAGGTAATTCAGACGAGAAGATGTAACGCAATTTCCCGAAGGTTCCCGAAGGATCTCAGTTGGACTCTTCGGCTGACCTTTCTCTCAAAGTTTGACCTACCAAGCCGGTTCCATGTCCCAGGTAGATGTACTCGTCAAAAAGTTCGAAAACAGCGCCCCAAACAGACTCGGGTACGGGTGTAACCTAGATATTCGAAATGATTTTCGCCTTTTCCATGTTCATTTTAAGACTGACCGATACGTTGAGAGCTACTGTAGATGTCTGTGCGCATAGTGCATAGCGCCAAGGTCCTCCAGCGAGTCATCCATTATCACTATGTCATCGGCAAAGCGAAGGTGCGTGATGTTTTCCACATTTATATTAATGCCGTATCTTTCCAGTTCAAGAGCTTTAACACGTCTTCCAATGCAGCAGTGAACAGTTTCGGCGATATAACATCACCCTGTCTTACACCCATCTGGATGTGTATTGGCTTTGTGCTCTGATCCTGTGGAATACAGGATCAGAGCACAAAGCCAATACACACAGCATGGTGGCATTGTTATACAAACACTTCAGGACCTCTATGTACTTGTAATCTGTTTAGCAGCGCTGAAGGCATTACAACACAGCCCATGTCTCTCGAGTGAAAAGCTTTCTCATAGTCCACAAACGCGAGACACAGCGGTTGATTGTATTCTTCTGTGTTCTGGATAATCTGACGAAGCGTGTGGATATGTTGTATAGTACTAAAGCTTTTTCTGAATCTGGCTTGTTCGGGAGGCTGGTAGTCGCCGTACCTTTGCGTGAGACGATTCGTAATTACTTTCGAAAACAGCGTACATACGTAGCTTAGACGCGAAATGGGTCTATAGTTCTTTAAAAGAGCATTATCTCCTTTTTTGTAGAACAATACATCCACGCTTCTGCTGCAGTGCCTTCGACGATATTGGAATTGAATAGCTTTTGAAGGACTTTAAGTATTGGCGTTCCGCCCGGTTTCAACAACTCAGATGTAATTTCGTCTTGGCCTGGTCCCTTGTTATTTTTATGCTGTTTGAGCTTTTATACCCACGCAGTTCTTGACGTGTCGACCGCGCGGCCGGGTTTAAGCTCCGTGGGTCGTGAAGTCTGCATTTTCTTCGAAATCGTATCAGCGATTAGCAAAAAGAATGAGACCTCCACTAAGTTCCGTTTAAGAGAACTGCGTGGTCGCGCAGTTCTCCATGTGTCGACCGAGCGGCCACGGATATCCTTTCATAACTTTTTGAATATTGGATCTGCTAATTTGCGACCTTCATTCATTGTTAGTACCAAACCAGCTTAATGGTCCATTATTATCAGCAGCCGAAACGTCCACTGCTGAACAAAGGCGTCTTAAAAGGGAGGGGTTGCCATAATACCCACGCTTGGCAGGCGGCTTGGGGATCGCAGTATAGGTGGTAGGTAATCCAATTAAAAGACGCTACTGCCATCTTCTTGTTTTCCCTTAGTCGCCTCTTACGGACACCCAACGGGAGGAGATGGGTGGGTGCTATTCTTACCCGGACACCCCACGGGGTTTGGTATTGTTAGTGTTTAGCAAATTCCTTCGTAATATTGACGTAGTCGTTTTTCTTCTACGACCTTGGCCGTGCAATCGAAACGGACACACGGAAGGAGATGGGAGGGTGTTATTTTTACCCGGAAGGGTCCCACGGGTAATCTTCGGTAGGGTATCGGCTGTGGTATCGGGTTAAATGGCTTGTGGATCGTTGGCCAAACTCGTGTCAGGTGCTTGTGTAGAATATAGCTGCCCGTAGAACCACTGAATTTCTCTGAGAATTTCTGATTTGCTTGAAATTATTCTACAGCTGTGGGTCTGCAGTTTACTTAACTGACTTTTCCAAGTACACATCTCTTGCAAACACTTTTGAACCCTTATTTTGGTCGATTGCCTTTGTAATACGTGACGCATTGAAGAGTCGATATCACGTCGCTTAGCGTATACTTACTTTAGAATATCATTGGCAAATATACGTAACAAGCTCACTTTTCATTTTGCTCCTGTTCAACTATTTAATTGGTACCTATTAATTATAGTCTCACGTTCTTCATTTTATGCCTATATGCTTTTCTATATCGCGTATAATTGGTAGCCGTATAATTATTACGAGACAAGGTAGCCTCCTTCTGCGAGACCGTTATGTCCCAGAAGGAGGCCAAGGAGAAAAACCACTAATTCGTAGAAATTATTTCAGGCTTTTTAGTTGCATTTTGAAGGCGGTTGTTTTTTTTGTAGAAATTATTTCTTTTTAATAAAATTGAACCTTTGGTGGTGGTGTCACACAATAGGACGCACTCAGCATCAAGCCGTGTTTAAGCACGGCGCCTGGTTTTCAGTGCGCCCTTCAGATTGAGGTGACGCTTACTACAGCAAGGTACCTGTCTAAAAACATCTTAATAATTAGAAGTTTGTATCTGCCTAGTTTGCTAGTTTGGGATCAGATGATGGTGGGTCGATTGCCGCAGAGTAGGAAATATCGTAAGATTAAAAAAATATGGTAAGTAAGTATAAATGCTTATGTACACTGTTGCATTGGGTTACCATGTAAAACAGATATTTGTAATACAATAAATAAATTGTATAGTATATATATTAGTCTTTGTCGAAATAAATCATTGTTTAAACGAACCATTATTTTTATTGACGCCATAATTTTCATAACAATCTAAACTACTTAATATATACTTAGTATAAATAAATACACTGTTACATTAGATTACCATACCATGTAAAATAGTTAATAATATGTAGTAATTATTAAAATAGATAAATTGTATAGTAAGTGGGTAGGTATTGTATTAGTCATTGCTGAAATAAATCATTATATAAACACACCATTATTAGGCACCTGATTAAGAAAAAGAAAGAAAATAAGAAATGTTATTCTTTATATTTACTTAGGTCTTTGATTAATAATCAAAGATTTAGGTAATTGATTTTAAAAGCTTATGTATACACAAATATGGCTACAAAAGTTTTAGGACAGTAAGGTACAAGGGCACAACTTATTTCTATAGAAATCATTTCCAGCTGTTACGTTGGGTGCAACTGTTACGTGGACAGTACGTTGGACGTTACTGTTACGTTCGCCTGACGGCTAGGTACAAGAATAAAAACAACAAGTAAAATTACAAGTTGTTTATTGAATCGAAAATAAAAACATATACGTTAACCCGGCAGGAATTAAATTTTCACTAATAAAATTAAAACTCTACGGTCTCTAAAAATTGCACTGGAACCAAAATCTAAAGTCTCTAAAATAAAGTTAAAACACACGGGTGTGGATTCGCGGCACAGGGAAGTTATCTGGTCGGAATAATAAAAAAGGTGCTGGGGCTTAACTTTTGGCCGTCCGAGTCCTCGACGCTTGGGGGTCTTCGGTAGTGCCTTCAGCCGACACTCTGTTTCTTGAAGGACACCGGTGGCTCGGGTGTTACAGTGCAGCCTGAAGCGTCGCCTCTTGTACAGTCAATCTGTACGATGAACGGTGGAGTCCCAATCGGTGTAACGGGGAACTCCAAGCGGGCACGGCGCAGTCCCAACAGTGAATTCCAAACGGGGAACGGTGAACCCCTAGCGGTGCAATCCTAGCGGTGCAGCCCTAGCGGTGAAATCCTAGCGGTGAAATCCTAGAGGTGAAATCCTAGAGGTGAAATCCTAGCGGTGAAATCCTAGCGGTGAAATCCTAGCGGTGAAATCCTAGCGGTGAACCCCCAATCCTGGAACGCGTCGAAACATCTTCTGTAGCGCGAAAGATCCGATGCCCTGGCACTAGTGTGACCAGATATGGGCGTCGGTATCTTTCGCAAAACAATTAAATATTTTGCGGAATGGAGTGGTGAAATGCATTTCCGGTTGAAATGTAAAGAAAATTAAATATTTAAATAAAATATTTTTTACCCGACCCAGAATCAAATCCCCAATGTTTTATATGCCGGATAATCACCATTCCACAACGCCATGCAGAACAAAGAAAATATTACATTTTACATTAACAATTATAATAAAACCTATTGAAGGAACAAAGACTTTTAATATTTGTTTCCCCGGTATTTTCCCTTATAATAACCAAAACTAAATATATCTCTCAGCTATGTGATGAACTAATAGAAAAAAGAATAATTTATGTAAGCAACTACATTACAGTTGGCTTTAACACTTAAAGGAAATTAAGACATTCTTATACAACAATGTACTCATACAAGACTATAAGTTTAATTTACAATGACAAACTTGTAAACAATTTTTACTCTGGAAAATTCTATTAGACTACTAATTATGAAAAACACAATGCTTATTACTTGCAAGTATGAACTGATATTATGGAGTTTAAACTATCTGGACATTCTAAAATAACAGTTACTCATTAGAATATAGGTTAGGATTATGGGCATAGACTACACAATGGAATTAGTTATTGAGACTATATTTCACCTGATTCTTGTGATGGCTAAAACTGATTGGGCTTTAATATTAAGATATAGGAATTTTATAAGGAAAATACCGTGTCAAAACATATATAAAAGTTATTGGAATGAATAGATAAATGAGGTTATAATTGATTGACATTAAAACATCCTGTCACATTCACTACCTAGAAGAAATGAAATTAAGAAATAAAATAGCCATAGCGACGTTAATAATACTATAAAAAGATTGAGATATTACTTGCTAGACTGTAATTGGATTACCTAACATGAAAATTAAATAAATTTGGATAATTGTATGAACTTACCAGGGGGTTCCAACCGCCTAATCACAACACTATCACAATTAGATTACATTTTTGTATATTTTTTGCAGCACTACACTGAACAATGAATAAACATGATAATGACGGCTTCCCGGGTCAGCTACTCAATTATATATTCAGACGAACCTACGACGCGTACGCGACGCGATCTAGAATCAAGTTCCAATCCATTCTTTCTATCCGCCAACAAAACAAGTGCGACAGAGATACGAAATGGAAAACACTAATGCTTCCGAGCGAGAAGGAGCAACTCTCGAACAGACTGGAATGTCGAGATAATAAAGTTCGATGATTCGGTTTCTGGAAATTTTTCTGCAGTGAGCGCGAATACTAGTTGCGTCGCGCGGTTCCGTACGATAATAAAAATATTTATTGTAGTTATTTGTTCGTAAATTTTTTATTTTACAATTTTAATGATTATACGTTGTTACAACATAACAATACCCCCTCTCCCAGAGAAAGGATTTTACGTAGTAAAATCCGCTGCGGTAAGCGCTTAAGAAGAACAGAACCGCCCAGTAACTGTCTTCACTTTCATACCTCCACATCCAAATACCTACCATGCGACCTAACATACGACCTGTCATAGTTGTCTGAGGAAATTTATAATCCACAGACTACCATACAACTAGAGTACAACTCTATTAAAAGATTGGACTCAAGAACAGCACTGCGTGATAAGGAGCGTCTAAGGGAAAGAATGTTGACACGTGAACAATAGACGAATCGGCACTGTGAAATACACTGGTCTTTGATGAATTTGTTACAGTCACGACCCGCTGTAACAAGAAGATTAGTGAAGGCTTATTTAAAGAGTCACAACCCGCTCTAACGAGGAAATTAGTGAAGGCTTATTTAAAGAGTCACAACCCGCTCTAAACGCGCAAAACGCAAAACAAAATACAAAACAGACCCAAACCGAAGGTCACAACGCGCCATAAATGCGCAAAAAAAAAAACAAACGAATTAGGCCTATATAAGGCTACTAACCCGCTTTAACGCGAAAAACGCAAAAAAAAAAACAAACTCCCAACTAAACATCAATATCCGTGTAGGCTTAAATGAATTCATCAAAGACAATGTAGACAGAGACCGAAACGCTATAACAAACAATTAAAATTTATTAAAAAAAATTAAACCAAATTCCGAAAGCTATGTATCAATAAAAACAAGAGTCGAACCGATAACGGTGGTGACTATAAAAAAATATACGAATAAACAAAATTAAATACACTAAGCGGCATTGTGAGTATGTCTAGTCTTTAGCGAATTTGTTACAGTCACGACCCGCTGTAACGAAAAAAAGAAAAACAGCAGACGAGTAGACCTATACCAAGAAACTGTCATACTCCGCTAAAAAAACAAAACGCAAATAAAACAAACGTGTGTAGACCTATAACGAAGTCATACAACACAAAAAACAAAACTCCCAAAAAAAACATCAAAATTCGTGTAGGCTTGTTTTAATCCGCTAAAGACAAACACAATCAACTACTGCGCGAAATAATGTTGAGATTAATATTTGTCTATTCATGATGAAATGAAATGAATGCTAATATATTACAGAATTGATTAACAACCAACAAAAACAAAAAAAAATAAAAGAAAACTATGAGACGAATCCACGCGCGGAACTAAAAATGATAAGATAAATCGGAATTATTTTTAAAGAAAAATGTGACCCAATTAAATGAAATTAAAAAATAAAGAATTGAATATTTTAAAACAATACGCAATGAAATGTGACACGATGTGAGCAAAGTTAAAAAATAATAATAATAATATTAAGAATGAAATAAAATAATGTACGTAACCACTATTATCTTTTCAGAGCACAAAAGGAAATAAAAAAATTAATAAAAAACACAAAACAATAAATGTTTTGCAACAATAAAAAATAATTAATGCAACAATTGCACCAAAAAAAGAAAAATTAAAATCTCTGAAAAGAACGTTAATTACGCACAACACAAATGCAAATATAAAATGCTAGAAAAAAAACACAAAATATAAATACACAAAAATCAGTATGCACAGTAAAAAAAATAATGAATAGAAATCGTCACTAAAATATTGCAAAGAAAAAAAAATCAGTCCACTGTGCAGACTATGCCTGTGTGTGGGTAATCCGAGATGGTATTGGATAACCCTGTGGAGCCAGAAAACAATAATCGGCTACCCGTTCCTCTTTAAAGAGAACCGGGTTAGTGGTACTCCCCCGTTCAGCCTCCGTCCACAAAAGGCTTACCACTTGGAGCTGAAAAATACCGACACCACAATAATACACAAAACAAAAAAACTTCCCTGTGCTTTGCCTTTAATATTTGGGCGCCACTGTTACGTTGGGTGCAACTGTTACGTGGACAGTACGTTGGACGTTACTGTTACGTTCGCCTGACGGCTAGGTACAAGAATAAAAACAACAAGTAAAATTACAAGTTGTTTATTGAATCGAAAATAAAAACATATACGTTAACCCGGCAGGAATTAAATTTTCACTAATAAAATTAAAACTCTGCGGTCTCTAAAAATTGCACTGGAACCAAAATCTAAAGTCTCTAAAATAAAGTTAAAACACACGGGTGTGGATTCGCGGCACAGGGAAGTTATCTGGTCGGAATAATAAAAAAGGTGCTGGGGCTTAACTTTTGGCCGTCCGAGTCCTCGACGCTTGGGGGTCTTCGGTAGTGCCTTCAGCCGACACTCTGTTTCTTGAAGGACACCGGTGGCTCGGGTGTTACAGTGCAGCCTGAAGCGTCGCCGCTTGTACAGTCAATCTGTACGATGAACGGTGGAGTCCCAATCGGTGTAACGGGGAACTCCAAGCGGGCACGGCGCAGTCCCAACAGTGAATTCCAAACGGGGAACGGTGAACCCCTAGCGGTGCAATCCTAGCGGTGCAGCCCTAGCGGTGAAATCCTAGCGGTGAAATCCTAGAGGTGAAATCCTAGCGGTGAAATCCTAGCGGTGAAATCCTAGCGGTGAAATCCTAGCGGTGAACCCCCAATCCTGGAACGCGTCGAAACATCTTCTGTAGCGCGAAAGATCCGATGCCCTGGCACTAGTGTGACCAGATATGGGCGTCGGTATCTTTCGCAAAACAATTAAATATTTTGCGGAATGGAGTGGTGAAATGCATTTCCGGTTGAAATGTAAAGAAAATTAAATATTTAAATAAAATATTTTTTACCCGACCCAGAATCAAATCCCCAATGTTTTATATGCCGGATAATCACCATTCCACAACGCCATGCAGAACAAAGAAAATATTACATTTTACATTAACAATTATAATAAAACCTATTGAAGGAACAAAGACTTTTAATATTTGTTTCCCCGGTATTTTCCCTTATAATAACCAAAACTAAATATATCTCTCAGCTATGTGATGAGCTAATAGAATAAAGAATAATTTATGTAAACAACTACATTACAGTTGGCTTTAACACTTAAAGGAAATTAAGACATTCTTATACAACAATGTACTCATACAAGACTATAAGTTTAATTTACAATGACAAACTTGTAAACAATTTTTACTCTGGAAAATTCTATTAGACTACTAATTATGAAAAACACAATGCTTATTACTTGCAAGTATGAACTGATATTATGGAGTTTAAACTATCTGGACATTCTAAAATAACAATTACTCATTAGAATATAGGTTAGGATTATGGGCATAGACTACACAATGGAATTAGTTATTGAGACTATATTTCACCTGATTCTTGTGATGGCTAAAACTGATTGGGCTTTAATATTAAGATATAGGAATTTTATAAGGAAAATACCGTGTCAAAACATATATAAAAGTTATTGGAATGAATAGATAAATGAGGTTATAATTGATTGACATTAAAACATCCTGTCACATTCACTACCTAGAAGAAATGAAATTAAGAAATAAAATAGCCATAGCGACGTTAATAATACTATAAAAAGATTGAGATATTACTTGCTAGACTGTAATTGGATTACCTAACATGAAAATTAAATAAATTTGGATAATTGTATGAACTTACCAGGGGGTTCCAACCGCCTAATCACAACACTATCACAATTAGATTACATTTTTGTATATTTTTTGCAGCACTACACTGAACAATGAATAAACATGATAATGACGGCTTCCCGGGTCAGCTACTCAATTATATATTCAGACGAACCTACGACGCGTACGCGACGCGATCTAGAATCAAGTTCCAATCCATTCTTTCTATCCGCCAACAAAACAAGTGCGACAGAGATACGAAATGGAAAACACTAATGCTTCCGAGCGAGAAGGAGCAACTCTCGAACAGACTGGAATGTCGAGATAATAAAGTTCGATGATTCGGTTTCTGGAAATTTTTCTGCAGTGAGCGCGAATACTAGTTGCGTCGCGCGGTTCCGTACGATAATAAAAATATTTATTGTAGTTATTTGTTCGTAAATTTTTTATTTTACAATTTTAATGATTATACGTTGTTACAACGTAACACAGCCTAAAAATCGTGAGAGGAGAGAAACAGTGAAAGGAAGAAATAGGGCGTAGGGTTAGTATGTTTTTAATTTTAGAAATGTGTCCTCAGACACTGCGCTGCAGTGCTGGCGGTTTAGGGAACATTTTTTTATACCGCACCTCTACTCTGTGTTCAACACACACACGTGCAGAGTACAGAGTCATCGATATAACATTAATAATAATAATAACATTACAGAGTAAGCAACGACAGAATAACGCCGGAAACACACTATGATGTCGTGTCACGTGTGGTGTCATCCATGGGCAGCACCCATGTGTTTCCGTCTTCACACTTCACGCATGGCTATGCTATGAACAAAGTAAATATTGTAGGTACATTATGTTCAGTGTTTACTTAGTTCATGTTCAACAATATTATAAATAGGTACTCTATATCACGTTTAATAGCTAGCCGTATAATTTTTACGAGACCAGCTGATCCACGTTAGGGGAGATTGGGGTATTTGGGCTCTGTTAACAAAAGTGCTTAAGTCTATTTCGCCTAGTCAGGCATGTGAATTTCCAAGATGTACTTGATTTTATTAATTTGTCCCAAAATATTGTTATTATATTAATTCTAGCAATATTTGTATTTTATTACCTCGCAGTAGGTGTGAAAAGTAGTGTATTCACCTCGGGGATAAAGGTGCCTTTGTCTTGGGCGAGCTTAAATCCCTCGCTGTACTCAGGATTCTAGTATTAACTCCCTCGCTACGCTCGGGAGTTAAAGAGTTAACCGAGCGCAGCGAGGGAGTATAGAGATACTCCCTCGCTGCGCTCGGGAGTTGCTAGAATCCTTCGTTATGCTCGCGATTCAATTAAACGCCCGCGACATAAGACACTACTTTTTCTCCTCTCTTGAGTGTATTCTAGAAAACTTGATTCCTTCTTACAGTCACAGCATAATCATGGGTGATTTTAATACTTGCTTATTGAAACAAGATTCTCGCTCTTCTACTCTCCTTTCTGTTTTAGAATCCTGCAACTTGTCTATACTTCCTCTTAATCCTACTCATTATACCCTGAATTGTAATCCATCGCTGCTTGACCTTATATTTGTATCATCACTGGATCATGTTGCTAAGTATGGTCAGTGGTCAGCGGATGCGTTTTCTTATCACGATCTTATCTTCCTTTCCTACAAAGTTCGACCACCCAAGGCTAGGGCTAAAATTCTCTCGCAGCGCAATTTTAGTGGTATGGATGTGGATAGACTTCGTGAGGATGCCACCAATATTGACTGGAACCCTTTGATGATTTCAGATTCTCTAGATGATAAAGTTAATATATTTGCATTGAATTTAATTCAACTGTATGATGTGCACGCTCCTATACGCCAAATAAAAGTTAAACATTTACCGGCACCTTGGCTTTCTGATGATATTAGGCTACTTATGAGCAGGAAAGTTTCAAAAAAATCGAAATACAAAGCTATATCCAGTGAGACCAACCGGCTGAATTACATTGCTGCTAGGAATCACTGCAACAAGGTGTGTAGGAATGCACAGCGCCAGCACATTCACACTTCCGTTCAAGATGGGAATCCAGCTAAGGTCTGGAAATTTCTAAGATCAATGGGAGTTGGTAAATCACGCCAAGATACTATTCCTAAAAACTTAGACATTAATCATCTTAATCAACATTTCTCAGCTTCGTCTAATTTTGATAATGCTACTAAATTAAGAACGTTAAATTATCTTTCATCAATTCCATCTCCCGATTACTCTCCATTTGTCTTCTGTCAATTTTCTGATTGTGACGTTAAAGAGAGTGTAGAATCAATTACATCTAACGCAGTCGGTAGTGATTCCATTAGCCGTAATATTATTCTTCCTATCCTTGCTGAAATCCTTCCCATTATTACTCACATCCTAAATTATTCTATTTCCACAGGCCAATTTCCATCTTGTTGGAAAGAAGCCCTAATTACACCTTTATCCAAAAAGCCTCATCCCATATCCTATTCCGAATATCGTCCTATATCGATTTTACCTTTCCTATCCAAAGTTCTTGAGCGTCTCGTCCATGATCAGTTGCGGAATTTCCTGATCAAGAACTCTCTCCTTAATACTTTTCAGTCTGGTTTCCGCCCTGGTCATAGTACCGTTACCGCTCTTGTAAATATTACGGATGATATTAGATCAGCCATGGATAACGGTAACTTAACCATCCTTACTCTTTTAGACTTTAGTAATGCGTTTAATACCGTTGACTTTGATGTCCTACTTGGTGTTTTAAGCTCTCTTAACGTATCTCCAGCAGTGATTGACTGGTTTCGTAATTACCTGTTTGGCCGCCGACAGCGTATTCACATTGAGGACTCTCTTACTCTTCTTGGTGCAGTACTACTGTTGGTGTACCACAGGGTGGCGTGCTTTCTCCTTTACTCTTCGCTATTTTTATTAATTCTATCTCTAATCGACTACGTTCATCCTACCACCTTTATGCGGATGATCTCCAAATATACACTCATATGCCTTTGGATAAGATGTCGGAGGCTATTGATACCACCAATACGGATCTTATGGAAATTAGTGAATGGAGTAAAGCTAATGGTTTAACTGTGAATCCGTCAAAGACTCAGGTCATTATTGTTGGCAGTTCTAGGATGACATCGCGTATTCAATGGGCACAACTTCCTGCAGTAGTATTTGATGGTACCACAATTCCAGTAAGCAAAAAAGTCAAAAACCTAGGAATTTACATTGACATGAATTTAACCTGGGGCCCACAACTTCAGGAGGTCAGTCGCAAACTTTTTGCATCTGCAGGCTCGTTGAGAAGATTGCGTAACTTTCTACCTATTCCTACTAAAATTGCGCTTGTGCAATCACTTTTACTTCTTTTACTTGATTATGCTGATGCCAGCTATCTTGATCTTACTGAAGACCAGTTGAACAAACTCGAGCGGCTTCAAAATTTTTGCATACGATTCATATTTGGCCTCCGTAAATATGATCATGTCTCCGAATTTCGTGCAAAGCTCGGGTGGTTGCCAATTCGACTTCGCCGGAATACACATATTTTATCGCTTTTATACAGTATTCTATTCAATCCCATAACTCCTTCATATCTTAAAGATCGTTTTGAATTCTTGCATTTAACACATTCAAGGTGCTTGAGGTCATCAGAGAACTTAGAGTTGCAAATACCAGTGCATTCTACAAGCTATTTTGATAAATCCTTTTCAGTTCAGGCTGCTCGCCTGTGGAATGCTCTGCCTGTTCCTATTAGACGTGCTCAGACCCCTTCGGCCGTTTAGGAAACCAGAGTTTGGAAACCAGTTTCCTAAAAGGCTTTTTTTATACCTCTACGTAACTGGTTTCCTATAAGTATTTTTTAATACCTCCACGTAACTGGTTTCCTATAAGTATTTTTTAATACCTCCACGTAACTGGTTTCCTATAAGTCTTTTTTTACATTTCTACGTAACTAGTTTCCGAAAAGGTTTATAATTCATGTCACTGAATAACTATTCTGTTACAGTAGCCAATTTACTAGAAATTTTGATTAAGGAGACTAAAGTTGCTAATACACACATCAAAAGTGTCTAGGGATCAACATATATATTTGCAATAACTTTTCTCCTGATTGATATTAATTAAAATTTTCTTTAAGGATTCATCAAATAAAGTGTTTTCGTTTGTCACAGTAACGATAAACCAAGTCACCTTTGCATTAATAAAGAAATTTGCCATTTTCCTAATAAAGGGATTTTTGACATTTGAACCACTAACACAAAAGTTCGAAAAAAAGACTGAAATAACAGTTTTCTTTAAAATTTTATTGGGTAACTTAAACAATTAATAATCCGTGTTTCTACCGCGAACACTAACAACACAAGAACATCGGTTTGGCATACTCAAAATGAGTTCATCCAAATCACGCTGTGGAATGGCCGCCCATGTTCGTTGCAACAACAAAAAAAGGTCTTCTTGCGACTGGATACCCTCCATATTCGGCAGAGCTCTTCTCTGTAGCATATCCCATGCATGCTCAATCGGGTTCAAGTCTGGCGACTGAGCAGGCCAGGGCAGGACATTGATGTTAGCTGCGGCGAGAGTCTGTCTTACAACTCTTGCGGTGTGCGGTCGTGCATTATCATGCATTAACTGAAATAAGGGACCGATTTGCACTTGTAGAGGAACGATGACGTCTGATACAATCGTCTCAGCATAAATTTGAGCGTTGAGGTTGCCTCTGATCCAAATCAACTCAGTTCTTCCGCCGATCCAAATACCCGCCCATACCATGATGGTTCCACCACTATAAGGATGGACTTCCTGGCAGGATTTTAATCGCTGTTGGCGTCCAGGGGTTCTCCAGTGTCGTATACGTCTTGTATCCGGTCTCATACCAAAACGAGACTCATCAGAAAAGCACACGAAACGCCATTGTTCTTCTGCCCATTTTTTTGCCCAAAAATGCTTGATCCCTAGACACTTTTGATGTGTGTATTTTTAAAAATAACAGGAAAAAAAAAGTAAATGCTACCAAGAAATAGATACTGGAATTATTAATGCAATAAAAGATTTGAAAAATGGACTAATAACTGTGGGGCACTGTATTGAAATTATTTCACCATACGCTTTTTTATTTTAATTTCTAAACTAAGAAAGTTGTTTTCATTTCATCTTAAGAAAAGATTTTATGTTTTAAGTTATTGAATTATGTGAACAAGCACTGAGCTTATATCAATGTTTGTATTGTTAACAATAATTTTTTTTATTATTATAGTGGTAACAGCTCAGTGGGCGAGCGCTTGCCTTGGAAGCAACGTACGCAGGTTCGAACCCCGGCTCGCACCTCTGTTTTATTTAAAGAATCATGTGCGAATCGTCTTTGTACGATTGTTACTAGCTTTCGGTGAAGTAAAACATCGTGAGGAAACCTGCATGTCTGAGAAAGCCTAACTAGCTCTCGAATGACGTGTGAAGTCCGCCAACTCGCACTTGGCTAGCGTGGTGGAAGGCCTTAGCTCCCTCATCTTGAGGGAAGGCCCAACCCAACCCAACAGTGGGACATACACAAGGGCTGGTATTATTATTATGTTATAAATGTTATTATTAAATTCAAATATCTGAAATAAATCACACATAAATGTACAAATATGGATTTACAAAAACCATTAATTAAATACAATACTCTATTCCAATAAAGAGTTATCCCGAAATCCGGTTATTAGTTTCGTAGGCGGCTCAAACAACAATAGCATAGTACTCTTAGGAAACCAGTTACGTAGAGGTATAAAAAAAGTTTTATAGGAAACTAGTTACGTAGAGGTATAAAAAAAGCCTTTTAGGAAACTGGTTTCCAAACTCAGGTTTCCTAAACGGCCGAAAGGGCTCAGACTCTGTTATCATTTAAACAGATGGTAAAATTGCACTATTCTTCAACTACAAATTAGACATAATTGTTACCATGTTCTACGATTTATTACATATAATATATATATTATAATGTACTTGAATAATTACACATATAGTATTGAGTTTATGTATAGTATAAGTTTATGTTAGTGTGTCCTATGTATATATTTGTAGTACACCACCAGCTGCCCATTTATTCTAATTGTGTTTCTCCTGCAAAATGGTTGTCTGGAAGAAATTGCTTATAGCGATAAGACCGCCATTTGTACATTTTATGTTTTAGTTCTAAGTTTTTATTGTAAATATCTTCTTGGTGTACAATAAAGAGTATTATATTTTATTCTATTCTATTCTATTCTACTTTATCCCCTTGGTGCATAAACTACTAAAATGTAGCAGTATTTGTATTTTATTACCTCGCAGTACCTACTGTGAAAAGTACTGTGACAAGTAGTGTATCCTCCTCGGGGATAAAGGTGTCTTTGGCTTGGGCAAGCTTGAATCCCTCGCTGTACTCATGATATTAGTAGTAACTCTATACTCTGCGAGGCAATAAAATACGAATACTGCTAGAATTAAAATAATATTAACACAGCTATTTGCAGCGTTCGTGCTTTTATAACATTAAAAATTAATCCGTTTATTTAGACTCAAGTGCAACAGACAAACTTCCCGCTGCTAGTTGTTTATCCCCCCGCTCCTCTACTCCTAAGTTGTTATTATGTGTTTTGATGTAAAGAAAGCGATCGTGAATCGTGATGCGGCC
Source organism: Furcula furcula (assembly GCA_911728495.1). Lineage (NCBI taxonomy): Eukaryota > Metazoa > Arthropoda > Insecta > Lepidoptera > Notodontidae > Furcula > Furcula furcula. Next base: position 1,426,441 of record OU452264.1, on the reverse strand, counting down.
ATAGCAGTACAATTTTCATTATGAATCAGTTCTTTGTCGATGTAAGAAGTGCTTTTGGAAAGATCGGCTCAAACTTACGTCATTCCGAATGAGCCAGAAATTAACTGTCTGAACCCAGAGATAGAATAACGTTCGGATTCGGCCACGTAGATTTAGTGAGTACAAATTAAACTAATCCCAAGACTTTATTCGAGGACATATTGAAATAAAAGAGCAGTGAATGAACTTTTCTGTCATCCCAGCTTAGCTGTCGAACATGAAATGAAAGACAAATGAAGCAATCACTCGGGTGAACATTCATTGGAGTGAACCATCTGATAGCACCTATAGCACCTAAACATCGCAGACATTATTTATTCATATCGATATTTTAATCGTATTTATAAAGGTTCATTCATTTCTATACTTTCCATTTTTTAGGGTTTCATGCCTAAAAGGAACCCTTGGTGTGACTTCGTCTTTCTGTCACACCAGTATATTTTAGGAACCAATGATGCTATCGATTTGAACCTTGGAATCATTGAGATCAATGCTTGAAATAGTTTTAGATCTTACTTACCCAACCTCATCGCAAATGAAAAAAACATGTTTTTTTTTTCTTTTATACTTATTGTTTCAATGGAACTAGGTCATCAAATCAATCTACTAAGTATAATAGTCGGTATGATTTGAAAATGCTTTATTCGCACATTTCAAAACAGATTTTTATTTTAGTTTATGTCGCGTAGTTCTTGACTTGTAATAAAAAAAAATACCGACCCTTATCTCCGAAGTTGGTGGATGGAAATATCTGAAATAATTATAGGTAATACGTGTCTATCTATATTGTACAGGTAAAATTAAATGATCTTTCTAAATAATAGGTAAAGTACAGTTTTTTAGTAATCCTAAAAAACCTCGACAAACAAACTTCATTTTGCGGTTTTGTGTTTTTGCTATATCTGAGGTGTTAAATAGTTAAATTACTTTAATACATTCAAAGCAGGTATGAAACCCTCGGTGTGTGAGTCCGACTGGTTTTTTAGTTAATATAAACTGCGTTAAATGACGCCCGTACGCGGAAAATAATTGGGACATGATTATTTTGCTTGGCTCGTTGTGCAAACATAAAGAATTAGGGTTCCTCAGCTGTGAACACAGTGACTCTAAATAGCTTGCTTAACGCAGGAACTTCGCCTCCCTTGTTATGTGGCTGCAATCAAAGAGGATATCAGATAGCTGCAATCTGGGAGATTGAATTACATTTCCAGTGGGGCAACCCCAATTTTAACACCTTGGCTGCAGCAAGTAAAATCATACACCTTTATCTGGTGCGGCGGTGGGTTTTCGATCTACCAGCACTAGGATAGATTAAAATGCTAGAACTTTGCGAAAACATGATGTATTACAATTTTTTTTTGTACTGTTAGAAATCCTTGAATCCAACGTCCTTAGGTTCGATTCGCCCCGGGATCTACCAAACAGGAAATGACAAGATGAAATATACAGGGTGTAAGGGATCACGTACCGAAAACGTTTATATAAGACTAGCGGCCCGGTACGTGCTTCGCTACGTGTAAAGTGAAATATTTAAAAAAATTAAAAAAATATTTTATTAATTGCCAGCTATTTTAAAACTTAATCCAAAACATTTGGATAAACAATATTTTTTGTTTTTCTATTTTGAGCATGACACAACATCAACACTGAAAAAAGTTTTAATTCTGAAAAAAGGTTCAATTTGACAGCAAAATCCCCATTTACAAAATGATCCACCATTTATTGAATTAATTTGATTAACACCGCTCTACCGATTTTGTGCAAACTTCACATAAAATTTCAAATGATGTCCGTTACAACATTACAGAAACCATTTATATGGAAAATGACAAATGACCTTGTTAATTTTCGAGCATGTCATTGTAATGAATGCGTGCGGAATATTTATTTTTTAAATAACATTGGTAATTTTGCACAAATAGGCTTTATTAGTATACTTACCAATAATAATGTTATACTAATTTTATTTAAAACTAGCTGACCCGCGCAGCTCCACCCGCGCTTTTATTACATTTTGCTCATCTCTCTTTCCCTCCCACTTCGGTCCTCGTCACACTCCCCCCCTCTTCCTCTCCCCGTTGTCCCTTCTCTGAACCCTCTCTCTCTCTCTTCTCCCAACTTGCTCCACCTAACTCCCCCGATCCCTCACCCCATCACCCCCTCCTCAAATCCCCTCCAGTCTCTCTCCTCTCTTGCACCCTCCTCTCGTTCTATATATCCTCGTCAATCATGTTATCACCGGCATAAATATACTTTATGACCTATTCTCAGACCTACCCGATATGCACACAAAATTTCATACATATCGATCGGTTCACCCATCTAGTTAATGAGCTTGTCTTATGTTGCTTAACCTTAACCTAGCGGCATGAAATATACTTTACGACCTATTCTCAGACCTACCCGATATGCACACAAAATTTCATACAAATCGGTTCACCCATCTATCTAATGACCTTGCCTCATGTTGGTTAACCTTAACCTAGCGGTATGATACATACTTTATGACCTATTCTCAGACCTACACGATATGCGCACAGAATTTTATATTAATCGTTTCACCCATCAATTTAATGACCTTACCTAACGTTGCTTAACCTTAACTTACCGAAATAAAAAGTATCCTATGTCCGTTTCCTGGTTCTAAGCTAACTCCCCACCAATTTTCAGCCAAATCGGTTCAGCCGTTCTTGAGTTATAAATAGTGTAACTAACACGACTTTCTTTTATTTATATTAAAGTTCTATAGTGATTGTATGTATAATTTCACCGATAGATGGCGCTGTTCATAATGTAAATCACGCTAACATCGTAAATTACTGTGTAATGATATTCGATAGGTAATGAAAGTTTAAGTTTTTCGCATCTTTTATTGTTGCGACTGTAATACAATCCCTATACACTACCTGGACTTGGGGGGGAGTTTCATTAAAATTTCATGAACCCCCCCCCCCCCCCCCCCCCCCCCTCTTCTCAATTTCTACCTATACCAATATAGCCTTGGTGGTGCAGCGGACCTAACCGCTGGCTTTTAAATGAAATGAAATGGTATTTTTCCCTTGCCTATTTCTTTCCTAATCTAATTTAGACTCGCTCGGGATTTACAGATTTTAACTTTTCAAAGATATAATGTCATATTGCTATCAGCAAAGTACTTAGAACAATACAGAAATCTAATGAAAATGTCCTGGGTGTACCGGACCGGCTTACCCCTTACAAAAATTGACCCTTCGCCACTGCCATATCTTATGCAAACTAAATGTCTGCTCAGTCCCTATTGTATATAGCGTAATAATACATATTTTAATGATTAACTGATCAGTCTATAATTACCCTATTCACATACAAAGGAAATTACGTGGTAATATGTGCAAGTAATGTTTCACTGCTTAGCCCCTATGAAACATAGCGTGATGTTTTATATACCAATTTATACCCCTACTTCTACACAACACATCAGTGAAAGTCCTATCAAAATCCATCCACGGGTTTTCGAATGATGCCTGGACAAACAGAACGACAGACAGACAGACAGACAGACAGACAGACAGACAGACAATAATTCCAAAAAAAATTGATTTGGCCTCTATGTCGATAGTATAGTATCCCCACATAGAAATTTTGGAAAAATATTCAATGTACAGAAAAAGTGCTCTTTGAGTTTTATTATAGTATAGAAAAGCGGTATTCTTTTTGGAAATTCTTGAAAAAGCCGATGAAAAATTTCAGCACTAGAATGTTCAGAATCATGTACTGGATTCCTTATATCGGTTTTCGGTACGATGTCCCTTACCTACACCCAGTATTTGTTTCTGTCGAACTCTTACAAACACCTGAGATAATCCTTCCGCACAAATGAGAGGGACATAGTTTTACCGCGGCAGGCCGATATGGGCCTGTTCCGCACTGAAGATGTTAATTGGGCGTTCCCCTCTACAGTAGCCACAACGGATCTTTGTGTTTCTGAAGTTAGCTGCAAGGTGCTGCCCAGAACTATTTTTGTGGTTTTATATTGACAACTCACGACTGTAGTTGCACAATGGTTTGCCAAACCCAACCTCAGAAAGCAAAGATCCGTTGTGAGCACTGTACGTATCTATTCTTAGAATCCCGGACATGAACCTGCTACCGTTAGTCTTGGCTGTGTGGGTCACTGTCTCCACGCCAGGAATGGCCGATATCCTGCATCCAGTTGAGGAGGTCATCAGTAGCGTGGGGTCTGCGATATGTAAGTCAGACTTCTTCTGAACGTGTCGGCATGAATACTACAGGGGGTCTAGTACGAGTTCTGATATTTTACGAGCTCGAACAAACTGTCAGTTTTCTCCATATATTTCACATCAGCGCCCCTAGCGGTAACTATCAAAAACTAGTCTAAAAGACGGGGAAAAAGAGACACTTTTATTGAGCTCTTCAGAATTCTTACTACACCCCCAAATATGTTATTCTCTAACGTCACCTTTTTTTTGACCCGGGGGAAACCTTCAAAAGGCCACCGGGAGCTGTGGGGCTCGACCGGGGTATGTGGGATTTATACCTACTTGAACCCCCGCGGCTGTCGCATCGGCACATGGGACCCCAGGGCTCTCCAGTGATATCTGCACCAGGGAACCTCAGTGCCTAGCCTTTAAGCCCACGTCTGGGGGCACATTGTAGCCCCCCCCCGGGAACCTGGCACGGTGCTCACGGTGACAGGGGGTCGCAACCCCGCCGCGCCGTCCTCCTCGGAGTCCCCACCGTCCTCAATGGACGTCCTAAGGCCCACACCCCGAACGTCCAGCGACTCCGAAGGCAAGCTAATCAATGCCCTTTTTTTTTGATGCGGGGGAAATCTTCGAAAGATCCCCGGAGCTGTGGGGCTTGACCGGGGTATGTGGGATTCTTACCCACTAAAACCCCCGCGGCTGTTGCATCGGCACATGAGAGGAAGGACCCCAGGGCTCTCCGGTGGGATCTGCACCAGGAGCCCCTCAGTGCCTTGCCTTTGAGCCCGCCGCCGGGGGGTGCATTGATACAATAGATACTATAAGAGACCTGGTGAACACTTCTATTACTACTTGTACCTTCCCTGATCCTTGGAAACTTGCAGTTGTCCGCCCCTTGCCCAAACACGCAAACCCGTCAGTTTTAAAAGATCTGAGACCAATAAGCATTTTGCCTTGTTTGTCAAAGGTACTGGAAAAGGCTGTTTGTGTCCAACTAACCGATTACCTTGAAAATAATAATATTTTTCCTGAGGTTCAGTCTGGGTTCAGGAAGGGTCGCAGTACAGCGACTGCTTTGCTTGATGTTATCGATAGTATACTATGCTCTCAAGATAAAGGTATGTGCACCGTGCTGGTATTGTTAGATTTTTCCAGGGCTTTTGACTCGATTAATATAGCTTTGCTGCTTTCTAAGTTAAGATATTACGGTTTTGATCAGGAAGCTATAGAATGGTTCAACAGTTACCTTAGTAACCGGTCTCAATATGTGAAACTGATTCGCAATGACGGTTCTTGTGCTATGTCAGATATTTCGGAAGTTAACAGGGGAGTACCTCAGGGCTCCATATTGGGACCAGTAATTTTTATTTTGTATCTGGCATACATAAGTTCACAAATTAAACACTGCAAATACCACATATATGCTGACGATATACAGGTTTATATCTCTTGTAAACCAACAGAAATTAACAACGCGATAGCTAAACTTAACGAGGACCTTGCTCGGATATCTGATTGGTCTACAAGAAACTGCCTCTTGCTTAACCCAAGTAAGACTAAATACATGGTATTTGGTAGTAAACACCAGTTATCGAATTTAGAATCATTGCTGAATGTCAAAGTAATGGCTGAACCCATTGAACGAGTATATGAGGCACGTAATTTAGGTTTACTCATGGACTGTGATTTGCGGTTTGAGAAACATATAGCAAAGACCATGAGTAATTGTTTCTACAAATTAAAGATATTGTATAGAATAAGGCCATATATAAATGAGGACCTGCGTGTTCAGTTAGCCGAGATGCTTATACTGTCAAAATTAAATTATATGGACACAGTTTTTACACCACGTCTCTTAGCTAGAACGCAGAAACTAATTCAACGGCTTCAGAATGCCTGTGCTCGCTTCTTTTTCAATGTTCCGTTAAGGGCTCATGTGACCCCATACTTAAATAAACACTGCATTCTCAAAATGAGACATCGTAGTAAGCTACACTTGGCTTGCCTCTTGTTTGGAGTTTTAAAACACGAGTCACCTAGGTACCTATTTAAAAAATTGACTTGGGTGTCGAGCAGGAGGTCCTGTGGACCACGCCAGTGTGCCATTCAACTTGCGCCACAGCGGCATAGCTCTGCTGCCTTTAGAGGTAGTTTTCGATATGCAGCATCCAAGTGCTGGAATAATTTTCCACCGCCGATGAGGAACCTGCAATGTAGCATTAATAATTTTAGAACAAAGATTAAGAAATTTATACTTGAGCATCAAAAAAGTCAAGAAATCCTTAAACATGACACTAGTGCTATATAGGAGATGTTCTATTGGTCAACCTACCTTATCTTGTATGCTGGCGTTAGGTTGTCCAGACATAAACTGAACGTTAGATGGTAAAGGCGCTGCCTGTTTTGATAAGTTTCCTGTTCTCATGGTGTATGGTTGTTGTGGCCAAGTCAAGTTATTTTTTACCAAAAACAAGATAAATATTTTAATAATATTATAATTTGTTTCCATTTTTTTCTTTGTTCTCTTTTACATTTTTTTGTTTATTGTTTGTTTTGTTTTTATTTTTATTATTAATCATATTTTTGTATTCATTTTACTGTTTTTTAGTGTATTTTGTTTAGTTGTGATGTCACCAAAAAAGGCCTTAACGTTCACTGTACCTACTCACTGTTTTGTTTGTACGTGTCAAATAAACGTTTCTTCTTCTTCTTCATTGTAGCCCCCCGGAAACCAGTCACGGTGCTCACGGGGACGGGGGTCGCAACCCCGCCGCCGTCCTCCTCGGAGTCGCCGCCGTGCTCAATGGACGCTCAAAGGGCCCACACCCCGAGCGTCCATGCTAATCATTTTTTTTTTTTTACGCGGGGGAAATCTTCCAAAGATCCCCGGGAGCTGTGGGGCTCGACCGGGGTATGAGGGATTCTTACCCACTAAAACCCCCGCGGCTGTCGCATCGGCACATAAAGAGGGGCGAACCTGGGGCCTCCGTTGGGATCTGCAGCAGGTGCCCCTCAGTGCCTTGCCTTTGAGCCCGCCGCCGGGGGACGTTTATTGTAGTCCCCCGGGTGCCATCACGGTACTCACGGGGACGGGGGTCGCAACCCTGCCGCCGTCCTCCTCGGAGTCGCCGCCGTACTCAATGGACGTTCAAACGGCCCACACCCCGAACGGCCAGCGACTCCGAAGATGCTAATCAATGCCCTTTTTTTTTTTTTTTTTTTTTGACGCGGGGGAAATCTTCGAAAGATCCCCGGGAGCTGTGGGGCTCGACCGGGGTATGTGGGATTCTTACCCACTAAAACCCCCGCGGCTGTCGCATCGGCACAAGAGAGGGGAGACCCCAGGGCTGGAATGCCTCAACGACGCGTTTGCGCGCTATGTGCTCCGGCTGGAGCCGCTCGCGCCACGTCGTGAGAGCGATGTGTCGTTCCTGCCGCTTGATGGATTCGAGCGCCACCGGCTCGCCTCCGCCACTCCGGCGGGCGATGCGGATCCGGTCAAAGACCCTCGCATACATGCCCGCCAGGATGTCTAAGGGCGGGAAGCGTGCCAGTATGGTCGCCGCCTCAAAGGACACCGTTCGGTATCCTCGTGCAATCCGCAGTGCCATCCTCCGCTGGACGCTGTAGATTTTCGTTCTACAGCGTCTAATGGCCAGCCTCGGCGCCCAAATGGGCGCCCCGTAGAGGACTACGGACTGCACGACTCCGGCGTAGAGGCGGCGAACTTCCTCGCTCGGCCCCCCGAGATTGGGGAGCAGCCTGTGTAAGGCCGCTGCAACCCTGTCGACTCGGGGGACCAGGCGCTCGAAATGCTCCTCGAAGCCCCAGCGACTGTCAAGGGTGAGACCAAGATATTTCATGTACGGCCCCACCCTGACTTCCGACTCACCAACACGGACGCGCAAGTTGGGCGGTGGTTCCCGGCTCCTAGGCAGGCCGTGGAACCACAGCGCCTCGGTTTTCTGAGGCGCTATCTCCATGCCCAACTCGCGTATCTTAGCGACGACGATTTCCGCCCCAAGCTCGGCGAGCTCTTTGGTCCTCTCGAAGGTGTCCCCACCGGCCACGATTAATGTGTCGTCCGCGTAGCAGACGACACTTACGCCGGCGGGGAGATCGACACGCAGAACCGCGTCGTAGGCGAGGTTCCATAGCAAGGGGCCTAAGACTGACCCCTGCGGAACCCCTCGCTCTACTTCCCTCCGGATCCTCGTACCGTCTCGATCCACGTACAGAATGTACCTGTCGCGCAAGTAGTCCCTGATCAGGGCCTGCAGGTAGGGAGGCACTCCATGGTAGACCAGTGCCTCCCAGATCGCATCCCAGGGTAGGGAATTGAAGGCGTTGACAATGTCGAGTGACACCGCCAACGCCACGCCACCCCGGGAGACCGCCTGATCCGACAGGGCGCGGACGCGAGTTATCGCATCCACGGTCGAACGGCCCTGTCGGAAGCCGAACTGGCTGTCGGCCAGATCGGGACCGACGCGCGACAGATGCCCGCTGAGACGAGAGGCAACTATTCTCTCGAACAGTTTGCCAACCTCGTCCAGCAGACATATGGGACGGTACGCGGAGGGAGAATCCGCGGCTCTGCCTTCCTTCTTTATGAGGACCAAACTAGCCTCCTTCCAGGCCCTGGGGAACGTAGCTTCACGGAGGCAGCTAGTAAACAGCTGCCTCAGCACGTCCCCCAGGGCAGCCAGGCTCAACACCAGCACCCTACCCGGAATACCATCGGGTCCGGGCGCGGTGTTTCGGGCTCTCAAGCGGCCAACGGCCCAGTCCATCTCCTCTATGGTCACCCCCAGATCGTCGCGCCATTCGGGCAACTGAAGGGGGTGGACTGAGGGACTTGACCGACCCGCCGGGAACAAGGTGTCTACCACGCGTCCCAGCAAAGCCGGATCGAGAGTCTCCGTCACCGGGGGCATCCATGGGCGTAGTTTGCCCAGCACCATATGGTACGGGCGCCCCCACGGATCCTCGTTGAGTCCCTCGAGGAGTTCGTCCCAGGACTGGTCCCTGGCGCTCTTGATGGCGTTTTGGAGCGCCTTGGTGGCCACTCGATATGCCCTGTAGAGCCTGGCTACCTCGTCGGCTTGAGCTCGCCTTCGCCTTCTCGCCCTGGTGAACTCTCGGCGGCTTCGCCAGCAGATCTCGCGAAGTTGCGCGATCTGCGGCGTCCACCAGTACACCGGGCTACGCTTGGGGCGGCCGGCTCGGGGCATCGACGCGTCGCAGATTTGCGTCATCGTGCCACGGAACCGGTCTGCTTCCACATTCGGATCGGATTGGACCTCATCGGCGCTTTCCGGCCATGCCGCGACGTCGGCCGCTGCCTCGAGCATGTCTACGTCGAGGCGCTTCAGAGACCAACGTCGCGGGGGGCTGCCTTCTCGGCGGCTGGAACCGCGGGGACGGCGGCGGATGGCCACATCGAAGAAGATGTGGCGGTGGTCGGACAATGTGACCACCTCTTCCGCTACCCGCCATCCCGACAGTTTGCCGATGGCTGAGGGAGTCGCCCACGTCAGGTCGACGATCGACTCCCCCTGCCACCGTACACACGTGCTCACTGACCCCCGGTTGACTAACCGGAGGTCGAGCCCAGCCGCCCAATCGAGCAACGTCTCTCCTCTGATGTTGTCTCTGGGGGAGCCCCACGCGGTAGCGTGGGCGTTGAAGTCCCCCAGGACGATCAGCGGACGGGGTAGGCAACGGCGAATGCAGTTCCCCACCCGGTCCAGGTACACCTCGTAGTCGGCGAGGGACCTGTTGGGAGAGACGTAGCAGCCCACTATGGCCATGGTGCCCCATTCGACGGCGACGAAGCCCTGCCCCCTCTCCAGTAGGGTGCAGGGTGGGACACCCTCTCCTCCTCCCCAATAGACCGCCACGGAGCCCAGGTCGTCTCCGAACCACCGAGGGTGGTCCGGGACGCTGTGGGGCTCCGCGAACTAATCAATGCCCTAACGTAACCTATCATGGCTGTGCTCGATGGCGATCTCGACGTCGAACTTAACACTGTTATAATGTGTATTCACTATCGCATCGCAATTCTGCTCAACTGTCAAATATTCGACTTTAAGTAGTTCGACTGAAAACCGTTAATTATCATGGCGCTAGTGCTGCGGAAGCAAATTTAGTAAATAAGAAAATGGTGAAAATGCAACTCGCCGCTGCCCGTAGCGTCGAGCCCGTAGACAGAATATAACAAGACATCTAGCTAGCGTGCCGCCGATAAGGAGAAAAAATCATCATTCGTACACGTAACAAATGTTATGGATATTTATTCAAATGCGGCTGTTTAGTTTAAACGATATTTCTTAATGCAAATCAATTTAAAAACTCTAATGCTACATCGTGAACGAAAAAACTTCTTAAGTAAACTGCTCCACCGGTGCGGTGTTCTTCAAGTCCGTGACAGATGCTGAACACACGCTGAAGGATAAAAAATCATATGCTCTGTTTCTTTCTATCTAGATCGGTTGGAGTGTACGAAATGGACAGAAAAAATTTCGACGCAATTTTTTTTTTTCTATCGATATTATCCGTTTTATATCGTATAGAACGCCTAAATATTAAGTCCAAAAGCATCTTGGTATTTTTTTTACTACTAACATCGGTTGGCGTGACGACTTAGACGCATTTAGGAAGGACTGGTCTGAGATGGCTCAGGACAGGGATATGTGGATGGTCATGGGGAAAAACTTTACCCAGCAGAGGGACAATATAGGTTAAATAATAAAAAAAAACAAACAAACATCTTATGGCAAAAAGATTCGAAGAAGACAGTGGAAGGTAACACAGATGGATTTAGGAGAGGTCGCGACAACGCGGCAGCGGACGATGGCAAAAGGGAAGAGACAACACATGCCACTGTATAGGTACGAGTTTATTCTGAGGTACGAGACTACGAGTATGTCTATTGCTAATAATAACAAGGAGTTTCGTTTACATTCCAACAAAAATGACGTGAAGATCTTCTTGGTTATGGTATGTTAGACTATTCCTTCGGAGTCGCTGGACGTTCGGGGTGTGGGCCCCAGGACGTCCAAGACGTCCATTGAGTACGGCGGCAACTCCAAGGAGGACGGCGGCTGTTGCGACCCTGGTACTATCGTTTATTATTATGAATGCATGTTTTGTTGCAGGCATTCCTGTCAGACAGACATTGAAAGCAGTGTTTGGAAGTTCTCCTCCTGATCTATCGCAGCTACGCATCGTACTTTACACACCGTGAGAATTACTTTCTTTCTAATTTTTTTTTTTTGACGCGGGCGAAATCTTCCAAAGATCCCCGGGAGCTGTGGGGCTCGACCGGGGTATGTGGGATTCTTACCCACTAAAATCCCCGTGGCTGTCGCATCGGCACATGAGAGGGGGACCCCAGGGCTCTCCGGTGGGATCTGCACCAGGGGCCCCTCAGTGCCTTGCCTTTGAGCCCGCCGCCGGGGGGCGCATTGTAGCCCCCCGGGAACCAGTCACGGTGCTCACGAGGACGGGGGTCGCAATCCCGCCGCCGTCCTCCTCGGAGACGCCGCCGTACTCAATGGACGTTCAAAGGGCCCACACCCCGAACGTCCAGCGACTCCGAAGGACCGTGAGAATTACTTATACTAACACTACGTGGATAAGCAACTGCAGGCGAGGTCAGCCCATAAATGCATAGCATTCGAACTACTATGCTATTTTAGCGGTGCGCAACGGCGGCGGTGCTAAAGGGAGGATCCTCCGACCGAGCGAGGTGTGATGCTCGGCCAGGGCCGAAGTCCCTGACAGATGTTGTCGGGATGTTGTATATATTCTCCGAGTTGGAGAAATTTCGCTTGCACGATTCAGAAATCGGTGGCGCCATCTGTCTTGTTGTATGTAGTACTTATTCGCTTCTTCCTCGCGTCGCTGTACCACATGTGGCGTCATCTTGTGTCGAGTCGCCACATCACTCCCCCCCGAAGACTGGAAGTCGATGAATGTGCCAGCTTGTCCTTGCGCTCCAGTCGCTATGCCAGTGCCAGTGGATGCAGTCCCAGTGAGTCGGGGCTGCTACTGCGTCGTCCTCTGTGAGTCGAGGTGTGCAGTGAATGGCTGGCGGCTGCTAGACGTGCCGGTGAGAGGGATGTGCTTCTTACAAGAACCGTGCAGAGGTGCTGTTCCAAGTTGTGGCCGAAGGCAGACCAGGCTTGCATCTGCAGCTGCAATGCGGTGGTCGTCCGGTGAGGCCGGGGTACTGGCTGGCTTGTGACTCGCTGGTTGTTGCTGAAGAGTTGCTGCTGTGGGGAGAGAGCGATGGCGAATCTGCGCTGTTGTCCGGATCTGAAGGCTGCGACGATGTTCTGTGCGGGGTCACCAGTTTAGCGGTGCTATTATCGAAAGTAGACTATTGTGGCTGTTCTTAACGTACAGCCAGCCTCAAATACGACGTCGAATTTAACACTTTAAATCTATAACATTCCGGCTCAACTTCGAATTAGTAGTAGTTCCACTGAAAACCGAGTGAAAAAAGTTAGTGAAGACGAATACGCAACTCGCCGCTGACCGCAGCGTCGAGCTCAAGGTTGCATTGCTTAGAGAATAGCAAGGCTGAGCACAGATATAGATTTACGATAACGCAAATGCATGTAATTCGCGTGTCCGAACCCCGACGAAATGTCGGGGTTGGTCGCCGCTAACTTACAGTCCACGCGGGTCTGTTGTTGCAGCCTTGCAGACGGTCGCCCACAAAATCTAAAAAAAAAACGGCGGTGCATCAGTGGCTTCGATATCTCTGAATCGGTTTGGATTTCCCGTCACTAAATGTCGGCCGTGACGTCATAGAAATTGTTAAAAAGTGGGCACGCTTGTTTTCAATACAAATCGGGATACTTGCGTTATCTATGTAAATCTATATCTGTGGGGCTGAGTGTCTCCGTGAAAAAAGTCTGTATCAGTTGTTGTCATCTAAACAATTAGCATTTCCATCCTTCTTCCATCTTGGGGGTCGCAGTATAGGTGGAAGATAAATCCAAAAGAAAGACCCTACTGCCCATCTACCTGTTCTCGCTTAGTCGCCTCGTACGACTCATAACGAGAGGAGATGAGGGGATGCAATTCTAACCCATTGCATTTCCAGCAAATTCTTCCCTATTCCTGTATTTTAACCCCCGACCAAAAACGAGGCGAGTTATAAGTTTGACGCCTATGTCCGGAAGTCTGTCTGTCTGTTTGTCTGTATGTATGTCTGTCAGTGGCATCGTAGCGGTTCAACTAAAGAACGGATTTGAATGCGGTTTTTTTATTTGAAAGTTAGTTTTAGACCCCCAGAAGTCAAACCAAGGCTTTAGGTAGCCTTGAACTGCTGTGACATGAAGGTCACAAACCATACCAAAAACTACAAAATAGCGTGGACGTAAAACGCTACGCGTAGATGTGATCTTGGCTATCTTTGTGTTCGTATCCGCCGAGAGGACATTATTATGACTCCTGGGTAAGAACAGCGCTCACCCATCTCCTCCGTTGGGTGTCGAAAGAAGCGAGTAATAGAAGGAAAACCAAAAGAAAGGCAGCGCGTCTGTCTAATGGATAACCTGCCACCTATACTGCGAAAGACTGACATCCCCAAGACGTTTGCATGCGTGGAGATTATGGCAACACCTTCGGGAGGCCTTTGTTCAGCAGTGGACATCTTCCGGCTGATGATGATGGCGAGGTACCCGGTACCCATGATGAAGTCGTGTGAAGTCAGATTTAATTTTATTTCAAGGGAAGCAAAAGTCGAATTCAGTTTGGTGGAAGCGGCCGAGAAGATACCCAAGTTGAATTTCTTCAATTGTCAGAACCAGGTCATATTTTGGTTGCACGGTTTCGTCGACTCCACCGAGACTCCGAGCTACACGGATATCAGGGAAGCCTTCATGGCGGGAAGTAAGTAAGAGATAGCGGGCGCTCCCGCACATAACTGTTACGTCTTAGGGTTCATAAAACAGCCATTTGCTTGGTGATGAAAGAAATAAACAATGATTACTTTCCACAAATTCAAAAATAATTATTTCAAATAGGCTTAATGCTAGCTTACACTTTTGAATGATCAAATTTTAGGGTGCCATACATAAAAGGTGAAAAAGGATCCTCATGGTGTCCGTCTGTCTGTCTGTCACACGTATATAGGTATTTCAGGAACCACTGACGCTATCGATTTGAAATTTGGAATAGTTAGAGTATCCTAAAAAAGGGCTTCATAAGCACATCTCAAAACTGATTTTTATTTTGGTTTATGTAAAAAAATACCGTCCCCGCCCTTATTGTGGAGGGAAAAATCTGGAATAATATGGGTAATAATTATGTATATTTTACAGGCAAAGTTAAATTATCTTCCAAGTAAGTACCTAGTACAGTTTTTTACTAATCCTAAAAAAAAACCTCGAACATACTTAGATGTGCGGTTTGTTTGTTTTTGCTATCTGAGGTGTTAGACGAATAGTAAGATAACTTTGATAGATCCATAGAAGGTTTGAAACAGTCAGTGCGCGAGTCTGACTCGCACTTTAAGGTTATTTATTTTTAAAACTACCACCGGATCACAACACCACTGAGATGATCCGGCAACAAATTCAGCGGGCTTGTCATTTTTTAACTTTTTTATCTTGTTATAATTAGATCAGCATCAGCGATAGTGTCCTGCCTACACTTAACTGTGCACACACTTAAGTATACCAGAAAACAGTCCAATTTGCAGATACTTATAACCACGGAGTCCGTTAATAAAAGCATGAGTCGATCTCCGCAGCTTTGTTTTTATAAGGGAACTCAGCAAATCGAGAAGTAGTGGCAAAACAACAACAGCCCAGTTCACGCAACCAAAAAAAAAAAACAATAATCTATTGTCTTGCAACTGGTAAATAAGCTTGTGAATTTTTGTCAGACTAAAGATGTCCCGAAGCTTCGACTGATCCAGTGATGTCTGGTTAGTACCTAAAAGACTGGCGGCGTTACCTCTTCGTATGTCTAAGCATAAACGTTGGCCAAAAAGCTACCAGCCCGATGGTCTCCTGAGATTGGATGAAATTTCTTTCACCAAGCCATGCGTCTCATGAGACCAAGACCCCATGGTCTACAGTAAAGGGCGGACATATATAGCTGGAACCCCAGCCTCGCTTTGCATTACTAGTGGTCGCCGCAGCCCCTCCAGCCCCCTACAAGTAGCCGGGGTGCGGGACTCAGCAAATGTGTCGACACATGTCGCATCTTCAAAATGAAAATAGTAGAAAACCAGTTGACGGGGAGGGTAAAGCGTCAGTTTGTCGGCAGATGATACATACGTGCTAGCGTTGGACACCAAACAGCTGCTAGGCCTGCAGACCCTGTACTTAGGCGCTACCGACAACGCGCCCTATATAGGCCGGAGACTCGGCGAGCTGCTGGCTGAAATGTACACAGGTAAGCATAGCTTTAAATAACTTTCATAACTTGGGACCGGATTTCTAAAATTCCAAAATATGTACATAGAATATGGACAAAAAACATGACAATATGGACTAAAAAGCGAAAATATGGAAAAATATGGAACAATATCAAGTTAAAAATAATTATAAGTTTCAGGTATACGAGTATGGCAGTTATTTTCAGTAGTTGTGTTGTTGCAATACACGGATCTCATGTTTTGTAGCCCCCAATACAAAAAGGGATCCCAGTCCCTTTGATGATCATCCACTACATTGGCCAAGTGATTCTCTAGAGTTTTGTTGAATCTCTCGACCATTCCGTCTGATTGCTGCAGTGCTGGTGTCGTACGGGTCTTGTGGATCCCAAGAAGATTGCACATTTCCCTGCCTGAATAGCAGCCATCAGGGTTGTCAGGTTCAGCTCTGTTGAGTTTCCCCCCGGTGTGCTACCTGACAAAGTAGCAGTCTCAGGCTGGGACTCCTCCTCTAGGTCACGGTGACGTGCAGCATCCATCTCCACTTGTCTTCTTGTTCGCGGAGTACGCGCTTCTTCTTCACGCGGCAGAATCGGCATTCCGCTTCTGACACCAATTTTTACGTGCTGGTGGGTATTAAAATGCCGATGAACGTAAAAGAAGATTTTATTCCACGGACAATAGGCGGGGCAGTGAACCGTCAGGGAGCTGTAGGTAGGTACATACCTAAGTACTTGCCGAATTGGAGGGAACAACTTCCTATTGAGAAGTTTCAATTTTTCTTTACGGATCGATAGTAGACCTACAGACTAACAATGCATTTTGTGATCATTGCAATTAAGTAATAATTAACGGAGTAATTAACACTTATATGTCCCGGTCGAAACACTAACCCCCTCTTAGTTATACGGCGGCCTTACTTCAGCAGTGGGCGTTCTTCGACTGCTGATGATGATGAATTTTTCAGTTGGAGTCAAACCATCCATGATGTACCTGATCGGGCACAGTCTGGGCGCCCACATCGCTGGCTTCGCAGGCCAGACCTTCACGACGCTGACGGGGCAGCGCGTGGGCCGCATCACGGGGCTCGACCCCGCGGGGCCCTGCTACATCAACATCAACGGGTACACGAGGTTGAGCAGGACCGACGCAGACTTCGTTGACGTCATACATACCAACGCTGGGGTGCTAGGTCTTGATGAACAGATTGGTGAGCAACCCGGGCAGTTATCAGTAGCAGCCGAAACGCGTCCACTGATGAATGAACGCTTGGCAGTCGTCTTAGGGTCAGTCTCGGTCGGTCAGGGCAGGTCTCCGATGAATTGCTTCTACCATCACCTATTTATTTTCTTTCATCTTTATTTACATACCAACTAAATATTTATAGTTCATTTACAAATACATATGTGTACTTAAACTAAGTAAGTAAAAAACTTACTCCAAGTTGTCGCCGCACTCGGAGGGAAGGGTATCTAAAAGGCTGGCGGCATCCTCTTTGTATGACCAAGCTTATACGTTGGAAGAAAAGCTACCAGCTCGACGCACGGTCCCCTGAGACTTCGATAACTATGGATGAAATTTCTTTCATCAAACCGTGCGCTTCATGAAACCAAGGCCCCATGGTCTCGACTACAAAAAGCGCAAATAACGAAGCCCATGCTAAATCTAAAACAAGTCTATCAGATGCGCATAAAGTGTATTACAAAGAATTAAAAAGGCACACAAGTATCAGTATGTACACAGAAAAGAAAAACTATTTTCAGCAACATATCAATAGTAATATCAATAATCCAAAGATTCTTTGGCGAAATCTTAAAAGTGATATTCTACCTGCTAGTAATAATGAACTTCCCGTTCACTTTGACAATCCGGAGGAAATTAATGCTGCATTCATGGACGTACCTGGCCCTTGTGTAGTCAACTCGTGCTATATGTCAAGGTTTGAGGGAAACAAGTATGGGTGAACATGGAATAGCTTGCAACCAGTTACCGGACACCTTCGCAGAGACAACTAACAAACGCGCACGATCCCAATCGTTAGTGCTGAATGATAAAAGTGATTGCCAAATAGAATTTCAAAGTGGCTTATCCCACGTTTCTGAGAACTGCAATCAGGCAAGGCTAGGCTTTCCGTACTAGGTGTATACTGGGGACAAAACTGCTGGGAAAGCTCGACCGGAAATTTTACGGACACCCAGACCACCTAAACAAATTGGTAAAGGGTCCATCCCACCCGATCCTCTTCAAAAGGACATTTTAAAACGTTAGCTAGTAGACCGTAGTATTTTAGTAGACCGAATCAAATCATCCAAAGAAGTTAGATGACTTTTAAATTTAAATAATTGAGAACAGCGGAGAAAAGGATACAAAAAGGCAAAAACGCATAATGAAGAACACCAAGTGAGAATTAATTTTGTGGTTCTTTTTTTAAGGTTTAGGCTACCTATGCATAAGTACAGAAACCTTTTTTTAAGAGTTTGATCCGCGCCTAGTACAGACTCTGCATTGTGCCTTTTTTTTTTTGACGCGGGGGAAATCTTCAATGGATCTCCGGGAGCTGTGTGGCTCATATGCGAGATTCTTACCTACTAAAACCCCCGCGGCTGTCGCATCGGCACATTAGAGGAGACCCCGGTCTCTCCAGTGGGATCTGCACCAAGGGCCCCTCAGTGCCTTGCCTTTGAGCCCGCCACCGGGGGGCGCATTGTAGCCCCCCGGGAACCAGTCACGGTGCTCACTAGGTGGGGGTAGCAACCCCACCGTCGTCCTCCTCGGAGTCGCCGCCGTACTCAATGGACGTCCTAAGGGCCCACACCCCGAACGTCCAGCGACTCCGAAGCTGCCTAGTTTAACATCAGATGTCGGATGATCGTGTGTGGATTGTCCCAGGATTTTATCACTCAAAAAACAAAATGTTGATTTGCAGGGCACACGGACTTCTACCCCAACGGTGGGCGTAATCAGCCGCACACTCTTACTTTGATTGACGATCACTTCCGCGCCTTGCAGTTCTACTCCGACACAGTGCGGTCCCCGCGCTCCATGCCGGCGGTCAGCTGCCGCTCCTGGAAGGGCTTCAAGCAGGGACGGTGCAATTATAAAGATATCAGGTGATGGTTGTTCATTAAAGGGCCCTTTGTGCAAACGACCGTCCCGGTACCACCGCAGTGCCAGATACTCGGAAAATCTAAATCGACAAACACAACCTACAAAGTAGGTAATAATGGCACATTTACACGAAGCAAGTTTCTTGCCTGTTGCATACAATAATACTGAGGCAATAATTGCTTTGCATCATCTGAACAACATGTCACATTCTTGCTCTACTGGGCAAGATTTACATTCAATAATTACATTAAAATGTTTAACTAGTATCCACGTGTAAACAGTTGCTTACAATTCTTGAAGGTGAAATATTGCTCTTGTATTATAAGAAAATGGCATCATGTAAATGAGACCTAAGCTTTTTTTCCTTTATGCTGATTCTATTCAGTTTCAACCATAGGTTTCAACATATAAATTACAATCTAGACTAGTGACTAATGAATACCTAATTATAATTTTGACTTAAACAAATAAAGTAAGTTAGAACTTACTTTACGTGTGTCCAATGGCACTTTTCTTATTGTCTTTATTAAGGTGAAGATACTTTGTTATTGGTGCCGATTCTGTTGTCACCACTACACTAAACTAGACTAAATTTTAGTTTAGTGGTGTCAAACGATGATTAAGTGCTTAATTTGATTTCGACAGCTACTAAATTGAGTTGATAGTGAGGTTTTCATTGGTCAAATCATGTTAGTTGAAAACAATTCTCTTGTTCATCTGATTACACTAAACTAAACTAAAATAATTCTCCGGCTACGATACTTATATTAATTTTAATATTAATTTTATTTTATTTTAATATATTTATATATTAATATATATTAATAAAAAATACTTGCTTAAATATTTATATTAATATTTATTTAAATATTTTTTTTAATATTTATTAATATTTATTTTAATATTAATGTCAATATTTTTTTTTATATATTTATTTTTAATATTTTTTTATTTATTAATATTTATTATAATATTTGTTAATACATTTTTTTTATTTATTATTATTATTTATTTTATTATTTGTATTATTATTTTTATTAATATTTAATTAATTATTTATATATTTTTTTTTAATAATTATTAATATTTATTTTATTTTAACATTTTATTTTATTTATTAATAAAAAATATTTAATATTTTAATAATTATTTTATTATTTATATTAATATTTATTCTAATATTTATTTTAATATTAATTTTAATATTTATTTCATTCTATTTTAATCTATTCTATTTTATTTTAATCGACATCTTTTAGATGCCGACTATTTTGATCTAATTTTAGTTTGAAGTTTCTAATATTAGGCATAAATGACGTAAACTGTGCACAACAGAATAGCAAAATACGTTTAAAATTAAGTTGAGTAACTAAAACCTAAACTTAAAAAAAAAAAAAAAAACTTGTGGTGTTACTGTTCTTTTCATCTTTGTATAGTATATCTCATAAAATCTCTAATAATCGCCTTAAATGCGTTGTCAGTGCAGTTTATAAGCCCTGCGGTATTACCAAAAACGTTATCTACATTGTGCGAAACAGATAAGTGGTGTTTATATCTCAACTTATTGGTACTGGAAGACAACCATATATTATTTTTCTACCCGCATTAGTTTTGAATTAAACCACGCAACGCACGCCAATTTCACGTTTTTGACATTGATAGATAATAAGTGTCGTTGTCAGTCAATATAGTTCTGGTTCTAAACATAGACAGCACTCGGTTCGTTCAGAAATGTCTTTGAAAACTATTGCCATGGGATGTTGTGATTTGAGCCCAGGAAATAAAAATAATTACAAGCAATGTACTACTTGCAAAAAGGGATTTCACCTAGATTGCCTGTCTGCGACAATAGACATTGAAAGTTCCGGGTCAGGAAACTGGAAATGCCCCCTATGCAAAAAGAAGAAGCGTAATAATGATAATACACCAATACGCACATCTCCTCAAACAAAAACAGAGACAGCTGTCGTAGAGAAAAATGTAACTACAAGATCTCATAAGCGTCCGGCGCTATCCTCGCCGCCGGACCATGGCGCCTTGGAGAACAATGAAGATTTAAAGACTATTATGAGGGAAGTTGTTAGGGAGGAATTAAATGATGCTGTGTCCCAAATTAGCTCGAAAATTTTTTCCATGATAAACAAGGAGCTGCATTCAATAAAAGAAGACATAAAAGATTTCAAGGATTCTATAAACTTTTTAAGCTCCAAGTGTGACGAGTTATCCACTGCGCATCAGACTGCAAGTAAACATGTTAGCGAGTTACAATCGCAGAATCTTTGTTTGAACTCTACTGTTAAGGATCTCAACATTCGCATCAATCAACTTGAACAACAGGCGCGCTCATCTAATATTGAAATTCAATGTGTACCGGAATCGAAGAATGAGAATCTACTTCCCGTTATCTCGCGCATAGGCTCAACGGTAGGCTACGTGATTGAAGCCGAGCATATCAAGAGTTGTACACGGATCGCAAAAATTAATAGATCTTCAACTCGCCCGAGATCAATCGTAGTTCAACTCTCAAGTCCAATAATTCGCGACAGTGTGCTGGCGGCGGTAATAAAGTACAACAAATCGCATCCCAATGACAAACTAAACACGACTCACATTGGAATTAGTGGAGAGAAGCGTGCTGTATTCGTAACGGAGCATCTTTCACCTGCAAACAAGGAGTTGCACGCTGCAGCAAGAACCAAAGCAAAGGAAATGAATTTTAAATATGTTTGGGTGCGAAATGGTAAAATCTTTGTCCGGAAGAGTGATGATACAGATTATATATTAATTAGAGATAAGAATTCACTAGGAAAAATTAAGTAAATTAATATATGTATTTATAAGATTTATTCTAAACTCAATCATGCAATTGTTTAATTTTTAGCCACATTCGTGATTAATATATACTATCAAAACTGTCGAGGTTTACGAACTAAGACCAATAGTTTTCTGAGACGTCTAAGATATAGTGATTATGAGATAATTGTCTTGACTGAGACATGGCTGAGTTCAGATATAGATAGTTCGGAACTGTTTGATGAACGTTACACGGTGTACAGGAGAGACAGAGAGACTTCTAAATACGCATCTAAGAAGACTGGCGGAGGAGTCCTAGTCGCGGTATCTAAAAACCTAAAATCTAAGCGATTAAACTGCTATGAAAGTTCAAACGAGGATCTATGGGTGTCTCTAGATCTTACGACAAATAAAGGTATCCATTCTCTATTATTGTGTGCTGTATACTTACCACCGCCGGTATTGCGCAGTACAGTTGAAGATTTTATTGATAAGTGTAGTTTTGTCATTGAGCATCACAGAGGTAAGGAGTGCAATTTCTGTTTAATGGGAGACTTTAATCTAGGCGTTATTGACTGGAACGAACTAAATAGAGACGTTTTAGGTAATCGTTATCCGATCCATGCACAACTTTTTATAGATTTTATTAATGTCAACCTTTTAGTCCAACATAACAGTGTTTCCAACAGCATGAACAGATTACTGGATTTAATTTTAAGTGACCTTTCCGGATGTACTGTACACCCTGCTAGGGACATTTTAAGCAACGTTGATTCCCTTCATCCTTCCCTGAGTATATGTGTTGAGCTTGAGAAAGACACTATTATGATGCAACCCAATCCATTAAATAGGAAGCGTAACTTTTATAAGGCTGACTATGAATCCATAAGATCATATCTTTCTGGATTAGATTGGAATAATCTTTTTAAAGACTGTATTGATGTCGATGCTATGGTGGATGTTTTTTATCAATTTATTAATGATGCAATAGAAAAGTTCGTTCCTTTCTCTACAAATACAAAATCAAAATATCCTCAGTGGTACACAAAAAATCTCATCAAACGTATTAAAGAAAGGAACAATATGTGGCGTAAAGTAAAAAAAAGGCATAACCCGATGGATGAAATATCTTTAAAATTATTAAACAAGCGCTGTGACAAATTAAGTAAGGAATGTTATAGGTCACATATTGCGTGCGTTGAAGATAATATCGCTCACAATCCAAAAGCTTTCTGGTCGTATATGCAGAGTAAAAGAAAAACTCATAGTTCATACCCAACAACAATGACTGACGGCCATTTAAGTAAATCGGATGGTGTTGATATATGTAATTTGTTTGCGACTCATTTTTCTTCAGTATTCCTCGGAGATCATGAGTCACCAGAGGATACACGTGTACATATAGGTGGCAACTCTGCGACGAGCCAGTGTCTCTCAGAATTATTTATTACCGCCGAATCAATTAAAACAAAAATGCAGAGTTTAGATAAAACTAAGGGTGCTGGGCCAGACGGGATACCACCCTCATTCATATCATCACTTTTAAATGAACTAACTGAGCCCCTTTTTTATTCTATATAATCAGTCATTAAAGTCCGGTATTTTTCCCGCAAAATGGAAAAGCGCTAAGGTCGTTCCAATTTTCAAGTCGGACGACGACAGTGACGTCAAAAATTATAGACCTATTTCTATTTTGTCTACTTTTGGAAAGTTACTTGAATCGTTAGTCAGTCCCCATATACAGTGGTTTTTCCAACCATTTTTAACCCCGTACCAACATGGATTTGTACGGGCTAGGTCCACACAAACAAATTTAGTGTCCTTTACAGAGATCCTCTCGGAAGCTTTAGATATGAAAAAGCAAGTTTATATAATATTCACGGATTTTAGCAAAGCCTTTGATGGGGTCTCTCATCCGGTTCTCATGCGGAAGTTACATCTATATGGTTTTTCTGGTACTTTGCTGCAATGGTTGAAATCATATTTATCCAATCGCAATTTTTACGTAGTTGTAAATGGCTATTGTTCCGATAACTATCAAGTCACTTCTGGTGTCCCTCAAGGATCCCACCTAGGGCCTATATTGTTTAACATATTTATAAACGATATAACCTCAGTTTTCAAGCATTCTTGTCCACATCTTTTTGCTGATGACCTAAAATTTAGCAGAATTATTGACTCGGTTGAAGACATCCATCTACTCCAATTGGATATAGACCATCTTCAAGAATGGTGTATTTTGAATGCTATGCATTTAAACCCTAATAAGTGCGCACACATGAAATGCACCAGAAAAATTAAGAAAATCGAATCATCATATCATATAGGAGCACACGTGATTATGGAAGTAGATTATATAGAAGACCTAGGGGTAACATTTGATAATAAACTCACTTTTGTTCCTCACATGGAACGTATAATATGTAAGTCATCTAAATTATTAGGGTTCATGATTCGTAATTGCAAAGACTTCCGCAAAGCTAAGACTAAGTTATTGATTTATAATACCTTGGTACGCAGCTCGATTGAGTACTGTAGTACAGTCTGGCGACCTCACTATGCTAGTCATTCACTGAGAATTGAAAGAATTCAAAAACGATTTCTATACCATCTCGCTTTCTCGCTGGGTATAGCTAGGAAAAAGAGGTCTTACAGCAGTAGGCTAAAGTTTTTTAATGTTAGTTCACTATCACAACGGCAAGGGTTGTTGGACTTAATGTTTTTATATAAGATAGTACGAAACAGAATAAACTCAACAGATCTACTTCAAAAAATTAACTTTAAGTTCCTTTAAGAAATCCTAGAGGCAAACTGATACCACTAGCTCCCCCATTTCGGCGCACTGTCTTAGGTTACAACTCGCCTATACCCAGAATGTGTAGACTTTACAATAGTGTAAGTACTAATTCTCCGTGTGATATTCATCTCGATTCCTTTAATACATTTAAGAGGTACATCAACGTTGCTATAAAACATGATACTAACCATTAGTTTAGGGGCAACAAAAGTACTTATGTATCTAATTTCTAATTATTATTAAGTTTAATTTAACCTATTTTTTTGTAACGCTTTGAATATGTTTGCATGTCGTGTTCACCTTCAAAAGGTTGCACTTCTAGCTGTAAAACTTACTATAATAGTATATGTTATGTCTTGTAGCATTAGTGAATGAATTGTTGTGTCAACCAATGGTGAACCAAAATAAATAAAAAAAAAAAAAAAAAAAAACCATTATATTCTATCAAACTATACCTAATTTAGTTTAATTCATGAGACACGGAACACACAGAAAGACACGACTAAACTAACATTTAGTCTAGTTTAGTCTAGTGTGTGACAACAGAATCGGCACCTTCTACACTGCACTAAATTAACACAATAAACTAATATTTATAAAATCTTTTTAAAAAAAAATAGAACCGACTTCAATATCACTGAAAAGTATAAAATAATTTAAATATTATTGAAGTTGGTGTTAGCTACTTCAATAATAACGCAATAGCAACTTCAATAATATTTAAATTATTTTATACTTTTCAGTGATACTGAAGTCGATTCAATTTTTTTTTTTTAATATTTTGTTTTAAACTTTTTAGTGATATTTTCATATATAAAGATTGAACCATCGAAGACCGTAAAATGATCTAGGTAGGTTATGATCACATTATCGTCTACATAGTTTTACATAATTCATGTTTCTTCGGATAAAAATATCCGGTCGTAATGAAATTTGCATGGAATCATTATAGTAGTTTACTCTCTCGAATAAAAAAATAATCTTTTTTTTTAATATTAAATAGGTTTGCGCTTGACCACAATCTCACATGATGGTAAGTGAAGATGTGGTATAGGATGGACCGCGCTTACCCATAAGATGCCTGTTCACTCTAGACTTGAATACACCCAAGTTATATTTATCAGGGAAAACGTTGTCCGGGAGGGTATTCCATAGCTTGGCAGTGCGCATGAGAAAAGAAGAAGCGAAACGCTTAGTGCGGCAAGTTGGAATGTCAACGACAAAGCGGTGGAGACCCTGCCGGCGCCTGGTAGTCCGGTAAAAGAAAGGGGATGGTGGTACAAGGTCAAAAAGTGCTTGAGCGCATTCACCGTGGAACAATCTATAAAAAACCGATAAACATGCAACTAGGCGGCGATGATCCAATTGTTGCAGTTTTTCATTTGTTAGGTCGTTATCGTCAATCATCGAAATCGGTTCATAATTTTCAGAGCAATGTAACGGAGAACATCAGTTTTATGGTTTTTACCAGATAAATTCCTACACATCGTTCATGGTCTTCCAGGAAGTTCTTATCCGGTTGTGATAAAATTCATACAGATTCATTACAGTGGTTTCTTCTTTCGAATAAAAAAAGAATCATTGAAATTGGTAAATATTTGCCAGAGTTATGACCATTTTTGTCCTTAAAAAGCGACATAAAGTCATCTATATAGGCTTTCCTGCAGCTCTCAGTGTGCAGTCACCATTCTTGTTTTTTCAGGAACTACTTATTACTAAGCAATAATTTTTTTATGGGACCCAATCAATGGATTGAAGAATGGATGGAAGAAAGATTTTTTCAAATCGGTTCATAATTGCCAGAGTTATGCGCGAACATACTTACATAAAAAAAAAACAAAATATATATACAGACGAATTGAGAACCTCCTCCTTTTTTGAAGTCGGTGAAAAAATGCTTTATCCTTTTTAGTCTTCTCACTATGTACTTATTAAAAATTTTGGCGGGCCAGTTGGTCTAGTGGTTAGACACCCTGGCCGCTGACCAGTAGGTCGTGGGTTAGATTTCCACCGAGTGTCTGGGTGTTTTATCTATTTAAGTCATCGATATAATATTTAAACGCTTTGTTTCCAAGGCAAGCGCTCGCCCACTAAGCTGTACCGCTTGCTATGCTGCTACCTATTCATAATTTTTTGCTCACTGTCAACCAAACGGACGGCTAACCGCAATACTACGAGTGAAAATGGTTTTATTGTGCATATTATAGATATACTGTGTTGGTTTCAGTCTGATGGGGTACGCGTGCAACCCGAACACTCGCGGCAGATATTACTTGCGCACCACAGGCAGCGAGCCGTTCGCCCTCGGGGCGGCCGGCATCGCGCACTCGAAGTTCTAGAACACTGACATGATAACCTCGCTCGGGGACGACCAGGAAGTCATAAATCAAGTCAAAATCAAAATATCTATATATCTATGTACTGTCACGTAACGGATGGTTAGAGTAGGGTAGGGAGAACCCGGAGACCGCTACTAAGATAGGTAAGTAACTAAGGGGAAAGTAGCAATAAAGAATGAGAACTCAGGACTTACAATATAACTATAATTACAGATAAAAAACGTTACAGTTCTTTAACGACAATTACGTAGTTCGTTTCACCAGGTTGAGCCGGAATCGGCCATTATCTACGCCAGAGGCCACATATCTACGGGTGCTGCTGCTGTGGCGTGCTGATGCCCGCACCCCATTTTCATCGGCCAGCCTGCTGGTTGAGTGTCGTGGCCGGTGCTAAACCTGCCGGCGTCCAACGGCCTGGCTGCGGCTGTGCCATCTAGGCACGCCGCCAGGCTTTCCTGCGCCCAGCAGGTTTAGCACCGGCCACGACAGTCAACCAGTAGGCTGGCCGATGAAAATGGGGTGCGGGCGTCAGCACGCCACAGCAGCAGCACCCGTAGATATGTGGCCTCTGGCGTAGATAATGGCCGATTCCGGCTCAAGACCTGGTTAAGCTCGGCCTCCGGTCTTGCGACTCTAGGCTGTAGACCTTAGGCTTTCCACTCGTCTCCAGGCTCCAGACTAAGCCTTCCGATCCAAGACTTCAGACCTCCATTTTCAGACTCTGTTTCAATTTTCCTCTCTCCACTTGACAGCTCCTTGTCTACATTTAATTTTTTAAAAGTAATTAAAAATAAATAAATATTTATAGAAATGATGAGGTATGACAATGGAGGTTGATATATTATGAATGAAATGAGGTGATACACTACATTACGACGCAGATTAAACTAGAAATTTGATTAATATTATTCTTACTTTTCCTAATATTAAAAAAAAAATCTTTTGTTTCGAATTAAAACAAAAGAATTTTTTTTTTCTTTTCTCTAAAACATTTCCTTCCTAGTTGCATCTAATCGTTATCTATATTTATCTTTAATTTCTCCTTTTATTAAATCTTTCTTCTTTCTTAATATCCAAATTTTTCTTTAATTATTATTATTATTTTTAAAGAAAATGTCTCTTAGTTAGTTTTCTATTCTAAAAATATAATTACTACATTATTAAACCATGGCTAGACCAATTAAATACGCTTATTTAAACAAAGCTGAGTTAGAATACGAAGTTAATATTCGATCTGAAAAACCTTGTGATAACGTCAGTGCTCTAAAAGATCAAATTAACCGACTAACAGTACTACTCCCAGCTGAGGTAGTTCCTGTTTCAAATCTCCCACCTATGGTTGACTTACTACAATCAAATAACACTCTTAACTATATCGAGGACAAACTACTTACTATTGAAACTACGGGTGATAAATCAAATTTAAAAAAAAATGATTCATTTATTAACCATCTGCATTTCAGACTTGACCGAATTAATATAGACAATAACGCCG
The DNA here is from genome assembly GCA_911728495.1 of Furcula furcula. Lineage (NCBI taxonomy): Eukaryota > Metazoa > Arthropoda > Insecta > Lepidoptera > Notodontidae > Furcula > Furcula furcula. The sequence continues at coordinate 1,398,264 of OU452264.1, read as the reverse complement.
ATGAGTCCATAACCGAAACCTATAAGTCTTACAGATCTCGATTCTTCTTATTAAAAAAGAAATTCGAAAATATTCTTGAATTTCCAAAGGAGTCAAGTCATAGCCAATCAAGTTTTGAAATTTTAAATGAAAGATTCGAACCGGAATCGGCCATTATCTACGCCAGAGGCCACCTATCTACGGGTGCTGCTGCTGTGGCGTGCTGACGCCCGCACCCCTTTTCCATCGGCCAGCCTGCTGGTTGAGTGTCGTGGCCGGTGCTAAACCTGCCGGCGTCCAACGGCCTGGCTGCGGTCGTGCCATCTGGCACGCCGCCAGGTTTCCCTGCGCCCAGGAATCTTTGCAAGCAAGTTACGTGATCTTACGCTAATAAGTGTCCGCGTTCCCAACCTGGTCACACGAACTACGTAATTGTCGTTCAAGAACTGTAACGTTTTTTATCTGTAATTATAGTTATATTGTAAGTCCTGAGTTCTCATTCTTTATTGCTACTTTCCCCTTAGTTACTTACCTATCTTAGTAGCGGTCTCCGGGTTCTCTCTACCCTACTCTAACCATCCGTTACGTGACATTTGGAGGTTGATATATTATGAATGAAATGAGGTGATACACTACAGTACCTATAGGCCCCACGGGGCGCTTACACAAAAAACATTTTTTACAAACTACTTCCGGATTGTGATGTTGTTCCGGACCGCAAAGAACTGAAGAAATGGAAATGAAAACCTCCGAATATTTTTTTTTCGACATTTGATATTTGGTTAACAAAATTTTAGGCTTTTTTGCTATATTTTTTACGGGGTATTTTGTAACACGTTGTATTTATTAATTTTCTGTATTTTTTCAACATTATGTTCAACATATAAATACTTTGTCCTTTTTTTGTTAATTGTGTGTAAATAAATATTATTATATATTTCTTCTTTTATCAAATACCACCTTTATCGGAGTTGTTTCAACGCCCGCCCGTCCCGCCGAGACAGACACTGTCCAGTATTTACTTTATTATTACGAAATTCGACGCACTAGATACGATTGATATTGACAAGTACGCACCAGGATATCGAGTCGACCTATACAGTGATTTGTTGCATAAAAATAATATCCTGGGACAATCCACACACGTTCATCTGATCCGCGTACTAGGCAGAGCCTGCTGGTTACTATAGAGTAACCAGATAACTGATTCAAATACAGTTATATTCAATTCTAAATATACTTTTTTTTTATCCTTATCGTATCCCATCCTTAAATAACACCCAGACACTTGGTGGGAATCGATACCACGAGCTATTGAGTTGCGGCCTGGATATCTAACCTGTAATGTATGTAAGCACCTTTACATATGCGCCAGAGGCGCCATCTTGATGATATATATTATCGTTGGTTATCTGTGGTTCTGTTGCAATAAAATCTCTGAAGGCAACGCAAGCATTTATTTATTTCCGCATCATTCCCATGCTCCAGCCATCTCATATCCACCCAGAACACTCCAGTGGCAACGAGGTACGTACGAACTCTCGTGTATAATAGAAATAAAGAGTTTTGTCGAATAGCACAAGATGTCCATCGGACGTATTCAGGAATTTAATGTACAAAAGGATGACTTAAGGTTATACATGGATCGCTTACAACAATATTTCGTTGCAAACAAAATTCCGAACGAACTGCAGGTGCCCACATTAATTACTGTAATGGGCGCGGAATGTTACGAACTTCTAGTGAATTTATGCACGCCAAGCAAACCCCATACCAAAACTTTTAAAGAACTTTCGGACATCTTGGAAAAACATTTGCAGCCAAAACCAAGTTCACTCGCAGAAAGATATAAATTTCGTCATAGAGTACAGAAGGACGGCGAATCAATAGCGGAATACGCCGCAACTTTAAAAAGAATGTCTAAAACTTGCGAATTTGGACAGGAGTTGGAAGAAAACCTTAGAGATCAAATGGTGTGTGGTATTCGAAGTGAAACGATAAGGCAACGACTATTCGCAGAAGAGCAGTTAGATTATGGGAAGGCATATCGTTTAGCAGTGAGCATGGAGGCAGCAGAAAAGAACGCCGCGGCGGTCGAAGTTCATGGGCCATGCGTAACGTCAGGCACTGCAAGCACAGCAGAATGCCAGGCAATAGCGACTGCAGGCCACAACAATGGGCGTTTGGGGCGGATAGCGCCAACGCGTCAAGCAGGTGGAAACGGGGTGCGTGGGGCCTTGCGTCCTCGCCAGCAGACTCAGCGCGCCAACGGGTATACATCCATTGAACGGGGTCGGAAACCAGGTTGTGGAGCGTGCGGAGGAGCGCATGACACGACACAGTGTCGGTTCGCGGCCTACGTGTGCAGAGTATGTAATCGGAAAGGACATTTAAGAAGAGTATGCCCAAATCAGATTGCAGTGTACCATCAGGTAGATGTTGCAAAGGCGGAAAGCTCCAATCAAGAAGAGGAAACCGATAGCTTGGACTCTGATGAGGTAATTATATGGGATATTAATCAGTTGTCAATAACTCAGTGCACGCCGTTGTTTATACCAATAAATATTCATGGTAAAGAAATTAAAATGGAATGTGATACTGGAAGTGCTGTATCATGTATTGGTTATGAATTCTATAAACAGGAATTTAGTGATTTATGTCTTAAACCCTGTAAGGTTTTATTGAGATATTATACAGGTGAACTAGTCCAGCCGGTGGGGGTAGCAAAACCACTAGTTAAATTTAATGGTAAGGAAAAATATTTAAACTTGTATGTGATTCAAGAGGGAAAAACAATTCTATTAGGGAGGCAGTGGTTGGCTGAACTTAAAATTCAATTACCCCTATTTGAATATCACAATGTAAATCAAGTTAAGTATGAAGATTTTGATGAATGTAATTTTATGTCTAGATACTCTGAAGTGTTTGCGGAAGGCCTGGGACGGTTCAAGGGTGGCCGAGTGGGCATCCACTTGCGCGAGGGAGCGCAGCCCGTGTTCCTGCGCGCGCGGCCGCTGGCATACGCGCTGCGGGAACCGGTGGAGCGTGCCCTCGACCAGATGGTGCGCGACGGCATACTCACGCCGGTCGAGCGCTCGGACTGGGCCACTCCCATCGTGCCTGTGCTTAAAAAAGATGGTAGTATACGGATCTGCGCTGACTTTAAAGTAACATTAAATAGAGTGCTGGAGGTCGACCGTTACCCTTTACCCCGTATAGAAGACTTACTGTCGCGCTTACATGGTGGGGAACGATTTAGCAAAATCGATTTGTCCCAGGCATATGCCCAATTTGAGCTTGATGAATCCAAAAAGTATACTGTCATAAATACTCATAAGGGTATGTATATGTATAACCGTTTAGTTTATGGGTTGTCGTCAAGTCCAGGTATTTTTCAGAAGCATTTAGAAGTATTGTTAGCGGGGCTACCTAATGTAGGGGTTTTCTTAGATGACGTCATTATTACAGGACGCAATAGTTTTGAGCACATAGAAAATTTAAACAGAGTGTTTGAATGTCTACAGTCTCACGGTTTGCGCGTGAAGAAGGAAAAGTGTGTTTTTTTTGCAGAGTCAATTAATTATTTAGGGCATGTTATTAGCAAAGATGGGGCGCACACTTGTCCGGAAAAAGTGAAAGCTATCATTAACACACCAGCTCCCACTAATGTCACTGAGTTGAGAGCTTTTATAGGCCTAGTTATGTATTACGGTAAATTCGTGCAAAATGTTAGCACAATACTCTCTCCATTGTACCAACTGCTTAAGGCCGGGGTAAAATTTGTCTGGAATAATGAATGTCAAAAAGCTTTTGATAGAATTAAGGGTAAATTGAGTTCAGGGGAAGTGCTGACTCATTATACTTTAGACTTACCTGTAGTGTTGACTGCTGATGCCAGTGCTGTGGGAGTTGGCGCGGTGATATCGCATTTGACAGCAGAGGGCGAGCGGCCAATCGCTTACGCTTCGCGCACGCTCACAGCGGCAGAGCGGGCTTATGCTCAAATAGACCGGGAGGCGTTAGCGATTGTATATGGTGTTAAAAAATTTAATCAGTACCTTTATGGTAGGAAATTCATTTTGAGAACCGATCATAAACCTTTAACTCACATATTTGGTAATAAGGTAGGTATTCCTGTAATGGCGGCGTCTCGATTGCAGCGCTGGGCCGTTTTATTATCCGGTTATCATTATGACATAGAATATGTTCCGACAAACCGAAATTGTGCAGATGCGTTATCGCGGTTACCACAAAAGACAGATAGAATTCGGGCTAAAGTAGAGGATCTAGGCTACGTTCATTTTGTAGAAAATTTCCTTCCAGTAACAAATGAGGATGTAAAAAGAGAGACTTCAAAAGATCCTGAGCTGAGTCGAATTTTAGGTTATGTTTTATCAGGGTGGCCCGCATCACGGCCCAAGGAGGTCCTTGAACAATACTATATAAAGCGTAATGAGCTGTATGTAGACAGAGGATGCGTGATGTGGGGTTATAGAATAGTTATACCATTCGTTTTACGGAAATCGGTACTGTTACAATTACATGCGAGTCATATGGGAATTGTCAAAACTAAATCTATAGCGCGTAGTTATGTATGGTGGCCCAACATCGATGCGGACATCGAGTCCACCTGTCAAAGCTGTGAGACTTGTGCGTTGCAGTCGCAGGCACCTCCTCACGTGCCGCCTCAACCTTGGCCGTATTATGAACAGCCCTGGAGCAGAATCCATATCGATTTCTTGGGTCCTTTAGAAGGTAAAACCTTTATGGTAGTACTAGATGCGAGCACGAAATGGTTAGAAGTGTTTGACATGGCGAAAACTAATGCTACTTCAGTTATAAAAACTTTGCGAAGTACCTTTGCGAGATTTGGGTTGCCCATAGAAGTAGTATCGGATCAAGGACCCCCATTTACTAGTTCCGAATTTAAGGAATTTTTAAAACACAATGGCATACGCCAACGGTTCTCACCTGCATATCATCCCTCATCGAACGGTGCCGCAGAGAACGCAGTAAAACTGTGTAAAAAAGCAATTAAAAAAGCAACTAGGGAATCAATCGATATCGATGCCGCGTTGCAAACATTTTTACTGGCCTATCGTAACAGTATTCATACGAGCACAGGAGACAGCCCAGCAGTACTTTTACAAAAACGTTCATTACGATCACGACTGGATTTGTTAAAAAGCGATCGTGCGCTGGTGGACAAAGTTCAACAAGCTCAAAGTAGGCAGGTAAAAGGTGCTGGGGGCGTACAACGATCAATAGCGCCAGGAGAACCGGTGTGGGCGCGAGAGTATGGTCATAGAGATAAATGGGTAAAGGGAAATATAAGTCATAGTGAAGGCTCAAGGAGATATATGGTGAACAGGGAAGACGGTCGACAAGTAATAAGGCATATTGATCAAGTGAGGCGCAGGTCTGGGTTAATAGATGTACCAAGCCAGAGCGAGGGGAGTGGTTCGGCGGAGGTCCGAACTAGTAGTGAGAAGGGTCTGAACTGTCCCTCGCCTGCGGTGACGGAAGCGGAGGCCTTAGCGGAGGCCGTAGCGGAGGATATGGTAGAGGGTACTGGGCATTCTGAGTCGGAATCAGTTAAAAGTCCAAGTAGTAAGTTTAGCACTCCGCCTTCGTCACCACAGATGCCTACACCTGAACTTCCTCAGGCCTGTCCAAAACGTATACGTAAACCGGTATCTAGATTTATGTTTGATTAACAACTTATTTTATTATTTAGTTTTTATTATACCTACTGTTAAAATGTAGTCGTTATTCGTAGTAGGGCTTAGCTCTACTGGTAGCCATTTAAGTAGGGAGGTGTAATGTATGTAAGCACCTTTACATATGCGCCAGAGGCGCCATCTTGATGATATATATTATCGTTGGTTATCTGTGGTTCTGTTGCAATAAAATCTCTGAAGGCAACGCAAGCATTAATTTATTTCCGCATCATTCCCATGCTCCAGCCATCTCATATCCACCCAGAACACTCCACCACAAGTAACCACTACACTATGAGGCCCGTCAAATCGATACCACGAGCTATTGAGTTGCGGCCTGGATATCTAACCAAGTAACCACTACACTATGAGGCCCGTCAAATAACACCCAGACACTTGGTGGGAATCGATACCACGAGCTATTGAGTTGCGGCCTGGATATCTAACCAAGTAACCACTACACTATGAGGCCCGTCAAATAACACCCAGACACTTGGTGGGAATCGATACCACGAGCTATTGAGTTGCGGCCTGGATATCTAACCAAGTAACCACTACACTATGAGGCCCGTCAAATAACACCCAGACACTTGGTGGGAATCGATACCACGAGCTATTGAGTTGCGGCCTGGATATCTAACCAAGTAACCACTACACTATGAGGCCCGTCAAATAACACCCAGACACTTGGTGGGAATCGATACCACGAGCTATTGAGTTGCGGCCTGGATATCTAACCAAGTAACCACTACACTATGAGGCCCGTCAAATAACACCCAGACACTTGGTGGGAATCGATACCACGAGCTATTGAGTTGCGGCCTGGATATCTAACCAAGTAACCACTACACTATGAGGCCCGTCAAATAACACCCAGACACTTGGTGGGAATCGATACCACGAGCTATTGAGTTGCGGCCTGGATATCTAACCAAGTAACCACTACACTATGAGGCCCGTCAAATAACACCCAGACACTTGGTGGGAATCGATACCACGAGCTATTGAGTTGCGGCCTGGATATCTAACCAAGTAACCACTACACTATGAGGCCCGTCAAATAACACCCAGACACTTGGTGGGAATCGATACCACGAGCTATTGAGTTGCGGCCTGGATATCTAACCAAGTAACCACTACACTATGAGGCCCGTCAAATAACACCCAGACACTTGGTGGGAATCGATACCACGAGCTATTGAGTTGCGGCCTGGATATCTAACCAAGTAACCACTACACTATGATGCCCGTCAAATAACACCCAGACACTTGGTGGGAATCGATACCACGAGCTATTGAGTTGCGGCCTGGATATCTAACCAAGTAACCACTACACTATGAGGCCCGTCAAATCGATACCACGAGCTATTGAGTTGCGGCCTGGATATCTAACCAAGTAACCACTACACTATGAGGCCCGTCAAATAACACCCAGACACTTGGTGGGAATCGATACCACGAGCTATTGAGTTGCGGCCTGGATATCTAACCAAGTAACCACTACACTATGAGGCCCGTCAAATAACACCCAGACACTTGGTGGGAATCGATACCACGAGCTATTGAGTTGCGGCCTGGATATCTAACCAAGTAACCACTACACTATGAGGCCCGTCAAATAACACCCAGACACTTGGTGGGAATCGATACCACGAGCTATTGAGTTGCGGCCTGGATATCTAACCAAGTAACCACTACACTATGAGGCCCGTCAAATAACACTCAGACACTTGGTGGGAATCGATACCACGAGCTATTGAGTTGTGGCCTGGATATCTAACCAAGTAACCACTACACTATGAGGCCCGTCAAATAACACCCAGACACTTGGTGGGAATCGATACCACGAGCTATTGAGTTGCGGCCTGGATATCTAACCAAGTAACCACTACACTATGAGGCCCGTCAAATAACACCCAGACACTTGGTGGGAATCGATACCACGAGCTATTGAGTTGCGGCCTGGATATCTAACCAAGTAACCACTACACTATGAGGCCCGTCAAATAACACCCAGACACTTGGTGGGAATCGATACCACGAGCTATTGAGTTGCGGCCTGGATATCTAACCAAGTAACCACTACACTATGAGGCCCGTCAAATAACACCCAGACACTTGGTGGGAATCGATACCACGAGCTATTGAGTTGCGGCCTGGATATCTAACCAAGTAACCACTACACTATGAGGCCCGTCAAATAACACCCAGACACTTGGTGGGAATCGATACCACGAGCTATTGAGTTGCGGCCTGGATATCTAACCAAGTAACCACTACACTATGAGGCCCGTCAAATAACACCCAGACACTTGGTGGGAATCGATACCACGAGCTATTGAGTTGCGGCCTGGATATCTAACCAAGTAACCACTACACTATGAGGCCCGTCAAATAACACCCAGACACTTGGTGGGAATCGATACCACGAGCTATTGAGTTGCGGCCTGGATATCTAACCAAGTAACCACTACACTATGAGGCCCGTCAAATCGATACCACGAGCTATTGAGTTGCGGCCTGGATATCTAACCAAGTAACCACTACACTATGAGGCCCGTCAAATAACACCCAGACACTTGGTGGGAATCGATACCACGAGCTATTGAGTTGCGGCCTGGATATCTAACCAAGTAACCACTACACTATGAGGCCCGTCAAATCGATACCACGAGCTATTGAGTTGCGGCCTGGATATCTAACCAAGTAACCACTACACTATGAGGCCCGTCAAATCGATACCACGAGCTATTGAGTTGCGGCCTGGATATCTAACCAAGTAACCACTACACTATGAGGCCCGTCAAATCGATACCACGAGCTAATGAGTTGCGGCCTGGATATCTAACCAAGTAACCACTACACTATGAGGCCCGTCAAATCGATACCACGAGCTATTGAGTTGCGGCCTGGATATCTAACCAAGTAACCACTACACTATGAGGCCCGTCAAATCGATACCACGAGCTATTGAGTTGCGGCCTGGATATCTAACCAAGTAACCACTACACTATGAGGCCCGTCAAATCGATACCACGAGCTATTGAGTTGCGGCCTGGATATCTAACCAAGTAACCACTACACTATGAGGCCCGTCAATGCGATACCACGAGCTATTGAGTTGCGGCCTGGATATCTAACCAAGTAACCACTACACTATGAGGCCCGTCAAATCGATACCACGAGCTATTGAGTTGCGGCCTGGATATCTAACCAAGTAACCACTACACTATGAGGCCCGTCAAATCGATACCACGAGCTATTGAGTTGCGGCCTGGATATCTAACCAAGTAACCACTACACTATGAGGCCCGTCAAATCGATACCACGAGCTATTGAGTTGCGGCCTGGATATCTAACCAAGTAACCACTACACTATGAGGCCCGTCAAATCGATACCACGAGCTATTGAGTTGCGGCCTGGATATCTAACCAAGTAACCACTACACTATGAGGCCCGTCAAATCGATACCACGAGCTATTGAGTTGCGGCCTGGATATCTAACCAAGTAACCACTACACTATGAGGCCCGTCAAATCGATACCACGAGCTATTGAGTTGCGGCCTGGATATCTAACCAAGTAACCACTACACTATGAGGCCCGTCAAATCGATACCACGAGCTATTGAGTTGCGGCCTGGATATCTAACCAAGTAACCACTACACTATGAGGCCCGTCAAATCGATACCACGAGCTATTGAGTTGCGGCCTGGATATCTAACCAAGTAACCACTACACTATGAGTCCCGTCAAATCGATACCACGAGCTATTGAGTTGCGGCCTGGATATCTAACCAAGTAACCACTACACTATGAGGCCCGTCAAATCGATACCACGAGCTATTGAGTTGCGGCCTGGATATCTAACCAAGTAACCACTACACTATGAGGCCCGTCAAATCGATACCACGAGCTATTGAGTTGCGGCCTGGATATCTAACCAAGTAACCACTACACTATGAGGCCCGTCAAATCGATACCACGAGCTATTGAGTTGCGGCCTGGATATCTAACCAAGTAACCACTACACTATGAGGCCCGTCAAATCGATACCACGAGCTATTGAGTTGCGGCCTGGATATCTAACCAAGTAACCACTACACTATGAGGCCCGTCAAATCGATACCACGAGCTATTGAGTTGCGGCCTGGATATCTAACCAAGTAACCACTACACTATGAGGCCCGTCAAATGCGTCGTATCTTGGAACAATAAATACATTGAACCAAATACTTATTTATTTATTTATTTTAAATTATTTTATAATTTTTGTACACACAATGAAAGTACAGGAAAACGGAAATATAGGAAAGAATAGTACAAAGGCACAGCTTATTTCTAAAGTAATTTCTTCCAGCAGGCCTTACCTACTTTCTTATAAAAAATAAGTATTAATAATAATGTTACGTGGTATAAAAAATAAGTATTAATAATAATACGGGTGGGTATTAAAATGCCGATAAACGTAAAAGAAGATTTTATTCCACGTACACTCACGCTGTCACACAAGGCACAGTAGTCCGAGTCGCTCAGCCCGTCAAAGTAGTCCAAAGTCGTCGCAAAGGACGGCGGTACAATTCTCTTCGATAGCTTCCATAAGATGTTTTCACTATCGCTTGTGAACACAAACTGTCTGGACGCCTCTATGCGTCGACTTATATAGCAATATTAATAGAGGGGTGGAAATTTCTCGTAGGTACTAGTATAGAGGCGACATTTCGAAACGTAAACGAACAATATTAGGAACCTAGGTAGGTATAATACATAAGTACCTACTTGTCGAATTTGTGGGAGCAACTTTCTGTTGACAATTCTATATTTTTCTATACGGATCGATAAACTAACATTGCATTTTGCAATTAAGTAATAATTATCAGAGTAATTAGAACTTTTATGTCCCGGTCGTAACAATACAAATAAATATGTACTTATACTGTTGCATCGAGTTACTACATAAGTAAAACAGATGTTTTATTAAAGAAGAAGAAGAAGAAGAAGAAAAATCATTTATTGGTATACACCATGGAAATACAAAAAAGAACAATCAATAGGTAAAATATACTTAAAATGTAACATAATACTTCCACGGGACATGCCAAATGGCCAACAGCTCAGCTTATGTTAGGTGCTATTACACCTAACGCTGATTTTCAGCTGCAGCCCGGGAGTAACGGAAGCTTATAGATTATAGTATATTACACAAATTAATTAATACCTACCTATGGACAGTAAAATATATAAGTTTAAAAGTAGGTACACCTGTGGGCAGAATTACCGCACAATTAAAGACTACAGCTAAATATATAAATTAATATACAGAAGGAAAAAAAAAAAAACTTAACAGGTTATAAATACTGCAGGCATGCAACAGAAGGCAGATACAGTCCAAGACCAAACAAACTTACAACAGCACAAGCTGAAGATAATGATATAGAGCTATTAACCAACTAATAAGAGCTATTAAACATCTAATAAGAAACTGCTAGCTGCGAACACTACGAAATATTAAGATTATAGAATAGCAAAGTTACCTCGTATATTTTCATATTCTTTTTGATGAGATAGTAAGAAAATTTTAACTTGTTTTTTAAAGGTTACAATATTATTACAGTCCTTAATTGGGGGAGGAATGTTGTTCCAACACTTTGTTGCTGCGTAACGGAAACTACCCTTGAACGCCTGCGTTCTATGTGGTATATAAGAAAGTGGCGGAGCACAACGTCTGCCTTTCCCAATTTTATGTCTAGATGTCCAATTCAGTTTGTTGTACAGATACAAAGGAGCACGTGTTTTAATTATCCCAAACATCAGACTAGCTAAGTGTAACTTGCGTCGAGCCTGCATTTTCAATAAATTACGTTTATTAAAAAATGGCGTTACGTGTGTTCTTGGCGGTATATCAAAACAAAAACGCGCGCAGGCATTTTGAAGCCTTTGTATTTGACGTTCGGTTCCAGATAAGAGTCTTGGCCCATATACAGTATCTGCGTAATTGAGCTTGGATAACACAATCGATTCCACTAGCAAAATTCGCAAATCTTCGCTAATAAATTGCCGCATTTTATAGAGAACCTTCAGCCTGTAAAATCCATTGCGAATAGCATCTGATATATGCTTTTCAAAACGAAGATTTGAATCCATAATAAGACCCAGATTACGGGCCTCGTACACACGTTCAATGGGTTGCCCTTTCACCATGACGTCGAACACAGAGGAGTTCATTGCGCTCAATTGGTGCTTTGCGCCAAAAACCATTAACTTAGTTTTAACAGGGTTGAGTACAAGAGAGTTGTTATCAGACCAGTGCACTATTCTATGAAGATCTTCGTTCAGAAGCCTTACAGCTTGTTCATAATCTTGGGGCTTAAAAGATATATATATTTGGATGTCATCCGCATAAATGTGATATTTGCAGTTGCGTATAGTTGTAACTATATCAGCACAATAAAGAATAAATAATAATGGTCCTAAAATTGATCCTTGAGGGACTCCCCTAGTGACGGAACGCAAGCTAGATGTTGATGTGGAACCATCCGCGCGACGTAACTCCACCATTTGCGCACGGTTGCTCAAATAGCTATCAAACCATTTTAATGAAGCTGTGTCAAAACCGTAAAATGCCATCTTAGATAGGAGTAGAGGTATATTGATAGAGTCAAAAGCTCGCGAAAAATCAAGGAGCACCAGAAGCGTACACATGCCGTTATCCTAAAGTAAACAAATTGTATAGTACCTTTGTGTAATTGTTAAGAAATCATTATAAAAAAAAAACAAACCACAATTTATTTATACCTCAATAAGTAAAAGAAAGAAAATAAGAAATGTTAAGTAATTTCCTAAAAGGTAAATAAGGAACTCTTATGGTGCAACTTCGTCTGTCTATCACACCTATAAATATATTTCAGACTAGCTGACCCGTGCAGCTCCGCCCGCGCTTTTATTACGTTTTGCTCGTCTCTCTTTCCCTCCCACTTCGGTCCTCGTCATACTCCCCCTCTTCCTCTCCCCGTTGTCCCTTCTCTGAACCCTCTCCCTCTCTCTTCTCCCAACTTGCTCAACCTAACTCTCCCGATCCCTCACCCGATCACCCCCTCCTCAAATCCCCTCTCAGTCTCTCTCCTCTCTTGCTCTCCTCCTCCTCTCATGTCCTCTCGTTCTATATATCCTCGTCAATCATGTTATCAGCGGCATGAAATATACTTTACGACCTATTCTCAGACCTACCCCATATGCACACCAAATTTCATACAAATCGGTTCACCCATCTATTTAATGACCTTGCCTTATGTTGCTTAACCTTAACTTACCGAGATAAAAAGTATCTTATGTCCGTTTCCTGGTTCTAAGCTACCTCCCCACTAATTTTCAGCCAAATCGGTTGAGCCGTTCTTGAGTTATAAATAGTGTAACTAACACGACTTTTTTTTATGATTATGTAAAAATATTAAAGTTCTATAGTGATTGTATGTTCAATTTCACCGATAGATGGCGCTGTTCATAATGTAAATCACGCTAACATCGTAAATCACTGTTTAATGATATTCGATAATGAAAGTTCTAAATTTTCCGCATCTTTTATTGTTGCGACTGTAATACAATACCTATACATTAAAACAGTACATAGGCAATTAATTATTATTATTTTAGAAAAAAAGCAATGTAATTGGAGCAAAGTACCAGCAAGCAAAGTACTTAGAACAATACAGAAATCTAATGAAAATGTCCTGGGTGTACCGGACCAGCTTACCCCTTACAAAAATTTACCCTTCGCCACTGCCATATCTTATGCAAACTAAATGTCTGCTCAGTCCTTATTGTATATAGCGTAATAATAGATATTTGAATGATTAACTGATCAGTTTATAATTACCCTATTCACATACAAAGGAAATTACGTGGTAATATGTGCATGTAATGTGTGAAACATTGCTTAGCCCCTATGAAACATAGCGTGATGTTTTATATACCAATTTATACCCCTACTTCTACACAACACATCAGTGAAAGTCCTATCAGAATCCATCCACGGGTTTTCAAATGATACCTGGACAAACAGAACGACAGACAGACAGACAGACAGACAGACAGACAATAATTCCAAAAAAAATTGTTTTGGCCTCTATGTCGATAGTATAGTATCCCCACATAGAAATTTTGGAAAAATATTCAATGTACAGAAAAAGTGCTCTTTGAGTTTTATTATAGTATAGATAGAAGAAACCACATAATAAATATGCTATCGGCTCTGTACAATCTGGCTCCTACTGATTCACTAAGGGAAAAATTCAAAGAAATAGATATTCTAACGGTTGTTTCGCAATTCATATTTGAAAATTTAGTTTATATTCAGAAAAATAGTGTATCTTTTAAAAAGTACAGTGCGATTCATAGTGTTAATACCCGGAACAAACACAATCTTGTTTTACATTCCACACGTCTCCACAGAACAAGCAAATCGTTTATGGGCCAAAGTATACGCTTCTATAACAAACTGCCACAGGATATCCGAGATCTTCCACTGAATAAATTTAAACCTTTGATAAGAAGCCGGTTGTCGAAAAAGGCTTATTACAAAATCTCGGATTACCTAGAGGATAAAGCTGCGTGGGCTTGAACTGCTCAACTCATGCAAGCTTAGAATTGTAGGCTTACAGGTTGTAACACCTCTTAATCTGGTGGATTACTGATGGCTGTTTCACAAGTCAATTGATTGATAATATAAAGATTATGTGAAAGTGTTTTGTGTCTTGCCTGTCGAGGTACTACTTAACAGCAGAAGTTAAATGTGAGCCACTGTGATTTTGGTTCGGTCATGCTCGCCATCGAAAAGTCTTTGCTTGTGGCGGCTTCGTGTGGCGGGTCACCCCCTTCCCTCTAATATGGTTGAGGGGAGTGATGGCTGCTGCTCGAGTCAACTCGTGCGCGGGTGCTGCTTGGGGGGACTGGTCCGACTTCTATCCATTTGGCCTTTTAGTTTGTCTTAATTTATTGTTTTCTTCTTTTCTCCCTTGCTTTATGTTTCGAATGGCAGGACACAATATCGCTAATGTCGATTCATTTGTAACAAAACAATGTTTAAAAAAAAAAAAAGTGAAAAAATGACAAGCCCGCTGAGTTTCTTGCCGGATCTTCTCAGTTGAGGCCGCATTGTGATCCGGTGGTAGCTTCTAAAAAATGACGATTCAAAAGTGCTAGCGTTAAGCCTATTTGAAATAAAGATTTTTGAGTTTGAGTTTGAGTTTATCGATTTGAAACTTAATAACTAAACCCCTTATTTCCGAAGATTGCGGAAGGAAATATCTGAAATAATTACAGGTAATAAATGTCTATCTATATTTTATTTTATATGAAAAATAAAATGATATTTCCAGTATGTAGTTATAGTAATCCTCAAATAACCCTCGACAAACAAACTTAGTTCTACGGTTTTTTTTCTCAGGTGTTAAACGAATAATAAAAAGGAACCCTTGGTGCGCGAGTCCGACTCGCACTTGACCAGAAATGTTTCCACTGCGCTGGTGGCTAAGGGAATTTTCTTATATTGTTTGATGATAGATAGCCCTGAGCTAAACGTACATGTACTATGTGTTCAATTCACAAACGTACATAGTAGAGTAACGGCACAGTAATTCACAGAGTAAAGCCGGGAACACACTATGCTGTTGTGTCGTGTCGTGACGCGTCAGAAGCATATCGGTTACATAAGAATATTCTGGGAAAATACACAAATGGTCATCTGATCCCAAAGTAGCCAGAGCAGGCTCTGGCTACTTTGGGATCAACGGGTCTAAAAAGGCCACTTTTGGTGAGTCATAATATGAGTACGTTACAGTTTAATTTTTCATCGTATCGTAGCATTCACCAAATATGAGCCTGCTAATTAGTGCTAATAATTGAATTGAGTATGATTCACCTAAAATTAGAGACCATTTTGCAAAAACTAGTAGAATTTTTAAGGATATTCAAAACATGAATTGCTTTCAGCTGAATTGCTTAATGTGGCCTTTTTAGATCCACAGAGGATTTGTATCGGTTGTCTGATCGTTGATACAAAACATACTCATATTTTTTTGTACATACATACTACATAAATAGCAGCGCTGCGCGATTTATGCAGTGCAGCGATGCGCGCTAAATGTATGAAACCGACGCGTCACAACAAAATAACAACTGTTTCCGTCTTAACGCATGGCTATAAACATAGAAAACACATGTTCACTTTTTATTTTGCTCGTGTTCAATGATTTAATAGGTACCTAACTTATTTTATTAATCATAATGTCACGTTCTTCACTTAAGTCTTTATGTTTTTCTATATCACGTATAATTGCGAGCCGTATAATTTTTACGAGACACGGTCGGGGTAAATTGGGGTATTTAGGGCTCTGTTAACATAAGTGCTACACTTACGTGCTGTCTGCTGTGCTGTCTATGGGCAGGCGTATCCTTACCATCAGACAAATAAAATGTTGAAATATAAGCTGTCTAAAAACTATTTTTAAAAAAATAATAACCGACTTCAAAGTAAATTATCTAAAAAGCATAAAATAACGAAAGTATTATTGAAGTTGGTGTTAGCGTACCTGCTGTGTATATTCTGCACCAACTTCAATAATACTTTCGTTATTTTATGCTTTTTAGATAATTTACTTTGAAGTCGGTTATTATTTTTTTAAAAATAGTTTATTTAACACTTTTTAGTGACTTATTTTACCAAGATAGGTATCAGCACTATCACGCAACTCGAACGTCTACATTACAGGAACTTACTGAAAACATAAAAAGTTTATATCTCTTAAACTACTGGACCGATTTTGATGAAATTTGTACTCTACCCTAAGTTGAAAGATATTCTAACTATTGCAAAAAGAATTTTCGAAATCGGACTTGTACTTTCTGAGAAATCCGCGGACAAACCTACATACATACATACATACATACATACATACATACATACATACATACATACATACAAACACTCGTGAAATTTGGTAAATTCGTTTAGAAGCCCACATAGACTAACATATATGAATATTACGCATTTTTATTAATATTACATACATACGCGTCGAATACAGAACCTCCTTTTTTGAAGTCGGTTAAAAAGGCCCTTAAAATTTTAATACTAATGGGTTTTTTAACCGGCTTCAAAAAGAAGGTTCTGTATTCGACGCGTATGTATGTAATATTAATAAAAATGCGTAATATTAATATATGTTAGTCTATGTGGGCTTCTAAACAAATTTACCAAATTTTATGAGTGTATGTATGTATGTAGGTTTGTCCACGGATTTCTCAGAAACTACAGGTCCGATTTCGAAAATTCTTTTTGAAATAGTTAGAGTATTTTTCAACTTAGGGTAGAGTACAAGTTTCATCAAAATCGGTCCAGTAGTTTAAGAGATATAAACTTTTTATGTTTTCAGTAAGTTATTGTAACGTAGACGTTCGAGTTGCGTGATAGTGCTGATACCTATTTTGGTAAAATAAGTCACTAAAAAGTGTTAAATAAACTATTTTTTAAAAAATAAAAACCGACTTCAAAGTAAATTATCTAAAAAGCATAAAATAACGAAAATATTATTGAAGTTGGTGCAGAATATACACAGCAGGTACGCTAACACCAACTTCAATAATATTTTCGTTATTTTATGCTTTTTAGATAATTTACTTTGAAGTCGGTTTTTATTTTTTAAAAAATAGTTTTGTTTGTTCTAGTCGGGCTTTTTTAAACGACTTCAAAAAGGGAGGAAGTTCTCAATTCGATTGATTTTTTTATAAAATAAATCAATACGTGTTTCGCGAATTTAAAAAAAAACCTTTGGGGGTGTGTTAGGGGATGGTAAACTCTGTAAAAAAATTAGCGGGCGAAGTCGCAGGAAATTGCTAGTTCATAAAAAAAACAAGAATGGCTCCTCAGAAAAAACTGAAAAATAAGATGAAATTTTTGTCGCTTTTTAAGGACAAAAATGGTCATAAATCTGGTAAATATTTACCAATTTCAATGATTCTATTTTTAACCGACTTTAAAAAAGGAGGAGGTTCTCAATTCGTCTGTATAATTTTTTTTTTTTTCGTAAGAAGGAACTAAGTAAGTACTATGATCAATCTGTATGAATTTTATCACAGGTGAATAAGAACTTCCTGAAGAACCATGAACGATGTGGAAGAATTTATCTGGTAAAAACCATAAAATTGATGTTCTCCATTCAATTACTCTGATGATCTAGATGCTTATGACTCCTTCAGAGTCGCTGGACTTTCGGGGGCGGGCCCTAGGACGTCCATTGTGTACGGTGGCAACTCCGAGGAGGACAGCGGCGGGGTTGCGACCCCCGTTCCCGTGAGCACCGTGTCAGGTTCCCGGGGGGCTACAATGCGCCCTACGGCGGCGGGCTCAAAGGCAAGGCACTGGGTGGTTTGAGGAGGACGGCGGCGGAGTAGTGACCCCTGTCCCGGGAGGCTACAATGTGCCCCCTGGTTGAGCTCTACAACTCCCGGGGATCAATTAAAGATTATCCCAGCGAAAAATAAAAAAGAGAATGCTTATGACGCAGATTGGACCCAAAACGTATTAAACCGGGAAAAGTGGGATGGGGGAACCAAACCAGGCTAATAATAAATTCACCCGTTCATTTAGGCGCTAAAGTGCAACAGACAGTCTTGGGTATCTTTCGTTTTGCATCAACGGGCGTAAATGCCATTGCAGTATTATGTAAATGCCATTGCAGTATTATGTAACTGCTAGTCGTTTATCCCCCCGTTCCTCTTCTCTTAAGTTTTTATACCTATGTGTTTTGATGTAAAGAAAACTATCGCGAATCGTGATGCGGCGATAGCGATAGCAGTTTATTTTTCATTGTTAATCAGTTCTCTGTCGATGTAAGTAGTGCTTTTAGAAAGATCGGCTCAAAATTATCCAGGAACTGAGAGCAAGCTTCATATGAAAGCTGAGTCCTAGTTAGAGTAAATACGTTTTTTCAACATTCTTTTACGATTGTGGGGAACTTTCCCTCTGGTTTTAGTATAATTCATTACTCATTAGTGTGATTTAAATCTTGCTGGCTAATTGGTACCTAATCTACACAGTAGGTATAATCAATATTTATCTTTGTTTTTTTTTAAATGTCGGTTAGTGACCAACCTGGTGTCAGAGTTGTTCAAGATGCCCTTGGCCCTCTGATTTGGCTTAACGACTGTTGTCTAGATGCCTACTCTACGTATCTATTCTTAGTATCCTGGACATGAACCTGCTAACGGTAGTGTTGGCTGTGTGGGTCACTGTCTCCACGCCAGTTGCGGCCGATATCCTGCATCCAGCGGAGGAGGTCGTCAGTAGCGTAACGTCTAGGATATGTAAGTAACTATGCCGGACTTCTTTTCAACGTGCCGGCATGAATACACACACATAGTTATTAATGTTATTGCCCAGCTATGCTATTCTCAGACGCAACCTATCGTAGCTGTGATCGATGGCGAGCTCGACATCGAGACAGCCTTCAATTCGACGTTGAATTTAACGCTGTTTGAATCCGTATTCACTACCGCAATTCGGATCTGAACGGAACTGACTGTTATATTAGTCGACCTGAACCTACTGAAAATCGTTCGCGTGGCGCTAGTGCTCGTGGCGCTAGTGCTCGTAACGCTAGAGCTCATAGCACTAGTGCTGCGTAAGCAAAGTGAGTCAATATGAAAACGCGAGCTTTAGGGAGGGTGTGTTGCGTAGATAATAGCACTGCTGTATTTCTAAGATTGGTCAATCAACTAGATCCTTAGTAGCCGTCTGTCCAGGGTGTGAACCTATAATATTTCGCCCCACTCAATGTGACTTCTACACGCATCTAGCACTTTGATAGTGCTTCTTGTATGAAGAAGAAGACCAAGAAAACTCTTTATACGTGGCCAACAGTACATTGAAGAAGGCAACAAAAATAAAATAATAACTTAATGAGAAGTTTGCCACGAAAGGCAAACAAAGAGATTTACTTATATATATTTTTTAAACGAGCAATAATTTTAAATATACATACCACACACATATCACACCACCTGCTCATATAAAGATGACATAAAGTACCGCATTACGCATTATTGCCCTATAGTCTAGCCGGGTAATAATGTTGTACTAAACTCCCTTGGGTAATAATGAGATTTGAATTTCGAACGTCAAACGAAAATTCCTTAACAGTTATATCACAGGTATAATGCAACGCTAAGCACAGACCTGCACAAAAAAAAACATTTGAAAATCGAACCGGGCGCGACGAGCAGAACCCAGTGTTCTAGAAAAGAAATAGTTGTTAACGCGATAACGCTGCAAAGCACTAAGTATGTTGATATTATTGACAGTCTCGTTGGTCTAGTGGTTAGACATCCTGGCCGCTATCTGGTCGTGGGTTCAATTCCCACCTAATGTCTGGGTGCTATTTAATTAATATCTGTTGTCTGGTTTCCAGGTATTCCTGTTAGGCAGATATTAAAAGCAGTGTTTGGAAGTTCTCCTCCCGACCTATCGCAGCTCAGCATCGTACTTTACACACCGTAAGAATAACTTATACTAGCACTACGCGGATAAACAACCTCAGGCAAGGTCAGCCCCGGATCTAGGGGAGACAAACCGCTCGGCCCCGCCCTGCCCCGGGCGACTGTTTCAGGATGCGCCAAAATCATAATATACCATGATTAAAGCCTGAAGAAGCCTGGCTGGCTCACCGTCGATTTGTAAGAAAAAGGCACCACACAGGCCCAGGCTACACCAAAATTGAACTTATGGACTCAAGAGAAATGCCGGTTTGAGATTTGTGAGTTTTGAAAGTAAGTAATTTATCTAAAACGCTGGACAAGTTTCTACCGTGGCTCCAAAAAATCTTAGATCCGGGGCTGGGCAAGGTCAGGTCATAGTTATGTGATCGTTTAGTCTAGTGCCATTTGAAGGTCTCCGTGCTTCGGACGGCACGCAAAATATCGGTCCCACATTTTTTTCATCTAAACTATTGTCTAAACTGCAGTGGTTAGGGCAATTTGAACAACCAAAGCCACAAACCATGCCAAAAAGTAGAAAAACTACAAAATGCTACAAGATTAAGTAATTCTGCTACCTCCGTGCGTGTGGACCGAAAACGATACGTGTATATGCTTGTAAAGTCTTGTAAAGTTAGCCGCTGTGGTCGTATTTGCTAGGAGTACATTATTTCCTACTACTGTGTAAGAATACCACTCAACTCACCCATCTCCTCCCGTTGTCTTAAGAAGTGACTAAAGGAAAGCAAGAAGAATGGCAGCAGCGTCTATCTAATGGATAACCTATACTGTGATCCCAAGACGCCTGCCATGCGTGGAGATTATACCCCTTCAGGAGGCCTTTGCTCAGCAGTGATCATCTTCTGGCTGATGATGACGATGAGGTACCCTGTACCCATGGTAGCACGCGTGTGAAATCAAGTTTTTAATTCATTTCAAGGGAAGGAGACGTCAGATTCAGTTTGCTGGAAGCAGCCGAGCAGATACCCAAGTTGAATTTTTTCAATCGTGAGAACAAGGTCATATTTTGGTTGAACAGTTTCCTCGACTCCGCCGAGACTCCAAGCTATACGGATATCAGGGAAGCTTTCATGGCGGCAAGTAAGAAAGAGTTACGTCGTTAGAAAGTTACGTCGTAGGATTCTTAAAAATGCCGTTTGCTTGGTGAAGATGATTAAATGCCACACACTTAAGTACACGAGTAAAAAGGTACAGGTATAGCCACAGAGTTCGTTATCAAAAGCGTATGTCGCTCTCGGTAGCTTCTTTTTTATAAGGGAACTCAGCAAACTTTCAGTAGTGGCAAAACAACAACAGCGCAGTTCACGGAACCAAAAAAAAGAACGAAACAATAACGAACGAAAGTGTATTGTCTTGCAACTAGTAAGCTTGTCAATTTTTGTAAGACAAAAGATGTTTCGAAGCTTCAACTGATCCAGAGATGTAACTTACTATTTTAATAATAGAAGGGCTAGGAACACGCTGAGAAGCTAACCTGAGAAAACTTTTCCTTACCTTACCACAGAATACATACTTTGAACTGTAATTATTGTATTCGTGTACTGTCTGATGATGCCCAATGTGATTTACCATCGGTCGTTTATCTGATTGTGGGAAGATAGGGTTATGTTAGGTATATAAGTACTTCCTTCGGAGTCGCTGGACGCTCGGGGTGTGGGCCCTTTGAGCGTCCATTGAGTACGGCGGCGACTCCGAGGAGGACGGCCGGCGGGGTTGCGACCCCCGTCCCCGTGAGCACCGTGTCAGGTTCCCGGGGGGCTACAATGCGCCCCACGGCGGCGGGCTCAAAGGCAAAGCACTGAGGGGCCCCTAGTGCAGATCCCACCGGAAAGACCAGGATCCCCTCTCATGTGCCGATGCGACGGCCGTGGGGGTTTTAGTGGGTATGAATCCCACATACCCCGGTCGAGCCCCACAGCTCCCGGGGATCTTTCGAAGATTTCCACCGCGTCAAAAAAAATAGTTATATAGGTAAGTACTTACTTAA
Organism: Furcula furcula; assembly: GCA_911728495.1. Lineage (NCBI taxonomy): Eukaryota > Metazoa > Arthropoda > Insecta > Lepidoptera > Notodontidae > Furcula > Furcula furcula. The sequence continues at coordinate 1,376,031 of OU452264.1, read as the reverse complement.
GTAAATAAAAGTAAATAGGTAATTAATCAAAAAAAAAACAAAAATATCAAAAGGTATGGTAGCCGGGAAAGTCAGCATTTTGTTATTGAAGTACTTAATTCTAATCAAGTGAAGACAGAATAGAGGAAGTCCTTTTTAAGGCGCTTCAAAATGAAAATAGTCAGATTGGTTGAAGTGGAAAGTCAGTTAACGGGGCGGTAAAGCGCCAGTTTGCCGGCAGATGATACGTACGTGTTGGCGTTGGACACCAAACAGTCGCTGGGCCTGCACACCCTGTACTTAGGCGCCACCGACAACGTGCCCTATATAGGCCGGAGACTCGGCGAGCTGCTGGCTGAACTGTACACAGGTAACTTAGCTCGGTTTGAAATAACGTTTTTAACGTTACCTTGTACTTAACTGCTGTATAAAATAAACGTTAAAAACGTTATTTTTTGCTATTTTATCCATCGATAATCCTTTAGTATGATATTGGCGCTAGAATCGCTATCGTGTACGATTCGGTAGTAGGTAGTTATAGAAAAAACTGGTATAGTGCGAGTCAGAATCGCGCACTGAGGGTTTCATACCATCTTTGGACCTATTACATAATTATTACCTATCTTACTACTTATTCGTTTACACCACAATTAGCAAAAAAAAAACTTACTGCAAAACTAAGTTGGTTTGTCGAGGCTTGTACATACTTACTACTTAGAAACGGAATTTTGATGACTCATTTCAATCCCCATTGAAAAAAAAATAAAAACATTTTTTTCCATTTGCGATTGGGTTGGGTAAGCAAGATCTATTCTAAGTTTGAAACTATTCTAAGTTTGAAATCGATAGCATCAGTGTTTCCTGAAATGTATAGGTGTGACATATAGACAGACAGACAGACGAAGTCACACCATAAGGGTTTTTACCTTTTTTACCTTTTAAGTATGGAACCCTAAAATATATTGGATGCTATATTAAACAAGATATGAAGCAGGTACTCCTGATTAAAGTATCTAAAGTACTTATAAGTAGGTATTTTAGCTTTTCAGTCACCGTAACCTGTGGGGTGTCCGGGTAAAAATAGCACCCTCCCATCTCCTCCCGTTAAGTGTCCGTAAGAGGCGACTAAGCGAGAACAGGAAGACTGGCAGCAGCGTCTACCTATTGGCCTATAATGCGATTCCCAAGACGCCTGCCAAGCGTGGATATTATGACCACCCCTCCTTTATACGGCGGTCTTAGTTCAGCAGTGGGCGTTCTTCGACTGCTGATGATGATGAATTTTTCAGCTGGAGTCAAACCATCCATGATGTACCTGATCGGGCACAGTCTGGGCGCCCACATCGCCGGCTTCGCAGGCAAGACCTTCACGACGCTGACGGGGCAGCGCGTGGGCCGCATCACGGGGCTCGACCCCGCGGGGCCCTGCTACATCGACATCAACGGGTACACGAGGTTGAGCAGGACCGACGCAGCCTTCGTTGACGTCATACATACCAACGCTGGGGTGCTAGGTCTTGATGAACAAATTGGTGAGTACTTTTAGCAACTGGGCAGGTCTCATATAAATTGCTTCTACCATTCAATTTATTTTTATAACTTTAATTTTTCAAATTAATCTCTAGGTAACCCACGCAGCTCAGCCCGCGCTTTTTTACATATACAATGGTCTATTTAGTTTCCGGTCAAATAAATAAAATACTCTTTCTCTCCCGCTCCTTACTCACTTGCTCCCACTTCCGGGTTTACTGCCATACTGCCAGTATGATTTATTATCATGTTCCGATATTTCAGCGCTGTTGCAAGTGCCATGATCACGGGATAATATCCCGTATAGTATTGTAAATAGTCATGAAAGTATAAAACAGTGTTTAACAAAAATGTTGATTTGCAGGGCACACGGACTTCTACCCCAACGGTGGGCACAATCAGCCGCATAGTCCTACTGCGATCGACAATAGCTTCCGCGCGTTACAGTTGTATTCAGATACAGTGCGGTTCCCGCAGTCCATGCCGGCAGTCAGCTGCTACTCCTGGGAGGCTTTCAAGGAGGGTCGGTGCAATTATAATGACATCAGGTGATGGTTGCTCATTATAGTTGTTGGTTATCAGCCCTTTGTGAAAAAGACCGTCCTGGTACCACCGCATTGTCAGATATTAGGCCGCCAAGCGGCAGAAAATCTAAACCGGAACCTACAAATTAACCTGTATTAAATACTAGCGGCCCGCCCCGGCTTCGCACGGGTCGCAAAATGTTTTGTTTAGATTATAATATGTATAAAGAATAGAACAATACCTTACCTTACCTACAGTAGATTTTTGTAAAATAAATTTTCCCCTAACAATTTTCCATAACAACATTTTTGGATTTCTTCTAACACCCTTATGAATTTTGAATAACGCGTTGTAAATAATTTATTGAAGAGTATTAACCAAAAGTATTAGCTAAGTTTCACGTAAATTGGACAAATTGCAAACTTTCCTGAAAATCCAAAAAAATTACATACAACTTGACGACGGGTGGCATACACAAACTATAGAACGTTCAAGAAACTTTAGGTTACTCAATAGAAACCTATTTTTTTACCAGCTCTTGTTTTGTCCCACTGTTGGACACTTGGCGAGGCCCTAAAAATTTAGACGCTTAAGCCATAGTCCACCACGCTGGCCAAGTGCGGGTTGGACGACTTCACACGTCATTTGAAAGCTAGTTAGGCTTTCTTAGACATGCAGGTTTCCTCACAATGTTTTCCTTCACCGAAAGCTGGTAACAATCCCACATGATTAATTAAATTCTACATCCCAATACAAACTCTCAACCCCTATTTCACACCCTTAGAGTTCGAATTTCCAAACATCCTTTCTTATTCTCCCTTCTGATAACCCTACGCCATAAAATGAACCTTCTTGCCTATTTTTGTATTCCTAGCTTTGGTAGTTTCGGCTCTACGTTGTTGAGTCAGTCACGCGAAAAGGGCCTACCGCTTTTTAATATTAGTTTAGACGAATTATGAAAAATGCTGATACACGTGTTTTATTATTTTTGTTAGAGTCTAAGTACAAAATTTCAAGCCAAAAGACAATGTTTTTACACATAGCCCACACAAACTTACAACCCCTATTTTACACCCTTAGTGTTCGAATTTCCAAAAATCCTTTCTTATTTTTGTACTTAGTCCTAGCTTTGGTACTGAACAAACTAACTAGTATCGTGGATTGTATGACGTGGATTTTACAGTGGGTGAAGTTATGGATTGCTTAAAGACTATGCAGCCCCATCGAGCCCCTGGTGTTGATCACCTTACTGCTGATATCTGTTTAAAATTTTTCGATGTTTTCCCTGACGTAATTGTCAAAGTTATGAACCAATGTTTCAAAATATCACACTTTCCCACGGATTGGAAAATAGCATTCGTTAAAACTGTACCTAAACCTGGTAAATCAGACTACAACGATATCGCGTCTTATCGCCCAATAGGCTTAATAAATATCTTTGGCAAATTACTGGAGAAACTAATAGCTAAACGTCTCGTCTATCATTTAACTGTCACAAAAAGCTCAAACAGATTTCAATTTGGTTTCAAGGAACAAACTTCAACAGTTGACGCTTTAATTGAGGCTATGAATCGTATCAAAGCCGCAAAAATTAGCAAGGAACTAATAATCGCCATCTCACTAGATATAAAAGGAGCATTTGATCATGCATGGTGGCCTGCGCTCTTAAATAGACTTCACTTTTCCAGATGTCCTAAAAATATATATAAACTGATACAAAGTTATATACAAAACAGAAGAGTTATCCTTAACTTTGCAGATGCTTCCGTTAGCAAAATCTTGACTCGTGGCTGTATCCAAGGTTCAGTTCTGGGTCCAATCTTTTGGAACTTAATTTTTGATGAACTCCTGAATTTGTCACTCCCATCAACCTGTCACCTCCAAGCATACGCTGATGATCTATTTCTAATCGTATCTGCAAAAACAACTAACATAATAGAAAACGATGCAAACAGAGCACTAACAATAATTACAGAATGGGGACGATCAGTAAAACTCACTTTCGCTCCAGATAAGACACAAATGATCACCTTTACCCCAAAAGCCCGTAATAGTTTAATACTTATAGACAATACACAAATAGAATTTGTAAATGAAATCAAATTACTCGGAGTCACAATAGATAAGGACTTGAAGTTTATCAAACATGTTACGAATCTAATAGTTAAAGCACAGAAAGTATACCAAAAACTATGCATATTTGTCCGCCCAACATGGGGTGTCTCCTCAGAAAACATTGATGTTATTTTGCACGTGATAGAGCCCATCATGACGTACGCTGCTGAAGTTTGGTACACTGCTACAAAATTTGTTACTGTCCGTAATAAACTACAATCGTTGCAAAGATCTTTTGCCGTTAAGTCCATCAGAGGATTCAAAACCATTTCTTCAGCAGCCGCTATAGCTCTAGCCGACTACATACCGCTGGATATAAAAATTATCGAAATGGCAGAAATTCAAAAAGTTAAACGAAGCGGTATCACAAAGTTCCTGCCGGACTGTTTATTTTTGGATAGACCGATGCATCATTCCTGTCTCCTCCATCCTGCTGAGCGAATTGATATACCCATTGGATATGTTAATAACTCACATGAACTGGATAGTTTTCTAACTCAGGGCTCCATATCAATATACACTGACGGAAGTAAATTTGAAAACTTCGTTGGTGCCGCTTTTGTGGCTTATTTTCCGTCTGGTCATAGTGTTACCAAAAAAATGAAAATGCACCCTGTTTGTTCCGTTTTCCAAGCTGAAACTTTCGCAATTGAACAAGCATGTCATTACGTATTTCGTAACAATATACGAGATTCTGCAATATTTTCTGACAGCAAATCAGCTCTCCTCGAACTATCAAACAGAAATAGCACTAATTCCATAATAGTGAAAGCTCATCAACACATTCACAATATTCAACTTGCTGGCTCCATAAAATTTGCATGGATTAAATCGCATACTGGAATCATTGGGAATGAAGCCGCAGACCAAGCTGCAAAATCGGCCGCTACACAACATAAAGCCCTGGAATTTTCCTTGTTCCCACTGAGTTACGTAAAATACAACCTGTTAGAGGAATCACTGATAGCCAGTGCCCAAAGATACCTCACTGCCTCTGAGGGTGCGCACACGCGCGACTGGTGTCCAAATCCCTCAATAATCCGTGAACTTCGCAAGCACACTCGGCCCACATTCCATCTTACCCAAATTTTAACTGGCCATGGCTTCCACCTAAAATACTTAAAAAGATTTCACATCACAGACAACGATGCGTGCCCATGTGATGGAACCACAGAACAGTCAATAGACCACCTTTTAAAGCAATGCCCTAAGTTCTGCAGCTTCAGGCACAGCCATGAAGCGTTGTGCCATTATTTTAACACAGAGCCATATTCGATAATAGAACTACTTAAACCAAACAAAGAATCATGTTTTAAATCTTTTCTAAATTATATAACAATTATTGTAAACAATTTAAAACAATTCAACGGAACGTAGCTACAGTGAGCACCATCACCATATACCATTTAACAAAATGACATCTTTTAAAAAACCCAAATTACAAGACCCCAGACTCGTCGCCCGTATTTGTAGCGAGGGCGTTTCCTGGTAAAACAAAAACCAAAAAAAAAAAAAAACTAACTAGTATCAGGTTTTGTCCTAATTCGGTATATTATTATCTTGCATTCGTTTTTCAAGTAAACAGTGCTTTTGGAGTGACTGGACGTTTGGTGTGTGGGCTCGATACGGTGATCGAGTACGGCGGTGGTTTTGAGTGCATATTGTATGTGTTGGTTCCAGTCTGATGGGGTACGCGTGCGACCCGAACACTCGCGGCAGATATTACCTGCGCACCACAGGCACCGAACCGTTCGCCCTCGGGGCGGCCGGCATGACTTACGAAGAGCACTGACGACGTACTAACCGCGCTCGGGGAGTTTGGCTGCCTGGAGCAGGAAGTCATAAGTCCAGTCAAAATATCTGTATGTATTTATGTACCTATAGGCCCCCGCCGGGGCATTTACACAAAAATAGTTTTTTACCAACGGCGGCCGCTACTAAGAGAATCCGGTAAGAATTTTAGCCGGCTTTTTTTCTCCGAATATTTTTCTTTAATCTTAGTAAGTGCAGAAGTTTAACACATACTTAACTATAATTACTTACTTACTATAGTTACTTACTAGTGTATTTAAACCCGAAATAATGTTTACAAGAAGTTGGAAAACGCGAAATCGTTCGCTGAAATAATTTTTGACGCGACCTCAAAAAAAGGAGTAGGTTCTCAATTCAAAGGTATAATGTATTAATTTTCTGTATATTCTCCATTGTGAAAGGGTCGCATATAATATGTTGTCCTTTTTTGTTATTTGTGCGTAAATAAATATTATTATATCTTTCATCTTTTTTATCAAATACTTAGGTACCACCCATGTACTACCACATAATATAAGCGTTGTTTCTGCGGCGAGTAAGTAGGTAGGCCAAAGTTGCGAGAGCTCTATGATGAAAGCGTTGCCAGAAATCCCATACTTTAATTCCCAGGACGTCCGTTATTTTATGCATAATTATAAACGTCCCGCCGAAACAGACACTCCAATATTTAATTTATAATTACGCAATTTGTGTGTGTGAGAACACCCACTGAAAAAAAAATGTGCGTGCGTGGAGTCCCTCCGCGCGGAAGAAGTGAAACTTCATTCTCGCTCTGTCTCTTTCTATTCCACCTCCCCGCGCAACGAAGTCAACAAAGTCAACGGAGTCAACGGAGTCGGCGGAGTCGGCGGTCACTCACTCACTCACTCACTTACTCACCACTCATCCACTCACTATCCACTCACCCACTCACTCAGTGACGGCGTCACATGAGCGCTTTCATAACCTTAACAAATTTACGCCTATCGCCTATCGTTTAACACCTATCACTTAACGCGTTAAGCGATAACGCGTTAAGGTGCTTCATTTAACGCTTGACGCGTTATGTGATAACATTTTTGGAAGTCGCATAAGTAAGAAGTTTCACTTCAAAAAACAAAATAAGCTAATCATTTAGTAAAAATTATAAAACCACTGTAAAACCAGTCTCGCAATTTGTAAAACGACGAAACTAAAGTTATATCTAATAATGTATGCTCACTCAGTTCTTACAAACGATGTTTGAAACGCATGAAAGGCGCTAACTACGACAAAGAGGATTAAGGTGCGCGTCCATTGGCAGGCGCCGTGCGGTGCGTCCGGCGCGTGCCATGGACGCGCACCTTTAAAACTAGGTTTACAATTGGGAGTAGGCGTTGAATGAACGAACTGTTTTTTGTCATCAGCGAATAAACCAGTTAACCAGTTTACAGTCTACCAATAAACTAGTATTTTGATAGACTGGTTTATACGTAGTGTTAAATCCTCTATGGACTGGTTTATCGGTGAACTCCATGCAAAACGTAATTAGTCTGTGAACGTCGACCATTAAACATTTCGTCAACAGTATAAACTAGCCTATACTTTATGTAGTATAATGTGATCTTTGGGACGGTTGACGGAGCTTATCATTACCTAGAATAAATTGAATGGACTAACACCTATTTTTTACTTCATGGTATCAGGTGGGGTTTATTTTATTCAAATTAAGTTTCTAAACAGTTATTTGTATACCACTCTACATTATGGCGCACGCACGACCACCGGCGTAATTAAATTTGGTTGGAGGAACCGCGGCATGCGCTGATATATGAAGTGATACTTGGTGACTCTGAGAAAAACAGCATGCGTGTAACTTCTGGAGCGCGACAGCCACGTTCTTACCAATAAATATGGATATGTAATAAGACGCAACAGGCGGCATTTACGGAAGGTAGTTCCAGTCGATTGCGAAAAAAAAGGAGATGATAAAGTGATGGCCGACGTCCGACCCGGGCCAAGCGATGGTAGAGATGATGATGCATCCTAATACGATGGGATTAGGAACGGGTCAAAAGGGAAGCTGCGCGAAAGGCGCGTGAGTTAATCGGTTTCCTTTACAAATAGAATATTAATAATTTCATTATTATTAACTTTTATGGACACAGCACACCGTATCCGTACACGTAGACGTGCGCGCGTATAGTGTATTATCTATATAAAGTGCGTTTCACGAAAGTTCCCTTCGTGGTTAAGTTGGTCATCCTGTTTGTCAGTGACGATCGCGTATGTCAGAAAGTCTTTGTTTTTCCACATTATTCTCTAATTACACTACAAAATCATGCCTAACATTGAGAAGTAGTGAAAGATAACTATTTATAAAGATGAAAAGGTTTTGTGCGCTTGAAAATCTCACCAAAGGACTTTAATTACCTTCAAACAAGTACGAACCTGAGTTGCCGCCATTTCAGGTAGGTAAAATAATATTACCAGGGTCCATGTTTTAATTCCATGTTATCCCAAGTAAATAAATGATCAAAATTATAAATGGTAAACGATTTATAACCTCAAGTTATTGACATGATTGTATTCATCCGTTGCAATTAGCCACAAGCATAAAATGATTAAAAATGATTTCTGTCTTTAATTCTATGTAAGTATTTAACACCTATATAAATCACAAAATATAAATTAGGGTACTGCATATTTACGTAATTTTGGACTAATAAATACATTCATGTCTTTTATATTACAGTGCATTTCCCCTTATATTGAGGGTAAATATTTTTAAATTTAATGACACCTAATTCAATTATACCAACTTAACCACGAAGAAAATCGTGAAACGCACTCTACCATTACTTTGTAATGTCTGGATCTTTATGGTAGCCCGCAAATCTTCAATAATATTGTCAATATTCTATAACCCGCCCGAATTAACTGTGCACCTCGCTGGAATGCGACGTCACAGCGCCAGGTGCACAGTTATGTTGCACGGGTTGTACAATATTTACAATATTATTAAGGGTGTGTGGCTAGCCTATGAGACGTGGCACACCGCATACATTATACTTACTTACGTTATTACGTCCCGCCTTTAGTTTCTTCATACCATGCGTATGACGATTGGATTGGACACGGACGATATCATCGTCTGATAATGAAACTGCAGATTAATTATAAGATTTTATTAAAAATTTCATTGCATCATCGCGGCATGTCCATGAACAATACGATTAAAAAAACATTCAAATTTATAAAAAAATAAAGAACTGACGCGAACCGGACGAGCATACCTTTAATTATAGGGACCAACATTTGTAGCCAATGTTTAGAATAATGAGTATTAATAATTAAAACGAATTTAATAATTATTATTACTCGAACTGAGTCAAGCCATTCCAGGTTATACAGTGAGATAAATACAAAGTAAGATATGACCGTCCGCAACCCGCCATTACAAATTAATTCTGATTCAAAATCAGCGTTTAACTTAACTCTAATAGAAAATAAATGTTTACATCTAGCGTGTAAGAAATATATTAATAATTATATTATAATTAATAAATTGTACAATATCAGTATCATATCAACTTGCAATTATACAGCGACTTTGCGAGCTGACTTGAAAAAACCATCCCAATATAGGAAATCAAATACTAAGGGATGGGACACGTTGGTATCACTGATAATAGGTATAACAAGTATCACTCGCAAAGTCACCGGTATCATTACGACACACAGAAGTAACCTAATGCACGAAATAACAGAACACTTTGTGTCATGATCTAGCGCAGTAATATCTAGATAACGTTTGTGAACAGTACTGGAATGTCCGGGTCATAATATAAAGAGAAATACAAATAAAATAATAAAAAAAATCCAGCAAACATCTCGCACAATAACATCAATAACTTCGGTTATTATTGACAGCTATTTTCAACTGTTACTGTATACTTATAATTTAATAACTTAACTTTTTCACTGTTAAATTTTTTAAATCTTAGAAACAATGAAATGCTTAACTGGCCCTAACGTAGCATGTTATTCTAGACATTGACCGACTAAGCTTTAGTATACATATGCAAAGTGCTCAACTGCGGGCCATAGTATTATAATTAGGTAATAAAAGTAATGTGATTCTCACATAAAAAAAAAAACTAGATTGATAAGGCTTGGTTCTTTCCTCAAGCTCATGTAAACAATATCTGTCAATATTATAAATACTACAACTCGCAATCAACCACTATTCCAGCTAGCCAAAGCTGCCAAAAACTTAGAGTAATAATAATTATTATTATCATATATAAAATGTGAGGGCCACGTATTGAAAGCATCGCCCGAGTAAAAGTACGTAACATTAGACCCTAAGTAGTAGCACCTAACTGGTGGAACAACGCTGACGTTACTACGGAACGAACAGTGACTGTGATTTAGTGACTGATACTTGTTACAGTACCTGGTACTATTCAACAAATCAAATTAGTAGCAGATACTAAGTACCAGTGATTACGGTGAATAATAATTGATTAAAGAGGCAATTTCAGTCACAGCTCTACGCTGCAATTATAATAATACTCCATAGCAACACGTAAATAATATTTTTTTAAATACTAAATATATTTCTGTAGCCATCATACTTTTGAGACTTTTATGTATTGGTCAATGTTATAATCACTGCTATTATCAACAGTAAAATTAGACTCGTGAAATGTTAATATCGATAAAAGTTTTTTTAATAATATCGAAATCACAAGTGTAACGATCGATAAATATCTTGACACATAAAATTTTATACAGGGACAGAAAATTAATTTGTTTTATTATTTTTTTTTAATCTAAAAAACGGTGGTCTAACTCGTGTTAAGTTTTAAAGCTATCCCATAAATAGAGAAAGGTGAGGCCTTGTGTTTACAACCCTGGCCGGGGGCATTTACGAACATTTATAGGACAAAACATTGAAATATAATAAATTAAATCTATAAAATCTTTTTGCTTTCGGTAAAAATTGTGAAGAAGATATTTATTTTAGAGAGCCTACTGGTATCTTTGAGTACGCTGAGAGAACCAATCAAAAGGGCGTCTCGATACTGTCGACTTTTTTTATAATTTTTTATACTTCCCAGCCAGTTTTGAAACACAAGTTTTAAAAACACTTTTTTCCATATAGCAATTACAAGAACACTTTTTTAATAAATTATTTTCTTACTATGGCAACATTCATTTTTGAATTACAAAGCCCGTTACCATTCAAATTGTAAGAAACCTCTAAGTCTATGCTTAATTTTAAAAAAAACGATGAAAAATGCTGCGATACTTCTATTTTATTTTTACAAAATTGCATTTTTCAGTGCGGGGGCAAAGCTTTATCGATGTTATTGATAATCGGATTCTGATTAATTCGGAATCGAATGCCGTAATAGTGCAACATATTTTAAAATATTTCAGTCAACCTGAAAGTGAACCTTGATCCTTGAAAATAAGGATTATTAAAATTCTATTTTACGGCCTTCACCCACCCACACGTATTGATTCGGGTGTATATCGACATAACATCGATAAATCGAATCGCAATAAATCGATATAAACTGTGCATTTAAATAACTTAACGATTAGTATTCGCAGTGTCGCTTACATCTACCGTAAGTATATAACTAAATATACATACATTATGTAAATATCAACATTGGAAATGGATTTCACGAGTCACTTATACCTATATATTCAACTCTTAGTTGTTTTAAGGATACTTGTCTTGAGAAAAGTACGCAGAGGTATCTTAAAACGGGACGACTGCGCAATATCGACATAATTTCTAAAATAAATTTGTCAAGCAATAGGCTTTCTCGTAATAACTAACGCTTGAGCAAGCCTGGACTAAGGTAAGAAGATTTCACATAGAAATACTTAACTTAAAACTGTATAAAGGCATAAGCGACTAGCAAATAGTCCATTTTACTTGTGAAGCGTGCGGCGGCCATCTTGTATTGCGTGCGATCACAAGATGGCGGTCGTGGACTCGAGGCGGTTACGGCTGCGTGCTCTGTTGCTGGATTTCTATCTTCTCAACTGTCATGTCGGGATTCATCGCTGTGGCCTCCTACATATAAATATATGGAGTTAGCTTAGCAGCCGAAACACGTCCACTGTTGACCAAAAGGCCTCCCCCTTAGAAGGGAGGGGTCGCCATAATCCCCACGCTTAGCAGGCGTCTTGGGGATCGCAGTATCGGTAGTATGTAATACAATAAGAAAGACGCTACTGCCGGTCTACTTGTTGCCACTTAGTCGCCTTTTACGGACACCCAACGGGAGGAGATAGGAGGGTGGTATTTTTACCCGAACACCCCACGGGTAAGATAAGGAATAGTGTTATAATAATATTCTGGGGCAATCCACTCACAGTCATCTGATCCCAAACTAGGCAGAGCCTGTATGGAAATCAGACAACTGATACTAATACGTATCTACTTTTCTTTTAACTACATACATAAATAGATAAATAACACCCAGACACTTGGTAGGAATCGAACCCTCGACCTATTAGGTAGCGAACAGGGCCTCTGACCACTAGACCAACGGGTCCGACATACCAAGACTGACAGCAGCCCGTCTTTTGGTTTCCCTTAATCCCCTCCTACGACATCCAACGGTAAGAGATGGGAGGGAGATAAGGGAAGGGTAAGTATGATGGCTTGTGTGATGGTGTACCTGTATGGCCTCGGCGAGCGCTCGGTCGTGGTCGATGGGGTCTCCGTCGGACTGTATGGTGATCTTCTGTTCCACTCGCGTCTCGATCACACCGTTGCGTTCCGTCTTGTACTGCAATATGTGAAATCAATTTAGGTTTTATTTGACATCATTCCACCATCGCCTTTCTACCATCATCTACAACCGAAAGACGTCCACTGCTGAACAAAGGCCTCCCCCACAGAGGGGAGGGGTGGCCATAACCCCCACGCAAAGAAAGACACTGCTGCCCGTCTTCCTGTTCTCGCTCAGTCGCCTCTTACGACACCCAACGAGAGGAGATGGGGGGATGAATTCTACCCCGGCACTCCACGGGTATGTTCAACACAATACAATGAAATAGTATTATGGCGGCTTGTTTAATTATACTAATAATGTGTTGGGGAAATACACACACGGCCATCCAATATCAACTAAAAATGCAATAAATTATACTATTTTATTGAACTAATCGATAGGGTAAACGATAAGGATAAAATCTCTATACTTATTAAAGATGGTATCTTAAATTTCAAGAAGACTTTCTGCCGAACCTACAAACGTCAATTATACTTAATGATCATTAATTAATTTTTTGAAATTAAATTATTACGACATTAGTAGACAATTAATACTTAATACGCAGACAGTGAGTAGAGATATCAATTATCTCGTATTCAACAATCAAAAATAGTTATAAGCGACTCTGACACTCAAAAGAAATAGGTTTTAAAAAGTGACTTAATTAAAAATATAATTAATTGGCGTTTGTGAGTGCGGCCGTTTGACATTTAACAATTCAATAGAATTAACCCGAAGGATACGTACCACACAGTTACGTTAGCGGAACAAATGTATAAGAAGATACATTTAATTGATCAATTTTGTTTGTACTAGTTGTTCAATTTCGATGTCTTCTTTAATAATAATTTACAATGTCTATTCGAGAGTTTTTAACGTTATCATTGACCCTATCGATTAGTTCAATATAATAGTGGCTGTCTATTCTCTGAACTTTTAGTTGGTTCGAGTCCCGAATTAGGCAACAGTGTGACCAGATTAAAATTGATCATTACGCAAGCCGCCATGCCAAATTCAGCTAAATTCTGCTAAACATTTTGAAAAAATGCTAAGATCCTGCTAATTCATGTTTATTACCTACATTACCCATCGAAAATCAATAAAAACACTAATGTAAAAAAAATATTAAATACTTTTATATGAGCAGGCATATTAACTGACTGGTGACTGTCCAGAATGTCCAATAATACTTTTTTTGTGCTATTATAGGAATATATGTATCTTCTAAAACCTTTACAACTAAAAGACATGTCATGCTTGAACCTTATTTGATATCACATGCTTTATAAAAAGCAGTATCTATTACGTGGTTTGTGGAACTATCCAAGTAAAATTCTGCTAAGCCCCAAAATGAGGTCTCAATTCTGCTAAAATAGCAGAATTCTGCTAAATATGGTCACACTGTTAGGCAAGCTTATTTTTAAAGAACTCTTCTTGTCAGTGAATTTTGATATCTCTAATATGTAATGTACTTCTCCTCCGTGGAGTTTGTTCCACCCTGTAAACAAACCACAGTTAATTTACAGGGAATTGTACTTGTCGATTAAGATCGAGCTAGCTAGACTAAATAATAGGTTAATTCAATTGTAGTCGCAATATAACTAATCTATACATATTATAAAACAAAGTCGCTCCCGCTGTCTGTCTGTCCCTATGTATGCTTAGATCTTTAAAACTACGCAACGGATTTTGATGCGGTTTTTTTTAATAGATAGAGTGATTCAAGAGGAAGGTTTTTATGTATAATACATGCATAATATAGTAGAGAAACACTGATAATTTTAGAGGTTTCTAATGTGATGTAATTGCAAACACTGTCTGAACTCTACGAGATAGATCAAAATAATGTACTACAGTATTGTACATCTTAAGAAGGTCTACAAAAAAGTCTACGGTGGTATATGTTTGTCTCTTAGGGATAACCCACAATAACCATTTTTTATCCTTTACTTTTTATGAGAAATAATTAACTACATAATAATAAATTGTTGTTAGCATGAATTTGTCCCTTCTTCAATATATGTAACATAAACTTCACTAATATTTACACCAATGACAAAAAAGCTATGAACGTTGTTCATACCGCTAGGTTAAGGTTAAGCAACATAAGGCAAGGTCATTAAATAGATGGGTGAATCGATTTGTATGAAATTTTGTGTCCATATCGGGTAGGTCTGAGAATAGGTCGTAAAGTATATTTCATGCTGCTAGGTTAAGCAACGTTAGGCACGGTCATTACATAGATGGGTGATGGCGGTGGCTCAGAGGAGGACGGTGACGGGGTTGCGAGTCCCATCCGCGTGATCACGGTGCCAGGTTTCCGGGAGCTATAATGCGCAGTGAGGGGTATTTGGTGCAGATCCCACTGGAGGGCCCAGGTCCCCTCTAATGTTGCGATGCGACGGTCGCAGGGGTTTAAGTGGGTAAGAATCCCAGATACCGTGATTGACGAGGATACAAGTATAGAACGAGAGGAGGGTGCAAGAGAGGAGAGAGAGGGAGCGGAGAGAGAGGGAGCGGAGAGAGAGGAGGGGGTGTTGCGGTGAGGGATAGGAGGATTAAGGTGGGGCAAGGGGTGAGTGAGGGAGAGCAAGGTGGGAGAAGAGAGAGGGGTACGGGGTTCAGAGAGGGGACAACGGGAAGATGAAGAGGGGGAGTGTGACGGGGACCGAAGCGGGAGGGGGAAAGAGAGAGAGAGAGAGCATAGAATTAGATTTTTCTTATAAGAGAGAGAGATGGAGAGAGAAATAAATCCAAGGAGGCGAGAGAAAAGGGGAGCAAAATGTAATAAAAGCGCGTGCGGAGCTGCGCGGGTCAGCTAGTCATGAATATAGTATAAAAACTTATTCTCACCGTGATGGTCTCGACTGTCCGCGTCTTGGAGCTGATGGTCTGCGAGGAGACCACCTCGCCGTCGGGGCCGATGGTCTCCGTCTCCGTCTCCACCTCCACCGCTTCCGCTTGAGGACCCGTACTCGTCTACACACCATTTATAAATTATATTTAGCTTCCTTTTACTCCACATGTCGATAGTAATATCACAGGCTTTTAATAAGCTTGTGAGCTTTACCCACAGATATAGATTTACATAGATAACGCGAGTATCACGATATGTATAGAAACCAAGCGCGCCGACTTTTGAACCAAGTTTTTAACACCTTCTGACGACGTCACGGCCGAATTTAGTGACGGGAAGTCCAAACCGAATCAAAGACACCGATGCCGCCGATGCCCCGCCAATTTTATTTAGTTTTTGCGACCGACCGGATGCAACGCTGCAACAACAGACGCGCGCGGCCTGTAAGTTAGCGGCGACCAACCCCGACGACGTTTCGTCGGGTTTCGGACACGCGAAGTACATGCATTTGCGTTATCTATGTAAATCTATGTCTGTTGCTGCTTTCCATCAGGTGGAACTGCAGTCAAGCACTGGTTTATGTTTAGTAAAAAAAAAACAGTGTTAATTATGTCAACAAGATAGGCTGTAGCTGATAGGCGCTAGGTACGCATTAATACGCCATTCGATCGAGGTGGTTCTTTACGCGTTTATATGCATAGTTTTTAAGCTTGACATATTCTCTCGTGTTTAAAAATATACCCAATTTGTAGGCGACGCAATATAATTTTAAGTAGTCAAGCATGGTAAGTGAATATGTCAAGTTTGGTAAGCGAATATGTCAAGTTTAGTAACTGCCGAACCTACAAACGTCAATTATAGTTAATCATCATTAATCCTTCTTTTTGAAGTGAAACTTCTTATGCGACTTCCAAAAATGTTATCACATAACGCGTTAAGCGTTATATGATAGGTGATAGGCGTTAAGTGATAGGTGTTAAACGATAGGCGATAGGCGTAAATGTGTTAAGGTTATGAAAGCGCTCATGTGACGCCGTCACTGAGTGAGTGGGTGTTGGGGTGAGTTGGGGTGAGTTGGAGTGAGTTGGAGTGAGTTGGGTGAGTTGGGGTGAGTTGGGGCGAGTTGGGGCAAGTTGGGGTGAGTTGGGGTGAGTTGGGGCGAGTTGAGTGTGTGTGTGTGTGTGTGTGTGTGTGTGTGTGTGTGGGTGTGTGTGTGTGAGTGAGTGAGTGAGTGAGTGAGTGAGTGAGTGAGTGAGGGACCGATCGAACGACCGATCGACTGAGCGAGAATGAAGTTTCACTTCTTCCGCGCGGAGCGACTCCACGCACGCACATTTTTTTTTAATCTGATTATATCGACACTCGGCGACACGCCGATACATAACACGCAGGATAATGAGTAGAGATATTAAATAAATAAAATTTTTATTTTTATTTTTTTATTACTCTGTTGTGTCCCACTGCTGGGCAAAGGTCTCCCCCATACACTCGAACTAAATAGATTGTTCAAATGTGACTTAATTAGAATTAAAGTTAATTGGGTTTTGTGAGTGCGACAGTAAGTGTCCCGCGTGTGTGCGACTCACCCTGGTGGTGGCCTCGTGCAGCATGGAGCCGAAGGGCGCGTTGCCGAGCACCGTGCTGGTCGTCGTCGTGCGGTACGAGCCCGGCTCCTGTACGCGTTGTCACAAACAATCTTTAGTTTTACATAACCGGCGTTGGAGAAGAGGATTTTCAGATATACACCACGCTCCTGGCCACAGCGGGCAATGTATAACAACATCAGCCAACTACGCATATGTATGTACAAATGCATTCTCTCTCCGAATAAGACGGAAAACCGACACGATCGGAAAAAGATCAGAGGGCCTAGACAAGATGCAATCGCTTCATAGCGATTCTATTTGTTCATTCGCTAACGCTGTCTATAATTTGTCACGAGCATATAATAGCGATAACGCTTACAGAATGTTACATTATGTAGGCGGTCAGACGCAAGATCGACTTACACATTATCAATATGTTGGTGATCATGTCAGTAAGATAAAGCTGCACCATGATGTTACCCAGCAAGATTCGAACCTGTGACCTCCGGTGTGTAAGGTAACCAGGTAACCGGCTTCCCGCTACATCATAGATGTTGGCTACCATAATAGTGTACTAAACTATTGTACTTGCATCATACTAAGATTTATAAATAGTTATAGCATATATTTGTATGGTGTTGTAAGGTTAAGTATTAATAAAGATTCTTCTATTTGTGTATTTAAAATTGTACAACTTTAAGTAAATAAAAATTAAATATACATAGACTTACGTATGTTTTGCAATAAAGAATTTAAAAAATATATTTTAATAGTAATTTATAATCTGTAAATTTTAGCGATAGATACTTAAATATAAATATTTATAGTAAATGTATACTATACCTTGTATTTTAATTATAATTGTTTATATACATAATACATATAAAATGCACATTCTCAGTCATCACACAGTTGCAATAATTGCCTCATGCATTAAAGATGCAATATTGTGCATGCCACACATAAATCAATATTTTCTAATAGTTCTAAGTTAGGTGAACTTAAAAGCTGCCCAGATGTATAGTTTCATATAGAATGTAAGTAAAAGCTCAGAAAAAAGTATAAAATCATTCCTTTCTTTGTTTCATTTAAATTGGAAGCTTTTTAGTTCAACAAATTCACACACACACTCACACGACTAGTTTTCTAAATCTAAACAATTTTACTTCATTATTTTAATTCTGAAAAGAAAATCTATAGTTAATCATACATTCAGCATTTTATTTATTAAAAATGTTCAACTGAACCGATATAAACGAAGTTTTTTTTTATTAGTAGTGTCATATTGTTTTCTAAAACATACTCCCCGACTTAATGTTAATTCTTATTTCACTAACGGAAAAAGTACAACTCCGTTATGTTAACTTATGTTGTAAGTTCCGGTCTTGATTTTTCTGGTTCATCATTATACATTAATTAATTATAATTATTATACATACATTCTTAAATAACTACTAAGTACGGATCTTGGACGATGTCTCCGCGTTTGTATAGTTTTAAGAAAGATAGGGCACAGCTTAAAGCCACCGGCACATTAGGCTGACGTGTCGTGACTCAACGCGTCAGCACCCAATCAGATAGCTCGAACTACGCCACGACACGCCATAATAGTGTGTCTCTAACCATACAAAATGTATGTAACCATTATGCCTGCTGACGCGTTGAGTCACGACACGTCAGCCTAATGTGTTTTTGGCTAAAACCTTCCACAAAAAATCAGGGCAGTTGAACTAGGGAGTTGAATCCTGAACGCGAGTTAACTCGTTACAAGGAGAAACATTCTAAAGGTCTCAGGGTGGTCAACCGGGGTATGTGGGATACTTACACACTAAAAACGCCCGCGGGTATTGCATCGGCACATGAGAGGGGGACCAGAGCTCTCCGGTGGGATCTGCACCAGGTTTCAGTGCCTTGCCTTTGAGCCCGTCGCCGGGGGGCGTACTATAGTCGCAACCTCGCCACTATCCTCCTTAAAGTCGCCGCCCACACCTCAAACTTCCAGCGATTCTAAAGTGCGCTATACATTTTTAAGTCCGGAGTTTATGACTTACCGTGACATAGTAATGTCCCTCGCCGGCACCTTCCTCGAAATCGATTGGAGTGCCAGAGTCGCCGCTGCTCAGCGAACTACCGGAGCCGCGTCTGGCCAGCTGCGGCCGGCGCCGGACCACAACGTGGTTGGCATCGGTGATGGTGGATGGAATATTGGCGAAGGAAAATGTTGGTGACGGTGCCCCAATCGGCGAAGTTAGCACAATTTTGCCCGATAGGTGATATCGCCAAACGTTTTTTTGGTGTTTCGGGGAGTTTAGTATGTCATGCGATTCGGTAGTAGGATCAATGCGAAGGGTTTCATGTCCGTTTTCAATGTAGGAACGGGAGGAGGGAAGAAAAAAAAAACACAATTAGAACAAATTCAAACATGCAATAAAAAATGAAATGACAGTTTTTTTATAAAGAGTGTTTTAAGGGTCATTCTATAGAACGTCTCTGTCTTTCGTAGTTTAATGAAACATGCATATGTATCTGATTTTCTCATACACAAGCTGCTCGTTTATGGAAAAATATGACATTGTCGTACACAAAATGTTCCGCTTTCCGAAATAGCGTAAAATACAAACGCTTTTGCTTATTAAGCGCTTCCAAAACAGATGAGTGCCATAAAAAAAAACTGCCATAAAAGCGAAATAAAAATATACCAAAAAAAATATAGTAACAGAATAAACTTGACACATGCGAATGAACATGAATCGCAGGAGAAGGTTCGCGGTTTAGTGTAAATGTGCAATCACCTGATCGCCGGTGGTGACCATGGTCTTGACCTCCTGTGTGAGCACCCGCTGCTCCTGCCTCGTGGCGGAGGACGTGAGGGTGTGCGCGACGGTCTTCTCCTCCATCTGCTGCGTGCGCGCCTGCGTGTCCAGGTCGTGGTGCGTGGTCGCCGTGCGGGTGGTCACCGCGCGCGCGCGCACGTACGGACTCTTGCCCGGGCCCTCCGCCGGCTCTAGGCTTTCCGCCTACATCGGGGGTTACACTACCATGCTTACTATGTACACGGAAAATGACACAACGACGCTAATTGAAGCCGGTGAAGCTTGAGATTAAAAAATAGGCCACACGATGTTACAGAAATTAAGTTAAAAAAAAACGACATTTAAAAACGGGGCGGCGTCTCGTCTGCCGGTTATTGGTCGACTATAAATTGATTGCAACGCACCTTGTTTGTGTGCGTCGAGAAGGTGACCTCGCCGGTGCCGAGGTTCTCGACCTCTTGTTCGACGTTGTGCGTGACGCCCTCGTCGTTTTTCGTCAACAGCTGTTTCGTGGTGGTCTTGACGACCACGGGCGGCGTGGGCGTCTTCTTCGTGCGCTGCGAAATCGGGATCTTGGAGGACAGTGGGGTTCCGGACGACACGTAGCCCTGATGCCTGATGTGCTCACTCGTCGTGTACTCCGTGAACGTCTTCGGCTCGTCGCCCCTCTGAGGACTCTCGTCCTTACCGAAAGTGGAGAATTTGTGCGTGTTCACCGTCTGTATATCTATGTTCGCCGGCAAGTCCTGCGTCTCCTTCTCGATCGTGTAGTTCCCGCTCTTGTCCTCGAAATGGGACGGGTCGATTTGCGAATAATGTAGAATCAGTTGGCCCGTGACTGGGTCTCGAACGGCCGTGCTCGGGTCGATGTCTCCCGTATCGGGATCGATGTCTCCGTACTCAGTCTTTATCCTGCCGGTGATTGGATCGATCTTGCCCGATAGCGTCATGGTTTGTGTGACAGTTGTTCGCGCGCCCTTCAACCTCGGATCGTCGGGGTCGACGTCGATCGTCTCTCCCGTGATCGGGTCTACGATCTGGTACAAGTACACAGTCTTCGTTGTAATGATCCTGCCAGTGACTTCGTCGATGGTGCATTCTTTGGGATCAACTTCTTTAACACGGCCCTTGTCGTCCTTCTGAGTGATGACGTATATTTTGATTATGATCAACCTGCCGGTCCTAGGGTCGATCTTGCCGAGTTTGGTGTATATCTCACCGGTACCTGGGTCGACTTGTGAGGCAGAATATAGGGGCTGGTTGTCCTCGTCAACATCACCGGTAGCTGTATAAATCTGTCCGTTAACTGGGTCCACTTTGATGAGAGACTTGTCCACTTCAGTAGTTCTAGTGATCGTTCCCGTCTTGGGGTCGAGGCGACCGTATATTGTAATGATGTAACCAGTGACAGGGTCGACTTGACCAGCCGTGTAGATAACCTCTCCTGTCTGCGGGTCTTTGGGTCCAGCGATCCAAATTTGGTTGGTCTTTGGATCAACTTTGACGTTCTTCGGGTCATTGGATACGATTTGCTTTCCGGACACTGGATCGACCTTATTCTTAATGATTCTGAGACAGATCATTCTCCCTATGTCTTTATCAGGCTTGCCAGATTTCGGATTCACTTGTCCGGTCTTCAACAAGAACTGGCCAGTAACAGGGTCGACTTTGAGTTCTTTACATTCGAATTTACCTGTTTTAGGGTCGCTGTAAGTCACAGTTCCCTTAACGAGGTCGATTTGACCATACTTCGTATCAATTTTGTTATTGTCAGGGTTGATCTGTCCTGTACTGCTTTCTACTATAGAGTGTTTAGCTTCAATAAGTCCTTTCTTGGTGTCTAACTTGCCTACAAATGTGGTCACTTCTACCACTGGGTCGATATGTGTTCCCACAACAATAACTTGACCAAGTTTTGGGTCAGATTTACCCGTCTTAGGGTCAATAACCCCTCTAATAGTAATGAGGCCGTTATTTTCATCAATGTACACAGTTTTCGCATCTGAGGAATTGGCGACAAATATGACACCATTTGAAGGATCGATGACTCCGTATTTTGTTGAAATATGACCGGTTTCAGCATCAACTTTACCTTTGGTGTGTTCCACTGTGCCATTTTCGATGTCAACGTTACCAGTTCTAGGGTCAAGTGGACCAGTTATAGTCGTAATTTCAACTACTGGGTCATCTTGCTTAGCAACGCTGAGGATCATACCTAAGTTAGGGTCAGGTTTACCAGTTTTCGGATCGATAACACCAGAAGTAATAAATATTTGTCCAGTTTCAGGAAGTACGGAACCTTCATTATTCTGTTTTTGACCGGTAGCGTCTGTTATAACCATGTTGCCCGTATTAGAATCAATCACACCATATTTCGTTTCAATTAAGCCGTTAGGATCGAGGATGCCGGTCAGGTGTTCAACTTCTGCAGTATTAAGATCAGGCTTCTTAGTCTTAGGATCAACTTTAGTGAAAATAACCATGATCTTGACGATCTTCCTCTTAGGAGGTTCTGGAGGTGCCATTGTTGGTTTAACCGGTGTTTTCCGAGTGGGTGTGACTGGCGCCGATTTCTGGGCATAGCTGGTGATAGGCGATGATGTACGCACTGGTGATTGAATTGGAGTTTGAACAGGCATAGTCGGTGTTTTCACTGGTGTTGGAATTTGTTTAGCAGGGGAAACGCTAGATCTCTGCGTGATTGGAACTGATTTAGAGAGTAAGTTTTGCTTATCAACAATAGTCAACTGTTGAGCGTACGAGGGCTCTACTTTGCCGGTTTTGGGGTCAATCACAGCAGCGGTCACTGTTAAGTTACCCGTTTTAGGATCAATATCGGCTTGTTTAAGCTCTTGCTTACCCGTTATAGGGTCCTTATACAGAATCTGGCCTGACCTCGGGTCAATGATACCGAACTCTGTGTGAATTTTACCATCTTCGGCGCTTACGAAACCTTTAACTGCTTCTACGTTCCCGGCGCCAGCGTCAACAGATTTCGTGTAGGGGTCATATTTGCTAGTGACTATGACTATGCGAATTTCACCTTTGGAGACTGGCTTTGAGAATGGTACCACAGGTTTATTGACAACACTATACTGCTGTACTAGTGATGAATCCACTTTTCCGGTTTTGGGATCTACGACTTGGCTAGTAACAATCATATGACCTGTTTCAGGATGGACTTCAGCCCTCTTAACTTCTTGTTTTCCTGTCCTTGGGTCAGTAACAACAATCTCACCAGTAGCCGGGTCGATGATTCCGACAGCTGTGCGTATTCTACCATCAGGTCCCAGGACACCACTGATAGTGTCCACGTGGCCTTGGCTTGGGTCGATCTTTCTCGTTCTTGGATCGTACTTGGTTGTTATAATGACCAAGTGAATCTCTCTTTCAATGGGTTTAGTTTCTTTTTCGACGATAGCGAATTGTTGTGCGAGGGAAGAGTCCGGCTTACCTGTCTTCGGGTCTGTGACACCGGAAGTGAGAATTAGATTTCCAGATTTAAATCCTACTCCTGGATCAGCGACAGCTTGTTTAGTCTCAGATTTACCTGTCTTGGGGTCTATGTGTTCTATCTTTCCTGTCTGTGGATCGATGATACCGTAATTAGTATGGACCCTGCCATCTGCAGCTAATATACCACGTGAGGTCTCAATGTGACCGTTCGGATTGTCGAGTCTCTTGTTTTTAAGATCATATTTAGATGTGATAACTACAAGTTGAACTTCCTTTCCGGGTACCGGAGCAAAAGTGTCTTTTGGCTTCTCTACAACACTGATTTGTTGGCCTAGATTAGGATCAACTTGCCCAGTTCGAGGATCTACCACACCCGAGGTGAGGAGCAAATTACCAGTCTTTGGGTCAATAGTAGCGACTTTTTTCTCTGTTTTGCCACTGACAGGGTCTTTGAAAGTAATGTCACCTGTTGTAGGATTCACTTCTCCAAATTCTGTATGTACTTTACCATCAGATCCTAATCTGCCCAGTACGCTATCGACGTGGGCATTTGCAATGTCGAGTTTCTTGTTCTTGGGATCGTATTTAGTAGTAACGATTACTAAGTTAACATATCTCTCTTTAGGCGCATCTTTGTCAACAATGGCGAAATGCTGAGCTAAGCTCGAATCAACCTTGCCTGTTTTCGGGTCTATGACACCAGAAGTGAGGATTAGATTTCCCGATTTAAATCCTACTCCTGAATCAGCAACAGCTTGTTTAATCTCCGATTTACCTGTCTTGGGATCGATGTGTTCTATCTTTCCTGTCTTCGGATCGATGATACCGTAATTAGTATGAACCCTGCCATCAGCAGCTACGATACCACGTGAGGTCTCAATGTGACCGTTCGGATTGTCGAGTCTCTTGTTCTTAAGATCATATTTAGATGTGATAACAACAAGTTGAACTTCCTTTCCGGGTACCGGAGCAAAAGTGTCTTTTGGCTTCTCTACAACACTGATTTGTTGGCCTAGATTAGGATCAACTTGGCCAGTTCGAGGATCTACCACACCCGAGGTGAGGAGCAAATTACCAGTCTTTGGGTCAATAGTAGCGACTTTTTTCTCTGTTTTGCCACTGACAGGGTCTTTGAAAGTAATGTCACCTGTTGTAGGATCAACTTCACCAAATTCTGTATGTACTTTACCATCAGTTCCAAATCTGCCCGGTACACTATCGACGTGGGCATTCACAATGTCGAGTTTCTTGTTTTTGGGATCGTATTTAGTAGTAACGATTACTAAGTTAACATATCTCTCTTTGGGCGCATCTTTGTCAACAATAGCGAACTGCTGAGCTAAGCTTGAATCAACCTTGCCTGTCTTCGGGTCAATGACACCGGAAGTCACAAATAGATGTCCAGATTTTGTATCAACGACGGCGGATTTTATTTCCTGTTTACCTGTTTTAGGATCGACATGATCGATCTTTCCAGTCTTAGGGTCTATTACACCGAAGTTCGTGTGCACTTTACTGTCTGGTGCTAAAATACCACGAGATATTTCAACATGACCATTAGGGTGATCGAGTCTCTTGTTTTTAGGGTCGTATTTACTAGTAATAACAACCAGATGTACTTCCTTACCGGGGACAGAAGCAAATTGATCTTTTGGCTTATCAATTACACTGATTTGCTGTCCTAGAGTAGGATCAATTTGGCCAGTTACTGGATCAACCACAGATGATGTAAGGAGTAAATTACCAGTCTTTGGATCAACGACAGCTTTCTTTACTTCCTGTTTACCAGTTGCTGGATCAGTTATTGTGATTTCACCGGTATTAGAGTCAACAGTACCAAATTCTGTATACACTTTATTATCAGCTCCGAGTTTTCCGGGAATCGTGTCTACATGAGCGTTAGTTAAATCAAGTTTCTTGTTCTTAAGATCATATTTAGAGGTTACGATCACTAAATTCACGTATTTATCAGGAACGACTCTGTCTTTATCAATAATAGCGTATTGTTGGCCTAAAGATGTATCCACCTTACCAGTTTTAGGATCCATAACTCCAGTAGAGAGAATTAAATGTCCTGTCTTAGGATCCGCTACCGCCTGCTTAGTATCCTGTTTACCTGTCTTAGGATCAACAAGATCTACCTTTCCACTTTTAGGGTCGATGACACCAAAGTTTGTATGCACTTTGCCATCGGCAGCTACTACGCCACGTGAAGTTTCAATATGACCATTAGGGCTGTCTAGCCTCTTATATTTCGAATCATATTTGCTGGTGATTACCACTACCTGTACCTCTTTACCGGACACTGAACCGAATGTGTCTTTAGGTTTGTTAACGACGGTTATTTGCTGCCCGAGCGTTGGATCAACTTTGCCAGTTGCAGGATCAACAACTCCTGACGTGAGAAGAAGGTTACCAGTCTTCGGGTCGACAGCGGCTTTTTTAACTTCTTGCTTACCTGTAACTGGGTCTGTGACAATAATATCCCCAGTTATCGGATCTACAATAGCAAAGTCCGAATGTACTTTATCGTCATCACCATATTTCCCAGGGAAGCTATCGACATGGGCATTCGTAAGCTCTAATTTTTTGTGTTTAGGGTCGAACTTCGATGTTACCACAACTAAGTTGACATATCTCTCGGGAATGCCTCGAGGAGCATCTTTATCAACGACAGTCAATTGTTGAGCAAACGATGAATCGGCTTTGCCAGTCTTAGGATCAATAACGCCAGATGTTAGTATGAAACTGCCCGTTCTTGGTTCAATTGTGGCTTGTTTAGAATCTCGTTTTCCAGTCTTAGGATCAGTGAAATAAACTTTTCCTGTGTTTGGATCCATGACGCCGAAGTTGCAATGAACCTTACCGTCTTTGTCACTGATGACAGCATGAGAGATTTCAACGAATCCGTTAGGATTATCTAATTTTTTATTCTTGGAATCGTATTTACCCGTGATCGCTACAACTTGGACCTCTTTACCAGGCAAAGAAGCGAAGGTGTCCGTTGGTTTGTCTACAATGCTGTACTGCTGACCTAATGAGGTATCTAACTCTCCGGTCCTTGGGTCGATAACGCCCGATAGCAATAATATATTTCCTGTCTTAGGATCAACGGTAGCTTGTTTCGTTTCCTGTTTACCTGTTTTAGAATCAGTAACCAGAATTTCACCAGTTCTCGGGTCAATGACTCCGTATTCTGTGTATATTTTACCATCAGTGCCACTCAGAACACCTTTAACGGAATCCACGTGAGCGAAGGACGGCTCTAACTTTTTATTTTTCAAGTCGTATTTGCTTGTTACAATAACTAATCTTACTTCTCTGTTTGCTTTAGTCGCGTCTTTTTCTACAATACTAAATTGCTGTCCGAGAGAAGAGTCGACCTTGCCAGATTTAGGGTCTAGAACGCCAGTGGTGACAAGTATGTTTCCAGTCTTTTGATCGACATATGCTTGTTTAGGTTCTTGTTTACCAGTCTTAGGATCGATGTAGTCAATCTTACCCGTTTTTGAGTTTATGACGCCGAAATTTGATGCTACGTTGCCATCAGGACTGACAACGGCTCTAGAAACGTCCACATGTCCATGTGAAGCATCCAATTTCTTATTCTTGCCATCATATTTACCTGTAATAACAACCAAGTCCACTTCTCTACCAGGCTTCGCACCAACTTTGTCCGCTGACTTCTCAACAAAGCAATACTGTTGGGCCAGTGTTGGATCCATTTTACCAGTTTTCGGGTCGATAACTCCGGACGAAAACAGAATATGTCCAGATTTGTCGACGTGGCCATTTTTGACTTCCTGTTTGCCAGTTGTCATATCAGTATAATTGACTTGTCCTGATTTGGTATTGATAAGTTCTTTATCCGTCTGGACCTTTCCATTGCTTTTGTTAAATGTTCCTTTAGTGACGAGAACTGTTCCATTTGCATCGTCTAGTTTCTTGGTCTTAGGGTTGTAACGACCAGTAATTATTACGACTTGTATTTCACTGTCTATTTTGGCACCCATTGGTACCGCAGCCGCTACGGGTGTCTCATGATGAGATCTCTCAGCGTTTAACAAAGCTAATGTTGGATCTATTAAATTCTTCGCTTGTTCCTTAAGGCCGGCAGATTGAACGTAGTCTATACCGGGTGTTTTAAGTTTACTTAGGTCTTCTGGTGTTTTACGCTTTTCAGCGCTTTCAGCTACTTTCTTATCTTCACCTGGTGCGTAGTTAAAAGCGAGTCCGGCCTTTCTAGTAGTTGGACTTTGAGCTTCATCAAGAGCTCGTTGCCTTTCTTCGGAAATGGGTTCTTTTTCGTAGCTAAACGCACCTTGGATAAACGGTTTCGTGCGCGTAGGACTCTTTTCTGTGTCTGTGTACTCATAAGGTTTGGTGAAAGACGGCTTGTCATCTTTTGCAGGACTCTTATCGAGAGAGCTATCAAGGTTGGAACTATCGTTAGACGTGTCGAGCACGGCCACTTTAGCTTTAGGATCCTTGACCTTTTTGTCTTTAGTTTTAGGAGATTTTTCTCTAGGGGACTTCTCTTCTTTGGGCGATTTGTCTTTTTTGCCACCAAATAACCCGAATCCTCCAGTCTATGGAACGGGAAAGGGGGGAAGAAAACAAAAAAACATAAAATTAACGAAAAATTACAAGTGCTTGAAATATTTAAACTGTTTTTTGACAGCGAACCGAATAGTTAAAACTTTGCAATTCGCATATACATGCATGCGGTTCTATTGCGTTGTCTAACATTCATATTTACAGAAATTTTGTATGATACACTAATCTCTATTAGTAGAAACGTCACACTTTTGAATAGATTAAAATGCTATTGTATCTACCATTCTTGCAAGTACGAGAATGAAAAGATTGTGAACATTGATGTACTTACCCGCGACTTCTTGGGCGTGGTGTCTACGTTGTTCGTAATGCCCGGATCACTGGTTGTGTCAGTACCTAAAAAAATAGACAACCTTTGTACATTTGTTTGCCCAAAAGTTATTTGGTTAGTTACCTAATATACCTAAACGCGTGTGGATTATCAGCATTACATACTTAATTTTAACATAAAGTTCGTGTGTGAGTGTGTGTGTCTGTGTGAGTGAGTGAGTGCTAGAGAGATAGAGATAATGTATACTAACCATTTTCAGCGGGTTTCCTCTGTTCAACGACCTTGTCCTTCTTGTCTGGAGGCCCTGTGGGCATCACCTTGACGGCACCAGGTGGTGGCTTCTGCAAGCAATACACAAGTACTTAAACATATTACTTAGATACGGCGTGCTAGTGGTAGCGGTATACAGGACAATTACGAAGACTTTAATAATATACCTCAAATTATTTTAAAGTTACATTTAGATTGTTTTAGCTGTTTTTAGGAATGTCCCTTTGTTTTATGGGCACAGGATTTATTATTTCACAATCAACTTTTATTAGCATACTGCATTAGAAATGTTAATATATTTCATTCATATTCTTTAGGTTATATTAGAAGTAAAGAATATAAATTAACGTTTAAATATAAATGAATACAGTGCATCCAAACTACAGTTACTACATGATTCAACTACCGATGTCTCTAAAAGTTCAGTATATGACAGGCGAATATTTATGGATACTGTTTATGTATGAATCGTACTCTAATCAGGTATTTTTCCTTCGTCTTCTAAACAATATCAGTAATTACATGCACAATGATGTAACAAAAACTTGGTAATTTTATGGTGGACGTGCATATACAGTTTGGATTACGGATACGCTATAATAGACCGTGGGAGTGGAGAGTAACATAGAAATTAATATTCTTCAAAGTGGATAACCCAGTGTGTCGGTCAATCTGCAAGGGATTAGGTAACCCAATTTCATGTGTCGATCAATCTAAAAGGGGGCGGATAACCCATTGTCTTGTGTCGCTTCATCTAAAAGGGGGCTAATAACCCAAGGGACCGAAGTGTTTTATTTTTATTTGGGACTAGTCCCACCTACAGTGGTCGCCAGTGAAGACACCGAGGCTTGACCCTCGGCGAGTCCCGGGAAAACGCTACATTGTCTTGGAATCCGCAACAAATTTTAAAAAGGTAGATAGGAGCAATTGGAACGTCATAAATTCCACAAGAGAGTGGATAATCCATTATCATGTATCAGCCGATCTCCAAAAGAATTGAACAATCCCTTGGTATTGAACGTCGGGAGGGAATGCCAGTGAAGGGGTTATGTGCCCCAGTGTGGTGCGTCAAGGGGCTAGTGTGCACCTTGTCGTGTGCGTCGGCGAGGTATTCTCCTTCCAGCGAGCTGGCGGACGACGCGCTCGCCGCGCCCCCCGACCGCCGTCGTAGCTGCTCCGAGCCGCGTGCGTACACACACATACGTATGTAGCCAGTGTTGCCAGACACACGACACGACATTCGAGAAAATGTTGCCCGTAGACAAAATGTTATTTGTTTGCAATACGATTACGATTGGGTTAAAATTTTATTATTTTACATCACGTAATTAAACGTCTGTCTAACGTCTGGCAACACTAACAATGCAAGTTAGGAAACCAAAATATGAACTATTTGATGGTAACACTGTCATAGGATCCGCAGTCTGAATTGGATCCGCTGACTAATGGAAACATGGTTTGTACAAGATGTGAAGTTGTCATGCTCACTACATAATATTAATAAAAATAAATTAATAATTCAAAATTTGTTTCCACATTTTTATTTTACAGTACAGAAAAGACAGTAAATTATCTAAAAAGTTCAGAAATCAAATACAGAAGTGCAGACGCGGATAGCAACATTATTCTCCTCCATAATGACATGCAGTCGCGATCGCAATAATTTCCGATTCCATGAAATACACTTCAAAATCAATTGCAAATAACACATACCAGATGTAATGTAATTGTTTACAAGATAATATTAGATCAAAGTGTATTATCGGAGCCTGCTACAAGCCCAACACATGAACCAAGAACGTAGACTAACTAATTAAAAAACTGAAATTACTTAGTGAAGTATTTAATGCTTGATTTAGAGTTAATCGAAAGAAGTGATCCGAATACCGGGCTCAATGGCGTGTATTGGGGGAGGCCTGTCCAGCAGTGGACTAATATAGGCTGATTATGATGATGATGAAAGAAGTGATTAATCACCATTCGAATAAAGAACATTAAAGCACATAAAACAATATAATCAGAAGTGGGATACAGTTTAAAAAGTATAATTAGCAAGGATATAGTTTTGAAAAAGATTAATAATGTGTAGTGAATGTTATTCATCGATTATGTTTGTTAGCATGCTCTGAATAATATAATTAGGTGTTGTTATTTCATCATATTAGAACTGAACCTCATTTTAAAAGGATTTCAGAAACTGAATGAATATTAGACTCGCTGTGTGCGATACTAAATTGATTGACTAAATTGATTATGGCAAGTAGTTTAGTCCACTCCACGGGACAGTCACCAGAGACGTCAGTTTGAGACAGAAGACTGTAGACAAAACAATGAGAGACTAAAAATAATAATATAATGGTACAAATCGTCTTGATTGGAACTCGAGCTCACGACCTTTGGTCAGGCAGTTTCTAACGCGGCCAAAAATGTGGAAACTCGATTTTAACTGATGATACCATACACTATGTGAAATAGATACACTCATGTTAATAACGATAAAGAACTCTATTAGTGTTAAGAAAAACAAACACTTATGAAACGTTTATCCAAGCATCACCCAAATACTTTGATTACGGAACTGCTGAAAAATTACTCCAAAGCCCAAAGCAATAACAATGGTGGAAGAGCGAAAAGACTTCAATAGTACGTTAGCATAATTTTTGATCTCTAATATAAGTAGGTAATTGTTTTGAACAAAATATGTTACAGTCAAAAACCACATGAGAATACTAGAACCAGATAGAAAGCTTTTTACAAACGCGTAAGTTCTATGCGTATGCCTTCAGTTGACAAACCCGGTTTACTCTAGCTCAGCTAGTTGACAATTTGAACTTTTACTAATGTCACGTAGTCACTAACGAACGGGAATATTCGGATAGTGACGCTCAAGTACATCGTTAGTAATTTGAGTTCGTAACCAGTTCTTTTTAAGTATTCCATGTGAAAACGGCTTTAGACTTTCTTAGAAAAAATTATCTCTGGTTCCAGTTAGTAATGTGGTCAAAATACTTCACCGATGTAACTTTCAAAACTGTTCGCGGTATTGCCTTAACCTTAACCCATACGGGTGTTCAATTAATTAGAAAGAGGTAAGTTGGCACAAACTTGCCCAGCGCATTTTGATGCAGATGCCATTATACAAGAAAAACCTGGTAGAGTTTAAGAATTCAATAATGTAAGGTTAAACTTGGCGGTGCCTTGGCGGAAATTACAAGCACCAATGACTGTCATGACTTGGCGCTGGCGAGTCGACCTCAGCCACCTTCTATATATCTGTCTGCATCCGTTGTAGTTCTACTCGCCATACAGTAAGTGAGGTGCGCCTGACAGGGCCATTGGGCTAAAGCAAAGCCCAAAGCAATGTCGCGAACGGTAAAAATTCAAACAACTTGTGAAGTTCTGATCACAGAAGATCATATTTTTGTTACTACTTAGATTTCTGTGATTTACACTTACATTGATGTTAAAAATAGTTTCGACCCTAAAAGAGGGCTGCACAATCAACACTTTTTTAGAGAATTTAACAGTTAATCTATCATATTATGGCAAGACATGACTACTACTTGTATAGTGAGAAGATACAAGTGAGGTATGAGTGAGATGCAAGTGATGAGTTATGTTTACCTTGTCTTTGATGGTGGGTCGTGCGGCGGGCTGCGGCGGCATCGTGTGACGCTTGGCGGCGTCAGGCGGCATCGACTCATCCTTGTCTCCTGCCGCGAGAGCTGGAAATAGACAAAAACTTATAAGTAATACTATTAGCTATAAGGGGTTTCTCATACCGGGTGTCCCAGATAGGTATATTAAGCTGGATTGTATTTATAGTATTGATTTTAAAAACCGCGAAAATAAATTATATTTTGAATTTCATACAAAATCTATTTATACAGTCGTAAAACTGTTTTTAAGCAACCCTGTGTCATCGTGTCTACTTCTATGCAGCCGGTGATTTTATTGAGTCCGTGCCTGCCTTGTGTAAGAAATTCATACATTTTCGGTTAAATAACGAACAAAATTTTGAGCTCACTGCAATCAATCTGTTGACTTTTTTATTATTTTCTTTAACAAATTGATTGTTTGTGGGTTACACAATACGTCATTACCGGCTTGATACTATACTGGGCTCTGGGACGACTTTAATGGTTATGGTTTCAAGACAATTCAGCGTTATGCAGGGACTTGCTAAGGGTTAAACCTCGGTAGCCTCACTCGGTGACTACTATATAGTAGATTCTGTCTGACAAGAGTCACAGTGGTAAGATTAGCTCAATAAAATACGGATTGTACTAAAAACAAAGTATTATGTTGTAGGTAAGTATAAAATTAGACCTTCCTCAGCTTTGTATCCGAATATTTGTATCTTCATAAAGTTTGCGATGCGACAGTCAAGACCCCTATTCATGGACCATCCCTCGTCGCCTGAGACATTACGAGGTCTTTCGCGCACTTTTTCTTCATGTTCACACAGTGCTGCTTTGTGGCAGAATATTATGACACCGTAGTTCCTACTCAGAAGATCTCTTGAAGGGGCCACGTATTAAATCTATGTTTAAACGTTTATATTTTGCGAGAGCCGTTTTGTTTAGTATAGAAATGAGTGTAGTTTGCAAAAGACGAAATATTTACATCCCCTGCCTAATTTTGTGTTTCCGTGATTTACGATACGTCGATACGCTTACTAATATGCAGCATACGGAAATGACGTCACGGTGTTCAGACATCACAAACCTACTCTCTTGACCCGGCACTTGTAGGAAATAGGTTACCATCGCCGTTAATACTTCGATGAGTATACTTTGATACAATATTATACATAGACTAGCTATTATCCAAGATAGCACACGCATGGTTGGTTGGACAAGGAGAATAGGATACCATCCACATTACAAATATAAAAAGATACGGGACCAAAGAGCGTTGTCCAAACTTATAAATATAATAAGTATCTGCGTTCTAATTCATAAAATTTTGGCCACATGAATGTCTTTGGCAACTACTCTACCCAAATAAAATTCTCAACGAATATTAAATACTAAACGAAATACTAGGCAGGCAAATATCAGACTAGTTTTCCTTAGGACCAACTACGACAAAAAAGTATCTTATATAATGGAGCTCAAAACTATAATAAATAGCCTAAAGTAAAGGATGCAAAGTCGTTGATTACATTTAAAAAACTGTTGAAGGGTCACATTTTAAAGGATTTCTCGCAATCAGTAACTATTGACTATTATGCATTTGACACCGTAGACGCTACGCAAACGTATTTAGTCAAAACAGTATCCATGACCATATATATAATGCGCATAGCACTCATATAAAAGATTATTTTGTAAACGCAGATTCGTCATTCGTCTAGACTGTAGGCCTGCGGGTCTAAAAAGGCCACTTTCGAGGAATCATAATATGAGTAAGTTACCGTTTAATTTTTATTCGTATGGCAGCATTAACATCAAATATGAGTCTGCTAATTAGTGTTAATAAATGAATTGAGTATGATTGACCTAAAATGTGTGATCATTTTACGAAAATTACAGTAATTGCGAAGAATTTGATAGAAATGCAAATTACGAATTCCTTATAGAGGAAATGCTTAATGTGGCCTTTTTAGGCCCGCAGGGGTGGCGAACTTTTTTGTATCAACGTGCATTTTTTAATAAGGAAATGTTCAATAAGGCCAAGACCAATAGATGTGCGGTCAAATAGTTTTGATTCCGCAAAATAATTATTGATTGAGAAAATAATAATACTAAATACCCCCTACTAAGCCGCACTCCGGCTCCGCCTTTCTTGTGTCAAGAAATCCGTTAAAATTATTTCTTATTATTGTTATTTTTTTTTTCAAGAATATATTTTCTTGTTTTTAAGATTTAATAGAAACATTTATTTTCTCAGTGCATATTGAAATTTGTGTTCTGTGGCGTGCCCAAAAAATATTGTGTCGCGTGCCATTGGTTCCCCACCCCTGCTCTAGACCAATGACCCCCTCTAGACTCTAGGCGAATACTAAACTAGAATAACAAACAGTCTGAATTGATGCTCTCGACCCTAGAGCATCAAAATCTTCGTAGTCAACATGTTCAGTATTCGTTTAGTTAGAGCATTCAAATCTGTCCAAACGTGTCATGTAATTTAAAATGTATTCTTTTAATTAAATGAAAAAAATAGTGTTTGTAAAAAACTGTTTACATAAAAACGACGATACTCGTGATCAGAGTCTGGAGACTCAGATTAAACGCCACTAAACCACCCTGAGATTTAAAAGTAATTATTGCGATGCTAGCAGAACAGACGAAGAACTTCGTAATTCAGCCAAAACTAAAACTTCTTTCGATATGAGATTCCAACGATAACCACTCACATCCACATCTGACGATTAGACCAGTAAACAATTCATGAAAATTAATTGCCAAGTCCCCCTCAACTAGACGTCACGCAGCCGATCCGTACTTTTGCCGCGGGATCAGAAGCGCAAAATCGGCTTTTTGACCGTTGTCGTATGCGCAACAATCTACATAGCCAACTCCGATAACCATCATCATCAGCAGCAGCCGAACAATGTCCACTGCTGAACAAAGGCCCCTAAAAGCAGGGAATGCCATAATCCCCACGCTCGGCAGACGTCTTAAGGATTTTTATTTTTTATTTTTATTTTTATTTATTAAACAACCAACAAGTCACACAACGGCTTAAAGTAAATACAATACATCGTCAGTTGGATACATTGAACATTGCAGACTTAATTACAGGTTGCCCTGACATGCATCATAGCTCATGAAAACAAAGTGTCGAAGTTACTAAAGATAAATTGTAGAACATAATTTAAAATAATTAGAAAAAGAAATAATAATTTTGTAATTTGCAAGTATGGAGAGCTAAAAGTCAGCTAAACATTTATGCAAGGATGATCTAAATTTAGACAAGGAACAGCACAGATCAATATCGACAGAGGGCATGCGTGACAAGTGACTATATTGAGACTGAACTCTGTTAATGGTGGAAAAATGACCCATGTTAGTCCTAAATCCTTTGACACGGAAAAACGAGTACCTAGAAGGTCGGGCTAGTTTATAGGGAGTATTGATATTAATTTGACTTAACAACTCAGGGCAATGAATGTAGCCATTTATTAATTTACTAGCTGACCCACGCAGCTCCGCCTGCGTTATTTTTACGTTAACTAAACTTTTAATAACAGACATTCGCATCGAACACATAACCTCCTTTTTTATAGTCGGTTAAAAACTGGGACCCACTTTTTACTTGCTCTCCGAAGCACGGACCCGTTTGGTTCAAATGGCGTTAAACGGTCACCCATCTATTTAATGACCTTACCTAACGTTGCTTAACCCGATCGATTACAAAACCTTGATAACAACTCTTTATGAGCGTTCCCTTACTAATATTTATTATATTATAAAGAAAAATTGATAAAATCGGAAAAAGCGTATAACCAAGTACCCGTTTTGACTTTAATCCCCTCTTCCAAAAAAACCGTGCTAGATTACGGGATAAAAAGTATCCTATGTCCTACCTCGTAGTAAGATCTCAAATTATGCCAAGTTTCATTTGAATCCATTCAGTAGTTTCGGCGTGATGCTCAGCCGTGATACAGACAGACAGACAGACAGACAGACAGACAGACAGACAGACAGACAGACAAAAATTAAAAAAAAAATATTTTCGGCCTCAGTATCGGTTATAGAATGCCCTCCAAATATAATTTTCAAAATATCTTCAATGTACAGAATTAGACCTGTTACAGTTTTATTATAAGTATAGATAAAGAAAGATAAGATCAAGAATCCTCCTGCGCGTTTCCAATCTATTAAGTTTGAAATATCTCAATCGGGCGTCATAAGAAGTAAGACGTTTGGTTAATCCACAGCGATACGTAAGATGCTTGAGAAACCTCTTTTGGATAGACTCCAGTCTTTCCTTATGTACGGCATAAAATGGAGACCAAATCACACTGCAGTACTCCAACCCAGATCTTATTATAGAGTTGAAAACAGCAATTTTACTTGTAGCTTTTTTAAACTCCCGACAATTTCGCAGTACAAACCCCAATAATTTAAAACCTTTTTTAGCTATTTTATCTACGTGAAGGTGGAAGCGAAGCTTGTTATCTATGTAAACACCTAGGTCCCGAATGAACTCCACCTCCTCGATCACCAGATTGTTTAGTTTGTAAGAACGAAAATATGGTCCCTTTCTCCTCGTAAAGTGTACAAAATTGCATTTGTCATTGTTTAAGATCATATTATTTTCATGACACCATGCAGAAAAACGATCCAGATCTTCCTGAAGTAGACTCCAATCAGAGTCTTGTACCAAGCACCTAACAACCTTGAGATCATCCGCATATAAGTAGATATCAGAATGATAAAAACAAGATGCAATATCATTGATAAAAATGTTGAAAAATAGTGGGCCGAGGTGGGAACCTTGTGGGATTGCAGTATAGGTGGTAGGTAATCCAACAGAAAGACGCTGCTGCCCGTCTTCATGTTTTCCCTTAGTCGCCTCTTACAGACACCCAACGGGAGAAGATGGGAGGGTGCTATTCTTACCCGGACACCCCACGGGCCACTTCGATAATATCTTATTTATTACTAACATGACACTGTTTCAGACACTTAACAAATTAAAATAATCGTAATAGAAAAATCAAATATTAACACAAAACGATTTCGCACAACACATTGCCAGATTTTTACCAAAAACTAATTTAAGGGCGTACGTACAAGAAGCACAGTTAGGGTTCCAACAGTCACTGAAGACCATATTTCGCGAGGTTTATCTCGTACGAGACGCGGCACACAACTGTACGGGAATAGAATCGTGTTTGTTTATAATGGAGCTAGCGAAATCGCCGTGCGATTACTCCGATGTATTAATATCGACTACTTCATACGAGTACACGAACTCATCTGGCGTTTGGTACGAGACGGTGTTGCGGGTAAAGGAACCATTGTTTATTATAGGACGTATTGGTAACTAAGCGACTAGACAGCAGGTGTTCGGCTGATGGTAAGCAACGCGCCTGCCCATTTTACAGTATTTACAGAGTGCGGTTTCAGCTCCGCGGGTCCCTCAGCCGCAAGCACGGAGAAGAAATTGCGTTATTCAGCTTACCTGAAATACGCAGCAATGTGTCTATGGTCACTAATGTTAATTTCAATCCAATTTTAAATTCTACCAAATAAAACGGATTCCAAAGGCCCTACAGGTTAATGTTTGATAGTAAGTGTTTCTGGGAATTGACCGCGAATCATGATCTGTTTACAACCAACATTACTCGCGTATATTTATTTAGATTACTTCATTTGTATACGTGAATGAGCTAATCATTGGTTTTGGCTCACGCGTGACCTACCTACTTGGAAATAAAGCATTTTTATTTAATTTTTTGTCATATTTAGCGAGTTTGTGGGATGTAATAGGCATGATGACTAATTTTGAAAAAATACTCTATAATGTACTTACGGGTCTACTATTGCCGAAAATAATCATATTTTTGTATTAAATTTACAATTAATAGCAATATTTTCAATTTTTAAAATAGAGTTTGAATTTCGTTCCAAAACGATGGCCGGTGCATGGCGCCATGTTGTGACGTCACTACGGCGGTGTAAATAAACATCTGTCTAGGTATAAAAGTTAAAAGTGAATCATTGTATGAAAGAAAAAAGTTGAGATGACAGTTTGACAGTTGTTTATTTACACAGGATTGACGTCATTCACTCTGATCAGCGTTTATTACAAAATGGCGATTAGCTGTATTTGAGTAATTTATTTGCTTAAATATCACAAAATCTCTCTATTATTATGAAAATGAGATGCATTTTTGGAATCAGTGCAATCTGTTCTGATATTTAAAACCACATATTTATTGGTATTGTGTTACAGTCATCATGCCTATTGTAGATAATGATTTATGCAAAAGAGAACCAAACATTTTTATAACGCATATTTTGCCCTAAAGTTCTATTATTCTATGTATTGTGTCAGAGTGTAATGCAAAGTCGAAAAAACTAAAAGATTTAAAAACGGTCACCAGTTCGAATCCTATCGACGAATTCCCAATTTGATCATGGATATTTTACATTCTATTAAAACACCCATATCAAACATCTACGCTCTACGAAGCGCGTTAAATGATAATTCAGTTAAAAACCAATTTCTTGCGATTATAGTTAATAGTGCCTTTGGAATCCGGCGTCAATTAATAAGCCCATTAGGTTTCCGTGATCAACTGATCATGTTTGTTATGCACGCGAGAGAACATTATAACAAATATAATTTCACGGAACATTTATAAACTAAACTACATTTTTTGGCTTTATTTCATAAGAGACGAGCAGGACATTCACCTGATGTAAAGCGACATGTCTTTCCATGGAAAAGTGTTGCATTGCACTGCCACTGCCGCTAGTCACATGAGACATTGATTATTTGGTCTTAAGCCCGATAATTTCTGAGGCTACAGCATTGTTAACGCCCTGCTGCTATGCGACGCAAGGGACCTACCTAGAAAATATGCATTCTCAGTAGAATATACAGGAAGTAAATTACAAAAGACTCTCCGTATTACTTGATGACCAGCTGATAAAACGTTTATCAATATATACCCTGCTTTTTTTACATGATCAAAAATTAAACAAAAAATGTATGAACGCAGGTTGCAACTACAAATTGTCTGCTTTCATACATTTATTGTTAAACTAGCTGACCCACGCAGCTCCCCCCGCGCTGTGTTTACGTTAACTAAACTTTCATTAATATACATTCGCATAGAATACAAAACCTCCTTTTTTAAAGTCGGTTAAAAACTTTGACCCACTTTGTACTTGCTCTCCGAAGCACGAAGACGTTTAGTTCAAATGGCGTTAAACGGTCACCCATCTATTTAATTACCTTACCTAACGTTGCTTAACCTGATCGATTTCCAAACATTGTTAACAACTGTCTATGAGTGTTCCCTTACAAATATTTATTATAATTATACTGAAAAGTTGTTAAAATAACCAAGCGTATAACCAAGTACACATTTTGACTTTAGTCCCCTCTCCCAAGGGAACCGTGCCGAATGTCGAGATAAAAAGTATCCTATGTCCTACCTCGGAGTATTAACTCAAATCATGCCAAGTTTCGTTTCAATCCATCCAGTAGTTTCGGCGTGATGCTCAGCCGAGATACAGACAGACAGACAGACAGACAAAATTAAAAAAAACTATATTTTCGGCCTCAGTATCGGTTATAGAATGCCCTCCAAATATAATTTTCAAAATATCTTCAATGTACAGAATTGGACCTGTTACAGTTTTATTATAAGTATAGATAGAAGATTTTCGATCTTGTAAAGAAAAACAGGGTATACGTCTACCCATCTCTTCGGGGAAATGTCGTGACACTATGTTGTTGTTGCACCTGATTCACGATACGATATATAATAAATGTATTTACATTATGCAGAATACATTAACGAGTCTCTACAGAGTTTCAATGTGCCCCGGATGACTCAATATACAAATAGTATGTCACGTTTTCTCATTAATAACACCTTTTTACTTGCCAACTGACACATCGTAGACTATAATCGACGACGTCACGTAATATTTATAAAAGTTATCTGGCTACGTATCGCATAACGTCATCCGTGTGTGCAGTCTGGCAGAGTGACAATTAACATTGGTTGACTCAAGTGTTTAGAGTTGAATTTGCAAGAGTCAAGGTCAATGCGTGTTTTTGTTTTACAGTAAAAATTACGATGCGTAAACAAAGATTAGATGTAGATGATTTAGCAGATCTTGAGAGATCACTAATCTCACCACTGATTC
The DNA here is from genome assembly GCA_911728495.1 of Furcula furcula. NCBI lineage: Eukaryota > Metazoa > Arthropoda > Insecta > Lepidoptera > Notodontidae > Furcula > Furcula furcula. The sequence goes on along the minus strand of OU452264.1, from coordinate 1,335,590 downwards.
CCACCACTGTGACTCCTGTAAGCCAGGATCTACATTGTTCACCAGTAAAGACACCGAGGTTTGACCCTCAGCGTGTCCCGGGGAAACGCTAAATTGTCTTGGAACCCGCATCGAATTTAATCAGAAAAGTGAACAGGAGGAGTAGGAAAGACAAATTTCACTTCACTCCTTGGCGAAGCGGGAGACAAACAACAAATTTATAAACCGGTTTTACTGGAGAAAGGAAGACTTACTGAGTAACTAACGACTTAGTCCATCTGCAAGACACCACGGACTGTACTAAACTTCTTTCTTCTTGGGAGATCAGAGAAAGACGTAGATTTTTTTATACAACCAAGTGACGAGACAATCAAGACGTTCGCCTGATGGTAAGCGACGTGCCTGCCTAAAGACAGCTGCATTGCACTGCCACTCGTCACCCGAGACATTAGTTATTAACTGCCGCACTCACAAACACCAATTTACTTTAATTCTAATTAAGTCACTTTTTACAATCTATTTATTTCGACTGTCTGTGAAGTTTATGATTAATTTCGATTACTGAACACGACATATTTCATATCTCTACTCACTATCTGCGTATTAAGTACGAAATAATCCGATTTCAAAAAATGGATTAATTATCATTAACTATAATTGAAGTTAGTAGGTTCGGCAGTAAGTCTCTTGTGTCCGGTAATTTGACCAGCTATAGTGCCCTTCACTGCGGAACACAGCAATGTTCACACAATGCTGTTTGGCGGTAGAATATATGACACTGCGGTGGCACCTACCTGGACGGTGCATAGCACAACTACTAGCTTCCAATATAGAACCGAGCTCAAAACATACAACAACTAATCTTTTGTATGCGAGTGGCAGAATCCGTAATGATAGTCCATTTTGGATTGTTAACAATAGGACATTAATGTCATAGTATACATTAGGTTCATACAATGTCATACATTTAATACATTATTAAAACAAAAGACATTGATTGTAATGTGTTAAGGCTACCTTGTAAATCTTGGTTATTTTTTTGTTTATGTTACATTTTGTTGGAGCCTTCTGGGATCCATTAGTTCGTAAACAACCAACAACAATAAATGGATCTAATTTAGTGTAATGGCATAACACCGACCATTTCACTATAAGCGTAATACATTGCCGTTTTTAAATTGAATCAAATTAGCGATGATGAGTATGGCCTTGACACGCGTTGCTATTTGCCGAAATCGCGAAGTATACGCATACCACACTATAACGCCAATTACTCTTATAAGCGCTCATACTCATAGCCAGTTGTAATCAACGTCAAGTAAGGTCAGTACAAAGATGGGTGACCGTTTAGTGGCATTTGAACTGAGCATATCCGTGCTTCGGCGGGCAGGTAAAATATCGGTGACGATGGTTTTCATCTAGGCAACAACTGTTAAGCCAAGTCAGGGGTCTAAGGGTAGTTTATGCAGTTACAACTTTTGGCCAATAACGATACGACAGACCTGCTGGGAGGGGGAGGGGACTGAGGAGAAGGCCTATGTTTAACAGTAGACGTGTCCCAGCCTTAGAGGAGATACCACTGGAGAGAGCATGATGCGCTAACCCCCTCTGCCAAATTTTTGTTCATATGGTCAGGTCATTCTTTATTTGTGTGCGTGTATTTTTGAATGTGTTGCCTGTTTACTATAGTGTGGGTATGCGTGAAAGTGTATCTGTGTGTGTTTACTTCGCCTCCCGCACTCCGCAAAAGTGCCACGAAAAATTTGTTCGGGGAATCGACGCGATACTAACTCCTTTGGTACTTTCTCTGAGGTCCCAGCTGATGATGATTTTATATTAAATCTACAGCTGTTGAATGCGTGCGGTAACGTACAAGATTTTAACGTTTTTCAAGCAATAATGATGATCTAAATCGTTATTAAACAGGACGAAGTTAGGTGAACCGTTATGGTATGCTGACTAATGCATGAGTAATAAGGTTGTAAAAACTTTAAATGCTTAATAGTCGTTAATTCAAGCGAGTCGGGTATGACATCGTTGTTATTGTGACGCGAGGATGTCGTAATATTATCCTTTTGAGAAAAGTTTCGATGACACATGATTGATAATTCTATTCTATTCTATATTGCATTATTAACTTTACATTTTCCCAAATCAATCCCACCTTATCGCTAACCTTACAGAACATTTCTCAATACGGCAGACTAACAAACACTGAAACATGACGCGTAGTGTTTAGTTGTCACGTTTGGCGCGAGCCGGTAGATTAACGTAATAGGCTAGATGAAAAAAAAAATTTTTTTAGTCCGTCATTTAGATTATCAAAAAATATTGGACACGTATTTTTTCTTTTGTCGATTAAACAAAAAATGACGAAGATATAGTGCTTTGAAATGTTGCGTGACGTCACACCTGTATACGATTTTTACTGAGGCGTGACGTCAAAAGCCCCCCCACTCCCGAACTTAGACGCACTATATCTTTGGCAATGTTTATTGATTTGTTAAATAAAAATATACGTGTCCAATATTTTTTTATAATCTAACTGACGGACTAATTAGAATTATTATTTTTTACCCAGTCATCATCCCCATTTGTCAGTGTGTAGTAGTTGCGCGTGGCGGTGGAGTGTAGTATCGAGAAGTTGCAAGTGGAGGTAAAGTGTGGCGTGTAGTTAGGGTTGCCACCTGTACTATATTATATAGTATCGTACTATATTTTAGCCAATTATACTATATAATATAGAAAAATAATATAGTACGCAATGTACTATATTTGCTAAAATAGGAATTTAATCAACTCGACAGCATATTAAATTATTAGAATTTAATTAATAATTAACCTTAATATCAATATTTTGAATTCGGAACTAATAACGGTTAATTATGTTATTTCGAAAATAAATAAAGAACAGGCATTTCACTCTAAAAATACTGCTGAAAAATATTAAAAAAAAAAATTGAACCGACTTCAATAACACTAAAAAGTATAAAATAATTTAAATATTAAAGAAGTTGGTGTTAGCGTACCTGCTGTGTATATTTGGCACCAACTTCAATAATATTTAAATTATTATATACTTTTTAGTGTTATTGAAGCCGGTTCAATTTTTTTTTTTAATCTTTTATTTTATACTTTTTAGTGATATTTTCATACATAAAGATTGAACCATCGAAGACGGTAAAATTATCTAGGTAGGTTATGACATCATTATGATTTCACATTATCGTCTACATACTTTTACATAATTCATGTTTCTTCAGAAACTCAGAAACATTTTATCCGATCGTAATGAAATTTGCATGGAATCATCATAGTAGTTTACTCTCTCGAATAAAAAAATAATCATCGAAATCGGTTCATATTTGTCAGAGAAATGTAAAGGAGAACATCAGTTTTATGGTTTTTAACCGACTTCAAAAAAGGAGGAGGTTCTCAATTCGTCTGTATATATATTTTTACCAGATAAATTCCTCCATATCATTCATGGTCCTCCAGGAAGTTCTTATCCGGTTGTGATAAAATTCGTACAGGATCATTACAGTGGTTTCTTCTTTAGAATAAAAAAAGAATCATTGAAATTGGTAAATATTTGCCAGAGTTATGACCATTTTTGTCCTTAAAAAGCACCATAAAGTCATCTATATAGGCTTTCTTGCAACTTTCCTGCGCAGTCAACATTCTTGTTTTTTCAGGAACTACTTATTACTAAGCAATAATTTTTTTATGGGACCCAATTAACGGATTAAAGAATGGATGGAAGAAAGATTTTTTCAAATCGGTTCATAATTGCCTGAGTTATGCGCGAACAAACATAGAAAAAATAAAAAATATATATACAGACGAATTGAGAACCTCCTCCTTTTTTGAAGTCGGTTAAAAATGGCAAATGCTAGATGAATGTTTTATTAATACATTTGAAGTTATTGCTTTTTTTCTTTCCATACCCGCAACATCTGCTTTTAGAGAAAAAAAAATCGGTCATGAACGTAAAATGGCAAGAAGAAAAAAACAAATCAGTTATTAATTTAATTAGAAATGAATTATTAATTTATTTCAATATGGTTCTGATTTGTTTGGATTCATACAATTATTTCAAAAATAATAAAACCTTGTTGGCCCAAGCAAAGAGTAATAATAAATATTTATGGAAAGTAAATAATGTATTAAATAAATAATGTTAAATTAATGCGTACTATTTTTTTTGCCCTAATTTCCCAAATGTACTATATTTTTATAACTTAAAACGAAAAATACTATTTTTCCTTCAAAAAAAGGTGGCAACACTACGTATAGTAGTCGTGCGTAGAGGTGGGATAAACGGCTTATAATTGACAACGCGTTTCAACGTTATGCTTATTTTTGTAAGCGCGTTTTTAAAAGAGCTTATTGCTTAAAACGCTTTTTTTATAAAAGCTTTTACTCGTTGAAGAAAACGTTACTACGTCTTTTAAACGCGGATGTCTGGTATTGAAAAAGCGTACCAATGCAGATATTCATACCGTCACAACTCACTGTTTATTATACCGATGATATTTAATACAATAGATATGCCATTAGCGCACGAAAAGTGATACATCGAAATTCACCCAAATTGGGTGAACTAGCAGTAAGTCACGCGTCGATAAAATGTAACGAATGTGACGTGTGCCTTTGAAAATCAAGTAACATGCCTTCATGCGTATTTAGAAAATACACAAAGTACTGTACAAAAAAAAAGGACCATACCCTAACTATATATGTGAAAATATTTTAATTACGGTTCATATCTATGATTTTTAATATCATTGATTCACGCAATATTTATTCCCCAACAACGCAACGCAACACCCAACGTAGGATCGCGCGCGAAAATATTTACAACAAATGACGACGCTTACACGTTGACAGCGCAAAGCATACTAACGTTGTAAGTGTATCTAAAAAAGCGTGCTTAAAAACGTATTATAAATTGTCCAACGTAATTTTGCCGCTTATTATTGTGTTTATTCTTTGTCGTTTTTAAATTGAGTCTTATATCTATTACAATAAGGTCGTTTTTCAATCATAGTAAGGCCAACGGATTAGTTTGTTGCAACATAGTTGCTATCAACTTAAAACGAAATCGACTTATACTTGTAAGCGTGCTTATGCGCTTTTTTTGAACAGCAGACTTTTTAATAGCTTTTCGTTGAAACGACCACCTCTAGTCGTGCGTGGCGATAGAGCGACGTGTTAGTGTGTAGGTGTTCACTCACCGTCCATGCTGCGCGATGAGAGCTTGCGGTTGGAGAGCGTGCGCGCGAAGTGCGGCGGCGCGCGCTGCGGCGGCGCGGCGCGCGACTCGTAGTGCGTGCGCCCGCTGTAGCGGAACCGCGAGCCCAGCCGCGGGAACAGCGTGCTGCGCGCCGCCGGCTCCGGGGACATGAGCCTGCGACACAACCAACACATGTACGCACTCGCACAGCGCGATACGGTAGGCACAGCGGACCATTGTGTCTCGGATGAGGTTTGGCGAACCGTTCGGAGTCGCTGGAAGTTCGGGGTGTGGGCCCTAGGACGTGAATTGATTACGGCGGCGACTCCGAGGAAGAAGGTGCGACCCCCGTCCCCGTGAGCACAGTGACAGGTTTCCGGGGGCGACGATGCGCACCACACTGTCAAATATTCTGCCGCCAATCAGCAGTGTGTAAACGTTGCTATGTTCCGATGTGAATGGCACTGTAGCTGGAGTAGCTATACACGAGAGGTTTAATAATTAATGTTTCGGGTAAAAAGCGGCAGTGCAATGCAGCTGTTAATAGCCAGGCATGGTTTTGAGCAAATTAATATCGACCAGGGGGGCGATTCTCGCTTCCTTCGACATGCCTATCTCTACCAAGAAATCACGACACTCCAAGTGAAAATCTTTTTAAGATCATGTCTATTAATTTTCCCTATAATTCGGGGAGGTTTTATACTGTCCAATATTTTCATACAAAAACGCCGTACTATGAATACGTTTTTCGGTAGCGTAACGATGTCGTGAACTAAAGATAATTCACGAGTTTGCGCGGTATCTCGGCAGTAGAGACTTGCATTTATCGTAAAGTTCGTTATGGCAACCGATGTTTTTCGGTGTTATTTAGCGATCGGTAGTTTGCGATGACATCGCTATGTAAGTCGAGACTGCAGCCCCAGGAGCTGGCCATTTTCTCGCTCAGCGGGTTTCTATTTCCATACAGCGAGGAAATGCTGCCAGCATTTTGGGTACCATGCCACATGGGCCTAATTTTCTACATTTATTGTAACTATGTATTTATTAATATTTATTGTAGGTATTTGTTTTAAGTAGTTATACCTAGTTATTCATTGTATTTTGTAATTTTGTACTTCATAGCTATTAAAATATACCTACATATTATAGGTGTAAAGGGAAATACATACCAAAAATACAAATGGACCTAATATTGAACCTTGAGTGATGCTATGGGATATTACATATGTTGGACATTCTTACCGTTAATATTAACCCTCTTTATTCTATTTTCTAATGCAGGTCAGAAGATCTAGAGCTCTGTGCCTTATACCATAATTGTATAATTTCCTGACCATCGTGTCGTGATATACACAATCAAAAGCCTTCAACAAATCAAATCGCAGAATAGGCCAAAGGCAAAATCATTATTAGTAATACCTGAAGAACGTATGGTGTTCGACGCAAGTCTTCCACAGTTTCTTGGCGGCGCGGTGATTGGCCAACTTGAAGCCGACCGTGGACTCGAACTGTTCAAACTCGCCGGGCCGCAGCTTCACGTAGAAGTTGTGCCGTTTGTAACTGATCTTTAAGATTTTCGGCCACGCGAAACGATTGATTCGTAACCTGATAACAAAACAAAGTGACATCGTAAATAGCGTACCTATCCACAGAGACTGTAAAATCAGACAATTTTTTAAATATTGTATCAAGACGAGCAAAGCCACGCCTGCCATTAGACAGTTGCACAGCTGCCTACTACATGAGATATCAATTATTAAGTCTCTTGAGTCCGCCGGAACACAGCATTGTTTACACATTGCTGCATGGCGGCAGAATATCTGACACTTTTGAATTGAGTTGAGTCTCAGGTGCAAAATTTTCAAGTGAACAGTTTTCCTGTGAGAGCCATTAGTTCTAATCTATAAGCTATGCAAATATTTGTCTGTGTAATGCCTTCTAAATCACACTCTTTTAATCACATCCTTTTGATGTGGTTTTATTTTATTTTATTTTACATCAGTAAAGTTCTTACGAATATAAAGTAATTCAGTGAACGTTATCGTCTTAATACAGCTGAGAATGTAACAATACCAACGTTACAGGAGTGTGGTACTCACTTCTCCCGGTGCACCAGCAGACCAGAGGAGCAGACACCGAGGGTGATGTCCACGTTCTCCGAGTCCTTGGCTGGGTGAAGGTCTACGCCGTACATGGCCAGCTTCTTCGCGTTCTCCAGATAGTTCAGTTCCGCTTCAGCTGGTGTCTGCCCTCTGTGTATAAAGTTCTTATCAATACTTCTCCAACATGTTACAAAAAAGAAACTCTAGTGATGCTTTCATCATCAGCCGAAACAATTCCACTGTTGAACATAGGCCTCCAAGCTCCACCTTGCAGTGGGGGGGGGGGGCTTTGGTATGCAATAGTCCACAAGTTAACTGACGTCTCGCAGTATATGCAAAGATGGATATGTCACAGAAGACACTGCTGTCCGTCTTCTGGTTTTCTCTTATCCGCTTCCTACAACACCCCTACGGGTGTTCATTTAGTAGAAATAAGTAAATGTATGGAGCGTGTGCGTGAACATCAAACTCATTGGAACGTTAATACATTAATAAAATAGTCACCTGTGTGTCTTGTGCAGTTCCACCACCTTCTCCTCAAGTTCAGGTGTGCAAGCGGAGGCCGGGGCCAACTTCAGTTGTTTACAGAGACCTCCGCCCACTTCGGAATCCTCGTAGTCGCCCAACTCCGACTGGAGGAGGTAACTAGCGAGGAGGGCGTGCGTCACGTTCGAACATGGCAGACGACCTGACAATATAAACGACATATGTATAACTCACCAATATTCATCATCATCATCATCATCATCATCATCAGCAGCAGCCGAACGACATCCATTGCTGAACAGAGGCCTCCCTATTAGAGAAGAGGCAGGCGTCGAGGGGATCGCAGTATAGGTAGAAAGTAATCCAATAGAAACACGCTGCTGCCCATATTTGTTTTCTTGTTTTCCCTCAGTCGTCGCCAGTGGCGTGCAAAGAAAGTAGGCAAAAATATCTGTGAGTTATCTGTACTCTAAGCTATTTGATAGTGTGCCACCACATATATCCTTAAATGAACTAACATTACAGACGTATCCATTTACATTTAAAAACATCAAGATAATACCATGTCAGTACAAAATATTTTGAACTTAAGATTATTTAGAGAAATCATATGGTAGGCAGTCTTTTTGTGTGTATCGACCCTCTAAATAATCTTATTACAGTTTTTAAATGCAAATTTATATGTCTAAAACAACCACACGTATATTTGCCTACCCTCTGTGCACGCTGTGGAGGAGATGGGAGGTTCCTATTCTTACCCGGACACCCCACGGGGAGTACCCAATATTAAATGAACCCACCAATATTAAATTGTTTCAAATCAAAGAGCTGATGATCCCGACGAAGTAACGCTTGTTATTTTTTTTAAACGTTTTTGTTAAACGTGTGTGTGTGCAAGAGTTTTTCTGTTAAGAATTCATGCAAGAATAAAGACCAAATTAGAATCAACCATTTCGTTGCTCATCGGACATATTCATCATTAGGAATTTCAGAAATAGACATAACAATAATTGTATTCCAAGAGACTGAATATTCTCTTGAAATCGAAAGAAAAAAATACTCGCACTTGCGAAATAGCGACACAAGGGCGCTATTACTATGCTATACGCGCTACCAGTTTTTGAACCGTGACACCAAATCTAGTTTATATATTATATCGATGGTAATTGGGCTCAATCTTGTGAGAGTGTAATGTCCCATTGAAATATCCCATGACTTATAACATATAATAATAATATCTTGGGACAATCTACACACGGTCATCTGATCCCAAACTAGACAGAGCCTGTACTATGGAAACCAGACAACTGATACTAATACTTATATACATTTATTTTTTGTAATACATACTTAAATAGATAAATAACACCCAGAAACTTGGTGGGAATCGAACCCACGACCCATCGGTTAGCGGACAGGGTGTCTAACCACTAGACCAACGGGCGCGTCGATATAGTTCTGAAATTTACATGTATCTGAACTCTGGTTTACTAAATACACCAATCTACTGACGATCAGAAACAGCTACATTATTAAGCGTTAGAATAACAGTTCAGTTACTGTTCGAGTGTTTAATTTAGTGCGTTAATTTACCTTGAAGCAAGTCCTTGCGCACAGCGAGCACGAGCTGATACCTCGTCAATTCTTCTTGGAGCTGCGCCGGCTCCGGTGGGTAGAACTTCACTGAAAATCTCACTGTCCAGGGTTCATCTGGAAGAAAACATTTAAATAAATATGATTTCGTTTGAAGACGAAGTCTATAGTTCTAGGCGTAGGCGTATATATTATGTTTCTATCTAAGGTCAGTGAAGAATATATTTTTTTCACTGACCAGCGTAAGGGTGCGTTTCCATTGAAGCGGAGCTGCTCGGAGCGGAGCGGAATAGAACAGTGAAAAGTGGCCAGTGTTTCCATTGAAGCGGAGCTGACCTCTACTAAGTCCAGCTCGGGGCCGCGTGTTCATATATTTTATTTGAAAGTCCGCTCTGCTCAGATCCGCTAACTCTGTTTCCACTGAAGCGGAGCGGAGATTTCGAGCACCGTGATTGGCCAATTCAAGATCCGCTCAGCTTTGCTCCGCCCAGCTCCACTTCAGTCGAAACGCACCCTAAGAGTCACCTGATGGAAACTAAAGAATACTCATGCTAATAAGGCAATTGCATTACTAGTTGATGCTCGGTATTCAGTCTATCGAGTCAAGTAATTTCACCAGCTACAGTGCCCTCACATCATGGTTCCCTTGCACAACGGACCTAGCTATTACTCTAACAATAAACTGTTTGACGGTTTCTACTAGTACGCCAGACCAACGCGACTTTAACAACGTATGTACTAACGTTTGAGCATCTTGGACACGCGTTTCTCGAGGTCTATCCAGACGCGCGGGTCGCCGCGGTCCTCGTACAGTAGCCCGAAGTAGTCCTTCTCCACCAGGTTCAGTTTGTCGCACACCGTCGCCAGTAGTTCCTGGCCGCGGATCTTTCTCTGCAACAGATCATTTATAATGTTTTCACCAAATGTAAGCGGCTTTATTCAAAATTACCTATCATGTTTGTCTTCTTATCATATAATCTTTATACTGTTAGCAATAAGATTCTGGAGGTTAAGAAAGATCGTTCGTCGTTTCTGTTGATTACTTTTCCTTGTTAGTAAACTATTACGCTTCCATACACCGCTATATTATCACCTACTTAGTTTACTTCTTGACTGTACATTGACAAGGTTGTGACAGTTTAAAGTCTGAACTAAACTATAGCTAGTCAATCAATTTTAATACAACCCCGGTCAACACTAAAACTAAGAGCGTTTGTGTCAGGTGACATTTGAGTCACCTGCTCGCTCTTAGTTTCAGTGCGCTACTCAAGTGAATAGCATTACCATTGTATTATCATCAGAACTCCATCAAATGAGACCTTGATAATTCAATATGACTTTATTTTTACTAGATACTTACATCAACATCCAGCTCCATGGTGGAGCCATCGAGCAGCTCGACCTTGACCCGGACGGTGTTCCCTGTCCGGCGCCGAGGGGACGCCTCCTTGGATTTGGCCTTCGCATCGTCCTTGGCCTCCTTGGCCACGCCCTCCGGCATCTTGCCGCGTCACCTTCGACCACTGGGGACAAATTAAAAGTAATTTTAATTTGGGTACGACTGTTTCAAGGTTGTTTTTGTTAATTGGCTAGTAACTTTTATGGCTGTTCGTGATTAAATAATATGTGAGAGCTTGTATGTATGAGCCTATAAACACGGTAGAAGCGACGAGCGATGGCGATGAACGGAAAGTACTGATTGTGCCCTTCTGTTTGTATTCCCACTGAATTCGATTGCCACTCACTCTGTTTTCTCTCCCTATCAAACTATTTTTTATCCTCGCGGGGGAAACCTTCAATAGGTTCACGAGACCCTGTGGGGTCAAACAGAAATAAACTTAGGAAAACTTCTACGATTGCTTATAACCAGTCGACAATAATTTCTAGCCCTAAATTGCTTTCGCTCATAATTCACCCGAACCGACAAAAGTCACGCAAGCAAAATAGTAAAACGGGGGCAATAAAAGAAAAACGGCATAGTTTTCCTGAGTAAATAAACATACCTAAGGATAAGTTTATTTGGTCGTGCCACCAGTGAACTCGTATGACAGACGCGATGCTGTAACGTGTGGGCGACCCTCTCAGCCAAGGCCACTTTATTGGCCCCGAGGTGGCTTCTCAATTATGTTTCGCTTTATTTGGGGCTAATTGGGTATATAAGACGGTCGGTGTATGGACATAAGCGACATTTATTCAGATATTGTAGTTCCCTCCCGGGAACCAGACACGGTGCTCACGGGGACAGAGGTCGCAAACCCGCCGCCCTCCTCCTCGGAGTCACCGAGAACACTGTCCCTAGACTTAATAATGAAAAATAAACTATTTTAATAAAAATAAATAAAAACCAACTTCAAAGTAAATTATCTAATAAACTATTTAAAAAAAAATAAAAACCGACTTCAAAGTAAATTATCTAAAAAGCATAAAATAACGAAAATATTATTGAAGTTGGTGCAGAATATACACAGCAGGTACGCTAACACCAACTTCAATAATATTTTCGTTATTTTATGCTTTTTAGATAATTTACTTTGAAGTCGGTTTTTATTTTTTTTTAAATAGTTTAACACTTTTTAGTGACTTATTTTACCAAGATAGGTACCAGCACTATCACGCAACTCGAACTTCTAATTTACAGTAACTTACTGAAAACATAAAAAGTTTATATCTCTTAAACTACTGGACCGATTTTGATGAAATTTGTACTCTACCCTAAGTTGAAAGATACTCTAACTATTGCAAAAAGAATTTTCGAAATCGGACTTGTAGTTTCTGAGAAATCCGTGGACAAACCTACATACATACATACATACATACATATATACATACATACATACATACATACATACATACACTCGTGAAATTTGGTAAATTCGTTTAGAAGCCCACATAGACTAACATATATGAATATTACGCATTTTTAATAATATTACATACATACGCGTCGAATATAGAACCTTCTTTTTGAAGCCGGTTAAAAAGCATAAAATAACGAAAATATTATTGAAGTTGGTGTTAGCGTACCTGCTGTGTATATTCTGCACCAACTTCAATAATATTTTCGTTATTTTATGCTTTTTAGATAATTTACTTTGAAGTCGGCTTTTATTTTTTTTATTAAAATAGTTTATTTAACACTTTTTAGTGACTTATTTTACCAAGATAGGTATCAGCACTATCACGCAACTCGAACGTCTACATTACAGTAACTTACTGAAAACATAAAAAGTTTATATCTGTTAAACTACTGGACCGATTTTGATGAAATTTGTACTCTACCCTAAGTTGAAAGATACTCTAACTATTGCAAAAAGAATTTTCGAAATCGGACTTGTAGTTTCTGAGAAATCCGCGGACAAACCTACATACATACATATACTCGTGAAATTTGGTAAATTCGTTTAGAAGCCCACATAGACTAACATATATGAATATTACGCATTTTTATTAATATTACATACATACGCGTCGAATACAGAACCTCCTTTTTTGAAGTCGGTTAATAAGAAACAACGTAACACGTGAACATATTAATCGTATACCAATTGGGACAACGAACAGGTGGCCAGTGAATGTCAGCCGTCCATCGATCTAGTATAGCATAATATATCAATGTGGCCGCCAAACACAACACAATGGCAGCACAAATCGTCCGGCAGATCGCACGGTGTACGACGCACCGTGGGAATTACACCGCTAGCTAGCTACCGTTGTTGACTCTCAACACGTCATCGATCATTCCAGTAAAGAGAAAATTTATACTATTGATATTAGCTTATCGTAAAAATGGAGAGAGATAGTCCGAGTGGGGAAGAACCTACAACCTACCAATTCAATTCGTTTATTATTGCAGTAATATGGGTAGATACAGAGGGTCTTAGAAATAAACATGCTTGATTCGCCATATTCAGCCATTGAGGCATGCAATTAAGCCAATCATTTTATTGAGATCAGAGCCAATTATTTTATTGAGTAGTAAAAGTCGATAGTGTCAGGTGCTCATAGCTAATTATTAACCGACTTCAAAAAAGGAGGTTCTTTATTCGACGCGTATGTATGTAATATTAATAATAAACTATTTAAAAAAAAAAAACTGACTTCAAAGTAAATTATCTAAAAAGCATAAAATAACGAAAATATTATTGAAGTTGGTGTTAGCGTACCTGCTGTGTATATTCTGCACCAACTTCAATAATATTTTCGTTATTTTATGCTTTTTAGATAATTTACTTTGAAGTCGGTTTTTATTTTTTTTTAAATAGTTTATATACCACTTTTTAGTGACTTATTTTACCAAGATAGGTATCAGCACTATCACGCAACTCATACGTTTACGTTACATTAACTTACTGAAAACATAAAAAGTTTATATCTCTTAAACTACTGGACCGATTTTGATGAAATTTGCACTCTACCCTAAGTTGAAAGATACTCTAACTATTGCAAAAAGAATTTTCGAAATCGGACTTGTAGTTTCTGAGAAATCCGTGGACAAACCTACATACATACATACACTCGTGAAATTTGGTAAATTCGTTTAGAAGCCCACATAGACTAACATATATGAATATTACGCATTTTTATTAATATTACATACATACGCGTCGAATACAGAACCTCCTTTTTGGAAGTCGGTTAAAAATGCGTAATATTCATATATGTTAGTCTATGTGGGCTTCTAAACGAATTTACCAAATTTCACGAGTGTATGTATGTATGTATGTAGGTTTGTCCGCGGATTTCTCAGAAACTACAAGTCCGATTTCGAAAATTCTTTTTGCTATAGTTAGAATATCTTTCAACTTAGGGTAGAGTACAAATTTCATCAAAATCGGTCCAGTAGTTTAACAGATATAAACTTTTTATGTTTTCAGTAAGTTACTGTAATGTAGACGTTCGAGTTGCGTGATAGTGCTGATACCTATCTTGGTAAAATAAGTCACTAAAAAGTGTTAAATAAACTATTTTAATAAAAAAAATAAAAACCGAATTCAAAGTAAATTATCTAAAAAGCATAAAATAACGAAAATATTATTGAAGTTGGTGCAAAATATACATAGCAGGTACGCTAACACCAACTTCAATAATATTTTCGTTATTTTATGCTTTTTAGATAATTTACTTTGAAGTCGGTTTTTATTTTTTTTTAAATAGTTTTTGTAACCACTGTTCGGTAAACGATCAGTTGGTTAGCAACGTCAGGCAAGGTCAGTCCTTAGATGGGTGACCGTTTAGTGGTATTTGAACTGAGCGTCTCCATGCTTCGGAGGGCACGTTAAAAGTCGGTCCCAGCTGTTGTCATTGTTAAGCTAAGTCAGGGGCCTAAGGGCAGCTTGATCAACTCTGGCGCCAGGTTGACCACTTAACCATACGACAAAATTGAAGTTTTGCATAACTGTGGAATTAAGGGTTGCAATGACGCTGGTGAGCAAAGTTTATCTCTCCCATTTGTCCTTGCTCTTAACGGTCTCATAATAAATTAAGCTCCTGCAGGCTTAGCACGATTTGCCAAGACTTCGTAATCTTGACAGTTCGGTGTGGAGTATGACGTAGTTATCGACCTAGCTAATAGCGAAAATGACGTTTCTATGTCGATAACTACGTCATACTCCACACCGAACTGTCAAGATTACGAAGTCTTGGCAAATCGTACTAAGACTGCTGAAAGGAAAACAAATACAACGAAGTAAATATAACAAATAAATATATTTATTCTTCTTCAATTGCCAATTCAGGTACAAATCATATTAAATTGATTGATTAAGCGTCTGAAGGTGGCCGCGTGTCCACAATTTCATTGCTTCCTGACCTGATTGGCATCGACCTCCTGCGCAGCATGTCGCGGTCCTAATTGGACGATACGGCCATTCTGACGCCAACATCTTATACTTACATTAAAGTAATATTTGTCTCTTTATTTCATAATGTTTTTTTTTTCTTTTTATTAACTGAAAATAGAACAGCACTGCTAGAAGTCTATATTCCTGATTAGCATAGTTCAGCTGCATCGGAAAATTCAATATTCCCGATACCATCATTTGCACCAGCTAGATTATCATTCCGCGCACGTAGAAATGGCCTTGTTTAATATATTATTTGCGACGTGAGGTAATCTACGGCTTGTCTATAACGAGCATCAATGTTTTCAGAGCATTCCTGCAGTAGTTTGCGTGCCTTTAGTCCTACTTGATGTTAAATTATAGCTACTACGTCTTTGAACGAGGCCATGACTGGCCATGACACGAGAACTGAAAGCGAATTTGCTCTATGACGACACCAGTCTCGGTGTCGAGGCCGAAGGGTAGTATACGACCTTGGAGTGCATCACTTTATTAAGTTTCTTACCGAGAGTTCTTGGTGGGGGCTTGCTTTCGGTATGTTCTTATAACTACAGCCAACACTCTCTTTTTTTATACTACCAAGGTGGCAACCAAGCGTGCGGCCCGCCTGATAGTAAGCAGTCACCGCAGCCTAAAGACGCTAGGAACACCAGAAGCATCACTAGCGCGTTGCCGACCCTTAAGACATTAGATTTTAAGTCTTTGTGTCCGGTAATTTCACCAGATACAGTGCCCTTCACGCCGGAACACAGCAGTGCTTACACACTGCTGCTTGGCGGCGAAATATCTGACACTGCGGTGGTACCTACCTGGACGGTTCCTTGCACAAGGAACCTACCACGTAGTAAAAAAAAGCGATAACGCCAAATCCGGGCCAAAAGCGCTCTTGAATTTGTCACTCTCTTTGCCCTTGGGTTGAGTGCAGCTCTTTAAACGTTAATATTCTTGTCTTATGAGGCCAACGTGTCCATCTGCAGAAAAAGAAGGCTTCTCCAAAATAAATCACAGGTTCTTTTTAATTCGAACTTAACCCAACAACCGGACCATAAAGTCAGCCAGGCCGATTCACATTCTGCACTCGACACTTCCACAGAAGCCGTAACCAGAACTGGGCACATTATGTTTAATGTAGTCTGCAGACTTACATTTGGTGGAAATATAGGCATGTTGGATTGGATCCAAATCTGAATCATCCGAAGCACAAAATTAACGGCATATTTTACTGGGAAACGTATCAAGATGTTTGGATATCGACGAGTTTATTACGCTACATGGATTTATTGGGGATTCGGGTCTGTAATTCTGAGATTATCGAGTACGTTTATTTACTTTCACGTACTAACATGATGTAAATATGTCGAAATGATGCGAAGTAAAAACAAAAATCCGTCACTCTCGTAAATCTCGATGCATTACTCACCCCGGGCGGGGTGAGTAATGCATCAACAAGTCATCATCATATTTAAGTAAGACGGTGACACCGAGAATGAGGGTTGCGGGGTTACGACCCCCGTCCCCGTGAGCACTGTGTCTAGTTCCTAGTGCAGATCCCACCGGAGTTTGAGGGTTTCAGTGGGTATAAATCACACATACTCGGTTGACCACCACAGATCCCGGGGCCCTATTGAAGTTTCCCCCGCGAAAACAAAAAAAAAAGGATGTGTAAGCTGGGAAGTTGAGTTGAGATGAAAATCTCTTGTGAAGCTTAGTGAAGTTAAGGACAGTTACAAATATTTTAAAATCAAGGTGTGCTATATCTTTGTATGTTTTATTGTGCACTTTCGTTATATAAACATGACTATAATTGATACGTGTTGCCAAGGAGTGGTTATCAGTGCATGTTGAAGACGATCGTGCAGATATAATTTTTAAGCTTTCCGAGGTGTCTCAGAAAGCTTTTAGAAGAAATACTTCAGAGATTAAAAACGCTGTTTATTAGTTTTAGAAAATCGTACGAGCCGCTAATATTCTCCGCATAAGTCTAACAGGTATAGCTTAATTTCTCAACTAGGAGTCATTTCCTATAGTCATTAGTGTTCGCGTAACTATATGAACAGGCTTTTAAGGTCGCGTTAATGGCAATAAACTTCGAGAAATTACTTTTAATAGAGGGATTAAACTACGGGTGTGGTTTGTACATGAGCTCTTTGGTTTTTAAAACGCTCCGGTTATGTTTATTATCGGGTCCACATGAAAAACTTCTTGATTTAGCTGTAGAATAATGGAAGCTTCATATTTAGTGCCGATTTAATTGTAGTTCAGTGAATACTTTTGCTGTAGATAGAAATCTAGTACGTCAAAATTTTCACCTTATAATAAAAACCAACGACCGAAGGTGAAAAACTAATAAAGTGTTCTAGTTCTAATATGAGTGAGGCAACATTTCTAACTACAGTTCAAACAACTTTCGACGTTTGCAATGAAGAGAAAACTTTTAAATATTCCATTCGTACTCGCTAATTGAGCTAAGCCGAGTTCCTGACTTATTCAACGAAGTTAGAAAGAGTTGTCGAGTTGTTGCGCCTTTCAATATCCACTTTTATCCACCTCACGAAAAATGACAGCCACATAACGCGACCATCAAATAGCGTAGTGGTGTTCCTGTGGCGAGAATAATTGCCAGTGCTCTCTGTTCCTATGCTATGACAGCTGCATTAAACTGAGGTCGGACACCTGAGACATTAGTCATCTTGTGTACGGTAATTACACCAAATACAGTACCCTTCACACTGGAACACAACAATGTTACACGCTGCTGCTTGGCGGCAGAATATCCCCCTTTGAAGAAAGGGGTTGCCCACGCTTGGCAGGCGTCTTGGGGATCGCAGTATACCTTGGTGGTAGATAATCCAATAGAAAGACGCTGCTGCCCTTTTCTTATTTTACTTTAGCCGCCTATTAGGGACACCCAAAAGGAGGGAGATGAACCAGCACAGTATACCTCTATTATTAATAAACTAAAGGTATAACATCCTCGACTGCATCAGCAGCTTATCATCAGTCGGAATTGCGGACAGTAACTTTTATTTCCAAAATATAACTCCCTAAACTTGATTAATTTAAGTATATATAGTAGACCATCAACTCTTCATGACTATTTACACTATCATGTAAGGGACAAGGGACATCTCACGAATAATGATTCAATTTCAACCAAACTGGTCTACTGCAGATCTTTAAACTCTCTCCGTGTTATCCACAAAACAAGTGATAATCTTGCAAACAAACACGTTCTCAACTCGTGTTTGAGCAAAGCCTCAATGAAGGCATCACTGCTCTAAATAAACATTTTCACTTTGCTCAATATCAGAATATATTCAATAGAAACTTTTAACTAAATAGCATACAGTCGCTAATTGGGCAAACAAACTTAATTATAGTGTTGAGTTGCCAATTTGCGAACATCCAGTTCCGAGCAACGGTTAACGTTTAAATTGATTTACTGAGATTGCAAGAGAAAATGAAATTATGAATTCAAGCGGCTGCTAGTAGAATTAATTCGGACTTGTTTCATAACAAATTATTTCCACATTGTAATAAACTAAACTAAAATATACCAAAACTAAAACTACCAAACTACTAAGTGTGTTAACTAAAATATTTCCACTTTAAAATACTCCTTCTAAAAATTATAATAGTCATTATCATCTTATTTGTGAATAATGATGACGATGAAAGACCAGAATGCATTTTTTAAATATTTATAAAATCTAAAATAATTCACTCATTAAAATATGTTTCGGTCCCTCATAATCTAGCTGTTACTGTGTTCTTCGTTTCATTCTTTTACATAAAAGTTGTTGATTAATAAAAGACGCTGGTCCGAATATTATTATAATCGTGTCGTTACAACAGCTTTTAAAATAACTCAATGACAGCACGCAGGGCAACCCTGACCGTTCGCAATCTCGACCTCTATGACATCATGGCGACTATTAAGACTTGTGACAGCTCTACGATTTGTATTAAAACAATCCATACACCATTGTAATGAAATACTGGAAATATGAAAACACGATATAGGTATCCGAAATCACTTCTCATGATGTCACGGTTAAATCCCTCACTAAGCGAGGCTTATTTGAAACATTTCTATCTAAGGAATGCTGATAGAAATCACAAATGCCGATGTAGAAGATTCTAAGCCTCTAGAATCTGGTTTACTGCTCTTCGTTACAGACAGAGCAGACAGATATTAATAGCAAGATTAATTCTGTAAGACTACAAAATCAGACAGGCGCAATGCATCAGATATTAACGGTCCATGTTAATATTAATCTAATTCAAAATCGTAGAAATTAGCTATAACCTGGGATACCTATCTTATGGAAAACATATTTAAAATTGTATCTAAATGTGATGATTTTAAATTCTATTTTTTCTTCTTTTAAACGGTAAAATCAGCTACGACAAATTCTATTATGACGGCTTTTTTGGGGTGGAAACCTTCAAAAGGTCCCGGGGACCTGTAGGGTATACGTATTATACCGGGTATTTGGGATCCTTACCCACTAAAACCCCGCGGCTGTCGCCTCAGCACATAAGAAGGGACACTAGAGGGCCTAGACAAGATGCAATCGCTTCATAGCGAATATATTTCTTCATTCGCTAACGGTATGAATTCTACTATTACTGAAACTATTAGCGATAACGATTGTAGAATGTTACATTGTCTAAGGGGGCAGGGCTCTCGTGTGGTATCTGTACCAGGAGCCCTTTTAGTACCTTGCCCTTTGAGCCGGGGGGCATATAGTCTATTATGTCGTCTATTTCAAGGCGCCAAGTGTCTGTCTGACGTCTGTGTCAAGCCTTACACGTGCAAGCTCGATGCTAATTCTGTGCTACAATAGGCTCATTACAATGGCTAAAACGACCGATGAGTCAGTGGAGGCGCCTAGACAATTGATTATCATAGATCTGAAGATAAAGTGTGTTAAAATGCGACAAGTAAGTTTCTACCATATTGTCACCATTAAATATAAACATAGGATTTTGAAGTTATAAACAGTGTTAAATAGGTTACGCTAACATCAAGTAACACCGACAAACTTAGATTACCCTCAGACTTAGAGAAGCGGCGGTCTTAGCGTTATAACTGGAGTTTATTACATGAACTTGGATTCAAAAGAACGTTGGATGCTACTGATAATCGAACAAATATAGATAGGAACCGCAAAAGGGATCGCAACTAGGCATTATGAAAACTACATGCTGAGATATTAGTTGATATTCCAAATTAAGTAGCAGCACGAAATTCGGATCTATGTCAAGTAAAAATATGATCGACCTTCTAATACATGGAACCTTACAATGCTGACCAAAACCAGCCATCGAGCATAAAACCCTTTGAACAACATGAATTCACAAAAATCCTTTCTTAGAGCATTTCATGCAACTAAACACGCTGATTTAAATTCTTCGTTGTCTAAGCAACTGTTACGATTTCACTAAAAAGATAAGACAACGATTCTATTATTAGTTCTAAATTCACAAACCACTACTGATCTCGTATTCCTTGCACCGTGCGTCTATTTAAGTATAATAGGCGCTTTAAAGGTCCCGACACGTTCAACGTTTGATGCAGCATAATGACGTTACCGTCCGTTCGTACGGCGGCGGCGTAACTTCCTCTAATGGACACGAGAGACCTTTTAGCCAATCTATCGCCGCTTTAACCATTCGCCTCCTCTTGTACTTATCTGTAGTTAAGTTAGAGTAAACATTTATGGTTCCTATAGATAAGGATTCAGCTGAATTGGTATAGTGTACACGAACAATTTAACTGTTTCAACGACATAATTAAGTTCATCATTTATACCCCAACATTATCGGAAGTAATAAAAATCGACCGAAAAGGATTCTACAACATTTAAAAAGATATAATCCTTTATTTGTAAGGACTTCAATGATACCGAGGACCAATAATGTGTTTAAGGATATGCACGCATCGAACTAAATAGGAGAACTGTTTATAAATGACATAATTATCCCATGTACATACATAGTACTTCCGAAGGCTGATAGTAAACAGGGCATCGACCTTACGTTAGTAGCACTATAATTTTAACTGTGACTATACCGACCTTCAATACTCCCTATGTAAATACCATGTGCCATTACTATGTTATTTTCGTACATCAGAAAGATAACAATTTAGTTATAGTTTAATTTAGACTCTACAGATGTAAGCAAAAGGTATAATTTCTATAGTAAATACTGATTACTTACTAGTATAACTATGAAGTACTGGAATGAAATGTTATACTTAGCATATTTGTAGTAGTAGAGTAAGTAAGTCAATAGTTGGAACATAAATGACGGAATAAAAAAGATTGTGTTAATTTTAATATTTTGGTCAAATACACTGATGTCTCCATTAAATTATGTTTAACACGTATGTAGCTATACGTTCACTACACATAACATTACTCCAAAGACACTAGACTTTGTGTTCTTTAATGACCCGTTGGGTGTCCGTAAGAGGCGACTAAGGGAAAACAAGAAGAAGAAGACCGGCAGCAGCATCTTTCTATTGGATTACCTACCACCTATACTGCGATCACCAAAACGCATGCCAAGCGTGGGGATTATGGCAACCCCTCCCTTCTAAGGGGAAGGCGGGGAAGGCCTTTGTTCGACATCTTTCGGCTGCTAATTATGACGATGATGAGTAAACAAGAATCAACTGTATCACAATCCAACTTCCAGCCAATATTGGATTAAACAACAACAGAGACAACTAATGATAATAAATTATTTACAAATCCAGTAAGAAACATGCTACGATATGCAGAAAGTTCTTAGTTCATTGGCAGTGTCTCATTGAACTCGGCTGCCATTTCAAGCGAACTAAGCGTGGGCGATTACGACCAGGACAGGACGAAGAGGCGCCAAGCCTTGCGTCATCACCCAATTGGACCCCGACCACTTAGCAGACTTTTATTGGCTAATTCAGGCACCGGCCGGCGACAGTGGTACAACTGCCGGAATGGCTTGGAATTATTGGAGGGTAAGAAGGTGATTTAAGCAAGGTGTTCAAATGCGAATATTTCGTTTCTTCCATGAGGGAGTGGTTCTGTTATTAGGGCTTATTTAGTTTCATACAAGATACACATAAACTTCCCGTGGGGTGTCCGGGTAAGAACAGAAGCCACCCATCTCCTCCCATTGGGTGTCCGTAAAAGGCCACTAAGGGAAAACAAGAAGACAGGCAGCAGCGTCTTTTTATTGGATTTCCTACCACCTATACTGCGATCCCAAGACGCCTGCCAAGCGTGGGGATTATGGCAACCCCATCTCTTCTAAGGGAGCGGCCTTTGTTCAGCAGTGGACGTTTCGGCTGCTGATGAGACATAAATAATGTTCATTATTCATCTTGTTGGTAGTAAATGAGCAAAAAAATAGAAGTAATAAGCAGTTCTAATACTGATGCGGAAGATATTGCAAATTGATAAACCATAAGGGCGAAGCTTAGTGCAAAAAGCATTTGCATGCTTCAGAAAGGTATCTGTTATAATGTTGGTTCCAATACTTCCTTTCTATGTTACTGTTAAATAAACTTTACATAATGTAAATCATTAATGATGTAAGTCCGCTTAATCTTACAAATTAAAACTTTTGTTCATTTCCAAATTAAATCAATTTGATCTTGTGATTTTACTCTCGCATAATGTAACATTCACATTTTTTGCTACTAGACAAATAGCAAAGAATGTCTAGTAACTAGAGGATTGATCATAAGGAGTGAATATAACGACTTTAGTTAGACATTGAAATTAAACTAATTATTTATTATACTCCAGCATCTTGTAGAGGTATATGGCACTTGAAAAAAAAAAAAAAAAATATATTACTATATTTTTTTTATTTTTATTTTCAAGTGCCATATACCTCTACAAGATGCAGGAGTATACAAACTGGATTGTGACTGTGGGCTCTCATACATCGGGCAAACAAAAAGATCGGTAAAAACCCGTGTAAAAGAACATATAGCTGACGTTAAACATCGACGCTATACGAAGTCTGCAGTTTGTGAACATGTTCAGGATCGCACCCGCCATTATATTAGATTTGACAAACCACAAATGCTCGCAAAAGAACAGCGCTACCTACCAAGGATGATTCGTGAGGCTATTGAAATTAAAAAGCATCCAAATTTCAATAGAGAAGATGGCTGGGTGCTACCACCAGCTTGGGATCCCGTGATAAACATAGTCAAATCCAAAGACAAGCATTCCACTGCAAGACCTCAAGATACTGTAAGCTCTTTCTGCGTAGATCGGACTAACAATAATAATTAGAAGACCTGAGGGTACCCTAAGACAACTATGACATATGGACAGCTACCACCTCAGTCCGCCCGTGACCATGAATGCTGTAAAGTATTCGAAACGTCGGGAAATTATAATCATAAATAAACCGCGATATAATCCGTAAAATTAGTTTCATTTCAATGTGTAATATTCGCGTAAGTATCAGAAATCATTATGACTTTAGTTAGAACAGCAAGAATTCCATTCATCAATCGTATAGCGGTAGCAGAGCAATAAAACTAGCAAACATTTCCCAAAGTTTGGACCGCTACTGTTTTAAGAACTAAAACAATACCCACACAACGCGTCCAAACAAATAAAACTTTACACGTAGATTTAACGCTGTGCATCTCGCATTGTAGTGCGCCGTAACACTTAGTACACACTAAACAAACAAGCAATGTACGCTGCAGCCGTCGTAAATCAAAGCTATCGTACGCGTTCCTAACTCCAGGTTGATTTACATTTTCACTAAATCCTTGGTTATTTTTACTGTATTTCTTTTATTCAGGGTTTCCCTTATACCTTTTGGTTTGGCCTAAGAATTCCGATTTAATACAAATTAGTCATATCTACATGTGGAGTAGGAACTATGAAACATCCGTCCAAATCAATGATGGTCTCATAGCTCAGCCGAACCCTTTTCGGAATACGCATAAGTATAAAATTTGACTCATACCAGAGGCACGCTGATGTAATAACATTTTTACTCCACTCGAAGCACGTGGCTACGGATGATTCAATACGGTTTATAATAGGCAGTAATAGATTTACGATACACCATAGAATTTGCTCGTAACGTCGTAAGGAAATATAATTGGTTCACAATAACTAATATAGCTTATGTGAACCAACAGATGGGAAGCAGACAGTGCTTAAATACTTGTCTCTCACACTAAAGCAGCGCTATTTATGCAAATAATTTAATGAACTTGCTACAGAATTCTTCGTGAATTACCAGATGGTATTATCACCAGATGGTTCTCATAATTTATTTGTAGACAAGATGTCTTGGCATCATAAAAATTGTCAGACAACTTTAAATTGATTGGAATTAATTTTTTACAAAGCTTTGGCCAGTATAACCCAAATTAAAACCATTCATTCAAGCTCCTGTCTCTTAGCAAGCGGATTTCAAAAACAAATCCATCCCAAAATATATCTTTGAACATTTGCGCTAAACCTAAGCGACACATTTTTTTTCCTTCATCGTCGTCGTCGTAAACAGGAACGAATGCTAAAATGCTAAAAATTTTAGGCTTGCGAACTCGTAAACGTCTCTAGGGCCATCCGCGGCGGATCGATGCCACATCCGCATCCAGACAGACAGTCGGGACCTGTTTTATTCACGACCACTTGTCTTACGTCACGTGTAGGTATGAAGAAACTTGTTAGCACTGTAAACTTGGTGAAGGTTCTATGAGCTTTTTGTCCAATGTAGCCAAAGCGTTTTAAACATTTGTAAAAATAAAGGCTTGTAATGCATAAATTTATCGATAAAAAATATTCATGTAATAATACTTTCTGCAGTCTTTTTTTCGTGTATTCCCAGATTTTCAGTCACAGTATTCAGAATCATAAGGAAACCATTAAATACCAAGGTAGTATACATTTTTATTCCATAATACAGAGACGGAGTTGCTGGAAAATTATTTTTAAAACAACAATGCTCAGTGACGTAAGCACATTCTTTAAAAAGTTAAAACTCAAGTCAAGCGTTTCTGTCTCGAAGTTTTCAATGTATACAATGAGCTTAAACAAGAAGAACAAAAAGTAGCGTGGGGTCAAAAGATAAAGTTATCTATACTATAATAAAACTCAAAGAGCACTTATTCTGTAAATTGAATATTTTTCCAAATTTTCTATGTGGGGATACTATACTATCGACATAGAGGCCAAAACAATTTTTTTTGGAATTATTGTCTGTCTGTCTGTCGTTCTGTTCGTCCAGGTATCATTTGAAAACCCGTGGATGGATTCTGATAGGACTTTCACCGATGTGTTGTGTAGAAGTAGGGGTATAAGTTGGTATATAAAACATCACGCTATGTTTCATAGGGGCTAAGCAGTGAAACATTACTTGCACATATTACCACGTAATTTCCTTTGTATGTGAATAGGGTAATTATAAACTGATCAGTTAATCATTAAGATATCTATTATTACGCTATATACAATAGGGACTGAGCAGACATCTAGTTTGCATAAGATATGGCAGTGGCGAAGGGTCAATTTTTGTAAGGGATAAGCCGGTCCGGTACACCCAGGACATTTTCATTAGATTTCTGTATTGTGCTAAGTACTTTGCTGATAGCAATATGACATTTTATCTTTGAAAAGTTAAAATCTGTAATTCCCGAGCGAGTCCAAACTAGATTAGGAAATAAATAGGCAAGGGAAAAATACCATTTCATTTCATTTAAAAGCCAGCGGTTAGGTCCGCTGCACCACCAAGGCTATATTTGTATAGGTAGGTAGAAATTGAGAATACGAAATTGCTAAATTTTTACTTAGGTAAAAGACCTAAAATGACTCGAAATGATCTAACGCAATAAAATGTACAACTACCTACTAAACTCGAATTCAAGTATTCCGTCGTAAAAAGTAAATAAACATGGCGGTATTGCAACCATCGACAATATTAGGGAGGTGACGCCTCATGAACGAGTGAATCTGACCACATCATAGATGTATGATAAATCCCTTAGAGGAGATACCACCGGAGAGATCATGATGCGCTAACCCCTCTGCCAAATTTTGTTCATATGTTCAGGTCATTCTTTGTTTGTGTGCGTATCTTTTTGAATGTGTTGCGAGTTTATTATAGTGTGGATATGCGTGAAATTGTATCTGTGTGTGTTTACTTCGCCTCCCGCACCCCGCAAAAGTGCCACGAAAAATTTGTTCGGGGAATCGACGCGATACTGGCTCTATTCTAATTACTCTGAGGATAAATCCATTACAGTATCGATATTTATGTCAGCAACGGTTAAAAGAATACATTATTACTGTGAATTATTTTTATTGATAATTTCACCTTTATTTAAACAAATAACAACTCGAAACCCTTTAATTCAAAATAATTAACAAATGCGTCAGTATTAAAATGTTAATTTGAGTGTACAACAATTGTACTTATTCTCTAGAAGATTGAATATAATACGTCAAAGGGTTTGGGATTTTTGCGAACCATTTTGTAACTTCCATCTTTTTGGCCACAAGCTGCAAACTAACTCTGATGGAAATGCGTGCGTAAAAATATAAAAGTTTATATCTCTTAACCCTTCAGGCCCGGGTGATACGTATTTGTATCATCCGCCGTTGACGGAATTCACAATTTTTTTTTCATGGTAGAAATTTAATTTTTGTATGGGAACCCTATGCTTTATGGTTACATCATAGTATCATCTTTAAAATAGACCAGTTATTCATTAGTTCTTTTGACATTTTAAGTCATAAATTCAGTTACGAAAGTCGGCTGGTCTCGGTCGGACGGAGTAAAAGTTGTGGTCACGGAATGTTAGTTTTAAATCGTAAGTATTCTTTTCTTTCAGGTGAAATGTTTTATTTTTTTGTTTTAACGTAATAATAAAGCTGTGTAGAGGGTAGTTAGTGCGTATTTTGTCAAAATATTGTATATTTTCGAACTGAAAAAACCAAAAAAAAAGGTGATTTTTTTGTTTGTTTGTTTCCTTTTTTAGAATTCCGTTATTATTTGTAATGTAGTTGTTGTAAATACATCGTAATTACATCATAACGATAATAACTCAAAGATAAAGTCATAAAATCCAATCTAACTATCGAAAATTTTGCATACCATGACGTCAATCGCGCAGTGACGTCATTTTTTTAAAAAAATTGAGTTCATTTCGATTTTTTGGTAGTGTTTTGTTTAAAACTTGTAAAAAAGGAGTTTGGATGCAAAGAATGGATCTTTCTTAGTGCCTCAGTCAATATTCTACCCTCAAAATCGAATTCAAAAATAGGTAAAATCAGCTTTGCCAAAAAATCACCTATTTTAGACTTTCCCTTTAAAAAAACGATATTTATAACTCTAAAAAAGCATATACTGGATAGCTTATACTTGTCTCATTAGAACTCTGTTTACAGAACGCAAATCGGTTTAGTGGTTGTGTTTATATAACGTTCGTAATTTGAAACCACGGCGGGCCGCCGAATAACATAAACAATTACGTCATCACAAAACGTGCGCGCGCGAAAAGCGGCCGGGCCTTACCGGGCCCGAAGGGTTAAATCGATTTTTATGAAAACATAAAACTAGAGATTTTTAAGACATTTATTCTGAGGATTATGCATGAAATCTAATCGAGAGTATCAAAATCCTTAGATCGTAGCAATAAGTCGTCAGTCCAATCGAAAACACGGTCCAAATCACAAAGCAAACACAAAACCAAAAATCGAAAGCAAAGTCGTTAAAGAAAAGACACCAGAGAGCATTCAGTACGTACGACATCGATACGAAGCGACGAATGAATGACTATGAATAACACAATGAGGGTGTTCAAAAATGACGTGCACCAGGTGGCAGCACTAAGGCGTAAGTCCCGGAACCTGTCAAACCGCATACATTTTCATATTCGGCACTCAATTTTATTGATATTTATTTAAATAAATAATTAAATACGTAATATAAAATATTATCTTACAATCAACATAATATAATCCGTGTAGACGTGGGCAGAGTAGCGATTTACTTTGAAATAGGGACGGCGGACCTACTGTTTATGTTGAATCTACCTCAGTTTAGTCTGAGTTTAATATAATACTTTTTATTTTATAAAATGATTGGTTGTGGATCAATTTCAAATCATTCAATATCGAGATTTAGATCTTTAAATATTGGACATCACTAATTTCCATAGACAAAGTGTGTGTTCTATATATTGACATATTTTATCTGTGGCATTCTCATGTCAAAAATATTTTATTTATTCGTATATCTTAAGATTTTAATTATATTTTCAGTAGTTTAACTAGTTTTCTGAATCAGTTGGATGTTTTACGTGTGTGTGGTGATAAATGGAAAGTTTTCATCTTGTATTGGTGAAGAAATTTAGGTTTGTTTTGAAGTACCTGGTTTGATTACAAAAAATGACTTTATATCTGGTTTTGGGTATACACACAATGAACAGCGCTCCCAAAAACGCTTCAAGGTCAGGGCTCATTTCATGAAATTTTAATGAAACTCCCCAAGTCCAGGTAGTGTATAGGTATTGTATTACAGTCGCAACAATAAAAGCAAGATGCGAAAAACTTAGAACTTTCATTATCGAATATGATTAGACAGTAATTTACGATGTTAGCGTGATTTACATTATGAACAGCGCCATCTATCGGTGAAATTGAACATATAATCACTATAGAACTTTAATCTATAAATTATAAAAGAAAGTCGTGTTAGTTACACTATTTATAACTCAAGAACGGCTGAACCGATTTGGCTGAAAATTGGTGGGGAGGTAGAACCAGGAAACGGAGATAGGATACTTTTTTATCCCGGTAGGTTAAGGTTAAGCAACGTTAGGTTAAATATCGATAGGTGAATCGATTTGTATGATTTTTTTGTGCATTTCGGGTAGGTCTGAGAAGAGGTCGTAAAGTATATTTCATGCCGCTAGGTTAAGGTTAAGCAACATAAGGCAAGGTCTTTAAATAGATGGGTGAACCGATATGTATGAAATTTTGCGGGTATGTCTGAGAATAGGTTATAAAGTATATTTTATGCCGCTGATACCATGATTGACGAGGATATATAGAACGAGAGGAGGGTGCAAGAGAACGAGAAGGGAGGGTGATGGAGTGAGTGATCGGAGGAGTTAGGTGGAGCAAGGGGGGGGAGTGAGAGGGAGCAAGTTGGGAGAAGAGAGAGGAGGGAGAGGGTTCAGAGAGGACAACGGGGAGAGGAAGAGGGGAAGTGTGACGGGGACCGAAGCGGGAGGGGAGAGAAAGAGCATAGAATTAGATTTTTCTTATAAGAGAGAGAGATGGAGAGAGAAAAATCAAGGGAGTAGGAAGAAAAGGGGAGCAAAATGTAATTAAAGCGCGGGTGGAGCTGCGCGGGTCAGCTAGTAAAGTAATAAGGGTGGAAAAGCCTTCTTTGTACACATTACATTTGTTGGTGCTATTTAAATCCGCAGATTTTATAAACCAAAGCAGCTCATCTACGAAAAATACTTTACGGGAGATAGCATCCATCAATAAGGCTGCCAATGCTCTACAGGAATATTGTGCTAACGGCTGAGAAAACATCGGCATAATTCGTCCCTTTTAATGCCGTCACTCACAAAGATTGAACTTTGACTTAAGATACTTTACCAAGTTGGTAAAAAATAATTCACCCCTACTATTTACGTCACCACTATCTGTATCAGTAAAATTAACATAAAGTCTGCAGATAACGAGTAAGATTTAGACATCAACTGCCGGACCAATATCCTAACGATCCCTACCTATAAGTTAAAATCATCGATCAAGTCATCGATATCCCGCGATAAACCTCCGAAATGGAGCGATAACTAAAACCCTGACAGACTGTCATTTGAACAACCAACAGTAAGCTGCTAATATGTTATTATTAAAACGGAAATATGTCATTACAGCTATTTTAACTGATAGTAAGGGATCGATAGGATATTGGTACCGGCAGTAAGACTACAGAGTCGAAAGAATTTTTAAAGTTAAATCGAATTCAGTCTGACTCCATGCTACCTTGACGGGTTGTTCTCGAGAATATAGTTATCAACCGTGCAATTTCTGACCTGTTTATTAAGTCGGTTCGACTTTTGTCCTTCGTGAAACCCGCGACGCAAAACCGAGGGTGTTATAAGTTTCTGTCTGTAGTATCGTATTCGTAGCTTCCTAAGAAATAAACGGATTTCAATGCAATGATTTTTTATTCAAATAAAGCTTCAAGCTTGTTTAATCTGGATATTTTTTATATAGATTTGTTTATAATTTGCTCAACCGTTTATTAGTATGTTTACTTGTTTCGTTTTTTGTTAATTGCCAATTAATATTTTGACCTTTTAGTTTTTTTCGTTACTCTCCTTGAAATAAATTATCTTTATGATAAACATATCTACTAAGAGATTAAAAAGTTAATATCAAAGTCAACCTCACCAAATTCCTTGCGGATTTTCTCAGTTGAAGCCGCGTTGTGTACCTGTGAGAGACTATTTATTTAAAATGTAATTAGTAAAAGTAAATGATTAATATCGTAAAGTGCCAGAAACAAGGGTCCTTGACACGCAACAGTCGTAGAACAATTCAGCGAAATGACGACCTACATATATACGAGTAATTATTTAAGGATGGCATAACGTACTCCTGAATCAGATCTTTCTTTACCAAGAAACTGATATTCTTTATCATTCATGAATGTTCACATACTTTGGGGGCTAACTTACAAAGCCTGTAGCAAAGACGCATAGAAGCAAGCCTCTCGGTATTCTATAAGGTATATTTTGGAGAGCGTGCGCTAGAATTATTACTTGACTTGATTCCACCATCCCCTTTCTATCATCGAACGACGCGACGCATGACATCTACGTACCCTTAACTTATGAATGCCTCATCAGTCCGGACTAATATTTGCTTCGTCATTTAATAATGCGCGCATCTAAGGACTAGAATAGTTTACCTGCGTCGGCTTTCAAATCCGATTATAATGTGGATGTCATCAAGGCCAGAATGAATAGGCTTTTAATAAGCTTTAACATCATCGATTGCCGCTTTCTGTCAGTCAAGCACTAGCTTATAATTAAGTACTAAAAAAAACTATGTTCTCCATCACTGTAAGATGAAGTAAAGTGAGTATTATCATAATTCAAGTGATTTAGGTTAGGCAAAAGCCAATAGCGTGTAGGAATTTGAAGCTTAAATCTCGGCTGTTAAGCATTATTGGCTATAACTGTATGATAATTATTTCTGAAACCTTTTCCAAATGTCGGAACAGGATAGCAACCCTGGTTGTTACATAAACAATAGTAAGGGAAAAGGGGTGTGGTGTTGGTTCGTGACATTTATGCCTTTCGGGACCGCGCCTATTTACCCTAGGTGCAGGGGCGGGGACAAGGGTAGGGTTGGGGCAATGTAAATTGGACTGTTAAAGTATTAAAAAGATTAATTTTCGAGCGCAGTAGTGGTATACAGTATACACTCTTAATATTTTTTCGAACCATTACGCTTTCGAACTAAAATTAGTACATGCTGTTAAAGGGTCCTTTGTCACTCCCACAATTAAGATAAATTTCGTCCCACAGCTAAGAAGAATCTAACGAAATATCACATGGTAATATCCAACAAGACAATTTAGCTGAAGACAGTGGCACAGAAATAGACACACACGTTCTAAAAACACAACAGTGGCAGTCGGGTAAAACTAACCTTCCTGTCCTCTCAAATCCAATACAATTCAATTTACAATTTAAAATGACAACAAAGCTATTCTATCTATCGTGATGTCAACAACGACCTAAATACGAAGTGGTATAAAATGTAGGCTGAATGAAGTCTCAGTTGTAGGTACGCGAAAGGTCAAGCCCCCGAAGAGGATATAAAAGAAAAACTACGAAGATATGAAAGAAAATTGGATTCAGAATATCTGTATTGGAATATCCAGTAAATTTCCTTATGTACTATTCGACAAAACGAGGAAAACCATGAACCCTTTTTGTAACTAGACTTAATTTTTTCGCTTTTATTTTTAGCTTTTGTTGCTTATAGGGGTTGGTATAACTTTGACACCTAAGTCTGTTTGCACGTCTTTAACATCATAGCTCAATCCATGTACAGGTTTGATTGTCTTTATAATTTGAGGTCAGATTTAGAAACGAAAAATAACACTTCTACGCCTTAAATGGCTCCTGCGATCCTGATCTATGATTTTTCTAAAATTGTGTTGAAAAGGTATTTAGAGTGAATTATTTAAATTAATTCAAATGCAACATTTGCGTGCAAAATGTCGCATTTTTGCATAAGGCTAAAAATTCTAAGGCAATCAACTCCCTGTAAAAACAGCAAAACTGGCGTCCACGTTTGCCCTGAATACATCCTAAAGTAGTAAAAGGTTTTAACCTGTGACCTATAAAATACTACTTAGCTAAATTGTGACCCTATGAAAATTATCATGAAACTTATTGCTATTACATAAAGTCTGTAGTATATCTACAGACTTTATGTAATAGCAGTTATCTTGGCTTCAGACAAATCGTTTACACTTCTGTAAGCATGTTTGTCAAATACCTACTAATCATTGTTTACATGGATTCTAACGTGATATTTACGTGTTCAAATATGTCCCACCCAACTACCATGACTATTTTCTCTGGGCTTTCTGCTACCCAACAAGGTGGCATTTTTGCTCCTTTTGAGAAAAACAGGCTTGAAACATTATCAGCGCAAATAAAAACACAAATGACACAAAAACTAAAGGAACATTGAACAAAATTGATTGTAGAAATATTAAAAAACAGCTGAAACTCTGAAATGCAAATCCTTGATACTCAATGAAATTTAATCGCTAACCGGGAACATTTATTACCTGTGGCATGACAAGTGTAGTGTATTAAGTGACATTAAACATTGGTCCAAACAATCAAAACAATCTACCAATATGATGCTTTCTCTTTCTCCCTTAGAACCAATCCCTACAACTTGTTCAGGTACACTACGCAATATTAACACTCCTGCGCCGTTAGCCGTGACGTCGTCATCGGGTCAACGACCCGCTCAATCCGCTCATAGAGCATTACATCAAAGAACTGGTCGAGTACGAGGGCCAAGTAAAAAACACCATGAGTGGCGATTTGGTACCATCAATGTACCGACAATGAAGCTCGGAGCACGTGGAAGTCGAAAAAAAATATGTTGTGATGTTCCAATTTAAAGTTAAGATGCTATAAAATAAGGTTTCATTTCCCGGTAGATCTGTTAGGGTTTTCGATAATTATACTAAGGTTTGTAATGTAAGAGGTCAATAGATCTTTGTGGTACATTTTTATAGACAATACATCTTACTTTTTAGCTAGTTCGACAGAAAAAACCAACGGTGCTAGTCATTCGTTATTTTCTCTGATGATCAAATGCTTTAATATTTTTTTAAATAATAAAATCAGATAAACCTAATGAACTAGACTATAATCCAATTAGGAAGAATAATATTAGCATTTAATGTCAGCTTTTTGCTTTAATAAAACTATCGAGAGCGGTCATAAAACAGATTTGTTTTTAAACCGACTTTAAAAAGGAGGACAACCACACGTGACGAGACTGGTTAACGTACAAGAAAGAGTACAAGGTACGTATTCTGAATATTCCAAGAAAGCGACATATTATGTAGGTATGTTTATTACTTAAACAAAAAGTAAGTTCTTCTCGTGAGCAAAAGCAATAGAATGCCACCAGAGACCTCAGTTATTATGTCTCTTATTTCTTCTCTAGATTTCTGTAAGCTTTAATTAATCCATTTCTTCATCTACACGCTGCCGCTTGGCGGTAGAGTATATGATACTGTAGCAACTGCAGGCCTGTACTAGCTCCCATATTATATGAGACCTGGATGCAGTCATTTCCATCTTTAATTTAGATTGAATTCTGAACACTTCTCGCAAGCATATATAATATCAAACTCAAAATATTTTTATTATGTATACGCCCAGGCTCTTACACAAAAAGAAAATATGTTTGTTATTGTTTTACAAACTACCACAAAGTCTTTTGATTATTGAAATCCCAGTGCCCTCCAAGGTCGAGCATCACAGTAACTACCTCTGGACTCACTCGCATAAGGAACCCACCACTATGCATCGAACGGCATACTTATACTGTAACTGGTTCCAAGGAGGGGTCAGAACAAAGTCGCAGACGACACGCGGTACCTCCCAGCCGTATTTAAAATCCTCCAACCGGTTGAGGAGCTATACAATTAACTAAATAACCGGCTTTAAGATTTGTGGGCTGAGGTACCGCAATTTGGCTCCAACTATGAATGTATACTTAACAAGTAGGTAGGTATATGTATATGAGACGGATTACAGCAATAGTAATAAAGCCTTTGTTTCTGGGTTGAAAATGCCATTGACTGCATTTTTCTGAGGCATTTTTAGAATGAGTAAGCAGAAATGACAGTAGCTGATGACTGATGACACGGATAAATAATTAAGTTTTACGAATAAACAAGAATGAATCTTCTATCAAATTTTGTTTCTGGTTGTTACGATTTTTTTAATGCTAAACACCAGCTTAACATTTTAAACCCAGTTTAAAGAGATAATTGAGAGTTTAAATAAACTATGTATTTAAAAAAAAATAAAAACCGACTTCAAAGTAAATTATCTAAAAAGCATAAAATAACGAAAATATATTGAAGTCGGTGCTAGCACATCATGTTAACTAACACTAGCACCAGCTGACACCGACTTCAATATATTTTCGTTATTTTATGCTTTTTAGATAATTTACTTTGAAGTCGTTTTTTTTTTTTAAATAGTTTATTTAACACTTTTTAGTGACTTATTTTACCAAAATAGGTATCAGTACTATCACGCAACCCGAACGTCTACGTTACAATAACTTACTGAAAACATAAAAAGTTTATATCTCTTAAACTACTGGACCGATTTTGATGAAACTTGTACTCTACCCTAAGTTGAAAAATACTCTAATTATTGCAAAAAGAATTTTCAAAATCGGACTTGTAGTTTCTGAGAGATCCGTGGACAAACCTACATACATACATACACTCATAAAATTTGGTAAATTTGTTTAGAAGCCCACATAGACTAACATATAATAATATTACGCATTTTTATCAATATTACATACATACGCGTCGAATAGAGAACCTTCTTTTTGAAGCCGGTTAATAAAATATCACAGACACAATAAGACGAATGCGTCATTCTGAACCACTGAATAGATTTTGATCAAACATAGCTAGGAATCTTACAACTTCTGACGTCAAGGGGTTAAAAAGGAGGGGATGATACCAGTTTGACGCCTACGAATGACGTCAGTCTATGAAAGACGCCAATGAATACGTTTTATTTATTTGAAAGCTGTGTGATGGAAACAGTTCAGTCCTTTATTATGAACCCTATTCCTGTGTCAGGGATTTTTAGTATCATTTATTTGGCTTCCATAATAAAGACTCTGCTTAGTTTGGTATCTGATGGCCGTGTATGGATTGTATTATTATTGCGCCATTCGACTCCTCGAATTGGATGTCAGTATTTATGAGTGGAGACTCATCCACTGAAATACTAACTTTCAAATATAATAATATCCCTTTGGCCGATACGACCACACGGTCCATACTTTCACAAGTCCAGCCACGCGGGAGATATCATAGTGCACAAGTGCTTGCGTAGATACAAGAGCACTCTCTCTTCCTTTTACCTCGCACAATCCGATGAGATGGAAAACCGACACGACCGGAGAAAGATCCTGATCCAGCGCAGGATAATTTGAGGACTTTTTACATGCCCACACGACGCATCGATTATCTTACTTTACAGACAATCAGGTGATCGGCCTGTATTGTCCTAGCATGTAAGGAACAACTGCACAAAGTTGTTGCCCCGCGGGATTCAAACCCACTACCTCCGGGTTGCAAAGCAATCGGTTTCCCACTGCACCACGGAGGCTACAGCCTGTTATAACTACAGCTTACATACGAGACGGTCATAAAATTCGCCTGATTGTCTGTAATTTACACACCTGCTTATTAATAGTCTTACTACCCACATATTATAGCGCGAAAGGTTTCTTGAACGAGGGATCACCCCTATCACCTAATATGTCCTTCAAAAGCGATGTAGACTACTCGATACTCCATCGCCTTGGTGCAGACAGACCATGGATTAGGAGACCGCACCACGCCCCCCCCCCTCTCTCTCTCTCCTCCCCTCCGTATTCGTTCTACTCATTAGCACACAATGGTGCGTCGACATTGAAGGCTGCATGTCGCGCGCCCATTGTTTACCCATCAAACGCGACGACTTTCATTGCTAGCATGCATCGATATATTATTTTATTCGATTGTATTAATCGATGTTTTGTGATTCGATCGTAGGTATCGAGTAATTTTACGAGCGAAGCACTTAACTAAATAAATACTATAAAGTGTTTATTGTAAAGCAATGCATGGTTTACGTACGATGAATGGTTTCATGGTTAAAAATCGTATCGCTTTAATATTCTGTGCGTGCAGGTAAACTAATGCAAATTATAAAACTTGAACACATAATAATATTTACTAAAATGTGCACTCAAATATGACGGTAATTTGTCAGTGTTAGAACGTCAAACGTAAGAGCCCTTCTCCACAAGACAGTCTACTTCCGGCAGTCAATCTTGGATACTTGACATCGGTGGCACCCGCCCATGGCACCGGTCTTTACTTACTGAGATCCTTGTTATTTTAAGTGATTATTATTAAGTTTTATTAGGTGTGCAGTAGAATAAAAGTAACAACGGAAACAGTTGTATAAAAACCAGTGTCAACAAACTAACACAAACTCTTTATACTATTTTTATTTTACTAAAGCAGAAAATTTCAGAAGGTCTCACAAAAATGTAACAAAATGTATCAATAACAAACAACCAAGTCACCATAAGTCAGTCAATCCGTCATCATAATATTGACCACATCGAAGCATCACAAACTTGCGATCACGGTAAACAATCTTCCTTATCATAAATCCAAGAATTAAGAGAAATAACATGAACATATGTGGACAAGAAAGTATCTAACCGGCAAAATATTTACTATTGTCTTAATGGCAAAAATATGCTATTGTCTTGCCCGGACGTCTTTATTGGTAAAGTTTTAAGATTATGATTTAAATCCAAATAGGATAAAGTTTATTTGTTATTTTATTTATAACTAACCGGCAAAATAATTACAATCAATCACACAGTCTCACTTGCACGATCTACCAACCGGCACCGGCTAAAAGTCGTGCCGGATAAATACCGCTATCTTGTGAGAACGGAGGTTAAAAAATATGTTTGTTTTAACACTACAGCACGCGTGCCGTTGACACAAGTGTGAGTAGTATGTGCCAGATGGAACCACTCGTACTATGAATATTTGGACAAATACTACAGTTTGTGTTTGATACCCACGCGTTAATGATATAAACGAGACAGTAACTATGTCTTTACCATTTCACGACTAAACGGCTGTATCGGAAATTCGACAAGGAAATTGAGTACATCGGACTTACACTACTGGATAGAAAGAACCAGTGTTCTGTAGAAGAAAATTTATTATGCGGTAGGTGCCACTTGCAAGGGACCGACCAGGTAAGTAACCGCGTAATTACTAAGGTTATCAATCAATATCGAGGCTTGCAAAAAGGTTCCTCTAAGGCTAAGGCAAATCAGTCATACGCGCCCCTTGAACCGTGACGAAACATTGCAAAATCGATATATCGGTATATCAACTAGGTACTTACTATAAAAACTCGAAAACAATTCTATTCAGAAAGACACATCGTTTAAAATTTCATTTTCGACATCTTTGTCATGTAATATATCACGTCAAAATATATTTGAAGTATATACGGTATTTTTTTTCGTGAATCACAACCATATGTTTAACCAAAATAAAAACAATAGCAGGCTCAGCAATAATTATTCCTAAATAAACAAAACTTGCGAAAACGAAGCCCGAATTCAGAAGCAAAGAATAACACGCAATGAACATGTTGCAATTAAATTCACAAACGTCTTATGTTTAGGGCCACCACAAACACTAATGGGTCATTTGATTGACTATCAAATATTGCAAAAGCCCCATTACGAATCGAGGTGGCCTCAAATGTTTAATCCACGTTTCTCAATTCGACTACAACTCAGTTTTAATTCCCGCCATACGGACACGTAGTACCGCCTTTGGCGCGCAGCCAATACGTCCGACTATGAATCAATTACAAAGGGTTCAGTGGCACTTTATCATATCTATTACCTGTTGGCCATTCGACGCGAACATATTTCACACTGGAATAACTCAATGTGTTTCAGAATTTAATTAATTTGTAGCAAATTTTAGATTTTAATTTCACTGCCTAGATTAGACGAAGTAGCGTTTTGCCAACATTTAAAAATGTGTTGAAAACTTATATGTGTCATTTATAGTTACAGAAATAATTTTAATGATTGTTGGTAGCTTTGATATAAAGAAATGTTACGTTGTCTTTAAAAATGGAATCAATAACGACAACCACTGAAGTTGGAATCGTTGACAACATAATAAACATGCATACTGTATCTACTTATTGCTCTACTTCCAAACATTTCAATTAAAAGTCTTACAAAACTAAAGAAGACCAGGTATCAAACGAACATAGCGAGCGCCGGCAGTCTGCCTAGCCAGATTCACGCGCGGTCTGCAGCCTACGATCCAGGATTCAGGTCAAACGCAACGGCGCGTGTAGCAATTCTTTCTGAGACAAACCTGACACATTGAAAACAACTTGACTCTCACGTTTTCAGACTAGAACATTATAAAAATTAAGGTTGCAAATATTACACCTTTTCGGATTCTGCAACACTTGACTTGAAAAACTAAAGGCTTAAGGTCTTAACTGGACGTCTTTATTGGTAAAGTATTCAGATTGTGATTTAAAAGCATTTCTGAATCGGACGAATTTTATTTCACTGACTTTCCAACACCGGAAAACATACTGAATGTGCCATAAAAGTTTCCGAACAAATATTGTTATTTCAGAGACAGGATCAATACATATGTATATATGGCTATAGATAGGGATACGGGAGCCAGTCAAGCTTGTGGTCGTCGGTCTGCATCAAAACCAGGTCAAATGTTAGCGAAGCGGGCATCCAATTTACCGGATATCGTTAAATTAAATCAGAAAATCTTTATTTCGTTGGATCCGGAAACTCGATAGTATTTGGAAATAAAATTACTTATTTCATTTTTGTTGGTATTAGTATAAGTAGGAATAAAATTAACTTTTAAAATCTAGTGAGTAATGAGAAGTCAGAGCATACAGTATTAAAATTGCTTCCGCTAAGAAGACAAAGTACTAGTTTATATCCGTTATAATCAACAAGGAAGATATATTTCATCTTCGTGCAACTTCCTTATCTTTCTTTGATCCATGATCCATTAGATTGCGGTCGATCTATTTATGGTGTTGTACAATACCCTTATGTTAACAGAAGCAAGCGAACCATCAAGAAGACTGCCTTAATGGACCTCATTTAACGGTATAATATTGTATCTACCTTGTGAATTAACTTAACCTACAAGTTAGTTATAGAAAATTGAGCAAACTCAGGCAAAGCTTGTGAATTATATAGTTTTAGGAGTTCTCTTAAAAAACTTTTCCACGAACGTTTCACAGAGTTAAATTAGATACAGTAGCTCTCGTGTTTCGTGTTATCTCCTTTATTTATTAGGGTTTGGGGCAATTCTCCCCTGACACACATTTTAAGGACAAAATATCTTTTTGTATCTGATTTTAGCAGCAAAAGTGTTTTAGATTCGATAGTAGCACACTCTCTCTCTCCTGTCCTACTTCAGATTTGTTTTTTATTGATATTCAGTATTAAAATCTATTCATAGGTTTTGCTGCCAGCACAGTTTACTGTACCAGAGTGATGCCAGTAGGCCATGGCTAAATCAACACCTACCTTCCATCAGTGTAAGGCAGTCAGAGTACACTAGATATAAAAAAGGAATCATTAATTCAAGAAAGTCACAGCCATTAAACTGACATGTCTAAATTGAATAGGTGGTAGGTCCCTTGTGCGGACCATCCCGCACCGCAGTTTTAAATACTCTGCCGCCAAGTAGCAGTGTGTAAACATTGCTGTGTTCCGATCTGAAGAGCACTGTAGCTGCTGAAATTACCGGACACAAGAGACTTAATAACTAATGTCTCAGGTTACAAGCGGCAGTACAAAGCTGTTTACACCTATCGCTTACCATCAGGTGATCGTCTTGCTTGTCTCATCACTAAGTTAAATAAAAAAAATATAGAACTATTTGAAAACAGTTTCTTAATTAAGTTCTTTACTCCATTAACTTACAGCATTTCTCTAAACGCACTTCAAGAACATCATATCGTCCATAAAATCTTTTCCCGGTTTTCGATAGAGAATTAGACCATAATTGAACCCTAAACAATCAATTTAATGATTTTATCCCCAAATATGGAGCAAATCAAAGCAACATTTTTCCCAAACTGCGCACTATCAAGGGGAGACAAGTTAATCGAGCGACGTGCCCTTTTGCACTAACGCCAAGTCTCGAAGATAATGGACATGGCAGACCTTGTTTGTGACTTCGTAAAAATTGTAAACAAACAAATACTAAACCGACAATCAAATACTGATTTGGTACTGTGACTCTTGAAGGCTATGATTTACAGTCTTCAACAATTATGGTACAGAGATTCGATTTTGGGCGAGAACATAGTTTTGAAACACGTATCAACTTTAATTAGAAAAGTAGACAGGAGTAAGAAAGACAATTTCCACATCGCTCATTGGCAAAGCGGGAGACAAACAAAAGTTATAAACCCGGTTTAACCGAAAGGAAGACCAATAGAATCCGCAAATAATTCTAAAGGTTGATCCAAATATTATGATTACGGCAGATTACACGGACCCAAACTTGTTGAGGCAGAAACTTATCATGAATATATCTGTAGTCCATGCTTCTTTGCCAACTGAGAGTTTATCCTCGAAGACTCAATCTTCAATTAATCGTATTCGAAGTCCATCATATATATTACAGTTCAGGGTCAATATAGATGATGCGTATATTATTATTATTCCAAAATATTAATTTGGTAAGCGTTTAACTGCACTGTTAAACCCATTAAAAATATTGCCTAAGGAGAAAATATTATATCAATAACATTAATAAATCTGGCAACCCTACCTAGTATCTCTTCTGTGACCCTACTATATTCCCCCTCCGTGATTATACATCGTCTTTCAAATTCATGTCATTGCTAAGTTACGAACAATCGATCAAACCAGATCCAATGCTAATTTGCCAAACTTTTGTTTATGGTCAACGGAATAAAGCCTAGTATGGTTCTTAGCCTTCATTTGGTTTCTAATCTTTTGTGTAATCTAGAAGTCAGAGTAATTGGCGAACCTACGGAACCTATAGTACGTTTTCTGACATCAAGAGCGAGTTGCTTAATGAGTATTTCATATGTGATATTCTTAATAGCCCCGTAATCTACAGAAAATAACTACACACATCCGCCGTGACTAATTGGCTATTTCTTCAAAGTATAATAGGTGATGGTGCATTTAGATAACATACCAATCACGACGCAAGGGGTTCAATAGAATATTTTCAAATCCACAAATCGGATATCAACATGTAAAGCTAACCCCGACCTGCTAATAAAACTGCGTCCTTATGAATGCGCACGCACTAGAACTGCAATTCAAAATTGAACTTTATTTTCAAAGGCTGAAATTTGAATTTCAATATTGAACTTAGGTAAAATAACAGACCACAGCTCCTGCCATGTCGCGTGCAATCTCCACAGACAGGGTGGTGGGTGGTAGCCACCCCCTTACTGCTGGGAAGCGGAAATCAGTGTAGGTAAGTATTTTATAGCTGTTTTTATTGTCTAGTTATGAAAGAGTGACGCCATGGAATATATATGTAGGTATGTACATAAATATCGAGGTCTATGTGATACATATTTCTGTGATGAAATTTCTCCACTCACTAGATATAAAAATTTAGACTAACATGAAGTAGCTTTTGATGATCGCCTTTTTAATATAGCATAACATAATGTATTACATAGCGAAAAACTCGTATTCATAAACCAAGGTACGTGTAAAATAGAATAAGAATTAAAAAAGATCATTTCAAAATACGCAAAAAAATTTGAACATTATATCCACGTACGAGCACGATAATGTCAATTATAACTTTTCCGGTGAAGCTGCAATAGCCATCTGCGGTTAACATCGTCTATCATTCCCAAAAAAAAAAAAAAATTATAACTTTTACTAGCAATTCAATTATCTGCAAATCATTACATCGCCATTTAAATATCCGAGATATCCGATCGAATCAAATTAGAGGTGACTCCCTACGTAAAGTATCCAAGGAATGTTTGGGTATTAAACAAAATCCCTAGCAGTCTCCATCTCTAAGCGTACAAAAATAGCAGCATATCCATTTTTTTAAACATATTACCTACTTCCAGTAAAAAATACTTCAGCGTTGTTTACAAAAAACACAGTATGTATCGTTTGTTACACCTTTTTGTACCGCCTGATATCACAATTACCTGGTACTTGGCTGAATGGGAAGCGAGTGACATCAGCGCGCCCCCCCTCAAGTGGGACACGAGTAAAAAGCTACACGAGCCATGGTGACCGTGCTGCGTAACGACCTCGTCAATATTACCTGCAACAAATATATATACATGTAGCAGATCGAAAAATAAGTTGAATACATAGATTTAGGACATGAACTAAGAAATAAAAAAGAATTAAACGTGACTAAGGTTTATTGTGTTGTTGGATCCGATGCTAATGTTCAAGACGGGCAGCAGCGTCTTTCTATTGGATTGCCTACCACCTATACTGCGATCCCCAAGACGCCAAGCGTGGCTGCAAGGCCTTTGTTCAGCAGTGGACGTCATTCGGCTCCTGATGATGATGATAAAAATAGAATTTTCAAATTTATTTGACCGTATTTTGTCTCAGAAAAAAATACAGAGCACGTAGGGGACGAAGCAAAAAGCAGAAAAATAACTTGTAATTGTAATAGCATTTCAAATTTTTAAACTACCGACTATATGGATAGTAAGTATGGATGTGGATGCCGACTAGATAATCTATATGAAAAACAAATCAAATATCAAATCTATATCTATGCTCTGTATGTTTCCAAGATCACACCAGGGTATCAGTGCCATTAGTTCAGAACTTAAACTTATATCAAGGGTTTCAAATAAAATTCTCACCTAAATTTTTCAATTATAATTTCTATTTATTATTTTTATTCCACTATCTATCAAGTAAGTACTTTTTATATTTTCTTTATCGACTCCGTTATACCCATAATTTATAACAAACGAGTCAACCATATTGAATCTTAAACAACGCGCCTTTCCAGGAGCGATTAGATAAACATAGTGCAACGTTATCAAAATCAATTCGCGTGCCTTCAATGTTTTGCTAACAACGGTACATACTGAAGATTAAAACTTAAATATGAGCATTATTAAGAATAGGAATACAATTCTAATTGTATTCTACGTTGATAATATGTTTACTATAACAACAAATTATGACAGTTGATAGTTAGAATTAACAAGATAAGGTAGCATAAAAGAGCATGATCGCAAATCGCAACATAACCATGTGACAGAAGAGGTAGGTAATTTGGTTTAAATCCATGCCATTATACTTTCACGTATGATGTCTTACAGTTTAGTAGTACTATCGACGTATAAGGCTAATT
This sequence comes from Furcula furcula, assembly GCA_911728495.1. Classification (NCBI taxonomy): domain Eukaryota; kingdom Metazoa; phylum Arthropoda; class Insecta; order Lepidoptera; family Notodontidae; genus Furcula; species Furcula furcula. The sequence goes on along the minus strand of OU452264.1, from coordinate 1,291,536 downwards.
TCTTAAAAACAACTGCGAAATCAATAAGAGTATTGAATGAGCTACTTGACCTCCACTCGATAGCAGTGTGTTGGTCCCAATTATCGCACTCCTCCTCATTGAAACCGAGAGATCTGTCTCTTTGATTAACGATTTTACGACGACAGGCAGAATTTCTTTACTTATTATTAGATTTTTTCCGTCGATATTTACGTTTTGAAGAAAATCCGAAAACAAGTACTGGACTCGTCTCATGTTTCACTCATAATAAAAATTGAAATTTCTGGATGCTAAAAGATGTAGATTACATCGGCGGCTTGAGGTCAAAATTGTTTACGGTGTCATCTAAACAGATAACACCGAAAACAATCTTGGGTAAGTACATGAATATATAACAATATTTATTTTACCGTTATTGAATGGTAAATCTATATTTAGACAACTCCTTAATCATTTAATTGCCGTTGAAGAGTTTGGATTGGAATAAACTATAAAAAGCTAAAAATGGGCATAAATATCTAATTATAATGACCAAATCAGGATGTTTTTCTAACCACAACTAAATATTCAATATTACTCATGGCAATTAACGAAGATGAAATTTCTACAACTAATTACCAACTCTATAATTGCACAATAGTTTGACTCATAGCATGTGATTCGCCAAGTCCATAAAACCAACTCTTAAACGGAATTGGTACAGCGAATCTTAAATCACCAAGCAAATAGGCGATAACGATAAACCACTTTATTTATGGTGAGCTGCATAATGCGTACAATATAAATTATCCGTTAAAGGGTATACTCAAGCGAAGATATACAACTGATCATAGTACAACTACGATTCATCGAGATATTTTACTTCATAAGTATAAAATGAACTTGGTGATAAATGATCATTTCTGCTAAACCCCTATAGGTACCTCTTTTATGAGGCGATATGAAAACTCTTAGTTATTCTTCTGGTAAGTTTCTGAACATGTGGTTTGAAAATATACTCTGAGGCACATTTTACCGTCCACCTCTCTAAATCTGTATACCGTTTGCCATTTAAACATTATACACCTGACTTCTGTTTCGTTTATTTTTGTAGAGGTGGTTCACCTGGTTTATTATTAACATTAACATTTAAATTACAAAAGATTTTGTAAGAATTTGACATAGGTTAATTGTGTCCACATGGATGGTCACTTGTTTCCTTTCACCGAAACAAGTGACGATCACATTTCCTTTTTACAACATCGCACAAAAGGTGTTCCAGTTCGAGTCGAAATTTTAACCCTTGAGTATCGTAATTACAAATCACGCTTTTGCAAAATCTATCACTGTTGCTTTAAAGCGTTAGATATGATCTACTATTGCTTTTTACTGAAAGTATGGAATTTGGAAAATTCTCTAGAAATGCTCATAAATTGGTCATACACTTGCGCATGCAGTTTCAGCTCTAGTAAAAACACGAGCAAAATAAATGAAGCTAAGTACTCTAGTACTCACTAAGCCAACCGTACGGTCAGCCAAAAATATGGTTTACCACCCTACGGTTGAAGTTCATATGCATATCATAAAACAACAAGGTTGATTTTCCCTTGCAATTATTCATAATGCTCTCTTTATCATTTATTGTAGAAACGTCACGTCACTTTGCCTTGTGTTCCTAGTTTAAATTGTAGCATCTGACTGATAGGTAACCCTCACATTTGTCTAAAAATAGTTTATATGGTGTAAGGCGAATTTTGAGCCAAATTTCGTCATACATTTCTATTTATCAGCTTAGCTTATATCAAGAGGTTAGATTGAAATAATCCTAATTTTCTTGCAAATAGTGCTCTTTATTTCTATTGTAAAAAGGTAGTATAGTAGGTAGCATTTTAATTTTTTTTTTCGCACTTAGGTATATAATAACTAGCTTTCGCCCGCAGCTCCACCCATATGAATGTCGGTTATAGCACCAAAAGGTAAGCTATGTCCTTCTCCGAAGTTCAAACAATATTTAAACCAAATTTCATCAAAATCAGTCCAGTGGTTCAGTAGTGAAAGGTGGACAAACAACCTAGCACACTTTCGCATTTATAATACTAAAGTATGTATTAATAGGGATAGGAGTGAAAGAAGAATACGAAAGGAAAGACTTACTTCTAAAAACAATTTTATGCGTAATAAAATAAAAATACAATTAGGTATACATAACTATATTAAATACAATAAAGCAATACAATACAATTAATAAATAACATAACTTATAAAAATTGTGAACGAACTAGTTGCTGGTAAATGGAAGAAATTTAACAGAAGCGTTCAATTAAAAAAATGCAGAAATCTAAAGTAGTCATTGCTCGTGTAATCGCCATTTGCGTCTATGACAGCTTGGAGACGGTCACCTATTGAACCCACAAGTCTTAAACAGACATCAGATCCGCGGGTTTCCTCCCATATCTCATTACAGTGCCGTTACAGAGCTTCCTTCGTTTTTTCGAAATTCAAGTGTTCTCTAGCAAAATTCAGTCAAGCAATTTGATGAGCGTCAGTCATATGTATCTTTTTTGCATAATGCCTGTAATGCAAACCCAAGTAAACATCAAATATTTCGGCAAAATGTTCAGTCGGTGTGAAACCATTATTTTCTTATACGCGTCGCAAGCGCGGCCGCTTCGACGAAGATCATATAAATTTCCTTCTTCGCCATCACGTGTAATCCAACGACGAACAACTTGTATCTAAAATTAAAGATTAACTAAATAAATGCTTATAGAAAAAATAGAAAATGTATAATATTTATACTAAGGCACGGTGAACTTAATAATACTTACCGACACATTTAAAAATCTCACTAATATGAGGCCATTGTTATGTAGTGCAATTATACTCGCTCTTTCGGCTATTGATAAATTGCGAGGCATTTGCAATTTCGAGAAATAGCAATCTAATCCATTTTTTTACATTTTTACATATAAATATAAATGACAAATCTTGATAGTTGTCAGTGATATTTTCTTTTTCAGTTAAAAAGAGGTTTTCACCTAAAACAAGAACATAATGGAATATTTGTTGAAAATCTTAGCTTATTCCATTGAAAATAAAGGTCAAAATAACATCTTTAACCCATGACTTCAGATGTTAGGCATTTCAGATATTAAAAAATACGTCATGATTGTGCATCCCTTTCATTATTAGAAATGTTCAACCTTAGTGTTATTTTGATTGCATAGGAAGATTTGTCAAAACTGGTAAACCACTTTCTAGGCCGACCGTACCTATTACACGGGTTGTTCACGTCTATGAGGAATGCATGTAAACCAACATTGGCTGCTCGTGACGATGCCAATTGGTCTTTTGTAGCGAACAGTAGGCTAGGAGCATCCATTATCAAGCCCGTATAGTTGCTGGAGGTCGTACGAGATAAATGGATAATAGATACTTTTCATTGATGTAGGTAGGGCCATGGCCGGCATATTGTGTGTAATGCAAGTCATGTCTAAATCCTTTATCCTGTATCAGAAATGGTTTGCTAATGTGTTTTGAATTACTTTTAAGTCCAGAATAATTTATTCATTTTTTATTCAACTATCAACATCATATTATAATTATACACCAATAACCAAGTGTCAATAACCTTACTTGATTCACACCTCTTTTCATACTATAGATTCCTAAAGCTTTTAATACACAGATACACACACATTCCTCCTTCGTTCACTTGCGTCCTGTACCCTTAGCCTTTTTCAACATGCTTTCAACCTAAAAACGTACTTAATAAATGTGTATTCATTAATGATGAAGTTGAAAGTTGCTCATTGTTGTTATTATGTTCAAGCAGATTAGGTCCACCTGTCCTGGGCCCTTGTATGTAACCATAAAACATGAAGACAAGAGACGTTACTAGATTTTTTAGTACGGTGATGTTTACAATAGCAATAAATGAATGTGAAGACGATAAATATTGCCAATTTAAAGTTAACAAAGTATTTTTAAAGATGAACTAAATAAAAACTAAAACTTTTAGCGTTTGATGGTATACTAACAATAGGTGTCATATTAATACTCCACATAACGGTACAACCCCCGGCATACAATACCAGACGAACAAAATTGTTTCACACTTATCACAGAAATTTTACCTTGTACAAACACTTCAACGATCAACACTAATGGAGCACAATGGGGTGTGCGGAAAGAGCTTGCTCGAATTGCGAAATAACATAAAGCTCCATCACCAGTCTGGACCATCAGCAATGAGCCCTAGAAAATCTATCTGATTGAACTGGGCTTGATCTTGATTAGGTCGAGTCAGTCGCTACATGTATATCCTTGTCCATGTCGATGCAAGGCACAGAACAATCAAATTATTTCTCCAAAACTATCCAGCTCAAATAATCAAGAACTCGGGAAAGTGGATCCATGACTAACCGAATTTCAATACCATGGAATTAACTTTCACTACTTCACGTCAATCATAATCTTTACAATCGAGCTAATGGATGCTGCGTTAAAATACTGAGAACATTGCGTGCTACTAACGATGTTAAAATTTCTTGATGGGTTAAATCATTATTTTGGAATTTAAATTGTTTAAACCGGTATTCCTGTAGATGATAGGCTGGGTTACATAATATTCATACTAGTCTAATTATATTGTTTCCCAAAACTAAGGAACAAGATCTGGGACAATTTACGATACGATATTTCGTTAATTTCTAGAAAGAAGTAGAAGTGGGAACCGGTGCAATCACAGAATTGTCATCATTGTCCTGCAGCGTATTTCGAAATCTGTAGGTATACAGACCCTAAAGTTGAAACATTTTAACAACAGAATTTTAAATTTTGCCATTAAGTTTTCAATTCAGCGTCCGAAAATTATCTCCAACGGTTAAAATAGCATTAACATCGAAAACGTCTACCGGAAACCATGTTTTCAAGTACAACTTCTTACCTACCAACTTACTCGAGTACCGCTTCGCGAATGGGAACACTGACGTCATATACGTACACTAGTGGGTACCGTAACGTAGTATTTATATCGCTCGCCCTCCCGGCATTATGTTGGTATGCCGTTACCATCTGGCGATGTTTGCAGGGCAGTATGGCTGGTACTCAGAGTGTTTAGATATTGGCTAACGTTGCATAATCGTGGTTATTAATGAGTGTATAGAAGATTCGACTGTTGTGGGATGCATAAATAAGCGTCATTACAAATAAGGTCAGATAAACGTTGCTCTGCCTTGCTGCCTTGATGCGTTACCTAGTCGCCAGACATCTGCCGGTTTGAAAACTCCTGTTTTCACCGACGGTTTCCCAGTAAGAATATCAACTCAAAGATATTTTTAGCTTAATGTGCCAGTTATACATAATTATTACAAAGCTTATCATAAAAAAATATACATATCTTTGTATAGAATGTTTCCAAAGAGTCCGTTAAATACATAAATCCCTGCCTGAATGATATAATTTTGGCGCTGTTACTATTGTAGCAAACATGCCTAAGCGGAGCCTGCAAATCCGAGAACGAGGTGACAATCTTGACCAAGTATTGGTAACTAACAAAAACTTGATAAGAAATACCGAAGATCAAGCCCAGCAGCATGCAATTAGAGAGATTTATGTCCATCTAAGGACATCTAAAGACTGATAGGGATAGTTATTAGGTAAAGTCCTGGTACATTGTGACGTCTAGCTAGGTACTACTGCAATGTCAGATAGGCAGCAGCTTTGCGGCAGAGATATCTTAACATTACAGCGTTCTGATGGCCCCCATCTAAAGGGCACTGTAGTTAATATAGGTGATAAGCAGCAGTACATACAGTGTGACTGCTCAAGTGTAAGCGTGTCGCTTACCATCTCGGACAAACATTATACTTCGACATCTCGACAGAGGTATGTGCTGCCATCAGGCACTAAAAGAGCAGGGTTGCATTAGGTGTGAATTAAATAATGTTAACAAGATTATATTATCATTCAATGGGGCTTAACTTCTAGCACATATTTTTTAGAATAAAGTGGTTGATTAGATATTAATAGCACACGCCCAATATTATGATTATACGTGAGGACTTAGCGGGGTACTGATGATATTTTCAGAATGCAATGTGATATGGGGACGGATATCACAAAACAAACAGGTAATGATATCATTTTCAGTGTTATCTACAACTTGTTAGTACATTTTTACGTGTATTTATGTTATTGAAGCCAAATAGTTTAGACAAAGTCGCTTTCCGCGTCTGTCTGTCTGTACATCCGCTAACTCCTCAAGCATGCAACGGATTTTAGGCGGTTTTCACCATGCAGCACTGCAGTTAGATAATTTTTCACTGAACGTTTATTTATATAAAAAACTAGATATGCCGTGCGAAGCCGGGGCGGGTCGCTTGTATTACATAAAGATGTCTACATTTTTGTTTGTCTAATATCTCAATCAGTGGAACTCATGCTTTTAATTCCATACATTTTTGTTCTCAGACATTTCGTGCCGTTTTTAGTCGATGGTAGAACGCCCTTTATTTTGATCATCACAGAGCGCCAGGTCAAATATACGATTATGAAATGAACGCGTCCTTGTCGGCTTTGTTTAGCCGTTACAAAAATAAAGAGTAAACACACTGACCGCATATACAAATATAACCGAGTGATGCAACGCGGACTACATTATTGTAATGTTAAGTTATAGGATCACGTCATACCGCAGCAGCAGGTACATTAATATTTAATTAATAAGGCGAACTGCTGAATATTCAGGTTAATAAAATTGCGTCAATATTTCGACAGACTTTTTATTCTGATAGATAATGTAATATAACATTTTGATTGCAACTAATACAGTAAGAATGTAGTAGTAAGGAAGTGATGGGAGGGTATCTTCCCGTTGGGTGTCCGTAAGTGGCGGGGAAACAAGAAGACGGGTAGCAGCGTCTTTCTGTTTGTTACCTACTGCGGTCCCCAAGATACCTACCATGCGTGGGAGGTTATGGCAACCCCTCTCTTTTGTTCAGTAGTGGACGTGTTTCGGCTTCTGATCAATACAGTAAGAGTCGAAATATACGGTCCATATTGGTTACCTGGATTTCAACCCAGCCAAACAAAATGCTCCAATTTATCAGTTCGTATCTACCGACATTGAATCATATCTAAAACAAAACAATAGTGAACGTTATCATACATATCATCAAAATATGAATAATAAAACTGGTATTCATTCCACGGTGCCACAGCAATGTATAATGAATTTTTGAACGTGGAGCCAGCCAGCAGGACGTGCAGTTATGAAGCATGTCAATGTGTTGTCAGTGTGAAATCGAAGGTGGCTGAATTATAAAAGAGTATGTAATTGATACCGCTATCCAAATAACAAAAAAACGCTTTTGTATCTGCAATTATTTATGGCTTATTATCTGAAGGGCTAGTTAAGGTAGCAGTTATGTAACGTTAATTTCAGCTAAGGTTAACGAATATACAATTTAATTTGCCGATTCGTTATTACTGCTACAAAAAAAACTTGCAGATAAATTAAAAACATCATTAAAATAATTATTACTAATTACCACTACTGAACAACGTTCCAAAGTAAAAGTTTTCTGGTTTTTGCAATTTATTACTTGTGCAATAAACTTACCGTGTAAGGAACAGCTTCGTTTTGAACAAACGAATAAAAGTTCGTTGAAACACATTCAAAAATTTAAAAAATCGTCCAGTTTTCCTGACCAAATTAAAAGGCGTTTAAATAACTTGAAAATCATGGAGACATTGAGCAATAGAAATTGGTCGCTTAGTAGCGTTGTAACAGAAATGGTGACATCACGGCATTTAAAATACAAGGCACGAGCTGAGACCGGTTGGAGTCGAATTTTTTATACCTCGAATACGTACAAGTTAATCTTTAAAATGATAAGTTTAAAAAATTTTCATAATATAGAAATGTATAGAATAAGTGCAGAAAGGATCTTGATACTTCAATTAATAAGACGCAATTACTTTATGGAAAGATCAACGGCTCCGGTGATGCACTAGTACTAGAAAGAAATCAATTAAATCTATTACAACCATATTAAAACTTATTAAAAGGTATACAAAAGTAAATACAATCTTTAAATTTCGTCACGGTTTCGAAAACCCTAATTTTCCAAACCCGATATCTTGTGACACGTAATAATTATTACTAAACTACCCATCAATATTATTGACTAATCCTAGATTTACAATTAGTATTACAAATATGTTGACGTGGTCCTTTCAAACATCATTGCCAACACAGTTGCAAGTCGGCAAAGCATCACGTTCATGACATCATCAATAAATACGGAGGACCGGTTCTGAAGTCGCCATCCCTGTTAGCTCCGCATAGAGGCTGTTCTCACGAGCGACCCGCATTTTGTAGACCGTTTAGTACCTTTAACTGATATTTAAAACATGAGTTTTTCAAGGCAGATATGTGCCTGCCTTGAAAAACCGCAAGTATTTCAGGTATCACAATTTGATCATAGTAGCGATTTAGATTTCAAAGTCATTCAAAGGAGTTGTAAACTTAACAAGAAAATACTTTGAATTGATAAGAATATCTAATATTCTGGGACAATTCACACGATCATCTGATTCTAATCTCGACAGAAGCAGACAACTGGCAGTCGAACCCACGTCCTACTGGATGACTGCTAGGGTGTCTAACCACTAGACCAACGAGCCAGTCAAATTGATTATACTCCTTCTATATAACTTGCAAGAAATTAAATAATTAATAAAAATGATAGACTGTATCATGAACGGTTCGTATTAAATCGTATATCCAGTGGGATGCTTATCAATATAAATAATGACTAATGCTAATGAATCATTAGAATATGAAATCAGTTTAGATCAGAGTTCAGAGCTATATTTAAATCCAATGACACATATGAAGAAGATTGTATTTTAATTCAGCTGGTTTGAAGAGCATTGCTTAGTATTTGAGTCTATTATACTACTTGGAGTAAATCATAAATTTTACCTATTCAAGCACGACTTCGTAGTTTACACATTTCTCTATTAAAATGTAATATTTGTATATAATTAGACATTCTGTCCTGTGAACAAAATTTTACTACTCCTGGTATCGATATCACTGAATCCAATCGCTAACGGTCGCAAGCTTTTAAGCGCAAATTGTAAATTGGAAAGTCTAGATACTATGGAAAAAATGATTTATGGTCTCTCGGAGATTATAACGGTAGGAGATATCGGAAATAGATCTGATATCTTAATTAAAGTGAAGCTCGAAGCGACTTGGCCTTCTATTATTAGATACCATTCTATGTAATACTTATTAGCTATTGTCTTCTTGAAATCATCTGGTACAAATTGCCTGATTGCTTTAAGACAAATTAGAACCTTAATAACTTTCTTTATATGTTTTTTGTGTTGCTCTAATGATTTTAATTCACTATTGCCATTAGTTCGGAAGAAAGTAACAAAAACGTAAATCTTCAAAGTACATAAACACATGATACGATTCTTCTTCTTTAATTGTATCTGCCTAGAGGAACTAATCAAATCGAATCTGTAATTAAAATCAAATAAAACATTTAATAATGACGTAATCAAACCTATCACGGTTCGTCGAACTTGTCGAGCGATAAGCACACGCGCATCCGGCGCTATAGAGCGGTCCCCGCGACCTTACGTGGGCCGCGAATGTAGGAAGTACACGGACGTAGACACGAATAGAATTATTATGATGGCAATATAATGAATATACCCCAAGGAATAGAATAAACTGCGGAAAGACAGGCGTCAAACCATAAGAGTGTTTACACAAAATGAGAGCCCATCGACATGGGCCACCGATGCTGGTGTTTCAATCACCAATTAAGAAATTCAGAATTTTAGTACAATAATATACAAACTTGTTCTTGGTTTACACTTGTACTTGGTTTACAAAATATCAGCTTCATATCGGATCAAACATATTTCAGTCCCATACTGTAAAAACCAAATAGTGAAAAAAAAAACAAAATCTATGGTATGAACACAATAGGAGACCATGTCATCTAATATTATAATACAAGTAGTTTATTTCTCCAAAAATATGAATGGTGGCAAAACTTTCGTTAATTCAACAGTTTTCATGAAAAATCCGCGGCGACTGTAGGAATAAAACATGAATGTCACATCAGTATATAAATGGCCTATCACGCAGTGAGTTAACTATGAATTGAACGATGTCAAGGTGACCGAAGCCTTTAGAGGTGCCCTAGTCTAGGTCGTTGCTATCCTTATCCTAGATAGGCTCAGTTCTGAATACAAAACCTTTATGGCATTGCTTCAAACACAGCATCAACCGAATGATCTCCGGTAAAAAATAGATATGACTCAACATCATTCTGTAGTCGTCCAATAACAGGTAGGTAACAGTAAATATTATACGTTTCACAATATAAACGACGGATAGTCGACTGAATAATAAACCACAATATAACCATTTTTATTATTACCATTATCCTTGACTTTTCCCACAAGTAGGTACTACGAAATATAGATAATTCTGTATTGGGCTTTGAAACCAGTTAATTGAATATAATACTATTTTCAGGATCTTACCTGTTATGTTTTGTTTGTATTCAGAGATTTTCATAAACTGCAGGTGGCGTACTAATTATCCTGGTGGCAAAAAAACATTACATTACAGAAACTCTTACTATAAATACTTTTTAATGAACTAAAAACTGAGAACTATGATTGTGCACAAACAGTTAAGATTTGTGGTACAAAATGCCTTTGTGAGGAGCCTCCGAAATTGTGGACAGGAATTAGAAGAAATATGAAAGTTGAGGAAGCAAGAAAGTTAAACAAGTACAGTCTTTGGCTCTTTCTGTCGAACCCAAGAGGAAATTGCCATTATGAAAAGTATTAAGTAGAATTGACATCTCAAAACAAGATTGACATGGAAACATCAAATGAAATAGTCATTTATATACAACTAATTATGCATCATTCAGCTTATCAGTGACATTGGGCTCACAAGGTCTCTGCATTTCCTATTACCGAGAGTCACAATTGCATACTGCACTGCTGACTCAACGCTGAGGTAATCGCTGAGGTCACGTACACAGTGCACACAAGTGAAACATGTGAGCAAGTGTTTAAATTAAAATGATCTCTGAGGACACAAGATTTGACAAGACAATTTCAAAGAGAAAGGTAAAAATAATGTTAAATTTAAGAACTTAGATTCCTAAATGGATTTAGTACAGCATTTATTTAAACTAAAGACACACAAAATGGAAAATCAAGGGAGCAAAAAGTAATGTTATTGTACATGGCACTTTAGTAAAAATAATTCATAAAGATGTAAAATTTGGAAAATCAAATATCATTAATATATTGAATCTCATTACAGTGTAGCGTTTTATTGCTAATCACATTTAGCTTACAATTTTTTTAAAAGTAGTTAAAGTATTGGATGATTCCATCCAATATTTTAATTATTTTATACTATAAAAATAACCCGGCGGACGCACGAGATTAGTTACAACAATAACAGCAAAACAGGATATTATCATCACATTACAGTGGTTAATTAATGTTGAGGAAACTGACCGTTAAACAGTTATCGGGAAAATCGCGTGCCAAATTCATAATTCTCTAATGAGGTGTTAGTTATCTGCTAGCTAGTTGTACAAATTTTGATTGAAATTATAGTTTTTTAAAAAAATTAATATGAACTAGTCCTCTGCCACAACTCTACTCGAAAGTAAGAGGTAATAGATAGTCATGGATGGTTAACCGTAGCTCACTAGCAGCAAAAGGTATAGTGGGGTTTTTTCAGCCGCCAGTAAAGCAACAGCAAAGAATGTTGGCAACCCTAATCACCACAGGAACACACCACCACAACAAGTAACAAAATAGGCATCTTGGTTCCACCTGCACCTTTGTTGGTATTATTATAGAATTCTCAGCAATTCTAAACGTGTCTGTGAGGCCGCCACTGATTTCGTGCATCCGCCTATTGTTTTTCTGAGGTACTGAAATCGAAAGTATGTTGGTTGCAACAATTCATGATAGCATATATTCTGATATTACAGATAAATGTGACGTACACCGTATAATACTGACATTCACATTCCATGAAAATGTAATGATTACACTATCGAAAGCAAAGATAATAATATCGAAGTCCGTGTTTTGCACTCTGAAGACATTTAATTTTCAATTGACCTACTTACATCTTCCTATTAACCAGAACTTTAATTACAAATGTAAAAAACAACTTTCACCAAATAATGTTGTCTTTTATTTACGCGAATACTAGCCAGTCCAGCCCTCCCGTGACCATGGGTGCTACAAAGCATTCGAAACGTCGGGAAAATTAAAATAAATCGCGATGTAATCCGTAAGAATAGATTAATTAAAACTTTCACCAAATCTAATTCAGATTTATATCTTTCACAAAAACGGTATAAAACCATATTACTATATAGTTTTATAAATATTTCGATGTTTATTAACAACCCACAAACTATCTATGAAACAAACAACCGTTCTAAAATAAAATATAAGCCAGTAGCTCACAACTAGTAAATACAATTTTAACAATTTTATAGTGTGTGTATACATTTTCCAGATGCGTAAACAATCTAGACAATACGAGTCCACCGTAACAATAACAGCATAACACAGTCGGTTGCCAGCGACGTGGTATTCTACATCTCCGAGAGTGTGCCATCGCCCACGCGAGGGAACGAACTTGCTTGGTGTCTAGACCAAATTAACCGAGATACATTACACGATATATGTATCGATGCAATGTTTTTTTTTTTTTGGAATGATAGACGCTGTTGGCCATTACAGCTTCACCGGACAATAGGAGGCGAGCGCTTAAAGCGCTCTAGCCTTAACGGCAGAAGTAGCGACGAGCTCAAGGGCACCTCAGGGAGGTACGGCCTCGGCTTGGGCTGTCGCTTATGAGAGGGCTGAGTTTACCACCGGTTCACAACGCGCCCCCACTGAGAAGAACCGGCAAGAAACTAAGTGGGGTGATGCACGTCGTTAAGGTCGCATACGTACGACCCTTCGGCCTCGCCGGCGAGACCGGTGTCTGATAGCTAGTGTAGCATACGGTTGTCGGGGAGGGTTCGGCGCATCCCGGTCCAATAGGACCGTCATGGGGTCAGGAGGGTCGAGCAGTACGTGCCGTGGTCTGCGGCGCGAGTCAGAAGGACTAGGGGCGTAATCGGCGGCGGCGTGGATTAAACTGTTCGCGTGACGGGACGCGGATTCAAAGTAGCGTTTCGACGCTTCTTTGAGGAACTTACGAAGGGGATCTAACTTGAAATCGGAATGCAGATCTACGTTCCGCATGTACCACGGGGCACCGACGGCACGTCGGAGGAAACGATTCTGGATAACCTGGAGGCTATCGATACGGGTGCGGGCGGCGCGAAAACTACACTCGCGTAAGTCATGATTGGGCGAATGCAAGCTTTGTATAATGTCAACTTATTTATAAGCGACATTTTACTCCGCTTGCAGAGGAGGGGATACAGGCGACCTAATACGAAAGCCGCCCGATTGCGGACGGACCTAATGTGCGGGCCGAAAGTCATGGCGGAGTCCAAGGTGACTCCGAGGTACTTAACCTTCCTAGTCCAGGGGATAGGGCGATTGAATAGGGGGGAGATATGGAAAGGAAAAGTAAAGGAAGGCAGGAACTTAGAAATCTAACTGTCACAATTCATTCAAATCTCCAAAACAGGTTGACGGCTAGTAGCTGATGAACGAAGTGACGAAAGAGCAGCGAGTAAGAATATAACTTTTTGATATACTGCTTGCCATGCAATTCCGCTTATTAGGAGGGTATGATGAAACCACATAGTTCACGTGGTTAAATCACCTAAGCATTCATTAGTCAACGTCATTAACAGGCAGTGTCATTAAAGGCGAGTCAACTCATACTGACGTCATCAGACAAAATAAATGAGAATTGGAGGAATTTCTTAATATATCCGCTACTAGCATTTCATGACTTGATTCCACCATCTCCCTTTCATCGTCGGACGACGAGACGCACGGCACGTACACACCCTTATGTGGTGAAAGTGCCTTCAGTCCGGTCTAAGCGGTTTGCTTCTTCATTTATAATAAGGACAGCTAAGGACTGGAACAGTTTGCCTGCGTCGGTTTTCCCGCCCGATTATAATGTGGGTGTCTTTAAGACTAGAGTGAATAGGCTTTTAATAAGCTAGTGTGTTTTGCCATCCTCGATTGCGTCGCCGCTTTCCATCGGGTGGGACTGCAGTCAAGCACTAGCTTATAAGTGTTAAAAAAAAAAAAAAAAAAAAACTAGCAGATGTCTTGAAATTAGTTAGTCTCGTTTCTAAAAATGATTGAACTCCTTGTGTCTGTATTCATGTGATGAAAATTATCGAAAGACTCATGTCGTACTGGACAACACAAAATGAAGTGACCGCAATCAGACACCGATCTCGCCGGCGAGGCCGAAGGGTCGTACGTATGCGACCGCAACGACGTGCATCACCCCACTGAGTTTCTTGCCGGTTCTTCTCAGTGGGGGCGCGTTGTGAACCGGTGGTAAACTCAGCCCTCTCTTAAGCGACAGCCCAAGCCGAGGCCGTGCCTCCCTGAGGTGCCCTTGAGCTCGTCGCTACTTCTGCCGTAAAGGCTAGAGCGCTTTAAGCGCTCGCCTCCTATTGTCCGGTGAAGCTGTAATGGCCATCTGCGGCCAACAGCGTCTATAATTCCCAAAAAAAAAAAAAAGAAGTGACCGCAAAGTACTAATTAACGTTTCACGTAATCTAGTTAGATCACGAGTAGAGCACAGAACCCACGCACGTGAATGAACTAAACAAGCGTGGGCGAATCAAATATTCGCGGGGTTGCCTAACACAGAGGAAGTATTTGGAACTTTACCAGACGACACGGTGACAATAGATTTAACGGTTACAAAATAGCCTGGTGTTAGGATGTGGAGTAAAGTTTGAACATGTTCACTGTGTCCTCTAGTCAGATGATAGCTTGGGATCATTAAGCATTTACAATAATGTATAGAGAAGCTGTTATAACATGTGTTAAAAAAACATTGCTGCATAGTTGTTAAAAAAAATTTTAATCTTCACTCATTTTACGCATAATGATCCAACTACAAAGGCTGATCATATTGCTTTCGTTATTTTTATTTTTCACTATCATTGTATTAATTCATTGGTGAAAATTCATCATCAAAGAATCTGATGGGATGATAAATTGATATATTTAGACGCTTAACATGGCAACATTCCGTGGTATCATCACGCATACCTATTATACAGAACGGTGTCATCTCATCCTTTGTTCCATTTGTTAAAATCACCCCGACAGACGAGGATGCGCGTGTTAACGTGGCTGACAGTTGTTGCAAATGTACCACATCGCTGTCTTAATGTTTTGATTCAGATAATCTGGATTCAAACGATATTCAAATAAACTGATACTCGGTTTACAAAACATTGGTTTTAAATATACGCAAAATTGGACAGTTTAATAATTTGTTTGCGATCTTCGAATATGCATTTCGCATTTGAGAAGAATGTTGCTAATTTTCTCGTCTTAACTAGTAAGTAGTAAGTCTCTCTAACTTCGTTGTTACCTTGGTTTCACTTAGCTAAAGAGGAGTTTAACTAAATGATACGGAATCTATATGTAAGTATAATCAGAAACCTAGAAAGATAAATATGAGACACTGTAGATAAACCGTCCCCACACAGCGAAATCCTAGAGAGACACAAAGCAATATAAAGAAATACCTATATCTAGAAGCCAGTCGCGTGGAAATATTTGGATGGCGTGGATACTGTTTTCGAGTTGCTGAAGCATTTCCCATTTCGTGCAGATATTTGCGACTTTTTAGAATTAATTATGCACTCAGTACCTAAGTTGTAAATAAAAATTCGAGATAATCCCAGATAACTGCTGTGCAATTTTTTTCAAAGCGTCTCGCCAATCGACCGTTAATGGTATCCCTTTTACGACACTGGTCCAGAGCCTTAACTAAATTCAATTAGTCGGCCGACTAACAGTGCTATGAGAAGGAAACGTCTTTCCGATTGACAACCACGTAATTCAGTTAATCGATGAACAAGAATATGTTATAACGGGTCATTTGGCGTCTATGACGGAAGGGACAGAATATCTAACGGTTAATAAAAGTCTAGTTTTTAATGGTGTTGACAACGTAATTGCTTTAACAGTCCTATCTGAACTAAGTTAGGGAATCGTCAGTAGATAAGTTTTAATATCACATAAAATGTAAGTAGAAAATCCAGTTAACTGAAGTTTTTTGAGCGGTAAGTGCAATAAAATTACATTAACGGCCACAAAAATAACATGAGGTCCAAAACGGGCAAAGCAACAGTTGTGAATTGTGTTGAGAATGTTTCCTGATCACGAAGATTGGCTTGGCAACTCGGAACCTTTTAAAAGCAATATCTTTTGCGGCGCAAATATGCCAACCGGTTCCAGACACTTAATATACAGAACATTATCTTTAGGCTTGTTTTCCAAAGCGTAATACGGCTTGAAAACGCCGACTTCTTTGAAGAGTGCATTTTTATTTACATTTCAGTTTTTCGCTCTTGGCAAAGAATCAAATGCATTCGCGGAATGTAATTAAATGCGAGTGCCACTTAAAAATCCACAATTATCCGTGAGTCATGGGTGACGTCACGATGGTGTAATCATTCAGAAGTTGTTCTATGGCACGTTATTAATAGGACCGTGTCAGGGCCATCGCGACATGCGATAATAACATGTAATGCCCAGAGATGTCCCAATTACTTCATTTTTATGTTGTTGATTGATATTAATAAGTAGCTTAACTAATTATAATTATGAACATAGTTTATAGAATTGAAATTTGTAGCAACACGAGGGAAGATATGTCAAGCAATTAAACGCAAATATCAAAATTTTCGTAAGGATCCAAAGAATTATACTTTTTCGTGGTTGAATCTTTTAGACTCCAGAAACCATGCAAAACATGATCGTAAATCTTCCACACGATATTTTATTGGTCATGTTGGACGTTTGTTTATTTGAATACATGTATAGTGATGTTGGATGAGGAGAGCCGAAGAAAGAGGTCCAGCAGTGGACTGATGCAGACTGATAATGATGACAAAAATAAAAGAAACCTAATCTCAGGTTTTCTTTACTATAATCTAAAGGACGATCATCTGTCATAGTTGTTCTAGTATACCTACCCTATTTCTTAATTATTACTGTAAATATTTAGAAATATGCTATAATCAAATAACTGACCCTTTTTAAGGAAAAATAATTTATTAAGAGTGCAAATATAAATAGAACGAGGATATGTTTAATAATAAAAATATTTTTTACAAAAAAAAGAACCGCCTTCAACAATGCAACTAAAAAGCCTGAAATAATTTCTAAGAATTAGTGGTTTTTACATCTACATAGTTGGACTTGGACTACAACATATTATAAATACATATTACTATCAAAGACGGCGCCAAACTGGAAAACAGTTAGGTACCTACTGCCCTTGTAAGTATTTGCTAGACGTTAGGCGCCGACTTCGATAGTAATATGTATTTATAATATGTTGTAGTCCAAGTCCAACTATGTAGATGTAAAAACCACTAATTCTTAGAAATTATTTCAGGCTTTTTAGTTGCATTGTTGAAGGCGGTTCTTTTTTTTGTAAAAATTATTTTTATTTTATTCTTTTTAGTGGTTCCATTGATGTATTATTAGGTTAAGTTTTAACAACTTATATTTTATTCTGACAAACAGCCAGTTTAATATTTATTTTAAAAACACCCACTACATAACACAACTATGGACCATCACTAAAATATAAGCTTAAGCAAAAATAAAAAAAAATGTAGATGTGACAATATCTTAATAAAACTAACCAATTGCCATAAACCGAAGATATCTAGGTGTTATACTCGTAGTTCTCGAGAACCATGGACTGCAAGCTCGGTGGGTCTACATTTATTTGTGCCGAGAACCCGTGTCCACCTTCTTGCTCCATCGTCAGACCCTGATTACCATTTTTCTAGCAACTACTCATCGAGAACTACCCAACGAGCCCAAACTCGGCAGATCTACGTTTATTGGTGCAGTGATCCCGTGACGACCTTCCTGCTCCATCATCAGACCCTGATCTCCATTTTTCTAGCAACTACTCGTCGAGACCTATCCAACGAGTCCAAATTCGGTAGGTCTACGTTTGTTGGTGCCGAGATACCGTGACGACCTTCCTACTCCATTATCAGACCTTGATCACCATTGTTCTAGCAACTACTCGTCGAGAGCTACCCAACGAACCCAAACTCGGTGGGTCTATGTTTATTGGTGCCGAGATCCCGTGACGACCTTCCTGCTCCATCATCAGACCCTGATCTCCATTTTTCTAGCAACTACTCGCCGAAACCTATCCAACGAGTCCAAATTCGGTAGGTCTACGTTTGTTGGTGCCGAGATACCGTGATGACCTTCCTGCTCCATTATCAGACCTTGATCACCATTGTTCTAGCAACTACTCGTCGAGAGCTACCCAACGAACCCAGACTCGGTGGATCTACGTTTATTGGTGCAGAGATCCCGTGACAACCTTCCTGCTCCACCATCAGACCCTGATCTCCATTTTTATAGCAACTACTCGTCGAGAACTATCCATCGAGTCCAAATTCGATAGTTCTACGTTTAGTAGGCACGGCTAGGATAGGATGGATTGTTAATTTTATTACAGAGTTCCGGTGGCCATCTTTGGCCTTCTTCATCAGATCCACTTCACCAAATGATACTTTCTGAATGAAAATGCTTGACTAGTTTCTAAAAATACCAAAAACGTTATATGTATGCCTATAATATTTAAGGAGTTCCCTCAGTTACTCATGGTTCCCATCATTAGAACTTGATTTTGAAAAAAATGGGACCAATCTGGAAGCATATACTTTCAATTAAAAAAAATATTTTCCAAATCGGTTCGTAAACGACAGAGTTCTGAGGTAACAAACATAAAAAAAAAAAAAAAAAAAAAAAAAACATACAACCGAATTGATAACCTCCTCCTTTTTTTTTGAAGTCGGTTAAAAACTACTACATTTAAAACAATAGTAAACCTCAAAAGGTAACAAATCTCAAGCCAAGTGAGGAAATTGCAACACTTAAAAAAAATAACGATTCTTCTAGCGATACAAATTAAATCATCATCATCAGCAGCCGAAATACGTCCACAGCTGAACAGGCGTCCCCCTTAGAAGGGAAGGGTTGCCAAAAGACGCTGCTGCCCGTCTTCTTGTATTCCCTTAGTCGCCTCTTACGGACACCCAACGGGAGGAGATGGGTGGGCGCTATTCTTACCCGGACACGCCACGGGCATAAATAAAATAGTAGGTATTTTGGTTTGTAGTAAAAGACATTTTGAATTATTACTGATAGTCCAATCAACCCAGCATCTCAAGGCTTGAACGTTAATATTTTAGAACTAGCTGACCCACGCAGCTCCGCCTGCGCTATTTTTACGTTAACTAAACTTTTAATAACAGACATTAGCATCGAATACATAACCTCCTTTTTTATAGTCGGTTAAAAACTGGGACCTACTTTTTACTTGCTCTCCGAAGCACGGACCCTTTCAGTTCAAATAAACGTTAAACGGTCACCCATCTATTTAAAGACCTTACCTAACGTTGCTTAACCCGATCGATTACAAAACCTTGATAACAACTCTCTATGAGTGTTCCCTTACTAATATTTATTATATTTTATAGAAAAATTGATAAAATCGGACCAAGCGTATAACCAAGTACCCGTTTTGACTTTAATCCCCTCTCCCAAAAGAACCGTGCTAGATTACGGGACAAAAAGTATCCTATGTCCTACCTCGTAGTAAGATCTCAAATCATGCCAAGTTTCATTTGAATCCATTCAGTAGTTTCGGCGTGATGCTCAGCCGTGATACAGACAGACAGACAGACAGACAGACAGACAGACAGACAGACAGACAGACAAAAATTTAAAAAAATACATTTTCGGCCTCAGTATCGGTTATAGAATGCCCTCCAAAAATAATTTTCAAAATATCTTCAATGTACAGAATTGGACCTGTTACAGTTTTATTATAAGTATAAGTATAGATTTCAAGCCATTATAATGAAAAAACCAACGTTATAAAGGTCTGATTAGTTTAACTAGAAATAAAAGCACTCTCTTGCACATCTTAATTAATTCTCAGATTGATCACTGAATGAACTACAGCTTATCTTATCATACAATCATCAATTACGTATAGCACTGTTTGTATGCGTACTGACGGTATGTTATCTCTACAACTACAGAGAAAGTGTGTCATGTTGATAAGGCACAGCTGCTTGAGTAGTAATGTTTCAATAACGCATGCTGCAGTCGGGTTTATTTCTTCTTTAAAATAAACGACACCACTACCTTTCCCTCAAAATGGTAGGATTGTATTGGCGTTGTGAAAGAAAACAAAGAGTAGAGCTGATTCTAGAAATAAAGAGATGACAAATTAAGCAGGCCGGTACCTAATCAGTAATAATAAAAAGTTTACAAGTAATCATTCAAGTTTTAAAGACATGTATTTAAATATTAATTAAACAGTTAAACCTGTATCAAAAATAAAAATAGCATCAGTTTTGCATATTCTACTAATATAAACCTACGTACGGTAAGGTAGATAAGACAATATTTTTTTTGTAAATTGTCGTTTATAAGACCAGTTCAAGTACATTTTGAGTGGCATTTCTCAAAAGCACTTAGCAACCCACGCACCAACGACGGGTCAGCATGGTGCAATTTGTCTTACTTGTGAAACCGGCGTTATCATATTGAAAATGATATCATCAAGATGGTCCATGATTGTATTATCGTATGGTTAGTGGTAAACCTAATGTCAAAGTTGTTCAAGCTGTCCATAACCATCTAAAATGGGCTTAACGACTGCGGTCTAGATGACCATAGCCGGGACCGACTTTTAACGTGCCCTCCAAAGCACGGAAGCGCTCCGTTCATATGCCACAAAACGGTTACCCATCTAAGGACTGACCTTACCTGAAGCAGTTGCTTAACCAGCTGATTTGACTTGTCCAAAATAATAATAAATGAAGCCAGCCAGCTAGAGCAAAGACCAAAAACTTTAACGAATCAATGCTCATTAGAGCATTGATAATGATGATGAATGCTCTCATTTCTTTAGCAGAGAAAACTTCTGAATGTTTTTCAACTTTGAATCTGAACCCAGAAGCTAGCGAGCAATTCAACGATCAGTGTTCAGGATGATAAAAATAAACACTTTTTGAAAATAAATATTTGCATTAAGTTTCCGTTTAAAATAATTGCCTGATCTTCGATCATCTAAGTGCCTGATTTATAAGAACCTAAAACTAACAATTGTGTTTTCGCTTAACATTTTAACACGGTTAGTTTGTACACATACATACATAGAATTTTATGTATTCAGCACAGATTGACAACATGATACATGAGTATGTAGATCAGCTAAAACACCATCATCGCCCCCTCTGTCTGATTATGTTAATACAATTCATGAATACAAAGTCAAATTTGATCTCACTCGACTATTTATAAAAAAAAAACATGTAACAAACATTCGAACAATGTTATCACTATTTTCGATATGCTCCAAGCAAACCATGGTCTATTTATAAGAAGTAATGTAAAACAACACACAAACGCATCGCGATAAAGATAAGTGTAAACAAAGTCAAATGAGTCACACACCACAACAAAAACACATATGTGTGCGACAAACAGCATACATGTTCAGATAACACACACAAACGTAAAAGAATGTTTAGTGAAATTCCTTTAAAACTCTGTGTTGTGAGCACGACCGTTCGTGAAAAGTTGTACAGGTGAAATGTATACATATAATTCTTGCACAAATGTTTTTAAATACTTCCTTTGTATCTTTGTTTCCTTAATATCTTTTTAGGAGTAGCCAGCACAGGTCAGTCAGGCCAGCAGTGGAATGTTGTATACTACATATGCATAGAGTTAGATAAGACTTTTTGCACCTAGCAATATGCTACTAGGTATATTATATACAAATTCAATAACTAACCATCTACAATTGTAACAGCATATAAAGGAAAAATGTTATGTTAAAACAGTACAGATACAAATAGCACGAGGATACCACTACATTCAAATCACTAATGAACAGGAAACAAATCTCAAGCCAAGTGAGGAAATTGTAACACTATTAAAATAAATAAACGATCATTTTACTGATATAAAAAAATAATACAGTGGTTCGTAGTTAGACATATTCTAAATATTGTATTGTATTGTAATATGTCGCCTGCGGTCACGATCGACGAACAAAGGGAAAGCAAGGGGAGGTGCAGGAAATGGGGCCCCACTTGGGCCCCACGACTGTCTACAACCTACAAGTGGCGAAACGATAGTTCCACTTTCAAGATCTTGTAAATCTCTAAATAAACCAGAAGATTGCATGCATTCATATCCAAAAGTTCTCAACTTGAAAACTCACATTTCCTACTGTTGAACGCAGATTTTGCTTCCGCAACCATATTTGCTTCCTTCCATGTCATTTAAATGAAACAATTTTTAACAGCCCTTGTTTTTTTTTCACTGTTGGGCACGGGTCTCTCCTCAAGAGGAAGGGGCGTAGGCCATAGTCCACCACGCTGGCCAAGTGCGGGTTGGCGGACTTCACACGTCATTCGAAAGCTAGTTAGGCTTTCACAGACATGTAGTTTTCCTCACCGAAAGCTGGTAAAGATAGTACAAAGACGATTCGCACACGATTAATTAATTACAGAAATCAGAGGTGCGAGCCGGGGTTTAAAACTGCGCACCTAACATAACACATTTGAAAAAAATATGTCCATTACAAACAGTGAAACCTCAGCAAGGTAGTCGTCTGTAATCTTTCATTAACTATGTTTGAAGATGTTGTTTTAATTCTGGTTCTGTCTTTCCAAATCAATTCCGAATTACTCAAGTACAAATGGGTACTCTCGCGGTCACGAATGGTGTACCACCACCTTTAGGACGACAATCGCTTGCACGAGCCAGCCTAAAATACGTGCGGGTGCGGTAAGCGTACGTAACGTTGTTCAAACGATTTCGTTTGAAAACTGGTACACCGTTCGTGTCTACGATAGTACATACATGCCCAATTTAATTGCCTTAAAACAATATTTTTTTTATTACAGTATAATGTTTATTAGACCAACTAACATTGTCGGGGTGACTGATGACATCACGCAACAGCCAACTAAATTTACCAACAATAGCGTTTAATTCAGAATTTGCTGGCGAGTCACGATTTTTATCGGTCGAAGTATGAGCGACACTGTTAATTGCGGGAACAATCTAACAGCAATTAGGGTGTGTTTGTATGCTTCATGTCATGGGACTTTAAAAATTGTTTGTCTGCAGTTGTAGGACATTTTAATCTACGTTGGAACCTTGATATAGATCAGCTCAATTTGTTGCTATTGGTATAAAACGACTTAAATATGAAAGTCTTGATACATGTTTGAGGCGTTAGGGCGGTGACGATCAGCCCACATCAGTCCACTGCTGGACATCGGCCTCCCCAAGGCACGACACCGAACCCAATCTTCTTCTCCTCATCCAGTTTCTATCAACCGCTCTGCGAATATCGTCCCTCCACCTAGGTCACACCCATCTTGCCAACTTGCTAGTGTTTATTTACGCCGGTATGAGCATTGCCATCCAACGTGGCAATGCTGGCAGTGTTTTAAACACTCGTTTCTCTGAAGCGTGCTTGTTACAAGTTCAAACAGTAGATTTAAGTAATGTTTGCTGATTAACGTCAATCTGTGTAATTTGATACGTCTCCACATCGCAAATCTAATTTGCTGAAATGCGATACGTTATTGATATGAATGAGTCAAGTCAAAGACGAATGACAAGGCTATATTCATGTAAAATGACAAATACGTAGGTATTTATTAGAGCTTTCATCTTTTGCCTTTTCCTTTTTTGAAGGTTTTAAAAAACGTTTCATTCTAAGTAACATTTTTTTATTGTTGTTGTGTAGTTTTTTTTTGTTGTTGGGGTTTACTGCCAGGATTATTTTTGGTTTTCTATACCGGAAATATCGGAAAAACAAGAATAATCCGATTTATTTGTGTCTAATATGCCAGTTCTCTTCCATCAACAGCTTCATCATCTCTTCCCATATTATTCGCTTATATTGAGTAAAAATTCGACGTAATACGCATATTAAACTCAGCATGAGAGCCAAACTAGGCCAGTAGATTTAGGGGAACGGTTCGCTCGCCGCATCGAAATGACACCTTTACGCGTCGCCGGCCAGCCATAATCGTGTTTAGAGGGACGTCAAAACCATTAATCCGAGAACGCCGTCACACGCATTAACATTTTTAAATATCAAAGTTTTCCCACTAGCACGGTGCATTAGCGAGTATGTACCGGTGAAACGTGTCTTCATATTCGTCTTATGAAGCATTCGCTGCACGTTCTGTTACGAAACATTAGTGAAAATTCATTCGACATGATCATAATGGATGAAGACTTTGCACCAGCGTAGGATCACGTAGTGACGACAATGAGGACGGCGGTGCGGTTGCGATCCCCGTCTCCGTGAGACCGTGACAGGTTCCCGCCCGGGGCATCTATAATGCGCAGACTCAAAGGCAAAGTACTGAGGGACACCTGGTTCCCGTCTCATGTGGACGAAGCGACACCCGCGGAGGTTTAAGAGGGTAAGAGTCCAACATACCCTGGTTAACCCACCTGTTAAAGCTGAGGACCTGTTGAAGAGTTATCCCGAGTGTTAACTCGCGAAGGCAAAAGAAAGTTTAATGCGGTGCTATCCAAATATAACCTGTCTTTCAATGGGTACAAGAAGCCCTCACCGCACATAACACATAAAACGTTCCCTAGAATGGCAAGCTGTGGCTTTGGGTCGTGAAAGATGAAAAGTAATTGGAAACTATTAAAGGGGAAACAATAAAAAAAATGTTATGGTCATTTCCTTTGCTTGCTCGTCCCGGCAATCGGCCTACGCAGCGGAATCCACTTCCTTGAATCGTTAATTAGCTAGAAGGTACGCTTGCATTAGGGGCGTAGCTACCGCCAGCGTATCAGGCGTATTCGATGATACCGGGCCCTGGGCTACAGAGACGCCGAACGTGTGTTTCGCAATAATTCGTAAAATGTTGTCCACAAACTCGCTTAAGCTTCAAGGCCTTATTTTCATTTTGGCCCCCCAACAAATGTGTATACGGGGCCCGTCTAAGGCAAACTAAGTCACCAGCTTGCATCAACGGCTCCATGTACTAATTTTCATCTCGCGGAGTGGGCAACATTAATTAATTAAACTAGATTCCATAACATTTATTTTTTGCCATTTAAACTTAAATTATAACCACTACCAACTCATAAATCATGTAGTTTAGTTACGAAACCTATACATTTCAACAAGACTGATGTCAGGAAGCAACCAAGCCGAATCATCTCATCCAATATGAGCAGAATATAAGAGTCCATTAGAAGGGCAAGCACGAGACCTCACGCAGGCAAAACCATCTATATATATCTCGTTTTTTTTTTGGTAATGATAGACGCTGTTGGTCGCAGATGGCCATTACAGCTTCACCGGACAATAGGAGGCGAGCGCTTATACCACTCTAGCCTTAACGGCAGAAGTAGCGACGAGCTCAAGGGCACCTCAGGGAGGCACGGCCTCGGCTTGGGCTGTCGCTTAAGAGAGGGCTGAGTTTACCACCGGTTCACAACGCGCCCCCACTGAGAAGAACCGGCAAGAAACTCAGTGGGGTGATGCACGTCGTTGAGGTCGCATGCGTACGACCCTTCGGCCTCGCCGGCGAGACCGGTGTCTGATAGAAATACCTAATCTAATTTCTCTTACGTTCGCCGGAAGTTCGGCAGTGCTCGACTTGTTACCTTATTTTTTTTTTTTTCTGTATAGTTGATGGAGTCTTGCGAAACAATGGTGTTATCTTTTAATGTATATCGTGTATGTATATACATATATTCAAAGTCCCGGTAGGTAAACGGGACTGAAAAAAACAAGGTCTTGTAGCAATACTATTTGGCAAATATGATAACTAGTAAAAGTATTGGAAATCATGTTCTGTTTGCCATAAATACCACATTAAACCATTTTTCATGAATGGATTTTGGGAATTCTTTATAGTGGCGACAACTTTGCGTTTAGTCTAGGCAATTCGGGCAATATATGGATCTTGTGGACATCTATCCACGTCAAGAAATAGTGTACTTATCTATATTATTTCTTGATATTTTCAGGCACAAGCCTTTCTCCCACACAATACGTGAAGGTTTAATACACTCAAGCGGAACAAATTTGGATTGACAGCGTAGACACGACATAAGAATTTATTCTAGAGAGCATACCAGTCTGATCAAGATGATTTTAGCAATTCGCGAAGGACAAATCTTTCCAATATTACATAGAGGGGTTCAATTTACCGCCTCATGCCATGCTAATATCGCTAAACGAGTTGAAATGATCTCGTTTGCTAACGACCATTAATCACGCAGTCTAATTCCGCAACAAAAATACTTTACAATTTCAAGTATCCATGAACTTAACATACGATTGTGCACAGCGTGGTTGGTTGGAGTTATAAACATGCGGTTTTGGATCATAAACAGAGCTATTTATTGGTCATTTGCAACCGACAAAATGTAGGATGATGTCATTAGGTGACCGTAGCTAGTGACATACATTATGTAGAGCACAATTTTCGAATCATTTAGAATTCAAGATTGTTGGCGCTAGTTTCTTTGAGTTACAAATGATATGACTGACAGACATACTGGAACATAATCGTGTTTAGGTTTTTTTGGGAATGATAGTCGCTGTTGACCGCAAATGGCCAATACAGCTTCACCTGACATGAGGACGCGAGCGTTTATAGCACTTACCTTAGGGCAGGGGAGCCACGAGCTCAAGGGCACCTGAGGGTGCCACGGTCTCGCTTGGGCTGTCGCTTAAAAGAAGGCTGATTCTACCACCGGATCATAACGCGCCCCCACTGTGTAGAACCGGCAAGAACCTCAGTGGGGTGATGCTCGTCGTTCGGGTAGCATGCGACTCGACACGAACCATTGAGACCGGTGTCTGATAGATTGTGTGTTTAGGTCTGAGCTCAGACAGCGTACGGGATATATCGCGTGATCAGATTCGATTTGAAGTAAAAGCATCGGTGCAGCGTGTCTTGGTAGGGAAATTATTTTCCTACTGATGGCAACGTTACGTATACATCACACATGTATATTCACAAATCACTTTTAAATAATATTATGATGTCATTGTGAGAGTAGAGTAGTGTAAGAGTTAGTGACGAGACCAGCAAGACGTCTGATGGCAAGCGATACGCAAGCCAAATATACAGCTGCATTGTATTGCCGCTTGTCATCTGGTATATTAAGTAGATACATTATTGTGGAGAAACCTGCATGTCTGCGAAAGCCTAGCTAGCTTTCGAATGACGTGTGAAGTCCGAAAACCCGCACATGGCCAGCATGTTGGACTACAGCCTAAGCCCCTTAATCTTGAAGGGAGGCTTGTGGTTAACAGTGGGACAAAAATAACAAGGGCTGTTTAAAAAAACTATAATGTAATTAATTTAACTGATAGTCCACCACAAACTATAATGCAACCAAGGTATGTTGGTTATAAACATGGAAACAAATTGAGAAACACCACATTGGCCAAGACATAACATATAAATGATGTCATTACGAAGCCTGCATTCGAGTTCACTTAGCATTATCAGAATGATGTCATTTACAGAAAGGTTAAGGTCACACTAAACTTGATACACTAATGTTTTTTATTTCACAGATAATAGACATTGTGATACAGTGAGGTTACTGACTGGGAGACATTGATTTCATAAGTGTAGGTAATATTTTTTTAAGTGCACAGAATAATATGTTTAGTGGTGTCCTTTGAGTAAATTAGATGAATAGTCACTCCACCAAACAAGAATAAAGGGAACTGAATATTTTATTGTTATCATAAGACACACTTGCTATATTACTGATGAAGAACTGTGGCTGCATCAGCAGGCACCATGCTTACCATAAGGTAAGCACAGTACTGTTGTCTTGTAGTGAATGCAGCTGCTGCTAATATGGTTATAGGCTGGTGGTGTAGCTGTATGCTGTTATGAGTTAGTCATATGGCAGAAAGAAAGAAAAACATTTATTCAGCGACATCTAAATCTAGCTTATCTATTACACTTTTTTATTTTAAACAATGCCACTGAAGCTATCCACTCAGCATGTTAGATGTTCTAGAATTCAGACTCCCATTCAAACATATACAAAACACACATATGCTTACCCTGTTTTTATTTACAAGATCAGTTGGAACGAAAAGTGTATTTAATAAATGTAACCTTGTAATGGCTGGCACAAAATATATATTTTTTTGTAGTTAGAACTGCACAATTGCTTAACTTTTTTCAAGTACGATTACATATTTATTATAATATTGACACATGAAACAGACAGAACAGAGAAACTGACAGATGTCAAATGTGATCTATTAAATTGACCCTACATTAAATGTAAATATTAACTGAAATAAAAGAGAACAGTGTACATCCATACAATGTTATGAATGATAAAAAATAAATGGTGTATGATAAAACATACAGGCACTTAATTGTCTTATACAAAATAAATATTTTTGAGTGATAACATCTAGCTGAATGCTAGTGTATAGCAAGCTCTTTTCAACACCCATAGGTGTAATATTTATTAACAATTCATAATTAAAGTTGAAACATCATTTTATAATTATTTTGGGATCTTCAGGTATTATCCACTTTATGTTACTTCCTTACTCGAAGTTTAGGTAAATATACTCTTACCTATTCGGATCCCTGGTCATTATGCAGATAATACTATATCATCATTGTAAGAGAAAAAAAAACAATGTATACAATACAATCCTTAAAACTAAGTAATTATTGGTTATTGTTCAAAATTAATGAGAGATTACTGTCAAGGAAAGTCTTTGTATATTATTTTACTTAGCACAACTTTGTCAAGGCTTTAAGGGACTTTAGCCTGTCAAGGCAGATAGATACATCTGAATAAATTATTTATACTATTTTAGTTATACAAATCAAGTAATCAAACAGATGGCTAGTGATAGGTAATGTTATTAGATTCCATTTGGAATAGTATAGCTTTCTAAGTGGCCATATATTCACTGATTGAGAGACAAACTGAGTGTCTGAGTGATGATCTCACCACATTATTACCTTTCAAACTTCCCAGATGTTTTCATAAGTTAATAGTTTAAGAACATATGCAAGATTTATGTGACTATACTGACCATAAAAGTGCAGTAACATATTAGAACGTGCCAAAGTTGTAAACAGTGGCACTACTTAGTTACTGGTAAGAAGTGGGGCAGCCGGCGCCGCGCCCAAGAGGCCCCGCCCGCGGCTTCACACATTCCAATATAAGAAAAAAAAATTCACTAAACAAATAACTTGTACTTGCTTTAAATGCGCTACATACACATTTTGCATAACTTTTTATAAGTTGCATCTTAATTCACCACTACGACGTACCTAAGTGCTGGTATATGTGAAAACAACCCGTTTTTCAGCATACTTTCTACTACAACGGCTACAAGCTATAAGAAATTATCAAAATTACCTGTCGGTCAACAAGATCCCATTAAACAGCACACCGGCGAATCACGAGACCTTTATATTTTCACACGATTTCTTTCGCAGTATGTACGTAAACACAACGGTTCACAAAAGGGAGAACTGGTACACAAAACCACGAATCCACCTTTAGACGCACTGTATCACAATACACCTTCAGAGTCCGGTGATGAGTTTATTATGTGAATAATTCGTACTTGGGCTATCTACAACAATTTCCATTCATCGCAAGGTGAAATCATTCGAGACGGACGAACAACCGTTCACGAACTTTACGAAGATACTAAGGGCGCGGGCGGGGGCGGCAGGGAGCGCGCGCGTCATCCGCCATATTGGACGATTACGTCATTCCACTTTTTCTGGGTGTTTAGAAGCTTTGGGAACCAGTTAATTAGTCCGAGATAACCGTTACACCCGTGGCCCGTGGCCCGTGCCCAGCAGTGGGACATTAACAAGGGCTGGTATTATTATTATTATTTATTATTATAACCGTTACACTCTGATTGCTGTGAAGACGACCGTGTCGTGGTCTAACGTTCCCTTTCTGAGTACATATTATGTCCTGAGCCTTGTGACAGAGTGGAAATAGGTACATTATTTTTTTTACTACTAAGGTGGCCAGCAGGCGTGCGGCCCGCCTGATGGTAAGCAGCCACCGCAGCCCATAGACGCTAGCCACACCAGAAGAATCACTAGCGCGTTGCCGACATTAGATGGTCTTTGTGTCCGGTAATTTCACTAATTTTAATTATGTTGAATGTCCTCAAGATACTGTAAGCTCTTACTGCGTAGATTGGACGAACAATAATAACTAAGAAGACCTGAAGGTACACCGGCATAATTGTGACTTATAGACGTTCAACATCTCAGTCCTCCTGTGTTTGGGTCTTTGAGTATTAAACCAAAAGGAGACGACACGCGCACTATTCGCTATGAGAAAAAGTCTGTCACTTTCTGCGCGGGGGACGAGGTAACGCACACAAATACTATCTACTACTAATGCATTCTTCGCCACGTCGCTACGCAGGCACACGACAATATTATCAAACACTAACATAATCTATACGCACACAAGTAAATTCACACACAGTGACAACACTGTCTGTACACGAGATGACGTCAATTTTAAGTAAACGAGGATAGTGCATGACACTATCGATATTTTATTATCGATGAGTTCCGATAAAATTTTTGGTGAAAGTTAAATAGGTATAAGGTATTTTTAAATTTAGGATCATAGGAAAAGAACCTTGGGTTGTCGTCAAAATCCGATTAATTAGGATAAGTCAGTATGGTTAAGTCTGATACTTCAAGAAATACCTAAGCTGCATTCTTACTCTAATATTATGAAAAGTCTGCCTATATACAACTTTGTGCAATAAAAAGAAATAAATATCTTTACTCATTCCTATGATAAAATTTTAACGGCTAAAAAGGGAAAAACATTTTGCTAAATATGTTGTATTTTTGACATAAGCTAGCGTTGGTTAATCAATGTTAAGTAAGGCCAATACATAGATAGCCGTCGTCTGGATTTTCTTGAACATTTGAACTGAGCATCCCTGTGCTTCGGTCTCGGTTGTTGTAGACATTAGTCGTTACCTTCGGAGTCGCTGGACGTTCCCTACGTTGGGCCCTAGGACATCCATTAAGTACGGCGGTGACTCCGAGGAGGACGGCGCAATATGGACGGAAAAACAAGGTTCCCTTTCATAGGATTTTTTTAAAATAAAATATTTTATTTGATAGTTTCAAGTATACAGTTTTGTCGAGTACATTAAAACATTGAATAAATTAGTAGTTACCGGTTTTTTTTTTTCTAGTCTATATATATGTAAAACCTAAATATTTTTACGGCTTAAATGCCAGTTCACTATATTCGGCATTTCAGCCGTACAAACATTTACGTGAAACCCATATATTTTAAGAACTTGTGTTAGCTACCTATATTCTTGCAAATAAATATAAAATATCAGTCATTCATATCGCATTATTTGTTGTGTTGTGCATACGTTATGAATATGTACGCTTTTCGTCAAGATCGATAGTCATATAGGTTTGTTGTCTATCAGGGATCAATAAAGGGTAAAAAATATAAAACAAAACTTATTTTTGAAGTACATTCATCATCATCATCATCAGCCGGAAGAAGTCCACTGCTGAACATAGGCCTCCCCCTTAGAACGCCACAATGAACGACAATTGGCTATTTGCATCCACCGGTTACCTGCGACGCGCACAATGTCGTCTGCCCACCTAGTGGGAGGCCTGCCAACGCTGCGTCTTCCGGTTCGTGGTCGCCACTCGAGAACCTTTCTTCCCCAACGGTTATCGGTTCTTCGAGCGATGTGGCCTGCCCATTGCCACTTCAACTTGCAGATTCTGAGAGCTATGTCGGTGACCTTAGTTCTTCGGCGAATCTCCACATTTCGGATTCTGTCGCGCAAAGAAACTCCGAGCATAGCTCTCTCCATGGCTCGTTGTGTGACTCTGAACTTTTCTAAAAGGCCAGCCGTTAGAGACCACGTCTCAGTACCATATGTCATCACTGGCAACACACACTGGTTAAAAACCTTCGTCTTCAGGCACTGCGATATTTTGGACGAGAAGATATCGCGTAGTTTCCCGAACGCTGCCCATCCGAGTTGGATTCTTCGGGCGACCTCTTTGTCAAAGTTGGACCGACCTAACTGGACAGTTTGTCCTAGGTATACGTAGTGGTCAACAACTTCGAGTGTATCGTTCCCAACAACTACCGGTACGGGTGCAACATGGACATTGGACATAATCTTCGTCTTGTCCATGTTCATTTTAAGACCCACCTGTTGGGAAACGCTACTGAGTACATTACCGCGTGTTAAAACATCGTCCAAATATGCATTTTTAATTGATTCATATCTTTTGAGCGGGGAAGTTCGGGGTCAAGGTCAAATGTCAAGTGGTTTTTTAATAGGCTCGGCAACAATACCTAAAAGTTTCAGATATACAATCCTAGACAGAAAATAGTTATGAGGAAAACTAATTCCATTTTCATACATTTGAAATATATAAAGTCATTCTTTGATGGTATAGACTCGATAAAAAAACCGGTAACTACTCATTTATTCAATTTTTTAATGTACTTGACAAAACTGTATACTTGAAAGTATCAAATAAAATATTTCATTTTTAAATAATCCTATGAAAGGGAACCTCGTTTTTCCGTCCACTGTGCGGCGGCGGGGACCCTATCCCAGTGAACACCGTGTCTGGTTCCAGGGGGGCTATAATACATCCCCCGGTGGCGGGCTCAAAGGCAAGGTAATGACGGGGTGCTGGTGCAGATCCCACTGGAGAGCCCGGGTGTCTCCTTTCATGTGCCGATGCGACAGCGATGCGATAGGTTTACTTGCGCTTGACCACAATCTCACATAATGGTAAGTGAAGATAAGATGTGGTCTAGGATGGACCGCGCCGTACCCATAAGATGCCTGTTCAATCTAGACTTGAAAACACCCAAGTTATATTTATCACGGAAAACGTTGTCCGGGAGGGTATTCCACAGCTTGGCCGTGCGCATGAGGAAAGAAGGAGCGAAACGCTTAGTTCGGCAAGTTGGAGTGTCAACGTTAAAGCGGTGGAGACGCTGCCGCCGCCTGGCAGTCCGGTAAAAGAAAGGGGATGGTCATGAGTGCCGCCAGAGTTACTTCCAGGGGGGTGCATCTGCATCTACACATTTTAGTATTAACTTAAACTATAGAATTATACATGTATATGATGTAAATAAATGTAATGTCAAATTCAAAACACGCGGGTATTTGATTGAGTATGTTTCGCTAATCAAAAGCGTACTTATGTATTTTTTCTATGTATATTCTTCCGTGACAGGGGGGTGCAAGTGCACCCCCTTGCACCCTGCTGCCAGCGCCCATGGGGATGGTGGTACAAGGTCAAAAAGTGCTTGAGCGCATTCACCGTGGAACAATCTGTAAAAAACCGATAAGCATGCAACTAGGTGACGATGATCCAATTGTTGCAGTTTTTCATTTGTTAGGTCATTATCGTCAATTATCCTGCGAGCGCGTCTGTCTAGCGAATCCAAAGAGTCAAGTTGATATTTGGCAGAGCCATCCCACAGGTGAGAACAGTATTCCATGCAGGGTCGAACCTGAGCTTTGTAAATATTCAACAGCTGTTCCTTTGTGAAATACCGCCTCACCTTATTCAAGATACCAAGTTTTTTAGCAGAGATTTTGGCTTTTGACTCAATGGATCGTCCGAAATTAAGATCGGAGTATAAATTGAGACCTAACAAATCTAGAGGATTGGATGTCGGTATAGATACACCACAAAAAGCAGGAGTATAGATGTATTTTACGTATTGTATGTATAGATGTATTGTATGATCATTTTATAAAATATATAAAAAGATTGAACCGACTTCAATAACACTAAAATGCATAAAATAATTTTAATATTATTGAAATTGGTGTTAGCGTACCTACGGAGTATACTTATTTGCATTTTTTTACATCATTCATGTTTCTTCAGGAACAATTTATCAGGACGTAATGAAATTTGCATGGAATTATTATAGTAGTTGACTTTCTCGAATAAAGAAAGAATCATCGAAATAGGTTCATATTTGAAGTTAGGCTCAATTCACACCAAGATGGCAGCGGCCGAAAGCGCACTTTCAGTGTGAAAGAAAGACATTTGCCAGAGTTATGACCATTTTTTCCTTAAAAACGACGAGTCTCATCCTTAAGGCGTTATTACAATATATTATAAATTTTTCTGACGCGACATTCTTGTTTTTTTTAGGAACTACCTACTTATTCGTAAATCGCAATCGTTTTTAATGGGACCCGATCAGTGGATAGGCCTATCCGTACAAAAAATATTTTTTCATATCGGTCTATAATTGCCAGAGTTATGCGCGAACATACGTAAATGTAAATATATATATAGTCGAATTGAAAACCTCCTCCTTTTTTGAAGTCGGCTAAAAAGTGACACGGCATGCGGTACACTACACAAACTCTTTTGGATATCTGATTAATAAATAGTCAGAATAACATACTGATAGTCGATATCGATATTTGATTATGAGCTGTCCCAGCGCTAACTTTGCTGCGGTGTGGCCAATGTATTTAAAAATAAATAAAAGTATTCGGAATAAAAGTGACGACCGTAAATATCTTATAATAATTAAGTACACCCAAACATAAACATACAGTTTCATAGAATCGATAATTTTTAAAGTGTTTAGTAAAAAAATATGTAGAAAATTCAAGTAAAGATACTGAATTTCAAACAGTAATCTTTAATTAATTAATTATGCATCTACAGAAATAAATGGTATTAACAATAATTTACGTGAAATAGAAGTCTTAAACTAATGTCAGTACATTCAACTTTTAAAATTACGCTAGTTACGCTTTTGTACGATTTAGTGGCAACACTTATTGATTAATAATATTTTTTAGTTTTGTGCAAATTTAGTGCATTATTTGACAATTTATAAACGAAATAATATTTACAGATGGAAAGTAACGTTATCCTTGGGTATACTAGATAAGTCTTATATTTTTTTACACGAAAACGCGCTGGCATTCGGCATTTTTAGCTTACGTCGTTCCGCGCGCACCGGGATTTGTTGAATGGCGTGGAACGCGGGTCAACTAGTTTTATATAACGGGTATGACCGGTGGTCTCGTACTTTGACAGAGGGGAACGCCTGACAGTGGCCTCTCCGGTTGGTTTAATACTCAAAGGTTTGGGTGCTGCAAAGCATTCGAAACGTTGGGATAGTAAAATCAAAAATAAACCGCGATAAAATCCGTAAAAGTAGTTTGATTTCAATGTGTAATATTCGGCATGTAGACGCTCATAGCCAGTTGTAACCACTGTTCGGTAAACGAATAGTTGGGTAAGCAACGTCAGGCAAGGCCAGCCCTTAGATGGGTGACCATTTACTGGCATTTGAACTGAGCATCTCCGTGCTTCGGAGGACACGTTAAAAGTCGGTCCCGGCTATTGTCATATGTACAGCAGTCGTTAAGCTAAGTCAGAGGCCTGAAAGGCGGCTTGACAACTCTGACACCAGGTTGGCCACTTACCATACGATAAATAAATAATAATACGCATGGCGGGCTACGCTACACTACACCACTGTTACTCTGAGTTACCTACTTCGTTACTTCCATACAAACCATAGATAGGTATAGGATTTTTCCACGAACCTGTATTATAACTGGACAGCGCAGTCTACTAAAGATCACGATCCGAATGAGAGGTCCAAAAGTAGTAGTGTATCTCTGTCGAATAGGGTGTCCACGCATTACTATGTGGAAGGATTATTTTTCTCACTTCTAAGGTCTTTTGGCGGCGGATCGGGTCACAAGGGGCGGTGCCACATCGGTCGGTGCTCCTGCGTGACCTCCGTCAATCTGAATGTTGCGAGGCGCATGAGACGATTTTTGCGTTCAAATCGTAATTTTGGTGACATAATACTAATTATAATTATTATTTGTATTGTATAATTGGATGGAATTTAGTCGCAAATCATGAAATTACTATGTACACACATCAAAAGTGTCTAGGGATCAACATATATTTTTGCAATAACTTTTCTCCTGATTGATATTAATTAAAATTTTCTTTAAGGATTCATCAAATAAAGTGTTTTCGTTTGTCACAGTAACGATAAACCAAGTCACCTTTGCATTAATAAAGAAATTTGCCATTTTCCTAATAAAGGGATTTTTGACATTTGAACCACTAACACAAAAGTTCGAAAAAAAGACTGAAATAACAGTTTTCTTTAAAATTTTATTGGGTAACTTAAACAATTAATAATCCGTGTTTCTACCGCGAACACTAACAACACAAGAACATCGGTTTGGGATACTCAAAATGAGTTCATCCAAATCACGCTGTGGAATGGCCGCCCATGTTCGTTGCAACAACAAAAAAAGGTCTTCTTGCGACTGGATACCCTCCATATTCGGCAGAGCTCTTCTCTGTAGCATATCCCATGCATGCTCAATCGGGTTCAAGTCTGGCGACTGAGCAGGCCAGGGCAGGACATTGATGTTAGCTGCGGCGAGAGTCTGTCTTACAACTCTTGCGGTGTGCGGTCGTGCATTATCATGCATTAACTGAAATAAGGGACCGATTTGCACTTGTAGAGGAACGATGACGTCTGATACAATCGTCTCAGCATAAATTTGAGCGTTGAGGTTGCCTCTGATCCAAATCAACTCAGTTCTTCCGCCGATCCAAATACCCGCCCATACCATGATGGTTCCACCACTATAAGGATGGACTTCCTGGCAGGATTTTAATCGCTGTTGGCGTCCAGGGGTTCTCCAGTGTCGTATACGTCTTGTATCCGGTCTCATACCAAAACGAGACTCATCAGAAAAGCACACGAAACGCCATTGTTCTTCTGCCCAATTTCTGTGTTCAAGAGCCCATTGATATCGAATCCTACGATTGTGCATTGCTATAGGTGGTACCCGTAGCGGTCTTCGGGAATGAAGGTTCACTTAATGCAAGCGGTTTCTGACTGTTTGGTCGCTAATTAAGTTCCCTGAAGAGTGATGAAGCCTCACGGCTAACATCATGGCAGTTATTGTTGGAGCTCTTCGAGTTAAGATTTGAATATATCGGTCTTGTCTCCGTGTGGTGCAGCGATACCGTCCTCCATGGCGCTCAGCCACGGTACCAGTGCTTCGGTAACGTGTCCAAAGTCG
This sequence comes from Furcula furcula, assembly GCA_911728495.1. NCBI lineage: Eukaryota > Metazoa > Arthropoda > Insecta > Lepidoptera > Notodontidae > Furcula > Furcula furcula. The sequence continues at coordinate 1,254,080 of OU452264.1, read as the reverse complement.
ACTGATAACACTCTGACTTGTATTCAGAGCTAAAGCCACAGTACGTTGCCGGGAACCAGCTTCTATCATTCCCACGGCTCTGAGCATTTCTTCCCTGCTTAAATGACGTCGCCGCTCCATAATAACGTTGGTTTTAATCAGTAGTAGGGAAACAGTAGCACTAATAATGTCTTCAATGCGTTGTATGTTTTTATAGGGAAAATATTGACAGCTGATTTTCATCTTTTACTCGAATTTGATTCACAGTTCCTGATTCAAATTATGAAATGCACCAAAAAGGATCCATATAAATTTATAAAATCATAAATTTATTACAAAGCCACATCTCAATCTCAAGAAATCCGCTTAAAAATGCTTGATCCCTAGACACTTTTGATGTGTGTATTAAGCAATTATTAATCTTGAGAATTTGTTGCAATCAATTTATTTAAATTTAGAGTCTTATTTTACTTATTTCAATATTACAAGATCTGCTGTACTTACCACAATTAAGACAGAAAATTATTTGAATTTGTCGTAATACCTAGCTACAGTTTTCTTACGGATATCTGTATTTCATTCTAAAATTCAGGTTGAGTTAACCAACGTTTGTATGGAAACCATCATCCGAGACATACATAACAATGGTCACCTACTCTAATAGTACACCGCGACACCAGATTACTTACTACGACAATTTCGACAATCACACAACAGCTCAGTGCTGCTACCTTCATAATGATAAATTGTTACTAATATTATTGTTAATAAAAGTATTGCATGTTGTTCGTGTGCTAATTTATAATATTACATTTCATCGTCCTAGATGTATTATATTTCGATGTTTTATTACACGAAAAACTTATAAGCAAATGTAATCAACTTTTAAGAAATCTACCTAACACTACTAAAAAGAATCATATTTTGCGTTGGCAACTTACTTGACAAGGGGCAGACAAGGACACACATCTACTTTTGTGCTATCTCACTCGGCTCGTTTTTCTACTTCGACTTGTGTCAATGAAAAACAAACCTTAAGAATGTAGCATAAAGTTTAAATTAGTGATATTATTATATTTAAGTGATCTATCCAGTTTTTACGAAGTAAATATAAATCCGTGGATTTTTCACTTTGATACACAAACATTTATATGTGTGAGGATCATGAAGCTTAGAGACCAAAAATGGAGTCCACACTCCAAATACTTGATTGAGGCATACGCTATCCCTTTCATTGAGGTTGGATCTCTCTTTCTAAGAGGTCCGATGTGTGGTTGTGTAGTTGTTCCTTACTGGCTAGGACAATGCAGGCCGGTCATCTGATTGTCTGTAAAGTAAGATGATCCATGCGTCGGATAGGCATATAAAAAGTCGGTCCTGCGCCTGACCTCTCCCCGGTCGTGTTGATCTTCCGTATCACTGAATTGTGAGAGGTAAAAGGAAGAATGAGTGCACTTGTGTCTACGCAAGCATTTGTGCACTGGCTGATGGCTGATCTTCCGAAAAATTGGCCGCTGTGGTCGTATCGGCGAGAGTACCTATATCATTCCATAAATATATATGCTGTTTTATTTTCCCCTGGTCAATATTAATACATTTTTTTTGTTGATTTCCTAATGATATTGAGCGAAGGAATATATGACTATCCATTGTCCCATTCGAACAAAAAAATTTATGAAGCTGCAATGATCTGCAGTTGGTCCAATGGAAACCTAAATTTACCGCAAATGCTTTTTCTATCGTCTAATGTGTGGGTTACAAGTTATTTGCATATAATGGAAATTGATATCAATATCTTGTGATTGATCGGAAATCGTTAAACGTACTGAATTAATGATCTTGTAATACAATTTTTTGAAGTGAAACTTTCCGTTAAGCGTTAAATGATAGGTGATAGACGATAGGCGATAGGCGTTAAATGATAGGTGTTGTGAGGTGGGAGTGAGTGAGTGACTCCGCCTTAGAGAAAGAAAACAATAGAGGGCTGGCACTTTCTTTCTCATTCGCTCAAGAAAAGGATGCATTTATATATATTATATGTGATAGAAAGAAACAGAGCATATGATTTTTTGTCCCTTAGCGTGTGTTCAAAATCTGGCGCACCTACGGTGCGTTTTCTTCGAGTACTCATGAAATTTTCTAGTTCACGACCTAGCTTTGGAGTTTTAAATTGAATTGCGTTATGAAATATCGTTTAAACTACATAATAGGCGCATTTGAATAAATATCCATAACGTGTGTTAAGTGTACGAATGATTATTTTCCGTTATTTTCTGTCCCTATCGGCGGCACGCTAGCTAGATGTCTTGTTATATTCTGTCTACGGACTCCGCCGACTCAGCCGCATGAAGAAATAGGGTCAAAGTGGAGTCCAAACTCCAAATAGTTGATTGAGGCATACGCTATCCCTTTCAATGAGGCCGGATCTCTCTTTCTAAGTGGTCCAATGTGTGGTCCATGTAATAATTTAAATTACCCGAGAAATGGATACCCTAATATAGAAATGCTCTACTTCAACATCAAAAGATTGTTTTCCACCCGAAAACATAAAATACGATGACAATCATGTCTAATAATTTTTTTTTGGTATTGTTCTGCGAGTACGATTAGGATAATGCTATATTGTGTTTTCGCCAATTGTACTCAAATGCAGTTTTAAATACCGATTTTAAGGGTTCATATTTTGTGGCAACACTGGCGCTTATTGTCAGCATGAAACTGTCTGTCATTTAAATCGATCCAACATTTAAATACCATAATTTCACGATAAAGTGAATTAAACTAATAAGAATGGTGATAAAATGTGTAGTACTTAGTTGCAAAAATATGTTGTACCCCTTAAATGATACCGAATATCACTCGTAAGTCCGATTTGTTCAATAATGTACCTACCGATGATCCCTTTGGATTATGCACCATATTTTCGATCAGTTCTTCTTTCGATAGGCATATAACACGTTTTCAGTTCGTTTGTTAGTATTGGGTTTAACTTTCTATTAATTTGTAGTTGAATTATCTAATTTAAAATATTTTACATTGTTTTCATAGAGTAACCATGGTAAAGATTTTTTGAAGACTTTCCGTTTTGGGGATTTTTTTACCGCCACTTTATGATAAAAAATATACGATGTAGGTATTTAGTTCAAGGATTGATATGGAAAAAATATTGTATGTTCAAGTGTGTATGTAGTTTTAAACATATTATTAAAATCATATTTATTCTTGTCGCCTCCTAGTCCTGTCGCGTCTAGTAGCCTCCGTGGCGCAGTGGGAAACTGCTTGCTTGCGTACCGGGGGTCGCAGGTTCGAATCCTGCGGGGAGCAACAACTTTGTATATTTGTTCCTTACTGGCTAGGACAATGCAGGCTGGTCATCTGATTGTCTGTAAAGTAAGATGATCCATGCGTCGGATAGGCATATAAAAAGTCGGTCCTGCGCCTGACCTCTCCCCGGTCGTGTTGATCTTTCGTATCACTAAACTGTGAGAGGTAAAAGGAAGAAAGAGTGCACTTGTGGCTACGCAAGCATTTGTGCACTGGCTGATGGCTGATCTTGCGAAAGATTGGCCACTGTGGTCGTATCGGCGAGAGTACCTATATCATTCTATAAATATACATATAATCACGCCTCTTTCCCGTAGGGGTAGGCAGAGACCACTTCTTTCCACTTGCTACGATCGTTACATACTTGTTTCGCTTCGTCCACTTTCATTATTCCCTTCATACATGCTCTTCGGTTTAGGGTACTCTTGACCTGGCCTTTTTTCAAGACGTCCCTGATTTGGTCTTGAAACGTCCGCCTAAGTCTACCCCTTCCAACACTTTCATTCACACTCGCCTTATACACTATTTTCGTCAATCGTTCCTCATTCATTCTCTCGACATGGCCAAACCATCTCAGCATACCTCAATTTTTGTCACAACATCTTCTTTCATACCACAACGTTTCCTTATGTCACTATTTCTTAACCTGTCACTATACCTGACACCTGTCAATATATATACTGTGTTATTTACCCGTGGTCAATATTAATACATTTTTTATTTTCTTGTAGATTTCCTAAAGATATTGAGCGAAGGAATATTATGACTATCCATTGTCCCATTCGAAAAGAAATTTTATGAAGCTGCAATGATCTGCAGTTGGTCCAATGGAAACCTAAATTTACTGCAAATGCTTTTTCTATCGTCTAATGTGTGGGTTACAAGGTGTTTTAGTTGTTTGCATATAATGGAAATTGCTATTCAATATCTTGTGATTAATCAGAAATCGTTAAACGTACTGAATAAATGATCTTGTAATACAATTTATTTTTATCATAACTTCATATGCTTTTATTTTCACAACCATTAACTTATTATTTATTTATTACTTGATTGTCTGTAAAGTACTCAGAGTAATTAGAATGGAGCTACTATCGCGTCGATTCACCGAACAAATTTTTCGTGGCACTTTTGAGGGGTGCGGGAGGCGAAGTAAACACACACAGATACAATTTCACGCATAACCACACTATAATAAATTCGCAACATATTCAAAAAGATACGCACACAAATAAAGAATGACCTGACCATATGAACAAAATTAGGCAGAGGGGTTAGCGCATCATGCTATTTTATTATTTATTTATTTATACTCTTTATTGTACACACATAAAAATAAAATAAAAAGGACTTGAAGGAATTTGTACAAAGGGCGGCCTTATCGCTATCCGCAATTTCTTACAGGCAACCTTGGGATGGAAAAAAGATTGCATGGAATACGAAAAGTGGGGTAGTTAATATGTGAGACAATATACACTAATAAAAATACATATAATAAGTTACATGCTATCTCCAGTGGTATCTCCGCTAAGGTAAAGTAAGACGCTCCATGCGTCAGATAGGTATGTAAAATGTTGCGCCTGGTCTCTCAACGGTCGTGTCGGTTTTTCTTCCCGTCGTATTTTGAGAGGTAAACGGAAGTAACTAGACATATTTAATCGGTTTAAACTTAAAGCTTAAACAAGCCAAGTAAGTCGTATTAAGCGACGAAGTTAAAAAGATGTCCTGATTTTTCATGAAACATCAAGGTTACCCTCTTAGAAAGGGAGATTCGACCTCAATGAAAGGGATAGCGTTGACCTCAGTCATGTATTTGGGAGTGTTTTCTCCACTTTGACCCTATTTCTTCATGCTCAGCCGACTCCGCCGACTCCGCCGACTCCGCCGACTACTTGCCAATGTCAATGGAATGTCAGTCAGTCAGTGACAGTGACACACAACACACACGCACACACACTGATGTCGTGAGTTCGTGACTGACAGACAGACTGTCATAGAACAGACAGAACTAAAATATAAATTTTGTGATTTTGTGGATTTATCAATTTGCGATTTTAATTTTACCCAAACTACGGATAAAGTTCTAGATTTGCCTAACACGCAGACCTCAATTAATCTAGCATTAGGATCAGTTGCTAAAATGCAAGGTACACCTATTTTTCTAGTGCAAAACAAAGAGAATATATTCGTTCGTTACTACTTTATTCGTCATTTTCAGACACAAGACCGGAGTTATACGAGGAAGTGAAGCTCTACAGGAATGCTAGGGAACGTGAAAAGTGAGAAACATTTATATTGATACAACCAAAAGCATCGTACTAATTACTGCATCATGACAATCACTTCACCACAGAATGACGTCAAACATGGACAAAAACAAAACTATACTGCGGCCTTGTTATTAGTACTTATTAGCAAATCATTTGTAGGCATGACAACATGGCTGAGCTGTATGCGGTCGTCAGCACACTACAGCATCTCGAGAAAGCGTACATGAGGGACTGTGTGCGGGCTCAGGAGTACACGGCTGCCTGCAGCCGCCTGCTCGTGCAGTATAAGGTTGCCTTCAAGCAGGTGCAAGCTGATGAGTTCCCCAACATTGAGGCATTTGTTGCTAAGTACAGGGTAAGTGTAAACTGAGGTACAAAATGTCAGGAAATAGAAAATACCCCAATCTAGTAAATTTATTTTGTAGTGTTATCACAATTAATCAGCATGCAGAATTCATGACAGAAAGATGACAATGAAAGTTATATTTTTTGAGACTGTATTTTCCACTACATCAGTCCAATATCTTAGACAATCTGCTCTTGCAATTTTCTGATATAGATAATTAAAAAATACTCTTAATTGGTTCATAATAAGCAGGCAAAATCCTGATTCAACAAGCTTCCAAGTAAACAATTTCACATTCAAATACTACTGTAGAAGGATGAAACATAGCTCCGATAATGTTAGTGCCAATAGGCATGATGACTGCAACACAATACTAATAAATCTGTGGTTTTAAATATTAGAACAGATTGCACTGATTCCAAAAATGCATCTCATTTTCATAATAATAGAGAAATCTCTCTTCGTGATATTTAAGCAAATAAATTACTCAAATACAGCTAATCACCATTTTGTAATAAACGCTGATCAGAGTGTATGACGTCAATCTTGTGTAAATAAACAACTGTCAAACTGTCATCTCAACTTTTTCTTTCATACAATAATTAACTTTTATATCTAGACAGATGTTTATTTACACCGCCGTAGTGACTTCACAAAATGGCGCCATGCACCGGCCATCGTTTTGAACAAAATTCAAACTCTATTTTAAAAATTGAAAATATTGCTATTATTTGTAAATTTAATACAAAAATATGATTATTTTCGGCAATAGTAGACCCGTAAGTACATTACAGATTATTTTTTCAAAATTAGTCATCATGCCTATTATGTATTTCCTATTGCTTCATTTTCCTTTATTTGTTTAAATTACATTTTTCTTTAACAAGCTTTCCAACATGTTTATTATATTGAAAGAAAATTACTGCCTACAGCTCGACTGCCCCGCTGCTTTAGAGAGAATTAGGGAGAACAAACCAAACTTAATCAAGGACGACAAAGGCAACACAAACAAGTACATTGCTGAAATTGTATCTGTAAGTATTAAATCTTGTATATTTATCCATTTTAGGCCTCAACCACACAGCTATGATATATCAGTTGTATCATTATTGCTATATACTAAAGCTGTCTGGACTAAACTGCCATATTCTTGCATGCTTAGTTTTAAGGTCTATAATTTTGTAACAATGTTGAAAGTGATTAGAAAACTGCCTTATAATCTGTTTAATTGTTTAACATGATATGTAAACAAACTAACACACAGCAAACTATATACTGAAGAAGTAAATTAACTTATAATCTCAAATGCCAGCATTTACACACCTTTTTGGATTAGTATATAGATAGGATTATTATGAATTACTCTAGTTTAATGCCTAAAATCCTCTTCTTCAGCTCTTCATAACGTTGATGGACAAGCTCCGACTGGAGTTCCGGGCCATGGACATGATTCAGCCAGAGCTGCGGGATCTACGTGACACCATGGATCGCCTGATCATGCTGCCTGATGATTTTGAGGGGAAACTTAAGGTAATCCTCATGGTTATAGGTGTGTGGTGTACTACATATTCCTGGTCAATATGTAGCCTTGGGGGCACTATGAAAAATAGGACTTAGTAAAATTTCCCCAAAAACAATGTCTAAGCCTGTGGTGTGCAGTCCATAAAGGCAAAAATACTATGCCTACCCTATGACTTCTCTGAATGATTATAATATGATAAATAATCTAAGAAATTCGCTTTTTACCCTGTCATAAAATTGTGTGCATGCTACTGGCCTAAGCACGGTGTACCAGTTTTCAATCAAAATCGTTTGAAAGACGTTACGTTTGCTTACCCCGCCCGCACGTATTTTGGGTTGGTTTGTGCAAGCGATTGTCGTTCTAAAGGTGATACACCGCTTGTGACCGCGAGAGTACATTGAAGGTTAAGGTCGAATGACCTTCAAGGTCAAGGTCGCATGATCTTCGAGTCAAGATTCAGAAAGTTTTTGAGGGATATCCACCGAATCACTTTGATTATGATGGATGCGGTATTGGCATTTAGGCTAAACTAGATGAGCGCTTAGCTACTAACTAGCGGCCGCTGCCGGGGCACGCTCTTTTCGCTTGGTCTTCTCGCGCTTTATATACCTAACTAAACATGTCGAAATATGTACTTTAAATTATATCAACTACGCCGTAGGTTTTATTGCCTACTAACTTTACTTACCTACTTTGTACTTAGAAAGTTATAATTATACGCAAAACGCAACCTTTAGCCCCTCCTCTCTTTAGCCTCCCCACTGTTAAGCAAACATTGAGCCCGAGCCACGGTTTTATAGTAGACATTTTTATAAGCCATTTTCCGCTTAACTATAAGTCCTTTAAAACCATTGATTTTTTGCTACATTATAAGATAGCTTAATAAAAAATTCGGCCAAGTCCAAATTCCATAGCGCCCCCAAGAACCAATACCAATCCTACTCTATACTAACCACATCTGATGAGCATAATTGTATCAGGTTCAAGAGTGGGTGGACACGCTGTCAGAGATGTCAGCATCTGATGAGCTGTCCGAGGTCCAGGTTCGACAGCTGCTGTTCGACCTGGAGACAGCATATGGAGCGTTCAACAAATTCCTTCACAAGGACTGAAGACACTGATGGTATGGTTTTTTTTATTCAATATAGTGCTTGACTGCACTCCCACAGGATGGAAAGCGTAGACGCAGTCGAGGATGGTAAAGCAAACTAGCTTATTAAAAGCCTATTCATTCTGTCTTTAAAACACGGGCATTATAATCGGGCGGGAAAACCGACGCTGGCAAACTATTCCAGTCCTTAGCTGTCCTTATTATAAATGAAGAAGCAAATCGCTCAGAGCAGTCCAGACTGAAGGCACGTACACATTTCGTAGGCATTTCTACATATTTCCTCTTTAACTAACTGTCTTTATCTCTTATCCAGCTCTTTTTTTATGCACTGTGATGCGGCTACTAATCTTTATTAAGCTATACGACCACCTTTTTGCCTACTTTCTGTGCACGCTATTGCCTATCACCTAGTAAAATTTCGTTAAATTTTAACTTCAATGGCATTGCGCTCTTTACACAATTTGGTTGCGCGTGGTTAATCGTAATCCTTTCCGCGGATAACCGCAAAGTGGGAAACAACAATTTTTTTATAATATTCTGGGACAATGAACACACGATCATCTGATCCGAAACTTGGCAGAGTCTGTACTATGGTAACCAGACAACTGATACTAATAGTTTTATACTTATCCTTGTAAATACATACCTAAATAGATAAACAACACCCAGACACAAGGCGGGAATCGAACGAGCTACTGTGTAGCTGCCAGGGTGTCTGTCTAACCACTAGACCAACGGGCCCGTCTAAGCAAATATCGTTTTCTATCAGTGTCGAAGACATGCAATGGGATACACATTAATTGACAATCCTTTCTTTTTATTTTCAGATGTAAACTATGAGTTAAACTTCTCAAATAAATGTACGCGTAATGTAAGTTAGATTAATATATTCAATTAATGCCAATAAAAATACCGATTTTAATTAGACGCGGTCTGAATGACCAGCTACTGTGTCAAACTAAGCAGACTTAGAGGGCTGGACTCTCTTGCGGGATCTGCACCAGGAGTTCTCTTATAGCAAACCTTTGAGCGACAGAGACATAAAGAAAAACGAAGTTAATGTTTTAATTAAAAAATATATACGGGGTGTAAGGGACATCGTACCGAAAACCGATACCAGGGATCCAGTACATGATTCTGAACATTCTAATGTTAAAATGTTTCATCGGCTTTTTCATGGGTTTCCAAAAAAAATCCGCTTTTTTTTATCAAATTAGGATAACATTATTATTGGTATAATAAAGCCTAATTTCAATTTAAAAATAATAAATTAGTTATTTGTGCAAAATTTGCAATCATCAGCAGCCGAAAAGTCCACTGCTGAACAAAGGCCTCTCCCTTAGAAGGGAGGGGTTGCCATAATCTCCACGCATGACAGGCGGCTTGATTGAAATTAGCAATGTAATTTGAGAAATAAATATTATTCCGCACGTATTCATTACATGCTCAAAAATTAACAAGTTTGTCATTTTCCATAAAACTGGGTTTCTGTAATGTTGTAAGGGACAATATGAGAAATCTTATACAATAAAAGTTTTCGGTACGTAGTCCCTTACACCCTGTATATTTATTTAGATAGTGTATCGTGCGTTGACCCATGTTGTTGAAGCCTACCAGTAATCAACAACCTTTATAGTGCATAATTATGTTTTAGTCTGTTTGGGATCAACAGGCTCTCTTGAAAATTACGGTGAAATTAATTATATTTTTTTATTTACTTGAAACTTATTTCAAACGTAGTTTCAAAACGTATTTCGCATAACATTCATCATCATCACCAGCCGGAAGACGTCCGCTTAACATTGGACAGTTTAATAAAATACCTACTTGCAAATATTGTATTACTGATGTAGGGCCAGTTTAATAGATCACATTTGACATCTGTCAGTTTCTTTGTGCTATCTGTTTCTTTTGTCATTATTACAATAAATATGTATGTAATCGTAATTGAAAAAAGTTGAACAATTGTACAGTAACGTAAAAGAAAAATATTCGTAATAAGGTTACGTTGTTAAATTCTGATGAAGTGTCAAATGTGATCTATTAAATTGGCCCCTACTTTACACCAGCTGTTTTTGAGAGAAATTTGCAATATGCACCTGCGGTCTTAGCACGATTTGCCAAGACTTCGTAATCTTGACAGTTCGGTGTGGAGTATGACGTAGTTATCGACGTAGAAACGTCATTTTCGGTATTAGCTAGGTCGATAATTACGTCATACTCCACACCGAACTGTCAAGATTACGAAGTCTTGGCAAATCGTGCTAAGCCTGCTGTATCCAATCGTCAGAATGACCGCTACAAAATGTGTATAGATTTTCCGTTTATTTGCAAGTTTAGCATAGTCTGCGGTTCATCCATGTAATATTTAAACTAGATAAACGTTCACTAACAAAATGACATTTAACATGTGGTCACGGACTTATCTGTGCTGGTGGCGGAAACGGGAGCTGACGGTATTATTATGATAATGACATGTAGTTTGACAGTTTCGACACTCCTATCGGCAAAAAATATTTTGACAGCCTGTGGCTTGAAAAGAGAAATAGCGACACAATCGTCTCGAGGGCGCTATTTCTGTGTCACTTTTCGGGCCAACACCTATCTAATCTAGTTTAAATATTATGTCGATGCTTGCGATCGATTGTATATACGTATTTAATTCAATTGTATACTTGTCACCTTTATAATTACGTAGGTATATATATTGGCATCGAAAATACCATGATTGAGATTAGTTTTAAATACCTACCGGTCACATTTATCCAATATGTACTTGTAATTTATTCGTTTCAAATTATTGTAATGTAATCCAATTATTTGTATTAGACAATAATATAATTGTAATATATAAGCGAATTTATTGTAATAAAGTTTTATATTACGGCATTGGGATTTTGATTCGAAAATCAGTCTTATATATATTAAAAATCAAGCTAATAAAAGTGTGTTGATAAAACAGGTTCATTCGCATTATGAATAGGCAATGAGAGCACTGTTGTGTCGTCTAGATGTATATGAAGTTAGTGGACCAGCGGGTACACCAGATACACACTACGGGCATGTGCATCCTAGTTGTCTCCGGTATCGACACGAATGTACTTACTCTCGCGGATACAAGCGGTATATCACCTTACGACGATAATAACTTGCACGAGCCGGCCCAAAATACGTGCGGACGGGGTAAGCGCACGTAACGTGGTTCAAACGATTTTGATTGATAGGTACACCGTTCGTGTCCGCGATAGTACATTGAGTGACATTTTCGGTTTATCACTTTTAGGAAGACAAACGCTTGCACTATCCGACCCAAACCGTCCGTGTGAGTGAGGTAACCGCACGTACTGCTGTTGTTCTAACTACTTACTTTGTTTGAAACCTGGTCAAGCGTCGTGACCACGACCGTACAAACGTACAATTTGTGAAAATATTTTTAATAGTATATTGGGACAATCCTCACACGGTCATCTGAAACCCTAGGCAGAGCCTATACTATGGATGGTAACCAGACAAAAAAGAACTGTTGCGCTAGCTACTATTTCTACAAAACCGCCGATGAGTAGACAAGGTATAATTAGTAGCTAGGTCTTTTAATTTCACCAGCTACAGTGTACTCTACATTGAAAAACAGCCACGTTTACACACACTGCGGTGGTACCATTTATGAAACATTTCACATTCTTATATAAGTCATCTTAACAAAGTTAACTGTGCGTGGAAATCGCAACCGCAAGTCGTAATGTTACGACTTTCTACGGGCCATCGGAAAATTAATTAGAAAAAAAAATTACTTTTGCATGTCAAACAAAGCACATTTCTACCAAAAGAATATAGTTTCTAAGGTCTAAGGAATAGTGACGACGGTGCCCTGTAGATATTAGATTAATAAAAACAATTATTTTACCCAGTGTTTTCAAATCCGACTTTAATTCAATTTTGTGAATAACTACATTTATATACTTACTTACATACATCATTAGTGAAAAGATTTTGGTTCTTAAATTTCAAGTACTTACGAGTTCAAAGGATTTTTGTTCTATCAATTACGATTGTTATTTTAGAATTTCAGTTAAATTTTTATTAATGTTTCATCCACCATGGAAGTTATATTGTATAACTGTATTTTTGGGGCTTTTATTTATACACGAGGTAAGTCATAGATAAGTTATTCTTTTTATTATTAATCTTTTTGTTTCCATTTTAAATATCCTCGATCAACACAAGATCGTTCAATATGCTACGCAAACACTTGTGCGTACCTACTATAATATCTCCCGTTTAGATGGCTGATCTCGTGAAAGATTGGCCGCTGTCATCCGCCATGAGAATATGCAGTGCAAGCTACATTAAAAAATACAAGAGAAATGGCTGAGGCATTGCTGTAGGTACCGGGCAGGGCAGCACCTTCAAGGTGGCCCGTGGTGTTATTTTGTTGCCATCTTCTGTAAGGCTCCAAGTATAAGCATGCGTTCCTGGCGTGCCTTACCTCTCTTAAGGTTATTATTTGCTATTAGCGGACTTTATTGAAGCCATTGAAGCTCAAGACTGAATTGCGTCTGCAGACAGAACTAGTGTGCTAGTAACTCTCGTAGTCATGGCGTTCCTGAAGGTTGGTGCCTCATTTGAGGCGCCTAAGATGATTCAATTAAAAAAGAACTCAGATACTTTCCAAAATATCGTTTACTTTTCCCACTCAGAGTAAAAACACTGAATTCCAAAGCATGGACAAAAACTTCCACCTGGTTTCCGAAGCCTACAACATAGCGAAGAACCTCTTCAACCACGGCCGCGCCAACTACGTCAGTTTGAAGAACAAATCTCTCCAAACTATCGACACTTTCCTGGACCTCGTGTACATTATGAACGAGGAGATGGCGAGGGAACTAAGGAGCGCCGTCGTCAAGTTCTACAAGATTAAATATCTCCACGACTTTACTAATTATATCATTACTATAGAGGATGTAAGTTTGCTGATATTATGAATTTGTTATCTGTGTTCTCACTAGCTCCTGTGATGGTCTTCAGAAGACCTAACACAGTGTCCGAGTGTTCTGTGACGTAAAATGGAACTTACACGGCTGCATTGTCGGGTTTTACCCAGATTGTTAAACTTCGTGTAGTAGGTAGGTAAGTACATACATGAATTGCTTTGCAAAAATAACACCCGGAAAGTTGATTGAAATCCATATCAGGCTTTGTACGGATCCAGGATTTTTCCCAGGGGGCTGTTGGAGGCAATTTCTGATGGCACTTTGCAACTGTCAGACCGATTAAAAGGTGGTGTAATGATAATTGCACCCATGTATCAAGCTTGTTCCAAGGATCTAGGATAAGCTCGAAACTTGAATATATTTTCTATTCTTGTGGACATGGACATGGACGATGTCCATTTCTACCTCTCGCTACAAATTTTTATCGTTTTCTAGATGATAGATATAGTCGAACACTGCCTTTTGGATCCAGTGGAGAAGCTGGAACAAATACGGTCACAGTTCCACGGCGTCATTAAGAATTTCCAAGACGTGCGGAACTTTGAGTCTGTGGACAAGTGTCACAAGGAGCTGCCAGACGAAGTCGCTGCGGCACATTGTCTGCTGCATCAGGCAGTTCTGTTAGTACCTACTTCCTATTTACTGAACAAATTATCTATACATATAAAAATACACTTGTCCTGACTGACTGACTGATTAATCAACGCACAGGCCAAACCGCTGAGCCTAGAAAGCTGAAATTTGAACAGTAGATTCTTCTTATGATGTAACCATCGACTAGGAAACCGTTTTTGAAAATTCCACTCCTAAGGGGGTTAAATGGGGGTGAAAAAAAAAATAACGGGCGTAGCCGCAGGGAATTGCTAGTTATACTAAGTTTATGAGATCGCAATCTATAATAACACCATGAAGTGAAGTTTCTCGGCCTTTTCTGTCCGAGATTTTTTAAGGAAGGCATCTTAGTTTAAACCCTGCCTACATAATAATGGTTTAAGCCACAGATCTGTGGTTTAAGCAGAGAAATATGAATTATTTTCTCTGTGTCATTCAATGATAGCGTTCAGTTTACTTAGATGCTATTTTATCAACAACGATGTTTTTTTCTCTCAATTCTAACCAATCTCCAGACAGTTATTCTAGTCACTATTCTTAGTGCTGTCCTCTAAGCAAATTCCTTTATCTTTTGTGACATTTTCTTACGGTGTCGTAGATTTTCGCCAATGCGGCTTCCTATCGCGTTCTAAGTAGATTGAAGAGAGTGTTAGGCTTTCGCAATACTTTCCCGAGTGCTTAACGGCAATGAGATCAAATGGTAGGTACCTATCTCAGTCCTTTGAAGAATTTGGACGATACTTATTTGAACGTATAATTATTTTCAGCTTTAACGAAACAATGCAAGAGAGTCTAGTGACAATCGTTGAAATAAAAACACGCCAGCATGCCCAAGACATGAATGTTTCCCTGTACAGCGTCCAAAAATGCATCAACAACTTCGTCCCAAAGTTTTTTGAGCAGCTTATGCTGGACGCTTATACAGAAAAGTGCGGGTATCTGAGGGTCGTGAATGCATCTATAGCAGACCTCATTAAAGACGAATGGCGAAGCAACGAGACCATTTTCCCTGAAAAATGGAGCCCACTGGTTCGTTTATTAAAAGACAAGTAAGTAAGAGGTTTTCAGTCCATTGTATCTTTATTTGTCGGATCAATTTTAACCACTAATAAATACAGTCATGGTCTCGTTTGATTGATATAAATCCGAGATGTTGTTTATTTGTCAAGTTGTTGTATCAATCGCGGATGTTGATAAGTGTTTCTTATTTTAATTGTACCTACGGTTTTCATCGCGTTAGTTCGTCATTTCAAATACAAATAGTTGTGACTGCAGCAGCAGGTTGCGGCGCAAGTTTTACCTAGTCGTACGTAGCGCAGCCGCAGTCACTGATCAATGTAGGTAGCTATTGTAGGGTTAAATAAGTTTAACCCTTAAATATTTATTGCTATAGCTGCAACTGCTAGCCGTCGTGGTTTAACTTGGTTTGTACTTTTCTGATGTTTCCAATGCTTTACAGCTACTTACCTATCCCTGCGTCGGGGAGTAACGTCTTTTTAGGGTTCCATACCTAAAAGGTAAAAAAGGAACCCTTATGGTCTGACTTCGTCTGTCTGTCTGTCTGTCACAAACCTAAATATTTCAGGAACCACTGATGCTATCAATTTGAAACTTGGAATAGTTTTAGATCTTAATTACCCAACCCCATCGTAAATGAATAAAATATTTTTTTTCTTTTACTTTTTTTATAATGGGGGTCGAAATGGGTCATCAAAATTTCAAAGTGAGACTACTATATTGAGTGGGGTATCATATGAAAGGGCTTCATTTGCACATCTTAAAACAGATTTTTATTTTGGTTTATGTCACGCAGTTTTTGGCTGATAATCAAAAATGACAAAAAAAATACCGTTCCCCCCCCCTTATCTCCGAAGTTTGTGGAGGGAAAAATCTGAAATAATTATGGGTAATACATGTCTATCTATATTTTACAGGAAAAATAAAATGATCTTTCTAAATAGTACAGTTTTTTAGTAATCCTAAAAAAACCTCGACAAACAAACTTAGTTTTGCGGTTTGTTTTTTTTTGCTATCTGAGGCGTGGAGGCGTTAGACGAATAGTAAAATAACTTTAATACGTCCAAAGATGATATGAAATCCTCGGTACGGGAGTCCGACTAGCACTTGACTGGTTTTTAAAGTATAATTATACTTTACGAAGTCCTCGCACTTTAACTTAATTACAAACAAACAATCGATAACAACCGAACTAAGAGAGACTACGATCAACAACCAATTGGGATAAAATCACTATGCCGACAAGATAGTATATTTCTCAACATCACATAAATAATTATAAAAATACGGACAACAATAAAATTTAACTTTTTATAACCTTTCGCGCATACAACAAATCGTAATCCTATAATCTGTGAACATAATAGGGAACATATGGCTTTTTTATTTTTATTACACCTCGCCGAAAGACAGGCAAAGGTACTCATACCATACAGCCTTGTTTATTTTTGCCACAGTTACATCGCAATTCGCCAACGAGTCGAGGTAAGGATATTTTGTATACAATAGACATTTTTCATTACTTCTATTAGTCTGAATGATCTGAAATTTAGAACATACGTAATTCCGATGATACTAAATATAATGGTAACCTTCACCAGGGTCTGATGATGATCAAGAAGAAGGTGGTAACAGTATCTCGGCCCAAATAAACGTAGACCCATCCAGTTTAGACTCGTTGGATAGGTCTCGACGAGTAGTTGCTAGAAAAATGGTGATCAGGGTCTGATGATGGAGCAGGAAGGTAGTCACGGGATCTCTGCACCAATAAACGTAGAACCACCGACTTTGGGCTCGTTAGGTAGGTCACGACGAGTTGTTGCTAGATGAATGGTGATCAGTCGGATGGTGGAGCAGGAAGGTGGTTACGGGATCTCTGCACCAATAAACGTAGAACCATCAACTTTGGGCTCGTTAGGTAGGTCTCGACGAGTAGTTGCTAGAAAAATGGTGATCAGGGTCTGATGATGGAGCTGGAAGGTGGTCACGGGATCTCTACACCAATAAACGTAAATCCACGGAGTATGGGCTGGTTTGGTAGTTCTTGACGAGTAGTTGCTAGAAAAATGGTGATCAGGATCTGATGGTGGAGCAGGATGGTGGTCACAGGATCTCTGCACCAATAAACGTAGACCCACCGAGTTTGGGCTCGTTATGTAGGTCTCGATGAGTAGTCACTAAAAAAATGGTTATCAGTCTGATGGTAGAGCAGGAAGGTGGTCACGGGATCTCTGCACTGATAAACGTAGACCCACCTAATTTGGATTCGTTGGATAGGTTGCTGCTAGAAGTAGGTAGAAAAACTTTGATCAGAGTCTGGTGATAGGAGCAAGCAATATAATAATAAAAGCAACATTCGGAGGACTCTGTTAAAATCATTAAATCAGACAGTGATATATCGCTTTTATTTGCAGCTAATAATAGTTCTTAATTTTATTTGGATGGTCAAATTTGTTTGTGTCGATGGTCAGCTAAAGATTTATTATAGAAGATATTTATTATGTAGGAGTTTTTTTAAGATGTTATACTATCTTGTCATTCTATTTCTAAATCCGGAATTTGTGTGTCCCGGGAAGACATCCTTTCTCGTTGTATACTTTATATATATTTTTTCAATCAATTCAAATAGCATTTGCTTAACATGGTACTTTTTTGCAGT
This sequence comes from Furcula furcula, assembly GCA_911728495.1. Classification (NCBI taxonomy): domain Eukaryota; kingdom Metazoa; phylum Arthropoda; class Insecta; order Lepidoptera; family Notodontidae; genus Furcula; species Furcula furcula. The sequence goes on along the minus strand of OU452264.1, from coordinate 1,236,249 downwards.
CCTGCAAACATTGTGTTATTTTGGTTTTTTGGTACTTTTCTGGTGGCTTTTTTTCTTATTCGCGTCTCAATGATTCGTAATAAATATTTAAAATTAGGTCTTTTTAACGCTGGTTCATTAGCAACAAACCATGATGAATTCATATCAGCCATGTCCCTTTATTCCCCGGATTTGATGGCAATAAACGAAACTTGGTTACGCCCCGGACGACATGGCCTAGCACCTTCAATTCCGGAATATCGGCTACGTCACGTTCCACGCCCAGAGCATGTGCACGGAGGAAGAGGGGGTGGAGTTGGATTTTATATTCGTACGGGCCTTAGCGCACGCGTCCGTACACATCCTGTACATCCAGATGTTGAGCAAATGTGGTTGAGCCTCAGCATTAACACAAAAAAAATTTTGGTCGGCACTGCTTACCGTCCGCCATGGCTCAGCACTGACACCTTTTTAGATTCCCTGACTGATAGCTTAGCATTTTTTTCCCGCTACGATAATGTAGTGCTTCTCGGTGATTTTAACATCAATATTTTGAAAACTGAAGACTCTAAATCAAAAAAACTAGCCGAATTTCTTAATTACTGTAACCTCAAACAGATTGTTCACAGCCCAACGCACCACACCAATGAAACCAGCACTCTAATTGATGTCATATGTACGAACTCTCGAACACGTAACCTTTCTGTAATAGACATACCTGAGCTAGGCCATCATGCGTTTATCACCTGCGAGCTTATGATTGAAAAAGTAAAAATCACACCTAGACAAGTAATTTATAGACCATTTAAAGATATACTTCCTGAATTATTTGAAAGAGACCTCACGTCGATTCCCTGGCACGAAGTCTGCAAACTGAATAATGTAAATGATAAAGTCCAGTTATTCAATTCCTTAATTACATACTTATTCGACCTGCATGCCCCTGTTAAATCAAAAAAGATCAAGTCCCCTCCTAGTCCGTGGATTACAGATAACATAAAACTAATGATTCAGCAACGGAACGAAGCCCATGCAAAATCTAAAACAACTCTATTAGAAGCGCATAAAGTGTATTACAAGGAATTAAAAAGGCACACAAGTATTAGTATGTATACGGAAAAGGAAAACTACTTTCAACAGCACATCAATAGTAATATCAATAATCCAAAGACTCTTTGGCGAAATCTTAAAAGTGGTATTCTACCTGCTAGTAACAATGAACTTCCCGTTCACTTTGACAATCCAGAAGAAATTAATGCGGCTTTCATGGACGTACCTGGCCCTTGCATAGTCAACTCATGTTATCTGTCAAGGTTTGAGGAAAACAAGTATGGACCAGCAACATTTTCACTGAAAACCGTAACAGAGAGCGACGTGCTAAAATATATTAATACTCTAAAGTCTAATGCAGAGGGGATAGATGGTATTACGCTGGATATGATCATGCTTACTCTTCCACAGTCGTTGAGCGCGATTACATCAATTATTAACACCTCAATAGTCACTAGTGCTTATCCAAAGCTGTGGGGACATGCTGTAGTCAGGCCTATACCTAAAAAACCTAATGCCCAAGATATTAAAGATCTCCGACCGATAAGTATACTCCCGTGTCTCTCGAAAGTTCTTGAGAAAGTTGTTAGTGCCCAAGTCACCACATTTCTCGAAGAAAATAATATCTTGCCCACACATCAGTCAGGTTTTAGAAAGGGAGTTAGTACATCGACAGCACTTGCAGATGTAGTGGGTAATATTCTGGAAGCTCGTGATGAGGGAAAGGGTACTATTCTCGTGTTACTCGATTTCACTCGTGCGTTTGATGCCATTAATACTAATTTACTCCTGTCAAAGCTAGCTTATTATGGAATGGATGACAGCGCTATAAAATGGTTTGGTAGTTATCTTGGTAATAGACAGCAACACGTAGAAATTAACGAGCCGGGTAAAGGCTCCAAAATCTCCTCATCTTCCAGTCATGTACATAGAGGTGTACCACAAGGGTCAATTTTGGGGCCTTTGCTGTTCATCCTTTATAGTGCTGATGTAACGAACTGTTTACAGAACTGTAAATACCATATTTATGCTGATGATATTCAACTTTATTTGCCAGTTCAACTAAATTCAATAGAGGCAGACGTTAAGCTTATAACCGATGATCTACAGCGAATATCTGTGTGGTCTCAAAATAATTCACTGGTTCTGAACCCGATGAAATCAAAATTAATGATTTTGGGCAGTAGACGTCAGGTAGAGGTAATTTCGGCGTTTAACCCAGAAATTGCTATAAATGGACAAAAAATTGAACGAGTCCCTCAAGCACGTAGTCTCGGACTGATTCTGGACGCTGAGCTCCGCTTTGAAGCTCATATAGCTGACGTAGTCAAAAACTGTTTCTACAGACTGAAAATATTATACCGTATACGTCAGTTCATTAATATCGAGTTGAGAAAGCGCCTTGTAGATGCTCTTATTTTGACCAAATTAAACTATGGCGATACCGTATATGGTCCTTGTCTGCTTAAAAGGACAGAAAATCTCATTCAACGGGTTCAGAACGCTTGTGCACGGTTTTGCTTTAATATCCCCAGACGAAGTCACGTCACACCTTTTTTAAATAATAACGACGTTTTAAAAATGGCTGCTAGACGTAAACTTCACCTCGCAACTTTAATATTTGGTACGATACTACATAAAAAACCGAAATACCTATACGACAAGCTAACGTGGAGACACAGTTACTTCCCCTATTCGCTGCGACCATCTGCAAATAAATTATCCGTTCCACGACATGCGACATCTGCATTCAATGGGTGCTTTAAATATGCTGCATCCAAGATTTGGAACGATCTTCCTCCACCAATGAGAGACCTGAAAAGTAAAAACAGTTTCAGGTATCACTATAAAAAACATCTACTCGCGGTGCAAAAATTAGCCCAGTAATTGTTATCGGATGCTTCATATTTGGAGTCAAAGTTGTTTTTTCTATGTTTTAATTTTTTTTATTTTTAGTTAAGTTTTATTTTAATTTGTGGTTAGTTATTTTTAGTTCATTTAGGAAATGTGTAGGTACCAATGTAATGCATAGCTTATTTTTAATGATAATATGCCATACTTACGTAATGTTTGTTCTCTTCGATCGAGCAACAACAACGACAAAACGAGCAACGCAGAGCGAGTTTCTGCGTTATTCAGCAGATACTTCACTAAAGTTTGGTGCTATGGTTGGTGCAGTTACTAAGTAGTGTATTTATTTATTTGTTCTTAGATTATATTCCTGATTTTGGTCTACTAGACTTCTATATACTTAGTCTAAGTAAGTAGTTATATGAATTCACTCGTTAATGTAAACTGAAATGTCCAAAACGAGCTCCGAGAAGGGCGTCACTGAAAAACAGCGCTGGGACACTTCGTGTCTTAGCATTATGCTGAGTGACGCCTTTTTCGTTGAGTGCGGCAGCATGCCTCCAATTCCTGTAGGTTAAGTATGTTGTACCTACTTAATGCATGTGCAGTGCTTAACGAAATAAATTTATTTCATTTCATTTCAAGCAGGAAGGTGGCAACAGAAATTCGGCTCCATTAAATATAGGACCCACCGAATTATAAATCTATGGTTAAATCTTGACGAGTAGTTGGACAGATACTGATCAGGGTCTGATAATAGCACAGGAAAGTCATTTTAAGAGTTCGTTTACCTATTAAATTTATACTTTTAGTACAGTTACTAAAGTACAAATAAAAGTAAAGCATACCCGTAATAATTCTGTTCTATTTTGAGTCAAATTAAAAGAACCATCTTCCAAACACCTTTATGGTTGCCTAGCAACCTTAACAAATATTTATTTTGAAAAACATGCCATGATTATTTTATATTAGGGGCTGAAATGTGGTCTCAAAATATCAAAGTGAGGCTACTATATCGAGTGGGGTATCATATGAAAGGCCTTTATTTGCACTTTTCAGATGCGCATATTCTATATAATTATTTTAATTAGTAATAACAAGTTAGGATAGACACGTCTCTTTATTTTTAACAATGACAAAATGTACTGACAACACCTTCTAGATATAAATACAAATCTTACGCTATTATTTATTATTTTATTTAACACTTATAAGCTAGTGCTTGACTGCAGTCCCACCTGATGGAAAGCGGCGCTATGCTCTATAAAAAGTTCGAACATGTAAATTTATAGTAAAATTATCAAATCTTAATACTCTTGCTATCTGAGGTGTTAGATTAATTGTAAAATAACTTTAATACGTCCAAGAATGGTATGGAACCCTCGGTGCGCGAGTCCGACTCGCACTTGACCGGTTTTTTTTATTTAACTTGGTGATGAGCCGAGCAAGACGCTCACCTGATGGTAAGCGACACACCTGCTTATAGAGAGCTGTACTTCACTCCCGCACGTCACCCGAGATATTAGTTATTATGTTCCTGCTATTCCCACCGGAATTCGTCTATTGGGCAAAGCCAAGTGACCAAGCTGAAGATCGACGACGGCAGTGTCATCTCATCAAAGTCGGAGATATTGAGAGAGCTCGAGAGGTTTTACGGACAGTTGTACACCTCGACACGAAAACCCATTGCCCGAACAGCTCAGGACACCAGAGCCCAACTAACCCGACACTACACTGAGGACATCCCAGACATCAGCTTATACGAGATTAGAATGGCTCTCAAACAGCTTAAGAACAACAAGGCGCCGGGTGAAGACGGAATCACAACAGAACTTCTGAGAGCGGGTGAAAAACCGGTACTTTTAGTCCTCCAGAAGTTATTTAATTCCCATCTCACTCCTGAGCCATGTATACAACCTGTTTTCGAGAGTCATTACGAACCGTCTCGAACGCAGGTTTGATGACTTCCAGCCTCCCGAACAAGCCGGGTTCCGAAAAGGCTTTAGCACCGTAGACCACATACATACGCTCCGCCAGATTATACAGAAGACCGAGGAGTATAATCGGCCATTATGTCTAGCGTTTGTGGACTACGAAAAAGCCTTCGATTCAATCGAGACCTGGGCGGTATTGCAGTCCCTCCAGCGGTGCCACATTGACTATAGGTACATCGAAGTGTTGAAGTGTTTTTACAGCAACGCCACCATGTCGATCCGACTACAGGAAGAGAGCACGAAACCAATCCCATTGCAGCGAGGTGTGAGACAGGGAGACGTTATTTCTCCGAAACTGTTCTCAAACGCATTGGAGGACGTTTTCAAGCTCTTGGACTGGTACGGATTCGGCATCAACATCAATGGCGAATACATCACTCACCTTCGTTTTGCCGACGATATAGTCATTATGGCAGAGTCGCTGGAGGACCTCAATACGATGCTCAGTGACCTCAGTAGCGTTTCCCAACAGGTGGGTCTTAAAATGAACATGGACAAGACGAAGATCATGTCTAATGTCCATGTTGCGCCCGTACCGGTAGTTGTTGAGAACGATACTCTCGAAGTTGTTGACCACTACGTATACCTAGGACAAACTGTCCAGTTAGGTCGGTCCAACTTTGACAAAGAGGTCGCCCGAAGATGGGCAGCGTTCGGGAAACTACGCGATATCTTCTCGTCCAAAATACCGCAGTGCCTGAAGACGAAGGTTTTTAACCAGTGTGTGTTGCCAGTGATGACATATGGTACTGAGACGTGGTCTCTAACGGCTGGCCTTTTAGAAAAGTTCAGAGTCACACAACGAGCCATGGAGAGAGCTATGCTCGGTGTTTCTTTGCGCGACAGAATCCGAAATGTGGAGATTCGCCGAAGAACTAAGGTCACCGACATAGCTCTCAGAATCTGCAAGTTGAAGTGGCAATGGGCAGGCCACATCGCTCGAAGAACCGATAACCGTTGGGGAAGAAAGGTTCTCGAGTGGCGACCACGAACCGGAAGACGCAGCGTTGGCAGGCCTCCCACTAGGTGGACAGACGACATTGTGCGCGTCGCAGGTAACCGGTGGATGCAAATAGCCAATTGTCGTTCATTGTGGCGTTCTAAGGGGGAGGCCTATGTTCAGCAGTGGACGTCTTCCGGCTGATGATGATGATTCCCACCGGAACACATAGCTGCTTGGTGGCACAATATAAGAACTGCGCTTATAATGCGCGACAGAATCCGTAATGAGGAGACTTGCCGAAGAACCAAGATCACCCACATAGCTCTGTAGAATATCCAAGTTGAAGTGGCAATGGGCAGGCCACATCGCTCGGAGAACTGATAACCGATGGGGAAGTAAGGTTCTCGAGTGACGACCACGAACCAGAAGACGCAGCGTAGGCAAGTCTGCCTACGCTTCCGGTCCCGCTAGGTGGACAGACGACAATGTGCGCGTCGCAGGCAACCGGTGGTTGCAAATAGCCAGTTCATTGTGGCGTTCGAAGGGAAACCTATGTTCAGCTGTGGCTAAGAGCAGTGGACATCTATCGGCTGGTGATAATCAACTTAGATAGATATTATATTTGGATAACTTTGAAGTACTTACTTAACCCACCCACACAAAAAACGTAGTTTTAAATCCTTTTTGTTGTGTGTACTCTAAATAAATTAAATATTATTTCATTTGTTACAGAACGAAAGAGCCAAGTACAATATTACAAGAACCGTTATTTTTAACACTTTTTGCGGCGAATTTGTCTTCACAAGATATTGTTAAGACTTTATATTAAGCACCTATCATAAATAAATCCACATTTTTATGTTTAGTCTTTGGATGCTGCTTTCATTAGCTTTTTTATATTGGACTGTCCGGGAGTAGGACTATGGCCCGTTCTTCTGTTTATAATACTAATTTTAGAGGCTAATTTATTGTATTATTTAATGAAACAAAACAAGAAAAAGAATACCTACATACTTAAACCCACCTCTGGTACGTCTGAGTTTAAAGAATCATGTCCAGTTTTGACCTGAAATTTTTCTGACGCGTCTAGTGATGTAAAATATCTTAAAAAAATGCTTATTTTTTGCTTAATACGTATAGCTAAATTGAATTTTTAATTAAAGCCATAAAAAAACATTATTTAATAAGTTTAGTATTCTCAATCTTAGAGTAAGGATCTATGGAGAGATAACACATTCTTTCTCACTCGCACAAGAAAAGAATGCATTTAAATAGGTTACATGTGATAGAAAGAAACAGAGCATATGATTTATTTGGAATGACAGGCTGTCATTAATGTCATTTGTATGACGTTTTGTACTGTTCTGTGGTTCGTTTGCTTTTGTACTCTTGTACTGTGCGTTTGGATTTCCTAATATTTTAATTTTAGATTAGATTAAATGGATACGAATTTAGTGCTTTTAGATTGAGATCAAAGACGTTATCGCTCTTGTTGGAAAGAGTTATGGAGCCTTCTACGAGATTGCTTTGTTTAAACTGGAACATACCTAAGTGTCAATACGTTGCGGCGTTATCGGCTCTTCAGTTAGATAGCAGTACCATCTCGCTAATTAGCACTTGGATATCTCCCGTAATAGTAAGTATAATAACAAGAAAGTACTTAAAGGTTTAGTATCCTGGCAACGGACGTTTGTGTTATGATTTTTTCTTCACAAAAGGATTGATATTCAGAAGTAGCAAAGTATATTTTGAACTAGTACTACTAGAAATAGGCGACCCACTGACCGAATGCATTATTAGTTTCATTAGATATTCCCCTGTTTTTTTTAGACAGCTGTTTTAATCAAAACATGTAAGAATACATAATATACATAATTCCATTGTAGGCTTCAAAATCTCTTTTTTTTTTCACTTATAATTGATTTGTTTTTCAGATAACAGAAGATGATTACATTTGTGAAACCTGCTTTGATGTATCCATACAGCCTATTAATCCTTTAGTTTATTCATGGAAACAATGAGTGTGATCCATCTACTATTTCATCTCGCTGTGCATGCTTGAGCATGAGCTCAAGCATGCCCTGTTTGTGGTTGATCATCAAAGTGGTCCACATTCTCAAGGAAAACCTATCGAGCCTCACAATAAGGATGGTCAACTTAATAGAAGTTTGTCTATACACTAATCATATACCCGCAATAGGCAATGAGGAAAATTCACTTATCAGAGGCAAAATAAAATCATATCTCAAGACATCAGTACTATGTGTACATTTTGACAGCAAACGGTATTGATGGACGAGAAGGCATTATAGAGTTATTGCTGCAACTTCATTGTAGGATATTGCAGTGTAGGTTATTGTGCACGTGTTATGACGTTGGTGTGGTTTTTATGTTGGGCCAGGCATGAAACCAACATTGTGGCTCCAGCGGCATTTTTAGATGAATTGGTTGTAGGAAAATCATCAAATAAATAATAATCAAATCCTGTTTTTATTTAATTTCCCTGTCCTCTTCAAAACATGTAGGAGGCAGCTCTATTTGCCTTAATGCCCAGGAAGTGGGTTATGTTTTTAGAGAGTAGGTATGTATGTAGGTATACATACGGCTTGATGGACTTCAAATTAGGTAAGTATATGTTGTTGGATTCGTCTTAATTGTAAGAGTGACATAGGCTATTATATTATTCCAAAAAAATTAATAGGCCTGTTGGCACTATTTTGCATTTTCTTTACTACCAAAAACATCCAATATGGGTATAATGAAAGGTCGAGACAAATTGAAATATATGTACATGTTTCTACATTTTATGTACTTAATTAATTAATGTAATTTAGGCCCATTTTGTTTGTTCGCGGTCGGGCTCTTTGTTCTTATATATAATTTATACTTGTTTCATTATCTATTTAATTGTATTTGTTGATATTTGGTCGATATCGTGATGAACCAGAGGTTACTTTATCAGCTGTCAAACTATCTGACAACTGGTCAGTGTTGCCAGATCGGCCCCTGGGGGGCCGATTCTCGGCCTTTTCGAAACTATGTCGGCCTTTGGCTGCCATCGGCCCTTCTTCGGCCTTTAAGCCTCCGACAGCCAATCCATGGAAATCAGTGATTCGGTTGACCAATTCCTATTCTAAAAGCATAGCACTTTATATAAAAAGAAATAGACATAAGTCATACGTTCTAGACATTATAGATTAAAAATTAAAGACGGAGGATGGGCTCTTGTCTTGGAGGGCTCTTGTAAAACCATAGATATAAAATTTTTCACTACGTGTAAAACAGAAGAACGAAAATTTTCGTTTTTTTTTTTAAATTTAACCTTTTTTATTTTCTTTTATTCAACACAAGCTAGTGCTTGACATTACTGAGTAGTCTGTGTGCTTGACTGCAGACCCACCTGATGGAAAGTGGCGACGCAATCGAAGATGGTAAAGCACACTAGCTTATTAAAAGCCTATTCACTGTAGCCTTGAAGACACCCACATTATAATCGGGTGGGAAAACCGACGCAGGCAAACTGTTCCAATCCTTAGCTGTCCTCATTATAAACGAAGAGGCAAATCGTTTAATCCGGACTGAAGGCACTTTCACCACATAAGGGTGTGTATGCGCAGTGCGTCTCGACGTCGAACGAAGGGGGGGAACCCTTGTTTTTTACACATATTACTAATTTTAATTCATAAAATGAGGAAAATTTCCTGAGAATTAAAAATTAAAAAACTTGAAAATGGCTCCGCAACTTTTGCTTTTAATTAAGGGGGTAGCACACCTCCCTCACCTCCCCCCAACCCCTTCCCACCCCTCAATTCGACGGACGTCAATGGAAAGTCGTACTTCGGCCTTTACTGCCTAAAATCGGCCCCTGCCAGCACTGCTTTCGGCCCATTCTTAAATTGTCAGCTGGCAACACTGCAACTGGTATAACCTCAAAAACTTTTTTACTTAATAGCATTTTTCCCTGGCCTCCAAATGAAAAGATAAATAGTTATTGTGTTATTATAGATAATAACTATTTTTATACATGACTAGTTATAGGTAGACGCGACCTGTAAAAAAAATCAAGTGACAGGTCAATCAATGTATGGAGAGTGGGCATGATTCTTTAAACCTAATGTTCTTACTAAGTGTGAGTGACTTAATGAAAATGTCTATATAGTACGGGCAGACTACTTTAAGTGACACAATTAGACTAAGTGACTAAAAACCAAGAAGCTTATAGACTAAAAACCAATTAAACACAAGAAATGCCAGTGTTCCCAAATTCTAAAAATCTATACAATATGAATAAGCCTGAGGCATAAAAAGGCTTGTACCCAGAGCCGTAAAAATTAATTATAAAAAAAAGACTGACAGTAGTGGTAACTGACTGACAAGTGACAGCTTAGCTATCTTTAAAAAAATATATATTTACCTTACCCGGGGACGGGGTTGTTGTTGACTTTAAACAATTTTTTACAGTTGATTGTTGTTTACTTTTAAGTTTGAGTGCGTTGCTTTATTAATAAAGTGGAACGAGACTCAAATAAGTAAAAATGACAAAAACAGTACGCGAGTTACTAAAGAATGAGCGGTCAATCGACGAAACGGATCGTATGCCTGACAAAATAAAAATAACCAACCTGGATATTTTGATGTATATGGTGGCTATTGTGGGGCATCTAGTGGACTTGGGGCTGGACATCAATGTAGCTGTGCGGTACTTCTTGGCGCACCACGTGATGGAGTTCAGCTGGACTCTGACTTTTATACTCTTGCCAGCTTTCGTTAACACTGCTGTTTCTATAAGAATGTAAGTTGATATTATGGTGTTTGGACATACCTGTTACTGTTATGAGTTCAAAGAAAACCTTAAGTTATAATAAAGTTTATAAAATGAAAACGTCAATAGTATCTAAAAATAAATAAACCAAAGGCATAGGTTGTCTGCTGAACTCAGGGACCGTTACGCGCTCTCTGCGACCTGTAGAATATTCGACTTGTAACACGCTCATCGAGTGAATATTCATGTCAGCCACCACCTTTAAATATTGTTTATTAGTCTAGATCTTGGCAATGGAAAGCCCGTGGGGTCACGTGGGGGGGAATAGTATCTTCCCATCTCCTCACATTGGGTATCCGTAAGAGGTGACTAAGGAAAAACAAGGCAGGCAGCAGTGTCTTTCTATTGGATTACCAACCAACTATACTGTGATCCCCAAGTTGCCTGCCAAGCGTGTGGATTATGGCAACCCCTCTCTTCTAAGAGGGAGGCCTTTGTTCAGCAGTGGACGTCTTTTGGCTGCTGATGATGATGATGATGGCAATGGAACAGTAATGTGCCTGCTTGTAATAATTGAATATGTAATCCTTTTTTTAGCCAACTTAATGACAATACCAACAGGATATTAGTGTGATGGTAAGTGATATTCTTGCTCTTGGGCAGTTGCTTGTACTGTCGCTTATTGCCTCAACAATTACTATTATACATTTACATTTTTTCATATAAATATTAGACTGAGTCAGAATAATTATTTTTTTATTTTTTATTAAGTGCATCTAAAAAGTTTCTTTATTAGATTTACTTGAAAATTGAGCTGGCGCATGGCGCGCCCCTTTCCCATATAAAATACATTGAAAAAAAACAACCTTTTTTCTTTATTTTCATTGTAAATGCGCCAGCTCAATTTTCAACTCATCAAGCTCATCTTTTATGAGGTTTTTTTTTGTCTAATAAAGAAACTTTTTAGATGCGCTTATTAAAAAAAAAATTCTGACCGTCTAATAAATATAGTAAAAAACATTTCAAAATTGAAAAACTTTATTAATTCTTTAAAGTCCAATGAACTTACCAGCTATTATACCCATCTCACAATCAATCACAGCAATGCTTGCATACTGCAGCTTTACACTGATCCTGTATTCGTACTCAATTGCAACCCTTTAACCTTCTCCTTATCCACATGCTTGGACAAGGGTCTTTGCTCCTCCATCTTGAGAACTCATGACATCATTCACCATGCAGGCCAAGTGTGAAGTGAACTAAACAACTATTTTGTTTCTTCATTGTCTGTTTAATTTTATAATTGTAAACCCAGGTACTCCCAAGACAAACAGCAAGACTCCCTGTCCAATGAGTTCACAAAACGCAAATGGCTGCGGATCTTCATACTGATACTGCAGATGGCACCGATACTGCGGTTCGCTGATGCACTTATGTAAGTGTTATTGGTACATATTATACAAATAATAACTATATTATGTTTTTTCCTCATAAACAACAGCATATAAATACATTGTATACCTACTTAGTAACAAAGCAAAGAAAAGTTCTGAATAGATGTGGATAGTGACTTAATCATTATAAAATGTCAGTAACATTTTACTAGTTAAATCAGTCAATTATTAAAACAAATTATAAACCTCAAATTTTCTACATTGCCACCTATTCGTAAGGGATTCTTTTTTTTTTTGCTCTCTTGGAGGAAACCTTCAAAAGGTAGGGGCGGAGGCCGGGTTTATTTATTTTATTTTGAAACAGCTCATAAAACATGGGATGGTTACATGGGATTTTATTTACCCACTAAAATGTGTTGACTCACGCATGAAATTCTCCTAGTGCTATGCAAAACATGTGCGTATATGTGTGCTGTATTTTATTGCTGACTGTGGTGTCACCTTTATAGATTCTGCCAGAATACTAGCACTGTGTTGTAATTTTACACAGTACAGAAGCCTATGTGGCTGCACGCAACAGGCGGTTTTGTTTCCTTTTGTAATAAATTTTTTACTTAAATTGTGTGGTGAAAAATCAACAACAATAACAACTAAGAAGACCTGAGGGTACATCGGCATAATTGTGACATAAGGACGTTCAACATCTCAGTCCTCCCGTGACCATGGGTGCTGCAAAGCATTCGAAACGTCGGGATAGTAAAATCAAAAAATAAACCGCGATAAAATCCGTAAAAGTAGTTGGATTTCAATGTGTAATATTCGCGTAAGTAAAAGACAACATTTCTTCTTCTTCTTTATAGACAGCTTCACAGACTCACGCCGCCATCCGCTGCACGTATCGTTAGATCCCCCAGACCCAATGTCGGATTTTTTCTTTACTGGACCATGACATTGAGCCTGCTCCTCCCTGACACCCGTATGCTACATTATTAGACACTGGTCTCGCCGGCGAGGCCGAAGGGTCGTGCGTATGCGACCTCAACGACGAGCATCACCCTACTGAGTTTCTTGCCGGCTCTTCTCAGTGGTGGCGCGTTGTGAACCGGTGGTAGAATCAGCCCTCTCTAAGCGACAGCCCAAGCCGAGGCCATGCCTCCCTGAGGTGCCCTTGAGCTCGTCGCTCCTCTGCCTTTCTGGCTGGAGCGCTTTAAGCGCTCGCCCTCTTGCTCGGCTCTTGTAATGGCCATCTGCGGCCAACAGCAACTGCCCTCCAAAAAAAAACCGAGACACAAGAGACTTAATAACTAATATTAAGTCTCTTGTGTCTGATAATATCAACAGCAACTGTGCTCTTGACACCAGAACAAATGCACGCAAAGGCGGCGGAATATCTAAACAGACTAATTAAACTGAAACAGCCTCAATGTTCGCCAGCTACGCTATAAAGTCCCGCCAAGCGGAGCGCAGGAAGGACATTGCTGCTCAGCGCCAGTACTACCGTCTGATGTTGAAGGAGGACTCGGACGCGGCGCTGCTCCGCATCTTCGAGTGCTTCCTCGAAGCAGCACCGCAGCAAGTCCTGCAGACTACCCTGCTCCTCAGGACTTACCATTTCACTGAACCTCATTTTCTCGGTGAGTTGTAGCCTGGTATGTAAATTTTATAGTCTGGCTAAGGTTACAGAATGAATGATTATTCCCTCGGCGGTACTAAAGCAATTCAAATTATTTATTTCAACTAGGTTTAACGCTAGCACTTTTGAACGTTTTAAAAGCTACCGCCGGCTCACAACTGATAAGATCCGGCAAGAAACTCAGCGGGCTTGTAATTTTTTTTACTTTTTTTCAAACAATTTTTTGTCTTGTTACAATTTGATCAGCATCAGCGACAATGGTGTCTACCATACGAAAGATAAAACAACAGAAAGTAACAAAATACCACGGAAATACAACAAACTAAAAGGCCAAAGGGATAGTAGTCGGACCAGTCACACAAAGTAGCACCCGCGCACGAGTTGACTCTAGCAGCAGCCATCTCTCCCTCGGCGGTACTAAATGGACGGCTCTGTTTTCGATGCCTGGGCTTTGCAAGCGATTGTTTTTCTGTCGGGAGATTATCAATGGCTTTCCAAAGTAAGCTGCACCATCACCACAATCTGCCGACCCTTAAATCGAAACAGTACTAGCTGACAAGCGTTCCGACCAAATGTGACGTTGCCAGTTTAGAGTGGTGTGCCCACGTCTGACATTCCAACGCCCTTGGCACTGGAGATCCCACCGTTAGAGATGTAGCAAATCTATCGATATAACATGAATACCGTTATAACCTTAGAGGAGATACCACTGGAGAGAGCATGATGCGCTAACCCCCTCTGCCAAATTTTTGTTCATATGGTCAGGTCATTCTTTATTTGTGTGCGTGTATTTTTGAATGTGTTGCGAGTTTATTATAGTGTGGGTATGCGTGAAAGTTTATCTATGTGTGTTTACTTCACCTCCCGAACCCCGCAAAAGTGCCACGAAAAATTTGTTCGGGGAATCGACGCGATACTAACTCCTTTGGTACTTTCTCTGAGGTTATAACGGACCCGTACAGCCAGACACGCAGACGTCTCAGCGAGGCGACCTTGGTCGGACCCTTGACCCTGTAAGTAATCGCAACAATAGGCAAAACGATCTGCTGGTAAACAACGTTAAGCAAGGTCAGTCCATAGATTCCATTGAGTACGGCGGCGACTCCGAGGAGGACGGCAGCGGGGTTGCGACCCCCGTCCCCGTGAGCACCGTGACAGGTTCCCGGGGGGCTACAATGCGCCCGCGGGCGGCGGGCTCAAAGGCAAGGCACTGAGGGGCCCCTGGTGCAGATCCCACCGGAGAGCCCTGGGGTCTCCCCTCTCATGTGCCGATGCGACAGCCGCGGGGGTTTTAGTGGGTAAGAATCCCACATACCCCGGTCGAGTCCCACAGCTCCCGGGGATCTTTCGAAGATTTCCCCCGCGTCAAAAAAAAAAAAAAAAGGTCAGTCCATAGATAGGTTTAACGTAACGTGAACGTAAAAAATCGGTCACGGCTGTTATCATCTAGCAAGAAAGCAGTCTTTAAGCCTAGTCAGAGATCTAAGGGTATTATTTTATTTTATTTGATCTTTTGAACAGCAGGACACACTGTCGCTGATGCTGATCTAATTGTAACAAGACATCCACTGTTTAAAAAAAATGTGAATAAATGACAAGCCTGCTGAGTTTCTTGCCGGATCTTCTCAGTTGAGGCCGCGTTGTGATCCGGTGGTAGCATTGAAAAAATTGACCGTTCAAAAGTGCGTTAAGTCTATTTGAAATAAAAACTTTGAATTGAATTTTGAATCCCTGATACTAGGTTCCTCACTAATCAAACGACAAATATAACTATCGTTCGCGTACTATTCTTGATTCCTGGTCACGAAAGTCCGTATCTTTATGGTGAAGCAGCGAAACCAGTCAAGAACCACCGTGTTATCCAGTCCACCAGGTGCTGTCGATAGCGTCTTCAGTCGTGGGGATGGGGTGGTGTCTGGCGGCCTACCAGCGCGCAGTGCGGTTCGCGCAGCAAGACAAGTCCAACATGACCTGGCCCGGGACCGTGCTGCAAACCGTCTGGCACTTCCTCGTCACCTGTGAGTAGACTTTAATCAACTTAGTGATGAAATTGGCAGGACCTCATGATTTTTTGTATGAGAAGTATTGTTGGTTTTATTGTAGCTTCCGTCCAGCCAGAATAGCAAGGGGAGCGACTAGCTCAAGGGTGCCTGAGGGAGATTCAGCCTTGGCTTGAGCTGCAATTATCACCGGGTCACAACGCGACTCCACTGAGACGATCCGGAAAGACACTCAATAGAGGATGCCAGTCAAGGTCACATACGTACGCCCCTTACAGCATCACCAGCGAGACCGATGACTGTGTGTATGTGTGTGCGCGACATATGTCCATTGTCGGGGCTAAGCAATGTTTACACACTGCTGCTTGGCGACCGAATATCTGTCTGACACTGCGGTGGTACCTACCTGGACGGTTCCTTGCACAAGGGAACTACCATCCAGCAAAACCTAATCCTAATCTTTACTGCTGAATATGATTATAATGAAGGATGACACTCGATTCTTTTCCCTCCTTCGGAGTCGCTGGACATTTGGGCTGTGGTGTGGACCTCCATAGAGTACGATGGCGATTCCGAAGTGGACGGCAGCAAGGTTGTGAGGTACCCCCACAGGTCCCGGGGACCAATTGAAGGGTTACCACACGAGAACAAAAATAATAGGCTCTGAGGGACACTTGATGCAGATTCCACCAAAGAGCCCAGGTTTTCCCTCTCATGTTCCAGTCGAGGGGGGTCTTAGGGTAAGCATCCTACAAACCCCGGTTGATCCCCACAGGGTTCCGGTTGAAGGTTACCCCCGCGAGAAAAAAAAAGCATCCATTTCACTATATTGCCATAAGCTAGTCCACTTCCAGTCACGGCTGAATTACCACTTACCAAGTTCTAGCTTAGAAATAAACTGTAGAGTAAAAAAATTATAACTTTAAAATCTTTTTTATTCCAGTGAGCCGAATCATGTCGATATCGATGATGGCGTGTCTGTACCCGCATTGGACGATCCTAGCGTGCGCTACCCACATCATAGTCACAACTACCCTCATACAACTGTTCGACCGTTCTCCTTTCTGCTCTCACAACAGGACCGCAGATGTAGCCTTCTCTTTCGCACTCGGCGGCGTTTATATATTCACATATATTCTCCCAGTGGAGGGCAGAACTAGGTACAGATTTTCTCTGTATTATACAGTATGCTTTATTCAAAACATTGTATGTGGGGTAATATGGTATTTTGACCGAAGTGCACTTAATTATTATCAGTTTTTTTACCCCCTTCTAGTGTTATCTGTAGTACCTTACGTGGTGGGGATAGTCGTTATGGTGATTTATTATAGATTCTTTCATCCGAAAGTTATTGTTGAAGATTTTAGTGTGTCGTTTAAAAACTGCAATGAAGTTAGCTAATTTTAAACGTGTTTGTCTGCCAGTTACCATTCTGTATGATTCAAAACTTAATGATTTAAGTTATTGTGATTTTAGACTTAATTTAGTGTACATATTAGAATGTAGTTTTAACCCCCAATGCACTATGGGGAGTGATGTAAGTTTGTCGGTATATGTGCATGTTTGTCTATAGCGTAGTTCCTTCCATATAGACTGATTGTAAAGCACTTTTTTTTAAATAATTGATATATACAGGTTATGAACAAAACGAGCCCTGTTTTAACCAGATTAGACTTTGCAGTATTTAAAAAAAACCCTGTCCAGTCTGTATGGGGAATACTCACATTGCTGGAACATATTATGAGATATCTAACAAATTATTTTTATTTGTTGTATAATTGCTGTTACCCTCACTGATAGAACAGGGATAAGTCGTAGCTTCGGTTCCCACCTTGTGTCTGGGTGTAATTTATCTATATGAAGTATGTAGTTATATATCAAAGTCAAAGTATCTTTATTATGTATAGGCCCCACGGAGGCACTTACACAAAAATCATTTTTACAAACTACCACCGGATCGTAACGCGGCCGCTACTGAGAAGATCCGGCAAGAAACTCAGAGGGCTTGTCTTTTTTTGTCATTTTTTTAAAAACAGTTTTACAAATTATACATAAGTCAGCCTTAAACTTCTAAGCTTGCATGAGTTGAGCAGTTCAAGCCCACGCAGCTTTATCCTCCAGGTAATCCGAGATTTTATAATAAGCCTTTTTTGACAAACGGCTTTTTATCAAAGGTTTAAATTTCTTTATTGGAAGAGCTCGGATATCCTGTGGCAGTTTGTTATAAAAGCGTATACTTTGGCCCATAAACGATTTGCCTGTTCTGTGGAGACGCGTGGCATGTACAACAAGATCGTGTTGATATAAAGCATAATATTTGTATTAGTTGTCTGGTTGCCTACCATAGGGTTACAATTGTATATCGTTACCATAGTGCAAGCTCTGCCTAGTATGGGATCAGATGATCGTATGTGGATGATCCCAATATATTATAATTATTATATAAATTAGTTTAAGGCCGGTAGACGCTAAAGATTCGGCTCGGCGCCGACAGGTATGTTTCAAGTTTTCAACATGCACGCGCCCTAACTCATAATTGCTCCATCTTAACTATAATAGGGGATTTCTGTAGCAGAGAAAGGTCACAAATACTGTTTAACCATGAATATCAAGTCCATTTCTGAGACACCCTGTATATTACGAATCTCAGTTGTAATGTGCTCGAACTTATTTGTATGCTATATTTTAAGTGTTGATTCCTAGTGCATATAATATGGTGTCTATAAGTACTTTTTCCATTATGTACCTAAGTAGGGACCACTTAGCTAAATAAGTTTCATCTCCTGAAAATACGGGTAATTTTCACTTATACCTGTTTAATTTAGAAAGATAGATACAATTTACAAGACTGCATATAGGATAAGTTATTTAATAGATAATGTAATAGAAACAATATATTTTAATATTCTTTTTTATGAATCTCAAGCGGATCACACTGATCCGAGTAGGTACTAACCGTATGCCATTGTTTTATAACATTTCTGTATTTTTATATTAAACATTTTGTGATTAAGCATGTTACTGTATTTTTGTCATACTACCCTACGGGTAGAACTACTGGGAATAGGCCTTGGTTCTCACTGTTGGAACAACTCTTTCTCTGGTGGCGAAAGAGGCAGATCTCTACAGCTATTGTGGCACATTTAGACTGGCTCCTTGGTCTAGTGGTGGACTGCTATCTAATAGGTCGTGGGTTCGATGCCCACCCAGTGTCTGTTATTTATCTATACAATAAATAATCCTGTGTTCCCATCTAGGGGTGTATTCTTGAACACATTGACATATCAATTATGAGAAGATAGTTAACTTAAAATCAAATTAAGTTTTGGTCAATAATATCAGTAACATTAACATCTGATTGACAGAAGTCAATCAGATGTTATCTTTGCGGCCGTGTAGGCAGAAGCTTTTTTTTTGCGACGTGTTCAAGGGCACCTCAGGGAGGCACGGCCTCTGCTTGGGCTGTCGCTTAAGAGAGGGCTGAGTTTACCACCGGTTCACAACGCGCCCCCACTGAGAAGAACCGGCAAGAAACTCAGTGGGGTGATGCACGTCGTTGCGGTCGCATGCGTACGACCCTTCGGCCTCGCCGGCGAGACCGGTGTCTGATAGCTAGTGTAGCATACGGTTGTCGGGGAGGGTTCGGCGCATCCCGGTCCAATAGGACCGTCATGGGGTCAGGAGGGTCGAGCAGTACGTGCCGTGGTCTGCGGCGCGAGTCAGAAGGACTAGGGGCGTAATCGGCGGCGGCGCGGATTAAACTGTTCGCGTGACGGGACGCGGATTTAAAGTAGCGTTTCGACGCTTCATTGAGGAACATACGAAGGGGATCTAACTTGAAATCGGAATGCAGATCTACGTTCCGCTTGTACCACGGGGCACCGACGGCACGTCGGAGGAAACGATTTTGGATAACCTGGAGGCTATCGATACGGGTGCGGGCGGCGTGCGCGAAAACTACACTCGCGTAAGTCATGATTGGGCGAATGCAAGCTTTGTATAATGTCAACTTATTTCTAAGCGACATTTTACTCCGATTGCAGAGAAGGGGATACAGGCGACCTAATACGAAAGCCGCTCGATTGCGGACGGACCTAATGTGCGGGCCGAAAGTCATGGCGGAGTCCAAGGTGACTCCGAGGCACTTAACCTGTAGGCAGAAGCCTACACGGCCGCAAAGGACAAAGATAGTAACTAACAACCGTCGCTTATCGATCACTTCTAGTCCCCGGATCTGCCTAATCTGGGATCAATGACTGTGTGTGGATTGTTCCAGGATTATTATAGGGGTCACACACTATCAAGTGCTGCATTGACTGGGGGAGTTGTCCACAGTGGCACTGTGCTTGGTATTAGGTATAACAGGCAGGTTTCTACATCCCTCCACGATAAAGCGCGCATTTAGCGTATCGTATCGGTGGGAATGGATTTATTCAAAACACGCTAACTCCTAGAGAAATCAATTAATTACAATCTCTCGGACTACCGGAACACTGCGGCCAGGGCATGAGCCACGAGTAGCACGAGGGCCGCCGTTTCCACCCCATTCATGCACGCTCTGCATAGAGTACTGTGGCACGGTGTTAATTTATGGATTACGCTGACGAAATTAGACTGATTCTTACCTGAAAAAGAGGATGGAAGGAAGAAAAAAGAAATATGTACTTCTTACAACTATATTACCAAATAAATGGCGCTCTTTCTCTCAATATCCTCAAGCCAAACTTATTCCATTCACTCTGATTTATCCACAACTCTATGGCTGACTCCAGACAGGACATCACGGCTGCACCCTTCCACACCGTACTAGCGGGATCTATATCTTTCGGTGACGTCACTATTTCCAACTGCTCAGTCTTGTACGTATATGGTATTTGTAAAGCCAAACGATTCTGTAACCATAGATTCAGTCCATGAACTTTGACACCACCTCCGACAATCAAAATATTGCTGTACATTTTCCTTTTCAATTCTTCACTAGGACAGCTGTCTATGCTTTGCAGTATTGCTGCATCTAATGCCAAAACTTGCCCTGGAGCTAATGAGACTATGTCACCAGGACCTCCTTCTAATGTATCAACAACAATATCTTCATCCGGATTTGTTGTTGGTTGGGTTTCATTGGCAGCTTCGAATTGTTGGCTTTCATTCGCTACAGGATCTGCAGTTTCTCGTTTTCTTCCAGTTTCCCTCAGAAATTCTGCATCAAATGGGTCTTCAGGATCACTGGGCTGACGGTTCTGGATTTTTGTTGACTTAGGTCCAGTAATTTTGAGCAAATCTGTGTAAAACATTGAGAGGGGAGATATTATACATTCATCACCAACTTGTAATGTGTATTTGTTGACTTCATCACCAGGATGATCAACAAGAAATGATTTCTCCTGAGGACCGCACACATCTAGATTGACATGACAAAAATTCTCA
Source organism: Furcula furcula (assembly GCA_911728495.1). Taxonomy (NCBI): domain Eukaryota; kingdom Metazoa; phylum Arthropoda; class Insecta; order Lepidoptera; family Notodontidae; genus Furcula; species Furcula furcula. The sequence continues at coordinate 1,215,216 of OU452264.1, read as the reverse complement.
TATAAATTACGCATTAGTATCACATCCCGTGGCACATTCTCATTCCAGTTCTTATAAGGAAATGCACTTTTGTGGAACATCCAGGACAGAGCTTGGCAAACATCACCGGCTCCGTAATCCATCCTCAACCGTGTTGATTTATGTGATATGCCATCTTCAACACATGAAATAGCTGTCTTCTGGTCTCCTATGTCTACTACACATGCTGAACCAATACCAGCTCCAAATGTCGCTCCGACACTCTCCTGAACAAGAAAACAGTCTCCGAAACCCAAATCTTTGAGGAGCAATGACATTAAATACTTTAAATGACTTCTCGAGTATAAATCTGGTATTAATAAAACACACCTATATTTCACTAGCTCTATGAGAGGGATGCCTAGCTTATATTCTATGATAGAACTCCAGATAGTATACAGATCATTGAGTACTGATGAAATTGACCCACCAACTTCAGAGTGGATGTTGAAATCTCCCCTGCGGCATGGGAAATGTATGTTATATGGCAGTTCAGGATCTATATCTAGTACTAAGTCTCCGATTATGATATCACACTGCACTTGAGGCCATGGTTCACCATCATTCATGCTCTCCGGGAAGGAACGGCGATTAAACGCGGCAATCTGCTGCGGTGGAGTAGCGTATCGGCGTGCTCCGTTAGACTGCACACACGATTGAAGGGTGTGAGATATCTGCAAGCGGCATTCCTCCAATTCCTCGATGAGTTCTTTAGTTTTAGGCACACTCGGAGGGATAAACGAATCCCTGTATATCTTGCCGCCGGGACGACGTTTTCTCGCGATACAATGCAGTTGCTTCACTGGCAATAGATCGGACGCTCTTCCAATTCGTACGTAGAGGGATCCAGGGTGGATCACAATGATCCTGTTGGACGGGAACTGCTGAAAATGCTCCGGAACCGGTTCATAGCTCGGCATACTCATTTGAAATCATTTATCTTGCTATCTGTTTTGAATATAGCGTAGTACAAGATTATGGGGTGGTTGTATTTTTGTAATATAATCAAAATTCAAATTTTTGCTTGCTGAATCAATTTGATAGTCACAGTTCTCAGGTTATTTTCGAAATAAATATAAATAAATTAATAAAATAACCTCACTTCCTCTCTCGCAGTTTTGTTTGTTTTTTTTTGGTTGTCAATAGTGTCAACTTGTCAAGTCAATGTCACTTATTTGTTTTTTTTTTACGTGTATATTTTTGGCTAAATTGGCCAGGCGCACAGGTGTCCATTGGCCACTAAAGACTGGTTCGCTTCACTCCCTGCGCTTTACAAGTTTCTGCTCTGCACTGGCTTACTAGCAAATACAAACAATAATATTCTTTGTTTGTTGTTGAATGTAAGGTCTCATGGGCACTGGCAGGCCACAATTAGAGAGAACACACTTTTTTTCAGTAGTGGACGTACCCAGCTGGTAATGGCCCATCACCAGCCGGCTCAGAGTAATTAGAATGGAGCTAGTATGGCGTCGATTCCCCGAACAAATTTTTCGTGGCACTTTTGCGGGGTGCGGGAGGCGAAGTAAACACACACAGATACAATTTTACGCATACCCACACTATAATAAACTCGCAACACATTCAAAAAGTTACGCACACAAATAAAGAATGACCTGACCATATGACCAAAATTTGGCAGAGGGGTTAGCGCATCATGATCTCTCCAGTGGTATCTCCTCTAAGCCAGCCGGGTGATGATAGTGATCTCAGAGTAACTTGTTTTGTCCTTCCCCCAAGATAATTCAAAGATTCAAAGGTTCAAAGATGAAGGTCTCTCAGTCTCTCAAATATGTTAAAATGTAGGGATACGAAAAAATTATCGATACTTCTTCCTATACAATCGTAGACTTCTAATTTATTTATTTTATTTTATTTATTAGGACAACCAGTAATTGTTACATTAGCACACTTAAATTACAAAATACATAGAAAATAAATTAAATGCACAATTTTTGAAGGTGTCACAACATGCTCTATAAATGAACTTAGGGTAACTTATAACTAACAGAAAAGAAAAAAAGTAACAATAATAATGGTTCACATGCTATGATAGACCTTTGATTATTTATACGTCTAGATAGCATGTTCGATGTTCAAACACTTGACAATATCAGGTACACCAAAACATCAAATTGGTCGACTTGGTTGTTTAGTGTCACTTGAACTGTACCAATGGTTTGTGCTCGCAAAAAAAAAACACTATGCCGAATTGTGTAATCAAATCGAGAAAATATTAACTAAGTAAAATTAATAAAGATCCTAACTTAATTTTCCATTGATAAGTCTTAAGATTCTGTGAAGGATTATTATAAAAACTCGATTATTTTTTACGACTATTTGTACATTGTCCGACTAGACTGGTGTTGCTAGGTAATAATGGGGGAATATATCTTAAGTCTGGGGTAATTTTTCTTTTAGCAAAAATGAATTCAATTAAACGTAATACGTAGATAGTGACCAAAACTTTAAATAAATTAATTAAAATAATTTTAATTTTTTTTTTTTGATAAATTAATTACTTTTATATAGGTAAGTACTTAATTAGAAGTATATTTTTTCTTCCTGGTCATGAGGCAAATAAGACGTTCACCTGATCGTAAGGGACACGCCATTTAATGTAATTTAATTTAATATTCTATTCTATTTTGTTTTTTTTTCGCCTGTGGCAACACTAGAGCTAACAGCTGATTTAAAGTTGTCCCTGTTATTTTATTTAGATTAATTTATTTTATACTCATACAACTTTATGTAATTTGTATTTGAAAGTCCAAAAAGGGGTTATTGAAGTGTGTGTATTGTTTTTAATAACATATTGAGATTATCACTATTAAATTCAAAGTAATTAGTGTCAGTGACAGTTGTCTATTTCAACCGGCGAATTTATTGTCGTATCAAAGGTAAATTTTTGCCGTGGAAATCAAGGTAATAAGTACTTGCTTATGTCTCTTCAGTACAGTTAATAGAGTTACTTTATAATATATATATATACGTAGATAAAAATATTGATATTAGGAACATACTCACTCATACTTAACCTCCAACCTCAACTACCTATTTGTGTACATAAATCCTAGCCTGGCTCTCTGGCAATAACATTTAGTAGTTTATCTGGTAATCTCGAATAGTAAAACATATATTATCAGCTCACAATGATGACCCGTAGTGCTGCTGCTCGCCAGGAGGAGAATAAACTCCACCAGGCTTTGAGAGAATTAAAGTTATGTAAAAACTTAAATGAACAGTTAAACCAAGAAAGGGATGCCAATGAGCGGGAGTTTTTGGATTTATTAAGCACAAATAAAAACTTAAAAACGGAAATGTCAAGATTACACTTGGAATTAATTGAAAGTGTTGAAGCCCGGGACAAACTCCAATCTGTTGTAGCAGGTTTTGATGAATGTAGGAGTGAGTACGAAATTGCACTTCAACGCATAGTCTCCCTAGAACGACAACTGCAAGAGGCAAATAATCAACTTTCTCAGAGGGAAATAACCAACCATAACATAACGGCCTCCTTAAATCAAAGTCTTTTTGATGAGTTAGTGGTCAGTGCCCCGAGCATGGTGTCTGCTACATCTAACGGACAGCCCTCAAGTCATGTAATAGACTTGACAAATGATGTGACCTTACAAATGAACACAGAAGGTGATGTTAGATGTGGCAGTAACATTAACTCATCTAAAAATAAAAACAAACTAAAGAAGTATGTAAAGATTAATAAATATATTAAAAAAACACAAAAATTAGTAAAAAAGCATAGATTTTTTATCAAGAATGTTAAGTTAAATAGAGAACGCTTGCAACTTATTGACAGACTAGATATGTATGCACGCAAATTAGAAAATAGTACTTTAAAGTATAAAAATGACACATTGGCTTTACAAGATGAAATAAATAACTTAGCAAGTAAATTAAAATCTATGACTGGAAAATATAATTCTTCAGAAAACTTGATGAAGGAATACATTCTGGCCATGAATGAACTGGTTATGGACAAATGTAACAGTAACAATAGGAGAAAAAGTTTTGTAGACATTCATAAACGAGTTTCAACTAGTTTTTCTGTGCCTGATTGCATTCCTGACGCAGAGCCTACACTAGATAAATGTCAACCCGTAAGCAATAGTTTACAAAATAATGAATGTGTGAGCTCAGATGCCTACATTAATAACACAAACAGCTGTCAAAGGGGCAATTTTCAATCAGAAACCAAAAAAAAATTGGTTATTTTCAGTGATGAACTCGGTAAACATATGGGTACTATTATATCAGACATCTGCAGGGAGTACTCAGTTATTAATAATTGTTTTCCTGGCTTATCCTACCACGATATTATGAGAAGAATACTCTCTTATAACTATAGCCAGACAACTTCTGTAATTATACTTATAGGGAATAGGGAAAAAGTTGACAAAAAAAATATAGTAGATTATAATAATGATTTACTAAAATTAAATGTAGATAAAATTGTTATGTTTACATTTCCGTATTGCCATAGCTTGCCACAGGTGGAAAATCAATCTAGATATAAGTTAAATATGTTACTCCACAATTTGACATGTACTAATAACTTCTCTAAAATTGACAAACTACATTTAATTGACATTAACAATTATGTTAATAAGTCTTTTTTTATTAATAAAGATAGATGTTATCTTTCTAATTATATTAAGAGACAGATAGCTAGTTCGCTATTATATTTTTTTGATATATTAGCCAAAAACTTGGCTAACAAAGTTACTGCTCCTATTGAGCAATGCTGTACTGACATTTTGCCTAGTTCAAAAAAGAATCTGGCAATTAATAATATTGACATACAGAGTGATTTAAATTAGATATTAAGACAATAGAGATAAACTCTTGCTTAAATGATATAAAACAACATAATTTAAAGGACACTCTAATTAGGAAGGTGTCCTCGATCAACCTAGTGCATCAGAATATACAAGGCCTGATGGGTAAAGATTTACAAATTGAATTATTTATGTATGATTACAAAATAGACATTATGTGTGTTACTGAGCACTGGTTGAAAAGTAACCAAATTATATTCAATTTTAATAATCACCAAGTTGTCAGCTCATACAGTAGAGTAAATATGATACACGGTGGCTCTTTAATTATCCTCAACAAAAATATTAAATGTAAAGAACGCAAGGATATTGTGAGCCTGTCTGTCGAGCGAGTTATTGAAGTCGCTTGTATTGAATTTGAGCAGTTCATTATTATATGCGTTTATAAGCCTCCATGTTCGCCTTACGAACAATTTGAGAAATCCATGGAGGATATTCTATTTAAGTTGGCTAATACAAATAAATCAATTGTTGTCTGTGGAGATTTTAACATAAATTTACTAGAAAACACCACAATGAGTAATAGGTTTATCACACTTTTTAAATCATACAATTTGTACAAAACATTTTTGGAACCAACTAGGATAACTGCCACAAGCGCGACATGTATTGATAACATTTTTACCGACGTAAAGCCTGTAGCTAAATTAATTATAAATAACTTAGAATCTGACCACACCGGTCAATTTGTTGTTTTGCCTAGGAAAGCTGATAGGTTCCAAAGGAAAATAGTTAGTTTTGTTCCAATATCTAAAAGACGTTTAGAACTTTTTGAGGAAAGTCTGACCCATAGGTTATTAAAGTTATACTATCACAATAATCCGAATGTATTGTATAAGTCTCTGTTTGATATAATAACTGGGGTGTTTAATAATATTTTTCAACCGAAAAATGTATCTCTGCGTCTAAATGCTGGGTTTAGTGAATGGGCGACTGTAGGCCTTAATAAGAGTAGACACAAATTATATGACTTATATGATGAGAAAACACATAACCACAATGTAGCATTTAAAGAGTATGTCAAGAATTATTCAAAAATTTTTAAAAGGGCCTGTGCAGTAGCTAAGTCTATATATATTAGAGATAAGATAAAAAGTGCAGGTAATAAAATAAAAATGACGTGGAATATTATTAATAATGAAACTGGCAGACAAAAAGGACACAATCGTGATTTTCAATTAAAAATAAATGACAAAATTGTAAAAGCGGACATAGAAGTAGCTACAGAATTTGAAAAATTTTTCAATAGTATTCCTCAAGTAACAACCACAACCCTTTCTTCATCTGCTAGTTCCGCTGAGTTAATTCTTAAGAATAATGTGAAGGGTTGCGCCATTACTTTTAAATTTTCTGAAGTCAATACAAAAGACATTGTTAATACTTTTAAAAGTCTAGATATCAAAAAAACTAGTGACTTATGGGGGTTATCTGTTAAGACAGTATCGTCCATCATACATGTTATTGCACCAAATTTGGCAGTTTTGTTCAATAGTTGTGTAGCATCTGGTGTATTTCCTGATCTTATGAAACTTAGTAAAGTGATTCCTTTGTTTAAATCAGGTTGTACTACAGATCCAACTAATTTTAGGCCGATTTCTATACTACCGACACTAAGTAAAATCTTTGAAAAACTGATGCTTAGTCAAATGTTAAATCATTTTAATAATAATAAATTATTTCATAGTAATCAGTTCGGTTTTACGAAGAATCGCTCCACTGTAGACGCAGGGATTGAACTGTTAAAAAATATCTATGATGCGTGGGAAAAATCGCAGGATGCTTTAGGTATATTCTGTGACTTATCTAAAGCGTTTGACTGCGTTGATCACATCACGCTTATAAGGAAGTTACACCACTATGGAGTAAGAAATAAGGCTCTTGACCTTTTGACTTGTTATTTAGACAATAGAATTCAAAAGGTAGATGTTAATGGAAAAATATCTCCTGGCGCTAAGGTCACAATGGGCGTTCCACAGGGCTCAATTTTGGGACCATTCCTGTTTCTTATCTATATTAATGACTTGCCTTATTATGTAGGAAAGAATCACGGGATTGTGTTGTTCGCTGATGATACTTCTTTATTATTTAAAATCAAACGACAATTAATTAATTATGACGAGGTTAACAATGCATTATCTAAAGTGGTTCATTGGTTTAGTACTAACAATCTTTGCCTAAATGAATCAAAAACTAAATTGATTAAATTTTCCACCCCTAATGTAAGACAGGAGAGAACCAACGTGGAATTAAATGGATCTGGGATAGATCCTGTTGAGTCAACTGTATTTTTAGGAATCACCATAGATAAGAAGCTGCAATGGGGCCCACATATTAAAAAACTGTCCGGCAGGCTTAGTTCAGCGGCGTATGCAGTTAAGAAAATTAGACTTTTAACTGACGTTGATACTGCTAGGATAGTTTACTTTAGTTACTTCCACAGTATTATGTCATATGGAATACTCCTGTGGGGTAATGCCGCAGATCTCAACGCTATTTTTGTGCTCCAAAAAAGAGCCGTAAGAGCTATCTACAATCTGGCTCCCAGAGATTCGCTTAGAGAAAAGTTTAAGGAGATAAAGATTTTGACAGTGGTGTCACAGTATATTTTTGAAAATTTAATGTATGTAAAGAAAAATATTAATAACTTTAAAAAGAGAAGTGATGTTCACTCGGTTAATACACGTGGTAAAGATGACCTTAGTTTACATGTTACTCGTCTCCACAGAGTAAGTAATTCTTTTGTAGGACAGTGTATACGTTTCTATAATAAGCTTCCCAATGGTATCAGAGATCTGCCTATAAATAAATTCAAATGCACTGTTAAATCTAAACTTGCTAAAAAAGGCTACTACAAAATTTCCGATTACTTGGAAGACAAAACAGCCTGGGAATGAACTGCTCAAATAGTTTTAGAATACTAATTTTAATTTTAAGACTGAATACAGCAAATGTCATAGTGAAAAGTGTTTTGCTGGATGATGTCTTATGTACTCGTATTTTTTTAATATATTTTATTTTTTATTTCAAGACGCAAGGCTACTGGGATTTTGGTTCGGTCATGCTCGCCATCGAAAAGTCTCTGCTTGTGGCGGCTTTGTGTGGCGGGTCACCCCCTTCCCTCTAATATGGTTGAGGGGAGTGATGGCTGCTGCTCAAGTCAACTCGTGCGCGGGTGCTGCTTGGGGGGACTGGTCCGGCCGCTGTCCTTTTATCCTTTTTTATTTTATTTTTTTTCTTTTGTAGTCTAGCAGCAAAATTGATTATTACTTTATTTACGTTCTGAAGGCAATTCACTTGAGCTTGTAAATTATTCTTGGTATGTATCTAACTTAGACGACTTGTGACAAAAGTTGGTAATATGTTAAAGTGCTTTGTGTCTTGCCTGACGAGGCACTGCTTAACAGCAGAAGGTAAATGTTTAACGTGTGCCACTGTGATTTTGGATCGGTCATGCTCGCCATCGAAAAGTCTTTGCTTGTGGCGGCTTCGTGTGGCGGGTCACCCCCTTCCCTCCAATATGGTTGAGGGGAGTGATGGCTGCTGCTCGAGTCAACTCGTGCGCGGGTGCTGCTTGGGGGGACTGGTCCGACTACTATCCCTTTGGCATTTTAGTTTGTTGTATTTTCGTCGTATTTTTTATTTTATTTGATATTTTGAACGGCAGGACACACTGTCGCTGGTGCTAATCTAATTGTAAAAAGACAAACTTTGTTTTAAAAAAAAATGTGAAAAAATGACAAGCCCGCTGAGTTTCTTGCCGGATCTTCTCAGTTGAGGCCGCGTTGTGATCCGGTGGTAGCTTTTAAAAAAAATGACCGTTCAAAAGTGCTAGCGTTAAGCCTATTTGAAATAAAAAATTTTGAATTTTTTGAATTTTGAATTTATTGTATTCCATTGTATTCCTTTTTATTCCATTGTATTCCATTGTATTCCATTGTATTCCATTCTATTCCATTCTATTCCATTCTATTCCATTCTATTCCATTCTATTCCATTCTATTCCATTCTATTCCATTCTATTCCATTCTATTCCAGTCTATTTCAGCCTATTCCAGAATACTCCAGTCTATTCCAGTTTATTCCAGTCTATGCCAGTCTATTCCAGTCTATTCCAGTCTATTCCAGTCTAGTCCAGTCTATTCCAGTCTATTCCAGTATATTCCAGAATATTCCAGTATATTACAGTCTATTTCAGTCTATTCCAGTCTATTCCAGTCTATTCCAGTCTATTCCTGTCTATTTCAGTCTTTTCCAGTCTATTCCAGTCTATTCCAGTCTAGTCCAGCCTATTCCAGTCTATTCCAGTCTATGCCAGTCTATTCCAGTATATTCCAGTATATTCCAGTCTATTTCAGTCTATTTCAGTCTATTTCAGTCTATTCCAGTCTATTCCAGTCTATTCCAGTCTATTCCAGTCTATTCCAGTCTATTCCAGTCTATTCCATTCTATTCCATTCTATTCTATTTACACAGTATATATCAATGCATAGCCCACAACGGCAACGCTATCGCTATTTATGGGAAAAATATTTATAACTGGAGATCCCCAAACACGCACACAGCCACAGATAACGCTAGTGTAGTACGAGGCCTGCACGCAGACGCGGATAATGGAGTAGTGATTCAGTGTGAACGTCACTTTTAAGACGACTTACTATCTAGACGTATATATAATCAAAGTGATAGACTAAATTCAATTACTTAAGTTAAATTAAGTTAAAGTGGATCGAAAAGACTTCGTTATGAGTTTCTTATAACGGCGCAGAGAATCAATGAATACATCACTATTATTATCTAGTGAGTTGTAAATTTTTGGCAATCTACATATTAGGGAGGATTGTTTTAGGTTAGTCCTAGCAGTGGCGTGCACAGACTTTTTGATCAGGGTAGGCAAAAAAAGCAAATTTCTTAGATCTCTAGAGTCGTAGGGTAACAGTCTTTTTGTTTGTACGTATTGACACTGTAACATAAGTAAGTCTATTTATTTGTACTTACTGATGGTTTTTTGAATAAATGAGCACTGCTACGCAATAATGAGTCAACAAAAATATAAATAATTCTATGTTAACGCCATCTATCTCTTGTTATAGGCCTAGGCGACAAACTGCATTAAGATTTTTTTTTGTTAGATGGAGCTTTACTAACTTACTGAGCTGAATTACCGACATGGGCATTTTTTTTAAACGTCGCCTGGGCCTATAACAAGAGATAGATGGCGTTAACACAGAATTCTTTATATTTTTGTTGACTCATTATTGCTCAAATATTCCTAAATATATTCTATTTCACTCCCATAACTAAAACGAATCTTACGATTATGTAGGAAGTACCTAAGTATATTAAATTAAAATCCATGCAGCCATGGATTTTAATTTAATATGCCGCAGACCGTGTTCAAAAAATAAACATACCTACTATCGAAAAATATAATCCTATTTGGATAGTCGAAGAGAAATAAACATACCTACCTATCAATATGACTGTGAGTTACTTGTCTTGTAGATACGTACTAAGATGATTAAAACACATTACAACACGCAACAGTAGAAATATGTATGTTTACGGCTAAGCTACAACATGTATAAATTAAACTATAATAAGTGTGGACGCCAGGAGAGTTTTTTTATTGTTTGAACTCTTCCAAAACCAAAATCCCGGCCAGCTAGGTCTCTCAGGATATAAGATAACTTTCTCTTTTAGTTATACAAATCCAGAAAGGGGCATATCCTTAGTCTGGAAGACAAAGGAAAAGCAATTACGACTTGTTTGTTTTGAATTAATACAACTCACCCCCTTTGTGTACTATAGCTTTAGATATAATAGCTAAATTATTATCTTTCGCAAAGTACGACCTACGTCCTCACACGTCCTCTTTTATTTTTCGTTCCTTATTATATACCCGCACCGCTTTATATTCTATTAAATAATTTAAAAAACATTACAAAAAGAAACTTCGATTCTAAGAGGATACGAACTCGCGTCTCGTGATTCGCTTCCGAACGCCTAACAAAATGATCTGCGACTGCGATATCTAAGCGCGTAAAATTAGCATTCATGTCGTAACATAAATATCTATCGGGACTAATATAAACTATATTGAAATGTCACTTTTGGTAGGCAGTGTCTCTCTGTGATCTGTCCTTTGTCTGTGTGCGTGATATTTCTTCTATTATACATGTCAGATTATTTATGGGTGCGTGTATCGGTGTGAGTCTGTGTGCAAGTAATCTTTTTGAATGTGTGAAAATTGAGGCAACGCCGTATCGTGTCTTTGCGTGGCCCGCGCGCAAAATATATTTATGAGTAGATAGGTATAGTATAGTGCATTTACTTGATTTATGTTAAGTTCGTCGCGCATAGGTGATTGATTTCAAACATTTTGCGTGCTTTTGTTTATTTACTATGGTGAAATAATTGAAAACTAAATATTACTATGCACACTTTATATTGATATGTCTGATTGGGAAAATCACAGGGTAGGCAAACACTTTTTGCCTATATGGACTGCACGCCACTGAGTCCTAGCAGGGGGGTAGTACAGAAGGCTATGACCACGAGATTGGCGAATAGGCAAACGAAATGGCGTGCGTAAGTTGATAGATTGCAATATAGCCGGGCAGTCAATCTGATTCCTTAACAATTTATATAGAAATAACATATCAGTAACCTTTCTGCGAACTTTAAGACTATCTATATTAAAATGTTTAAGTTTATCGTTATACGAAAGCAGTTGCCTATGGAGTTTACAAGAGAAGGTGAGGTGTCTCAAAAATCGCTTTTGGACACGCTCTATTCTCAGATTAATACTTATATACTCATTGTCTCAGATGATGTACAATGTAATATGGTTACCATATAATACTGCAGTATTCCAAAATATTTCTAACATAAGTATTATATATAGTTATTTTTGTTGCAGGATTATGAAAGAATTTGCCATTACGAATAATAAATCCTAACATTTTACAAGATTTTGCAATAATGTTGTCGACGTGAGGTATAAAGGTTAATTTACTGTCGAAGAGAACTCCCAGATCTCTTAGTACTGGTAGTTCATCAAGTAGTGCTCCATTTATGTAGAACGGCGAAGAGATTACATTATGGTTACGAGTAAATACAACTTGGTGACATTTATTTACATTCAAAGCCATATTATTTTCTGTGCACCAATTCGATATAGCAGATAGGTCAACTTGCAGCAGTAAACAGTCTGATTGTTCTTTAATCCTATAATATGTATAAAATCCTATAATTTTTTTTTTTTTGGCCTTATTCCATTGAGACTAGGCCCAACACGATTCTGCCAATCTCAGCGTAGTGAGCTTACACACGCGATGGTTATTGATTGATCGGTGTGTTACGTACGTTACAGCATAGAAGTTGTTCAATGTGCAGACCACCACCTACAACAAACAAAAAAACACACTAACACAAACGGGACGTCACTAGGTTAAACAAAGGGAAGTTAACCCCTGGTGGTCGGGTCCTGGAGCAAACGTCAAATTTGTTCCGCACCCACGGTGCGGAAAAATCAAACACATGCTGAGGGACAAAAAATCATATACACTGTTTCTTTCTATCACACGTAACCTACTTAAGTACGGCATACACGCGCAGGTATACCTGACAGGTATACCTGTACAGTTCAACTGCGCAGGTAAACCTGAGCGTGTATGCCGCAAAACTGTGCAGGTTTCCACGCCTGTACAGGCGAGTCAAAAAATATGAATTTTCATATTTTTAACTGCGCAGGTATACCTGTGCAGTTTACCTGTGCAGGCAAAACTGAGCGTGTATGGCGCTCGCCTGCGCAGGCGTCAGTTATCCGATGACTGTTAGAGGGAAAGGACGCGCGGCGCTCTAATACAGTATGTCGTCTCGTAAGCGGAATGTAGTAATGGAAGAATTTATAAACATGTACAAGTCGGAGCATTGTTTTTGGCATATTAAGTGTAAAGATTATCACGATAAAATTTAAATAATTTTATTCCTTGACATGATTATGTCACCCTGTAACGATAAAACATTTGTACGCCGGAAACGGTAGAATACTTGGTACCATCTATTATTGTAACATAAAAATATGCTGACAAATAATGATTCTTTTAAAAATAAAAAAGTAGCAGCAATTATAATAAATCGTAAGAAAAAAATCATCGAGAAAAGTCTTTTCATCTTATTGGGGCCTGTTGGTCTAGTGGTCACGCCGGCTGCTACCCAATAGGTAGTGGGTTCGATTCCTGCCAAGTGTCTAGGTGTTATTTATCTATTTATGTATGTATTTACAAGAAAAAGTCATCTAGTTTCCATAGTATAGGCTCTGCCTAATTTGTGATCTGTGTGGATTGTCCCATAATATTATTATTATTTGTAGATAATTGCGGTAATAATAATTCGGTTTAAATTTCAATTCCTTCAATAAGTCGACATAAGAGTACAGTTTGCTTTTCACCACTGTTCACGGTGTCGTCGTTTAATATCCTTTTCTTTAATAAAACAAACTATTAATCTATTAACGCTACTGCGTCGCAGTCATGCGCCGCTGTCGGGGCCATGGTTTCAACTGAGAGTTTGTGCAGGTTTACCGTTACGTGTATGGTCTCTATGGAGCTCAATTATACCTGTACAGTTTAACTGCACAGGTATACCTGTCAGGTATACCTGCGCGTGTATGCCGTACTTTAAACGCATTCTTTTCTTGCGTGAATGAGTAAGAAAGTGTCCAGCTCTCTATTGGTATTCTTCCTCTAAGCTTCTGACAGAATCCAATCCTATATTTATAAGATCGATACTCTCTGTTCTGATGCCAAGATGACAGTGTCATTTGTTTGTCGGTTTGTCGGTCATGTCCTTAAGTATATAGTGTATTATCTATGGTCATGTCTGTCAGTAGTGGCAGACGTCAGTCCGGGTGATAAATAATCGGTAAAAGGAAAATAAACACATTTTTCCTGATTTATTTTGTTTATTTTATAATATTGAAAAGTAGGTATCAGCAAACATGGTTTCCAGAAGTTTAACAGAAGTGTTTGTGTTGATGCGTAATAACGCAATACACAGCCGGCGCATTTTCGCCAATCAGGCAAGTTTTCTATTATCGATTAATAATTTTGGCTAGGTGCATTTTCATTTTACATTATGGAACTACAAATTTACAACAGGCTTTTATTATCTAACACATGCTTACCCATTAAGTTATTAATGTGAGGAAAACTGCAATAATTTAATGATAACTTGTCGGTATATCTTCGTGTATGAATCTTAGCCCTGTGATTTTCATATTAATGATGCAGTGTAGTCGAGAATATACAGTTTATATCTACAATTTATTAAAAAACTAGGATATTAAAATTAAACTGAATTAAAACGACCTCAACTATTTACAAGGTATGATTACATGGATTTGTTTTGCTAATGCAAACTGTTAGAAGTGCTTCAAATAAATTGCACTTTCTTCTTATCAGTCAGTACATAACATAGCTTTTATAGATCTGTATCAAAACTAGAAAAAATAATAATAATACTGATACAAGTTATCCTCATCAATAACGTTAATTATAAAGATAACTGGCAAATGATTTTTAATTATAAAAAAAACTTTCACAAAATGTTTTCAATATGGCAGGTAGGTATTACATATATGCTAGGACAAAGTCTAAGAAATATGCACATACATGTACACAGTCATCTGAAACCAAACAATGGCAACCAGACAACTAATACATACAATGTACTAATCAGTAGACTAACTGCCTGTCAAGTTATTCAGCCTCGGACCTATGATATTTTCAAACTGGGGCAGAAACTTGGTAGTAGCTCTCCATAATTTCTGATCAATTATTTAAAAAAAACACAAATCTTAAATCGGCACCTCGAGTCCATGAGCTAATTTGTGATGTGCGCATTTATGGCGCCTTTTTCTTACCAGGCGACAGTGAGCCAACCAGGTTTCCGTATGCTGGGCGCTTGTGGAGCAAGTTTTTAATTTTTAATCATATTATGATTTTGAGGCCCCCAGGGCGGGTGCCCAGTTTGACCTAGATCCGGGGCTGAAGTTATTACACCGGTGAAAAAAGAATAGAGTAGGTAGAAGATGTGAGCAAAAATTAAGCTAACTCCTTGATTCTTAACTCCTCAACTTTCATACTTTGTGACAAGTATGCCCATTAGATATCTCCTATCATATACATCAACATAGAGTCTTTTGATCCCTAAATGAAATAGGATACAGTAACATTTATTTCGTTGACTGTACATTATTTCCAAAATCTGTGAATGCTGTTCAGAATATCTCAAAAAGTTAATATAAAAATAATGGTTAAGGTACCTGCCATCACTGTCCTGTCTCAAAAATCCACCAGTATAAGTATAAACAGTGTTAAAAACCCCTATCCAATCCTTAAGGGGAATATTCACATTACTGGTACATTTCAGGGAAAATATGAGGTATCCAATCATTATCATCATCAGCAGCTAAAAGATGCCCACTGCTGATCAAAGGCCTCCCCTCGGAAGGAAGGGGTTGCTATAATCCCCACGCTTGGCACTTGGGGATCGCCGTATAGTTGGTAGATAATCCAATAGAATGACACTGCTGCCTATCTTCTTGTTTTCCTTTAGTTGCCCCTTACGACACCCAATGGAAGGACATGTTGTGGGTGCTATTCTCAGCAGGTCACCGCGGGCCCCGGGCGTAGCCTCCGTGGCGTAGTGACAATGCAGGCCGAATGCTTGATTGTCTGTAAAGTAAGATGATCCATGCGTCGGGTGGGCATGTGAAGAGTCGATCCTGCGCCTGATCTTTCCGCGGTCGTGTCTGTTTTCCGTCCAAACGGATTGTGAGAAGTAAAAGGAAAAGAGAGTGGACATATATGCAAGCACTTGTGCACGATAGCACGATAGTATCTCCCGCGTAGGTGACTGATCTTGCGAAAGATCGGCCGCTGTGGTTGTATCGGCAAGGAGGACATGAATGTATTATAGATTACATTACATAACATCAAACTACGCAGGACGATGACTCGGAGCACGTTCTTCTTATGAGGAGCATCGACCAGGAAGTAGAGGCCGGCGTGGACTTCCGCGCAGAGTCGCACGCGCCGCCACCCTGGACGGACGCGCTTGATGAGGCGCATTACGTCATCACCAGGTGAGGTACACACGAATGGGTACAGGATTAAGCAAAGGAGGCATGTATTTTTGCCTATAGTGTATTAGAATCGCTGGATGTTCGGTGTGTGGGCCCTAGGACGTCTATTGAGTACGGCGGCGACTCAGAGGAGGACGGCCGCGGGGTTGCGACCTCCGTCCCTGTGAGCACCGTGTCTGTTTCCCCGGGGGCTGTAATATGCCCTCCGGCGGCGGGCTAGGCAAGACACTGAGGGACTCCTGGTGCAGATCTCACCGGAGAGCCAGGGTGCCCCCCAGCCAGCAGATGCGACAGCCGCGGGGGTTTTAGTGGGTAAGAATCTCACATACCCCGGTTCACCCCACAGGACCGGAGATCTTTTGAAGGTTTGCCCGCGAAAAGAAGGGGGTAGGTGAGTAGAACAATACTTAGGAAGGAGGACAATATCTGATATAAGCTTGGTTCTACTGAACCGAGGCGGGAGGTGTTGTTTGCGGGAGATGCTTAGGTTTTGTTGGTATCCGGGGGTGAAGAGAAGGATCAGAAGAAGGTATCACTTTGCGGCTTATCAAACGAGAGTCACCTTCGCGCAACTAATAATAATATTATAGGACAATCCACACAAGGTCATCTGATCCCAAACTAGGCAGAGCCTGTACTATGGAAACCAGACAACTGATACTAATACTTATACTTATTTTTTGTAAATACATACTTATCTGGATAGTTTAAACACCCGGACACTTGGTAGGATTTGAACCCACGACCCATTAGTCAGCGGCGAGGGTGTCTAAGATAAAACAAGAAGACGGGCAGCAGCGTCTTTCTATTGGATTGCCGGTGGGCAATCCAACCGTAACCGTATTGGGGATCGCAGTATAGGTGGTGACCTATACTGCGATCCCCAATACGGTTGCGAAGCGTAGGGATTATGCCAACTCCTCCCTTCTCCCTTTTATTCAGCAGTGGATGATGATGATTTTCAATATGGCTTCAGGTTAAAGAGCAAGCTATCAGAGCTGCAGGCGCGCCATGAGAAGCAGATCCGCCGGCCCGCGCTGGACGACTCCACAGAGCAACAGCACATACAGCGACTCACCACAGAGATAGGGCGACACTTCACACACGCGCACACACACCTCACGGCTATCAAAGCGCAGATACGACACGGTGAGTTGCTCTTGTCGTTAGAATTACAATATGTCTTGTAGTTTATAATTATAATAGTATTCTGGGACAATCCACGCACGGTCATGTGATCCCAAAGTAGGCCAAACTAGAGCCTGTATTATGGAAACCAGATAACTGTAACTGCAAAGTACCTATCACTAGGTACTTCTTGCGATGCCAGAGTCTATAGCCTGAGGTGACTACTTACCATAAAAGAAGCTGCATATTAGTTTCCCATAATTCTGTATTAAAAAATGTGTAAAGCACCACTAGGTCGACTCTATTCTCATTCAAGGATTTTAATAAGTGATAGCACAAACGGATGCTCTGCAATCACGAGTGCAAAATTAGTGCGACATATAAACATGTAATAATATCCGGCCATAACGGCCAATGTTTAACAAGATCAAGCAACTATGGAGGTTGCATTAAAGAGCACAGGTGCATTTTTCGGTTTTGAAAACTATGCCTTCTGACAAAAAACTATTCATTACATTGTACCTGAAATATAACCCAGCACTTGGCGACGGGCCTGTTGGTCTAGTGGTTAGTTAGACACCCTGGCCGCTACCCAATAGGTCGTGGGTTCGATTCCTACCAAGTGTCTAGGTTTTTTATCTATTTAAGTATGTTTTTACAAAAAAACAAGTATCTTCAGTTGTTTGGTTTCCATGGTTTCCATAGTACAAGCTCCGCCTGGTTTGGGATCTGATGATCGTGTGTACATTGTCCTAGAATATTTCAGTCCACTAAACTTATTATTAATATATATCGTTACTAATATAATAGTATTTTTCCCAAAAGCATGTAAACATTGCTCTGTTTCGGTGTCAAGGCCACTCTAGTTGAAGAAATCACTGAACTCAAGAGAATTAATTACTAATGTCTCTGTTTAACCGTAGCTTACAATATCAAACATCCACCTCATCTAGTCACCATATAATAATAATAAAAACCATCGCTGTGACATGCTTGCTCACAATGGTTCTACTTATTGGTAGTTTATTTACTAGGGACGTTTTGAAAAGACCCTACCCTCACCTTTTCACGTTTACAGGCAACAAAACAGAACAGAAGCTGGCCACAAATGTAGTCCTAGCCCTCGTTACGATACTCCAAGATTTGAGCGTCACATTCCGGGCGGCGCAATCAAATTATCTTAAATCACTAACGTCCAGAGAGGAACGATCGAACGCGTACTTCGAACTGCCAAACTTCGAAGAACTTAGCTTGGACGACGCGGAACTCTTGCCAGGTTTGTCAAACAACCAAACAGATTTACTATTTTCACTTCCTAGCACGTCAGGAACACAAAATGATGATGATCTGTTTCAAAAGCCTATGTTAAGTCAGAAACAGTTACTACTTATCCAAGAAGAAAACACTAAAGAAGTTACCGAAAGAGAGGAAGAAGTGAATAAGATTGTAAAGTCCATTGTAGATTTGAACGATATATTTAAAGATTTAGCGCATATGGTGAACGAACAAGGCACTGTTCTAGATAGGATAGATTATAACATAGAACAGACGCAAGTCCAGGTACATGAAGGGTACAAACAGCTGCAGAAAGCCGAGAGGTATCAGAGGAAGAATAGGAAAATGCATTGTATAATGATATTAGCGGTCACTATTATTGTATTAGTTGTACTATTAATAATAGTCAAGAGTTAGTGAATGTGGGTTTTAAATGAGATGCCTTATCTTGTACATTTTTGAATTTATTTCAAGAACCAATTAGATGGATGTTCGATGGTAGAGGAGACACTGCATTGGAAATTTGAGTCGTAATATCTATTTTCGGACAAGGCTAAAAGAAGGCTTCCTTTGTGGTACTAAAATCAGAGAACTAATATGATTTAGTCTTTTTTTTTTGTTAAGTAATTTTGCATAGGGACAAATAGGAGGATTATGATTTTTGCATATCCTGTACTTATCATTAGAAATGATTCTTGACATTGAATCATACATATTTCTGTAAACTGTTCAATAAATAGAAAATTAAAAATTACTAATATCATTTTTATCACTGGCAGCATATTAAATATATAAATGATTAATTATGTTATTAGGACTACGGCCTCAGCCCCCTCATCTTGAGGCGAGGCCCGTGCCCAGCAGTGGGACATAAACCAGGACTAGTATTATATTATTATGTTATGTGTTACCCATTTCGGTTTTGGTTGACTATGTCAGTTCCAATTTACCACGCACAAGGTTCACGTGCTATCATCATCAACTAAGTCTTCTCAAATCGTTTGACCACGACCATTTAATGGAATGCATGTCTATTTAATTATAAATAATATCTGTATATAATTTAACTGACCAGTTATGTAAGTAGGTTAAGTTATCAAATCTCCACACCTGTTGGCTCTAGAGATGTACTGAAACCTTTGTATTTGCTAGATCATATTTTAAACTATTTATTTAAATATCGCTTTAACTTGAAAATTATTAATTAATATTCAATTTTATCTAACTTAGGCCAACTGGTATTATTGTGTTATGTATTTTAAATTTGAAAATTCCAAATCTCAAATTGTCAGTGTTTGCTCAAAGATAGCAACACTGGATTATCAAATTAAAAAACCGTTGTTGCACTTGTTGTTGTGTTGTATAAATATAAATAAATACTCTAGTCCTTATTTTTATATCAATAAGATCGTTAAGTGTTTGAATGTATTTATTTTAGCCTATAAGTAACATTGGAAGAGTTTGCTACATTCTGAAGTAAAAATATCACGTTAATTTACACATGAATATAAAATTTATAGTCTAGGGCCGCGATAGTGGTTGTTATGTGACCTTATTGTACGTGAAAACCATCGATTTATAATTTGTATTAGATTAAATGTGACAATTGGAGAAATGGTCAAGAAAATAAGAGTTTTTCGATTTCTTATAAGTATCAAATTATCTGCAAATGCTTTGAACCTTATTTTGTATTGTTTGAGTTTTATTAAAACAAATGAATTGCTGATATGTATGTAAGTACGCGAATAACTTCCGAACGACTGCACTAAATTGGATATTTCTTTTTATTTATTCTATTATTGTCAGGACAAGGTTTGTATGAAAGAAAATTTTCAACCCCTATGGAGGTTCAAATGGGGCCGAAATAGGTGCGATACATATAGGCGAGAGGGGGAAGAGGGGTGAGTTACGTAGTTTGGGATAGGGTTAGGTAGAAGGGAAGAGTAGGAGAGGTGGGGTTGAGGGAGGAGTATAGGGTTTGAGAGATGGGAAAAGGAAGAGGGGTAAGTGATGGGTGGCGAGGCGGGAGGGGAAGAAAAAGAGCATAGAATTAGATTTTTTTGAGAAAAATAAAACAAGGGAGGATTCCTCCTCCCCTCCCAAGGGGGGCTAAATTAGAGAAAGATTTTTAATGTAATAAAAGAATCTGCAAGTTGAAGTGGCAATGGGCAGGCCACATCGCTCGAAGAACCGATAACCGCTGGGGAAGAAAGGTTCTCGAGTGGCGACCACGAACCGGAAGACGCAGCGTTGGCAGGGCTCCCACTAGGTGGACAGACGACATTGTGCGCGTCGCAGGTAACCGGTGGATGCAAATAACCAATTGTCGTTCATTGTGGCGTTCTAAGGGGGAGGCCTATGTTCAGCAGTGGACGTCTTCCGGCTGATAATGATGATGATGATGAAAAGCACGGGCGGAGGTGCGCAGCTCAGCTAGTTTTTAAATAAATTTTATTTTATTAGAATACTACCCTGTTTTCCTTTACAAGATCTAAGTCGTACATTAAATGTAGGAACACAGAAGTGATGCCTGACATTGGCTCAATATGTCATATTTAACATAACTGCTACCTGTTATTATCGTTTTGTTCGTGATAGTTAATTTAGTATAAATTATAGATCGATGGTGGTAACGCACGGTGTCTTCGTATGAAAACATGGCTTCCATTCCATCGTGTATAAATTTTATATCAAACTTGAAATTCGGGTTGATTGTCACCCAGGTGACTGGAATTTCGAGACTGGGGTTTAGAGATCTCGAATATGATTTCTTGATTGTTATCGATTCCAATTATCTACTTATAGCTTGTTGTTCGTTCTGTGTTATATACTTTTTTTTAACTTTAAAATTTAAAAATTAATAATTAATTAATTAAATTAACTCATTGTTAAAAGTACATATCTACAGACATCTATTGATTGCGTTACGATTGGTTTTATAACAAATAATTTCTACCCCAGGTTCAAATTAGGTCTTAGTGCAAATGTATATGACCGGGTACAGTACCCCTTTTTTTACGTTGGGGAAACCTTCAAAAGGTCCCCGGGAGCTTTGGGGCTCGACCGGCATATGTGGGATTCTTACCCACTAAAACCCCCGCGGCTGTCGCAGGTCTCTCCGGTGGGATCTGCACCAGGGCCCCTCAGTGCCTTGCCTTTGAGCCCGCCGCCGGGGGGCGCATTGTAGCCCCCCGGGAGCCAGTCACGGTGTTCACGGGGACGGGGGTCGCAACCCTCGGAGTCGCCGCCGTACTCAATGGACGTCCTAGGGCCCGCACCCCGAACGTCCAGCGACTCCGAAGAACCGGGTACAGTACCCAACCTAAGTACCTTCATGAAATACTTCTGGCAATGATTGTCGCCCATAATGTCTTAATAAGTCGCTTAGATAGAGGAATCATATTAATAGACAGAGATTATGCTAAACAAAGTGCAGTTTGTCGACCACAGACGTGAGTTATTTCTAAAGGCCGGGAGCTGTACACAATTTTGTATGTATATTATTTATGATGTAAATCAAATGTAAATATTGTTATTAACTTATTATATATCAGTGATAATATAAAGACATTTAAATTAAGGCTTTCGTTTTTATTCATTATCAGCAGCCGAAACAAGTCCACGACCGAACATATGGCCTCCCCCTTAGAAGGGAGGGGTTGCCATAATCCCCGCGATTGGGATCGCAGTATAGGTGGTAGGTAATCCAATAGAAAGACACTGCTACCCGTCTTCTCGTTTCCCTTAGTCGCCTCTTACGCACACCCAATGGGAGGAGATGGGAGGGTGCTATTCTTGCCCGGTCACACCACGGGTTCCGACACGATCTGACAATTTTATGCCCAATATACTGAGCTCCATCGCTCTTTGATACCTAAAGCCTGGACTTTTCAAATTCGGTCAGTGACGTCTGAGCTCCGTAAGTTAGGTTAGGACCAAGAAGCTCCTTCGGAGTCGCTGGACGCTCGGGGTGTGGGCCCTTTGAGCGTCCATTGAGTACGGCGGCGACTCCGAGGAGGACGGCGGCGGGGTTGCGACCACCGTCCCCGTGAGCACCGTGACAGGTTCCCGGGGGGCTACAATGCGCCCCCTGGCGGCGGGCTCAAAGGCAAGGCACTGAGGGGCCCCTGGTGCAGATCCCACCGGAGAACCCTGGGGTCCCCCCTCTCATGTGCCGATGCGACAGCCGCGGGGGTTTTAGTTGGTAAGAATCCCACATACCCCGGTCGAGCCCCACAGCTCCCGGGGATCTTTAGAAGATTTCCGCCAAAAAAAAAAAGGACCAAGAAGCTTAACCGTTAGGACGGGTAAGATACATCCCTAATATGTAGAGTATTTTCTTGGTTTGATTATTTTCTGATATTTTCTTTTCCACCCCATTTAACCCCTTTAGGAGTGGAATTTTCCAAAACCCTTTCTTAGTGGATGCTTACGTCATAAGAAGAACCTACTGTCCATTTATTAATTATTATAATTTCAGCTTTCTAGGTCCAGCGGTTTGGCCTGTGCGTTGATGAATCAGTCAGTCAGGACAAGTAATTTTATATGTATAGATTACTAACACCTACTATACCGCGATCGCCAAGACGCCTGCCAAGCGTAGGGATTATGCAACCCCTCCCTTTCGTTCAGCAGTGGGCGTGTTTTGACTGCTGTTGCTAAAGATGATGATGTATCTGGAATACTCCGGAACACCATACTGCGAACCAAAACTGGTTTAATAGATGTGGGTTACAATGTTGCCAAGTTAAAGTGGGAGTGGGCAGGCCACGTAAACCGAATTCAAATAGATGGACAAAAATCGTCACACAAGTGGAAATGGGCGAAAAATGGGCAGGCCACGTAAGAGATGGTGTGACGACTTGAACGCTTTTGCGACGGAGTGAGTGAAGACAAGGATCGGGGTAGGTGGAAGTGTATGGGGGAGAACTTTGCCCAGCTGTGGGACATACAGATTTATAAAAAAACAAGGCTAAACCGTAAAAATTGTTATATTTAAATGTAATCGCGTTAACAAAAACAAATCATTTCAGTTATTTAGATTTTCCATCAGCCAAAGAACGAGAGAAGTTTATTAAATAAACTCTTTTTCTTGGTGTATCTGGTGCCGTTCTCGCCAAGATTGTACGGCAAAGTGCCTGCGGTTTGAAGGTAATACTTGCCGCTCGTCGAGTTGCAAGCGTAGCCCATTAGACTGCAAGCAAATATAATAATAAAATAATGTCCTCCTGGCTGATACGACCACAGCAGCCAGTCTTTCGCAAGATCAGCCATCTACGCCGCAGATATAGTGCACAAGTCCTTGCGTTGACACAAGTGCACTCTCTTCCTTTTACTACCTCTCGCAATGCGGTGGAACGAAAAACCGGCATGACCGGGCAGAGACAATCAGGTGATCGTCCTGCATTGTCCTAGTCTGTAAGGAACGACTACTCAAAGTTGTTGCTCCCCGCAGGATTCGAACCTGCGACCTCTGGTTTGAAAAACAAGCGGTTTTCCACTGCAACACGGAGGCTACAAGCAAAAATACCTAAGTACATTATCACAGAGCAGTGGCGTAATCGAGGTTAAGAATAAAGAAAGGTAGGGATTGTATTAGTCACAGAAATCTTATATTTTTGTTCTCGCAGGGTAACCTTCAATAGCCCCGGGACCCTGTGGGGTTTCAATCGGGGTATGTGGGATTCTTACCCAGTAAAACCCCCTCGGCTGTCGCATCGTCACATGCGAACGGGGACCTTGGATCTCCAGTGGGATCTGCACCAGGTACCCCTCAGTGCCTTTCTTTTTAACTCGCCGCCGGAGAACCAGACATGGTGCTCAAAGGGACGGGGGTCGCAACCCCGCCGCCGTCCTCGTAGTCATCCCGAACGTCCAGCGACTCCGAAGAAATTACAAAACTTAGACCAGCCTGGTACAATCCTACCTAATATCACTGTAATTGCATTGTCCGTTCTTGAAGTCGTCCCAGGAGTCGCAGCTGACCGCCGGCATGGACTCCGGGAACAGGACGCTCTCAGCGAACAGCAGCCAAGCGCGACTGTGGCTGCACGTTTCGAAGAAGCAGTTGGGCTGCATATAACCATTGTTGGGGTAGAAATCCACATCGCCTGCAAAGTAATCATGATTTTAATGTGATTTAATAGGTGGTAGGTCGGTCCCTTTATGTAAACGTCCAGGTAGGCAGGTACCTATAGGTAGTGTCAGACTTGATATGGTATTTGCCGAGAACCCCCACTTGAGATTCGGCTTAATCGCCGCATATTCAATGCTATAGGTAGGTACTAGACAGGCGCGGTCACAGCCAACGATTTGGAGGGGGGGGGGGGGGTCATAGTTGACGGGCCCGTTGGTCTAGTGCCCTGGCTGCTAGCCAATAGGTCGTGGGTTCGATTCCCAACTTGCGTCTAACGCCCGGTTTCCGAAAGGATGATCAACGCAAAAATCAACTAACAAGATGTCAAATCTCCTGTCAAGTGGATTTTGGGTTGCAGAAAGCATGGTCAACTATTTTAATTTGAACATCTTGTCAGTTGACACGGCTGTTAAAATTTGCTTCAAAAACTTCATGTCAAAGCCAATTTGGGTTTCTGAAAGGCTAATTAAGCCATGATCATAGATTATTCTCTTGTCAAATACAATGTCAACTAATCGGTGTTGGTCGACAAATTAAGTATTAAATTATACTATTTGTTTTGGATAATCTACTAGTTTATGACAGATTACGTAATTATTAGGTATAAAAGGTCTTTTGCAACTAAAATACCAAGATTGTATTAACAATTGCTACTTTTGAAATTTACGATAGTGAAATGCGCACTCCACATACGCGCGGGATGAAGGCCCATGAAATAAGAGTGTGGAGCCGCTTGACAATCAAAAATATTTTGTCTATGGGGTACCACTGGTGCTCTTTCTTCGAATCGTGACACATGGTGAAGGACAAAAAATACTCTGTTTCTTTCTATCACATGTAACCTATATAAATGCATTCTTTTCCTGTGCGAATGAGAAAGAAAGTGTCTATCCCTCCTGTAGATCCTCCATCTATGGTTACAGATTATAATATCTTTGAATTGAATGAGCTATTGAATCTTAGAGGAAGAAAACAATAGAGGGCTGGACACTTTCTGTCTCATTCACGCAAGAAAAGAATGCGTTTATGTAGGTTACGTGTGATAGAAAGAAACAGTGTATATGATTTTTTGTCCCTCAGCATGTGTTCGATTTTTCCGCGCCGTGGGTGCGAAACAAATTTGACGTTTGCTCCCACTTTGCTCCGTGACAATTTTATCGTGGTTTTAATATTAAATAAATAACTTAAAATTCAATAAAAAACTAACTGTGACATTACTGTGTGTTGTGGAAATCCTATAAGAATCGTGCAGTGCAGTATTATAGGCTGTAAAAGTGACAGTGAACGTAAAATTAGTGGAGTATCGTTTCACAGGTAAACGTGAATTATTATGGCCAATTTAGAGATTACATTTAGAAACTAATACATGTAAACGACTTATTTAGATCTTATTGCTCTAAATTAGTTACTATTTTACTTGAAAGTTACGTGTAAGATCGATAAATTCTTGTTTTTCATCCATAACCTAAAATTTTCAGTTTATTGATCGCACGAACCTGTATTATAACTGGACAGCGCAGTCTACTAAAGATCATGAGCCGAATGAGAGGTCCAAAAGTAGTAGTGTATCTCTGTCTAATAGGGTGTCCACGCATTACTATGTGGAAGGATTCTTTTTCTCACTTCTAAGGTCTTTTGGCAGCGGATCGGGTCACAATGGGCGGTGCCACATCGGTCGGTGCCCCTGCGTGACCTCCGTCAATCTGAATGTTGCGAGGCGCATGAGACGATTTTTGCGTTAAAATCGTAATTTTGGTGACATAATACTAATTATAATTATTATTTGTATTGTATAACTGGATGGAATTTAGTCGCAAGTCATGAAATGACTATGTATTAAGCAATTATTAATTTTGAGAATTTGTTGCAATCAATTTATTTAAAGGAGTTGTTCCAGAAATGTATGGAGCCTGGGCCAACACCATGTACACTATATGCATATATAACTATTCAATATAGTAACTGTTTTGTAATGTTATCTTTTTTTAATATTGCTTCGTTTTATTGTACATTTAAGATATCTTTGTCAAGGAGAGCAACACCAAAGAGAATATAATACTACTGTAGCAACTGATGGATCGGAAATACGTAACTAAAATGTCATTTTGACAACTGACTATACCTGCGATTGAACTTGTTGCGGATTCAATCCAAATCACAGGCGATAATCAATACAATAAAGCCCCGGGTCAAGAAAGATACAGTCAATGAATGCCCGCAAACATAAATAATCACTAAAATCTCCGAAATACATTATGTACTCCACGCGTAAACAATCTATTATGAAACGTCAACTATAGCATTAACTGTCAATAGTAAACCAACGTCAAACGCAACTGTCATGCAACTGTCATGGCTGCCCTAAAAACAGGGTGGACATACTAAATAACTGCAAAAGTAATCATTTTTGTACAATTGTACTCTGCTTCAAATTAATTTATAAGTATTTTTATGAAACTCTCCTATGTTTTTCCTATTTTTCCATGTAGTGTACATAGTGTTGGCCCAAAATGGAACATCTCCTTTAGAGTCTTATTTTACTTATTTCAATATTACATATAAGATCTGCTGTACTTACCACAATTAAGACAATAAATTATTTGAATTTGTCGTAATACCTAACTACCGTTTTCTTCCGGATACCTGTATTTCATTCCAAAATTCAGGTTGAGTTAACCAACGTTTGTATGGAAACCATCATCCGAGACGACCGTGACGCCATACATAACAATGGTCACCCTAGTCTAACAGTACACCGCGACACCAGATTACTTACTACGACAATGTCGACAATCACACAACAGCTCAGTGCTGCTACCTTCATAATGATAAATTGTTACTAATATTATTGTTAATAAAAGTATTGCATGTTGTTCGTGTGCTAATTTAAAATAATACATTTCATCGTCCTAGATGTATTATATTTCGATGTTTTATTACACGAAAAACTTAAAAGCAAATGTAATCAACTTTTAAAAAATCTACCTAACACTACTAAAAAGAATCATATTTTGCGTTGGCAACTTACTTGACAAGGGGGCAGACAAGGACACCCATCTACTTTTGTGCTATCTCACTCGGCTCGTTTTTCTACTTCGACTTGTGTCAATGAAAAACAAACCTTAAGAATGTAGCATAAAGTTTAAATTAGTGATATTATTATATTTAAGTGATCTATCCAGTTTTTACGAAGTAAATATAAATCCGTGATTGATCGCCATTATCAGTGTTGCCAGTGTATAAAAGAGAGACTACCATAAATAAGTGGTAAATTATTATTAAGTGCATCATACACGATCCCACATGCTGGGTGCATCGAAGAATTTCTCAGATTTCCCGAATTTATTTTTATGATTTTCTGAAAATATGGATATTTGTATACTGTGGATAGCAGCAACAAAAAGAATTAATTAGGTTGCTAAAAGTTATTCCCGAATGCTTAAATATTCAGAAATAACGTAAGCGCTCAAGTAATTCGTCCAAGGCTGCGCAGGACGTATTTATTCGTTATTTATAGGCACAATGGTCATTGTACATTTAATCGTGCTTTTACTATATGCATGTTGTTTAAATATATTTATGTATGTTGTTGGTTACAATTTATTGGTAAATTTGTCTGAATTATAAATAAATAGTACCGACGTTGAATAGTTTGTTTCATTTGCCCCCCTATTATGTACCTATCTCGTTTGACAACTAAAGTGATGATCAATAAAGCAAAGTGACTATTAAATAACTATCAAATGATTCATTTGGCATTGCCTAACTTGAATCACCAATACATACCAAACACACTTTCAGTAGACATCAAAGTTTGGTGGACAACTGAAGCTTGATAGTCACTTTGCTTTATTGATCATCACTTTTTTTTTTGTAGGAATAGTACTGTTTCACCGGACAAGAGGACAAGCGCTTAAAGCGCTCCAGCTAGAAAGGTTTGGGTAGCGACTAGCACAAGGGCACCTCAGGGAGGCACGGCCTCGGCTTGGGCTGCCGCTTAGAGAAAATGAGTTTACCACCGGTTCACATCGCGCCCCCGCTGAGAAGAACCGGCAAGAAACTCAGCGAGGGGTTGCATGCGTACGGATCCCTTCGGCCTCGCCGGCGAGACCGGTGTCTGTGTGTTGATGTGTTTACGGCTCTTGACATCGTTGTCGGTGTTGGTGTTGTGTCATGGTCCAGGAGGACGGACATCGGGTCGGGTGGGTCGAGCAGTACATGCCGCGAACGGCGGCGATGTACGGCTGTTCGACGATCTGAGGGACCTGGCCGCTGCCCAATAGGACATGAGTTCGATTCCGAACAATTGTCTGGGTGTTATTTATCTATTTAAATATGTATTTATACAGTTTACAAGTATTTGTAATCATTTATCTGGTTACCTTAAGGATCTGCGTAGATTGAGATCAGGTGGTCATTGGTCAAGCGTAGATTGTCCCAAGATACTAGTACTATAGATTTGTATATTGGAGAAATTTACTAAAACTTACCCGGTAAATGGCCATAGTATGTATTATATTAAGTTATAAGAAAGCCAATTTTTGCCTACCTCTCTGGGAAATAGCATATTATTGTTTTTATCTCTTAACTTTTTTGTATGAGGCTAATAATTATCTACAGCTCTTAGCCACTTTAATCACCACGTGATATCACCCAGGTGAACAAAGTGGAATATACCTTAGCTACAGCATATATGATATTAAGTGTACATTCACTTTGTAGCCTCCGTCGTGGGTTCGAATCCTGCGAAGGGCAACAAATTTGAGTAGTCGTTCCTTACTGGCTAGGACAATGCAGGCCGATGACCTGATTGTCTGTAAAGTAAGATGATCCATGTGTCGGGATTTGCGATTGGACGTATGCCCGACTCCTGTCCGTCAAATTAAAACGCCGAGCTTTGGTAATAAACACTTATAATCAAATTGAGAGAGAACAACTTATAATACAGTGGAGTAATCGTAATAATTAAAACATGTCTCTGCCATAGATACTAGCGCGCTGTCATCTTTTTGACAGCCCCGTTGGTGTTCCGAAACCGTGATCCGAGATACGCCACACATGCGTCGGATGGGCATGTAAAAAGTCGGTCCTGCGCTTAACTTCTCCCCAGTCGTGTCGGTCTTCCGTCCCATCGGATTATGAGAGGTACCTATTATATAAAGGAAGAGAGAGTGCACTTGTGTCTACGCAAGCACTTGTGCACTATAATATCTCCTGCGTACATGGCTGATCTTGTGAAAGATTGGCCGCTGTGGTCGTTTCGGCTAGGAGGACATTATTATAACAATACTTTCGTACTTTTTGCAGACTGTCATAGATTAAGACGATATAATGTAAGAAAATTAAATGTTGTGTCAAAAAAGTGGTTTTTGGTTAGGAAAGAAAATATAATTAACAACAACCTCCGTATTTGCTTTACACAAAGGGTAAAATTTCCCTTACGTGGCAACTCTAAATTTAGTATGTACTTATTTTTCTGTCCTTATCGGCGGCACGCTTGGTATGTGTCTGTATTATATTCTGTCTACGTATTGAATGAAATATTGAACTAAATAGGCAATGTAGCCATACTTAAATAATATTCTTCATGTCAAATTAAAATGATCATTGATTAGTAAATTTTTCTCTAATTAACGTTTCAGAAACCCGAATTGATTTGAACAAGCTGTCAAGTTAACAGTCATGTTAGTTGAATATCCATTTGAATAGCCTTTCAGAAACCGGGCGTTAGTGTTTCAAGTGCGTAACCTATTTTGGATAAAATTAATTAGACGTTTTAAAGGAAGAAGTTAAGTTTGTCAATTAGACATGAATGAGCACAGTGGCGGTCCGAGAGGGGGGGTCGTAGGGGATGACCCCTACGACCCCCCCTCTCGGACCGCCACTGTGCCCACTGTGGGGGTCATGAGACCCCCCCCAAAATCCCAAAATCTTACACGTCATATCGACAAATTTAACTTCCTTCTTTGAAACGCCGACTGCTGTCGTTGTTGATAAACCTCTTTGTCGAAATTGGATTAACTTAACTGGATAGTCTGTCCTAGGTAAACAAAGTGGTTAACACATTCAAGTGTGTCGTTCCCAACGACTATCGGATCTATCGGAACGGGTGCTACATGGACATTAATTAGCCATGATCTTCGTCTTGTCCGTGTTCATTTTAAGACCAACCTGTTGGAAAACGCTCCTGAGGTCATATCGTATTGAGTCCTCTCCACCAGCGACCCCGCCATAATGAGTAAATTATCGAAGGTGAGTGATATGAATTCGATGCCAAATCCCTTTTTCAGTCCAAGAGCTTAAAAAAGTCTTTCAATGCTTTCGTGAATAGTTTCGGAGGAATAAATTCTCCCTGTCTTACACCTCTCTGCAATCGGATTGATTTTGTACTCTCATTCAGTAGTCCTATCGACATGGTAGCGTTGCTGTGCAAACATTTCAACCCTTCGATATACCGTCAATGTGGCTTTGCTGGCTAGCGCCTAGGTTTTGATTGAATCCTGAGCTTTTTCGTAGTCCTTAAACGCTAGACATAATGGCCGATTATACTCCTCGGTCTTCTGTATAAACTGGCGAAGCGTATGAATGCAGTCTAAAGTTGGAAGTCATCAAACCTGCGTTCAAGTTAAGACATTTGGTAATGACTCTCGAAAACAGCTTGAAAGCGTGGCTCAGGCATGAGATAGGCGTAAAATTCTTAATATTATTTTTGAAGAAATTTGCCACCACTCACATGTGCCATTCTTCTGGCGTATACCTCCGTAAGACGGAATTATAATCTTCTGGAATAATAAATTGACCGGTTTTCCACCCATTTTCAGTAGTTGTAATTCTGTCATCTGGCGCCTTGTTGTTCTTAAGCTGTTTCAGCACCATTCTAATCTCGTACAGTCTGACGGATGACCCCGGTGTGGTATTAGGTTAGTTTGGCTCTGGTGTGAGATGTTCTGGAAATGGGTTTCCGTGTCGAGGTGTATAACTGTCCATAAAACTTCTCTAGCTCTCACAATATTTCCGGTTTAGATGATATGGCACTACCATTTTGGATCTTCACCTTGGTCATTCGGCTTTACCTAATATATGAATTCTTTGCAAACACTTGAGACGCCTTTGTTTCGCTCAATTGTGTTCTTTAATACATGCCGTATTAGTAAGTTGTGTAACAGCGATTTATAAATTCGTGTATTGGATTCGTCATATTCCGTCATATTAGCTGAAGATTGCAGTTTTATCCCAATTCGGTTTTCCATTAACTTAATGGTTGTATCGGAGAGCCTCTGAAGCTTTTTGTGGCCTGGGGTCCTAAAAAGCTTGGATCCTACTGCGTGGACAGTTTACATCAACCAATGGTTTAACTCACCCGCAGTTATGCATTATATGTTGGGTTAGCTAGACGATTGTGTATTCGGGGTTCAGGATTAAAGTGGATCCCAGTCGAAGCGTGGACTTCATTAGACGAGACCTTTTAAGCTTGACATTGATATTCGATGTCAATCTTACAATACGGTGATCGCTACCAGTTTAAACCTTACCGATCACGGAGATATCATTGAATATGTGCTTCATGTTCGTTTTGATGAAGTCGATCTCATTTTTGGTTGAAACATTGGGGCTTATTCACGTCTACTTCCTAGATGAGAGCTTCTTGAATTAGGTTCATCGCATTGAGTCCTTCCTTCTCTATGAATTGGACCAGCCCCTGGCCCCTTTTGGTCCCGCCACTCATACTCATACGACACCACTCCCAACTCATCGCCATTCCATGTGCCCACCTTCGCATTGAAGTCCGCCCATAACAACGATGAAGTATGCTTCTGGAGGTATGTATGGTTTGTGCTATCTCCTCATAGGAAATAGAGGCTTTATTTCCTCGTCAAGGTGTGCAGATTCCGAGCGGTTATTCTGAGTGTAACCTTAAACTGTTTATGCTACCCTGCTAGACACACTATCGACTTTTAAGACTTTGTTAATTAGACCAACACCAACCTGGTATTTCCAGTCTCCTTCTCGGAAGAAGAGCATAATATTGCCGCAATCAAACCCTTGATTACGATAACCCTATCGTATCCTATCCCTCTCTTTGGATATCAGATATTCCCAAAATATCCCAACGCAACTTGCTAATTCTTCCTCCAGCCAAACTTTGGTGGGGGTTGTAGCGGGCATCTTCAAAGGGGGGGGGGGGGGTTGTAAATAGATATTTACATAGATACATAACACACGCCCATGACCTATTGCCCTAGACCAATGGCTTGTCCAATATGACCCCCCCCCAAAAACTTTGGCTGCGACCGCGCCTGAATGAGCATAAGATTTGCGGGCATGACCCCTACGAACCCCCCTCTCGGACCGCCACTGGTACTTGTTGGACGACTTTAATTCTAAATTTTGTGGGCGAGCGCAGGTTCGGACACCGGCTCACACCTCTGATTTCTATAATAATCATGTGCGAATCGTCTTCGTGTGAATGTTACTAGCTTTCGGTGAAGGAAAACATCGTGAGCAAACCTGCATGTCTGAGAAATCCTAACTAGCTTTCGAATGACGTGTGAAGTCCGCGAACCCGCACTTGGCCAGCGTCGTGGACTTTGGCCTTGCCTAAGCCCCCTCATCGGAGGCCCGTGCTTAAAAGTGGGACAAAAACGTGGGGCTGGTTCGTTTGTTTGTTTATTCTTACCAATCTTTTCATCGAGACCATAAAAGCCGGCGTCAGTGTGTATGACGTCAACGAAGTCCGCATCAGTGCTGTTCAACTTCAAGTCATCGTCGACGGTGGTGAAGCAGGGCCCCGCGGGGTCGAGCCCCGTGATGCGACCCACACGCTTCCCCGTCAGCGTCGTGAAGTTCTTTCCCGCGAAGCCGGCGATGTGAGAACCCAGACTGTGCCCGATCAGGTAGATATTTGACGGTTCAGTGCCAACTGGAAAATATATGAGTCTCACCAAGTTTGTCATGAACACAGTTCGATTATAATGTGGATGTACAGGAAAGGTCAACATGGCAATCGGGGTATGAGTTGAAACGCGGGGGAAACACCCCGCATAGCCGCGCATCGCCCTCGCATACGTATGATGGCGATGTGTGCGTGTGCGGGGTGTCCCCTCCCCGATTGCCATGTCAACCTGTCGCGTACTGTAGGTACATCAGCTTCTACCCAATATCTCTTTCCCGACGACTTCTACACGGAACTATTTCTTTTGTTTCTGTTTTGTGTGATCTGGGGCTCTAGTATGAGTTCTGATAGTTTACGAGCTCGTTGTCAGTTTTCTCCATACATTTCACACCAGCGCCCCTAGCGGTAACTATAAAAAAGTAGTCAAATTTACGTGAGCAAAACTAACAGTTTGATCGAGCTCGTTAACTATCAGAGCTCGTACTAGACTCCTGTTCCCTGTTCCTGTTGTCTTTTAAATGGGACTACCACCACTGTGACTCCTGCAAGCCAGGATTACGGTGGTCACCAGTAAAGACATCGAGGTTTGACCTTCGGCGAATCCCGGGGAAACGCTAAATTATCTTGGAATCCGCTTCGTAAACAGAAGGAGTAGGGCAAATTCCACTTCCATCCTTGGCAAAGCGGAAGACAAATAAATTTTAAGCCGGTTTAACCGCAGAAAGGAAGACTTACAGATATAGGTACTAACGATATAGCCCATCTGCAATGCAACACGGACTGTACTAAATGAATAAACTGCCGAGATGCAAACGGAGGGACTCTGGGCACTCCCCCAAGGCTCTGGGCACTCTCCCGAGTCTTTGGGAACTCCCACCAAGTCTCTGGGCACACCCTCGAGTCTCTGGGCACTCCCCAGAGTCTCTCCAAAGCGTCTATAACGGTCACCGGGGAGGTTTAAGTGGTACAAAAATATCGAAACGATGTGATGCGATGTAAGGTTTACCCTTATCTGGTTCTTCCCCATTCAGGCTGCTCCTATTTTGAACAGGTGCTCCCGCTTTGCCTAAACTCTCTAAAAAAAAATGGCTGACAATATGTTAACATTTTTCACATGTACACACTATTTGCCTGAATGTTTACAGTGTAAGAAGCACTGCTGCAAATATGCCATATATAATTGGCGTGCATGCCCTATCAATACCTACATGTAGGTAGGTATGACGCCTTGAGCAATGACTCACGTCCTTATCTGAAGTCTGCTACTAAACGGGTTTTATTGGCATTTTCAGCACAAGCGTCACAATAAATTAATATTCTGTTGAAAATTTTAAACTAAATTATTACAAAGAAACAAAAACCTGACAAATTTCAATAATTGTCGTGCGTAAGCGCAATTTTTTAAAATAATAATAATGTTCTCCTGACTGATACAACCACAGCGGCCAATCTTTCACAAGATCAGCCATCTGCTATAATAATAAAGTGCACAAGTGCTGGCGTAGACACGAGTCCACTCTCTCTTCCTTTGCTCTCACAATGCGATGGGACAGAACATCGACACGACCGGGGAGAGGTTAGGCGCAGGAGCGACTTTTGACATTCCCATACGACGCATGGATCATCTTACTTTTCAAATTATTATGTGATCGGCCTGTATTGTCCTAAATACTGAAGAACTGGCGAGGTCCCAACGTGGTGCCCAGTCTTTCGTCAGTCCATCGATAAGGGCCACGAGGGAGGTTATAGTGGGTAGGTCAAATCACTGCGCAGTCTGTATCTGTAGCAAGCGTGTCGCTTGCATTTACGCTAACGTCCTACACAAATCTCGTCATTAAATTGCTTTATTAATGTAATTTAATTTATTTTTCAATTACCTTCGACCATTTTAGCCAGCACGGCGCCAAGCATCTCTCCAATGTAACGAATATTGGTGGTGGCGCCTACGTACAGAGTGGACAGCCCTAGCAGAGAGCTCGCGTCCAACGCCAACACGATACAGTCATCTGCCAACATACATGGAACCAGATTTCGATATAGTTGATAACCAACATAAATTACTTACGTGAATTGGGGTTACTTATGTTGGTGGTCAACATAAACTACCTACTTACGTGTTTTTTTTTATTGGGGAAAACAAACAGTAATATATTATAATTATTAATACACAATATGCATGCAATATAAAGACTATAGAATATATAGACTATATATTCATAGAATTATACTACCAACAATAGAGAGCGGGCAACATAAATTACCTATGTGAGTTGGGGTTATGTGGGTGACCAACATCGATATAATAATCAATGATGACCAACAAATAAGCTTATATTAAGTACTCTGACTTCCTTCGGTGTCTTTCAACGTTCGGGGTCTGGTCTGCTGGCTCAAAGATAAGGCTCTGAGGGGCTCCTGATGCAGATCCTACCGGAGAGCCCAGGTCTTACCTCTCATGTGCCGATGCGACCACCCGGGGGATTCAGTGGGTAAGAATCCCGCATACCCCGGGTCCCCTGCAAGTCCCGGGTACCTTTTAAAGGTTTCTCCCCTGGGAGAGTAAAAAAAAGGTGAATTCAGTAACTAGTAGAAAAGAATACATGCGGCGCAATTTAGGCGTCTAGCTTATTCTATGGTTTGAGACGACGATTAAGAGATTTCCCGGAGCTCATTAAGGGTCGATGCACTGTCTTCAGATCCTGGCTTGCTTAGTGGAATAGAAAGGTCAAAGTCATCTCTCACCTCGTATTAGGAAGGCCCGGCTAATATTCTTGTAGCTACTTTCGCTGGGACTGTCAGTGAATCCATGGATATATATGTTTATCTTTTTCTGATGTGCGAACCAGCGCGACGTTGGAATCAGCTCGGCCGCTTCCGTTAGATTGTATGTTACGGATATGTTGCTGGAATTTAAGACCACACAGGATGATAAGTTAATATCATTAGTAATAATCCAGAGAGCGCTTATATTTAATTGTTTAAGGGTGTCTGGCGAGAGGTTGCCACAATTCTAATTGTCTGGCAATGACTTAAATCGTTTTCTAGTACATAAGTACTCGTACTTACTATCTAAATTAATATATGAAAAAAAAACAGTTCTATAATTAAACGAATTTATGCTGAATATACATAGTACATAAAGATGTACTATGTATATTCAGCATAAATTCGTTTAATTCGTTTACTTTGACAGGTAAGGCAAGGGCCTTACCTGTCAAAGTCACTATGATCTTAATTCTTCTCGTTCCTACCAGGGGCATGCTTTGACAAACTTTCAGCTTTTATAAAACAACGAAGGTCTGGCGGCCACGGGCTCTTGTTCTATAAACTACGTTGTTACTTCGTATATACTTAGTTATTCCAAATTTATGCATTGTTCTTGTGTTAACATAGTATTATGCACATTTAGGTATGTATTATACGTACAATATAATACCAAAAGATAAGATTCCCTAGCGTAGGTATAACATACGTTTCAAGTCAACAATAAATCCCTCAGTATGTTTAGATAATAGTATGACCACAGAATACAATAGTAGTACTAGTATGACATACCCGTATATATTAAAAACCACATTGGTCTCACCGTGTGAAGAATTCGAGTGTCAGCTTCGAGAGGTCAGGTGAGACATCCCCGTAATCCTGGTTAAATATGTTCTTGACCGTAGAGCCTGCAACAAATATCACTTTTACCACACACTGCATACGTATAAGCGGTTTTAAGTAAGTGAGTATATAAGTACTGGAGTAGGTATTTATTTAGATCCTGGCTGATACGGCAGTGGCCAATACTGAACCCGGTGGTAGATCCCATGTGCTAGGTACCACCGCAGTGTCAAGTATTCTGCCGCCGAGCAGCAGTGTGTAAACATTGCCGTGTTCCGGCGTGAAGGGCACTCTAGCCGGTGAAATTACCAGACACAAGAGACTTAAATTGTCTTTAGCGTCGGCAACGTGCTAGTGCCGTGATTCTTCTGGTGTTTCTAGCGTGTATAGGCTGCGGGGACTGCTTACCATCAGGGGCCGGTA
The DNA here is from genome assembly GCA_911728495.1 of Furcula furcula. Classification (NCBI taxonomy): domain Eukaryota; kingdom Metazoa; phylum Arthropoda; class Insecta; order Lepidoptera; family Notodontidae; genus Furcula; species Furcula furcula. Next base: position 1,177,735 of record OU452264.1, on the reverse strand, counting down.
GCCGGGTTATATGAGATTTTTTATTACTAAAACCTCCCCAGTGACGTTTATTGACACTTTGTTGAGACTGCGGGCATTCCGTTCGGACTTCGCCAGAATAATACAGGGTGGCCAAAACAGTGACATCATAAATTTTTTTTTAGGTGCCTCGTGTTTAGAGGTATCTGAAATGTTCTACGATTTTTCGTAGTTTTCGAGTTACGATTTTATTTATGAATTTTTGTTTGAAACTTTTCTAAATAAAAGTAAAAGGTTTATTAGATTTATTTTTCTTGCAGCTAAATCTCTATGAACTGTACATTTATGCATAAAATAATCAGCCTCATAACTTTAATGGAAGTTACTACAAAATTAAACTAAAATTGAGAATTTATGTTAATTGAGTTATAGTTTAAATTTTCAACTGAAAATTAAAAATCTAAACTGATAATTTCTTAGTTTCTAAGTAGCTTCAGAGAATGCGCTTTGAGTTTAGATTTTTAATTTTAAGATCAAAATTTAAATGATAACCCACTTAACATAAGTTCTCAACTTTAGGTCAATTTTGTAGTAACTTACCCTTAATTTGGCAAAGAGTACAAAACAAAAGAAACTTAATTTTTTATCAAAAATAGCCTAAAGACACTTAAAGCTAGTAAGTATAGAAAAATAGTAAAAAAAATCTATTGGTTTCAGTTTTCCTGAAAAACCATGTATGCCACAGCATACATTGCCAAATGCACAGAACTTCATTTAAGTAGTAAATGTATTGTATGCTGGGACATACACTGCCAATTATGATGGCAATTAAAATATCACTAAAATAATAAGAATAATAATATAACTCTACTAAGCTTGCAAATGATAGTCAAGTAGACAATTCCTTGAACTTTCGCTAGTTACGAAACTTAATAGAACTTGGCACTTTATGCATTGCATCTTTTTTAGTTTCGAGTCATGGATGGTGGCCCGGTGGTTACGGGCCCAATTTATAGCCACCAATAGTTTCGAGTCAGCTAACATCGACCTAGAGTGGTCATTATCATAAAATGACCAACATTGTCAAATCCTGAGGATTCCACTACGGATTCCAATGAGAGTACTTGCGTGCGTTCGATTTTTTTCAGAGTTACGTAAAGCTCGGGTCCGCAATCTTTCAGAGAGATAAATTGTTTGCCTGATTTGCTTGTATAAACAGCCATGAATTGTTGATGCAAAAGTCGAGTATTTTTGCAGATATACCGATGTAGCATCGCCAGGGCTTAAATAGGGTTCTATGCAGAGAAACAAGCATATCAGCTAAATCTTCTCCCCTCATATATTTATTGTATTCCTTCACGTTTTTTGGAGAGTCTGAGTCCACTTTGGATGTAGAGTCCTTTTTATTCTGACGGTCTCCACGCCTAGATACATAAAAACTTAATAAATTCACTGCTTTGTTATTATTCCACGGTACTACTTATAGCTAAACAGTTTTTAGCAATTACTACTTGAAAGTGACTACCCTGGACCTTCTTCATTCTATACCTTTTCTGCGGGTAGAACTACTTCAGCTCCTCTCAACCAATTGTTTCTGATCCGAATACGCCGTAGACTTTTTATATATTAATTTATTATATTGTGGACCATGTGTTTTAATTTTTCTCCCAAATATTGATTGTGTTGCAACGTAAAAATGTAAATTTCTCAAATGTATTTTATTAATTTTAAAACAATTTCTTACTGTAAAGTTCATGTATGACAGGGTATAGATTGCCAAATTAAGGGTTAAAGTTATGAGGCTGTTTATTTTATGCATAAATGTAAAGTTCATAGAGATTTAGCTGCAAGAAAAAAAAATCGAAGAAACCTTCTACTTTTCTTTTTAGAAATGTTTCAAACTGATGCGGTCGAAATTTTGCAAAAAATCTATACTTATAATAAAACTGTAACAGGTACAATTCTGTACATTGAAGATATTTTGAAAATTATATTTGGAGGGCATTCTGTAACCGATACTAAGGCCGAAAATGTAATCTTTTTAATTTTTGTCTGTCTGTCTGTCTGTCTGTCTGTATCACGGCTGAGCATCACGCCGAAACTACTGAATGGATTCAAATGAAACTTGTCATGATTTGAGATCTTACTACGAGGCAGGACATAGGATACTTTTTATCCCGTAATCTAGCACGGTTCTTTTGGGAGAGGGGATTAAATTCAAAATGGGTACTTGGTTATACGCTTGATCCGATTTTATCAATTTTTCTTTATAATATAATAAATATTAGTAAGGGAACACTCATAGAGAGTTGTTATCAAGGTTTTGTAATCGATCGGGTTAAGCAACGTTAGGTAAGGTCATTAAATAGATGGGTGACCGTTTAACGCCATTTGAACTAAACGGGTCCGTGCTTCGGAGAGCAAGTAAAAAGTGGGTCTCGGTTTTAACCGTCTATAAAAAAGGAGGTTATGTATTCGATGCGAATGTCTGTTATTAAAAGTTTAGTTAACGTAAAAATAGCGCAGGCGGAGCTGCGTGGGTCAGCTAGTCATAAATAAAATCGTAACTCTAAAACTACGAAAAATCGTAGAATATACATAGGGGTGATTCAGATACCTCTCAACACGAGACACCTAAAAAAAAATTTTATGACGTCACTGTTCTGACCACCCTGTATAATAATATTCTGGGACAATCCACACTCGGTCATCTGATCCCAAACTAGGCTAGACTAGAGTCTGTACTATGTGAACCAATCAATCGATACTAATACTTATTACTTATATAGGTACTTACTTTTTTTTTGTAAATACATACTTATATTTACTGATTTATTTATTTTCGAATCGACTTTGTGCGATTGTTACCAGCTTTCGGCGAAGCAAAACATCGTGAGGAAACCTGCATGTCTGAGAAAGCCTAACTAGCTTTCGAATGACGTGTGAAGTCCGCCAAATCGCACTTGGGCAGCGTGGTGGACTATGGCCTAAGTCCCTTCATCTTGAGTACCGTGCCGAACAGTAGGACAAAAACAAGGGCTGGTAAATAAGTGTATAAAGTTTTACAGGTCTAATTCTTTACTCACATTGGCTTGAGAGTAAATTTATAATGGGCCTTTCAATAGGTTCCTTTATGGCGACCAGCTCGTTGAGTAGAGGTTCCGCGTTCGAAGTAGACACCCACATAGCCAACACTAACGGTAGCATGATCATGATGGCCAATCTGTAAGAGGTAAGTATGTTATTCAAAATGGTGTGACTTCGGCTGTCTGTCACACCTGTATTTGAAACTTGGAGTAGCTTTAGATCTTACTTACACAACTTTATCGCAACTGAAAAAAAAACCGGTCAGGTGTCGGTCTTGCGTACCAAGGCCTCCATACCTTCTTTGAACGTATTAAAGTTATTTTACTATTCGTCTAATGGTTCAGATGTAAAAAAAAAACCGCAAAACTAAGTTTGTTCGTCGAGGCTTTATTACTTACCTATTTTATAGAAATCATTTTATTTTTCCTGTAAAATATAGTCATGAAATTTTTAAAGTGAGACCATATATCGGGGTATCATATGAAAAGGATACATTTGCACATTTCAAAACAGATTTTTATTTTCAAAACAAATCAAAAATATTTATTTTCAAATAGGCTTAACGCTTTTAAAAAATTGACCGGTGCACAACGCGGCCTCAACTGAGAAGATCCGGCAAGAAACTCAGCTCAGCGGGCTTGTCATTTTTAATTATTTTTTTAAACATTGTTTTGTTACAATTGAATCGACATTAGCGATAGTTGTGTCCTGCCGTTCGAAACATAAAGCAAGTCTTTTTTTGTAAATACATACTTATATAGATAAAACACCCAGACACATTTGGTGGGAATTGTACCCACGACCTATCGGGTAGCGGCCAGGGTGTCTAACAACTTTTTTTTTTTGACGCGGGGTATATCTTCGAAAGATCCCCGGGAGCTGGCTGGCCCCGGCTCGACCGTGGTATGTGGGCTTCTTACCCACTTGTCTTGTTTGGTCTATGTCACGTAGTTTTTAGCATAAAATCAAAAATGACAAAAAAATAACGTTCCCCTTATCTCCGAAGTTTGTGGAGGGAAAAATCTGAAATATAACTAAACATGGTCGTTCTATATTTTACAGGAATAATAAAATTATTTCTTTAAGGACTACAGTTTTTTAGTAATCTCAAGAAAAACCTCAGTTTTGCGGTTTGATTCTTTTGCTATCTGAGGTGTTGCTGGTGTTAGGCGAATAGTAAATTAACTTGAACAGAACCAAAGAAGGTATGATATGAAACCCTCGGTGCGCGAGTCCTTGCACTCGACCGCTTTTTATTTTGTAAATACTTAAATACACCACCCACTTCAACCACTTCAACCACTTAGACTTCTTTGCGCATAATTATAATTGCTACTTGAAAAGGTTAAAGTCGGTTCACCCACCCAATTCTTAATTAATTACATAACACATTCCCAATTAATACCATTTAACTTATTTTTTTTTCTAAATTTCTCAAATGTTTGTTTGATTATTAGCACTATAAATATGTTCACTCCATTAATTCAATCATTAGTAGAAACTTTGTTGGCTAGACGTTTTAATTGTATGTTCCATATTATGAACTGTTTATGCTGTTTGTTTCTCTTATCTAAATAAATAAATAAATAAATAATAAATACTTTTATACTTTTATGGATAAATGACACCCAGACTCAAGTTGGGAATCGTCATCATCATCATCATTAGCTGCCGAAACACGTCCACTGCTGAACAAAGGCCTCCCCCTTAGAAGGGAGAGGTTGCCATAATCCCTTCTGATAATCTTGGGGTTCGCAGTATAGGTGGAAGATAAATCTAAAAGAAAGACGCTGCTGCTTAGTCGCCTCTTACGACACCCAACGAGAGGAGATGGGGGGATGCGATTCTAACCCGGCACCCCACGGGTTGGGAGTCGTACCGACGACCTATTAGGTAGGTAGTGCGCCTAGTGTGTCTAACCACTAGACCAACGGGCTCGTCTATATTATTATTTTATTACTAAAGTAGGGACTTACCGAAGACTTGCAGGGTTTTTCAAGTGAGGTAAAGGGTTTTTGATCAGTAGGTACCTTAAGTCTTACAAGGACAGCTGTCACCAATCGACGTAGGACGACGCACTCAGTTATCAAACGGCAAGGTATGCTTATATACTACCATTTGGCAACATATTTAGCATAATAAACACAGGTAAACCATGTGTTTGTCTCATCATATGATTAGAATAACATCGTTACTGAAAACTCAATGTTTACAGTAAATGAGAAATATAATTGTTTAGACTCTAACATCGACATGATCATCATCATCATCAGCCGAAAGAAGTCCATTACTGAACAAAGGACTCCCCCTTAAACGGATGGGGTTACCATCATTCTCACGGTTGGCATGCGTCTTGGTGATCGCAGTATAGGTAGGTTGCTAATCCAATAGAAAGACGCTGCTGACCATCTTCTTGATTTCCCTTAGTCGCCTCTTACGGACACCTTTTTTTTTACGTGGGGAGATCCTAATAAGATACCCGCGCCGCCACGGGGGTAGCAGCGCGAGTTATGTCGGACTCTTACCGACTAAAACCCCATGGTGTCTTCAACCCGCTTTGTCGTCTGGCCCCGGGAACGTACTTGGTACTCGTGCGGGTCCCGTCAGCGCTCTTACGGACACCTAACGGGAGGAGATGGGAGGCTATTCTTATTCGGACACCCAACGGGCCTGAAAAAGGACATGTTGCCAATGGCAAGTGGGGATTATGGCAACTTGCCATAATCCCCACGCTCCCCACGGCAGTCGTCTTGGGCACCAAAATAATGTTTTCCAAGCTGTACCTGGTCACGGCGGCCAATCTTTTAAAGCGATTAGCCAACTAACCAGGAGATATTATAATATAGGAAGACTATAGTCTTCCTTGCTATTACTCTCATAATATTATAGGAAGGAAGACCGACACGATCGGGGAGAGGTCAGACGCAGGACCGATTTTTTACATGCCCATCCGACGCATCTTACTTTTCAGACTATTAAGTGATCAGCCGGTATTGTCCTAGCCAGTAAGGAACAATTAACAAGAAGCTGTTACTTCCTGCGGGATTTAAACTCGCCACCTCCGCAGCGGGAAACACCATGGAAGCTACAATATCAAAATATTAAAATGTCAAAGGGCAATATTGACTAATGTGATTGATTTCCTGTTCTTTGATAATTCTGATACCTTTTTGTCTGCTGTCGGATACCAACGCTGCGACCATCGGCGACCAATGAGGCAATGTGGATTATGGGATATTTACTAGCCAAACCCCACGCCCTACTATGTAATTAGTCATCGATTCCATGTTGGTCACAGCGACATACCTTCCTCGAGGTAGGGCTTCTAGGAGCCATAATGCAGCTCCATGCGTAGCCTATGACCGCTTAGAACGCAAAGGGCCAAAGTTGAATAACATATAAGTATGCCTAATAATAACATAGGTTTGAGTCTTGCTGGCTCCAAAAATGACTAGGCTAGGCTTATTTCTAAAAGTAGGTAAAAAATATCATCAGCAGCAACTGAAACAAGTCTACTTCAGAACATAAGGCCTTCCCCTTTAGAAGGGAGGGGTTGCCAAATAATAAATCCTGGTATAATACACATATGATCTTCTGACCCCAATTTAGGCTGAGCCTGTACTGGGGGTCTAGTACGAGTTCCGATAGTTTACGAGCTCGATCAAACTGTCAGTTTTCTCAATACATTTCACACCAGCGCCCCTAGCAGTAACTATCAAAAACTAATAACATGTACGGGAATAAACTGTCAGTTTGATCGAGCTCATAAACTATCGGAACTCGTACTAGACCCCCCTGTTTCAATCAGACAACTAATACTTACATTTTATACTATACTTGTATTGTCATGCTTACTTATAGATAAATAACACAGGGAATCGAACCCACAACCTATTGGGTAGCGGCCAGGGTGTCCAACCACTAAACCAACAGACGGAAAAAAAAATTATATGTCGTGTCGAGATGCACTGCCTTCTGAATTTGACCTCAGACCCATCCGTCTAACGCGAGCCTCTTGAGGTGTGTAGCGAGGATCTTAGCTATGAGCGACGACTATCGGTGCAATGGTTGTCTTATCAATGTCCCAACTACCAATGTCGACAACCTCGTAAGCGAGATCAAATTATTTGCATTGTTTATCATGCTCCGCCCTCACAAGATACTCTTTATTTTGGCACAATGACAAGCGGCAATCAATGCTCAAAGCGATTTTATGAACACAATAAGTACCTTTTGTTTTTGACGTGGGGGAAACCTTCAAAAGGTCCCCGGGAGCTGTGAGGCTCGACTTCCCGCGGCTGTCGCACCGGCATATAAGAGGGGGGACCCCAGGGCTCTCCGGTGGGATCAGCACATGGGGCCCTTTAGTGCCTTGTCTTTGAGCCCGCCGCCGGGGGGCGCATTGTAGCCCCCGGGAACCAGTCACGGTGCTCACGGGGACAGGGGTCGCATCCCCGCCGCCGTCCTCCTCAGAGTCGCCGCCGTACCTACTCAATGGACGCCCTGGGGCCTACACCCCGAACCAGAGGCATAGCTACCGCCGTATCAGCCGTATCAATGATATGGGCCCCCCCGGCTACAGGGGTCCCGAACATGGGAAATAAACAATTCGTAAAATCCATGTTCTCACATAATCTCATAAGCCGTACCATCATTTGGCCCCCCAACAAATTTTGATACGGGGCCCATCTTTTTTTTTTTTTGGGAATGGTAGACGCTGTTGGCCGCAGATGGCCATTACAGCTTCACCGGACAATAGGAGGCGAGCGCTTGAAGCGCTCTAGCCTTTACGGCAGAAGTAGCGACGAGCTCAAGGGCACCTCAGGGAGGCACGGCCTTGGCTGGGCTGTCGCTTAAGAGAGGGCTGAGTTTACCACCGGTTCACAACGCGCCCCCACTGAGAAGAACCGGCAAGAAACTCAGTGGGGTGATGCACGTCGTTGAGGTCGCATACGTACGACCCTTCGGCCTCGCCGGCGAGACCGGTGTCTGATAGCTATTTTTTTTTTAGCATGTTTTGTCTGATAGCTAGTGTAGCATACGGTTGTCGGGGAGGGGTCGGCGCATCCCAGTCCAATAGGACCGTCATGGGGTCAGGAGGGTCGAGCAGTACGTGCCGTGGTCTGCGGCGCGAGTCAGAAGGACTAGGGGCGTAATCGGCGGCGGCGCGGATTAAACTGTTGTAAAGCAAGCTACGCCACTGCCCCGAACGTCCAGCGACTCCGAAGGATGAACACAATACCTAGCGATCTTGCTGGTGGCTGGTGACCACAGTCCTGTCGATGATTTGATGGTACATCGGCCCAGTATAATGTGATATGTTTGTTCATCCACCATAACTTGTTTTGTCTTTAACATTAGACGTTAACATTTCAGGAACCACTCAATCAAACTTAGAATAGTTTTAGATCTTACTTACCCAACTTTATTGCAAATGAAAGATATATTGTTCTTCTTCTATTTTCTTTTTCAATGGCGGTCGAAATGGGGCGTCAAAATTTCAAAGCGTATATCGAGGGGCTACTCATCATAATGGTTGTTTTTTGCTATCTGAGGTGTTAGACAATTGCGCGAGTCCTTCTCGCACTCAACCGGTTTTTTAACCTTTACTTTGCAGAATGACCGGTTTTAGGTATTATGATTATTAAGTAGATACGTACTTACCTTCACTTTGCAGGTCAATAGTAAGCAATTGACAAAAATTGATAATAGTATTCACCATCATCACCAGCCGAAGGACATTCTCTGTGAAACAATGGCCTCTACCTTAAAAAGGGAGGGGTTGCCATAATCTCCACGTTTGGCGGCTTGGGGATCGCAGTTTAGGTGGTAGGTAATCTAATTAAAAGACGCTGAAACCCGTCTTCCTGTTTTCCCTTAGTCGCCTCTTACGAACACTCAACGGGAGAAGATGAGAGGGTGCTATTCTTACCCGGACACCCCACGGGTATCCCCACCACGGGCAATACTATTGCATAATGCTGAATCTTAAGATGTAAGTTGAAGTTAGACTTTTCTATCTTCTATTTTTTTCGGTCTATGGAGTTGCTATTGGCTGCAGAGAAACCTCGGCTATTCCGAGGGGGACTGCGGCGGGGTTGTGACTCACGTACTGGTTCCTGGTTCATATCTCACAAAAAAGCTCAAGTCCCTCTTCTCATGTGCCGTCGCATCGGCACATGAGAAGAGGGACTTGGGCTTTTGGCTTGGGCTTTAGCCGCAGGGGTTTTTGTGGGTAGGAATCCCACATACCCTGGTTGACCCCTAACAGGGTCCCGAGGACCTATTGTAGGTATTGTAGGTTTCTACTGCGAGACTAAAAAACAGCTGAATTAGGTAGGTACATGGTCCTTCGGAGTCGCTGGACGCTCGGGGTATGGGCCCTCTGAGCGTATTGAGTACGGCGGTGACTCCGAGGAGGACGGCGGCGGGGTTGCGACCCCCGGCGGCGGGCTCAAAGGCAAGGCACAGGCAGGAGTGATGGCTGCTGCTCGAGTCAACTCGTGCGCGGGTGCTGCTTGGGGGGACTGGTCCGACTACTATCCCTTTGGCATTTTAGTTTGTTGTAGTTTCGTCGTATTTTTAATTTTATTTGATCTTTTGAACGGCAGGACACACTGTCGCTGGTGCTGATCCAATTGTAACATGACAAACTTTGTTTAAAAACAAAAAATGTGAAAAAATTACAAGCCCGCTGAGTTTCTTGCCGGATCTTCTCAGTTGAGGCCGCATTGTGGTCCGGTGGTAGCTTTAAAAAAATTAACCGTTCAAAAGTGCTAGCGTTAAGCCTATTTGAAACCGTTGGTCTAGTGGTCAGACACTCTGCCTGCTAACCGATGGGTCGTGGGTTCGATTCCCGCCAAGTGTCTGGGTGTTGTTTATCTATTTAAGTATGTATTTACAAACAAAAAGTATACTTACAAGTGTTAGTATCAGTTGTCTGGTTTCCATAGTACAGGCTCTGCCTAGTTTGGGATCGGATGACCGTGTGTGGATTGTCCCAAGATACTATTATTATTATGGTGGGGTACGTAGCGACCCCCGTCCCCGTGAGCACCGTGTCCGGTTCCCGGGGGGCTACAATGCGCCCCCCGGCGGCGGCGGGCTCAAAGGCATGGCACTGAGGGGCCCCTGGCTGTGCGGCTACACTGATATCTCATGTGCTGGTCACATGAGATATTAGTAATTTTGGAGCCCAGTAATTTAGCCAACTACAGTGCCTTCACGCCGGAACACCGCAATATCTCATGTGCTGGTCACATGAGATATTAGTAATTTTGGAGCCCAGTAATTTAGCCAACTACAGTGCCTTCACGCCGGAACACCGCAATATCTCATGTGCTGGTCACATGAGATATTAGTAATTTTGGAGCCCAGTAATTTAGCCAACTACAGTGCCTTCACGCCGGAACACCGCAATATTGACACCTTGCTGCTTGGCGGTACAATTGCGGAGGTGTGTTACTAGGAGCGAACTATTATTTTATGATGTCTTTAAAGATAAGGCTAGAATTTGTCAGATTTTACAATGTTTCATAGGCAACGATTAGAATTCTTCAGATCTTATTATCAGCGATTTACAGCTACATCCATATTCCGATTGTACATACTTATATTTTATTAATATGTATAACAATACAACCAGAGTACCTTATTGTATGTACATAAGTACATAACAAGTCACGTTGGCTATGACTAAACAATATATTTGAAAACAACTATATATGATATAGTAATTATAATAACAAAAGATATATATTTGATAAATCAATAACATCTTAATTTGAACATATGTCGGAAAATTCCGGAGAATAACTACAACTACGTAGGCACTAAGTAGGTATACCTTAACTTAAGTACCTCAGTTATACACTGAATATCGTGCCTTCGAGTACATTGCCATCCATAATCAAAGAGGATCCCGGTTCAGCTATTTAGCGGTAGGTAAATTGAATCACATTGCTCGAAGAACCGATAACCGATGGGGAAGAAAGGTCCTCAAGTGGCGACCACGAACCGGAAGACGCAACGTAGGCAGCGCCTCCCACTAGGTGACTATAGTGTAACCGGTGGTTGCAAATAGCCAACTGTCGTTCATTGTGGCGTTCAAAAAGAGAGGCCTATGTTCAGCAGTGGACGTCTTCCGGCTGGCGCTGATGATGATGAAGTCGAACCACTTGAAAGCTATTACATCATATCACGGTATAGCATAATTAATTTTGAAAAGACAGGGTAAGCGGATATGTCTGATCACTATTAGAAAGGTCTAATCCGGGTCCGGGAAGGCTTTTTTCTTCTCGCGGGAAACCTTCAATAGGCCTCCGGGACACTGTTGTTCAAACGGGGTTTGAGGGATTTTTGTCCACTAAAACCCCAGCGACTGTCGTCTCAGCACATGAGAAGGGATCCTGAGTTGTTCAGTGGGAACTGTACCAGACGCCCCTCAGTGCGATGCCATTGAGACGCATTCTAGCCCCCCGGTAACCTGTCACGGTACTATTGCTATAGGGGACGGCGGTGCCGGAACTAAGCACCACGTTCGAGTCGTATTGAGTTTCTGCAGTGATCCTATAATAGCACTAGCGACCCTTTCTGGCTTCGCATATATATAGCTTTTTTAAGGTTCCATATACCTAAAAGGTAAATATAAACCGGTCAAGTGCGAGTCTGCCTCGAGCACCGAGGGTTCCATACCTTCTTTGGACCTATTAAAGTTATTTTACTATTCGTCTAACACCTCGGATAGCAAAAAAACCAAACCGCAAACCTAAGTTTGTTTGTCGAGGTATTTTTAGGATTACTAAAAATCTTACTTACTTATACTTAGAAGGATCATTATATTTTTTTGTATAAAATATAGATAGACATGTATTACCCATAATAATTATTTCAGATTTGTACCTCCACAAACTTCGGAGAGATAACGTGCTGCCCGTCGTCTTGTTTTGCCTAGTCGCCCGGACACCCCACGGATAAACATATACCTAACCTAGTCTTGCCATTAGTTCCCATAAATACTTCTATTGCAAATTACATTTATTACTACAGTGTGTTAGTTTAACCTACATAAGTAAATATAAAACAATTTAAAATATAAAAAGCTTATTCGAAGTGGTCTCCATTGGCTGCAATACAGTCCTTTAAACGTTGAGGCCAGTCACTCTTTCCTTGGGAAAATTCTTGCCAATCGTACGGATTGTTTTAGGGACTCCAAATTATCATGGCGGTTAGAGCAAGCCGTACCCTCTAAAACTGACCATAAATCATAATCCAGCGGATTAAGATCTTGACTAGAGGACGGCCAGTCTGATGAAGTCCGAAACGTTCGTGGTTTGGTTCGGTCATGCTCGCCATCGAAAAGTCTTTGCTTGTGGCGGCTTCGTGTGGCGGGTCACCCCCTTCCCTCTGATATGGTTGAGGGGAGTGATGGCTGCTGCTCGAGTCAACTCGTGCGCGGGTGCTGCTTGGGGGGACTGGTCCGACTACTATCCCTTTGGCCTTTTAGTTTGTTGAAATTTTTGTCGTAATTTATTGTTTTCTTCTTTTCTCCCTTGCTTTATGTTTCGAACGGCAAGACACAATATCGCTAATGTCGATTCATTTGTAACAAAACAATGTTTAAAAAAAAGTGAAAAAATGACAAGCCCGCTGCGTTTCTTGCCGGATCTTCTCAGTTGAGGCCGCGTTGTGATCCGTTGGTAGCTTTTAAAAAATGACCATTCAAAAGTGCTAGCGTTAAGCCTATTTGAAATAAAGATTTTTGAGTTTGAGTTCGTATCCAACCAAGACTGCGTAGACCGACCTTTAAGACCCGGCGCCGTCTTGCTGGAAGGACCATTCTTGGTTATTGAACATGGTGTTGTTAAGGGGCTTCACTACCTTCTCAAGAATGGTATCTTGATACACTTGTGCCGATGTTTTGAAACCTTTTTCACAAAAGTATGGCTCAGTCCCTCCTTCATAGCTAATACCCCACCAACCCATCACTGAAGTCGGATAGTGCCCACGTTGCACTCTGTCGACTAATTGGGAAGCTTCCTTCTAAGGAAGCTTCCCAATTAGTCGACAGAGTGCAACGTGGAGCAAAATGACCGTATTTATGGTCAAAGCTCTAGCTTTGACCATAAATACGGTCATTTTGCTCAACTGTAAAAAAAATCTCATCCGTAAACATTTTTTTCTGTGACCTCCGCTTTTCGTTGCGTAGGTACCGCTGCAGTAGTTGTTTCGATCGATTATACCTTCCACCCTATTCTTTTTTTAAATTTTCAGTTAAGAAATGACCAGTACGTCACTAATAGGCTGCAAGTCCTAAGTCGTCTTTTAAAATACGCGACATGGTTCTAGGTGCTATCTTCATCTCCCGAGATAAAATCTTTTGCTTTCGGACAGGATTTCTTCGAATTCTTTCCCTTACTGCTTTGACCAGCTTTTTCGTACGAACACTACGTGGACGGCCAGGAGGTCTAGTACGAGTTCCGATAGTTTACGAGCTCGATCCATCACATTTCACACCAGCGCCCCTAGCGGTAACTATCAAGACTAGTAAAATGTATGGGAGAAAACTGACAGTTTGATCTAGCTCGTAAACTAACGGAAACTGGTCCTAGACCACCAGATCTTTTTCTGTCACAAACAGAGGAGGTCTCATTGTACCAATTAATAGCCCGGTACACAAACATTTTACTAATACCAAGCGTATGGAGAGTTTTAAAAATTGCATTTGGCTCCATACCTACTTTGTGTAATGCAATCACAGCGATTCGGTTCTCTTTATCACCCCACTCCATTTTAATATCGCAAAATATTGTAGGTAGGTACAATGTATTGGCGCCAAAATGAGAAAAGTCAATGAACAATCATATAAAAATGACAGATTCCAAATGATGCTGGCAAGAGGCCTGATGGTGTCACTTTAGTACCATGGCAACATGGAAAGCCGTTGGTGTGGGATGCGACATGTGTCGACACACTTGCTGCGTCCCACACCCCGGCAACTTGCAGGGCGGGTGGAGGGGCTGCGGCGACCGCTAGTGATGCAAAGCGGCGCAAATATGCAGCTCTAGCACTAGGTTCGAGCTATATATTTGCGCCCTTTGCGGTGAAGATCATGGGGTCACATGAGACGCACGGTTTGGTGAAAGAAATTTCATCCAAACTTATCGAAGTCTCAGGAGCTTTTTCTGCCAACGTATAAGCTTGGCTATACAAAGGGGTATGCCGCCAGTCTTTTAGGTACCCTTCCCTCCCAGTGCGGCGACTTTGAGGAAGTTTTTATGTGTGTAAGTATATGTTTGTAAATAAACTGTAACAATAAATATTTAGTTTCGATTCCAAATTCAATTTTTTGTTTATTTTTAATTGTAACAGTATTTATGGCCAGACTAAGTAATTAGTGAGTTGTAATTACACGTAACGTCACGCCTCAGTGCACTCCTTGGAGGAAGGACTAAACAAGTACCTACACTCTACAATAAGGCGCTTATAAAACGTCACGAGCCCCCCTCCCGTAATTTGACAGGCACAGGGCTTGTATTTTCCTACCGAGTAATGTGCAACTTATTGCTCCCCGCCAGGATTTAAACCCACGACCTCCTGTTTGCAAAGCAGTTTCTCGCTGCGCCACGGAGGCTAAACACACGACTTTCAGGTGCTTTTTTTGTTTACGAAACCATTATAATACCTAATTATTAATTTTCAAGCTAAACCTTTCAACTGAGTGAAAAAAACAAGTAAATTATAAAAACCCTCTAGTAGCAGTAGTCCGGTTGACCGGACTAGTGCAACTTTTCAGTAGCAGTAGTTCGGTTGGTTGAAATATAGCACCGAACTACTGATACTCTTTAGTAGCAATAGTTCGATATAAAATTGTACAATACATTTTGCTACTTTATTTGTGTTCTTTTAAAATGAACACACAGGAGGAGCATAATAATATTGTGCCTCGTCTTGTGTGAGCATATGAATGTGGTTTAGACGAATATGTTTATAGCAGACGTACCGGGGAAGCATAGGACGTAACGTAAGGAAGAGTCCTCAAGTCCACCTCCAATCCAATGTGATTTTTAACTACGCCCAGGATATAGCTACTGAGGATGTGGTACCTATTGAGTAGTAGCTAATATATTTATAGTAGAAGTAACAGGGAAGCACAAGATACAAGGATATCTTTCCTATTGACACATCCTTTACCCTTCCGGCCCTCACCAAATACGCGGCACCAATCAAAACTAGTAGCTTAGCTTTTTTAACCGACTTCAAAAAAGGAGGTTCTGTATTCGACGCGTATGTATGTAATATTAATAAAAATGCGTAATATTCATATATGTTAGTCTATGTGGGCTTCTAAACGAATTTACCAAATTTCACGAGTGTATGTATGTAGGTTTGTCCACGGATTTCTCAGAAACTACAAGTCCGATTTCGAAAATTCTTTTTGCAATAGTTAGAGTATCTTTCAACTTAGGGTAGAGTACAAATTTCATCAAAATCGGTCCAGTAGTTTAAGAGATATAAACTTTTTATGTTTTCAGTAAGTTACTGTAATGTAGACGTTCGAGTTGCGTGATAGTGCTGATACCTATCTTGGTAAAGTAAGTCACTAAAAAGTGTTAAATAAACTATTTAAAAAAAAATAAAAACCGACTTCAAAGTAAATTATCTAAAAAGCATAAAATAACGAAAATATTATTGAAGTTGGTGCTGAATATACACAGCAGGTACGCTGACACCAACTTCAATAATATTTTCGTTATTTTATGCTTTTTAGATAATTTACTTTGAAGTCGGTTTTTATTTTTTTTTAAATAGTTTTTTGTAGTAGTAGTACTTTTCCTTTTTTTTTAGTTGGCCGCAGATGGCCATGACAGCTTCACAGGACAAGAGGGCGAGCGCTTAAAGCGCTCCAGGCAGAAAGGTTTGGGTAGCGACTAGCACAAGGGCACCTCAGGGAGGCACGGCCTCGGCTTGGGCTGCCGCTTAGAGAAAGTGACCAGTAAGCCAGACATACTCTGGATATCAAGACTTGAGGACTCTTCCTTATGTCCTATGCTGCCCTGGTAGGTACGTCTACTATAAACGTGTTAGCTCTAAACCAGATTCATATGCTCACACAAGACAAGGCACAAGATTATGCACCTCCTGTGTGTTAATTTTAAAATAACAATAAAGTAACAAAGTGTATTGTACAATTTTATATTACAAACCGAACTATTGCTACTAAAGAGTATCAGTAGTTTGGTGCTATATTTCAACCGAACTACTGCTACTGAAAAGTTGCACTAGTCCGGTCAACCGGACTACTGCTACTAGAGGATAAAAACATATACCCGACTGCGAAGAAACAAGTCTTAAATTACATAATACGTATATTTCAACTCGTCTCGTTAAGACCTTTCATTTGATACCCATACAATATATATTGATATTTTGAAACTAAAAAAATACATAACGATATATATTACATTTTTTTTAAATATATAGTCCTGTCACTCCCACAACTAAGACGAACATAACGACATATAGCCGTAGGCTGTAGTCATACAAATATACTTGCATTACCCCAGCAAGAAAGTATCTCGTAGAGAGGATTGAGTTTACTTACCATCAGACAAATGTCTAGCCCGAATTGTAGTTGGATATAAAGGTAATAAAACAACATCATGAATTGCACTAAAGAAATTATAATTGTCAGTGATCTCTCAATATACACAGACTCTTCATTCCGTCGGACCGCCGAGACTTGTTGGGAGTGGCGAGATTAAAAACAGTAAGTACTGCAAAATGAAATATTTTATGCAAGAAGAAAAAGTTTTTATGAATAGGAAACATTATTTATAGTACCTATGTTCAAGAATATGTGAGATTATCCTCATAATAATTATCTATATTCTCAGGTAATCTATCACAGTCATTTCTCATCGACTATATCTATAGAAAATTGAAGATGCACAACAGTTTTTAACACTTGCCATTCCCTAATTCATTACATACATGCATTCAAACATTCACAACACAAATTACAACGCAAAATCAAAAATAATTTTAATCTTTTTATATTGAACAAAACCACAAGTCCACTATGAGTCTCTGTGCTTATTGTAAAATTCATCTAGATACTTCTTATACGCGGGCTGGTTGGACCATAGGTAGGACGCTTGCTGGTTTAGTGGGCTATGCGTGTTCGGCTCTGCCAGCAAGCTTTGGATAGAGAGTAATACTGTACGAACATCATACAAAGCTGTCCACTTGTCTTTCAATATATCTAAACATATTAAACCGCACGTATCTACATTTGGGTGAAAGCACGGCGTGATGAATTTGACCACTGGGGGTGCATAAGGGTAAGAATTGGGAAATTCCAGTGATAATTTGTATTTGTGGCCAGCATATACAGTCTCCTGAGGTCCGTTTATAGTGCCAATCCATTTGAAGAGATTTTCACTTTCAGGGAATGCAGATATGCCTTTGTCAGCACAGCGCATCAGTTCCATTAATTCTTTTTGTAATCTGTGGAGTAGAAATTACAATTATAGAATGATTATAACAAATTTTTGAACTTTAACTCATCATCAGTGACAGTAACATCAAATTAAGCTGCGTCTATGGTTTACTGACATACAAACCTAATAATGTCTAGACTAGCACAAGAATCAAAACTTGCACATTTTGATCACAGTAAATACACAATCAACTGCTGAACCAGTGATGTGATCTATTGACAATATATCTTATAATTAGGTTCTGGCCTAATTTATCTGCTTCTGAATACAATATTGTAGCTATTTGATTTCAATAGTGTTTTCACTGCTGTTATTTCTTGAGGAAGTTTTGGAACTATGAATGTGAAACAACACTACCTCCCACATTCTAATTGTAAACCATAGAAGGCAAGCAGTTTTCCAAAGTGTAAATCATAGGCAGCTCAGATACTTTCTAACTAGAGAATATCTTGACGACATTACCTTAATTTTCTAGAAAACAGTGGTCTAGGACTTTCAAATACAGCCCTTTATGCATATTACTGCTACTGAACGAACAAAAAGAACTAAACTAAAATACCTACTATCAAGTATATCAATGTAGAACCATTAAATCTAATCTGAGCCACCCCACCCAGTAGACCTATGCACCTAAATTGCATATTTTGTCGTTTTTAGACATGAAGTTGTAGAGTTAATTACAGAAATCATTGATAAAGGAGAATATTACTACTGATTGACTTTTATGATCAAATATGTCAGTAGAAATTAATAATGATAGGTCGACATCAATTCGCGGTCAAAATTCGACCGTTATGGACCCTCACGTCGATGTTTTTTGCACACGAATCATTGACATTGTGACTGGGTCATCCGAAAGAATTTCGGTGTACATTTATAAGCAAAATGAGTAAATGCGTAATTAAAATTGTTAATTCACTTACCGTTTGCTCACAGCATGATTATCTTTTAGTTTTATCGTATCCTCATTTTGTTTAGCTGGATTCGACGAGGACGCGTAATGTGGGTTGATATTTTGAGCCATATTACGACGAGCAAACCAAATTAGATGATTTCAATCCGACCAAGTTTCTGTTAACTGAACGAACACAGCTTCCTATTTAAAATTTGAAAAAAAGTTAAATTTTTATTGGATATCCTTCACAGTTTGACAGAAATATGTAATGGCGGGCGGGCAATATTCAACAGCAGCGCCACCTAGATACATTAAATTAAATTTTAAAGTCAGTCAATATTTCCTAACGTTCTTCGGTTGTCTATGGTTGGCTTTATTAGCAGAAGCCTCTGTCTGACCAACCTCTGACTGAGGCAGAAGCCAGTCTTGGAGGAAGGAATAAAGAAAAGCCAGTGCTAGGATAGTAGGATAGGCTAGGCTTAGCCTTGGAGGATGGCACTGCGGATTGCACGAGGATACCGAACGGTGTCCTTTGAGGCGGCGACCATACTGAAACGCTTTCCGCCCGTCTATGACCGGATCCGCATCGTCCGCCAGAGTGGCGGAGGCGAGCCGGTGGCGATCGAATCCATAAAGCGGCAGGAACGACACATCGCTCTCGCGACGTGGCGCGAGCGGCTCCAGCCGGAGCACATAGCGCGCAAACGCGTCGTTGAGGCATTCCTGCCGCATCTCGAAGCCTGGATACAGCGACGGAGCGGACGACTCACGTATAGACTTACGCAGATAATCACGGGTCACGGTTGTTTCGGTGATTATCTGCATAAGATCGGACGTGAAGCGACGACGAGATGCTTCCACTGTGACCAGTCTGACTCCGCCCAACACACGCTGGAGGCTTGCCCCGCGTGGTCGTCGAAGCGTCGAGATCTGGTCGCAGTCATCGGATCGGACCTCTCCCTGGGCAGCGTAGTGTTGGCTATGCTGTCCGGGGATGCGGCGTGGGGAGCGATGGCCGCCTTCTGCGAGACTGTCATGTCCCAGAAGGAGGCCGCCGAGAGGGAACGCGAACGCGCTGATCCTGCTCGGCGACGAAGGCGCAGGCCACCCCAAGCGGCCACCCAACGTCTCGCTCCCCAGCCCTGAGCCCGGGGCTATAAACAACGGGCAACCTTCGGAGTCGCTGGACGTTCAGGGTGTGGGCCCTTTGAACGTCCATTGAGTACGGCGGCGACTCCGAGGAGGACGGTGGCGGGGTTGCGACCCCCGTCCCCGTGAGCACCGTGTCAGGTTCCCGGGGGGCTACAATGCGCCCCCCGGTGGCGGACTCAAAGGCAAGGCACTGAGGGACCCCTGGTGCAGATCCCACCGGAGAGACCAGGGTCCCCTCTCATGTGCCGATGCGACAGCCGCGGGGGTTTTAGTGGGTAAGAATCCCACATACCCCGGTCGAGCCCCACAGCTCCCGGGTATCTTTAGGAGATTTCCCACGCGTCAAAAAAAAAAAAAAGATGCTTAGCCTTGGAGAGGCTAGCTTTACCTAGATACCAGCAGATGAATAAAATTGGCCGAAAGCTGTGCCGATTTTGGGCAGGAAAGGTCGATTTTGGGCAGTAAAGGCCGTCATTGGGTTAATGGAATTACCCGACTGCATCCGATGGAGAGGTTTGTTTTGAATGTATGAATGTCTATTGAAATGATTTACACTTTACAGCATTCATGGTCACGGGTGGACCGCCCCGGGTGGTCCGCCCGTGACCATGGATGCTGTAAAGTATTCGAAACGTCGGGTAATTAAAATCAAAAATAAACCGCGATATAATCCGTAAAATTAGTTTCATTTCAATGTGTAATATTCGCGTAAATATCAGAAATCATTAATGAATGTCTATTTCTTATTAAACTAATTACAATAGGAGTTTTCCAACTGAACCAATGATTTCGATGGATTAGACTGTCAGAGGGTCAAAGGCATCATAAATTTAGAAAGGCCAAGAATCAACAACTGGCATCGTTGTTTATTGGTAATCGAGCGTTTATCGATTAAGGGAAGCATTAAGATGAGAATTTCGCGTGCTATGGCCGGTTTATCTATTCCTTTCCTAACTACATAATACAGTAGTATCTTTGTGTTTCTGAAGTTGGCTTCAAGACGCTGCGCAGTAGCTATTTTTGTGTTTTTGAATTCCCAGCCCACGACTATAGTTGCGCAATGGTTCGCTAAACCTAACTTCAGAGACACAGTAAATGGCTTTGATAGAATAGAATAGAATAGAACAGAACAGAACAGAACAGAGCAGAGCAGAGCAGAGCAGAGCAGAGCAGAGCAGAGCAGAGCAGAGCAGAGCAGAGCAGAGCAGAGCAGAGCAGAGCAGAGCAGAGCAGAGCAGAGCAGAGCAGAGCAGAGCAGAGCAGAGCAGAGCAGAGCAGAGCAGAGCAGAGCAGAGCAGAGCAGAGCAGAGCAGAGCAGAGCAGAGCAGAGCAGAGCAGAGCAGAGCAGTGTTCAGTGTCGGTCAGTGTCGTTCAGTCGCGGGGTGGGGGCATAGAAAGAGACAGTGCGAGAGGGAAGTTTCACTTCTTCCGCGCGGAGGGACTCCACGCTAGTGATGGCAATTATTGCGATTTCCTATTAATTTCATAAGCATGCGAATTCATGAGTCTTAGCATGCTAATTGCTATTGCTATGCTATTTGCTAGTATCACGATAGTGATTTTTCTTCATTATGCGAATTAAAGAGCGTGTTTACCTTAAGATGTACGTCTCCTATCGTGCATCTATTTTAAGTACATTATTAAGCATAATGACGAAAGGATGTGGATATATCGAATAGGTATGTGAAATAAACTCTCACTATCACTTGCCAAAACGTACTGAACTTTGACCCAATACGGCGCGCGCCGCACACGTGTCACACAAATTATTATTAAAATCACAACTCACACGCATAATCATTCTTCGCACCACTCTGCTAATAATTTAAACGAATTTAACAATCACAAACATTCAATCGATATACGACCCTAAATACAGGCTTATCAAAAACAATAATTGCTTACCATTATTCTTCGCTTGCTAAAATTAATTTCACTCGTGAACGAGGTAGATGAAACAGATAGATTTAGTATTCCCGAGGGTGTAAATGCGTCGGAAAGCGCGCGTTGCCACCACTGCGTGATTGATAATATGAAGCGATGAATTCGCATTTCACAGAATTTCGCAAATACATTTAATTTGTGAAATGCTAATTAAGCGTTAGCCTGCTAACAATGAATGCGAATGCTAATTATTCCATCACTACTCCACGCACGCACATTTTTATTATTTACTAACATTATGACGTCACACGCGCTCGGGATTGTTCGGGAGCTGTCGGCGTGTCTTTGGTACTGGATCCGAAAATTATTTTTTATTTTGAAATAACTTTTGAAGTTTTGTTAGAAAACTTAAATATGATCTTTCCATTTATCACAAAAGATTTTTTTTTTCAAAAAACCCAATTGTAATAATGGTCTTTGACCATTTCTTTAAAAGACAGCAAGCATTGAGCACTTCTTATTGAAACAGGTAATGCATTCCACAAACGAACAGCTTGTACGGAAAAGGATATATCAAAGAAGTTTGTGGGTAGAATGCATTGGCATTTCCAACATCAAGTTCTCTGATGATCTTAAAATGCGCTTGCGCATGCGCTTCATGACTAAAAATGAAACGATTTTTAAGGTAAGAGGGTGTAATCGGATTAAATAGAATACTATAAACAAGATATAGTATGTGAGTATTCCAGCGAAGTCGAAAGGGTAACCACTTGAGCTTAGTACGAAACTCAGAGACGTGATAATATTTGCGAAGACCAAATGTGAATCTTATAAAGACATTTTGGAGTCACTCAAGTTTGTTTAGCTGTTCTTGTGTAAGATCAAGATAGCTGGTATCGATACATACATACACACCTTTTAAACCCTCAACTCTATACTTACAGTAAATACGATGACGAAATAATAATGTCTTCCTACCGATACGGCCACATCAGCCAATTTTTCATTAGATGAGCCATCTCTACGAAAGATATTATAGTGCTCAAGTGTCCGCAAGATTTGAAACCCCGACCTCCACTTTGCAAAGTATTAATTATAACTTTAATTTGATTAAAAAATACTAACAACCTTTCTAGCCCCCAAGGAAACATCCTCATCATCAAAAGTCCTCCCATTTTAGACGGTCCCTGGCACAAGATAGGGAACTACTACTTAGTAAAGTGGTTAATCCTCTTCTGCCTATTCGTGGACTGCTTTAGTTTTGACTTCTTGGCTAACAATGTGACTTTTTTAACTATTTGTCTGTAAGAATAATCTAAAATAAAAGATGATCGAAACGTTTATTTTTTATAAACTGCTCTACATAACACTTTCACTTTCTTTGTGCACTAAAGCGTGAAATTGAAAATCGGTGACGGGATTTAAATAGAAAACTATAACTAAAGTAGAGTCTATTTAAAGGTGACTATACACAGTTTTATTTAGTGTTGATTGAAGTTTTGTGTGAAAATATTATCAGTTGTCGTGTGAAATGATGTCTAAAGTGAGTATTTATTGTTTAGATGCTCGCTAATTACATACATGTTTCTGATTCTAAAACTTAGAAATTAATTGTACGTTATTTACTCGGATGTGGTTCGTTAAGCAAAGGTCCAGGAAAGGTCAGTCATAGATGGGTGACCGTTACGTGACGCTGCTTACGTGATTGTGACGCTTTGGGCACGTAAAACGTCGCGTCGGTCCCAGGTGTTGATAACATGATAGTAGTCGATAAGCCAAGACAGGGCAGGGCATGCCTAAGGGCAGGCTATTGAATAACCTGATACCACTAGTTAGTCACTCACCTAATGATAAACGAACAAAACAATTAACCTTCTTGCAAGTAATTCTCTGCTTGAAATTAATAATTAATAGTAGTTTATATTTTATTGGTGGGTTTATAAAAATAAGTGACTCATCTTTAATAACTGCTTCAAGCCCGGCCGGCACGTACATATTACATATCTTCTTACATTTTATATTATTCATAGAAATTGTCTAAAATACTGTATATGATAGTTCAACCCAAATCAAATTGGTCAAGTTTAAGAGAAATAAGCGAACAGACAAATTGTATTGCTATTTCTATGACACCAGTCTTCAGTGGCCAGTGGTTCTTGTAAGAATATTCATGAGTGTTTTATACGAGTATTTTAGTGAAGCATTGCTATGTCGTTGCCAATATTAGTTTGTACACTGTGGTTGACCTATTGGATAAAAATAAATGTCATGTACTTGTGATTGTGTGATTGTCGAACGGTTGACGATTGGTCAACGATTGGTCGCCTCTATTTGCTTCTTGGCTTGGTCGCTTCCAAGATCATATCCTAAATAATTTGTGTCCAAGATTGGTCGCAATCAAGAAGCTATAAGCTTCTGTCATGCTTCTGTCTCAATTGGTCGTCAAACCATAGATAAGAATACGTCAAATCAAAGTGACAAACAAACGTATTGCTCAACTCAGTTGACGAGTTGACGCAGTTGACGTCGTAGACAGAATATTGACAGCGTGGTTGCGTGTGGTTGACAGATCGTTCAGTCAGTCAGTTCATTAAAAAAACAATCAATTCACTAAAGTAGTCAATAAAATACAATATTTTTACTCCAAAGTGAACGCGTATTCATTCATATACTGACAAACATAAATAGGCGTTGATTATCTAAATATGCCGTGCACAGTATACTTTGAAAACCTTCTTATACCAAGAATCGACAGTGCAGATGTGTCGTCACTAAAACACGATGTTTCGCAAAAACATGGTGTACCAGTGCAAGATCTGTTCATTACCGTCAATGGGAGACGTGTGTCTGACGATTACGATATCACAACCAGCAATAATGTCGTACGGTTGCACACAAAACTTATCGGGGGCAAAGGTGGATTTGGTTCTATGTTGAGAGCTATTGGCGCACAAATCGAGAAAACTACAAATCGCGAAGCATGCAGAGACCTCTCAGGACGTCGATTACGTGATATTAACGAAGAAAAAAGGCTCAGGAAGTGGCTGGAGGGCCAGGAAGACCGTGAAAAAGAGGCCGCCGAAAGAAAGCAAAAGAAAATTGAGCGCCTTATTGCTGAGCCTAAGATTTCGGTAAACTTGAATCCTGAATATGAAAAAGATCGTGAAGAGTTGCCTGAACGCGTCAGTTCAGCTGTGGAAGCCGGGTGGCAGGCGGCTGGTTCTTCAAATACATTAAAACGAAAGATGGAAGATGATAAACCAAAGGTGAAAAAGTCGAAATTGTGGATTGATGCTGAACTGTCAGATTGTTCATCGTTAAGTGAGGATGAGGAGGAGGAGAAAGCCAGCCCAGGGCCTGCCGTGTCCACTGATAGTGGCAATGAATCTGATAAAATATTAGAAGCCAGCTGCAGTAAATGATTAGTTTTTAAATTTGAGAGTGAATGCTTCTTGTATTGTAAATTAAGTTGATATAATCTATATAGAAAATTTGTTATAGATAAGGAATTCACCCATGTTATCATACATAAATTTTAGTCATTACTTTCATGTTCAGTAATTTAAAAATAATCTGGCATGTAATGAGGGTGTTGAAGACAATAACTTGCTATTTTTATTTTATTGTCTGCTTCACAAGCTGTGAATTTGTTTAATAATGCATTCACTTTATTTTAAACTTACTTTATACTGTGATCCCCAAGATCCCTGTCAAGCATGGGGATTCTGGCAATCCCTTCCTTCTAAGGGAAGGCCTTTGTTCAGCTGTGATCATTTTTCGGATGGGGATGATGAAAGCTGAATTATTAATTTAAATAAAATACTAAACTATCAGGAAGCGTAGTGTAGGATGCCCTGTGATTAGGTGGAGGGGCGATATCTGCAGAGCGGTTGGCAGACATTGGATGAGGAGAGCCGAAGATCGGGCTCAGTGGCGTGTCTTGGGGGAGGCCTATGTCTAGCAGTGGACTGATGTGGGCTGATGATGACTAGACTACCATAAAAACTGAGTTGATTTCTATATGCACAATAGATCCAAGAAGATCATTGTGCATTCTAGGGACAGCCAGGCCTTATTAAGGGCTCCCACACATAACTGCGAATTCGCATCGAGCCCTTATGGCCGATGATAATAGTTTTTTTGACATACACTTTATTGTTGCCTATAACTCAACAAATATTAAGGCTATTATGTGTGTGGACATTGTTTACATAAACCCCAATTATTGTAACATTACTTTTAAAAGTGTAATTACATTTGTATTATGTAATTATGAATAAACCAGGCAATTTTGCGATACAGATTGTTTAATTTTACTAAACATTTTACCTACTATATCAGGGGGTCTAAAAATGCCACTTTCGGTTTAATTTCTTTTCGTATGGCAACATTAACATCAAATATGAATCTGCTAATTAGTGCTAATAAATGAATTAAGTATGATTCACTGGATTCACCTTAAATGTGTTACCATTTTACGAAAATTAGAGTAATCTCGAAGGATCTGCTGGGAAAGCAGAATTCGAATTCCTTTTAGATGAAATGTTAAATTTGGCCTTTTTAGGCCCACAGTTTGTTGGAAGATTGACAAAAATGAATGCCTGATAAAGGTGTAGTATGGTATGGTATGCAGATAATCTGTTTATTATTGATCTATATTATAGTACCTAACAGATTCCATGTGGTGTGTTTGCACAGAAAACCTTTTGGATGGTAATGCTGTTCTCTCTGCTTATCCTGGTTTCCGCCAGACCTCAGGACTTTGATGATGAGGACGGACAGGCTCATGCTGACGATAGAAAAGGTCTGTAATAAGTAAAGTAACGGTCTGTATACAGATAAACATATTTTGTAGTTAAGTAATTGTGGGACCTTCATTCAAGTATTGTTTAACGAAGTAAGTACATTAATGTACAATATAGCAATAATGATTTTGAAACATACAAGTAATACATTATTGTATTGTATCAAAAAGTTAATAAGGTACATTATCGCAGTTGCATTGATTTTGACTTTTTTACCCGACTACGGAACGGAGGGAGGGTTATGATTTTAACAAGAATGTATGTATGTTTGTATGTTCATATGTTCCCTCATAACTTCTAATCTACTTAACATAATTTGACAAGTAGGGTGTCGTTAGAAGCATCTTTGTCTTTGTGATTGTCCGCTGGTTATAGGCTAATATCACATTATTAGACTGCTATTTTATCCGTAGTCGGGTTTTAGTTTTTAAAACTTATTACTTGTTAACGCCTTGTAAAAAAGATATAGCAGCATGATGGTGTTGGGTAATTTCCGACTAACAATTTTTTGTAGGCTATGGCCTACTGATACGCGGCAACACAGGGTTGATTTTAACTTCCGTAGGTCGCGTTCGCTTGAAGGGAAGGAAGTAGCACAGGTGTGTGGGCAGGTGATCATGGACAGAGCAATGCACTGCCAGCGTGGTCACAGTGCCCTTTACACCGGAACTACCTGGAACACAACGATTAGGTACCTAATGCTCCTTCGGAGTCGCTGGACGTTCGGGGTGTGGGCCCTAGGACATCCATTGAGGACGGTGGGGACTCCGAGGAGGACGATGGCGCGGTTGCGCCCCCTGTCCCCGTGAGCACCGTGACAGCTTCCCGGGGGGCTACAATGCGCCCCCGGCGGCGGGCTCAAAGGCAAGGCACGGGGCCCTGGTGCACTCGTACGCATGCGACCTCAACGACGTGCATCACCCCACTGAGTTTCTTGCCGGTTCTTCTCAGTGGGGGTGCGTTGTGAACCGGTGGTAAACTCAGCCCTCTCTTAAGTGACAGCCCAAGCCGAGGCCGTGCCTCCCTGAGGTGCCCGTGAGCTCGTCGCTACTTCTGCCGTTAAGGCTACAGCGCTTTAAGCGGTCGCCTCCTATTGTCCGGTGAAGCTGTAATGGCCATCTGCGGCCAACAGCGTCTATCATTCCCAAAAAAAAAAAGCCCTGCTGCAGATCCCACCGGGGAGCCCTGGGGTACCATCTTATGTGCCGATGCAACAGCCGCGGGGGTTTAGTGGGTAAGAATCCCACATACCCCGGTGGAGCCCCATAGCTACCGGGACCTTTTGAAGATTTACCCCGCGAAAAAAAAAATGCTGTGTGGCGGCCACAGTACAAAAATAAGTTGTTAATGGTGGTGCAATCTGACACTGTGGTTGTACGCTACCTTCCTGCCTACCTCCTAGTCATACATACCAGCATCATTCTCGTATACTTATTGAATGATGATTAAAACCTGTTGAAAATTACGCCAAATTGCATAGCTTTACCTAAAGCATGCTGCTATTTTACCTACCGCGTAAATAAAGAACTGCGTAAAGTTACCTTCTTTTCCCTAATGATCTAATGTATCAATTCGCAAAAAAAGGTAATTGTATTGTTCTAGAAAAAATATTTGTTCACAGATGACCCAGCTAGAGTACAAATAAAGGTGTACCGTGGCCCTACGAAGCATGACGGATACGCTCCATGGGGATTCTGGGTCAAGCAGCCATCTGACGAACAGTAAAATACTCCTACTTACTATCATTGTTTTAACTCATGAAATAGATATCTATAAAATCAGCAATGTTTTCATATTTAGTTTTAAGTTTTATTACCAGAGGGCGTTGACATTGTTTTATGTATTTTTGTAGTAAAGCCAAAGATTACTATTAATTATAAAACGGAAAACGGGTCTAATTTGTAAGTTAGCAATAGTTAAACTGCCGCACTCACAAACGATAAATAACTTAAATTCTAATTAGGTCACTTTTTAAAGTATTTATTTCGTCTGTCGAAACCGTTATGAGATAATTAATATCTCTACTCGCTATCTGAGTAATAGTTATTATTGGCGAATATACCGATTTAAAAAAAATGTATTAATGATCATTAACTAATACATAAATGACGTTTGTAGGTGCGACAGATAGTCTTAGAGAAAATTGTATTATAGTTAGTTCATCTATTGAACAATAGATGACGTAAGTGTATCAGTATTTTGCAAGTATTTAGCATAGTTTTAGAATATTTAAATTTATTAAGTGTATTTGTTCTCTCTATAATCTCTTCTCTTTATCTTTGAGTAGCCATTGGACGAATACTATTACTGATCAGAAAACAATGTTCGAAGGTTCAAACAAGGTTCGAACTTATCACTGGAGAAGGGAGCACTGTTCACTTATACCTAAACGCGTACTTACATTAAATTAGTTACGAAAATGAGTTGTTAATTTCTTATTTCCAATAAAATATTGCTTTTCATACAGGTGTATGTGCGAAGTTGTGCATAAATCAATGAGATAGACTACGCATCACTGACGATGCGGCGGTAATATGTTTGCAGATATTAATTTATAGTCTTCACTTACAATACCCGAATATAGACATGACGGACATTTGGGTGACAAGCGGTTGTGCTGCAGCTGCGTCCAGCCCTGGACCCCAAACCATGGCACCGGCCCCGGGTGGCAGTTTCGGGGGGCGCCAAAATCATAATAGATATTTTGATTAAAAATAAAAAAACTCGCTCTACAAAGCGCCTAGCATACGGAAGCCTGGTTGGCTCACCTTCGACTTGTAAGAAAAAGGTGCCAAACAGGCCCACACCACAAGTTAACTATGTAGTCGATTTGAGATTTGAGTTTTTTAAGTAATTTCTCAAACGCTGAAGGGAGGGGGGCGCCACTATCAAGTTTCTGCCCCGGTTCGAAAAATTAGTTGATTCGGGGCTGGCTGCGTCTATAGGGAGGCGTGTTGCTTACCATTAGTTGAACGCTTTGTTTGTCTCGTCACTAAGTTGAATAAAAAAAACCAGTCAAGTGCGAGTCGGACCGAGGGTTCAGTAGCCTCGACGCCATCTTCATTTTGCATTGAGTTTACGATATTTAAAACTAAAAAAATTTAAAATCGATAGCATTAGTAGTTTCTGAAATGTGACAGACGAAGTCATACCATATAAGTAGGTTCTTAACTTATAGGTAGATAAGTACGGAACCCTTATAAACACGCCATTCTTAGCACCGAATTCAATATATTTTCATTACATAATGCTTTTAAGAACATTATCTTTGTGGTCTGTTTTAATTTTTTCGAATTTTTTACTTGCTAGATTTTTTTTCTCGAATCCTTTACCGTGTGAATCTCACATGGTAAGCTTAGCCACTAAAACCCACGCGGCACATGAGACTTATATTTGGGCAGCTTCTTGGGGACGTATTGATAGCCCCCGGGAACCAGTCACGGTGCTCACGGGGACAGAGGTCTCACCCCGCCACAGTCCTCCTCGGAGCCGCCGCCGTACTCGATGGGCATTTAAGGACCACACACCAAACGTTCAGCCACTTCGAAGATAAGATACAGGTCTTAGACATCAAGATACAGGCCATGTGAACCTAGACAATGCCTAAACAGCGTAGCGGTGTGTAATAACAGCTTATGTTACATTCAAAACATACTAAGTCGGGTCAAATCCCGCACTGTTTAAGCAACAATATCGCTTCACATTGAAAACATGCGGAAAGCGATAAAATGCTACATTAATTTTAGCAATATTTCACTGATTATAATGCATTGAAGCCGTGGGAGGTGAGTATTGAACTTGGTTATTATTAGATTTGCATAAATAAAGTAGCAGTAGTAAAGTAGTGGCAGAGTCGCTGGAGGACTTCAATACGATGCTCAGCGACCTCGGTAGCGTTTCCCAACAGCATAGATAAGAATAGTATATACTGAAACCCAACAGGTGGGTCTTAAAATGAACATGATCATGTCTAATGTCCATGTTGCACCCGTACCGGTAGTCGTTGGGAACGATACACTCGAAGTTGTTGACCACTTCGTATACCTAGGACAAACTATCCAGTTAGGTCGGTCCAACTTCGACAAAGAGGTCGCCCGAAGAATCCAACTCGGATGGGCAGCGTTCGGGAAACAACGCGATATCTTCTCGTCTGAAATACCGCAATGCCTGAAGACAAAGGTTTTTAACCAGTGTGTGTTGCCAGTGATGACATATGATACTGAGACGTGGTCTCTAACGGCTGGCCTTTTAGAGAAGTTCAGAGTCACACAACGAGCCATGGAGAGAGCTATGCTCGGAGTTTCTTTGCGCGACAGAATCCGAAATGTGGAGATTCGCCGAAGAACCAAGGTCACCGACTTAGCTCTCAGAATCTGCAAGTTGAAGTTGGCCTGCCCATTGCCATGGGCAGGCCACATCGCTCGAAGGACCGATAACCGTTGGGGACGAAAGATTCTCTCTTGGCGACCACGAACCGGAAGACGCAGCTTTGGCAGGCCTCCCACTAGGTGGACAGACGACATTGTGCGCGCCACAGGTAACCGGTGGATGCAAATAGCCAATTGTCGTTCATTGTGGCGTTCTAAGGGGGAGGCCTATGTTTAGCAGCGGACGTCTTCCGGCTGATGATGATGATGATACATAAAGTATTTTATAGGTATGTGGCCTCCGTGTCGCAGTGGAAACCACTTGCTTTGCAAACCGGAGGTCGCGGTTCGAATCCCGCGGGGAGCAACAACTTTGTGTAGTTGTACCTTACTGGCTAGGACAATGCAGGCTAATCACCTGATTGTCTGTAAAGCAAGATGATTCATGCGTCGGATGGGCATGTAAAAGTCGGTCCTGCGCCTAACCTCTCCCTGGTCGTGTCAGTGTTCCGTCCCATCGTATAGTGGGAGGTATGAAGGAAGAGAGAGTGCACTTGTGTCTACACAAGCGCTTGTACACTATAATATCTCCCGCGTAGATGGCTGATCTTGTGAAAAATTGGCTGCTGTGGTCATATCGGCCAGAAGGAATAGTTAATATAATAACATTAGATAAGATCCGGCAAGAAACCCAGTGGGATACTTCCTTGTGGCTGCGGAAAATTAGCTGCCGTAGGATATAGCTTAACTACCTTTTTCCCCCCATCCCTTCTAAAGGCCTCTCACTTAGAAGGGAGAGGTTGCCATAATCCCCACGCTAGGCAGGAGTCTTGGGGATCGCAGTATAGGTGGTAGGTAATCCAATAGAAAGACGCTACTGCCCGTCTTCTTGGTTTCCCTTAGTCGCCTCTTAGGACACCCAAAGGGAGGAGATGGAAGGGTGCTATTCTTACCCGGACAGATTCTCTCTATCACATCATTTTAATTATTTTTAGCTCAATATTTTTTCTTTCAGAGACAACAACAAGGAACTAATTAATTTAATAACGCCAATGAACGCCGGCTAATGTAGGTTGTAAGCTTAAAATTATGACAGTATAAACTACAATGCGTGTTTTTGTAATAGAGTTAGCATCATAAAGAATAAGTGCCAGCCATGACCATGGTTTTAAGTAGCGATTTAGTCGTGGAAGGTAAAAGCCCATTCAGACCCACCGACGTATTTCTATCTACTACTCAAACACACACACACTAACAAACACAAGGTGCAATAAGCACTAAGCTGTTTAACCCATGTTTAACCTCACAAGTAAATCTCGTTTTTTCCTCGTAGTCCGATTAGTAGTGCGATCATCGGACAAATGGGAATTTTGTTTACTGTCAAAATTCCCGTCTGTCCGACTGGCTTCCGCGATCGAACTGTTAGGAAATAAATTTTGTGTAAATATTCCCAGTAGTTATACCGGCTGAATGAGGCAGCTCCAGACGGAATTTCAAAGGGCATCCCACTATGATGGTAGCGCGTGAAAGCGCAAAACTGCGCGATCTTAAAAAAAAATTAACAGAAGTACTAGGGCAACAGAGGGCACAAGGAGGCTTCCCCTTTCGTGAGTATGACATCCAGTGTTATCAAACTGTGACTACTAGCTTCAATATTTATACCAGAAGTACCAGGGTAGCATAGGACATAAGGTGGTGTCATTATAGTCTACGCATCAGAAAGATCGCAATTTTCGAGAGGACTTGCTAATTCTCTAGCTACTATGATATAAGATGTAAAAGCTGGCTCCTGGCTCTATCACGATTTAATTACTTTTAATCTAAGTTTTAGTGACTGCACTTAACAGTGGATTTTCTACGGTGTTTGTCTTAATACAAACAAATCTTAGTTAAATAATACTTAATGAATTTAATTTATACCGGGTTTCTCCATCTTTACGTTTTTTTATACAACGAAGGTGGCAACCAAGCACGCAGCCCGCCTGATGAGAAGCAGTCACGAAGCAGTCACCGCAGCCTATAGACGCTAGCAACACCAGAAGAATCACTAGCGCGTTGCCGACCCTTAACTCATTAGATATTAAGTCCGTAAATCCGTAATGTCCGGTAATTTCACCAGCTACAGTGCGTTTCACACCAGAACACAGCAATGTTTAGTTTTTTGTCCGTGGTACCACTGGGGTACTACGGACAACTCCGTGGTACCACCAGAGATATATTAGATTTAAATAATATTTCATTATTTTCGTTCATTTTGTAATCGTTTACATGGTACCTTAGTTTACACACTGCTGCTTGGTGGCAGAATATCTGACACCGCGGTGGTACCTACCTGGACGGTTCCTAGCACAAGGAACCTACCACCTAATGAAGATATGTATTTAGATGAGCGGGATTTTTTTTTAAATGTTTGTAATACATACTTGATCTTTGATCATACATTTCACACCACGCCTGTGCCCAAAAAACAAGAAAACTTGCGATTTGATCATTTTCGTAACTAACAAAAACACGACATGTTCCAATCAGGAACTGATGAATGATGTTTTAGATCCTCTGAAAGAAAAAAACTACGTAGTAATAACAGCTCACTGTTTGATACACACAATAACATAAAATCTTTTTAAAATAAAATTGAGCCGACTTCAATATCACTGATAAGTATAAAATAATTTAAATATTATTGAAGTTGGTGTTATATGTTTTATAGTTGGTATATTTAAATTATTTTATACTTTTCAGTGATATTGAAGTCGGTTCAATTTATTTTTTAAAAGATTTTATTTTGAACTTTTTAGTGATATTTCATATATGAACCATCGAAAACCGTAAAATTATCTAGGTAGGTTATGATCACATTATCGTCTACATAGTTTTACATAATTCATGTTTCTTCAGAAAAAAATATCCGGTCGTAATGAAATTTGCATGGAATCATCATAGTAGTTTACTCTCTCGAATAAAAAAAGAATCATCGAAATCGGTTTATAATTGTCAGAGCAATGTAATGGGGAACATCAGTTTTATGGTTTTTACCAGATAAATTCCTCCACATCGTTCATGGTCCTCCAGGAAGTTCTTATCCGGTTGTAATAAAATTCATACAGATTCAATACAGTGGTTTCTTCTTTCGAATAAAAAAATAATCATTGAAATTGGTAAATATTTGCCATAGTTATGACCATTTTTGTCCTTAAAAAGCGACTTAAAGTCATCTATATAGGCTTTCCTGCAGCTCTCAGTGCGCAGTCACCATTCTTGTTTTTTCAGGAACTACTTACTTATTACTAAGCAATATTTTTTTTTATGGGACCCAATCAATGGATTGAAGAATGGATGGAAGAAAGATTTTTTCAAATCGGTTCATAATTGCCAGAGTTATGCGCGAACATACATAAAAAAAAATATATATTGTTAGGGTTTGCAATTTTGTAGAGATTTATCGCTACTTATTTAATTCTTTATTTTAATTGTTTAATATTTTAATATACTGGTAACTACTTTTCGAGTACTGACAGAAGCGGAAGTTAGTCATAGACTCTGCAATTGATTCGTAGCGCCGCCGCCGGCCAATCACGGGGCCGCATTAAAGAGAACTGATGCGGACTGTGATTGGTCGTGGCGAGTCGTTTGGGGGTTTTTTCGGGTAGGGATTTTTCTGATAAAAAGCATGGTCGGTGGTATTGTGAGGGGATTCGAGTGTCAACCACGAGACTGTTAAGAGTTGGAAGTAACTGTTTATTGTGAATTTAATTTATCTAGTTTTTAGTATGGAAAAAAAGTGTGTTATAATAAAAGTGATTTATATTCTGTGATGATATCTTCTATTATTCTCCTCGGAGCAAGGTCGTCCTTATAGATCAGAAGTGGCTATCGCAACTAACTTCAAAAAAACGTAAGTACACGCCCAAATCTACAATTTTTAGACAAGAAGCGTTTTGAATTAAGTAATCTTTGTATTTTGAATTAGTTTGAATTGATATTTATCTCTATGCGTTGTAGTTTTTCTATATCGGCTTGCTGCTTAAAATTTATTATCGTGCATTGATTTCTAAATGAAATTTGAAGGTACCCGCAATATCTGGAAAAATAAAAATGTTTAAATATTTTTAAAGTAACCTACCCCCTATTTTTATGTACAACGCTAATTGAGCAAATCAAACTGTTCGTATATTATATTTTGTATTTTCTCTGTGATTATCTTGTAATCTTTTGAGAAAATAAAAGTCTTAAACCGTATAAGTATAATCCGCTATTTTCTGCAAATAAAAACAGCTGACGGTCAAGACGGAGAAATTTCAATAGATAGTCCAATGATTGACAGATACATCCAATTGTATTCTTATAAAAAATACATAGGTATGTAACAGTTTCGGAGAGCCTATAACTAATAATATAATTGGGAGATTGTATTCATTTCTTGCATGATATGGAATAATATGGAAGATGATAGCACTGCCTGTATTGTATCAAATTATAGCTGAAGTGCGCAGTATTAGTGTCATATTGCAGTATTAGTAATGTATTATGGTCTCGTCGGTTATTATTGGGTGACCTGATACCAAAATATTCCTACAGTGTATGGCAGTGATTGGGTTAGGTAGTCGTCAATCGGTTTTCTTTTAACTACATAGGTAGTAATTTTAGCTTGCCTATATAAAATGCTCTCTAATATTTACAAGCTACCGTCATAATACGATACACGTGTAAGTCTGTAACATAATATTCACACAACCTTTTTGTTGCGAGTCGAGCGTGAGCTACGGAATGACGGCCGCGAGGATGACTAAGGTGGATCGGAATCAGCGTTAACAATCACGGCGGGACAACGACCGACGTGGAAGGAGCCATCGCAATCGGTCCGCTGACTGCCGGTAGCACAGAGCCACGTGTCGACGCGGGACAATCTAACAGGTCACGTAGTCCTTCATTTAAAAAAAAAAGAGGTTTTCGATATTGTAAATGCGTTAGGGATGGTCTTGCAATCTTCCCAGGACGCAAAAACAGTGACTATTAGATTTTGGATCCTTCAAATCACGCATGCATGCTTTGTTGAATTAATTATATTTGTTTAACAAGTGTGCATCGCTATACGGGAGGGTGATAGAACTATCACTGATTTTGGTATTTAGAAGTTCTAGGATCTGGTAGTTCGATTCTATTGACCTGGTAAGAATGGCAAGAGAAATTACTGTTTGCTTTTCCTTTCGAGCAGAACATAGCCGGGTCTTATGTCTTGAAGGGGGGGGGGGGGCTACTTAGGAGTCTTAGGACGAAGGAGTAGGTACGAGGTTTATTATGAAGAATTGACACACAATCGACGTGATATTGTAGAAAAAACGTGCGGTAGATTGTATTATTCGCAGATATAAGTATGGAACTTTGAGGTCTGGCTCTCTGGCATCGCGATGCTCATACCCTGATCAACTCTTGCAATATCTTTGTGGTATTAAAGATCATCAGTCCTTTTTAAGATCGAACTCTCTTTACGAGCCAAAGTTGCTGACTGGTCCCCAGTATGAGCTCCTCAGTATGAGCTCCCCAGTATGAGTTCACCAGTATGAGTTCACCAGTATGAGCGCCCCAGTATGAGTTCACCAGTATGAGTTCACCAGTATGAGTTCACCAGTATGAGTTCACCAGTATGAGTTCACCAGTATGAGTTCACCAGTATGAGTTCACCAGTATGAGTTCACCAGTATGAATTACTGGTGTTATCCCAATTCTATTAAAATGCATTGCAAAAAGCGACATGTATAGGTTTAATTAAGTCAGAATAGCCGAGCCGTTACTCAAAATTTATGAATGAAGTACGGAAAATAGGACTCTTCACGGCCTTTGTACCCTTTGGCCACTGCCAAACAGGTGGAGTCACTACTCCACTTTAACGAATGGATATGTTGTACAAAAATTAGGACTTTGTCTAATCATCTCTCATCGGTTTTACAAAGGACAATGCCCATCTGTGCCCCAGAAATGCCCAGATAAAGTATATTATAAAATTGCTCTAATAAATAAAAAACTAGAATTATGTTGTTAATTTTAAATCATATGAAGCACTAGATATAAAAAAATAATAAGACGTTATTGTTAACATTGCAGTACCAGTGTATCTAACCAAATTGTTTTCACATACATATTGACATTATACAATGGAGACAGACTAGATAATTCCAAATAACTGACATGTTTATCTGATAACATACAGATAAGTATATAAAAGAACACTGATCTGACTTAGCTTATGTGATGATCATGAAGTTCCTAGTGAAAAACTAATAGCAATGCTGTCTGTGAACGATAAAATGTAAAAAAAAAAACCAGTAGGAAGTTATCATGTTTAATGTCCAATATCTTTTGAACCGGTGCTATAAATGACATTAAATCTAGATATCATATAAATACTGTTAAAAAGTTATCTTATGACATAGAGTGCAATTTCGGCATTGCATTGCTGACTTTCAGCTCCATACTATGGGCATGGTCCTTTGTTAAGTCTGGGTATGTTATCGCCTCAACTACGCATAGACGTTACTGCCCAAGTTGTATCAGGGGGTGGTGAATGCATGTAAGACAAGCCAGTGTTGATGCGGTTTCAGCGGAAGCGCACGAACATTTAATCGCTTATAAAAACTTGACTCAGTTGCAATTTCTTGATGTAGGTAATAAATTCTCCTTAACCTGAGTTTGACAAATGAGTGAATGTTCCCTTACGGCTTGATCAGTCGATGTCTTTGGGTTGTACGGTGCAGCCACGGTATTGGCTGATTTATCTACCATTTAGTAGCAGTATTGAAAAAAAAACGCATTGCACCCGAATAGTACACATGAAAGAGAGTAGAAACAGTAATACATGTCTAAAGTACTCTTATCAAGCTAAGTGCGGACGTGTTGATGTTGTGATCATCAGCCATTTGTCGGATCTTGATAGATTTTGTATTTTGTCGTAAGAATAGTGCAATTTTCGGACAAGGCCATAACGGGACCACCGTCAAATGTAGTCACAATCACAGCATTATAATAATCAGGCTCGTTAAAAAAAAAAAATGTGTGAAAATTAGCAACGTCTATTAGACATACTGAAACTCTATAAACATTGTCGACATCCTCCATAAGTTAGGACGCGCAAACATCATGAGTTGAATAGTTACCACTCAAATAGGTTGTCCCATCACGAACGTGAAGGTTCTCTCCATGTTAGGTGAAATGTTGTATCCCGGAATAGTTAGCCCGTCTCAAACTAGTCTTAGTTTGCTTGTTCGTAAAAGGGATGGTTCATTTAGGATGTGCATTGATTATCGGCTGTTAACTTGAAATTATCTTATTCCTGTCATTGAAGACTAGATACCTCTACTTGCTGGACAGGCCTGTCATCGGTATTACCCGTAGTGCTGTTCTCTAAGCAGCAAGGGCTTGAGCTCGATGCTACGACAGTGGCTTGTCACGTTTTCGTGTTCAATAAATTTGCTTAAGCAGCACTACCGTCACGAGGGTTATGGTTTTCAGTGAAACTACTTAAGGTCCCAGCAGCGTTAGGCTCTACGTCTAATTCGGTGCTGGCTCTACGTCTAGCATGCACTGCTACAATAAGTTGGGTTGATAGCTGGGTTCCAATTTCTGAGCAGAGCAAGCATATCGTCGCTTACTATACTACATCACAGACTTTAGCAGAAGCGAAGAACCTCTACTCAGTTATAAAGTTTAGCTGTTATTTTCCTTCTGCGAAAGTTTAGGGTTATCTGCTAGGTACGGTGTTTTAATAATTACCGGTCAGTGAACTGCATTCCACATTTCTATACCGGGGTTAATTCTGAGAATCTCTAGTGGGTGGCTGTATGTGTAAACTTTGCAAGAGTTCGATTGTTCTGTAACATAGGACTGGTTCAAAAGTGGGTCATGTCGCCAAATAAGCTACCGCGAAATCCCGTAGCCGTCAATGACCAATTTCTGAGTGTAATAACAATATTTAATGACTACTGGTTGCACTGTCCAACTGGGAGACAAATCTGTAGGATCAAAAGTATTAACAGCGATTGTGATGAAAAGTGCCTAAATTACATAAATAATTACGTTTTAAAAGACTTTCAAGTATTAAGTTATTTACATGGTAATAAAAGCAGTATTCGATGGGTAGTTCCGAGGGGTGACAACTGTGTCGTATGAACCACGGCGAAATTGAACATTTCAGTGTCAAAAGAAGACCTTAGAACAGACAATCCTGGTTAGTCAGAAAACAATGTTAAAATTAATATATTCATATCGTTTATTGCATTCCATAATATTTACAAGGTGGTTATTTATTAAATTGGTAGCTTAAAGCTAAGTATAATTATGGACCGTGTAGGGCTACAAAAAAAGTAAATAAAATTAAAATTATGGTACAATATCGTTGGTATATATATGTATAAACGTTTGCATAGAAGTCTCTTATTAAAAAAAACATAATTTAAAAGCGAATGAGGGATTACTCCACAATGTCGCAAAAACAAAAATAGTGGTGCCGTTTCATGATTTGTATGTTGACCACCTTAGGCCCTTCGTAAGATCTAAGTAAGGTTATACGCACCTACTTGTAGATGTGGGTGTGTTTACTTGATTGATTATACCTGTCAAGAAAACAAACAATCTGTGTTCGTTTTTGAAGATTATAATTTACACAATTAGGGTCGATCAGGGGATCGCTTGGCAAGCGATCACTGTAGTTATTCTGCATCACATGCTTTCACAAGATTTGCTTTTGAAAAGGTTTTAAACACTGTTTAGTCGGTGTTGATGGTTGTTGATTCAATCGTACTATGAATAGCTAAACGCACTAACATGATGAGAAAGATTGAGATAGGCTTTTGGGGAGGGTTCGCTGGATACATAGCAACGTTAAAATAAAACATAGGTGTATTCAGAGGTGTTATTTGGTGGCAGCATGAATGGGGTCAAAGCTCATTCTTAACGTGATACTTGATAGTCGATCAAAAACTCCTTAATAGCGGTCTGTTATTCGCAGTGGGGTTCAAGATAGGTAAGATAAGACAGAAATATAAACCCTGCATTAACAGTGATGGGCAAAGAAAAAAGCTTATGTCCATGTTTATAGAACGCTATCAAGACATTAATGTTTTGCGGTTTAGCAGCACTCATGCAAAACAAAAGTATGAACTACAGGCCTTTGAGCCACATAAGTTCAATAGAAGTTCACGAAAATGAATCTAAAGCTAATGTAGTAGAATAGTAATGATGGTGATTAATTTGAATCCATAATTTTGTGTGTATAATTTGAGATGTTAAGAGCAATGTTGCTACAGAAGGTCTTTTTTATCTTTCCAGATAAATCGCAAGCAATCGATCGGTTTGTGCGCATCGACCCACTACGCCGTCGCAAGTAATCGATCGGCTTGTGCACGCCGTTGGTTTTAATCTGATTTCGAATTGGTAGTCGGGCGGTCATGCATGGTATCGAATCGATCGTGCCATGTTTTGATACGTTCGGTGCCACGACGGTGCGTCTCCACAAGTAATCGATCGGCTTGTGTGAGCCACCACAATGCATCGACCCACTGTGCGGTATCAAGTAATCGATCGGCTTGTGCCGCCAGTTGGTGTTTCGAATTGGTAGTCGGCCGGTCATGCATGGTATCGAATCGATCGTGCCATGGTTTGATACGTTCGGTGCCACGATGGTGCGTCTCCACAAGTAATCGATCGGCTTGTGTGAGCCACCACGATGCATTGTGCCACTGTGCGGTATCAAGTAATCGATCGGCTTGTATATCCGCCAGTCGGTGTCTATATTATTTTGAAATGGTAGTTGGGCAGTCCTCGTGGACTCGATTCGATCCCAATGCCATTAAGTAGTCTCACCTGCGCCGTGTGA
The DNA here is from genome assembly GCA_911728495.1 of Furcula furcula. Lineage (NCBI taxonomy): Eukaryota > Metazoa > Arthropoda > Insecta > Lepidoptera > Notodontidae > Furcula > Furcula furcula. The sequence continues at coordinate 1,137,218 of OU452264.1, read as the reverse complement.
AGCAATCGATCGGCTTGCGCTGGTGTGCGCATCACCAGTCTAGCGTGGAACTATATGTACATATTGATATTTCGATGTGGTTTCGATTCGTCGTCTAATAAATTAGAATAGAATGGAATACTAGATGTTTACAATATAAACTTAGATCTAAAACCAGACCACCAAATTAAGTGTAGGTACAGTTTTCCTAACAGCAATTATATTAATGATACATTTGTTTTTAATAAAATAAAAGAAATAGAATTAATTATCTAATTAACTAACGAAGTTTATTGTAATGTAAAATATGTACATGATGTAAATAAAGTAAAAATAAAACAGGTTCTAAAGTATAGTTTGTACAAATTGTTGATGTTCAATTGATTGTATTAGAATGTTTAATTGTTAATTTATGTAATGGTTATGGTATTTGGGGACTTTCGTGCTGCTGACCATGTACTCGGACACCGATTGTTAGGGTTCCACCTGGGTCGTGTGCGGGGACGCACACGTCGTCAGGATGGTCGATTGTTAGGGTTTGCAATTTTGTAGAGATTTATCGCTACTTATTTAATTCTTTATTTTAATTGTTTAATATTTTAATATACTGGTAACTACTTTTCGAGTACTGACAGAAGCGGAAGTTAGTCATAGACTCTGCAATTGATTCGTAGCGCCGCCGCCGGCCAATCACGGGGCCGCATTAAAGAGAACTGATGCGGACTGTGATTGGTCGTGGCGAGTCGTTTGGGGGTTTTTTCGGGTAGGGATTTTTCTGATAAAAAGCATGGTCGGTGGTATTGTGAGGGGATTCGAGTGTCAACCACGAGACTGTTAAGAGTTGGAAGTAACTGTTTATTGTGAATTTAATTTATCTAGTTTTTAGTATGGAAAAAAAGTGTGTTATAATAAGTGATTTATATTCTGTGATGATATCTTCTATTATTCTCCTCGGAGCAAGGTCGTCCTTATAATATACAGACGAATTGAGAACCTCCTCCTTTTTTGAAGTCGGTTAAAAATGAGTAAAAATTAACAGAGAAGGAAAATGTGAAGTTTTATCTTGTGGATTATTATCCATGGATATTTGCTTAGGGAAATATACGAATAAAATAAAACGTTGTTTTATTGTACAGTAGTAATAATTGGGATAAATGAGAAGACCTTAGTAACAAAAAACATTGATAAGCAACTGAACTATAAAAAGGTTGTATGCAATAGGCATGATGACTAATTTTGAAAAAATACTCTATAATGTAGGGGCGACCTAGGAGGGTTGTGACAAAGGTGAGTTGTGACAAAGTCGATTTCTCTGAAGTTATTGTAGTTAGCGGGATGGTTAGTACTACATTTTTGCTTCATTTTTGACTCCCCATTTATCACAAACCACGTTAGTGACCTGCGCAGGACAGTTTTCTTCGGCGAACTTCCTCGCTCGGCCCCCCGAGATTAGGGAGCAGCCTATGCAAGGCCGCTGCAACCCTGTCGATTCGGGGGACCAGGCGCTCGAAATGCTCCTCGAAGCCCCAGCGACTGTCAAGGGTGAGGCCAAGATATTTCATTTACGGCCCCACCCTGACTTCCGACTCACCAACACGGACGTGCAAGTTGGGCGGTGGTTCCCGGCTCCTAGGCAGACCGTGGAACCACAGCGCCTCAGTTTTCTGAGGCGCTATCTCCATGCCCAACTCGCGTATTTTAGCGACGACGATTTCCGTCCCAAGCTCGGCGAGCTCTTTGGTCCTCTCGAAGGTGTCCCCACCGGCCACGATCAACGTGTCGTCCGCGTAGCAGACGACACTTACGCCGGCGGGGAGTTCGACACGCAGAACCGCGTCGTAGGCGAGGTTCCATAGCAGGGGGCCCAACACTGACCCCTGCGGAACCCGTCGCTCCACTTCCCTCCGAATCCTCGTACCGTCTCGATCCACGTTGTCATGATTATATTACTAAGTATACGTGGGTAGGTTATACTAAAATAATAAATCAGTTGTTGTTCGGTACTCGGGTGTTTCATTACAATCACCACATGGTGACAGCGGTTCATAAGTTTTATAGCAAAATATCAGTGTGAAAAGTAAAAATAAGGATTATTTACGTAAATAAATAGTGAAAGTATTATATGGAATAAGTTTTTAGTGCAAAAATACGTGTGAACCGACAAATTACAATGGAACACGCTCGACCGCCTGCGGAATTAAATATGGACGGTGCCGGCGGGCCAGTTCGCCGGCCTAATGCATGGAGAAAATGGAAACAACAATTCTTGTTATTTATCAAGGCATCAGGAGTTCAGACAGAAGCTTCAAGTGTGCAAGCCAGTTTACTTGTAAACCTGATAGGATCCGAGGGATTCGACATTTATCAAACTTTTACATTTGACAAGGAGGACGAACGAGATGATGTCAATGTATTAATAAAAAAGTTTGACAGCTACTTTGGATCCAAGCCCAATATTATACTTTCGAGGTATAAGTTTTTTACACGGAATCAAGAGGACGGTGAATCGATACAACAATACGTTACAGCATTGCGCCTTCTAAGTAAAAGTTGTGAATTTGCAACGTTGGAAGACGATTTGATCAGGGACCGAATCGTTTGCGGGATCCATCAAGCTACGGTCAGGGACCGGCTGCTGCGAAGTGAGGATCTCACACTGGAGAAGACGGTAAAAATTTGCCAGGCGGAAGAAGTTTCACAAGAAAGTGAACGGCAAATTTGCAATGCGAATGCAAGTATGAGTGGAAGGGCCGAACACATCAACAGCGTCAGACGTGTCAATCGCGGTGGTAGCGGCTGGAATAATCGCAGGGGCGGAGGCGCGCGCGCATGGCGACCGCCGCCGGCTGCCGGCCGCTCGCTGCCGTGCGCAGGCTGCGGACGCTCCGCGTGTGCCGCCGGCCAGTGTCCGGCGCAATTTGTCAACTGTTTTGTGTGCGGTAATAAAGGACATTTCGCGCGTAACTGTAAGTACGTTCAGTCTACTAATAAAAATTCGCCTCGTGATAAGGTGCGACGCATGTATGAGCTGGATTGCGACCGCGTCGATGAATCCAGTGAATCCGAGGACGACGATACATTTTATATTTCATCCATAGATGACAAGAAAAACAGCTCATCGGACTGGTTTGAAGTGTTGTCTTGTGATAATGGTAATGAAAGATTTAAGTTAGATACCGGAGCTGATTGTAATGTGCTAGCGTACAGTCGTTTTTTAGAGTTAGGTTTTAGTGATAATATGATAATAAAGAAAAATATACCATTAGTATCGTACACTCATAATGTTATACCCACTAAGGGAATTTGTATATTGCCATGGTCTTATAAAGGTCAGGTTTATAAACTTAAATTTGTCATAGCTAACATGCCTTGCAAGAGTGTGCTGGGACGAAAATCATGCGAAGCTATGGGCCTCGTTAAACGTCTAAGGTCAATTGAAATGTCCGACTACGATGACTTGTTTAAGGGATTAGGGTGTCTGCCCGGGAAATATCACATAGTAATAGATAAAACAGTTCCGCCCGTTATATGTGCATCCAGAAAAATACCTCATGGATTACGCGATCGATTAGCTGAAGAATTAAAAACAATGGAACAGTTAGAAGTTATCAGAAAAGTCAGTCACCCGACTCAATGGGTACATCCATTAGTGTTGGCAGCGAAGAAGAATGGCGGCATTCGAATATGTCTAGATCCGCGAGAGCTGAACCGCGCAGTTCAGCGCGCGCACTTTCAACTGCCGACGGTGACAGAGCTCGCGGCGCGCCTGCATGGAGCTAGGTATTTCTCGGTTCTGGACGCAAATTCTGGATTTTGGGCAGTACAATTAGACGATGAAAGTGCAAATCTTTGCACGTTCGCCACATCGTTCGGTAGGTACCAATTTTTACGTCTACCATTTGGGATAAGTTGCGCTTCGGAAGTATTTCATGCGAAAGTGCACCAACTGCTGGAAGGCTTGATAGGCGTTGAAAACTACGTAGATGACATAATAGTGTGGGGAAACACGAAGGAAATTCACGACCAGAGACTAAAATTACTATTAGAAAGGGCGAGAGAAGTGAATTTGAAATTTAACAAAGATAAATGTAAATTTTGTGTATCGGAAGTGACATACCTGGGTCATGTTTTTGACTCAAATGGAATGAGACCTGACTATAACAAAATAAAGGCTATTAAAGAAATTAGTACCCCAAAAGATAGGAAAGATCTAGAACGATTTTTAGGAACAGTAAATTACTTATCTAAATTTATTCCGAATTATTCAGATATAGCTATTCCTTTAACAAGTTTACTGAAAAAAGATAACGAATGGCGATGGGAAACAAGTGAAATAGCGGCTTTTAATAACTTAAAAGAGTGTGTGACGGGAGCTGGAGTGCTAGCGCTGTACGACCCGACGCGTCCCGTGCGGCTTGCAGTGGACGCATCAGCTGCCGCGCTAGGAGCTGTGCTGCTGCAGGGCGGACGCCCGGTTGAATACGCCTCGCGCACACTAACTGACTCGCAAAAAAGATACGCGCAAATTGAAAAAGAATTATTGGCCATTGTTTTTGCATGCGAACGTTTTCATCAGTACATTTATGGTCAGAAAAGTGTTATCGTAGATTCCGACCATAAGCCATTGGAAAGTATTTTTAAAAAACCATTGATGTCCGTCCCAGCCCGCCTGCAACGCATGTTGTTGAGAATACAGGGATATGACTTAGTAGTCAATTATGTACCGGGAAAATTTTTGTTCATTCCAGACATGTTGTCTCGTGCGCCTTTACCCGATCTATATAGTGAGGAGGTGAGTAAAAATGTTCTTTATCAAGTAGAAATGATTGTAAAAAATTTACCAATTTCAAACGATAAACTTACTCTTATTAAAAAAGAAACAATAGTGAACGCGGAATTAAGCACATTGTTAAACTTTATAAACAAAGGTTGGCCTGATCACAGACATGAGGTCCCGAATAATATCAAAGATTATTGGTCGATAAAGGATGAATTATTTGTAGTGAGCGATGTCATATTAAAAAAACAATTCTGTGGTAGTTCCAAAGAGTCTGCGCGGGAAAATGCTAGATCTTGTCCATGAAGGGCATTTAGGTATAGACCGGTGCAAACGGCGAGCGAGACAAGTTATATTCTGGCCGCACATGTCACGCGATATCGAGTTGTATGTCAAAAGATGTAAAATATGCCAGGAGCACTCAAACGCACCATCCAAAGAACCCATGTTACCCATAGAAATTCCGAAGCTGCCGTGGAACAAAGTAGGTTCAGATATTTTCGAATACAAAAAGAAGTATTTCTTATTAATTGTTGATTATTACTCTAATTATGTAGAGGTTTGTAAACTAAGCAGTATATGTTCAAACGTTATTATTGAAAATATGAAGGGTGTATTTGCACGGCATGGTATTCCACAAACATTGATAAGTGATAATGGAACTCAGTATAGCAGTCGTGAATTTAAATTGTTTGCACAAGAGTGGGGATTTGAACACGTGACGTCATCCCCTAACTATCCTCAGGCTAACGGTAAGAGTGAGCGCGCCGTCCAAACTGTCAAAACACTTTTGATAAAAGCTATAAGAGGAAATGGAGATTTCAATTTAGCTTTGCTAAATTTTCGTAACACCCCCAGGGATGGTTTGAGTTCTCCTGCACAACTATTGATGGGGCGAAGGCTGCGGTGCCAACTACCAGTTCACCCTCAACTTTTAGAACCTCGAATTGTCGATCAGTCGGAGTATGAAACTATGGTGGCAAAACAAAACAAATCAAAATATTTATATGATAAACACTGCAGAGTTTTACCAACATTAAATAAAGGTGATACAGTTATTTACATCAATGGAAAAAATAGGGGTAGGGGAACTGTGGTTGGCCATGCAGATACCCCTCGATCATATATTGTACAAAATAATGTTAGGGCTAGGTACAGACGTAATAGGCGCCATTTAATTAAATGTGAACCTGGCGATAACTTATTGAATAAAGAGGAGTTTGTACAAAGTACTAACAACGTGTCTAAAGGTGTGGGTGAGGATGTAGCGTTCGAAGAAAAGAACTGTGATGCAGGTAATCAATCTGGTTCTAATAACGACCACATCATAGTCTCAAAGAAAGCTACATCCCCATACCCTGAACGTAGAGCTAAGACAATAGCCCAACAACGTATTGCAAGACTTCAGAATAATTAATGTCATTATTAGGAGAAACAGTGTTCCTGTTGTTAATGTTTAGTTTTCTTTTTAACCGACTTCAAAAAAAAGGAGGAGGTTATCAATTCGGTTGTATGTTTTTTTTTTTTTTTTTTTTTTTTTATGTTTGTTACCTCAGAACTCTGTCGTTTACGAACCGATTTAGAAAATTATTTTTTTAATTGAAAGGATATGCTTCCAGATTGGTCCCATTTTTTTCAAAATCAAGTTCTGATGATGGGAACCATGAGTAACTGAGGGAACTCCTTAAATATTATAGGCATACATATAGCGTTTTTGGTATTTTTAGAAACTAGTCAAGCATTTTCATTCAGAAAGTATCATTTGGTTAAGTGGATCTGATGAAGAAGGCCATAGATGGCCACCGGAACTCTGTAATAAAATTAACAATCCATCCTATCCTAGCCGTGCCTACTAAACGTAGAACTACCGAATTTGGGCTCGATGGATAGTTCTCGACGAGTAGTTGCTAGAAAATGGAGATCAGGGTCTGATGGTGGAGCAGGAAGGTTGTCACGGGATCTCTGCACCAATAAACGTAGATCCGCTAAGTTTTTGCTCGTTGGGTTGCTCTCGATGAGTAGTTGCTAGAAAAATGGTGATCAGCGTCTGATGATGGAGCAAGAAGGTCGTCACGGGATCTCGGCACCAATAAACATAGACCCACCGAGATTGGGTTCGTTGGGTAGCTCTCGACGAGTAGTTGCTAGAACAATGGTGATCAAGGTCTGATAATGGAGCAGGAAGGTCGTCACGGTATCTCGGCACCAACAAACGTAGACCTACCGAATTTGGACTCGTTGGATAGGTCTCGACGAGTAGTTGCTAGAAAAATGGAGATCAGGGTCTGATGATGGAGCAGGAAGGTCGTCACGGGATCACTGCACCAATAAACGTAGATCTGCCGAGCTTGGGCTCGTTGGGTAGCTCTCGATGAGTAGTTGCTAGAAAAATGGTGATCACGGTCTGACGATGGAGCAAGAAGGTGGACACGGGTTCTCGGCACAAATAAATGTAGACCCACCGAGCTTGCAGTCCATGGTTCCCGAGAACTATGAGTATAACACCTAGGTATCTTCGGTTTATGGCAATTGGTTAGTTTTATTAAGATATTGTCACATGACTTAAGTTGGGGGCGAGGCGGAGAAGCTTTTAAAAAACAACTTTACAGCTCGACGCTTTATTCAGAACTAACTGTATGATCTTAATTCTAATACATGAAACCTTATTCTACCTTATCTTAATTACTACTATTAGGGTCTTATTACTAATACATCTAGGCGCTCAGCCTACATAACTCCTCCCCTCCCAGAGAGCTGCGTACGGTTGGAGTTGATGTGCCAAGTCTTTGATGCACGGCGGATGGTTGCTGCAGCAGAGGCGGCGCAACCGACGTAGACCGGTCGCGCGAAACGATCCCCAACTCTATGTCTTGCTCCACCTTCGGTTCCTGTTGTTTGGTGCGCCTGCACTCAATGTATTTGCAGGCTGCGTAGTAGCCCAGTGCTACGGCTACGATTATAAAGGCGGCTAAAGACAGCCAGCTCGGTTTCGTAGTGATCGTGAAGTCTGTCTCTAGTGGCGTTACTTCAGGCGTGTGAATTTGGGCAGCCAGGGAATGTAGCTTGTCTAAATCCATGTGTTCCAGTTGAATATTCTTGTATGTGATATTCACCGGAGGTATGCTGATTCGGGGTAATGGTATTGATTCTTGAATAGTTATACTATTCTGGTGAGTCTGTAGAATTTGTCCGTTTAAAGTAAACGTACAGCCTTCCGTGGTACTAAGTATGTAGGTGCCTTGAACGCGTTGAAATCTTTCGTCGCGCCCGCACGTGATTTTCAGGATTTCTTGATTTCTTGTGATAACAAGCCACACGTTTCCGTGAACTTGTTGGATCTTCACAGGCGGCAGTTGAACTTCTGCTGACTTGCAGTTCCTCGGCGGTTTGTGATGTATAATTTGGATGATGCAGTCATCTTTTTCCTCAATGTTTTCCAGTTTCAGGTGGTCGCAGATCTGGAGGTCGTCCGTGATGCGGCGGCATGGCTCGTGGAGGTAGGTAAATTCTTCACTACCCAGTATAAGGTAAGGTGATTTGGGTATACGAGTTAGGTTTTTATTATCAGGGATGGAATACAGGTGCAAAAGGTCGTAAGAGGTAGGGCTTACGATAGGTACTTCTAAGACAAAGGTAAGTGAATTTAATGTACTATATGCTTTGACGGAAATAGTGCTATCCAATAGATGCATGTTTTCCCGCCTTGCTGGTAAAGGAAGCTTGTATGTGCTTTCTATCTTGATTAACTCTGATAATAAGTACATTGGTTCTATTATACTTGGATGCAACGTGCCCATTGATGCAAAAGTTATTGCTGTTTCAAGCGTGCTAACCTTATCGTATAGCAACTGGAGTCCATTTTGTATCTGGATGCTGGATTGAAGTATATTTAATTGCGAGGTGATTGATGATAAATTTTTACTAATGTTATTTATATTTGTTACTAACATATCCATATTTCTTTCCATTTTACCTAAGTTTTCATTATACTGCTCTATATACTGCTTCATGAGACCTATGCTTACTTTTTGTTCATTTGATATGATATATGTTTGCTTACGTAATTTGTCTATCTCGCTTTCAAACTTAAGGGCATCATTTTCATCTAAGTTTCCGCTTATGGCTTTAATAATAGTTCCTAAACCGTTTACCAACCCCCGCTTATTCCTAACTAAACTTCTTGGTAAAATATAAAAGAACTTACTCTCTATTAAATTTATAATATAACTTATCTGTTCCCTATGAACATATCTATCCGCATACGACGGTTGCCTGTTTTCTATTAGTAGTAAACTTGAATATATGCTAATAAATTCCTTAAAAATAAAATATAAGTATGTAGTGTTATATGTACAGATTAAGCTATATGTATCTATCCTATGCACTATCCTAGATTCCTTAAGTACTAATAGGCCATCTTCACTATCTATTGGCCGCACGACTGGTTCTGGAGCTGCTCTGCAACCTCCGCAGCCTCCGGCGACGAGCCAGATGATAACGACTCTGTAATTTGAGATGGTCGTCTTAGGAGTCGGCTGTGCACTCTGATAGATTTAGAATTTACATGCTTTCCTAATATTTCTAATATATTATTGGGGTGAATTCTAACTATTGTGTATGGTCCTAAGTAGCGTGGTTCCGTCTTTTTACTACGGGACGATTTCGCTACCTGCTTAAACACTTTATCGCCTACTTTGAATGGTACGCTTTCGCTGTTTTTATTTGCTTTTGTTATAACTTGTTCCTTATCAGTTGATAGTTTTAAGGCTACAAGCTTCTGAGCGCTTTCCATTTGGCTTCTGTGTTTCGCTACGTAATCCTGATAGTACTCCTGAGTATAAAATAACTCTAAGGGGTTTCGGCTGCTGGTGTGACCGTATAATAATTCAAACGGTGTGTAACCCGTTGCGGAATGGATTGTATTATTGTAAGCAATGATAGCGTTACGCATTAATATACTGATATGACTTTTATCTGTTAACTTCTGAAGCCTAATTAGTTCGCCTACGGTAGAGTGAAACCTCTCTATCGGTGAATTTGAGTTTGGATTGTAAGGTGTAGTAAAATGAATATTTATCCTATGTAGAGAACATATCTCTTTAATTACCTCATTATCGAACTTATGGTCCGAGTCTGTGGTTAATTTATTCGGCGTACCTATTATCGCAAATAACTGTAATAATGCCTCAGCTACGTGAATACTTGTGATTCCTTGCAACTGAATTGCTTGAGCGTATTTAGTAAAGTTATCAATGATAGTGAGAAACGTTGCGCTATCAGTGCTGTATAAATCCATGAACATGTGTTGCATGGGCTTTTCCGGGGTTTCCGTCAATACTAGCGGTGGCCTTAGAGGGTTCCGCTCGTATTTAGCCTTAATACATGTTTCGCATTCATTGATGTATTTTTGTATAGATGCGAGCATGTTAGTCCAGTGATAATTTTTACGAAGATGTTTGTACGTTTCTTGTATACCTCTATGTAGAGTTTTTCCTTCGTGGTACTTTTGTATTAACCGCTTTTGTTCAGAGCAGTCGTCTACTAATGTTACTCTTGTTAAACATCTAAACAATTTGGGTCCGCGCTGGTCGAATACCGAATTGTATACTTTACAGAATAAAGGGTATAACTCCGGGTTATGGAAATAGCAAAAGAATTTTCTATCGGCTATAGTATGCTCTTTAAGAAAACGAATTATTTCTGATTCTGTATTATTAATTGGAATAAAGACATGTTTAATTATGAAATGTTTCTTGGATTTATCCTCAACTCTATATTCTGTACCCGGCGAGCTACGAATATGAAATTGCTTCAACTGTTTATCTATAGCGTCTGAACAGGTAGGTATGTCGGTTGTTATAGCGCTGGTAGAGTCACTGATCTGACCTACGTTATCTGACGTCACCTGTATGTCTAGTATATCGCTTACGTCGATGTCGCGTAACCGTTCCGCGTCACTACTGCTGGGTGATAACAAATCGCGTAGCTGTATTAGTGAGGTATCTACTGGTGCGGGTTCGATTCCCGATGACGCTATTTCGTCAATCAGATCGGTGTGATAACTCATACTAGGTTGATTTGTGTCGAGTACGTTTATCTTAACTCTTGACAGCGCATCTGCGTTGGTGTTATACTTTCCCTTTTTATACACTATCTTATAGTCGTATTCCTCTAATCTCAAGCGCCAGCGTGTGAGCTTTGAGTTAGGGTCTTTCAGCGACATTAACCAAGTTAAAGGCTTATGGTCGGTGTAAATAATAAATTTGCGTCCGTATAGGTAAGGTCGAAAATATTTAATAGCCCAAATTATAGCTAATAACTCCTTTTCTATAGTCGCGTATTTACTTTCTGTGTCTGACAATGTACGTGAGGCGTACGCGACGGGCTTGTCGGAGCCTACGGTTCCTTGTGACAATACGGCGCCTATCGCGACGTCCGATGCGTCGGTGGTTAGTATGAACTGTTTATCAAAATCGGGATATTGAAGAATAGGGGCGTCGCAAAGTACTTCTCTAGCTTTGTTGAATGCGTTCACAAATTCCGGTGTATGTGTGACTTTAGCGTTTTTCTTAAGGCATTTTGTTAGAGGTTTAGTGAGTTTCGCGAATTCCGGTATAAATTTGCGATAGTAACCTACTAAACCGAGGAAGGATTTAATTTCCTTCTGGTTAGTCGGTATGGGAAACTGTCTAACTGCTCTAATTTTTTCCTCATTGGGTTTTATGCCGTTTTCTGTTAATGTATGGCCAAGATATGCTACTTCTTTCTGTAAAAATTCTGATTTATCTAATTGTATTTTAAAGTTATGTTCCCTCAAGCGCTGAAACACACGTTTTAGTTTTAAAATATGTTCTTGCAGTGATGTGGAATACACTAAAATATCGTCTAAATAGACTAAACAGGTGTCATGTAACAGGTCTCTAAGTATATTATTCATAAGCCGTTGGAATGTGCTAGGCGCGTTTTTTAAACCAAAGGGCATTCTAAGGAATTCGTAATGCCGATCAGTTGTAAATGCGGTTTTTTCGATATCCTCAGAGTCCATTTCAACCTGGTGGTACCCTGAGGCTAGATCTATGGTGGAGAAATATTGCGCACGTCCTAACTTGTCTAAGATGTCATTAATATTCGGGATAGGGTATTTGTCCTCTATTGTCCTGTCATTCAGCTTCCTATAGTCGACGACGAGCCTCCACTTAACTTTGCCCGACGCGTCCTGTTTTTTAGGCACCAAATGAACTGGGCTGGACCATGGAGAAATGCTCTCCCTAATAACCCCTTTCTCAAACAAGCTATCAACTTGTTTCTTTATTTCCTCGTGTTCGCACGGAGGACGCCTATAATTTTTCGTAAAAATTGGAGTGTTATCGGTTAAACGTAAAGAATGTTTTACTGAATGCGTAAAACTCAATGGTAGTTTTTCGGAATAAAAGATGTCTCTATACTGAAAGCAAAGCTTGTTGATTTCCCGTGTTTCCTCTTCATTTAAATGTGCCGTTCTTATTCTATTTAAATTTTCCTTCAATTCTATCTCAATCTCTGAAGCTGATAAGTTATGTAAGTTACTATTCTCTTTAAAATTTCTCTTGATTTTAATATTATCAAATTGAAGCGGAATCGTTGTGGATTGCGTGTACAATTGTTTGGTTTTGTAATCAATACGACATCCTAAGGAAGTCAAGATATCGTTTCCTATCAGGCCTTTGTATTTGTTATCAAAATCAAACACTAAAAACTTATGTCGTTTATTTGATCCAAACACGGATGGTAACGCGATCTGAAGCATTTGATTATGTGTAGAAACACCGTGAGCTGTTGTTATCTTAAATGGTTCCGTTAAGATGTTGTTTATAAATCTCGCGTCCGCTGCGATAAGCGAGCTAACTAACGATCGCGTGGCTCCGGTGTCAATCAAAAAATTGCCACCTAGCTCTGATATGTGTATGTACGGTAATTTATCTATTATATATTCGTATTGAGGTAAATGAAACATTACGTAGCGGGTTCGCCTAGGTTTTCCTCGGGAAAATTCGACGTTTCCTGTGTATTTTGATCGTCTACGTCCTCTACGGCGTAGCTGTCGTAGTCATCATTATTTACGTCCGATTCCGTTAAAATATGAACCTTGCTATTTTGATTAAACGACTTCTGTTGCGATGGTTCATGTTTAATCGCACGAGGCATATTGTAACTAGTAGATGCAGGTGTATTATTTGGTGTTCGAGCATTAAAGAATGGGCGATTATTTATAGGTATTCGCGGTCTAAATTGCCCCGGACTGAAAGAAGGTTGGTTCCTAAGTTCTTGTCTCTTGAGCCTAACTTCTTCCTGTCTCGCTAGGGATATAGCCATTTCTAGCGTTTTGGGTGTGCTGAGTCTAACACCAAGGCCTATGTTATATTCCAAATTATCGACGAATGTTTCTATGGCGATTGTTTGGTAATAGCGATTACCCTTACTAGCTGTTGAGCCTACACCGCATAATGCATCTAATAGCTCTCTAATTTTGTGTCCGTATGCTTCGCAGGACTCTAATTTTTGTTTCCTACATCGCATTAATTCCTGGAGTAGCTGTACCTCGTTCCGTTGTTCACCGAACCTATTTAACAATGCTAACTTTATTGATTGCCAGTTATCTATATCTACTTCCAGCGAAACAGCCTCCAGTGCTTTTCCTGTTAATTTATTTCTAATCAAGCATATGACTATTGAATGATTTGACGCTATGCAATGGGTACGAAGCACACTCTCTACACTCCTAATATAGAAATTTAATGATTTTGAGTTACCATCATAATATGGTAGTAACTTGTCGATTAGGTCGTAATTTTCCACTGGCGACACGCGTGCTGCTGCCGCTGCCAGTTCCACTAAAGGGTTGGACTCTTTAGGTTCCATTGTTGTTATTTATTTATTTATTTTAAATATATTTATTTAATTCTTTATTTATTTATCTATTTATTTTTCTTTCTTTCTCTTTAACACTTATTCAATACTTATATCGATTTTCAGATATTATGTATTTATTTATCTATTTATTTAATTCTTATTTAAGTATCTATTTATTTTTCTTTCTTTTTCTTTAACACTTATTCAATACTATATCGATTTTCAGATATTATTTATTCTAATCGTTGCTTTTACTGATTCTAAGCGCAAGCACGATGTTGTGTATTTCTATAATTACTAATTTTAAGTTAATTACAATGCAATGTACAATGCTTCCATTACCAATTTTAGGCTGAAAAACACACACATTGAACACACGAAATTCAATTCAAAACAATATACACAATGGTTATTGTCTGAGGATGGTATTAATCAGGATAGGTAGGGATACTGGACAGTAAAAGAGATTTATCTTACCCCAGGTATATCGCCATAACCTGCCCGATGAGTTCTGTGGTCGTTTTCTTCGCGTTCTCGCCTCGTAGGTTCTACGAACAGTTAACTGCGGCTTCTATCGGCGCGATACAGAATTCGATATACCGCTATAGCCTACGCGAAACCGATCTTAACTATCCGCCACGACTGCGCCACTTAAGTTGGGGGCGAGGCGGAGAAGCTTTTAAAAAACAACTTTACAGCTCGACGCTTTATTCAGAACTAACTGTATGATCTTAATTCTAATACATGAAACCTTATTCTACCTTATCTTAATTACTACTATTAGGGTCTTATTACTAATACATCTAGGCGCTCAGCCTACATAACTCATGTCATTTTTTTTAAATTTTTGCTTAAGCTTATATTTTAGTGATGGTCCATAGTTGTGTTATTTAGTGGGTGTTTTTAAAATAAATATTAAACTGGCTGTTTGTCAGAATAAAATATAAGTTGTTAAAACTTAACCTAATAATACACCAAGGGAACCACTAAAAAGAATAAAATAAAAATAATTTTTACAAAAAAAAAGAACCGCCTTCAAAATGCAACTAAAAAGCCTGAAATAATTTCTAAGAATTAGTGGTTTTTACATCTACATTGTTGGACTTGGACTACAACATATTATAAATACATATTACTATCGAAGTCGGCGCCTAACGTCTAGCAAATAATTACAAGGACAGTAGGTACCTAACTGTTTTCCAGTTTGGCGCCGTCTTTGATAGTAATATGTATTTATAATATGTTGTAGTCCAAGTCCAACAATGTAGATGTAAAAACCACTAATTCTTAGAAATTATTTCAGGCTTTTTAGTTGCATTTTGAAGGCGGTTCTTTTTTTTTTGTTTATGAATGTTCGCGCATAACACTGGCAATTATTAACCTATTTGAAAATATCTTCGCTCGTATAAGTAGTTCCAGAAAAAACAAAAAAGCGGGTCAGAATTTTTTTAAAAACGCCGTAAATTAGAAATCGTTAAAAAAAAAGACGGCGCCAAACTGGAAAACAGTTAGGTACCTACTGTCCTTGTAATTATTTGCTAGACGTTAGGCGCCGACTTCGATAGTAATATGTATTTATAATATGTTGTAGTCCAAGTCCAACAATGTAGATGTAAAAACCACTAATTCTTAGAAATTATTTCAGGCTTTTTAGTTGCATTTTGAAGGCGGTTCTTTTTTTTTTTGTAAAAATTATTTTTATATTTTATATATATATATTATTAGTTTTTAATTTTGTTATTATACTTTGTTGTAAGGGGAAGGTGTCATGATTATATTACTAAGTATACGTGGGTAGGTTATACTAAAATAATAAATCAGTTGTTGTTCGGTACTCGGGTGTTTCATTACAATCACCACACACGTACAGGATGTACCTGTCGCGCAAGTAGTCCCTGATCAGGGCCTGCAGGTAGGGAGGCACTCCATGGTAGACCAGTGCCTCCCAGATCACATCCCAGGGTAGGGAATCGAAGGCGTTGACAATGTCGAGAGACACCGCCAACGCCACGCCACCCCAGGAGACCGCCTGATCCGACAGGGCGCGGACGCGAGTTATCGCATCCACGGTCGAACGGCCCTGTCGGAAGCCGAACTGGCTGTCGGCCAGATCGGGACCGACGCGCGACAGATGCCCGCTGAGACGAGAGGCAACTATTCTCTCGAACAGTTTGCCAACCTCGTCCAGCAGACATATGGGACGGTACGCGGAGGGAGAATCCGCGGCTCTGCCTTCCTTCTTTATGAGGACCAAACTAGCCTCCTTCCAGGCCCTGGGGAACGTAGCTTCACGGAGGCAACTAGTGAATAGCTGCCTCAGCACGTCCCCCAGGGCAGCCAGGCTCAACACCAGCACCCTACCCGGAATACCATCGGGTCCGGGCGCGGTGTTTCGGGCTCTCATGCGGCCAACGGCCCAGTCCATCTCCTCTATGGTCACCCCCAGATCGTCGCGCCATTCGGGCAACTGAAGGGGGTGGACTGAGGGACTTGACCGACCCGCCGGGAACAAGGTGTCTATCACGCGTCCCAGCAAAGCCGGATCGAGAGTCTCCGTCACCGGGGGCATCCATGGGCGTAGTTTGCCCAGCACCATATGGTACGGGCGCCCCCACGGATCCTCGTTGAGTCCCTCGAGGAGTTCGTCCCAGGACTGGTCCCTGGCGCTCTTGATGGCATTTTGGAGCGCCTTGGTGGCCACTCGGTATGCCCTGTAGAGCCTAGCTACCTCGTCGGCTTGAGCTCGCCTTCGCCTTCTCGCCCTGGTGAACTCTCTGCGGCTTCGCCAGCAGATCTCGCGAAGTTGCGCGATCTGCGGCGTCCACTAGTACACCGGGCTACGCTTGGGGCGGTCGGCTCGGGGCATCGACGCGTCGCAGATTTGCGTCATCGTGCCCCGGAACCGGTCTGCTTCCACATTCGGATCGGATCGGACCTCATCGGCGCTTTCCGGCCATGCCGCGACGTCGGCCGCCGCCTCGAGCATGTCTACGTCGAGGCGCTTCAAAGACCAACGTCGCGGGGGCTGCCTTCTCGGCGGCTGGAACCGCGGGGACGGCGGCGGATGGCCACATCGAAGAAGATGTGGCGGTGGTCGGACAATGTGACCACCTCTTCCGCTACCCGCCATCCCGACAGTTTGCCGATAGCAGAGGGAGTCGCCCACGTCAGGTCGACGATCGACTCCCCCTGCCACCGCACGCACGTGCTCACTGACCCCCGATTTACTAGTCGGAGGTCGAGCAACGTCTTTCCTCTGATGTTGTCTCTGGGGGAGCCCCACGCGGTAGCGTGGGCGTTGAAGTCCCCCAGGACGATCAGCGGACGGGGTAGGCAACGGCGAATGCAATTCCCCACCCGATCCAAGTACACCTCGTAGTCGGCGAGGGACCTGTTGGGAGAGACGTAGCAGCCCACTATGGCCATGGTGCCCCATTCCACGGCGACGAATCCCTGCCCCCTCTCCAGTAGGGTGCAGGGTGGGACACCCTCTCCTCCTCCCCAATAGACCGCCACGGAGCCCAGGTCGTCTCCGAACCACCGAGGGTGGTCCGGGACGCTGTGGGGCTCCGCGACCGCTGCGATGGCAACCTGACGCTCCACAACGGTCTGCATGAGCAGGTGCTGAGCGTTGCGGCAGTGGTTCAGGTTGCCCTGAAGAAGCCTAACGTGGGGAGTGAACGTTAGGCCTCCATGTCCTCCGGCGGGCTGGAGCCCGCTGCGCTGGCCGGGGCCGCGGTTGTCGTCTCGTTGGAGGGGGCGGAAGGGCCTTTCTTGCCCTTGCCCTTTGGCGGGGTGCACTTTTTTGTGCCCAGCCGGTGATCCGCAGGGCACCCCTTGTCTGAGCACAAGGGGCACTTCGGTGTGCGCGCGGTGCATGTGCTTGCCCTGTGGCCCTGCTCGCCACAGGTGAAGCACCGCGCGCTCCGACTATCTCCTCCGTTAGGGCACCGTCTTCCGACATGCCCCCTCTCGAGGCACCTAAACCACCGCAGCGGCCTGGCCTCCAACGCCTGCACGTGCGACAGTCCCCAACCAACGGTCACCTCCTTTGTCGCCACCAGCTTGCGCATGGCGGCGACGGGGACCCGGGCCCAGGCCGTGCCCATGGCGGTCTCCTCACGGCGAATTTGCCCTACGGAGATCTTCTTCGCTGGGCATCCGGCCGCCTCTGCCAATGACTTTGCAACCTCCTCGGGGGTGATCGAGTCATCCAAGTCGGTGACCCGGATTTCCCCCGATTTGGTTGGGCGGGCGATCTTTAAGTCAAAGTCCACCAATGCCTCCTGCAGTTTTGCGGCCAGCGCGTCCACCTGTATCTCACAGTCGGGCCCCTCCAACTGAGGGGGGGGAGAGAACTCAACCATGAGGAGCCCGCCGGTGACCGCCCGCTTCAGGTGGACGTTGGCGATGCTCAGCTCGCTGAGGCGCACCCTCGACTTTGCCGCCGCCGTGACCGCCGCGTACGTGGTCTGGGACCCCTCTGCAACCGTGATGGTGATAGCAGCAGACTTCGGGGCCCGAGGAAGCGCCGCGACTGTTCCGCAGGCTGCGCAGTCGGCCGCTCAACTTGAGCGGCAGTCGCAGCAGGCGCGGGAACCGCCGGCAGATCGGCCACTGGAGGAGCTTTTTGGCGCCCTCCTCTATGCCTCCTCTTCGACTTTTTGGTCGAGGCAGCCGGCGCCGCCGCCACCTGCTGGGGCGGCGGAGGCAGTCGGGACCCCAACTCCGGCACTGCTGGTGCTGCCTGGGAAGGCTGCACAGGCTGGGCCGGCCGCGCCCTGAGCGCCCTCGCGGCAGGCGCAGTCCGTGTTTGCGCAGGTGGCCCGGCCACCTCGACAGCGGCAGCCACCGCATTGCGCGCGTCCGCCGCAAGAGGAGGCCTGAGGCGCTTCTCGGGCAGCAGGCGGTCTTGGAGGCCCGCGACTCGCGCATCCATCATGCTCCCCACCTGGAGCAAGACGGAGCGCGATATTTCCTCCGCGAGGGTCCTCTGTTCCCGACTGAGGGGATCCGATGGCGCCTGTGCAGTTGCTGCTGGCTGTGGGCAGACCACTGGCAAGGCCGCCTGGGACTGCAGCCTCTCTACCGTCGCCTGCAGTTCGCCGAGTTGCTTGCGCATCTCGGCCATCTCCTTCTGCAGGCTCTGGTTTTCGGCATACAGCCGACCGTATGACTGCCGCAGTTTGTTATTTTCCGCGTGCAGTCTCACGCCTTCATCGGCGAGGGCCTGGTCTCTGATCGAGTCAGCCTTCTCGCCGATGATTCTCGCCGCGTCCTTCAGGGCCTACTGGCAGGTCCCTTTCAGGTTGCCAGACTTTGCGGCAACCGTGGCCACAATCTCGGCCTGCCTCCGGATTGCCTCACTAGTGTAGGCAACACTGGGGCCCAATGGGTGAGATTGGTCCGCCATGGCTTCGTCCGCCTTGGCATCTTCCGCCGGTGGGGGCGGTGTATCCCGACGCGTGCGGATGAAACGGCCGCGCTCGTCCCGCCTTAGGACACCCACTGATGACGAGCGTCTCGTGGCGCCTCCGCGCCCCCTCCTCGCCTTTGGCACCTTACTGGGCTCCGGATTGGCAGAGTCGCTCGACGGAGATCCGGAGCGACGCTGCTGGGCCCTGTGAAGGCGCTTCTGGCCTGCGACACCGGGTCCGATGTCGTTATCGGAATCGCTGGACAGCTTGGCTCTGTGCACCGCCAGACTGGGACTTGGCGGTGGAAGTGCATGTTTTTTTGGCGCCCCCCAGATACGTGGCGCTGCCAAGGCCCGAAGGCCCTGGGAGGGATTCTCCTGCCGCGGCGCGGCCGGTAAAAAAAACATATTACCCTCCTGGGGTAATATGTTTTTTTACGTGCACTCATTTTTTCGTTTTCCACTTTGAAAGCAGGAGTGGCCAACCTGCCAGCGCTTATGGCGGAGTTTTGCCCCTCCGCATTTCAGCCTAATGGCATACTGCACCTTCGGCATTGGGCACCTAAGCCGGCGAGTCCCTGTCTTCCCGGACAAAGAAAAAGAAAAGAGAAGAAAAAGAAAAAGAAGTGTATACTTAATTAAAATAAATAAATGATTAAAAACCAAATAAATAATAATCCAAACTAAGAAATAATTCAAACAATAATAATAATAATTTAAAATAAAACACAAAAATGAGATAATTATAAAATAAAATCAATAAATTAACAATACAATAAAATAAAACCGATTGTAAAACTAAAGCTAAAATCAACAAATTAAAATTAAAATCAACAATAATAAATAACAGATTACGGACAAAACAGGAACACAAAACGCCCTAAGTGGGCGACCTTCGCGTCGGAAGTGCCACTCCGCGGTCTACTCTGCTTAACAGAGGGGTACCGGGAGTGGCACAACGACATCTGGCCTTTCGGCCTCCGTCACTTATATCATGGTGCTGCGCCACAGTTCTCTCCGAAAGCCAGAGAGTACTGGGAGCAGCACACGTGACGCCGTCTCGTAGGCTATTCGCCACCGAGCAACAAACTTCCGAGGGAAACTCAGGAAGCTGTTGCCCGATGCCCAGGGTACACCACGTGGAGGTTGCCTACATCGTCCCCGTAGAGTGTTGACCTAGTGCAACAGGCTTTGCAGTAGGTTCCACAGGACAGGCCAAGCCTAGTGTGGAACCACGGCTAATCTTGTTTAACTAAAGATATTCGTTTTCACAATGGTATTGTCTAATTAGAATATAATAGGTAAGTACTCATGTTAAAAGATGTGTTGTGAAATAAAATAAATAAATCTTCAATCTTAAAATAGGAAAGAGGGAGGTACTTCTTCGTTACAATTTTAAGCGAGTATTTCTATTGTGTGTTATATAGGGTGTATTTCTAAGGAATCACCATCATCAGCAGCCGAAACGCTTCCACTGCTGAACGAAAGCATCTCTCTTAGAAGGGAGAGGTTGGCATAATCCCCACGCTTGGTAGGCGGCTTGGGGATCGCAGTATAGGTGGTAGGGAATCCAATAGAAAGACGCTGCTGCCCGGCTCCTTGTTTTCCCTTAGTGGCCTCTTACGGACAACCAACGTGAGGAGATGGAAGGAATACTGCCCGGACACCACACACATATTATATTGAAAGTAAGTAATGAGCTGCATTGATATTATTTTTATGTTGAAAAATGGAAAAACGTAGTATTAAATCCTCTTTGAGTCTCTGATTGTTATGACATAGTCAAATTGCTGTTCAATACATTTATTTTTGTGAAAGAAGAAGTAGAAGTTGATTATTTCTAATACAATAAAGTGTACAGTGTAACCAAGTTCATTTTTGCACAAGATTCCACATCATACATCAGACAAATATGTTAAGAAGTAAGAGGCATTATTTATTTTCAATCGCCCCAACGAGTCCCGGGACTCGTACGTGGGTCACACTAAAAGTTCTTAGAAAATCATAAAACGGCTCTGTGTAGAAAGTTGCCAATACTTTAATTATACTTAGTTCTCACTATTATAGTTGTCGAGTTGGATGAAGTAAGACCTTGCTCATCATCAGACCTTCAAAAGTACTAATGTGACAATAGTTCAATAAACCTAAATATTTGATGAAAACGACCTACCGTTTTCATCTCTAGCTGTAGTCCCCTAGATCGATGCAAAGGAGTTCCAGTAACCATCTATGGCCTTCTTCATCAGATCCACTTTACCAAATTATACTTTTTGAATGCAAATGCTTGACTTCTTTCTAAATATACCATAAGTATGTCTATTATAAGGAGATCCCTCAATTCCTAATGGGTTCCATCATCAGAACTAGATTTTGAAAAAAAAATGGGGCTGATCTAAGTAGAAGAATACACCCAATAAAAAAAAGAATTTTCCAAATCGGTTTATAAATAACGCAGTTCTGAGGTAACAAACATAAAAAAGAACATACAACCGAATTGAGACTCCTCTTTTTGAAGTTGGTTGACAAATGGTGATTAATTATTTGAAGGGGCAAGTAAATAAAATATGAACATACCTATGTTCCTAGAATAACTTTAAGTATAATGACTCTTGTTTATTGGGACAGTTATTTAATAAAATTAGAATGATAGACAGACCTTGGCCTGCAAATTGATAAGACATTACCACAACAAACACAACCTGTGTTCGGGTAGTGTCTTATCAATTTGCATATTTCAAGTCTTCGCTAAAAGTCAAGGGTATATTCTGCGGACGCACTATCAGTTTAAAAACCTGCTCTTGTTGAGCTACGAAAACTGTGTGCAAAGGTTTATCGACAATACTGAGGCGCCCTCTGCGCCTATACAAGATAAGTGCAATCGTTTCATAGCAATTCTATTTCTTCATTTGCTAACGCTTTGAATTCCCTATAATTTGCCACGCGATTTTTCTATGTTTTATGTAGTTTTCAAACACTTTTATACTTTCTGTTATCGTTAACGCTTGTAGAACTAGGTGGTAGGTTCTTTACAGGCGGCGGCTTGCTAAAGAGAGGATCCTCCCACAGAGCGAGGTGTGAAGCTCGATTAGGGCCTAAATTTCGGGATGTTGTTTATATAGCTAGAGTATGTAGAAAATTCGCTTGCGCGGTTCAGTGATAGATGGCGTCATCTAGGCATCTGTCTTGTTGCATGTACTTCGCTACATTACCACATGAGGCGTCATCTCTTCTGTTATGTCCCGTCGCCACAGTTCCTTGTGCAAGGAATGGTCCAGGTATCACCACCGCAGTGTCAGTTATTCTGCCGCCAAGCAGCAGTGCGTAAACATTGCTGTGTTCCGGTGTGAAGGGCGCGGTAGCTTGTGAAATTACCGGACACAATGTCTTTAGGGTAGGCAACGCGTTAGTGATTCTTCTGGTGTTGGTTTTAAAAAGTTGGCATTGTGCTACCGAGAACATAAAAATACTAAAAAGTTACCAAAGTGCGAAAACGAACGTGCGAGACGAAACCCTTCAGTCCGGTCCACCAAACGATTTGCTTCTTCATTTATAATTCGTATAGCTAAGGACTGGAACAGTTTACCTGCGTCGGTTTCCTAGTCCGATTATGATGAGGGTGTATGCAGTGCTCCAGTGAATAAGCTTTTAATAAGCTAGTGTGCAACGCCACTTTCCTTTAGGTGGTTTTGGTCCATTCAGATGTTTGTGGGCTTCTATGCTTACTATATTGATTGGAGACGGACCTGTTGTAGGGATGTTAATAAAAAAATATATATATTTATTTATTTATGTTGAAATGGTCAAAAAGTATCGATAGGCTGTTAGGGTGGTCGGGTGTTTGGTGCATCGTTTGCCAAATTGATTTGTCCGAAAGAAGAGGTCTTTGGCTACTTCTTTAGGCCATAAAACTCATTACTTGCCACACCAGATTTTTTGTTACAACTTTTTAATATTTTTTTGGCAAAATCCAGAATTCAGCATTTAAGCTTAAATTAAAATTTAACACCATACTAATATATTTTATAACACCATACTAATATATTTTATATTAGTATGGTGTTAAATTCATTTTATTTCTTAAATGTAGGTACAGTTGTGTGGTTCTATCAAATACAAAAGTACTTGCTAGTAACATTTAGTGTTTTTTTAATAAGTACCAATCGAAGTTTCTGAAAAAAAAATACAGAAAGTTACACATCACATTTAAATTGTTTGTCTAATTGTCTGGATATTCGAAATCTTTTAAAAACTTCTCTAGTCTGTCCCCTTTCTAACGGTACCGGAAATATGCCCAAAAAACCTTTTAATAACTACACTAATTCGCTATAATCCTCTGCTGTAGGTCTCGAGAATCAACTCTATGATGATCACATTACAATCCCTCTTGGTTCATCATCATCATTAGCAGCCAAAGATGTCCACTGCTGAACAAAGGCCTCCCCTTCGGAGGGGCTTCCATAATCCCCACGTTTGACAGGTGGCTACATCCACCACACAATAAGACGCTGCTGCCCGTCTTCCTGTTCTCGCTTAGTCGCCTCTTACGACACTCAACGAGAGGAGATGGGGGGATGCAATATTAACTCGGCACCCCACAGGTAACCCGGCACGCTTTTGGTTCGTTATAAGTTAATAAACTAGTCTCGCGTAAGCATCGATAAGTGTTCTGGAAAATGTGGCGGGGAGGTAGTCATCTGTTAGAAAAGCGCTCCTGATAAATTCTTGTGCTTCACGAGGAACACCATCGGCTCTTCATTAAGCCATCAAAATGTTAGCGTATTCTTCATTACATTAGAGAATGTAGCCATTGTAAAACGACAAATTAAATTAATTAAATTTAACAAAAATATTCACAATACACAACGAAAAGAAAATTACATTAACAAAACAACGATGCGTTATTTTCAAAAAATTATTTGTCAAATATGTACTTAACCAGTTTGCGGCTTTCCTCCAGGATAAAAAGAGACATAATAATATGAGGAATGCCATTGTGCAAGTGGTAGGTGCCACAACACCTAGGATAGTTATCAAAAATTAGGGAAAACCTGTTAGTTTTCCTGTTTCGCGCATGTTATTCTCTATGAATTCTACGTCCCGATACTCAAATAATACAAGTTTATTTGAACATATTTCATACCGTTGGAAAGGGGACAGACTAGAGAAGTTTAAAGAATTCGAAGATCCCGATTGCTTTTAGGTTTTTTTATAACAATTTACATTTGATTTTTTCCTTTCTGTTTCTTTTTTTCAGACATTGTTTGCTATTTAAAAAAAAACTAGATGTTACTAGCAAGTAATTTTGTATTTGATAAAACCATACAAGAAATAAAATGAAATTTGAATACCATACTAATATCTTTTATTTTAATTTAAGCTTAAATGCTGAATTTAAAAAAAATATTAAATAGATGTAAAAAAATATCGTATCGCGATATTTTTAAAATATATCAATATCGGTTTCTATATTTTGGAAAAATAAAATCGATATATCGGAAAGAGGTAGTAGGATCGCTGTAGGGATTTTGGTAAGTACCTAGCTTGTATTATTAGCGATCTCTAAAGAAAAAATATCGAAATATAGAACAAGTAGGTATCGTTTTTGATAATTATGATTTCGATAGGTATGTACTTGATATTTTATATTTTAGTATGCAGGATTTCAGAAGATTGTTTTATTTTAGCGATCTCTGAAGCAAAAATATTGAAATCTACAAAAATATTATATTTTTTTCAACAAGCCTTACCTATTGGTCTAGTAGTAACATACACTAGCCGCTACCTATTAGGTCGTGGGTTTGATTTCCACTCGACTTAATATCTGGGTACTTATATACTAACCTATAGATTTACAAAAAAAATTGGTATTTACCTATTTAATAATAATATCTTGGGACAATCCATCCAATCCAATTCATTTGTATCTCAATATGTCCTGGTTACCATAATACAGGGATCAGATGTCCGTGTGTGGTTTGTCCTAGAATATTGTTGCCATTAATTGAAACTAAGTGATCGATATTGAAGAATTTTGAATCAATTAAAATTTATTGGTAAGCGCAATTACGCTATCAGATATCAGCAGGTACCTGAGCGCCATTTTAGCCGGCCGGCCGCTAGTTTGTTTATGATAACTACATGGGCCGCATGTCCGTTACTGTGGCGTGCGGATTCGGTACTTAAATTTAAAAAAAATGTTTATATTGAGATTCATTAGATTACTACGGAAAATTAACGTGAATTTTGTTAGTGAGTATCTTCTTAGTTCTTAAATGTGACTGGTGTCTGTCATGGCATAGGATATCTGTAAGTATGACAGGCCTGTTGGTCTAGTGGTTAGACACCCTGGCCGCTACCCAATACCGGGGTACGGGTCACCCCCTTCCCTCCAATATGGTTGAGGGGAGTGATGGCTGCTGCTCGAGTCAACTCATGCGCGGGTGCTGCTTGGGGGGACTGGTCCGACTACTATCCCTTTGGCCTTTTAGTTTGTTGTAATTTTTGTCGTAATTTATTGTTTTCTTCTTTTCTCCCTTGCTTTATGTTTCGAACGGCAGGACACACTATCGCTAATGTCGCTTCATTTGTAACAATACAATGTTTTAAAAAAAAGTGAAAAAATGACAAGCCCGCTGAGTTTCTTGCTGGATCTTCTCAGTTGAGGCCGCGTTTTGATCCGGTGGTAGCTTTTAAAAAAATGACGAAAATGATGAATGAAGTGCTAGTGTTAAGCCTATTTGAAATAAAGATTTTTGAGTTTTAGGTCTTGGGTTCGATTGACGATTCCAAGTGTCTGGGTGTATTATCTATAAAACTAAATAAAATAGTTGAGACACGTGCCATCTTTCTTGATTTACTCTCACAATTCGATGGGACGGAAGAGCTACACTGCCTGGTACCTACTCTGTTTCATTGTAGTGTCCAAATAATTTTTTCTTCTTCTACACGACGGGGGAGAAGTCAGACCGACCGAGGGACCGGCTTTATACATGCCCATCTGACGCATGGAACAGCTTGCTTTCCTTGGGTGATCGGCCT
This sequence comes from Furcula furcula, assembly GCA_911728495.1. Taxonomy (NCBI): domain Eukaryota; kingdom Metazoa; phylum Arthropoda; class Insecta; order Lepidoptera; family Notodontidae; genus Furcula; species Furcula furcula. Next base: position 1,111,119 of record OU452264.1, on the reverse strand, counting down.
GTATTGTCTTAATGATTAAGAAACAACTAAACGAGTTTTCGCTCCCCGAGGAATTTGAAACTGTGACCTCCGGCTTGCAAAGCAATCGGTTTCCCGCTGTGCTACGGAGACTACCTGATGCTGTCTAACTCTGCAATGGGATCTACTTCACCAGGAAAAAATATCCTACATATACACACTGACTTTTATTTTTATTGTTTTTGCGGGGTTTCCCTTCAAATGTTCCTGGGTATGTGGGATTCTTACCCAGTAATACTCCTGCGGCTGTCGCATCGGCACATTATCTGGACTCTCCGGTGGCATCAGCACCATTAACCCCTTAGTGTTTTGTCTTCAAGCCCGCCGCCGGGGGGCGCGTTAAAATTCCCCGAGAATCAGACACGGTGCTCACGGGGACGGGGGTCGCAACCCCGCCGCCGTCCTCAGAGTCGCCACCGTGCTTTCCGCACGCCGCAGTGACTCCGCAAATGATTATGCATATACAAGAAGAATTGAGAACCTCCTCCTTTTTTGAAGTCGGTTAATAAACTCGAAAAATATAATTCTGGGTAACCTGTGTAAGCGGCCAAGCGATCCACAGCGAGTCGCGATGTATGGTGATAAGTGGTATTATTTCAGGACGTGGTAGGATCCGTATCTTGCTGCCACTGTTGGCGGTCTCAGCGGTCACGTGGTGCGGCTGCTGGTGGTTCGCTGAGTACACCAGCAAGGCGCTGCTGCCACCACGACCCCCCTACCAGGACCTGCGACATCTCAGGAGGAACAGGAGTTTGAAACATTACTTGGATAATATGTGAGTACCACTGGATCATATGACCCGCGCGGTGTAGCCATGGTGGAGTAAACGGCGCTTTACAAACCGAAGATCACGGGTTTGACTCCTGTAGGAAGTTTTTACGTTGTGTAGATTTTTTTTCTGGTTATTACAATACAGGCTGATCTTCAAGGGACCTGCCACCTACTGTTAAAGACCTCATTTTACTTCCAGTCAGCTCCTGATCGAGCCGTCTTCAGCGCCGTGTTCGAATATCGAGGAGGTCCCAGTGATCATCATGGTGGCGAGCTCGCCCCCTCGCCATCACCATCGTGAAGCCATCAGGCGAACTTGGGCGAAACATCAGCCCACGTACTTCTTGATAGGCCAGGGTGGGGCCGACTCTGATTGGCTGGTGAGCTATGTGTAGCTACTCCGTTATTTGCTTGTAATTTTGTTATTTCGTCAACGGTGGCAAAGACGCAGGTCACGCATGTTGGCAAGCATTTAAACTGCACTGCTGCTTCTCGGTCAAAGCAGTTACAAGTATTTTCTGTCTGGTAATTTCATCAGTTACAGTGGCCTTCACACTGGAACACAGCGATGTTTACACACTGCTGCTTGGCGGCTGAATATCTGACTCTGCGGTGGTACCAACTAGACGGTGTCCTGCGTCATTGGTGTTTTGGGGACCTACTTTGTATAAATTAGGAAATAAAATAAGGACCAGTAAGGAAGTACGCAGCAGCAGGACCGTCATTTGTCACATTTATCGTATTCAAGTTAGATTACTGTTTCATTTTTAGTCATTGAGGATTCATCAAAAATTTCGTTGTTGAATTTCTTCATGTAAAATGTACGCAACATTTTGATTGAAATGAAATTATTGTTCAAATTTGTGGGCCCTAGGCCGTCCATTGAGTACGGCAGCGACTCCGAGGACGACGGCTGCGGAGCTGCGAGTCCCGTACCCGTGACACCGTGTCTGGTCCCCGGGGGGCTATAACGGATCCCCCGGTGGCGGGTCAAAGGCAAAGCATTGAGGGGTTTCTGGTGCAGATCCCTGCTCATGTGCCGAATGAAGTCGTTTAAAAAGACACCTTGATCACTGCCCAATAGGTCATGGGTTCGATTCCCACCTCGTGTCCGGGCGTTACATATTTAAGTACTTACGTATTTACAAGAAAAGACACACACACACATCGTGGTCTAGCGCAAGCCTGTTGATTATAAAAAAAAAGAAAAGGACAGGCTCTGCCTAGTTTGGGAGCAGATGGCCGAGATATTATTAAGTACACACATCAAAAGTGTCTAGGGATCAAGCATTTTTGGGCAAAAAAATGGGCAGAAGAACAATGGCGTTTCGTGTGCTTTTCTGATGAGTCTCGTTTTGGTATGAGACCGGATACAAGACGTATACGACACTGGAGAACCCCTGGACGCCAACAGCGATTAAAATCCTGCCAGGAAGTCCATCCTTATAGTGGTGGAACCATCATGGTATGGGCGGGTATTTGGATCGGCGGAAGAACTGAGTTGATTTGGATCAGAGGCAACCTCAACGCTCAAATTTATGCTGAGACGATTGTATCAGACGTCATCGTTCCTCTACAAGTGCAAATCGGTCCCTTATTTCAGTTAATGCATGATAATGCACGACCGCACACCGCAAGAGTTGTAAGACAGACTCTCGCCGCAGCTAACATCAATGTCCTGCCCTGGCCTGCTCAGTCGCCAGACTTGAACCCGATTGAGCATGCATGGGATATGCTACAGAGAAGAGCTCTGCCGAATATGGAGGGTATCCAGTCGCAAGAAGACCTTTTTTTGTTGTTGCAACGAACATGGGCGGCCATTCCACAGCGTGATTTGGATGAACTCATTTTGAGTATGCCAAACCGATGTTCTTGTGTTGTTAGTGTTCGCGGTAGAAACACGGATTATTAATTGTTTAAGTTACCCAATAAAATTTTAAAGAAAACTGTTATTTCAGTCTTTTTTTCGAACTTTTGTGTTAGTGGTTCAAATGTCAAAAATCCCTTTATTAGGAAAATGGCAAATTTCTTTATTAATGCAAAGGTGACTTGGTTTATCGTTACTGTGACAAACGAAAACACTTTATTTGATGAATCCTTAAAGAAAATTTTAATTAATATCAATCAGGAGAAAAGTTATTGCAAAAATATATGTTGATCCCTAGACACTTTTGATGTGTGTATATCATTGTTATTTCAAAGTAACAATTATCCCGATCTATTCAGGCAGATAACTACATAGAGGCGAAGCAGTACAGCGACATGGTGGTCTACGACTTCGCCGACCACTATGAGAACCTCACCCTGAAGACCGCTCTGATGATGCAGTGGGTCCTGAAGCGGTGTCCCCACGCTCAATACATGATGAAGACGGACGACGACGTCCTCATCAACCCATGGACTTTGGAAGATGTTATGTTGGACAATAGAAATGCTAAGTTATTAGGTAAGACAACTGTGAGTGTATAATTGAGTTTTCCTGCGAATATGTTAAAGATAGTGTCTGCAAGGCAGAAGAGATATAGTGGATAAGATTTTTCTAATTTAAACTAGTGAAGACAGGCTTTCGCGTGATGATAAGCGACATCACACCCAACGGGAGGAGATGGGTGGGTGATATTCTTCGCCAGACACCCCACGCGCAATACGATATTGTTTAGGTATTCCGAAAAGAGACTAAATTCTATTATTGTCTGGACCACTGGTGTAGGACCATATCCTTAGCAGAATATCTGACATTGCCGTGATATCCTACAAAAGGGATATCATCATCATCATCAGCGGCCGTCAGACGTTCACTGCGTCCCCCTTAGAAGGAAGGGGCTGCCATTATCCCCACGCGTGTGACAGTAAATTTATCTCTTATACATTCATCTGGTGTTTACTTGGCTAGATAATAATATGTTGGTAAAGAAGGTATTTTCTAATGAATACGTTTATATTTCCAGGTTACAGGTTTAACAACAGATATTTACACAGAGATGTGTATAATAAATGGTACTTGCCCCGGTGGCTGTGTGCGCAGGACCTCATACCTCAGTCCCTCGCAGGAGCAGGCTACCTCATAAGCGGTGAGTCTACGCCTTCAGATGCCCTTGCCCTGCGCCCTTCAGGCTGGAGCAGTCTCGGCGCTGGCTAGTAATCTTCATTACCGCGATATAGGTGACCGCTTCCCATCAGGCGGGCCGCAAGCTTGCTTGCCCTCTTGGTAGTGAAAAAAAATCTGAAATACAATTCGAAGTTGCCAAAGTCCAAAACAGACGAATGTATTATTATTAACCTTTATTTCAGGCATCTATGCTCCATAAAACAAATACCTATAGGGTACGAGCGCTACGCTCTATATACACTATAGGGCAGCAATATGCTGAGGCAGAGCCCTTTTTGTCCACACACAATTAATTACAATTATTGATTAATTAAAATTATTGAAGATCCGTTATTATTTTGTTATTTTTATATGTGTTCCGTAAGTGTTGGGCAAATAAATGCTTTTCTTCTTCTTCTTCTTCTTCTTCTTCTTCTTCTTCTTCTACCCTAGAGACTAACATACCTACATAAAAATATATAACACGTAGAGTATTGTTCGTGTCGAGTGTCATGTAGCCGACCTCTGAAGCGGCGAAACACAACACCCTTCGGCTAAAAAATTCACCCTATGGCGGGACCGTTCGATCCTCAGTAAGAATTTGGTCTTAACGAATGAAGCCTGAGAGCCTGACACATAGAGCAGTGTCGCAGTATTGATATTATAATAACAATAAGTACTTTGTACATTTCCAGGCGAGTACCTTCAAAAAATACTGAAGAAAGCACACCAGACTCCTCTGATTCACCTAGAAGATGTGTTCTTCACATATCTTGTAGCGAATAAGGCCCTCGGATTGGATCTCTCGCACGACGACAGACTGAGTCCGTACAAGCCTTGGGTAGGGCTGGACTGTGCCTATTGGACCTTAGCCTCTATGCACGGTCTGAACCCAGACCAGATGCTGTCTTCCTGGTCGAGGATCACACGATTGAGGCAAAGGCACAAAGAGAAAATATGTAATTTCTTCAAAACTTATTTGTTTAGTAACTTTTTTTTGTACTGATTTAATACGACTATGTGAGATGGGGTGAAATTTATGACAGAACGTCGTGTTGGTGTTTATTACTTAGTATTGAGACAAGCGGGGTAAGTGACACGCCCACCTATGGAAATAAGAAGACTCTATAGTGTTATCATTTCTGTGATACTGGAACTGATTACACAAGGAAGTTACGAGACCTTGTGAAGATTAGGAGAAACAATTTTAGATCTTCAACTGAACAGAATCGGTTTAGCAGTTTTTGAGATAAGACTAAACATTTTCCTTAACGATCATCATCATCATCATCATCATCATCATCATCATCATCATCAGCCGTAAGATATCCACTGCTAAACATAGGGAGTGGTTGGCAAAATCACCACGCTTGGTGTTTTGGGGATTGCAGTATAGGTGGTAGGTAATTCAATAGAAAGACGCTGCTGCCCGTCTTGTTTCCCACAATCGCCCACTTCCGGACATGCAATGGGAAAAAATGGGTAGGTACTAGGTGCTATTCTTACCCGGACACGTCACGGGGTAACCAGGGTCGTTAAGGACCTGTGATTTTATGTAATCTCGATGTAAAGAAAGTCCGAATAGAGTTCTGAGATAACATGTGTTCGTAATAGCCTTATTCTTGTATGGACTTAATAAAGATTATTTTTTAATTAGTTTTTTTTTATTCCAAGTACTCATGACCCCACTAAATCTCCATTTTTATTCAACTCAGTGACGAGACAAGCATGACGTGCGCCTGATGGTAAGCGACGCGCCCGCCTATAGACAGCTGCACTGCACTGCCGCTCACCCGAGACACTTATGTCCGATAATTTCACCAGCCAGTGCCCTTCACACCGGAAAACAGCAATTTTTACACACTGCTACTTGGCGGTAGCGTATTTGATACTGCGGTGGTACTACCTACCTGGGTGGTCCCTTGCCCAAGAGAACAGGGATAAAAAGTATCCTATGTCCTACCTCGTAGTATTAACTCAAATCATTTGAATCCATTCGGTAGTTTCGGCGTGATGCACGGCCATGATACAGACAGACAGACAGACAAACATTTAAAAATAACAGTTTTGGCTTCAGTATTGGTTAAAATAGAAAGATTTTATGATTTTGATAATGTACAGAATTGGATCTGTTACAATTTTATTATAATTACTTATGATTTTTGATCATACATTTTACATCAGCGCCTTTAGCGGTAGTTACCAAGAGAAAACGGAAGTTTTATTATTTTCGTTACTATCAAAACCATGAAAAAATTGAAATCAAACCACTTTTACGGATTTTATCGTGGTTTATTTTTTGATTTTACTATCCCGACGTTTCGAATGCTTTGCAGCACCCATGGTCACGGTTTTTGTTTGAAAGTGAAAGTGGTTTGATTTCAATGTGTAATATTCGCGTAAGTAAAAGCCTACATTACTTACATGAAAAAATTGATTCTAGACGTGTTCCAATCAGTTTCAATGACGTTCTAGATCCTCTGAAAGAGGGAAGTAGGTACTTTTGCGGTACAATTTTAATTAAGAGAGTATTTTCGCTGTGTCATTATACCGTTATGGTATAATGACACAGCGAGAGATATTTCTAATGAATTTACTGCTGCACCCACAAACCCCAATTAACTTTAATTCTAATTAAGTCACTTTTTGAAATCTATTTGTTTCGGCTGTCGGAGCCGTTTATGATTAATTTCGATTATTGAACACAAGATAATTGTTATCTCTACTCACTATCTGCGTATTAAGTATTAATGGGCTTCGAGTGTCGAAATAATCCGATTTCAAAAAGTGGATTAATAATCATTGACTTTAATTGACGTTTGTAGGTTCGTCTGTTAGATAGGGCTTAGGTATTCATCATCATCATCAGCAGCTGAAACACGTATTTATTAGTCTGTGACTCGTCCACAGCTGAACAAAAGGATCCCCCCTAAAAGGGAGAGGTTGGCATAATCCCTACGCTTGACAGGCGTCTTGGGGATCGCAGTATAGGTAGAAAAACGCTGCTGCCCGTCTTCTTGTTTTTCCTTAGTCACATCTTACGAACACCCATCGATATACACAGTATATCGATGCGAACACCCAACGGGAGGGAATGGGTAGGTGCTATTCTCACCCGGACACCCCACTCTTACTCTTATTGAAAGCATAATGAGCTGCATTGATGCTCTTTTGTTGAAAAATGTAACAACCTTAGAGGAAGGATTTCTAGAGACATGGCCATTTTCTTTCTCATTCGCACAAGAAAAGAATGCATTTATATATGTTACACGTGATAGAAACAAACAGAGCATACTATTTTTTGACCTTCAGCGTATCTTCAGCATCTATCACGGACTTGAAGAAATCCGCACCAGCGGTGCGTTTTACTTTGAAGTTTTTTCGGTCACAATCGAGCTTTAGTGTTTTTAAATTGAATTGCATTAAGAAATATTGTGTAAACTACGTAATAGGCGCATTTGAATAAATATCCATAACGTGTGTTTCGTGTAAGAATGCTGATTTTCTGTCCTTATCGGCGACACGCAATCTAGATGTCTAGTCATAATGTGTCTACGGTAAAAACCGTAGTGAAAAAATCCTGAATCTATGAAAAACGTAGTATTAAATCCTCTTTGAGTCTCTGATTATTATAATCTTGTGAAATTGATGTTGAATACATTTATCAAACATTTATTTTTGTAAAGTGTGTGAAGTTGATAATTTGAAAAGAAGAAGAAATTGTTTATTTGTATTACCTACACACATTTGCACATCATACATTAGATAAAGATGTTAAGAAGTAAGAGGCATTATTTATTTTCAATCGCCCCAACGAGTCCCGGGACTCGTACGTGGGTCACACTAAAAGTTCTTAGAAAATCATAAAACGGCTCAATGTAGAAAGTGGCCAATACTTATATTATAGTTGTAATTATAATGTTGCTTTATACTATCAATTTTTGATGTAATGTGTATAAGTATGAATTCGAGGAAAATAAAGTAATATTTAACGTTCGTACATTTATAGAGTGTGACCTTGATCACAGTGCCGGCCCCGCGCATTGGGGAAAAAAACATAAATAAGATTACGATTAGTTATCCTGGACGCTGGCCGCATATTATGAATGTACAACACAACAAAACAATACTTACAGAGGAATATCTGGCCATATTGTCTTCAAGCCTGTCCTTTCCAAGGAAGTCAAACAGCTTGTTTTTTTCGCGGGGAAAACCTTCAAAAGGTCCCCGGGAGCTGTGGGGCTCGACCGGGGTATGTGGGATTCTTACCCACTAAAACCCCCGCGGCTTTCGCATCGGCACATGAGACCCCTCTCATCCCCTGGGCTCTCCAGTGGGATCTGCACCATGAGCCTCTCAGTGCCTTGCCTTTGAGCCCGCTGCCGGGGGGTGCATTATAGCCCCCCGGGAACCAGACATGGAGCTCACAGGGATGGGGGTCGCACCCCCGCTGCCGTCCTCCTCAGAGTTATCGCCGTACTCAATTGACGTCCTAGGGAAGTTAAATAAATAGCCCTACTCATAGCTTCAAGCTGTTTGTATAACCCGACCATTTAGGAAATGTTCTGTTGAAAGCTAATAAAATGAATGGAAGGCATCGGAATATGCCCGAAACGTCCTGCACTTTCGAGATATAGGCCCGGATCTCAGACATCCAATACCGATTTCTAGAAGGTTGGATGACCCTAAATGCGAACCTTCACGTCAAGGCCCTCTTGGACAAGACAGTGTCCGTGCTGAGGTGTATTAACTGTCTGTAAAACCTCTCGAGCTCTCTTAATATCTCCGGTTTCGATGAGATGACACTGCCGCCATCGATCTTCAGAATAGAATAGAATAGAATACTCTTTATTTCAGCTTGGTAATTTGGTTAGGCCCAATGATATATCATTGGTTAGGCCCAATAGACGAATTCTTTGCGAACACTTTAGAGGCTAGATTCCGATCAATTGCGTCCTTAATAAATCTGTATTATAGAACCGCAACTCTTATCACATGGATTTCAAGATTCGTCTATTGAGTTCGGCATATTCAGACATATTAGCTGAAGATTGCAGTCTCATCTCAGTCCGGTTGTCCATTAACTTAATGGTTTTATCGGAGAGCTTCTGAGGCTTTTTCGGCGTGGGTTCTTAAAGCACTTGGACCCTACGGCTAGGCACTGGAAGCGATTATGCAGTTCAAGTTGAAAGTCTTTGGGGTTCTGGATTTGGGCGGATCCTGGATGGAGCGTGGACTTCATCAGACAAGACCTGTCGAGCTTGACATTGATATTCAATGTGCCTCTAACAATGCGGCGATCACAACCGGTTTTCACACTGCCGATCACGGAGACATCATTGATAATATACTTCTTGGTCGTCATGATGAAGTCGATCTCATTTTTGGTTGAACCATCGGGGCTTATTGACGTCCACTTCCTGGATGATCGCTTCTTGAAGAAGGAGTTCATCGTATAGAGTCCCTCCTTCTACATGAAGTCGCCCAGCCGCTGGCCCCTTTGGTTCCGCTGGCTATACCCATACTTTTCCATTCTCATCACTATTCCGCGTGCCCACCTTTGCGTTGAAGTGTTATGGGGGCATAACAACGGTGAAGTATGTTTCGGAGGTATGTATAGCTTCTGCTATCTCCTCATACATAGCCTCTATCTCAACGTCAGGGTGTAACTAGGTCGGCGCGTATATCTGTATGACCTTCAGCGAATACCGATCGGTTATTCTGAGGATAAGGTACGTTACCCCGCTCGACACACTATAGACCTTTACCACGATGTTAATGAGGGACTTACGGACGAGAAACTCGACACCACCGTGGGATTTTCGTTCTCCTTCCCGAAAGAAGAGCAAGTTTCCGGAATCAAGGGTTATCGTATCCTGTCCCTCTCGTCGGATTTCAGATAATCCCAAGATATCCCAACGTAAGTTACTCAATTCTTCCTCCAGCTCGATAATCTTCTCGGCCGTCCTAAGCGTGCGGACGTTGTGTGTTGCCAGGGCCAAAGTTCGGTGTGGGTGGTAGCGCGGCATCTGTCGGAGATTCTATTAGCACCCTCTGCTCAACCGTTACCCCGCCCGTTACCAAGGCGAGAAATATTGGAGCCGGCGGGGACTGGGGGCCATATGCAAGTAGTGTCTACCATTTTGTGTTCAGGGGCAGAGTTGCCATAATCCCCACGCTTGGCAGGCGTCTTAAGGATTGCAGTGTAGGTGGAAGATAAATCCAAAAGAAAGACGCGGCTGCTCGTCTTCTTGTTCTTGCTTAGTCGCCTTTTACGTCCCATCCCATCGAGAGCCCATCGAGAGGAAATGGGGGGATGCAATTCTATCCCGGCACCCCATGGGGAATCAGGTACAGGGGCATGGATTTATGTATAACAAGGACTGCAGTGTCAGTCAGAGCATGGGGCATTATGCGTCGGTATTCCAAGCGGAAACTTATGCCATATTAGCCCGCATTAAAGAAATTTCTGATACTTACGCGAATATTACACATTGAAATGAAACTAATTTTGTGGTAGCACCCAGCCATCTTCTCTATTGAAATTTGGATGCTTTTTAATTTCAATAGCCTCACGAATCATCCTTGGTAGGTAGCGCTGTTCTTTTGCGAGGATTTGTGGTTTGTCAAATCTAATATAATAATCCGTAAAATTAGTTTCATTTCAACGCATTAAAGAAATGCAGAGGAGAAATGTCAAAGGTATTTACATTCTCTATGTAGGCAATATGTGGTGTTATTTCAGGACGTGGTAGGATACGTATCTTGCTGCCACTGTTGGCGGTCTCAGCGGTCACGTGGTGCGGCTACTGGTGGTTCACTGAGTACACCAGCAAGGCGCTGCTGCCACCAACCGACCAGGACCTGCTACATTTCAGGAGGAACAGGAGTTTGAAACATTACTTGGATAATATGTGAGTACCACTGGATTATATGACCCACGCGGTATAGCCATGGTGGTGCAAACGGAAGGCGCTTTACAGCCCCAAGGTCACAGGTTTGACTCCTGCGGGCAGTAAATATCCTTTGTGTAGTTTTTTCTGGTAATTACAATACAGGCTGATCTCCATGTCCAAGGAACCGTCCAGTTAGGTACCACCGCAGTGTCAAGATAATCAACCGCCAAGCAGCAGTGTGTAAACATTGCTGTGATGCTGATGTAGAAGGCACTGTAGCTGCTGAAATTACATTTCACCAACTACAGTTCCCTTGACAGTTGTGTTCCGACAACAATGCTTACACATTGCTGCTTTATGGCAGAATATTTGACACTGCGGTGGTACCTAACTGGAAGGTTCCTTGCACAAGGGACCTACAACCTAGTGGACTGCCACCTAATGTTATTATTCTTTTATTGTACGGTCTTGAAGACCCATAAAAGAAAATATAATTACAAAGACTGTTAGTAAAAGCTTAAAACTAAGTGTTAGTTATCCTAATATATTGTACGGTTTTGCTCAACCCTTTCTACATTTATCTTATGCATAAGATTAACGACCTCATTTGACTTCCAGTCAGCTCCTGATCGAGCCGTCTTCAGCGCCGTGTTCGAATATCGACGAGGTCCCAGTGATCATCATGGTGACGAGCTCGCCCCCCCACCGTCAGCATCGTGATGCCATCAGGCGAACTTGGGCGAAACACTACCCCACGTACTTTTTGATGGGCCATCGTGGGGCCGACTCCGAGTTGCTGGTGAGCTACGTATAACCTCCGTTATTTCTTCATCATCATCAGCGGCAGCCGAAAGACGTCCACTGCAAAACAAAGGCCTCCCTTTTAGATGGAAGGGGTTGCCATAATCTCCACGCTTGGCAGGCGTCTTAGGGATCGCAGTATAGGTGGCAGGTAATCCCATAGAAAGATGCTGCTGCCCGTCTTTTTGTTTTCCCTTAGTCGCCTCTTACGTACACCTAACTGGAGGAGATTGGAGGGTGCTATTCTTACCCGGACACCCCACAGGTATCATCAATACTATTATTTCGAAGTATTAATCACCCGATCTATACAGATAGCTAACGAGAAAGAAGCAAAGCAGTACAGCGACTTGGTGGTGTACAACTACACGGACCACTATCAGAACCTCACCCTGAAGACCGCTCTGATGATGCAGTGGGTCCTGAAGCGGTGTCCCCACGCTCAATACATGATGAAGACGGACGACGACGTCCTCATCAACCCATGGACTTTGGATGATGTTATGTTGGACAATAGAAATGCTACGCTATTAGGTAAGACAAATGTCAGTGTATAATTGACTGCTTCGCACGGGTATGATTTAGAAAAAAAAGAAGTGTAAAATTAATTGTTTGACCTTGTGATTTGTTAATTGTATTTATAATTTTATTGGAGACTGCAGACGTACAGACGTGAATCGGTGCACAATTTGGGTGAATTAAGGTTTCGTAATAAAATAACATAATGCAATCCAGGCGTTAAGACGTAAACGGAGGTCAACCGGGGAATATCAGCACATAAGACCAGGACCTGGGCTATCTAGTGGGATCTGCAGCAGGTACCCCCAGGTACAAAGGGGGAGGCTTAGGAGGAAGGGGCTGCCATAATATCCACGATTGGCAGGCGTCTTGGGGATCGCAGTATAGGTGGTAGGTAATCCAATCAAAAGACGCTGCTGCCCGTCTTCTTGTTTTCCCTAAGTTGCCTCTTACGGACGTAAGAGGCTAGCTCCCTTCTCCTCTCGTTGGGTGATGGGAGATGGGAGGGTGTTGTTCTTACCTGGACACCCTGGTGTCCCGGGAACCTGACCCACTATTATAAAGAAGGTAATTTCTAATGAATAAGTAGGTACGTTTATATTTCCAGGTTACATTATCAAAAACATATATTTACTCAGAGATGTGTACAACAAATGGTACGTGCCTCGGTGGCTGTGTCCACAGGATGTCATACCTCAGTACCTCTCAGGAGCAGCCTACCTTATAAGAGGTGAGTTTACTCCTCCAGATGCCCTGCGCCCTCCAGGCTGGAGCGGTCTCGGCGCTCGCCAGTAATCTTCATTACCAAATATAAAACTGAAAGGAGTAAGTGCGCGGAACGCGTGAACTAAATGAAGTCGGTTAAAAAGATAGTAAAGAACAGAAGGAAAGATAAAATTAATATAATATGAACGTCTTCCTGGCCGATACGACCACAGAGGCAGTGTGTGTTCCAGTGTGAAGGGCACTGTAGCTGGTGACATTTCTGTACACAAAAGACTTAATATCTAATGTCTTAAGGGTCGGCAACGCGTTAGTGATTCTTTTGGTGTTACTAGCGTCTATAGGCTACGGTGACTGCTTACCATCAGGCGGGCCGAACGCTTGCTTGCCACCTTGGTAGTGTAAAATTGGACCAATATTCCTCCTTCATGAAGGTCGACAGATGGGTGGTCTGTATCCTCACCACAAAGGAATTAAATAGGAACCATATGGCGGGTCTCCAACGGTTCGACCCTCAGTAAGAATTTGGTGTTCACTCCTCAACCTTCGCAGAATAATGAAGCCTTGACACATAGAGCAGCGTCGCAGTATTGATATGATAACAATACTTTGTACATTTCCAGGCGAGTACCTTCAAAAAATACTGAAGAAAGCACACCAGACTCCTCTGATTAACATAGAAGACGTGTTCTTCACATATCTCGTGGCGAATAAGTCCCTCGGATTGGACCTCTCGCACGACGTCAGACTGAGTCCGTACAAGCCTTGGGTAGGGCTGGACTGTGCCTATTGGACCTTAGCCTCTATGCACAATCTGAACCCTGACCAGATGCTGTCTTCCTGGTCGAGGATCACTCGATTGAGGCAAAGGCACAAAAAGAAAATATGTAATTTCTTCAAAACGTATTTGTTTAGTGAGTTTTTCTTGTACTTATGATGATTTAAACTGTGGCTGTTGTTTGGAGAACATACAAATGTGAGATGAGGTGAAATTTATGAAGTCAGAATGTCGTATTGGTGTTTATTATTTAGTATAGAGGCAAGCGGGGTAGGGTAGGGTAGGACACGCCCACTTATGGAGATAAGAAGTTCTATCTTCTACTATCCAGTTATTTCTGCGGATATCATTTCTATCATACCGGAACTGCGGTAAGATTTGCCTAGAGGGTTTGCTGCACAAGGAAATTAGCACCTTGTGAATATTAGGAGAAATACAATCTTAGGTCTCCCTCTAGAATAAAAACTTGAACAGAAGCAGTTTAGCAGTTTTTGAGATGACTGAGAATTTTTGTTCAGCATCGAACCTACTATTTTTAACCGGCTTCAAAAAGACGGTTCTCTATTCGACGCGTATGTATGTAATATTAATAAAAATGCGTAATATTAATATATGTTAATCTATGTGGGCTTCTAAACAAATTTACCAAATTTTATGAGTGTATGTATGTATGTATGTATGTATATATGTATGTACGTATGTATGTAGGTTTGTCCGCGGATTTCTCAAAAACTACAAGTCCAATTTCGATAATTCTTTTTGCAATAGTTAGAGTATTTTTCAACTTAGGGTAGAGTACAAGTTTCATCAAAATCGGTCAAGTAGTTTAAGAGATATAAACTTTTTATGTTTTAGTAAGTTACTGTAACGTAGTCGTTCGAGTTGCGTGATAGTGCCGATACATATTTTGCTAAAATAAAAGTCACTAAAAAGTGTTAAATAAACTATTTAAAAAAAATAACAACCGACTTCAAAGTAAATTATCTAATAAACTATTTAAAAAAAAAAAAAAACCGACTTCAAAGTAAATTATCTAAAAAGCATAAAATAACGAAAATATTATTGAAGTTGGTGTTAGCGTACCTGCTGTGTATATTCTGCACCAACTTCAATAATATTTTCGTTATTTTATGCTTTTTAGATAATTTACTTTGAAGTCGGTTTTTATTTTTTTTTAAATAGTTTATTTAACACTTTTTAGTGACTTATTTTACCAAGATAGGTATCAGCACTATCACGCAACTCGAACGTCTACATTACAGTAACTTACTGAAAACATAAAAAGTTTATATCTCTTAAACTACTGGACCGATTTTGATGAAACTTATACTCTACCCTAAGTTGAAAAATACTCTAACTATTGCAAAAAGAATTTTTAAAATCGGACTTGTAGTTTCTGAGAAATCCGTGGACAAACCTACATACATACATACATACCTACATACATACCTACATACATACATACATACATACATACACTCATAAAATTTGATAAATTTGTTTAGAAGCCCACATAGACTAACATATATTAATATAACGCATTTTAATCAATATTACATACATACGCGTCGAATAGAGAACCTTCTTTTTGAAGCCGGTTAAAAAGCATAAAATAACGAAAATATATTGAAGTCGGTGTCAGCTCGTGCTAGTGTTAGTTAACATGATGTGCTAGCACCGACTTCAATATATTTTCGTTATTTTATGCTTTTTAACCGGCTTCAAAAAAAGTTTCTCTATTCGACGCGTATGTATGTAATATTAATAAAAATGCGTAATATTAATATATGTTAGTCTATGTGGGCTTCTAAACAAATTTCCCAATTTTTATAAGTGTATGTATGTATGTATGTATGTATATATGTATGTATGTATGTAGGTTTGTCCGCGGATTTCTCAGAAACTACAGGTCCGATTTCGAAAATTCTTTTTGCAATAGTTAGAGTATTTTTCAACTTAGGGTAAGTTACAAGTTTCATCAAAATCGGTCCAGTAGTTTAAGAGATATAAACTTTTTATATGTTCAGTAAGTTACTGTAACGTAGACGTTCGAGTTGCGTGATAGTGCTGATACCTATTTTGCTAAAATAAAAGTCACTAAAAAGTGTTAAATAAACTATTTTGTAAAAAATAAAAACCGACTTCAAAGTTAATCTAAAAAGCATAAAATAACGAAAATATATTGAAGTCGGTGCTAGCACATCATGTTAAACTAAGACTAGCACGAGCTGACACCGACTTCAATATATTTTCGTTATTTTATGCTTTTTATTAGATAATTTACTTTGAAGTCGGTTGTTATTTTTTTTTTTTTTTAAATAGTTTATGTGTAATCTCGATTTATAGAAAGTCGGAGATGTAAGATAACATAGCATTATTCTTGTATGGACTTAATAAAGATTATTTTTTAAATAGAGTTTTTTATTGTTCCAAGTATTCGCGACCCCACTAAAGTAGAGCCAATTTAATAGATCAAATTTAACACTTCATCAAAATTTAACAACGTAACCTTGGGGTATACCCAACGGCGGGCATTTTTTGATGTTAGAACGGGAATTGCTTAACTTTACAAAAAAAGCAGAACAAAGAAACTGACAGATGTCAAATGTGATATATTTATTTGGCCCTACATTAAAGGTACGCGTCCATTTGCCGGCGCCGGACGCACCGCACGCACGGCACGCAACGGATTTTAGTTTGCTTTCTATGATTTTGACGGCCCGCATCGGAAAATGCCGGCGCGAATAATGGACACAGCGCATCTATATCGATGACGCAGCGCTATGTAAAATCATACAAAGCAAACTAAAATCCGTTGCGTGCCGTGCGTGCGGTGCATCCGGCGCCTGCCAATGGACGCGCACCTTAAATCCTCCTTCTTTTTTATTGATCTTAGTGACAAGACAAGCAAGACGTTCATCTGATGTTAAGCGACATGCCGGCCTAATACTGCCTATAGACAGCTGCATTCCACTGCCGCTCGTCACGCGAGACATTAGTCATTAAGTCTCTTGTGTCCGGTAATTTCACCAACTACATTGCCCTTCACACCGGAACACAATTTTTATACACTGCTGCTTGACCTGGATGGTCCCTTGCACAAGGGACCTACCACCTACGAAATTAGATCAGACGACGGTAAACCTAGCGGGCGATTGAGCATGGTGGATATACAAGTAATAATAATGTCCTCCTGGCCGAAACGACCACAGTGGCCAATCATTCACAAGATCAGCCATGTACGCGGGAGATATTATAGTGCACAAGCGCTTGTGTAGACACAAGTGCACTCTCTCTTCCTTTATATAATACCTCTCATAATCCTATGGGATGGAAGACTGACACAACCGGGGAGAGGTGAGGTAGGCGCAGGACCGACGTTTTAATGCCCATCCGACGCATGGATCATCTTACTTTGACAATCAGATGATCGGCCTGCATTGTCCTAGCCAGTAAGGAACAACTAATCAAATTTGTTGCCCCCCGCAGGATCGGACCCGCGACCTCCGGTTTACAAAGCAAGCGGTTTCCCACTGCGCCACGGAGGCTACAAACAAGATATACAAGTATAGTAGTGAGCTATGTTGCACAACCGCAGGCAAGTAGTCGAATTACGCTCAAGTGACGGAAACAGTCATATGTCTGATATGACTTTAGTAAATAGGGGAGTACCTCAAGGTTCAATATTGGGGCCAATACTATTCAACTTATATTGTGCCGACATAGTAGACAATATTAAACATTGTAAATATCATATATATGCCGACGACATTCAGCTTTACATTTCATGTCGGCCAGAACAAATAGACACTGCTATTAAAGTTTTACATGAGGATTTACATAGAATTGCTACATGGTCTGATAGGAACTGTCTAATATTGAACCCCACTAAAACTAAGTACATGGTACTCGGCACAAATCAGCAACTAGCGAAATTACCTACAGCTCTTAATATTACACTTTTAGGGGAGCCAGTGGAGAGAGTGTTTGAAGCTAAAAACCTTGGACTAAATCTAGATACAGGTCTTCGATTTGAAAAGCATGTCGCAGCTTCTGTTCAAAACTGTTTTTATAGACTTAAGGTGTTATATAAAATAAGAGCGTATTTGTCGCAAGAACTTAGAGTTCACTTAGTAGAGTCTTTAATTTTATCTAAATTAAATTACGCCGATACTGTCTACGGTCCTCGCTTACTGGCAAGAACTCAGCGGCTTATTCAAAGAGTTCAGAATGCATGCGCACGGTTTTGTTTTCCAATACCTCCAAGATCACACGTAACGCCATTTCTAAATAGGCAAAGTATATTAAAAATGAAATCTCGTCAAAAACTCCATCTTGCGTGTCTATTATTCGGTGTCATAAAACACCAAGATCCGCCCTATTTATTTAAAAAGCTAAAATGGATGTCTAGCAGAAGGGACTGTCCGAGCAGGCAATGCTCTCAGCAATTAGCCACGCAGCCGCACAAGTCCGCAGCCTTTAGAGGTAGCTTTAGATACGCTGCGTCAAAGGTGTGGAATAATATTCCGCCGCCTCTGAGACTTTTGCAAACTGTAAATACCTTTAAGTCGCGGCTTCGACAATACCTATTGGACGCGCAGCAGGAGCTGGGTGATATTAACATTCAGAATATATCGCACATTTGAGGTGTAATGAGCATTGATCCTTTAATTATACTAGTTTAATAATTACGAACAAGGTATTTGATTAGTTTAGGATTAGTTAGGTCAATACAGACCGATCACTAGATTGTCTGTAAAGTAAGATGATCCATGCGTCGAATGGACATGTAAAAATCTGTCCTGTGCCTGGCCTCTCGATCTCGATGTCCTTATTATTTCTATATATATTTTTTTTTTTCTTATTATTATACGTTACATAGCATATTATTATTGTATTATGAAATTGAGTCACGCAATGTATTTGCAGCACTTATAGAAATAGGTAGTATTCTAATATATATAGCGTCATACAAAGTAAGGCTATTACTTACAGTTAATGTAATGGTAAATTTTACTGACAATATCCACCAAATGGGACAAGGTCCAGTTTGAACGTCATTTTGGTGACGTGGCGAGACGCGCGAGTACGCGGCGTGCGGCACTCGGGCGTCCCGGCACTATGTCTTGTCTGTTTTATTTATTTTTGTATGTTTAGATGTAGGTAATTATGTGTGCGTGCAGTTGCGACAGATGCGTCTTACGGTAGTAAGTATATAATATCCTCTTTGCAGACGCGCTCACGTTTGTCGCAGCGGCACGCGCACGGGTGTCCACGGAAGACCAGCGTTGTTGCACCTTATAGGAGCAATGACATATGCTGAGTGGGCACCCTTTCAACGACAGATAGCATTTAAGGTTTTTATTATTTAAGACTTTTATTTTTAGGGTTCCATACCTAAAAGGTAAAAAAGGAACCCTTATGGTCTGACTTCGTCTGTCTGTCTGTCTGTCACAAACCTATATATTTCAGGAACCACTGATGCTATCAATTTGAAACTTGGAATAGTTTTAGATCTTAATTACCCAACCCCATCGCAAATGAAAAAAATATTTTTTTTCTTTTACTTTTTTTATAATGGGGGTCGAAATGGGTCATCAAAATTTCAAAGTGAGACTACTATATTGAGTGGGGTATCATATAAAAGGGCTTCATTTGCACATCTTAAAACCGATTTTTATTTTGGTTTATGTCACGCAGTTTTTGGCTGATAATCAAAAATGTCAAAAAAAATACCGTTCCCCCCCCCTTATCTCCGAAGTTTGTGGAGGGAAAAATCTGAAATAATTATGGGTAGTACATGTCTATTTATATTTTACAGGAAAAATAAAATGATCTTTCTAAATAGTACAGTTTTTTAGTAATCCTAAAAAAAACTGGACAAACAAACTTAGTTTTGCGGTTTGTTTTTTTTGCTATCTGAGGCGTTAGACGAATAGTAAAATAACTTTAATACGTCCAAAGATGATATGAAATCCTCGGTACGGGAGTCCGACTAGCACTTGACTGGCTTTTAAAGTATAATTATACTTTACGAAGTCCTCGTACTTTAACTTAATTAACAAACAAACAAACAATCGATAACAACCGAACTAAGAGATACTACGATCAACAACCAATTGGGATAAAATCACTATGCCGACAAGATAGTATATCTCAACATCACATAAATAATTATAAAAATACGGACAACAATAAAATTTAACTTTTTATAACCTTTCGCGCATACAACAAATCGTAATCCTATAATCTGTGAACATAATAGGGAATGAATAGGGAACATATGGCTTTTTTATTTTTATTACACCTAGCCGAAAGACAGGCAAAGGTACTCATATCATACAGCCTTGTTTATTTTTGCCACAGTTACATCGCAATTCGCCAACGAGTCGAGGTAAGGATATTTTGTATACAATAGACATTTTTCATTACTTCTATTAGTCTGAATGATCTGAAATTTAGAACATACGTAAATCCGATGATACTAAATATAATGGTAACCTTCACCCGGGTCTGATGATGATCAAGAAGAAGGTGGTAACAGTATCTCGGCCCAAATAAACGTAGACCCATCGAATTTAGACTCGTTGGATAGGTCTCGACGAGTAGTTGCTAGAAAAATGGTGATCAGGGTCTGATGATGGAGCAGGAAGGTAGTCCCAGGATCTCTGCACCAATAAACGTAGAACCACCGACTTTGGGCTCGTTAGGTAGGTCTCGACGAGTTGTTGCTAGATAAATGGTGATCAGAGTCGGATGGTGGAGCAGGAAGGTGGTCACGGGATCTCTGCACCAATAAACGTAGAACCACCGACTTTGGGCTCGTTAGGTAGGTCTCGACGAGTAGTTGCTAGAAAAATGGTGATCAGGGTCTGATGATGGAGCTGGAAGGTGGTCACGGGATCTCTGCACCAATAAACGTAAATCCACGGAGTATGGGCTGGTTTGGTAGTTCTTGACGAGTAGTTGCTAGAAAAATGGTGATCAGGGTCTGATGGTGGAGCAGGATGGTGGTCTCGGGATCTCTGCACCAATAAACGTAGACCCACCGAGTTTGGGCTCGTTATGTAGGTCTCGACGAGTAGTCACTAAAAAAATGGTTATCAGTCTGATGATAGAGCAGGAAGGTGGTCACCGGGTCTCTGCACTAATAAACGTAGACCCACCTAATTTGGATTCGTTGGATAGGTTGCTGCGAGAAGTAGGTAGAAAAACTTTGATCAGAGTCTGGTGATAGGAGCAAGCAGGAAGGTGGCAACAGACATTCGGCTCCATTAAATATAGGACCCACCGAATTATAAATCTATGGTTAAATCTTGACGAGTAGTTGGACAGATACTGATCAGGGTCTGATAATAGTACAGGAAAGTCATTTTAAGAGTTCGTTTACCTATTAAATTTATACTTTTAGTACAGTTACTAAAGTACAAATAAAAGTAAAGCATACCGTAATAATTCTGTTCTATATTGAGTCAAATTACAAGAACCATCTTCCAAACACCTTTATGGTTGCCTAGCAACCTTAACAAATATTTATTTTGAAAAACATGCCATGGTTATTTTTTAATAGGGGCTGAAATGTGGTCTCAAAATATCAATGTGAGGCTATTATATCGAGTGGGGTATCATATGAAAGGCCTTTATCTGCACATTTCAGATGAGCATATTCTATATAATTATTTTAATTAGTAATAACAAGTTAGGATAGACACGTCTCTTTATTTTTAACAATGACAAAATGTACTGACAACACCTTCTAGATATAAATCAACAACTGTACCTAACCCATATTATTGCAAATAAATGAAATTGAATTGATAAATACAAATCTTACGCTATTATTTATTATTTTATTTAACACTTATAAACTAGTGCTTGACTGCAGTCCCACCTGATGGAAAGCGGCGCTAT
This sequence comes from Furcula furcula, assembly GCA_911728495.1. NCBI lineage: Eukaryota > Metazoa > Arthropoda > Insecta > Lepidoptera > Notodontidae > Furcula > Furcula furcula. Next base: position 1,089,614 of record OU452264.1, on the reverse strand, counting down.
GCTCTATAACAAGTTCGAACATGTAAAGTTATAATAAAATTATCAAATCTTAATACTCTTGCTATCTGAGGTGTTAGATTAATTGTAAAATAACTTTAATACGTCCAAGGATGGTATGGAACCCTCGGTGCGCGAGTCCGACTCGCACTTGACCGGTTTTTTTATTTTTGTTGTGTCGTTGAATAAATAAATTCTTTTCTTTTCTTTTTAAATTCTTTTCTATGTATGTCACCGACATAGCTCGAAGAATATGCAAGTTGAAGTGGCAGTGGGCGGGCCACATCGCTCGAAGAACCGAGAACCGTTGGGGAAGAAAGGTTCTCGAGTGGCGATCACGAACCGGAAGACGCAGCGTAGGCAGGCCTCCCGCTTGGTGGACCAAACGACATTGTTCGCGTCGCAGGCAACCGGTGGATGCAAATGGCAAATTTTCGTTCGTTGTGGCGGGCTAAGGGGGTGGCCTTTGTTCAGGAGTGGACATCTTTCGGCTGATGATGATGATGATGTATGTGTTAGAGGGACCAAATAAAATAGCTTCCATTGCCTCTAGCAGCGTCGAAGCTGGACTATTGTATTTGTATATCCCTCATCGAACATAGTCCGTCCAACGACAGTTGCCGAGAAGCTGCGACACTGCAGTGATGTAATGGTAGAAGTGTAATGGCAGATGCGTTTGCGCAGCGCGCAGGTGCACCGATAAGAGTTTATGGCCTGTCGCTCGTCTTGTTGTCGATTGTTGGCGTTTGTTTTTACTGCATTCATACAACTCAGGGCCGGAATCTATTAGCGATTTACAAAAAAATGAAGACCAAGAAATTGACATTTACTTAAACGAAAATTGACGCACATACAAAAATATCATAAACTAAATGTAACAAATTATAATATTGTGGAAATCGTACCTAGGCCGCATTTTTTCCCAAATGATCAAATGCTCTCGGTATTCTATAGCAACATTTTGGAGCGTGCGCGGGAATTACATGACTTCATTCTACTATCCCCCTTCTATCATCGGGCGTCGAGACGGATGATGCATCGTTATATTTCGAACGTCCCATCCAGTTTTTGGGCGATTTAGTTTATTATTGTGGTTTGCCTGCATCTGGGGTCTGCATGTGGGTGGGTGTCTTTGAGACTAGAGTAAATAGGCTATTGTATGTGTGCTTTTAAATCTCAAGAGACGTTTGTGAATAGCCTTGCAGGTGTTACCAAGGTATGACAGGGTGTGAGGTCAGGCGATCGTCCTATTTGAAAATAGTTAACGTCGCTGGATTTCTTTATACCCCTTCTTACCCCTTCTTGTTACTCTTACTGCCGCACTCACAAATGTCAATTAACTTTCATTGTAATTAAGTCTTTTTAACCGACTTCTAAAAAGGAGGTTCTGTATTCGACGCGTCTGTATGTAATATTAACAGAAATGCGTAATATTCATATATGTTAGTCTATGTGGGCTTCTAAACAAATTTACCAAAATTCACGAGTGTATGTATGTATGTAAGTATGTATGTATGTATGTATGTATGTATGTATGTAGGTTTGTCCGCGGATTTCTCAGAAACTACAAGTCCGATTTCAAAAATTCTTTTTGCAATAGTTAGAGTATTTTTCAACTTAGGGTAGAGTACAAGTTTCATCAAAATCGGTCCAGTAGTTTAAGAGATATAAACTTTTTATGTTTTCAGTAAGTTACTGTAATGTAGACGTTCGAGTTGCGTGATAGTGCTGATACCTATCTTGGTAAAATAAGTCACTAAAAAGTGTTAAATAAACTATTTAAAAAAAAATAAAAACCGACTTCAAAGTAAATTCTCTAAAAAGTATAAAATAACGAAAATATTATTGAAGTTGGTGCAGAATATACACAGCAGGTACGCTAACACCAACTTCAATAATATTTTCGTTATTTTATGCTTTTTAGATAATTTACTTTGAAGTCGGTTTTTATTTTTTTTAAATAGTTTATTTTAAATATATTTATTTCGACTCTTAGAGCCTCTTATTATTATTTTTCATTATTATTTACGAGATAGTTGATATGTCTACTCACTATCAGCGTATTAAGTATTAATTGGCTTCGGGTGTCGAAATAATCCCATTTCAAAAAATAGCTTAAGTAATACTGATTAACTATAATTAACATTTGTAGGTGCGGTGGTTAGACAGTAACAATAGTAGTACAAAATAATTTTGTCTTATTTCTCGTTCGATTTTCGAGTGTTACTATTATCATTTTTCTAGCCCTCAAGTACAGATAGTTAAATCAAATCTTTATCCAATTCATAATTTTCTAAGAGTAAGCTAACGAAGCACACCAGTTTGAAAAATGACTGATCAATTAAAACTGAAATCCATCCCTGAAGTTTCGAACAAAGCATCAGAACATTCAATTGAGCGGAACTCCATATAAATGGCATGGTGCGTGGTTCTCTCACATCGTACACCCATCCCGCCACCATGGACGTCAAGTTGCTCGTGCTCGTGACGTGTCTGCTCGTCGTGCTTATGGGGAATCAGGTCGCTGCGGGTAAGAATATCCTTGTTTGATAAACATCATAATTTAATTGAACTAGCTTGACGTGTGGGGTGTCCGACAGCACGCATCCATCTCCTCCCGTTGGGTATCCGTAAGAGGCGACCAAGGGATTACAAGAAGTCGGGCAGCAGCGTCTTTCTATTGGATTACCGTCCGCCTATTCTGCGATTCCTAAGACGCCTGCCAATCGTGGGGATTATGGCAACCCCTGCTTTCTAAAAGGGAGGCATTTGTTCAACAGTGGACGTCTTTCAGCTACAGAAGAAGAGAGTTGATGATGATACAGAAGAACTCACCTGATGAAAAGCGATGATACAATCATGGACGTTAAAGTGCATCATGAATGAAACAAGGATCAACTATAAATTGAAAATGATTAAAAACCCAGATGCAAGAAGACATCATTCGTAATAACTAACTGAATAGACACCTTTAGGAACTCTTCGATACGATAGCAATAGAGTAAGGCAGGAACAATGGATCCAGCTACGACGAAGTGCATTCCGGTGGTTACCGGGCCATTAATAGCCACCAACAATAAAATAGAATAGAACTGAATAGATTTTCGTTAATCATTGCTAAGAATTTTAAATTAAAATAGCAATCAAATCCGTCTATTAATTTGGGAGCCATGATGCCATGATGCCACGAACAGACAGACGAGACGCACAAAAAGACATAGGCTTACTTATACCAGCCCTCATTTCTGTGGGGGTTAAAGGAAACCCGGTGAAAGAAGTTGCTGCGCTGTCAAATAAGGAACGAAGCGAAAGTCTGTCAGTCATCATCATGGCGCCTCCCCAAGTCATCATACAACAGTGGCAATATAGTGGCAAACTTACTCTCCGCTGTAGGAATATCGTCGTTTAAAGTGTGCTTTAGGTCCCATGTCTGTGTTCTGTAGTCCTATGTGATAGGGGCGAGCTCATTATCCATTCACCAGATACAGTTTCTACCAGAAAATGCGAAACACTAAAATGCCAGTTCGGAATAGAATCTTCAGGGTTACTGCAGCAGCACTCGCAATATCACTCCTTGGCAATTTATTGTTCAAGAAACCATGATAAGATCTACAGTTTTCTAATCATACCTAATATGTCTTCTTCGGAGACATTAGTCGATGTCAAAATAGTCTTAGCTAATGTTGATAAGATCTTTAGCGAGTCAAGGACAACGTGAGTTGGAGCCTGCACTTAACTTAATTAATAAATTAAATAGAAAGATTAGAAAAAAATAATCATTAAAAAACTAAGCTCTAATTTAGGTTATTCCTCCAGGATATTAACTAATATTGGTAGGATTTTTCTAGATTTCTTTTACAATCCAAAGTCTGCATCTACCGACCAGCTAGAAGGGTTAGGCCTCAAATGTATTCCTGGTCGTACTGTCCTCAAAGTAAAAGAAACCTTGGTCCCAGTTATGATAGATGAAAATCATAATTCCGATGAAAATCGCCGCTACGGACAGACTAGAAGAGATCACATGCGAGTAGTAATGAAAGACGAGTCCTGTTCGATGTGCGTGTGCTCGACCGACGGCAAACATGAGTACTGCAGTAACCGGCCTGCAGTGAATGTCAATGAGTGCTTAATGATGAAGAAACTCATGTCGAGGTTTGAGGGCAGTGAGCCGTTCGATCACGAGAGGGATTTATCTTTTAGGATTAGAAGAGGTTGGTTGGGTTTGGTTGGAAGAGGAGTCTGCAGATGGAAGCAAAATCTCAGTGCATAGTATGATGTCGAAATTTAGGGCTGAATTTAATTAAGAGGCGAAAAATCAATCGTTAGGTCCAACTCTTAATAAACACTAAAGTTCCTAATTCTAGACTATAACCATGATCTAGTACGTTAGTTCAGTTAGTCAATTCATTCATTCAACTTTATTTCAATCTTTAAATTTACCAAATCACAGATTACCTCTGGCACAACGACGAGATACCTTACGACCAAAAGGCAGCCTGTTTCAGAGGGCACTCGTACTACACCAATAGTATAAATGCCAACAACACTGACATCGATGTACCTGATGAAATCGAGTCCCTTCTTGACTACACGAACAAAGGGATATGCCAGTTCTGCGTATGTTCAACCGACGGTAGAGAAGCCGGTTGCATCAGCAGAAACCCTTGGTTCTGCGAATACTTCCGGTATATCAGAACCCCTGGCGCTATTAGAGACATGTACAGAAATATGTTTGAACAAGACAGGCCAGCGTATTTTAGGCACCTGTCACATAGATTGAGGAGGACTATGGATGATGGCATATATAATTTTATTGACAGTGGTATGTTATTGTTGTTGGGTGTTATTGTTTGCCGCTTACAACAGATTCTTTGGGTTCTTCTGTCTGGCGGGAGTTGTGGCGTTAAGTGTAAGGTCAATTTATAATGTAAAGTGAAAGCGTGTTGTGATGTTAATGAGTTAAATCTCAATGAAAGACCAAGTGAGCTTTGTAATTAATGACTTAACAACTAAAGAAGATAAAGACGAAAGAGATTTGACTTTTGATAATAATTTACAAACTAACATTAAATAAGAACAAACAACAACAACTTTATATCGAATAAAAATGACATGAAGTAAAGTCTATTTAACAATAACGCGTCGCCAAACGCAAGCCAATCTTGCTAAATTGTCTCTCAATTTGTCCTACTCATATAATATTAATTAATAAAATTTCGGCTTGTTAACACAAGATTGGTTGCAGGAGGCGACACGTTATGCTGCGGACATCCAAACGGACATCGGAGGCAGATACATAACTCAGTGAGGAACAAACTGAGGATCATGAAGAAGAAGGTGCCGAAAGAGAACCTGTTGGGAGGAGGACCGCGAGGAGATTACGAAGACTTCATCGTGAATAACGATTAGACAGAGATTTCTATTATGTTATTAGTATTATGTGTAACTGTGAATTTTCAATGACTTTGAATTCAGTTGATTAGAGTTAGAATCATTTTATAAAATTATGAGTGTGGAGTTGTTTTTGTAGAAATTGGAAAACTGAAACTGTAAATCGCATCCGATGTTGAAATAATAAGGGATATAAATTTGTTGACACTTTATGTAGGAACATGGATGGCTGAAAGCTTAAATATTCAAACAAGTAAAGAAACTGAAGATGATAATGATGATATAATAAGGAAGATATAAATACCATGTTGAAAAATGCTAAGATTACTATTATGGACATCGTGAATTCATTCAGTGTTTGTTTTATAATTTTATATTTTTCTATGAGAGTGTTGAATAAATAGTGTTAATGAAAATAATTTTACTGTTATTTCGATATTATATCACCCAGTTCTGTCACACTTGCACGTTTTGCTTCCATCTGCACTAGTTCTCACAGTTTTAAATGCACTTATAATATAAATTTTGATGAGTGTAGTTAATTATCGTTATGAAATGATTTTCTTTTTCATGTGGTGAGTACTTTAAATTTAATACTATTACGTTAGTTCCTTATGGTAGTCTATTTTAGTCCAAGTCTGATCCAATTTTTTTTTATCAAGCTTTAAGCCATTGTTCTAAAGTGATTTATATTTTTTTGAGCAATTTCCCTTGTGTAGCTAATGATTACGATTAAGAAACTATTAAACATTTCAGTGGGTAGCGATATGGACAAAAAGAAATGCGTTCCATTTGTATCCCAGTACACGGACTGCACAGACGGTAAGTTCACTCAAGTATATTTGATAGCCATGGCTGGTCCATAAAACGAAGCTGTAGCAATGATTAGTTTAACTACATTATAGCATTTTGCACTGGGCCTACTTTCTAGGACTATACCTACAATGAACTCGCATGTCAGAATTTTAGTTTTATTTTCGACGGGCCTGTTGGTCTAGTGGTTAGACACCCTGGTCGCTACCCAATGGGTCGTGGGTTCGATTCCTACCAAGTGTTTGAGTGTTTTATCTATTTAAGTATGTATTTACAAAAAAAAGTATTAGTATTAGTTGTCTAGTTTCCATAGTACAGGCCCTACCTAGTTTGGGATCAGATGACCGTGTGTGGATTGTCGTAGAATATTATTATTATTTATATCAGTTGCTGGTTTCCATAATTGAAAGGCAGGCATAGTTACATTTTCAGCCTAGTTAGGGATCAGATGACCGTGTGTGAATTGTCCTAGGATATTATTATTATTAATAAGTACCCAGGAGCGAGTGCTGGACTATAATCCCATGGTGCTGGTGGTAGGTAGCAGTGATTTAATCGTCAATAGTAAATAATCCTTTATCAGACTACTTATATAGCATTCGCAATCTTACTTTCCACGAGAACTCAGGTCTCATTTAAGGTACCTTGCAATTTACCTTATCTTCTAAAAGGAAGTACTTCTTTCTCTTAATTGGCTCTACAATATAATTCTGATAGAGAGCCTTGCCCAACCATCTCATGCCTGTAGCACAGCTGCACTGTAATGACGAGCCCACAATGCCCTTAAAATCGAAATATCAAATCTTACACATTGGTGCTTGGTGGCAGAATATCTGACACTGTGATGCTACCTGCATGTCTTGTGCAAGACAAGGAACCTACCATCTAGATATTGAAACTATCGCATCATACGGTTGCATCTGTCTCCAGAGAACATCTGTACTGGATGCACTAAGTGCACGTGCTCAGCAGAAGGCCAGTGGACCTGCGACAGCGTTCAGGAGTGTGACGAGGAGGATCAGGACGATGGTGACATAAACGAACGGTACATTGAGAACGCGTTGCAGACAATTGAAAGTGGTATGATCTTGTTTTATTCTTGATTTTTCTTGTTTTATAATATGTAATTTTATGATTGTCTACCTAATTGTTGAGGTCGTCGATAAGGTTAAGCCATCAGTTACATATAGAGTTTGAACGTTGTTAAATAGGTAATATTTTTTGCGTTTCCGTTGTCTGCTTTTACTGCTGCACGCAGAGTACATGGTTAAAAATTAACTCGTCACTTAAGTGTAGAATTCAATACAACATTTAGAGAATGTGAGGATAATTACTTATATATGAATTCTGTGTTCTTCTGTATAACTTCTTAATTCATCATTTAAATGACACTTTTTTGTAATTAACGCACTGCGAATTTTTTTTCTTACCTGCTTTGTACCAAGCTGAGCAAAGGTAATTTTTGTTATGTTCCATACTTCATTGTTTTTATACTTAAGCACTAATCAGTTGTTATTTGCAGAAATGAAGACTAAAAGAATAAAAGAAGCTAAAGCTACGAATACTCCACTGGTACCGAAGCCGAAGAAGAATTTTTCGAAGGATCTTCTATTGGGTAAGATATTGTCCAGTAAAGTCTATAGCGAGTGTGATTTACTAGTTAAATTATATCACGTGTATTTTCATATCATCTCTCAGCATCATGGATTCAACCATGATAAATATTAAATATGCTCACTTACACTATCATGTACTGCGATGCCAAATTGCTATCTCTTAGTCTGAATACATTCTTCATGTTATTCGCAACTCAATACTTCTTAGTCATCTTATATTATTACCTAAAAGTACCTTATGGTAATAAGAGAGTCGATGATAATATTACCTATTTTTCAGGTTACATGATTGCCGTACCTCATAAGCGCACTGAAATGCACAATATTTATATCTAATATAGCACTAAAGCACTGTATTTATTTATTTTTACTGTACAATTCTAAAAAATAAACATAAGGTGAGTATTGATCAAGTATAACAAGAAAATTCACAATATACCTGAACGCAATATATTGTTTACAGATCCTACGCATAATTTATATGATCCAATGGAGGACATAATGAAATTTATGACACGACACAAGAGATCTGTTAAGTCAGATGGCAAAGTTAGTAAAACTAAAGAACATGGAAAATTAAATAACACTGTAAAGTTTTTCGGCGTGGTTGATGAACTAGATGAAGGTAAGATCGTTTTTAAAATGTAATGTTACATACTGTTGTTAAATTTTAAAAAAAATCTTGAGTTTTATAAAATTTTCAAATTTAGTTTTATTTATAACTAGCTGACCCGCGCAGCACCGCCCGCGCTTTTATTACATTTTGCTCCCCTTTTCTCCCTCCTCCCTAGATTTATCTCTCTCCATATCTCTGTCTCTTATAAAAAAAATCTAATTATATGCTCTTTCTCTCCTCTCTCTTTCCCCCTCCCGCTTCGGTTTCCGTCACACTCCCCCTCTTCCTCTCCCTGTTGTCCCCTCTCTGAACCCTCTCCCCCTCTCTCTTCTACGAACTTGCTCCTTCTCACTCCCCCGATCCCTCACCCCATCACCCCCTCCTCGAATCCCCTCTCCCTCTTTCTCCTCTCTTGCACCCTTCTCGTTCTATATATCCTCGTCAATCATGGTATCAGCGGCATTAAATATACTTTATGACCTATTCTCTGACCTCCCCGATATGCACACAAAATTTCATACATATCGGTTCACCCATCTATTTAATGACCTTTTCTTATGTTGCTTAACCTTAACCTAGTGGCATGAAATATACTTTACGGCCTATTCGCAGACCTACCCGATATGCACACAAAATTTCATACAAATCGGTTCACCCATCTATTTAATGACCTTGCCTTATGTTGCTTAACATTAACCTAGCGCTATGAAATATACAGCGTAATAGCGTAGGCAGGCCTCCCACCAGGTGGACCGACGACATTGTTCGCGTCGCAGGAAACCGGTGGATGCAAATAGCAAATTGTCGTTCATTGTGGCGGTGTAAGGGGGAGGCCTTTGTTCAGCAGTGGACGTCTTCCGGCTGGTGAGGATGATGATGATGATGATGAAATATACTGTATGACCTATTCTCAGACCTACCCGATATGCACACTTTCATACAAATCGGTTCACCCATCTATTTAATTACCTTACCTAACGTTGCTTAACCTTAACCTACCGAGATAAAAAGTATCCTATGTCCGTTACCTAGTTCTTAGCTACCTCCCCACGAATTTTCAGCCGAATCGGTTAGGCCGTTCTTGAGTTATAGATTAAAGGTCTATAGTGATTGTATGTTCAATTTCACCGATAGATGGCGCTGTTCATAATGTAAATCACGCTAACATCGTAAATTACTGTCTAATTATATTCGATAATGAAAGTTTTAAGTTTTTTGCCCCCACTGAGTTTCTTGCCGGTTCTTCTCAGTGGGGGCGCGTTGTGAACCGGTGGTAAACTCAGCCCTCTCTTAAAAATAAGCATTCAGTGACCGCCAAAATAAACATTCAGTGACAGCTACCGCCCACTTTTGCTAACTGAAGTTGTCAATGAAAAAAATCAAAACGGCAACTGAATGACGATTTTAATAAAGAGCATATACACTAAAGAAACCATAAAGCATAGGGTTCCCATACAAAAAATAAAAATTTACCACAAAAAACACGATGTGTATCGTATGCTTACCTCATGGTGCAATATGCACCAACGGCCCCCGAGGGAGGTGCGTGTTTTCGTTTCTTATGGTGCAATATGCACCAACGGCCCTCAAGAGGTTAAGCGACAGCCCAAGCCGAGGCCGTGCCTCCCTGAGGTGCCCTTGAGCTCGTCGCTACTTCTGCCGTTAAGGCTAGAGCGCTTTAAGTGCTCGCCTCCTATTGTCCGGTGAAGCTGTAATGGCCATCTGCGGCCAACAACGTCTATCATTCCCAAAAAAAAAAAAAAGTTTTTTGCATCTTTTATTGTAGCGACTGTAATACAATACATATACACTACCTGGACTTGAGGAGTTTCATTAAAATTTCATGAACAAACAAAAATGTCCGGACCGGCTTACCCCTTACAAAAATTGACCCTTCGCCACTGCCATATCTTATGCAAACTAAATGTCTGCTCAGTCCCTATTGTATATAGCGTAATAATACATGTCTTAATGATTAGCTGGTCAGTCTATAATTACCCTATTCACATACAAAGGAAATTACGTGATAATATGTGCAAGTAATGTTTCACTGCTTAGCCCCTATGAAACATAGCGTGATGTTTTATATACCAATTTATACCTTGACTTCTACACAACACATCAGTGAAAGTCCTATCAAAATCCATCCACGGGTTTTCAAATGATACCTGGACAAACAGAACGACAGACAGACAGACAGACAGACAGACAGACAGACAGACAGACAGACAGACAGACAGACAGACAGACAGACAGACAATAATTCCAAAAAAAATTGTTTTGGCCTCTATGTCGTTAGTATAGCATCCCCACATAGAAATTTTGGAAAAATATTCAATGTACAGAAAAAGTGCTCTTTGAGTTTTATTATAGTATAGAAGATGTTTTGCGAATTCTTATCTATGGTACCATAGGATGTTTAAACGATGAATAGAGATCAACTGTATCCATATATTTAAGTAATCTGTGGCTCTACCGTAAAACCTTAAGAACAATTCTCATGAAACCAGCTTCCAAATACAGAATAGGCCTATTTGCTTTAGAGTTAATATGCCATATTATGCAGACTGAGGCATCTAACCTATATTACTCCTCCCTTTTATGTCAGAAGATTAAAATGCAATCAAACTATTATATTGGAAGTACTAAAAATGTGGAAACCAATATATTTTTAACTCTTTAATATTATATTTTTATCGCAAATATAAGAAAATAACATCTATAAATGGTACATTTACTCGTAGGTATTTTTTAACCGACTTCAAAAAAGGAGGTTCTGTATTCGACGCGTATGTATGTAATATTAATAGAAATGCGTAATATTCATATATGTTAGTCTATGTGGGCTTCTAAACAAATTTGCCAAATTTCACGAGTGTATGTATGTATGTATGTATTATGTATGTATGTATGTATGTAGGTTTGTCCACGGATTTCTCAGAAACTACGAGTCCGATTTCGAAAATTCTTTTTGCAATAGTTAGAGTATTTTTCAACTTAGGGTAGAGTACAAGTTTCATCAAAATCGGTCCAGTAGTTTAAGAGATATAAACTTTTTATGTTTTCAGTAAGTTACTGTAATGTAGACGTTCGAGTTGCGTGATCTTGTTAAAATAAAAGTCACTAAAAAGTGTTAAATAAACTATTTTGATAAAAATAAAAACCGACTTCAAAGTAAATTATCTAAAAAGCATAAAATAACGAAAATATTATTGAAGTTGGTGTTAGCGTACCTGCTGTGTATATTCTGCACCAACTTCAATAATATTTTCGTTATTTTATGCTTTTTAGATAATTTACTTTGAAGTCGGTTTTTATTTTTATCAAAATAGTTTTTTATTATCACTATATAATCAATTAAATTTTTTACAGATACTCTTAAAAATTCGAACGTATCAGGAACATTGGAAGCACATAAAGTTGACGCTGTTAACTTGTCAACTATATCCAGACGAACTGGTATCTTAGATCCCACTAACAAATCGCTGCAGATAGAATTCAATGAACCAAATTTGTCTAATCATATTGCAGAAAATAAAATTGATATGACAGGTCACAACGAAGATAGGTTTGATTTTGGCCGCGAGAAAATACGTAATATACTGAGTAATTATAGCCACGAGGCTAAAGACAAAGAATTATCTAAGCTTGTGGTTAACGAACTGAAAAAAAGCAGTGAAGTTATAGGCGATGATGCGGCCCCCGTAATATCCAACATTACATTCACTCCCGAAAACGATACTTTGTCAGTTGTAACGTTTATCGCAGGCAATTTGTTGAATAAACTTTGGAATATTGAAAAGGATGCAGGTGGAACGTCAATAGAAACTGAAGTTATAAAACATGAGAAAATCGCTAACTTACTGGAGCTGTTTAAAGAGCCATTAACGATGAAACAGGAAGCTTTCCTAAAAAATGCTTTAGAAAAACTATCTGAAGCTATCGATAAGACTAAAGAGAAAAAAAATATATCGATTTGTGAAAACATTGAGGAGGCAACAAAACTTTTAGATGATACGAGTTCCTCAGGTGAATTTGATAACACATATGAAAAAAAGAAATCGGAAGGATGTAAGAAAGCACAGAAAAAGAAGGAAGATACAGAGACACAATCTGTTGACTCCATTTCCAAGATAAATAATGTTTTGATGCTGATACAGAAATTTGATGGCATACAGAAAAAAATAAGTGGCCTCAGGGAAAGTCAAACAGACAGTAAAATAAAGAAGGAGGAAACACTTCCTTCAAAAATTAAAACGAATAAAGTACTTACAAATGACGAAACGAAATCTCTCAATGAATTCGAAAATTTACTTGTAAAAATAACAAGAACACTTTATCCGAAAAATAGAGCAATTGAAACAAATGTATTTAAGAAAGCAACTAATGACGACATTAAACGTAAATTTAAAAAATTGTACGATATAGACTTGGGAAATTTGACAGCGACATCAAAAGATAAACTTATTTTTGATTACTTAAGTCACATTGAAACAAATCCTGAATGCTTACTGAAAACCAATCGTAAACCGAAAACTAGAACTCTTGCAAACGTCGAAGGGAATATATTACTCAATCTATCAGAATTCTTTAAAATGAAGTCGTTCTCGGATTTAGTAAAACTAATAAACCCGAAAGATCAGACAATCGTCCACAATGCTATAGCTACAAGTGAAACACCGATTGAAACAACCATGTCAATTGGAAGAAATTATAATATTACTAATGTTAAGGATCCAATGAAGTTGGAGACTACCAAAGACAAACTTAAAGTACACTTAAAAACAATTTTAGAAGATCTAATGGAGATACAAAATATGCGGGGTGTGAACACCAAAGGCGATATAAAATTAGCCGATGCCTTACCCTGTATCTATAACATTCTAAATGCGGACAAGGAAATATTCATTAATAAAAGTAATAAAAACACCGACCCATCTGATAAAATCACAGTTATATTTGACGAGTTGAAGAATGATCTGAAATTTGCTCACACTCGTAGAAGTGATATTATAACCGGACCACGTCCAAAGTCTGCTATAGTATGGGAGCGCACAATCAAAAGTTTAAATGAAAAATCCAAACCATATACGCGAAGGAATCTTGATTCAAAAGCATCAAAATCGTTCGAAGAGTTAAAAAAGGCAATAGATAAAATCGAATCATCGGGTTCGAATACGTATAAAAACTTTGCTTTATTACTTGAAGTACCAGCGGCGGAAAAGTTAGTATTATTACAAACTTTGGAAGCAGACGTGAAGAAGTATATTAGAATGTTAGAAGATATAAAACAGTTCATCAACAATAAAAATGATGTACCTCCTGTACAGCAATCAGAATTGATAGAATTTGTCGATAATGTAGCAACAAATATAAATTTAAACGTTAAAGTTGTTAAAGACATAAATACTTTGAAGAAAAAGAGATATTTTGGTAGTGAAATGAATGCTAGCGAAGATGCTTTTAAAATGAAACTGAAAAAGAACCAGGCTTTAAGAATGAGTGAAGACATTAAAAACGGTGACGATAAGATGATATCTAGAGATCTAATCATAAACCAACTGATTAGAAATCGTGTTCAGTTGTATATGAGATTAAAAGAAGCTAAAGAAATAGATTTAGATAACGACATGAATTACAGTATAGCTCGAAGGATTCTAATGTTTTTGGAAAGTGGAAATTATAAGCTTGCGAGGGAATTGTACAAAGTATTTATAACGCAGACTATTTACGAGCGTAGTTCTAATGATGGATTTTCTGGTAAGTAAAGTTTTAGTTACAAAAACACTATACTGACACTAGATAAATTCGGTGGCCTCTAATTTAATATTGTGCTTTATAGCAGTAGTATAAACATCGATATATTGTATCAATGTGTATAACGTCGACAGTTTCTTTGGCAACCATGGTCTAGCGGTTGTCAAGTGTAGCTGCTGTGCCTGTAAGGGTGCTGTAACTGATATTTTCAGTATGTTTTATATGGTAATTCTGTATTTGCAACTAAAACTAGTAAATAGCAATACTACCCACTAACCAATACGCTATATTACTATTGTCATTAATAAACATAAGTATAAAGAGGGCAGTGCTAAAAACCTTATGATATCAGCGTAAATATTACACAAAAATGGCTAGTTATGACTAAAAACCAATAAAATCTTCCTAACGTATTCTCAGTGACAGCATTATCTTTGTTGATCTATTCCACTTCATATGAATGACATGATACATAAACTAAAAATATATAAAAACACATCATTTTTTACAGGCCCGTCTCTTCAAAAACTTAAAGACCATCTGAATGCAATATCGATACAACAGAAACAGCCAATAATCCAGTTTGAAGAGCCAACGACACAAGAGAACCCACTGAAGTGGCTAAGCCAGGATCGTCTAATCAAACAGCTGCTGAACATAAAGAGTATAAATGCATAGATTTTGAGATGTTTTTATTTATTTTTGTATATTAATAAAGATTATTTTTATTGAATGACTGAATTATTGTTATTTTTGTATATGACAAATATGACAAACTATCTGCTGTCGAGCTGATGATAAACAGTTACCGTGGGCCATGTACTCTAGCAATGTCAGCGAGCGGGCGTCAGTGCCCTATTTTTTCGTTAATTGGAGTAATTGTACTGGCAGCAGAGGGAATTAGAGCTGGACCATAGGTCCTTCAGCCACCAGTAACTACTGAGATTCATGAATTCATTACTTGTGATTATTGCATGAATTCTTTAGAGAATTTGAGAGAATCTCAGTCATACACGAGGATTTTTTTATATTATAACAAGATTTTTGCTACGTTTACATTCTTTTATTAAAAAAAATGGATAGTGAAGCCTATAACTTTAAACCCTCATTTAATATAGAAGGGCTAACTTTGAATGCGAAGAATTAAAATCTAAAAAGGTGCAAACACATATAGAAAAAGTGACCCAAATTCTTTTGTTTTTAATGAAGATTCTGAACTTTATTAAATCACACAATTTTATTACTTGAATATACTTTATTGTACTTTTCTAAACAACACTTTAGTATACTCTTTCTTCTTAGAATACGTACTGTTCTTAATAGTCATTATTTACGGCAGGTGTGGTCAATTTATGTTTGGTAACGGTGGTCTTCTGTTTAGATTTGCTAGCTGTTTGAACAAAAAAAAATAGATTAGTTGTAACATGCGCCGATTGCCTTGAAGTCTTAGATAATAGCCGCAAAAGAGTTACTTGCGTTTATTAGGAAATGTTTCCCGGAGTAAAAAGGCTTACGTCTAAACAGTTGAGATTATCATTGGTGAAATATTATAATATACACATAGATATTAAATTATTTAAACCTATTAGGGTATCATAAAATCTTACCATCAGAATTTCCTGATCTCGCTTTAGGTTTTGATTTTGATTTTGTTGTTTTGTTACTATGTGTGATACCGCTCTTTTTCTTCTTGTTATCAATTTTTCCATTGACCTTCCCTCTCAAATACTTGGGTATTATATTCTTTATGCGAGCTCTAAAGCCATTCGTATCTAACATAGATCTCTTCCTCCTTGTATTTACATCCAAATTCCTTTGCCATCGTCTCATAGTCTCCTCGTATTCATCGTATCGCTTCTGGGCATTTATTATTTCAGATTTTGGTACACTCCTGTCAAAAAGATCTACGATATTATGCTTCGAGCCCCTCAGAAAGTTACGTATTCGCTTTAGAAATGACTTCTTTTTTTTCTCCTGTCGGTTTTTCATTACAGGGTTTACCACATTATTATGTGTTATTATCTTATTAGTCGCACGAGTTATAGGTTTTATTGCCATTTTATTTTGCATATCTAATATCAATTTAATTTTCTCATTTATAGCATTTAGGGCCTTTGCTATTTTCTCTACAATATTGTCTTCTAGGTGCCTAAATATTGGCAATACTCGTCTGCTATGAGCAAAGTTCATTAGCGATAGCACATCTTCCATTTTGCCTATATCTTCGGTTAGAACGAAGTGTAGCGATTTCAACGTGTATGACTTTTGGAATTGTGAGCTTACTTCAGAACTCAATGCATATTTCTGCCATTGATTGCCGACACCTTGTAAATATTTTGTTATGTTATAAGATGATTCGTGCGCCTTGAATCCTGTTGCAAAGAAATCATCTATATAATATTTTTTTATTACTCGGTAGATTATCTTCCTCGTAGCTAATGACAGGGAATCTAACGCACTAGAATTAGGCATTTGTTTATCGATGATATTTAATATTTTTAGTAAGTAAATTTTGGCAGACGTGGCATGCTGAGGCTTATACAAATACCGTCTTAAATTTTTGTTCTTTTCTAATTTGATTTTATCTAATTTCATGTCTTTAATATTTTTCCCACTGACATAACGTTTCATGGCGTTAATTAAAAATTTCAAGTCGTAAGGCAAGTCTCTTGTACCCTTATATTTATTAATAACAATTATGTCTCTTACGACTTCATAGATATCGCGTTTTAATTTGTTCAAAATTGTATTTAAATTGTCTTGGTTGATTCTTCTTGGGTCAATATCAAATTTTCGCAAATCGTCCTTGAAATAGTGTTTTTCCGTATTATTGGATTCATTTGCAATACGCTTGGTGTGAGACTTTAGAAAATTGAGTAAATCTCCTTTTATGTTCTGAAGATCTTCTAGTTCTTTATGCATACTAGTTAAAAGTTCATTGAGTGAAGATATTACAGTCTCATTACTTTTGCAAATATTTTCAGTTTTATTACTGGTGTTCATTTCAGTTGGTGTTTGAGTGGTAGCGTTTACAATCTCTGTGGCGTTCACGTTCGATACATCTCTTTTCATAATGTTCACAGCATCATACTCAATGATGTCATTAGTATTCTCGAATTGAGGGTTCATATCGAAGTTATTTTTAGCTATTTCCATATAATCTGAAAATGAGTGATGAATTTGAGTGATGAAATGAATTTTGTTTTAGCTTAGTCTCCGTAAAGAAATGAATGTATGAAATGGGCTTAGCGCTAAAACTTTTGAATGGCATCAACTGAGAAGATCCGGCAAAAAACTAAAGAGATTGTAATTTTTTCTTTTTTGTTACAACCTCCATATCGATAGCGACAGCGATTTGCAGTTCGAAAGAAAATATGTAATTCCTATTTTTCTGTAAAAGATAAAAAATTGAACAGTAATATATGAAAGCAGGCGTTATGGCTGACCGGTGGGCAGCCAAATAGGGCCAGTAGGGTCAAATATGACATATTCCACCCTACCAATTGGCTTTGGCAGGCCACTGGTCAGAGATCATACCTGCGTTCATAGATTTATAGTTCAATTTTAGATCTTGTAAAGAAAAACAGGGTATAATAATAAACACCTTTTGGTCTTTAACCAGAACACTATTGCTCCATTGTTCTTGAGTAGAGACCGCAAATTGACAAACGTAGCGGAGGACGACCATTTACAAATAAAGAATGATGATGGTCCTTGGATAAGTGAGAGGCCGCCTAAAATTCTTTGATTTATTAATAACCTGAACCGTGAGTGGTATTCTGTTTTGGTGAGTAAGGTTACCATTGCTCTTTAAGGAGCTGTTCTGCAGGCAATTCAGGGGCATTTTTAGTACCTGTAACTGCTGAAACTCCTCTGATATGTTTAAGGTCAAAAAGTTAGTATTATAGTTACCCGTAGCATTTTTGATACCCATATTATTTTTCTTTGCCGATTCAAGTAGATCGATAACCACTTTACTTTCTTTCTGATTCTCTTCAATTCTGTCATCAATCTCATCGACAAAGCTCAGTATATCCGGAACGTAAGGCGTCATGTTATGACTATGAGTAGCTCTACCATCTTTATCGAGAATAATGTAGTCCACGTCATAAACAGTGTCGTTTTGTGATATATCCATTGGCAGTTTCCTTCGCACGTAGCTTCTGGCGTCAATACCAATATTACTCAGTACTTCATCAAATGCTAAATTCTCTGAGTCTGGTGCTATATATACTTCAGCAGTTGTTCTTTTAGGTTCTGGTAGAATATAAATTGTATTTAAATGCGACCCAGCTTCGCACCGGTGTATATATAGTTTATTAAATACATAAAACTTCAGTGAAGAATCATCTAACAGATGGTGAAACCGCTTTAAATTTCGTTACGTGGTTTAGAAGGAGTTAGCGGATATATAGACAGGCAGACGTGGAAAGCGCTTTGTTTTAAAGATAAACAAGGAGAAAAAGAAGATAAAGAAAGTAAAGAAGATGCAATAACTATTAAATTAGGTATGTGAGCCTTGAATGTTTTGACAATAGTTACTATTTCCACATAATAATATTTGTGTATACAAATACATCATCATCATCATCACCAACCGGAAGATGTCCATTGCTGAACATAGACCTCCACCTTCGAACGCCACAATGAACGACAAACACCGGTTACCTGTGACTCGCACAATGTCGTCTGTGCAAGTGTGCACTTAGTGAGAGGCCTACGCTGCGTTTTCCGGTTCGTGATCGCCACTCAAGAACCTTTCTTCCGCATCAGTTATCGGTTCTTCGAGCGATTTGTCAAATACATAATTGATTTTTAATTACTTGTTTGATTGATGGTTGCAAATGTTGCTATCAATATTATCAACATCGATTTAATATTTTATTAGATAGATATTCAGATATGTCATCCCAAACTGATTAATTTTTTAATAAGTCTATAGTGCACTCACATCAGTCAAAAATGTAAATACGGAATTTTTGACAACATAATAAAGAGATAAGTTGAACCTTTGTCAGATGGTAAGCGACATAGATAGCGATAGCCCACCCAAAGATAGTTTATTGATGTCATTTGTGAATGTGTATCAACTCGTTGCTACGGCTTAGTGCTAGTTGTGTATAATGTTTTGTAAAGGTTGATATATAATACCTACCTCGTTTTGTTTAGCATTACCATATAATAATACTATCAAAAATTGCATTAACTTTTATCATTCTGTGTAAGGGTATATTTTTTATTACCTGGTGTAGTAGTGGTAACTTTAACAGCTTTCGCTACATCTTCTGTTTTGTTGTGATTTAATTTGGGTGTTGTTTGGTCATGCTCCTCGCTCAGCGGCCTGACTCCATACCACCACTCAGACAGTTCCTCAAAAGTGAGTTTATTCGCGTTTGTAACTGAATTCATGTCGTCGTCAGTCACTGATCTTTTGGTTTTAAATCCTCGGTCTTCTGTAATAAAGTCGCTATTGGTATTATTTAGAAAATATTTATTTTGCCTTTCTGTAATAATAATCATATGATAGGTACTTGATGGGGTAGGTACAATTCACAAAGGAATTAATTCAGATTTTTTATTTGTCACTTATTTTATATACTTACCTATAGATATAAGCGTGATGAATATAACTTGTTCAAGGAACCGTCCAGGTAGGTTCCACCGCAGTGTCAGATATTGTACAGTCAAACAGAAATGTGTAAACACTATGTTCCGGTATGAAGGGCACTGTAGCTGCTGAAATTACCGGGCACAAGAGACGTAATATTGAACGTCTTTAGGGTATAGCACGTGCTAGTGATTCTTCTGGTGTTACTAGCGTCTATAGGCTGCGGTGACTGCTTACCATCAGGTGGCCCGCATGATTGCTTAATATCACCTTGGTGGTATAGAATATAAATAAAATAAAAACCATGTGGTGTCGTGGGACACCGGATAGGAACGAAGTTCCATAATATAAAAATATTAACTTTTAAGTTCTATTCGAGGTATAAAGAAAATAATTATTCGGGTATACATTTTTTTGGAGTGATACTTCATAAGCTACTTCCAAAAATGTTATCACTTAACGCGTTAAACGTTAAGCATTAAACGTTAAGCGTTTAAATTTGTTAACCTTATGAAAGCGCTCACGTGACGCAGTCATTCCGTCATTAAAAAAAACATAAATAAAATTAAAAAAAGAACCATACACACACATACACACACCACACACACCACCACACCACCACACCACACCACACCACACACACACATATCTTCGTTCCAATAATAATAATTAAGCCTAATTATGTTCGATCATAGAAATTTAAGTTTTATGGTAACTAAAATAAGATATATATTTGTGAATAATGGCTAGGGTACCTCCGCATCGTCCCATAAGGCACTTCGTTCCAAAAACGTCTATACGAGTACCTTGTCCTGGATAATCTTTGTTCAAGTTCTCCATCACCATAACCAGCACCCTGTGGTCTACGTTCAAGGTGTTCTCAGCCCTGCAGACCTGTGTCTCAGTGCAGTTCCACTTGCCCTCGCCATCGCAGTCGCAGCTCGTGCAGCCAAGGCAGATGTTCTCTGCATATTTGAGGAGTTTATTCATTTTTAACCGGCTTCATTAACCGGCTTCATTAACCGGCTTCAAAAAGAAGGTTCTCTATTCGACGCGTATGTATGTAATATTAATAAAAATGCGTAATATTAATATATGTTAGTCTATGTAGCCTTCTAAACAAATTTACCAAATTTTATGAGTGTATGTATGTATGTATATATGTATGTATGTATGTAGGTTTGTCCGCGGATTTCTCAGAAACTACAAGTCCGATTTCGAAAATTCTTTTTGCAATAGTTAGAGTACTTTTCAACTTAGGGTAGAGTACAAGTTCCATCAAAATCGGTCAAGTAGTTTAAGAGATATACACTTTTTATGTTTTCAGTAAGTTACTGTAACGTAAACGTATGAGTTGCGTGATAGTGCTGATACCTATCTTGGTAAAATAAAAGTCACTAAAAAGTGTGTACTATATTGAAGTCGGTGTCAGCTGGTGCTAGTGTTAGTTAACATGATGTGCTAGCACCGACTTCAATATATTTTCGTTATTTTATGCTTTTTAGATAATTTACTTTGAAGTCGGTTTTTTTTTAATCGTTTATTTACTTTAATAGTGCATAACCATAATCCCACCTTATGGTAAATGTGAGTGGGAATGTATATGGCACCAAGTACAGGCAGCGGATTAAAAAAATATGCCATTTAGAGACTAAACCAAAGGTGGTTATGCCTAGCCACCCAGGCAGCTTGCTACCTAAGTTGTGAGTTCAGACAAGCCAGTCGCGGCTATGCGGCATTACCGTGGCGGCAGTCGTTCCGTTTGCCACCGATGCATGGTCCGAACCTCACAGTCGCCTTTGGTACATCGTAACTTTTAAGGAAGGAACTTTTTGGGAAATTCGCTACTGGTGACTAGGTTAAGGTTTCTGTGTCAGAGGACGCTGTGGCGTAAACAAAAAAAAAAGGTTCCTCAGCTATACGCCCAGTGATTCCTGATAGAGTACTGGTAAAATTAATCACCTCAGAAGCTCAACTGCATCTTCGAGTAACGTCGAATTGGACTGCTTTATGTAGGATTGATGTCTTTGGTTTGAGAGTATGCATAAGAACTTGATTCCACCTTTCCTAACGGCGATATTATCGATTACATTGCCGCTTTCCATTAGGTGGGATTGCAGTCAAGTAAAAGCTTTCCATTAGGTGGGATTGCAGTCAAGTAATAGCTTTCCATTAGGTGGGATTGCAGTCAAGTAATAGCTTTCCATTAGGTGGGATTGCAGTCAAGTAATAGCTTTCCATTAGGTGGGATTTCAGTCAAGTAATAGCTTTCCATTAGGTGGGATTGCAGTCAAGTAATAGCTTTCCATTAGGTGGGATTGCAGTCAAGTAATAGCTTTCCATTAGGTGGGATTTCAGTCAAGTAATAGCTTTCCATTAGGTGGGATTTCAGTCAAGTAATAGCTTTCCATTAGGTGGGATTTCAGTCAAGTAATAGCTTTCCATTAGGTGGGATTTCAGTCAAGTAATAGCTTTCCATTAGGTGGGATTTCAGTCAAGTAATAGCTTTCCATTAGGTGGGATTTCAGTCAAGTAATAGCTTTCCATTAGGTGGGATTGCAGTCAAGTAATAGCTTTCCATTAGGTGGGATTGCAGTCAAGTAATAGCTTTCCATTAGGTGGGATTGCAGTCAAGTAATAGCTTTCCATTAGGTGGGATTGCAGTCAAGTAAAAGCTTTAAATTAGGTGGGATTGCAGTCAAGTAATAGCTTTCCATTAGGTGGGATTGCAGTCAAGTAATAGCTTTCCATTAGGTGGGATTTCAGTCAAGTAATAGCTTTCCATTAGGTGGGATTGCAGTCAAGTAATAGCTTTCCATTAGGTGGGATTGCAGTCAAGTAATAGCTTTCCATTAGGTGGGATTGCAGTCAAGTAATAGCTTTCCATTAGGTGGGATTTCAGTCAAGTAATAGCTTTCCATTAGGTGGGATTTCAGTCAAGTAATAGCTTTCCATTAGGTGGGATTGCAGTCAAGTAATAGCTTTCCATTAGGTGGGATTGCAGTCAAGTAAAAGCTTTCCATTAGGTGGGATTGCAGTCAAGTAAAAGCTTTCCATTAGGTGGGATTGCAGTCAAGTAATAGCTTTCCATTAGGTGGGATTGCAGTCAAGTAATAGCTTTCCATTATGTGGGATTGCAGTCAAGTAAAAGCTTTCCATTAGGTGGGATTGCAGTCAAGTAATAGCTTTCCATTAGGTGGGATTGCAGTCAAGTAATAGCTTTCCATTAGGTGGGATTGCAGTCAAGTAATAGCTTTCCATTAGGTGGGATTGCAGTCAAGTAATAGCTTTCCATTAGGTGGGATTGCAGTCAAGTAATAGCTTTCCATTAGGTGGGATTGCAGTCAAGTAATAGCTTTCCATTAGGTGGGATTTCAGTCAAGTAATAGCTTTCCATTAGGTGGGATTTCAGTCAAGTAATAGCTTTCCATTAGGTGGGATTGCAGTCAAGTAATAGCTTTCCATTAGGTGGGATTGCAGTCAAGTAAAAGCTTTCCATTAGGTGGGATTGCAGTCAAGTAAAAGCTTTCCATTAGGTGGGATTGCAGTCAAGTAATAGCTTTCCATTAGGTGGGATTGCAGTCAAGTAATAGCTTTCCATTAGGTGGGATTGCAGTCAAGTAATAGCTTTCCATTATGTGGGATTGCAGTCAAGTAAAAGCTTTCCATTAGGTGGGATTGCAGTCAAGTAATAGCTTTCCATTAGGTGGGATTGCAGTCAAGTAATAGCTTTCCATTAGGTGGGATTGCAGTCAAGTAATAGCTTTCCATTAGGTGGGATTGCAGTCAAGTAATAGCTTTCCATTAGGTGGGATTTCAGTCAAGTAATAGCTTTCCATTAGGTGGGATTTCAGTCAAGTAATAGCTTTCCATTAGGTGGGATTGCAGTCAAGTAATAGCTTTCCATTAGGTGGGATTGCAGTCAAGTAATAGCTTTCCATTATGTGGGATTGCAGTCAAGTAAAAGCTTTCCATTAGGTGGGATTTCAGTCAAGTAATAGCTTTCCATTAGGTGGGATTGCAGTCAAGTAATAGCTTTCCATTAGGTGGGATTGCAGTCAAGTAAAAGCTTTCCATTAGGTGGGATTGCAGTCAAGTAATAGCTTTCCATTAGGTGGGATTGCAGTCAAGTAATAGCTTTCCATTAGGTGGGATTTCAGTCAAGTAATAGCTTTCCATTAGGTGGGATTGCAGTCAAGTAATAGCTTTCCATTAGGTGGGATTTCAGTCAAGTAATAGCTTTCCATTAGGTGGGATTGCAGTCAAGTAATAGCTTTCCATTAGGTGGGATTTCAGTCAAGTAATAGCTTTCCATTAGGTGGGATTGCAGTCAAGTAATAGCTTTCCATTAGGTGGGATTGCAGTCAAGTAAAAGCTTTCCATTAGGTGGGATTGCAGTCAAGTAATAGCTTTCCATTAGGTGGGATTGCAGTCAAGTAATAGCTTTCCATTAGGTGGGATTTCAGTCAAGTAATAGCTTTCCATTAGGTGGGATTGCAGTCAAGTAATAGCTTTCCATTAGGTGGGATTGCAGTCAAGTAAAAGCTTTCCATTAGGTGGGATTGCAGTCAAGTAATAGCTTTCCATTAGGTGGGATTGCAGTCAAGTAATAGCTTTCCATTAGGTGGGATTTCAGTCAAGTAATAGCTTTCCATTAGGTGGGATTGCAGTCAAGTAATAGCTTTCCATTAGGTGGGATTTCAGTCAAGTAATAGCTTTCCATTAGGTGGGATTGCAGTCAAGTAATAGCTTTCCATTAGGTGGGATTGCAGTCAAGTAAAAGCTTTCCATTAGGTGGGATTGCAGTCAAGTAATAGCTTTCCATTAGGTGGGATTGCAGTCAAGTAATAGCTTTCCATTAGGTGGGATTGCAGTCAAGTAAAAGCTTTCCATTAGGTGGGATTGCAGTCAAGTAAAAGCTTTCCATTAGGTGGGATTGCAGTCAAGTAAAAGCTTTCCATTAGGTGGGATTGCAGTCAAGTAATAGCTTTCCATTAGGTGGGATTGCAGTCAAGTAATAGCTTTCCATTAGGTGGGATTGCAGTCAAGTAATAGCTTTCCATTAGGTGGGATTGCAGTCAAGTAATAGCTTTCCATTAGGTGGGATTGCAGTCAAGTAATAGCTTTCCATTAGGTGGGATTGCAGTCAAGTAATAGCTTTCCATTAGGTGGGATTGCAGTCAAGTAATAGCTTTCCATTAGGTGGGATTGCAGTCAAGTAAAAGCTTTCCATTAGGTGGGATTGCAGTCAAGTAATAGCTTTCCATTATGTGGGATTGCAGTCAAGTAAAAGCTTTCCATTAGGTGGGATTGCAGTCAAGTAATAGCTTTCCATTAGGTGGGATTGCAGTCAAGTAATAGCTTTCCATTAGGTGGGATTGCAGTCAAGTAATAGCTTTCCATTAGGTGGGATTGCAGTCAAGTAACAGCTTTCCATTAGGTGGGATTGCAGTCAAGTAATAGCTTTCCATTAGGTGGGATTGCAGTCAAGTAATAGCTTTCCATTAGGTGGGATTGCAGTCAAGTAAAAGCTTTCCATTAGGTGGGATTGCAGTCAAGTAATAGCTTTCCATTAGGTGGGATTGCAGTCAAGTAATAGCTTTCCATTAGGTGGGATTGCAGTCAAGTAATAGCTTTCCATTAGGTGGGATTGCAGTCAAGTAATAGCTTTCCATTAGGTGGGATTGCAGTCAAGTAAAAGCTTTCCATTAGGTGGGATTGCAGTCAAGTAATAGCTTTCCATTATGTGGGATTGCAGTCAAGTAAAAGCTTTCCATTAGGTGGGATTGCAGTCAAGTAATAGCTTTCCATTAGGTGGGATTGCAGTCAAGTAATAGCTTTCCATTAGGTGGGATTGCAGTCAAGTAATAGCTTTCCATTAGGTGGGATTGCAGTCAAGTAAAAGCTTTCCATTAGGTGGGATTGCAGTCAAGTAATAGCTTTCCATTAGGTGGGATTGCAGTCAAGTAATAGCTTTCCATTAGGTGGGATTGCAGTCAAGTAAAAGCTTTCCATTAGGTGGGATTGCAGTCAAGTAAAAGCTTTCCATTAGGTGGGATTGCAGTCAAGTAATAGCTTTCCATTAAGTGGGATTGCAGTCAAGTAAAAGCTTTCCATTAGGTGGGATTGCAGTCAAGTAATAGCTTTCCATTAGGTGGGATTGCAGTCAAGTAATAGCTTTCCATTAGGTGGGATTGCAGTCAAGTAATAGCTTTCCATTAGGTGGGATTGCAGTCAAGTAATAGCTTTCCATTAGGTGGGATTGCAGTCAAGTAATAGCTTTCCATTAGGTGGGATTGCAGTCAAGTAATAGCTTTCCATTAGGTGGGATTGCAGTCAAGTAAAAGCTTTAAATTAGGTGGGATTGCAGTCAAGTAATAGCTTTCCATTAGGTGGGATTGCAGTCAAGTAATAGCTTTCCATTAGGTGGCATTGCAGTCAAGTAGTAGCTTTCCATTAGGTGGGATTGCAGTCAAGTAAAAGCTTTCCATTAGGTGGGATTGCAGTCAAGTAATAGCTTTCCATTAGGTGGGATTGCAGTCAAGTAATAGCTTTCCATTAGGTGGGATTGCAGTCAAGTAATAGCTTTCCATTAGGTGGGATTGCAGTCAAGTAATAGCTTTCCATTAGGTGGGATTGCAGTCAAGTAAAAGCTTTCCATTAGGTGGCATTGCAGTCAAGTAATAGCTTTCCATTAGGTGGGATTGCAGTCAAGTAAAAGCTTTCCATTAGGTGGGATTGCAGTCAAGTAATAGCTTTCCATTAGGTGGCATTGCAGTCAAGTAATAGCTTTCCATTAGGTGGGATTGCAGTCAAGTAAAAGCTTTCCATTAGGTGGGATTGCAGTCAAGTAAAAGCTTTCCATTAGGTGGGATTGCAGTCAAGTAATAGCTTTCCATTAGGTGGGATTGCAGTCAAGTAATAGCTTTCCATTAGGTGGGACCGACTTTTTAACCGACCTCAAAAAAAGGAGGAGGTTCTCAATTCGTCTGTATATATATAGTTTTTTTTTCTATGTATGTTCGCGCATAACTCTGGCAATTATGAACCGATTTGCAAAAATCTTTCTTCCATCCATTCTTTAATCCGTTAGTTGGGTCCCATAAAAAAATTATTGGTTCCGTATAAGTAGTTCCTGAAAAAACAATGATGGTGACTGCGCAGGAAACTTGCAGGAAAGCCTATATAGATGACTTTATGTCGCTTTTTAAGGACAAAAATGGTCATAACTCTGGCAAATATTTACCAATTTCAATGATTCTTTTTTTATTTGAAAGAAGAAACCACTGTAATGAATCTGTATGAAATTTATCATAACCGGATAAGAACTTCCTGGCGGACCATGAACGATGAGGAGGAATTTATCTGGTAAAAACATAAAACTGATGTTCTCCATTACATTTCTCTGACAATTATGAACCGATTTCGATGATTCTTTTTTAACCGGCTTCAAAAAGAAGGTTCTCTATTCGACGCGTATGTATGTAATATTGATAAAAATGCATAATATTAATATATGTTAGTCTATGTGGGCTTCTAAACAAATTTACCAAATTTTATGAGTGTATGTATGTATGTATGTACGTAGGTTTGTCCACGGATTTCTCAGAAACTACAAGTCCGATTATGAAAATTCTTTTTGCAATAGTTAGAGTATTTTTCAACTTAGGGTAGAGTACAAGTTTCATCAAAATCGGTCCAGTAGTTTAAGAGTATAAACTTTTTATGTTTTCAGTAAGTTATTGTAACGTAGACGTTCGAGTTGCGTGATAGTGCTGATACCTATTTTTTGGTAAAATAAGTCACTAAAAAGTGTTAAATAAACTATTTTAAAAAAAATAAAAACCGACTTCAAAGTAAATTATCTAAAAAGCATAAAATAACGAAAATATATTGAAGTCGGTGCTAGCACATCATGTTAACTAACACTAGCACCAGCTGACACCGAACATGAACATGATGTGCTAGCACCGACTTCAATATATTTTCGTTATTTTATGCTTTTTAGATAATTTACTTTGAAGTCGGTTTTTTTTTTTTTTTTAAATAGTTTATTTATTCAAGAGAGTAAACTACTATGATGATTCCATGCAAATTTCATTATGACTGGATATTTTTTTCTGAAGAAACATGAATTATGTAAAACTATGTAGACGATAATGTGATCATAACCTACCTAGATCATTTTACGGTCTTCGATGGTTCAATCTTTATGTATGAAAATATCACTAAAAGGTTTAAAATAAAATCTTTTTAAAAAAATTGAACCGACTTCAATATCACTGAAAAGTATAAAATAATTTAAATATTATTGAAGTTGGTGCCAAATATACACAGCCGGTAAGCTAACACCAACTTCAATAATATTTAAATTATTTTATACTTTTCAGTGATATTGAAGTCGGTTCAATATTTTTTTTTAAAGATTTTATTACATGTCCATACTTTACAGACAATCAGATGATCGGCCTGCATTGTCCTATCCAGTAAGGAACAACTACACAATGTTGGTGCTCCCCGCGGGATTTGAACCCGCATCCTCCGGTTTGCAAAGCAAGCGGTTTCCCACTGCGCCGGTACAATAATATATAAAGATTTAAAAATAATCATTACCTTTGGTGCAGTCTGTGTACTGCGATACGTAGGGTATGCATTGCGTAACTTCTGATACTGAAATAAATAAAAAGAGTTATTTTTTTAACTATTATTATGTCTATGGCCGATATAGATGTAGGGATGTGTGATGTGGAAATAGGCTAGATCAGAGGATTCTAGGTGTGCACCCTAGGATGTCCATAGAATACGGTGGCGGGGTTGCGACCCCCGTCCCCGTGAGCACCGTGTCTGGTTCCCGGGGGGCTATAATACACCCCGCGGCGGCGGGCTCAAAGGCAAGGCACTGAGGCGCTCCTGGTGCAGATCCCACCGGAGAGCTCTTGTCCAACCTCTCATGTGCTGATGCGACAGCCGCGGGGGTTAAGTAAGATCCCACAAACTACAAACTCTGGTTGACTCCCACAGCTCCCGGGGACATTTTAAAGGTTTCCTCCGCGAGAAAATAAAATCAGCGTTATAAAATTGATTCAATGGCAAAATATTAGGTACAAATTATATTTGTTGGTAGTTTTTAGTATTCAGACTTTTATCATTAGCCTAAAACAGGCTGACATTTTTCAATCTTATTGAACCTACTTATAATCTTTAAATCTTTGTTGATAACACTTATTCAAAATACACACTAAAGTCATTTATTCCATTCGTCTAGATCAGTAGGTACCATCGCAGTGTCAGATATTCTTCCACCAAAGCTTTGTTCCACCGTTAAGCACTGTAGCTGATGAAATTCTGTTGCTGCTAAAAGACGATTCTATTTTTGCAGTAAAATAACTAGTTTAGTTGGTACATAATTCCAACACTCACCGTTATCTATAAGATCAAACAGCGCAGCGTCAACGTCAGCCCTAATCTTCTCGTCAGCACCAGCCTTCATCCTGATGTCAGGCGTGGCAATATCCTCGTGTTTGCGAATCACTTCGTCTGCTTGGTAGTAGTACTCACACCTGGAGACGTCCATGCTGAGGCAGTGGTCTATGTAGCACATCTGACAGTTCTCTGTTCTTCGGAACACATCCGCAGTTTTAGAGAAGTAGAAGACTTGGCAGACGGATGCTGAAACATGATAAGGATAATTTAAGTTCATTAAAAGTCTATAACGGGTGTAAGGGGAACCGAAAACCGATAAGTACCAATGATCCAGTAAGTACATGATTCTGAACATCCTAGTGTTGAAAATTTTCATCGGCTTTTTCATGAATATCATATAAATCCTGGTGTATTTATATTCATCTCGAAGAGTTGCACTTCAATATAATATTATCTTCCCCTTTGCTTAGCCACTTTCTAAGTATAAAAGAGGCGCTAGGCACCCATTACTCAATTATTATATACTGCACCAGACTACGTAGCCCTCGCGGTTTCATTACGTGCGTGCAACCTCTGGTAAAATAAGTAGTTCCCCATTAAGGCGAGGCAAAACACTGGGTGGAGAGGGTATCTCTCTATATAAATATTTCCACGTTCCCCCAGTAGAAAAACTACTTTAATCATTCGTGGCCTACATGGAAATGCCTGAACAAACTACGATCCCAGTTTGGCCGCATCAAACTCACTAAAAAGGTGGGGATTTATGAGTCACGCCATCAGTTGCGAGGGAGTTGCTTCTCCCCGAACTCATCATCACACCATTTGCCTAGCCTGCCCTGCACTATCTGCGCGAGAGAGCTTACTCCTACTTGCTCCAGGCAAACCAGAATGCGATGAATGTAGCCCCTTACTGGTCAATAAACGTATTATTTAATGTTTTATATCATTGCCAACAGAAGAAGAAGAAGAGTCCATGTTTTCGCGGCTGAGGAAACATCGCTCGCCCCTTTTTTGCTACTAGTGAACTTCATTCACTACTTGCCATCAAATATTTGTCCTGGATGGGAATCTAACCCTCGTTCCTTTGGGTAGCAGCTAGTGTCTAATTACCACTGACGGGCCCGTAGGATTTAACAATATCGGACGACAGTTCGAAATTCGTTACAAACATACAAAAATACAAATCTTTCCTCTTTATAATATTAGTGTAGATGTCGATTGTGTTAGCCAAAAGTACAAAATACCCTTAGCAATGCATAATACAACTAAATACCCATAAATAATGCCAATTTTATACAACTGACTCTACGTAATCAATCGAATAACAGATTCCCACAAAAACTCTCCGAAAACCGTAACAAGTTTCAAACGTGTGTAGGTGTGTTTGTAAACACGGTAACATAATGCAATTGAATCCCACTGACGAAGCCTAGCGTTAGAATTGAGAAAACACATAACTTCAAGCTATTAACCATTATGGAGGCAGGCGGAGATGTTCACCAACGCAACAAGTTTGCTGGCAGGAGATTCTCTGTGGTGCATGGGCATGTTACTTATAAGCGAACCGGAGTTTGAGCGTTCGCATCCCGCAGGGAGCAAAAACTTTGTGTAGCTCTCCCTTTCAGGCTAAAATTATTCAGATCAACCACCTGATTGTCTGAAAATTAAGCTATTCTATGCTTCAGATGTAAAAAGTAGGTCCTGTGGCTGATTTCTCCCCGGTCGTCCGTTCCACCAGATTGTGAGAGTAAAGGTAGAGAGAGAGTGCTCTTGTGTCTACGCAAGCACTTGTGCACTATAACATCTCCCGCGTAGATGTCTGATCTTATGAAGAATGGTCGCTATGGTCGTACCGACCAGGAGTACTTTATCATGTTTACAGATACAATCGAAAAACATCTCCTTCTTTCTGTGGCAATTGGGTAATAACGGAGTAATAACACGTAGTACAATTACTCGCGCAATCCGTGCATGACATCAACAACAATTCGACAATACAATGGCGAGCAATGTAAACAGCCCGGCGATGCAACAGGATGACAAACAAACAAACAAAATACCGGGTATATCGACTATTATACACAATTCCACAAAATATGTCAAACAATGCTACGCATTTTTGTCCAAAAAACGGCCGCAATGCAGTTAGCTACAATTCAAATTATGCTCCCGAAGAGACCCACCATATAAATCAACATTATGTCTTGGTATGAAAGAAACTGCAGCTGGAGACCGTACTCAGCTCAAAACTTCATACATTTTCCTGGAATGTAGGGTATTAACCCCCCTGTAGGGTGTCCGGGTGAAAATAACCTCTCATCTCCTCCGACAGACGACGATGGGTAGCAGCGTTTTATTACCTACCACCTATACTGCAATCCCAAAGACGCCTGCCAAGCGTTGGGATAATGGCAAACCCTTATAAGGGTCTCTCCCTTATAAGGGTTTGCATCTTTGATCAACAGTGAATGTCTTTCGACTGCTGATGTTGAGTATGATGAAAGTATTGCAGCCCTTGGCATCCCCCTGGCTGTTTGCGCGGAATCCAGCTAATTTCCAGAAACAGGTAAACCGGGGCGCACAACTGTCCAGGTTTCCAGGCCTTTCACGCTCTGGTTTACCTGTACAGGCAAACCTGTCAGAAATACTTGAACGTGTATGGCCAGCTTAACAAGAGTTTCCATAAGGCAATATTTTCAAGGTCACAGGATGTACAAGGAACAATACAGTTGATTCTCACCAGGTATGAGGAGGGTCAGCATGCAGGCTCGCAGGTACATGGCGGTCGACGGTTCTCGCGGCTCTGTTTCGTAATGTTACACTGTGTTTACTTTACTGGTCGTGTTGCATGGACAGGGACGGACTGCATCCAATAGCCACTGATATATCACGTCATCGATTATAGAGACTTAATAACTACTGGTAACTCAGCGCTGGTGTCCATGGTCGCTAATCCTGACTGTATTTCGCATACAAACCCAACTGCGAATAAACAAAATGGTCTTAAATTACATTATACATGCTCAAGACGTATACACACGTAAATATTTTTCCACATGTATCGTTAAGACCTTTAATTTAATACCCATATTGATTTTTAATTATACATTTGGCCCGTAGGGTCCGGGTACGAGCCCATCCATCCACTCCCTACGACTAAGGGAAAACAAGAAGTCGGGCAGCAGCGTCTTTCTATTGGATTACCTACCACCACCTATACTGCGATCTCTGAAGCCTCATTTATGGAGGTGCGGAGCGTCGGGCGTCGCGTGTGGCGTGGCGTCTCGCATCTCTCTCTGACTCCTACAACGCCATAACGCGAGTCGCTCCGCGCCTCCGTAAACGAGACCTAAGACGCCTGTCGTGCGTGGGGGTTATGGGAGACGTGTGTTTCGGCTGTTGATTGATGTTGTGAATGACAGACGGTCACGGAATACATACTCTCGAAAAACATAGCTCCCTTTAGTCGAGAAAAAAAGTGCTAATATGCTACCCTAAACGATTGCCCTGAACCTCATCCTAAAACCAAAAGCTCTTCCAATAATCATGCAGAATCTAACCAAAAAAAATACTATGTGTGCAATTCACACGTGGTAGTAGTGAAACCTTAAAAAAAGGGTAAAAAAAATACTGTCGCTTTTTCGTTTCATCGACTTTCACATCACAACGATGCTAAAGAAGTTTTCACTTCAAAAATATGCCTCCGAATGCGGCTCTGAGTGAAAAACACGAAATTCTACCCCGTGTTTACAAACACTCGGCATGTAGCGACGGCGTCGACTCGGCGACTCCTGCGCACACTCGCGCTGCACGCGGCACATCATGCTGCTCTGGCTGCTGCTTCTCCACCTGGGCATCCACCTGCTCACTGCCACTAGACGTGAGTCAATCTTACCGATACTAGATCACGCCTATCACGCCTATCACTCACCTTGATTTAATTTCAACTGGTTCCTACCGCGATATTTTTTGTTGATATAATTGTCCGTGAGGTGTTCGGCTAAGAGTAGCACCCACCCATCTCCCGTAGGGTATCGTAAGAGGTCACTAAGGGAAAACAAGAAGACGGGCAGCAGCGTCTTCCTAATGGATTACCTACCACTGATACTGCGATCCCCAAGGCTCCTGGGGATTTTGGCAACGCCTTCCTCCTAAAGCTTGTTCAGCAGTGGACGTCTTTCGGTTGATGATTGATTTAATTATTAGTGGAAGTAAGTGTCCTAGCTTATTTAGAACACAGGGAAAGAGACCCTGTGACTGAGGTAGTGGAGGAACTCTATGGATACGGTAGTTGGCAGGAGTCACGATCCTCAGTAATAGAGCACCTACTAAGGAGGAGACCAGAGGTATCTCTGTGCGGCAGCAATTCGTCGCATGATGGTTGCTAACCCGCCGGGACAATGACTTCTCATAGATTACTGTCAACCATAACGCAGGGATACAACCGCCCGAAGCCACCAAGAACTTGAAGATGTCGTTATTTGGGTGAAATCTACTGTAAATACACCTAGTGCTTGACTGTAACCCAACTCATGGAACGCGGTTTGGACCTTGAGTTTTGTGTCAAATGCATAAATTTTATTATCCAGTTGGCTTTTGATTGTATGGAATTTGTATGTATAGGTATATGTTGTGTGCATGCTTGTAGTATGTCTCCTGCAGACCGAAACCTAGCAATCTCATTAGGTCGTAGTAAGTTAAGTGATCTAAATTGAAATAATATTTCACAATTCTGCTTATTGCTAGGCGAGCCCATCGACACTTGGAAAACTGGAAATGATTTCTGGAACATGAAAATTCTTCTCTGAAAATATCTTCTCATTTTGGAAAACAAACATCTATTTTAAACGGATTGCAAATAAATTTTTGAGAAGGAAAGGAAGGCAGTGTTTTGTTGCAATATTCGACCGTGTGATCTAATACTGAGACAGTGTTTATATTTTCCAAAGTTGTTGAACATCAACATCGCGAATTACGTGTTTGTACGAAACACGAGAATGTTTTGAACAGCATAGATGTACAGGGTCACACGATATTGGTCAAATTTGATATTAGTGACTTAATGAAATATAATTATATAATATAAATGTTGTCTTTCTTCTAGTGTTCATATTCTACTAGTATTCTATTGCTATAGATTTGTAATCATTTTTGGACTAAGTAAGTATTTGAAGCATTGAGAACTTCATAATTTCAGTTTATTAATGTAAGGTGTTTCTTGATAATTCCCAGGGAAAATCCAGGTATCCAAGATTTTTATCAATGCAATGAAGTGACCCAGAGTGAGATGTATATATATCGGTCCCATAATACTAAGAAAGTTATAGTCTTTGGGTTGTAGTTGGTAACTAGTTGAATAATTTTGTCTACATTTTTCTTATATTTTGGCCGGATTTTACAAAAATATCTGAATCATTATTTTATTAGTGATTCCATAAGGGAGTGTAGGAGATACCGTATGTGGGGTAACATTAATATCTCTATAATAAAGAAGAATATTTTATATTGATCTCTTAGTATGGTTTAGTCAATGTTAGTTTGGTCGACAACTTGGTTCACAGAAATAGTTTTTATTTTGTGATAAGCTCATTATGGGCATCCTATATTATCTTTACATATATAATTCTACTGTACGTGTGTATGTCACTGAACTTCTACTAAACGGCTGGACCGATGTTGATTTTTTTTTTTTTTTTTTTTTTTTTTAATGATGTTCCCTTGTGGTAACACCGTATAAATTACAATCTAGCTTAGTGGCTAATCAGCAATTTTACTTTAACCTAAACGAATAAATTATATTAGATTAAGAATGTGTCCAATGGCACTTTTCTTATTGTCTCTATTAAGGCAAGACACTTTGTTATTGTGTTCTACACTGCACTACACTGCACTACACTGCACTAATTTAACACTTAAACTAACTCAAAAGGTTTTGTTCTTTTCAGTCTTCTCACTAGGTCCGTGTTGTCGAGGAGCTGGATAGCCTCGACATTCACATGATGATGAAGCCGACGTTCATGAGCTTCAGCGTAGTCCTTGATAACTTTGGCTACGAAATCCAATTTGAGGTCCCGATGGAGGTCGTTTGTTCTAATGTACCAGGGCGCATTTACAATTCCTCTGAGTACTTTATTCTGGAACCGTTGTATTGTGTTTACATTGCTTTGTTTGGTACAGCCCCACAGCTGTATACCATAAGTCCATACTGGCATTAGGACTTGTTTGTACAGGAGTATTTTGTTTTGCACTGACAGCACGGAGTGTTTACCGAGAAGCCAGAGCATTTTCTTGTAGCGAAGGCCTAACTCTTCGCGTTTCTTTTTGACATGAGCCTTCCAGCGAAGCTTTGTATCGAGTGTCATGCCAAGGTATTTGGCGGTATTCTCATAGGGTATAACACGATTGTTTATGTATACCGGATGATAGATTGATTTTTTATTGGTGAAATCAATATGAACTGACTTGGATTCGTTGAGTTTTATTCGCCACTTTTTTGTCCAGTTACATATGGTGTTTACGGCATTTTGAACATTTTCCACTGCTTCCGCGTGTGTAACACCTGTAGCCATAATGGCCGTGTCATCAGCAAAGGTTGCAATGGTGTTGTTTTCTAGCGTTGGAATATCACAGGTGTATAGTAAGTACAGGACCGGACCTAACACACTTCCTTGTGGTACTCCCGCTTTGATGTGCTTAAGATCAGAATAAGAATCTTCCTGCCTTACTCTGAACATTCTTTCTGATATGTAAGACTCCAAGATATCGGAGAAATTCTTTGGTAACATCTTTCTTAATTTATATATAAGACCTTGATGCCACACCTTATCAAATGCTTGGGCTACATCAAGGAAAACTGTAGAGCAAACTTTTTTTTCTTCTAACGTTTTTTCAATAATATTAGTAATTCTATGAACTTGGTCTATAGTTGAGTGCTTTGCCCTGAAGCCAAACTGATAGTCAGGAATAAGATCTTTTTCTTCTATAATTGGTTTTAAACGTCTCAATAATAGCTTTTCGAATAATTTTGACATTATTGGCAACAGCGAAATCGGCCTGTATGAAGTTGCTTCATTTGGTGGTTTACCAGGTTTTGGTATCATAATAACTTCAGCCACTTTCCACATATCGGGTACGTATTTTAATCTAAACGAAGCATTTATAAGTGTAGTGAGTTTCACTATTGCTTTACGAGGAAGATTGCTGAGGACTTCCCCGGTGATGAGATCATAACCTGGGGATTTTTTCTTGTTTAGAAGTTGAATTTCCTTGTATACTTCCTTTGGTGAAGTGTATCTCAAATCGGTATCACCGTCTTCTATTATTGCATCAAGAGTGAACTCATTTTCAGGCTGATTTGGTTGAAAAATTTCTTCTAAATGATTTGCAAATCTAATTGCTTTTTGCTCATTATTTATAGCCCACTGCCCGTTCCTTTCCTTAATTGGGGGAATTTGCGTGATGGGTTTTTTTAAACTTTTAGTGGCTTTCCACAGTGAATAATCGGTTGTACGATCACTCGTTAGCTGAGTAAGGTAACTATGAGTGGATTCATCACGAAATTTCTGAATTTCCCTACTTAACTGCTTTGTTAGTTTGTTTAAAACTGTTTTGTCGGGTGGATATCTAGTCCTTTGCCACCTCTGCCTTTGTCTTCTCTTTTCAATTATAAGGTTTCGGATTTCTATTGGGTAATTTATAATTCCGGATTTCTTTTTTAAATCGGGTGTGTTTTTCCAAGCACACTGTTGGATATTTGTTACAAAACTCCTTACTTCTAATTCTAGTTGTTGTGGGGTTTTCAGGGGCACTTTTAGGATCACTGCGAAGTCCAAATCGTGCTTGAAGCTCTCCCAGTCAGTATATTTATTGACTAAAGTTGCATGGTTTTCTTTATATATAATGTTCTCATGAATAGTTAGTATAATAGGTGAATGGTCTGAACTCATATCGTAACCATCTTGAATAGAAAGATAGTTTAACGATATGTTTTTATAAATGAAAAAATCGATTAAATCAGGAATTTTGTGTTGATCTGTAGGCCAGTAGGTTGGCTTCCCCGTTGATATTGTGTCACATTTCGTATTTCTAATTGCATACAATAGCTCTTTACCTTTAGTTGTAGTAAGTCTAGATCCCCAATAGGTATTCTTCGCATTAAAATCACCTCCAAGGACGAACCTGTTGCCAAGTTGTTTTAAAAGGTTTTCATACTGCGCTGCTTTTATTGAGTACCGTGGTGGACAGTATATAGATGATATGGTGACCGGATACCGTTTTGTCTTGACACATACGGCCACAGCTTGAATTTCACGTTGTTCGTGTTTATACATCTCAAAATGATAGATACCTTCCTTTATTATGACAGCACTGCCTCCTCTAGCTTTATTGTCCGGGTGCAGTGCGTGATAGATTTTATATCCTTTTATTTGTATATAATTTTCGTTTGTGAAGTGTGACTCGGATATAAGGCACACATCGATATCTTCTGTGTTGAGGATGACTTCTAATTCATGTTGATGCTGACGTAATCCGTTAGCATTCCATGCCATAATTTTTAGAGAGGTATCCATCATTTTTGTTTAGTAATAGCAACTTTGGTGCTATGTTCC
Source organism: Furcula furcula (assembly GCA_911728495.1). NCBI lineage: Eukaryota > Metazoa > Arthropoda > Insecta > Lepidoptera > Notodontidae > Furcula > Furcula furcula. The sequence continues at coordinate 1,051,784 of OU452264.1, read as the reverse complement.
AGTTTTTTGAGCCTTTCGTCGAACGATGTAATGACGTTTAAGATTTTGTTTAGTTTTTCATCTAAATGGGATGTATGCTGTGTCTGTGTCTGTTGCTGTGGCCGTGTGGCCAGTGTGCCTTTTGTTATCTGAGCAAAAGACAGATTTTTGGTAACAGGTTTGCTCTGTATCTTTCTGCCAGTGTTAATGCGTGGGGCCTCATGAGTAGGGGCTTTATGCTTGTTTACTGCTTTATTTTTTAACTGCTGCAGTTCCTTGGCCACTATGCATCCGCGGTAGCTAGCGGGGTGTGCTTCGCCACAGTGGACACATTTTGGTTTAGTTTCTGCAGGTTTTTTGCAGTCTTTTGTCAGGTGCTTTCCGGTACATTTTACACACCTGGGCTCTCTAGAGCAATATCTCTGAGTGTGTCCGTACGCTTGACACCTTTTGCATTGAGGTATCAATTTAGATGCTTTGATAGGTTGTATGTCTACTTTACATCCGAGAATAGACTTTATGGTATAAATTTTATTAATGTCTTCACCTTTGCTGAATGAAAGCATAAACATATTAAGAGGTTCTTTAGTCCTCCAATTAAGTTTATTAGTTACCTCTTGGATCTTGTAGCCTTTCGATGTTAGGTCTTCAATTATTCTGCCGGGATCGCAAGAAAAGTGTAAGTTTTTCACCATCACTCTGACTGGTCTATCCTGTTTATTCTCGTAAGAATACCAGTGGCATTCGCTTTCTGAGAGTAGCTTTGTAATAGCCCTGTACGTGTCCTCGTTATTTGCGTTTACTTTAACGCTGTCCCCTTTTTGCATTTTAATTAAAAATGTGTCACTGGATATAGTCGCTGTTAGAAAGTCGTAGAACTTTTGGTAGTTTTTAACCTGTTCCACGATTATAGGAGGTGGCTGGGGAGCCTTTTTCTCTTTCTGTGCCTTTTTTTCTTTTTCGCTGGAGCTGGCTCCTTGTTGTTGCAGTGGTGATAGCGATTGGTTCAGCTTCCTTTTCTTCCGACTCTGCTGACGAATCCACTCAGTTTCTTTTGCTAGCTCCTCTTCATCGGTCTCATATTGGACTTCTTCGGAGGTTTTCTCGGTAGCCGTGGTATCTTTAGCTTGAGGTACATTGTTCCTCTCTTGGTAGTGCTCCAGTTGTTGCTGAAGCGCTTCAATTTTGCAATGTAAGTCCTTCACTAAACTTTGCAGTTTCTTACATTCAGCTTGTTCCTCAACGAAACGTTCATACAAAAGATGTTCCGTTTCTGTTTGAAGCCTAACTGTATTTTGCAAAGCCATTTTTAATCAAATATTAAAAGGTAACTTCGCTTTAACTATATTTAAACATATTGTTGTGATTCACCACATATTGTAGAAATCTGGGTCATCGCGGCGACCGGTGACGATTACTCGCGACAGTGTTTTTGCTGCGTCAGCGCTTTACCCGAGTGCGGACTAGGGCGAAGGCAACGCAGCCGTTCTTCGCGGATGCTGAACAAACACTGACTCTATATGACTATTATAACTCTAATTCCAGATGCACCAGCGATCAAAAACAGTTCAGTGAGGCCAATAGACAACAAATATGTAATTCAACGCATAGACTCGTGCCCTGACGTGGGTTACTTCTTCAAGAGGGATCGAAACCCAAACAGGCTCAATCCTGGACCCTGCTACCTGTGCTTCTGCCAGGGACAGGACACAGCTGTGTGCTGGAAGAGGGAGAACAAGAGATGTGACGTCGAGAGCTTCCATTATCATGGGTTAGGGAAAAGGTGAGTCGTTTGACAGAAGGTGATCAATTTAGATAGGATAGTTTGTGTTGCTATTTATGTTTATAAGGCTTATATTGACTAGAGAAGGTTTTGCCTTAGGAAAAAGGAGAAGGAGAAGTCCTAAAACAAACAACATAGCTCCGTTCAGATGAACGAGCAAGCCCTTGATATAACTTGGCAGGTAGCCAATAGCACATAACCGTGTGAATTGTCAATATCAACGAATTGGTACTAAATGGAGAGCCATGACAAAAACCCTACATCTGACGCTATGAATTTGAAACTAGAAATAGTTTTAGATCTTACTTACCCAACCTCATGACAAATGAAAAAAAGAATATTTTTTATTTTTACGGGGGTCGAAATGGGTCATCAAAATTTTCTAAGGCCCAAGTGCACCGACTTTTAAACGTTATTTATTTTCAGAATTGATTAATATCTATTTAACTACTTAACAGTCCTTAACGGTGACCGGGGTTGTCGAGTTAGGTTAAGATAATGGACTGTTAAGGGTCCATAACCTGGGTTATGGTGGTGGTGAAAAATAGATACTTAATTGTGGAATATAATTTTGTATATATAAAGGAAAAACTGTCCTTCTGTTGTAAAAGATTTATTTTTAAAGTGACACATAAAATTTAATTTAACAGTTTTTTAGTCATCCTAAAAAAACCTCGACAAACAAACTTAGTTTCGCGGTTAGTTACTTTTTGCTATCTGAGGTGTTAGACGAATAAACTCAAACTCAAACTCAAAAATCTTTATTTCAAATAGGCTTAACGCTAGCACTTTTGAATGGTCATTTTTTAAAAGCTACCACCGGATCACAACGCGGCCTCAACTGAGAAGATCCGGCAAGAAACTCAGCGGGCTTGTCATTTTTTAACTTTTTTTTTAAACATTGTTTTGTTACAAATGAATCGACATTAGCGATATTGTGTCTTGCCGTTCGAAACATAAAGCAAACAATAAAATAAGAAAACAATAAAATTTCAACAAACTAAAAGGCCAAAGGGATAGTAGTCGGACCAGTCCCCCCAAGCAGCACCCGCGCACGAGTTGACTCGAGCAGCAGCCATCACTCCCCTCAACCATATTAGAGGGAAGGGGGTGACCCGCCACACGAAGCCGCCACAAGCAAAGACTTTTCGATGGCGAGCATGACCGAACCAAAATCACCCGTGGCTCACATTTAACTTCTGCTTTTAAGCAGTACCTCGTCAGGCAAGACACAAAACACTTTCACATAGTATTTATATTATCAATTATTTGTCTTGTGAAACAGCCATCAGTAATCCACCAGATTAAGAGGTGTTACAAACTGTAAGCCTACAATTCTAAGCTTGCAAGAGTTGAGCAGTTCAAGCCCACGCAGCTTTATCCTCTAGGTAATCCGAGATTTTATAATAAGCCTTTTTCGACAACCGGCTTCTTATCAAAGGTTTAAATTTATTCAGTGGAAGATCTCGGATATCCTGTGGCAGTTTGTTATAGAAGCGTATACTTTGGCCCATAAACGATTTGCTTGTTCTGTGGAGACGTGTGGAATGTAAAACAAGATTGTGTTTGTTCCGGGTATTAACACTATGAATCGCACTGTACTTTTTAAAAGATCCAATATTTTTCTGAATATAAACTAAATTTTCAAATATGAATTGCGAAACAACCGTTAGAATATCTATTTCTTTGAATTTTTCCCTCAGTGAATCAGTAGGAGCCAGATCGACTAGAATAGTAAAATAACTTTAATAGGTCCAGAGAAGGCATGGAACCCTCGGTGCGCGAGTCCGACTCGCACTTGACCGGTAATTTTTTTCATTGTGTCTTTTTCGTAACAGATAGACAATACTCTACCCCTCGTGTCTTACTTTTGAGCCCGCAACCGGAGACGCGTTACAGCCCCGGGAACCTATCACGGTATTCATAGGGACGGGGGTAGCAATCTCGCCGCTCTGTCCGCCGCGAAGTCGACACCGTACTCGATAGATTTCCAAGAGATCTAGTACGGATTTTGACAGTTATCGAGATCCGATCACACTGTCTGTTTTCCCCATGCATTCCACACCAGCGCCCCTAGCGGTAACTATCAAAAAACTGGTAAAATGCACGGGAAAATCCTACGGAAAAAACTGATAGTTTGGTCGATCTGGATAACTAATAAAACCCATACTAAACCCACAGGGCGCATACCCCAAACGTTTACGTAATTATTATACTTATGTCAGGCTATTGTTCTTCACAGGGATACAAGAATTCGTCGCAGCCCCGCCGGGTTTGGCGACATCTTCTTCCGCGACGCCACCAGAGACAGTACGTACCTCTACCTACATATACGTATACATAACATTACCATCAAGCACCATGGTTTTATAATTGCTATTATACATTTACTATGTAGGTGGCAGGTACCACCGAATTGACGAATATTCTACCGGCAACAAAAAGGTATTTTTTATACTTACTACCAAGCTGGTAAGCAAGCATGCGGTCCACCTGATGGTAAGCAGCCACTGCAGTCTATAGACGCTAGAAACACCAGACGCAACTTACAAATCGAAAATAATTATAAACTGCTCCGAGAATCAAAATAATTAGATTTTAAAATATGGCTCAATTAGAATTAACTTTAATTATTGACGTTTGTGAGTTAAATGTCTAACTTACTTAACTTATAGTTATAGTATATATAGTTACTTATATATATAGTTTTTTAAATAAAAAAAATATACTAACAGATAATCAAAAAGGCTTCCGTAAAAATAAGACAATTAATATGGCTATTTATGACTTCCTGGATAAAGTTATGAGCAAAGTCGATAAAAAGATACATGTATGTTCTATATTTTGTGATATGACACAGGCTTTTGATTACGTTAATCATGATATACTAGTTAATAAATTAGAAGCATATGGCATAAGGGGCAACGTACTCCAATTAATAAAATCGTACTTAACTAATAGAAAACAATTTACAGAAATTGTAGAAATTGATGATAAGACCAAAAGAGAAAAAAAACATAAATCCAATTTACGCACTATAAGGTTTGGTGTACCTCAAGGTAGCGTATTAGGTCCCCTTCTTTTTATTCTATACATCAATGACTTTCCTAATATAACTTCACATCATATGTCATTATTTGCCGACGATAGTACTGTAACTATAGAGTGCACTGATAAGAACAATTACCAAACTGAAATTAATAATACATTAGAGGCAATTATTTGTTACCTAAATAATATCAATTTAAAAGTAAATTTATCTAAAACTAAACTAATGATATTCAGACAACGTGTGCCTCCTCCAAATTTAACTATACATTATCAGGACAATATATTATCACAAGTAGCTACATCTAAATTTCTCGGCATAACTGTTGATGAAAAACTAGACTGGAAGGCTCATATAGAGGTTCTAAGCAAAAAAATAAGCAAATCTGCATACTTGTTATTTAAACTGGGGTTGCGACCCCCGTCCCCGTGAGTACCGTGTCAGGTTCCCGGGGGGCTACAATGCGCCCCCCGGCCGGCGGCGGGCTCAAAGGCAAGGCACTGCTCTCAGTGCCCAGGGGATCTGCACCAGGGGCCCCTGCCCATGGTGCAGATCCCACCGGAGAGCCCTGAGGTCTCCCCTCTCATGTGCCGATGCGACAGCCGCAGGGGTTTTAGTGGGTAAGAATCCCACATACCCCGGTCGAGCCCCACAGCTCCCGGGGATCTTTGGAAGATTTCCACCGCGTTAAAAAAAAAGGTACTACTTATACTTACTGTCTCTAGGCAGGATTACCAACTGACTATACAATACTGATCGAATAGACTAAGTTGAATAATACAATACGGTGTACCTGCTGTGAGTATAGTCACTGTGGCTGAATTTCCTTTCACGTGCACAGTGACATTTATGAGTCTGGTCCTATTTCTTGTATTATTAATAAGTTAAGCCACACAGAGCTTAGAGCTGAGAGAGCTCTTTCTCTCTCTCTCTAACAGCTAGTTCTTAAAACAGTTTCATTAATGATGCCTATCAGGAGGCAATAGAATTACGAATGTTGAATGAAATATTTTTATCTTTGCAGTATTTAACAGACAGGCGCCTGAACAATGCAAGCCGTTTGAATCCAGCTTCAGCGATGGATGCCCACCAGGTGAGCATATTGCTACACTGCGTATGTGCCCAAACATTGAATTTGTTGATCATAACCAGCCGGAAGACATCCACCGCTGAACATAAGCCTCCCACTTGGAACGCCCAATGAACGACAATTGGCTATTTGCATCCACCGGTTACCTGCGATGAGTACAATGTCATCAGTCCACCATAGTGGGAGGCCTCTTCCGGTTCATTGTCGCCACTCAAGAACCTTTCTTCCCCATTGGTTATCGGTTCTTCGATCGATGTGGCAGGCTTATTGCCACTTCAACTTGCAGATTCTGAGAGCTATCTCGGTGACTTTTGTTTTTCAGCAAATCTCCTCATACCGGACCTCCTTTACGGAGCTCTCTCAACGAGCTATGGAGATCATAGCTCGTTATGTGACTCTAAGCTTCTCTAAAATGCCAGCAGTTAGGGACCACGTCTCGGTACCATAAGTATGTCATCCATTCAGTACCAATTTGTTGATAAAGAGCCTAATTACTATATTGGAATTGAACATCGAACCCTCGGACTAATAACCATCGGTATTTATATTAATGGTATTTATACCTACAACATAAAATCATCAAAATTAACCTCAACTAAAACTATTTTTATTTTTTCGCCCGTGGGGTGTCCGGGTAAGAATAGCACCCTCCCATCTCCTCCCGCTGGGTGTCCGTATGAGGCGACTAAGGGTAACAAGAAGACGGGCAGCAGCGTCTTTATATTACCTACTACGATTCTCAAGACGCCTGCCAAGCGTGGGGATTATAACAACCCCTCCCTTTTGAGGGGGAGACCTTTGTTCAGCAGTGGACGTCTTTTGGCTGCTGCTGATGATGATGATGAAAATTATTTTGTTACTTTTTCTCCGCGCCGGTTCGAACCCCAGCTCGCACCTCTGAGTTCTACTTAATTAGTGCGATTCGTCTTTGTGCGATTGTTACTAGCATTCGGTGAAGGAAAACATCGTGAGGAAACCCGCATGTCTGAGAAAGCCTAACTAGCTTTCGAATGAAATGTGAAATCCGCCAACCCGCACTTGGCCAGCGTGGTGGACTAGCCTAAGCTCCATCATCTTGAGGGGAGGCCCGTGCCCAACAGTGGGACAAAAACAAGGGCTGGTATTATTTTTTTTACTTTGATGCTAATGAGATGAAATATTTGATATTTGTGTGTATTTTACAGCGGATTGGTGTATTGGGTGCACGGTCTGCGACTGTGATGCTAACGGTCGATGGGATTGCCATATACTGAGCTTTTGTCCTGACAGTAAGTGGGTTTCTAACATTTGTTGTTGTACTGGTCTCTTTCCTCTCACAAGCAATATAAAACAGTCTTGAATAGGAACTATCTATTGGATTATTAGGGTTATGGGCCGAAATGAAACGAGGGAATTTAGATATTAATTAACTGTTCAATATTTTATTATTGATTCTAAATGCAAGGAAGGTTGTACGTCTGAGACTTGTCAACACACAGTACGAATGCTCAGTTACGACTGACAGGGAACTCGCCCAGATCAAACAATTAAATATATACCAACAAAGTTGACGGTACTTTCGTAAGATAAATTTTTGCAAGTCAAATTCAAATATGCCAACACGCCCCCTCAAAAATTAATCATCAATTGTACAAACAAATTCAGTATGTTTTTAGGTTATCAGAACATATAAGACTTCCTTGCATTGCTCTGGGGAAATACATTATGGTCCAACATTTGTTGCATGGATTAGGAAAATCCAGGAAAACCTAATCATTCAACAAAAAACATAAGCATATCACATTTACAAAACATAATTATATCATTATCAATAACACTTTTACATTTCCCGAAAAAGGTTTATTTTTATATAATTATTTTTATATTATATATCTCGTTTACAATATTAAATTCGCAACTTTAATGTTTTTATTATGATCTAACATAATTTCAAAATCATTATGACTCGGGTACTTCAGCACCCTTTTCAATGAGATGTGTTTAAATTAAAATAAATACAACACATAATATACATTAACACACATTGGACAAATTATAACTATTTGACATGGGATATACTTAATGCAAGAGGCATTCAAGTACAGGTTTACAATCGTAAGAACCTTTACCGTACGTAGCCCAGACGTTGGTTTTATTTACGGTTAATTACGAGTACATGTGTTTAACATACACAAATTACATTTAAATACACACATGTATATTACTCGATTAAATCATACAATAGTATCGACAGAAGTGCCGCGGAACATGGTGTCACGTGAGCGGGCCCTTTTACCCTATACAGCACGCCACCACAATACCTGTACGATACTTTATCAAAATATATTAATATCTACATTATATGCTGCACGCATTATCATCACTTCTGCATTACAGATTTAGTGATCAAATACCTTTTTGTAATTATTCATTGTTGAATTATTAGCGCATAGAATCACTAAATCATAGACTTAAAACACCTCAAATATTTTAAATGTACTGGTCAGTTATCAAAAAAAATATAAATACACCGATTGACTGATGGATTTTGAAACACATTTTTTTTATCCAAGTGCTTTCTCATACAGCTAAAACATTCAGCCGCTGCTGAATTTGCAACACCCTATTTTACAAGTGCTTTTTCTAAAAGTTTAAACAAACATTTAGTTGCCTGCTGAAGGCCGTACAGGTTTTTACTTTGTTACCCGCTTAAGACCGTACAGGTTTTACTCAATTTACAAATTGAATTTTATCTTTCCATGTTATACGATTATAAACTATAACCGTTATGTCATAGAATTAACAAAACATGTAACTAAATACTTACTAGCAACTTTAATAACAGGTGCAAATGTTTTATTTGAGTCTGTTAAATATTTCAGACCTTTTTTTTACTATTTAAATCCATTTACAGTCTAATCATTTTGTGCTCTGACTATGGTATAAAAAATCTATGGTTTTATTAGCGAGAGAAAATTTAATTCACCCGTGCGCTTTTCACAGAGTTCGACTGAACTCCCCTTTTTTTAAATTCAATTAATTAGGTATTTGACAGAAAATAATTTGATTGAACAAACATGAAACAATCATTATCTGCATTATATGAAAAACAATATAAAATGCACACAAGACAATATAATATTTATATTAATACTTATGCAAGACATTTATGTATTACAATTCACTATACATTTTGCTACAAATATAGAAACATCCTGTGACACCCATCACTCCTTTTAAGTTAAATAAAATTACCATCTGTGTTTCATGGTGAAAACTAAATATCAGAATGTATAGTCACTCTGTTTGCTTTTAGATTCTACAATATTATTGTTAACTTTGCGAATTTTACTAGGACATACATGCGCTCATCAGATTTAAACATATCTGATTTCGGACAGTCAGAGTTCAGAGCTTATATTGACACTGAATTCAGCATATCAGTTTCGTCATGAGAATTTCCAATATTCCGTTCAAGCCTAGACATTATTGACACTGACTTCAACATATCAGTTTTGTCATGAGAATTTCCAATATTCCCTTCAGGCACAACAGCAGGCCTGGACTTCACAAAGTCAGTCTCGTCCACAATAACCTCTGACTACAACAAACTTTTCGCATTCCGAATTCCAAACTTTATACCCATTTGTTTTATACCCCACAAGTATGCCACGTACTACGACGCTAATTATTAGATATCAATTTATCTAATTTAAAAAAATAGGTCAGATTTTCGAAACTTTGTTGATACCGATTTAGATAACCTATCATATCAGTTTCAGTACGAGAATTTCAAATATTCTCTTCATGTTTTAGTAAAGCCTATTACAGGGAGTCTCGTCAGCAATATTTTTTTATTTTACTAATAAAATTATTCGCATTAATAGGATTCCAAACTTTATAACAGCTTGTTTCAGACACAAGTATACGATTCCATGATTTCGGATCATGTTTACTACCTTTATTTTGCACATAAACCGTCGAGCCAAAACTATTTTATTCGGGACTATTTGTTATACTATATATCAAACGCTGCTTGTAAGGATTTCAAAGTTTTAGTTGGTGACAAATTAGTCAAACAAACTAAACTTAACGACCAGAAAATGTTTTCCAATCAACCACATCCTAAACTAGAACGTTTTTTTTTAATGGTTCCAACTACTCGCTCAGAAACACCGTTCAATTGCAAATTGTCAGAACTCACGTAATAACTAATCTCTTTTGAACTAGTTTTTTTTTTAAATTTCGATAGTTTTGATTTTCTACCACCTCGCACCTCTGATTTCTTTAATTAATCATGTGCGAATCGTCTTTGTGCGATTGTTACTAGCTTTCGGTGAAGGAAAACATCGTGAGGAAACCTGCATGTCTGAGAAAGCCTAACTAGCTCTCGAATGACGTGTGAAGTTCGCCAACCCGCACTTGGCCAGCGTGGTGGACTATGGCCTAAGCCCCCTCATCTTGAGGGGAGGCCCGTGCCCAGCAGTGGGACATAAACAAGGGCTGATATATTATTATTATATTATTTGATTCTCTACCGTTTTCGCAATACACAGACGCTCAACATAATATTAATTGAAGGTAGTTAATCCAACTTGTAAATAAATAGTTAGTTAACATTTGGTAGTATTGATCAAGTACAAAATAATTTGTATAATCAATAGTTGAAGGAGTACTAGGTTCACAGTTCCATATGCACAACAAATACAAAGTAATATTATTTTTATTCTCCGCTTTTTGAACCGCAATCGATTCATACATACCTACAACGGAGTCAGTTTTATCTGAACCAATTTCATATGTCTTACATTGTATTACATTTATTATTATCAATATGGCAACATTTGGAAGATTACCTCGTCTTCCATTCAACACGAGTTACATAAGCCACAAATTCTATAAAAAATAAAAAAATTACTGACTTACCACGTATGGTCAGTTTAGTTTACCTTCCATTCATTATAGCTAGTCCCTCGTTTGTCGAAAATGTAGCCCAAATTTGCATTGTACCTTTTTCTTGCAACATTATAAAAAGTGGTGAAGTGGCACTGTAGAATTTTCTTACTGAAATAAATTTAAATTGATATTAATAAAGGTGAACTTGAACCGATTTCACTTTCCTGTTAAAATGTTAAATCTTATGTGTATATCAATATTAGCCACTATAGATATAAAAAATAACTATAAAAAGCTATTTATAGGGAAGTATTCATTAGCTTTGACTATTTTTAACTTTATTTCTGCTAAGTTAGGGTAATCATTTCTCAGAAATACCCTACACCAAAATATCAGATTGTTTTTTTTTTTTTTTCGGAAAGGAGGTAGGAATTGCAAAATAAAATTGAATACTGATCAATATTTACTCAAATTCCTCAATAGGGAATCTAATGAGAAAATACTGATTAAAATATAGTAACAAATCAGAAATCAATAATCTGTAATAATCACAATGTCAACCCGGTAGACAAGATAATACACGGCCAATCCTTTAAACGATCAACCATCTACGTGGGGAACACTATACCCCGCACAGGCACAAGCGCATTCCTCTACTTATTCACTCCCACAATCCGATGAAACCGAACACAGACACGATCAGGGAGAGGTCAGGCGCAAGACAGACCCTTCACATACCCATCCGATGCATGAATACCACTTGTTCAGACAGGTAATCGGCCTGCACATTTCTAGCCAGTAATTAACCATTAACACAAATTGTTGGTCCCCGTGGGATCCAAATCTGAGACCTGCAAAGCAAGCGGTTTCCCGCTGCGCCACGGAAGCCAACAAAGAATAGAACACTTTATAATAAACAAGGTACTTAGCTTTCATTGTTCCGTAGTCACTCCAAATCAGTAAACACATCTGTCGATTACAGAGGTCGATTAGGATTGTTGTCTTTACACCGTTGACTCTAAAACTCTCTAACAACCCTCATAATAGACTACTAAAATCTTTAAATTACGCAGTAATCAAAACACGTACACTGGGCCCATAGCCTATTGGATTATTAGAGTTATGGGCCGAAATGAAACGAGGGAATTTAGATATTAATTAACTGTTCAATATTTTATTATTGATTCTAAATGCAAGGAAGGTTGTACGTCTGAGACTTGTCAACACACAGTACGAATGCTCAGTTACGACTGACAGGGAACTCGCCCAGATCAAACAATTAAATATATACCAACAAAGTTGACGGTACTTTCGTAAGATTAATTTTTGCAAGTCAAATTCAAATATGCCAACACTATCTAGGTTAACAATAAAGTAAGCACAAGTAATATTTGTAATTAATTATGCAAAAAATTACAGAAAAAGGAGGCAAAAAACTAAAGAAACGCAAACATCGTATACAACCACCAAACATGGACATGGATATGGAAGCTGCAATACAACGAGCTATGGCCACTACTGTTGCTACACCTAAAAGGTCCCCTGCAAAGAAACCACAAATACCTAAACAAAAGAGTGTAGCCAGGGTAAACAACAAAGCAACACTAAAGTCTCGCATCGTCAAAAAATCAGTACCGAAAGTCACCACAAAACGACCGCCGAAGAAGAAAATGCCACTACGGTACAAGAAAGTTGTATCAAAAAACACGACAACAAGGCCAACGATTATCAATAAAAATGTAGCCACGCACAACCCAGTAGATATGGAAAAGAGAACTAAAATGCTTAAATTAATAAACTCAAATAATGAGACCGTAAAGATAGCGCAGCAAGTGGTGAAGAGAGTAATGGCAGCTGTACAAAAGATGGTTAGGAGTGAAATGAAAAATATGACTAAATTTATAAATCCAATTCCAAATCCTAAATCATCATACAAGAAGGTTAAAAAAAGGCATGTTGAGAAAAAGACCGGGAAGAATAAGCCAATGAGAAAATATATTAAAAGGAATAAACGTAGCGCAATGGCAATAGATAGTGCTGAACTAAATATGACTACAGTTGGAGGTAATACATACATATATATTTTTTTTATCGACCATAGTTATTTGATATGTATTTGTATTCAATGTTAAATGTTTACATTATGTGACATTACTTTAAGATCCATAAGATATGGCTACGCTTGCATCTAAATATATATTTTTTCATTTAGTTACAGGGAAAATAACGTTGGCACTAACAGAAACAACAAGAACTGCAAACAATTCTTTAAACACTGATAATGTAACAATTATGCCATCCAATTTCCATAATCAAAGCGAATATTACAAATATTCAGAAGGTGTGGACCAATTAACTACATACAAGCCAGTTTCTACAAATAACGTGTCCCATTCTGAAACAGTCCCAAATTTAATGAGCACAGAGAGAATGACACCAATTTCTTTTGATAAAGTATCAAATAAGGAAAATGAAATAACATCCATTTTGGACGACGCCAATGACTTGAAATTTAAGAAATGGGCTTTTGTTAAGGTTTTTAAGGAGAAACATTTAAAAAATAACTCTAACACGTATGCAAGAAATATTGAAAAAATAATAAAAGATAGAAATGTTGATTTACTGCATCCTAATAATAAAGTGCACTCAAAGAATATAGAAAGGAAACTGGTGACAAAAAAATATAATGTGGTGAAAATCGTTAATAGTCATAAGATGATCCGAGATGAAACCAACCAAAACCAATCAACCGTGCGTGCCATTAGCAGCACATTAACTGATTTGCAGCATTCTATATTAAAATTATTTAGTAAGTTTCACCGGAATAACACTGTAATTAACAAAAGGAAACCTAAAAAACCCAGTATACTTAAATATTTGAAGAAGCTGTTTAACAGATTTTTTAAGCACAAGAAGCCAAAAGTGGGATGTATTAATGAATTTAAAGTAATAGAAACTCTGTGTGATACTTTTGGTCCATGCAAAATAAATAATCAAAATAAAATGCTTTTAAAATCTAAACTTAAACACTTAAATGATGAAACAATAAGAATATTAAAAAGTATCAAAATTATAAAAGGATTATTACAGTTGGTTGATATTCCTGATAGTAACAATAAATATAATACGAATCATATGAATCAATCAACCTTTGGCAATGATATACGAAAATTGAATAGTATTCTGAGGGGAACTTATGTGAAATATGATAATTTATATCTAACTGCTACACAAATGATTCAAATAGACTATATAAAGAAAAACACCCAGAATTTCATACAGTCTGTTAGTAACTTTGCAACTCTATTGAAAGAAATAGTTGCTATAATTGTGCCCCAAAATAATACAGATACCGATAAAATTCACCGTATTCTTAGAGACACTCATCATGACAACAATGTAGAGGACGATCCATTCAGAAGTTTCAAAAATCTTCTAGCAAGATACAATTTAGTGCAAAATGATTTTATTAGAAAGATGTATAGCCAACTCAGTGACTTTGAAAGTAAAATAAAACAGAAAAAGGTGAGTGAAAATGAACACAAAGACTTAAATAATAGCGTAGCAATAGAGATGTTCTCAAGGAACATAATTACGAATCTCAGGAAGCTGAAACAAGTCGCAAAGTCGCCGAACTCTAGCGGCCGAATCAAGAGAGATGCTGTTACAAAAGAAAACACTATTGAGTATATGTTAATGGTAATGGAGTATTTAATGAAGCAGAACCATCATCTGGATGCCGCACCAGGTAAAAAGATTTATTTGAATTCTTTAGGTTAGCTGTAAGATAACTCAATGTTTTATTTAAGCACGCCTTTGTGCACTTATATTTTGTACATCTATGTAGTATGATTTTACTGTGTGCAGTTAAGATTATAATACAAATAGTGTGTATAGAATCATATTTATAAAACGTTCTAAGTTTTTTATGTAATACTGAACCACTTACAAAAAAAAAACAATTAGATATCGGCTTTGCACAATAATACAACCTGATCGAGATTTATAATTATTGCAATAAACCTACTCAACGTTAGTCTACGTTTATACATAATAAACAAAATCACGTTTTTTATAATAAAGAATTTTATATTTTCAGCGAATGACGGCATAGACTTACTAATAGACGCTATAAGAAATGCACCCGATATAAAAACAGTGCAGAAAAAAGTATTAACACATGTACACACTACGTTAGCCTCTAACCAGTCGGAATTACTTGAGAAAAGCGACAGTGAAGATAATAATACAAATATTAAAGATGATTCTAAAAGTATTGACGACAGCAAAGATTTCGCAGAGCAAATGTTGTATGAAAAAGATAATGAAGAAAAAGCCCAAATTAATAGAAACACTGACGATGCTACAGAAAAACTTTACTATTCGAAATTAGAAGACACAATTAGCACAGAAGCGATAATTGCTGAATCAACTTCTCAAGAACCACCTACTGGTTTCCATACTATAAAGTCGGCCATAGCTGATGATAGCAACAAAGTAGAAATAGATATGATGTACATCGATAAAAAGGAACCAGAAATTGGCGACAATGACGATAAGAAACTGGATGGAATGGATGAAATTGGATCTGAAAACCACAATGGAATAGCATTAAGAAGAACTTACCCAAATAAAGTGAAAACAGCATTCCCGTATGTTACCGTTACTACAACCACAGAAGAAATGGAGACTTGGGGGCCTGTAACTCAAACTAAAGTAACTACAGATAAGCCAACAAATTACAACAATATCAGTAAATCTATAGACAGCAAAGATACTAAATATAAATTTAATATTAAATCGCAATTAGATTGGATTGAAGAGAATTTTGGTATAAATCCAAGAAGGTATAACATAACTGACACTACTGTTACTCCCTTACATAATAATTATAATACTACAACAATTATGGAAGTCAAAAAAGATATTCCAATTAATCAAGATACTAGTGGTATGACAAATGAGATTGTAGATGACGATAAAAAGAAAAAAAGTATTAACGCTGAGGAGGTAATGCTTAAAAAACAAATGGACTTCCTGAATTCATTAGACTACGGTACTGAGAGAATTGAGTTTGAGGAATCAGAATCTAAAGACAGTAACGATGAGAGGTACAGCGGCGGGTCATTTCCATCGTATTTTGTTTGATTAGTTGTTATTACTTAGTTAATTGACTGCAGAATTGTTATTCCTTTAAACTTCCTTTAAAGGAGAGTTATGTTCATGTAGAAATTTATCAAGTAAACTTGTTGTATGTAACGTGAACTAGAAAACCAGTTTTAGTGGATCTAAGTATTACATGTAGATCCAGGTAGTACTGGATATGGTCACAAGGTTTTATGTGATCACAGTTAATAGGAAATAGTATCTACATGTTTTGTTTTTAATTAATATCAGAAAGAGTATGTAAAGATTCGTTTTGGTTATTATCTATTTCTAATACTATCACAATTTTTTTGCAGTTTAGTTTATTTTCGCCTGTTATTGGACTTTGCCATCGGATAATAATAGTAAAGCTTCTATAGCTTCCTAAGCAATGTCCTCAGTTTGGACAGGTATTGTAATAAAGTTTTATAACGAAACGTTCTAATAAAAAACCCTGTGTAAGGAATAAACATTGATCTTTGTCAACAATATTTCTGCAGTTGTAATGTAAGATGTTATTAATGATATAAAAACATCCAAAGATAGTGTACGAGAATAGTGAAATGTGTAGTCAGTGTATGAAATGCCTGAAGAGTAATCTGTCATTATATTGACGCCCTCATTTAATATATTGAGATTAGGATTTGATAATAATGTTTTATATTTGTTATAGTGATGGTAATTCAATATTTTTTTAAGTCAAGTAACTTGCGAACCTACGTGTATCATTCCTAAACCATAATAAAGCTGAAGTAGAGAGTATAAATAATCTTTTTATGATTTGGAATGTTGCATTACTAATATCGACATAATCTTCTTAATTTGTTAAATGTGCACCTTGCACTAAGCTTAGAATGCTTTTGTTAAAGTCAGTTTTTATTGTACATACTCAAGCCCCACTGTAGTGAATTCATCGTTGAATAAATTATTATAATAATTGTTATGAAATGTTTTTTTTTACCCTGACAGTGCACACGTTTCAGATCAGATAGGGTTTTATAAACAATCAAAGTTTTATCTTAAATGAGGACAGCGGCTGGCCTTGCGTACGCGCATTACGCAAGCTCGCGGTCGGCGGGGCAGCGGCGGCGGCGTTCCAGTCGGCGCCTGCGCACCAGACCTTCCGTTTCTAATTGTCCGTCCCAACTCCTGCCACCAGCATTCTCCATGGCACAACGCTGATTGATCCAATAGATCTAAAATAATATCAGCTATATCAAAATTAAAAGCTTTAGTATTGTGATTCCTTGAATCGGGATGCTTTGTATGTGCAATTGTAACAGTGACGTTACTTGTACACTATCCTATCTATTTCTGATTTTAAAGCTGATGAGAATTAAGGCAAGGCTTATGCATGCGAGTAGCGTTGTGTTCTTACCATAGATTTGGAAGTTATTCATATCCATTTCCTGGCTCAACGCAGCCAGGACTGTGCTCTTTAAAGGGTTGCTGTGTTCTCGGCTAAGAGTCCATGGTTTGTGACTCATGGACTCTTTTATTGCGGTACCTCTGGCACAGTTCGCTTTTTCTTTTTATTGACAAGCTAGTGTACTTTATCGGCCTGAGTATATTAAGTACATAGATATTACATACATACCGTTGGGCAAGAAGCGCAATTATGACAATCTCCACCCAGTCCTTAAGGTGGCTAATTTAAGCAGCGGTAAAAAATATATGATAAGTTATTTATGTGCGTAGGGGTACTAAAAAAAAAAGATAAAAGTCGATATCTCATAGCTGTACGTCTATGGCTCTACCTACAACAGTTTGATAGGAAGGCGTGAAGATATAACCGTAATGTTTCACCGAGGTTACATGAAATGTATTTTGAGGTTGTATCAACGAAAATGATCCCACAATCTGTGGTTGCAGGCTTCGGTTACAGTAAAACCTGAGATTTATTTGAGTTTGGAATAGTTGGGTTTAAATTGTATCTAACTTTAGCTCAGACTAGCGACCCGCTACGGCTTCGCCCAAAATCTTAAAGATCCTAAATACAAATTTACAGTAAAAACGTTATTAGGCCTTTAGAGCCTAGTTCTTTCTCTAGTTTGCCCTTCACACTGGAACATAGCAATGTTTACACATTGAAATGGAATGAAATGATTTAAATTTATTTCGTCAGGCACTGTGGATGCACTAACACACTAAATAAATTTATATATTCGACGAAAAAGGTATCACTCAGCATAATTCTGGGACAAGAAGTGCTCCCAGTGCTGTTTTTGTCGGAGCTCGCTTCGTACATTTCAATAAATATGTATTTACAACATTGCTTATTGGCAGCAGAATAACTGACACTGCGGTGGATCCTTTTTACAATCAATTTAAAAAAAGCGCATAAAATCTCGTTGACTTGTAAATATTTCACAAATGTTAGGTAATGCATATTTGACGCAAGAATTTATCATAACACATCAACACGACCTTGTACCTGATGTTTTTAAAAACACTACACAATTATTGTGATATACATTTCCATTTTTAGGGCGCCCGGAAAGCCTCTTCTACGTTACATAAATGGACAATTAGCCCAAAAGTTCCGCTGTTTGAGTCTTTCTAATACGTAATTTTATTATTCTAATCAGTGACGAGACAAGCAAGACGTTCGCCTGATGGTGAACGACGACACGCCTGCCTATAGACAGCTGCATGCATTGTATCTGAGACATTAGTTGTTAAGTCACTAGAGCTCTCTACAGATCCCTTTACATTCACACCGAAACCCATCTTTACAGATTACTGCTTGGCAGCAGAAGATCTGACACTGCAGTGGTGATCAGCCTGTAAAGAATGAAACTTCCTCCGAGTAAGTAACGCGCATAAAAATTCTATCCGTGGGCAGAAGTCGAAGTACTGCTCCAGAGACACTCAGCTCGAAGGACCAATAACCTCCATTTATTGATAGTCATAAAATATTATTTCATTTCCTCTTAGCTACATGAATAAAACACGAAAATTGTGTGGTCCATATTTCACTTTGCTTGTTTATTAATTGTTGAGTTGTAAGTAAGACCGAAAGTAAACGTACAAATATTTTTACCTTGATAAGCGGAAACGGACAATGAAAAGTCTGGCCTATCTAAAGCCAAGAACAGTTTGAGTATTTATTTTATTAAAGATAATAAAGCGTCAGTATTCATTAAAATATTGTTTACTTGATTTTACATTTTAAATTATATATATTCTATTGCAATATTAACACAAATCTATGGACATCTAATATTTCATGTTCAAATTTATCAAACCTATAGGATTTGATAGCTTCATCGCGTGTCACACAACGTGGTATTCGAAAAACATAACCTAACTTCTGGTGAGTGGAGTAAAAAGTATTAAACTTAATCCAAATTCCAACTGGTTCGCCCCGCCATGCGCCACGGCCGAGCCATCGTGAACCGACCTTTCGCGCACTACTTTGACATTTCACTAAGTTTTAGCGCGAACGCAGCGCGTATTGCCGCCAATTTTTACTTTTTTTTTGTGAAGCCGCGAAAATTATAAATTGAGCCAAGCGTAAAATAGTTCACTTTATTTATTTACTAATCCGTGATATTTTGTGATATTATTAGTGAAAAATTTGTGAGTTTCAGTCATAATTTTGGCGTTTAATAACAGGTGGGTTGCATTTGCATCTAGTTTTTAAAATCACTTACGTTATTCCATAAAGTGGTGCAAGCAGTGGTCCAAAAGAATGGTAGTAGTTACCTGCATACACTTCACATAATATCTAACCACTTTTTTTGCTTGAAAACCGTGATAAAGGCCCAAGTGCGCCAAAAAAAGACGTCGTTTATTTTAGCAAAGAATCGATTATCTATTTAACTACTTAACAGTCCTTAACGATGACCGGGGTGTCGAGCTAGGTTAAGATAATGGCTTTCGGATTCGCTGGACGTTCGGGGTGTGGGTTACTATACGTATTCTGTGGTGTGGGCCCTTAGAACGTCCATTGAGTACGGCGGCGACTCCGAGGAGGACGGCGGCGGGGTTGCGACCCCCGTCCCCGTGAGCACCGTGTCAGGTTCCCGGGGGGCTACAATACGCCCCCCGGCGGCGGGCTCAATGGCAAGGCGCTGAGGGGCCCCTGGTGCAGATCCCACCGGAGAGCCCTGGGGTCTCATTTGCCGATGCGACCGCGGGGGTTTTAGTGGGTAAGAATTCCACATACCCCGGTCGAGCCCCACAGCTCCCGGGGATCTTTTTGAATGTTTCCCCCGCGTCAAAAAAAGAAGGTTAAGATAATGGACTGTTAAATATGGGGTTATGGTGGTGGTGAAAAATAGATAATCGATTCTTTGCTGAAATAAACGGACGTTTTTTTATCGGCACACTTGGGCTTTAGTGGATGTTCTTATTTAATTATATATAATATAGGTACGTAAAAGCTTACATTGATCTGCAAACTTATCGTCAGAACAGTAACTTACGTCGTTAGATGCGCAAGCAATATTAAATTATTGGTTTCTACTTACGACCTAACGAAGGTAAATAAGTATGTTTTATAACCGGCTTCAAAAAGAAGGTTCTCTATTCGACGCGTATGTATGTAATATTGATAAAAATGCGTAATATTAATATATGTTAGTCTATGTGGGCTTCTAAACAAATTTACCAAATTTTATTACTGTATGTATGTATGTATGTAGGTTTGTCCGCGGATTACTCAGAAACTACAAGTCCGATTTCGAAAATTCTTTTTGCAATAGTTAGGGTATTTTTCAACTTAGGGTAGAGTACAAGTTTCATCAAAATCGGTCCAGTAGTTTAAGAGATATAAACTTTTTATGTTTTCAGTATGTTACTGTAACGTAGACCTTCGAGTTGCGTGATAGTGCTGGTACCTATCATGGTAAAATAAGTCACTAAAAAGTGTTAAATATACTATTTAAAATAAACTATTTTAAAAAAAATAAAAACCGACTTCAAAGTAAATTATCTAAAAAGCATAAAATAACGAAAATATTATTGAAGTTGGTGTTAGCATACCTGCTGTGTATATTCTGCACCAACTTCAATAATATTTTCGTTATTTTATGCTTTTTAGATAATTTACTTTGAAGTCGGTTTTTATTTTTTTTAAAATAGTTTATTTAACACTTTTTAGTGACTTATTTTACCAAGATAGGTATCAGCACTATCACGCAACTCGA
Source organism: Furcula furcula (assembly GCA_911728495.1). Classification (NCBI taxonomy): domain Eukaryota; kingdom Metazoa; phylum Arthropoda; class Insecta; order Lepidoptera; family Notodontidae; genus Furcula; species Furcula furcula. The sequence goes on along the minus strand of OU452264.1, from coordinate 1,030,710 downwards.
ACGTCTACATTACAGTAACTTACTGAAAACATAAAAAGTTTATATCTCTTAAAATACTGGACCGATTTTGATGAAATTTGTACTCTACCCTAAGTTGAAAGATACTCTAACTATTTCAAAAAGAATTTTTGAAATCGGAGTTGTAGTTTCTGAGAAATCCGCGGACAAACCTACATACATACATACATACATACATACATACATACATACATACATACATACATACATACATACAAACACTCGTGAAATTTGGTAAATTCGTTTAGAAGCCCACATAGACTAACATATATGAAAATTACGCATTTTTAACCGACTTCAAAAAAGGAGGTTCTGTATTCGACGCGTATGTATGTAATATTAATAAAAATGCGTAATTTTCATATATGTTAGTCTATGTGGGCTTCTAAACGAATTTACCAAATTTCACGAGTGTTTGTATGTATGTATGTATGTATGTATGTATGTATGTATGTATGTATGTATGTATGTATGTATGTAGGTTTGTCCGCGGATTTCTCAGAAACTACAACTCCGATTTCAAAAATTCTTTTTGAAATAGTTAGAGTATCTTTCAACTTAGGGTAGAGTACAAATTTCATCAAAATCGGTCCAGTATTTTAAGAGATATAAACTTTTTATGTTTTCAGTAAGTTACTGTAATGTAGACGTTCGAGTTGCGTGATAGTGCTGATACCTATCTTGGTAAAATAAGTCACTAAAAAGTGTTAAATAAACTATTTTAAAAAAAATAAAAACCGACTTCAAAGTAAATTATCTAAAAAGCATAAAATAACGAAAATATTATTGAAGTTGGTGCAGAATATACACAGCAGGTATGCTAACACCAACTTCAATAATATTTTCGTTATTTTATGCTTTTTAGATAATTTACTTTGAAGTCGGTTTTTATTTTTTTTAAAATAGTTTATTATTAATATTACATACATACGCGTCGAATACAGAACCTCCTTTTTTGAAGTCGGTTAAAAAAATACCGACTTCAAAGTAAATTATCTAAAAAGCATAAAATAACGAAAATATATTGAAGTCGGTGTCAGCTGGTGATAGTGTTAGTTAACATGATTAGCTAGCACCGACTTCAATATATTTTCGTTATTTTATGCTTTTTAGATAATTTACTTTGAAGTCGGTTTTTATTTTTTTTTAATAGTTTTTATTCCTTCGGTCTGAGTAGAATTCGTACATGTGTATCTCCGAAAGTCTTCTTCAACGAAAGCAAAGGACTGAAAAATATTAGATACATTTAAAAAATCCAGGAATAAATTCCGGTAACCAGCATGGGAAGCATTCTTTTTTGGTATAATTTTCAATTTTCAGCTATTAAGGTTGCTAGTTTAAAAAATTCTTTTGTTTTTTTTTCTCTTTATTTATTATGGGCTTTTAAGCCAACCCTATCGTAGGATTTATGTTTTTAAACCCGGATTTTTAAAGGCTTGCGAATCCAACACGTAGAGGCCTGTTTAGAGAAATTATTAATGTTCCTTCCTACAGACACACCTACCGAGATCAACTGCTGGAAATTAGATAGATATAAACAGCAGTTGGTCTCCCACAGGAGTAGGGACTATTGCAAGTATGTAAAACCTCAGACTCTGTACTTTGATAGAGCTATTAAGCAAGTTAATTGTTTTCAGGCCGTTTGCCCCAAGTTTTCACCGTGTTACCTTTTACTAACTTGAGGGATTAATTTTCAAAAATCTTCTCTTAATTCTTATAGCTTCCACCAATGACATTATAAACAATAGATACGTTACCTACTAAGCAATCGGCGATTACAAGTGACACAGAATTAATTTACACTAGGTACTGAATGAAACGTGACTTATTGATTTCTAGAAAATTTGTTTGTGTATTTGGATAATTTACATAATAGTATTTTCGATTGTATCGATGCGATTAATATAAAATTAAAACAAATTGAAACTGTCAAAGATTCTGTGGATGGTGTTCTACTGATTCAAGTTGTGTTAATTAGCTCACATTTTTCCGCCACTTCCGGATCGCCTGTAACCATCTTCCTATTTTTACTTTTTTTACTTTATAATATCATTGGCTTCCGCTATTTGGACCTCATTGTGCACAAAATATTAGTGTTTGTTACCCCACAATGGTTTAAGCTCTGGCAGTACCTATTAGATTTTTATTAAGTAGATTGTTCAAATAAAAATAAGCATTAACATTTTGTTTGTGGGTCAATGATTGTTGTTCACTGCTCTTAAGAAGTTTAGTTGAAATCTACAAGGCCAATTGGACAATGTGCCGCTATTTCTTTAACGTAAATATTTATAAATTAATAGTTTAAAAAACTAAAAAACATCTGGTGTAGGTTAGGCTATACTCGCAGATGACTCAATTTACGTCTTGCAAGAGCGTCACAGTCACAGAATAGTTGGATATTCTTCTCTTTTTTATCTACAGGCACTTTTTCATCTTCACAGAATCTGCAACTTCTTATCTACGATACACACTAATAAACTATTTTCAAAAAAATAAAAACCGACTTCAAAGTAAATTATCTAAAAAGCATAAAATAACGAAAATATTATTGAAGTTGGTGTTAGCGTACCTGCTGTGTATATTCTGCACCAACTTCAATAATATTTTCGATATTTTATGCTTTTTAGATAATTTACTTTGAAGTCGGTTTTTATTTTTTTGAAAATAGTTTATTTAACACTTTTTAGTGACTTATTAACCGGCTTCAAAAAGAAGGTTCTCTATTCGACGCGTATGTATGTAATATTGATAAAAATGCGTAATATTAATATATGTTAGTCTATGTGGGCTTCTAAACATATTTACCAAATTTTATGAGTGTATGTATGTATGTATGTATGTATGTATGTATGTATGTAGGTATGTATGTATGTATGTATGTATGTAGGTTTGTCCACGGATTTCTCAGAAACTACAAGTCCGATTTTGAAAATTCTTTTTGCAATAGTTAGAGTATTTTTCAACTTAGGGTAGAGTACAAGTTTCATCAAAATCGGTCCAGTAGTTTAAGAGATATAAACTTTTTATGTTTTCAGTTACTGTAAGTTACTGTAACGTAGACGTTCGAGTTGCGTGATAGTGCTGATACCTATTTTGGTAAAATAAGTCACTAAAAAGTGTTAAATAATCTATTTTTAAAAAAATAAAAACCGACTTCAAAGTAAATTATCTAAAAAGCATAAAATAACGAAAATATATTGAAGTCGGTGTCAGCTGGTGCTAGTGTTAGTTAACATGATGTGCTAGCACCGACTTCAATATATTTTCGTTATTTTATGCTTTTTAGATAATTTACTTTGAAGTCGGTTTTTATTTTTTTAAAAATAGATTATTTTACCAAGATAGGTACAGCACTATCACGCAACTCGAACGTCTACATTACAGTAACTTACTGAAAACATAAAAAGTTTATATCTCTTAAACTACTGGATCGATTTTGATGAAATTTGTACTCTACCCTAAGTTGAAAGATACTCTAACTATTGCAAAAAGAATTTTCGAAATCGGACTTGTAGTTTCTGAGAAATCCGTGGACAAACCTACATACATACATACATACACTCGTGAAATTTGGTAAATTCGTTTAGAAGCCCACATAGACTAACATATATGAATAATACGCATTTTTATTAATATTACATACATACGCGTCGAATACAGAACCTCCTTTTTTTTTTGAAGTCGGTTAAAAAGTATAAATTTTTTTTAAAGTTTTTGTAAGTAGGTATATGTACTAACTTACTTACTAAAAAATTAAAAGAAATGTTAAGTAATTATTTAAAATGTATTTATATAAATTTAATGAAATATACGAAACAAGAAATATAGTGATTTTTTTCTACGTTACCATTTTAAGAATAAAAATGTATATTTGCTGAAAATGTGGTACTTACATAAGATGGTAGAGTAATATATTTCTACCTGATAACACATCTTACCATTTTCATCATCAGCTGCCCAAACGACGATAAAGGCTGGGCAAGTGTCATGGGAATCAATTAATATTAATAACAAACATAATCTTAGAAAAACAATGTCACATAATGTTGTCTTTTATTTTCGCGAATACTACACGTTGTAATAAACCCCCGCATGCACGTGACCATGGGTGCTGCAAAGCATTCGAAACGACGTCGGGAAAGTAAAACCTAAAATAAACCGCGATATATTTCGTAAGAGTAGTTTAATACAAAACAGTCAATAATAATAAAAGAATGAGGTATAATGAGTACGTTTACTATCTGCAGGGCTATTGCGTATCTTTAGCCACCCAAGTGACTATCATGCTTCAGTTGGCCACCGAACTTTGATGTCAACTGAGTGTGTTATAATATTGGAATTTATTGATCACTCAAGTTAGGCAATACCGAATGAATCATTTGACAGTTATTTGATGGTCACTTGCTATAGTGATCATCACTTTAGTTGTCAAACGAGATACGTAACAGCAGCTCATCATTCAAACTTGCTTAATGAGTAAAGTATCGATCAAAGCACAAGATAACGCATTTAAATCGCTACTCCGATATCGATTGTTGCAATCGATTGCTATTGATACAATAGTCTATTGTAGTTTCTTGTTCCATGAAATATTTTGAATTTTTACTTGCGTTTCTCATGACATGGTGTTTTGTTGCTCAATAATTCAAATTATGCCATAGCGCTTTGAAATTATCTTTTGTTACTGTTTATATACACACACACATACACTATCACACACACCCACACACTCAATCTTACACACCTCGCATACCTACTATACTTAGTCTGTAAGAATTTTTCGCTTTTAAATTGTATTTAACTTTTGTTAGAACTATTTAACTTTTAGATGGTAGGCGTTGGCACTGCGACACAGTTTTTAACTAATGCATTCTGTCAACGTTTTTATTTTTCTGTACATTAATTTAAGTCCCCAATAATTTTATACTTATGTAAAGATAGGTACGTAAATTGCCCAGTAGTCAGCTTTTGATAGTTATTTCTTTGTTGTAAGCACGTCCGGGGGGCGTCCGGGTAATAATAGCACCCTCCCATCTCCTCCCGTTGGCTGTTCGTAAGAGGCGACTAAGGGAAAACAAGAAGACGGTCAGCAGCGTCTTTCTATTGGATTACCTACCACCTATACTGCGGTCCCCAAGACGCCTGCCAAAGCGTGGGGATTATGGCAACCCCACCCTTATATGGGGGAGTCCTATTGTTCAACAGTGGACGTATTTGGGCTGCTCACGATGATGATGAAATTGCATTCAAAATTAATGGGAAAATATAAAAAAAATCCGACGCTATTTTCGAAGTAGGTAGGTACTTAAGTACCTACTTAGTTCAATAAATAAATTGTCAGTTAGTCGGAGATCTGTCAACAGTCAAGTTTCGATTGCAAATAAATGTCAAGGTGCGTTGATGCAATGTTTAAATTTTTTTTTTGTGAAACCGCCTCGCGCTGTACGTTGAGAACCGGTGACTTGTTTTAGAATGTATTTAACAAGATTAGTGGAAAATTAATTATTTATGATTATTTTTTGTTTATTATTTATATACTTTTTATGTATTTAAAATTGTACAAATAAATTAAAAATCGTGATTCTTTTTCTGTCGGAGACTAAACTTAAGACATGTACTCTCGTGGTCACGGACGGTGACCACCTTTAGGACGATAATCGCTTGCATGAGCCCAAAATACATGCGGGCGGGGTAAACTCATGAACGTTCGTCGTTCAAACGATTTTGATTGAAAATTGATACAGCGTTCGTGGTCGCGAATAGTAGATAAAGTAGGGATGTAACGATACATAATTTTGCCGATACGATACCGATACCGATTTTTGTAGAAAATAATCGGCGATACCGATGGCTTACTAGGTAGGGATTATTAGATTATAATGAATAATAGCATAAAAGATGTTATGTAGTGTGCAAAAAATAGGTTGATAAAAATGTCCAACGAAAAATCAAAGAAAACATTCATTTATCTGACATATTATTATCAAGTAATCATAGTGGTAAGTAATTATTATTAATAATTTTGCTAATTATGAAAGTAAAGTAACTAAAGTTTACTTTGTTAAGAAAACAAAATTTAAATTATTAGCAGATAATCTGTTTGTATGAATGGGGCTTGCAGTTGAAAGAATACGTTCTGAAACAACGGGACTTATTTGATAAGGCAAGTATTTTTACGCAAGCATTTTCAATTTTGGTTCTTTATCTTCATTGCACCAATCGTTCTTTGGATCTTGTTTAATTGGAATATTTGGACTTCATATATAACATTTCACCTTTTCTTGCTCAGGAGGAGTAGACATGTTTGATAAAGGCTCCTCTTCTTCTGATTATTTAATCAAACTGTCACAAGAACTCCAGATACCCGAGAAAATGGCATTCGAACTGCTCTATATCGGTTGTGTTACAATCGGCGATGCCGATATATCGGCCTGCCGATTATATCGGCCGGTATCGGAATCGGTATCGTTACATCCCTAAGATAAAGTATAGTAGATCAAGTATATACGCGTGGCAGCACCCGCCCCGGTAGCATTGAAATGATAAACAATAATTGATAATTACCTAATTACTACCCAAAAAAAAAGATAATATTTTGTTGGCCTAAGTATTTGTTCATCATCATCATCATCACCAGCCGCAAGTCGTCCACTGCTGAACAAAGGCCTTCTTCTTAGAAGGGTGGTGTTGCCACGCACGCGAATCGCAGTATAGATGCTAGGTAATCCAATAGAAAGACGCTGTAGCCGGCCAACAGGCCAACAGGCCGGCTTCTTGTTTTCCCTTAGCCGCCTCTTACGGACACCTAACGGGAGGAGATGGGAGGGTGCTATTCTTACCCGGACGCCCCACGGGTAGGTATTTGTTCATCAACTGATGATAATAAGAAATATTTTTTTTTAAATCAATATTTTTTTACATTTTTGTACATACAAATAGGCTAACAAATAACTTGTTATATCCAGCCTTAGACTATATGATCTAAGTATCCAGCTTAGTGCATCTATGTACACATATACATAGCTATACATAGCTGCACTAAGCTTTTTAAAGCTTATATGTATTCAAACTTTATTTTAATCGGGAATTACCCGTAGTCACAAGCAGACTGAGTGACTGTCTGCTTTTGACCACGGCTGGTGCAACCCGGCCGAAACGTTTAGCCGAAATATAAGGTAAATCGCGTTAATTCCCGATTAAAATAAAGTTTGATAATGGAACGCGATACGATACGAAGTCTAAAATCTTGTATGTACGAGTATCACGGCTTACAGCGCCAAACGATACGAAGTCTAAAATCTTGTATGTACGAGTATCACGGCTTACAGCGCCAAACTATACGAAGTCTAAAATCTTGTATGTACGAGTATCACGGCTTACAGCGCCAAAATGTCTTCCAGTTGATGATGGTGCTGAATTTTGGTAGCTTCCTCCACCTCTCACTTTGCTGGGTATGACAACACAAACTGATCCCCTGATTACTATGTGTCGGATATGCATGTAAGAAGTTAGTCGCGGCCTGACCTCTCCCCGGTCGTGTCGGTCTTCCGTACCATCGGATTGTGGGAGGTAAAGGAAGAGAGAGTGCACTTGTGTCTACACTCCAAATCAAATAAGCTTGAAGGCGATTACAACTTAACTTTGTATTACTAAAATTTTTTTTCCGCCGCGTTAACGGTCAACTATACAGCGGGGGTGTTTTATGACTGCATAATAGTTTTAGCTGACGCGCCTAGTTGACAATGTATGATGCGTTTTGTAGTTATTGAGCCGCAAACGAACTTGTAATCGCCTCCAAGCTTACTTGGGATGGAGTATACGCTAGCACTTGTGCACTATAATATCTCCCACGTAGATGGCTGATCTTCTGAAAGATTGGCCGCTACATTATTTAGTACCCATAACTAAAAAAAAAAATTAAGCTACAAGTATTATTTTTTGTCAACCATTCTAGAAATGTTTATTTTTGAAATTATGTAAAATGTTATTAAATTCGGTTTTCCAATTATTATTATTGTTGGTCCAATCATCATTGTTTATTTTAATATTGTCAATATAATTAAACAATTATTTTAAAATGCATATTAGGTATTTTTTTTACGTTACTGTATAATTTAACGATTAGGTACGTGTAATTATTATATTATGTTGCTCCATCGTCCAGTAGGTATATTAACCAAATTCTTACCTCGCTCAGGAGTGTAACCAACCAGAACCAAATCTTGCTGTTTGGTCGATCTTGTCATGACGACAACACTAAGAATCAATGGCATAATACTTGGTGGCCCTTTTTTTTCGTGAAATCTTAAAAAGTTCCCCGGGAGCTGTGGGGCTTTACCGGGGTATGTGGTATTCTTATCCACTAAAGCCCTCGCGGCTGTCGCATCGGCACATGAGAGCACCCAGATCTCTCCGGTGGGATCTGCACCAGGGGCCCTCAGTGCCTTGCCTTTGAGCCCGCCGCCGGGGCGCGCATTGTAGCCCTCCGGGAACCAGTCACGGTGCTCAGGGGGACGGGGGTCGTAACCCCGCAGCCGTCCTCCTCGGAGTCGCCGCCGTACTACCACAACCTCTAAAAGTAGTATTATTGTAACCTTACTGTCTCGAAGTGACAGAGTTATAAACTATGTAAGTATATGTAACATAGGCAGGTAGGAGGAGGAATACCCGGGTAAGAATAGCACCCTCCCATCTCTTCCAGTTGGGTATCCGTAAGAGGAAAACAATAAGACGGACAGCAGCGTCTTTCTATTGGATTACCTACCATATATACTACGATCCCCAAGCTGCCTACCAAGCGTGGGGATTATGGCAACCCCTCCCTTCTAAGGGGGAGGCCTTTATACAGCAGTGTACGTCTTTCGGCAGCTGATAACATACACTTGTAATTGTAAACTTGTGTAACGTAAGATTATAATAATACTGCTATTAGAGTCGGTGGTAGGGTTTTAAGTAGAATGGCGCCTTCAAGGCAACTAAAATCCTTCACTACCATAAATAAATAATTGTCTGTTAATTGGAATAAGGAATGGTATCAGAAAGGAATGTTTCAAGGAGATCATGTCCAGTTTTGTGAGCGGAGCTAAGTGCACGAATTCAATCTACTGTGGTTTAATAGTTACTATTATATTATTCACAGGCATTATGTCAAGGGAATAGAAACCTTTGCTTATACTATCACATAATAATTACAATTGTGTGGTCGCAAACTAAGCCACGACTGAACTAGGTACTGAAATCATTCTTCGGAGTCGCTGGACGTTCGGAGTGTGGGCCCTAGGACATCCATTGAGGACTGTGGGGACTCCGAGGAGGATGGCGGCGGGGTTGCGACCCCCGTGTCTAGTTCCCAGGGGGCTACAATGCACCCCCCGGCGGTGGGCTCAAAGGCAAGGCACTAAGGGGCTCTTAGTGCAGATCCTACCGGAGAGACCTTTTCATGTGCCGATACAACAGTCGTGGTTTTAGTGCACATACTCCGGTTGAATCCCACAGCTTGTGGGGATCTTTTGAAGGTTTCTCCTGCGAAAAAAGATACGCATCTGTCAATTGTTAAGCAGCTATACAATTCATTTTGAACCTAATAACATTTAGACTACATCAATTTTGTGTTTGTGTGAGACTGAGTGAGAACCTGGTGTTTTTCAAGCTGCCTTTGGGTCTATGACTTGAATTAACCACTGCTGTCTAGACGACAAAAACCGGGACCGACTTTACATCATCATCATCGGCCTCCCCCTTAGAGCAGAGGGGTTGCCATGATCCCCATGCTTGGCAGGCGTCTTGGTGATCGCAGTATAGGTGGTATGTAATCCAATAGAAAGACGCTGCTGCCCGTCTTCTTATTTTCCCTTAGTCGCCTCTTAGAGACACCCAACGGGTGGATAGGGGTTTGCATTAACGTAAGTAACTCGGTTAAAAAGGGTAGTGATCTAACAAACGATATAGGTATCTAATTAACCATCCTAGGAATAGTCCTTATGGTGCCTTTAACTTTGCAGCGCGGCTGTCGCGCGTTTTAGATTTTTATGGATACATTTACAAAGCAGCGCTGCAGTACACTTATATTGATATTATAGTCTTTTCTACGAATAATACTTGTCATTTCCTTATAAACAGTAAAGTTTTGCAAGTACACTTTGGACGGCCTATATGGAGAACACCGAGTTTGTAGGAAGTGAATATGTATTTATTTTTACACCTTATTTATGACCGTGACACCCAGACATAAATCATAGTATTATATTATACTTTGCATGCTATTTATTGACAAATATGTATCGTTCACTACGTTTTTAATGTGCTATCTTTTTATATACCACAATTAGGCAGATAAGTTCAATTGAAACTAGCACGCAGCCTAAAACTTTTTAGGGATATCGTATTTCTGACAACTTCATAATTTTAACATATTTAAGATACAAAAATAATTAGGGTAAAGAATAACAAAGGTTCTCGTTAATTAGCTTACCGGTTTGGATTTGCTTACATTAATTGAAGAACACATCGCATTACACCACATTAGTGAGAGATAGGACAAAAAGTCATTTTCTTGTATAGTAAACTGCGCGTGTTCCGCCTCTCTATAAGTAATAGGGAATAATAGTATCTACATTACGTGGTGACGAAGTTCTGTCAATCACCATTTTATCTTATTTTCTATTAGGTAAAAGTAGGCTTTTAGAATATCACAGATTTTATGTTTCTTTTTTGCCCGACTGCCCCAGAAGGAGGGGTATGTTTCTCGAGAGTATGTATGTCTATTTTTATATTTGGCTTGTACTTTAGCATAGCCTAAACGGCTTGATGGATTTTGTCTTATAATATGTATGTCTTTAGATTCGTCTCAGTTGTGGGAGTGACATAGGCTAGGTACCTATATATTTTTTCAAAAAAGTTATAATTTGGCGGGCGTCGGTCCCCAATTTGTATTTTTTTTTTACTTCAAAATGAAATGAAATTTTGTTTGTTCGCAGTAGAGCTTTTTATACTTTTATAGTTTAATATAGGTACTTGTTTAATTTCATACCAAAATAAGCCCACCAGTCCACCAAAATGTTGGCCACTGAGCATTTTTCTGCTGCCTAAACCAATTTTGAAAACAGCCAGATACCTAATGCGACCAGCGAGTGTGGTAAAAACCGATGATATTATAATTCTGTTAAAACCGTTTTTGAAAACGAGCTCGCTACTACATCTCCAACGTATCACGTTGTTAGGATATTTTTATTGGTAATAAATATGATTGTCTTATAGTACTTTTTTCCTTTGATCTTTTCAATAGTTTGTATTCTATAAGATTAGGTTTCGCGGCCCTCCTAGTCTAGTCCAAGTTCATGGTCTTCGTGATTTTGGCCCACCGGAGACAGAGAGGTTGATAATATATAAACAATTTAATATCAATTATGTTTACAGATGGCTTATATGAAATGTATCACCGCGGGAGGAAGAAAATAGGGCCCATGATAATCCTAGCGGTACTACTGCTAAGTTACCCCACCTATACCCTGCATAAGTCCATTACAACCCGTATGCCAGATACAGACAAACTAATAGACAATAATATTGAGAACACAATTATAGATTTTGAAGAAGACTACACAGTGAAATTCAACAAAAAATTCGGAATCCCATGGAACTCAGAGGATTATTTCACCAAGGAATCACATAGATATACTATAGTCAAAGATAATGATATTAAATTAGATATAAAGGATCACAATGAGTCAAAAATTGTAAATGAAGAGACATCAACAATAGATTATAGCGTCATACCTTTAGAACTGACAAGTACAACAGAAAATGTTTTTAGCGTAAGTCAAATCACTATCGAAGATGATTTGGCCGTAATACCTTTATCTACAACGGAGAAAAATTTGAATGTTGATATCAAAGAAATATTAAAATTAAGTTCTTCAACGGAATCGGATACGACTGAATCTGATACAACCGAATCCAGTACAACAGAATTTGTGACTGAGAAAAACGAGAGTACATCTTTGAAAAATGGAAACATCAAAGTATTTAACACCAGTAAAAATAATTTTCTTTCAAAGACCATTGTAACTCCAACAATTAAAGAAAATTTTAATGTTACACAAACATTAAAATTAACTTCTTCAGAGGAAAGGGATGCAACGAAATCTGATACATCAGAATCAAGTACCACAGAGTCTGTAATAGAGAATATTGAGACTACATCTTTGAAAAATCTTAACAACAAAGTATTTAATAGTACCAAAAAAGAAAATATCACTTATGTTACTGAGAGGTATTCAGATAAAGAACTAGAATTAACTACATTAAAAGATACGACAACGGAATTTTCAATGGACAACAATACCGAAACCACTTCAATAACTTCAACAAATACAACAGAATTTATTTATACAAACGGAACTACATTAGAAAGGTTAAACACAACGACTGTAAATTCACGAAAGAATATAAGCAGATCAGACGTCAGCACAGAAGATACAGACGTCCCAATTTTCACAGAATTAGACACAGAAGATGCGCCCGATGTACCAGAAGATTACTACGATACTAAAGATGTTGTACCAACAACTGCACCAAAAACTGATGCGTTATCTGTAATCTTTGGGTTAGCTGGTAGTGTGGTAGAGAGTGTAGCAGAAAGGGTAGTACCTAAGGGAATATTTGATCTGTTCAAGAGAATGCAGAGACAGAATGAGGCGTTGGAAGCTGAAAGACTGAGAAGTCGCGAAGAGAATGGTGGACTAGGTGAGTTGTATTATATTTATAGTAGTAATAATGTACAGTATTACTATATTTTCAAAATTATTTAAAGTTTATTAGTTTTGTTGTACTTGACAAATTTTATGCAATATTTATTTTCATTTTGTCCATATGGGTATCTTTTATTCACGTATTATTAATCATTTATCATCACGAAAAGTCTCTTGCAGAGCGGCTAGGTAGTTCTGAATGCCCAATGGATCTGTCCTTCAATATTCCTAATGTTAAATCAAGTTTTTTATTCGCTACTTCGTCTCATATTGATTTCTGATATTTACGCGAATACTACACATTGAAGTGAAACTAATTTTACGGATTATATCGCGGTTTATTCTTGTTTTTAATTACCCGACGTTTCGAATACTTTACAGCATTCATGGTCACGGGCGGACTGAGGTGTTAGCTGTCCAAATGTCATAGTTGTCTTAGGGTACCCTCAGGTCTTCTAATTAAAATCAAGAATAAACCGCGATATAATCCGTAAAATTAGTTTTACTTCGTCTCATTTAAACGGTTATTTAGCTGGTACTGTAGTAAGTAATGTAAAATGTTAGAAAAAATTACTAAAATTCCTCGAGCAAATTATCACTAGATTAGAAGCTGTTTCTAACTTAATAAGGTATAGTTCTAATGAGGCTTGACGATGGACCTATATAGGAGTCGAATTCCAGATTGCATCTAAAGTAACCGTTGTTACACAATATTCATCCGCTTTGACTTTTAACCTTCCATTGCTATGGCGTGTGTTGTCTCTCATTTCGACATCACCTCCCGTTAAATGTTCTTTATAGTTATGGAAACAGGCCGATTGTTACGAAAACTCACGGCATATGGGAGCCCTTCAACGTCATAATCACTTTAATCTCGTACAATGATCATAATAATATGATGCAATTATGTCGAAAACTTCTAATCCTAAGAAAAATTTAACGTGCGTCGCTTATTGCGAAATGTTCTTTTAACGTTCAATAAAACTCTGTCGAAATTTTTTATTCCCTTGAAATAGTTTTAACAATTTTTAATGCTATTGTTTCGACATTTAAACGCTAGATAATATTTTACCAGAGAATCGGTTTGATACAAAGACAACTAGCCTCACCAAGGAAAAATTAATCGAAAATTTATTACACGTGTAATAAGACACTAGAAACTTACAAACAAATAATATCAATGTCAGTAATGTTGTCTTTTATTTACGCGAATACTACGAGTATACATTGTAAAATAAACTGTAATATATTCCATTAGATTAAATTAATTACAATCAATGTCAGTCATAAGACCGTACTTTTTGAAGTGAAACTTCTTATGCGACTTCCAAAAATGTTACGTTAAGCGTTATGGTTATGATTATGGATGATTATGGTTATTTAAGGTTATGAAAGCGCTCTTAAGGTTATGAAAGCGCTCACGTGACGCCGTCATTCAGTGTCGTTCGGTGTGGTTCGGTGTGGTACGGTGTGGTACGGTGTGGCACGGTATGGCACGGTGTGGCACGATGTGGCACGGTGTGGTACGGTGTGGTACGGTGTGGTACGGTGTCGTACGGTGTCGTACAGTGTCGTACGGTGTCGTACAGTGTCGTACAGTACAGAGCGAGAGTGAAGTTTCACTTCTTCCGCGCGGAGGGACTCCACGTACGCATTTATTTTTTTCGCAGTGCTTGTGTAATGATTACTGTCTGGTGCGCCATAAAGAGTTAGTAAATAAAAAGAATATAAGTAAGTAGTAAGAAATATTTTTAAGAAAATCGGCAATTATAATCAGGTGTTGTCAGTGCCGCCGGTAGCAAATGACATAAACGACGTTCCGAGAACAACCATGCTCTCCACACAGCTCTAACAGGAAAGAGTTAAAATTCCTCCTTCAAGACGTGTTATGTGCCATAATTTTAGCCACCGTTCATATGTGTTCTCTCTCTTAAAAACGAATTGTCTATTTCGCCTCGATTTGTTTATCTTAGCGACAATTTTCTTCATCAGGTCAATTTACGAGAGGTATCCTCAAGTCCATATCCAGTGGTATCGGCAAGCCGCTGAGCCAGCTGATGGCTGGTGTCCGGGATATTGGCTCCCTGGACAGTGACCGTGGTTTCATCAACAGCCTCGCTTCAGGGGTGACTAGTGTAGCCAACGCCGCCAATTCACTGGTCGACTCTTTCAAAGACAGAGTCCAGGCTATATATCCAGGTATGATTATAATTTTAGAGGAAGAGAGAAATACAAGATTACAATGATTCTCCAAAAGTTTACTCTCTTATAGACTTCGGGTCATTCATCATCATCATCAGCCGAAACACGTCTGCGTCATACTGCTGAACAAAGGAGTTCCCCTCAGAAGGGAGGTGTGGCCATAATCCTCAAGCTTGGCATACGTCTCGGGGATCACGGCAACTACCACCTATGTAGGTCATCCAATAGAAAGACGCTGCTGCCGGTCGTCTCAATCCCTTAGTCGATTCTTACGGACAACCAAAGGAGGAGATAAGAGGGTGCTATTCTTACCCGGACACCCCACGGGTATGGTCGATGTGGTCATTCCAATAGTAACTTGTGTAGGTATCGTTTTTCATGAACAATCAGGGAAGATTCGACAATTTATATCCCTGCCGCAAAATGATTCAAAAAACATCTAAGACGAAAAATTGCAACGTGAGTCAATTGAAAATCGATTGAATTTGTAACGATTGCGATTCTTATGATTTAAACTGGCCATCTTTAAGTCGTCCATGAGTAGATATTATATACAACAATACACTAATCTGTAGAGTGTGTGAAAAGTAGAACAATGTGTACTTATAGCTTCTCTGATTTCTCCCCCCGTGCAGCTAATTAAAATATTATCTACTGTTTCCAATGGTCCTCCTTCCAAGTGGTTGAAACAACCTCATTTCTTATGATCGTTACCAGTCTTATAACCACAAAAAATGGTTAAATACAGCTTTACAACGCATTTATGTTTATGTGAATACTTCAATGAGAGATAAACATCGTCTTGCGACCCAGACCTTGGATGATACACTTTCGAAAATTTGCGAATCTCAGACCGAAAATGACCTTCATTGCAAAGAGTTCTAACCAAAGTATCATTAAGTAAATGAATGGGTTGTAAGATCATCATTATATTCTTTCCCTAGGTACGGTGTGGTGCGGCGACGGTAGGTCAGCCACGGCTCGCTCCAGTGACCTTGGCCTGTTCTTCTTCACGGACACTTGCTGCCGGCAACACGACGCCTGCAAGCTGTACATCAGAGCCGGCGAGACTAAGTATGGACTCACCAATACTGGACTATTTACCAGGTAAGATTGATTGCGAAGGATTGTTGACTAAGCCAGTCCACTGATCGACTAACCAAACCAGGGTGTCTGCCGTCATCTGTTTCAGCACTATCATAATCTTAGTCTCGCGAGAGAAAGAAACCGAGCTACATATTGCGTATATCTGCATCTATTTCTCACTTAAATGTAAGATCATTTTAACACTCTTATAAATGCTGGTAGTGGTGCCCAAGCTTCGGTTGTACGGGCACGGGCACGTAGTTAAGTGTAGGGCGGATTTCCGGGTGTGGTTTTTTATTTACTAGAAGCTGGTACTTGACTGAATCCCACCTGATAGAAAGTGGCGATGCAATCGAAGATGGTAAAGCACACTATCCAATAAAAAGCCTAATCACACTAGCCTTGAAGACATTATAATTGGATCATACATTCTTTATTGCACACGTTCTGTAAAACAATACATGAAACAGTAACATAATATGATCAGTTTAAGTTTTAAGAGTTCTTAAGAGAGAAGGGAGTCATACAAATATGTGTATGAACGGTATCTGCAACGGAGTACGCTGCGGGTTCCTCGGCCGATTCCGCAGCTATGATATGACTGACCTTTAGCTTTACAAGTTTTAATAATATAAATGTATACAATACATTCATAACAGACTCTACCGTAGAATGGGGTGAATAGGCACAACTTTCAACTTCTACATTGATTTTCTTATATATTTTGTATGCAAGCTAATAATAAAACATTGTGAAATGGTGAGTCGCGTTGTAATTTACCAATTAATTATGCTAAAACTTAGTAAAAATATGTCAGTTATTTGTAAATTAAGAAAAAGTAGGCGGTTTCTATTTACCTTGATACTGGGGTCAAAAGCTACGAGAGATGGGTGAATGGAGAAAAAACGCCAGGGCTGTCAAAATAATTTTTATTATTTAATAAGAATTTAATAAAAATCACAATTAAGTATAATAACTGTATTATTAATAATAGTATATATTTTGTGTTATTATTAAATCAATTTTCAATATATACCTCTTTATAACATAATATTATCTAAGTACTGCATTTATTTATAGTATTTTATGTGTCTTATCGTAAGTCATTTCAGGAACACATAATAAATAATTCTAGTAAACTAACATGCAAATAAGTTTAAAATAATAAAAAAATATGCTTCAAATTTTAACATAATTTGTTAAAAGTCCTGAGTGAAAGCGAAAAATATCCTCGTAATAATTTTTATATTAGTGTTAAAGTTATTATTAAGATTACCAAAGCCGTTTATGATAAAAAAATATATCAAAATTTCTTATTTACTACAGAAAAATACTTAAAATGGTTTTCTTATAGTTATTTTGTATTTTTTTTAATATAAATAGGTACCTACATACATATGATGAACTATTCCTCGATAGACAGCCCTAAAAAACGTGTTTCTATTAACCCCTTTCTCGTTTCTATTAACCTCTCTCTCGTATCTATACACCTCTTTCCTCGTGTCTATTACCGATACCCTAACGGCGTTTCTATTTACCCCTCATCGGTATCTATTCACCTCGAATTCGAGAAAAAGGACCAGCATCCTGATTTTAGTGGAAAAAAGAATGAAATGATTGAATTATGACACCCAACTTTGTATTCCTAAAAGATTAGAAATTTAACTCTCGAAATATACAAATTCACGAGGATAAAACAGCAAAAAACTTGATGTTTAGCAAAAAGTTTTACACACCCCAAAGTCACTTGGACAGACATGTTCACTTTACCCACCTTTTTCTCTAATTCAGTTAACTTGACGTAAAATTGTGGCTTGTCAGCACAAATGCAAAATGTTGCTGTGCATCAAATAGTAGACATAAACAATCGTTATTAGGCTACAGACGAACTAGAGACAACATTATCAAACTCCCAGTTTTTTTTTCTATTCGCCGCGCGATTTCTATTTACCCCATTTTACGGTACCACATTAAATAAAAATAAAAAACATTTATTTACTAACAAACTTAAAGTTTCAATTACTACCACTTGAAGTTACAAGAATATGACTTAGTGCTTAACTTAACAAACAAGCATTTCCAGGGGTTCCCAAACTAGACAAGGCCTGTATCTTGGGATACCAATTTCGAGTTAACTTATCATAGTTGTTGCCCATTGAAGGTACATGATGGTATGATAATAGGTAATATAGTTAGCGACGCCGTGCAGTGTAGGTATGGTGCAAACCATTGCCCAACTGTCTGCTGCTCAGTCAAGTAAAGGCAATTTGTTCTTTCGCGAATGGAAATCGAGTTGCGATCTTGTCATATTTCACATCGTTACTGTATAAAAAAACGGCCAAGTGTGAGTCGCCCTCGCACACCGAGGGTTCCGAGCTCTCAAGTTGATTTGATATAAATCCGATAGCAAAAAAAAAAAAAACAAATCGCGTAAATAAGTTATCTGGACAAGGTAAATATACCTTAATAATATTGTCAATAGACAATGTCTAAAAAAAGTGCTATGTACTTAGAAACGTAGTTTTATTTTTCTTATAATAAATATTTACTTAAGCAGTTATTGACTGATTTCCCTCTTTATAACTTCGTAGATTTGGGGAGGGGAGGAGAATTTAAAGTTAAACGTTTATTTGCGAATGAAATGTTTACAAAAGATATTACAGTGTGCAGTACATAGATCCAATTTCATTCCACCAGTAAGAGCTTACACAGTAACTTCACAGTGCCCTTCACACCGGAACACATATGATGTGTACCGGACATGTACCGGACACTGCTGCTTTTTGGTAGAAAATCTGACACTGCAGTGATACCGACATGGGTGGTCCCTTGCAAACCTACAGCCTAGCCAATTATTATAAAATCGTATAAGTATTTGTTGAAACTTCAAATGAATTTAGTAATTCTCATACTCATATACTTACCTAAGTGCTAATTTAATATTGTCAATGTGAAATGCCAATAGTTATGCAACAGAACGACAGATAGAACATGAAATAGAGAACAGTTGACACACACTGATTGTGATAAACAACTTGTTAAACAGGTATTATAAAATCTCGTATAGGTGGCATCAAATACCACCTTTAAGTGGCATTCAAACAGAATGCCACTTGCGGTGTATTGGGGTGCATTTCCACTGAAGCTGAGCAGCCCCCCTAGATAATGTAACATTCTACAAGCGTTATCGCTAATAGAAAGTATAAAAACATATGAGAATGACATGTCATCGAAAAATCACGTGTCAAATTATAAGGAATTGACACCGTTAGCGAATGAAGAAATAGATTCGCTATGAAGCGATTGCATCTTGTCTAGGCCCTCAAGAGGGCCTGGGCGGAGTGAAGCGGGGAAGATGAGAGAAAACTGGCAAATGTTTTTATTAAAGCGGAGCGGGGCGGAGTGGAGCTGAGCTGAGCGGAGCAGACCAGAGCTGCATTGAGCCGTGTCCGCGATCAGTCAAATTAAATCTCTTGGAGAGATCATTAATCGTGTTGTCGATAATGAAAAAAACAACGCTTTTACAGTTTTCTCTACTAGAAGATGAAGATTTGCAAGCAGATGAAGTAAAACTAAACTAAAATACAGCGCACGTTTTGTCCTGACAAGTCTATCTTACCCTCCATGCCGCACCGTCCCACTACCTACATTTTATTTATCTCTCCGCTCCTCTCCACTTACACTGTTTCCACTGATGCGACGTGGAGATTTTGAGCACAGAAATAAATTACAGAAAAATAACCAAATAATCATCATTATCATCAGCAACCGAAACCCGTCCACTGTTGAACAAAAAGCCTCCCCCTTAGAAGGGAGGGGTTGCCAATATCCCTGCGCTTGGTAGCCGTCTTGGGGATTGCAGTATAGGTGGTGGTAGGTGATGTAGCCTTCGTGGCAGTGGGAAACCGCTTGCTTTGCAAGCCGGAGGTCACGGGTTCGAATCCCGCGGGAAGTAACAACAATTTTGTGTCGTCATTCCTTACTGGCTAGGACAATGCAGGCCGATCACCTCGGCCTGGATTGTCTAGTAAGGAACCGCTGTGAAGAGGACCTCTCCCCTGTCGTGTCGGTCTTCCGATCCATCGGATTGTGAGAGGTAAAGGAAGACTATGGCAAATGTGTAACGCTCAACATGTATTTAAAGTAGCATCTTTGTATTTACCACATATAAGCAAATAATTGATTGCAGTTTGCAGTATTTTTTTCTGCTATTTCACAGTAATGACTAATGATATGCACCAATAGATTTGCTCAACACCTTACAGATTAAAATTACCCGTAAACAAATTATCAGAGTCGATGAAGCATTTGTATCATCAATCTATTTCTCCTCGACACAACGTAGTACGTAGCTATTCGTACGTAGGTATATTTTTTTACGCAAAGATTTGTGTTCAGTTAGCAGTAGACTTCACCTCTGCATACATCCGCGCGGAGCGGCCGGCGAGCAGGCTTATCTAGGCAAGCCTGTCTTGACAGTTCGGTATGAAGGATGACGTAGTTATCGACATCGGAACTGTATTTTGGGGTAGTTAACACACATGACCAAGTGTGACAAGGGTGAGCCAGCGATCTTGTCCGCGTTTGACAAGTAACCCGCGGGACTAATAAGGCCACATATAGTGAATCATAATATGACTAAGCTACGGTTTAATTTTTATTCGTATGACAGCATTAACACCAAATATGAGTCTGCCAATTAGTGTTAAAAAATGAATTGAATATGATTCACCTAAAATGTGTGACGGTATTACGAAAATTACAGGAATTACGAAGGATCTGCCGGAAATGCAGAATATGAATTCCTTTTTTACCAGGGAGGTTCTTAATTCGTCTGTATATATATATGCGTTTCAACTAAGAATGTGGCTGCTATGATGATCGCGACTGCGGAACTTCACTCGTTTTTTACGATTTTTGTACCGGGAGCAGAGTGAAATATTCGCTCCGGTTTTGATTATTTATTGTATAATGTCTTATTTTGCTATCTATTTTTGTTAAAACAACATTTTTAGTAATTTTATATTTGAAATGGCAAGATGGCGGCCACCTTCTTAGTTGAAACGCATAGTACATAATATATTTTTAACCGACTTCAAAAAAAGGAGTAGGTTCTCAATTCGTCTGTATATATATTTTTTTTTTTTTTTTTTTATGTATGTTTGCGCATAACTCTGGCAATTATGAACCGATCTGAAAAAATCTTTCTTCCATCCATTCTTTAATCCGTTAATTGGGTCCCATAAAAAAATTATTGCTTAGTAATAAGTAGTTCCTGAAAAAACAAGAATGGTGACTGCGCACTGAGACTTGCAAGAAAGCCTATATAGATGACGTTTTAGTCGCTCGGACTCGCTCGGTCGGACAAAAATAGTCATAACTCTGGCAAATATTTACCAATTTCAATGATTCTTTTTTTATTCGAAAGAAGAAACCACTGTATTGAATCTGTATGAATTTTATTACAACCGGATAAGAACTTCCTGGAGGACCATGAACGATGTGGAGGAATTTATCTGGTAAAAACCATAAAACTGATGTTCTCCATTACATTGCTCTGACAATTATGAACCGATTTCGATGATTCTTTTTTTATTCGAGAGAGTAAACTACTATGATGTTTTCATGCAATTTCATTACGACCGGATATTTTTTTCTGAAGAAACATGAATTATGTAAAACTATGTAGACGATAATGTGATCATAACCTACCTAGATAATTTTACGGTTTTCGATGGTTCAATCTTTATATATGAAAATATCACTAAAAAGTTTAAAATAAAATCTTTTTAAAAAAAAATTGAACCGACTTCAATATCACTGAAAAGTATAAAATAATTTAAATATTATTGAAGTTGGTGCCAAATATACACAGCAGGTACGCTAACACCAACTTCAATAATATTTAAATTATTTTATACTTTTCAGTGATATTGAAGTCGGTTCAATTTTTTTTTAAAAAGATTTTATTGATGAAATGCTTAATATGGCCCCCTTATAGGCCCGCAGTTCAATGACCCGGCATCCTGCACGCCGACCGTCTTGCAGGACCTTGAATGGTGAAGTAAAATGGTTTTGCCCGCCAAAACTAATTAGATAACTATAATAGGTACTTGCATGAATGGTATGCATAAAAATCTCGTAAAGAAAACAATTACTTTAAAACCATAAAAAACCGGGACAAATGAGTAACGTCCCATCCTGCCTTCACGCGTAAAACTCGAGGATTTTCAATTAGAATTGTGAAAGACACCGTGATGAACCTCATTCTGCGATGCTGCTTCAATGAGTGATATCGGAAATAAATTCAGTTCAGAGGTTTTTGAGATTAACCAAAGTTAAATTTAATTATTTTTGTTGTTTTGTTTTGTTCACTCTAACCCAGGGGTAGCTGGTGAAATTACCGGACACAGAGACCTTACTTACTACTTAAGGGTGGGCAACTAGCTAGTGATTCTTCTGGTGTTGCTAGCGTCTATAGGCTATGGTGGCTGCTTACCATCAGGCGGGCCGCTTGCTTGCCACATTGGTAGTATAAAAAAGGTAAAAAAACGCGATCGGAGCTGCGTGGGGTCGGCTAGTTAATAATAATAATATCCTGGAATAATCCACACACGATCATCTGATCCCAAACTAGACAGAGCCTCTACTATTACCAGACAACTGATACAATTATGTACATTATTTCTCCTCGGCCACCACTGATGGCGGTGCCGCGCCGCCGCACGAACTTAGTAACAAGGCACCTCTTACGCGCGCGCTGCGGACACTCAATCAAGTGGCGGAAAGGATTGACCTGTTTTCCTGTACTTTGAATGAATTCACAATAGTGACATTATGTGTATTAAGTTAAGGTACCACACTGTTGCATTAGGTTACCCTGTAAAAACAGATGTGTTGAATTTAAAAAAAAAAAAAATTTTTTTTTTAAAAGCATACTTAGCCTTATACTGTAGATAAATATCACCCAGACACTTGATGGGAATCGAACCCATAACCTATTGGGTGGTGGTCAGGGCGTCTAACCATTAGTCTAAGGTGCCTGTGTAGTTGTTAGCTTTTCAACCAACCTTAGTAGGTATGTTACCTCTATAATATGTCTAACATAACTACTATAATAGTATATTGTTTATAAGGACTGTAAATTCGCAGATAGTAGCAGTAATCTGTCACACCCATCGATTTATTAATATTTATACATATCTATACATATAAAATTACTTGTCCTGACTGACTGATTCATCAACGCACAGGCTAAACCGCTGGACCTAGAAAGCTGAAATTTGGACAGTAGGTTCTTCTTATAATGTAAGGATCCACTAAGAAAGAGTTTTAGAAAATTCCACTCCTAAAGGGGTTAAATGGGGTGGAAAAAAAGAGGGCGTAGCCGCAGGTAATTGCTAGTTACTTATATAAATATATATACATAATATGATACATATTATAGCGATGGTCACGCTGTCAATATTTGTAATAAGGTCTCTATCTATTTTGAAGCAAGTAAGGTCCCATTCACGTTCAATAATTAAATGTTATGTTGGCGTCACTATAATTATTGCGTCATAATTATTATGTAATAAGACTTTGAACTTCAGTGAGTGATTTGGTAATAACGATGCGCGTTAAAGATAGGTAAGTAGTCTTGTTATATCCACTTTATACTAAAGATAGTTTAACCACTGACCACGACGAAACAAATACAGTAGGTAATGCGTTAACCCAGTTCGCAGAGCGCTACATTACGTTATTACGTAAAAAAACATTAATATTATACCACCTAGATTCAAAATCCAGTCTCGTTTTAAAACAGTGTTTAACGATATGCCAATTACTAATAATTATTAATGTTGCAAAATTAGTTCAAATTTGTTGCGTTTTGACACAATTATTCAATAAAAAATAATTTCTTAATGAATGCAAACCATAGAGTTTATATATTAAAAATAGAGCACGCGTTTGGCTATGGTCCCCTTAAACAAATCGTAGGCAGGTTTTCCTCCCAAGAGGCAGGTGAACTACTAAAGTTAGAAGAGATATATTGATATGTAAGTAACAAACAGTGATTGATGTGTTTGATCTGTCACAAGCGCAAATGTCGATAAATACAGCTGTATAGTACCTATTCTCGTGTACATGATAATATGTATTTCGATGTTCCTACTCGTGCCTACGGTTCTTACTTGAAAATATGCATTCTTAGTACTTGTACTTACTATTACTTATACTTACATATTCTAAGATGCAAACCTTTTGTAACAGAATCGCCACAGTCACTGACAGGTGATGGGATTGCTAGGGAATCACGAAAACGAATCAAGGTTAATAATAACAACAAACTAAAACAGTCTTGGTTCGCTCTTTCTTGGTTATCGTGGTAATGCCAACTGCCTGCCTGCCATTCATAACTCATAATTTTCCAACATAATAAAAGTTTTCTAATTCTTCAATAGAAGTCTACGCTATCGCAAATATTATTTAAGTCACGTAGACTTTTAAGCAACCAAATTAAAACAAGAGAAGGGAAACCTGATGAAAATGATTAAAACAAGTAAAGCCACTACATAGAGCAAACATGTAAGTACACATCAGTCCACTGCTGGACATAGGCCTCCCCCAAGGCACGCCACTGAGCCCGATCTTCGGCTCTCCTCATCCAGTTTCTGCCAACCGCTCTGCGAATATCGTCGCTCGACGTGCTCACTGGGCGTCCTAAACTACGCTTCAGCACGCAGTTACGCAGTTTACCCCAACGGCCATCAGTTTTGCGGCAAATATGACTATGTGTATATAGTATTATGTAATGTATTTTAAATTAGCCCTGTATAGCTAAGTATTACTTAGCAAAACCGCATCGCAGTGAATGTATATGAATAAGACTTTATTAGATAATCTGGCGGATTACATAACGGCATCCGAGCAGGCGCATGGCGGCGCATGGCGGCGCAAGCCCACGCTGTGGGGAAAGTGACGCGAAACCGATACAATCGATTCGCAATATTTGTGACTAGCTGACCCACGCAGCTCCGCCCGCGCTGTGTTTACGTTAACTAAACTTTCAATAATATACATTCGCATAAAATACAAAACCTCCTTTTTTAAAGTCGGTTAAAAACATGGACCCACTTTGTAGTTGCCCTCCGAAGCACGGAGACGTTTAGTTCAAATGGCGTTAAACGGTCACCCATCTATTTAATGACCTTACCTAACGTTGCTTAACCTTTTTCCAAACATTGTTAACAACTGTCTATGAGCGTTCCCTTACAAATATTTATTATAATTATAATGAAAAATTGTTAAAATCGGAGCAAGCGTATAACCAAGTACACATTTTGACTTTAGTCCCCTCTCCCAAGGGAACCGTGCCGAATGTCGGGATAAAAAGTATCCTATGTCCTACCTCGGAGTATTAACTCAAATCATGCCAAGTTTCGTTTCAATCCATCCAGTAGTTTCGGCGTGATGCTCAGCCGAGATACAGACAGACAGACAGACAAAAAAAAAATTTTTTTGGCTTTAGTATCGGTTATAGAATGCCCTCCAAACATAATTTTCAAAATATCTTCAATGTACAGAATTGGACCTGTTACAGTTTTATTATAAGTATAGATTTGAAAGAGTCCTTTCACACTGAGGCCATTATAATAACTTCATTTATTAGCTTTCCAAAAGTGTACAAAAAATTCGCTCGACAGTGTTATTAAAAGCACTTGGCATCGACAATAGAAGGATTGAGGCTGTCAAGGAAAAAAAAACAATATCTGAAGCATTCATGGTATTGAAAACTACCTAACCTATCATCATTATTTCTAATTATAACGCAGTTACTATGTTCTGTTTCTGCTATGCTTATGTAATTAGTACCCTGAGTCAGAATAACGGAAGTGATAAAGCTGGAATCCCCAGCCTGCATCCCTCATAGACTCTGGCAACCCAGTTGGACAATGCCACTCCCGACCTTGGCATTATATGGTGGCGGGACTCTGTAATTTGGAGGAACTTCCCCAGTAAGACAGCTCGAAGTTTGTAAATAGGCCTTCCGTCTGTGTACCTCTCTAGAAGCTTCTTAATCTAACAGGTTCTTGAATTGTAAAGCGACGAACAAATGCCGTCTGTTTTCGTAAATAAGCTTTTATCGAACTGCCGGTCTTAATATCATATCGATCCCTAACTATCATCGATCAAGTCATCGATATCCTCCGAAATGGAGCGATAACTAAAACCCTGACAATCATTTGAACAACCAACAGTAAGCTGCTAATATGTTATTAATGAAACGGAAATATGTCATTATAGCTATCGATTGTAACTATTTTAACTTACAGTAAGGGATCGATAGGATACAGGGACTGGCAGTAAATATGCACTCCAGTGACGATTGGCCACGACATACCAAATGCGTAGACGTAAGTGTACTTACGTGCATGTACTATGACGTTGAAAATATTATGTCTGATACTTTATGGGACTATGGGTAATGAGGTATACGTAACCGGTGTGCCATGTCTTATATAGTTCCATCGTAGAGGAGATACCACTGGAAAGAGCATGATGCGCTAACCCCTCTGCCAAATTTTTGTTCATATGTTCAGGTCATTCTTTATTTGTGTGCGTATCTTTTTGAATGTGTTGCGAGTTTATTATAGTGTGGGTATGCGTGAAATTGTATCTGTGTGTGTGTTTACTTCGCCTCCCGCACCCCGCAAAAGTGCCACGAAAAATTTGTTCGGGGAATCAACGCGATACTAGCTCCATTATAATTACTCTGAGAGTTCCATACATAACAACGTCTACGTCTCGCGTCTAGTGTGCTCCGGTCTTAACGATTCATTAACGGACGCTGAGTATAGCTGTTATTTTTTCATTCTCGCTCCTCCTACATAAATATCTAGACACTGTTACACAAAGTAATGATATTCCACCAGGTCCCACTGCAGCTGCGATATGAAGTTCCGTGACTGTCTCCGGCGCACCAACTCCTTGGTCTCCGCGCAGGTTGGTCTCACCTACTTCAACGTGTTGGGCCCCCAGTGCTTCCGTCGAGCGCATCCTATAGTCAAATGCGTCAAGAAGACCAGGTATATATAACAACCAACAACTACTTACTTATGTTACAATTAGTGTTATGTTATATATGACAGTTTGGAAATAACCTCCGGAGTTGTATATTACTTGGACCTTATGGCGACTAAGGAAAATTTCCGTTCTTTCAAGCGTTTCTGCCATACCTATTGTTGGAATCAAGTATAATAGTAGAAATATAAATATAGGTCTCTTTAAATCTAGTAACTTCCGTGGACTAACTCTAGTTGGTGCACCTGTAAGAATCTTTTGTTCAGAGGTTATATCAACCTGTATGATTTTTACTTGTCTCCCGCTTTGCAAAGGAGGGTGGAATAATAATTTATATTTTTTTAACTCTTCCCACCTAATACCTATATAAGTACTTTGCTAATTAAATTTGTTGCGGGTTCTAAGTCAATTTAGCATCCTGGCTAACATCCTGGCTAACAGGAGTACCACCGTAGCGTCAGGTATTCGGCTGCTGGTGAAATTACTGAAAGTAAAAGACTTACCCGTGGGGTGCCGGGTTAGAATAGCATCCCCCCATCTCCTCTCGTTGGGTGTAGTAAGAGGCGACTAAGCGAGAACAGGAATCTTCCTGTTCTCGCTTAATCCAAGAATCGACGGGCAGCAGCGTCTTTCTTTTGGATTTATCTTCCACCTATACTGCGATCCCCAAGCCGCCTGCCAAGCGGGGGGATTATGGCAACTCCTCCCTTTTAAGGGGGAGGCCTTTTACCAGCTGTGGACGTCTTTCGGCTGCTAATGATGATGATGTTGAAAAGACTAATAAATGTTGTCAGGTGACTAGCCCTTAGCGCAGCTTTCAAAGCAGGCAATTTGCATGCAGCAAGTAAACGTAATAATAAGAGGTAACCACGTAATGAATTATAAACTTAAAATGGTAATTTTGTTCCTCTCCAGGATAACAGGCCAGAAGTGCGAGGAGTACGAGCTGGACTACTCCAAGCCCAGGATGTGGCAGTGGTTCGACAATGAGACTTTCTAAACATGTACAAAAGTAACATAAATTATATTTATCTACTTACCTATAATCTACAACATTATTTTTGTATGAATCACAGTTAATGGATAACTGTGAAAAAATATCAGTGTATGCAGCATAGTGAAAAAATACCGTAGTGTGTGCAGCATAGTGAAAAAATACCGTAGTGGATGTAGCATAGTGAAAATATATCATAGTGTATCATATTTTTACAATGAGACATTGGAATGAATTACCTAGAAAACAATGCATTCTTTATACATATTTGGTACGCGTAGAGCCACTTGCTATACGAGCCGGAGGTCGCGGGATCAAATCCTGTAGGGAGCGATATCTTTGTATAATCTAAAGTTGTTTTTGACTGGCCCATAATTTGACATTGACTGATACACAAACGGATATTATATTGCGGATTCGAGTGCAGGCAATGATGTCAATAGTTCGAAGTATTATATTAGTTAATGTATCCAGAACATATATTTGTGTTCATTACCGTCTGTTTGACTTGTGTCTGGGTGTTAAAACTATACACAAAAGTAATTGCCATAGCACAGTCTCTATCTACACTGGATCACGAGTTTTCGCTGTGAATTATTTTGTAACGACATAATATTTTTTTTTTATCTTTTTCTTGTTTTGGTTTTAAATTATTAACAAACCATTACATACTTAAATACTTACTATATTAAGTATATAAAATGAAATTGTAAATATATTTTGTTCTTTTTATTTATATTTTTGTTATCTATACCTATACCGCAAATAAATTACACTGTGAAAATAAACGGGACTATGTAATGTAACAACGCAAAACCTAGTCCTCAGATTTATTTTAAATAAAATATGAACTAAAAAAAACACGCTATTGTTTATTTTCATAAATTTATCTTTAAAGATATATTCCTTTATAATTCCTAATCTCACTGTTCAAAACTCAAACTGTCCGATTGGTTAAGGGAATATTGGCATTCCTTGTACATTTCAGAGAAAATATTTACGAGATATTCAACAAAAGCATTTTTTTATAAATAAAAAATAATATACCTAAAATCGTATTAAGATACTGAATAATATCCTCAGTGATTGGATTGGGGATTTTTAACACTGTATATAGAGTTGCGAGTGAGAGAGCGAGTTGACAATTTATAGATACACAAGTTATAAATATCTTAAAAAATAAATTGTATTTTAATTATTAAGATAGCATCACGAATTCTACATTGTCTACAGAAAAATACCACTTTTGTTTATGTCTGAATTTGAAAGTATATTTAAGATTAGAATTTTTATATAAATGAAACAATCTGCATTTATTTTATACTTTTTATATCATAAAACATCAGAATATAATATTGGAATAAATAACTTGGAATAAATTAATTATAGTCATTACAAATAACAAAACAAAAATTACAGAAAAATTATGTCGCTCAACATTTGAACAAAATTTGAGCATTCAATTCGGTTATTTTGATATTTTTGTGATTGTGCGCAAAAATTTTTCAGAAAATGGTGTATATTAGATATGTACTGAATATTTATTACAAAAATGATATCATTTCCAATAACTGCAATTACTATATATTGAACAATACAAAGATTTCTGCATAAAATTTGCGGTATATTTGTAAGTACATATTTGATCATGATTTATATCAGCGAGCACGATCACTTGAAATGAGGAGATTGGAGAATTTTTAACTACATAACATTTAAATTCTAGGAACAGTTTATATTTGTGCATATACTATTTAAAAATTAAAAATATGTTTTAAAAAGCTATTATTATTGAAATATTGCTCAAAACTACCAAGGTAAGTACTGATTTATTTTGTCGTACTCGCAGATGCTGAATATTTGAAGTAACCATGTTGTATGTTTTGTTGTATATTTAAGATATCCAAAATGATAGTTCTTAAACTATCAATATAATATTTAAAATTGGTGTGTTGATATATTTCGTTAAATGTAATTTTACACATTGATTGTGGTCTGATGTTATGGAAATATTAACTATCACGGCGATGTAAAATGCTTTTATTAGCGTTTCTATTTTGTATTTAGGGTTTTATATACAAGGAATCTTCTTAAAATTAATAAATGCGTTATAATTTTAAACTTAGGTTCTGTCAAAGACTTTTAATCAGCTAGTGCCTACGCTTGTTTTTCTTACTTTATAGCACTCATTAGCGTATTAAACTTCCACGGAACTGTTTAGATAAACTGAAAAAAAAAATCATAGTAGGGTCACAATACGTTTTTTTTGTAAGGTGTTTTGAACTTAATATTTCCATAACACTAGATACGACAGCTAATATATTTAATAAACACATACAAAATTCAGAAATATGAAATACAGGTAATAATTCACACGAAGACATCGATATAACTATCAATATAATACTACGTATTATAAAATACTACAGTAAGCTACGCCTACTAAATTCTATGAAAAATCTACTGGGCCTATCAAATATATAGATATATTGCTTAACCTGGTCCGATGGGATTATAATTAGGCATGAACTTAGATTAGGTACTTAGGTAGGCTTAAATAGCTTGATAGATTCTTTTAGAAGAATGATATCTCGCTGTTCTAATCCTTTTATTCTGATCAAGCTATCTTAGACGAGTGGTAGAATACGATACATTATTAAATAAGCAGTTGTACAAATAGTATGCTTATATTTGCTTGCTTAGTTATCAGTCAATTAACCTGCTCTGGCATAGGACTCGTTTTATAAATATAATCATGTATCGCATTCATTTATTAAGATATTGTGATAAAGTGCGTTGGGTGCCAAGTGTCCTCATGTCACTCGGTCAAATGAACATGTTAAAGCAGGTAAGGGAAAAGCTAAAGGAAACAGCAGTAGATTTAGCTTATGTTTTGCGTAGTGCATTTATTGCAGGGCAACTTATATTGTATCAATTTTTTAACTCAATACTTTGGAACTCTACTTTTTAGAATAACGTAAAAATGTAATTATTACTAAGTAACATTGTGTTTTACTTTAATCATTATAATTGAATTAAAGTTTATGATCCACGAAGCATTTTGCCGGCGAAATAACTTGTATGGGCTTAATGTCACTTTTCTATTGTGATATTTTTATTGTCGTTTCCCTGGTTCTTCTTTTAACACATTTTTATCAATACAATTCGTAACAGCCCTGATTGATAAATCAATTGGTAAGGTAAAAAAATGTGTTGCCTACAGTTTCAAATATTACTTGTAATAAAATACGTTATGGTTTTTTACGATTCCGAACAGATTAAAAAATCGTAAAAAAAAAATCAGTACATACAAGAGTTTACGTTCCCAATATCCAAGTGATATTTGAAAGCATACCATTAGTAATAGGTACTGAATATGGTTTGAACGACATTTAGTAATTTTAATGCTTGATTAGATTAATTTATGCACTAAGCTCTACTGCTGATGTCTATCTTACAAATCTTGCGATTCACCACTACTCACAGACAAAGATCATCAAATTATTCGTGTGTTATAGATTACCAAAAACAGACAGACTGCTAAAAAAAAACAAAAAACCATGCACCATATTTTGTTTCTTCATTTAGATCTCCGAGTCAACCGCGTCTCTACGTAGTGGTGTATCGCATCACTAGGTCTAGGATGGGCCAGGATAGTCCAAGGATGAGAGGCGTAATTGGTGTTTTGTTTGGACCCTGGGATTACAAATACTTTTTATGAACGTTTGAAGCAAACTTATGCTTCTATATTTTACGTGTTAACAATGCCTTAATATTAGCTGTGTAAAGATCAATAATTGATCGACTACAGGTTAGTTTTAGTTCCTGTTTTCACCACTGGATCACAATTTTGTGGCGCTGGAATCTACATTATCATTCAATAGATCAAAACACGGCCAAAACGTACTACTAATGTAAATACAGAATTAACATCAAATAGAGAAGTTAAAATATGTCTAATTTACATTTAACAGCTAATAATTCAGATTATAATACTAATAAATTTCCATATAAACGCTAGCGTCTAACCATCAATAAGCGCCATCTATGAAATAAGTAACGTACTAATAAAATAAGGCAAATGGGTCTCTCGGAGGGATTAAAAAATTACGTTCTTTTCTATAATATCAGGCACTCAAATTTAAGGAAATTCATTGTAAAATCATATTCACTAGGTCTAAATATGTTTTATCCTAGAAAACAAAACCAAAGAGGATGTAATTAAAAGTTATTAAGTACGAAAACAAATCTCTAATTTCTCTTTTTTTAACTAGATGTCACCAGTCGAATTCAGGTTTCAATTCATGCGAAAAAGTATACAGACCTACTATAAGATGACCTATGTATATCTACTATGATGTTATCAATATCTTCTAGTTCTGATATCATTCGCATACCGTATGAACTAGCTCACTTTTGCTAAAAGTGTTATTTTAAAACATTCATACACATTTCTGTTAAGCTTAAGCCTACAACCTGTACTGTGGTGTCATATAAGTGATAATGAAATGTTTTCTTACTAATTATTTCCAGAAACAACTTCAGTAATTACGAGATTACAATTTTGGCGTTATATTATTTGGATGGACTCGATATTCCTTTATTTTTAATCCTTTACTGAATCTCTGCCAAGCTTACTTGCTCGATCAGTTCAGGAACTAGCTAAAATAACTGGAATTTAAAAAATATTTTAATCAATTGATGATTGACAAGCTTTGTGCCACGTTACGTGAAGTTGGTTTTTATCGCTACTAGTATTTTTGCAGAAAAAAAATTACATTACTTAAACTAATTCGTTATGCTCAATTTTTGAAGCAATGGACCCCATTTTTATTAATTATGGATAAGGCTATACTTAGTTATTTGGAGTTTTTTTATGAATAATTATAAATTGTGATTATAATAAAATCAAAATTATATTGTTTTTGGCGTATTCGTTCGACTACAAGTCTTACCCGCTAAATTGTAATTGATATTTATGAGAAAACGCAAATACCTAACGCAAGTTCAGTTTCCTATAGTCTGTTAAATTTACTTTATATTTATATGTATAGTATAAGCAAATGAAACATATCATTTGCTTGAATGCTATTGAAATATATTTTACCACTCATTAGATAATTTGTCATCCAGCAAATACATAATACATTCATAAACATTATTTAAATATCGACAACTGATACTAAGTACCTACGACAACTTATTGTGGTTACATATAAACTTTGTTAATTTCTCTGTAAAGCAAAGTACTTAATCATATCAAATGCAATATTTTTATAATTATAATGTGATAAAAACCCATAAAAAGATGTTTCTCACATTCCCCCAAAATTTTATATCTATGAAATTCATTTATTTTCAAAATAGGTAATTAAATGATTAAACGTTATAATTAGTTAATATATAATATTACATCTACGATGGAGTACAAACATTAATTTTAGGAGACACACTGGGATCACATTTATATTTTTACCTCTAATTAATCTTCGTAATAATACTTCGAATTAGCCTCGCTTAGATATTTATGTATACCTACAGAAATAATACTACTGTTGTTTTAAAAATCTCAATACAATGTTTTTTTAAATGTGTAAAGCAAATGGTATAAATATGGTTGATATTAGCCATTCTTCTTAGATGTAAATTTTCACATAATTTACCAGAATGATTGAATAGAATCATCAATCAAATCTTGAAAGTTTTATTCTTATTTTTTGTTTATTTTAACGCCGATCCGTCCACTTCCCTTGTATTCTTAGCAATTTTGCTTGTTTTGCAATAGCGAGACTTTCGATAGACAACTAGTTTAATGTACCTATATCAATAGATGGAGCCACTATAGCGTAGTTCCTGACATCTATCGGTGAATACAGTTAAGGTTTTGTGTGTACTAATGAATATTTATCAGGTCCATATTGGGAATGCCTATTCTCGCTACTGGGTATTTTATGGGGATTTCTAATATACCTTTAATTATATTCTTTGTTGTAGATGAACTGGACTTTTTGAAACAGAAATAGATCAAATAAAAACAGACAAAATAAGTATTTAAAAAATCCTATTTAACTGGCAACTGTAGGTATATTATAGATGTGCAATTACAATAAATTTTATCTATTATATCCAAGTCCAATTCATCTACGGTAATAGAAATCACATGGAAGCTGCGTTTACGCATAGTTAGCTGCACAGTCGAAGAAAGGGAAGCACGCGACGGACTCGGCGGCCGAGTGCTAGAGCACGTGCAGGTTCTCGCACGACTTGGACTTGGAGTCGCGCGCCCACACGCGCCCGAGCAGACCGCGCACCTGGAATGTTTCGTAATATAGTTAACAGATGTCGCTAGTTGTAGGTCCATCATCGTCATCAGCCGAAATCACAGACTAGTGGCCGGAATACTGCTGCTTAACATAGGCTCCCCTTTAGGGTGTTTTATGGGAGGGGGCAGTTTGCGATAATCCCCACGCTTGATAGGCATCTTGGGTGCATTATACTTGCAGTTCTAGTTTTGTCTTAGTCGCTTCCTATGGCATCCAACGTGAAAAGATGGGAAGGTGCTATTATTACCCGGCAAGGACAAGGGAAGGCTTAGAGCTGGAGGTTAGTTAAGAATAATAGCAATAGATGGCGGCTGTTAATTTTTAAGTAACACCTTCTGGTAAGTCACATCTTGCTCGTCTCTTCATTAAATTGTACATAAAATAAGTTATGTATTATGTACCTTGACGCTAGCAGAAAGTCTGGTCCGCTTGCGTGGCGTGCTGGCGGCGGAAGCGGTGGCCGGCGCCGGCGCAGGCGCGACCACCTCGCCCTCTAGCGGCGACCGCGCGCGGCTGCGGTTCTTACGCGATGCACTGCGTTTTCTGACAAATTCAAACCGATTACCTCCACAACCGTACAGGCGTACATCACACTAATTTGAAACAATCAACTGTCAAACTTACAAGAACTTGGCCGACATTTGACAACTGATGGTAAGCAGTGATGGTTGTGGATGGACAAGGATAAACGCGCTAGCTAACTAAGGAAAAGAAGCAGGGATCTCTCGGCCACCAACACAACTAGGTACAACTGTAAGAGCACTGTAATAAAATATAATTCGTAGGTCTTCACCTGCACCTTCCCCTTACTGAAGACCTAACAACGCCTTATTTGGTATTCTGTAACGTTGAGACATTGCTCAGTCAAACTCCAATTTCTTCACTAGTTTTTTACTAACCATAGTTAGTGGCAAACTCAGTTGTTCAAGCTGCCCTGAGGCCTCGTAACTCCCCGAGGACTCGCCCTGCATCGTCGATAGCGTAGAAAAGGTGCCGCCCGGCCGTGAGGTGCTCTAGCGAAGAGACTATGGCAAAGTCGGAACGGAGAAGAGTCTGCCCAAAACGTCGATGAAGACCACCGCGGAGATTTTAGTGGGCAAAAAATCACACATAACCCGGACCCTACGGAGACTGGGTACCTTTTGAAGGTTTCCCTACATGACAGCAAAAAGAAGCCTTGCGGCACGGAAGCGGTGAAGGATTTGGAGTCCCCATAACGGCTTGAAACTGGTGAACAAGGTGCAGTCCGCATAGCGGCTTGGAACTTGTGAGAGGGGGGGGTCCTCACCTGGCCCGCTCGGCGTGCTGCTGCTTGAGCCTGATCTGCGTGAGCAGCCCCACGAGCAGCTCGTCCACGTTGTGGTTGATGCCCACCGAGGTCTCGATGAACTTGCACTCGTACGACGTCGCCAGATTCTTGCCCTCTGGAAAGCAAAAAAACTCTCAGCAAAAATGTATTCACATAATATTTTCTTTTATTTAAGCGAATACTACTGGAACTGAAAATACTATTAAGGATTATATCGCGGTTTATTTTAGATTTTACTTTCCCGAGGTTCACACGTACCCGTATAGTATCGGAGTGTCACTTACGCGATAGTTAAGGTATTGTAGAAAGTACGGAGATGACTTATCTGTTTATTAATCAAGACAACATCAGCGACAGGCTTAGAGGAGATATCAAACAGGTTACACTCAACATTACAATTAGTGCTTAGACTGTGTTATTAAAGACGTGTACATTTTTTATTTTTTAAGTTCAAAATCAACACGGTATTTGTCATTAAATTAGATAAGTACATTCTTAGATTAGATTAAAACAAGATTGTTCATTAACTTAGATTCATAATTTAGCGATGCTATTGCCAATAATCTAATTGGCATCCACTTTGTTAAAATGTATCCTTGAGACGGGTTGTAGACATCATCTTTGTACGGTAAGTTGTAACAAATAATTTGATAAATTGTAGAATTATTTTACGCACTTTGAGATCAATTTTCCTAAGTCAATCAAGAGCAATGTAAGGTCGCGTGTTCACTGCCGGCGGATATTACTCAGACACATTAGGCTCATACACACAACAAAATTTATCATTAGTGAAAATAGATTAAACGGGAAATTGGATCGTTGGAAACACACGGTGTATTACATGGAACGTGGTGGGTATCGTGGGTATATTGAAGAAATACTAAGTGGTAGGTCTTTAGTGCGTCTTTTGGTGTTTAGGGTGTGGGCCCTGGAAGTCCATCGAGTATGGCCGCGAGTCTAAGGAGGACGGCGAGGGATTTGCGAATGCGGGGCTATAATGTGCCCCCCGGCAGCTGGCTCAAAGGCAAGGCACTGCCGAATCCCTGGTGCCAATCCTACCTGAGAACCCAGGTACTCTCTCTCATGTTCCGATGCCACAGCCGCGGAGGTTTTAGTATTTAATAAAAATCCCAGATACCACGGTTAACAGTAGTGACAGCAGTCTTATATTCCCGGTCATTTTCACAGCTACAGTGCCCTTCACTTCAGGACACAGCAGGAATATCTTACACTGTGTGTGTATTCCACCTGGTACCTACATATCCTACACGAATATTCACTACATATGTATTAAAGTACACTTTGATATTTAGCCCTGTATGTTTCCACTGTAAAGGCGAATGAATTTAATCCGACAGCTTATGTTTAATCTGATTCCATGTAACCCTTGCTTTTGTTTGGCGGGCCGGATAATGAACTTCGTTTAGAATAAAGAGCCTCTAATAAATTGAACACTAAACAGGGTCGTTTTCCGATACTTGATTTACATTCTCAATTATCTTTGATCCATTGTTTGGTGTCTACGGATTGACGGACCCAGACTATATGAAGTAACTAGCAATCAAAATAGGAAAAATCGGGAAAGTGCGAGTCGGGCTCGCACACTGTTGGTTCTGTGACTTCTTTAGAGGCATAAAAGTTAGTTTTCTATTCATCTAACACATTATATAGCTTAACTAAACCGCATAACTATGTTTTTTGTCATGAAGTTTTTGATGATTTTCAATAAACAATGCTTAGAATTTTTTTTTTTTTCTGTAACATAGAGATAGGTATCTATTTATGACCTGTAAACATGCCTGTAAATATTTTATATTTATCCCTCTAGAAACTCCAAAATCTCCGAAGTGTGTGTGTTGTTAATTACTTATAATTAATTTAAAATATTAATATAACTTTATTTCAAACAAAATCAAATAATTTAATTATAAATCTATATAAAAATTTACGGGACTTATATTAATAATAACATGGTTCCATATCCCTATTAAATCTTGCCCAAAACTGTTACCCGTGTAATTAAAATATTTTGTCATAATAATAATGTTAGATAAGGCCCCTTCTTTCTCTCAGTAGTAGATCTTTATGCATTTTCTAAATACACATGACGGCGTTTTACCGACTTGTTTTACCGACTTGTTTTCAAAGGCACACGTGACGCTTGTTTCGACACCGACACGCGGGACTTTCTGCTAGTTATCTAATTGGATGAATGTAGTGTCTTCACTTTTCGTGAGCTAATGGCATATACTAATCATTTTGAATACCTATGTATCTTATTAATTTTTTCTAGCCCCTTTGATGATTACCATCGAGATAGTACATATGTATACAATGTTGCTAGGTCAATATTACGACGGGCCTCGTTAATTGGGGCGCTCGTGATACATCTGTGGAATTTAATTAAAAGTGTAAAATTGTCACTAATGAACGCAATTTCGCGCTGGCCGGCCATCGTTAAATTGTTAACAAACTGAAACAGGGAAATATTTCGATCTTAACGCTTTTATACTACTGAGTATTGCTGAAAAATCAAGGCACAGCTGGAACGACCGAGGAAAAGTGACTGAAAAATAATTCTTTACAGAAGATTGCAGAGAAAAACCTACCTACTTACCTACTATGTGGTACCTACCATACCAACGTACCCTTGTGCAAAGAACGGGAGAAGCGAATAAAGGTCTCTAAAACTTTGTACCTATACAACTTTTTTGTGTCATGTTTCTATGCCTGAGGCTAGCTTTCAGAAAACTAATCTTATCTAGACTCAGTAGAACACACACGACATGAAGCTGGCGGTATTTAGTAGGTACGGTCTTATAAAACAAAATCTTAGAAACGCTTTAGCAACACCAGAAGGATCACTACCGCGTTGCCTACCCTGAACACATTCGATATTAAGTCTTTGTGTCCAGGAATTTCACCAGTTAAAGTGCCCTTCACACCGGAACATAGCAATATTTGCACACTGCTGCTTCGCGACAGAATATCTGACACTGTGGTGGTACTATCGCGGACATGAATGCTGTATCAGTTTTCAATCAAAACCGTTTGAACGAAGTTACGTGCGCTTACCCCGCCCGCATGTATTTCGGGCCGGCTCGTGCAAGCGATTATCATCCTAAAGGTGGTACACCGTTCGTGACCGCAAGAGTACGTACCCGGACCGTTCCTTGCAAAAGGAACCTACCAACTAGTAATAATCTGTCTCAATTTTGCCTATGAAAAAGGTTAAAAATTGTGAATACAAATTGAGTGTATTATTGGTCTGCAAAATGTTCTCAATGACTCACCATCGGTGGGCACCACCCTGGAGCGGGCCAGGTCGGCCTTGTTGCCCACGAGGATGACGGCGCGGCGCGCGGTGTGGCCGGCGGCCCACAGTGCCTGCAGCCGCCACTCCACGCAGTACCCGCGAGCACACACATCACTCACCATCGGTGGGCACCACCCTGGAGCGGGCCAGGTCGGCCTTGTTGCCCACGAGGATGACGGCGCGGCGCGCGGTGTGGCCGGCGGCCCACAGTGCCTGCAGCCGCCACTCCACGCAGTACCCGCGAGCACACACATCACTCACCATCGGTGGGCACCACCCTGGAGCGGGCCAGGTCGGCCTTGTTGCCCACGAGGATGACGGCGCGGCGCGCGGTGTGGCCGGCGGCCCACAGTGCCTGCAGCCGCCACTCCACGCAGTACCCGCGAGCACACACATCACTCACCATCGGTGGGCACCACCCTGGAGCGGGCCAGGTCGGCCTTGTTGCCCACGAGGATGACGGCGCGGCGCGCGGTGTGGCCGGCGGCCCACAGCGACGCAGTACCCGCGAGCACACACATCACTCACCATCGGTGGGCACCACCCTGGAGCGGGCCAGGTCGGCCTTGTTGCCCACGAGGATGACGGCGCGGCGCGCGGTGTGGCCGGCGGCCCACAGCGACGCAGTACCCGCGAGCACACACATCACTCACCATCGGTGGGCACCACCCTGGAGCGGGCCAGGTCGGCCTTGTTGCCCACGAGGATGACGGCGCGGCGCGCGGTGTGGCCGGCGGCCCACAGTGCCTGCAGCCGCCACTCCACGCAGTACCCGCGAGCACACACATCACTCACCATCGGTGGGCACCACCCTGGAGCGGGCCAGGTCGGCCTTGTTGCCCACGAGGATGACGGCGCGGCGCGCGGTGTGGCCGGCGGCCCACAGCGCCTGCAGCCGCCGCTCCGCCTCCGCGAAGCTGCCGCGGTCCGCCGTCGAGTACACCACGCAGTACCCGTGCGCACACCCGTCCGACTGCGATTATCATCATCATCATCATCATCAGCCGGAAGAAATCCACTGCTGAACATAGGACTCCCCCTTGGAACAATAATTGGCTATTGGTATCCACCGGTTACCTGCGACGCGCACAATGTCGTCTGAACACCTAGTGGGAGGCCTGACTACGCTGCGTCTTCAGTTTCGTGGTCGCCACTCGAGAACCTTTCTTCATATAAGTCAAGGACATAAGTATTGCTTGTCTTGCCACTAACTTCTACTATAAACGGCGTGGTTATTAAACTTACAACAACATGGTCTGGTGGTGAGTCCAGGAAGGTGATCTCGGACTCCTCGCCGGCCAGCAGCACGCACACCGATCTTTCACCGGACTCGTCGTCTGCAACCACACTTTCTATATTTAAGTCGGGAAATAGGTCTACATTGAGGTCTTGAAACATAGCTTGTTGCTAACATAATTTAATAAAATATAGGTACTTC
Source organism: Furcula furcula (assembly GCA_911728495.1). Lineage (NCBI taxonomy): Eukaryota > Metazoa > Arthropoda > Insecta > Lepidoptera > Notodontidae > Furcula > Furcula furcula. The sequence goes on along the minus strand of OU452264.1, from coordinate 990,205 downwards.
ATTTGGAGTATTCGTCGATCTACGACCGGTGTTCTAGATGGCTAAGATTTACATCATAAAAAAATAAGTTGATATTTTTTCGAATTCCGGTTTCCTTACTATCTTTCTAAATAAGGAAAGTGTAAATTCATCGAACAAGTTAGTATCCTAATTATTCATCAAAGATCTCTGATGTTGTGAAACATTCAGGATCTTAGGAAACCTGTCTAGGACGCCTTATTGAATAAAGCAATATATAAATCCCGTAAAACACGACACTTAACTATTTAGATGAACGATGAATGCAAGCAAATTTGCTACGTTTTCTGGCCAACAGTCATTAGAAATGGCGTGAAATATAACGTACAGGAGATATACTCACCTATACTAGTGTCATAAGCGTGTAGATATTCCGAAGTCATGAACTGACCCACGAGACTGGACTTGCCAACACCAGGCGCACCCAGCACCAGCACTCGGTACGCACTGAGACCAGTTGATGAGTCCCTAGTACAAACAACTTAGCTTCAGGATAGATGCAGAAACATTACTAAGCTCATGTTCTCACTATTACAGTTAAAATAAAATTCATCGCTGCCTTTAGCCTGAGGATATGCTACACTCTTGGACTCAAACGTCTGCTTATCTCGTTTAGTTCCTTGCAGAAATCGGCGTTGGTGGTAGGTACCTTGTGCAAGGAACCGTCTAGGTAGGTTCCAACGCATTCTCAGATATTTTGTCACCAAGCAGCAGTGTGTAAACATTCCTGTGTTCCGGTGTGAGGGGCACTTTAGCTGGTGAAACTACCGGACACATAAGACTTAAAACAGCTAATGTCTCGGATGACAAGCGGCAGTACAATCCAGATGTCTATAGGCAGGCGTGTCGCGAATGTCTTGCTTGTCTCCTAACGAGGTTGAATTCTTCTGCTTCCTTGGTAAGATCTATTCTCCACGTAGCCTATGCGACTGGCACTATCTTTACCGACTTGTGGTCCATCAGATTCAGCAGTTGTTTGTGGAAGTAAGTTTCTAGTAAGTCTCTACCTGGAAGAAGCCAAGGAACACGGCGCCGATGCTCTAGTGGCTGCCTCCGTGCTGGACGCACTCGAGGCCACTGAGGTATTGGACCTCGATCGGCGCGAGCGCAATGAATCGCCTCGATTTATTACTCCTTTACCTGCAAGCGGTGAATGGTATAATTTGAAGAGGTCGTTAAAGCAAGGGAGTCAATCACAGAAATAAAAACCTGTTTGCCACTACACCAACTCTTGCTCAAAGATCAGTAAGTTTCGGTAGAGATCCGCATCGCCAAGGAAATGGCGAAGCAGCAAACATCTTTGATTTTTCAGGCAAACATACTTTATTTCGCCATCTGAGGATGTGATTTCCTGCCATTTTTTTTTGGTAAATGTACGAGTCATGTGAGCAATTAGCAGTAACATTATTCAATAATTTAACAAGGCAAATGGATGAGCCAAGGTAACCTGTTTTAAAGAAATCTGCACTCACCTGTAATGCTGAAATGCCTTAACCTGTAGTACTCCTCTTCCACGCCGGTGTTGGGCATGGAAGCAACCCTGGCACGCTGCTGGGGCAGCCCCAGGAGCTGCCTCTCACCAGTTCTCGACCGAGCTGCCTTCACTGACTGAGATCTGGAGTGGTGTGGACTTCCGTACCTATACACAGAAGTGTGACATGTTCGAGATGTTACGCGTAGAATATGTGGTATAATGCAAGATGGTCGCCCGATGGTAAGCGACACACCTGCCAATAGAGAACTGCATTGCACTACCGCTCGTCACCCGACACATAAGTTGTTAAGACTCTTGTGACTGACAATTTCACCGGCTCTTTACCCACTCAAACTTTTATTGAGTAGGTTTTGATTGACCTTCATAAATGCTATGCAGAGACTCGGGCACTCCGGTTAGGACTCGCCAGTCTCTCTAGCCAGTTTTTTCTTTTTTTTTATATTAAAAAAGGTACAGATACTTGCAATTATTTGACCAATATCTCAAAAACCCTACATCGGGTTTGTCTGGATACCATACAATTGTTTTACAATACTTTTTTTTATTACAAGATAAGTGTATAATTATTATAATACTAGCTGACCCGCGCAGCTCCACCCGCGCTTTAATTACATTTTGCTCCCCTTTTCTCCCTACTCCCTTGATTTATCTCTCTCCCTCTCTCTCTCTTATAAGAAAAATCGAATTCTATGCTCTTTCTCTCCCCTCCCGCTTTGGTCCCCGTCACACTTCCCCTCTTCCTCTCCCCGTTGTCCTCTCTGAACCCTCTCCAGCCGAGGCTGCAGCAGCAGCACAAGCAGCAGCTACAGCAGCACACGCAGCGTCTATAACTGCCGCTGCTGAGCGCAAAGCTGCCCAGTTAGAATTAGAAGCACAGATTGCTACATTGGAGTCAGAACGTGGTAGGAGCAGCTCTCGTTCTTCAATTCACAGTTGGTTAGATACTATTAATAATCAAGACGTTATGGTAGAGCCATCGGTGGAGCCTAACATTACTGGCCCTACCACCACTTTACACGAACGTGTTGAGGACGTAGGATGTCGCCAAATTGATAGTCCAAGTGGTGGAAGAAGCTCGCAAGAGCCATTTCATTCTACTGCCACAGCGAACATTCCTATTAAGGTATCAACCGGAATTCAACACAATACTACGGAATTGAAAACACAACAACCCACTGACATATCTTTATTAGCACAGGCAATAACTTCACTTGCTAACAGTCCGCCCAAGCACAGGTGTGGAGACAGCAGACTGCCTACGTTCGACGGTAGCCCTTTGGAGTGGCTGGCCTTCAAGCGGGTCTTCGAGGACACAAAGGCCAGCTTCTCAGCCACCGAGAACCTACAACGCATCAGCATGAGCCTCAGAGGAGCAGCCCGGGAGGCAGTTTCAGTGCTTGTTGTGTCGGCTCGTGATCCTGTGGATGTGATGGACGCTTTAGAGATGAGGTTTGGTAGGTCAGAATATATAGTTCTCAACGAAATTGCCTCGGTTCGCGCTTTACCTAAAATAATTTCAGATAGTTGCGACTTAAATAAATTCGCGTGTATAGTGCGGAACTGTATTGAAACAATGAGGCTTCTTGATCAGAGATGTTACTTGGAATCTCCGGAGCTTTTTCAAGCTATTCTAAGTAAATTGACACCTTTGTTGCGTAATAAATGGACCGAATATGGCATGAAACATTTCTTACCTCAGGGACAGACTAAACTTGAGATATTGGCGCATTTTTTATCTCGAGAGGTCGAGTTGCGGCTCAAGTTTGGTTTAATTCCAGATCCCTTACTTCTTCCAAAAAGGCTTGAAAAGGTTCATGCTGTATCATTTTCGGAAAGTTCTCAATATTCTCCAGTAATAAGAACTCCCAATAAACACGCAACATCAGTAAATTCTGAAATTACCAAGCCTTGTCTTATTTGTAAACAAAGCCATCATTTATCAAAATGTGACAAGTTCTTGGCAATGTCTATTCTTGACAGGTGGCAAATCGTAAAGGAAAATAAACTTTGTCATAAATGTTTGAAAAAAGGTTCTCATACTTACAAATATTGCAAGTTTTCCAAGGATATTTGCAACGTTACAAATTGCAAACCTCGGCATCACAAATTATTACACAACGCGGAGTATTTAGCTACGCATACGGTTGTTGAAAATGAACCCAACATTTATTATTCAGGTTCACAAAATCAAGTCTGTATTCGAGATGAACAATCTAACGAGTTAGTTGCACATACGACCTCTGTGCCCGAGTTGTTTGACGATAAACAATTTTACACTAGACCCTTATTAAAAATCATAGCTGTCACAGTTTCGGGGCCACTAGGCAGCGTCAATACGTATGCTTTATTGGACGATGGCTCAACAGCTACACTAATTGATTCCAAGTTATGTGAACAAATAGGTGTCACGGGACCTGAGTCAAATATTAATTTGGATTGTGTTGGTGGATTACGGAAAAAAGCCAAGGTTCAGTATGTCAACTTCCAAATTAAAGGTAGTCATTGTTCTGACTTATTTTCTATTCGCAATGCTCGTTCGATTGATAATCTAGGGTTGTCAAAACAAGCAGTTCATGTAAATAATATCACACAATATCAACACTTACGAGATTTAGTCAATGTATTATGTTACGAATCAGGTGAACCTAAATTAATAATTGGAACCGATAACTGGCATCTTTTGATTTCTAAAGAGACTCGGACTGGCACCAGGTCTCAGCCAGTTGCGATTAAAACTAACTTAGGTTGGGTATTATTTGGGTTCATTTCTAGCAAGACTAAACCTGTTGATTTTGTCAACCATATAAGTTATTCAGATAACAATGACACAGATAATTTAAATTTGCTTATTCAAAACTATTATAAATTAGATTCCTTAGGCATCACCAAAAGGGAACGTCTGAGTGATAACGATGCTAAAGCTGTAAACATTCTGGAACAAACTACACGTCGTCTACCAGATGGCAAGTTTGAGGTAGGACTTCCTTGGAAAGATTCTAATCTTAATATTCCAGACAGCTTTGGTCTTGCACTCTCCAGATTTAAAAGTTTAGAGAGAAAAATGAGCAAAGAGCCCTGCTATGCGAAACAATATAGGTTAAATATGCAGATCATGTTCGATAAGAATTACGCAGAAGGTCCCGTCAGTATAAAACACTATAACAATCGATGTTGGTACCTTCCGCATTTCGGTGTTACCAACCCTAACAAACCTGGTAAACTTCGTATTGTTCATGACGCGGCGGCCAAGTCTAATGGTGTAAGTTTAAACTCCATGCTGCTTACTGGACCTGACCTTCTCAACCCTATTTTAGATATACTTCTTCGTTTTCGCGAATTCAAAGTTGGACTCTCTGCCGACATTAGGGAAATGTTTCCTCAAGTCAAAATACGCGAAGATGACAGAGACGCCCAACGTTTTCTGTGGCGCAATTCTCCAAAAGAACCAATTCAAGTTTATAGAATGTCATCTATGATATTCGGTGCAGCTTCTAGTCCTTTTACTGCACAATTCATTAAAAATAAAAATGCTTTAGAATTTCAGACAAAATTCCCTGACGCTGTGGATGTTATCCTTAACGATCATTACATGGACGACTGCATAGTATTACACACTACACCTTCAGTGGCTAAAGCAGCAAGGCTTGCTTCTGATATTGTAGCCGTTCACCAAAATGCTGGCTATGAGATGAGATCTTGGGTATCGAATGAACCTACTGCCCTATCTCTCATCCCAAAGGAACTTTTGCTTGATCCATCCTTAACTAACATCGATTTGGGTAAAGTAGCTAAATCCGTTAGAACATTAGGCTTAGTCTGGCAGCCTTCAGAAGACTGTCTTAGTTTTAACGCCAAAGGTTTCATAGAGAAAGCTATTTCTACTAAGTTTACAAAGCGCGAAGCTCTCTCTCTTATGATGTGCGTGTATGATCCATTAGGATTATTAGCGCCCCTTTCTGTAAGAGCGAAGATTTTGTTTCAAAATGTATGGCGTAAAGCTGTAGATTGGGACCATCAGCTCGCTGAGGATGATACCGCCGCGTGGAAGGAATGGCATGCAGTTTGCGGCAGTTCTCTTATTAATTTAAAAATTCCGCGTCGGTACAACCCTAGCGATTTTGATGACATAGTCGTAGATAGAGAGCTACATTTATTTTGCGACGCTAGTGAGTCTGCATATGCCGCTGTAGCGTATTGGCGATTACTCCTTCCCGATGGAACCTTTAAAGTAGCGCTAATAGGTAGCAAGGTTCGAGTAATAATAAATAAAATAAGGTTCGAGTAGCTCCATTAAAACCAGCCTCAATCCCACGCCTTGAGCTTCAAGGCGCACTAGTAGCTGCACGCCTAGCTGATACTCTTTGCAATGCTCATAAATTGAAACCACATAAACGCTTCTTTTGGTGTGACTCTATGAATGTTCTCGGATGGCTTCGCAATGACGCACGTAACTTTAAGCCCTTTGTCGCGAATCGCCTAGGTGAAATTTTAGAACTTTCCAACGTCCGCGAATGGCAATGGGTTCCATCTGAGTTAAACGTAGCTGATGATGCTACTCGCCTCGGTAAAGAGCCTTTAAATATAGAGTCACGCTGGTTCGTAGGTCCAGACTTTTTACATTCAGGCCAATGGCCAACTGAACCCACAAGTAGCATTGTAGATAATCAGTCTGAGCTGAAACCGAAGCATAAAATAATTTGTCATGCTATTGTTGATGAGCCTTTCCATCCTCTGGCTCCTATATCCGCTAGTGCCCATCGGATTAGTAGGTGGTTATGTTTAGTTCGCGCCACTGCATTAGCGCATTTTTTTGCTCGTAAACTTTTAAGTATGCGGCGTAGAGTAGATAGCTCTGGACTAACACCTTCTTATTTAACAGCTTCCGATTTAAAGACAGCCGAAAATCATATTTTATGGCAAAGTCAGTTAGACTGCTTTAAAGCAGAGATCACTTGCCTGAAAAATAACACACCGCTACCACGAAACAGCAAGTTGCTAAAACTAAATCCCACTTTGAGCGAAGACAACTTATTGCGCTTGTCCGGACGCATCACTGCAGTTAGCCACGTCAAGACGCCAACCATATCGCCAGTAATACTCGATGGAAGGCATCCAGCCGTCCGCCTCCTAGTTCTTCGCTACCACCAAAGAACCGCACATGCCAACACTGAGACAGTAGTAAACGAACTCCGCCAACATTACTGGATTATCAGTTTAAGAAGCACAGTTCGTTCCGTTGCTCACCATTGCTTATTTTGTAAACAGCAAAAGGCCAAACCATTCAATCCTCCAATGGGTCAACTTCCAGAGGCGAGACTTGCGCACCATGAAAGACCGTTCTCATATACAGGTTTGGATTACTTCGGGCCTATCCAAGTCACCGTGGGACGACGACATGAAAAGCGGTACGTCGCTCTATACACATGCTTGGTCACGAGAGCCGTTCACTTGGAAGTGGTTCACAGCCTCACTACGGACGCTGCTATGATGAGCCTGAGGAGATTTGTTGCTCGACGAGGATCACCACGCCAGATATTCTCCGACAATGGAACTGCTTTCGTCGGTTTGAGTAGAGAGCTCAGGAAGCTGTACGGGGAACAGATGTCAACTTTTGCCACGAACGAGATGATACAATGGAAGTTCATCCCACCCGCTGCTCCCTTTATGGGTGGGGCTTGGGAGCGCTTAGTTCGCAGTATTAAGACGGCGCTCAAAGTGACACTTAAAGACAAGTCACCCACAGACGAAGTGTTATCAACTCTCCTTTTGGAAGCGGAGGCCATTGTAAATAGCAGACCTCTTACACACGTTTCTCCTGATCCTGACTACCCTGAAGCCCTCACTCCTTTTCATTTTTTAATTGGTACATCATCAGCAAGTCATGGGCCATATGAAGCCGAGGAGAGTGACCTACACAGTAGAGTACGTTGGAAAAGAGCACAGAGAATGGCTGATCACTTTTGGCGTCGGTGGGTGGTGGAGTACCTGCCACTTTTGAACCCAACCGGAGACACTGGACAGCGACCAATCATAAAAGTGGGGGACGTGGTGTTAGTTGCTGACAACAATTTACCTCGTGGTGTGTGGCCAAAAGGGAGAATCGTTGCCCTATATCACGGGAAAGATAATATTCCCAGAGTGGCTGATGTCGCTACCTCCGCCGGTCAGTTGCGGAGGCCCCTCAAAAGCTGATTCTGCAGTAGGTAGAATTAGACATTTTCTAAAAAAAAAGGGGAGAATATTGCGAATCGGACCTCTTTTGTATATTCTTTGTACATAGTTTTAAACTTTTTAATATTTTGTATTTATATTCCTTTGTTTTTGTATATAGTTCCTGTTGTCAATAAACCATCCTAGCACTGATACACGTTCGTATATATTTCCCTATAATTCCCTAAAATTATCCCTAGTCTTCCCACCTGCTAGCTATCGTTATTTATAGGGAGTTTCATTAAAATTTCATGAACGACAGATTTTACAGATTTTAACTTTTCAAAGATATAATGTCATATTGCTATCAGCAAAGTACTTAGAACAATACAGAAATCGAATGAAAATTTCCTGGGTGTACCGGACCGGCTTACCCCTTACAAAAATTGACCCTTCGCCACTGCCATATCTTATGCAAACTAAATGTCTGCTCAGTTCCTATTGTATATAGCGTAATAATACATATCTTAATGATTAACTGATCAGTCTATAATTACCCTATTCACATATAAAGGAAATTACGTGGTAATATGTGCAAGTAATGTTTCACTGCTTAGCCCCTATGAAACATAGTGTGATGTTTTATATACTAATTTATACCTAGACTTCTACACAACACATCAGTGAAAGTCCTATCAAAATCCATCCACGGGTTTTCAAATGATACCTGGACAAACAGAACGACAGACAGACAGACAGACAGACAGACAATAATTCCAAAAAAAATTGTTTTGGCCTCTATGTCGATAGTATAGTATCCCCACAGAAATTTTGGAAAAATATTCAATGTACAGAAAAAGTGCTCTTTGAGTTTTATTATAGTATAGATTAAACGCATTTTTATGACTTCCCTACGCGTACGCGAACTATTGACTACATTTTAAATATTGATTGTTAAAATTACCTAGTGCTTGAAATCGACCCTTATTTAATTTCGTTTTCTTTCAATCTTTACTTGGTTTTTATTTTGTATAATGTCCAAAACTGTAAGAACCAGCACGTGTATCGGGCATAATCTCGAAAGCCTACTAATTAACAGTGTAAATGAACGTGATAAAGGAAAATTAAAATGTACAACCTCATAACGTGATCATCGCTAATAGCTCCAGGGATACGCGGCAACCATTACACAGCAATTAAAACGGGCTTACGTTTGGAACAATGATCGTGATAATTAACAATGTATATAAATGACTCCTCTGTGGTGTAGTGGGAAAACGCTTGTTTTGCAATTCGGGGGTCGCGGGTTCAACTCCTGCGGGAGCAACAACTTTGTGTTGACATCATCATCATCAGTCGGACGATGGCCACTGCTGAAAAGGGGGGCATAGTCAGTGTTGTTCAAGCTGCTCTTAGGAAAAACAGCCTGATTTCTTTGAGTAATCATGTGCGAATCGTCTTTGTGCGATTATTACTAGCTTTTGGTGAAGGAAAACATCGTGAGGAAACCAACATGTCTCAGAAAGCCTAAATAGCTTTGGAATGACGATGTGAAGTCCACCATCCCGCACTTGGCCAGGACTATGGCCTAATCCCCTTCATCTTGCCCAACAATGGAACAAAAACTTTAAAAAAAATACAGCGATCCGTATACCACCTATGTGCACCCGTGCTATGTGTGTCCGTGTAGCACCTATGTGCTAAAATATATTACAATGTCCGCATCGTCGTGCATGTTAATGAACACAACGACATTTAAATCCCCGCAAACAAAACGGCTTACCTACGTTATTTCTAACAAAAACAAACGTGTTTGTAATACCGCCATCTATAAGCTCTGTTGTTTGTGACAGTATCCCCGTATTTGTGTGATCTACTTACTCCGTGTACAGACCAGCCCCTCCAAGGCCAACGACCTCTTCGTTGGCTTGGTCCTATCTGGACGTTTCGGCGAAAACCAACGATTTGTCATTGGCTTTTTGCCTAGAGACATGCAAAATAAACCTGATAGGTTCCTTGGCCTTCGCCAGGACTATACAAAGACATTTAACTACTTGTAAAAGACCGGCCTTAGCGGGTTTAACGTAATCGCATGAAACCTAGCTTTTAAAGGATAAGTGATGTCGAAACTCAATAAAATTTGGAGCACTCCCGCTTTTATCAATCACATTACCAGCGTGGACTCGAACCTGTAATACAGCTAACATTGTAACTCTAAATTTAATATACTCTATAGACTTCTAAACTTGGATATGATGTTGTTTTAAAGGATATGGTAAGAATTTTTATTGTACTTTTATATTTTTTATTCCGATTGCTTTGGCGGTGGGTGTGAGAGCGCTTGCTGACCCAGAGTTCGATTCCCATATCTGTCAAAATGCTATTGGGTGTTTTTGTCAAAACATTTTCAATGGTTGGAAATGTGCCTGGTAACCGGCAAAATAATGCCACATTGCCGTTTACCGGGCACATTCCTAACATAATATACACCTAAGTTATGCGCCCTATTTGAGGAAAAGGTATCATTCTATTTGTGTTGATTACTACTGCGCCCAACTTTAGATCTGGAAGACGTGTACAAAATTGAAGTAAGTGTATACTTTTCACTAGGGGTTATTAGAGAGATAATATTTATGCCATACATTCCTCTGATTTTTTCCTAACTGTTATGTTTTATAGATTTCCAGGCTCAAACTCTTAAATACCTCGTAGAATGGGAGTTAAAAGACTATTTAAGGTGCGCGGGCGAAGTCAAGAAGGAATGTTAGTTACCCCATAAAGAAACTCCACAATTACCTTCCACAAAAAGCCCTTACAAAAAGCAGAGTCGTGAAATTAAAAAAAAACTTCGCATACACAAGGCGGGAAATTGCCTGCCGCACAAAAGAAAGCCTTTCTTTTGTCTTTCAAAAAGAACAATATATAAAAGGTAAGACTTCTTACTACTTTTATTGTCGGTAAAGATTAGTATTCACGGGGGTCACATTGTTGGATTACCTCGGGACGTTTATCTTTGTTAATGCTTTTTAATAATGTATTATATATTATGAAAAGTTCATAAAATCATTGGGGCGTTTTGATTCCAGACACCGTATGAGGATCTTGCCTCCACCCTGGCTGAGGGTGCCCTACACTGCTGAGTCATTCCTAGGTTTCATTCCTCTAGTTATTTTCTAAGGGACTTACCACTATCATCAGCCAGGAACTACAATAGTCACCAGTGAAGACATTGAGCTTTCTTTTAACAAGTCCCGGGGTAACACTGAATTGTCTGGGAATCCGCAACAAAAATTTGAAAGTATATAAGTGTATCGTCCGTGCTGTATCCAGGTAAGAATCGCACCCACCCATCTCCTCCCGTTGGGTGTCCGTAAGAGGAGACTAAGGGAAAACAAGAAGACGGGCAGCAGCGTCTTTCTGTTCGTTTACTTATACTGTGATTCCCAAGACGTCTGTCGAGCGTAAGGAGTAGTGCAACCCCACCTTTGTTCAGCAGTGGACGTCCTTTGGCAACTGCTGATGCTGATAGGAGAACATAGAAAAATATAAATTTCTTAAAGTCAAACTTACAAGAGAACCAAGTCATCTATTTCTTGTAAAAATTCGAATATTGTCGCTACATATGGCCTAAAGGAGGACGGACATCCTATATTACTGTGCCCTTAGCCAAGGGTGTACATACCTACCTAGTGAAATACCTACATTTTCTACCCCATTGCCTTACCCCAATGGATTGCTCAAATCTCGATGTCTCATCAGCATACCTTTTATCAAACTCGTGGAGGTCCTCAGACGTGAACTGGCTGGTCACGTCCAGGAGCTGTTGGATGTGGTCGCTGCAGACCCGGCTCTTGCGTCTGCATTCCTCGCCGTCTCGAAGCAGGATGGTGGCACACCCCCCATAGTCCAGGGAGAGGGAGGGCTGCTGGACCACTATGGTCGTACGACCAGCCGGGATCGTGGTCGCCGCTGAGTCTAACGGGTTTGCTGTTACGTGGACTTGTGCTGCTGTGGGGAGAAAAACATTTTTTTTAATAAATAAGAATTATAAAAGCACAAAAAGCCCGAATGCTAACAAACAAAATGGGCCTTAAGCTACATAACGTATTTCACATATGTATTTACTTTTTTACTCTTTTAGTTGCGACCTTTACTTTGATACCCACATTCATGTTTTTGAAGGCAACAACAAATACAAAACGGCGAATTATGAGAGCCATTTTTTTTTATATATAGCATAAGTCACTCGCACAACTAAGACGAATCTAACTACATTATTATAAGTCAAAATCCATAAAGCCATTTAGGCTGTAAGCCGTGCCAAAGAAGTAGACATACAAAAACATAGCCCTCCTTCTTGGGCATTCGGGTAAAAATATTAGTATTTTTTACTACTATGGTTTGCGATAATAATAATAATAATATAATAATAATCATATTTATTTCAGATAAAAAATCCATACAATTAATAAAATTAATAAATTTAACATTCAAATTATATAACAATAATAAGCAATAATCAGAATAAAATACTTAGTAACAATTTTCCTACAATCTATGTTAGTAACAATATTATCTATGAATTACATTAAATCAGTACACAATTATTGTATACTGATTCAATGCAAAAACAAACAATAATGCTGCAAAACGGGCTCAGTGTAACAGTGCTCAGAGTAACAATAACGCTGAACACTATCGCACCAAACCCGTCACAACCCGAACCCAGTGCGCCTGAATGGGGCAGTCACAGCGCGACGCAATCATCTTCAGTATACTGTTGGTACTAGCACGCAATCGCTGAAGAAGCGACGCTATCTTTTTCCGCATGACGGCATGAAAACCGTCGACATGCGCATCCGCGAACATCTGCGATGCACTGCAATAACGTGGTAACCTCAACAGCATTCTGAAGGCATTGTTGTACTGTATACGCAGGGCGTTGTAAGCCTGTCGCGTATACCGTACCCACAGGCCACCTGCGTAAAACGATTGGCAATATGCCCGAAAAAGAGTTACTTTTACATCAGGCGCACACCTAGCAAACCTGCGTGCCAGCATATTGCTCCTCACCGACAATGCCCTGCGCTCTCTTTCTATATCTTGGTCATTCTTTCTACTAGGTTTTCGCGCACCCGCCCTGAATACAATTATTTTACTTTTTTGTGAGTTGTACTTAAGGCCATGCTCATGTGCATATCGTTCACATATTCGCAACAACGATCTAAGTGCATTGACCGAGGGGGCCAGCAGAACCATGTCGTCAGCGTAGCTAATATTATTTACACAAATGCCGTCAATGTAACAGCCGGCATGTGTTCTGCTGAACTCCTCGATTAACTGGTTGACATACAAGCTGAAAAGGCCCGCGGAAGTCAAACCCCCTTGCCTCACTCCACATTCCAAAATATATTCATCAGACCGAGCATCCACCCATCTCACCTGGTTTATTTGGTTTTTATACCAATATTTTAATATATTGGTATACTCTGCCGGCATGCCTGTTTCCCTCAGCTTTTTCCAGAGTATAATAGTAGATAAGAGAGCTTCTACTCCCTGTGCTAGCTAAAGGACCCTTTGGTCTTAGGACCCTTGCTTTATAGGCGGTAGGTCTCTTGTTCAAGGTACTTAGATACCACCTCAGTTTCAGATTTACTGCTTCTATGAAGCTATGTGTTCCAGTATGACTTATGAAGAATTACTAACGTCTCTAACGACGAGTGGCAGTGCAAGCTATCTATGAGCCAGCATGTCGCTTACCATCTGGCGAGCGTCCTGCTCCCATCACTGCTAGTTAGTTATAATGATCTTGGAAGTCATCTTGTTTCACATTTGGGCCGAGGTCTTGCGGTCATAACGTCCAAGAACCCTTAGCTTCAGACTGTATCTAATTATGATCAGTCTGGTGTAACATCTGTGTTGCTAGATTTTTTATTATAATACACTGATAGAAGAGAGAATTTACAAATACCTGTAGACTGTCTCCTAGAACACGGCGGAGGTACAGAGTGCTGATGCGCAGATGATCTTCTCCTAGTCGTGAACACTTCGGTACCCTCCAGCTGCCTTCTCAATTTAGCTACTTCATCCTTGTAATAATCTTTATCGATCTTCTTATTCTTGACCCTTGGTTCACTCCCTCTTCTGCTAACATCAGGCTCGAACTTGAAATGCGTTTCGTATTTCGGTTGATTAGCTTTCGGACTCTTCGGTGGATCAGGATCATAAGGAATTTGAATCGAAGTGGAAGGTATACTTGTTTGGCTGACCTGAGTCTTATTTCTAGGTTTATCTAGCTTCTTTGGGTCTGGAATTGGGACATCGAAGATGAATCTGGCGGGGCCCGGTCTAGGGGAGTCTATGATATCAGTGGCGGATTGAGGTTTGGTGTAGGCTGGGGATTGAATCTCGTAGCTGTTTTGAGCGCGGTGGTAGTGGGGAGGAGCGGTGCTGGGAGGATTAGGGGGTTGGTTCGGGTCGTCGATGAGGCTCGGCGGGGGCACAGGCTCCGGTGGTTCCGGCTCCGCGTCCATGGAGTCGTCGGTGCCGGTGACGGAGGTGAGCGCGGTGGCAGCAGAGTCGGTGCTCGTGGTGATCGTCTTGTCCGACGTAGTGCTGCTACCCATTGCGACCACCTGCCGGCAAATGGGAGATTTTAGTTACATTCTAGATATATGCCCTGCCTGCCCTGCCTGCCCTGCCTGCCCTGCCTGCCCTGCCTGCCCTGCCTGCAGGGTGTCCGGGTAAGAATAGCAGTCACCCATCTCCTCCCGTTGGGTGTCGTAATAACACGACTAAGGGAAAACAAGAAGATAGGCTGCAACGCCTTTCTTTTGGGTTACCTAACCATCTAGACTGCCATCTAACGATCTAGCGTGAGGATTATGACAAGAGAGCCCCTCCCTTCTAAGAGAGAGGCCTTTGTTCAGCAGTAGACGTCATTCGGGGATGATGATGATAATGATATCAAAGTAAAGTTTTGACTGCAGAATGCGGCCCAACGTTTACACATTAAATATGTGTCATTAAATTATTCATCGATTGTGATTACTATTTGTGTCACGCATTTCTCCGATTTTAGTGATTTTGTCAATTTCACTACTCCAACTCTGCAGCCCTTCTTAAATAGGGATTAAATAAAATTTCTACCTCGAACGAAGTTACGGGAAGACTGTTAGTTAAAATCATACGTTTTAAATTCTATCATATCCTTGTTGGGTGCACCGGCCGGAACGCACTTCGACCCAGTTGGATCCGTTTTGCGTGCCCTATTCCTTACTCTGTTTCTGACGCGTTAAAGAGTTTCATAAGGTACGCTTCAATTGCGCCAGCTACATTTCATTGTCTAGGTGCCATCGCAGGCTATGACGAGGTCTCAACCAGAGTACAGCGTCGATTAAGGAGGTATTAGTCGGTAAAAGTCCCACATAACTCAGCCTACGGAGACCGGGTACGTCTTGTAGGTTGTAGGTGACAGGGATGTCACCAAAAGTTACCACCGCGTGTCAGATATTTCGCCGTAAGCAGCTGTGTGTAAACATTGCTGTGTTCCAGGGTGAAGGGCACTGTAGCTGGAGCAGTTACTTAGGAGACTTATTAACTAATATCACAGGTGACTAGGGTAAATATCAATATCTCCAACTGTTTAAGAACAGGCGTCTCTCTGACAAGCAAACTAGCCTTGTCATTGAACTGCATAAAAGGTTTTAAAAAAAACTTATGTCAAGGGGAAAAGCCAATCACGGACACATTAATCAAGGGATCTCCTTCCTTCTCTTGAATTGTTCCTAGTAACACCAACTGACTTGGCAGACATACTATGTCTTTTGTTGAAGGAACGGATTTTGAAGACATCGACCGCCATAAAACTTGCGGCCAACGTCAAGGATTGTCCTCCAGACTATAACTAGGTATAATTAATTGACCTTTATTATATTAACAAGTAAGCATGTATTGTGACGGTAATTTAAAGGCCACATAAATAAATAACTAGCTTGTACGCATATGCGGGAAGCGATCATTAATTATACAAAGCTTTGATGACGAGCCACCAACCAACCTGAATCGATACGAAACCACACGCCGCACGATATGAAAATGTACCATATCCAATTATGAAGGAATAATTGCCTGGCTAGCAATGATATTTCATACGACGGATATGCACGAAAACTGAAGACACGAAATTCATACAATTGTGTGAACTAGCAGTAAGTCCCGCGTCGGTTAAATGTAACGAACGTGACGTGTGCCTTTGAAAATCAAGTAAAATGCTGTCATGTGTATTTATAAAATGCACTATTAATAATAAGGTAGGGATCTTAAAATGTTATCATACCAAGTAGCTACGAAGACGCTAGCAACACCAGAAGTATCACTAGAGCATTGCTGACCCTTAAGACATTAGATATTAAGTCTTTCGTGTCCGGTAATTTCACCAGATACAGTGCCTTTCACACTTATTATCTATCTATCTATACATATAAAATTACTTGTCCTGACTGACTAATTCATCGACGCACAGGCTAAACCGCTGGACCTAGAAATCTGAAATTTGGACAGTAGGATCTTCTTACGATGTAAGCATCCACTAAGTGGTTGGCCACAGTGAACGCGCGGTGACTTGAGCCTAGCGCGGGCGCGGCGGTGAGCGCGCAGGGTGGCCACAGTGACGCGCGGGCTGTTGTGGCGATAACACTTATTGCAGGTGTCGCAAACCTTTTATGAGGATTCTGTATTTTTTACTGGATAGGCCAATCCTGAGATGGGAGGCGTTGATCATAAGAGATGGTGTGCTGGGTGCGCACGAAATAACTAAAAACAGTTAAATGAATGGAGATTTAAAAAAAATATATGTTAAGAATTGAAATTGTAGTCAAAAAAGTATATTTTATTTATTAAGGAACATCAACAATATACATATTATACACTTACAATTTCCAAATGTCCAAAAAAACCTTTTTTATACATGTATTTAAAGTTATTTAATAATAAAAAAATACTTAAAACGTGCGACAAGACCGAAATGGTTTGATACCCCGCCAGCCGCGCGATCGGTCGCTTGTTGACTAGGCCCGCAGTGTGGCCAGAACGAGCGGATAGGAACGTTTGAAAAGTACGCCCGCTAACTCGCTCAAGCCGGTCGCGCTAGGCTCCCTTCAGTGTGGCCGCAAGCGGCGGTTTCATATGTTTGATATTTCGCGCCCGCCGCCGCCGCCGCGCTAGGCCTGCAGTGTGGCCGACCACTAAGAAAGGGATTTTGAAAATTCTACTTCTTAAAAAAAATGGGTAAAATGGGGTGTTTTCATTTGTATGAAATTTTTTATTTTATGGTTCCATTGACTTGAAACTAACTAAAAATATTCTGTTAATAAAATTTATTATATACAGCCTTTAGGCGTGCGCTAGGGGTTGGTAAACTTTTGTATGGAGAAAAAATAATAGCGGGCGTATCCGCAGGGAATTGCTAGTTACATTATGTATATTATAATTCCTAAGAGAACGCTTTGCTTGGCTAGTTGCTAAGTCAAATAAAAATACTCATTTTATTTCGCTCCACAGAACCTAAAAGTACCTTTCTAATGGGCAATAGCAATTATTCCAACCGTGTACTGTCTAGGAGAGCTGTAATGCCCCGTCCCATACAGGGTGTGGGTGGGCTCAAAATAGTTGAAAGTGAATAAAACACGCCGAGATAATTACGTGGGGATTAGTTGTATGGCCTGCTCCTATCCTTGCTCTCAAATACACCCGCTTCAATATAATTTATATGTCACGATACGGCACCGACACGATATTGTTCAAACCTGTACTTTGCGCTAAAACTACTGAGTGCTAGTTCTACAACCGTTCTAGTTTTCGTATGGTTACTGGAATTGCAACTTCGATATTTTCTGCCATAGAAGGTTCAAGATGATCCGTCAACTACGCAGGGCACACACACACGCGCGCGCACACACACACACACACACACACACACACACACACGCACGCACAAACCCAAAGACGACCGGCGACCTAGTGTAGAGTAAGAAGAACCCGCAACATTATTGTAAACGGGCCACACCGCGACCAAAGAGGCAACAGTGGCGAACCTTAGTTTTGTTCTTTATATTTTATTCTTCCAAAGCTTCTTTAAACTAAAATAAACGCGAATAAAATCATGATAGAATTCTTTATTTAAATTATACTTTGATTATATACTACGTTCATTTTTTCGTCCTAAAACTTAATCAAGTTACTTGTATTTCAAATAACACGATTCCTATTGGGATTAAAATCAAGAAATGTTTTTACATCACAATTTTAAATGTACATAAATTATTACTAATGAGTAAAAAAATCATGACATTGTATTTCTGAAGTCTGCAAATCGCATGAGATACGAAAAAATAAAAATGTATCTTATTTTTAATGATTTATACCACGTACCTGTTGCAAATTGTTATTTTAAATCAGTATAGAAAATATTTAACAAATTGAAATAAGTAGGTAGATATAAATATAATAATACCAACTATGTTAAATTATTTGAGCCCGATAAAGGAAGTACCTACACCTTAATAATCCGTCTGCCGGTACGAACACAGCGGCCAATCATTCGGAAGATTTCCGATCATTCATCATCATCATCATCAGCTGGAAGACGTCCATTCCTGAACATACGCCTTAGAATGCTACAATGAACGACAATTGGCTATTTGCATCCACTGGTTACCTGCGATGCGCACATTGTCGTCAGTCCACCTAGAGAGAAGCCTGCCTACGCTGCATCTTCCGGTTCGTAGTCACCACTCTAGAACCTTTCTTCCCTAATGGTTATCGGTTCTTCGTGCGATATGAACTGCCCATTGCCACTGCAACTAGCAGATCGTGAGAGCACCTTAGCGACCTTAGTTTTTCGGCGAATCTGCACATTTCTGATTTCGTCGCGCAAAGAAACTCCGAGCATAGCTCGTTGTGTGACTCTAAGCTTCTCTATGAAGGACATTATTTTTTATAATTATTAGGTTTTGTAATAAATATATTTTAGAACTAACAATCTTGCTTCGGAGGGCACCTAAAAGGTCGGTCCCGGTTATTGTCGTCTAGACAACTTCAGTCAAAGCCAAGCCAGAGGCCTCAAGGGAAGCTTGAACAATTCTTAGAACAGGTTGGTTGGTGATTGGTTATATTGTACTAACCATACGACATAAAAAAGAACTAAGTAAGAACCGTCTTCATTAATACGACACCCAACAACTCTTTTCTGTTATGTCGTCACCATGTCGTTTACCATAAAGTGCCTCAAACGGTTATAAGCAGCCCATTGTCCCCGCAATGTTATAAATTGTCAGACATTATACTAGAGAGAACCTTACACTAATAAAGAGGGTTTGTTTAGGCTTATAATTTTTGCACAGTTTTACACTGGTTATCACTATCTCTTTTTTATCTTGACATAGATACCTATATTTTTCTACTACTCTCTGACGTGAACTCTCAGTCTATTCTAAAGGTTTCGGCAGACAGCGGGACGGGGTTGTAATTGTAATGTAGTTACAGTTAGTACAGTTACATAGTTACATAATGTCACACACTGGATCTACCATTTTTTGAACCGGGGCAGAAACTTGATAGTGGCGCCCCTCTCTCTAGCGTTTAAATTACTTAAAAAAACACCAATATATAGGTAGTATCATTGTTGGAATTATTCGTGAATGGGACAGAACCCTTTAAATGTACTCTTTACCTATTAGATATCTATTACTTACGCTTTGTGGAGCAATATTTTTTTTATTTTTAACCATGTGAAATTACGCTTCTAGCGCCCCCTGAGACGGCCGCCCGGGGCGAGTGCCCCGGTTTAATTATAGCTCATGCAGCCTTGTTATTCATCAATTTCACTAGATTTACAGTAATCATCTATTTACAACTAGATATAATTTCTATTTAAAATTATTGTTAGTATTAGTTATGTTCCCATTAACTTTGAGCAAGTGATTGAATCGCTATAGAATGGGAACATCACTACTACTATTATTACGGCAATATTATTTAACAAAGTGACATTAGCAAATGTCAGTTTACTCCAGTGAAATAATGATTGGACTTACAGTATTATCTCAGGTGGCTAGCGGTTGTGCTATTCAACTGACGATGGGCAGGAGTATAGCTTACCATCGAACATCCTCTGCACACGTCACTAAATGAAAAAAATAAAGTGCGAATTCTGAAGAACATGGTATCTTTGATATTAGGTGGTAGATAAATTGTGAAGAAAGGTTCATCTACACACATCAAAAGTGTCTAGGGATCAACATATATTTTTGCAATAACTTTTCTCCTGATTGATATTAATTAAAATTTTCTTTAAGGATTCATCAAATAAAGTGTTTTCGTTTGTCACAGTAACGATAAACCAAGTCACCTTTGCATTAATAAAGAAATTTGCCATTTTCCTAATAAAGGGATTTTTGACATTTGAACCACTAACACAAAAGTTCGAAAAAAAGACTGAAATAACAGTTTTCTTTAAAATTTTATTGGGTAACTTAAACAATTAATAATCCGTGTTTCTACCGCGAACACTAACAACACAAGAACATCGGTTTGGCATACTCAAAATGAGTTCATCCAAATCACGCTGTGGAATGGCCGCCCATGTTCGTTGCAACAACAAAAAAAGGTCTTCTTGCGACTGGATACCCTCCATATTCGGCAGAGCTCTTCTCTGTAGCATATCCCATGCATGCTCAATCGGGTTCAAGTCTGGCGACTGAGCAGGCCAGGGCAGGACATTGATGTTAGCTGCGGCGAGAGTCTGTCTTACAACTCTTGCGGTGTGCGGTCGTGCATTATCATGCATTAACTGAAATAAGGGACCGATTTGCACTTGTAGAGGAACGATGACGTCTGATACAATCGTCTCAGCATAAATTTGAGCGTTGAGGTTGCCTCTGATCCAAATCAACTCAGTTCTTCCGCCGATCCAAATACCCGCCCATACCATGATGGTTCCACCACTATAAGGATGGACTTCCTGGCAGGATTTTAATCGCTGTTGGCGTCCAGGGGTTCTCCAGTGTCGTATACGTCTTGTATCCGGTCTCATACCAAAACGAGACTCATCAGAAAAGCACACGAAACGCCATTGTTCTTCTGCCCATTTTTTTGCCCAAAAATGCTTGATCCCTAGACACTTTTGATGTGTGTAGTATCACTGCAGTTTCATATTCTGCCGCCAAGCAGCAATTTGCAAGCATTGCTGTATTCTAGTGTGAATGACACTGTATCGGTGAACTCAAGACACTTGATAACTAATATCTATCTATCTATCCAAAGACGAGTGACGATTGTACCGTCACTCAGCAGCTGTCTTTAGGTAGGCACGTCGCTTACCATCAAGCGAACGTCTTGCTTGTCTCCTCACTAGGTTGAATAAAACAAAATACATATATTATATATCTTAGAGATGAATAGCTGTCCGTTAGTCTCGTTAAGTCTCAGTAATGGCTTGACTGATATGAATAATTTTTGTTTTGTAGTCTATGGTCGGGTACTACGTACTAGACGTGGTCTTTAACAGTTGGCCTTTTAGAGAAGCTCAGAGTCACATAACGAGCTATGCTCGGGGTTTCTTTGTGCGACAGAACCTGGAATGAGGAGATTCACCGAAGAACCAAGGTCACCGACATAGCTCGTAGAATATGCATGTTGAAGACCGCTGACGGCAAACATTTCTTTTAAAAATGGAATTCTAAAATTTGTAGATAGCAGTACACTGTTAGGTATCGAGTTCGACAGTAATTTGTCCTGGAAACAACATATAGATAAAGTAGCTGGCAAACTGTCTAGGTTTACATACGCTTTATATGAATTAAAGAAATCTACAGATTTAAAAACGTCTATTAGTGCCTATTATGCGTACGCCCATGCGTGGTTGAGTTACGGCTTAATATTATGGGGAAATGGAACAGATGCTCAGAAACTTTTTATACTGCAAAAAAGATGTTTAAGAATATTAGTAAATATAAAAGATATTGAAAGCTGCAGAGTACATTTTAAAAATTTAAAAATTTTAACACTAACCTCAATGTATATACTAGAAATATGTAAATTTGTAAAACAAAATAAGAACTTGTACCCACAAGCCAAAAATTTTTACTCCAGACCCCGTAACCTACGAAATAAAGACAAGCTAGCTCTCCCGTTTACTAGGTTAAACATGGTAAGTTCAGGTGCTTACCATGAATCAATAAAAAATTATAATAAACTTCCGCCTTCAATCGCAGATATAGAAAAATTATCAGAATTTAGAAATGTTTTAAAAGATTTTTTAATTAATAATTGTTTTTACACTATAAAAGAATATTTTCAGCATTGTTAAAGTAATATAACGTAGTTTGTGCCTTATAGTAGACGTATAGTTTATAAGAAGTTGCTGTGCCCTTACAGGGTTTATGTATGGATCAAACAATCATTATAACAACTTATGTACCTACATAAAGCAATAAATGAATATGAATATGAAGTGGCAGTGAGCAGGCCAAATCGCTCGAAGAACCGTTAACCGATGGGGGAGAAAGATTCGACACAAAGGACGACATTGTTCGCGTCACAGGCAACCGGGGGATGGAAATGGCTAACTGTCATACATTGTGGTGGTCTAAGGGGAGGCCTTTGTTCAGCAGTGGACATGATGATGATGATTCTTCGCTCTAATATAGGGGCGGTTTAGAAAAAAAAATGTGAGTAGGTACTTAAGTAATAAAAAACGCGGGCGAAGCTGTGCGGGTCAGCTAGTTGTATATACATCACAAAACTTCGTTAAAATAAAATAAAATATGCGCTGGTACTTATACGATATCTATAATCTTAAACAAAAAAGAAAGCCGCGATTCGATTATCCCAAATCTGAAACAAATGTCACTGTGCACCTGAAAAATACATTTTTAATATTCCATTGTATAATTTTTGGTTGGCAGGTTGCGAGGGTGGAGTGAACCCGTGCCGTGTGACCCGCAACCGACCTCTCCCGTACTTGAGCTCGAAGGAGTGACTTTCACATCAAGAGGTTGAAGATAATGCTATTACATTGTATATTGTCGACGTTTGCTTTGACCCTATTAACGACAAAAAAGTGGAATTTCGAGTGCTTTTTTTTTCTTAACTCTTTTCCGCGGTAAGGAATATTGCCAGTGGTGCATGAGGAGCAGGAGTGGCCTAGGGCGTGGCTGACACAGGTCATCACCTTACCTTTCCAAAAGTTTATACTTCTTCACTCATAAAACAAATATCGTGGGCAGAGTCCGGGTGAATAGCAAGCACCCACCCATCTCCTCCCGTTGGGTGTCGTTAGAGTCAAGTAAGAGGAAGCAAGAAGACGCGCAGCCAGCGGCGTCTTTCTATTGGATTTCCTACTTATGCTACGATCACCAAGACGCGTGCCAAGCGTGGGGGTTATGGCAACCTCTCCCACTGCTGAACAAAGTTATCCCTCGTCCCTCGATTTTATGTCAACAAAGTGAAAATACGCCAAAATATTGGACAAAATACCGACAGCTGTAAATCTAAATAACGGAATTTCGAAGGAGTTATTGCTCAGACAAATCGAAGTTAATACGCGTCAGTTCCCAACGGGCAACTTTGCATAAACGCCTCACTCGTTCCATTCAAGCCGTCAAGAGTTACGTGACTACTCAAATCGGTCGCTCATCATTCATCCGTTCATTTGAATGGCGCCATTCGTACAAAGAAGTTAAGATATTTTCGAAGATAGGGCGCAGCCATATCATATTAACCAAACATATTTATACAAATGAATTTGATATAATCGTAATAAGAGTTATTTAATTAAATAATAATCTATATCACTAAAACGCTTACAACAATGTTTTCAATAAGCACGGCTTAATAGCGTATAACTTGTCCATCTCAAAGTCCATGAGCAGACACGTCATAAAAATTAAATCGAGAGAGTAAAAATAGGGTTGCAGATTACACCTCCTCCTTAAGTCTTCAGTCTTTCTAGATTCTTTAAAACTACCCATTAATACCTATATGAATATTGTATGGTATTTTAATTAATTATGTATAGGTGACTTCATTTTTGAACGCTCTCTTGTGACGAAAATAACGTATTTCCAAAACAACCAACCCCATTTGTCCCTGAGTAGCCTATCCCCCCTTAGTAACCCTTTAACCATGATCCTAACGGCACACCGCCGCGAAAGTGCTTCTATTGCCAACAACTGTGAAGTTTTGTGTCAACACATTGTGCCTGGTACCAGCTAATGATCAAGTGTGTGGTACTTGCTGTTTCCTACATTTTATCCTATCTTTTACCTGTGTTTTACAGCGTCAAGCAGATACACGTAATGTTAGGGCTCTCTGGACAGTTAGGTCAGACAGGAGGTCAGCCAGATGGCACACTATAAAGAATTTAAAGCATCCTAACTGGTGAAAACCGCAAACAAACTAATTTCTGCAGCGAATTCCGTATGCTCTCTGTGACGTTATACACATATCCTTCTCCAATCAAGAAGGAAGGCAACGCACCATACCATCTTCGAGTCTGAGAAGTGAGTCACTACTTACCATTACGTC
The DNA here is from genome assembly GCA_911728495.1 of Furcula furcula. NCBI lineage: Eukaryota > Metazoa > Arthropoda > Insecta > Lepidoptera > Notodontidae > Furcula > Furcula furcula. The sequence continues at coordinate 965,955 of OU452264.1, read as the reverse complement.
GATGGCGATCAAACACTAACTTATATTTATCTTCTTCTTTTTTAATTATTGCAAATAAAAAATTCACAATACGCCAATAAAACGACACTATCCACATAATGTGTGGCACCGCCTTTACCACAAAGAAAAAAAACATGTTTGTCGTAACGGGATTTGACGTGTTGTGGAGTGGCGGTGGCAGGGGGGGATGGGTGTGTCGGCTCCCCCCAGCAGACGACTTATTTCCCCAACACGGACTCATGAATTTTAACCGCGCGACACTAATAAATGTCTTTTATTCCGTTGATAAGATAGGACAGATAGGTATTTTAATGGCTTTATTATTTCTGGCCAAGTTTGCGCCTATTTTAATAAAGTAAGTGTTTTTATTATTAATAATAATAGGTTTGCGCTTGATCACAATCTCACATGATAGTAAGTGAAGATGTGATCTAGGATGGACAGGTTCAATCTTTTTTTTTTGACGCGGGGGAAATCTTCCAAAGATCCCCGGGAGCTGTGGGGCTCGACCGGGGTATGTGGGATTCTTACCCACTAAAACCCCCGCGGCTGTCGCATCGGCACATGAGAGGGGAGACCCCAGGGCTCTCCGGTGGGATCTGCACCAGGGGCCCCTCAGTGCCTTGCCTTTGAGCCCGCCGCCGGGGGGCGCATTGTAGCCCCCCGGGAACCAGTCACGGTGCTCACGGGGACGGGGGTCGCAACCCCGCCGCCGTCCTCCTCGGAGTCGCTGCCGTACTCAATGGACGCTCAAAGGGCCCTCACCCCGAGGGACAGGTTCAGTCTAACCCAAGTTATATTTATCTGGGAAAACGGTGTCCGCGAGAGAATTCCACAGCTTGGCCGTGTGCATGAGGAAAGAGGAAGCGAAACGCTTAGTGGGGCAAGTTGGAGTGTCAATGACAAAGCGGTGGAGACCCTGCCGGCGCCTGGTATTCAGGTAAAAGAAAAAGGATTGTGGTACAAGATCAAAGACTGCTTGAGCGTATTCACCGTGGAACAATCTGTAAAAAACCCGATAAACATGCAACAAGATGGCGATGATCCAAGTATTGAAGACCCTTGCCCTATAAAATGACATTAGATTAAAAGTGTGTTTTACCTATGGTTAGGAGTTGTTTAGGCCTTTGACTTGGTTTAACGACTGCTGTCTAGATAACGACTGGGGCCGACTTTACCTTTCGAAGCATGGAGACGCTCAGTTCAAAACGGTCACCCATCTAAGGACTGACCTTGTCTGACGTTGCTTAACCAACCGATCGTTTACCAAACCGTACTGATTCAGCCGTGAGTACAGTCACCTCAAACCACTAATAACTTACTTTTTTGTGCCAGCACGTCCCCTAGTCGTAGTCTCTACCTTGATAAAACCTTTCCAAGAATATCCAAGTTAAAGTGGGTCTGATTTATTCTAGCCGTTGAATTATGTAAATATTACTGTAATATAATCGTATAATATTCTACAGAGCTTCTCTGAATAGGGATGGTTAACATTTAATATTTCAGAAAGATAACCCACAGGAAGGCTCTACGTGTGACCTTTTTAAAGGCACGTAGAAATATTATAATGTTAAGCAGATAAATTTAGGTAGGCTTTGCCTTCTTATCATGTAAAGAAAATACATCATCATCATCATCACCAGCCGGAAGACGACCACTGCTGAACAAAGGCCTCCTTCTTCGACCGCCACAATGAACGACAATTAGCTATTTGCATCCACCGGTTGCCTGCGACGCGAACAATGTCGTCGGTCCACCTAGTGGGAGGCCTGCCTACGCTGCGTCTTCCGGTTCGTGGTCGCCACTCGAGAACCTTCCTTCCCCAACGGTTATCGGTTCTTCGAGCGATGTGGCCTGCCCACTGCCACTTCAACTTGCATATTCTACGAGCTATGTCGGTGACCTTGGTTCTTCGGCGAATCTCCACATTCCGGATTCTGTCGCGCAAAGAAACTCCGAGCATAGCTCGTTGTGTGACTCTGAGCTTCTCCAAAAGGCCAGCTGAGCTTCTCCAAAGAAAATACATATTTGCTAAAATCAATGTCTTCACGACTAGTTGTTACCCGTGGTTTTGTATGTATCCAATAATTTTCGCGTCAATCTTAAAAAACAATAAATCATCGATGCACCATCCTGCAGGAACCCTATTATTTTTCTGGATACGAAGCAAACAAAATGTCAGTTGGTATTAATTTTTAATCACTATGCCAAATTCCATCAACTTCAAATTCACTTAACGGACAGAAGACTAAAAATCCAAAAATAGGTTTCGTTAGTAATATTATTAAAATTTTCAAATTAGTTTTCAAACAATATATTTTAATGCAAAGACACGGCTCATCAGAAAGTAGAGGAATGAAGAAGTGCCTCCGTAGGGCCTATACATGATACATGGCCTATACATAAAAATATATGTTGACTTTGATTTCATATGCATATTATGTCAAAAGCTTAAAAAATAAATAATGTATTTAAAACTGATTTTCGATAAATATTTAAACATACATCCTCTGACATCTGACAACATTGCGGTACAAATAACATAATTACGGAGTAATAGTATTACTTCAAACGTGACAACGTCACATCCGGCCCGGCAAGCATGGCGGACGATACGTCACTTCCGCCCGCAGCCGGCCGATTTAACTCGACTTCCGGCCCACAATGCTTATTCAAGCGAACCTATTGTGAAAAAATATATTGAGGCTTAAGGGTGGTTCGATGTTCGGACCCTGACAAAGGGTTTGTGTAAGGATTATTTAAAAAGCTTTTATAAAAATTGACAAAATATTGATTTCTATCCTTATTTTTGTCCTCGAGGGAAAAAGGTTCTTAATTTCAACCGGGGTATGTTTCTTACCCACTAAAACCCCACGGCTGTCGCGTCGCAACGGCACAGATGAGGGAGGACCTTGGCCATCCAGTGAGATCTGCACCAGGTATCCCTCAATGCCTTGTCTTTAGACTCGCCACCCCGGGGCGCGGGGGGCGCATTATACGTCCCCGGAAACCTGTCACAGTGCTCACGGGGACCGAAGTCACAACCGTGTAGGGCTTGATAAAATTGATAGCTATCCTGCAGTAAGCCTATGATTTTTCGTGATATTTATTCCTCAATCCTTACCCAAATTACGTCGAAATACATACTTATACACTGCTTGTACATCTTCAAATGAAGGAATAATACGATTTATTAATTATACATTATCATTAGCCGAAAGACGTTCATTGCTGAATAAAGGCCTCCTCCCTAGGGGTTGTTCCCAAAGTAATCCAAGAAATGTTCCCAAAGTACTCCACGGCAAAAAATATTTTAAAAATATATTAATAAAAATATTCTCAAAGTAATCCATGCTGTTTTTTTCGTAAACTTGAATAACCCGTATATTCATTCCCAAACTGCTCCACTGTTTTATTACTGCAATTATGAATTTTAAAAAATTGTTTTATTTTTAACCGGCTTCAAAAAGAAGGTTCTCTATTCGACGCGTATGTATGTAATATTGATAAAAATGCGTAATATTAATATATGTTATTCTATGTGGGCTTCTAAACAACTTTACCAAATTTTATGAGTGTATGTATATATGTATGTAGGTTTGTCCACGGATTTCTCAGAAACTACAAGTCCGATTTTGAAAATTCTTTTTGCAATAGTTAGAGTATTTTTCAACTTAGGGTAGAGTACAAGTTTCATCAAAATCGGTCTAGTAGTTTAAGAGATATAAACTTTTTATGTTTTCAGTAAGTTACTGTAACGTAGACGTTCGAGTTGCGTGATAGTGCTGATACCTATTTTGGTAAAATAAGTCACTAAAAAGTGTTAAATAAACTATTTAAAAAAAAAAAACCGACTTCAAAGTAAATTATCTAAAAAGCATAAAATAACGAAAATATATTGAAGTCGGTGTCAGCTGGTGCTAGTGTTAGTTAACATGATGTGCTAGCACCGACTTCAATATATTTTCGTTATTTTATGCTTTTTAGATAATTTACTTTGAAGTCGGTTTTTTTTTTTTTTAAATAGTTTATTGCATCCTTCTACAGACAGTAGCTATAGTACAGTCAGGTTCAAAAACATATCAATGAAATATGTTAAACAAATGAGGAAAAGTTAAATAATATGCAGTGACAGGTTTATAATATTATTTATCTTCGGCATGCTTTAAGAAGCATGCATAATTAAAAATATAAAACTGATCTTCTCAATCCCTTAAAGACAACTGACTAACTGACCATGATACTATGATGTAGGCGCGTGGATTGCAGATTATAATAGACAACGTACTCAAGTAAAAGTGCAACAAAGAGCGCTATAGGTACGCTGTCTCTTTCACACTCGTTTTTAAATATAACAATGCAAGAACATTGTGCGCGTTTACCACAAACTTAAACGTAAAGTTTCTGTTTGCTCTTTATAATTAAAATTTAATCCATCCATTTGGACGAATTTGAAAGCTGGTTTAGTCGAGATAGTTCTAATCAAAATCTGTACAGCCGTTCAAAACCCACCTGCTCTTTTCCTAGTAGATAAATTACTCTATAAGAGTTAGTTTCCCGATGGCGTATTTTTTTAATTTTTAAGTTTACACTCTTACAAAAGATACTCTAGCTGACTGTACCGTTGCAACAGTCTATTGTGTTAAATAAAACTTTATTCCTATAATAATATTTCAATGGTTTTGTCGTGGAGCACTTCGGGAATGATTTCGGAAACTCGTGGAGTAGAATGAAACATAAATGCAATATATTTTAACATTAATAAATTATATTAAAATTCTTTGGATTACTTTGAGAATGAATGTATGAAATTCTTATCTTTTCAGAACAAAAGAATGGAGTACTTTGGGAACAACCCTCCCTAGAAGGGAGGGGTTGCCATAATTCGTAGTCTTGGGATCACAGTATAAATGGTAGGTAATCCAGTAGAAAGATCCTGCTGCTCGTCTTCTTGGTTTCCTTAGTCGCTTTATACGACACCCTTTTTTTTGACGCGGGGGAAATCCCCCGCGTCAAAAAGATCCCCAAAGATCCCCGGGAGCTGTGGGGCTCGACCGGGGTATGTGGGATTCTTACCCACTAAAACCCCCGCGGCAGTCGCATCGGCACATGAGAGGGCTCTCCAGTGGGATTTGCACCAGGGGCCCCTCAGTGCCTTGCCTTTGAGGGCGAAATGTAGCCCCGCGAGAACCAGTCACGGTGCTCACGGGGACGGGGGTCGCAACCCCGCCACCGTCCTCCTCGGAGTCGCCGCCGTATCAATGGACGTTCAAAGGGCCCACACCCCGAACGTCCAACGACTCCGAAGGTCATACGACACCCAACCCAACCGTGGGTGCTATTCTTAGCCGCGCACCCCCCGGGTTTAATATACAAATATCTTTTAAGTAAGTATACATATTTTGAAATTGCATTTTAAAAATATAAATACGACAAACTTAATAACATTACATTTTGTGTCGGTATATTATGGCATGTGTGACCCTATCGTAGTAGTTCTCAGTTCATGCTCTCGTCGTCAAATCTCCTTTAATACAATGTAATGTGCAATATTGCATGCAGCTCGCATCCCCTAGATTCCACGGATTATATTCTTGTACAACTAAATGTGGGGCCATAACATCAGCGTGCTCATTTTTTAAATTAGACGTGTTTTATCTGAGTGGTCGTAAATACGTCTGCCGGACCCAAGGTTCTACATTTAGTGGAAAATTGTCTTTTGAGAGTTTTAGAAGAGTTACAATGTTTTCTGAAAGAGTTTTTAGTAGTTTTAGTAGCAGTACAGGTAAGAATTTTTCCCACTGCAAATTATGACATAGTAACAGTAGTTAATCAAACGTGTAACAAATCTGCTTACCACCTATGGTATGTTAAACCTACAAAGATTCAAAATGGGAACGTAATTTTGTGTGTAAGTTAACTATCTCTTCTTGCCTAAAATATGCTTGATAATTTATCATAAAAAATCACTATGTATCTTTTTATTAATACGTACAGTTTTTGCTGCATTTTTAAAATGGTTTGATAAATTACCACTATTCGCTGACTAGTCCGTGAAGTTCACACTAGTGACCATCTCACAATAGTGTTGCTAAATTTGCGACGCGATTATACCGCGCTCTCTCCCGCTCGCTTTGTGGCCACTGTAATGCGGTAATATAATTTTGTAAGCACACTGTATAGAGCCACATTGTTTGTGCACAAATGTACCATAAATATTGGAACAGTTTAATGTCACCTTTCCATTTATTTAATGGTGGCGAGAAAAATGTAGTTGTATTTTGAACGGATAATAAAAATAATGTTTATGTTACTATCTCTCCTAAAAAATGTGATAGAAAAGTAGACAAAATAATATGTACTGACGTGAAATTACACCGCATATCACATTTTTTATCATAAACATAGCTCGTGTAATAAGTAGGGATGACTCATAGCCTTTTTAACACGCTTTTATTAGCTTGACCTGTATGTATGTATGTATGTAACTATGTATGTATGATGGTAATGGAATCTTGCGATGCAATTTTGACCCACTTCTACACGTCCAAAACATTTGAAATTTTGCACATGTATCAAGGACCGGTGACAATACAATAATATGGTATAATCGAGCTGATCTGATGCTGGGGCTCGTAAAAGCGTGGGGCGCCTTTTCTGAATAACAGCTTAACATTTCTGTCAAATTTCAAGAACGCTAAGTATTTGTATTCACATGACAATCATTTGTAATCATTTACAGAGAAAGGGCGCCCCACGCCTTTACACATAAATATAATCCATAAATTACAAGCACGGGGTAGAAAGAAAGAAAAAACTGTTTCGAAAATTTATTTATTGCTTTTTAGTGCAGTAGTCCTTATAAAAACGTGTATTTTTTGTTTTTTAAACTAGTAATTTATTTAAAGTAAAATTTATTTTTTAATAACGGTTTTCTTGAGGACAAATATTTACTTTACATATTTGTAATAAGAGTCTCTATCAGTTTTGAATCTAACTGTGAAGCGACTTAGTGCAAACTGTAGTGTTGTATAGTATTGTTTCTTTAAATAAATAGTCTGTGTCAGATAAAAGTACTCTGGGACAGTAGTTTATTATCTTTTCCATAGGTCTACGAGGTCTTTTAGAGAAGCTCAGAGTCACACAACGAGCTATGGAGAGAGCTAAGCTTGAAGTTTCTGCGCGTGACAGAATCCGTAATGAGGAGATTCGCCGAAGAACCAAGGTCACCGACATAGCTCTAAGAATCTGCAAGTTGAAGGTTGAAGTGGCAATGGGCAGGCCACATCGCTCGAAGAACCGATAACCGATGGGGAAGAAAGGTTCTCAAGTGGTGACCACGAACCGGAAGACGTAGCGTAGGCAGGTCTCTACTAGGTGGACTGACGATATTGTGCGCGTCCCAGACAACCGGTGGAAGCAAATTACTAACTTTCGTTCATTGTGGCGGTCTCGGGGGGAGACCTTTGTTCAGCAGTAGACGTCTTACAGCTGATGATGATTGTGGTGATGATATTATAGGTATACGATAGATAGATAGATAAAGCTTTATTGTACAATAATACGATCTAAATACATAAGGACTACTTAGGGCACTATTTCTCTTTGTCTGGTGACAAGGGAATGATGAAACTATGCTATATTATTTAATTGAAATATGATTACATTAAAAGCAAGTAGCTCACTTGGACGAAGTTGTAAAACAATACGATCAATAATTAAAATGTTTAATTACATTTTAAAGTTGCCTCTTATAAATTTGCTTGTTAATTAATTTCTCAATAATCGGAAAGAAAGGTTATTTTTCTACGTGAATTGTATCAAATATCCGCAAATAATGAATACATGGACTCATTTAAGAAACCCATATCTCACGGCATTTCTCTAATACACTTTAATATTGACGGTGCAATAAAGTCGACACCTTGCAACCGCGCGCCTTGCTCACACAACACGCCAATAAAAACCAAAATGTACCGCGATGAAACACAGTCGTAAACATTAAATATATAATTTACAGCCCCCAACAAGACTCCCCTAAAATAAATTCGCGCGATAAAACGTCTAAATGTCGACACAGTCGTTCAATTGATTTACGCGCGCTGTAAACAATTTGTACCACAACCCGCAGTCACGGTATCGGAACAAAAATCGCTTGTCGATTAAAAGTCGATAGATAAGATCTACTGTATGTACGGTTGCGGCCACGGACTTTTGACTAGTGGTTAAACAAAATCGTTTGAACGAAGTTACATGTGCACACTAGGCATCTAAATTATTTTTTGTGGATAAATTCCTGTTGTCGGGACTTATTTCTCTCTTTTGTTTTCATTGTAAAGAAAAGATAATTTGTTTGAATACCACGGTGAAACAGTTACACAAATACAGTACCTAGACAAAAATGGAAAGACTATCACTTACATAAATAAAAAAAATACATAATGTGCCCCAAAAAGACCCGTTTGGACCCATGGTTCCAGATCAGCTTATTGTTAAACTAATGCCTGACGCTGGTTTTATCTGGGTCCGATGTTCCACGAATGTCAGTTTGAGACGTAGAGGACGGATGTGTATGGGTCACATATGTACATTCGCACCAGAAGTATCTATATGAAAAAAGTGTATAAAGCTATTAAATTCAAAATACGGCATCCGTAACAATAGTGCAGGGAATTGAATGTATTTACATCCAACTTGGCATGTAGATGGAACATTTAGATTAGTACTCCGCAACTCGCCCGGTTTATATGCAACAAAAGTTTTGTTCCGAACTCCGTGTGGATAGTTGAACTTTTTTCCGAGCTTTAAGCTTCCGAGCTTTAAATAGTTGAACTTTTTTCCGAGCTTGATACGAAACACCGCTCTTGTGCTTCCCCGTAGTAAGATAAAAATAGATCGATGTTAGCAAATAAAAGATTTTACGATATCATACGAGGCATATTGTCGTCAGTCGCCGCAACGTCGGCATCGAACCGTGGACTTTTATGTCCCTGTCTGTGCCCAAGATTAACGGGCCTTGAAGCACGCGCAGTGACTCGTTATTGGATACATAATGAAAACTGTATGACAATTCATTATTAGATTATTATCTAGGCTATTTTATCTGACGTTCTTCTAGTGCCTAAGCTTTTTTAAAAAAGCAGACAATGTAAATCTGGCGGTCAGTATCATTTAATTAAGGATGTGTTGAAAACAAATCCGATATTATTATCCTGTCAGAATCTGCATCTACTAATGGAAGAGTATCTCGCTCAGGATTGGTGACGAAATATAAATGAGGAGGAACACACCTTTGATTGAAGAGACGATAAACGTCAGGGAAGAAATGTTTTCAAGTGGCGATCACGTACCAAAAGACGCAGCGTAGGCAGGCCTGGCAGGCCAAGGTGGACTGGCGACATCGTTCGAGTCGCAGGCAACCGGTGGATGCAAATTGCCAATAGTTGCTGTCTAATGGTAATGATGACACCATTGAAACGCCGTATCGAAGATCTCGACCAAAAACGTTGGCACAAAAATCCCGCTTTATACCTACTACAGCTGAAGGCAATAATACTGTGGGCTTGCGTCCGTTCCTATAAGACAAAGATCCAGTACTTAGGTACATATATGTACCTAATCAAATGTAAGGTACTTTAAGAACGGCAGCCCAATAAGAGAAAAGTAAAATGGGATGAAATGCAATGGGATGATAATTAAAACTGACAGCTGGACCGTTCTGGTGATCTAAAAAGGTCACATTGAGTATTTCATTTATAAGTAATTCATAATTTGAATTCCCAACAAATTCTTAGCACTTCTGCTAACTTTTGTAAATTGGTCACACATTTTAGCTAATTCATACTTTTACTCAATTCATTTCATAGCAGATTCATATTTGGTGTTAATGCCGCCATACCAAAAAAAATTGCATCGTACGCAAATTAATATGAATCATCGAATAAGTGACCATTTTGCGACTTGAAATCTAAATCATATTATGATTCACAAAGGCTACGCAAAGGAGAAGAGCATCATTAGACCAATATATTAGAAAGAGCTAGAGGAGGCCTTTGTCCGCAGGCACTATAAGACAAGAAACACAATATGAAAAAAAAAGATTTCAGACAAAAGGCTGTATCAAAAACATGCAAGGAGGCTGCCGTTGGTGGATCATCAACAATTTTGTGCTCGGCAACATCAAATTAAGACCAAAACATCAGTCAAACACACCTTGAACCTTGACCCCAATATAACTGGCACGGGATGAAGGTATCGGGACATGGGGGAGTCCTCGGTAATCCGCTTAGTAACCCCAGCTGTCGAGGGTGTAATCCCCCGATTTACTTAGGACTCGCTTCAGAACATCCATTTTAATCGACTTTTATTGAATGTATACCTTGGTAATGGTAATCGGTTCGCCGGTTACACTTTTAATATAAAATATAAGGTAGATTATTAATTCGACAATGGATGGTTAGCAAACTATACAAAGTCATTTTATATAAAGTTACATATGGGTGGGTCACACATCGATATACTATAAACCAGATAAGCAGTCACGAACAAAATGACATCGAAAATGTGGTCACGGTTAAATATACTTACACAACTATACACGTAGCTAGAAATTGTAGAAAATCGTTTTAAATAATTCGGAACGTCGGTCGGACTAACAGCAGCTTTCACGTGTAGTAATAAAGTCTAATTGTGTATGCAGTAATGTTGGCACATAAAACCTTTACATCGCAGACAAAAAAAAATCAGTAAAATCGCCAACGCGATACGATAAAAAGTAGTTGTTTTGACTTAAGCAAAAATATATTCATTTAAAAGAAAATCTTAACCACTATTAAATAAGGTTCAAAACAATTGCAGATTAAAGTTCTATAGTGATTGTATGTTCAATTTCACCGATAGATGGCGCTGTTCATAATGTAAATCACGCTAACATCGTAAATTACTGTCTAATGATATTCGATAATAAAAGTTCTTAGTATTTCGCATCTTTTATTGTTGCGACGTGATACAATACCTATACACTACCTGGACTTGGGGAGTTTCATTAAAATTTCATGAACGACAGATTTTACAGATTTTAACTTTTCAATCAAAGATATAGTGTCATATTGCTATCAGCAAAGTACTTAGAACAATACAGAAATCTAATGAAAATTTCCTGGGTGTACCGGAACGGCTTACCCCTTACAAAAATTGACCCTTCGCCACTGCCATATCTTATGCAAACTAACTAAATGTCTGCTCAGTCCCTATTGTATATAGCGTAATAATACATATCTTAATGATTAACTGATCAGTCTATAATTACCCTATTCACATACAAAGGAAATTACGTGGTAATATGTGCAAGTAATGTTCCACTGCTTAGCCCCTATGAAACATAGCGTGATGTTTTATATACCAATTTATACCTAGACTTCTACACAACACATCAGTGAAAGTCCTATCAAAATCCATCCACGGGTTTTCAAATGATACCTGGACAAACAGAACGACAGACAGACAGACAGACAGACAGACAGACAGACAATAATTCCAAAAAAAATTGTTTTGGCCTCTATGTCGATAGTATAGTATCCCCACATAGAAATTTTGGAAAAATATTCAATGTACAGAAAAAGTGCTCTTTGAGTTTTATTATAGTATAGATAGATTTAAACTAGTAGTGATAAGAATACGAAACGAAAAAATAATTCTCCATCTGCAATTTTAGTATTACGATAAGTATTTGGACAGTTTTTAAACGCACAATAAAGAATTTCGTACTAGTTGTCGGCTCGTACTAATTTCAAATAGCGACATAACCGTCTCCGTGGCGCTATTTTCGTGACCACTTTTCGGGTCGTGACAGCTAATCTAGTTGGTAAGTATAGTATATCGATGGGGTCACACGATATTGGTCAAGTTTAGTATTTGTCAAATCGAGAATTCGTCAAATTTGGGATAAAATAATTTGGCAGTTTGTTGCATGATACCTTTTTCCCAAAGATTGTAAGAGTCCGTAATTCTCTACGACTACTTACATTACGAAAACAACGTTAATATTGCATAATAAAGCAATATTTAATGTTTTATAAGCTAAAAGCCTATAGTTGTACCTACAAGTCGTTTATAAATTCCTAACAAAGTAACTTTATTTTATCAATATTAATGTGATTTGTATCTAAAATGGTCATAGAGGATTAGGTTCCAGGTAGGAACTACAGTGGAAATATTCAGCCGCAAAAACAATTTACTTATAGTTAAATATTTCTGTTTACCTAAATAGAGGGATGAGATATAAATACTCTCATCATCATCATCATCATCAGCCGGAAGACGTCCACTGCTGAACATAGGCCTCCCCCTTAGAACGCCACAATGAACGACAATTGGCTATTTGCATCCACCGGTTACCTGCGACGCGCACAATGTCGTCTGTCCACCTAGTGGGAGGCCTGCCTACGCTGCGTCTTCCGGTTCGTGGTCGCCACTCGAGAACCTTTCTTCCGCAACGGTTATCGGTTCTTCGAGCGATGTGGCCTGCCCATAAATAAATACTCTACTACACGTTAAACACAGAAAATAGTTTACACCAATTTAAGCCCGCTTTATATTTAAAGCTTGCTTTGCGCCGTGGCGTGAGTTGAATGGACCGCTTAGCAGCGGCGTTGTATGAATAGCATCACTACACTACACAATTACTGTGCTGGCCTACCGTTACACCGTAGTTGTAATAATAATGTCCTTCTGGCCGATACGACCACTGTGGAAAATCTTTCACTACAGAAGTAGTACGCCTGTGCACTATAATATCTCCTACGTAGAAACGCAGGAGATATTATAGTGCACAAGCGCGTGCGTAGACACAAGTGCACTCTCTCTTCCTTTATACCTCTCACAATCCGATGGGACGAAAGTCCGATACGACTGGGAACAACTACACAAAGTTGTTGCCCCTCGCGGGATTCGAACCCGCGACCTACGGTTTGTAAAGCAAGCGGTTTCCCACTGCACCACGGTGGGTACCGCAGTTGTACCAAACGTTTGTCGATGTGGAACAAACATTGCAATGGAACGCATGGCAGTAGTGTACCTTATGTATTCTGTGGTAGTAGGATAAGTACAAAACAATAAACTAAAGTGCTATGGGTTGCTGGACAAATCGATACAAGTACCGAATATTGCGTCATGCTGGTTCAGTGCAATAGGTGAAATTTATTTTATGGGTGTATGGTACATGTGCTAAAATCAACAGACCTCTTTTCGCGCTATAAACGGCGACGCCACGCCAGTAGTTCATGACTGTACATTGCACCGCTCAGTGCAGCGTTGTGCAGACAGATCAACCGGCGTTTATGGGGCAGAGATGGCCTATACATATTACTTAATAATTATTAGTTTAAATGTAATACTACTATGCTTGTTCACTTCGGTGTGAGTGGCCGCTCCGGCCCGTAGTCATTTCATTGTATATTTAAAACTGTTACATAAACCTCTCCGCGCGGTCGTTCTGTCGGTTAACAACGACGTAAATGTACGTTAATCGCGACGCTATTACGCGACGGTGCCGGTGGGAGTGCAAGGCAAGACCACCCTCCTCCATTGAACAGGTGGGGAGGTAAATTAATCACTCCAGTTACAGTATATTAAATGAAAGTTTTGATAAGTTGGACGCCATTTACCTTGTTTTTAAAAAGGTTCAATTTACTTTTTACTTTATTGGTCTAGTTAACGTTATTATGGCTGCGAAAACCATTTGACAAAAAATTGAATTAGTTCAAAGGACGAATTGGGGCAACGTACTAGGTAGGTGGTAACGTCAAATTATCTGATAAGGCCGTGAGTACTGTTACGACGTGACATCCATTCGGTTCGGAAGTTTTTAAAGAGTCAGCAAAAGTATGGTTTAATTTTCTACTCTAATGCTGAGAGCGTCGAATTTCGGGTCCAATTACAATATGGGTAGGTTAGCTTTTAATAAGCTAGTAACCTTTTTTTTATACTACCAAGGTGACAAGCAAGCGTGTGGCCCGCCTGATGGCAAGCAGTCACAGCAGCCTATAGACGCTAGCAACACGAGAAGAATCACTAGCGCGTTGCCGACCCTTAAGACATTCCAGTAATTTCACCAGCTACAGTGCCCTTCACGCCGGAACACAGCAATGCTTACACACTGCTGCTTGGCAGCAGAATATCTGACACTGAGGTGGACGGTTCCTTGATAATCCATTAGTCGATCTTCTCACGGGGGGTGGGCGTTGAACGAATAAACCGTTTTTTCGACTGTTTTTGTCATTGACGAATAAAATAGCTAAAAGTTCACCGATATAATAGTATAATGATTAGACTAGTTTATCGTTGGACTCTATGAATAACATCCAACATCGCGGTCGAGTACTAACGTTTTTGACAACGGTATAAACTAGGTAGCCTAAGTTTTAGACTGTATTATAAGCTGGTATCATTGACGATAAACGGTTTCATTTCGTATGCGGCAAATGCGTCGACGACCCATTACTTACTATTGTGAAGGCCTTTGCGTTATCCTTGATGCGTTGATGCGCTTTTAATGCTCTTGAGAAAATATGTTTACAAAAAAAACTTGCGTGCGTGACTGAGTTTAATGTGAAAATTGGAGTTTGGAGCTTTTGAATTTATGTCTTTGAAGTAAAAGGACGTTGTTTTAAAACTGATAGGATATCCTTCAGACGGCAGTAGCGCCATTGTCTCTTGCTTGTTCTGAGGCTTGTTCGGTCCGGCCATGTTGCGGATATAATCGGAACTAATTTCTTTTTGTTCGCATGCCTATTAATTTTGTTAAGTACGACAAAGACTCATTACAGGGTTTTTATTTTACAGGTCAGGCTATACCAAGGCTTACAGTATAAAGGTAAGTAAATGTTTATTTTTATACCGTCAAAATACGAAAGCTTTACGAAAAACCTAGGTTAAGACCCAGGTTTAAGGAGCAATTTCCCAGGTTAATAATACGGATAGTGTTTTGTTTTATATTTTGTAGTCGTCAATCCCGAGAGGTCTAAAATCTTGGAAATGTTTTCCCCATTACAAATACAAACCACTTATGTACTAAATGGACATATTAACCCAATTTGTAGGGGTTTCAATGAGCACCGACCCAACATAATTCAATTGATGGGATTTTAATGTGGTCTGATACTGAAACGACTTTTCCTGCTTTTGATGTTACAGAAATTTACCCTGTTTGTTGTTTTAATTTGTATAAACATACCTATTTATGCTAGGTTATTTAACTACAGCTACTACTTACCTCTTATTAGGGGTAGCTGCTTTACACCATACAACAATTTGTTGTAAAAAAATTATTTTATATTTTTTGTTTATAATTCACGAGCAGCCCAAGCCGCCTGCCAAGCGTGGGAATTACGGCAAGCCCTCTCTTCTAAGGGTGGCCTTATAATTAATATCACCTTATAATTAATATAATTATTACACTTTTCATACACTTAATTACCATTTTTTTATGTAACACTCCATTACTTCGTTTGTTAGAACTCTCTTTTGAGACCACGTACGTTAACCCCCTCCCCTCACACCCCTTCTCACAGGAACACAACAATGTTAACACACTGCTGATTTGCGGCCGAAAAACACACTGCGGTGATGGTTGACTGCAACTCCTCGATGAATCATAATGAATTTAGACGAGTATCTATACCTACTTATAATAAAACTGTAACAGGTCCAATTCTGTACATTGAAGATATTTTGAAAATTATGTTTGGAGGGCATTCTATCATCATCATCATCATCACCAGCCGGAAGACGTCCACTGCTGAACAAAGGCCTCCCCCTTAGACCGCCACAATGAACGACAATTTGCTATTTGCATCCACCGGTTGCCTGCGACGCGAACAATGTCGTCGGTCCACCTAGTGGGAGGCCTGCCTACGCTGCGTCTTCCGGTTCGTGGTCGCCACTCGAGAACCTTTCTTCCCCAACGGTTATCGATTCTTCGAGCGATGTGGCTTGCCCACTTCCACTTCAACTTACATATTATACGAGCTATGTCGGTGACCTTGGTTCTTCGGCGAATCTCCTCATTCCGGATTCTGTCCGAGCATAGCTCTCTCCATAGCTCGTTGTGTGACTCTGAGCTTCTCCAAAAAGCCAGCTGTTAAAGACCACGTCTCAGTACCATATGTCATCACTGGCAACACACACTGGTTAAAAACCTTTGTCTTCAGGCACTGCGGAATTTCTGATGAGAAGATGTCACGTAGTTTCCCGAACGCTGCCCATCCGAGATGGATTCTTCGGGCGACCTGTTTCTAGAAGTTGGACCGACCTAACTGGATAGTTTGTCCTAGGTATACGTAGTGGTCAACAACTTCGAGTGTAACGTGCCCAACAACTACCGGTACGGGTGCAACATGGACATCTTCGTCTTGTCCATGTTCATTTTAAGACCCACCTGTTGGGAAACGCTACTGAGGTCGCTGAGCATCGTATTGAGGTCCTCCAGCGACTCTGCCATAATGACTATATCATCGGCAAAACGAAGGTGAGTGATGTATTCGCCATTGATGTTGATGCCGAATCCGTACCAGTCCAAGAGCTTGAAAACGTCCTCCAATGCGTTAGTGAACAGTTTTGGAGAAATAACGTCTCCCTGTCTCACGCCTCGCTGCAATGGGATTGGTTTAGTGCTCTCGTCCTGTAGTCGGATCGACATGGTGGCGTTGCTGTACAAACACTTCAACACTTCGATGTACCTATAGTCGATATGGCACCGCTGGAGGGACTGCAATACCGCCCAGGTCTCGATTGAATCGAAGGCTTTTTCGTAGTCCACAAACGCTAGATATAATGGCCCATTATACTCCTCGGTCTTCTGTATAATCTGGCGGAGCGTAAGCATGTAGTCTACGGTGCTAAAGCCTTTTCGGAACCCGGCTTGTTCGGGAGGCTGGAAGTCATCAAACCTGAGTTCGAGACGGTTCGTAATGACTCTCGAAAACAGCTTGTATACATGACTCAGGAGTGAGATGGGTCTATAATTCTTCAACAAGGTGTTATCACCTTTTTTGGAGAAAATAACCACCACACTCCCGTGCCATGCTTCTGGCGTAGTACCCAGACTTGGGCAAAATGTAATCAGATTAATGATTAAGGATTACGATTACAATTTGTAATCTGTAATCATGATTACAGATTACAAAAGTAATCAAGAATGTAATCATATTTGGTGATTAATGATTATTAATCTGTAATCGTAATCTTGATTACTTTTTCTAATTGATTCGACCAACAGTGAGAACTTTGAAAAACAATAAAATGTAATTCTACAATAATAAATCATCTTTATTTTTTAGTCAGACATAAATTGTAATTTTTAAATTAATTATTTTACGCCAAAATCTATTGGATTGTCATAATCGGAATGTTATTTACGCTATGCGGCCTCCCCCTTCGAAGGGGGGGGGGGGCTGGTGGGTGGTCAGTTCTTTGTGACTTAGGTGAATTGATCATACTCGTAGTTGCGTATGAGAAAAGTCTTTCAACTGGGCCCAAGGACGGCCGTTGATCGTTGGTCTTGGTACATATCTCCTGTTCATATGATAGCCCATCCTCCGCACCCTTACCACGTCTTTTCATAACATTAAAAGCCGAACACACAAGGTCTAGTTACCTAAACCTTAATACAAATAAGCACAATAAAGAAAGCTCTAAAAAATAATAGTTAATTATCTTACGACTTAGTCAAAAACAATCATGTAATGTTGATTACTAACTACTGTAATCAAGATTAAAGATTACAAAAGTAGTTGAAAATAACTTCTGGAGGACTAAAAGTACCGGTTTTCCACCCGCTCTCAGAAGTTCTGTTGTGATTCCGTCTTCACCCGGCGCCTTGTTGTTCTTAAGCTGTTTGAGAGCCATTCTAATCTCGTACAGGCTGATGTCTGGGATGTCCTCAGTGTAGTGTCGGGTTAATTTGGCTCTAGTGTTCTGAGCTGTTCTGGCAATGGGTACCTGTGTTGAGGTGTATAACTGTCCGTAAAACCTCTCGAGCTCTCTCAATATCTCCGGTTTCGATGAGATGACACTGCCGTCGTCGATCTTCAGCCTGGTCATATGGCTGCGCCCAATAGACGAATTCTTTGCGAACACTTTAGAGCCTTGGCTCCGCTCAATTGCGTCCTTAATACATGCTGTATTATAGGAACGCAAGTCGTGACGCATGGATTTCGAGATTCGTCTATTGAGTTCAGCATATTCTGACATATCAGCTGAAGATTGCAGTCTCATCTCTGTCCGGGTTTCCATTAACTTAGTGGTTTGATTGGATAGCTTATGAGGCTTATTACGGCGTGGGGTCTTAAAGAACTTGGACCCCACTGCATGGACAGTTTGCACCAACCCATTGTTTAACTCGTCCGCAGTTTCGCATTCGGCTAGGCACTGAAAGCGATTGTGTAGTTCGAGTTGAAAGTCTTCGGGGTTTCGGATTTGGGCGGTTCCCGGACGGAGCGTGGACTTCATCAGACGAGACCTCTCGAGCTTGACATTGATATTCAATGTGCTTCTAACAATGAGGTGATCGCTACCGGTTTTCACCCTGCCGATCACGGAGACATCATCGAATATATGCTTCTTGGTCGTCATGATGAAGTCGATCTCGTTTTTGGTTGAACCATCGGGGCTTATCCACGTCCACTTCCTGGATGGTCGCTTCTTGAAGAAGGAGTTCATCGCAAAGAGTCCCTCCTTCTCCATGAAGTCGACCAGCCGCTGGCCCATTTGGTTCCGCTGCCCGTACCCATATGACTCCACTCTCAACTCATCGCCATTCCGTGTGCCCACTTTCGCGTATGTATGTGTGTTTTAGAGGTATGTATGACTTCTGATATCTCCTCATACATAGCCTCTACTTCATCGTCAGGGTGTGCCGAGGTCGGCGCGTAAACCTGTATAACCTTCAACGAATACCGACTGGTTATTCTGAGTATAAGGTACGCTACCCTACTCGACACACTATCGACCTTAATCACGTTGTTAATAAGGGACTTACGGACGAGAAACCCGACACCACCCTGGGATTTTCGGTCTCCTTCCCGGAAGAAGAGCATATTGTCAGAATCAAGGGTTATCGTATCCTGTCCCTCTCGCCGGATTTCAGATAATCCCAAGATGTCCCAACGCAACTTGCTCAATTCTTCCTCCAGCTCGACAATCTTCTCATCGGTCCGCAACGTTAGGTAAGGTCATTAAATAGATGGGTGACCGTTTAAATGCCATTTGAACTAAACGACTCCGTGCTTCGGAGGGCAAGTACAAAGTGGGTCCATGTATTTAACCGACTTTAAAAAAGGAGGTTTTGTCTATGCGAATGTATATTATTGAAAGTTTAGTTAACGTAAACACAGCGCGGGCGGAGCTGAGTTGGTCAGCTAGTTTTTAATAAAACATTATCTATCCCAAGCCATCCATGCATTCGTAAGTGAATAATTTCCAAACAATTGGGTGCTCAGTCTCAGCTGAGGGTTGGAGATAGCGCGGCTAGACTGTATAAATATTCATTCGGTGATTGTTATCGAATTAATGCCACATGGCGTTAGGGCTGAGCTTGCTCTTGATGGTAGACCACGCAAGATTGAATAATCCCTCGTGGTCTACCTTTTGAATGTACAATTTAGTGCAATAACGTATATACCTTTACAAGATCAAAATAGGAACAATAAATGCATGAAGGAGTGATAGCTGACCAGTGGCCGGCCAAAGACAATTGGTAGGGGAAATAATGACATTGAACGATATAGTCTTAAGAACTTCTACAATTATCACTCTACATCCCAAAGACCAATTAATTGTAAAAACTTCTACAAACATCTATAACTATAAAAATCAATGCCACTTTTCGTTGTAATTTTATAACTCAAGAACGGTCTCACCTATCCAAACCAAATGTTTAGGCTTTGTTCGGACTATTTAGTAGATGGTTTATGTGAAGTTTGCACAAAATCGGTAGAGTGGTTCTTTATTTATCACATTTTTTGTAACAAATGAATTCAATAAATAGCGGATCATTTTGTAAATGGGGATTTTGCTGTCAAATTGCACCTTTTTTCAGAATTAAAACTATTTTCAGTGTTGACAATAAAAGCATGTTGTTATGTCATTCATGCGGTCATTTCATTTTGGTCGTGCTTCGATTAAAGCAAATTGTCAGTGATAATTATTGCTTTGTGTTTATATTTTTTGTTCCGAATTTGATGTTCCAATTTTTTTTTTAATATTTCACTTTATGCGTAGCGAAGCACGTAACGGGCAGCTAGTATTATATAAATCATAATAAAAATAAGAAAGACACACCATGACATAGTTTATCATCATCATCCGGCAGACGCTCACTGCTGAACAAAGATATCTCCCTTAAATGGAGACGCTTGGTAGGCGTCTTGAAGATCGCAGTATCAGTGGTAGGTAATCTAATAGAAAGACGCTGCTGCTCGTCTTCTTGTTTTCCCAGTCGCCTCGGGGAGATGGATGGGTGCTATTCTTACCCGGACACTCCGCGGTTATAATTTAGGTGGTGTAGGGGCGTAAGCGCCACACATTATTGTAATTACGCGCAGGATAAGTAGTTAGTAAGGTCTGCGTCTTTGTAAGACAACGGCTTTTTGTTGTGTGTCAACAGTGGCATTATTAATTATATTATAGGTACGATCACTATAAAGGCTAGTCAAGCTGTAGAAGATAGCATCGCAAGGAAGTTCTAGATGGCATAATCTACATCTACACTATCTACACTAATATTATAAAGAGGAAAGATTTGTTTGTTTGTAATGAATAGGCTCCAAAACTACTGAACTGATTTCCAAAATTCTTTCACCATTAGAAAGCTACATCTTCACTGAGTAACATAGGCTATTTCATATTTAAAAAAAAATAGGGATCCCTCCTAAAATTAAAATAATGTAACCCACGGTGTGAAATACTCAGTCATAAAATGTCTGTCATTGCATGCGCTGCGGAAACTATTGATGATACAACAAAAAAATGTTCTACATTATTATAGAACGTATCAATATCTACAAAAAAGTCCGCGATACCTATTATTACAAGTACTTTTTTATATTTTAAATGTTGATAAAAGTTCCGTCTTCATTCAGATGATGTTATTGATACCTTTATAATAATCCTTATCCAATTAAATCATGTTGTATTCAAGTCTGCTTCAATATCTATACATTACTATTTATATTATTGAAATCGGACATTCCGTTCAAAAGATACTTCGAATTTAAAATTGTCAATCCGTTCTTTCTTCGCGTGCGCTGCATAAATTGTTAAAGATAAGACGAAATGATCTACTAAAACATGACTAAAACAGTAAAGGTTGAAAATTATAATTTGAGTCTGTAAATTATAATTTTAGAAATAAATAAGCAAGAAAGAACACAATATTAGCTACTTTTAACATTTCTGTCTGTCTGATCACGGAAAAACGGCCCGGCTGTATGCAAATCTATGTTATTTATAATAGTGAAGGAGGTACTTTTTTGTTCTCGCGGAAACAACCTTCAACAAGTTTTTGGGACCCGTGTCCCCACCGATTTCAACCGGGAAATGTGGAATTCTTACTCACTAAAACAACCGCGGCTGGCGCAGCAGTACATGAGAGAGGGGACTGGGCCCTCCGGTGGGATCTGCACCAGGAATCCCTAAGTGCCTTGCCTGTGAGCCCGCCGCCGGGGGACTCAATATAGCCCCCCGAGAACCAGACACGGTGCTCACGGGGACATGGGTCGCAACCCCGCCGCCGTACTCCTGTGAGTCGCCGCCGTACCTACTCGATCGACGTCTAGGGCTCATACCCCAAAACGTCCAATGACTCCAAACAGTGAAGTAGGTATATTTTTGACGCGGGGGAAATCTTCAAAAGATTCCCAGGCTCTCCGGTGTGAACTGCGCCAGGAGCCCCCTGCCCCTCAGTGCCTTGCATTTGAGCCCGCCGCCGGGGGACACATTATAGCCTCCCGGGAACCAGACACGGTGCTCACGGGAACGGGGGTCGCAATCCCGCCGCCGTCCTACTCGGAGTCACCGCCGTACTCAATGGACGTCCTAGGGCGACTCCGAAGGTAACGACTACTGTCTACAACATACGGAACCGTCTTTTTTCGCGCGCTCCGAAGCACAGGGAAGCTTATTGAAATGAAACTAATTTTACGGATTATATCGCGGTTTATTCTTGATTTTAATTACCCGACGTTTCGAATACTTTACAGCATTCATGGTCACGGGTAATTAAAATCAAGAATAAACCGTGATATAATCCGTAAAATTAGTTTCATTTCAATGTGTAGTATTCGCGTAAATATCAGAAATCATTACAGGGAAGCTTAGTTCAAACGTACAAAGAAATCCGGACGTCGACGGCTATCCATGGATTGACCTTGCTTGACATTGCATAACTAACGCTAGCTTATGCCATATACAAAATATTTAGCAAACTGTTCTACTGGAACTCTTTTTGGCCGTTAAAATTTTAGGCCAGAGGGTTTAAAATATAAATATCGGGAAAATCCATGAAAACAGTTAAGAAAAATAATATTAAGCGCTGGCGGAGCTGCGTGGGTCAGCTAGTCGCTAATATACAGGTTGGAACAAACAAACGGGACACGGAGGGGAAATTAAATATTAAAGATATCAAAAATCTCTGAAAGTATTTTTTTTTAATTCTAATAAACATTTTTTAAAAACGCCGCCTTTTTTTTTGCCTGAACTGGCAAATTAAACCGACTAAAAACGCAAAACATATACCTGACAGTGACTATTTAACCGACTTCATTTATAGAACTAATCGTTAGGGTAAATGTTAAGAATAAAATCTCCGGAGGAAACATTGTATCTTTACATATAAGGAAGACCGTGAAATCGGCTCAGGCAAACTATTTTTTTTTATATATTAGAATGCGGTTATTATTAAAAAAAAAACAAGAATGTTTGCTTTCGGTATATTTTAATATTAAGATATTTTACTACGTATTTTTCTATTATTTAATGCACTTCTCTGTGTTCCGTTCGTTTTTCCACCCTGTATACTTGTGAAGTAGGTATTATAATATCTTCACTATGTATTTTAAGCTATGACTGGTAATTTGAAAAATAAACCTAATGTAAAGACAAGCGAACTACCAACCTGGCTAACATTGATACTACTGTAAACAACAATTCAAATAACAAATGTTATTCTTTCATAAGCTCTCTCAGTATAACATAATATTTACAAGTTTCTTCACAAACGTTTGCCAATAACCAAATCCAATTATACATATTTACCAATGAAAGGAATTATTAATTTCTACGATATACAAATATTTTATTTAGAGTGTGTTTTCGCTCGATATACATTTATTGTCATAGAAAATCTCGGTCTGAGCTAAGTACCTATGTAATTGGTGTACGGAGTTCAGAGAACACGATTTTAACATAAATAAATAAATACGGGCGAGAAATTGGAGCGGGTTTCCAAATATAGAATACCTACTGCTACGTTTACAATTGAAAATGATAACTGGACCGTTTCGATAATTCTTAAACTGTACAGGGTATAGATAGATATATAGATATACTCTTTATTGTACACAAACTTACCTACACATAAAATAAAGCACCTAAAAACACTTAAAACGAAATATGTACAAAGGGCGGCCTTATCGCTATTCGCAATTTCTTCCAGGCAACCTTGGGATGGGAAAAAGAGAGAATGAAACATAAAAGTGGGGTAGTTAGCTACTTATGATACTTAGAAAATAAAAAAATAAAAACAAAAAAAAAACAAAATGAAAGTAAAGAGAATATAACAGAAAAACATAGCTATAAATAATAAATACCAATATTAAAACCAATATAATCATATATACTTACATATTTATACAATTTTATGCTTATATTGAAAATGCGCATTGACATCATTCCGTAATAGGTATATAATTAGATTGTTCAGGGTGCGACAAACTAAGATAAGAATTATGTTTCAAGAGGGCTCTTTAGTCAATAAATATACCGACTGGGAGAGCTTCAAGCACGATTTGGATTCCGCAGTGATCCTAAAAGTGCCCCTAAAAACCCCACAACAATTAGAATTAGAAGCAAGGAGTTTTGTAACAAATATCCAACAGTGTGCTTGGAAAAACACACCCGATTTAAAAAAGAAATCTGAAATCATTAATTACCCAATAGAAATCCGAAACCTTATAATTGAAAAGAGAAGACAAAGGCAGAGGTGGCAACGGACTAGATATCCACTCGACAAAACAGTTTTAAACAAACTAACAAAGCAGTTAAGTAGGCAAATTCAGAAATTTCGTGATGAATCCACTCATAGTTACCTTACTCAGCTAACGAGTCTACTAACATAGATCTAGATCGTACAACCGATTATTCACTGTGGAAGGCCACTAAAGGTTCCATCCTAAAACCCATCACGCAAATTCCCCCAATTAAGGAAATGAACGGGCAGTGGGCTATAAATAATAAGCAAAAAGCAATTAGATTTGCAAATCATTTAGAAGAAATTTTTCAACCAAACCAGCCTGAAAATGAGATTACTCTTGATGCAATAATAGAAGACGATGATACCGATTTGAGTCTCACTACACCAAAAAAAGTACACAACGAAATTCAACTTCTAAACAAGAAAAAAACCCCAGGTTATGATTTCATCACCGGAGAAGTCCTCAGCAATCTTCCTCGTAAAGCAATAGTGAAACTCACAACACTTATAAATGCTTCGTTTAGATTAAAATACGTACCCGATATGTGGAAAGTGGCTGAAGTTATTATGATACCAAAACCTGGTAAACCACCAAATGAAGCAACTTCATACAGGCCGATTTCGCTGTTGCCAATAATGTCAAAATTATTCGAAAAGCTATTATTGAGACGTTTAAAACCAATTATAGAAGAAAAAGATCTTATTCCTGACTATCAGTTTGGCTTCAGGGCAAAGCACTCAACTATAGACCAAGTTCATAGAATTACTAATATTATTGAAAAAACGTTAGAAGAAAAAAAAGTTTGCTCTACAGTTTTCCTAGATGTAGCCCAAGCATTCGATAAGGTCTTATATATAAATTAAGAAAGATGTTACCAAAGAATTTCTCCGATATCTTGGAGTCTTACATATCAGAAAGAATGTTCAGAGTAAGACAGGAAGATTCTTATTCTGATCTTAAGCACATCAAAGCTGGAGTACCACAAGGAAGTGTGTTAGGTTCGGTCCTGTACTTACTATACACCTGTGATATTCCAACGCTAGAAAACAACACCATTGCAACCTTTGCTGATGACACGGCCATTATAGCTACAGGTGTTACACACGCGGAAGCAGTGGAAAAAGTTCAAATTGCCGTAAACACCATATGTAACTGGACAAAAAAGTGGCGAATAAAAATCAACGAATCCAAGTCAGTTCATATTGATTTCACCAATAAAAAATCAATCTATCATCCGGTATACATAAACAATCGTGTTATACCCTATGAGAATACCGCCAAATACCTTGGCATGACACTCGATACAAAGCTTCGCTGGAAGGCTCATGTCAAAAAGAAACGCGAAGAGTTAGGCCTTCGCTACAAGAAAATGCACTGGCTTCTCGGTAAACACTCCGTGCTGTCAGTGCAAAACAATATACTCCTGTACAAACAAGTCCTAATGCCAGTATGGACAAATTCAAATTCAAATTCAAAATTCTTTATTATGCATAGGCCTCACGGGGGCTCTTACATATTGTCATTTTTTACAACTACCACCGGATCGTAACGCGGCCTCCACTGAGAAGATCCGGCAAGAAACTCAGCGGGCTTGTCTTTTTTCAATTATATAAGATTTTCTTTAAACAAATTTACAATAAATATATCTTAAACTATAAGCTTGCAAGAGTACTGCAGTTCAAGCCCACGCAGCTTTATCCTCCAGGTAATCCGAGATTTTATAATAGCCCTTTTTAGACAAATGGCTCTTAATGGTAGTTTTACATTTTTTTATTGGTAGATCTCGTATTTCCTGGGGCAGCTTATTATAAAAACGTATACCTTGGCCCATAAAGGAATTGCTAATTCTGTGGAGACGCGTGGAGTGTACAGCAAGATTGTGTTTGTTCCGAGTATTTATATTATGTCGATCACTAACCTTAGCAAAAGTACTTATATTCTTTTTTACATACATCAAATTTTCATAAATGAATTGTGATATAACCGTTAGAATGTTTATTTCTTTAAATATTTGTCTTAATGAATCCGTAGGAGCCAGATTGTAGATAGCTCTCACAGCTCTTTTCTGCAGAATAAAAATAGTGTTAAGGTCTGCAGAAGATCCCCACAGCAATATGCCATAAGACATAACACTTATGGTATACAGCTGTGGGGCTGTACCAAACAAAGCAAAGTAAACACAATACAACGGTTCCAGAATAAAGTACTCAGAGGAATTGTAAATACGCCCTGGTACATAAGAACAAACGACCTCCATCGGGACCTCAAATTGGATTTCGTAGCCAAAGTTATCAAGGACTACGCTGAAGCTCACGAGCGTCGGCTTCATCATCATGTGAATGTCGAGGCTATCCAGCTCCTCGACAACATGGACATAGTGAGAAGACTGAAAAGAACAAAACCTTTTGAGTTAGTTTAAGTGTTAAATTAGTGCAGTATAGTGCAGTGTAGAACACAATAACAAAGTGTCTTCGCCTTAATAGAGACAATAAGAAAAGTGCCATTGGACACATTCTTAATCTAATATAATTTATTCGTTTAGGTTAAAGTACAATTGCTGATTAGCCATTAAGCTAGATTGTAATTTATATGGTGTTACCACAAGGGAACATTATTAATAAGAAAACAAAAAAAAAAGAGGGCTCATTGCATCACCAGCTATTTTCATGGTGTTCATTGAATGATTGAATGAGATAATTTATGATTCCTACGAAGTATGAATTTCTATAAAATACTGACTTAGTGTACTTTAACGCTTTTTTGTTCTACAATTATTGTATAATAGCAGTAGAGCGTTTCAGCCCAACGTAAGTCGTATTCTCAATTATGTTTTTGTCAAACGTAAGTCGTATTCTCTGTTATGTTTATGCCAAATTTAAGTCGAAATCTCAGTTATGTTTAAGCCAAACGTAAGTCTTATTCTCAGTTACCGACAGCCTTTAGCCAAACGTAAGTTCTATTGTCAGTTAAATAAGAAATTGTATGTACAGTAGTGTAACTTTTCTTCAAACAAGCTCCAACTAAATGGCAGTACCACATTTAAAGGTTTACCTTTCGTTAACAGTTAAAGAGCACACAGAATTACTATTAGTATATAGGGCTTAGATAAAGTTAAGAATAAAAATTTATCCACACATGTTCCCGAGAATTGCAACTATATTTTCGTTTTTCCTACAAACGACAATGTACAGTCACAAGCATAAATATATTACCATGGACAGTTCGCCAAAAATATCTAATTTCATGATTCATTCATTAATTTCTGATCTCGACATGACGGCAAAAATATGTGATCATTTATAAAAGCATATACATGTAGCAGCAGATATATCTGACATTAAAGTAACACCAAAACTATCTGCCAACACATGCGATGCAAAAATATCGAATGCCGCATTGACTTCAAAAATATGAGCCGCCTATTAGAGTGCAAAAATATCTGACATTTCTTGCGTTATAAACATCACGCTGACGCTGACAGCATAAACATCTGACAAAATGTTTCGAGCCCTATTTCTTCTATATCGGAATAAGTTCTGCTCATTTTGCAAAAAGATGTGATGTAGCACTGGCTGCATAAATATCTGATACCTGACCATAATATTTTGAGTTATTTTATTATTAATGAGTTCATTTGTATATAATTACTATGATTTTAAATACTATACTCGCACAATTTTCAAGAAGTGTCGCTGTGTCGCTATTACGTAAACGTAAATGATAAGTACGGTAGGTAGCGAGAACTAATCAAAGTGAACAAATATCGAAGTACCCACTAAATAAAACGTTATAGTTAAATTCTTGTTATTGTATGTATTGTGTGTTTGTGTTCTTGTTATTGTTGTTGTTGGCGGGCCTGTTGATGTAGTGGTTAGACACCCTATCCACTGACTAATAGGTCGTGGGTTCGATTCCCACCAAGTGTCTGGGTGTTTTATCTATATAACTATGTATTTACAAAAAAAAAGTATATTAAATATTAGTATCAGTTGTCTGGTATATCCATAGTATTCTATAGTACAGGCTCTGCCTAGTTTGGGATCAGATGACCGTGTGTGGATTTTCCCATATTATTATTATTATTTACCACGTAGAAGCCAATCTACAAAGCCTAGAGCACAGGCGTAAAGTAGCTAGCCTCTCTACAGGATGCATTTTGAAGAGTGTGCGCAGGAATTGCTTGACTTGATTCCACCATTCCCATTCACCATTCATTCTATCATCGGACGTCGAGACGCACTGCGCATGCACACCCTTATGTGGTGAAAGTACCTTCAGTCCGGACTAAACGATTTACCTCTTCGTTTATAATAAGGATTGGAACAGTTTGCCTGCGTCGGTTTTCCCGCCAGATTATAATGTGGGTGTCTTCAAGGCTAGAGTGAATAGGCTTTTAAAAAGCCAGTGTGCTTTACCATCTTCAATTGCGTGGCCACTTTCTATCAGGTGGGTCTGCAGTCGAGCACTAGCTTATGTTGAATAAAAAAAGTAAAAAATAATATTTTTTCTGCTAGTGTGAATTAATAAATCTACCATTTATATTGATTAACATGGATAGTTTTTTTTAATAAAGAAAATTATTACTTGATTGCTTATTATTTCCAAATTCCTGTATTGAGATTCAAATTCTGACCCTATACCTAATCCCTATCTAAATCACAAATATTTTTAAATCGGTTCTGGTAGTTTCTGAAAATTGAAAATTGATTAGTAAATAAAAACAAAATAATTATAAACAAATGAACTTATTATTAATAAAGAACAGAACAAAATAACTCAAATTATTAGGGTCAAGTGTCCGATATTTATGATGCCAGTGCTACATCACATGTTTTTGCAAAATGAGCGGAAGTTATTGCGATATAGAAGAAAAATTACTCGAAACATTTTGTCTGATGTTTATGCTGCCAGTGCTACATCACATGTTTTTGCAAAATGAGTGGAACTTATTGCGATATAGAAGAAAAATGACTCGAAACATTTTGTCAGATGTTTATGCTGCCAGTGCTACATCACATGTTTTTGCAAAATGAGCGGAACTGCGATATAGAAGAAAAATGGCTCGAAACATTTTGTCAGATGTTTATGCTGTAAGCGTCAGCGTGATGTTTATAACGCAAGACATGCCAGATATTTTTGCATTCTAATAGGTGGCTCATATTTTTGCATCGCATGTGTTGTCAGATAGTTTTGGTGTTCCTTTGATGTCAAATATATCTGCTGCTACATGTATATGCTTTTATAAATGATCACATATTTTTGCCGTCATGTTGAGATCAGAAATTAATTAATGAATCATGAAATTAGATATTTTTGGCGAACTGCCCATGGTAATATATTTATGCTTGTGACTGTACACACATTTTCTATCGTATGTTTTCAATACAATTTTACGCTTTACAACTCAATAGAATCCACCGCTTGTTAGCAAGTCCCAGACTCAAGTGGTGAATAAAACGCCATTGAAACCTACACCTGCCAAACTAACGGCTTTAACTCGTTCTGAATTTGAATGTGACAGCGAACATTGGCTTTGGAACTCCAACAGAATTCGAAATTCAAAGTTTATTATTTTAATTGGCTGATTACGCATGCTTCAAATTTGAATTACTGAGATTATTCGTGAGATTGGGTGAAAATAATACGAGAAAATATGCGTATTTTGTTCTATATTCAAAATTTCTGGAATATTGTCAAAAATATAAACAAAGCATCGCAGGTATAAGTCCAGCAAACAAGAATTTATTGAAGACAAACTTATTTGCACAAGCCATGAGTCATTACGTCCAGTCTTCCTAACACGCTGGGTTCCAAAAAGGCTTTAGCACCGTAGACCACATTCATACGGAGATTATACAGAAGACTGAGGAGTATAATCAGCCATTATGACTACCGTCTAGTCCACAAACTACGAAAAAGCCTTCAATTCAATCGAGATCTGGGCGGTACCTATTGCAGTCCCTCCAGTAATGTCATATTGACTGTAGTAGGTATATCGAAGTGTTGAAGTGTTTGTACAGCAAAGCCACCATGTTGATCCGACTACAGGATGAGAGCACGAAAAACCAATCCCATTGCAACGAGGTGTGAGAGAGGGAGACGTTATTTGTCCGAAACTGTTCACGAACGCATTGGAGGACGTTTTGAAGCTCTTGGACTGGTATGGATTTGGCATCAAAATCAATGGCGAATACATCATTCACTTTCCACTCACTTTAGGGAGGATATAGTCATAATGGCAGAGTCAATCGAGTCGAGGACCGCATACGATGCTCAGCGACCTCAGTAGCGTTTTCCAACAGGTGGGTCTTAAAATGAACATGGACAAGACGAAGATCATGCCTAATGTCCATGTTGCTCCCGTTAACAGTTGTTAGGAACGATACACTCGAAGTTGTTGACCACTATGTGTACCTTGGAGAGATCCTCCAGTCAGATCTCTCCAACTTCGACAATGAGGTCACCCGAAAAATCTTACTCGGATGGGTAGCGTTTGGGAAACTACGCGACATCTTCTCGTCTGAAATTCCGCAGTGCCTGAAGACAAAGGTTTTTAACCAGTTTGTGTTGCCGGTGATGACATATATTACTGAGACGTAGTCATTAACAGTTGGCCATTTAGAGAAGCTCAGTGTCACACAACGAGCTATGGAGACAGCTCTGCTCGTAGTTTCATTGCGCGACAGAATCTGTAAAGAGAAGATTCGCGGAAAAATCAAGGTTACCGACATAGCTCTCAGAATCTGCAATTTGAAGTGGCAATGGGCAGGCCACGTCGCTCGAAGAACCGATAACCGACAGGGAAGTAATGTTCTCGAGTGGCGACCACGAACCGGAAGGCGCAGTGTAGGTAGGCCTCTCACTAGGGAGACTGACAACGTGAGACTGACAACGTTGTGTGTGTCGCAGGTAACCGGTGGATCGAAATAGCCAATTATCGTTCATTTCGAAGGGGGAGGCCTATGTTCAGTAGTGACGTCTTGCGGTTGGGATGACGATGATGAACTAATTTCTAAAAAGATACAAACATTTTTGTTTGTTTCTGTATATAATCACTCTGTATATTAGGCTAAAAATTCTCACTTTTCTATACCTTCAAACTTTTGTTAACATATAATACAGCGCTAAACATTTTAAAATAATACAAAGTGCATTTTATTTTCAGCCCCTGTACCATCACCTCTAATAACAATATTATTTTCACCTTACTTTCTCGATAGAAAGTGACAGAGCTATAGATTACGTATATTGACGTCTCTACCTCATGTCATGTAAGATGATAATAATACTGCTAATAGAGGTGGTGGTAGGGCAGCTAGTTCGTTACTCGTTTATGTATTTAAGATTTTTTTCTTACATTAGGTACATGTATCCAAGTTCAGGTATTTTCCCAAATAGGTTGAGTAATGCGAGTTAAGAATCCTTCAGACACAAGGGTCAATAATGCCATATGGCTCAGCAACTTGCTAAAATCGGCTGACCTCAAGACCTCTAATGCCCTATCGCAAGTATAGGTAAGCGCCTGGACTGCTATCAGTTCATTTTATACTCTCATTCCATCACACTTAAACAAGAGAGCTCTCAGAGGACCTTAACTTAAAGTTAACTGCACAATAAAACTGAACACTAAGCAAGCACTGAGCCTCGTTGCTTCTATTAAATGGGGCTTAGATGACTATTTATTGCTGCAAGCCTTTGATTGTAACGATATTAGGATACACAAAAGGATCCTGCTAAGTACTACTTCTTTGCAATACTTAAGATAAATGCTGGTAGTTTTTAAGGTGTTTTTAAAGCAATCTGCGCGTATTTTACCCACATTATCACCGCACCAGCAATTCGATAGACCTGGTGGTGTATTAGACTGGGCTTTGATTTCGTCGAGTACGGTAGCAACTCCTCCTGGACGGCGCGGCAGGGTTGCGACCCCCGTTCCCGTGAACACCGTGACAAGTTCCAGGGAGGGCACAATGCGCCCCCCGGCGGCGGGCTCTAAAGCAAGGCACTGAGGGGTTCCTGGTGCAGATCCCACCACAGGGCTCAGGTCTCCCCTCTCAAGTGCGGTGCACAACGATGCGACAGCCGCGGCGGTTTAGTGGGTTAGAATACCACATACCCTGGTAGACTCCCATAGGTCCCGGACACCTATCGAAGGCGTCGCAGAAAAAGACTTTGTAAATAAGCCTCCAATAACACACGGGAACCAATTAGTCTGACCCTGTAGATTGAGTTCAAAAAAGACCGAAGATACGTTCGTAAACCGCAATCTCTTGGAGCAGTATTATTATAATCTTACTATTGCAAAACCGAGACATTGAGCTATATTCTGCTTATAATATACCCACATCTTTTTCTCGCGTTGTTGCCCCGATTATCCTCATAATAATAGCAACACTTGGATTATCTGAACAGCAAAACTGTCTAACAACTGCTAAGTTATAACGACACCCACGACGTACAGAGGGTTGAATGTTGTTACTATCAGCTACGAGAGTCTGTAATAAATATTATTAAATCAGAATTATAGCGTGTTGTTTGGACTTGAAGATTACTTACTAGGAGTGTTCGCAACTAATGTTACAACAGAAAGATTTATACTCGAAGATCGTAAAGGCATACAAGGGGATATGGTAACTGAGCGGCTGAAGAATCTGATTCGCACACCGTAAGGAGCCAGTTCAAACCCCCTATTACAGCTGTAGCAGTACTGATTGATTTAACTTTCTTTAACAGGATGGAAACCATCGTAGGATAACCCTGCCAGTTTTGTTGAGACAGAACGATCAGACGATCTAGCTAATTGTCAACTGACCCGCAAGGTGGCTTTTCTCTAGTCTCTCCTGACATGATCTTCATTGTTCTCCTCTCTTGAGGAGAGGACATTTGCCCAGCAGTGTGACATTTACAGATTAGTTATTTTTACTAGTAAAAGTTATATTAAGATATTCTCTTTGATAAATTTATTTTGAGTTTATTAAAAAGCTTCCTCTATGTTGACGCCGCACTGGGAGGGAAGGGTACCTAAAAGACTGGCAGCCTTACCTCTTTGTATGGCCAAGAAGCTTATACATTGGCAGAAAAAGCTATCAGCCAGCGAATAAGAAAAATCAAGTTTTTCTACTGGATGACCACCTTTACTGCGATCTTAAATACGCCTGCCATGCGTAGGGATTATGGCAATCCCTCCCTTCTAAGGAGGAGGCCTTTGCCCAGCATTGAACATCTTTTGGCTGATGACGATGACTACTAACGTGCAATACTATCCGACGGCAACAAATATAATGATCCTGTGTTAGAAGAAATGTTTGCCGGTAGTAAGACGGACAAACGATGCTCATGAGGTGCACCAAGTTTGCGGAACATCTCATCAACGTTAAGGACTCATAGCTCTACTCTATATCTAACCACTCTCTGGTAAAATGTGCGTGAAGTTACGTAAACGCTGAAACTTATCTTGAAAGATGTACAAAACTGATTGTATCAACTTAAACCATTAAGCAATACACATTAACAATCTCAACTTCGCCGAACTTGTGAACTGAATAATGTTTAACCATTTATCTCTTGTGCAAAAACGTCCAGTTAGGTACCACCGTAGCGCCAGATATTCTGCCGCCAAGCAGTAGGCACTGGCAGAAGGGCACTGCTGACTGCATCTATAGTTTTTATATAACATAAGCTCGTGCTTGCCTGCAGTGCCACCTGATGGAAAGCGGCGATGCAATCGAGGATGGTAAACCACGCTAGCTTATTAAAAGCCAATTCACCCTTGCCTTGAGATAGAATACACCCAAATTATAAACGGGCGGGAAGACCGACGCAGGTAGACTGTTCCAGTCCTTAGCTGTCCTTATTGTAAATGAAGAAGCAAATCGCTTAATCCGGAACCTGAAAGAACGTAGTAAACATTTTTTGGACAGGGCTGTTGGTTTAGTGGTTAGACACCCTGAGTCAACAGGTTGTGGGATCGATTCCCACCAAGTCTGGGTTTTATTTATCTATTTAAGTATGGATTTAGAAAAAAAAGTAATAAGTATTTGTATCGATTGTCTGTTTACCATAGTACAGGCACTGCCTAGTTTACGATCAGAAGATCGTGTGTGGATTATAGAATATATTATTTAATTGCCTAAGCCTAGGAATCGATTTTTGGTGAAAACCTATGTTAAATGCATATGTATGTTACATAAATTGTAAGAGAGGAGCAGTAGTCATTATTAATTTTTTGATTCCTTTTCATACGGTCTATTCCACTTTGATCACCTGGGTGATATCACCTGGGTGATTAAAGTGGAACAATTTATTCCACTTTGATCACCTCGGAATCAAATCACCTGGGTGATTTGAGCTGGGTGATTTGAGTGGAATTAATTATTCCACTTTGATCACCTAGGAAACAAATCACCTGGGTGATTTGAGCTGGGTGATTTGAGTGGAATAAATTAGTGGACTTTGATCACCTAGGAAACAAATCACCTGGGTGATTTGAGCTGGGTGTTTTGAGTGGAATAAATTAGTGGACTTTGATCACCTCGGAATCAAATCACCTGGGTGATTTGAGCTGGGTGATTTGAGTGGAATAAATTAGTGGACTTTGATCACCTCGGAATCAAATCACCTGGGTGAACAGTGGCGACTACTATTTTTATTTTTCATTTGTGTCTTTAAATCACCTACATTTGGATTTACAAAATTCAATGTTTAAGCATCGGTACCTACTTTTTATAAGTTTATCCTCACTAGCTAACCCGCGCAGTTTCGCTTGCGGTTAATTAGTACTTATAAAATTGGGACTGACCGGGACTGATTCAGTCAGTCCGAGTCAGTCAGTCAGTTTAAGTCAATGAACTGAAACTTCTTAAGCGACTTACGTTCAGCGCTCCTGGGGAGGGGGAATAGAATGAGACAGAGCTAGAATGAAGTTTCACTTCTTCCGCGCGGAGGGACTCCACGCACACACATTTTTTATTTTATTTGAAAGCTAGTTTAAGTGAGATAGCTCTTACTTAGCTATAATAATATTCTGGGACAATTCACACACCGTTATACCAGACAACTGATACTAATACTTATATACCTTTTTTTGTAAATACATACTTAAATAGATAAATAACACCCAGACACTTGGCGGGAATCGAAGCCACAACCTATTGGGTAGCAGCCAGAGTGTCTAACCACTGGACCAAGAGGTCTGTCAAGCTATGTTTCATGAAAATCGGTTCAGCCGGTTAAAGATCATCAGCTCTATTCCAAATCGATGTAGGTATATAAGAGAATTTATACCACTTCCATTCCTCCGAAAGTCAGGTAATTTTGTACATGTGCATAGTATCTGTTGATACTAATAAAACATTTAAAAAAATTGAACCGAATTCAATAACACTAAAAAGTATAAAATAATTTAAATATTATTGAAGTTGGTGCCAAATATACACAGCAGATACGCTAACACCATACTTTTTAGTGTTATTGAAGTCGGTTCAATTTATTTTTAATGTTTTATTTTATACTTTTTAACCATCGAGGACGGTAAAATTATCTAGTTAGGTTATGATCACATTATCGTCGACATAGTTTTTTCCATAATTCATATTTCTTCAGGAACAATTTATCCAGTCTTAACGAAATTTGCTTGGAATCATCATAGTAGTTTACTCTCTCGAATAAAAAAAAGAATCATCGAAATTGATTCATATTTGCCAGAGTAATTTATTGGAGAACATCACTTTTATAGTTTTTACCAGATAAATTCCTACACATCAATCATGGATCTCCAGGAAGTTCTTATCCGGTTGTGATAAAATTTATACAGATTCATTACAGTAGTTCCTTCTTGTGAATAAAAAAAGAATCATTGAAATTGGTAAATATTTGCCAGAATTATTAATAGAATTATTACCATTTTTGTCCTTAAAAAGCGATAAAAACATCATCTTTTAGGCATTCCTCCATTTTTTCTGAGTCCGTGTTTTTTTTTCAGATACTACTTATTTGTAAGTAGTAAGAATTTTCCAAATTGGTTCATAATTGCCAGAGTTATGCGCGAACATACATAGAAAAAAAATGTATATACTTACAGACGAATTGAGACCCCTCCTTTTTTGAAGTCGGTTAAAGATTATGTAACCTTCATCAGGATGCGTTACTAATGATTGTTTGAAACCTATAAAACAATCAATAAGTACTAATTAACCGCAAGCGAAACTGCGCGGGTTAGCTAGTGAGGATAAACTTATAAAAAGTAGGTACCGATGCTTAAACATTGAATTTTGTAAATCCAAATGTAGGTGATTTAAAGACACAAATGAAAAATAAAAATAGTAGTCGCCACTGTTCACCCAGGTGATTTGATTCCGAGGTGATCAAAGTCCACTAATTTATTCCACTCAAATCACCCAGCTCAAATCACCCAGGTGATTTGATTCCGAGGTGATCAAAGTCCACTAATTTATTCCACTCAAAACACCCAGCTCAAATCACCCAGGTGATTTGTTTCCTAGGTGATCAAAGTCCACTAATTTATTCCACTCAAATCACCCAGCTCAAATCACCCAGGTGATTTGTTTCCTAGGTGATCAAAGTGGAATAATTAATTCCACTCAAATCACCCAGGTGATTTGATTCCGAGGTGATCAAAGTGGAATAAATTGTTCCACTTTAATCACCCAGGTGATATCACCCAGGTGATCAAAGTGGAATAGACCTTTCATACGATATGCTGTAACCCTGGTACCTAGTAAGGACGGGAGTGATCTCCGGTCTAATAATGTTAAGTGCCATCTTGTCACGATGTCTAAACCTGTTGGCAAACAGATCGCCGAACAAGTCGACCTAACCTTTCAGACGTTAAGGCGCAATAGCATCGCCTTGTACAACTTTAAAACTAACTTCGGAAACTTCAGTTAAGTTTAACTACTGTATCGTGCAACGGTATTGCGAGCGATTTGGTAAGTTTAGAACTAGTTAAGTGTACTGAACATGTAGGTACCTAATGTAGGTATGTATATAAGAGTTCTTACTAAGTATATAAGAGTTCGGTATACGGTATTAATACTTAGAATATGAAACAGTACAAGTACTATAGAATGTTTAATTCAAGTAAGAACATATAGCCACTAGTAATAACATCAAAATAGATAAATATCAGGTACACGACAATAGGTACTATACCGTCAACTGTATTTATCGACATCTGCGCTTGTGACAGATCAAACCCATCGCTAATTATCACGTATCAATATAACTCTTTTAATATAACTTTAAATAGTTCAATTCACCTGGCTTTTAGAGAGAAAAACTACCTACGATTTGTTTAAGAGGATCATAGACAAACGCGTACTCTATTCTTAATATATAAACTCTATGGTATAATAGTCGTATAATATGAGGTATACAGTTGAAGGTAAGTATATAAAGTAAGGTAAAAATTACCTCAACATTTGAACAGCAATGAGGTATAACGTAACCAACCTGTAGTATCGATAGCGCAGCGGGAATCCGCTCGCTTTGCAAACCGGAGGTTACGGGTTCAAATCCCGCAAGGCGAAACAAATTTGTGTTAGTTGTTTGTTACCGCGACAGTACAGGCTTTATTGTCTGAAAAGTATGATGCTTACGTCGGATGGGGCATGTTAAAAGTCGGTCCCGTGCTTGAGTTATCCCTGGTCGTGTTGGTTTTCAGTCGCATTATCCAGTTACCCGTGGGGTGTCCGGGTAAGAATAGCATACTCCCCACTCCTCCCATTGGTTGTCCGTAAGAGGCTACTAAAGGAAAACAAGAAGACGTCGCGTCGCAGCGTCTTTCTATTGGATTACCTACCACGACCTCCAAGACGCCTGCCAAGCGTGGATATTATGGGAACCCCTCCCTTCTAAGGGGGAGGCATTTATTCAGTAATGGACGTCTTTTAGCTGTTGATGATGAGTGGATTACTTATTTTCTATTTATTTAGTGTTAGAAAAGGCTGGCCACTGTGACAGTGGCTGTTATAACCTACTTTAAAAAATTTAACTGGAACATATGAATAGGGTAATATGTTGTAATAGTAAGCTTACCTTATAATTATTACTTTCCATTCCAAATCCATTCCGGTAATTTACAAAACTTCATATCATACCACGGTAATATACAATAGAACGAATATAATTACTTCTCCACCAACGATAATGAATTCGAAAACTTTTGAATTAAGAACTTTTATTTAATTTAAATTTAACGGCCCCTCCCGCCGAACTTTAACGAAGGCGCATTCTATTTTCGAATTGGACGTTTTAATTGGTCTGTCAGTGTTTAACAGACGATAATTATTGGTTGGTGTGCAATAAAATGGACGTTATTAAATACTTATTCATTTACGAGGCCTTTGTAGAAATGTTATTGTATTATTACTCGTTGTAATACAAAGGAATTGCTTATTCATTTTTCTTCGATACATAAATCATTAGACATTTTGATTAGAATTATCATTGCTTAAAAGCTTTGTTTCAGACTGTCACTTGATTTATGAGTTCAGTGGACAGGTACGACCGCGGGCAGGGCGGGCGGCGGGCGGCCGCGACCACGACGCGACGCGACGCGTGTTCGTTTTGTGGGCAGCTTTCGCCAAAGCCCTTTGTATCGTGACTGTGGTACAATTTACGAGCAACAGCGATATCCCTTCTAAGAGGGAGGCCTTTGTTCGTCTTTCATACATATTTTTGTCATAATCCCGTGGGGATCCCTTGGCAGACGTCTCGGGGGGAATAATTATATAATTTCTTCTAATTCTTGTCTTCACTGAATATGTAGGTATGACATCGTATTTTTGTTTAGTTCATTAGATAGAATCTTCTCAGCATATTATTATTAAATAGTTTATGTTCACATCATCATCGGCCGGAAGCGGTCCACTGTTGCAAATATTCATTCACGGGTTGCTATAATCCTCACGTTGCTATCTTGGGGATCGCAGTAG
Organism: Furcula furcula; assembly: GCA_911728495.1. Taxonomy (NCBI): domain Eukaryota; kingdom Metazoa; phylum Arthropoda; class Insecta; order Lepidoptera; family Notodontidae; genus Furcula; species Furcula furcula. The sequence goes on along the minus strand of OU452264.1, from coordinate 926,753 downwards.
ACGCGAAGAGGTATATTAAACAAAAGATGCTACTACCCTTCTTCTGGCTTTGCCTTTGCCGCCGTATACGTCACCCAGCGGATGGGAGAGTGCTATTCTTGCTCGTACATCCCACAGGCATTTATGTTCCATTCATTTTAAGCTCGTAACTGCGAGGTTGCTCAAAATGCCAGTACACTGCTGGTACGTTTTTTAGAGTTCCTGACAGAATAAAATCTCGTAAAACAAGTTCAGACCTTTTTATTAAAATACGGTCAGTGCTTTTTTTCAACAATAATAAACGCTCTCGCTTCCGCTAATGGCGTCGGTCGCTGCCTCTGTCGCCGTATGAGCTATGCTATGACGTAAATATGATTGGTGTGTTTGATCATCGAATCACCGCTGATTGGCCGCGCTTGGCTGACGTCATCAGACGCGGCAGAGGCGTCACGAGTTATGACTATTTTATGTGATGAAAAGATAATAGTCATATTGGGTGTAGAGCTTTTATGGTAATTATGATAAGCTATCTAGGTTATCGATAAACGTTACTAGTGTCGATAGTGTAACAAAACAATGTTTAAAAAAAAGTGAAAAAATTACAAGCCCGCTGAGTTTCTTGCCGGATCCCGGATCTTCTCAGTTGAGGCCGCGTTGTGATCCGGTGGTAGCTTTTTTTTTTTAAAAAAAGAACATGACTTTTCAAAAGTGCTAGCGTTAAGCCTATTTGAAATAAACTATTTTTGAGTTTGAGTTTGAGTAACGAGAGAAATCGGTCAAGCCGTTTCTGGGTTTTAGCTAGACTAATTTGGCTAGACAGCTATTCATTTTACAGATTTTGTAGTAGACTGAAGAATATAATATAAATGGCAGTTGCAGACAGTGATGACAGTATGTATTTGAATTTTAAAAAATCCAAACGCCTTTTTATAGCCTAATACCTGTTTACTCTGTTTGTTTGCGCGCTACTAACCATCGATATAATATATCTACTAACTCAATGAATGTAGAGAAATCTCTATGTTGTCAGCAGCGGGGATGAAGGCAGGGAAGGGATCCCTTTAGTCGACAATACAGCGGCTCTATCGGTATCAGACGTCTGGATACAAGCTCTGTCTAGCTTGGGATCAGATTACCGTGTCTGAATTGGCCCAGGATAAAAAAAAATGTACCCTAATTAGATCGATGACTATACTGCTATATTTTGTTTACGAAAACATGGGATTCTTCAACATAAAGTAAAGTAAGTTAGGACAATAAATTATCTCATTCTGTGGTTTAATTAAATCGCACTTAGTTATATGCAGGCGGCATTTCATATTAGAACAAATATTTACGATCGCTCGCATCCTGTGAACGCGACTAGTGATGTGAACTGTCCCGGAAATTCCAGATAATGCATTGTGTAATAAAATAAAAACAAAAATGATTTTGTATCATTTTTCAGGAAAGAAAATACATAGAAAAATACATGTTTTTTTATTAAGTTATCGCTTGAATCAAAACTGAAGGCGTCTAGGCTGCTGTCCAAATTTGTTCATCACCTTGTCAATAAATTCAGTATCTTTGGCTCAGCTCTCTCTCTCTCTCTCTCTCTCTCTCTCTCTCTCTGTCTCAGTCTCTGGCTTCAGTATCTTTACCGATGCCGCCGTATTCATCCTGCTTACTATAAAACTAAGTATTTGAAAACCACCCATCGCATGTTAATTATTTTATGTCCATATCCATAGTCCTATTACTATTATTCCAATAATGATCATTTACACTCGAGCGCACAGATTTAGTAAAAACGAACGTATTTATAGGTAGTATAGGTTAAAGACGCCGCTGCCAGTGTTTTTGTTTTCCCTTAGTCGCCTCTTACGGATACCCAAACGGGCCAACGGGAGGAGATGGGAGGGTGCTATTCTTACCCGGACACCCCACGGGTATTTTATTTACGTAATGTACATGTATAATTCTATATTAGTTAAATCAAAAATATGTAGCTGTGACTATGGAAATCGTTTAAAACCAGTTCAAAGCACATCAAAATAATTATGTCTTACCACCATTCATCCCTTTTGCTCCCGGTATGGACACTTTTAGAACAATGACTTTCTTGTATGGTTCATAATAAGCTCGTTTCATTATATCTAAGCAGTAGACTGAGTAAATATAAAAAGGTATACATTCCGCAATTTCTACGTGTACCGGCCGGCCCGGGATGGCTCATTTTCCCAGGATCTCAGGCATCCCTAACCGCTCTATTGCGAGGCATTGTTTGTCTTGATATTGCACTGCTCGCTCTGTGAAGATGTGTGGAGGGGTAGAATATCGACTTAATCTTCACAATCGAAAGAAGATATTTATATTAAGAAAGATTGTCTTATAAAAATATTAAGCGATTTTTATGATTCAGCCAATGTCTATATTTTTTGAAAATTTTTAGTAGTTTTCAGCTATATTTTAATTCATTATTAGTGAATGCAATGCAACGCAAATAATAATTCGCATTGCTGGCTGTATTTTTAGGAACAACCTGTATAAGCATCTTCTTGCTAAATCCATTGTGTGTAATTAACATCTTACCTGTACAATGAACTATTAGGTACATTTTCATTATATCTATACATATGTGAATACTGACCCACGCAGCTACGCCTGCGCTATTTTTACGTTAACTAAACTTTTAATAATGTTGTCTTTTACTTACGCGAATATTACACATTGAAATTAAACTACTTACTTATAACCAACAATAATAACTAAGAAGACCTGAGGGTACACCGGCATAATTGTGACATAAGGACGTTCAACATCTCAGTCCTCCCGTGACCATGGGTGCTGCAAAGCATTCGAAACGTCGGGATAGTAAAATCAATAAATAAACCGCGATAAAATCCGTAAAAGTAGTTTAATTTCAATAAACTTTTAATAACAGACATTCGCATCGAATACATTTATAGTCGGTTAAAAACTGGGACCCAGTTTTTACTTGCTCTCCGAAGCACGGACCTGTTTAGTTCAAATGGCGTTAAACGGTCACCCATCTATTTAATGACCTTACCTAACGTTGCTTAACCCGATCGATTACAAAACCTTGATAACAACTCTCTATGAGTGTTCCCTTACTAATATTTATTATATTATAAAGAAAAATTGATAAAATCGGACCAAGCGTATAACCAACTAACGAGTTAGAGCATCGCAGTTTAAGCCCACGCAGCTTTATCCTCCAGGTAATCCGAGATTTTATAGTAGCCTTTTTTAGATAACCGGCTTTTAATAGTGCTTTTAAACTTATTTATTGGTAGGTCTCGGATATCCTGTGGCAGTTTATTATAGAAACGGATACCTTGGCCGATGAACGAATTGCTAATTCTGTGGAGACGCGTGGAGTGTACAGCAAGATTGTGTTTGTTCCGGGTGTTTACATTATGATGGTCACTATTCTTTGCAAATGCACTTATGTTTTTCTTTACATACAACAAATTTTCATAAATATATTGTGATACAACCGTTAGAATATCTATTTCTTTAAATTTCTGCCTTAGTGTATAATTATATACATTATTTGTTGTTAATATAATAGGTACTTTTTGTTTGTTTAAATTGTATTTTTATGTTTTGATGACTGTGCACTACACTGCAGATCTATTTTTTTTGTATAGCTCCTTCCACAAAGGTTGTCTGGAAGAGATCGCTTTGAGCGATAAGACTGCCTTTGCTCACATTAAATTGTACCTGATTCATGTAAACTGTCCTTTATAATGTGTGCAATAAAGAATTTATCTATCTGGTTTTGAGAAAAAATATTTTTAGATTTTCTACAAACATTTTATATGATGTAAATTTAGATTTGTACTGCGCCACAGAATAATATCCTGAATGTTTTTTAATACCCTGTGTAGCAGTCAATACTGGTGCTGGTGCTGTATGAGGAGTGGCAGTGCTAGTCGCTGACTGGGCCCTTTTCATGTACAATCGCTGTCGCTGGTACGCACTAGTTCATATCAAGCAACAAATTAACACAAGTCTCTGCCGACACTCTGTAATTATCATTTACCTTGAACTTGACGTCATGAGCGGACCTTAGCAATTATATATGTAAGTAAGAAAAAAAAACTTTAATATCTAGTGGTTATTTGTTAAGAAATAGCGCCCAACACACTACGCCGTACTCGTGCAGTAAATTGTTAACTTTATGCCAGTGGTTTTAAATTTCGATTTAGTTTGTAACTTAGCTTGTATAATAGAAAAAGCGTGTTAAAAACAATTGAGGTACTTATTTATTTATGCCATGACATTGCATCTAATTGCGTATTTTCGAATTCAAACTCAATGCGTGTGATAATAAAGTACCAGTTACAGTTAGTTTGCTACTATTATACTAAAGGCTGCGCCAACGCAAAGAACATTGTTTCCACACAATTTTTATCATAGTAGGTAGTACCTACTAGGTTAGGTACCTAGTCTAGTAGGTACATCATTAGTGCCACCTTTAAAATAAATTGTATTTTAAATTGGCAAACATAAATAAGCATTTATTTACGCAATTATTAAAAAAAAACACAGTCATTATATTTTTGGTTGATAACTTGAAAAAAATGTATAATACTTTGATTATCATTATGGGCAAAAATTTATGTGTTTTTTAGAACGCTATGCAAATAAATTATCTGAAATATTAATGATAATGTCTTCCTGGCCGATACAACCACAGCGCCCAATCTTTCACAAGATCAGCCATCTACGCGGGAGATTATAGTGCACAAGTGCTTGCTTATTCATTCAAGTCTTGTGCGGTGGGACAGAAGACTGACACGACCGGGACCTTTACATTTACCTACCATGACTTCACATGCCCATCCGACGCATGGATCATCTTACTTTATAGGCAATCAGGTGATCAGCCTGCATTGTCCTAGCCAGTACGGAACAACTACACTAAGTTGTTACTCCGCCCGAGATTGAAACCCGCGACCTCCGGTTTAAGTAAAAAATATCTTTATCAGCATTGCAGTCCGTCTTCTCACTCGCCTTACAGACACCTGGGCTGGTGCTATTCTTACCCTACTCACGCAGTAAGTGTATAAATCCTTTCTGACTAACTGAGCAAGAGGGAAGCTCTATTTTGAAAATATTGCAAGCCTAGGTTACATTTTATCTGAAATATCATTGCTTTGTTTCACTTCTAGGTATTTTTGTAGGGCTTCATTCTTACCATATTACTTTGTCGCTAAATATTGTCTTCTATTGTTGGTGGCTGTGACAAGAGCCTGGTAACAACCGGAACGCACCTCAACCCAGAAGCCCTAGCCCTTTCCATGCCCTAGCTCTTACTCTGTTGCTGACACGTCAAAGCGATTCTGAAGGTTACGATTTCACAGACTACTGTATGTTGAGTAGATTACTCATATTCTTTCTCTCCTCTACTCTATTCTTTATAACCGTAGGTCACCCTCCTACTTAAAGGAGCGCTTTGCATTTATTACTTCCCAGCACCATACTCTCCGCTCTTCTCGTGAACTACGACTTCTTACTCCTGCTCATACTTCTCATGCATACACGAAGTCTTTTACTGTGCTAGCGGGACGTCTTTAGAACTCACTACCGCAACCTATAAGATGAGCTCAGAGTCTATTATCCTTTCAAACTCAAGTTACATCGCACTAGCTCTCCGGTTTATAGCTATTGATCACTTACACTTTTTCGTTTTCTATTTACTTAATTTATTCATATACTTGCACATGCCCATAAAGATGCTCCCCGTGTGGTGTCCGGGTACGAGCAGCACCCACCCTTCTCCTACCGTTGGTTGTCCGTAGAAGGCGACTAAGTGTAAACAAGAAGACGGGCAGCGTCTGTTTTTATTAGATTACCTACCTGTACCTGTACATGCTAACACAATTAGATCAAAATTCCTACAGCGGATTGCGGACTAACTTTATAAACATAATGTATGTTCTCTTCCACTATTTATCACTGCCTTCCTCTACCTAAGTATTATGTATGTATATATTTTAAGTAACTTTCATCAAAACTCACCTTGTTTACTATTTTAATTTGTATACTTTTTGCTTATTATTCTTAGTTTGTATTTATACTTATTATTATACTTATTTATATTTCCGTGCCCTGTCCGTGACGTGAGTTTGGACCTATCTGAAAATCAGCGCTGTGGCAACTTAGTTGCTGCAGCATAAAGCTGAGATAGGGGCCATTTTTGGCATCACATAGCAGGTAGATTATTATTCTGTTGAATGTGTTAAATTCTTTTTCTTGTCTTTTCACTTATGTCGTTTCATTGTGTAGTATTTTGTGTGTTACGTCCTAAGAAATGGCAGATGTTACTATACACCTTGTTATACCTGGTTTGTGTTTGTCAAAATAAAAATGTTTCTTCTTCTTCTTTCTATCTATACTGCGATCCCCAAGGCGCCTGTCAAGTGTGGGGATTATGGCAACCCCACCCCTACACCCCTTGTAAGAGGGAGGCCTTTGTTTCGGCTGCTGCCGATGATGATGATAAGAATGCTCTGTCATGTACCCCATGGTTGTCTGGAAAACATCTCAGCTTTAGCGATAAGAACGCCTTAAATTGTTTACTGTAATTAATTGTTTTGAATTTAAAATGTATCTTTCTTTGGTGTGCATTAAAGAGTACTTCTATTGTAGATTATGGAAAGTCCTCCCTTCTCTAAGTGCCTTAGTTCAGCAGTGAAGGGTTTTTCAGCTGCTGATGAAACAGCTTTGGGGGTTTACAGTTTGATAGTTAACGAAAACTACAAAACTTACAAAAAAATACTGGCTGCATGCAAGGGCGAGGGTACAGTTAATAATATAAGTAAGTTAAGTATCTATTTCGTTTGCGCATCCGTGGGCAGCTATTAGATATACATGGTAAATAATGGGCAACCTTCGGAGTCGCTGGACGTTCGGGGTGTGGGCCTTATACGTCCATTGAGTACGGCGGCGACTCCGAGGAGGACGGCGGCGGGGCAATAATGATAAATATTATACGTAAAATTGTGGTTGTAGATTTTTTAGTCTCCGCTAACTAGTCGCTAGGCAACAACTGATTTTAAATTCACAAGAAATACCTACATTGCAATCGCTCCGAGGCCCGTACCTACGGCGCAGTGTGAGAACATACTACATAATATGAATAACTAGATTCTAATCCTTATAGTCTTTTTTGATATTTTGCCGGTTCTGCAAACCTCTACATCGTCGGCAAAGCCAGATTTAATAATTAATATAATTTTATCATTTTACCGAACAATTATAGAGTACCTACGTATAATAGAAGAAAATATTGCACGCCTACTGAGTTTCCTATCAGGGTGTCTACCATAATCTGTTTGAGCAGTAATATAGTAATCTTATTTTCGCGAGGGAAAGGAACGGAGCAATAAATTGCGTATATTTGTCTCCCTTTCCCACTTTAATGTAAGATTACTTGAACAATGCAAGAACTGGTGGCAAAGCCCCAGATCTTCTTTGTTAAGGACGCTGCTAAAAGCTAAGAAAATATGTAGGATGTGGTGTATAAATAGAGCATAGGGACCATATACTCTTATCTATGATAGGGACGTTCAACATCTCAGTCCGCCCGTGATCATGGATGCTGATGAAGCATTCGAAACGTCGTGAAACTAAACTCAAACTCAAACTCAAAAATCTTTATTTCAAATAGGCTTAACGCTAGCACTTTTGAATCGTCATTTTTTAGAAGCTACCACCGGATCACAACGCGGCCTCAACTGAGAAGATCCGGCAAGAAACTCAGCGGGCTTGTCATTTTTTCACTTTTTAAAACCTTAAATAACCCTCAATATATTCCATAAGAGTAGTTCTATTACAATGTGTAATATTCGCGTAAATAAAAGGACAACATTATGTAGGAAGTGCTATTTTAGGCCTATCTTTTGTTTTAAATATCCTGGGATAATACTCGCATGGAAATCCAATCCTAAATTAGGCAGAATATACCAGGGTAACCAGATAACTTACATATAAATACAAATAAACTTTGTTTCCATAAATACATACATTAGTTGATAAACAACACCCAGGCACAGGATAAAAAGACGTGTTAATGCACGCAAATGTTTGCTCTGGGTAAGAATCGAACTGACGACCTTTTCAGCATGCATATTGCTAAAATACTACACCAACGTGCCCGTCGCTTGAATTCAACGATTTCATTTTATTTCAGAAAGCCAGCCTTTGATGCTTCAAAGCAATTAGAAGTAAAAAGAGTCTTGATACAGTAAGAAAAAAGTCAATTTTGCTTTCACTGAACACAAAATTTCCATTTTCCAATCTAGTTACAATTATTTTCACCCAGCAGTCCCAGCAATAAGTAGGAGTAACAAGAAATAAGTAATAAGTAGTAAGTAAGTATAAGTGGTAACAAGCGCTCGCCCACTGAGCAGCAACAGCTCAGTGGGCGAGCGCTTGCCTTGGAAACAAGGTGCGCAGGTTCGAACCCCGGCTGGCACCTCTGATTTCTTTAATTAATCATGTGCGAATCGTCTTTGTGCGATTGTTACTAGCTTTCGGTGAAGGAAAACATCGTGATGAAACCTGCATGTCTGAGAAAGCCTAACTAGCTTTCGAAAGACGTGTGAAGTCCACCAACCCGCACTTGGCCAGCGTGGTGGACTATGGCCTAAGCCCCTTCAACTTGATGGGAGGCCCGTGCCCAGCAGTGGGACATAAACAAGGGCTGGTATTATTATTATTATTATATTATAACAAGAAATAAATAAATAAATTTTATTGTTTCGCCCTATATTTTACATAAATAGGTATTATCTGAAACCTACCTAATAAAAAAACTACATAACCTAAAAACTGTCTTTTCTTTGCTTTATTAAGTACTATCGGAGACACAAACGCTGTACCAATTTTCAATCAAAATCGTTTGAACGACGTTACGTCAGCTCACCCCGCCCGCGCATGTATGTTGGGCCGGCTCCTGCAAGCGATTATCCTCCTAAAGGTGGTACACCATTCGTGACCGCGAGAGTACGTTGAGATTCGCCCAAACACGACTCTGCCAATTTCAACTTAGGAAGAAGGTTCCAGTGTTACATACACTGTCACTATACTTATAACAATATTTGGTACGCCTGCAGCCTAAGCAACCTAATACATACATACTAACATAACAATACGAGGATGAGATATTATCAGATTCGTCTTGGGCCTGGAACAAATAAATAGTACCATTTGGCATCATTTCCATGATAACCGAAAATCTGTTTATACATTCTGGTATTCTGTACTTACTTTATAAGAAAAAAAAACAGTAAGTACATGCTATTGCCCTTCGCCGTGGCAGCGAGTGGCTAAGTCACTATTATCTCGCAACGTTATCGCGTTTCTTACGTACGGGATCGTCTTTGGAACGTTTTAATTTTGAATAGCTCTGACGATCTAACCTATTGTATATGTGTCATCAATCAATCAAATTATTTATTTGTAAAACATACTTAGGTATAAGCAAGTCTTATAATTATAAAAGAACGCTATGTTTTGCCATATAGGCGTACAAATGTCGTCATATCATATAGGTACCTACTTTATAGGAATTTTCCATCTACCTAAATAAAATATTGAGGCCAGAAGGAATTTGTAGTATTATAATTTTGTAATAAAGTGTCAATTATTATTGTGAATGTCAAATATGGATTTTATGTCGATATTTTATAAAATTAGATTAATAAATATATTAATTTCTTATTTCCTCGTTCAAAAAATCTTTAATTGAATAATAACAAGTCTTAATTAATAGTGATGTCAACGTAATTTTAAAATTTGCAATGTCCAATGCTTTTATTTCCTTTGGTATCTTATTATAAATATTTTAGGAGCCAGGCCAAGTACACTTTTTTACAAGAGCTGTTTCATCATGTAAAGTAAAGTTGTATAAACTAGCCACAATCACATAATAATTATATTTACATATACACAATTAAAACTTAGTAGTGATAACGGATTTTATGACCACGTATATTTATACAGGTACTTTTTAATGGTCGGCATAACCGCCTCGCTCGTGTGCTGACCGTATGTGACGTCCAAATGGTTCCATAACGGGTCTCTTACTTCCATAGCCTCTACTACGTTGGGCAGCTTGGATAGCAGCCATTTCACATCCTTAATGTCCACTATGCCATCGTTCCTGCCATATATACACACCACAGGAACTGTAACAGCACTCAGGTTATACACCGGTGGAACGTCACTGCCGTATAGTACCAAGTTTTTTTCCCTGCCATAGTCGAATTTCTGAAAACGTTTGCTCCTTACACTTTGTCCGTACCTAGCCATGTTGTGAAGCGAAGTCCCCGCGGGAAAATGTCCGAACAAATTCTTTATCGTCTGATTAGTTATCGACCCAGTATGGAAGTCAGTAACATGGTCGAAGAGAGTCAGAGCTGCTTCGCAAAGCGTATTGGTTGAATCCAAAAGTGAGCACATAAAGGATACGAACTCCTGACTCAGAGCTCCCTTTGTAAACACTTCTGTAACGCCAATCTTAGACAAAGTGAGTTCCAAATTCTCTAGAGTTTCTGTCAAAAACCTAAATATGAAGGAGTGTGTATTAAGATGCCTCGAAGCCGGCGACAGAGCTATTAACACTTGAGCTTTATCACAATATTCAGGTCTCTCTGAACACATCACTAAATACGTGCCCGTACCCTGCGAGAACCCGATGAAATTTAGTTTCTGGACCCCAGTGTATTTCAGTACGTAATCTATCATCGCTGGTATGTCGTATGTCCCGATCTCCAAGATTTCAAACTGCCAGTATTCAGCATCTTTGTCCGGGTCTAAGCTGGTGTGGCTTCTGGAGTAATAGTTACCGCGGCAGTTCCCGACCCACAAGTCGTAGCACTCATCGGCGATCAGATATGCCAAGCCGGAGCCCGGCCCGGAGTCGATCCAGGAGTCTGAGCTCTGCAGCAAACCATGCATCAGGAGAACGGGCGGAGATCTCTGTGTTTGTTTACAATTCTTAGCGCTGACGATCCTAAACATGGTCAGGACATATCCATCTTCTGTCACTAGGCGGTGCTCCTCCGACAAATAGCCGTGTTCAGCTGTGAGCTCCGTGAAGTTTAGCAGGGAATGTTTGGGGTACCCCAAGGACTTTTTTGTTTCCGTCTTTATTGGCAGTAGAGGAGTTCTGAATACGTATCCGAAAACGACCACTGCTAAGGAGCAAAGCAGGAAGTTGAACGTGTAGAACCGCTTGGAAGACATGTCGTCGACTGGTTTACTGCTAGCAAGCGCTAATATATTATAGACCGTGATCGCCACTAGAGTCTTGAACTTGAATTAAATAGTTGTGCACAAATGATAGCGCGCGGGTTCACTTGGCCTGTTTTGTTTTTACATACAGAAGTAGTTACGTATTTAATTACTTTCAAATCAATCGTGATAACAGTCTAGATATAAACGGCCAGTAGGTACTTATCTTATCTCCAAATAATATGTTTTATTGAAAACGTATTTTCCTTGTTTCTATTGAAATTTTCCTAGTCTTATTGTTCATCGCAACAATTACATTGTTTTAGATTTTCTTTTGTATTGCTTATTTACCCGTGGGTTGTTCGAATAAGAATAGCACCCTCCCATCTCCTTCCATTGGGTGTACGAGGAGACTAGGGGAAGACTAGAACACGGGCAGAAGAGACTTTCTAATCGATTACCTACCCTCTATATTGCGATCCTCAACACGCATGCCAAGTGTGTGTTATGGTCAAATAATGGGGATATGATAGCAATGGAATTTATTTTTCCCTTTTGTCCATTTTTCTAACAATCTGTTAAAGGATGGCTGTACTTGTAATATCACTATGGATGGCACTTACGCCTGTCATTTTATTTAGCGCTTCATAAATACAAATTAACACTTTTTCTCGATGTATATAGCGATTAAAATTTGTAAGAGTAAAAGTTCAAGGCCGGTCAGTTACTGGTCATAAAGATACAAAGTCAAAGTCAAAAAGTCAAAATAATAATAATAATATCCCATTTTTTTTTGTAAATACATACTTATATAGATAAAACACCCAGACACTTGGTGGGAATCGAACCCACGACCTGTTGGATAGCAGACAGGGTCACTAACCACTAGACCAACGGGCCAGTCAAAAATATCTTTATTATGTATAGGCCCCACGGAGGCACTTACACAAAAATCATTTTTACAAACTACCACCGGATCGTAACGCGGCCGCTACTGAGAAGATCCGGCAAGAAACTCAGCGGGCTTGTCTTTTTTTGTATTTTTTTTTTAAAAATGGTTTTACAAATTTTACTTATGTCAGCCTTAAACTTCTAAGCTTGCATGAGTTGAGCAGTTCAAGCCCACGCAGCTTTATCCTCCAGGTAATCCGAGATTTTATAATAAGCCTTTTTTGACAAACGGCTTTTTATCAAAGGTTTAAATTTCTTTATTGGAAGATCTCGGATATCCTGTGGCAGTTTGTTATAAAAGCGTATACTTTGGCCCATAAATGATTTGCCTGTTCTGTGGAGACGCGTGGCATGTACAACAAGATCGTGTTTGTTCCGGGTATTAATATTATGTGTATCACTATACTTTTTAAAAGAACTGATATTTTTTTTAACATAAACTAAATTTTCAAATATGTATTGTGACACAACCGTTAGAATATCTATCTCTTTGAATTTCTCTCTAAGTGAATCAATAGGAGCCAGATTGTAAATGGCTCTCACAGCTCTTTTCTGCAGAATAAAAATAGTATTAAGTTCTGCAGAAGATCCCCACAGTAATATGCCATATGACATAACACTGTGAAAATAGCTGAAATAAACAATTCTAGCGGTTTCAACATCAGTTAAACGTCTAATTTTCTTGACTGCATAAGCAGCGGAACTTAGCCTACCCGACAACTTCTTAATTTGTGGGCCCCACTGTAGTTTGGCGTCAATTGTTATACCTAAAAACACAGTCGACGCCTCAAGGTCCAACGCTGTTCCATTTATTTCTACATTGGTTGCCAGCTGTCTCACATTAGGAGTTACAAATTTCATACATTTAGTTTTGGTCTCATTAAGTTTTAAATTGTTAACATTGAACCAATGGACAACCATAGAAAGTACATTGTTCACTTCGTCATAATCATGGAGTTTACGCTTAACTTTAAATAGAAGAGATGTATCATCCGCGAACAATACAATATTAAGTTTGTCCCCCACGAAGTAGGGTAAGTCATTAATATATATTAAAAACAAAAATGGGCCTAATATTGAACCTTGAGGAACGCCCAGGGAGACCACGGAACCTGGAGATCTCTTACCATTTACATCGACCCTCTGAATTCTATTATTCAAATATGAAGTCAGAAGGTCTAGAGCTTTATTCCTTACACCATAGTGGCGTAATTTATACATACATTATACACATAATACCCGTCTGTAACATACACTACCAAAATTTGAAGCTAGTTGTCATTCTCTCTTCAAGAAAAATTAATTCAATCTTCTTCTTCTTCTTATCATGTCGATGGCAAAAACTAAATCGTATTAGCCCAGTAAGCAGCTACATTTCGTGCGTTGTCTGTAGCATTCCAAAGATCTTCAAGAGTGCAGGTGTCAGGGCACGCAGGGCAAGAAAGCAAATGGGTCATAGATTGTGGGGCATATCCACATATGCTTTGGTCATCACCACTGAAGCCCCATCGGCAAAGATTTTCTTTGCAGCGGCCGACCTGTGTCCGAAGTCTGTTCAGGGACTTCCATGAAGGCCACTGCATGTCTGTCCCGAGAGGTAGCGCTTCAATCTGTGGGATGTAGTTGTCGGTGACGGGGAAAGTTTGTCACCACAGACGAAGTTTAGCGTGCGCAATGTTTTCTGTGATCGGTTGCACAGTACCCAGAAAGCTCCTGCGGCTTTTAAGCCTGGGAGGGGCATGGGTACAGCCGGACAAGGGATGCCTAGGATCAGACTCCTGCTTCGACTTCTCCATTGAGGAAGCTATCGCCCTACGGACGCAAGGTGGAGCAATTCCAGCTAGTGAATACAGTTTGCCCAGCGGGGTCGGTTTGAGACAGCCTGTAATTGTCCGACATGTTGTGTTAAGAACTGTATCCACTAGCTTTGAATGACACAAGCGATTCCACACTGGACTGGCATATTCGGCAGCGGAAAAACAAAGTGCCAACCCTGTTGTCCGTAGAACGTCTGGTGAGGCTCCCCACTTGGTGGAGGTAAGCCTAAACAAGAGGTTGTTTCTCGAAATCACCTTCTTTCGTACATGTTCATAATTGGCTCTAAACGTTAAGGCCCGGTCCAGAACTACACCAAGGTACTTAGGGTGATCACAGTGTCTTATTTGAATGCCCTTCCAAGTTAGATCCAGTACACGTCTTGCCTCACGATTGCGGAGGTGAAAAACGCAAGACTGGGTTTTAGCTGGATTTGGCCTTAATGCGTTTTCTTCATAATAATAGTTTTCTTCATATTAATTCATTAAAAAACAATCTTAGTGTGTACTAAACCAACTAGAGCTGCACCTACGAATACATGCACACTGAATTTAATATTATGTTAATATAAATAAAAAAGCGGTTCTTCGTTCGATCTACACCACCTCAATGTATTCTAAAGATTATAATAAAACTGTAACAGGTCCATTTCTGTACATTGAAGATATTTAGAAAATTATAATTGGAGGGCATTCTATAACTGATACTAAATCCAAAATTGTACTATTTTTTTAATTTTTGTCTGTCTATCTGTCCGTCTGTCTGTCTGTCTGTCTGTATCACGGCTGCGCATCACGCCGAAACTACTGAATGGATTTATATGAAACTTGGCATGATTTGAGGTCCTTCCTCGTAGTATTCTACGAGGAAGGACGTAGGATACTTTTTATCCCGTAATCTAGCACGGTTCCCTGGGGAGACGAGATTAAAGTCATATTGGCACTTGGTTATACGCGTGGCCCGATTTTATCAAGTTTCCATTGTAATTATAACAAATAATAATAAGGAAACACTCATAGACAGTGACTGTTGTTATTGATGTTTGACAATTGATCAGGTTAAGCAACGTTAGGTAAGGACATTACATAGATGGGTGACCGTTTAATTCCATTTGAACTGAGCGTCTGCGTGCTTTGGAGGGCATGTAAAAAGTGAACCCCAGTTTTTACGGACTTAAAAAAAAGGAGGTTATGTATTCGCCGCGAATGTATCTAATACTATTAAAAAATAAGGAGACACTCATAGACAGTTGTTTTCAATATGTGGCAATCAATCAGGTTAAGCAACGGTAGGCAAGGTCCTTACATAGATGGGTGACCGTTTACTCAGTCAGTGTGCCAGTTTTTAACCGACTTTAAACAAAGGTTATGCATTCAACGTAAACGGATGCTATTCAAAATTTAGCTAAGATAAAAAGAGCGCGAGCGGAGCTGCGCGGGTCGGCTAGTGTATTCTAAAGACTCGAACCTAGTTAGTCAGTAGTCAGTTGAAATATAATATCATGATCATCATCGGCTAGAAGACGTCCACTGCTGAATAAAGCCCTTCTGCTTGCATTCACCACAATGTCTCCTGTCTTCCGGTTCCTGGTTGCCACTCAAGAACCTTTCTACCCCATCGGTTCTTCGAGCGATGTGGCCTGCCCATCGCCACTTCAACCTGCAGATTCTGAGAACTATGTTAGTGACTTTGGTTCTTCGGCGAATTTCCTCATTTCGGATTCTGTCACACAAAGAAACTCCAAGCATAGCTCTCTCCGTAGCTCGTTGTGTGACTCTGAGGTCTTGTTATACCTATATACAATATACATACATGTATAAAATAAATACATATACTGTAACAAACAGAAATATTAATGATACGTATATGTATATTATTGTTCACAACCGTACTATGTATTGCACTTGGTGTTTATCACCAATTATCATATTAATGTGTTATGTATAGATAGGTATATTAGTATGTACATATTATTATCATTGTAAGTCAATGTTGTGAATATCGGTAAATAAACTAACTAGGAAATAATGTTATATGACAATTATGCTTGCTGCTATATTTTGTATGTACCTATGTACATATGTGTATGTTTATTAGCTAAAATACACATTCTTCATTCTGATACAGAGAGCACTGTATAGAATTTACTTCAACTTTTAAAAACTTGTAGTTTTGGTTTCTATTTCCTATTATTTCACGATAATTTAAAGCGATGTTATTTTCAATTTATCATCATCAGCCCGGAAACTTCCACTGCTGAAGAAAGGTTTTCCTTAAAGGGGTTTGTTATTATCCCAACGCTTCTCAGTTTTGAAATTTTCTTGCTCGTAATATTTAATTATATTCTTCTGCAATGACGTCTACACTAAAGTGTAATAATTGTAACCTTGTCATTGACGAGATGTTGTCCTATATGCAAAACAAACTTTCAATAATAGATGAAGAAAGTCTGATAAAAATATGTTTGTCAACGTTCTCGAGTGAGCAGATTGAAAAATCAAAATCGTTATTGTTTGAATCTTTACCCTCGGGTAAGCGTAAACCCACAAGAAAAGGGCAAGGCAAAGATAATCGCGTGTTGAGTGATATTATTAGTGTTTTCAAAGTGACCGAGCCCGATGTTATGCCTGTGTTTGTGGCTCGTGATCTAGAAAAGCTGCCTCCCATAACATTCGATCACTTAGATGTATCAAAGCTATTGAAAGATATATTAATGGTTCAAGCCGACATCAAAGATAGCAAGGCTTCCTATGCCACTATGACTCAACTTGAGGAACTTAAAAATGACGTAAAAACCATGTCAGCTTCTGTTTCACCCTGTAATATTAACACTAAAAGGGGAGCGTATAGAGATAGTGAACCATTAATGGTACCACATATAAGCGCTTCGACGACGATGTCAACTTGTCGCGAAATTCTGTCTGGTTCATCGCTGATTTTGAGTGGTAATAGTATCGATGATGATGCTTCTAACCATAACCAGCTACCAAGCTCGCCACTATGCGCCAATGGTCAAAGCGCCGTGATGAATAAATTATCGCAGTTGACTGATAAAGGCTTTAATGATCAGTTGGGCGACTTAATACAAGTGCAATGTAAACAATCATATGCAAACGTAGCTAAACAAAGAAATAACACAGAAAATGAGGAGACAATAAGTCCAAATAACGAGTGGACATTGGTGCAGAGTCGAAAACAGCGTTTCAAGCAACGCTTAACTGGTAAAATAGGTAAAAGTGCTGTTGACGCTAATGAAAAATTTAGAGCGGCAGACCGAAAAGTTCCTATTTTTATTACTTATGTACATAAAAATACCTCTGAGGAAGATATTAGTAACTTCATTCAAAGAAAAACTGCAATAAAAATACATTTAGAGAAAATTAATTCGAAAAAACAGACTGATTACAACGCGTACAAGTTCTTCGTGTTCCAAAGTAACCAGCATGTTTTCTTGGATAAAGAAATGTGGCCGCAAGGGATTATCTTCCGAAGGTTTGTACATTTTCGACCAAAACCTGCTACAGGTTTTTGGAGACGGTTTTAACAAAATCAATTAATGGATTGTAAACTGCACAGATTTGCTACGTTTAATTGCAAAAATGCTAAGCGTTCTTTTGATAGTATACGAGATTTGTGTAAATCTACAGACATCATAGCCCTACAAGAAACCTGGCTACTGTCACATGAGATAACGTACCTAAATTCGATAAGTGACGATTTCAACATAACTGTACAGGAACGTCGGCTGTTGATACTTCATCTGGGATGCTGAGAGGTAGGCCACACGGTGGAGTAGCACTGTTATGGAGGCGAAGTGCCTATACAGACGTGTCTATAATTCCATGCGAAAACCCGAGAATCTGTGTGATTCAAATAGTTCTACAAGACAAAACCTTCCTGGTGTTTAGCATTTATATGCCTATTGATTTGGAATGCAATTTAACCGAGTTTACGGACGTCCTCAGCGAGGTGAGTGCAATTATTGAAGGTAACAGTACTGAGTGTGTTTATATACTGGGGGATTTTAATGCCCACCCATCTGCGCGGTTTTACAATGAGTTATTGGGGTTCTGCGGTGAACAAGACTGGTCGTGTATTGACACTGAACAATTGGGTTTAAACTCAGACACTTACACATTTATTAGTCAGGTTCACGGGTCGACAAGATGGCTCGACCACTGCGTGGTGACCAAGGCTGCTGCACAAACTGTTTGTAGGATATTTGTTCAATATGACGTTACGTGGTCCGACCACTTGCCCTTGATTATGGAATGTAATCTTGATGTAGTTATACCAAAGAGATACACATCTGGTTTACATTTTAAAGATACAATAATGTGGGGAGAGAGAGACTTGGAACAAATTAATTTATATTATTCCGAATGTCATAAACGGCTTAGAATAATAGATTTTCCAATACAATTCCGATATTGTTGTGATCGTATGTGTACTAATCTAAATCATAGACATCTTCTAGATGAAATGTACAAGAAAATCGTTTGGGTTTTAAGCAAATCTTCGGAGGTGAGTTGGCAAAGTAGAACATGTAATAAAAAGAAGGTTGTTATTGGGTGGAACAAACACGTTGCTGACGCGCATAGGGTGGCCAGGAATAAATTTGTCATATGGTCATGGTACGGCAGGCCTACTTTTGGTCATTAATAATAAATAAATAATAATAATACCAGCCCTTGTTTATGTCCCACTGCTGGGCACGGGCCTCCCTTCAAGATGAAGGGGCTTAGGCCATAGTCCACCACGCTGGCCAAGTGCGGGTTGGCGGACTTCACACGTCATTCGAAAGCTAGATAGGCTTTCTCAGACATGCAGGTTTCCTCACGATGTTTTCCTTCACCGAAAACTAGTAACAATCGCACAAAGACGATTCGCACATGATTAAAGAAATCAGAGGTGCGAGCCGGGGATCGAACCTGCGCACCTCGTTTCCAAGGCAAGCGCTCGCCCACTGAGCTGTTACAGCTACCTAGCTAGCTTTTGGTCATTATTACAATGAAATGTGTGAGTCGAAGAGAATATTTAAATCTCGCTTAAAGTGGTGCCAGGATAGGGAAGATAAAATAAAAATGGATATCTTGGCCTCTAAACATATGAATAAAGATTTTCGGGGATTTTGGAAAAATACCAATAGATTAAATCATAAGACTGGCCTTCCTTTGTGCGTCGACGGTGTGACTGATGCTCAGGCAATAGCAGAACTATTTAAGGATAAATTTGTAGTTAAGTCGTCATTGGGTCCGTCGAAAACGGTGATTAATGTTGAGTCTAAGGGGTCATTAGAAGTTAGAATTACTGCCAAAGATATAACTGCCATCGTTAATTCTATGTCAAGAGGCAAATCTCCTGGCCACGATGGGCTCAGTATTGAACACTTGCGGTATGCTGGCCCTCACTTGCCACGGGTTTTAGCCTTGTTCTATAATCTCTGTATCAGCCATGCGTATTTACCCCACGATATGTTAAAAACAATAGTAGTACCAGTAATTAAAAATAAGACTGGTCTTTTGACCGACAAAAACAACTACAGGCCTATATCTTTGGCTACTGTCATCTCCAAGGTACTGGACGCCGTGCTTAATGCGCAATTGAATAAGCATATCAAACTGCATGATAATCAGTTTGGATTTCGATCAGGTTTGTCTACCGAAAGTGCCATATTGAGTTTTAAACATACCGTTGGGTACTACACAGACCGAAGAACACCTGTTTACACCTGTTTCCTAGACTTGTCGAGCGCTTTTGATCTGGTTTCCTACGAGACTCTCTGGAAGAAACTCTACGACACTACTGTACCACATGAAGTTATCAATATTTTTAAATACTGGTATGGAAACCAAGTCAACAGCGTTCGTTGGAAGGGAGCATATTCATGCCTGTATGGTTTAGAGTGTGGTGTGAGACAAGGCGGTCTTACTTCTCCCACACTGTTTAATTTGTATATAGATCAATTAATTCTAGAGCTCAGCAGCGCCAGAGTCGGATGCCATATTGATGGTATAAGTGTTAATAACCTGAGCTATGCAGATGACATGGCGTTGCTCAGTGCTTCAGCATGTGGATTGAGGAAACTTTTAAGTATATGTGAAACGTACGCTAGAGATCATGGACTTTTATATAATGTAAAAAAGAGTGTCGTTATGGTGTTTGGGGCTAGTGGAAAATACCCTGAAAATGTTCCACCGATAAGGCTCAATAATGTTCCCTTATTGAGGGTGCACAAATTCAAGTACCTTGGGCACATTTTGACCACTAGCCTCAAAGATGATGACGATATTGAGAGAGAGCGAAGGGCGCTGTCGGTTAGGGCAAATATGATTGCCCGCAGGTTCGCGCGAGCTTCTAGAGATGTTAAAAGAACCCTTTTTAGAGCTTACTGTACCTCATTTTACACCTGTAGCCTGTGGGTATATTTTACACAGAAATCGTACAGTGCCCTTCGAGTACAGTACAACAACGCCTTTAGAGTGTTGATGGGGCTACCTCGCTTCTGTAGTGCATCAGGGATGTTTGCTGAATTGCATGTTGACTGCTTTTTTGCAATAATGCGAAAAAGATGCGCATCCCTGGTGCGCAGGGCGCGGGAAAGCGCTAACAGCATTCTGGGTATGATTGCTGATAGACTGGACTGTTGCATTATAAATCGTTGCTCCAAAATTGCAGCTGGAATTTTGAAGCAATGATTTATTAATATAATATTGTTATATAATATTTATACATTTTTTATTAATTATTATTTAGCAAATGAATATTGTTACCTAACACTATGAGTCGTGATACTTGAAAATAAAGAATTTATTATTATTATTAGCAGGTAGGTAATCCAATAGAAATAAGCTGCTGCCCGTCTTCTTGTTTCAATTGTGTTCACCCATCTCACCCAAATGTATGTAATCATTGGTAAGCTTTAACGTGTTCATTGAAGACAGCATCACAACACACCATGATCAGGCAGGGTCGTGACGTGACCAGACGAGAATTTTATTTTAAATTAGTCAAGTCAAAGTCTAAATCATTTATTTCAAATAGGCTGAACGCTAGATTAATTGGAGATAATATTTTGACCCTAATTCAAACTATATATGTGAGAATCACCGGTCTGGGGGGCGATTCTCGCTTACTTCGATTTCGAATTTGCAATTCGAAGCCTATCTCTATACTACTAAGAAATCTCGAAACTCGAAGTGATTTTCTCGAGTCTTGTATTCTGGGCAACAATCGAAGTAAACTTCGAAATAATCTCTAATCGAAGGAGGAAAATGTTGTCATTATGATTATTTACGTCACGCGAGTCATTCCGTTCAATTAGTTGATACGGTTTTTTTACCGGATGGGATGGTTCTAGTAGA
This sequence comes from Furcula furcula, assembly GCA_911728495.1. Classification (NCBI taxonomy): domain Eukaryota; kingdom Metazoa; phylum Arthropoda; class Insecta; order Lepidoptera; family Notodontidae; genus Furcula; species Furcula furcula. Next base: position 905,394 of record OU452264.1, on the reverse strand, counting down.
AAAACATATGTATAAAGTTGTTCACGTCTATAAATTGTAGGACAACATTTTGTACGATTTTTAACATAATTTATCACAATTTAACGAGTAAATAAAAAGACCTTTAAAATAAGTTAAAATTTCCAACTAGCTACTTATAACGGAATGCACCTCATATTGACAAAAAAAAAAGTTAATGTCAATCTATACATATAAAACTACTTGTCCTGACTGACTGATTCATCAACGCACAGGCCAAACCGCTGGACCTAGAAAACTGAAATTTGGATAGTGGGTTCTTCTTATGATGTAAACACCCACTAAGAAAGGGTTTTTGAAAGTTCCACTCCTAAATGGGTGGAAAAAAATAGCGTAGTAATTGCTAGTGTAATATAAATACTAAATACACTAAAATTAAATTAGACATAAACTATTTAAAAAAAAAACCGACTTCAAAGTAAATTATCTAAAAACTATTTAAAAAAAAATAAAAACCGACTTCAAAGTAAATTATCTAAAAAGCATAAAATAACGAAAATATTATTGAAGTTGGTGTTAGCGTACCTGCTGTGTATATTCTGCACCAACTTCAATAATATTTTCGTTATTTTATGCTTTTTAGATAATTTACTTTGAAGTCGGTTTTTATTTTTTTTTAAATAGTTTATTTAACACTTTTTAGTGACTTATTTTACCAAGATAGGTATCAGCACTATCACGCAACTCCAACGTCTACATTACAGTAACTTACTGAAAACATAAAAAGTTTATATCTCTTAAACTACTGGACCGATTTTGATGAAATTTATACTCTACCCTAAGTTGAAAGATACTCTAACTATTGCAAAAAAAATTTCGAAATCGGACTTGTACTTTCTGAGAAATCCGTGGACAAACCTACATACATACATACATACACACACTCGTGAAATTTGGTAAATTCGTTTAGAACATAGACTAACATATATGAATATTACGCATTTTTATTAATATTACATACATACGCGTCGAATACAGAACCTCCTGTTTTGAAGTCGGTCAATTTAACGAGTAAATAAAAAAACCTTTAAAATAAGTTAAAATTTCCAACTAGCTACTTATAACGGAATGCACCTCATATTGACAAAAAAAAAGTTAATGTCAATCTATACATATAAAACTACTTGTCCTGACTGACTGATTCATCAACGCACAGGCCAAACCGCTGGACCTAGAAAACTGAAATTTGGATAGTGGGTTCTTCTTATGATGTAAACACCCAATAAGAAAGGGTTTTTGAAAGTTCCACTCCTAAATGGGTGGAAAAAAATAGCGTAGTAATTGCTAGTGTAATATAAATACTAAATACACTAAAATTAAATTAGACATAAACTATTTAAAAAAAAACCGACTTCAAAGTAAATTATCTAAAAACTATTTTAAAAAAAATAAAAACCGACTTCAAAGTAAATTATCTAAAAAGCATAAAATAACGAAAATATTATTGAAGTTGGTGTTAGCGTACCTGCTGTGTATATTCTGCACCAACTTCAATAATATTTTCGTTATTTTATGCTTTTTAGATAATTTACTTTGAAGTCGGTTTTTATTTTTTTTAAAATAGTTTATTTAACACTTTTTAGTGACTTATTTTACCAAGATAGGTATCAGCACTATCACGCAACTCCAACGTCTACATTACAGTAACTTACTGAAAACATAAAAAGTTTATATCTCTTAAACTACTGGACCGATTTTGATGAAATTTATACTCTACCCTAAGTTGAAAGATACTCTAACTATTGCAAAAAAAAATTTCGAAATCGGACTTGTAGTTTCTGAGAAATCCGTGGACAAACCTACATACATACATACATACATACTGTTCAGGTTTACCCTTGGGTAATTAAAAGCACTGAGATTTTCTAGTAGAAATATATTATTTGTATATATTAAATCATGACAGTAAGAAGACGACAAACAAAAGGCACGGTGACATCTAGCAGTCAAAACACAATTAAAACTATTAAGTACATAATACACCAAGGAGATAGTAATGTATGTATGTACGTCTGTACCTATATTACTCGGTACATTAAAATTTTACTCCAACACTCCCACTAAATTTTATCCCCGCATAGCTAGGTACTTACTATCTCAGCATTTACATACATTATCTAATAATGTTATCACAAAACTTTCACTTCTGGCAACAAAAATATAATAAGTACGCACAACTATTTCTAATTTCTCGCAAGTACTATCACTGAATACTTGACTTCTGAAAACTTAAATTTTTGAGTGGGCAGTGCTTTTATGCAAGTGAATTGGAGGCTCATTACTTATTCGGTTTTTTAATATATCTAAATTACAACAAGGATCTTTTATAAGTTCAAAGTCGGAGTGAGTTACAGTGACATTAATTTTTATGTTACTAAATTTAGGTATTAATTTTGTGCTTTTACAGTATGCCATACAGTTGTTCGGTACATTTAGAATTCCCGTGCCGATTATTGTTGTTTCAATAATTTTCTGATTGGGGCACTCAATATATAATTTATTACTCTGGGATTGTACATAAATCCAATGGTTATTGGAAAGTGGTTTCCACAGGTCTACGTGTCCGTGTATAAAGTCGGTTTGACACTGCACTGGAAGAACACTTATCACTTTTGACATTAACTCACTCTCACAGCTGGGGTTCGCACTGGTCGGGAACACAGTCATGACGTCGCAGATGTACTCGCGCGGGCTTATCGCTTTGCATTCCCGTAGTGATTCAAGATTACAGTATTCGGACTTATCCCTGGTCATTGCAATATACTTACTACTTGGTATTATGAAGCTAAAGGAATTTGGGGTCACAATATTATGTGGAGTAGGCAATGCTATGTTATGAAACAGATTATATTCCTTAGGGGAAACTAACGGTATTCTTAGTACAAAAATAATCTTTTTGTTTAAACTATAATAGACTACGTTAGATATATTCATTAATACATGAACATGGCTTAACTCTAAACTTACAGGTAATTTTACGTCTACAGGTAAGTATCTATAGTTATTGACAAGCTCCTCGTATAACTGCGTAGGCGGCAGTACAGCCGGGTGCAAGATGTTTTGACTACTAAACATTATGGCATTTATTATGTCATTTAATTCAAATGATAATGTAAGTATGACTGCTTCTATGCGATTTAAAATTGAATTAATGTTTGCCTTTAGGTTAAGGTCAAAAGAAAGGATAGAAATATTTTTTAATTTCAGGGAGAGGTTGTCAATAGCTTCGTTAAGGCTGGCTTCATTAAATTTTATGTTATACAGAGTGTTGTTAAATTTAGATAACGTGGAAGTAGTGACCAAAATGTTTTCTTTCATTAATGAACCCAGTCTTTTTTCATTATTCTGAACAATTTGTATGGCGTTGTCATATTTGACAGCGTCGTCCTCGTCTAGTGTCCCAAATATTGTTTTGGAAAGAGTGCCAATACCGCCAATCCATGCCCGTTTGACCCTATTATTTATTAGATGTGAAATGGAAGAATACTCAGAAATGATATCATTGTACCTGACCGTTAGGGGTTCTAATACGTTGTGAAACTCCAACTCTTCCGAGGTTTCAATTTGTATTTGATTACATAAGAAACGTAATGTGCCTAATATAGAATTAATGTTTTGAATATGAGGTTGAATATAAGAGATATCAAACGGGGTAACTACATCTAAGTATCCAACGTTAATTTTGAGTTCACCAATTGGGTCAAAGTATATGCCGGAGCTTGAGTTGATCCGTTGGACATATTCTGGTTGACCTTGAGCCAGTATGCTGCAACGAAGACAGACATTAAGTATATTCGCCAACCTACTTCGTGCAGTTAAAATGTATACGAGAAAAAGCCTGCGTTTTTATTACTACTACTAATACCTACTATCTAGTCTAAGTTTTATTTGTATATAAGCAAAATGTATATAATGTAAACACAAAAACAGATGAAATATAAAATGCCTATTATCTAAAAGTAATAATAGTTATGTATAAAATATATTTAGCTCGAAGGTATATCATGGACATCCACGTGCTTAACTTCATCGAAGTGATGTTTCACGTGGCGTCTATTTATGAGTAACGACAGCGTATGATTGCCGTGTATTTTGACTACCTTATATGGGCCTTTCCATACGGGCGATAAGGCTTTGCGTAGCCTAAGATGATTCTTTAAAAGGACGTAATCGCCTACTTTGTATTCGGTAAGACGAGTACGTGAGTCATAATAAGTTTTAGAGTTTATTTTAGATTTTTGGATAAATTCTAAGGCTTTATCGCGTGTGTGTTTCATGCGATGTTGTAGCATTCTTACGTATTCTGGGTAGGTAGTGTTGGTATTTTCGTAAACGGAGTCCGGTATATTAGGTTTATGACCGAATAACAACTCGTATGGCGAGTAGTGCGTTGTTGAATGAACCGCCGTGTTATATGCTAACATAGAAGTGAACACATAACGTGGCCAGTTGTCCTGATTCTCGTTGACGTATGATTTTCCAGTGCACCTTGTGTTTGTGGATGGTGAGGGGTGCACAATAGCTGTTTAATTTTAAGAAATTCGCATGTTTTCCTGAATAGATCTGCTGTAAAATTAGTTCCTTGGTCGGTAAGTATATGTTTTGGAATTCCGAATAAGGATATAAAATGAAGGAGGCATTCACTTGTTTCTTCGGCAGTGTTACTACGAAGGGGATATGCTAACGAGAATTTTGTTAAATCGTCTTGCATGGTTAAGATGAATTTGTATTTGGCGGTACCAGATTCGGGCAAAGGACCTACTATATCGAGGGCTAGTCTTTCGAATGGGGACGTCGAGGTTGAAGTTATGACCATTGGTGCTCTGTTTATTTTGCGCAAGGCTTTATTAGTATGGCATGACGGACATTTCTTAACATAGCTTTCGATGTCGCTGCGCATGTGTTTCCAGTAAAATATTTCTTTGATGCGGTTTAACATTCTTGCAGATCCTAAATGTCCGGCTATCGGGATATCGTGGTTTTCTTTAAGAATTTTAGGTATTTCACTCAGTGAAGAATATATGATATTATTATGATATATATGAATTGCTATATTGGTTCCGTCAAATAAATAGGAAATCATATTGTAGATTTTTACAAAAGAATGTTTATCAAATGGGTTTCTGAAGTCTGAAATACTGATTTCGTTTACAGATGGGTAAGACATCATTATTTGATTACGTGCAAATTGTAGAGATTTGAATATATCAGGATACGAATGATCGTCGAAGTGGTGAACTTTCGTGAATAGGAAAAGGTAAGTTTTGTTTTCAATTGTTAAGGGTAGGAAAGTATGTAAGGATCTCTCCAGTTTATTGAATTCATCACGATCGGGATTCGGACAGTTATTAAGTACTTCCTGGACGTATGGCATGGACTCATCCATGTCTATTGAAGTAGGTACTATAATTATCTTTTGCGCTCCTTTAAGTAAGTTCTCATTATGTTCTGTAATATAAGTATTATATGTTTTTGTTGGTGATTTTAAGAATTTACTATAGGTTTCGTCTTGGTCAGGTAAGGTTGCAGACGATGATGGAGGAGTTTCTGGGTTAGGGTAAGTAGATGTAGGTAAGATTTCAGCTGCTGAAGGAGGAGTTCGCGGATTAGGGTAAGTAGATACAGGTAAGGTTTCAGGATTTTGTGTATTGGACGAGGACTGCGGGTCTTGATCTGGCTCAGGTAAGTCAAGGGTATTTACTTCAGGTAGAGGTTCTTCAGGATTAAGTGATGAAAAATCTAGGAGATCGTTTAGATTATCCGGATTGATTTCATCAGAATGAAAGGACGGGGGTGACACAAGAAGGTCCATTAGATCTTTATCTAGGTTATTATCGTTTGTATCACCTTGCTCAAGATATATAGGGTTTACAGGATGTCTAGAGAGGGCGTCGGCTGCAGAGTTCAGTTTACCCTTTCGATATATGATCTCGTACTCATACTCTTCTAATTTTAACCTCCACCTTTGGAGTTTACTGCTAGGATCTTTATGATTAAAAAGCCATTTTAACGGTCTGTGATCTGTAATGATCTGGAATTTATGCCCATACAGGTAAGGACGGAAAGTTTTACACCCATACAATATAGCTAGTAGTTCTTTTTCCGTTGTACTATAGTTACATTCACTTTTGTTCAATGTACGTGATGCAAAGGCTACAGGCTGGTCCTGACCGATAGGTCCTTGTGAGAGTACGGCACCAACAGCATAATTCGAGGCATCACAGGTAAGTATAAAGGGTTTAGTGAAGTCAGGATATATAAGAAGTGGAGCTGTTGTTAATTTATGTTTCAGTGTGTCAAATGCGAGCTGTTGTTGATTTTCCCAGTTAAAAAGTGTATCCTTTTTCAGAAGATTGGTGAGAGATTTCGGAGAAATCAGGTATGAAGCGTCGGTAGTATGAAACTAATCCGAGAAAGGACTTTATGTCTTTGGGTGATTTTGGAATGGGAAATTCAGCGACCGCCTTTATTTTCTCTGGGTTAGGTTTAACGCCTTGTTCGGTAATTATATGACCAAGATAACAAACTTCGCGTCGTAAAAACTCGCATTTGTCAGGCTGTAACTTTAAATTAGAGTCTCTAAGTCTTTGAAATATTGACGTTAGATTAAGAACGTGTGAGCGGAGGTCGTGTGAGTAGCATACGACGTCGTCCAAATATACGAAGCACCGAATGCCATTGAGACCAGATAGGACAGAATTCATCAATCTTTGGAACGAAGAAGGGGCGTTCTTGAGTCCAAATGGCATTCTGAGGAATTGAAAGTGTCCTTCAGGGACGTTAAAGGCTGTTTTGGTTTTATCGGCCTCGTTCAGCTTAATTTGGTGAAAGCCTGATGCCAAATCGAGGGTGGAGAAGTAGGTACTCTTACCTAGTTGATCAAGGATTTCTGTGATCTGAGGGATCGGATAGGTGTCACCGATTGTGACATCATTTAGTTTCCTGTAGTCGATGACGACTCGCCATTTTTGTGTATTAGAGGCATCAAGTTTCTTAGGAACTACCCAAATGGGTGAAGACCAGGGGGAATCGGACGGTTCAATAATATTTTGTTTGAGCATTTTATCAATTTGATTTCGAACTTCAGTTTTATGAATTTCGGGAAATCTGTAAGTTTTAGTATGAATTGGGATATCTGTTGTCGTTTTTATTTCATGTTTCAGGACATTTGTATACGTTAAGTCTTCTCCAGGAAGGTGGAAAATATCTGAAAAGTCGGAACATATTTGTACAAGAGCTTCTTTTTCTTCAGGGTTGAGATGTGAGATACGCAATTGTTTTAAGACTTCTTCTGTACGCTTAAAACTTTCAGCCGGGGCGTTTATATAGTTTACAGGGAACGAGGGATATTCTTCAAACTCTAATGGATCAATCAAGGTAAGTTTTAGGTTAAGGTTTGATTTTATTATTACAGGTTCCTCTGAGGTGTTTATTACCGATATATTTATTCTATTATTTTCTTTTACCCGAACTAGACAATTTGCAATCAGTAAATGTTCAGAAAGTTTCTGATCAAGAACTAATCCTTCTTTGATTTCTGGGTTTAGCACAGAGCATTCAATAATAGTTTCAGTTCTTGGGGGGATTGTATATGCAGGATCATAGAAATGTAGTTTAAGGGATGATTTTCCAAGATAGAGTAAGTCTTTATTGTAATCTAAGCATACATAGTTGCATATGTGCAGTAAGCATATCGGATCCTATAATACCATCGTATGGTAAGTGTATTTTATCGATTACATGGAATTTGTGATGAATGCTTGAGTTAGGGAGACGTATTTTTAATTGGAAATGGGCTCGTGTTTGGATGGCTTCTTCCGAAGAATCAATACCCTTCAAATGAATCGTTTCTTTTATAAGTTTAGGATGTTTTACTAAGCATGAATATTTTAGTAGGCTTACAGAAGAGCCCGAGTCTACGAGCAAGGACAGTGGGATATCGGACACGGAGGATTCGACAATAACATGGGGTAAAAGCAATAATGCAGGATTATTCGTTATTTCAAAGATGTTGGATTTAGAATTGTTAACTAGATCTGAATCTTGAGTGGGCACAGTGGATTTTGGCGATTCCGCACTATTGTGTTTCTGCACGGATATAGTAGATATTGGCAAGTCAACACAATTGTGTTGTTGCACGGATACAGTGGATGTTGGCAAGTCAACACTGTTGTGTTGCTGCACGGATACAGTGGATGTTGGCAAGTCAACACTATTGTGTTGTTGCACGGATACAGTGGATATTGGCAAGTCAACATTATTGTGTTGCTGCATGGATACAGTGGATATTGGCAAGTCAACATTATTGTGTTGCTGCATGGATACAGTGGATATTGGCAAGTCAACATTATTATGTTGTTGCATGGATACAGTGGACTTTGGCGAGCGATCATGTAGCGATGCTTGCGATGGATTGGATATATGTATATGACGACTTCCATGTGTCGGAGTCGTGTTGTACTTAAGAAAATTATTTGGGATGTCGGTTTCTAAATAACTGAGTCCCGCACGACACCGGGACGAGACGGTCACTCGTTTTTTGGTTCCGCGTCTATAGTATCATAGCCTTCTACCGGTTCGTTTGGATGTTCGTTTTCATAGTCATTGGACAGGTAATGGACTCGTTGAGGCGTTCTTGAGGATGTTTGGTCAACCCTGAATCGATTATTGTATTCCCTTTTTCGACATTGATCTATGGTGTGCCCAGGGATTTTACAATATCTGCAGTATGGAGTTCCAGGATTGATGTTATTATATGGGCGGTTAGGGAATGAGTTAGGTCTCGAAGCTGGGAAAAATTGTTGATTCTGGTTACGCGATACTTGATGACTGGGCCTCGAAATATTTGGCCTTTCTTGCCGTGAGCTAGACGGACTGTGTTTATATATAGATTGTTGAATCTTTTCTTCAGATATTGCAATATTGATTGCTTCATTTAATGATTTCGGGGATTTACATCTAACAATATTTGAAATGCGGGGTATAAGCCCCATTTGAAAGTGATGAAGAGCTAGTTCTTGCATCGCTGCAGTACGCCCAAACATTTCTCTGGCTTTGTGCCCATGGGATATCGAAATCTCCGTTAATAGTTGCGATAAATAAGTCTCTACTTTTAAAGCATACTGACTCACAGGCTCATTTATATTTTGTTTACAGTCCTGTAGTTCAGTGAGGAGTAGGTGTGCGTAATGTTTCCTCTCACTGAATTGAGTTTTCAAAAATTCCTTTAGCTGAGCCCAATTGGTGAATTCCTTTATAGAGCAGGCGGTTTGCGCCTTGCCCTCTAATTGACAGAGAATATATTTAAATAGTATATCCTTTTGAGAGTCCGACGCTAATTCATAAGCATTGTTGCAATTTACTAAAAAAGAATTAAGGGTTTCCCTGAAACCATCATATGGTTTGATAAATCTTAATAACGTAGAAAGATCTAATTCTGATTTACTTGTGTTAGTTGCGACCTTTTTCTTTGATACCGATTTGGTACTAGGTCCAGAGGGGGGAGGACAGAGGTTTTGGCCATCATCTTCCGTGTCGGTTACTTCAAATTTGGGACTTTGTGGTCTACTTTCAGACATTTTAATATTACAAATTAAGAGAACAACACAAGAAACAATCACACTTTTATAGTATTAAACAAAAACAATAGAAAATAGAATAAAAGTTAAAATAAAATAAAAGTTTGGTATTCGTTGTCTTTTACACTTTGAGATGCAATGACCAAGTGTATATTATATGAATCACTCACCGGGATGCGCTTAAAGCGATAAGAATACTAATCATTTCTTCGAAATTGATAACCCGCCTCGGGTCGGCGCGTCGAATTATATCGGTCACAACACGACGCTTAAAATGTGTGTGACAGTGGATATAATGCTCCGAAGGCCGGCTACAGCACGGACTGTGCGTAGCAGTGGGCCTTACTCGTCGACTTGGCCCGAATAGGCCAGGCTGCAACTTGATAAGACACTTGGTTCACCACCACACTAATTCGTTGGTAAACACGATTCTGGATTATCACAATTCGGAATTATCACAATTCTGGATTATCACTTAAACTCGCGACTTGGAGACGTACCGAGGATTTTTAAAATCCCTTTACGCTGCCACCAACTGTTATAAGGATCAAAGGATTAGAGTTTTAAAAAAAAGAAAATATTTAGTTGGATGGACAGCCGTCTAGCGTGAATGGATTATGGAATGAGACTGACTGGTGATGGATGAGTGTGTTGATATGTATTAGGAGGAAATGCTGAGTGGACGGGAATAGGATGGGTGTGTGCAGTTTAGGGTGCAGTGCTCGGGTATAACAGTTCGTAGAAGTACCTAATGACCAGCAAAGTCTATTACTACGGCTAGATTAGTATAAATGAACTAGACGGATTTATTTTGTTGCTTCGTATTATTTTAAGCAGTGGATTGATTTGAGTTCTGACTGCTAGTTATAATAAAGTACGATTACTAATACATCTGGCAGTAAAATCGTATTTTGTATCTTGATGAGTCATTACAATTTGTAAAGCATTGTTTTGGCATAGTGTTTATTTTCTCGGTCGATGACTAATAATCGTATTGGAAATCTGGTTCGATCTGGATGTTTTGTGAAGGAAGGCCGAGCCATTATAGTGCTGTGGGTCGTACGAGCCTAATATCGTCATAGTCGTAGAATAGTGACGGATCTAACAAATGTTAAACTTTACAGGGCAGCCATTTCAAATATTTATGTTAGTTTTTTTGTCATAACTTTTTTAATTTTAAATCTGTAGTTATAAAAATTGTCAAATAAGTTGAAAATAGGGTTTGTTATAAAATGGAATAAAAATAAGAACATATAATTACACAGGTTTCTAGAAAAATCACATGCTTCGTTTTACTTTGGAGTATACACCGTCACATAGTATTATACGACATTGTTCTTCGAAAAATTACTGTTCAAAGTATGGCGGATTTTATTTTCCGATCATATTCTATGGACTTACTGAATAAAATATTAGCGGATATGTTATCTGTCACATTCTATTTAGACCATGAGAAGCAGGTAGAAGAAGGTGGTCAGTATTTTATAGGTAGATTGATATCGGATACCCGTTTTTCTTTATAAGACCAAATTTGCAACAGTAAATATATGAACACAGGAGTGATTGCCGACCGGTGGCCAGCCAAATAAAATTATTGGTAGGGTAGAATATGACAATTTGTGGAATTTGTCATATTCAATATGACATATAATTCTACCCTGCTTATTGTCTTTGGCTAGCCATGGTTACCATAAAAAATGCATATTGTGTCTTATGTTACCATGCGATTTCGATTATGGTCAGCGCAATTGTCTGATCAGAATCGAAAACCTTCGATACAAACTTCCATAAGAAGTTATAAACGCAACTGGTGACTTCAATGGTGGTGCTGGTGCCCCACGTTTGGCAATACCTTCATGTCAAATATAGCAATAGCCTTACGAGTATTTGCCAACCATATCGCATAATATGATGAAATTATAACATGAAAGCATTCGTTTATAATACAATACTCAATTGCCCGTAAGGACACGCACAAAACCTTTTGAATATCAAAAGTTTGCATTTTCTTTCAAGGTTCTAGATAAATGTTTACTATTTAAATGGTTTGCATACCTACTGTTCTCCAAGGTCATCAGGTGGGTATTGTGTTTGCTTAAAATTGTGACACTGTGATGATCACATGGTATAATTTTTGGGTAGATGGACGATTAAATTAAAATAAGTGTTAAGGGTAACTATAAGCCGTACTGCCTTAGACCAGACTAGCTGTATTTGAATAATGTTTGAGCTCAGGCCATTCTTTATATACAGGATGTTTGGTGCATCGTTTGAGACAATACTGGTACAAATGAATTAACGTGGGCACAAACCGACGACTCAACCAATCATTTCATCAACAGTACGATTATGATTTTTATATTTCCATCTCTAGTCTATTTAAATCGAAGTGCTTTCGTCGTATTTATCCCAAGCTGTCCAACTAACCCTTAACTACTTGATGCATGTTTTTACAAGCATCTATTTTTGATGAGCCCTTTTTTCAAGAATAATTATAAGTGAATTGACGGTAATGCTTGTTTTAAATCTCTAGTTTTCTTTTTCTGTGGGGTAGTAGAATTTACAACATGCAACATTGTTTTTCACGATCACCCAAATTCAAAAACTTTTCAATTGTATCTAGTCTTTCTTCGAGAGTCAACATAATGGCCTACCTATAGATTTTGCTAGAACAATAAAGCCTACTTTGAGGAGTATTCTTTTCTTGCATTCTTTAAAAGCTTTCTCTTACCTTCTTCCCAATCATCTAATTTCGTACACGTTTCTTATCTCTACATCGAATAAGAGGTGCTGAAGACGACTGGCATAAAGGCACAGGTGTGTCGATTGATGGACAGTTGCTATAGTCTGTACTATAGTGACTAGGACCTTAAAAATCGTCACATAGCTACTTCACCATAGGTTTTTGCTGGTGATGGCATAGGTGGCTGTCCGTTGTTCTCAACAGCCGAGGTAACCGGTTGAGGGGAAGGTGACAAATCGGATATCAAGGTAGAGTATTTAAAGGGGTTACAACTGAGCTGATATTTAATGGGGACACGACATCATGCCGATTTTCTGATGGAAGTAAATATAGTGAAGGTGCACTTTGATACATGGCCATAAAAGGATCTTCTCAAAGAGTACTAGTATGTTCGAGTTCATATTTTCATACATTGATTTTATTATTTCGCTTGATCCGTGTACGCCGTCTGAAAATACTTCTTCATAAAAATGTTCTTAATCTTTTCTGTTAGGTTGCGTGCTCAGATAGATATCAGTATATTATTATGTAAATAATAGTATTTGTACAAGATAATATCTTGTTAGAAATTATTAATATCATACACACATCAAAAGTGTCTAGGGATCAACATATATTTTTGCAATAACTTTTCTCCTGATTGATATTAATTAAAATTTTCTTTAAGGATTCATCAAATAAAGTGTTTTCGTTTGTCACAGTAACGATAAACCAAGTCACCTTTGCATTAATAAAGAAATTTGCCATTTTCCTAATAAAGGGATTTATGACATTTGAACCACTAACACAAAAGTTCGAAAAAAAGACTGAAATAACAGTTTTCTTTAAAATTTTATTGGGTAACTTAAACAATTAATAATCCGTGTTTCTACCGCGAACACTAACAACACAAGAACATCGGTTTGGCATACTCAAAATGAGTTCATCCAAATCACGCTGTGGAATGGCCGCCCATGTTCGTTGCAACAACAAAAAAAGGTCTTCTTGCGACTGGATACCCTCCATATTCGGCAGAGCTCTTCTCTGTAGCATATCCCATGCATGCTCAATCGGGTTCAAGTCTGGCGACTGAGCAGGCCAGGGCAGGACATTGATGTTAGCTGCGGCGAGAGTCTGTCTTACAACTCTTGCGGTGTGCGGTCGTGCATTATCATGCATTAACTGAAATAAGGGACCGATTTGCACTTGTAGAGGAACGATGACGTCTGATAAAATCGTCTCAGCATAAATTTGAGCGTTGAGGTTGCCTCTGATCCAAATCAACTCAGTTCTTCCGCCGATCCAAATACCCGCCCATACCATGATGGTTCCACCACTATAAGGATGGACTTCCTGGCAGGATTTTAATCGCTGTTGGCGTCCAGGGGTTCTCCAGTGTCGTATACGTCTTGTATCCGGTCTCATACCAAAACGAGACTCATCAGAAAAGCACACGAAACGCCATTGTTCTTCTGCCCAATTTCTGTGTTCAAGAGCCCATTGATATCGAATCCTACGATTGTGCATTGCTATAGGTGGTACCCGTAGCGGTCTTCGGGAATGAAGGTTCACTTCATGCAAGCGGTTTCTGACTGTTTGGTCGCTAATTAAGTTCCCTGAAGAGTGATGAAGCCTCACGGCTAACATCATGGCAGTTATTGTTGGAGCTCTTCGAGTTAAGATTTGAATATATCGGTCTTGTCTCCGTGTGGTGCAGCGATACCGTCCTCCATGGCGCTCAGCCACGGTACCAGTGCTTCGGTAACGTGTCCAAAGTCGACTGATAACACTCTGACTTGTATTCAGAGCTAAAGCCACAGTACGTTGCCGGGAACCAGCTTCTATCATTCCCACGGCTCTGAGCATTTCTTCCCTGCTTAAATGACGTCGCCGCTCCATAATAACGTTGGTTTTAATCAGTAGTAGGGAAACAGTAGCACTAATAATGTCTTCAATGCGTTGTATGTTTTTATAGGGAAAATATTGACAGCTGATTTTCATCTTTTACTCGAATTTGATTCACAGTTCCTGATTCAAATTATGAAATGCACCAAAAAGGATCCATATAAATTTATAAAATCATAAATTTATTACAAAGCCACATCTCAATCTCAAGAAATCCGCTTAAAAATGCTTGATCCCTAGACACTTTTGATGTGTGTAGTTTAACGTTTACCAAAGGCCAAAGTCGATTTAAAATAAAAAGATTCAAAAGTATAGAAATCTTCAAATTTACTTCTTTTTATTTATACAGGTAATTTATTACTTGGATTCGATTATATTTTAATAAAAAAATATATGAAAAATATACAAATAATCATTGTTTTTCAATAGAAAATAGGCGGAAGTGAATTAAGCTCAAAGAACAAAGTGGGATAGTCAGATACGACCGTTAGATAAAGAACCGTGTCCACAGAATATCGTCAGTTGTGATCCCGCGTCACTATCATGTCCATAGAAAATTGTAATATAATTACATACAACTCGAAAATCCAAATTTGTTAAATATAACATAAACGCAATGTTATCATTGTATCATCAGATAACAATTATTATTTTTATGTAAATTAAATTATAAGTTGATTTAATTTTTTCCGTAGAAAACCGACGGATAGTCAGAACTGACGCTAGCTAAGCATGGGCAAATCTGTCAAATAGTGACGATTGAGCATATTCGTCGGGAGCGGGAGAGGGCGGTGGGAGATCCGCGCGCGTCGTACAAAGACGAATATACCTAAGCGTCATTTTACTATGAGCGCTTATCAAATCCGTCAGTATACCGACTGATTAATTAATAAACCAAAATACATAGAATTTTTTCTTTGATGCAGTAATAATATTTCGACAATGTAGTATCCAAATATGGTAAAAAGTGATTTTCGCATTTTTTTCAAATCCGACATTATTCTACGATCATGACGATATATTGACGAGTGCTAATTGTCTATGTACTTGTTGATTTGACTACCTACCTGTCAAATTTTTAATTAGTTTTCTGCAGTTATGTTCACAGAATGTGTAAGTGCGAGTCGCCAGAGCGTTAGTGGCATTAGTAGCTGCATTGTGGCGTTGCTGCAGCTGCACGAGTGGCGTTGGGCGCTAAACGCAGCGCTGCCGCCCCAACGATGGCATGGCCGCCCTAACGGTGGCGTGACCACCACACCATGGTGGCGACGGGCTGCCACACGAAGGTGGCGCTGTGCAGCCACACTACGGTCGCGCTGCGGCGTTGCCGCCCACATGGTGGCGTTGGTGGCTACCGCTTACATCGTCGGTCGCCGCGCAGCACACTGGTGTTTGACGCTACGCCGTGGCTATGATGGCCAGACACCGGAGTAAGAAAAGAACAGGGTTGACTGTGTGGTAATGACAGCCGCACTGGCGTAAGTTGCACACTGTTATTTGGTAAAGGCAAGCACGTAGAGGTTATGTTCTTTTAAAACTATTTATTTGGTCAGGGGTAGACTATGGGATCAATACGCTAATAATTTACAAGTAGTGTGGAATTTATGATCGATGAGGTGAGCAGAACAACACATGCACTCCGATGTGATACTTGATGCGTTTGTAGCATACCGTTGTGGAGAACTGGATCTTTATTTGATATACCCCTATGGTATTTTGGTCGCTAAGTCTTGGGTTCGATTCCCGGGTCTGACAGTGCTGTTGTACTTTACTGTTGGTAAATTCTTACTAACAGGCTAAATGCTATATACGTAAATATCAAAACATCGTTGCCTTGTTTAGTGTCACTGATATATTCGGTTGGGGCTGCACCGATAAGGTGCTGTGGACCCTAAATCCAAAGGAAAAGTGCTTGCGTTCTATTGTTCTGTTCGCAGAGGGAAATACAGGCACGTGGGTGCTAGCTATGGCGTGCTGAGGCCTGGCTTGCGAGGCGTGCGTGCAGAAGGATGATGGCATTTGACGCCGTATCCTGCGAGGTGCACGGTGTCCCGAAGCGTGCGGGGAACGTCGGCGTCTGTCGCAAAGTGTGTAAACAGTCGTTGGGAGACCCATGGAAAGCCATTCACGTGGTTTTGGGATGACCACGATGTGTTTGTATTCACTGTTGTGGGAGAGACTCATGTAAAGCCATGTGCACGTGGTTTTGAGGTGACCACAATGTGTGAGGGTTACGGGTTGCGTCAGCGGGGCCCACGCTGACTAGAGACCTGTGTAAAGCCTGTACGATTCGTGGGTTTCGGGGTGCTCTGTTAGAGACCGATGTAAAGCCTGGTTGTGCACAAGGTATCGGTTGCGCAGAAAGAGACCTGAGTAAAGCCTATGACTGAATGTCTTCTGCTATGACTGTATATGTTACTGACTTCTTTGTGTTCGTCTGTTTTGTGCAGGACAAGACAAGTCAATGGAATTGGGCTATGTTCGTCGCAGCCTAGCGGGATGATATATGAATGGTGTATGGTGGAGTCTGCTTCTTCGTGTTGCTCTCAGAGAAGTCATCAAAATTTAGCGAGCCCGAGGACGGTCTCTTGTCAGGAGAGGCCGTGTTAGACTCCAAAACTGGTATAAAATTAATTGTGGGTACGATAGCCGAACGCGCTCAGCTAATGCGTATATAAGTCACTGCACTAGCTGTACCGCGGTCATTCGTTTCTCAGATCTCGTACAGTGCGGAAGTCTCAGTG
This sequence comes from Furcula furcula, assembly GCA_911728495.1. NCBI lineage: Eukaryota > Metazoa > Arthropoda > Insecta > Lepidoptera > Notodontidae > Furcula > Furcula furcula. The sequence goes on along the minus strand of OU452264.1, from coordinate 888,427 downwards.
AAGTTGCTGCGTCATGGTGATTACAATGTATTCCTGCTGCAGGAGTGTGGTAATAATTCTTCAGTGGTATGTTCAGTTTTAATTTTACTAAGGTGGTCCAGAGACAATGGTTTCTGGACAGATTCTCTTTTTTTTAAATAATCTTATTTAGGATTTCTAATAATATATACTCTATCTTATAATGATTTCTGATACTTACGCGAATATTACACATTGAAATGAAACTAATTTTACGGATTATATCGCGGTTTATTTTTGATTTTAATTTCCCGACGTTTCGAATACTTTACAGCATTCATGGTCACGGGCGGACTGAGGTGGTAGCTGTCCATATGTCATAGTTGTCTTAGGGTACCCTCAGGTCTTCTAATTATTATTGTTAGTCCGATCTACGCAGAAAGAGCTTACAGTATCTTGAGGTCTTGCAGTGGAATGCTTGTCTTTGGATTTGACTATGTTTATCACGGGATCCCAAGCTGGTGGTAGCACCCAGCCATCTTCTCTATTGAAATTTGGATGCTTTTTAATTTCAATAGCCTCACGAATCATCCTTGGTAGGTAGCGCTGTTCTTTTGCGAGGATTTGTGGTTTGTCAAATCTAATATAATGACGGGTGCGATCCTGAACATGTTCACAGACTGCAGACTTCGTATAGCGTCGATGTTTAACGTCAGCTATATGTTCTTTTACACGGGTTTTTACCGATCTTTTTGTTTGCCCGATGTATGAGAGCCCACAGTCACAATCCAGTTTGTATACTCCTGCATCTTGTAGAGGTATATGGCACTTGACTGATGGTAAAAACTGACTAATCTTCTTTGGTGGCTTGAAAAATGTTTTAATTGAAGCTCGCTTTAAGATATAGCCAATCTTGTCTGTTACCCCTCTAACATATGGCAATACAGCAGGCATACGTTCGACTGTGGATGGCTTGACACGTTCACAGTGACGGCGGCGCGGAACTCGGAGCTTGTTATCATGCAGGACCTGCTTAACATGTTGAAGCTCGGCACCAAGATGTTCCTCGTCACAGATCCCGTGTGCTCTCTGAAACAACGATTTACCGACAGTAGCTAACTGTGTTTGGCTACTGTCGGTAAATCGTTGTTTCAGAGAGCACACGGGATCTGTGACGAGGAACATCTTGGTGCCGAGCTTCAACATGTTAAGCAGGTCCTGCATGATAACAAGCTCCGAGTTCCGCGCCGCCGTCACTGTGAACGTGTCAAGCCATCCACAGTCGAACGTATGCCTGCTGTATTGCCATATGTTAGAGGGGTAACAGACAAGATTGGCTATATCTTAAAGCGAGCTTCAATTAAAACATTTTTCAAGCCACCAAAGAAGAGTCAGTTTTTACCATCAGTCAAGTGCCATATACCTCTACAAGATGCAGGAGTATACAAACTGGATTGTGACTGTGGGCTCTCATACATCGGGCAAACAAAAAGAAAAAACCCGTAAAAACCCGTGTAAAAGAACATATAGCTGACGTTAAACATCGACGCTATACGAAGTCTGCAGTCTGTGAACATGTTCAGGATCGCACCCGTCATTATATTAGATTTGACAAACCACAAATCCTCGCAAAAGAACAGCGCTACCTACCAAGGATGATTCGTGAGGCTATTGAAATTAAAAAGCATCCAAATTTCAATAGAGAAGATGGCTGGGTGCTACCACCAGCTTGGGATCCCGTGATAAACATAGTCAAATCCAAAGACAAGCATTCCACTGCAAGACCTCAAGATACTGTAAGCTCTTTCTGCGTAGATCGGACTAACAATAATAATTAGAAGACCTGAGGGTACCCTAAGACAACTATGACATATGGACAGCTACCACCTCAGTCCGCCCGTGACCATGAATGCTGTAAAGTATTCGAAACGTCGGGAAATTAAAATCAAAAATAAACCGCGATATAATCCGTAAAATTAGTTTCATTTCAATGTATACTCTATCTTGTCGGCATAGTGATTGTATCCTAATTGGATGTCGATTGTGGTATCTCTTAGTAGTATGTGTGGTTGATTGTTTGTTTGGTAATGAATTAAGTTATATTAAAGTGCGAGGACTTCGTAAAGTTATACTTTACAAACTATCCAATAATATTATTTTGAATAAAACAATCTAGGAATAGAATAGAATAGAATAATAATTTATTTACACACAATACAGTATCCATCTTAAAATTATAATCAATAAGGTTTGACATTTGTTGTGATTCGAACTCGAGATGACGATTCGAATGGTCTTGACCAGTCGAAGCAGTTCGAGCGGCTAGCGTTCGAAGATGTTGGGGTCGATATGTCGAGAATACAATAACGTGATTTTTAGTCGCCAATAGTTCGTAAACGAATATTTTTTCGATTTCGTGATTGATTCGAAAGTGCGAGAATCGCCTCCCTGATCGGAATCACCGACCGTTGAGAGCTTAGCTTAAGTATGTATTTGCAAAAAAAGATATCAGTTGTTTGGTTATCCATAGTACAGACTCTGCCTAGTTTGATTATCTAAATAACAGTGTGTTGTTTGTCCTAGCATATTATTATTATTTTTCCATGGTTTTTGCTTCACGGGATTTGCCCAGTCTATAAATAGGCTTGCGTGAAGACGAATACAACATTTAGCACTCGATTTACTATACAAAAGGTTGATTATAAACAAAAAGTTCGATTTACGATAGGTCCTACCTATATATATATATTATAGGAATAGTACCTATTTTAACGATTTATAGGAACGACCTATTAAGATTATTTGTCTCTGTGGTTGATGATTTGGTGGATTGGCAGCTGGGCTATTGCAGAAGGCCGGGATAACTTTAGCCATAATTACAATCATAAATATTTTGTGGCAAGTGGTTACTAGACACCCACTAAATGGGCTCCCCATTGGACGGTCTCCCATCTCTGTCGTCTTCGGACCAATGATCGTCCGAAGAGAGAGAACAACACCGGTGTGGATGGCTCAGGGGTGTCGAGAGGTGTACTGCACTTTCTCGTTCTGGGCTTTAACACTTCCACCCCTGGAGCATATAGCACTAACGACTCCTCTCTTGACGGATGGGCAATTGAGGCAAGTCAGAGCTGAGAGTCCTGCGGGCCGCCTTCGGATTCCACTCGGCCGACAAAGCAAGCTGAGGAGGGGACCCTGACCGACTCTGGGGCACTCGGGTCCGTGGTGTCATCACGTAGCAATAGCTCGCCACAAGCAGCCCTGAGAGCTTATTATTATTACGGGACTCGTCTTAGTTATGGACCTGGAAAAAATAAATACCAATTTAACACTATTTCCATTCCCCTTCGTCCGTCATTTAGATTATCAAAAAATATTGGACACGCATTTTTTCTTATGTCGATTAAACAAAAAATGACGAAGATATAGTACTTTGAAATGCCGCGTGACATCACACCGGTATACAATTTTTACTTTGCTTGCTTTAATTTGACGCTCTATATCTTTGCCAATTTTCATTGAATTGTTAAATAAAAAAATACGTGTCCAATATTTTTTGATAATCTAACTGACGGACTAATTAGATTTTTTTTTACCCAGTCATGATCCCTATTATCTCTCAGTGCTATGGCTTGCCGGTCTAAGCAAGCCTTGACGTACCTATTGAATTTTTAACGATGTGATGTCAAGTTTTTATAAACAAGCCACAACCACATAATAAATGATATTTACATAAGTATAAAGAATTGAAACTTTATGCCGGCTGCACATGCGTAGGAAAAACGAACAGGCCGAGTACTAGTGTGTATATGATACCTTCTTCGTTGCGCCGCATTTCGGTCCTCGTTCGTTTGCGCTCGGAAATGGGTCCGTTTTTGCACCCGAATCAAAGAGCTAAAGTCTTTCATCTCGCGATGAAAACGAGAGCCTTTACACACTCATTCTTTTAGTTTCCCGCCAAAAACATTAAATAAAATTAAAATATAGATACATAGTTCTGTTAGTGGTTGTCCACAGTGAACGCGCGGTGACTTGAGCCTAGGGCGGGCGCGGCGGTTGGCCACAGTGACGCGCGGTGACTTGAGCCTAGGGCGGCCGCGGCGGTTGGCCACAGTGACGCGCGGTGACTTGAGCCTAGGGAGGGCGCGGCGGATGGCCACAGTGACGCACGGTGACTTGAGCCTAGGGCGGGCGCGCCGGTTAGCCACAGTGCCGCGCGGTGACTTGAGCCTAGGCCGGGCGCGGCGGGTGGCCACAGTGACGCGCGGTGACTTGGGCCTAGGCCGGGCGCGGCGGGTGGCCACAGTGACGCGCGGTGACTTGAGCCTAGGCCGGGCGCGGCGAGTGGCCACAGTGACGCGCGGTGACTTGAGCCTAGGCCGGGCGCGGCGGGTGGCCACAGTGACGCGCGGGCTGTTGTAGCGCTACACTTATTGCAGGTGTCGCAAATCTTGTATGAGGATTCTGTATTTTTTACTAGATAGGCCAATCCTGAAATGGGAGGCGTTGGACACAAGAGATGGTGTGCTGGATGCGCACGAAATAACTAAAAACAGTTAAATAAATGGAGTTATTTTTAATTTACATTAGGAATTGAAAGTGAAGTTTATTTTATTTATTAAGGTACATCAACAATATACTATGCGTTTCAACTAAGAATGTGGCCGCCATGATGATCGCGACTGCGGAACTTCACTCGTTTTTTACGATTTTTGTATCGGCAGCAGAGTAAACACAAAATAAAAAAATCGCCTGGGTTTTGATTATTTATTGTAATGTTTTATTTTGCCATCTATTTATGTTAAGACATCATTTTTAGTAATTATATTTTTTAAATGGCAAGATGGCGGCCACATTCTTAGTTGAAACGCATAGTACATATTATTATACACTTACAATTTCAAATGTCCAAAACAAGCGATTTTATACATATATTTAAAGTTATTTAATTATAAAAAAATACCTACTTGAGACGAGCAACAAGACCAAAATGGTTTGATACCACCGCCATCTGCGCGATCGATCGCTTGTTGACTAGGCCCGCACAGAACGCGCGGATAGGAACGTTTGAAAAGTACACACGCTAACTCGCTCAAGCCGGTCGCGCTAGGCGCCCACCTAAGTCACTTCAGTGTGGACACAAACGGCGGTTTCATATGTTTGATATTTCGCGCCCGTCGTCGCCACCGCGCTAGGCCTGCAGTGTTGACGACCACTTCCGGTGATCATTCGCCATCTTCGTAGCAGTTAGTACTTATTTTCGTTTTATGGTAATTGTCAAAAATTATAATAAGTAGTATAAAGGCAAAATGCATGATGACAGGCCCACTGCAGTGGGCATCCGGAGTTCAATTGATGCAGCGAGTGTGTACATGGTGCGCTCTCGTCTTGAACCTCTACGTAACGAGAGGTATGCGAGGTGACGAGCCGCGCGTGTACAGCCAGCATTAGACGTCATAAACGGATTTTATGACCACGAATATTTATGCAGATACTTGCTAATGGTCGGCATTACCGCCTGGCTAGTGTGCCGACTATATGTGACGTCCAAATGGTTCCATAACGGGTCTCCCACTTCCATAGCCTCTAGTACATTAGGCAGCTTAGATAGCAGCCATTTCACATCCTTGGTGTCCGCCAAGCCATCGTTCTTGCCATATATGCTCACCACAGGAACTGTAACAGCACTCAGGTTGTACATTGGTGGAACGCCGCTGCCGTATAGTACCAAGTTTCTTTCCCTGCCATAGTCGAATTTCTGAAAACGTTTGCTCCTTACACTTTGTCCGTACCGAGCCATGTTGTGAAGAGAAGTCCCCGCCGGGAAATGCCCAAACAAATTCCTTATCGTGTGATTAGTCAGCGACCCAGTATGGATTTCGGTAACGTGGTCAAATAGATTTATAGCTACTTCGCAAAACCTATTGGTCATATCCGAAAATGAGCACAGAAACGCCACAAACTCCTGACTCAGGGCTCCCTTTGTGAACACTTCTGTAACGCCAATCTTCGATAAACCGGGCTCCAACATCTCTAGAGCTTGTGTTAAAAATCTAAATATAAAGGAGTGCGTATAAAGTTGCCTCGAAACCGGTGCCAGAGCTATTAGTACTTGAGCTTTATCACAATATTCAGGTCTCTCTGAACACATCACTAAATACGTGCTCGTACCCTGCGAGAACCCAATGTAATTTAGTTTCTGGATCCCAGTGTATTTCAGTACGTAGTCTATCATCGCTGGTATGTCGTATGTCCCGATCTCCAAGATTTCAAACTGCCAGTATTCAGCATCTTTGTCCGGGTCCAAGCTGGTGTGGCTTCTGGAGTAATAGTTACCGCGGCAGTTCCCCACCCACAAGTCATAGCACTCATCGGCGATCAGATATGCCAAACCGGAGCCCGGCCCGGAATCTATCCAGGAGTCTGAGCTCTGCAGCAAACCATGCATCAGGAGAACGGGCGGAGATCTCTGCGTTCGTTTACAATTTTTAGCGCTGACGATCCTAAACATGGTTAGGACATATCCATCTTCTGTCACTAGGCGGTGTTCCTCCGACAAATAGCCGTATTCAGCTGTGAGCTCCGTGAAGTTTAGCAGGGAATGTTTGGGATACCCCAAGGACTTTTTTGTTTCCGTCTTTATTGGCAGTAGAGGAGTTCTGAATACGTATCCAAATACGACCACTCCTAAGGAGCAAAGCAGGAAGTTGAACGTGTAGAACCGCTTGGAAGACATGTTGTCGACTGGTTTAGTGTTATAAAGTGCTTTATAATATATTATTACAGACCGTGGCAGTCATAAGAGAATTCACATGAACGTGAATTAAATAGTTGTGCTCAAACGATAGCGTGCGGGTTCACTCGGCCTATTTTGTTTTGTATTTAAGTACGTGTGTTCTTTATTCAAAGTTGTTGTTACGTATTTAATTACTTGCAAATCAGTTGAGATAGTAGTCTTGATATGAACAGCCAGAATTTATCTTATATTTAAACTAGCTTTAGCCCGCGGCTTCGCCAGCATTGGTTTTGTTACGAAAAAGTGTAGTGAATTAGGGATCGAGTTTTTGTAAAATATTTTTCATTCTTTTATTAACTCTGGACCTAATAAGCATTAAGTATGTCTGCCTTTATTTTGTGTAAGGTGTACACCTCCTATTTGAGTGTCTGAATGGTTTCTTTAATATTTATTATATTAAAAAAATAATGACTAACTCCGCTATTAACATTAAATACAAAATTGTACTGTACATATTCTCCAATCCTTTTAAATAACTTATGGGGTTGATAATTGGAATCATTTTCTCACGGTGCACTCTATCTTACACTATGTATGATCTTTAGTAGATTATATTTATGTAACTAGCACAGTCCGTTTCGTGCCATTGTGATTTTTTTACCGTGTAAACCTTTTGGTAACCCCTTTGGCTAATGCCCTCAGCGGTTCATTTAGGTTTAGGTTTAAAGAATTTATTCTCATAAAACTTACAGAAAGTTTTCTTAAAATGAGATAAAACACGCATTACATTAATAATTTCTTGCCTCTAATTTACGTTATATTTTATGTACATATTCTTTCAGTTTCTTCTTAAACGTGTTTACGTTTTCACATAGTTTCATGTTATTCGGTAGCTTGTTATACAGCTGTACTCCCTCAAACAGAATCGTTTTCCTTCCATAGTTTGTACGAACACTACTAAGTTGAAGATTATATTTATTCCTAAGGTTGTGTGTGTATACATTTTTTTGTGTAATTTAATGTTAGATTGAATAGAATTAGTTATAATATTTTTAATAAGGATGCATGTGCAGTATGTGTAAATTTGTGTCAGATTTAGTAATTTGGTTTTTTCATACAAAAGTTTTGTCGGAGTAAGGTAATCATAGTGAAAAAGTACTTTAATGATTTTATTTTGTGTCCTTTGTAATGGCTTTAAGTTTGTTGCGGCTGCAGAGCCCCAAATTTCAATTAAATATTCAAGATGCGATTTTACTAATGAGTTATAAATAATAGTACGAACTCTTTAACGTACGAACGTATTAACATGGTCAATATGCGCTTTCCATGTTAATTTATCATCAATCCAGAGACCTAAATATTTTTCTTTATCCGAGCGTTGTATTACGACATTTTCTATTGTAAGCGGTGTTATCTCTGGAATGGGTTTATTTTTTGCTGCAAAAACCATAAATGATGTTTTTGAGGTATTAATTGTTAATAAGTTATACTTCAACCATTCATTAAGAACGTCAAGGTCTTTTTGAGCATCTCTTATAATGTCATGAATATATTTATCAAAATAGAAAAGGCAGGTGTCATCCGCATACAGTGTTAGGTACCCAGTTAGCCCTATTTTGCTAATATTATTAATGTAAATCAAAAACATTAACGGCCCAAGAATAGATCCTTGGGGAATTCCGTAAGTTATATCTTGTGAAGAGCTAGTAAACTTATTATTATCTATTTTGACAACTTGACGAATCTTTTAAATACGACTCGAACATCTTAAAAGCTGTACATTTTCAATGCTGAAATTAGTTAGTTCGGTTGTTATGTTCAGTTCATTCACTGAGTTTCATTACTGTAGCCGCATTATAGCATTAAATGGAGGTCCTTCTTCACGCAAAGTTTCCAATATCATTAAATGACCATTAGAGGTTGTTTTTCGAAAAATGCCCGAAATAGGTTTCTTAGATTCTTGTGTGCAATATATAAATTAAGTCTTATGACTGTAGTTCGAAAATCATTTTTTGGACCTCAGTTGGACCACTTTCGGAGATGATTTTCAAAAAAATTATTATGTATACATGGATTTCTATAATTTGATAAATACATTCGCAAAGTTTCATAAGTACAGTATGAATTTTTTTCGCCGTTTCGTACTCAAAAACCATGCCCCCCCCCATAAACCCCCTTTAAGGAATGATTTTCAAAAAGTTGTGATACACGTGTTTCTTTAATACAAGTCTACCCTGAGGTAATATTTTCAAATCATGATTTTTGCAGACGCATGTCACATTTTATTTTAAATCTAAAATCAATCGCACAATCAAGACTTAAGAAGTTTTAGATAACTATATGACATTATAGCTTAAAATGTTAAAAACGTGGGTAAAAAATAATTGAAATACTCACGAATTCAAATTCAAATTCAAAATTCTTTATTATGCATAGGCCTCACGGGGGCTCTTACATATTGTCATTTTTTACAACTACCACCGGATCGTAACGCGGCCTCCACTGAGAAGATCCGGCAAGAAACTCAGCGGGCTTGTCTTTTTTCAATTATATAAGATTTTTTTAAAACAAATTTACAATAAATATATCTTAAACTATAAGCTTGCAAGAGTACTGCAGTTCAAGCCCACGCAGCTTTATCCTCCAGGTAATCCGAGATTTTATAATAGCCCTTTTTAGACAAATGGCTCTTAACCGTTAGAATGTTTATTTCTTTAAATATTTGTCTTAATGAATCCGTAGGAGCCAGATTGTAGATAGCTCTCACAGCTCTTTTCTGCAGAATAAAAATAGTGTTAAGGTCTGCAGAAGATCCCCACAGCAATATGCCATAAGACATAACACTGTGGAAATAACTAAAATATACAATTCTAGCGGTTTCGACATCGGTGAAAAATCTAATTTTTTTAACTGCATAAGCCGCTGAACTTAGCCTACCCGACAGTTTCTCAATGTGTGGGCCCCATTGTAACTTTGCGTCTATAGAATGCCCAAGAATGTCGTAGAGATCACAGGGTCCAATACCGCTCCACGAAAAAAGAATAACAGTCGTTGAAAACAAAAACACGTCACACTCGCTAAGTTTACGGCGCGTAGGTCGGTAGAGCTGAATAATGTGGCCACATTAAAATGTTGATAACTATTACAGTAAAGTGTAAAATTATAAGGGAACTAGTCTCCCAAGGGAACAAGTATCCCCAGGTTCCCCTACACTGACGAAAGTTCCGTGTTCGTGTGACGAAAAATTTTTTTTTCATTCATACTTTGGGAGCCCATTTGACCCACTTAGGTGTGGAATTTCGAAAAATCCGTTCTTATTGTTCACCTAGACTATCTGAATAATGTTGGTTCCAAATTTCAAGATTGTGCGTTAAATGGTTTTGGCTGTGTCGTGATTCCTAGAAAACACCCTGTTCTTTTATTCTTTCAGGCTCTGCCTAGTCTGGGATCAGATGGCCGTGTGTGGATTGTCCCAGAATATTATTATTATTCTCATGGAATTTTATTCACGGGTTATGCTCGGACATTATAATTATTATTATTATTAATATAGATAATATTATAATATGTTATTGTTACAAACGCATTGTCATAGTTTGTGTTCAAAATTTTATAATCTCATTGTTCATTGTTACAATTACGCTATTAAAGATTTCCTGTTTGTATTACTTGCCAGAGAGCATAATATAAAGTAAAGGATAATAATCATCATGATCATGGTTTCAAAACCGAGGGTCAATATTCGGTATGAACTGTGAAACTCTGTAGACTTATCTTTTTTTTGACATATTTTGTAACATGACGTAACTTAATAAACGATTCGCTTCGAAAGCGATTCGTCGTGTTCCGACATGCTGTCTGGTGAAGTATGAAGGGTGGGTCTGAGCAGTTGTGTTGCGATTTGTACCGGGTACAATGTGCTTCCCGTGTCGGGTGCTGCAGCCTGGTTGTGGAGGTCAGCGGGATCTGAAGCACGATGCTCCGCTGGCCGACCGCAGTATGGAGCCCAAGTAGTGTGCCAGCCACACATGAAAGGCTGCCCCGCCAAATGCGAAAAATCCCAGGGTGGCTGCATCGTGCTGGTTGGTGACTGGAGAGGCCCCGATGGCAGCCCCTGGGGGGTATGGGTGTTCCCGCGGTCTTCAGATCAAGCTCCCATTGACGTGACAATTCTGGTTGTGCTGTTGGGCTAGGATCGCAACGCCTCTACGGAGTTGTTGGACGTTCGGGGTGTGGGCCCCAGGACATTACGGCGGCGACTCCGAGGGGGACAGCGGCGGTGTTGCGATCCCCGTCCCCGAGAGCACCGTGACAGGTTCCTGGAGGCTACAATGCGCCCCAGGAGGCTGGCTCAAAGGCAAGGCACTGAGAGGTCCCTGGTGCAGATCCCACTGGAGAGTCCTTGGTTCTCCCCTTATGTGCCGTTGCGGCAGCTGCGGGGGTTTAAGTGGGTAAGAATCCCACATGGCCCGGGCGAGCCCCACAGCTCCCGGGGACCTTGAAGGTTTCCCCCTCGAAAAAAAGGCTCGCAACGCCTAGTCCTCTACGTGGCGCCCATTCCAGCGCCTAGGCTGGCCATTCGATGCTGTAGAACTAGAATTTACAGCGTCCAGCGAAAGATGGCACTGCACATTGCATGAGGATAGCCAACGGTGTCCTTTGAAACTGGTGTGGCAAGTAATGAGTTATGGCCTAAAGAAGTAGCCAATGACCTCTTCTTTCGGCCAAATAAATTTGGCAAATGATGAACCAAACACCCTTTATATTACTATGTACTCATAGTAACTTGTATGTATTATCATAGTAACTTGATGTTTAATTAAATAAACCAACTAGGAAATAATATTACAATTCATCATCATCACCAGCTGGAAGACGTCCACTACTGAACATAGGTCTCCCTCTTCGAACGCCACAATGAACGACAATTGGCTATTTACATCCACCGGTTACCTGCGACGGGCACAATGCCGTCTGTCCACCTAGTGGGAGGCCTACCTACGCTGCGTCTTCTGGTTCGTGGTCGCCATTCAAGAACCTTTCTTCCCCAACGGTTACCGGTTTGCCGAGAATTTAATAGCGTATTTCGGATATGTGGCCTGCCCATTGCCACTTCGACTTGCAGATTTTAAGAGCTATGTCAGTGACCTTGGTTCTTCGGCGAATCTCCTCATTCTGGATTATGTCGCGCAAAGAAACTCCGAGCATAGCTCTCTCCATAACTCGTTGTGTGACTCTGAGCTTATCCAAAAGGCTATCAGTTAGGGACCACGTCTCAGTACCATATGTCATCACCGGCAACACTCACACTGGTTAAAAACCTTCGTCTTCAGGCACTGCGTTATTTCGGACGAGAACTTCGAGTATATCATTCCCAACAACTACCGGTACTGGTGCAACATGAACCCACCTATTGGGAAACGCTACTGAGGTCGCTGAGCATCGTATTCAGATCCTCCAGCGACTCTGCCATAATGGCATTGGCAAAACGAAGGTGAGTGATGTATTCGCCAGTGATATTGATGCCGAATCCGTTCCAGGCCAAGGGCTTGAAAACGTGCTCCAGTGCGTTTGTGAACAGTTTCGGAGAAATAACGTCTCCCTGTCTCACACATTTTGATGACCCATTTCGACTCACATTATAAAAAAAAACATTTGAGATGAGGTCAAACCAACTTCAAATCCAACTTACCCGGATATGAAGTTGGTCCCCGTGAGCACCGTGACATGTTCCCGCGGGGGCCGGGCGGCGGCCTCAAAGGCAAGGCACTGAGGGGCCCCTGGTGCAGATCCCACCGGAGAGACCAAGATCCCCTCTCATGTGCCGATGCGACAGCCGCGGGGGTTTTAGTGGGTAAGAATCCCACATACCCCGGTCAAGCCCCACAGTTCCCGGGGATCTTTCGAAGATTTCCCCTGCGTCAAAAAAAAAGTAAGATCTAAAACTATTCCAAGTGATACTTGGAATAGTTTTAGATCTTACTTTTTTTAATCGATAGCATCAGTGGTTCCTGAAATATATAGGTGTAACAGACAGACAGACAGACGAAGTCAGACCATAAGGGTTCCTTTTTTATCCGACTTCAAAAAAGGAGGAGGTTCTCAATTCATCGTGTATGTAATTTTTTTTTTTATGTATGTTCACTCATAACTCCGCCAAATATCTACCGATTTGGATGATTCTTTTTTGTACCTGATGGACGTTCCATCAAGTTGGTCCCATATTTTTTTTATCCCAGTAGTTCCTGAAAAAACATGAATGGAATGTTGGAATTATCTGGTAAAACGCCTAAAAATAGATGATATATAATATCAATAATGGTTGTAGCTCTTACAAATATTTACCTATTTCGGTGATTCTTTTTTTATTCGAAATCATGAACCATTAGGATGGTTCGGTATGAATTTCATCAAGACCGGACAAGAACTTTTTCGAAGAAGTCTACAAAATATCATCACCATCCAGATCCTACCGAATTCAATGGTTCCTTTTGAACCCCCGACCAAAAACGAGGGGTACAATAAGATTGACGCCTATGTCGGGGGGGGGGGGTCGATGTCGTGTCTGTCTGTCTGTCTATCTGTGGCATCACACACACCGCTCAAACGAGTGGCCAGACTTGTATGCGTTTTTTTTATTTGTAAGCTGGTTAAATCGAGATAGTTCTTAGTGAAATTTTATGAAAATCGGGTTCGCTATTTGAAGACCATCAGCTCTTTTCCAAGTCGAGGTAGGGATATTTCGTATACAATGGACCGTTTTCATTAGCCCATAAGATATAAAATTTAGAAGATATGTTAATCCGTTGATACTAAAGAAAATGATAACCTTTACCAGGGTCTGATGATGGAGCAGGAAGGTGGTCACGGGATCTATGCAAAAATAAACGTAGACCCATCGAATTTGGTCTCGATGCGTAGGTCTCGGCGAGTAGCTGCTAGAAAAAATGATGTTCAGAGACTGGTGATAGGAGCAAACAAGAAGGTCAGAACTCTGCTCCATTAAATGTAGGATACACCGAATTTTTAATTTATATATAATCCTGTTAGTGATAAAACTTTATATTATCCAAATCGGTATATAGTTGAATAAAGACTACTCAAGAAAATATGACTAAAAAGAATAAAATATTTTTTTATAAAAAAAAATTAACCGACTTCAACAGACACCATGCACACTAAAAAGTGAAAAATAACTGAAATATTTTTGAAGTTGGTGCTCAAATAAACACGATTCGAGTGGGCTACCACTACCAACCAGCACCAACTTCAATAATATTTAAGTTATTTTTCACTTTTTAGTGTGCATGGTGTCTGTTGAAGTCGGTTTTTTTTTATAAAAAATTTATTACCTTTTACGTATGGAACCCTAAAAATATTGACCCATCTATCACATAATGCGCATCTTATGGTAATACCGTGCAGTGTATCATAATTTATGATGGTTAATTAATTAGCGATAGTTGATTGTAGTGGATAACTGAATAACTGATGATGACCAAGAGTTGGCGTTTGGTGTGGTTTTAGGGGCTGGTGGAGACCACTTGGGGAGGTCCCCACATTTTTATAGGCTTGTCAATGTATCGCATACCTTGATTATTATTGAATTATTCAGAGAATGTACCGTAATAGTGTTCTAACTCCTACAAATCAGAAGTGGGATTCGAAACCACGCCCACAAAACAGAGAGTGTTGCGCAATCAGTGAATGTATGTAGAAACGGATACTAGTAAAGTAGGTACAGAAGACGCCGGCACCTTTTGGACTACCTATTATTACGCATTTAGGGCCGTTAAACAAAATTGCCTTTAAATATTTGTCGGTGCCGGCGACTACTGTACTTTCTGATGTTCTCCACGTCTGGGTACGTCCTCCCTTCAAGAAGCCGGCTGCTGGATGACGCCGTAGACCAGCTTTGCATCTTACATCAAAATTGTAGTTTATTAGAATAAAGCTATTTTATATAAGTAACTAGCGGCCCGCTCCGGCTTCGCACGGCTGGTAAAACATTTATTTATACTTAATTGGGTAAGGATTAATGCTGTATTGCTTCAAATCCTTCGTAAATAAGCCATTATTTTTCATAAAAAGTAAATGATAAAACTGGTCAATGTGGGTTCAATCCCTACGAGATAAACATTACTAGTGCAAACATTTTTGTGAACCTTGTTGAAGTTGTACAATACTGTAGTACATTATTTTGATCTATCTCATAGGGTTCAGCCAGCGTTTGCAATGGAAGCGCCAAAAAAAATGTGACTTTGTTTTTTAATATGTAGTGAATATGCACAAATTCTGGTTGTTTGTTGCTGTTTCTTCCCGTGCTGTGCCGGCGGTCTTTGGGCATCATTTCTTTAGTGTAATAAGCTCTTTTTACAAAAATCAATAGAAAACCTAAAAAAAACCTTTTTTTTTCTCTGAGTAATCGGTTTAACACCGGAGTGTAAAATTGTAATCGGTTTATATCTCTATCTTACATATGAGAAAGAATGTTCAGAGTAAGACAGGAAGATTCTTATTCTAATCTTATGCACATCAAAGCTGGCGTACCACAAGGAAGTGTGTTAGGTCCGGTCCTGTACTTATTATATACCTGTGTTATTCCAAAGCTAGAAAACAACACTATTGCAACCCTTGCTGATGACGGCCATTATGGCTACAGGTGTTACACACGCGGAAGCAGTGGAAAATGTTCAAATCGCCGTAAACACCAAATGTAACTGGACAAAAAAGTGGCGAATAAATGAGAAGTGGCAATCTTGCATGAAGCGCTTGGTGAGAGAAAGCTAGTTTGACGTTGGATACCACATCTGCTTTCCGACGATCACAAGGCGGCCCGCGTCAGATGGTGTAAGAAAACTCTGCAAAGGTTCAACCGAGGAGAGTCAAATCACGACTACGACATCATCAGTGACGAATCTTGGATCTATGCCTACGATCCTGATTTCAAACAACAATCTACAATCTGGGTCTTTCAAGACGAGCCAAAGCCGACTAAAGTTGTTCGTTCTCGAAGCACTTCAAAGAAGATGGTGGCCACGTTCGTTGGAAAAACCGGCCATGTTGCGACTATTGCGGTTAACGCAGAGTGGTATACCACAGTTTGTTTACCACAAGTCATTGCCGAACTTCGAAAATCTAACTCAAAGCGACACATCATCCTGCACCACGACAACGCAAGCTCACACAGCGCTCGTCTAACGATTGAGTATTTGAAGCAGGAAAATGTAGAAATTCTTGACCATCCTCTATACAGTCCTGACCTAAGCCCTAACGATTTCTTTACATTTCCTAAAATTAAGAAAAGTTTTCGTGGTTTAACACCTTGTTTTTCTACCACTAATACTTACAGTTATTTATGAAATCTTCACTAATTTAACAATTAAAACATTTGTTTTGGTTGCAGAAAAACATTGTGTTGACATTTGTGACAGTAGCAAAATGTCACTGAACTGTCATCTGACAGCTATATTTCGTTCTTAAATCGATAGTTGCAAAAGTAAAAACTTAATAGTTGTTATGTGATTAGTTATCTTTATAAATTAGCTCTCGTAAAATCATTTATTTTAATTATATACATAGTTTATATACTCAGACTCCCTAAATCTATTTGTAGGTGCTTAAAGTTTTTTATAGTCCATAAACACTACTCAATGACTTCTTATATAGACTAGTGACGTTATTGGACGTAATGTCACTAGTACAAAAAAACATATTTCCGGTCATCGACCGTAACTATAAAAGGCCGGGCTAGGGCTTCGGTTTCCCTCTTTTTGCACTTCAACTTCCCCAGAATTGGTGAGTCTAGCTGTGTAGATTGTCTGATTTTCGTGGCCATGTGTTTCTCTAACTTTTCATTTGCTTAATGTCTAAATAAACCTTTTTTTTTTTTAACCTTATCTTAACCTCAAATTGTCCCACAGTGTACGAGCTGTAGGATTCAGATCGTGAAACGTGTTTTTTTTAATCGCCACACATCGCCACGTGTCGGATACCGTAATTGTTACTTTCCTCTAGGTTCTTTTGTTCCATTTACCGGTGCTGTGCTTACCTTACAGTTATGTGTGTATGTGCTGCATTATTTTCACAAAATGCATCAAAGTTCTACCTGTAGCACATGTCTGACCATGTGTTTCTTTTTGGTTGCCGCCTATAAACAGCCGCCTTGTACTCAGTTATGTAAATTCTGCCAATGTACATAGTCGCCTATATGGATCTTGCCAAAATCACCTGTTTTCTTTGCCTAAACTCTGCTAACCTCATTCTTCTGAAAATCAAGTGCACCCTTTTCTCTCACTGCCTGCTACCATACGCTTATGCATGATGCTAAGCACTGTGCACTGTATTTTTCAGGGGTCCTTGTACCAGGATTGGTACATACTACTGTTCCTGAGTGCCCGCTACACCTCGGGTCTTGGTCGGCCCCCGTGCTACACAACCAGCCGTCCAAGCCTGCCACCCTGCTTAGCTGTCTCCCCGCCTGCTGCCGGGAGACCACCGACTCGCTTGCCCTCTAACGCCAGGTGCATCGTGCCACACGATCTGACCTCTTGAGCCCGCGACCTCTGAGATCTTGTCTTTTTTTCAATATAACTCTCTTGTTTCTTTAAATCCTTGTTTTCTTTTTCTTACCTGTAGCGCTAAACGCTACAGTGGTCAAAGGTTCCAGTCCGGTGAAGAAACATTCGACGCTTTCAAGTCAGCCATTTTGTACACCCCCACTTTAGAGTGGAATAAATGTTATAATAACTGGTTTGAGCGAATGGAAAAGTGTATTAAGCTACGTGGTAAAAGTACTATAAGGTTCTAGTTGTATTTTTTCTTCAAACGACAAAACTTAAAATGCATGCAATAATATATTATTATGTATATACTTTATCCGTTTATACCGACTTTATACTATATATCAGTTTGGGGCGGAACTTTTAAAACTAAATTCATCAGTATTGAACGTGCCCCACCATATTAAAGATTAAGTTGTACACACAGAAAATCTATAGCACAACTAAATTGTATCGTGATGCTAACGTACTTTCCATTAGTAACTTATATATCTTACAAAAGAGTAAAACCATGAAATCCGAAATAGCTACCTAGAAGGTAAATATATAACATAAAGAATAGGTAAATATACTTAGATGAAATAGCTAAAATTCCTAATCCGTATTCTGTAATCAAGCAAAACATTTTAAAGTCAGTACATATTTGCATGTAGACAATACCCATATTATTGCCTGTTTCAATAAGAAGTGCTCAATCCTTGCTGTCTTTTAAAGAAATGGTCAAAGACCATTATCTAAGCCTATAAATTCCTGATACTGTTCTAACCTTTTTTTTTTTAATGTATATATTAATTACTATTAGATACTGTAATGTATAACTACGTATGCGTGTATATATAATGTGTATAAGATGTACAATTTAAGATATGTACCAAAGTATGTACACCACTAACTACCCAAATAGTTGTTTATTCTTTTTAAAGTTTTGGTTGTCTGGAAGAAATCGCTATTAGCGATAAGACCGCCATTTGTACCTAATTTAAGTTATTTTTGTAAGTATTTCTGTATGTTTATCTTTGGTGTGCAAATAAAGAGTATTCTATTCTAATCTATTCTAATACACCACACAATCTATACACTTGTACATCATCACAAATACATAATATAAATCAACAATCACCACTTGGTTAAAAACATTATCATATGAGCAAACAGATGACCTTCTTGTATGAATCTGTAATACTTCCGTATCAATGCTGCTATAGCGAACACTGATATATAATTATTTATGCAACCTCAAAATTTGGTTACTTATAAACACGTCATTCGAAAGCTAAGTTAGGCTTCCTTAGACATGCAGGTTTCCTCACGATGTTTTTCTTCACCAAAAGCTTGTAATAATCGCACAAAGACGATTCGCACATGATTAATTAAAGAAATCAGAGGTGCGAGCCAGGGTTCAAACCTTCACACCTTGTTTCCAAGGCAAGGCTCGCTCACTGAGCAATTACTGCTGTTGTTATGTATATACATCTTATTATAAAATTCGGCGCCATACCTCTAGAACTCAAACGGCCAGACCAATTTGAATATTTTTTGTTTTGTTTAGTTCGCGAACGTGGATTTAGACCAGGGGTAATTTAAAAGAAAAATCCATAAAAACTCTAGATTTACATTTTGGTACCAGCAAGAACCGATATACCGTAAATACTTGTCTATTCTATAAAGGCGAAAGAGAGTCAATGCTACTCATACTGTGTGGCTGCGACGCTTTTGCTAGACGTATGTTGAGGTATCTTGGGGATAGCCTAACCTATACCAGATGATTATGTACAGCTCCAGGCGCGTTCGTGGCGTACCAAGGAACTCTTCGATACATCAGCAACAGAGTAAGGGCTAGGGCTAGGACATGCACCTTAGATCCAACTGGGTCAAAGTGCGTTGCTGTGATTATCGGGCCATACTCATATCCACCAACAAAGGAAAAACGTAATTGAATAAAGAATCCACTTCACAAAGCTGTAATAAAAACAGACCATTATATAATTCTCACTTGGACGCGAAACAGGTGTATAGTTCTGTTAATTTTCAGTTGACGTTAAAATGTTTAGCATATTTGTGTTAAATAAAAAAGTCTATTGAATTATAAGGTTTTGCACTACTTTCACAAATAGTTGACATACAAGCTTGAACATTCTTGCCTTATAATTCAAAAATAAAAAAAACCCTTTATTTCTACTACGTATAACATAGTATTATATATTCATTTCGATATTTTGTTAACTTTTAGATGTTATTTTTTTGTTTTGTTTGTACCTTATTTTGTGTGTGCCTCATAATTTGTAATCTGTGGCAAAAAAAAATACTTTTTCTTTATTACTTTCTTTCTTACTACATTTCGATTAGTTTTAAATACAATATTTCTTAACACTATTATCACTCTTTTATGTAAAAGTCAATCCGCTAATAGACTGCATTACACAAAGCTGTTTCTCCCCGCAGTATTCCAACAAGCACCATCCAGTTTGACAAATAAGCTATTCAATCCAATAATCGTTAAAGGTTCAAACTCTCTCTTGCTGAAATATAATATCGAACATTTCCGTGTTATAATTAAAAAGGAAATCCAATCAGTATTTGACACAAAAGGTTGACCGACCCTGTCCCAGTTGTACCCGAGATATGCACCGCGTGACCCGGATCCGCGGGATCGATCGGGGTCATTGGCCGCGACGCAAACAACCCCGAACAACCCCTAACTGATGTGGTGGGCCGACCCCGCAGCTGCGGCCACCGCAACATAAGCTGCTCGTCATTCTGGATAATTGAGGATCGCTTAGATATAAATTTAGTCCGCCAACCCGCACTTGGGCAGCGTGGTGGACTACGGCCTAAACCCTTTCATCTTGAGGGGAGGCCCGTGCCCAACAGTGGGACGAAAACAAAGTGTTTTACAAAAAAATTATATAAATTTTGATAGATAATTATAAAACAGCCCGGGTTAACATAGCGCCCTCCCATCTCCTCCCGTTGAAAAAAAAACAAGAAGAAGGGCAGCAGCGTTTTTCTATTGGATTACCTACCAACTATACTGCGATCCCCAGACGACGGTCAAGCGTGGGGTTATGGCCCCCTTTTTTCAACATTGGACATCTTCCGTCGCTCCCCGCAAAGGGTACGAATCGTAATTTCTTTTTACTAACCGACTTCAAAAAAGGAGGTTCTGTATTCGACGCGTATTTATGTAATATTAATAAAAATGCGTAATATTCATAGATGTTAGTCTATGTGGGCTTCTAAACGAATTTACCAAATTTCACGAGTATGTATGTAGGTTTGTCCGCGGATTTCTCAGAAACTACAAGTCCGATTTCGAAAATTCTTTTTGCAATAGTTAGAGTATTTTTCAACTTAGGGTAGAGTACAAGTTTCATCAAAATCGGTCCAGTAGTTTAAGAGATATAAACTTTTTATGTTTTCAGTAAGTTATTGTAACGTAGACGTTCGAGTTGCGTGATAGTGCTGATACCTATCTTGGTAAAATAAGTCACTAAAAAGTGTTAACTAAACTATTTAAAAAAAATAAAAACCGACTTCAAAGTAAATTATCTAAAAAGCATAAAATAACGAAAATATATTGAAGTCGGTGTCAGCTGGTGCTAGTGTTAGTTAACATGATGTGCTAACACCGACTTCAATATATTTTCGTTATTTTATGCTTTTTTAGATAATTTACTTTGAAGTCGGTTTTTATTTTTTTTAAATACACACATCAAAAGTGTCTAGGGATCAACATATATTTTTGCAATAACTTTTCTCCTGATTGATATTAATTAAAATTTTCTTTAAGGATTCATCAAATAAAGTGTTTTCGTTTGTCACAGTAACGATAAACCAAGTCACCTTTGCATTAATAAAGAAATTTGCCATTTTCCTAATAAAGGGATTTTTGACATTTGAACCACTAACACAAAAGTTCGAAAAAAAGACTGAAATAACAGTTTTCTTTAAAATTTTATTGGGTAACTTAAACAATTAATAATCCGTGTTTCTACCGCGAACACTAACAACACAAGAACATCGGTTTGGCATACTCAAAATGAGTTCATCCAAATCACGCTGTGGAATGGCCGCCCATGTTCGTTGCAACAACAAAAAAAGGTCTTCTTGCGACTGGATACCCTCCATATTCGGCAGAGCTCTTCTCTGTAGCATATCCCATGCATGCTCAATCGGGTTCAAGTCTGGCGACTGAGCAGGCCAGGGCAGGACATTGATGTTAGCTGCGGTGAGAGTCTGTCTTACAACTCTTGCGGTGTGCGGTCGTGCATTATCATGCATTAACTGAAATAAGGGACCGATTTGCACTTGTAGAGGAACGATGACGTCTGATACAATCGTCTCAGCATAAATTTGAGCGTTGAGGTTGCCTCTGATCCAAATCAACTCAGTTCTTCCGCCGATCCAAATACCCGCCCATACCATGATGGTTCCACCACTATAAGGATGGACTTCCTGGCAGGATTTTAATCGCTGTTGGCGTCCAGGGGTTCTCCAGTGTCGTATACGTCTTGTATCCGGTCTCATACCAAAACGAGACTCATCAGAAAAGCACACGAAACGCCATTGTTCTTCTGCCCATTTTTTTGCCCAAAAATGCTTGATCCCTAGACACTTTTGATGTGTGTAGTTTATTAGATAATTTACTTTGAAGTCGGTTTTTATTTTTTTTTTAAATGGTTTTTTCGCGTTCGCCTGATAGTCGCGCGACATGCCTACCTATTTTATTTTTATTATTTTTATAATATCTTGGGACAATCCACACATGGTCATCCGATCCCAAACTAGGTATAGCCTGTACTATGGAAACCAGACAACTGGTACTAATACTTAAATACTTTTTTTTGTAAATACATACTTAAATAACACCCGGACACTTGGTGGGAATCGAAACCACGACCATCGAGTAGCAGCCAGAGTGTCTAACCACTTGACCATCGGGCCCGTCACCTATAGACAGCTGCATTGCACTGCTGCTGCATCTTGTGTAATTCACAGTAATTTCAATCACTGTTTGAGATTGCTGCTTGGCGGAAGAATATCTGACTGATTGACACTGATATTAAAGAAAAATTGAGATGGTTGCTCAAATTTTCATTCATTCACATCAGATTGCGGGATTTTGAATAGGGTCCCAAGTCCCATCAAGGCACTGCCTAATGATCACTTGGGACGAAGTCCCGACCATTATGGAAGTAGGACGACTTGCGAGTCACGGCCTTAATTATAAATCAAGTGTTTATCGATATTCAAATTAATAAGAAGACTTGTAACCTTTAAATCTTGTGAAACAGCAAATTTTTTTTCTGGATGCCCACCTAGAGACATGTCTATAACTTGTTATAGTTACCGGTTATTAATCAATGCGAACGTAATGGCACACATAAAATGCAAAGTCATTATAAATAATATCGTTAATCAAACAAAAACTCCATAATATGGACTTAAAAAATCAAAATCTAACCTATGATTAAGATACAGGGGACTGAGAGTGATCCTAGTGCTATTATGTCAAGAATTAATCTCTTTGTGACCCGACAAAGACTAGATCAGTCTTAGGAAGCAGCAGAACGTCGCCGGGGAAGTAAAATCTAAAATAAACCGCGATATACTTAATTACGTAGCAGTTTTATCTCAAAGCAAAATTCTCATCAAAAAAATATTACACAAATATAATAAGTCAGTACAAACGTACATTACGTAAATAATGGTTTTTAAAAAAAAAAGACTAGCTTTTTTCCATAAACAGAGTGTTAATAAAACCCTATCCTATGGTTGAGGGTATTATTCGGTAACGTGATACAATCATGGAGGAAGGAGGAGGAGGAGGAGGTAAGGAAAACAAGAAAACGGGCAGCAGCGTCTTTCTATTGGATTACCTACCACCTATACTGCGATCCCCAAGACGCCTGCCAAGCGTGGGGATTATGGCAACCCCTCCCTTCTGAGGGGGAGGCCTTTGTTCAGCAATGGACGTCTTTTGGCTGCTGATGATGATGACGATGAATTTTTTTGTGTCCAGACCAGAGAGTAAACTACAAAAACACCATTTCTGGAATTTGCTTAATGCGTATGACTAATCTGGGTCTTACAACTATAAAAGCCAAATAGCCTAGACAATTCAATTTGAAACTTATTCCTGTTCAAATTAGACCCACGTTGGCATATTAACGTTGCCTTGTTCTCGCCCTTATTCCTCTCAAGTGGATCTGTTTAGATGTAGTTTAATATTTCATTTTAGCCAACCACAGGCTGAGAAGAGAAGAAGAGAAGAATGATTTATTTGTTAGAGCATTGTATATAAGATGTTACAGTATTATAGGTATCAAATACTCTGCCGTTTCCGGCGTACAAATGTATTTAGTATATTAAAATCTCTCGGAACAATTATAATTATTACATATTTTACTTATACAAATTATTATTTCAAGGTATAAAATTAGATGAATTGAATACAAAATAAAGTCATTATAATCCATATGTCAATAAATAAAATAAGTCAGATTTAATTTCAAAATAGCAAATACAACCATGATAGCTTATATTACTAATTTGCTATCAAATTTCTCATTTAGGAAGTCTTTGATGGTGTAGTACGACTTGTCGAGTAAAAATTTAAATAGTTTCGTTTTGAATGCATTAAATTCTAATGTCTTAAAGATATCTGGTAATTTATTATATATGCGAATAGCCATGCAGAAGACATTATTTGAGAATAGTTTAATATTTTGTCTAGGTACATACAACGTATGAATTCTGCGGCTTGCTCTGGCAACCGTATCATTATGTTTAATAAATAAATTACTGTTCTTATAGACAAAAATACAAACTTCAAAAATATATAAGGCTGGGAATGGTAGTATATTTAGATGTTTAAACAATGGCACACAACTGTCTAGTGGATGAGCTCCACATATTGCACGTATACATTTTTTCTGCGCTATAAATACTCTAGTCATGTTAACAGAATTACCCCACATTATTATGCCATACCGTAGAAGCGATGACACATATCCATGATATGCACATAGTGCCGCTTCAACGCCAACCACGCGTGCTAATTTACTGAGGACGTATACAAATCTATCAAGTCTTGAACATAAATTATCTGTGTGTGCTTTCCAATTACAAAATTTATCTATTGTTAGTCCTAGGAATTTTATATCATCTACTTCTTCAATAATATTATTATCATAAAGTATATTTAGTTGTTGGCGATTGCTATTATATGTCTGGAATTGAATTAATTTTGTTTTATTAGTATTTATCTGTAGATTATTATGTTTTAACCATGTTACTACGTTGTCAAGTGTTTCTTTTATTTCATTTTGGTATTCTGAAAAATTATTAAATTTGTGCTCTATACATATCGTTGTATCATCGGCATACAGGATACATTTATTTTTAGTAATATTAGGTAGGTCATTTATATACAGTAAAAAAAGTAAAGGCCCCAATATGCTACCCTGAGGAACGCCACAGCCATTTTTTATATATGGAGACCGATATGTGGTTTTATAGTTTCTGGCGCATCCAGTTATCTCCACACATTGCTGTCGGTTTGTGAGGTAAGATTCAAGCCATTTTAAAGCCTGTCCTCTTATGCCGTATTTCTCTAATTTCGACATCAATATTGTGTGATCTACAAAATCAAATGCTTTTGACATGTCAACGAATATGGATGCAATAGGTGTTTTATCATTAAGACTCGTGGTTATAAGCTTTACAAGAGCAAAACAAGCCAAAGTTGTTGACATATTTCTCCTAAATCCAAATTGTTCTTGTTTTAGAATTTTATGTTTTGTAATAAAAGAATATAGTCGCTCATGCATAATTTTTTCAAAGACCTTTGACAAGACTGGAATAAGAGTGATGGGGCGGTAATTGTTCATATCGCACCTATCACCTTTTTTGTAGATGGGCTTAACTATTGAGCGTTTTAGTTTAGATGGAAATCTGCCTTGGCTTAATGAAAGGTTAATAATATGGCTTAGAGGAGCTGAAAGTATTTTGGAACAACGTTTTAGTATATTAGTATTTATGTCGTCATATCCGGTGGAGTTAGTTGATTTTAGAGAGTTAATTATTTTAGCGATGTCATTGGCATCTGTTGGGGTTAGGTATATAGTACTGTGCAAATTAGTCAATGTAGGTACATAGTCGCTATTTTTATTAGAATGAGCGTTTATGGATTTATTAGTAATGTCAATAAAAAAGTTGTTAAATTTGTCGGCTATTTCGTCAGGTTGTGTATATGTCCGTTTGTCAATTTTTATGTTAGTTATGTCAGTTGAATCTCTAGTATCGTTACTATAGCTTTTAATTATTTTCCAGGCCGCTTTGCATCTATTATTGGACTGGAACAAGTAGCGTGTGTTATGGTTTTTTTGGGCCTGCGAGATGCAGCGTTTTAATATGGTGGTATATTTTTTATAAGTATTTCTTTGCAGGTTTTTATTAGCTTTATTAAGACGATACTTTAGGTATAAACAACGCTTTTTAATGCAGCATCTCTTTATGCCTTTTGAGAGCCATTTGTTTCTTATAGGTTTGTTTGAGATTTTAATGTTTAAGACAGGGAAACAGAGATTATAAAACAAAATCAGCAAGTCATGGAAATAATTAAAAGCAGTGTCAGTATCGTCAGATTTATATATTTCGTCAAAAGTCAAGTTTGAGATACATGAGATAAATTTATTTATATTTTCATCGCTTAGATCTCTCCTTTTTTCAAACCAAAATGATTTTTTAAGAATAGTGGTATTAAGATCTACATCAAATGATACTGTTTGGGCTGTTTCATGGTCAGATAGGGCCAGATAGTGTATATCTGGATGTATATTGGACATGTTACTAGCAATCAAATCTATGCAAGAACTTTTTCGAGTGGGTTTTAAAATATGATTACTTATATTATGGTTCTTTAAGATTGACTCTAATTCTTTATAGTGCTTATCAGCTTTGATGGCGTCTAGGTTCCAATCTCCACATAATACAATATTACGCTTTTTCCTTAATGTAAGTTTCCTTAGAAGTAGCGTCAATTTATCTTGAAATATTTGAATATTTGAGTTCGGTGTACGGTAAATACAGACCACACAGAGATCAAAGGTAACAATCTCTATAGCACAATATTCAAAGTGATAAGCTAAAGCTTCAACTGGAATACTTATAGGTTTACATTCGAGGTCTTTTTTGGCCAATATACATGTACCACCTCTGCGTTGGTGAGGTCGGGAGAAGGCTGAAACCATATTGTAGTTTTTTAGAACTACGTTGGTCTCCGAACCTTTTCGTATAAAAGTCTCAGTAATGCAAACAATGTCAATAGAGTTTGTCTTTTCTAATTCTAGTAGTGCCGCTTCTAAAAAATCTCGTTTACTTAGTATACCAGCTATGTTTTGATGTAAGAGCGTACATTT
The DNA here is from genome assembly GCA_911728495.1 of Furcula furcula. Lineage (NCBI taxonomy): Eukaryota > Metazoa > Arthropoda > Insecta > Lepidoptera > Notodontidae > Furcula > Furcula furcula. The sequence continues at coordinate 861,749 of OU452264.1, read as the reverse complement.
GCGTTTAGGCTCGAAAAAACGGTGTGTTAACGTTTAGATCTGGCGAGGCGTTAGGCACTTGTTTTGGTAACTTTTTAAAATAATATGGGATAGTTCCTTTAACATTTGAGATATTTTTGTTTGTCGCATTATTCGAAGAATCACAATTTATAATTTTTTGGTATAAAAGCTAGCCACCCATAAAGTTAATTCCATCAATTCCTCGCGTCATCGCATCGACCGCGGCGGGTCGTACCCGGCTCAACCCTTTTATTGGGTCGCTGATACCCCCAATGTTATCTGACCCTATTTTATCGTAATTTGTTTCTATAGGGGTATTCTGGCATCTTTAGTTTAAATGATGCATTGAGCACGGATTTAGTGAACTTATTTTACGTATATAGTACAATAAAACAACTAAATCAGTCAAATATCATCATCAGTCGATTTGGCCTCCCCCTTAGAACGGAACAATGAACGACATTTAGCCATTTGCATCCTTCGATAGCCCGCGGTCTTTGGAGAGGCTTCCCTACGCTGCGTCTTCCGGCACGTATCGTCACTCGACTTAACTTGCAAATCTTAAGAGCTATGTCGGTTATTCTGCGAATTTCCTCGTTCCGGATTTTGTCACGCAAAGAAACTCCGAGCAATGCTCGGAGCTCTCTCCGTAGCACGTTGTGTGACTGAGCATTCCAAAATGCAAACAGTGCTATTCATCACTGGCAACAACAACAAGTATAAGTTCAGACACTGCATATTTTAAAATAAAAAGATGTCGCATGGTTTCCCAAACGCGATCTGAGAGATTCTTCGATCGATGGCTATGTCAAAGTTGGACCTACTGGTCTACCTTGGACAGTCTGTTCAAGGTTGACATAGTGGTTAACAACTTCCAGAATATCATTCCCAACCAAACGACTCAGGTACGGGTGAAACATAGACACTAGATAAGATCTTCGTCTGGTCATTGAACGATATTGTGTACACATTTAAGACATGAAACATACATGAAAGATACAATGGTTACGCCCACCCAAAATTGGAGCAGCCAACCGAGACCTTTATAATTAAATCTCTTAAGCCTCTACAATGCCCATCACCGCCGTGTCCCGGTACACGGCAATGTTTACACACTGATGCTTGGCGGTAGATTATTTGTCACTGCGATAGTAGCAATCTGAATGGTTCTTTATACAAGGACCTACCACCTAGTGATAGTGTACTCCAAAGTGTCCTTCCATACAGTGCTGTAGTTGACATCAGGCGGGGGTTGGTTCTCGAATACCAGGTGACTAACATGGCTATCGAGCTCAGAGCGAGCGAGCGAGCGAGCGAGCGAGCGAGCAAGCGAGCGAGCGAGCAAGCGAGCAAGCGAGCTTCGAGAAAGGCGTCACTGAAAACTTCGTGCTCGTGACCCGGTATTATGCTGAGTGATGGCTTTTTCGTCGAGTGCGGTGGCATACGCAAATTGTATCCATACATATTTAGTGTAGATTAAGTTATTAATATTTAGTGCATACAAAGTGCTCGACAAATAAACTTATTTATTTTGATTTTATTTGATTTGTCTGTCAAATTTTACTGAAATTATTGAAACTGAATTGGAGCGAGCACGCGCTTGTAGGCCAGACTGCTTCACAAACAAGCGACCGGAAATAAAAGGTTTTCTTATACAGTCTCCTTGGAAACAAACGCGAAACCAATCACAAGGGCTCCCAGGGACCGAATACTTCAAATAATGTACACACTTATCACATATTGAATGTGTTTATTATGTACAATTCACATCAAAAGTTGTTTGGGATATCTCACAAATGTTGTTACCATAGAAGTAAGCAAAATGTTTAATGGTGAACTTCGAGGTTAAATTTTTAAACCTAAACAGATCACAAATAAGATACCTAATAGATGCACTCATGGGACATTTTGGTACCAACGAACGATCCTGTGAAGGTAGAAAAGGGGAAAATGTGAAACATATTGTGTTGCTGCGGTGCTCTTACGAGACGTAGGTTTAGTCATCTGGGAGTAGCCTATCCTTTGCCAGATGATTATGTAAGTACAGCTCCAAGCTGGCACAATCGTCGCATATCTAAGAGAACTCTTCGACAAGTCAACAACAGGATAAAGGTTACGGGCATGCACAATGGACCCAACTGGGCCGAAGTGCGTTCCGGTGGTCACTGGGCCCAAAGGAGTTGTTCCAGAAATGTATGCCTGGGCCAACACCATGTACACTATATGTTTATATAACTATTCAGTATAGTAACTGTTTTGTAATGTTATCTTTTTTTAATATTGCTTCGTTTTATTGTACATTTAAGATATCTTGGCCAAGGAGAGCAACACCAAAGAGAATATAATACTACTGTAGCAACACCCCACAATAATATGATGGATCGGAAATACGTAACTAAAATGTCATTTTGACAACTGACCTATACCTGCGATTGAACTTGTTGTGGATTCCAATCCAAATCACAGGCGATAATCAATACGGTAAAGCCCCAGGTCAAGAAATAAAAAGTCAATGAATGTCCGCAAACATAAATAATCACTAAAAACTCCGAAATACATTATGTACTCCACGCGTAAACAATCTACACACATCAAAAGTGTCTAGGGATCAACATATATTTTTGCAATAATTTTTCTCCTGATTGATATTAATTAAAATTTTCTTTAAGGATTCAATAAATAAAGTGTTTTCGTTTGTCACAGTAACGATAAACCAAGTCACCTTTGCATTAATAAAGAAATTTGCCATTTTCCTAATAAAGGGATTTTTGACATTTGAACCACTAACACAAAAGTTCGAAAAAAAGACTGAAATAACAGTTTTCTTTAAAATTTTATTGGGTAACTTAAACAATTAATAATCCGTGTTTCTACCGCGAACACTAACAACACAAGAACATCGGTTTGGCATACTCAAAATGAGTTCATCCAAATCACGCTGTGGAATGGCCGCCCATGTTCGTTGCTACAACAAAAAAAGGTCTTCTTGCGACTGGATACCCTCCATATTCGGCAGAGCTCTTCTCTGTAGCATATCCCATGCATGCTCAATCGGGTTCAAGTCTGGCGACTGAGCAGGCCAGGGCAGGACATTGATGTCTGTCTTACAACTCTTGCGGTGTGCGGTCGTGCATTATCATGCATTAACTGAAATAAGGGACCGATTTGCACTTGTAGAGGAACGATGACGTCTGATACAATCGTCTCAGCATAAATTTGAGCGTTGAGGTTGCCTCTGATCCAAATCAACTCAGTTCTTCCGCCGATCCAAATACCCGCCCATACCATGATGGTTCCACCACTATAAGGATGGACTTCCTGGCAGGATTTTAATCGCTGTTGGCGTCCAGGGGTTCTCCAGTGTCGTATACGTCTTGTATCCGGTCTCATACCAAAACGAGACTCATCAGAAAAGCACACGAAACGCCATTGTTCTTCTGCCCATTTTTTTGCCCAAAAATGCTTGATCCCTAGACACTTTTGATGTGTGTATTACGAAACGTCAACTATAGCATTAACTGTCAAGTAGTAAACCAACGTCAAACGCAACTGTCATGGCTGCCCTAAAAACAGGGTGGACATACTAAATAACTGCAAAAGTAATCATTTTTGTACAATTGTACTCTGCTTCAAATTAATTTATAAGTATTTTTATATCCACATTTTTAGGTTACTCGATTTGAATTTTTAGTTCGATAGAGATTTTCAAGTGGTTATTTTGAACAGTATTCACTAAAGTAAAGAACATGTCCGGGGAACACTCATTCTGCGGGTGAAGCCACGAGGAATAGCTACTGCAGATACGTATAAACCTTCCCCCTTCAGAAAACACAAATCAAATCAGAGAACCTCGCCGGCTCAATCAAATCCATTTATATTGTCAGAACACACCCACCGAGGCGTACTTCTTGGCACGGTATTTATTTTGGCTATTGATCTGAATATTATTTTAAAGGAGAGATATGATGATCCAGAGACGTAGCCCCATTGAAGAAGTAATTGTTGCCCAACTATAAACCAACATTGAACAATTGTCACATAGATTTTTTAACACACACTTATTCATATTCGACAGAAACAGGTGGCGACAAATTGCAATAGCAAGTGTCGAAACCCTTTGCTATTAGGAAAAACGAAATCAGCAATCGGAAGCAACGTCATCCAGCTGGAAGACGTCCACTGCTAAACACAAAATTTCCCTGGAACGCCACAATAAATGTCAATTAACTATTTGCATCCACCGGTTGCCTGCGACTCGCACAACAGTCCACCTAGTGGGATACCACGCAGGGTTGTGTTCACCACTCGAGAGGCTTTCTTCCCCATCGGTGACCGGTTCTTTAAGCGATGAGGTCTGTCCATTAATACTTCAGCTTGAAGATTTTGAGAGCTATGTCGGAGGAAAAGAAAAAATCAAAAGTGAAGATTCTTTGCCTGACTTTTGTTCTTTAATTTAATATCTGTGTTTAATTTAATATTTGCACGGTTTGGTGTAAGAAATTTCATCCAAACTTATCGAAGTCTCAGGGGACCGTCGGGATGCTTTCGAGCTTTTTCTGCCGTAAGCTTGCTCATACAAAGATGTAACGCCGCCAGTCTTTCAGGTACCCTTCCCTCCCAGCGTGGCGTGAAGTTACAGAAAGTATTTTAAGTTTAATTATATTTGTAAATAAACTGTAAATATTTAATTAAATAAAGTTGAAATTAACTTTATACTTATACTGGTTTTCAAAAAACAAATGAGTTTGTATCTATTTGAATTATTATATTTTTGGGCAACATAGTTTATTTCTACACGTATAAATAAAGATATTATTTTTATTAATATTTCACTTTTTGATACCAAAATAAAAACAAGGAAAGGAAAAAATGAAAGTCTGTTATAACACCGCATTGCAATTCATCCATTCGTTTGACAGCTACAATGCAACGACCAGTCTCAGCCAGACCTGTCTGTGTGACCGACACCCTTTTTAACCGACTTAGAAAAAGGTTGAGGTTCTCGAATCGTCAGTTTAATTTTTTTTCTATGTATGTTCGCGCATAACTCTGGCAATTACGAACCGATTTGAAAAAAATATTTCTTGTACGGGTAGGGTAGGCCGATCCATTAATTGGGTCCCATAAAAAATATTGCTTACGAATAAGTAGTTCCTGAAAAAACCAGAATGCCGCCTCAGAAAAAACTGCAGGAAAGCCTAAAAGATGACTGGCAAATATTTAACAATTTCAATGATTCTTTTTTTGTTTCTGAAGAAAGATGAATGATGTAAAACAATGTAGACGATAATGTGATCATAACCAACCTAGATCATTTTACCGTCTTCGATGGTTCAATCTTTATGTATGAAAATATCACTAAAAAGAATTTTAAAAAAATTAACCGACTTCAATAACACTAAATATGTACTTATATATTATTGAAGTTGATGCCAAATATACACAGCAGGTACGCTAACACCAACTTCAATAATATTTAAATTATTTTATACTTTTTAGTGTTATTGAAGTTGGTTCATTTTTTTTTAAATATTTTATTTTATAATTGCCAAAAACAGGTCTAGTTTGCATTCCGTAGTCCCTTGCGCCTTGACAATAACCTTGCCTAGATTATATTAATAGTATTTATTACATAACGACAAAAAACAACCCTTAGATACGCCGTACGATACGTACTAAACATGTCCCTAATAATATGTTTGCCGTAGAACTTATAATAATATAATAATAATAATTTATTTAAAACTTACTTATTTTTACTTAGAAGGGACTTTCCCGCTCGAAATACTTATACCCCGCGTTTGGCGGCCTCCCGCTCCGGAGACCCCGCGGGGAAGGTACAGATGCATTCTTTCGATAATTTCTCCAAATTTTATATAACTAACCTCTAATATGTAATATTTATTTGAATTCTTCATAAAATTCCCTGCAGAATAGAATGTAATAAGTACTAATAAAGTTTTTACATATACCGACTAAGTACATTTTTTGAAAATAGCCGGTAAATAAGAGGGGAAAAAATATTATTTATACATAGTCTAATCCTGGAATAGTCCCGGGATCCCGGGACTATGAATCAAAAATCCTGTAATCCCGGGATTGAAAAACATGCTCGGGATTGTATTCTCTATGTGGAACACAGCAATGTTCACACCTCGTTGCTCGATAGCAGAATATTCGATGCTCTAATCTTACTTACAGCACGGTCTCACGCACCAATGAAAATCATTCAATAACTACTGTAAATAAATACGCTATGTTATCTGTAAAACCTAGTTTTATTTCAGGGAATAACATTACGAGCTAGTGGCCTGTACCATTAGTGAAACTACGGACTCTTCGCAAGAGCCTCGTTTGCAAGTTAATTGGATGCATGCCTTATCGGCGTCATCCTCGTCGACTCAACAATCGTCTAGCCATGTTACCGTCAGCATACTTCAACTGCATACTTCACGATATTCTCTATTTCCTCATCATTCTTCCCTTATAAACGGACATAATGTAATAATAATCATATTCTGTAAGTTTGTATACACTATGCCGTCAAATCACAAAGTATCAGATGATATTTTCAAGTGACCATGGATGGCCCAATTTCAGTTTGAGATTTGGCGAGGGATAGTCAAAAATACCACCTCATCAAGGCAGAACATCGGTCACCATCGAAGTAGCAGTATGGGGGAGCCCTGTGTTCAACAGGGAACGTCTTATGGCTGACATGGTGAATCAAAATTACTCAAGGGACATTCAAGGCCGATATTCTAAATAGTAGTTTATTCACCAAGGGGTTAAAGTGTTTTATGTGACGGCCGTGAAATTTAATCCCGAGCATAACGAAGGATACTAGTAACTATACAGGGTGTAAGGGACATCGTACCGAAAACCGATACCAGGGCTCCAGTACATGATTCTGAACACTCTAGTGTTGAAATTTTTCATCGGCTTTTTCATGAATTTCCAAAAAAATAATCCATTTTTTTTAAATAAAATTAGTATAATATCATTATTTGTATAATAATAAAGCATAATTTTAATTTAAAAACAATAAATTACCTATTTTTGGAAAATTTAGGCAATTAATTAATAGGCAATTAACTATTATTATTTTAGAAAATTAGCAATGTAATTTGAGAAATAAATATTATTTCGCATATATTCATTACATGCTCGAAAATCAATAAGTCAGTCATTTTTCATTTTCCATATAAATAGTACCTGTAATGTTGTAACGGACATTATTTGACATCTTATAAAAAATATTTCGGTACGATGTCCCTTACACCCGTTATAGTATATCGAGTATAGAGTTAATTCTTGAATCTTGAGTACAGCGAGGAATTCAAGCTCGCCCAAGACAAAGACACATTTGTCCCCGAGGCGAATACACTGCTTTTTACACCTACTGCGAGGTAATGAAATACAAATACTTACTTACTAGGAAGAGAATGCTTAGGTTGTCTGGAAGAGATTGCTTTTTAGCGATAAGGCCGCCTTTGTATATTTATATCATCAACGTATTATTAAATTTTCATGTAACTTTGGGTGTACAATAAAGTGTATTTATTATTATTATTAAATTCTCCTAGACATAAAATTATATCGTCGCGCCTACACCTACTGCGGAACAATAAAATAAAAATATTGCTAGAAATAAAATGTCTTCCTTCAGGCAATGCGGAATTTCTGATGAGAAGATGTCACGTAGTTTCCCGAACGCTGCCCATCCGAGTTGGATTATTTCGGCGACCTCTTTGTCAAAGTTGGACCGACCTAACTGGATAGTTTGTCCTAGTATACGTAGTGGTCAACATTGTATCGTTCCCAACAACTACCGGTACAGGTGAAACATGGACATTAGACATAATCTTCGTCTTGTCCATGTTTATTTTAAGACCCACCTGTTGGGAAACGCTACTAAGGTCGCTGAGCATCGTATATTGAGATCCTCCAGCGACTCTGCCATAATGACTATATCATCGGCAAAACGTAGGTGAGTGATGTGTTCGCCATTGATGTTGATGCCGAATCTGTACCAGTCCAAGAGCTTGAAAACGTCCTCCAATGCCAAACGCAATGAACAGTTTCGGAGAAATGACGTCTTCCTATCTCACACCACGCTGCAATGGGATTGGTTTCGTGCTCTCGTCCTGTAGTCGGATCGACATGGTGGAGTTACTGTACAAACACTTCAACACTTCGATGTACCTATAGTCAATGTGGCACCGCTGGAGGGACTGCAATGTCGCCCAGGTCTCGATTGAATCGAAGGCTTTTTCGTAGTCCATAAACGCTAGACATAATGGCCGATTATACTCCTCGGTCTTCTGTATAATCTGGCGGAGCGTATGAATGTGGTCTATGGTACTAAAGCCTTTTCGGAACCCGGCTTGTTCGGGAGGCTGGAAGTCATCAAACCTGCGTTCGAGACGGTTCGTAATCGACTCTCGAATACAGCTTGTATACATGGCTCAGGAGTGAGATGGGTCTATAATTCTTCCATAAGGTGTTAACACCTTTATTGAAGAAAAGAACCACCACACTCCTGTGCCATGCTTCTGCATTTGGTGGGAAAAGAGAGAAGGGGGGGGGGGTCGGAGAGGGGACAACGGCGATAGGAAGAGGGGACGTGTGACGGGGACCGAAGCGGGAAGGGGATGAGAGAGGAGAGAGAGAGAGCATAGAAATATATTTTTCTTATTAGAGAGAGAGATGGAGAGATAAACAAATCAAGGGAGGAGGGAGAAAAGGGGAGCAAAATGTACCTAATAAAAAAATGTGCGTGCGTGGAGTCCCTCCGCGTGGAAGAAGTGAAACTTCATTCTCGCTCAGTTGATCGGTCGGTCGGTCGGTCGGTCCCTCACTCACTCACTCACACACACACACACACACACACACACACTAACTCAACTCAACTCAACTCAACTCAACTGAAACCCACTGAAACCCACTGAAACCCACTGAAACCCACTGAAACCCACTGAAACCCACTGAAACCCACTGAAACCCACTGAAACCCACTGAAACCCACTGAAACCCACTGAAACCCACTGAAACCAACTGAAACCCACCGAAACCCACTGAAACCCACTGAAACCCACTGAAACCCACTGAAACCCACTGAAACCCACTGAAACCCACTGAAACCCACTCACCCACTCACTCAGTGACGGCGTCTCATGAGCGCTTTCATAACCTTAACACATTTACGCCTATCGCCTATCGTTTAACACCTATCACTTAACGCGTTAAGCGATAACGCGTTAAGGTGATTCATTCAACGCTTAACGCATTATGTGATAACATTTTTGGAAGTCGCATAAGAAGTTTCACTTCAAAAACGCGGGCGGAGCTGCTCGGGTCAGCTAGTTAATATTGTAAAAGTAGCCCTGCTATAGTTGCTTCATTTACGACAAGGAATCGTCCAAGTATGTACTATCACAGTGGCACATATATGTGTTGGCAAGCAGCACTGTGTAAACATTTCTGTTAAGAGCTCGGTAGATGTTAAAATTACCAGACACAAGAGACTTATCAACTAATGTCTCGTGTGACGAGCGACAGTGAAGTGCATATAGATGCACTTAGATAGCTATAGGCAGGCGTGGCGCGCGACCATCAGGCGAACGTCTCGTTTGTCTCTTCATCAGGTTGAATAAATACTCGTATACTTCCGATATCTTGTATCACATAACATTTTATTTAACGGTATTTTGTGATATTACGTAAACCGTTAAATACCGTAACAAATTGACACATTGTCGGTTTTTGCTCGTTTTAATGTTAATGACCGATTTTAAACTGTATCTGCATTAAAAGGTCAACGGACGATGCACTGCCGACCACAACACAAGCTAAATATATAAATAACGGTAATAATTATTTATCTTTGCATTTATAAAGACTTGAAAACAATAACACTAAGTTTGTACGAATTAGGTCACACCACAGTGACAGATGTTCTGCCGTTAAGACCTAAAGTAATCGAAAGAACGTCATGTTCCTATGTAAATGGCACTGCAGCTAGTGAAATTAACGGGCTCAAGGGGATTAACAACTAATATCTCGGGTGACGAGTGGCAGTGCAGTGCAGTGCCGGCAACTGGTTTACCATCAGAACGTCTTGCTTGTCGTCACCACGTTGTACAGATTAGCTTTTTGAAGTGAAACTTCTTATGCGACTTCCAAAAATGTTATCACATAACGCATTAAGCGTTAAATGAGTCACCTTAACGCGTTATCGCTTAACGCGTTAAGTGATAGGTGTTAAACGATAGGCGTAAATTTCTTAAGGTTATGAAAGCGCTCATATGACGCCGTTACTGAGTGAGTGGGTGAGTGGGTGAGTGGGTGAGTGGTAGGTGAGTGGGGAGTGGTAGGTGAGTGGGTGAGTGGTAGGTGAGTGGGTGAGTGGTAGGTGAGTGGTAGGCGAGTGGTAGGCGAGTGGTCGGCGAGTGGTAGGCGAGTGGTAGGCGAGTGGTAGGCGAGTGGTAGGCGAGTGGTAGGCGAGTGGTAGGCGAGTGGTAGGCGAGTGGTAGGCGAGTGGTAGGCGAGTGGTAGGCGAGTGGTAGGCGAGTGGTAGGCGAGTGGTAGGCGAGTGGTAGGCGAGTGGTAGGCGAGTGGTAGGCGAGTGGTAGGCGAGTGGTAGGCGAGTGGTAGGCGAGTGGTAGGCGAGTGGTAGGCGAGTGGTAGGCGAGTGGTAGGCGAGTGGTAGGCGAGTGGTAGGCGAGTGGTAGGCGAGTGGTAGGCGAGTGGTAGGCGAGTGGTAGGCGAGTGGTAGGCGAGTGGTAGGCGAGTGGTAGGCGAGTGGTAGGCGAGTGGTAGGCGAGTGGTAGGCGAGTGGTAGGCGAGTGGTAGGTGAGTGGGTGAGTGGTACGTGAGTGGGTGAGTGGTAGGTGAGTGGGTGAGTGGTAGGCGAGTGGTAGGCGAGTGGTAGGCGAGTGGTAGGCGAGTGGTAGGCGAGTGGTAGGCGAGTGGTAGGAGAGTGGTAGGTGAGTGGTAGGCGAGTGGCAGGTGAGTGGTAGGTGAGTGGCAGGTGAGTGGTAGGTGAGTGGTAGGTGAGTGGTAGGTGAGTGGTAGGTGAGTGGTAGGTGAGTGGTAGGTGACTGGTAGGTGAGTGGTAGGTGAGTGGTAGGTGAGTGGTAGGTGAGTTGGGTTCGGTTGGGTTCAGTTGGGTTCGGTTTTGTTCGGCTCGGTTCGGTTCGGTTCGGTTCGGTGCGAGAATGAAGTTTCACTTCTTCCGCGCGGAGGGACTCCACGCACGCACATTTTTTTATTTATACATATTATATTGTTGAAAACTAACTTTTTCTTTGGTTTTACGCATTTTGGTCAATGATATTTGATTTTGGTACAAAAATTTCAAAATAAAGTTCACTTGAAAGTATCCACAAGAAGCGCAATGATCATGGTCACGAGTGTCCGCCGCCAGCCGAGGTCACGGTCGTATTTTTGTGGTGGATAATTTAATAAATGCAAGAAATAAATGTTTTTTATTGTTATTGCTATATATGGTCTATTAATGTTTACGTTATAAGCGATATACGCACTAAAACACAAGTATATATTATCTATACTTATAATAAAACTGTAACAGGTCCAATTCTGTACATTGAAGATATTTTGAAAATTATATTTTGAGGGCATTCTATAACCGATACTGAGGACGAAAATGTAATTTTTTAAATTTTTGTCTGTCTGTCTGTCTGTCTGTCTGTCTGTATCACGGCTGAGCATCACGCCGAAACTACTGAATGGATCCAAATGAAACTTGGCATGATTTGAGATCTTACTACGAGGTAGGACATAGGATACTTTTTATCCCGTAATCTAGCACGGTTCTTTTGGGAGAGGGGATTAAAGTCAAAATGGGTACTTGGTTATACGCTTGGTCCGATTTTATCAATTTTTCTTTATAATATAATAAATATTAGTAAAGGAACACTCATAGAGAGTTGTTATCAAGGTTTTGTAATCGATCGGGTTAAGCAACGTTAGGTAAGGTCATTAAATAGATGGGTGACCGTTTAACGCCATTTGAACTAAACGGGTCCGTGCTTCGGAGAGCAAGTAAAAAGTGGGTCCCAGTTTTTAACCGACTATAAAAAAGGAGGTTATGTATTCGATGCGAATGTCTGTTATTAAAAGTTTAGTTAGCGTAAAAATAGCGCAGGCGGAGCTGCGTGGGTCAGCTAGTATATTATAAAAGCATAAAAAGCCACACTGCGAGCAAACAAAATGGTCCTTAATTACATTATACATACATAATACGTATACATATATGTATATTTTACAACTCGTCTCGTTAGACCATTATTTTTATTACCATTAATTTTGGAACTAAAAAAAATACAAAATGGCTGCTGGCGGCCGCCATATATATTTTTTTGAAAAATATATACTTAGCCTATGTCACTCACACAACTAAGACGGATCTAACGACATATTATAAGTCACTGTCTATCATGCCAAAGGAATAGGCATACATACATACATAATTAGATACATACATAATCCCCGTGGGGTGTCCGGGTAAGAATAGCACCCTCCCATCTCCTCCCGTTGGGTGTCCGTAAAAGGCGACTAAGGGAAAACAAGAAGACGGGCAGTAGCGTCTTTTTATTAGATTACCTATCACCTATACTGCGGTCCCCAAGCCGCCTGCCAAGCGTGGGGATTATGGCAACCCCTCCCTTCTAAGGGAGACCCCTTTGTTCAGCAGTGGACGTTTCGGATGATGATGATGATGATGACATATACTCTAGAAGAACATAACCCTCCGCCGGGGCATTCGGGCAAAAAACAATCTCTATATTTTTTTTAACAGCCCTTGTTTATGTCCCACTCTTGTAGGCAAGATGAAGGGGCCATAGTCCACCACGCTGACCAAGTCTGGGTTGACAGCCTTCACACGTTACATTAAATAACCAAAATATTGTATGTAACATAAGCTGCATTTCCCCAGAAGCGATCAGTGTCCCTTTGATTCAATCGAGACCTGGGCAGTATTGCAATCTCTCCAGCGGTGCCACATTGACTATAGGTACATCGAAGTGTTGAAGTGTTTGTACAGCAACGCCACCATGTCGATCCGACTACAGGACGAGAGCACGAAACCAATCCCATTGCAGCGTGGTGTGAGACAGGGAGACGTTATTTCTCCGAAACTGTTCACAAACGCATTGGAGGACGTTTTCAAGCTCTTGGACTGGAACGGATTCGGCATCAATATCAATGGCGAATACATCACTCACCTTCGTTTTGCCGATGATATAGTCATTATGGCAGAGTCGCTGGAGGACCTCAATACGATGCTCAGCGACCTCAGTAGCGTTTCCCAACAGGTGGGTCTTAAAATGAACATGGACAAGACGAAGATCATGTCTAATGTCCATGTTGCACCCGTACCGGTAATTGTTGGGAACGATACACTCGAAGTTGTAGACCACTATGTATACCTAGGACAAACTATCCAGGTAGGTCGGTCCAACTTCGACAAAGAGGTCGCCCGAAGAATCCAACTCGGATGGGCAGCGTTCGGGAAACTACGCGAAATCTTCTCGTCCAAAATACCGCAGTGCCTAAAGACGAAGGTTTTTAACCAGTGTGTGTTGCCAGTGATGACATATGGTACTGAGACGTGGTCCCTAACTGTTGGCCTTTTGGATAAGCTCAGAGTCACACAACGAGCTATGGAGAGAGCTATGCTCGGAGTTTCTTTGCGCGAGAGAATCCGAAATGAGGAGATTCGCCGAAGAACCAAGGTCACCGACATAGCTCTTAAAATCTGCAAGTTGAAATGGCAATGGGCAGGCCACATCGCTCGGCGAACCGATAACCGCTGGGGAAGAAAGGTTCTCGAGTGGCGACCACGAACCGGAAGACGCAGCGTAGGTAGGCCTCCCACTAGGTGGACAGACGACATTGTGCGCGTCGCAGGTAACCGGTGGATGCAAATAGCCAATTGTCGGTCATTGTGGCGTTCGAAGGGGGAGGCCTATGTTCAGCAGTGGACGTCTTCCGGCTGGTGATGATGATGATGATGATCAGTGTCCGTATACAAAGTCTTTACAATCTCTACGGTATACAATTTCTCTAATTCCAGGTTCATCCTCTCGCGCCGGAAATGTAGCCGGATATCGAAACGCAGCAGGAAACAATGTCAGCTCATTAGTGACGTCACCGCCGGCACCGGAAATGGCTGCCGCCGGATACAGCGCGTTGAGCGGAATAGTCGGGCTTTGTTGCGGATGAAGTAAAAATTTCCTACCTATCTTTGAGGCTTCAAAAGCAACTTCTCTTGGAGTAGAGTTGTCAATAATCTTATTGATACCTTTTCCACGCTTAGCTCTCTTGATGCAGGAGTCTTTATCCAGGGGTGGACCATTATGGTGTTGCGCAAGAGTCTATGTAGGTCTGTCTGATCATCATAATCATCAACAGTCGAAAGACTTCCACTGCCTCCCCAGGGAGGGGTTGCCATAAACCCTACTTGGCAGGTGTATTGGGGATCACAGTATAGGGGGTAGGTAATACAATAGAAAGACGCTGCTGCCCGTCTGCTTGCTTTCCCTTAGTCGCCTCTTACGCACACCCAACGGGAGGACATGGGTGGGTGCTATTACTTGCTTATCCGGATACCCCACGGGCCACGGATATCACGGCTAATAATAATACCCTTGTTTTTGTCCCACTGTTGGGGTCTCTCCTCAAAATGAAGGGGTTTAAGCCATAGTCCACGACGCTGGTCAAGTGTGGGTTGGTGGAATTCACACGTCATTCGAAAGCTAGTTATGCTTTCTCAGACTTGCAGGTTTCCTCACTATGTTTTCCTCGCACAAAGACGATTCGCACATGATTAATTAAAGAAATGAGAGGTGCGAGCCAGGGTTCGAACCTGCGCATCTTGTTTCCAAGGGAAGTGCTCGCCCGTTGTTAACAGCTCTTTATTAAGGATATTCTACCTTAAGTTATACATTGTCCCTGACCGATAAATCAATTTATTAGCAAGATGATGATTTAATTATCAAGATTTCATAATCTTAATAATAAATTATTTCATCAGTTTCACATAATTTATTAGTATAAAGCTTTCAGCATTCCCTTCAGATGAAAGTTGGCAAAGTTTTGTAACTCCGGAACAGGTAATTTAGGACGGAAACTCAGCTGACGCGGGCTTGAAGGAGGGTGGCCTTCACTCTAATACATTCCATTTGCATAATAAATGTAACTTCACGCCTTTTTACGAAGTGTTTGACAGTGGTGTATTTAAAAACCCAAAAGCATTTTGTCGAACCCGAGAACCGAAGCCAGATTGATCATCTGAAGATCCACTTAAACAGCGAGATGATACCGCCGCGTTATAGGTTTGGGCGAGATGTTACTGAGAGGGAAAAGGCTGCCGAGCTCGTTGGAGAGTCAATCAGAACCCTCATTTCCACCCCAAAAACCGGAGGGCATCTCACTGAACTTTTTTTATTTTTTTTGACGCGGGGGATATCTTCGAAAGATCCCCGGGAGCTGTGGGGCTCGACCGGGGAATGTGGGATTCTTAGCCACTAAAACCCCCACGGCTGTCGCATCCGATCTGCACCAGGGGCCCCTCAGTGCCTTGCCTTTGAGTCCGCCGCCGGGGGGCGCATTGTAGCCCCCCGGGAACGGTACGCACGGGGACGGGGTCGCAACCACACACCCCGAACGTCCATCGACTCCGAAGGTATCTCACTGACCTAGCTTATCATACATAATAATATCTTTTTTGACCGATCAGAATGGCAAATGACGTAGTTTTCTAGACAGAATAGTCTTAATTGTACAAAAAAATAAACAAGTTCACTAAACAGAATTATGAAGAAAATCATATCTGCCCAATCTGTAGATGTTGGAGAGATACGATGGTATACATACATTATATATATGTCGTCTTAGTCCCTTTCGAGTACGGTGGGGAGTTAATGGAATAAACTACGAAACAGAACCGTAGTCAATCACTGAACTAACTCGACAGGTGATCGAAGCTAATCGATTATCGATATGTAATGAGCATCGATATCACATCGATCATGATCTCGCTCGGTTACTCGAGCGGAATTAATTAGGAGACCCTACCAGTGACTTTGTTTCGAGTTCTTGCGTAAATTTCATTCAAGGATAAAATTATATCTGAAACGATCATTCTGCCATTTGCTTTGGTATGTGTAATAATGGGAACCTCCAATATACCTAATATATGTAGGGTATTCCCATATGTCATATCGAAATGATTCTAAAATTTATTCTGACATTTCAGTGTTTTTAATGTTCATAAACATCTGACCCAAGACTCCTTTGATATGAGTATTTGCCTTATAGTATGTAATAAATATACTGGCCATATATTTATTATGTAGGTGTAATGGTGTGTCATGCTTGCGATAAAGTTTACACCCGCCTTCTTGACATCCGAAACAATTCCATTCATGTCATGTATATGTGAGAAATCTACGACTTTGTATCTTTGTACATTGTATCTGCATATAATCTAAATAATATACTATGTATTCGAGTTTTAGTAGTAGCATCAGACGCATCCATCACGTAGTTACCCAATAATCCAGCACGCGTGGCGCTTGGCTTATTTATCAATCCATGTACATCCATCCATAGACTTTAGTGTGTTTTACCTCAGACGCAAAATAACAATCCAATTTAACATAATTTCATCCCGTGATCTGGGACGGTGCCATCTGCTAACCGTCTAGGAAATGGAGTATGAAGGAAAAAACAACAAGGCTGAGACCCATTTTATTCAAGGACAACCAGCAGATTGAAGACAGGCACACTGTTCTTTATTACATCGGTAAATAATGAAAGATGAAGAAATCTATACTATAATAAAACTCAAAGAGCACTTTTTCTGTACATTGAATATTTTTCCAAAATTTCTATGTGGGCATACTATACTATCGACATAGAGGCCAAAACAATTTTTTTTGGAATTATTGTCTGTCTGTCTGTCTGTCTGTCTGTCTGTCGTTCTGTTTGTCCAGGTATCATTTGAAAACCCGTGGATGGATTTTGATAGGACTTTCACTGATGTGTTGTGTAGAAGTCTAGGTATAAATTGGTATATAAAACATCACGCTATGTTTCATAGGGGCTAAGCAGTGAAACATTACTTGCAAATATTACCACGTAATTTCCTTTGTATGTGAATAGGGTAATTATAGACTGATCAGTTAATCATTAAGATATGTATTATGACGCTATATACAATAGGGACTGAACAGACATTTAGTTTGCATAAGATATGGCAGTGGCGAAGGGTAAATTTTTGTAAGGGGTAAGCCGGTCCGGTACACCCAGGAAATTTTCATTAGATTTCTGTATTGTTATAAGTACTTTGCTGATAGCAATATGACATTATATCTTTGAAAAGTTAAAATCTGTAAAATCTGTCGTTCATGAAATTTTAATGAAACTCCCCAAGTCCAGGTAGTGTATAGGTATTGTATCACAGTCAAAACAATAAAAGATGCGAAACATTAAGAATTTTCATTATCGAATATCATTAGACAGTAATTTACGATGTTAGCGTGATTTACAATTATGAACAGCGCCATCTATCGGTGAAATTGAACATACAATCACTATAGAACTTTAATCTAGCTAAATAAAAGAAAGTCATGTTAGTTACACTATTTATAACTCAGGAACGGCCTAACCGATTCGGCTGAAAATTGGTGGGACGTAGCTTAGAACCAGGAAACTGACATAGGATTTTTATCCCGGTAGGTTAAGGTTAAGCAACGTTAGGTAAGGTCATTAAATAGATGGGTGAACCGATTTATATGAAAAGTGCATATCGGGTAGGTCTGAGAATAGGTCATACAGTATATTTCATACCGCTAGGTTAAGGTTAAGCAACATAAGGCAAGGTCATCAAATAGATGGGTGAACCGATTTGTATGAAATTTTGTGTGCATATCGGAGAGGTCTGAGAATAGGTCATAAAGTATATTTAATGCCGCTGATACCATGATTGACGAGGATATATAGAACGAGAGGAGGGTGTAAGAGAGGAGAAAGTGGGAGAGGGGATTCGAGGAGGGGGTGATGGGGTGAGTGATCGGGGGAGTTAGGTGGAATAAGGGGGGAGTGAGAAGGAGCAAGTTCGTAGAAGAGAGAGGGGATGAGGGTTCAGAGAGAGGACAACAGGGAGAGGAAGTGGGGAAGTGTGACGGAAACCGAAGCGGGAGAGGAAAGAGAGAGGAGAGAAAGTGCATATAATTAGATTTTTTTTATAAGTGAGAGAGATATGGAGAGAGATAAATCTAGGGAGGAGGGAGACAATGGGAGCAAAATGTAATAAAAGCGCGGGCGGAGCTACGCGGGTCAGCTAGTATAGGTATAAATCAGGCGAACGTAATATTGTACGGCGTTCAGCAGGGCAGTGTGCTAGGCCCCCTCTTACTTTTAAGTTATACCACTTCAGCAATTCACTTGAGCTTGTAAATTATTCTTGGTGTGTATCTAACTTAGACGACTTGTGACAAAAGTTGGTAATATGTTAAAGTGCTTTGTGTCTTGCCTGACGAGGCACTGCTTAACAGCAGAAGGTAAATGTTTAACGTGTGCCACTGTGATTTTGGATCGGTCATGCTCGCCATCGAAAAGTCTTTGCTTGTGGCGGCTTCGTGTGGCAGGTCACCCCCTTCCCTCCAATATGGTTGAGGGGAGTGATGGCTGCTGCTCGAGTTAACTCGTGCGCGGGTGCTGCTTGGGGGGACTGGTCCGACTACTATCCCTTTGGCATTTTAGTTTGTTGTATTTTCGTCGTATTTTGTATTTTATTTGATATTTTGAACGGCAGGACACACTGTCGCTGGTGCTGATCTAATTGTAAAAAGACAAACTTTGTTTTAAAAAAAAATGTGAAAAAATGACAAGCCCGCTGAGTTTCTTGCCGGATCTTCTCAGTTGAGGCCGCGTTGTGATCCGGTGGTAGCTTTTAAAAAAAAAATGACCGTTCAAAAGTGCTAGCGTTAAGCCTATTTGAAATAAAAAATTTTGAATTTTTGAATTTTGAATTTTTACCTACATGTAAATGACTTGCGAAAAGTCGCAAAAGTGACAAAATCAACCAATGACATAACACGGTTATCATCCCATATACTGATAATACGTACTTATGACTGTTACATAAATAATTCGTTGACATGAAAAATATGAAGAAGCTATTATCCTGAACTTGGCAAAACACAGTCGTATGCTTAATTAAATTAGCCCACACATTTACTACAAAATTATGTCCATTAAAAACAATTCGAGGTTGATTAGAATGAATTTCTTTATTACATCTTTGTAAGTTGAACGATTTCTAAAGAGAAAAGTTTAGTTCAGTTGTTCACCTTCTATAAATTCTAATTATGAACTGCGCGCTAATGAAGTTTTTCAGTTAATTAATGAAAACTTATATCTTGCTCGACTATTGCTAGTTCTCAATGTATTGTTACAGACTTCCGGTCCGTGCTGAACTTTGTGCACCTAGATAATTATATATTGATTATATTTGTGATTTAATTTGTTCTATAGCATGACATTATTTTGATTTGTGTTTAAATACTTGTTTGTAACTATCTACTAAATGAAATATAATTATGTCGCCGTCCGCTTGACAGCTTCCGGCGTAACAAAATACTGATTATGAGTAATATTTACATTAGTTGCGGTTTATATGTATTATTGATTGATAATTCTCCTAATTAAATCTCCAATCTAAATAATAATAATAATAAAGCCCCCAGAACGGCTAGTCACCGCGGGGGATGTAGACTTACACCCTCCAAAAGCTACGAAACTCTACATAGCCACTTTTAATGTCAGATCGCTAGCTAGCGAGGTGAGAATTGAAGAGCTAGAATATGCTGTATCCCATATAAAATGGGATATCATAGGTTTATCTGAGGTGAGAAGAGATGGATATAAAATTGAAGACAGAGGTAGCTACCTACTCTACTATTATGGAAAGACTAAAGGACAAAGAGGAGTAGGATTTATGGTCAAAAAACAACAAAGCATCCAAGTACAAAACTTTATTGCGTTATCAGAAAGAGTTGCTTTATTACAAGTCAATATACAAGAAACATCCTTCACATTAGTACAAGCTTATGCACCGACAGATAGCGCCACCGAAACAGATATGAGGAATTTCTATATCGATCTAGACAAATCAATGAATTACTGTACAAGCAACATATTTTTTATGGGTGATATGAACGCAAAAATAGGCAAACCTGAACAAAAAGACCACCTCGTTATGGGCAAGTATGGATACGGAAACAGAAACAAAAAGGGTGATATATTTATAGACTTCTGTTTTCGCCATAAACTAAAAATATGTAATACGATGTTCAAAAAGCCAGATAAGTTAAGATGGACGTGGTTATCACCAAACGGAAAATCAAAAAATGAAATAGATTTTATTGCAACCACAACACCCAAAATCGTGCAAAATATAAATGTTTTGAGCAGATTATTACACCCAAGTGACCACCGTTTAGTCAGAATAACAATACAAATTACAAGCAACAAAAAATCACGCAGAAATTACAACAGCACACCACATAACCAAGCCGATCTAAATAACTTTGAAGGAGAATTTCCTAGTTATTCTCAATACAAGAATAAAAGTATTGATGATTTTACTGATTTAATTGAAAAAACATTACTAACGGGTTTTAAACACATTAAAAAACAGAACAGCAAGAATCGGAACCGAGAAATAATTACAGATGATATAATAGAGCTAAAAAAAGAAAAAATTATACTCAGGAATAAGAAATGCAAATCCAAAGAAGAAAAGTTATTATTAAGCAAACTATACAGAGATATAAAAAAGAAAATAAAAGAAAACATACAATCTCGAAGGTTTAAAACTATACGTAATTTTCTAGAGAAGACAGGAGGAATAAAAAAAAGCACAAAAAAAATTAGATCACACAAAATGTATTATGACACAGCTACAAGGTACTTCGGGTAACATAGTCACGCATAGGCAAGGCCTTATGATGATCGCTACAGAGTATTACAAAAACCTTTACAGCGACTCTACAAAAAATAAATTATTATGCGCAGACCAATCAAACAATAGGGATTCTGTGCCTCTCTTTACAGAAAGTGAAGTAGAGTTTTCAATAAGAAATCTTAAAATGGATAAAAGCCCGGGTCCAGACGGAGTGACTAATGAAATGATTAAGGCCAGTAAAGGCCAACTAACCAAACCATTAACAGACCTATTCAATATGATACTAGTAAATAAAAAAGTGCCAAAATCGTGGACATCGTCAGAAATTGTACTTTTATACAAAAAGGGAGACCCAAACCTCAGCACCAACTATAGACCAATTAGCCTCATGTCATGTCTATATAAGGTATTCGCATCCACCTTACTACGAAGATTAACAAAGATTATTGATGAAAACCAACCCATTGAACAAGCAGGTTTTATGAATTTACTTTTTTTACTACCAAGGTTGCAAGCAAGCGTGCTGCCCGCCTGATGGTAAGCAGTCACCGCAGCCTATAGACGCTAGAAACACCAGGAGAAACATTAGCGCATGGCCGACCCATAAGACATTAGATATTTTCGTATGACTTATGACAGCTTCAACGAACAAGCAGTTCTGCATTACGAGATAAACACTTCTGCCAATAGAAGTGAGTGCCATTCATTACTCTACTTAGTGTTCTTTAGTAAAATTGACTTGTCTGATGGTCTAGGTCATATGGTTGATATAGTCATAGGGGCATACATAGAGACGTGTATTTATGTCCCTTTGCGTTTCTACTAGGGTTCGGGTAATTTGAATATTACAAGATTCGTTAGGCCGCGCGTATAAAAACACGAGGGCATCGGGATAAGCGAGCGAGGCAAAAATAGTTACGAGCAGCGACTCAGCAAGAATATTGGGGACCGAATAAACTGCGGATTTGATTATTGTATTTTGTGCGTATTTCTTACATCGAGTTCTTCACATTTACTTAGCAACGCAGTGTATAACGTAACAATATTTGAGTACCAATCTTTCGGTGCTATGTGGCGCTTACCTTGGGCGGTGTAGTGGAGGTGTGGTGCCGTGCGGCGGCGGAGTGCGCGCGGCGGGTCGCCTTGTAGTGCAGCCGCCGGAGGGCGCCGCCCAAACGCTCGGGGGAGCCGTCACCGTGGGCCACTGTCATACTGCCGTCTGCACCTGCACGACATTCGCCGTTACACATACCATTTACTATTACATTCACCATTCCATTTATAGTTCCATTTACCATTCCATCTAACATACCATTTACCATTCATTTGAACATTCCATTCACCATTTCATTTTCCCTTTCCGATTTTTTGATGCTTTGAATGTTTTGATCATACCGAAGTGTTAAACTTTTCTTATGATTTATGCCTGTCTGTAATATGTGGTTACACTACTACTATATTGTATATTACCTGCGGCGGGTACGGGGGAGGGTCGAGACGACTGGATTTTGGGAGCTTGGTGTCGCCCATCCGCCTGGAACAACAACATGCCTTTAGTTCGTGGACTTGGCGGAGCACAGCCCTCAATTTATAACAATAATAATTTTTTTTTTTTTTTTTTTGACGCGGGGGAAATCTTCGAAAGATCCCCGGGAGCTGTGGGGCTCGACCGGGGTATGTGGGATTCTTACCCACTAAAACCCCCGCGGCTGTCGCATCGGCACATGAGAGGGGGGACCCCAGGGCTCTCCGGTGGGATCTGCACCAGGGGCCCCTCAGTGCCTTGCCTTTGAGCCCGCCGCCGGGGGGCGCATTGTAGCCCCCCGGGAACCAGTCACGGTGCTCACGGGGACGGGGGTCGCAACCCCGCCGCCGTCCTCCTCGGAGTCGCCGCCGTACTCAATGGACGCTCAAGGGGCCCACACCCCGAGCGTCCAGCGACTCCGAAGGAACAATAATAATCTGGGTCAACCTTGACAAAGCCGTCTAATCCCAAACAGGTCCGGACCTCTCCTAAGGCGAGGCGAGGAGGCAGGACAACCGATACACAACTGAGAACTTTTTAAATGCCTTGTCCATTAGGTATAATTTGGGTTACGTCAGATCAGGACATTCTTAGAAGTCATTCTGGAATACAATACTTTCGTATTTGACCCTGTCTGCTACCCAACAGGTCGTGGGTTCGATTCCCACCAAGTGTCTGGGTGTTTTATCTATATAAGTATGAAATTACAAAAAAAAAGTATATAAGTATTAGTATCAGTTGTCTGGTTTCCATAGTACAGGCTCTGCCTAGTTTGGGATCAGATGACCGTGTGTGAATTGTCCCAGGATATTATAAAAAGGATATTATTATATACTAGCTGACCCACGCAGCTCCGCCCGCGCTGTGTTTACGTTAACTAAACCTTCAATAATATACATTCGCATTTTCTTTTATTCAACAATAAAATTTTAGTTTTATTGAAGTGCACCATCAACTGCCCATTATGTTTCTCTTTCTCATTTTCTAGTAGGGTTGCCTGGAAGAGATTGCTTTTTAGCGATAAGGCCGCCTTTGTACATTGATATCATCAACGTATTGTTCAATTTACATGTAACTTTTGGTGTACAATAAAGTGTACTTATTTATTATTATTATTATTATTCGCATAGAATACAAAACCTCCTTTTTTAAAGTCGGTTAAAAACTGGGAACCACTTTTTACTTGCTCTCCGAAGCACGGACCCGTTTAGTTAAAATGGCGTTAGACGGTCACCCATCTATTTGATGACCTTACCTAATGTTGCTTAACCTGATCAATTACAAAACCTTAATAACAACTCTCTATGAGTGTTACCTTACTAATATTTATTATAATTATAAAGAAAAATTGATAAAATTGGACCAAGCGTATAACCAAGTACCTACCCATTTTGACTTTAATCCCCTCTCCCAAAAGTACCGTGCTAGATTACGGGATAAAAAGTATCCTATGTCCTACCTCGTAGTAAGATCTCAAGCCAATGGCAATTTTCGTTTCAATCCATCCAGTAGTTTCGGCGTGATGCTCAGCCGAGATACAGACAGACAGACAGACAGACTAAAATAAAAAAAATTACATTTTTGGCTTTAGTGTCGGTTATAGAATGCCCTCCAAACATAATTTTCAAAATATCTTCAATGTACAGAATTGGACCTGTTACAGTTTTATTATAAGTATAGATGAAGAGATTATCCAAATCCGTCAAAAATAGTTAGAGATATACGTGAGCATACAAACAAAAACAATGCTTTCGAATTGAAGAAGAAGAAGAAATAATTTATTTAATTTGTTTAATTGAGAACCTCTTTCTTTTTAGAAGACTATTTTTTTAACAGACTAACTTTTTAAGGGAAATTCGACTTATTCTTAGGATAATTCTCCTAATTAGTTTCGCAGAAATGGCCATTCTCATTGGAAGGATCATGAATTTCTTAGTTTATATACATAGTTTCAAGTCCGTTCGTAATTATTGTTAACTCACAAGTAATTGTGCTAAATCGAGTCAACCTTTAACGATACAATAAGATAAATAATTACCCCGGACCCTGTGCGATGTCAAGCTGGGTATGTGGGATTCTTTCCCACTAAAACTCTTACGGCTGTCGCATCGGCACATGAGGGGGATCTCCACGAGGTACCCTTGCCTTTGAGCTCACTGCCGCACGGGGGGTACAATATAGCTACCTGGTAATCTGACAAGTGTCATGGTTTCTAATCACGGGGTCGGGGGTCACAACCTCGTCGCCTCCTCGGAGCCGCCGCCGTCCTAACACCTAGTACCATCTCTCTTAACTCTTCTTTCAATTAAAGTGAATGAAAAATAATATTTTAATATTCTAATATAACTACAAATGCAATAATGTACCTATAATTTCCTAATAATAATAATTAATATTATATAAACTCAATTATGAATTTGCTGTGCCCTATCAGGGTTTCATGTCGCTACTATTACATACTAACAATTAACACCTTTATTGTATACTAGCTGACCCACGCAGCTCCGCATGCGCTATTTTTACGTTAACTAAACTTTTAATAACAGACATTCGCATCGAAAACATAACCTTCCTTTTTTATAGTCGGTTAAAAACTGGGACCGACTTTTTACTTGCTCTCCGAAGCACGGACCCGTTTAGTTCAAATGGCGTTAAACGGTCACCCATCTATTTAATGACCTTACCTAACGTTGCTTAACCCGATCGATTACAAAACCTTGATAACAACTCTCTATGAGTGTTCCCTTACTAATATTTATTATAATAATGAAGAAAAATTTATAAAATCGGACCAAGCGTATAACGAAGTACCCATTTTGACTTTAATCCCCTCTCCCAGAAGAACCGTGCTAGATTACGGGATAAAAAGTATCCTATGTCCTACCTCGTAGTAAGATCTCAAATCATGCCAAGTTTCATTTGAATCCATTCAGTAGTTTCGGCGTGATGCGCAGCCGTGATACAGACAGACAGACAGACAGACAGACAGACAGACAGACAGACAGACAAAAATTAAAAAAAATACATTTTTGGTCTCAGTATCGGTTATAGAATGCCCTCCAAATATAATTTTCAAAATATCTTCAATGTACAGAATTGGACCTGTTACAGTTTTATTATAAGTATAGACATGAAAGCAATAAATACTTTGATACTTTGAAAAATATATGTAACGTATGTATCTGATGTCTGTTCAATCTTATATGGCATCACTTCTAAACAAACATAACCCCAATACTGTTATACGCTAACATATTTCCCTAACACACAAACACTTCATACTATCACATAGCCCAACAGCTATCAGATAACCCATAAACAAAACCCCTTAATTTCCCATCGTAAACGGGGATCATACGCCGTAAATATGTAGTGCTATGGCGAGTCCGCCTTTACACTGGTTGCTGTTACGTTATTGCTGTTAGTCACGCCATAGTATGTAACATGTTGACAACATGTTGGCAACACAGCCGGTGTGCCTATACAGGCTGACCGGTTGAACATGGGACGTATTTACTCAAGATATAGATATAGCAATTCAAGGTGTTAAGTGACGTATAAAAATCTTCCTGGGTATCTAACCAACAGGGGCCGTCCGTAGTCATTCCCATACATTTGTATTCTATTCTATTCTAGCCTTCCGACAAATATTTAAGAATTTACCAGAAGTACTAGGACAACAAAGGGCACAAGGAGGCTTCCCACATCTAATGCTACCAAACTGTGACTGCTTAGCTTCATTCAATATTTATGCCAGAAGTACCAGGGTAGCATAGGACTTGTGCTTGTATAACCTATACTTGTAACGATACAGTTTAAAGCTCATCTAAGCCTCCCACTGTACTGTACTTGTAAATAACGTTAAGTCACCGTAACAGGATGAAACCTAAACGCATTTATCACTTAACTTATCTAAAGGCGGTCCAATGGAAACCTCTCCTCTCGCGCGTGTAGCCCGCAGCTGCAAATAATATCGGATACATTACCAGAGCAAGTCCGCTCTCAAAGCGAATAAAATCAATTTTCGCTATAAAACCTTTTAGTGTTGCACTGCCCCACTCCATGGGGGGTCGTGGGGGGGTCCCCCCTGAGCTGATACTGAGCTATTTACGAGGCTCGCGATATTAAATTAGAAGCTGACTAGATTTTTAAATGAAGCATAATTTTGTGTGCAGCTTGCTTGAGGAAGCGTTGCACTATATTCATAGCATTTAAGTATGTATTGTTCTGGTTTTATTTCAGTAGTTCTATTATATATATAAATATTTCATATTTGCATCGCCCTGTCAGCTCGTCACCTAAAATATTAACTATTAACTGCCGAACCTACAAACATCAATTATAGTTAATGATTATTAATCCAATTTTTGAAATCCGTTTATTTAGACACTCTAAACCAATTAATCGAATCGAAATAAATAGATTTCAAAAAGTAACTTAATTAGAATTAAATTAATTGCCGTTTGTGCGACATTAAGCTCTTCTAGTCTCACTTGAATCACAGCAAGGGTTAGACAACGCGCCGGTATGCGGCAATAATATCTGGCACTGCAGTTGTACTTGATGATGATGATCTCCCGGCACCCTCGCGTCGGGGTGCCGGCCTGCATGCAGCTGAGACGCATAGAGACCACCAGCATGCGTCGTATGCACTAATCAAAATATTAATTGTTCACTAAAGTTGTATAAAATATCACTGCTAACCGGAAGGAACTGACATTGTTTCACAAATTCACATTTAGCCCGCATGACGAATTATAGCCTAAACTCTATCAGAATCTGGATCTAATAGCTGAAATAGAAAATGTTACCAACTTATTTCCTCGTCCATCAACTTCAATTAAAGAGAAAACCAATGTTCGTAGAGGCTTTTTGTAATAATCCATTCCGTGATCGAAGTTATTAGAAGTTGGTAAGTTACTTTCCGGTCCTTGACGAGTTCCCCTTAACCTAGTAACCGTGAACATTTTCCACTTGATGTAATCATTCTCCAACCACGCGACCAAGTTACACGTGCATGTGGCTGCGGCGCCACTGTCTATGCAAAAATGTCAAACTAAACAGGGAAAGCCAAAACTTTACTGCCATGAAAGCACAGTATAAATATATCCATATTTTAACTGTGATGAAAGTGACTAATTTTACCTGTGCAAGGGGCCGTCCAGGTAGGTAGAATGTAGTTTCATATAGGTATTCTACAGTCAACAAAGAAAAATAACATTGCTGTGGTTTTGTTCCCGGCGTGAAGAACACTGTGGCTGGGGAAATTACTGTACCTACCTACTTACGTACTTTCCTTGTTCGCACACTACAGACAGTTTACCGCCATGAACGTGAGTCTTCACTTTTCAGTACCTACGTACTTATTATAAAACAAAGTCCTTCGTCACTTCTGTCTGTCTGCTCGCGATTTACTCAAAAACTACTGAACGGATTGTCATGCGCTTTTCAACAATAGATAGAGTGATTCATGAGGAAGGTTTAGATATAATAACTGGTCGAGATTTAGTGTAAATTGGTTGAAATATAACGATTGGAAGTGTCGGAAAAAACTGTGCGGGTCAGCTAGTTTCCATACATTTTAAACCAGCGTCTCTACCTCTGTTAAGGAAACTCATTTTAGGGGTACATCCTTGTAGATATCCACAAATTACGTAATCATTATCGTTAATAAAACATGTATAGACAATAAAAAATTGCATGTATTACATTATCCACCACAAAATTACGGAAATGCGCACGGCAGTGATAGTCAGGTAAGGTGACCATGCGGCGAACGCCCTTGACCATATCATTGCGCCTGTTGTGGATACTAACTGTTGTGGATACTAACTATCGAGTGAAGTTATTTTGATATTTTTGTACCAAGGTGGGTAAAATCAAATAAACTCATCTTTATTTTTCAGCCATCTGTATGCAAAATTTACGAATTACAAAAAAAGATGTAGTACGTATGTTGCTTATTGGGTTTCAATACGATATTAAGTTCAACCAGTACGACTAGGCTACAGTGACATTCAAACTTACCAGCCGTAGGGTACCCGCCCACCCGGCCGTCGGCCGACTGTCCTTGTCCCATGCCGAGACCTCAATCATCCATCATCAAAGGTCGGGACTGATAAGGGTAACTACAGGGTGGGCACATGTGTTTAATTGCTAAACTTTGTATATCGACGCCAGCCCGTCATTTACTTAATTGAGATTAATATAAAACTACACGCATCAAATCGTTGAATCGATTAAACGCGGCGGCCAGAGGCAGCAGCTGGTAAAAAAGAATTTAATAATATAAAATAATTGGTGTTGAAAAAAAAAACACAGAATTTTCTCTATTGCTCATTACAAATATTGCCCAGTTATTTTTTGTTATTAGTTTTACGCTTGACGACGAGATAGTAAAGGTTTCGGCAGACAGCGGACGGGACGGTGATCGGATGTGAAGAGTTGCAATGTAGTAAGTAATTAATAGTGGTAAGTAGTGGAAGCTGTAACAGCTCAGTGGGCGAGCTTTGCCTTGGAAACAAGGTGCGCAGGTTCGAACCCCGGCTCGTACCTCTGATTTCTTTAATTAATCATGTGCGAATCGTATTTGTGCGATTGTTAATAGCTTTCAGTGAAGAAAAACTTCGTGAGGAACCCTGCATGTCTGAGAAAGCTTAACTAGCTTTCGAATGACATTGTGAAGTCCGCCAACCCGCACTTGGCCAGCGTGGTGGACTATGGCCTAAGCCCCTTCATCTTGAAGGGAGGCCCGTGCCCAACAGGTGGGACATAAACAAGGGCTGCTATTATTAAGTGGTTAATATAGAATATGTCACACAGAGCCGTCGGGCGCTAAGGACAGGAGAGCGGCGCGGCGGCCCTTCCGTCTCGCCGGCGAGACCGGTGTCTGATCGATAGCTCTGAGATGCACTAGAGCGTGGTGTCAATGCGGCTACGGCCGGGCGCGACGCGCCGCCGCCCGTTACGTTGACTACAACGACAGTAACAAATTTTTGGCATGGTCTACCAGAACCATAGGAACACACGTTTCTACGTCCTCCATTCTGCAACGCGGGGTTATGGCACGGGGACAGCGGGACTTCAGCGATACGAGGATTTTTTCTATATATTTTATACGTTTCCAATAGAATCCAGTAGAGACGCTGCGCTGGTGTGAAATGTATTCAACTTGTATAGGAAAAGTCACTGTCGAGGCTTTGCAAACCCGTACCTTCCAACCATAGAGAAATCCATCTTGTCACGCTAAAGTGACGACTCGTTGGTAACTTAATAAACCAATTAGCGCTCCCTAATGAAGTAAGCAGGCGGAAATGTGTGACATGCGTTGGAAGCGCCTGACAGTAATTAGCTAGCAACGTGTCTTTGTTGTTGTATAAGCACGTTGCTATAATATTACTGTGAGGCGTTCAAATTCTTGACATACCTTGCTTTGTATTTACTGTGGCATGGAAGCGTTTATACCAATAGAAAGACCGATGCTGCCCGTCTTCTTATTTTCCCATAGTCGCTCCTTATGACACCCAAAGGTAGAAGATGGATGGGTTATATTTTTACCTGAACATCCCACAGGTATGCGCTGTATTATAAGTAAAACACAAAGGAAATTAAAACCCTTGTCGCTCGTCTAATGCCTCGCGTCACTTATGCATTCCCCTGTGAGTACTCACAGCTAAGTACTTAACTTACTTTAAAGATAATAATTAACACAAAACATAGGGTGTTAAAGTTTCACAATTCTTTGGTCAAATTTGACTCCGAAGGTGGTGTGTATAGACACACAGAGTCTTAAGAAGACTGAATTAAAATGAAACTAATTTTACGGATCATATCGCGAAGTTTTCGGGAAAGTATACCGTGAAATTTAAAATAAACCGCTAATAATCCGTAAAATTAGTTTCTTTACTGTGTGTAGGTAATATTCCTGTAAATATTAACTGTGCTGCCTTTTGTGGCACTGTGGCATCGGAATCTTATCTTATCCTTCATGCTCTCAAACGAATGTAGGGATTTGAATATTTTACTTCTACTAGATTAATTGAGACAGATCGTATCCTTTTGTTTTGGTTAGTAAATTTTTTCATGTATTGTGTACTACCAAATTAGTCAAGCTTAGAGAGTTTAACTTTATTTCACTAACAATCACTTTCTATACATATCTAACAATATTAGCTAATTTCGGCAACAAGGACTAGTTTTGTAATGAAAGCTGTACGCTCATATTTGCTATGTTGTTTATTGTTATTTAGCTACTTGTTCTAATGATTACAGTATATAATATCTGAACATTTTCTAAACTAATGAATACTGAAGTCTCACTTATAATTGTCACGAAAGTTTAAGTTATGGCAAGAAATGGAAAACGGAAAGTTAAAAGAATAATTTAAAAATATAAACCGGCTGGTAGGGTCGCCACTTATAAGAAAGAACTCGTAATTATTGAAGAAGTAGTTAGTGAAAATTATAACAAAAAATATACAGCCAATTGCTAATGAAGTAAATATCACAAAAATAAATAAAGAGATGAAAAACAACAAAAAGGACTCAAATTTTATATGTAAAACCACATGCCCTCATCAATCATTTAGATTTTTCATTTGATATCCACAATACTAACGAAGATTTTTAATGAAAAAAATAATAATAATAATAATAATAACAAAACAGTATTTATCATAGATATAGCAGTTTGCAACACACACAATCTCCTTACAACATATACAGAAAAGATGACGAAGTATATTGATTTGGCAACGGAAATTAAAAGACAATGGCAGGTAGATACAGCAAAAATTATACCCATAGTTATTTCCACGACTGGAGTAATTCCAAAAACCCTTCAATCAAACCTCAACACACTTCAAATGCCAAAAACTACTCTCTCACTCATACAAAAAGCCGTAATACTTAATACGTGTCGTCTCACACGTAAATTCTTAGCTTCAACATCATCATCATAGCTGACACACTTGGTCAAGACCCGTGTGTTAGTTTTTACCCCTTTTCCAAAGGAGAAAAGATTTTGAAACAACAATAAATAATAATAATAATATCATCATATCATAATGAAAAAAAAAGTTCATCTTTAACGTAAGACGCTCATAGCCCATTGTAACCACTGTATTTTTTAAACTTGATAGATTCCATGTGCTGGAAGCCGACCACCAACTCTGTTCCGTCCACTTAATAGGTACCACCGCAGTGCTCTGAGCCGCAGTGCCATGTGTAAGCGGATAACTTACTCAAGTCACTTGTTTCACGTGACGAGCGCGTTAGTCATTTATTCATATACAAGAAACTTGTATCTGAAATAGAACACAAAATTACACAATTGCAGTCATTAGTAGATGGGTCTATAGTTTTTAGGGTCAGACCTACTTCCCTTCTTATACACCGGTATTACTTTCGCCATTTTTAACTGTTCTGGGAATATAGCCTCTTTTCTACATTTATTGAAGAAGTCAGATAGAGGTTCGATTCGAGAGGATAATATGTCAATGTGCTCCTTGAACACACAAATCGGCACATCGCCATACCCACAGGACTTTTTGTTTTCCATTCTTTTAACTATAGTACAAATCTCATTTGGAGTGGTAGGAGAAATATACATGTCACTAGCAACCTCGTGTGTGTTCTCAGCGACTGCTGTTCAAATATTCACAGACTATCATATCATCAATTACCATCTGGCGAACTTCATGTTCTGATACTCGTAAGTTGTTAAATTATAATCTACACCTTTGGGCCAGCCCTAGCTCCGAGTGTTCCTTGCGGCCGCCCGGCCGGCATCAGGAAACCGTTCCGTTGTCAATCACAAGTTCCAAGAACACTCAGCATTATTACTGAGAGATGAGAAAGCCATTATAACTTATTATATTTACGGAGGATAAGTTTAATTTTAATATAGCTAAATTACCTAAAGTAGGATTTGATATTTGATAAGATTTTTCTAATTATTTTATAAGTACTCGTACATTAAATTTTTTGTTATACGAAAAGTCCAGCCAGCGGTTGTTTTGAAAGCCTGAGACATTAGTTATAAGTATATTGAGGTATTTTCTTTAGACAACTATGAGCACTATAATGTCCGCCTGTCCGATACGACAGCGGCCAATCTTTCACAAGATCATATACGCGCGCGGGAGATATTATAGTGCACAAATGCTTGCGTAGACACAAGTGCATCCTGGTGCATATCTCTTCCGATGGGACGGAAGACCGACACAACCGTCGCAGGAACCACTTTTTACATGCCCATCCGACGCATGGATCACCTTACATTACTGAAAATCAGGCAATCGGCCTGCATTGTCCTAGCCCGTAAAGAACAAAGTCGATGCTCCCCGCGGGATTCGAACCCATGACACAAACTGGAGAGTTTGCAAAGCGAGCGGTTTCCCACTGCGCCACGGAGGCTACACGAGTACTATGCCGTGCAAGCAACACTGCTCACAATGCTGCTTTACAGCAGAATATAACCTATAGCGGTGGTGTCAGGTATCTGGACGATGTATTGCACTGCGCCACGGAGGCTACACGAGTACTATGCCGTGCAAGCAACACTGCTCACAATGCTGCTTTACAGCAGAATATAACCTATAGCGGTGGTGTCAGGTATCTGGACGATGTATTGCACTGCGCCACGGAGGCTACACGAGTACTATGCCGTGCAAGCAACACTGCTCACAATGCTGCTTTACAGCAGAATATAACCTATAGCGGTGGTGTCAGGTATCTGGACGATGTATTGCACTGCGCCACGGAGGCTACACGAGTACTATGCCGTGCAAGCAACACTGCTCACAATGCTGCTTTACAGCAGAATATAACCTATAGCGGTGGTGTCAGGTATCTGGACGATGTATTGCACTGCGCCACGGAGGCTACACGAGTACTATGCCGTGCAAGCAACACTGCTCACAATGCTGCTTTACAGCAGAATATAACCTATAGCGGTGGTGTCAGGTATCTGGACGATGTATTGCACTGCGCCACGGAGGCTACACGAGTACTATGCCGTGCAAGCAACACTGCTCACAATGCTGCTTTACAGCAGAATATAACCTATAGCGGTGGTGTCAGGTATCTGGACGATGTATTGCACTGCGCCACGGAGGCTACACGAGTACTATGCCGTGCAAGCAACACTGCTCACAATGCTGCTTTACAGCAGAATATAACCTATAGCGGTGGTGTCAGGTATCTGGACGATGTATTGCACTGCGCCACGGAGGCTACACGAGTACTATGCCGTGCAAGCAACACTGCTCACAATGCTGCTTTACAGCAGAATATAACCTATAGCGGTGGTGTCAGGTATCTGGACGATGTATTGCACTGCGCCACGGAGGCTACACGAGTACTATGCCGTGCAAGCAACACTGCTCACAATGCTGCTTTACAGCAGAATATAACCTATAGCGGTGGTGTCAGGTATCTGGACGATGTATTGCACTGCGCCACGGAGGCTACACGAGTACTATGCCGTGCAAGCAACACTGCTCACAATGCTGCTTTACAGCAGAATATAACCTATAGCGGTGGTGTCAGGTATCTGGACGATGTATTGCACAAGTAACCTTACCCAAGATCCTTACACTTATGAATCATACAAGAAGAACACTTCTTTGTAAATACTTTTTTTTACGATACTTACATAAATTTTAATATTATTTTATTTTAATATATTTTTATATTAATATTTATACTTTTTTAGAATTCGTAATAATAAGTTTTTTGCTGTACCATATAAACATTATTATTTGAAAGGTAACATTACCTAACATACATCTTATCGTGGTGAAATCTTAAAAAATCTGAATTTATGGATGATTTTTGAATCCAAATCCCATTCCTGATTTATTCGAGCAAAATCTCGATTATTCGCATCGCGCATCTCAGAAGGGCGCTGTGGTTTGCGAAATGACCCGACCCGATACCTCAGGTGACCAGCGGCAGTGCAGTGCAACAGTCCGATAGGAAACATCCCACCACTAAATTAATATTAAAATAGTATTGAAATGAAACTAATTTTACGGATTATATCGCGATATAATCCGTGTGTGTTGCCAGTGATGACATATGGTACTGAGACGTGGTCTCTAACGGCTGGCCTTTTAGAAAAGTTCAGAGTCACACAACGAGCCATGGAGAGAGCTACGCTCGGAGTTTCTTTGCGCGACAGAATCCGAAATGTGGAGATCCGCCGAAGAACTAAGGTCACCGACATAACTCTCAGAATCTGCAAGTTGAAGTGGCAATGGGCAGGCCACATCGCTCGAAGAACCAATAACCGCTGGGGAAGAAAGGTTCTCGAGTGGCGACCACGAACCGGAAGACGCAGCGTTGGCAGGCCTCCCACTAGGTGGACAGACGACATTGTGCGCGTCGCAGGTAACCGATGGATGCAAATAGCCAATTGTTGTTCATTGTGGCGTTCTAAGGGGGAGGCCTATGTTCAGGAGTGGACGTCTTCCGGCTGATGATGATGATGATGATAGTTTCATTTCAATGTGTAGTATTCGCGTAACTATCAGAAATCATTATATTAAAATAGTAGTTGCTGTAATACTACTTCGGTGTGACAGACAGGCAGGCAGGCGTTCCTTTCTTACCTTTTAGATCACGAAATTAGCTTTTATATATAAGGAACCCTAAAACTGGTGCCGTAACACTAGTTAGGAGCTTTCACAGTGCCAGAAACAAATGAATGTCGCGTTCGGCAGCAGGAACCGCCTCACCAGCGCCCATAGGCGCTGAATCTTCTGGCAGTCGGCGCTAATCATTTCTATACCTATGAGCCATAGATATCTATACTATAAACATTAACAGCCTTACTTATAAAAATCTACTAATCACCGTCTTAGCAACCAAATAACTACTTACTACATAACTCCTTATTAAGCAGTTTTATATTTTCTACTTAAAAACGTTGCATAAGAGCGACATAACTAATGAACAGTTAATAAGGCAAAATATATTTTACTCTGTCAATACCGCCACGTGTTGTCAGCTTGAAATATTCCGTCTGACCTAAAACTTGGTAAAATGGCAACATTTTGTAATTCAATTCGATAACAGATAGGAAGCTACGTTGTCAAATTCAAATTTGGATGCATAGAACACAAATCAGTACCATAGAATGATTATTTTCAAGTAAGAACCGTAGGCACCGGTAAGAACATCAAAATACATAAATATCAGGTACACGACAATAGGTATCAGCTGTATTTATCGACATTTGAAAGAAAGAATAATTTATTTGTGACACACAATTAACAATCAAAAAATATAACAAAAAAATAAATAAATAAAAATAGACATATGTAAGTAGGTAGTTACATACTTCAACAAAAATGTGCGTCACAAAATGGTTCCAACTCAGCAAAAATGCTGATCGTACACGCAACCAGTGGTGATCTTCCGTTTCGTTGTTACGTCCGTGTTAGTTTCCGTTCCAGCGCTGATTTGCGATTGTGACAGATCAAACCCATCACTACTTATCAATATAACTCTTATAATGTAACTTTCAATAGTTCAATTCACCTACCATCTCAGAGTAAAATCTGCCTACACTTTGTTTAAGGGGATCATAGACAAATGCGTACTCTATTCTTTATATATAAACTCTATGCATCGATCGATACAAATTACAATGCAAGTGCAACTGACTGAATCAGCTGATAGAGAACCGCCATATTGTTACATAACGTGCTAATAAGCTTCTAAACAAGGGTCGGCCGCTGTTTAATTTGACAGCTACTTTAGCAAGCTGTTATGCAACGTATTAGGGATAAACATCGTTTATAAGTAAAAAATATTTTTAAATAGCTATTATGTGTTGCATAAAATTTAACCATCGTTTATAAGTAAGGCTGATACTATATACTATAACATTATAAAGAGGTAACGTTTGTAAGTTTGTATGTTTGTTAGTAAAGGGTAATCTTCTGAACTACTGATCCGATTTAGAAAATTCTTTTACCAGTAGGAAGCTACATTATTCCGGAATGCTATAGGCTATTTTTTATTTTGATAAAAGGGTTTTTTTAGTAAGAAATTATAATATTTGTAACACAAATCGACAAAAAACTGGTCGTCTGGCTGCTTTATTGACGAACGCTGGCTAAATGGTTGGTTATAAGTGAATAAAATATATAGCAGAAATATTAGTCTTTATTAGCTGTACAAAAAAGTCCGCAACAGCATTTATGTCTATCTATTATGGGTGACCCACAATAATCATTTTCTAGATTTAAAATTTAATTAAAAATTATAGGATAAATGAACGATTTTTGAAGAATACCTTATTAATCCTTATCAAAATAAACTATTTCACTATCTTGAGAATTTAATAGAGATAATTTTTGCCTTTTAGCGCATGTCAATAAATGGATTACTTTAGAAGTTATCATAATTATAAAATTACGCACCACGAAATATTCGCACAAAGCCGGCGCGAACGGAATGAATATCACATAATAACATCAGTAACAGCTCAGTGGGCGAGCGTTTCTAAGTAATATACTCTTATCTATGGGCGAGCGCTTGCCTTGGAAACAAGGTGCGCAGCCGGAGGACGCATTGTAGCCTCCCGGGAACCAGACACGGTGTTCAAGAGGACGGAGCCGCAACCCCGCCGCCATCCTCCTCGGAATCATCGCAATACTCAATGGGCGTCCTAGGGCCCCCACCCCGAAGGTAACGACTACTGTCTACAACAACCGGGAACAACATTTTTCATGCGCTTCGAAGCACAGGGAATCTCAGTTCAAATGTTCAAGAAAATTCGGACGTTAGCTATCTATGGATTGGCCTTGCTTGACATTGCTTAACCAACGCTAGCTTATGCCATATACAAAATATTTAGCAAACTGTTCTTCTGCATCTCTTTCTGGCCGTTAAAATTGTATCATATCCAGGGCAGAGGGTGGTTTAAAATATCAAAATTGGGAAAATCCATAAAAACAGTTTAGAAAAATAACAATAAAAGCACTGGCGGAGCTGCGCGGGTCAGCTAGTAATATATAAACTAGATAAACATTCACTAACAAAATTACATCTAAAATGTGGTCACGGGGGTCGCGGAATTATCTGTGCTGGTGGCGGAAACGTGAACTAGCGGTTTTATTATGTTAACTAGCTGACCCACGCAGCTCCGCCCGCGCTCTAATCTTTCAATAATATACATTCGCATAGAATACAAAACCTCCTTTTTTAAAGTCGGTTAAAAACTTGGACCCACTTTGTACTTGCCCTCCGAAGCACGGAGACGTTTAGTTCAAATGGTGTTAAATGGTCACCCATCTATTTAATGACCTTACCTAACGTTGCTTAACCTGATCGATTTCCAAACATTGTCTATGAGTGTTCCCTTACAAATATTTATTATAACTATAATGAAAAATTGTTAAAATCGGAGCAAGCGTATAACCAAGTACACATTTTGACTTTAGTCCCCTCTCCCAAGGGAACCGTGCCGAATGTCGGGATGAAAAGTATCCTATGTCCTACCTCGGAGTATTAACTCAAGTCATGCCAAGTTTCGTTTCAATCCATCCAGTAGTTTCGGCGTGATGCTCAGCCGAGATACAGACAGACAGACAGACAGACAAAAATAAAAAAAAAATCATTTTTGGCTTTAGTATCGGTTATAGAATGCCCTCCAAACATAATTTTCAAAATATCTTCAATGTACAGAATTGGACCTGTTACAGTTTTATTATAAGTACTAGCTGACCCACGCAGCTCCGCCTGCGCTATTTTTACGTTAACTAAACTTTTAATAACAGACATTCGCATCGAATACATAACCTGCTTTTTTATAGTCGGTTAAAAACTGGGACCCACTTTTTTGCTCTCCGAAGCACGGACCCGTTTAGTTCAAATGTCGTTAAACGGTCACCCATCCATTTTTTGACCTTACCTAACTTTGCTTAACCCGATCGATTACAAAACCTTGATAACAACTCTATATGAGTGTTACCTTACTGATATTTATTATATTATAAAGAAAAATTGATAAAATCGGACCAAGCGTATAACCAAGTACCCATGTTGACTTTAATACCCTCTCCCAAAAGAACCGTGCTAGATTACAGGATAAAAAGTATCCTATGTCCTACCTCGTAGTAAGATCTCAAATCATACCAAGTTTCATTTGAATCCATTCAGTAGTTTCGGCGTGATGCTCAGCCGTGATACAGACAGACAGACAGACAGACAAAAATTTAAAAAATTACATTTTCGGCCTCAGTATCGCTTATAGAATGCCCTCCAAATATAATTTTCAAAATATCTTCAATGTACAGAATTGGACCTGTTACAGTTTTATTATAAGTATAGATAACGTGTAGTTTGTCAGTTACCTATAGACAGCAGCAACACTCCTATCGGGAAAAATAATTTTGTTAGCCTGTGGCTTGAAAAGAAATAGTGACACAAAGGCGCTATTTCCGTGTGCCACTTTCCGGACCGTAACACCTGTTCTAGTTTAAATATTATATCGTTGCTATGCTGCTAAAAAAACACCCAGCCTCTATCGTCCTCCTTTGTTTAGCAGTACCGGTGACTATACAATTTCAATTGTTTTTTTTTAATTGTTTACAGTACCAACAAAAACATCCAGCCACGTCAACTTCATACAATAACTTCGTGGTCCGTGAAAAGGGAAAATATATATTGTCGGCTTTTTAATAAACCCGCTGTAAACGACTCGTGAATTGGCAGTTTGAGGTTCTTGTGTGGATCCCTTGTGTGCGCGGGCAAGGGATGATTGTGGCTTGCGACGCGGTGCCCTTTGGCGGTCCAATGCCGATGTGACCATATCAGTTTTGATCTATTCATATGTGCTTTGACTTAAAGGTAGTTTTATTTACCCCAGCTATGTAGCTGCAATGTTCCGATCAATAGTTGCTGCTAAATCGGCACAAAACACTTTTTATGCAGTACAAATTCATATTTTCAGTTTGCTTGTTGGAGGTGTAGGGGTAGAGTGGTCAACCTGGTGTCAGAGTTGTTCAAGGAGGACTCTGGCTCGGCTTAACGGCTGCTGTCTTGATGACAACAACCGGGGCCGACTTTATACGTGCCCTCCAAAGCACGGAGACGCTCAGTTCAAATGCCACGAAACGGTCACCCATCTATGGAATGAACTTGTCTGGCGTTGTTTAACCAACTCGTCGTAGTTTGCCAAACCGGCTGTGAGTGCCCCAAATAAAGAATTCCCTGTAACATAGATTTGGTAGACAAGCAAGCCGTTCGCCTGATGGTCACGCACCCACGCCTCCATATATACAGCTGCATTGCACTCGTCACACGACACACGAGACATTTGTTATTGAGTCTCTTGTGTCAGGTAATTTCCCCAGCTACAGTGCCCTTCATACCGGTGCACAGCAATATTTACACACTGCTGCTTGGCGGCAGAATATCTGACACTGCGATGGTACTTGCACTGTGGTGGTAGGTCAAGTAGTAGTTAGATCTATCTCCAAATTGCTGCACAGGACTCAAACACCGGAGCTTCATCCCTTGCGACTTGTCACAATAGGCTGTGGGTTTGATTCCGACCACGTGTCTGGGTATCTTTATCTATTTAAGTATGTATTTACAAAAAAAATGACGTAAGTATATAAGTATTAGTACCTATCAATTTTCTGGTTACTATAGTACATGCTCTACCTAGTTTGGAATCAGATAAACGTGTGTGGATAGTCCCTGGATTATTGCAGTACCGTTTTTACTTCGTAACTTATAAGCGTTTATGAACAAGTTGTTAACAAAAGATAAATACATTTCTTTACATTCGTATGTAAATATTGTTTGTTGGAATATATCAAGGGCCCGTTTACGATGTGGACCGGAAGTGAGGGGAGTCGCGTGCCATGTTGGAAATGAAAACAGGCCAGCCAACTGAACCAGCCCCTTTAAAAACATACATATTTCTGACATGTTTTAAATTCTGAATTGATTTTATCAGATTCACAGCGAGTGTTTTGATTTATTTAACAACCTACAATCGAAATAAAGGAACCGGTATTTGATTTTGGTATAAACGACCAGAATACACTTTTTAGACAGGTTTAAGTTACAAAAAAGTAAGTAAATAGGACATTTATACAACGTGATAACAAATTAACGCTTAATCCCACCTTTCTAAGGGGAGGCCTTTGTTTAGCAGTGGATATCTTTCGGCTGCTGATGATGATGATGATGATGATGATGATTAAGTTGAGGTGTCAGACGTTTAGCGTTATCAAATTAACACGTTGTTTAACAGTGTGGTGGTACACTGGTACCCCCAGCATGCCTCCAGCAGATCTAGCACGACTGCTAAGTCTTGACATAACGGTGTGGAGTAGGACGTAGTTTTCAATATCTTTTGATATTCGTCGTCATTAAATAATAATAGTAAACTCAATGATAATAAAATGATTATTTCGAGTACACAATACCCATATCCCGATCATCGAAATCTAGAAGGGGATATACTACGTTATATTGACGTCATACTCACACTTATAGCTGTCAAGATTTGCACATCACTGGGGTCTGGGACAAAGTTAACTTGACCGCTCATCTAACACCTATAATAGCAAAAAGACCGAACAGCGCTAAACTAATTTTATTGGTCGAAGTATTTGATGATTTCTAATAAACTGTACTACTTGGTTTTTTTTTTATATTTCTGCAAAAATTGACATGTTATTAATATTTATTACATGTAATTATTTCAGTATTTTCCCTCAACAAACTTCGGATATGAGGGGGATTGGCATTTTTTGACATGTTTAATTATAATCCTAAAACTACGTGACAAAGTACAGTAAAAAAAAAACAGTTTTTTAATACCATAAGTCGATATCAATAGTGGTTGTTGAAATATATCAGTTTGACAAACATACCCTTTTTACCTTTAAGGAGCCGAAACCCTAAAAATGACTTTCAATGAATCAAAAGCTTTCCCTTATTGCTTCATACCCACTGATGCGATCAATCTGATCACTGAACACCACCGTTACGAAATTATGCGGAAACAGCTTTGAACAAACATTCGCCGGCGATGTTGGCTTGGGATGTTTGTTTTTGCACCCGGATAGACAGCGACGCGCATCCAAATGATGTAAGGGTTGTTTGATGTTGGCCGGGGGCTGGTGCACAAACAACGTGGACACAAGTCTTTATATCATTTAAAATCCAAAGCCAAAGTAGCCGCAAGGAAGCTTGGTGTCCTTGCAAAGGTCCGGCGGTACTTCACACCGGGACAGCTTCTGATGTTATATAAAGCGCAAGTCAGGTTGTGTGTGGAGTACTGTAGTCATATATGGGCTGGTGCTGCAAAATGCCATCTAGCAGCTTTGGACTCGGTGGAGAAGCGTGCTAAAAGGCTAATTGGCGACACTAGGTTAGTGGAGGCCAATCTACAAAGCCTAGAGCACAGGCGCAGAGTAGCCAGCCTCTCGGTATTCTACAGGCTGCATTTTGGAGAGTGTGCGCAGGAATTACATGAATTGATCCCGCCATCACCCTTCTATCATCGGACGACGAGACGCACAGCGCACACGCACCCATATGTAGTAAACGTGCCTTCAGTCCGGACTAAGCGATTTGCTTCTTCGTTTATAACAAGGACAGCTAAGGACTGGAATAGTTTGCCTGCGTCGGTTTTCCCGCCCGGTTATAATATAGATGTCTTCAAGAATAGAGTGAATAGGCTATTAATAAGCTAGTGTGCTTTACCATCCTCGACTGCGTCACCGCTTTCCATCAGGTGGGACTGTGGTCAAGCTCTGGCTTATATTGGATAAAATTGGCTTCTAAGGTATTTTTAATAATTGTTCGTTTGTTGTGTTTGTGGCAACGTGGAGTGTCCGGGTGAAAATAGCACCCTCCCATCTCCCTCCAATGGCCCTTCCTTTAGTCGCCTCTTACGGACACCCATCGCCGATGGGTGTCCGTAAGAGGCGACTAATGGAAACAAGAAGCCAGGCAGCAGCGTCTCCCTATTTTATTACCTGCCACCTATACTACGTAATATATATACAAATAAGAATAATAAAAATCTATACTTATAATAAAACTGTAACAGGTCCAATTCTGTACATTGAATATATTTTGAAAATTATATTTGGAGGGCATTCTATAACCGACACTGAGGCCGAATATGTATTTTTTTTAATTTTTGTCTGTCTGTCTGTCTGTCTGTCTGTCTGTCTGTCTGTCTGTCTGTCTGTCTGTATCACGGCTGAGCATCACGCCGAAACTACTGAATGGATTCAAATGAAACTTGGCATGATTTGAGATCTTACTACGAGGTAGGACATAGGATACTTTTTATCCCGTAATCTAGCACGGTTCTTTTGGGAGAGGGGATTAAAGTCAAAACGGGTACTTGGTTATACGCTTGGTCCGATTTTATCAATTTTTCTATAAAATATAATAAATATTAGTAAGGGAATACTCATAGAGAGTTGTTATCAAGGTTTTGTAATCGATCGGGTTAAGCAACGTTAGGTAAGGTCATTAAATAGATCGGTGACCGTTTAACGCCATTTGAACTAAACGGGTCCGCGCTTCGGAGAGCAAGTAAAAAGTGGGTCCCAGTTTTTAACTGACTATAAAAAATTAGGTTATGTATTCGATGCGAATGTCTGTTATTCAAAGTTTAGTTAACGTAAAAATAGCGCAGGCGGAGCTGCATGGGTCAGCTAGTACATTATAAAAATAAATAAAAAGTATACAATTAAGGAGAAACCAGGCATAATGGTAACGCCTGCTAAGCATTTATCGAATCTCTTTTGGAAGGTTTATATGTACAATACATGCAGGTAGTTGAATATGTCATATTCGACCTTCCTGGCCGTATTTGGCTGGCCACGGGTCAGCCATCACGCGTTCATATATTTACTTGATCTTGTAAAGAACAACAGGGTACCTTAAATGGCCGGCAAAGGTATTTATGTATTTCGTTACAAAGAATATCATTTTTAGGGATATAAATTACATTCTCGGTTGACTTAGCCGTGTGTAAGGGCCGAGAAGGCCCTCATCCCGGGACGGCTCGAGTACGGGATCAATCTCCCGACCCCCGGACAATTATTTATCTGCGAGCACAATAGAGGCGTGGTATTGTTGATAAATTCAATGTTTATGTATATAAATGTGCTTAAATACACAGGCTCATAAATATTCTACTGTTACGTATCTATTTGAAAGTACTAGCCACTAAATACCGCATTCATTCGTCAATTAATGTTAAGTATCACAAATGCAGTTCTTAAAATTTTATTATTTCGATTCTGGAAGCCAATTAATACTTTATACTCTGTTAACGAGAACTGTCTCGTACAATATATACTGTATACGGTTGCGGCTGCCTCGATTCTGTAGCGCATCAGGGATGTTCGCAGAAGTAGTAGTAGATTGTTTTTACACCACAATGCGAAAAAGATGTGCGTCCCTGGTGCGCAGAGTGTGGGCCAGCCCCAACAGTATCCTATTGCTGATTGCAAGTAGACTGGACTGTTCTTACGTGAATGGATGATGAATGGATTACGTGGATGGAATATTGGAATATATAACATATATCAGCGTTGATTCACGTGTACAAATGTGTGTGTATATTATTGTTAATATTAGTCTTAATCTTAGAAATTTTTATTTTCTTTTATTTATATATAATGAGTCTGATACATGATTAAATATTTTTTTTTCTTTTATTGAAACATAGCTTAAACGGCTCCATGAATCGATATAAGTTTTGCGGTTTGGTTTTTTTGCTATCCGGGGTGTTGGACGAATAGTAAAATAACTATAATAGTTCCAAAGAAGGCATAGAGCCCTCGGTGCGCGAGTCCGACTCGCACTTGACCGGTTTTTTTTCCTAATTTGTACCAACAATAGAAGATCGGATTCGTATTCGCTGGTACAATGTAGTGTGAAATATATGGAGCAATACTCCAGGTACTGCCGTAGTTAGTTAACTTAAGTGAAGTGAGCTGGCACGAGTCGCTGGCAGCCAGCACTGGCATGAACCAACTGGCATGGAGCCGCGAGCAGCGTGCCAAACGACCTTTTAACATTCCACCCATTGACCTGGACACTTAGAAATTTAATCGAGAGATTCAAATTAGATACTTTCGAGAGAATGCTCGGATACCAGCGTGTTAGGGCCGATCAAAAACCCTTTATTCGGCTGATCCGAGTTGTCTCCGTGAGAAAATCTTATTATTTTACCGGTATTCGCAAATGGCATTTATGGCGCGGGCCTGGCACAAATAGAATGGAGG
Source organism: Furcula furcula (assembly GCA_911728495.1). Classification (NCBI taxonomy): domain Eukaryota; kingdom Metazoa; phylum Arthropoda; class Insecta; order Lepidoptera; family Notodontidae; genus Furcula; species Furcula furcula. The sequence goes on along the minus strand of OU452264.1, from coordinate 816,934 downwards.
ATTACACTCTCAAAGACATTTGCGCGGAATACGATTTAGGTAAGCTATATATTTGTTGTACCTTTACAACTTTCGAATAAATCAAGCCCTTAGCTTACGAATTGCTAGTATTTCATCTCGATATTTTCCGAAAATACTATTCGCTAGGGATGGGAAGAACATCGATTAGTCTTTTGGTAAATATATCAATTACTACATTGCCTGTCTAGCGATCGATTTTTGTCGGTCTGCAGTGTTATATAAGCTTAGTCCACTCTTCACTCACATCGTTAAGTGTTCCATCGTTTTTTTTTTGGGGTTTGGGGTTCTCCGCAGAGGGGTATGGCAGCTCCATTGGCTTTACTCGTTTCATTTTTTTTATAAATCTAAGTGCTAGTAAATCCCTCAAGTAATAATTAGAGTAAATTCATTATTTTTTTACAGATACAAAAATCGCTACCCCGCGGCCAACGAACTAACAGGCACCAACTTTTAAATTAAGTTAGTCTCGTTTATTTGAAGTAAAATGAGGGAAAATTATTAGAAGTTCTCAGAAAAATAAGCCAATTTCAATTACCTTTTTATTCTCGTATTTAATATTAAAATAAAACGAAAGTTGACGAGTTTGTGAAACTGCTCCCTGAAGTAACGAAACACTATTTCTAAGAAAATAAATTTTCTACCGTTTAGCTTCAAATGAAAATTACCACCAGTTGGTCGTAGATAGGTTTCTTATGCCTTTTTTGTTCACGCGGGGGAAACTTTCAAATGGTCCCCGGGACGCTTTAGGCATCCGGGATATGTGGGATTCTTGCCACAATTCCTACGCTTGGCAGGCTTCTTAGGGATCGCAGCATACGTGTAGTTGGCTATTACACGGAAGACGCCGCTGCCCGTTTTCTGATGTTCCCTTAGTCGGCTCCCGCTCAACGGGAAGAGATGAGGCTTGCTCTATCACTCTACCTAGGGGGATGCAGAAAGAGGTCGTGGTAAAAATATATTGAATTTTAAAAAGAGACAAATATACGCGGCCGCACCGCCGGGGTGTTATGGCTGCTAGCTGGCTAGTGCCAGGTCTCCATCTTCGCCGTGGTGTGTGGTGATGGTACTCACGGAGCGTGGGGGGTGGGGCTGGGCGTGGGCGTGGGCGTGTGGCGGGGCGCGGCGCAGGCGGGCCAGGGCGCTCAGCAGCCCGTCCGTGGTCACGCCGGCCACAACATCTGTCGACCAAGAAAACAACGCTGATTACTGCAGTTCAGGGTAGGGACTTTTCATCACCATCATAACACTTTCTTTTCGCTTGAAGCAAACGTCACAGGATTGACACAGTTAGATATACAGTGTTAAAAACCACGTTTCCGATCCGTGAGGGTCTTATTCAGTGTACCAATACAATACAAATACATGTACGTAACTCATTTGTTGAATAACTCATATTTTTAACCAAATTTGTACCAGAAATACAAGATCGGATTCGTTTTTCTGGAACAATGTCCCTGGTGCTGATCTAATAGAAACAAGTCAAACACATGTTTTAAAAAAAGTGATGACAAGCCCGCTGAGTTTCTTGCCGGATCTTTTCAGGCGAGGCCGCGTTATGATCCGGTGGTAGCTTTTAAAAGCAAAAATGACCGTTCAAAAGCGCTAGCGTTAAGCCAGGTTAAGCCTATTTGAAATAAATGATTTTGAATTTGGAATTTCAATTTAGGAAAAAAATAGATATTCAACAAATGAGTTATATACCTACATTTAATGGCAATTGATACACCGAATAATACACTCACGGATCGGACATTCACCGGACTATGCCATGGCCGAGCTGTGAACGTATGATAAATAGCTGAGACTACTATGCACTTGAAACATATCTGTTTTCCTGGGTAAGAAATAGTCTAATGAATAGATTAGGCCCTAATCTAAAACTATAATCATCATCAACAGCCGAAATAGGTCCACTGCTGAACGAAAGGCCTCCCCCTTAGAAGGGAGGGGTTGTCATAATCTCCGACGCTTGGCTGGCGTCTTGGTGATCGCAGTACAGGTGGTAAGTAATCCAATAGAAAGACGCTGCTGCTCGTCTTCTTATTTTCCCGTAATTGCCTCAAACTCAAAAATCTTTATTTCAAATAGGCTTAACGCCTAGCACTTTTGAATCGTCATTTTTTAAAAGTTACCACCGGATCACAACGCGGCCTCAACTGAGAAGATCCGGCAAGAAACTCAGCGGGCTTGTCATGTTTTCACTTTTTTTTAAAACATTGTTTTGTTACAAATGAATCGACATTAGCGATAGTGTGTCCTGCCGTTCGAAACATAAAGCAAGGGAGAAAAGAAGAAAACAATAAATTACGACAAACTAAAAGGCCAAAGGGATAGAAGTCAGACCAGTCCCCCCAAGCAGCACCCGCGCACGAGTTGACTCGAGCAGCAGCCATCACTCCCCTCAACCATATTAGAGGGAAGGGGGTGACCCGCCACAAGCAAAGACTTTTCGATGGCGAGCATGACCGAACCAAAATCACAGTGGCTCACATTTAACTTCTGCTGTTAAGTAGTACCTCGACAGGCAAGACACAAAACACTTTCACATAATCTTTATATTATCAATTAATTGACTTGTGAAACAGCCATCAGTAATCCACCAGATTAAGAGCTGTTACAAACTGTAAGCCTACAATTCTAAGCTTGCATGAGTTGAGCAGTTCAAGCCCACGCAGCTTTATCCTCTAGGTAATCCGAGATTTTGTAATAAGCCTTTTTCGACAACCGGCTTCTTATCAAAGGTTTAAATTTATTCAGTGGAAGATCTCGGATATCCTGTGGCAGTTTATTATAGAAGCGTATACTTTGGCCCATAAACGATTTGCTTGTTCTGTGGAGACGTGTGGAATGTAAAACAAGATTGTGTTTTTTCCGGGTATTAACACTATGAATCGCACTGTACTTTTTAAAAGATCCAATATTTTTCTGAATCTATACTTATAATAAAACTGTAACAGGTCCAATTCTGTACATTGAAGATATTTTGAAAATTATATTTGGAGGGCATTCTATAACCGATACTGAGGCCGAAAATGTATTTTTTTTAAATTTTTGTCTGTCTGTCTGTCTGTCTGTCTGTCTGTATCACGGCTGAGCATCACGCCGAAACTACTGAATGGATTCAAATGAAACTTGGCATGATTTGAGATCTTACTACGAGGTAGGACATAGGATACTTTTTATCCCGTAATCTAGCACGGTTCTTTTGGGAGAGAGGAATAAAGTCAAAATGGGTACTTGGTCCGATTTTATCAATTTTTCTTTATAATATAATAAATATTAGTAAGGGAACACTCATAGAGAGTTGTTATCAAGGTTTTGTAATAGATCGGGTTAAGCAACGTTAGGTAAGGTCAATAAATAGATGGGTGAACATTTAACGCCATTTGAACTAAACGGGTCCGTGCTTCAAAGAGCAAGTAAAAAGTGGGTTCCAGTTTTTAACCGACTATAAAAAAGGAGGTTATGTATTCAATGCGAATGTCTGTTATTAAAGGTTTAGTTAACGTAAAAATAGCGCAGGCGGAGCTGCGTGGGTCAGCTAGTATAAACTAAATTTTCAAATATGAATTGCGAAACAACCGTTAGAATATCTATTTCTTTGAATTTTTCCCTCAATGAATCAGTAGGAGCCAGATTGTAAATGGCTCTCACAGCTCTTTTCTGCAGAATAAAAATGGTATTAAGTTCTGCAGAAGATCCCCACAGTAATATACCATAAGACATAATACTGTGGAAATAGCTGAAATAAACAATTCTAGCGGTTTCAATATCAGATAAACGTCTTATTTTTTTAACTGCATAAGCCTCTTAAGGACACCCAACGAGAGTTGATGTGTTTTTCACGGATTAAAACTATAATAATAGGATTCAATTACCTCTAATGACAAAAACAAAACCATTATAATAGGCAAGGTCTTTATTATAAACTATCAAAGCAGATAATTTCAAAGTGATCTAAAGTGGAAGGTCGTTGATGTGACCACGTTCACGGTTGAGCTGGCTCGGCCCAGGGAGTGCGCGTCACTCCACTCATGCAGAACTGAGCGCTGAGCGCCCAGCGGCGGCCGCTACCTACAGACGACCTCGGTTGCCAGATCGCTGCAGATTGCCGACATATTTTCCTGTGCATCTTATGCGCTTCACTGCACATTTTTTTTCTACACTATTTCTACTACTTCTATGGCCTTTGCGTCTATTACAGACGATTCATGGCGTAATGTCTGCGAGACATCGCTTTTGATGACTAAACAAGCCAACACGAGAGCGACACAACCTGCCCCAGCCCTGACAAGAGTACTCTGTAAAGCAGCGTGCAGAATCCACTTGATGACGTTTACGAGTATGCCTCTTGACAATGAGTGCCCCGAACCAAGCTACATCGCAAAACTTGCGATCCTCTACTATGCTATTCAGCTCGACTCCCAGCGAATCTAATCTTAATAGCAACCATATCACGCTTGATCCAATCCTCAAAGCGAAGTAATGGTCTTCCAACATCTCTTTTCGCATTCGCCACTTGGCTCATCACAACGTGTCGTGGCAGTCTAGACTAAAGGGATTCCATCTATGCACATGCCCTAGCCAACGCAAACGCCTTTGCTTCAGGCTAGGCAATTGTACAATTTCTAGGACTATAATGCACTATACTATTAATACATAATGAATAATAATGTCCACCGGGCATAAATCGCCGAAAGGTCACCTCAATCGATTTTTCACAAGATCAGCCATCTACGCGGGAAATGTTATAATGCACAAGTGCTTGCGTAAACACAAGTGTACTTTGTCTTCCTTTACTTCTCCCAATCCATTGAGATGAAAGGTAGACGCGACTGAGAGAGGTCAGGCGCAGGGCTGACTTTTTACATGCCCATCCGACGCATGGATCAAGTTACTTTCCAGACAATCAGGTGATCGGCCTGCATCGTCAGAACTGTTTGAAAAAAGTTGTTCTCCGCGTATTTTGAACCTGTGACCTCCGGTTTGCAAAGCTCCTGGGTTTCCTGCGTCGCCACATATCAGACCTACTATAAAATATGCGGAAGTTTATTTGTGATAAGTTCTTTCTGATCGATGTGGTTCTTAAAAAAAAGAGATAGTAATAACCCGGATTATGACATAGATTACATTTCAGAAGAATGATCGACCAAAAGAGCCATTACAAATTACCGTCGCGATGCTCACACAGTACAGCATAAAAGGTTTTTAGATCCTAACTAGTGTTGCGATCCCTATCAAATTCAATTTGTAACATGGTATATAATACCTAAACACAATTTTCCAGTTCCGTAATGCTGTGCATCGGGTGCGATATATCGAAGCTGCTACTATAGGTCCCATGAATACGTTAGGTACGTTAGGTTTAGACTTTATTCGGGATGGGCTCTAGACGTCCATCGAGTACGGCGGCGACTCCGAGGAGGATGGCGGTGGCGGGCCCTGTGATGTGACCGGATTCCGGGGGGGTTATAATGCGCCCCCGGCGGCGGCGGTGGGCTCAAAGGCATGGCACTGAGGCGCTCTTGGTGCAGATCCCACCAGAGAGCACTGGTGTCCCCTTTCATGTGCTGATGCAACATTCATGGGGGTTGGTTGACCACCCTATTGGTCACAGAAACCTTTTAAAGGTTTCCTCGCGACAGCAAATTTCCATAAAGTACTTATGAAACTACTTCCTACTTACTGAAAGTTCTTTTACTCATTACCCGAGTCCCAAGTATCATTTGGTGGTTTAGAAATCATTTGGAAACTTAATAAGACCGAGCGGAGACAGGATGCTAGCGTAAAATAAGAAAAAAATAAAATAACCGATGGCTTTTTTTTTTTTTACAATTAAAAAATACAAATTTCAACACAATCCGTATCTGCGTATGTCTTCTTCCATATCATTCAGAATGGGCAACAATGCTTGCCGCATGGCTTATATCCAGGCGGACACTCGGCGTCGATGGGGCTGCGAGAGTCACGGTGCAGCGGCATACTCCCCACACTCCGCGGGACGCGTTCCATTTCCATCGCATTCAATTCCTGGAACCCATAATTCCTCCCGGACACGGCAGCAATCAGTGTCGCGAAAATCAACCCACAGACGATCTTCATACTTAAATAACGTCGTACAAAAGTAAAAATACGGGGATTTTATGAAAATCGGTTTAATATTGTTTACATTGTATGTTTAATGGTTTATATACGTATTTAGATGCTTGGATATTTCGTCAAAGATTAAGTAGAGTGGTAGAAGTGCGCAGTAAGTTAACTTTATGCCCGGATACGGTAATAAGCACTGATGCGAGCATCAGTCCACATGTAAAGTTCATTGTTAAATTATTTTAGTATACAATAGCAAAAATTTTACTTGTAGGTTTTAAAATGGGTTGGGTAATTAAAATCATAAATAAACCGCGATATAATCCGTAAAATTAGTTTCATTTCAATTTTAGGTTTTTACATAGATGAAGTAACTAAAGATTTAAATGTGCACAAGCATCATGCGAATGCATGCGTTACTCATGATTGCTAGTGGTCTAGGTGGAGCCACTGTTGCGGCCGTTTGTTGTCCGTGTACCACCAGTGGTACCACGGACAATTTTTTTGTGGATGTGGTACGTATTGTACCAGGGAAGCGCAAGATACAAGGATATTATGACAAATAGAGAGCATACAAGGATAAAAATAATGACATATTATATAAAAACAAATCATAAGCCACCACCTGATAGTATAAATTTGAGAGTCCATTCTTGTGACGATGTGCCAAATTGTAATTGTCGTAGCCTTTTTGTTACTCCTTCAGTTAAATATTCAGGTATTGTAATCGATGAACAACTAAATTTCTGGAGTTTTTGGTCGCATTAGGAAGCTGATTTACGTTTTTAGAAACTTAAGGTACTTATGTGATAATAAGCTATTAAGAACGACTTACTTTGCATTATGCCAATCCATTATTGCATACGGTATAATCATTTTGGGCGGGTGTGCAAAAACATCTATACTTATAATAAAACTGTAACAGGTCCAATTCTGTACATCTACACTTCTACACTAATATTATAAAGAGGAAAACTTTGTTTGTTTGGTTGTAATGAATAGGCTCAAAAACTACTGGACCGTTTTTAAAAATTCTTTCACCATTCGAAAGCTACATTATCCACGAGTAACATAGGCTAAATTTTATTTTGGAAAAAAATAGGGTTTCGTAAGATATTTGGGTTTTTTCGGACACAAGGTGTAAAAAATCAACCAGAAAAGTTACTTATTTTGCGTACGCTGCCTATACTATAAAAGATAGAACCATAAAATGTTCTAATTAATTGTAGATCTTATAAATATCTATAAAAAAGTCCGTGGCACACGCGCGTATCTATGTCGTGTGAGGCCCAACAACCATTTTTTTATTTAAAAATCTTGAATTTTTGTTTGGACTACATTTAAACGCATTTATTTTACTCATGCTATTAATCCTTATCAAAATAAATTATTTCATCATTAAGTACAGTTTATGTTAATAATATTTGGTCTGTGAATGATTAAAATTGGACATTTGGTTTTGAAGTTATGGCGAAATTAAAATATTACTGCTTATAAATTAAAAGATTTCTGCTGCACGGCCCGTTGTGAAGTGAGCGTCACCAAGGCGGGGGTGCGCATGCGGGAGTTTAGATCTATGAGTAAGGTACCCGCGTGGCTCAGACGCGAGGTTGTCTCCATAGATGATACTTAATATAGTGAGATAGATGCGCAACTCTAGTTTTCAATTTTATAATTGAAGGTCTGTTTGCTAGATGGCGTTGCTTAGCATGTTATACCTTTAGCTCGCTAGATGTCGCTGCCTTGCCAATAATTATTTATATTTCTTGAACGTTACATAGTGTAAGAGTGTAATTAAGTATGATTTTCAAAATTCCGGTCGGCTCCCTACGCAGCGGTCGTGCGCGAATTCTAATAATTTTCGTGCGATTTTTTTTAGATTTCTTTCTTAAAACTACACCTACGCAAAAGTTCTTCTCAGAGCTAAACAACAGTTCTTCTCAGAGCTAATCAACAGTTCTTTTCAGGGCTAACCAACAGATTTTTTCAGGGGTAACCAACAGTTCTTTTCAGGGCTAACCAACAGTTCTTTTCAGGGCTAAACAACAGTTCTTTTCAGGGCTAAACAACAGTTTTTTTAGAGCTAGAATATTACACGCTATTAGCATTTTCTTAAACATTTGAAAATGCCTAAGAGAGCCAGGTCTCAACTTTCTAAACATAGTTCTCAAGCACGGGCAGCAAGAATACGTCGTATGGGAGAATCTTCACCTGAACGTTCACAACGCCTTGCTGAACAAAATCAGAGAAACTCTCAGGTACGCGCCCGAGAGTCGAGTGTCGAACGTTCGCAACGCCTTGCACAACAAAATCTGAGAACCTCTGAGTTACGTGCACGAGAGTCGGGTGAACCGATATGTATGAAATTTTGCGGGTAGGTCTGAGAATAGGTTATAAAGTATATTTTATGCCGCTGATACCATGATTGACGAGGATATATTTCTATATATCCTCGCGAGAGGGGGGTGCAAGAGAGGGAGAGGGGAGGGTGATGGAGTGAGTGATCGGAAGAGTTATGTGGAGCAAGGGGGGGGGAGTGAGAGGGAGCAAGTTGGGAGAAGAGAGAGGAGGGAGAGGGTTCAGAGAGGACAACGGGGAGAGGAAGGGGGGAAGTGTGACGGGGACCGAAGCGGGAGGGGAGAGAAATAGCATAGAATTAGATTTTTATTATAAGATAGAGAGATGGAGAAAGATAAATCAATGAAGTAGGGAGAAAAGGGGTGCAAAATGTAATTAAAGCGCGGGCGGAGCTGCGCGGGTCAGCTAGTTGAAGATATTTTGAAAATTATATTTGGAGGGCATTCTATAACCGCTGAGGCCGAAAATGTAGTTTTTTTTATTTTTGTCTGTCTGTCTGTCTGTCTGTCTGTCTGTCTGTATCACGGCTGCGCATCACGCCGAAACTACTGAATGGATTCAAATGAAACTTGGCATGATTTGAGATCTTACTACGAGGTAGGACATAGGATACTTTTTATCCCGTAATTTAGCACGGTTCGATTATAGATTCCCGACCGATGAAGAATGAAAGATGAAGATTAAGCTCTGTTCTAAATGTCCATCAGTTGTACATAGAAAAGATCATATGTAAACAACATAAAAATGAACCAGACTTTACTAACTCGATTAGAAGAGCTGACGAAGTTTATAAAAAACCACGGTGTAGGAAACAATTTGCTAAGCGATTTCCTTTTAAGATTTTGAGTATTAGAAAATTAAAGTCACAATTTTGTAAAAACTCTCTACATAAACATCTGCTATCATTAGATTATAGAAGTACCGAAAATCTTTTTGAGTTTTGTGTTTGAAACTGCGCATTAGCTAGCTTACACACACCACATACACACACGCGTACATAGTTAACCTCACACACACACGCCATACACACAAACACGTACTTACGTAAACACACACACACACACACACCTTAACATAATTTGATTTGCTGAGTGAATTCACAAGGATAGGATTACTTGTTTTGTGTTACAAAATTAATAGTACATAGTTTAGTTGCTGCTATTTAATTAGGGTAACCTGTAAAAAATAGCTTTAAGTTTGGTAAATAAATGAAATGAAATGAAAAAATTTCTAGTATAAGTTTTAATCGGCTCATTGCATGTGTTAAAAGGAGCCTAAAATGTCAAAAAATTAGTGTATTGTATTTTCGTATAAACATGCGTCACTATCTTGGTCACTATTGTAAGGAATAATACCCTACCTACTGTAACACAGTTCTTACTAGTACGGGGGGTATTGTGATTTGTTACTGCGGCCACATATAAGATATGCACTTCAATTTTTTTAACTAGTATAAGGCATAGGTACCTTACATTGTTTTATTAAATAAATTATATCTCGCTTCTTGATACATCCATTAATTACATGTGTAATATTGTGCAATACAAACAGTCCAACCAAGATACCAAGTAAACGATTACAAAATGAAACAAAAATATGAAAAATTATTTAAATCTAATTATTTAATCTCTGGTGGTACCACGTTGTTGTCCGATTCCCCCAATTTTGAGTGGGCAACAATGCTTGCCGCACTCAATATGACCGGGCGGACAGGGAATGTCGTCGCCATAGTCCTCCTCGTCGAGGGGGCTGCGAGAGTCACGGTACAGCGCCATGCTCCCCACACTCCGCGGGACGCGTTCCATTTCCATCGCATCCAATTCCTGGAACCCATAACTCATCGCGGATGCGTCAGCAAGCAGAGTCGCGATGATCAACCCACAGACGATCTTCATAGTTAAATAACGTCGCACAAAAGAAAAAGTCGGAGATCTTATGGAAAACGTTCGCAAAATATTGTTTATATTGTACGTTTAATGGTTTATATACGTATTTAGATGCGTGGATATTTCGTCAAAGATTAAGTAGATTGGAAAAAGTGTGCAGTAAGTTAACTTGAATTTGTATAATTGCCTTTGGACAAAGGAAGGCTATATTAAAAATATACTTTTTGATCTAAGTAATAAAGTAAACTGGAACTAACATCTATTACTATCATTTTACTATCATTGATCATCTTGTAATACAATAGCAGGTCAATACAATGTCAGTGTGCTGTCTATACAGGCGAATGTAGCCGTATTCAGCACTCCAGCACAAAGCAGGCAGTCTCACGGTCTCACCCACCAGCGCCCATGCGGAGGGAAGAGGCACAATTTTTTTTTTGTGTAGGAGTAGTACTGTTGTCCGCAGATGGCCATTACAGCTTCACCGGACAAGCCGGAAGAGGCACAGTATCCCAGCATCAACGAACATGCCAGGGGTAATATGATCAGGACAACCCTCAGAGCATTATTGTGTTAAAAAGCAGTTCGTTGTAGCCTTTTCGTGTACCGAACCCACAGTCTCCACGTGTACCAACTGTGACGACAATTATCTTTACTCGCGTTTTTCATTAGCCAGTGACTCCAGCACATACCTATTTCATACCTACTTGAATCGAAGATCGATTAACATTGAAACAGAATAAACAATAAAACGAACTACGTTTTATTATTGTACTTCAGCCCATTTGAGTACCCTCTGTGAGGAATGCAAATAGTAGGTAAAATATTTTTTTTATTGTATTAATCTTTGGCGTGGTGTGGTGTGGCTAATAAATAAGTTATAAGGTGAAACCAAACGATTAAACTTATATTATTCAATTCAAATGCGGTACGAATTATTTCAATTATTGATACGACTGGAAAAATGCGTGAAATTATAAAGGAAGAAGTATTTAATAGTTAATAAAATCTTTTTAAAAAAATTTGAACCGACTTCAATATCACTGAAAAGTATAAAATAATTTAAATATCATAGAAGTTGGTTTTATCGTACCTGCTGTGTATATTTGGCACCAACTTCAATAATATTTAAATTATTTTATACTTTTCAGTGATATTGAAGCCGGTTCAATTTTTTTTAAAAAGATTTTATTTACTATTAAATACTTCTTCCTATATAATTTCACGCATTTTTCCAGTCGTATCAATAATTGAAATAATTCGTACCGCATTTGAATTGAATAATATAAGTTTAATCGTTTGGTTTCACCTTATAACTTATTTATTAGCCACACCACACCACGCCAAAGATTAATACAATAAAAAAAATATTTTACCTACTATTTGCATTCCTCACAGAGGGTACTCAAATGGGCTGAAGTACAATAATAAAACGTAGTTCGTTTTATTGTTTATTCTGTTTCAATGTTAATCGATCTTCGATTCAAGTAGGTATGAAATAGGTATGTGCTGGAGTCACTGGCTAATGAAAAACGCGAGTAAAGATAATTGTCGTCACAGTTGGTACACGTGGAGACTGTGGGTTCGGTACACGAAAAGGCTACAACGAACTGCTTTTTAACACAATAATGCTCTGAGGGTTGTCCTGATCATATTACCCCTGGCATGTTCGTTGATGCTGGGATACTGTGCCTCTTCCGGCTTGTCCGGTGAAGCTGTAATGGCCATCTGCGGACAACAGTACTACTCCTACACAAAAAAAAAATTGTGCCTCTTCCCTCCGCATGGGCGCTGGTGGGTGAGACCGTGAGACTGCCTGCTTTGTGCTGGAGTGCTGAATACGGCTACATTCGCCTGTATAGACAGCACACTGACATTGTATTGACCTGCTATTGTATTACAAGATGATCAATGATAGTAAAATGATAGTAATAGATGTTAGTTCCAGTTTACTTTATTACTTAGATCAAAAAGTATATTTTTAATATAGCCTTCGTTTGACCAAAGGCAATTAAACATATTCAAGTTAACTTCCTGCACACTTCTTCAATCTACTTAATCTTTGATGAAATATCCAAGCATTTAAATACGTTTATAAACCATGAAACGTACAATATAAACGATATTTTCGTACCGTTTTCCATAAGATCTCTGTATTTTTCTTTTTTGCGACGTTATTTAACTATGAAGATCGTCTGTTGGTTTATCATCGCGACTCTGCTTGCTGTCGCGTCCGCGAGGAGTTATGGGTTCCAGGAATTGGATGCGATGGGAATGGAACGCGTCCCGCGAAGTGTGGGGAGCATGGCGCTGCACCGTGACTCTCGCAGCCCCCTCGACGAGGAGGACTATGGCGACGACATTCCCTGTCCGCCCGGTCATATTGAGTGCGGCAAGCATTGTTGCCCATTCAGAATTGGGGGACACGGAAAACCACGTGGTACCACCAGAGATTAATTAATTAGATTTAAATAATGTTTCATATTTTTCTTTCATTTTGTAAGCGTTTACTTGGTATTTTGGTTGGACTGTTTGTATTACACAACATTACACATGAAATTAATGGATGTATCAAGAGGCGAGATATAATTTCATAATTGATTTAATAAAACAATGTAAGGTATGCCTTATTCTAGTTAACAAAAGTGCATATCTTATATGTGGCCGCAGTAGCAAATCACAATACCCCCCGTACTAGTAAGAACTGTGTTACAGTAGGTAGGGTATTATTCCTTACAATAGTGACCAAGATAGTGACGCATGTTTATACGAAAATACAATATACTCATTTTTTGACATTTTAGGCTCCTTTTAACACATGCAATGAATAGTAATTAAAACTTATACTAGAAATTATGTTAAGGTGTGTGTGTGTGTGTGTGTTTACGTAAGTACGTGTTTGTGTGTATGGCGTGTGTGTGTGAGTTTAAGTATGTACGCGTGTGTGTATTTGGTATGTGTAAGCTAGCTACTGCGCAGTTCCAAACACAAATCTCAAAAAGATTTTCGGTACTTCTATAATCTAATGATAGCAGATGTTTATGTAGAGACTTTTTACAAAAGTGTGACTTTAATTTTCTAATAGTCAAAATCTTGTTAAGCTTGTTATAAAGAAAAGGAGCGAGAAATAAAGGAAATCGCTTAGCAAATTTTGTTCTACACCGTGGTTTTTTATAAACTTCGTCAGCTCGTAAAAAACCACGGTGGTGTGGTGTGGCTAATAAATAAGTTATAAGGTGAAACCAAACGATTAAACTTATATTATTCAATTCAAATGCGGTACGAATTATTTCAATTATTGATACGACTGGAAAAATGCGTGAAATTATATAGGAAGAAGTATTTAATAGTTAATAAAATCTTTTTAAAAAAATTTGAACCGACTTCAATATCACTGAAAAGTATAAAATAATTTAAATATCATAGAAGTTGGTTTTATCGTACCTGCTGAGTATATTTGGCACCAACTTCAATAATATTTAAATTATTTTATACTTTTCAGTGATATTGAAGCCGGTTCAATTTTTTTTAAAAAGATTTTATTTTATACTTTTTAATGATATTTTTCATACATAAAGATTGAACCATCTAAGACGGTAAAATGATCTAGGTAGGTTATCACATTATCGTCTACATAGTTTTACATAATGGATGTTTCTTCAGAAAAAAATATCCGGTCGTAATGAAATTTGCATGGAATCATCATAGTAGTTTTCTCTCTCGAATAAAAAAAGAATCATCGAAATCGGTTCATATTTGTCAGAGTAATGTAATGGAGAACATCAGTTTTTACCAGATAAATTCCCCCACATCGTTCATGGTCCTCCAGTAAGTTCATAGCCAAGTTGTGATAAAATTCATACAGATTCATTACAGTGGTTCAATCTTTCGAATAAAAAAAGAATCATTGAAATTGGTAAATATTTGCCAGAGTTATGACCATTTTTGTCCGTAAAAAGCGACATAAAGTCATCTATATAGGCATTGCTGCAGTTCTCCTGCGCAGTCACCATTCTTGTTTTTTCAGGAACTACTTATTCGTATGCAATATTTTTTTTATGGGACCCAATTAACGGATTAAAGAATGGACGGAAGAAAGATTTTTTTCAAATCGGTTCATAATTGCCAGAGTTATACGCGAACATATGTACATAGAAAAAAATATATACAGACGAATTGAGAACCTCCTCCTTTTTTGAAGTCGGTTAAAAATAAGAGTTATTATATATATATATAATATATATAGTATTATACGAGTTAACAGAACAATTTTAAAAGTAAAAGTATTTTTAAATAAATCTGTTATTGGTACCTATTGAAATATTTTTCTGTAATTTGAAGATGGATTTAACCAAAAGTAAACAATTCAATCATAAGGAGACATAGGATATCAATGGGAGAAGTACCACTCGCGTATTTGTATGGTTTAACGTAGGAAAAATAAAATAGTTTATTGTTAAAAATGAGCTCTTTCACGAAACAGCTTCCCATGTCATTGTTTCCCAGAACAGGATTTCTGTTACAGACACTAGTGGATGGTGTTATCCGGTATTATTATATCAGATGATTCTTTCTTTTTTCAAAATTTGGTTTCGATGCCTGGTTAGGAATGATTGTTCAATGTTCTGGAATCCAATTCAAAACGGGGCATTTTTCACTCGCTGTAGTGGAAAATGGTTTATTTCACGGCAACCTTCGAAGATCTTAATTAACGACCAACTAAGATTTAAACAAAGCGAGATCGTGACGCGGTCAAGTATTAAAGGGCACAGTACCTGGTGAGGGCAATGTAACCCCCATGGGGTGTCCGGGTAAGAATAGCACCCTCCCATCTCCCCTCGGTGGGTGTCCGTAAGAGGCGACTAAGGGAAAACAAGAAGACGGGCAGCAGCGTCATTCTATTGGATTACCTACCACCTACACTGCGAGCCCCAAGACTCCTGCCAAGCGTGGGGATTATGGAAACCCCTCCCTTCTAAGGGAGAGGCCTTTATTCAGCAGTGGATGTCTTTCTAAATTCAAAATTCCTACTAAGTATATACATAATACCTACATAATAATCAGCGAGCAATGCACGACCGCGCGCCGTAGCTCCGTCTGTCGATATGCCGCCTGCGAACGTAAGCCTCAATACCTCATCGTGCTTATGCGATAGCTGCCAGCCAATCTCCAAAACTCCCTGAGCAGAAGCAAAAATCAGAGAGGGCACAAAAGGAGCCAGTTGTAGGAAAACCTACCCGAAAACCGGCTACTAGGAAGATGCTATCGGCTCTGTCTAAAGGTCATGTTGATGATGATGGCTTCATCAAGGTAGAGAAGAAGAAGCCTACATCCCGAAACAAGTGTGGTACAGCATAGGCGGGGCCAAACATGCTCTTGCGTCCAGCTGTACCAGCAACGTTGCTGTACGTATCCCGGCTTCACGTTTGCACCACTGCCGAGAACATAACGGAATACGTACGAGTCAAGACGAAGCTTACCCTGATTGTCGAGAAGCTCAACTCGCGGCACAAAGTGTCATTGAATCCTTTGTGGTGCGAATTCCTACAGTCGAGCTGGAGAGCTTCATGAAGGAAGAATTTTGGCCGAAGGGAGTCCTGGAAGTATAAAGGAAGACTCTCCTGACCAGCGCAACACGTCGCCGCCACATCGTGTACTTTAATATTAATTAGTTTTATATTGTATTTAATATGTATGTTATTTTAGTTATTTATCTATGGGCCTATGCAGTCTGAAAATAAAGAGTAATAATATAGGATTTTTTTTTAAGTTCACTGCCTGGGTGCCTGTATAATTCTCATCTCGTAACACGAAGAAGCTAGTTATTTTGCTAAAACTGGCACTATCAATTTAAATAATTAACAGTTTCTTGGTCTTGGCGCATGTAAATTCTATACTTTTGACCATATTATTAACAAAGAAAATGAGAAAAATGTTTATTGAAGAAAGTCAAAAGTCAAAAATAATTTATTTCAAATAGGCTTAATGCTAGCACCTAAGAAAGGTCATGTTTTTTTTAAAAAAAATCTACCACCGGATCACAACGCAGCCTCAACTAAGAAGATCCGGAAAGAAACTCAGTGGGCTTGTAATTTTTTTACTTCTTTTTTAAACAGCGATCCATCTGAAATAAGTAATATGTTTTCTGCTTTTTTCACTTCTGTTTATGAACCGTCTAATTTTAACCCTAATCTTTGGTCTCCTTCTAATAACTGCACTGACAATGCATCCATTTGTGACTCAGTGCACTTAACTATTCAAGATATACATAGTGCTTTATTAAACCTTGATCCAAGCAAGGGACCTGGCCCCGATAGAGTACCCCCTATTTTTTTGAAAGAAACTGCGGATAATATCGTTAATGGTTTGGAAATTATCTTTAATAAGTGTCTATGTGAGGGTGTTTTCCCTGACACTCTAAAACGTGCCTTTATTATGCCGGTCTTTAAAAACGGGGACATAAATAATATTGAAAATTACAGACCCATCTCAATATTGTCCGCCTTGTCAAAGCTTTTTGAGAGACTTGTACACAGCACTTTATATGCACACATGCACCATCTTATTATACCGGAACAGCATGGATTTGTTAAACGTCGATCTACTGGTACTAATATGATGTTATTCACAAATTATCTATTTAAAAATATGGACCTTCATGTACAAGTTGATGCTGTGTACACAGACTTTCAGAAAGCGTTTGACAAGGTGGATCACAAATTATTACTAGATAAGATAGCTTTTAATGGTATCCGCGGCAATCTTCTACGGTGGCTAGCATCTTATATTTCTAACAGGACGCAAAAAGTTGTCATCAATGGTTTTGAGTCTGATTCAGCGGTTGTTTCATCCGGGGTTCCACAAGGATCCATTTTAGGACCCCTTCTCTTTGTCTTGTTCATTAATGATATTAAATCTTGCTTTTTGAATTCTCACTTTTTAATGTATGCCGATGATATCAAAATTTACAAGTCGTGCAGAAATATTGAGGATTGCATACAGCTTCAAGAAGACCTGAACAGACTTTACCAATACTGCATCGATAATAATCTTCACCTCAGTTTACCTAAATGTCACACTATATCATTCACAAAAAATAAAAATACTATTAATTACGATTACTGTTTAGACAATTTTACTTTGAGTAAGGTTCATTGTGTTAGGGATCTGGGTGTGATGCTGGACTCAAAATTACATCTTGACATTCATATTGAAGGTATTATTAATAAAGCATTTAAGATGTATGGTTTCGTCATGCGTTCTTCCGTAGATTTTAAGCGTCCAGCTACTTTTTTATACCTCTACAAGGCGTTAATTCGATCACAGCTGGAATTTGCAGTTGCGATATGGAGTCCCTTTTATGACAAATACAGCAAAAGACTCGAGATGGTCCAGAAAAAATTCTTACGTAGTGCACATTACAGATGTTTTCATACAAGAATTCCATATGTACAATTACTGGAAAGGTATAAGTTACTAAGCCTTAAATCTAGACGCATATTGCTTATGACCACCATGCTTCATGGCATTTGTAATAATAAATTCGATTGTATAGATCTTAACAATAGCTTATGTTACGTCATACCAAGAACAACAGTGCAGCGTAAGGCCCGTGTACCGCGGCTGTTCTATACGCCAAAGTGCAGGACTAACGCTGGTGAATGAGCACCCATTCGTCGACTTTTAGAAACATATAACACACACTTCATTGACATCGACATTTTTGCAGTTTCAGAGTCACAATTTAAGAATTTGGCTGTTAATAGACTTAATATGATTGATTCTAATAATCCCTGAACACATTGCTGGAACACACAAACTCAAAATTTATTATTTTTCTTAATATTACCTTAGACGCACGATTTTCCTTGTAATCTTTTTATAATAATCTGTGGACTTTGCTGTGGATTACATGTTTAATAGTTATGTAAGTGCGATTTGTTTGTAAGTTTTAACATGTAATTGTTTTTTGTCCCAATAAAGTAAAAAAAAATAAAAAAAAATAAAAAAAACAGTGTGTGATGTTACAATTAGATCAGAGCGACAGTGTGTCTTGCCGTTCAAAAGATCAAATAGGAACAAAGAAGAATAAAATCCAAGAAGAAGTAGTATCTAAACATGTTTATTAATAATAATAGTCCTTGTAATTAAAAGTGAGACACATAGGATTACTTTATAAATAAAAAACTAGGGTCTACTACTAAACAAAAAAGTCTAAAAATCCCTTATACAGACCACCAGAGGCGTAGCTACCGCCGTAAGAGCCGTGTCAATCAATGGCTTCAAAGGCCCCTGTTACCCTTCATTGACTACTGAAATAAATGGTTGCAAAAAAAAAATACGGCATCATATACTTTTCGTACAACGCTACAACGTTCTAACGCTAAATCTGATCACAACATTTAGTGCCACATGGTTGTTTGCCAACAGGGCACGGAGTATTGTAAAAGTCTTCAGACTGTCTGACCGCACGAATGGCATCCAACGGACTCCCATTGAACCAGGTATTCTCATCCTCCATTAGGTCCATATTCTGTTCACCAGGAGACCCCGCGGATACGCATATAAGCACCGATGTGAGCATCAGTCCACAGGTGAACTTCATTGTCAAATTATTTTTAAGATTGTTGTTAGAGAATGTATAAATAAAATGGCATTCCATGTGGTTATATATACATTATTTCTATTTAGGTACTTGTAGGTTTTGTCATAGATGAAATAAAGATGTAGATGTGCACAAGCATCATGCGCGTGCATGCGTTACTCATGGTTGCTAGTGGTCTAGGGGGAGCCACTGTTGCGGCGACGTAGGGATGGATATTTACATTATTTCCAGTAGACTTATAAACCGAGTTATTCCGAGTTGTAGGAACTGAAGTCACTGCTGTAGAAAAATCAAACAATCTCCCGAAACTGATCAATGTGCATGGATTGGGGAGTCGAGAGAAAAGATAAATACCGTTTGAAAGTTTCTAAAGACGTCGTGCTGAGGTTTCGAACTCCACGAAGGCAATGTTTTAGACGGTTCCGGAAGCCTGACGATAAACGGAGCACTTATTTTGTCATGCCCTACAGTCATCTATACATCGACACTTACTAAAACTTTGTAGATAAATATTAGTGTAAGCCGCTATACAATTGCAAGCCAAATTACGAAAAATATTTCTGTAATTATCCTAGATAGATGACCTACACTGAACGGAGGGTTAATGTGAAAGTTTTAGGTTTATAAATTGAATACTTCACAAGCTATAAAGCCAATACAAACTGTTCAGCAGCATTCCCTCCCTCCCCCTCGTTTTAACTTTCCAGCCAGTGGATTACAAAAATTCTTAAAAGTAGTAATTAGTGAAATTTCCAGGCGAGGATCTTCAGATCTTCGTTTTTTAGATATTTATATAGAATGAAATAATATTAGTTATTAAGATTTCTATAGATATTTGGATCTTGTTAAAAGTAAAAGTAATTAAAAGTAAAAGTAATTAGTATGTTTTTCTTTAGTCGTAAGTAACCAATACCTATTGCATGTCCGAGAGGATAAATTGTTGTTTCTAAATGTATGATACAGAACACCTTTTGTACACAATTGAGCAATAAAATATATTCTATTCTATTCTATTCTATTCTTGTTGAAACACCTTAAGTGCTCCAAAAAAAGAACATTCTATCGAAGTAAACCTCATTATCTATAATATGATCTAAAAAAATCTTCCCATGCAAAATACCGCAGTGCTTGAAGACTAAGGTTTTTTTTTTTTTAACCAGAGTGTGTTGCCAGTGATGACATATGGTACTGAGATTTGATCCCTCCCTGCGGGCTTTTCAGAGAAGGCCAGAGTCACACAACGAGCACGGAGAGAGCTATGCTCGGAGTTTCTTTATGCAACAGAATCCGTAATGAGGAGATTCGCAAAGAACTAAAGACAACGACATAGCTCTCAGAATGAGCAATTTAAAGTAGCAATGGGCAGGCCACATCGCTCCTTCGGAGTCGCTGGACGCTCGGGGTGTGGGCCCTTTGAGCGTCCATTGAGCACGGCGGCGACTCCGAGGAGGACAGCGGCGGGGTTGCGACCCCCGTCCCCGTGAGCACCGTGACAGGTTCCCGGGGGGCTACAATGCGCCCCCCGGCGGCGGGCTCAAAAACAAGGCACTGAGGGGCCCCTGGTGCAGATCCCACCGGAGAGCCCTGGGATTCCCCCTCTCATGTGCCGATGCGACAGCCGCGGGGGTTTTAGTGGGTAAGAATCCCACATACCCCGGTCGAGCCCCACAGCTCCCGGGGATCTTTCGAAGATTTCCCCCGCGTCAAAAAAAAAAAAAAAATAGGCCTCATCGCTCGATGTACCGATAACCGATGGGGAAGAAAGGTTCTCGAGTGGCGATCACGAACCAGGAGGACGCAGCGTAGGCAGGCCTCTTTCTAGGTGGACAGACGACATTGCGCGCGTCGCAGGCAACCAGTGGATGCAAATAACCAACTGTCGTTCATTGTGGCGTTCCTAGGAGGAGGCCTATATTCAGCAGTGGACGCGTTCCGGTGACGAAGAATCAAAATAATAGGTAAAAACGATTTCTGAAGTATCATCTTTGGTACACCATATACCTACCGTTTTTATTATTAAAATTTTAATTCAATTTAAATCCGTCGCGAATTATTTCAATTATTTACTTAAGTTATATTATATTGGGGGAAAGCGTATAAATTATGCATAACAAGGTATAAATATATTGATTGCATATTTGTTATTCAAAGCCTTAGGACTGTTACATAAATAATTTTACTCTGTTTTTTTTTTCACGGAGAAAACCTTCAGAAGGCCGGGTTATGTTGGGATTCCTACTCAGTAAAACCTCGCTAGAGTAAATAATTATGTCTTAAGCGACTGTTATTTTTTCTTGTTGGGGTCCTTTAAGTGGGATTCTCACCCACTAAAACCCCTGCGACTGTCGGCATTGGCACATGAGATGGGGCTTCTAGGCTCTCCGATGGGATCTGCAGTATCCAGGTATCCCCCTATGCCTTGCCTTTGAGCCCGCCCCGGGAAACAGACACGGTGCTTACGGGCCAGCCCCGAGGGTCACGGCCGCCAGCTTCGTCAGTTGCCGTCGTACTCAATGGACGTCTAGTGGTCCACACCCCAAAAGACAAAGGACATAGATCAATATAGGAGAACATGAAATATACAATTACCTCAAGACATCAAATTAGCAATATCGATACGTATAAATGACGCGTGCTATAGGTATTGTTCGCATTGGCGCACTAAACGAATCGTTGGGAAAAACCAATTGGAACCGGGAATACCAATACACGTACTTATCAGTATTCATTGTACGTCCCTGTTCCTAACACAGGGAAGACCGTATAAGGAAGCCTCATGAATAATGGTCTCTCAGGTGTCGATGCAACAGCCGCGAAAGTTTTAGTGGATACTAACCCGATATTCCCTGGTTGACCGAAGGTTTCCCCCACGAGAACAAACAAAAAGTATTCTGCTCACTAATAAAGTTCCAATTTTCTTATACGTCATCGTACTAGGAATTAAAAAATAACATTTAATGCATTCCTAAAAGTTCTACATGAGTGTAGAACTAGTAGGATTTTTATTTCCTATTAGTCATACATGTAGAACTAAACGTAGAACTACTGGGAATAGGCCGAGAAAAACGAAATAGTTGTTCACATTGATTAATAAATTCAACCTAAATATCATGAAATCAAAAATACACCTAGTTTTTTGAGTAGCTATCAGACATTATGAACTGAAGCGTTAATTAACAGAACTATAGTTTAGGTAATATTTATGTTTCATATAATGTAATTTTGATCTTGTAAAGAAAAACAGGGTATACAGTAAATATATTAAACCCTGGAAGCTTCATGAAAATGTACAAAAATACCATATCACCATCTTTATATGCCTGCCTTTAGGCAATAGCATTCAACTGCCGCTCGTCACCTGAGACATTAGTTATTAATTCTCTTAGGTCCGGTAATTTCCCTAGCTACAGCACCACTTACACTGCTTTGTGGCAAGACATCTGACACTGCGGTGGCAGATACATGCCCAAGCAGGATCGAATAGGGAGCTAGTAGTATAGTGATTATTATCAAAATTATTTTCAAATTATCTTTAAAATCATCCTGCTGTGTAAAGGGTACTAAAAGTATATAATTCATCATCAGCAGCAGCCGAAACGTCCACTGCTGAACAAAGGCCTCCCCCTTAGTAGGGAGGGATTGCCTCCACGCTTGGCAGGCGACTTGCAGATCGCAGTCCTATTGCTGCTTGGGGGGACTGGTCCGACTACTATCCCTTTGGCATTTTAGTTTTTAGTTTGTTGTATTTTCGTCGTATTTTTTATTTTTATTTAATATTTTGAACGGCAGGACACACTGTCGCTGGTGCTGATTTAATTGTAAAAAGACATTTCAAAGCACTACACATCTAAGTTGTCATGTAATGTTTTTTTTTTAAATTAATTAAATAAGTATACTTATAATATTATTATTTTATTGTACATTGTAATTCAATTAATAACTCTCACCAATATTTTTTAATTTTCTTTTTTTTTAATTAAACAACTACCCCTATTGTTTGAAACACTTTGACATCTTTTATGCTTTTGTCTGTATAATTCTAATTATATTTAATTGTAATTTTATCCGTATTCTAATAAAATGTTATATTTGTAAGGTAAATTAATGCATGCTGTGGTCCTCTATAATTAAGGATACATGTGACATGATATTTTGTATTGATTTGTATTAATTGACTTATGTAATTCTTGTTGAGGATCCTAATGAATAAAGAAATAAAGAAAGAAAGAAAGACAAACTTTGTTTAAAAAAAAAAAGAGTTTCTTGCCGGATCTTCTCAGTTGAGGCCGCGTTGTGATCCAGTGGTAGCTTTTAAAAAATGACGATTCAAAAGTGCTAGCGTTAAGCCTATTTGAAATAAAAATTTTGAATATTTGAATCTTAGATGGTAGGTTATCCAATAGAACGACGCTGCTGCCCGTTTTCTTGATTTTTCTTGATTGAAAAGATAGTCATTTTCATGCTATTTTTTTAGGGTTTCATACCTATAAGGTAAATATAAACTATTTAAAAAAATAATAAAAACCGACTTCAAAGTAAATTATCTAAAAAGCATAAAATAACGAAAATATGTATATTGAAGTCGGTGCTAGCACATCTGTTGGCATATTTGAATTTGACTTGCAAAAATTAATCTTACGAAGGTACCGTCATCTTTGTTTGTATTTAATTGTTTGATCTGGGCGAGTTCCCTGTCAGTCGTATCTGAGCATTCGTACTGTGTGTTAACAAGTCTAAGACGTACAACCTTCCTTGCATTTAGAATCAATAATAAAATATTGAACAGTTAATTAATATCTAAATTCCCTCGTTTCATTTCGGCCCATAACCCTAATAATCCAATAGGTTATGGGCCCAGTGTACGTGTTTTGATGACTGCGTATTTTTAAAATACTAGTACTCTATTGTGAGGATTGAGTTTTAGAGCCAACGGTGTAAAGACAACAATCCTAATCGACAGATGTGTTTACTGATTTGGAGTGACTACGGAACAATGAAAGCTAAGTACCTTGTTTATTATAAAGTGTTCTATTCTTTGTTAGTGGCGCAGCGGGAAACCGCTTGCTTTGCAGGTCTCAGATTTGGATCCCACGGGGACCAACAATTTGTGTTAATGGTTAATTACTGGCTAGAAATGTGCAGGCCGATTATTTGTCTGAACAAGTGGTATTCATGCGTCGGATGGGTATGTGAAGGGTCTGTCTTGCGCCTGACCTCTCCTTCATCGTGTCTGTGTTCGGTCTCATCGGATTGTGGGAGTGAATAAGTAGAGGAGTGCGCTTGTGCCTGCGCGGGGCACTTGAGCACTTGTGCAGGGTATAGTGTTCCCCACGTATAACGTAGATGGTTGATCGTTTAAAGGATTGGCCGTGTATTATCTTGCCTACCGGGTTGACATTGTGATTATTACAGATTATTAATTTCTGATTTTTACTATCTATACTATAATTTGATCTGTATTTTCTCATTAGATTCCCTATTGAGGAATTTGAGTAAAAATTTCAGTATTTAATTTTATTTAGCAATACCTACCTCACTTCCGAAAAATTAATAAATCTGATATTTTGGTAGAGGGTACCTCTGAGAAATAATTACCTTAACTTAGCAGAAATAAAGTTAAAAATTATCAAAGCTAACGAATACCCTATAAATATATTTTTTTATATTTATAGTGGCTATAGATGAGGTGTACATCTACCTAAGATTTAACATTTTAACAGGAAAGTGAAATCGGTTCAAGTTCACCTTTATTAATATCAATTTAAATTTATTTCAGTGAGAAAATTCTACAGTGCCACTTCACCACTTTTGATAATGTTACAAGAAAAAGCTACAATGCAAATTTGGGCTACATTTTCGACAAACGAGGGACTAGTTATAATGAATGGAAGGTAAACTAAACTGACCATAGTCAGTCACACGTAAGTCAGTATTTTTTATATTTTTTATAGAATTTGTGGCTTATGTAACTCGTGTTGAATGGAAGACGAGGTAATCTTCCAAATGTTGCCATATTGATAATAATAAATGTAATACAATGTAAGACATATGAAATTGGTTCAGATAAAACTGACTCTGTTGTAGGTATGTATGAATCGATTGCGGTTCAAAAAGCGGAGAATAAAAATAATATTAGGTACTTTGTATTTGTTGTGCATATGGAACTGTGATCCTAGTACTCCTTCAACTATTGATTATACAAATTATTTTGTACTTGTTCAATACTACCAGATGTATTAACTAACTATTTATTTACAAGTTGGATTGACTACCTTCAATTAATATTATGTTGAGCATATGTGTATTGCGATAACGGTAGAGAATCGAATCTATCGAAATTAAAAAAAAAAACTAGTTCAAAAGGGATTAAGTAGTTATTACGTGAGTTCTGACAATTTGCAATTGAACGGTGTTTCTGAGCAAGTAGTTGGAAACATTAAAAAAAAAAAAAGAAACTCCTGCTAGTTTAGGATGTGGTTGATTGGAAAACGTTTTCTGGTCGTCAGGTTTAGTTTGTTTGACTTATTTGTCACCAACTAAAACTTTGAAATCCTTACAAGCAGCTTTTGAAATGTAGTAAGTATAACAAATAGTCCCGAATAAAATAGTTTTGGCTCGACGGTTTATGTGTAAAATAAAGGTAGTAAAACTAAACATGATCCGAAATCATGGAATCGTATACTGAACCAAGCTGTTATAAAGTTTGGAATCCTATTAATGCGAATAATTTTATTAGTAAAAATAAAAAATAAAATATTGCTGACGAAACTCCCTGTAATAGGCTTTACTAAAACATGAAGAGAATATTTGAAATTCTCGTACTGAAACTGATATGATAGGTTATCTAAATCGGTATCAACAAAGTTTCGAAAATCTGACCTATTTTTTTTTAAATTAGATAAATTGAAATCTAATAATTAGCGTCGTAGTACGTGGCATACTTGTGGGGTATAAACCAAATGGGTATAAAGTTTGGAATTCGGAATGCGAATAGTTTGTTGTAGTCAGAGGTTATTGTGAAGTGACTTTGTGAAGTCCAGGCCTGCTGTTGTGCCTGAAGGGAATATTGGAAATTCTCATGGCAAAACTGATATGTCGAAGTCAGTGTCAATAAAGTCTCGGTTTGAAGGGAATATTGGAAATTCTCATGGCAAAACTGATATGTTGAAGTCAGTGTCAATAAAGTCTCGGTTTGAAGGGAATATTGGAAATTCTCATGACAAAACTGATATGCTGATGTCAGCTGAAGTCAGTGTCAATAAAGTCTAGGGCTGAAGGGAATATTATAAATTCTCATGACAAAACTGATATGTTGAAGTCAGTGTCAATAATGTCTAGGCTTGAAGGGAATATTAGAAATTCTCATGACGAAACTGATATGCTGAAGTCAGTGTCAATATAGTCTCTGAACTCTGACTGTCCGAAATCCAGTGGCGTGCACTGAAAGGAGGCAAAAATATCTGCGAGTTGTTTATGCTTTATGCTATTTGTTCGTGTTCCAGCACAAATATTCTTAAATTAACCAATATTACCAACATAACCATTTACATTAAAAAAAATTACGTTAAATCACGTCCAAACTAAGATTTTTTTAAATTAAGACGGTTTAGAGAAATTCTAGGGTAGGCAAAGTATTATTGTCAGTATGGAGCCGCTGAACAAACTTATTAATGTTTTCAAATGCAAATTAATATGTCTATAGTATTTGCTTGCATATGAGTATTTGAAATGGTATAATAACATACTTAAAATAGGTGAAACAAGCCGAATACATTTTTTTGCCTACCCTCTGTGCACGCCACTGCCGAAATCAGATGTGTATAAATCTGTTGCGCATGTATGTTCTAGTAAAATTCGCAAAGTTAACAATAATATTGTAGAATCTAAAAGCAAACAGAGTGAATGTACATTCTGATATTTAGTTTTCACCATGAAACACAGATGGTAATTTTATTTAACTTAAAAAGGAGTGATGGGTGTCACAGGATGTTTCTATATTTGTAGCAAAATGTATAGTGAATTGTAATACATAAATGTCTTGCATATGTATTGATATAAATATTGTCTTGTGTGCATTTTATATTGTTTTTCATATAATGCAGATAATGATTGTTTCATGTTTGTTCAATCAAATTATTTTCTGTCAAATACCTAATTCATTGAATAAAAAAAAGGGGAGTTCAGTCGAACTCTGTGGAAAGCGCACGGGTGAATTAAATTTTCTCTCGCTAATAAAAACATAGACCTTTATACCAAGGTCAGAGCACAAAATTATTAGACTGTAAATGGATTAGTAGTAAAAAAAAAGGTCTGAAAATTTAACAGACTCAAATAAAACATTTCCACCTGTTACAAAAGTTGCTAGTACTCAGTTATTTGTTTTGTTAATTATATGACATAAACGGTTATAGTTTATAATCGTATAACATGGAAAGATAAAATTCAATTTGTAAATTGAGTAAAACCTGTATGGTCTTAAGCAGGTAACTAAGTTAAAACCTGTACGGCCTTCAGCAGGCAACTAAATGTTTGTTTAAACTGTTGGAAGAAGCACTTGTAAAATAGGGTGTTGCAAGGTTCAGCAGCGGCTGAATGTTTTAGCTGTTTGAAAAGCACTTGAATAAAAAAAAATGTATTTAAAAATCCATCAGTCAATTTGTGTATTTATATTTTTTTGATAACTGACCAGTACATTTAAAATATTTGAGGTGTTTTAAGTCTATTATTTAGTGATTCTATGCGCTAATAATAATTGAACAATGAATAATTACAAAAAGGTTCACTAAATATGGTAAAGGTTCACTATTTGATCACTAAATCTGTAATGAAGAAGTGATGATAATGCGTGCAGCACATATAATGCAGATAATGACATATTTTGATAAAGTATCGTGCAGGTGTTGTGGTGGCGTGCTGTCTAGGGTAAAAGGGCCCGCTCACGTGACACCATGTTCCACAGCACTTCTATCGATACTATTGTATTGAGTAATATAGATTTGTGTATTTAAATGTCTTAAACACATGTAATTAACCGTAAATAAAACCAACGTCTGGCCTACAAACGGTAAAGGTTCTAACTATGGTAAAGGTTCTTACTATTGTAAACCTGTACTCGAATGCCTCTTGCATTAAATATGCCCCATGTCAAATAGTTATAATTTGTCCAATGTGTGTTAATGTATATTATGTGTTGTATTCATTTTAATTTAAACACATCTCATTGAAAAGGGTGCTGAAGTACCGGAGTCATAATGTTTTTGAAATTATGTTAGATCATAATAAAAACATTAAAGTTGCGAATTTAATATTGTAAACGAGATAAAAACATATTGTAAATATCATTTATAAAAAGAAAGCTTTTGCGGGAAATGTAAAAGTGTTATTGATAATGATATTATTATGTTTTGTAAATGTGATATGCTTATATTTTTTGTTAAATGGTCTGATTAGGTTTTCCTGGGTTTTCCTAATCCATGCAACAAATGTTGGACCATAATGTATTTCCCCAGAGCAATGCAAGGAAGTCTTATATGTTCTGATTACCTAAAAACATACTGAATATGTTTGTACAATTGATGATTAATTTTTGAGGGGGCGTGTTGGCATATTTGAATTTGACTTGCAAAAATTAATCTTACGAAGGTACCGTCATCTTTGTTTGTATTTAATTGTTTGATCTGGGCGAGTTCCCTGTCAGTCGTATCTGAGCATTCGTACTGTGTGTTAACAAGTCTAAGACGTACAACCTTCCTTGCATTTAGAATCAATAATAAAATATTGAACAGTTAATTAATATCTAAATTCCCTCGTTTCATTTCGGCCCATAACCCTAATAATCCAATAACATCATGTTAAACTAAGACTAGCACGAGCTGACACCGACTTCAATATATTTTCGTTATTTTATGCTTTTTAGATAATTTACTTTGAAGACGGTTTTTTTTTAAATAGTTTATATAACACTTTTTAGTGACTTTTATTTTACCAAGACAGGTATCAGCACTATCACGCAACTCGAACGTCTACGTCACAGTAACTTACTGAAAACATAAAAAGTTTATATATCTTAAACTACTGGACCGATTTTGATGAAACTTATACTCTACCCTAATTTGAAAAACACTCTAACTATTGCAAAAATAATTTTTGAAATCGGACTTGTAGTTTCTGAGAAATCCGCGGACAAACCTACATACATACATACATATATACATACATACATACACTGATAAAATTTAGTAAATTTGTTTAGAAGCCCACATAGACTAAGATATATTAATATTACGCATTTTTATTAATATTACATACATACGCGTCGAATAGAGAACCTTCTTTTTGAAGCCGGTTAATAAAATGTATTTTGTTTAATTTTTGTCTGTCTGTCTGTCTGTCTGTCTGTCTGTCTGTCTGTATCACGGCTGAGCATCACGCCGAAACTACTGAATGGATTCAAATGAAACTTGGCATGATTTGAGATCTTACTACGAGGTAGGACATAGGATACTTTTTATCCCGTAATCTAGCAAGGTTCTTTTAGGAGAGGGGATTAAAGTCAAAATGGGTACTTGGTTATACGCTTGGTCCGATTTTATCAATTTTTCTTTATAATATAATAAATATTAGTAAGGAAACACTCATAGAGAGTTGTTATCAAGGTTTTGTAATCGATCGGGTTAAGCAACGTTAGGTAAGGTCATTAAATAGATGGGTGACTGTTTAACGCCATTTGAACTAAACGGGTCCGTGCTTTGGAGAGCAAGTAAAAAGTGGGTCCCAGTATTTAACCGACTATAAAAAAGGAGGTTATGTATTCGATGCGAATGTCTGTTATTAAAAGTTTAGCTAACGTAAAAATAGCGCAGGCGGAGCTGCATGGGTCAGCTAGTACTTATAATAAAACTGTAACAGGTCCAATTTTGTACATTGAAGATATTTTGAAAATTATGTTTGGAGGGCATTCTATTTACTGATTGTCTCAGTGAGATGACAGCCATCATTGAGAGCCATAGCGTGGAATCGGTTTTTATGTTGGGAGACTATAACGCGCATCCGGGTGAGTCTTTTAATAAAGAACTTTTGTCATTCTCCGCCGAGCAATTGTGGTCGTGTGTGGACATGGACATGCTGCCAACTGATAGTTATACGTTCGTGAGTGATGCGCACGGTTGCTGCCGCTGGCTCGATCACTGTCTAGTAACTAGTGCCGCCCGGTCCGCTGTTCGTTCTATAGCAATTCTTTATGACACTTACTGGTCGGATCACTACCCTGTATTGATAGAATGTAATTTGAATGTAATAAATTCGACGATAGTTTTTCCAAACAATAACAGTGTAAATAAAGTCACTTGGGGGGGAACGTGACAATGAGCAAACATCAATGTATCGTAATAAATGTCATTCCAGATTAAGAAAATTAGACTTTCAGGCGGAATTTGCGAAATGTTGTGATGGTTTGTGTAGTAATAACTATCACAGAATATTGATAGACAAAATGTATGATAATATTATATCCACACTTTCGGAGGCCGCAGTCGATAGTCATAGTATAAGACATAAGCGAAAAGGAAAATACCTTCCCGGTTGGAATAAACATGTCAGCGGCGCACACGACAGGGCTCGCCTTTGTTTTCAAGTATGGGTGAATCATAATAGACCTAGCTCTGGCCATATTTACAATGACATGTGTGAATCTAGGCGCATTTTTAAAGCAAAATTAAAATGGTGTCAAAATAACCAACAGCAAATAAAAATGGACATCATTGCTGAACACCATAAAAATAAGAAATTTGGTGCATTCTGGAAAAACACTAACAGAATGAAGCATAAGGCGAGTCTTCCCGTGGGCGTGGCTGGTTTTCACGAGCCCAGTGATATTGCCAATTTATTTATGCAGCATTTCAAAGTGGAATCACCTCTAGGACCGGCACAGCCAGTGCGCGATGCTGAGGTATGCAATTTAAAGCGTACTGTATTTTTTACCGCCAGAGAGGTCGGGAAAGTTATAAAAGGCATGGTGAGGGGTAAATCTCCGGGATATGACAATCTCAGCATCGAGCATTTGCAACACGCAGGGGTTCACTTGCCAAGAGTTTTAGCTTTGTTTTTTAATTTGTGCATTGGGCATATGTATTTACCTGAAAGCCTAATGCGTACTATAGTTGTACCCATAACAAAGAACAAAACAGGTGATACTACAGATGTGTCCAATTATAGACCGATTTCCCTTGCCACGGTAATTGCGAAGGTACTGGACAGTCTGCTTGGTGGGCGCTTGGATGAGCAGGTCTCGCTAAATGATGCGCAATTTGGCTTCAGAGCAGGTCTTTCCACCGAGAGTGCCATCCTGTGCCTTAAACAGACTGTCCAGTACTACACGGCAAGGAAGACACCAGTGTATGCTTGTTTCTTGGATTTATCCAAGGCATTTGATCTTGTATCGTACGACATTCTATGGAACAAAATGAAATCTGAGACTAAGCTGCCGGAGGAAATTATAATACTGTTCAAACACTGGTATAGTCATCAAAAGAATAGTGTAAGATGGGCAGGCAAGTTCTCAGAGGATTATAGATTGGAATGCGGTGTAAGACAGGGGGGTCGGAGTTCTCCTACGCTGTTCAATTTATATATGAACGGACTAATTGATGAGCTCAGCAGGACAGGAATCGGTTGTCACATAGATGGAGTTTGTATCAACAATATCAGTTACGCGGACGATATGGTGCTGCTGAGCCCAACAAGCGGTGCTTTGAAAAGACTCCTTCGTATCTGTGAGTCTTATGCGATGGCTCAGGGATTAAGATACAATGCTGTAAAAAGCGAATTTATGATATTTAGACCGGACCACAAGCGTTATACAAGTATACCGCATATTACACTTTGTGGTACTCCCATAAAAATGGTAGAGCGCTTTAAGTATTTAGGTCACTGGGTCACGGACGATATGAAGGATAATTTGGATATTGAGAGAGAGCGAAGGTCGCTGTCTGTGCGCTGCAATATGTTGGCTCGC
Source organism: Furcula furcula (assembly GCA_911728495.1). Taxonomy (NCBI): domain Eukaryota; kingdom Metazoa; phylum Arthropoda; class Insecta; order Lepidoptera; family Notodontidae; genus Furcula; species Furcula furcula. Next base: position 784,962 of record OU452264.1, on the reverse strand, counting down.
AGATTTGCTAGGTGTACTGAGCAAGTTAAGGTCACGCTTTTTAAAGCCTATTGTCAATCCTTTTACACCTGCGGTCTGTGGGTGAACTATACGCGGGGGGCGTACAGCGACCTACGCGTACAATATAACAATGCATTCAGGGTGGTGGTGGGGCGGTCGCGTTATTGCAGCGCCTCCGCCATGTTCGCATCGGCGCACGCTGATGGTTTCGCTGCCATCATGCGTAAGCGCTGCGCCTCACTACTACGGCGGATGCGCGACAGCCCCAACACCATTCTGCGTGCATTGGTGGACCGGTGGGACTCGCCAATGCGGGCACGCTGGTTACGACTGCATGCAGTCAAGTAACTGGTTTTTGCCTGTCTTGGTCTGGGTGATATTGGTCCACTAATTTTTTAAGTTATTGTCCAATATTGTATTACTAACATTAGTCTTAAGTATTTAATTGTTACTAACCCTTATGGATCCTGTTATCCGAAATAAATGAATATATTATTATTATTATTATTACCGATACTAAAGCCAAAAAAGTAACGTTTTTAATTTTTGTCTGTCTGTGTGTCTGTCTGTCTGTCTGTATCTCGGCTGAGCATCACGCCGAAACTACTGGATGGATTGAAACGAAACTTGACATGATTTGAGTTAATACTCCGAGGTAGGACATAGGATACTTTTTATCCCGACATTCGGCACGGTTCCCTTGGGAGAGGGGACTAAAGTCAAAATGTGTACTTGGTTATACGCTTGCTCCGATTTTAACAATTTTTCATTATAATTATAATAAATATTTTTAAGGGAACACTCATAGACAGTTGTTAACAATGTTTGGAAATAGATCAGGTTAAGCAACGTTAGGTAAGGTCATTAAATAGATGGGTGACCGTTTAACGCCATTTGAACTAAACGTCTCCGTGCTTCGGAGGGCAAGTACAAAGTGGGTTTAAGTTTTTAACCGACTTTAAAAAAGGAGGTTTTGTATTCTATGCGAATGTATATTAGTGAAAGTTTAGTTAACGTAAACACAGCGCGGGCGGAGCTGCGTGGGTCAGCTAGTCTCGTAATAAATCAATTTGTAGCTAGGCTTAATCCAAGTCTTCCTATTTTGTCTTCATTTTTCCGTTTTCGTATATATTTCCAGGCCTAAGCCAATTCTTCATTATAATATGCTCTAAGTTAAATTGTTGTCATTTTCCATTTATGTTTTCAGGCCGAAGCCAATTCTTCATTAAAATGTAAGTTGAATTACGAATGTCAAATATTTTTTACCACGGACGGACACTCTTTAGAGTATACAAGGTGTATGGGACTAGGTACCGAATTTTTTTTATAAGATTTCTCATATTGTCCGTTACATTACAGAAACTATTTATATGGAAAATGACAAATGACTAACTTGTTAATTTTTGAGCATGTAATGAATACGTGCGGAATAATATTTATTTTTCAAATTACATTGCTAATGTCAATCAAGCCACCTGCCAAACGTGAAGATTATGGCAACCCCTCCCTTCTAAGGGAGAGACCTTTGTTCAGCAGTGGACTATTCGGCTGCTGATGGTTGCTAATTTTGCACAGGTAAGTAAATGATTATTTTTAAATTGAAATTAGGCTTTATTATTATACCAATAATGATGTTATCCAAATTTTATTAAAAAACGTGGCATTTTTTTTTTTAATTAATGAAAAAGCCGATGAAAAATTTCAACACTTGAATGTTCAGAATCATGTACTAACTGACAAGAAACGATTGCAAGGTGTCTTTTAATAATAATTTTGTCTTAAATTTCATGAGAAATTATTGTATGCGCTGTTTAGACCAAGAACACTTTTAATAGAAAACTTGCCCAGTAGAGCAAGAATGTGACATGCTGTTTAGACGATGCAAGGCATTTTTTGCTTTAATATTATTGTATGCAACAGGCAAGAAACTTGCATCGTGTAAATGGACCCTTGCTGCAAATCGCTGTGTTGATATTATTTTATTTCTAGCAGCAAGTATCTTGTATCTATCTATCTATACTATAATGAAACTCAAAGAGCACTTTGTCTGTACATTGAATATTATTCCAAAATTTCTATGTGGGGATTAGTATCCCCACATAGAAAATTTGGAATAATATTCAAAAAAATTGTTTTGGCCTCTATGTCGATAGTAACTATACTATCGACATAGAGGCCAAAACAATTTTTTTGAAATTATCGTCTGTCTGTCTGTCTGTCTGTGGATCCAGGTATCATTTGAAAACCCGTGGATGGATTTTTATAGCACTTTCACTGATATGTTATGTAGAAGTCCGGATATAAAATGGTATATATAACATCACGCTATGTTTCATAGGGACAGTGGAACATTACTTGCGCATATTACCACATAAATTCTATTGTATGTGAATAGGGTAATTATAAACTGACCAGTTAATTAATAAGATATGTATTATTACGCTATATACAATAGGGACTGAGCAGACATTTAGTTTGCATAAGGTAAGGTATTTCGCCATGTTGAGTAAGTGTTCCATGGTCGAGTGGTTACGAACGCTTCTAGAAAACGTCATAGGTCTCGGGTTCGCATCCCACTCGGGGTTATATTTTAACTTATCTTTTTTTATTAAATTATCTTTTTAAAATTGTTATCTATATTAATAAAAGAGCCGGGTGTTTTCTAGGAATCACGATACAGCCAAAACCATTTAACGTACAATCTTGAAATTAAGAACCAACATTATTCAAATAGTCTAGGTGAACAATAAGAACGGATTTTTCGAAATTCCATACCTAAGTGGGTCAAATGGACTCCCAAAGTTTGTATGGAAAAATAAATTTTATTCGTCACACGGACACGAATCTTTGTCAGTGTACTGAGCAACGGAAATAAAGAAATACGTGTATCACAACTTTTTGAAAATCAAACCTTAAAGGGGGTTTAGCATGGTTTATCTAAATCTAAAAAGCATGTATCTAAAAAGCATAAAATAACGAAAATATATTGAAGTCGGTGCTAGCACATCATGTTAAACTAAGACTAGCACGAGCTGACACCGACTTCAATATATTTTCGTTATTTTATGCTTTTTAGATAATTTACTTTGAAGACGGTTTTTTTTTTAAATAGTTTATATAACACTTTTTAGTGACTTTTTTGATTTTACCAAGACAGGTATCAGCACTATCACGCAACTCGAACGTCTACGTCACAGTAACTTACTGAAAACATAAAAAGTTTATATCTCTTAAACTACTGGACCGATTTTGATGAAACTTATACTCTACCCTAATTTGAAAAATACTCTAACTATTGCAAAAATAATTTTTGAAATCGGACTTGTAGTTTCTGAGACATCCGCGGACAAACCTACATACATACATACATATATACATACATACATACACTGATAAAATTTGGTAAATTGGTTTAGAAGCCCACATAGACTAACATATATTAATATTACGCATTTTTATTAATATTACATACATACGCGTCGAATAGAGAACCTTCTTTTTGAAGCCGGTTAATAAAATGTATTTTGTTTAATTTTTGTCTGTCAGTCTGTCTGTCTGTATCACGGCTGAGCATCACGCCGAAACTACTGAATGGATTCAAATGAAACGTGGCATGATTTGAGATCTTACTACGAGGTAGGACATAGGATACTTTTTATCCCGTAATCTAGCAAGGTTCTTTTAGGAGAGGGGATTAAAGTCAAAATGGGTACTTGGTTATACGCTTGGTCCGATTTTATCAATTTTTCTTTATAATATCTATACTATAATAAAACTCAAAGAGCACTTTTTCTGTACATTGAATATTTTTCCAAAATTTCTATGTGGGGGTACTATACTATCGACATAGAGGCCAAAACAATTTTTTTTGGAATGATTGTCTGTCTGTCTGTCTGTCTGTCGTTCTGTTCGTCCAGGTATCATTTGAAAACCCGTGGATGGATTTTGATAGGACTTTCACTGATGTGTTTTGTAGAAGTCAAGGTGTAAGTTGGTATATAAAACATCACGCTATGTTTCATAGGGGCTAAGCAGTGAAACATTACTTGCACATATTACCACGTAATTTCCTTTGTATGTGAATAGGGTAATTATAGACTGATCAGTTAATCATTAAGATATGTATTATTACGCTATATACAATAGGGACTGAGCAGACATTTAGTTTGCATAAGATATGGCATTGGCGAAGGGTCAATTTTTGTAAGGGGTAAGCCGGTCCGGTACACCCAGGACATTTTCATTAGATTTCTGTATTGTTCTAAGTACTTTGCTGATAGCAATATGACACTATATCTTTGAAAAGTTAAAATCTGTAAATCCCGAGCGGATCCAAACTAGATTATGTATGTATTACAGTCGCAACAATAAAAGATGCGGAACACTTAAAACTTTCATTATCGAATATCATTAGACAGTAATTTACGATGTTAGCGTGATTTACATTATAAACAGCGCCATCTATCGGTGAAATTGAACATACAATAACTATAGAACTTTAATCTATATATTTTAACAAAGAAAGTCGTGTTAGTTACAATATTTATATCTCAAGAATGGCTGAACCGATTTGGCTGAAAATTGGTGGGCAGCTTAGAACCAGGAAACGGACATAGGATACTTTTTATCCCGGTAGGTTAAGGTTAAGCAACGTTAGGTAAGGTCAGATGGGTGAACCGATTTGTATGATTTTTTTTGTGCATATCGGGTAGGTCTGAGAATAGGTCATAAAGTATATTTCATACCGCTGGGTTAAGGTTAAGCAACATAAGGCCAGGTCATTAAATTGATGGGTGAACTGATTTGTATGAAATTTTGTGTGCATTTCGGGTAGGTCTGAGAATAGGTCGTAAAGTATATTTCATGCCGCTAGGTTAAGGTTAAGCAACATAAGGCAAGGTCTTTAAATAGATGGGTGAACCGATATATATGAAATTTTGCGGGTAGGTCTGAGAATAGGTTATAAAGTATATTTTATGCCGCTGCTACCATGATTGACGAGGATATATAGAACGAGAGGAGGGTGCAAGTGAGGGGAAAGTGGAGGGTGATGGACTGAGTGATCGGGGGAGTTAGGTGGAGCAAGGGCGGGGGAGTGAGAGAGAGCAAGTTGGGAGAAGAAAGAGGAGGTAGAGGGTTCAGAGAGGACAACGGGGAGAGGAAGAGGGGAAGTGTGACGGGGACCGAAGCGGGAGGGGAGATAAAGAGCATAGAATTAGATTTTTCTTATAAGAGAGAGAGATGGAGAGAGATAAATCAAGGGAGTAGGGAGAAAAGGGGAGTAAAATGTAATTAAAGTGCGGGTGGAGCTGCGCGGGTCAGCTAGTAATAAATATTAGTAAGGAAACACTCATAGAGAGTTGTTATCAAGGTTTTGTAATCGATCGGGTTAAGCAACGTTAGGTAAGGTCATTAAATAGATGTGTGACCGTTTAACGCCATTTGAACTAAACGGGTCCGTGCTTTGGAGAGCAAGTAAAAAGTGGGTCCCAGTATTTAACCGACTATAAAAAAGGAGGTTATGTATTCGATGCGAATGTCTGTTATTAAAAGTTTAGTTAACGTAAAAATAGCGCAGGCGGAGCTGCATGGGTCAGCTAGTACTTATAATAAAACTGTAACAGGTCCAACTCTGTACATTGAAGATATTTTGAAAATTATGTTTGGAGGGCATTCTATTACCGATACTAAAGCCAAAAAAGTCACTTTTTTAATTTTTGTCTGTCTGTCTGTCTGTATCTCGGCTGAGCATCACGCCGAAACTACTGGATGGATTGAAACGACATGATTTGAGTTAATACTCCGAGGTAGGACATAGGATACTTTTATCCCGACATTCGGCACGGTTCCCTTGGGAGAGGGGACTAAAGTCAAAATGTGTACTTGGTTATACGCTTGCTCCGATTTTAACAATTTTTCATTATAATTATAATAAATATTTGTAAGGGAACACTCATAGACAGTTGTTAACAATGTTTGGAAATAGATCAGGTTAAGCAACGTTAGGTAAGGTCATTAAATAGATGGGTGACCGTTTAACGCCATTTGAACTAAACGTCTCCGTGCTTCGGAGGGCAAGTACAAAGTGGGTTTAAGTTTTTAACCGACTTTAAAAAAGGTGGTTTTGTATTCTATGCGAATGTATATTAGTGAAAGTTTAGTTAGGTAACGTAAACACAGCGCGGGCGGAGCTGCGTGGGTCAGCTAGTCTCGTAATAAATCAATTTGTAGCTAGGCTTAATCCAAGTCTTCCTATTTTGTCTTCATTTTTCCGTTTTCGTATATATTTCCAGGCCTAAGCCAATTCTTCATTATAATATGCTCTAAGTTAAATTGTTGTCATTTTCCATTTATGTTTTCAGGCCGAAGCCAATTCTTCATTAAAATGTAAGTTGAATTACGAATGTCAAATATTTTTTACCACGGACGGACACTCTTTAGAGTATACAAGGTGTATGGGACTACGTACCGAATTTTTTTTTATAAGATTTCTGATATTGTCCGTTACATTACAGAAACTATTTATATGGAAAATGACAAATGACTAACTTGTTAATTTTTGAGCATGTAATGAATACGTGCGGAATAATATTTATTTTTCAAATTACATTGCTAATGTCAATCAAGCCACCTGCCAAACGTGAAGATTATGGCAACCCCTCCCTTCTAAGGGAGAGACCTTTGTTCAGCAGTGGACTATTCGGCTGCTGATGGTTGCTAATTTTGCACAAGTAAGTAAATGATTATTTTTAAATTGAAATTAGGCTTTATTATTATACCAATAATGATGTTATCCAAATTTTATTAAAAAACGTGGCATTTTTTTTTTTAATTAATGAAAAAGCCGATGAAAAATTTCAACACTTGAATGTTCAGAATCATGTACTAGATCCCTGGTATCGGTTTTCGGTACCTGCGAATTCGCATCGCATCGCAAATATCTGCGAGAAACAAATGATTTTTTGTATCGAAAATTCATTTGTTTCTCGCAGATATATGCGATGCGATGCGAATTCGCAGTTATGTGCGAGAGCCCTAAGCAGAGACTTGCACGAAAAAAATACATTTGAATATCGAACCCAGCGCGAGGAGCCGAATTGGAGCCGAACCTTGTTCTAGGCTCTAGAAAAGAAAATAAACTATTTTTAAAAAAATTAAAACCGACTTCAAAGTAAATTATCTAAAAAGCATAAAATAACGAAAATATTATTGAAGTTGGTGCAGAATATACACAGCAGGTACGCTAACACCAACTTCAATAATATTTTCGTTATTTTATGCTTTTTAGATAATTTACTTTGAAGTCGGTTTTAATTTTTTAACCGACTTCAAAAAAGGAGGTTCTGTATTCGACGCGTATGTATGTAATATTAATAAAAATGCGTAATATTCATATATGTTAGTCTATGTGGGCTTCTAAACGGATTTACCAAATTTCACGAGTGTTTGTATGTATGTATGTATGTATGTATGTATATATGTATGTATGTATGTATGTATGTATGTATGTATGTATGTATGTAGGTTTGTCCGCGGATTTCTCAGAAACTACAAGTCCGATTTCGAAAATTCTTTTTCAACTTAGGGTAGAGTACAAGTTTCATCAAAATCGGTCCAGTAGTTTAAGAGATATAAGCGTTTTATGTTTTCAGTAAGTTACTGTAATGTAGACGTTCGAGTTGCGTGATAGTGCTGATACGTATCTTGGTAAAATAAGTCACTAAAAAGTGTTAAATAAACTATTTAAAAAAAAATAAAAACCGACTTCAAAGTAAATTATCTAAAAAGCATAAAATAACGAAAATATTATTGAAGTTGGTGCAGAATATACAGCAGGTACGCTAACACCAACTTCAATAATATTTTCGTTATTTTATGCTTTTTAGATAATTTACTTTGAAGTCGGTTTTTATTTTTTTTAAAATAGTTTTTTAAAAAAATAGTTTATTTAACACTTTTTAGTGACTTATTTTACCAAGATAGGTATCAGCACTATCACGCAACTCGAACGTCTACATTACAGTAACTTACTGAAAACATAAAAAGTTTATATCTCTTAAACTACTGGACCGATTTTGATGAAATTTGTACTCTACCCTAAGTTGAAAGATACTCTAACTATTGCAAAAAGAATTTTCGAAATCGGACTTGTAGTTTCTGAGAAATCCGTGGACAAACCTACATACATACATACATACATACATACATACATACATACATACATACATACATACATACATACATACATACATACATACACTCGTGAAATTTGGTAAATTCGTTTAGAAGCCCACATAGACTAACATATATGAATATTACGCATTTTTATTAATATTACATACATACGCGTCGAATACAGAACCTCCTTTTTTGAAGTCGGTTAAAAATAGATAAAAGGAAGGCGCTAGACTCATTTACATGATGCCATTTTCTTATAAATATCTACAAGAGCAATAATTGAACGCAATAAATGAAGATCAATTTGACCTTCAAGAATTGTAACTGTTTACACGCAGATACTAGTTTAAAAAGGGAATGTAATTATTGAATGCAAATCTTGACAAGAAACGATTGCAAGGTGTCTTTTAATAATAATTTTGTCTTAAATTTCATGAGAAATTATTGTATGCGCTGTTTAGACCAAGAACACTTTTAATAGAAAACTTGCCCAGTAGAGCAAGAATGTGACATGCTGTTTAGACGATGCAAGGCATTTATTGCTTTAATATTATTGTATGCAACAGGCAAGAAACTTGCATCGTGTAAATGGGCCCTTGCTGCAAATCGCTGTGTTGATATTATTTTATTTCTAGCAGCAAGTATCTTGTATCTATCTATCTATACTATAATGAAACTCAAAGAGCACTTTGTCTGTACATTGAATATTATTTCAAAATTTCTATGTGGGGATACTATACTATCGACATAGAGGCCAAAACAATTTTTTTGGAATTATCGTCTGTCTGTCTGTCTGTCTGTGGGTCCAGGTATCATTTGAAAACCCGTGGATGGATTTTTATAGGACTTTCACTGATATGTTATGTAGAAGTCCGGATATAAAATGGTATATATAACATCACGCTATGTTTCATAGGGACAGTGGAACATTACTTGCGCATATTACCACATAAATTCTATTGTATGTGAATAGGGTAATTATAAACTGACCAGTTAATTAATAAGATATGTATTATTACGCTATATACAATAGGGACTGAGTAGACATTTAGTTTGCATAAGGTAAGGTATTTCGCCATGTTGAGTAAGTGTTCCATGGTCGAGTGGTTACGAACGCTTCTAGAAAACGTCATAGGTCTCGGGTTCGCATCCCACTCGGGGTTATATTTTAACTTATCTTTTTTTATTAAATTATATTTTTAAAATTGTTATCTATATTAATAAAAGAGCCGGGTGTTTTCTAGGAATCACGATACAGCCAAAACCATTTAACGTACAATCTTGAAATTTGGAACCAACATTATTCAAATAGTCTAGGTGAACAATAAGAACGGATTTTTCGAAATTCCATACCTAAGTGGGTCAAATGGACTCCCAAAGTTTGTATGGAAAAATAAATTTTATTCGTCACACAGACACGAATCTTTGTCAGTGTACTGAGCAACGGAAATAAAGAAATACGTGTATCACAACTTTTTGAAAATCAAACCTTAAAGGGGGTTTAGCATGGTTTTTGAGTATGAAACGCGAAAAGAAAATTTCATACTGCATTGATGAAACTTTGCGAATATATTTATCAAATTATAGCAATCCATGTGTAAATAATCATTTTTTGAAAATCAACTCCGAAAGGGGTCCAATTAGGGTCAAAACAATGTTTTTCGACCTAGAGTCATAAGACTTAATTTATGTATTGCATACAAGAATCTAAGAATCCTATTTCCGGCATTTTTCGAAAAGCAGCCCCTAAGGCCATTTAAAGGGGTTCCAAAGTTTGCATGGGAAACGATTTCCATTTAAGCTATAATGCAGCTACAGTCACGAAACTCAGTAAGTAAACTCAACACAACAATTAAATAAACAAATTCTCAGCAACTCAACTCCTAAGTGGGTCAAATGGGGTCTCAAAGTTTGTGGGGATAACATTTTTTTTTAATTACACGGACGCGAAATTGTGCCAGTGTACTAAGCAAAATAAATTAAGAAACACGTGTATCACAACTTTTTGAAATTCGCCCCATGAAGGTGTTTTAGCAAGGTTTTTGAGTATTAAACGTGGAAAAAAATCATGATGCATTGATGAAACTTTGAAAATATATTAATCAAACTAAAGCAATCCATGTGTAAATAATCATTTCTTGAAAATCAACCCCCAAAGGCGACTAATTGAGATCAATAAAATGTTTATTGACCTACGGTCATAACACTTAATTTATGTACTGCACACAAGAATCTAAAAAACCTATTTTTCGAAAAACAACCCCTAAATGCATTTAATGGGGTTTGAATGTTAACACTAAGAAGGATTACTATTTAATGCTATAAAGCAGCTAGAGTAAAGAAACTCTGTAAATAAACCCAACACAACAATTAAATAAAACATTTTCAGAATTTTAGAAAAATAACAGCATTTTTCTAAAATCAAACTCTGAGTGGGTCAAATGGAGTATCAAAGTATAAGGAAAAAAACATCAGTTTAACACGAAACTTTGTCAGTGTACTGATCGAACGAAATTGAGAAACACGTGTCACATTTTTTTTATCTACCCTTGAAAGGTGTTAGAGGAAAAATTATGCTGCGATGATAAAACTATGTGAATAAAATCATCAATTCAAAACAATCTATTTTTTTAAACAGTCCCTATAAGGTTCTAATTGGGGTTCAAAAAATGTTTTTGACCTATAGTCACAAGACTTATTTTACATATTGCACACAAGAATCTAAGAAACCTATTGCTGACATTTTTGTGGAAAAACATCCCCTAAGGTCATTTAATGGGGTTGCAAAGTTTGCATGAAGAGGGATTTCCGTTTAAGCTATAAGTCGGAGGTTACATGGTCAATCTGGTGTCAATCCGATCCGTGATTGATAACAGATTGACATCAGATTGATCGTGTAATATGCTATTGATTTGAGGGATTTTTTAATATGTTATTAATTTTCGTCAATCCACACCAAATTAATCGAACTCAATGAATTAACTGAACTAAACAATTGAACAAATTTAATTTCTGCATTTTTCGGATATTAAACACTGAGGGCATTTACAGGGGTAACCCCTTTCGAAAAACAACCACTGAAGGTTACATCCCCTCAGCCCTCAAACCTCAACCCTCAGCGGTTACCAAAAGGCTTGCACGGAAAAAATCACAATAGTACGAAACGGACTCTGTATGTGACATATTTGAAACTACTAAACTTTTGCTATCTGAGATGTGTGACGAATAGTAAAATAATATTAATAGGTCAAATGAAGGTATAGAATCCTCGGTATGTGAGTCTAACTCATATTTGACAGTTTTTCATAAATAATAGCAACGTATATTTATGAACATTCAGGGATTAAAAATCTTTAAAAAAAAAAATCGAACCGTCTTCAATATCACTGAAATGTATAAAATAATATAAATATTATCAAAGTTGGTGTTAACGTACCTGTTATGTATATTTGGCACCAACTTCAATAATATTTAAATTATTTTATACTTTTCAGTGATATTGAAGGCGGTTCAATTTTTTTTTAAAGATTTCATTTTAAAATTTTTAGTGATATTTTCATACATAAAGATTGAACCATCGAAGACGGTAAAATGATCTAGGTAGGTTATGACATCATTATGATTTCACATTATCGTCTACATACTTTTACATAATTCATGTTTCTACAGAAACTCAGAAACAATTTATCCGATCGTAATGAAATTTGCATGGAATCATCATAGTAGTTTACACTCTCGAATAAAAAAAGAATCATCGAAATCGGTTCATATTTGAAATCAAACTACTTTTACGGATTTTATCGCGATTAATTTTTTGATTTTACTATCCCGACGTTTCGAATGCTTTGCAGCACCCATGGTCACGGGAGGACCATCCCGTGACCATGGGTGCAAAAAATAAACCGCGATAAAATCCGTAAAAGTAGTTTGATTTCAATGTGTAATATTCGCGTAAGTAAAAGACAACATTATGTGAACCGGTTCATATTTGTCAGAGTAATTTTATGGAGAACATCAGTTTTATGGTTTTTACCAGATAAATTCCCCCACATCGTTCATGGTCCTCCAGGAAGTTCTTATCCGGCTGTGATAAAATTCATACAGATTCATTACAGTGGTTTTTTTCTTTCAAATAAAAAAAAATCATTGAAATTGTTAAATATTTGCCAGAGTTATGACCATTTTTAACCGACTTCAAAAAAGGAGGTTCTGTATTCGACGTGTATGTATGTAATATTAATAAAAATGCGTAATATTCATATATGTTAGTCTATGTGGGCTTCTAAACGAATTTACCAAATTTCACGAGTGTTTGTATGTATGTATGTATGTATGTATGTATGTATGTATGTATGTATGTATGTATGTATGTATGTATGTAGGTTTGTCCGCGGATTTCTCAGAAACTACAAGTCCGATTTCAAAAATTCTTTTTGCAATAGTTAGAATATCTTTCAACTTAGGGTAGAGTACAAATTTCATCAAAATCGGTCCAGTAGTTTAAGAGATATAAACTTTTTATGTTTTCAGTAAGTTACTGTAATGTAGACGTTCGAGTTGCGTGATAGTGCTGATACCTATCTTGGTAAAATAAGTCACTAAAAAGTGTTAAATAAACTATTTTTTAAAAAATAATAACCGACTTCAAAGTAAATTATCTAAAAAGCATAAAATAACGAAAGTATTATTGAAGTTGGTGCAGAATATACACAGCAGGTACGCTAACACCAACTTCAATAATACTTTCGTTATTTTATGCTTTTTAGATAATTTACTTTGAAGTCGGTTATTATTTTTTAAAAAATAGTTTATTGTCCTTAAAAAGCAACATAAAGTCATCTTATAGGCATTCCTGCAGGTTTCTTGGGCAGTCACCATTATTGTTTTTTAAGGCAGTACTTATTCGTAAGCAATAATTTATTATGGGACCCAATTAACGGATTAAAGAATGGATGGAAGAAAGATTTTTTCAGATCGGTTCATAATTGCCAGTGTTATGCGCGAACATACACAGAAAAAAAAATATATACAGACGTATTGAGAATCTCCTCCTTTTTTGAAGTCGGTTAAAAATAGGAGCGATGCCTTACACAAAAATACTGGCTATGTCATTAAGTACATATGTTTACTTGATAGGTACTTATTAGGTCCAGGGTAAACAATATTTTAAAAACTTTGATCCCTAATCCAAAACACGTTTTACCAACAAAGCCAATGCGGGCGAAGCCGCGGGCTACAGCTAGTTTTTAAATAATTTCGATATTATTTAGGTTCTTTTTGCTTTTCAATTTTACGCAAGGTGGTGGTTTCAATTTATTGATGGCGTCATAGTGTTAAAAAATATAATGGTACTATGAAATCTCAAGCTAAACCTCTGTAAAATACGTTGATGAATGACGAAATGATTGAATCATTGATATAAAGTGTCTCCGGCGGCGGGCTTAAAGGCAGAAGAAAACCCTCAGTTTTCTTGTGCAGATCCCACCGGAGCGTCCACGCCTCCCGTCTCATGTGCCGATGCGACAGCCGTGGGTAAGAATCCCACATAGGCTAATGTGACCCCATAGGTCTCGGGACCTATTGAAAGTGTCCCCCGCGAGAACAAAAAGCAAGCTTGACACCTATCACTAGATTTACGGATAATTCAAATAGCTGGTGTCAGTATTAGTAGGTACTTAGTTGTAAAATGGAAAAATGAATTTAGGTAATATCAAAATAGTAATATTTTGTATGTGACATACCTACACATAATCGCCATCGTCGATGTCATCATAATAATAATAATGTTCTCCAAGCCCCTCAGTGCCTATCCGACGTATGGATCATCTTACTTTCCAAACAATAAAATCTTTTTTAAAAAAAAATTAACCGACTTCAATATCACTGAAAAGTATAAAATAATTTAAATATTATTGAAGTTGGTGTTAGCGTACCTGCTGTGTATCTTTGGCACCAACTTCAATAATATTTAAATTATTTTATACTTTTCAGTGATATTGAAGTCGGTTCAATTTTTTTTTTTAAATATTTTATTTTAAACATTTTAGTGATATTTTCATATAAAAAGATTGAACCATCGAAAACCGTAAAATTATCTAGGTAGGTTATGATCACATTATCGTCTACATAGTTTTACATAATTCATGTTTCTTCAGAAAAAAATATCCGGTCGTAATGAAATTTGCATGGAAACATCATAGTAGTTTACTCTCTCGAATAAAAAAAGAATCATCGAAATCAGTTCATAATTGTCAGAGCAATGTAATGGAGAACATCAGTTTTATGGTTTTTACCAGATAAATTCCTCCACATCGTTAATGGTCCTCCAGGAAGTTCTTATCCGGTTGTAATAAAATTCATACAGATTCAATACAGTGGTTTCTTCTTTCGAATAAAAAAAGAATCATTGAAATTGGTAAATATTTGCCAGAGTTATGACCATTTTTGTCCGACCGAGCGAGTCCGAGCGACTAACACGTCATCTATATAGGCTTTCTTGCAGGTCTCAGTGCGCAGTCACCATTCTTGTTTTTCAGGAACTACTTATTACTAAGCAATAATTTTTTTTATGGGACCCAATTAACGGATTAAAGAATGGATGGAAGAAAGATTTTTTCAAATCGGTTCATAATTGCCAGAGTTATACGCGAACATACATAGAAAAAAAAAATATATATATATACAGACGAATTGAGAACCTCCTCCTTTTTTGAAGTCGGTTAAAAAGGTCCGTCATTGTCCTAACCAGTAAGGGCCTCCGCCCACTAGCGTTTTCTAGCTGCAGCGACTGGCAATTTTGCGACTGCATCGCGTTTTAGCATCTCATTAGCGACCATTGGGCGACTCCTTGCGCTCGATCGCTGTATCGGAGTAGCGCGTTTTAGCAACCGCATCAATGCTGCATCGCGTTTTAGCGACTGCTGTCATCGATGCACAGTGGGCAAAAAATAAGTTTCACTAGCTTAATTTTTTTGAAAAATGAAATATATTTTATGTAGTTCAAATACACGGGTTTGTTAAAATTACCATAACATCTAATTGCTTAGTAATTACAAGTTTTATTTTTAACTTAACAACATTCCAAATGTATCAAAATATAATTTGTTTCACCTTTTTTTTGTGTTTCAATTGTAAAGCTGAATATTTTTGGTCACGTTACGGTTATGGTAACAAAACCGTCTGAGTTTCAACCTTAACCCTTTTACAAATATCACATGCTGCTATTGAGGTATTATAGATATCGTTGTTATTATGTTGATATACATATAAGTAAGTATAAACTAATACCCAGTCATCATCATCATCAGCCGGAAGACGTCCACTGCTGAACAAAGGCCTCCCATTAGAACGCCACAATGAACGACAATTGGCTATTTGCATCCACCGGTTACCTGCGACGCGCACAATGTCGTCTGTCCACCTAGTGGGAGGCCTGCCTACGCTGCGTCTTCCAGTTCGTGGTCGCCACTCGAAAACCTTTCTTCCCCAACGGTTATCGGTTCTTCGAGCGATGTGGCCTGCCCGTTGCCACTTCAACTTGCAGATTCTGAGAGCTATGTCGGTGACCTTGGTTCTTCGGCGAATCTCCACATTTCGGATTCTGTCGCGCAAAGAAACTCCGAGTATAGCTCTCTCCATGGCTCGTTGTGTGACTCTGAACTTCTCTAAAAGGCCAGCCGTTAGAGACCACGTCTCAGTACCATATGTCATCACTGGCAACACACACTGGTTAAAAACCTTCGTCTTCAGGCACTGCGGTATTTCGGACGAGAAGATATCGCGTAGTTTCCCGAACGCTGCCCATCCGAGTTGGATTCTTCGGGCGACCTCTTTGTCGAAGTTGGACCGACCTAACTGGATAGTTTGTCCTAGGTATACGTAGTGGTCAACAACTTCGAGTGTATCGTTCCCAACAACTACCAGTACGGGTGCAACATGGACATTAGACATGATCTTCGTCTTGTCCATGTTCATTTTAAGACCCACCTGTTGGGAAACGCTACTGAGGTCGCTGAGCATCGTATTGAGGTCCTCCAGCGACTCTGCCATAATGACTATATCATCGGCAAAACGAAGGTGAGTGATGTATTCGCCATTGATGTTGATGCCGAATCCGTACCAGTCCAAGAGCTTGAAAACGTCCTCCAATGCATTTGAGAACAGTTTCGGAGAAATAACGTCTCCCTGTCTCACACCTCGCTGCAATGGGATTGGTTTCGTGCTCTCGTCCTGAAGTCGGATCCACATGGTGGCGTTGCTGTACAAACACTTCAACACTTCGATGTACCTATAGTCAATGTGGCACCGCTGGAGGGACTGCAATACTGCCCAGGTCTCGATTGAATCGAAGGCTTTTTCGTAGTCCACAAACGCTAGACATAATGGCCGATTATACTCCTCGGTCTTCTGTATAATCTGGCGGAGCGTATGTATGTGGTCTACGGTGCTAAAGCCTTTTCGGAACCCGTCTTGTTCGGGAGGCTGGAAGTCATCAAACCTGCGTTCGAGACGGTTCGTAATGACTCTCGAATATACATGGCTCAGGAGTGAGATGGGTCTATAATTCTTCAATAAAGTGTTATCACCTTTTTTGAAGAAAAGAACCACCACACTCCTGTGCCATGCTTCTGGCGTAATACCCAGTAGGTACTTTATAAAAAAACAAGTTCGCTATGCATCTAAGTCACCAGGATTTGACTAATCCTTCTGAATAATGGTAAACTCGCTTAAGAACTTTGAAACGCAAATAAATAATTAAGAAGTTGAATGAAATATAAAAAAAATATATATTACTGCTATTATACTTCACGCCAAAACAATTTTCAGGTGTTATTTAATTATATAATCTTTACGATAAACAATCACAATAAGAACAATTTAGACAGAAAAAAAAACTACAAATGCGTAGTTTTTTTTTATAAAAAAGAGAACTTCATCAGCCTTTTAATTAAACCAAAGTATTTAATAATAATAATAATATACGTTTATTTCACTCTTGATCCATACAAAAAAAATTACAAAGACACATTGACAAAAAAAGGATGAAACCAAACAGAATAAATAAATAATAACAAAACTAAACAAAAAAAAACACACATTCCAGTAAAAAAAAGAATTTTATGCAGCTATTTCACGCCAATGTTTACACATGTTCGTTATAGACCATCGGTCTGCTAGTTCTTTAATAATACCGTTTCTACACTGACCAACCCTGGCCATATATGAAGCAATTCTGCTTCTCTGTATGGCATTGAACGTGTTCAGACGCGCCTCCGTAAACATGCTAAAGGCACTACCGTACCGATTTTAAAACCCATGAGGTGTCTGAAAATGTTATTATATTGTACACGAATCCCATTCAATGACCTCCTTTTATAATTTGTCCAGAGAAGTTTTGACAGTTTGATTCAAATAAATGCACTTTAGTTTGAACATTAGCTATAAAAAAGCTTCGTGCTATCATATTTCCCACCACCGAGAGTGCCCGTCGCTGGTGATCAATTTCAGCATCATCTTTCATATCAGACGACAGAATGTGACCAAGGTACCTGACTGCCTCCACTACCGTGATACTTTGATCCACCTGGCTACCATCACTGGTGGCACGTTTTGGGACCCCTCCCCAATCTGAAAAAGGCTCCCCTTTTTTTCATTGTATATTAAATCATGGTCTATTGCATACCTTTCACAGATTGTTATAAGCTTTGTGAGACCCTTAATCGAGGGGCTGAACAGAACCATATCATCGGCATAACTCAGATTGTTGACATATCTGTCACCCAACCTTAGCCCCACCGGTACCCCATTCAACTCCTCTATTAAGTTATTCATATATAGAATAAACAGATCGGGAGAAGTTAGCCCACCTTGCCTTACACCACACGTTAGCTTATATTTTTCTGACAAGAAGTTGTCCCACCTGACATTGCTGGACTGATTCTGATACCAAAACCTAATCAGTCCAACAACGCCAGATGGCACATTGGTGTTCTCTAGTTTAATCCACACGTGTAGGATTTTGACCCTGAAATTTCCCGCCAAATCACCGAGCAACAAAACGCGCGCCTACTGACCGAAGACGTTCCAACTTAGGCCACCGCGACCGCACTTATTAAAAAAAAAAGTTTCTAAAGCAAGCGGTTTCCCTTCGCTTCTGAAGCAATAAAGTAAGTTTCATAAATGAAAAACGGTCAGTCCATTAATACTTGATTTCAATGAACTGCGGGACAAAATTTTCTCAATTTTCCTATAACCCCTAGTGCATCTTCAAAATCCCTTAAAGCTTGCGAAATATTTATTTATTTATTTTATTCAAAAAGTCTTTTCAGTACCTACGTATTGTGGTAATCGAACGCAATGATCTTATATCGTTATGATTATGACTACGGTTGTTTGTATTTAAAAACCACAAGAAATACATTATCAAAAATCTTATGAAAGAGAAGCTTGTTTTAACGCCCACTGTGCGCTGTACCGTGTGAATCCAATACACTGTAACTACGAAAAACTGATTTTGAGAAAATGAGCAAAATAGATTTTTTCAGTTTTTCAATATTACTCCAAAATTTTCTTTAGAAAGTATTTCTGTGTTCTCTCTCAGTTCTTATAGTGTTTGGTGCCAATTTAAAAATAATTTTATAAGTTATCCAGCCTATTATGTTTTATATATATTTAGAGTATACATAATGAATTATCGTGGATAACTTGTGTTGCCCTAATAGTTGTCAGAAGCTAAGGAAGATATTGTTAAGGCAATACATTGTATCATATAGTTACAGTGTATTGACTTGAAAAACAGGGCCTATAAATGTATTGGTAGGTATAAATAGGAAAACCTTAATACTGCACAGACGTGACAGTTCTTGAGATATTTTGGCATTTTCTATTGAGAATGCTCCATATTTAGATCTTGATTTCATTAATGCACATTTTTAGAAGTCACTTGTTACTCTTGATAATGTTAAGTTGTCCACTTTAAATTGCCTCTCTTAGCTATCTTTGCCTTTATCTTCTCCTTTCTCTTTGAGTTCGGTTACTGAGGGGGTTGGGAATTATATCATCATGGTCTTCAGTTAAAATTGTTGTTACCTAACCTTGAAGTAACCTTGACCAATCCTTGTCCAATAATCACTCGTTTCTTAAACTTTTCAGTTGAATCCTGTTCTTTCCCGTCTGCATGGAAGAAAGCTTGTCATTGTCATTCCTTTTCCAAAACAACCAAATCCTTCTGTTACAAATTTTAGTCCTATATCTACACTCCTTGTTCTGTTCTGGAAGTCCTGGAAGGTATTTATTGTTTACAAATAAATGACAGACTATTTTGCACCTAATTGCCCTTTAGTCCTTAGTTTTAGTAAAAATAAGTGATGTTTGACGCTTAGTTATAGAAAGCAAACAACTGATTATCCTGGTATTATTGGATCTTGGTAGTGACTTCAATTCTGTTGATTTTGACATCCTTCTAGGTATTCTTTCCTTTCTCAATGTCGCTTCTTCAGCTATCAATTGCTTTGATCTTATTCATATCTTCGTGGGCGCTCCCAATCTCTCCGCTTTGAGGAGACATCATCTGTGTGGTATGAGCTTGAGGTGGGTGTTCCACTGGGTGGCGTAATCTCTCCTCTTTTCCGTTTTCATGAATGTTATCGCGAGGGTTTTCTAACTATCATCTCTATGCAAGATCATCCGTAGCTTTAACGTAGATTGATAATCTTGGGTAAGTGATGTTTACGCTTAATAAAGATTTAGATAGCATAAGTCAAAAATCAATTGGCTTGTTAGTGAACTCTACTAATTCTCAGGCTATCATATTTGGTGGCGGATACGTGATGAATCTGGTTGACATTAACTCACTCTCTAGTTTAGTTTTCGATTCCGTACCAATTGCATACTGAAATAAAGTTAAAATTCTTGGAGTTCTGTTTGATTATAATATTTCTTGGGAATCTCATGTTGGAGAAAGGTATAAGTAAGAAGATCTTTTACTCTTATCAGTCTCACAAGCGTCTCCAAAAATGTATTCTGCGTCAGACAAAAATCTTTTTTGCTTGATTTTTACCTCTTTTCGATTATGCTGATGTATGTTTCTAGATGCAACTGAGGAGCTTCTTAATAAACTGGAGCAATTGTAAAATTTGTGTATTCGTTTCATCTTTGGTCTACGGAAATATGATCACGTGTCGGAATTTCGGGCTCAACTAGAATGTCTGCCAATCCGTCACTGGCATATTTTTTATTTTCAAAATTGTATACTTAACAATCCTTAATCTCCTCTTTATCTTTGTGAGGGTTATTCCTTGCTCGTGTCTTGTGACAAGCCTTGACGTTCCACTGTATCTGTGCATTTTGAAGTTCCTCCTCATTATTATAGTAGCTATAATGATTTTTTTTACCATGCAAGCAGTGCAGCTATGGAATTCTCTTCCACATTCCTTGTGTAGTAGCTGTAATTTAGTCATATTTAAAAAAACAAAATTTCCTCTCCAGATAGATTTAATTTAATATTTAGTGTATTTATAATACTATATTTATTTTTAAATTTCAGTACGTATTAGTTCATCAGCTCATACTTTCCAGCCACTGCGCCGACGTCGCTCTCGGCCAGATCGACCAATAATAATTGAAATCGATAGCCCAGCCTCAATCTGATTGGCGCAGCCGCGTCGCGCTAGCCCTTCTACTTTGTTTTGACAAAACACAGTATCTTGCAATTTGCGAAGATTATTTGGACAATGCACTGCATCATCAATTGCCGTGTTTTACTATTTCAGGCCTGTAGTTTTTAGTAAAAACAGTGTAATTTGCATTGCAATATCTCAGTATTTTTCATACAAAGTAAAAAAACTATGAATGCTATAACATCAAACAGGTTAAAAGAAATCGAATGAACGTTGTTAATTCAAAACACTGTATCTGAAGTTACAGTATATTGGATTCACACGGTACCGCTGGTGTGGCATGTTTTGACTTAGGGTTACCAACTTTTTCTGGTATTCTAGATTATTTTCGGGGTCAATTTGTTACCACTTTTAAGGAATATTGCTGCTTTGGTTTTTAATTTCAAAGAAAGCACTTATTGCAAAAATATGTATTTCACCTTCTACATGATTTTTAACACAAATCTACATGAATGATATATAATAATGTTTGCTTGTACACATAGGTTTTTGAAAATTGGTAATTGGATGTAGCCAGTACGGCCTTCGCCACGATTTATATTTTCGCTTTATTAGTAAAGCAAGAAGCAGTGCAGCTTTATAAGAATTAAGAGTCCATGGTAACTTTTAGCTTCGTCAAGATTTATTATTACACTGAACAGTCATATTGCACGAGTCTCGTTCCGCACCGGGCCGACTACTACTCTTAAAAATGTTTCCTCCCTAACTCAAATCAAATTATCCCCAATTATACTTTATATTTTTAGCCATCTTTCAAAAAGGAGGTTCTGTATTCGACGCGTATACATATGTAATAATTGACATATGTTAGACTATATGGGCATCTAAGCATATGTATATTCGAGTAACCCCTTCGGCTATCGTTAGTCTCCCTTCCCATTACAATTTGTGAAAACGATACTTCTACCTTCCATTTAAGACACAACAAGACATTGACCTTTACTTGTCAATTAACAACCCAAACACGATCTTGTTGTACATACTACGCGTCTCCACCGAACAGGCAAATCGTTTATGAGCCAAAGTATATACTTTTATAACAAACTGCCACAGGATATCTGAGATCTTCCAATGAAGAAATTTAAACCTTTTGAAGCCGATTGTCAAAAAAGGCTTATTATAAAATCTCGAATTACCTGGAGGATAAAACTGCGTGGGCGTGAACTGCTCAAATCATGTAAGCTTAGAATTTTAAGGCTACCTATACATAATCTGTAAAACTGTTTACACAATTGTTTAAAAAAAATTACAAAAAAGGACATGCCCGCTGAGTGTCTTCCAAGATCTTCTCAGTAGCGGCCGCGTAAAAATGATTTTTGTGTAAGCCTCCGTGGGACCTATACATAATAATGTTATTTTGACTTTGACTTTGATACTATTGACCTCATACCCTACATTTTAGAATTAACAGGACATTTAGTATTAACTAGCTGACCCACATAGCTCCGCCTGCGCTATTTTTACGTTAACTAAACTTTTAATAACAGACATTAGCATCGAATACATAACCTCCTTTTTTATAGTCGGTTAAAAAATGGGACCTACTTTTTACTTGCTCTCCGAAGCACGGACCCGTAGTTCAAATGGCGTTAAACGGTCACCCATCTATTTAATGACCTTACCTAACGTTGCTTAACCCGATCGATTACAAAACCTTGATAACAACTCTCTATGAGTGTTCCCTTACTAATATTTATTATATTATAAAGAAAAATTTATAAAATCTGACCAAGCGTAAGTATAACCAAGTACCCATTTTGACTTTAATCCCCTCTCCCGAAAGAACCGTGCTATAACCTCGTAAGATCTCAAATCATGCCAAGTTTCATTGGAATCCATTCAGTAGTTTCGGCGTGATGTTCAGCCGTGATACAGACAGACAGACAGACAGACAGACAGACAGACAGACAGACAGACAGACAGACAGACAGACCGACAAAAATTAAAAAAAAATTATTTTCGGCCTCAGTATCGGTTATAGAATGCCCTCCAAAAATAATTTTCAAAATATCTTCAATGTACAGAATTGGACCTGTTACAGTTTTATTATAAGTATAGATTGACAGCCTATACTAATGACCCGGCTGCGACATATATGCATACATATATGTGTGTGTGTGTATGTATGTATGTTTATTCCCATACTCCTCAGAAGCTACAAATCCGATTGCGGTAATTCTTGTTGTAATAGCTTCATCAAAATCAGTTCGGTACTTTAGTATATAATGCACTGTTTTGTTCCTAGTAAAGTCTAGCATAGTTGTTCTAGTTGCGTGGTAGTTTCATGCATTCAGAGCGTTATAATAGGTAAAGTCAATAAAAAGTTTAAATAAAATATTTCTAGTATATTAAAATCCGACTTTAACGATATTATTATGATCTAAACAGTACTATATAACGAAAATGTATTGAAGTCGGTGCTTAACATAACATATTAACTGACATCAGCTTCCCTCGCCGGAGTTTTAAACCTTATAATTATACATACCTACGTATAATATTAAAACGTACCGAAACCCTCAAAATGATTGTAGAAATTGGGTCAAAATTCAATGTTTAGTTTAGATTAAGGAAACAAACAAACAGGAGCGACTATACGTATAACACGGATAGTGACTAATTTTATATCTAATAAGTACCTAGGTACCTATTTATTTAGATTGTTTTAAATTTCATACACTACAAGCGGCTTTGCACGGTACGAAAAAATATTTCAATGAATAAAATTTTAACAAAATTAATCAAACTCAATATATTTTCCTCGAAGCAAGTTTTATACACTAAGATCTTAACTACAAGTCGGTTTTAAGATTAATAACATTGCCCATTAATAAATGTTACGTAATCAGAATACAAATAGTTCAATGTATTATGCTCCATTTATTTAGGGAGAAATCCTTAAAGTTGGGAACCCCGGAACTACCAAAGTCGCGGCGACTGGCATCTGTAGTGTGCGTGGTGTAGCGCGCGGTTGCTGCATCCAGCGACCGGAAAGCGTCGAAATCGCTGGTCGCTATCTGCTAGTAGTGTGCGGGGGTTCGCGATCGGCTGCGGTATCAAGCTTCCGAAAAGCAACTGAGTTGCCGAACGCGGATGCAAAAAGTATCGTGTCGGCGGAGGCCCTAAGAAACAATTACACAAAGTTGTTGCTCCCTGCGGGATTGGAACCCGTGACCTCCGGTTTGCAAAGTAAGTGGTGCCCCCCCGCTGACCGCTTAACTAAGAGACTCTTAATCCCGAAAAATTGAAGGGTTTCTGCAGCACGGGGCATCAATAATATGTATAAGTGTAATGCGCAAAATATATAGGATGATTTTGATATAATTTGTGTAAATCGATCGAGTCGGATCGTGTGAGTGACTCGGAGTCGCTGGACGTTCGGGGTGTGGCCCTTACTTAGGATGTCCATCCAGTACGATGGCGACTCCTAGGAGGACGGCAGCGGGGTTGTGACCCCCATCCACGTGAGCACCGTGAAATGCAAGGCACTGATCCCACTGGTGCAGATCCCAACAGAGAGCTTTGGTGTCTCCACTTATGTGCCGATGCAACAGCCGTGTGGGCTCTAGTGGGTAAGAATCCCAAATACCCTGGTTGACCCCCACAGGTCCCGAGGACCTTTTGAAGGTTTCCGTTTCTGATCAAGTTGAATGGAGATGGATCGTGTTATGTCGAGTTTGATTTCATGAGTATAACGCGAAAATTACCTACCTACTGGCTGCGTGCGAGGCCGCGGGTACAGCTAGTTTAATAATAATAAATACACTTCATTGTACACCAAAAGTTATATGTTAATTGAACAATATTTTGACGATGTAAAGGTGAAGGAATTACTTTATAGGTAGGCCCCTTACCGAAAGAATTTCCCCAAGGAAATAAAGGTACTTTGTGCAAGGGTAGGTACCAGGTAGGCACTACAGTAGTGGCAGATATCCCGCCGCCAAGCGGCTATGTGTAAACATGTCTGTGTTCCGGAGGGAACGGAGCTGTAGCTGGTGACATTATCTGATCCAAGAGGCTTAATGACTAAATATAGACTTTAGTGGCCGATTGGGCAGACGTGTCGTTTACCATCAAGCGATAATCTATCAACATACAGTTGTGATACTGTATCCTGACAGACAGAGGCGCACTGTGTCCAGTGCGGACCAAGGCCGCATTTAATAACCCAGTGTCGCGAGTACTAACGTCACCACGTAAAACACGTTTTTCTACGCATGTATTTATAATAATTAATGCAAAAATTCCCGTTTGACATGTTATTGTTTATTATCTACATATACACATCTTCTTATAGTAAGTATATAAAAATAGTTGTCCGCTAGTCTCGCTAAAACTTTGAAAGGCATGACCGATTTAAATAATTATTGCTTTGGTTTTTGGTCTCTCAGGGGTGGTTTAGATGAAAAAAAAAATTGAGAAAATCCATAAAAACTATTAGTTAAATTGTCTAGCTGTTTAACTAGCATTTATATATAGCTTTCCTTATACATAGTGGGATTTTTTAAGTGGGAGGGAAAGTACTCTAAATACTGGAGATAGCAAATTCTACTCAAAGGAAACATTCCTTTATTTTTTAAAATATTTAAAAAAAATTGAACCGATTTCAATAACACTGAAAAGTAAAAAAATATTGAGGCGACTAAGGGAATACAAGCAGACGCTTGCATTCCCTTAGTTGCCTCATATAGGATCCAACCAGAGGTGGATGGTTGGTTGGCTATTCTTACCCGGGCACCCCCCCACGGGGAACCTGGCTCATAAGGCTAGGTAATGGGATAAACCGAACTGCGTTGCTTGGGTTAGTATATTATAATATTTTGTAAATTCCAAGTGCATTGATGTAACCACATGACGCCACTTTGACGGCCTTGGCTAACGCTGGGAAAAAAACAGATACTGTTTTCAGAGCTGAACACATTCAATATTGGCCTTTATCTTCAGGCATTCCAGTTCCTATGATAAATGAATCATAATACTCAGGCATCGACCACAATAGGGAGACAAGTTGGCGACGAGTGTCGTCGACTATGAATTAAACTACTGACGCAATCTAAGAATATTATGAAAGAAAAGCAATTGTTTCCTTGGTTATTTTTGTTGTACTATTTTTATTTACTTTAACGCTCTTATTTACTACTCTGAGGTGTAAGCGCTTTTCTATGAGACCTTGTAACGTGTTACATACATAGGTTTCTTATGTTTTTTACACATTCTAGAATTTTGGGTCGAAAATGTGTGTAATTTGTCGTCGCTGGCACCATTTATTGTCTTTGCCGTTCCATTCGATCATCCATAGAAAAGTTTTTCGTTTGACATGAGTGACAGCTGAAATTTTTTTGTTTCTAATCTGTCATTGAGACAGACGACACTTCTAATTTTATTATACAAAAATATTATACAAATTGTAAAAATTTTAATCGCTTTGAATCACATTTGATTCCCATTATTTGAAGATGGATTAATAAAAAAATAAAACCGGTAAGTGTTCTCGCTTTTGGAGACATTATATTTTGATTTAAATTGCTTTTATTGCAGCGATAAGCGGTTTTTTTTGTATACCAAATTTTCTTTAAACAATTTGAATTGATGTCTTGATTTGGTCTTCCGTCTACTCGTCGAGTGATGGAGACGTTCTTTTGGTGAGGAGCCCCTGTTGGTTTCACCGGGTTTGACGTGGTGGTGATTTCCATACCGTCCGCGATGTACTGGAAATGGGCAAGTTAACTTATAGGACACACACCCACATTTCTTACATATAACCTGCTATCTATTGAGGTATGTTTCCATTCTTTACTTTAAATTCTTATACCATTGAACATATCAAAATCATGTAATTAACATTAGGAGATCGGTCTAAATTAAAGTGCAAAATTGTAATCCTCAAGAGACGAATAAATTTAAGATCAAACCCATTTTGGCCTTTTGCTCACCTTCCCTTATGATTAAAGGTCTAGGCGAAACGCTGATGTTATCCCGGTAATTCATTTTTTAATTTGTTTTTTTCGGATATTGCCCTGGCGCCCGTATTTTCCCTTATTTGACCTCTTTAGCGGCAGGTAGTGTTCCAAGGAACACATATTAGTTAAACACATCTCTTTTACCCTTATTTTTATATTTTTTATTTTTTTATTATTACAACCTAGAGTCGGCACAGGCCCGGATAAATGTGTGGCCGTGATTAGTCTTGTAAATGACATTATGAAGTCACTGTCTTACGAAGTTACGCCCGTTACGCGCTGTGCAGAACGATAAGTAAGATCAAGATGAATTACAACGGTTACTTATTAGGTTACTTAGAAGGCTCGGTGGCCTTAACCTTTAACCTTTTACCTTTAACTGAAACTAATAAATTTACGTAATCTGATGTATCTTCCAACATTTGAAATACCCAGATGCTTACTGCCCACAGCGGAAAGAAATACATTTTACTCATACACTTATATCGCTTTTAATCTAAGTATTATTAATAATAAATCATGCAGGTATGTACCGGTTATATTTGAATAATATTAAAAATAAAATAAAAAAAAGCCTTTATTCTACTGTATTCATTAAATTAATTTATAAATCATTACATGCAATAATCTTCTATATAATTTATTTATTTATTTGAATAATATTAATTCAGTATAATATTATTAAAAAATAAATGAATGAATGTAAACGGCTGATTACATCAATATTAGAATGAGCAAGATAAACATTATCTCGAGGTCACGAGGCGTAAACACATAATAATATCAAGACAGAGGTAGACTCGCATAACTTATAATAAGGTAGAGACAAACAGATTTGTAATGATTATTTTGTCATTAAATTATCATCATTAGAGAAGTTCAGAGTCACACAACGAGGCATGGAGAGAGCTATGCTCGGTGTTTCTTTGCGCGACAGAATCCGAAATGTAGAGATTCGCCGAAGAACCAAGGTCACCTACATAGCTCTCAGAATCTGCAAGTTGAAGTGGCAATGGGCAGCCCACATCGCTCGATGAACCGATAACCGTTGGGGAAGAAAGGTTCTCGAGTGGCGACCACGAACCGGAAGACGCAGCGTACGCAGGCCTCCCACTAGGTGGACAGACGACATTGTGCGCGTCGCAGGTAACCGGTGGATGCAAATAGCCAATTGTCGTTCATTGTGGCGTTCTAAGGGGGAGGCCTATGTTCAGCAGTGGACGTCTTCCGGCTGATGATGATAATTGAAATTATCATCATTATGGCAATTTGCAATGTTTTTAGTCGGTCCGTTTGAAACATTTTAAACATCATTATAATAATTTGTTAGGTAAAGAAAACTAGGTATAAAAAAGTAAGACCTAGAACCACCTTGCCCACAGTACCTGTTGTTGTCCTCTGAAAATTGCAGTATAATACAATTTAAAATACGTTAATGTAGCAGATAATATAGGACCAAGCCCTCTAGACAATTTAACATTCTACAAGCGTTAAAGCGAATAGAAAATATAAAAATGTATGAAAATGACCTAAGATATAGAAAAATCACGTGAAAAATTATAGGGAATCGACACCGTTAGCGAATAATGGAAGAGAATCGCTATGAAGCGGTTGTATCTTGGCTAGGCCCCCAGGTATAAAGTCACACATAATATTAAGAATCTTTAAAATAATGTCTCTATAAACTTCGCTTTTTAAAACGGCGATGTTTTTTCATATTAGACATATATATATGTCTAGTTTTTATCTTATACATTTTTGTCTTAGTTTACCGATAGCAAAACGAACAAAGGTACGTATCACAATCATTTCACCAGTATTCGAGAAAAATGACGACTCTTAGGTAAGTATATATTATATACTTACCTAAGAGTCGCCATTTTTCTCACAAAATAAAACAAATTATAATATTTTAATTATAACAATTATTATTGAGTTTTACAGCACAAATAAAATTAACTTACGTAGTTTACATACATATAATGTACACCATTTTTAACTTAGCATAATGTACGAAAACCCTGAAAATACTTTAGTCATCAATGACACACATCGTGAGTGTATTATAGCATCAGATGTTAAGAGTCAACCGTTTACACTGACAACGCCTTCTTGACATTCGACTGCCTCTGTAATCTCTGTAATCTTTCAAACCGAGCTTTGCAGTTCGTTCTAGTCAATCCGGTACAGCGCATTTACCAGCCAGCTTCACCTGTCCCTTAGGACAAGGATCCCCTGTGAAGGAGGCTCTGTCATCTAGACTATTTGGCATACTCGTGCTTTCTTTCCCAATGCCCCAAACCCACTCTTCACTATCCCCTTCTGTTCTTTGCCTGACCCCGTCTGCATCTCCCACTGTGCTTATGTCGTCAGCAATAGATCTATTTTTATTATTTCCAATTACTTCATTCTTATTACTAAGCCTTACATCGTTAGTTTCATTAATTGCTTTATGGTTAGTTATCCTTATGTTACGCTTTTCATCGCAATCGGGATCAGTACTATGGCTCTTATTAACATCTGTGGGACTAGCTACGTCACTCTTTCTAATCGGACTGTGGATCTTTTCATTACTCAGTGTCGAATTTTCCGTTATGTCTGATTTTGTGTTATTATTTATTGCATTAAAATCCGATTTAGTTTTATTTGAACCATTATTACTATGTACGTTTATTCTATTGTCAAATTTAGTAACCAGCTCATTGTATTCGGTAGTACTATATTTGTTTGTTATTATTTGGTCAGGAAATACAATAAACGGTGACGTGTCGACCCTTCGATCGACTTGTTTCTCATTATGCTGGTGACCTTGACTTCTTTCGTTCACATTTGCGGTACTTTCGTAGGCACGTCCTCCGTAACCGTAAGTTCCGATCGCACGGCGTGCATTGCTGTTCGTATACGGTCGTGTACTCGCTAGCACAGTAACAGCAGGTCTATGGGTGTTATCCTGATAGTGTTCACCGTAACGATGTGTCGTATGAGCACTGACCACATTGATAATTATTAGTTTAATTAAATTTGTATACATTTTAACAGTTTGTAAATACACAAGTTCACATGGCTTGTTACTATCCGCGTCTAGAGGTGACGTGTGCGCACGCCGCCTCACTTTATAGTACTGTCAAGTACAAACAAGACACTTGCGATGCTTCCGTTAAGTTATAAGAAACCAGGCTGACTCATTGCTTGGTCAGGTTTCATTCACTGTACTTATTATAATATTGTGCAAGTTTCAGAGTCCAAGAGAGATTATCTAATTTGACTATGATATAAAACAATGAATGACAAAAACGGACGGGAAGAAAGACGTGAAAATTATTTTACTACATTTTAAATCTATAAATATCATAAAAATATAAATGTATACTAACAGATTAAGCGCAAGACCTGTAATATTTATCCAATGCAAAAAAGTTAATAAAAGAAAACTTATTCTTACGTATTTTAGTTAGAGGAAAGATGTTCAGTTTATCCATGACCATGGATACTGTTTACGTCGGGAAAGTATAATTAAAAGATAATCTACGACAAAATCTGTAAAAAATTGTTAATTTCAATTGCGTAACAGTATCACTTTATTTTAAGAAATTATTTGGACGATACGTGCAGCTTGGCCAACAAAATTTTGGAATTTTTTGTTATATATTTAGAGTTAATTTTATTTGTGTCTAATGTCCCACAATGGCTCTACCATGCACTACTGTGACTCCTGTCAGCCAGGATCTACAGTGGTCGCCAGCGAAGACACCGAGGTTTGACCCACGGCAAGTCCCGGGGAAACGCTAAATGTCTTTGAACCCGCAACAAATTTAATAAGAACAGTACATATATAGGAGAGGATTTAGAAAAATATAAATTCTATTCCCCACCTTTGCAAAGCGGGAGACAAGTAGAATTCACACAGGTCGATATAACCTCAGAAAGAGAGACTCTTACAGGTGCTCCAACTTAAGTAAGTCGACCTGTAAAGCATCACGAAAGTTACTAGATTTAATGGCACCTACATTGTACTTGTTTCCAATAATAGGTATGGCAGAAACGATTGAAAGCACGGAAATTTTCCTTAGTCGCCACCAGGAATGAGTAACCGCAGGGGTTCCTCAGTTGTTTAACCTAGTTACATATAGTTATATGTATTGTTTAACCTAGTTATATAAATATATAGTTAGTTATAATACATAGAAAACAGAAACTAGAGGAAAATAACAATTGAATAGTATAGTTTAAGAAACACGCAACAAGAAGTCGAATTTATAATAAGCTAGACGGATATTACCCGTGGGGTGCACCTTCCCATTTAAACTTTATTTTTAAAATAAAGTTTAACAATGGAACGCGAAAGTCTAAAAGTATATACCTTCCCATTTCCTCCCGTTGGGTGTTTGTAAGAGGCGACTAAGGGAAAATTGGAAGACGGGTAGCAGCGTCTTTCTATCTGATTACCTACCACCTATACTGCGATCCCCAAGCCGCCTGCCAAGCGTGGGGATTATGGCAATCCCTCCCTTCTAAGGGGGAAGCCTTTGTTCAGCAGTGGACGTTTTTCGGCTGCTGATGATGATGAGACGGATATTCATCAAACAAGCTAAGGACCGTTTCAAATCCGGCCATTCGCTTGGAGGCTACAATGACAAACAGAGAGACAGACAGCGGCGAACGTACAATACCCATTTTTTGCATCGGGGGCTCCGAGTTGCTTGTCATAACTAGATCTAGATACTCAGATAATGATAGAGTAGTCAAAAGGTTATCTATAGCCATACATACATGTACATATGTCAATAGGTTATCTGTAGCCATACATACATACATGTACATATGTGTTTTTATGTGTCTTTGTGTTAATGTTACCTATTCATGTCGAGTGCGCGCACCCTCTGCTCTTTGTAACTTCTTTATTTTCCTCTCCATCCAAAGGTTGCCTTAAAGAGATCGCTTTTAGCGATACTGCCGCCCATTGTTTTATTAATTTGTGTCTTATTCTTTTTGTATCTGTTTGTTTGTGCGCAATAAAGAATTGTCTGTCTATCTATAGCGTCTTATTATAGAAAATATAATAATACATCCCCTTCGGCCGTTTAGGAAACCAGAGTTTGGAAACCAGTTTCCTAAAAGGCTTTTTTTATACCTCTACGTAACTGGTTTCCTATAAGTATTTCCAAAGGTTGCCTGGTAGAGATCACTTTTAGTGATAAGGCCGCCCATTGTTTCATTCTATTTTACTGTTTTTTTTTTTCTTGTATTTTTGTGTTTTTTAATAATGGTGGAACAATAAAGAATTATCTATCTATCTATTTTTTTATACCTCCCCGTAACTGGTTTCCTATAAGTCTTTTTTTACACTTCTACGTAACTAGTTTCCGAAAAGGTTTATAATTCATGTCACTGAATAACTATTCTGTTACAGTAGCCAATTTACTAGAAATTTTGATTAAGGAGACTAAAGTTGCTAATATTTTTAAAAATAACTTGAAAAAATAAAGTAAATGCCAGCCCCGGATCTACGATTTTTTCCAACCGGGGCAGAAACTTGATAGTGGCGCCCCTCTCCAGTTTGAGAAAAATTATAATAAAAAAAAAAACAATTGTGTTAGATAAACATAAAAAATTCTAGGTTAGGTTAGGTTAGTTTTTTTGGTATACTAAACATATATCTAGGAAAGACGACATGCAATAAATACATTTATTTTATTTATTTTAGGTTTCAGCCTTTTTATCTTTTTAATTTTGCTACAGCTTTACACGGCGTACTTTCTTTTTGGCGAAAGAATCTATACGCTCATCAAAGTCCGTCTCGAAGGTAGTTTTATTTTCAATGGCTAGAATCGCGAGGCCGGATAGACGTTCCTGACTCACTGTTGAACGCAGATAAGTTTTAATTATTTTCAGTTTGCTGAAACTTCGCTCACAGCTTGCAGATGTCGTAGGTAATGTGCAATATATTCTTAAAACTATACTAACATTAGGAAACGCTTCTTGCAAGTCATGCTTGCATACATGTTGTAACAGATCGAATGCACTTGATTTTTCATTAATCTCGGTTACCTACTAGCTTTTTGAAAACGGCAAGTTCCTGGCAAAAATCAACTGGATTCAA
Organism: Furcula furcula; assembly: GCA_911728495.1. Lineage (NCBI taxonomy): Eukaryota > Metazoa > Arthropoda > Insecta > Lepidoptera > Notodontidae > Furcula > Furcula furcula. Next base: position 752,047 of record OU452264.1, on the reverse strand, counting down.
GTCTTTCGAATATTTTTGAGCTAGATCGGCTCCATTTTTTTGCAGATCCTCAGTCGACATATTTAAAAACGCCTGGCCACTAAGGAAAGCGAAATTTTCATGTAGACTCTTTGCGCTTTTTAATCTTGTTTCTATTTCTGTTAAAATCAAAATCAAACACTACTTTTATGTCTTTGGAAAATAAACTAATCGGATCTAGCGTTCTTGATTCGTCCTCACTGATTTCATCGAATTGCTTTTTCTTTTTGGAAATTCGTTTATTTTTAAGGACTGCCTCGATTTTTAACTTTTCTGATACAGGTGCAGCTTCTTTTATCCAATGCCCTATTGGCTTTTCTCTCATTTCTTGCAAGATCTTAACAATGTATTGATGCTACAGAACGCGAAATGATAATATCCTCTTTTTGTATTTCAACGTTCACTCTATTAATCTCTCGAAGAATATTATCCCAAATGATTAAGTTGAGGATAAATTTAAAATCCATCATCGCATGCAGTAAATGACCAGCTTCATACTTAGATTCTACAGTTAAAGAGGATTCTTCAATTTCCTCAAGAGCTTTTACAACTTCCGGTAAATTATTTAATAGAGCAGCAGCTTGGTGTTTAGCCGACCATCTAGTTTGACTACTTCCTTTTACTTAAGTTTGTTTTTGTACACTTTTGCATTATTTTCCACCGTGATGTGGATCCAACAAAGAAACAATAAAGTTTTTGTACAAGCCCAAATAGGCTAACTGCTTCTGGACATGATGACGCTGAATGCTCGCCTACAAGATTTAAAGAGTGTGCTATACATGGTACAAACTCTGCCAGCTGGTTTATTTGCATAACTCTGGATTGGACTCCTTTATATACGCCGGTCATATTAGATCTGTTGTCGTAAGATTGTCCACGACATTTTTGCACATCCAAACCATCAGCTTCTAGTTTTTCTAAAATTCGCTGTGCAATATATTCTCCAGTTAACTTCCATAAAATCAATAAAGCTTTCCCTTATTTCACATCCAGATTCTGTTATTTTTATATATCGAATAACCTGGCTCATTTGCTCTGTGTGAGATACATCTGGAGTGCGTCAAACATGATGGTGAAATAGTTGGCCTTCTTGATCTCATGGATAATAGTATTTCGTACTTTGTTTGCCATTATATCGATGATCTGCCTGAGAAGGTAGGCACCTACTCGCGTCTTGGCGGGCGTATTGTGACTTCGATTTTATTCCTTAAAGTCGTTAATTACATGAATATTATGATTAATTAAGCGTGTCCGATGGACAAAGTTTATTATTTGTAATCATATTATATTACGATTTTGGCGCCCCCTGAACCTGGCGCCCGGGGCGCGCGCCCTGGTTTGCCCCCCCCCCCCCCCCCCTAGATCCGGCCCTGGTAAATGCTACCAAGACATAGATACTGGAATTATTGCAATAAAAGATTTGAAAAATAGACTAATAACTGTGGGGCACTGTATTGAAATAATTTCACCATACGCATTTTTATTTCTAAACTAAGAAAGTTGTTTTCATTTCATCTTAAGAAATGATTTTATGTTTTAAGTTATTGAATTGTGTGAACAAGCTTGGATCTTCTCAGTAGTGGCCGCGTTACGATCCGGTGGTAGTTTGTAAAAATGATTTTTGTGTAAGTGCCTCCGTGGGGCCTAATAAAGGGCGTGGGACATAATAAAGATATTTTGACTTGACTTTTGACTTGACTGAGCTTATATCAATGTTTGTATTGTTAACAATTTTTTTTTTATTATTATAGCGGTAACAGCTCAGTGGGCGAGCGCTTGCCTTGGAAGCAAGGTACGCAGTTTCGAACCCCGGCTCGCACCTCTGATTTATTTAAAGAATCATGTGCGAATCGTCTTTGTGCGATTGTTACTAGCTTTCGGTTAAGGAAAACATCGTGAGGAAACCTGCATGTCTGAAAAAGACTAACTAGCTCTCGAATGACGTGTGAAGTCCGCCAACTCGCACTTGGCTAGCGTGGTGGACTATGGGCTTAGCTCCCTCATCTTGAGGGGAGGCCCAACCCAACCCAACAGTGGAACATACGCAAGGGCGGGTATTATTATTACGTTATAAATGTTATTATTAAATTCAGATATCTGAAATAAATCACACATAAATGTACAAATACGGATTTACAAAAACCATTAATTAAATACAATACTCTATTCCAATAAAGATTTATCCCGAAATCCGGTTATTAGTTTCGTAGGTGGCTCAAACAACAATAGCATAGTACTCTTAGGAAACCAGTTACGTAGAGGTATAAAAAAAGTCTTATAGGAAACCAGTTACGTAGAGGTATAAAAAAAGCCTTTTAGGAAACTGGTTTCCAAGCTCCGGTTTCCTTAACGGCCGAAGGGAATACATCAAACAAAGGCTCTACAGCAGCTCGAGAGCAGCAGTGTGGTTAAGTATTTCTGACAGATGTTTGGGTCTGCTTTCGGTAGACAATAAGCCCACCCTGGGACCTAACATAGTTGACGAGAAGTCAGTGTTGTCTTCACATCTTTGCTGATCTCCAAGTCAATAAAAAATAGCCTTTCAAGTATCTTAATGCTCTTGCGGTATGGATAGAATTAATTAGAAATGGAACGTAATAGGTACAGCGGGAAAGCCCTTAAAAATTGAAGTAGCCCAACAGGGGAAGGAACTCTAACTTACAAGAAAAGGCACCTTCAAATAGCAGTAGTGCTGTGTTCCTGCAGTGACCTTTCCAGTGCAAGCCACTGCGCTTCCTGCTGAAAGACCTTCGTTCGTCCCTTTTGCTGCCGACGCAGCGATTCCTGTGAGAGGTATAAAGGTCTGACCTAGTCTCATTAACAAGCTAGTGTACACCCATCGCAGGTGGGATCGCAGTCACGCACTAGTTTAGAGCTAAAAAAGCACTGATGACGTATGTCTATCGGCTACTCGGAGGAAGTTCTAAGCAGGAAACTGGATTAATAAATGTGCTCATGATATTGCAAGCTTTATAATGTATGACCTTAATCATTCAAGAATGCGGTAAAATTATCAAAATATAACGTTTTAACAAACGCAAAACCACAAACTAATTTGTTTAGCGACAGCACAATTGATTACACTACTTTTAAGGTTATGTTTAAGGTAAATTTATACCATATGTTTAAGGTAAATTTTTACTATATTCCTAGACAATTATGTACCGAAACTATGTAAGTACATATTTCTATTCGAAAAAAGCTCCGTCAAAAGGATTCCATGAATTTGACACCACGACCTAACAAGGATTTCTCGAAGAAATATGTGGTGAACGTTGTTAAGTATAAAGACGATAATCTCCACTACAAAAATGATCATAATTGTGAAAAATACATACTTATTATGTAGGTAACGACTTCCGTGATTCTATCTATAGCCGAGTGAACACGAAATATTTCGTAAAAAAACCTAAATTACAAACAAATAGCGATATTATACAGAAAACAATCATTGATAATTTTGGCAAAAGTGTACCGATTTCAGTGGTTCTACTTTTAATCAAGTGAGTATCACTGAAAATTATAGAATAAAATATTTAAAATAATAATTATTAAACGGTCCTCAAAAGAAAGCACGAAAATTTTAAAATAATAAAAACAACATTTTAAACATTATTGAAGTTGGTGCCTAACATAACTGAATAGCACCAACATTCATTTAATGTCGGTTTCTTGGGTGATTTTATTTAAATATTTTGTGTTATGTGACAAACTACAACAGGAATGTCGCGTGCAATAACAAAGTTTTAATTTAATATACTAAAACAAAATATATTTCATTTTATTCCATAAAAAAACTTAATTCAAAGAGTTTCACATTCACATTAGTTGTCTAATCTGTGCCTTCACACACCTTTGGTCGCAAAAAATCTATACACTTTCTTTGAGCTCCTTTCACTAATCATGCTCAATCCACTGCGACACATTTATCGTTTAGCTTTACTTGGCCGGCTGGACACCCATCTCCTGACAGAGAAACTCTATCATCAAGTAATAATAGAACATTTCCCAAAACTTCAATCTTTGCACCTTTATTGGGTCCATTTTCTGTATTTCCAATGACATCAAATCTATTATGAAGAACAGCATCTTTCTTAATTTGTTTGCACATAGTATTGCTTATATCAGTATTTTGTTTTGTTACCTTGCAGTTTGTGTCATTTATACTTTGTTTCTTGTGTTCATTACTTGTGACACTTAATTTTATATCAGTTTGATTTGAACCCATTTTTATTGTTGTTCCGTTATTTTCCCTGTTGAATTTATTTATAAACTCAACACTTTCTGTTGTACTATTTCTGTTTCGGATAATTTGATCAGGAAACACAATCATTGGTAATATATTTACCTTTTTACTACGAAGCGTTATATTAGTTTGATTCTGTTTAATAACATCAAATTTGGCAAAAACCTGTTTAGATTTAGAACTTACTTTATTAGTTTCGCTAATTTCACTGATATTGTTTTGAGTAAAAATACCGTTCGTATTTATTTCGTTATCATATTTATTTACAAGCTCAAATTTTTCGGTTTTATTAATTTCGTGAACTTGAAATTTCGTGTCCTTTAATTCAGCAACACCGTTGTTAGAACGGTTTTCATAACCGTTAGTTATATTTTCACGTAGTCCATCGTGGCGTTTGCTATCCTTCCTTAATGCAATGTTTCGTTGTGTAGTGTGACCACTGACCACACTGATAACTGTTACTATTAAAAAAGTTGAATACATTTTTAGTTTCAAAAAATCTTTCATTTATTTTATACACTGCGCAGATGGCGTGTGTCTGAGACTTCTATTCGCGATATACTGTATATAATTAAAATTAAAACACGAAACTTCCGTTTTGCAGTAGACATAAACCTGATTCACTCCGTACTCTTAAGGTTATTCACTGTGTAGCGTAATAAAGTTCGTGAGTCAATAAAGGCTATTTCTTTTTCAAAATATTAGGTTTTAACTTAGTAAATAATGTCAAATAAATTATGAATAAGTACCTTTATTTCGGGCAACATCAGATCCATATTGATATTGTGTTAGTAATACAGAAAGTTATGATAAACTAATGTTAGTAATAAAATAAACTGCACACTAAAAAGTATAAATTAATTTTAATAATATTGAAGTTGGTGCTAGCGTACTTACCTACTGAGTATATTTAGCATAGTGATATTTTCATACTTATAAAGGTTGGACCATCCAAGTCAGTGGAATTATCTCGGCAGATTATGATCACATCATCGTCTACATAATTTTTACATCATTCATGTTACTATAGGAAATGTCTATCCGATTTTTTTCTGACACACCATTCTTGTTTTTTCAAGAACTACGTATTAGACCCCCTGGACTATTATTTAGGGGCCATTCAAGTATTACGTAAGCACTGAAGAGGGACGGGGGGGGTCATTGCTTGTTTTGACGTAGGGAATGACGTAGGGTGTATGCCATCACATGACATGATGTCTGGATGGTGAGTAATTCAGGAATATTTCATTTTTATACTTTTGAATTGTCTACAAAATTTTGTGAAATTTTATTAAGCACATAATATATGGCGACCCGACATCGATAACCACGATGTTCAATCTACGTCACCAACTACGAAGATGTAAAACTGATTATTATATAATAACTAACTCTACAAATTCATATAAATACCGACACCACAGTTGTTATCAAATAATTATATAATAGGATATTTATCATATATCGGGGTTACCTTACCTCCATGGTACCTATACATTATCACAATGTACCTAACATAATTACAGAGGTAAGCTGGACAATCATATCATCCAAACTCGTCAACGTCGCTGTATTCAAATCTCGGCTTGTGCCATCTCCTCTTCCTCACCATTACTATCACTACATAGTATAAAACAAAGTCGCTTCCCGTTGTCTGTCTGTCGCTATGTATACTTAGATCTGCATCATCTGAAACTAAAATAAAATAAATAAAAATAAAAAAGCCCTTTATTTCTTGCTTAATAAAAAATAATATAGCTTGAAAATGTATCACTATAAATAGAATTGAGACGGAGTACTTTCCTATTAAATTATAATAAAATTTATTTAGTTTATATAATTCAACAATATAAAAAGGTGTTATGTACTTTCAGAATAAATTAACAAAAACCTTTTACAATGGTATTTAATTATTATATATTATGTCTATGTATTTTGCTCAAATATTGTATTTTTTATAGATCATTACATATATTTTTGCATTAATATATTTAAATATTTGAATAATTTATTTATTTATTAATATACCTATGCACTAAACAATAAAAATATAAATTATTACACTTTATTGTAGTGCCCAGCGAATCCAATAAAATTAAAAAATTACAATGCAAGAACCCCTCATATGAAGGTGAAGGCCTCCTCCAGATTTACAGAAGTTTTGTTATTTCTTTCTGATGTTTTATACTATGACATTATTTTGCGTAAGTATATTTATGATTATTTATTAATCTATACTTATAATAAAACTGTAACAGGTCCAATTCTATACATTGAAGATACACACATCAAAAGTGTCTAGGGATCAAGCATTTTTAAGCGGATTTCTTGAGATTGAGATGTGGCTTTGTAATAAATTTATGATTTTATAAATTTATATGGATCCTTTTTGGTGCATTTCATAATTTGAATCAGGAACTGTGAATCAAATTCGAGTAAAAGATGAAAATCAGCTGTCAATATTTTCCCTATAAAAACATACAACGCATTGAAGACATTATTAGTGCTACTGTTTCCCTACTACTGATTAAAACCAACGTTATTATGGAGCGGCGACGTCATTTAAGCAGGGAAGAAATGCTCAGAGCCGTGGGAATGATAGAAGCTGGTTCCCGGCAACGTACTGTGGCTTTAGCTCTGAATACAAGTCAGAGTGTTATCAGTGTGAGTGTTATCAGTCGACTTTGGACACGTTACCGAAGCACTGGTACCGTGGCTGAGCGCCATGGAGGACGGTATCGCTGCACCACACGGAGACAAGACCGATATATTCAAATCTTAACTCGAAGAGCTCCAACAATAACTGCCATGATGTTAGCCGTGAGGCTTCATCACTCTTCAGGGAACTTAATTAGCGACCAAACAGTCAGAAACCGCTTGCATGAAGTGAACCTTCATTCCCGAAGACCGCTACGGGTACCACCTATAGCAATGCACAATCGTAGGATTCGATATCAATGGGCTCTTGAACACAGAAATTGGGCAGAAGAACAATGGCGTTTCGTGTGCTTTTCTGATGAGTCTCGTTTTGGTATGAGACCGGATACAAGACGTATACGACACTGGAGAACCCCTGGACGCCAACAGCGATTAAAATCCTGCCAGGAAGTCCATCCTTATAGTGGTGGAACCATCATGGTATGGGCGGGTATTTGGATCGGCGGAAGAACTGAGTTGATTTGGATCAGAGGCAACCTCAACGCTCAAATTTATGCTGAGACGATTGTATCAGACGTCATCGTTCCTCTACAAGTGCAAATCGGTCCCTTATTTCAGTTAATGCATGATAATGCACGACCGCACACCGCAAGAGTTGTAAGACAGACTCTCGCCGCAGCTAACATCAATGTCCTGCCCTGGCCTGCTCAGTCGCCAGACTTGAACCCGATTGAGCATGCATGGGATATGCTACAGAGAAGAGCTCTGCCGAATATGGAGGGTATCCAGTCGCAAGAAGACCTTTTTTTGTTGTTGCAACGAACATGGGCGGCCATTCCACAGCGTGATTTGGATGAACTCATTTTGAGTATGCCAAACCGATGTTCTTGTGTTGTTAGTGTTCGCGGTAGAAACACGGATTATTAATTGTTTAAGTTACCCAATAAAATTTTAAAGAAAACTGTTATTTCAGTCTTTTTTTCGAACTTTTGTGTTAGTGGTTCAAATGTCAAAAATCCCTTTATTAGGAAAATGGCAAATTTCTTTATTAATGCAAAGGTGACTTGGTTTATCGTTACTGTGACAAACGAAAACACTTTATTTGATGAATCCTTAAAGAAAATTTTAATTAATATCAATCAGGAGAAAAGTTATTGCAAAAATATATGTTGATCCCTAGACACTTTTGATGTGTGTATTTTGAAAATTAAGTTTGGAGGGCATTCTATAACCAATACTGAGGACAAAAATGTAATTTTTTTAATTTTTGTCTGTCTGTCTGTCTGTCTGTCTGTCTGTCTGTCTGTCTGTATCACGGCTGAGCATCACGCAGAAACTACTGAATGGATTCAAATGAAACTTGGCATGATTTGAGATCTTACTACGAGGTAGGACATAGGATACTTTTTATCCCGTAATCTAGCACGGTTCTTTTGGGAGAGGGGATTAAAGTCAAAATGGGTACTTGGTTATACGCTTGGTCCGATTTTATCAATTTTTCTTTATAATATAATAAATATTAGTAAGGGAACACTCATAGAGAGTTGTTATCAAGGTTTTGTAATCGATCGGGTTAAGCAACGTTAGGTAAGGTCAGTAAATAGATGGGTGACCGTTTAACGCCATTTGAACTAAACGGGTCCGTGCTTCGGAGAGCAAGTAAAAAGTGGGTCCCAGTTTTTAATCGACTATAAAAAAGGAGGTTATGTATTCGATGCGAATGTCTGTTATTAAAAGTTTAGTTAACGTAAAAATAGCGCAGGCGGAGCTGCGTGGGTCAGCTAGTTAAAAATAAAATCGCGTCGGCGATGTGTTTTCCTCTCAGAGTAATTAGAATGGAGCTAGTCTCAATATAATATTACTTGTAAGAATCTGAAACTACGCAACGGATATTGATGCGGTTTTTCTTAATTGATAGAGTGATTCAAGAGGAAGGTTTATATGTATAATACATGCACAATATAGTAGAGCAACACTGATAATTTTAGAGGTTTCTAATGTGATGTCGTAAATAAAAACATACTTTTTCACTTACATTGCAAACGCTGGCTAACCCTACGAGATAGATCAAAATAATGTCCTCGATGGTATATGTTTATCTCTTAGGGATAACCTATAATAATCATTTTTTATCCTTTACTTTATATTAATAACTTCTAAAGAAAACATGTTACTACACTTATTACTATAAGATAGCCTGTCATAGCGATCGATTTTTGTCGGTCTGCAGTGCTATATAAACTTACGGTCTTATTCATAAAAAAAGCTTATCAAAGGTTTTAAGCACTGATTAGTTATAGTGTTCTATAAGGTTATAAAACGTTCTATAAAGTTGCTTATTCATAAACGTTTCATAAACCATCTATAACTAATACGTCTCTATAGAACGTTTTTCAATCAAAGTATTGCCATTATAATGAAGTTGGTCAACAAATTGACCGAATACACCCAATCGCCCACAGATAATATGTGTCTACACGCCGCCTAGGTGTGATCATAGACATTATTACAGATTATAAAACATTTTATTGTCTACGAAACGATGACGTCTGTCGATTTGACGGGCGTGTTGGCCTAGTGGTTGGACACCCTGGCTGCTACCCAATAGGTCGTGGGTTCGATTCCCGCTAAATGTCTGGATGTTATTTATCTATTTAATTATGTATTTACAGTAAAAAAAGTACTTATATAAGTATAAGCATCAATTATCAGGTTTCCATAATACAGGCTGTGCCTAGTTTGGGAACAGATGACCATGTGTGTATTGTCTCAGAATATTTATTTATTTATTGTATTTATGACGCCCATGCGGAATTCGTCATACATCCATCGATCATTGTCATTGTTATTTGATTGTTAATGTTTGTTTGGTAATGTTGTAACAAGCGCGTAATAATAACTAACCTAAAATAAACTAACTTATATTAAAATATATTAAATTGTATAATAATAATAATAAAATAAACGTTAAGTACTGAATAAAATAATAAATCATAATAGTTTGTAGTGTGTATACTGCTATTTTGATTTCTTACGAAATTGAACGGATATGAAACCTGTATGGGCTAGAACTCTTTGCCTTCCCAATGAGGCTCAACTAAAGAAAAAAATTGAACTGATGGATGTGACACTGACACAAATGTCATTTTCTTAATAATTAATAATCAGCTGTTGAAAGTCGGCCATTTTTTACCTTATATCACGCTTATAGCACTGTTATAGTAGGGGTCTGCCCTCTATAACTTTACAACATAGCTAAAGAACGTTTTAGTGCTAAAATGCGTTTATGAATAACACTTTTTGAAAATCATACTATAGCGAGCCTATAAGTGTGTGATAACTTTTTATGAATAAGACCGTTAGTATATTAGCCCTTTCCCGTTAAATTAGAACAGAAACCATAAAAAGGAAAGTGTTTAAATTGTAAATGTATTAACCTCAACAGTTAAATGTACTATATAATTTCAATTAAGAAATCATTATACTAATGAATATGTTGCTCTGACGTCACATCGAGGACAAAATCTTTCCTGAAAACTTATTATTACAAAATAATTATTAATCTTTGTATAAAATATGAAAGGTAAAACTTAACATATATAAAGGTACAGTACAGTATACAGAGCCATTAGGAAAGCCGAGCTGGCTGTGCGAGGTGCACCTGCTGACGTTGTTGAGACTGTACTCATATTCAGACATTCTGATTCACTGTTCCCTAACAATGGAGGTCGCTACTAAGCTTATATTCCTAACCCTGTTTGTTGCAATCAACGCTAGATTTATCAGGTATAAGCCTGAAAGGAAAGACAATGCGCCAACAACGCAACTACCTCTTGTGATTGAAACCGACATGCAAGACGACAACATTATCAATATCAACATTATCCATCGCGCAGTTAACATCCACAATGTTGAACAAAATTTGAAGGATATGGACAATGAAGAAGATCTATATGAAAATATTCTTCTCGCTGAAGAAGAAGAGTTACCAAACGTTGAAAACATTGGTGCTTATAAAACTGAAACTGCAGAGAAGTATCGCATAAAAGAGAAAGACTCTCTGGGACTGCCAGACCAAATATATAAAATAATTATGTTCCGTGTATGTGCAACCGACAAGGCCGGATGCGGGACGGGATGCTGTGAAAAGGTCTAGTTTTGTGAATAACAATAATGATTACTTTTGAAGCTACTGAGAAGGAAAACATTGCGTATAAGAAAACATGTGGACACAAGTTTTTATGTGGTAAAATATAGAGGAAATTAAACATTCTCCACTGTACTAATGAGATTATAATTTGAAGGTCGCTCCATAAAAAAATGGCTCACGGAATTTTAGCAATTTTTATTTAGATATTGTTATGGCAGTTTTACTTCAAAATACTTACAAGTAACTGAATTAAACACATGATATTAAATATTTCAATAAACTTCTTCTTCTTAGCCATGAGCTTTTGTGGAAGAAGCTACACAGCACTAATGCTCCGGCTGATGTCGTTGGCTTGCTGGCATTTTGGTACTCCCATCAAGTCAACAACATCAGATGGGATCGAGAGTTGTCTGTTATGTATGTTAATAATCTTAGTTACGCTGATGATATGGTGCTGCTCAGCCCATCGATCAAAGGATTGAGACGACTTATCTTGTATACAATGTTAAAAAAACCGAGATGTTGATATTTAGGTCTGGAAGAGGACCGGAGAATATTCCCCGCGTTTGTTTTAATGAAAGTACTCGTGTAGTTTTCGTGTACAAGCTATATTTATTGATTATTTGCTGTAAAATAGAGTTATCTTCTTGCTTTGTAACAACGTTGATTAATTTATGTATTTTCTCTTCTTGATCTGTGATAAATCTTGAAGAATCTCCCGACTGTATTGATATGTTATCCTGACGTAACCAAGCCGGTCCATGCCACCAGAGGTGGTGGAGGGTGTGGCATGTCAATTGCGACGGTAACAGACCTCGGCTTGCGCAATCTGCGGAATTCTCCTCAGATTTGATGTAATGCCACTGATTTGCTGGTATAATGGGTGTTACTTGTGACACTCGGTTGGCTACAAACGATTTCCATCTTTTTAACCGACTTCAAAAAAGGAGGAGGTTCTCAATTCGTCTGTATATATATTTTTTTTCTATGTATGTTCGCGCATAACTCTGGCAGTTATGAACCGATTTGAAAAAATATTTCTTCCATCCATTCTTCAATCCTTGGGTCCCATAAAAAAGTATTGCTTAGTAATAAGTAGTTCCTGAAAAAACAAGAATGGTGACTGCGCAGGAAAGCTGCAGGAAAGCCTATATAGATGACTTTATGTCGCTTTTTAAGGACAAAAATTGTCATAACTCTGGCAAATATTTACCAATTTATAATTCTTTTTTTATTCGTAAGAAGAAACCACTGTATTGAATATGTATGAATTTTATCACAACCGGATAAGAACTTCCTGGAGGACCATGAACGATGTGGAGGAATTTATCTGGTAAAATCCATAAAACTGATGTTCTCCATTACATTGCTCTGACAATTATGAACCGATTTCGATGATTCTTTTTTTATTCGAGAGAGTAAACTACTATGATGATTCCATGCAAGTTTCATTACGACCGGATATTTTTTTCTGAAGGAACACGAATTATGTAAAACTATGTAGACGATAATGTGATCGAAAAAAAAATTTTACAGACTTCAATATCACTGAAAAGTATAAAATAATTTAAATATTATTGAAGTTGGTGCCAAATATACACAGCAGATATACTTAAACCAACTTCTATAATAAAGCCAACATCTAAAAAAATAATCATCGAAATCGGTTCATAATTGTCAGAGCAATGTAATGGAGAACATTAGTTTTATGGTTTTTACCAGATAAATTCCTCCACATCGTTCATGGTCCTCCAGGAAGTTCTTATCCGGTTGTGATAAAATTCATACATATTCAATACAGTGGTTTCTTCTTTCGAATAAAAAAAGAATTATAAATTGGTAAATATTTGCCAGAGTTATGACCATTTTTGTCCTTAAAAAGCGACATAAAGTCATCTATATAGGCTTTCCTGCAGCTTTCCTGCGCAGTCACCATTCTTGTTTTTTCAGGAACTGCTTATTCGTATGCAATATTTTTTTTATGGGACCCAATTAACGGATTAAAGAATGGACGGAAGAAAGATTTTTTTCAAATCGGTTCATAATTGCCAGAGTTATACGCGAACATATGTACATAGAAAAAAATATATACAGACGAATTGAGAACCTCCTCCTTTTTTGAAGTCGGTTATTTGCAATAAAATATTCCATCGTCATAACTGTTACACACAGGAAACTTGCATCTTAATACAGGTTCTTTCTTATTATCATCGAGTGATGCGGGAATCTGTCATCTGCTCGCCAAATATGTTTGTTTAAAATTATTCGGCCTCTGCCGCATAGCGCCAAAGGATTGCTGATTCTGATTATGACTGACTAGCAGTACCCGCGGCTTTGCACGCAGCCCGCACGTAATTTTCATGAACTCAAGCAATGGTAGCCTCAATCAAGCAATGTTTGTCAAGCACTTTTTTCACGTAGGAAAATCCCCATGGTCACCCACACCACCACGGGAGTGGCAATGTGGGTTATGTACGACTCCTACTGAATCGAGACCTTCGGTTTCACATACCGCTGTGTTGGTGGGCCCTGGAAACGGCCCCGTTTACTATTCCGAGTCCCAACTGTAGACCATCCTCGTAAACCTGCCGATATAAAAGGCCCGCAGAATCACCGAAACACTTTAGCACGACATTTCCGCCCAAGGGTGAACACAGGAAGCGTTTCCCCCGTCCCTACTGTTTGCACATCCTCGCTCGGGCGGGATAAGGTCGGCGTTGGCCCCTCATCTGCATTGCGGATCACCGAAGGGATCCCTCCTTCATCTGGAGTGGAGGATCAACCAGGGTTTATAGATACCTACTTACTGACTAAAACCCAATGATACTATAAACCATGTATAATCTATACTTATAATAAAACTGTAACAGGTCCAATTCAGTACATTGAAGATATTTTGAAAATTATATTTGGAAGGCATTCTTTAACCGATACTGAGGCCGAAAATTTATTTTTTTAAATTTTTGTCTGTCTGTCTGTCTGTATCACGGCTACGCATCACGCCTTAACTACTGAATGGATTCCAATGAAACTTGGCATGATTTGAGATCTTACTACGAGGTAGGACATAGGATACTTTTTATCCCGTAATCTAGCACGGTTCTTTTGGGAGAGGGGATTAAAGTCAAAATGGGTACTTGGTTATACGCTTGGTCCGATTTTATCAATTTTTCTTTATATTATAATAAATATTCGTATACAACTCTCTATGAGTGTTCCACTCATAGAGAGTTGTTATCAAGGTTTTGTAATCGATCGGGTTAAGCAACGTTAGGTAAGGTCATTAAATAGATGGGTGACCGTTTAACGCCATTTGAACTAAACGGGTCCGTGCTTCGGAGAGCAAGTAAAAAGTGGGTCCCAGTTTTTAACCGACTATAAAGAAGGAGGTTATGTATTCGATGCGAATGTCTGTTATTAAAAGTTTAGTTAACGTAAAAATAGCGCAGGCGGAGCTGCGTGGGTCAGCTAGTATATTATATACCTACTATAGAGCGTCACTTCACGAGCTAAAAGTTCACTTTTAAGTGAACTTTTGCGTAACATGACGCAGTTACGTTCTATTGGTGCTGTCAAAAAAGAAAATAAACGGTTGGATCTATTATAATGCGCGTCAAAAATTCTGACTCAAGTTATTAAAATAATTTCTCATATTATACAGTTACCTAAGGTAGATAAGGTTAAGGTAAGTATATCCTTTCCTTATTATTTACTTTTGTACAGTACTTAGTGCATTTTCTAAATACGCATGTAGGCACTTTAACTTGATTTTCAAAGGCACACGCCACGTTCGTTACATTAAAACCCTACCCCGGCGACCGTCGCATCATGGCATGGCACATGAGAGGGGAACCTGGGTTCTCGGGTGAGGTCTGTACCAGGTGCACCGCAGTATACCTTTGAGCTCGCTGCTGGTGGAGCGCATTATACCTACCTTTTTTTTCGCGGGAGCTGCGGACTAAGCCACATACCCCGGTATGTGGCTTACTCACTAAAACCACCGCGGCTGTCGCATCGGCACTTGAAACTGGACCCCAGGGCTCTCCAGTGGGATCTGCACCAGGGGCCCCCCAGTGCATTGCGTTTGAGCCCGCCACCAGGGGGGGGGGGGCATTGTAGCCCTCGGGAAACCTGTCACGGTGCACACGGGGACGGGGGTCCTAACCCCGGCGCCGTCCTCCACGGCATCGCCACCTTGCTCAACGAACGTCCTAGGGCCCACACCCCGAACGTCCAGCGACTCGGAATAGAAGCTCGAGCCACCCAAGCCAACTCGATATAACTCGACATGCAGCCTTCAGTATCTGTACCTGCGACATGTTGATTCGAGAACCTTACGCTTACAGTAAAATTGACATCTTTGAAGCCAGTTCTAATCCCTGTTCGCTAAACGATTAAATGGTTAAGACACGTTAGGAGTCCTTAGATGGGTGACCGTTAAGTGCCATTTATACTTAGCGTTTCCGTGGTTTGGAGGGTACGTAAAAAGCCGTTCCCGGTTGATGTCATCTAGACAGCAGCTGCAGTTGATACTGCTGCAGCCAAGTCTAAGTCCTAAGGGCAGCTTGGACTTTTATCTAGACTATTTATCCTGTGGGCTAGTCCTGAAAAGTGATGTTATAAATTGGGATGCTCGCCTCTTAAGAATACTAAGGACTCTTTGAACTTCCTATTGTTGTTGTATTTAATTTAACCGAAACAACGCATAACTCATGTTTTTGGGCTCCCGTCTCTATTTAATGTATTTAACTGTAAGCATACGACCCAAGACTACTGCCAAGCGTGAGATTGTGGCAACCCCTACCTTCTAAGGGGTAGGCTGTTGTTCAGCCGTGAACGTCCTTCGGCTGCTGATGATACACCTCTGCCATAGCGCCAATATATTCAGTGTTCAGGGAAGTTAATACATAATTATGTATTTGCGTTGTATAGCAGTATAGACATAGGCAGGCAGTGGAGATAATCTGCAATGTACTTTGTATAGACTGTGTCCAATACAGACGGGCTTGGTCTATTTGCACTTTACACGTTACTGTCATGTTCTTATAACATGCGGGAACATTTCACCGACTCGCATATGGCGATATTCATGCTGTGCAGCAGCACGATGGTGTTCAAGTTGACATGGCGTACTAAGAAATGAAGTGCGCGGAAAGAGCCTCTTCAAATGGCAAAATTATATATTTAGTGCAACGGGCGTAGCCTGGACCATAAGTCTAAAAGATCTTGGTGATTGACCAATCTTTGTGCCGCTTTCAATCATCAGTGAGTTGAGCTTCACGCTTGCCACTGTTTTCAAGGAAGCTCAGAACGCGCCCTCCCTTGTGAGGTAATATTAGAGGCGTAAGCTTCAGTTTAGTGTTCACAACTGCGTATAACTAACAATTTTCATATTTGGTTACTTACTTTCTTTATAAAAAAAAAAAAACTTTAAATTTAATTTATTAAAAATTTCAATGATATGTTTTTAGTTTCAGTATGCAAAATTATACTTAGTTGGTTAGTTATTATTTTGTAATAGTACTACGAAAAGCGAAATAAAAATGTTTAAAATCACAAAATGAAACTGAGTTTGTCCGGGATCGAACCCTAAAACATAATCACACCGGAAGATCATTAAACCGTTAGGCTGTATCAACTGTTAGAAGCTATATTGAAATTCCCGTTCTTATGAGTATTGTACATATTTCCTGCTTAATTCCTCAAATTAATATACCGTAATGATTTTAATTTCGGTTTAAATCCATCAAAAATCTGGTATATTGTAACATTTGTCTAGTCTTTTTATAATTTCACGACAAATTGTAGAAGAAAATTACTTATTACAGTATTGCTCATTCCCAGTAACAAATAGCTTGATATTTGTGATACTAAAGCCTAATAAGGTGTTTATCAAACATGTGCGTCAAATATCAGCTTAATCTGTTGAACAGTATTGCTTCTAATCATCAAAACATAAGAGTTTCGCGGCGAATTGTAGATGTAAAAGTATATGTAATATATACTTTTACATCTACAATTCGCCTGCTCATTCCCCGTAACAAATAGCGAGATGATTTATATCCTATAATTTTTCTAGGTCTTCAATTAATATTTTTGACAAATGGCAACTAAATCTGTTCAGCGGTTTTGACGCCAAGTCGCCACAAAGTCACAGACATACAGACAGACAAAAATTCTAAAAAATATATTTTCGGCATCAGTATCGTTCCTAGAACACGTAACAATTACATTTTTGATGAATGATGTTTCTAATGATATAAACTTATTTTCTATAAAATCAAAAAACTCTTGTAGTATGGGTAGGTCCCTAGGTTGCTTCAGCGATTGTAAATACTCATTATGCGTGTCTGGGTCTAATTTCTGTAATACTTATATACATATAAGCACAATAAGAGGGTCTCATGAACTTGTATCAACCCCCAAATATTTGATGATAAATGAAAAGTCATAAAATAAGATTGATGCGGCCGTATTGAGTTATTTTGGTTATTAAAGTGAATACACGAACATACGAAGTAATGATTTTAATAGGTAACAGGGTTATGTTCCAAATATATTATTACAATATTTTTCGCTACAACTTGTCTTAAAGTGAGATCAAAAAAGTGAACAAACCAAAAAACATAGAGTGATCATGTAATTAGTATTGCATGCACCATAGATAAAATACATTCCCGATATGACTACACGAGAATTGAGCCGCGTTTACAAGATAAAATGATATGATAATTAGCACACGACGAGGCGCGGTTGATGTCCGGTAGTGAACTGATTTAACGTTAACGTATAATTAAGGCGCTTAAGGAAACTGCTTACTATGTGCAGCTAATGCAACCGCAAATGTGCGGTTGCACCGTACGAATATATTAAAATGCAGATTGGTTTATTTTTTAAAATAAATCCTATGACTAAAACTTACCCTCCTGTTGTCATTGCTAGTCTGATCTACGCCAAAAATAGATGATTAGAAGACCTGAGAGGGGTACCCTAAGATAACTATGATGTCTGGACAGTTATACGTTGTCTGTGTTGTCGTGGGTTCGATTCCCACCAAGTGTCTGGGTGTTTTATCTATATAAGTATGTATTTACAAAAAAAAAAGTATATATGTATTAGTATCAGTTGTCTGGTTTCCATAGTACAGGCTCTGCCTAGTTTGGGATTATATGACCGTGTGTGAATTGTCCCAGGATATTATTATTTTTTATTATTATTATACTACGTCAGTCCGCCCGTGACCATGATGCTGCAAATGTTCAAAACGTCTCGTCGGGATATTAAAATCTCATTCATTAGCAGCCGATAGACGTCCACTGCTAAACAAAAGCCTCCCCTTTAGAATGGAGGGGTTTCCATAATCCCCATGCTTGGCAGGCTCGGGGGTTATCTAGATCTATACTTATAATAAAACTGTAACAGGTCCGATTCTGTACATTGAAAATATTTTGAAAATTATTTTTGGAGGCCATTCTATAACCGAAACTGAAACCAAAATTTTTTTTTAATTTTTTTTTTCTGTCTTTCTGTCTGTATCATGGCCGCACATCACGTCGAGACTACTGATTCAAACGAAACTTGTCATGATTTAAGTTAATACTACGATGTACTTAGGATATAGGATACTTTTTATCCCGTAATTCAGCACTGTTTTCTTGGGGGAGGGGATTAAAGTCAAAATGTTACTTGGTTTTACGCGTAGTCTGATTTTATACATTTTTCATTATAATAAATAATAATAGGGAGACACTCATAGACAGTTACTGCTGTTATCAATGTTTGACAATCGATCAGGGCAAGCAACGTTAGGGAAGTTCATTACATAGATGAATTACCGTTTAATGCCATTTGAAGTAAGCGTCTCCGTGCTTCGGAGGGCAAGTAAAAAGTGGGTTCCAGTTTTTAACCGACTTTAAACAAAAGAGGTTATGTATTCAACGCAAATGTACGCTATTAAAAATTTTGCTAACGAAAGAAGCGGAGCTGTGTGGGTCGGCTAGTAAAAAATAAACCGCGATATAATCCATAAAATTAGTTTCATTTCAATGTGTAATATTCGCGTAAATATCGGAAATCATAATATACTCGTAAATGTTAACTGCTGACCGTACTCACTCTACATGGTTATCATTAATTTAATCTGCGCGTGTGCGTCGTCAGATGTTACTTGAGTGAAGAGTAAAAACAACTACTCACTACTACCACAGTGCACTGTGCACTGTGCACTAGTAGATCCATTAAAGAGCCATTATCATGTCACTTGCATGTAGATTTCAGTTACAAAATCCTCTTATAGTACATTTTTATTTTTTATTTTTATTTATTCTTTAGCACACTTAAATATGTACAAGGCGGACTTAATGCCTTAGGCATTCTCTGCCAGTCTACCTTTGGATGATGCAGAGGGTAATAGTGGTAGGTGCATAGGTAAACTAAAATGTAAATAGATATTTAATTTAAATTAAACATACAGCCATAAAAAATAAAAATATTAGTACTTATATATGGTAAATAAATATATATATTCTATACTTATATAAATATGTATAGATATCGATTTATATATATGTATAAATATATGCTATATACACAAAATTATAAATAGAATAACATTTAAGATAAATCTGCCAAAGATTTATGTAAATGTTCCCGCACTTTAACTTTAAATGAGTTACGTGTGGCGGCCAGCTTGATTACCTGAGGCAAAGCGTTCCAAAGAAGAATAGACTGAATAAAAAAGGAAGAATGCAAAAAGTTAGTGCGATGTGAAGGACATTGAAGAAGGCGGTTATGTGAGGAACGAAGATACTTGCTGTGATTGTCACATAGGTATTGGAAATAAGACTTCAAGTAAGAAGGAGAAGTAGAAGAGTCGAGTAATGCGTACAGAGTAGTTAATGCTCTCATGATTCTGCGCTGCCGTATAGGCAACCATTTTAGCTGCTTACGACATGCAGATACGTGATCATACTTGCGTAAGTTAAAGACAAAACGAATGCAGTTATTCTGAACACGGTCTAGTTTAGCGAGAAGCTCTGCATTGAGGTCGAAGTAACACACATCGCCATAGTCGATAATGGGAAGAATTAACGACTGCACAAGCATTGCCTTACATATAAAATGACTCGTCCTGACTGACTGATTCATCAATGCACAGGCCAAGCCGCTGTACTTGGACAGTAGTTTCTTCTTATGACATAAGCATCCACTAAAAAAGGGTTATAGAAACCTGCTGCCCATCTTGTATTCCTTTAGTACCTGGCCTCATACGACACCCAACGAGAGATGGTTGGATGCTATTCTTACCCGGACGACCTGTACCACGGGGAACCTGGCTCTTATGGATATTGGGATAAACGGAACTGTGTTTCTTGGGTTAGTATACTTATATTTTGTAAATTCCAAGTGTATTGATGTAACCACAAGACGCCAACGACCTTGGCTAACGCTGGAAAAAAAAACGTATACTGTTTTCCGAACTGAACGCATTCAATATTAGCCTTTATCTTCAGGCATTCCAGTTCATGTAATGAATCACAATACTCAGCATCTACTACAATGGTGAGTCAAGCGGAGACAAGTTGGCGACGAGTGTCGTCGACTATGAATTAAACTACTGACTCTATCTAAGAATATTATGAAAGGAAAACAATTGTTTACTTGGTATTTTTTGTACAGTTTTATATTGGGTAAACGCTGGATGTAATCTATTATTTGTTGTCCCAAGATATTATTATTATAATCTTAGTATTTTTAATAATAAATCACGTTGGTAGGTATGTATCGGTTATATTTAAATAATATTAATTCAGTATCAAATTATTAAAAATAAATGATGAATCAACATTAGAATGAGCAAGATAAACATTATCTCGAGGTCACGAGGCGTAAACACATAATAATATCAAGACAGAGGTAGAGTCGCATAACTTATAATAAGTTAGAGACAAACAATATTTATAATGATTATTTTGTCATTAAAATATCTATAATTATGGTAATTTGCAATGTTTTTAGTCGGTCCGTTTGAAATATTTTAAACATCATTATAATAATGTGTTAGGTAAAGAAAACTAGGTATAAACACATTCTTGACATGAGGTAGAGACGTCAATATACGTAGTTTATAGCTCTGTCGCTGTCTATCGAGAAAGTAAGGTGGAAATAATATTGCTATTATAGGTGATGGTATAGGCCCTGTTTTTGTCCTCTGAAAATTGCAGTATAAAACAATTTAAAATACGTTAATGTAGCAGATAATATAGAACCAGGCCCTCTAGACAATTTAACATTTTATAAGCGTTAATTCGAATACAAAGCATAAAAATGTATGAAAATGACATACCTAAGACAGAAAAATCACGTGAAAAATTGACAACGTTAGCGCATAAAGAAATAGAATCGCTATGAAGCGATTGTATCCTGGCTAGGCCCTCAGGTATAAAGTCACACATAATATTAAGAATCTTTAAAATAATGTTTCTATAATCTTGGCTTTTCAGATCGGCGATGTCTTATTATTAGACATACTCGTATAAAGTGTCGCCATTTTTCTCGAATATTGCTGAAACGATTGTGATACCTACCTTTATTCGTTTTGCTATCGGTACAGAAGTTTACTAACACAAAAATGTATAAAATAAAAACTACAAAAGAAAACAAATTATAATATTTTAATTACAACTATTATTATTGAGTTTTACAGCACAAATAACTAAATAACTTAATGTACAACATTTTTAACTTAGCATAATGTACAAAAAACCTGAAACTACTTTAGTCGTCAATGACATAATTACATCGCTAGTGTGTTATAGCATCAGATTCTAAGAGTCAACCGTTTACACTGACAACGCCTTCTTGACAATCGTATGCCTCTGTAATCTCTGTAATCTTTCAAACCGAGCTTTGCAGTTCGTTCTAGTCAATCCGGTACAGCGCATTTATCGGCCAGCTTCACCTGTCCCTTAGGACAAGGATCCCCTGTGAAGGAGGCTCTGTCATCTAGACCGTTTGGCATAAACGTGCTTTCGTTCCCAATGCCCCAAACCCACACTTCACTATCCCCTTCTGTTCTTTGCCTGATTCCGTCTGCATCTCTCACTGTGCTTATGTCGTCAGCAATAGATCTGTTTTCCTTATTTCCAAGTACGTCATTCTTATTTCTAAGCTTTACATCGTTAGTTTCATTAATTGCCCTATGGTTAGTTATCCTTATGTTACGCTTTTCATCGCAATCGGGATCAGTACTATGGCTCTTGGTAACATCTATGTGGCTAGCTACGTCACTCTTTCTAATCGGTCTGTGGATCTTTTCATTACTCAGTGTCGCATTCTGCGTGACGTTTGATTTCGTGTTATTATTTATTGCTTTAAAATCCGTTTTAGTTTTATTTGTACCATTATTACTATGTACGTTTATTCTATTGCCAAATTTACTAACGAGCTCATTATGTTCGGTAGTACTATGTTTGTATGTTATTATTTGGTCAGGAAATACAATAAATGGCGACGTGTCGACTCTTCGATCGACTTGTTTCTCATTATGCTGGTGACCTTGACTTTTTTCGTTCACATTTGCGGTACTTTCGTAGGCACGTTCTCCGTAACCGTAAGTTCCGATCGCACGGCGTGCATTGCTGTTCGTATACGGTTGTGTACTCGCTAGCACAGTAACAGCAGGTCTATGGGTGTTATCCTGATAGTGTTCACCGTAACGATGTGTCGTATGAGCACTGACCACATTGATAATTATTAGTTTAATTAAATTTGTATACATTTTAACAGTTTGTAAATACACAAGTTCACATGGCTAGTTACTATCCGCGTCTAGAGGTGACGTGTGCGCACGCCGCCTCACTTTATAGTACTGTCAAGTACAAACAAGACACTGGCGATGCTTCCATTAAGTTATAAGAAACCAGGCTGACTCATTGCTTGGTCAGGTTTCATTCACTGTATTATAATATTGTGCAAGTTTCAGAGTCCGATAGAGATTATCTAATTTGACTATGATATAAAGTGGTGGCAAGTAGGATCGCGGTCACGCACTAGTTTAGATCTAAAAACCATTGATGACGTATCGTCTATCGGCTACTCGGAGGAAGTTCTAAGCAGGAAACCGGATTAATAAATGTGTTCATGATATTGCAAGCTTTATAATGTAATGACCTTAATCATTCAAGAATGCGGTATAATTATCAAAATACAACGTGTTAACGAACGCAAAACTAGAAACTAGTTTTTTATCGACAGCAGAATTGAACTACTTTATGATAATGGTCTATTTTCACTATATTTCTATTTATTTATCATGCCTTGTTGGTGCCATGCATGTTCGCGCATGATAATTAAGTACCGAAACTATGTACAAGTAAGTACATATTTGTATTCGAAAAAAGCTGATCGCATGAAATTTACATCTAGACCGAACAAGAAGTTCTTGAAGAAAGAAATTTGTTAAAAATTATAATCTCCCACTAAGCAACTAAGTACAAAAATGATCATAGTTGTGATAAATATGTAGTTAACGATTTCCATGATTCTATATTTCTCTACATAACAAACTAATAGTGAGATATGCTATTATAAAGAAACAAAAATATTGATAACTTTGGCAAAAATGTACTGATTTTAAATGGTTCCAGTTTTAATCAAGAAAGTTAAACAGTCCTCAAAAGCAAGCATTAATATTGTAAAAGATTTAAATATTATTGAAGTTGGTGCTAAACTCATTCCACTAACAGAACTGAACAGCACCAACTTTCTGTTAATGTCAATTAGATTTTTCTTAAATCTTTTGTGTATGTGACTAATTATTAAATTACAACAGTAATGTCACGTGCAACAACAATCTTATTATATAAAAGAGTAGACAAAAACCCACTCATCACGAAATCTCAGAAACTATAAGTGCTAGGAGTCTCAAATTTTGCATGGGGGTTCCTTTTAGGACGTAGGTGCTCACTAAGACGGGTTTTTGCGAAATTCAACCTCTAAGGGGGTGAAACAGGGGGGCAAAGTTTGTATGGGAGAACGCGATTCCTTGGTCCTATTGACTTGAAATTTTGCACAGACATTCGTTAAGAAAATTTATTGAATTTGTATATCATATTTTTTTAAATTTATCCCTTAACAGGGTAAAAAAGGAGTATTATTACTCAACCGATGGCGGTACAAATATATAACAAGAATAAGATACGGTAATTCGAAATACGAAACAAGAGTTCCTTGGTCAAGTGGTTAAGGAAGCGTCCTCTAAACGCGGACTGTCCGGGTTCGCTACCCGTGTACGGATTTTCTTTTTGTATTTTTAAACTTTGTTTTATATTTTTTTATTTATATTATGATTCGATGTTTTAAATATTTAACTCATATTAACTCCAGCACTTTTTATTACTAATATATATATATTTTTTTTTAAATTTAGGATCATGCATACGTGGTTAGCTTCTCTCTAATGTTATGATTTAGTTATTAGTGGAAACCTAATTGATTTTTGTACTATTGGATCTTATATTAGTAATAAGTGGTATCATTTGTTTGTTTCGCAAATAAAATAAAAATAAAATAATGACAATTTATTTCCAAAATGTCTGTTTGGGTAGGAATACAATATGCATGTATTGTACGTATGATATAAAAGCCAAAACTTTATTGGAATTATTGTCTGTCTGTCAGTCAGGGTTTTTTCTACAGGTTGGCTGGTGTTGTTGTTTATTGTGTCCCTCGGTGGCGGGCTCAAAGGCAAGCCACTGAGGGATCTTGGTGCAGATCCCACCGTATAGCCCAGGTCTCCTTCTTATGTACTGATTTAACGGCCGTTGGGGGTTTAGTGTATAAGAATTCTACATAACCCGGTTGACCGCCAACAGGGTCCCGGGGACCTATTGAAGGCTTCACCCGTGACCCCTGTAACCGTGAGCACGGTGACAGGTTCCCGGACGGCTTTATTGTGCCCCCCGGTGGCGGGGTCAAAGGCAAGCCACTAAGGGTATCATGGTGCAGATCCCACCGGATAGCCCAGGAAGGGGTTCTTATGTGCTGATTGCACGGCCGTTGGAGGTTTAGTGTATAAGAATTCTACATACTCGGTTGACCATCAACAGGGTCCCGTAAAGAAGCAGAGGGGAAATAGGTCGCGCAGGCTCGGGTCGGAGAAGCTTCGAGTCCAAGACCGAGTTATCTGAACGGCCTCGGGGCATCGCCAAGCCGATGCGGCCAAAACCCGGCCCTTCAAAAACAACTGCGACCACGACGACCGCCACCCCCACCATCTCATCACCACCATGGAACAAAACCTTCGACAACAGGCCAGCGGAAGCAAAGGCGTATTTCGAGAGGGCCAAGTTACAAATGCAAAACAGCCGTAACCTTTAAACGGAAATAAAATCGGACGTTAATGAAGCTATCTTGAGGCTGTATAAGCGGGTGATAGACGCCGAGGAAGGAAGACCATATGGCGGGGAAGGGGGTAGTATAGAACGGAAACGGAAACAGGAAAAGGAGACACAGGAGCCACAAAAGGAGAAACTCCATCAATTGATCTCCACAGTAGCAGAGCTCACAAGAACCGTAAAGGAGAACAGCGAGAAAGAGAGGGAAAAAACCCGCGAAGTGGAGAAACCCAACGAAAATGAGGGTCTTCCCAAAAAACTGAAGGAACACTCCCTTCTAATTGCTGAGAGCAATAGAAAGGTAGAGGACCTCAAGGAAGTGATAGAGAAGCATCAAAAAGAACTAAAAGAGGAAAGAAAGAGCTACGTTACCATAATGTGCCTCTCCGGTGGCGGGTTCAAAGTCAAGGCACTGAGTGGTATCAGCTGGTGCAGATCCCGACAGATATCCCAGGTCCGCCCTCTAATGTGCCGACGTGATAGCCGCGGGGGTTTTGGTGGGTAAGAATTCCCCGGTTGACCCCCGTTTACGTCTTAACGATGAAACCGAACAAGGAAGCCCGTATTGCTTCCATTAATTGGTTTTAAAGAAATGGTGTCCTGTTCATGTCCTTAATCCACCCAAATTGTGCACCGGTACACGTCTGCAGTTTCTAATAAAATTATAAATACAATTAACAAATCACAAGCTCAGAGATTCAACGTTGCAGGCTTAAACCTAAGCGTTGAGTACTTTACCCGTGGACAGACAGCTATTTCTTTATTAATCTGTGGCTATACGTAGCCCTTTCACACGTCTATCTAAACAAAATTTGTTTATATTGCGTTACGAAAAGTCAGCTACAAACATTATTTATGAAGAAATTCTATAATCAAAGGCTTATACTTTAAATTATTCACTTCTTTTTTTTCTCAATTACACCCGTGCGAAGCCGGGACGGGTCGCTAGTGTTTTAATATATGTTTCATGTTATTCTATGAAAAAATAACTTTTGGTATGCGTATTTCACAGTATCTAATTTTTAATATTTGTTTACCTACTTAATTATAACCCCCTACTTAGTTGTCTAATTTGTGCCTTCACACAACTTTGCTCGTTAAAAATCTCTACACTTTCTTTGAGCTCCTTTCACTGGTCGTGCTCAATCCTCTGCGACACATTTGTCATTTAGCTTTACTTGGCCGGCTGGACACCCATCTCCTGACAGAGAAACTCTATCATCAAGTAATAATAGAACATTTCCCAAAACTGCAATCTTTGTACCTTTATTGGGTCCATTTTCTGTATTTCCAATGACATCAAATCTATTATGAAGAGTAGCATGTTTCTCAATTTGTTTGCATAAAGTATTACTTATGTCACTTTTTTGTTTTGTTACATTGCAGTTTGTGTCATTTATACTTTGTTTCTTTTGTTCGTTACTTGTGACATTTAATTTTATGTCAGTTTGACTTGAACCCATTTTTATTGTTGTTCCGTTATTTTCCCTGTTGAATTTATTTATGAACTCGACACTTTCTGTTGTACTAATTGTGTTTCGAATAACATCAACCTGATCGGGAAACACAATCATTGATAATATATTTGTCTTTTCAGTGCGAGGCGTCGTATTATTGTTATTCTGTTTAATAACATCTAATTTGGCAAAAACTTGTTTAGATTTAGAACATGTTTTATTAGTTCCGTTAATTTCACTGATATTGTATTGAGCAAAAGTACCGTTCGTATTTATTTCATTATCATATTTATTAACAATTTTTTCTGTCTTATTAATTTTGTTCGCGATTTGTTGATCGGGAAACGTCATAATTGGCATAAAACTAACCTTTGGTTCACTTTTGTTCATATTAATCTTGTGAACTTGTAATTTCGTGTCCTTTAATTCAGCAACACCGTTGCTAGCACTTTCTTCATAACCGTTAGTTATATTTGCACGTAGTCCATCGTGGCGTTTGCTATCCTTCCTTAATGCAATGTTTCGATGTGTAGTATGACAACTGACCACGCTGAAAACTGTTATTATAACTAAAGTTGAATACATTTTTACAATTAAAAAAAAACTATCTTTGTTTTATACACTGCGTAGGTGACGTGTGTCTACGACTTCTAATCGCGATATACTAAGTATATAAAATTAAAACACGAGAGTTCCGTTTTGCAGTGGACATAAACCTGATTCACTCCGCACTCGTGAATAACCTTATTCACTGATGTGTAGCGTAATAAATGTAAAGTTCATGAGTCAATAATGGATATTTTTTTAAATATTAGGTTATATCTTAGTAGATAATGCAAAATAAATTATTATCTTTATTCCGAGCAACATCAGATCAATATTGTGTTAGTAATACAAAAAGTAGCCCCGTGGGATGTCCGAGTAAGAACAGCACCCACCCATCTCCTCTCGTTGGGTAGCCGTAAAAGGCGACTAAGGGAAATCAATGACACGGGCAGCAGCATCTTTTTATTCGATTACCTATCAATCACCTATACTGCGATACCCAAGCCGCCTACCAAGCGTGGCAATTATGGCAACACCCCTCCCTTCTAAGGGGGAGGCCTTTGTTCAGCAGTGGACGTTTCGGCTGCTGATGATGATAATGAATACAAAAAGTTATGATAAACGAATGTTAGTAAAAATTAAATCTAAACCTACGACGCAAATTATACCACCGACATAGTTTCCCGCTGTAAATGTTTTCATGATAGGAGCGGCAAACCTTACAATGTTGTGTTCACAAAGGGCACTGTAGTGGGAGAAATGACACGACTGAACAGATTTTATATTATAAATCATCTATATAATATATAAACATGATATAATAATATATATCGATGTTATAAATATTAATACTGCTATGACGCGGCGGCCATTTCGCAAAAGGCAGGCTTAGCACGTTCGATGGTGTGAGTTTTATTTGAAGGCACATTATTTAATACGTAGATCGGATTATGAATAATAATAGGTATGAAGACCGTTAAGTCCTCACGTCACCATGGGTGCTGCAAAGCCGAATGCTTTGCAGCAAACGTAAGGTAAAAAAATAAAAAATAAATCTTGACATAATTTGTAAATTGTTAATATTTTATTTCAAGTATTCGAGTAAATACATCCATCTTGTTATTAGGTACTGCGCGTGCCAAGGACCTCGGGCCCGTGATGTGGTAAGAAGTTTTGATTAAAAATAGCTTGTGTTTTTTTAAAAGACTTCAAAAAAAGGAGGTTGGGTTATCAATTCGGTTGTATGTTTTTGTCAACACCACAGTTCACCCACTCAAATTTTGCTCTGCGTTTCTTACTATAAAGTAAAATTGTCATTAAAAATAAAGAAAATTTGGCTGTATTTACAATTATTCTACAAGTTGTACTTTTTATTCTAAGAGTTGTGGATTTTCGTTTGAATAAATAAATAAAAAAGTAATAAAAATACAAGCCCGCTGAGTTTCTTGCCGGATCTTCTCAGTTGAGTACGCGTTGAAATCCGGTGGTAGATTTAAAAAAAAAATACCGTTCAAAATGAAAAATAATAAATTATTTGCTTTTTTTTTAAATGGGATCTAAATGGGTGACGGATGTCACGTAGTTTTTGGCTGATAATCAAAAATGTCAAGTCAGAAAGTATAATTTGGTGAAGTTGATCTGATGAAGAAGGCCATAGATGGCCACCGGAACTCAGTAATAAAACAATATATCTTAGCCGTGCCTACTAAACCTAGACCTACCAAATTTGGACTCGTTGGATAGGTCTCGACGATTAGTTGCGAGAAAAATGGTGATCAGGGTCTGGCAATGGGAGCAGGAAGGTGGAAGGACAGGAACTCTGCTCCGTTAAACGTAGGTCCCACCGAATTTTAAATCAATGGTTAAATCTTGACACGTGGTTAGTAAGTAAACAGATACTGATCAGGGTCTGATAATGGCGCAGAAAAGACATTATAAGTGTTCATTTACCCATGTTGGGAGTTATTTAAACTGTTTAAAATACCATTTATACAATATTTACTATATTGAGGTAATAATAATAATAATAATAAATACACTTTATTGTACACCAAAAGTTACATGTAAATTTAACAATACGTTCTAGATATCAATGTACTAAGGCGGCCTTATCGCTAAAAAGCAATCTCTTCCAGGCAACCCAAATATAATATATACAGGTAATATGACATTAGCATTTCTATAGATCTGATGATGACCAAGTTCGTACTCCATGGATCTCGAGGAATATAACAACCAGAGTAGACTGATTTTTGCCCTATTACATTTAGTTTGATTGGGTTATTGTCACATCAGTATTTCTGAATAATATCCCAACCACTTTATGATACCCAAGGTTACAGTCCATGAATCTCGATAACTATAACACTATAACATCTTCAATTTATGGCAATTGGTTCGTTATATTAGGATTTTGTCACATCAACATTTCTAAAGATTTTTGCTTGTAGTAGTGATGGTCTATAACTATAGACCATAAATATACCATAAATATATATAAAACGATAGTGTGTTGCTTTTTTTAAAAAACAACTGTCTTACGTAGTGTGTTGTTTATAAAAAAAAATGTGGCAGTTTGTCAGAATAAAATATAAGTTGTTAAAAGTTAACCTTATAACAAGGGAAAGAATAAAATAAAAATAATTTCTACAAAGAAAAGAACCGCCTTCAAAATGGAACTACAAAGCCTGAAATAATTTCACACAGTTGAACGTGGACTACAACATTGTATTAATACATATTACTATCGAAGTCGGCGCCTAACCTCTAGCAAAGAAAAAGACTTACAAGGGCAGTATGTACCTAATAGTTTTCCAGTTTGACGCCGTCTGCCTAGCGATGTTTGTTCTACGTCATCAACTACACAGTACAAGGAAATACATATGTAAAACTGATTACAGTAATCCCCCGCTATACGCAGCCCCACACAGCGCAGATTCGTTATAACGCGATTATTAAAATTCGCGCTAATTTACCCCGCTTTACGCAGATGCATGGATTGGTCCACAGTGCATTACGTTTTGGTCCGCGTGACTGGTTGCGCTAACCAATAGCAACGCGAATCTTAGTTTATAAAAGTTGAATTTTAATTGTCAGTTGACTGAACAGTTTTATTTTTGCAATAAAAACACTTTAATTATTTTCTAGGCGTTATTTCATCATACCCCGTTATAAGCGAATTTCGCTTAACACGTTTTTGTCCGGAACGCATCCCTCGCGTAAAGCAGGTTATTACTGTACTAGCTGACCCACGCAGCTCCGCCCGCGCTGTGTTTACGTTAACTAAACTTTCAATCATATACATTCGCATAGAATACAGAACCTCCTTTTTTTAAAGTCGGTTAATAACTTGGACCCACTTTGTACTTGCCCTCCGAAGCACGGAGACGTTTAGTTCAAATGGCGCTAAACGGTCACCCATCTATTTAATGACCTTACTTAACGTTGCTTAACCTGATCAATTTCCAAACATTGTTAACAACTGTCTACGAGTGTTCCATTACAAATATTTATTATAATTATAATGAAAAAATGTTAAAATCGGAGCAAGCGTATAACCAAGTACACATTTTGACTTTAGTCCCCTCTCCCAAGGGAACCGTGCCGAAGCCGTGGCGTGGCCTCGGAGTATTAACTCAAATCATGCCAAATTTCGTTTCAATCCATCCAGTAGTTTCGGCGTGATGCTCGGCCGAGATACAGACAGACAGACAGACAAAAATAAAAATAAAAACATTTTTAGCTTTAGTATCGGTTATAGAATGCCCTCCAAACATAATTTTCAAAATATCTTCAATGTACAGAATTGGACCTGTTACAGTTTTATTATACTTAAGTATAGATTATATAATAGGTAACTCTACAAATTCATGTGAATACCAAAAACCACAATTCTTATCAAATAATTATATAATCATCACCAGCCTGAAGACGTCCACTGCTGAACATAGGCCTCCCCCTTGGAACGCCACAATGAACGACAATTGGCGATTTGCATCCACCGGTAACCTGCAACGCGCACAATGTCGTCTGTCCACCTAGTGGGAGGCCTACCTACGCTGCGTCTTCCGGTTCGTGGTTGCCACTCGAGAACCTTTCTTCCCCAACGGTTGTCGGTTCATCGAGCGATGTGGCCTGCCCATTGCCACTTCAACTTGCAGATTCTGAGAGCTATGTCGGTGACGTTGGTTCTTCGGCGAATCTCCGAATTACGGATTCTGTCGCGCAAAGAAACTCCGAGCATAGCTCTCTCCATAGCTCGTTGTGTGACTCTGAGCTTCTCTAAAAGGCCAGCTGTTAAAGACCACGTCTCAGTACCATATGTCATCACTGGCAACACACACTGGTTAAAAACCTTTGTCTTCAGGCACTTTAATTATATAATAGGAAATTATATTTATTAATTAATAGATCCATGGTACCTATTACATTATCACAATGAATTTAACATAATTACAGAGGTAAGCTGGAAAAAAAAAACATTTCATGCAAATTCGTCAACGTCGTTATATTTAGATCTCGGCTTGTACCATCACCTCTACCTCATGTTCAATAACATGATAATAATAATACTTCTAATAGAGGTGGTGGTGGGGCAAGCCCCTGGCCCTGATCGTCGTGAAGCGACAATCATGCGCAGGTGCTATTCTTATATGTCATATACATACCGAACCCAACATTCGAACTACATTGGTCTAGAGGTTAGATAAACCCTAGCAGCAGTCGCCCTCAGTACCTTGCGTTTGAGCCCGCCACATTATACTTAGTGCCCCGGGAATCACAAGTTGCACCCGAGGCCGGTGGTCGCAACACCGTCCTCCTAGGAGTAGCCGCCGTACTCAATGGAGGTCTAGGTCTCACTTCAAACGTCCAGCGACTCCGAAGGATGCTATTGCAACTCTACGCGATCCACTTGGCGTTTTGACGCGTGGACTCTTTAAACAGTCAAATAATTATATAACTTTACACATGTAAGCGTCACTTAACTATCCTCGAAGACCTGCGTTGGTTAAGCGCAGTTGCCAAACCAAAAAGGAGTACGTACGTATCTGAGGGTTCCACGATATTATAGCCCCAGTTTCGTCTCTTCTGTTCCTGTATCAAAGGGTCAACAACACAGGAAACTTCCGTAAGACAGCTACTTACTACTAGATGAGCCAAGGGCTTGTTTACTAACTGCATATTGTATCATAATATTAAAACAAGCCCTTGGCCTTAATATATTATGACAAGTCATTAAAAATTTAATAACATTGGTCCGTGTGGTAAATATAAAATAAAGCCACTAAAAGAGTAAAAGAGAACATGAATATTAGCGATAAGGAAATTGTAAATGTTAAAATTTTTTTTTTTTTAATTGAACTAACTTCAATATCACTGAAAAGTATAAAATAGTTTAAATATTATTGAAGTTGGTGTCAGCTTACCGGCTGTGTATATTTGGCACCAACTTCAATAATATTTAAATTATTTTATACTTTTCAGTGATATTGAAGTCGGTTCAATTTTTTTTTAAAAAGATTTTATTTTAAACTTTTTAGTGATATTTTCATATAAAAGATTGAACCATCGAAGACCGTAAAATGATCTAGGTAGGTTATGATCACATTATCGTCTACATAGTTTTACATAATTCATAAAAAAATATCCGGTCGTAATGAAATTTGCATGGAATCATCATAGTAGTTTACTCACTCGATTAAAAAAAGAATCATCGAAATCGGTTCATAATTGTCAGAGCAATGTAATGGAGAACATCAGTTTTATGGTTTTTACCAGATAAATTCCTCGTCATCGTTCATGGTCTTCCAGGAAGTTCTTATCCGGTTGTGATAAATTTCATATGTGGTTTTTTCTTTCGAATAAAAAAGAATAATTGAAATTGGTAAATATTTGCCAGAGTTATGACCATTTTTGTCCTTAAAAAGCGACAAAAAAGTCATCGGCTTTCCTGCAAGTTTCCTGCGCAGTCACCATTATTGTTTCTTCAGGAACTACTTATTCGGAAGCAATAATTTTTTTATGGGACCCAACTAACGGATTAAAGAATGGATGGAAGAAAGATTTTTGCAAATCGGTTCATAATTGCCAAAGTTATGCGCGAACATACATAGAAAAAAAACAAAAAAATATATATACAGACGAATTGAGAACCTCCTCCTTTTTTTGAAGTCGGTTAAAAAGATTGAACCATCGAAGACCGTAAAATGATCTAGGTAGGTTATGATCACATTATCGTCTACATAGTTTTACATAATTCATGTTTCTTCAGAAAAAAATATCCGGTCGTAATGAAATTTGCATGGAATCATCATAGTAGTTTACTCTCTCGAATAAAAAAAGAATCATCGAAATCGGTTCATGTTTGTCAGAGTAATGTAATGGAGAACATCAGTTTTATGGTTTTTACCAGATAAATTCCCCCACATCGTTCATGATCCTCCAGGAAGTTCTTATCCGGTTGTGATAAATTTCATACAGATTCATTACAGTGGTTTCTTCTTTCGAATAAAAAAAGAATCATTGAAATTGGTAAATATTTGCCAGAGTTATGACCATTTTTGTCCTTAAAAAGCGACATAAAGTCATCTATATAGGCTTTCCTGCAGCTTTCCTGCGCAGTCACCATTCTTGTTTTTTCAGGAACTACTTATTACTAAGCAATAATTTTTTTTATGGGACCCTATCAATGGATTGAAGAATGGATGGAAGAAAGATTTTTTCAAATCGGTTCATAATTCAAGGAATTTGCATATGCATACTATGACATAAATGAACATGATAACATGACATAATAACACCTCTGTTATGACCATGAAAGCTGTATACTGTTGAAACACCGGGATGATATCAAATAATAATTTAACTGATGGCAGGTAAGTTATAGACCTTACGTCCAAATTAGTTTTATTCTCATGGGTAGTATGTATTTGCGATAACACAAAAAAACCGAATGGGTTTGTAACATATTACCTCAATAGGTAAATGTATAATCTCAATCAAGAAATTATTATACTAATGAATATATTGACGTCACATCGAGGACAAAATCTTTCCTGAAAACTTAAATGTCGTAATTATTACAAAATAATTAATTATCGTATAAAATATTTAAGGTAAAACTTAACATATATAAAGGTACCATCCAGTGTACAGAGCCATTAGGAAACCTGAGCTGGCTGTGCGAGGTGCACCTGCTGACGTTGTTAAGACTGTACTCATATTTAGACATTCTGATTCACTGTTCCCTAACAATGGAGGTCGCTACTAAGCTTATATTCCTAACCCTGTTTGTTGCAATCAACGCTAGATTTATCAGGTATAAGCCTGAAAGGGAAGACAATGCGCCAACAACGCAACTACCTCTTGCGATTGAAACTGACATGCAAGACGACAACATTATCAATATATTTATCATTGAACAACATTTGAAGGACAATGAAGAAGAACTATATGAAAATATACTTTTCGCTGAAGAAGAGTTACCAAACGTTGAAAACATTGGTGCTTATAAAACTGAAACCGAAGAGAAGAATCGCATAAAAAAGGAAGACTCTCCGGGACTGCCAGACCAGATAGATAAAAGAATTATGTACGTGTACAATGTTACCGTCTGTGCAACCGGCAGGAGCCAATGCGGGATAAAGTGCTGCCCTAGTTTTGTGTAACAATAATGATTACTTCTGAAGCTACTGAGAAGGAAAAGCGTACAAGAAATCACAATGTATGTGTATGTGGACACAAGATTTATGTGAAAAAATATACATTAATATTTGACGGGTCTGTTGGTCTAATGGAGACAAAGGTTGCTACTGCTACCCGATGGGTCGTTGGTTCGATTCCCGATGTCTGGGTGTTGTTTATCTATGTATTTAAGTATGTATTTACAAAAAAAAAGTAAGTATATAAGTATTAGTATCAGTTATCTGGTTTCCATAGTACAGGCTGTGCCTAGTTTGGGATCAGATGACCGTGTGTGGATTTGTCCCAGAATATTATATTATAGAATTTATAGAGGAAATTGAACATTCTCCACCGTACCTATGAGATTATAATTTAAAAGTAGCTCCGTAAAAAAATGGCTTACGGAATTGTAGCAATTTTACTTTGATATGTTTTTATTACTTCAATATACTTACAAATAACTGAATTAATTACACATAGTGTTAAATACTTCAATAAACGCAAATTATAAATGCTTCCTTTTATATTATTTTTTCTCCTTTATTTTTTCGAGACTGATTGTTTACAGTCATGCCAGCCCCATCATAGCCTAATATTAAGAGAGACAAAACTTAACCATTACATATTCTATGAACATGTTTGTAAATTTTAAGCGCATTAGAACTAGTTGGCTCAGCCATAATACTTTGGAAAGCTCCAATATCCAAACAATTAATATTTAATTCGATGATTAAGTTCTCTCTCTCTCTCTCTCTCTCTTTTATGAAGTACTCGTCGTCCGAGTCATTAGTTACTAAGTCTCCTGAGACCAGCAATTTCACCAGCTACAGTGTCTTTTACACTTGAACACAGCACAACGTTTACATATTATGTATACTACTTGGCGGCAGAATATCTGACCCTACCTGTCTTTGACTGGCCATCAGTCAGCCAACATTCCTGTGTTTATTCACCGACTTCAAGAAAGGAGGAGGTTCTCAATTCGTCTGTTTATTTTGTTTTCTATGTATGTTCGCGCATAACTCTGGCAATTATAAAAAGATTTGAAAAAAATATTGCTTACGAATAAGTAGTTCCTGAAAAAACCAGAATGGTGACTCGCAGGAAACCTGCAGGAATGCCTATAAGATGACTTTATGTCGCTTTTTAAGGACAAAAATGGTCAT
This sequence comes from Furcula furcula, assembly GCA_911728495.1. Taxonomy (NCBI): domain Eukaryota; kingdom Metazoa; phylum Arthropoda; class Insecta; order Lepidoptera; family Notodontidae; genus Furcula; species Furcula furcula. The sequence goes on along the minus strand of OU452264.1, from coordinate 715,727 downwards.
AACTCTGGCAAATATTTACCAATTTCAATGATTCTTTTTTTATTCGAAAGAAGAAACCATTGTAATGAATCTGTATGAATTTTATCACAACCGGATAAGAACTTCCTGGAGGACCATGAACGATGTGGAGAAATTTAAAAACCATAAAACTGATGTTCTCCATTACATTACTCTGTCAAATATGAACCGATTTCGATGATTCTTTTTTTATTCGAGAGAGTAAACTACTATGATGATTCCATGCAAATCTCATTACGCCCGGATTATTTTTTTCTGAAGAAATAAGAATTATGTAAAACTATGTAGACGATAATGTGATCATAACCTACCTAGATAATTTAACCGTCTTAGATGGTTCAATCTTTATATATGAAAATATCACTAAAAAGTTTAAAATAAAATCTTTTAAAAAAAAAATTGAAGATTGAACCTTCATGTATGAAAATATCACTTAAATGGTCATCATCAAAACATTATGGTATCTGGGATTCTTACCCACTTAAACCCCTGGAGCTGTCGCATCGCCACATAAGAGGGGGGACTTGGTCCCTCCAGTGGGATCTGCACCAAATACCCCTCAGTGCGCATTATAGCCCCCTTAAACCTGGCACCATGGTCACGAGGACGGGGCTTGCAACCCCGTCACCGTCCTCATTGGAGTCGCCGCCGTCACCCATCTATGTAATGACCTTCAAACTTGCCTAACGTTGCTTAACCTAGCGGCATGAAATATACTTTACGACCTATTCTCAGACTTACCCGATATGTACACAAAATTTCATACAAATCGGTTCACCCATCTATGCAATGACCTTACCTTATGTTGCTTAACCTTAACCTAGCGGTATGAACAACGTTCACAGCAATTTTTTCCATTGGTGTAAATATTAGTGAAGTTTACGTTATATTGAAGAAGGGACAAATTCGTTATAACAACATTTTATTAATAGTTAATTATTTCTCATAAAAAGTAAAGGAAGAAAATGTTTGTTGTGGGTTATCCACCCACATATACCATCACGGACTTTTTTGTGGACCTATTATTTTGATCTATCTCGTAGGATTCAGCCAGCGTTTGCAATGTAAGCGCAAAAAAATGTGTTTATTTACGACATCACATTAGAAACCTCTAAAATTATCAGTGTTTCTCTACTATATTATGCATGTATTATACATATAAACCTTCCTCTTGAATCACTCTATCAATTAAGAAAAACCGCATCAAAATCCGTTGCGTAGTTTTAAAGATCTAAGCATACATAGGGACAGACAGACAGCGGGAGAGACTTTGTTTTATAATATGTATAGAGTATAGATGTAGATAGATGACTTGTAGTTTGAAAGTTTCATATAGACAGTAGTGACATTCCTATCGGCAAAAATAAATTTGTCAGGATGTGGCTTGTAAAGTACTACTACCACTTTTTGAACCGTGACACCAAATCTAGTTTATACATTATATCGATGCAATAAACTAAATCTATACTTCTATGGGGTCGTCCATTAATAACGTGATGTTTTTTAGCAACTTTTTAACCCCTTCTTCCCTTCCTGGTGAGGTTTTAAACTAAACCCCAAAAAATCACGTGTATTTTTTTTTACAAACTATATTGAAATTTTCGGAATATTATCTTTAAATACAGGTACTTAACTGATTAAATGTTGTTGGGAAGTCGTTGCCGGCAACGGTGAATCAAGGCCACGTGCCGCTGTTTGGTTTAGAAATCGTGCATTCAACAAAAAATAAATACACGTGATGTCTCATTATACCCCTCCCCCCTCCTGGTGATATTTCGTGATTTTTTTCGGAACGCCTCCTCCCCCCTTTCGAGCCTCACTTGATTAATGGACGCCCCCTATACTATATAATATTATAAAGAGGTAAAGTTTGTAAGTTTGTTAGTAAGGGGTAATCTTCGGAACTGCTGATCCGATTTAGAAAATTATTTTACCAGTAGGAAGCAACATTATTCCGGAATGCTATAGGCTGTTTTTTATTTTGATAAAAGGGTTTTTTAAGTAAGACATTACAATATTTGTAACACAAGTCGACAAAAAAACGGTCGTCTGGCTGCTTTATCGACGAACGCCTGGCTAAATCGTTGGTTATAAGTGAATATAATGTATAGCAGAAATATTACTCTTTATCAGCTGTACAAAAGTCTGCGGCAGCATAATTATGTCTATCTAATAATGATTTCTGATACTTACGCGAATATTACACATTGAAATGAAACTAATTTTACTAATTTTTACCATCAGTCAAGTGCCATAGACCTCTACAAGATGCAGGAGTATACAAACTGGATTGTGACTGTGGGCTCTCATACATCGGGCAAACAAAAAGATCGGTAAAAACCCGTGTAAAAGAACATATAGCTGACGTTAAACATCGACGCTATACGAAGTCTGCAGTCTGTGAACATGTTCAGGATCGCACCCGTCATTATATTAGATTTGACAAACCACATATCCTCGCAAAAGAACAGCGCTACCTACCAAAGATAATTCGTGAGGCTATTGAAATTAAAAAGCATCCAAATTTCAATAGAGAAGATGGCTGGGTGCTACCACCAGCTTGGGATCCCGTGATAGACATAGTCAAATCCAAAGACAAGCATTCCACTGCAAGACCTCAAGATACTGTAAGCTCTTTCTGCGTAGATCGGACTAACAATAATAATTAGAAGACCTGAGGGTACCCTAAGACAACTATGACATATGGACAGCTACCACCTCAGTCCGCCGTGACCATGAACGCTGTAAAGTATTCGAAACGTCGGGAAATTAAAATCAAAAATAAACCGCGATATAATCCGTAAAATTAGTTTCATTTCAATATGTCTATCTATTATGGATGACTCACAATAATCATTATTATGATTTAAAATTTTATTAAAAATTATAGGGTAACTTAAGAACGATTTTTGAACACCTTATTAATCCTTATCAAAATAAACTATTTAAGTATCTCGAGAATTTAATAGATATAATTTTTGCCTTTTAGCTCATGTCATGTCATTTTTGCCTTTTAGCGGATAGCAACTGCTATAAGAAAACGGCTCATTAAAACGTATATTTGGAGCATCGCTTTGTATGGCAGTGAGGCATGGACCCTTACACAGAACGATAGAGAAAGGTTGGAAGCATTTGCGATGTGGTGTTGGAGAAGAATGGAGGGAATAAGTTGGACAGAAATGAAGCCGAATGAGGAAGTTTTAGAATTGGTCAATGAAGAAAGAGAAATTTTAAGATCTATTGAGAATAGGAGAGGAAAGATGATTGGCAACTTGATACGACACGACACCTTCTTTAAAACGATAGTGGAAGGTAAAATAGAAGGGAAAAGGGGGAAGAGGAAGACCCAGACGAAGTTTTATGAAGCAGGTAGCAGAAAAAGTGGGTGGAATGTCGTATCAGGAGGTCAAAATGAAGGCATATAATAGAGCAGATTGGAAATTGCTTCACCGACAAGAGCCCAGCTCTTAAGTTGGAGAGAGAGAGCGCATGTCAATAAATAGATTACTTTAGAAATTATCGTAATTTTAAAAATTACGCACCACGAAATATTCGCACAAAGCCAGCGCGAATGGAATGAATATCACATAATAACATCAGTAACAGCTCAGTGGGCGAGTGCTTGCCTTGGAAACAAGGTGCGCAGGTTCGAACCTTAGCTCGCGCCTCTGATTTCTTTAATTCGTAAGTGAGTCGTCTTTGTGCGATTGTTCCTAGCTTTCGGTGAAGGAAAATATCGTGAAGAAACCTGCATGTCTGAGAAAGCCTAACTAGCTTTCGAAGGACGTCCGCTGAAGTCCGCCAACCCGCACTTGGGCAGCGTAGTGGCACATGGCCTAAGCGCCTTCATCTTGAGGGGAGGCCCGTGCCCAACAGTGGGACAAAACAAGGGCTATTATTAACAACATCTTTCAATAGTCAATCTATTATGATGATACATTACGTAGTTACCTAATCGCATAATATTCACTTGCACACAACTATCAATCTTTTTTTCACTGGGGGAAATCTTAAAAAGATCCCCGAGAGCTGTGGAGCTCGACTGATGTGAGATTCTTACCCACTAAAATCCCCGCGGCTGTCGCATCGGCACATGAGAGGGTTCTCTCCGGTGGGATCTGCACCAGGGGCACCTCAGTGAGCCCGCTGTCGGGGGGCGCATTCTAGCCCCCCGGGAACCAGTCACGGTGCTCACGGGAACGGGGGTCGCAACCCCGCTGCCATCCTCCTCGGAGTCGCCGCCGTACTCAATGGACGTCCTAAGAGTCCCACATCTCGAAGCGACGTCCAGCGACTCCGAAGGGCACAACTATCAATCTAATCTAACTACACTATAATAAAACAGTAAAGGTTGAAAGACTTTGACTTTGGTTGAGATTGAATATTTTTTACCACAATAAGGTGGTTAGAAATAAGCAAGCCAGCAATAGCACAATATTGGCTACTTTTAAAATGTCTTTCTGTCTCATCACGGGAAAACGGCTGATGAATGCACTTTATAATAGTGAAGTAGGTAGTTTTCTGTGAAAAACCACCATCACTTACGTCCTTCATCAGGTACTCGGTGTTATTTAAGCTGCCTTTAGGCTCTCGAACTGCATAATGACTACTGTTTGAAGGTTCCCGAGAGCTGTGGGGCTAGACCGCGGTATGTGGGATTTTTACCCACTAAAACCCCCGCGGCTGTCGCATCGGTACATGAGATCTCCCCCTCCCCCTCTATCTCAGGGCTCTCCGGTGGGATCTGCACCTCAGTGCCTTACCTTTGACCCCTCCGGCGGAGGACATTTTTCATGCGCTTCGAAGCACACTCAATCAGAAATCTCAAAATCTCAAAGGGAATCTCAGTTCAAATGTTCAAGAAAATCCGGACGTCAGCTATCTATGGATTGGCCTTGCTTGACATTGCTTAACCAACGCTAGCCTATGCCATATTATTATACAAAATATTTAGCAAACTGTTCTTCGGCATCTCTTTCTGGCCGTTAAAATTGTATCATATCCAGGTCAGAGGGTGGTTTAAAATATCAAAATTGGGAAAATCCATAAAAACAGTATAGAAAAATAACAATAAAAGCGCTGGCGGAGCTGCGCGGGTCAGCTAGTACTTCAATAAACTTCTTCTTCTTAGCCATGAGCTTTTGTGGAAGAAACTACACAGCACTAATGCTCCGGCTGATGTCGTCGGCTTGCTGGCATTTTGGTACTCCCATCAAGTCAACAACATCAGATGGGATCAAGAGTTGTCTGATAGGTAGGTATGTTAATAATCTTAGTTGCGCTGATGATATGGTGTTGCTCAGCCCTTCCGATCAAAGGATTGAGACGACTTATCTTGTATACAATGTTAAAAAAACCGAGATGTTGATATTTAGGTCTGGAAGAGGACCGGAGAATATTCCCCGCGTTTGCCTCAATGAACAGCCTATATTAATGTTGTAGATAGTTTCAAGTACCTTGGCCACGTCGTGACATCTAGCCTGAAAGATGACGAAGATATTGAACGACAGCGCAGAGCACTGTGCGTCGTTGGCAATATGATTGTTAGGAAATTTTATAAATCCTCCCCGGTCGCAAAAGTTACCTTATTTCGTTTCTATTGTCAGAGCTTTTACACATGTCAACTTTGGACAAACTATACAAAAAGAGCACATGATACTTTCCGAGTCGCTTAAAATAATATCTTTAGATATTTAATGGGTTTAGATTGCTATTGTAGTGCCACCAGTGGAGGCCACCAGTGGAGGCCACCAGTGGAGGCCACCAGTGGAGGCGCATATTAATGCCTTCACTGCGATTCAGAGAACCAGAATAGCTAAGATCATGTCCAGAGTTGACTTGTGTACGAACTCAATCATTAATCATCAGATAGGATATTCCTATCGGATATGTACAAACGGTGGCTACTAATCGTAGCCTGGTTGAGTAATACTACCTACCTACTTAATTTATGTAAAGGTACTTACATTATTAATATAACTTTATTTAATATCATTAATTAAGTAGTTGTATATTTTTATGTTCTTTTTGGAACTTTTATTTTTTATGGATCTTGTGTCTGACAAATAAAGAAATTATTATTAAACGCAAATTGTAAAATGCTTTCTTTTTTATTCTTGACAGATTAAATATATTTGGGATCCCTTTAATACTTTTTTTAAAATTCCACTTTGTGACTGTTATGCATTGCACTAATGCTGGTCGTCCGAGACATTTGTTATTAAATCTCCTGAGACCAGCAATTTCACCGGCTACAGTGCCTTTCACACTTGAATACAGCACAACGTTTACATAAACTACTTTCGGCAGAATAACTGACACTGCGGTGGTATAAGTGGGTGGTACTGTAGCACGTATATAAACTCTGCTTCAACGATAGATGTCTGATTCTTCCACAGCATAGCCATAATATGATTTTGATTAGACTTAATCGTATTGATATCTCTTTCATAATTTTCTGCGAAGCGCGAATCTAATACACCGAAGAGGCTATTAGCGAGATATCCGACGCTGTCAATGAATTCTCGCTTTTTGATGGAGTGCGCCTCAAGCTGGAGATTAAGTAACACACTGTCGTAATGCTTCAGTTCTAGGTAGCCGTGACGTAATTGGAGCAGGATAGCCTCGCACTGTGATGCATTATTAAGCCTGTGCACCTGCCATCTAAGTATTCTATATATTTTGATAATGCTTTAAAACCTGTCCAGTAAGGATCCATGTCGAAGTATACGACTAGGTTCCATTCATCTCTTATTAAATGCATGTTGCTGATTTTACCAAAGTACATCGACTGATTACCGGGCAATTGCTGTTGTAATTTGAACACTGTGATGATGATAATAAGTGCCATAAAATATAATAGGAATGTGATGGCCATTGTTTTGAAGTTTTATGTCTTTTTTGTGCGTTTATCGGACCGATTGTCACTGTTTATAGTTTTATCAGTAATTTTATGATGCGACTGATTCTCGTCTTGTGCATTACAAGCTGGCAGACAGCTTTGTAATAGGACGCTTCATGAGTCCATTTTTTGTTCGTATGGTAACTACTCTAACGTTACCGTCCTGCCCAGGGTGAAAGTCTTCCACTCTTGCTAAAGACCACTTGCCGGGCGGGAGATTAGGATCATGAATCAGCACCATGTCGCCGATTTTCAGATTGTCCCGTGATTTTCTCCATTTGCTCCTTGCATTCAATTGGCTCAGGTACTTGGTTTGCTACCTCTTTCATATTTCTGTATATATTTGTTGTGCTAAGTGCCACCTGATGCGTACGTCAGTTTCTTTTACAAATAAGTATAAATTAAGTCCGCTTGCTAAAAAATGTGACAGCGTGATATAATCTAGGTCTCTTGGGTCTTCTGATACACACAAGGGCCTTGAGTTAAGACATCGACGAGCCTGTAAGTTCATGACCGTAGTCGATAACCGAATTTGTTAATTGAGTATTATTGGGTATTATTATTGGATGCTTCATTTCATTGCTGATAAAGGCATTTTTGAGCCTCCCTCCCACTCTCAATATTCCTGATTCATCAAGATATGGGTTTAAGTTAATATTTTGCTTGTCGACCTTATATTTTTGTTTTGATTTAAATCCTGAATTTCTGATGTATACTCTGGCTGCTGTATATATTTAATTAATATTGCTCTTGCTTTGCTTATTTCTTCTAAAGATAAATATGCTTGATTTTGCTTGCTTTGCTTTTTGCTTATAAATCGTAAAATCTATGCAAGTACTCGGGTAGTTTTCGTGTACGAACTATATTTATTGATGAATTGCGGTAAAATAGAGTTATTAACTTCTTGCTTTGTAACAACGTTGATTAATTTATGTCTTTTCTCTTCTGATCTATGATAAATCTTGATGCATCTCCTGTATTGATATGTTATCCTTTTTTTTTTTTGACGCGGGGAATTCTTCGAAAGATCCCCGGGAGCTGTGGGGCTCGACCGGGGTATGTGGGATTCTTACCCACTAAAACCCCCGCGGCTGTCGCATCGGCACATGAGAGAGGGGACCCCAGGGCTCTCCGGTGGGATCTGCACCAGGGGCCTCTCAGTGCGTTGCCCTTGAGCCCGCCGCCTGGGGGCGCATTGTAGCCCCCCGGGAACCAGTCACGGTGCTCATGGGGACGGGGGTCGCAACCCCGCCGCCGTCCTCCTCGGAGTCGCCGCCGTACTCAATGGACGCTCAAAGGGCCCACACCCCGAGCGTCCAGCGACTCCGAAGGTTGCCCATTGTTTATAGCCCCGGGCTCAGGGCTGGGGAGCGAGACGTTGGGCGGCCGCTTGTGGCGGCCTGCGCCTTCGTCGCCGAGCAGGATCAGCGCGTTCGCGTTCCCGCTCGGCGGCCTCCTTCTGGGACATGACAGTCTCGCAGAAGGCGGCCATCGCTCCCCACGCCGCATCCCCGGACAGCATAGCCGACACTACGCTGCCCAGGGAGAGGTCCGATCCGATGACTGCGACCAGGTCTCGACGCTCCAACGACCACGCGGGGCAAACCTCCAGCGTGTGTTGGGCGGAGTCAGACTGGTCGCAGTGGAAGCATCTCGTCGTCGCTTCACGTCCGATCTTATGCAGATAATCACCGAAACAACCGTGACCGGTGATTATCTGCGTAAGCCTATAGGTGAGTCGTCCACTCCGTCGCTGAATCCAGGCTTCGAGAAGAGGCAGGAATGCCTCAACGACGCGTTTGCGCGCTATGTGCTCCGGGTGGAGCCGCTCGCGCCACGTCGCGAGAGCGATGTGTCGTTCCTGCCGCTTTGTAGGTTCGAGCGCCACCGGCTCGCCTCCGCCACTCTGGCGGGCGATGCGGATCCGGTCATAGACCCTCGCATACATGCCCGCCAGGATGTCTAAGGGCGGAAAGCGTGCCAGGATGGTCGCCGCCTCAAAGGATACCGTTCGGTATCCTCGTGCAATCCGCAGTGCCATCCTCCGCTGGACGCTGTAGATTTTCGTTCTACAGCGTCTTATGGCCAGCCTCGGCGCCCAGATGGGCGCCCCGTAGAGGACTACGGACTGCACGACTCCGGCGTAGAGACGGCGAACTTCCTCGCTCGGCCCCCCGAGATTGGGGAGCAGCCTGTGCAAGGCCGCTGCAACCCTGTCGACTCGGGGGACCAGGCGCTCGAAATGCTCCTCGAAGCCCCAGCGACTGTCAAGGGTGAGACCAAGATATTTCATGTACGGCCCCACCCTGACTTCCGACTCACCCACACGGACGCGCAAGTTGGGCGGTGGTTCCCGGCTCCTAGGTAGGCCGTGGAACCACAGCGCCTCAGTTTTCTGAGGCGCTATCTCCATGCCCAACTCGCGTATTTTCGCGACGACGATTTCCGCCCCAAGCTCGGCGAGCTCTTTGGTCCTCTCGAAGGTGTCCCCACCGGCCACGATTAACGTGTCATCCGCGCAGCAGACGACACTTACGCCGGCGGGGAGATCGACACGCAGAACCGCGTCGTAGGCGAGGTTCCATAGCAAGGGGCCTAAGACTGACCCCTGCGGAACCCCTCGCTCCACTTCCCTCCGGATCCTCGTACCGTCTCGATCCACGTACAGGATGTACCTGTCGCGCAAGTAGTCCCTGATCAGGGCCTGCAGATAGGGAGGCACTCCATGGTAGACCAGTGCCTCCCAGATCGCATCCCAGGGTAGGGAATTAAAGGCGTTGACAATTTCGAGTGACACCGCCAACGCCACGCCACCCCGGGAGACCGCCTGATCCGACAGGGCGCGGACGCGAGTTATCGCATCCACGGTCGAACGGCCCTGTCGGAAGCCGAATCGGGACCAGATCGGGACCGACGCGCGATAGATGCCCGCTGAGACGAGAGACAACTATTCTCTCGAACAGTTTGCCAACCTCATCCAGCAGACATATGGGACGGTACGCGGAGGGAGAATCCGCGGCTCTGCCTTCCTTCTTTAAGAGGACCAAACTAGCCTCCTTACAGGCCCTGGGGAACGTAGCTTCACGGAGGCAACTAGTGAATAGCTGCCTCAGCACGTCCCCCAGGGCAGCCAGGCTCAACACCAGCACCCTACCCGGAATACCATCGGGTCCGGGAGCGGTGTTTCGGGCTCTCAAGCGGCCAACGGCCCAGTCCATCTCCTCTATGGTCACCCCCAGATCGTCGCGCCATTCGGGCAACTGAAGGGGGTGGACTGAGGGACTTGACCGACCCGCCGGGAACAAGGTGTCTACCACGCGTCCCAGCAAAGCCGGATCGAGAGTCTCAGTCACCGGGGGCATCCATGGGCGTAGTTTGCCCAGCACCATATGGTACGGGCGCCCCCACGGATCCTCGTTGAGTCCCTCGAGGAGTTCGTCCCAGGACTGGTCCCTGGCGCTCTTGATGGCATTTTGGAGCGCCTTGGTGGCCACTCGGTATGCCCTGTAGAGCCTGTCTACCTCGTCGGCTTGAGCTCGCCTTCGCCTTCTCGCCCTGGTGAACTCTCGGCGGCTTCGCCAACAGACCTCGCGAAGTTGCGCGATCTGCGGCGTCCACCAGTACACAGAGCTACGCTTGGGGCGGCCGGCTCGGGGCATCGACGCGTCGCAGATTTGCGTCATCGTGCCCCGGAACCGGTCTGCTTCCACATTCGGATCGGATCGGACCTCATCGGCGCTTTCCGGCCGGCAGGACTATGACGATGTGAACAATGCGCTTTCTAGGGTGGTCCATTGGTTCGAAGTAAATAATTTAAAACTTAATGAAACTAAAACTAAATGTATTAAGTTTACTACACCTAATGTTAGACAGGTGGGAACCAATATTGAAATTAATGGAGCGGTATTGGACCCTGTGATCTCTACGACATTCTTGGGCATTACTATAGACGCAAAGTTACAATGGGGCCCACACATTGAGAAACTGTCGGGTAGGCTAAGTTCAGCGGCTTATGCAGTTAAAAAAATTAGATTTTTCACCGATGTCGAAACCGCTAGAATTGTATATTTTAGTTATTTCCACAGTGTTATGTCTTATGGCATATTGCTGTGGGGATCTTCTGCAGACCTTAACACTATTTTTATTCTGCAGAAAAGAGCTGTGAGAGCTATCTACAATCTGGCTCCTACGGATTCATTAAGACAAACATTTAAAGAAATAAACATTCTAACGGTTATATCACAATTCATTTATGAAAATTTGATGTATGTAAAAAAGAATATAATTACTTTCGCTAAGGTTAGTGATCGACATAATATAAATACTCGGAACAAACACAATCTTGCTGTACACTCCACGCGTCTCCACAGAATTAGCAATTCCTTTATGGGCCAAGGTATACGTTTTTATAATAAACTGCCCCAGGATATACGAGATCTACCAATAAAAAGATTTAAAACTACCATTAAGAGCCATTTGTCTAAAAAGGGCTATTATAAAATCTCGGATTACCTGGAGGATAAAGCTGCGTGGGCTTGAACTGCAGTACTCTTGCAAGCTTATAGTTTAAGATATATTTATTGTAAATTTGTTTTAAAAAAATCTTATATAATTGAAAAAAGACAAGCCCGCTGAGTTTCTTGCCGGATCTTCTCAGTGGAGGCCGCGTTACGATCCGGTGGTAGTTGTAAAAAATGACAATATGTAAGAGCCCCCGTGAGGCCTATGCATAATAAAGAATTTTGAATTTGAATTTGAATTTGAATGCCGCGACGTCGGCCGCCGCCTCGAGCATGTCTACGTCGAGGCGCTTCAGAGACCAACGTCGCGGGGGGCTGCCTTCTCGGCGGCTGGAACCGCGGGGACGGCGGCGGATGGCCACATCGAAGAAGATGTGGCGGTGGTCGGACAATGTGACCACCTCTTCCGCTACCCGCCATCCCGACAGTTTGCCGATGGCTGAGGGAGTCGCCCACGTCAAGTCGACGATCGACTCCCCCTGCCACCGCACGCACGTGCTCACTGACCCCCGATTTACTAGTCGGAGGTCGAGCCCAGCCGCCCAATCGAGCAACGTCTCTCCTCTGATGTTGTCTCTGGGGGAGCCCCACGCGGTAGCGTGTGCGTTGAAGTCCCCCAGGACGATCAGCGGACATGTACTAACGTCCTGTAGCAACTCCGGCGCGTTTGATTTCCACTTTCTTAGGTTAAAACCTATATATTTATGGTGGCCGATTGTACCTATTTGTCTCCCTTCTTCTATTGAATGGCAACCATAAACTAAATCGTCCATAAACAGTGATTGCTCAATGATGCTGATTGCTGGGATGTCAGGATAACGTGCGTTTTCGTCCTGCGCAAGCTGCCATAACGTCATCATTGCTAAGAACGGCGCTGCCTTGGTACCATATGTAACAGTTGCTAAATTGTACTCTCTGAGCTCATCCAACGGGCTATCTCCCCATATTGTCTTTTGAAAATGTTGATCTTGTTTATTAATCCAAATTTGTCGGAACATTTTGTCTATGTCGGCCGTAAAACCAAAACGAATGCCTCCACTTGATACGTAATGCCGTTGTTCCATCAATGGCCTGTACCATAACCATGGCTGTCGGCCACAGTACCTCATGCGGTTCGTCTGAAATTGACACGTGCGCGTTACGATGTACTAAATATTGACTTGAATTCGATGAATTATTGTTGCTTATGTTTGATGTTGACGGGCTTGGTGTCCGGTTATTGTGCACTGACGCGTAATGTAAAATCGTGTTATGTGGACTATTGCACGTACGACACCGTTTGTCTTGTCAGGCGACATATTTAGGATTTTTTTGCAATAAAATATTCCATGGTCATAACTATTACACACAGGAAACTTGTATTTTGATACAGGAACTTTCTTGTTATCATCGAGTACTGCTGGAACCTGTCATCTGCTCGCCAAATATGTTTGTTTAAAGTTATTCGGCCTCTGCCGCATAGCGCCAAATGATTGCTGATTCTCAGTGGCGTGCAGTCCATATAGGCAAAAAGTGTTTGCCTACCCTGTGATTTCCCCAATCAGACATATGAATATAAAGTGTGCATAGTAATATTTCGTTTTCTTTTCAATTATTTCACCATTGTAAATAAACAAAAGCACGCAAAATGTTTGAAATTAATCACCTATGCGCGACGAACTTATAAATTCACTGTACTATATCTACTCATAAATGTAAAGATAGATTTCGGTACACGGAGACACGACACGGCGGGGCCTGGATTTTCACACATTCAAAGAGATTTATTGCACACAGACTCAAACCAATACACGCACCCATAAATAATCTGACATGTATAATAGAAGAAATATCACGCACACAGACAAAGGACAGAGGCACAAAGAGACACTGCCTACCAAAAGTGACATTTCAATATAGTTTAGTCCCGATAGATATTTATGTTACGACATGAATGCTAATTTTACACACTCAGCTGTTGCAACCGTAGAATATTTGGTTAGGCGTTCGGAAGCAATTCGCGAGACGCGAGTTCGTATCCTCTTAGAATCGAAGTTTCTTTTTGTAATGTTTTTTAAATTATTTAATAGAATATAAAGCGTTGCGGGTATGTACGTACTTTGCGAGAGGTCGTATTTTGCAAGAGATAATAATTTAGCTATTATATAGCTATTGTGCACAAAAGGGGTGAGTTGTATTGATTCAAAACAAACAAGTCGTAATCATTTAGTCAATAAATTATATTTTTCGATAGTAGGTATGTTTATTTCTTGAACACGGTCTGGGGCATAAATGGCTGCATGGATTTTAATTTAATATACTTAGGTACTTCCTACATAATAATATCGTTTTAGTTGTGGGAGTGAAATAAAATATAGTCAGGAATATTTGAGCAATTTTATGCAATAATGTCAACCCACAAAAATATAAATAATTCTGTGTTAACGCCATCTATCTCTTGTTATAGGCGCAGGCGACGTTTAAAAAAAATGCCCATGTCGGTAGTACATATGTAGTAAATTTATTAAAGCTCCATCTAACAAATAAAAATCTTAATGCAGTTTGTCGCCTAGGCCTATAACAAGAGATAGATGGCGTTAACACAGAATTATTTATATTTTTGTTGACACATTATTGCATAACAGTGCTCATTTATTCAAACAAACATCAGTAAGTACAAATAAATATACTTACTTATGTTACAGTGGCAATACATACAAACAAAAAGACTGTTACCCTACGACTCTACAGATCTAAGATATTTGCTTTTTTGCCTACCCTGATCAAAAAGTCTGTGCACGCCACTGCTGATTCTGATTATGACCGTTCCGTGATATTACTGCTGTTGATAACGGGCTTGTTCACAAAACAGTCCGATCCTCCTGTCCTCTTCAATGGTTTTTCTAATGATATAAACTTATTTTCTATAAAATCTAAAAACTCTTGTAGTATCCTAGGTTGCTTCAGCGATTGTGAATACTCATTATGCGTGTCTGGATCTAATTTATGTGATACTTATATAGTATATGCACAATAAGAGGGTCCCATGAACTTTGTATCAACCCCCAGATTCGATGATAAATGAAAAGTTAAATTGCCAGAAACTATTTATTACTAGCGGCCCGCCCCGGCTTCGCACAGGTGGCAAAATGTTTTGTTTAGATTAATATGTAAAAGAATAATACCTTACCTTATCTACAGTAGATTTTCGTAGAATAAGATAGATAGATAGATAGATAGACAATTCTTTATTGCGCACAAACAAACAGATACAAAAAGAATAAGACACAAATTAATAAAACATGCAACAATGGGCGGCCTTATCGCTAAAAGCGATCTCTTCCAGGCAACCTTTGGATGGAGAGGAAAATAAAGAAGTTACAAAGAGCAGAGGGTGCGCGCACTCGACATGAATAGGTAACATTAACACAAAGACACATAAAAACACATATGTTGTAAACTATATATATATTCAGATGAGTATAATATATAAACATATATCAAATAATACTATTATAAACATACATAAATCAGTACGTACTAATAACAAGAAAATTACACAAATATCAATTAACTTATTCCGCCAAATAAAACTTCTTAACCAGATCTTTGAAAATTGGCAGTGACGAAGCACGCCTTATAGAAACGGGCAAGGAATTCCACAGGCGAACCGCCTGCACCGTGAAGGATTTGTCATAGAAGGAACTGCTATGTAAGGGCATCGTAAGACAAAGGTTTTCCGAGGACCTAAGACTATAGGTGCTAGAATTCGACAAATAATCGAAACGTTCCCTAAGATAAGAGGGGGTGGACGGGTTAAACAATATATTATAGAGAAGAGATAAAATGTGAAGATTTCGTCGGAGACGAATGGGTAACCATTTGAGTTTTGCACGGAATTGGGAAATATGGTCAATATAAACGCAAGCCAAATATAAACCTAATGGACAAATTTTGCAATCGCTCTAGCTTATTCAATTGATCCTCTGTCACGTCCAGATAACAAACGTCAGCATAATCTAGTAGTAGAGAAGAAGTGATTGTGCAAGCGCAACTTTAGTGGCAGTGGGTAGAAAATTACGAAGCCTTTTAAAGAGGCTGCCGAAGCAAACATTCTGCGACTAATGACATCCAACTGTAAAATAAGAACTGTAGAATAAGATTTCCCCTAACAATTTTACCAGAACTACAACATTTTTAGATTTCTTTTAACACCCTTATACATTGAATTTTGAATAACGCGTTGTAAATAATATTCACACTCGTCAAATTATAATATATGGTTTTCTGGAAGAAATTGCTTATAGCAATAAGACCGCCATTTGTACATTCTATGCTTTAGTTCTAAGTTTATATTGTAAATATTTTCTTGGTGTACAATAACTAGTATTCTATTCTACTCGTAAATAATTTGTTGAAGAGTATTAACCAAAAGTATTAGCTAAGTTTCACGTAAGTTGGACAAATTGCAAACTTTCCTTCTCTATTTTGCCTCTTAGGAGAAACAAACCAAAAAAAATAATATACAACTTGGCGACGGGTGGCATACACAAACTATAGAACGTTCAATTAACTTTAGGTTAAAGAAAAAGAAAAGAAAGAAAAATAAATTTATTCAACGACATATAAAAAAAACCTTAAAATAAACGAAAGTATAAAAAAATAACTAAAAGCTACATTATAGTCGTTGAAATGGTGCTCACTCAGCTTAATGTTATTGCTCCAAAAAGCAACAACGCTGGTCTTCCGTGAGCACCTAGTGACGATACAAACAAAATAAACGTAGCCCGACGCCCGAGCCCCACGCAATGCGCGGCGGCGTGCGCGCGCCACGCTACTATAATCTATACTACATATAATAAAACTCAAAGAGCACTTTTTCTGTACATTGAATATTTTTCCAAAATTTCTATGTGGGGGGATACTATACTATCGACATAGAGGCCAAAACAATTTTTTTTGGAATTATTGTCTGTCTGTCTGTCTGTCTGTCGTTCTGTTTGTCCAGGTATCATTTGAAAACCCGTGGATGGTATTTTGATAGGACTTTCACTGATGTGTTGTGTAGAAGTCAAGGTATAAATTGGTATATAAAACATCACGCTATGTTTCATAGGGGCTAAGCAGTGAAACATTACTTGCACATATTATCACGTAATTTCCTTTGTATGTGGATAGGGTAATTATAGACTGATCAGTTAATCATTAAGATATGTATTATTACGCTATATACAATAGGGATTGAGCAGACATTTAGTTTGCATAAGATATGGCAGTGGCGAAGGGTCAATTTTTGTAAGGGGTAAGCCGGTCCGGTACACCCAGGACATTTACATTAGATTTCTGTATTGTTCTAAGTACTTTGCTGATAGCAATATCACATTATATCGAAAGGTTAAAATCTGTAAATCCCGAGCGAGTCCAAACTAGATTGTGGGGGGGGGGGGGGGTGGTTCATGAAATTTTAATGAAACTCCCCAAGTCCAGGTAGTGTATAATAGGTATTGCATTACAATCGCAATAATAAAATATGCGAAAAACTTAGAACTTTCATTATCGAATATGATAGTATTTTACGATGTTAGCGTGATTTACATTATGAACAGCGCCATCTATCGGTGAAATTGAACATACAATCACTAAACAACTAATCTATTTTAATAAAAGAAAGTCGTGTTATTTACACTATTTATAACTCAAGAACGGCCTAACCGATTCGGCTGAAAAGGTAGGGAGGTAGCTGAGAACCAGGAAACGGACATGGGATACTTTTTATCCCGGTAGGTTAAGGTTAAGCAACGTTAGGTAAGGTCATTAAATAGATGGGTGAACCGATTTGTATGAAGGTGTGCATATCGGGTAGAATAGGTCATACAGTATATTTCATACCGCTAGGTTAAGGTTAAGCAACATAAGGCAAGGTCATTAAATAGATGGGTGAACCGATTTGTATGAAATTTTGTGTGCATATCGGGTAGGTCTGAGAATAGGCCGTAAAGTATATTTCATGCCATTAGGTTAAGGTTAAGCAACATAAGGAAAGGTCATTAAATAGATGGGTGAACCGATATGTATGAAATTTTGTGTGCATATCGGGAAGGTCTGAGAATAGGTCATAAAGTATATTTAATGCCGCTGATACCATGATTGACTAGGATATATAGAACGAGAGGAGGGTGCAAGAGAGGAGAAAGAGGGAGAGGGGATTCGAGGAGGGGGTGATGGGTTGAGTGAGGGGGAGTGAGAAGGAGCAAGTTCGTAGAAGAGAGAGGGGGGGGAGAGTTCAGAGAGGGGACAACAGGGAGAGGAAGAGAGGTGTGACGGAAACCGAAGCGAAAGAGAGAGGAGAGAAAGAGCATATAATTCGATTTTTTTTTATAAGAGAGAGAGATATGGAGAGAAATAAATCTAGGGAGGAGGGAGAAAAGGGGAGCAAAATGTAATAAAAGCGCGGGCGGAGCTGCACGGGTCAGCTAGTTATGTATATAATATGGCCAAACCGGACCTGTCACATGAGCCAGGGTGTCGCGTCGTCTGTCGCCGCCACCGCTGCGCCGACTCGCTCATACGCTGTTGTTATTGCACGCGCGCGTGACGCGACACTTCGTTCAGCTACTCCATAGAAGTTCGGTTACTCCATAGAAACCCATTTTTCTACCAGATACCCTTGTTTTTGTCTCACTATTGGACACGGGCCTCCCCTTGGAATATAGAGGCTTAGGCCATGGTCCACCACCAGTAGCATGCAGAGACTTTTATGACAGGGTAGGCAAAAAAGCAAATTTCTTAAGTTTTTTACTATATTATAACTATTTTGAGAAGTTCAAGAGTAGGCAAAGTCTTTTTGCTTATATGGACTGCACGCCACTGTTCACCTCGCTGGGGCGTGCGGGGGCCAAGTGCGGGTTGGATGACTTCACACGTCATTCGAAAGATTAGATTATAAGTTAGGCTTTCTCAGAATTGCAGGTTTCCTCACGATGTTTTCCTTCACCTAAAGCTAGTAACAATCGCACAATGACGATTCGCACATGTTTAATTAAAGAAATCAGTGTTTTGAGCCGGGGTTCAAACCTGCACACCTTGTTTCCAAGGCAAGTGCTCGCCCACTGAGCTGTTGCTGTTTCAGAAACCTATTACTGACATTAAATTATCCTATAATCCTAGTCCAAAACTTGAATGAAATTAACTTAGACTATAGTTTTTTTGCCACCAGTGTGTGTTGCCAGTGATGAAATATGGTACCGAGACGTGGTCTCTAACGGCTGGCCTTTTAGAAAAGTTCAGAGTCACACAACGAGCCATGGAGAGAGCTATGCTCGGAGTTTCTTTGCGCGACAGAATCCGAAATGTGGAGATTCGCCGAAGAACTAAGGTCACCGACATAGCTCTCAGAATCTGCAAGTTGAAGTGGCAATGGGCAGGCCACATCGCTCGAAGAACCGATAACCGTTGGGGAAGAAAGGTTCTCGAGTGGCGACCACGAACCGGAAGACGCAGCGTTGGCAGGCCTCCCACTAGGTGGACAGACGACATTGTGCGCGTCGCAGGCAACCGGTGGATGCAAATAGCCAATTGTCGTTCATTGTGGCGTTCTAAGGGGGAGGCCTATGTTCAGCAGTGGACGTCTTCCGGCTGATGATGATGATGATGATAGTTTTTTTACGTGAAGAAGGAATAAAATCAATAAAGTATAATAACTGAATACACGACTTAATTCTTCCAATTAGTGTTCATCAAGATGTATCAAGATTCATCAAGATTTTTAGCATGTCCTGCTCTATAGAGACCAACTCCAGCAAAATATTTAAGGTTTCACCTTGAAATTCGTTTAGCGCAATAACATAAGAATTTTCACCGGAAATTGCTGATGCTAAATTGAAAGCTCTGTCGGTAGGGATCAAAGGGATGCGAGAAATGTGCACAGTTTGACCATATACTGGTCCAAGGAGGATAATGGTTTCGATTATATTATTTTTTATAATCTTAACTGTAATCCTATCCCATTGCACACTTGCACATGTTAAGGGGATTAAAATTACTCATCAAATTATAATATTTGGATACCTTACCTATATTTAGAGGCTATAAGGTGGAAGTCTTGACATGTTGATAGAATTCAAAAACTGTTATTGGTTTAGAAAACTCTAATGTATTGTGTCTTCCGTGTCTACACCACGCGTATCCACCGCAACCGTATCCAATTATTTTATATCCCTTACTGTTAGCTGCTATCCTATCATACAATACAAATCTTATCCCTTAATTTAATTCAGATGAAGGTGCTTTTAATATATATATTTTAATCTATATTAATAAAAGAGCAGGGTGTTTTCTAGGAATCACGATACAGCAAAAACCATATAACGTACAATCTTGAAATTTGGAACCAACATTATTCAAATAGTCTAGGTGAACAATAAGAACGGATTTTTCGAAATTCCATACCTAAGTGGGTCAAATGGGCTCCCAAAGTTTGTATGGAAAAAAAATTTTTTTTCGTCGCATGGACATGAAACTTTGTCAGTGTACTAAACAAAATCAATAAAGAAACACGTATATCACCCTTTTTGAAATCCGTCCCTTATAGGGATTTTAGCCTGGTTTTTGAGTATGCAATGCGGAAAAAAAAATTCATACAGCCTTGCTGAAGCTTTGCGAATACATTAATCAAATTATAGCCATCCACGTGCAAATAATATTTATTTTTAAATCAACTCCTAAAGGGGTCCAATTGGGGTCCAAAAAATGTTTTTCGACCTACGGTCATAATACTTAATTTATATATTATACACAAGAATCTAAGAAACCTATTTCCGGCATTTTTCGAAAAACTACCCCTAAGGTCATTTTAAGGGGTTGGAAAGTTTGCACGAAAAAGGGTTTCCATTTCATGCTGTGATTCAGCTAGAGTAACGAAAGTCAGTAAATAAACTCAACACAATAATTGAACAAACTAATTTTGAGCATTTTTGTAAAATCTACCCCTAAGTGGGTCAAATAGGCTCTCAAAGTTTGTATGGAAAAAAAATGTTTTTCGTCACACGGACACGAAACTTTGTCACTGTACTAAGCAAAAGAAATTAAGAAACACGTGTATCACAACTTTTTGAAAATCGACCATTTATGGGGTTTTAACATGGTTCTTAGTATGAAAAACTAATTAAATAGTTAATGCTGCATAGATGAAACTTCGTGAATGCGTTTATTAAACTAAAGCAATCTATGTGTAAATAATATATTTTTTATAATCAACTCCTAAAGGGGTCCAATTGGGGTCAAACAATTTTTTCAACTTACAGTCATAAAACTTAATTTATGTATTTCACACAAGAATCTAAGAAACATATTTTCGGCATTTTTCGAAAAACAACCCCTAAGGTCATTTTAAGGGGTTGGAAAGTTTGCACAAAGTAGGATTTCCATATCATGCTATAATGCAGATAGAGTAACGAAACTCAGTAAATAACCTCAAAACAACAATTGAACAAACAAATTGTGAGCATTTTTGTAAAATCAACCCCTAAGTGGGTCAAATAGGTTCTCAAAGTTTGTATGGAAAAACAATTTTTTTTCATCACACGGATATGAAATTTTATAAATGTACTAAGACAAAGAAATTAAGAAATACGTGTATCACAACTTTGTCAAATTCGACCCGTAAAGGGGTGTTAGCATGGTTTTTTAAGTATGTAACGCGGAAAAAAAATATCATGCTGTATTGATGAAACTTTGCGAATATATGTATCAAACTAAAGCAATTATTTTATAACTAATAATTTTTTGAAAATCAACTCTTAAAGGGGTACAATTAGGGTCCAAAAATTTTCTTCGACCTGCAGTCATAATACTTAATTTATTTATTGCACACAAGAATCTAAGAATTCATTTCCAATTCAATCCATTACCGGAATTTAGCGAAAAACAACCCCTAAGGTTATATAATGGTGTTGGAAAGTTTACACGTAGAACGATTTCCATTGAATGTTATAATGCAGCTAGAGTAACGAAACTCGGTACATAGATTCAACAAAACAATTTAACAAACCGCTTTCCAGCATTTTTCTAAAATCTACCCCTAAGTGGGCCAAATGGGGTATCAAAGTTACTATGGAAAGAGATCAGAAAAAAACTTTATCAGTGTACTGATAAAAAAATACATGTATCACATTATTTTTTTAAATCATCCCTTGAAGGGGTTTTAGCATGGATTTTGACCCCCAAAAGGGATTAATTGGGGTCCAAATCGTGTTTTTTTACCCTACGGTCACAAGACTTTATGTATTGCACATAAGAATCTAAGAAACCTGTTTCCTGCATTCATCAACAAACAACCCCTGAGGTCAATTAATGGTTTCAAAGTTTGTATTCAGAAGGATTTCCATTTAAGTTATAATGCAGCTACAGTCACGAAACTTGGTAAGTAAACTCAACACAACAATTTAACAAACTAATTTTCAGCATTTTTAACCGACTTCAAAAAAGGAGTCACCATTTTTGTTTTTTTAAGAACTATTTATTCGTAAGTAATATTTTTTTTATGGGACCCAACCAGTGGAGCGGCCATTGCCAGAGTCATGCGCGAACATACATAGAAAAAAAAATGTACAGACGAATTGAAAACCTCCTCCTTCTTTGAAGTCGGTTAAAAAACCATTAAACTGTAATGTTCTCCATTACATTACTGTGACAAATATGAACTGATGATTCTTTTTATTCAAGAGAATAAACTACTGTAATGATTTCATGCAAACTTCATTAGGACCGGATAAAGTGTTCCTGAAGAAAACATACACAGTAGGTACTATCGCGGACACGAACGGTATACCAGTTTTCAATCAAAATCGTTTAAACAACTTTACGTGCGCTTACTCCGCTCGCACGTATTTTGGGCCGACTCATGCAAGCGATTGTAGTCCTAAAGATGGTACACCGATCGTGACCGCGAAAGTACGTCAACACCAACTTCAATAACATTTAAATTATTTTATGCTTTTTAGTGTTGTTGAAGTCGGTTCCTTTTTTTGTTGTGTTGTGTGCAATCTTTTATTCGAAAATCAACCCGTGGGACAAATAAGGTATCAAAGTTTGTATGTAAAAAATTTTTTTTAAGAGACACGAAACTTTGTCAGTGTACTCATCAAAAAATTGAGAAACACGTCTAACACATTTGTTTTGAAAATCCCCTTAACGGGGTTTTAGCACGGTTTTTGAATATCAAACGCGAAAAAAAAACATGCTGCACTGATGACACTTTGCGGATACATTCGTAATATTGAAGTAATCCATGTCATTATTTTAAATTAACCCCTAAAAGCTGAACGCTTTTGAGTTCCCAGAAATATTTTATTCCTACAGCCACACGACATATTTTATGTATTGCATACAAGAATCTAAGAAACCGTTTCCGGCATTCTTCGAAAATCCCTAAAGTTTGCGAGAAAAAAGTTCTCTATTTAATGCTATAATGCAACTATGGTAACGAAACTCAGTGAATGAACTAAGCAAAACTATTGAATAAACTAATTTCCAGCATTTTTCGAAAATCAACCACTAAGGGCATCTTCCAATAAGGTTACCAAATGGTTTCACTTAACAACCTCGTAAGTTTTTTAATGGAATTGCAAAATAAGTACAGTATCTTTTTAAATAAAGAAGTAAAAGTTTAAGAAATGGGCGCTATGATAGCTTACACAAAAATACAGGCTACATATTATACTTGATACCTATTAGATCAGAGTTAATAAAAGTGTGAACAATATTGAAATCGATCGTCCGAAGATCGGACCAACAATAATAACTAAGAAGATCTGAGGGTACACCAGCATAATTATGACCTATGGACGGTCAACATCTCATTTCTCCCGTGACCATAGGTGCTGCAAAGCATTCGAAACGTCGGGATAGTAAAAGCTAAAATAAACCGCGATTAAATCCGTAAAAGTAGTTTGATTTCAATGTGTAGCATTCGCGTAATTATAAGACAGCATTAGTGTAAACAATATTTTAAAAAACCTCGATCCATAATTCAAAACACGTTTGAGTAACAAAGTGAACGCGGGCGAAGCCGCGGGCTACAGCTAGTATATAATATGTGTGTTTTATATGTATTTAATATATCAAATCAATAAACAAAAAAAACACCACACAAAAGTTTAAATCTTATTTTATACCTTTATAAGTGATGAATTTTCATAAAAACAGAAATATGTGTATTCTTAAATAAAAAAAAAAAAATATATTCTTATTAAATACACACATCAAAAGTGTCTAGGGATCAACATATATTTTTGCAATAACTTTTCTCCTGATTGATATTAATTAAAATTTTCTTTAAGGATTCATCAAATAAAGTGTTTTCGTTTGTCACAGTAACGATAAACCAAGTCACCTTTGCATTAATAAAGAAATTTGCCATTTTCCTAATAAAGGGATTTTTGACATTTGAACCACTAACACAAAAGTTCGAAAAAAAGACTGAAATAACAGTTTTCTTTAAAATTTTATTGGGTAACTTAAACAATTAATAATCCGTGTTTCTACCGCGAACACTAACAACACAAGAACATCGGTTTGGCATACTCAAAATGAGTTCATCCAAATCACGCTGTGGAATGGCCGCCCATGTTCGTTGCAACAACAAAAAAAGGTCTTCTTGCGACTGGATACCCTCCATATTCGGCAGAGCTCTTCTCTGTAGCATATCCCATGCATGCTCAATCGGGTTCAAGTCTGGCGACTGAGCAGGCCAGGGCAGGACATTGATGTTAGCTGCGGCGAGAGTCTGTCTTACAACTCTTGCGGTGTCATCTCTCTTCAGGGAACTTAATTAGCGACCAAACAGTCAGAAACCGCTTGCATGAAGTGAACCTTCATTCCCGAAGACCGCTACGGGTACCACCTATAGCAATGCACAATCGTAGGATTCGATATCAATGGGCTCTTGAACACAGAAATTGGGCAGAAGAACAATGGCGTTTCGTGTGCTTTTCTGATGAGTCTCGTTTTGGTATGAGACCGGATACAAGACGTATACGACACTGGAGAACCCCTGGACGCCAACAGCGATTAAAATCCTGCCAGGAAGTCCATCCTTATAGTGGTGGAACCATCATGGTATGGGCGGGTATTTGGATCGGCGGAAGAACTGAGTTGATTTGGATCAGAGGCAACCTCAACGCTCAAATTTATGCTGAGACGATTGTATCAGACGTCATCGTTCCTCTACAAGTGCAAATCGGTCCCTTATTTCAGTTAATGCATGATAATGCACGACCGCACACCGCAAGAGTTGTAAGACAGACTCTCGCCGCAGCTAACATCAATGTCCTGCCCTGGCCTGCTCAGTCGCCAGACTTGAACCCGATTGAGCATGCATGGGATATGCTACAGAGAAGAGCTCTGCCGAATATGGAGGGTATCCAGTCGCAAGAAGACCTTTTTTTGTTGTTGCAACGAACATGGGCGGCCATTCCACAGCGTGATTTGGATGAACTCATTTTGAGTATGCCAAACCGATGTTCTTGTGTTGTTAGTGTTCGCGGTAGAAACACGGATTATTAATTGTTTAAGTTACCCAATAAAATTTTAAAGAAAACTGTTATTTCAGTCTTTTTTTCGAACTTTTGTGTTAGTGGTTCAAATGTCAAAAATCCCTTTATTAGGAAAATGGCAAATTTCTTTATTAATGCAAAGGTGACTTGGTTTATCGTTACTGTGACAAACGAAAACACTTTATTTGATGAATCCTTAAAGAAAATTTTAATTAATATCAATCAGGAGAAAAGTTATTGCAAAAATATATGTTGATCCCTAGACACTTTTGATGTGTGTAGTATGCGTGCTAAATTGCAGGTCAATAGACAGATACCAAATTGTTTTTTAACACACAAACATTCATTCCCTATTTTACACCCTTAACTGACGAATTTTGAAAAACGCTGTTACACGTATCTTATTATTTTTATTAAAGAGTCTAATTACAAAATTTTAAGTCAAAAGACAATGTTTTTACACCCATCCCATACAAACTTTCATCCTCTATTTTACCACTAAACTGAAGAATTCTGAAAAACGCAGATATACGTGTCTTATTATTTTTGATAAAGAGTCTAAGTACAAAATTTCAAGTTAAAAGACATTGTTTTTACACCCATTACACAAACACATCCATTATACAAACTTTCAACCCCTATTTCACACCCTTAGAGTTCGAATTTCCAAAAATCCTTTCTTATTGATTGGTTAAGCCATAAAATGAACCTCCTGTCCAAATTTTGTAGTCCTAGCTTCGGTAGTTTCGGCTCTGCGGTGTAGAGTCAGTCACCCTCTTTATAATATAGTATAGATTAATTGAAATGATAAAATGATATGATAATTAGCACACGACGAGGCGCGGTTGATGTCCGGTAGTGAGCTGATTTAACGTTAACATATAATTAAGGCGCTCAAGGAAACTGCTTACTATACAAATGTGCGGTTGCACCTACGAATACATTAAAATACAGATTGGTTTATTTTTAAAAATAAATCCTATAACTAAAACTTTCCCTCCTGTTGTCATTGTTAGTCTGATCTACGCAAAAATAGATGAATTACACTTTTTTTTTGGACAATGGACGTTCAAAGGGCCCACACCCCGAACGTCCAGCGACTCTGAAGGCAGCGGGGTACCCTAAGACAACTATGACGTACGGAAGTTATACTACGTCAGTCCGCCCGGGACCATGATGCTGCAAAGTGTTCAAAACGTCGCGTCGGGATATTAAAATCTATACTTATAATGAAACTGTAACAGGTCCGATACTGTACATTGAAAATATTTTGAAAATTATTTTTGGAGGCCATTCTACCGATACTGAACCCAAAATTGTATTTTTTTTTTTCTGTCTCTCTGTCTGCATCATGGCCGCGCATCACGTCGAAACTACTGAGTGGTTTCAAACGAAACTTGTCATGATTTAAGTTAATACTACGATGTAGGACATAGGATACTTTTTATCCCGTAATTCAGCACGGTTTTCTTGGGAGAGGGGATTTAAGTCAAAATGTTACTTGGTTGTATACGCGTAGTCTGATTTTATCCATTTTTCATTATAATAAATAATAACACACACATAGACAGTTACTGCTGTTATCAATGTTTGGCAATCGATCAGGGCAAGCAACGTTAGGCAAGTTCATTACATAGATGGGTGATCGTTTAATGCCATTTGAAGTAAGCGTCTCCGGGCTTCGGAGGGCAAGTAAAAAGTGGGTTCCAGTTTTTAACCGACTTTAAACAAAAGAGGTTATGTATTCAACGCAAATGTACGCTATTAAAAATTTTGTTAACGAAACAAGCGGAGCTGTGTGGGTCAGCTAGTAAAAAATAAACCGCGATATAATCCGTAAAATTAGTTTCATTTCAATGTGTAATATTCGCGTAAATATCAGAAATCATAATATACTCGTAAATGTTAACTGCAGACCGTACTCACTCTACATGGTTATCATTAATTTGATCTGCGCGTGTGCGTCGTCGGATGTTACTTGAGTGACATGCTGGCTACACGGTTATAAAAGAGTGGCTACACAGTTACTAACCAGCCTCCAACAAAGGTCAAGTGGTTGGGACGTCCACCGTTGGCGTGCTGGCTACACGGTTATAAACCACAGGCACTAACTTGATAGAGTGGCTAGGATTCCAGGAAAAATATCGATATGTCGATATTTTATGTTTAGATAGAGGGATATTTTTCCGAGATATTTAATATTTCGATATCTCCTTCGATCGACATACTTGATATTTTACCTAGATATATCGATATAAAAATGAATTATCGAAAAATAATATTAAAATAAATATTTTTTGTCTAGATTACAATATCTTTGTCTTCAGCGAGGGATATAAAGAGTTGGGGCACCCACCACCCAAGTGTCTTTTCTATTTTGACAATGTTTGGACGGTTAAAATTGATATTCTTGTGATACTTAAGTAGATAACTAAAACTTGAAACCGCCAATATTCTTTTAAATAATAACGACATTTTTTATTTAATAATCTTACCCGACATATATTTTAAAAATGTCGATACGATGTTATGTCGACACCGTATTTTTGCTCTTGGACATCTCTAACGTTACACGTGCCGTTGGCGTCCAACCAAGGCCGTTGTAGCTGTAACACCCTTGGATTTCGTTTGACCTTCATAGCTCTAACGGTCTCGGTTGGGAAGCGTCGTTGGCAACGGCAGCTCTAACCAATACGAGATGTAGCAAAAGCAAAGATAAGGTATCGATATTACATCGTATCGATATTTAAATGAAAAATAGTTTAATATTTTTACTGATTATATCGCGGTTTATTTTTTATTTTAATTATATTGTAACGATATTTTTAACCACCGATCAAAAAGGAGGGGTCTTATAAGTTCGACGTAGTCTGTCTGTGGCATCATAGCGCTCCAACGAGTGGACGGGTTTCAATGCGCGTTTTTTATGTGAAAGCTAGTTAAAGGGATAGGGTTCATAGCTATGTATCATGAAAATCAGTCCAGCTGTTTAAAGATCAGCTCTTTTCCAAATAGATGTAGGGATACATTAGTTTTATAGATAGTAACATACATTTTCTAGTACTTCCATTCGTCCAAAAGTCACGAAATGTACACGTGTTTATCCAGTGCTACTAAAGAATACGTGGTAATCTTGGCCAGGGTTTAATGACACAATCACTGAACCAATAAACGTAGACATACTAAATTTATACTCTCTGGACAGGACATGACGAGTAGGTGGTAGAAATATTGTGAACAGGATCCGATGATGGACGAAGATATTTCTTCAATAAACCTAGACAATACTTCTCAGTGCCAGTCAGTCAGCAGTCTTGTGCGCCTGCTCGTTGATTTGAAAGATCGTTCCGTACTAGTACAGTTTCGGAAGTGAACGAGTTCACACTAACCGTACGGTACTACGGTACTTAATAGGTAGTTTACAAATGGTTCAGAACGATTGCACCTGTTTACTAACTTCTGTCTTGTAATTTTATTTTAATCTACAACTTACAGTATAATTAGGTATTATCAAATGTATGCAATGTATGGAATCTAGAAAGTTCTTTTTGTACCACAACAAGACCCATGTGTACACAATACACCGCCCAACTGAAGTAAAACTACTATTAACTAATGATATAGGTACGTACGTTAACTCCTTTGGAGTGTGTCCGATGTACGATTAAGATTAGCGAATCTATTCGGTGAGCACTGTGCAACGGTTCCTAACCGTTCACCGTTCCTGTAGTACAAAAGACTACTAAACATAAAATATCGACATATCGATATTTTTCCTGGAATCATAGCCACTTTATCAAGTTAGTGCCTGTAGTTAATAACCGTGTAGCCAGCACGCCAACGGTGGATGTCCCAACCTCTTGACCTTGGTTGGAGGCTGGTTTATAACCGTGTAGCCACGGTGTAAACCACAGGCACTAACTTGATAAAGTGGCTATGATACCAGGAAAAATATCGATATGTCGATATTTTATGTTTAGTAGTCTTGTGTACTACAAGAACGGTGAACGGTTAGGAACCGTTGCGCAATGCTCACCGAATAGATTCGGTAATCTTAATCGTACATCGGACACTTGCTGTTTTAGTTCAGCTTGAACGATGAACAAGCAACCGTACGAAGTACTACGTACGAAAGAGTCCGGTCCTCATCTTGCGGATGTTGTGTGTTGCCAGGGCCAAAGTTCGGTGGGAGTGGTAGCGGGGCATCTGCCGGAGATTCTTAGCACCCCCTACTGGACCGTTACCCCACCTGCTACCAAGACGAGGAATAGAGGAGCCGCCGGGGACTAGGGGCCATTTGCAAGTCGTGTCTGTCATTGTGTGTTTAGGGGGGATTTGCCATAATCCCCACGCTTGGCAGGCGTCTTGGGGATCGCAGTATATATGAAGAAATGAATCTCAAACAAAAGACGCTACTGCCCGTCTTCTTGATTTCCCTTAGTCGCCTCTTACGATACACCCAACGGAAAGAGGTGGGGGATGCAATTCTAACCCGGCACCCCACGGGTATTTTATACTACATATACAAAATTCCTGTGACCAGTAACCCCCCCGCCCCCAAACCATGTGATGATAATGATGATCGTTGTGTGATGATGATCTTCATCACCAAGATATGAACGAAGTTGATGATGTGTGATAATGATTTATCTTTTAATGTGTACTTATGTATACATGAAAAATACACGATATATTTATTTCAATTTGTAAATAAAATTCGTTTATTAATCGGTTGGTAAAAGTAAACAAGAAGACTAAACTAGTGTAGAGGTTGAAAAAACGACGGATGCATCGTCAACGATTGACAATGACGTCCACAGCTAAAAACATTCTGTTTACGATATAAACTAGTCGAAAATTTTCTGTTTTTTTTTTATTTAATTTTTTTTCGTGGCTTTTACTCTGGTGGAGTACACCAGCCCCATTTAGACTGTTTTATAAAACAGTTTATCGTGGACGATATACGGTCTTGTTTTGTCGAATGAAAATGCGTCGACGATAGACTTGTGTAGTACATGAGAGAACTATTCCTTTTCATTTTTAGTACAACACTCTTTTAGTACTTCGTCTTTCAGTATGTATTCGACTATTCGTAGTCTCTAGCTTTGTAATAACTGGTCAGCTATTCCTATTCGTTTTTAGTACATCATTCATTTGGATTCATTTAGTACTTCGTCTTCCGCTCGAGATTTATTCGTAGTCTCTGGTTCTGCACGAACTGGTCCGATCAGTTACTCGTTGACACACTCAGAACGGGACTGAATGAGCGGGAATGATATGTACTAAAAGTACTAAAATAATAAATGATTACATTTAAAAGATTATACTAGTACGTAGCGCTCCGTTCAGTGTCCGAGCAAAAACAAGCCTAGAAGATATGCATACCTATATGAATGTTAAAGAACATGAGGATTAGGTTATTATTGAATATTAATTATGTAACGTTTGTGATTTTAATAGTTTTTTAAATATTATTGTTGTATGACGCAGTATGTAAACAAATAAAGCTAACAAAAAAAAACAAGATAATTAAATGGCTGAAATGCGTGGGGTGGTGGCGTCTTCAATTCGAACAATGATGATGATATAGATGATGATGGTGATGATTATGATGATAGTTGTGTGATGAACGTGATGAAAATGTGAATGATGATGTTGAATGGTGATGAAGATATGAATGGTGATGATGGTGTGAATGATGATGAATGGTGATGATGGTGTGAATGATGATGAATGGTGATTATGTGTTATAATGGTGATGAGGATGTGAATGATGATGATGATGAATAGTGAAAATGTGTGATGATGGTGATAAACATATGAATAGTGTTGATGATGATGAATGGCGATGATGGTGTTTGATGATGATGATGAACGGTGATGAATATGTGAATGGTGATGTAGATGTGAATAATGATGATGATGATGTGTGATAATGCTGATGAAGATGTGAAAAATGATGATTATGATGAATGGTGATGATGGTGTGCAGAAGTACACATGAAAAATTACACGAAAATATACTGATTACAATTTGTAATTAAAGTCATTGATCTATCGATTGGTAAACGTAAACGAGAAGCCTACACTAGTTTCGTCGTTGACCAAACGACAACGACAACGATAGACAACGACGTCGACGATCAACGTCTACAGCTAAAAACATTCTGCTTACGATATAAACTGCTTGAAACTTTAGACTGTATTATAAACTAGTTTATCGTGGACGATAAACGGCCTCGTTTCGTCAACCGAAAATGCGTCGACGACCAATCCCTAGATGCGTGTTTACCGGACGCCGGAGTTCTAAACACACTGAAAGTTCAAATTAGTTTTTGTGTGTAGTACAAGAACCGTGAACAGTTAGGAACCATTCCGCAATGCTGATTAACCACCAACCGTTAATCGTACATCGGACACTCGCTCTATTAATTCAGCTTGAACGATGTGCAAGAAACCGCTCTATGTACTAAGTATGAAGAAGTATGGGTACACGACTATCAGATGCAAGTGGAAAACAGAACGATGAGAGGGGAAACCCCAGGGCTCTCCGGTGGGATCTGCACCAGGGGTCCCTCAATGCCTTGCCTTTGAGCCCGACGCCGGGGGGCGCATTGTAGCCTGCCGCCGGGGGGCGCATTGTAGCCCCCCGGGAACCAGTCACGGTGCTCACGGGGACGGGGACGGGGACTCGCAATCCCGTCACCTTCCTCAATGGATGTTCAAAGAGCCCACACCTCGAACGTCCAGCGACGTCCAGCGTCATATTCAGCTTTCATCTTTTGCCTTACTGGACACAGACCCAATGGAAATACATGATGTGATTAATTCGTTGAAATCTAGCAGTGCTCCAGGCTGGGACAATATACCTTCTAGTTTTTTAAAACTTGCCATAAACGAAGTTACTCCAATTATATGTCATCTGGTCAATCTATGCTTCAAACTGGGCGTATTTCCTGCAATGCTTAAGCAAGCTCTTATTACTCTGGTATACAAGAATGGTGACAAAAACGATGTTAACAACTATCGTCCTATTTCAGTACTATCTTCTATATCTAAGATAGTAGAAAAAGTAATGAACAAAAGATTAATCAATTATTTGAGTAAATATAACATTTTATCTGATTCGCAATTCGGTTTTAGACAAAACAAGTCGACAGAGGATGCCGTCATAGCATTAAGCTCACTAATAGTGCAAAATTTAGATAAAGGATACAAGAGTCTTGCTGTATTTCTAGATTTAAAAAAGGCATTTGACACCGTTTCTGTCCATTCTGGTGCAAAAGCTTGAGAACATTGGCATCAGGGGTACCCCCCTACTGCTTTTCAAAGACTATTTGAGTGGTCGGAAACAGAAAGTAAAAGTTGGACAATATGTCAGTGATGACTCACATATATCTTACGGAGTGCCACAAGGCAGTCTGTTGGGCCCGACGCTGTTTTTGATTTATATCAACGAGCTGTGTAATTTACAAATTAAAGGTGCCAATATATTTTGCTATGCCGATGACACAGTCTTGGTTGTTAATGGTTCTTCATGGAATACTGTTCATAACGATACTGAACTGGAACTTATGCAGGTGGCTCATTGGTTAAGGATGAACCTTCTTTCGCTCAATAGTGAGAAGACTAACTATATATGTTTTTCGAAAAATATTCGTACCCAGCCTGCTACTAACTTTAGTATTCAATTACATACTTGTCATTATTCACCTGAAATAAATTGCAATTGCTCTACAATTAATAAAGTAGCTTCGACTAAATACCTAGGTGTAATGATTATCATGGCACAGTCATATAGATTTAGTTTCTACCAGAATAAGAAAGTTAATTTGGATTTTTAAAACATTAAGATAATTATGTAGCCTCTGAATCACTTTTGAATAGAATATATTTAGCATTAGCTCAGTCTGTGTTAGGTTACTGTGTCTCTGTCTGGGGTGGGGCATCCAAAATAATTTTATTGGAAGTGGAACGAGCTCAAAGGGCGCTCTTAAAAGTGATGTATTTTAAGCCGTACATGTACCCCACAAATGAGCTTTACATGGAAAGTAATTTATTGACCGTCAGAAAATTGTATATTTTATTTGTAGTACTGAAAAGGCATAAATCTGTAGTCTTTGATCCCAGTATTTTAACTAAAAGGAGGAAAGATATCGTTTTCACTATAGACAATGTCAAAACTGTTTTTGCTCAACGACAGTATATTAAACAATCGGCCCTCTTATATAATAAAGTTAATAAAATCTTAAACATCTATCATATGGGTACTCGTACTTGTAAATTAAGGATAACTAATTGGTTAAAATCTTTAACATATGAAGATACAGAAACATTATTACAATCATCTTCGTAATTTACATTGTAGTAAGTACCTAAATTAAAAATTAAAAATCATGAATTTGAATCATTCGTATGAGACGTTTTTGGATTATATTTATACTTATACATAGTTAAATATCAACACTCTCTCTCTCACACAACTACACACACAGTCACACACGCACACACACCTCCACACAAACACACACACACATAGGCAAACATACATTCAGATACAGGATACAAAAAAAAAACTTACCTTTTCTTTATTTTTTGTCTGTTAATGTTAATATTTACAATAACACACAATTTACTGCTAGGTTTATTGAAATGTATAAATACATATGGCTATGGGAGAGCGGAATCGTCTGGCACAGGTGTTACACTTAAAAGGCGATTCCAACCTTGTTTTGAAGTTTGTAATCTTTCTGGTTAATGAATAAAGATTTATTTATTATTTATTATTTTGCTCGGACATTGAACGGAGCGCTACGTACTAGTATAATCTTTCAAATGTAAAAATTTATTATTTTAGTACTTTTAGTACATATAATTCCCGCTCATTCAGTCCCGTTCTATGTGTCAACGAGTAACTGATCGGACCAGTTCGTGCAGAGCCAGAGACGAATAAATCTCGAGCGGAAGACGAAGTACTAAATTAATCCAAATGAATGATGTACTAAAAACGAATAGGAATAGCTTACCAGTTATTATCTGTAATAACTGGTCAGCTATTCCTATTCGTTCATAGAGCCAGAGACTACGAATACATACCGAAAGACGAAGTACTAAAAGAGTGTTGTACTAAAAATGAAAAGGAATAGTTCTCTCATGTACTACACAAGTCTATCGTCGACGATAAACTAGTAATATCGTCCTCGATAATCTAGTTTATAAAACAGTCTAAAGTTTCGACTAGTTTATATCGTAAACAGAATGTTTTTAGCTGTAGACGTCGTTGTCAATCGTTGACGATGCATCCGTCGTTTTTCCAACCTCAAAACTAGTTTAGTCTTTTTGTTTACTTTTACCAACCGATTAATAAACGAATTTTATTTACAAATTGAAATAAATACATCGTGTATTTTTCATGTATACATAAGTACACATGAAAAGATAAATCATCATCACACATCATCAACTTCGTTCATATCTTGGTGATGAAGATCATCATCAAGATATTATTATAGATATATAAGATTATAAGATATATTGATATTATAAGATATTATTATTATTATTATTATTATTATTATCACACAATGATCATCATTATCATCACATGGTTTGGGGCTGGTCACAGGAATTTTGCATATATAGTTTAAAATACCCGTGGGGTGCCAGGTTAGAATTGCATCCCCCCATCTCTTCCCGTTGGGTGTATCGTAAGAGGCGACTAAGGGAAATCAAGAAGACGGGCAGCAGCGTCTTTTGTTTGAGATTCATCTCTTCATATATACTGCGATCCCCAAGACACCGGCCCCTGCGTGGGGATTATGGCAACTCCCCCCTAAACACACAATGACAGACACGACTTGCAAATGGGCCCCAGTCCCCGGCGGCTCCTCTATTCTTCGCCTTGATAGCAGGCGGGGTAACGGTCGAGCAGGGGGTGCTAAGAATCTCCGGCAGATGCCCCGCTACCACCCCTACCGAACTTTGGCCCTGGCAACACAACATCCGCAAGATGAGGACCGGACTCTTTCGTACGTAGTACTTCGTACGGTTGCTTGTTCATCGTTCAAGCTGAACTAAAAGAACAAGTGTCCGATGTACGATTATGATTAGGGAATCGAATCTATTCGGTGAGCACTGCGCAACGGTTCCTAACCGTTCACCGTTCTTGTAGTACACAAGACTACTAAACATAAAATATCGAAATATCGATATTTTTCCTGGAATCATAGCCACTTTATCAAGTTAGTGCCTGTGGTTTATAACCGTGTAGCCAGCGTGCTCCAACAAAGGTCAAGTGGTTGGGACGTCCACCGTTGGCGTATCTGGCTACACGGTTATAAACCACAGGCACTAACTTGATAGAGTGGCTATGATTCCAGGAAAAATATCGATATGTCGATATTTTATGTTTAGATAGAGGGATATTTTTCCGAAATATTTAATATTTCGATATCTCCTTCGATCGACATACTTGATATTTTACCTAGATATATCGATATAAAAAATGAATTATCGAAAAATAATATTAAAATAAATATTTTTTGTCTAGATTAAAATATCTTTGTCTTCAGCGAGGGATATAAAGAGTTGGGGCACCCACCACCTAAGTGTCTTTTCTATTTTGACAATATTTGGACGGTTAAAATTGATATTCTTGTGATACTTAGGTAGATAACTAAAACTTGAAAACTGCCAATATTCTTTTAAATAATAACGATATTTTTCATTTAATATATCTTACCCGACATATGTTTTAAAAATATCGATACGATGTTATGTCGACACCTTATGCTCTTGCACATCTCTAACGTTACACGTGCCGTTGGCGTCCAACCAAAGCCGCTCTAACACAAACAACTACTCACTACTACCACTGTGCACTGTGCACTGGTAGCTCCATTAAAGAGCCATTATCATGTCACTTGCATGTAGATTTCAATTACAAAATCCTCTTATAGTACATATAAAATGACTCGTCCTGACTGACTGATTCATCAATGCACATGCCAAGCCGCTGTAGTAAGCTGAAATTTGGCCAGTAGTTTCTTCTTATGACGTAAGCATCCACTAAAAAAGGGTTTTAGAAAATTACACTCCTAAAGGAGTTCACTCTTAAAAGGGGGGTTTTCATTCGTATGAAACTTTTTATTTTATGGTTCCACTGACTTGAAACTCACTGAAAAGATTCTCTAAATAACATACATAAGTGTACGTCTTTCGTGAATTTTCAAATCTTTGAGGTGCGCTAAGGGTTAGTAAACTTTGTATGGATAAAATATTAGCTGGCGAAGCTGCAGAAAATTGATATGCTATAATACTAAGACTAAGTGTAGAGTGTTTTAATTTACCACCTACCCGAATCAGATTGTGGTCATCAATGAACGGTGAAAGACGTTTAAATCGAGTTGAATGAGGTTTACCCTTATTGAGTAGTTCGATATCTGTCGAGAATTCAGAAATTTTAACAAGTTTTATCAACGAATAAAGAGATTTATTCCATTCGTGAGCACTAATAGGACCAATAATTTTAGAATTTGGATTACGGGCATTATGAATGAACCGTAAGCAAAATGCATGAATTCTAACTAGCGTACTAAGAGAACTATACCTAGTCATAAATTCAGTATTGCAAGTGTCAGTAGATGCTGTCACATTGCACGAGATGACGTCACTTGTTGCAACGTCAGAAATGTTAAGAGGTCCTGTTTTAGGCCATGATTGCGGAGGTTCAGCTAACCAAGGAGGTGACCACCACAATTTATGCTGGACGAGCTCATGTGGTTGTAAGCCACGTGAGGCTGCATCAGCAGGATTTAGAGCTGAAGGTACATATCTCCACATCGTGGGAGAGCAATTGGATAAGATTTGAGAGACACGGTTTCCTTCAAAAACCTTAAGAAGATGAACTGGAGTGCGTAGCCATGCTAGCACAATGTTGGAATCACACCAAGCATACACATCAACAATTTTTATATGATCTAACAAGGACACACAATGTTTTAACAAGTGGGAAAGAATGAGAACACCACTTAGTTCCATTCTTGGAATTGTGAGTTTGGTGTGAATTGGAGCTACCTTAGACTTAGAGAGAAGAAGATGAACATCTACTTGTCCATTATTATGCTCTACACGCAGATAAACTACGGCTGCATAGCCGCGTTGAGATCCATCGGAGAATCCATGAAGTTGAATATTAACGACGTTATCAGATAAGTTGAGATAAAGAAGAGAGATCTTGTAAGAAAGAAAGCCAGAAGGTTTTGTGTTCTTCTGGAAGAGGTTCATCCCAGCCTATTCCCAACAACCAAAGTTGCTGCATAAAATATTTAGCACAAAAGATAACTGGCATAAGCCAGCCACAGGGATCGTACAACGAGGCTAGATTAGACAAGACCGCACGTTTGGTAGTCCCCTGATTTGTTACTTGAGTATAATATATGAATGTATCAGTGGCTGGGTTCCACTGGATACCCAGTACCTTAATGATGTTATCATCTGATGTCTCGAATGTCATGGGAGACTCGCGTAAGTCGTTAGGCAAATCACTGACCTTTTCCCAGTAAATCGTCTAATTCCTTTTTGTAACGCACTGCAGTTGGTACGTCCGGCGCACCACTGACTACATCATCGACAAAGATTTGGCTCTTAAGAATAGAACTTGCAATGGGATGAGTGTGTTGACCTTCATCAGCAAGATAATGAATGCAACGCATGGCTAAGTAAGGAGAAGAAGAGACGCCAAAAGTGACAGTATTAAGCTGGTATTCCTTGAGAGGATCATCTGGGTTTTCTCTCCACAGTATAACCTGATAACTGCGATCTGGCGGATCTAAAAGAATTTGTAGATACATTTGCTTAATATCTGCTATGAAGGCTACTTTATTCAGACGGAAGCGAATAACAATATCTGTGATATTTTGTTGAAGTTTAGGACCTGGTAGTAAGACATTATTTAAAGATATGCCATTTGATGTAAGCATAGAAGCGTCAAAGACAATCCTCACCTTAGTTGTGGAAGCATGTTCTCTAACTACACAGTGATGTGGTAAGTAATAGTTTGCCTTATTGTTAGAAGAAGTAGGTACAGGTGTCATACGGCCATGTTGAAGATATTCATTAATAACGGATACATATTCTTTTTTCAAGACAACATCATGCGTAAGACGGCGTTCCAAAGAGAAGAAACGACGCATAGCATAATCACGAGATTCGCCTAAGCTTACCTCATCACGAAAAGGTAATGTGACCATAAAGCGACCGGTACTATCCCTTTTCACTGTACTCTGGAATAGCTCTTCACATTTAACATCTTCTGGATTAGGTGTATAAGTTTGTGGAATATTTTCTAATTCCCAAAAAGTTTCCAAGCGTTGATCAAGATTGACATGATGCGTCATGACAAGAGAAGTTTGAATAGGCTGAACAAATTTAGATGCGTAACCAATAACAACCCATCCAAAGATAGTAGCATGAACCGAAGGCAAATCACTAGACGGAGAAAGTTTTTTCCCAAGGCAAATTTGATTGTATACGTCACATCCCACCAAGATATCTACGGCTCGAGAAGAGAAAAATTGATTGTCCGCAAGTTGAATATTAGGATATTCTTTAATAATGTCTGAAGAGACAGAACAAGTTGGCATGTTGCCTGTAACTCGTTTAAGAATAAGTGCCGTTAAGTTAATTTGTTCATTTGAGAACCTGGATTTAAGTGTGAGTGTGACTACACCCTTAGAATGGAGTGGCTTGTTTGAACCAACCCCAGTAATAGCAATGTCACTATGAGATCTCTTTAAGTTAAGACGCTGTACGCATTCCTCAGAAATTAACGAGCATTGTGAACCAGGATCAATGAATAAGCGAACAGGTACGAAGCTGTTATCAACATTGGTAGCCAATGCTACAGCAGTCCCTAAAAGAATAGGTTGAAATAGTGTCTTCGAATGTGGAATGACTGAATTAATCGCTACACTATCTTCCAAAGGTTGAGAATCCCCCACAGGTTGAGAACCAGTGCTTGGATTATTTTTTAAACAAATAAGAGTATGATGTCTCTTAGAACATATTTTGCAAGTTGAGTTTGAGGTACAAGATTAATACATGTGGGATTTAAGACAATTAAAACAAAGTCGCTTACCCTTTACAAAGTGGGATGCTCTTCTTCTGCAGTTTCATCATCTGGACGATCCCATGATAATCTGGGTTGTCTGACTGTTTGCGGTACCGATGAAGACCGAGTTAACATTTGGTCTATGTGCCTCCGATGCAACTCTCCATCTTCCGTTCTCACCCTATATACACTAGGACCTTCTATTGACTCTACTATGGCTCTCTGCCACTTTTCACCAGGACCATACACCCGCATTAAAACCGGTTGATTGACTGTGAATTTACGATCAGGCGGACGCTCTGCCGCTGCCTCTAATTGCTCATCAGCGCGACTAGAAGTATAGTCAGGATGTAGTCCTGTCACAGCCGTTCTGAACTTCCGGCCGTTCAACATCTCAGCTGGAGTCTTATTGGTGCAGCTGTTTGGCACAGTACGAAGGTAATATAGGGCTTTTGACAATTTTTCTGACCAAGGCATATTAGTGCTTGACATCTTTTTTAGTTTATTTTTAAACGTCTGTATCGCCCGTTCAATTTGTCCATTAGATGCCGGGTGATATGGTGGACAATATACATGTTTAATCCCATTTCTCTTCAAGAATAAATTAAACTCTTCAGAACAAAAACTTCTGCCATTGTCTGATACTATAATGTCAGGTAGGCCTTGAGAAGCAAATATTCTCCTAAGGACAATTATAATAGTTTCACTACTCATTGAATTCACTATCTCAGCTTCTAACCATTTGCTGTAACTGTCAATTATCATGAGAAAAGTTTTACCCTGAAATGGGCCAGCGAAATCAATATGTATACGGCTCCATGGCTTATCCGATGTGATCCATGATTGCGGGTCTTTGGGTGGATTATTCCTTACTGACTGACATAATTCACATTCTGCCACCATCTTCTCAATCTGTCGGTCCATATCAACCCACCATACATAGCCTCTAGCATACGCTTTAGATTGGACAATTCCCGCATGTGGGGCATGTAATAATTTCAAGACTTCTAGTTGTAAAGTCTTCGGTATCACGACTCTATTACACCATAATAAAAAATCTTTATTAAGCGAAAGAGCCTCTCTTCGTGTCCAAAACGGTTGTATGATGGGGTCCGTGCATGAGTGTGGCCAACCATGAAGCACATAAAATACTACTTTCTGTAGTACTGGATCTTTCT
The DNA here is from genome assembly GCA_911728495.1 of Furcula furcula. NCBI lineage: Eukaryota > Metazoa > Arthropoda > Insecta > Lepidoptera > Notodontidae > Furcula > Furcula furcula. The sequence goes on along the minus strand of OU452264.1, from coordinate 675,468 downwards.
TAGTTTCAATTGCAATTTTATTCGCATTTAAGTTCCATCCCTCAGGGCGTTCTTCCAGGAGCAAAACTTCCCTTAAACACTCTTCCTTTAAGACCGATGTACTTGGCAAGTTCCATCGGCTAAGAGCATCGGCATTACCTAGCAATTTACCTGGTCTATATTTGATAGTATAATCATAACAACCTAGTTTAAGTGACCATCTTAACATTCGTGGTGATATCTGGTCGGGTATCGGCTTCGCCGGATTAAACAAACCCACCAGCGGTTTATGATCAGTCACAATACAAAAACTACGACCAGCCAGGTACTCATGAAACTTTGTCAGACCAAACATAATTGCCAAGGCTTCCTTGTCAATCTGTCCATAACGTCGTTCGTGTGGTTGCAACGTTCGGGACGCCATCATTACCGGGCGTTCGGACCCATCATCCATCACATGAGCTATAATTGCTCCAAGCCCATACTCAGAAGAGTCACATATCAGTAACAACTCACGACTCAAGTCGTATCCAATCAGTGTGTGATCTGACGCTAATAAAGCTTTCGCTTTCTTGAATGCTTCTTCCTCTATTTTGCCCCAACTCCAGGGCCGTTTTGATTCTAATAATCGGTACAAAGGTTCTAGCAACGTAGCTTTATTCGGCAGAAATTTTTCATAGAAATTATATAACCCTAAAAATGCGCGAAGTGATTCCTTATTTACTGGTGCAGGCTTCTCTAGTATCTCTTTCACTTTTGTAGGTGATGGGTGCAGACCTTCACTATTAATTACATGGCCTAAGAACGTTATACTATCAGCTGCAAATACGCATTTCTTCTCATTCAGACGAAAACCCATTTCGTTCAATGTGGACAGGACCTTACGCAGCCGCTGATCATGTTCCAGTTTATTACGGCCACTCACAGCTACATCGTCGAGTAGGCACGCCACTCCTTCCATGTCAGCTAGTGCTGAGGACATTAGACGCTGAAATATTCCAGGTGCTGCACTTATACCAAAGGCCAGGCGGTTCATTTTCATCAGTCCCATGGGCGTATTAAGGGTTAACAGCTCTGCAGTGGTCTCATCAACCTTAACTTGTGAATAGGCTTGTTTAAGCCAGCCTACTGAATATATGACCACCACTTAACTTCACAAATGCCTCTGCGGATGTCGGCATTGGGTAGGTATCTGGATCTATTGCTGCATTAACCGTTGCCCGGTAATCACCACAAATGCGCAGTGATCCGTCTTCCTTTTTCACAATCCTCAAAGGTGTAGCCCATTTAGAGTATTTAACTGGCGTTAGTACACCATCTCTAATCATACGTTCTAAATCCTCAATGACTTGTTTCTTAAGAGGAAATGGGACTGGACGTGCTTTTAAAAATTTGGGTGATGCATTCGCGCGAATATGCAAGCTGACTTCAGGACCTCTATATTCACCAAGCCCTTCTTTAAATAATTCTGGAAAATCTTTTTTTAACCGTTCCACCTCTTCTGTCGACCAACACAATCCAGATATATTTACCCCTAGTTGTTGAAACCAGTTCCTGCCCAATAAGCTTGGTCCATTTCCTGACACAACCATCAGCTCACATTGTGCCTCTTTATTTCCCAGTCTAGCACACACATTAGCCATACCTTTGACTTTCAATGGTTCACGAGTCCATGTTACCAGTTTCACATTAGTAGAATAAAGAGGGGGTGTGGGCCACAATTTCCTAAAAGTTTCTTCCGAAATTATAGTTCTTGATGCTCCCGAATCAATTTCCATAGGTACTTTAACTCCATCTATAGTCACATCCACTGTGATAGGGGGTTGATACCCACTTGAGCACATATAAACACCCATCATCTCTTCCGGACCCTCTGTGCAAATAGGTGTAACTGAGGCCACATTCTCATCCATGTGATGTACCTTTCTAGACTTCCTGTCACACGCTGAGGCTATGTGTCCGAATCTCTTGCAATAAAAACATCTAGCTTTAATAAACGGACAACGTTCACCAGCCTTATGAAGACGTGCACAGTGCTGGCAATCAGTGGATTTAATTCTACCAATATCCATAGGTTCGCTGGTACTGGACGGAGTTTGCTTTGTTTCTGCACTGAATGGGTATAAATCAGAGTATGTCGATTGGTAGTTAAGGCACATTTGTAATGCCATTTCATAACTGAGGTTATTTGTCTTTAATAAATCTCTTCTCAACCGATCATCACGTACACCCAACACTAATCTGTCCCTCAATTGACGTTTTAAGTCTTTAAAGTTGCACTTGACACCAAGTAGACTTATTGCTGCTACATATTCCTGCACGCTTTCGCCTTGCAGTTGTTGACGTTTATGAAACTTTCCTGCTTGCAAGATTTCATTAGTTTCTGGTTCATAGAATTTATCCAAAACTTTCAATATATCCGACAATTTCACTTCTGTGGGTCGATGAGGAACTAGCAGTGATGCTATTAATGCATAAGTATCCTTGCCACACTGAGAAAGGAACAAGGAGCGAGCTTTATCCTTGTCAATGTCATTGTAGCCTGCAGCATCCAAAGCACATAATAATTGTTCTTTGTAATCACACCACTTGTCAGTTTTTGGATTAAATTGTCCAGGAAACACAATGTTTGCAATATTAGACGTCATTTTCTGCACAAATTTAATAATTTTCCAAAGTCGCCAATAAAAGATACACAACTATTGAGGTTCAAAGCAAAACTGATTTATTTCCAATTACCTTCAAGTACAATCACAAATATTATAATCACAATTAATGTGGGTATGTTCATACACAACACAAAGTTTTGCCTTTTCTCCAAAGGTACGTTTTTAAATTTATTACATGTATGTAATTCATGATCCTTTTCACAGTATATACATGTAAGAGTATGCACATGGTGTGCAGTTTTAAAAGTTTTCACTGCAGGAATTCCTTTCTGGGTATTTCTTGGGGACATACCAGCTGAAATGGAATTTTGTGTGGAATTAGCAAGCTCATAAGCCTTGCACCTAACTTCAAGAAAGTCTATAAGTTGGTTATAAGTAGGAATTTCGTTAGGGTTTTTTAAAGACATTTCAAATTGATTTTTAGTATCTAAAGGTAATTTTTTTTAGAATAATGTGTAAAAGTATAAAAGACCATTCATTAACGTTAAACTTTAATGCCATAAGGGCTTCAAGATTTTCATGAAAAGAATTTAAAAAGTTTCTTAAGTCTGATTTTACATTTGTAACGGCAGGAAGTGATAATAATGCATTTGTGTGTCTGCTATAAGTCTTTTATTGTCATACCTTATTTCCAAAAGATTAAGGGCTACTGAGTAGTTTTCCTCCGTTAATTGTAGATGTTTCACCAAGTCAAGCGGTTCCCTGGTCAAACAGGACAATAAGTAATGCAACTTTCTAACATTATTAATAGTAGTGTCGCAATCTACAATACTTTTAAAGATTTGAATAAAGTTAGTGTACTCAGTAACTTTGCCTGAAAATTATTGTAAAGCTATTTTTGGTAGATCACTCCTAGCAGAGCAAGATAAGTTTTGTACTGGTAACGGTTTAGGCTTTAACCTCTCACGCGTAACTTTAATAGTAGTGAGTTTAGACATATACATATTGAACTCTGATTGATGTACCTGAGCATCGAATCCAGCCTTTTTTGCTGCTTCAACAGATATAAAAGCATTCATAAAGTCTGCCTGAATTTTCTCCACTTCAGAGCACTGCACCGAGAATTGTTCCCGACAGTCATCGTCCTCGCAAGCTGCCTGAGCACACTTGAATATATTCTCGATGACAAGTTTTGCTAACTTATATTTAATTTCCGTTGTCATTGTTCAAAGAAAGAAAATAAAATTGATAACTATTTTTTAAGGTTATGCAAAGAAAATTCAAGGATGTGTCAAAATTGATTGACGTGATCGTGACCTCCTTATGCGATCGATATCGATACGACCACAGACTATTAGCCTAATAAGGCTAGATACACACCGTTACGATACGTTAACGCGTTTAGTTGATTAATCGATATAATAATCGAGTAGATGTAGCCTTGGATGTAGCAACACCAAAATATCAGAGACAACGAGATTTGAATGAACGAACGAATAAATCATTCAATCGAACAACCTGTAAAGACTTACGAAACAATAAGAAGGTAGTACCTTACAAAGAAAAGAAAACAAAATTAAATTGCTGTAATTACTGTTGTAACGTATGTAAAATATATAATTACGTGTTGTTTAAGTAAGTATAGTGAGTATGTAATAAATGCAATGTGCAGTGAATCTTAGTGTGGGAAAGTTAAGTAAGTTTTGGGATCGCAGTACAGGTGGTATGTAATACAAATGAAAGACGCTGCTGCCCGTCTTCCTAGCTTCCTTAAGTCGCCTTTTACGACGCCCAACGGAAAGAGCTGGGTGGGTGCTATTCTTACTCGGCTTACCCGGACACCCCACGGGGTTCGGGTTACAAAGTAAGAATTGTTACGTGTACGTAACAAGAATTAATGCTAACGCAGTTAAGGTTTTAAGTAAGATGCTAAGTAATTAGCAGAAGGAATGCAATTAAGCAGATATTGTTAAGTACCAATATGTAGGTACCAACAAGATTATTAAGTGTCTAGATACGTTAAGACTAATATGCAATAAATGCAGTAAAGATGGCGGATGCCAGATAAAGGTAATTGGAGATGAAAGTATGAGATTTAGGGCGAGGAATAAGACGGGATCTGGGATCGAAGGACCAGGAATTATGTCGCGTACATGCCCTAGTGGTGTCAGGGTTGATGTACTCGACAAGGAGAGAAGGGAAAAGGCAGGGTGGTCGGCCTTACTTGCGCTGATGTCACTCCCGTCTCGGTCCTCCACGGTAAATCTCGGAGAGTAGGGCTTCTTCCCCCGGGGGTGGTTCCGGTTGGTGTTCAGCTGTTTCGTGTAGCCAACGGTCCACAAGGTGGGAGAGGAGCTTAAAGGGATGCACTCGCGTTCCGCTCGTCTTTAGAGCGGATGACTCGACAGATTGCAAATATAATTTAATGATTCGTAACTAGACACCTTAAAAGTACGTTAAAAGAAAGGAGAGAGCTCTGTACGTTACGACGCCAGAATTTGAATAGGAAGGATTCACTTGAGTGAGTGAATGAGATGTATGTGATGTGCACAGATTAAAAAATGGTTAAATGTACCAAACAACTTTAGAGTATTCTTTTACATAATTATTAAAGAGCCAGGTATGCCAAAGGTCAATGGAACGTAGCATCTTAAACTTAAAAAGAAAAGACAAGAAAAGGAGTTCAGACATAAGAAAAACGACAAAAATACTAGATGCTTTGGATCACGGCATGAAACTTAAATGGAAGTGGGCTGGCCACATTGCACGCATGGACAAAAGAAAATGGACTAGAAAAATTTCCACTTGGTCAGGACCATTCAATAAGAGAAGCAAAGGTAGACCAAAAGAGAGATGGGCTGATGAAATAAAGAAAGTAGCTGGCATAGATTGGATCACAAAAGCAAAAGTCAGAAAAAACTGGAGATAAAATCTTTTTTTTTTTTAAAATTGAACCGACTTCAATATCACTGAAAAGTATAAAATAATTTAAATATTATTGAAGTTGGTGTTAGCTTACCGGCTGTGTATATTTGGCACCAACTTCAATAATATTTAAATTATTTTATACTTTTCAGTGATATTGAAGTCGGTTCAATTTTTTTTTTAAAAGATTTTATTTTAAACTTTTTAGTGATTTTTCATATATAAAGATTGAGCCATCGAAAACCGTAAAATTATCTAGATAGGTTATGATCACATTATCGTCTACATAGTTTTACATAATTCATGTTTCTTCAGAAAAAAAATATCCGGTCGTAATGAAATTTGCATGGAATCATCATAGCAGTTTGCTCTCTCGAATAAAAAAAGAATCATCGCAATCGGTTCATAATTGTCAGAGCAATGTAACGGAGAACATCAGTTTTATGGTTTTTACCAGATAAATTCCTCCACATCGTTCATGTTCCTCCAGGAAGTTCTTATCCGGTTGTAATAAAATTCATACAGATTTAATACAGTGGTTTCTTCTTTCGAATAAAAAAAGAATCATTGAAATTGGTAAATATTTGCCGGAGTTATGACCATTTTTGTCTTTAAAAAGCGACATAAAGTCATCGATATAGGCTTTCCTGCAGCTCTCAGTGCGCAGTCACCATTCTTGTTTTTTCAGGAACTACTTATTACTACGCAATAATTTTTTTATGGGACCCAATCAATGGATTGAAGAATGGATGGAAGAAAGATTTTTTGAAATCGGTTCATAATTGACAGAGTTATACGCGAACATACATAAAAAAAAATATATATACAGACGAATTGAGAACCTCCTCCTTTTTTGAAGTCGGTTAAAAAATGGCTCCTCCATTTTTTACCTTTACTCGTAGAGAGGTCCTTAATAATAATTAAAAAATAATAATAATTTGTTGTTACTATACAATTTCATAACTAATATTTTATCTAATTTCAATTTAATCATTTAATTTACAATGTTAAAATATCAAATAATATTTTCTATAATGCATGCATTTACAATGTTAAATTATTTTCATTTTATAATTTAAGTAAATTAATGTAATTAATATTAATTAGAACAATGAGTGTAACTTATTATGTATATTAAGGAATAAATGAGGCTTATTATTATTATTATATAATGGTCCATCTTCACTATATTTCAATTTATTTATCATGCTTCGTTGGTGCCATGCATGTTCGCGCATGATAATTAAGTACCGAAACTATGTACGAGTAAGTACATATTTCTATTCGAAAAAAGCTCCCAAAAAGATCCCATGAAATTTATATCACGACCGAACAAGAAGTTAATTGTAATAATAATATCAGCCCTTGTTTATGTCCCACTGCTGGGCACGGGCCTCCCTTCAAGTTGAAGGGGCTTAGGCCATAGTCCACCAAGTGCTGGCCAAGTGCGGGTTGACGGACTTCACACGTCCTTCGAAAGCTAGTTAGGCTTTCTCAGACCTGCAGGTTTCATCACGATGTTTTCCTTCACCGAAAGCTAGTAACAATCGCACAAAGACGATTCGCACATGATTAATTAAATAAATCAGAGGTTCGCACCTTGTTTCCAAGGCAAGTGCTCGCCCACTGAGCTGTTACAGCTTATATTGTTTTGTTATAGAACAAAATATTTAAAAAAATTAGGCAGTCTTCAAAAGCAAGCATTAATATTGTAAAAAAAAATATTATTGGAGTTGGTGCTAAACTGATTCTACTAACAGAACTTAACAGCACCAACTTTCTTTTAAAGTCAATTAGATTTTTCTTAAATCTTTTGTGTTATGTGACTAATTATTAAATTACAACAGTAATGTCAAGTGCAACAACAATGTTTTAATATGCTTAAGTAAAATATATTTCATTTTATTCTATAAAAAAAATAACTTCTGGTATGCGAAATTTTCACAGTATCTAATTTTTAATATTGTTTACCTACTTAATTATAACCCCCTACTTAGTTGTCTAATTTGTGCCTTCACACACCTTTGCTCGCTAAAAATCTCTACACTTTCTTTGAGCTCCTTTCACTGGTCGTGCTCAATCCTCTGCGACACATTTGTCATTTAGCTTTACTAGGCCGGCTGGACACCCATCTCCTGACAGAGAGACTCTATCATCAAGTAATAATAGGACATTTCCCAAAACTTCAATCTTTGCACCTTTATTGGGTCCATTTTCTGTATTTCCAATGACATCAAATCTATTGTAGTAGCATCTTTAGTAGAAGAGCTTTTTAGTAGAAGAGTAGCATCTTTCTCAATTTGTTTGCATAAAGTATTACTTATGTTACTACATACATATGGTTGAGGGGAGTGATGGCTGCTGCTCGAGTCAACTCGTGCGCGGGTGCTGCTTGGGGGGACTGGTCCGACTACTATCCCTTTGGCTTTTTAGTTTGTTGTACCTACTTTCGTCGTATTTTATTATTTTTTTCCCTGTATTATTTGATCTTTTGAACGGCAAGACACACTGTCGCTCTGATCTAACTGTAACATGACACACTGTTTAAAAAAAAAAAAAGTGATAAAATGACAAGCCCGCTGAGTTTCTTGCCGGGTCTTCTCAGTTGAGGCCGCGTTGTGATCCGGTGGTAGCTTTTAAAAAAAAAAAAATACATGACCTTTCAAAAGTGCTAGCGTTAAGCCTATTTGAAATAAACTATTTTTGACTTTTGACTTTTGACATATTTTGTTTTGTTACCTTGCAGTTTGTGTCATTTATATTTTGTTTCTTGTGTTCATTACTTGTGACATTTAATTTTATATCAGTTTGATTTGAACCCATTTCTATTGTTGTTCCGTTATTTTACCTGTTAAATTTATTTATAAACTCGACACTTTCTGTTGTACTAATTACGTTTCGAATAACATCAACCTGATCGGGAAACACAATCATTGTTAATATATTTGTCTTTTCAGTGCGTGGCGTCGTATTAGTGTTATTCTGTTTAATAACATCTAATTTGGCAAAAACCTATTTAGATTTAGAACTTATTTTATTAGTTCCGTTAATATCACTGATATTGTATTGACTAAAAGTACCATTCGTATTTATTTCATCATCATATTTATCAACAAGCAGCAAGGGAAAGGTAATAATTGGCATGAAATTAACTTTTGGTTCACTTTTGTTCATATTAATCTTGTGAACTTGTAATTTCGTGTCCTTTAATTCAGCAACACCGTTACTAACACGTTCTTCATAACCGTTAGTTATATTTGCATGAAGTCCATCTTGGCGTTTGCTATCCTTCCTTAATGCAATGTTTCGATGTATAGTATGACCACTCACCACACTGAAAACTGTTATTATTATAAAAGTTGAATACATTTTTACAATTAAAAAAACTTTCTTTGTTTTATACACTGCGTAGGTGACGTGTGTCTACGACTTCTATTCGCGATATACTATATAAAAATTAAAACACGATACTTCCGTTTTGCAGTAGACATAAACCTGATTCACTCCGCACTCGTAAGGTTATTCACTGATGTGTAGCGTAATAAAGCTCATGAGTCAATAATGGATATTTTTTTAAATATTAGGTTATATCTTAGTAGATAATGCAAAATAAATTATTAATACAAGTTTCGTGCCGGAACAAATAGTTATTATAGTTTTCCGAACTTGATACAGTTAGATCATTTTTTGTATGTTGGTGGTGTGTTTGCTTTGTCGCTATTGGTTGGGCTTGCCCATGTGTGCGGTTGGCCCTCCTGAAAACCACCGCGAAAGGACAGTAGCAAGAAAGTCGTTGTCGCATAAATATCTAATTGTGATCACCCAAGAAAATCGGTGTCCATCCGTGCTTGTCTAGACTACATAGTGGAATGTGAACCGATGCGGCACCGGTCCTTTTTTTTTTTTTTTTTTTTTTTGACGCGGGGGAAATCTTCGAAAGATCCCCGGGAGCTGTGGGGCTCGACCGGGGTATGTGGGATTCTTACCCACTAAAACCCCCGCGGCTGTCGCATCGGCACATAAAGAGGGGGCGAACCTGGGGCCTCCGTTGGGATCTGCACCAGGTGCCCCTCAGTGCCTTGCCTTTGAGCCCGCCGCCGGGGGACGCATTGTAGTCCCCCGGGTGCCATCACGGTGCTCACGGGGACGGGGGTCGCAACCCCGCCGCCGTCCTCCTCGGAGTCGCCGCCGTACTCAATGGACGTTCAAAGGGCCTACACCCCGAACGTCCAGCGACTCCGAAGGTTGCCCATTGTTTAGAGCCCCGGGCTCAGGGCTGGGGAGCGAGACGTTGGGCGGCCGCTTGACGCGGCCTGCGCCTTCGTCGCCGGGCGGGATCAGCGCGTTCGCGTTCCCGCTCAGCGGCCTCCTTCTGGGACATGACAGTCTCGCAGAAGGCGGCCATCGCTCCCCACGCCGCATCCCCGGACAGCATAGCCGACACTACGCTGCCCAGGGAGAGGTCCGATCCGATGACTGCGACCAGGTCTCGACGCTCCAACAACCACGCGGGACAAGCCTCAAGCGTGTGTTGGGCGGAGTCAGACTGGCCGCAGTGGAAGCATATCGCCGTCGCTTCACGTCCGATCTTATTCAGATAATCACCGAAACAACCGTGACCGGTGATTATCTGCGTAAGCCTGTAAGTGAGTCGTCCACTCCGTCGCTTCATCCAGGCTTCGAGGTACGGCAGGAATGCCTCAACGACGCGTTTGCGCGCTATGTGCTCCGGCTGGAGCCGCTCGCGCCACGTCGTGAGTGCGTTGTGTCGTTCCTGCCGCTTTATTGCTTCGAGCGCCACTGGCTCGCCTCCGCCACTCTGGCGGGCGATGCGGATCCGGTCATAGACCCTCGCATACATGCCCGCCAGGATATCTAAAGGCGGAAAGCGTGCCAGTATGGTCGCCGCCTCAAAGGACACCGTTCGGTATCCTCGCGCAATCCGTAGGGCCATTCTTCGTTGGACGCTGTAGATTTTTGTTCTACAGCGTCGTATGGCCAGCCTCGGCGCCCAAATGGGCGCCCCGTAGAGGACTACGGATTGCACGACTCCGGCGTAGAGGCGGCGAACTTCCTCGCTCGGCCCCCCGAGATTAGGGAGCAGCCTATGTAAGGCCGCTGCAACCTTATCGACTCGGGGGACCAGGCGCTCGAAATGCTCCTCGAAGCCCCAGCGACTGTCAAGGGTGAGGCCAAGGTATTTCATGTGCGGCCCCACCCTGACTTCCGACTCACCTACACGGACGCGCAAGTTGGGCGGTGGTTCCCGGCTTCTCGGCAGGCCGTGGAACCACAGCGCCTCAGTTTTCTGAGGCGCTATCTCCATGCCCAACTCGCGTATTTTCGCGACGACGATTTCCGCCCCAAGCTCGGCGAGCTCCTTGGTCCTCTCGAAGGTGTCCCCACCGGCCACGATCAACGTGTCGTCAGCATAGCAGACGACACTTACGCCGGCGGGGAGGTCAACACGCAGAACCGCGTCGTAGGCGAGGTTCCATAGCAGGGGGCCTAACACTGACCCCTGCGGAACCCCTCGCCCTACTTCCCTCCGGATCCTCGTACCGTCTCTGTCCACGTACAGGATGTACCTGTCGCGCAAGTAGTCCCTGATCAGGGCCTGCAGGTAGGGAGGCACACCATGATAAACCAGCGCCTCCCAGATTGCATCCCAGGGCAGGGAATTGAAGGCGTTAACGATGTCTATTGACACCGCCAACGCCACGCCGCCCCGGGAGACTACCTGCCCCGACAGGGCGCGGACGCGAGTGATCGCATCCACGGTCGAACGGCCCTGTCGGAAGCCGAACTGGCTGTCGGCCAGATCGGGACCGACGCGCGACAGATGCCCGCTGAGACGAGAGGCAACTATTCTCTCGAACAGTTTGCCAACCTCGTCCAGCAGACATATGGGACGGTACGCGGAGGGAGAATCCGCGGCTCTGCCTTCCTTCTTCAAGAGGACCAATCTAGCCTCCTTCCAGGCCCTGGGGAATGTGGCATTACGGAGGCAACTAGTGAATAGTTGCCTCAGCACGTCCCCCAGGGCAGCCAGGCTTAACACCAGCACCCTACCCGGTATACCGTCGGGTCCGGGTGCCGTGTTCCGGGCTCTCAAGCGGCTAACGGCCCAGTCCATCTCCTCTATGGTCACCCCCAGATCGTCGCGCCATTCGGGCAACTGAAGGGGGTGGACTGAGGGACTTGACCGGCTCGCCGGGAAAAGGGTGTCTACCACGCTTCCCAGCAATGCCGGATCGAGAGTCTCCGTCACCGGGGGCATCCACGGGCGTAACTTGCCCAGTACCATATGGTACGGACGCCCCCACGGATCCTCGTTGAGTCCCTCGAGGAGTTCCTCCCAGGACTGAGCCCTGGCGCTCTTGATAGCTACTTGGAGCGCCTTGGTCGCCACTCGATAAGCCCTATAGAGCCTGGCTATTTCCTCGGCTGGAGCTCGCCTTCTTCTTCTTCTCCTGGCCCTGGTGTACTCTCGGCGGTGTCGCAGGCAGATCGCGCGAAGTTGCTCGATCTCCGGCGTCCACCAGTACACCGGGCTACGCTTGGGGCGGCCGGCTCGGGGCATTGACGCGTCGCAGATCTGCGTCATTGTGTCCCGAAACCGGTCTGCTTCCACATTCGGGTCGGATCGGACCTCGTTAGCGTTTTCTGGCCATGCCGCGACGTCGGCCGCCGCCTCGAGCATATCAGCGTCGAGGCGCTTTAGCGACCAACGTCGCGGGGGGCTGCCTTCTCGGCGGCTGGGACCGTCAGGACGGCGGCGGAGGGCCACATCGAAGAAGATGTGGCGGTGGTCGGATAGTGTGACCACCTCTTCCGCTACCCGCCATCCCGACAGTCTGCCGATGGCTGAGGGAGTCGCCCACGTAAGGTCGACGATCGACTCCCCCTGCCACCGAACACATGTGCTCACAGACCCCCGATTTACTAGTCGGAGGTCGAGCCCAGCCGCCCAATCGAGCAACGTCTGTCCCCTGACGTTGTCTCTGGGGGAGCCCCACGCGGTAGCGTGGGCGTTGAAGTCCCCCAGGACAATCAGTGGACGGGGTAGGCAACGGCGAATGCAGTTCCCCACCCCGTCCAGGTACACCTCGTAGTCGGCGAGGGACCTGTTGGGAGAGACGTAGCAACCCGCAATGGCCAGGGTGCCCCATTCGATGGCAACGAAGCCCTGTCCCCTCTCCAGTAGGGTGCAGGGTGGGACACCCTCTCCTCCTCCCCAGTAGATCGCCACGGAGCCCAGGTCGTCACCGAACCAGCGAGGGTGGTCCGGGACGCTGTGGGGCTCCGCTACCACCGCGAGGGCAACCTGCCGCTCCACAACGATCTGCATGAGCAGGTGCTGAGCGTTGCGGCAGTGGTTAAGGTTGCCCTGTAAAAGCCTAACCTGGGGAGTGAATGTTAGGCCCTTACTATGTCCGCCGGCGGGCTGGAGCCCGCTGCACTGGCCGGAGCCACGGTTGTCGCCTCTTTGGAGGGGGCAGGATGGGCCTTTTTGCCCTTGCCCTTAGGTGGGGCACACTTTTTTGTGCCCAGCCTGTGGTCCGACTGGCAGCCCCTATCTGAGCATAGGGGGCACTTAGGTGTGCGCGCGGTGCATGTGCTTGCCCTGTGGCCCTGCTCGCCACAAGAGAAGCACCGCGCGCTCCGGTCTTCGTCACCGTTTGGACACCTTCTGCCGACGTGCCCCCTCTCTAGGCAACGGAAGCATCTCAACGGTCTTGGCTCCAGTGCTTGCAAACGTGACATGCCCCAGCCGACGCTGACCTCTTTCGTCGCCATCAGCGTTCGCATGGCGGTGACGGGAATCCGGGCCCAGGCTGTACCCATGGCGGACTCCGAACGGCGTATTTGCCCGACGGTGATTCTCTCCGCCGGACATCCACCCACCTCCGCCAACGCTTTAGCTACCTCCTCGGGGGTGACCGAGTCATCCAGGTCGGAGACCCGGATTTCCCCCGATTTGGTCGGACGGGCTATCTTTAGTGCGAAGTCCACCAGGGCCTCCTTCAGCTTCGCCGCCAGCGCGTCGGCCTTGTCTTCGCAATCGGGCCCCTCCAGTTCCAAGAGGAGCCCGCCGGTGACAGATCGCTTTAAACGAACGTTGGCGATGCCCAGGTCGCTAAGGCGCACTCTGGACTTCGCCGCTGCAGTTATCGCCGCATATGAGGTCTCGGATCCCGCCATCACTGTCACTGTAATGGCGGCAGATTTGGGGATCCGAGGAAGAGCCGTCTTCTTTTTCGTTCGCCTCTTTTTTTGTGAGGGAGGAGGCTGCCCTTGCTGCTGACGGGCAGTTTGAGCCTTTGGCCTCGGCCTCTTGGCCGCCACAGTCGCCCAACTTGACTCTATGACCTCCCTTGAAGGGCCTGGTGCTGCCTCAGTGCCCTGGGGCGCAGGCACAGCCGGGAGATCTGTTGGTAGTGGGGGTGGCCGCTTTCGTCGCCGTTTGGACCGGCGAGACTTCGGTGCAGCAGTGGCTGTTTCCCCTGCTGGTACCGTGGAAGCTGGCCTTGTCTGTGACCTCGGCGTCGGCTCTATTGCGGGCACTGCGGGCACTGCAGCGGTGCGCTTGTCGGCAGCGAGTCGTGGGCGGACGCGCTTTTCCGATGTACGCCGGTCTTCAACGCTTTCGGGGCGCGCGCTTATCATAGGCAAAATTTGATCTATGACAGCGCGCACCAGCTCCTGCCGCTCTTCATCCGATTGCTTAGAGCCCGATTGCTGTGGCGGTATGGCTCCTGTGAGCTCCGCTCTGAGCTCCCGCATCTCATTCCTGACGTCGGTCACTAGAGACTGCAGACGTCCGTTCTCTGTGTTAACTCGGTCAATCTCCGCCTGTAAAATGGCCATCTCTTCTGTGACCGACCGAGTCCGCACAATGTGTATCGCCTCCTTCATGGAGGCCATAGCGTCCTTAAGGGCACGAACATATGTGCCCTTCAGGTTACCCGAGGTGGCAGCGACCTCCTCTACCAGGGCGGCATTTTCCTCCATTCTATTAAAGAGAGCGACGGAAGTCGGGTCGATAATACAGCCCGAGGTGTTATTTCTCATCTCCGCTCTTGCCGCTTTGGCCTTAGCTGTTCGTCGGGCCATCCTATCCGGAGTTCGGTTCTTGGCGCCTAGAGGACAACTAGTTTTGGCCTTGTCGGCATGGCTCGCCGCCGATGTTCGGGACACACAGGATGCGTCCGAATCTCCAAAATCACTTTCTGCCACTGGAGCAGAAGAAAGCGTGCTCGAGGGCTTTAGAAAGCGACCTCGGGTGTCACGCACGGGCACTGACGCTGGTGCTTTAGAGCGTCCTCTTCCTTCCTTCGTTCCTTTCACCGTCGTCTTTTTGGATGACGCATCGTTCAAAATGGCGGAACAAGATTTAATCGAACGATAGATTATTCTTGACGAAATCAAACATACATTAGACCTTTTTGAAAGAAATCCACAACAATTTCGCTTACGAGCAAAATATATCCATTGTTCAGAGAAAATTCATAAAAGTACAAAATAAAATAGAAAAGTCGTTAATAAAATTGGATACTTTCAATCGAGATGAACAATTACGCATTAGAAACCAATTCAATGATATTTATTACGAGATTTTGAGTCATGTGGATGATATTAAGAAAATTGTAGAGGAAAGCAGGCGCATGAGTCGTATTAATTTAAACAGTATTATACAATTCAACCATAGTCATTGTAGTATAAAAAAAATTGCCAACTTTGCCACTCCCTTCATTTTCTGGTGAATCCACGGACATCGTACTACGATTTGTTTCGGTCTGTTGTCCACGACAACGACGCATACACGGATGCCGAGAAATTTAGATATCTACTTTTAACATTGAAAAATAAGCCAAATAATTTAATAAAGTCTATACCTATTACCGACGAAAACTATTCTATCGCATTGGATATTTTAGTTTTGCGGTATGAAAACAAACGAGTTATCGCTTCCAAACATCTTGATCGTATTATGGATATTGAGCCTTGTTCAGGAAAAAGTAACCACAGTTTACGTATCTTGTTAAATACATATCAAGAAAATATAAAAGCACTAGAATCCATGAATTTTCCCGTTACTCAATGGAGTTTTACTGTTGCACATTTTACTACGTAAAATACCAACCTCGATCCGTAAATGATTTGAATTATCATTACGTAAACCTTCCGAAATACCTTGTGTTAAATTACTAGTCGATTTTCTTGAACAAGAAGTAATCACCTGTGAAATTATTGATTCCGGTGATCAAAATATACATAATGTGGGTACTTCAAAAAATAGCGGTAATGTAGGTAGTACCCCCAAGCCGGCCTACGGCCGGTCGTTTGCCGCCGACTCGGTGAACTACTCAAATTCGAGTTCAACCGATTCTCGCCCTTCAAGTATTGATAATAAGGATAAAAGTTGCGCGTGTTGTGGTAGTCAACATTTTCTTGTGAAATGTTCTAAGTTTCTGAGTTTGTCACCTAACGATCATCATCATCATCATCATCACCAGCCGGAAGACGTCCACTGCTGAACATAGGCCTCCCCCTTCGAACGCCACAATGACCGACAATTGGCTATTTGCATCCACCGGTTACCTGCGACGCGCACAATGTCGTCTGTCCACCTAGTGGGAGGCCTACCTACGCTCCTAACGATAGATATTTGTTATTAAAATCTAAAGATGTTTGTTATAAGTGTTTGAGTAGAGGTCATAGTGTTGTAATTGCAAATCGACATTTAATTGCCGTGCTTGTCAACGGCGGCATCATAGCTTGTTACATTTTCCCACGGAACATAGCGTTAATATTTTGACCGAAAAGGGGATATCGATTGCGTGCTATTCGTTGCCTCATTGATGCTGGCAGTCAGGTGTCATTTATAACAGAAGCGTGCGCACAGAGATTAGGTTTAAAACGTAGTTATACAAACGTGCCTATTTGCGGAATAGGTGATAGCAAACCGGTGCGCCCTCGAGGCGTGGTTTCGTTTAGTATCACGCCAACTGACGCGCTTCAACCTATTGTACCGATTGATGCTTTTGTTTTGCCAAAACTTGTACCGCGCATGCTAAGTACTCAGTTGCCACATACAGGATGGTCACATATTAAATACTTGAAATTAGGAGACCCATTATATCAAACTCCACAAAACGTAGAAATATTGTTAGGGTCCTTGTTTCCAAGGCAAGCGCTCGCCCACTGAGCTGTTGCTGTTTCAGAAACCTATTACCGTCATAAAATTATTATATAATCCTAGTCCAAAATTTTGATTAAATTAACTTAGACTATAGTTTTTTTACATGAAGAAAGAATAAAATCAATAAAGTATAATTACTGAATACATGACTTTTTTTCTTCCAATTAGTGTTCATCAAGATGTATCAAGGTTCATCAAGGTTTTTAGCATGTCCTGCTCTATAGAGACCAACCATATTGTAGCTGTCCATGGGAAAAACATTCTTCTCGTAGATCGACTCCAACAAAATATTTTATGGTTTGACCTTGAAATTCGTTTATAGACATATAACGTCGTTCGTTTATCATAAGATTTTTCACCGGAAATTGCTGATGCTAAATTGAAAGCTCTGCCTGTAGGGATTAAAGGGATGCGAGAAATGTGCACAGTTTGACCAAATGCTGGTCCAATGGGAATAATGGTTTCGATAATATTATTTTTTTAAATCTAAACTGTAATCTTATCACATTGCACACTTGCACTTGTTAAGGGGATTAAAATTACTCATCAAATTATAATATTTGGATACCTTACCTATATTAAGAGGCTATGAGGTGGAAGTCTTGACGTATTGATAGAATTCAAAAACTGTTAGGCCTAGTCCGCACTGCGATATTTCACCGCGCGATATTTATTCTCGTGACTTATATTCCGTGCTCGAAATTACGCTTAATACGCACCGCGAGTAAAATTTCGCGCGATTTTTCTCAGTTCGATGCTGTTCCCGGTTGAGACGAACGTGTCTCCCAATATATATATACTAGTCTATGCGAACGTGTAATGGACATCAGAAAAATTTTATTTACCTGATACTACGGCGGCGAACGTAACGTCAATTTGTAATTTTATTATAACAAAGTATTTTATTTTAACTTTACTTTTTGTTTTCTCTCAGCAACACTGCATTGTTCCCACGTAAAATAAATCTGTTTGTATATTCCCTCCCACAATCTTGCTTTCAATACTCGATCGTGGTACTTATGATCAAATTTGTCCCACAGGGGAGGTCTCCTGTGCATCAGAGTGATTAATTGCTCTATTTCAATGACGTCATTTTCTCCTGCTCGCCTGCCGATCGGGCTTGAGACGAAGCGCGCGACATCTTCTCAATACCGTTGTCAGTGCACGACTGAGAGAAACGCGCGATTTTTTTCCGCAGTGCGGCCATAGTCATACTACTTACTATTGCACAAAACATTCGCGCGGGAATAAATCTCATTCAATTGGCATCAAATCACAGATTTTTTTTCTGCGCGAATTTTATAACGTCAGTGCAGCTAGTTCTATAGTATTGAACGTGTTACAGAATTACGAGAAAAAAATCGCGCGGTGAGATATCGCAGTGCGGACTAGGCCTTATTGGTTTAAAAAACTCTAATGTATTGTGTCTTCCGTGTCTACACCACGCGTATCCACCACAACCGTATCACTTATTTTATATAGCTTGCTGTTAGCTGGTATCCAATAATACAATACAAATCTTATCCCTTAATTGAATTGAGATGAAGGTGCTTTTAAATGAAGAGTATGTGTGGTTCATATGTTTTTAATGTATCAAATCAATAAACAAAAAAAAACACCATAGGTACAACGGTTCAAATCTTATTTTATATCCTTAAAAGTGTTGAATTTACATTTCATGAAACGCCTGAATGGTATCAAATAATAATTTAACTGATGGCAGGTAAGCTATAGACCTTACGTCTAAATTAGTTTTATTGCCATGGGTAATATGTATTTGCGATAATACAAAAAAAAAAACCGAATGGGTTTGTAACATATTACCTCAATAGGTAAATGTATAATCTCAATCAAGAAATCATTATACTAATGAATACATTACTCTGACGTCACATCGAGGACAAAATCATTCCTGAAAACTTAAATGTCGTAATTATTACAAAATAATTAATCTTCGTATAAAATATTTAAGATAAAACATATATAAAGGTACAGTACAGTATACAGAGCCATTAGGAAAGCCGAGCTGGCTGTGTGAGGTGCACCTGCTGACGTTGTTGAGACTGTATTCATATTCAGACATTCTGATTCACTTTCTCTAACAATGGAGGTCGCTACTAAGCTTATATTCCTAACCCTGTTTGTTGCAATCAACGCTAGATTTATCAGGTATAAGCCTGAAAGGGACAATACGCCAACACGGCAACTACCTCAAGTGATTGAAACCGACATGCAAGACGACAACATTATCAATATCAACATTATCCATCGCGCAGTTAACATCCGCAACGTTGAACAAAATTTGAAGGATACGGACAATGAAGAAAATCTATATGAAAATATTCTTCTCGCTGAAGAAGAGTTACCAAACGTTGAAAACATTGGTGCTTATAAAACTGAAACTACAGAGAAGAATCAAATAAAAGAGAAAGACTCTCTGGGACTGCCAGACCAAATAGATAAAAGAATTATGCTCGGCGTTCTGAAATGTCCAACCGGCAAGGACCCATGCGGGACGGTATGCTGTGAAAAGGTCTAGTTTTGTGGATAACAATGATGATTACTTCTGAAGCTACTGAGAAGGAAAATATTGCGCATAGGAAAACATGTGGACACAAGTTTTTATGTGGTAAAAGTATAGAGGAAATTAAACATTCTCCACTGTACTGATGAGATTATAATTTAAAGGTCGCTCTGTAAAAAATTGGCTCACGGAATTTTAGCAATTTTTATTTAGATATCGTTATGGCAATTCTACTTCAATATCCTTACAAGTAACTGAATTAAACACATGGTATTAAATTATTATTTTTTATTTATTAATTTAAGCATTCAAAATATTTACAACAAACGCAATCACGCCATAAAAACCCGCGGGTTTGACGCGAGTGATACAATAAACTTCTTCTTCTTAGCCATGAGCTTTTGTGGAAGAAACCACACAGCACCACTAATGCTCCGGCTGATGTCGTTGGCTTGCTGGCATATTGGTACTCCCATCAAGTCAACAACATCAGATGGGATCAAGAGCTGTCTGATAGGTATGATAAATAAATATTCTTAGTTACGCTGATGATATGGTGCTGCTCAGCCCTTCGATCATAGGATTGAGACGACTTATCTTGTATACAATGTTAAAAAACCGAGATGTTGATATTTAGGTCTGGAAGAGGACCGGAGAATATTCCCCGCGTTTGCCTCAATGAACAGCCTATTAATGTAGATAGTTTCAAGTAGCTTGGTCACGTCGTGACATCTAGCCTGAAAGATGACGAAGATATTGAACGACAGCGCAGGGCACTGTGCGTCGTTGGCAATATGATTGTTAGGAAATTTTATAAATCCTCCCCGTACGTAAAAGTTACCTTGTTTCGTTTCTATTGTCAGAGCTTTTACACATGTCAACTTTGGACAAACTATACAAAAAGAGCACATGATACTATCCGAGTTGCATATAATAACATCTTTAGATAATTGCTTGTTGCATATAATAAAATTAATCGGTTTAGATCGCTATTGTAGTGCCACCAGTATGTGGATCACTGCGATCCAGAGAGCTAAGTTCATGTCCAGAGTTGACATGTGTACGAACTCAATCATTAAAGGACTATCAGATAAGATATTCCTATCGGATTTGTACAAACGGTGGCTACTAATCGCAGCCTGATTGAGTAATATACCTACTTCATTTATGTATAGGTACTTACACTATTATTTTTAGTAAATAAAAATGTTCTTCTTCTTCTTCTTCTATTATATAACTATTTTTTATTATTAAGTAACGTCTGATTCTTCCACAGCATAGCCATATGATTTTGATTAGACTTAATCGTATTGATATCTCTTTCATAATTTTCTGCGAAGCGCGAATCGAATACACCGAAGAGGCTATTTGCGAGATATCCGACGCCGTCAATGAATTCTCGCTTTTTGATGGAGTGCGCCTCAAGCTGGAGATTAAGTAACACAGTGTCGTAATGCTTCAGTTCTAGGTAGCCGTGACGTAATTGGAGCAGGATAGCCTCGCACTGTGGTGCATTATTAAGCCTGTGCCAGGTTAATTGAACCTACTTCAATAACAATGAAAAGTATAAATTAATTTAAATATTATAGAAGTTAGTGTTAGCGTACCTGCTGTGTATCATTCTGCACCAACTTCAATAATATTTAAATTATTTTATACTTTTCAGTGTTATTGAAGTCGGTTCATTTTTTTTTTAAATATTTTATTTTATACTTTTTAGTGATATTTTCATACTTAAAGATTCAACTGTCGAAGACAGTAAAATGATCTAGGTAGGTTATGTTCATATAATTCATGTTTCTTCAGAAACAATTTATCCGGTCGTAATGAAATTTGCATGGAATTATCATAGTAGTTTACTCTCTCGAATAAAAAAGGAATAATGGAGAACATCAGTTTTATGGTTTTTACCAGATAAATTCCTCAACATCGCAACCTATTTGCCTCCCTTCTTCTATTGAATGGCAACCATAAACTAAATCGTCCATATACAGTGATTGCTCAATGATGCTGATTTCTGGGCTATCAGGATAACGTGCCTTTTCGTCCTGCGCAAGCTGCCATAACGTCATCATTGCTAAGAACGGCGATGCCTTGGTACCATATGTAACGGTTGCTAAATTGTACTCCCTGAGCTCATCCAACGGGCTATCTCCTTATTATCTTTTGAAAATTTTGATCTTGTTTATTAATCCAAATTTGTCGGAACATTTTGTCTATGTCGGCCGTAAAACCAAAACGAATGCCTCCACTCGATACGTAATGCCGCTGTTCCATCAACGGCCTGTACCATAACCAACCATGGCGGTCGGCAACAGTACCTCATGCGGTTCGTCTGAAATTGACACGTGCGCGTTACGATGTACTTGATGTTGACTTGAATTCGATGAATTATTGTTGCTTATGTTTGATGTTGCCGGGCTTGGTGTCGGGTTATTGTGCACATACGCGTAATGTAAAATGGTGTTATGTGGATTATTGCACGTACGACACCGTTTGTCTGAAATGCAAGCCTTGCCGTTATGGTCATACAAGCAATTTTTGCATAAATTGTACTTTGATACGGTGAGTTTCTTCTTAGGCGACATATTTAGGATTTTTTTGCAATAAAATATTCCATGGTCATAACTGTTACACACAGGAAACTTGTATTTTGATATAGGAACTTTCTTATTATCATCGAGTAATGCTGGAACCTGTCATCTGCTCGCCAAATATGTTTGTTTAAAATTATTCGGCCTCTGCCGCATAGCGCCAAATTATTGCTGATTCTGATTATGACCGATATTAATGCTGTTGATACCGGGCTTGTTCACAAAACAGTCCGACCCTCCTGTCCTCTTCAATGGTGTTTCTAATGATATAAACTTATTTTCTATAAAATCTAAAAACTCTTGTAGTATGGGTTGGTCCCTAGGTTGCTTCAGCGATTGTAAATACTCATTATGCGTGTCTGGGTCTAATTTCTGTAATACCTACTTGTATATATATTATGCACAATAAGGAGGTCCCATGAACTTGTATCAACCCCCAAGTTTTTTGATGATAAATTAAAACTCAAATCGCCAGAAACGATTTATTATTCATTGAGATGATATTTATTTATTTATTTATTATAAAGGAGAACCTACCTCTATTATAAAGGAATGATAACAGAAGAGAAAACAGAGAGCCATTTCTAGATTCTCACGATTATAAGACAAAACTATTTAAAAAAAAAAAAAAACGACTTCAAAGTAAATTATCTAATAAACTATTTAAAAAAAAATAAAAACCGACTTCAAAGTAAATTATCTAAAAAGCATAAAATAACGAAAATATTATTGAAGTTGGTGTTAGCGTACCTGCTGTGTATATTCTGCACCAACTTCAATAATATTTTCGTTATTTTATGCTTTTTAGATAATTTACTTTGAAGTCGGTTTTTATTTTTTTTAAATTAGTTTATTTAACACTTTTTAGTGACTTATTTTACCAAGATAGGTATCAGCACTATCACGCAACTCGAACGTCTACATTACAGTAACTTACTGAAAACATAAAAAGTTTATATCTCCTAAACTACTGGACCGATTTTGATGAAACTTGTACTCTACCCTAAGTTGAAAAATACTCTAATTATTGCAAAAAGAATTTTCGAAATCGGACTTGTAGTTTCTGAGAAATCCGCGGACAAACCTACATACATACATACATACATAGATACACTCGTGAAATTTGGTAAATTTGTTTAGAAGCCCACATAGACTAACATATATGAATATTACGCATTTCTATTAATATTACATACATACGCGTCGAATACAGAACCTCCTTTTTTGAAGTCGGTTAAAAAGCATAAAATATCGAAAATATTATTGAAGTTGGTGTTAGCGTACCTGCTGTGTATATTCTGCACCAACTTCAATAATATTTTCGTTATTTTATGCTTTTTAGATAATTTACTTTGAAGTCGGTTTTTTTTTTTAAATAGTTTATTTAACACTTTTTAGTGACTTATTTTACCAAGATAGGTATCAGCACTATCACGCAACTCGAACGTCTACATTACAGTAACTTACTGAAAACATAAAAAGTTTATATCTCTTAAACTACTGGACCGATTTTGATGAAATTTGTACTCTACCCTAAGTTGAAAGATACTCTAACTATTGCAAAAAGAATTTTTGAAATCGGACTTGTAGTTTCTGAGAAATCCGCGGACAAACCTACATACATACATACATACATACATACATACACTCGTGAAATTTGGTAAATTCGTTTAGAAGCCCACATAGACTAACATATATAAATATTACGCATTTTTATTAATATTACATACATACGCGTCGAATACAGAACCTCCTTTTTTGAAGTCGGTTAAAAATGCAAAACAGTTGTGTGAACATATTAGAGTTGTTAGAAAATAAAGTAAAACTTAACTTTACGGTGTACGGTCTAGTGGTTAGTGATCCTGTCTGCTATCCAACAGGTCGTGGGTTCGATTCCCATCAAGTGTCTGGGTGTTTTATCTATATAAGTATGTATTTACAAAAAAAAAGTATATAAGTATTAGTATCAGTTGTCTGGTTTCCATAGTACAGGCTCTGCCTAGTTTGGGATCAGATGACCGTGTGTGAATTGTTCCAGGATATTATTATTATTATTATTCCATCTATTTAAACTATTAATTACATTATGATTTCTGATACTTACGCGAATATTACACATTGAAATGAAACTAATTTTACGGATTATATCGCGGTTTATTTTTGATTTTAATTTCCCGACGTTTCGAAAACTTTACAGCATTCATGGTCACGGGCGGACTGAGGTGGTAGCTGTCCATATGTCATAGTTGTCTTAGGGTACCCTCAGGTCTTCTAATTATTATTGTTAGTCCGATCTACGCAGAAAGAGCTTACAGTATCTTGAGGTCTTGCAGTGGAATGCTTGTCTTTGGATTTGACTATGTTTATCACGGGATCCCAAGCTGGTGGTAGCACCCAGCCATCTTCTCTATTGAAATTTGGATGTTTTTTAATTTCAATAGCCTCACGAATCATCCTTGGTAGGTAGCGCTGTTCTTTTGCGAGGATTTGTGGTTTGTCAAATCTAATATAATGACGGGTGCGATCCTGAACATGTTCACAGACTGCAGACTTCGTATAGCGTCGATGTTTAACGTCAGCTATATGTTCTTTTACACGGGTTTTTACCGATCTTTTTGTTTGCCCGATGTATGAGAGCCCACAGTCACAATCCAGTTTGTATACTCCTGCATCTTGTAGAGGTATATGGCACTTGACTGATGGTAAAAACTGACTAATCTTCTTTGGTGGCTTGAAAAATGTTTTAATTGAAGCTCGCTTTAAGATATAGCCAATCTTGTCTGTTACCCCTCTAACATATGGCAATACAGCAGGCATACGTTCGACTGTGGATGGCTTGACACGTTCACAGTGACGGCGGTGCGGAACTCGGAGCTTGTTATCATGCAGGACCTGCTTAACATGTTGAAGCTCGGCACCAAGATGTTCCTCGTCACAGATCCCGTGTGCTCTCTGAAACAACGATTTACCGACAGTAGCTAACACATCATCCCCCAACACAGTTAGCTACTGTCGGTAAATCGTTGTTTCAGAGAGCACACGGGATCTGTGACGAGGAACATCTTGGTGCCGAGCTTCAACATGTTAAGCAGGTCCTGCATGATAACAAGCTCCGAGTTCCGCACCGCCGTCACTGTGAACGTGTCAAGCCATCCACAGTCGAACGTATGCCTGCTGTATTGCCATATGTTAGAGGGGTAACAGACAAGATTGGCTATATCTTAAAGCGAGCTTCAATTAAAACATTTTTCAAGCCACCAAAGAAGATTAGTCAGTTTTTACCATCAGTCAAGTGCCATATACCTCTACAAGATGCAGGAGTATACAAACTGGATTGTGACTGTGGGCTCTCATACATCGGGCAAACAAAAAGATCGGTAAAAACCCGTGTAAAAGAACATATAGCTGACGTTAAACATCGACGCTATACGAAGTCTGCAGTCTGTGAACATGTTCAGGATCGCACCCGTCATTATATTAGATTTGACAAACCACAAATCCTCGCAAAAGAACAGCGCTACCTACCAAGGATGATTCGTGAGGCTATTGAAATTAAAAAACATCCAAATTTCAATAGAGAAGATGGCTGGGTGCTACCACCAGCTTGGGATCCCGTGATAAACATAGTCAAATCCAAAGACAAGCATTCCACTGCAAGACCTCAAGATACTGTAAGCTCTTTCTGCGTAGATCGGACTAACAATAATAATTAGAAGACCTGAGGGTACCCTAAGACAACTATGACATATGGACAGCTACCACCTCAGTCCGCCCGTGACCATGAATGCTGTAAAGTTTTCGAAACGTCGGGAAATTAAAATCAAAAATAAACCGCGATATAATCCGTAAAATTAGTTTCATTTCAATATTAATTACATTTTTAAATATAAATATAAAACACAAATACATTTAAAAATATAAAAAACACCTTCCAACCGGCTGCGGGAACAGGGTCCTAGCAGACGGTGGTTAAGGCTCCAGAGAGAGGAACTTCCTCACAATGCGTGCCGTTTCCAATAGCACTGCCTTCTGTATCTGGCCCTTGATCCAGCCGTCTAACGAGAGCCTCTTGAGATGTTTATCGAGGCTCTTGGCCATAAGGCCATGGGCGGAAACGACTATAGGTACAATGATTGCGTCATCAATGTCCCACATGTCGACAACCTCGTGCGCAAGATCAAGATATTTACATTGTTTATCTTTTTCCGCCTTCACGAGGTTCTCATCATGGGGGACAGTGATGTCTACAATCATTGCACGGCGCTCGGTGCGATCTATCAGCACAATATCAGGCTTATTGGCAACAATAGTCCTGTCTGTGATGATAGATCGATCCCAGTATAAGGTAATATGGCCATCCTTTATTATTATTATTATTAACTCTACGGTTTGCGGATATTAATTTAAATAAACGAAACAATAACGAAAAATAAACGAAACAATTATGATATGATAATTAGCACACGACGAGGCGCGGTTGATGTCCGGTAGTGAACTGATTTAACATCAACTAAGGCGCTTACGGAAACTGCTTACTATACATACAAATGTGCGGTTGCACCGTACGAATACATTACAATGCAGGTTTATTTTTTTAAATAAATCCTATGACTAAAACTTTCCCCCCTGTTGTCATTGTTAGTCTGATCTACGCAAAAAATAGATTAATAATTAGAAGAACTGAGAGGGGTACCCTAAGACAACTATGACGTATGGACAGTTATACTATAGTCAGTCCGCCCGTGACCATGATGCTGCAAAGTGTTCAAAACGTCGCGTCGGGATATTAAAATCTATATCTAGATCTATACTTATAATAAAACTGTAACAGGTCCGATTCTGTACATTGAAAATATTTTGAAAATTATTTTTGGAGGCCATTCTATAACCGATACTGAAGCCAAAATTGTAATTGTTTTATTTTTTTCTGTCTGTCTGTCTGTATCATGGCTGCGCATCACGCCGAAACTACTGAATGGATTCAAACGAAATTTGTCATGATTTAAGTTAATACTACGATGTAGGACATAGGATACATTTTATCCCGTAATTCAGCACGGTTTTCTTGGGAGAGGGGATTAAAGTCAAAAGGTTTCTTGGTTATACGCGTAGTCTGATTTTATCCATTTCTCATTAAAATAAATAATAATAGGGAGACACTCATAGACAGTTACTGCTGTTATCAATGTTTGTCAATCGATCAGGGTAAGCTACGTTAGGTAAGTTATTACATAGATGAGAGCCCGTTTAATGCCATTTGAACTAAGCGTCTCCGTGCTTCGGAGGGCAAGTAAAAAGTGGGCTCCAGTTTTTGCAAATGTTGTAGCATAGCTACATTGTTTTAAACACTTTACAGTAAATAAATATGTAAAAGACAGTTGTTTTTAGCAGGACGCTTAATAACGCCTATAGAAATGGTAATAGCAACGCATAGTAATCTTACTGAACTAATTATTTTTCACTAGGCGTTTGTATTAACATACGGCCTTTCTATATTGATTGGGGAATACTATGTTCTTATTTTAGTTATTTCTGGTAATAGGCGATGAAAGCTGCATCGGGCATTCTTATTATTTTCATTGATAGAACCATAGGTAATATTTAGATACCTAGGTAAGGGACACTTTTTAACTGAGGGTCTTAAAATGGGCGGAGTTTATCGTGGACGAGACGACGCGATTAACGCTCAGTACCCGAAAGCTAAAAGTGTTAACCAATCAGAGGCGGCCACCGCATTAGGTACTGTCTGTTCTAGACGGTTCGACGCCATCTCTATATAAGTATGTATTTACAAAAAAAAAAGTATATAAGTATTAGTATCAGTTGTCTGGTTTCCATAGTACAGGCTCTGCCTAGTTTGGGTTCAGATGACCGTGTGTGAATTGTCCCAGGATATTATTATTATTATTTATCTCCTTTCGATAGGTTTCGTTTTTAACCGACTTCAAAAAAGGAGAAGGTTCTCAATTCGTCTGTATATATATATTTTTTTTTTTGTTTTCTATGTATGTTCGCGCATAACTCAGGCAATTATGAACCGATTTGAAAAAATCTTTCTTCCATCCATTCTTTAATCCGTTAATTGGGTCCCATAAAAAAATTATTGCTTAGTAATAAGTAGTTCCTGAAAAAACAAGAATGTTGACTGCGCAGGAAAGTTGCAAGAAAGCCTATATAGATGACTTTATGGTGCTTTTTAAGGACAAAAATGGTCATAACTCTGGCAAATATTTATACAATTTCAATGATTCTTTTTTTATTCGCAAGAAGAAACCACTGTAATGAACCTGTACGAATTTTATCATAATAGAACTTCCTGGAGAACCATGAATGATATGGAGGAATTTATCTGGTAAAAACCATAAAACTGATGTTCTCCTTTACATTTCTCTGACAAATATGAACAGATTTCGATGATTCTTTTTTTATTCGAGAGAGTAAACTACTGTGATGATTCCATGCAAATTTCATTACGATCGGCCAAAATGTTTCTGAGTTTCTGAAGAAACATGAATTATGTAAAAGTATGTAGACGATAATGTGAAATCATAATGATATCATAACCTACCTAGATAATTTTACCGTCTTCGATGGTTCAATCTTTATGTATGAAAATATCACTAAAAAGTATAAAATGAAATATTTTTAAAAAAAATTGAACCGACTTCAATAACACTAAAAAGTATAAAATAATTTAAATATTATTGAAGTTGGTGCCAAATATACACAGCAGGTACGCTAACACCAACTTCTATAATATTTAAATTATTTTATACTTTTTAGTGTTATTAAAGTCGGTTCAATTTTTTTTTTAAATATTTTATTGACTCAGTAGTTGAGCCAGCTATTACCATCTGAGCTGAGCACCGATCACCACTCCAATTGTCTCTTATAGTAGTATTGTATTTCTGCCGACGGTTTTAATATATAGTGCATCTATAGTAACTGTCTATTAAGAGTATATATAACCTTGAAGTAAACCCAGTATTACTGGTAAGCTGTTTTAAATATTTTAAAGACTGCTGTAGGATTTCTATTGTATTTCCTCTATCATGTGAACTAGGTACTATTAGGCCTATGCTTATATCGTTGTATTGTTAGGGTGTACTTTTATTCCTGTAGACGTCTCCATAATGAGGCAGCCTCCACCAACTGAAAGCTGGTTTGGAGGGTGTCGCGTTAGGGAACGGCGTCTACAGGAACGCTTATGTGGCGTTCCAGGGCTCTCCCTTCGGGCAAGAGATTTCACCCTTCTGGCAAGAGTTTTTACCTTCGGGCACGAAGCCTACCTTCGGGTTTATTCTTACTTCGGCCACAAATTCCACCCTTCGGGTGAACGTGCTACCTTCGTGGTTGAGTTGCTGACGACCGGGCCTAGTCCAGACTCCGCATCCGTGGCGTGCCTGGCCACTTCAAGGAGAAGGAGGACGCCTGAAGACCGCGGGAATCGCCGTTGCGTTCCCTAACGACCC
Source organism: Furcula furcula (assembly GCA_911728495.1). Lineage (NCBI taxonomy): Eukaryota > Metazoa > Arthropoda > Insecta > Lepidoptera > Notodontidae > Furcula > Furcula furcula. The sequence goes on along the minus strand of OU452264.1, from coordinate 646,159 downwards.
CTAGTTGAGTTACAGCTATTTTGTTATACGTGCGAACAAGCTAATAAGTAATCGACCTCCCCCTGTAACGTAACTTTCTTTCGTTTTAAGTAATTTTTAATAAATTTGTGTAGCCCTTCTTTTATAGTTATTATTTCTTTTGCTCGCCGACTAGGCTACAATCTATACTATTAAAAATTTAGCTAACGTAAAAAACGGAGCTGTGTAAAAAATAAATGTAATATTCGCGTAAATATCAGAAATCATAATATAAATGTTAACTGCTGACCGTACTCACTCTACATGGTTATCATTAATTTAATCTGCGCGTGTGCATCGTCGGATGTTACTTGAGTAAAGAGTAAAAAACAACTACTCACTACTACCACAGTGCACTGTGCACTGTGCACTGGTAGATCCATTAAAAAGCCATTATCATATCACTTGAATGTAGATTTCAATTACTAAATCCTCTTAAAGTACATATAAAATGACTCGTCCTGACTGATTCATCAACGCACAGGCCAAACCGCTGTACTTAGTAAGCTGAAATTTGGACAGTAGTTTCTTCTTATGACTTAAGCAGCCACTAAAAAAGGGTTATAGAAAATTACACTCCTAAAGGAGTTCATTCTTAAAAGGGGTGTTTTCATTCGTATGAAACTTTTTATTTTATGGTTCCACTCACTGAAAAGATTCTCTAAATAACATCCATAAGTGTACGTCTTTCGTGAATTTTTAAAAACAATCTTTGAGGTGCGCTAAGGATTAGTAAACATTGATTGAAAAAAATAATAGCGGGTGAAGCTGCAGTAAATTGCTATTCTATAATAAGCTAAGGGACGGTGTAATATAATGTTTTCCGAGCAATCGCAACAACATTAGCCAAGTACGCGGGAGATATAATATATAGTCATCATCATCACTAGCGGCCGATAGACGTCCACTGCTGAACAAAGGCGGGAGGCCTTACAACCTCCTCCCGGGTTGCCATAATCCCCACGCTTGGCAGGCGGCATGAATCGCAGTACAGGTGGAAGATAAATCCAAAAGAAAGACGCTGCTACCCGTCTTCCTGTTCTCGCTCAGTCGCCTCTTACGACACCCAACGAGAGGAGATGGGGGGATGCGATATTATAGTGCACTAGTACTAATAAAGCTACAGGTGCACTCTCTCTTCCTTTACTCTCACAATCCGATAGTAGACCGACAAGAACCGGGGAGATGTCAGGCGCAGGTAGGGTTGCCAACCATACTTTATAATAACGTATCCTACTTTATTTTTGGTAATTATACTTTATACTTTTGCATACAAATAAAGTATGTGAAAATACTTTATTTTCAACCTTTAGGTACTGTGATGCGTAAAAGAAAATACCATCTAATTATGGGTAATAGTTAAGTAAGTAAGAGTTTTTTCAGTAATTAATCTAAAGTGGCGAGAATAGAGCGTCAATAAATTTAATTAAAAAGGAATTGTTTATTTATTTAAATATTAATTGTCAAACCAGGATGTCTCGAAGGCCTTCGACAGGGTCTGGCACGCTAGCCTTTTAAACAAGCTGCCAGCGTACGGCATATCCCCTGGTCTGATCGGCTGGATAAAGGACTTCCTGAGTGAACGGTCTCTCCGAGTGGTTGTTGACGGTTGCACATCGGAGCCGTTGACGATAATGCCGGAGTTCCTCAGGGGTCCGTTCTCTCCGCAACTCTCTTCCTGCTGCATATTAACGATCTGCTGTTGCCCGGTATCTATGGGTATGCAGATGACAGCACTATTGTGGAGAGATATTTGCCGAGTGCTCGGGCCAGTAAGGATGTTATCCAGTCTGAAAGAGTAGCCATGGTGGAGCGCGCAAATCTCACACTTCAGGCAGTCTCCGAATGGGGTGATGCTAATCTTGTGAGATTCAATGCCACCAAAACTCAAGCGTGTCTATTCACCGCGAAAAGGAGTCCGTTCACCTTGGCTCCTACTTTTCAGAATGTATCCTTGGAATACACGGACCGCCTTCAGTTGTTGGTAGTTGAAATTTCCTCAAACCTCAACTTTGGGCGGTTCATTGAGTCCAAAGCCAAGGTAGCTGCAAGGAAGCTAGGTGTCCTTTCAAAGGTCCGCCGGTACTTCACACCGGGGCAACTTTTGATGCTATATAAAGCACAAGTCCGGTCGTGTGTGGAGGACTGTAGTCACATATGGGCTGGTGCTGCTAAATGTCATCTTGCAGCTTTGGACTCAGTGGAGTGGCGTGCTAAGAGGCTTATTGGTGACGCAGAGTTAGTAGCGGCCAATTTACAAAGCCTAGAGCACAGGCGCAGAGTAGCCAGCCTCTCGGTATTCTACAGGATGCATTTTGGAGAGTGTGCACAGGAATTGCATGACTTGATTCCACCATCTCCCTTTCATCATCGGACAACGAGACGCACGGCACGTACACACCCTTATGTGGTGAAAGTGCCTTCAGTCCGGACTAAGCGGTTTGCTTCTTCATTTATAATAAGGACAGCTAAGGACTGGAACAGTTTGCCTGCGTCGGTTTTCCCGCCCGATTATAATGTGGGTGTCTTTAAGACTAGAGTGAATAGGCTTTTAATAAGCTAGTGTGTTTTGCCATCCTCGATTGCGTCGCCGCTTTCCATCAGGTGGGACTGCAGTCAAGCACTAGCTTATATGTGTTAAAAAAAAAAAAAAAAAAACCCCTTTGAGTCATTTAAAGATAGAAAAAATTGTTAGCATGTGCTAAAAGCACACAAAAATACGTTTTTAAAGCAATAAAAACATAGAATTTGAAAAATCCTTTTTTTCTTCCAAATACTTTATTTTTTTCCTATCCAAACCATTGTATACGTTTTTTTTTTTTCAAAAAAGTTGGCAACCCTAGGCGCAGGACCTACTTTTTATTTGCCATGCCATAATCCTCCCGCTTGGCGGGCGTCTTGGGGATCGCGTTATAATTGTCTAGACCTTCTGCTGACAACTGATCCAGACAGGTATGATGTAATAGTTTCCTCACCTTTAGGAACCTCGGATCATTGTCTGGTGAAATCTGTATCGACCTTTTCTCCACCTGACTGCGATATTCGTGGTGTGCGGCGATTGTGGCGATACAAGTCAGCAGATTGGGATGAGATGCGGCATTTCTTTGCATCTTATCCTTGGCGGCAGGTCTGCTTCTCTTCCGAAGATCCGTCGAGTTGCGCGGATGCTATAACCGACGTGGTACATCAAGGAATGGAATATTTTATCCCTTTCGCTGATGTACCTGTCGGTGGCAAAGCTCGCCCATGGTTCAACGCTGAATGTGCTCAAGCTGAAAAGAGCAAACATTCGGCGTATCTTTCCTGGGTTGAAGCTCGTGACCGCAAAGCTCCGGATATTAGCAATAAGAAGAGAGCCTTTAACCAAGCCGCTAAGTTCTACAAGAAGGCGTTAAAGAAGGCTCGTTTCGGCCACGTCAACCACATTGGCTCAAAGCTCGCTGCCCAGCCATCTGGTAGTAGAGCTTTCTGGTCTCTTGCCAAATCAGTCGAAACGAACTTCTGTCGGCCTTCACTGCCTCCGCTAGTAAAGCCTGATGGAACTCTAGCTCATACGGCAGGAGAGAAAGCAGGTTTATTTGCATCTCTCTTTGCCAATAATTCGCGTTTAGACACTGGCAATGCTATTCCACCACAACTGCCTCATTGCGGTTCGTCAATGGCGGAAGTCCGCATTACAAATAAGGAGGTAATGAGAGCACTGTGTCGTCTAGATGTGAATAAAGCTAGTGGTCCTGACGGTATTCCAGCAATAGTACTTAAGGCATGTGCACCCGAGTTGTCTCCGGTATTGACACGTTTGTATCGTCTCTCATTTAAGACTGGAATAGTGCCCAAGTCCTGGTAGCTCGCTAACGTGCAACCCGTGCCCAAAAAGGGCAGTCGTGCCGATCCAGCCAACTATCGGCCGATTTCAATAACCTCCATACTCTGTAAGACTATGGAGCGTATATTGAACTCGCGCCTCTTGGCATACCTAGAACAGAATGATCTCCTCAACGACCGACAGTACGGATTTCGCCGAAATCGGTCGACGGGAGACCTTCTAGTGTATGTCACTCAGTTATGGGGCGAGGCCCTCGAGAAAAATAGGGAAGCGCTCGCTGTTTCCCTGGATGTCTCGAAGGCTTTCGACAGGGTCTGGCATGCTAGCCTTTTAAACAAGCTGCCAGCGTACGGCATATCCCCTGGTCTGATCGGCTGGATAAAGGACTTCCTGAGTGAACGGTCTCTCCGAGTGGTTGTTGACGGTTGCACATCGGAGCCGTTGACGACTAATGCCGGAGTTCCTCAGGGGTCCGTTCTCTCCGCAACTCTCTTCCTGCTGCATATTAACGATCTGCTGTTGCCCGGTATCTATGGGTATGCAGATGACAGCACTATTGTGGAGAGATATATGCCGAGTGCTCGGGCCAGTAAGGATGTTATCCAGTCTGAAAGAGTAGCCATGGTGGAGCGCGCGAATCTCACACTTCAGGCAGTCTCCGAACGGGGTGATGCCAATCTTGTGAGATTCAATGCCACCAAAACTCAAGCGTGTCTATTCACCGCGAAAAGGAGTCCGTTCACCTTGGCTCCTACTTTTCAGAATGTATCCTTGGAATACACGGACCGCCTTCAGTTGTTGGGAGTTGAAATTTCCTCAAACCTCAACTTTGGGCGGTTCATTGAGTCCAAAGCCAAGGTATCTGCAAGGAAGCTAGGTGTCCTTTCAAAGGTCCGCCGGTACTTCACACCGGAGCAACTTTTGATGCTATATAAAGCACAAGTCCGGTCGTGTGTGGAGTACTGTAGTCACATATGGGCTGGTGCTGCTAAATGTCATCTTGCAGCTTTGGACTCAGTGGAGAGGCGTGCTAAGAGGCTTATTGGTGACGCAGAGTTAGTAGCGGCCAATTTACAAAGCCTAGAGCACAGGCGCAGAGTAGCCAGCCTCTCGGTGTTCTACAGGATGCATTTTGGAGAGTGTGCACAGGAATTGCATGACTTGATTCCACCATCTCCCTTTCATCATCGGACGACGAGACGCACGGCACGTACACACCCTTATGTGGTGAAAGTGCCTTCAGTCCGGTCTAAGCGGTTTGCTTCTTCATTTATAATAAGGACAGCTAAGGACTGGAACAGTTTGCCTGCGTCGGTTTTCCCGCCCGATTATAATGTGGGTGTCTTTAAGACTAGAGTGAATAGGCTTTTAATAAGCTAGTGTGTTTTGCCATCCTCGATTGCGTCGCCGCTTTCCATCGGGTGGGACTGCAGTCAAGCACTAGCTTATAAGTGTTAAAAAAAAAAAAAAAAGTTGGTAAATAATCCATTACCCTGCGGCTACATCTGCACGCGAATATTCGTGTCGCCCTGTCGCGATAAAACTTCGTCTTCGCCCAACGGCGAAGTCGCTGGCGTCCTAGCAAAAGCACGTGGTATTCGTGCGAATATTCGTCGGAATCAGTGTTGCCAGATGCATTGAGCGTTTTATAATCTGTATATAAATCTTTACCTACCTAGGTATGCCTTATTATCATGAACTCTGTATAAAATATGTATGGACAAAAGAGCTAAAATAAGTGAATTGGTTAGTGTAGGATTACATAAAAAAAACAGTCAACTGCAAGTTGGACTCGCGCATCCAGGGTTCCAGGGCATACCTTTGATTGGACGTATAGTTATTTTACTATTCGTCTAATACCTCATAAACTAAACCGGAAAACTCAGTTTGATAGTCGAGGATAAAAAATAATAACGACGTTTGTATTAACCACTAGATGTCCCGCGCAGCTCTGCCCTCGTAATTTTCTAGTGTTTCTTTCATATGAACCTTCTCTTGACAATAACAAACACAAACAAAAAAATAATTAGCGAAATTGGTCTAGCCGTTCAGGCATGTTGACCAAAGGAAACAACAGGGGGACAACATTTAAGATTATTATAATTTACTACGGAATAAGAAATCTGATATATGGCAACGCTGCTGCAACTGCAAAGGCGAAGTGTAGCCAGTACGGCGAAGTTTGTCGCGACAAAATCCTTTGATGCGTGTCAATTTACCGACAACACCGCGAAGGCATTCGTATTTGCCCGAATACATCGCACTAGCACGAATTGTTTGGCCACACTTGTCGCGATAACGCGAATCTTCGCCGAAGCATGCAGATGTAGCCCCGCCATTAGAAAGACTGTGCGACCACAATAGTGAGTCAAGCGGAGACAAGACTATGAATTAAACTACTGACGCTATCTAAGAATATTATGAAAGGAAAACAATTGTTCACTTGGAAATTTTTTGTACAGTTTTATATAGGCCGGATGTAATCTTAGTATTTTTAATAATAAATCATATAGGTATGTATCGGTTATAATTCAATAATATTAATTCGGTATAAAATTATTAAAAATTAAATGAATGAATGTAAACGGCTGATTACATCAACATTAGAATGAGCAAGATAAACATTATCTCGAGGTCACGAGGCGTAAACATATAATAATATCAAGACAGAGGTAGACTCGCATAACTTATAATAAGTTAGAGACGAATAGATTTATAATGACTATTTTGTCATTTAAATATCATCATTATGGTAATTTGCAATGTTTTTAGTCGGTCCGTTTGAAACGTTTTAAACATCATTATGTATATTGTATAAATTGTTAGGTAAAGAAAACTCTAAAAAACGTAAGACCTAGAACCACCTTGCACAGTACCTGTTGGTGTCCTCTGAAAATTGCAGTACAAAACAATTTAAAATACGTTAATGTAGCAAATAATATAGGACCAGGTCATCTAGACAATTTAACATTTTACATGCGTTAATTCGAATAGAAAGCATAAAAAAAATATATGAAAACTAGCTGACCCACGCAGCTCCGCTCGCGCTGTGTTTACGTTTACTAAACTTTCAATAATATACATTCGCATAGAATACAAAACCTCCTTTTTTAAAGTCGGTTAAAAACTTGGAACCACTTTGTACTTGCCCTCCGAAGCACGGAGACGTTTAGTTCAAATGGCGTTAAACGGTCACCCATCTATTTAATGACCTTACCTAACGTTGCTTAACCTGATCGATTTCCAAACATTGTTAACAACTGTCTAAGAGTGTTCCCTTACAAATATTTATTACAGTCCGGTCCGATTTTATCATATTTTCTTTATAATCCATCCAGTAGTTTCGGCGTGATGCTCAGCCGAGATAGACAGACAGACAGACAGACAGACAGTCAGACAGACAGACAGACAAAAATTAAAAAAATTACATTTTCGGCCTCAGTATCGGTTATAGAATGCCCTCCAAATATAATTTTCAAAATATCTTCAATGTACAGAATTGGACCTGTTACAGTTTTATTATAAGTATAGATGACATAAGAAATAGATAAATCACGTGACAAATTGTAGGGAACTGACACCGTTAGCGAATAAAGAAATAGAATCGCTATGAAGTGATTGTATCTTCGCTAGGCCCTCAGATATAAAATCACACATAATATTAAGAATCTTTATAATAATAATTTATTGTGAATATTTTTAAATGTATAATAATAATGACTTATATAATAATAATTTATTTGGGCTCGTTGGGTAGCTCTCGATGAGTAGTTGCTAGAAAAATGGTGATCAGGTGTTAGCGTACCTGCTGTGTATATTTGGCACCAACTTCAATAATATTTAAATTATTTTATACTTTTTAGTGTTATTGAAGTCGGTTCAATTTTTTTTTAAATATTTTATTTTATACTTTTTAGTGATATTTTCATACATAAAGATTGAACCATCGAAGACGGTAAAATGATCTAGGTAGGTTATGACATCATTACGATTTCACATTATCGTCTACATACTTTTACATAATTCATGTTTCTTCAGAAACTCAGAAACAATTTATCCGATCGTAATGAAATTTGCATGGAATCATCATAGTAGTTTACTCTCTCGAATAAAAAAAGAATCATCGAAATCGGTTCATATTTGTCAGAGAAATGTAAAGGAGAACATCAGTTTTATGGTTTTTACTAGATAAATTCCTCCATATCATTCATGGTCCTCCAGGAAGTTCTTATCTGGTTGTGATAAAATTCATACAGGTTCATTACAGTGGTTTCTTCCTTCGAATAAAAAAAATCATTGAAATTGGTAAATATTTGCCAGAGTTATACCCATTTATGTCCTTAAAAAGCGACATAAAGTCATCTATATAGGCTTTCCTGCGCAGTCAATATTATTCTTGTTTTTAACCGATTTCAAAAAAGGAGGAGGTTCTCAATTCGTCTGTATATATTTTTTTTTCTATGTATGTTCGCGCATAACTCTGGCAATTATGAACCGAATTGAAAAAATCTTTCTTCCATCCATTCTTTAATCCGTTAATTGGGTCCCATAAAAAAATTATTGCTTAGTAATAAGTAGTTCCTGAAAAAACAAGAATGGTGACTGCGCACTGAGAGCTGCAAGAAAGCCTATATAGATGACGTTTTAGTCGCTCGGACTCGCTCGGTCGGACAAAAATAGTCATAACTCTGGCAAATATTTACCAATTTCAATGATTCTTTTTTTATTCGAAAGAAGAAACCACTGTATTGAATCTGTATGAATTTTATTACAACCGGATAAGAACTTCCTGGAGGACCATGAACGATGTGGAGGAATTTATCTGGTAAAAACCATAAAACTGATGTTCTCCATTACATTGCTCTGACAATTATGAACCGATTTCGATGATTCTTTTTTTATTCGAGAGAGTAAACTACTATGATGTTTCCATGCAAATTTCATTACGACCGGATATTTTTTTCTGAAGAAACATGAATTATGTAAAACTATGTAGACGATAATGTGATCATAACCTACCTAGATAATTTTACGGTTTTCGATGGTTCAATCTTTATATATGAAAATATCACTAAAAAGTTTAAAATAAAATCTTTTTAAAAAAAAATTGAACCGACTTCAATATCACTGAAAAGTATAAAATAATTTAAATATTATTGAAGTTGGTGCCAAATATACACAGCAGGTACGCTAACACCAACTTCAATAATATTTAAATTATTTTATACTTTTCAGTGATATTGAAGTCGGTTCAATTTTTTTTTAAAAAGATTTTATTTCAGGAACTACTTATTACTAAGCAATATTTTTTTATGGGACCCAATTAACAGATTAAAGAATGGATGGAAGAAAGATTTTTTCAAATCGGTTCATAATTGCCAGAGTTATGCGCGAACATACATAGAAAAAATATATATATATACAGACGAATTGAGAACCTCCTCCTCTTTTAAAGTCGGTTAAAAACCATAAAACTGATGTTCTCCTTTACATTTCTCTGACAAATATGAACCGATTTCGATGATTCTTTTTTTATTCGAGAGAGTAAAGTACTATGATGATTCCATGCAAATTTCATGACGATCGGATAAATTGTTTCGGAGTTTCTGAAGAAACATGAATTATGTAAAAGTATGTAGACGATAATGTGAAATCATAATGATGTCATAACCTACCTAGATCATTTTACCGTCTTCGATGGTTCAATCTTTATGTATCAAAATATCACTAAATTATTTTATACTTTTTAGTGTTATTGAAGTCGGTAAATTTTTTTTTTTAAATTTTATTTTCCAGCTTACCTCTGTAACTATGTTAAATTCATTGTGATATTAGGTACCATGGATCTATTAATAAATATAATTTCCTATTATATAATTATTTGATAAGAATTGTGGTTTCGGTATTCACATGAATTTATATTTATTAGAATTACCTATTATATAATACAGTAAGTAATCCCCGCTTTACGCGAGGGATACGTTCCGGACAAATTCGCGTATAACGGGGTATGAAATAACGCCTAGTAAATAATTAAAGTGTTGTTATTGCAAAAATAAAACTGTTAAGTCAACTGACAATTATAATTTCATTAACAGCCGATAGACGTCCACAGCTGAACAAAGGCCTCCCCTTAGAAGGGAGGGGTTGCCATAATCCCCACGCTTGGCAGGTGGCTTGGGTATCGCAGTATAGGTGGATGATAAATCCAAAAGAAAGACGCTGCTGCCTGTCTTCCTGTTCGCCTCTTACGACACCCAACGAGAGGAGATGGGGGGGTATTCTAACCCAGCACCCCATGGGGGCCGGGTTAGAATAGCATCCCCCCATCATATAGGTATTATAATTTAACGGAATTATAATTTAACTTTTATAAACTAAGATTCGCGTTGCTACTGGTTAGCGCAAGCAGTCACGCGGACCAGAACCACAGAACGAAATGCACTGTGGACCAATCCGCGTAAAACGGGGTAAAATTGCGCGAATTTTTATAATCGCGTTATAATGAATCCGCGCTGTGTGAGGCCGCGTAAAGCGGGGGATTACTGTAATCAGTTTTACATATGTATTTCCTTGTACTGTGTAGTTACTGGCGTAGAACAAACATCGCTAGGCAGACGGCGCCAAACTGGAAAACTATTAGGTACCTACAGTTACTGCCCTTGTAACTCTTTGCTAGGGGTTAGGTGCCGACTTCGATAATAATATGTATTAATACAATGTTGTAGTCCACGTCCAACTGTGTGAAATTATTTTTACAAAGAGAACCGCCTGCAAAATGGAACTAATTTTGAAGGGGGTTCTCTTTGTAAAAAATATTTTATTTTATTCTTTCCCTTGTTATAAGGTTAACTTTTAACAACTTATATTTTATTCTGACAAACATCCACATTTAAAAAAAAAAAAAGACACACACTACGTAACACAACTATAGACCATCACTGTAATACAAGCAAAAATCTTTAGAAATGTTGATATGACAAAATCCTAATATAACGAACCAATTGCCATAAATTGAAGATGTTATAGTGTTATATAGTTATCGAGATTCATGGACTGCAACCTTGGGTATCATAAAGTGGTTGGGATATTATTCAGAAATACTGATGTGACAATAACCCAATCAAACTAAACGTAGGGCAAAAACCAGTCTACTCTGGTTGTTATATTCCTCGAGATCCATGGAGTACGAACTTGGTCATCATCAGATCTATAGAAATGCTAATGTCATATTACCTCAATATAGTAAAGATTGTATAAGAAGTATTTTAAAAAGTTTAAATAACCCCCAACATGGGTAAATAAACACTTATAATGTCTTTTCTGCGCCATTATCAGACCCTGATCACTGATCAGTATCTGTCTACTAGTAATACTTATTAATAATCCAATAATGTAATATTATTCCTTTATTCAAATTCAATCGTATTTTATATTAATTTTAATTACCTATTTTTATTAATTTAATTATTGTGCAACTAATTCGTCATTATGTGGATGACTTCATTAGTTTGCTTGCAGTTAATTGCTTCATAGTTTTCGTATCCGTCATAAATTGTGTAAAAATTATGCAAATATACATATTTTACATAATATGTTTGTAATTTGCGTATTACACGTTAAGTAAGTACAGTACCTAAGTACTTAGCTATTGAAGTTTCGTGTTTTTTTAATTATTATTATATATTATAAGGTGTTCAATCTCACCATTTAGCCATTCATTGTTTTTGTAATTTAATTTCCTTGTGTTATGTAACTATATTTCTAATATTATCGAGCTATTTCTTTTTTTGTCTCTTATTACATGTTATATTATTTAATGGAATTATTTTAAAATTTACTTTTGTATTGTATTGCCATCCGTGGAACACTGGGCCCAGATGAAAACCAGCGTCAAGCATAAGCTTGACATTAAGCTGATCTGGGACCCAATTGGACCTATCTCTTTGGGGCATAAATGTAATATTTTACCGTTAATTGTGTTTCTGTTATTTACTTGTAATTGTGTTTCATTGTGGTGTCCAAATATTTTTTTCCTATTCTTATTCTTTATTCTTATTTACAAATTATGTTAAGATTTATTTTTTATTTTTTATACTATACTATAGAATACATGGACTACAACAATTATAAATACATACTACTATCAAAGATGGCGCCAAACTGGAAAACAGTTAGGTACCTACTGCCCTTGTAAGTATTTGCTAGACGTTAGGCGCCGACTTCGATAGTAATATGTATTTATAATATGTTGTAGTCCAAGTCCAACAATGTAGATGTAAAAACCACTAATTCTTAGAAATTATTTCAGGCTTTTTAGTTGCACTTTGAATGCGGTTCTTTTTTTTGTAAAAAATATTTTTATTTTATTCTTTTTAGTGGTTCCCTTGGTGTATTATTAGGTTAACTTTTAACAACTTATATTTTATTCTGACTAACAGCCAGTTTAATATTTATTTTAAAAACACCCACTACATAACACAACTATGGACCATCACTAAAATATAAGCTTAAGCAAAAATTTTTTTATAATGTAGATGTGACAATATCAACTAACCAATTGTCATAAACCGAAGATGTCTAGGTGTTATACTCGTAGTTCTCGAGAACCATGGACTGCAAGCTCGGTGGGTCTACATTTATTTGTGCCGAGAACTCATGTCCACCTTCTTGCTCCATCGTCAGACCCTGATCACCATTTTTCTAGCAACTACTCATCGAGAACTACTCAACGAGCCCAAACTCGGCGGATCTACGTTTATTGGTGCAGTGATCCCGTGACGACCTTCCTGCTCCATCAACAGACCCTGATCTCCATTTTTCTAGCAACTACTCATCGAGACCTATCCAACGAGTCCAAATTCGGTAGGTCTACGTTTGTTGGTGACGAGATAACGTGACGACCTTCCTGCTCCATTATCAGACCTTGATCACCATTGTTCTAGCAACTACTCGTCGAGAGCTATCCAACGAAGACAAACTCGGTGGGTCAATGTTTATTGGTGCCGAGATCCCGTGACGACCTATTTGCTTCATTATCAGACGCTGATCGCCATTTTTCTAGCAACTACTCATCGAGAGCTACCCAACGAGCCCAAACTCGGCGTATCTACGTTTATTGGTGCAGAGATCCCGTGACAACCTTCCTGCTCCACCATCAGACCCTGATCTCCATTTTTCTAGCAACTAGTCGTCGAGAACTATCCACAGGCCAAACCGCTGGACCTAGAAAGCTGAAATTTGGACAGTATGTTCTTCGTATGACGTAAGCATCCACTAAGAAAGGATTTTTGAAAATCCTAAAGGGGTTAAATGGGGTGTTTTCTTTTGTATGAATCTTTTTATTGTATGGTTCGATTGACTAGAAATTTACTGAAAACATTCTCTAAATAAAATAAATCAATACGTGTTTCGCGAATTTTCAAAAACAACCTTTGGGTGTGTGTTAGGGGTTGGTAAACTTTGTATGGGAAATAATTATTACGTAGTTCAATTGATTTGAAAGTTAGTAAAAATACTCTTAAAATATAATTATTTAACACGTATTATTGATTTTTCAAAAAATCTGGCCCTAAAGTGGGATAAGAGGAAAAAAGTAATAATCTATATTAACAAAAGAACAGGTTTTTTTCTAGGAATCACGAGTTAAATATTTATAAAATTTAGGCGGGAGCAATTTAAATAAGACAAGAAGTCGACGACAACACCATTTATTGGGCACAATGTTGCCATACATGAAAATAATATTATGCGTAGTAGTAAAATTCCACACGTCCGTTAAATCAAATTACTAACAGTAATTAATTCATAACATAGAGTTAAAAAAAACCATAACATTTTCAAATTCCGCAACAAAACAAAACTTATTAAACTAATAAAAAAAAAAGGTACATTCTTATAATAATTACTAATTAAAACTAACAAAGAAGACGGATCTAAGTAACTAAACTTTACGTTTACTCATTACACAGGCGCGGACAGGTTGTACACGCCTTTCAGGTCTATGAGCGGGTGTCGGGCTGTCCGTATCCTCTGGATGAAAGGTAGAATCCAAAGCACCTTCTGTGGACGCAGATGACACCGACACTGGACTATCAGGTGCTTCATCATTAGATGAAGCACCTGATAGTCCAGTGTCGGGTTCGGAGGTTTTCGATGATGCATTAGCATCATCGAAAACCTCCGAATAATGTTCGTCATTATTGTCATTTACGGCACTAACAGAGTGACGTAAAGTCGTAAGTCACTTTCGAACAGGTAACAGCCTGATTTTCTAAAGTTAAGGTATTTTTTTCAAAATCTAAAATAGCTTTATATTGGTATAGAAAATCTCTACCAATTAAACCATCTTGTACACATGGCAATGATTTCATTACATAAAATTTGTGTTCAAATTCCTGACCATTTAAAACTAATGTAAAGTACACATAGCCATCGGTTTGCACTTTGCCCCCGATACCTTGTACCTATTATAATGCATTCCTCATGCATGGGAATGTTCCACTGCATTACAGTTTCACGTTTCAACGCTGACAATGATGCACCAGAATCGACAAGCAGATTATATTTCGCGCCTTCTACTAAGCATTCCACTGAGTTGTTGTATTCACATGCCAAAATAAAATTAGGATCGAAAAAACTGCATAGGCTCATTATTTTGGATATTGTCATTTTCATTGTTAGCGGACTCCACTAAATGCACATTATGACGAATGTGGCGAGACCTACCTCTAAAATTACCTCTTGTATTGAACCTATTTCCCCTGTGATAAGTATTTTGTACATTATAGTACGTACTGGACTGCTGTAAATTCTGACGACTAGGGTTGCCGAAGTACTCTTGGCTCCCTCTAGCACGGCGATAGCCTCGCTGTTGGTGCGGATTCCTATGACCTTGAAAATAACGACTACGGTAACTACTTACTCGACCTCGCTGACTTAAGAACATGGAAACTTCAGGTTCCGGACGGGTCGACGAAAGCTCTTCATCCTTAGCAGCTGTTATCGCGTCCTTTAAATTTGAGTAGTTCCTAGCTGAAATGATAACACTTAAATGCCGATCACGCAGACCGTCGGCAAACCGTTTTACCGCAAGCTTCTCATTTATAGGTTTTAAAATTTTATAAGCATCTTGATCTCCGTCGGCCTGTGAAATAGTTAGGTCTACGAATAATTGTTCCAAATTTTTACCATATTCATCTATTGACCTTGAATGTTGTTTTGCCCTAATAAGTTCGGAATGGACTGCTGAGCTTGATTTTTTAGATAGTAAATTATTTTTAATATCCATAATAAGATCCTCGCAATTGGCGTAGGATTGCGACAACCGCAACTTAGCACTTTGCGATAGTCGCGTTTTTAAAATAAACTTAATTAATGATGGCCTACTCTCAGTATCAATCATCGAACTTTATAACTCAATAGAATCTATCAGGTTTTTAGTGACATCTTCCTCTCCAGTCATTACTGGTCACGGCCGTTTTAATGTCAAATTTCTCCATATTGGTGTTTCCCTGTTCAACACTACTATTACTTTTACAAAAATCTTCCTACCTTAGAAAATAAATTTTCAAATCTTAAAGATATTTCTTTAATAGTTAATATGTCCTTTCCTTTTATTTCACCTTTTATTATCTTATCATCTAAAAATTCTGAACATGTCAGATACTGCTTATATATATTATTTGCTTCACAAAGCTGTCCATTTAATATGTTATTTGTTCTCCTATTTTTACTCAATTTAAAAAGATTTTCCTTTAACTGTTTTATTTTTTCGTAAGTGTACTCTAATTTTTCAATCATTACAAATATATCTTAATTAATTTATATTAATAAACTATATAATTAATAATCATATTAACTGATAGTGCGTACTATTAAAGGTATACGAGTTACACGTAAATTGTATAAATGTATACTTAACTAGGTAAAAAAAAAAAGAAACATGACAGAGAAAAATAAAATAAAAAAGACACTAAACCACTGCAAGTTACCCTTTTGCACGAATTGTTATTGGTTCACCACACTATTATGCCGCTCTGCCGTTTCTGTCCTTTATACTTCCTCGTCAGCTCCTTGCACGCGTTTTCCACGTCCGAAGGAACGCCGAAACACTGCTCTGTTCTCTATTTCTCTTCTAATTAAGTTTGTGTGGTACTTGATGTACAGTTTATATATGGCATACAAGACTCCAGGCAATGCTATCACCACCAGAATCCACAATAAAATTTCAGTAGTATTTGATGCATTTTTGTCCAATATTTTTGGTGACGAGTTATTATTTCCTGCACCTGCCGCTTGAGCTATAATAACCTCTTCTTGTTTGGAAGTATTGGAACCCATTTTTTTTTTCTCACTATAAAACACCGAAGTCCGTAGTGGTGACAGTCACGTTATAGTCCATTACATTTTACCAATTTTTTTTTTCGGACACGCACATTTCTTCATTGAATTTATAACCCGATGCGCGGTGTCAAATTGCGCGCGCGGCAGTCCATCCTACTGGCAGCGGTCGCCATGTAGGGACGCGATATTAAATGAGACAATGGATTAAGTACGACACGTCTTTATTGGTAAGACACATCCGATCGAAAACGACACAAAACAATGTACATGCTTTTTATAAGGTGCAATACCTATACACATACATAAACACGTATACATCCCGTACATACGTTTCTAACTCGACTTGTACCTTTGTATCGCTTCCGATGTGGCTCCATCATCTGGTCGGGTCGGTTTATATAGCGTACCTTGCACCGCATCTAAGGCGCTTGTATGGCTACGCAACAACAACACCTTATATTTCCAGGTTGGCCAGTTCTTTCCGTCAAACAGCCCAATTTCCATTTTCATTGTCGTCGACATGATTTTGTAATATTAAGCTTTTGCTTTACCGGAATATACTATATAAGCGATCTGGATCGAATATTTATTGCTCTGCTACCATATTAAAGTATAAATAAAAGTAAAGAGTGGTGTAACAATTTCATGTATAATACATGTCAATCAATTATAAGAACCATCTTCCAAACACTATGGTTACCTAGCAACCTTAACATATATTACCTCAATAGGTAAATGTATAATCTCAATCAAGAAATTATTATACTAATGAATATCTGACGTCACGTCGAGGACAAAATCTTTCCTGAAAATTTAAATGTCGTAATTATTGTGAAATAATTAATCTTCGTATAACATATTTAAGGTAAAGCTTAACATATATAAAGGTACAATCCAGTGTACAGAGCCATTAGGAAACCCGAGCTGGCTGTGCGAGGTGCACCTGCTGACGTTGTTGAGACTGTACTCAAATTTAGACATTCTGATTCACTGTTCCCTAACAATGGACGTCGCTACTAAGCTTATATTCCTAACCCTGTTTGTTGCAATCAACGCTAGATTTATCAATTATAAGCCTGAAAGGGAAGACAATGCGCCAACAACGCAACTACCACTTGTGATTCAAACCGACATGCAAGACGACAACATTATCAATATATTTATCCATCGCGCAGTTAACACCCACAACATTGAACAAAATTTGAAGGATACGGACAATGAAAAAGATCTGTATGAAAATATTCTTCTCGCTGAAGAAGAGTTACCAAACTTTGAAAACATTGGTGCTTATAAAACTGATACCGAAGAGAAGAATCGCATAAAAAAGGAAGACTCTCCGGGACTGCCAGACCAGATAGATAAAAGAATTATGTTCGGCATATGTGCAACCGGCAATAAACCATGCGGGGTGAAATGCTGTATAATAGTCTAGTTTTGTGCATAACAATAATGATTACTTCTGAAGCTACTGAGAAGGAAAAGAATGCGTACAAGAAAACATTATGTGGACACAAGTTTTTATGTGATAAAATATACATTACACATTTATATTTGACGGGCCTGTTGGTCTAGTGGTTAGACACAGGCTGCTACCCGATAGGTCGTTGGTTCGATTCCCGCCAAGTGTCTGGGTGATGTTTAGTGTATAGTAAGTATATAAGTGTTAGTATCAGTTATCTGGTTTCCATAGTACAGGCTCTGCCTAGTTTGGGATCAGATGACCGTGTGTGGAATTGCCCCAGAATATTATATTATAATTTATAGAGGAAATTGAACATTCTCCACCGTACCGATGAGATTATAATTTAAAAGTAGCTCCGTAAAAAAATGGCTCACGGAATTTTAGCAATTTTTATTTAGATATGTTTTTATTACTTCAATATACTTACTCACAAATAACTGAATGAATTACACATAGTATTATATACTTACTTCAATAAACGCAAATTATAAATGCTTCCTTTTTTTATTCTTTTTCTCTCCTTTATTTTTTCGAGACTGATTGTTTACAGTCATGCCAGCCCCATCATAGCCTAATATTAAGAGAGACAAAACTTAACCATTACATATTCTATGAACATATTTGTATATTTTAAGCGCGTTAGGACTAGTTGGCTCAACCATAATACTGTTACGTGCGGGTGGGTAATTAAATGCCGATTAACGTAAAAGAAGATTTTATTCCACGTACACTCACACTGTATACACTATACACGCAGTATACACACAAGGCACAGTAGTCCGAGTCGCACTGTACTTCTCAGTAGTCCAAAGTCTTCGCAAGGGTCGCTGGTACAATTCTCTTCGATCGCTTCCTTAAGATGTTTCCGCTGTCACTTGTAAACACAAACTGTCTGGACGCCTCTATGCGTCGGCTTATATACCTAAATTAACAGAGGGGTGGAAGCTTCGAGATCATACACGAAAATACCTACTAGTCTAGCGCTTTCGAGCCGATACAATAGCGGCGTGGGCTTCGAGAAAACGAACAATAGGCGGGGGCAGTGAAGCGAGCGCGAGCGCGTAGGTAGGTACTGTAATACTTCAGGTAATCAGGATGGTCACAATAATCAACACATAAGCATTTGACGGTCAATTATATTTTATAAACAATCGTGCAGAGTTTCCACTTACAACTGTTCTCAATGACGGTGACAGAATGACTGACTCGAACGTTGTGACACCGGTATATATAGGCAAACAGATAAGCTAATCAAGAGTCATACATAAACAAAAACTATTACATATTTAACATTAATTAATACTATTTAGATTGGAGATTTAATTAGGAGAATTATTAATCAATAATACATATAAACCACAACTAATGTAAATATTACTCATAATCAGTATTTTGTTACGCCGGAAGCTGTCAAGCGCACGGCGACATAATTATATTTCATTTAGTAGGTAGTTACAAATAAGTATTTAAACACAAATCAAAATAATGTCATACTATAGAACAAATTAAATCACAAATATAATCAATATATAATTATCTAGGTGCACAAAGTTGAGCAGGGACCGGAAGTCTGTAACACTCGGCCATCCTGCTTTGCCGTGCCCCACGGCGATCAGTATTACCACTTTCAGCCTAGTTTGTCCCTGATATACAGCATCTGAAAAAAAAATATACAAAAGCAGAACATCTATCCATGTAGTCGTAACTAATAGGTATTAAGCTTGTAGGCTGCTGCTGCTGCTATTGCTCTATTAATAAACCATAAATTATGTCCCGATCTCAGTTTCTATCATTGCATTCATGAATGACAACATCTATATTCATAATGTATCCTATATCTATCACCTTTCACAAAGTTTTTATTTATCACACAGCATTTATTTATTCCATATCGCAAAGCTTTAATGAACCCCATGTCACATAGCATTTATATATCCCTTATCACCCACTTTTTTTCATATCACACTTCCATATCACACAGATTTTTATCACATTGCATTTAATTAACCCCTTATCACTCAGCTTTTTATTTAACCCATATCTCACAGAATTAAAGATTATTTCATATCAATGTAGCAGTTTATATATATGTATATACATCTATAAATTTATCCATGTATTTATATAAATATAGGTATATTACATAATTTATTTTATATTTAATGATAATTTATTTATATTTTTAATTTATTTATTTATTACATAATTTAGTTTGTATGTAGTATTTTGTTGTACCTACACTTGTTTGTATCCCCAACAGTATTTAAATTTTTCTCCAAATTCTCCATCACTCAAAGGTTAGCTGTCAGAAAACTCAATGTTTGGGTTAAGTACGCCTTTGTACATTAATTTTCTTTATTTTATAATAATGTGTAATATTATTGTGTGCAATAAAGAATAAGAATAGATCCAATTTAATCCATATCACATAGACCATATCTAACCCATATCACACAGATCCAACATATTCCATATAACACGGACTTTGACTAACCCATATCACATAGATCCAATTTAATCCATATCACACAGATTTTATTTAACCCATATAACACAGATCCAATCTAATCCATATCACACAGATTTTATTTAAACCATATAACACAGATCCAATCTAATCCATATCACACAGATTTTATTTAAACCATATAACACAGATCCAATCTAATACATATCACACAGATTTTATTTAAACCATATAACACAGATCCAATCTAATCCATATCACAGATTTTATGTAACCCGTATAACACAGATCCAATCTAATCTATATCACACAGATTTTATTTAACCCATATAACACAGATCCAATCTAATCCATATGACACAGATTTTATTTAAACCATATAACACAGATCCAATCTAATACATATCACACAGATTTTATTTAAACCATATAACACAGATCCAATCTAATCCATATCACACAGATTTTATTTAAACCATATAACACAGATCCAATCTAATCCATATCACACAGATTTTATTTAAACCATATAACACAGATCCAATCTAATCCATATCACACAGATCTTATTTAATCCATATAACACAGATCCAATCTAATCCATATCACACAGATCTTATTTAATCCATATAACACAGATCCAATCTAATCCATATCACACAGCTTTTATGTACATATTGGATGGTGAAATTCAGTTTACATTGATTTGTTGGGATTATTAATTACATCAGTAATCATTGATAATCACTTTCGTGAGTTACCAATAATGAGTATCACTCTTACATATCCCCAAAACTGGCGCGCGACGCGTAATAATATTGAAAGTCTGGCGCGCGATGCAGCTTCCTGTCAAACTAAACTTATGATTATGTTAGATACATTAACTTAACTTTCTAACAAGTCTAATTTCTCAACCCTATCTATTTCTATTTATCGGAGGATACTACTATGTTCTCATTAGGTATGGGTAAAGTATATGGTGTAAGGACTTCACCACGTACTATTGGAATAAATTTTTTGATATCTTTTCATGCCCTTGATATAACTTATAACATATCTATTGAGTGGTCGGCTTTACATCCTTTATAGGTACAATCCGTTATTTTTTTTCTAGTAACATACGCATTTTACGTTGTCCTACAGAGTAGTTAACGCACTTCCTATATACGTGAATTGATGCCCGAATAATGGCTGAAAAGGAGGGAACCTAGCGATCGCAAAATCAGTATTATAAATTAGCGAGATCATGGTAAGATTTGTATACATGCAGATGTTTTAAATGTTATAAAGTTACGACATTATTACAGTTTACGAACAGCTTTAGAAAATACTTTCACACGGCCATAGTCTATAGTCTATTAGTAGATCAAAGTCTTAAATTGAAAGCCATCAGCGAGCTATGCGGGGAATAATAACTAAGGTGGTCTCTAATGCGGCGCAGTCCAACTCTGCATCCACGGGGATGCCAATGAAATATATCCGATAACGTTTTAGTGACCAACTGCTAATGTATCTAGCTCGTAGCTATGATAAAAATTGTTTCTCTCTAGTCAATTACTAAATATGCAATCTGTTATATTATAACTCCAACAGATTGGTTTTGCAACAGTACTCCTCTCCACCTAATCCAAGCGTACTTGCTCAGTATGGAATATAGATTCTTAGACAGGACCCCGTCTATTCTACGTCCTTCTTGGTCTACTGCGTGGGACCTAGAGACATCAGCAAATCCGCGAGTAAACCTAATATACAACATTAATCCTAATTGACGCATCCCAAACAAATTAGTAAGTTTTTTTTTTATATTCAGCTATGCAACGAATTTGAGTCTATCCCGGCCGCAGTGTTCCCGCGGAAATCTTGTGTTCTAAATAATTAACGCTTGTCTAAGGACATGAGGCATATTCCTATGATGGATATTGCTATTTAGCAGTACGTGCATTGTGCGCTCTGTAGTCTAATCATATACTCTAGAATAAACCCCTTTTCCCACTACAACTCCTAGACTCGCATAGATAGACAGATTCCCTCATAACGTATTGCATCACTGATGCGTACAGTGCGTGGGAGTAGCAACACCATGCTGAATGTTATTAGTACCTAGTAAGCCAGATTGTCCAATTATGGGGCACTGGGTACATTCACATGAGCTGAGCTGAGCACACCCGGTGTGTCAAACAGCGCGGGCAGGTACTTAAACTAAAATTATGCATTAAGTAATTAAATTCTGTATATAACCCATTATGGACCTTGTCGGTGTCTGTATTTTATTGTATTTTACTGTATTTTGCTGTATTTTGCTGTATTTTTCTATATTTAACTGTATTTAACTTTAAACTGTATTTAACTTTAAACTGTATTTAACTTTAAACTGTATTTAACTTTAAACTGTATTTAACTTTAAACTGTATTTAACTTTAAACTGTATTTAACTTTAAACTGTATTTAACTTTAAACTGTATTTAACTTTAAACTGTATTTAACTTTAAACTGTATTTAACTTTAAACTGTATTTAACTTTAAACTGTATTTAACTTTAAACTGTATTTAACTTTAAACTGTATTTAACTTTAAACTGTATTTAACTTTAAACTGTATTTAACTTTAAACTGTATTTAACTTTAAACTGTATTTAACTTTAAACTGTATTTAACTTTAAACTGTATTTAACTTTAAACTGTATTTAACTTTAAACTGTATTTAACTTTAAACTGTATTTAACTTTAAACTGTATTTAACTTTAAACTGTATTTAACTTTAAACTGTATTTAACTTTAAACTTTATTTAACTTTAAACTGTATTTAACTTTAAACTGTATTTAACTTTAAACTTTATTTAACTTTAAACTTTATTTAACTGTAAACTTTATTTAACTTTAAACTTTATTTAACTTTAAACTTTATTTAACTTTAAACTTTATTTAACTTTAAACTTTATTTAACTTTAAACTTTATTTATCTTTAAACTTTATTTATCTTTAAACTTGATTTAACTTTAAACTTTATTTAACTTTAAACTTTATTTAACTTTAAACTTTATTTAACTTTAAACTTTATTTAACTGTATTTTGTTGTCGTAAGCTTGTTATATTTCATTTATAATTCTCATCAGTACCTATTTCCCCGCTTGCTAAGAGTATATTATGCTTGCTACTCTGCGATAATTATTATCTCAGAGGATAACTACAAAAAACAATTCCTCAACCTTATGATACGACTACTGTCAACTCCACTACAACAATAAGTATTCGTGAGAAATATAAGGTTCGGGTTGATATTGACGTAACTTTGTACAAATGCATAATATCGTGGCGGTATTACATTACTGTATTCTAAATAGACTAGGAATTCAATTGCTTGTTGCATACTAAGTTTTTTTTTTTATATTAAAAGTTATGAATTAATCTTATAAAATGTTCTGAGGTAACTAAAAATATCTTTTGATTTACGATTGACTACCCAATTATTAAGACTAATTATCAGCAAGATTTTAATCATCAAAAATCAACAATACCGCACAAAACATGAACATTATAATAATATAAGAAGTTTCCAATGAGTTTGAATATCAACCACCAAATCCTTTCATTTTAACTATAGAAGGTTTGATCCTCGGCTTTAAATTACGAGCTTCGTAAGCTTAAGTACTGTAAGAATTTTTTTTTTTTACTACCAGTGTCTGCGCATGCAACAAGGTGCTAACCATTACTATTACTATTTGCTATATTCCTGTAAAAGTCCATATAAACATTTTAAGTTATAATTAAAACGCTACTGACCTTTTGTGCCGATGTGAAGAGCCAGCCGCAGCGCCTCGTAGCACGGCATCTTGCAGCCCCGTACTACATGGCCCTCTCCTAACCGCGTAGCATTTCCGATCTCTTGTGGATCCTTGAAGACTACTCGGTGAGCTGTCGAACAGTTTCGCCACAATCATACATGTCGTCCCACTGGTTAATTTAATTTTTTGTCGTTGCTTGATTCTTCATCCGGTAGTATAATGGAATAATATCATCGTTTTGAAGTCCGCGGCGCCTTTTTCGTTGAACATGCCTTATCGATCTCCTCGTAGTCAGGTGAACAAGAAAAAAAATCTTAGTTTTCTTCGTAATCTCTTGAAATTGTTGTGTAGTTTCCATAAATCTTTGTACCAATTCCATCAACATGTGGGCCTGAATATATCCCACTTCTGAAGTGTAATACTTCAGGTAATCAGGATGGTCACAATAATCAACACATAAGCATTTGACGGTCAATTATATTTTATAAACAATCGTGCAGAGTTTCCACTTACAACTGTTCTCAATGACGGTGACAGAATGACTGACTCGAACGTTGTGACACCGGTATATATATAGGCAAACAGATAAGCTAATCAAGAGTCATACATAAACAAAAACTATTACATATTTAACATTAATTAATACTATTTAGATTGGAGATTTAATTAGGAGAATTATTAATCAATAATACATATAAACCACAACTAATGTAAATATTACTCATAATCAGTATTTTGTTACGCCGGAAGCTGTCAAGCGCACGGCGACATAATTATATTTCATTTAGTAGGTAGTTACAAATAAGTATTTAAACACAAATCAAAATAATGTCATACTATAGAACAAATTAAATCACAAATATAATCAATATATAATTATCTAGGTGCACAAAGTTGAGCAGGGACCGGAAGTCTGTAACAGTACATACGTAAGTACTTGCCGAATTGGAGGGAACTACTTTCTATTGAGAATTCGAGATCTTTCGGTACGGATCGATAGTAGACCTATAGACTAACAATGCATTTTGAGATCATTGCAATTAAGTAATAATTAACGGAGTAATTAACACTTTTATGTCCCGGTCGTAACAATACTTTGGAAAGCTCCAATATCTAAACAATCAATATTTAATTCGATGATTAAGTTCTCTCTCTCTCTCTCTCTTTTATGACGGACACACTCGACCTTAGAGTAACTTACTCTGAGCACTCGACTAATAAGTGGTATACATCCTCTACAACTCCACATGTTTCACATTTAGGACTAGGTATTAACTTTTTTTATTAAATAGCATATTCTTGACAGATTAAATATATTTGTGAACCGCTCGTCGTCCGAGTCATTAGTTATTAAGGGGGTAACAACGGTAAAATTGCAAAAATAGCCTTAGTTTAAAGAGTTCGATGGATCAATCCGCTATTGCAGTGGTTATGAAAATTATATGTACTTGTACCTCAGATCTTCAGCAAATAGTTTTATTGATTAGATATTGGATTAAATATAACGTTTTCAAGCAATATGTATTTAAAAAATGTACTACGTTGGATATGAATTGTGTTAGCGTTCAACATCCGTTCATCGGATAGACGTCAAACTTGGACTATTAAAAAGCATATAACCTATTCTACAATTTGTATTGATTACATTTCTTAATTTCATACATGTTTTACAAGAAATTACAGAAAAACACGTACGCGATGCATTTCCCCTTGCAGCGCCCCCGCGATCGCCTACAATCAGTCCTTCGTGGACTGTTACGGCGGGTGGACGTGCTCGATTTTTTTTTGACAAGACGAATTTAATTTAAATGATTTTGAACATATTTTTAATTAAGATATGTTACAAATGATATAATTATAACATTATAAATCATTTCAAATGAAATCTATACTTGTACATTTAATTAAAGATATTTTTATGGTAATACCATATTTTTGGTTCATCATAGAGTATGCGAAAGTATCGTTGCCTAGTATTATGCCTAACTTTTAAAGCGAATCAGAGTCATATGATCTTACTAATTTAAATCGTATTTAATACTGTGTAGGTCGAGAAAATGACATACATTATGATATCCTTTACATTATGATTTTTTTTTGTCAAAACGTTAACGATGTTATTATTACTATCATGTTGGTTTTAGCAACTTAGCAACGAGTCGAGTTGAGAGACGAGTGACACGCTTAACTACTGACAGTTGCATTGGACAGTTGCTCGTCTTTTGAGACATCTGGATGGTTAAGTTGGAAGGGTACTTGTGTGCTATCTAGGTCCACCACTTTAATCTTAGATTTCTTCCGCTATGTAACACAAGTAGAAGGTCACTGTAGCTGGCAAAAAAACTATTGGACCAAAAGGCTATAATTATAGTTTTGGATGACAGGGACAGGAAGAGACTTTTCTATGGATGGGTGCTTCGATTACTATCAGGTTCGATTCATACCTTTTTACTTAACTAACGCAAGTTAGTATAAACTGATAAAAAATAACACCGCGTTAATATGTTAGTTACTCTAAAACCAGATTATTTATTAGAATCAATGTCAAATGCTCCGCGTAGTTGAAACCCCGCGATAGGTACAGAACTCAAGATGAAGTTACGTTACTTACATAATATGACGTTACACTAAAAAAGACTATTACTGAATTCGTGCGTTCAATCAAACAGTGCTACGGATTCCTTTGGCAGCCACGTATATTGAATAACAACACAGCTCCGTTGATTTTGTAGTTTGCTACCCTGGCCACTGCCCTTAAGATCTTGGGGTCGATTCCCACACAGGACAAATATTCATGTGCATGAACATAATCTGTTTGTCTTGGGTTTGTCTGGTCTGGGTCGTTTTTATTTGTACTTAATTATGTAAACTGTTCAACAATAGCCCTCTCTCCCTTGGAGGGGAGGGGTTGCCATAATCCCCACGCCTGGCAGGCGGTTGGGGATTACAGTATAGGTGGTAGGTAATCCAATAAAAAGACGCTGCTGCTCGTCTTCTTGTTTTTCCTTAGTCGCCTTTTACGGAAACACAATGGGAGGAGATGGACGGGTGCTATAATTCTTATCACGGAACTAATTGTCGCAATAATAATAATTTATGATTTTTGGGTTTGTACGACTTGGGTCGACGTTGGGTATCTGGTCTTGAGTAAGGTTGGATGCTAGCAAGCTTCCAAGATTCGGGTACTTGTGCCGCTCTTAAAGAGAATATACGCATTAGAATAGGAAACATTACAGTTACACGCTTCTTTAATAATACCGCTAGCATCTCATCAGGGCCACTGGCATGCATTGCAGCATCTTAAGTCACTCTCTTTATCAAACTCGAACATCTCAATCAATCATCAATTTGGTTTCAGTTCATTTTACCAAGGATCTAAAAGCTTAACTATCAGATGGATGTTTATTGGTTAGATAATATGGAACTAATTCAGGAAATATGTTAAAAAGGTCCCTTTTTAAGAAAAAAAAAATACTTTTTAAGAAAAAAATCTTTATTTTGAAGGTTCTGTTAAACGCTTTCGTTAAACGTGCAGAACAGAAACCTTAGAACTTTGTGCATAGTTTCATTTCAAGTACGCTTACAGTAGTCACGGCGGATCTTTGTGTGTCTGAAGTTGGCTGCAAGACGCCGCGCAGTAGCTATTTTTATGTTTATGTATTCAGAACTCACAACTGTACCTGCGCAATGGTTCGCCAACCCTAACTTCAGACACACAAAAATCCGCTGTCACTACTGTAAGTTATAAGTAGTACGAATTTTATATGGATTCCGAATGGCAGGAACAATGTATTCAGCTAGGTCAAAGTGCGTTCCGGTTGTAACCGGACCTAACTAATAACCACCAACAATAGAATAGAAGTATGTATAAGTCTTACTAGTCAGGCATTGGCCATTCTATAATATACGAACTGAACCTTTGATATGAAGTTTGGAATATGAAATGCAATAATCCATATCCTGACGCAACACGTCAACTAGGTTACCTTACCACTGCAAGTTGTTGGGTCATCAGATTGTACACGCCAAGGTATAAATCAAGATATTAAATAGGGTTACTGTTCTTAAACTTCATCAGTCTTGTTCTTTTCGTGTCACTATGAAATGACAAAAAGCTTTGCCAGAGTTAAAATCGATTTTTATCATCATTTAAATAATTCATCAGTTATTAATTTACGTATACATAATCAACAAAACATTCAAAAGTGATATTATTAAGTATATTTGCAATAGATATAATTTTATTGGAATTTTATTCTAATAATAGAATAGGCAAAATTAACAAAACTCTATTCGACACATCTGCATATTTTTAGTCTATGAATTTTAAAATGTAATATTCATTTTTGCTGGTAGCGCCCTCTACGATGACAACTCTTGGCCGGAGCGGCCAGATTCTCAAGGTCATTGGCGCATGTTACCCCCTTAAGTATCCTGAGACCAGCAATTTCACCAGCTACAGGGCCTTTTACACTTGAACACAGCAACACGACCAACATTCGACCAACATTCCTGTGTTTATACATTTATTATTTCGAGTTTGATCTAGTCAAGAATAACAGTGACAGACAGACGAAGTCGCACCATAAGGGTTTACCGTTTAGGTAGGGAACCCTAAAAAGGAAACCGATTTCGTCTGTTTGTTTGTCACACCTACATATACTGTAATAAAACTACTCTTATATTTTTTATTAACTAATTTTATATTTTTTAGCAATATTTTTTTTAAATAAGTAGTTATTTTTAAACAATTTAGATATTATTTAGATTTTTTGCCTTTTGCTATTACATAAGGTGGTTTCAATTTATTGATGGCGTCATAGTGTTAAAATATAATGGTTCTATGAAATCTCAAACCTCTGTAGATACTTACTATGTTTATTAATTAAATCAACATCATTGAAGTAAATCTTAGAATTCAAAAGATAGGTTGGTAAGTATACAAAAATATATAAGAAGTTAATGACCACTTAAAAATATAAAATTTAACATATTTTATTCTGTAGGTACACAATCTATATACAAACTTTACGTAAGATTATTTATGTTGTCTTTTGCAACCAAACTGATTTTAGTCAGTGTCTACAATTCCGCTCAGTAGATGGCGATGTACGATATGGTTCCGGTTAATGTATTACGTATAAATATCAAAAATCTTATTGCGGTACTTACATCCTTCTGGATCCGTAAATTTAAATAATAAAAGATTTTGTAACTATTTTTAACCGACTTCAAAAAAGGAGGAGGTTCTCAATTCGTCTGTATATATATATATTTTTTTTTTCTATGTATGTTCGCGCATAACTCTGGCAATTATGAACCGATTTGAAAAAATCTTTCTTCCATCCATTCTTTAATCCGTTAATTGGGTCCCATAAAAAAATTATTGCCTAGTAATAAGTAGTTCCTGAAAAAACAAGAATGGTGACTGCGCACTGAGAGTTGCAAGAAAGCCTATATAGATGACGTTTTAGTCGCTCGGACTCGCTCGGTCGGACAAAAATGGTCATAACTCTGGCAAATATTTACCAATTTCAATGATTCTTTTTTTATTCGAAAGAAGAAACCACTGTATTGAATCTGTATGAATTTTATTACAACCGAATAAGAACTTCCTGGAGGACCATGAACGATGTGGAGGAATTTATCTGGTAAAAACCATAAAACTGATGTTCTCCATTACATTGCTCTGACAATTATGAACCGATTTCGATGATTCTTTTTCTATTCGAGAGAGTAAACTACTATGATGTTTCCATGCAAATTTCATTACGACCGGATATTTTTTTCTGAAGAAACATGAATTATGTAAAACTATGTAGACGATAATGTGATCACAACCTACCTAGATAATTTTACGGTTTTCGATGGTTCAATCTTTATATATGAAAATATCACTAAAATGTTTAAAATAAAATCTTTTAAAAAAAAAAAATTGAACCGACTTCAAAATCACTGAAAAGTATAAAATAATTTAAATATTATTGAAGTTGGTGCCAAATATACACAGCAGGTACGCTAACACCAACTTCAATAATATTTAAATTATTTTATACTTTTCAGTGATTTTGAAGTCGGTTAATTTTTTTTTTTTAAAAAGATTTTATTAGCCACTCTGTACCATTTACCTCACTAGATAGCGCCGTTACCATTTCTGTATCGCGTTATGGTTTCGTTTAATATAGATTCAGTTCAATAGATGACTATGCACATCTTATGTAGTTGATACTAATATAGGTACTGAAAATCACATTATGGTTTTGCTTAATGTGTTTCATGATATTATGTTGCAAAATTTTTATCGCGGTACTTACAACATAAGCGCAGGCGGAGCTGCGCGGGTCAGCAGTATAAACTTGGTAATGAAGCATCACGCTATGTTTCATAGGGGCTAAGCAGTGAAACATTACTTGCACAATTACCACAGGATTTGCTTTGTATGTGAATAGGGTGATTACCTATAAACTGACCAGTTAATTAATAATATATATATATATTGTTACGTTCGCCTGACGGCGAGGTACAAATAAAAAAAAACAATTAACAAAATTACAAGTTATTTAATGCAATCGTTAAGTAAATAAAAAAATATCCCGACAAGAAATTAAATTTGCACTAAAACTAGACAACTGTAATGTCTCTAATAAGACGTCAATACACACGGATGTGGATTCGCGGCACAGGGAAGTTATCTGGTCAGAACAATAAAAAACAGTGCCTGGGCTTAACTAATGTCTGTCCGACTCCTCGACGCTTGGGGGTCTTCGGGTAAGTGAATCCCGCTGACTCTCGGGTTACTCGGAGAGGACCGGTGGCTCCAGGTGTTTCAAAGGCTGGCCCTCGGTCGCTGAGGTCAGCTGGCGTTGGCAGGCTGAAGCGTCGCCGCTCGTACACTTTAATCCGTACGGTAAACTTCTCTCTTGAAGCCCGTACGGTGGAATCCAGACAGTGGACTTGGTTTTTGAAGCCCGTACGGTGGACTCCGTATGATGAATTTGTCTCTGGAAGCCTGTACGATGGACCCCCAATTCCTGGAACGCGTCGAAACGACTTTTGTAGCGCGAAAGATCCGATGCCCAGGCACTAGGTGTGACCAGAAGTGGGCGTCGGTATCTTTCGCAAAACAATTAGATATTATGCGGAATGGAGTGGTGAAATGCATGTCCGGTTGAAATATAATTCAAAGAAAATTAAATCTATACTAAGTATAATAAAACTCAAAGAGAACTTTTTCTGTACATTGAATATTTTTCCAAAATTTCTATGTGGGGATACTATACTATCGACATAGAGGCCAAAACAATTTTTTTTGGAATTATTGTCTGTCTGTCTGTCTGTCGTTCTGTTTGTCCAGGTATCATTTGAAAACCCGTGGATGGATTTTGATAGTAGAAGTAGGGGTATAAATTGGTATATAAAACATCACGCTATGTTTCATAGGGGCTAAGCAGTGAAACATTACTTGCACATATTACCACGTAATTTCCTTTGTATGTGAATAGGGTGATTATAGACTGATCAGTTAATCATTAAGATATGTATTATTACGCTATATACAATAGGGACTGAGCAAACATTTAGTTTGCATAAGATATGGCAGTGGCGAAGGGTCAATTTTTGTAAGCGGTAAGCCGGTCCGGTACACCCAGGACATTTACATTAGATTTCTGTATTGTTCTAAGTACTTTGCTGATAGCAATATCACATTATATCTTTGAAAGGTTAAAATCTGTAAATCCTGAGCGAGTCCAAACTAGATTAGGAAAGAAATAGGCAATAAAATGTCCAACTACAATTCACACTATTTCACACTACACACAATGAACAGCGCTCCCAAAAAACGCTTCAAGGTCAGGGCTCAGGGGGTTCATGAAATTTTAATGAAACTCCCCAAGTCCAGGTAGTGTATAGGTATTGTATTACAGTCACAACAATAAAAGATGCAAAAAACTTAAAACTTTCATTATCGAATATCATTAGACAGTAATTTACGATGTTAGCGTGATTTACATTATGAACAGCGGCATTTATCGGTGAAATTGAACATAGAATCACTATAAAAGAAAGTCGTGTTAGTTACACTATTTATAACTCAAGAACGGCTGAACCGATTTGGCTGAAAATTGGTGGGGAGGTAGCTTAGAACCAGGAAATGGACATAGGATACTTTTTATCCCGGTAGGTTAAGGTTAAGCAACATAAGGCCAGGTCATTAAATTGATGGGTGAGCTGATTTGTATGAAATTTTGTGTGCATTTCGGGTAGGTCTGAGAATAGGTCGTAAAGTATATTACATGCCGCTAGGTTAAGGTTAAGCAACATAAGGCAAGGTCTTTAAATAGATGGATGAACCGATATGTATGAAATTTTGCGGGTAGGTCTGAGAATAGGTTCTAAAGTAGATAGATAGATAGATAGACAATTCTTTATTGCGCACAAACAAACAGATACAAAAATAATAAGACACAAATTAATAAAACATGCAACAATGGGCGGCCTTATCGCTAAAAGCGATCTCTTCCAGGCAACCTTTGGATGGAGAGGAAAATAAAGAAGTTACAAAGAGCAGAGGGAAGAGCAAAGTATATTTTATGCCGCCGATACCATGATTGACGAGGATATATAGAACGAGAGGAGGGTGCAAGAGAGGGAGAGGGGAGGATGATGGAGTGTTAGGTGGAGCAAGGGGGGGAAGTGAGAGGGAGCAAGTTGGGAGAAGAGAGAGGAGGGAGAGGGTTCAGAGAGGACAACGGGGAGAGGAAGAGGGGGAGTTTGACGGGGACCGACGCGGGAGGGGAGAGAAAAATTTATTAGAATTAGATTTTTCTTATAAGAGAGAGAGAGATGGAGAGAGATAAATCAAGGGAGTAGGGAGAAAAGGGGAGCAAAATGTAATTAAAGCGCGGGCGGAGCTCCGCGGGTCAGCTAGTATTTAAATAAAATATTATTACCCAACCCAGAATCAAATCCCCAACTGTTTTTATGCCGGATGATCACCATTCCACTACGCCATTAAGAACAAAGAAAAGATTACATTTTACATAAGCAATTACAATAAAACATATCGAAGGAACAAAGACTTAATATTTATTTCCCCGGTAAATTCCTTTATAATAACCATCGCTAAACTAACAAATAAATCTCCCAGCTGTGTGATGAACTAATAAGATGAAGAATAGTTTATGTAAACAACATCATTACAGCTGATAGATGTCTACCTCAGAACATAAGCCTCTCCCTTAGAAGGGAGGGGTTCCTAAAATTCTACCACTCGGCTAGCGCTTGGGACCTATGTATTACATTCCTACTATTCTACAATTGGCTTTAAAACCTAAAGGAAATTAAGATATTATTATGTATCAATGCACACATTAGAATTACAAGACTATGAGTTTATTTCATAATAACAAACTGTAAACAATTTTTACTGTGAAAATTTTTATTAAACTACTAATTACAAAAACCAACGCTTATTATTTGCAAGTATGAACTGATATTTAACATTATGGAATTTAAACTAATTGAATATTCTAAAATAATAAGTACCTACTCATTAAAATATAGGATAAAGATCACAGGCATAGACCACACAATGGAATTAATTATTGAAACTATATTTCACCTGATTCTTGTGAAAGCAAGACTGATTTGGACTAAAATATTATGATATTAGAATGTTATAAAGAAAAATACCGTGGCGAAACATATTTAAAAGTTATTGGAATGATTAAATAGATGAGGTTATATTTTATTGACTTTACGGTATGCACAGTCACATTACATTACATTGTTAACCAATATTAAGAAATGAAATAGCCATAGCAACTTTTACACTATAAAAAAGGTTGAAGATATCACTTGCTAGATTGTAACCGAATTACCTAACATGAAAATTAATCAATTTGGATAATTATATAAACTTACCAAGGGGGTTACAATCTGGTATTTGGGAAGAATACTAAACACAAAACTTAACACTGTGTATTTGAGAATTGTCGTACGTCAGCACAGAACTTCTTTACTCAACAATAACACGCGCGTCCTCTTCAACCAAAAATGAGTGCCTATCTTCCTTTCTATTATTTATATCTCGCGAACCGTACTGCTTCGACGCAACTACGTCTGAACGCGACTAAATTCCAATTCGAGAGCGTTCCAAACTACTGACTACGAAGTGCGACAGAGACGGAACAATAGCCAATATGATATGATCGAGCGGGAAGGAACATACATAGATTCCTCTCGAAGCTTTAAGTTGTGACATTTGTTGACATATGTTCTCGAAGATTGTCTCGCTTCCGGCACCGAACAATACCTTATCTGGCGGTGCTAACGCTAATACTAGTTGCGGCGCGCGGTTTCCGTACGATAGTAACATTTTGGTTGGACTGTTTGTTTGTAAAGTTTTTCTTTTACTAATTTTATGATTTTAACCTTGTTACAACGTAACAATATATTATTACGCTATATACAATTGGGACTGAACAGACATTTAGTTTGCATAAGGTAAGGTTTTTCGACATGTCGCCTAAGCGTTCCGTGGCCAAGTGGTTACGGTCGCTTCTAAGAGGCGCCGTAGGTTTCAGGTTCGAACTCGGTGTGTGATTGTTTTTAATCAGGAATTTTTGTTTTCTAATATTTACTTTAAAGTTATTTTTAAATCATTTAGATATTATCTAGGTTTTCTGTTTTTACAATTATACGCAAGATGATGGTTTCAATTTATTGATGGCTTCATTGTGTTCAAAAATATGATGGTTCCATAAAATCTCAAACCTCTGTACGTTAATGAGAAAGATATCGAAATCTTTGAAGTAGGTATATCTTGAGAGTCAAAAGATAATAATAAAAATATAAGAAGTTATTGACCACATAAACTTAAGACTTGTTATATCTTCATAAATTGATACACAGTGCACTAGACTCACCATATTTGTTAAACTTACTAAACCTTAACACTAAACGCAGTTACAGAATCCCTGATCAAACTTTTCACTTGCGTATCTACAAAAATAACACGTCCTTCTATAACCCAGTTTCAAGAATGTGTCGTCTTTACAATGAGTTGTCCATGAAATTTCATAGTTTATATATATTTAATCCCCGCATCAACATTCTTAAAAACTCATTTAGATTCATATTTAAGCCCTCCCATATCACTACGTAATTCCTGTACTAGTAATACAAAAAAATATTGTTACTACACTGATTAATAATCGCTCTCCGTTGGTACCTATTTCTCGTTATCATTATTTCAAACAATAATTTTAAGTTGCGTTCTTTATTTAAACATATTACCTCTATGTGTCGGCATCATAAGGATTTCAATCTAGAAAAAAACTGTATTAAGTAGTAATAAGTATATTGTTGATTGTTATCTGTTTTGTTGACCAAATAAATAAATAAATAAATAAACATAAGATTCATCAATCTTTAAGATTAAACCTTCTTCGGAACGTTTGGGGTGTGGCCCTAGACGTCTATTAAATACGGGAGCGGGGGTGCGACCACCGTCCCTGTGAGCAACGGGTAAGGTTCGGGAACCCCTATTCCTGGTGCGGATCCCACCAGAGACCCACGTCCCAAGTGCCGATGCGACAGCCGTATGTAAGAATTCCACATACCCCGGTTGACCCCCAGAAGTCCCTGGGACTGAATGTTCGCGCCGCGAGAGCAAAAAGCAAGCAGATCAAGATACATTGAAATCATTTGAACATTGAAATAATTTCAATGTGTAATATTCGCGTAAGTATCAGAAATCATTATTAGATCTTGATCTGCTTGCTTTTTGCTCTACATACATAGCTCTCTTTTAGCTACATAGCTAGACACTCTTTTCGTAGACAGCTTACAAATAAGGGGTCACGGTTACTTGAACAATATGTTTACGGATAATTCAAATAGCTGGTGTTAGTAGATATACTTAGTTTTAAAATGGAAAAATGAATTAGTAATTTGTACACATAATCGTCATCGTCGTCGTCATCATAATATTGTTCTCCAAACAACCCCAGTGACCATCCGATGCATGGATCATGTTACTTTCCAGACAAAAAGCTGATAGGCACTCATTGTCATGACCAGTATGAAACAGTTACACAAAGTTGTTACTCCCTGCGGGATTTGAACCTGTGACCTCCGTTTTGCAAAGTAAGCGGTGTCCCGCTGATCGTTTATCTAGGATAATGATCTAGAATTTAGTGCGACAGGGGTTGAGCGATAGGGTGGAGTGGTTTAGAAAAGGGCAGAGTTCGGGCGAAGACCAGAGCGGCATGTGACGGGAAGGTAGGAGGGGGCAGAGAGAGTGAGGAGAGAGAAATAAATTAAAGGAGGAGAAAAAATAAAATGCGCCCCCTCTTTTTCCGAGAAGAAGAATGAGAAGGCGTGAAAATTTGGACATCGGAGCATTTTTAATGTAGGCAATAAAAGCGCAGGCGCGAGCTGCACGGGTCAGCTAGTAATAAATAAAAAGGATTTTCCGGCGTTTTTTAATTTTTGAGTGTAGGTTAAAATATAAAAATTGAGAAAATCCATAAAAACAGTTGAGCTGAGCTGCGCGGGTCAGCTAGTACGGAATATATCGCGTTTTATTTTAGGTTTTACTTTCCCAACTTTTATTACAATGTGTAGTTTTCGCGAAAATAAAAGAGAACATAGGTACACCAACAATATAATTTCAGGATTTAGCATGAGTGATGCTATCGATTTAAAACTAAGAATAGTTTTAGATCTTACTCACCCAAACTCATTGCAAATAAAAAAAAATGTTTTTCTTTTATGGCCCATTTACACGAAGCAAGTTTCTTGCCTGTTGCATACAATAATATTGAGGCAATAATTGCCTTGCATCGTCTGAACAACATGTCACATTTACACGAAGCAAGTTTCTTGCCTGTTGCATACAATAATATTGAGGCAATAATTGCCTTGCATCGTCTGAACAACATGTCACATTTACACGAAGCAAGTTTCTTGCCTGTTGCATACAATAATATTGAGGCAATAATTGCCTTGCATCGTCTGAACAACATGTCACATTTACACGAAGCAAGTTTCTTGCCTGTTGCATACAATAATATTGAGGCAATAATTGCCTTGCATCGTCTGAACAACATGTCACATTCTTGCTCTACTGGGCAAGATCTGCAATAAAGTTTTTAACTAGTAACCGCGTGTAAACAGTTACATACAATTCTTGAAAGTCAATTATTGTGCATCATTTATTGCATTAAATTATTGCTCTTGTATGTACAAGAAAATGGCATCATGTAAATGAGTGTTCAAAGTCGGATAATCAGGATAGTCGCAATAATCAACACTAGCATTTTACGGTCAATTATATTTTATAAACAACTAGCTGACCCGCGCAGCTCCGCCCGCGCTTTAATTACATTTTACTCCCCTTTTCTCCCTACTTCCTTGATTTATCTATCTCCATCTCTCTCTCTTATAATAAAAATCTAATTCTATGCTATTTCTCTCCCCTCCCGCTTCGGTCCCCGTCACACTTCCCCTCTTTCTCTCCCCGTTGTCCTCTCTGAACCCTCTCCCTCCTCTCTCTTCTCCCAACTGCTCCCTCCCACTCCCCCCCCCCCTTGCTCCACCTAACTCCTCCGATCACTCACTCCATCATCCTCCCCTCTCCCTCTCTTGCACCCTCCTCTCGTTCTATATATCCTCGTCAATCATGGTATCAGCGGCATAAAATATACTTTATAACCTATTCTCAGACCTATACCGATATGTATGAAATTTTGCGGGTAGCAAAATTTCATACATATCGGTTCACCCGACTCTCGTGCACGTAACTCAGAGGTTCTCAGATTTTGTCATGCAAGGCGTTGCGAACGTTCGACACTCGACTCTCGTGCGCGTACCTGAGACTTTCTCTGATTTTGTTCAGCAAGGCGTTGTGAACGTTCAGGTGAAGATTCTCCCATACGACGTATTCTTGCTGCCCGTGCTTGAGAACTATGTTTAGACAGTTGAGACCTGGCTCTCTTAGGCATTTTCAAATGTTTAAGAAAATGCTAATAGCGTGTAATATTCTAGCTCTGAAAAGAACTGTTGTTTAGCCCTGAAAAGAACTGTTGTTTAGCCCTGAAAAGAACTGTTGGTTACCCCTGAAAAAATCTGTTGGTTAGCCCTGAAAAGAACTGTTGATTAGCTCTGAGAAGAACTGTTGTTTAGCTCTGAGAAGAACTTGCGTAGGTTTTGCGTTTTAAAACTACAGTTTTAAGAAAGAAATCTAAAAAAATCGCACGAAAATTATTAGAATTCGCGCACGACCGCTGCGTAGGGAGCCGACCTCGCGTCTGTTACTCATAGATCTAAACTCCCCTCCCGCATGCGCACCCCCGCCTTGGTGACGCTCACTTCGCAACGGGCCGTGCAGCAGAAATCTTTTAATTTATAAGCAGTAATATTTTAATTTCGCCATAACTTCAAAACCAAATGTCCAATTTTAATCATTCAAAGACCAAATATTATCTACATAAACTGTACTTAATGATGAAATAATTTATTTTGATAAGGATTAATAGCATGAGTAAAATAAATGCGTTTAAATGTAGTCCAAACAAAATTCAAGATATTTAAATAAAAAAATGGTTGTTGGGCCTCACTCGACATAGATACGCGCGTGTGCCGCGGTCTTTTTTAACCGGCTTCAAAAAGAAGGTTCTCTATTCGACGCGTATGTATGTAATATTAATAAAAATGCGTAATATTAATATATGTTAGTTTATGTGGGCTTCTAAACAAATTTACCAAATTTTATGAGTGTATGTATGTATGTATGTATGTATTTATGTATGTATGTATGTAGGTTTGTCCGCGGATTTCTCAGAAACTACAGGTCCGATTTCGAAAATTCTTTTTGCAGTTGTTAGAGTATTTTTCAACTTAGGGTAGAGTACAAGTTTCATCAAAATCGGTCCAGTAGTTTAAGAGATATAAACTTTTTATGTTTTCAGTAAGTTACTGTAACGTAGACGTTCAAGTTGCGGGATAGAGCTGATACCTATTTTTTTGTTGCTAAAATAAAAGTCACTAAAAAGTGTTAAATAAACTATTTTTGAAAAAATAAGAACCGACTTCAAAGTATCTAAAAAGCATAAAATAACGAAAATATATTGAAGTCGGTGCTAGCACATCATGGTAACTAAGACTAGCACGAGCTGACACCGACTTCAATATATTTTCGTTATTTTATGCTTTTTAGATACTTTGAAGTCGGTTCTTATTTTTTCAAAAATAGTTTATTGTAGATATTTATAAGATCTACAATTGATTAAAACATTTTATGGTTCTATCTTTTATAGTTTAGGCAGCGTACGCAAAATAAGTAACTTTTCTGGTTGATTTTTTACACCTTGTGTCCGAAAAACCCCAAATATTTTACGGAACCCTATTTTTTCCAAAATAAAACTTAGCCTATGTTACTCGTGGATAATGTAGCTTTCGAATGGTGAAAGAATTTTTAAAAACGGTCCAGTAGTTTTTGAGCCTATTCATTACAACCAAACAAACAAAGTTTTCCTCTTTATAATATTAGTGTAGCGAAAAACCCCAAATATTTTACGGAACCCTATTTTTTCCAAAATAAAATTTAGCCTATGTTACTCGTGGATAATGTAGCTTTCGAATGGTGAAAGAATTTTTAAAAACGGTCCAGTAGTTTTTGAGCCTATTCATTACAACCAAACAAACAAAGTTTTCCTCTTTATAATATTAGTGTAGATTGGGCAGAGTTTCCCCTTACAACTGTTCTCAACGACGGTTACGGAAAGAATATCTCGAACATTGTGACACATCGGTTTATATAGACAAACAGATAAGCTAATCAAGAGTCATACATATACAAAAACTATTACATATTTAACATTAATTAATACTATTTAGATTGGAGATTTAATTAGGAGAATTATCAATCAATAATACATATAAACCGCAACTAATGTAAATATTACTCATAATCAGTATTTTGTTACGCCGGAAGCTGTCAAGCGGACGGCGACATAATTATATTTCATTTAGTAGGTACCTACAAACAAGTATTTAAACACAAATCAAAATAATGTCATGCTATAGAACAAATTAAATCACAAATATAATCAATATATAATTATCTAGGTGCAAAAAGTTGAGCAGGGACCGGAAGTCTGTAACATGAGTCTATATTTTCTTTTCAATGGGGGTCGAAACGGGGCGTCAAAATTTCAAAGTGAGACTACTACATTATATCGAGTGAAGTATCAATGAAAGGGCATTATTTGCACATTACAAAACCTATTATTTTTTGGTTTGTCACGTAGTTTTTGAACCGAAAATACCGTCTATTACCCCCAAAATTTTATAAGTCCCAGACACATTATTGTGGTTTTATATTATTCCGTGGTTTAATACTATTATAAGGTTTTATACGTGTCTAATGATCCTCTGTTGCTTCCGTTACATATAGATGTAACGGAAGCAACAGAGGATCATTAGACACGGATAACATGACAAAAGCAGAGATTGATATAGATCAATCTCTGCTTTTGTGATGGCATCATTATCACGTGCATCTTCAACATTGCCGGTATCGTTGATTAATGTAAATGTAGACCGCGTGATGGATTGAAAAAATCGGTTCAATTTTCCTCGTCTATTGAGTTAACAAGTACCTACTGAGTAGTCGGGAGCGCTTGTGTTCAGTTGTGTGGTTGGCTCATCATTCTATCCCTCAGACACAAAATTTCTAAAGTCGACGGCAACAATCAGAACTTGGCGTTCATTGCTAACGTACATCCGATTACCGATATGACTAATATAAAACTTGATCGTAGAACCCGTTTATTTATATACTTATTTAAACCTTCAGTGAAAAATTATCAAACTGATGGTAAAAACCGTTTAAAAATACCTTGCGTGGTTTAGGAAGAGTTAACGGATATACAAACAGACGCAGAAAGCGACTTTGTTTTACACTTTGTATAGATAAAGAAGCAACTGCAGTAACCATCAGAATGTATGCATACATTTGGAATTTTATGTTATCATATGCTACTTTTTCCCTTTAAATCAGTTATGTAAAAGTAATGGAAAATAATCATGTGTTGGTCATTAAGGAAACCACGGTTAATACCTAATAGGGCTTCCCTCGATGGTGCTGTCTTAACAAGGCCATTTAACTCCAGTGTTTACCTCGTTTTAGTGTCAATATTAGCAACGGGCGGTGGGTTAAACTATTCCTTGTAAGGTAGAGTGATAGCTGGTGACATTCACTAACGCCATACTCGTCCGCGGATGCAGCTGGCGGACTAGTCCACCCAGCATCCTTTCAAAGATTTGGTTACAGAGTTATATTATAATAGGCTAGGTGACAGCAAAGGAAAGCCATACAGAATTTTGTTTCTACAATTGATTTTGACTTAATGAAAATAAACTTAATATGTTAATTTATTCAAGAATATTAAATATTTTGAAGAAATAACAACAGCTCTGATGAATTACATTAAATAAAATACCAATGACGTCAGCTCCCACATGTAAAACATCAGATTGCTTTACAGCGGTCTGTAAAAAAAATTCCGACTCGCAACATTTTAATGAGCGCGAACTTATTTACTATAAAGTGACGTGTCGCTTTAAAAATTCAAATTCGTTTATTATACAAAATTAAATGCAAAATACATAGTCTAAATGATCACTTATCTATGTTGTGTAATGTTTATATTTTGTTCAAATAGACCATGAGGCAAAATATAAACCGGTATTTTTAACAACCATGGTAAATAACGTTGCCAATGCCTCCTCACTCCTCATAGGCTATGGAGTCGGTATTGTGGTGGCTGATGCTTCTTGCCAGACATTCCCCTGACATAGGGCCGTTGCTAGAGCTGCTAGACTATTTCACTTTAACGATTGCACGACTGCATCACCCATTACAATCAGCAGGTGGGACTGTGGCCAATTTAGTACATCATCAATTATTAATCAAATTCAAAACTTCCGAATTAAAATAGATGGGCAAAAATCGTCACACAGTGGACTCCTGCAAATGGGTCGCGTAAAACATGGTGTGATGACTTGAACCATCGATATGCTATTTAATTATATCGAGGAATTGGACGCCTTTGAGACTGAGTGGGTGAATATCGCTATGGACCGGGGTAGGTGGAAGTGGAGTAGCGGTGGTGCGTATTTACGCGACCAGGTATTTGCTTGCAAGTACGCAGCCCTGGTACGAGCCGAAATACTTACAAGTATCTTGAAAGGTAAAAGCCTTAATAAGAAAATACTAACAAATATTATAAGAAAATACTAACAAATACTAACACATCCAATAATTAAGTACCATAAATACTTTATTTAGGTGTAAGGGATCAAAATAAAGCTTTTTATTATTATTATTATCTTGAAAGGTTGAAAATATTTTTACTTGAGCCGGGCGCCCGACGACGGCGCCACGGCGCGGGCTCCCCGCGCTTTGCAAGTAGGTACGTATTTTACGTACGCACGCACTTTACTAAGTACTTAGTAGTGTTAGTAGGCATATGAGATCAAAGAGGATTTATGAGATAAGAGGCAGTGAACGGTGCGCACTCGTTTTTACTGCTATGGACTTTCAACTTTAATTCTATTGTCATAAAGTAAATTTTGTGTAACGTAGAATACTACGTTAACTTAATAAAGTAAACTTAATAAAGATTTCTGATACTTACGCGAATATTACACATTGAAATGAAACTAAAAAAAAATAAAACTAACTAAACTAAAAAGCATCCAAATTTCAATAGAGAAGATGGCTGGGTACTACCACCAGCTTGGGATCCCGTGATAAACATAGTCAAATCCAAAGACAAGCATTCCACTGCAAGACCTCAAGATACTGTAAGCTCTTTCTGCGTAGATCGGACTAACAATAATAATTAGAAGACCTGAGGGTACCCTAAGACAACTATGACATATGGACAGCTACCACCTCAGTCCGCCCGTGACCATGAATGCTGTAAAGTATTCGAAACGTCGGGAAATTAAAATCAAAAATAAACCGCGATATAATCCGTAAAATTAGTTTCATTTCAAACTTAATAAAGTTTGTACAAAGGCTTGACAAAAGCGTAATAGTTCAAAGAGTGTTCACGGGGGCGGACGGACGGCCGCCATCCTCCTCCCACACCCCGAACGTCCAGCGACTCCAAAAGAATCCGATCTAGTGAATCTAACAAAATTCAGTCTGAAATTCCCAGTACAAAAGTAGCAAACAGTGTAAGTATTCAGCAGCTCACATATTATGAGTATCATAGACACAGCCAAGAGATTTTTTCTTTGAAGACAGTAACACAAGACCAAGTGCACAATATAGTAAAGACTCTAAAATCAAATGCAGTAGGAATGGATGGAATTAACATGGATATGGTAAATCTGAC
Organism: Furcula furcula; assembly: GCA_911728495.1. Lineage (NCBI taxonomy): Eukaryota > Metazoa > Arthropoda > Insecta > Lepidoptera > Notodontidae > Furcula > Furcula furcula. Next base: position 602,845 of record OU452264.1, on the reverse strand, counting down.
TTTTCCCAACTCTTTAAAGACAATAACAGAGATAATTAACAGATCAATTACTTCAAACAAATTCCCAGAACTTTGGCGCCAATCTGTGATTCGTCCGATTTCAAAGAATAATAATAATATCTTGGGACAATCCACACACGGTCATCTGATCCCAAACTAGGCAGAGCCTGTACTATGGAAACCAGACAACTGATATTAATACTTATATACATTTTTTTTTTGTAAATACATATACTTACTTAAATAGATAAATAACACCCAGACACTTGGTGGGAAACGAACCCACGACCCATCGGTTAGCAGGCAGGGTGTCTGACCACTAGACCAACGGGCCCGTATGTATGTATGTAACTAAACTATGTATGTATGATGGTAATGGAATCTTGCGATGCAATTTTGACCCACTTCTACACATCCAAAACATTTGAAATTTTGCACATGACGTATCAAGGACCGGTGACAATACAATAATATGGTATCATAGAGCTGATCTGATGCTGGGGCTCGAAGGTGGATAAGGGAACCCTTGGATGGCTACTAGTAAATTAATCGAGTTTGGGCTCATTTGTTTCATTTTAAAGAGTTATTTTCATATTGATCATTAATGAGGACCTGATGATGGAACTGGAAGGTGGGTAACGGAACCCTGGAAGGGCTACTAGTAAACACATCGACCTTGAACTCATTTGATTAGTTTTAAAGAGTTGGTTTCACTTTGACCAATAATGAGGACCTGATGATGGAACAGGAAGTTGGGTAACGGAACCTTCGAATGGCTACTAGTAAACACATCAAGCTTGGACTCATATGATTTGTTTTAAAGAGTTCTTTTCAGTTGGACCATTAATGAGGACCTGATGATGGAACAAGAAGGTGGGTGACGGAACCCTGGAATGTCTACTAGTAAACATATCTATATATGTATATATATCTTTTTCTCTGTAAATGATTACAAATTATTGTCATGTGAATACAAATACTTAGCGTTCTTGAAATTTGACAAAAAAGTTAAGATGTTATTCAGAAAAAGCGCCCCACGCTTTTACACATAAATATAATCCATAAATTACAAACACGAGGTAGAAAGAAAGAAAGCACGGTTTAGATAATTTATTTATTTATTTATAGTCCTTATAAAAGCGTGTATTTTTTGTTTTTTAAACTATTAATTTATTTACAACTACCACCGGATCGTAACGCGGCCTCCACTGAGAAGATCCGGCAAGAAACTCAGCGAGCTTGTCTTTTTTCAATTATATAATAAAAAAACAATATTACAATATATATATCTTAAACTATAAGCTTGTTAGAGTACAGCAGTTCAAGCCCACGCAGCTTTATCCTCCAGGTAATCCGAGATTTTATAATAGCCTTTTTTAGACAAATGGCTCTTAATGGTAGTTTTAAATTTGTTTATTAGTGGATCTCGTATATCCTGGGGCAGTTTATTATAAAAACGTATACCTTGGCCCGTAAAGGAATTGCTAATTCTGTGGAGACGCGTGGAGTGTACAGCAAGATTGTGTTTGTTCCGAGTATTTATATTATGTCGATCACTAACCTTTGCAAAAGCACTTATGTTCTTTTTTACATACATCAAATTTTAATAAATGTAATGTGATATAACCGTTAGAATGTTTATTTCTTTAATTTTTTTTATTTATTTTTATTTATTTATTCTTTATGCACAAAACACTACATAGGCGGACTTAATGCCAGAGGCAATTTTTGTCTTAGTGAATCCGTAGGAGCCAGATTGTAAATAGCTCTCACAGCCCTTTTCTGCAGAATAAAAATAGTGTTAAGGTCTGCAGAAGATCCCCACAGCAATATGCCATAAGACATAACACTGTGGAAATAACTAAAATATACAATTCTAGCGGTTTCGACATCGGTGAAAAATCAAATTTTTTTAACTGCATAAGCCGCTGAACTAAGCCTTACCCGACAGTTTCTCAATGTGTGGGTCTCCATTGTAACTTTGCGACGCAAAGTTTGCGTCTATTGTAATGCCCAAGAATGTCGTAGAGTTCACTGGGTCCAATACCGCTCCATTAATTTCAATATTTGTTCTCACCTGTATAACATTAGGTGTGGTAAACTTAGTTTAACTTAGTTTTAGTTTCATTAAGTTTTAAATTATTAACGTCGAACCAATAGACCACCCTAGAAAGCGCATTGCTCACATCGTCATAGTCCTGTAATTTACGTTTAATTTTAAACAACAAAGATGTATCATCTGCGAACAATACAATGTTATGATTGTCCCCTACAAAGTAGGGTAAGTCATTAATATATATTAAGAATAGGAAAGGAAAGGGCCTAGTATTGAACCCTGTGGAACACCTAAAGTGACCTCAGATCCAGCAGATCTTTTTCCATTGATATTAACCTTCTGAATTCTGTTACTCAGATATGAAGGTTATTTATAGAATAACTTTTGAGGTCTAAATTGTATATTTTACTTCTTTTTTCTGGCATCTGAGTGTCACTGGGGTTGGCTCTGAAAAACATTGCTGGATCGGTCATGCCACCGATCCAGCTATATGCTGAGTAGCCAACCTCATTTGCTAGACCAGCGGCGACAAACTATTTTATTGTAAAAATTTTTACTTGCATGTTTTCTTTTCTTATCAAAGATTTTGTTTATTTTTTTAATCTGTGCGCCGGTTTAGGAAATAAATAATTTCATTTTCATTCATTTTCACAATCTAAGCACATAATTCCATTAACATTAATTGTCTCTTCGCAAAATCTACATAAACCAGTATTTATGAATAATTAGACTCTGCGCTCAAGAGTATCAGAGGGATTAGGTGGTGCGGGCGCGCCGCCTGTTCGTTCCCAGACTTTTATGTATGCACATAGTTTTATCCCGGAGACAGGCTTACTAACTCGGCTACTGCTTCGGGCAATACGCGCCCCTACAAAGTATTTTATCGAAGTTTCCTTCTCTGTACTACTTCGCTTAGTACCTTTGTACCTACAATGTATATAACTCAAAAGCAAATGAGCGGATTCGCGCCAGTACAGAGATTAAATATATAGGTCAGAACCAGAGCAGCTATTGTTATTTTTTATTCTACAAATTTGTCATCACTTTTTAAAATCGCCACCTGTATTAAATTCATCAGTGCATTATCATCATCAACAGGACAATTTATGCAGTGCAATATTTTTACGACATAGCTCTCAGAATCTGCAAGTTAAAGTGGCAATGGGCAGGCCACATCGCTCGAAGAGCCGATAACCGGTGGGGAGGGAAGGTTCTCGAGTGGCGACCACGAACCGCAATACGCAGCGTTGGCAGGCCTCCCACTATGTGGACAGACGACATTGTGCGCGTCGCAGGTAACCGGTGGATGCAAATAGCCAATTGTCGGTCATTGTGGCGTTCTAAAGGGGATGGGGAGGCCTGTGTTCAGCGGTGGACGTCTTTCGACTAATGATGATGATGAATATTTTTACGGTGGCACTGGTTCACATTTCGTGCACATTTAGAATCTATACTAAGTTAGTGACCGCGTCAAATACATTCTCCGTGGTCCTTCGAGCCGGATGTATAGGGTACACAGGTTACATGGTTCATCTATAATACGGATGATGTCTACATAATTATAGATTATATTCTTATCAACATCCGAAAGATGTCCACTGCTAAACAAAGGCCTCCCTCTCAAAGGCGGCAACCAGGAGGGGTTGCCATAATCCCCACGCTTGGCAGGCGGCTTGGGGATCGCATTAAAGGTGGTAGGTAATCCAATAGAAAGACGCTGCGGGCAATAGAAAGACGGGCGCCTTCGTGTTTTCTCTCTCTTACGACGTCTCGATCGTCTCTTACGATACTTAACAGGAGGAGATGGGCAGGAGCTGTTCTTACCCGGACACCCCACTGGCACGGGCAATATAGCAACACGATTAGCCGTATTTCTTACAAAAACTGTTTTTTGTAGAGCTTTTTTTTTTTACTCCCTATAAGCCAGTGCTTGACTGCAGTCCCACCTGATGGAAAGCGGCGACGCAATCTAGGATGGTAAAGCACACTGGCTTATTAAAAGCTTATTAGCTGACGCATGTTTCTATCGAATTATTACACGTGTAACAAGTTGAAACTTGAATCAATGAAACTTGTGCTCGCTATGACCGGTCCATTCCTAAATGTCTTTGCGACGGTAGCTGTAAAGGTAGCAAAACGGTGGTCCTTCGTATGCCAGGCGTCTCCTCAGAGCTCTGGCAAACTAACTTATCGCAAGAATACGACGGCACTCAATATGATGAATGATTAAATAGTTCTCAGCTCTTGCTGGCGCACTGACGAAACGTTAATAATAATAATATAATAATACCAGCCCTTGTTAATGTCCCACTGCTGGGCACGGGCCTCCCTTCAAGATGAAGGGGCTTAGGCCATAGTCCACCACGCTGGCCAAGTGCGGGTTGGCGGACTTCACAGGTTATTCGAAAGTTAGTTAGCCTTCCTCAGACATGCAGGTTTCCTCACGATGTTTTCCTTCACCGAAAGCTAGTAACAATCGCACAAAGACGATTCGCACTTGATTAATTAAAGAAATCAGAGGTGCGAGCCGGGGATCGAACCTGCGCACCTTGTTTCCAAGGCATGCGCTCGCCCACTGAGCTGTTACAGCACTTACGAAACCTTAATTAGTGTTAATTATCGCTAATCCAGTTCTTTAAATTGGATTATCTCGACGCTCGCAGCTCATTAATACTTTGTACTGTATTAGCGCGAGTAAAACACATTCATTATTTGAGAATTAACACTAACTGACGTGTGCAACTTTGACAGAGTCCATAAATGCTAAAAGTATACATACTTGATATTCTAAACAAAAACTCAATTAAGTATGTTGAAACTTCGATTTTTTCTAACTAAGTTAACTATTGGTTTAACTGGAAAGCTCTTTTAAACTTTAATAAAGGTTTTGAAAGTAAGCATTATCTTTATTAAAAGATCTTCTCCTATTAAGTAGTTAGATAGAGCACCACTAAGATGTTTGCATTAAACATTATTGTGTACAGGAGTTGTTATTATATGCTTACAGATACAATTCAGCTTGTAAACAGCTATACCTAACATTTAATTCCTAGAAACAAAATAGCAATAACGTGTCCCACCCAGACATTTAGGAAATTGTTCCCATCATTAGCGGTCCTTCTCTACCACCATGACAATTTCATCATAGTCATGGTATTATCATAAATATGAAAATCGGAAGCCTTTTGTTACGTAAATCACATGCAAATAGCCATGGACAGCCATCGTCGTCGCGTCGGGGAGCCGTAGAATAGAACGCATATCGTTGGATCCCTTCACACGTGGCCCGACGAAAAAAAAAGAGAATTTATTTTTATTTCGCAATCCGGGTCACATGTTATCGACAAGTCATCGTGAATGAGCAATATCGACTATTATAAATTAATTAATTAATTAAACACATATCTCACCGTCAAAGTCACTTCTGTATCCGCTCCTTATTGGTGCACTAAGGTTTTTAGTAACAAATGAAATATTCCACCATAACACTCGCGGCGTTTCACTGATTTATTCGATATGCACTACGTATAAGCGCGCCGGCGACCGCCGTATGACTGATGACTGACACGACTGTGTTTACGCCGCGACGCGCACGCGTAAAACTACCCTCTTCTGAAAACGGTAGCCTGAAAAACTGCTGCTCAAAATTCGCCTTTATATCGTTGCGTTAAGGTCTGTCGGTGAGTAAAAGGCGGGGTGTAAGGTCCGGTCGAGTGTGTGGTATCGTCGTTCAGCTTCAGTTGTGTGTACTGTGTGGGACAAGTGTGGGAGTCTGGTGTGAAGGACTCGGGCCGCAGTATCACTGTCGAGGCTTCAGCCATTACTTCCAGCGGGCTCTGTCGAATATCGCCTTTTTATTCACACGCACCGTTTAACTTGAAACCGTCGGCCTTTTGTTACGAATCGTTTTCAGATATTCTTCAAGGAATTTGTCGATGTCACGCAAGACTAATATTCCTATTGTACGTAATGGGAGTTTGCATTTCGTATCGATTATCTTTATATTCTGTAGGTAATCAACTCGGGGGTGAGTAGAGTCTTTTATAAAAAAAAATAAAGCTATTTATCAATTTTAAATAGTCAACAATTTGAATTAACTACATTAGTGTGTGAGCTCTAATAGCTCTATCGCGATCACTGAAGATCCGGGTTGATTTATAATAATGAAGTTTATACGGATTTAAACTCAGGACGAATGGACTGACTGATATATGTAAATGTTTATACTTACATAATATCTAACATAAATTATATTGAATGATACTTATAGAAAATACATTGCTGAAATCTGTTTGTGTGTACCATTACTTCGGAGCTAGAGTCTGAATATATATTCTGTAAAGATATAAATGCACGGAGGTGTCAGGGACTTAGTTTATTAAGTATCATAAGATTAAATCTTCTCGCTCATTAGCCTATCTTCTTAGTCGGGAGCACCGCGAGGGTGTCGGGGGGAGAGTGCGTTTCTGCTCCCGAGATATAGCAAGCGTCCGGTGCATGAGAGACTCTGGGTACGATCGGTCTAGAGTCTCTTCACAGCGCTGATGAAGGCTTAGTGGGGAGGATATAGTGGGGAGGATATAGTGGGGAGGATATAGTGGGGAGGATATAGTGGGGAGGATATAGTGGGGAGGATATAGTGGGGAGGATATAGTGGGGAGGCATCCAACATAACTTGGCCTCTGCCCTTACGGGGATGGGGCACTTTTTTTAACGTTTCCTCCCGACAGGAAAGTTGGTATTTATTATCTTGACATATTGTAACGTATCTAATTATTATTCTAGGACCTTGATTTTTTGGTTATTAACTTTTATATCACTTTTGAGACCTTGACATTTTGATTTTGGAACTAGTTAACGTAATTTTTATTACTCGCTCACACTCGGTTACACGGAGATCGAAACGTCACCTGACGGAATCAAGGAATTTGCATATGTCTTAGTGGAAATTGAGCTATAGACAATACACTGCTGGCCGTTCGCCACCTTCGATATTAGCTAAGGTCCAGTAATTCGCAGCAATATTTGCACTCTGCTGTTTTGCGGTGGAGTAACTGACACAGTAAATGGGTCATGGACAAATGACTTTTTTTTTTGTCGCGGGGGAAATCTTCAAAAGTCCCCGGGAGCTGAGGGGCTTTACTTGGGTATAGGGGATTCTTAAACACAAAATCCACGTGGCTGTCGCATCGGCACGTGAGCCCCTCTCGCTCCCGGGCTCTCCGGTGGGATCTGCATCAGGAGCTCCTCAGTGCTTTGCCTTTGAACCCACCGCAGGATGGGACCTTATAGCCCCCAGGAAACCAGACACCGTGCTCACGGGGACGGGGGCCGCAACCCCGCCGCCGTCCTCTTCAGAGCCGCCGCCGTACCCCACACCTGCCTGACACAACGTTATATTTGGATTTATGATAGGTGATGTTATTCAAACGCACTAAGCTTTCAGACATCTTTTTTTTATTGTGTTGACCTGTCTATTACTATGATCGTAGCATAGACTACATAACATGACTTATGCAACCAATATCTTTGTATGCAACAGACAAATGACTTTTTTTTGACGCGATGGAAACCTTCAAAATGTTCCCGGGAGCTGTGGGGCTGTACTGTGGCATCAAATGCATGATGCTGTCGCTAGTACATACATTGGTATGTACCTACTAGTGACCAAAGCAGCCAAATGCATGCGACAATCAAATGCATGGTGCATTTGATTATTGGTATTGACCAACCCTTGTTTTGTCCCACTGTTGGGCATGGACCTCCCCTCAGGATAAAGGGGTTTAGGCAATAGTCCACCACGCTGGCCAAGTGCAGGTTGGCGGACTTCACACGTCATTCGAAAGCTAGTTAGGCTTTCTCAGACGTGCAGGTTTCCCACAATGTTTTCCTTCACCGAAAGCTAGTAACAATCGCAAAAAGACGATTCGCACATGATTAATTAAAGAAATCAGTGGTGCGAGCCGGGGTTCGAACCTGCGCACCTTGTTTCCAAGGGAAGCGTTCGCTCACTGAGCTGTTACTGCTAGTACATTATTGATGTAGTACATACATAAATGCTACTATTGGTAGCCGTACCATGGAGACATACTCACGCTCACGTACTAGTGCAAACAAGACCGTACTCGTGTATTAGTAGACAGTAAAGTACGTGCCTAAAATAATCTCTATGGCCTATAATGATTATATACTCATTGCTATGGCCTTAACAGCTTCACAGGACAAGAGGAGCGAGCGCTTAGAGCAAAGGGTATTATAATGTATGGCTAAAAGTGTAGCCCGGTGCCCGGCGGCAAGCAGAGGCAGGTGAGGGACGTGCCCAAACACACTGCTGGGAGGCGCCGCCTCGACTAGGGATATCGCTTCATATATGGCTGGCTTTGTTAACTACTAAAATGTTATACTACTACTATCTTAGTGTGTGTATTCACTTACTAGGCGGTGCAGCCAAGCCAAATGCCATTTAGCCGCTTTGGAGTTTGTTAGTCAGACCATTTTACAAATAAGAGAGCCTCTCGGTGTTCTACAGGATTACATTTTATACAATAGGTACATAGGAATTATATGACTTGATTCCACCATTCCCTAACGACGACAAGACGCACGGCAACTACGCACCCTTAAAGCGATTTGCTTCGTCTTTATAATACGGTCTGAAACAGTTTGCTTACGTTTGTCTTGCCGAATTAAAATGTGGCTGTTTGCAACGCTAGACTATATATTATCTAGTTGCCTTACCCGACTGCATCGCTGTTTTCCGGAAGATGGGATTGCAGTCTAGCACTAGATTTTAATGAGCAAAAAAACATTTAATTCATATTTTTTCAACTATGCCTGCTCCAAATATGTACATATAGAAATGGTCTGAGCGGAGCCACGTCAATTAGCGTGTGTGGGTGTTAGGGTAACCCTAAGCCCCCGGTGCCGCCCGCCCAGGGTCGTCCTACCATCGAGTATTTATCTTTCTGGGTTAACTGTCGGGGGCCCGGGAACGGAAACGGGCTGTTCGTTTCTGGGACATTTAATACCCTGGTACTTTTTAAAGACGATTGAGGCGGCTCCCAGTTTAAATTCACATTTTCGTAAGGGATCTTTGTTACAAAGATACAAAAGTCTGAATTATATTTTTAAATCGTGATACAATTAATCAGTATTTTTTAAAAGAAAGATAGAAAGCAAATTTTATTATGATGATAATAATAATATACCTATAGAAATACAATCACAAAAAGAAAACACAAAACTACCGGTATCCACCACAAAAGAACACACTCAGCTTAAGCCGGAGGATTCGTGATATAACCCTCAGACGCTGGTTTTCAGTACGCCCTCTGAAAAGGGAGTGAAAATTAAAATCTATCAGATCACTTGCTTGCATATAAAAAGCCGGCAGCTGGCATGTCGGAATCGAACCTGAGCCTATCCACAGCAGCCGCATCTTTGTCCACTACGCACTACCGGCAGTCGCTGGACCATAATGGACATTTAACTCTACATAAAATACGTATGTACATTTTTTAATTAAAACCGGTTCAGCTGGTTAGACAGGCAGCGAGCCGAGACGTCGCGTTTTTAAACTCTAGGACAACACGGAAATACCACTTGATTGCCGGCTCGGAAACTTGACGGACACATTTTTAATGCCTTGCTTACATCTACACGAACACAGAACGGTAGAGTTACAATTCTGAGTTTGCGAATATTAGGGAACACGCTCCACAAGGGTTAGTGAATTGTTTAGGGACCAAGCGTGTACTGTAAGTACTAAGTACTTATTTATTTAAGAACGAACTTGCTACAAGATATTTTTTCAACGCCAACTAAGTAGGTACATAGGGACTACTGGACAACGCCAGTTTTAATAATAACTAGCTGACCCACGCAGCTCCGCCTGCGCTATTGTTACGTCAACTAAACTTTGAATAACAGACATTCGCATCGAATACATAACCTCATCTTTTATAGTCGGTTAAAAACTGGGACCCACTTTTTACTTGCTCTCCGAAGCATGGACCCGTTTAGTTCAAATGGCGTTAAACGGTCACCCATCTATTTAATGACCTTACCTTACGTTGCTTAACCAGATCGATTACAAAACCTTGATAACAACTCTCTATGAGTGTTCCCTTACTAATATTTATTATATTATAAAGAAAAATTGATAAAATCGGACCAAGCGTATAACCAAGTACCCGTTTTGACTTTAATCCCCTTTCCCAAAAGAACCGTGCTAGATTACGGGATAAAAAGTATCCTATGTCCTACCTCGTAGTAAGATCTCAAATCATGCCAAGTTTCATTTGAATCCATTCAGTAGTTTCGGCGTGATGCTCAGCCGTGATACAGACAGACAGACAGACAGACAAAAATTAATAAAATTACATTTTCGGCCTCAGTATCGGTTATTGAATGCCCTCCAAATATAATTTTCAAAATATGTTCAATGTACAGAATTGGACCTGTTACAGTTTTATTATAAGTATAGATATATAGATATAGATAATAATAAACCCGCAGGGCAGCTAGTGGCGAGCTGTTGGTGCGTAACGACACCACGGACCCGAGTGCTCCAGAGAGTCGGTCAGGGCCCCCACCTCGGCGTGTCTTCGTCGGCCGAGTGGAAACCGAAGGGGGCCCGCAGGACTCTCAGCTCTGGCTTGCCTTAATTGGCCGTCCAGAGAGGATCTGTTAGAGCTATATGCTCTAGGGGTGGAAGTGTTAAAGGGTATAACACCGCGAGTAACCACGGAGAAAGCGCAGCACACCTCTCGACACCCCTGAGCCATTCACACCGGTGTTGCACTCCGTCGTCTTCTGACGGCCATATGGAGAGCCCATCTAGTGGGTGGCAAGTCACCGCTTGCCAAAATATAATTACTTAGTATACTAATTATGGCAAGTGACCCCGGCCTTTTACAGCCCAGTGTTTAGTCCCCCAATTGCCCACGAAAAAACATCTATAAATCTTTCCACATACTTATATAAAATAGTCCCTACACGTGCCAGAGTCAACTGCTGATGTTATTTCTAGCAGTTGATTCTGGCATGTGTGTTCCATTTCATTACTTCCTCCCAACAGGCCTCTACGTATTGGATTCGTCCCCACGCAAGCCTTTTAAAAGTCCGGGTATAAAAGCCCGTGTCACATAAAAAATAATAATAATAATAAAACATTCTTTATGTGACCAAGACTCACAAACAAAAACATACACAAACCTAAAACAAAAGGTACTTACTTATACCTAACTTATTTCTAATTATAATATACAAATACAACTATGATACGCAAATCATCGGCGCACCAGACCATGGGAAATGGAGCAACAATGATTCACGTATCTACAATCCAGTCTATTTGCTATCATCTCAAGAATACTGTTAGGGCTGCTCCGCACCCTGCGCACCAGGGACGCACACCTCTTGCGCATAGTAGCGTAGAAGCAATCTACGTGTGCGTCCGCAAACATTCCAGATGCGCTACAGAAGCGAGGCAGCCCCACCAGCACCCTGAACGCGTTATTGCTATTTATTGTGTTTGCGTTAATGCTAACGACAAAACACAGTTGTATCGTTTTTACATTGAAAGACCGTATACCTACTATTTATTGTTTTACTTGTTAATTTTTTTCCTATATTTTGCAATTTCAATCACTTCTTATGTCAATTTTGGTACTTGGACTTCACGACCTAGGATGTACCTAGGTCGTGAAGTCCAAAAGATAAGTACATAAATCTGCATTAAGTTACGTAGGTCGTGAAGGCCAAACATTTGGGGTTTTTTTATACTTTCTGCATTTTCTTCGAAACTATATCAGCGATTAGCAAAAAGAAATGAGACCTCTACTCAGATCCGTTTAAGAGAACTGCGTGGCCGCGCAGTTCTCCATGTGTCGACTGCGTGGCCACGGTTATCCCTTCATAACTTTCTGAATAATGTTCAGCAAATTCCTTCGTAATATTGACGTAGTCGTTTTTCTTCTTCGACACTGTGGCCGAGCAGACGAAACGGACGCGTCGGTTTTCTTCTACGACACTGTGACCGAGCAGTCGAAACGGACATGTCGGTTTTCTTCTATGCCACTGTGGCCGAGCAGTCGAAACGGACACGTCGGTTTTCTTCTACGACACTGTGACCGAGCAGTCGAAACGGACGCGTCGGTTTTCTTCTACGACACTGTGACCGAGCAGTCGAAACGGACGGGTCGGTTTTCTTCTACGACACTGTGACCGAGCAGTCGAAACGGACGGGTCGGTTTTCTTCTACGACACTGTGACCGAGCAGTCGAAACGGACGCGTCGGTTTTCTTCTACGACACTGTGGCCGAGCAGACGAAACGGACGCGTCGGTTTTCTTCTACGACACTGTGACCGAGCAGTCGAAACGGGCACCAATTATCAAGACCCTTCCAACCTTCTCGTCGCGACCTATCCAACTAATCCGAATTGGTGGATCTACGCTATTGGCGCAGAGATCCTGTGACCACCTTCCTGTTCCATCAGCAGACCCGACCCGGATTACCATTTTTCTAACAACTACTCGTTGAAACCAATCCTGGACTCGTTGGATTGGGTGGGGTCTACGTTTGTTAGGCTCTATTTACACGGAGATGGCAGCGGCCAGCAGAGGCGCGCGACTCGGCCGGCAGAGCAGGCTCACGTCGCCGCGCTATCTCATCGTCTAGTTCGCGCGGCCGCCCGCGACATAGCGCGGCTAAAACCAAGATTTCAAGTAGATAGTTTTAAATTCTTTCGCACTGAAAGTGCTCGCTGCGCCACTGCCATCTCGATATGAATTAATTATACTATTAAGTACCTATATATCCTTACATCGATCTGGAAAAGAGCTGATTAACGGCTAACCCGATTTTCATGCAACAAAAATGTGGTCTGTCTTCCGGCTGGTGATGATGATGATGACGTTGGTGAGTTCGACAGTTTATCGCCGTTTTTGAATACAAGGGAATGTTCCAGCGTCGATGGGGTTAAAAATAAAAGTCAAAATCGTTTTTCCACTTCATACTCACTGTATGTCTTTATTATATTTTTTTGTATTTTTTATCAATTTCTTTTTAAAACTTCTCTTTAAATCAAATTTATATTATTATTAAATATATAATATATCTCGAGTGTATTTACAGGCTATATACACGTGTGGTATGTACAATGTGTCGGCTGTCGCTTCTATATACAATATAAAGGAATACAAACTTATATACTCCAGTGAATACCTATATCGCTACTGCCTTACATTACGCGTGACCGAGTCATTTTCTCTACGACAATAGTGCCTATCTTGTCCACGGGAATATATAACTTTGTCGCACTATCCATGACTAACTTAATGGCTAACGTAAGATACACAGATATACAAATGAAAACGCTAGATTACACTCGGTGCCAACTCGAATAGCCCATACTTTAAGACTTTTAAATGCATTTTTTTCGGGTACTGCATCCAACTGAAGATAGCAGGATGTATGAATGCGTCGTTGTTAAAGTTGAGTAAATTGTTTTGTGGTCAAAAAGCGACGATATTGTAATGCATGATTAGATTTCATAAAATGCGATATCTTCTCTACCGGAATGCATTTTCAACTTTCATTTTACGATGTGTTTTCCATTGTGGAGCCTATATATAGCTGCCAGAATATATATAATTTAGCAATGGTCGACACATATGTTGCCTATATTTCTGTTTCTAAAACTGCACAAGTGGCGTCCCGACTAAATGTCAATGCTGTACATGTAGCTTTTAATTTTTTTTATATATTATAGAGAGACTACATAATGCATAATTTATATTATATTTGATACGCTTTAATTGATAGATTTCGTTTGATAAGCTTGATTTTGTTTAATAGGAAGAGTTACAAAACATTTTTTTAAATATATTCTGAACTTACAATAATTATACGGCGCCACTGCTAGAGTAATATCTTAGCAACAACAGAAACAGTTTCTATTACTATTACTTACTACTTACGAACATATTCACTTATGAGTGGGCTATCTGCCAACTATATTTTCAGTTCCTTATATTTCCCTGACTATACAATCATCAAATTACAACGCAAGCAGCATCTCAATGTGAGAAGGAATACAAACAAGTTGGCAGAAAACCTTAAGTAGATATAATTTGTTGATTAATATACAAAAAACTGGGCGACTTACAAAGGCACCAAGTGTACGTAACCTTAAAAACTAAATTCGTACATTAATAAATTTAGTTGCACTCGTTATTTTAATATCATTTTTTTATTTTTTATTTAGTATATATTATTAAAGAACATTTTTTTTAGGAAAACGCTTGCATATTCAGTTATTAATTTATGTAAACAAGATGGCTTCAATTTCGTCTACGTATAAAACTAATTAAATAAGAGATTACATCAAAAATGTATCAAATATTGAGTAAGATCGCTTTACACTACACCTAGCCGCGCCTAGTTCTGGACCACGCTCCGCAATCATAATCTTATACGTGTATACTGTTTTCCATTTATTAATGTCGTCATGCAATTGTAAAATCATATATACAATAGTTCATTTCAGCATCTCCATGAGTATATAACATTGTACATAGTTATATGCTTTTTCATTAATTGGGGATAAAATAAGAATCATGGAAGCCTCCTCCCACCCCCCGTATTGTTTTATACAACTTTGTGATGCCTAAACACCAATGCATATTTGATTAAAGTACACGCATATTTGTAGAGCATAGACTAAAATTATAGATATTATCCAAATACAGCCAGATATAGCCAGAAACCAGTGTTACCTTTGTCCCCGGACACTTCAAGTCAGACGATTCTTTACGTTTCGCATTTGTGTACAGTAATGCTTAGAATTTCTAATGCTTTCTAATGCTACTCGTAGAAAGCATTAGGCAACTATTGACGACAATACACAATAACAAAACACGTTAAGTGCAAAACACATTTAAAATGCACTTCTCTAATATAATTCCGCTACGCAGCCTTTCCAACGACTACCGACGCCCATTATACAATATGGTGTCAACGTGCACTCCGCAAATAATCGCGCTCAAAGCGGCAGGCGGCACCATTAATCAAGCAGCCATTTGCGCGGCGCCGCGTGCTGTGCCATCTACTGAACATATTTTTAGAATCCAAATCCTTTGAAAAGGGTGAAAATGTTTAATGACGCGGCAGCAATCGTTAATTACAAGCTGACAACTATAGCGTCGCTGTCGCTGTGGATTGAGGCTCTATTATGTCTGTCTCCGTTTGCTCCTCGAAAAGGAACACCCGTTGTGCTAAAGAAAACCTTTGGATTTCATGTTATCAAGTATAACCGTGGGTAATTAAGTTTTCACGTGAAATAAATAGTCCTAACACTGAAAGTTTACTATACTAGTAGACCGCGAACGAGGGATGCTGTATCTATTTGGTATCGTTTACACGAACACATAAAGGCATGTAACAGCAAAATGTGTTGATACAAGTAGTAAAGCTGAATTACAATGACCGGCCCCGTCATTTCCTTTGTATAAATTACTATTGAAGAACAGAAGCTTGGTGCCCCGAGTAATAATGGGGCCCCGTCGACGTGACTGTCGGATTCGGGACGATGAACCGCCCGATTACTGACATTAAAGTGACAGCGGGGGCCGACGGACGACAAGCGTTTGGCTGCGTCATAACTGTACACTTCGGTTGGACGTTGATTCATATTGATATCTCATATACTCGGTCTAGTGAAGTAGGGATGATGACTGGGTAAAAAAATAATTATTGTAATAGCTCCGTCAGTTACATTATCAAAAAATATTGGACACGGACATTTATTTATCTAATCATTAGAAATTGACAAGGATAAAGAGCATCAAAGTTTGGGAGTGGGGGCTCGTGACGTCACGCGATCTTTCAACACACAACACACTATATCTTCGTTATTTTTTGTTTAAAATAAAAAATACGTGTGCAATATTTTTTGATAATCTAAATGACGGCCTAAATATAATTGTTCAGTCATCTAGCCTATTATATACTTGTATATGTTTTTATAATAAGGTACGTAATAATCAGAGGACTAAAGCTTATGCCCAAATACGACATTTTGGTGCAAATAAATCTCACGGCGTGGGTTTTAAGTACATATTATGACGGCCAGCCTAAAGGATCCTAGGCATTTAGGACCCACTCTTTAAGTATACTATCCAATCAAGATGAGTGATACGTTGATTAGCTCTTTTTGAGTCTCTCATAAGCTCCTATGGCGACAACACGCAATATGCTGTCCGTTTTTAAATACATATACCCTTTTGATTACTGTTATTTTATAAATATCTATAGAAATAATAAACTTTCAATGTCAGATCACTCCGATCGGATAATGATTGACAAGTGCCACAGTTTTTCTTATTGTCGATGAAAATACCTCCCTAATGATACAATTTTTATTTTGGCTGAATGGTGTGTGAAGTTTGGTGGGCCAGAGCCCAGAGCCCAGACTATTCTGGCCATCATCCTCACACAAGCATTTTGCGTCGACCGATGCTGACTTATTAAGGAGATACTCTAAATGTCATTATCTTTTTTGCTAAATTTTAATTTTTTCTACGACAAACAATCATATTTTTTTGCAATCATTAAGTTTAATTTTTTTTGTCTTAAAGTTGCAAAAAAATACTGTTTTGTCATGCACAGTTCTTACAAATATTATAATTTCCGCTGAGAATTCCCCAGGTAATAAAAACCAAACACGATTTTCGACGGAGTCCTCACAAATGTTTAGCGTATCATGAATGTGCCCAAATAGACAGTAGCCAATCTAATTTACAATCACTGTTAAGCCAGATTAACGGCCGGGCAACATTATGGTTTGTCATATTGTGTTGTATGCGACAAAAATCCTCGTCGTGCGAATAGATGGAGCACGCCATACAGACATGGCAGATTGTCACACACCATTAAACTGACCGATTTTTCATCATCGCGCACATCATCATCTATCGTAATAATTACTCTCTTGTAGTTTATTTCTCTGAGCGAGAAGGTCTCATGCCTTGGCTCAAGCCAGTGAATCCATTGGCTCTAATATATCTAGCCGTTGGACTAGGTAGCGTTAGCGTCAGACAACGTCATAGTTGAAACCTAAGTTATAGTTTTTTGGACGACTGGGACTAATCCCAACACTCATTCCCACCACTGTCACTTCTTGACACCGAGGTTTGACCCTCGGCGAGTCCCGGGGGAACGCTAATTTGTCTTGGGACCCACAACAAATTTAATTAAAAATGTAGAAGATAGGAGGAGTTGGAAATATGTACATAAATTCCACTTTTTGGGCGACTGCCTTTTTTTAAATCCATTATAATAATAGCTAAGTAAAGGTGAATAATGATATTTACGTGAGACATAAATCAATATTTGACCCAACCCAAAGTTCTTGGATTGAAATTGCATTCGTGTGACGCTTGCATGTATTCTGAAGGATTGGTAGCGTTATTTGTTAACACTTTTTTTCTTTGAGACCTAAATTTTTAAATACAGCTAAATCTAGAAAAATAAATAAGTACGTATTAGTAGACAAGTATTTTTAACTTTATATGATTTACGTGTGAGTTGAAAATACATTATATATTCAGAGCAGGTGTATTACCGGGCTCCGGTGTCCGGGAAATATGTTGTCTCGGGTGGCGAGCGTCTGTGCCGTGCGCCTAGTTGTGAGCAGGCCTGTCACAATATGACCGAAGGAGCAGCTATTATATATACTCTAAATTACATCGCTACTCATAGTTAACCTGACTTCTCACATTTTCTTTTAACTAGGCGTAGTTTTTCAAAGTATAATGCAACGATTGCAGATGCGCAACGGCTACGTCATTGCTTTTAATCTGCAGCAACAGATTGTCATTCTTATATCCACGTGATAAGATTCACATTTCGGCAAGTCTGTGATAGAGAAGCAGTATTTGATATCCTTACATTCGTTCCTTCCGGGCAAAGACCGAACGGTGTCGTATTAACTTTATTCAATTCTATACAGATAATATTTTAGTTAATTTTCCAACTACATATTTGTGTACTATATAACATGGCTAGTATATCCACTTCTAGATATTCCGTTAAACACTATCAACAGCATGATTCTTGTAAGTTCAATCTTTATATCTATCCACAATCAAGAGCTATGTTTAAAGTTCTCAAGAGCATATATTATATAATCAACTACCCTAGATTGAGTATGCTTTATTTGTAACGTATACTAGGCATGTTATAGCTGTGTTGGCGCGTGCTCTATGGGCTCGAGTGCGGGGAGGGCCGCGGTACACTAGACTCACATCGATCGCGGAGATGTAACGTCCGCTCAAACAAATGGAGGATCAAATGTGTATCCGCATTATCCAACGTGCACACTAAACAGAACCTCGGTAGATTTGGCCCGTATGACTGACAAGGCGGTTAATAATACACAATCAGACAGAGATATCAACATTACACATCTTTCATTTATAGTCGGCCTCTACCAAGTTTCTATGTATCGCTAGCTGTTTCGGCACTGGGATATCAATGTATCGTGTGCTGTATCGACGCAGATGAGCGATCAGTGTTGACGGATCGATGTATTGCTAGCTGTATCGGTGCCGATAAGCGATATGTGCTGGTGGATCCATGTATCGCTTCCTGTATCGGCACCGGTAAGCGATAGGTGCTGGGGTATTAATGTATCGCTAGCCGTATTAGCGCTGAAAAGCGATCGGTGCTGGAATATCAATTTATCGCTAACAACGGTATCGGCACCGATAATCGTTCGGTTCTAGGGTATCAATGTATCGCTAGCAGTATCGGCACCGATAAGTGACCTTTATTGGCGGGTCGGCATAGACTTTCCACCTGAACGAAACTTACGGTTGCCAAGTCGAAATAACAGTAGCACTTTCAAGACTCGGAGATGCGGTATGTATAACGAGTCTCGGATTGCACTAAAATAGTCGCTAATAGACCCCAAATACAACAATCAGTATATGACATACGTGACGCGTGTGATGTTATAGAGCTAATACCAAGCTAGAGTTCCACGACCAAGTGACTGCGACTGTGAGCTAGACGCAAGATATTGTTAATTTATAATTGTATGTTCTCGGCCACAGCGGGCTCGCAAATCCAGCGGATCTCACGGTAGCACGAACACATGTGTAATAATAACAGCAGTAGTAATATTACGCAGGCGTTGAAAGCAATGGTCCCTACGCGACAAATATCGTAAGAGAACTACATGTACTCTCTGTAATGTACTTCTATACGTTAAGCGTCCATAAAATAAGACAGTATGCGAAGCCATCCTACTACTGCAATGAATCAGTAAAGATTTGTTAGTTTACTCTGGAAATTAATATCAATTTTAATCGAGTGATGCTGGCTGATAGGATAGCATCGGCAACGCTACTGAGCTGACGAAGTTTAAAATTGAATTAAAATTTGCATTGCCTTACAGAGTACCTAACCCTCCTGTTTCACGACTAAATGTACTGATCTTGGTTCAAATCTTTAAGATCAGTTGGCTTTATCATTTTTAACAGATTAAAAATTCTTAGTTAATGTATTTTTAAAGTAACTCTGGCATTTTAAATGTAAAGGTTTTTGTCTAGCATCAAAAATACAGTCACTGGCTATTTACAAGGTTCAAAAGATCACATGATAAATATTTTTACTATTAAAACTTCTACGGTTATGCTTAAAAGATGACGAGCGTCTCGCGGGCGCCGAGATCCAAAAGATCCGGGTGATCCAGTAGATATTTGAGATCCGGTAATTCCTGCAGATCCGCTAGATACTCGAGATCCGGTAATTACGTTAGATCCACGAGATCCGGTAAATCCGGGAGATCCGGTAGATCCGGCGGCATCATCGCGCGGTGGGCGGGTGGTTGGCGAAGTGGCGCCGCTTCTTGTGTCGCTCGTGGGAGCCGCGGTACCGCGTGCCCGCGTGGGGCGGCGACGCGAGCCGCCGCTGCTTGGACGAGAAGGAGCGCGGCCCGCGGCCTTTGGCCGCAGCCTCGCCGCCGTACCGCTGGATCACGCCTGCCGACAATGACTCTGTTAATATAGACTATACAGAGAGTTTCTGCTATCACCTATTATGTAAGTCTCTGTATGGTTAGTGGCCAACCTGGTGTCAGAGTTGTTCAAGCCGCCCTCAGGCCTCTGACTTGGCTCAACCACTGCTGTCTAGATGACGATAGCCGGAACCGACCTTTAACGTGCCCTCCAAAGCACGGAGACGCTCAGTTCAAAATGCCACTAACCGGTCACCCATCTAAAGACTGACCGTTGCTCACCCAATTGATCGTTTACCGAACAGAGGTTACAACTGGCTATGAGCGCCTCGCTACATTTAATAGGCGATAGGTTCCTAATGGAACCCCGAGGCGGGCGGCGACGCGGTGTAGGCCCTGCGTCGTCGATGCCGGGGGAGCGATCATGTCTGCTTATGCTTGCTGCTGAAATAATCGATGCTTTAGCGTCTGGCGCTGGAGAGACTCCGACGAAGATCTGAACGAAGCAGCACCCAGAGTCTCTCCGTAGCGTTGAAGAAGGCCACCAGGGAAGTTTCAGCGGGTAACAAAAAAAAAGACGTTCGTTAAGGAACCAGTATAGGTACATGTGAATACCATCGCAGCGTCAGATATTCTGCCGCCGAGCAGCAGTGTGTAAACATTACTGTAGTCCGGTGTAAAGCACTGTAGCTGGTGAAATTGCTGGACACGTTAATATCTAATATTTCGAGTGACAAACGGCAGTTCGAGGCAGCTCTTCATAGGCTGGCATGCCATCAGGCGAATCTATTCAGTTTTATGACTAGGTTAAAAAAAAATGATTGTCAGTGCAGTGTTGCAAAGGACCATGCCCATATTTGTATGGAGCCAAAAGTCAAAAATGCCATGCAATGCCCAAATTGCAGCTCTATGTCATATGATAGCTTTTTAACAGTATTTATATGATATCTAGATTTAAAGTCATATAAAGCACCGGTTCAAAAGATATTGGACATTAAACATGATAACCTCCTACTGGTTTTCTATACATTTTATCGTTTAGAGACAATATTGTTATTAGTTTTTCACTAGGAACTTCATGATCATCATCACATAAGCTAAGCCAGATTAGTGTTCTTTTATATACTTATCTGTATGTTATCAGATAAACATATCTGTTATTTGGAATTTATCTAGTCTGTCTCCATTGTATAGAGTCAATATGTATGGAAAACAAACAACATATTTATTTAACAACAAATTATTAGGAACTCTTGAGGCAGAGTTGTAACCACATGCCTTTGTATACGTTGAACGCGTAACCCGCAGTTCAGGCAATGCAACATTTTGTACCTATCACAAAGAAAACAAGTAAAGTCCAAATCACAGTCAAGCCACAAAAAACAGCGGCAGATGTCAAACAGGCAGAGTGAAAGCATGAGTGACAGTCATTTTTGTTTTTTAGAATTTTTTTAACTTGGAGCTAAGTCTTTTGAGCCATTACTTCATTAGGTTTTTGTTTGAATTATATTTGTTTATTTGAAGCCTAGATATACTTATACACTACCACAAAGTACTTTTTTACTTTTGAGTGTCTGGAGATATCATTTAGATCTTTATTCAACTCGTTGATAATTCAAAGGTAAAATAAAAATCGATATTGGAATCGATTACTTAGATCAATTGATCAACAAAAAAACGATTCCTTTTTGGAAGATTTTATTTATCATGCCAATTATTTAGCCCCGAACTAAACAAAGCCTAAGATTTTATAATTTAAGAGGCTGTCAATGAGGGATAGGTTAACAAACAAATAGTCCCATAAATGGCGTTGGTAAAAAACTAGTCTGTCTCTGGCTTTTGATAACAAAAATGGATGCTTAGCTGGGCCATGTTTTTTGTCATCTGATGACGTTTATTATAAAATCATATTTTTATTTGGTTTTGTTGTAAAGCAGTATATTATTATTCGATTATTTAGTAATCACTTTTATGACTAATATCATCATGTTGAGTTTTACATGGGCCAAAGGACGTGATTCCAGACCGTAATAAATAAAGCATGAATTAATGATTGAACGATGATACGCACTGCAATGTCAACAGAACGTCTTATTTTTTATCCAGTGCTTCATATGATTTAAAATTAACAACATAATTCTAGTTTTTATTTATTAGAGCAATCTTGTAATATACTTTATCTGGGCATTTCTGGGGCACAAATGGGCATGGTCCTTTAGCGACTTTGTCGATGGTAATGAAGACTTTTAAGTAGCATTGTATGTAGCAACAATTTTTTTTATAAAAAATACACCCCAGGCCGCCCCTGGTGTCCTGTGCCTCTCCTAGGAAAAATTCGTGAGTTTGTTTCTAGTAGAATCAGTCGTAATGTTGTATTTGCAGCAGTCAAGAATGATCTAAATGTATGTACCGGAGGGTATGTTGTTGAAGTCGGAGTTGCTGGTGATGTGGTGTATGATGAGGCTCTGGTGCGCCGACACGCGGCGCGGCGTCGGGGACGAGCACTGCAGCGCCGACAGCGGCGGCGGGGACGTGCCCCGCGGCCCCGCGCCCTCCCCGCCGTCCCCGCCGTCCCCGCCGCCGCCGGGACTCTCCTCCGGCGACCCGCCGTCCGACCATTCCTGCACAAAAATATGCAAGGTATTGAACGGACTTTAGCATTGTAATAAACATTTCATCTTGACATCCCCTTCATTATTTGATGTGATTTGCCGTTCGTTTCGTCGTCGATGGCCCCACATCCTCGTCCCGATGATGCGAATCTAATAGCTCTGGAAGTCTTAAATTCTTACGACTGGGACTCGTCGTTAACCATAACAGAGGACTGAGGGGCTTCCGGTGCAGATTTAAGATCGTAAAACTCTCTCCTTCTCATTACGAAAAGCGATTTAACAATAAATCCATGCTCAGACTCAGGAGATCGTTTCTTAAATTCGAGTTTAAACCTAGGTATTTCGTTAAACTTTTTGTAATATCGGTCGTCGATATCAGTCACAAACAGTCAATCCTTCAAGTTTTACCAAAGGTGTCGATGATGAAGGCCAGTATAACGAGCGTATTACACTGACCGGGTCCGAGTCGTCCGGCTCGGGCTCCAGCTCGGGCGGCGGCTGGTGTTGTCGCTGGTGGGCGTGGTGGGGGTGCGGGGGGTGCGGGGGGTGGTGCGCGCGCTGCGGGAAGAAGAACGGCTCGAAGGTGTTCCGCACCCAGCGGCGGTACTGCAGCACGTGGTCCGTGACGCGCAGCACGCGGCCCAGCACGCTGTGGCGGGCCCCACCGCCGCCACCACTACCACTGCCGGCGCCGCCCACCGCCTGCTGCAGGATTATGTAGCCGTAGTCGAACGCCTGCGCGGGGGGACCGAGACACAGACACGTTAACATATCACCTACAGATAAACACATTAACACCTTATACTTCTTTTCAGATAGAATGATGCCGGTGGCACATATCATTTTGACATCAACAATGATGTAGAGATTTAAAATCGATTTACATAATGTTGATTATCGATTCTCAGTAACAGTGTTTATAATCGATTATGTATAAACAAAAAAAAACATGACCGATATTTTTTGGTTAGATTTTTACGCGTGAACGAGTAGCTGCGATTTTAAATGACTATTATTGATAACCCCACATATTACACCTTAAATAACTTAATTGTCTTATTCAAACAGTGGTAAATGAAGAATAATTCCGAATCTGATATAGATTTAACTATCACGAATAATCACGATTCAATGAACTTTGATAAATTACGTCTTATGTCAATATGATATAATTGTGTCACTTGCATCATCGTACCTGAAAAGAAATATTACTACACACGTTACACGATTCATGAACACTGTTACACAAATTCCACTGCTCTTTTTTGCAAATCGGAAGACAAGCAATTAAATACACAAGTCAGTACAAACTAGAAAAGAAAAACTAAAGAAAACTAGACCCTATAACTCACGACAAATGCCTTTAAAATTTAAAAGGCATCCATCTTTAATTTGTCTCCAATGATAGATGTGACAAAAATACTTCATCACAAGTAAGTTTTTCTTACGTTACCGCAAGGTCCGCGTAATAAAGACTACAAATATCACTATTAGCCTGCTTAACATGAAATATATTCAAATGCAGATTCTTCTTACATAAGACCTTATACTATAGACCGACCGTTTAACTCGCGTGTCGCCTGCGCGGTGGGAGGGGAGCGGGGGCGGGTAACGCTACACACGGAGTCAATAATCCAAAGATTCATCTCGAGATAGACATTCTTGGTAAAGAATAAAATAATAAGTATCTTTTTATTTAAGTATTTATTTTTAAGTTTTACAAATATTTTATAATAGCTTCATAGGTACAAAATCATAAAACAATAATTAACTCCGTTTAAGAAATATTTAACCACAGATAAAAATTTTATAGGACTATTCGTCACTAATATTCATATCGCTTGAATCATCATCACTGGCTTTAAAAAAGGAATATACATTGTATGCTATTTGTTTAGCTTGCTTGTTAATTTTGTTCGCAAAACTGGAAGAGCGATTCATCTTGAGATTTATCTTGGCAGTCGTATACCTTGTGCGTTTATCTTCAAGCGTCCGTAACAAAAACACCAACCGCGCGCTGCGAGCACAGCCAGCGCACTGCCGCACTTGACGTAAGCTCTCTGCTCCGCGCACCCCTTTCACCCATCCGCTAACATCTCCCCTCGCTCCCTTCTACCCCCTCAGGCGATACGCAAGTTAAACAGTCGGCCTATACTTATAGTAACCTTTTATCTTGCGGGCGTACATTGTTATGGTTGATTATCACAAAATCCCAAGACACTAACAAACCGTGGAGCATCCAGGTAGGTACCACTACCCTGTCAGATATTCTGCCGCCGAGTAGCAGTGTGAAAACATTGTTGTTTTCCTGTGTAAAGTATACACTGTAGATGGTGTAACACCCGAACACAGGAGACTCAACAACTAAGTCTCAAGTGACGAGCGGCAGTGCAAGGCATCTATAAGCAGGCGTGTCGCTCACCTTCAGACGAATGTCTCGCTTGTCTCGGCACTAGGTTCAATATAAACAAACTAACTTTACTCCATTACTTTAGTAATGTTGATGTAGTGACATGAGCCAGTACTGACCTGTTTGACTTGTATAGCTCCGTAGCTGGAGCGGCCGATGTCGTTGCCGGCCGTGAGCGGGTCCTCTATACACAGCAGGGACGGACGGTGATGATGTAGTGACATGAGCCAGTACTGACCTGTTTGACTTGTATAGCTCCGTAGCTGGAGCGGCCGATGTCGTTGCCGGCCGTGAGCGGGTCCTCTATACACAGCAGGGACGGACGGTGATGATGTAGTGACATGAGCCAGTACTGACCTGTTTGACTTGTATAGCTCCGTAGCTGGAGCGGCCGATGTCGTTGCCGGCCGTGAGCGGGTCCTCTATACACAGCAGGGACGGACGGTGATGATGTAGTGACATGAGCCAGTACTGACCTGTTTGACTTGTATAGCTCCGTAGCTGGAGCGGCCGATGTCGTTGCCGGCCGTGAGCGGGTCCTCTATACACAGCAGGGACGGACGGTGATGATGTAGTGACATGAGCCAGTACTGACCTGTTTGACTTGTATAGCTCCGTAGCTGGAGCGGCCGATGTCGTTGCCGGCCGTGAGCGGGTCCTCTATACACAGCAGGGACGGACGGTGATGATGTAGTGACATGAGCCAGTACTGACCTGTTTGACTTGTATAGCTCCGTAGCTGGAGCGGCCGATGTCGTTGCCGGCCGTGAGCGGGTCCTCTATACACAGCAGGGACGGACGGTGATGATGTAGTGACATGAGCCAGTACTGACCTGTTTGACTTGTATAGCTCCGTAGCTGGAGCGGCCGATGTCGTTGCCGGCCGTGAGCGGGTCCTCTATACACAGCAGGGACGGACGGTGATGATGTAGTGACATGAGCCAGTACTGACCTGTTTGACTTGTATAGCTCCGTAGCTGGAGCGGCCGATGTCGTTGCCGGCCGTGAGCGGGTCCTCTATACACAGCAGGGACGGACGGTGATGATGTAGTGACATGAGCCAGTACTGACCTGTTTGACTTGTATAGCTCCGTAGCTGGAGCGGCCGATGTCGTTGCCGGCCGTGAGCGGGTCCTCTATACACAGCAGGGACGGACGGTGATGATGTAGTGACATGAGCCAGTACTGACCTGTTTGACTTGTATAGCTCCGTAGCTGGAGCGGCCGATGTCGTTGCCGGCCGTGAGCGGGTCCTCTATACACAGCAGGGACGGACGGTGATGATGTAGTGACATGAGCCAGTACTGACCTGTTTGACTTGTATAGCTCCGTAGCTGGAGCGGCCGATGTCGTTGCCGGCCGTGAGCGGGTCCTCTATACACAGCAGGGACGGACGGTGATGATGTAGTGACATGAGCCAGTACTGACCTGTTTGACTTGTATAGCTCCGTAGCTGGAGCGGCCGATGTCGTTGCCGGCCGTGAGCGGGTCCTCTATACACAGCAGGGACGGACGGTGATGATGTAGTGACATGAGCCAGTACTGACCTGTTTGACTTGTATAGCTCCGTAGCTGGAGCGGCCGATGTCGTTGCCGGCCGTGAGCGGGTCCTCTATACACAGCAGGGACGGACGGTGATGATGTAGTGACATGAGCCAGTACTGACCTGTTTGACTTGTATAGCTCCGTAGCTGGAGCGGCCGATGTCGTTGCCGGCCGTGAGCGGGTCCTCTATACACAGCAGGGACGGACGGTGATGATGTAGTGACATGAGCCAGTACTGACCTGTTTGACTTGTATAGCTCCGTAGCTGGAGCGGCCGATGTCGTTGCCGGCCGTGAGCGGGTCCTCTATACACAGCAGGGACGGACGGTGATGATGTAGTGACATGAGCCAGTACTGACCTGTTTGACTTGTATAGCTCCGTAGCTGGAGCGGCCGATGTCGTTGCCGGCCGTGAGCGGGTCCTCTATACACAGCAGGGACGGACGGTGATGATGTAGTGACATGAGCCAGTACTGACCTGTTTGACTTGTATAGCTCCGTAGCTGGAGCGGCCGATGTCGTTGCCGGCCGTGAGCGGGTCCTCTATACACAGCAGGGACGGACGGTGATGATGTAGTGACATGAGCCAGTACTGACCTGTTTGACTTGTATAGCTCCGTAGCTGGAGCGGCCGATGTCGTTGCCGGCCGTGAGCGGGTCCTCTATACACAGCAGGGACGGACGGTGATGATGTAGTGACATGAGCCAGTACTGACCTGTTTGACTTGTATAGCTCCGTAGCTGGAGCGGCCGATGTCGTTGCCGGCCGTGAGCGGGTCCTCTATACACAGCAGGGACGGACGGTGATGATGTAGTGACATGAGCCAGTACTGACCTGTTTGACTTGTATAGCTCCGTAGCTGGAGCGGCCGATGTCGTTGCCGGCCGTGAGCGGGTCCTCTATACACAGCAGGGACGGACGGTGATGATGTAGTGACATGAGCCAGTACTGACCTGTTTGACTTGTATAGCTCCGTAGCTGGAGCGGCCGATGTCGTTGCCGGCCGTGAGCGGGTCCTCTATACACAGCAGGGACGGACGGTGATGATGTAGTGACATGAGCCAGTACTGACCTGTTTGACTTGTATAGCTCCGTAGCTGGAGCGGCCGATGTCGTTGCCGGCCGTGAGCGGGTCCTCTATACACAGCAGGGACGGACGGTGATGATGTAGTGACATGAGCCAGTACTGACCTGTTTGACTTGTATAGCTCCGTAGCTGGAGCGGCCGATGTCGTTGCCGGCCGTGAGCGGGTCCTCTATACACAGCAGGGACGGACGGTGATGATGTAGTGACATGAGCCAGTACTGACCTGTTTGACTTGTATAGCTCCGTAGCTGGAGCGGCCGATGTCGTTGCCGGCCGTGAGCGGGTCCTCTATACACAGCAGGGACGGACGGTGATGATGTAGTGACATGAGCCAGTACTGACCTGTTTGACTTGTATAGCTCCGTAGCTGGAGCGGCCGATGTCGTTGCCGGCCGTGAGCGGGTCCTCTATACACAGCAGGGACGGACGGTGATGATGTAGTGACATGAGCCAGTACTGACCTGTTTGACTTGTATAGCTCCGTAGCTGGAGCGGCCGATGTCGTTGCCGGCCGTGAGCGGGTCCTCTATACACAGCAGGGACGGACGGTGATGATGTAGTGACATGAGCCAGTACTGACCTGTTTGACTTGTATAGCTCCGTAGCTGGAGCGGCCGATGTCGTTGCCGGCCGTGAGCGGGTCCTCTATACACAGCAGGGACGGACGGTGATGATGTAGTGACATGAGCCAGTACTGACCTGTTTGACTTGTATAGCTCCGTAGCTGGAGCGGCCGATGTCGTTGCCGGCCGTGAGCGGGTCCTC
Organism: Furcula furcula; assembly: GCA_911728495.1. Taxonomy (NCBI): domain Eukaryota; kingdom Metazoa; phylum Arthropoda; class Insecta; order Lepidoptera; family Notodontidae; genus Furcula; species Furcula furcula. The sequence goes on along the minus strand of OU452264.1, from coordinate 574,345 downwards.
TATACACAGCAGGGACGGACGGTGATGATGTAGTGACATGAGCCAGTACTGACCTGTTTGACTTGTATAGCTCCGTAGCTGGAGCGGCCGATGTCGTTGCCGGCCGTGAGCGGGTCCTCTATACACAGCAGGGACGGACGGTGATGATGTAGTGACATGAGCCAGTACTGACCTGTTTGACTTGTATAGCTCCGTAGCTGGAGCGGCCGATGTCGTTGCCGGCCGTGAGCGGGTCCTCTATACACAGCAGGGACGGACGGTGATGATGTAGTGACATGAGCCAGTACTGACCTGTTTGACTTGTATAGCTCCGTAGCTGGAGCGGCCGATGTCGTTGCCGGCCGTGAGCGGGTCCTCTATACACAGCAGGGACGGACGGTGATGATGTAGTGACATGAGCCAGTACTGACCTGTTTGACTTGTATAGCTCCGTAGCTGGAGCGGCCGATGTCGTTGCCGGCCGTGAGCGGGTCCTCTATACACAGCAGGGACGGACGGTGATGATGTAGTGACATGAGCCAGTACTGACCTGTTTGACTTGTATAGCTCCGTAGCTGGAGCGGCCGATGTCGTTGCCGGCCGTGAGCGGGTCCTCTATACACAGCAGGGACGGACGGTGATGATGTAGTGACATGAGCCAGTACTGACCTGTTTGACTTGTATAGCTCCGTAGCTGGAGCGGCCGATGTCGTTGCCGGCCGTGAGCGGGTCCTCTATACACAGCAGGGACGGACGGTGATGATGTAGTGACATGAGCCAGTACTGACCTGTTTGACTTGTATAGCTCCGTAGCTGGAGCGGCCGATGTCGTTGCCGGCCGTGAGCGGGTCCTCTATACACAGCAGGGACGGACGGTGATGATGTAGTGACATGAGCCAGTACTGACCTGTTTGACTTGTATAGCTCCGTAGCTGGAGCGGCCGATGTCGTTGCCGGCCGTGAGCGGGTCCTCTATACACAGCAGGGACGGACGGTGATGATGTAGTGACATGAGCCAGTACTGACCTGTTTGACTTGTATAGCTCCGTAGCTGGAGCGGCCGATGTCGTTGCCGGCCGTGAGCGGGTCCTCTATACACAGCAGGGACGGACGGTGATGATGTAGTGACATGAGCCAGTACTGACCTGTTTGACTTGTATAGCTCCGTAGCTGGAGCGGCCGATGTCGTTGCCGGCCGTGAGCGGGTCCTCTATACACAGCAGGGACGGACGGTGATGATGTAGTGACATGAGCCAGTACTGACCTGTTTGACTTGTATAGCTCCGTAGCTGGAGCGGCCGATGTCGTTGCCGGCCGTGAGCGGGTCCTCTATACACAGCAGGGACGGACGGTGATGATGTAGTGACATGAGCCAGTACTGACCTGTTTGACTTGTATAGCTCCGTAGCTGGAGCGGCCGATGTCGTTGCCGGCCGTGAGCGGGTCCTCTATACACAGCAGGGACGGACGGTGATGATGTAGTGACATGAGCCAGTACTGACCTGTTTGACTTGTATAGCTCCGTAGCTGGAGCGGCCGATGTCGTTGCCGGCCGTGAGCGGGTCCTCTATACACAGCAGGGACGGACGGTGATGATGTAGTGACATGAGCCAGTACTGACCTGTTTGACTTGTATAGCTCCGTAGCTGGAGCGGCCGATGTCGTTGCCGGCCGTGAGCGGGTCCTCTATACACAGCAGGGACGGACGGTGATGATGTAGTGACATGAGCCAGTACTGACCTGTTTGACTTATATAGCTCCGTAGCTGGAGCGGCCGATGTCGTTGCCGGCCGTGAGCGGGTCCTCTATACACAGCAGGGACGGACGGTGATGATGTAGTGACATGAGCCAGTACTGACCTGTTTGACTTGTATAGCTCCGTAGCTGGAGCGGCCGATGTCGTTGCCGGCCGTGAGCGGGTCCTCTATACACAGCAGGGACGGACGGTGATGATGTAGTGACATGAGCCAGTACTGACCTGTTTGACTTGTATAGCTCCGTAGCTGGAGCGGCCGATGTCGTTGCCGGCCGTGAGCGGGTCCTCTATACACAGCAGGGACGGACGGTGATGATGTAGTGACATGAGCCAGTACTGACCTGTTTGACTTGTATAGCTCCGTAGCTGGAGCGGCCGATGTCGTTGCCGGCCGTGAGCGGGTCCTCTATACACAGCAGGGACGGACGGTGATGATGTAGTGACATGAGCCAGTACTGACCTGTTTGACTTGTATAGCTCCGTAGCTGGAGCGGCCGATGTCGTTGCCGGCCGTGAGCGGGTCCTCTATACACAGCAGGGACGGACGGTGATGATGTAGTGACATGAGCCAGTACTGACCTGTTTGACTTGTATAGCTCCGTAGCTGGAGCGGCCGATGTCGTTGCCGGCCGTGAGCGGGTCCTCTATACACAGCAGGGACGGACGGTGACCGTCGTTCATCTCCTGGACAATGAACACTTAGTCAAGGAGACATGCCGATACGTACAGGTCGCGAAATATGCATGAGGTGACTTGTTGCAAGACCCAATAAGCCAAAACAACAAGCAATCAATTTGATAGTACCTGTTTAAAAAGTGGTAAAGGATGACATTTATGGATAGCCAGTGAAGTTTAAAGATAAAAATGCACTGGTTTGATACCTGAAAGTCTTGAAAGAGGAGGTCTGAACTTTGAGCTGTCTAAATTATTAGCTGCACTAAAATTAAAACACCGCACGTTAATTGAAAATCGGCGGTCAGCCTCTCGTGCAAAACTGTTCAGGTAGTATTACTGCAGTGTCAGATCTTTTACTTGAAAGCAGCAGTGTGTACATAATGCTGCTTTCTGTTGTAGGGCACTGTAGCTGATAAAAATAAAGGGCTCAAGAGGCCTAACTTTACATGCCCAATCGACACATGGACCATCTTACTTCTCAGATAATTAGTTGGTCCGAACTGTATTGACCTAACCAGTGAGCAACAACTACACTCGCGCCTTTCGTGTGTAATGGAATCGTAACGCGAGCAATTTCTCGCTGCGCCACGGATTACATTGAGGCTTAATTACTAAAGTTCCCTAAAAAATGGCAAGCCACAAACCTTCTGCATCTCATCCTTGGACACGTACGAGCCGCCGTTCTTGACCCTGATGGCGGTCTTGACGTAGTTGAACTTCCTGCCGTAGAGCTCGAAGAACTCGATGAGCAGCACGCCCAGGTTGTGCGGCTGGCGCAGGCGCTCGGGGCGCGGGTGCAGCTGCAGGAAGCTGATGCACATGAGGATGAGCGAGTAGGAGGAGATGCCGCCCGTGAACACCTCGTTCAGGTCGCGCTGCAGCAGGAACTGCTTCAGCACCATCACCAGCCGCGACAGCACCGGGTACTTGTCCTGCAACGATACGCACTTGTGGAGGTGTCTAGGACAACTCGGATAGGCAATGAACTATTTATATCTACACCATGCTGTGTTGAATTAACGTGTGTTTTTATGTTATTGTTTTTGTGGAAGTTGCCAGCTACGATTAATATTCCTTAAAACGTAGTCGCTAGTTTGGCTAAAGCAGGTAGGAGAAAGAAGAGTCTCATGGAAAAATTATCTAAATTAGATATGTCTATTCTTGCTTGTCTGTGGGGTGGCCGGGTAAGAATAGCAACCCTCCCGTCTCCTCCAAATGGGTGTCCATAATGCATAAGAGGAGACTGAGGGAAATCAAGAAGACGGGCAGCATCGTCTTTCTATTGGATTACCTACCATCTGTACTGCGATCCTCGAGACGCCTGCCAAGTGTGGGGATCGTGGCCTTTGTTCAGCAGTGTTCATCTTGCGGCAGCTGATGATGATGATTGTTGCTACAATAATATCAAAGTCTTGAAGCCACAATATCTAGTATCAACGGGGTCCTCAGGGTCTTTGTATAAATCCTTACATACAGAGCTAGAAAACTATGTATGCCTATACCTTTTTAACCGACTTCAAAAAAGGAGGAGGTTCTCAATTCGTCTGTATATATATTTTTTTTTTTTATGTATGTTCGCGCATAACTCTGGCAATTATTAACCGATTTGAAAAAATCTTTCTTCCATCCATTCTTCAATCCATTGATTGGGTCCCATAAAAAAATTATTGCTTAGTAATAAGTAGTTCCTAAAAAAACAAGAATGGTGACTGCGCACTGAGAGTTGCAAGAAAGCCTATATAGATGACGTTTTAGTCGCTCGGACTCGCTCGGTCGGACAAAAATGGTCATAACTCTGGCAAATATTTACCAATTTCAATGATTCTTTTTTTATTCGAAAGAAGAAACCACTGTATTGAATCTGTATGAATTTTATTACAACCGGATAAGAACTTCCTGGAGGACCATGAACGATGTGGAGGAATTTATCTGGTAAAAACCATAAAACTGATGTTCTCCATTACATTGCTCTGACAATTATGAACCGATTTCGATGATTCTTTTTTTATTCGAGAGAGTAAACTACTATGATGTTTCCATGCAAATTTCATTACGACCGGATATTATTTTCTGAAGAAACATGAATTATGTAAAACTATGTAGACGATAATTTGATCATAACCTACCTAGATAATTTTACGGTTTTCGATGGTTCAATTTTTATATATGAAAATATCACTAAAAAGGTTAAAATAAAATCTTTTTAAAAAAAATTGAACCGACTTCAATATCACTGAAAAGTATAAAATACCTAATTTAAATATTATTGAAGTTGGTGCCAAATATACACAGCAGGTACGCTAACACCAACTTCAATAATATTTAAATTATTTTATACTTTTCAGTGATATTGAAGTCGGTTCAATTTTTTTTTTTAAAAGATTTTATAGTAACACCGTACATTTATTGTTATTTTAAACATATTCTTAGTTATTTCCGATAATGGCGCTAATGTAAAATACAGATCGACTAAAATATTGAACCTTTTCGTTATCAAACATAACTCTTACTGGGGATAAATCTACCAATACGTACCAGTTATATGGAGTGTGAATAGAATCGATTCGCCCAAACTAGTAAATATAAATATAACACTATCAAGTACTTCAAGGAATATTTTATTTATCGAAAGATCGAGAAGTGATGTTTGTTTACTATATAAGTCACGGCTCACATAGAGACGCACCAGCTGAGCACATACCGCGTGAAACATTATTAAGTAACGCATGTTGCAGCTATTTGTCTTTACACTTTGTTTTCAAGTAGCAAATTATTTTCCAAGACTCTTATATTACGTACCACCGCCGTACCAGCCAATATGAACAGAATCGGTTGATAGTTGAAGTATTATGTCCGTGTTGCACTCACCTTAAATTGTTTTATAAGCTCTGCGCTCTTGACGCCGCTGCTCATGTTGAATGATATATCCACCTGACGAGTAATTAAAGGTCATTTTATATTATACACGCACACAACGACGGTTCATGCGAGTATACTCGTGTAGGACACGCGTGGCGTTAACGCACACAACAGTAATGCCTAGGAAAAGCCACGCGATCTGGCGAACAGTATTATATGTAGTGTTGGTCACGGTTGAACAAAGACCAATATTTTTACTTCATATTTGTGCTTGACTGCAGTCCTTCCTGGTGGAAAGCGACGATGCAATCAAGGATGGTAACGCACACTAGCTCATTAAAAGCCTATTCCCTCGTCTTGAAGTCACCCACATTATAATCGGGCGGGAAAACCGACGGAGGCAAACAATTCGCTGAGTCCAGTCTGAAGGCACGTTCACCATTTATGGGTCTGCACGAGCCGTGCGTCTCGTCGTCCGGAAATAGAAGGGGGATGGTGGAATCAAGTGATATAATAGGCATGATGACTGTAACTCAGTACCAATGAAACTGTGGTTTTAAGTATTAGAACAGATTGCACTGATTCCAAAAATGAATCTCATTTGCATAATAGAGAGATTTCCGTGATTTTTATGTAAATAAATTAGTAAAATTCTGCTAATCGCCATTTTGTAATAAATATCAATCAGAGTGAATGACGTCATACCGGTGCATATCAAACAACTGTCAAACTGTAATGTCTGTCACCTTGTATACTTGTTTTGTATTTATTAGCGCTTTCTGCATTGTTTTTAAGATAATTAAGGCTAAACGGTTCTATTAATAAATATTATAAAACATCAGACATGGAAGAAGGATTTATTAAGGCTGACAGCTCCAATTTGCCAAGAATTTCGATCTGGTTGGCATTCAAACCTAGAGAGAATACATCCTGGTTTCATGCGCACCTTTGGAACTGAACCCATGACACGATATTCCGAATAATTTTCCATATCCTGTGGCATCTGAATAAAAAATAATACAGACCCGTTAGAGTGAAAATGGGGAACAACAACGATAATAAATCTAACCTCAACAATTATAGTTTCTTACACCCAATATTATTTAGTAGGTTTACATCTTACTAATGATAGTATATTAGTAACTGAATAACTTACATCGAAATGATCTTCACAGAAAAATCGACGAGTTTAGACTTATGGAAGAAGGGTCCCGTCGTGCAAGAGTTAGCCACTTATCTCGTATTTTTTCGTGTTTGGAACATAAACAAATAACTTATAAGGGGGTTTATATTGACGTGTAAAAAGGCACACCACAATACAGTATTTAGAATTAATTTTCAGGTTCTTGTAAAAATTGAATAAAACAATTCTATTTCTATAATAAAGCCCACAGATGGACAGATGTTTACACCGGACTGACGTCACAAAATGGCACCAGCCTTCGTTTTGGAACGAAATTCAAACTGTAATTTTATAATTAAAATAATGCTATTAATTGTAAGTTTAATACAAAAATATGATTATTTTCGGCAATAGTATACCTGTAAGTACATAATAGAATATTTTTTCAAAATTAGTCATCATGCCTATTCCTGCGCACGCCGAAATCTACCCAATCACAATAGGAGAACTCTAGTCTTCTATTTACTAGTCAACATTCCACTGATGACACGTTACTTATTAAGTCTCCTAAGTCACCCAGTCATTCCTCCAGCTACAGTGCCCTTGACACTGGAAGACCGTAATATTCGCGCAGTTCTGCTTTGTAAATAAATTGACAATTAATATTAGTCATGTCCGATCTAGGGACAACTAGTGAGCTTAATTTTTCCCCCATTGTCATTTACATTGGGCCATGACATTAGGCTGCCAGACAAAAATAATAGTTTACTTAACCTATGAATCGAACCACACGAACCAGTCACCGCACTTTCAACTGCTGATACTGACACCATCTAGTTATAACACATCTCATTGAGGCGTATATCGTTGTATACATATACGTTAGAGTATGCCCCGCTCGAGCGCGCACGTTGCTACAGTGTTGCTTACCTTGACATCGGAGTACTTGTCGGTCATCTTGACGATGGGCACGGTGGCCTTCTCCAGCACCTTGATGCTCTCCTTCTCGGCGATGTCCTGCACCACCAGCTCGCGTTCTAGCGTCCACAGCGGCAGCTTCTCCCATTGACCTGACCACAACAAACACTTTATTTGGCTACCAATTTGGTATTTTATTAAATAGTTGAAGCATTTTTTTAATCGAGGCAAAAACACGCCTGATTTTCGCGCGACACGCCTGCCTACAGACAGCTGCATTGCACTGCCGCTAGACACACGAGACATTAGTTGTTGAATGTCTTGTGTTAGGTAACTTCACAGGGCAGTGCCCTTCACAGCAATGTTTACACAATGCTGCTTGGCACTGTGGTGGTACCTACTTGAACGGTCCCTTGCACAAGGAATCAATCTCTTTTTATCATTGAACTGAGTCAGACTACTGACAAAGTGTCAGAGCTACCGACTGAAACATCACGGTGTTTCTCTTTCCGTTGTCGGCGGGTCAAGGGTGAGCGAGAACATGTTCCCGCCACGGCCACAGATCAGTGAACCCACTGCACAAGGGACGATCTGCGGAAAAAAGATGATAGACGATGAACCCAATTGAATCCTATTCATACCAGACTTCTAAAATAGACGAGGTTCTCAATTCTAAAATGCCTTTCTATTAATTTAAAAGGTTTAGGTCCCGGTGCGTTCATAAATTTTTTGTCCTGAAGTAATAATGAAAATCGGAGTTTGAGCGTAGAACTCGTAGTGATTGACGTATTCTCATTTGGTAACTTCACCAGTGTCTTTACAGTTTTTTTAATGACAGCTATTAAATGTGCTTCATATCTTGTGTGATAAGCATCACTATCGGAAGTTAAAATGTTGTAGGAAAGCTGAAGTCATCAACGCAGCCTAGTGGTTAGGAAACAAGCTATGAACAATCTAATCGACATCTCCAGAATTGAGCGACAATCCAATTTCCAACAATCTTGCTACTAGTAACACAGCGAGTCACGTAGGCAACAAATTATAGCAAACGACCGTCTCGGGAGCACTTAGCTCGGGATGATGCCATTGTGTCTGGCAATATTAAAAAGTAAAATGCCTTTTATTACTAGGTACATAAACCTAGAGCCTCCCCAAGCCGCCTGCCAAGCGTGGGGATTATGGCAACCCCTCCCTTCTAAGGGGGAGGCCCTTGTTAACAGTGGACGTTTATCGCCTGTTGTCAAAGTCAACATTATTTATTTCAAATAGGCTTAACGCTAACACTATTGAACGGTCATTTTTTTTTAAATAGCCACCAACGGATCACAACGCGGCCTCAACTGAGAAGATCCGGCAAAAAACTCAGCGAGCTTGTCATAATTTCACTTTTTTTTACAATTAGATAGGCATCAGCGACAGCAGCAGCTATCACTCCCCTCACTCAACCATATTGATTAATGATGATGATGATGATGAATCCTTTAGCCAAAAACGTAGTTTTGACTCATTGTCAGGATTTTGACTCCATGTCATAGTACATTTTTATGTGAGCTGAATTAAGATGTATCACAGGGCGCCGGAAATCGCGTTTGGGTCTATTTTCTTATTCTGTATATCACACGTATAGGCAACTATCCTCGTTCTCTTTGATGTGATATATTAATTTTATAACGAAACAAGCCATAGTGATGTCGTGATCTCGCTTCCCGCTGCACAACACCATAGGAATAGCACTTGATAGTAACCGGCAGGCAATCAAAAGGCTCACCTCCTTCGAAACCCCGTTGCTCAGCACAGAACGATTACTACAAAATACATTATATCCACATTATCATCATACAATACGCAATTGTGACGTTCCACTCCATTCATACAACCGCCCCGCCGCCGCCGCGCCGCAGCCGTGCGCGCGCGCCGCTCGGGCGCCCCCTCCTTCGCCGACAATTAGCATTCCATGACACGCAATAAATATTGCTTGAATTGAGAATGAGGATGTCCTTTTTTTAAACTTCCTGATAAATTAAACTCATTGAATTTGTATCTAAATGTTTCCTTAGATGATGGGAAAAACGAAGCTGAGCACGACAGATCTAGACTGAAAGTACCTTAGAAATGTTGCGTTGTCCACGGCTGGGCCAATTCTATTCTAATCTATCTGCCGTCACAGAATACATAATAGGACTACGTATAGTGGCTGCTAACATGTCTGCTGCACACTATGAAATGCACCCTTGAAGAATTGTATCGCCATGGCAGAGTTCCGGTCTGGATCCGGAGTGCCGGTCAAATAAAATATTGTATTGGATCATCGACACGACGGACAAAACAACTGTTTATACAATACAATACAATACAAATATTCTTTATTGTACACCAAAAAAGAAGATACAACATAAAATGGAAAAGTAAAATAGCAGTGTGACAATTTAAGGCGGTCTTATCGCTAAAGCGATCTCTTCCAGACAACCTTGGGGTACAGGACCGAATATGAAAGGGTAGGTGTGTCATACATATTCAGTACATATAAATATATATATATATATATAACAATAACATATATAACCATACATATATATATATAACATAATATAGAAATGATAAATATACATACCTACTAAACGTATTATGATGATAAAAAAAAAAAACAGAAATAGGAGAAGTTTACTGCAAGGAAAGATAGTGAGAAGTAACCTGAGATTTGAACACATTTAAACTCTGAGCTCTTCTTATATTTTGCGGCAAAGCATTCCAGAGACGACCAGCATGGACAGTGAAGGACTTAGTATAAGTGTGAGATGTGTGGGAAGGAGTAAGAAGACACAGTTCAGAAGAGGTGCGAAGAGTGTGATGTCCAGAGGTAAAAAAATTAAATCTCTCTTTCAAATACTGTGGTGCCCGCGGGTTATGGAGAATAGTGTATAGAAGTGAAAGGACATGAGCATTCCGGCGAAGGCGGATAGGAAGCCACTTGAGCTTGTTACGAAAGCTAGAGACATGGTCATACTTGCGCAAACCAAATATGAACCGGATACAAAAGTTTTGAAGACGCTCAAGTTTATTTAATAGCTCTTCTGTAAGATCTGGATAGCTGACGTCGGCGTAATCAAGGTGAGGTAAAAGTAAGCACTGCGCGAGCGCAATTTTGGAGTCAACTGGCAAAAAGTTACGTAATCGCCTAAGCGACCCTGCAACAGCAAACACCTTCCTGCTAATTTCTGCAACTTGTGGAGCCCACGACAACGTTTGGTCTATTAAAACCCCTAAATTTTTAACTACGTCACTGTAAGGTATTAGAACGCCATCGAACATAATAGGAGGTAACTGGGCCCAGTCAACTCGAGAAATTAAAGCCTTACTACCTACAATGATTGATTTGGTTTTAGTCGGATTAACAGTGAGACCAAATTTTTTACTCCAGTCAGGTTTATGTAAGGAACAACTTTGAAACTTATCGCCCGAGGTCCTTCTTACATAAATAAACGTGACTCGGGGTTAGATATCTAGATATACGTGACTATAACACAGACGACGCGATGTGATAAACTTGACTAAGTATTCTGTTCTCATAACCAGCCAAAGCATCAACCTATAAATTCATTCGTTTTATTTTGTTGTGTTTATACCATACAAGATGCGTTGCACAGTATCCTGTATCAATTCCATTGACACTTAACCATACGAGGAGCAGCGTACTCGTGCATCAGTTATGTCATATCTAAAGATATCAATCAGTGTCGATACATCTCCGAGCGGCGAGCCGGTGACTCACAAGCGAGTGACGATGTTCCGGCGTGTGTGCATGTTTGCGCGTGTGTTTGCACACACATATGGTGCAATACGTCACCGTGTGGGTTTGTTTGCGTTTGAACTTAGCATTAAAGAATTATCTAATTGTGGCTTAAAATTAAACCTGTTTAAGTTTGATCCGTGCCTCTCGCTGGTATAAACTTTGTCTAATGGACCCACCCGCTTGCACCGAAATTTGATTTAATTGAAAGCTACAGTTAACGAAAATCTATTCAATTGGTTCATCAAGATTGTCATCTCATCGTTTTTTTTCTTGTATCAGGTATTATTTTACTAGCCATTTTATACTCAAAATTTCAGACAAATTTAGAGGAAATTTTATGGTTATTTTACGGTTGCGTTGTTGTTACAATTCGCCTACATGACAACACATCAATTTAAAACTATCTACATATTTTCATACATGTAACGAGCGATCTAGCACTTGGAAATATTTCAAAGCGCAGACACGCCACACGCATGAAATGACATACATTTTTAGAAACCAAACAACCATGAGCAACAGGTAAACACTGGCACATTATTAAAGAAAGGCAAGAATACGCGCGTGTTTGTGTAAACAGTGTGAGCACGTGGGTGCGTGAGCCGCGGTGCGCGTGCGCAGCTGTGAGGACGGCCGGACGGCCAGCGCAGCGTCACTCGTGCCCGTGTCATTGGCTGGCGTTGGCTCGCCGCCACCGCCGACCGATCGTGACGGTGATACCGTTCAGTTGTGAGGCTGACTATCTAATAATTGAGATCTAAACATGTGGCAAACAATTGATACGAAGTTAACCTTAAGGCCATTCCAACTTTGAAGTCTTAAGGACAGGGAGCGAAGTTGCACTCTACTCATAGTCCAGATGAAAGTAAAAACGACATTCGACCAAAATGAATGTCTAATAATAAAAATAATTTTACATGTAGATTTTTTTTACCTTCGGGTTTATAATCCTCAAGGCATAACGAGAGAACTGGGGAGAATTGGACGCATAATGAAGTTGATTCTTGAACAGGCAGTATTTACACGATATTGGCACTGTGTTGTAAATCATAGGTGCTAATTGAAAGTTATTTGTTAACAGCGAAGGATAAAGTGATGAATGATGATAATACTCTAGAATACAGTGTGTCCAATTCACCTGTCATAGGATCTTCCACGTGATGTAGCTTAGGAGCCTTTTAACCAGTAAGATATTGATGGGTTAACAAAAACAAAATATCGAAAATCAGTTTAGTTTATTTTCTTATGATTTTCTTACCCACTATCTCAATGAATGAAATAGCAATAACTTGTCAATAGTTCATAGTCTACGTTCCGCGTGTACTTGCATACGTCTGGGAAAATTCCCAAGTTGTTTTTAGAACGCAAATAGTATGCGCTCGCCTTAACTGTATCGGGACCGATGTACGGACGAGGCGATTGTCAGCCGCTAGCAAAAATAGAAGTCACCTCGCAAATACACCACCTACAGTTTTGCACTACACTTGGAATGGATTTTGCAATTCACTATCTGATTAAATTAATGTCAATCACCTTTGTATATCGTAAAGTACTCAATATTAATTGTCATCGAGGCCTTCTAATGATTTGTGAGGCCTAGATTAAGTTAATTTTGTATCAAATACTTTCAATTCTTTAAAGCATTTAAAGAATTTATATTAACTGTGAACGTTGTAATGTTACTTAATCATAAGTGTACTGTTGGTATATAAATGAATAAAATAAGAATAAATAAAATAAAGCATAACTTACTTTAAAACTAGAAGGCATCATTTCAGGTTACTGTGTGCGGAAGTAACCTATTTGTAGTATATACACATCTGTTCAATTTGTTTTGCGAGCCGTGGCCCGAGGGGCCTCCAACCTCCAATACATTGATAACCGCGGCACAGACGATGACACATGGTACAAACACGCTGACCTCTTGTCGAGTTACCGGCTAATGTGGCAATTGCACGCGAATCACGTCCAGCACACTCGCTCTGATGGACCCTGAGCTGTGAATATATGGACCAATTATTACCGGCCCGGGCTACGGTATGGATCATTTGGACTTCTTAAATATGCTGAAAAATTAGACAAAGGGGAAACATCAGAGCTTATCCAGTTATTGAGTACCGCTGAATTGTTTTACCACTTGAAGAAAGAGATATTAAATGAACAGATCTAAATGCCAGTGTTTACTGACCATAATATGAATTACCTGGTAGAGAATGCCTCTGGCATTAAGTCCGCCTATGCACTGGTTTTGTGCAGTTAAGAATAGATAAATAATATAACCACTAAAAGGATTATTACTATGTAGGTTCTATGACACATTTTTATTTATTTATAATAATAATAATATCTTGGGACAATCCGCACACGGTCATCTGATACCAAACTAGGCAGAGCCTGTACTATGGAAACCAGACAACTGATACTAATACTTATATACATTTTTTTTTGTAAATACATACTTAAATAGATAAATAACACCCAGACACATATGTCTGACGTTATCATCTCAGCCACTAATAAACTGAAATAGGACTGGGCTGGTCAAGTTTGCCGCATGCCAGAAAACAACTGGGCCAAAGTCACTACAGATTGGACCCCTGGGGAATTTCGACGTCGAGGTAGACCGAAGAAACGATGGTGCGATGAGCTGCTGGCATTTTGTGGGGATTGAGAAATTAATGTCAGAAACAGGGGTGAATGGAAGAACGGAAGGGTGGTCTTTACCCAGCAGTGGGACAGTGTAGGCTGATAAGATAAGAATACCTTTGTGCAAGAAACCGTCCAGGAAGGTCCCATCGCAGTGTCAGATCTGCTGCAAAACAGCAGTGTGTCATTGCCGTATTGCATTGTGAAGGACATTGCTTATGTAAATTAAAAGCGGACGATATTTTTAACCGACTTCAAAAAAGGAGGAGGTTCTCAATTCGTCTGTATATATATATTTTTTTTTTCTATGTATGTTCGCGCATAACTCTGGCAATTATGAACCGATTTGAAAAAATCTTTCTTCCATCCATTCTTTAATCCGTTAATTGGGTCCCATAACAAAATTATCGCTTAGTAATAAGTAGTTCCTGAAAAACAAGAATGGTGACTGCGCACTGAGAGCTGCAAGAAAGCCTATATAGATGACGTTTTAGTCGCTCGGACTCGCTCGGTCGGACAAAAATGGTCATAACTCTGGCAAATATTTACCAATTTCAATGATTCTTTTTTTATTCGAAAGAAGAAACCACTGTATTGAATCTGTATGAATTTTATTACAACCGGATAAGAACTTCCTGGAGGACCATGAACGATGTGGAGGAATTTATCTGGTAAAAACCATAAAACTGATGTTCTCCATTACATTGCTCTGACAATTATGAACCGATTTCGATGATTCTTTTTTTATTCGAGAGAGTAAACTACTATGATGTTTCCATGCAAATTTCATTACGACCGGATATTTTTTTCTGAAGAAACATGAATTATGTAAAACTATGTAGACGATAATGTGATCATAACCTACCTAGATAATTTTACGGTTTTCGATGGTTCAATCTTTATATATGAAAATATCACTAAAATGTTTAAAATAAAATCTTTTTAAAAAAAAATTGAACCGACTTCAATATCACTGAAAAGTATAAAATAATTTAAATATTATTGAAGTTGGTGCCAAATATACACAGCAGGTACGCTAACACCAACTTCAATAATATTTAAATTATTTTATACTTTTCAGTGATATTGAAGTCGGTTCAATTTTTTTTTAAAAAAGATTTTATACTAGTCTACCATCGCTTATAACATCAATGTTTCTGATTCAGAAAGAAGGTTTCGCTTTATCGCAAACTTTAATCTCTCCGAGGCGTATACTTTGAGGCGCGCAGCACCAAAATATATTGTGCCAAGTCAGATTATGTCACTGAAATAATAAATCGGCCGAAACCCACTAAACTAATTTGCGATAAAGACACGCGCACGACACGATGCAGCTGATAAGGCGGCGGCGGCGGCCTGTGTACTAGTGCAGGGAAACGTGAAACATATCGCTGTCTTGCATTTCAATTAAATATCTAGTCTCTGGGGTTATGGATGACATAAATATGTTCTGATCACAGCCACAGCACTGAAGTTATTGGTGACAGGGCTAAAAATGTCGACCGAAATAAGGGTTTATGGAAAACTAATATGATATAATTTCAGTATCAATACATTTCGGAAACTATTGTTCCGTAACCTTACATAAAAATGTGCGTAGAAAGCAGTCTTGTTTCCACAACGTATACATTACCCTATCGTTTCACTCGCTTCGGCGACTAAAAGCCGACCTTGGGACATGATCGAGTTTATTGTCCTATGTCTGGCCGATGTTTATGTACGCAAAAACTGTACCTAGTTTCTATTTTTCTAGTTCTCATAGCTGATAATTCTCCAACTAGGTATATTATTATTCAAAATGTTTGCTAAGAATAAAAGCTATCCAAAGTGTACATCCACATCGCTTGGAGAACCGATAACCGTTGGGGAAGAAAGGTTCTCGAGTGGCGACCAAGTACCGGAAGACGCAGCGAAGGTAGGCCCTCCACTAGGTGGACAGACGACATTGTGCGCGTCGCAGGCAACCGGTGGATGCAAATATGTAGGTAATTGTCGTTCATTGAGGCGTTCGAAAGGGGAAGCCTAAGTTCAGCAGTGGACGTCTTCCGGCTGGCGATGATGAAAGTTTGCATTAAATGTTACTAATAGTACCCTGATCCTACACTATTTTAATCCTTATAGATCCTACCTAACAGTACATTTTTCCTATCCTAATCGACCTTCTGAAGCTTAAGGCGTATTCAGCATCGATCTAGTATTTCCTATTGATAAACATTTTCTTACAAAAAAAAACATTATGGTGTATAAATTGAAAACGTACATGACGTTTTCTTAGCGAGTTTTTTTTTTTTTGGGAATGATAGACGCTGTTGGCCGCAGATGGCCATTACAGCTTCACCGGACAATAGGAGGCGAGCGCTTAAAGCGCTCTAGCCTTAACGGCAGAAGTAGCGACGAGCTCAAGGGCACCTCAGGGAGGCACGGCCTCGGCTTGGGCTGTCGCTTAAGAGAGGGCTGAGTTTACCACCGGTTCACAACGCGCCCCCACTGAGAAGAACCGTCTCTCCTTTCAATAGACACTAGCGAGAGCTTCCGCGGCCGAAGCTTATAAATGTAAGCCAAGCTATGCACGAACACCGTACGCGAGCGAAAGAGGGAAAGTGACGGATAGCGCATGCTAGTATAGTATTGTATATATATAATTATATTGAACATAAACTATTTAAAAAAAAATAAAAACCGACTTCAAAGTAAATTATCTAAAAAGCATAAAATAACGAAAATATTATTGAAGTTGGTGTTAGCGTACCTGCTGTGTATATTCTGCACCAACTTCAATAATATTTTCGTTATTTTATGCTTTTTAGATAATTTACTTTGAAGTCGGTTTTTATTTTTTTTTAAATAGTTTATTTAACACTTTTTAGTGACTTACTTTACCTACCAAGATAGGTATCAGCACTATCACGCAACTCGAACGTCTACATTACAGTAACTTACTGAAAACATAAAAAGTTTATATCTCTTAAACTACTGGACCGATTTTGATGAAATTTGTACTCTACCCTAAGTTGAAAGATACTCTAACTATTGCAAAAAGAATTTTCGAAATCGGACTTGTAGTTTCTGAGAAATCCGTGGACAAACCTACATACATACATACATACATATATACATACACTCGTGAAATTTGGTAAATTCGTTTAGAAGCCCACATAGACTAACATATATGAATATTACGCATTTTTAACCGACTTCAAAAAAGGAGGTTCTGTATTCGACGCGTATGTATGTAATATTAATAGAAATGCGTAATATTCATATATGTTAGTCTATGTGGGCTTCTAAACAAATTTACCAAATTTCACGAGTGTATGTATGTATGTATGTATGTATGTATGTATGTATGTATGTATGTATGTATGTATGTAGGTTTGTCCGCGGATTTCTCAGAAACTACAAGTCCGATTTCGAAAATTCTTTTTGCAATAGTTAGAGTATTTTTCAACTTAGGGTAGAGTACAAGTTTCATCAAAATCGGTCCAGTAGTTTAAGAGATATAAACTTTTTATGTTTTCAGTAAGTTACTGTAATGTAGACGTTCGAGTTGCGTGATAGTGCTGATACCTATCTTGGTAAAATAAGTCACTAAAAAGTGTTAAATAAACTATTTTAAAAAAAATAAAAACCGACTTCAAAGTAAATTATCTAAAAAGCATAAAATAACGAAAATATTATTGAAGTTGGTGCAGAATATACACAGCAGGTATGCTAACACCAACTTCAATAATATTTTCGTTATTTTATGCTTTTTAGATAATTTACTTTGAAGTCGGTTTTTATTTTACTTAAAATAGTTTTTATTTTATTAGTAAACGTTTAGTAGTAAAGTTTTATTAATACAAAATGATCTTCTGATGATCTAATGAGTCGAATACAGAACCTCCTTTTTGAAGTCGGTTAAAAAGACAAGCAAGCTGAATTTCATGCTGGATCTACTTAGAGGTAGTATGGCAGTTGTTAAAAAGTTAACGCGCCCGGGAGGTCTATTGTTTCGGATTCGGACTCGTTAGAGACGCTTTAGTTACTGTAAATAAAAGGTTCGTAGTATAGAAGTTACATGTGGTATAGAAGAAGCAAGACGCCTTTAATTCTTGGTTGGTATTTACAGTTAGTCAATGTTTTAACGAGCTATTAATTGCTTCCTGAACCGATGGGATTCCAGGCCAACTTGCCACTACGCTGATTTATTTGGCAAAGTTTTTCAGACATATCTCTAACGAAGCCTCAAGTCCATAAATTAATGACGTTGAAGACGACGTGTATAGTACGCTGAATTCCTCGCGCCACCGCCCGACGCGATATGCTGATACCCAAATATTTCCTGTACGTATGAGCATCGTGATAAGAATCTACTCGAACACGACGACACCTCGCCTCCGCAACTGTTATCATGTTCTGAAGATAAACATGCCTATTTTAAATAATACGTAATAAACTTAATAAAACGAGTGTAGCTGTGTTTATAAGAAGCCTACTGTTCCACTGACAATAATCTTCATCTATCCATCCCCGTCGGTTGCAATATCTAGCAGATTCTACATAAAGATGTTTGGACAACATGTTAATCACTGTTTGTTCTGCGGTTAAAAGTTATCATCATCAGCTGGAAGACGTCCACCGGGCTTGGCAGGTGACTTGGGGATCGCAGTATTGTGGTAGGTAATCGCTACTGCCCATCCTCTTGTCTTCCCTCAGTCGCCTCGTACGACACCCAACGATAGGTGATAGGCGAGTGCTATTCTTACCCTGACACCCCTCTGGACAAAATGAATACAAGATAATTTCTTCTCGTGTCGTGTCGACGTGAATGCTAAATTCGGTAATGACATCTGCATAATAGGAGGATAGATTTCTTGTATATCGAGTTGATTGCAAAAGTTTCAAAGTATAAAGTTGTGTGCTCACCTATGACGACCAGGTCGATGTCGCTGGTGGGCAGGTACAGGCCGGTGCGGAACGAGCCGAACACCTCGACGCGCGCCTGCGGCCACAGCGCCAAGATAGCGGCGCGGATGCGATTCACCACCGTCGACCGCACCAGGTGCTCCGTCTCCGTCGGCGACATGTACATGTAGAAGTGCTCGATCTCCTCGTGGAGCCTGCAAACATTTACACAATCAATTAAGTACGTTAGAAAATAGAAAAGATAAGCTTAAAAATGTTGGTTGAATGATGGATATAGATTACATTCACTGACATTCATTTATTACCCGTGGGGTGTCCGGGTAAGAATAGCACCCTCCCATCTCCTCCCGCTGGGGGCACCCAGCGGGAGGAGATGGGCAACAAAGGGAAAATAAGAAGACAGGCAGCAGCGTCTTTCTATTGGATTACATACCACTTATACTGCGAACCCCATGACGCCTGCCAAGCGTGAGAATTTATTTATTTATTTACTTCTAACAACAACTATCATTACAGGTGCAGCCTAATGCGATAGTGGTGCCTTATCGATATTAATTAGATACATGCTAAAACTAGTAATACAAGAATTTAAATATATACAAGTACTCGTACATTGTAGTCCCGAGTTAAGTCTACGAATAAATTATATGTAAATTATATGTATGTTATGGCAACCCTACCCTTCCCTTCTAAGGGGGAGGGCTTTGTTCATCAACGGCGGTGTTTAGGCTGCTGATGATAATGATGGTTCACTGATGATAATGATGGTTCACTGACGATAAAGGAAAAGCACGTGTGAAACTGCATTTATTCAAATGAAGTATTCTACACCTGTGTTTTAGACTGTAGATAGAGGAGCGATGAACCTCACCCAGCAGGTGGAAATACTCGTAAATGTGTTGTGAAAATAAAATAAGGAGATACTAGTTCTGATCATTTTTGAGCTGCCCTAGAAACAATGTAATCACATTGTTATCTTTTTTACTAAACCTAGCAATTGTCCATCAACAAACTCTTACAGGAACTACTCTTGAATACATATTTCCCTTGTGTACAATGTACTTAGACTGTTTAAAGTGTAACAGAAACTGCTCAGTAGCGCTATATTTATCTAGGTCATGCATTTGCCATTGACATTCCTTTAGACTACAAGATTTATGTTATTGCAACACAGATTGTTAATATTATAATTTTACATTCCCGAATAATTTATGCATCCGGACATCCAACAAAGTCCCAGCAGCAGACAAAATAGTCATCATTAAATACAACTTGATAAGACAATATTAAAATTCCAAAAAATATGGAATAAGAAGGTGAATTAACATAAATACTCCCCAAAATTAACACAGTTATCAAACGAGAGCACGTAACAGATAACTCAGCATTATAACACGGGAAATATATGTAACATGGCTAAAAATAGTCGCACGGAATGAACTCATCCGAAGTTGTTGCCGTGTAAGACAACATAATATGTGTATCGCACAAATAGCCTAGTATCAGACATCACTTTTTCGCCAATACACGGGAATCGTGGAGTTTCTCAAAATGGCAAGTAAATTTACCAATTTTCGATATTCAATGCCTAACATTGTTTACGCTAGCATTAATTTTAGTCAACTGTAGAAATTCTTTGGCCTCCCAGATTTATTTTATATACCAATCTTTTATTACCATACAGCTCTTTGGTCTTTCGTATAATTTATTTTATTGAGGGTTCGAGGACAAGTTACTATTTCCCCGGGAATTGCCGACGGTCAAACTTCGGTGAATTTACTGTTGACTACTGTGAATCTTTGCTTACAGGGTTACAGGGTTCCCTTGGGTAGTGGAAATTAGTGGTGGGATTAGACCTCGGACTACAACTTTAACAATCAGAATCAAATACTCAATGCACACCGTCCATAACAGTCTGTTAAACACAGTATACACATTAATAACGATGCAACTGGGAAATTGCATTGACAGAACCAAAACCAAACCCTGCCACCACTCTTACAAATAAATAAATAAATAAAATAAACAAATAAATATAAGGGTCTGCTTGACCGCCTCCCATGTAATGTTGATGACGCCCAATATAAAAAGGCTCTCGCTAGCACTAGGAAAAGCAGACCTGTCGGGAAGGACAATGGCGCCACAGTAATACAACACTACGAGAAAGTGCTGTTAACTGTCTGCGGTTTTCTGTACATAAAGGTACTGCCCCTGATCCTTTGGTTTTCTATATTTTGAGTGGGCTTATACCTTGCCTGTCTTCGAACCTGCTTCTCCACGAACACGCACATCCCTTTTATACGACAATATAAAGGCGATAATGCATCTAAAAGTAATTTATTCGCTTACAAATTACCATTACGAGAAACGTGCTAAATGGCCGCGTGCTTCACCTTCGAGGCGTGAACTGACACGTATGTATACGTCCTGTCAGTCACAGACTAGCGAGGACCTTCCACATTGAGTTCACTAGAACAGCTTTACAATCGTATGAGGCTCGCCAGATATCCGCATATTAAAGATAAGTTTAGCCAGCAGTTATACGTCACATCATGCAGGTCACGATTTATAAAGCGTCTTCAAGAAATTTAGCGTGCTTGAGTATGTAAATATGGTGTTTCGTAGCTGGGTGAATCGTCTCTTCTGAAATGGATTCCAAGGTAGCCTATTTTTTTCAATGGCTACTGTCATTCACCGTTTATCCATTTCTTGATATTTACCAAGATTCAGACATAAATTTTGTTCTCAAATCCATCATGACCCCGGCTCCCTTAAATTGATGCAGGGACGTGATCAGAATCAAGACGCTAGACGTTAGAGTCACGCTCATATTACTTTTGGTCACTTCCTCTACTACTTGTTATAACGTTGATTCATATCATACACCGAAATTTCACATTTAAAATTATTCTGCACTCCAGTACATATTTTATAATGAACATACTGATTGATTGCACATACATTGAACTTACATACACACGAACATTGACTGATTGAACATTACTATACTTATAATAAAACTGTAACAGGTCCAATTCTGTACATTGAAGATATTTTGAAAATTATGTTTGGAGGGCATTCTATAACCGATACTAAATCCAAAAATGTATTTTTTTTTTTTTGTCTGTCTGTCTGTCTGTATCTCGGCTGAGCATCACGCCGAAACTATTGGATGGATTGAAACGAAACTTGGCATGATTTGAGTTAATACTCCGAGGTAGGACATAGGATACTTTTTATCCCGACATTCGGCACGGTTCCCTTGGGAGAGGGGACCAAAGTCAAAATGTGTAGTTGGTTATACGCTTGCTCCGATTTTAACAATTTTTCATTATAATTATAATAAATATTTGTAAGGGAACTCTCATAGACAGTTGTTAACAATGTTTGGAAATCGATTAGGTTAAGCAACGTTACGTAAGGTCATTAAATAGATGGGTGACCGTTTAATGCCATTTGAACTAAACGTCTCCATGCTTCGGAGGGCAAGTACAAAGCGGGTCCAAGTTTTTAACCGACTTTAAAAAAGGAGGTTTTGTATTCTATGCGAATGTATATTATTGAAAGTTTAGTTAGCGTAAACAGAGCGGGACGGAGCTGCGTGGGTCAGCTAGTTCTTAAATAAAACAAGTTCATGCTTAGAACTTTTCAATATGAAATGATTTTCTGAAATTCTCTAAGGCCTAAATCAACGCACAAACGCAAAAGGCATACGGAGATCTGAGTGCTAAATCATTATACTAGAAATTCTTGCTCACTTGTGACACGAGATAGGCGGATCTACTTCCGATTTCCGACCAGACGCTGACTCACGCTGTACGCAATACATCTTGTATTTATTTTATAAACTAGCTGACCCACGCAGCTCCACCTGCGCTATTTTTACGTTAACTAAACTTTTATTAACAGACATTCGCATCGAATACATAACCTCCTTTTTTATAGTTGGTTAAAAACTGGGACCCACTTTTTACTTGCTCTCCGAAGCACGGACCCGTTTAGTTCAAATGGCGTTAAACGGTCATCCATCTATTTAATGACCTTACCTAACGTTGCTTAACCCGATCGCTTACAAAACCTTGATCCTCTCTATGAGTGTTCCCTTACTAATATTTATTATATTATAAAGAAAAATTGATAAAATCGGACCAAGCGTATAACCAAGTACCCATTTTGACTTTAATCCTCTCTCCCAAAAGAACCGTGCTAGATTACGGGATAAAAAGTATCCTATGTCCTACCTCGTAGTAAGATCTCAAATCATGCCAAGTTTCATTTGAATCCATTCAGTAGTTTCGGCGTGATGCTCAGCCGTGATACAGACAGACAGACAGACAAAAATTTAAAAAAATACATTTTCGGCCTCAGTATCGGTTATAGAATGCCCTCCAAATATAATTTTCAAAATATCTTCAATGTACAGAATTGGACCTGTTACATATTATAAGTATAGATATGTATAATAAATAAAGGTAGTTATGAGTACTACGAAACGTCTTAATTCAAGATTAGTCTCTGAGAATATTCTCGGGAGAATTATATAAATCTCCCAACCAAAATCAAATAAACAGAACGATGGTAAATTACCGTAAACTAAGCTATAGTTTAAAAGGCCAACCATTAACCACCTCTTGGATATTAGTAAAAGATTTTTCTAAACAAAACAACAACCTTATTGATCGGCCCGACTAACGCTAAATAAACTGTGTGACGCGAAATCCCTAAAGCTGTATAGGTGACCTCCAAACTTTGTTAAGGTGGGCTGATTAAATGAAACAACTATCTCATCGGTTTATTTTTTGTTGAGCAAAACTTCTAATTGAATTCCAAAAGTTTGTGATTACGTATTTCATATGCTTCTTACGTTGGCATAAGTTCGAAATCATTATAGATCCATGGGTTGCAGTAGTTCTTTCTCTTCATCAAATAAGACCTGTATCAATGGTTATGCTTTTCTCATTTTTATTACAATAAACTCTGTTATTGTGGTATTTGCTGGCAACTGTCCCACTGAACAACAGTATATGTTCATCCAGTCTCCTCTTTTAGTTATAACAGAGTACATCTTTTCTTTTCGAAGTCGATTCAAATAGTGTCCAAGTTTTGTCACTAGCTACGCCGAGACACACCAGAAAGCCCTCTGGTTTGCATTATATTAACCGGTTATACGGACCTACCAGTTTGGCTAGACCTAGGGTTAGCGCCGCGCCTGTTATTCTAACGACTTCCTCTGTCTGTAGTGCGCCTATGTTTAAGATTCCAGCTGCCAACTCGAGCATAGACACACGAGCTAACTAGCATAATTTACCCCTCACTATAATTGTAGTGTCATCCGTATAATAAGTAATCGGATATAACGTAACTTTGTTACTAAGAAGAAAAATTGGCACAGTAATCTATACTTATAATAAAACTGTAACAGGTCCAATTCTGTACATTGAAGATATTTTGAAAATTATAATTGGAGGGCATTCAAAAACCGATACTGAGGCCGAAAATGTAATTATTTTAATTTTTGTCTGTCTGTCTGTCTGTATCACGGCTGCGCATCACGCCGAAACTACTGAATGGATTCAAATGAAACTTGGCATGATTTGAGATCTTACTACGAGGTAGGGCATAGGATACTTTTTATCCTGTAATCTACCACGGTTCTTTTGGGAGAGGGGATTAAAGTCAAAATGGGTACTTGGTTATATGCTTGGTCCGATTTTATCAATTTTTCTTTATAATATAATAAATATTAGTAAGGGAACACTCATAGAGAGTTGAAAACCTTGATAAGGTTTTGTAATCGATCGGGTTAAGCAACGTTAGGTAAGGTCACTAAATAGATGGGCGACCGTTTAACGCCATTTGAACTAAACGGGTCCGTGCTTCGGAGAGCAAGTAAAAAGTGGGTCCCAGTTTTTAACAGACTATAAAAAAGGAGGTTATGTATTCGATGCGAATGTCTGTTATTAAAAGTTTAGTTAACGTAAAAATAGCGCAGGCGGAGCTGCGTGGGTCAGCTAGTCTTTTATAAATAAGTAATACAAAATTGACATTTTGCTACAGCTAGTTAAATGATACTGAGAAATTAGTGAAGTACCTACCTATGTATATGTACCAAACTCATGAGAAGAAAATGTTTTGCACTGTCACGGCGTTCAAGACTTGTTGTGGATACGCAGTAATTATAACATCGACAAGAGCTAAAAAGCCAAGTGTATTAATTAAAAGTACCCAAATACAACAATTTGCGAATCTAAAGTCACCATTAACAATTTTTACTATTTACTCAATTCTCGCGAACAAACCTCCAAGTGAACAACAGAAACTTTACAGGTGCAACAAATTATGTATTATTGTGGTAAAACATCAAGATGTCATCCGTGTGGTGCTCGAAGTGACGGGCCTAATATTATTCTCCCCACGAGTGAGTTGAAAACCATGTATATTTCTTTTGCATCAATATGTATTTGTGGGAATTATGACAAAGTTGGGGGGAGGCCTAAGTTCATCAGTGGACGTCTTCGGGCTGCTGACGACGACGACGAGTATGTATTTGAGTAAAAGTATTTCGAGGACGATATAAAAGAATGCAACAATGCATTGTAGGTAGCTGGGAAACGTAGGAAAATAACACCAGGTGTTTTAACAGTGATGTAGGATATGATGTAACCGTTACATTTATTACAGCAGAGGGGGGATCGCGTCATGCGAGATTCACACGTGCCAAGGTTACACAACACGCTTTCTGAATACCATTTCATTCCCGATGTGAAGATCAGATTAAGGTTCATTTATCTGAATGGTTCATGTTTACGGAAGTTTAGTTGTATAGATTTTATTGAGTTTACATCTTGCTAGCGGTAACTCCTGTTTAATTTCCATCTGGATTAGGTTCATTATTTCCGCACTTTAGTTACATATAACGAAACACAATAGCTCAAAGACAAAGAACAGGCAACATTTAGGCAGAATTTAGGCAACGCCAGGTACATTGATTATTTTAAGACATGCCCTACCAACGTGGATTTCCCAACAATAAAAGGGAATATGAGATGCTAAAAAGGATCTAATGACGGCCACGTACGCTGGACACAGTGATACAGCATTGTACAAGTGAATGTAAGTAAATAGCATGTACAATGTCCGCCAGGGGGCAGTGACTGCCATTGACAAGGTCGCCGACTACCGGCCGGCTGCTGGGTTTATAATTTTACCTTGTTTAGACACAACGAATGTAGGGTGCCAGTGTATATTCACACCGAAGCGTTACATTCTTTGAAATGTTACAATTCTTCGGTTAAGTAAATATTATTGTCCTTTCCGGTAGCTTTCGAAATGATAAATGTAACTTAAAAAGCATTTTTAAAAAAAATTGAACCGACTTCAATAACACTAAAAAGTATAAAATAATTTAAATATTAAAGAAGTTGGTGTTAGCGTACCTGCTGTGTATATTTGGCACCAACTTCAATAATATTTAAATTATTTTATACTTTTTAGTGTTATTGAAGTCGGTTCAATTTTTTTTAAAATATTTTATTTTATACTTTTTAGTGATATTTTCATACATAAAGATTGAACCATCGAAGACGGTAAAATGATCTAGGTAGGTTATGACATCATTATGATTTCACATTATCGTCTACATACTTTTACATAATTCATGTTTCTTCAGAAACTCATTAACATTTTATCCGATCGTAATGAAATTTGCATGGAATCATCATAGTAGTTTACTCTCTCGAATAAAAAATATAATCTTTTAAAAAAAAAATTGAACCGACTTCAATATCACTGAAAAGTATAAAATAATTTAAATATTATTGAAGTTGGTGTTAGCTTACCGGCTGTGTATATTTGGCACCAACTTCAATAATATTTAAATTATTTTATACTTTTCAATGATATTGAAGTCGGTTCAATTTTTTTTTTAAAAGATTTTATTTTAAACTTTTTAGTGATATTTTCATATATAAAGATTGAACCATCGAAAACCGTAAAATTATCAAGGTAGGTTATGATCACATTATCGTCTACATAGTTTTACATAATTCATGTTTCTTCAGAAAAAAATATCCGATCGTAATGAAATTTACATGAAATCATCATAGTAGTTTACTCTCTCGAATAAAAAAAGAATCATCGAAATCGGTTCATAATTGTCAGAGCAATGTAATGGAGAACATCAGTTTATGGTTTTTACCAGATAAATTCCTCCACATCGTTCATGGTCCTCCAGGAAGTTCTTATCCGGTTGTAATAAAATTCATACAGATTCAATACAGTGGTTTCTTCTTTCGAATAAAAAAAGAATCATTGAAATTGGTAAATATTTGCCAGAGTTATGACCATTTTTGTCCTTAAAAAGCGATAAAAAAGTCATCTATATAGGCTTTCTTGCAACTCTCAGTGCGCAGTCACCATTCTTGTTTTTTCAGTAACTACTTATTACTAAGCAATAATTTTTTTATGGGACCCAATCAATGGATTGAAGAATGGATGGAAGAAAGATTTTTTTCAAATCGGTTCATAATTGCCAGAGTTACGCGCGAACATATATAAAAAAATATATATATATATACAGACGAATTGAGAACCTCCTCCTTTTTTGAAGTCGGTTAAAAAAGAATCATCGAAATCGGTTCATATTTGTCAGAGAAATGTAAAGGAGAACATCAGTTTTATGGTTTTTACCAGATAAATTCCTCCATATCATTCATGGTCCTCCAGGAAGTTCTTATCCGGTTGTGATAAAATTCGTACATGTTCATTACAGTGGTTTCTTCTTTCGAATAAAAAAAGAATCATTGAAATTGGTAAATATTTGCCAGAGTTATGACCATTTTTGTCCTTAAAAAGCACCATAAAGTCATCTATACAGGCTTTCTTGCAACTTTCCTGCGCAGTCAACATTCTTGTTTTTTCAGGAACTACTTATTACTAAGCAATAATTTTTTTATGGGACCCAATTAACGGATTAAAGAATGGATGGAAGAAAGATTTTTTCAAATCGGTTCATAATTGCCTGAGTTATGCGCGAACATACATAGAAAAAATATATATATATATATACAGACGAGTTGAGAACCTCCTCCTTTTTTGAAGTCGGTTAAAAAGGACAATAATTGAAACCCACGTTTCTAGATTGCCGGCTGGGCTTGGGCCAATATAACAAAACAAAAATTACCGTTAATAGCCATTTTACTTTACATTTCCAAGAACATTAAAATGGGTATCTAATCTCGTTAACACCTTCCATTGAGGTGTTAACGAGATCAGTTTATTATATGTATACGTCCTTCAAATCCAACAAGATCGAAATCTACGAGAAACCTTGTGCAACAGGAACATGGATTGCACCCTTTGTAGATTTATTTCTGATCTCAACGTACAGATTCGCGTGTAAAACTATGACATTATAGCTCAAGACAGTGGCGAATTGGAACGACCTTCCCATCTCCAGCTCTACATCAACCAAGAAAACGTAAACAATAACATATGACACGAGGCGGTGTGACTTGCGCGCTCTAATAGTAAATGGTCGGTCAGCGCGTGCCCTGAGTCACCGCTCGTGCTGCACAGACATTATGTAGGTTAGTACGGCCGACGGACTGGAATCACGTTACGAGACGGTGTAAACGACACTCGACACTGTCTGCGCGGCCGCAGTGTTTTGTTAAGCTAGTCGTTTATTACATTTCTGGTATTTATTTAATATTATGGAGACTAGTGGTAGGTCCCTTGTGCAAGCAACCACTCCAGGTAGTTACCACCACAGTGAGTGTCTGATGTTCAGCCGTGTTCTGGCGTAAAAGGTGGACTCAAAAGACTTAACAGCAAATGTATGGTGCTCATTTACACCAAGACTTCCCAACTTGGGGGGCGTAGACATATCGTAGGGGAACAAAAATCTAAAATCACTAAACGCAAAAATTCGTAAGTTAGCTACGTACCCATAGCTATATGGACACGAAAGCGGAGCATGAAAATTTCAGTAATGGTTCAGGGAAGGCTTGATGTAAAAAGGTTGGGAACCCCTGATTTAGACATAGTTTTGGTATTACGCAACCCGCTCCCGCGCATACCTAGTGATAAACAAGGCGTATGACGGCAGTGCACCGCGTCACTTATAACTATAAATTTAATCAATTTACATAACTAACACCGCGTTATATTTTTAACTTGATATACTTGGACTGAAAAGAGTTGTTGCAGTAGACTGCTATAGTAGAGCAACAGTATCTGTTGATATTCAGGAACATGCAACAAATTGCCTAACAAGTAAAGTAAGCGTCTATGTTTTACTCGGTGATCCAAATTTCATGAATGATGTACTTTTAATTTGTTTTTTTTTTAATGTACAACTAACTGACCACTAGCTACCGCTAGACAACTAGCATACATTTTTATAGAACACTAGCTGACCCGCGCAGCTCCGCCCGCGCTTTAATTACATTTTGCTCCCCTTTTCTCCCTACTCCCTTGATTTATCTCTCTCCATCTCTCTCTCTTATAATAAAAATCTAATTCTATGCTATTGCTCTCCCCACCCGCTTCGGTCCCCGTCACACTTCCCCTCTTCCTCTCCCCGTTGTCCTCTCTGAACCCTCTCCCTCCTCTCTCTTCTCCCAACTTGCTCCCTCTCACCCCCCCCCCCCCATTTGCTCCACCTAACTCCTCCGATCACTCACTCCATCACCCTCCCCTCTCCCTCTCTTGCACCCTCCTCTCGTTCTATATATCCTCGTCAATCATGTATCAGCGACATAAAATATACTTTATAACCTATTCTCAGACCTACCCGAAAAATTTCATACATATCGGTTCACCCGACTCTCGTGCACGTAACTCAGAGGTTCTCAGATTTTGTTGGTGCAAGGCGTTGCGAACGTTCGACACTCGACTCTCGTGCGCGTACCTGAGAGTTTCTCTGATTTTGTTTAGCAAGGCGTTGTGAACGTTCAGGTGAAGATTCTCCCATACGACGTATTCTTGCTGCCCGTGCTTGAGAACTATGTTTAGAAAGTTGAGACAGACCTGGCTCTCTTAGGCATTTTCAAATGTTTAAGAAAATGCTAATAGCGTGTAATATTCTAGCTCTGAAAAGAACTGTTGTTTAGCCCTGAAAAGAACTGTTGGCTAGCCCTAAAAAGAACTGTTGGTTACCCCTGAAAAAATCTGTTGGTTAGCCCTGAAAAGAACTGTTGATTAGCTCTGAGAAGAACTGTTGTTTAGCTCTGAGAAGAACTTTTGCGTAGGTGTAGTTTTAAGAATGAAATCTAAAAAAAATCGCTATAAAATTATTAGACTTCGCGCACGACCGCTGCGTAGGGAGCCGACTTCGCGATGACTTCGCAGTTCGCGTCTGAGCCGCGCGGGTACCTTACTTACTCATAGATCTAAACTCCCCTCCCGCATGCGCACCCCCGCCTTGGTGACGCTCACTTCGCAACGGGCCGTGCAGCAGAAATCTTTTAATTTCAAAGCAGTAATATTTTAATTTCGCCATAACTTCAAAACCAAATGTCCAATTTTAATCATTCACAAACCAAATAATTTATTTTGATAAGGATTAATAGCATGAGTAAAATAAATGCGTTTAAATGTAGTCCAAACAAAATTCAAGATTTTTAAATAAAAAAATGGTTGTTGGGCCTCACTCGTCATAGATACGCGCGTGTGCCGCGGACTTTTTTGTAGATATTTATAAGATCTACAATTAATTAGAACATTGTATGGTTCTATCTTTTATAGTTTAGGCAGCGTACGCAAAATAAGTAACTTTTCTGGTTGATTTTTTACACCTTGTGTCCGAAAAAACCCAAATATCTTACGGAACCCTATTTTTTTCCAAAATAAAATTTAGCCTATGTTACTCGGGGATAATGTAGCTTTCGAATGGTGTAAGAATTTTTAAAAACGGTCCAGTAGTTTTTGAGCCTATTCATTACAACCAAACAAACAAAGTTTTCCTCTTTATAATATTAGTGTAGATTTAAAAACGGTTAAAAACTGTAACGAGGACGCTTAATTCAAAAAGGTATTATTATATGGCATCAGACAGAATGATAATGGCACACAATTTTCCTATGATAAATACTAAGATACTAACCTATTCTTTTAATTTATATGCGACACAACCTTGACACTGACACGGCGGGTTCGTCTTTTAAATTAATGTATGCCTTCATTGTATAATGGACATTCGAATGGACTTCACTGTTTTGTGAAGTCCATGCACATTTAACAAGTGTCAGAATTCAGCACTAATCTCCTGCCTCTTGTACAACCGAAATACCGGAAGCTAGACAAGTAAACAACCTCTAGAAAGTGGACTCTGATATCTGCCGCTAGGTAAACCGAATATTGCACTCGACATGTCACCTTGACGTCATAAGGACAGCACATTCGCTGGCCACACTGAACCAATGTGTCTAGTGAGCACTTTCGCACTAATATACACTTTATCAGTGTACATTTAAAGTGCATAATTGCAGTGTTATCTGGGCAAGTTGCGTGTTGTTACAAAACATAGTTAACTATGTTCTATTCTGAAAAGCGCGCGAGTGACACTGGCTGGCGGCCAGGTGGCCGCGTGTTGATTAAGTGGACTACTACAATAGTGGAAATCAATAACCAATTATTAACTTTTAGTTATAATATTCCAAATATGAATAACTCTTTATACCTGTGTATATTAAACAGGTTTCCTACGTTTTTAATTATCAAGCATTATGACTTGAACTTTGTGCAATTTTTTTAAAGGAGTTTATGCCTCTTATCCTTATGGTAGAACAACTTTTCAATAAAATATCACTATGTATTTTTATACTAAAGGAATATCTATTGGAACTTGGGTGAACCTTACTTTTTAAAAATACATATAATTGTGTTTAGAGGAAAGACTGATCCTTAATAAGCAACACTGCATTTACTTAAATGCTTACCTGGGCAACGCATCTAACTGATTGAAATACAAAATACAAATAACTTATTTTATTTAGGCACCTATGGAATAAATGATTAGGGACAAATTTCCTGAATGGGCTAAATAGAATTTAGTGATGATGTGAACAGTGTTGGCACTTTTATACACTTTGTATTAAATACACAAATATACACATTCAGTAATATTTTATAACAGCAATAGCATAAATTCCTGCATAATATTGTTATAAACAACTAACATTTGAAAAATAAAATAAGAGAAGTGATATGCTTGAGAGGGATAAACAGTGGCGTGCACAGAAAGTAGGCAAAAATATCTGTGCGTTATCTGTACTCTAAGCTATTTGTTGTGCCACCACATATATTCTTAAATGAACTAACATTACAGACGTATCCATTTACATTTAAAAACACCATGTTAATACCATCTCAGTATAGAATATTTTTAAATTAAGATTATTTAGAGAAATCATAGGGTAGGCTATGTCTTTTTGTGTGTATGGATCCTCTGAATAATCTTATTACAGTTTTTAAATGCAAATTAATATGTCTATAGAATCTGCTAACTTATGAATATTTTAAATGGTATACTAATATACATATAATAGTATAAACAAGCCGAATATGTTTCTTTGCCTACCCTCTGTGCACACCACTGGGTGGGATGAACCTATAATGAAATGAATGGATTTCTTGTCTAGCGACATTTATTTTGACCAGTTATAGCAACTGGCAGTCAGAATTTACCTAGATTGGGATTCTATGCCCCATCCAATTATGTCTATCCCAATGCTGTAAAAAATTGTTAATACAACATACTGGGATGTTTCCAGTTCAACAGCTGATGATATATGAAACAGGTCACAGATAACTTATCAACATTGTATTGTTTGTAGTTAAATACATTGTATTTGAATTTTATGCAATGTTACTAGTGATATTGACAAAAACTGTAAGTCATTGTATAAATTTTAAATGAGCTACAACTGCATAAATTTGCCTGTATTGTATGGTTATTTACCACCAACGCTGTTTTAATTTCCTTAAACAATCTATATGTACCTAATACACGACACCTAAAGGTTACAGCTGGGAGTTAAAACTGACTGTGATAAGATTTTTTTATTAAAACATTTAAAAAAATCATTTTAGTCTAAAATATTTTAAATGCAACTTGCATAGGCTTGCGAGCATGGCTAGCTGAGCCCAGCCACAATTTAAAGCAAAACTGGAACACAAAAATCTAAAAGTGCAGTTTGTTTACTTATCAGCCTCGGCTCAACCAAAAGTGTAAACATGAAACCTAGCGCTTGGACAAACTTGTATTGCAGTATAAAGGCAGTGGTTTGCTTCAGTTTTA
Source organism: Furcula furcula (assembly GCA_911728495.1). NCBI lineage: Eukaryota > Metazoa > Arthropoda > Insecta > Lepidoptera > Notodontidae > Furcula > Furcula furcula. The sequence goes on along the minus strand of OU452264.1, from coordinate 541,389 downwards.
CCCTACCACACTTGATCCGGACTCCTCGGACATGATTTATTTTATTGTTGAATCATTTATCAGTGACAAGTCTATAATAATGACATATTTTTCTCTCTGTATAGTTGTTAAGGGTAGAAACTGAATGTCTGAAGAGGTATTTTAATATTATGTTATAGGAATCCGCATGAAATCTAATACAACAGATATTTTAGTTCAATTTGTACTTCAAACTTCTACTACTTTAATTCAATAATGTACAAATGGCATGTCTTTGCAGCATTGTAGTGAAAGACTATTATGTATTGATTACAAATTATTTATTTAATCAGCTGTGATTTTTATATTTGTAAGTTAACTTTTATTCATATCATTTAATGCATTCCATAATGTTTACAAGGTCTTAAATGAGTGGCTTAGAGCTATGCAGAATTATGCATGTTATGTATTTACTATTTGGCATAGACTTTATCATCACTATTATAGAAGTTTTAAATATGTCAATATAGAACTGGTTGTTTACCAGACATTGCACTAGTTATTATTTGGTTCGCACAAGCACGAAATTGGTCATGAAATTGTATCTCATAATAAAGAACAATTACAACAATAGATTGAGAAAAACTTAGGAGATCTGAATAAAACATGAACTTACGAAATGGAGATTTCATTTTACAAACTTTTCATCAACATCAGTAACAATTTTTTTAATTTCTTAGCATAAGAAACAGATGTGTAAACATTACACACAGACAACATTATTATTATATTATATTTCAAGATTGTAATTTTAATGATGAATAAAATTTGGAAACATGAATAGGTATAATAAATAATAATAATAATATCTTGGGACAATCCACACACGGTCATCTGATCCCAAACTAGGCAGAGCCTGTACTATGGAAACCAGACAACTGATACTAATACTTATATACATTTTTTTTTGTAAATACATACTTAAATAGATAAATAACACCCAGACACTTGGTGGGAATCGAACCCACGACCCATCGGTTAGCGGACAGGGTGTCTAACCACTAGACCAACGGGCCCGTCATATATTACAATATTGAAATGTCCTAAGTCTATCTGTCTTGTCTCAACTTGGTGTGAGAAGCTCAACATCTTGTATAGGCACGTAAATTATGTTTGCTGAAAAAGCTTGTCTTAGTGCTAATAAATAAATGGCATACTATTACTGGCTAGCAGACACAGACTACAGGATAAGTTACAATTGTGTGATCACTGAAATATTTGTTCAGAGGAATTTAGCCTCTAGCAGTAAGCAGTGGAAGGTGTTGGCAGTATCGGTGTCGGTGCACCGGCCGCACCGGCCCGAGTGCCGCGCAGCACCCCGCCGCAGTTGCCCGGTCACTCATCATAACCAACACGTCAAACACGTTGACATCCCTCGCCATCACCAAAATATAAATCAAAACCTCACTCACCCTAGAACTCCCGGCTTGTAATTATAATTTGGTATCCGCCACGGGCAGCCCCCGTATTCACCTATGAGAGCATCGTGGTTTTTGTTCAGGTTAAATGTTGACGCGCGGTTATCGTTCATTTTCCTCCGCGCGGGATTAAAATAATTATTATTCCTACTTTCACCGTTCACATCGTTTATTGGTATAAAGTCTTGCGCTTTATTCACATTTGGGTTAGCGTTCTCTAAGTTTTTCAAGTTCATTTTGTCTATATCACTTTGGGTTTCCCAGATACGAAGCCACAGGCGCTTCGCGGGTCCTTCCTGCTCGGGCTGATACCACGCGACGGCGGGATCCATTCAGCCGGAGCAAGGTTCCACTATATGGGATTACACATGCTGCTGCTTTTTACATTTATAATGTAGTATTGAAAATTAACACAAAACAAAAATAAGTCGCACCACATTCGGAACATGGACGAACAACTTCACGAACGACACGCGTATAGTTGATAAATCAACTACTAGAGGGCGCCATCTTAGCAAAATAAGTTCTTCGATAACAAACCATTTGAAATAATAATTAGTTGTCCTTGCAAAGTTCATGAACGTATAGACGTTTTTTTTAGTTGATATATTTGTTTTTAATATTATACATACATTAAACATACAATAAATAAATATTTCAGTTACTTTACAACGTACGAAATTAAATAAAAATGCTTTGATAATTACAGAGAAAATAAGACAAAAACTATTTTATTCGGATATTCCATAGACAAATATTCTTAAATATTTAATTCTTTATTCATTAAAATTATTATTACTAGATAAACATAAAAGAATATGTATTCATAAACGTAGCATTAATTATTATTGTAATTAGTATTGTAAGTAAATATTCGTATTCGTCTATGAAATAACGTACAAAAGTACTTACAATAAAAAATATCCGAACCGAATACAGGAATGTTTTTGATTTTTTTTATAATGGCAGAATGTAGACAGAATATAACAAGACATCTAGCTAGCGTGCCGCCGATAAGGACAAAAAATAATCATTCGTACACATAATACACGTTAAGGATATTTATTCAAATGCACCTATTATGTAGTTTGAACGATATTTCATAATGCAATTCAATTTAAATCTCCAAAGCTAGATCGTGAACTAGAAAATTTCATGAGTATTCGAAGAAAACCGCACCGGCGGTGCGCCAGTTGGTGAACACACGCTGAAGGACAGAAAATCATAAGGTCTGTTTCTTTCTATCACATATAATCTACACTATCTACATCTATCTACACTAATATTATAAAGAGGAAAACTTTGTTTGTTTGGTTGTAATGAATAGGCTCAAAAACTACTGGATCGTTTTTAAAAATTCTTTCACCATTCGAAAGCTAAATTATCTACGAGTAACATAGGCTAAATTTTATTTTGAAAAAAAAATAGGGTTCTGTAAAATTTTGGGTTTTTTCGGACACAAGGTGTAAAAAATCAACCAGAAAAGTTACTTATTTTGCGTACGCTGCCTAAACTATAAAAGATAGAACCATAAAATGTTCTAATTAATTGTAGATCTTATAAATATCTACAAAAAAGTCCGCGGCACACTATCTATGTCGAGGCCCAACAACCATTTTTTTATTTAAAAATCTTGAATCTTGTTTGGACTACATTTAAACGCATTTATTTTAATCATGCTATTAATACTTATCAAAATAAATGAATTCATCATTAAGTACAGTTTATGTAGATAATATTTGGTCTTTGAATGATTAAAATTGGACATTTGGTTTTGAAGTTATGGCGAAATTAAAATATTACTGCTTATAAATTAAAAGATTTCTGCTGCACGGCCCGTTGCGAAGTGAGCGTCACCAAGGCGGGGCGCATACGGGAGGGGTTTAGATCTATGAGTAAGGTACCCGCGCGGCTCAGACGCGAGGTCGGCTCCCACTCGATTTTTTTTAGATTTCTTTCTTAAAACTACACCTACGCAAAAGTTCTTCTCAGAGCTAAGCAACAGTTCTTTTCAGGGCTAACCATCAGATTTTTTCAGGGGTAACCAACAGTTCTTTTCAGGGCTAACCAACAGTTCTTTTCAGGGCTAAACAACAGTTCTTTTCAGGGCTAAACAACAGTTCTTTTCAGGGCTAAACAACAGTTCTTTTCAGCGCTAGAATATTACACGCTGTTAGCATTTTCTTAAACATTTGAAAATGCCTAAGAGAGCCATGTCTCAACTTTCTAAACATAGTTCTCAAGCACGGGCAGCAAGAATACGTCGTATGGGAGAATCTTCACCTGAACGTTCACAACGCCTTGCTGAACAAAATCAGAGAAACTCTCAGGTACGCGCACGAGAGTCGAGTGTCGAACGTTCGCAACGCCTTGCACAACAAAATCTGAGAACCTCTGAGTTACGTGCACGAGAGTCGGGTGAACTGATATGTATGAAATTTTGCGGGTAGGTCTGAGAATAGGTTATAAAGTATATTTTATGCCGCTGATACCATGATTGACGAGGATATATAACGAGAGGAGGGTGCAAGAGAGGGAGAGGGGAGGGTGATGGAGTGAGTGATCGGAGGAGTTAGGTGGAGCAAGGGGGGGGGAGTGAGAGGGAGCAAGTTGGGAGAAGAGACAGGAGGGAGAGGGTTCAGAGAGGACAACGGGCAGAGGGAGAGGGGAAGTGTGACGGGGACCGAAGCGGGAGGGGAGAGAAATAGCATAGAATTAGATTTTTATTATAAGAGAGAGAGATGGAGAGAGATAAATCAAGGGAGTAGGGAGAAAAGGGGAGCAAAATGTAATTAAAGCGCGGGCGGAGCTGCGCGGGTCAGCTAGTATTATATAAATGCATTCTTTTCTTGCGCGAATCAGAAAGAAAGTGCCAGCTCTCTATTGGTTTCTTTCTCTAAGTGGCAGAAACACCATAGACTACTCAGTAAGAACCAGAAACACACTGTACCGTAGTGTTGTGCGTGTTGTGCATCGATATAGTTTATACAGGGTGTAAAAAAACTCGTGTCCGATCCGTTAGGGTCTTATTCAGTGTATCAATACATACACATGTATATAAGTCATTTGTTGGATATCTCATATTTTTTTTCCTACTTTGTTTCAGAAAAACGAATCTGATCTTGTATTTTTGGTACAAAATAGAAAAAAAAAATTGGGATAATTAACAAATGAGTTACATACATGTGTTTGTATTGATACACTGAATAATACCCTCGCGGATCGGACACGTGTTTTTTTACATTCTGTATAGTATTTGAGTATATCATGTAGTCTATCGATGATATTATGTGTGACAGTGTGGGCTCCGGCTCCAGGTCCAGGTCCAGGTCCAGGTCAAGAAGCTTCTTGGCTCTTGGTCCAGGGTCCAACTAAAGCATTGATATAAAGTCGCATCTCTGCAGATATCAGCATTCGTACACGAAACACACGTTATGGATATTTATTCAAATGCGGCTACTGTGTATACTCGAATTCAAGTATTCCGTCGTAAAAAGTAAATAAACATGGCGGTATTGCAACCATCGACAATATTAGGGAGGTGACGCCTCATGAACGAGTGAATCTGACCACATCATAGATGTTTGATAAATCCATTACAGTATCGATATTTATGTCAGCAACGGTAGGATTAAAAAGAATACATTATTACTGTCAATTATTTTTATTGATAATTTCACCTTTATACAAATAACACCTCGAAACCCTTTAATTCAAAATAATTAACAAATGCGTCAGTATTAAAATGTTAATTTGAGTGTACAGCAATTTTCCTTTTTCTCTAGAAGATTGAATATAATACGTCAAAGGGTAGCATTTGGGATTTTTGCGAACCATTTTGTAACTTGCATCTTTTTTGGCCACAAGCTGCAAACTAACTCTGATGGAAAAGCGTGCGTAAAAATATAAAAGTTTTTTATGAAACTTAAACTTTTCCCTAAGAAAACGCCACAATGAACGACAATTGGCTATTAGCACCCACCGGTTACCTGCGACGCGCACAATGTCATCTATCCACCTAGTGGAAGGCCTACCCACACTGCGTCCAGTTCGTGGTCGCCACTCGAGAACCTTTCTTCCCGAACGGTTATAGGTTCTCCGAGCGATGTGGCCGGCCATTGCCACTTTAACTTACAGATTTTAAGAGCTATGTCGGTGACTAGTTCTTCGGCGAATGTGCTCATTCTGGATTCTATCGCGCAAAGAAACTCGGAGCATAGTTCTCTCAATAGCTCGTGGTGTGACTCTGCGCTTATCTGAAAGTCCAACAGTTAGGGACCACGTCTCAGTACCATATGCCATCACTGGCAACACACTGGTTAAAAACCTTCGTCTTAAGGCACTGCGATATTTCGGATGAGAAGATTTCGCGTAGTTCCCCAAACGCTGCCTATCCGAGTTGGATTCTTCGGGTGACCTCTGTCGAAGTTGGACCGACCTACAGTGCGACCGTAAAGAGTAGAAATTAATTAAATCGGAACTAACTTGCTTTAATTACTGGTAACACTAAGAAAACTGCCAGAATTTGTAAACATTCAGGTTCGAGGTTACGTTTTGTTGAATTTTAACTGTGTTTATTTAATTTATTGTAATATATCGTGTGGACAATGAATAAAACTATACGTGGTGGTGCCCGTGAAATAATATATAAGGTGTTTATGCGATGTTTGGCCGAGTTTCAAGCCGGCAAAATTCTGTCGGACTTGGATAATGTTTATAAAAGAACAGCGGACTTAACAGGTATGGGCACACGTGTTGTATGATGTAGTAATCTAGTATTATATTATTTTACATAAAAAAGTATGTTTTACGTTATATAAAACTTATTTCTTACGAAATTTAATAATATTTGGAGGTTATACTGTTTTCAATTAAATTATACGGTGACCAGAGCCGTCTTGAGCCGTAACAGATTTTTACCCGAATGCCCCAGGCGGAGGGTTATGTTTTTCGAGAGTATGCATGTGTGTAGTATGTATATCTATTTCGAAACGAAAAATATGGGTATCAAATGAAAAGTCTTAACGAGACGAGTTGAAATATATACATATGTATACGTCTTATGTATGTATAATGTAATTTAGGATCAGTTTGTTCGCAATCGAGCTTTTTAGACTTTTTATAATTTACACTTGTTTTGTTATTATTATAGGTAAATCTGAGAGTACCGTAAGAAGAATAGTTATCGAAGGGAATAAAACAAAAGGAAAGTTTGGTACTCCAGCTAAACATCGGAAAGGTCGTCCCAGGAAGGATTTAGACGATTTCGATATATGTGCGATTCGACAAAAAGTCCATTTCTTTTACATCGTCAAAAAGGAAGTGCCTACAATATCAAAATTATTAACGCAATTGAAAGAAGACATTGGCTATGATGGAGGTAGAGAACATTTAAGAAATCTTTTAAAATCAATTGGTTTTAAATACCGGAAATGCAGTTCAAGTAGACAAGCACTCTTAGAGAAGTCGGATATTGCAGCCAAGAGAGAACAATATTTAAAAATAATTATGGATAACAGACACCTGCCTGAAGAAATCCAAAAAGATATAATTTATTTAGATGAGAGTTACATTCACTCTTCATATAAACTGAAAAAATGTTGGCAGTCGATTGATACTCTGGGTGTCGTGCATGATATATCCAAAGGTAAACGGTGGATATTAGTACATGCAGGGAGCGAAAATGGGTTTGTGCCAAATGCCCTTTTAATATTTAGTGGAAACAACAAACAAGAAGACTACCATTCAGAAATGAACCAGCACAATTTTAAAAAATGGGTTACCGAAAAATTAATACCGAACCTACATAACCCATCTATAATTGTCATGGATAATGCGCCATATCATTCGGTCAAATTGAACAAGGCCCCGACGTCCAATAGCAGAATAGATGACATGAAACAATGGTTATTGCAAAATAATATTGAATTTGACCCAACATTAAGAAAGCCCATGATTTATGAACTAGTAAAAAAGAACAGACAAAGACCGATTTACGAAATCGATGAAATTCTTGGGGAATATGGACACACAGTGGTGAGACTGCCACCTTACCACTGTGATTTAAATCCCATCGAATTAATATGGTCCTTAGTGAAACGTAAAGTTGCATCATTAAATGTTGGAGCCAGAGATATAAAGCAACTTACTGAAGAGGCTTTTGCTAGTATAACCGCCACAGACTGGAAGCAGTGCTGCGAACATGTTAAAAAAAATGAAGCCGAATATTACAAAAAGGGAGCCATGCTTTATCAGAGCATTGAAGAATTAATTATAAATGTTCAAGACGACAGCACTTCAAGTTCTAGTAATGAGTCAGAGTTTGAAGAGGTACAACCTAGTACATCAGGAGCGCCAATAAATGAGTTAGAAGAAATGGGAGTAGAATATTTAGATTTTGAATGTTTAGACGAGTGATAAAATAAATAGTAATTTTGTTTTTCATTGTGTATATTTTCTATATGCAGCTGCAGTGGAAGTTATGATGAGGCTGATAAGATTACGATTTTGGTTAATCCTCAAACATAATAATAATAATATCTTGGGATAATCCACACACGGTCATCCGATCCCAAACTAGGCAGAGCCTGTACTATGGAAATCAGACAACTGATACTAATACTTATATATCTATTTTTTTGTAAATACATACTTAAATAGATAAATAACATCCAGACACTTGGTGGGAATCGAACCCACGACCCATACAACACGACATAGAATAGAATCTTCTATGGTGGCTACACTGGCCCGTTGGTCTAGTGGTCAGAGGCCCTGGCCGCTACCCTACAGATAATGGGTTCGATTCCCACCAAGTGTCTGGGTGTAAACTATCTATACAAGTATGTATTAACAAATATAAGTATTGGTATCAGTTGTCTAGTATCCACAGTACAAGTTCTGCCTAGTTTGGGATCAGACGAACGTGTGTGAATAGTCCCAGCATATTGTTATTACGTAGATACATTGAAATATATTTTTTTATTGGGTGGAAACGATAAATAATAGTCAAGTATCAATACTATTTCATCACAGTAGACGATGTTGCTCACTAAAAGACAGTGGCGCCCTCATTTATTTTCTACTCTTTTCGGTCGCACTATAACTGGATAGTTTGTCCTAGTTATACGTAGTGGTCAACAAGTTCGAGTGTATCGTTCCCAACAACTACCGGTACGGACATTCGACATGATCTTCGTCTTGTTCATGTTCATACTAATACACACCTGTTGGGAAATGCCACTGAGGGCGCTGAGCATCGTATTAAGGTCCTCCAGCGACTTTGCCATAGTGAAATTAGTGAATATATCATCGGCCAAACGGTCCAAATCACAAAGCAAACACAAACCCAAAAATCGAAAGCAAAGTCGTTAAAGAAAAGACACCAGAGACCATTCAGTATGTACGACATCGACGAATGAATGACTATGAATAACACAATGAGGGTGTTCAAAAATGACGTGCACCAGGTGGCAGCACTAAGGCGTAAGTCCCGGAACCTGTCAAACCGCATACATTTTCATATTCGGGACTCAATTTTATTGATATTTATTTAAATAAATAATTAAATACGTAATACAAAATATTATCTTACAATCAACATAATATAATCCGTGTAGACGTGGGCAGAGTAGCGATTTACTTTGAAATACGGACGGCGGACTTAGAGGAGATACCACTGGAGAGATCATGATGCGCTAACCCCTCTGCCAAATTTTGGTCATATGGTCAGGTCATTCTTTATTTGTGTGCGTAACTTTTTGAATGTGTTGCGAGTTTATTATAGTGTGGTTATGCGTAAAATTGTATCTGTGTGTGTTTACTTCGCCTCCCGCACCCCGCAAAAGTGCCACGAAAAATTTGTTCGGGGAATCGACGCGATACTAGCTCCATTCTAATTACTCTGAGACGGCGGACCTACTGTTGATGTTGAATCTACCTCAGTTTAGTCCGAGTTTAATATAATACTTTTTATTTTATAAAATGATTGGTTGTGGATCAATTTGAAATCATTCAATATAGAGATTTAGATCTTTAAATATTGGACATCACTAATTTCCATAGACAAAGTGTGTGTTCTATATATTGACATATTTTATCTGTGGCATTCTCATGTCAAAAATATTTTATTTATTCGTATATCTTAAGATTTTAATTATATTTTCAGTAGTTTAACTAGTTTTCCGAATCAGTTGGATGTTTTACGTGTGTGTGGTGATAAATGGAAAGATTTCATGTTGTTTTGGTGAAGAAATTTAAGTTTGTTTTGAAGTGCCCGGTTTGTTTACAAAAAATGACTTTATTTCTGGATTCGGGTATAGGTACTTTAGACAATAGCGGGGCTACATCTGCACGCTTCAGCGAAGATTCGCGTTATCGCGACAAGTGTGGCCAAACAATTCGTGCTAGTGCTCACAGTAATTAGAAGTGTATCTCCTCTAAGTGCTAGCGCGATGTATTCGGGCGAACACGAATGCCTTCGCGGTGTTTTCGGTAAATTGACATGCATCAAAGGATTTTGTCGCGACAAACTTCGCCGAACTGGCTACACTTCGCCTTTGTAGTTGCAGCAGCGTTGCCATATATCAGATTTCTTATTCCATAGTAAATTATAATAATCAATGTTGTCCCCCTGTTGTTTCCTTTGGTCTCGGCAATATGCAGGCATATTGGCGGCTAGACCAATTTCGCTAATTCTTTTTTTGTTTGTGTTTGTTATTGTCAAGAGAAGGTTCATATGAAAGAAACACTAGAAAATTACGAAGGCAGAGCTGCGCGGGTCATCTAGTGGTTAATACAAACGTCGTTATTATTTTTTATCCTCGACTATCAAACTGAGTTTTCCGGTTTAGTTTATGAGGTATTAGACGGAACCCTGGATGCGCGAGTCCAACTTGCAGTTGACTGTTTTATTTAATTTAATCCAACCTAACCAATTCACTTATTTTAGCTCTTTTGTCCATACATATTTTATACAGATTTCATGATGGTACCTACCTAGGTATGACCATGGAAATAATAAGTACTACGTACAACAGGAATGAGCTCTATCTGTGCATCTTGCAGCTAAAATAAAGAAAATAAAACCTTATGCTAACGTCGTAAGAGTCTTGTTGCGCGCAAAATAAAAATGAAACCGAGTGAGATGGCAACCACTGAACGCTGTGTCCCATTCTAACAGTGACTTAGAGTTGCCAGAGTTATGTTGATTTCAATCCTTTCGTTGTTAGTAGAAAAATATGCGATTGATGTAATGTAATGAAGTAAAAACGTTTACTTCTAAAATGTTTTAGAAAAATATGCGATTGATGTAATGTAATGAAGTAAAAACGTTTACTTCTAAAATGTTTCTAAACATAAATAATAATTTATTACCGACATGCTAGAGCAATATTATTTGTTGCTACATGTAAAGCCTTCTTATCGCAAACATTTCGCGATTGGCGTATAGGTTTTATTTTATTTGTATGAAATACGGACACCTGACCTGACAACCCCAAATGAAATCGCCGACTCGGACGTCAATGGCGGAGTGTCTTGATTTCATGATATTTTTGAAGAATTTTAGTTATAATGGGTTAAATTTGTGTCGTGGAGGCTTGCAGAAGCGAGTATCATCCTGATTGTGGTTTATCTTTTCACAGGTAATAGTTTTAAACATAATTTGTTAGTTAAGAATTACGGTGACCATGCATGACTATCCAATCCTAGTTCAAGAACAAATAATTGAAATACCTATGCATTTTTTATTCCTTTCTCTATTAAAATAACTTTGTTTCAATTTCAGATTTCCTACAAACTACATACATTGCTAACAATGGATCTAAATCCACCGCACCCTCCTCAATCTATATTTGAAGATCCACATGATATTCAATTTGTGAAGGCGTTAGCGAATTCGTATCTTAATTTACGTGATTAGAATCAATGAAACATTATAAGGAACAAGCTGGGTTTGCGGCAGAAACTCCACAAGACTGCTTTATTTAGCAATGTCTGATTTAGAATTTAAACTTAAATGTAAACTTAACTGTTTTTTTCTTACCTAATTAATTAAATATACCGCAATAGGTAGCTTATCGTAATTTTATCTCAGTCCAGCTGCATGTCGTGTCCCACAAGGACCAGTAGGTACCTACCTATATGACGCGAATGTAAAATGCAAGCAAAAACAGGAAATGTATAGTGCCACAAAGGGCAAGTTTATCATTAGCATCTTCGATTAAAATCTATCTGAAGCAATGATCTGCTGACGTCAGATAAATCATTTTTTATAATGATTGTCCTTCAATCATATTTCATTATAGTCACCATCGCCAGAGAGGGATAAGAGGTACAGTTACTGAGCTCTCTTTCGGCTTCAATTTTGCGACAACAGCTCATTCCTGTTGTACGTAGTACTTATTACTTCCATCAAGATTCTTATATATAGACATGGATTTTTAGCCTAGAACAAATTATTGAAGACAGGTTCATTCACCCTTAGTTATGTTTTTTATCCCTCTCACACTAACTAAAATTGCCATGATTAACACAAAAAATCCCAATCTCGATTGTGAGAATTGTGATAAGCCAAGATTTCGCAACGTCCGTCGGGGTTCTCCTGACAGACTTTACATGAATTATAAGAAAAATTACATCCACGTCAACTTGAGTACTGTCTATGGACGTCAGTAATAAATTATACAGAAATCATATTCCTAAACCAGCCCTTCACTACCCTGATTGTTGGTAGCTGCCTTTTTAACATTATGGCAACTCTCATTGAACACAATATGCCCGCTCCGTCATATGTTTTCTACCACTTCGGGTTTTTAAAAGATGAAATAAAACTGTATTCTCATTAGATTCGCTATTTAAACAATGTAACATATTGTACACAATTGCAGAAGTGTTTGGAAGCCAAATTCGGACAATAAGTTTCACAGGTTAGTGTATTTTTGCGATAATAACCGTATTTAATGTATTCATACATTTTTACCTTTGATTCATAATAAAAAGTCAATATTGATTAATTTTAGTGTTGTGTGGCGATATATAAATGATATCCTATTTTATTCTGTCAATTATGTTCTAATAATCATCTAATTTTAAATAAACATTTTGCATCAGTAGGGTGACCCTACTGATGCAAAATGTTTCTAACATGACATTTAACTTAAGATTTTCTGAGTCTGGAAGGGTACGTAATTTTACATAAGTATGATTATTTAATGTTTTAATGTCAAATCAAAAATAGAATAGTTTGCACTCATAAGAGGACCCATAGCCACCACAGACGTAAAATGTAATTTGCAACTTGTACCAACGGAAATACAATATAATTTCGAGACATAATTTTTATATATTTAGTACTAAGCAAACTAGACTCAGATTTTGTATTCAGATTTATTTATGAAAATCTTCATAATAATAGTTATGGTTAGGTATAATTATACGCTACGTGATAAAAAGTCAACATGTATCAAAATTCTGCCTGGAAAGTAAGCCCTGATAGAAATATTAATAATATTTATATTTCAGCTTCCCGAAAGATGTTGCAAAAGGAAATAATGTACTTACCAAATAAAGGATAAATTAATCAAGGATATTTGTCAGCTTACATTAGCAGCAGCTTATACTTTAAAACAGAGGGACTATGACCTAGACAGACCAGGACACCTTCTAAATAGTGCTGCACCATTCTATATATCACATTCATGTGATTGTGTTTCAACTTTGACTAAGGTCAACTTTGATTATGGTAATTAAAAAAAATAACAAAAATGTTTATTTCATTAGCTTACTAATAGTTACATACAAGGTCGGATCCCTCAGTTAAGCATAATAATAGTTAATGATCAAACGAACTTACCTGTACGTGAAGTTCGATCATAATTATACGAAGAGCCTCGTCCGAAAAGATTAGGTGTAACCCGCCCAACCCGGACACACTGTATCCTTCAGGAAATATCAGATATTAAAATTGATCAAGGACTCTAAACGAAGATTAATATAATTCACAACGTAGATGTTGAGAGAAAGTGAGGGAAATATCAAGCAACATAAAAAATATGTTTAATTTTATGTGTATTTAACAAAGAATAAATTAAAGATTCTAATGTTAACTTATGACAATCAATCTAATCAAGAGAGCATATTGCCAAAGCCAGTGCAAGTATCGATAGTTGGGAAATATTATTTTCCTAACGTATGGAGATTACCGCTCCACCATTTGGTGTATCGTAGGACATCAATATTGATACCTGACTTACAAGGCGTAGAGGCGGAAGCGTGACGTATGTTATGGTGAAAATAGAGACATCTTTACTTAGTAGGCAACACTAGACTAACTCTTCATTATATTTCACAAACACTATAATAATGTTCTCAATTGTTCAGTTTTCTGAATATGTGAAAACCAGATTAAGTAGCATATTTGGGGTCGGTCATTGCGGAATGAAAGCAACCATTTGGTTGCTTTAATCCTACTGAGAAAGTTTTAATAAGTAATGCAATTTTACCTATAATTTTATCGTTTACTATATTTTACTACAGATTTTAGACAACGTTTTGTAATCTGTGTTATCACAAAAGCAATCACAATATAACATTTTTTGGAAATCTGTTACAGAAAGAGATACAACAAAAGTTTCTAGATGTGCGTAGCGTTATAACATGGTAAAGACGCTTTTAATTTTTGCCCTTACTGAATCTGATTCTATCAACATCTGATGTTGGTCCAACAAAAAGAAATAACGCAGATGTATCACTGGTATTATAAATATATGTTAAAAATTCTATGATAATAATTGGACGATTCAAAAATATTAAAACTATTCTGGACACAATAGGTAACCGTTTAAGGCAGACTGTTTCAACGTGTTATGTGAGAGTAATGCCAGCATAATCTCTATTATTTAGCGAGAGGCGGGACTCTAGTAATGAAGTCTGAATAATCCCCGACAACCAGAGATAATCTGTTGGGGTTGCTGGATGCAGGTATTGTAATTATTGTAATATCATTAGCATTTAATAATATTACTTCAGAGACCAGTTACTTCACTTATAATGAAAACCAGGCCTGTGCTGGCCAATTTGGTATGACCAAAATGTCTTCAGCTTTATGGCTACTTGAGAGAATATACAACAAACGCATCGATGCGTATGAGTCAGGTTCTCTATGTCAGGCAACGTACACGATGTCCTTTTTTTTTTTTAAGGGGGCTGCATTTAGATCAATACGAGGAACTTGAAACCAATCTCTATTTGGTTTGCTACATTAGAGAGTGGTCATTCGGTATCTAAGCATGATAGTCTGGATTTCTTATCAGTCAGTATATACGCCACAACAAATATTTTACGGAGCCCACACCACTACCATAATATGTGTTTTGACACTGATAATATGAGAGTATTTTATCTCTCCACATACGGTTTATATAACTCAAAGAATCTATCCGTAACAATATTTAATAGTACGAAAAACTAAAAAAAATATACTGCTAAAAGTATTATAATTTATGTGAATTCAGGATTCTCTAATAAACCAATGACTATTAACGGTTCTCCCATTACTTGTGGCACCCTATCCCATCGTTGAGGTTTCAAACAATATATCTAGCACATACTTTACGGATGGACGGTGTCTTACTTTACGGAGTTACTGAGTGTATAATGCTGTTTAACTACCAGGGTATATCTATAAATATTGACTGAGGTAGCAATATATACTTATCATAATTATTGTTATTCCTAAATAATGAAGGAAACTTATACCGTTCGAATTATTTCGTATAAAGCTGAATCTAGTAAACATGTTAAATAGGTTAGCAGTTTCCTTACTTTACAGCGTTTGATCTTTGAAAATGATTCTATTTTATTATTGATTTTTAAACTACGTGTTATTTTTCTGTGGGAAAACCTAATTGCCATATTTGAGAACTAATTATGTAGCCGAAATATTTGCAAGATTTAGAGGGTACTCTGACATTTATTTTCTTATTATGAGTTTTTTTTTTTATTCTCATATTTTGCACGCTTGCTAATAAGCAAGTACTTAATAAAGTATAACTACATAAAACAAATATGTAAGTATATATGATATAAAACGACATGAGCATAGTCGCTATTAGCTTGGTAAAAATGTACAGCCCTGTACAAAAACCAAAGGGTAAATTCAACTATCATTTTTAGTCTATCATAAAACGTAAGGTCTTCTAGAGCTAGGTGGTTGGGAACAAATAAATTTTCACCCTGTTACTATTAACAGGATTACCATACAAGTATCTTTAGATATTAGTTTAATTGCTGTTAAAATGCAGCCTTTATGTTCCGTGTAAACCACATTTGGGACACACAAAAACATGAATAAAAATTAATTGCGGGTAGATGCACATTCGGATAAAGCTCCAAATGTTCTTTTTCTGTTTTGCCAGAACAGATAACAACCACGTGTTCAAGAAATGATAGTCTGATCGTTAATGACCATAGACCATTGCGCATAAAAATTAGCAAGCCATTACCAGCATAACGCAGCTCGTTTAACGGTGATGAGTCTGCTTGGAAGGATGATTATAGCTGCGAGGGGAGGTTCCTCGCTTTGGTACTGCTGGTGCTACAGGCGAATTGATTCCTTGCAGTTACTTCAGCTGCCTGCAGCTGTGGTAACCGTTTTTGCAGTCGGTATCTGGATCTGTTATGATCTTGTCTAAACAGATATTTATAGATCCTACTTATTGATAAGTATCGGAGCGCGAAATTGCGTTTGGGGTATAGTTTCTGCTTGCTGAATATCACAATAATACGGTATGCATCATGATTCCTTATATAGGTAATTTGACAGAATATTGCGTATTAAGAATTTAATCGGTTACTGTTGCCTAAATCTCAGGACATATATATATTTTTAACATTTGCTTAACCTGTTTGTTGCCACGTGATGAAATCATGTGGGCAACATCTGTTTATCTCCAGGCCATTTGTAAGACAGCATTTGGACCAGCTTCCAGAATTTCTAATATTTCAGAAATATATATATATATATAAGTGTAAAAGAATATAGTATTATATATAAAGTATATATATAGAAGTGTATAAGTAATCCTCACAATTGATTACCCAAATAAATATAACCTTCGCTAAAGGAAGGCTAATGATGCGGCGATATAGTCCCTCAGACTATTCTGGTGCAAACAGTTATAGCAGGCAATGCGGAAGAATAGTCCTCCAGAGCCTGCCGATGCATTTCTACAGACAATGCAGCAGAATAGTCCTACAGACTACCCTGATGCATTTCAAGAGACAATGTGGTGGAATAGTCCCACACACTAACCTGATGCATTTCAACAGACAATGCAGCGGAATAGTCCCATAGACACGAACGGGCCCGTTGGTCTAGTGGTTAGACACACTGGCCCCCAACCGATGGGTTTTTTTTCATTTATTTATTAAATAATTCATGCACACAATTATGATCTTGGCGCTCATAAACCACCGTGAGTTTGTCAGAGCGTCGCACATTCCTCATTCGAGTAATATAGATATGAACTAATTACTTATAACAAATTAAAACACATCATGCACAATAATACAATATTGACGGTAGTTTTGTCAGCAAACGCACAACCGCGTTCGGTTGCGCGGCGGCGGCGTTCGCATTGTACCTACAATTTATTCCATCAATACACAGCTTGACCCCTATAATAAATCCTTTATTCCTTTATTTCCTTTTTTCCTATGGGTCGTGGGTTCGATTCCCACAAAGTGTCTGGGTGTTATTTATCTATTTAAGTACATATGTATTTACAATAAAAAAAATATGTATATAAGTATTAGTATCAGTTGTCTTTGGTTTCAATAGTACAGGCTCTGCCCAGCCTGGGATCGGATGACCGTGTGCAGATTGTCCCAAGATATTATTACTATTCAAGACCATCCAGATTCGTTTCGACAGATAATGCGGCGGAATAGTCCCACAGACTACCCTGATGCATTTCAACAGACAATGCGGCGGAATAGTCCCACAGACTACCCTGATGCATTTCAACAGACAATGCGGCGGAATAGTCCCACAGACTACCCTGATGCATTTCAGCAGACAATGCGGCGGAATAGTCCCACAGACTACCCTGATGCATTTCAACAGACAATGCGGCGGAATAGTCCCACAGACTACCCTGATGCATTTCAACGGACAATGCGGCGGAATAGTCCCACAGACTACCCTGATGCATTTCATCAGACAATGCGGTGGAATAGTCCCACAGACTAACCTATGATACATTTCAACAGACAATGCGGCGGAATAGTCCCACAGACTACCCTGATGCATTTCCATAGGCAATGCGGCTAGACAGCCCTACAGACTACTCTGATGCATAGCATATAACACTACAGAAAAGGAAATCATTGTAGCAAATATAAGAATAATAAAACTTACATCGTTGACATCCTGAGATCAGTCGATGGACGTGGCGAGGTGAATCTCGATGCCTGGCTCGAGGATGAAGAACTAATTGAAAACTGGTAAAGTTTTCCCCGAACGTTCACTTCACTTGTTTTTATAAATTTAATTTTCGTTACATTACATAATTGCTATAAAATCGTAATTTAGTACACTAGCGCGTTTGGGCATAGTGCGAAGTGGTCGAGCACTGAATTGCGAATGAGGATGAGTACAGGTAGAGAGGCGGATGCAGAATCGTTTAGGTGGGGAGTGTTAGTGTTGTCATAAGAAAAAATATTTCTACCTTAGAAATAAAATATAACTTTAACGATAATTTTTTTCTAAAAATAGTACTAAATAGTGGTAGTCACTGTGCGTTACTACGTTGTGAATTATATTAATCTTGAGGACGAGGCTCGAGTATAATTGTGTTTAAAGGATCAGCTCTTCTATAGCCATCTATGCTTTATTTAACAGTTATATGAAAAACATTAATAATATACAGTTGAGAAAAAAGAAAAAAAAATTTAAAAATGGTTGCAGTAATATGTGAGTGCTTCTGCGTGAGCGTGTGTGTGTGTGTGTGTGTGTGTGTGTGTGAGTATATGAATGTGAGACATGAATTATGAGTGCAATTTAATTTAATAAAATATAGAATTTTCTGCTTCTTCGCAGGAAATGGCAACAGTAAAGACTGACTCAACATTTACAGAAATATGACAGCAATTATACATGAATTCAAGGAGAATTTCGTAGAAATGTACAGTCCTGGCAAACTCTTTTACCGCATCCGTGTATTTGATTATTTTAATTTAGGATTGTGATTAAATGCTTACAAACACTAGCGAAATTTCCATGTAAAATGTTCTCCATTACCGACTGGCTTGTATAATAAATGTTATGAATATTATAAATGTTAGTAAATGATTTACCATATTGTTGTTTTTCATTTCTATAAAATCTATCCATGCATTCATCAGGCGAATGACGTCAACTGCTAGACAAAGGCCTGCCCCAATGACGTCGAAACTTAACGGTCTTTCACCACTCGGCCACGCATCCACCGGCTTCCTGCCACGCGTGTGATAACATCGGTCCATCTTGTGAGGGGCCATCCTACACACCACTTTCCGGCTCGTGGTCGTTATCTAGAAACTTTCTGCCCAACGGCCATCGGTTCTTTCAGCTATGTGCCCCGCCCACTGTCACTTCAACTTGAATATTTTCAAAGCTATAGGGGTACTCTACTACAAATACGGCTCTTCTACGAAACTATAAGGTGTCGCTACGTGATAAAATCCGTAATGAACAGACAATGCAGGATGGATGAATATGCTTAGGCATAGCTAACTCCATTGCTTGCTCGGGTTTTCTAATAAGCCGACAGTAAACAACCAAGTCTCTGTGCTTTAAGTTATCACTGACAGCACACGATTTCCCGAACGCTGCCCTACTATAAAATACGTTTTATATGATATATTCCTATCTTACGTTTTATTTGTTTTTCGTTAACACGTTAAACGCCAAGTGACCGGCACACAGTGGATTTTTCTATAGTAATGTGACCGGACGGCAGTTAAAGGCTGGCTTAAATACGTAATCCGTCGTGGTCACCCTAATGAAAGAGACAAAAAACATAACTGAAATGATTCAAGGCCAAATTTCTTGTCTTCAAGACATTCTTTGCGTTGCATCCTCCATGTGTTCTAACCTCCTTGACTTCCATGGTAGGTACAGATCATGTACAGATTTATAAATAGATTATAAAACGCTCAATGCATCTGGCAACATTGATTCCGACGAATATTCGCCCACTAGTATCTATAAATTTTAATCTGTGATTCGCCCGAATACCACATGCTTAGGCTTAGCATCCCTAATACGTCTGTGCACATGCTTTTGCTAGGACAATAATGTAGCCTGCAACTTCGCCGTTGGGCGAAGACGATGTTTTATCGCGATAGGGCGACACGAATATTCGCGCGCATATGTAGCCGAGAGGTTAGTGCAATTCAATTTCAAAAAAAAAAAAAAAACGAGGGTTGGGAGTCCGTTGCGCGCCCCGATCCAGATCGGTCGTGCGCTGCCAGTTCCCGATTAATTCATGTGCTTGTGTTCCAGATTCCGCCGCGTGGTGTCGACACTAGTCGCTCGCGTGCTGCGTTCTCTACCCGTCTCCCTCGCACCGTCTACGACGTCTGCGAGTGATCTAGGCGTCCGTATTTTGATCTGCGGTTGTCGTTTTCACGACAATTTGCACATCCTCCTGTTTCTGTATTGACAGACCGTCTTTTTAGCTTCACGGGTTGCTAAATCCACCGGTTTACGTGGTCGCCAAGGGTACCCTACGGTGACAACTGCCTTGGTGGAGCGGGCCCCGAGCGCTCGCGCGATTCGTCCCGGAGCCGCGCAACTCGGACGGGATCAGGTTCACCGGCCCTGGGAGTGACCCCCTAGTCGACCCTGATCGTCTGCCTCCCACCCTCCTCTTCCTGATCCTATTCTTCGGGTGCTGTTTGGCACCAAGTCGGCTCCGGTCGGCTTGCTGTCTCTGCCCCGGAGCAGCTAGGGCTACTCACCTCTCGCACATTGAGATTGGCGAGAGACGCACGTTAGGGCCTACACGTTAGGCACTCACCCTTCCCCCACCTTCACCCGGTGGGGGGAGCCATTCAGTACACATCGACTGGGGTGTCCCCCCCAGTCGTGCGTTCCCCCTTACTACCGAGCAGTATGGACCGTCCAGCCATGGAGTTCTTTCGCGAATTCTGAATTCCCGAAAGCGCGCTGGCCCGAGATGGTCAACGACTTCGCGTCCCATACCGCGCCCTCCGCGATGCCTTCAGCAGCCGCGCCCTCCACGTCCGCGATCCCCGCGACCGCGTCCTGCCCCGCGTCGACCGCGCCCGCCGCGTCCGCGACTCCGTTGCCGCCCGCCCTCCGTGCGGAGCCCGAGACGGACTCTGAGTCTGCCTCGAGCTCCGACATGGAGGTCGAGCTCATTAACTCGCCGCGTCCCACCACGCCTGCTGACGGTTTCACGGTAGTCAGCAGGAAGAAACACGCGCTCAAGTCCCGCGACCTTCCACCGACCAAGTACATATGTACTGAGTCGGAAAGCCCGGAGTCACCACCTAGCGTGACCCCCCCCGATCCGCTCGACCCCGCCACCGACGTATTTTTCGCCGATGGCTTCTCCGGCCCCCGAGCCCCGCAAGTCCCCTCCGCCCACGCGGCCACCGCGTAAGTCCCCCCCGCCCCCGCCCATTGTCGTTCAAGACAAGGCCGCGTGGGAGCGCGTCAGTAAGGCGATCTACGCCCGTAAAATCTCTTATACCAAGGCGATGAACACGCCCCTTGGTATTAAGGTAATCATGTCCACCGCGGACCAACACCGCGAGCTATCCAAGTTCCTGCGTGCCGAGAAGATAGGTTTTCATACCTACACTCTCGATGAGGACCGCATCATCCGCGCCGTAATCCGCGGAGTCCCTACCCAACTCAGCAATGAGTTTATCAAAGACGACCTTCTGTCGCAGTCCCTCCCCGTACTGGAGGTGCACCGTATGCACCCCGGCAACTGCCCGCTTCAACCGTACGAGTTGGTTCTGGTCCATCTCATCCGTTCAGACGAGGGCAAGCAGATCTTCAATTTGTTGACTGTTTGCGGTCTTACCGGCTTCGCCGTAGAAGCCCCCCACAAACGTGGCTTACCCGGGCAGTGCCATAACTGCCAGTTGTACGGCCACTCCTCCCGCAACTGCTTCGCGCGGCCTCGCTGTGTGAAGTGCACAGGAGACCACGGGACGTCTCAATGCGAGCGCGATAGGGAGACGGCGACCGAGCCTCCCGGATGCGTCCTCTGCGGGACCATCGGGCACACCGCGAACTATCGCGGCTGCCCGAGGGCCCCGAGGAGGAACCGCCGGGTGGCGAGGCGCAACAATCTCCGCGCTCTCCCCCGCCCTTCCACCCTTGGAGTCCTACCCGCCCGCGCCTTCAGCGCCTCAGGCCCCGGCGCCCTCAGCGCCTCTTACGCAGCCGCTTCCGGCCCCCCGCGTCCCCGCGCCCTCTGCGCCGCGACCGCTCTCAGCATCCCAGCCCGCAGTGCGTCCACCGAACGCGTGGGATAAGACACTGCCATACGTCCGCCCCGCCGCTGCTCCTAAAGCAACGAGCGTCCCCGCCAAGCAACCGGCCGCGCCTGCGCCTTCAGCGCACGCGTCCAGCCTCGCTTCGGACTTCGAATTGGTCCGACGCTCTATCGATGGTATTAACATCGATAGAATCCGCCTTTTCGCGAGCCGCCTTCGGTGCTCACAGACCCCCTGCGATAGAGTACAAGCTATCGCCGATTTCGAGGACGTGTACTACGCCCTGTCCCCCGTAAACTCAAACGTAGGCCCGTAAATGGATATACACCAGAGTAGGCAGAAACCCCATTCCCTTTCCCTCGCATTTTTCAATGCGCATGGCCTCTCCCGACAAAGAGATCAAGTTGCTGACTTCCTGCGAAGTCACCAAGTTGATGTCTTGCTGGTGCAGGAGACCCTCCTGAAACCCTCTCATAGGAGTCCGAATATCGCCAACTACCATCTTGTGCGAAATGACCGTGACACCTCCCTCGGAGGTGGCACTGCCATCTATTACAGAAGGGCCCTGCACTGCATCCCTATCGATCCCCCTGCGCTCACTAATATAGAGGCCTCGGTTTGCCGCCTCTCTCTTTCCGGCCATTCGGCTGTCACTATCGCCTCTATCTATCTTCCACCTGATAAGCGGCCCCTCAGGAGTGATATCGAGTCACTCCTTGACCTGGACAACGCGGTCATTCTGGCCGGCGACTTCAACTGCAAGCATGTCAGGTGGAATTGTAACGTCACCACCGGCAACGGCAGGTGCCTCGACGGCTTGGTCGACGTTCTCGACTTTGACGTCATCGCACCTATGCGCCCGACCCATTATCCCAATAATGTCAATCACCGCCCCGATGTCTTAGACACGGCCCTCCTGAAGGGCGTGACCCTCCGGCTGCGCTCCTTAGAGGTTCTCCATGAGCTAGACTCTGACCACCGACCGGTCCTAATGGAACTAGGTCCGCCGCCCATTTCCCAGCCGGTCACTAGGACCGTTCTGGACTGGCATCAGCTAAACACCTGTTTAGCCGATGCCGACTCTCCGAATCTTGCCCGCTTCCCGGCGCAAATCTCGTCCCCTCAGGACACCGACCAAGCGATCGGTGCTTTCACCGATCATCTCAAATCGGCCATCAGCCAGTCCTCCCGGCAGGTTGAAGCGGACAACTTTTACGCTGTGCGCTTCAAGCTGCCCGATGACATTAGGGAATTAGTCCGCGCTAAAAACGCGGCTATTCGCGCGTACGACTCCTACCCCACCGATGCCAATCGGGTCCGCATGCGTGCTTTGCAGAGGGACGTGAAGCGCTTGATTCAAATGGCATTAAATGGTCACCCATCTTTGTAATGACCTTGCCCACCGTTGCTTAACCTGATCGATAGCCAACATTTTATAAGAACTGTTTATGAGTATCTTCTTATTTTAATTGTATTAGATACATTTACGTCGAAAACATAACTTCCTTTTTTTGAAGTCGGTTCAACGCTAGAACCCACTTTAACATGTCCTCCAAGCACGGAGACGCTTGATTTAAATGGCAATAAACGGTCACCCATCTTTGTAATGACCTTGCCTACCGTTGCTTAACCTGCGATTGCCAAAATTTGATAACAACATCCTCACGCGCGGAGAGCGACGCAGCGACTGAATCACAGACGTATTAGGGATGCTACGCATACTGAATTGAAATTCAGTGACTAAATGCGATTACACCTTCCTAAATGCGTTTCTAATTAGGATCCTAAGTGATTTAAGTGCTTATTACATTATCCTAAATATCGGTCTCTGAATTCAGAGACCGATTTAGAAGCTTCTAATCACACTGTCATAAAGTCAGTGACTGAATCAGTTGCCCGTTCCGTTAGCGCGTGATAGATTTAGTCAAAATATATGAAGTAATGATATGTTTACTGTACCAAAATACGCAATGATTCCTGTGTTACACAAAGATTATATCAAAACTAGAGTAATATTTAAGACATAAAATGTTAAATACCCTTTTAGTTGATTTACAACAAACATAATTCAATATTAAAACATATTTGAGGTTATTGCTATATAAAGAACCATGTGAGGATATTTATAGTTATTATGTACTAGCTGTAGCCCGCGGCTTCGCCCGCGTTTACTTTGTTATTCAAACGTGTTTTGAATTATGGATCGAGGTTTTTTAAAATATTGTTTACACTAATGTTGTCTTTTATTTACGCGAAATACGCATTCGCGTTAGTTCGTTCGTAATAAATTGTTACTTACCAATCTATCGTCCATGTATTTGTAGATTTCCATTAACCTTTTATTTATTTATTTTATTTATTTTATTAATTTTAAAGAGACTTACAGACTAATAACAGGTGTATAGTTACTAAAATTAAATTACATAAATTGCTACTAACAAGTCCCTACAGATTGATTGATTGATTGATTTAGGCATTGATAATCTTTTTGATGTCGTGCATTCCCAGTTTTCAAGGACATAATTTACCGTTTCTTTATTTTGAAGCCAGCTTCATATTAAATAATAAGCTTATTGTCTTATACTTACGCGAATATTATATATTGAAATCAAACTACTTTCTACGGATTTAATCGCAGTTTATTTTAGCTTTTACTATCCCGACGTTTCGAATGCTTTGCAGTACCCATAGTCATGGGAGAACTGAGATGTTGAACGTCCTTATGTCACAATTATGCCAGTGTACCCTCAGGTCTTCTTAGTTATTATTGTTAGTCCGATCGATTTCAATATTTTCACACTTTTATTAACCCTAATATAATCAAGTATGTAGCCTGTATTTTTGTGTAAGCTAGCATAGCTCCAATTTCTTAAATATTTACTTTTTTATTTAAAAAGATACTGTACTTATTTTTCAATTCCATAAAAAAAAACATAAGTATGAGGTTGTTAAGTGGAAACCATTTGGTAACCCCATTGGTAAATTCCCTTAGCGGTTGATTTTCGAAAAATGCTGGAAATAAGTTTATTCAACAGTTTTGTTTAGTTCATTCACTGAGTTTCGTTACCATAGTTGCATTACAGCATTAAATGGAGATCTTTCTTCACGCAAACTTTAGGGATTCTTGTATGCAGTACATAAAATATGTCATGTGGCTGTAGGAATAAATTATTTTTTGGAATTCGATTGAACCCTTTTAGGGGTTAATTTAAAAAAAAATGACATGGATTGCTTCAATATGACAAATATATATACTCAGTGTCATCAATGCAGCATGAATTTTTTTGCATTTGATACTCAGAAACCGTGCTAAAACCCCGTTAAGGGTGATTTTCAATACAAATGTGTTAGATGTGTTTCTCAATTTTTTTATGAGTACACTGACAAAGTTTCGTGTCTTTGAAAAAATATTTTCTTACATAAAAACTTTGGTACCTCATTTGTCCCACGGGTTGATTATCAAATAAAACATTGCACACGACACAACAAAAAAAATGAACCGACTTTAACAACAATAAAAAACATAAAATAATTTAAATGTTATTGAAGTTGATGTTGACGTACCTACTGTGTATATTTTCTTCAGGAACACTTTATCTGGTCCTAATGAAATTTGCATGAAATCATTACAGTAGTTTAATCCCTTGAATAAAAAAAGAATCATCGAAATCGGTTCACATTTGTCAGAGTAATGTAATGGAGAACATCAGTTTCATGGTTTTTTAACCAATTTCAAAGAAGGAGGAGGTTCTCAATTCGGCTGTATATATTTTGAAATCGGTTCATAATTACCAGAGTTATGCGCGATCATACATAGAAAAAAATAATATATGTACAGACAAATTGAGAACCTCCTCCTTTTTTTAAATCCGTTAAAAATGCTGAAAATTTGTTTGTTAAATTGTTGTGTGTTTACTTACCGAGTTTCGTGACTGTAGCTGTATTATAACTTAAATGGAAATCCTTCTGTATGCAAACTTTGAAACCATTAATTGATCTTAGGGTTTTTATTTTTCGATGAATGCAGGAAACAGGTTTCTTAGATTCTTATGTGCAATACATAAAATAAGTCTTGTGACCGTAGGGTAAACAACAACAGGGTTTGGACCCCAATTAATCCCTTTTGGGTAACAAATAAAAATAATTTATTGATTTTTTTTCCGCGCTTGATACTCAAAAACCATGCTAAAACCCCTTCAAGGGTTGATTTAAAAAAATAATGTGATACACGTGTTTTTTTATCAGTACACTGATGATAAAGTTTCGTGTCCATCCGATGATTTTTTTTTTCATGGTAACTTTGATACCCCATTTGGCCCACTTAGGGGTTGATTTTTGAAAAATGGTGTTAAACTGTTTTGTTGAGTCGATGTACCGAGTTTCGTTACTCTCAATACAATACAGTTACATTTAATGGAAATCGTTCTACGTGTAAACTTTCCAACCCCATTATATGACCTTAGGGGTTGTTTTTGGCTAAATGCCGGAAATGGGTTTCTTTGATTCTTGTGTGCAATACATAAATTAAGTCCTATGACTGCAGGTTCAAAAACATTTTTGGACCCCTTTAGGAGTTGATTTTTAAAAACTATTTACACATGGATTGCTTTAGTTTGATTAATGAATTCGCAAAGTTTCATCATTGCAGCATTATATTTTTCCGTGGTTCAAACTTAAAAACCATACTAAAACCCCTTTAAGGGTCGATTTAAAAAAAGTTGTGATACATGTGTTTCTTAATTTATTTTGTTTAGTACGTTGACAAAATTTCGTATATGTGTGGTGAAAAAAAAAATGTTTTCGATTCAAACTTTGAGACCCCATTTGACACACTTAGGGGTTGATTATCGAAAAATGCTGAAATATAGTTTATTCAATTTTTGTATTGAGTATATGTACCGAGTTTCGTTACTCTAGCTTTATTATAGCATTAAATGGAAATCGTTCTACGTGTAAACTTTACAATCCCATTAAATGATCATAGGGGTTGTTTTTTGCAGAATGCCGGATATAGGTAGGTTTCTTAGATTCTTGTGTGCAATACATAAATTAAGTCTTATGACTATAAGTCGAATATCATTTTTGGACCCCCATTGGACCCATTTCGGAGTTGATTCTCAACACATGATTATTTTCACATAGAATGCTATAATTTGATAAATATATTCGCAAATTTTCATCAATGCAGTATGTATTTTTTTTACGTTTTATAGTCAAAAACCATGTTAAAACCCCTTTAAAGGTCGATTTCCAAAAAGTTGTAATATACGTGTTTCTTTATTTCTTTTGCTTAGTACTACTGTAACAAAATTTCATTTACGTGTGAAGAAAAAAATTTTTTTCCAAACAAACTTTGGGAGCCCATTTGACCCACTTAGGGGTTGATTTTACAAAATGCTCAAAATTAGTTTTTTCAATTGTTATGTTGAGTTTATTCACCGAGTTTCGTTACTCTAGCTGCATCATATGACGAAATGGGAATCCTTCTTTGTGGAAACTTTGAAACCCCATTATATGAGCTTAGGGGTAGTTTTTCGAAAAATGCCGAAAATAGGTTTCTTAGATTCTTGTGTGCAATATATAAACTAAGTCTTATGACTGTAGGTCGAGGAACATTTTTTGGACCCCAATTGGACCCCTTTAGGAGTTAATTTTCAAAAAATTATTATTTGCACTTGAATTGCTATAATTTGATTAATGTATTCGCAAAGTTTCAGCAATGTAGTATGAAATATTTTTTCCGCGTTGCATACTCAAAAACGATGCTAAAATCCCTATAAGGGTCGATTTTCAAAAAGTGTGATACACGTGTTTCTTTATTTCTTTTGTTTAGTACACTGACAAAGTTTAATGTCCGTGTGACGAAAAAAAAATTTTTTTCCATACAAACTTTGGGGGCCCATTTGACGCACTTAGGTATGGAATTTCGAAAAATCCGTTCTTATTGTTCACCTAGACTATTTGAATAATGTTGGTTCCAAATTTCAAGATTGTACGTTATATGGTTTTGGCTGTATCGTGATTCCTAGAAAACACCCTGCTCTTTTATTAATATAGATTAAATAAATGTTCCTGGAATCATTGCCAACCGTTGTGGTACAGTAAATATCATAAAAATAACAAAAATGTCAATAAGTGGCTGCGCCTTTGTTCGTTGAAATGTATAAAAAGCGACGAAATCCACTGAGTTGGGTATTCTTAGTCCGACCGTTGAAGTGAGAGGAGCTCCGTGGTTTTTGTAAGCAGAACTTAAAAAGTTAAGTATCCATTATTTATATGAACCACTTCGATTCGATTTGATAAAATAAAAATTATATCTGTATATATAATAAATAATATAAACAAGATAATATGTAATGTGCAAAGATAATATGTAATGTGCAATATTAATTAATGGGACAAGTGTCATACATATAATCCCTTTATATATTAAATCTGTATATAAAGGGTAATATTAATGAAATGTGTCTTATATACAGGTATCTCTTATATACTTGATGTAACGTTAAAAATGATGAATAAATAATGTCTTGCATAAAATATCTTATATATTTACTCGCCTGACTACCCACACAATTGACTTAATATCCTTGTAAAAGGGATTAATAAAATGTAGACTTCTGAAGGTCTCCTCAATATCCCTGACCCTCCAGGTGGGGGGATATGTATGTAGTTATGGCATATTCTAACAGAATACGGCCGTGAAGTAACTTGATGAATCTTGCCCATAATGTATTGAACCAGCATAAACTTATGGCTGAATGTATTATATCTTCTCATGGCTTACTATCAGTGATTACCATCAGCACTTAAATAGCAGTTTCTACTTATGAACTTACCAGTATCCATGACTTCAAATATCTGTGAGGTACATAATACTTATGTAGGTATAATATGCGTATACCTATGAGGTGGCATATATATGTAGATAGTGTATTACAGAGAATCTAACATGAAATATGTAGGACTATGGATGGATGTGTAGACATATGTCGATACTTATACTATATAGGTATATAGGTGTGTATATATATGATTATATTGTATATATATATAGAGGAATCTAACATCAGAAGTGGGATACACTACGACTCGTTGCTAATTACTAATTTTTTTTAAGGACTGTGGGCGTGGCTCCTGATGGATCCTACCGTCATCGAAGGACTTCTGAAAGCTTGCCGGGATGCAGTGGCCGGCAGTTCTCGAGGAGGATGTGCCGCTGCCCCCGTTTGATCCCGACAAAAACGAAACTGTTGCAGAAACGTGGTGTAGAAATGTCAACTCCATTGCAATAGTCCTCGGATGGAGTAGTGTTACGACCGTTGCTAAGGCAGGTAAGGCTCTTAAAGGCTCTGCTTTACTTTGGTATGAAACTTGGGTACCGGATGAGGGCAGAGCCTGGGAGAGCTTCCAAATAACTATTAAGGACCTTTATCCCGAGAAGCGAAACTTGTCAAATAAACTATCTAAGGCTTTATTATTAACCTCTGAAATGTTTGAATCATATTGCGAGTATGCCAGAGAAAAACTTAGACTATTTAAAATGACTAAAATATCCTTTACGGAGGAACAATTGGTTGAACTGATATGTGGGGGTATTAATGATGTTAACCTTCGAATGGCTTCTCATAATAGTCGTGCCACTAATACTGCTGAATTAATCTCTCTTTTTACCACTTATGTAAAAATTTCTAGAAAACGACCCATTGATAATAATAAAAATGACGGACCAACCGTCAGCAAGCTACCTAGACTGGCTTTTCCCAAGGAAAAGCGCTGCTTTTCTTGTGGGAAATTTGGTCACCTTAAAGCACAATGTATAAAAAACCGTACTAAGGCCAATAACGAATTAAGCCCAAATATGTCAAATCCAACTGACAATAACTAAAGCCACTAGTATATCTCAATGTAGCTATTGCCATAAATTTTTCCACACTAATTCCATGTGTTATTTTAAAAAGGGACCACGCAAAACCTGGCACCAGATAAAAGCAATTGCCTTTCTAAAGTGGGTCTACCGCTAACAAAAGTAATTATTAGTGATACGACTATTTTGGCTCAATTTGACACATGTGCTAGCTGTCGCATATTGAGGGGTTCGTTGACTAGTTAAGTTATAATCTCGATCCATGTTCATTAACCCTTGAAGGAGAAGGGGAAGGAAAATTATATATAGTTGCAAAGGTACCTCTACTTTTCAAATTCTATGAAGTACATACCTCATTAAAATCGAAATTTGATTTGATGTTTAGAAATTGATTTTTATGTTATTAGAGATAAGTTCCGTCTATTATTGTATTATTAGTAGAAACGCTATGACTATTATAAAAGGGCTGTGAATTGCAGCATACTCATTTGCCTGAGCCATTGGTTGCCGTTGATAATCGTAAATTAAACCAAATTCAAATTTGAACAATTGGGCAATTTAATAAGCCATCTTTAGTAAAGCAGTTAACCACTTAAATTTTATTAGTGTACTTAGATAGCCTTCTAATTCCATTTGAAACTGAAGAACAGGGCTTACAGTATCTGGAACAGATCCTAAAACCACTTTGCCCTACAGGACTTACTATAAATTTAAAGAAGTGAAATTTGATTTTTTTTTTGTGATAGAGAATCTCTAGTGTTAGTGTGATTGTAAAACTCTATTTTTAAGATCACAGAATTAAAGTTCTGTGACAGGTAGTCTTAAAATTGTGAACTTGTTGAGTATGCAACTCAAAATAGTTTGAAGGTAGTATTAGTAATGTGTTATGAATTGGTTTTTGTAATGACATTTAATGTAATGGGGAAAATTTCTAGTAGTATTTAAGGTGGAACCTCATTGTATTCTGGTCATCCAATCGGTGCGCGTGGTGGAATAGACGTGCCAGGTACTTAATTAACACTAGGAAGGCAAATTTCCGAAAAATGTAAAATGTAAGGCCAAGTGATAACAAGATTCCAACCCTAGTGCTCTTTAGTTCCAAATAAAGTTCGTCAATTTATGGGTTTAGCCAGCTATTTTAGTAAATTCATACCTGATTTCGCATCACGAACTAAGCTTATAACTACTTACAGTAACGAAAGAATGGGTAAATGAGGCAAGGAAATATGTGATTACATCATTTAGTGACTGGAAACTTTAGCAAATTACAATGCCCCTAAATAATTTAGTGTATTTATTGGCTATTCATTTCACTATGGTGGACTCCCATTCAGGATTTTCAATTCAATATTTCCAATAAGGGTAAATTCGTGTCATATAGATTTCGTGAGTCGCAAGTCTCAAATTTACCTTAAATTAATGTTATTAATGAAGGTTTGCATATACCATCATGGTTACAAACAGTACAGCATAATTGTGAGACCCAAAACCTCGTGGATAAATTCCGGAATGGTGAAGTGGATGCCAATCAATACATTCCATGCCAATCAATAACTTTGCATTATAAAATTACACCGGAGGTGACTCCCAAAATGTATGTCCCAAGGGGTTATAGAATGAGTCTGTTGACTCTTACCATGATTAATGTCATGTTGGTTGTGCTAAAATTCTTAATAAAATTGCTCAATACTATTGGTACCCAGCCATTGCTGCTTTCACTAAGGAGTGTATTACGCATTGCCTTATATTTTTACTTCCTGAAGTCGTGCTGGGCCAAAGCAAGCCAACTACACCCTATTTCCTTTTGACACATTGCATAGACAGGAACTAACTTTACTTCAAGTCAAGTTCAATCCCTATTTAGAGAAATGCACATTCAGCATCATATGATATCTGCAGGTACA
The DNA here is from genome assembly GCA_911728495.1 of Furcula furcula. NCBI lineage: Eukaryota > Metazoa > Arthropoda > Insecta > Lepidoptera > Notodontidae > Furcula > Furcula furcula. Next base: position 509,662 of record OU452264.1, on the reverse strand, counting down.
CCTGACCTGGTAGCGACTGACAGGTAGGACGTTACGACGATAGCGACAGTTGTCAATATGCTTACGGCTACTGTTGACAATTCATCAGAATGGCCAAACGTTGTTAAAGTTTAACAAACTTTAAAGATCCTTGTTCAGAACTCTATAGGTTTCTCACCTTTTAGACTTTTAATAAGTCGTGTAATTATACCCTCTGTACAAACTAGACTGACTGACGTAGTAGATGACTCAATACAATCTATTAATAATCAAGTTAATTGCGAATTAGGATAACGTATCAGACGTTGCTAATAAAAGTACGAATTCGGCCAGGCGAATAGGTGGCGCAAAATACTTTCTAGGTAACTGTATAATTTACGGATAAGCCGTGATAGATTAAACAATAATTAAAATAAATCTGAAATGTTTAAAAGGAATTAATAAATTAATCCAATGGTTAAGATTTGTTTCTTTTTAGTTATATGTAAGATGAAATTGGATAAACTTAATATTATGTTTATTGAAAATATGGTAATGTAATCATAATAATAAGTATTTTGATTAAATGTTGATTTATATGTAAGAAAATATATTAGTGAAATCATGAGTATATATGTAAAAAAAAAAATGAAACCGCTGGTCGGTCCAATGTACTGGTGATAGTCTGAAATATCATCGGCAGCGGGTGATAGGACTAACATGTCAGGGCAATGGACTAAGTGTTGCCGAGCGGTCTCTGACTTGGTACTGTATGCTAAATCATGTGCGGCAGATGATATGTACAGTATGTCGAGGCCAGAAGACAATGTATGTATATATATTTTCTGCTGGTTGTTTGCTGCCCTGATGTTGGACAGGGTTTCATGTGCAGCAGGTAAAGTGTCTGACATGGCAAGGTCAGAAACATTGTAAAAGAATAGAAAACATTGTAAAAGGATAGTGTACTTCGAGAGCGAAGTACTGGTCAGTATGGCCGTGATAGATTTAGTCAAAATATATGAAGTAATGATATGTTTACTGTACCAAAATACGCAATGATTCCTGTGTTACACAAAGATTATATCAAAACTAGAGTAATATTTAAGACATAAAATGTTAAATACCCTTTTAGTTGATTTACAACAAACATAATTCAATATTAAAACATATTTGAGGTTATTGCTATATAAAGAACCATGTGAGGATATTTATAGTTATTATGTATTAAATAAATGTTCCTGGAATCATTGCCAACCGTTGTGGTACAGTAAATATCATAAAAATAACAAAAATGTCAATAAGTGGCTGCGCCTTTGTTCGTTGAAATGTATAAAAAGCGACGAAATCCACTGAGTTGGGTATTCTTAGTCCGACCGTTGAAGTGAGAGGAGCTCCGTGGTTTTTGTAAGCAGAACTTAAAAAGTTAAGTATCCATTATTTATATGAACCACTTCGATTCGATTTGATAAAATAAAAATTATATCTGTATATATAATAAATAATATAAACAAGATAATATGTAATGTGCAAAGATAATATGTAATGTGCAATATTAATTAATGGGACAAGTGTCATACATATAATCCCTTTATATATTAAATCTGTATATAAAGGGTAATATTAATGAAATGTGTCTTATATACAGGTATCTCTTATATACTTGATGTAACGTTAAAAATGATGAATAAATAATGTCTTGCATAAAATATCTTATATATTTACTCGCCTGACTACCCACACAATTGACTTAATATCCTTGTAAAAGGGATTAATAAAATGTAGACTTCTGAAGGTCTCCTCAATATCCCTGACCCTCCAGGTGGGGGGATATGTATGTAGTTATGGCATATTCTAACAGAATACGGCCGTGAAGTAACTTGATGAATCTTGCCCATAATGTATTGAACCAGCATAAACTTATGGCTGAATGTATTATATCTTCTCATGGCTTACTATCAGTGATTACCATCAGCACTTAAATAGCAGTTTCTACTTATGAACTTACCAGTATCCATGACTTCAAATATCTGTGAGGTACATAATACTTATGTAGGTATAATATGCGTATACCTATGAGGTGGCATATATATGTAGATAGTGTATTACAGAGAATCTAACATGAAATATGTAGGACTATGGATGGATGTGTAGACATATGTCGATACTTATACTATATAGGTATATAGGTGTGTATATATATGATTATATTGTATATATATATAGAGGAATCTAACACGCGCGACCAAGTCAGACATGTCGTTTACAACGAAGGATGTCGCCAGTCTTGTCCAGACACCAAAAAATTGGCCTTTGCCTAGCCCTGGCCGTTGGTTTAATTAAGCCAACAATTAATATAGTTTTTTTTTTATTTTTTAACAATAGAATGTTGTTAGATATTCCGAAACCCTCAGAAAATAAAAAGTGTAAGGTAGGATGGTAGACTGACCGAACGCACCAAACGCGTATATAAGGCACTGCTCTGGCGGTGCAGGGACATTCATTTATTTGATCTCGTGCTGAAAAGTTGTTCCAGTAGTCCTATAGTGCGGTCACTCTGTCATTCTGTCACTCTGTCATTCTGTCACTAGTATTTGTTTTACTGCGGTCGTATTGTTTATAATTGTTATGTCGGTGTATTTCTTGACGGGTAAATATAAAAGCGAAGGAGTTGTTGGGGTGGTGTATTGGGTATGGAGGAGACCACTTGGGGTAGTCCCCACATTTTTATAATTACCTGTCAATATGTAACTTCTGTGCTAGTGCCATTAAACAACTATCGGTATGTAACTCTTTGTTTTATTTTTATTTCTACTTAGGGTTTTCTAACATCAGAAGTGGGATTGGATTCTGGCCTATCCGCTTCGCTTTCTGATGCATTTTATTATATTCGTTTCTATTATTTTCATATTTTTTGTTTTTCTCGGAAAAAAATACAATTGCGGGTAGTTCGTGTTTTATTAAAAAAATATTCGCGATGCAGGTTGTATGATGTCGGTATTGTCTAGTCTTTGTTATGGTAATAGTAACCACTATTGCTAGAACACGTCTAAGTTTCGAGTTAGGTGATATTCGGTAGTCGGGTGAAATAGTTTTCTTTTGACGGCTTCTCTCAAAATTGCAACTTTGTTTTGTAAAAATGTCTTTACCATTACCATTCGGTATAAAAGTGTCTTAACCATTCGGTATTAGTTTGTGATTGTGAGTGATTTTGTTCATGTGGTTGTTGTATTGGTTTTGTTCGGTCTATTTATTTAATTTGTTTCGTTATTTGAAGCAGTGGGTAGATTCGAGTGGGTAGATTTGAGTTCTGGCTGCTAGAGTGCGATTGTTAATAATTTTGGCAGTAAAGTCATTTTATTGAAGGTGTTTTTGTCGTTATTCTCAATCGGTCATTGGAATTTTTAAAGTGCTGTTTTTGTCTCATTGTTGACTAATAATCGTATTTGAAATCTGGTTAGATTTGGTTATGTTTTGTTAAGGACGGCCGAGCGGTTTTAGTCTGGTTAATCGTACAGGCGGGTTGGATATTAACATAGGCCTACTATTGTGTCTTGTCCTGAAATTCTGTTCACAGAAGGTGTAAGTACTAGTCGCCAAGGCAATTTTGTCGTTGGCGCTGCAGGAGTGGTGATGGCGCTGCACAAGTGGCGTTGCCGCCACACCACGGTGGCGCGGAGCCGCCACACGCGACGGTGGCGCGGAGCCGCCACACGCGACGGTGGCGCGGAGCCGCCACACGCGACGGTGGCGCTGGGCCGCCACACGCGACGGTGGCGCTGGGCCGCCACACGCGACGGTGGCGCTGGGCCGCCACACGCGACGGTGGCGCTGGGCCGCCACACGCGACGGTGGCGCTGGGCCACCACACGCGACGGTGGCGCTGGGCCGCCACACGCGACGGTGGCGCTGGGCCGCCACACGCGTCTGTGGCGCGGAGCCGCTGGTGCAACGCACCGGCGCGGCGTTGGTCGCTACCGCTGACAACGCTGCACATTGGCGTTTGTCTCGTGGCCGTGATGGCCAGACACCGAAGTAAGAAAAGCAGCTGCAGAGATGACCGTGTGGTAATGACAGTCACACTGGCGTAAGTTGGCACACCCTTATTTGGTAAAGGCAAACAAATACGTAGAGGGTAATGTTCTTTTGAAACTAATTATTGGTCAAAAGTAGACTATGGGTGCAATACGCTAAACTTTTAAAAGTATGTAGCGTGGGATTTATGATCGGTGAGGTGGGCAAAACGTATGTCCGCGGAAAGTGGTTTATTGATGCGGTTGTAGCATACCGTTGTGGAGGACTGGAATCTTTATTTCCCAAACCTCTATGGTGTTGTGTTGGGTTCGATTCCCATATCTGGAAGTCTGTGGTATTGTGATCGCTAAGTCTTGGGTTCGATTCCCGGGTCTGGCAGTTAGTCTCCAAGTCTTGTTCAATTCCTGGGTCTGACAGTACTGTTGTACTTTACTGTTGTTAAATTGTTAACAGGCTAAATGCGATATACGGAGATGTCAAGACATCTTTGCCTTGTTTAGTGTGTTACTGATATTTTCGGTTGGGGCTGCGCCGATAAGGGCCCTAAATCCAAAGGAAGGAAGGTGGTGCTTGCGTTCTATTGTTCTGTTCACAGAGGAAAATACAGGCACATGGGTTAGCTGTGGCATGCTGAGGCCTGGCTTGGGAGGCGTGCGCTGCAGAAGGATGATGGCGTTTGACGTCGTCTCCTGCGAGGCGCAAGGTGTCCCGAAGCGTGCGGTGGAAGACGTCGGCGTCTGTGGCCAAGGCGTCGTGTGCATCGGGATCTTAAGTATTTTGCTTAAGTATTTTCTGTAAACAGTCGTTGGGAGAAACCCAAGTAAAGCCATTCACGTGGTTTTGTGGTGACCACGATGTGTTTTAACTGACTTCAAAAAAGGAGGAGGCTCTCAATTCGTCTGTATATTTTTTTTTTTCTATGTATTTTCGCGCATAACTCAGGCAATTATGAACCGATTTGAAAAAATCTTTCTTCCATCCATTCTTTAATACGTTAATTGGGTCCCATAAAAAAATTATTGCGTAGTAATAAGTAGTTCCTGAGAAAACAAGAATGGTGACTGCGCAGGAAAGTTGCAAGAAAGCCTATATAGATGACTTTATGGTGCTTTTTAAGGACAAAAATGGTCATAACTCTGGCAAATATTTACCAATTTCAATGATTCTTTTTTTATTCGAAAGAGGAAACCACTGTAATGAACCTGTACGAATTTTATCACAACCGGATAAGAACTTCCTGGAGGACCATGAATGATATGGAGGAATTTATCTGGTAAAAACCATAAAACTGATGTTCTCCTTTACATTTCTCTGACAAATATGAACCGATTTCGATGATTCTTTTTTTATTCGAGAGAGTAAACTACTATGATGATTCCATGCAAATTTCATTACGATCGGATAAAATGTTTCCGAGTTTCTGAAGAAACATGAATTATGTAAAAGTATGTAGACGATAATGTGAAATCATAATGATGTCATAACCTACCTAGATCATTTTACCGTCTTCGATGGTTCAATCTTTATGTATGAAAATATCACGAAAAAATATAAAATAAAATATTTTAAAAAAAAATTGAACCGACTTCAATAACACTAAAAAGTATAAAATAATTTAAATATTATTGAAGTTGGTGCCAAATATACACAGCAGGTACGCTAACACCAACTTCTTTAATATTTAAATTATTTTATACATTTTAGTGTTATTGAAGTCGGTTCAATTTTTTTTTAAATATTTTATTATTCACCGTTTTTGGAAAAGTCTCATGTAAAGCCATTTGCACGCGGTATTGAGGTGACCTTGACGTGTGAGGGTGACGGGTTGCGTCAGCGGGGCCCACGCTGACTAGAGACCTGTGTAAAGCCTCTACGTAAACGTTTCGCGTTGGTTTCGGGGTGACCTGTTAGAGACCGATGTAAAGCCTGGTTGCGCACAAGGTATCGGTTGCGCAGGAAGAAACCTGAGTGTTTAGTTATAAATCGATGCGTTAGCGTGTGCTAGCAGTCGCAATATAATTCTCGTACAGACAAGGTGTATTTATTGTTTTCCCTCAAGTGCTCTTCAGTGAACCCTAACACAGTGACATAGTGGTCAGAATCGCGCCGGATAAAGTGAATCGAGCGACGAGCGGCCGCCCGGCCGACTGGTTCGACCGACGAGACTTATCACGTTCACCGCATTCCTGAGCTAAAGGAGCATTCTCACTTGGTATTAAAAATATTCTCTAAGATGTCGATTACGCCTGCAGACACATCTATTGATCAACTGGATTCATTATCCAATTTAATAAGTAAAGCTGAAACAAATCTTAAGAAGTGTCCAAAGGCTCGGTTAACTCGTGGATATTTAGAAGCGAGATTAAAATGTATCGACGAATATTGGCACAGTTTCCATACGGGACATCAAGAATTATTCAAAATTACTACAAAAGAGGAGCGTCTAGAAATTCCATATTTCGTCGAAGATAAGTACAACGAATGCGAAGAGATATATCTCAACTTGACGGCAGATCTCAAAGATTTACTTCAAACTTGTACAGCAACAATTTCCAAGTCACAAATACCTTCTCCATTTAGGGAACTTTTACATCATGATAAATCCGTTGAAGTTAACTTGCCAAGAATAAATTTACCCATTTATTCGGGAGCATATGATGAATGGCAGTCCTTTGAAGACAGTTTCACTTCGTTGATTCACAATAACAAAGGTCTTAGCGATGTACAAAGGTTGCATTACTTGAAATCATGCTTAGTAGGCGAAGCGAAGAATACCATTAAACACTTTCAAATCACTGATTTAAACTACAGACCGGCATGGGAATGTTTGAAAAGCAGATATAGCCAAAAAAGGCTTATCGTCAACGCTATTTTGAAGAGACTATTTTCCTTGAAGAAAATGACAACGCAATCGTCAGTCCAACTCAAGGCACTAGTAGATAATACAAGGGAATGTCTCAATGGTTTAAAGGCGTTGAATATAGTTACTGAATCTTGGGATCCAATAATAGTGTTTCTGGTAGTTCAGAAACTGGACCAAGATTCACACAGAGAATGGGAGAACCATGTAAGCGTCAAAAACAGTACGTCTTTACCTACTCAATTTCAGTTATTCCAATTCTTAGAGAGTCAAGTTTGCACATTGGAACTTACTACAGCTTCTACTTCAAGAGAAAGGACCAAGGAACGTCATGTACAATTCACGACTAATGCCACTACAACTTACACAGCGACACTCACATGCAAAATATGTGGTGAAGAACATAGATTATACCACTGCAAGGAATTCAGCAAATGGAGCGTGGATGAAAGATCGGAATATGCTAAAGAAAATCGCCTTTGTTTTAATTGCCTTGCGATAGGGCATTCAGTCTTCAACTGTAGACAGAAAACTACATGCAAGATTTGTGGTAAACGTCACCATTCACTTCTGCACTCGTTTAAAACGAGAGAAGACGTACCGAAGACAGAACAAACAACTTCATTGCACACTGGCTCAGTTAATGGAGATGAAGAGGAAGAAGATGAATCCCAAGTCGATGTATCCGTTGCCTCTCACCTTTCTAATTTCAAGCATCACAAAGCATTGTTAGCGACTGCTGTTATTCCAGTTAGAAGTAGTACAGGTCAAACAATAATGTTGAGAGCATTAATCGATCAAGGATCTCAAGCAACCTTCATCAGTGAGAGAGCGACTCAAATGTTGAGACTCAAAAAAACTCCCATCCGAGGTACCGTCACAGGAGTTGGATCTACGAAAACAACAGTCAGTCATGTGGTACAGCTGGAGGTTTTATCACGATACGAGACACAATTCGAACTCCCAGTACGAGCGTATGTTTTGTCAACACAACTGACTGCGAAATTACCATCCAAAGAACTCAAACCTATGCAATGGTCACATTTAGACGGACTCAACCTCGCAGATTTAGAGTACTTTAAGCCAGCAAAAATTGATATGCTTTTTGGGATAGATGTGTATACAGAAATAATAAAAAACAATCTGATCAAAGGCCCCCCAGGAAGTCCATGTGCACAAGAAACCAGATTGGGGTGGATTTTGTTCGGAAATATAAATAATACACACTCGGAAGAAACCACAGTTGTAATGCACCATCACATAGATATTGATATTCATGACATGCTAAAAAATTTATGGGACATTGAACAAACAAACAAAAGGAAACTTACGGCTGAAGAGAAAAGATGCGAGGAAATATATGCGCAGACTCAATCCAGAACATCAGACGGACGATACAGAGTGAAAATTCCATTTAAAAGTGCAAATACAATACAACGTGTAGGACAAACAAGGGAAATTGCACGACAAAGATTTAACCACCTGGAAAATAAATTTAAAAGAAATCAAACACTGAAGGAAGAATATGTAAAGGTAATGGAGGAGTATATAGAATTAAAGCACTTAGAAGAAGTTCCAGACATAGAAAAGAATAACCCAGCAATATACCTACCTCATCACGCTGTCCTAAGGGAGGACAAAGAAACCACAAAACTACGCGTAGTCTTTGATGGGTCGTGTAAAGGCGCTAACAACTTGTCAATAAATGATGAACAACTAATAGGACCCCAGTTGCAAGAGGATCTTCGGAGTCTAATTCTAAGGTGGCGGATGAAACCGATTTGCTTTGTGGCCGATATCCAAAAAATGTATCGCCAAATTTTAGTCACCGACGAAGATTCAGACTGCCAGAGAATTTTGTGGAGAAAGAATCCCAATGAAGATTTGAAGGAATATCGTCTTTTGCGAGTAACATTTGGAACGTCGTCTGCACCTTACCTCGCAGTTAGAACACTGCTACAGCTAGCAAAAGATGAAGGTAACGACAAGGGACATTTAGACTCAGCTCGAGTTATAGTAGAAGATTTTTTCGTTGATGACTGCATGAGTGGCTGCTCAACAGTGAAGGAAGCTATAGAAATTAGCAAGGAACTCACTAGTGTGCTAAATAGAGGTGGGTTTGTGCTACAGAAATGGGCGTCCAATAGTCCAGAGTTTATGATGGAAATAGATCCTTCACTAAGGTGTGCAAATGCAAATAAGGATATCCAAAGGGAATGTGTTATCAAAACTCTCGGTCTTACTTGGAATATGGCGACCGATACATTTCAGTACTCGAGCAATCTTCCAGACTTACCGGAAAAGATTACCAAAAGAAATGTTTTGGCTGACATTCAACGATTGTTCGATCCACTGGGTTGGCTTGGACCTGCTATAATATCTGCAAAAATGTTAATTCAAAAAATGTGGATGACAGGATGTAATTGGGATGAAGAACTGTGTGATGATCTTAAAGAAGAATGGTTGAGACAGCGAACTAGTTTTCAAAATTTAAGACCCATTGAAATAGAAAGATGGTTACACATAGGAGAAGACGCAAGGGAAGTGACACTTCACGGCTTTTGCGATGCCTCAAATAAGGCATACTGCGCAGTCGTGTATTGCAGAGTCGAAACCAAGAATGAAGTTATTAGAACAGGAATCGTAGCATCAAAAACGAGAGTGGCTCCAATACGACCGGTTACCATCCCACGGCTTGAACTCCTCGGTGCTTTGCTTCTTGCAAAATTGCTTACTCTAGCCAGAGAAGCCATGAGAATTTCCAAGGATAAGGTTTATGCATGGACAGACTCTTCAGTAGTCTTAGCTTGGATAAATGGAGAACCGAATCGTTGGAAAACCTATGTCAGCAACAGAGTTGTTGAAATACTAGATCATACAGATAGCACACAATGGTTTCACGTTACTTCTGATGACAACCCTGCAGATGTTGGATCAAGAGGACAATTAATGCATCAATTAGAAGATAACAAACTATGGTGGGAAGGGCCTAAATGGCTTCAAGGTCTAGATATTAACTTTAAAATACCGGAAATACAACCCACAGAGCTTGAAAGCAAGAAAAATATACAAGTTAACTTGAAAATTGAGGTTTTAGAAGAGGAAGGACTTAATTTTGAAGAATTTGATAATCTAGAAGAGCTTTTGAGAGTGATAGTATACTGTAAAAGATTTATAAATAGTAAACGGGACCCTACAGCAACAGAAAACGCGGTCTCAACTGCAGAATTAGAAAATGCCTTACTATCATGTATAAAAATAGTGCAAAGAAAGGAATTCATAGAAGAATTGGAAAGATTAGAAAGGAAACAGGTTGTTAAGAAAGCTAGTCGATTAAGATCTCTTAATCCTTATCTTGATGATTGCAATGTTATCAGGGTGGGCGGGAGACTGAACAACTCTGACCTAAAGGATTCCGTCAAACATCCGATAATTCTTGGTACTAAAAACAGTCTAACACCCTTAATACTAGCAGATGCCCATAAAAGAACACTTCATGGCGGAGTACAACTGATGCTGACTTATCTTAGGTCCAAATACTGGATTATTCATGCAAAGAATGCTGTAAAGGCTCATACCCATAGATGCATAGTGTGTGCAAGAATGAAAGCTTTAAATAAAACTCAAATAATGGGTGATCTACCGTCCGTTCGGACTACGCAAGCACGACCTTTTCTCCACAGTGGAGTTGATTTCGCCGGACCTTTGCAAATTCTTGCTTCAAGGGGAAGGGGTGTCAGAACTAAGAAGGCATACATAGCAATTTTTATATGTATGGCAACTAAGGCCATTCATTTGGAGCTAGTAGGCGACCTCACCTCGGAGTCATTTTTGGGAGCGTTTCGAAGATTTACTGCACGCAGAGGTAAATGTACCCACGTCTGGAGTGACCAAGGCCGTACATTTGTTCGAGCAAATAAGGATTTAGCCAACGCCTGGAATGAAGCCTGTCTAGAACTACCAGATAGTATAGCCGACAAATTGACTTCGGATGGCACGCAATGGCATTTCATACCCCCTTATAGCCCAAACTTTGGAGGCTTGTGGGAGGCCGGCGTAAAATCTGTAAAGTACCACCTGAAGAGGATTTTTACAAACAATCTTACCTTTGAAGAATATGCGACCACCCTATGTGATATTGAAGCTTGTCTCAACTCTAGACCCTTGACACCAATAGACACGACTGACACAGATGTTGTGGAAATACTAACACCCGGTCACTTTCTGATCGGAGAAGCTCTTATGACAATACCCACTCCAGACATACGTAACGTCAATATGAATAGACTGTCGCGTTGGCAATTGACACAACGGCTTGTGCGAGATTTTTGGCACAAATGGCAAACAGAATACCTAACCAGACTGCAAGAACGTCCAAAATGGATGAAGCGACAGAAGGAATTTGACGTGGGTGATATCGTGATTTTAAAGGACGAACAACTTCCGCCGGGCAAGTGGTCTCTAGGCCGTATAATAAGCAAGCATCCCGGCTCTGATGGTGTAACCAGAGTCTACAGTATTAAAAGTAATGGTGTAGTTACTAAAAGGTCAATTTCAAAGTTATGTGCGCTTCCGATAGATAAAGCTTAAATTAACTATTTATATAATATTGTGAGCACTCTTACGAACTAAATTCTAAATTAAAAATGATATCTTAAGATTATATCAAGTCAATGAAAAAATAAATTAGTAAATATTATTAATCTAATGAGTAGGTTCCTTAACATTGTTTACGTAAATTTCTTTACCTGCCTAGTGTACCGCGGCATTCTAGTGACAACTTATTATGAACCAACTACCCACATTATTATATGTTGTTTGATTATAACATGATTTATTAAAATAATAATATTTTGCATGATATAGGGATTAAAATGTGTAAGTAGTTTATAGTAAAGGACGAATATCCTTTACAGTGGGCGGTATGTTTAGTTATAAATCGATGCGTTAGCGTGTGCTAGCAGTCGCAATATAATTCTCGTACAGACAAGGTGTATTTATTGTTTTCCCTCAAGTGCTCTTCAGTGAACCCTAACACAGTGACACTGAGTAAAGCCTATAGTGTCCTGCTAGAGACCGATGTAAAGCCTGGTTGCGCACAATGTATCGGCTGCGCAGAAAGAAACCTGAGTAAAGCCTAAAGCTGTCAATGTCTTTTAAGATTACTGTGTATGTTTTCTGACTTGACTGTATTTTCTGTGTAATCTCATTCTTGTAATGTGTGTAAAGCATGTACGTGTAGCGGAGCTAAATATAATTATTTCACGCAATAATGCTAAACTTAAACCCTATGTAAAATAATATCTAAACCTAAATCATTAATCTAGACTTATAGCTAAACCTAACCTAAACCTAATACTAGTTACTAACCTAAATCTATAAGTACTAACTTAGTGTTATAATTATTTGCATAATTTAAATTAACTAGTAATGAGCTTGTTTGTTTTGACACTCAACAAACAGCCGGACAAACACATCGCATATCATAATTTAATATTAGCGATCGCACGGCCCGGTCTCAGGATCGGCCGGGTGACTCGCTACCGAGTGACGCGGCGAGGACGACCGATCTATGACGAGCGGCGCCGAGCGCGGCGCCACTCGGAGATGATCGTGAGTCGTCTAGTCGCCTACCGGCTAATACCTACGCTTTGTTTATAAGTTGTATTATTACGTGCTGTCTTCGCTATTTTCTATTTCCTATATTCTCCTTCTGTATTGTTTATAGTTGTTATCTGTACTGTTTTCAAGTGCAATTAATAAACTGTTCTGTGTGTTACTTAGTGCGCTTTTATTCGTGACAATCCCGGTGCCTACCTACCATACACCGGCTACCGTGAGTAGTGCATATTGATACCGCAGACACTATATTAACTATATTGGTGACCATCTACATTGAACACAATGAGCGACAGCGAAAATTCAGCACGTACAGCGAGGTCGGGTAGTGGCGAGGCGGGCGTTACTGTACGCCGCCCAAAGAAGATGCGCCGCTCCGTTCACTCATCTGACGAAGGTACCCAGCAGCACGTGGGACAAATTCCAAATTTCAAAGTGCCACCGTTTTCTCCAGACGACCCTGAAATATGGTTTGCCCTTCTTGAAGGGCAATTTAAGAACTTCAACATACGGGACGACACGGCTAAGTTTACGCAAGTCATTACTAATCTGGACCTAGGGCACGCGAAGGCCGTGAAGGATATTATAATTAATCCGCCAGCTACCCAGCAGTATGAAAAAATAAAGACAGAGTTGATACGCCGTCTCCCAGCCTCTCACGAAAGAAAAGTGAAACAGTTGTTGACACACGAAGAGCTGGGCGACCGGAAACCGTCTCAGTTTCTGCGCCACCTCCAGGACCTGGCTGGGCCATCGGTACCGACGGACTTCCTCAAGACTATCTGGACTCAGCGTCTGCCCAGCAGCATACAGACCCTGCTAGCATCACAGCAGACACTCTCGTTGGAGCAGCTTGCAGACCTGGCTGACAGAATACAGGACATTGCCATGCCCTATAATGTCGCAGTGGCGTCAACCAGCCAAGGCAGCCATTCTAACGAGATCGCCGAGTTGAAGAGGATGGTGGAGCAGCTGGCGATCAACGTAGACGAGCAGAACCGCACGCCCTGCCGGTGCGATCGATCAAGACGTCGGCAAGATTCTCCAGCTCGACGTCGTGGTAGATCCCGCTCTAGATCGAGGTCGGCCTCTAACTTTCAGAAGCACCCGCTGTGCTGGTACCACTATAGATTTGGAAATAAATCTACTAGATGTATAAAACCGTGCAACTTTTCGGGAAACGATGTGGGCAGTCGTTAATGGCGACCGGTGATTGCCAAAGTGCAGGTCGCTTATTCGTCACGGACAAGAGCTCGAATACGAAATTTTTAGTCGATACAGGTAGTGACCTATGTGTATTTCCCCGTTCGTTAGTCAGGGACAACCGTGCAAGAACAGACTTTGAATTATGTGCAGCAAACGGGTCCCCAATACACACTTACGGCTATATGCATTTAGTATTGAACCTAGGCTTGCGCCGCGACTTCGCTTGGCAATTTATTGTCGCTGATGTTACTAAGGCGATTATCGGCGTTGATTTCTTGCATCATTATAATCTGACTGTAGATATCCGCGGTAAACGACTTATTGACACCAGCACTACACTTGCGACCGCGGGTTTGCCTGCACGTTCTCATGAGGTAATTTCTTCAGTAAAATTAGTTTCGGGTAACACAGTGTACCATGATATTTTACAAAAATACCCCGAAATTACAAATCCCTCTGGTATGCATCGGGCTCCTAAACATAACACAGTACACCACATCCACACCACACCAGGGCAACCAGTATCATCAACACCGCGAAGGCTAGCACCGGACAAATTAAAAATCGCAAAGGCCGAATTTGATAATATGTTGCAGATGGGCACCTGTCGACCATCAGGATCTGCCTGGTCATCACCTCTTCACCTCGCGCCAAAGAAGGACAACGGATGGCGTCCGTGTGGTGACTACCGCATGTTAAATGCCCGTACTGTGCCTGATAAATACCCGATCAAGCACATCCATGACTTCGCACATAGCCTGTCTGGATGTAAGGTCTTTTCGACAATTGACCTGGTGAAAAGTTACAACCAAATACCGGTCTACGAGGGCGACATTCCGAAGACCGCGATCACTACACCGTTTGGTCTCTTTGAATTTCCTTATATGACCTTCGGTCTTCGGAATGCCGGCCAAACTTTCCAGCGCTTTGTCGATGAAATGCTTCGTGGCTTGGATTTCGTTTATGCGTACGTCGACGATTTTTTGGTATTTTCCCCAGATGAGGCAACTCACCAGCAGCACCTGCATCAGTTATTCACCAGATTGAAAGAATACGGTATGATAATAAACGTGAGCAAGTGTGTTTTTGGAGTACCTGAAGTAGCATTTTTGGGCTATAGTATTTCCGCCCAGGGAACTAGGCCATTACCTGCCAAGGTGGAAGCTATCCAGACCTTCCCTGTGCCTAAAACGGTCAAACAGTTGAGAAGATTTCTAGGCATGATAAATTTTTATCGCAGGTTCATCCCAGATGCAGCAACCCATCAGACTCCTCTTAACGCTTTGCTTACTGGCTCTGTTAAAGGCTCCCATCCAGTTAACCTGACTACTGAGGAGCTGAAAGCCTTTAACGCCTGTAAGGACAGCCTATGTAAGGCAGCTTTGTTAGCGCACCCCGCTTGCGACGCAAAACTAGCTTTAGTCACAGATGCCTCAGACAAGGCTATAGGTGCGGTACTTCAGCAGCTCAAAGAATCTTCTTGGGAACCTCTAGCATTCTTTTCGCGTAAGTTGAGTCCATCGCAACAGAAATACTCTCCATACGACCGAGAACTGCTGGCAGTTTACGAGAGTGTAAAGCATTTCCGCCATATGCTAGAAGCCAGAGAATTTACGATCTACACTGATCACAAACCGCTGACCTATGCCTTTCATTCGCGAAAGGAGAATTGCTCGCCCAGGCAGTTTCGACACCTGGACTTCATTTCGCAATTTACAACGGACATTAGGCACGTCGCAGGGAAAGACAACGTGGTTGCCGATACTTTGTCTCGGATTGAGGAAATTGGGCAACCCGTAGACCTGGACAAGCTAGCTGAAGCACAAAAGGCAGATTGCGAACTGAAGGACCTTCTGGGTAGTAACACGTCATTACAGCTTAAGAGCATCACGTTGCCTGGTTTCCACAGCGAGTTATGGTGTGATGTAAGGAACGATACATTAAGACCGTTTGTGCCTGCACAACTGAGACGCCAAGTGTTCGAGAGGTTGCATTCATTGAGCCATCCAGGCTCAAAAGCAAGTGCTAAGCTGGTGTCAGAGCGTTTCGTGTGGCCAGGAGTACAGCGCAACTGCCGAGAATGGGTTCGAAGTTGCTTGGCTTGTCAACGCTCAAAGATAACTAGGCACGTATCTGCACCAATCGGTAATTTTAAGCTCCCCAAAAGCAGATTTTCTTTCGTCCATATCGACTTAATTGGACCACTTCCCTTGTCCCAAGGCTACCGATATTGCCTCACTGCCGTCGATCGTTTTACACGATGGCCGGAGGCAATACCGCTGGTCGATATTACAGCGGAGACTGTGGCAAAAGCCTTAATAAGTGGTTGGATCTCACGGTTCGGTTGTCCTACTGACATTATAACTGACCGTGGGAGACAATTTGAATCGGACCTATTTAAAAAACTGTCCCTCTTGATTGGTTTCCAACATCGGAGGACCACAGCCTACCATCCGCAATGCAACGGATTGGTGGAAAGATTTCACAGGCAGCTAAAAGCCGCAATTACGTGCCATGGCAATACATCCTGGGTAGACACACTACCTATTGTATTGTTGGGTATCCGTAGTGCCGTAAAGGAGGATCTAAACACTTCTTCGGCAGAACTTGTTTATGGGGAACCTCTCCGTCTCCCAGGAGATTTTTTTCTACCGCAGCATATAACGGTGACTGATATGACTGACTATGTGTCGCGGCTACGCAGGTTTGTGAAGGACCTCCAGCCGTTACCTACTACAAGTCATAGTGGCCAGCGCTCGTCATTTATTTTTAAGGACTTAGCTTCAGCGTCCCATGTGTTTTTAAGGGACGATAGTACCGGCGGTTCCCTGCAACCAGCTTATACAGGTCCTCATGAAGTATTGGAGCGAGATAAAAAGGTGTTCAAAATTATGTATAAAGGTAACAAGGTCACGGTATCCATCGATCGATTGAAACCTGCTTATCTATTACTGGACCCTAACACACCAGTTACTCACTCACATACACCTATTACACCAGCCACACAGCATAAGCCACTTACCACTAATACCTCTCCACATACACAACCTTACAGTAATACGCCCTTACCTGGTGCATCCAGCAAAAATCTAGTTGCTGAAGATAGTACGCTCAGGAGAACTAGGTCGGGGCGCAAAGTTAGGTTCCCGGACTATTATCGCCCGTAGGACGGTCTCAGGAGGGGGGTGGTGTAGCGGAGCTACTGTCCGCTAAGTTAATTAAGTATAATTATTTCACGCAATAATGCTAAACTTAAACCCTATGTAAAATAATATCTAAACCTAAATCATTAATCTAGACTTATAGCTAAACCTAACCTAAACCTAATACTAGTTACTAACCTAAATCTATAAGTACTAACTTAGTGTTATAATTATTTGCATAATTTAAATTAACTAGTAATGAGCTTGTTTGTTTTGACACTCAACAAACAGCCGGACAAACACATCGCATATCATAATTTAATATTAGCGATCGCACGGCCCGGTCTCAGGATCGGCCGGGTGACTCGCTACCGAGTGACGCGGCGAGGACGACCGATCTATGACGAGCGGCGCCGAGCGCGGCGCCACTCGGAGATGATCGTGAGTCGTCTAGTCGCCTACCGGCTAATACCTACGCTTTGTTTATAAGTTGTATTATTACGTGCTGTCTTCGCTATTTTCTATTTCCTATATTCTCCTTCTGTATTGTTTATAGTTGTTATCTGTACTGTTTTCAAGTGCAATTAATAAACTGTTCTGTGTGTTACTTAGTGCGCTTTTATTCGTGACAATCCCGGTGCCTACCTACCATACACCGGCTACCGTGAGTAGTGCATATTGATACCGCAGACACTATATTAACTATATACGTTTCATAGGATTCGGGGTAACCTGTTAGAGACCGATGTAAAGCCTGGTTACGCACAAGGTATCGGTTGCGCAGAAGAGACCTGATTAAAGCCTATGACTGTGTATGCTTTCTCACTGCTCTGTTATGGCTGATTTAAAATTTACACAGATTTCTATGACTTATGCGTGCGTGTGTTTGTGAGCGCTGTGCTCGCGGTTTATTCTGCTTTTTTCTTAGCCACGTATACCTGAGATTGACTGACGCGCAGACTGCAGTCAGAAGAGCAGACACGCTGTGAGGCATGGGGCGTGACCTGGTCACCAACGAACTTCTGCGTGGCGGAAGCGACACTGGGTATGACTACCGGAGACCGTGCGGTGATTGCAGTCAAAGAAGCACAAGGATATGAGTAAAAAAACCAACATTTTATTATTATTTTGACATCATAAATTTGTTTTGATTTTCTCAAGACTTATTTTTGACAAGATGACCATTAATACGAGACGACCCTTATAACTAGACGTTAATGCGAGCTAATTTCGTAAGCGAGACGAGCCTTGTGGACTGTGAATGCAGAATAGTGGTAGCATACGTCTTGCGTTGAACTGCAGCGATGTAGACCTTAACATTTCATGCTCAATGCAGAATAGTGGTGGCATACGTCATGTGTTGAACTGCAGCGAGGTAGACCTTAACATCTTATGTTATGTGTATACTTTGTTTGGGTATTGTGTTTTGTGCAGGACGATTCAATGCAACTGGGCTGTGGTCGTCGCAGTCTATACTCCAGGATTTACTTTGGATGGTGGAGTCTGCTACTTCGGGTGGTCCTGTGAACGATGGATGGTGGAGTTTGCGTCTTCGTGTTCTCGGAGAACAGTCATCAAATATTAACGAGCCCGGGGACGGTCTCATGTCAGAAGAGGCCGTGTTAGATATTCCGAAACCCTCTGAAAATAAAAAGTGTAAGGTAGGATGGTAGACTGACCGAACGCACCAAACGCGTATATAAGGCACTGCTCAGGCGGTGCAGCTTAGAGGAAGAAAACAATAGAGGGCTGGACACTTTCTTTCTCATTCACGCAAGAAAAGAATGCGTTTATGTAGAAAGAAACAGTGTATATGATTTTTTGTCCCTCAGCATGTGTTCGATTTTTCCGCGCCGTGGGTGCGAAACAAATTTGACGTTTGCTCCCACTTTGCTCCGTGACAATTTTATCGTAGTTTTAATATTAAATAAATAACTTAAAATTCAATAAAAACTAACTGTGACATTACTGTGTGTTGTGGAAATCCTATAAGAATCGTGCAGTGCAGTATTATAGGCTGTGAAAGTGACAGTGAACGTAAAATTAGTGGAGTATCGTTTCACAGGTAAACGTGAATTATTATGGCCAATTTAGAGATTACATTTAGAAACTAATACATGTAAACGACTTATTTAGATCTTATTGCTCTAAATTAGTTACTATTTTACTTGAAAGTTACGTGTAAGATCGATAAATTCTTGTTTTTCATCCATAACCTAAAATTTTCAGTTTATTGATCGCCACCATCGATATACTATACCAACTAGATTTGCTGTCACGACCCGAAAAGTGGTCACGAAAATAAGAAAATAAGAGCTACGGAGACGGCTGTCGCTCAATTGTCTGCAATTATTATTGAACCTTATTTTATAGTATGTAAGTCATCTTTTTATATGAACATATTATTGTTTTGTTGTTTGTGTACGTGTATAATTGTGTAGGTATATGTAACCGCGACCACATTTTCGATGTCATTTTGTTCGTGACAGCTAATCTTGTTGGTATAGTATATCGATGATCGCCACAGACGTATTAGGGATGCTATGATCGCCATTATCAGTGTTGCCAGTGTATAAAAGAGAGACTACCATAAATAAGTGGTAAATTATTATTAAGTGCATCATACACGATCCCACATGCTGGGTGCATCGAAGAATTTCTCAGATTTCCCGAATTTATTTTTATGATTTCCTGAAAATATGGATATTTGTATAGTGTGGATAGCAGCAACAAAAATAATTAATTAGGTTGCTAAAAGTTATTCCCGAATGCTTAAATATTCAGAAATAACGTAAGCGCTCAAATAATTCGTCCAAGGCTGCGCAGGACGTATTCATTCGTTATTTATAGGAACAATGGTCATTGTACATTTAATCGTGCTTTTACTATGTGCATGTTGTTTAAATATATGTATATATGTTGTTGGTTACAATTTATTGGTAAATTTGTCTGAATTATAAATAAATAGTACCGACGTTGAATAGTTTGTTTCATTTGCCCCCCTATTATGTACCTATCTCGTTTGACAACTAAAGTGATGATCAATAAAGCAAAGTGACTATTAAATAACTATCAAATGATTTATTTGGCATTGCCTAACTTGAATCACCAATAAATATCAAACACACTTTCAGTAGACATCAAAGTTTGGTGGACAACTGAAGCTTGATAGTCACTTTGCTTTATTGATCATCACTTTTATTTTTTGTAGGAATAGTACTGTTTCACCGGACAAGAGGGCGAGCGCTTAAAGCGCTCCAGCCAGAAAGGTTTGGGTAGCGACTAGCACAAGGGCACCTCAGGGAGGCACGGCCTCGGCTTTGGCTGCCGCTTAGAGAAAATGAGTTTACCACCGGTTCACAACGCGCCCCCGCTGAGAAGAACCGGCAAGAAACTCAGCGAGGGGATGCATGTCGAGGTCGCATGCGTACGGATCCCTTCGGCCTCGCCGGCGAGACCGGTGTCTGTGTGTTGATGTGTTTACGACTCTTGACATCGTTGTCGGTGTTGGTGTTGTGTCATGGTCCAGGAGGACGGACATCGGGTCGGGTGGGTTGAGCAGTACATGCCGCGGACGGCGGCGAAGTACGGCTGTTCGACGATCTGAGGGACCTGGCCGCTGCCCAATAGGACATGGGTTCGATTCCGAAGGATTCCGAACTATTGTCTGGGTGTTATTTATCTATTTAAATATGTATTTATACAGTTTACAAGTATTTGTAATCATTTATCTGGTTACCTTACTAAAGGATCTGCGTAGATTGAGATCAGGTGGTCATTGGTCAAGCGTAGATTGTCCCAAGATACTAGTACTATAGATTTGTATATTGTAACTTACCCGGTAAATGGCCATAGTATGTATTATATTAAGTTATAAGAAAGCCAATTTTTGCCTACCTCTCTGGGAAATAGCATATTATTGTTTTTATCTCTTAACTTTTTTGTATGAGGCTAATAATTATCTACAGCTCTTAGCCACTTTAATCACCACGTGATATCACCCAGGTGAACAATGTGGAATAGACCTTAGCTACAGCATATATGATATTAAGTGTACATTCACTTTGTAGCCTCCGTCGTGGGTTCGAATCCTACGAAGGGCAACAAATTTGAGTAGTTGTTCCTTACTGGCTAGGACAATGCAGGCCGATGACCTGATTGTCTGTAAAGTAAGATGATCCATGTGTCGGGATTTGCGATAGAACGTATGCCCGACTCCTGTCCGTCAAATTAAAACACCAAGCTTTGGTAATAAACACTTATAATCAAATTGAGAGAGAACAACTTATAATACAGTGGAGTAATCGTAATAATTAAAACATGTCTCTGCCATAGATACTAGCGCGCTGTCATCTTTTTGACAGCCCCTTTGGCGTTCCGAAACCGTGATCCGAGATACGCCACACATGCGTCGGATGGGCATGTAAAAAGTCGGTCCTGCGCTTAACTTCTCCCCAGTCGTGTCGGTCTTCCGTCCCATCGGATTATGAGAGGTACCTACCTAAGGTACCTTATCGGCGGCACGCTTGGTATATGTCTGTATTATATTCTGTCTACGGCGTAGACAGAATATAATACAGACAGACATATACCAAGCGTGCCGCCGATCGATAAGGACAGAAAAATAAGTACATACTAAATTTAGAGTTGCCACGTAAGGGAAATTTTACCCTTTGTGTAAAGCAAATACGGAGGTTGTTGTAAATTATATTTTCTTTCCTAACCAAAAACCACTTTTTTGACACAACATTTACTTTTCTTACATTATATCGTCTTAATCTATGACAGTCTGCAAAAAGTACGAAAGTGATTGTTATAATAATGTCCTCCTAGCCGAAACGACCACAGCGGCCAATCTTTCACAAGATCAGCCATGTACGCAGGAGATATTATAGTGCACAAGTGCTTGCGTAGACACAAGTGCACACTCTCTTCCTTTATATAATAGGTACCTCTCATAATCCGATGGGACGGAAGACCGACACGACTGGGGAGAAGTTAAGCGCAGGACCGACTTTTTACATGCCCATCCGACGCATGTTTGGCGTATCTCGGATCACGGTTTCGGAACGCCAAAGGGGCTGTCAAAAAGATGACAGCGCGCTAGTATCTATGGCAGAGACATGTTTTAATTATTACGATTACTCCACTGTATTATAAGTTGTTCTCTCTCAATTTGATTATAAGTGTTTATTACCAAAGCTCGGTGTTTTAATTTGAAGGACAGGAGTCGGGCATACGTCCTATCGCAAATCCCGACACATGGATCATCTTACTTTACAGACAATCAGGTCATCGGCCTGCATTGTCCTAGCCAGTAAGGAACAACTACTCAAATTTGTTGCCCTTCGCAGGATTCGAACCCACGACGGAGGCTACAAAGTGAATGTACACTTAATATCATATATGCTGTAGCTAAGGTCTATTCCACATTGTTCACCTGGGTGATATCACGTGGTGATTAAAGTGGCTAAGAGCTGTAGATAATTATTAGCCTCATACAAAAAAGTTAAGAGGTAAAAACAATAATATGCTATTTCCCAGAGAGGTAGGCAAAAATTGGCTTTCTTATAACTTAATATAATACATACTATGGCCATTTACCGGGTAAGTTTTAGTAAATTTCTCCAATATACAAATCTATAGTACTAGTACCTTGGGAAAATCTACGCTTGACCAATGACCACCTGATCTCAATCTACGCAGATCCTTTAGTAAGGTAACCAGATAAATGATTACAAATACTTGTAAACTGTATAAATACATATTTAAATAGATAAATAACACCCAGACAATTGTTCGGAATCCTTCGGAATCGAACCCATGCCCTATTGGACAGCGGCCAGGTCCCTCAGATCGTCGAACAGCCGTACATCGCCGCCGTCCGCGGGATGTACTGCTCGACCCACCCGACTCGATGTCCGTCCTCCTGGACCATGACACAACACCAACACCGACAACGATGTCAAGAGTCGTAAACACATCAACACACAGACACCGGTCTCGCCGGCGAGGCCGAAGGGATCCGTACGCATGCACCCTCGACATGCATCCCCTCGCCGAGTTTCTAGCCGGTTTTTCTCAGCGGGGGCGCGTTGTGAACCGGTGGTAAACTCATTTTCTCTAAGCGGCAGCCCAAGCCGAGGCCGTGCCTCCCTGAGGTGCCCTTGTGCTAGTCGCTACCCAAACCTTTCTGGCTGGAGCGCTTTAAGCACTCGTCCTCTTGTCCGGTGAAACAGTACTATTCCTACAAAAAAAAAGTGATTATCAATAAAGCAAAGTGACTATCAAGCTTCAGTTGTCCACCAAACTTTGATGTCTACTGAAAGTGTATTTGGTATTTATTGGTGATTCAAGTTAGGCAATGCCAAATGAATCATTTGATAGTTATTTAATAGTCACTTTGCTTTATTGATCATCACTTTAGTTGTCAAACGAGATAGGTACATAATAGGGGGGCAAATGAAACAAACTATTCAACGTCGGTACTATTTATTTATAATTCAGACAAATTTACCAATAAATTGTAACCAACAACATACATACATATATTTAAACAACATGCATATAGTAAAAGCACGATTAAATGTACAATGACCATTGTGCCTATAAATAACGAATGAATACGTCCTGCGCAGCCTTGGACGAATTACTTGAGCGCCTACGTTATTTCTGAATATTTAAGCATTCGGGAATAACTTTTAGCAACCTAATTAATTATTTTTGTTGCTGCTATCCACAGTATACAAATATCCATATTTTCAGGAAATCATAAAAATAAATTCGGGAAATCTGAGAAATTCTTCGATGCACCCAGTATGTGGGATCGTGTATGATGCACTTAATAATAATTTACCACTTATTTATGGTAGTCTCTCTTTTATACTAGGGATGTGAGATTAATGGAAAAGAATCGATTAAATAAAAATCGATTTTTCTTTATTCAAAATTAATCGATTTGTCAAAAATCGATTTTAATAAAAATA
The DNA here is from genome assembly GCA_911728495.1 of Furcula furcula. NCBI lineage: Eukaryota > Metazoa > Arthropoda > Insecta > Lepidoptera > Notodontidae > Furcula > Furcula furcula. The sequence continues at coordinate 485,858 of OU452264.1, read as the reverse complement.
AATAATCGATTTTTGCGAAAAAATCGATTTTTTTGTATTATTAAAAAGTACATGCTAAATTCAAAAAATCTGGATGTTATTCATCTATTTAAGCACATATCCATTTTCAAAAACAAGTTTATAAATATTAGTATCAGTTTTATTTATAAATTAGATAGGTATTAGCCCGTGATACTAAATCACTTTTTACTCGTAATCGTACTGGCTAAAGTTGAATATAAAACAAGAAATTGAGGTAAGCTCAGTTTTAGATTAACACGAAGTTTAATAACAGTAACAGTAAAATTGGATTTATATTTAATTACGTGTTTTGAGCAACTATTCAAATAAAACCCTGTTAATTATTGTTTAACTACCGTATTCTGTTAAATTTCTGCTGAAGTTCATTAGATTTTGCTAAAATTTTCTATTTTACGACTTAATCGGCTAAACCCTAAAATGAGGGTTTCTCAATTCTGCTAAAATAGCAGAATTCTCCTAAATCTGGTCACACTGCACTGAAACTACTTTACACGCATACATACCAAGAATCTTATTAACCTCCTTGATACATACCTACAGATGGCGCCGTTTTTATATAATACACTTAATATGTATGAGCTTAATTCGAGATTTTTCACCCAACGCGTAGATGGCCCTGTTTATAAAATTGAAACTTACTGCAAGATTTTTTCATCCGTCGCATAGATACGAGCTGTTTCTAAAAATCGATTTATACACGAAATTTATATAATCGATTTACTAAAAATCGATTAATATTATTATAAAAATCGACAGTAAAATATCGATTATTAGAAAATAATAATCGATTTAAATAAAAATCGATTATTTTTTAACATCCCTATTTTATACACTGGCAACACTGATAATGGCGATAAATAAACTGAAAATTTTAGGTTATGGATGAAAAACAAGAATTTATCGATCTTACACGTAACTTTCAAGTAAAATAGTAACTAATTTAGAGCAATAAGATCTAATTAAGTCGTTTACATGTATTAGTTTCTAAATGTAATCTCTAAATTGGCCATAATAATTCACGTTTACCTGTGAAACGATACTCCACTAATTTTACGTTCACTGTCACTTTTACAGCCTATAATACTGCACTGCACGATTCTTATAGGATTTCCACAACACACAGTAATGTCACAGTTAGTTTTTTATTGAATTTTAAGTTATTTATTTAATATTAAAACCACGATAAAATTGTCACGAAGCAAAGTGGGAGCAAACGTCAAATTTGTTTCGCACCCACGGCGCGGAAAAATCGAACACATGCTGAGGGACAAAAAATCATATACACTGTTTCTTTCTATCACACGTAACCTACATAAACGCATTCTTTTCTTGCGTGAATGAGAAAGAAAGTGTCCAGCCCTCTATTGTTTTCTTCCTCTAAGGTCTACGCGGTGCAGGGACATTCATTTATTTGATCTCGTGCTGAAAAGTTGTTCCAGTAGTCGTATAGTGCGGTCACTCTGTCACTAGTATTTGTTTTACTGCGGTCGTATTGTTTATAATTGTTATGTCGGTGTATTTCTTGACGGGTAAATATAAAAGCGAAGGGGTTGTTGGGGTGGTGTATTGGGTATGGAGGAGACCACTTGGGGTAGTCCCCACATTTTTATAATTACCTGTCAATATGTAACTTCTGTGCTAGTGCCATTAAACAACTATCGGTATCTCTTTGTTTTATTTTTATTTCTACTTAGGGTTTTCTAACAACATTTAACATTTGCGTCGTAAACATAACCTCCTTTTATGAAGTCTGTTAAACACTAAAACCCACTTTAGAATGTCCTCCAAGCACGGGGACGCTTGATTTAAATGTCAATAAACGGTCACCCATCTTTGTAATGACCTTGCCTACCGTTGTTTAACCTGCGATTCCCAAAATTTGATAACAACGACCTCACACGCGGAGAGCCACGCAGCGACTGAGTTGAAATTCAGTGACTAAATGCGATTACACCCTTAGAATAATAACGCCTAGAACGATAGTTTCATACGAAAAAACTGTCTCGTTTGAGGCACAATATCATTGATGTAGGCGTAAGTCGCGCGTATTGACGCTCTGCGACACGCACACAAGTGAGAAAATAATGTTGTTAGGGGAATCAGATTTTCCCCAAAATTAGGGAAAATGGAATTGCTTCTTACTGAGGTCATTATTTAATTTTTAGAATAAAATTACTATTATTGCTGACAGTGATGAATTACTTTTTAATTTAAAAGATCTGAAATAACAAATCTACGATCTAAAAATCTTGTGTCACTGTTTTTGTGGTCGCACTCCTCCGAAACGGCTCGACCGATATTTATGATTTTTTTTATGTATACTTGTTAGGTGTGAGAATAGGTCGTAAAGTATATTTCATATCACTAGGTTAAGCAACGTTAGACAAGGTCATTACATGGATGGGTGACCGTTTATTGCCATTCGAAAACGTAAGCGTCCGCGGATCATCTAGTACTTAAATAAATCTTTTCTTAATAAGCAAATTTAGGGTGGCAATTTTCCTTTTATTGGCAACATTTCATATAATGACGTCTGTTGAAATTTAAAATTATTGTTTTCACTTTGGCGATTGTTTTACGTTAAAATATTAGATTAAACGTAATGCTTGCAAGTGAAATGTTATGTTAAAATGTTTTTCCAATGTACTATGATTTCCATTTATTGCACAAACCATCATTTTAAAATAAAATATCGAGAGCTGCTAGCCCTACGACTCGACTATAAGCACTGACGCGGGCTGTTCGCTACTGAGCCATTCTGGCTCGGTTTTACTTGCCTCACTGTGCGTACATGTTCACGGTTTCTATGCGTTATTATTCTAAGATTACACCTTCCTAAATGCGTTTCTAATTAGGATCCTAAGTGATTTAGTCAGTTAGAAACCATCCTGGTCTCTGAATTTAGAATCCTAACTTCCTAAATGCGATTACACTTCACTGAATTCAGTGACTCTCATCTTCAACTCATTTAGCTTCCTAAATAACTGACGGTGTAATAAGCCTTTAAGCTACCGACCGATTAATTTGGCGCCTTTTCTATATAAACGTCAGTTCATTGGGAAATATGATTTGTTTTGTTTTTATAAATAAAAAGAAAAGAAAAGGACATAAGTAATAATTAGATGAATAGTTACAAAGTATCTACAAAAAAATCATAATAGTAAGTAGGTAATAATTCATGTTCGAGACGAAATGTAGGCAATGTTTTTGCGTTCCGAGTTACTATAAGTAAGTTGTTCACGTTTGTGAATTTGGCTTTTTCAGGTTGCTGGACGGTTTAAAAAGTGTTGAAAGGATGAATACATATGTTCTGCAGAACTAAATTATTTTTAACAGGTAGAGTAGTGAAACACGTTTACAAGACAGTGTTGTGCAATACGCGTACTGATGTAACACCGGTGTTTATAAAACTAGTCGCTAATAGTAACAATAATATGGCCCAGAGGAGTATAACGTCGTTCTTCAAGGTTTCTCCGCCGAAGCCCGGAGTGAAGATAGAGAAAGAAGACTTAAATGCTGAGATTAAAGTAGATGATACTCTTTCAAATGGAAATGCTAAGGTCAGTTGCACTTGTTTCTATATTACATAGGCGAAGATGGTGGTGGTATGAGATAGCTAGTAGTTATTTCATATCTACATACAAAATGTGGTTTCTTATCGCCTTGGACTAATCTAGTTATCACAGTCATATGCAAACAGCTGTCTACTCCTGGACATAGAGCTCTCCAGCACTTTGTTATATAATTGGAATATGTAATTGGGATCAATAAAGACTAAATCAGTCATACTCAACCTGCGGCCTGCGGGCCGCTTGCGGCCTGCTAGCCTTTTCTATGCGACCCGAAGTCTAGTACAGTGTTCTTAGTTTAACAGTAGTATTTTATTGATAAGTGTACAAAACATGCAAAAAATGATGTTCGACTAAGGTTCGAATGAATAAATCTTCATTTCAATTTTAGCTTACACTCATAAAATAGCACATACACAGAATTTAAGTAAAGAAATGTCTTCTGTTAGTTTAAATACCATTAATTTTTAAATAAATGCTATATTTCAAATATGCGATTTATTGTAAATTAATATACTTAGGGTAGAATAGAATAGAATACTCTTTATTTGCACACCAAAGTAAAACATACAGAAAATTTAGAAAATAACTTAAATTAGGTACAAATGGCTGTCTTATCGCTAACAGCGATTTCTTCCAGACAACCAAAACTTTAAAAAGAAGAAACTGAACTATTTGGGTAGCTGGTGGTGTACATACCTTAAATTGTACATCTTATACACATTATATATATTTATACGTAGTTCTAAATAATAATATCTAATAGTAATTAATATATATACATATAAAAAAATAAATAGGGTATATAATATACAGCGATATTAACGGATTATAGCTCACTAGTTACTCACTTGGATGACTGCCAACTCCAGACTGCTCTTTTGGGTAAAGTACCCACATCTTCATACATAACAGGGTAGTTATAATTAAACTTACAATTTAGGCTAGATTATTGCAGGGTAAAGCAGAAGCGACTATGTGGCCCATGGGAAAAAAAGGTTGAGTATGGCTGGAATTCTTGATTATGGAAGACTCATTGTTATTTAAGCTCACCATGTGAAGTTAAATGATATACCTAATAATATGATAGTAAAGTTGAATTTAAAACAAATTTTAAATTAGCCATGAAGGGGTCACGGCCTATAGCTCAGATCTGCACAATAGCACAATCAATTGGTCAGCCGATGAGGAATTAAACTAGTTGCATTTTATTGTGTATAATTATGTAAATATACAACATTAAATTTGTATGCTGTGCCAGACATCATCAAAAAGGCCCAGACTGGAGGACAGTGGCAGTGAAGCAGACTCACCAAAGAAGTCCTCTCCAAATGATTCAGATAAGGTACATAGCAAATGTGTTTACTGACAAGATAATTTATCATTTTCCAATACTTCAGTGTTGTTGAATTTTACTCTAACTTGAATTTGCATACCCATTTAAGGTTCTTTACCATATTATTAATATTGTAGATATCACACTTCAGGACAAATTTCTTTAAATTAATAATGTGTCAGAATTAATAGGTTTGTAAAAAGATAAAGATCCCATCTATAGCTGACTAGTCACTTACCATCACCACAGGATGCAGTAAAAGATTAACATATTAAGCAACAGCAGGCAAAACACGTCCACTGTTGAACAACAGGCCTCCCCCTTAGAAGTGGGGCGTTGCCATAATCCCATCCCATAAGCTATCTTGGGTATTGCAGTATACCTACTAGGCGGTAGGCAATCTAATAGAAAGAGGCTGCTGCCTGTCTTGTTTTTATTAAATAAAATAGTCAAAATACCTGGTATTGTCTGGAATTCTGAACTGTATGGGAACAGTAAAATTCTGAGAGAATATGCCACTATTTACTAGGTGGTAGGTTCCTTGTGCAAGGAACCGTCCAGGTAGGTACCACCGCAGTGTCAGATATCCTGCCGCCAAGCAGCAGTGTGTAAGCATTGCTGTGTTCCGGCGTGAAGGGCACTGTAGCTGGTGAAATTACCGGACACAAAGACTTAACATCTAATGTCTTAAGGGTCGGCAACGCGCTAGTGATTCTTCTGGTGTTGCTAGCGTCTATAGGCTACGGTGGCTGCTTACCATCAGGTGGGCCGTACGCTTGCTTGCCACCTTGGTAGTATAAAAAAAAAAAACTAATTATTTACCATTGCAACAGAAGAAAAAGCCAAAGCGTCAGCGCATTGAAAGTTCAGACAGTGAATCAGAAGCAACAAGTACACCAGTTGAAAAGGCTGCCATGAAAGTTGAAAAAATGGACAAACCAAAAACATATGCTTCTCCAAAGAGCAAGAAAAAAAAGCCAGTAACCGCACAAAGTGATGTTGAAAATAAAAGAACAACACCAAAGAATAAGAAAAAGTCTTCTACGAGTAATGGAGATAGTAAGCAAAGGAGCCCATTAAAAACAATAAAGAGGGAGTCTTCAATAGATGACGAAGCGAAAACCGAATTGAAAGAGACCTCTATTAGTAATGAAGACAGTGAGAGGGTGGTGATAAAAAAAGAGAATTCTCCAGTTGGTAAGAAAGAGAGTCCTAAAAAGAAGGCAACAAATATCAAACAAACAAATGATAACTCCACAAAAACAGTAAAAGTTGCTGGTAAGTTTATATTGATGTTTTTTATATTCCATATTAATCTAAGTAAACTCTTCCATAGGGAAAATATATTAAAATTTGATAACTTAAGGTATATTCTTGTTTGGTTTTAATTAACTGCATTAATTTATAGGCGTTGACTACAATCCCGCCAAAGCTAAATACCATCCGATCGAGGACGCGTGTTGGTGCGCAGGCGAGGAGGTGCCGTACCTCGCGCTCGCCAAGACGCTCGAAGCCATCGAGGCGACGTCCGCGCGGCTCAAGATCATAGAAATACTGAGCAATTACTTGAGGTCCGTGATCGTGTTGACGCCTGAGGACCTGTTGCCCAGCGTGTACATGTGTTTGAACCAGTTGGCACCAGCATACCATAGTCTGGAGCTAGGTGAGTGATTCAGGGGCGTAGCTACTGCCTTACCGGCTGTATCAATCGTATGGGGCCCCTTGCCCTTCATTTGAATGCAGATAGATACTGAGTGCAGTTTCAGTCTGTCAAAGACAGGAGAGGTAGTAGTATAAATCCCTCAGTCCTCAGCCTGGTCACAGTGACCGGTCATTACGTTGATGACTTTTTATAATACCAAGTCGGCGTCAAACTCGCCTGACGCTAGCAACACCGGAAGAATCACTAGCGTGTCGCCGTTGCTGTTCCTAAATACCTTACTTATTAGGCTCTCGTGTTCATTTTCACCAGCTACAGACTCCTTTACATGGGAACACAGAAATGTTTAGACCGGGGGTTCTCAACCTTTATTACACCATGTACTCCCTGGACCGTACCTAAAATTTTCATGACCCCTTTCATTTTGTACCGATACAGCTTTACACCCAATTTACGAATTTAGTGATTGACATTTATGACTAACGGTTTTTCTTTTGGAACCGTCAGTCAAGTCCTGATTTAGATATTACTGCTCGGCGGTATAATATCTGGACGGTCGCTCGCACAAGAGAGCTACCATTGGGTGTGGATGTGTCGTGATCGGTAGTATGCGTCGGTGGTGTGCGCAGGCATAGCGGAGACGTACCTGATGAAGGCCATCGGGCAGTGCACGGGCCGCTCGCTGGCGCAGGTGAAGGCGGCGGCCCACAGGGCGGGCGACCTGGGCGCCGTGGCGGCGGCGGCGCGCGCCACGCAGCGCACCATGTTCGCGCCGCCGCCGCTCGTGCTGCGCCGCGTGTTCGCCGCGCTCAGGGACATCGCACACATGACCGGTACGCACTGCACTTACGTATTATAATATTTAAACTAGATCTGCCGTTACGGTCCGAAAAGTGGTACGCAGAAATAGCGCCCTTGTGTCGCTATTTCTTTACGAGCCACCGGCTGACAACATTATTTTTGCCGATAGGAGTGTCGCCCCTGTCTATATGAAACTGTCAAACTGCACGTCATTATCATAATAAAACCGTTAGTTCACGTTTCCGCCACCGGAACAGATGAGTGCGACCCCCGAGACCACATTTTAGATGTAATTTTGTTAGTGAACATTTATCAAGTTTAATATCGATGGCATTGCACTTAACAGTTAGTAGATTGGGAATCGAGGGTTGTGTTCTAGTTATACTTAGGCATATAGCTATGCCTATGCGCGGGCGCGATGCTACGCGTCCTGCGTCCGGTGGTCAAATAAATACCGCTGTGCGGAGTTCACGTGTCGCTTTATTTCTATGTTCCCCGCCGACGCGCTTAACAGGTTGAATGTGACCCGTTTTACCCGAGATATTTCTGGTCACTAGTGCGAGGGTGAAATGGCATTTCACCCGAATTGAATACTCCGCTTTTCATGTAGACTGTGTCATTGACGGCCACACAGGCCAAGATCCTTCACAAGATCAGCCGTGTACGCGGGGAATATTATAGTGCACGAGTGCACCCTCTCTTCCTATAAACTAACGAAACGGGAAACCGACATGGCTGGGGAGAGTCAGGCACAGGGCCGCCTTGTTACATGCACGCATAGATCGTCTTACTTCATACACAATCAGGTGATGGGCCTGCATTGTCCTAGCCAGTAAAGAATAACTACACAAAGTTGTTACATCACACACACACACGCGCGCACATCAAGAGCCATTCCTACTTTTTTAACTGACTTCAGTTGACCAATGTGTGTTTCCTTACCCAATTAAAACCTATGACTGCCACATTGGCACACGAGAGGGAAACCTGGGTTTCCTGTTGGAATGTGCACCATTGTATCCTGCCTTTGAGCCTGCCACCGAAGGTCAGCATCATGGTCCCCCGGAGGCCTGAATCGTTGCGCGAGCAACGTTTATCGCGAGGGAATCACAACGCCATACTCGATAAACGTCCGCCTACATCTCAAACGTCCACTGACTCCAAACGACAACTCAACTCTTTCTTAACTGACAACCATAGTGGCCAATATTCGAGATTGGCTAACGAAACACTATTTGTATTGTAGCCTAGTCGGCGAGCAAGAGAAATTAGAAAAAAAACAAAACACACAAATTTATTAAAAATAAATTAATTAAGAGAGAAAGATACAGAGGGAGTTCGATATTACTATATAGCTTGTTCGCATATAAAAATAGTTGGACACTCAAGTAAAGGTCTGTAATTGGTCGGCACGCAACGGCGATTCCGGCGGTCTTCTGATTGTCTTCTTGTGTAGTGGCCGGGAACGACACGGTCGCAGGACCTGGACTAGGCCCGGTCGATCAGCAGCTCGGACATTTAACTAAGCGTTAAACCCGACGTCGAAGACAAAAAACTTCAACTTCTTGACCTCGTAGGTCGAATTCTTGACCCCGAAGTTCGAACCCTGGAACGCCACATAAGCGTCCCTGTAGTCGCCGTTCCCTAACGCGACACCCTCCAGACCAGCTTTCAGATGGTGGAGGCTGCCTCATTATGGAGACGTCTACAGGAAAATACATCCTAACAATAAATAGGCCTAACCTACTGGTTAGGTACCTAATACACAATAAAAGTCCTACATCAGTCTTTTATAAGCAAAACAACTTACCAGTAATAACTGGGATTCACTTCACTTGAATTAAAATTATAATACTTGAACAAAAATAAAATTAAATACTCGTATACTGCACGCTGTGCACGCTGGCAAACAATACTTTAATATTAGCAGTTAACTAAGGTCGGAAGTGTAGCTCGCTGCTCAGCTCAGATGGTCATGGTTTCTCCATCCACTGAGCCAAAAACGAAGCATAGAAAAAGGGGAGGGCATAGAACCGTCCAGAACACTCAGTACCTAATGCGGTGGCTGCCGTTGATTGGTCGACTTTATTAAATTGCAAGTACTGAGTGCTAGCGGCGTCGCCTCGAACCACGCTAAACCCCGCCTATTTCTACAATAATATCCTCTATTAAAAAGTGCCCCATACATAGGTATCCAAAAATTACCTATGGTTTTAATAATGAAGTGATAAGATAATATGATGCAGCTTTCATCGCTTATTACTATGAATATAAATAATATAAGAACAAAGTATTGCCAGGTCAATATACGAAGGCCGTAACTTAGATACGTACGCCTGAATAAATTTACTAGCAATGATAATTAATTATGCGTCTGTTAATATAATTTGAATAGGAACTATTACGTTTTCTAATAAAACAACTGCTTTTACTTATTTATTTACCTTAATTTAACTAAAACAATGTAGCTATGCTACAGTGTATCCTAGTGTTTAAGTAAGTATATCAATCAGTATACAAATTTCCCTCACTCCTTGAAAGATAGAAGAATTGAGGATGGATGCCATAGCACTGGAAAATGTGTATATTAATTCTGTATTATTTGCAGGCCAAGCATCAGTCAATAAGAAAATCAATAAAATCCAGTCGCTGTATGTCGCGTGTAAACACTCTGAAGCGAAATATTTAATAAGGTACACCGCGCAGGGTGCTCCTGCGATCTATTCATCTATTGTTATAACTTTTACATATTTTCACATTACATATTAACTCCATGTTAGTTATCATCATTATAACATCGGCCCATAGACCAATACTGGTAACCGATGGGGAAGGAAGGTTCTCGAGTGACGACCACGAACCGGAAGACGCAGCGCAGGTGGGGCTCCCACCAGATGGACAGAGTTGCCGGTAGCCGGTGGATGCAAATAGCCAACTGTCGTCCGTTATGGCGGTCCTAGCGGGAGGCCTGTGTTCAGCAGTGGATGTTTTATGGATGAGGACGGTGCTATTAGTCTGGTCTTCCATGACCGCCTGGTGTGTGGTGTCAGGTCGCTGGAAGGCAAGCTGCGCATCGGGCTGGCCGAGCAGTCCGTCCTGCAAGCACTAGCGCTCGCCTGCGCCACCACGCCGCCCGCCCCGGACGGGGTCAAGGTGCTCGACGCCTCTAAAGGAATGTCTCCGGACAAGTTCAAGGTAAACTTTCAAGTGATCAGTGGAACCTAGTAAATTACTTATATATTATGTAATCGTCCAATGACAATCCATATTTCGAGTCGAGGCAGTAAAAAAGGCCGAATGATATCTACTTTGTACACCATAGAAAGATGGCTCTTAAAGGTGAATTGTTTGTAATCTTCTGTAAGGTGAAGGCGGTTCACCGGTTTGATTATTGCAATTTCAACGAGCGTCGGTGATGGCCCCGAGTCCTCTGCTTGCACGAGACCGGCCGCAGTCTCCTCGCTGCACAGAGCACGCGGCAATCTGAGTAATGTTTATAATGCGGTGTCCCTTAGAGCGTGGTGGACGAGCACGCCATGATCATCAAGACGACGTACTGCGAGTGCCCCAACTACGAGCGCCTCGTGCCCGTCCTGCTACAGCACGGGGTGGCGGCTCTACCGGCGCACTGCCGCCTCACGCCCGGGGTGCCGCTCAAACCCATGCTGGCACACCCCACCAGGAGCGTCTCCGAGGTGTTCGACAGGTACCACACTTGCTCACTGCCGCCTCACGCCCGGGGTGCCGCTCAAACCCATGCTGGCACACCCCACCAGGAGCGTCTCCGAGGTGTTCGACAGGTACCACACTTGCTCACTGCCGCCTCACGCCCGGGGTGCCGCTCAAACCCATGCTGGCACACCCCACCAGGAGCGTCTCCGAGGTGTTCGACAGGTACCACACTTGCTCACTGCCGCCTCACGCCCGGGGTGCCGCTCAAACCCATGCTGGCACACCCCACCAGGAGCGTCTCCGAGGTGTTCGACAGGTACCACACTTGCTCACTGCCGCCTCACGCCCGGGGTGCCGCTCAAACCCATGCTGGCACACCCCACCAGGAGCGTCTCCGAGGTGTTCGACAGGTACCACACTTGCTCACTGCCGCCTCACGCCCGGGGTGCCGCTCAAACCCATGCTGGCACACCCCACCAGGAGCGTCTCCAAGGTAGGAGACAGGTACCACACTTGCTCACTGCCGCCTCACGCCCGGGGTGCCGCTCAAACCCATGCTGGCACACCCCACCAGGAGCGTCTCCGAGGTGTTCGACAGGTACCACACTTGCTCACTGCCGCCTCACGCCCGGGGTGCCGCTCAAACCCATGCTGGCACACCCCACCAGGAGCGTCTCCAAGGTAGGAGACAGGTACCACACTTGCTCACTGCCGCCTCACGCCCGGGGTGCCGCTCAAACCCATGCTGGCACACCCCACCAGGAGCGTCTCCGAGGTGTTCGACAGGTACCACACTTGCTCACTGCCGCCTCACGCCCGGGGTGCCGCTCAAACCCATGCTGGCACACCCCACCAGGAGCGTCTCCGAGGTGTTCGACAGGTACCACACTTGCTCACTGCCGCCTCACGCCCGGGGTGCCGCTCAAACCCATGCTGGCACACCCCACCAGGAGCGTCTCCGAGGTGTTCGACAGGTACCACACTTGCTCACTGCCGCCTCACGCCCGGGGTGCCGCTCAAACCCATGCTGGCACACCCCACCAGGAGCGTCTCCGAGGTGTTCGACAGGTACCACACTTGCTCACTGCCGCCTCACGCCCGGGGTGCCGCTCAAACCCATGCTGGCACACCCCACCAGGAGCGTCTCCGAGGTGTTCGACAGGTACCACACTTGCTCACTGCCGCCTCACGCCCGGGGTGCCGCTCAAACCCATGCTGGCACACCCCACCAGGAGCGTCTCCAAGGTAGGAGACAGGTACCACACTTGCTCACTGCATGATACTGCCCATGCTCGCACCGAGAGACATAACTAGTAGAACTAACAATAGGAATTTTCTAGTAGGTTAGTAAGTACATAAATCTCGTATGTTCGAGCCCCCACAATAGAGGCGACAGTTCGAGACGTAAACGAACAATAGGCGGGGGCAGTGAACTCTTAGCGAGCAATAGGTAGGTACCTACTTGCCGAAGTTAAGGGAACTACTTTCTATTGACAATTCTATATTTTTCTATACGGATCAATAGACCTATAAACTAACAATGCATTTTGTGATCATTGCAATTAACTAATAATTAACTGAGTAATTGACGCTTTTGTGTCGCGGTCGTGACAATAACTATTTTACCGTTTGCGACTTTATGGATGTGTGTGTCCAGACCTGGTTGTTGCGATTGTTAATTGTCCTTGGAGTTATCAATAAAACAAATTTTGCACTTCACTTTATGTTCGTTTTATTTACGGTAAATTACAAATGTTCACGAAATTAGGTTACACGAAATGTTCACATAAATTTACTCAATAATTAGTACAATAGTATCGAAATGAAATGAAATGAAATGATACACAAATATCACAATCGGTACACAAATATCACGAGTATCGGTAGTGCGGGTTACGGGACGACTGAGGTGCCGTGCCATGGTGGCGCGGGAGCGGGCCCTTTCTCCTTAGTCAGCATGCCAGTATACTATACTTTACATCACATTAGCCAAAAGTTGTCCACTGTTGAACAATGGCCTCGCTCTTAGAAGAGAGGCGTTGCGACAATTCCCACGCCCGGCAGGTTATCTGGGGATCGCAGCACAGGTGGTAGGTAAGGTAAGGTAGGTAGAACGCCGCTGCTGCCCGTCCTCTTACCATCCCCTAGCCGCCTCTTACGGACACCCAACGGGAGGAGATGGGAGGGTGCTATTCTTACCCGGCTACTTAAAAGCTGTAGAAATATAAATTGTTTAAACTATATGTATGTATACATTATGTATATTGTATGGTGATGTTGACGCATCTCTCGCTCGGTGTGGAAGGTTCGAGAAGGAGCAGTTCACGTGCGAGTGGAAGTACGACGGCGAGCGCGCGCAGATCCACGTGCCCGGTGACGTCACGCCAGACCTCGCCAACGCCGCCATCTTCAGCCGCAACCAGGAGAACAACACCACGTGAGCACGTATACCTATACATATACACACACACACACTATATCGCACACACCACGTTATAATGATGTTATGTTATGTTTCCTGTGTGGTTGTGAGAAAACAACCACACAGGAAACTAGGAATTTTACTAGAGCAGAACAGTTCATAATGCAAACGCTATCTGTAAGTCTAGCACGATTTGTACGTCTTAACGGATGTGCGCGGAGTATGACGTAGTTTTCAAGACCGAACGGCGGGTTCGATTCCCATCAAGTGCCTGGGCGTTAATATGTATATAGAATAGAGTAGTATACTCTTTATTTGCACACTAAAGTAAAACATACAGAGAACTTATAAAATAACTTAAATTGGGTGTAATATAGTGTGTAATGAACAGTAAATACCCGGACGTGCTGCGTCGGCTGCCCTCGCTGCTGAGGCAGTCTGTGGCGAGCTGCGTGCTGGACTGCGAGGCCGTGGCCTACGACACCGCCACCAAGCAGATCCTGCCCTTCCAGGCTAGTACTAGCACATTATATTTGCATTGTTGAATTCATCAACGGGAACTTGGATATTTAGCTCGCTGCATTACTCGTTTTAATACAGAACATCGTTAATGTCTCCTCGCCCACTAAGCGAGGAGACGTTTCTAAACAAAATATGCGATTATGTATAATTTTCAATCACATAAATTAGATAAGTTTCGCTTGCGGTGGTAAAGTTTCCAATAAACAATTTTTTTTTGCTATCCACAACGGCTCAATCGTTACTTATCATCAGGCCGTCTAGACAAGATAGTAAAAAATAACAATAACATAAGACATAGAAAAAATAGGGAATGAAAAAATAGAATCGCTGTAAAGTGATCGTATTTTGTCTAGGCCCTCAGGTGGGACGAAGGTGTTTAAACTAAGAATGGAAAAATGTTATCTTTTTCGAGAAAATTTTACTGATTGAATTTGAACGCACTGAGGACAATTGGAATTTATTTAAAACAGCTAGGAACAGGTGTAACAGGATGATTCGTGATGCTAAACGTCGTCATATTCAGGATAATATCACTTCTTCTTCTTCTCCGGCTAACACTTGGAAATTTCTTCAGTCCTTAGGCATTGGCAAGTCACGTCACGTTGATGTTTCACAGACTCTTCATATAGATGATCTTAATCATCACTTTTCAACTACTTCTCCGTTTGATAGTTCTGTAATGAATCACACTCTTACTTATATCAATAATCTTAAACGTCCTGATATTAATTCTTTTCAGTTTATTCCAGTTACCTCAGACGATATCAAAAAGATTATCTTATCCATTAAGTCTAAAGCTATTGGTTCTGATAATATAAGCCGCTACATGATCACTTTATTACTGGACCAACTGCTTCCTATAATTGTACATATCATCAACTTCTCTTTTACCTCTGGTGATTTTCCTTCTCTTTGGCGTAAAGCATATGTCATACCCTTGGCCAAAATTCCCAATCCCTCTTTACCTAGTCATTTTCGCCCTATTTCTATTCTTCCATTCTTGTCTAAAGTGTTAGAAGCCTGCGCTCACAAACAGTTATCTCTTTTTGTACTTCAAAATTCTCTCACTAGTCCCTTTCAATCTGGTTTCAAGACTGGGCATAGCACTGTATCTGCCAGTGGCGAAGGCTCCATATAACTCGATTCCTACCGGCTTCCCTTTGAAAACAGGCGTTTGTTACGACGATCTAATAAGACATTTACTTACTAACATAACGTTAAAAACATAGGTATTTAATACACCATCAAATAAAATTAATCTAAAAATCGCCTTATAATACATTTTTATTAATAGCAAAAACTTACACTTTTCATTCACTTCAACCGCGCGCAAGTCGTGGCGCGGCAAGCCGCTCGCAAGATTAGGAATTGCATGCGCAAGTACCATGTAAAATCAGTACCGAAAACGTTCCCGCGCAAACGCATAACTCGCTTAGTATAGGAACGACGGCAAGCCGGTGACCACCGGGTTTTAATGGGGCGTGGTTATGTTAATGGATAGAAAAATGACATGTATACGAACGAAATAGAGTGTAGTATTGCGTACGCATATTTCGATCGACTATAATCTTTCGTCTTCGTTGATATTTATTTTGTATCGCATATATAGTACATGACAATTTAATTCTACTAAATATTATAATATAATTAGAATCTAATAGATTCTATGGTTGTTTAAAGTTTTGTTTATTGTGTTTAATAATATAAAAGTACTATAGTGATTGCGTGTCCAATTTCACCGATAGATGGCGCTGTTCATAATGTAAATCACGCTAACATCGTAAATTACTGTTTAATGATATTCGTTAATGAAACGTACAATATCTTCGCATCTTATAAAGTTGCAATTGCAATATTATGTATACATACTACCTGGACTTGAGAGTTACCTACATTTCATGAACCTCTGAGCCCTGATCTTGAAGCGTTTTTTTGGGAGAGCTGTTTGTTCATTGTGTGTAGTGTGCATTGTACCTACATGTTATTGCGTTAGATCATTTCATTGATATGAGTAATTTTAGGTCACATATCGATGAGATTTATCGAAGTAATTTAATTTAGCATATTCGTATTCTTAATTTCTAGTTACCTATCGATACATATGTAGCCTTGGTGGTGTAGCGGACCTAATCACTGGCTTTTAAATTAAATAAAATCGTATTTTTCCCTTGCCTACCTATTTCTTTCCTAATCTAGTTTAGAATCGCGAATTTACAGATTTTAACTTTTCAAAGATATTATAATTATCATGTTTCTATCAGCAAAGTAGAACATTACAGAAATATAATGAAAATGTCCTGGGTGTACCGGACCGGCTTACCCCTTACAAAAATTGACCCTTCGCCACTGGTATCTGCACTTCTTAAGGTGACTGGCGACATTAGATATGCAATGGAAGACGCTAAGGTCACTATTTTAGTCTTGGTTGACTTTTCGAATGCCTTTAACACAGTTAATCATAACCTTCTTTTATCTATCCTTTCCTATCGTTTGGTTTCGCCTGAGGCTCTGGAATGGTTCTCTTCATATCTTCGGGGGCGTCAGCAGTCAGTACGTGTCGATGACTCTTTCTCGAAATGGTGTGACCTTGATGCTGGTGTCCCTCAAGGCGGAATTCTATCCCCTCTAACTTTTTTCTATCTTTATTGATCTTGTTACCTCTGAACTTCAGTCCTTGTATCATCTCTATGCTGATGACTTACAACTTTATTCGGTTGCCAGTATCGACAACATTTCTACAGCTATTTCCAATTTAAATCTGGATCTTGTTGCCATTAAGAATTGGGCAGATAAGTTCGGTATGGCTGTGAACCCCGCTAAGTGTCAGGCAATTATTATTGGTAGCCCTCGTATGCTTGCTAAAGTAGATTTTTCTGCTATCCCGTCACTCCTATTTGATGGTACAATTATTATGTTTAGTCCTAGTGTGAAAGACCTGGGCCTACACATTGATGCGACGCTTAGTTGGCAAACACATATTTCTAGTATCAGCCAAAAAGTTACGGGTATCTTGCGGCTACTCTACCGATTTAAAAATTTTCTTCCATCTGCTACTAAAACAATGCTTGTGCAAACCTTAATCTTTCCTTTGATCGACTATGGTGATGTGTGCTATTTAGATCTAAACTCTGATCTTTTAAATAAATTGGATCGAATTATAAACAACTGTATACGCTTCATATATAATCTTCGGAAATATGACCATGTATCCGAACATCGTGCTCTTTTAAAATGGTTTCCCATTCGTAAGCGAAGAACTCTAAGAGCACTAACTACCCTATTTTCTTTGCTTCACTCGTCTACTTCGCCTGCCTATCTTACATCTCATTTTCAGTATCTCTGTTCTAGTCATTCTAAATCTCGCCGCTCCTCACATAATCTTCTCCTCAAGTGTCCATCTCATCGTTCTAACTTCATACATTCTTCCTTTTTTGTGCAATCTATTCTTCTCTGGAATGCACTTCCTCAGGAAATCAGGATGGCTAAGAATCGCATAACATTCAAGGCTAAGCTTCGGGAGCATCTCAATCACACATTGGCAGAATGACATCCTTATTCTTCTTCATTTATAATTACCTATTGTATATGAAGGAGGAAAAGACCCCGTAGTGTTTTTAAAAAGTGTGACGTCAGCATTGCTGACGTCACAATTGGTGTGTTCTTGATGATCACTCATTTTCGGTCTTCGGAAGAAAACTTCAGCAGTAATCTATATGCGTTTATTCAACGAGCAGCGTAACGACTACACAGAGAGGTCCGCACTGTACGGCGGCTCGAGCGCAACTGAACTGATCGCCCACAGTGCGGCCGTATTTATAGGCTTAGCGCACGTGTGCGTTGAGGTTAGTTTTTTAGGGTAAGTATTGAAATTTTTAATAACATTAATTTTACATCGCAATGAACTTTAAAACAATCAACTGGTGGTTTATAAACTAATTTTGGAATAATCAAATGATTTAACTTAATTATTCTAGGTTTTCTAAACTATTTGTTGTAGTTGCGCCGATACGGCCATTCTGACAGGCGGTGCGCGCTCTGCACCAGCCTCATTGTTCCTCGTAGACTGTTATAGATTCTCGTAGACTGTTGTGGATTCTTGTGGCTTTTTGTCGGATCTCGTCGATTCTCGTTGACCTGAAAGAAGAGGAATAACTTCTTTTGAGTAGTATATCTGTAAGCAACTTCCATTGCTTTAGTCTTTTCAACATGCTGGCGAAGTTATTAGGTTCTCAGAGATTATAATGAAATGTTCTCGAAGTTTCTCGGAGGTTCTCGTAGAGTTCTCGGAGGTTCTCGTAGAGTTCTCGGAGGTTCTCGTAGAGTTCTCGGAGGTTCTCGTAGATACTGGTAGTTATTAGAAATCATAAAATTGAGATACTCACATTTATTCTGCTGTGTCATCTTCATCCTGTAGATCGTGGTTTGGCTGTATTTGCAGCTCTTCTCGTGAGGTCGACGGGATGGGCTCATTGAGTTCTGCGGCAGAATCTCGGTGAGTAGGTGATTCGTTTCCCGCCGATACGGTCATCTGATCTCCAGGTTGCGGAGCACGGCGTAGCTGATCGTGGGCAACCTTGCGAGGTCTTCCTCTGCCCACGACTTTCTTTACCAAATATCTGTCGTTTTCCAGTATTCTACAGACTTCATACGGTTCGCTGAACTTAAGGTCAAGCGAGGTTTGGTTGCGAGGATTATTCTTAACCAATACGTAATCTCCTCTTTGGAAATGATGGATTTTGGCTTTGTGTATGTTGAAGCGTTGTCTGTCTTGTTCGCTGCAACGAATCATTTTCTGTTGCACCTGCTGAGTAAGCGCTTCAATATCAACGGTTTCATTGTCAATATCCACCAGGTTGAGAAGCTCAGGTGGTACACAGTGCTTTCGTTGTGTAATAAGTGTTAATGGAGCAACACCGGTGACCCGATGGGTTGTACAGTTCATTGCCAGCTGAAGCTCCTCAAGTACAGTGTGCCACTGTTCTGCTTCGTAATTTTTAATCATGATCAATGCATTCTTGAGGGTTGCAATGACTCTTTCAACCTGGCCATTCGCTCGGCTGACTCCTGGAGCGATAGCATGGATGTTTATCCCGATGTTGTCACAGTACTCTTTGAATTCTCCAAGGAACTCTCTTCCTCCGTCGACTATGATCTGGACCGGTGCACCAAATAGGTGCACGGCACGTTTTAGGGCAGCCAATGTACTGTGTGGGTTTTTATTGGTACTGAAGTACAATAAAACGTACTTCGAGAAAGCGTCAATAGTGACTATGACGTACTGCTGATCATCTGGAGTGCCCAGCTTCCCTGTTATGTCCATATGAATAACTTGGAAGGCGGCCGTTGGTTTTTGAATAGGGTGTAATTGGGCTTGAATGGCCCCGGATCTCCCTTTGGATGTTCGGCATATAACGCAGTTATCCACGAATCTTCGAACGGCAGAGCTCATTTTGTTGAACCAATAAGTTTCTCTGATCTTCTGCAGTGTCTTTTCCCAGCCAGGGTGTTTTAATGCAGTATGAAAAGAGTTTATAATGCTCCATTGAAATGACTTGGGGACGACAGTACTAAGCTGCTGACCGAAGACAGGATCAGTGACGTTCTTCTTTAAGACATTGTCCTCCAAGACATAGTCTTCTACTGGATTATTGTCACTGAGGCTGTCCATTATTGGTCGCAGTTCATCGTCCCGTCGCTGTTCAATTTTGAGCCAGTTCAAGTCTTTTGTCATAACATTGACTGCAAACTCAACTGGGTTTCTACTGAAAAAGTCCGCATGTTGGAGACGTTCACCTTTGCGGTACTCTACCTCGAAGTCGTAATTTTGTAAGAACGCCCACCAGCGATGAATCCTTGGCAGTAGATCCTTTTTGTGTTTTGACGCTTTTAACGCGTTGCAGTCAGTTATCACGGTGAATTTTCTCCCATATAAATACTGGCGGAAGTGTTTTATAGCGCGTACCACTGCCAGTGTTTCCAGCTCGTAGGAGTGGTAGCGACTTTCAGCCTCCGTGGTTCTCATGCTCATAAAGGCAACTGCATGTTGCCGTCCATCTATCACCTGGACCAGTACTGCACCAAATCCAAGGCTGCTTGCATCCGTGTATAGTAGTATGGGTGCCTCTTCTTGGAATAATGTAAGCACTGGAGCAGACGTCAGGCATTCGATGATTGTGTTACGAGCTTTTTCGTGTTTGTCTGTCCATGCCCATTTTGTTCCTTGTTTCGTTAGTTCGTACAAAGGCACCATTATGCGAGAAAAGTCAGGAATGTACTTCCTGAAGTATCCAGCCAGACCATTGAACTGCCTGACTTGTTTAACAGTTTTGGGTACTGGAGCTTTGACGAGTGCTTCTACTTTGCGTGGACTCGGTCGTACTTGTCCATCGGAAACTACGTTTCCGAGATATTCGATGGATCGTTTGAAGAATGCACACTTGTCCGCGTTGATAGAAAATCCCGAGTCTTGCAGTGCTATGAGTATTCGTTCCAGGTGTGAGATTCCTTCGGCGAAATCTGCACACTTGCTTAAAACGTCATCCACGTAGACTTGTGCAGCTGTTCCCGGCAATGACGTCAAAGCTCTGTTGATGCATCGTTGGTAAACTGAACAAGCATTGCTTAAACCAAATGGCATGGTGAGATATTCATAAAGTCCATCTGGTGTGACGAACGCGGTCTTCTCAATGGAGGTTTCACTAATGGGTATCTGGTGGAAACCAGCTGCCATATCAAGGCTTGTATAGAAATGACCGTTTGCCAACTGGTCAATCTGATCAGATATCAACGGGAGTGGATAGTGGTCACGTAGAGTATTCGAGTTGAGCTCTCGAAAGTCCACACAAAGCCGATCGTCACCATTCTTTTTCTTGACCAGAATGATGGGACTTGAATAGGGCGATTTGCTCTCACGGATGATGTTATGTTCCAGAAGTTCTTTGATTATGGTGCGAACTTTTTCTCGTTCCACTGGGCTGAGGCGATATGGTCTTCTTTCCACAAATTTATCAGGATTTTTCAGTCTGATTTCCAGTTCTCCGGTGCTGACCCGGGTCTTGGGATATCCACGGATAAACAGGTGTTCGTATTTAGTGAGAAGTCGTCGTAGTTGCATGACTTCATCTTCATTTGTAAGGTCGCAGTCCAAGTTGTTGAAGAGACAGGAGCTGTCACTCACATGATTGACGAGTGTTTGATGGATTAGTTTCGTCCCGCTGGATGTGATTATCATACTTAGATTAGTGTCATGGATCAGGTTCATGCCCACTAAAATGTCTGTTGACATTTCATAGTCTGACAATACGTAAAACTCCAGCTCAACACTGATGGTATCTACGACGCATACAGTCGTAAGTTTGGTTAATGATAGCGCGGGGAATTGACCAATCCCTTTCAAATAATTGACTACTGGTCTCCTTTGACCAGGTAAGGCTGTAGCGACTGATTCTTTGATAATTGAGCACTCCGCTCCACTGTCAAAGATGGCTTTTAAGGTCCTTTCACCTATTTTGATGGTGATAGGAGCCAACTTATGACTTGCTACGCAGTTCACGTTCGAAGTCAATGTACGTTCCCGTTTGAAGCAAGTTTCAAAAGTGTGGCCTGGTCGCTTGCAATAGGTACAGGCAGGTGCGGCTGTTGTTTTTGAATCCTTATTGCTGGTTTCAGGTTTAGACTCCGAAGGTTTGAAACGGCAGTCGTTGGTGGAGTGGTTCGTCTTCTTACATATACGGCAGCTTGTTGTTGGTGGTGTATTGTCCGAAAAACGTGGACGTTTGTTATATGTAGTGGAACTGGAACTTGGGTGGCTTCGCTTCTTCCGTATGGATGTTGCAACTGAGATGAGCTCAGGGACAGTGGTTGCCCTGGCGTTCAACAGTTCGATGCGCAGGCGCTCATCATTAACGCATCCAATAACAGCTTCCACTGCATGTTCATCTCCCACTTTGTCTTTGGTGACTCTTCGCCACAATATCCAAGCACGTGATAAGAACTCCGCGATGTCTTTTGATGCATCGTAAACATGTTCTCTAAACATGATGATGTCTCGGGAGTATCGGTTTTCGGGTTCAAACGTGGTGATGAGATTTTTCCGTAACTCTTGCCACGTCGTAGTAGTCACCATCCAATCATCAATCCACATTTTTGCACGTCCCTTTAACAGACTGCAAACCTTCATGCGGACATCGAAATCACCAAGCTTGTACGCTTCAATCGCTTTGTCTATATGCTGGCACCATTCTCGCACACCGATGTGGGTGTCCGGATCGAATGATGGCAAATAGACATCCTGGATCCTTATTTTTGCTTCGTTAGGCGGAGCACATAAGCGCTCCGACATTTTATGCATAGTCTCCATCATTTGCATCAGGAATTGTGATGGTATCCCTCCCCACTGCATTTCATGGTGAGGGTACGCTTGTGTTCTTGGTTCCAGTACAGCATTTGATGGTGCATTGGTGACCAACGCAGGTTCCTGCTGCTGGATATTGGTTGGTTCCAGTTGATCAGGTGGTGGAGCCGATGAGGAGCCGGCTTGGGCTTCTTCCAATCCCACTTCTGATGAAGGAGGAAAAGACCCCGTAGTGTTTTTAAAAAGTGTGACGTCAGCATTGCTGACGTCACAATTGGTGTGTTCTTGATGATCACTCATTTTCGGTCTTCGGAAGAAAACTTCAGCAGTAATCTATATGCGTTTATTCAACGAGCAGCGTAACGACTACACAGAGAGGTCCGCACTGTACGGCGGCTCGAGCGCAACTGAACTGATCGCCCACAGTGCGGCCGTATTTATAGGCTTAGCGCACGTGTGCGTTGAGGTTAGTTTTTTAGGGTAAGTATTGAAATTTTTAATAACATTAATTTTACATCGCAATGAACTTTAAAACAATCAACTGGTGGTTTATAAACTAATTTTGGAATAATCAAATGATTTAACTTAATTATTCTAGGTTTTCTAAACTATTTGTTGTAGTTGCGCCGATATATATATTATTAGTATCATATTCACTATTGTATTAGTTATAGTATATATATATATATATATATATATAGTATTTTTATTCATATTTTTATGTATCTATACATATTATAAAACAAAGTCGCTCCCGCTGTCTGTCTGTCCCTATGTATGCTTAGATCTTTAAAACTACGCAACGGATTTTGATGCGGTTTTTCATAATAGATAGAGTGATTCAAGAGGAAGGTTTATATGTATAATACATGCACAATATAGTAGAGAAACACTGATAATTTTAGAGGTTTCTAATGTGATGTCGTAAATAAACACATTTTTTTTTGCGCTTACATTGCAAACGCTGGCTGAACCCTACGAGATAGATCAAAATAATTTACTACAGTATTGTACACCTTAACAAGGTCCACAAAAAAGCCACAATGAAATAATAGCTGTAATTGTTGTTGTTGATCATACCGCTAGGTTAAGGTTAAGCAACTTAAGGTAAGGTCATTACATAGATGGGTGAACCGATTTGTACGAAATGTGTGCATATCGGGTAGGTCTGAGGAATAGATCGTAAAGTATATTTCATGCCGCTAGGTTAAACAACGTTAGGCAAGGTCATTACATATGTAGATGTGTGACGGCAGCGACTCCGAGGAGGACTGTGACGGGGTTGCGAGCCACGTGCCTGTGATCATGGTACCAGGTTTAAGGGGGCTATAATGCGCACTGAGGGGTATTTGGTGCAGATCCCACTGGAGGGCCTAGGTCTCCCCTCTCATGTGGCGATGCGATAGCTGCAGGGGTTTAAGTGGGTAAGAATCCCAGATACCATGATTGACGAGGATATATAGAACGAGAGGAGGGTTCAAGAGAGGAGAGAGAGAGAGAGGGTACTCGAGGGGGTGATGTGGTGAGGGATAGGGGGATTAAGATGGAGCAAGGGGGTAGTGAGGGGGAGCAAGGTGGGAGAAGAGATAGGGGGAGGGGGTTCAGAGAGGTGACAACGGATAGAGGAAGAGGGGGAGTGTGACGGGGACCGAAGCGGGAAAGGGGAAAGAGAAAGGAGAGAGAGAGAGCATAGAATTCGATTTTTCTTATAGGAGAGAGAGATGGAGAGAGAAATAAATCAAGGGAGGAGGGAGAAAAGGGGAGTAAAATGTAATAAAAGCGCGAGCGGAGCTGCGCGGGTCAACTAGTGTATAATATATCTATGTTCTTCAGTTTTTATTTCACACAATTCGGCACCTACCACAAAATATTTCTACACTACCCTAAGGTAGGCTGTTAGAAAATGCCTAAGGCATTAAGTCCGCCTTGTACTATAAGTGCACAAAGTTAAATAAATACCACTGCGCGCGCTGATAGACCAGGGTTCTCAAGCAACATTTATAAGCGACAAAGCGACTCAACTATTAAAATTGAAACGTCAACCAGTCAAAGGTACTATCGTAGGCGTAGGGTCTACAAGAACAGAAATCAAGCATATGGTGCAGCTACAAATACGATCACAGTGGGACCGAAGTTATAGTTTGCCGATCCAGGCCTATGTGATGTCGAAGCAACTCACCACAAAGTTACCAAATAAAGCAATCACCTCACAGCCTTGGCCTCATATTAAGGGGCTTAACCTGGCCGATTCCAGCTACCTGACTCCCGGGTCAATAGATTTACTATTAGGAATTAACGAGTATGCAGAAATAATACAGTCAGATCTGATAAAGGGTCCACCAGGCACACCAATTGCACAAAGCACCACACTGGGTTGGATTCTTTTCGGAACTGTGTATGACAGTCAACCACCAGAAGATACTTACATGGTTATGCATCACCAAGTAGACGTCGATGAAATATTGAAATCTATATGGGAAATAGAAGTTGATAGAAACAGACACTTAACAAAGGAAGATCAGAAATGTGAAGATATTTATAAGAAAACAACAACTAGAAACAAAGACGGAAGATACATAGTACACTTACCATTCAAAACTGACAGTCCTCGAACACCTGAAGGAAATACAAGACAGATAGCTACACAAAGATTTCTGCAACTGGAACGCAGATTGAAGAAGTCACCAGACCTGAAAAAAGAATACACAAATGTCATTAATGATTACATACAGCAAGAACATATGGAAATTATATTAGAAAGAGAAAGGGAATCTGTACAATCGGTTTACTTACCTCACCATGCGGTGGTTCGCAACGATAAGGAAACATCCAGAACACGCATTGTCTTTGATGCGTCCTGCAAAGGTACAAATAACATATCATTGAATGATGAACTCTTGATAGGACCACAAGAAGATTTAAGACACCTGCTAATCAAATGGCGAATGAAACGAGTTTGCTTCATGGCAGATATCAAACAAATGTACCGGCAAATATTAGTCACAAGTGAGGACACAGACTTCCAACGCATTATTTGGAGACAAAATGAGTCTGATAATTTACAAGAATATCGACTACTTAGAGTTACCTTCGGTACAGCATGTGCGCCGTACTTAGCTGTAAGAATGTTGCACCAAATAGCTTATGATGAGGGAACAAATCAGCCATTAGCTGTGCAATCGACCGAAGATAACTTTTACATGGATGATTGGCTTGATGGTGCAGACGACACAGCAGCAGCTACATCACTTGCCAAAACTGGTTGAGGGGAGTGATGGCTGCTGCTCAAGTCAACTCGTGCGCGGGTGCTGCTTGGGGGGACTGGTCCGGCCGCTGTCCTTTTATCCTTTTTTTATTTTATTTTTTTTCTTTTGTAGTCTAGCAGCAAAATTGATTATTACTTTATTTACGTTCTGAAGGCAATTCACTTGAGCTTGTAAATTATTCTTGGTGTGTATCTAACTTAGACGACTTGTGACAAAAGTTGGTAATATGTTAAAGTGCTTTGTGTCTTGCCTGACGAGGCACTGCTTAACAGCAGAAGGTAAATGTTTAACGTGTGCCACTGTGATTTTGGATCGGTCATGCTCGCCATCGAAAAGTCTTTGCTTGTGGCGGCTTCGTGTGGCGGGTCACCCCCTTCCCTGCAATATGGTTGAGGGGAGTGATGGCTGCTGCTCGAGTCAACTCGTGCGCGGGTGCTGCTTGGGGGGACTGGTCCGACTACTATCCGTTTGGCATTTTAGTTTGTTATATTTTCGTCGTATTTTTTATTTTATTTGATATTTTGAACGGCAGGACACACTGTCGCTGGTGCTGAAATAATTGTAAAAAGACAAACTTTGTTTAAAAAAAAATGTGAAAAAATGACAAGCCCGCTGAGTTTCTTGCCGGATCTTCTCAGTTGAGGCCGCGTTGTGATCCGGTGGTAGCTTTTAAAAAAAAAATGACCGTTCAAAAGTGCTAGCGTTAAGCCTATTTGAAATAAAAATTTTGAATTTTGAAACTGTCACCGAGATACTAGAAAAGGGAGGTTTCCAGCTCACTAAATGGTCATCAAACGACATTGAATTTATGAAGTCCATAGAACAAGAGAACAGATCGTATAAGCATGAATCTTGACGGAACTATTAAGGCACTCGGTATAGTATGGAACTTGAACAAAGACACATTCCAATACAACATTTCATTATCAACATCAGAAGGCACCTGTGTTACGAAAAGAAGAATTTTATCAGATATACAAAAACTGTTTGATCCACTTGGCTGGATCGCCCCAAGTACTGTAATGGCGAAAATCGTTCTGCAAAAACTATGGCGAGAGAAAGTAACATGGGACGAGAATGTAAGTGACGCATTATGTGAAGAATGGAGACAGATTAGAACAGATTTTGCCAATGTAAAGGATATACAGACAGACAGATGGCTTGGCACAACTGAAACAAATAAAAATAGTATACAACTACACGGATTCAGCGATGCTTCAATGCATGTGTTAGCATCGGTGATATTTAATATAAATAAGTATAACAAATATTATTATAAAGTAATTTATTTGATTCATTTATGTTTCGTCAGCGACGATTGAGGGTAGTAGAAATTGACTATGCTTTGAAAAAGTGTTGTATTAATTAAATAGCTTAATATTGGTAGTATTTAACTATTGATTAACAAATGTAAAATTGTTATTTGAAGCCCAATGCGATTAGAATAATTTATTATTGATATTGTATAAAATATTGTAAAACGAGTAATGAAACTGACAATGTCACCCCCACTACTTCAGTGGATTGAGATTGCTATAAATACGTTGTAATCCTTTAGAACGGACAGTCTTGAAGAGTCTTGAACAGTCTTGAACAGTGTTTAATAGTCGACAGTCGTGTACGATCTTCAGTTGGTGACGGATCACTAGAAAGCTAAGTATATTTAGTATTGTTTAATTTACATTGTTATGATGATACTGTGTTGTAATGTTATTATGTTATATTTATGATAAGTCATATAATATGATATATGACTTGGAGCTGGTGCTGGAAGTGGTTTAGGGGCTGGCGGAGACCATTTGGGGAGTCCCATATATTTTTATATGGTTCTCACGTCATTTACAGTATTATGAAATAATTACTTTATGTTCCGAGATAGCAAATGTGTCATAATCGACATTGTTAATTAATAAATATTGTATACTGATATTTGAGACTTTTGTGTTAAGGTACCTACCTCCAAACCAGTAATAAATATCCGATAATTTGAGAAAGAATACTTTTCATAAAGTATTACCCTACATTATTCATGACTAAGGCTATTTGGTAGTCGGCTAAACATCCTGACATATTAATATACAGTTATATATTCTATTAATTTAACACATGCGTATGCAGCCGTAGTATACGTCAGAATTGAGACATCAAACTAGAATTACGAAACAAAACTCATCGCTGCTAAAACACGAGTAGCTCCACTGAAAACAATTTCCTTGCCGAGATTAGAGCTATGTGGAGCACTACTCCTCTCCAGGCTTATGAAACAAATCGGATCAGCAATGGAAGTTCCAGCTGCAAACATGTTTGCATGGACAGATTCGACGATAGTGATGGCGTGGATATGCGGTGAACCGAATAGGTGGAAACCTTTCGTTGCTAACCGTGTCGTAGAAATAGTAGAAAACTTGAACATCAAACACTGGTACCATGTTCAGTCGAGTGATAATCCCGCAGACATAGCTTCACGGGGGATGATGTTATCCGAACTTCAGCACTGCCAATTGTGGTGGCGAGGACCTAGTTGGTTATCTGAAAAAGAAATTAAATTAGTAAACAACAAGTAATGACAACAGACATGGAATTAAAAACAATTAAAATAAATACTTACCACAACATTCAGGAACAGGAAACATCTATGACTAAAAAATTTGAAATGTTTAACAACTTACCAGAATTATTGAAGACTATTACGTACTGTAAAAGATTCTTGAACTGCAAAAAGAATAAAAATACCGATGAAGAGATTACTACTCAAGAATTAGAGAATGCGTTATTAAGTTGCGTAAAAAATATTCAAGCAGAAGAATTTACAGAAGAAATAGAAAGAATTAGAATATATAAGCAAGTAAAAAGAACGAGTCCATTGCGATCTCTGAACCCTTATTTAGATGAAGAGGGTATCCTTAGGGTGGGCGGTCGCCTGAGGCATACAAACTTACCTGATGATCGAAAACACCCAATTATCCTGGGGAATAAAAACGCATTGACCCATCTGATCATCGCTGATGCACATTCCAAAACTCTGCACGGAGGAGTACAGCTTATGCTATGCTGTCTACGATCTAAATACTGGATCTTGAAGGCGAAATCGTTGGCAAAGAAATATGTTCATAAATGCCTCATTTGTGCCAGACAAAATGCTTCTGCAAGAGTTCAAATTATGGGAGACTTACCTGAACAGAGAGTGACTCCAGCAAGACCGTTTTTGAATAGCGGTGTAGATTTCGCAGGTCCTTTCTATATTCTGATGTCCAAGGGTCGAGGGAACAAAACTAGTAAGGCCTACGTGTCCATATTCATATGTATGTCAACAAAGGCCATTCACATTGAGCTCGTTGGTGATCTTACTTCCGAAGCCTTTGTCGGAGCCTTCAGACGCTTCGTGTCCAGGAGAGGTAAATGCAACCACCTATGGAGTGACCAAGGGCGTAATTTCGTGGGAGCTAATAAAGAACTCCAGGATGCTTGGAAGGAGGCGAGCTTACAGTTTACAGGAGAAATAGCAGAGACACTGGCTACAGAAGGAACCCAGTGGCATTTCATTCCCGCCTACAGCCCTTCATTCGGTGGCTTATGGGAGGCAGGAGTAAAATCCATAAAATACCACCTCAAAAGAATCGTAACAACTCACCTGACGTATGGAGCTATGACCACAATACTCTGCCAGGTGGAATCATGTCTTAATTCACGCCCATTGTGTCCTATAGATGACACTGATCCAGACAATACCCACTTACTCCAGGGCACTTCCTTATTGGAGAAGCACCAATTGTTGTCCCATCACCGGAAATGAAGGAAATAAAGCTGTCCAGCTTGTCCCGCTGGCAACATATTCAAAAACTCGTCAATGACTTCTGGAGACGCTGGCAAGATGAATATTTATCGAGACTGCAACAACGACCTAAGTGGTTAAAGAAAAAGGAGGAATTTCAAGTTGTTGATATAGTTTTGATTAAGACAGAGAATTTACCACCAGGAAAATGGTCATTGGGACGAATAGTTGAGAAGCACCCTGGCATGGACGGTTTAGCGAGAGTTTACAGTGTTAAAAGTGGTAGTTCAGTAACAAAACGGACTATAACTAAATTATGTCATTTGCCTATCGATACTACATAGTATATTTTGTGTCCAGTTACAATGTATTCATATACTGTATTTAATGTTTATATAATGCATGAATAAACCGCCCTTCGTAACTATTACCTCTATCAACAGTACTTAAAACATTTGTATCGTAATTTTGTGTGGCATATTTAAGTAATTTCTTAAAAGGACCTACAGCCCTTTTGGTGGGCGGTATGTTGAGATTATTGTTTCATGCATGCATGTAATTAAATGTACATAATATATCTATAAGCATTTGAAAACCAGTCGCTCAATACATCAACTCAGATAAGCACGTCTTTTACTGAAAACATCCCGTATTCAAAAATCTACTTTATTACAAGCAACACCACTGAAACCCACTGAAACCAACTGAAACCGACTGAAACCCACTTGTTGAGATTATTGTTTCATGCATGCATGTAATTAAATGTACATAATATATCTATAAGCATTTGAAAACCAGTCGCTCAATACATCAACTCGGATACGCACGTCTTTTACTGAAAACATCCCTTATTCAAAAATCTACTTTATTACAAGCAAGACTATAACAACATTTTTTTATAACAATATTTGTTACATTTCGTTTTAAATTTTTTCCAGCTTCCAGTAAAAATTACCAACTATATATAATTAATTTAAACTTTGCGTTGTATATATTATCTCACAATTACTGTATAATAAATATTATTTACTATAAGTAAACCTGTTAACAATAGTTAATAACTTATCTATATATTACCAAAATTGTAGAGGATTACGAACCAAATTACAAACACTTTATATGAATATTTTGTCTAATTCTTATGACGTAATCGTATTAACCGAAACTTGGTTGTTTCCTGATATCTCCGACAATGAGTTTGTTGACAGCAGGTACACAATATTCAGGCATGATCGTAACTTAGAAAAATCTAAGAAAAAGACTGGAGGTGGCGTACTTGTTGCCGTGCTTCGGGATCTTCAACCGGCAATTTTGACTTTACCAACTCAGAACCCACATGTATATATAGAACATGTTCATGTCTTATTACCTAGTAAACTACCTGGCCAAAACTATTTAGTGAGCGCGGTTTATATACCCCCCAACTCTCCTGAAGAGGTTTACCTAACATACTTTAATGACTTACAGCACGTTATTGATTCCAAGAAATTTGACAAATTCTTACTATATGGTGATTATAATTTGCCTAACATTGACTGGTCATCAAATAACCCCCTTAACATCATTGATAATAGCCCAACTTCGTCTAGTATTTCTAATAACACAATGACCTTGGCTAACTTTATGGCGACACATGATGCCGCACAACATAATAAATTCATTAATAATAATGGTAGGATTTTAGATCTCTTAATTTCTAACGTTGATTGCATAACCTCGCAGCCAAATGCTTTGCTTCTTCCGCCAGATCTGCATCACCCCCCATTCTTAACATTTGTTTATCTTGATGTGAACGAATCTTATATGAAGCGTTTTAAAATTACGAAGTTTGATTATCACAAGGCTGATTATGCTGCCATAAATAATAAACTTATAGCGGTTGACTGGTTAAACGTTTTGGGCAGTTTGTCTGCTAATGATGCTGTAAACAGTTTTTACGAATTAGTTTATGAAATTATTAGAGATCACATACCAGTAAAAATGACTAAAACAGATAAATATCCAATATGGTTCTCAAAATCGTTAGTACATATATTTAAAAATAAAAAAAACGCCTGGTGTCAATGGAAAACGTACAATAATCTATCAGATTATGAAATATTTGCACTATATAGAAAAAGATTTAAAAATGAATGTGATCAATGCTATAAACGGTATATTGAGTCCGTTGAAAACCATGTTTCAGAGAATATTAAATATTTTTGGACATTTGTTTCAAATATTAAAGGTAATAATAAAATTCCTACTACTATGAACTACAATGGCGAAACGTCGAATGATCCAAGTAAAATATGTAATATGTTTTTAACCTTCTTCCAATCTGTGTATGAACAGTCTACAGTAGATAGTAATAGTTGGGTACCACCCAGTAATTTTGCAGATAATTGTATTCTTATTAGTGATATTGTATTAAAAGAAAGCGAAGTTTACTCTGAACTAAAGAACTTAGACCCTTCTAAAGGACCTGGCCCTGACAATATACCGGCATACTTTTTTAAGCATACAGCTAATACGATTTGTAAACCTATTTGCGTTATCTTCAATAAGTGCTTACAAGAGGGTCTTGTTCCTGAAGTATGGAAAAGGGCTAATATAACACCAGTTTATAAAAGCGGTCCGAAAGATGACATAGAAAATTATCGCCCAATATCTATTCTGTCTGCCTTGTCGAAGCTTTTTGAAAAACTTGTGCATAACGTTCTATATCCACTGATCCATAATATACTACTGCAAGAGCAACATGGTTTTGTCAAACGTAGATCTACTGTTAGTAACCTATTGCTTTTTAGCAACTATCTATTTGAAAATCTAGACGTGCGTACTCAGGTTGATGCAGTTTATACTGACTTCCAAAAAGCATTCGACAAGGTTGACCACGAGCTTTTGCTTAATAAAATAGCATTTAACGGTATCAGAGGAAACCTCTTACGTTGGTTTATATCTTACATTACAAACACAAGTCAAAGGGTAGTATTAAATGGTTATCATTCCTGTGATTGCATTGCAACATCCGGGGTTCCCCAAGGATCCATTCTTGGTCCTCTACTATTTTTACTCTTCATTAATGATATTAATCAGTGCTTTCGCTTTTCTAAATTCTTGCTTTATGCTGATGATCTAAAAATATTTCATTCCATAAAGGATACTAATGACTGTATATTGATTCAGGAAGATCTTGATAGATTATCTATTTACTGTTTGGAAAATAAACTTCACCTCAGCTTGCCCAAATGTCACTACATAAGTTTCACTAAGAATAAAAATATAATTTCATTTTCATACTCTTTATGCAATACACAATTGCAAAAACTCACAAAAGTTTGTGATTTAGGTATTGTGTTTGATTCTAAATTACATTTAGATACTCATATAGATACAATTATTGTAAAAGCTTATAGAATGTACGGTTTCGTCATGAGAATTGGAAGAAATTTTCGAAGGCCTGATACATATCTGCATTTATTTAAATCATTGGTTCGTCCTCTACTCGAGTATGCTGTTCCTGTATGGAATCCGCTGTACAATAAATATGTAGATTCTATTGAAAAAGTACAACGCAAGTTTATACGCTCTTTAAATTACAGGTGCTGCAAATTATATATTCCTTATAATGAATCATTAATTAAATATGGACTAAAGACTCTTAGTAATAGACGCCTTTTACTGGAAGCTACTATCTTGTATAATATTTGTAATAATAAACTCTACTGTGCAGATCTCACTAGCAAAATTGCCTATCTAGTTCCAAGAACGGTACATCGCCGCATGATACGTACGCGCCAGCTTTTTGCCCTTGGTCAATGCCGAAGTAATGCTGGCTTGCGTGTTCCTATGCGACGTCTTGTACAAAACTACAATCTGCATTTTGAGGATATAGATATATTCACGTTGTCTCCTACAAGTTTTAAGTCTAAAATTTCAGAAACTATAAATAATATTGTATAGAGTCAGTAAGTAAAATGCGCGGTCTCGATTTGGTTCTACAAAGTAGTACTTATAAGTAATAAGGTGATAGTGATTGTACGTAATTTGAACAATTTATTTTCTTTGTTATTGTTAATTCGCCTATAAATAACATAACACGCATGGATAGATCCGTGGATAACGTTGTGGGCTATGCATTGATATATGTACTTTATAAATGTGTAATTTCTTTTCTGTAAAATATAATGTATAGTTGTTTGTTGTCCCTAATAAAATAAAATAAAATAAAATAAATACCACTGAAACCCACTGAAACCCACTGAAACCCATTGAAACCCACTGAAACCAACGGAAACCCACTGAAACCCGCTGACCCTCACCCACTCACTCAGTGACGGCGTCACATGAGCGCTTTCATAACCTTAACAAATTTACGCCTATCGCCTATCGATTAACACCTATCACTTAACGCGTTAAGCGATAACGCGTTAAGGTGATTCATTTAACGCTTAACGCGTTATGTGATAACATTTTTGGAAGTCGCATAAGAAGTTTCACTTCAAAATAGTTAAGTATATATTGTTTGTGTACCTAGCGTCAAGCGACTACGGGTATTATAGTTGTTTGAAGTGCGTGTCGTGACCGGCAGGTGTTGTCGACCCGCAAGCGCAAGGACGCGAGCGAGGCGGACATCAAGGTGCAGGTGTGCGTGTTCGTGTTCGACCTGCTCTACCTGAACATATTGTTGTATGTAATGTGAAGTGTGCTCG
Source organism: Furcula furcula (assembly GCA_911728495.1). Taxonomy (NCBI): domain Eukaryota; kingdom Metazoa; phylum Arthropoda; class Insecta; order Lepidoptera; family Notodontidae; genus Furcula; species Furcula furcula. The sequence continues at coordinate 451,770 of OU452264.1, read as the reverse complement.
TATGTTCAGGTGTTGTCGACCCGCAAGCGCAAGGACGCGAGCGAGGCGGACATCAAGGTGCAGGTGTGCGTGTTCGTGTTCGACCTGCTCTACCTGAACGGCGCGCCGCTAGTACGAGAGCCACTCGCGAGGCGCAGGGAACTGCTCAGGGAACACTTCAACGAACTAGAAGGTACTACTAAATTGTTTCATTTGCTTTCCAAGTCATCAAATACATTGGCTAGAGGAGGTAGAAGGGCCTTAGGGAATGATTTTATAACTGCCACCTATATTAGATTCTTCATCAGCCGAAGACGTCCACTGCTCCGCTTGATGGTTGTCTCGGAGATCGCAATATAGGTCCAAATCCAACAGAAAGACGCTGTTGCCCGGCTTTTTGTTTTCGTTTAATCGCCTTCTACTGCACCCAACAGGAGGGGACGAGTGGGTGATATTCCTACCCCAACACCCCACGGGCAATTCTTCAGTGACCATACAAAATAAACTGTAATCTGGTTCAGTAATTTTATCATAGCTGTAGCCTGGTCGGCGAGCAAGAGAATGAAATCACTAAAAGAGGGCTACACAAATTTATTTAAAATTAAAAGAGAAGAATACAGTACAGGGGGAAAAGGTTCGCTTTACTAATTAGCTTGTTCGCACGTATAACAATAATAGCTGTAACTCAACTAGGGGTCGTTAGGGAACGCAACGACGACTCCCGCGGTCTTCAGACGTCTTCCTTCTCCTTGAAGTGGCCAGGCACGACACGGACGCGGAGTCTGGACTAGGCCCGGTCGGTCAGCAACTCAGGCCCGAAGGTAGTACGTTCACCCGAAGGGTGGAATTTGTGGCCGAAGTAAGAATTCGTGCCCGAATGTAGAATTCGTGCCCGAAGGTAGGCTTCGTGCCCGAAGGTAGAATTTGTGCCCGAAGGTAGAACCCTGGAACGCCACATAAGCGTTCCTGTAGACGCCGTTCCCTAACGCGACACCCTCCAGACCAGCTTTCAGTTGGTGGAGGCTGCCGCATTATGGAGACGTCTACAGGAAATAAAGTACACCCTAACAATACAACGTATAACCATAGGCCTAATAGTACCTAGTTCACATAAGGAAAGATTACAATTTAAAAATCCTACAGCAGCAATTACAGTATTTAAACTACTTACCAGTAATAACTGGGGTTCACTATTAGCGTAATAATATCAGCCGATAGACTGACTATAAATGTTTCACTTTATATTGAAACCGTCGGCAGAGATACTATAATTACTATGAGAACCATTGCAGTGGTGCTCGGTGCTCAGCTCAGATGGTAATGGCTGGCTCAACTACTGAGTCAAAGACGAAACCTATCGAAAGGAGATGGCATCGAACCGTCTAGAAAAGCCAGTACCTAATCCGGTGGCCTCCGCTGATTGGTCGTCACTTTAAGCTTTCGGGTACTGAGTGTTAATCGCATCGTCTCGCCCTCGGTAAACTCCGCCTATTTTAAAACTAATACCCACTGTTAAAAAATGCCCCTTAGCTAGGTATCTAAATATTACCTATGGTTCTACCAATGAAATTAATTAGAATACCCGATGCAGCTTTCATCGCCTATTACCATGAATAACTAAAATAAGAGCATAGTATTCCCCAATCAATATAGAAAGGCCGCATATTAATACAAACGCCTAGTCAAAAATTAGTAGAATAAAATTACTATGCGTTTGCTATTACTATTTCTATAGGAGTTATTAAGCCTCCTGCTAAAAACAACTGTCTTTTACTTATTTATTGATTGTAATGTGTTTAAAACAATGTAGCTATGCTACATAGCGAGATTTGATAATACTGCAACATGAAATTACGCTTATTTTCTTAGAATATATTTTTTTGTCGGTTAAAACCTCTACACATGTTTCAACTGACTTGTTAGATGAAAATTCTGCTCGCTAAGGCTGGTTTATATTTCCAGTTAATGTTTTCATTCATTTGCTTCCCACCTGACTGCACTAGCGTTCGAGATTATCTTTGAATGCACTAGAATACTTCGCGAGGTTGCTGATATTCACGCGAAATATGTGGTTTTAAACAACTGAATATTATACCCTGTATCAGATTATATAAAGTTGCAAATTGCAAAAAAATACATCATTATATTAAGTATAACTGACCCGATTTTGCTGTTGGGCAGGAAGTTTTCAAAAGATGGATATGGATTCGGCGAATCGGAGGCCAGGTTAGCGTGGCGTTCATTGAAGCTATAAAGACACCGGTCACTACGTTTGGACCTCGTCCGAGTTCCCCTAGCGCCCAACGCACGTGACTCGCGGGAGGAATCTACAAATAAATCCTTGACGCCCTTTGTGGGGTCAATCGGGGTATGTCGCCGCGATTGTCGTCGAACCTGGATTACCCGGTGGGATAATACTCTTCAGTGCCTCGCCTCCGAGTCTGCCGTCGGCGGACGCGCTGTAGCCCCACGGGAACCGTCACGGTGCTCACGGGGACAGCAGCCCCGCCGTCGTCCTCGGAGTCGCCACCGTACTCGACGGACGTGCAGGGCTCACAACTCAAACGTTTAGCGACTCCGTGGGGTACATGTGCGTCTTGCGCCAACGGCGCGCGGATTGGGCTTTGAAGCATTCCTTTTAATATGCATGTGTGTGGTTGTCTCGCCAGGGTCGTGGCAGTTCGCGACCGGCCGCGACTGCAGTAGCGTGGAGGAGGTGCAGCAGTTCCTGCAGGAGTCGGTGCGAGGAGGCTGCGAGGGGCTCATGGTGAAGGCTCTGGCGGGGGACGCCGCGCGCTACGATATAGCGAGGCGGTCGCACAACTGGCTCAAGGTACCGCAGGAGGGGCTCATGGTGAAGGCTCTGGCGGGGGACGCCGCGCGCTACGATATAGCGAGGCGGTCGCACAACTGGCTCAAGGTACCGCAGGAGGGGCTCATGGTGAAGGCTCTGGCGGGGGACGCCGCGCGCTACGATATAGCGAGGCGGTCGCACAACTGGCTCAAGGTACCGCAGGAGGGGCTCATGGTGAAGGCTCTGGCGGGGGACGCCGCGCGCTACGATATAGCGAGGCGGTCGCACAACTGGCTCAAGGTACCGCAGGAGGGGCTCATGGTGAAGGCTCTGGCGGGGGACGCCGCGCGCTACGATATAGCGAGGCGGTCGCACAACTGGCTCAAGGTACCGCAGGAGGGGCTCATGGTGAAGGCTCTGGCGGGGGACGCCGCGCGCTACGATATAGCGAGGCGGTCGCACAACTGGCTCAAGGTACCGCAGGAGGGGCTCATGGTGAAGGCTCTGGCGGGGGACGCCGCGCGCTACGATATAGCGAGGCGGTCGCACAACTGGCTCAAGGTACCGCAGGAGGGGCTCATGGTGAAGGCTCTGGCGGGGGACGCCGCGCGCTACGATATAGCGAGGCGGTCGCACAACTGGCTCAAGGTACCGCAGGAGGGGCTCATGGTGAAGGCTCTGGCGGGGGACGCCGCGCGCTACGATATAGCGAGGCGGTCGCACAACTGGCTCAAGGTACCGCAGGAGGGGCTCATGGTGAAGGCTCTGGCGGGGGACGCCGCGCGCTACGATATAGCGAGGCGGTCGCACAACTGGCTCAAGGTACCGCAGGAGGGGCTCATGGTGAAGGCTCTGGCGGGGGACGCCGCGCGCTACGATATAGCGAGGCGGTCGCACAACTGGCTCAAGGTACCGCAGGAGGGGCTCATGGTGAAGGCTCTGGCGGGGGACGCCGCGCGCTACGATATAGCGAGGCGGTCGCACAACTGGCTCAAGGTACCGCAGGAGGGGCTCATGGTGAAGGCTCTGGCGGGGGACGCCGCGCGCTACGATATAGCGAGGCGGTCGCACAACTGGCTCAAGGTACCGCAGGAGGGGCTCATGGTGAAGGCTCTGGCGGGGGGTGGCCGCGCGCTACGATATAGCGAGGCGGTCGCACAACTGGCTCAAGGTACCGCAGGAGGGGCTCATGGTGAAGGCTCTGGCGGGGGACGCCGCGCGCTACGATATAGCGAGGCGGTCGCACAACTGGCTCAAGGTACCGCAGGAGGGGCTCATGGTGAAGGCTCTGGCGGGGGACGCCGCGCGCTACGATATAGCGAGGCGGTCGCACAACTGGCTCAAGGTACCGCAGGAGGGGCTCATGGTGAAGGCTCTGGCGGGGGACGCCGCGCGCTACGATATAGCGAGGCGGTCGCACAACTGGCTCAAGGTACCGCAGGAGGGGCTCATGGTGAAGGCTCTGGCGGGGGACGCCGCGCGCTACGATATAGCGAGGCGGTCGCACAACTGGCTCAAGGTACCGCAGGAGGGGCTCATGGTGAAGGCTCTGGCGGGGGACGCCGCGCGCTACGATATAGCGAGGCGGTCGCACAACTGGCTCAAGGTACCGCAGGAGGGGCTCATGGTGAAGGCTCTGGCGGGGGACGCCGCGCGCTACGATATAGCGAGGCGGTCGCACAACTGGCTCAAGGTACCGCAGGAGGGGCTCATGGTGAAGGCTCTGGCGGGGGACGCCGCGCGCTACGATATAGCGAGGCGGTCGCACAACTGGCTCAAGGTACCGCAGGAGGGGCTCATGGTGAAGGCTCTGGCGGGGGACGCCGCGCGCTACGATATAGCGAGGCGGTCGCACAACTGGCTCAAGGTACCGCAGGAGGGGCTCATGGTGAAGGCTCTGGCGGGGGACGCCGCGCGCTACGATATAGCGAGGCGGTCGCACAACTGGCTCAAGGTACCGCCGTGCATCACACCATAGCTCACACTTCCTCACTGGCTACTGCCTTTAGCTCTTGTGTCTCTGGCCGCCTTGGCCACCAGTATGCAAATATTGTCTTCGAGTGTCCCAAAAAAATTGTGTAAAGCCCAATAGGACAACCCTAGACAGACCCGAATAACCTCTATGTATATTTACGATTTTTATTAGTTTTCGAGGTATGAGTATGATTTTTATTTCACAATTTTTGACCTTCTAGACATTTTTATGTACTTACAGTGATGTCGATAGCATATATTTACGCTTGATATATTATGTCTCGCTTAGCTGGATGCTCTGTGTTTGGCATAATAAAGTGACATAATAATTTTGTTTATCTAGTCATATATCCAGCTAAGTAAGAAAAAAAAATTAAGTCTTCATCTATGTTATCAAAAAAATATATAAAGAGAAATTTTACAAAAATATTACTCGAAAATTACGAAAAATCGTAGTACATACATAGGAAGCGTTTGGAGTCGTCTTGGGGTGTTCTATCTCCGAGATTCAGCTTTAAACTATTTCTGGGACATATACATTGTAGTAGGTGAAAATAATAATAATAATATCTTGGGACAATCTACACACGGTCATCCGATCCCAAACTAGGCAGAGCCTGTACTATGGAAACCAGATAACTGATACTAATACTTATATACTTTTTTTTTGTATATACATACTTAAATAGATAAACAACACCCAGACACTTGGCGGGAATCGAACCCACGACCCAACGGTTAGCAGGCAGGGTGTCTGACCACTAGACCAACGGGCCCGTCAAGCGCAAAATAGCGCCCTCCCATGTCCCAGTGGCCCCCCACTCATCTCAGTGGCGACTCCACCAGGAATAAAAAAACAATCTATCGGCAGCATCATATTTGTTTTATCATCCATCTCACACATACTGCAAAATAGCCAAGGAAATATCATTCTTCTTTATTTCGTTCCTAGCACAGTGAGAATCACTGGTTATTTTTATATGTATTTAATAATGTGTTTCCATCTACAGCTGCGTCACTACATCGAGAATGACGAATGAATGTTGTTTCAGTTGAAGAAGGACTACCTGGAGGGAGTGGGCGACACGCTGGACGTGGTCGTGATCGGCGCGTACCAGGGGCGCGGCAAGCGGGCCGGCGCCTTCGGGGGGTTCCTGCTGGCCTGCCGCGAGCCGCACAGCGAGGCGCTGCAGTCGCTCTGCAAGATTGGCACCGGCTTCAGCGACGACGACCTCGCGCGGCTCACCGACACGCTCAGACAACACGTCATCGACGAGCCCAGGAACTACTACATGTGAGGCAGCTCACACATTGTTACACTGGCGACATTAAATACCGTTGCGGTCAAATAATAATAATAATCATCTCCTCCTGGCCGCATACGACCACAGCGGTCAATCTTTCGCAAGATCAGCCATCTACGCGGGATACAATAAACAAACGCTTGCTTAGACACGAGTGCACTCTCTCTTCTTTTACCACTCACAATCCGATGGCAAAAGAAAATCAACTACTGTTCTATAGGTTCACTGACCATTGTCGAGTGGCATCACTTGCGTTCACTAGTTGATTACAATATGCGCTATGGTGCAGGTTCGACCCGTCGCACGCGGCCGACGTGTGGGTGGAGAGCGCCTGCGTGTGGGAGGTGCGCTGCGCAGACTTGTCGCTGTCCCCCGCGCACCGCGCCGCCATCGGCCTCGTGGACCCCGACAAAGGCATCTCGCTTCGCTTCCCCAGGTGACTCCCCCCCCCCCCCCCCCGCCGCCATCGGCCTCGTGGACCCCGACAAAGGCATCTCGCTGCGCTTCCCCAGGTGACTCCCCCCCCCCCCCGCCGCCATCGGCCTCGTGGACCCCGACAAGGGCATCTCGCTGCGCTTCCCCAGGTGACTCCCCCCCCCCCCCCGCCGCCATCGGCCTCGTGGACCCCGACAAAGGCATCTCGCTGCGGTTCCCCAGGTGACGCCCCCCCCCCGCCGCCATCGGCCTCGTGGACCCCGACAAGGGCATCTCGCTGCGCTTCCCCAGGTGACGCCCCCCCCCCCCGCCTTCGGCCTCGTGGACCCCGACAAAGGCATCTCGCTGCGGTTCCCCAGGTGACGCCCCCCCCCCGCCGCCATCGGCCTCGTGGACCCCGACAAGGGCATCTCGCTGCGGTTCCCCAGGTGACGCCCCCCCCCCCCCGCCATTGGCCTCGTGGACCCCGACAAGGGCATCTCGCTGCGCTTCCCCAGGTGACGCCCCCCCCCCCGCCATTGGCCTCGTGGACCCCGACAAGGGCATCTCGCTGCGCTTCCCCAGGTGACGCCCCCCCCCCCCCGCCATTGGCCTCGTGGACCCCGACAAGGGCATCTCGCTGCGCTTCCCCAGGTGACGCCCCCCCCCCCCGCCATTGGCCTCGTGGACCCCGACAAGGGCATCTCGCTGCGCTTCCCCAGGTGACGCCCCCCCCCCGCCGCCATTGGCCTCGTGGACCCCGACAAGGGCATCTTGTTGCGCTTCCCCAGGTGACTCGCCCTCGCCCTAAAGGTTTGTTCCCACGATTTATACTGCACGCGATTTAGCAGTTGATCAATTGCAATCAATCGACCCGCTATAAGGTGTCATGTGTGTGTGCAGGTTCATCCGCGTGCGCGAGGACAAGTCCCCGGAGCAGGCCACGAGCGCGCAGCAGATCGCCGACATGTACCTCGCGCAGGACCAGGTCAAGAACTCCGCCGCCAAGCGGCCCGACCACGACGACTTCTACTGACCCACCCGCCTCGCAACACCGGCCCGCTGCCCTGCTCACTGAGAGACGCTACACATGCAAGCGGGCGGGCAATAATCGGATAATATAAGAGTGAATATATTATTTTTATGGCAATTATGAAATCGTGTATAGTATCTTTAATAAATAAAATATAATGGATGGAATAGTGTTTCATTAGTTTCTTTGCATTTTTTCAAAATACAAAAGCATTTGGACACGATAGCTTACGTCAAACGGGGCGATCACTGGCTTTGAATCTATAGCGTGAATGTGCCGATCGGTTACAATCCTACAACAACAATACGACTACAGTGTAAGAAATAAATTAATTAAAATATCTTTATTTCAGACCGTTAGTCCATAAAATCATTACAAATTCATTATAAACCAATACATATTATGAATAAATAAATAGATGTTTTCCGCGTAGACTTACGTGGGTAGTGAGTAGTATAATACGTGGGAGAAAGAAACAACAAATAATTGCAATGTTATTCTTTTATTTTTAAAATAGTCTTATAAAGGTAATTATACTACGTGTACTTATTTGCTGCCATTATAATTTCGTGTTCTTGTAAATTACTGAAGACATAAAAATTAACATTTTAATTTAAAATACAAAATAATATAAAATTGTGCATAATAATCTCATTGATATGTCATCCAATTATAAGTCAAATGAAATTCCTTAAAAATAATACTAATGAGTTACACATTGAGCAACTAGGTATATAAGTATGTACTATGCGTTTCAACTAAGAATGTGTCCGCCATACTGCGGAACTTCACTCGTTTTTTACGATTTTTGTATCGGCAGCAGAGTAAACACAAAATGAAAAATTCGCCTCGGTTTTAATTATTTGATGTAATGTCTTATTTTGCTATCTATTTTGTTAAAACATCATTTTTAGTAATTATATATTTGAAATGGCAAGATGGCGGCCACATTCTTAGATGAAACGCATAGTACAAATACGACCAAGATCACTAAACCTACAACTAATAAACGATGTCAATTGTAAAAATATTTGAAATTCATCGGATATAAGATACTTCATGCATGGATTCTACACAATTTTGATTTGAATATTACTTAAATCCTAACATTTTGCGTCACTTCAAAATTAATACGATTTTATGAATGCGAATGCGAATACGCAAAATAAAAACTAATTCTAGAGCGTGCCACTGAAATATTCATTGCTTTGGAACGATTTGAACACAACCTCGAGTACTTTGTGGTCTACAGGTTTTTCTTTTTGCGACGAGATGCACAAGTGGCACCTCTATTCTAGCGAGATGAATTGGCAACAAGATCACTTATTGTACATAATTCTTAATAACATTATGGATATTTAATAGTCAAGTATTTGGCACGTATTTTTATTACTAAATGTTAATGGATCACAAAATAAAATTTTTCATTTCAACCAAAATTGACAATAATTATGAAACAAAAACGAATGCCATGTATACCTAATAGTAACATAATATCTAGTCATATATGCAATAATCCATAGCTGCCTTCTAGGGACATCACAACGCTTACAAGTTTCGAAAATAGTAAAATTAAATAAGATCACAACGTTTATTTACCTACATAACCACTTCCATCATATTATCGGTTTAATAAAGGTTTGTGAAACATTCTCTTTGTTTTGTTTTATTATCTATTTCTTATTAATTATTGTTTTACTTTTATTGAATTCACTCGTCTGTACAAGCGAATGCAATACATGTAACGTAAGTGGGTAATGGTGTGCGTATCACTATTGTTTTACTTCAAACGCTTTGTCTCTCAGTGATCGTGGAGAAGTACCAAATCTATTATCCAAATAAACTGACAATCTTACTTGTATGATCATGCTATGCTATACATGCATGCTATACTTAATTGCAAATTATAATTGTTATAAGTACTTATTTTCAAATTATAATTGTTTTTTAAACCACTGGTATTCCACTCTGTAATATAGGTAAGGCAGACCTATGTCGATACTATATAATTATATCGATCGATACAACATCCACTTATTAACTAAACTGGCCGCGCTTCTAAGTATTTGTTTAAAAGCATAGGTATTAAGAATAATAAGAAAAGATTAGGAGTTATCTGTAGGATTTTTTATAATATTTTCACAACCTATAAACACAATACAAGTATGGCACAAGAGGGCACAAGTTAAAAGCGATGGAATAGGTAGTTCTAAAATTGTTTTGTTCATCCAATATATTCTATTCTAAATTATTATTATAGGTACTATATTTACTGTTAAAGTTAGATATGTTGTACTCGATATACCAAATGTATAAATATCTAGGCAAGAATATCTCGATTACTTACAAATGCTAAAATTCATCACATTTATTGTATACGTACATTGTTACTGAGCACGCGGGGGCGTCACTAAATGCACGAAGATCATACGCGTGGGCTAAAATACAAGACTTGTATCGGCCTTGACGAGGAATCATTACCCATATATGGCATCAAACGTGTGTCCTAATCTTTTTAGTATTTCTGGTTATCAAGTATTTAAAAATGTTTCTATCCCGCCCACAACGCAGTTGGTTACTTATAAGTAAGCCATATACAATGTGGGGAAGACGATACGACAATTAATGAAAAATCTGGTAATACCACTACACAGGAGTATTTTGGAACCGTCAAATAAATCCTTACGAAGAAATTATTTTTTTTTACTTATGAAAAAAATGTACTGCAGAAAGACGTAATCAAAATAAAATACCATTTGTAAATATTGGGCCGTTAACCTCTGGTACGGGCAGCAACAGCACGGGCGGAAATACCTACATGTTCGTATGTTTCGACACGATCACACCGAATAGTCACCTCTCTAGTAATTATTTAATAGATTAATTACAATCACTTTTTCTAATCTCTTATTAGGCATTCGACTAGGAACGTCATTACGCACAGGGATTCGTGTTTTATATTTTCCAGAGTCTAGGCTTTTATAGTGTGGCTTTATAGACAAATATAACTATGTAGTACAGTCTCGACTCTAACGTTTTCTAATGAAAACATGAAACGTGTCAGTGTCTCCAATGGAGACTTGTGCGTCCAGTTACTACAATACAATATTTATTATACTTACTACAACGTACCATTGAACATTTTGAAATCAAAAGGGAGTGTCAAGAAACCATTAGTAAATAAGATTGAATCAACTTGCACTCTGGAGATCAATCGGTAAACTCCTGAATAGCATTGTAACCACATGTTGAGTACCTATCTAAATTATTATGTCAAAGTAAGAATGTACTAATGTGTCGTATTATACAATCGCTGTCAAGGTAGTGTCCAGTAGTGGGCAGTGTAGCTAGTCTCACAGCAGTAGTGGGCAGTGTAGCTAGTCTCACAGCAGTAGTGGGCAGTGTAGCTAGTCTCACAGCAGTGCCGCGCGCTCGGCGGGCGGCGAGCCGTCGCCTCCCCCCTCGGCCAGGAGGTTCGCGTGCTCCTGCCGGACAAATACACATAGGTATATTTTTTTATACTAAGTACCAAGGTTAAAAGCAAGCATGCGGCCCGCCTGATGGTAAGCACCTACCGCAGCCTATAGACGCTAGCAACACCAGAACAATCACTAGCGCGTTGCCGACCCTTAAGACATAAGATATTAACTACCGAACCTACAAACGTCAATTATAGTTAATGCTCATAAATGCATTTTTTGAAATCTGATTATTTGGACACTCGACACCTATTAATACTTAATACGCAGTTAATGAGTAGAGATATCAACTATCTCGTATTCAATCATCTAAAATAATCAAAAGCGGCTCTGATAGTCGAAGTAGATAGATTTTCAAAAATTAGATAAATTGAATTAAAGTTAATTGGCGTTTGTGAGTGCGGCAGGAAGTATTTTGTGTCCGGTAATTTTACCAGCTAGGGTGACTTCAAGTCGGAACACAGCAATGTTCACACACTGCTTGGTGGCAGAATATCTGACACTGCGGTAGTAAGTAGTAGTTGTATGCTGTATCACCCTCGGATCTATAGTAGGAAGTCATATAGTGTCGTATGCACCAAGTGGTTTCGTCATACGACTGATGGAGAACGCTGTTTTGCAGTCAATCCATTCGTCTTGGACGTACACAACAATTGATGTACCTATGGTGTTGACTAGCCGTACGATTGTTGCAACTATAATGGCATGCGGCACTGTGCCATCCCTGAAGTACGTGTCGCCTCGGTCAGTGCCGCACTCGGTTTAAAAGTTGCATTAGATTTTTTTTCCATTTGAATGATGGATTGCGCGACCTTCGCCGACCTCCCGCATGACATGACCACAGAGTACATTTTATGACCTTATCATTCACGGAATAATAAATATAATTCCGTGTCATCATTGATAAGGGAGATTTATATAGATACCATTAAAACTCAGCACTTGGTTCGGTTAAATAATACCTCAATCGCTCGTGAATCTAAATTGACTCATAATAATTTTAAGGCAAGAATCAAAAATATGATGTTTTGTATACTTATAACACAGATGATTGTAGCGGTTCGGTTGCATCTGAAGGAAAGAAGTTAGACAAATACCACTTTAATTATGTGGTGATATCATCGTTGTTAAGTATCTACACTACGAGTACATCTTGATGCCAGCCATGTCGTTATTTTTCCTTAATGACAACGACATGACTAGTTGGCTCACCTCCGGCGGGTTGATCTGCGGCGCGTACATGCTCTCGTACACGGGGTTCGCGAAGTGGTTGCCGCCGTTCTGAAACAACACAATAACATAGTCAATAGTCAATACACCTTGAATTTACACTTGTGGTCTGATAACAACATTCAGTCAATGACTTTTGAAGAGTTGTTGAGATATAAATCTTTATATTTATTAATGTTATTATTCTTCTGTTTGTCAGGATGATGATGTCCTCCTGATTGTATCCGTCGACGTCGACACCGTGTCAGTTACCGGACCTTATCATGAGAGCGAACATGACTGAATGATCTCCGAAGCGGCTGGATCTATTTTCATTACTTTTCGTATGTTCCACTTTATGTATACCCAATCAAACGATTGGGTCCTTGGACGGTTTAGACTTCCAATTGACTCTGTGACGCTGCAATCGGGCCCAAACTATATATTGCAGGTAGCAGGCAGGTACTCACCGAGTGCGCGTGGTTGTGTCGCGGGTCTAGCTCGTCCTCGCCGGCGAGGTACATCGGGTTGTTGATCTCCACGTTGTCCGGCAGACGCGCGTGCGACCACGCACCGCTGCACATACACACACACATATAGTTAACACTTAAACTTGGCAAAAGGAAACAGATACGCGTTCATACAATCTAGGGCCTGGGTAAAAATAAGATCGAATTAGATGAAAATGGTAATAGTTATAGGCTAATACATCAATAAACCATTACTAAAAATCCCAGTGAGGTAACCAACCTGAGAGCTGAGTTATAAGAGTTTTAATAAGTGATGGTGGACATTTTTATCAGCGGATGTTTGGAGTGTTATTGACTTTTTTATGTGCTTGGTTTCTTATAATTCACTTTAATATACATTTAGCGTATGATCTCTGTACAAACAAAGGATTATTATCAATGAAACACAATCAAAACACAAAAATGCCCAAAACAAATCAAGTTATTCATTCCACAGCATAGAGTATCGTGCAGTCGCGAGTTGTCACTGTCAGACAGAATCAGATTGATCAGATGTCAGCATAGACTTTAAATACAGAATCGTTCACAGCACTTAATCGATTCCTAAATGCGAGTAGATTTTTTCCTATAGCAGGTATCTGACTTGAACTTCTTGAATATTAGGTTAAAGAACTATTTAATAGGTTCCTTTTATAGGGATTTAACTTGTTTGATTAAATTAATCCTGGCTAACTCCCTAGATAGCCTAATTTTTGTACTTAACTAATTCACATTTAATGACTATCGATAATCGATTATGTTTGTATTGTGACTAAAACGTATTTCTCAGTTATCTCATTTCCAAGATTAATAAATGTATTGATTTCTTGCCAATAGATATTGAAAAAAATTGCCCTTTTTTTAAACCTTATCTCATCTTTTTTGACCACAGAATTATCTTGGCCCAGAAATATCCACCTCCTTTAATAATAAATAATTTGATATTTGTCAGTCAAACAGTTAATTAAACATCTAATTATACATTACGGTAACTGGTGTCAAAATACAAAAAAAAACATATTAATAAACGGTAGGTAGGTATATGAAAATCAGTGAATCAGCTGAAAATGTCATCATAAGAAATATTATGCATATGTGTAAACTAATTATGCACATGCAATTTGTTGCATGTTCAAACTTAGTTTACACAAACAGACTCCTTTCCGTCTTCCTCACACATTGTGAAGGCATATAAAACTAAATACTTGTGTCACAACCGTACCCAAAAAATATGGCACAACCGTACCCATTGCACGCATTCGGCAAAAAAACAATTGCCGTGACTATACCGATTAATCTACGTACAAAGTAATCACTGTTATTTAACTACCGATGTTTAACTTTTAACGAGACATGAAAGTTATTACTCTATCTGTACACATGAATCAACAATTACTAAAAGATGTCGAAGAAAAAGAAATAATTTTCATTGATAAAAAGTAATGTGGTACTCTGCAAGCAGAAACGTCGCGCGATTGCTGATGCAATTCTGTGGAACAGATGCAGACAAGCACGCTGCTCCTTTCTTCTCTTGTACCCATCCCGATATTATAGTTTCGCTAATACGACGACTGTCACAACCGTACCGTGGCACAATCGTACCCAGTCTCTCTTCTCCCTTACTACATGTACTCAGGACCCAAATGGTCATATATAATACAGCTTTTGAAATGCAAAACCCGAAGACACGAGGTCGAACAGATAGGACAGGTTGTACTGACTGTCGTCGCCGGTGCAGGTAGTAGAGTGCGGCCACGACCGCGGCGAGCAGCGCCACCAGCGCGGCCGCGGCGCCCACCCACGCGCCGCTTGACGAGCCCGCGCCCGCGCCATAACTCGCGCCGCTTCCCGCGCCCGCGCCCGCTCCCGCCTCCGCGCTCATGTTAGCGGTCACACACAACACTGAGCCCGCTTCTGTTGCACTCACTGTAAATAACGTCGTCCATTGTAATTACACGAGTGATGAGAAACTAATATGATCGTATATTCAATAATAAACTAAAGCTAGTTATAATATTTTGCAGAAATGTAGAATTTAAGTTTTTTTTCGCTAACCTAATATTTTGTTTGAGAATACTCTTGAGGAGAGCCGATTTCACCTATTCACATAAGAAACATTAAGTGGGTACGTTCCTCGTACGTACACATGCTCCGTAGGCTGTCCGGGTGAGAATGGCAGCCTCCCATCTCTTTCCCATTGGATGTCCGCATGAGACGACTGAGGAACCAGAAGACGGACAGCAGCAGCATCTTTCCATTGATTTCTTATCACCTAGGTATACTACGATCTCCAGGACGCCTGCCAAGCGCGGGGTTCATGACAACCCCTCCCTTCTAAGGGGGAGGCCTTCGTTCAGCTGTGAACGTCTTTAGCTGCTGATCAACGAACAACGTATTCACCGCGGGAATGGCGGTACTCGAGTTGATCGAGTGGGTACTGGCTAGTTATCGTGCGCGTGCTTACAGTCCTCGCCCCAGACGCAGATCTGTGCTAGTGCGCAGGCGCGCGCGCGGCACGCGTGGTCGTGGCCCACGTACAGCGTGCAGCGCGCGCCGCCCCACGCGCCCGCGCACGCGCAGTGCGCACCACCGCCACCCGCCGACAGCACGCACGAGCCGCCGTGCGCGCACTGCATCGACGAACACGACCCCGGCGCCGGCTCTACAACACACCACACACGTTTATAGTACTACCGTACTACCATACAACTCTATTACCTATATTTCTAAGACTACTTAGATATATTTTATTGAACTTTGTGACGTTCACTCGATGGTGGGCGACACGCTTTCACATGGTATAAAACCACCATATACCGGCATAGCTGACGCAGCATCACACCGGCTCAAGTAAAAAAAAAGAAAAAAGTATATAAGTATTATAATGATTTCTGATACTTACGCGAATATTACACATTGAAATGAAACTAATTTTACGGATTATATCGCGGCTTATTTTTGATTGATATATAAGTATTAGTTTCAGTTGTCTGGTTTCCATAGTACATGCTCTGCCTAGTTTGGGATTAGATGAACGTGTATGGATTGTCCCAAGAATAAAAAATCATACACGGCTGTTTAATCTCAAACTAAAACACAATAAGCAGACACATAACAACCTAATAGTAGATACGCAATAAATAATCATAAACTCTCTAAAAGACCGCTCGGTATGTAAAGGTTGTCTTAAGGTCAACAGTAATAAATCCCCCGATTGACACGGCCACCAGCAGGCGCAGCACGACTTGCAACTTTGACAGCTCGATGTGGAGTATGACGTAGTTTTCAACATCGAAACGTCAAATCTCCATACAAACATGTGAAATACTACGTCATAGTGACGTCATACTCACACTTTTCTGTCAAGATTTGCACATCATGTTAGGCCTGCAGCTGCTAATCTTTGACACCATCCATCAACCATAGATACATGTAACTTCTATACATAATATAAAACGAAGTCGCTTTCAACGTCTGTCTGTATATCCACGATCGAGAGACGATTGACTATCGATACATGGTCCATTTTTAAGTTCACTCTCTCTTGTTAACCACATATAAAACAATTTTTCGATAAGATATATAAGTTTTTCCAGCAGATCTCAAAACCTCGACCTCCGGTTTATAAAGAAGGCTTCCTGCTTAGCTGCGGAGGCTTTGTTTGAGTATTAAACCAACGGAGGCTATATAACGTAATAAACAAGTTTTCCAAACGTTTCAGTACACATTTTTCCTTAAGAGTCATGATGTTGGCAATGTTGGCATGTTAAAATATTCGCTAAGTTCTGACTAGAAACTTGAACATCCATATATTTTGAAAAATGAGGAAACTTGCGCGCGGCCTTCTTGCGTTAATTATATCTCAGTTGCTCCGCAGCGCATCGCGCGTCGTATAACAAAATTCAGGTCATACATTTTTATAATTGTTTGTCTGTCAGAGTTAGAACATTATTAAAACAGAACTCTGTAAGTTAGAACACGATTAGCAAATTCGTGAATTGCAAACCGGAGGTCGAGGGTTCAAATCCCATGGGAGCAATAATTATATATAAGAATATTAATATATGTGTTGTTCCCTCTTAGTGTTAGATAATGGCGGGTACGATCTAAGAAGGTACTTGTTATTTGCTTGTTTCACGACATTAAATGGTATTTTTATCAGATGTCTAGGTAGCAGCTATAATTATTCAATCTGCATGGTGGTGGCAGTGGCGTAGCTTGCCTTAGATGGGCCCCGTATCAAAATTTGTTGGGGGGCCCAAACGATGGTACGGCCTAAGAGATTATGTGAAAACATGGATTTTATTAATTGTTGCTTACACATGTTCGGGGCCCCTGTAGCCCGGGGGCCCCGTATCGGCGGTAGCTACGCCCCTGGGTGGTGGTAATGAATCCAAAGTACCTAATACAGGAGTCTTGTTTTAAGTTTGTTACGCACGCAATGCCCATTGTTATGATATAAATAGCTGTTACAAAGTGAACCGCGTTAATGTCTTAATAAACAGTAATTCCCTATAAACGGCGCCGACACTGGCGACCATCATTAACACTCCGCTGCTCTCAGCTCCGTTATGTAGCAATAGATAGTAATTAGTTCCTTTATATCACATCACGAGGCGGCTCGATTACTCTAGATGTGTAAAGTAGCTACTTTTTATATGTAGTATTTCATATTATTAATTTTAGCCATAAAATCAACAGTTCCCCGTGGGGAGTAGGGTTATAATTGCATGCCCCCGTCTCCTCTCGTTGGGTGTCGTAAGAGGCGATAAAGCGAGAACGAGAAGACGGGCAGCAGCGTCTTTCTTTTGATTTTATCTTTCACCTATACTGCGATCCCCAAGCCGCCTGCCAAGCGTGAGGATTGTGGCAACCCCACCCCTCCTTACAATGGGCACAGATTAATAAAGAACTAAGAGAGCGGCCTTTGTTCAGTAGTGGACGTCTTCCGGCTGCTAATGATGATGAAATGATAATCATCAGAGTAATTTTTATACCTCAAAACGACATAGGTACGTACCTACCTACCCGCGGCGGGAGCCTAGTTATAATTGAACTATTATAATGAAGGCTTTAGAAATGGCTAATATGGTGACCAATGTCAAGTAGAGTTCAATAAGGATGACGCAATGTAACTAAATCAATGGATATGTACACATTATGTTGCCAAAGTATTGGGCGCGACGACGACCGACCGGTTCTAGATGCGTCCGGGCGCGCGCGCGGCGCGCGGCGCGGTGCACGCGCAGCCTCTTTGCATCATCATAATTATATCACACCTTGACCTAGCGCAATTATTACGACCGATCTTACCCAATTTGATATATTAATTTACAATATAACAGTCATTAGCAGATGGTTGCTGCTCGAGTGATACTCGTGCGCGGGTGCTGCTTGTGGGGACTGGTCCGTCCATTATCCTCAGTATCGCTATGTATCTATTCTGTTCTTTTAATAGAATTACCACCTGGCTACATTCCGGCAATATACTAAACCTGGTAGATGTATTGCTACATTTTTTCCTTTACCTGTAATAGGTATTTATTTAGTGTTTTGTGTCTTGCCTGACGAGGCACTGCTTAACAGCAGAAGTTACATGTGAGTCACTGAGATATTAGATCGATCATGCTCGCCATCGAAAATTATTTGCTTGTGGCTGCTTTAGGTGGCGGGTCACCCGTGGAGGGAAGGCCTCCAATATGGTTGAAGGGGGAGTGATAGCAGCTGCTCGAGTCACGCGCGGGTGCTGCTTGGGGGAACTGGTCCAACTGTTATCTCTTTGGCGGTTTTTGTTTGTTGTATTTTCATCGTTTTTTTTCTCTCGTTTTATCTTTCGAACGACAGGACACACTGTCGCTGATGTACCTAATTTGTATCAAGAAAAAAACATTGTTTAAAAATATGTTAGGCATAGTCTGACGGTCGAGACCACGAGACGGTAGAATCGCTGCTGATCGGAATGACCACAGAATGCACATTGCACCATTGAAAAGTGTAAGTGTCTTCGGTTTTTCTCATACACAGTAACAGTCCGAAACTTAGTTATATGACCTAGTACTTAGTAAACGGCAATAGGTCCTATCTTAAGTAAATGAGTATGAGGGAATGTAGTGAGAACCCGCAGTTTGGTGTGGTTTGGTAGTAGCGTAGCGTCGGCTAGGTAATGGTGAGATATTTGTAAAAAATAAAAAGGAAATCTCTTTAAGAGTGATCGCTGAGTGTGTAAAGGAAGTAACTTGGATGTTTTATTTATGACGGGTGCAAAAAGCGGTACGTACGGAATGTGATAGGCAAAGGTTACAGATACATATAAATAGTAGGACTAGCGACTTTTGGGTCAGAATATTATAAACTAGTACTTATTTTCTATTTTAACTTAGCGATGGAATCAGCGAGCCAGTCCACCAGGACACTGATGTGCCCATGGGCGGACCCATTGCACTGCCGCTCACCACATTATTATGTATATTATACATATATGTAATGGTTAGCACAGTTATCTCTCTAGCCTCAGTGCCCTGCACACCGGAACACAGCAATGTTTACAAACAGCTATTTGCTGTGAGACAGAATATCTGACACTAAAGTGGTCCTTGCACGAGAGACAACCACCTAGTAAAAAAAATAGAATATTAATGATAATAATAGTAACAGGTCGCGCTGCCGGCACACAACCAACAACCTGCATCTCGGTGTGAAGGTCGCGCAGATGATATCACACGAGACGAGCGCCGAGCGCCGAGCGCAAGCATCGCGGCACGGGTGTCGCGCCATCATTTCCACATCAAGATTAAGCTATCTAATTAATAAATACTAGACTTGTATACAGGATGGCCAGGACAGTGACGTCCAAAAATTTTTTTAGGTGCCTCGTATTGAGAGGTATCTGAATCACCCCTATGTATGTTCTACGATTTTTCGTAGCTTTCGAGTTACGATTTTATTTATGAACTAGCTGACCCACGCAGCTCCGCCCGCGCTATTTTTACGTTAACTAAACTTTTAATAACAGACATTCGCATCGAATACATAACCTTTTTTATAGTCGGTTAAAACTGGGACCCACTTTTTACTTGCTCTCCGAAGCAACGGACCCGTTTAGTGCAAATGGCGTTAAACGGTCACCCATCTATTTAATGACCTTACCTAACGTTGCTTAACCCGATCAGTTACAAAACCTTGATAACAACTCTCTATGAGTGTTCCCTTACTAATATTTATTATATTATAAAGAAAAATTGATAAAATCGGACCAAGCGTATAACCAAGTACCCATTTTGATTTTAATACCCTCTCCCAAAAGAATCGTGCTAGATTACGGGATAAAAAGTATTCTATGTCCTACCTCGTAGTAAGATCTCAAATCATGCCAAGTTTCATTTGAATCCATTCAGTAGTTTCGGCGTGATGCGCAGCCGTGATACAGACAGACAGACAAAAATTTAAAAAATTACATTTTCGGCCTCAGTATCGGTTATAGAATGCCCTCCAAATATAATTTTCAAAATATCTTCAATGTACAGAATTGGACCTGTTACAGTTTTATTATAAGTATAGACTAGCTGACCCACGCAGCTCCGCATGCGCTATTTTTACGATAACTAAACTTTTAATAACAGACATTCGCATCGAATACATAACCTCCTTTTTTATAGTCGGTTAAAAACTGGGACCCACTTTTTACTTGCTCTCCGAAGCTCAGTTTAGTCCAAATGGCGTTAAGCGGTTACCCATCTATTTAATGTCCTTACCTAACGTTGCTTAACCCGATCGATTACAAAACCTTGATAACAACTCTCTATGAGTGTTCTTACTAATATTTATTATAATTATGAAGAAAAATTGATAAAATCGGACCAAGCGTATAACCAAGTAAGGTAAAACACCCAGTGTCCGACAACGTACCATTGTCCGACATTTAAAAAGTTTATTATAAAAAATAAGAATAGTTTCTCCTTTTTGAATGGATTTCAAGAATAAACAATAAACACGGATTATCTATTTGTCATTGCAAATGACATTTCACACATTCGACCATTTTGAAGAAAATGGCTTGGTATAAGTTTCAACCGCAAGAGATCCTCTATCGTAAATCAAGTTTTACTAGTAAAATCGTTAAGGAGGTGAGTAAGATATATTGCTCATAACTTTTAATAGTTTTGCTGTATCGAAAATTTTATTTATTTATAAAATTAAGACATAAATTGACTAGTTTTTAATAATTGTTTGACAAGGGTGAGGTTAAAATAAGATAAGAAAATACGCCTGTCGGTCATTGGAGATTTTTTCTTCGCTTGTTCCTAACTTCGACACATGTCGATAGGTTTTTGTTTATTATTTTTCGCACTTTATTTTATTACTTGGCTATGTTTTTTCAGCACACTTAAAATATAGTTCTTTCATTTAAATCGTCAAACTGCTTCCAGTGATCGACAGATGTGTCGATGATTGGATATTCCTTGTGTTCCAATAACCGACATATTTTGCAAAAATGGAGCCTAAAAAGATACACGCCTTTTCAAATGGCACAGGGGATAGAATCAGTCAGTCTGCTTGACTTCAAAATGCTATTGGGTGGAAAACACGTCATTTGAGCACTGTAATGCGTTGGTATGCAGAGTTTGATCAAGGCCGTGTTTCTCTCCATGATAAAATTCGTGAAGTTCGGCCCTCAACTGCGGACACTGAGAAAATATCATGACATTAACGGGGCCGTGATAGCTTATAACCAGCACGTGAAAAAAATGCCCTTAGACTAATCCAGTCCAATCCCAACCAATCAGGTCATCATGTTTTCAAAAATGGTTTGACCGAATGAAAGTGTTTAAAATGTACACGGACACCAGAGTTAAACTAACCCGACACTACTCTGAGGCCATCCCATACATCAGCCTGTACTAGATTGGAATGGCTCTCAAACAACTTAAAACAACAAGGTGCCGGATGAACACGGAATCATAACAGAACTTCAGAGAGCGGATGCTAAACCGGTACTTTTAGTCCTCCAGAAGTTATTCAATTCCGTCTTACTCGAAGGTACTACGCCAGAAGCATGGCATAGGTGGTAGTGCTTTTCTTCAAAAAAGGTGATACTGGTGAGCCATGTATACAAGCTGTTTTCGAAACGAAGAAATAGTAACAGTCTCGAACGCAGGTGTCATGATTTCCAGCCTACCGAACAAGCCGGGTTCCGAAAAAGCTTTAGCACCGTAGACCACATTCATACGTTCCGTCAGATGATCAGAAGACTGAGGAGTATAATCGGTCATTATGTCTAGCGTTTGTGGACTACGAAAAAGCCTTCGATTTAATCGAGACCTGGGCAGTATTGCTGTCCCTCCAGTGATGCCATATTGACTATAGGTACATCGAAGAGTTGAAGTGTTTGTACAACAACGACCACCATGCCGATACGACTACAGGACGAGAGTACAACATCAACCCGATTGAAGAGAGTCGTGAGACAAGGAGACATTATTTCTCCGAAACTGTTCACGAACGCATTGGAGGACGTTTTCAAGCTCTTGGACTGGTACGGATTCGGCATCAACGTCAATGGCGATTACATCACTCACCTTCGCTTTGCCGACAATATAGTTGTGGCGATTCGACATAACCCAATGGTGCCACATGTGGTACAGCGACGCAAGGAAAAAAGCGAGTAGTACCAGATACAACAAGACAGATGGCGCTACCGATTTCCGAATCGTGCCAGCGAAGTTTCTCCAACTCGAAGAATATATACAACATCCCGACAACAACTGTTGCGGGCTTCGGCCCTGACCAAGCCTCACACCTCGCTCGGTCGGAGTATCCTCCCTTTAGCGCCGCCGTCGCATCGCTAAATAGTAATTCAAACTCAATACGATACTCAGTGACCTCAGTTGCGTTAACCCAACCGGTGAGTCTTAAAATGAACATGGACAAGACGAAGATCATGTCTAAGGTCCATGTTGCATTCATACCAATAGTCGTTGGCAACGATACACACGAAGTGATCAACAGATCACTATGTCTACCTTGGGTAGATTTGGTGGGTCCAATTTCGAAAAAGAGGTCGCCCGAAGAATCCAACTTGGCGTTTGGGAAACTTGGTGACATCTTCTCATCTGAAATTCCGCAGTGCTTGAAGACAAAATTCATTCACCAGTGTGTGTTGCCAGTGATGACAATATAGTAATGAGACGTGGTCCTTAACAGCTGGCATTTTAGAGAAGCTGTCACACCACGAGCTATGGAGAGAGCTATGGTCAGAGTTTCTTTGCGTGAGAGAATCCGTAATGAGGAGAGTCGACAAAGAACCAATATAATGGTCACCGACATAGCTCTCAGAATCTGCTAGTTGAAGTGGCAATGGGTAGGCAACATCGCTCGGAGAACCGACAACCAGTCGGGAAAAAAGGTTCTCGAATAGCGACCACGAACCGGAAGACACAGCGTAGGTAGGCTTCCTACTAGGTGGACAGACGATATGTATTTATCTTTATTATAATAGCCAATTGTCGTTCATTGTGGCGTTCGGAGGGTGAGGCCTATAATCAGTGGTGGACGTCTTCCGGCTGGTGATGATGATGATGAATACCAATTAATTAAAAACAGTTCTACAATTTATGTTAAATATTTGATTAATTAACATAATTCAGACGTGATAAAGAATAGTGGAAGTACGTAACGGGTTTAGATCATTTCCGAAAGGATTTTTGAATAAAAAATATTGTTTTAATAGCATTAAAAAGTCACTACTTAACTTTAGACGAGTTTAAGCATGCCACACACATGTCCCTGTGTGTTTGTTATAATTAAAGTACTGAATAAGACTTTTTTGGGCATGGTGTTGGGATTCGGTCGATATTTGGGTGACGATAAATAGAACATGTCGATTACTAGATCACGATTATTGGATCATGTCGATTACTGGGTGTCGATATATGGAATTTCCTTGTCGATAACTAGACCAAAAAGAGCCTGAATCTAATTTGATTTATTGATCTACTTATTGGTATTACACTCGTTTTTACTTTAAGATAATATAGAATGAACCCTAAACTTATACCTAGTGCATGGAAGAATCGTATAATATCATAAATAAACTAGATATTTTAAAAAATGTTCACTTTCGATCCTTAAAGTGTCGATGATTGGGGGTTTTACCTTACCCATTTTGACTTTAATCCCCTCTCCCAAAAGAACCGTGCTAGATTACGGGATGAAAAGTATCCTATGTCCTACCTTGTAGTAAGATCTCAAATCATGCCAAGTTTCATTTGAATCCATTCAGTAGTTTCGGCGTGATGCTCAGCCGAGATACAGACAGACAGACAGACAGACAGACAAAAATTAAAAAAAATACATTTTCGGCCTCAGTATCGGTTATAGAATGCCCTCCAAATATAATTTTCAAAATATCTTCAATGTACAGAATTGGACCTGTTACAGTTTTATTATAAGTATAGATAGATATAGATTTTTGCATAATTGCGACCGGATCAGTTTGAAACATTTCTAAAAAAAAAGTAGAAGGTTTCTTCAATTTTTTTTTCTTGCAACTAAATCTCTATGAACTGTACATTTATGCATAAAATAAACAGCCCCATAACTTTAATGGAATTTACTACAAAATAGAACTAAAATTGATCAACTGAAAATTAAAAATCTAAACTGATAATTTCTTAGTTTCTAAGTATCTTCAGAGAATGCGCTGTCAGTTTAGATTTTTAATTTTAAAATGAAATTAACCCACATAACATAAATTCTCTACATTAGGTCAATTTTGTACTTCCATTAAAGTTATGAGTCTGTTTATTTTATGCATAAATGTACAGTTCATAGAGATTTAGCTGCAAGAAAAAAATCGAAGAAACCTTCCACTTTTTTTTTAGAAATGTTTCAAACTTATCCGGTCGCAATTTTGCAAAAAATCTATCTATATTAATAAAAGAGCAGGGTGTTTTCTAGGAATCACGATACAGCAAAAACCATATAACGTACAATCTTGAAATTTGGAACCAACATTATTCAAATAGTATAGGTGAACAATAAGAACGGATTTTTCGAAATTCCATACTTAAGGGGGTCAAATGGGCTCCCAAAGTTTGTATGGAAAAAAATATTGTTTTCGTCACACGGACATGAAACTTTGTCAGTGTACTAAACAAAAGAAATAAAGAAACACGTGTATCACACTTTTTGAAAATCAACCCTTACAGGGGTTTTAGCATCGTTTTTGAGTATGCAACGCGGAAAAAAAAATTCATACTGCATTGCTGAAACGAATGCGAATACATTAATCAAATTATAGCGATACAGGTGGAAATAATAACTTTTTGAAAATCAACTCCTAAAGGGGTCCAATTGGGGTCCAAAAAATGTTTCTCAACCTACAGTCATAAGACTTAGTTTATATATTGCACACAAGAATCTAAGAAACTTAAATTCGGCATTTTTCGAAAAACTACCCCTAAGGTCATTTAATGGGGTTTCGAAATTTGCACAAACAAGGATTCCCATTTCATCATATGATGCAGCTAGAGTAACGAAACTCGGTAAATAAACTCAACATAACAATTGAAAAAACTAATTTTGAGCATTTTTGAAAAATCATTTTTGAAAAGTGGGTCAAATGGGCTCCCAAAATTAATATGGAAAAATTTTCTTTTCATCACACAGATATGAAATTTTGTCAATGAACTAAGCCAAAGAAATTAAGAAACACATGTATCACATCTTTTTCAAATTCGACCCGTAAAGGGGTGTTAGCATGGTTTTTGAGTATGAAACGCGGAAAAAAAATATCATGTTGCATTGATGAAACTTTGTGAATACATTATCAAACTAAAGCAATGATTGTATAAATAATCATTTTTTGAAAATCAACTCTTAAAGGGGTCCAATGGGGATCCAAAAATGATTTTCAACCCACAGTCATAAGACTTAATTTATGTATTGCAACACAAGAATCTAAGAAACCTGTATGCGGCATTTTGCAAAAAACAACCCCTATGATCATTTAATGGGGTTGTAAAGTTTACAAGTAGAACGATTTCCATTTAATCAATACATATAAAATTACTTGTCCTGACTGACTGACTGACTGATCCGTCAACGCACAGGCCAAAACGCTGGACCTAGAAAGCTGAAATTTGGACAGTGGGTTTTTCTTATAACGTAAGCATCCACTAGGAAAGGATTTTTGAAAATTCGACTCCTAAAGGGGTTAAATGGGGTGTTTTCTTTTGTATGAAACTTTTTATTGTATGGTTCGATTGACTTGAAATTTACTGGAAAGATTCTTTGAATAAAATAAATAAATACGTGTTTCGGTATTTTTCAAAAACAACCATTGGGGGTGCGCTAGGGGTTGTTAAACTTTGTATGGGAAATAATTATTACTTAATTCAATTGATTTGAAAGTTGATGAAAACACCCTTAAAATAAAAAGATTGAACACGTATCATTTATTTTTCAAAAAATCTACCCGTAAAGTGGGATAAGAGGGATTTTTTTAAATCTATATTAATAAAAGAACAGGCAATTTTTTCTAGAAATCACCATACAGTCAAAACCATTTAAAGTAGAATCATGAAATTTGGAACCAACATTATTCAATAGTTTAGGTGAACAATAAGAACGAACTCGAAATTTCACACCTAAATGGGTCAAATGTCAAATGGGCTCCCAAAGTGTGTATGGATTAAAAAAAACATCAAACAGACACACAACTTTGTCAGTAAACTGAGCAAAAGAAATAAAGAAACACGTATTTCATAACTTTTTTAAAAAACGACCATTAGCATGGTTTTTGAGTATAAAATGCGCATAAAATGGTACCTACTTAATGCATGTGCAGTGCTTGACGAAATAAATTTATTTCATTTTCATTTTCATAAAAAAATTCATGCTGCATTGATGAAACTTTGCGAATATATTTATCACCGCAAATGCAAATCCATGTGCCATTAATATTGTTTTGATTATCAACCCCTAAGAGGTTCTAATTGGGGTCCGAAAAATGTTTTTTGAACTACAGCCAATACTTAATTTATGTATTGCACACAAGAATCTAACATACCTATTCCGCCAAAAACAACCCCTAAGTTAATTTCATGGGGTTGAAAATTTGCACAGAGAAGAATTTCTATTTAATGCTATAATGCAGGTAGAGTAACGCAACTCGGTAAATAACACAACAATGGAAGAAACAAATTTTTGGATTTTTTTCTAAACCTTGATCCAACTCGAACCAGTTCTATGCAGTTTGATAATCCGGCTTGATTCATCACGATCCACTTTGTTTCACCTTGACCCACTTTGACCCACCCAGACGTAAGTATTTCAATCCACCTCGGTTCATCTCGATCTACATCGATCCACCTCAATTTACTTCGCTTTAGCTCGATCCAACTTGATCCTGCTTGATCCAGTTTGATCCAGCTCAAACCAGTTTTATTCAGCTCAATCCCGTATTATCCGGTTCAATTGAGTTTGATGATCCAGCTTGGCTCAACTCAACCCACTTTATTCCAACTTGACCCACTTCAAACCACCTTGACTTATCTCGATCCACCTCGGTTCATCTAGATTCACATCAATCCACCTCGATCCAGTTCGAACCAGTTCGATACAGATTGGTAATCTGGCTTGACTTATTTTGATACATTTTGTTTCATATTGACCCACTTCGACCCACCTTGACTTATATTGATCCACGTCGGTCTATCTCAATCCACAATCCACATTGATCCACATCGATTTACCTCGGTCCAGCTCGCTTTAGCTACATCCAACCCAAACCAGCTTGATCCTGCTTGATCTTGCTCAAACCAGTTTTATTCAGCTCAATCCAGTTTTATTCTGTTTAATCGAGTTTGATGTAGTTTGATAATCCAGCTTGGCTCATTTGGATCCACTTTCTTCCAACTAGATCCATTTCAAACCACGTTGACTTATATCGATCCACCTCGGTCCACCTTGATCTAGCTTGATTTACTTCGATCCAGCTCACTTTAGCACGATTCACCTTAATCCTGCTTAATCCAGTTTGATCCAGCTTAATCCAGTTTGATCCAGCTTAATCCAGTTTGATCCAGCTTATTCCAGTTTGATCCAGCTCAAACCAGTTTTATTCAGCTCAATCCGGTTCAATCAAGTTCGAGGCAGTTTAATAATCCAGCTTGAATCATATCCATCCACTTTATTCCAACTTTACCCATTTCAAACCACCTTGACTTATATCGATCCACCTTGGTCCATCTCGATCCACATCGATTTACTTTGATCCAGCTCGCTTTTGCTCGGTTCACTTTGATCCTGCTTGATCCGGTTTGATCCAGCTCAAACCAGTTTTATTCAGCTGAATCCGGTATTATCCGGTTCAATGCAATTTCATGATTGAGTTTGGCTTAACGCAATCCACTTTATTCCATCTTAAACCACTTCAAACCACCTTGGCATATCGATCCATCTCGGTCCATCTTGATCCACATCGATCCACTTCGATTTACCTCGATTCATCTTGATCCTGCCTGATCCAGTTTAATCTAGCTCAAACCAGTTGTTATTCAATTCGGTTCTATCGAGTTTGATGCAGTTTGATAATCCGGCTTGACTCATCTCGAACCAGTTTATTTCACTTTGAGCTACTTCGACCCACCTTGACTTATCTCGATCTACCTCGGTCCATCTTGATCCACATCGATCCACCTGGATTTAACGAGGTAAATGATCCAGCTCGGTTTAGCACGATGATCCGGCTCCACCCAGGCAAAATAATTTTCCAAATCGGATCAGTGGTTCCGAAGATTACCCTTAGATTACACATACTTACAAACACACAAACACACAAACATACAAAAATACAAATTTAAACTCTTTACAATATTATATATATAGATATAGATAGATAGTATAGAAGAAGGAGGAAGTATCAATTGTAAAACAAAGTCATGGTATTCTTTTCAACAATGACGAAATTCCATTCTAAATTTCATTCCCTATTTCAACCCCTTCAATCTTTTTGTTCGGGATAAAAGGTAGCTTATGTCCTTTCTTAAGGTCTAATCTGTCTCTGTACCAAATTTCATCGAAATCGGTTCAGTGGATTAGGCGTTAAAGCGTAGCAGACAGACAGACAGAGTTACAAAAATACAGGCTATGTCATGAAGTATGTATATTTGACGATGACACATAATAGGTCCAGATTTAATAAAAGTGTAAACAATATTTTTAAAAACCTTCATCCTTGATTTGAAACGCGTTTTACTTACAAAACCAAC
Source organism: Furcula furcula (assembly GCA_911728495.1). Classification (NCBI taxonomy): domain Eukaryota; kingdom Metazoa; phylum Arthropoda; class Insecta; order Lepidoptera; family Notodontidae; genus Furcula; species Furcula furcula. The sequence continues at coordinate 422,804 of OU452264.1, read as the reverse complement.
GCGGGCGAAGCCGCGGGCTACAGCTAGTACTTATAATAAAACTGTAACAGGTCCAATTCTGTACATTGAAGATATTTTGAAAATTATATTTGGAAGGCATTCTATAACCGATACTGAGGCCGAAAATGTATTTTTTTTAATTTTTGTCTGTCTGTCTGTCTGTCTGTATCACGGCTGAGCATCACGCCGAAACTACTGAATGGATTCAAATGAAACTTGGCATGATTTGAGATCTTACTACGAGGTAGGACATAGGATACTTTTTATCCCGTAATCTAGCACGGTTCTTCTGGGAGAAGGGATTATAGTCAAAACGGGTACTTGGTTATACGCTTGGTCCGATTTTATCAATTTTTCTTTATAATATAATAAATATTAGTAAGGGACACTCATAGAGAGTTGTTATCAAGGTTTTGTAATCGATCGGGTTAAGCAACGTTAGGTAAGGTCATTAAATAGATGGGTGACCGTTTAACGCCATTTGAACTAAACGGGTCTGTGCTTCGGAGAGCAAGTAAAAAGTGGGTCCCAGTTTTTAACCGACTATAAAAAATGAGGTTATGTATTCGATGCGAATGTCTGTTATTCGAAGTTTAGTTAACGTAAACACAGCGCGGGCGGAGCTGCGTGGGTCAGCTAGTCATAAAGAAAATCGTAACTCGAAAACTACGAAAAATCGTAGAACATACATAGGGGTAATTCAGATGCATCTCAATACGAGGCACCTAAAAAAATTTTTGGACGTCACTGTCCTGGCCATCCTGTATATCGCGGTTATCAGCAGGGTGATCAAGGCCAGGGGTTCCTAAACTTTTAAGATAACGGAACCCCAACTAAATACCTTTTATTTTATGGAACCCCATATCAAATGATTACAAATCAAGACTGAAATTTCTTTAAGAACATTTTTTTAAGAAATTTGGCGGAACCCTGATGACTATTCTACGGAACCCAGTTTGGGAATCTCTGATCTAGGCAGCGGCCGTGTGGTTAGGACAACCAGCTAAAGTTGGTATGTTTTTCTTGTCACTGTTGTTGTGGTATACACCAATGTTTTGTTAGTGCTCTTGTACCTACATATCACATAAGGTTTATATGATGACGGACTATGAAATCTATAAATGGCTGGATATCTATTAACTACAATAAATGCTGCCATTTTAGAGGTTCCTACATCGATTATATCAATGGGTTTCTACAACAGGCGATTATCAAAACGAAAAAAGTATACAGAACGAATATTCATTTATACTCGACATTTTTTAGTTGACATGGTATTGGTTTTAATTAATATAAGTACTTATAGTTGACATTGTTCAATGTGTACCTACTTTGCATGCTATCTAATGGCAAGCAAGCCGCTTAATGCTGAGTTGGAACCCTTTCGTACCAAGTTAATTAATTTATAATCTAATTTTTTGTTTGTTTTTTCTTGTATCGTCTACGAATTAATGTTTTTCTTCTTCTTCTTCAAATGTAACGCTCCACCACGTTTATGCAAATAAATTAAATGATTCTGTTCCGGAGAGTTTGTTCACTGATATTTTTGCTTTCAAAGCATCCAATAAATTTGGAAGCAGTTGCTGCAGTAGTAGTTAAGTTGATACACTGAGTAGCAGGCTACAGAAGCCACACTTACGATAGAGTTCCCGTTTTCGTCTTCTGGCTCCCATTCCATTAATTTAAAGTTCACCGCACAAATCTATATGTGGTTCACCGCGGGGACCACTTAACAATCACTTAGTAATTACAATTCCTATTAAACTAAGAAGTTATTTTAAACGCTATGTGAAATTGATCAATTGAAATGAAAATAAAGTAAAAAATAAAATATTTGTTTTGCCGCCAGATAAACATAAGAAAGTTTCGCTGGCCGTACTCGTGGAGGCGGTACGAGCGGCGCGTACGCACCCCGCGCTCGCCATCACTACACTAGATATGAATTAAGAAGACGAAGATATAGTTGAGGAAAGAGGCTTGACTAGTAAAATAACGATTACAGTAATCATCAGCTTTTGTCCGCGACTCTACCTGCACACCTTCAAATACAGCTGGAGTGCGTAATCGGGAAGGCCCGCACATTCTTTGGTAAAAACCTGACTTGTCTACAGTGAGCCCATGCTCTTATTTATATTTTAATTATTAGAAAAGTAACTAGGATTTCCTAATCGACAAAGTTAATTAAAAATGTAACGTTTTTGTATCAAATATAGTAATTGAAATTAAATTAATAAATCCTCTCTATACTCGTAGTACAAAAAGTCTAATTTAAAACGAGCAGTAATATTTCCACGATTTTTTTTCCTTTTTGCCTTGCTCGCGCAGAGACAACCTTCAAAACACGCTCTGACTTACACGATGTAATTATTTATTTCCACATGATAGAGATACATTTTGGGTAGAATTGAAAATTACTAACTCACTATTAACCGCACTTACAAACGTCAATTAGTTTATGATCATTAATCCAGTTCTTGAAATCGAATCATTTCGACATTAGTGGTCAATTAATATCTACTTTATACTCAGACAGTGAGTGCAGATATAGATTCGTATCTCGTACTCAATAATGGTAGGTAAGTAAGCATAAAGAGCTCCGAGAGTCGTAACAATTAGATTTAAAGAATTGGCTTAATTAGAATGAACGATAATTGACGTTTGTGAGTGTGACAGTGAGAAAAGACCATTACGAGACAAGCTGTGCTTAAAGCAACTGCATCCGGTTCAATATTTATCTTAGGCATGGTTGGGTATGGTTAAAGAAATCGCTCTACCGCAAGTTTAACATCGTTCGAAAATAATCTGAAGCACGAGGGAGCAAAACTTAGATCGTTACTAACCGAAAAAGCAATATCTATGATCATAAAACCCATCATGTGAAGATGAATATTGTCCTCACCAAAGAACACGTGAACCAGTGCGTGTAGACACTAACGTGTCAAATAATTAACACGTGCTAGGTCACCAGACTGATTATGTTGGAGTTCAAAGAGAGGTTTAGTTTTGAAACCTTGCTAAATAGTTACGACAGTAAAATAAAACATTTCGTTGTATTGGAACAAAATAATGTACCTACACCAATTATAACCAAGGTCAATAAGTATGATCTATAAACCACGATGAAGGAACACTCGATATCTTCGCAAGCACGACCAGTAAAAAATGGTACACACAATAAAATTACCAAAATTTAATCAAATGATCGATTTTCCCATAATATATCTGTGGTCAGTGGGAAAGCCCCGCAGCAGGTGTGGCGCGTTGTTGTCGAGGTGCGCCTGCGCACCGCGCTGACTCATACCGACGACAGTGCAATGTCAGTCCACCCTATTGCCCACTAACAAGTTGAACCATTTTTAAGTCACTATAATCATTTGCCCTTACTTTCTGAAGTTTCAAAAATAACAAGTATAAATTTAAAAATTTAAAAGACCCCCGGCATTGGTAAACGGACTCTTAAAATTACTTTCCTGTGCTATAATCAGATCCTGATCAGTATCTGTCTAACTACTCTTCAAGATTTAACCAAAGATTTATAATTCGTTGGGTCCTACATTTAATTGAGCCGCAGACTCTGTTCAACATTTTTCTACCTACTACTCGCAGCAACCTATCCAACAAATTCAAATTCGGCGGGTCTACGTTTTTTAGTGCAGAGATCCCGTGACCACCTTCCTGCTCCAACACCAGACCCTGATCTAGTATGAATTAATTCCATTGTGTAATCCCATTATTCTAGTAACTATTCGTCGAGACCTACCTAACGAGCCCAAACTCAGTGAGTCTACGTTTATTGGTGCAAAGATCCCGTGGCCACCTTCCTGCTCCATCATCAGAATCTAGCCATCATTTTTCTAGCAACTAATCATCAAGACCTACCTAATTAGCCCAAACTCTGTGGGTCTACAATTATTGGTGCAGAGATCCCGTAACCACCTTCTTGCTCCATCATCAGACCCTGATCACCATTTTTCCAGCAACTACTCGTCGAGAACTAACCAACGAGCCCAAACTCGATGGGTCTACGTTTATTGGGGCCGAGATCCTGTTACCACCTTCTTGCTGATCATCATCAGACCCTGGTGAAGGTTACCATTTTATTTAATATCATCGGATATACATATGTTCTAAATTTCAGATCATTCGGACTAATAGAAGTAATGAAAAATGTCTATTGTATACAAAATATCCCTACCTCGACTCCGAAAGGAGCTGATGGTCTTCAAACGGCTGGACCGAATTTCATAAAACATAGCTAAGAACCATCTCGCTTAAACTAACTTTCAAATAAAACAAAACGCAAACTTATCCGTTTACTGCAGTCTTAGCACGATTTGCCAAGACTTCGTAATCTTGACAGTTCGGTGTGGAGTATGACGTAGTTATCGACGTAGAAACGTCATTTTCGGTATTAGCTAGGTCGATAACTACGTCATACTCCACGCCGAACTGTCAAGATTACGAAGTCTTGGCAAATCGTGCTAAGCATGGTGGTTGGACCGCTACGATGCCATAGACAGACATACATACAGACAGACTTCCGGACATAGGCGTCAAACTTATAACTCCCCTCGTTTTTGGTCGGGGGTTAAAAACAAACCTTACATACCTACATAGTGCATGTAGTTAATTAGTTATGAATAATAAAACGTTGTATAAAAAGCGTTCGTAACTAGAAGGTATCTAGGTAATAATTATTATTTGAATAAGGTTATTAGGATATAATAATGTTGTATGTAAGTATATGTACCTACTAGTAGGTACATGTAGCATCCGTCTGGCCGTTGTATCCGGCAACTAACCGTCCACGGCTGGGATCGCTGCGAGGCGAGGTCGGCGAGGTCGGCGTGGTCGGTGCGGGTCGGTGCGCACCGTAGAAGGTTACCTCACCACATACACACTTGACATTGGCCTTAATAAAGGTCTCCGCACATTACGCAGTACCGTAAGGAGGCGCTACACAGCCGGTCGGCAAAATCAAGCCGCCCGGATCCGCCACCGCCTCGGTTGTCGTTCAAAAAATACTGCCGAACCGAATGCCAATCCGCATATAGCCGGAACGGATTACCCGATCGGCATTAACCGAATAAAACACAATATGTATAAGTAGTATTTGTAAATTTTTCTTATTCTTATTCTTATTTGCTCTGGGCCAGCCTTGCCGTTCAACAAATACTGCCGAACCTAATTAAATGTAACGGCCCGCTTAAATGTGTAGCTTCTCTAAGCCGACTCATTCGGCCCGTCACAGTCAAGAATGTTTGTCTGCACTCGTCGATTGATAATGTTTAAATGCTGTCGTAGGACGTAGGTACCAAACGCAAATAGAAACGAGCCGTGAGTGGACTTATGACTGTCGCGACAAGTGGTTGGTTCGAGGAAGGAAAAGCAATTTATACGTAAGTACATTTATACACGGTTCCGGAGTTCTAACACGTCAGATGCTTTGTTAATCACTCGTGCAAATAACACATAAAGTGAAAAAATAATAAACGCTTTGTACAAAAGTGCAGTTTTCCAAGCTTTTTGTTCGTGTGTGCATCGTAAAAACTTTAAGTGAGGCCAAAATTATAAACTCTTAGTGAAAAATCGCCGAATAATATCCCAATCCAACTTAAGTGGTTGATATACGCCAACTGTCAAAGAACATAATAAAAACAACTGGAAGAGGAGGACCATTGATTCAGAGAGTACTACCAACATTATAATAAAAAGATTCGTTCAAAAACTCGTATCCATCTACGTTTCGTTTCACGGCATTATGTCTACCGGGTTGTCGCCAGAAATGTCACTGCTTCTGATGAAAATGACGGAACAGTTAAATATACAAACAAACACAATAACCGAAAATATCACCGCAGCCATACTGCAGCAAGTGGACGATAAACTAAAGCCGATTATTGAGGAAAATCAGAAATTAAAAAATGAAGTCGTAAATTTGAATAACAAGGTACTAAACCTCGAGGCGAACTATAAGAGAAATAATATATTAATCCATGGGTTGCCAGAAGTAGAAGAAGGAAAACCTGAGGACCTGACTTCTCTTGTAACTTCAACACTAAAAGAATTAGACGTAGAACTAAAATTAGAGGAAATCGATAGAATCCAGAGATTGGGAAAAAAGAGAAGCGAAGAGGGCAAAATTAGACCAATCTTACTTGCAACAACAACCCTACAGAAAAAAATCCAGATCTTGAAAAATAAAAAGAAAATGAAAGCTAACTCTTACATTACCCATGACCTGCCCAAAACAGTACTACAGGCAAAGAGAGAAAACAAGAAAAGAAACAATGACGTAAATGAAAACGAAAAAAGGAAGAGATCTGAAACTCCGAGTCCCGACAACCAGAACAAAACTAACCAGAAACCAAAAATACAAAAGAAAGATGCGTTTCGATACTTGCGTGAAAGATCACACTCCCTTTCAGAAAAAAACACATAAACTAGAACACTATGTCCAAGAACCGGAAAAATACAACAACAAAAAGCAATTCAGCCACAATTAAATATAGAAATACAAAAATTAACCAAGCAACATACAGTACAAACAATTCTCCCATCACGGCTGGTCACCGCGGGAAGAGTAGACCACCACCCTCTAACAAAAAAGAACAAACTACATATTGCAACGTTAAACACTAGGACACTAAGGACACCTGAATCTCTACTAGAACTGGAAGAAGCACTGAAGACCCTCAATTGGGACATACTGGGCATAAGTGAAATGCGAAGAGCAGGAGAATCAATAGAAGAACACCAAGATTATATATTATTCAATAAAGGAGAAAGTGGAGGACAAAGAGGCGTAGGATTTATGGTTAAAACACACCTAAAAAACTACATACTGGACTTTATTGGAATCACGGACAGAATAGCCATACTACATATTAAAATACCCACTCACAAAAAAATATGGTCGATCATACAAGTCTATGCGCCAACCGAACAAGCGAAAGAAGCGGAACATGAGTCATTTTATGACATCTTATCTAAACTAATACATAACAACTCGAACAATATAGTAATGCTGTTGGGCGACTTCAATGCGCAAGTTGGAGCCAAACAGAATAAAGACGAATATGTTTTGGGAAATTTTGGTCTTGGCAAAAGAAGTGTCAGTGGTCAACGGCTAATGAATCTCTTATTAGAGCACAACCTGGCCCTTTTGAACAGTTTTTTCAAGAAAAACAAGAATAACAAATGGACTTGGATTTCTCCCGATGGAAAATACAAAAATGAAATAGACTACATTATAAGCAGTCACTCCAGACTATTTACAGACACGTCAGTTATATCAAAATTAAATTTCAATACTAACCATCGTATGGTGAGAGCATCGCTTAAAATTATACCACCTAAAATGTCCAGAAGGCATATTGCTCCACTCAGTTCAATCCCGAACACAGAAGTCAATAAAGAAACAGTCCACTCCTTGAAAAGATTGAGTAATGAAATATTAAACACTGATACAACAGATGTAAAAGCAAATTATGCAAAATTAGTAAAACAACTTACATGCAGTACCGTTCAGAAATCTGCAAAGCATAGGTACACCTTAAGCGATTCAACACTACAACTTATCAAAGAAAGAGCATATCTATTTAACAATAAAATGAAGAAACAAAACCTAAAAAAAATAACTGACATAAGTAAAAAAATTAAAGATGGCATTAGAAAAGACAGGAAACATAAAAGACTGCAGTCTTTAGAGAAACATATCATAACAACAGGAGGAACCAAAAAAGCTCTTAAAGAACTTCGTGAATCTAATTCATGGATAGCAAATTTGAAAAACAACCGTGGTAATGTCACAAATCGAAAAGACCTAAACAAATTAGCTACAAGTTTCTACCGTAACCTCTACTCCAGCCAATGTATGACAGAGCGGAAATGTAATGCAATTTTGGAAAACGAGTCATCGCTAATAAACCCTGAACCCGAAATCTTACCCAGTGAAGTTAGGAAAGCAATACAAAGTCAAAAGTTCGGCAAAGCGCCAGGTCCTGATACGATCACAAATGAGCTCCTGAAAGGAACCATGGACGAACTCGTACCTATACTGACTAAGATTTTCAACGACATTTTGATATCAGAACACATCCCAGAACAATGGGAAATTTCCCACATAATCCTTATTCACAAGAAAGGTCCAAAGGAAGATATAGGGAATTACAGACCAATAAGCTTGATGTCCAACATTTATAAGATTTTCTCTAAGATAGTCCTCGACAGAGTAAGCAATATACTGGACGAAAACCAACCGATGGAGCAAGCTGGCTTCAGGAAGAATTTTTCAACCATAGACCACATAGACCACACACAGTGAAACAAATTTTGGAGAAGTACAACGAGTACAACAAGCCTCTGTATATGGCCTTCATTGACTATTCTAAAGCCTTTGACAGTATACGCCATGAGGCCATATGGGAAAGTCTTGCCAATCAGGGAATACCTAAATTATACATAAATATCATCAAAACATTATATAGCAGAAGCAAGGCAAGAATACAGCTAGAAACGAAAGGAGAAGTATTTAAAATAGAAAGAGGCGTAAGACAAGGTGACCCCCTATCTCCTAAGCTGTTCTCTGCAGTTTTGGAAAATATATTCCGAAATCTAGAATGGGACCAAGTCGGACTTATTATAGATGGAAGAAATCTGAACCATCTCAGATTCGCAGATGACATTGTCTTATTTGAGGAAAACCCACGTAAATTAGGCAAGATGATTATAGACCTCAACAACGAAAGCGAGAAGAGAGGACTATACATGAACAAAAGTAAAACAAAATTATTAACAAATTCTCACAAACAAGAAATTTTACTTAACAACGAACCCCTTCAGTACGTTGAAGAGTACATATATCTGGGCCAGATCATCTCTCACAAAGACCAAACTACCAAAGAAATTAGAAGACGAATAGCTAATGGCTGGAAAAGATACTGGTCACTGAAGGAGATTATGAAATCCACCGATTTCAGCATCGGAATAAAACGCAAAGTGTTCCATACTTGCATTCTCCCTTGCATCACTTATGGTTGTGAAACGTGGTCTCTATCAAAACATCACAGGGATATGCTAGAACACTGCCAAAGATCTATGGAAAGAAGCATGTTGGGCATAAAGAAACAAGATAGAAAACGGAACACACATATAAGAGCCAAAACTAAAGTTACTGATGTGCTTTCCAAGATTGACCAACTAAAGTGGAGATGGACAGGACACTTGATTCGAAGTACTCGAGAAAAATGGAGCAAAGTTGTAACCGACTGGTATCCGAGAGATGGTAAAAGGGAAAGGGGAAGACAAAAGAAAAGATGGGAGGATGAGCTAAAACTCACAGCAGGCCCTAATTGGAGAAGGGTAGCTAAAGATAGAAATCAGTGGAAGTTGTTAGAGGAGGCCTTTGCCAGGAGGCACACTGAACTTAGAGATATATTATAAATAAAAAAAAAATAAAAAAAGGAATATGTTAAAATGAAGTTCAGGATAAAGGGCTTAATTGATTGATTGATTGATTGACATTTATACACACAAAAAATTATCTATAAGTGTATTTATATTATTAGCTAGTACCTAATAAAATAAAATTAAAAACAAGATTAAATCACTGTCGGTGCCAGAACGGTCTAGTGGCAAAGTACCCTATTGCGTAGATTTGCATAATTGTTAGTTAATTTTTCAATTAAGTACAGTCTGACGAGAGGAAGGTGATAAGAGATTCTGCAATGTAATTAAATGTAATCATCGTTACATTACACGATTGAGGCACTTGGTAGGTGTTCATAAATATATTTGAAGTCTTTTTGTGAACATTGTAGAAGTACTGAGAATGAAAATAAATGCAGTACATAGCTACTTACGTCTAACTTAGCATTACCACCCGCTTTGCAAGCCGTAGGTCGCGGGTTCAAATCCCGCGTGGACCAACTACTTTGTGTTAGTCGTTTCTTACTGGCTAGGATAATACAGGTCGATCACCTGATTGAAGTCGTTTCTTACTGGCTAGGATAATACAGGTCGATCACCTGATTGAAGTCGTTTCTTACTGGCTAGGATAATACAGGTCGATCACCTGATTGAAGTCGTTTCTTACTGGCTAGGATAATACAGGTCGATCACCTGATTGAAGTCGTTTCTTACTGGCTAGGATAATACAGGTCGATCACCTGATTGAAAAGTAAGATGATCTATGCATCGGATGGGTCCTGCGCCTGACATCTTCCCGGTCGTGTCGGTCTTCCATCCCATCGGATTTTGAGAGGTAAAGGAAGAGAGAGTGCACTTGTGTCTACGCTAGCATGCGTGCACTGTAGTATCTCCCGCGTAGTTGGCTGATGTGATAAAAAAAAACCTAGGCCTCCGTAGCCAGTTACAGCCTGGAAAATATTATTATTATTATCGCAATTCATAATAATGGCAACTACGATCGTAGCGTTAGTACCATGCATAGACTAAGTTAGTAGGTACCTACAACTTCATCTTACCTACTGCAGTTACACACCATTATGTCCTATGATATAACAGGTGACCCTCGCACAAAGTAAAACTACGAGGTTGCTGTAAATGACCTTAACATCTTTTAAATATTCACGGAGATACAATCGTTATTCGTTCGTGTCGTTCGTAGTCGTCTTTTTATATTTTTTTAAAATTAAAACCAGTTTATAGTTTTGTGATGGCAACTTTGAATTTGATTGATTATTATTAATTTTTCCTCTATCTGTTCTCTACCAGTCAAGTAATAAGCTCCTAACTTAGAGTACCTACGACGATACTGTCTATCTACTCTACAACAGAAGAGTCCGATCGACCGCGACCCAAGTAATAATTATAATATAATGCAAATGCGCTGAAATACCTATGAGAAATAATCCTGGCAGAAACTCTAAGTCCATATAATATTGTAAATCACCACTAGAGCAGTTGGATCATATCGATATAGAAGTCTGCTAGCGTGTAAATGATGTATGTCTACACGGAACTATGGGGACGGGGTTTCACAAGCGAGCGGGGTTTCCTACTATACTGGTGTTGATGGCATTTAGAGCATTACGATTACTCTTCTGAAAACAAATAATAATATCCTGAGATAATCCACTCATGGTCTTCTATAACCATAACTGGTTCGAGAACTTATCTAGGGGGTGGTAAGAAGCCACTAGGCAAAATATAATTACTTCCCTAATTATAGTAAATATTGCACCTCGGCTTCTTGCATTAGATAAGCGTTTTATAATTTGTAGCCGTCCGTGGCGCACCAAAAATCCGCCAACTTTGCAATCCGGAGTTCGCGGTTCCAATCCCGCGGGGAGCATCAACTTTGTTTAGTGGTTTCTTACTGGCTAGGACAATACACGCCGATCACCTGATTGTCTAGAAAGTAAGTTGATCTGCGGATCGTGTCGGTTCTTCCGTCCGTAAGAGAGTACTCTTATGCCGGCCTAATTGTAAAATAGCAGCTAACTTACTTAAGTCTTTATAACAATTCATTCGCCGCAAGTGGTTATATATTTACAATTAAAAGTCCAAGACAACACACAGTTAACGAAGCCTGACTTCTATCACCGTCGGAAGTAGAGCTATCGATTAGAGCGGATAAATTTTATAGCGGATATATTATATAACCTTTCTCTCTCACCAGCTATCGGCTTTTTGAGCTATGAGGCCTGCCCATTGCCACTTCAATTTGAAGATTTTAAAAGCTATGTCGGTGACTAAATCTTCGGCGAATCTCCCCATTCCGAATTTTAGCGGACTATGAGCTTTTCTATAAGGCAGTGTAGGTCCGTCTCAGTACCATATTATGTAATCACAACACACGCTGGCTATAAATCTTCGTGTTCAGGCACTGCGATACTTCGGATGAGAAGATAGGAAACTATCTACGTAGTTTCCTTAAAGCTGCCCATCCTAACCTTTGTGTTCAGTGAATACACAAAATACATATGGTAATAAATAGAAGTTTCATTCAGTCATTTGCAATACCGCAACACTAAATGCATATTTTCTTCAAAAACGTTCCTTCGTTTGATTAGTGCGTGCCTGCTCAAGCGCACGCTGAATGACTTTAGTTGAGAAAATTTTGTTTACCATTGCCGGTCATTACTAAATACTGAAATGACATCGTGTGTGACTGACCTGTGTGCGCGGCGTGCGTGGTGGTGTGCGTGTCGGTGTGCGGCGCGTGCGTGACGTCACCGTGCGCGGCACACGCGGCGTCCACGCAGGCGGGCCGCTGGCAGCGCTCGCCGCTCCACTGCGGCGGACACGCGCACGACACCGTGCCCACCGACGACACGCTGCACGTGCCCTGCGGTCACACACGGCTGTCAGCGACGCCGGGCCGATCATAGTGCTCGCCCAGCGAGTGAACAAGTGGCGTCGGCTCGGTCACCTGGTTCAGGCAGATCAGATGGCAGATGTCGTTGCGGCAGTGCGCGCCGGTCGAGTCTCGCACGCAGACGTCGCCCGCGCACTCCGGCCCGCCGACGCACTGCTCGCACCGCCCGCCTGCGAGACCGAAGTTCAATCAAAGGACATGAGCGACATCGGATCGCGACGGGCGAAGTGTGGCGGCACGTACCCGTGTGCCCGGCGGGGCAGGCGCAGCCCGCGCGGCCGCCGAGGGCGCGGCACTGGCCGCCGTTCTCGCAGCTCCAGCGCGCACACGCCTCGCGCTCCTCGTTCTCGGACTTCTCGCAACGCTCGCCCGAGTAGCCCGGGTTGCAGATGCACTGCGGATATACTATTATGTGAGCAATTTGAGCAGAGGTACTAGCGCTCGTGAACTGTTAACTCGCCTACCCAATGTAAATACATAATAATAATATACCTACTGTAAATCAAACGAATTTAAAATTAATAGAAAGATACCTGGCTGGGTCTATTCATTCTGCGGGTTGAGTTCTAACTCATTAATCTGACAGTATTTATCCAACCTACTCAGATCTAATTGCAGACCTTGCATATCTTCATATGTGGAAATTGATTAAACTATCTTAATATCATAAGCAAAACAGAGCAGTTTAGAAGTTTGGCAGCAACAAACGATGTCGTTTACATAAAGGATAAACAGTAACGGACCCGTCAATGAACCCTGTGGTACTCCACTCGGGACCACAACCCAACTAGAAATGTATATAATATATAATACCAGCCCTTGTTAATGTCCCACTGCTGGGCACGGGCCTCCCTTCAAGATGAAGGGGCTTAGGCCATAGTCCACCACGCTGGCCAAGTGCGGGTTGGCGGACTTCACACGTCATTCGAAAGCTAGTTAGGCTTTCTCAGACATGCAAGTTTCCTCACGATGTTTTCCTTCACCGAAAGCGAGTAACAATCGCACAAAGACGATTCGCACATGATTATTTAAAGAAATCAGAGGTGCGAGCCGGGGATCGAACCTGCGCATCTGCTACTAGAAATGTAGTTACTGACAACTACTGCCTGCGATCTGTGCGAGATATAAGGAGAACCATCGAAGTAGATCACCTCTTATATCATTATTGAACAGCTTCATTCTAAGAATGTTGTGGTCTATTCGGTCAGAGACTTTACTGTAATCAGTGTGAACGACTTCAACTTGTGTACCGCCATTCATCTTTTTTGTTATATAGGTCATTTAAAATAGTCAGATTTGAAGATTTATAACTAAGCCGTGTTGAGAGGTACTAATCGAATTCCTTAATGCTGCATAGACTTGCTCATATACTACTCGTTCCAATCATGGTCATCAACAGTCGAAACATGTCCACAGCTGAACAAAAGGCCTCCCCCTCAGAAGGGAGGGATTGCCCTAATCCCCACGCTTGGCAGGCGGCTTGGGGATCGTAGTATAGGTGGCCGGTAATCCAATAGAAAGACGCTGCTTTATTTTTACAGCGCCGTACTCGTGAAGGTGAAGGTCTGACTGACCTGCAGCGGCGGCGGGTCGAGGTGCGCGCGCGCGGCGTCCAGCCGGCAGCGGCCGCGGCGCAGGCAGTGCTGCGCGCAGCGGTAGTGCTGGCAGCGCTCGCCCGCGAACAGCGCCGGGCAGCGGCAGCGCGCCGCGCCCGCCTCCACCGCGCACACGCCCGCGCCGCACGACAGCGGACACGCCGCCGCCGCCGCCTCCGCTCCCTCGCCCGCGTCCGCCTCCGCGCTCGCGCTGCGGGAGATCACGCACCGGCGCTGCTCCTGCCGACATATACCTTGATCGTTAATAGCTCGGCGTAAGTTTGTTGGTAAGTCGTAGAGCTATTTCACGAGAGTTGATTCGGGTACGCCGGTAAAGTAGTAATGGGTCATCGCCACATTTAACCATCGACGAAACGAGAACCGTTATCGTCTGTGGTTATCATCAATGATAAACAAGTTCATAAAACGAACAGTATGACTAGTTTAAATTGTTGACAAAAACTTTAATATTTTACGTTGGATTAATTGCATAGAGTCCACCGATAAAGGAGTCTAATTATTAGACTAGTTTATTAATGTGGACTGTAATTAATTTATTCGTGTACAAAAAAAAAATACATACACGACAAATTGAGTGAGAACGTTCTCCTTTATTGAAGGCGGTTTAAAAAAAACAGTTTGTACATTTATCCCTGGCTTGAAAAACACTACGTGGCTAAGTTACCCCTGGTGTAAAGAACAGTACGTGGCTAAGTTACCCCTGGTGTGAAGAACACTACGTGGCTAAATTACCCCTGGTGTGAAGAACACTACGTGGCTAAGTTACTCTTGGTGTGAAGAACACTACGTGGCTAAGTTACACTTGGTGTGAAGAACACTACGTGGCTAAGTTACTCTTGGTGTGAAGAACACTACGTGGCTAAGTTACTCTTGGTGTGAAGAACACTACGTGGCTAAGTTACCCCTGGTGTGAAGAAAACTACATGGCTAACTTACTCTTGGTGAGAAGAACACTACGTGGCTAAGTTACCCTTGGTGTGAAGAACACTACGTGGCTGAGTTACCCCTGGTGTGAAGAAAACTACGTGGCTAAGTTACCCCTGGTGTGAAGAAAACTACATGGCTAACTTACTCTTGGTGAGAAGAACACTTCGTGGCTAAGTTACCCATGGTGTGAAGAACACTACGTGGCTAAGTTACCCCTGGTGTGAAGAAAACTACATGGCTATGTTACTCTTGGTGTGAAGAACACTACATGGCTAAGTTACTCTTGGTAAAAAGAACACTACGTGGCTAAGTTACCCCTGGTGTGAAGAAAACTACATGGCTATGTTACTCTTGGTGTGAAGAACACTACATGGCTAAGTTACTCTTGGTAAAAAGAACCCTACGTGGCTAAGTTACTCTTGGTGTGTAGAACACTACGTGGCTAAATTACCCCTGGTGTGAAGAACACTACGTGGCTAAGTTACTCTTGGTGTGAAGAGCACTACGTGGCTAAGTTACTCTTGGTGTGAAGAACACTACGTGGCTAAGTTACCCCTGGTGTGAAAAAACTACATGGCTAAGTTACTCTTGGTGAGAAGAACACTACGTGGCTAAGTTACTCTTGGTGTGAAGAACACTACATGGCTAAGTTACTCTTGGTGTGAAGAACACTACATGGCTAAGTTACTCTTGGTGAGAAGAACACTACGTGGCTAAGTTACCCTTGGTGTGAAGAACACTACGTGGCTAAGTTACCCCTGGTGTGAAGAACACTACGTGGCTAAGTTACCCCTGGTGTGAAGAACACTACGTGGCTAAGTTACTCTTGGTGTGAAGAACACTACGTGGCTAAGTTACCCTTGGTGTGAAGAACACTACGTGGCTAAGTTTATTTATTTTTTGTTTATTTGGTTCACAACTCGAAATATATACTTGATTATCTTATTTATTTTTTGTTTATTTGGTTCTCAACTCAAAATATATACTTGATTATCTCTTATGGCCAGCTGAAACGAGAACTTTCTCGGTGTAATTTCTAATATCAGTGAACACATCATACAAAAGATAAAAATCTGAACAGTGCTCGAAAAATAAAAACAAAAAACTGAAAACAATATGTGCAAAAAAGAAATAAAACAAAATAATTAAATCATGCAAAACAAACACATAAAAATCAATATTTAAATAAGACTTCGCATCATTAACAATTTTGAAATCATTAATAATTTTGAAAACATTGACCCTTGCCGAGGATAGTTAGAGAAATAGAGAAAATGTTAAACTGTGATATAATGCCATTGCAATATGAATAAAATCTTTAAAAAAAAAAAATTGAACCGACTTTAATATCACTGAAAAGTATAAAATAATTTAAATATTATAGAAGTTGGTTTTAGCATACCTGCTGTGTATATTTGGCACCAACTTCAATAATATTTACATTATTTTATACTTTTCAGTGATATTGAAGTCAGTTCAATTTTGTTTTTAAAGAAACTTTTTAGTTATATTTTCATAAATAAAGATTGAACCATCGAAGATAAAATGATCTAGGTAGGTTATAGTTTTACATAATTCATATTTCTTCAGAAAAAAATATCCGGTCGTAATGCAATTTGCATGGAATCATCATAGTAGTTTACTCTCTCGAATAAAAAAAGAATTATCGAAATCGGTTTATATTTGTCAGAGTAATGTAATGGAGAACATCAGTTTTATGGTTTTTACCAGATAAATTCCCCCACATCGTTCATGGTCCTCCAGTAAGTTCTTAGTCGGTTGTGATAAAATTCAAACAGATACATCACAGTGGTTTTTTCTTTCGAATAAAAAAAGAATCATTGAAATTGCTAAACATTTGCCAGTGTTATGACCATTTTTGTCCGTAAAAAGCGACATAAAGTCATCTATATAGGCATTCCTGCAGTTCTCCTGCGCAGTCACCATTCTTGTTTTTTCAGGAACTTATTCGTATGCAATATTTTTTTATGGGATCCAATTAACGGATTAAAGAATGGATGGAAGAAAGATTTTTTCAAATCGGTTCATAATTGCCAGAGTTATGCGCGAACATACATAGAAAAAAAGAAATAAAAAAATATATACAGACGAATTGAGAACCTCCTCCTTTTTTGAAGTCGGTTAAAAAGATAAAAATATTTGTTCTACACCTTGGTAACGTAAAGTTACCCCTGGTGTAAAGAACACTACGTGGATAAGTTACCCCTGGTGTGAAGAACACTACGTGGCTAAGTAACTCCAGATGTGAAGAACACTATGTGGCTAGGGAAATTAACTTCAGAACAAAATTATACTGTTTTTCACCTCAGATGGCGAACGGCATCGTGATACGGCTTTAGTAAGCATGCGCGTCGCTCACCATCAGGAAAACGTCTTTGTCTTGCCGAACTGCATTAAAAATGTACTACTACTGTTTGCATCGAGAGCAACACAGGTGCTGAGTTATGTAACATCCCCCCCCCTGCCTTAAAAAATATATTTTATAACGTCTTTCAATGTTATTTGCTCCCCTAACTTTTGATACTAGCTGTCAGTTAACTGAATACAGAGATCGGTGCACTCACCCCTGTGGCGTCGTCGTCGTCGGGCACGAGGCCGTCGGGGCAGAGGCACGCGAACCCGACGGCGGCCGCGCTGCGCACGCACAGCGCGCTCGCGTGGCACGCGCTGCGCCCGCTCGCCAGCACGCACGGGTCCGACGCCGCGCCTGCCGCGTGCAAGCACACGTGAGACAGACAGCGATGACGCAGGTGGGAGGGGGCCCACCGGGCAGGGCCCGCGGCACTCACCGTCGTCGGGCGCGAGGAACATGGCGGGGTGCAGCAGCGCGAGCGCGGTGAGCGGATGGCGCGCGCGGTGCAGGCGCGGCGCGGGCGCGGCGCGGGGCCGGCGCGGCAGGCGCAGCACGCCGCGCGCGCCGCCGCACCACACGCGCTCCTCCCACGCCGCGACGCGCGCGCACGCCCGCCCCGCCACCGACACGCCGCTCCACGACGAGTTGGCCGCGCTCATCACCTCTGTATCATTTAATGTACGACATTGTACACCTGCAGAACTGCAGATGCAGATCCGTGGAATTGTACAGGTTCTACGATATTTAATGTTTCTGATAAACTCCAATGTCCCGGCCATTTTGAAGTACTCCGCGCCGATGTTTATGTTAGTCTCAAGTGTCATGCGCGATAACGGCGGACGTCATTGAAATGACGATATCTCAAGTTGTTTGTATTAGAGTACTATACGATACATACATCGTTAGAATCGTTATGAATTAAGCTAATAGGATATGTATGAATGAGTACGCATTTATCTTATAGGGTACTGTTAATTCCGAGATTTTTTTAAAACTTTTATTTTATTTTATTTTTTTCTAGGTTTGTGAAAAAAGTTTATTTATTTATTTTATTTAATTAGGAATACCAACAGCATAAATATCAATAATACATTAAATCATAAAATAAAATCTTTGGTCTTATATATATGCCAGTTACGGGTATTCACATCATTCTATTAGTTAGTCATTTCAGAAATAAACAATGAAACAAAGGGATAGTTTTTTTTTAACAAGAATGTTTTTAATTTATATTTATTACAACTTTTTTTTAAAAAGTTATAATAAATATAAATTAAAAACATTCTTAGTAAAAGTATTTGTTTTATTTGCAAATAGATATATTATTTTACACATATTAGTTAAAAAAACACGCCTCCCCATACATTTTTCCACGGCGATTAACTACCGAGTGACGAAGCGCGCCAAAAAGCGCGCCAAAATGTCTAATAAGAAAAAAAATGACTAATAAGAATTCAAATGTTCGATATTCAGTGAGTCTATTTTTATTAACCGACTTCAAAAAAAGGAGGAGGTTCTCAATTCGTCTGTATATATTTTTTTTTTTTTTTTTTTTTTTATGTATGTTCGCGCATAACTCTGGCAATTATGAACCGATTTGAAAAAATCTTTCTTCCATCCATTCTTTAATCCGTTAATTGGGTCCCATAAAAAAAATATTGCTTAGTAATAAGTAGTTCCTGAAAAAACAATAATGGTGACTGCGCACTGAGACCTGCAAGAAAGCCTATATAGATGACGTTTTAGTCGCTCGGACTCGCTCGGTCGGACAAAAATGGTCATAACTCTGGCAAATATTTACCAATTTCAATGATTCTTTTTTTATTCGAAAGAAGGAACCACTGTATTGAATCTGTATGAATTTTATTACAACCGGATAAGAACTTCCTGGAGGACCATGAACGATGTGGAGGAATTTATCTGGTAAAAACCATAAAACTGATGTTCTCCATTACATTGCTCTGACAATTATGAACCGATTTCGATGATTCTTGTTTTATTCGAGAGAGTAAACTACTATGATGTTTCCATGCAAATTTCATTACGACCGGATATTATTTTCTGAAGAAACATGAATTATGTAAAACTATGTAGACGATAATGTGATCATAACCTACCTAGATAATTTTACGGTTTTCGATGGTTCAATCTTTATATATGAAAATATCACTAAAAAGGTTAAAATAAAATCTTTTTAAAAAAAAATTGAACCGACTTCAATATCACTGAAAAGTATAAAATAATTTAAATATTATTGAAGTTGGTGCCAAATATACACAGCAGGTACGCTAACACCAACTTCAATAATATTTAAATTATTTTATACTTTTCAGTGATATTGAAGTCGGTTCAATTTTTTTAAAAAAAGATTTTATGACAAGTGACATTATATGTCATCCTTATCTGATAACGAACTCCTTGTGAAAGTTAGAGCAGTACAGATACACTATATAGAGGTAAAATTGTTCATTAAAATAGCGCGGTAAAACGAGACCCCGAGCGGGTCGCGGACAGATGCGCTATAAAATACCGAGACCCGCTGCGAGTCTCGGGACATGGCAGGGGGTAACTTTACTAAATTAGAATATGAGAGAATATTTTTTTTTTTGCATCCATTGTATGAGTTTTCAGGGTTACCTAAAAGGTAAAAATGAACCCTTATGGTCTGACTTCGTCTGTCTGTCTGTCTGTCTGTCACACCTATATATTTCAGGAACCACTGATGTTATGTTGTTTTGTTTTGTTTTTGTTGATACATAAAAATAATTTTTACAAAAAAAAAGAACCGCCTTCAAAATGCTACTAAAAAGCCTGAAATAATTTCTAAGAATTAGTGGTTTTTACATCTACATAGTTGGACTTGGACTACAACATATTATAAATACATATTACTATCAAAGACGGCGCCAAACTGGAAAACAGTTAGGTACCTACTGCCCTTGTAAGTATTTTCTAGACGTTAGGCGCCGACTTCGATAGTAATATGTATTTATAATATGTTGTAGTCCAAGTCCAACTATGTAGATGTAAAAACCACTAATTCTTAGAAATTATTTCAGGCTTTTTAGTAGCATTTTGAAGGCGGTTCTTTTTTTTGTAAAAAATATTTTTATTTTATTCTTTTTAGTGGTTCCATTGGTGTATTATTAGGTTAAGTTTTAACAACTTATATTTTATTCTGACAAACAGCCAGTTTAATATTTATTTTAAAAACACCCACTACATAACACAACTATGGACCATCACTAAAATATAAGCTTAACCAAAAATTTCAACAAATGTAGATGTGACAATGTACATCTTAATAAAACTAACCAATTGCCATAAACCGAAGATATCTAGGTGTTATACTCGTAGTTCTCGAGAACCATGGACTGCAAGCTCGGTGGGTCTACATTTATTTGTGCCGAGAACCCGTGTCCACCTTCTTGCTCCATCGTCAGACCCTGATCACCATTTATCTAGCAACTACTCATCGAGAGCTACCCAACGAGCCCAAACTCGGCAGATCTACGTTTATTGGTGCAGTGATCCCGTGACGACCTTCCTGCTCCATCATCAGACCCTGATCTCCATTTTTCTAGCAACTACTCGTCGAGACCTATCCAACGTGTCCAAATTCGGTAGGTCTACGTTTGTTAGTGCCGAGATACCGTGACGACCTTCCTACTCCATTATCAGACCTTGATCACCATTGTTCTAGCAACTACTCGTCGAGAGCTACCCAACGAACCCAAACTCGGTGGGTCTATGTTTATTGGTGCCGAGATCCCGTGACGACCTTCCTGCTCCATCATCAGACTCTGATCTCCATTTTTCTAGCAACTACTCGTCGAGACCTATCAAACGAGTCCAAATTCGGTAGGTCTACGTTTGTTGGTGCCGAGATACCGTGATGACCTTCCTGCTCCATTATCAGACCTTGATCACCATTGTTCTAGCAACTACTCGTCGAGAGCTACCCAACGAACCCAAACTCGGTGGATCTACGTTTATTGGTGCAGAGATCCCGTGACAACCTTCCTGCTCCACCATCAGACCCTGATCTCCATTTTTCTAGCAACTACTCGTCGAGAACTATCCATCGAGTCCAAATTCGATAGTTCTACGTTTAGTAGGCACGGCTAGGATAGGATGGATTATTAATTTTATTACAGAGTTCCGGTGGCCATCTATGGCCTTCTTCATCAGATCTACTTCACCAAATGATACTTTCTGAATGAAAATGCTTGACTAGTTTCAAAAAATACCAAAAACGTTATATGTATGCCTATAATATTTAAGGAGTTCCCTCAGTTACTCATGGTTCCCATCATCAGAACTTGATTTTGAAAAAAATGGGACCAATTTGGAAGCATATACTTTCAATTAAAAAAATAATTTTCCAAATCGGTTCGTAAACGACAGAGTTCTGAGGTAACAAACATAAAAAAAAAAAAAAAAAAAAAAACATACAACCGAATTGATAACCTCCTCCTTTTTTTTGAAGTCGGTTAAAAATGACGCTTTTACGTAAATACAAAAAAATTAATGGATAAAATTTATTTATTTTATTTTATAAAAAAAAATATAACGCTGTTTTCAAGTTGTTACGGATAAACATTGGACATTAAAACAGAAATCGTGAGAACCGATGAGAAAATATAACCACTATCGGTACTTCACAGAAACAATCTCCAACAAAATAGAACCGCTGAAGAGCTACGGCTACCGCTACAGCTAGAATGTACAAATCCGCCCGAAGATACTTCATACCATAGAAATCTATTAGCCCACTGACCGGTTTTATCTAAGTTATTTGAGAAAATTTTACTAAAAGTCATCATATAGTCATGCAAGAAATAAATCATCACTTCTGATCATCGCGTCAAAGTCAAAAAATCAAGCCACTATAAAACAAATTCCTAGACTATGTAAAAAATTAGAAATTCATCCGTAAAAGAAGAATATTGTTCATCGACTTGCCTTGATATGAAACGAGCTATTGACTAAGTTTGCCATACCGGCCTGGGCCTCAAGTCTGCTAATTTACAAACGCTTCAATAGAGTGTCGCTGGCCGGTCAAAACCACAATTTTACATATTTGGTAGTCTACTAATTTTATAAAACCGAGTGGCGTGTCAGTGGCTTATCACTGTCCCGCCATTCAACCGCCATAGCAATATTTCGTAGTCTGCACCTAAAAAATGTATCACTGGAATTGCAATGGCTTAAGTAACGGTAGCCTACTAATTATTTGACGTTTCTCTCAATGGCCTTAGAATGTTATTTTAGTAATTGAGCCACCATTATACAAACACACCTTTTGTGGACATGTTGCATAATTACACATACTTGTAATTGTTAAATATTATCTAAAAAAACGTGTTTCAAATAAGGCCGCCCGTGTCAAGATTACGTTGGCGTATTTTAGAAACGCCGACACCTTTAGCGTCGTCAATTCCGTGCCCTAATCGTGCATATAGAGACGGTGATGTGGATCCTTTTCGAAGCGGAATTACTGAAGACTTCGGTCTCAAACTCATCGGTGAGTTAGGACCTTACATTACAAGACCTCGGAGATGTGACGGAATATCACAGGAATGGAGGTTAGTAAAAATTAAATTTCTTATTTATTAACTACGTGATATCTTCTCATCTAACATTCCGCAGTGCCTGAAGACGAAGGTTTTTAACCACTGAGTAGTGGTCTTTACTGGAGAGGCTCTGTCACGTAACGGGCTATAAAAAGAGCTATGCTCCAAGTTTCTTTGCGGACAGAGTTACCGGCATAGCTCTGACGATTTGCAAGTTTAAGTAGCAATCAGCAAGCCTCATTACTCGAAAAAAACAATAACCGATGGGAAAGAAACGTTCTCGAGTGGCGACCACCAACCGGTAAACTTAGCGCAGGCAGTCCTCCCACTGAGTGGACAATATTCAAAGCCTACGTCCAACGAGGAGCATATTATAGTCGAAAAGAGTTCCATTCCCTTAATGTAATGATTTCAAGTACTTTATAAAATGGTTTGTTATTGCTTTACCAGGATTAAATGCTTAAAAGCTTTCAAAAATAATAAAAGTAATAATATCCTGGAAAAATCCACACATGGTCCCAAACTAGACAAAGCCGGTACAATTGTAACCAGACATAATGTTCTTACTAAACTCATGTTTCAAACCTATTACAGATATGTGGTGCAGAAGTTAACGTTTAATAGATGCAAGCAGCCCCGGTTCAAACCATGATAATAATATGGCAAAACCATCCACTGACTTGTCTAATGTTGGACAACAAGTCCTATTGTTAGGTAAGCAAGACAAATAATATGTACTTTCATGTAAGTTGACTTAGAGAACTACATTTTGATTACATAGAACCTTTGCATTATTTTCCTATGTGGTAGGTCTCTTGTGCAGTAGGTAGGTACCACCACAGTGTCAGATATTTAGCCTCCAAATAACAGTGTGTAGGCATTGCTGTGTGAAGGGCACTGTAGCTGATGAAATTACCGGACACAAGAGACTTAATAACTGATGTCTCGGGTGACGAGCGGCAGTGCTATGGATCTGTCTATAGGCGGGCGGGTCGCTTACCATCAAGCGAACGTCATTGATAGCCGACGGCTTGTTACAGGTTTGGTCTTTAAATAAATGTAGACTGATAATCAAAATTCTTTAATATATACTTTTAACTAATTCAATATTTAAAGTAAATGTTAACAAATTTAAACTAAAATCACATACACACATATAGAAACAATCATGTTTATTATCAATACGAGTAAAAACTGTATTTGCTACTTGCACTAGAATAAAAACCACTTGAAAGTTTTAAGATTTTGGATTTTTTGTAAAGAAAATTGTATGTTTTCAGATGTTTTCTCCCAGTGCATGCTTTTTATTGCAATCCCGTCACAGCAGGGCAAGTTGTGAGTCCATGCAGCTTTTCAACCATGTCAACCCAGAGTTACAGCGAAGCTAGGCATTGTAACAGGCTCTCGATAGACTGTGGAGAGGAAGATAAAAAAAAATTAAGGAAGACATATTAATAGTTGTGTTTATGTTGATAATATTTAACATAATAAACATTGTCATTTAAGATTTCTGTATTTTTATGAATATTGATATTCATTGGTTAGACATTTTGCTAATACCTAATTGGTAGTGGGTTTGATTCCCACCTTATTTCAGAAACAAGTATGTACTTCAAATGTATATGAATGTTTGTATCAGTTGTCTGGTTACTGTAATACAGGCTCTGTCAAATTTGTGATCAGACAACCATGTGTGGATTGTACAATTTTGTATTGATGCTTTGTACTTTTTCTTCAACACCTAAAATATACAGGATACTAATGTTCTAATAGTTGTGAATCTCAATCCCATATTCCTTAATATGTTCCAGCACCAGACGTCTACTTATTACTCATTTTGTGTACTTCTCAAAGTGACTACTTCACCCTGGTGTCTATTTAGCAAAGAGCCAATTTTTATTTAATTTCACCTGGCGCAGGAACCACTTACTTGACCCTATTAAATAATACTGCAGTATCGAATCTTTAGAAAACTACAAGATTCCATAGAACGACATTGAATACTTACTCTAGCTCGTAATAAACTTTACAATGCGATCACAATGGGCCCCTGCAGCACAGTCACTTGCTGTTGGCTTCACTGACTGTGTGTAACTATTAAGTTGATTAGTTGAATAAGTTGGTCGCTGCGTGGCTGCGGCACTCGTCAGCTCAAGACTTTCCAACCAAGCCGTAGCCTCATACATTTCAGAGGATGGCGTCAGTCATTGTTCACTTGGTTAGTGCGGAGCAAAACAAACACGAAAAGATACTCTAATTTATTAATTTACGCGAAACAAATTGAAACAATATTTATTATATTTGTAAGCTCATCTAATTCCAGGGTTGCAAACTGCTTTAAAAGTCTCCCCCCGAACTCAAGTCAGAATATATATTCTCGTTAGAGTTAATGCTACA
The DNA here is from genome assembly GCA_911728495.1 of Furcula furcula. Taxonomy (NCBI): domain Eukaryota; kingdom Metazoa; phylum Arthropoda; class Insecta; order Lepidoptera; family Notodontidae; genus Furcula; species Furcula furcula. The sequence goes on along the minus strand of OU452264.1, from coordinate 397,571 downwards.
ACTGCTAAATCCCTGCAAAATTGGAACTTACAGTCTATTCCGAAGTTTATTTTTAACATAACAGTACACACATAACTTCAAAGAAAATTACTTAATAATAAAATATTTAAAAAAATGTACTGACTTCAATAACACTAAAAAGTATAAAGTAATTTAAATCTTATCGAAGTTGGTGTTGGCGTACCTACTATGTATATTTAGCACCAACTTCAATAATTTTTAAATTATTTTAAACTTTTTAGTGATATTTTCATTCATAAAGATTGACCCATCGAACATCACCACCATACTAGTGCGAATTATTCAAATGTAACATATCGGTTTTTAAAATAATTTAAAATCTGATATTTTAAGTATTCAGAATACCAACTACCAAACCCCTATAAAAAAATATTTTCCCCCTAAATCTAGGGAGATAAACCCCAAGTTGGGAACCCTGGCTAATACTGCCAGCTGTCACCTGTCATCGCCGGCTGACTTGACTTTATTCTTTTTAATTTTGTGCCGTTAATATTATTCCTTTAAGCCGTTTTAATTATTTATTATAACATTTTTGTCACTCAGCTCACGTTAGTATCAAAAATAAATATAATTTGTTAACGTTATCGTTTTTTAGTGTCAATTTATAATAAATTCAAAGATTTTGTGGATGAAAAACGAAAAAAATATTTATTGAAAATAAAACAACTTATGGTAGAATTTAATAGGCAACACCAAATTAATCTACCAAATAATTCAACTGAGACTCATGCGACACTCCATTGGTATGGTACTACCGATTTAGCAGAATGCCTAATTTGTTACAATCCTAATGGTAGTGTCATCAGCAAGTCGTTAGAATGGCAATTATATGTAATTTTATTACAATTAGCAGACTTGAGGCCCTGGGCCTCAAGTCTGCTAATTTACAAACGCTTCAATAGAGTGTCGCTGGCCGGTCAAAACCACAATTTTACAGATTTGGTAGTCTACTAATTTTATAAAACCGAGTGGCGTGTCCGTGGCTTATCACTGTCCCGCCATTCAACCGCCATAGCAATATTTCGTAGTCTGCACCTAAAAAATGTATCACTGGAATTGCAATGGCTTAAGTAACGGTAGCCTACTAATTATTTGACGTTTCTCTCAATGGCCTTAGAATGTTATTTTAGTAATTGAGCCACCATTATACAAACACACCTTTTGTGGACATGTTGCATAATTACACATACTTGTAATTGTTAAATATTATCTAAAAAAACGTGTTTCAAATAAGGCCGCCCGTGTCAAGATTACGTTGGCGTATTTTAGAAACGCCGACACCTTTAGCGTCGTCAATTCCGTGCCCTAATCGTGCATAATATAGAGACGCTGAAGACTTCGGTCTCAAACTCATCGGTGAGTTAGGACCTTACATTACAAGACCTCGGAGATGTGACGGAATATCACAGGAATGGAGGTTAGTAAAAATTAAATTTCTTATTTATTAACTACGTGATATCTTCTCATCTAACATTCCGCAGTGCCTGAAGACGAAGGTTTTTAACCACTGAGTAGTGGTCTTTACTGGAGAGGCTCTGTCACGCAACGAGCTATAAAAAGAGCTATGCTCCAAGTTTCTTTGCGGACAGAGTTACCGGCATAGCTCTGACGATTTGCAAGTTTAAGTAGCAATCAGCAAGCCTCATTACTCGAAAAAAACAATAACCGATGGGAAAGAAAGGTTCTCGAGTGGCGACCACCAACCGGTAAACTTAGCGCAGGCAGTTCTCCCACTGAGTGGACAATATTCAAAGCCTACGTCCAACGAGGAGCATATTATAGTCGAAAAGAGTTCCATTCCCTTAATGTAATGATTTCAAGTACTTTATAAAATGGTTTGTTATTGCTTTACCAGGATTAAATGCTTAAAAGCTTTCAAAAATAATATAAGTAATAATATCCTGGAAAAATCCACACATGGTCCCAAACTAGACAAAGCCGGTACAATTGTAACCAGACATAATAACTACATAATGTTCTTACTAAACCCATGTTTCAAACCTATTACAGATATGTGGTGCAGAAGTTAACGTTTAATAGATGCAAGCAGCCCCGGTTCAAACCATGATAATAATATGGCAAAACCATCCACTGACTTGTCTAATGTTGGACAACAAGTCCTATTGTTAGGTAAGCAAGACAAATAATATGTACTTTCATGTAAGTTGACTTAGAGAACTACATTTTGATTACATAGAACCTTTGCATTATTTTCCTATGTGGTAGGTCTCTTGTGCAGTAGGTAGGTACCACCACAGTGTCAGATATTTAGCCTCCAAATAACAGTGTGTAGGCATTGCTGTGTGAAGGGCACTGTAGCTGATGAAATTACCGGAAACAAGAGACTTAATAACTGATGTCTCGGGTGACGAGCGGCAGTGCTATGGATCTGTCTATAGGCGGGCGGGTCGCTTACCATCAAGCGAACGTCATTGATAGCCGACGGCTTGTTACAGGTTTGGTCTTTAAATAAATGTAGACTGATAATCAAAATTCTTTAATATAAACTTTTAACTAATTCAATATTTAAAGTAAATGTTAACAAATTTAAACTAAAATCACATACACACATATAGAAACAATCATGTTTATTATCAATACGAGTAAAAACTGTATTTGCTACTTGCACTAGAATAAAAACCACTTGAAAGTTTTAAGATTTTGGATTTTTTGTAAAGAAAATTGTATGTTTTCAGATGTTTTCTCCCAGTGCATGCTTTTTATTGCAATCCCGTCACAGCAGGGCAAGTTGTGAGTCCATGCAGCTTTTCAACCATGTCAACCCAGAGTTACAGCGAAGCTAGGCATTGTAACAGGCTTTCGATAGACTGTGGAGAGGAAGATAAAAAAAATTTAAGGAAGACATATTAATAGTTGTGTTTATGTTGATAATATTTAACATAATAAACATTGTCATTTAAGATTTCTGTATTTTTATGAATATTGACATTCATTGGTTAGACATTTTGCTAATACCTAATTGGTAGTGGGTTTGATTCCCACCTTGTTTCAGAAACAAGTATATACTTCAAATGTATATAAATGTTTGTATCAGTTGTCTGGTTACTGTAATACAGGCTCTGTCAAATTTGTGATCAGACGACCATGTGTGGATTGTACAATTTTGTATTGATGCTTTGTACTTTTTCTTCAACACCTAAAATATACAGGATACTAATGTTCTAATAGTTGTGAATCTCAATCCCATATTCCTTAATATGTTCCAGCACCAGACGTAGTAGACGTCTGGTGCTGGAATATAACATTACTCATTTTGTCTACTTCTCAAAGTGACTACTTCACCCCGGTGTCTATTTAGCAAAGAGCCAATTTTTATTTAATTTCACCTGGCGCAGGAACCACTTACTTGACCCTATTAAATAATACTGCAGTATCGAATCTTTAGAAAACTACAAGATTCCATAGAACGACATTGAATACTTACTCTAGCTCGTAGTAAACTTTACAATGCGATCACAATGGGCCCCTGCAGCACAGTCGCTTGCTGTTGGCTTCACTGACTGTGTGTAACTATTAGTTGATTAGTTGAATAAGTTGGTCGCTGCGTGGCTGCGGCACTCGTCAGCTCAAGACTTTCCAACCAAACCGTAGCCTCATACATTTCAGAGGATGGCGTCAGTCATTGTTCACTTGGTTAGTGCGGAGCAAAACAAACACGAAAAGATACTTTAATTTATTAATTTACGCGAAACAAATTGAAACAATATTTATTATATTTGTAAGCTCAGCTAATTCCAGGGTTGCAAACTGCTTTAAAAGTCTCCCCCCGAACTCAAGTCAGAATATATATTCTCGTTAGAGTTAATGCTACAACTGCTAAATCCCTGCAAAATTGGAACTTACAGTCTATTCCGAAGTTTATTTTTAACATAACAGTACACACATAACTTCAAAGAAAATTATTTAATAATAAAATATTTAAAAAAAAATGTACTGACTTCAATAACACTAAAAAGTATAAAGTAATTTAAATCTTATCGAAGTTGGTGTTGGCGTACCTACTATGTATATTTAGCACCAACTTCAATAATTTTTAAATTATTAGTGATATTTTCATTCATAAAGATTGACCCATCGAACATCACCACCATACTAGTGCGAATTATTCAAATGTAACATATAACAAAATAATTTAAAATCTGATATTTTAAGTATTCAGAATACCAACTACCAAACCCCTACAGATATTTTCCCCCTAAATCTAGGGAGATAAACCCCAAGTTGGGAACCCTGGCTAATACTGCCAGCTGTCACCTGTCATCGCTGGCTGACTTGACTTTATTCTTTTTAATTTTGTGCCATTAATATTGTTCCTTTAAGCCGTTTTAATTATTTATTATACCATTTTTGTCACTCAGCTCACGTTAGTATCAAAAATAAATATAATTTGTAAACGTTATCGTTTTTTAGTGTCAATTTATAATAAATTCAAAGATTTTGTGGATGAAAAACGAAAAAAATATTTATTGAAAATAAAACAACTTATGGTAGAATTTAATAGGCAACACCAAATTAATCTACCAAATAATTCAACTGAGACTCATGCGACACTCCATTGGTATGGTACTACCGATTTAGCAGAATGCCTAATTTGTTACAATCCTAATGGTAGTGTCATCAGCAAGTCGTTAGAATGGCAATTATATGTAATTTTATTACAATTAGCAGACTTGAGGCCCTGTTGTACAAAATAGAATCCCTTTTTAACCGACTTCAAAAAAGGAGGAGGTTCTCAATTCGTCTGTATATATATTTTTTTTTTTCTATGTATGTTCGCGCATAACTCTGGCAATTATGAACCGATTTGAAAAAATCTTTCTTCCATCCATTCTTTAATCCGTTAATTGGGTCCCATAAAAAAATTATTGCTTAGTAATAAGTAGTTCCTGAAAAAACAAGATTGGTGACTGCGCACTGAGAGGTTTGCGCATTTTTGGGCAAAAAAATGGGCAGAAGAACAATGGCGTTTCGTGTGCTTTTCTGATGAGTCTCGTTTTGGTATGAGACCGGATACAAGACGTATACGACACTGGAGAACCCCTGGGCCTCAAGTCTGCTAATTGTAATAAAATTACATATAATTGCCATTCTAACGACTTGCTGATGACACTACCATTAGGATTGTAACAAATTAGGCATTCTGCTAAATCGGTAGAACCATGCCAATGGAGTGTCGCATGAGTCTCAGTTGAATTATTTGGTAGATTAATTTGGTGTTGCCTATTAAATTCTACCATAAGTTGTTTTATTTTCAATAAATATTTTTTTCGTTTTTCATCCACAAAATCTTTGAATTTATTATAAATTGACACTAAAAAACGATAACGTTGACAAAATATATTTATTTTTGATACTAACGTGAGCTGAGTGACAAAAATGTTATAATAAATAATTAAAACGGCTTAAAGGAACAATATCTATGGCACAAAATTAAAAAGAATAAAGTCAAGTCAGCCGGCGATGACAGGCAGTATTATCCAGGGTTCCCAACTTGGGGTTTATCTCCCTAGATTTAGGGGAAAAAATATCTGTAGGGGTTTGGTAGTTGGTATTCTGAATACTTAAAATATCAGATTTTAATTTAAAAACCGATATGTTACATTTGAATAATTCGCACTAGTATGGTGGTGATGTTCGATGGGTCAATCTTTATGAATGAAAATATCACTAAAAAGTATAAATTAATTTAAAAATTATTGAAGTTGGTGCTAAATATACACAGTAGGTACGCCAACACCAACTTCGATAAGATTTAAATTACTTTATACTTTTTAGTGTTATTGAAGTCCGTACAATTTTATAAAATATTTTATTATTAAATAATTTTCTTTGAAGTTATGTGTTCACTGTTATGTTAAAAATAAACTTCGGAATAGACTGTAAGTTCAAATTTTGCAGAGATTTAGCAGTTGTAGCATTAACTCTAACGAGAATATATATTTAAAAGGGTATTCTGACTTGAGTTCGGGGGAGACTTTTAAAGCAGTTTGTAACCCTGGAATTAGCTGAGTTTACAAATATAATAAATATTGTTTCAATTTGTTTCGCGTAAATTAATAAATTAAAGTATCTTTTCGCGTTTGTTTTGCTCCGCACTGACCAAGTGAACAATGACTGACGCCATCCTCTGAAATGTATGAGGCTACGGCTTGGTTGGAAAGTCTTGGGCTGACGAGTGCCGCAGCCACGCAGCGACCAACTTATTCAACTAATCAACTTAATAGTTACACACAGTCAGTGAAGCCAACAGCAAGCGACTGTGCTGCAGGGGCCCATTGTGATCGCATTGTAAAGTTTACTACGAGCTAGAGTAAGTATTCAATGTCGTTCTATGGAATCTTGTAGTTTTCTAAAGATTCGATACTGCAGGGTTATTTAATAGGGTCAAGTAAGTGGTTCCTGCGCCAGGTGAAATTAAATAAAAATTGGCTCTTTGCTAAATAGACACCGGGGTGAAGTAGTCACTTTGAGAAGTAGACAAAATGAGTAATAAGTAGACGTCTGGTGCTGGAACATATTAAGGAATATGGGATTGAGATTCACAACTATTAGAACATTAGTATCCTGTATATTTTAGGTGTTGAAGAAAAAGTACAAAGCATCAATACAAAATTGTACAATCCACACATGGTCGTCTGATGACAAATTTGACAGAGCTGTATTACAGTAACCAGACAACTGATATAAACATTTATATACATTTGAAATACATACTTGTTTCTGAAACAAGGTGGGAATCAAACCCACTACCAATTAGGTATTAGCAAAATGTCTAACCAATGAATGTCAATATTCATAAAAATACAGAAATCTTAAATGACAATGTTTATTATGTTAAATCTTATCAACATAAACACAACTATTAATATGTTTTCCTTAAAACTTTTTTATCTTCCTCTCCACAGTCTATCGAGAGCCTGTTGCAATGCCTAGCTTCGCTGTAACTCTGGGTTGACATGGTTGAAAAGCTGCATGGACTCACAACTTGCCCTGCTGTGACGGGATTGCAATAAAATGCATGCACTGGGAGAAAACACCTGAAAACATACAATTTTCTTTACAAAAATCCAAAATCTTAAAACTTTCAAGCGGTTTTTATTCTAGTGCAAGTAGCAAATACAGTTTTTACTCGTATTGATAATAAACATGATTGTTTCTATATGTGTGTATGTGATTTTAGTTTAAATTTGTTAACATTTACTTTAAATATTGAATTAGTTAGAAGTTTATATTAAAGAATTTTGATTATTAGTCTACATTTATTTAAAGACCAAACCTGTAACAAGCCGTCGGCTATATCAATGACGTTCGCTTGATGGTAAGCGACCCGCCCGCCTATAGACAGATTCATAGCACTGCCGCTCGTCACCCGAGACATCAGTTATTAAGTCTCTTGTGTCCGGTAATTTCATCAGCTGCAGTGACCTTCACACAGCAATGCCTACACACTGTTATTTGGAGGCTAAATATCTGACACTGTGGTGGTACCTACCTACTGCACAAGAGACCTACCACATAGGAAAATAATGCAAAGGTTCTATGTAATCAAATGTAGTTCTCTAAGTCAACTTACATGAAAGTACATATTATTTGTCTTGCTTACCTAACAATAGGACTTTTCCAACATTAGACAAGTCAGTGGATGGTTTTGCCATATTATTATCATGGTTTGAACCGGGGCTGCTTGCATCTATTAAACGTTAACTTCTGCACCACGTATCTGTAATAGGTTTGAAACATAGGTTTAGTAAGAACATTATGTAGTTATTATGTCTGGTTACAATTGTACCGGCTTTGTCTAGTTTGGGACCATGTGTGGATTTTTCCAGGATATTATTACTTATATTATTTTTGAAAGCTTTTAAGCATTTAATCCTGGTAAAGCAATAACAAACCATTTTATAAAGTACTTGAAATCATTACATTAAGGGAATGGAACTCTTTTCGACTATAATATGCTCCTCGTTGGATGTAGGCTTTGAATATTGTCCACTCAGTGGGAGGACTGCCTGCGCTAAGGTTACCGGTTGGTGGTCGCCACTCGAGAACCTTTCTTTCCCATCGGTTATTGTTTTTTTCGAGTAATGAGGCTTGCTGATTGCTACTTAAACTTGCAAATCGTCAGAGCTATAACTGGTAACTCTGTCCGCAAAGAAACTTGGAGCATAGCTCTTTTTATAGCCCGTTGCGTGACAGAGCCTCTCCAGTAAAGACCTTAGACCACTACTCAGTGGTTAAAAACCTTCGTCTTCAGGCACTGCGGAATGTTAGATGAGAAGATATCACGTACTAGTTAATAAATAAGAAATTTAATTTTTACTAACCTCCATTCCTGTGATATTCCGTCACATCTCCGAGGTCTTGTAATGTAAGGTCCTAACTCACCGATGAGTTTGAGACCAAAGTCTTCAGTAATTCCGCTTCGAAAAGGATCCACATCACCGTCTCTATATGCACGATTAGGGCACGGACTTGACGACGCTAAAGGTGTCGGCGTTTCTAAAATACGCCAACGTAATCTTAACACGGGCGGCCTTATTTGAAACACGTTTTTTTAGATAATATTTAATAATTACAAGTATGTGTAATTATGCAACATGTCCACAAAAGGTGTGTTTGTATAATGGTGGCTCAATTACTAAAACAACATTCTAAGGCCATTGAGAGAAACGTCAAATAATTAGTAGGCTACCATTACTTAAGCCATTGCAATTCCAGTGACACATTTTTTAGGTGCAGACTACGAAATATTGCTATGGCGGTTGAATGAGGGACAGTGATAAGCCACTGACACGCCACTCGGTTTTATAAAATTAGTAGACTACCAAATCTGTAAAATTGTCGTTTTGACCGGCCAGCGACACTCTATTGAAGCGTTTGTAAATTAGCAGACTTGAGGCCCTGGACGCCAACAGCGATTAAAATCCTGCCAGGAAGTCCATCCTTATAGTGGTGGAACCATCATGGTATGGGCGGGTATTTGGATCGGCGGAAGAACTGAGTTGATTTGGATCAGAGGCAACCTCAACGCTCAAATTTATGCTGAGACGATTGTATCAGACGTCATCGTTCCTCTACAAGTGCAAATCGGTCCCTTATTTCAGTTAATGCATGATAATGCACGACCGCACACCGCAAGAGTTGTAAGACAGACTCTCGCCGCAGCTAACATCAATGTCCTGCCCTGGCCTGCTCAGTCGCCAGACTTGAACCCGATTGAGCATGCATGGGATATGCTACAGAGAAGAGCTCTGCCGAATATGGAGGGTATCCAGTCGCAAGAAGACCTTTTTTTGTTGTTGCAACGAACATGGGCGGCCATTCCACAGCGTGATTTGGATGAACTCATTTTGAGTATGCCAAACCGATGTTCTTGTGTTGTTAGTGTTCGCGGTAGAAACACGGATTATTAATTGTTTAAGTTACCCAATAAAATTTTAAAGAAAACTGTTATTTCAGTCTTTTTTTCGAACTTTTGTGTTAGTGGTTCAAATGTCAAAAATCCCTTTATTAGGAAAATGGCAAATTTCTTTATTAATGCAAAGGTGACTTGGTTTATCGTTACTGTGACAAACGAAAACACTTTATTTGATGAATCCTTAAAGAAAATTTTAATTAATATCAATCAGGAGAAAAGTTATTGCAAAAATATATGTTGATCCCTAGACACTTTTGATGTGTGTATATATATACAGACGAATTGAGAACCTCCTCCTTTTTTGAAGTCGGTTAAAAATATCACTAAAATGTTTAAAATAAAATCTAATCTAATAAATAAAGGTTCAATTTTTTTTTAAAAAGATTTTAACATACACATTATAGAATCATAAAGCCAAAATGCAGGCAACAGACACAATATTCCAGGTAAATGATAAGTTCGTAAACCAACCCTATATGAAGCAATCGCAGGGATATCTCAGGGCAGTATACTTGGACCCGTCGATCATACATTTGACGTACCACAAAACAAAAACATTTGACCCACCTCCGTCGAGGTACACGTGCAGCGGCTGCGGCGCGCCGGCGGGGCGGTGCGTGAAGCGCGCGAGCAGCGTGCGGCCGCCGCCGTCCAGCGCGACGCTCTCGAGCGTGTCGTAGTAGCCGTCCACGAAGTACAGCCGGCGCGCCGCCGCGTGCAGCGCCAGCGCGGTCACGCGGCGCACGCGGCGCCGCACCAGCCAGCGCGCGCCCGCGCCGTCCAGCCCCGCCGCCATCACGCCCGCCGCCGCGCCGCGCTCCGACCAGAACATCTGCCTGCGACCAGAGTGTGGCTCGTTCTCATCGCGCGAACGTTCTCTCGGCGCGCACGCGCACGCACCAGACAGACTTGACTAATTTATAAATGTAACTTCATTTTGTTTTAGCGGAGCGACGGCGGCGGTGCTAAAGGGAGGATCCTCCGACCGAACGAGGTGTGATGCTCGGCCAGGGCCCCCGAAAGTTGTCGTCGGGATGTTGTATATATAGTGAATGTACTTTGAAACTTAACTTGCACGATTCAGAAATCGGTGGCGCCATCTGTCTCGTTGTATCTGGTACTACTTATTATTCTAAGTGGTACTACCTACTCACTTTTCATCGTGTCGCTATACCACATGTGGCGCCATCGGGTCATGTCGAGTCGCCGCAGTATCTTTTATTTATTATCGTTTTACATTCATGCAGTTCGCCGCCACGTACAGTCTCACAAGATAAATTATGTCAACAAACACAGTTTCATACAATATAAAGGTACCTGGTCTCGTTGCATATGACGATGTCGTCCGGCTCGGCGTGTTCGCGCGCGTGCAGCGTGACGCGGCGCCGGCCGTCCAGCGCGGCGCAGCGCACGGCGCCGGCCGCCGTCCAGTACACGCGGCGCGCCACGCGGTCCAGCGCGACGCCGCGCACCGCGCCCGCCTCGCGCACCACCACGCGCGCCGCCGCGTCGTTCAGGTCGCCGCGCGGCGCCGCCTCGCCGCCCGCCGCCATCAGCGCGCTCACGTTCCGGCACGAGAGGCGCCCCTCGGCGTCCGCCCACCACAGCCACCACGCGCCGTCCACGAGCGCGCCCGTCACCGCCGTGATGTCCGGGCCGGCGGCGCGCCCGCCACCCTCACCCGCCTCGCCCGCCTCGCCCCCCTCGCGCTCCGGCTCCTCGTCGAGCTCGCGCTTCACGCGCCACACGCGCAGCGCGCCGCCCTCGGCGACTATCGCGAGCGCCTTGTCGCCGGCAGCCTCGCACGCGAGCGCGCCGTCCGGCAGCTGCCGTTGCTTGAAGCCGGCGGCGCACTTGCACGTGTGGTTCGCGTGCTTGGGCAGGCAGAGCTGCGAGCACGAGTCCCACCGGCACGGGCCGCGCTGGCACGCGGCGCCCGCGGGCACGCAGCGCCCGTCGTCGCACATGCGCTCGTCCGGCGAGCACGCGGACTCCTCGCCGAGCCGCCGCCGCCGCTGGCACAGCGCCGGGCTCTCGTCGCCGTCGCAGTCCTCGAATCCGTCGCACACGAGACCGCCGGGCAGGCACGTGCCGTCGTTGCAACTGCGGAACGCGATCCTCGATAAGATTAAATAAAAAATAGAAAAAAAAGGAAATCGAAATCAAAAACAAGTATAAATTTAATCAATTTAAGAAACCCCCGACGCAGATAAACGTACTTTTAAAATGACTTTCCTGTGCTATTATCAGACCCTGATCAGTATCTGTCTAAGTACTCGTCAAAATGTGCTCTCTATATGGACTTAACTAAAGCTTTTGATTTTGTTGATCACAAGACATTGTTAAATAAACTATATTGTTATGGGCTTAGAGGGAATATTCTAGATTTGGTAAAATCCTACTTAAGTCAAAGAAAACAGGCAACAGAAATATCTAGACTTTGTCCCATATCAAGAACAGAACAAAAATATATATCTAAATATAGACATGTACATTTTGGAGTTCCTCAAGGTAGTGTAATGGGACCTTTGCTATTTATTATTTATATTAACGATCTTCCTGAAGTAACTAGACAACATACAGTATTGTTTGCAGATGATACTACAATAGTATTCACAGGGAAGGATGAATTAAGTGTAAGAAATGACATTAACAATGTTATGCGTGACACTACGGATTGGTTGACATTAAATAATTTAAAGGTTAATATTGAGAAAACAGTTTTAATGACATTTAGGCAGAATAATAAAAGTGACTTAAGTATCGAGTATGAAGGACAGCGTATAAAAACCGTGGGGACTACTAAATTTCTAGGATTACATATAGACAATAATTTGAACTGGAAAAACCATATAGATATTTTATGTAAAAAAATAAACCAATACTCTTATGCTTTATATATGTTGTCGAAAACTGTAAATAAGTCAGCGGCTCTAACAGCCTTGAACGATTTCGTACATAAATAAAAAGATATTTGATGATATTATATGTATTTTGATATAAAACTGATTACATTAATTATTAAAGTCTAAATGATATTATGCTAAAATGATATTGATGTCTGAGTGCTTTGATGTCTGATTGAACACTGATATATATGAGGTGATCGCGTAAAGTGCTGCACGCGCACAATTGTGGCTCGTGCGACGCGCACTCGGTGTTCGGTTACACCGAACATACTCCCGAGCTGCAGATGAGATGAACTAAGATAAAATGAGAAGATATATGATACATGGTGATAAAACAATATTCTTATTCTATAGATGATTCACATTCATCGAGGAACGGGGACATAGGGAACATCATTGATATATTCTATACTACCGAATCCTCTATTGTGATTGGTTTAGGTCTACGCACAATAGGGGAAGTTGCTATGTCTGTCTTACGCATACTGCGTTGCATTACACTTGGCACCCGTGTGCTGATATTCACTGCGTCACTAACACTCAGCTGGCGATCAGCTGTGCTCTGTTCTCGCGGTATCACTTCACTGTACACTAGCGTCGTACTGCTCGTTGCCGGCACGCTCCCCAGCGGCGGGCCGCCCTCCGCCCGAGGCCGGCGCGAACACCGACCACTCCGCCAAATCCATATTACTGCTGCGGTTGATACTAAAGCTATAAGAATATAGCTTACTATGTAATGATGTACATCGTGGACCGATATTTCATCCACGTCTGATACGCTAGATTTTAATTTCTTAATATCTTCACTTAGAGCTGTGATTGACTTGTTCAGGTCATTATCTTCCGGAAACTTTTCCTGGGGAATGCTTATTTTCACAATGTCATTTATGACGTCAATATTGGGTAAAAAAATGTTTGATGATGAATTGATGTGACTGGAATATTGTTGAATAGTATGAAGAGTAAAATCTTTGCTTTTGATGATACAGTTTTGATTTGTCGTGATTATTCCAGCTTCCTTTAGGTAGCGTTGTGTTATTAAATCATCACATATGATTTTGATAGAATATGTATTACAGCAGAAGTAAAAATATCTGGACCCTGATTGCAATTCGATCCATTTATTTGTACAGATTGATTTTTGAAGTAAGCATTTTTTAGTTGATGTGTTCTTGATACAAAAATCTTCATCTGATTGTAAGTTTTTGATAGGAGTAAATGATTGACAAATGTAGCCCTCATCGTAATATAGGCAAGTTTGTAAATCTTGACTTGTTGTTTGAAAAAATGCATCTTTCTTTAGGTTAACTGCTACGTAATCTGATATGGGTATGATTTCGATCATGCTACCTTGTAATTGTTTAGGTATCGCTAGCAACTTGTAAAGTTTATAGCTTTCCCGATTCACTAACGGGATAGTGACTTCGAATATGATGTAGCTCGTCATAACTCGTGCTTTCACTTTAAGCAATTTATATATGTATTGCAAATCCGTTTCTGTACATTTGATAGGTAAAGTACTCTCAGCGGGCATTTGACTATAAATGATTTGTATTTCTTTTCGCAATTGTTCCGGCGTAATCAAATGTATACTAATTTGACCATGATATATATCCGTTATTGTATTAAGCAAACTATCTTGTAATCGCTTTAAACTTTGTAACAAGCTATTTCCCGCCATAGCAGTCATGGTAAAATCTTCAATTAAAGATAAATTTTGGATTTCGCCTTGAATTATGTTTGCTGATTTTTCTAACTCCATGAGCTTTCTATTTATAACTTTATGTTGTTTATTTGATATTTCTTCCATTCTTTTCATTAACTGAAACTCGGCTTCCACCACAGATGTTTGATTTTTCCATAACGCTGACAAATGCCTTTCATTGTTATTTATATGTTCAATGTCCTTTGAGTACTGTTCTGCGAAGCGAGCGTCCAGTACCCCGAAGAGATCATTTGCTAAGTATCCAATGCCATTGATAATGCCACGACGCCGCCGTCTGGCGCGTCCGTTAAAATGCTGATTCCGCAAAAGTTCATTATAGTGGTTTAGCTCTAAGTATTCGTGATATAACTGTGAGGTAATCATTTCACAGTGTGACTGATTTTTAATTTTTTCGCAAAGTTGGTTCAAATAATCAGCTGTTTTGTTGTATACCTGTAATGCTTCTTGATACGGCTGCATATCGTAAAAGACCACAAGTTTCCATTTACTTTGAATTAATTGAACTCGGTTTACAGGTTCAAAATATAATGACTGATTGTTGGTTATTTCAGTGACCCGAAATGACGCCGATGATGGTGATAGTAAGGTCATGAAAAATATTAATACTAAGGCCACCGTTTCGAACTTAGTTCTAATAGCTTTTTTCTTTGTTTTTAATTTTTGTTGCTCTTTTCCGTCGCTTTCTGATTGATAGTGTTTTGACGGCGGAGTTTCTGACTGATCGTTAATTGGCAAAACTGATAATTTTACTACAGGTCGTTTTAGAATCCCACTCTTTGTTTTTAATGTAACCACACGCACTAAGTTATCTGCTCCGGGGTGAGCGTCGATCACCCGCCCCATTGCCCATTTCGCCCCTGGTAGATCTTCGTGGATAACGACTAAATCTCCGATTTTGATATTTGGCTTTGCTGTTAGCCACTTGCTACGCGTAGACAGTTGCGTTAAATATTCCGTTTTCCACTGTTTCCATAAATCCTGAAATAGTTTTGATATTAAGTGCCATCTTGTTCTTGCATCATGTTCTGTCTCAATAACCGTTAATCCCGACCGCGCTGATAAAAAGTGAGATGGTGTTAAGAAGTCAAGGTCTTCGGGATCTTCTGATAATGCGCACAGTGGTCGTGAATTAAGGCATCCCTCTAATTTTGATAAAAGTGTACACCATTCTTCGAATGTTAATTTTTGTTCACCCACGACTCTTTTCAGGTGATGCTTTAAACTGCGTACAGCTCTCTCCCATAAGCCTCCGGCGCTGGGCCATGCGGGGGCATTGAAATGCCATTCAATGCCTAACTCTGATATCTCATTTTGAAAACTGTCTCCGAAATTCTGTTGTATCTGTTCGAGTTGCTCATGTAACATTCGGTTCGCACCTACGAAGTTTGTGCCGTTATCACTATATATATGGCGTGGAGCTCCACGCCGTGCTGACATCCTGCTTAACGCTGCTAAAAAGGCTGAACTGCTCAGGTCCGAGACAAGTTCGAAATGTACTGCTTTGGTTACCATACAGACAAAAACCGCAATGTAACCTTTCGTCGTTTTGATTCCGCGACCCTTGTTTGCTTTCACATCTACGAAACCTGTGTAATCTACGCCTGTGTGGAAAAATGCAGTTTCAGGATTCGTTCGATAAGCGGGTAAATCGCCCATGATTTGATATTCCTTTTTAGTGTCCTGCTTTCGACATATGACACATCTTCTTATGTGCTGTTTAGTCGCATTGTTGCCTCCCAAAACCCAATATTTCTGCCTTAGATTTGATAACGTAAGTCGGGCTCCTCCGTGAAAGGTTAAGTGATGTGCTTGCTCAATGATTAAAGTGGTGAGCCGACTCTTGTGAGGGAGAATAATGGGGTGCTTCATTTCTGGGCTAAGGTTTGCTTTCGCAAGCCTACTCCCTACGCGAAGAATGCCTTCCTCGTCTAGGAATGGATTTAAATTTAATATTTTGCTTTTGCAATGTGCTTTTCCCTGCTTTTTTATATATTCGATGTCCTCTGCGAATTCAATACGCTGTATATATTTGATAATAAGCATTTTTGCACTTCGTAGTTCTGATAATGTGAGAAAAGATGTCTTGTTCCTGTTGATAAGCCGTAACATCCAGGCCATAATTCGATTAATTTTTGTAAATGAGCTGTACTTAGACAGTAAATTATTGATGATATTTGATATGACTGATTCATCTCTCTTGATTGTAACTGTATTTACATGTTTAGGTAATGATTTTTCTTCTAAAGATGTTTCAAATACCGCTTTTGTTTTACCCTGAGTTTCCTTTTGAAATGATGATAACCAGGAGGGACCTTGCCACCACATCTGATGCTCTCTGAGTTGTATTACAGATAGGCCACGACTTGCACAGTCCGCTGGATTTTCGTGTGTCGTAACATAATTCCAACTGCTAGCTGGCATTATATCAGTGATTGATTTTACGCGATTTGCTACAAAAGGCTTCCACTTTGCTGGCTCACCGTGGATCCACCCTAATACCGCTGTGGAGTCTGTCCATCCAAAAACTTCTGTATTATAGTCTGATAAGCATTTCTGAATTTTTTGCATAAGTTTTGATAATAATTGTGCTCCCATTAATTCTAAGCGTGGTGTTGATATTTTCTTGTTAAGGGGCACCAGTCGCGCTTTTGCTGCGACCAATGTGATAGTCTGCTGATTTTGTTGCTTTATGTAAATAACGCATGAATATGCCTTATTCGACGCATCACAGAAGCCATGTAATTCTAAGTAACCTTCTGGCTTTATACCTAACCATCTCTTGATTTTAAACGTATTAATATTGCTTAATTCTGCTCTTAAATTAATCCATTTTTTACAGATGTCTTCTGGTAATGCGTCATCCCACTCTATCTGTGATAGCCATACTTCTTGGAATAATATTTTTAATTTAGTGCTGACTGGTGTTAACCATCCTAAGGGGTCGAATAGTTTCGATATATCCGATAGAAGCGACCTTTTTGAAGGAGTTGAGTCCACCATTTCAATTTTTGATTGAAAAACGAATTCATCCTGTTGAGGATCCCAGCCGAGCCCCAGTGTTTTTGTGGTTTCTGCTTGCTTAAATTGATATTCTTGCTGTATATTCTGATTATTCTCCCCTGCTAACAGTTGAGGCTCGTTGGATCTCCATTTTCGTAAATTAAAACCCCCTGTTCTTAAAAGATGTATCATATCCTTTTTTAACTGCTTTGCTGATTCAATACAATGACTACCACCACAATAGTCGTCCATATAAAAATTTTCTTGTAATGCTTGCGTTGCTTGTGGGAAATTCTGCTTCTCGTCTATCGCTAATTGCTTAAGTGTCATCATTGCTAAAAACGGTGCTGATTTTGTGCCATAAGTGACCGTGGTTAATTGATATGTTTGTATATGTTGTGACATAGAATCTCTCCATAGTATTTTTTGATAAACTTGATCATCCGCATGAATTAATATCTGCCGATACATTTTTTCAATGTCGGCTGTAAATGCATATTGGTATTGTCTCCATTTAATTATTAATTCTTGAAGGTCCTGTTGTAAATTCGGCCCTTTATGCATGATATCGTTTAAGCTATATCCAGTTGATGACGTTGCTGATCCGTTAAACACAATACGTACTTTCGTTGTTGATGATTCAGCACGGGTTACCGAGTGATGTGGTAAATAGCATTCCGCACTCATGTTCGCTGTGGCCGGAATCATATGTCGCAATTGTTTGTATTCATTCATAAATTGCTTATATTCTAATGCATGTTCTGGGTTATTCTGCAACTTCTTTTCCATGTTATGAAATTGCGCTAAGGCTTTTTGTTTGGTGTTTCCTAATTTTTCCTTGGCTTCTGATATAAAAGGTAACCGCACTTCGTACCTCCCGTCTTCTTGTCTATGTGTGGTTGATAAATAGTGCTGCAGGCACTCTTGATCTGACGTTGACATTTCTGACTCCTGGGTGATATCTTCGCATTCCCAAAATTTGTGAAGGTCATCATAGTTATGTAGAATTACATTACACTGAAAAGTTTTAACTGATCCGCAAAGTAACCAACCTAAGTGCGTTTGCTGCGCAATAGGTTGTTCGTCGTTTTCTCCACGCAAGACTCCTCCCAACATGATTTTCGCATACACGTCTGCTCCCAACAGGAGATCTACAGATCTACTGATATTATAGTCTAAGTCAGCAAGTTTGAGGTTCTCGAGATGAGCCCACTCCGGTTTTTTAAATGATCGATTTGGTAAATGCTTAATTAAATGATTCATGATAAATACATTCGTGTTGAATGTAAAATTGCTATGCATAGACGAACACTCTAAATTCAGCATGCCTTTGCAGCTATTTTCTTGTTCTCCAACCCCAAAAATAATTCCCTTGCAGTTTTGTCTCTTCAATCCTAATATTTGTGCTGCGTTCTCATTTATCAGAGATATTTGAGAGCCCTGATCAATCAAAGCTCGCATCTCATGCTGAGTACCATGACATCCTTTGACCTTTATAATAGCAGTAGCTAAAAGAATGTCTGATAAATCTTCCTGGGACACATGGGATGATTTCGACACATGTCCTGTTTTATTATTGATATTTGATTGTTGAGGCACTGATTTGCAGAATGACCCATGTAATAGCGTGTTATGCTTCGCATTGCATTTCCGACATGTTTTCGTAGAAAAACATTGTTTGTCATAATGGTTATAAAGACAATTGACGCAATAATTGAGGCGCGTGACGGTTTTCAATTTCTGCTCGTCCGACAATTCTAAAAATTTATTGCAACTGAATAGAGCATGTTCAGCTTGACAAAGTCCACATGTAGGTTTCGCAACATGTAATGCTTTCATGATAGGCTTTGAATAATTATTTTGATAATTTGAATGATTGTTGTTGGTTGATAGCATGTGGTTATTAAAGGATTTTTTGATAGACACCGGTTGATATGTTTTTTGTACCGCCGTTGGCTGATCTTGCTTGCGACGGGATGATTCTAAAACTGTGAATTTGCTTTCCAAAAAGTCGAGAAACTCCTTCAGGTTAGGCAATTCACGGGGATTCTTCACTGATTCTATGTATTCACCGTATGAGTTGCTATCCAGTTTTTGTGCTAAAATATGAACTAATATAGAGTCCCAAGTACTGGTATCAACTCCCAAATTCTGTATGGCATGGAGACATTCCTTGGTGACGTCATGGAGCTTTTTAATTTGACCCAAGGATTGCTGTTGCATCACTGGAAGGCCCAATAGGATGTTTGCGTGCGATGTAAAAATAAGCCTTCTATTATCGTATCTATGGTTCATAATCTCCCAACATACGATGTAATTATCCGCGCTGATCTGGAGGTGATGAATCAGACGCTCTGCTTCTCCTGTTACTTTGCTTTTAAGAAACTGCATCTTTTGTGCATTTGACAGCGACGGATTGCTATGAATAGCTTCGTTGAACAGATCCTTAAATGACATCCATTGGTGATAGTTACCGCTGAACGACGGAATGTCCATTTGTGGAGTAGATTTCGCGCGATAGGATACTGACCACATCTTGGTGTTTAATGCTTTTTTTATGGCAATGTAACTTACTTCGTGCTTGTTAAATTCCTCGTCATACCAAAACTCCTCGCCTTCACTCTCACCCTGTATCTCCCAATGGAGGTTGTCGATGACAGTCCAACGTGCTTGTATTGATTTTAAGGCATCCTCGAACTCCCATTTATTTTGTAGGATATCAAGGTCAATGCTGTTAATGGTCCGTTGAAATGCTTTGAAGTTTATTCTTTGCTTTTTGATCATTTCGTCAAGTTTGCTTAATCCGCCAGAACTAGAAGTGCCCTGCTGAGGAGCTGCTTCGGCTGATGCTGATGCTGTTGGTTGAGGCGTTCTTTCCGCTGTTTGACCGCCTACTGCTTGATATCTTTGCCTCCGTGGCTCTTGCTGCTCTAACTCCTGCTGCTTCAATGCTTGTAACTGATCAATCGTTTGCTTGATAATGTTACCTATCGTCATATAAAGCTCTTTAGCTTTATTGTACTCCTGATTAACGAAATAAGCATGTTTATAATCTGCATACTCGCGTAATTTCTCATGATTCCCCTGATATTCCCTCCAATATGTTTCCAGCATGTCTAGACGTCTTTTACAGTTCTCAATAGTTTTTCTATCCGAGCTTTCTTTCTTGATATTTGTCAACAGCTTCACCATTGACTGATACAGTTCATCTTGATTTTCGTAAAGGTTCTCCATGGCTAGGGGTGTTATTCTAACCAAAGGAATAAAAAGAAACGATCTTACTTGATAGCTGGTTGTTGATAAGCTTACTGCGTGAACGCGTTAATGATTCTGCTTACTCACTGCACTTTATACACTGATATTTTTTGCACTGTACACTGATGATAATTGTCCACTGATATAAGATATTTATAATAGTTATAATAGTTAGTTATAGCAATAGTATAACACTCACGATATTCTAGAGGTTAAACACTATTTTACGTGCACCGAAACCGCACTGCTATGCACAAAAAAACGCGTAGTCCCGCAATAAATGCTCGAAGGACCAAATTATGAACGATTTCGTACATAAATAAAAAGATATTTGATGATATTATATGTATTTTGATATAAAACTGATTACATTAATTATTAAAGTCTAAATGATATTATGCTAAAATGATATTGATGTCTGAGTGCTTTGATGTCTGATTGAACACTGATATATATGAGGTGATCGCGTAAAGTGCTGCACGCGCACAATTGTGGCTCGTGCGACGCGCACTCGGTGTTCGGTTACACCGAACAAGCCTACTATGGTTTCGTGTCGTCTAACTTACGATATGGTATTCTGTTTTGGGGAAATTCAACAGACAGGGACGTAGTCTTTAAGGCTCAAAAACGATGTGTGCGCTCTATATGCCATCTCCAATCTATTGATAGCTGTAGACCTGTATTTAAAGAACTACAAATTCTTACACTACCCTGCATGTATTTATACGAAATGTTGATATTTGTGAAAACCAATATTAGTCGATTTAAAAACTTTAAAAGTAAACGTCACAATTTAAAAATTTGCTTTCCCCGAAATCAGACTGCTCTATTTAACAAAAGTGTTTTTTGTATGGCTCCACGTATATATAATCATTTACCAAAAAGATTATTAGAAATAAATGATGTACATAGTTTTAAGATCAGTGTAAAAAAATTGCTTCTTGAGAAAGCATACTACTCGACAAATGAATATTTAAATGACAAATTATTGTAATGAATCCATATTATATAAATCCAATTTTCATTATTTTCATTATTAAGATATATAATTGTGAGGCAAATAAATTAACTTATATTTAGGAATATTGATATTGTACTCAGATTAATAATTTATTATTTAATTTAAATTATTATTTTTGTTATGTTAGTCAGATTTCACTATAAAGATATGACGTAAGTAGGTAGAATTAGTTTAAATTTTTTGCATGCTATTAAGGCTAATATGGTGATACTTGTAATAATAATTAACATCCATGTAACCCATATTATTGCAAAATAAATGAATTGAATTGAATTGAATTGAAAATTTAACCATAGATTTATAATTCGGTGGATCCTACATTTAATGGAGCCGAGTTCCTGTTGCCACCTTCCTGCTTGCTCCCAACACCAAACTCTGATCAACATTTTTCTACCTATCCAACAGCAACCTATCCAACGAATCCAAATTCGGTAGGTCTACGTTTATTAGTGCAGAGATCCCGTGACCACCTTCCTGCTCCATCATCAGACCCTGATCATCATTTTTCTAGCAACTACTCGTCGAGACCTATTAAATGAGCCCAGAGTCGATGAGTCTACGTTTATGGGAGCCGAGATCCTGTTACCACCTTCTTGCTGATCATCATCAGACCCTGGTGAAGGTTACCATTTTATTTAGTATCATCAGATTTACATATGTTTTAAATTTTAGATCTATCGGACTAATAAAAGTAATAAAAAATGTTTATTGTATACAAAATATCCCTACCTCGACTCGGAAAAGAGCTGATGATCTTCAAACGGCTGGACTGATTTTCATGAAACATAGCTAAGAACCATCTCGCTTAAACTAGCTTTCAAATAAAAAAACCGCATTGAAATCCGTTTACTGGTTGGACCGCTACGATGCCACATACATGCAGACAAACAGACAGACAGACTTCCGGACATAGGCATCAAACTTATAACTCCCCTCGTTTTTGGTCGGGGGTTAACAAGGAAATCGAAAGAGGACGAGCCGTTCCGAGAACTCGGGACCGACCGGAACATGGTGGGCGCGCAGGCTCGGCTCTCGCAGGTGATGCGGTCCTCGTCCCGTGCGTCGGCGCAGTCGCGGCGCGCGTCGCAGCGCCAGGCGGGCGGCGCGCACCGCTCGGGCAGGCCGGCGCAGGTGAGCCGCTCGGCGCAGGCGGCCGTGGGCGCGGGCGAGGCCGCGGCCGCGGGCGGGCAGGCCGCCTCGTCGGAGCCGTCGTCGCAGTCGGGCTGCGCGTCGCACCACCAGCGCGCGGCCACGCAGCGACGGCCGTCGGCGCAGGGCCGCGCCCCGGCACCGCAGCGCTCGGCGCAGCCGGCCTCGTCGCTGCCGTCCGAGCACTCGGCCACGCCCGAGCAGCGCAGCGCGGCGCGCACGCACTCGCCCGAGCCGCAGCGGAACTCGGACTCGGAGCAGGGCCGCGGCGGGCAGCCCATCTCGTCGGCGCCGTCGCCGCAGTCGTCCTCGAGGTCGCAGCGCCAGCGGCCCGGGATGCAGCGCCCGTTGGGGCACCGGAAGTAGGTCGGCTCGCAAGCGGGCGGCGCCAGCGCCTTGTCGCCGCAGTTGGCCTCGTCCTCGCGGTTCACACAGTCCGCCTGCGACACGAATTGTCATCCATCACAAGCGGATCGAAGATTATAGCGGTTATAGCAAATTGAAATAAAATTAAATATCAAGGACTTGCATTTACAATGCACTTTCATTAACCGACTTCAAAAAAGGAGGTTCTGTATTCGACGCGTATGTATGTAATATTGATAAAAATGCGTAATATTAATATATGTTAGTCTATGTGGGCTTCTAAACAAATTTACCAAATTTTATGAGTGTATGTATGTATGTACACACATCAAAAGTGTCTAGGGATCAACATATATTTTTGCAATAACTTTTCTCCTGATTGATATTAATTAAAATTTTCTTTAAGGATTCATCAAATAAAGTGTTTTCGTTTGTCACAGTAACGATAAACCAAGTCACCTTTGCATTAATAAAGAAATTTGCCATTTTCCTAATAAAGGGATTTTTGACATTTGAACCACTAACACAAAAGTTCGAAAAAAAGACTGAAATAACAGTTTTCTTTAAAATTTTATTGGGTAACTTAAACAATTAATAATCCGTGTTTCTACCGCGAACACTAACAACACAAGAACATCGGTTTGGCATACTCAAAATGAGTTCATCCAAATCACGCTGTGGAATGGCCGCCCATGTTCGTTGCAACAACAAAAAAAGGTCTTCTTGCGACTGGATACCCTCCATATTCGGCAGAGCTCTTCTCTGTAGCATATCCCATGCATGCTCAATCGGGTTCAAGTCTGGCGACTGAGCAGGCCAGGGCAGGACATTGATGTTAGCTGCGGCGAGAGTCTGTCTTACAACTCTTGCGGTGTGCGGTCGTGCATTATCATGCATTAACTGAAATAAGGGACCGATTTGCACTTGTAGAGGAACGATGACGTCTGATACAATCGTCTCAGCATAAATTTGAGCGTTACGGGTACCACCTATAGCAATGCACAATCGTAGGATTCGATATCAATGGGCTCTTGAACACAGAAATTGGGCAGAAGAACAATGGCGTTTCGTGTGCTTTTCTGATGAGTCTCGTTTTGGTATGAGACCGGATACAAGACGTATACGACACTGGAGAACCCCTGGACGCCAACAGCGATTAAAATCCTGCCAGGAAGTCCATCCTTATAGTGGTGGAACCATCATGGTATGGGCGGGTATTTGGATCGGCGGAAGAACTGAGTTGATTTGGATCAGAGGCAACCTCAACGCTCAAATTTATGCTGAGACGATTGTATCAGACGTCATCGTTCCTCTACAAGTGCAAATCGGTCCCTTATTTCAGTTAATGCATGATAATGCACGACCGCACACCGCAAGAGTTGTAAGACAGACTCTCGCCGCAGCTAACATCAATGTCCTGCCCTGGCCTGCTCAGTCGCCAGACTTGAACCCGATTGAGCATGCATGGGATATGCTACAGAGAAGAGCTCTGCCGAATATGGAGGGTATCCAGTCGCAAGAAGACCTTTTTTTGTTGTTGCAACGAACATGGGCTGCCATTCCACAGCGTGATTTGGATGAACTCATTTTGAGTATGCCAAACCGATGTTCTTGTGTTGTTAGTGTTCGCGGTAGAAACACGGATTATTAATTGTTTAAGTTACCCAATAAAATTTTAAAGAAAACTGTTATTTCAGTCTTTTTTTCGAACTTTTGTGTTAGTGGTTCAAATGTCAAAAATCCCTTTATTAGGAAAATGGCAAATTTCTTTATTAATGCAAAGGTGACTTGGTTTATCGTTACTGTGACAAACGAAAACACTTTATTTGATGAATCCTTAAAGAAAATTTTAATTAATATCAATCAGGAGAAAAGTTATTGCAAAAATATATGTTGATCCCTAGACACTTTTGATGTGTGTATGTATGTATGTATGTAGGTTTGTCCACGGATTTCTCAGAAACTACAAGTCCGATTCTGAAAATTCTTTTTGCAATAGTTAGAGTATTTTTCAACTTAGGGTAGAGTACAAGTTTCATCGAAATCGGTCCAGTAGTTTAAGAGATATAAACTTTTTATATTTTCAGTAAGTTATTGTCACGTAGACGTTCGAGTTGCGTGATAGTGCTGATACCTATTTTGGTAAAATTAGTCACTAAAAAGTGTTAAATAAACTATTTTTTAAAAAATAAAAACCGACTTCAAAGTAAATTATCTAAAAAGCATAAAATAACGAAAATATTATTGAAGTTGGTGCAGAATATACAACAGCAGGTACGCTAACACCAACTTCAATAATATTTTCGTTATTTTATGCTTTTTAGATAATTTACTTTGAAGTCGGTTTTTATTTTTAAAAAAATAGTTTATTTACGTTTATCAAAAACGTAGATTTAGGATTAGACACAGTCACCACGTTTTCTTTTCTTGAAGTGAAAACTTCTTTAGCGGCGCTGTGCACTTTTTTCTGATGGGGAAAAAAATTTAAATTCGTATCAGGACACGTGACCGTAGGACCTGATCGAAAAATCATAAGGTAGGCGGCGCAGGGCGCTTGCGCGAATGTTCGTGTGTGTTTGTGTTACAGCGTGCCACGCGCATCCATGGATGGTGACTGCTGATGGCTCGACCGTCTATGTAATTAATGTAAAATAATTGTAATAGTTCTGAAGTGTTAAATTTTTAATGTAATATAAATTGTCATGTTTGTGTACGATAGCGCATATGAATATTGTATTTTACTACATAAATGATAGTATCTACTTTTATACTGATAATTAAAGCAATTCGTGCAAAATTATTCCCTAACCATTCCAAAATATCAAAAATGCACAACGTTAATATTCAAGTTTTCACTTTTGCCGGCACTCCCGGAGTGCAACCCGTTGTTTTTTTTATTATTTTTTTACGCTATCTAAAACGTACGCGAATACTCGCTCGGTTGGAGGATCCTCCCTTTACCTCGTCGTCGGCATCCCCCAAACAAATAACGAAATATTTATAAAATACTAGCCGACCCGCGCAGCTCCGCTCGCGCTCTTTCACTTTGCTGAAGATCATGACATGATCAAATGCATACTTTACAATTCTATAAATGACATACCGGGACATACAGACAAACATTCATTTTTATATATATAGAAGATGGGAAATGAACAGGCGAGCGTACAGTCACTTAATTTATGATTATGATCGAATGGAAGATAATCGACAACAACGACATCTATACTTGGGGGAAAGAAACCACAGTTGAATACTCTGATCACAGATAATACACCACCAAACGTTAATTGGAGTGCTAGAGTGTATGAATGTGGAGTGGTGTACCTCAGCGTCGCAGAGCCAGGCGCGCGGGATGCAGCGGCCGGTGTCGCAGCGGAACTGGTCGCGCGCGCACGTGCGCGCCGCGCACTGCTCGCCCTCGTCCGAGCCGTCGCCGCAGTCCGAGTCCGCGTCGCACACCCACACCAGCGGCACGCACGCGCCGCTGCGGCACATGAACTGCGGGCACGCGTGGGACACGGTGGGGTACAGTGGCGGGCGGGGTGTGTGGTGGCGGGTGGCAGGCGGCCGGGCAGCCGGGACACTCACGTGGTGCGGCGGGCACGTCCGCGGCGGGCAGGCGGCCTCGTCGTCGCCGTCGTGGCAGTCGCGTCGCCCGTCGCAGCGCAGCGCGGCTGCCACGCAGCGCGCCGACACGTGCGCCGTCGTGTTGCCGCGACACTTCCACTGCGACGACAGGCACGTGAACTGCGAAAGATTAGCCACACAGATACCGCCACGGTGTGAAGCCCTGCGTCGTCGTCGGCTCGATCGAGCATTCGGCGCCAGAGAGAAGCTGACGAGTTCCAAACCTAGTCTCTCCACAGCTGTGTCGATGAAGGCCATCGGGGGAAGTTTCAATGAGCAAAAATCCAAAATAGTCTAGCTTCCGTCGCTATTCAGACCAGTTTTGAAAGACCCGCGACAGAAATAAAAATGCACAAAGCTACAGAACATCAACATTTCGTATTCCAATATGACAAATAATTGTAGTGCCGAATTACAATTACTGTGGTCTTACCAAGTTCGATGTCTCATCTAAGGGTACGAGCGGAAGTGTGATGCAAATGTAGGTACATGACCACACGTGTCGCTACCTACCTTGTCGCAGTCGGTCTCGTCGCTGCCGTCCTGGCACTGTCGCGAGCCGTCGCAGATGTGCGAGGGGTGCACGCAGCGGCCGTCGTCGCACTGGAACTGGCCCGGCGAGCACCGGAACGGCCGACACGACGCCGGCTCGTCCGACCCGTCGCCGCAGTCGTCCTGCCGCACGTCATATCAATATTACTCGCATTCTTCTTCTATATATCTATCGGCGGACAGTGCGGCCGCGTCGCCCGACCTGCGTGTCGCAGCGCCACCAGAAGGGGATGCACTTGAGCGCGGTGGCGCACACGAAGTGCGCCGAGCTGCAGTTGGGCAGGCACGAGCGGCCGTCCTCCGCCAGCGCCCAGTGCTCGGGGCAGGCGCAGCGCGCGCCCGCCGTGCCGTTGCCCGCGCTCGGCGTCAGCAGGCACAGCCCCGAGCAGTTCAGCGACGCGCACAGATCCGACAACTCTGCACACGGACACGACTCGTTCTTATTGCAATCAAAACTAATAAAGCGAACCGCGAGACTGCGGTCGACAGATATGAATCTTGTCTCCGGTACCTGGCACGGGCGGCTGCCGCGCGGGGTGGAACACGTGCAGGTACATGGGCTTGTGCACGGTGTGCACCACGGTGCGGCACTCGTACGCGCCGCCGCCGCTCAGCTCGGTGGTCTCGTTGCTCTCCTGGATACGTACCGCTTAATAGTAGTTTATGCACCAAGGGGATAAAGTAGTGTCATATAACAATAATAACAATATTTTGGGACAATCCACACACGATAATCTGATCCCAAACTAGGCACAGCCTGTACTATGGGAACCAGATAACTAATATTAATTAAATAGTTAAATAACACCCAGACACTTGGTGCGAATCGAACTCACGACCTATTAGGCAGCGGCCAGGGTGTCTAACCACTAGACCAACGAGACCGTCAATAATATCAAGATAGTGATTTGCCGCGTTATCATCTATTTCATTTCATTTTCTAGAATAGAACACTGGGTTGTGCTCGTCGCGCTCGGTTCGATTTTCAAATGTTTTGTTTTTCGTGCAGTTCTCTGCTTAGAGTAGTAATATATACCTGTGGTAAAAGTGTTGAGGAATTTTCGTTTGACGTTCGAAATTCAAACACATTATTGCCCAAGGGAGTTTAGTACAACATTATTACCCGGCTAGACTATAGGGATATAATGAGGCACTTTAAGTCATCTTTATATGACATATAATGTGACATTATCAAGCAGGTGGTGTGAAAATGTACTTAACACCTTTCATTGTCATTCAACTTATATATTGTATAGCACCTTTATGCCATCTTTTTATCCGATTTCATAAAAGGAGGAGGTTCTCAATTCGTCTGTATATATATTTTTTTTTTACGTATGTTCGCGCATAACTCTGGCAATTATGAACCGATTTGAAAAAATCTTTCTTCCATCCATTCTTCAATCCATTGATTGGGTCCCATAAAAAAATTATTGCGTAGTAATAAGTAGTTCCTGAAAAACAAGAATGGTGACTGCGCACTGAGAGCTGCAGGAAAGCCTATATCTAGTCTAGTCTAGTCTTTGTACGATTGTTACTAGCTTTCGGTGAAGGAAAACATCGTGATGAAACCTGCATGTCTGAGAAAGCCTAACTAGCATTCGAAAGACGTGTGAAGTCCACCAACCCGCACTTGGCCAGCGTGGTGGACTATGGCCTAAGCCCCTTCAACTTGAAGGGAGGCCCGTGCCCAGCAGTGGGACATAAACAAGGGCTGGTATTATTAATAAGTAGTTCCTGAAAAAACAAGAATGGTGACTGCGCAGGAAAGCTGCAGGAAAGCCTATATAGATGACTTTATGTCGCTTTTTAAGGACAAAAATGGTCATAACTCTGGCAATTTCAATGATGCTTTTTTTATTCGAAAGAAGAAACCGATCTGTATGAATTTTATCACAACCGGATAAGAACTTCCTGGAGGACCATGAACGATGTGGAGGAATTTATCTGGTAAAAACCATAACACTGATGTTCTCCATTACATTGCTCTGACAATTATGAACCGATTTCGATGATTCTTTTTTTATTCGAGAGAGTAAACTACTATAATGATTCCATGCCATTCAAAATTTCATTACGACCGGATATTTTTTCTGAAGAAACATGAATTATGTAAAACTATGTAGACGATAATGTTTTCATAACATACTTAGATCATTTTACGGTCTTCGATGGTTCAATCTTTATATATGAAAATATCAGTGATATTGAAGTCGGTTCAATTTTTTTTTTAAAAGATTTTATTAATTTATCTCTTTGGTCTGGCGCCTACCCTAAGCAATGGGAATTATCGCGTCACGCCTACTCCTAAAACTAGTATAATAATAATAATAATATCTTGGGACAATCCACACACGGTCATCCGATCCCAAACTAGGCAGAGCCTGTACTATGGAAACCAGACAACTGATACTAATACTTATATACTTTTTTTTTTGTAAATACATACTTAAATAGATAAACAACACCCAGACACTTGGCGGGAATCGAACCCACGACCCATTGGTTGGCAGGCAGGGTGACTGACCACTAGACCAACGGGCCCGTCGATAGTATAATAATATATGGTATATACTTTATGCGTACGGTCGGCCTAGAAAGTGGTTTACCAGTTTTGACAATTCTTCCTATGCAATCAAAATAACACCAAGGTTGAACATTCTAATAATGAAAGAGATGCACAATCATGACGTATTTTTTATTATCTGAGATGCCTAACATCTGAAGTCATGGGTTAAAGATGTTATTTTGACCTTTATTTTCAATGCAATAAGCTAAGATTTTCAACAATTATAACCATTAGTCTTTTTTTCATCTTTTAGTGAAAATTCCATTATGTTCTTGTTTTTAGGTGAAAACCTCTTTTTAACTGAAAAAAGAAAATATCACTGACAACTATCAAGATCTGTCATTTTTATTTATATGTAATAATGTAAAAAATGGATTAAATTGTTATTTCTCGAATTTGCAAATGCCTCGCAATTTATCAATAGCCGAAAGAGCGAGTATAATTGCACTACATAACAATGGCCTCATATTAGTGAGATTTTTAAATGTGTCGGTAAGTTTTATTAAGTTCACCGTGTCTTAGTATAAATATTATACATTTTCTATTTTTTCTATAAGCATTTAGTTAATCTTTAATTTTAGATACAAGTTGTTCGTCGTTGGATTACACGTGATGGCGAAGAAAGAAATTTAAATGATCTTCGTCGAAGCGGCCGCGCCTGCGACGCGTATAAGAAAATAATGGTTTCACACCGACTGAACATTTTGCCGAAATGTTTGATGTTTACTTGGGTTTGCATTACAGGCATTATGCAAAAAAAATACAAATGACTGTCGCTCATAAAATTGCTTGACTGAATTTTGCTAGAGAACACTTGAATTTCGATTGGAATAACACTGAGGTCTGTGTCCAACCGCTACGAAAGAACGAAGGAAGCTCTGAAACGGCAATGTAATGAGATATGGGAGGAAACCCGCGGATCTGATATCTGCTTAAGGCTTGTGGGTTCAATGGGTGACCGTCTCCAAGCTGTCGCAAATGACGGTTACACGAGCTATTAATATGACTATTTTAGATATTAGCATTTTTTAATTGAAGATGTCTGTTAAATAATTTTTATAAGTTATGTTATTTATTTATTGTATCGTATTGCTTTATTGCATTTAATATAGTTATGTATACCTAATTGTATTTTTATTTTATTACGGATAAAGTTGTTTTTGGAAAGACTTACTCGTATTCTTTTACCCTTATCCCTATTAATACATACTTTAGTATTATAAATGTGAAAGTGTGTTAGGTTGTTTGTCCATCTTTCATGACTGAACCACTGGACCGATTTTGATGAAATTTGGTTTAAATATTTTTTGAACTTCGGAGAAGGACATAGCTTACCTTTTGGTGCTATAACCGACATTCATATCGGTGGAGCTGCGGGCGAAAGCTAGTTATTATATACTTACCTAAGTGCGAAAAAAACCAAAATACTACCTACTATACCTATACTATCTTTTTACAATAGAAATAAAGAGCACTATTTGCAAGAAAATTAGGATTATTTCAATCTAACCTCTTGATATAAGCTAAGCTGATAAATATAAATGTATGACGAAATTTGGCTCAAAATTCGCCTTGCACCGTATAAACAATTTTTAGACAAATGTGAGGGTTACCTATCAGTCAGATGCTACAATTTAAACTAGGAACACAAGGCAACGTGTTGACGTTTCTACAATAAATGATAAAGAGAGCAGTATGAATAATTGCAAGGGAAAATCAACCTTGTTGTTTTATGATATGCATATGAACTTCAACCGTAGGGTGGTAAACCATATTTTTGGCTGACCGTACATTTACAGAAACATGAACTACTTATATCAATTCGAACCTATTGATCCACACGGACTTCGATTCTCAAAGCTTGGACGGGAAGGCAAGTTGATGTTCTTTACTTTGAGTTTGGCATTATCGACAGGGTCGACAATGATTTGCTCTTGAGAAAACTGGGAACTATTGGTTTTACCTCTGGATTTCTTAATTTTTTCGCATACTACCGCTCTATCGTAAGCAATTCCTCAGACATGGCTGTTTTGAGTCAAAGCCTCATGATACCCGATCAGGAGTCAGTCAGGGATCCGTGATGGGCCCGCTTCTGTTTCTAATCATGATTAATGACTTAATCAACAGATTAACTGTTTCAAAGTGCTTATTATATGCCCTGATGACATTATATTTAATCACTAGCTGACCCGCGCAGCTCCACCCGCGCTTTTATTACATTTTGCTCCCCTTTTCACCCTCCTCCCTTGATTTATTTGTCTCCATCTCTCTCTCTCTCTCTCTATTATAAGAAAAATGTAATTCTATGCTCTTTCTCTCCTCTCTCTTTCCCCCACCCGAATCGGTCCCCGTCACATTCCCCCTCTTCCTCTCCCCGTTGTCCCCTCTCTGAACCCTATCCCCCCCATCTCTCTCTCCCAACTTGCTCCATCTCACCCCCCCTTTGCTCCACCTAACTCCCCCGATCCCTCACCCCCTCCACGAATCCCTTCTCCCTCTCTGTCCTCTCTTGCACCCTCCTCTCATTCTATATATCCGTCAATCATGGTACCAGCGGCATGAAATATACTTTACGACTTATTCTCAGACCTACCCGATATGCACACAAAATTTCATACATATCCGTTCACCCATCTATATAATTACCTTGCCTTATGTTGCTTAACCTTTACCTAGCGGCATGAAACATAATTAATGGCCTATTATCAGACCTACCCGATATGCACATAAAATTTCATACAAATCGGTTCACCCATCTATTTAATGACCTTACCCAACGTTGCTTAACCTTAACCTACAGGTATAAAAAGTATCCTATGTCCGTCTCCTGCTCCTAAGCTACTTCCCTACCAATTTTCAGCCAAATCGGTTGAGCCGTTCTTGAGTTATAAATAGTGTAACTAACACGACTTTCTTTTAAAGTTCTATGGTGATTGTATGTTCAATTTCACCGATAGATGGCGCTGTTCATAATGTAAATCACGCTGACATCGTAAATTACTGTTTAATGATATTCGATAATGAAAATTCTAAGTTTTTCGGATCTTTTATTGTTGCGACTGTAATAATTGTATTACAGTCTCCAAGTCCAGGTAGTGTATAGGTATTGACCTATCATTAAAATTTCATGAATCATTTCATGATTTAGTTTGGACTCGCTCGGGATTTACAGATTTTAACTTTTCAAAGATATAATGTCATATTGCTATCAGCAACATACTTAGAACAATACAGAAATCTAATGAAAATGTCCTGGGTGTACCGGACCCGGCTTACCCCTTACAAAAATTGACCCTTCGCCACTGCCATATCTTATTCAAACTAAATGTCCCTATTGTATATAGCGTAATAATACATATCTTAATGATTAACTGATCAGTCTATAATTACCCTATTCACATACAAAGGAAATTACGTGGTAATATGTGCAAGTAATGTTTCATTGCTTAGCCCCTATGAAACATAGCGTGATGTTTTATATACCAATTTATACCTTGACTTCTACATAACACATCAGTGAAAGTCCTATCAAAATCCATCCACGGGTTTTCAAATGATACCTGGACAAACAGAACGACAGACAGACAGACAGACAGACAGACAGACAGACAGACAGACAGACAGACAGACAGACAGACAGACAGACAGACAGACAGACAGACAATAATTCCAAAAAAATTGTTTTGGCCTCTATGTCGATAGTATAGTATCCCCACATAGAAATTTTGGAAAAATATTCAATGTACAGAAAAAGTGCTCTTTGAGTTTTATTATAGTATAGAAGATATATTAGATTAAAAATAATAATGGAAATAAAAACTGATGAAGATTATGAACTCTTGCAAAATGATCTAGACGCCATTTTATAATAATAATAAAAAAATAAAAAAAATAATTAATTTAATTTGGACATGTACACATAATGAATTTTTAATGAATGGTATGGATAATATTTTCTGAAATAGACATTTTCTTTTTTTCTTTTTTTTTATCAATGGAGCATTCAGAACAAACTGTTCTTCGATACAACTAAGTGTCAGGTCTTGACTTACACTCGAGGGTTGCGACCAATCTTTATCTTCTTTCTTTATTCTTACATAATATAAAACAAAGACGCTCCCGCTGTTTGTACGCTTAGATCTTTTATTGGATTGGTTTGTCCAATTTTTGCCGAGAGTTTCATTTCGCCAACACCCTTTCATTGCATCTAACTACTCAACACGCCAATTCCATCGACAACGGACGGGCGACATCTATATATTTTGGACTTAGGACACATAATTGCGTGAGGTGTACCTTGTAGTTCATGTTTGGTCTCCGGCGGCAGCTCTCGATGGCGCGCGTCTCCCAGTCGCTCCAGTAGACCCGGCCGTCCCACACGGCGAGCGCGAACACGTGGTGCAGCCGCAGCCACGGCATGCGGTCTGCGCACACACACACACACATATATAATTAGGGGGGGGGGGGGGGCACGAGGGGCGCGCGGTGGGTACCCACTCACTCACCTCTAGAGAAGAGCACGCGCACGTGCTTGCCGTCGAGGTCCGCGACCGCGATGTAGTCCTCGCGCGCGTCCGCGAAGTACAGCTCGTCGGTGGCGTGCGAGACGGTGAGCGCGTTGGGCCAGCCGAGCCCCACGGCCAGCAGCACGCGCCGCGCGGACCCGTCCATGCCGGCGCGCCCGATGTGCGCCGCCGAGCCCCAGTCCGACCAGTACAGCCAGCTGACACGCGCCATGCACACACACCACCGTGTCACCATCACATCACGTAGCTCATCATGAAGATACCTCACGATCTCCTTTTACTGGGACACGCATTTAATTTACGCGGTGGTCGTGGACACACACCGAGAAGGTATCTAGTAAATATTTCATGAATAAAGAAATCAATTTTAAAGAGCGAGCGCTCGGAGAATTTCAACGCGTGCAAATTACCAATCTTTGTCAATCAGGCTCTCGGAAAGGGACCAGAGCCTCAAGATGAAGGTGAAGAAGTAACCGTTACCCTTTCCTGGGATGCAGCGCGAGCGCGCGCGGCTCGCTGAGTCCCTCGCGCAGCAGCACGCGGCGGTGCGCGCCGTCCAGCCGCGACACCTCCACCGTGTCCGTGCCCTTGTCGCACCAGTACAGGTTGCCGCCCACCCAGTCCACCGCCAGCCCGTCCGGGTTCTGCAGCGTCGCGCCGTGCAGCAGCTGCACACACGCCCCACGTCACGTGACGTCACCGTCACGCACGTGACGTCGCGACGTCACGCTCGGCACGCACCTGGTAGTCGTCGGCGGCGATGGGCGGCAGCTGAGCGGCGCCGGGCGGCGCGGGCTGTGCGGGGGACGCGGGGTGGTTCTCGCCGAGCGGCCGGCACACGCGCTTGATGGAGCTGCCCAGCTTGGTGACGTCGCTCCAGTACAGGCAGCCGCCGCGCGCCCACTGCACGTCCAGCGCCACCGCGTTGGTCAGGTTGTGCACCAGCACGAAGCTGGCGCCGCCGCGCAGCGACGCGCGACGGATGTAGTAGCGGTTCGTGAAGATCAGGCTCGCCTCCACGTCTGCAACGACATTCTGATTACGAGTCGATTCACCGACGACGGCGTTATTATGCGATCGTTATAGAACGCGAGTACTGACTGGAGTCCGGCGTGCAGGAGACGCCGTCCGACATCAGCCGGTAGCCCGCCGCGCACGAGCACACGAAGCTGCCGATGGTGTTCCTAGGAACGCAACCAAAAGAAGCGATGCTAATCACTTTAGAATGATATCGTCAGTATAAAACGATGGCGCGAGGCTGCGAGTCGTCGTCACCTGCAGCGGTGGTCGCAGGGCTCGTCCTCGGCGCACTCGTCGACGTCGAGGCAGCCGCGGGCGTCGGGCGCGCGCCGCCAGCCGGCGCGGCACCAGCACGCGCGGCCCACCGCCAGCTCCGTGCAGTTGTGAGCGCACCCGCCGTTGCGCACCTGGCACTCGTCCACGCCTGCAACACACGCCAGCGATCGAGTCGCGTCTCCTAGTCTCCTACATATCAGTGTGCAGTGAGCGCGCACGGTGAAGGCACGCACCGCAGGCGCGCTCGTCGGAGTAGTCGCCGCAGTCGTCGCCGCCGTCGCAGAGTGCGGCGCGCGGCACGCACGCGCCGTTGGCGCACTGCCACTCGCCGGGCACGCACGCGCTCGCCGCGGGCGGGCCCCCCGCGCCCGCCGCGTCAGCAGGGCCGAACGCGCGCACGTACGACGCTGCACGAACATATCAATGTCACATTAGATACAGAATTTATATCATCATCATCAGCCGAAAGACGTCCATGGGCATGCTTACGAGACCGATTATCGTCCAGTAATAGACGGTTAAGACAGCTATTTTATTTTCTTAGAG
Organism: Furcula furcula; assembly: GCA_911728495.1. Lineage (NCBI taxonomy): Eukaryota > Metazoa > Arthropoda > Insecta > Lepidoptera > Notodontidae > Furcula > Furcula furcula. The sequence goes on along the minus strand of OU452264.1, from coordinate 361,566 downwards.
ATGTCCCGACTTTAAGGACCGATTTTTCGAAGGACCAAGTCGGTACTTCGAGCCGGATGTAAAGGTGGGCAATATAGCAAGCGAAGGAACGGCAACGGCAGCTCACCGCACAGGTCGGGGTCCTCGTCGGAGCCGGCGCCGCGGCCGCCGCCGTCGGCGCAGTGGTCGCGGCCGTCGCACACGCGGTCGCGCGGCACGCAGCGGCCGGCGCACAGCAGCGCGTCGTCGGCGCCCGCGCACAGCGCCGCGGCCCGCAGCGCGCCGCCCGCCACGCAGCCGCGCGGCTCGTCCGACCCGTCCGCGCACTCCGCGCTGCCGTCGCAGTACAACATCTGCGCGACAGACGCTTTTTTAACCCCCGACCAAAAACGAGGGGAGTTATAAGTTTGACCCCTATGTCCGGAAGTCTGTCTGTCTGTCTGTTCGTCATATACTTGTTAAATAATCATTATTAAAGTTCTTTCGCCCACTCCGGGTCGACAGTGATTTCAGTGGTTTTATTTCTTTCTCAATAAATAATTAAATTTAATCACATACAATAATGCAGTGTGACAGGCGTACTACTTCGTAAACTACCTTGTGTGACTTCTCACTCTGTCAATGATTACTTGTATTCCACAAAATTCTTGTTCTGAACTATAAAAAGCAAACATCAAGATATTTGGATAGGCATAGGATATGCCAGACGATGTTTCGTCGTGTTTCATAAAGTGATAGGTACATATCGCATTTTACCTCCGAGATGCACAGTCCGTCGGAGCGACAGCGGAAGGAATAGGGCTCGCACACGCAGCCCAGCTCGTCCTCGCCGGCGGGGCAGTCGGGCGAGCCGTCGCAGCGCGCCGCCGCCGCCACGCAGCCCGCGCCGCCGCCGCACGAGAACTCGTCCGCGGCGCACGTCGTCGATTTGTTGTGACCTGCCATCGAACCACATCAGTGATCGCTCGTCGAGACCGAGACGGCGGGGTGTGCGGCGAGTCTCACCCCCGCAACGCAGCGTCTCGTCGCTGGCGTCGGCGCAGTCGGCGCGGCCGTCGCAGCGCCACAGCAGCGGGATGCAGGTGCCGTCGCCGCACACGAACTGCGTCGCCGGGTCGCACTCGTCGCCCGCCCACCCGCCCGCCGCCGCCGCGCGCTCCGTGCTCGCTTCCGACACTTGACGAACAAAACTTCGATTAGAACACGCCATTCTACTGATAGCGAGATCGTCAGCGGCAGCAGGTACCGGCGGGGGCGGCAGCGGTGGCGGCGGTCGGCTCGGCGGCGCAGTCGCCGTGCATGCAGGCCGGGCAGCCGCGCTCGTCCGACCCGTCGGGGCACTGCGCCGCGCCGTCGCACCGCGCGGACAGCTCCACGCACGTGCCGTCCTCGCATCTGATCGTCACAGACCACGTTACGGCGAGGCGTTACAGATGATATAACGAGACCCAAGTATGGTAGTGCGCCTCACTTGTATTGCGTGGGCGGGCAGTCGCAGTCGCGCTCGTCGGCGCCGTCGTCGCAGTCGACGCGTCCGTCGCAGACGCGCGCCGCGGACACGCAGCGGCCGCCCGCGCCGCACGACACCCACTGCGCCGGGCACTGACGCGACGCTGCGCACACCGCTCACACTCACACACACATACTACTTCATCAGCTGCCGAAAGACGTCCACCGCTGAACGAAGCCCTCCCCTCAGAAGGAAGGGGTTGCCATAATCCCCAGGCTTGGCAGGCGTCTCGGGGATAGGTGGTAGGTAATCCAATAGAAAGACGCTGCTGCCCGTCTTCTTGTTGTCCCCATACTGCTTACTATATTTAATTTCTAAGTGCAGGGCGACTGTTTGAAATATTTGCTGGATTCAATAGAACAATGCTACCGTCTTTACGTAGACGTATAGCGGAATCATCGGCCTAAAACATATCGCTGGCCTTTAAATTGTACAAAATATCTATGCATAGATTATTTTGATCAAGCTACAAGTAGAGTAGTGAGGTGTGTATGTAGGTATGCGTGTGCACTGACTGCAGTAATACAGGTCCTCGTCGCTGGCGGCGGCGGAGTCGGCGCAGTGCGGCACGCCGTCGCACACCAGGTCCTCGGGGATGCAGGCGCCCTCCGCGCAGGCGAAGCGGCCGGCGGCGCAGGGCGAGTCGGCGCGCCGGCAGGAGCGCCCGTCCGCGGCCAGCAAGTAGCCCGCGCCGCACGCGCAGCTCGCCGCGCCGCCCGCGTCCACGCGGCACAGCTGCGTGCAGCCGCCGTTCAGCGTCGCGCACGGGTCCGCCGAGCCTGCAGCGTGGGTGGGTGTAATACAAAGAGCGTATCGAAACGATGCACGTTAAACCCTACCATAAGTGATCATAGATATGGATCGATTACTCTCCGATCTACTAGCACAAACCTTTTCGCATTACAATATTGTAATCAGATCGGTTGACGCAAACTATGTAGTGCAGACTTTAGTAAAGCATTCGCTAAAGTCTGCCACAAAATTTTGATTTTGACATTATAAGCCTATGGTATTTGTGATTCATTAGTCGAGTAGGTTGACTCGTATTTAAGGGGAAAATCATTTTATATTGTAATAAACGGCTTCGCGTCCATCACTCAGAGGATTATGTCTGGTGTCACGCAAGGCTTACACTTGGGCCCTATCTTATTTAGTAATTTTATTAATTATATTTCTGATGGTTTGCAATGGATGGTAAAAAATAGGGTTGTAAGAGAGCTACCAGCGCCATGGCTTACAGACAATGTTAGGCTCATGATGCGCTTACGGGATGCAGCACTTCAGAGATATAGAAAAACAAAATCACCCTCACATCATCAATACTATAAAGATTTAAAAAATATGGTCATCATAGCACTTTATAATGAAAAAAAGTGCTTCTATACAGAGCATATTAATGGTAATATAAAAAATCCTAAGCTTCTATGGAAGAATCTTAAAAGTAAAATTATTCCACCTAAATCTCAAGAAATTCCAGTGCATCTGGTCGACCCTGATCGTATAAATCAACATTTTCTGGATGTGCCTGGTGATCCTAACATATCTATATCGCAATTAACTTTTTTTGAACACCACAGGCATTCTGAAAGATTGATGTTTAGATTAAAATCTGTGGATTCTTTAACAGTCTTAAAAACTATCAAAGAACTCAAGTCTAATGCATCTGGAACTGATGGGATAACTCTGGATATGATATCTATGTTAGTTCCTAAAACACTTGATATAATTACCGCCATAATTAATAGATCCATTGAAACATCAAGATTTCCACAATGCTGGAAAACAGCGATAGTAAGACCAATACCTAAGAAAGTCAATGTCTCAGAAATAAAAGAGTTAAGACCAATTAGTCTACTGCCCTGTCTGTCTAAAATATTAGAAAAAGTGGTGGGATCCCAATTAAGACATTATATCGAGGAAAACAATATATTACCGGACCACCAATCTGGATTCAGAAAAAATCGAAGTACTGCGACAGCAATTTTGGATGTTATGGACAATATATTGGCTGCTCAAGACACGGGTATGGGTACAATATTGGTTTTATTGGATTTTTCTCGAGCTTTTGACTCCATAAATGTTGACTTACTTATGTCAAAATTGACATATTACGGTTTCGAGCCGGACACGGTCAAATGGTTTAATTCGTATCTGGACCAGCGTGCTCAGTATGTGGAAATCCGCAATGGCGATGGGTCCGTCTCGCGTTCAGCTATGACAAGCGTAACTAGAGGAGTACCACAAGGATCTGTGCTTGGTCCCTTGCTATTTATATTATTTAGTGCAGACATAGCTGGCGTAATTAAACATTGTAAATTTCACATTTACGCCGATGACGTACAAATTTACTTATCCTTCAAGCCTGATGACATCGAAAACGCAATAGACATGATTAATGAAGATTTAGATAGTATTTGTAAATGGGCGCGGCTTAACAATCTTCTTCTTAACCCAAGTAAAACCAAATACATGATATGTGGATCTAAAAATCAAATCATGCGAATAGGTAATTGTAATCCAGTAATTACCGTTGATGGTGTACAAATAGAGCGAGTACAAGAGGCTAGAAACCTTGGTTTGATCATGGATGAAGAGTTGCGGTTCGAAGGTTATGTAGCAGAAATTGTAAGAAACTGCTTCTATCGATTAAAAGTCCTTTATAATATACGCAATCATCTCAGTGTTGAACTTCGCATACAATTGGTAGATTCCCTTATATTATCTAAATTTAATTACTTAGATGTGGCGTATGGCCCACGGTTGCTGGCAAGAACTGCGAATCTTATACAAAGGGTGCAAAATGCGTGCGCGAGGTTTTGTTTTAATATCCCGCCTAGAAGCCATGTGACTCCTTTCCTTAATAGATCAAATATACTTAAAATGAAGTACAGAAGGGAGTTACATCTAGCGACTTTACTATTTGGTGTTATAAAAACGGGCAAACCTGCGTATTTGCGCTCTAAGTTGGCATGGCTATCGGAATATAGCAAATATCCAACACGGGCAGCGGCATATGCCTTGCACATACCTCAACACAGAACTTCTGCATTTAGGGGTAGTTTTAGATATGCAGCCACTAAGTGCTGGAATAACTTACCACCGCCATTGCGCCTACTTGGTACTGTAAAAACTTTCAGTAAAAATTTTAAAAAGATGGTTCTTGAGAAACAGAAGTCCAGCATCTGGTATTAATTCTTATTTGGTTGTATCATTAGGTCTTATTATTATTATTTATATTTTTATAATTGTGTGCAAAAAATCTTAAAAAAAAAAAAAATTATTAATCTGAATTCTTAAAAACTAATTAAACTGAATAAAACATGCTAAGGTCATGCCAAAAAAAAAAATAAAAAAATTACGATTAGGAAATAAATACCCACTGCTAACATTAAATATGATACGAACATTATTCTTATTTCTTGTATAAATCATAATTAAATATTTATTATTCCGTGTATAATTATATTACTAATAGGTACTGTTTGGTGTTGTCTATAAATTTGTTTACTTTTTACAAGGTACTTACTGTGGACAATTTTTTTATTGTGTATTTAATATTTTGACTAGTAAGCCACCTAAGGCTTCAGCTGAAAATCAGCGCTGCATATTATATGCGGCATTTAGCTGAGCTGTTGCCTTTTAGAGACACATTATACACACCGAGACTGCTACTATTGCTAAGTGTGTCTTACATCTAGTTATTTATACTGTTTGTCACCTTTAAATTTAATTATTATGTTTGTATCTAGTGGTCCCTTGTGTGTGTTACTTGTGTGTCTAATAAATGTTTTTTCTTCTTCTTCTTCAATCCTCCTAAATATTTATACATACATAAATCACGCCTTTTTTATTTCGTTAAATAAATATTTATGTACGCCGTTTATTAATATTGTCAAGACTATTGACGATCGCTTTCCTTGCAAAGCTATACATAAGAATAGTTACAGCTGTCAAATCGACATGTTCGTCATCGATAATGCGTGCAGGGCTCACATGTCTGGTGGTCGGGGCGCACGACCAGCACGGCCATGGGGCGCGGCACGTCGCGGCGCAGCGGCACGGCGTCGCCGGCCAGCTTGTCGGCGCGCAGCACGGCGTGCGCCAGCCAGTCCGACCAGAACACCCAGCCGCCCGCCACCGCCAGCGCGAACGGGTGCTCCGTCGCCACCCGCGTCACCACCTGCGCCACCGCCCAGCGTTACGCGACCGCTCTGCCACCTGACCCTCTCCCCACCCCCTCCCGCGCACTCACGTGTCTGTGCGAGCCGTCGTAGTTCATCCGCTCGATCTTGTCGAGGCGCGCGTCGCCCCAGTACACTTTCTTGGCGCCGTGGTCGAGCGCCAGCCCGTTGGGCATCAGGATGTCGGTGGTGACGATGTTCTGCAGGCCGCGGCCGCTCGTGTACGCGCGCTGGATGGCCGGCGCCGTCTCGTTCCAGTTCGTCCAGTACAGCATGCTGAGCGCACGAATCGAATTTAACTATTTTTGACCGAATATCTCAGAAGGAGGGCTATGTTTTTAACACGCTTTTATTTTAACACGCTTTTATTAGCTTGACATGTATGTATGTAACTATGTATGTATGATGGTAATGGAATCTTGCGATGCAATTTTGACCCACTTCTACACGTCCAAATCATTTGAAATTTTGTACATGTATCAAGGACCGGTGACAATACAATAATATGGTATCATTGAGCTGATCTGATGCTGGGGCTCGAAGGTGGATAAGAGAACCCTTGGATGGCTACTAGTAAACTAATCGAGTTTGGGTTCATTTGATTTGTTTTAAAGAGTTCTTTTCACTTTGACTATGAATGAGGACCTGATGGTGGAACTGGAGAAGGTGAGTGACGGAACCCTGGATTGGCTACTAGTCATCATCATCATCATCATCATCAGCCGGAAGACGTCCACTGCTGAACATAGGCCTCCCCCTTAGAACGCCACAATGAACGACAATTGGCTATTTGCATCCACCGGTTACCTGCGACGCGCACAATGTCGTCTGTCCACCTAGTGGGAGGCCTGCCAACGCTGCGTCTTCCGGTTCGTGGTCGCCACTCGAGAACCTTTCTTCCCCAACGGTTATCGGTTCTTCGAGCGATGTGGCCTGCCCATTGCCACTTCAACTTGCAGATTCTGAGAGCTATGTCGGTGACCTTAGTTCTTCGGCGAATCTCCACATTTCGGATTCTGTCGCGCAAAGAAACTCCGAGCATAGCTCTCTCCATGGCTCGTTGTGTGACTCTGAACTTTTCTAAAAGGCCAGCCGTTAGAGACCACGTCTCAGTACCATATGTCATCACTGGCAACACACACTGGTTAAAAACCTTCGTCTTCAGGCACTGCGGTATTTTGGACGAGAAGATATCGCGTAGTTTCCCGAACGCTGCCCATCCGAGTTGGATTCTTCGGGCGACCTCTTTGTCAAAGTTGGACCGACCTAACTGGACAGTTTGTCCTAGGTATACGTAGTGGTCAACAACTTCGAGAGTATCGTAAACACATCGAATACTAGTAAACACATCGAATTTGAGCTCATTTGATTTGTTTTAAAGAGTTCTTTTCGTGGAGCGCTGCTACAGTATCATAGCTACCTGTCGCAGGGCTCGTAGTCGATGCCGCGCGGGCGGTGGTCGCGCGGCAGGCGCAGCACGGTGGCCACGAGCGCTGGTACAGTACCGTATCATAGCTACCTGTCGCAGGGCTCTAGGTCGATGCCGCGCGGGCGGTGGTCGCGCGGCAGGCGCAGCACGGTGGCCACGAGCGCGGCCCGGCGCGGCCCCGGCACCCCCAGCAGGTCCACGAGCCGCGCGCTGCGCACGGCGGCCGCCGAGTTGCACGTCCAGTACAGCGTGCCCGTGCGCGCCGCGAACACCATGCCCTCCACCGCGCCCACCTCTGCGCACAAACGACCGCGCTACCGGATCACACTCGCACCCTCGCGCTCTCACGTGGCCGGGTGAAGCCCACGCATACAGTTAATTGATGCTCTGGAATGGATCTATATATAGCATTTCAAAGACTATATTTACTGACGTAATTTCTACCTAAAACCTTCAGATATATTAAAAAAGAAAACTCGAAAAGTCGTTGTCTGTTCACAAAAGTTATGTAATAGTGACACGGCAGCGGTACTCACGCTCGATGAGCACCTCGTGGTTGGACCCGTTGAAGTGCACCATGTTGATGGAGCCGCGCTGGATGTCCGAGTAGAACAGCCGCGAGCTGTTGTACTCGTATGCCAGGCTGATGGCGTTCCGCATCAGTTCCCTGCCCGAACGACAACGATTACATTACTTATCACGAAATGTAGTTTTTTATGATCCGGCTCGAAGGACCAATTATATGTATTATTCTGCTAGAATAAACACCAATTCTAGTTTATATGAAATATAACAGATGAAGATAAATGAAATTTATGTCTCTTGAAAGATATATTACTTTCATGTTCACCGCGGAATTCTCTATCCCTAAATAAATTTCGAAATTCATATTCAATTATATTTAATCTTAATTATGGTTTGAGTGCACTCACTTGTCCTTAATGGGCGGGTACGGGGAGTTGAGGTCCTTCTCGTCCTCCAGGTGGATGCTGTCGATCTCCGTCACGCGCGAGTACATCAGGAACGAATCGTACGCTGCCAGAATTACCATAAATATCTTTTTACTAGCTGACCCGTGCAGCTCCCGCCTGCGATTTTATTGCCTACATTAAAAATGCTCCGATGTCCAAATTTTCTCGCCTTCTCATTCTTTTTCTCGGAAAAAGAGGGGGCTCTTTTTCCCATTTGTTCACCTATTTTTTCTCCTCCTTTAATTTATTTCTCTCTCCTCACTCTCTCTGCCCCCTCCTACCTTCCCGTCACATGCCACTCTGGTCTTCGCCCGAACTCTGCCATTTTCTAGACCACTCCACCCTATCTCTCAACCCCTCTGTCGCACTAAATTCTAGATCATTATCCTAGATATGCGATCAGCGGGACACCGCTTACTTTGCAAAACGGAGGTCACAGGTTCAACTGTTTCATACTGGTCATGACAATGATGGGCGACATGTCGAAAAATCTTACCATATGCAAACTAAATGTCTGTTCAGTCCCAATTTTATATAGCGTAATAATATACATATATAATTAACTGGTCATTTTATAGGTAGTCACCCTATTCACATACAAAACAAATCCTGTGGCAATATGTGCAAGTAATGTTTCACTGCTTAGCCCCTATGAAACATAGCGTGATGCTTCATTACCAAGTTTATACTGCTGACCCGCGCAGCTCCGCCTGCGCTTATGTTGTAAGTACTGCGATAAAATTTTTGCAACATAATATCATGAAACACATTAGGTAAGCGAAACCATAATGTGATTTTCAGTATATTAGTATCAACTACATAAGATATGCATAGTCATCTATTGAGCTGAATATATATTAAACGAAACCATAACGCGATTCAGAAATGGTATAGCACCATCTAGTGAGATAAATGGTACAGAGTGGCTAAAATAGTTACAAAATCTTTTATTATTTAAATTTACGGATCCAGAAGGATGTAAGTACCGTAATAAGATTTTTGATATTTATACGTAATACATTAACCGAAACCATATACTACATCGCCATCTACTGAGCGGAATTATAGGCACTGACTAAAATCAGTTTGGTTGCAAAAGACAACATAAATAATCTTACGTAAAGTTTGTATAGATTGTGTAGAGAATAAAATAATTATGTTAAATTTTATATTTTTAAGTGGTCATTAACTTCTTATATATTTTTGTATACTTACCAACCTATCTTTTGAATTTTAAGATTTACTTCAATGATGTTGATTTAATAAATACTTTATTTCAAGTAACAAGACTCATTAGTGTTAGTAACAGATATAAAATAAAAAGACAATTAATTGGTATAATATGTATCATTGCTTCAAAATTCCCGCTGAAATTTTGGAGCAACGATTCACAATGCCGCAATCCAGTCTAGCGGCAATCATACCTATAATGCTGTTGGTGGTTGCCCGCACTCTGCGCACCAGGGATGCGCATCTTTTACGCATTATTGCATAAAAGCAGTCAACATGCAATTCTGCAAACATCCCTGATGCGCTACAGAAGCGAGGCAGCCCCATCAACACTCTAAAAGCGTTATTGTACTGTACTCTGAGGGCACTGTATGATTTCTGCGTAAAATGTACCCACAGGCTACAGGTGTAAAATGAGGTACAGTAAGCTCTAAAAAGTGTTCTTTTAACATCTTCAGAAGCGCGTGCGAACCTGCGGGCAATATATTTGCTCTAACCGACAGCGCCCTTCGCTCTCTCTCAATATCGTCATCGTCTTTTAAGCTAGTGGTTAATACGTGCCCAAGGTATTTGAATTTGTTCACCCTCAATAAGGGAACGTTATTAAGCCTGATCGGTGGCACAGTTTCAGGGTATTTTCCACTAGCCCCAAACACCATAACAACACTCTTTTTAACATTATATACAAGACCATGATCTTTTGCGTACTTTTCACATATGCCCAACAGTTTCCTTAATCCACAAGCTGAGGCACTGAGCAACGCCATGTCATCAGCATAGCTTAGGTTATTGACACATATACCATCAATATGGCAACCGACTCTGGCGCTGCTCAGCTCTAAAATTAATTGATCCATATATAGATTAAACAGTGTAGGTGAACTAAGACCCCCTTGTCTCACACCACACTCTAAACCATATATACATGAATATGCACCGTTCCAACGAAGGCTGTTGACCTGGTTCCCATACCAGTATTTAAAAATATTGATAACTTCTTGTGGTACTTTAGTATCATTGAGTTTCTTCCAGAGAGTGTCGTAGGAAACCAGATCAAAAGCGCTCGACAAGTCTAGGAAACAGGTGTAAACAGGTGTTCTACGGTCTGTATAGTACCCCACGGCATGCTTAAAACTTAATATGGCACTTTCGGTAGACAAACCCGCACGAAATCCAAACTCATGCAGTTTAATATGTTTACTCAATTGCGTACTAAGCACGGCGTCCAGTACCTTGGAGATAACAGTAGCCAGCGATATAGGCCTGTAATTGTTTTTGTCAGTCAAAAGACCAGTCTTATTTTTAATTACAGGTACTACTATTGTTTTTAACATATCGTGGGGTAGATACACATGGTTCATACAGAGATTATAGAACAAGGCTAATACCCGAGGTAAATGAGGGCCCGCATACTGCAAATGTTCAATACTGAGCCCATCGTGGCCAGGAGACTTGCCTTTTGGCATCGACTTAATGATAGCAGTGATGTCTTTGGCAGCAATTCTAACTCCTAATGCCCCATTTGGCTCAATATTAATCTCCGTTTGTGATGGACCCAATGACGATTTAACTACAAATTTATCCTTATTTATTTAAATCACATCAAAATAGTATCTACAAAGGTTTGAGATTTCATAGAATCATTATATTTTTTAACACTATGACGCCATCAATACATTGAAACCACCACCTTGTGTAAAATAGTAAAAGCAAAAAATCTAAATAATATCTAAATTGTTTAAAAATAACTACTTATTTAAAAAAAATATTGCTAAAAAATATAAAATTATAAAAGAATCACGCGTCGGACTCGAACTCGAGACCTACTGGGCTGGCAAGACGCTTCCGTAACCACTTGGCCACGAATCACATACGATACATTGCGAAATACCATATCTTATGCAAACTAAATTTCTGCTCAGTCCCTATTGTATATAGCGTAATAATACATATCTTAATGATTAACTGATCAGTCTATAATTACCCTATTCACATACAAAGTAAATTACGTGGTAATATGTGCAAGTAATGTTTCACTGCTTAGCCCCTATGAAACATAGCGTGATGTTTTATATACCAATTTATACCCTGACTTCTACACAACACATCAGTGAAAGTCCTATCAAAATCCATCCACGGGTTTTCAAATGATACCTGGACGAACAGAACGACAGAAGACAGACAATAATTCCAAAAAAAATTGTTTTGGCCTCTGGAGACGCCAGGCTCTATTCAGAGGAGAAATACGAAAAATTGAAAGCGGAGCGGTACCTACTAAAATCGAGCCTTTTGTCTCCGGTGGGTGTTATGGTTTATGGGAAATTGAGCTAACTCAATGGGGCCTAAGTCCAAGAACTCAAGCGCGAGGGTCAAGAGCAATCATGAGACCCTGCGGTTGTGGACTGTATATTCATCGAGGGCTAGTTCGCGGCGCGGCGATAGAAACACAGATCGTTGGCAGCCTAGGAAATAGGTAGGGGGTCTTAGGGATGCACGCCTACCTTGGCTGTAGTCTTCCTTCTCCTGCTTCTCTGGTCTTATTGAGTAGGCCTGCGGTATGCAGGCCTGCAGATTGTCCTGGGAAGTACCAACGGCGGTTGGGACTCCTTGTCACGTACGCACGAGGCACAGCAGTCAAGTTAAAAGCACAGCTGTTTGTCCAAATAACACACACTCGCGCCCGTATGTTTGAAGTTAAGGAAATATGTTTCTATCAAGCAATATATAGCGGGAAAACAATTACGACGAAGAAGATTCTTAGGTCTTCACCGCGGCGGTTTTATCTCGAGAGCGTTCTAACAACAACTATCCATTGGCGAAGGATCGCCAACATAACACGACAATGCGTCGAGCAGGACGCCTGGATACAGTAGGCGTGCGTTGGAGGGAAAGGTAAATATACATTAAGAAGGAATAGTGTAATAGGATAAAGGCTGCCAACATAATACGTTAACTTGATTGGAAATCAACTAATACAGCTGGAAGCGCGCGGAATTTAATTTATAATAAGACAATGGCGTTACCAGGCCTCTATGTCGATAGTATAGTAGTAGTACATAATATAAATTTTGGAAAAATATTCAATGTACAGAAAAAGTGCTCTTTGAGTTTTATTATAGTATTAGCTGACCCGCGCAGCTCCGCCCGCACTTTAATTACATTTTGCTCCCCTTTTCTCCCTACTCCCTTGATTTATCTCTCTCCATCTCTCTCTCTTATAAGAAAAATCTAATTCTATGCTCTTTCTCTCCCCTCCCACTTCGGTCCCCGTCACACTTCCCCTCTTCCTCTCCCCGTTGTCCTCTCTGAACCCTCTCCCTCCTCTCTCTTCCCCCAACTTGCTCCCTCTCACTCCCCCCCCCCCACCTAACTCCTCCGATCACTCACTCCATCACACTCCCCACTCCCTCTCTTGCACCCTCCTCTCGTTCTATATATACTCGTCAATCATGGTATCAGCGGCATAAAATATACTTTATAACCTATTCTCAGACCTACCCGCAAAATTTCATACATATCAGTTCACCCATATATTTAAAGACCTTGCCTTATGTTGCTTAACCTTAACCTAGCGGCATGAAATATACTTTACGACCTATTCTCAGACCTACCCGAAATGCACACAAAATTTCATACAAATCAGTTCACCCATCAATTTAATGACCTGGCCTTATATTGCTTAACCTTAACCTAGCGGTATGAAATATACTTTATGACCTATTCTCAGACCTACCCGATATGCATAAAAAAAACAATCAAATCGGTTCACCCATCTATTTAATGACCTTACCTAACATTGCTTAACCTTACCCTACCGGGATAAAAAGTATCCTATGTCCGTTTCCTGGTTCTAAGTTACCTCCCCACCAATTTTCAGCCAAATCAGCCGTTCTTGAGTTATAAATAGTGTAACTAACACGACTTTCTTTTATATAAATAGATTAAAGGTCTATAGTGATTGTATGTTCAATTTCACCGATAGATGGCGCTGTTCATTATGTAATGATTAACATCGTAAATTACTGTCTAATGATATTCGATAATGAAACTTTTAAGTTTTTCGCATCTTTTATTGTTGCGACTGTAATACAATACCTATACACTACTTGGACTTGGGGAGTTTCATTAAAATTTCATGAACCCCCTGAGCCCTGACCTTGAAGCGTTTTTTGGGAGCGCTGTTCATTGTGTGTAGTGTGAATTGTAGTTGTACATTTTATTGCGTTAGATTAGATAATTTCGAGACATTTTAGGTCTTTTACTTAAGTAAAAATTTTGCAATTTCGTATTCTCAATTTCTACCTACCTATACAGCGCACCTAACCGATGGCTTTTAAATGAAATGAAATGTTATTTTTCCCTTGCCTATTTCTTTCCTAATCTAGTTTGGACTCGCTCGGGATTTACAGATTTTAACTTTTCAAAGATATAATGTCATATTGCTATCAGCAAAGTACTTAGAACAATACAGAAATCGAATGAAAATGTCCTGAGTGTACCGGACCGACTTACCCCTTTCAAAAATTGACCCTTTGCCACTGCCATATCTTATGCAAACTAAATGTCTGCTCAGTCCCTATTGTATAAAGCGTAATAATACATATCTTAATGATTAACTGATCAGTCTATAATTACCCTATTCACATACAAAGGAAATTACGTGGTAATATGTGCAAGTAATATTTCACTGCTTAGCCCCTATGAAACATAGCGTGATGTTTTATATACCAATTTATACCTTGACTTCTACACAACTCATCAGTGAAAGTCCTATCAAAATCCATCCTCGGGTTTTCAAATGATACCTGGACAAACAGAACGACAGGCAGACAGACAGACAGACAATAATTCCAAAAAAAAATTGTTTTGGCCTCTATGTCGATAGTATAGTATCCTCACATAGAAATTTTGGAAAAATATTCAATGTAGGTACATAAAAAGTGCTCTTTGAGTTTTATTATAGTATAGATAGATAGATAGAAGATATATTCATCACTTCAGTTTTACCAAGTTAAGTTTAGGTATGCTCCTAATCCAAGAGTACAATTCTATTCAATGCATCAATATTGAATTTATATTTCTTATTATACATAGGCCTCACGGGAGCTCTTATATAGTATCATCTCTCTTACAACTACGACCGGACCACAACGCGGCCTCTACTGAAGATCCGGCGAGACTCAGTTGTCTCGCCTTTTTAATAATTTCAATAATGATAAAAGACAATGCCGTATTGTCGGTACAGCAGTGATAGTAGTTCTACGGAGCATTAGGTGAGTGTAAACATTGCTGTGAGAAGGGCGCCGCAGCTGGAGAAATCTTGGACTCACCAGACTTACAAGAAATGTTTTACGTGACATTCGCGCATTACAGTGCATTCGGTTAGCGTTCAATTAGCCATCAGGTGAACATCATCAGTTTCATGATGCAAGGAACTGTCTGTGAACTGTATCGGTAGGGTAGATGTAGGTATATATGCGTGTGTACTGACGCGTGCAGGACACGTTGTCGGCGGCGAGGCGGCCGTGCGGGCACGCGCAGCGCGCGCTGGCCGCCCCGCGCAGGCACAGCGCGCCGCACCGCCGCGCCGCACACGTGGCGTGGCCGCCCGCCGCCTGCTGCGCGCGCGCTGACCACACCTGCACGTCATACCACAACATTATCACTGTGCTGAACTACACAACCCATTCCCTTTTTTTTAACGTGGGTAAATCCTCATGTATATACCACCACTGGGATAGCGGTGTGGGTTTTGTCGGACTCTCACCCGCAACCCTAATGTTTCGACCAGATTTTCACCGATGACCACCGACCGAGCGAGTTGTGATGCTCGGTCAGGGCCGAAGCCCCCGAAAATTGTTGACAGGGCGTTGTATATATAGCTAGAGTGACTAGAAACTTCGCTTGCGCGGTTCAGAAATCGGTGGCGTCATCTGTCTTTGCTACATTGTTATACCGCATGTGGCGTCATCTATACGGCGCCAACTCGTCCATTACGTCGCGTCGCCACACACCTAAAATTTTTCAGCGCATTTTGATAGAAATGAGGTTTCGCGCGCTGGTCAATAATAAAAAAAATGTGCGTGCGTGGAGTCCCTCCGCGCGGAAGAAGTGAAACTTCATTCTCGCTCAGTCGATCGGTCGGTCGGTCGGTCGGTCCCTCACTCACTCACTCACTCACACACAATCACACACACACACATACAGCCAAAAACACACACACACACACACACTAACTCAACTCAACTCCACTCTGAACTCCACTCTGAACTCCACTCTGAACTCCACTCTGAACTCCACTCTGAACTCCACTCTGAACTCCACTCTGAACTCCACTCTGAACTCCACTCTGAACTCCACTCTGAACTCCACTCTGAACTCCACTCTGAACTCCACTCTGAACTCCACTCTGAACTCCACTCTGAACTCCACTCTGAACTCCACTCTGAACTCCACTCTGAACTCCACTCTGAACTCCACTCTGAACTCCACTCTGAACTCCACTCACCCACTCACTCAGTGACGGCGTCACATGAGCGCTTTCATAACCTTAACAAATTTACGCCTATCGCCTATCGTTTAACACCTATCACTTAACGCATTAAGGTGCTTCATTTAACGCTTGACGCGTTATGTGATAACATTTTTGGAAGTCGCATAAGAAGTTTCACTTCAATCAACAGAGTCTTGTGTGCACAAATAGTGGTAAATAATCTAACGTTAAATGAACATTGTCGTTACCATTATGTCTTTGAGGCTGTCGCCGACGTTGTCTCGCAGCACGCGGTAATCGCTGATGTTGGTCAGCGGCGCCGCCAGCACGCTGCCGCGGTTCGCAGTCCTGCACGCACAATATACTGATAACTGACAAATATTTTACAAGAAACCCATATCGAAGGAATGTCACTATAACGTGACGGTGAGTGCACGGGTAGGTACTAGGTACTGACGTGTCGAGCCAGTACAGCGAGTCGTTGTAGACGGCGAGCGAGACGGGGTGGTGCTGGTGCGGCGGGAACCCGCCCACCTGCGTCTGCGCAGACCCGTCGTAGTTCATGCGCCATATCGCCGCGTTGCGCGACTCCACCCAGTACACTTGCTCTTTCTGTCAACGAACAACTATGCATTTAGTATACTACTTTATTAGACACTAGCTGACCCACGCAGCTCCGCCCGCGCTGTGTTTACGTTAACACATTCGCATAGAATACAAAACCTCCTTTTTTAAAGTCGGTTAAAAACTTGGACCCACTTGTTACTTGCCCTCCGAAGCACGGAGACATTTAGTTCAAATGGCGTTAAACGGACACCCATCCATTTAATGACCTTACCTAACGTTGCTTAACCTGATCGATTGCCAAACATTGTTAACAACTGTCTATGAGTGTTCCCTTACAAATATTTATTATAATTATTATGAAAAATTGTTAAAATCGGAGCAAGCGTTTAACCAAGTACACATTTTGACATTAGTCCCCTCTCCCAAGGGAACCGTGCCGAATGTCGGAATAAAAAGTATCCTATGTCCTACCTCGGAGTATTAACTCAAATCATGCCAAGTTTCGTTTCAATCCATTCAGTAGTTTCGGCGTGATGCTCAGCCGAGATGCAGACAGACAGACAAAAATAAAAAAAATACATTTTTGGCTTTAGTATCGGTTATAGAATACCCTCCAAACATAATTTTCAAAATATCTTCAATGTACAGAATTGGACCTGTTACAGTTTTATTATAAGTATATAGATTATTGGCGGCGAAGTCACCCTACGTCATTCAAAGAATGCCCAAACATTAGTGATGCACGCCGTCACTAGGGTACGAGCCAGGTATCTATACTTATAATAAAACTGTAACAGGTCCAATTCTGTACATTGAAGATATTTTGAAAATTATATTTGGAGGGCATTCAATAACCGATACTGAGGCCGAAAATGTAATTTTTTTTATTTTTGTCTGTCTGTCTGTCTGTCTGTATCACGGCTGCGCATCACGCTGAAACTACTGAATGGATTCAAATGAAACTTGACATGATTTGAGATCTTACTACGACGTAGGACATAGGATACTTTTAATCCCGTAATCTCTCACGGTTCTTTTGGGAGAGGGGATTAAAGTCAAAATGGGTACTTGGTTATACGCTTGGTCCGATTTTATCAATTTTTCTTCATAATTATAATAAATATTAGTAAGGGGACACTCATAGAGAGTTGTTATCAAGGTTTTGTAATCGATCGGGTTAAGCAACGTTAGGTAAGGTCATTAAATAGATGGGTGACCGTTTAACGCCATTTGAACTAAACGGGTCCGTGCTTCGGAGAGCAAGTAAAAAGTGGGTCCTAGTTTTTAACCGACTATAAAAAAGGAGGTTATTTATTCGATGCGAATATTATTAAAAGTTTAATTAACGTAAAAATAGCGCATGCGGAGTTGCGTGGGTCAGCTAGTCGAATAATAAAGTGTTCATCAGTAACAGTATATACTGACAGCGGGGAGCAGCGCGATGTCGGCGACCGCGCTGCCGTTGTAGAGCAGGTCGCGCTGCGAGCCGTCGAGCCGCGCGCGCTGCACCCAGCCGCCGCCCGCCATGAACAGCCAGCCGCGCGCCGCGTCCACCGCCAGCGCCGTCACGGGCAGCGGGTCCGTGTCGAGCAGCACGTAGCGGTGGCTGCCGTCGAGCCGCGCCACCTCCACCAGGTTGCGGCGCGGGTCCGACCAGTACACGTTGCGCGCCACCCAGTCCACCGCGAGCCCTGCGCACACACACGCTCGTCAGGGCACACCTCCCCCTGCCACCGCGCGCGGGTCCCGGGACGCACCTGCGGGCCAGTCGGCGGGCTGCGCGTCCAGCGGCGCCGCCTGCTGCACGAGCAGCTCGCGGCCGGTGCCGTCGCGCCGCACGCGCCACACGCCCCCGCCCTCCGAGTCCGCCCAGTACAGCCAGTCGCCGTCTGCACGGGCAACGCATCGCACGGGTCAGAACACCAATAGACCCTCGCGCAGTCCGCGGTCGCGAGGCACGGGGCGCTCACCGGCTAGGTAGTCGATGGCGGAGGCCATGGAGAGCTGCGGCACCGGCGGCATCAGGCGCTCCTGCGTGCCCGCCTCCGCGCCCGTGCCCGCCTCCGCGCCCGTGCCCGCCTCCGCGCCCGTGCCCGCCTCCGCACCCTTGCCCTTCCCCTCGCTCGTGTTCAGCGCCACGCCGCGCACCTCCCAGCTCACCGAGTACACCAGCACTTCGTCCACGCCTGCAGACAAACCGCCGGCGATACACTTTATACGCTGATCTTAAGTTGGATATCTACATCGTGACGCTCACGCTGAGCGTTTAATCACTAGACAACATCACGATATGCTCGAGTTTACACGGTTAACACACTTGTATTAACTTGACTTGTGTTAACCGTCCCTGTAGACTCTACAGGATATAGACTAACGTGACTTTTAGCAGGCGAAAAGTCACGTAAAGTCACGTTATATGGATTCGATTTGTTCCCCTTTTAATAGGTAACTCCTGTCAGCCAGGATCTACTGCGATCACCAGTGAAGACACCGACGTTTGACCCTCGGCGGTTCCGGGGAAACGCTAAATTGTCTCGGAACCCGCAACACATTTAATCAGAAAAGTACGCAGTTTTAGAATTGTACACATTAAGTAATTTCATGTTTCCTACGGCGACCGAGCACATATCTCACCGATGCACGCGTCGCCGTCGCGGCGGTACCCGGCGGCGCAGCGGCACTCGCTGGCGGCCTCGGCCACGGGCACGCACACGTGTGCGCACGGCGTCGCGCGCAATGAGCACGCGCCACGCAGCGCGCGCTGTGTCGCCGCATCGTACACGCGCAGCGACATCACGCCCTCTGCCGGGGGAGGCGGGATTGAGCGGGGGTAAGTGACGTCAGTCAGCGCGGTCGCGGACCATCCCCTTTGGTCGCGCACGGAAGGGTCATACATTAGTTAGTTCTAAAATTGACGATAAAAACTTGTGCCACCTGTTCTCTGGGAAGTTAAACTTTGGCTACAGTTTTATGGAAATGCCGATAGATAGTGCTCGTTAAAAAATAATATCAGGCACGTAAAGTTTTTTCGTATAATCTCATATAGCATCCGTGCATGTTTGTAGTTAAAAATCTCATACGATACGTTATTAATGTATTTTAATAACCTGATCGTAAACATTCAAATAAGAATTAACATAATCCTTAAAAAAATTGAACTAAATTAAAAAAAAACATTTCATGTCGAGCATAATGCGTAAAATGTACAACGCCATCTAGAAAAATAAACGTAAGATTAAAACAGCGTAATCTCTACATCTGGGTACGCAAACTATAAAACAAAAATTCAAGTGGCACTTCTATGTTCGTATGTAATGTATTATCTATGGTCGCACCGGACAGTAAGAATCAGAATAAAGAATAAGAAAAATTTATTTGGACACCACAATGAAACACAATTACAAGTAAAAAACAGAGACAATTAGATGTAAAAAATTACATTTGCGCCCGCCCCAAAGAGGTAGGTCCGAATGGGTCCCAGATCAGCTTAATGTCAAGCTAATTTCTGACGCTGGTTATCATCTGGGCCCAGTGTGTAAGGGGCGGTACCTGTATCGTTGCGCAGCAGGCGCGCGCTGGCGGGCGCGCAGCGCAGCTTGTCGCAGGCGCGCACGGCGTGCTCGGCGCCGTCCGCCCACACCACCTCGCCGCCGTACACCTCCAGCGCGGTCGGCCGCGCGCCCGCCGCCGCCTCCAGCTGCACACAATCAACGAGGGCACTGTAGTGAACGACGTGTTCCACTCGAGTGTACTATGTGACTATGTTACGTGCCTACATAAAAAAAAACCGTAACCTGTGCCTGTAAAGGGTAGTTCTTCAGAGACTAAATGTTTGATGTCTGTGGGTATATTTCCGTAACCAACTAACAAAACAGCATGTAATTTTTTTTTGTACATATTCGCTCTCTACCTAATTAGGTAACAAATGATGACAAATCACAAAACAAACACAAATTGGTTGGGTATTTTTTGGTGATATTTTTGAAATAATTGCTGTCTAAGTATATGTACTTAGACAGCAATTATTTCAAAAATATCAGATTACAAATAATTTTATTCTATATGTAAAATAAAATTATTTGTAATCTGTTCTTCTGATTCATATAGGGCGTCCGTTTGCTATTTTCCGAAACAAAATGGTCGATGTCGCATTTTCCCTTTGATACATCAATATTCATATATATTCATATATATTTTAATCGAAAGGTAATGAATTGCCCTCTCACAAAAAAAATGTGTATTGGTTATAACTACGTTAGTTTGATTATAAAAAAATAATTAAGAAGTGTCCGGCGTATAATACTGATTAATATGGCTTATGCTGCCCGTGGCCGTACACGGTCAGGTAATAATAATGAGGGTTGTTGTTGTTATATTATGATTAATTTCTTAAAACAGAGCCCATCTTCATAAAGTTTTTCAATTTTATTTCTGTTTCTGATTCATCTGTAACCAATTCTGATTCATATGGACACAAAATATTTGAACCTCAATATCTTGAAAACTACTTTATAAAAACGAGTCCCTCATTCAAATATATGTTATTTGATATAGTACCTATTTTCATATAAACATGTGTCACAGAGCTGAAAGTGAAAATAAATTTTGGCCATATGAATCAGTCGAAGAATGAAATTTCGAAGAATTCCCCTAAATTAGTTCTTGTTATGTAGGTATCTACCTATTTTGTTAAATTATCTTTCGCTGAAATAAATAAATACATTGTGTAGTGTAGGTACTTGTTAATTATTGATATATAGGAAAAGCTGGGACTGTCAGCTGTCAGCTGTTTAGTTAAGGAATCAGTCCCGAATAAACTGTGCTATCGTAAAGACCTGTGTTTCTTTTAACCTTGCCCCGGATATTATACATTGAACCTTAGATGGACGTAGCACAGATTAGCATTATACCCCCCGATACAAAACTTACCCCTCAAAGTGTTTAATTCATGTAGATCACCCAAATAAACGATAGTTAAGGATTGTGCAAGAATGAAATGGCCTAAAATCTTTAATACTGTTATGGACGTTACCGTAGTGAGCTTCCCGGTGGCTATGTCTAAGTACTGCATGTTGCCGGAGCCGACGTTCACCCAGTAGAGCCGGTTGGGCTCGATGTCCACGACCATACCTGACCCAAACGACACACGTTAATCAGGGAAATACGTCACTCGAGTAAATTTCGAGCCAACGATATGGTGTAGTACTGACTTGTGGGATTAGAGAGCAGGGGATTAGTTCTCGCGTCGAGCAGTAGACGGCGCGCGCCGCCGTCGCCGTTCGCCGTCTCTATGCGGTCCTCGCCGTCCGGCGACACCGCCCAGTACAGCTTGCCCCTGCGACCGACAACCGGTATGATACACGCGAGCCACAGATGGTATATACGGTCATGTGTTACGTGTGCCGGTGGCGGTACCGGCGCGGGTCGACGGCGAGCGCGGTGAGGTTGTGCAGCGAGCCCGCCAGCAGCAGCGTCGTGTGCTCGCCGGCGAGGTCGGCGGCGGCCAGCGAGGCGCCCGTGCTGTAGTACACCAGCCCCGCGGCCCAGTCCAGCGCGAACCCGCGCGGCAGCTCCACGCCGCTGTCCGCCACCACGCGCACGCCGCCGCCCGTCAGGCCCGTGCGCTTGATCTCGTTCGTCTGAGGACACGCACCCGCCACTGTTACACTCGACCGTCCCGCACGCTAACAGACGCGGCGGCGGCGGCGGCACGGACCTCGGTGTCGGCCCAGTAGATGGCGGCGAGGCTGGCGGCGAACTGCAGCGTGGCGGGCGCCGTGAGGTGCGGCCCCGACACCGTGGGGATCATGTGCACCAGCGGCGCCTCCAGGTCCACGCCGCGGATCTCGCCCGCGCGTCCGATCAGCAACACTTTCTCGTGCGCTGACGGTATAAATGAACATTATCGCGTGCATATAGAACGTTACGCGTCGGCGGTCGCCAGAGGCGCGCGTGTACGCACGTTCGCAGGTGACGTTGTCGGCGGCGAGGCGCATCACGTGCGGGCAGGCGCACACGCGCTCGGTGGGCGAGTCGATGAGACACAGGTGCGAGCAGCCGCCGTTGTGCGCGCCGCACGGGTCGCCCGCGCCGCGCGGCTGCCGGCTCGGGTGGATCACCTGCGGCCACACACGTAAAAAAACATGTGTTCGATCCGTGAGGGTATTATTCAGTGTATAAATACAAATACGTAACTCATTT
The DNA here is from genome assembly GCA_911728495.1 of Furcula furcula. Lineage (NCBI taxonomy): Eukaryota > Metazoa > Arthropoda > Insecta > Lepidoptera > Notodontidae > Furcula > Furcula furcula. Next base: position 339,005 of record OU452264.1, on the reverse strand, counting down.
GTTCAACATCTCATATTTTTTTTCCTACTTTGTTCCAGAAAAAAATAATCTGATCTTGTATTTCTGGTACAAATTAGAAACAACAAATATAAATTTCAAAAACCCCCGACTTAGGTAAACGAACTTTTAAAATGAATTTCCTGTGCTAATATCAAACCCTGATCAGTATCTAACTACTCGTCAAGATTTAACCATAGATTTAAAATTCAGTGGGTCCTACATTTACTTAAGCCGAGTTCCTGTTGCCATCTTCCTGCTTGCTCCCATCATCAGACTCTGACCAACATTTTTCTACTTACTACTGGCAGCAACCTATCCAACGAATTCAAATTCGATGGGTCTACGTTTATTAGTGCAGAGATCCCGTGACCACCTTCCTGCTCCATCATCAGACCCTGATCACCATTTTTCTAGCAACTACTCATCAAGACCTATAACGATCCCAAACTCGGTGTGTAAGGTTTACACCTTGAAATGATAATGCTAATTGATAATAATGTAAATTGTTTATTTGTAACACTTAAATACTAAAATGATAATGTATGATAGAATGATAGTGACTTACGCGCGTCGATGTCAAGACGTAAACGTGAACTGAAGTATTATAAAAGCGCGGCTCGCGGCCGCGGGCATTATGCTGACAATAGCAATGTACGGTTGAACCGTACATGCTCCCGGCCACGAGATGAGATGATGATTGGTTAGTAGTATGATACAAGATGATTGAACAATTGTTTGTTAGTAATTAACTTAAAGGTAAACTACATACGAGTTTCACTGATATTAAACATCGAGCTACGAAAAATAGGCGACGACGCCTTATCAAGTTTATCGCTAGAAACACTTTCACTGGACATATTTATTTCACTTTGCCTTACAAGGCCACTAGGTTCATTATTTACACATGCAGTAAGTCCAACGTTGCTGACGCGAGTTATAGTCGCCGGCGCCACCGCCAGCGAAGTCGACGGCGCGGGGCGCTGTTCTGCGAATTCTTTGTCTAGTACGCGGAACAGGTGGTGCGCGATGTAACTGACACTGTTGAAAGGGCGGCGTCTGGCACGACGAGCGGCGCGTGTCGCAAACTGCTGATATAATAAATAGTTGCCATGGTAGTGCAGTTCTGAGAAACCTTGTTTCAATTGTGCTATAGTTTTGCAGTTTTATTTGTAGATTCTGATTCCTTCCCTTTTTCTTCATGCCCTTTAACAGGAAGTATTGATAATTTGATAATAGGCCTTTTGATTATCCCATTCTTTGTTTTCAACGAGACGACGCGTACGCATTCGTCCTTCCCGGGGTGCAGGGCTATGACACGACCCATTGCCCATTTTCCCGCCGGTAGGTTCACGTCATTTATGATAACGATGTCATTAATTCTGATATTTGGTTGTTGTTGCTTCCACTTGCTACGTACAGACAATTGACTCAGATATTCTGAACGCCATCTTTTCCATACATCCTCGAATATCTTTTGTGTGAGGTACCATCTTGTACGGAGATCCTTTTCTGTTTCAATGATGCTTAGAGTCGGTCCACTTGATAAGAAATGTGCCGGCGTAAGACAATCTAGTTCGTCAGGGTCTTCTGTAAGTGCGCAAAGCGGTCTACTATTTAAGCATGCTTCCAAACTGCATAGCAGTGTCGAATACTCTTCGAAAGTGAGTTTTTGTTCGCCTATTACCCTTTTCAAATGATATTTAAGACTTTTGACTGCGCCTTCCCATAAACCACCAGCACTAGGAAATGATGGAGCATTAAAATGCCATTTTATTTCCATACTTGTTAACTCGTTGATAAACTCCGGTGATATTATATGTTTGATATTGATAAATTCGGTGTGTAGAATGTTATGGGCACCTATAAAATTAGTTCCGTTGTCACTGTAGATATGACCGGGTGTTCCACGCCTTGCTGACATACGGCGCAGTGCCGACAGAAATGCTATTGATGTTAAATCTGATACTAATTCTAGGTGAATGGCTTTTGTCGCCATGCATACAAATACTGCAATGTACCCCTTGGTTGTTTTGGCTCCTCTCCCTTTGTTGAATTTTATGTCTACGTATCCCGTGTAGTCAACACCAACGTGAAAGAATGGACGCGATGGGTTGGTTCGTGCAGATGGTAAATCCTCCATGATCTGATGCTGTTTATAGGGGTCATTTTTTCTGCATTTGATACATGTACGCAAGTTCTTTTTGACTGTTCGATTGCCCTTCATAATCCAATATTTTTGTCTAAGATGTGAAGTAGTCAGGCGTGCCCCGCCGTGGAACGTTTGATGGTGCGCTTGATATATTAATAATTGTGTAAGTTTATTATTGTTTGGAATTATTAGCGGATGTTTCCTGTTGTGACTGATGTTGGCATTTCGGAGCCGTCCACCGACTCGCAATAAGCCTTCGTCATCCAAAAAGGGAGAAAGATTAAGAAGTTGACTCTTCTTAGATATTTGCTGGTTGGATTGTAAGTCACTGATTTCATCTGAAAATTCAGTTTCTTGCACGTATTTGATAATCTTGTTATGTGCCGCTTTCAATTCTTCAATTGACAAGTACGGCAAAATGGCGTCACGGTTACGCGGTGTCGCTCTCAGTATCCAAGCCAACACGCGGACTACTCGCGTAAAATTGCTGTGTCTGCTGAGTAGTTCATGAATGACGTTTGATAATTGCTTATTATTTTGTTGTGTTGACACATTTGATTGTTTCTGTTTAATCTCTTCTACTGTGGCGTAAATTGGACGTTCAATTTCTTTTCGAAAGTCAAATGAAGGAAGCCACATCGGGCCCTGCCACCACAACGAGGATTTTGATAGTTTTGATGCTGATATTCCTCTGCTGGCGCAATCCGCTGTGTTATCAGAAGACTTCACGTAACGCCAACAGTCGGCTGGCATAACTTCAATGATTTGTTTTACCCGATTTGCCACAAAAGGTTTCCACTTGTTAGCATCTCCATTGAGCCATCCCAGTACGGCCATAGAATCGGTCCAGCCAAATACCTTGATGTTATAATCTGATAGGCAAGTTTGTACCTTTTTAAAGAGTTTAGATAGAAGTTGCGCCCCACATAACTCTAATCTAGGCAATGATATGTTTTTATTTTCCGGAACAATTCTTGTTTTTCCTGCTACTATTACGACTGTGGAAGTCTGAGCTGGATCGCGAACCTTGCAGTAAATTACGCAAGAAAATGCTTTTTGGGACGAATCACAAAAACCGTGCAGCTCGATTTTCTTATCCTTGCATATACATAACCATCTCGGTATTTTTATATTATTGATATTAGTTAAATCTTCCTTAATTTTTTCCCATTCGATCTTGATACCTTCAGAGACTTCCTCATCCCATTGAATATGGCTAGCCCAGACTTGTTGAAACAGTAGTTTTAATTTTGTGCTGACAGGTGAAAGCCACCCTAGTGGGTCGAATATTTTTGATATGCTAGAAAGTAGATTTCTTTTTGTTAATCTAACGGGCGTTCCGTCAAATTTGAATTGAAATGTAAAATGATCCTCTTGGGGATGCCACCTCAATCCTAAAGTTTTGGTACTTTCCGGCTGCTGAAATTGATAGATATTATCTTTGTATTGATTTTTGTGTAGATCTATAAGTACTTCCGGTTGATTTGAAGCCCACTTGTGTAAATTAAAGCCCCCTGATTTTAATAATTGAATTAAATCTGTGTGTAGCCTTTTTGTAGATTCGATGCTGTGATCTCCACTTAAAAGGTCATCCATGTACATATCTTCTTCTAGAACCTTAGGAGCTCGACTTGTTTGATAGTTATAGTCCTCATCATTTGCTAGCTGTTTTAAGGTCATCATGGCTAAAAAAGGAGCTGCTTTGGTGCCATAAGAAACCGTGGTCAACTGATATTCAAGCCAGCGTTGATCGAGGCTCTTTCGCCAAATGATTCTGTGATATAATTGATCGTCTTCGTGAATATTAATTTGCCAAAACATTTTTTCAATATCTGCAATGATCGCATATCTGTATTGGCGCCATTTCAGAATCAGTTCGAAGAGGTCTTTCTGAAGGTTAGGGCCCCGGCACGTAAGGTCATTGAGGCTGTAGCCGGTAGATGTTTTTGAAGATCCATTATAAACTACCCTTAGGGAGGTTGTTTTGGAATCTGTGCGCTCTACGGCGTGATGCGGAAGGTAACAACCTTGAGTCGTGATATCGTCACATATACGCATATGACCTAAGTTGATATACTCATTGATAAATTTCTTGTACTCCTGAGTCATTTCTGGACGCTTGATAAATCGTTTTTCCAGTTGTCGAAATTGTGCGATCGCAGCGGACTTTGACTCTCCTAGTTTTTCTGATAACTCTGATTTGAATGGTATACGAACAACGTATCGGCCGTCTTGATTTCTTGTTGTTGTTGATTGATAGTACTGGACACATTGCTGGTCTTCTTCAGACATATCTTGCTCTTCATTGATATTTTCGACAGTCCAAAATCGTTGCAAGTCCTCTATGTTATTGATAATAACGTTACACTGGAAGCTCCGGTGTACGTTCCCGCTCAAAATCCACCCAAATCGCGTTTGCTGAGCGACCGGGTGATTCTCAATCTTGATAACCCCACTCTGTATGATATCCGCATAGACTTCCGCTCCCAACAGGATGTCGATTTTTTGGTTATGTAGTAAAATTTATCCGCTAATTGCAAGTTATCCAGATAAGGCCATGTTGGCTTCTCAAAGGATTGATTTGGCAAATCATTTATAAGTGTTGCCATTATGAAGACTTGTGTTCGAAGTTCAAAGTCATCGTAGATTGATGCACATTTGATGTTCATGATCCCCTTACAGTTGCTATTCTTAGTGCCTACCCCAGTTATAACTCCGTTATAATGGTGCCGTGGAAGGCCTAACAATTGAGCTGCATTCTCAGTGATAAGTGATGTCTGTCATCCTTGGTCTATAAGGGCTCGCAGCGTCACATAGGTTCCATCTGCTCGTTGAACCTTGATCTGGGCAGTTGCTAACAGCACTTCTTTAATGTCATTTGAAATAACATGACTGCTGTTCACACGGTATGTGCTTGGTTTTTCCGCAGTACTAGCGATTCCGCCTTTTGAAGTTGATACTTGCGGTGTCGTTTGCTCATTATTATAATACACATTATGGAGAATTGTGTTATGTTTATCATTGCATTGTAGGCAACGTTTTTCAGAAATGCAAGCTTTTCCATTATGCGCATACAGACAATTCTCGCAAATGTCCAGGCTTGAAATCGTACTCCGCTTTGACTCCGCCGACAATTCCAGAAACTTATTGCAATAAAATAAGCCATGGTTTTGTTTGCAATAAGGGCATATTAGCTTCTTGCCGATATGATATGCTTTAGGTGATGTTGATAAGGTTGGTTTTAGTGGATAATTAAATTGATATTTTTTGATAGGCACTGCTGCTTCTTGACGATTTTGCAGCAGTGGTTTGGTGATATCTGGCTTGCGTCGCGATGATTCTAATGTTTGAAATTTGACTTCTAAAAATGCCAAAAAATCGTTCAATGTAGGTAACTCCCTTGGGCTCTTCAAGGACTGCACGTAGTCATTGTGCGTGGTAGCATCCAACTTTTGTGACAGAATGTGCACCAACAAGGGGTCCCATGTGGATGTATCTACTCCTAAGTTTTTGATGGCATTTAAACTCTCATTCGTCGTATCGTGGATCTTTTTTAATTGGGCAGCGGTTTGCTGCTGCATGACCGGCAGATTCATGATAAGATTAATGTGAGATGTGAATATTATTTTTCTGTTATTAAATCTATTGTTTAAAATGTCCCAGCATGCTTGATAATTTTCGGCAGATATATGTAGATGTTGAATCAGTTTTTCGGCTTCACCCTTAACTTTAGATTTTAAATATTGCATTTTCTGCGCGTTTGATAAGCACGGATTGCTGTGTATAGTTTCTATGAATAAATCCTTAAAACTGACCCATTGATGATAGCTTCCCCCAAAGGTAGGAAGGTCCATTAAAGGTGTTGATTTTTCACGATGCCTCATAGAACTCATTTTGCTATTGATTTCCTTTTTGATATTCTGATACTCCTTTTCATATCTAGTAAAAGCTAATTCATGATCTTCATTTTCACCTTGGAGCTCGCTATCCAACTCCCAATGGAGAGAATCGATAGCAGACCATCGTGATTCGACAGTTTTCAAGACGTCTTCAAACTCCCACTTGTCTGAGATATTTTGAAGGTCCAAGTTAGCAACAGTACGTGAAAATGTCTTAAAGTTGCTTGATTGTTTGCGCAGCATTTCATCTAATCTGCTATTCGTTCCCCGCGGTTGATAAGAGGCTGACGCTTGGAGTCCAGTCCCTGAACTGGTCCCAGGCTGTGGTGTCGTATTGCCAGATGTGTAAGCCACCTTCTCGGTATTACCCAAAGGCGTAGCTGGCCGTAAAAGAAACCGCTCTTTTTCCTCTGTTCCTTCTACAGGTAGATATCTGATAATAGTAGCTCAGGTTTCTTGATAAAATACCGAAGTTCTTTTGTAAGAATCGGTTATGAAATACTCGTGCGATTTGTCGTCAGACTCACAAAGTTTCATATGATTTACCTGAAACTCCTGCCAATAGCTGTCTAATGTGCTCACACGTTTTTTGATATAGGTAGCCGTTTTTCTATCAGCTCCGTCTTTCTTAAAATTACTCAGGAGCGTGTCCATCGCTCCCATGATTTGATACTGCGTTGCTATGATGTCTTCCATGATGATTGATATTGATAACTTTGATAACTCACCGAAGGCTGGCTGGTTAACTTACGCAGCGGTCCAAAGTGGCAATCCAAAAATTAGGCAGTACGTACTAATTTCACTAGCACACGCGTTTCGGTCCCGCCTTCGAAGGCTCGAAGGACCATAAAGATGTAAGGTTTACACCTTGAAATGATAATGCTAATTGATAATAATGTAAATTGTTTATTTGTAACACTTAAATACTAAAATGATAATGTATGATAGAATGATAGTGACTTACGCGCGTCGATGTCAAGACGTAAACGTGAACTGAAGTATTATAAAAGCGCGGCTCGCGGCCGCGGGCATTATGCTGACAATAGCAATGTACGGTTGACCCGTACACGGTGAGTCTACGTTTATTGGTGCTGAGATCCCATGACCACCTTCCTGCTCCATCATCAGACCTCTGATCACCATTTTTCTAGCAACTGGTCGTCGAGACCTACCTATCAACCCCAAACTCGGTGGGTCTACGTTTATTGGGGGCCGAGATCCTGTTGCCACTTTCTTGCTGACCATCATCAGACCCTGGTGAAGGTTACCATTTTATTTAGTATCATCGGATTTACATATATTCTAAATTTTAGATCTTTCGGACTGATAGACGTAATGAAAAATGTCTATTGTATACAAAATATCCCTACCTCGACTCGGAAAAGAGCTGATGGTCTTCAAACGGCTAGACCGATTTTCCTAAATCCGGCTCGAAGGACCACGCGATGTTGGGGATATCCTGTCGTTGACGGTATCCCGGTTGTTGTAGTATAGATCACACCAAAACCACTGATTATAGTTTATACGTATTTATTTATAGTTAATGTCTACGGCTACGTTTAGTGTCTGAGTCGCACCTTACGTAATGTTTTTGTAGTTATTGACACATTAGCGCGTGACGGAGGTTTTAGCACGACTGCTTTATATAAAGTAGGTTAATCATCGATATACACACATCAAAAGTGTCTAGGGATCAAGCATTTTTGGGCAAAAAAATGGGCAGAAGAACAATGGCGTTTCGTGTGCTTTTCTGATGAGTCTCGTTTTGGTATGAGACCGGATACAAGACGTATACGACACTGGAGAACCCCTGGACGCCAACAGCGATTAAAATCCTGCCAGGAAGTCCATCCTTATAGTGGTGGAACCATCATGGTATGGGCGGGTATTTGGATCGGCGGAAGAACTGAGTTGATTTGGATCAGAGGCAACCTCAACGCTCAAATTTATGCTGAGACGATTGTATCAGACGTCATCGTTCCTCTACAAGTGCAAATCGGTCCCTTATTTCAGTTAATGCATGATAATGCACGACCGCACACCGCAAGAGTTGTAAGACAGACTCTCGCCGCAGCTAACATCAATGTCCTGCCCTGGCCTGCTCAGTCGCCAGACTTGAACCCGATTGAGCATGCATGGGATATGCTACAGAGAAGAGCTCTGCCGAATATGGAGGGTATCCAGTCGCAAGAAGACCTTTTTTTGTTGTTGCAACGAACATGGGCGGCCATTCCACAGCGTGATTTGGATGAACTCATTTTGAGTATGCCAAACCGATGTTCTTGTGTTGTTAGTGTTCGCGGTAGAAACACGGATTATTAATTGTTTAAGTTACCCAATAAAATTTTAAAGAAAACTGTTATTTCAGTCTTTTTTTCGAACTTTTGTGTTAGTGGTTCAAATGTCAAAAATCCCTTTATTAGGAAAATGGCAAATTTCTTTATTAATGCAAAGGTGACTTGGTTTATCGTTACTGTGACAAACGAAAACACTTTATTTGATGAATCCTTAAAGAAAATTTTAATTAATATCAATCAGGAGAAAAGTTATTGCAAAAGTATATGTTGATCCCTAGACACTTTTGATGTGTGTACTATATATATATATCGATGAGGTTAATTATTAATTTGCTGTATGAGCATTATTGGCTCGTACAGTTATGAACCATCTCGCTTAAACTAGCTTTCAAATAAAATAAAAAAAGCATTCAAATCCGGTCACTGGTTGGACCGCTACAATGCCTCAGTCAGATAGACAGACTTCCGGACATAGGCGTCAAACTTATAACCCCTCGTTTTTGGTCGGGGGTTAAAAATTGAGATAATTAACAAATGAGTTACATACTTACATGTGTTTGTATTGATACTAGAGAATACAATCCAGAGCATGTTTTGCAATCCCGGGATTTCGGGATTTTTGATGCATAATACCGGGATCCCGGGACTATCCCGGGATTAGACTATCTATACTATAATAAAACTCAAAGAGCACTTTTTCTTTACATTGAATATTTTTCCAAAATTTCTATGTGGGTATACTATACTATCGACATAGAGGCCAAAACAATTTTTTTTGGAATTATTGTCTGTCTGTCTGTCTGTGTGTCTGTCTGTCTGTCTGTCTGTCTGTCTGTCTGTCGTTCTGTTCGTCCAGGTATCATTTGAAAACCCGTGGATGGATTCTGATAGGACTTTCACTGATGTGTTGTGTAGAAGTAGGGGTATAAGTTGGTATATAAAACATCACGCTATGTTTCATAGGGGCTAAGCAGTGAAACATTACTTGCACATATTACCACGTAATTTCCTTTGTATGTGAATAGGGTAATTATAAATTGATCAGTTATTCATTAAGATATCTATTATTACGCTATATACAATAGGGACTGAGCAGACATTTAGTTTGCATAAGATTCAGCTAAAACGGAACGCCTTATACAGAGGGTTCAAAATGCTTGTGCCCGATTTTGTTTCTCGGTTCCACCGCGAGCTCATGTTACACCTTTTTTAAACCAGCACAATTGTATAAAAATGAAGTCTCGTCGCAAAATTCATTTAGCTTCCTTGCTTTTTGGCATCATAAAGCTTCAAAAACCGTCTTACTTATTTGAAAAGTTATACTGGATAAATAAACACAGGAACCGAGAGCCCAGATACTGTTCTCAGCAGCTAGGTATACCCCGACACAGGTCCGCAGCTTTTCGTGGTAGCTTCCGCTACTCAGCATCCAAGTGCTGGAACAACCTGCCACCACCTATCAGAAAGCTCAGTAATATTGGCACATTTAAATTAAAGTTAAAAGAATTCGTATTTATGAACCAGATCAAGAATGAAAATTTAATTTCAGATATTTCTATAATTTGATTATTTTTACTACTTGATTCTATTTTATTCAATAACTAGCTGACCCGCGCAGCTCCGCCCGCGCTTTAATTACATTTTGCTCCCCTTTTCTCCCTACTTTCTTGATTTATCTCTCTCCATCTCTCTCTCTCTTATAATAAAAATCTAATTCTATGCTATTTCTCTCCCCTCTCGCTTCGGTCCCCGTCACACTTCCCCTCTTCCTCTCCCCGTTGTCCTCTCTGAACCCTCTCCCTCCTCTCTCTTCTCCCAACTTGCTCCCTCTCACTCCCCCCCCCCCCTTGCTCCACCTAACTCCTCCGATCACTCACTCCATCACAGACCTACCCGCAAAATTTCATACATATCGGTTCACCCGACTCTCGTGCACGTAACTCAGAGGTTCTCAGATTTTGTTGCACAAGGCGTTGCGAACGTTCGACACTCGACTCTCGTGCGCGTACCTGAGAGTTTCTCTGATTTTGTTCAGCAAGTCGTTGTGAACGTTCAGGTGAAGATTCTCCCATACGACGTATTCTTGCTGCCCGTGCTTGAGAACTATGTTTAGAAAGTTGAGACCTGGCTCTCTTAGGCATTTTCAAATGTTTAAGAAAATGCTAATAGCGTGTAATATTCTAGCTCTGAAAAGAACTGTTGTTTAGCCCTGAAAAGAACTGTTGTTTAGCCCTGAAAAGAACTGTTGGTTAGCCCTTTAAAGAACTGTTGGTTACCCCTGAAAAAATCTGTTGGTTAGCCCTGAAAAGAACTGTTGATTAGCTCTGAGAAGAACTGTTGTTTAGCTCTGAGAAGAACTTTTGCGTAGGTGTAGTTTTAAGAAAGAAATCTAAAAAAAAATCGCACGAAAATTATTAGAATTCGCGCACGACCGCTGCTGCGTAGGGAGCCGACGGCGGGTACCTTAGGGGTCGTCCATTAATCACGTGATGTTTTTTAGCAACTTTTTAACCCCTCCTGGTGATATGTGGTGAGGTTTTAAACTAAACTTTTCGGAGTATTATCTTTAAATACAGGTAACTGATTAAATGTTGAAAGGGAAGTCGTTGCTGGCAACGGTGAGTCAAGGCCACGTGCCGCTGTTTGGTTTAAAAATCGTGCATTCAACGAAAAATAAATACACGTGATGTCTCATTATACCCCTCCCCCGTCCTGGTGATATTTCGTGATTTTTTCGGAACCCCTTTCGAGCCTCACGTGATTAATGGACGACCCCTTACTCATAGATCTAAACTCCCCTCCCGCATGCACACCCCCGCCTTGGTGACGCTCACTTCGCAACGGGCCGTGCAGCAGAAATCTTTTAATTTATAAGCAGTAATATTTTAATTTCGCCATAACTTCAAAACCAAATGTCCAATTTTAATCATTCAAAGACCAAATATTATCTACATAAACTGTACTTAATGATGAAATAATTTATTTTGATAAGGATTAATAGCATGAGTAAAATAAATGCGTTTAAATGTAATCCAAACAAAATTCAAGATTTTTAAATAAAAAAAATGGTTGTTGGGCCTCACTCGACATAGATACGCGCGTGTGCTGCGGACTTTTTTGTAGATATTTATAAGATCTACAATTAATTAGAACATTTTATGGTTCTATCTTTTATAGTTTAGGCAGCGTACGCAAAATAAGTAACTTTTCTGGTTTATTTTTTACACCTAAAACCCAAATATCTTACGGAACCCTATTTTTTTTCAAAATAAAATTTAGCCTATGTTACTCGTGGATAATGTAGCTTTCGAATGGTGAAAGAATTTTTAAAAACGGTCCAGTAGTTTTTGAGCCTATTCATTACAACCAAACAAACAAAGTTTTCCTCTTTATAATATTAGTGTAGATAGTGTAGATATTGCGGGCTATTTAATTTAATTATTTTCATTAAGTATATTAAGTATTATTCAATTAAGTATATCATTATTTATATCTGACTAAGTAGGTACGTATCAGTCACAATTATCACAATTACCAAATAAATATATAAATACACTCTATTCTAAATTCTTCCTTATTTATTATTTCAGTTTTCGCGATTTTTCGCCGATGCATGTATTCCATATATCTACATATATTATTTTAAATTAATTAAGTATCAAGTTTTTTTTATTTTTTATCAGGTATTGTTGTCAAAGGTACACTTAGACCTCCCTGAACTCACTGAGGGTACTGGCTGAAAACCAGCGCTGGTTGCATTTAGTGACCAGCACATGCTGAGCCAGGCACCTTTTCGACACAAGTTTGCTGGAGTAGCACAACACGCAATTTATGTATTTATTATTACACCTCTGTATGTAGACTATTTTTGTTTGTGTGTTTTTATTTTTCTTTACATTTCTTGTTTTTGCTTGGTGTTTACTTTACTTTAAGATATGGCTGTGGCGAAGGGTAAATTTTTGTAAGGGGTAAGCCGGTCCGGTACACCCAGGACATTTTCATTAGATTTCTGTATTGTTCTAAGTACTTTGCTGATAGCAATATGACATTATCTATATCTTTGAAAAGTTAAAATGATTCATGAAATTGTACGGTCCAACCGTACATTATTCCTGGTAATTGCGCAAACTGCAAACCTTTGCACAATTACCTCGATACAAATCAGTTCACACGCGGACCGCGCCGTCAACGCACATTTACATTATCAATATTATCATAAGTGAACTCAAATATAAGTATTATCAAAAAATAGCATTTCTTATCATTTCTAAAAGGTGTATGGGGTAAAACTCATACATCTTTTTGGTCCTTCGAGCCTCCGTAAAGGCGGGACCTCCTACGCGAGTGAAGTGTACCATTATCAGGTTTGAATTAACTCAAGTGGGTGAGTCTTAATCAGCAGCCTTTGGTGAGTCGTTCATTTATCAATTAAAAATCATGGAAGGTCTTCTAACGAGTCAGCAGGAAATCAAGGGAGCTATAGAGCAACTCCTCATCAATTTCAAGAAAGATGGTGCCGATCGCAAGACGGCGGCACACATAAAACGGCGTATCAGCACATTAGACGGTTACTATCAAGAATTCCAAAGTAATCACATAAAACTTTGCGAATGTGAGGAGAGGGATCATGAATATTTCACCAGCAATTACTATCAAAAAGTATCAGATTTCTATCAGGAAACTAGAGCATTTATTATGAAATATTTATCGGTTGAGAAGTCCTTTCTCAAACCAGCCACTCCTCTAGCATCCCCAGGGACTTCGGCCCAACCGTCCGTTAGCAATCAGCAGCAGATATCAGGTACTCAGGGAACCCCTAATCCAGGTACATCAGCAACACGCCCCCTAGAGTCACCAGCATCAGTGCCCACCTTCAAGGGTCAAGGTACCAGCAGCAAGCTGGAAGAAATGTTGCGAAAGCAAAAAAGCAACTTTAAAGCACTTAGTCGTACTATCAATAATATCAATCTTGATTCCCTCACAGAAAAATGGGAATTGGAAGACCTCTTAAAAACAATACAAACACGCTGGTCTATCATAGACTCCTTGCACTGGGAGATCGACAGCGAGCTCTTCGAGGAAAACGAAGAATACGAAGAAGCATTTAGCAGTTATGAACTAATGTATAACAATATTAAGAAGTCTATTAATAGCAAAATGTGGTCTCAAAATCATAGAGAAAAATCAACGCCAGTAATGGACATTCCTATCTTTACCGGGAATTTCCATCAATGGACATCCTTTAAGGACCTGTTTGTAGAAGCTATACATAGCAACAGATCATTGTCTCAAGCTCAGAAAATGCAATTTTTGAAGTCTAAGGTCAAAGGAGAGGCCGAACAACTAATACAGCATTTGCGCATCACTTCCGAGAACTATGAAGTTAGTTGGGAGATATTAAATCATCGCTTTAATAATCAAAAATTAATATTTAATTCGCATATTCATATTCTACTTAATCTTCCAACACTTCAGCATCAGACAGCAGCAGGCATCAAGAGACTACACGACACCACAAACGAGTGTCTCAACGCCATCAAAAATTTAGGCGTTGACATTAGCAGCTGGGATCCTTTGATAGTGTTTCTTCTTCAACAAAAATTGGATTTTTGTACACATAATGACTATAATGAATCACTGAAGAAGCCAAAGGATTTGCCATCACTTCAAGAATTTTTAGAATTCTTAGAAAACAAATTTACGTCTTTGGAATCAACAAGACGCAAGCAAGATGTACCTAAAATCGCTCATCAAGAAGTATCAACATTTACGAAAAAACCGCATTTTAACAAATCATTCAATGCGTATAAAAATCAAACAACATCATATCATTCAAACAACAAAAAATTTCATCATAATAAATGTCCGGTTTGCAACAATCAACATGGCATTTTTCAATGTAATACGTTTCTCCAATTTCAACCGGACATGAAGCAAAGAACAATCAACAAATTATCACTATGCAAAAATTGTCTTTATAATCATAAAGGCAATGAATGTTTTTCAACGAAAAGGTGCCAACAATGTCAAGGTGATCATAATACACTGCTACATGACGTCTTTTGTACTGCACCCGGTGCATCAACGAGTGGCGCAATATTACACTCGGCAACCAAAACGCCAAAACAGCATAACAATAACACGAACGTATTGCAAAATAATACTGGCGAAATTTTACTCGCTACAGCAAAAATTAGGGTTCAAGCAGCAGACGGATCCTATTTAACTCTGCGCGCTTTAATAGATCAGGGTTCGCAAGCATCGTTGATTTCCGAGAACGCAGCGCAAAGATTGGCGTTGCCTCGAAAATATTGTAAAGGCGTAATTTACGGCGTCGGAGCCAAAGAAAATAGCTGCAGAGGATTAGTGACTATCAATATAGCGTCTCTATATGACCAAGAATACACACTATCAACGGATGTATTTATTATGAAAAATTTGGTTAACAATTTACCGAACAAAACATTTGCGAAACCTTCATGGCCTTATATCAATAATCTACAATTAGCTGATTCAGAATATGACATAAGTCGTTCTATAGACGTGTTGCTGGGAGCAAGCGTCTATTCTTCTATCATACAAGAAGGTGTAGTCAAGGACAGCGACTATATGCCAGTAGCACAGCAGACGCGACTTGGCTGGATTTTATGCGGTAATATTCAATCTTTCCAATGTAATGTGGTTAAAATCAATATGGAAGATATTCAGAAATTTTGGGCCATAGAAGACATCACAGAAGATATAAATATGTCAGCAGAAGACTATCGATGTGAACAGTTATATGAGTCGACAACAACACGGCAACCGGATGGAAGATATATCGTGCGTTTGCCGATGCACCCGGATGCTGTAGAAAAATTGGGATCATCGAAACATAAAGCAGTAGCTCAATTTTATCAATTAGAGAGAAAGTTTAAAAGACAGGAAGAAGTAGCAAATAATTATAAGTCATTTATGAGCGAATATATAAAATTAGGTCATATGTACCAGATAAATGGTAATAGCCCACTCGGCTATTATATGCCACATCATTGCGTGCTGCGCTCTGACTCGAGTACCAGTTCATTGCGTGTTGTATTCAATGCTTCGCAGACTACCACGAGCGGAGTCAGCTTAAACGACGTAATGTACCGAGGACCTAATCTACAGAAGGATCTCTTATCATTGATACTGAACTGGAGAACATATAAATTTGCCTTCACAGCAGATATAGAGAAGATGTTCAGGCAAATAATGGTACATTCAGAAGATCAAAGATTTCAAAAAATTATATGGCGGGAATCTCCTACAGAATCTCTGCAAGAATATCAATTAGCAACTGTTACGTACGGTACTAAATCAGCGCCATATTTGGCCATGAAAACTCTTAGACAGTTGGCAAGCGATGAACGTCATCGTTTCCCTCTAGCAGCAAAGGTCCTGGAACAACAATTTTATATGGACGACCTGTTAAGCGGAAGCCATGATATCAGTTCCGGGAAGCAGTTACAAACCGATTTAATATTACTCCTTAAGTGTGGTGGATTTAACCTTCGTAAATGGTCATCTAATGAACCACAGCTGTTAGAGAATTTAAGCAAATCACAAGATCATCAAGATTCGTTCGACTTTAGACATCAGGAGTCTACTAAGGCGTTAGGACTGACCTGGAATGCGAAAGAAGATACATTTACTTTTCAATGTAAAATGAGTCAGCAGTCTGCATCACGACCGAATAAGCGGACGTTATTGGCAGAGATATCGAAAGTCTTCGACCCACTTGGTTGGTTAGCGCCGGCAATTGTACAATTAAAATTATTATTTCAAAACGTATGGTTAGCAAACATAAACTGGGATGATGACGTACCAGATAATATCTACTCTGAATGGTTAATATTAAGATCAGATATAGAGAATATTAATCAAATTAGCATTCCGAGGTGGATCGGAACAGGAGATCAAGAATGTATTGAGTTACATGGTTTCTGTGATGCATCTACAAAGGCATATGCCTGCGTCGTGTATGTGCGGATCCAACAGAAGCATAAAGTATCAGTGAACTTATTGGCAGCAAAAACCAAACTAGTTCCTGTTAGTAAAACGCAAAAATCTACGGCAGAAATATCACTACCGAGATTAGAGTTAAGTGGGGCACACTTACTCTCAAAATTGATGAGCACCGTTGCCAACAGTTTAAGCCCGCATAAGGTAATATCATACGGTTGGTGCGACTCCACTGCGGTGCTAGGCTGGCTTCGAGGAGAGCCAACTCGCTGGAAACCCTTTGTGGCCAATCGAGTGGAAAAAATCAGAGAAACAATGGATTCATCATGTTGGCATTATGTCAAATCATCAGAAAATCCAGCTGATTGTGCCAGCCGCGGCGTGACAGTGAAGCAACTAAAAGAACACACACTGTGGTGGAACGGCCCCAGATGGTTATCAACGTCGGAATATGAAAAGCATTTAAACCCAGTTGTCTATAATACAGAATTGGAATCAAGAAAAATCAAGCAAACGAATACTATCATTAAAGGTGACACGAACTCGAGTATTTTAGATGACTTAATCAACAAGCACAGCAGCTTCACTCGAGCAACTCGTGTCCTAGCATGGATATTAAGAGCATTATCACGAACTCCTAATAAGCCTTCGTATTTAACTGCACATGAATTACAACAAGCAAAGCATAAAATTATCAAGCATGTGCAGTCAGCAGAATTCTCAGAGGATATCATGGACCTCCAAAATCATAGCAAATTAAAATCAACAAGCAAATTGCTCAATTTAAGCCCATTCATAGATAGTAATGGATTACTACGAGTCGGTGGTAGACTTAGAAATAGCCAAATCAGTGAAGATATGAAACATCCTTTAATCATTCCACATACTGGTCATGTAACCAATCTTTTGATAGACCAAGCACATAAGTCCACCTTTCACGGCGGAGCTCGTATCACTATGTCACGGTTGAGACAGCAATATTGGATAATAAGGGGTAATAGAGCCGTCAAAAAACGATTACGTCTATGTGTTCTATGCCGAAAGCACAATCCTATTAAAAATCATCAATTAATGGGTGATTTACCCGAAGCAAGGACGAACCCGACTAGACCCTTCTATCACACAGGTGTGGACTTCACGGGCTACGTTGACGTGAAAGCGAGTAAGGGCAGAGGAATAAAAACATCAAAGGGCTACGTGGCAGTATTTGTCTGTATGGTCACTAAAGCGGTCCACCTGGAACTAGTGTCCGATCTATCATCATCAGCTTTTCTAATGGCACTCCGCCGTTTATCAGCTAGGAGAGGTTCTCCGCGTCACATGTACAGTGACAACGGCACTAATTTCTTAGGGGCAAGCAAGAAACTATCAAATGAATTTATAAATCTAAAATCAATATTATCAGCGGAGTTTTACACCGAAATTAGTGAGATGCAGATAGAATGGCATTTTAATGCTCCTTCCTGGCCTAGCGCAGGGGGATAATGGGAGGCAGCCGTCAAAAGCCTCAAATATCATCTTAGACGAGTCGTCGGAGAACAAAAACTCACATACGAAGAATTCTCTTCTATATTATCAGAGCTGGAAGCATGCCTTAACTCGAGACCACTCTGTGCACTAACTGAAGACCCTAACGACATTGACTACCTTACGCCATCCCATTTTCTGGCAAGTGGACCACTTCTTACAATCATTCCAACTGAAAGAGATGAGCGGACTAGGTGGCAACTCACACAAAAAATATCGGACGATATTTGGAGACGGTGGCGCACAGAGTATCTGAGTACCTTATCAGCAAGAAGCAAGTGGAAACAATCAAAGGAAAATATCAAGATTAATGACGTTGTAATAATACACGACGTGAACCTGCCTCCCGGGAAGTGGGCATTAGGACGCATCATAGACCTTCACCCCGGTAAAGACGGTCACGTCAGGGTGGTGTCAGTGAGAACTAAAGGCGGTGTCTTAAAACGACCAATAATCAAGTTATCAGTGCTACCTGTACACCCTGAGCAGCAAGTCGGAGACACACATCAATCTATTTCGTCATCAAAAACCGACAAGAAAACAGAAATCAAAGGAAGTTCGTGTATTAACGCCTTATCAAAGGTTCTGCTATTGCTTTTTATGTTATTCACCGTAACCGTAAACGGAGCTTATAACATATCATCTTTCGAAAATCATAAAAGTATTTATTTGGACAAGCTTTCCGAAATGCGTTTGGTACAAGATCAATGGAAATTATTAGTTTATTATGATATGCAACCATATTGGCAAGGATCAAAAGTATTTAATATTTATCTAAAACATCTGGATAATATATGCACACATAACGAAAGACGTATCGAACAAAATCATTGTAATGTCATAATGATGCAATTACGGCATAGATACTCAGAACTGGAATACTATGACCGTACGTTGCTCAATCAGCATTTTGAAGCGCACAAACGCGTGCGACGAGGACTTATCAATGGCATTGGATATGTCGCTAACGGTCTTTTCGGTATATTAGACGAGCGTTTTGCAGAGCAATATGAGAAAGATATTACGTTAGTTAGACAAAACCAAAAGCATTTAGCATCACTCTGGAGAAATCAGACGTCCGTTATAGAAGCAGAGAATAATGTATTGAAAAGAATCGAAGAAAGCATGGAAAAGCAGCATAAAATATTTAATCAACACTTAATTAATTTGGATCAAGCAACTGAATTAATAAAGAATGAAGTTCAAAAATCAATCAGCATCGAAGAATTTATTTTATCAAGTATTATCGCCAATAATGTCCTGGAAAACTTAAGAAACATCCAAAATACCTTGTTAGATACTGTAACTAATATGCAACACTTAAATGTTCATCTTATAAGTCCAACACAGCTACAGGAACAACTGAGCATCATTTCTAGTCAGATACCCAAGGATTTATCATTACCGGTTGATAACCTAATGATAGATTTATATAAAATATATCAAATCATGCAAGTGAAAGCACGCATGACTCCACTATATTTCATTTTTGAAGTACAAATACCACTCGTCAGCAGGGAGAGTTACGATATATATAGGGTGGTTCCTATTCCATATCAAGTAAAAAATACAATGGTGAGCATAGCACCAGTAGCACAATATTTGGCTTTTAATATGAAAAAGGATACATTCCTGCCCATATCTCAGGATGAGTTACATAAATGTACACACTTTGACACCGATACTAAACTGTGTCAAATGCAAAAACCTATTTATCAACGAGATTCAGATGAAAATCTCTGTGCAAAGAGTCAAGAAAGCAACGTTTGCAAGGTCATAACTACGGCCTGCAAAACCACATGGATAGAACTAATCAAAATAAACACATTCATACTATCATGTTGCGGTCATTGTACGCTCCGAATCATATGTGGTCATCAGGTTACCGTCGAACAGCTGACTGGAGTAAAAATTATCGCGCTGGGTAACGACTGCGTCATCAAGGGCGAGACCTTCACAATTACGTCACATAAACAACAAACGCTTGAGATGAACATGAAGCCGGACGTCGTCGCAATAGAGATCGAACCTGTTAATAACATTATCAACTTATCGATCCCTATTAATGAGTATCAGCAGACCAGCTATCGAGATTCATTGCATAATATCTCAAAGCAAATAGATGAAATGAAAGCAATGGATCATTTGGATGAAGACGACGACGGATTATCATTTCACGACGTCCACCACTACGTAGCCATCTACTGCGTCGCGGCGGGCGGGCTGGCCTGCGCTGCGTACGCGTGCGTGCGCGCGCGCCGAGGGCGCCGCACCGCGCCGCAGGCGCCGCTTCCGAGCGTCTTCTACACTGCGAGAATTAGTGATCAGTGCAATAGTGCAAAACTAAAAGCAGAGTCTAGTGATCAGTGCGCGAGTGCTAACCTAGAACCGAGTACACGGGTAGTCACTAGAGCTACGTCGCCTATTCTAAATAAGTGTACTTTTAAAAAATTCGACACAGCATAAATGTCGGGATTCATTTGTAATTAGCACTTACTAACGTACACTTAAGAGATATTGTTTCATCATTTTGTAGCATCAATCATACTAATCACATCATCTCACAGCTTCCTCATCTCTCCCGCCCGGGAGCATGTACGGTCCAACCGTACATTATTCCTGGTAATTGCGCAAACTGCAAACCTTTGCACAATTACCTCGATACAAATCAGTTCACACGCGGACCGCGCCGTCAACGCACATTTAAATTTTAATGTAACTCCCCAAGTCCAGGTAGTGTATAGGTATTGTATTACAGTCGCAAGAATAAAAGATGCGGAAAACTTAGAACTTTCATTATCGAATATGATTAGACAGTGATTTATGATGTTAGCGTGATTTACATTATGAACAGCGCCATCTATCGGTGAAATTGAACATACAATCACTAAATAACTTTAATATTTTTACATAATTATAAAAAAAGTCGTGTTAGTTACACTATTTATAACTCAAGAACGGCTGAACCGATTTGGCAAGGTAATTAAATAGATGGGTGAACCGATTTGTATGAAATGTTGTGTGCATATCGGGTAGGTCTGAGAATAGGTCGTAAAGTATATTTCATGCCGATAGGTTAAGGTTAAGCAACATAAGACAAGTTCATTACCTAGATGGGTGAACCGATCGATATGTATGAAATTTTGTGTGCATATCGGGTAGGTCTGAGAATAGGTCATAAAGTATATTTTATGCCGCTGATAACATGATTGACGAGGATATATAGAACCAGAGGACATGAGAGGAGGAGGAGAGCAAGAGAGGAGAGAGACTGAGAGGGGATTTGAGGAGGGGGTGATGGGGTGAGGGTTCCGGGGAGTTAGGTGGAGCAAGTTGGGAGAAGAGAGAGGGAGAGGGTTCAGAAAAGGGACAACGGGGAGAGGAAGAGGGGGAGTGTGACGAGGACCGAATTGGGAGGGAGAGAGAGACGAGCAAAACGTAATAAAAACGCGGGTGGAGCTGCGCGGGTCAGCTAGTGTATTATAAAATTATATTTTCTTCCATAATATTTTTCCCTCTCTTATTTTCCGGCTATTATCAAAAAAATTGTGTAAAAACTTTATTAATCTATATATATAAAAGAAAGTCGTGTTAGTTACTTCGCTTATAACTCAAGAACGGCTGAACCGATTTAGCTGAAAATTGGCAGGGAGGTAGTTTAGAGCCAGGAGAAGGACATAGGATACTTTTTATCCCGGTAGGTTAAGGTTAAGCAACGTTAGGTAAGGTCATTAAATAGATGGGTGAACTGATTTGTATCATTTATTTTGTGCATATCGGGTAGGTCTGAGAATAGGTCATAAAGTATATTTCATACCGCTAGGTTAAGGTTAAGCAACACAAGGCCAGGTCATTAAAATGATGGGTGAACTGATTTGTATGAAATTTTGTGTGCATTTCGGGTAGGTCTCAGAATAGGTCGTAAAGTATATTTCATACCGCTAAGTTAAGGTTAAGCAACATAAGGCAAGGTCTTTAAATAGATGAGTGAACCGATATGTATGAAATTTTGCGGGTAGGTCTGAGAATAGGTTATAAAGTATATTTTATGACGCTGATACCATGATTGACGAGGATATATAGAACGAGAGAAGGAGAGGGGAGGGTGATGGAGTGAGTGATCGGAGGAGTTAGGTGGAGCAAGGGGGGGGGGAGTGAGAGGGAGCAAGTTGGGAGAAGAGAGAGGAGGGAGAGGGTTCTGAGAGGACAACGGGGAGAGGAAGAGGGAGTGAGTGATCGGAGGAGTTAGGTGGAGCAAGGGGGGGGGGGGGGAGTGAGAGGGAGCAAGTTGGGAGAAGAGAGAGGAGGGAGAGGGTTCTGAGAGGACAACGGGGAGAGGAAGAGGGGAAGTATGACGGGGACCGAAGCGGGAGGGGAGAGAAAGAGGATAGAATTAGATTTTTCTTATAAGAGAGAGAGATGGAGAGAGATAAATCAAGGGAGTAGGGAGCAAAGGGGAGCAAAATGTAATTAAAGCGCGGGCGGAGCTGCGCGGGTCAGCTAGTATTACATACTAATCTCAGAGTTCAAAGCTCAGAGTCACGCAACGAGCTATGGAGAGAGCTATGCTCGGAGTTTCTTTGCGCGACAGAATCCGGAATCAGGAGATTCTCCGAAGAACCAAGGTCACCGACATAGCTCGTAGAATATGCAAGTTGAAGTGGCAATGGGCAGGCCACATCGCTCGAAGAACCGATAACCGATGGGGAAGAAAGGTTCTCGAGTGGCAACCACGAACCAGAAGACGCAGCTTTGGCAGGCCTCCCACTAGGTGGACCGACGACATTGTTCGCGTCGCAGGCAACCGGTGGATGCAAATGGCCAATTGTCGTTCATTGTGGCGGTCTAAGGGGGAGGCCTTTGTTCAGTAGTGGACGTCTGCCGGCTGATGATGATAAGATGATACTAATCTGTAGGGAATTTTATGAAGAATTCAAAAAAATTAACATATTGAAGGGTAGTAAATACAAAATTTGGAGAAATCATCGAAAGAATGCATCTGTCCGCCGGGTGTCCGGTGCGGGGGGCCGCCTAACGTGCGGGTATCGGCCGCAGGCCCCGCCACGAGAGTTAAGTATTCCGAGCGGGAAAGTGGGGAAAGATCCTTCTAAGTTCTAACACAACATATTATTAGGACTGTACCTGTGTAGTACTTATCGTACGGCGTATTTAAGGGTTGTTTATTGTCATTATGTAATAAATACCTACTATTAATATAATCTAGGCAAGGTTTTTGTCAAGGCGCAACGGGCTACGGAATGCAAACTAAATCTGTTTGTGGCAATCCCGAAAATCCCGAGATTAGCCAAGAGCAGTCCCGGGATTTTCAGGGCCAGAAAACGGCCCGGATTGTATTCTCTAATTGATACACAACCACGTGTCCGATCAGACACGTGGTTTTTTTGCATGTCGTATTACGACCGACGTGCTCAGCGACTGTAGTGCGGTGTGCGGTAGGGCGGCGCACCTTGACGTCGAAGGGCTGCGTGAGCGTGCGCTGCACGACGGTGACGTCGCTGCCATTCCACTTGTTGGCGCGTACGACGCTGTTGCTGCGCCAGTCGGTCCAGTAGACGTGCGACTCGAACACGGTGATGGCGAAGGGATGCGAGAGCGCCGGGTGGTCGCGCAGCACCTCTCGGTGGTCGGCGCCGTCGTAGGTGGTCGTGTGGATGGAGTCGGAGCGCGCGTCCACCCAGTACAGGCGGCGCGCGCGGTAGTCGAGCGAGATGCCGTTGGGCCAGGCGTCCTCGGCGAGCGTGTCCCCCCCCACCACGGCGCGCCGCCGCCGCCCCGCCAGCGAGCAGCGCTCGATGCGCGGCGCCGCCGCCTCCCAGTCGCTCCAGAACAGGTAGCCTAGCGCGACACACACACGACACATAGGTACATGTTCTGAACTCCTTTGGTTACATTTGAAATTGACGCAACAAGAACACCTGCTCCGCTCTGGTTGCCGTGACTCTGGTTTACAAACTGTTAATAAACTATGTTTTATGCTTGAATCTACAACATTGTTCTGTGATTGTTCCCTGCAAAGTAGGGAAAAATGGTATTTACCGAGGCGCGGGTCCGCGGCGATGGCGCGCGGGCTGTCCATGTCGCCGGCGATCAGCGTGCGCCGGTACTGGCCGTCCAGCCGCGCCACCTGCCGGCGAACGATGCGCTGTCAGTTCCACCGCTTTGATCGTTCCAGTTCGATCGATGCTCTCCAAAATATAATACACCATACCTCTATTTGATGCAGACTGCTTTCGACCCAGTACAAATTCCCGGCGATCCAGTCGACCGCGAGACCTTCCGCCGTCGACAGTCCCTGCCGCACCACCGCTTCGATGCCGCTGAGCGCTGCCAGATACAGTAATATAGTTAGAAAGTGCGGGGAGCGGGGAGCGCGGGACGGGGGCGGGCGGTGCGGTACCGTTGCCGACGATGACGCCGCGGTAGATGTTGTCGTCGACGACGTCGGTCCAGTAGAGGTGCGTGGCGCCGGTGGCGGGCTCGCGCCGCCAGTCCAGCGCGATGGTGTTCTTGAGCGAGGAGATGAGCGCGCGGCCCGCCAGCGCGGGCAGCTCCACGCCGCGCACCTCGTGCCGGTTGCTGAACACCAGCAGCGGGCTCGCGCTCTCTGCACACGTCACACATGCGCCGTTGCTTAAACTCACACGGTAAGTACACAATAAATAAATGATCAACGTATAAGGTGAACAGTTCACCGGTGCTTTTGCAGGTGAAGCCGTCGTCCGCGAGTCTGTATCCCTCGTCGCATGTGCACTTGTAGCGATTCTTCTGTGGCTGACAGGACTGCAATTGTGAACAAAAATATTTAAATCGTCCTGTCGACCGAGCCGGCGGCACGGTGGCAGTGCGGTGGGGTGTACCTGGCTGCAGACGCCCCACTCGGTGCAGGGGTGTTGCGCCGCGCACGTGTAGGCGTCGCGCTGCAGGTGCAGCGGCGCCGGGCACGTGCACGCCGGGCCCGCCGGCGTGGGCGCGCAGCCGTGCGTGCACGCCGCCACCTCGCACATCGGCTCGCCTGCGGGACACGCACACGTTGCACTACACCGAAACACACCGGCGCACACCGCGTGAGTGAAGTTTCGCACCGCAACGGTCGGCCTCGTCGGCGCCATCGGCGCAGTCCACATTGCCGTCGCAGAGCTGCGGCAGCGGCACGCAGCGGGCGCCGGCGTCGCAGCGCAGCGCGGGCGGCGGACACTCGGCGGCGGGCGAGGCCGTGCTCGTGGTCGTGGTCGTGGGCGCGCGCGTGCTGCCGCACCCCACCTCGTCGGAGCCGTCCAGGCAGTCCACGTGCCCGTCGCACCGAAACTCCTGCCGAGACGAGCGCACACCGTCATTGGACCGTTCCGATCGCCGAACCTTTATCGCAGTCTTCGCTCACCTTTCTTATACATTCCGTGTTGTTACACTGGAATTCGTGCACTTCGCATATTCCGTTGTCGTGGTGAGGACGCCTGTAAATATCGATAGAATTGTTATAATTGTTATCCGATTCATTCTCAATCCGATCCCAAAAGTTATTTGTTTGCAATTCAATAGTATTGAATATGTAAAAATAGCCGCGTCTCCACCGGGCGCACGGGCTCACGCGGCATCCTCGTGAGCGAAATGTGCGATCGGTCGAACCACGTTCAGCCGCGGCGACGTGCGCCCGAAACACCCCGCGAGGTAGATCCACCGACCACCGAGACATTTGGCTCACGAGGCTGCCGCTTAGCCCGTGCCACACGTATATATTTTTTAGTTCTAAAATACATAAAACAGTTCATAAGCGCCATATATCGAGTATAACGCGATCTAGCAAAATAAACGTAAGCTTAAAACAGCGCCATCTCTTTGTCTGAGTACGCAAACTATAAAATGAAAACTTGAGTGGCACATCTATTTGTGTGTGTAGTGTGTTGTCTATGGCCCATGAACCAGGTGGAGACGCGACTAATGATACAGCGAGACTGACAGGTGATTGTGCGCGGCGGACGCGGCGGGCGTGGTGGGCGCAGTGGGCGCATCGGGCGGCGCGCGGCACGCCCGCTCGTCGCTGGCGTCGGCGCAGTCGGCGCGGCCGTCGCACTGGTACTCCCACGGCAGGCACGCGCCGTTGTCGCACCGGAACATCGGCCCGCTGCACTCTACGCTCTCTGCACACGCGTCACGAACAAGAATGAACCACGGTCGCGGGTGAAGTGGGGTGGGAATCTATCGGCATGCACGGTTAGTTGGATCACAAAATAGGGCCAACGGTGTCTATTATTTTTTTCTTTTTAGTTCACTAAACTGGACGTTACACATTAAATATTTAAACAAAAAAGTAACACAGAAAGAACATAAAATGCTAACTAAAAAAAAGTATGTATAACCAGGGAAACCGTTTACGAATACCTACATAAGGCAAATTCAACTGTGAACCAAAAATGAGCCTGCTGATATAATTGCTACAGTTGGGTCATCTCTACAAGGACTCAAGTTACGGTAACAACGTTAGGGCGTACGCAGGGGGACCCCTGGACTCTCGGGTATCGGGAGCGGCGTGCTCCCACACTCACCGCAGTCTCGCTCGTCGCTGGGGTCGTCGCGGCCGCAGTCGGCGGCGCCGTCGCACCGCCAGGCGGCGGGCACGCAGCGCCGCGAGCCCGCGCACGCGAACTGCTCGGCGCCGCACGTGGTGCGCGCGCACGCCGCCGCCGTCTCGTCCGCGCCGTCGTAGCAGTCTGCGCACGCGACGCGTCCGACGTTCATTACCACCGTAACGTTCATTAGTTGTCTTAAAAATAGTGTCACATTAATTCACCTTTCAGTCCGTCGCAGACCCAGCCGTTAGATATGCAACGGTTGGTGTCGCACTGCATGAACTGGTCCTCGCTGCAAGTCACGTTCGCTGCGAACACGAGTGATCACCCGATTGATGGCGGAACTACAAAAATCTTTTAAAAAAAATATTGAACCGACTTCAATATCACTGAAAAGTATAAAATAATTTTAATATTATTGAAGTTGGTGTTAGCTTACCGGCTGTGTATATTTGGCACCAACTTCAATAATATTTAAATTATTTTATACTTTTCAGTGATATTTTCATATATAAAGATTGAACCATCGAAAACCGTAAAATTATCTAGGTAGGTTATGATCACATTATCGTCTACATAGTTTTACATAATTCATGTTTCTTCAGAAAAAAATATCCGGTCGTAATGAAATTTGCATGGAATCATCATAGTAGTTTACTCTCTCGAATAAAAAAAGAATCATCGAAATCGGTTCATAATTGTCAGAGCAATGTAATGGAGAACATCAGTTTTATGGTTTTTACCAGATAAATTCCTCCACATCGTTCATGTTCCTCCAGGAAGTTCTTATCCGGTTGTAATAAAATTCATACAGATTCAATACGGTGGTTTCTTCTTTCGAATAAAAAAAGAATCATTGAAATTGGAAAATATTTGCCAGAGTTATGACCATTTTTGTCCTTAAAAAGCGACAAAAAAGTCATCTATATAGGCTTTCCTGCAGCTCTCAGTGCGCAGTCACCATTCTTGTTTTTTCAGGAACTACTTATTACTATGCAATATTTTTTTTATGGGACCCAATCAATGGATTGAATAATGGATGGAAGAAAGATTTTTTCAAATCGGTTCATAATTGCCAGAGTTATGCGCGAACATACATAAAAAATATATATATATACAGACGAATTGAGAACCTCCTCCTTTTTTGAAGTCGGTTAAAAACGTTACAGACGAGAGGTAGTGGCACTCACCGCAGGGGCCGGACGGCGAGGAGTCCTCGTCGGAGCCATCCGGGCAGTCCAAGTCGCCGTCGCATACGTACAGAGCGTCGATGCAACGCCTGGAAGAACATACCAGAAAACTGTACATTTCTAAATGCATGTTGTTTTTTCTTGGAGAAAGATTAGTCGAACTATGCCTGATTCCGTAGCTCTGAAAAACAATTGTACCTACTAGGTAATAATAAATCACGCATGAACTGAGATTCCATAGAATGTTCAAGTCTTCAATGACGATCCGGCTTCAAGAACCTTTACGAAAAAAAATGTGCGTGCGTGGAGTCCCTCCGCGCGGAAGAAGTGAAACTTCATTCTCGTTTTGTCTCTTTCTACAGTCAGTCAGTCAGTCGGTCGGTCGGTCGGTCCCTCACTCACTCACTCACTCACACACACTCACACACAAACTCACACACTCACACACACGCACACACACACACACACACTTACACACACAATTACACACACACAATTACACACACACTCACACGCACACTCACACACACACACACACACACACACAATCATACACACGCACACACGCTCACACACACTCTCACACACACTCTGACATACACTCTCACATACACACCCACACAAACTCTCTCTCTCACACACATACACGCGCGCGCTCACACACACCCACACACACTCACATACACACACACACACATACACACACACTCACACACGCTCTCACACACAGACACACACACACACACTTACACACACACACACAATTACACACACACTCACACGCACATTCACACACACATACACACACACACACACAATCATACACACGCACACACGCTCACACACACTCTCACACACACTCTCACATACACTCTCACACACACTCTCTCTCTCACACACATACACGCGCGCGCTCACACACACCCACACACACTCACATACACACACACACACACACATACACACACACTCACACACGCTCTCACACACAGACACACACACTCTCTCTCATACACACACACACACACGCTCACACTCAACCCCTCGCCCACTCACCCACTCACCCTCTCGCCCACTCGCCCACTCGCCCTCTCGCCCACTCGCCCACTCACCCTCTCGCCCTCTCGCCCACTCACCCACTCGCCCTCTCGCCCACTCGCCCTCTCGCCCACTCGCCCACTCGCCCTCTCGCCCACTCGCCCACTCGCCCACTCACCCTCTCGCCCACTCACTCACTCACTCACTGACGGCGTCACATGAGCGCTTTCATAACCTTAACAAATTTATTCAGTCTGATCTTTCTATATTTGCTGATGATACTAAACTTATGGGTAATCCACTTGTTACCCATAATATAATTCAGAAGGACTTAGATAGCATTGTGCAGTGGACTAAAGACTGGCTGATCACTCTAAATGTGGGAAAGTGCAAGGTCCTGCACATAGGAGCAATGAATCCTAAACTAAAATATGAAATTGATTCAATTCCTCTCCAAGCTGTCAACACATGGTCAACACTCAAAAAGATCTTGGTGTCACCATTACGAATGACCTTAAATGGGCCACACATATTGCTGAAATAGTAAAAAAAGCGAACTCCATCCTGTATATGATTAGGAAATCATTTTACAATATCACCAAAGACCTGTTTATTAAAATATATAAAACTTACATTCGCCCATTACTAGAGTATGCCTTCCAAATATGGTGCCCATACTTCAAGAAAGACATTTTACTGCTTGAAAAAGTTCAGCGGAGAGCGACAAAAATGATTGCCTCGTTAAAAAACAGACCCTATGAAGAACGTATTTTAGAACTAAATTTAACAACCTTGGAAGAGAGAAGAAAGCGAGGGGACCTTATTGAAACTTATAAAATACTAGCAGTCCCCCGCGACTTCGTTCGCGCAAAGGTAGTTAATGAAGAAATACCTACAAAAGAAACTCAACCCGATAACCATTTTGCACGACTTGGGAATCAAAATCAGGTCCAAGCGATCAAAGGTCGTACTCGCGCCCATCGTCACCGAGGCAGTCCAAATAAAAATCTAAAATTAAATATAAAATATTTTCCCATGATCTTTTAAATGACAATTAACTTGGGAGGAAACTTAAGGTAACACAGTGAAATTTGTTAATACAACGGGAATATTTTTCCAATTATTAAACTGAAATACATGTAGTTGTCTTTTTAAAGCATCCAAGAACACTATGCCGAATGACACCATAATCCACTCAGTATGTTTTTAGGTTTCCATACCTAAAAGGTAAAAAAGGAACCCTTACGGTGGTACTTCGTCTGTCTGTCTGTCTGTCACATGTATATATTTCAAGAACCACTGGCGCTATCGATTTGATATTTGGAACAGTTTTAGATCTTACTTGTTGGGTAAGAATACTTATCGTAAATTAAAAAATATTTTATTTTTTTACTTTCATTATAATGGGGGCCGATGTCAAAATTTCAAAGAGGGGGTATCAAGTAGGGTATCATATGAAAGGGCTTCATTTGCAAATTTCATAATAACAGTTTTTTTTTGGTTTATGTCTCGTGTTTTTTTGGCTTATAACAAAACATGTCACAAAATATACCGTTCCCCCCCGTATCTCCGAAGTGTGTGAAGGGAAAAATCTGAAATAATAAAAATAATGTTTCTAAGTGGTACAGTTTTTTAGTAATCCTAAAAAAAACTATAGAAACAAACTTAGGTTGGGTTTTTTTGCTATTTCAGGTATTAGAGGAATAGTAAAATAACATAAATAATTATGTGCAAAGTAGATATAGAACCCTCGGTGCGCGAGTCCGACTCGCACTTGACTGGTTTTTTTTTTTTTTTTGTTCGATTCTGTACCTAGCTTCAACGTCATAAACTAAATTAGTTTCTGTTACACTCTTTTAAAGGGTTAATTTGGATAAATTTGGTTGGGTTCAGTTCTGTTTCGGTTCCGTTCTATTGCCTATCCAATCTTTATTATTACTCGCGGGGGAAACCTTCAAAAGGTCTCCAGGACGTATGGGGGTCAACCGGAGTATCTTACCCACTAAAACGCCCGCGGCTGGCGCACGAAATAATTATAGGTATTAAAGGTCTATCCATATTTTACAGGAAAAATAAAATGATGTTTCTAAGTAGTACAGTTTTTTAGTAATCCTAAAAAAAGTGAGAGATCTTGTCTGACAGGAATCACAGTTGTGCGAATGAGTGGTGGGATTAGTCCCATTAAAAATAATCCTAAAAAAACCTCGACATACAAACCTAGTTTTGCGGTTGGGTTTTTGCTATAAAAGGAATATTAAAATAACTTTAATACGTACAAAGAAGGTATGGAACCCTCGATGCGTGAGTCAGACTCGCACCGGATTTTTATTTTTTATTTTTTTTGGTTCCATTCGGTACATTTTTTTTCGCAGGGAAGCCTTCAAAAAGTCTGAGAGGGAACCCCGGGCTCTCTGGTGGTACCTAGCTTCAGCGTCATAAAATAAATGAGTTTTTTTTGTTAAGCTCTTTAAAAGGGTTATTTTGGATAAATTTGGTTGGGTTCAGTTCGGATTTTTACTATCTGAGGTATTAAAAGAATAGTAAAAAAAAAACATTTATATGTGCTAAGTAGGTACCCTCGGTGCGCGAGTCCGACTCGCACCGGACCGGCTTTTTTTTTTTTGGTTCGATTCGGTACCTAGCTCCGAACCGGAGTATCTTCCCTACTAAAACGCCCGGCGCCCGTACTCAATGGACATCTAGCACCCACAACTCAAACGTCCAACCGACAACTCCAAAGGTTGCCAGTTATTTGTCCGGGCTTATGGCTGAGGAGAAAGGCGGCAGCTTTTTTTTTTTTAGGTGGCACTACTATTATGTAAGAGTATTAACAGGACGAAGTTGAGTTTGAGAAATTTTGCGGGTCTCAAGGTCAAAATGGGACCCAAAGTCAAAATCTCGAGTGTGGTGTCTTTTAAAAGGTAATTGAAATATGTTTTTCATGATAAATATGTGGGATATTTCAGGGACAAAAAATGGGTTACTATAAATAAAAAACGTTATCATCATCATCAATCAATATATAAAAGGATAAGTCCTGACTGACTGACTGATTGACAGACAACGCATCGAGGGTTCCATACCTTCTTTGCACGTATTAAAATAACTTTAATACGTGCAATGATGGTATGGATCCCTCGATGCGCGAGTCAGACTCGCACTTAACCGGTTTTTGTTTTTTTTTTGTTTCGATTCGGTACTTTTTTTTTTTCGCGGGGGAAATCTTCAAAAGGTTTCCGGGAGCTGTATGGCTTGACCGGGGTATATGGGATTCTTACCTACTAAAACGCCCCGTACTCAATGGACATCTAGGGCCCACAACCCAAACGTCCAACCGACAACTCCAAAGGTTGCCCGTTATTTGTCCGGGCTGGCTGAGGAGAAAGGCGGCAGGTTTTTTTTTTTTAGGCGGCAGCTTGACGTTTGTGCGCGCGGTGCAGGATACCATCCGTGGATGTATTAATGTTATTAACACCTCAGATAGCAAAAAAAAAACGCAAAACTGAGTTTGTTTGTCAAGGTTTTTTTAGTATTACTAAAAAACTGTACTATTCAGAATGATCATTTTATTTTTCCTTTAAAATATAGATAGACATATAATTATTACCTATAATTATTTCAGATTTTTCCCTCCACAAACTTCGGAGATATGGGATTTTTGGTGGTATTTCTTTTACATTTTAGATTATCAGCCAAAAACTGCGTAACATAAACCAAAATAAAAATCTGTTTTGAGACGTGCGAATGAAGCTCTTTCATATGATACCACACTCGATATAGTAATCTCACTTTGAAATTTTGATGACCCATTTCGACTTTAAAAAAACTAAATATTATAGGTGTGACAGACAGACATACAGACAGACAGGCCTCGCGAACAGTTTAATCCGCGCCGCCGCCGATTACGCCGCTAGTCCTTCTGACTCGCGCCGCAGACCACGGCACGTACTGCTCGACCCTCCTGACCCCATGACGGTCCTATTGGACCGGGATGCGCCGACCCCTCCCCGACAACCGTATGCTACACTAGCTATCAGACACCGGTCTCGCCGGCGAGGCCGAAGGGTCGTACGTATGCGACCGCAACGACGTGCATCACCCCACTGAGTTTCTTGCCGGTTCTTCTCAGTGGGGGCGCGTTGTGAACCGGTGGTAAACTCAGCCCTCTCTTAAGCGACAGCCCAAGCCGAGGCCGTGCCTCCCTGAGGTGCCCTTGTGCTCGTCGCTACTTCTGCCGTAAAGGCTAGAGCGCTTCAAGCGCTCGCCTCCTATTGTCCGGTGAAGCTGCAATAGCCATCTGCGGTTAACAGCGTCTATCATTCCCAAAAAAAAAAAAAAAAAACAGACAGACGAAGTCAGATCATTTTTACCTTCTAGGTATGGAACCCTAAAAAGGTTTTCAATTACCTTTTAGAAGACACCACACGCGAGATTTTTAACTTAGGGGTCATATTTTGACTTTAAGAACCTCATCATTTCTTACACCTCACTTCATTCTATTCTTCATTCTATTCTTCATTCTATTCTATTCATGTTGGGTTGAAAAACAATGAGAATTACTAAAAAAATAATCAAATAATATATTTTTAGCAAGTTTGTGGTCCTGTATCTTCTTTTACATAATTTTTTTTTTTAAATGCTAAAACACGTAACTCTTTATTTTCTTTATGTAATCTACGTGTACAATTTCAAGGTTCTGGTGCCACCCGTTTTTATAAACCATAAAATCCCCTTTTTGGGCCCCTTCCGATGCGAATTTTGAAAATTCCGTTCTTAGTGTGCGGTTACGTATTGTGAAGAGTCTACTCTCCAAATTTCAAGTCTCTAGGGCAAGCGGTTTAGGCTGTGCGTTGTCTGTCAATCAGTCAGTCAGGACTTATCCTTTTATATATATAGACTAGCTGTAGCCCGCGGCGTCGCCCGCGTTCACTTTGTTACTCAAACGTGTTTTGAATTATGGATCGAGGTTTTTTAAAATATTATTTACACTAATGCTGTCTTATAATTACGCGAATGTTACACATTGAAATCAAAATACTTTTACGGATTTAATCGCGGTTTATTTTAGCTTTAACTATCCCGACGTTTCGAATGCTTTGCAGCACCTATGGTCACGGGAGGAATAAGATGTTGAACGTCCATAGGTCATAATTATGCTGGTGTACCCTCAGGTCTTCTTAGTTATTATTGTTGGTCCGATCTTCGGACGATCGATTTCAATATTGTTTACACTTTTATTAACTCTGATCTAATAGGTATCAAGTATAATATGTAGCCTGTATTTTTGTGTAAGCTATCATAGCGCCCATTTCTTAAACTTTTACTTCTTTATATAAAAAGATACTGTACTTATTTTGCAATTCCATTAAAAAACTTACGAGGTTGTTAAGTGAAACCATTTGGTAACCTTATTGGAAGATGCCCTTAGTGGTTGATTTTCGAAAAATGCTGGAAATTAGTTTATTCAATAGTTTTGTTTAGTTCGTTCACTGAGTTTCGTTACCATAATTGCATTATAGCATTAAATAGAGAACTTTTTTCTCGCAAACTTTAGGGATTTTCGAAGAATGCCGGAAACGGTTTCTGAGATTCTTGCATGCAATACATAAAATATGTCGTGTGGCTGTAGGAATAAAATATTTTTGGGAACTCAAAAGCATTCAGCTTTTAGGGGTTAATTTAAAAAAATGACATGGATTACTTCAATATTACGAATGTATCCGCAAAGTGTCATCAGTGCAGCATGCATTTTTTTCGCGTTTGATACTCAAAAACCGTGCTAAAACCCCGATAAGGGTTGATTTTCAAAACAAATGTGTTAGACGTGTTTCTCAATTTTTTGATGAGTACACTGACAAAGTTTCGTGTCTCTGAAAAAAAAAATTTTACATACCAACTTTGATACCTCATTTATCCCACGGGCTGATTTTCGAATAAAACATTGCACACAACACAACAAATAAAAAGAACCGACTTCAACACCACTAAAAAGCATAAAATAATTTAAATGTTATTGAAGTTGGCGTTGACGTACTTTCGCGGTCACGATCGGTGTACCATCTTTACGACTACAATCGTTTGTATGAGTCGGCCCAAAATACGTGCGAGCGGGGTAAGCGCACGTAAAGTTGTTTAAACGATTTTGATTGAAAACTGGTATACCGTTCGTGTCCGCGATAGTACCTACTGTGTATATTTTCTTCAGGAACACTTTATCCGGTCCTAATGAAGTTTGCATGAAATCATTACAGTGGTTTACTCTCTTGAATAAAAAGAATCATCAGTTCATATTTGTCAGAGTAATGTAATGGAGAACATTTACAGTTTAATGGTTTTTTAACCGACTTCAAAGAAGGAGGAGGTTCTCAATTCGTCTGTACATATTTTTTTCTATGTATGTTCGCGCATGACTGGCAATGGCCGCTCCACTGGTTGGGTCCCTTAAAAAAAATATTACTTACGAATAAGCAGTTCCTAAAAAAACAAAAATGGTGACTCCTTTTTTGAAGTCAGTTAAAAATGCTGAAAATTAGTTTGTTAAATTGTTGTGTTGAGTTTACTTGCCAAGTTTTGTGACTGTAGCTGCATTATAACTTAAATGGAAATCCTTCTGAATACAAACTTTGAAACCATTAATCGACCTCAGGGGTTGTTTGTTGATGAATGCAGGAAACAGGTTTCTTAGATTCTTATGTGCAATACATAATGTATTGTGACCGTATGGTAAAAAAACATGATTTGGACCCCAATTAATCCCTTTTTGGGGGTCAAAAACCATGCTAAAACCCCTTCAAGGGTTGATTTAAAAAGATAATGTGATACATGTATTTTTTTATCAGTAAACTGATAAAGTTTTTTTCTGATTTCTTTCCATAGTAACTTTGATACCCCAAGTGGCCCACTTAGGGGTTGATTTTAAGAAAATGCTGATAATCGGTTTGTTAAATTGTTTTGTTGAGTCTATGTACCGAGTTTCGTTACTCTAGCTGCATTATAATATTCAATGGAAATCGTTCTACGTGTTAACTTTCCAACACCATTACATGACCTTAGGGGTTGTTTTTCGCTAAATGCCGGTAATGGATTGAATTGGATATGAATTCTTAGATTCATGTGTGCAATAAATAAATTGAGTATTATGACTGCAGGTCTAAGAAATTTTTTGGAGCGTAATTGGACCCCTTTAAGAGTTGATTTTCAAAAAATGATTATTTATAAAATAATTGCTTTAGTTTGATACATATATTCGCAAAGTTTCATCAATGCAGCATGATATTTTTTTCCGCGTTACATACTTAAAAAACCATGCTAACACCCCTACGGGTCGAATTTGAAAAAGTTGTGATACACGTATTTCTTAATTTCTTTGTCTTAGTACATTTACAAAATTTCATATCCGTGTGATGAAGAAAATGGTTTTTCCATACAAACTTTGAGAACCTATTTGACCCACTTAGGGGTTGATTTTACAAAAATGCTCAAAATCAGTTTGTTCAACTGTTGTTTTGAGTTTATTTACTGAGTTTCGTTACTCTAGCTGCATCATAGCATGATATGGAAATCCTTCTTTGTGCAAACTTTCCAACCCCTTAAAATGACCTTAGGGGTTGTTTTTCAAAAAATGCCGAAAATATGTTTCTTAGATTCTTGTGTGAAATACATAAATTAAGTTTTATGACTGTAAGTTGAAAAAAATTGTTTGACCCCAATTGGACCCCTTTAGGAGTTGATTATAAAAATATATTATTTACACATAGATTGCTTTAGTTTAATAAACGCATTCACGAAGTTTCATCTATGCAGCATTAACTCTTTTATTCGTTTTTCATACTAAAAACCATGTTAAAACCCCATAAATGGTCGATTTTCAAAAAGTTGTGATACACGTGTTTCTTAATTTCTTTTGCTTAGTACAGTGACAAAGTTTCGTGTCCGTGTGACGAAAAAAAATTTTTTTTCCATACAAACTTTGAGAGCCTATTTGACCCACTTAGGGGTTGATTTTACAAAAATACTCAAAATTAGTTTGTTCAATTATCATGTTGAGTTTATTTACTGACTTTCGTTACTCTAGCTACATCACAGCATGAAATGGAAACCCTTCTTTGTGCAAACTTTCCAGCCGCTTAAAATGACCTTAGGGGTTGTTTTTCGAAAAATGCCGGAAATTGGTTTCTTAGATTCTTGTGTATAATATATAAATTAAGTCTTATGACCGTAGGTCGAAAAACATTTTTTGGACCCCAATTGGACCCCTTTCGGAGTTGATTTTCAAAAAATGATTATTTGCACCTGGATTGCTATAATTTGATTAATGTATTCGCAAAGTTTCAGCAATGCAGTATGAAATTTTTTTTCTGCGTTGCATACTCAATAACCAGGCTAAAATCCCTATAAGGGTCGATTTTCAAAAAGTGTGATACACGTGTTTCTTTATTTCTTTTGTTTAGTACACTGACAAAGTTTCATGTCCGTGTGACGAAAAAAAATTTTTTTTCCATACAAACTTTGGGAGCCCATTTGACCCACTTAGGTATGGAATTTCGAAAAATCCGTTCTTATTGTTCACCTAGACTATTTGAATAATGTTGGTTCCAAATTTCAAGATTGTACGTTATATGGTTTTTGCTGTATCGTGATTCCTAGAAAACACCCTACTCTTTTATTAATATAGATTGAACGGACACTACAACATTCCAAATATGAAGGACTTGTACCTTAGATCATATAAACTATTTAAAAAAAAATAAAAACCGACTTCAAAGTAAATTATCTAAAAAGCATAAAATAACGAAAATATTATTGAAGTTGGTGTTAGCGTACCTGCTGTGTATATTCTGCACCAACTTCAATAATATTTTCGTTATTTTATGCTTTTTAGATAATTTACTTTGAAGTCGGTTTTTATTTTTTTTTAAATAGTTTATTTAACACTTTTTAGTGACTTATTTTACCAAGATAGGTATCAGCACTATCACGCAACTAGAACGTCTACATTACAGTAACTTACTGAAAACATAAAAAGTTTATATCTCTTAAACTACTGGACCGATTTTGATGAAACTTGTACTCTACCCTAAGTTGAAAAATACTCTAACTATTGCAAAAAGAATTTTCGAAATCGGACTTGTAGTTTCTGAGAAATCCGCGGACAAACCTACATACATACATACATACATACATACATACACTCGTGAAATTTGGTAAATTTGTTTAGAAGCCCACATAGACTAACATATATGAATATTACGCATTTCTATTAATATTACATACATACGCGTCGAATACAGAACCTCCTTTTTTGAAGTCGGTTAATAAAAGAAATAGATATGACGCGCAGAACTAACAAATGACGCCGGGCACGAGGAATATGAAAACACAAAGTGCTATGATTCGACCCGCAGTGATCGCGAGCCACGATCGGGAGCGCACGTCTGGTCACAGTAAAAAAAACATCGAAACTATGCCGTACTGTGTAGTAAAATATTGTAAAAACACATCAGATAAATTAAGAAAGAATACTGGATTATCATTTCATAGGTAAATGTCTAAAAATAATAGATTTCTAATTAGTTTGGTGAACTTTATGATCCCGCAAATTCTGAATACAAAACCTCACCAAAGTCATATGGTGTTGTCATACTGCACAAATTTTTTTCCCATAAAATATCACATATTTTGTAGGTAACTTATTTGATATTAGGAAGTAAATATTAATAGATTACTTTTAAAGATTTTAACCGACTTCAAAAAAAGGGGGTTCTGTATTCAACGCGTATGTATGTTATATATACGACTGACGTCACAGATGTCAACACGGACGCTTAGTCTTAGTGTAAATTGATTTAAAAATAATAGTTAAAGTTATTAATTTCCATGTAAAGTAAAGTAATTTTATAGAGTGTTGTGCCTAGAGACTGTGGGATTGTTATTCATGTGAACAGAGGTGTGATAGTGAAATAATCGACAAAAATTTATTTTCATAATCATCATTGTCAGAAAATACCCTCCAGTTAATGTTAGTGGTTAACTTCGTGATTATTCAAGATACGCACAGGATTCTAAAGGTGCTTCTCTACGGTAACGACTTAGTAGTGCACATCCGAAGGTTTTCATCGCGCTGAAGTAACTGAAGCATTTGTGATTTTATGAAATCATATTCTTTATGCGTGCTGCCATCTATTTCACGTTTGCGAAGTCTAATAGATTTATTATTGACTACAGCTCTGCTGCCATCTGCTATTATTTCTCAGAACCTTGATCTGTTATTCTATATCCAGCAGTTTGAAATCAGGCAAAATGCCACAATGCGCTGCTTGCGGTAAATTTATGAGTGTAAAAGAGGGCGTTACTTGTCCAAAGTGCAAGTCGAGAAGTCATAACGATTGTGTTAGGGTGCCTGTCGGTGCCTCTATATCGGACACATGGAGATGTGGTGACTGTCAGTCTAAAGCACCGAAGGGGCGTGATCCCACTACGCCTGTCAGGGGTTTGCAAGACAGCTACTTGGCGCAAACCCATGTTCAACCGGAGCAATCTGAAGTTTCGGGATCGAAATTGGACGTGTCGGGCCAGATGGATATTAATCTGGTACGTGCACTTAAAGAGGAAATGCACTCAGAATTTTCTAAAATTCATAAACTAATGACTACTGAATTTAATTCATCTAAAGGTGATATTACCGCTTTTGTCGAAAGTATGCGCGAGCTCAAGAAGGAGATGTCTGAAATGCGTTCGTGTTTTAATGAAAAAATGGATATTTTTGATGCACGTTTGAATGCCTTAGAACACGCTAGGGATGCTACGCCAAGGTCTAGCGAAGTTACAGTTTTAGAGCAAGCTCTTGTGGAGGTGAAGTTGCAACTCAACGAACGCGATCAGGAAAGCTTGCTTAATGACGTCGTGATAACCGGCGTACCGGAGCAGAAAGGAGAAAACCCAGTACATATGGCATTATTGTTGGGAGCAAAGATGGGTATGTCTTTGGATGAGAGGGACATCGTACTGGCTAATAGAGAAGGAGCCCTTCGTCGACCTAAGGATTCAACTGCGGCGCCTGTGCGATCTCGCCGCATCGTAATCCGCTTCTCGCGTCGTGCTACCCGCGATACGTATCTGCAATCTGCCCGTGTTCGTCGAGGATTGTCTACTGCTGAACTTGGCATTGAAGGCGAGCCCATTCGTATTTATGTGAATGAACGCCTTACAAAAATTAATAGCCAATTGTTTGCTATAGCACGAGAGCAGTGCCGAAAAAATACGTGGAAATATTGTTGGTCCAAAGAAGGTCGTATCTACGTAAGGAAGGAACATGGAACACCGTATTCCCGTATTCGTGACCAAAAGGATATTGACCAAATTTTTACAGTCGGCTCTGTTTGAACAATACTGGTCTCATGTTTCCATATAAGGCAAACTTCAGTAATAGTTATTTCCCCGCTATTTTATGTTTTTTTAGTTGTTTATTTTTCTACTATGTTAAGACACATAATTTAGTATACTTGGGAAAGTGTAATTTGTTTAGTAAGACTTATACATTTAACCTTCTTATATATGCCAGTACTTTGTTCTACGAGTATAAGCACTTTATTCCTATTGTGGTACTAATAATAGGGATTTTTATATTTCTTAATTATAAATATTTTTTTAGCGTTTGTATACACAAAATAAGATTTAATCTGTTTTTAAATGTTGTTCTAGTAATTCTTGTACTTGTTAGTCTTTTATACTCATTTCAATACGAGCTTGTAATTTGTCTTATACAACAGAACATAATGTCTTTGTTAACAGCCTACTATAGTGTAGTTAGAACCTTAATTTGTTTATTACTAGTGTTAATGATATTAAGCGAAAACTTGTTTATAATATGCTTTTTAGTGTATAATTGCCTCTTATTTTGCATGTGTCTGTATTCTGATCGCTGCCATGATAACATTTTTGCATCTCTTGTTATTTCAGCGAAAGCCCACGATTATTCCTGCTTATTTGTGTATATTTTTGACTTAAATACTATAGTATATTATCCATTGCTAATCATTCTTAATCTATGTATCAGCATTACCTATTTATATATATCTAGTAATTTCTTTTTACTCTTAGTATCATTATTTCTGTATTATAATGGGTAACGACAGGCTTCTAAAAGTTGGTCTTTATAATGCTGGTTCTTTAGGTACCGATCACGATAACTTTATTGCAGCAATGGAGAAATACTCAGTTGATTTCATGGCGATTAACGAGACATGGCTTCGAGAAGGAGAAACGGGCCGTGCCCCTGTAGTTCCCAATTATAGACTCCGTCATATACCGCGTCCGACTCACATACGAGACGGTCGAGGTGGTGGTGTTGGTTTCTATATAAAACATGGGGTTAACGCTAGGCTATGTTCTCACCCTGTAAATCTTAACGTAGAACAAATGTGGTTTAAATTAAAGGTCAAGTCATCCAAGTTAATAATTGGTACCGCTTATCGGCCCCCCTGGCTTGACGCAAGATTGTTCTTTGATGCTATCATGGACTCGATTGCATCGTTTCCATACTGTGATAATTTGATATTGCTAGGAGATTTTAACGTTAATTTATTGAAATCAGATGATAGTAAAATAAGCATTTTTAATAATTTTTTATCTTGTACAGGCTTGGTTCAATTGATAGACAAACCGACTCATTTTACGGACAGTAGCCAAACCCTTATCGATCTAGTTTGTTCGAATATACGGTCGCGTAATATATGCGTTGATTTAGTAGGATCTCATATGGGACATGCTTTTGTTACGTGCGAATTTATGTTCAAGAAGCCTATTGTCCCGCCTAGGTGTATAACTTATAGGCCTATCAAGGACATTTGTTTTGATTTGTTTAATGAGGACCTTAAATCTGTACGCTGGGATTTAATTTGTTCTCTGGAATGTATTGATGACATGGTTGAGGTATTTACTGATACAATTACGCTTTTGTTTGATCTGCATGCTCCTTTTCAATCAAGGGTTTTTAAGGAATTGCAGTCACCTTGGTTGACAGACACAGTAAAGCAGATGATGCGTCTTCGGGATGATGCGCTTGCTAAATATAAAAGTAGCAAACAAGATACCCATAAGCGTTTTTATAAGGATTTAAAAAAACAAGTGATTGATGCCATGCACAATGAAAAAAAGGCTTTTTTTAAACAGCATATTAATAGCCATATCACAAATACTAAGGTACTGTGGAAGAACCTAAAATCAAAAGTACTTCCACCCAAGCGCATGGAACTCCCGCCATATTTCGATAATCCGAATGCTATTAATGAACACTTTTTGAATGTCCCAGGCAAAAGTTCTGTTCAGATTTCAGACTTGACCTATTTTGAATTCCACAAGTATTCTGGTAATACCCTCTCATTTAAAACTGTGGATTCATCGATGATATTAAGGCTCATTGGGGAAATTAGATCAAATGCCCTTGGTGTTGACCAAATGTCCTTGGACATGTTAGCGTTAACTCTTCCTCAAAGTCTGGAGACGATCACAGCAATTGTTAATAACTCATTATTGTCTGCTGAATTTCCCTCCTCGTGGAAGACAGCAATTGTGAAGCCTATTGCTAAAGTACCGAATCCTCTTGAATTTAAAGATTTACGGCCTATAAGTTTGTTACCATGTCTCTCCAAAGTTCTAGAAAAAGTAGTATGTTCTCAAGTCATTGAATACCTTGACGAGCATAATATACTACCAGATATGCAGTCAGGTTTTCGTAAGAACAGAAGCACGAACACTGCATTATTAGATGTTACAGATAATATACTAGCAGCACAGGATAAGGGAATGGGTACGATCTTGATACTACTGGACTTCTCACGTGCTTTTGATTCGATCAACATACCTCTTTTGCTATCTAAGCTAAACTACTACGGGTTTGAGTCTAACGTTATAAATTGGTTCAATTCTTATTTAAGCAATCGGACACAGATTGTAGAGATTAATAAGAATAATGGAGAGACCTTAAGATCAAACCAGCGGCAAATTCTTAGAGGCGTACCACAAGGATCGATTCTTGGCCCTTTACTATTTATTTTGTATAGTGCAGATATTATCAAATGTCTCAAGTATTGTAAGTATCATATATACGCCGATGACATACAAATTTACATCTCCTTTAAGCCAGAGGACATTATTTCTGCTGTTGATATGCTGAATCAGGATCTGAGAATGGTGCAGGATTGGGCGGAGTCAAATTGCTTAATTCTTAACGCTCAAAAAACTAAATTTATGTTTTTGGGTACTAAAGGTCAAGTGCAAAATATGACGCAGGCAAACCCTCAAATTAGCATTGGTGGTGAGCAAATAGAACGGGTTCATGAAGCACGAAACCTAGGTCTAATTATGGATGAGCAGCTTAGATTTGAACGCCATATATCTGACATAGTAAATAACTCTTTCTACAGACTTAGAATATTATATAAAATTAGGAATTATTTAAGTACAGATCTCAGAATAAAGCTTGTTGATTCGTTAGTGCTCTCTAAGTTTAATTACCTTGACTCAGTTTATGGTCCCAGGCTCCTCGCAAAAACATCCCATTTAATTCAGAGAGTACAAAATGCGTGTGCGAGGTTTTGTTTTGACGTGCCCCCGCGCAATCATGTAACTCCCTTTTTAAATCAACACAATGTGCTGAAGATGGAATATAGGAGACACTTACATCTTGCTACACTAATGTTCGGCGTGTTAAAGAACCAGGAACCATCGTATCTGTTCACAAAGTTTGCCTGGTCCCGAGACCATCACAAGTACGCAACAAGGGCATCAACATACTTGCTAAAAACTCCACAACACCGTACTGCTGCTTTTCGTGGTAGTTTTCGTTTTTGTGCCACGAAATGTTGGAATTCGCTTCCGCCTCCTTTCCGTAACCTTAAATCTAAAGCGAGCTTTAGAATTAATTTTAAAAAACATTTATTAGGGATACAACTTGATTTGTAATAGAATATTTTATCATTATTAATTTGTTTTTGTGATTATTTTTATTATTTTAGAGTAACTTGGTGTGGTACATTTTATGTTATTATTTTTCAGTTCAGTTGATTTTTATCGTACATTTTTTTTTTTTTCTTGATATAAGTACAAACTTATACAGATAAAAACTCCAAGACACTTGTTGGGTATCGAAACCACGACTGCAGCACTATAGGAACAGGCCTGTTAAATATATATAATTATACATTTATTTATTTTTGGTTTTATCTCTCAATTATTTATAAGGTAGGCTATATTTCTATATTCACGTTATCTTTTTCCAATTACTTTATTATATATGGATACATATAAAAAATTACACTTAATATATTTATATACTTATTTATTGTTTCATCTGTGGGTCATCTAGGTCTAGCTGAAAATCAGCGCGGTAGATACATTTATCTGCAGCATATGCTGAGCTGGACCTTTTTCAAAACTGTACATGGCAGCGTTCATAATTATGATTAATATTAGTACCTTGTTTCATTGTCCATATGTACAGTTTTTGAAATAAATAATTTCTTCTTCTTCTTCTATATTAATAAAATTCCGTAATATTAACGTAATGTTAGTCCATGTGGGCATCAAAACAAATGTACTGTAAATGGTTGTATGTATGTCTGTTTGCCAACGTATTTCTCAGGAACTGCAATTCCTATTTCGATAATTCATGGGATGAGTGGACAGAGGTCTTAATAGTTTTAAACAAGGTATAATTTTTTTTATGGGACCCTTTCAGTGGACTATCGGTGCAATAAAGAATTGTTAAAATCGGTTCATAATTGCCAGAGTTTTGCGTGAACATACATAAAAAATATATTATGTATACAGTCGAATTGAGAACTACTACACTACTACTACTTATGTACCTACATAAAGC
The DNA here is from genome assembly GCA_911728495.1 of Furcula furcula. Classification (NCBI taxonomy): domain Eukaryota; kingdom Metazoa; phylum Arthropoda; class Insecta; order Lepidoptera; family Notodontidae; genus Furcula; species Furcula furcula. The sequence continues at coordinate 294,460 of OU452264.1, read as the reverse complement.
AATAAATGAATATGAATCTCTTCCCTTTTTTGAAGTCATGTCACAGCCAGGCATATGCGACAAACTTAAAACGCCTCTCCTCATTTTACTACTACTGGTATTAGTTAGCACACAATACTTCGGAGCGACTTCAATATTTATTTTCGTTAATTACTTTTTAGATAATTTTCTTTAGTCGTTTTTATATTTCTAAAAATAGTTTATTTTATAAATTATAATAATAATCATTAGTATCAATAAGTCAAAATTTGAAAGTCCCTATGATAATGAAATACTCGGGAGATTATTTCAGGTACTGGTAACTCTACGCACACACAGGTAATTGTATCCGTACACAGAAATCGCAGCTTACGCACACACTGGCAAGGTCAAACCGGCGTCACTTATTTGTTCCGTGCGCGTGGTCTATGTATTTTATATAGTCTAAGACTTGTACATTTTAAGCCAAAATACTAGACTGAGAGGGCACTCCATGAAACTCGTCAAGCCTCTATGTGCTAGCAACCCTAAGACACATTTCTTGCCGAATCGCGTAGTGGACATATGGAACGCTTTACCTGAAAGTGTAATAAGTGCACCCTCAGTGAATTCTTTTAAGAACAGACTAGACAATTATTTTTTAACAAATAAAACGCAAGTGCAATGATATACACGCATCAGCTCAAAGAGCTGCTTGTGTATTATCCTATAATAATAATAAAAATTTAACACCTATCATTTAACGTCTAACGCTTAACGTCTAATGCATAACGTCTAACGCGTTAAATGATAACATTTTTGGAAGTCGCATAAGAAGTTTCACTTCAAAAATATTTCTTTAATTTAAATAAAATATAGTGATGTAAACAAAATCAAAGCTAAATATCGACGGGATGATTAGGTAGCGGCGCGGCTCACCCTCGTGTGCAGTGGAATCGACCGTCGGGGCAGCGCGCGGGCGCGGGTGCGGAGGCGGGAGCGGGGGCGGAGGCCCCCAGCGGGCGGCACGCTCGCGGCTCGTCGGCGGGCGGCTCGCGGCCCTCCCCGCACGCGCACGTGCGCCCCGCCGCCGTCGCCAGGCACAGCTCCGCGCACCCGCCGTTCTCGAACGAGCACGCGTTGCCCCCTGCACGCGCGACACACATACACGGTCACACTCGCCCGGCACACTCATAGAGCGAGGTCTCGGCTGCGGTCACTAACGCGGCGCTCACCCGCTCGAAGAGTGCTCGACACGAGCTGGAGCCCGTAGAGCGGCGGTGGCAGCTGGTACAGCAGCGACACGTTCCCGGCCGCGTCCAGCCGCCGGATCGCGCCCGTGCCGTGCTCGCTCCAGATGATGGCACCTGAACGAGACCGCGACCGTCAGCGAGCGACTCTATCGCGCGATCGAGCGACTCTCGTTCCACTCACCCTCGTAAAGTGCGAGTCCGTAGGGTTTCAGCAGCGGCGTCCGCGGCGAGTCGGCGGCGACCAGCTCGCGCGCGCCGCCCGCCAGCGACATCCGCTCGATCTTGTTGAGGTACGTGTCGCACCTGCGACGCAATAACGCGCGGGAAAGTGACAGAAAGAAACTACGTTTAAGCGTATCGAATTCGACTCGAGGGCGGCGCGTTACCAGTAGAGGTAGTCTCCCTCGGCGGTGACGGCGAGGCCGTTGGGCCAGTGCAGGTCCTCGTCGAGCAGCGTGCGTCGTTGCGAGCCGTCCATCTGCGCGGTCTCGATGCGGCCCTGCGCGTGCGCCGCGCTCGCCCACGCCGACCAGTACATCGCGCTGTCCGCACAGAACACACGCACGTCACGACCGCGTCATATGTATTTACCGGCGACACGCGGCACGCACGGCACGCACGGCGGGTACGCACCCGGCGGCGGGGCGCAGCGCGATGGCGCGCGGGCTGTGCTCGTGGTCCCGCACGAGCACGCGGCGCGCGCGCGGCCCGTCCAGCCGCGCCGCGCACACCTGGCCGAGCGCGTCGTCCGTCCAGTACACGTTCCTGCCTGCAACCGACCGCGACCACCGGCTACACTATCGAGCCTCGCTGACGACCTCACCGATACCGCATTATATGAAGAGCGAGATGCCGACCTATCCAATCGATGGCCAGTCCTTCGCAGTTGTCGACGTCTTGTCCGATGAAAACTTCACGACCGCTGCCGTCCAACTTCTGACGCACTATTTCGTATCTGAAGCGAGCGAAACATAGCGTTTATAATAATGTCGGCGACCGGAATAGCGCGATAATGTTGTTCGTCACCTGTGCACGTCGCAGTAGTAGAGGTAGTCGCCCTCGACGTCGACGTCGGCGGCGGAGGGGCGCGCCGCGTGCGTGGCGGGCGCGGCCGGCTCCCAGGCGGCGTGCGGGGCCCCCGCGCGGGGGGCCAGCGCCTGCACCATGGCCGGCGACCCCCGGGCCACCACCAGGTAGCTGTCCAGCACCACGCCTGCACACACACACACACACACAGCGGTAGCGATAGCCTCGTCCCGAGCGCGGTGTCCACGCGTCCGATACTCACGCACGCAGCCGCCGTGGCCCCGGATCCGGTACCCGTGGCGGCACATGCAGTGCGCGTGCGGCTGCCCGTTGCGATACGACGTGATGCAGATCTGCGAGCACCCGCCGTTATTGTGCACGCACGGGTGGTCCACTGCGACATGTAGAGCGAAACGTTTATCACGCTAGCGGATTTTGGAGCTTAAAGTAATATAGCAGCGGGACTCACGCTCGGGTTGCCGCTGGCGGTGGAACACGAGCGCGGCGGTGGGGCGCGCGTCGAGCGCGATGTCCGCGCGCCGGGGGTCGCGGCTGTAGCGCGACACCGCCGCCACGCTGCGGTTGTCCCACACCGGCAGGTACAGCGTCGACTCCAGCACGGAGATCTGCTGCAGCTTCTGCGTCTGAACACGACACGAGCGGACCGGTCAGTCCTGCATACACCCGATGGTGCATTAGCGTGCAGGAGTGGCGGCGCTCACCGAGTATCCGCGGCGCACGGTGCGCCGGTTCTGTCCGGAGTAGTCGGCGCGCTCGACGCACTCGAGGTACGCGTCGGCCCAGTAGACGGTGCGCGTGGCGGGGTCCAGCGCCAGCGCAGTGGGGTACACCAGCTTGACGGAGGCCAGCGCCGCGCGCGCCGAGCCGTGCAGCGTGGCGCGCTCCACCGCCGGCGGCGCCGCGCCCCACACGCACCAGAACATCAACCTGCACACGCGACACGCCGCCGTGAGCCTCGTGCGGCCAGCGCGGTGCGGCGTCGTGCACGCGGTGCGGCGCGCCCTCACCCCTGCGCCGGGTCGAGCGCGAAGCCGTGCAGCTTGTCGAGCGCGGTGTCCACCAGCAGCCGGCAGTGGCGCAGCGACCGCTCGCACACGTACAGCGCCTCGCCCGCGGACTCCACCAGGTACCAGTTGCCCGACACCCAGTCGATCGCCAGCTGCGACACCGCTGCGTAACACGACATCGGCTCGTCAGTGACACTCACCAGGTGACATACAGTGGACGAGCGAACGTGCGATGCACTCACAGGAGACGTCCGGGAAGAGCGTCGGCGAGGGCATCACCGTGCGCCGGCTGAAGTCGTCCGCCGACACGCACACGATGTTCGACTTGCTGATGTTGTGGTGCACGTAGCATATCGTCCTGTACACCGCAACCGAACGTTATATCGATACGATCGTCGTCTTCCCGTTTACCGACCGAGATGTCGATCACAGAGCACCGGTGACCGGCGACGAGACCTGTTAGTGTAGTGGAAGTCGATGGCGCGCACGTTGAGCGCGGCCAGCGAGTGGTCGGCGACGGCGGCGGCGCCGTCCGCGAGCACGCGCCGCACGTCGCCCGGCGTCACCACCACCAGCGACAGCGGCTCCGACGGCGGCTCGTTGACGGCGGTGCAGGCGCGGCCGTCGGCGTGCAGCCGGTAGCCGGCGGCGCACGCGCACGTGTACGAGCCCGCCGTGTTGCGGCACTGCTGCGCGCACGACTCCTCCCAGCGGCACTCGTCGCTGTCTGCAACGCGACACCCCGGCCGGGTGTTAGCGGTAGGTGCGCGTGCCGTGCGCCAAGCGGCGGGGACGGAGATTGATACCGACCGACGCAGGTGCCGTTGGGCGCGGGCTCGTAGCCGGCGCGGCAGTAGCACGCCAGCCCGCCGTGCGTCGGCTTGCAGCCCACCTCGCAGTGCAGCGGCGCGCACGCGGCCGCCGTGACTGATGAGAAAAACCAAATACAATACAGACAGTTGCAGTCTGTTGCAATCAGTGTGTGGCAGTCTTTAAACAGTTTGGATATTTCATTAGGTACTTTAAAAAACAGGCAAAGAACATTTGGTAAAATCGGTTCGGTGATGTGTGAATGTACTCGTATACGCAATACGCACAGTTGTCGCATATGTCCCACTCGTCGCTGTCGTCGAGGCAGTGTCGCACGCCGTCGCAGAAGTTGTAGATGGGCGCGCACGAGAACCGGCCCAGCGCCGGCGTCGCGCAGCGCGCCCAGTTGCCCGGACACTTGAAGTCCTTCTCGCCTGCCGACCGATGTCACCACGTTACATGACGAACCAGATGCATTCCCGTTGGACGACGCTTTACCAACGGTTAAGATCGCAAATTTGCGGTTTCAACTTAACACTAAGTGTAAGCCAACAATGTGTGTCTACTGATCTGATACTATTGCTGCTGTTGTGCGGTTTCTGTAGGGATTCAAGTTGTGGAAACATTGTATAGCCTATACTAGAGCCTTCTGACGGTTGCGACCCTCGTCCCCGTGAACAACGTGTCTGGTTCCCAGGGGGCTATAATGCACCCCCCGACAGCGGGCTCCAAGGCACAGGCACTGAGGGGCTCCTGGTGCAGATCCCACCGGAGAGCGCTGGTTTCCTCGAATCCCTCATGTGCCGATGATATGGTAAAGAATCCTACGTGCCCCGGTTGAGGCCCACAGGTCCCAGGGACCTTCTGAGGTTTCTCCCACGAAAAAAAGCCTATAGAGGGCCTGGTATTCCTTTTGCTATACTGTAATTAATAAATGTCTTTCTATGATTTTGAAGCTAGCGCTAGTCTAGTGCGGGTGCTAGCGGGCAGTGGGCAGCAGTGGGCAGCAGTGGGCAGGTGGTACTGACACATGTAGGGGTCCTCGTCGGAGCGGTCGTGCGGGCCGCAGTCGGGGTCGCCGTCGCAGCGCCAGCTGGCGGCCACGCACAGCCCGCTGCGCGCGCACCGGAACTGGCCCGCGCCGCACGTCGTGTTCCACGCTGCAGCACACAGCACACCACGACGCTACTTACTGACAAACGTTTATTCTACCGGCGCACAATTACTGGTTTCAGAGAAACAAGATTCTGCAAAACGTTACTCCAGCAGGAAATGAAATATCTCTCTCTCTGGACAAAGTTCATATGCAGCGCACATTTACGCACAAATATAAGCTATTGTGTGACTCTGAGCTTCTCCAAAAGGCCAGCTGTTAAAGACCACGTCTCAGTACCTATGTCATCACTGGCAACACACACTGGTTAAAAACCTTTGTCTTCAGGCACTGCGGAATTTCTGATGAAAAGATGTCACGTAGTTTCCCGAACGCTGCCCATCCGAGTTGGATTCTTCGGGCGACCTCTTTGTCGAAGTTGGACCGACCTAACTGGATAGTTTGTCCTAGGTATACGTAGTGGTCAACAACTTCGAGTGTAACGTTCCCAACAACTACCGGTACGGGTGCAACATGGACATTAGACATGATCTTCGTCTTGTCCATGTTCATCTTAAGACCCACCTGTTGGGAAACGCTACTGAGGTCGCTGAGCATTGTATTGAGGTCCTCCAGCGATTCTGCCATAATGACTATATCATCGGCAAAACGAAGGTGAGTGGTCCATGTACTTTATTTTCTCTCTGATCATTGGATTAGAATCTTCCTGCTGGAACAACGTTACTCCAACAGCATCCCGTTTTCGTTTTCAAAACGATAGCATGCGTTAATTTTTAATTTGGCGCCTATTTGCAGCAGGTTATGCTCTAATTATTCGTTTAATTATCTCTAAAAGCTATTTTCTTTCTGGGGTAATGGACACATCAGGTAAACGTAGGTACATGAACCACGTACCGCCGAAAATCGCCAGCTCGAATGTTATATTAATAAGCCATTATTTGATTGTCGAATATTCCATGCAACGCTTAATCATAGCGCTCATCACATTTGTTTCATTCGGCCGTTTTAAATACTACAAGTATAGTAAGGTCATGTGTACAATATCTAGGACACTACTTAGAAGGTAATAAATGTAAAGTGGTGCAGTGGTCTGTCGTCGGTGGGTGCCGTGACTCACTGCAGTCGATCTCGTCGGAGCCGTCGGCGCAGTGCGCGCGCCCGTCGCAGCGCCACGCCGCCGGCACGCAGCGCAGACCGTCCGCGCACGCGAACTGGCCCGCTTCCGCGCACGCCGTCGGCTCTGCGGACGACAACACCAGCTGTATACGCAACCCTCAGGCTGTGGTCTCCTATAAACGCCATCAGCGTCACGCTGTACGCCGCGTCACGATACTCACACTTGTAGGTACTATAGAAATTTACTGGTGTAGTCTTTGACACACTGACGACGGCGTGTGGACGTCGTAGGCGTCTTCAAACTCTTTGCGCCGAGTCTCTCTCTAGTTATTTCGAACCATTGCAGCGTGATCGTCGACTAGGTACTGTTGTGAACGATACATCGTTCGCTGCTATGATGTAGTGACCGCTGACGCTGTCCCTGACGTTCAGACGTCGCGTCGTTGGGAACATTTCCTAATGTGTAGCATGTATTAGAAGACCATAGCCACGGATCGGACAGGGTTTTTTAAAAGTCTGTATACCTTTTAAATGGACATTTCCGTTGTGCGCTCCGAAGTTTCTTGTCATAAAATTCTTTAAAACCAACATTCAGTGGACCCAAATAAACTGTATGACTTTTTTTCTGGGTTTAAATGGTGAATAAGTACTTAGGTGTACGATCTCGCAATCGTACATTCATTAGGTTCTCTAGTACGAGTTCCGATAGTTTACGAGCTTGATCAAAGTGTCAGTGTTCTCCGTACATTTAACACCAGCGCCCCTAGCGGTAACTACCAAAAACTAGTACAATGTACGTGAAAAAACCGTCCGTTTGATCGAGCTCGTAAACTATCGGAACTCTTACTAGACCCTTAGAATCATCCCTTAGAATTATCATTTTTATGCTCACGCGTCAACCTACTTTAAGCCTCCTGCTGCACGTCGTTCTGATATAAATATAGCTTAATTTAGGTTATTATCTTACTTAGTACGACAGAAACATCAAGGCAAGCCACCAAAATTACATAAATAACTTAAACTGCAATATAACGTTTATCCAACTTTGGCATCGTCCTTTCGTACTCAACAACTCTACTACAATAAACTCCACAAGTGTGCAGAGCCAAGTGGACTGCACATTCAATGGTCCTTCGAGCCGGATAATGTTACTCAAATATTTCATTGTTACTCACAAATAGAAATAGTAGTCAGCATCAGTATCTAAAGACAAGACTTTCGTTTTTTACTTTTATTTAATTCCTATACAGAGTTCATGTAAGTAGGTATTTTTCATGCTTTACAGCGAGTGGCAATCATTCATAGACCTAGGAGGCGGAGAAGGTATCTTATCCGCCCTTGCCTAGGCGGTAGGCAGGGTAGACTAGACCTCCACCGAGTTCAGGGACGACTCCGAGAAGGACAGCAGCGGGCTTGCGACCCCGTTCCCGTGAGCACCGTGACAGCTTGCCGGGGGGCTACAATGTGCCTCCCGGCTACGGGTTCAAAGGCAAGTCCACTTGGCTCTGCACGCTGAGGAGCACCTGGTGCATACTCCACCGGATATAACCCAGGTTCCCCTCTCATTTGCTGATACGACAGCTTTTCGGGAACCTTTAGAAAGTTACCCCGGCAAAACAAAAACGCCGTTTACAAACGAACGGCTCGAATAATAAGTAGTTATACGAAATTATTTTAAGTATCAAATTTAATTATTTGTATTTAATGTAGATTAAGACATTTAATCAGCAACTAAGTGTTCAACAATGACAGGTCGCAGCGACAGGGTTCAGTGCGCGGCTATCTCAGGTCGGGGGTTGGTCGGGGCACCGGGTCGAGCTCGGTGTCGGCCCACTCACCGCGAACCGATGCCGCAGCAACTGCCTGCTACTAACACAACGTCTTAGCCAAGTTCAAGTGCAACAACATCACTGTCGACATGATATTGAAATTGAGGATCGCTGACGGAACAGATTTCAACACACCACACTAACATCCCAATGCAAGCTAGAAATCTTTAAATTAAGTATTATTAATAGCGTATACCTACACGAACATACATATGTATGTAGGAACTTCTTACTTGTAAGGTTAATAAACTTTTGCGGTGCTCTAGATAAATCCATTGAGGTGTATGAGGTAGGATCTAAATCAGGGTTTGCACCGTTTATTTCTTCGGATCTCCTAGTGAACGGCAGTTGTAATTTTGCACACGCAAGCAGGAGCGTATTTACCCTAGGGCCAAAAGGGCCATGGCCCGGGCGGCAGGCTTCGCTAAGCTATGTGCGTCTTTCTTTTTGGTTTTATATGCCTGAAGGATTAAAAAACCTACATGATTAACATAAACTAAAACTCATTTGGTTGAACTAGTCGGGAATTCGGGATGTTTCACTTTCAAATCAAATCAAATAATTCATTTCGTGTACATAGGTCAAAAAATATCAGGTGTTAACAATAGTTCTGCGTTCTCTATGTACTACCGCCACGTTGTTGCACGTTAGTTTTTGTATATATCCAGCGAGATGGTGGCGCGTTGGTGATCATTTGTTGACCATGTGGTGATCATTTGTTGACCATGTGGTGATCATTTGTTGACCATGTGGTGACCGTCACCCCGCCAACGCCTGCGCCAGGCGTTTTCAATAAAATTAATAATACCAGCCCTTGTTTATTTCCCACTGTTGGGCACGGGCCTCCCCTCAAGATGAGGGGGCTTAGGCCGTAGTCTAACACGCTGGCCAAGTGCGGGTTGGCGGACTTCACACGCCTTTCGAAAGCTAGTTAGGGTTTCTCAGACATGCAGGTTTCCTCACGATGTTTTCCTTCACCGAAAGCTAGTAACAATCGCGCAAAGACGATTCGCACATGATTCATTAAAGAAATCAGAGGTGCGAGCCGGGGTTCGAACCTGCACACCTTGTTTCCAAGGCAAGCGCTCGCCCACTGAGCTGTTACCGACTTAAACCAACCGACTTGACCAATAAAATTAATGAAGAAGTTTAATTAGGTATCAATATATGTAATCTGTAATTATAAATTCTAGTTTCTTTTCCCATACTAATGGGAATCATACTGGCCCGGGGCGGCAAATCATCCCGGGGCGCTAAATCTTAAAATACGCCACTGCGCGCAAGAAGGGGGTGCCGAGCGACCATGCCATTCAAGCACCTACAGTGGCTGACGCGATCCGATTGGATGGGATGAGTGCTCTGAGAAGAGAACAGATAGAGACAGAGGCGTGCGGTGTTCTCCTCGAGGCGCGCTGATAAACTCATTATCAGGGGGTCACACTGGTCACAGGCGCATCGGCCGTATTCTCTGGCAACAACACGTCTCACGTCTCAGTGCACGTTAGGTCCAATTCATGCGTCATCTTAGTGATTTATGTACTTGGCTTCTTGATGCACGTATATTTTTAACCGACTTCAAAAAAGGAGGAGGTTCTCAATTCGTCTGTATTTATATATTTATTTTTTTATGTATGTTCGCGCATAACTCTGGCAATTATGAACCGATTTGAAAAAATCTTTCTTCCATCCATTCTTCAATCCATTGATTGGGTCCCATAAAAAAATTATTGCATAGTAATAAGTAGTTCCTGAAAAAACAAGAATGGTGACTGCGCACTGAGAGCTGCAGGAAAGCCTATATAGAAGACTTTATGTCGCTTTTTAAGCTTTTTAATTTTATATCTGCTTAGGCTTTCTTTAATGTTGGCAATTATAGCATATGTTTCCGAAAACGAATGCAATTTCGAACGAGTAAAACTGGACCATAAGAGGCAAGTTCCACCAACCGGTTTGAGTCCCCTCGTCTATTTTTCCCTTGTTGATATGTGCACTGGGTACCTCTTGGCAAATATGTATAATAGCACGTTAACTTGCAATATGATGCATGCGGAGGTTCTCTATTATTAAGGATATGTACCTACTATCGCGGACACGAACGGTGTACCAGTTTTCAAAAACAATTGTTTGAAGAATGTTACGTGCGTATCTACCCGCCCGCCCGTAGGTACGTATTTTGGGCAGGCTTCTACAAGCGCTTGTCGTTCTAAAGGTGATACATATGTACATCGTTCAAGAGAGTACCTACATGCATGTGACACTCTATTTTACAGTGTTTTTAACCGACTTCAAAAAAGGAGGAGGTTCTCAATTCGTCGGTATATATATATTTTTTTTCTATGTATGTTCGCGCATATCTGGCAATTATGAACCGATTTGAAAAAATCTTTCTTCCATCGATTCTTTAATCCGTTAATTGGGTCCCATAAAAAATATATTGCTTAGTAATAAGTAGTTCCTGAAAAAACAAGAATGTTGACTGCGCAGGAAAGCTGCAAGACACGTAGGCGGTGCAAACAATCTGTGCCGGCGGTTGCGACTGTGCGCAATGTAGTTACCAGGCACATACAGACGGCAGATTAGGTTGTGAAGTTCAGGGCAGTCAATACGTCCTCGAAGGGTTTTGCATGCCACTACAAGCTGATCGAGACCACTCCTCACCTCCAATGAATTAAAGCCTAACATCCCCTTAATATAGTTAGTCGGGTACATGTATGGAAAGAAGTAGTATATCCTCTTGAATAGGTGCCTGAGGAAAGTTTTTTGAATCTTTTCGAGCATCAGTACTTGATTTGCTGAATGAGGATTCCAGACACAGGCACTACACTCGAGTTTACTTCTAACTAGAGCAGTATACAGAAGGCTGATGATTTGTGGGTTTTTGAAGTCTCGAGCATTACGCAAATTTATGTATGTTTATGTATTATACATATTGACTTATGATGTAATTCTTGTTGGGGATCCTAATCTATCTATCTTCTATACTATAATAAAACTCAAAGAGCACTTTTTCTGTACATTGAATATTTTTCCAAAATTTCTATGTGGGGATACTATACTATCGACATAGAATCCAAAACAATTTTTTTTGGAATTATTGTCTGTCTGTCTGTCTGTCTGTCTGTCTGTCTGTCGTTCTGTTTGTCCAGGTATCATTTGAAAACCCGTGGATGGATTTTGATAGGACTTTCACTGATGTGTTGTGTAGAAGTAGGGGTATAAATTGGTATATAAAACATCACGCTATGTTTCATAGGGGCTAAGCAGTGAAACATTAATTGCACATATTACCACGTAATTTCCTTTGTATTTGAATAGGGTAATTATAGACTGATCAGTTAATCATTAAGATATATATTATTACGCTATATACAATAGGGACTGAGCAGACATTTAGTTTGCATAAGATACGGCAGTGGCGAAGTGTCCATTTTTGTAAGGGGTAAGCCGGTCCGGTACACCCAGGACACTTTCATTAGCTTTCTGTATTGTTCTAAGTACTTTGCTGATAGCAATATGACATATCTTTGAAAGTTAAAATCTGTAAATTTGTTTCATGAATTTTTAATGAAACTCCCTAAGTCCAGGTTGTGTATAGGTATTGTATTACAGTCGCAACAATAAAAGATGCGGAAAAACTTAGATCTTTCATTAACGAATATCATTAGACAGTAATTTACGATGTTAGCGTGATTTACATTATGAACAGCGCCATCTATCGGTGAAATTGAACATACAATCACTATAGAACTTTAATCTATTTATATATATCGGCGCAACTACAACAAATAGTTTAGAAAACCTAGAATAATTAAGTTAAATCATTTGATTATTCCAAAATTAGTTTATAAACCACCAGTTGATTGTTTTAAAGTTCATTGCGATGTAAAATTAATGTTATTAAAAATTTCAATACTTACCCTAAAAAACTAACCTCAACGCACACGTGCGCTAAGCCTATAAATACGGCCGCACTGTGGGCGATCAGTTCAGTTGCGCTCGAGCCGCCGTACAGTGCGGACCTCTCTGTGTAGTCGTTACGCTGCTCGTTGAATAAACGCATATAGATTACTGCTGAAGTTTTCTTCCGAAGACCGAAAATGAGTGATCATCAAGAACACACCAATTGTGACGTCAGCAATGCTGACGTCACACTTTTTAAAAACACTACGGGGTCTTTTCCTCCTTCATCAGAAGTGGGATTGGAAGAAGCCCAAGCCGGCTCCTCATCGGCTCCACCACCTGATCAACTGGAACCAACCAATATCCAGCAGCAGGAACCTGCGTTGGTCACCAATGCACCATCAAATGCTGTACTGGAACCAAGAACACAAGCGTACCCTCACCATGAAATGCAGTGGGGAGGGATACCATCACAATTCCTGATGCAAATGATGGAGACTATGCATAAAATGTCGGAGCGCTTATGTGCTCCGCCTAACGAAGCAAAAATAAGGATCCAGGATGTCTATTTGCCATCATTCGATCCGGACACCCACATCGGTGTGCGAGAATGGTGCCAGCATATAGACAAAGCGATTGAAGCGTACAAGCTTGGTGATTTCGATGTCCGCATGAAGGTTTGCAGTCTGTTAAAGGGACGTGCAAAAATGTGGATTGATGATTGGATGGTGACTACTACGACGTGGCAAGAGTTACGGAAAAATCTCATCACCACGTTTGAACCCGAAAACCGATACTCCCGAGACATCATCATGTTTAGAGAACATGTTTACGATGCATCAAAAGACATCGCGGAGTTCTTATCACGTGCTTGGATATTGTGGCGAAGAGTCACCAAAGACAAAGTGGGAGATGAACATGCAGTGGAAGCTGTTATTGGATGCGTTAATGATGAGCGCCTGCGCATCGAACTGTTGAACGCCAGGGCAACCACTGTCCCTGAGCTCATCTCAGTTGCAACATCCATACGGAAGAAGCGAAGCCACCCAAGTTCCAGTTCCACTACATATAACAAACGTCCACGTTTTTCGGACAATACACCACCAACAATAAGCTGCCGTATATGTAAGAAGACGAACCACTCCACCAACGACTGCCGTTTCAAACCTTCGGAGTCTAAACCTGAAACCAGCAATAAGGATTCAAAAACAACAGCCGCACCTGCCTGTACCTATTGCAAGCGACCAGGCCACACTTTTGAAACTTGCTTCAAACGGGAACGTACATTGACTTCGAACGTGAACTGCGTAGCAAGTCATAAGTTGGCTCCTATCACCATCAAAATAGGTGAAAGGACCTTAAAAGCCATCTTTGACAGTGGAGCGGAGTGCTCAATTATCAAAGAATCAGTCGCTACAGCCTTACCTGGTCAAAGGAGACCAGTAGTCAATTATTTGAAAGGGATTGGTCAATTCCCCGCGCTATCATTAACCAAACTTACGACTGTATGCGTCGTAGATACCATCAGTGTTGAGCTGGAGTTTTACGTATTGTCAGACTATGAAATGTCAACAGACATTTTAGTGGGCATGAACCTGATCCATGACACTAATCTAAGTATGATAATCACATCCAGCGGGACGAAACTAATCCATCAAACACTCGTCAATCATGTGAGTGACAGCTCCTGTCTCTTCAACAACTTGGACTGCGACCTTACAAATGAAGATGAAGTCATGCAACTACGACGACTTCTCACTAAATACGAACACCTGTTTATCCGTGGATATCCCAAGACCCGGGTCAGCACCGGAGAACTGGAAATCAGACTGAAAAATCCTGATAAATTTGTGGAAAGAAGACCATATCGCCTCAGCCCAGTGGAACGAGAAAAAGTTCGCACCATAATCAAAGAACTTCTGGAACATAACATCATCCGTGAGAGCAAATCGCCCTATTCAAGTCCCATCATTCTGGTCAAGAAAAAGAATGGTGACGATCGGCTTTGTGTGGACTTTCGAGAGCTCAACTCGAATACTCTACGTGACCACTATCCACTCCCGTTGATATCTGATCAGATTGACCAGTTGGCAAACGGTCATTTCTATACAAGCCTTGATATGGCAGCTGGTTTCCACCAGATACCCATTAGTGAAACCTCCATTGAGAAGACCGCGTTCGTCACACCAGATGGACTTTATGAATATCTCACCATGCCATTTGGTTTAAGCAATGCTTGTTCAGTTTACCAACGATGCATCAACAGAGCTTTGACGTCATTGCCGGGAACAGCTGCACAAGTCTACGTGGATGACGTTTTAAGCAAGTGTGCAGATTTCGCCGAAGGAATCTCACACCTGGAACGAATACTCATAGCACTGCAAGACTCGGGATTTTCTATCAACGCGGACAAGTGTGCATTCTTCAAACGATCCATCGAATATCTCGGAAACGTAGTTTCCGATGGACAAGTACGACCGAGTCCACGCAAAGTAGAAGCACTCGTCAAAGCTCCAGTACCCAAAACTGTTAAACAAGTCAGGCAGTTCAATGGTCTGGCTGGATACTTCAGGAAGTACATTCCTGACTTTTCTCGCATAATGGTGCCTTTGTACGAACTAACGAAACAAGGAACAAAATGGGCATGGACAGACAAACACGAAAAAGCTCGTAACACAATCATCGAATGCCTGACGTCTGCTCCAGTGCTTACATTATTCCAAGAAGAGGCACCCATACTACTATACACGGATGCAAGCAGCCTTGGATTTGGTGCAGTACTGGTCCAGGTGATAGATGGACGGCAACATGCAGTTGCCTTTATGAGCATGAGAACCACGGAGGCTGAAAGTCGCTACCACTCCTACGAGCTGGAAACACTGGCAGTGGTACGCGCTATAAAACACTTCCGCCAGTATTTATATGGGAGAAAATTCACCGTGATAACTGACTGCAACGCGTTAAAAGCGTCAAAACACAAAAAGGATCTACTGCCAAGGATTCATCGCTGGTGGGCGTTCTTACAAAATTACGACTTCGAGGTAGAGTACCGCAAAGGTGAACGTCTCCAACATGCGGACTTTTTCAGTAGAAACCCAGTTGAGTTTGCAGTCAATGTTATGACAAAAGACTTGAACTGGCTCAAAATTGAACAGCGACGGGACGATGAACTGCGACCAATAATGGACAGCCTCAGTGACAATAATCCAGTAGAAGACTATGTCTTGGAGGACAATGTCTTAAAGAAGAACGTCACTGATCCTGTCTTCGGTCAGCAGCTTAGTACTGTCGTCCCCAAGTCATTTCAATGGAGCATTATAAACTCTTTTCATACTGCATTAAAACACCCTGGCTGGGAAAAGACACTGCAGAAGATCAGAGAAACTTATTGGTTCAACAAAATGAGCTCTGCCGTTCGAAGATTCGTGGATAACTGCGTTATATGCCGAACATCCAAAGGGAGATCCGGGGCCATTCAAGCCCAATTACACCCTATTCAAAAACCAACGGCCGCCTTCCAAGTTATTCATATGGACATAACAGGGAAGCTGGGCACTCCAGATGATCAGCAGTACGTCATAGTCACTATTGACGCTTTCTCGAAGTACGTTTTATTGTACTTCAGTACCAATAAAAACCCACACAGTACATTGGCTGCCCTAAAACGTGCCGTGCACCTATTTGGTGCACCGGTCCAGATCATAGTCGACGGAGGAAGAGAGTTCCTTGGAGAATTCAAAGAGTACTGTGACAACATCGGGATAAACATCCATGCTATCGCTCCAGGAGTCAGCCGAGCGAATGGCCAGGTTGAAAGAGTCATTGCAACCCTCAAGAATGCATTGATCATGATTAAAAATTACGAAGCAGAACAGTGGCACACTGTACTTGAGGAGCTTCAGCTGGCAATGAACTGTACAACCCATCGGGTCACCGGTGTTGCTCCATTAACACTTATTACACAACGAAAGCACTGTGTACCACCTGAGCTTCTCAACCTGGTGGATATTGACAATGAAACCGTTGATATTGAAGCGCTTACTCAGCAGGTGCAACAGAAAATGATTCGTTGCAGCGAACAAGACAGACAACGCTTCAACATACACAAAGCCAAAATCCATCATTTCCAAAGAGGAGATTACGTATTGGTTAAGAATAATCCTCGCAACCAAACCTCGCTTGACCTTAAGTTCAGCGAACCGTATGAAGTCTGTAGAATACTGGAAAACGACAGATATTTGGTAAAGAAAGTCGTGGGCAGAGGAAGACCTCGCAAGGTTGCCCACGATCAGCTACGCCGTGCTCCGCAACCTGGAGATCAGATGACCGTATCGGCGGGAAACGAATCACCTACTCACCGAGATTCTGCCGCAGAACTCAATGAGCCCATCCCGTCGACCTCACGAGAAGAGCTGCAAATACAGCCAAACCACGATCTACAGGATGAAGATGACACAGCAGAATAAATGTGAGTATCTCAATTTTATGATTTCTAATAACTACCAGTATCTACGAGAACCTCCGAGAACTCTACGAGAACCTCCGAGAACTCTACGAGAACCTCCGAGAACTCTACGAGAACCTCCGAGAAACTTCGAGAACATTTCATTATAATCTCTGAGAACCTAATAACTTCGCCAGCATGTTGAAAAGACTAAAGCAATGGAAGTTGCTTACAGATATACTACTCAAAAGAAGTTATTCCTCTTCTTTCAGGTCAACGAGAATCGACGAGATCCGACAAAAAGCCACAAGAATCCACAACAGTCTACGAGAATCTATAACAGTCTACGAGGAACAATGAGGCTGGTGCAGAGCGCGCACCGCCTGTCAGAATGGCCGTATCGGCGCAACTACAACAAATAGTTTAGAAAACCTAGAATAATTAAGTTAAATCATTTGATTATTCCAAAATTAGTTTATAAACCACCAGTTGATTGTTTTAAAGTTCATTGCGATGTAAAATTAATGTTATTAAAAATTTCAATACTTACCCTAAAAAACTAACCTCAACGCACACGTGCGCTAAGCCTATAAATACGGCCGCACTGTGGGCGATCAGTTCAGTTGCGCTCGAGCCGCCGTACAGTGCGGACCTCTCTGTGTAGTCGTTACGCTGCTCGTTGAATAAACGCATATAGATTACTGCTGAAGTTTTCTTCCGAAGACCGAAAATGAGTGATCATCAAGAACACACCAATTGTGACGTCAGCAATGCTGACGTCACACTTTTTAAAAACACTACGGGGTCTTTTCCTCCTTCATATATAAAATCTTTTTTTAAAAAAATTGAACCGACTTCAATATCACTGAAAAGTATAAAATAATTTAAATATTATTGAAGTTGGTGTTAGCGTACCTGCTGTGTATATTTGGCACCAACTTCAATAATATTTAAATTATTTTATACTTTTCAGTGATATTGAAGTCGGTTCAATTTTTTTTTAAAAAGATTTTATTTTAAACTTTTTAGTGATATTTTCATATATAAAGATTGAACCATCGAAAACCGTAAAATTATCTAGGTAGGTTATGATCACATTATCGTCTACATAGTTTTACATAATTCATGTTTCTTCAGAAAAAAATATCCGGTCGTAATGAAATTTGCATGAAAACATTATAGTAGTTTACTCTCTCGAATAAAAAAAGAATCATCGAAATCGGTTCATAATTGTCAGAGAAATGTAATGGAGAACATCAGTTTTATGGTTTTTACCAGATAAATTCCTCCACATCGTTCATGGTCCTCCAGGAAGTTCTTATCCGGTTGTAATAAAATTCATACAGATTCAATACAGTGGTTTCTTCTTTCGAATAAAAAAAGAATCATTGAAATTGGTAAATATTTGCCAGAGTTATGACTATTTTTGTCCGACCGAGCGAGTCCGAGCGACTAAAACGTCATCTATATAGGCTTTCTTGCAAGTCTCAGTGCGCAGTCACCATTCTTGTTTTTTCAGGAACTACTTATTACTAAGCAATAATTTTTTTATGGGACCCAATTAACGGATTAAAGAATGGATGGAAGAAAGATTTTTTCAAATCGGTTCATAATTGCCAGAGTTATGCGCGAACATACATAGAAAGAAAAAAAAAAATATATACAGACGAATTGAGAACCTCCTCCTTTTTTTGAAGTCGGTTAAAAAGAAAGTCGTGTTAGTTACACTATTTATAACTCAAGAACGGCCTAACCGATTCGGGCTGAAAATTGGTGGGGAGGTAGCTTAGAACCAGGAAACGCACATAGGATACTTTTTATCCCGGTAGGTTAAGGTTAAGCAACGTTAGGTAAGGTCATTAAATAGATGGGTGAACCGATTTGTATGAAAGTATGCATATCGGGTAGGTCTGAGAATAGGTCATACAGTATATTTCATACCGCTAGGTTAAGGTTAAGCAATATAAGGCAAGGTCATTAAATAGATGGGTGAACCGATTTGTATGAAATTTTGTGTGTATATCGGGTAGGTCTGAAAATAGGCCGTAAAGTATATTTCATGCCACTAGGTTAAGGTTAAGCAACATAAGAAAAGGTAATTAAATAGATGGATGAACCGATATGTATGAAATTTTGTGTGTATATCGGGGAGTGATTGACGAGGATATATAGAACGAGAGGAGGGTGCAGGAGAGGAGAAAGAGGGAGAGGGGATTCGAGGAGGGGGTGATGTGGTGAGGGATCGGGGGAGTTAGGTGCAGTAAGGGGGGAGTGAAAAGGAGCAAGTTCGTAAAAGAGAGCGGGGGAGAGGGTTCAGAGAGGGGACAACAGGGAGAGGAAGAGGGGGAGTGTGACGGAAACCGAAGCGGGAGGGGGAAAGAGAGAGGAGAGAAAGAGCATATAATTAGATTTTTTTATAAGAGAGACAGATGGAGAGAGATAAATCTAGGGAGGAGGGAGAAAAGGGGAGCAAAATGTAATAAAAGCGCGCGTGGAGCAGCGCGGGTCAGCTAGTACTATAATAAAACTCAAAGAGCACTTTTTCTGTACATTGAATATTTTTCCAAAATTTCTATGTATCCTGTCTGTCTGTCTGTCTGTCTGTCTGTCTGTCTGTCTGTCGTTCTGTTTGTCCAGGTATCATTTGAAAACCCGTGGATGGATTTTGATAGGACTTTCACTGATGTGTTGCGTAGAAGTCTAGGTATAAATTGGTATATAAAACATCACGCTATGTTTCATAGGGGCTAAGCAGTGAAACATTACTTGCACATATTACCACGTAATTTCCTTTGTATGTGAATAGGGTAATTATAAACTGATCAGTTAATCATTAAGATATGTATTATTACGCTATATACAATAGGGACTGAGCAGACATTTAGTTTGCATAAGATATGGCAGTGGCGAAGGGTAAATTTTTGTAAGGGGTAAGCCGGTCCGGAAATTTTCATTAGATTTCAAATTCAAATTCAAATAATTTTATTTGCGTAATATGGGTAAAACATTACATTTTGATGTTACATTTTAGCATAGTACCTCCACATTCGGCCGAGTGGCATGCAAATTATTCTTATTACTATCTAGGCATTAATTATCATTTATATCAATTTATTAATAATTATTATTAACTAACATGTTAAACATTACATTAATAGATTTTACAAATAAGTCATATAATTAATTCAGTCATTTTATATTAATTAATTATTGAAATTATACATATGTAACTGTTAGATAAATACGTTTTATATTATAATGTTGTCAGACAGGAATTCACTTACACTGTAGTATGCCTTCTTTAGGAAAAACGATTTTAATTTATTACTAAATACATCAGTGCTTGCAATCTCATGTAGCGATTTGGGTAAATGGTTGTAAACTCTAGCAGCCATGCAGAATACACTTTTATTTAAATAGGCTGTTCTATTTGGAGGCATACTTATTTTGTAATAGTGCCTTTTACTTAATAGTTTTACAAAAAGTCCTTGGTTTTTTCTAACAAATAATACCAGTTCATAAATATACATACAGGGCAATGTCATAATTTCCAGATTTATAAAAAAAGGTTTACAGCTATCGGTTTGCTTTAATCCACATATAGCCCTGACGCACCTCTTCTGAGCCTTAAATACTAATTCCTTCCCAGAAGAGTTACCCCAGAACATTATTCCGAACCTTAGAAGGGGTGCAACATACCCATGATAAGCCGTCATTACAACCGATAAACTGACAGTCTTTTTCAACATATACAGGGCATATGAATACTTGCTAATTCTTGTAGTCAATGATTCTATTTGACATTTCCAGTCCAAACTGCTATCCACATTCAGCCCTAAAAACTTGGTCGTATCAACTTTTACAATTGTTTTATCTAAATAACGAATGTTCAAATCACTCAACTTATCTACTCTATTCTTAAATGTCATTATACTGGTTTTGTCTAGATTAAGTTTTAAATTATTTGATGTCAACCACTGATTCACGTTACATAAGGTATTTGAAATCTCTTGTTCTATATGTAATTTATCTTTACCTGCAAATATAATAGTACTGTCGTCGGCAAATAATACACTATGATGCGTTGTCACTCTAGGGAGATCGTTAATGTAAATTATAAATAATAGTGGTCCTAAAACACTTCCTTGTGGTACACCGTAAGTGACGTCTCTATAATTTGACATGTAAGAGACTTCCTTCTTTGTAATTGGACAC
The DNA here is from genome assembly GCA_911728495.1 of Furcula furcula. NCBI lineage: Eukaryota > Metazoa > Arthropoda > Insecta > Lepidoptera > Notodontidae > Furcula > Furcula furcula. The sequence continues at coordinate 273,767 of OU452264.1, read as the reverse complement.
AGTTTTGTAATTTTTGTTGATTGTTGCCTCTGACTCAAATACGATTTTATAAGTTCAAGGAACCTCTTACTCCATATGAATATAGTTTACTATATAATATTTGATGGTCAACATAGTCAAAAGCTTTACTAAGCTCCATGTAGAGTGCACAAACTAAGTTTTTTTTATCGACATTATTCATGATCTTCTCTAAAAAATTATAAATGGCTAAGTTAATGGTTTTATTTTTACGAAACCCTACCTGTTCTTCAGCAAAGATATTCTTCTTCTCAAAATAGTTATAAATATTATCATGTATAACCCTCTCAAAAACCTTAGATAAAACAGGCAAAAGAGCAATAGGTCTATAACACGACATATCATATTTATCATCTTTTTTGAAAAGTGGCTGGACTATTGCAGTCTTTAATTCTTTTGGAAAAACACCCATTATTATACATAGATTTATTATGTAGCTAAGTACGTCGGATACTTCACATGATACATGTTTCAGTACTTTAGTAGAAATACCATCATACCCCGTGCTGTTTGTGTTTTTTAATTCCATGATTATTGTGTATATATCATGAGGTATGGTTGGTTTTATGAACAGCGTGCATGGTTTGTTTGGTATTTTAATTAATCCTGGTCTAGGTTCTAATTTACCGACATGGTCTACAAAAAAATTATTAAAAGAGTTTGCTATAGTTAAAGGGTCACGTATATGTTCACCATTTATATTTATTTTCTGTATCTGCTGCTTTGGTAACTTAAATTTATTATTATTGATTAGAGACCATGTAGCTTTACTCTTGTTTTGCGCATTTAATATAAATTTGTCATTTTGAGATTTTTGTGTAAGTTTTATAATACGGTTTAATTTAGAGGATACATTCAGAAAGTTACATTTGTTCCTATGATTTCTGTAGTACTTTGCTGATAGCAATATGACATTATATCTTTGAAAAGTTAAAATCTGTAAAATCTGTCGTTCATGAAATTTTAATGAAACTCCCCAAGTCCAGGTAGTGTATAGGTATTGTATCACAGTCGCAACAATAAAAGATGCGAAACATTAAGAACTTTCATTATCGAATATCATTAGACAGTAATTTACGATGTTAGCGTGATTTACAATTATGAACAGCGCCATCTATCGGTGAAATTGAACATACAATACACAATATCTTAGGCTTCTGATTGTAAATAACACCTAATCTTACAATATTCAGGCAAATAAAGGAATTGAATTGAATTGAATTGAATTATAGAACTTTAAGCTAGCTAAATAAAAGAAAGTCGTGTTAGTTACACTATTTATAACTCAGGAACGGCCTAACCGATTCGGCTGAAAATTGGTGGGAGGTAGCTTAGAACCAGGAAACGGACATAGGATTTTTTATCCCGGTAGGTTAAGGTTAAGCAACGTTAGGCAAGGTCATCAAATAGATGGGTGAACCGATTTGTATGAAATTTTGTGTGCATATCGGGGAGGTCTGAGAATAGGTCATAAAGTATATTTAATGCCGCTGATACCATGATTGACGAGGATATATAGAACGAGAGGAGGGTGCAAGAGAGGAGAAAGAGGGAGAGGGGATTCGAGGAGGGGGTGATGGGGTGAGGGATCGGGGGAGTTAGGTGGAGTAATGGGGGAGTGAGAAGGAGCAAGTTCGTAGAAGAGAGGGGATGAGGGTTCAGAGAGGGGACAACAGGGAGAGGAAGTGGGGGAGTGTGACGGAAACCGAAGCGGGAGGGGAAAGAGAGAGGAGAGAAAGAGCATATAATTAGATTTTTTTTATAAGAGAGAGAGATATGGAGAGAGATAAATCTAGGGAGGAGGGAGAAAATGGGAGCAAAATGTAATAAAAACGCGGGCGGAGCTACGCGGGTCAGCTAGTAAATAAATAAGCTTCCTCCAACCACGAAGATCCACCAGATTTGATCCAACGCCATCTTGGCTATCATTCGCTTTCGCTAACTCACCAATTATGTATTCGCTTACACGCGTTCGTTCGTATAAACAACTGGCTTAAACCCTCAGCCGGTAAAGGCTCGGTTGTTATGCACACGGAAATGTTTAGGATCAGTCCCTGCGGGGGCATCAACGTTGTGGTTTTCTCCTTCTGTTTGATAACTAACTAATACAGACGGATCATTTGGTAGTGATTGGTAGAGTAATAAAATCTTTTTTTTTAAATTGAACCGATTTCAATATCACAGAAAAGTATAAAATAATTTAAATATTATTGAAGTTGGTGTTAGCTTACCGGCTGTGTATATTTGGCACCAACTTCAATAATATTTAAATTATTTTATACTTTTCAGTGATTTAATGAATTTTTTTTTAAAAAAGATTTTATTTTAAACTTTTTAGTGATATATTCATATATAAAGATTGAACCATCGAAGACCGTAAAATGATCTAGATAGGTTATGATCACATTATCGTCTACATAGTTTTACATAATTCATGTTTCTTTAGAAAAAATATCCGGTCGTAATGAAATTTGCATGGAATCATCATAGTAGTTTACTCTCTCGAATAAAAAAAGAATCATCGAAATCGGTTCATAACTGTCAGAGCAATGTAATGGAGAACATCAGTTTTATGGTTTTTACCAGATAAATTCCTCCTCATCGTTCATGGTCCTCCAGGAAGTTCTTATCCGGTTGTGATAAATTTCATACAGATTCATCACAGTGGTTTCTGTAAACGCCATCTATACGTACTCAACTCACACGCAATACATCAAAAACACCTGTCACTCATCATCACACATGTCATTTTGACATTCTTTTTCATCGGTTTTATTTAGCCGTTACAAAATCAAATAAAAGAGCTCGTCTCTCACTGCTTGTTCGTCGCGCACGCAACACGCATTTTACACTAACTCAATTTCAATTAATTCCTACCCTTTATTATCGCCTTCCTTACGGCGCTAAAGCCATCGAAGTGCTGTTATAGTTTCTATTTTCGAATAAAAAAAGAATCATTGAAATTGGTAAATATTTGCCAGAGTTATGACCATTTTTGTCCTTAAAAAGCGACATAAAGACATAAAATCTATATAGGCTTTCAAAATTCAAATTCAAAATTTTTATTTCCAATAGGCTTAACGCTAGCACTTTTGAACGGTTAATTTTTTAAAAGCTACCACCGGATCACAACGCGACCTCAATTGAGAAGATCCGGCAAGAAACTCAGCGGGCTTGTCATTTTTTCACATTTTTTTTAAACAAAGTTTGTCATCTTTTTACAATTAGATCAGCACCAGCGACAGTGTGTCCTGCCGTTCAAAATATCAAATAAAATAAAAAATACGACGAAAATACAACAAACTAAAATGCCAAAGGGTAGTCGGACCAGTCCCCCCAAGCAGCACCCGCGCTTTCCTGCAGCTTTCCTGCGCAGTCACCATTCTTGTTTTTTCAGGAACTACTTATTACTAAGCAATAATTTTTTTATGGGACCCAATCAATGGATTGAAGAATGGATGGAAGAAAGATTTTTTCAAATCGGTTCATAATTGCCAGAGTTATGCGCGAACATACATAAAAATATATATATATATATACAGACGAATTGAGAACCTCCTCCTTTTTTGAAGTCGGTTAAATAGAAACATTGTCATGATCAAAGCAGCGGATTTGTCATGTGAATTCTCAGTGTAAATTCGGTTCTTCGCTGTACCTCTCCTTAACCGTGAACCGGTCTTGGTCTTTGAGTTTCTTGAAAAACGCTGGTAAGTGGTGATCTGTATCACAGAGTAACACCCGGTTTCCGAAAGGATGATCAACGAACAAATCAACTAACAAGATGTCAAATCTCCTGTCAAGCGTATTTTGGGTTGCAGAAAGCATGATCAACTATTTTAATTTGAACATCCTGTCAGTTGACACGGCTGTTAAATTTTACTTCAGAAAGTTCATGTCAACGCCAATTTGGGTTTCTGAAAGGCTAATTAAGCCATGATCATAGATTATTCTCTTGTCAAATACAATGTTAACTAAGTATTAAATTATACTATTTGTTTTGGATAATCTACTAGTTTATGACAGATTACGTAATTATTAGGTATAAAAGGTCCTTTGCAACAAAAATACCAAGATTGTATTAACAATTGCTACTTTTGAAAGGAGATGTTCCATTTTGGGCCAGCACTATGTACACTACATGGAAAAATAAGAAAAACATAGGATAGTTTCATAAAAATACTTGTAAATTAATTTGAAGCAGAGTACAATTGTACATAAATGATTACTTATGGAGTTATTTAGTATGTCCACCCTGTTTTTAGGGCAGCCATGACAGTTGCGTTTGACATTAGTTTAATACTTGACAGTTTATGCTATAGGTATGACGTTTCGTAATAGGTTGTTTACGCAAGTACATATTATATTTCGATGTTTTTAGTGATTATTAAGTTAACGAACATTAAATGATTGCTTCTTTACTAGCCCCGGGCTTTACTGTATCGATTATCGGCTGTGATTTGGATTGGAATCCGTCGTATGAGTGCTATTTAGCAACAAGTTCAATTGCAGGTATGTTCACTCAGTCAGTTGTTGTGTTGTCAATATTACATTTAAGTTAAGTATTTCCGGTCCATCATATTATTGTGTGGTGTTGCTACAGTAGTGTTGCTTTTTTGTGTTGCTCTCCTTGACCAAGATATCTTAAATGTACAAGAAAACGAAGCAATATTAAAAAAGAGAACATTACAAAACAGTTACTATATTGCATAGTTATATATTCATATAGTGTACATGGTGCTGGCCCAGGCTCCATACATTTCTGGAACAACTCCTTTACGATTGTGAAATGTGCACTCCACATCCGCGCGGGATGAAGGTCCACGAAATAAGAGTGTGGAGCCGCTTGACAATCAAAAATATTTTCTCTATGGGGTACCACTGGTGCTTTTCCTTCGAATCTTGACACATGGTGAAGGACAAAAAATACTCTGTTTCTTTCTATCACATGTAACCTATATAAATTCATTCTTTTCTTGTGCGAATGAGAAAGAAAGTGAACATCCCTCCTGTAGATCCTCCATCTATGGTTACAGATTATAATATCTTTGAATTGAATGAGCTATTCATTCGGGTATTCATGGCAATGAATCTGTAGATAGTTTAGCTAAATTAGCCGGACCAGGCCGTCGACACCGATCTTTGTATGGAGTTATGAACGTACTTATTAGAAATAATGGCACTAATTAGGTAGGCAATATAAAGTTACCAAATTAAAATGACTGCTAATACGTATTGGCTTCAACTGTATGAAGTTCTGTTTTAATTTGGACGTATTATATTATAATACGAATTTGTTATTTTTTTTTGTTGTCTAACCTGTGGATGTAACTTGACATTTGAAAATTTTATTCTGGTTTGAATTTTGGCGGCTAATAAGTTATTATATTATTTACATTTATTTAAGCCTTAATGGGCGTTGTGTTAATATTATGGGTGGTAAATCGTTAAGAAAATGTGAAATATGTGGTGTTAGGCGAGTCACAAAAAGGTTTTTTGAGATATTTTTGGCCAGATTTCCACATGACCCGGCAAGGTAAAATTTTATGATAAATTAATATAAAAATGTAAATATTTCTTGTGGTGTAGCAGTTACATTACTTTTGAATCCTATTTAGTAGCCGATCGCAAGTTTTGTAATGGAATTATGAATTTATTCATAAAACTTAGTTGTTGAACAAAATAAATAGTGATGTACATATTATATACTGATAAGTCCACAAATATCGATATTTTTGCCTGACTAGCCCAGAAGGAGGGCTATATTTTTCGAGTGTGTGTATGTATGTTTTTATTTGTAGTTGTTTTTTGTGCTTTTATAATATTATGCTTTTTTCTTCAGATGGGTGAAGTTAATTGGAAATGAAGACTTGTTGTATTTATCCATACAAAGATATGGCACAACGTGTTATCAGGATTAAGAATAACTAATACAGCATATAAATAAGCATATCTAGTATGACGACTCCATTGTGAATCGAATTTTGAGATTAATGATCGTAAAGCATTCAAAAATCATAAATATTTCTTTATTTTATTTGTAAAAATTGCTTAATTTTATTTTGAAAACATACACACATCAAAAGTGTCTAGGGATCAACATATATTTTTGCAATAACTTTTCTCCTGATTGATATTAATTAAAATTTTCTTTAAGGATTCATCAAATAAAGTGTTTTCGTTTGTCACAGTAACGATAAACCAAGTCACCTTTGCATTAATAAAGAAATTTGCCATTTTCCTAATAAAGGGATTTTTGACATTTGAACCACTAACACAAAAGTTCGAAAAAAAGACTGAAATAACAGTTTTCTTTAAAATTTTATTGGGTAACTTAAACAATTAATAATCCGTGTTTCTACCGCGAACACTAACAACACAAGAACATCGGTTTGGCATACTCAAAATGAGTTCATCCAAATCACGCTGTGGAATGGCCGCCCATGTTCGTTGCAACAACAAAAAAAGGTCTTCTTGCGACTGGATACCCTCCATATTCGGCAGAGCTCTTCTCTGTAGCATATCCCATGCATGCTCAATCGGGTTCAAGTCTGGCGACTGAGCAGGCCAGTGCAGGACATTGATGTTAGCTGCGGCGAGAGTCTGTCTTACAACTCTTGCGGTGTGCGGTCGTGCATTATCATGCATTAACTGAAATAAGGGACCGATTTGCACTTGTAGAGGAACGATGACGTCTGATACAATCGTCTCAGCATAAATTTGAGCGTTGAGGTTGCCTCTGATCCAAATCAACTCAGTTCTTCCGCCGATCCAAATACCCGCCCATACCATGATGGTTCCACCACTATAAGGATGGACTTCCTGGCAGGATTTTAATCGCTGTTGGCGTCCAGGGGTTCTCCAGTGTCGTATACGTCTTGTATCCGGTCTCATACCAAAACGAGACTCATCAGAAAAGCACACGAAACGCCATTGTTCTTCTGCCCAATTTCTGTGTTCAAGAGCCCATTGATATCGAATCCTACGATTGTGCATTGCTATAGGTGGTACCCGTAGCGCTCTTCGGGAATGAAGGTTCACTTCATGCAAGCGGTTTCTGACTGTTTGGTCGCTAATTAAGTTCCCTGAAGAGTGATGAAGCCTCACGGCTAACATCATGGCAGTTATTGTTGGAGCTCTTCGAGTTAAGATTTGAATATATCGGTCTTGTCTCTGTGTGGTGCAGCGATACCGTCCTCCATGGCGCTCAGCCACGGTACCAGTGCTTCGGTAACGTGTCCAAAGTCGACTGATAACACTCTGACTTGTATTCAGAGCTAAAGCCACAGTACGTTGCCGGGAACCAGCTTCTATCATTCCCACGGCTCTGAGCATTTCTTCCCTGCTTAAATGACGTCGCCGCTCCATAATAACGTTGGTTTTAATCAGTAGTAGGGAAACAGTAGCACTAATAATGTCTTCAATGCGTTGTATGTTTTTATAGGGAAAATATTGACAGCTGATTTTCATCTTTTACTCGAATTTGATTCACAGTTCCTGATTCAAATTATGAAATGCACCAAAAAGGATCCATATAAATTTATAAAATCATAAATTTATTACAAAGCCACATCTCAATCTCAAGAAATCCGCTTAAAAATGCTTGATCCCTAGACACTTTTGATGTGTGTAGTTATTGTACATAGGTAACTTGCGTGAATTAAACTTAACAATAAACACACCCGTATATTGTGTTCTTTCATTTTCATCGATATCGATAGACAAACATACTAGGGGGTGGCAAGCCCTAGAGGTTTACAATAGTCAAAATAAAAATGGCAGGTTGGCCAACTGGTAGCCATTAAATTTTATGTTTGTTAAGTTAGGAAAAGTACGTTCATGATTCGATTCAGGGGGGCGATTCTCGCTTACTTCGAATCGACTTCGATTTCGAATCTGCAATACGAAGCCTATCTCTACTAAGAAATCTCGAAACTCGAAGTGATTTTCTCGAATCTTGTATTCTGGGCAACCATCGAAGTAAACTTCGAAATAATCTCTATTCGAATGAGGAAATTGTTGCCATTATGAAAGATAAATGTCCCGCGAGTCATTCCGTTCAAGTAGTTGATACGGCTTTTTTACCGGATGGGATGTTTTTAGTAGAAAAACATATCTTTAAAGTGGTTCACGTCTATAAAATGGTAGAACGACATTTTGTACGATTTTTCATATAATTTACCACAAATTAATGAGTTATAAATACACAAAGCTGTGTGTTCTTACCATAGATTTTTATAAATCTATGGTTCTTACTTAGTAGTCTGTGGCTGTATGATCCTAGTACCTTTGCCTGTCTTTCGGCGAAGTAAAATTAAAACAAAAATACCATATGTTTATGTATTTATGTCTAACATTTTGTTTTAGTATGCCCGAAAGGTTATTTATAAAAAGATAAGTTTTATTATTGTTGTCCGTATTCTTAAAGGCGTTTATGTGATGTTTAGGTGTATATAATCTTGTCGGCATAATGATTTTATCTTAATTGGCTGTCGATCGCAGTATCTCTTAATTAATAGTCTGTGTTGTTGATTGTTTGTTTGGTAATGAATTAAGTTTTAATCAAGTGCGAGGACTTCGTAAAGTGTAGTTGTACTTTAATAAACTATCCAATAATGTTATTTTGAATAAAATAATCTAGGAATACGGTACTCATCTTAAAATTATAATCATATTATACGGCAAGGTTTGACATTTGTTGTGATTCGAACTCGAGATGACGATTCGAATGGTCTTGACCAGTCGAAGCAGTTCGAGCGGCTAGCGTTCGAAATAGGTTGGGCTCGACATGTCGAGAATACAATTACGTGATTTTTAGTCGCCAATAGTTCGAATTCGAATATTTTTTCGAATTCGTGATTGATACGGATAAGTCATCAGTACGGAATAGTGATTTTTGTATACATGTTAATAATACAGATGTAACGGCGGATTTAGATGTAGCGACAGAGTTTGAACGATTTTTTACAGATATTCCTATTAATATAACGAAAACTCTAAATTCCTCGTCCACTTCCGCTGAAATCCTATTAAAAGAAAATGTACCAGAGTGTGGCACATCTTTTCAATTCTGTTTTGTAACTGCCAATGACATCATAAATACTTTTAAACAGCTTAATCAGAAAAAGACAGCTGATTTATGGGGGCTTTCTATACAAACAATAGCGTCTATAATTGAAGCAATTGCCCCTCAATTGGCAGTGATATTTAATAACTGTGTCAAGAGTGGAGTATTTCCTGACCTCATGAAGCACAGTAAAGTTATACCTTTGTTTAAGTCTGGCAGCACCGCTGAGCCTACAAATTTCAGGCCAATTTCGGTTTTGCCAGCCTTGAGTAAAATTTTTGAAAAGCTTATTCTATGTCAAATACTGGATCATTTTAATAAAAATAATCTTCTTCACAATAGACAGTTCGGCTTTAGAAAGAATCGCTCAACAACAGACGCGGGAGTCGAATTATTGAAATATATCTACGAGGCTTGGGAGGAATCACGGGATGCTCTTGGTATATTCTGTGATTTATCCAAGGCTTTTGACTGCGTAGATCACGACACGATGGTCAGGAAATTACGCCACTATGGTGTAAGGAATAAAGCTCTAGACCTTCTGACTTCATATTTGAATAATAGAATTCAGAGGGTCGATGTAAACGGTAAGAGATCTCCAGGCTCCGTGGTCTCCCTGGGCGTTCCTCAAGGTTCAATATTAGGCCCATTTTTGTTTTTAATATATATTAATGACTTACCCTACTTCGTGGGGGACAAACTTAATATTGTATTGTTCGCGGATGATACATCTCTTCTATTTAAAGTTAAGCGTAAACTCCATGATTATGACGAAGTGAACAATGTACTTTCTATGGTTGTCCATTGGTTCAATGTTAACAATTTAAAACTTAATGAGACCAAAACTAAATGTATGAAATTTGTAACTCCTAATGTGAGACAGCTGGCAACCAATGTAGAAATAAATGGAACAGCGTTGGACCTTGAGGCGTCGACTGTGTTTTTAGGTATAACAATTGACGCCAAACTACAGTGGGGCCCACAAATTAAGAAGTTGTCGGGTAGGCTAAGTTCCGCGGCTTATGCAGTCAAGAAAATTAGACGTTTAACTGATGTTGAAACCGCTAGAATTGTTTATTTCAGCTATTTTCACAGTGTTATGTCATATGGCATATTACTGTGGGGATCTTCTGCAGAACTTAATACTATTTTTATTCTGCAGAAAAGAGCTGTGAGAGCCATTTACAATCTGGCTCCTATTGATTCACTTAGAGAGAAATTCAAAGAGATAGATATTCTAACGGTTGTGTCACAATACATATTTGAAAATTTAGTTTATGTTAAAAAAAAATCTGTTCTTTTAAAAAGTATAGTGATACACATAATATTAATACCCGGAACAAACACGATCTTGTTGTACATGCCACGCGTCTCCACAGAACAGGCAAATCGTTTATGGGCCAAAGTATACGCTTTTATAACAAACTGCCACAGGATATCCGAGATCTTCCAATAAAGAAATTTAAACCTTTGATAAAAAGCCGTTTGTCAAAAAAGGCTTATTATAAAATCTCGGATTACCTGGAGGATAAAGCTGCGTGGGCTTGAACTGCTCAACTCATGCAAGCTTAGAAGTTTAAGGCTGACATAAGTAAAATTTATAAAACTATTTAAAAAAAAAAAATGACAAAAAAAGACAAGCCCGCTGAGTTTCTTGCCGGATCTTTTCAGTAGCGGCCGCGTTACGATCCGGTGGTAGTTTGTAAAAATGATTTTTGTGTAAGTGCCTCCGTGGGGCCTATACATAATAAAGATATTTTGACTTTGACTTTGATACGAAAGTGCGAGAATCGCCTCCCAGGGGCTTGAATGGGAGTGCCGACTCTTATACGTAGTGTTAAATCCTCTTTGAGCCGGACAGCTAGGTCGTTTCGTCAACATTGCTTACGGGAACGACCTGCTCCTATTAACTCGTTTAAAACTGCAAGAAAATTGGAATCACGATTGGGTGAATACAAATACCAATAAGGCACTATTTTATCGTACAATTCAAGCTGATATTTCCACTAAACCTTGGTTCTCTAAAATAAATTTATCCAAAAAAAAATACTTCTATCCTCTCTCGCCTGAGGTTTAACCATTGTTGTTGTGCTAAACACCTGTTCAAATTAAAAGTCAAAGACTCTCCACTTTGTGATTGTGGCCAAGATATTGAAGACATTACCCATATCCTTTTCTTTTGTCCGAATTATAGTTCCCCTTCTTTATATGACTTCCTTATAAAATATAAAGCTCCACTTCCTTGTAATATATCCTCTATTCTATCCTTATCTAATAAATTATATATTAAATCTATTACAAAGTATATCCTTCACTACAATATTTGTTTATAATCTCTTCCTTCGTCTTAATAAATTATATTTTTTCCTTTACTAACTTATTATATTTAATTATATACTAGCTGACCCACGCAGCTCCGCCTGCACTATTTTTACGTTAACTAAACTTTGAATAACAGACATTCGCATCGAATACATAACCTCATTTTTTATAGTCGGTTAAAAACTGGGACCCACTTTTTACTTGCTCTCCGAAGCACGGACCCGTTCAGTTCAAATGGCGTTAAACGGTCACCCATCTATTTAATGACCTTACCTAACGTTGCTTAACCCGATCGATTACAAAACCTTGATAACAACTCTCTATGAGTGTTCCCTTACTAATATTTATTATATTTTATAGAAAAATTGATAAAATCGGACCAAGCGTATAACCAAGTACCCGTTTTGACTTTAATCCCCTCTCCCAAAAGAACCGTGCTAGATTACGGGATAAAAAGTATCCTATGTCCTACCTCGTATTAAGATCTCAAATCATGCCAAGTTTCATTTGAATCCATTCAGTAGTTTCGGCGTGATGCTCAGCCGTGATACAGACAGACAGACAGACAGACAGACAGACAGACAGACAGACAAAAATTAAAAAAATTACATTTTCGGCCTCAGTATCGGTTATAGAATGCCCTCCAAATATAATTGTCAAAATATCTTCAATGTACAGAATTGGACCTGTTACAGTTTTATTATAAGTATAGATTGCCCAACATCCTCAAACCGCATCCATTACCCCAGCCCGTCGATCTACCTGAAACTCAAAGCTTTGTTTTCAACCGGATCAAACCACAAACAGTCGCATGAACACAGAACTGGACATTGGCAGTAGTGGCACTAAGTAGTAGCCGATTGCCAGCGAACAAAAAGAAGAAGAAGAAGAATGAGCTATTGAATGAAATATTGAACTAAATAGGCAATGTAGCTGTGACCCTCCTGAGGAACGATTAAAAAACCAAGGAACTTGTGAAAATAAATATAATAGCAAAACAAGACAAACAACTGAATAATTCTTTACATTGAAAAAAATATGGCTGAACGCCCAACCACGCATGCGTCCAACCAGCCCTCACGTGATCCTTTTGTCAAGGACCGAAAACTAAACCTATGATACTAAAAAGGTAATAAATACAAGGTAGTATATATTCGTACACTATACAATGAGCGCGTCGCTTACAGTAGCCATACTTAAATAATATTCTTCATGTCAAATTAAAATGATCATAGATTAGTAAATTTTTCTCTAATTAACGTTTCAGAAACCCGAATTGATTTGAAGAAGCTGTCAAGTTAACAGTCATGTTAGTTGAATATCCATTTAAATAGCCTTTCAGAAACCGGGCGTAATAATAGGTGTATTACGCCAGACACCAGCTTCTTACTGAGTAGACTGTGATTAAATCCAGTATTAGATATAGGTTTATATCTGAATTTCCGTAGAGGTCTATTTTGTCAGAAGAAATAAATGATATTTATAGTATGAGTACATATTCGGACTATCTTACTAAGTACTTATAATAAAATTGTAACAGGTCCAATTCTGTACATTGAAGATATTTTGAAAATTATGTTTGGAGGGCATTCTATAACCGATACTAAAGCCAAAAATGTATTTTTTTTTTATTGAAGTGAAACTTCGCGACTTCCAAAAATGTTATCACATAACGCGTCAAGCGTTAAATGAAGCACCTTAACGCGTTATCGCTTAACGCGTTAAGTGATAGGTGTTAATCGATAGGCGATAGGCGTAAATTTGTTAAGGTTATGAAAGCGCTCATGTGACGCCGTCACCGAGTGAGTGGGTGAGTGGGTGGAGTGGGTGAGTGGGTGGAGTGGGTGAGTGGGTGAGTTGGGGCGAGTTGGGGTAGTTGGGGCGAGTTGGGGTAGTTGTGGTGAGTTGGAGTGAGTTGGGGCGAGTTGAGTTGAGTGTGTGTGGGTGTGTGTGTGTGTGTGTGTGAGTGAGTGAGTGAGGGACCGACCTGAACGACCGATCGACTGAGCGAGAATGAAGTTTCACTTCTTCCGCGCGGAGGGACTCCACGCACGCACATTTTTTTTGTCTGTCTGTCTGTATCTCGGCTGAGCATCACGCCGAAACTACTGGATGGATTGAAACGAAACTTGGCATGATTTGAGTTAATACTCCGAGGTAGGACATAGGATACTTTTTATCCCGACATTCGGCACGGTTCCCTTGGGAGAGGGGACTAAAGTCAAAATGTGTACTTGGTTACACGCTTGCTCCGATTTTATCAATTTATGTTATGAAAGCGCTCATGTGACGCCGTCACTGAGTGAGTGGGTTTCAGTGGGTTTCGGTGGGTTTCGGTGGGTTTCGGTGGGTTTCAGTGGGGTTGAGTTGAGTTGAGTGGAGTTAGGGTGAGTTGGGGTGAATTGGGGTGAATTGTGGTGAGTTGGGGTGATTTGGGGTCAATTGGGGTGAATTGGGGTGAGTTGGGGTGAATTGGGGTGAGTTGGGTGAGTTGGGGTGAATTGGGGTGAGTTGGGTGAGTTGGGGTCAATTGGGGTGGAGTTGGGGTGAATTGGGGTGAGTTGGGGTGAATTGGGGTGAGTTGGGGTGAATTGGGGTGTAGTTGGGGTGAATTGGGGTGAGTTGGGGTGAGTTGGGGTGAGTTGGGTGAGTTGGGATGAATTGGGGTGAGTTGGGGTCAATTGGGGTGAGTTGGGGTGAATTGTGGTGAGTTGGGTGAGTTGGGGTGTATTGGGGTGAGTTGGGGTGAGTTGGGGTGAGTTGGGGTGAGTGGGCGAGTGGGCGAGTTGGCGAGTGGACGAGTGGGCGAGTTGGCGAGTTGGCGAGTTGGCGAGTGAGCGAGTGGGCGAGTGGGCGAGTTGGCGAGTGGGCGAGTAGGCGAGTTACCGAGTAGGCGAGTGGGCGAGTGGCGGCAGCTAAGGATTGGAACAGTTTGCCTGCGTTGGTTTTCCCGCCCGATTATAATGTGGGTGTCTTCAAGGCTAGAGTTAATAGGCTTTTTATACGCTATTGTGTTTTACCACTTTCCATCAGGTGGGTCTGCAGTCAAGCACTAGCTTATATTGAATAAAAAAAAATAAAAAATAATAATACATACTATTTTAATTTATAATATTTCATTAAGAAATAATGAAATTGTTTTGTTTTTAGTTTAGTGTGATTTACTTGTTTTGTTTTTAGTTTAGTGTGATTTCATATACATATAATTTAAAATAGTATTTTCAAATAAATGAGTGAAAACAATCCCACGGACAATGCGACGGATTTAAGGTTATGTCAAGGTACGTCTCTTGTGAATAACAATCTCCTCTAAGGGCCTCCGCCCACTAGCGTTTTCTAGCTGCAACGACTGGCAACTTTGCGACTGCATCGCGTTTTAGCAACTCATTAGCGACCATTGAGCTACTCCTTGCGCTCGGTCGCTGTATCGGAGTCGCGCGTTTTAGCAACCGCATCAATGCTGCACCGCGTTTTAGCGACTGCTGTCATCGATGCACAGTGGGCCAAAAATAAGGTTCACTAGCTTAATTTTTTTGAAAAATGAAATATATTTTATGTAGTTCAAATACACGGATTTGTTAAAATTACCATAACATCGAATTACTTAGTAATCACAAGTTTTATTTTTAACTTAACAACATTAAATGTTGTAACAATATTCCAAATGTATCAAAATATAATTTGTTTCCCCTTTTTTTTGTGTTTGAATTGTAAAGCTGAATCTTTTTGGTCACGTTACGGTTATGGTAACAAAACCGTCTGAGTTTCAACCTTAACCCTTTTACAAATATCACATGCTGCTATTGCGGTATTATAGATGTCGTTGTTATTATGTTGATATACATATAAGTATGTATAAACTAATACCCAGTAGGTACTTTATAAAAAAACAAGTTCGCTTTGCATCTAAGTCACCAGGATTTGACTAATCCTTCTGAATAATGGTAAAATCGCTTAAGAACTTTGAAATGCAAATATATAATCAAGAAGTTGAATGAAATATAAAAAAAATGATATTATATACTTCACCCAAAACAATTTTCAGGTATTATTTAATTATATAATCTTTACGATAAACAAGCACAATAAGAACAATTTAGACAGAAAAAAAACAACAAATGCGTAGTTTTTTTTTATAAAAAGAGAACTTCATCTGCCTTTTAATTAAACCAATGTATTTAATAATAATATACGTTTATTTCAGACTCTTGATCCATACAAAAAAAATACAAAGACACATTGACAAAAAAAAAGGAAGAAACCAAACAGAATAAATAAATAATAACCAAACTAAACAAAAAAAACAGACAATCCGTTAAAAAAAAGAATTTTAAGCAGCTATTTCACGCCAACGTCTACACATGTTCGTTATAGACCAACGGTCCGCGATTTCTTTAATAATACCGTTTCTACACTGACCAACCCTGGCCATATATGAAGCAATTCAGCTTTTCTGAATGGCATTGAACGTGTTCAGACGCGCCTCCGTAAACTTGCTAGAGGCACTACAGTACCTATTTAAAACCCATGAGGTGTCTGAAAATGTTATTATATTGTACACGAATACCATCCAATGACCTCCTTTTATAATTTGTCCAGAGTTGGCAAGTGTAGAAGTTTTTACAGTATGATTCAAATAAATGCACTTAAGTTTGAACATTAGCTTTAAAAAAATTGATCTTCTCTCACTTTCTTGGTAATAGATATGTATTAGTCTATCATAATATATTATAATATGTAGTTTATTTTTTATTTTATTATTTTTTTAAAAATATATATATATTTTTTAATCCACTTAATTTATTTATATAACTGCACCTGCCCATAAGAATGCTCTGTCCTGTACCCCAAGGTTGACTGGAAGAGATCGCTTTAGCGATAAGTCCGCCTTGTTGTTCACTGTTTTTAATTGTTTTAATTTCAAATGTATATTTCTTTTGTGTGCAATAAAGAGTATTTGTATTGTATTGTATTGTATATTATGTACTAGCTTTATCCTGCAGCATCGCTTGCACATATTTAGTTAATATCCTGGGACAATTCACACACGGTCATCTGATTCAAACTAGGCAGAGCCTGTACTATGGAACCAGACAACTGATACTAATACATATAAACTTCTTTTTTGTAAGTACATACTTATATAGATAAACACCCAGACACTTGGTGGGAATCGAACCCACGACCTGTTGGGTAGGAGACAGGGTTACTAACCACTGGACCAACGGGCCCGTCATCAGTTAGTACTTAGGTATAGATTGTTTATAGGTTTTAAACAATCAGTAACAACGCATATTGTATAATAATTTCATGCAAGAAAACTTCGTCCTTTACACGTCGTCATTTCATTTTCATCTTATTTTCAATCGGCCTGTATTGTCCAAACCAATAATAAATAACTTACTTCGCGCGTTTCGCGTTTCGTCGCATTTAGCAAAGTGTAAAGAAGAGCCCGGAGCTCTTCAGTTTCTAAAGCAAGCGGTTTCCCTGCGCTTCTGAAGCAACAAAGTAAGTTACATAAATGAAAAACGGCCAGTTCATGAAACCTTGATTGAACTGCGGGATAAAATTTTCTCCATTTTCATAACCCCTAGTGCATCTTTAATATCACTTAAAGCTTGCGAAATATTTATTTATTTATTTTATTTTAAAAGTCTTTTCAGTACCTACGTATTGTGGTAATCGAACGCAATGATCTTATATCGTTATGATTATGAATACGGTTGTTTGTATTTAAAAACCACAAGAAATACATTATCAAAAATCTTATGAAAGAGAAGCTTGTTTTAACGCCCACTGTGCGCTGTAACGTGTGAATCCAATACACTGTAACTACGAAAAACTGATTTTGAGAAAATGAGCAAAATAGATTTTTTTAGTTTTTTCAAGATTACTCCAAAATTTTCGTTAGAAAGTTTTTAGTGTTTGCTGCCAATTTAAAAATAATTTTATAAGTTATCCAGGCTATTAAGTTTTATATATATTTAGAGTATACATAATGAATTATCGTCGATAACTTGTGTTGCTCTAATAGTTGTCAGAAGCTAAGGAAGATATTGTTAAGGCAATACACAGTATCATATAGTTACAGTGTATTGACTTGGGAAAACAGGGCCTAAAAGTGTATTGGTAGGTATAAGTTGGAGAACCATAATACTGCACAGACGTGGCAGTTCTTGATATATTTTGGTATTTTCTATTGAGAATGCTCCATATTTAGATCTTGATTTCAATTAATGCACATTTTTAGAAGTCACTTGTTACTCTTGATAATGTTAAGTTGTCCACTTTAAATTGTCTCTCTTAGCTATCTTTGCCTTTATCTTCTCCTTTCTCTTTGAGTTCGGTTACTGAGGGGGTTGGGAATTATATCATCATGGTCTTCAGTTAAAATTGTTGTTACCTAACATTGAAGTAACCTTGACCAATCCTTGTCCAATAATCACTCGTTTCTTAAACTTTTAAATTGAATCCTGTTCTTTCCCGTCTTGGGAAGAACGCTTGTCATTGTCATTCCTTTTCCCAAACAGCCAAATTTTTCTGTTACAAATTTTAGTCCTATATCTACACTCCTTGTTCTGTTCTGGAAGTCCTGGAAGGTATTTATTGTTTACAAACAAATGACAGACTATTTTACACCTAATTGTCTTTTAGTCCTTAGTTTTAGTAAAAATAAGTGATGTTTGACGCTTGGTTATAGAAAGCAAACAACTGATTATTCTGGTATTATTGGATCTTGGTAGTGACTTCAATTCTGTTTATTTTGACATACTTCTAGGCATTATTTCCTCTCTCTATGTCGCTTTTTCAGCTATCAATTGCTTTGATCATATTCATATCATCGTGGGCGCTCCCAGTCTGTCCGCTTTGAGGAGACATCATCTGTGTGGTGTGAGCTTGAGGCGGGTGTTCCACTGGGTGGCGTAATCTCTCCTCTTTTCAGTTTTCATGAATGTTATCGCGAGGGTTTTCTAACTATCATCTCTATGCATGATCATCCTTAGCTTTATCGTCATGCCAATATTGATAAGCTTCGGTAAGCGATATATACGCTTAATAAAGATTTAGATAGCATAAGTCAGTGGGCAATATCAATTGGCTTGTTAGTGAACTCTACTAATTCTCAGGCTATCATATTTGGTGGCGCATACGGTGATGAATCTGGTGGACATTAACTCACTCTCCAGTTTAGTTTTCGATTCCGTACCAATTGCATACTCAAATAAAGTTAAAATTCTTAGAGTTCTGTTTTATTATAATATTTCTTGGGAATCTCATGTTGGAGATAGGTATAAGTAAGAAGATCTTTTACTCTTATCAGTCTCACAAGCGTCTCCAAAAATTTCTTCTGCGTCAGACAAAAATCTTTTTTGCTTGATCTTTAGCTCTTTTCGATTATGCTGATGTATGTTTCTAGATGCAACTGAGGAGCTTCTTAATAAACTGGAGCAATTGTAAAATTTGTGTATTCATTTCATCTTTGGTCTGCGGAAATATGATCGTGTCGGAATTTCGGGCTCAACTAGAATGTCTGCCAATCCGTCAGCGGCGGAACTGGTACATTTTTTATTTTCTAAATTGTATACTTAACAATCCTTAATCTCCTCTTTATCTTTGTGAGCGTTATTCCTTGCTCGTGTCTTGTGACAAGCCTTGACGTTCCAGTATATCTCTGCATTTTGAAGTTCCTCCTCATTATTATAGTAGCTATAATGTTTTTTTTTACCATGCAAGCAGTGCGGCTATGGAATTCGCTTCCACATTCCTTGCGTAGTAGCTGTAATTTAGTCATATTTAAAAAACAACATTTCCTCTCCAGATAGATTTGTTTTAATATTTAGTGTATTTATAATACTATATTTATTTTTAAATTTCAGTACGTATTAGTTCATCAGCTCATACTTTCCAGCCACTGCGCCGCCGACGCTCTCGGCCAGATCGACCAATAATAATTGAAATCGATAGCCCAGCCTCAATCTGATTGGCGCAGCCGCGTCGCGCTAGCCCTTCTACTTTGTTTTGACAAATCACTGTATCTTGCAATCCGCGAAGATTATTTGGACAATGCACTGCATCATCAATTGCCGTGTTTTACTATTTCAGGCCTGTAGTTTTTAGTAAAAACAGTGTAATTTGCATTGCAATATCTCAGTATTTTTCATACAAAGTAAAAAAAACTATGAATGCTATAACATCAAACAGGTTAAAAGAAATCGAATGAACGTTGTTAATTCAAAACACTGTATCTGAAGTTACAGTGTATTGGATTCACACGGTACCGCTGGTGTGACATGTTTTGACTTAGGGGGGTTACCAACTTTTTCTGGTATTCTAGATTATTTTCGGGGTCGATTTAAGTTACCACTTTTTAAGGAATATTGCTGCTTTGGTTTTTAATATCAAAGAAAGCACGTATTGCAAAAATATATATTTCACCTTCTACATGATTTTTAACACAAATCTACATGAATGATTGAATGATAATGTTTGCTTCAACACATAGGTTTTTGAAAACTGGTAATTGGATGTAGCCAGTACCGCCTTCACCGTGATTTATATTTTCACTTTATTAGTAAAGCAAGAAGCAGTGCAGCTTTATAAGAGTCCATGGTAACGTTTAGCATCGTCAATATTTATTATTACACTGAACACATATTGCACGAGTCTCGTTCCGCACCGGGCCGACTACTACTCTTAAAAAATATTTTTTACAAAAAAAAGAACCGCCTTCAAAATGCAACTAAAAGGCCTGAAATAATTTCTAAGAATTAGTGGTTTTTACATATACTTTGTTGGACTTGGGCTACAACATATTATAAATACATATTACTATCAAAGACGGCGCCAAACTGGAAAACAGTTAGGTACCTACTGCCCTTGTAAGTATTTGCTAGACGTTAGGCACCGACTTCGATAGTAATATGTATTTATAATATGTTGTAGCCCAAGTCCAACAATGTATTATGTATATGTAAAAACCACTAATTCTTAGAATTCTTTTAGTTGCATTTTGAAGGCGGTTCTTTTTTTTGTAAAAAATATTTTTATTTTATTCTTTTTAGTGGTTCCCTTGGTGTATTATTAGGTTAACTTTTAAAAACTTATATTTTATTCTGACAAACAGCCAGTTTAATATTTATTTTAAAAACACCCACTACATAACACAACTATGAACCATCACTAAAATATAAGCTTAAGCAAAAATTTAAAAAAATGTAGATGTGACAATATCTTAATAAAACAAACCAATTGCCATAAACCGAAGATATCTAGGTGTTATACTCGTAGTTCTCGAGAACCATGGACTGCAAGCTCGGTGGGTCTACATTTATTTGTGCCGAGAACCCGTGTCCACCTTCTTGCTCCATTGTCAGACCCTGATCACCATTTTTCTAGCAACTACTCGTGGAGACCTATCCAACGAGTCCAAATTCGGTAGGTCTACGTTTGTTGGTGCCGAGATCCCGTGACGACCTTCTTGCTCCATCATCAGACGCTGATCACCATTTTTCTAGCAACTACTCATCGAGAGCTACCCAACGAGCCCAAACTCGGCGGATCTACTTTTATTGGTGCAGTGATCCCGTGACGACCTTTCTGCTCCATCATCAGACCCTGATCTCCATTTTTCTAGCAACTACTCGTCGAGACCTGTCCAACGAGTCCAAATTCGGTAGATCTACGTTTGTTGGTGCCGAGATACCGTGACGACCTTCCTGCTCCATTATCAGACCTTGATCACCATTGTTCTAGCAACTAGTCGTCGAGAGCTACCCAACGAACCCAAACTCGTGGGTCTATGTTTATTGGTGCAGAGATCCCGTGACAACCTTCCTGCTCAACCATCAAACCCTGATCTCCATTTTTCTAGAAACTACTCGTCGAGAACTATCCATCGAGTCCAAATTCGGTAGTTCTACGTTTAGTAGGCACGGCTAGGATAGGATGGATTGTTAATTTTATTACAAAGTTCCGGTGGCCGTCTATGGCCTTCTTCATCAGATCCACTTCACCAAATGATACTTTCTGAATGAAAATGCTTGACTAGTTTCTAAAAATACCAAAAACGCTATATGTATGCCTATAATATTTAAGGAGTTCCCTCAGTTACTCATGGTTCCCATCATCAGAACCTGTTTTTGAAAAAAATGGGACCAATCTGGAAGCATATCCTTTCAATTAAAAAAATAATTTTCCAAATCGGTTCGTAAACGACAGAGTTCTGAGGTAACAAACATAAAAAAAAACATACAACCGAATTGATAATCTCCTCCTTTTTTTTGAAGTCGGTTAAAAATGTTTCCTCCCTAAATCAAATCAAGTGATCCCCGATTATACTTTATTTTTTTAGCCATCTTAAAAAAGGAGGTTCTGTATTCGACGCGTATACATATTATAATAATTGACATATGTTAGACTATATATGGGCATCTAAGCATATGTATATCCGAGTAACCCCTTCGGCTATTGTTAGTCTCCCTTCCCATTACAATTTGTGAAAACGATACTTCTACCTTCCATTTAAGACACAACAAGACATTGACCTTTACTTGTCAAATAACAACCCAAACACGATCTTGTTGTACATGCTACGCGTCTCCACCGAACAGGCAAATCGTTTATGAGCCAAAGTATACACTTTTATAACAAACTGCCACAGGATATCCGAGATCTTCCAATGAAGAAATTTAAACTTTTTGAAGCCGATTGTCAAAAAAGGCTTATTATAAAATCTCGATTTACCTGGAGGATAAAACTGCGTGGGCTTGAACTGCTCAAATTATGTAAGCTTAGAATTTTAAGGCTACCTATACATAATTTGTAAAACTGTTTACACAATTGTTAAAAAAAAATTTACAAAATAGGACATGCCCGCTGAGTGTCTTCCAAGATTAACGCGTTTTTTGCATGCTGTGGCGACCTATAATTAAGCTTGCACTTAGTTTTAAGTTCACCAATGTAAAAAATGCAATGTATTAGTGTAAGTCTTGTTGGTTGTCCTTAAATAAATAAAAAAAAAAAAAAAATTCTCAGTAGCGGCCGCGTAAAAATTATTTTTGTGTAAGCCTCCGTGGGACCTATACATAATAATGTTATTTTGACTTTGACTTTGATACTATTGACCTCATACCCTACATTTTAGAATTAACAGGACATTTAGTATTAATTGACAGCCTATACTAATGACCCGGCTGCGACATATATACATACACTAGCGACCCGCCCCGGCTTCGCACGGGTGTAATTAAGAAAAAAAGAAGTGAATCATTTAAAGTTACTGCCTTTGAATTTCTTGATAAATAATGTTTGTAGCTGACTTTTCGTAACGCAATATGAACAAATTTTGTATAGAAGTGACGCGTGAAAGGGCTACGTATAGCTGCCTGTCCATGGGCAAAGTACTCAACGCTTAGGTTTAAGACTGCAACGTTGAATCTCTGAGTTTGTGATTTGTTAATTGTATTTATAACTTTAGAAATTGCAGACGTGTACCGGTGCACAATTTGGGTGGATTAAGGACAGGAAAAGGACACCATTTCTTTAAAACCAATTTATGGAAGCAATACGGGCTTCCTTGTTCGGTTTCATCGTTAAGACGTAAACGGGGGTTAACCGGGGAATTCTTACCCACTAAAGCCCCCGCGGCTATCACGTCGGCACATTAGAGGGCGGACCTGGGCTATCTGTCGAGATCTGCACCAGCTGATACCGCTCAGTGCCTTGACTTTGAACCCGCCGCCGGAGAGGTACATTATAGTTCCCCGGGAACCTGTCACGGTGCTCACGATTACAGGGGTCACGGGGAAGCCTTTAATGGGATTTACGGGACCCTGTTGGTGGTCAACCGGGTATGTTGGATTCTTATACACTAAACCCCCAACGGCCGTCCAATCAGCACATAAGAACCCCTTCTTGGGCTATCCGGTGGGATCTGCATCATGATACCCTCAGTGGCTTGCCTTTGACCCCTCCACCGGAGAGCACAATAAAGCCACCTGGGAACTTGTCACTGTGCTCACGGTTACAGGGGTCACGGGGGAAGCCTTCAATAGGTCCCCGGGACCCTGTTGGCGGTCAACCGGGTTATGTAGGATTCTTATACACTAAACCCCCCTCGGCTGTTAAATCAGTACATAAGTAGGAGACCTGGGCTATCCAGTGGGATCTGCACCAATATCCCTCAGTGGCTTTCCTTTGAGCCCGCCACCGGGGGGCACAATAAAGCCACCCCGGAAACTATCATCGTACTTAAAGATACGGGGATCGCGGGGGAAACCACCAATAGGCCCCCAGGACCCTGCGGGCGATTGACTGCAGTATGTGTCCCCCACGGCTGTCCACACAAAAGAGTGTGCACCGTATACCCCTCAGTGCAAGGCAAGGGCCTTTGAAGCCGCCGCCGCCGCCGCCGCCGGGGGCGCATTATAGCCCTCCGGGAATCTGTCACCGTTGTCACAGTTAAGGGAGTAGCGGGGGAAACATCCAATATGTCCCCGGGATCCCGTGGGGAAGTCAAACTGGGTATTTGGGATTCATACCCACTAAAACTCCCGTGGCTGTCACATCGGCACATGAGAGAGAAATCTGGGTTCTCGGGTAGGATCTGCACCAGGTGTCCCTAAGTGCTTGGCCTCTGAGTCCGCCGCGCAGGTTTACCTTATATTATATGAAATGATACAATGTGACCAGATTCAGTATTTTAATACTTTTTCACTCTTTTTTAACGTCGTTTTTGAAGATGTTTATCGGTATTTTGCTGGAAGTTAGTATTTTTATTGGGGAAAAAAATATGCTAACATTGTAAGCAGTTGTCCTCGCGAAAATTGTTCAGGGAATTGGCTAAACATATTCTATATTACATTTATGAGCGTGTATCAATAAATTAGAGACAAAACATTACAGGCTGCTGTGTTGTATTGTTATTTAAGTACACAATGCTTAAACAGAGTCTGGACTTTAAGTTTTTAGTTGTATGCGGGGATAGTTAGGTCCGTATATAGTGTGTATGAACACAAATCTTAGGAACACTAAAAAAATATTGGTTGGGATTTTTTTTTTACTATTGACATAAATTCTGAAATGATTACAGGTGTAATAATAAGTGTTGATGTTTTTTTTTGGCAAAATAAAACACGTTTGACGAAATAAAATGCGCTAAGTACTTGTGCATAATTTTTTTTTAGAAATGGTTAGAAATCTTTAACAAACAAACTTAGTTGTGCAGTTTGGTATTTTTGCTACCTGAGGTGTTAGATGAATAGAAAACTAACCCTCGGTGCGCAAATCCAGCTCGCTCTTGATCAGTATTTTTTCGAAGTGGACTCGGTACATTTCAGTATTTTTTCGATGAGACCTCGGTATAGATACAACTTCTAAATAAATTCAGTTAATATTAAACCTTCAGTGAAAAATAAAAAAAATAGTAAAATGATCAAAAATAAAAGGTTTAAAAGTAAGCCTCGTAGGGCGGGGGAGCCGCTGCCGCTGTTCCCGATGGGGCATTACGTCGGTTGAGCGCGGTGATGGTGCAGGGGGAGTCGGGCCGAAAGGCCTTAGGGCGGGGGTACCGCAGCAATCGTGCTGTCGGGGTATGGGACCCGGCAGACGGCAGTACCTGGGGTATGGGACCCGGTAGCTCGGTGCAATACACAAAAAAAAACAGAGATTTGAACCCAGTCCCTGCTGTGCTTAAAAGACGCTTCCGTAACCTCCAGACCACGGCTATTCTTATTCTATTATTTGAATTACTTGATCATATTCTTGTTATATGTCTGCTCAGTCCCTAATGCATATAGCGTGATATTTTACCTTATGTATTAAAGTTATCCGTGTACAGTACCGTGACAGTACACAGTAGTGTGAGAATATTTGTACCGCCATCGGTTGAGTAATAATACTGCTTTTTAACCCTGTTAAGGGATAAATTTAAAAAAAAGATCCCCTCAGTGGCTTGCCTTTAAGCCCGCCACCGGGGGGCACAATAAAAAAAACCTTTCACCGTGCTCAAAGTTTCGGGGACCACGGGTAGACCTCCAATAGGCTTCCAGGATCCTGCGGGCGGTCGACCGCGGTGTGTAGGATTCTTACCCTCTAAACCCCCCATGGCTGTCCGCAAAAAATACCTACTTTATAATATATGGAATTAATGAAATTCTCTAGTACTTGATTGTTAACTATGTATCTCTTTAGGTTTAGTCAATGTAAGCTATGTAAGTTTATTTACTTAGATAAAACTTAAAACCTTCAATTAAAAATTTATCTAACTGATGGTGAAAATCGCTGCGTGGTTTAGGAGGTGCTATCGGATATAGACAGACTCGGATAGAGACTTTGTTTCACACTATGTAAAGATACTTTGACGTCATTGGTCCCCAACACCAGCCAACCTATAGAAAAAACCCTGACTGACAGACAGACAATAATTCTAATAGGTGCATGCATATTGTATTCCTACCCAAACAGACATTTTGAAAATATATTTTCATTATTTTATTTTTATTTTGTTATATTTGGGAAACAAACAAATGATACCACTTATTACTAAAAATATAAGATCCAATAGTACATAAAAATCAATTCAGTTTCCACTAATAACTAAATCATAACATTAGAGAGAAGTTAACTACGTATGCATGATTTTAAATTTAAAAAAATCATTAAATATAAAAAATATATTAAGAGATAAAAAGTGCCGGAGTCAATATGAGTTAAATATTTAAAACATCGAATCTTAATATAAATAAAAAAATCAAAACAAAGTTTAAAAATATAAAAAATAATCCGCACACGGGTAGCGAACCCGGACAGTCCGCACTTAGAGGACGCTTCCGTGACCACTTGGCCAAGGAACTTTTATTTTATCTTTCGAATTATCGTATCTTATTGTGGTAATATATTTGTACCGCCATCGGTTAAGTAATAATACTTCTTTTTTACCCTGTAAAGGGATAAATTATAAAAAATATGTATTACTAATTCAATTAATTTTCTTAACGAATGTCTGTGCAAAATTTCAAGTCAATAGGACCAAGGAATCGCGTTTTCCCATACAAACTTTGCCCCCCTATTTGACCCCCTTAGAGGTTGAATTTCGCAAAATCGCGTCTTAGTGAGCACCTACGTCTTATTAGGAACCCCCATGCAAAGTTTCCTCCTCCTAGCACTTGTAGTTTCTGAGATTTCGTGATGAGTGGGTTTTTGCCTACTCTTTTATATAATAAGAAGATATATGTGTGTCTGTGTGTGTATGTATAATATATATGTTTATTCCCATACTTCTCAGAAGCTAAAAATCCGATTGCGGTAATTCTTGTTGTAATAGCTTCATCAAAATCAGTTCGGTACTTTAGTATATAATGCACTATTTTGTTCCTAGTAAAGTCTAGCATAGTTGTTCTAGTTGCGTGGTAGTTTCATGCATTCAGAGCGTTATAATAGGTAAAGTCAATAAAAAGATTAAATAAAATATTTCTAGTATATTAAAATCCGACTTTAACGATATTATTATGATCTAAAAAGTACTATATAACGAAAATGTATTGAAGTCGGTGCTTAACATAACATATTAACTGACATCAGCTTCCCTCGCCGGAGTTTTAAACCTTATAATTATACATTATAATTATACCTACGTATAATATTAAAACGTACCGAAACCCTCAAAATGATTGTAGAAATTGGGTCAAAATTCAATGTTTAGTTTAGATTAAGGAAACAAACAAACAGGAGCGACTATACGTATAACACGGATAGTGACTGATTTTATATCTAACTAGCTGACCCACGCAGCTCCGCCTGCGCTATTTTTACGTTAACTAAACTTTTAATAACAGACATTCGCATCGAATACATAACCTCCTTTTTTATAGTCGGTTAAAAACTGGGACCCACTTTTTACTTGCTCTCCGAAGCACGGACCCGTTTAGTTCAAATGGCGTTAAACGGTCACCCATCTATTTAATGACCTTACCTAACGTTGCTTAACCCGATCGATTACAAAACCTTGATAACAACTCTCTATGAGTGTTCCCTTACAAATATTTCCTATATTATAAAGAAAAATTGATAAAATCGGACCAAGCGTATAACCAAGTACCCATTTTGACTTTAATCCCCTCTCCCAAAAGAACCATGCTAGATTACGGGATAAAAAGTATCCTATGTCCTACCTCGTAGTAAGAGCTCAAATCATGCCAAGTTTCATTTGAATCCATTCAGTAGTTTCGGCGTGATGCTCAGCCGTGATACAGACAGACAGACAGACAGACAGACAGACAGACAGACAAAAATTTAAAAAATTACATTTTCGGCCTCAGTATCGGTTATAGAATGCCCTCCAAATATAATTTTCAAAATATCTTCAATGTACAGAATTACAGTTTTATTATAAGTATAGATAAGTACCTAGGTATCTACTTATTTAGATTGTTTTAAATTTCATACACTACAAGCGGCTTTGCACGGTACGAAAAAATATTTCAACGAATAAAATTTTAACAAAATTAATCAAACTCAATATATTTTCCTCGAAGCAAGTTTTTTACACTAAGATCTTAACTACAAGTCGGTTTTAAGATTAATAACATTGCCCATTAATAAATGTTACGTAATCAGAATACAAATAGTTCAATGTATTATGCTCCATTTATTTAGGGAGAAATCCTTAAAGTTGGGAACCCCGGAACTACCAAAGTCGCGGCGACTGGCATCTGTAGTGTGCGTGGTGTAGCGCGCGGTTGCTGCATCCAGCGACCGGAAAGCGTCGAAATCGCTGGTCGCTATCTGCTAGTAGTGTGCGGGGGTTCGCGATCGGCTGTGGTATCAAGCTTCCGAAAAGCAACAGAGTTGCCGAACGCGGATGCAAAAAGTATCGTGTCGGCGGAGGCCCTAAGATAACAATTGATTGTTAGGTTTTCTCTTTTGGAATTACAATATGACGCATTCACATACATTATACCCTTTATAGGGCAGAACCGAAATTTGTATAACGTGCGTGACCACATTACAATCTCACAATAAGGTCAATTTTCAAGTAACTAGTATATTCATTATCGCTCTTATAGTATTTTGCGTAGATCATAAACGGGCGCAGCGCTTAAACGTACCCACAGTCGTGAAATTAGCTTCCGTCTATCCTAAATGGCGGTAAATATTTGTGGTTACATATGTGACTTCTGACCATTCACTTACTAAGCCAAGCACAGTGTCGGTGTCGCTCCCGTTTTTAACTGAATTTTATTGAATATTTGGATTTTACATGTAAGCTGTAACAGCTCAGTGGACGAGCGCTTGCCTTGGAAACAAGGTGCGCAGGTTCGAACCCCGGCTCGCACCTCTGATTTATGTAATTAATCATGTGCGAATCGTCTTTGTGCGATTGTTACTAGCTTTCGGTGAAGGAAAACATCGTGATGAAACCTGCATGTCTGAGAAAGCCTAACTAGCATTCGAAAGACGTGTGAAGTCCGCCAACCCGCACTTGGCCAGCGTGGTGGACTATGGCCTAAGCCCCTTCAACTTGAGGGGAGGCCCGTGCCCAGCAGTGGGACATAAACAAGGTCTGGTATTATTATTATTATTATTATACATGTAATTCAAGGTATGTAATTTGTTATTTATTGTTTTTCCTTTGATTTGACATATAAATCTTTTGGGTAAATTAATTTTATTGGGTAAAAATATCAATGTTATTATGGCGAACGAAATTTTTAGGGTAGTTTTGAGTATCAATATATTTTTAATTCGAATGTAATAAAATAAAAATCCTCCATTATTATTATAATTGACTACACCAATGATTTTATAATGAACTAGCTGACCCGCGCAGCTCCGCCCACGCTTTAATTACATTTTGCTCCCCTTTTCTCCCTACTCCCTTGATTTATCTCTCTCCATCTCTCTCATTATTATTATAATTGACTACACCAATGATTTTATAATGAACTAGCTGACCCGCGCAGCTCCGCCCACGCTTTAATTACATTTTGCTCCCCTTTTCTCCCTACTCCCTTGATTTATCTCTCTCCATCTCTCTCTCTCTTATAAGAAAAATCTAATTCTATGCTCTTTCTCTCCCCTCCCGCTTCGGTCCCCGTCACACTTCCCCTCTTCCTCTCCCCGTTGTCCTCTCTGAACCCTCTCCCTCCTCTCTCTTCTCCCAACTTGCTCCCTCTCACTACCCCCCCCCCCCACATGCTCCACCTAACTCCTCCGATCACTCACCCTCCCCTCTCCCTCTCTTGCACCCTCCTCTCGTTCTATATATCCTCGTCAATCATGGTATCAGCGGCATAAAATATACTTTACAACCTATTCTCAGACCTACCCGCAAAATTTCATACATATCAATTCACCCATCAATTTAATGACCTGGCCTTATGTTGCTTAACCTTAACCTAGCGGTATGAAATATACTTTATGACCTATTCCCAGACCTACCCGATATGCACAAAAAAATCATACAAATCGGTTCACCCATCTATTTATTGACCTTACCTAACGTTGCTTAACCTTAACCTACCGGGATAAAGCAACCTCCCCACCAATTTTCAGCCAAATTGGTTCAGCCGTTCTTGAGTTATAAATAGTGTAACTAACACGACTTTTTTTTATTTAAATAGATTAAAGTTCTATAGTGATTGCATGTTCAATTTCACCGATAGATGGCGCTGTTCATAATGTAAATCACGCTAACATCGTAAATTACTGTCTAATGATATTCGATAATGAAAGTTCTAAGTTTTTCGCAGCTTTCATTGTTGCGACTGTAATACAATACCTATATACTACCTGGACTTGGAGAGTTTCATTAAAATTTCATGAACAATGACCTTGAATCGTTTTTTGGGAGCTTTTCAAAGATATAATGTCATATTGCTATCAGCAAAGTACTTAGAACAATACAGAAATCTAATGAAAATGTCTTGTGTGTACCGGACCGGCTTAGCCCTTACAAAAATTGACCCTTCGCCACTGCCATGTCTGCTCAGTCCCTATTGTATATAGCGTAATAATAGATATCTTAATGATTAACTGATCAGTCTATAATTACCCTATTCAAATACAAAGGAAATTACGTGGTAATATGTGCAATTAATGTTAATAATAAAACTCAAAGAGCACTTTTTCTGTACATTGAATATTTTTCCAAAATTTCTATGTGGGGATACTATACTATCGACATAGAGGCCAAAACAATTTTTTTTGGAATTATTGTCTGTCTGTCTGTCTGTCTGTCGTTCTGTTTGTCCAGGTATCATTTGAAAACCCGTGGATGGATTTTGATAGGACTTTCACTGATGTGTTGTGTTGACGTAGGGGTATAAATTGGTATAGGGTAATCCTATTCACATACAAAGGAAATTACGTGGTAATATGTGCAAGTAATGTTTCACTGCTTAGCCCCTATGAAACATAGCGTGATGTTTTATATACCAATTTATACCTTGACTTCTACACAACACATCAGTGAAAGTCCTATCAAAATCCATTCACGGGTTTTCAAATGATACCTGGACAAACAGAACGACAGACAGACAGACAGACAGACAGACAGACAATAATTCCAAAAAAAAGTGTTTTGGCCTCTATGTCGATAGTATAGTATCCCCACATAGAAATTTTGGAAAAATATTCAATGTACAGAAAAAGTGCTCTTTGAGTTTTATTATAGTACTAGCTGACCCGCGCAGCTCCGCCCGCGCTTTTATTACATTTTGCTCCCCTTTTCATCCTTCTCCCTTGATTTATTTCTCTACATCTCTCTCTCTCTCTATTATAAGAAAAATCTAATTCTATGCTCTTTCTCTCCTCTCTCTTTCCCCCACCCGCATCGGTCCCGTCACATTCCCCCTCTTCCTCTCCCTGTTGTCCCCTCTCTGAACCCTATCCCCCCCTCTCTCTTTCCCAACTTGCTCCATCTCACCCCACCCCCCCTTGCTCCACCTAACTCCCCCGATCCTTCACCCCCTCCTCAAATCCCCTCTCCCTCTCTGTCCTCTCTTGCACCCTCCTCTCATTCTATATATCCTCGTCAATCATGGTATCAGCGGCATGAAATATACTTTACGACTTATTCTCAGACCTACACAAAATTTCATACATATCCGTTCACCCATCTATTTAATTACCTTGCCTTATGTTGCTTAACCTTTACCTAGCGGCATGAAATATAATTAATGGCCTATTATCAGACCTACCCGATATGCACATAAAATTTCATACAAATCGGTTCAACCATCTATTTAATTACCTTACCTAACGTTGCTTAACCTTAACCAACCAGAATAAAAAGTATCCTATGTTCGTCTCCTGGTCCTAAGCTACTTCCCTACAAATTTTCAGTCAAATCGATTGAGCCGTTCTTGAGTTATAAATAGTGTAACTAACACGACTTTCTTTTATATTATAGACTAGCTGACCCGTGCAGCTCCGCCCGCGCTTTTATTAGATTTTGCTCCCCTTTTCTCCCTCCTCCCTAGATTTATCTCTCTCCATATCTCTCTCTCTTATAAAAAAAATCTAACTATATGCTCTTTCTCTCCTCTCTCTTTCCCCCTCCCGCTTCGGTTTCCGTCACACTCTCCCTCTTCCTACCCTGTTATCCCCTCTCTGAACCCTCTCCCCCTCTCTCTTCTACGAACTTGCTCCTTCTCACTCCCCCCTTACTCCACCTAACTCCCCCGATCCCTCACCCCATCGCCCCCTTCTCGAATCCCCTCTCCCTCTTTCTCCTCTCGTGCACCCTCCTCTCGTTCTATATATCCTCGTCAATCATGGTATCAGCGGCATTAAATATACTTTATGACCTATTCTCAGACCTCCCCGATATGCAACATAATTTCATACATATCGGTTCACCCATCTATTTAATGACCTTGCCTTATGTAGCTTAACCTTAACCTAGCGTTATGAAATATACTGTATGACCTATTCTCAGACCTACCCGATATGCACACTTTCATACAAATCGGTTCACTCATCTATTTAATGACCTTACCTAACGTTGCTTAACCTTAACCTACCGGGATAAAAAGTATCCTATGTCCGTTTACTGGTTCTAAGCTACCTCCCCACCAATTTTCAGCCGAATCGGTTAGGCCGTTCTTGAGTTATAAATAGTGTAACTAACACGACTTTCTTTGATATAATATATGAGTATTTCTCAAAATAAATGTACATTTGTGAAAAAAAAAGTGTGCCTCGTAATATTTCAAAAGTTACAGGTTTTTATTCAATTATGAAACCATAATTGTAAAGTTAACATATTAAACTTTAAAATTACTATACATGATTAGTATAATCTATCATCCAAATAATTAAAAAACAATTTTTTATAACCATGTTTTTTTGCTTTTCATATAAAAATAAATTGCAACCCTACCACCCTCATACGTATTATACTACATAAAATACTTATGTGACGTCAATATTGTCCACTTTTGTGTATTACAAGTCCATATTAAATGTAGTTTCTATTGAAAAGTAATTTTATATGGGTTTCAATAGTAAATTAATTAATTAAATGAGAAAAACAACATGAGTCATGCCCATTTACTTTTTCGTTATTACTCTTTAGTTACGTTTTATTTCTACTTCCATGTAATTTCTAAATGCATTTGTTAAATCATAACATGGGCAAGCCTAGCTTCTTTCAGATTGGTTGTTGGTCTGGCGTCTCAATCATATCTTTGAATGTGAAAATCGGTTAAAACCGGTTTCATTTTTCAACTACTTTTTCATAACACAAATTATTACCAGCAGTTTTTCACAATGTGGAGAGCCTTGATTTATTTTTCTTATTATAATACCTGTGGTATGAACATAGAAGCGTATATATATAATTACAGTTTCATGGTATAACATACTGTTAACTTTTTAGAATCCTGTTTTGTCTAAACCTTTTTAGAATTTCGTTACGTTTTCGTAACGTTACGAACTAGTAAATTATAAAGCTGAGTGTATACAGTTACAACCTAATTATGCATAGTAACATTCATTGCCCACATTGAATAAATACACTTATGCTGAAAATAATAATACGATAGAAAATAACACTAAACCTGAACGTAATTATATAAATAATGAGAATGTCATGCATATTGAAGATACTAATACAATCTTCAGCAGAATACGTGGCCTATTCTTAAAGAAGAAACACTGGAAATTATATTACATTTTTGTTCAATTCTTTAAAAGAACAGATCTTGCAGTTTCTTAAATTTGGATAGCTTTTTTTTATAATAACATGAATAAATGAATACTTCCTTGTTGTATTTTAAATGTACCAAAAGACATGAGAAAATATAAATAGGTAAATATTACAAAAATAAATAAGAAGATAGGTACATATGAAAAATCAAGAATATTCGATTAAATAAATTATGTTTCGCGATCATGTAACAAGCCTTATATTTACTATTTAGTTACATCTTAGACTATTTCGTAACAATATTTCGTAACAACTATTTCGTTACGTACACAAATTTTGAGAAATACTCATATAGATTAAAGTTCTATAGTTATTGTATGTTCAATTTCACCGATAGATGGCGCTGTTCATAATGTAAATCACGCTAACATCGTAAATTACTGTCTAATGATATTCGATAATGAAAGTTTTAAGTTTTCCGCATCTTTTATTGTTGCGACTGTAATACATACATAATCTAGTTTGGATCCGCTCGGGATTTACAGATTTTAACTTTTCAAAGATATAATGTCATATTGCTATCAGCAAAGTACTTAGAACAATACAGAAATCTAATGAAAATGTCCTGGGTGTACCGGACCGGCTTACCCCTTACAAAAATTGACCCTTCGCCAATGCCATATCTTATGCAAACTAAATGTCTGCTCAGTCCCTATTGTATATAGCGTAATAATACATATCTTAATGATTAACTGATCAGTCTATAATTACCCTATTCACATACAAAGGAAATTACGTGGTAATATGTGCAAGTAATGTTTCACTGCTTAGCCCCTATGAAACATAGCGTGATGTTTTATATACCAACTTACACCTTGACTTCTACACAACACATCAGTGAAAGTCCTATCAAAATCCATCCACGGGTTTTCAAATGATACCTGGACGAACAGAACGACAGACAGACAGACAGACAGACAGACAGACAGACAGACAGACAATAATTCCAAAAAAAATTGTTTTGGCCTCTATGTCGATAGTATAGTACCCCCACATAGAAATTTTGGAAAAATATTCAATGTACAGAAAAAGTGCTCTTTGAGTTTTATTATAATATAGATTAAAGTTCTATAGTGATTGTATGTTCAATTTCACCGATAGATGGCGCTGTTCATAATGTAAATCACGCTACCATCGTAAATTACTGTATAATGATATTCGATAATGAAAGTTTTAAATTTTTCGCATCTTTTATTGTTGCGACTGTAATACAATACCTATACACTACCTGGACTTGGGGAGTTTCAATAAAATTTCATGAATATATATATGTATATAGCGTAATAATACATATCTTAATGATTAACTGATCAGTCTATAATTACCCTATTCACATACAAAGGAAATTACGTGGTAATATGTGCAAGTAATGTTTCACTGCTTAGCCCCTATGAAACATAGCGTGATGTTTTATATACCAATTTATACCCCTACTTCTACACAACACATCAGTGAAAGTCCTATCAAAATCCATCCACGGGTTTTCAAATGATACCTGGACAAACAGAACGACAGTCAGACAGACAGACAGACAGACAGACAATAATTCCAAAAAAAATTGTTTTGGCCTCTATGTCGATAGTATAGTATGCCCACATAGAAATTTTGGAAAAATATTCAATGTACAGAAAAAGTGCTCTTTGAGTTTTATTATAGTATAGATAGAAGATAGAAGATAATAATAATGAATAAGACACGTAATATCATCGGTTTGCACGATGAAGCTGTAAGAGTATGCATGCATTCATGCTTCACTAATAATCCACATAGAGTGAATGCACGCCTACGACAGTTTGTTCTTTCTACACGCTCCGTTTATAGCAGTTACTACCACATACTTAATTCTTACATACAAAAGACATTTACATTTAATCTCTTTGGTTTAAGATATTTTATTTATTTGGTACTAGCTGACCCGTGCAGCTCCGCCCGCGCTTTTATTACATTTTGCTCCCCTTTTCTCCCTCCTCCCTAGATTTATCTCTCTCCATATCTCTCTCTCTTATAAAAAAATCTAATTATATGCTCTTTCTCTCCTCTCTCTTTCCCCCTCCCGCTTCGGTTTCCGTCACACTCCCCCTCATCCTACCCTGTTATCCCCTCTCTGAATCCTCTCCCCCTCTCTCTTCTACGAACATGCTCCTTCTCACTCCTCCCTTACTCCACCTAACTCCCCCGATCCCTCACCCCATCGCCCCCTTCTCGAATCCCCTCTCCCTCTTTCTCCTCTCGTGCACCCTCCTCTCGTTCTATATATCCTCGTCAATCATGGTATCAGCGGCATTAAATATACTTTATGACCTATTCTCAGACCTCCCCGATATGCACACAAAATTTCATACAAATCGGTTCACCCATCTATTTGATGACCTTGCCTTATGTTGCTTAACCTTAACCTAGCGGTATGAAATATACTGTATGACCTATTCTCAGACCTACCCGATATGCACTTTTCATACAAATCGGTTCACCCATCTATTTAATGACCTTACCTAACGTTGCTTAACCTTAACCAACCGGGATAAAAAATCCTATGTCCGTTTCCTGGTTCTAAGCTACCTCCCACCAATTTTCAGCCGAATCGGTTAGGCCGTTCCTGAGTTATAAATAGTGTAACTAACACGACTTTCTTTTATTTAGCTAGATTAAAGTTCTATAGTGATTGTATGTTCAATTTCACCGATAGATGGCGCTGTTCATAATTGTAAATCACGCTAACATCGTAAATTACTGTCTAATGATAATCGATAATGAAAGTTCTGAATGTTTCGGTCGCACACTCTAAGCGGCAGCCCAAGCCGAGGCCGTGCCTCCCTGAGGTGCCCTTGAGCTAGTCGCTACCTATCTTTCCGGGCTGGAGCGCTCAAAGCGCTCGCCCCTCTTGTCCGGTGAAGCTGTAATGGCCATCTGCGGCCAACAGTACTACTCATACAAAAAAAAAAAAAAAAAAAAAAAAAAAAAAAAAAAACTGAATGTTTCGCATCTTTTATTGTTGCGACTGTAATACAATACCTATACACTACCTGGACTTGGGGAGTTTCATTAAAATTTCATGAACGACAGATTTTAACTTTTCAAAGATATAATGTCATATTGCTATCAGCAAAGTACTTAGAACAATACAGAAATCTAATGAAAATTTCCTGGGTGTACCGGACCGGCTTACCCCTTACAAAAAATTACCCTTCGCCACTGCCATATCTTATGCAAACTAAATGTCTGCTCAGTCCCTATTGTATATAGCGTAATAATACATATCTTAATGGTTAACTGATCAGTCTATAATTACCCTATTCACATACAAAGGAAATTACGTGGTAATATGTGCAAGTAATGTTTCACTGCTTAGCCCCTATGAAACATAGCGTGATGTTTTATATACCAATTTATACCTAGACTTCTACACAACACATCAGTGAAAGTCCTATCAAAATCCATCCACGGGTTTTCAAATGATACCTGGACAAACAGAACGACAGATAGACAGACAGACAATAATTCCAAAAAAAATTGTTTTGGCCTCTATGTCGATAGTATAGTATGCCCACATAGAAATTTTGGAAAAATATTCAATGTACAGAAAAAGTGCTCTTTGAGTTTTATTATAGTATAGATATTGTTATTTAGTTATTACTGTATTGTTTTTTCTTTTCAAAAGTATTTATCCAGTAATTAATAATTAGTATTTATTATTATTGAACTGAAACTTCTTATGCGACTTCCAAAAATGTTATCACATAACGCGTTAAGCGTTAAATGATAGGTGATAGGCGATAGGCGTTAAGTGATAGGTGTTAAACGATAGGCGATAGGCTTAAATTTGTTAAGGTTATGAAAGCGCTCATGTGACGCCGTCACCGAGTGAGTGGGTGAGTGGGTGGAGTGGGGTGAGTGGGTGAGTTGGGGCGAGTTGGGGTAGTTGGGGCGAGTTGGGGTAGTTGGGGTGAGTTGGAGTGAGTTGGGGCGAGTTGAGTTGAGTGTGTGTGGGTGTGTGTGTGTGTGTGTGTGTGAGTGAGTGAGTGAGGGACCGACCGAACGACCGATCGACTGAGCGAGAATGAAGTTTCACTTCTTCCGCGCGGAGGGACTCCACGCACGCACATTTTTTTTGTCTGTCTGTCTGTATCTCGGCTGAGCATCACGCCGAAACTACTGGATGGATTGAAACGAAACTTGGCATGATTTGAGTTAATACTCCGAGGTAGGACATAGGATACTTTTTATCCCGACATTCGGCACGGTTCCCTTGGGAGAGGGGACTAAAGTCAAAATGTGTACTTGGTTACACGCTTGCTCCGATTTTATCAATTTTTCATTATAATTATAATAAATATTTGTAAGGGAACACTCATAGACAGTTGTTAACAATGTTTGGAAATCGATCAGGTTAAGCAACGTTAGGTAAGATCATTAAATAGATGGGTGACCGTTTAACGCCATTTGAACTAAACGTCTCCGTGCTTCGGAGGGCAAGTACAAAGTGGGTCAAAGTTTTTAACCGACATTAAAAAAGGGGGTTTTGTATTCTATGCGAATGTACTTATATTATTGAAAGTTTAGTTAACGTAAACACAGCACGGGCGGAGCTGCGTGGGTCAGCTAGTAAGAAATAAGAAAAAAGCGAGTGTACTTGTCTGGCTAACACTTGTGCACTATAAAAATAAATTCTCCTGCACAATTATCTAACCTCGAAGTGTAGCCACTGTGTGTATATCGGCAGGACATCTATACTTATAATAAAACTGTAACAGGTCCAATTCTGTACATTGAAGATATTTTGAAAATTATATTTGGAGGGCATTCTATAACCGATACTGAGGCCGAAAATGTATTTTTTTTAATTTTTGTCTGTCTGTCTGTCTGTCTGTATCACGGCTGCGCATCACGCCGAAACTACTGAATGGATTCAAATGAAACTTGGCATGATTTGAGATCTTACTACGAGGTAGGACATAGGATACGTTTTATCCCGTAATCTAGCACGGTTCTTTTGGGAGAGGGGATTAAAGTCAAAATGGGTACTTGGTTATACGCTTGGTCCGATTTTATCAATTTTTCTTTATAATATAATAAATATTAGTAAGGGAACACTCCTAGAGAGTTGTTATCAAGGTTTTGTAATCGATCGGGTTAAGCAACGTTAGGTACGGTCATTAAATAGATGGGTGATCGTTTAACGCCATTTGAACTAAACGGGTCTGTGCTTCGGAGAGCAAGTAAAAAGTGGGTCCCAGTTTTTAACCGACTATAAAAAAGGAGGTTATGTGTTCGATGCGAATGTCTGTTATTAAAAGTTTAGTTAACGTAAAAATAGCGCAGGCGGAGCTGCGTGGGTTAGCTAGTTGTTAATATTGTTATACCTAGGTAGCTACTCGGCATACAGGTTTGACAGGCTCGTTGGTCTCGTGGTTAGTAGCTCTGACCGCTCTCCGATAGGTCGTGGTTACGATTCCCTCCCAAGACTTACATGTCTGGGCCTGAATATATCAGTTTGTTTTGTGAGTGTGTCATTTATCTAAATAAATATATTAGTAAATCGGTGCAAAGTAATTGTAAGCAGCGGGATCCTACGGGCGCTGCGCAGCCGTAGAGGCGCGTTAATTGGGCACTAACAGCATCGCGTCGCACAGGAAATGTGCTCAAGTGGTGCGCGCGCGCCCTCCCTTGCCGCCGCCGCCGCCGTCTCGGCTCCATTGTGTGTGCCCACATGTGTTCAAGCTCCAGCCTCCGACGATCGCACAAATCATTGCCGCGGCCCAATTCAATCCAAGTCATTATGTTGAATTATCTATATTTATCGTGTTTACACATCATAACGACACAAAATATAGAGAGTAATAAAGATGAGGAATGGCGAAGTCATAAAAAATATTTGGCTAATAAAATAAATAACAGACGGATTGTAACGAGACGTAGTATAATAATCATTAAATGTTTGCTACCGACAATTTCAAATCGATCAGATTTTGTAGGAAAGAATTTGTACTTAAAATAATTGTCATAATTTGCCATTAATTTACGACAAACTGTGAAGGATGCGAACAAAGAGTGACATCTCACAGTCGAGTTTGTTTAATTGAATAAGTACTGGCGGGCCGCGCGTCTGTTGTTTATATCGAGCGAGTAGTAGCGGGGTCCCATGAGGGGTCCCAGGCCCAGGTTGGCGGCGGCGGCGGCAGCGGGACTGTCCTTCCGTACTATCGCTGCCGTCTAAAGTTTGGCGAGACTATTGAGCACAGGCGCAGCTTCACGTCGTTTAGGTATGTTCTAAACAAAAAGTTTAGATACGGAGGGTCTAGCAAAATGATGGAAAGGTAGTTAGTGTCTTCGCAGGTCGAATGAAATGTGTTGATATTGGTACTTGGCATTATACACTGATACTGCTTCTTAGATCATAGTCTAAGTACTGCTTATGTATTTAGAGCCTACGAAATTAATATTCAATGAAGCATATTATTTATATTAGTTTATTTTTGCCTGACTGACCCAGTTTTTTTTTCGAGAGTATGTATATTAGGTAAGCATGTAAGTATGTATGTCTATTTCTTTGGCACGGCCTATAGCCTAAACGGCTTGATCGATTTTGAATTATAATGTATTTAAATTTGTCTCAGTTGTTGGAGTGACATAGGCTATATATTTTGAATTATAATATGTCTTTAAATTTGTCTCAGTTGTTGGAGTGACATAGGCTATATATTTTGAATTATAATATGTCTTTAAATTTTTCTCAGTTGTTGGAGTGACATAGGCTATATATTTTGAATTATAATATGTCTTTAAATTTGTCTCAGTTGTTGGAGTGACATAGGCTATATATTTTGAATTATAATATGTCTTTAAATTTGTCTCAGTTGTTGGAGTGACATAGGCTATATATTTTGAATTATAATATGTCTTTAAATTTGTCTTAGTTGTTGGAGTGACATAGGCTATATATTTTGAATTATAATATGTCTTTAAATTTGTCTCAGTTGTTGGAGTGACATAGGCTATATATTTTGAATTATAATATGTCTTTCGATTTGTCTCAGTTGTTGGAGTGACATAGGCTATATATTTTGAATTATAATATGTCTTTAGATTTGTCTCAGTTGTTGGAGTGACATAGGCTATATATTTTGAATTATAATATGTCTTTAAATTTGTCTCAGTTGTTGGAGTGACATAGGCTATATATTTTGAATTATAATATGTCTTTAGATTTGTCTCAGTTGTTGGAGTGACATAGGCTATATATTTTGAATTATAATATGTCTTTCGTTTTGTCTCAGTTGTTGGAGTGACATAGGCTATATATTTTGAATTATAATATGTCTTTAAATTTGTCTCAGTTGTTGGAGTGACATAGGCAGTGGCGTGCAGTCCATATAGGCAAAAAGTGTTTGCCTACCCTGTGATTTTCCCAATCAGACATATCAATATAAAGTGTGCATAGTAATATTTCGTTTTCAATTATTTCACCATTGTAAATAAACAAAAGCACGCATAATGTTTGAAATCAATCACCTATGCGCGACGAACTTAACATAAATGCACTGTAGTATACCTATCTACTCATAAATGTATGTGAAGATAGATTTTGCGCGCGGGCCACGCTAAAGACACGATACGGCGTTGCCTCAATTTTCACACATTCAAACAGATTTCTTGCACACAGACTCACACCGATACACGCACCCATAAATAATCTGACATGTATAATAGAAGAAATATCACGCACACAGACAAAGGACAGAGACACAGAGAGACACTGCCTACCAAAAGTGACATTTCAATATAGTTTAGTCCCGATAGATATTTATGTTACGACATGAATGCTAATTTTACGCACTTAGACATTGCAGCCGCAGATCATTTTGTTAGGCGTTCGGAAGCGAATCACGAGACGCGAGTTCGTATCCTCTTAGAATCGAAGTTTCTTATTGTAATGTTTTTTAAATTATTTAATAGAATATAAAGCGGAGCGGGTATATAATAAGGAACGAAAAAGAAAAGAGGACGTGTGAGCACGTAGGTCGTACTTTACGAAAGATAATAATTTAGCTATTATATCTAAAGCTATAGTGCACAAAGGGGGTGAGTTGTATTAATTCAAAACAAACAAGTCGTAATTGCTTTTCCTTTGTCTTCCAGACTAAGGATATGCCCCTTTCTGGATTTGTATAACCAAAAGAGAAAGTTATCTTATATCCTGAGAGACGTAGCTGGCCGGGATTTTGGTTTTGGAAGAGTTCAAACAATAAAAAAACTCTCCTGGCGTCCACACTTATTATAGTTTAATTTATACATGTTGTAGCTTAGCCGTAAACATACATATCTTTCTACTGTTGCGTGTTGTAATGTGTTTTAATCGACTTAGTACGTATCTACAAGACAAGTAACTCTCAGTCATATTGATATGTAGGTATGTTTATTTCTCTTCGACTATCCAAATAGGATTATATTTTTCGATAGTAGGTATGTTTATTTTTTGAACACGGTCTGCGGCATATTCAATTAAAATTCATGGCTGCATGGATTTTAATTTAATATACTTAGGTACTTCCTACATAATCGTAAGATTCGTTTTAGTTATGGGAGTGAAATAGAATATATATATATTTAGGAATATTTGAGCAATAATGCAATAATGGGTCAACAAAAATATAAATAATTCTGTGTTAACGCCATCTATCACTTGTTATAGGCCCAGGCGACGTTTAAAAAAATGCCCATGTCGGTAATTCAGCTCAGTAAGTTAGTAAAGCTCCATCTAACAAAAAAAAATCTTAATGCAGGTTGTCGCCTAGGCCTATAACAAGAGATACACAGAATTATTTATATTTTTGTTGACTCATTATTGCATAGCAGTGCTCATTTATTCAAAAAAACATCAGTAAGTACAAATAAATAGACTTACTTATGTTACAGTGTCAATACGTACAAACAAAAAGACTGTTACCCTACGACTCTAGAGATCTAAGAAATTTGCTTTTTTTGCCTACCCTGTTCAAAAAGTCTGTGCACGCCACTGGACATAGGCTATATATTTTGAATTATTATATGTCTTTAGATTTGTCTCAGTTGTTGGAGTGACATAGGCTATATATTTTGAATTATAATATGTCTTTAAATTTGTCTCAGTTGTTGGAGTGACATAGGCTATATATTTTGAATTATAATATGTCTTTAGATTTGTCTCAGTTGTTGGAGTGACATAGGCTATATATTTTGAATTATAATATGTCTTTAAATTTGTCTCAGTTGTTGGAGTGACATAGGCTATATATTTTGAATTATAATATGTCTTTAAATTTGTCTCAGTTGTTGGAGTGACATAGGCTATATATTTTGAATTATAATATATCTTTAAATTTGTCTCAGTTGTTGGAGTGACATAGGCTATATATTTTGAATTATAATATGTCTTTAAATTTGTCTCAGTTGTTGGAGTGACATAGGCTATATATTTTGAATTATAATATGTCTTTAAATTTGTCTCAGTTGTTGGAGTGACATAGGCTATATATTTTGAATTATAATATGTCTTTAAATTTGTCTCAGTTGTTGGAGTGACATAGGCTATATATTTTGAATTATAATATGTCTTTAGATTTGTCTCAGTTGTTGGAGTGACATAGGCTATATATTTTGAATTATAATATGTCTTTAAATTTGTCTCAGTTGTTGGAGTGACATAGGCTATATATTTTGAATTATAATATGTCTTTAGATTTGTCTCAGTTGTTGGAGTGACATAGGCTATATATTTTGAATTATAATATGTCTTTAGATTTGTCTCAGTTGTTGGAGTGACATAGGCTATATATTTTGAATTATAATATGTCTTTAAATTTGTCTCAGTTGTTGGAGTGACATAGGCTATATATTTTGAATTATAATATGTCTTTAAATTTGTCTCAGTTGTTGGAGTGACATAGGCTATATATTTTGAATTATAATATGTCTTTAGATTTGTCTAAGTTGTTGGAGTGACATAGGCTATATATTTTGAATTATAATATGTCTTTAAATTTGTCTCAGTTGTTGGAGTGACATAGGCTATATATTTTGAATTATAATATTTCTTTAATCTTTAAATTTGTCTCAGTTGTTGGAGTGACATAGGCTATATATTTTGAATTATAATATGTCTTTAAATTTGTCTCAGCTGTTGGAGTGGCTATATAATTTTTCAAAAAAATATAATATGGCGGGTGTCAGATGCCATTTTGTATTTTTTTTACTTCCTAAAACGTCACTAAGGATATCAAATGAGAGGTCATAACGAAACGAGTTGAAATATTATATGTACCTACTCAAGTTAAGGGGGTAACAACGGTAAAATTGCAAAAATAGCCTTAGTTTAAAGAGTTCGATGGATCAATCCGCTATTGCACTGGCTATGAAAATTATATGTACTTATAACTCAGATCTTCAGCAAATAGTTTTATTGATTAGATATTGGATTAAGTATAACGTTTTCAAGCAATATGTATTTAAAAAATGTACTATGTTGGATATGAATTGCGTTAGCGTTCAACATCCGTTCATCGGATAGACGTCAAACTTGGACTATTAAAAAGCACATAATCTATTCTACAATTTGTATTGATTACATTTCTTAATTTCATACATGTTTTACAAGAAATTATAGAAAAACCACGTACGCTATGCATTTCCCCTTGCAGCGCCCCCGCGATCGCCTTCTATCAGTCCTTCGTGGACAGTTACGGCGGGTGGACGTGCTCGAATTTTTTTTGACAAGACGAAATTAATTTAAATGATTTTGAATATATTTTTAATTAAGATATGTTACAAATGGTATAATTATAACATTATAAATCATT
This sequence comes from Furcula furcula, assembly GCA_911728495.1. Taxonomy (NCBI): domain Eukaryota; kingdom Metazoa; phylum Arthropoda; class Insecta; order Lepidoptera; family Notodontidae; genus Furcula; species Furcula furcula. The sequence goes on along the minus strand of OU452264.1, from coordinate 229,321 downwards.
TCAAATGAAATCTATACATGTATATTTAATTAAATATATTTTTATGGTAATACCATATTTTTGGTTCATCATAGAGTATGCGAAAGTATTGTTGCCGAGTATTATGCCTAACTTTTAAAGCGTATCAGAGTCATATGATCTTACTAATTTAAATCGTATTTTATACTGTGTAGGTCAACAAAATGACATACATTATGATATCCTTTATCCTTTACATTATGTTTTTTTTTGTCAAAACATTAACGGTGTTATTATTACTATCATTTTGGTTTTTGCAACTTAGCAACGAGTCGAGTACATGGGTTAGCTTGGTGGTGAGCGACACGCTTACCTACGGACAGTTGCATTGGACAGTTGCTCGTCTTTTGAGACATCTGGATGGTTAAGTTGGAAGGGTACTTGTGTGCTATCTAGGTGGCGCCACTTTAATCTTAGATTTCTTCCGCTGTGTAACATAAGTAGAAGGTCACTGTAGCTGGCAAAAAAACTATTGGACCAAAAGGCTATAATTATAGTTTTGGATGACAGGGACAGGAAGAGACTTTTCTATGGGTGGGTGCTTCGATTACTATCAGGTAATACCTTTTTACTTAACTAAGTTGCGTAAAAATAAACTGATGGTGTTGTTGGCAGACACGAGAAAAAATACCACCGTATATGGTTTTAGAGTAACTTACATATTATTAATAATAATAATATATTAGTTAGTCTAAAACCAGATTGTTTATTACAATCAATGTCAAATGCTCCGCGTAGTTCAAACCCCGCAAGAGGTACAGAACTCAAGATGAAGTTACGTTACGTTCATAATATGACGTTACACTAAAAAAGACTATTACTGAATTCGTGCGTTCAATCAAACAGTGCTACGGATTCCTTTGGCAGCCACGTATATTGAATAACAACACAGGTCAGCTGATTTTGTAGTTTACTACCCTGGCCGCTGCCCTTAAGGTCTTGGGGTCGATTCCCACACAGGAAAAACATTCATGTGCATGAACATAATCTGTTTGTCTTGAGTCTGGGTCATTTTGACCTGTACTTAATGATGTAAAAAGTTAAGTATCTTATCATAGTTTCAGTTCGATGACCATTATGGAGTCGATCGCGGAACTCATCAACATCATCATCAGCAGCCGAAACGTCTACTGTTCAACAAAGGTCCTCTCTCCCTTGGAGGGGAGGGGTTGCCATAATCCCCACGCCTGGCAGGCGGTTGGGAATCACAGTATAGGTGGTGGGTAATCCAATAAAAAGACGCTGCTGCTCGTCTTCTTGTTTTTCCTTAGTCACCTTTTACGGACACCCAATGGGAGGAGATGGATGGGTGCTATAATTCTTATCACGGAACTAATTGTCGCAATAATAATAATTTATGATTTTTGGGTTTGCACGACTTAGGTCGACGTTGGGTATCTGGTCTTGAGTAAGGTTGGATGCTAGCAAGCTTCCAAGATTCGGGTACTTGTGCCGCTCTTAAAGAGAATATACGCATTAGAATAGGAAACACTACAGTTACACGCTTCTTTAATAATACCGCTAGTGTCATCAGGGCCACTGGCATGCATTGCAGCATCTTAAGTCACTCTCTTTATCAAACTCGAACATCTCAATCAATCATCAATTTGGTTTCAGTTCATTTTTCCAGGGATCAAAAAGCTTAACTATCAGATGGATGTTTATTGGTTAGAGAATTTGGAACTAATTCAGGAAATATGTTAAAAAGGTCCCTTTTTAAGAAAAAAATCTACTTTTTAAGAAAAAAAAACTATATTTTGAAGGCTCTGTTAAACGCTTTTGTTTTGACGTGCTGAACAGAAACCTTAGAACTTTGTGCATAGTTTCATTTCAAGTACGCTTACAGTAGTTACGGCGGATCTTTGTGTGTCTGAAGTTGGCTGCAAGACGCTGCGCAGTAGCTATTTTTATGTTTATGTATTCAGTACTCACAACTGTACTTGCGCAATGGTTCGCCAACCCTAACTTCAGACACACAAAAATCCGCTATGACTACTGTAAGTTATAAGTAGTACGAATTCATATGGATTCCGAATGGCAGGCACAATGTATTCAGCTGGGTCGAAGTGCGTTCCGGTTGTAACCGGACCTAACTAATAACCACCAATAATATAATAGAAGTATGTATAAGTCTTACTAGTCAGGTATTGGCCATTCTATAATAGACGAACTAAACCTTTGATATGAAGTTTGGAATATGAAATGCAATAATCCATATCCTGACGCAACACGTCAACTACGTTACCACTGTAAGTTGTTGTTATCAGATTGTAATTAGGTGGCACGCCAAGGTATAAATCAAGATATTAAATATTGGGTTACCGTTCTTAAACTGCATCAGTCTTGTTCTTTTCGTGTCACTATGAAATGACAAAAAGCTTTGAGTTAAAATCGGTTTTTATCATGCGTTTAAATAATTCATCAGTCATTTATTTTACGTATACATAATCCAAAAAACATTCAAAAGTGATATTATTAAGTATATTTGCAATAGATATAATTTTATTGAAATTTCATTCTATAACGGAATAGGCAAAATTAACAAAACTTAATTTGACACATCTGCATATTTTAGTCTATAATTTTTCAAATGCAATATTCATATTTGCTGGTAGCGCCCTCTACGATGACAACTCTCGGCCGGAGCGGTCAGATTCTCAAGGTCATTGGCGCATGTTACCCCCTTAAATGAAATTTAAGTCCATTTTGTTTGTTCGCAGTCGGGCTTTTTATGATTTTATAATTTATACTTGTTAAATATACAATAGTTATATGGTATATTGTAATAAATCATGTTTTTTTTTGCATAACATATGCCAGTGCTTGACTGCAGGCCAATCTGAGGAAAAGCTCAAAAGCTTTATATATTACTAGCACCGGCTTCGCACGGGTGTAATTTAGAAAAAACTTTAAATATTTTTTGAAGAAATTCTATATTGAAGAAATTATATATTTCTTCATAATTTAATTATAATGTTTATAGCTAACTTTTCGTAACACAATATAAACAAATTTTGTTTGGAAGTGACGGGGGAAAGGGCTACATAAAGTTGTCTGTCCATGGGCAAAATACTTACTCAACGCTTAGGTTTGCCTGCAACGTTGAATCTCTGAGCTTGTGATGTGTTGTTATAATTTTATTAGAAACTGCAGACGTGTACCGGTGCACAATTTGGGAGGATTAAGGTTTCGTAATACATTAATGGAGGCGATACGGGCTTCCTTGTTCGGTTTAATCATTAAGACGTAAACGGGGGCCAACCGAGGAATTCTTACCCACTAAAACCCCCGCGGCTATCACATCGGCACATAATAGGGGGGAACTATTTTTTTTTTGACCCGGCGGATATCTTCCAAAGATCCCCGGGAGCTGTGGGGCTCGACCGGGGTATGTGGGATTCTTACCCACTAAAACCCCCGCGGCTGTCGCATCGGCACATGAGAGGGGGGACCCCAGGGCTCTCCGGTGGGATCAAATCAAATCAAATGTTTTATTGATCTGCACCAGGGGCCCCTCAGTGCCTTACCTTTGAGCCCGCCACCGGGTGGCGCATTGTAGCCCCCCGGGAACCAGTCACGGTGCTCACGGGGATGGGGGTCGCAATCCCGCCGCCATCCTCCTCGGAGTCGCAGCCGTACTCAATGGACGTTCAAAGGGGATAGGGTGGGACCTGGGCTATCTGTTGGGATCTGCACCAGGTGATACCACTCAGTGACTTGCCCTGGAGCCCGCCGCCGCGCCGGGTGGCGCATTGTAGCCCCCCGGGAACCTGTCACCGTGCTCGCGGTTACAGGGGTCGAAGGGGACCTTCAATAGGTCCTCAGGACTCTGTTGGCGGTCAAACGGGTTAGTAGGATTCTTATACACGAAACCCCCTACGGCCGGTCAATCAGCACATATGAAGGGGACCTGGGCTATCCGGTGGGATCTGCATACCAAGATCCTCTCAGTGGATTGCCTTTGAGGGGGCACAATAAAGCCACCCGGGAACCTGTCACCGTGCTCAAAGTTACGGGGATCGCAGGGGAAACCTTCAATAGGCTCCCAGGATGCTGCGGGCGGTTGACCGGGGTATGTGGGATTCTTACCCTCTAAACCCCCCACGGCTATCCGCACAAAAGAGAGGGGCTGCACCGGGTACCCATCTGTGCAAGGCAAGTAACCCTCCGGGAATCTGTCAACGTTGTCACACTTCAGGGGGTGGCGGGGGAAACGTTCAATATGTCCCCGGGATCCTGTAGGGGAGTCAACCTGGGTATTTGGGATTCTTACCCACTAAAACTCCCGTGGCTGTCACATCGGCACATGAGACGGGAACCAGGGTTCTCCGGTGGGATCTGCATCAGGTGTCCTTCAGTGCATTGCCTTTGAGTCCGCCGCCGGGGGGGTGGGCATATTGGCCGCGGTATGCGGCCGGAATTCATGAAATTCTCTAGTATTTGAATTCTGTATTTCTTTAGGTTCAGTCAACGTATGCTATGTAATTTTATTTACTTAGATAAAACTTAATCAGGTTTTTTATATACATAAACCTTGAATGAAAATTATCTAACCGATGGTGAAAACACCGTAAAGATCCGTTGCGTGGTTTAGGAAGAGTTATTGGATATAGTCAGACTCGGATTTCGACTTTGTTTCATACTATGTAAAGATACACTGGACCGCAAAGAAAAATGGTCGGTTAGAAAATCTTCCATATCTTCAAAAGTACTGGACCTAGCTTTATGAAATAAAGACTAAATTAATTAATATTTAATGTCACATAAAATAATATAAGAAACTTTTTGATAATTGTAGCAAAAAACTGAAAATGTAAAATAATGGTCATTTTGTACCAAAAAATTCATATTAATTGTTTCGCGTTTGTTTTATCTTTGCAATAAAAAAGTTATAAATATGGTGTCTCTACCTTATAAATTGTAATATTCTGAAGTCATTGAATCGTGGAAATTCTTTAGCAGTTGTCAGCCTCTTAACTCCTAAAGAATGAATGATCCTGACAATGCTTGAAAATGGGCACAGTCACACTAACAGTTGTCGCTGTTTTTCGCTGACTCTTTCTACAGTTCAGCGAGTACTCCAGCGTTTGCATGAAACTGGACCCAATCTTTGAAGACCAGAAACAGGCCGAACAAGACGCACGCCAGCGCGGGAGAATCGCTATATGGTGTCAACAATTTTGAGAAATCGCTTTCTTACGGCTGTTGAAGTAAAGAATCATCATTTACGTGCTGGAGGAAACAATCTGAGTACGGATACAGTAAGGCGGCATTTGGCTGAAGCAAATTTAAAGCCATTAATACCTGCAAATAACCCAAAACTAGAAAGACACCTCGGAACCTCAAGGTTGAGTTATCATAGAGAACACGATAATTGGACTCTGAATTACTTACAGAAGAGTCTAGATTTTGTTTATACAAGCACGACGGGATGAAAAGAGTGTACAGAAAACCGGGAGAGAGCTATATCCAAGCCTGTATAGAAGAAAAAGTACCAGACGGCGGAGGCTCTATTTACGTGTGGGCTAGGATTTCTCACGAAAGCCGCACTGAGCTAGTGGTGGTAGAAAACCGAACTTTAACTGCAGAAAGATATGTCACTCAAGTTCTGAATGACTACGTTGGTCCATTTTCAGTGGACATGGGGTTCGAGAATGCCATTTTTATGCAAGACAATGCCCGCCCGCATACAGCTCAGATAGTGTTTGCTTATTTTCAAGAAATCGGTATCACATACATGGAGTGGCCAGCACGCAGCCCCGACTTAAACCCCATTGAGCATGCATGGGACGAACTGGGACGACGACGTGTACGTCAGTGGAATCCGCCTCCAATCACGCTAAGTAATGTGAAAGAAGCTCTAATAGAGGAATGAATTATATATCTTACAATGTGTTCTTAAAATGCATAAGAGTAAAACCATAAAACCTGAAATAGCGAAAAAACGTAATCCGTATTCTGTAATCAAGCAGAAAATTGTAAAATCAGTATTTACGTCTAGACAATACACCACACAATCTATACACTTGTATAACAAAATAAATAGGACCTTTAACATCTACAGCATGACGTATCAAAAAATGTAAATTAGCGATCACTAAGTACTTGGTTGAAAACCTTATCATACGAGCAAACAGAAAACCTTCTTGTATAAATGTTATTACACTTTTAAAAGGATACTTAGGTAGGTACTTATATTGGCGAGCACCGGAACATTATGTGTACCTAACTCAATAGTATTTTTGTATATTGTTTGTTACCAGCCCCTTTGGCTAATTACTTTAATTTTTCACTTGTTTGTGTAGTTAGAAGTAAAAAAAATAATTTAGTTTTTATTTTCTGTCTATACCTACCTACTACTTAACTATAACTTAACTTTTATATGTATTTTGCTATTTGTATAAAACCTATTGCAGAAAGAGCGGGGCTGCCCTAATACAGGTTATCTTTAACTTAAAGGGGAGCTCCAACAAATTGTAATTATGTAACCTGTAGTAATAATATAAATATATAATAATACCAGCCCTTGTTTATGTCCCACTGCTGGGCACGGGCCTCCCCTCAAGATGAGGGGGCTTAGGCCATAGTCCACCACGCTGGCCAAGTGCAGGTTGGCGGACTTCACACGTCATTTTGAGAGCTAGTTAGGCTTTCTCAGACATGCAGGTTTCCTCAAGAGGGTTTCCTTCACCGAAAGGTAGTAACAATCGCACAAAGACGATTCACACATGATTCATTGAAGAAATCAGAGGTGAGAGCCGGGGTTTGAACCTGCGCACCTTGTTTCCAAGGCAAGCGCCACTGAGCTGTTACCGCCCTTCGCATAACAGCAGTATTGCGAGCTCGCGAAGGCTACAAAAATACTAAAATGCGTGAAAACCGCACATCTGCAACCAATCTACATTTACGATAATACTGGAAAAAGTACGTATTTTTATTTATTTTACATTTATTAAAAATATTAGGCTTGAATTTATTTATATTTTATTTTCATTTAAGCACATTAAAATATTATTTAATTTAGTCTTTATTTCCTAAAGCTAGGTCAAGTACTTTTGAAGATATTGAAGATTTTCTAACCGACCCTTTTTCTTTGCGGTCCAGTGTACTTTGACGTTGATAGGGAACAACACTAGCCAAACTGTAGAAAAATCCCTGACTCACAGACAGACAATAATTCCAAAAAAGGTTTGGGTGGCTTGTTGTCATACGTACTACAATACAATGCATCATAATGTATTCCTACCCAAACAGAAATTTTGGAAATATATTTTCAATAAACATAAAAAGTGCTGGAGTTGATAAGAGTTAAATATTTAAAACATCGAATCTTCATAATATGAATAAAATAACCAAAACCATAAAGTTTAAAAGTACAAAAGGGAAATCCGTAAACGGGAAGCGAACCCGGTCAGTATTGTGCTTCAAGGACGCTTCCGTAACCCTTGACCACGGAACGTTTGTTTTACCTTTCGAATTACCTGATCTTATTCCTATTATATGTGTGCTCAGTCCCTAATGCATATAGCGTGATACTAATACTTACCTTATGTAAGACGGACTCCAACCAAATCACAGGCGATAATCAATACCGTAAGGCCCCGGGTCAAGAAAGAAACAGTCAATGAATGTCCGTAAACATAAATAATCACTAAAAACTCCGAAATACATTATGTACTCCACGCGTAAATAATCTATTACGAAACGTCACCTATAGCATTAGCTGTCAAGTAGTAAAACGACGTCAAACGCAACTATCATGGCTGCCCTAAAAACAGGATAACTCCATAAGTAATCATTTATGTACAATTGTACTTACTCTGCTTCAAATTAATTTATAAGTATTTTTATGAAACTCTCCTATGTTTTTCCTATTTTTCCATGTACCTAGTGTACATAGTGTTTACCCAAAATGGAACATCTCCTTTATCCGTATAAGTAGTACATAATTTACGTACTGAGCAAATTTAAGTGAAAATATTTGTACCGCCCGCCATCGATTGAGTAATAATACTCCTTTTTAACCCGGTTAAGGGATAAATTAAAAAAAAATACGACATACGTATCCCATTAATTTTGTGAAAGAATGTCTATGCAAAATTTCAAGTCAATAGAGCCAAGGAATCACGTTCTCCCATACAAACTTTGCCACCCTGTTTCACCCCCTTAAGGATTGAATTTCGGAAAACCCCGTCTTAGTGAGCACCTACTGTAGCCTTGTCGGCGAGCAAGAGAAATAACAACACAAAAGGAGGGCTACACAAATTTATTAAATAAAAAAAAAACGAGAAGAAAGTTACGATACAGGGGGAGGTCGATTACTAGTTAGCTTGTTCGCACGTATAACAAAAATAGCTGTAACTTAACTAGGGGTCGTTAGGGAACGCAACGGCGATTCCCGCGGTCTTCGGAGTCCTCCTTCTCCTTGGAGTGGCCAGGCACGCCACGGATGCGGAGTCTGGACTAGACCCGGTCGTCAGCAACACAGCCACGGACTTGTGGCCGGAAAAATGCGAAGCTTTACGCCCGAAGGGGGAACACTCCTGCCCGATGGGAGAAAACTCTTCGCCCGAAGGGTGAAACTCTTGCCGGAAGGTAGAACTCTTCGCCCGAAGGGAGAACCCAGTAATACTGGGTTTTCTGGTTTGGCAAACTAAGATTGTACTTTAATGAATTTAATTATAATATACTAGCAATAAACAACTCCGTTGAACCCGCTGGCAGTATTGGGCTAAAATTATATTTGGCGTGTGGCTCGTTGCTCAGCTCAGACGGCAATGGCTGGCTCAACTACTGAGTCAAAAACGAAACCTATAGAGTGGAGATGGCGTCGAACCGTCTAGAATAACCAGTACCTAATTCGGTGGCCGCCTACGATTGGACGTCACTTTTAGCTATCGGGTACTGAGCATTTATCGCATCGTCTCGCCCTCGGTAGACTCCGCCTATTTTAAATCAAATACCCTCTATTAATAAGTGATTCTTACCTAGGTATCTAAATTTTACCTATGGTTCTACCAATGAAAATAATAAGAATGCCTGATGCAGCTTTCATCGCCTATTATCAGAAATAACTAAAATAAGAGCATAGTATTCCCCAATCAATATAGAAGGGCCGTAGGTTAAAACAAAACGCCTAGTCAACAATTATTAGTTAATAAGTAAGATTACTATGCGTTGCTATTACTACCATTATAGGCGTAATTCAACGTCCTGTTAAAACGGCTGTCTTTTACCTATTTGTTTACTGAAATGAGTTTAAAACAATGTAGCTATGCTACACTACATACGTGCTAAAAGGAAATTTGAGACTCCTAGCACTTGTAGTTTCTGAGATTTCGTGATGGCTACCGAGGGCCTATTGAAGGCTACCCCCGTGACTCCTGTAACCGTGAGCACGGTGACAGGTTCCCGGGGAGCCATAATGCGCCCACCGGCGGTAGGTTCCAAGGCAAGTCACTGAGGGGTATCTGGTGCAGATCCCACCCAGGCCCTCCCTTTTAAGTGGCAGGTTCCCGGGGTGCTATAATGTGGACCTCCGGCGGCGGGTTCAAAGGCAAGGCACTGAGTGGTATCACCTGGTGCAGATCGCAACAGATATCCCAGGTCCCACCTCTTATGTGCCAACGTGATAGCCGCGCAGGTTTTACCTACTGGGTAAGAATTCCCCTGTTGACCCCCGTTTACGTCTTATTGATGAAGCCTCGTTCGGTACAAGAAAGCCCGTATTACTTCCATAAATTGGTTTTTAAGAAATGGTGTCCTGTATTACGAAACGTTGATCCACCCAAATTGTGCACCGGTACCTACCGGTGCACGTCTGCAGTTTCTTATAAAATTATAAATACAATTAACAAATCACAAGCTCAGAGATTCAACGTTGCAGGCTTAAACCTAAGCGTTGAGTACTTTGCCCATGGACAGACAGCTATAAGTACGTAGCTTTCGTGCGTCACTTCCAAAGAAAATTTGTTCAAATTGCGTTACTACGCTGAGAACTAACAAAATATTGTAACACCTATGCATGTACCACATTTCTGACAAATAAATATAATTTCATAATTTACGAAAAGTCAGCTACAAACATTATTTATGAAGAAATTCTATAATCAAAGGAAGTAGTAACTTTAAATTTTTCACTTCTTTTTTTTTAACACGCTTTTATTAGCTTGGCCTGTATGTATGATGGTAACGGAATCTTGCGATGCAATTTTGACCCACTTCTACACGTCCAAATAATTTGAAATTTTGCACATGTATCTTGATACCGGTCCTTGGACCGGTGACAATACAATAGTATGGTATCATCGAGCTGATCTGATGATGGGGCTCGAAGGTGGATAAGGGAACCCTTGGATGGCTACTAGTAAAAAATAAAAAATAAAATAGTAAACTAATCGAGTTTGGGTTCATTTGATTTGTTTTAAAGAGGTTTTTTCACTTTGTCTATTAATGAGGACCTGATGGTGGAACTGGAGAAGGTGGGTGACGGAACCCTGGATTGGCTTCTAGTAAACACATCGAGATTGGGCTCATTTGATTTGTTTTAAAGAGTTCTTTTCACTTTGAACATTAATGAGGACCTGATGATGGAACAGGAAGGTGGGTAATGGAACCCTGGAATGGCTACTAGTAAACACATCGAGTTAGGGTTCATTTGATTTGTTTTAAAGAGTTCTTTTCACATTAACCATTATTCAGGACCTGATGATGGAACAGGAAGGTGGGTGACGGAACCCTGGATTGGCTACTAGTAAACACATCGAGTGTGGGTTCATTTGATTTGTTTTAAAGAGTTCTTTTCACTTTGTCTATTAATGAGGACCTGGTGATGGAACAGGAAAGAGGGTAACGGAACCCTGGAATGCCTACTAGTAAACACATCGAGTTTGGGTTCATTTGATTGGTTTTAAAGAGTTCTTTTCACATTAACCATTAATCAGGACCTGATGATGGAATAGGAATTTGGGTGACGGAACCCTGGATTGGCTACTTGTAAACACATCAAGTGTGGGCTCATTTGATTTGTTTTAAAGAGTTCTTTTCACTTTGACCATTAACGAGGATCTGATGATGGAACTGGACGGTGGGCGATGAAACCCTGGAATGGCTACTAGTAAACACATCGAATTTGGGCTTTATTCGTTCGTATTAAAAAGTTCTTTTCAATTTGACCATTAATGAGGGCCTGATGATGGAACTGGAATGTGGGTGATGGAACCCTGCAATGGTTACTAGTAAACACATCGAGTTTGGACACATTTAATTTGTATTAAAGAAGTTCTATTTACTTTGCCCAATAATCAGGGTTGATGATGGAAATGAAAGGTGGTTGACGGAACCCTGGAATGATTACTAGTGAACCCATCAAGCTTGGACTCATTTGATTTGTATAAAGGAGTTATATTCACTTTGCTTAATAACGTGGACCTGTTGATGAACCCAGAAGGTTGGTAACGGAACCCTTGAATACTACTTGTGAAGCTATTGACTTTTAGCGTACTTTCGACTGTTTAAAGGGTAAATACGTAGTGCTTTCTTAAACTCAATCAGATACCTACGCGTAATATCTAGTTTAGTAAAAATATGTTTTGCCACAACCTGCCTACGATTCAAGCTACGAACAAAACAATACTTAGGCTAATTTTATCCGTAGTTTAGGCAAATATTTCTAAGACTAAAAAGTATAAAATAAATTACTAGTTTAAAAAACTAAAAATACACGCTTTTACAAGGACTACTGAACTAAAAAGCAATAAATAAATTCTCGAAACCGTTCTTTCTTTCTTTCTACCCCGTGCTTGTAATTTATGGATTATATTTATGTGTAAAAGCGTGGGGCGCCTTTTCTGAATAACAGCTTAACATTTCTGTCAAATTTCAAGATCGCTAAGTATTTGTATTCACATGACAATCATTTGTATCATTTACAGAGAAAAGGCGCCCCACACATAAATATAATCCATAAATTACAAGCACGGGGTAGAAAGAAAGAAAGAACGGTTTAGAGAACTTATTTATTGCTTTTTAGTGCAGTAGTCCTTATAAAAGCGTGTATTTTTAGTTTTTTAAACTAGTAATTTACTTTCTAAATGCGTGCGAAGCCGGGGCGGGTCGCTAGTCCATGTATAAATGCAGTTTGTTGAACATATTTGAGATATATTTACTTTATTTAATAAAGGTCCTATAATCCCTACCTATGGGTAGGATAAAGGTCATTATGGGCAGACAAGTAATTTGTAATTACTTCGTGCCGGCGCGGCGCGGCGGGCGCCAGTCATGGCGGCATGGCAGGCGGGCGGCACCTTAAACAACGTGTTACAAACAACCACCAAGAATATAATTAATTATGAAAGCCAAAAATTTTGTCAACCCTAGTAAGATTAGGTCTTTTAAAATTTTTGTCGTTCTGCGAATTAGACTATTGATATCATTGGCTGGCTAGATAAATGACTAGGAAAACTGACGCGCCGCGTGTATGATTGCGCGCCGACCGGTTCGCGTACTTTTTGCTCATGTCGACAGACAACCCGACGTCCGTTAAAATAGGTACCGAGTAGGTAACCTTCGAATCCAACCGGCCAGCGGCCGGTGGCGCGGCGGCGCGCGGCGGCGCGCGGCGGCGGCGCGCGGCGGCGCGCGGCTCCGTCGGCGGCTATGACGTGACCACCCGACACTTATACTCGAATTCAAGTATTCCGTCGTAAAAAGTAAATAAACATGGCGGTATTGCAACCATCGACAATATTAGGGAGGTGACGCCTCATGAACGAGTAAATCTGACCACATCATAGATGTATGATAAATCCCTTAGAGGAGATACCACTGGAGAGAGCATGATGCGCTAACCCCTCTGCCAAATTTTGTTCATATGTTCAGGTCATTCTTTGTTTGTGTGCGTATCTTTTTGAATGTGTTGCGAGTTTATTATAGTGTGGATATGCGTGAAATTGTATCTGTGTGTGTTTACTTCGCCTCCCGCACCCCGCAAAAGTGCCACGAAAAATTTGTTCGGGGAATCGACGCGATACTGGCTCTATTCTAATTACTCTGAGGATAAATCCATTACAGTATCGATATGTATGTCAGCAACGGTGAATTATTTTTATTGATGATTTCACCTTTATTTAAACAAATAATAACTCGAAACCCTTTAATTCAAAATAATTAACAAATGCGTCAGTATTAAAATGTTAATTTGAATGTACAACAATGTTACTTATTCTCTAGAAGATTGAATATAATACGTCAAAGGGTAGCATTTGGGATTTTTGCGAACCATTTTGTAACTTCCATCTTTTTGGCCACAAGCTGCAAACTAACTCTGATGGAAATGCGTGCGTAAAAATATAAAAGTTTGAGATATAAACTCTCAACTTGAATCGATTAAACTTAAATCGATTTTTATGAAAACATAAAACTAGAGATTTTTAAGACATTTATTCTGAGGAATAAGCATGAAATCTAATCGAGAGTATCAAAATCCTTAGATCGTAGCAATAAGTCGTCAGTCCAATCGAAAACACGGTCCAAATCACAAAGCAAACACAAAACCAAAAATCGAAAGCAAAGTCGTTAAAGAAAAGACACCAGAGAGCATTCAGTACGTACGACATCGATACGAAGCGACGAATGAATGACTATGAATAACACAATGAGGGTGTTCAAAAATGACGTGCACCAGATGGCAGCACTAAGGCGTAAGTCCCGGAACCTGTCAAACCGCATACATTTTCTCATTCGGCACTCAATTTTATTGATATTTATTTAAATAAATAATTAAATACGTAATATAAAATATTATCTTACAATCAACATAATATAATCCGTGTAGACGTGGGCAGAGTAGCGATTTACTTTGAAATAGGGACAGCGGACCTACTGTTTATGTTGAATCTACCTCAGTTTAGTCTGAGTTTAATATAATACTTTTTATTTTATAAAATGATTGGTTGTGGATCAATTTCAAATCATTCAATATCGAGATTTAGATCTTTAAATATTGGACATCACTAATTTCCATAGACAAAGTGTGTGTTCTATATATTGACATATTTTATCTGTGGCATTCTCATGTCAAAAATATTTTATTTATTCGTATATCTTAAGATTTTAATTATATTTTCAGTAGTTTAACTAGTTTTCTGAATCAGTTGGATGTTTTACGTGTGTGTGGTGATAAATGGAAAGTTTTCATCTTGTATTGGTGAAGAAATTTAGGTTTGTTTTGAAGTACCCGGTTTGATTACAAAAAATGACTTTATATCTGGTTTTGGGTATAGGTAGGACACGGTCGCCGCAGCCGTAGTCTTTGACTTCGTCGAACCATCCCATTTATACTTCTATCTTAATTGATTAAAGTTAATGGATACTATAGCTGCAATATAATTGTAACTATAATAGTCGCCAGATTGCCCATGTGCCCATACACCGGACCGGGCGCAGAACACGCTGAAGGCTACGTAGGTACCTTTACTTTACTATGCTGTGTTTGTGCGTTCTTTGGTAGCGACTGATATCTACATAAGTAGAGTAAGTACATATGTGTATTATATTATTCAGGGATGCAGACTGCGCTCCTTGTAAGACTCAATTCACACCAAGATGGCAGCGGCCGGCAGCGCTTGAAAAACGCTTCTAAACACGGCGCACGGGCGGCCGTGAGCGGCCTCGAATGGCGTCGATACTGGTCTTTTACGTATTGTAAATAAAGTTTAAAATTCTTTCAAACTGAAAGTGCGCTGCCGGCCGCTGCCATCTTGGTGTGAATTGGGCCTAATGGTTGTTTGCTAAATAAATAGTGGCGCGATCAGCCAGCTGTACGTAATTAACCCCGGGCAAGGTACAGAAATAAGCTAACAGCTATAACTTACAGCTAGTTCTGGTACTCGTTTTAATAAAGAATAATACCGACAATTCGAGCAATCCGCACTCTTTTCTTAGTTTGTAAACGTACTTCAGTGATAATTCAGCATTGTGGTACAAAATAATGAGAGTATTGTGGCTTGCAAGCAGCGATGCAACTACGAGTAGGACTACATGCAAGTATGTAGTTTATATAAGAGCGGCTCGCGCCAGAGCTCTGCGCGCTGGCGTCTGAGCACTTGCCAGATGCTACATACGATTTGTTTTACAAGAATTGGAAGACGAATCATTGCAAGATATGCAGTAAAGTATTGTATGCATACATTTATATAAGAGGTCGAGATAATAACGACTTATCGATACCTAACAACAAATAAGTGTTCTTATTCTTATAGGATTGATTTATTTATTTTTTGATTTTTTTGTAGTTTCCTTAATCCAGCTAGAAGCTGCTTTGTCCATCGGAGGACGCAGGTTCAAATGCGGTGTTTTCTCGTGGTCCCATTAGGTATTTTGTCCCATCAAAGGGACCACGAGGGAGAAGTATTTCTCATGGTCGCATTGTATCCTGCAGAAAATAGCTTTGTGTATTTTTCCTTGCTGGTTAGCCACAGTGATTAGGACGATTTAAAACAGATGTTTAAATGTTTTTGGTGTTGCGCCAATCTCTCACCGGTGGTCGTGTCTGTCTTTCATCATATTGGATTGTGAGACTTAATGAAGAGATTGTGGACCTGTGTCTGTGCAAGCACTTGTGCACTTGGGCACATGATGTTATCCTACATAACTATGCAGGCTCCTTCGTAAGATCGTGTTTTAAGATCTTGTTTTGGCCGCCGTAGCCAGAACAGCCAGAGGATCCATTATTACTTGTATACGACATTATTTCAAGGGTAGGTAGATATATAGACTTGTTAATGTTGTCTCCATACTGTTAATATTTATGTATACAAACGTTTATGCGTAAGAAAGAAAGAAATATAATTTGCACATACTAGCAACCTGACCACACACAATCCAACCAATTAACATAGCATAGGATAGGAACAGGCACATAGCAGACCCGCGACCACTGATACCAAATACTGTGGGATAATATATCACTACTCAGCACAAATGTACCGCCCCACACCGCGATGCGGCTTATTCCAAGTAGTTCTACTCGTGCATTCGACCGAGCGACAGACGTGCCTGCCTAGTAGTGGTGTGAACCGGTTTTAAAAAAAAAAACTATAAAAACCGGTTTTTAATCAATTAAAAATCGGTTATTATCGGTTCTTTTTATTAAAAACCGATTACTTATGTTCTTTTTTGTTTTTGTATTATGTACCCCGTAAGATGGCAAGACATTCAGCTAGTGTACCGCCAATAAGAACAGAAAATCAGCATTGTTACACGAAACGCACGTTATGGATGTTTGTTCAATATGGTTAAAAGGTAACTGGGCCTTTTGTTCGGACCTTTGATAGATAAAATAGATAGATAAAACATTTATTTGCAGCCAAGTTCACACGCATACAAACAACACAGTGATATACATAGTTAACTATGAAATAAAACACAACAAAATACACATTTTGGTTAAATTGTATATATATGTGTGCTGTGGCAATACAAAAAGGCAATAGCTCAGTGGGGATATTGCTCAGGAAGCAAAACACTGATTTTCAGATATTGCCAAGGGAGATACAGATGCGTGAATTAATGCGCGATATATAATATACATGCTAGTGTAATTGGTCCTGTTATGACGACTCCAACAGTTGATTCAAACTAGGACAATCGCTTAGCAGCAGTAACCATCACAGGTAACGTGATGGAATGCCTATTTTTTGTTTTTCTAATAAAAAAGTCCTACAGTTACTTTTAAAAGAATACAGTGAAGAGAGATGCCTTTGACCCACCAGCGAGCGACCACTAACGAAACTAGTCTGAGTATGTTAAAGATCATGACTACTACCCAATAAGATGGGTCGTATTCTTTAAATTTGTGGGAAAGTGTTTTTTTATAACAAACCAATTAATATAAAAAACGGATTTCCGTATATATCCTTCTAAAATATATGATATGCTAAAAAAATGCACATCTTCTTAAAAAGGTACAATAATTGTTAGGGGCCTTTCGAGCTAGATCCTACAGTTTTCCCGCATAATTCCAAGCATCAATTTACAAAATTACTATGTAGTTTATAAGTAATTCCAAAACAAACTTGAAAATACTGTGGGATAATATATACGTAGAGAGATAAGTAGATATTCAACATCATCAATATCAATGGTGCTTGATGGTGCATCTATTCCTTCCTGATGTCTTGCCCACGAAAAGAAGTACACCACACGCGTGACATGCGCGCAGCTTCCTACAGTGCGGCGGTCATGTATGCAGGAACAATAATAGTTTTGAATACTTATTAGTAATGTTTAAGTACTACAGTAATTAGTGAGGTTCGAAAATCATTCATCGTTGGGAAAAATAAACGTTTTGCCTTGAACCACGTAACTTTTTTTTCCCATACATTTGAATTAAAATAAATATATTCTGTGAAATGTTAACCGTAAACCTTCGTACCAAACCACATTTCGATAGTGGACGCGAACTTCGAGGTATCGAGTCAAAAATGCCCAATGACCTTTAGTTTTGACAAAATTATTTATTTACACTTTTGTACAAACACAAATTACAGAATACATTTTTATATGTATTCTTTTTAGAAAACAGATTGAATGAGAATTTATACCAGGCAACTCAAAGGATAACATGAAGGGAAAAATAGATGTAGGTAGAGAGACAATGACAAAAGTTCTTAGAAGTGCGGGTGCTTTTTGGTCCGACAATAATCATTTAGCACCATTAAACACAATAGCACTGATGTATTTGGTTATGCCGGCAACATCGGTACCTTCGGGGAGGATGTTCTCCAAATCTAGTTATGGGTTGTCATCTAGAAGGAGCAGGCTACAGGCAGATGCTGTGGACCAAACTTGTTTTCTTAATCAAAATTGTGATTTGTTACTTTAAAAAAAAGGAGGAGGTTATCAATTCGGTTGTATGTTTATTTATTTATTTATTTTATTTAAACTCTTATTGTACACACATAAATGAACATAAGAAAAGGAATTGAAGAAATTTGTACAAAGGGCGGCCTATGTTTTTTTTTATTTTTTATGTTTGTTACCTCAGCACTCTGTCGTTTACGAACCAATTTGGAAAATTATTTTTTTAATTGAAAGGATATGCTTCCAGATTGGTCCCATTTTTTTCAAAATCAAGTCCTGATGATGGGAACCATGAGTAACTGAGGGAACTCCTTAAATATTATAGGCATACATATAGCGTTTTTTGGTATTTTTAGAAACTAGTCAAGCATTTTCATTCAGAAAGTATCATTTGGTGAAGTGGATCTGATGAAGAAGGCCATAGATGGCCACCGGAACTCTGTTATAAAATTAACAATCCATCCTATCCTAGCCGTGCCTACTAAATGTAGAACTACCGAATTTGGACTCGATGGATAGTTCTCGACGAGTAGTTACTAGAAAAATGGAGATCAGGGTCTGATGGTGGAGCAGGAAGGTTGTCACGGGATCTCTGCACCAACAAACGAAGACCTACCAAATTTGGACTTGTTGGATAGGTCTCGACGAGTAGTTGCTAGAAAAATGGTAATCAGGGTCTGATGATGGAGCAGGAAGGTCGTCACGGGATCACTGCACCAATAAACGTAGATCCGCCGAGTTTGGGTAGCTCTCGATGAGTAGTTGCTAGAAAAATGGTGATCAGGGTCTGACGATGGAGCAAGAAGGTGGACACGGGTTCTCGGCACAAATAAATGTAGACCCACCGAGCTTGCAGTCCATGGTTCTCGAGAACTACGAGTATAACACCTAGATATCTTCGGTTTATGGCAATTGGTTAGTTTTATTAAGATATTGTCACATCTACATTTTTTAAAATTTTTGCTTAAGTTTATATTTTAGTGATGGTCCATAGTTGTGTTATGTAGTGGGTGTTTTTAAAATAAATATTAAACTGGCTGTTTGTCAGACGTTGTTAAAGTTAACCTAATAATACACCAAGGAAACCACTAAAAAGAATAAAATAAAAATATTTTTTACAAAAATAAGAACCGCCTTCAAAATGCAACTGAAAAGCCTGAAATAATTTCTAAGAATTAGTGGTTTTTACATCTACATTGTTGGACTTGGACTACAACATATTATAAACACATATTACTATCGAACTCGGCGCTTAACGTCTAGCAAATACTTACAAGGGCAGTAGGTAACTAACTGTTTTCCAGTTTGGCGCCGTCTTTGATAGTAATATGTATTTATAATTGTTGTAGTCCAAGTCCAACAATGTAGATGTAAAAACCACTAATTCTTAGAAATTATTTCAGGCTTTTCAGTTGCATTTTGAAGGCGGTTCTTTTTTTTGTAAAAAATATTTTTATGTTAGCAACAGATGCAAAATAACAATAGAATTCCTAGGTTCATTATTATTCCTAGGTTAGAATTCATTGGTTACATTTTGACGCTTATTATTTTCTAAAGGACAACTAATGTGATTATCTTATGTTAAATACTCGTAAACGCTAACCTTAGGATTAGATATTGTATAAGTATGTTTTTTTTAAACCTTAAAAATCCGGTTTATTTTTTAAAGTAATCGATATAAACCGGTATTGAAAATTGTAATCGGTTTACATCACTAGTGCCTAGTGCCTACCAATCACCGACTACTCCAATTATCTAACAGATATTTCTGTATATTTTAGTTAAATAGGTTTATCACAAGAATATTGTTAAATTCACAACAACATAACAAGTCACACTCGTATCTGATGATTAGGTACCTATTACATAGTTGCCAAACCCATCCGTAATCGGTACACTATTTTTGACCGACTTCAAAAAGGAGGTCCTTATATTCGACGCATATGTATGTAATAATAATAAACTCAAACTCAAACTCAAAAATCTTTATTTCAAATAGGCTTAACGCTAGCACTTTTGAATCGTCATTTTTTAGAAGCTACCACCGGATCACAACGCGGCCTCAACTGAGAAGATCCGGCAAGAAACTCAGCGGGCTTGTCATTTTTTCACTTTTTTTTTTTTAAACATTGTTTTGTTACAAATGAATCGACATTAGCGATATTGTGTCCTGCCATTCGAAACATAAAGCAAGGGAGAAAAGAAGAAAACAATAAATTAAGACAAACTAAAAGGCCAAATGGATAGAAGTCGGACCAGTCCCCCCAAGCAGCACCCGCGCACGAGTTGACTCGAGCAGCAGCCATCACTCCCCTCAACCATATTAGAGGGAAGGGGGTGACCCGCCACACGAAGCCGCCACAAGCAAAGACTTTTCGATGGCGAGCATGACCGAACCAAAATCACAGTGGCTCACATTTAACTTCTGCTGTTAAGTAGTACCTCGACAGGCAAGACACAAAACACTTTCACATAATCTTTATATTATCAATCAATTGACTTGTGAAACAGCCATCAGTAATCCACCAGATTAAGAGGTGTTACAAACTGTAAGCCTACAATTCTAAGCTTGCATGAGTTGAGCAGTTCAAGCCCACGCAGCTTTATCCTCTAGGTAATCCGAGATTTTGTAATAAGCCTTTTTCGACAACCGGCTTCTTATCAAAGGTTTAAATTTATTCAGTGGAAGATCTCGGATATCCTGTGGCAGTTTGTTATAGAAGCGTATACTTTGGCCCATAAACGATTTGCTTGTTCTGTGGAGACGTGTGGAATGTAAAACAAGATTGTGTTTGTTCCGGGTATTAACACTATGAATCGCACTGTACTTTTTAAAAGATACACTATTTTTCTGAATATAAACTAAATTTTCAAATATGAATTGCGAAACAACCGTTAGAATATCTATTTCTTTGAATTTTTCCCTTAGTGAATCAGTAGGAGCCAGATTGTAAATGGCTCTCACAGCTCTTTTCTGCAGAATAAAAATGGTATTAAGTTCTGCAGAAGATCCCCACAGTAATAAACCATAAGACATAATACTGTGGAAATAGCTGAAATAAACAATTCTAGCGGTTTCAATATCAGTTAAACGTCTTATTTTTTTAACTGCATAAGCCGCGGAACTCAGTCTACCTGACAATTTCTTAATGTGGGGGCCCCATTGTAGTTTAGCGTCAATTGTTATACCTAAGAACACAGTCGACTCCTCAAGGTCCAACTTCGCTCCATTAATTTCCACATTGGTTGCCACCTGTCTTACATTTGGTGTTACAAATTTCACACATTTGGTTTTGCTCTCATTAAGTTTCAAATTATTAACATTGAACCAATGGACAACTTTAGAAAGTACATTGTTTACTTCGTCGTATTCATAGAGTTTACGCCTGACTTTAAATAAAAGAGAGGTATCATCAGCGAACAATACAACATTTAGTTTGTCCCCTACGTAGTAGGGTAAGTCATTAATATATATTAAAAACAGAAATGGGCCTAATATTGAACCTTGAGGGACGCCCATGGAGACCACAGAACCAGGAGATCTCTTACCGTTAATGTCAACCTTCTGAATTCTATTATGCAAATATGAAGTTAAAAGGTCAAGAGCTCTGTCCCTTATACCATAGTGGCGTAATTTCCTGACCATCGTAGCATGATCTACACAATCAAAAGCTTTGGATAAATCACAGAATACACCAAGGGCGTTCTGTGATTCCTCCCAAGCCTCATATACATATTTTATTAATTCGACTCCCGCGTCAGTGGTGGACCGATTCCTTCTAAAGCCGAACTGTTTATCATGAAACAAGTTATATTTATTGAAATGATCTAACATTTGATCCAAAAGAAGCTTTTCAAAAATTTTACTCAAGGCTGGCAACACCGAAATTGGTCTGAAATTCGTAGGTTCAGTGGTACTACCAGACTTGAATAAAGGTATTATTTTACTGTGCTTCATGAGGTCAGGAAACTCTCCATTCTTGACACAGCTATTAAATATAACTGCTAATTGAGGAGCAATAATGTCAATTATATAAGCTATTATTTGGACAGAAAGCCCCCATACATCAGCCGTCTTTTTCTGGTTAAGTTGTTTAAAAGTTTTTATGATGTCTTTAGCAGTCACAAAAGAGTATTTAAAAGCTGTGTCACACTGTGGTACATTTTCATTTAATATTATTTCAGCGGAAGTGGACGAGGAATTCAGAGTTTTTGTTATATTAATAGGAACATCACTAAAAAACCTTTCAAACTCTGTCGCTACATCTAAATCCGCTGTTACATCTTTATTGTTAACATGTAGACAAAAATCATTATTTCTTACTGATGACCTACCAGTCTCGCTATTTATAATATTCCATGTAGTTTTAATCTTATTATCCGCATTTCGGATTTTATTTTTTAAAAAATTCGACTTAGCTATCGAACAGACTCGCTTGAAAACTTTTGAGTATTTTTTTACATATTCTTTAAAGAGCTGAGAGGAATTAACAGATTTTTCATTATAAAGCTCATACAGTTTTCTCCGACTGGTATGTATACCAACAGTCGCCCAGTCATTAAACGATACACAATTATTAATCGATACAGTTTTGGGCTTAAAAATTTTTACAAATTGATTATCGATTTCTCGGAACAAAGAATTGTATAATATATTCGGATCGCCATGACAGGGCAACACAGGTAGGCTGTCAGTCAAGCAGGGTCTCCAGATTGGGGGTTTTTTTCCCCATTTTGGGGAAAAATAAAAACATTGGGGAACTTTTGGGGAAACGAAAACTGTGGGGAAAATTTTGGGGAACACAATTTTTCTTGGCGAAAGTTTGGGGAGAAACAAAAGTCTAATTCAGAAAGGTTAAAAATTAAAAATACGAGTATTTCACAGTATCTCACGTAAAATAATACAATGTTGTTAACATTACACTTTCGTTATTGTCCCCCTCACGGTCAATGATCAGAATGGCGGGCGAGGGTGTCTCTGGAACACACTCACTCACTTATAGGGTGAGGCCCTCGAGAAAAATAGGAAAGCGCTTGTTGTTTCTCTAGATGTCTCCAAGGCCTTCGATAGGGTTTGGCAGGCTAGTCTTTTAAACAAGCTGCCAGCGTACGGCATATCCCCTGGTTTGATCGGCTCGATAAAGGACTTCCTGAGTGAACGGTCACTCCGAGTAGTTGTTGACGGTTGCTCATAGGAACCGTTGACAACTAATGCCGGAGTTCCTCAGGGGTCAGTTCTCTGCGTAACTCTCTTCCTGCTGCATATCAACGATCTGCTGATGTCCGGTATCTATGGGTATGCAGATGACAGCACTACTGTGGAGAGAGAGTAAGGAGGTTATCCAGTCTGAAAGAGTAGCCATGGTGGGGCACGCGAATCTCACACTTCAGGCAGTCCCCGAATGGGGTGATGGCAATCTTGTGAGATTCAATACCACCAAAACTCAGGCGTGTCTATTCACCTTGAAAAGGAGTACGTTCATCTTGGCTCCTAATTTTCAGAATGTATCCTTTGAATACGGAAACCACCTTCAGTTGTTGGGTTTTGAAATTTCTTCAAACCACAACTTTGGGCGGTTCATCGAGTCCAAGGCTAAGGTAGCTACTAGAACTTGCAAAGGTCCACCTGTACTTCACACCGGGGTAGCTTTTGATGCTATATACAGCACAAGTCCGGTTGTGTGTGGAGTACTGTAGTCACAAATGGGCTGGTGCTGAAAAAAAAACAACTTTCTGCTTTCGACTGTGGAGAGTGGAGAGGCGTGCTAAGAGGCTTATTGGTGATGCAGGGTTCGTAGTGGCCAATTTACAAAGCCTAGAGCACAGGCGTAGAGTAGCCAGCCTCTCGGTATTCTACAGGATGCATTTTGGAGAGTATGCGCAGGAATTGCATGACTTGATTCCATCATCGGACGACGAGACGCACGACACGTACACACCCTTATGTGGTGAGCGTGCCTTCAGTCCGGACTAAGCGATTTGCTTCTTCATTTATAATAAGGACAGCATAGGACTGGAACAGTTTGCCTGCGTCGGTTTTCCTGCCCGATTATAATGTAGATGTCTTCAAGACTAGAGTGAATAGGCTTTTAATAGGCTAGTGTGCTTTACCATCCTCGATTGCGTCACCGTTTTCCATCAGGTGGGACTGCAGTCAAGCAATAGATTATAAGCAGTAAAAAAAAAATAACTAACACTAATAATTCTTATGACAAAAGTAGCCTCTAACCTAGAAGTTTCCATCTATCTCTATACGACCAAAATTAAGCCAAATACGTTAAAGCGTAACAAATAGTATAAGAAACCAACTCGCTTTCACTCATAAAAAATTAGTAGGTGTAAATAAGGGAGTATTAGATACGAAATCAATTTTGGGGAAAATTGTACAAAAATGTATCTTTTTGGGGAAAAATAAAACCTGATTTGGGGAAATTTCACATGCATGATCTGGAGACCCTGCAGTCAAGGCGGCTTTAAACTGACATAAGCGGTGTTTATTTATAGGAACAAATGTTATGTTTCGTTGAAATTTGATGATTTTACTAGGAAATGTAACAACTAGACCACAGTGGTCGGAATCCAGTTTACTAATAATTTCTTTGTGTGTGGGTTTCAAACTTGTAAAAATGTTGTCAATGCATGTTGCACTAAAAGAGGTTATCCTAGTTGGCTCAAAGAAAATATTATACAAATTGTGTGATCTAAATAAGGTTATAAATTTACTAGTTACATTAGTATTTTCCAGTATATTTATGTTGAAGTCTCCACAGACAATGATAGATTTATTAGTGTGTGACAATTTGTGTAAAACAGTTTCTAATATATTTTCAAAAACATCATATGATGCACAAGGGGGTCTATATACGCTCAGCACCAAAAACTGCCCAGTCTCAATGCAAGCTAATTCAATAACACGTTCAACAGAAAGGCTCACTACATCAGTACGTTCTTTATATTTAATATTATTTTTCATAATAATTAAAGAGCCCCCGCGTATCATGTTTACTCTGCTGAACGAGCTGGCAACCTGGTAGTTGTTAAAATTGAACATGAACTGGTCATCTTTTAGCCAATGTTCAGTAACACAAAGAATATCTATGTTGTGACCGTTCAAGAACAATTCAATTTCTAAGTCTTTGCCCAACATTCCTTGTATGTTCTGATGCACCAGGTTGATACATGGTACTATATTTTGATGCAACTTAGTATTAATATTACATGGGCTTTGCATAATGCTTATATTGCAATTATTTTTATCAAAAATGCCAGAGTTGGTCTCTGTTGTCGTATAGTCTAATTTAAATTAATTAGATTGTCATTATTGATAGCCAACTTCTTGGCTGGATTAACATGAATGTCAAATTTATGTTGCTCAAAAGAAGCAACCTGTGTAGCCAAGTTCTTGGCTGATGTGTAAAAATAATATGATAGCGACATAGCTATCTCTCTTTTACAATATTTAGAAAGATAATATTTATCTTTTGTCATATAAAAATTAACTTTAAAGTTATTAATGTCTATTAAATTAAATTTATTTTCCATGTCATAAACATTACAGTGTGTCAATGTGTGTAATGTCAAGTTTAACTTATATCTACTAGTATTTTCATCCTGTGGCAAACCCTTACTGTAGGGAAATGTGAACATTACAACTTTTTTAACGTCAATATTTGATAACATCTCTTGATATTTATATAACAGTTTTTTGGACACATTTCCTCTATTTCCTATCAAGATAATCAATGTTGAATCCCGGCTAAATATATGTCTAGATATTTTGTCCATTAAATTGGCATAGGTCATACCAGGCATACAATGATTTATGACAGAATGTCCCTTCATAATATCTGACAAATAGTGGCCCATGTCCTTACCAATTTCATCACTAAACATAACAATTTCAGTGGGATTTGAGGTTACATAATTAACAGAGTGCTTACTTACAGGTATATAATCACCAACAACATCAAGGGAAGGTTGTGTTAAAGTTTGTAAAGGAATAGAGCTACATGCCGGTGATGAGGAGCACACTGAGGGCTGGTTAATATTATTACTCAATGAATTATTGTTAATGAGCTCATTCATAGCCAGCGTGTATTCTTTCATTAATTTTTGTGAATCTGAATACTTATCTGATATTGATTTTAGTTTAGTTTGAAGGTGTAAGATATCTTCTTGCAAGTTTTGGGTGTCCATCTTGTGCTTCAGAGTGCACTTATCTAACCTAGATGCATATATATCTAATGTATCAATCAAATTTAGTCTTTCCCGGTTTAATTTAACATTTTTAATAAAGAATTTATGTTTCTTTACCAGTTTCTGAGTTTTTTTTATATATCTATTAATTTTTATATATTTCTTTATTTTTTTGCTACTGCACTTAGTCATACCCCCAGATGTACTTAGTGGAACATCATCTCCAGATGTTAAATCAATAGTTGCTATGGGTCTTTGCCTAAGAGCAGCAGGAACCATGCTCGGGGCACTGCCAACCAACTCATCGAAAAGACTTTGGTTCAGCGAGGTGGTAACAGTTAACTTTGCAGTTTCTAACTGTGAGATTTGGGATTGGGACACTCTAAGCTTCTCCTCTAAGAAGGTAATGCGATTTAGGGCCAAAACATATTCTTCTGAGCATTTATCAAAATCATTTACGACAATTTGGAGCCTGTCCCGAGCATCTAGGGCATCAATACATTGTGTATGCAATTTAGCCATTTCACTTTTAAGTTTTTTATTTTCATTTAAAATTTTTATAAATTCTAATTCGTTATCCTCCCTTTCCTTGTTCATTTGACAACACAGCTCTTTGGTTTCCTTCAACTCTGTTAACGCCAGTCTGAGTTTAGACTCTTCCTGGCGAGCATGTGCACTACGAGTCATCATAATTAGATATTATCTAGACAATTCAGATATTATCAAACAACGAAACTGTGTTAACAAACTATTTAAGGATTTGATGTTGACGGTTGTTCGTAACAATCAATTTTCAGGCGCTCGTAATACGGGATTACTTGCGTTACGTAGGTAATAAAGATGTAAAGTAACCTGAAATAACTTATCCTGTTTTCCTAAATGTGAGACACGTAAAAAATTCAAAATAACTATACAGTTTCAAATAAACCGGCACCAAGTACTTAGCGAAGAACAGTCACTTTTGAACATCAGTTTTTGACGTCGATCACCAGATATTACTTAAAAAACTAACGTGCACCACTATAACATTGAGATAATTTAGTGAATAAATTGATTTAAGACATAAATTACGAACAAATAATAAATAAACTTAAAAATTAGAACGAGAGTTATAAAAAACCGATATAGGCCGTAGGGATGCCACAGAAAAAAAAAAGATAGCAATGCGTAATATCCACATAATTATGTTAGTCTATGTGGGCATCTAAACAAATGTACCTACCTACCAAATTTCATAACTATATAACGATTTCTCAGAAACTAAAAATCCGATTACAATAATTATTTTTGCAATGGTTTGAGTATGTTTCAACTTAGGGAAGAGTAAAAGTTTCTTCGAAATCGGTTTAGTAGTTTACAAGATTTGAATTGTTTCTGTTGGCAGCAAGATCTCTCGTAGTTGCGTGATAGTTTCGTAAGCATTCGTAGAGTTCTAATAACTAATACAGCCCGGTGCCCGGTGCTAATGCCGGCAATGACTTTTGTTATTTAAACCTTTTTAGAACATTATCTTTGAAGTCGGTTTTTATTTTTACTAAAAATATGTTACTGTAATGGACATAATGGAGCATAAGCTCCGTGGCGATTAGCATTGAAGGCAAGCAGCACGTCGTTAAGCCTGCAATACATGTTGGCCGAGCCTTGTCGAGTGAAGGCCAATACCAACATGTAGACGGTATATTTGCCTTGTCTTGCTATCGCTCGGTGTCACTTGCCTAGTTGGTTGAGTATAGACAAGCGCCAACGTGTATAGACCTAATTTGTCGTAGTTTGTCACAACTTGTAGTCGCTCGCGACCACTTGCCTCACTTCGGAGCGGTGTCGGTTTTTCTGCACAAATCAAAGGCGCTCGCCCGCGCTCGGCCAATAGTGTCCACATGTTTGTCCGCGCGCTATTACACGGTTGACGTCCATCGTAGGCACGCGTACAAAATGTTGCTCTCTACGAATGACTGGTGTATTTAAGTTTTTGGAGTTTTGGTGTACACTGACATAATAATTGTAAGCGCTCATTAAATAAATAGTGGCTGAGATAAGTTTGACGTTGTCGTCTATATTGTTTCAATGCACAATAAAAACTGACAGCGCCCAACATGTGGGCGTCTCCTCAAAACTCGTCTATATTGGCCATTTGCATTGGCTTCCTTCAAACTTGCCGAACGTCTAGACAGTAGCGCTTGCCTTGTGTCAATTTGTCTAGGTTCGCGTTGGTCTAAGCTCGGCCAACATGTATTGCAGGCTTTAGATAAGTAGTCAAACCAGTCAGTTTCCCAGTTTGAATATCTTCGTCAGTTTCGAAATGTCTTTCTGAAATTCTTTTTTGTGGTACGAATTCCTTTTAATTTAAATTAAATTAGGTACTACATTCGCGGATAATATAAATACTGAGAGTATTAAATTATTGTTAAAAGAAGGTCCAAAGGCGGATCAAAGTTTAATGAAGCAGTCTTCCTGTGACCACCAGAGTCCTTTCTTCCCCATCTTCGCACTTTGATTATCATCTGTCTAACAAATTCTTGTCGGGAACTATGCAACCAATAGAAATCCGTTCTACGTCTTTTAGAATAAAACAACGTTCATCGTGATCGACTTGTCGCTCTTTTATCAGACCGACCGTGATCACCAATCCGGACCATCTGTTTACTAAGAACTCGTCGAGACCAATCCAAAGAATCTGAAATGGGTGGTTCTACGTTTGATGAAGCTAAGTTCCTTTCACTACCTTCCTGCTTCATAACCATCAGTGTCGTTGGAATTACCTACATACTTAGTGTAGGTATTAAATTCGCTAAGACGAAAGGAAGTAATAAAAAATGTCCACTGTAATGTTCATATTCCTACACCGACCAGGAAAAGAGCCGACTCTTTAAACGGCTGAACAGATTTTCATCAAATATGGTTAGGAACACTGTTATGATGTAACAGCTCAGTGGGCGAGCGCTTGCGTTGGAAACAAAGTGCGCAGGTTCGAACCCTGGCTCGCACCTCTGATTTCTTTAATTAATAATGTGCGAATCGTCTTTGTGCGATTGTTACTAGCTTTCGGTGAAGGAAAACATCGTGAGGAAACCTACATGTCTGAGAAAGCCTAACTAGCTTTCGAATGACGTGTGAAGTCCGCCAACCCGCACTTGGCCAGCGTGGTGGACTATGGCCTAAGCCCCTTCATCTTGAAGGGAGGCCCGTGCCCAGCAGTGGGACATTAACAAGGGCTGGTATTATTATTATTATGGTCAGGAACAAGCTCGATTAAACCAGCCTTTAAATAAAAGAGATAATGTGTTCAATTTCATTCAGGGAGTTACGATGGCTGTCTGACGTATATATACTTATACGTTAAACTTAAAGCACTGTTGATGTATACACGAGGATTCAGATTATAATTTCATGAGGTTTATAACCATGATAACAAAAAAAGTAATATAAAACAAAAAAATAAACCGCGCGAAGCCTGAAGCCAGGACGGGTCGCTAGTAATAGAAAAAAATTGGTATGTAAGATTAACCAGTGAGTCTGGGTAGGTACATTGGTTCCTTTGTCTATCATGCGATTAGTGCGTTCATCCCGCGACGGCCGGTTGTGTGCGAGAGGGGTCAACATGCATGTATTGAGGTAGTGCACAGGCGTGCAAGCATGCATATTATACCGGTGGCAGAGTACGAGGTCGGGGTCGCGACATCGGTAGCGGGCGCAACGGGCTCGCTCTGAGCTGGCCCCGCCGCCGCCGCCGCAGCGTAAAACGCCACCAGCACCAGCGCCGTCGCCGACATTCCGCTGGATAGCATTGTTTACGCTGTTTTTCTCTTAAACGAGCTCTTCATATGCACTGACATTTCACTGTTACCTGGTTCGGTAGTAAACATTAACACTATCGTAGAACAAAAACAAATCTATTTCTGTTTTCGACTCTTTACAATGATATTTCGATAAAAGGAATACCGATTGTATTTATAACTCGTCACGGATACGCTTTGATTGCCTAATTATGCGTTTCCTTTATTTATGTTTAATGAAACACTATGCCGATCTATTTTAGTACATCATTTATTATTTTACAACGACACAAACAAAAAAGTCCGTACGCCAACGCCGCGCCGCGATAATAAAACTGTAATAGATAAAATATGAAAAAGTTTTCTATTTTGTAAGTGTTGCCACAACACATTTCTACATTCTCCAGTTGTAATAGTATTTTTTATGAGAATTGTAAATACGTGTCCTGCCTGCATCTGCCTGCCTGTCTTAGAGAAAGAAACCAATAGAGAGCTGTATACTTTCTTTCTCATTCACACAAGAACGGAATGCGTTTATGTAGGTTACATGTGATAGAAAGAAACAGAGTATATGATTTTTTGACCATCAGCATCTGTTCGATTTTTCCGCGCCGTGGGTGCGAAACAAATTTGACGTTTGCTCCCACTTTGCTCCGTGACGATTTTATCGTGGTTTTAATATTTAATAAATTACTTATTCAATTAAAAACTAACTGTG
Source organism: Furcula furcula (assembly GCA_911728495.1). Lineage (NCBI taxonomy): Eukaryota > Metazoa > Arthropoda > Insecta > Lepidoptera > Notodontidae > Furcula > Furcula furcula. The sequence continues at coordinate 198,754 of OU452264.1, read as the reverse complement.
ACGTTACTGTGTGTTGTGGAAATCTTATAAGAATGGTGCAGTGCAGTATTATAGGCTGTAAAAGTGACAGTGAACGTAAAATTAGTGGAGTATCGTTTCACAGGCAAACGTGAATTATTTTGGCTAATTTAGAGATTACATTTAGAAACTAATTTAAGTAAACGACTTAATTAGATCTTATTGCTCTAAATTAGTTACTATTTTACTTGAAAGTTACGTGTAAGATTGATAAATTCTTGTTGTTCACCCATAACTTAGAGGAAGAAAACAATAGAGGGCTGGACACTTTCTTTCTCATTCACGCAAGAAAAGAATGCGTTTATGTAGGTTACGTGTGATAGAAAGAAACAGTGTATATGATTTTTTGTCCCTCAGCATGTGTTCGATTTTTCCGCGCCGTGGGTGCGAAACAAATTTGACGTTTGCTCCCACTTTGCTCCGTGACAATTTTATCGTGGTTTTAATATTAAATAAATAACTTAAAATTCAATAAAAAACGAACTGTGACATTACTGTGTGTTGTGGAAATCCTATAAGAATCGTGCAGTGCAGTATTATAGGCTGTAAAAGTGACAGTGAACGTAAAATTAGTGGAGTATCGTTTCACAGGTAAACGTGAATTATTATGGCCAATTTAGAGATTACATTTAGAAACTAATACATGTAAACGACTTATTTAGATCTTATTGCTCTAAATTAGTTACTATTTTACTTGAAAGTTACGTGTAAGATCGATAAATTCTTGATTTTCATCCATAACCTAAAATTTTCAGTTTATTGATCGCCATTATCAGTGTTGCCAGTGTATAAAAGAGAGACTACCATAAATAAGTGGTAAATTATTATTAAGTGCATCATACACGATCCCACATGCTGGGTGCATCGAAGAATTTCTCAGATTCCCCGAATTTATTTTTGATTTCCTAAAAATATGGATATTTGTATACTGTGGATAGCAGCAACAAAAATAATTAATTAGGTTGCTAAAAGTTATTCCCGAATGCTTAAATATTCAGAAATAACGTAAGCGCTCAAGTAATTCGTCCAAGGCTGCGCAGGACGTATTCATTCGTTATTTATAGGCACAATGGTCATTGTACATTTAATCGTGCTTTTACTATATGCATGTTGTTTAAATATATGTATGTATGTTGTTGGTTACAATTTATTGGTAAATTTGTCTGAATTATAAATAAATAGTACCGACGTTGAATAGTTTGTTTCATTTGCCCCCCTAATAAGTACCTATCTCGTTTGACAACTAAAGTGATGATCAATAAAGCAAAGTGACTATTAAATAACTATCAAATGATTCATTTGGCATTGCCTAACTTGAATCACCAATAAATACCAAACACACTTTCATTAGACATCAAAGTTTGGTGGACAACTGAAGCTTGATAGTCACTTTGCTTTATTGATCATCACTTTTTTTTTTGTAGGAATAGTACTGTTTCACCGGACAAGAGGGCGAGCGCTTAAAGCGCTCCAGCCAGAAAGGTTTGGGTAGCGACTAGCACAAGGGCACCTCAGGGAGGCACGGCCTCGGCTTGGGCTGCCGCTTAGAGAAAATGAGTTTACCACCGGTTCACAACGCGCCCCCGCTGAGAAGAACCGGCAAGAAACTCAGCGAGGGGATGCATGTCGAGGTCGCATGCGTATGGATCCCTTCGGCCTCGCCGGCGAGACCGGTGTCTGTGTGTTGATGTGTTTACGACTCTTGACATCGGTGTTGGTGTTGTGTCATGGTCCAGGAGGACGGACATCGGGTCGGGTGGGTCGAGCAGTACATGCCGCGGACGGCGGCGATGTACGGCTGTTCGACGATCTGAGGGACCTGGCCGCTGCCCAATAGGACATGGGTTCGATTCCGAAGGATTCCGAACAATTGTCTGAGTGTCATATTCTCACAATATTTATAACAAAAAATATTCTCACACAATATGTATACAAATTCATTAAAAATTGTTATGGTTTTTTGAAGACGGGGATGCCTGACCTACCGTGAGACAGTTTTTACTAGTACGGAGGACAGTGTGATCCATAATCAAACAACCAACTGTTAAGATTTTGTAAGTAGATTACTTCTGTTGTCACAATTTTATTAAGGTTGTTCCAAGGTTATAAGAGTAAATAAATTGATTGATTGATTGATTTATCTATTTAAATATGTATTTATACAGTTTACAAGTATTTGTAATCATTTATCTGGTTACCTTACTAAAGGATCTGCGTAGATTGAGATCAGGTGGTCATTGGTCAAGCGTAGATTGTCCCAAGATACTAGTACTATAGATTTGTATATTGGAGAAATTTACTAAAACTTACCCGGTAAATGGCCATAGTATTTTCCCCCCTTCCCTCCAATATGGTTGAGGGGAGTGATGGCTGCTGCTCGAGTCAACTCGTGCGCGGGTGCTGCTTGGGGGGACTGGTCCGACTACTATCCCTTTGGCTTTTTAGTTTGTTGTACCTACTTTCGTCGTATTTTATTATTATTTTTTTCTGTATTATTTGATCTTTTGAACGCGTTCAATGTGTCTTGCCGTTCGAACGGCAAGACACATTGTCGCTCTAATCTAGTTGTAACATGACACACTGTTTAAAAAAAATGTGATAAAATGACAAGCCCGCTGAGTTTTTTGCCGGATCTTCTCAGTTGACGCAGCGTTGTGATCCGGTGGTAGCTTTAAAAAAAAAAAATACATGACCTTTCAAAAGTGCTAGCGTTAAGCCTATTTGAAATAAACTATTTTTGAGTTTGAGTTTGTATTATATTAAGTTATAAGAAAGCCAATTTTTGCCTACCTCTCTGGGAAATAGCATATTATTGTTTTTATCTCAACTTTTTTGTATGAGGCTAATAATTATCTACAGCTCTTAGCCACTTTAATCACCACGTGATATCACCCAGGTGAACAATGTGGAATAGACCTTAGCTACAGCATATATGATATTAAGTGTACATTCACTTTGTAGCCTCCGTCGTGGGTTCGAATCCTGCGAAGGGCAACAAATTTGAGTAGTTGTTCCTTACTGGCTAGGACAATGCAGGCCGATGACCTGATTGTCTGTAAAGTAAGATGATCCATGTGTCGGGATTTGCGATAGGACGTATGCCCGACTCCTGTCCGTCAAATTAAAACACCGAGCTTTGGTAATAAACACTTATAATCAAATTGAGAGAGAACAACTTATAATACAGTGGAGTAATCGTAATAATTAAAACATGTCTCTGCCATAGATACTAGCGCGCTGTCATCTTTTTGACAGCCCCTTTGGCGTTCCGAAACCGTGATCCGAGATACGCCACAAATGCGTCGGATGGGCATGTAAAAAGTCGGTCCTGCGCTTAACTTCTCCCCAGTCGTGTCGGTCTTCCGTCCCATCGGTATGAGAGGTACCTATTATATAAAGGAAGAGAGAGTGCACTTGTGTCTACGCAAGCACTTGTGCACTATAATATCTCCTGCGTACATGGCTGATCTTGTGAAAGATTGGCCGCTGTGGTCGTTTCGGCTAGGAGGACATAGTTATAATAATCACTTTCGTACTTTTTGCAGACTGTCATAGATTAAGACGATATAATGTAAGAAAAGTAAATGTTGTGTCAAAAAAGTGGTTTTTGGTTAGGAAAGAAAGTATAATTTACAACAACCTCCGTATTTGCTTTACACAAAGGGTAAAATTTCCCTTACGTGGCAACTCTAAATTTAGTATGTACTTATTTTTCTGTCCTTATCGGCGGCACGCTTGGTATATGTCTGTATTATATTCTGTCTACGACCCATAACCTAAATCCAAGCCATCATCAGTGTTGCCAGTGTACAAAAGAGAGACTACCATAAATTAGTGGTAAATTATTATTAAGTGCACCATACACGGTCCTACGTGCTGGGTGCAGCGCAGAATTTCTCAGATTTCCCGAATTTATTTTTATAATTTCCCGAAGGTAATTATGGATATTTATATATTGTGGATAGCAGCAACTAATAGAATTAATTGGGTTCCCGAGTTATTCCCGAATATGTAGTCTGCACATTGGTAACGAAAATTTATTGAAAGGAAAAAATAGGAACTTTCTTGTATCCACTGCCGTTCCAAATATGGTAGCAGAAGTACGGGTAACCACGGAACCTCCATGGTTACCCGTACCAGATATAACTAGAGTCACCTACTAAATTTCATTCAAGATATGGCACTGACTGCTTAAATATTCAGTATTAACGTAAGCGCTCGAGCCATTCGTCCATGACTGCACAGGACATATAAATGACAAGCCCTCTGAGTTTCTTGCCGGATCTTCTCAGTAGAGGCCGCGTTGTGATCCGGTGGTAGTTTTAAAAAATTGACAATATGTAAGTGCCCTCGTGAGGCCTATGCATAATAAAGATATTTTGATTTTGATACATTCGTTACAGGCACAATGTTCATTGTACATTTAATGGTGCTATTGCTATAGGCATGTTGTTTAAATATATGTATGTATGTTGATGGTTACAATTTATGGTTTTTGTCTAAATAATAAATATATAGTACCGACGTTCAATAGTTTGTTTCATTTGCCCCCCTATTACGTACCTATCTCGTTTCACTTTATTTATTTTTTTGTAGGAGTAGTACTGTTGGCCGCAGATGGCCATTACAGCTTCACCGGACAAGAGGGCGAGCGCTTTAAGCGCTCCAGCCTGAAAGGTAGCGACTAGCACAAGGGCACCTCAGGGAGGCACGGCCTCGGATTGGGCTGCCGCTTAGAGAGTATGAGTTTACCAGCGGTTCACAACGCGCCCCCGCTGAGAAGAACCGGCAAGAAACTCAGCGAGGAGATGCATGTCGAGGTCGCATGCGTACGACCCTTCGGCCTCGCCGGCGAGACCGGTGTCTGTGTGTTGATGTGTGTACGACTCGTGACGTCGTTGTCGGTGTTGGTGTTGGTGTAGTGTCATGGTCCAGGAGGACGGACATCGGGTCGGGTGGGTCGAGCAGTACATGCCGCGGACGGTGGCGATGTACGGCAGTTCGACGAACTGAGGGACCAGGACCAGGGTCGGGGTCGGGGATATAGTCGGTAGCGGCGCCTATTAGCGGGTTTGGGTGGACGCACGCTTTTTCAAAGTAATGTTCGGACATTTCTTTGAAAAATTTGCGGATAGGGACTAGACCGAAGTCAGAATGAAGGTCGACATTCCGCATGTACCACGGGGCACCGACGGCATGTCGAAGGAATCGGTTTTGAATAACCTGGAGGCTATTGATGTGAACGGAAGCCGCGTGTGCGAATACGGCGTAAGCTGGGATGGGACGGATGCAGGTTTTGTAAAGTGTCAACTTATTCCTAAGTGACAGTTTACTCCGCCTGCAGATCATGGGGTAGAGCCGACCGAGGACGAAGGCCGCTCGGTTGCGTACTGACCGTATATGCGGTCCAAATGACATGTGGGAGTCTAGGGTGACGCCTAGATATTTGACCTTTCTGGTCCAGGGGATGGGACGCCCATAGAGGGAGATCGGACCTAAACGACGACTGGGATGGCCCGCAGTGTGGGATCTGATGGTACCCCGGGAGAAGAACACCGCGGCGCTCTTTTCCGGGTTCACATCGATGAGCCACTTACGGAACCATTCGCCTAGGGCGTTGACGGCGACTTGAAGAGTGCGCGTCAGGAAAGCCTTATTTCTGTGTGAGAAATATAGTGCGGTGTCGTCCGCGTATAGGGTTAGTTGCACCCTGTCCGAACGAGGGATGTCGTTCGTGAACAGGAGTGGAGAGAGCACAGAGCCTTGAGGGACTCCGGCCTGAATAGGGTGGGGAGTGGATCGCGTACCTTCGACACGATATCGAAAAGTACGATTCCTGAGAAAATCTCGTATGATGAGAACGAGACGGTCTGGAAAGAGTGTCCAGCTCGAAAGCCGAACTGCTCGTGTATGAGTATGCCCTTCGAGATGACAAATTCTTTGAGTCTTGCGAGAAGCAAGCGCTGGTAGAGTTTGCCCAGGGTGCTAAGGAGACTTATGGGGTGGTAGCTCGTGGGATCGTCACGTGGCTTACCGGGTTTGTGAATGCGATGACGTCTGCTTCTTTCCACTCCGAAAGGAATATAGCGTGCGTCATGGCGGCATTGAAGATGGCTACCAAGAGATAGATCAAGTGGTAGGGAATGATTTTTAGTACGCGGTTCGAGATGCCGTCAGGGCCGGGGGCTTTCTTAGGCTTAAGGCCTTTGATGAGGTCTTCTACCTCGGAATGGGTGACCGGGGTGAGTGTGTTGGATGGCGGGGCAGAAACCCTGCGCTCTACTTCCCTATCTACGTGATCGCGATGGGGTGGGTCGGAAATTGTGACACTAGGAGAACATTGTCTCTCTAGGGAGTCTGCTAGGACCTCGGCTTTCTCCTCGTCGTCAAAAGCTGGAGGGGCGCCTGAAGGGCGTTTCAGGGGAGGCATGGTGGCTACCATGTCGGACTTGAGAGCCCTCGCTAGCCGCCAGTAGGCTTGGTGAGAGGGAGTGATACCCTCGAGAAAACCGTCCCACCGGTCCCCTCGGAGTTCCGCGATGCGGAGCTTTACATCCCTCTGTAAAGCGCGCATGCGGATCCGGTTGGCTTCGGTGGGGTAGGAGTCGTTAGCGTGGATAGTCGCGTTTTTGGCTCGGACCAATTCTTTGACGTTGGCCGGCAGTTTGAAGCGTTGGACATAAGGGTCCACCGCTTCAACCTGCCGGGAAGATTGGCTGATGGCCGATTGGAGGTTGTCAGTGAAAGCACTGACGGCTTGTTCGGTGTCCTGAGGGGACGAGAGGTGGACTGGGATACGAGAGAGCTGTGGCGTGTCGGTATTGGCCAAGCAGGTGCTCAGCCGCTGCCAGTCCACCACGGTCTTCATGACCGGTTCCGGTGAGGGAGGTGGTCCGAGCTCCATGAGAACGGGACGGTGGTCGGAGTCTAGTTCATGGAGCACTTCTAAGGAGCGCAGCCGAAGCGTTACGTTCTTCAGAAGTGCCATGTCTAGGATATCGGGACGGTGGCCGATGTTGTTGGGAAAATGGGTGGGGCGCATTGGAGCAATGACGTCAAAGTCGAGAGTATCGACTAGAGCATCGAGGCGCACGCCGTTATAATTGGTGGTGTGACAGTTCCACCTGACGTGTTTGCAATTAAAGTCGCCGCCAAGGATGACGGCGCTATCCAGCACTTCTTGACGTGCTTCGATGTCACTTCTGAGAAGTTGCTTGTCTGGTGGAAGGTACACCGAGACGAGAGTGACAGGGGGATGACCCGAGAGAGAGGCGGCAAGCCGAGGCCTCGATATTGGTGAGCGCAGGGGCATCGAGTGGAATGCAGTGCAAGGATTTCCTATAATAGATGACAGTGCCGCCTCCACGGGAGGCAGTTCTGTAATTTCGCACGCGATGGTAGTTGGCGATGTTGGGGCTCCTATGAGCGGGTTTGAGGAATGTCTCTTGCACTAGCATGACGTCAACTTGGTGATCCCTAAGGAATTCACCAATTTGATCACGTTGGGGTGAGAGGCCATGGGCGTTGAAAAACGCCAGGCACAAGGAGCGGGGCACCCCGTTTCACAACTAAAGTGATGATCATTAAAGCAAAGTGACCATCAAATAACTGTCAAATGGTTTATTTGGTATTGCCTAACTTGAATGACCATTAAATACCAAACACACTTTCAGTTGACATCAAAGTTCGGTGGACAACTGAAGCTTGATAGTCACTTGGGTGGCTAAAGATAAGCAATAGCCCTGCTGGTAGGTAATAGCTGTATTTACTATTGTCTTCCTATACTATTATATATAGGTAGTATCTCAGAGTAATAGTATGCGTTTGTCTATGGTTCCCTTAAACAAATCGTAGGCCTCAATCACAGACGTATTATACGTCTGTGGCCTCAATAGGCAGGCTAAGAGGACATATGTATTACGTATTTTTTATATTTAACTATGTATATCACTGTGTTGTTTGATTGTTTGTATGTGTGTGAACTTGGCTGCAAATAAATGTGTTATCTATCTATCTAGATATATCCTCTAAGTAGGCAGGTTTCTTCAGTCCTTCCTCTAAGAGGCAGGTGGACTCTAGTTATTTTATTACAATAAATGGTAGTAAACAAAGACTAACGAGTTCCATAAAATGTTACTGTGTGTATACAACATGGAAGTAATAAGTACTACGAGTACTTATTACTTCCATGGTATACAATTACAAAAACAAGATATTAGTTAGCTAAGGGTGGATTTTACCAAACTTAAATTTATACACGAGTAACTATACCAGGAATAAACTATTCCATGATTTTAATCTCGAGTAAATCCATAGTCGTTTCTCCACGTAATCGATAGTATACTTGCGCTAGGAATAACAATACGCGAATAGCAGAGTGAATGGTGAACGAAAATAAAACCCGGCAAATAAATGTTGTTCTACAACGGGATAGTGTAAGAGCATACATCATGTCAACTCGATTTTGCCGTATTATTATAGTGTATATTAGTTATAGTGTGAAAAAGTAGCTGCAGTGTAAGCTAGCTATCTGTCAAACGTGTTAATTTTATTTGTTGTTTATTTGAGGGAATTATCAAGTTTTGTCGTGTGGTTTTATCTTTTATCTTTTTTCGTCCATCTATTCACCATCTTGGACGTCTAGGTATAATTTCCATCACTATCACTATCATCAATCAAATTGTTTAAACGTTGCATTATACAATGCCAGACTATTAATTTAGTGCATTGCATGGACTCGAAATTAAAACACAGAATAAATATTTGTGAAATGACAGAAATCAGATTATTGGACTGACTGACGCCATTACATTATTCTAGGAATAGCTCCGTTATTCCGAGCGAAACGGCGGTACCGTAACAATTCCCGAATAGGCCCACTATTCTTAGAATTGTAGATGCTAAAACGTAAAATTGATTTACTCTCGATTAACTGACGATTTATTCTAAGATTAAGATTTACTCTTGTATGGTCGAATCCACCCTTAGTTATATAATAAATCCATATCAACCGTAGACAGATTAAGATATCAACCTCAGATTATTCTAATCTAACAACATATTCCAAAGATATTATTAGTGAAAAATCCTCAATCTATGACTTTGTGGCGACTAGAACCTCTTTGCCACTAGGAATTGTGTGAACGTATTTTCTATGTATTTTTTTAATGCCGAACAGCGCGGCTTTGAACCGTGCTGTCTAGTGGTTGACACATTCTTTGTATATAATTCGTGTAGTAAAGTCGTCGTTAAGGAAACATATAATCAAACCAACAATGTATTTTATACCTAAATAAACGTGTAACCCCTCAGGCCCGGGCGCTTATCGCGCGCGCACGTCATGTGATGACGTAATTGTTTGTTATTCGGCCGCCCGCCGTGGTTTCAAATTACGAACGTTATAAAAACACAACCACTTAACCGATTTGCGTTCTGTAAACAGAGTTCTACTGAGACAAGTATTAGCTATGCGGTATATGCTTTTTTAGAGTTATAAATATCGATTTTTCAAAGGGAAAGTCTAAAATAGGTGATTTTTGGCAAAGCTGACCTATTTTTGAATTCGATTCTGAGGGTAGAATATTGACTCAGGCACTAAGAAAGATCCATTCTTTGCATCCAAACTCCTTTTTATACAAGTTTTAAACAAAACACTACCAAAAAATCGAAATAAACACAATTTTTTTTTAATGACGTTACTGCGCTTTATGACGTCATGGTATGCAAAATTTTCGATAGTTAGATTGGATTTTATGACTTTATCTTACGAGTTATTATCGTTATGATGTAATTACGATGTATTTACAACAATTACAATACAAATACCGAAAAATACCAAAAGTAAACCAACAAATAAAAAAATCACCTATGGAGATTTTTTTTGTTTTTTTCAGTTCGAAAAAATCCAATATTTTGACAAAATACGCACTAACTACCCTCTACACAGCTTTATTATTACGTTACAACAAAAAAATAAAACATTTCACCTGAAATAAAAGAATACTTACGATTTAAAACCGACATAAACTGACATTCCGTGACCGTCCGTCCGGCCGCGACCGACCAATTTTCGTAGGTAACTGAATTTATTATACTATTCTTATCTATGGAATTTATGACTTAAAATGTCAAAAGAACTAATGAATAACGAGTCTATTACAACAATGATGATACTATGAGTTAACCATAAAGCATAGGATTCCCATACAAAAATTAAATTTCTACAATAAAAATCTTTTAAAAAAAAAATTGAACCGACTTCAATATCACTGAAAAGTATAAAATAATTTAAATATTATATAAGTTGGTGTTAGCGTACCTGCTGGGTATATTTGGCACCAACTTCAATAATATTTAAATTATTTTATACTTTTCAGTGATATTGAAGTCGGTTCAATTTTTTTTTTTAAAAAGATTTTATTTTATACTTTTTAGTGATATTTTCATACATAAAGATTGAACCATCGAAGACGGTAAAATGATCTAGGTAGGTTATGACATCATTATGATTTCACATTATCGTCTACATACTTTTACATAATTCATGTTTCTTCAGAAACTCAGAAACAATTTATCCGATCGTAATGAAATTTGCATGGAATCATCACAGTAGTTTACTCTCTCGAATAAAAAAAGAATCATCGAAATCGGTTCATAATTGTCAGAGCAATGTAATGGAGAACATCAGATTTATGGTTTTTACCCTCAGAGTAATTAGAATGGAGCTAGTATCGCGTCGATTCCCCGAACAAATTTTTCGTGGCACTTTTGCGGGGTGCGGGAGGCGAAGTAAACACACACAGATACAATTTTACGCATACCCACACTATAATAAACTCGCAACACATTCAAAAAGTTACGCACACAAATAAAGAATGACCTGACCATATGACCAAAATTTGGCAGAGGGGTTAGCGCATCATGATCTCTCCAGTGGTATCTCCTCTAAGTTTTTACCAGATAAATTCCTCCACATCGTTCATGGTCCTCCAAGAAGTTCTTATCCGGTTGTGATAAAATTCATACAGATTCAATACAGTGGTTTCTTCTATCGAATAAAAAAAGAATCATTGAAATTGGTAAATATTTGCCAGAGTTATAACCATTTTTGTCCCTAAAAAGCGACAAAAAAGTCATCTATATAGGCTTTTCTACAACTGTCCTGCGCAGTCACCATTCTTGTTTTCTCAGGAACTACTTATTACTACGCAATAATTTTTTTATGGGACCCAATCAATGGATTGAAGAATGGATGGAAGAAAGATTTTTTCAAATCGGTTCATAATTGCCAGTTATGCGCGATCATACATAAAAATATACAGACGAATTGAGAAACTCGTCCTTTTTGAAGTCGGTTAAAAAAAATAAAAGAATTCCGTCAACGGCGGATGATGCAAATACGGCTCACCCGGTCCTGAGGGAGTCATTGCGGTGCGCTAATGTCATGAGCCAAATATAGCTCACCCGGTCCTGAGGGGGTAATTACGAGTCGTAATGTTATACGACATAACCAGTGCTTTGCAGGTTAATAAATAATTGGAAGATCATCTGATATTATTATTTGAAGCAGATAATTTACGTAAGGTCAATAGACCTACAACTTATTTGACATAATAATATTGTGTATTTGTGTTCGTGTGTTGTGTGACCGAAAAACCTTCAAAAATAAAAAGCACCACTGGTGCTTTTTCTTCAAGTCTGTGACCGATGCTCAACACTCGTTTCTTTCTATCACAAACAAACCTATCAATCCATTCTTTTCTTGTGCGAATGAGAAAGAAAGTGTCATCTCTCTATTACTCTGAGTCTCTCTAGAGATCCTTCCTCAAAGGACAAACCTACTCTTTTTCTTTTACAAAATTATGGCTTCCATCAAATATAATTATTGATGATTTCACCAGTGTCAAGTAGATAAATAGCAATTGCAAAATAAATTATTTATTTTAATAAGAGAAAACAAAGTTTGGAAACAGGAAAAAACCAACAAACCAAACCACAGTCATCAAATTGTCAACTTGTTGTCAATTGTTTGTCCTGTCAATATTGTCTGTCAAACACAGGGTCTCCAGATTGGGGGTTTTTTTCCCCATTTTGGGGAAAAATAAAAACTTTGGGGAACTTTTGGGGAAACGAAAACTGTGGGGAAAATTTTGGGGAACACAATTTTTCTTGGCGAAAGTTTGGGGAGAAACAAAAGTGTAATTCAGAAAGGGAAAAATAATAAAAATACGAGTATTTCACAATATCTCACGTAAAACAATGCAATGTTGTTAACATTACACTTTCGTTATTTTCCTCCTCACGGTCAATGGTCAGAATGGCGGGCGAGGGTGTCTGGAACACACTCACTCACTTATGGGGTGAGGCCCTCGAGAAAAATGGGAAAGCGCTTGTTGTTTCTCTGGATGTCTCGAAGGCCTTCGATAGGGTTTGGCATGCTAGTCTTTTAAACAAGCTGCCAGCGTACGGCATATTTTGGTTTGATCGGCTGGATAAAGGACTTCCTGAGTGAACGGTCATTCCAAGTGGTTGTTGACGGTTGCTCATAGGAACCGTTGACGACTAATGCCGGAGTTCCTCAGGGGTCCGTTTTCTCCGTAACTCTCTTCTTGCTGCATATCAACGATCTGCTGATGTCCGGTATCTATGGGTATGCAGATGACAGCACTATTGTGGAGAGAGAGAGTAAGGAGGTTTTCCAGTCTGAAAGAGTAGCCATGGTGGGGCGCGCGAATCTCACACTTCAGGCAGTCCCCGAATGGGGTGATGGCAATCTTGTGAGATTCAATACCACCAAAATTCAGGCGTGTCTGTTCACCTTGAAAAGGAGTACGTTCATCTTGGCTCCTACTTTTCAGAACGTATCCTTTGAATACGGAAACCACCTTCAGTTGTTGGGTTTTGAAATTTCTTCAAACCACAACTTTGGGCGGTTCATTGAGTCCAAGGCCAAGGTAGCTACTAGACCTTGCAAAGGTCCGCCTGTACTTCACACCGGGGTAGCTTTTGATGCTATATAGAGCACAAGTCCAGTTGTGTGTGGAGTACTGTAGTCACAAATGGGCTGGTGCTGAAAAAAAATCATCATTCTGCTTTCGACTGTGGAGAGTGGAGAGGCGTGCTAAGAGGCTTATTGGTGATGCAGGGTTCGTAGCGGCCAATTTACAAAGCCTAGAGCACAGGCGTAGAGTAGCCAGCCTCTCGGTATTCTACAGTATGCATTTTGGAGTGTATGCTCAGGAATGACTTGATTCCACCATCCCCCTTCCATCATCGGACGACGAGAGGCACGACACGTACACACCCCTATGTGGTGACTGGTGAGCGTGCCTTCAGTCCGGACTCCGGACTAAGCGATTTTCTTCTTCATTTATAATAAGGACAGCAAAGGACTGGAACAGTTTGCCTGCGTCGGTTTTCCTGCCCGATTATAATGTAGATGTCTTCAAGACTAGAGTGAATAGGCTTTTAATAGGCTAGTTGTGCTTTACCATCCTCAATTGCGTCGCCGTTTTCCATCAGGTGGGACTTGACTGCAGTCTGCACTAGCTTATAAGTAGTAAAAAAAAAATTACTATCACTAATAATTCTTAAGACCAAAAGTAGCCTCTAACCTAAAAGTTCCCATCTATCTCTATACGACCAAAATTCAGCCAAATACTTTAAAGCGTAACAAATAGTATAAGAAACCAACTCGCTTTCACTCTTATAAAATTAGTAGGTGTAATTATGGGAGTATTAGATACGAAATCAATTTTGGGGAAAATTGTACAAAAATGTATCTTTTTGGGGAAAAATAAATCCTGATTTGGGGAAATTTCACATACATGATCTGGAGACCCTGGTCAAACAATTCGAATCAATCCACTTGAATTGGTTGGTTGGTGACTGAATTTGGTTTACGTTTTCGAATTACTATTTTTTGGAGGTATGTGTGTTTTATTAATTCATTGCTTTTATAATCTGAACAATAACATTTTTGTAATTTTTCAGTTCAGTACCATGTTCAAATATTTTTCAAAATACAAGCAAATTACATAACCGCAAAGCGAACAGGTTGAATTTGTTGTATTCAATTCAGTAGGTATCGTGTTGTAATTTGTAGATGGGCGGGCACGAGCACGGGCCACCGTATGTGGTGCCTGACTACAAGCAGTTCTCCCACAAAGGTATCCCCCAGCTGGAAGAGCTGGAGAAGGCTCTCGAGCGCAAGGGCCTGCGCGACCCCTGGATCAGGTGCGTCTCACAACTGCTCATGTTAGTGTTGGGTAGGACACGGTTTTAAAATGAGTTTGTAAGAGTAGCCTCTTTTTTGTAATGAGCCAGTATACAATGTCCCACTTCAAATGAGGCGAGGTGTTGTGAACCTCTGCAGTACATTTGAAGTAACATTAGGGTTCCCAACCCTCCCGGATTGCCCGGGAGACTCCGGTAATAATGGTTCATCTCCCGAACTCCCGGAGTGCAATCATTTCTCCGGTTTTTCTAAATATTATCTACGCATTCGGCGCTCGCACGTGTCGCTACCGGTGCACGGTGTAAACCTGTTTGTCTCGCCGTCGACGTTGTCGATTCCTTGGAGGTCAATTCGGTGGTTTCTCATGCCTCCTCTACACCAGACCCTCTACACACAATACAGTATAGTAAGTAGCACCTCGCCCTCTACAGTGGAGGGCATACAAGAGTCATAGACATACTTTTACTACTTTATCATAGTGTTCCTACAATCGATTAAGTAATCCAACACAATGAGGTTGGACTTTTGCGTGAGATGCAACCACAGCTCGTTGAAGAAATTCGAGTGTATTTACGCTGGGTTGACTTCTTTATGATATCAAAAGACGTGTGTTAAAAGTAGAGTACAAATACTAACAAACTAGATTTTTCATGAAAAAGCTTTTATTATTTTGTGGTGAAAAACCGACAAGTATTAGATGCTGTTCGAATGCAAGGTACATATCTAATATATAAAATTCTCGTGTCACAGTTTTCGTTGCCATACTCCTCCGAAACGGCTTGACCGATTTTGATGAAATTTTTTGTGCTTATCCGGTATCTATGAGAATCGGCCAACATCTATTTTTCATCCCCCTAAATGTTAGGGGTAGTCCACAAATTATTTATATGGCAAAACAACGTTTGCCGGGTCAGCTAGTAAATTTATAAATAAAATTTTTGTCACAAACCTTCCAACACCCCCCCCCCCCCCTAATCGATTCGATTTCATAAAATTCTCCCGAGTTGGTACTTTGAGAGTTGGTAACCCTAAGTAACATGTATGACAGAGACAGACACTGGCGTCATTTGAAAGAGTGAAGAGGAATGTGACATGTACAGTACACCTCACCTCATTTATCAGTTCACGTCATTTGTAGGAGTGAAGAGGAGCACAATATAGAACGCCTCACCCAACTGTTCACGTAATTTGAAAGAGTAAGGAGGAACAGGACATGAAACGCGAGTCGCGACATTAAATTTGAAGTAGTAGGTACATGTCATAATCCTGTACTGCTCTTACATCATTTTGTCATGTCCGGGACAAATGTACTGCCTCTTGTATGTCCTGTTCAACACTAGTTCATTATTTACTTAATCGACAGGCCTGTAGATCTAGCAGTCGACACCCTGGCTGCTACCATTGGGTAACCTGCAACCTATTGAGGTTGCAGGTTTGATTCCCTGTTGGTGGTGTCCGGCTGTTATTTATCTATGTATTTATAAAGAAAAAGTATATAAGTATTATTACCCTTGTCTGGTTTCCATGATACAGGCTCTGCCCAGTTTGGGATAAGATAACTGTGTGCCAGAATAATAATGTCAAGATGTTACTATTATTAAGTTTTTATTTTCTTGTGCTTTCATACCTGGACTTTTAAAAGGGTTGTGTGGTAATGAATCCAGCACGTGGAGGCTGGTTGGCCGGAATTATTATAGTTTTTATAGTTGATTTACCATGCAATTCCATTTGATGGTCAGTGATGATAATGTAGCTGTGGGCAGAAGGAGCACCAGCTTATTAATAACATAAGACATTAGAAAAAATCCAGTCAACACCCGAATCAGCCTCACGGGCCGAGGGTTACCATACCATCTTGGACCTATAAAAGTTAGTTCAATATTCATCCATCATTTCAAGTAGAAAAAAGTAAACCACATGACAGGCCTGTTGGTCTAGTGGTCAGACGCCCTGGCTGCTACCCAATGGGCGGTCGTCACTGGCTTTCGGTGAAGATGAAAACATTGCGACGAAACAACCTGCACTCTGATAGAGCCTAAACTAGTTCTCGAACGACGCGTGAAGTCCGCCCGACCCGACGGAACTCTGCCGGCGCGGTCGACCACCCCCGAGCCGCTTCCTCCGCGCTCAGCGGTGGGAATGAACCGAGGGCCGTTAAATATAAGGATGATGTTCCAGGAACGAGGCGTGGCGCTACCACCCCGGGTTCGGCACGCGCTGGAGCCGCGCGCGCGTCGTGTTCTTCCGCGGCGCGCCGCTCGGCCTCGCGCTCACGCTGCTCACCGTGGGACTCACCAAGCTGGCCGGCGGCGGCTCGCACGACCACCACGCGGACCATGGGGAACACTGACCGCGTGCTCGCGTGCCACCGGTAGACCAATAGTTATCATGTTCATGTTTAATTCGGCTGTTAATATAAATATTATTTAATATTGCAAGTGTATTCATTTACTGCTGCACTCGCAGACGTCGACTGACTTTAATTCTGATTTAATATATTTTTTAAATCTATATTTCAACTCTGAAAGCCTCTTAAGATCTTTTTCAATTATTGAATACTAAATGATGATTCATATTTCTTTTCACTATCAGCGTGTTGGGTGTTAATTTGAGCTGTGTGTTGAAATAATCCAAATCCCAAAACGGGATTAATTATATTTGACGTTTGTGTGTGCGGCAATTAATCATTTTGGCTTTCAAAAAGTTAAATGCAAGATTCCTTGGAACATTTAATAAAGTATCAGTCTTCACAACGATAATTACATAGGTACTGTTTTAAAAGTGTTTATACATTTGTTTAGATACAAAAAAAAAACAAATAAATGTACCAATAAAGTAATAACAGTAGTATGCAGGTTTGGGAAACGACACTGTAAGGTAGTGGGCGTGTTCAGGTGGAGCGCGGCTTGAGGTCCTCGTAGCAGGCGCGCAGGTATATGAAGTTCTTCTTGGCCGGGTTGAAGTGCTCGTGCCCCTGCGACGCGGACACAATACAACGTGCTTAAACACACATATACTTAGGCCATAAATACTGTTACAATTAAAAATAAACAAAATATTACATTTCAATTTGAAATCTGTCATTTTTAACAGACTTCAAAAAGGAGGAGGTTCGCAATTCGTCTGTATATACATATTATTATTATTATATGTATGTACGCGTAAGTATGAACCGATTTGAAAAAGTCTTTCTTTCCATTCTTCAATCCGTTGATTGGGACCCATAAAAAAAATTAACGCTTAAGAATAAGTAGTTCCTGAAAAAACAAGAATGACGACTGCGCAGGAAAACTGCAGGAAGGCCTATATGATGACTTTATTTCGGTTTTTAAGGACAAAAATGGTCATAGCTCTGGCAAATATATACCAATTTTGATGATTCTTTTTTTATCCGAAAGAAGGAACCACTGTAATGAATCTGTATGAATTTTACCACAACCGGATAAGAACTTCCTGGAGGACCATGAACTATGTGAATGAATTTATTTGGTAAAAACCATAAAACTGACGTTCTCCATTATATTACTCTGACAAATATGAACCGATTTCGATGATTCTTTTTTTATTTGAGGGAGTAAACTACTATGATGATTCCATGCAAATTTCATTACGACCGGATAAATCGTTTCTGAAGAAACATGAATTATGTAAAACTATGTAGACAATAATGTGACATAATCTACCTAGATCATTTTACCGTCTTCGATGGTTCAATCTTTGATTGAAAAATATCACTAAAAAGAATATAATAAAATATTTTTGAAAAAAAATTGAACCAACTTCACACTAAAAAGTATAAAAATTTAAATATTATAGAAGTTGGTGTTAGCGTACCTGCTGGGTATATTTGGCACCAACTTCAATAATATTTAAATTATTTTATACTTTTCAGTGTTATTGAAGTCGGTTCAATTTTTTTTATTAAGTATATGATTGTTCATTGAGTTTTCTCATTTTGGCGCCAATACATTGTACAATATTTCGCGATATTAAAATGGAGTGGGGTGATAAAGAGAACCGAATCGCTGTGATTGCATTACACAAAGGTATGGACCCAAATGCAATTTTTAAAAGTCTCCATACGCTTGGTATTATAATAAAATGTTTGTGTACCGGGCTATTAATAGGTACAATGAGCCTCCTCTGTTTGTGACGGAAAAAGATTTGGCCGTCTACGTAGTGTTCATACGAAAAAGGTGGTCAAAGCATTAAGGGAAAGAATTCGAAGAAATCTTGTCCAAAAGTAAAAGATTTTATCTCGGGTGATGAAGATAGCACCTAGAACCATGTCGCGTATTTTAAAAGATTACCTAAGTAATCTTGCAGCCTATAAGAGACGTACTGGTCATTTCTTAACTGATAATTTAAAAAAGAATAGGGTGGTAAAATCGAAACAACTACTGAAGCGGTACGCAAAGGGAGGTCACAGAAAATTTTAGTTTATGGATGAGATTTTATTTTACAGTTGAGCAACATTTTAACAAACAAAATGACTGTATTTTTGCTCAAAGTTCGAAGGAAGCTTCCCAATTAGTCGACAGAGTGCAACGTGGGCACTATCCGACTTCAGTGATGGTTTGGTGGGGTATTAGCTATGAAGGAGTGACTGAGCCATACTCTTGTGGAAAAGGTATCAAAACATCGGCACAAGTGTATCAAGATACCATTCTTGAGAAGGTAGTGAAGCCCCTTAACAACACCATTTTCAATAACCAATGTTCCTTCCAGCAAGACTCGGCGCCGGGTCATAAAGCTCGGTCAAACCCAAATTATGCAGAAAACAAGTCTATACTTATGCGGCAGCTTGCCCTCGTTGCCGGCTAATAATCTCTCATTGCCTCCAATCACATGGTCAGATGCCTGAATTTTTAGACACAATTCTGATCTCCATACTGAATCAAACTAGTATCAGGTTTAGCGTTAATTAGATAACACGTTGCATATTATTGTGAGATGGGACCTATGTACTACATATGGTAGAGCCAGACAGCGGGTTGTGTCGTACCTTGGACCAGTCGTAGCCGACGGCGTACGCGAATATCTGTCCGCTGTGGTTGAACGCGCACTTGGTGAGCGGCTGGTCGAGCATCTCCGAGGACTTGAGCCGCGTGCGAGCGTCCTTGTCCCAGAACGAGAACGAGCCGTCCGAGCCCACCGTCGCCAGCGTGCAGTGCGTCGGGTGGAACGCGATGTCGTTCACCGCGTAGATGTCCTGTGTGTGTCATGCGATACATCGTTATATTATACACTATATATATATACACCCACCATCATACGACGGGCGAGCCTCACCTGGTAGCCGCCGGTGGTGGCGGGCGGCCGGTGGCACTTGAACGTGAAGTTGTCCTTGGGGTTGGTCGGGTTCACGTACTGGATGGCGACGCGCCCCTCCACCGAGCCGAGCGCGAAGCCGGTCGGCTGCTTGTTCTTCTTGTCGCGGAAGATGGCGATGCAGCGGTGCTGGTGCTTGAGCGGGGACTCGACGCGCTTGAACTCGGCCGGCTTGCCCTCGAGCGTGTACAGGCAGATGCCGCGGTCCGCCGTGCCCACCACCGCCATCGGGTAGTCCACGTCCGCGCAGTAGCAGCGCTCCGACAGGTTCATGCTCATGATGGGCGCCGAGCTGCGCGTGTCCCAGAACTGGAAGCATCGGGGCCGAGACATTAGTAGCGGTCGGTGGCGTCGGTGGCACGACGTCGCACAGGAGGGTGTGGTCGCACCTTGATCGTCTTGTCCCAGGAGGCGGTCATGAGGCACGTGTAGTTGGGCGCCTTCACCCAGTGGCACGTCTTGACGGGCGCCTCGTGCGCGGCCACCTGCGGGACGAGTGACGTCACTACATGAGCGGACACGACACGTCAAATGTTTTATATTACAGGCCACTGTGAATTCAATTGATTGCGTGTTAAATAATAAGCTATCAATATATGCTACTCAGTCACCACGAGAAGAGCGCACCCGCTATCTGTCATTATAATAAACAAATATAATCTTAATGTGGTTAATAATTTCAATGCAAGAATTTAAACTAAATTCGGATAATTTAAACTAAACGGCTGAACAGATTTACATCAAAGGAAATAATATCAGCAATTAATCAATATCAGCAATTTAAATATAATAAAATTAACAAATCCACCCATTATGACCATTTTCTATATTTGTTGCCTTGTAGACTTCCTAAAATTGTACTTTACCATTAAATTCTATTTTATACATAACTAGCTGATCCGCACAGCTCCGCCCGCGCTTTTATTACTATTTTTCTCCCTCCTCCCTTGATTTACTTCTCTCTCCATCTCTCTCTTATAAGAAAAATCTAATTCTATGCTCTCTCTCTACTCTCTCTTTCCCCTCCCGCTTCGGTCCCCGTCACACTCCCCCCTTCCTCTCCCCGTTGTCCCCTCTCTGAACCTCCTCCCCCTTTCACTTCTCCCACCTTGCTCCCCCTCACTCCCCCCTTGCTACACCTTAATACCCCTATCTGTCACCCCATCACCCCTCCTCGAATCCCCTCTCCCTTTCTCTCCTCTCTTGCACCCTCCTCTCGTTCTATATATCCTCGATTCTAACCCACTTAAACCCCTGCAGCTGTCGCATCGCCACATAAGAGGGGGGGGGGGACCTGTGCCCTCCAGTGGAATCTGCACCAAATACCCTTCAGTGCGCATTATAGCCCCCTTAAACCTGGCACCATGATCACGGGGACGGGGCTCCATCCTCTTCGGAGTCACTGCCGTCACCCATCTATGTAATGACCTTGCCTGACGTTGCATACTTTACAAACTATTCACAAACCTACCCGATATGCACACAAAATTTAATACAAATCGGTTCACCCATCTATGTAATGACTTTGAATGACCTTATGTTGCTTAACCTTAACCTAGCGGTATGAACAACGTTCACAGCTATTTTCTCATTGGTGTAAATATTAGTGAAGTTTACATTATATTGAAGAAGGGACAAATTCATGCTAACACAAATTTATTAATACATAGTTAATTATTTCACATAAACAGTAAAGGATAAAAAAATGTTTATTGTGGGTTATCCCTAAGAGATCAACATATACCCTCGCGGACTTTTTTGTAGACCTTACTAAGGTGTACAATACTGTAGTACATTATTTTGATCTATCTCGTAGGGTTCAGTGAGCGTTTGCAATGTAAGCGCAAAAAAATGTGTTTATTTACGACATCACATTAGAAACCTCTAAAATTATCAGTGTTTCTTTACTATATTATATATGTATTATACATATAAACCTTCCTCTTGCATCACTATCTACTAAGAAAAACCGCATCAAAATCCGTTGCGTAGTTTTAAAGATCTAAGCATACATAGGGACAGACAGACAGCGAGAGTGACTTTGTTTTATAATATGTATAGAGTATAGAAGATATAGATATAGAAGATATAGATATGTAATTGTGTGTTCTGTTCCTCGAGAAAATCCTGTCACTTTGCTACTTCTTCAAACTCCTTGACATAGAACCACGAAGCTACACAGAGCCAACTGCTAAGATGGTGCATTTACTGGTAATATTTAGAATTATCTACATTCATTAAAGCTAGTATATGCTTCTTGGATGAGTTTAAGAAAAGAACAAAAGAAATTATAGTTTGATTATACAGAATGTTTCTGAAAATGTGACACCTATTTAATAGATGGAAGGCCATAACACTCAAAAAATTTCAGGTTTGAAGTTATGTTTCAATTTTCAAGTGTTTTGAAAAGTTTGCTTGGCCAATGTGGTTGTGGATATTATATCTTGATTTGTTATTTTCTTTCTTTATACACAGAGCTGTCTCACCTGCATGGTCTGATTGGACGCCAGATCCCAGCACTTGACGCTTTTGTCCGTTGATGCCATGAACACTTTTGTACCGTCCTACGAAACAAACATTTTACATTACTATGACATAGCTATCTGTGTACAATATCACAATATGTATAATTAAACATCACAAACATCATGCCAGGCCACATCCAGTATGGGTCCATCCATACCCTGAACTGCTTTTGGAACGGTCTTCCCTGAAGTCTCCACTTCCCAGCATCTCACCTGTAACATGAAACATATATTTCTGGCACAGATATGTTGAGCAAGTAAGTGTGAAGCTTCTATAGTCAAATCCACACTTTATTCATGGTGAGGGGACCTTCTCCAGAGCTACACACTAACAAGACTCATGATGTCCAATAAATAGGTATTATTTGAATATGTTACACTAGAAAGATAACATGTGCATGCATGGAACACCAGTAGCATTCATTGTGACAGACATATATGCAGTGGCGTGCACAGAGGGTAGGCAAAAAAAAATATTCGGCTTGTTTCACCTGTTTTAAGTATGTTATTATACCATTTCATATGCAAGCAAATATTATAGACATATTAATTTGCATTTGAGAACATCAATAAGTTTATTCAGCGGCTCCATACTGACAAACATACTTTGCCTACCCTAGGATTTCTCTAAACAGTCTTAATTTTAAAAAATCTTAGTTTAGACGTGAATTAACATAATTTTTTTAAATATAAATGGATATGTTGGTAATATTGGTTAATTTAAGGATATTTGTGCTGGAACACGAACAAATAGCATAAAGCATAAACAACTCGCAGATATTTTTGCCTGCATTCAGTGCACGCCACTGCATGTATGGTGCCCTTGTTTCTTAGCTGCATGTTGACTGCCCTATGATGCCCAATGTGCATCAATTCACAATTATACTCAAAACTACTGTCTATTAATAACACAGTTAGTAATTAAAGGTATACTTCGTGTGTTACATGTTAGTTAACCTGTACATAGTCAGTTTTAAGTGCAAATATTAATACAGCATAATAGTCGGAAATTCCAGGACAATACATTGGGTACTGTACATGGGACAAGACACCATAGTACAGGATCCAGGAACCCTAGTCAGCATGTACCCGACAGTCCCAGCTGCCGGCGACGAGGAAGGTCTGCGGCAGCGAGGGCGGCGAGAACTCAAGCGCCGACACCGTGTCGTCCGGCGGCGACGCCACCTCCAGATCCTTGTTGGGGTTGCTCGAACCCGCGCCCAGCTGGTTGAACATCTTCGCTAATTATGCACTCAATTGTTTACGACGATAACCAATATTTTATGGGCACAAAATAAATTACACAAACGCTGTTCTCAAGTGTTACCGGTTGCTTAGAGCTTAGATTGCTGCTTTCTGTTATTAAATTATGATAACTGTTATGCTAGCGTGCAGCTAATAGTAATGCAATTGTATTTTGTAAATAAACTCAGTAAAGTAGTTATTTTTAAATTTTTGCGTACAACACATGTAACCCACAGACGTATTAGGGATTAACCACACAATAGTGTATTATCTATGAACCACAGCATCACAGACGTATTAGGGATGCTACGCATCACAGCATGTAACTGTATGTATAACTTAGAGGAAGAAAACAATAGAGGGCTGGACACTTTCTTTCTCATTCACGCAAGAAAAGAATGCGTTTATGTAGGTTACGTGTGATAGAAAGAAACAGTGTATATGATTTTTTGTCCCTCAGCATGTGTTCGATTTTTCCGCGCCGTGGGTGCGAAACAAATTTGACGTTTGCTCCCACTTTGCTCCGTGACAATTTTATCGTGGTTTTAATATTGAATAAATAACTTAAAATTCAATAAAAAACTAACTGTGACATTACTGTGTGTTGTGGAAATCCTATAAGAATCGTGCAGTGCAGTATTATAGGCTGTAAAAGTGACAGTGAACGTAAAATTAGTGGAGTATCGTTTCACAGGTAAACGTGAATTATTATGGCCAATTTATAGATTACATTTAGAAACTAATACATGTAAACGACTTATTTAGATCTTCTTGCTCTAAATTAGTTACTATTTTACTTGAAAGTTACGTGTAAGATCGATAAATTCTTGTTTTTCATCCATAACCTAAAATATTCAGTTTATTGATCGCCATTATCAGTGTTGCCAGTATATAAAAGAGAGACTACCATAAATAAGTGGTAAATTATTATTAAGAGCATCATACACGATCCCACATGCTAGGTGCATCGAAGAATTTCTCAGATTTCCCGAATTTATTATTATGATTTCCTGAAAATATGGATATTTGTATACTGTGGATAGCAGCAACAAAAAGAATTAATTAGGTTGCTAAAAGTTATTCCCGCATGCTTAAATATTCAGAAATAACGTAAGCGCTCAATTTTTTTTTTTTTTTTTTTTTTTTTTTTTTTTTTTTTTTTTTTTTTTTTTTGTATGAGTAGTACTGTTGGCCGCAGATGGCCATTACAGCTTCACCGGACAAGAGGGGCGAGCGCTTTGAGCGCTCCAGCCCGGAAAGATAGGTAGCGACTAGCTCAAGGGCACCTCAGGGAGGCACGGCCTCGGCTTGGGCTGCCGCTTAGAGAGTGTGTGAGTTTACCACCGGTTCACAACGCGCCCCCGCTGAGAAGAACCGGCAAGAAACTCAGCGAGGGGATGCATGTCGAGGTCGCATGTGTACGATCCTTCGGCCTCGCCGGCGAGACCGGTGTCTGTGTGTAGGTGTGTGTACGACTCGTGACGTCGTTGTCGGTGTAGGTGTTGGTGTTGTGTCAAGGTCCAGGAGGACGGACATCGGGTCGGGTGGGTCGAGCAGTACATGCCGCGGACGGCGGCGATGTACGGTAGGTCGACGATCTGAGGGACCAGGACCAGGGTCGGGGTCGGGGATATAGTCGGCAGCGGCGCCGATGAGCGGGTTCGGGTGGACGCATGCTTTTTCAAAGTAATGTTCGGACATTTCTTTGAAAAATTTGCGGATAGGGACTAGACCGAAGTCGGAATGAAGGTCGACATTCCGCATGTACCACGGGGCACCGACGGCATGTCGAAGGAATCGGTTTTGAATAACCTGGAGGCTATTGATGTGGACGGGAGCCGCGTGTGCGAATACGGCACTGGCGTAAGCTAGGATGGGACGGATGCAGGTTTTGTAAAGTGTCAACTTATTCCTAAGCGACAGTTTACTCCGCCTGCAGATCATGGGGTAGAGCCGGCCGAGGACGAAGGCCGCTCGGTTGCGTACTGACCGTATATGCGGTCCAAATGTCATGCGGGAGTCTAGGGTGACGCCTAGATATTTGACCTTTTTGGTCCAAGGGATGGGACGCCCATAGAGGGTGATCTGACCTAAACGACTCCTGGGATGGCCCGCAGTGTGGGATCTGGTGCTCCGGGAGAAGAGCACCGCGGCGCTCTTTTCCGGGTTCACCGCGATCAGCCACTTTTGGAACCATTCGCCTAGGGCGTTGACGGCGACTTGAAGAGTGCGCGTCAGAAAAGCCTTATTTCTGTGTGAGAAATATAGTGCGGTGTCGTCCGCATATAGGGCTAGTTGCACCCTGTCCGAACGAGGGATGTCGTTCGTGAACAGGCTGAACAGGAGTGGAGAGAGCACGGAGCCTTGAGGGACTCCGGCCTGAATAGGGTAGGAAGTGGATCGCGCACCTTCGACTCGATATCGAAAGGTGCGATTCCTGAGAAAATCTCGTATGATGAGGACCAGACGGTCTGGCACGCCCATGAGGTAGAGCTTGTGAAGCAAGCCATTGTGCCAGACCTTATCGAATGCCTTGGCGACATCGAAGAATAAGGCTCCGGTGTATATGGGTCTGGGCTGGTTGAGCCCGGAGAGGACGTGCTCCGTGATGCGGTGCACTTGATGGACGCAAGAGTGTCCGGCTCGAAAGCCGAACTGCTCGTGTATGAGTATGCCCTTCGAGATGACAAATTCTTTGAGTCTTGCGAAAAGCAAGCGCTCGTAGAGTTTGCCCAGGGCGCTGAGGAGACTAATGGGACGGTAGCTCGTGGGATCGTCACGTGGCTTACCGGGTTTGTGAATGCCGATGACGTCTGCTTCTTTCCACTCCGAAGGGAATATAGCGTGCGTCATGGCGGCATTGAAGATGGCTACCAAGAGGTAGATCAAGTGGTAGGGAAGGATTTTTAGTACGCGGTTCGAGATGCCGTCAGGGCCGGGGGATTTCTTAGGCTTAAGGCCTTTGATGAGGTCTTCCACCTCGGAATGGGTGACCGGGGTGAGAGTGTCGGATGGCGGGGCAGAAACCCTGCGCTCTACTTCCCTATCTACGAGATCGCGATGGGGTGGGTCGGAAACTGAGACACTAGGAGAGCATTGTCTCTCTAGAGAGTCTGCGAGGACCTCGGCTTTTTCCTCGTCGTCGAAAGCTGGAGGGGCGCCTGAAGGGCGGGTCAGGGGAGGCATGGTGGCTACCGTGTCGGACTTGAGAGCCCGCGCTAGCCGCCAGTAGGCTAGGTGAGAGGGGGTGATACCCTCGAGAAAACCGTCCCACCGGTCCCCCCGGAGTTCCGCGATGCGGTTCTTTACGTCCCTCTGTAAAGCGCGCATGCGGATCCGGTTGGCTTCGGTGGGGTAGGAGTCGTGAGCGCGGATAGCCGCGTTTTTGGCTCGGACCAATTCTTTGACGTCGGCCGGCAGTTTGAAGCGTTGGACATAAGGGTCCACCGCTTCAACCTGCCGGGAAGATTGGCTGATGGCCGATTGGAGGTTGTCAGTGAAAGCACTGACGGCTTGTTCGGTGTCCTGAGGGGACGAGAGGTGGACTGGGATACGAGAGAGCTGTGGCGTGTCGGCATTGGCCAAGCAGGTGCTCAGCCGCTGCCAGTCCACCACGCTCTTCATGACCGGTTCCGGTGAGGGAGGAGGTCCGAGCTCCATGAGAACGGGACGGTGGTCGGAATCTAGTTCATGGAGCACTTCTAAGGAGCGCAACCGAAGCGTTACGCTCTTTAGAAGTGCCATGTCTAGGACATCGGGACGGTGGCCGATGATAACGGGAAAATGGGTGGGGCGCATTGGTGCAATGACGTCAAAGTCGAGAGTATCGACTAGAGCGTCGAGGCGCACGCCGTTATAATTGGTGGTGTGACAGTTCCACCTGACGTGTTTGCAATTAAAGTCACCGCCAAGGATGACGGCGCTATCCATGTCAAGAAGTGCTTCGATGTCACTTCTGAGAAGTTGCTTGTCAGGTGGAAGGTACACCGAGACGAGAGTGACAGGGGGATGACCCGAGAGAGAGAGGCGGCAAGCCGAGGCCTCGATATTGGTGAGCGCAGGGACGTCGAGTGGGATGCAGTGCAAGGATTTCCTATAATAGATGACAGTGCCGCCTCCGCGGGAGGCAGTTCTGTCATTTCGCACGAGATGGTAGTTGGCGATGTTGGGACTCCTATGAGCGGGTTTGAGGAATGTCTCTTGCACTAGCATGACGTCAACTTGGTGATCCCTAAGGAATTCACCAACTTGATCGCGTTGAGGAGAGAGGCCATGGGCGTTGAAAAACGCCAGGCACAAGGAGCGGGGCTTGATTCGTTTTGGGTGTAAATCCATTAATCAAGGATAAGATTGGGTGGTGGGAACCACTGACAGGGAACTGAGCACACTCTCGTGCTCGACAAGGGCCATGGTGCGTTCGTAGTCGTTTTTGGCGACTCGAAGCTTGTGCGCAAGGGCGCGGATGGCGGCAATATTAAAATTGCTCATGGTGTTGCGGATCAGTTGGATGTCCGACACCAGGGTGTTTTGTGCTGAGGGCACTGGGGAGAACCCGGCGTGAGGCGCCGGGGCGCTAGTCGCAGGGTGCATGGGCGCGCTGGGAACATGGGTGTTCCATGCGTTGGGACGGTTGAGCCGTGGGTCGCGGAGCGCAGAAGGCGCGACGCCTTGTGGGCCTGGGTGCAGGCCAGGAGGAGCCTGTGGCACGGAGGGTGCCGAACTTGTCGGGACTACTTTTTGCGCAGAAGGCGCAGGAGGAGTAGGGGGTCCGGGCACAATGGGTGCCGAAAAGATGGGCGCTGAAGGCGCTGGATTCCTGGGCGCACGGAGACCGTTGCGCCTCACCACTCGGCGATTCCTCTTTGGGGCCCTCGAACATCCGCGATAATTCGCGGGGTGTCCGACAGTCCCGCAGAGGACACAGCCGGGAGGTTCGGTCGCGGTCTCCTGCTTGCGAGAACAGGTGGAGGTCGGGTGGTCCCCGATGCATTTAACGCATCGGGGAGTGGCGTGACAATTTCGGGCCGAATGGCCGTATAATTGGCAATTGTGGCACTGACCGGGAGTGCCACGTTTGTGGGGGGGTTCGACATAGAAGCCCCCGGTGAGGTCTAGGAGATGAGACAAGTCGAAGATACGCTTGCCTTCGGGGGTACGGTCGAGAATGACCGTGACCATGCTATATGGGATCTTGGGACCGCGGCCACTCGCCATGCGGTGGACTTCATGGGCGGGGAATCCTTGGGACTGAAGGTCCTCAAGGATGAGAGAGGGCTCGAATTCCTTCGGAACTCCCCTAATGACCACTCGAAGGGTGCGGTCCTCTTCGAGGGTGTAGGTGTGGAAGGAGATCTTCTCCTTCCTGAGATGGGACGTCAGTTGACGGTGGTCGTCAGTCGTCATGGCGGACACACTTATGCCGTTGGCCGTGTTCGAGGCCTTGGTGTATTTGATGTTTTTCGCTTTAAGAGCGTTAGTGACTCGCGGCCATGCGGCTTTGTCCTGTATGATTACAGGAGGAGGAGGGCGGGGCTTGCGGCCTTCGGGTTGGCTCGCCGGGGCGGCTGAATCGCGCGGCGTGGGTGAGGTGCGAGGGGACGGAGAGGCACTCAGGGAGATTGGGGAGGACGCACAGGCCTCCTCCTCAACGCACTGGTGCTTGGACGGGCGCTGGTCCCGGGGTTGACGCGCCCGTTTCTTATCCCGGACTAGCGTCCATTCGTCCTCCGAGGAGGAGATGGGGCGCTTGGCGGACTCTACTTCGACCTCCATGTCCGAGGCTGACTGAGGGTCGGCCTCGAACCCCGGTGGAGGGAACTGGGTTGGCGCATCTAGGTGCGCCGGGGTGGGCTGCGGCGAGATAATCGCGGCGGAAGGTGGCGGGGTAAGCGCCGCTGGAGTCGGTGCGGTAAACGCGTCCGTGGGCTGCGACTGAAGGTCGGGCGGGGTCGGCGAAAGGGTTTCGCTCGAGGTGGCGGCGGCGTTCATGGCCGAGATTAACTCCGTCAAGATCGTTGGATACTTGACGGAGATAATCTCCACCAGTCTCACCGCGAATTCGGGAGGCACTTGGGAGAGTGCGGGGGACGACATTTTTCCGTCCGGAGGGAAACTCTCCGGACGAAAAAACGGGTGAGTGATCCTCCCCGCCGGCAAGGCGGGGAGTGGGTGAGTGCCTAACGTGTGGCCCTAATGTGTGTGGGTGTGTAGGGTGTGTAGCCTAACAGCCCTGGGGCAGAGGAGACGAGACCGGCAAGCCGGCGGTTCGAAACCAAACAGCACCCAAGGAATAGGAAATAGGAGGCGGAAGGGTGGGAGGGCGACGATCAAGATCGACTAGGGGGTCACTCCCAGGGCCGGTTGCCTTGATCCCGTCCGAGTTGCCGTTTCCTGAAGGGAACCGGCGAGCGCTCGGGTCACGCTCCGCCTAGGTGCGTTAACACCGCAAGGATCCCCTAGGCGACCACTAAAAACACGTGGTTTTTAAAACGCGGAATGACTGCTTTGTTATTTGGAAACAGTGACCTGTTTTCAAGTAACAAAGAGTCACTCACGGGCGGGTGCGCGCGACGCAGGTGTGCGGCGCGCGGGTGGCCGGCGAGCAGGTAGCCGGCGGCACAAGCCGCGGCAGTCCAAACACGCGGCGGGTCGGTGGGACGTCACGAAGCGACGGCGGTGACGCCTGGCGGCGAATCTGTGAACACACAAACACGGAGCGTGAGAGAGCGTAGCGAGTGCGCACGTCCGATCGGGACCGGAGCGCGCAGCGGAATGCCGTAAGCGCTCAAGTAATTCGTCCAAGGCTGCGCAGGACGTATTCATTCGTTATTTATAGGCACAATGGTCATTGTACATTTAATCGTGCTTTTACTATATGCATGTTGTTTAAATATATGTATGTATGTTGTTGGTTACAATTTATTGGTAAATTTGTCTGAATTATAAATAAATAGTACCGACGTTGAATAGTTTGTTTCATTTGCCCCCCTATTATGTACCTATCTCGTTTGACAACTAAAGTGATGATCAATAAAGCAAAGTGACTATTAAATAACTATCAAATGATTCATTTGGCATTGCCTAACTTGAATCACCAATAAATACCAAACACTTTCAATAGACATCAAAGTTTGGTGGACAACTGAAGCTTGATAGTCACTTTGCTTTATTGATCATTACTTTTTGTTTTTAGGAATAGTACTGTTTCACCGGACAAGAGGACGAGCGCTTAAAGAGCTCCAGCCAGAAAGGTTTGGGTAGCGACTAGCACAAGGGCACCTCAGGGAGGCACGGCCTCGGCTTGGGCTGCCGCTTAGAGAAAATGAGTTTACCACCGGTTCACAACGCGCCCCCGCTGAGAAGAACCGGCAAGAAACTCAGCGAGGGGTTGCATGCGTACGGATCCCTTCGGCCTCGCCGGCGAGACCGGCGTCTGTGTGTTGATGTGTTTACGACTCTTGACATCGTTGTCGGTGTTGGTGTTGGTGTTGTGTCATGGTCCAGGAGGACGGACATCGGGTCGGGTGGGTCGAGCAGTACATGCCGCGGACGGCGGCGATGTACGGCTGTTCGACGATCTGAGGGACCTGGCCGCTGCCCAATAGGACATGGGTTCGATTCCGAAGGATTCCGAACAATTGTCTGGGTGTTATTTATCTATTTAAATATGTATTTATACAGTTTACAAGTATTTGTAATCATTTATCTGGTTACCTTACTAAAGGATCTGCGTAGATTGAGATCAGGTGGTCATTGGTCAAGCGTAGATTGTCCCAAGATACTAGTACTATAGATTTGTATATTGGAGAAATTTACTAAAACTTACCCGGTAAATGGCCATAGTATGTATTATATTAAGTTATAAGAAAGCCAATTTTTGCCTACCTCTCTGGGAAATAGCATATTATTATTTTTATCTCTTAACTTTTTTGTATGAGGCTAATAATTATCTACAGCTCTTAGCCACTTTAATCACCACGTGATATCACCCAGGTGAACAATGTGGAATAGACCTTAGCTACAGCATATATGATATTAAGTGTACATTCACTTTGTAGCCTCCGTCGTGGGTTCGAATCCTGCGAAGGGCAACAAATTTGAGTAGTTGTTCCTTACTGGCTAGGACAATGCAGGCCGATGACCTGATTGTCTGTAAAGTAAGATGATCCATGTGTCGGGATTTGCGATAGGACATACGTCCTATACATCCCATCCATGCGTCGGGCATACGTCCGACTCCTGTCCGTCAAATTAAAACGCCGAGCTTTGGTAATAAACACTTATAATCAAATTGAGAGAGAACGACTTATAATACAGTGGAGTAATCGTAATAATTAAAAAATGTCTCTGCCATAGATACTAGCGCGCTGTCATCTTTTTGACAGCCCCTTTGGCGTTCCGAAACCGTGATCCGAGATACGCCACACATGCGTCGGATGGGCATGTAAAAAGTCGGTCCTGCGCTTAACTTCTCCCCAGTCGTGTCGGTCTTCCGTCCCATCGGATTATGAGAGGTACCTATTATATAAAGGAAGAGAGAGTGCACTTGTGTCTACGCAAGCACTTGTGCACTATAATATCTCCTGCGTACATGGCTGATCTTGTGAAAGATTGGCCGCTGTGGTCGTTTCAGCTAGGAGGACATTATTATAACAATCACTTTCGTACTTTTTGCAGACTGTCATAGATTAAGACGATATAATGTAAGAAAAGTAAATGTTGTGTCAAAAAAGTGGTTTTTGTTTAGGAAAGAAAATATAATTTACAACAACCTCCGTATTTGCTTTACACAAAGGGTAAAATTTCCCTTACGTGGCAACTCTAAATTTAGTATGTACTTATTTTTCTGTCCTTATCGGCGGCACGCTTGGTATATGTCTGTATTATATTCTGTCTACGATGTATAAGCTTAGAGTTAGAGAATCATGTACTCTGTTCTGTCATGCGTAGTCGTAGCATCCCTAATACGCACAGAACACCTATTCTGTCTACGACCTAATACGTCTGTGGTTCTGTCTGTCTGTGTAGGGATGTTAAAAAAATAATCGATTTTTATTTAAATCGATTATTATTTTCTAATAATCGATTTTTATAATAATATTAATCGATTATTAGAAAATCGATTATATAAATTAAGTGTTTAAATCGATTTTTAGAAAAGCTCGTACCTATGCGACGCGCGCGACGGACGGATGAAAAATCTTGCAGTAAGTTTCAATTTTATAAACAGGCTTAGCACGATTTGCCAAGACTTCGTAATCTTGACAGTTCGGACGTAGAAACGTCATTTTCGGTATTAGCTAGGTCGATAACTACGTCATACTCCACACCGAACTGTCAAGATTACGAAGTCTTGGCAAATCGTGCTAAGCCTGCAGGGCCATCTATGCGTTGGGTGAAAAAACTCGAATTAAGTTCATAAGTTTAAGTTCTTTAAATAATAAATTTAAAGTAAAAACGTTTTAAAAAACAAGCTTTTATTTAAATGCGCTAAAAAGAATAAAATAAACTTAGGTTTCTCAAGTCAAATCAAATCATCTTTATTTGCTGACAATAGGTATGCATGAAACTAACATGGGTGTTTTATTATTATGATAATGTCCTCTATGGTCTACCTTATTAGGTAAGCAAAAATTGGTTTAAATAAATCTACAATTTACTATACTAATAAATAATTAACTGTGAAGACATATAACCTTTTTATAGTATTTATGTTTTTACGTCTTTGGTAGTTTAGTTGCTTAGCGACACCTTTTGTTACTCAAGTCTTGTCACATATTCCAATAATTAATACTGTACAATAAAACAACGTTTTATTTAATTCGTATATTTCCGCAAATATCCACGAGATAAAACTTCACATGGTAGCAGAGCAAAAAGGTAATAATGTTTAAATAAAACTGCAATTGGGAATTACGAAAATAGAAATGTCAGTAGTAAACGTGCAATCTTTGGGAAAAGATAATTATGATACCTGGTGTATACATGCAAAAGCATATTTAGTTAAAAATAAACTATGGAAATACATTAAAGAAAAACCAAAGGATGGTGCATCACAAGATGATCTTGATAATGATGAAATGGCGAAATCAGAACTGCTATTGCTGATAGCACCATCAGAGTTGAAACAGGTCAAGAACTGTGAATATGCCAAAGATGTGTGGACAACTCTCGAATTAACGTTTGCAAGTAAGGGACCCTTACCGCCAGAAAGGCTGCTCTTTTAAAGCAATTAATTCTAACAAAACTGAGAAAAGGGAATGATGTACGTGAGCACCTAAAACAAATAATGGACACAGTCGATAAATTAAAGGATATGGATATTGATATCAACAGTGACTTACTGTCAATAATGATACTGTATAGCCTATCTTCCGAGTACGAAAATTTTAGAACTGCTGTTGAATCTCAAGACTCACTACCAGATCCGGAAAAGTTAAAAGTAAAAATTATTGAAGAGAGTGATGCACGTCGTCGTGATATACCAAGTACTAGCACTATAAATAATGACGAAGAATGTTTGCATACTTTTTGCAAAATATGTAAAAAGAAAGGACATGATACAGCTAAATGCTGGTCAAACAATAAAAATACATTCAAGAAAAATTACAAGACTAAAAATAGCCAGAAGAAAAATATTAAAAGAGAAATAAACCTTAACAGCTGTAAATTAATAAATGACAAAGCACAAAAGCACTGGATACTAGACAGTGGATGCACATCCCATATGACATTTTCTGATAAGCACTTTATCAATATGGAAAATATTTCAAAAACTCTAAACCTAGCTTCAAAGAATAAAATAGCTGAAATAAAAGGGTCAGGTCGTGCAGAAATAGAAATTGAAGGAAGAAAAATTGGTGTAAAAGATGCACTATATGTACCAAGCTTGACTGCTAATCTTCTATCAGTTGGTAAAATTACTGATATGGGATACACTGTCCTATTTTCAAAGAAGAAAGCAATAATTATAAACAACAAGCATAAAGATACAATACTAGCAGTAAGAGATGAAGAAGATGGTCTATATTACATACATACCCAGAATGGTAATGTTGATAGACATAGAGCCAATGCTACAGAATGTAGTGAAGATGAGCCAAAGGAGAATGAGTTGGATGATGAACCGAAGACAAATGAATCATATGATATCAAACAATGGCACTTTAAGATGGGTCACATGGGCGAAAGAGACTTGAAGCTCGCTCTAAAGAATGAAAGCCTAATTGGGCTAAATTTCAAAAAACATAGTTCCTTAGGAGAATGCGAAATATGCATATAAGGAAAATTGAGCAGAGTATCTAGCAAGCCGAGAGATAAGAGCACTTCACGTACAACTCAACGTCTTGAGATCGTACACAGTGATGTCTGTGGACCATTTAAACAGAATTCACTTAATGGCAACAAATATTTTGTAACCTTCATTGACGACTACAGTAGATACTGCAGAATATATTTCATTAGAAACAAAAATGAAGTTCTACAAAAGTTCATAGACTTCAAAGAAGAGGTAGAGAACTTCACTGGAAACAAAATTAAATGCCTACAGAGTGATAACGGTACTGAATTTGAAATTCTGCACCATACACACCGCATCAGAACGGAATTGCTGAGAGGAAAAATAGAACCCTTATAGAAAAGGCAAGATGCATGATGTTGGGATCCAAAGTACCTATGTGCTTATGGGCAGAAGCGGTCTACACTGCAAACTATTTATCAAACAGAAGCGTTAATCAAAGTATTGGCAACCAAACACAATTCTAGAGATGGGTAGGTAGAAAACCATGCGTAAATCATCTTTATGTTTTTCGTGCTAAAACATTCGTTCTCAAGAAAGGAAGAAATGGAATCAAATTCGCTTCAAAGGCAATCCCTGGAATGTTTGCCGGTTACTCGGAAGTATCAAAAGCTTATAGAATATACGTTCCGTCGAAGAAACAAGTAATTATATCTAAAGATGTTCGTATTTTGAAGAAAATGTTCTATGAAGATAATAAAAATGTTACTTCCATTCCTTTAGAAGAGTGTGATATTCACGAACAATCGAATGAGATTGAAAGTGAAGAAGAGATAGAAATATATTTAAAATAGAATACAAATAAAAACGCCAGTGGGCAAAGAGCAGAACAAGAGAATTTAAGCTCTACAACAACAAATAATATGCAAAATGGAACTGAAAATAACCAAGAGTTATTTTATGACACCTCTGAAGTTGATGACAACATAGAGGATAGTCTTAATGAAGCAAATGAAGTTCAAGATGCTAACACATACGTTGATCCATCTGTGCAGGTTCAAGAAGAGGAAGTAAGATACAATCTTCGAGTTAGAACTCAGATTGACTTTCCAAAAAGGTTTGAGGATTATGTAATGGCTGTTACAGACATACATAATGAAACAGAACCTCAAACGTTTAAAGATGCTATGAATAGCAAAAACAAATCAAAATGGTTAGAGGCTATGCAGAGTGAAATGAATTCATTGAATGAAATGAACACTTGGGAAATAGTCGACCTTCCTAAGAGCCGTAAGCCACTGTCATGGAAGTGGGTATACAAAATTAAGAAGAATCCAGATGATACTGTTGAGCGTTTTAAGGCCAGATTGGTAGTAAAGAGATTTTCAGAAAAACCAGGTGTGGATTATCAGAAGACTTTTAGTCCAGTAGCCCGCCTCAGTACTATCAGAGCTGTTTTGGGAATGGCAGCTAGAGAAGATCTGGTACTACAACAGTTCGACGTATCAACTGCATTTTTAAACGGTGCAGTGAAAGAAGAAATCTTCATGAGACAGCCAGAGGGATATGACGACGGCACTAAGAGAGTGTGCAGACTCAAAAGAAGTCTCTACGGTCTTAAGCAATCTCCTCTATGCTGGAACTCTTGTATAACAGAGTATCTTACAAATTCTGGATTCAAGCAAAGCACAAAAGATCCTTGTCTTTTCATACGTAAGCAAGTCTTGGTTGCTCTTTACGTTGATGACGGTTTGGTGGCTTCAACTAATGAAAATGTTGGAAGAAAATTCATTGAGGAGCTGAAAAATAGGTTTAGAATAACCACAAAACCAGTTTCTTATTTTCTTGGACTTGAAATAAATAAAACCCAAGAAGGGACTATCACTTTAAAGCAAAGGTCGTATACAAAAAAGATACTTGAGAGATTTGGAATGGCTAACTGCAAATCCGCTCCAACTCCAACAGTTAAAGTTGGCAAAATCGAAGAAAGAGATGAAAACTCAGATTCGCATTTTCCCTATCGTGAAGCTATGGGAGCCTTAGCTTATTTAATGGTCGCTACAAGACCAGATATAAGTTACGCTGTAAGCGTTGCGTCAAGAAATTTAGAAAGTCCTACCAAGCTCGATGTAATGAGAGTGAAAAGAATTTTTAGATACCTTCGAGGTACTTTAGACAAAGTGTTACGTTGTAACAACGTAAAATCATTAAAATAGTAAAATAAAAAACTTTACGAACAAACAACCGCAATACTATATTTTTATTATCGTACGGAAGCCGCGCGACGCAACTAGTATTAGCGCTCACAGCGCCATTCAGTATCAATTCCAGAACAATTCTCTAGAAACCGAATCAACGAACTTTATTATCTTGACGTTCCAGTCTTTTCGAGGGATGCTCCTTCTCGCTCGGAAGCATCATTATTGTCTATTTCCTATCTCCGTCGCACATGTTATGTTTCCGAATAGAAGGAATGGATTCGGAATTTCATTCTCGTCGCGTCGCGAGCGCCGTAGGTATATCGTCGGAATATATATTTGAGTAGCTGACCCGGGAAGCGGTCATTATCATGTTTATTCGTTGTTCTGTGTAGTGTTGAAGTGTAAAAATGTGACCTAATTGTGATTGTGTAGTAAAAAGGCGGTTGGAACCCCCTGGTAAGTTCATACAATTATCCAAACTAATTAATTTTCATGTTAGGTAATCCAGTTACAGTCTAGCAAGTAATATCTCAACCTTTTTATAGTATTATTAACGTTACTATTGCTATTTTATTTCTTAATTTCACTTCTTCTAGGTACTGAATGTGACAGGATGTTTTAATGTCAATCAATTATAACCTCATTTATTTATTCATTCCGATAACTCTTATATATGTTTTGACACGTTATTTTCCTTATAAAATTCCTATATCTTAATATTTTAGCCCAATCAGTTTTAGCCATCACAAGAATCAGGTGAAATATAGTCTCAATAACTAATTCCATTGTGTAGTCTATGCCAGTAATCTTAACCTATATTCTAATGAGTAATTGTTATTTTAGAATGTCCAGATAGTTTAAACTCCATAATATCAGTTCATACTTGCAAAGAATAATCATTGTGATTTTCATAATTAGTAGTCTAATAGAATTTTCCAGAGTAAAAATTGTTTACAAGTTTGTCATTGTAAATTAAACTTATAATCTTGTATTTCTAATGTGTGCATTGTTGTATAAGAATGTCTTAATTTCCTTTAAGTGTTAAAGCCAATTGTAGTGTAGTTGAAATGTAACCCATAGCTCCCAAGCGTTAGCAAAGTGGTAGTTAGAGTTAGTTCCCTCCCTTTTAAGGGGGATACATCTGTCTGGAATAGACATCTATCAACTGTAATGTAGTTGCTTACATAAATTATTCTTTATTCTATTAGTTCATCACATAGCTGAGAGATATATTTAGTTTGGTTATTATAAGGGAAAGTACCGGGGAAATAAATATTAAAAGTCTTTGTTCCTTCAATATGTTTTATTAAAATTGTTAATGTAAAATGTAATATTTTCTTTGTTCTGCATGGCGTTGTGGAATGGTGATTATCCGGCATATAAAACATTGTAGCATAGCTACATTGTTTTTCACTATATTATAACAAATAATTACGAAAAACAGACTTATTAAGAAATATATTATAGTTCCTATTTCGTTTTAATAAAACAAGGGTACAAGACATTGTGCTCAGATAACTAGGTCAGGCGTTTAGTGGAGTAGTTTCCATATCTTTTAGATTCGCTATAAATTCGTTAGATAGTTTATATAATATGGTAGCTTGGGGTTGATGGAAGCTGCAGCAAGCTTCTCTGCTATTCTTTTCACCAAAAGAATAAAACTTTTATATATTTCTTTGTTCATTTACAATTTTCACGTAGGAAGGTATTTAGTTATTAAGGGGCGTGGTATAGCCGCTCGCTTGTGCCATCATTTCTTTTAATACCTGCAAATAAAATAGTGTCTCAACGAGAGACAAAGGAAATCGAGTTGCTAGGCAGAATGTGGGCGGAGTCTTCTAGACCTTTCCATCCCTTCTTTTGTAACTCGATATTTTTAATGCAGCGCATAGGTCTCAGACACATCAAATAGTCTTTGCCTGGAACACACGTTCCACAGTTGAGTTGGAATCGTGAAGAATAGTTTATTCCATATAAGTTCTTTTTATTAGAATCTGTATTTTAAATATTTTTAAGCTATATAGAATCAGTGACCCAGTATTAACTGGGTTTTACTGCTACGGCAAGAATCTTCCTCTGGTTAGAGGGTTGCCACCTCCGAGTTGAGGTCTCGCCGAGCTGATCAAGGTTGATCAGTTTCTCCGTTTCCGGGTCTACGCCCGGCTACTGTGACCGGGACGATAGTCCGGTTCCTCCCTGCGAGGACTCCAGGCTTCAGCCAGCCGAAGACATCGTCCGAGGGCTCGCCGTTCTCGCGCCCTCCAACTGTTTAGTTGAGTTACCAACCATTTGTAGAATCGAACAAGCTATAAACCAAATAACGAATCTCCCTGTATTCTTCTCTGTAATTAATTAATTTTATGTAAATAAATTTGTGTAGTCCTATTTAATTTTTTTATTTAATAGCTCATGCTCGCCGACTAGGCTACACTGGCGCCAACGTGGTTTTTATAGCTTGTTCGTTTTTTTTCTTTTGGTGGTGGTTGGCGTGTTTTTTTTTATTTCGTGTCGTGGTTGGAAGATTTTTTCATTCTCGCTGCCCTCCGCCGTGTGGTACCCGGCCTACTTTGCAGAATCGGTCCACCCCTACTCATCCTAGGGTATCGTAAGAGGCGATTATAGGAACCACGGAGCGAATTCCGTGGCAGGTTTTTCGTAAACTAGGTCTGTAGGCCTTCAGCCGCAGATCTAGGGTCACTAGATAGGGGGCCTAGTGACACCACAGCATACCACCAACGCTGTGTTTTGTGTATTTTTCTTTCTTCCAAAATATTTTTTTTTTTACGTAATTATTCCTGGCCTAATTATAATTTATTTTTTGTATTTTATGTGTATTTTCAGCCACGACCGATAATTCTGTTGTGTATTGTGTGTTTTGTGTAATCCTGTATAGGTATTATCACGAATAGGTCTACTTTTCACGATTCCAACGCATAGATTATACCCGGTATGTTTTTTTTATTAGGTTAGCAATATAAATTACCTAATGGCGGGTTCAGTCGCCAGCACATTTTTTTAAATATAATTTATACTTACAGAATCAAAATGATGTGTAGTAGTTTTCTTTACCGGGTAAAGTGCAAATTAAAACATATAAAGTCAAGTTAGTACTCGTAGTATAGTATTTTTTTTTTAGAGCCAGAATAATTAATTCGGCAATATTTCAATATTTCATGAAATTTTTTGACTTAAATGGATAATTATTAATTTTTAAACTTGACATAATTAATATCGAATCTTGGACTATTAATGAGCGTAATATTGAAATATAATTTTTTAAAGGTATTAATTTTTTTTTTTTCATAACTTATACTATGGCCACTATTTCAATGTTATAACTTCTACTATGATTTACCAGTCAGCTTTCCATCAACCATCATAAAACAAAATTTTTTTAGCTAATTGTATTATCGATATAATAATTATATTATATCGATGTGTTCCTGCCATTATGGTACATCGCCGTGCGTCTCGGCCGTTGAGGAATGTGGGTTGTCACAGAACTACCTCCAATATAGTTGATATTTTTGATATCGACTATCAGTAATGTTTAACGCTAGTCGCAGTACAATCACACATAGTCGATCATTAACTTTGTTTACATTCAGTAAATAACTAGGTCAACCGGTACGTTACGTTAGTGAACTTAGTAGATATTATGCTTACTTGCTACTAGTGAAGTGTAGTGTAGTTTTTAGTGGTTTATGTAGTGTTTAAACAATCATAGTGATTTACAAATAGGGTTGATACTTTTGATTTAAACATTTTTTTTTAATAGTGTTCGTGCTGTTAGTTTTACAGCAGTAGGGATAAGTAGGTATGTACCTATTTTGTATGTATGTCTGTTTAGTTTCAGATCATAAAATATTTTTTTAATAATTTTTATTAGTATTCTGAATACATAACGGGGTGTTAATACTGCGCCATTCCGTATGTATGTTTTCTTGTTATATCTCATAAAATATTTTTTTTTTCTCACTCAATTTTTTTTAAATTCATTCGGTACTGCGGTTAATTGCGAAACTATACAGTATGTATGTATGTTCATCTTTTAGTTAACTCCTATAAACAAAAAAAAAAAATTTTTTTTTTTTGAAAACTTTTGTTTTGCTAAGTAGTAGATTTAGATAGTTACTACGGCAGTATGTATGTCCGTCTGTTAGTTTTTTTTACTAAATATTTTTTTTAACTAGTATACGTTTAGCAGAATATGCAACGATATTCTGTAGTATGTTAGTATGTCTGTTAGTTGTATCTCAGAAACAAAATTTATTTTCAGTATTTTATATCCATGGGTGATTAATACTGTAGTAAGTTGTATGCTTGTATGCGAGTCATTACTCATAAACAAATTTTTTATTAGTTTTTTTTTTACAATAAATCAACGAGGTTTTTATGATTTTCTTCTTCCTCTTGATACTGTCCTTTGTATTTTCTGGAGCGGGGGTTACGGACTCCAACCAAAAATAAGCCGTCGTAACGTCTTTTCTAAACAGCGGATTTTAATAACTGTATAAACAAGCCAATATTAACTTTTCTTTTCATCTGTACTTATACTATGGGGACATACTTATATATATTTATTTTTTCAGTGTGTTCGTGCCACAAGAAAAGTACGGAAGCGGGGTTAGGCCACTTCTTAAATAAGCCTTAGGCCGTAGGTTATGTTTATTTTTATTAGGGTTTTTTTCTTGGGGTTTACTTATATTAATGAAGAAGCTATCATAAATTACCTATATTGACTACATATTTTTTTTTCTTTTCAATTCTTTTGAATCGGTCAACAGTTTTATTGGTGTCTTAGTTGATGAGAGTAGATCGCTGTGTATCTAAACTCATTTTGCTGTATTTTATACAGCGTTTTGGTGTCTTTTATACACCGTGTTGGTGTCTTTTATACACCGTGTTGGTGTCTTGTATACACCGTTTGCTGTGTCGCGCTGTGTCGACGCAGTTCTTTTTAGGGCATTATACTGTTGTACCATTTACGTTGAGAAAAATATATAGTCAATATTCATTGTGTAGGTTTAGTTAGCTGCTTATCTCCAAAACATTTAACATCTTGCACTGATAGTATGAGCGCATAATCTGATACGATTGTGATCTCTATTTCGCATGCAGGCGACAGGAATCGCTTCTATAAAGATTGCTGCCGCTACCTTGAATGATTGGTTGAATGAAAGTGATGTATGATTGTAGTAAGCTATCAGGGTAATTTCCTTCGGGAGTTTTGTTCTTTAGGTAGTAGAGAACAAAACTCTTACTAAGCGAGGGGGATATGTAGCATAGCTACATTGTTTTTCACTATATTATAACAAATAATTACGAAAAACAGACTTATTAAGAAATATATTATAGTTCCTATTTCGTTTTAATAAAACAAGGGTACAAGACATTGTGCTCAGATAACTAGGTCAGGCGTTTAGTGGAGTAGTTTCCATATCTTTTAGATTCGCTATAAATTCGTTAGATAGTTTATATAATATGGTAGCTTGGGGTTGATGGAAGCTGCAGCAAGCTTCTCTGCTATTCTTTTCACCAAAAGAATAAAACTTTTATATATTTCTTTGTTCATTTACAATTTTCACGTAGGAAGGTATTTAGTTATTAAGGGGCGTGGTATAGCCGCTCGCTTGTGCCATCATTTCTTTTAATACCTGCAAATAAAATAGACTCAACGAGAGACAAAGGAAATCGAGTTGCTAGGCAGAATGTGGGCGGAGTCTTCTAGACCTTTCCATCCCTTCTTTTGTAACTCGATATTTTTAATGCAGCGCATAGGTCTCAGACACATCAAATAGTCTTTGCCTGGAACACACGTTCCACAGTTGAGTTGGAATCGTGAAGAATAGTTTATTCCATATAAGTTCTTTTTATTAGAATCTGTATTTTAAATATTTTTAAGCTATATAGAATCAGTGACCCAGTATTAACTGGGTTTTACTGCTACGGCAAGAATCTTCCTCTGGTTAGAGGGTTGCCACCTCCGAGTTGAGGTCTCGCCGAGCTGATCAAGGTTGATCAGTTTCTCCGTTTCCGGGTCTACGCCCGGCTACTGTGACCGGGACGATAGTCCGGTTCCTCCCTGCGAGGACTCCAGGCTTCAGCCAGCCGAAGACATCGTCCGAGGGCTCGCCGTTCTCGCGCCCTCCAACTGTTTAGTTGAGTTACCAACCATTTGTAGAATCGAACAAGCTATAAACCAAATAACGAATCTCCCTGTATTCTTCTCTGTAATTAATTAATTTTATGTAAATAAATTTGTGTAGTCCTATTTAATTTTTTTATTTAATAGCTCATGCTCGCCGACTAGGCTACAACATTGGGGATTTGATTCTGGGTTGGGTAAAAATATTTCATTTAAATATTTAATTTTCTTTACATTACATTTCAACCGGAAATGCATTTCACCACTCCATTCCGCATAATATTTAATTGTTTTGCGAAAGATACCGACGCCCATATCTGGTCACACTAGTGCCAGGGCATCGGATCTTTCGCGCTACAGAAGATGTTTCGACGCGTTCCAGGATTGGGGGTGCACCGCTAGGGTTTCACCGTTCCCCGTTTGGAGTTCACTGTTGGGACTACACCGTGCCCGCTTGGAGTTCCCCGTTACACCGTTCGCCGTTGGGACTCCACCGTTCACCGTACAGATTGTCTGTACAAGCGGTGACGCTTCAGGCTGCACTGTAACACCCGAGCCACCGGTGCCCTTCGAGTAACCGAGTGTTGGCTGAAGGCACTACCGAAGACCCCCAAGCGTCGAGGACTCGGACGGCCAAAAGTTAAGCCTCTGCACTATTTTATTGTTAAGACCAGATAACTTCCCTGTGCCGCGAATCCACACCCGTGTGTTTTGACTTTATTTTAGAGACCTTAGAAATTGGTTCTAATGCAATTTTTAGAGACTATAGAGTTTTAGTTTTATTAGTGAAAATTTAACTTCCCGCCGGGTTAACGTATTTTTTTTATTGTCGATTCAATAAACAACTTGTAATTTTACTTGTTGTACTTATTTCTTGTACCTAGCCGTCAGGCGAACGTAACAGTGACGTACAACGTACTGCTCTCGTAACAAAAGGACTTGTCTTCGCAAAAAGCCGGGACAAGAAGCTAATATGTTTTAGTGACGCTGATTTTGGTGGTGATGAAACGACTGGCCATTCTACGTCAGGGATGATTTTCCTGTTCTCCGGTCCCATAATGTGGAAAAGCCAAAAACAACCAACTGTAGCAATCTCGTCAACGGAAGCAGAACTTGTAACCTTGACAGAAACTGCGCGAGAAGCGTTATGGCTTAAAGAGCTCCTGGAGGAAATGACAGAGTTAACAGATCTGAATGAAAAACCGACAATTTATGTTGACAATGAGTCTGCAATCAAATTGTCTGAGAACCCGCCGTATGAGTTTCATAGGAGAACGAAACATATCAAGCTAAAACATTTCTTCATTCGAGAATGTATACAGAATGGGGACTTTGATGTCAAACAAGTCTCCTCAGAACTACAATTAGCAGATATGTTTACAAAGCCATTATTTGGACCAAGACTTAACATGCTAAGCACTAGAATTGGACTTCGAGATTTGTCCAAGTTCTAAAAAGTATCGTGGATGTGAAGACATACAACCTTTTTATAGTATTTATGTTTTTACGTCTTTGGTAGTTTAGTTGCTTAGCGACACCTTTTGTTACTCAAGTCTTGTCACATATTCCAATAATTACTACTGTAAAATAAAACAACGTTTTATTTAATTCGTATATTTCCCTAAGCAAATATCCACGAGATAAAACTTCACATTAACTAAGGATTGGAAATTATTGAATAATTGACATAATAGTATTTACGATTGTTTTGATGTGAATCTAACAACGCCAAACTTGGTAGGTGGCTGTTCTAGGGTTCCGTCCCGTCAC
Source organism: Furcula furcula (assembly GCA_911728495.1). Taxonomy (NCBI): domain Eukaryota; kingdom Metazoa; phylum Arthropoda; class Insecta; order Lepidoptera; family Notodontidae; genus Furcula; species Furcula furcula. Next base: position 154,044 of record OU452264.1, on the reverse strand, counting down.
CCACCCACTTACCAAGTCTATTATCAATTCCGCTTATATAGGCAAAGTGAGTAGCCATTCCATGACAACGAACAGTCTCGAGCGCATGTTTGATGACTTCCAGCCTCCCGAACAAGCCGGGTTCCAAAAAGGCTTTAGTACCGTAGACCACATTCATACGCTCCGCCAGATTATACAGAAGACCGAGGAGTATAATCGGCCATTATGTCTAGCGTTTGTGGACTACGAGAAAACCTTCGATTCAATCGAGACTTGGACAGTATTGCAGCCTCTCCAGCGGTGCCACATTGACTATAGGTACATCGAAGTGTTGAAGTTTGTACGTGTGTTCGTACAGCAACTCCACCATGTCAATCCAACTACAGGGGGGCAACTGTCACCTTTAATGAAATAACATTAATTCGATTGAGTTTTGTTTTGAGCTTATATTCACTTTACTCTTAAAAATACTGTGACCTACGCTGTACATGGTTATTACAAAACCAAATAGTGCGGAAAATAATAAACTTAGAGGAAGAAAACAATAGAGGGCTGGACACTTTCTTTCTCATTCACGCAAGAAAAGAATGCGTTTATGTAGGTTACGTGTGATAGAAAGAAACAGTGTATATGATTTTTTGTCCCTCAGTATGTGTTCGATTTTTCCGCGCCGTGGGTGCGAAACAAATTTGACGTTTGCTCCCACTTTGCTCCGTGACAATTTTATCGTGGTTTTAATATTAAATAAATAACTTAAAATTCAATAAAAAACTAACTGTGACATTACTGTGTGTTGTGGAAATCCTATAAGAATCGTGCAGTGCAGTATTATAGGCTGTAAAATTGACAGTGAACGTAAAATTAGTGGAGTATCGTTTCACACGTAAACGTGAATTATTATGGCCAATTTAGAGATTACATTTAGAAACTAATACATGTAAACGACTTATTTAGATCTTATTGCTCTAAATTAGTTACTATTTTACTTGAAAGTTACGTGTAAGATCGATAAATTCTTGTTTTTCATCCATAACCTAAAATTTTCAGTTTATTGATCGCCGTTATCAGTGTTGCCAGTGTATAAAAGAGAGACTACCATAAATAAGTGGTAAATTATTATTAAGTGCATCATACACGATCCCACATGCTGGGTGCATCGAAGAATTTCTCAGATTTCCCGAATTTATTTTTATGATTTCCTGAAAATATGGATATTTGTATACTGTGGATAGCAGCAACAAAAATAATTAATTAGGTTGCTAAAAGTTATTCCCGAATGCTTAAATATTCAGAAATAACGTAAGCGCTCAAGTAATTCGTCCAAGGCTGCACAGGACGTATTCATTCGTTATTTATAGGCACAATGGTCATTGTACATTTAATCGTGCTTTTACTATATGCATGTTGTTTAAATATATGCATGTATGTTGTTGGTTACAATTTATTGGTAAATTTGTCTGAATTATAAATAAATAGTACCGACGTTGAATAGTTTGTTTCATTTGCGCCCCTATTATGTACCTATCTCGTTTGACAACTAAAGTGATGATCAATAAAGCAAAGTGACTATTAAATAACTATCAAATGATTCATTTAGTATTGCCTAACTTGAATCACCAATAAATACCAAACACACTTTCAGTAGACATCAAAGATTGGTGGACAACTGAAGCTTGATAGTCACTTTGCTTTATTGATCATCACTTTTTTTTTTGTAGGAATAGTACTGTTTCACCGGACAAGAGGGCGAGCGCTTAAAACGCTCCAGCCAGAAAGGTTTGGGTAGCGACTAGCACAAGGGCACCTCAGGGAGGCACGGCCTCGGCTTGGGCTGCCGCTTAGAGAAAATGAGTTTACCACCGGTTCACAACGCGCCCCCGCTGAGAAGAACCGGCAACAAACTCAGCGAGGGGATGCATGTCGAGGTCGCATGCGTACGGATCCCTTCGGCCTCGCCGGCGAGACCGGTGTCTGTGTGTTGAAGTGTTTACGACTCTTGACATCGTTGTCGGTGTTGGTGTTGGTGTTGTGTCATGGTCCAGGAGGACGGACATCGGATCGGGTGGGTCGAGCAGTACATGCCGCGGACGGCGGCGATGTACGGCTGTTCGACGATCTGAGGGACCTGGCCGCTGCCCAATAGGACATGGGTTCGATTCCGAAGGATTCCGAACAATTGTCTGGGTGTTATTTATCTATTTAAATATGTATTTATACAGTTTACAAGTATTTGTAATCATTTATCTGGTTACCTTACTAAAGGATCTGCGTAGATTGAGATCAGGTGGTCATTGGTCAAGCGTAGATTGTCCCAAGATACTAGTACTATACATTTGTATATTGGAGAAATTTACTAAAACTTACCCGGTAAATGGCCATAGTATGTATTATATTAAGTTATAAGAAAGCCAATTTTTGCCTACCTCTCTGGGAAATAGCATATTATTGTTTTTATCTCTTAACTTTTTTGTATGAGGCTAATAATTATCTACAGCACTTAGCCACTTTAATCACCACGTGATATCACCCAGGTGAACAATGTGGAATAGACCTTAGCTACAGCATATATGATATTAAGTGTACATTCACTTTGTAGCCTCCGTCGTGGGTTCGAATCCTGCGAAGGGCAACAAATTTGAGTAGTTGTTCCTGTACTGGCTAGGACAATGCAGGCCGATGACCTAATTGTCTGTAAAGTAAGATGATCCATGTGTCGGGATTTGCGATAGGACGTATGCCCGACTCCTGTCCGTCAAATTAAAACACCGAGCTTTGGTAATAAACACTTATAATCAAATTGAGAGAGAACAACTTATAATACAGTGGAGTAATCGTAATAATTAAAACATGTCTCTGCCATAGATACTAGCGCGCTGTCATCTTTTTGACAGCCCCTTTGGCGTTCCGAAACCGTGATCCGAGATACGCCACACATGCGTCGGATGGGCATGTAAAAAGTCGGTCCTGCGCTTAACTTCTCCCCAGTCGTGTCGGTCTTCCGTCCCATCGGATTATGAGAGGTACCTATTATATAAAGGAAGAGAGAGTGCACTTGTGTCTACGCAAGCACTTGTGCACTATAATATCTCCTGCGTACATGGCTGATCTTGTGAAAGATTGGCCGCTGTGGTCATTTCGGTTAGGAGGACATTATTATAACAATCACTTTCGTACTTTTTGCAGACTGTCATAGATTAAGACGATATAATGTAAGAAAAGTAAATGTTGTGTCAAAAAAGTGGTTTTTGGTTAGGAAAGAAAATATAATTTACAACAACCTCCGTATTTGCTTTACACAATGGGTAAAATTTCCCTTACGTGGCAACTCTAAATTTAGTATGTACTTATTTTTCTGTCCTTATCGGCGGCACGCTTGGTATATGTCTGTATTATATTCTGTCTACGATAATAAAGGATATAATACAAATTGTCTATGGCCTACTGAGGTCAGAAAGAAATGACGCTATACACGAGCACGTAGCGCTTTCTCTTTCATATGACGTTCCAAATTACGATTTTCGGGAGAAACATTAATTAATTATGTGTAAGAATATTTGCATTAAACAAAATATTTAAAAGTTGTTATATTTTAATAATTATTCATATAATTATTATGTACAATTGCATAACTTCAAAATGTAAAAATAAAAAGAAAATTACAAAATATGTATGCCGATATTTAGATAAGTAAATTTAAAGTGAATTGGAACGGAACCATAAAACAAAAAAGTGGGAATGTTGCCAGATTGGCCCTTAGGCGAACAATTTTCGGCCTTTCGGAATATACGTTGGCAGCCATCGGCTTTGAACAAATCCATCCAAAACAATGGTTCGATTATCATATTTCTATTGGTTTAGTGTGGCACCCACTGAAATCTAAATAACATGGTGGCTCAAAGTCATGCAACAAACTACGGAGAGAGCTACGCTTGGAGTTTTTTGACGAGATTGAAGTGGCAATGGGCAGGCCACATTATTCGAAGAATAATGAACTGAGGACAATGTGGAACGAAGTTTCTTAGGTCCAAGGTAACCAATCCGAGGCAGGTGACGTCGTGGTGTAGATCCTGCGTTGTCGCAAGTAACGCGACGGTGCAGGGGACGGGAGACCTTGATTTCTGTGTTCCCCGGGAGGGACGGGTGCTCTAGCAAGCGTCCGGTGTTGGAGGGATTCTGGTGAGGTCCGATCGGAGTGCCCAAAGTTCTACAGCGTCAATGAAGGCCACCGGGAAAGTTTTAATGGATAAAAATCCCACATCCCCCGGCCTGCACCGTAAGGAAAACGTTTTGAAAGTTTCCTCCCAGACAGAAAAAATAAGCAGGCCTACCACTATAGTGACCGCTGACATTATGCAAGTCGCAGGATGCAAATAGACAAGTCTTTGTTGTCAAGTGTCAAGTGTCGTTCTTTGTGGTGTTCCATGAGGGAGGCCTATTTCTGAAATTTTCCGGCTGATTATGATGATAAAAGGCATAAATTCCTAATATGAATTAATACGCACAACTAATGCGAATCTAACAATATGCAAGTTAGAAACCATTAAGATAAGCAATCGTGCCAAAGAAATAGTACATACATTGAATATAATGACAAAAAAAATTATTCTCCGTCCAAAGCATTTGGGCAATGATCTTTTATATTCGGCCTTTCCTACCAAAAAATCGGCCCTTTCCCGTAAAGCTTTCGGCTTTCGGCCATTCGATTCATCTGCTGGCAACACAGTTATTGGCACTGGGACGAAGACAGACAATACGTACCTATTTATTTATCTCAAATTCTCGTTTTCGGTGCTTAAACAAATGGATTGGAACTAGTAATCGATACATTATTGCGGCATATATAAACGGCCGGCGGGAAGCAAACAAACTGTGTTCATAAAATTAAAATTTTCGCTATGGAAACAAGGTAAGGATTAGTCATAGTTGAACATAATTAAAACAATGAACATGTATTTTCTATTAATGAAATGATTATGTGTAAGCTAAATCGTGTTTTATTATTCATCTTGCAGAAGTAAAGTTGACATCATACGTCCGCGGCCGCCTCCGAAACGGGATGCTGAAAGAGTTAACAATGAATGCAATAACAGCTGCTGCTAGCTGTTTGAGACACTGCAGCAGGGCTAGAAATTTAAAATACTTAAATATCAACAAACTCAAGTGCAGTGATCCTAGTAAACAAAAATTTCATCATAATTATTCTAGTTCACATACGGTTAAAACGACGGAATAGTAATTTTAATGCATTATAGGCTATAAATTCTGACAAATAGCAGATTAATTTACCCAAAGGCTAGCTGCACACTGTCAATAATATTGTCAATATTCTACAACCCGTCCAATTTAACTGTGCACCTCGCTGGTTTGCTACTTCACACCGCCAGGTGCATACTTAAATTGTATGGGTTGTAGAATATTGACAATATTATTGACAGTGTGCGGGCTACCAAAGGGGTAGATTGTGGTACCTTAGTGCATCCATCAATACTTTATTTCTAATCATAGTGTGCTGCAGATATAATAATTATTGTTGAATAGGATCCTATTCACTTAGCAACTCTGTACTATGGAGTGACTAAGTACATACAACAGCATTAGACATCTGTGTGTATTAGTTGGCCTCAACCATAATAAAACATGAAGATTATATAATATAGCCTTGTTTGACTGCAACCCGGTTTCAAAAAAATATTAACTTATACTTACTTGGATTCTCTTGCTGTTTATTATCTAAGTTTTATTTATTTAATCATAATTATCATTATTAAATGAGCTATACACCTAAAGTATATGTTATTGGTAAAAACTTGTAAGTATAGTGCATAGTATTAATCTGTTATTGACAATTTGAAATAAAATAAAATACTCTTAAAAAGAACATGTTTTATTGCATATTTACATAAATATATATAAATTACCTTATGTATTAAAGTATGTACACTATGAGTTACTGACTACTAGATATTGGTCTAGTGGTAGGACACCCTGGCCCTTGGAGTAATAATGTTCTGTGCCCTGGCCACTACCCAATAGGTTATGGGCACATTTCCCACCTTATCTGGGTGTTGTTTATATCTATTAAAGGATGTATTTACAATAAAAAGTATATAAGTATTTGTATCAGTTGTCTGCTTACCATAGTACAAGCTCTGCCTGCATCAAATGACTGTGTGTGGATTGTTCCAGTATTATTATGTTATAACCTTAGACTTGTAACTATTATAGTAGTTAGTTACTTATGATAAATAAATACCTAAACAAAATGATAATAAAAACGGTATATTACTATCAAACTACAACAGTCTCCGAACCAGGGGGAATCCCTAACCGTTAAACCCTGCTGCAGAGCCATATAAATTTCTTTCTGACTATTCGCTGGTGTTGTTGTGTGGCTGTTCACGAATCACAACTTCGTTGTTTCACAGTTATGTTAGCTGCACAAATTGTGTATTACAAGCGATGCTTATAGCAAGCTTTGATACAATTGGATGTTGCATCCAATATTGGGAAGCACTATCTGGATGATTTGAAGTCCATTGGTACACATACAAGTTTCATGAGATTCACAACTATAATATTATCTACACTTATTATTTGCACAAATCGTCAAGTCCATTGTTGTCGGCTTCTTCATCAGACGGAGATTTACAGCGTTCGCTTGGATTATTCGTTAGGAACTTAGGTTCTTTAAGTTCGTGTTTTTTGGCTTCAACTTAAGTGAAGTGGTCACTCACGAAGCTGCATACGACGCGGCTTTCGTTTATTATTAGTTTCAGCGTAAACAGCATCCAAAAACTGAAATAATTAGTTTGCTTGATCACCATCTGAAACCAAACTTACTTATTACACACACGTAGATACTAAAGTAATATTTATACAAATAAATAAGTTTGACTAACTTTAAATGTCCCAAAAACTATTTTTTGTAAGTAAGTCATCGTTTTTCATCTAGAATTTTACAAAATAATGTTATTGCAGTCGCCTCCGAGCAACTTTTTTATGACGGCTAATTGAGACAAGAAAACAATATTGTTAGCTATCAAAAGCCACGTCACAGTACATTGTAAAGTTGTTTGGGCATGTTTTAGTGAAGAATTTAATCTTAATTTAACCAAAACTTCTTAGAAAACAATGTTATTTAAGCACCCAAATAACATTAGTTTTTGGACGTACCAGTAGGAAAAGTCGATCTAATATTATATTAGCGCTGCTAATAGAGGTGCCAGTTGGGCCCCAGGACGAGAGTACGAAACCAATCTGTGGAATATAATATTATATATAAAGAGGAAAAACTGTTCATCTGTTGTAAAAGATTTATTATGAAGTGACACATAAATTATATGTCTAAAATAGAAGGATGTATATTTGAATACATTTTGATTATAAACTAGCCAGTATGCTACAACATCCCTCCCTTAATCAAAATACCGCAGAATATTTAAAATCTAGCATAGTCCCAAAAATATAACCTTAATGGTTAACTAAACAAACAACAAAAGCATTAAACTCTAAGTGAGACCTATACTAGCAATGCACTTCTTATGTGCTGTGCGCCCTAGTGGCTTAGTAAGTACATCAGCTGGCATATCATTAGTCTGTAAATACCTTAACACTACTGATTTGTCAGCGACCTTTTCTCTTATAAAATGATACCTAGTATCAATGTGCTTGGTTCGAGCATGGTGGACTGGGTTTTTAGCAATTTTGAGAGCACTCTGACCATCAGTGTGAACTAACTCTAATACTGAGGTAGCTCTTTTATACTTCAACCTTTTGAAGGGTTTTCTTGCTTGCTTTCCCTCTATGCAGGGGATACATGGTTGTTTATCCACTTCCGCAAACTCTACGCCGTCAGCTAAACCCTTTTTGAGTAGATCCATACCAATACGACAAAGATGTCCTAAGCGCCTATGCCAAAGCTGAAACTTGGATAGCTCGGACTGCGCATTACAAGCTAAAATTTCTTGCGGAAAATTAACTGAACAATCTAATGTATACAGTCCACCACTAAACGAACCATGCAATAGAGAATTACGAGTATAAGATACATCATTTGAACTATAAAAATTACAACCATTCATATCAAAAACGATTGAGAAACCTTTTTCAACAATTTTCTTTACTGAAAGTAAATTACATTTTAAACCGGGAACATGAACGACATTAGTTATTTTATTTATTAGTGGATTAGCAGTATGAATAAAAACCTCACCAATACCCACAGCTGGCAACATCTCACCGTTTGCAATGGCTATCTTCCCACCATCAATGTGTTGGTAACTTCGAAACCATTCACGATGCGAAGTCATGTGTGAAGTCGCTCCTGAATCGATGATCCACTTGTTACCATGATCACCCGGTGCAGACAAAGCCATTTCCAAAACATTATCGTCCGTGTTAACTTGTCCCGTAGCGATGACAGTCTGTCCTGTTTTCTGCGTACAGTTTTCTTTCCTTTTATCCTTATTAAGTGGACAATTAGGGCTCTTATGCCCAGGCCGTTTGCATTTGTAACATATTATGGTCTTCCTTTTATGTGTAGACCTTAGTGCCGCCTCATCACTGAGCTTCTTTCGACATTTCACTCAATAATTTCGTCTTTACCAACTCCGACGTCACTTCTATGTTATGTTGTAGAATACTGGCTAGTTTATAATCAAAATGTATTCAAATATACATCCTTCTATTTTAGACATATAATTTATGTGTCACTTCATAATAAATCTTTTACAACGGATGAACAGTTTTTCCTTTATATATACAAAATTATATTCCACATTCGTTATCAGCACGAAATATCTTTATTAAAAGAAGATAATTATGGCTGCAACCAGTTTTCAAGGAATCCCGATGTTGAGCAATCGCGATGGTTACTCTAGCTGGAAATTCAAAATGCGTATGCTGTTAAAGCATGAAGAACTTTGGAGCACCGTAAATGGGTATGTAGAGACTGATAAAACTCCTCTAGACATAGGTGCTAAAAACGACCAGAAGGCTCTGTCCAAAATATGCCTTACAGTCGAAGGTGCTGCTATCACGCATGTAAGAACAGCAACGACAGCAAAGGAAGCATGGGATTCTCTGCAAAGAGCTTATGAGGATCGCGGGTTAGGTCGAAAACTGTCTTTGGAGAGACGTTTGTATCGGTACTGCTTGTCAGATTTCACAAATATTGAAATGTACTTGAACGCAGTCATGACAACCGCACAGGATCTGGCCGATATTGGCAAAATCATAGATGATAGCTCTCTTGCTGCGATAATTTTGGGTGGTTTAACTCCACGATATGAACCATTGATTATGGCCTTAGAACACAGTAACATAGAAGTGACGTCGGAGTTGGTAAAGACGAAATTATTGAGTGAAATGTCGAAAGAAGCTCAAAGTGATGAGGCGGCACTAAGGTCTACACATAAAAGGAAGACCATAATATGTTACAAATGCAAACGGCCTGGGCATAAGAGCCCTAATTGTCCACTTAATAAGGATAAAAGGAAAGAAAACTGTACGCAGAAAACAGGACAGACTGTCATCGCTACGGGACAAGTTAACACGGACGATAATGTTTTGGAAATGGCTTTGTCTGCACCGGGTGATCATGGTAACAAGTGGATCATCGATTCAGGAGCGACTTCACACATGACTTCGCATCGTGAATGGTTTCGAAGTTACCAACACATTGATGGTGGGAAGATAGCCATTGCAAACGGTGAGATGTTGCCAGCTGTGGGTATTGGTGAGGTTTTTATTCATACTGCTAATCCACTAATAAATAAAATAACTAATGTCGTTCATGTTCCCGGTTTAAAATGTAATTTACTTTCAGTAAAGAAAATTGTTGAAAAAGGTTTCTCAATCGTTTTTGATATGAATGGTTGTAATTTTTATAGTTCAAATGATGTATCTTATACTCGTAATTCTCTATTGCATGGTTCGTTTAGTGGTGGACTGTATACATTAGATTGTTCAGTTAATTTTCCGCAAGAAATTTTAGCTTGTAATGCGCAGTCCGAGCTATCCAAGTTTCAGCTTTGGCATAGGCGCTTAGGACATCTTTGTCGTATTGGTATGGATCTACTCAAAAAGGGTTTAGCTGACGGCGTAGAGTTTGCGGAAGTGGATAAACAACCATGTATCCCCTGCATAGAGGGAAAGCAAGCAAGAAAACCCTTCAAAAGGTTGAAGTATAAAAGAGCTACCTCAGTATTAGAGTTAGTTCACACTGATGTGTGTGGGCCGATGTCAACCACTTCATTTAAAGGTAATAAGTACTTTATTATTTTTGTACATGATTATACACGTTTCATATTTGTTTATTGTATGGCTTCTAAGACAGAAGTGAAGTCTAAGTTTTGTGCTTTCCAATCTCTCGTTGAGAGACAAACCGGCGCAAAACTCAAATGTTTGCGTTCCGATAACGGCACCGAGTATGTCAATAAAGAGTTGGCAGACTATTTAAAATCTCAAGGGATTGAACATCAAACGACGGCGCCGTACAGTCCTCAACAAAATGGAGTAAGTGAGCGATGTAATCGTAGTATTGTAGAGAAGGCTCGGTCTTTGTTGTCACATGGGTCTCTCTCGAAAGCATATTGGCAGGATGCTGTAGAGACTAGTGTCTACTTGAAGAACCGGTCCCCTCATCGTGCACTTACAGGAAAAACTCCGTTTGAAATGTGGTATAAAAGCAAACCAGATTTATCTCATTTAAAGGTATTTGGATGTAGAGCTTTAGTTTATGTTCCTTCATGTCAAAGAACTAAATTGGACATGAAAGCAACTGAACATATTTTTGTTGGATATTCAGAAGATCCTAGGAGCTATTTTTTCCGAGATGCCGAGACACCTAGGAAGTTACTCAAGTCACGTGATGTTACTTTCTTTGAAAATAATTTCACTGGACTGAAGTGTGATCCTGTGAGTGTTGTTAACTCAAATGTTGTTAATTTACTGTCACAGCCTGTACCCCAAGAAGTGTCTTCACCTTCAGAAGATACTGAGGTTATTATAGAGGAGCATGGAGACGACTTTGTGGATGCTGATGAAGCAATTGATAGCGAAGAAGCAGAGTCAACACACTCAGGTGAGCAAAGTTTTCAATCTCCGGTTCCCTCAAATGAACCAAGTGATGACAATGTTGATAGTTCTAACAGGAGATATCCTCAGCGAGTACGTAAACCTCCAGATTATTTTTCGTATAGTACTGTAGACAGTGATGTTTTTGGTGAGGATCCAATAACATATCGTGATGCCATCTCTAGCGAAGAAAGTGATAACTGGGTCTCTGCAATGAAAGACGAGTGTAATTCTTTGATGAAAAGAGGTACCTGGATATTGGTTGATAGGCCAAATAAACCTGTAATTTCTTGTAAATGGGTGTACAAATTGAAAAGAGATGCCCATGGAAACATAACTAAGTACAAAGCCAGACTTGTTGCTAAAGGTTATAGCCAAGTGTCAGGTGTAGATTATTCTGAAACCTTCTCGCCCGTAGTAAGGAATTCTTCTTTACGTACATTGTTGGCTTTAGCTGTGGAGCTGAATTATAATATTCGCCACTTGGATGTGGACACGGCTTTTCTAAATGGCGAATTGGAAGAACAAGTTTACATGAGTCAGCCGCAAGGTTTCATACAAAAAGGTCAAGACAACAAAGTGTGCTTGCTTAAAAGGTCTATTTATGGCCTGAAGCAGGCAGCACGGGCCTGGAACATAAAGCTGAACGAAACCTTAGCATTAATAGGTTTTAATCAAACACCTTCCGAACCATGCGTATTCACAAAAAGTTTCGGCACTGACACTGTAATACTGGCTGTATACGTGGATGACATAATTCTTCTTTATAAAAATAAAATTAATTTTGAAATTGTCAAAAGTAATTTGGAAAAGTATTTTTCTTTGAAAGACCTAGGAAATCTGGAATATTGTCTAGGATTAAATGTTAAACGTGATTCATTAAACCAGATTCAAATAAACCAGAAAACATATATTAAAAATGTGTTAAAGCGGTTTAATATGACTGACTGCAAGACAGTGGATACTCCTTTGCAAAACAATAAGTTAGAACCGTGTTATGGTGAGCAATCCGAATATCCTTATCAGAATTTGATTGGCTGTCTGATGTTTCTGGCTGTAAACACTCGACCAGACATAGCTTACGCCACAAGCTATCTTAGTCAGTTTAATACAAAGTTTGGCAAGTCGCATTGGATCGCAGCTAAAAGAGTGCTTCAATATTTGAAAGGAACTATGGATTTCTGTATTACTTACAGGAAGACAGGAGATTACCTGATGGGCTACGCGGATGCTGACTGGGCCAACAGTAATATTGATCGGCGTTCATATACCGGATTTTACTTCACTTTAGCCGGTGGTCCGATCTCTTGGGAAAGCAGAAAGCAGAGTACCGTGGCACTATCCTCGACGGAAGCGGAGTATATGTCATTGAGTTCGGCTACCAGGGAAGCAATTTTTCTGCGCAGGTTCGTGTCTGAACTTTGTGGTAGGTTGGATAGGGTGTTGTTACACACTGATAGTCAGAGTGCTCTCAAAATTGCTAAAAACCCAGTCCACCATGCTCGAACCAAGCACATAGATACTAGGTATCATTTTATAAGAGAAAAGGTCGCTGACAAATCAGTAGTTTTAAGGTATTTACAGACTAATGATATGCCAGCTGATGTACTTACTAAGCCACTAGGGCGCACAGCACATAAGAAGTGCATTGCTAGTATAGGTCTCACTTAGAGTTTAATGTTTTTGTTGTTTGTTTAGTTAACCATTAAGGTTATATTTTTGGGACTATGCTAGATTTTAAATATTCTGCGGTATTTTGATTAAGGGAGGGATGTTGTAGAATACTGGCTAGTTTATAATCAAAATGTATTCAAATATACATCCTTCTATTTTAGACATATAATTTATGTGTCACTTCATAATAAATCTTTTACAACGGATGAACAGTTTTTCCTTTATATATACAAAATTATATTCTACTTCCCTCCCTTAATCAAAATACCACAGAATATTTAAAATCTAGCATAGTCCCAAAAAATAACCTTAATGGTTAACTAAACAAACAACAAAAGCATTAAACTCTAAGTGAGACCTATACTAGTAATGCACTTCTTATGTGCTGTGCGCCCTAGTGGCTTAGTAAGTACATCAGCTGGCATATCATTAGTCTGTAAATACCTTAAAACTACTGATTTGTCAGCGACCTTTTCTCTTATAAAATGATACCTAGTATCAATGTGCTTGGTTCGAGCATGGTGGACTGGGTTTTTAGCAATTTTGAGAGCACTCTGACTATCAGTGTGTAACAGCACCCTATCCAACCTACCACAAACTTCAGACACGAACCTGCGCAGAAAAATTGCTTCCCTGGTAGCCGAACTCAATGGCATATACTCCGCTTCCGTCGAGGACAGTGCCACGGTACTCTGCTTTCTGCTTTCCCAAGAGATCGGACCACCGGCTAAAGTGAAGTAAAATCCGGTATATGAACGCCGATCAATATTACTGTTGGCCCAGTCAGCATCCGCGTAGCCCATCAGGTAATCTCCTGTCTTCCTGTAAGTAATACAGAAATCCATAGTTCCTTTCAAATATTGAAGCACTCTTTTAGCTGCGATCCAATGCGACTTGCCAAACTTTGTACTAAACTGACTCAGATAGCTTGTAGCGTAAGCTATGTCTGGTCGAGTGTTCACAGCCAGAAACATCAGACAGCCAATCAAATTCTGATAAGGATATTCGGATTGCTCACCATAACACGGTTCCAACTTATTGTTTTGCAAAGGAGTATCCACTGTCTTGCAGTCAGTCATATTAAACTGCTTTAACACATTTTTAATATATGTTTTCTGGTTTATTTTAATCTGGTTTAATGAATCACGTTTAACATTTAAACCTAGACAATATTCCAGATTTCCTAGGTCTTTCAAAGAAAAATACTTTTCCAAGTTACTTTTGACAATTTCAAAATTAATTTTATTTTTATAAAGAAGAATTATGTCATCCACGTATACAGCCAGTATTACAGTGTCAGTGCCGAAACTTTTTGTGAATACGCATGGTTCGGAAGGTGTTTGATTAAAACCTATTAATGCTAAGGTTTCGTTCAGCTTTATGTTCCAGGCCCGTGCTGCCTGCTTCAGGCCATAAATAGACCTTTTAAGCAAGCACACTTTGTTGTCTTGACCTTTTTGTATGAAACCTTGCGGCTGACTCATGTAAACTTGTTCTTCCAATTCGCCATTTAGAAAAACCGTGTCCACATCCAAGTGGCGAATATTATAATTCAGCTCCACAGCTAAAGCCAACAATGTACGTAAAGAAGAATTCCTTACTACGGGCGAGAAGGTTTCAGAATAATCTACACCTGACACTTGGCTATAACCTTTAGCAACAAGTCTGGCTTTGTACTTAGTTATGTTTCCATGGGCATCTCTTTTCAATTTGTACACCCATTTACAAGAAATTACAGGTTTATTTGGCCTATCAACCAATATCCAGGTACCTCTTTTCATCAAAGAATTATACTCGTCTTTCATTTACCCAGTTATCACTTTCTTCGCTAGAGATGGCATCACGATAAGTTATTGGATCATCACCAAAAACATCACTGTCTACAGTACTATACGAAAAATAATCTGGAGGTTTACGTACTCGCTGAGGATATCTCCTGTTAGAACTATCAACATTGTCATCACTTGGTTCATTTGAGGGAACCGGAGATTGAAAACTTTGTTCACCTGAGTGTGTTGACTCTGCTTCTTCGCTATCAATTGCTTCATCAGCATCCACAAAGTCGTCTCCATGCTCCTCTATAATAACCTCAGTATCTTCTGAAGGTGAAGACACTTCTTGGGGTACAGGCTGTGACAGTAAATTAACAACATTTGAGTTAACAACACTCACAGGATCACACTTCAGTCCAGTGAAATTATTTTCAAAGAAAGTAACATCACGTGACTTGAGTAACCTCCTAGGTGTCTCGGCATCTCGGAAAAAATAGCTCCTAGGATCTTCTGAATATCCAACAAAAATATGTTCAGTTGCTTTCATGTCCAATTTAGTTCTTTGACATGAAGGAACATAAACTAAAGCTCTACATCCAAATACCTTTAAATGAGATAAATCTGGTTTGCTTTTATACCACATTTCAAACGGAGTTTTGCCTGTAAGTATACGATGAGGGGACCGGTTCTTCAAGTAGACACTAGTCTCTACAGCATCCTGCCAATATGCTTTCGAGAGAGACCCATGTGACAACAAAGACCGAGCCTTCTCTACAATACTACGATTACATCGCTCACTTACTCCATTTTGTTGAGGACTGTACGGCGCCGTCGTTTGATGTTCAATCCCTTGAGATTTTAAATAGTCTGCCAACTCTTTATTGACATACTCGGTGCCGTTATCGGAACGCAAACATTTGAGTTTTGCGCCGGTTTGTCTCTCAACGAGAGATTGGAAAGCACAAAACTTAGACTTCACTTCTGTCTTAGAAGCCATACAATAAACAAATATGAAACGTGTATAATCATCTACAAAAATAATAAAGTACTTATTACCTTTAAATGAAGTGGTTGACATCGGCCCACACACATCAGTGTGAACTAACTCTAATACTGAGGTAGCTCTTTTATACTTCAACCTTTTGAAGGGTTTTCTTGCTTGCTTTCCCTCTATGCAGGGGATACATGGTTGTTTATCCACTTCCGCAAACTCTACGCCGTCAGCTAGACCCTTTTTGAGTAGATCCATACCAATACGACAAAGATGTCCTAAGCGCCTATGCCAAAGCTGAAACTTGGATAGCTCGGACTGCGCATTACAAGCTAAAATTTCTTGCGGAAAATTAACTGAACAATCTAATGTATACAGTCCACCACTAAACGAACCATGCAATAGAGAATTACGAGTATAAGATACATCATTTGAACTATAAAAATTACAACCATTCATATCAAAAACGATTGAGAAACCTTTTTCAACAATTTTCTTTACTGAAAGTAAATTACATTTTAAACCGGGAACATGAACGACATTAGTTATTTTATTTATTAGTGGATTAGCAGTATGAATAAAAACCTCACCAATACCCACAGCTGGCAACATCTCACCGTTTGCAATGGCTATCTTCCCACCATCAATGTGTTGGTAACTTCGAAACCATTCACGATGCGAAGTCATGTGTGAAGTCGCTCCTGAATCGATGATCCACTTGTTACCATGATCACCCGGTGCAGACAAAGCCATTTCCAAAACATTATCGTCCGTGTTAACTTGTCCCGTAGCGATGACAGTCTGTCCTGTTTTCTGCGTACAGTTTTCTTTCCTTTTATCCTTATTAAGTGGACAATTAGGGCTCTTATGCCCAGGCCGTTTGCATTTGTAATATATTATGGTCTTCCTTTTATGTGTAGACCTTAGTGCCGCCTCATCACTTTGAGCTTCTTTCGACATTTCACTCAATAATTTCGTCTTTACCAACTCCGACGTCACTTCTATGTTACTGTGTTCTAAGGCCATAATCAATGGTTCATATCGTGGAGTTAAACCACCCAAAATTATCGCAGCAAGAGAGCTATCATCTATGATTTTGCCAATATCGGCCAGATCCTGTGCGGTTGTCATGACTGCGTTCAAGTACATTTCAATATTTGTGAAATCTGACAAGCAGTACCGATACAAACGTCTCTCCAAAGACAGTTTTCGACCTAACCCGCGATCCTCATAAGCTCTTTGCAGAGAATCCCATGCTTCCTTTGCTGTCGTTGCTGTTCTTACATGCGTGATAGCAGCACCTTCGACTGTAAGGCATATTTTGGACAGAGCCTTCTGGTCGTTTTTAGCACGTATGTCTAGAGGAGTTTTATCAGTCTCTACATACCCATTTACGGTGCTCCAAAGTTCTTCATGCTTTAACAGCATACGCATTTTGAATTTCCAGCTAGAGTAACCATCGCGATTGCTCAACATCGGGATTCCTTGAAAACTGGTTGCAGCCATAATTATCTTCTTTTAATTAAGATATTTCGTGCTGATAACGAATGTGGAATATAATATTATATATAAAGAGGAAAAACTGTTCATCTGTTGTAAAAGATTTATTATGAAGTGACACATCAATTATATGTCTAAAATAGAAGGATGTATATTTGAATACATTTTGATTATAAACTAGCCAGTATTCTACAACATTAAACAACCATGTATCCCCTGCATAGAGGGAAAGCAAGCAAGAAAACCCTTCAAAAGGTTGAAGTATAAAAGAGCTACCTCAGTATTAGAGTTAGTTCACACTGATGTGTGTGGGCCGATGTCAACCACTTCATTTAAAGGTAATAAGTACTTTATTATTTTTGTAGATGATTATACACGTTTCATATTTGTTTATTGTATGGCTTCTAAGACAGAAGTGAAGTCTAAGTTTCGTGCTGATAACGAATGTGGAATATAATATTATATATAAAGAGGAAAAACTGTTCATCTGTTGTAAAAGATTTATTATGAAGTGACACATAAATTATATGTCTAAAATAGAAGGATGTATATTTGAATACATTTTGATTATAAACTAGCCAGTATGCTACAACACAATCCCATTGCAGCGAGGTGTGAGACAGGGAGACGATATTTCTCCGAAACTTTTCACAAACGCATTGGAGGATGTTTTCAAGCTTTTGGACTGGTACTGATTCGGCATCAACATCAATGGCGAATACATCACTCACCTTCGTTTTGCCGATGATATAGTCATTATAGCAGAGTCGCTGGAGGACCTCGTCCTCAGTACGATGCTCAGCGACCTCAGTAGCGTTTCCCAACAGGTGGGTCTTAAAATTAACATGAACAAGACGAAGACCATGTCTAATGTCCATGTTACACCCGTACCGGTAGTTGTTGGGAACGGTACACTCGAAGTTGTTGACCACTACGTATACCTAGGACAAACTATCCAGTTAAGTCGGTCCAACTTCGACAAAGAGGTCGCCCGAAGAATCCAACTCGGATGGGCAGCGTTCGGGAAACAACGCGATATCTTCTCGTCCGAAATACCGCAGTGCCTGAAGACGAAGGTTTTTAACCAGTGTGTATTGCCAGTGATGACATATGGTACTGAGACGTGGTCTCTAACGGCTGGCCTTTTAGAAAAGCTCAGGGTCACACATCGAGTCATGGAGAGAGCTATGCTCGGCGTTTCTTTGCGCGACAGAATCCGAAATGTGGAGATTCGCCGAAGAACTAAGTTTACCGACATAGCTCTCAGAATCTGCAAGTTAAAGTGGCAATGGGCAGGCCACATCGCTCGAAGAACCGATAACCGTTGGGGAAGAAAGGTTCTCGAGTGGCCACCACGAATCGGAAGACGCAGCGTAGGAAGGCCTCCCACTAGGTGGACAGACGACATTGTGCACGTCGCAGGTAACCGGTGCAAATGCAAATAGCCAATTGTCGTTCATTCTGGCGTTCTAAGGAGGAGGCCTATGTTCAGCAGTGGACGTCTTCCGGCTGATGATGATGATGATGTTACTCACCTTGCAGCTCCATTATCAGGTCCTCATTATTAGGCAAAGTGAATAGAACTATTTAAGAAGAATCAAGTTAGCTTAAACTCGAAGTGTTTACTAATAACGATTCCAGGGTTCTGTCAACTACCTTCCAATTCCATCATCAGGTCCTCATTATTAGGCAATGTGAATAGAACTCATTAAGATGAATCAAATGAGCTTAAACTCGATGTGTTTACTGATAACGATTCCAGGATTCCGTCACCTACCTTCCAATTCCATGATTAGGTCCTCATTATTAGGAAAGTGAATAGAACTATTTAAGACGGATCAAATGCGCCTAAATCCGATGTGTTTACTAGTAACCATTCCAGGGTCCCGTCATCTAACTTCCAATTCCATCATCAGATCCTCATTATTAGGCAAAGTGAATAAAACCCTTTAAGACAAATCAAATGAGCCTAAACTCGATATGTTTACTGATAACGATTCCAGGGTTCCGTCCTACCTTCCAATTCCATCATCAGGTCCTCGTTATTACAAAAAGTGAATAGAACTCTTTAAGACGAATCAAATGAGCCTAAACTCGATCTTTTTACTAGTAGCCATTCCAGGGTTCCGTCACCTACCTTCCAATTCCATCATCAGGTCCACATTATTAGGCAAAGTGAATACAACTCTCTAAGCTTTGATTATATATACGTCTAGATAGCGTGTTCGATGTTCAAACACTTGACAATATCAAGTACACCAAAACATCAAATTGGTATACTTGGTTGTTTAGTATCACTTGAACTGTACCGAAGGTTTGTGCTCGCAAAAAAAAAACATTATGCCGAATTGTGTAATCAAATCGTGAAAACATTAACTAAGTAAAATTAATAAAGATCCTAACTTATTTTTCCATTCATAAGTCTTAAGATTCTGTGAAGGATTATTATAAAAACTCGATTGTTTTTTACGACAATTTGTACATTGTTCGACTAGACTGGTGTTGCTAGGTAATAATGGGGGAATATATCTTAGGTCTGGGGTAATTTTTCTTCAAAAATGATATCAATGAAACGTAATACGTAGATAGTGACTAAAACATTAAATAAATCAATTAAAATAATTTATATTTTTTTTTATAAATTAAGGCAAATAAGACGTCCACCTGATGGTAAGGGACACGCCATTTAATTTAATTTCAATTTCAATTTCACTTTCAATTTCAATTTCAATTTCAATTTCAATTTCAATTTCAATTTCAATTTCAATTTCAATTTCAATTTCAATTTCAATTTCAATTTCAATTTCAATTTCAATTTCAATTTCAATTTCAATT
This sequence comes from Furcula furcula, assembly GCA_911728495.1. Taxonomy (NCBI): domain Eukaryota; kingdom Metazoa; phylum Arthropoda; class Insecta; order Lepidoptera; family Notodontidae; genus Furcula; species Furcula furcula. The sequence goes on along the minus strand of OU452264.1, from coordinate 134,217 downwards.
TCAATTTCAATTTCAATTTCAATTTCAATTTCAATTTCAATTTCAATTTCAATTTCAATTTCAATTTCAATTTCAATTTCAATTTCAATTTCAATTTCAATTTCAATTTCAATTTCAATTTCAATTTCAATTTCAATTTCAATTTCAATTTCAATTTCAATTTCAATTTCAATTTCAATTTCAATTTCAATTTCAATTTCAATTTCAATTTCAATTTCAATTTCAATTTCAATTTCAATTTCAATTTCAATTTCAATTTCAATTTCAATTTCAATTTCAATTTCAATTTCAATTTCAATTTCAATTTCAATTTCAATTTCAATTTCAATTTCAATTTCAGTTTCAGTTTCAATTTCAATTTTAATTTTAATTTATATTATTACACATTTACACAGTACATATCAATTTCAATTTCAATTTCAATTTCAGTTTCAGTTTCAGTTTCAGTTTCAGTTTCAGTTTCAGTTTCAGTTTCAGTTTCAATTTCAATTTCAATTTCAATTTTAATTTTAATTTATATTATTACACATTTACACAGTACATATCAATGCATAGCCCACAACGCTATCGCTATTTATGGGAAAAATATTTATAACTGGAGATCCCCAAACACGCACACAACCACAGATGACGCGAGTGTACAACGAGGCCTGCACGCACACACGAATTATGAGGTTGTTATGCTTATGAACGTAACGTTACAAGACTATTAGGTATCTAGACGTATATATAATCAAAGTCTCTAAGACGAATCAAATGAGCCTAAACTAGATGAGTTTACTAGTAGCCATCCAAGTGTTCCCTTATCCGCCTTCGAGCCCCATCATCAGATCAGCTCGATGATACTATATTATTGTATTGTCACCGGTTCTTGACACATGTGCAAAATTTCAAACGATTTGAACGTGTAGAAGTGGGTGAAAATGGAGTTGCAAGATTCCACCCGAACAAATTACATACATACATTGAAAGTTAAATAAAAGCTTTTAAAAACGGCGCTATCTGTAGGTATGTATGCGTGTAAAGTAGTTTCAGTGCAGTGTGGCCAGGTTTAACAGAATTCTGCTATTTTAGGGGAATTGAACCCTCATTTTAGGGTTTAGCCGATCATGTCACAGAATAGAAAATTTTAGCAGTTTTTAGCAGAATCTAATGAACTTCAGCAGAAATTTAACAGAATACGGTAGTTAAACAAGGGGTTTATTTATAAATATAAATGCAATTTCTATTTACGTTATTATACTTCGTTATTAATTTCTTGTTTTATATTCAACTTTAGGCACTACGATTACGAGTAAACCTAATTTAGTATCATGGGCCTATCTAATTATAAATAAAACTGATACTAATATTTATAAACTTGTTTTTGAAAATTGATATGTATAGATGAATAACATCCAGATTTTTTGCATTTAGCATGTACTTTTTAATAATGCAAAAAAAAATAGATTTTTTCGCAGAAATCGATTATTTATTTTTATTAAAATCGATTTTTGTAAAATCGATCATTTTTGAATAAAGAAAAATTGATTTTTATTTAATCGTTTCTTTTCCATTAATGTCATATCCCTAACTCTGTGTCTGAGACTCACTCTGATCAGAGCGTAGACAGAATATAAGAAGACATCTACCTAGCGTGCCGCCGATAAGGACAGAAAATGATCATTCGTACACATAACACACGTTATGGATATTTATTAAAATGCGCCTAAGTAGTTTATACGATATTTCATAATGCAATTCAATTTAAAACTCCAAAGCTAGATCGTGAACTAGAAAATTTCATGAGTACTTGACTCAGAGTAATTAGAATGGAGCTAGTATCGCGTCGATTCGCCTAACAAATTATTCGTGGCACTTTTGAGGGGTGCGGGAGGCGAAGTAAACACACACAGATACAATTTCACGCATAACCACACTATAATAAACTCGCAACACATTCAAAAAGATACGCACACAAATAAAGAATGACCTGACCATATGAACAAAATTTGGCAGAGGGGTTAGCGCATAATGCTATCTCCAGTGGTATCTCCTCTAAGGTACTTGAAGAAAACGCACCGTCGGTGCGCCAGATTTTGAACACACGCTGAGGGACAAAAAATCATATGCTCTGTTTCTTTCCATCACATATAATATATATAAATGCATTCTTTTCTTGCGCGAATGAGAAAGAAAGTGCCAGCTCTCTATTGGTTTCTTAGATCAGATATTTATACAAAAAAAAAAAAAAAACAAAAATACCAAAAAAATTTGGTAAAATACCAAAGAGAATATAACAAATACAAAGGTCAAAGAGGATGTAATACTCAGAGTAATAAATACAGCTGACGGTATGGTACCTACTGTCGTTTACCTGATATTTATGTATTTTGATGTTCTTACCCGTGCCTACTTGTTCTTACCCGTGCCTACTAGTTCTTACTTGAATCAAGCATTCTATAGTACTTGTACTGATTTTTGTTCTGTGATGTAATAGTAATAGACAGTAAAATATGCTCGAGAGAATCTATTTTGATGATTTATTGATTTATTTATTTATTTATTTATTTATTGTTAGGAAGACTTACAGGCTAATATATAATAATAGGTAACAATTATGTGTAAACATGTTGCTAACTAGTCTCCACATATGTGTAACAATATAATCTACAATTACAAAATAGTAAATGAAAAGACTTACATGCTAATATATAATAATAGGTAACAATTATTGCTAACTAGTCTCCACATATATGTAACAATATAATCTACAATTACAAAATAATAAATGAAAACAAATATTTAGAACCAAAAACAAAATATTTCTCATACTATGTTCAAAATTAATAATATACTATGTATAAAATATTAAGTAGCATGACCTCGCATTATCTAACGTATTACTTTAATATATATTTTAATTACTTGTTATAAAGAAAAAAATGTATTATTGATCATTCGCCGTACCGCCTGCGTACCCGTATTAAATATATCAATGTCCAAGTTTGAAGGAAGTTCGTTGAAACTGCGTACACTGCGTAATAAAAAGGAATTTTGACGATAATTTGTCTTAGCAAAAGGCACCTTTAATACAGGCCTTAACCTAAGTCCAGTCAGATTGGTCCTAAGCATTACCTTAGATAATAATGAAGGGCAGTCGATGGCACCACTGGCAATATTCATTAAGCAGCAAATATCATTTATTTGGCGCCGATTTTCTAATGGCATAAAGTGGAATTTTTTGCAACGGTTGATGTAGTCAACTGAAAATTGACGCGCCTTAAAATCCAAGTACCTTAAAAATTTCTTTTGTATTGCCTCGATTCTGATGTTATAAATATTGTATTGTGGATTCCACACCTGTGATGCATACTCAAGGTGACTTCGTACTAATGAGCAATATAAAACTTTTATACATTTTAAAGAATGGAAACTATCAGACATACGTATTATAAATCCTAATGCCTTTGATGCCTTATTGACTATACTATCAATATGTTTATCATACAATAACTTGGAGTCGTGAACAACACCTAAGTCACGTATTTGATCAACTTTGCTAATACCACAATCATTCAGTCTATAACTAGTATTGACTAAATGTTTCCGACGTGTGAATGTTATGTGGTAACATTTAGATGCATTTAGTTGCAATTTATTTAACTTACAATAGCTGACAAATCTGTCAAGGTCTTCCTGAAGTAGTTGCGCATCCAGAATATCATTGACTGATTTAATGATTTTCATATCATCCGCATATAGTAAAGCAGACGAGTTTTGGAAGCAGCTCATGACGTCAGCAATAAATATATTAAATAAAAGTGGACCTAAAATGGATCCCTGAGGTACACCTGATGGTATCGAACTCCATTGTGACGTGAAACCACGTAAGACTACCGCTTGAGTTCGATTTTCAATGTAAGATGAAAACCATCGATAGAGATCACCATGAATTCCGGCAGTCATTAGCTTATTTAGGAGCACTCGATGATCGAATTCTCCATTCCATCCGTTATCATTTTATTAGATAAGATAAGATTAGATGTAGTGGAGCGTTTCCTAACAAAACCATGCTGGTTATCGCCAAAATTATTGCTCAACGCTGTATACACTGAGTTATGGACAATTCTTTCCAGTATTTTGGAGAATAGACATAATTTAGAAATGGGGCGGTAGTTTTCGACTTGACTTTTGTTTCCTTTTTTAAATACTGGCGTAATAAATGCGGTCTTCCAGACTTGAGGAACTACACCTTCCGTTAGCGATCGCCTAAAAAGAATACAGATCGGCACTACCAAGCTTTCAGCACATTGAACTATGAACGTTGGTGGTATATGGTCAGGTCCACCTGATTTCGACTGATCAAGCGTTTTAAGTAACTCTAACACTTTATTGGGACATATTTCAACAGAACTTATACTATAAGGACTTACGTCTAGGTTAACTGATTGAGATGAACTCGCATCATTAGGACCGGGTTCTTGGAATGTAGAATTAAAGTAAGAAGCAAATAGGTTACTGATTCCTGCACCCGTGTCTGCTGTGGTTTGATTATATTGCATTATGTTTGGAAATGTATTAGTGTTTCTCTTTTGCTTAACGTATGACCAGAACGATTTCGGGTTTGTTATGATGGACTTCTCAATTTTATCTATATAAATATCATAACAGTTTTTTTCTAACTCAATAACTCTTCTTCGCAATAAAGAGAAGCATTGATAATCAGACAAATTACCATATGTTTTATATTTGCGGTGGAATTTATGTTTTTCCTTTAGCATCTTAATTAAAGCAGAGTTATACCAAGGTGGATGAGTTGAGCATTTAGTAGATTTTTTAGGGATAAATTTATCAATGAGATCATATATTTTATTGTAGAATACCTCAACCGCTTGATCTATTGTTTCTGTTTGTAAGAGTGTCGACCAGTTTGTTTCATTGAGAGCAGATTTAATGGAAGTATAATCACCTTTTCGGAAAAGGGGTTTTGTGTATTCATTATCTACCAAAAGGTTTACTTCAGCCAGGTTGACATTTAAAAGAAGGGGTTTGTGATGTAAATCCACTGGTACTGCTAATGGATCAAGACATTCATTAACTATAACAGTTTCGTTAGAGAACACCAAATCAAGTAATCTATCATTAATGTTCCGCTGTCCGTTGAATTGCGTTAAGTTACAAGCTGTTAAAGTATCGAAGAAATCAACAAAAGACTGGCCTGCGATGCACTCAGGAAGTAATTCTGGTCCTTCACAATTATTATGCCAAGTAATATTATTTCCAAAGTTAAAATCACCGACCACTATAAACCTGTCAAGCGGATGTGCTAGGATTAAATTATTAAGATTGTTAGAAAAATTATTTAACTGAGTTGTAAACGAATTACCATTATTTTCCTGGCATAAATAAAGTGTACAAATGTGTATGTTATACTGAGTAGCAGGCCTATGCTGCTTAATACTTAGTGTTACCCAGATATCTTCAGCAGAGCTACGCCAATCAAACTTCTCAAATGCCGTTAATTCTTTCTTGACCGCTACTAAAACACCACCTCCACACGTTTGATGAGTCCGAGAGTACTCACGGTCCCGTCTCCATACAAGATAGCGGCCATCAAACAGTTCCGTATTATTAATGCCCTCCACTAACCATGTTTCCGTGAATATTATTATATCATAGGAATGTAAACATACATTCCTAAATAGACTATTAGTTTTCGTTCGCAATCCCCTAGCGTTTTGATAATATATATTAAGATTAGCCATTGATAAACGTTAAAACTATAACAAAAATATAATAAACCGTATTATTGAGATAAAATATAGGCATAAGTAATACATTACAGTGTAAATAATGACATAAAATGTAATATAAAATATTTATAATTCCAATGAGGGTGCAACGAGAAGCGTTTATTAACAAGTGCAGTAATACACAGTTTTGAACAGTGCATGATATGGAAACTATTAGTATAGGTGGCGTATGCATACAAACAAAAGAGCGAGTAGACAAGCAATACGAAGGCGATGTGAATATTCGAATGCGAATGGTCATAACTAGTAATAATACTTACTATATGGTCATAACTAGTAACTAGTTTTAACATAAACTTGTTTAACCCTATGGATTCTAAAACAATTACCTTTAATACTTTTTTGTCCTGTGTAGGCTTATGTCAAGTGGTTAAGTCCCCAACACATTTTACCGATAGTAGTCAAACACTTATTGACATTATATGTACAAACGCCAGTGTGCGCAGTGTGTCTGTGGACTCTGCAGGTACTATAAATGGTCATGCATTTGTTACGTGTGAACTACAGTTTCGTAAACCAAAAATCCCTCCGAGAATATTGTCGTACAGGCCAATGGCGGACATTGATAATGATCTTTTTAATATAGATATAGACCGTGTTAGGTGGGACCGGCTTGCTGAATTGGAGGATGTAGATGTTCTTGCTGAGGAATACAGTAGGGTTGTTACGGTTATTTTTGATCTACATGCACCGGTAAAAAATAGGGTTGTAAGAGAGCTACCAGCGCCATGGCTTACAGACAATGTTAGGCTCATGATGCGCTTACGGGATGCAGCACTTCAGAGATATAGAAAAACAAAATCACCCTCACATCATCAATACTATAAAGATTTAAAAAATATGGTCATCATAGCACTTTATAATGAAAAAAAGTGCTTCTATACAGAGCATATTAATGGTAATATAAAAAATCCTAAGCTTCTATGGAAGAATCTTAAAAGTAAAATTATTCCACCTAAATCTCAAGAAATTCCAGTGCATCTGGTCGACCCTGATCGTATAAATCAACATTTTCTGGATGTGCCTGGTGATCCTAACATATCTATATCGCAATTAACTTTTTTTGAACACCACAGGCATTCTGAAAGATTGATGTTTAGATTAAAATCTGTGGATTCTTTAACAGTCTTAAAAACTATCAAAGAACTCAAGTCTAATGCATCTGGAACTGATGGGATAACTCTGGATATGATATCTATGTTAGTTCCTAAAACACTTGATATAATTACCGCCATAATTAATAGATCCATTGAAACATCAAGATTTCCACAATGCTGGAAAACAGCGATAGTAAGACCAATACCTAAGAAAGCCAATGTCTCAGAAATAAAAGAGTTAAGACCAATTAGTCTACTGCCCTGTCTGTCTAAAATATTAGAAAAAGTGGTGGGATCCCAATTAAGACATTATATCGAGGAAAACAATATATTACCGGACCACCAATCTGGATTCAGAAAAAATCGAAGTACTGCGACAGCAATTTTGGATGTTATGGACAATATATTGGCTGCTCAAGACACGGGTATGGGTACAATATTGGTTTTATTGGATTTTTCTCGAGCTTTTGACTCCATAAATGTTGACTTACTTATGTCAAAATTGACATATTACGGTTTCGAGCCGGACACGGTCAAATGGTTTAATTCGTATCTGGACCAGCGTGCTCAGTATGTGGAAATCCGCAATGGCGATGGGTCCGTCTCGCGTTCAGCTATGACAAGCGTAACTAGAGGAGTACCACAAGGATCTGTGCTTGGTCCCTTGCTATTTGTATTATTTAGTGCAGACATAGCTGGCGTAATTAAACATTGTAAATTTCACATTTACGCCGATGACGTACAAATTTACTTATCCTTCAAGCCTGATGACATCGAAAACGCAATAGACATGATTAATGAAGATTTAGATAGTATTTGCAAATGGGCGCGGCTTAACAATCTTCTTCTTAACCCAAGTAAAACCAAATACATGATATGTGGATCTAAAAATCAAATCATGCGAATAGGTAATTGTAATCCAGTAATTACCGTTGATGGTGTACAAATAGAGCGAGTACAAGAGGCTAGAAACCTTGGTTTGATCATGGATGAAGAGTTGCGGTTCGAAGGTTATGTAGCAGAAATTGTAAGAAACTGCTTCTATCGATTAAAAGTCCTTTATAATATACGCAATCATCTCAGTGTTGAACTTCGCATACAATTGGTAGATTCCCTTATATTATCTAAATTTAATTACTTAGATGTGGCGTATGGCCCACGGTTGCTGGCAAGAACTGCGAATCTTATACAAAGGGTGCAAAATGCGTGCGCGAGGTTTTGTTTTAATATCCCGCCTAGAAGCCATGTGACTCCTTTCCTTAATAGATCAAATATACTTAAAATGAAGTACAGAAGGGAGTTACATCTAGCGACTTTACTATTTGGTGTTATAAAAACGGGCAAACCTGCGTATTTGCGCTCTAAGTTGGCATGGCTATCGGAATATAGCAAATATCCAACACGGGCAGCGGCATATGCCTTGCACATACCTCAACACAGAACTTCTGCATTTAGGGGTAGTTTTAGATATGCAGCCACTAAGTGCTGGAATAACTTACCACCGCCATTGCGCCTACTTGGTACTGTAAAAACTTTCAGTAAAAATTTTAAAAAGATGGTTCTTGAGAAACAGAAGTCCAGCATCTGGTATTAATTCTTATTTGGTTGTATCATTAGGTCTTATTTTATTATTATTATTTATATATTTATAATTGTGTGCAAAAAATCATAAAAAAAAAAAATTATTAATCTGAATTCTTAAAAACTAATTAAACTGAATAAAACATGCTAAGGTCATGCCAAAAAAAAAAAAAAAAAAATTACGATTAGGAAATAAATACCCACTGCTAACATTAAATATGATACGAACATTATTCTTATTTCTTGTATAAATCATAATTAAATATTTATTATTCCGTGTATAATTATATTACTAATAGGTACTGTTTGGTGTTGTCTATAAATTTGTTTACTTTTTACAAGGTACTTACTGTGGACAATTTTTTTATTGTGTATTTAATATTTTGTCTAGTAAGCCACCTAAGGCTTCAGCTGAAAATCAGCGCTGCATATTATATGCGGCATTTAGCTGAGCTGTTGCCTTTTAGAGACACATTATACACACCGAGACTGCTACTATTGCTAAGTGTGTCTTACATCTAGTTATTTATACTGTTTGTCACCTTTAAATTTAATTATTATGTTTGTATCTAGTGGTCCCTTGTGTGTGTTACATGTGTGTCTAATAAATGTTTTTTCTTCTTCTTTCTTCTTCTTTCTTCTAATATTTGACAACGAATTATAAGTACTATACAACAAAAAATAAAGCTGTATTTTAAATGACGGTATATAAAAAAGTGAAAGGAATATGTCAGATATTTAACAATGAAACTGAGACAATGACACTGTGCGCCAAGCCGCACCTTTTGGAATACGCAGTTAGCACACTGAGCATTGTGTTTCTCAAACTGTTTGAAGTAAGTAAACATAAAAATTATTATAAATATGCTCATAGTTCTTATATTATCTTTGCAAGGTCCAGTTCGGTTTTCACTGTTATTATTGGAGAAGTATTGGTCTTCCTTACATGTATCTTGGAGTATTTTACCCAGATGTACTGAAAATTTGCTTCAGCGGCCGCTTTTTTGGTCTTAGATAGTAGGGTCTTGTTTTGTACTGTTAAGTGATCATTTATGTAAACTCTTTGATTCCCAGATAATCCAAGATGCCCAACTGTGAGAGCAGTAGACTTTGAGGCGATCCGGGCTGCTGCTATAAAATCCTCCTTCATGTACCGATTATTAAAACATACAATGATCGGTTTAGTCTTATCTTTCTCGCGTGTGGGAACTCGGGTCACGAAGTTAATTTGTGCTTTTGAGACCTGGTATTGGATCTTGGCTCCGATTTTTGATAAAATATCAAATAAATTTTCGTTGTTAGTTTGTGTTATACCTTTGATTTCTATATTATTTATTCTAGACCATTGATCTTGCGTGTTTGAGTCCAGTTCCAGCTTATCCAAGCGGGCTTGTATTATGTTAACAAGACTTTGAGTTTTTTCAACCTCAGTAAGTCGTTGCTCAACGTTAGCTAAACGGCCGATCAATTCTTTTTGAATTTTGTTAGTTTCATTTACTGACGTTTTTATATCGGCCAATTCACGCCTGAGAGCTTTAACTTCTTCAGTCAATGACTCTAATGGAGCTAACTTCGCCGAGATTGCTCTTACCTCCTTAATAAGAAGAGATTCGGAGTCCGGCATGGGTGAAACTGGCGGTTGGCTGGAGGCAGTTTGTTTACAATTAGTGCAGCGCCACGTTTGCTTCCTGTCACCTAACTTACGGTATCTAGCTTCGGTAACACCAGCACATTGGAAATGTATTTCTTGGGAACATGCCGTGCAGTGTACTCCTTCCGATAACGGTTCACTACATATACCACACTTATTCATTATGATGGTACGGTTTTTGTTGAGAAACACTGGACTTTCTTTACAATTGAACGTAATTGTAGTGCAAACGACCGTTCGAGTTGAGACACTCGAGCGGGATGATTTGGTTCCCTTATTCCCAAGCTAATCTGTGATTGTTAGGGATCTTTTAGAAAGATTTATAGAAAGATGGACACTTTCTTTCTCATTCCTACAAGAAAATAATGCATTTATATATGTTACATGTGATAGAAAGAAACAGAGCAGATGATTTTTTGCCCTCTGTCACGAACTTGAAGAAAACCGCACCAATGGTGCGGTTTACTTTTGAAGTTTTTTCGGTCACGATCAGCGATCACGTAAGTGTTTGAATTGCAAAGAAATATTGTGTACTATGTAGTTTAGCCACATTTGAATAAATAGCCTTAACGTGTGTTTCGTGTACGAATGCCGATTTTCTGTCCTTATCGGCGGCACGCTAGCTAGATGTCTTGTCATATTCTGTCTACGATTCAACCCCTATCTCAGAGTAATTAGAATGGAGCTAGTATCGCGTCGATTCGCCGTACAAATTTTTCGTGGCACTGTTGCGGGGTGCGGGAGGCGAAGTAAACACACACAGATGCAATTTCCCGCATACCCACACTATAATAAACTCGCAACACATTCGAAAAGAACCGCACACAAATAAAGAATGACCTGACCATATGAACAAAATTTGGCAGAGGGGTTAGCGCATCATGTTATCTCCAGTGGTATCTTCTCTAAGACCCCTATAGTCTGTGTACAGTTCGATAAGTATAACTTGACGCAGTGGCTGTGCGCCAGTGTTCAAAGCGAATATGTACTTTTCTAACTGCTCCTCTAACACCAATTACATATAATCACTTGCATGATCACGGCATAGTATTTTTCAAAATATACGCAATAATGTCTACAATGAAATTTCAAAGTGACTTTTCAAGTTGGCCTTTTTAGTTCTTCAAACCGCCAACTTATACTTGTCGCACTGTAGTTGATTCAATTCACGCGCAGTCACGCACTGCACCCATTTTGTCCGTTACTACGTCCGTAACGTACCGTTACCATTTTGCCCCTGACATAGGGCATGTAAGCAGGTTGTCTCTTGGCTTCAGGATGTCTGCATTTCTTCTCTGATCGCCTCGAGTTTCGATTTTCAATTGAGTTTCATCGCCCACAAGTCCTTTCCATCGATCGACACTTTTATTCTAGAGTTGTTCGTGAAGCGATTGAAATTAAGAAATATAAAAATTTCAACCGGGAAGATGGCTTTAGATTATCAGCTGCTTGGGAACCAGTGATAAAAATGACAAAACCTCGCTATTTGCCGGCGGTTAAATATACAGATACTGTGAGTGTAGTGTGTAGTGGGCTTAACGTTACAAGTGAAAGAACGGGGGTAGACGAAGATATTTCTGCCTCGCGCACGGAGCCGTCTCGCTGAACCAGTCTGCTTGTGACCACGGCTGGTGCAACCCGGCCGAAACGTCAATTCCGGATTAGAATAAAGTTTGATATGTGCTAATCTAATATAACTAACTATAGTTTCAATTTTTATTTTATTATGAATAAATTTTATGTATCTATAAAATCTAGGTAAGCAAGTAACTAACTTCTTTCGTTTTTTTTCTTCTAATAACTTCTTTCGATTTTTTTCTTACCTCTTGAGGGCCGGTGGTGCATATACAGTTAGATTATTACAAAATATATCTACATCACTAAAAAGAAACAAAACCATAGAAATATATATATACCTATCAAATAGAAAGAAACAAAGCATATGATTTTTTGTCCCTCAGCGTGTGTTCAGCACCTGACGCACCGCCGGTGCGGTTTTCTTCGAGTACTCATGAAATTTTCTCGTTCACGATCTAGCTTTGAATTGCATTATGAAATATCGTTTATACTACCTAATAGGCGCATTTGAATAAATATCCATAACGTGTGTTATGTGTACGAATGATTATTTTCTGTCCTTATCGGCGGCTCGCTAGCTAGATGTCTTGTTATATTCTGTCTACGCTTCTAGCACATCCCTGTTGTTTAGACTGAACTGACACTGATAGTCATTCAAATAAAGACTTGGCTTAAAGGTCTTGATACCAAGCCACAAAATACAAAAAAATAAGACACTGATAGTCTGACATTGACACTGACTTAACCACCAGGGCTGCCAGATTAGGCGATTTATCGCCATTTAGGCTACCTTGGGGGGTCAAATGGCGACCAAAAAATCCAATCGGCTACCAGTCGCCATTTAGGCTACCTAGGAAAAAAGGAACGGGCGCTTTAGGCTACTTCAGGATTACTTCAAAATTAAATAATTTCTTGTTATTTGTATGCTTAGATGAAACGTGCAACAATACAATACAATACAATAACATATACAATACAATAATATGCCGATCCAACGATCTTTTGTCACTGAGGAAAAATGTCTGAGGAATCCTCAGGTTCTTTCCATACTACTTGCTATCTTCTATGCAATTGACAGGCCTGTTGGTCTAGTAGTTAGACACCCTGGCCGCTAGCCAATAGGTCATGGGTTTGATTCCCACCAAATGTCTGGGTATTTTATGTATAAGTTTAAGTATGTATTTACAAAAAAAAGTAAGTAAGTTATAAGTATTATACTTAATCAGTTGTATGGTTTCCATAGTACAGGCTCTGCCTAGTTTGAGATTGGATGACCGTGTGTGGATTGTTATAAAAAACCTATCCTTGCCTAGAACTGCCACAATGAGACGTCACGAATCTAGGGTCTGTATTCACAAACCTCGGAAACGTTCCGATCCAGAAAATATCTACTAGGTACCCGGTCGAGTTAACTTGCACCTTTAGGCGAACACGTTCTAAACTAGAAAGCTCGAAAAAGCGAGCTTGTGTCAATTTATGTTACTCTGTCATACAGCGAGTTGGAATGAGAAGGTTACATGTTTTTTTTCAGTGTGCTCTCTATTTTCGGCTAAATATACTATACAAAATTTTAGGCGAATTAGGCTATTTGTCAAGAAAAAATATATTGGGCGATTTAGGCTACTCGGTAGGCAAAATTAGGCGAATTGAGTTAGCAGATATCTGGCAACCCTGTTAACCACTTGTTTGTCCACTTTACAGGAGGCTCTAAACCAAATTAACTTTAAATAAATAAATCGAAAATACACTTTAATTACGAATGTAATTTATGACGCTGGGTCCCACCAAGGTGCCAATAATCTTTTAATGATGAGGAAGAAGAAATAACTCGAACTTAGCATAGCAGCAGAGGGAAGACCTAAGCACTCACAGCAAGTGAGCAATTGCAGTCATCGCCGAAGCGAAGCAACTGGCAAGGCACGCAACGCAAGTGAGTTACAGCTGGCGTATTTTGATCTAAACGCATTCACTTTCCAATGAGCGATGCGATCTTTTCTTTTGTAGTAAAAACCGCAAGTTCTAAATCGCGGCCACAGCGGTCGAACCCGAGATGAGCAACGCACAGTTCGTGCAGATCAAAGATCTGAAGCCCGGCTTGAAGAACATAAACGCAGAGTTCATAGTCCTCGAGGTGGGCCCGCCGACGCTGACCAAGGAGGCGCGCGAGGTGCGCACGCTGCGCGTGGCGGACGCGAGCGCCGCCGTCAACCTGTCCGTGTGGGACGAGCCCGGCGCACTGCTGCAGCCAGGCGACATCGTGCGCCTCACGCGCGGCTACGCCTCGCTGTGGCGCGCCGCGCTCACGCTCTACTCGGGCAAGTCGGGCGATATACAGAAGGTGGGCGAGTTCTGCATGCTGTTCAACGAGCAGGTGAACATGAGCGAGCCGCAGCCGGCGGCCGCGACTGACGGCGCGGGGGCGGGGCCGGGCGGCGTCGGAGCGGACCGCTCCAACGGTGCACACCCTCCCCTGCGCGCACTGCAGGCGGGCGGGGGCGCGGCGATGGGTGGCGCGGGGTACGCGGGGTACGCGGGGGGCGGCGGCGGGTCCGACGGGGCCGCGCACGCGCACAAGACGTACGTGCGCGGCCGCGGCCAGCAACGCGGCGCCGCGCGCCGGTAGCCGCACCCATCCCCTGTGGTGTGACGTCATATACGTTGGCTCCGTGTCCGCTGTGATCAGACTCCTAATGATACTTTGCACTGCTTGTATCTTATATTGATCATGATGAGATTGATGCATTAGGAATTTTGTGTTGAAAAATATTTTTGTAATGGTCAATGTTTCGAAGTCTTCGGAAACTCGTTGGTGTGCACACTTGATGTGCGTTCACTGGGTGATCCATGTGTTAGCTGTTATTGGCTTTTTTGTATATATTTTAAAGGTTTACGCTAATGTACTTTGAATTATATTTGTATATCTTGTATGGTTATCGGTTAAGTTTGTGTAGCTGAATGATAATTTTACTCATGCTTGCTCCACTGAAATATCAATATTTACATTAACTTCATTATTTATGGATATTCTGTTCTGTATAGCAGGCCATAAACTATCAACGATGTACACCACCAATTTACCCATTATCATCTTGGTTGTGATGGTATGGCTGCCGCTCCAGTCATACTTGTGTGTGGGTGGGACACTGGGAGGGACCTGTCTGACTGTTTAGATCATTTTAATCTTTTTTACTGCTTTATTGCCATGTGAAGTTTAGCCTTTAAGTATAGAACCCTGAAAACATTGTAATTGATTGTCACTAAATCTGAACAAACTGCTTTTCCTGACTCTCAATTACTTTAGGTGTACTCAAAATAAAGTTATACAGGTTAATTTTTTTAATCAATATCGATAATAGATCATATTATTATTTAAACAATAAAAAATTGCACTTATTAAATTATCCACCACAAAATTACGGAAAATGTATTCACCATGCGCACGGCATTGATAGGGGACAGGTGTGGTCACGTGACCTCGGCAAGCGGCGAACGCCCGTGACCATGATCATTTCGCTAGTTGTGGATATTTTCAAGTGAGGTTATCTTGATATTTTTGTACCAAGGTACGTAAAACCAAAAAAAGACTCATCTTTAGTTTAAATTTTTAAAATGTTACTATGTATAATTTGTAAATAGCTCAGAACAATTGCTGCCAAAATTAAATTTGAATGTCCAAAAAACTAAAAACTGGTGTTGTGATAAAAAAGCGCGGGCGAAGCTGCGCGAGTCAACTAGTACACATAATTTAAGTAAGTTTACCTATACATTAGTGTATGTATGATGTAATTTAAGGCCATTTTGTTGGCTCAAGTCGGGCTTTATGTGCTTGTATAATAGTAAAAATTTTGTGGTCTGGTTTAAAATAATAATACAGGGTGTTAGAAAACCCCTGTCCGATTAGTATGGGGAATATTCACATTGCAGGAATAAGTCAGGAAAAATAATGATGAGATATCGAACAGATCACTTATATAATTATATGTTGTATGATTGTATTGTAATACCGAACAATACCCTCAACAATCGGGCAGGTTTTATTAACTCTCTGTATAATCTATTTATTTAGCCTAATAACTATCGTCATTTCGTCATTAATGTTGCAATGCTTTATTGATCTAGTGTAATTCCGGTAAAATATAAGTTGTTACACTATAAGTATATTGTTTTTATTTCAAGTAGCCTGTGGCGCAGCAGGAAACCGCTTGCTTTGCGAACGGTTCCGAAACCCACAGGGAGCAACGACTTTATATAGTAGCGTCCTAACTGGCTAGTATAATGTAGAACCTCTAACTGCCGCACTCACAGACATCAATTAACTTTAACCGCAATTAAGTAATTTTTTGTAATCTATTTATTTCGACTGTCTGAATCTCTTATGATTATCTTTTAGTATTAATTAGGAGATTATTGATATATTTACTCACTATCCGCGTATTAAGTATTATTTGGCTTCTAAAGTCGAAATAATCCATTTACAAAATATGTCTTAATCACAATTAACTATAATTGACGTTTGTATGTTCGGCCGTAAGTGTAGAACCGAAAAAAGCGCGGGAACTCTTGAACTGATTAGGCGCGATTTTTTGGATCCGATTTTGAAAAATATTTTTTATTATAAATTAGACGATCAGTAGGGTATTGTATATAATATTTTATTTAGTTTAGCATTAGTGTATATATTTCTTCATATTAGTGGTAAGTTTCTTAAATTTATATTAGTTTCTAATGGAGCCTCCAGACCCGGGGGGCACGGCCCCCCCGGCGTCTTATTACGTAACCATATCAAATGAATCTGGTATGGAAACGGACAGTTCCACCCTCAGTCAGAATAGAAAGCTAAAGCGCAGCCGGCTTACTAAAGTGTGTAAGCATTGTAACAAAAAAAAGAGGAAGCATATTAATAACGAAACTATACATTCATTATCAGATTGTAACTGCACAGATCATGATCAGACAAATAAAAAAGCTATTCATGAATTCTCTACCAACCCAGTGATGCCTTCTGAGACTTCAGCAGGGACTGCTGTCTCTTCCTCTAAAGCCTCAGAGGTCTCCAGGGTCGCTGAATCCTCACATCCACCTCTAGTAAGCCGTAAATTATACACTTATTCAGATGCAGCTCCATTCATAGTACATGTCCAAAAAATACAAACTTCTGATAACGATGGTACTATTCTTCACCCCGTGACTTTCGGAAAATTCTTAAAAAAAAATTCATTTCAAAAGATTATCAATGGTAGTGTAAAGAAAATTGGCAGGAACAGAGTTTCACTGGCATTTGAACATTTTGATAGTGCTAATGCTTTTCTTTCCCATGAGAGTATAGCCTCTAATCAATTCAAAGCTTTTATTCCATCATTTAATATTACCCGCATGGGTGTAATTCGTGGAGTTCCGGCGGACTGGACAATTGACGAGGTTAAACAAAATATCACTGTGCCTATGGGCTGCGGAGAAATCCTTAAAGTGAGAAGAATTAATTATAAAGTTATTGTGGATGGTAATCCAATATGGAAACCAACACAGACGGTGATTTTAACTTTTGATGGACAAGTTTTACCGAAACGCATATTTATGTGCTATAATGCTTTACCTGTCGAATTATATACATTCCCAACAATACAATGCTTTAATTGCTGTAGGTATGGACACACAAAATTGCAATGCCGATCTAAACCAAAATGCTTCCGATGTGGTCAGGGCCATTCTGGTGCTACTTGTACTGTTGAGGAGGATCATGCATGTTGCTGTATGTGTTCTGGTTATCACTTTGCAACTAATAAAACCTGTCCTGAATTTATTAGGCAAAAAGAAATTAAATCATCCATGGCCAAAAACTGTATTTCATACTCTGAAGCCGCGAAATTACATCCTGCATCATACAAGTTATATTCTGAGGTATTAAGGCATCAAAGTGACAGCCAAACTAAAAATGTTTACGCCAATAGCAACGAACAAAATCACAATATTCCAACTAGGACACAATACCCTAACAGTTTATCACATTCATATAATAAAACTGTATTTTTGAAACCACGATCACTTCCAAAATCTGTTAAGGGATATGATCGGTCTGCCCACGAAGCCCTTACAAAAGATTATAGTTTTACTCCATCATCAAACGGTTGCGCGTTAAATAATAGTAATGATTCCCAAGATGTTAGGATACAACAATCACTGCCCGATATTATCGCAGCATTAATAAACGCACTTTCACAGTTCAACTTAATACCACCGTCCAACGTTGCCACAGTCATCGAGTCTGTTTTAAATACCTCTTCTCTCAATGGATCAACAACTCCAAACAATACTTCAGTGGAACTGCCGAAGCGCAGTCAGTAAAAAAAGTGACTTAATTTATATGATTAATAAACATAATCCTTCTGTTATATGTCTTTCTGAAACATGGTTAAAATCAGAATCCAACTTTAGGATTCCTGGTTTTTCTTGTCTCAGGGAAGATAGACATGACGTTTTTTTTTTTTTTTTTTTTAATATTTATTTTTACGGCTCTGGGTACAAGCCCTTTTAAGCCTTTCAGTTATTTTAATTACAGTTCAATTTGTATTTCATATTTTTATAAATGTTCTACTGTATTTTTTACGTATTTGTAAATAGATTTGTAAAATTTTGGATCTCGTAATAACTCAGTCAAACTATTTGGCACTTCTTGTGAGTTTTTGGACACTTTGTCTAGTTCTGTCACTAAAATTAGTCTGTTCATATTATAAGTTGGACATTTGAGCACAATATGTTCTAAGTTACACATATCTTCACTACATTTGTCACAATTTGAATTTTCGCGTAGTTTTAGTCTATATAGGTGGGTAGGAATCCGACAATGACCAAACCTCATTCTATTTATAGTGGTGATAAAATTTCTTTCTTCGACATGTTCCATCTTGTGGTACCACGGTTGGGCGGGCGGGGCTCTTTGTATCTCTGCATACCACTTTCCTTTTTCTTTACTGACTTCCGACCAATAGTCATGCCACAACTGTTTTAAATTTTCGGCTAGTATACTGTAAAAGTCAGTGTATGGTATCTTTATAAGGGCTGAATGATCTTCATCATATTGATTACGAGCTGCTTGATCTGCTAATTCATTGCCATATATTCCACGGTGTGAGGGCACCCATTTAAATACAACTTTTTTTCCTAGTCCATTTAGTTCACTAAATAATTTAATGATATCATAAATGATATAATTTAAATTATATTTAAGAGTATGACTATTTACAAGGTTAACAGCACTTTGACAATCACTTTTAATTACAAATTTTTCCCTATTTACAAATTTTACATGTATTAGTGCTTGGTAGATAGCGTAACATTCTGCAGTAAATATACTACACCGACTATCCAATTTGTAGCATTTCGAGACATTATAATGCGGATCATAAAATGCAGAAGTTACTCTATCTCCAGTTTTGGAACCATCCGTGAATAGAGTGTACCGTTCCGTATCATGCGTAAACTCTTCAATACAAGTAGAGCTATTTACAAAATCATCAAATTTTACATTATATACAGGCCAAATACTACTTTTGTACATATTTACAGTAATGTCTTGTAAATGAATAACAATACGCAACATTTCAGGTATTTGCCCAGACTGAAGTCCTTCACCAGTGACGTATGGTCCAAAATTGACAGATGTCATTGGGTGTCTTGGAAGAATTCTGTTTAAAACTGTCAAGTTATTTGAAGTCAACAGCAATGAGTATTATAAGTATTAGTCAACAGTTTCAAACAAAATTTTTCTGCTAATTGTAATCTTCTAAAGGACAACGGCAATATACAAGATTCACATTCCATGCTGTTAATGGGAGTAGAACACATAGCACCGGTTATTATTCTTAAAGCTTTGTTCTGAATTATGTCAAGTTTACGCAGTAGCGACACATTTGCATTCATATATGCTGTCGAACTGTAATCAAAGTGACTGCGTACAATACCTTTATACAGCATGGATAAAGTTTTTGGATCAGACCCCCAATGAACACCTGCCAATGATCTGAGTACATTTATTCCTCTACTGGCATTTCTGATGATATAATTTATGTGATTTGTGAATGTTAACTTCTCGTCTAAGCAAACTCCCAAAAATTTTTTCTCATGTAGCCTTGGAAGAGCCGCACCATTGTATTCAACTGACACAGTACAAGACATTTGTTTTCTAGAAAATATTATGACTCCACTTTTACTAGGGCTAACATTCAACTGCAACTTATGATTATATAAGTTATTTATTTTATTTAAAGCACTATTTAAACGATGTGCAGCAATATCTACATTTTTATTTACACTATATACAACAAGATCATCAGCAAACTGTAAAAAGTTTACATTTTGATCTGATAAATATTTACTAATTTCGTGTGTGTAAAGGTTGTACAACAAAGGTGAGATTGTTGCACCTTGCATCGTGCCTTTGTAGATATGTCTAGGCCCATGCAATATATTATTATATTTAACATACATAATCCGGTCATATAGAAAGTGAAATATCCATTTACAGACATGTCCTGGAATACCAATGTTTGATAAGATGCCGACAAGCACAGCTGGTTTGACATTATCAAAAGCACCCTCTACATCTAAGAATGCAGCAACAGTGGAAGAGTGACTATGGAAGGAATTCTTAATATCAGCTATAAATGCTGTGAAACTTTCTACTGCACTTTTACCCTTACGAAAGCCAAACTGTTGTTCAGGTAAAATTCTATTACTTTCAACATACCAGTCTAGTCTAGCTTTAATCATGCATTCAAAAATCTTACCAATACAAGATGATAAAGAAATAGGTCTATAGGAATTAAAATCATCAGATGGTTTATCAGGTTTCAATATAGGAATGACACATTGTGTTTTCCATGCATCAGGAATGTTCTGTGTTTCCCAAAGAAGATTGTATAAGTTGAGTAATATTTTTTGGGTATCAGTATGCATATTGTGTATTAATATATAAGGTACATCATCTAAACCAGGAGTAGTGTTTTTTCGTGACTTAATAGCTAAAATGAATTCCTTCCATGTAAATGATTGTGAGAGAAAGTGACCTTTAGGGCTACCATTCTGATTAAAGATTATAGATAAGGCATCATTATTTATTTGTTTTTCAGGGGGTGATGGAGGAGCATATTTGTTAAGAAAACCTGGTATCCATTCATCATTTTTGGAACTTTTTTGAATGGAAATATTCTTAAATTTTCTTATGTAATTCCATATATTGCTAACAGGTGTGTATCTATTAAATGACTCACACAATGTTCTCCAACTATTTCTCTTTTTTTCACTTATTAATTTCTTTTTCTTTGCATCCATTTTTTTATATTGAATATAGTTATCAATTGTTGGATTGGATCTATAAAAATTTAAGGCATTTTTGCTGTTAGTAACAGCTTCTAAACATTCATTATCCCACCATGGAACTGGTTTCCTTTTAATGTGTTGTGTGGTTTTTATTAATTTAGGAATGCATTTATCCTTCACTTTACATAATATTTCATAAAATTGATTATAACTAGCAATAGGGTAGGATTCATGTGATAATTTTCAAATGCAACTTTAGTTTCCAAAGTATACCGAATCCAGTCAACTTTAGAATATAGATATTTTTCAGTTGGTTCACCTACTTCATATTTTGATATACATGTATGAATGTCTATAATAGTGGGATAATGATAACTGCCCATAGGATCATTGTGGACATTCCATTCACATAACGGAGCGATTATAGGACTTACACATGATATGTCTATAGCTGATGGATTATGATTAGCAGTACCAACAGTAGTTGAACTTCCAGTATTTAAAATGCACAGATCTCGTTCATCTATCATATTATATATTTCAGCACCACGAGAATTTGTAGTGAGGCATCCAAATGCAACATGATGAGCATTTAGATCACCTGAGAGCAATATAGGATTTGGTAGACTGTTTAATATATTTTTAAGTTTCCTGCATTTTAATCGCCCGCTAGGGCTACTATTTGGTGGAGAATAGACACATAATATAGTTAAATTACCCGCATCAGTACTTACAGTGATCGCCACCGATTGTAAATAACTATAAAATGGGGTAGGAAGTACTTTAAATTTAAAATCAGGTTTTATTAAAATACCTACTCCTCCATGACCATTTAAGCCGTTCTGACTGATAAATTGATATCCAGGTATATAAAATCTACTATTGTCCTTTAACCATGTCTCATTAAGTAAACATATGTCCACATCCTGTTCATTGAGATAGTTTATAAGCAAAGGTTTTTTATTGTTAACACTTTGTACATTAAATTGACTTATTCTTAAAAATTGTTTATCCATTTTTTAGCTTTTTAAAAAGTACGTCTTTAATAACAGATACAGTAACTTTTCTATCCTCATTTCCTAAAGCAACCAGAGCCGATACTAAACTCATAACAATGTTGTCGTTTTTCAATATTTCTTCAATTAACTGATCATTTGTAATGTTAGGTTTCGTTTGAATATCTTTGTTAGGGATGGTAGGGATTATGGTAGGGGTTATAGGTTTAGTTTTGGGTGTGGGAAGAGCTGGATATTCAGTGTAATTATGTATGTTTGTTTTTCCAGATACTGCCTTAGCATAATTAGTTTTATTTTTCTTTTCAAATAACTTGTGGGGGTCCTATCGGAGGAGATAAATGAAACCCTCAATCGACGTAAAAACAATAATGGACTGTATTTCGTTTTCTTCAATTCTTCATTATAACTAGTTCGTATATACAATTTCTTATGTTCTAGGTTTCCTATGTTCTAGGCTTCTTATATTCTAGGCTTCTTATGTTCTAGGCTTCTTATGTTCTAGGCTTCTTATTGAGGATCCAGGAAAATATCGAGTACAAAAAACTAGCCGAGCAACCTACTAATATATGAAACTTTGGGGTCTCAACTAGTGCGTATTGAACACAGTAAACAAATTGCTATCTACCAATTACATTACATTTCACTGGGCATACTTTAACTAGCTAATTTGAGGTAGCTTTTCGTCCGTCACAGCTCTCCCCCCGGCGTAGTTCACGCAGCCTCTTCTTCTCTCGGGAGGACGATAAGCCTTCTGACGGGTCGCCTGAATATCCCACCTCGCGTTCGCACGTCCGCGCTTCGCACGACACCGTCCGGTCCGGTGTATACACGCTCTATCTGACCTCGGGGCCATACGTTCCGAGGTAATAAACCGTCCGCAATGATTACGACGTCTCCTTCTTCCGGCGGGTGATTAGGTCCTCGGTGATCTCCCCGCGGGTTAAGCGTCGGTAAGTATTCTTTCATCCATCGCGTCCAGAACATATTACTTAGCGCTTGTGCTGCCCTCCACTGTCTTTTGTCGGCGAGGTCACAGTCGCCTACGTGCGGTAGACCGGTCGCAGTGCCCAATAAAAAGTGGTTCGGCGTCAGTGCTTCGGGATCGTCTGGGTTCACGGCTACGTGAGTGAGAGGTCGCGAATTTACGGTGTTCTCAATTTCCGCTAGTAGCGTTTGCAATACTTCTTCTTTAGGCGCTCGCTCCTTTAACGTAACCAAAAGTGCTGACTTTACGCTCTTGATGAGTCTCTCCCAGGCTCCCCCCTGGTTCGGGGCTCCCGGATCGATAAACTTCCATTGTATCTTGTTTGTTGCAGCGTAGTTTCTAAAATGGGGTAACCATCCTTCGTATGCTTCATGTAACTCGCTGCTGGCTCCCCTAAAGTTGGTTCCATTGTCCGAATAGATGACGGCTGGCCATCCTCTTCGCGCAGCCATTCTTCGCAGTGCCATTATGGCGGAATCTGTACTCAGGCTTGGTATGAGTTCTACATGTATTGCTCTGGTCACAAGACATGTAGCCAATAGACCCCAGCGCTTTTCTTTACGTCTTCCTATTGTCACCCACATAGGTCCGAAACAGTCTATTCCGCAGTGCGAAAAGGGCCTAGTGAACGCGCTGACTCTAGCGCTTGGTAGGTTCCCTTTGACCGGCGTCGCCGGCGTTCCTCTGCGGATCTTGCACCATGTGCAATGTCGAAGGATTTTTCTTACTGTTGGTCGCACTCTTAAGATCCAATATCGTTGTCTCAGAGTGTTCACAATTTGTTCTCGTCCTACGTGACTATTTTTCTCGTGTTCGCGCTTTATCATCAACCTTGTAAGCGCATGCGCGCCATCTAGTATAGGTGGTTCCTTTAGTTCGTCGGGTACCGTGGCGGCGTTAATTCGTCCGTTCAGGCATAATAGCCCGTCGCCGTTCAGCTTGGGATCCAGCCTATACAATCGACTAGTTCTGTCTATGTTTCTTCTTTGGGCTAGACGGTCGATTTCCGTAGCGAAACTGTCTCTTTGTGCTTCTTTGAGCAGTACTCTCTCTGCCCTTACCATGTGTGATACTTGCATTTCCTTTTCGCGTCGTTTGCACTTGTCAACGAATAGCAGTACGTATGCGATAGTTCGTAGTAGACGGTCATATGATGAGAACCTGCATACGTCTACTAGTCCCTTGTTCTCATTGACATGAGCTACCATTTCCTCATCCTGAGTGGGATGTTCCGCAGTTTCGACAGGCCACTCGTTCGGCGGTTTGCGCAGGAACGGCGGGCCATGGAACCATCGATCTTGCGTAGTGAGTAGATTGGTCCCGTTACGCGTTGCATCGTCTGCGACGTTCTGTGTCGTAGGCACCCATCTCCATTGGTCTACATTTGTTAATTCTGCAATCTCACTCAATCGGTGCGCTACGTACGGTGTGTACCGCGATGAATCGTTCCTTATCCAGTGGAGTGCAGTCTTCGAGTCACTCCAAAATACCGTTCTGCTCGTTTCCGTATGTTCCTTCTGCACCTCGGCAGCGAGGCGAGCCCCTATCAGGCAGGCTTGTAGCTCGAGCCGTGGTATACTCTGCGCTTTCATAGGCGCCACCTTGGCTTTTCCGGCGACTAGCACGATCGTCACGTGCCCGTCGTCATGCCTTAGTCGCCAATACGCGGCGGCCGCGTACGCTTGTTCGCTGGCATCGACGAACACGTGCAGCTCTCGTTCTCTCTCGGGCCTCTGATGGGTTGCATAGCAGCGTGGGAGCCTTAGCCTTTCAATCGCTTGCAGACCTGTGAGCCAGTCGTGAAAATCCTCGGCTTCTTCGTCCGGAACGGGTTCGTCCCAGCCGGTCTTCTTGCGCCACAGTTCTTGCAGCGTGATTTTCGCGTGTATCGTATACGGGCTTAATAGTCCTAACGGGTCGTAAATGGACATCACGGCGCTGAGCATTTCTCGCTTCGTGGGCGTTCGCGACCCCGATCGTACATCGTTCGGCACTCTGTGCATTGCGGTGTTAAACCCTAACTCGTCTGTGTCAGGTATCCATATCAATCCGAGCGTTCTTCCGTATGGATGGGCGCCCGCGCAGAGCTCCTTGGGCGCGCTGGGTCCTTTTGAATCGCTGACGTGTTCGAGCAGGTGCGGCCGGTTTGTGTTCCATCCCGCCAGTTCAAATCCCGCTCGTCGGTGCACATCTCGCACCTCCACTATTGCGCGCGCAGCGCTTTCCTCGTCTATGAAACTCTCGAGCCAGTCGTCCATA
This sequence comes from Furcula furcula, assembly GCA_911728495.1. Lineage (NCBI taxonomy): Eukaryota > Metazoa > Arthropoda > Insecta > Lepidoptera > Notodontidae > Furcula > Furcula furcula. Next base: position 108,940 of record OU452264.1, on the reverse strand, counting down.
TAGTGGTTGGTGGTGATCGAATGCAATGCTCTAGGATGCGTTGCTGCGCATTCGTCGGCGTTTCTGTTCCGAACGCTGTGTGCTAAGAACGGTGAGCTTTTCGCGCCAAATATCATTGACGTCATCTCATATTTGCGCGGAGGGTCGTTCCGGTTATCCGCGCGCCATAAAAACCGCTGAGCTACTCTGTCTTCGGGTCGTATCTTTATGCGCAGAAACATTTCTCTTATGTCTGCGGTGACCGCTACTGCTCTTTCGCGGAATCGGAATAGTACGCCGTAGAGTGCTAGCAACATGTCGGGTCCCGCTAATAGCTCATCGTTCAAGCAACTTCCATTGGTGCGTGCGGCGGCATCGAACACAAGCCGCACCTTTCCTGGCTTATTCGGATTCGTAACTGCGAAATGCGGTAGGTACCATGTGTGCGGGTCGTCTTCGTTTGCGTTTTCGACCGGAACGGCATATCCTTTTACGAATAGATTATTCATCTGATCCGTGTATGCTTTTCTAAACTCGGCGGACTGGTCCATTTTCCTCTCCAGCGTGCGCAGTCGTCGTGCCGCCATGTCGTAACTCGGCGGTAGGCGAGCTTCTTCCGTGCGCCACGGTAGGCCTACTTCGTAGTGTCCGTCGGTTAGTCGCACTGTCTTCTCGAAAATCTCCTTCGCTCGTTCATCTTCGCGCACCGGCTTTGTTCGTGTCGAGATTCCGAGTGCGTCTATCGCGAAATGCGACGTAACGAGCTCATCTAAGCCTGCGTCGCGCGCATTCGGTTCGGGACGCTCGGCTATTCGCGTGTGCAGGACGGTCTCACCTTCGTCCGTTTCTTTGGCCACAATCGTGCGTGGCAGGGTCCCATGGACCACCCATCCGAGTCGCGTGAGTGATGCCACTGGTTCGTTCGTCGGGCCCGTCAATAAGTGTCTGGATACAATCAAGTGCCAATTGTCTGCGCCTATTAACACACGTGGTTTGGCGTTGGCGTAACATACGTCTTCCGGGCGTAGTCCGTTCAGGTGCTTACGCTTCAATTGATCCGCAGTTATCGTCTGCGCTGAGATGTCTAGACTCTTTATGGTGCGTGCCTCTATCGGGTGGAAGTTCGTTCGCATCCCTTTGATCTCAATCCTCACTCGTTGACTCCCTGGTTCGCTTCGTGTGGAAGTTACGCCGCTTACTTTCAATGTCTGCTGTGGACCATGTGCGTTCACAGCGTGGGCAACTTCCTCGTCAATGAGCGTGATGGTAGATCCCTCGTCCAATAAAGCGTACGTATCCATTTTGAGCCCGTCGGGTCCCCGAATTGTAATCGGACAGACCTTCAACCAAACCGATTTATGTTCTGAGGCGGCATGTGCTACCGTGATCGTGGCAGTCTCCTCTTCGGTCGTGGTTTCGTTCATTGGTTCAGCTTGATGCTTGTTATTATGCAGCAGCGCGTGGTGCGCGTGTCGACATTCTTCGATGCCGCACTTCTTCGCCTTACAGGTGGCTCGTCGGTGACGGCTATTTAGGCAACGGAAACATACGCGGGTTCCCTTCGCCCAGTCCCATCGTTCATTAACCGTCATCGCATGTACCTTTTTGCAGTCTGTCGTGTTATGTTCGTTTCCGCAACAGATGCATACTTTCCTGGATGGTGCATTCGTGGTTGCGTACACGGCGGCCTCTTTCCTTTGATAGGCGACCTTCGGTCGTACTTGCTGCGGCGCCCCAGTTCGTGTGGCGATCTCGTGGCGTGTCGGTTCCCGCGTTGCACTCGCCGTCGTAGAGTATGCGAATCTTACGGCCCGATCTGCTTCTCTCATCAGGAATCGCGAGAGGGTGACTACTTCCGGTTCATCGCGGCTCCCGTACTCGTCCGCGTAGTCGCACCATCTGGCTCTAATGTGAGGACTCAGCTTCTCTATGACCTGACGAGCGAGCATTGGGTTCTGCAGGTAACCTCTCTCATCTATACATGATAGCACGCCGACGATGTTCTGAAGTTTTACCGCGAACGCATTCAAATCGCTGGCGCTTGTGCCAGGTCGCGGCAGCTTCCTTATATCGTTCAAAGCTTTGTCAATTATTATTTCCGGTCGGCCGTAACACTGCTCCAAGGTTCTCATAATAATCTTGGGGTTGCTGGCCGTGTAGAGCAATGCGGCCACTGACTCACGTGCCTCTCCTTTTAAACATGCTCTTAATCGCGCCAAGTTTTCTGCCGGTGAGAATCCGTGTAAATGGGTAGATTCCGACATAGCCGCTTTGAAAGGCAGCCACTCTCCGGGTGCCCCGTTGAATATCGGCAAATCTTGCGTTTGTCTAGAGGGCGCTCTTGTGCGCGCCATCCGCTCTAGTACATCAGCTAGTCGGTCGATCCCGCGGTCTCGCGATCGGGTCGGCGTGGGCGATCTAGCTCTTGGTTCAAATCTGACGCGGCTCGGGATTGGCGTCGCTTCCTGTTGCCGTGGTGGCAGTGGTTGTGGTCGACAAGTTCCTGGATCCATTTCTTCGGGTTCACGATGTCTTCGCTCCCCCCGTATTTCAGCGCCTTGTAGCCAATCGTTAACTCTTCCCTCGACGTCCGTAGTTTCCAGGGCGTCTGCGCTTTCTCGATCGGTCTCTTCACGTATTGTGGCGACATCTGCGGCTAGTCTCTTCCTAACTAGCGTGGCTTGCAGTTGCAGTTCCTGTCGTCTGATTTCCGCCAACTGTTCTTCGGCTTCTAGTTCGGCCTGCCGGATCCGTGCGACGGCGCTTGCGGTAGATCGTTCGGATCGCACCGACGGCGCCCGCTGCCTTCCCTCTGATGTCGCGGCGACGACGGTTCGGTTCGTTGAGGTAAGCGGCGCTGGTTCTGTCGCGGTTCGGTCGGTCGCGGCGGTGGCGGTCATCATGTTCGTTACGCGGACGGTTCTGCTCAACGGCACCGTTGGATCGGTCACAACGGATGCGGTTGCTAACGCGGACGGAGACGCGGGTGGGATATCGTGGCGGCGCGGTAGCTTCTCTTCTTCCGCTGCTTGGCTTCTCGTCGTCGGCATCTTCGGCTCTTCGGTCGCCACCCTACTTCCCTACTGCCCTAACAATCCTATCGCCCTAACAATCCGTCAGGAGGGCCCAGATAAACCGGGGTGCGCTCCGTCGGGGATGGATGATTAAGGAAAGGTAAGGTGGGACCTGTTCAGCAGAGGAGGGCCAAGTGTCACGGGGCGCTCAGCAGTCGGCTGGAATGTCCGACCCCTTTGGCAGTGCCTACAGTCCGGCCCCCGCACACTAGACGCTCGTACCGACACAGGTGCGCTCTTCAGCTCTCTTCCGAGCTGGTGGTGTCACGCAAACACACCACACCGCCGTGAGGCGTTAACTCGTGCTGCCGACCGTTTGACACCGTTAGGTGGCAGACAGACACGAGCCGCGGGCAAACCGCGTATCCGTTGCTCGACGTGGTGCTCGACGCGGTGCTTGATGCTCGACGTGACGCTCGACGCTCGTTGTGGCGCTCGACGCGGCGTGTGACACCCGATGTGGCGCTCGACGCGACGTGTGACACCCGATGTGGCGCTCGACGCGACGTGTGTAGATCTTCTATAATTAATCTTCGGTCTTCTATAACGAATCTTCGGTCTTCTATAACGAATCTTCGGTCTTCTATAACGAATCTTCGTTCTTCTATAATGAATCTTCGTTCTTCTCTAATGAATCTTCGTTCTTCTCTAGTTCTTGATCCGGCTCCGATGGACCACAATTTGTGGGGGTCCTATCGGAGGAGATAAATGAAACCCTCAATCGACGTAAAAACAATAATGGACTGTATTTCGTTTTCTTCAATTCTTCATTATAACTAGTTCGTATATACAATTTCTTATGTTCTAGGCTTCCTATGTTCTAGGCTTCTTATATTCTAGGCTTCTTATGTTCTAGGCTTCTTATGTTCTAGGCTTCTTATTGAGGATCCAGGAAAATATCGAGTACAAAAAACTAGCCGAGCAACCTACTAATATATGAAACTTTGGGGTCTCAACTAGTGCGTATTGAACACAGTAAACAAATTGCTATCTACCAATTACATTACATTTCACTGGGCATACTTTAACTAGCTAATTTGAGGTAGCTTTTCGTCCGTCACATAACTTTTGTAATTTTATAGGACAATCCCTTGCGATCGCCAGATGAGGCCCACCGCAGTTTATACATTTAACTGCATTATCTTTATTACAATCGGTATAATGATGCTCACCTGCACAAATAGAGCACATTTGTTGAGATTAGCATATCTTAGCTCCGTGATTGAATTTGAAGCATTTATAGCATTGTAAAAGTGGAGGTATGTATTCATATACGGTATATCTAAATATATCTAAATATACAGCCTCGGGAAGTGTATTCGCTAAGAAAGTAACACTGACTGTGCCAAATGGTTTAATTTCATTGTTTACTTTTCTAGTAAACCTACATACAGATATAATTTCATAAGCAGAAGTCAATTTTTTAAATAATTCCTCATTACTAATGCTAGTTGGAACAAAACGTAATACACCAATTTTTTCCACCGCTCTTGCAGGAATATAGGCTTTGTATGTATTTTTCTTCAGAAAGTCCTCATTGGTTAAAAAGTTATTCGCGTTATTCGCTTGCGTGAAAGTAACAGATATTTTATTTGCATTCAGCCTTTTAATGTTTTTAACACCTTTAATTTCATTTTTGAAAAGTCCTGCCGTGGCTAGAGGATTTTTGTTTCCTAGTTTGTCTCCTTCGACGAAGACACAAAACTCTCCTTGCTGACTGTTTTCAGGGAAAACACGTATGTACCCGGGTTTATTATATTGTTTATAAAAGTCCTCACTCTTTTTTAGATGTTCCTCATCACCTTCGTCCTCCGCCCCCCGTGGTCTCTTGGGAGGTGGTCTCCGCTGGTACCCCGAGGAATTATCCCCGGGGGGATCAGCCATTTTGACTACACTATGTACACTATATATTTAATATTTACAGTAGAACTAAGATTATTTTGTACAAAATGTCTATTTATAAGAATTTAAAATAAAATTTTTCGCAACTTCGCGCCTATATTCTTTGAAAGCCCGCCAAAAAGTCATAGACATGACGGATATGGCGGTGTTGCCATTCTTGTAAATAATTCTTGCACATATTCTTCCTTCCCACTTCCATCTCACAGAGATGATATTAGTATAATTTCAGCTTGTGTAAATAATTTGTACATATTAAATGTATATATTTCTCGTCCGTCTGTAGATAGTTTTAGTGAATTAAGAAATATTTTAAGAGTTTTACCTAAACCATCCATAATTGTGTGAGATTTTAACTGCCACCACCAAATATGGGGTAGTTCAGTTTCCAATAGTTATGGTGACGATCTGTTGGAGATTTTAGATACATTTAATTTATGCCTACTTAATACCGGTACCCCCCACACGAAGAACTAATCCGAATGAAAATGTTAGTGCAGTCGATTTGTCTATTTGTTCTCCAGACCTTGCTTCTTCTCTATCATGGGAAGTATTATCTTCTTCTTTTGGTAGTGACCACTTTCCAATAGTTATATCTTTTCCTTCTTCTAAATCTATAAAACATATTAAGAAACCGCGAATGAAATATAAATTAAGAAATGCTGATTGGGATAATTATAAACATAAAGTAGAAGATAATATTTCCCAGTTACCAACAAATATTAGTGGCAATGAAAATTCATGTGCACAGATGTTTACTGACACCCTAATAAATGTAGCGGATGAAGTTTTCCCAACAAAAAAACCGGTAGGTTCCATTCCTTCACCACCATGGTGGGACGATGAATGTTCAAATGCAGTAAAAGCAAGGAAAGAAGCTGAGAAAGTGTACTGTGAAGCTATGACTACGGAAAATTTTGAAATCCTCACTGAAGTCATGGCCAATACCAAAAATCTATTAAAGCAAAAAAAGTCTGATGGTTGGAAAACCTTTTGTTCATCAATTTCTCCTTCAACTCCTCCTTCTACAGTATGGCAAAATATTAAAAGATTTAAATGTGGTGTAATTAATCCTCCCACTTCGATTCTACCCCCTGCGTTATCAGAACCTTTTCCAGACCATATTGCCCCTGCTAGCGTTAAAGAATTCCATGACAAGGTTTCACCCCTACCTGCAAATGAATGTCGTCTTTCTTCCTGTGAGAAAGATCTTCATTCGCCGTTTTCGCTTGCAGAATTAAAAGGCGTTTTGTCATGTGTGAAAGACTGCCCCTGGGGTAGATGGAATCCCTTATTCTTTTTTGACTAACCTTAATGATGTTACTCTATCATATTATCTGGACATAATTAATTCAGTCATGAGTTCTGGTAATATACCTGATTCATGGAGAACTCAAGCAATAATTCCCTTCCTTAAACCCAATAAACCTTCCTCAGATGTATCTTCTTATCGACCAATAGCTTTATCTTCGGTTCTATTAAAAGTGGCAGAACATTTATTAAAGAATCGTTTGGAGTGGTTTATCGAAAACGCAAATAAACTTTCACCTAATCAGTACGGATTCCGAAAAGGAAAAGGTACTATAGACAGTATTGCAGTACTTACAACAGATATTCGTATAGCATTAACTCAGAATAAATGTGTATTAGCGGCATTTTTAGACATTACGTCCGCTTACGATAATGTGATAATATCAATATTAAAAACAAAACTACAACAGTTAAATGTTCCACATATATTTGTTAATTTTATCATAAATATTTTATCAGAGAGATATATTCAGTTGACACTTGATGACGGTATAACCACGTCCAGGACAATTTACAAAGGTCTGCCTCAAGGATCAGTACTTAGCCCGATATTGTACAACATTTACACATACGATCTAGAGCCAACCTGTTCATTACAGACAGATTCTACATCAGTGAATGTTCTACAATATGCAGATGATCTGTTAATATATGTTAGCGATAGTTCAGTTAACAGTGCGTCCTACAAGCTAAATTCAACTTTGAGCTTGCTGAAGGAATGGCTTAACAACAATGGTCTGGAATTATCTGTTTTAAAGAGTAATATCGTACTGTTTTCCAGAATGCGCATGCCACCACCGGTATCTGTTTATTATAACAATTATTTACTACCTGTTAAAAGTCAAGCCAAATTTTTGGGAGTAATTTTGGATTCAAAGTTATCAGGCACACCGCATTTTGACTACCTCGTGGTCAAATGTGAACGATTAGTCAATATGTTGCGATGTCTAACCGGAGTGTGGTGGGGTGCACATCCCTACTCTTTAAAATTAGTGTACACTTCTATGATAAGAAGTATTTTGGACTATGCTACTTTTTTGCTAGAACCTGGTAATGTAGCAGGTTTTAAAAAATTAGATCTAATTCAATCTAAATGTTTGAGAATAGTGACTGGCGCCATGGCTTCTAGCCCTATAAATGCTTTGCAAGCTGAATGTTGTGATCCTCCATTAATGTTGCGTCGGCAGTATTTATCAGATAGGTTTCTATTCCGTTGCTCACAATTTTATAACCATCCTATTTTAAGTAGGTTGAATGAGTTACATGAATACATATCTACATCTCCTTATTGGAAAAATAAATCTCATCCTTGCTTAGTAAAGAGTTTTGCAAAATACCGCTCCGTTTCAGCACCGGTGCATAGTTTTTCTTGTGTTCCGTTATTTAAAAACAACTTTCAATCCCTCATAGACTCTCCGGCAGTAAAGTGTGACTTACTTTCAAATAAAAACAGTGATCCTAATATTGAATTTAAACAATTAGTTGATAAAACTTGGCCTGATTGGCATCATATTTTTACGGATGCTTCTAAACAAACACCTGACAGCTGTGTTGGCGTAGGAGTTTATCATCCACAATATAATATAGTACAGAAAATTAAATTACCTTCTGAATCATCTGTCTTTTCAGGTGAATGTTTTGGTATTTATAAGGCTTTAGAGTACATAAACATTTTCAAACTTCGTAATACAGTAATTTTTACAGATTCTCTGAGTGCACTACAAGCACTTTTGAGATTTCCTTTTAAATCTAAAATTCATTTCCCCATAGTTTATGATATTCGTAATGTATTTGTTATAGTCGTACCTTTATATTATGGTTAATGTGTTCTGTACTTTAGATTGTCTATGCCTGCTATGAAGATCGACTCTATGAATATAGACTATGGAAAAAAAGGTGGAATCTTGTACACGCTTGTAAATTAATAATAAAGTGATTGATATTGATTAATAGTGAGTTTATTAGGTATAAACCAAATAAGTGTTCTGTGGTACAAACATAACAGATTGGCGACGAAGATGAACAGAACGTTCGCACGTGCACGAGCATGATAACCTCTACGCGTATCTACTTACAAAAATGTGTTCCATTTAACCTCAATTCCGGATGTCCAGGGGCCTCATAATACCTGTGTTGATAGCCCGCTACACAAAATTCCTTTTTCCTATCTCTCCCATACAAATCCATCATAAACGCAATGGAGGGAGAACTATCGAAAGTGCTAGCACAAATGTTAGAAACCATGCGTGGCATGCAAGAACAACAAGCAAACATGCAAGCAGCATTGTTACATAAAAAGGATTCACCACCGATAACCGGTATTAATCTTCAACAATACGACGAAATAAACGAATCTTTTGACAGTTACATACAAAGGTTACAAAATTATATTACCTTAAAAGGCGTAAATGATGCTACAATGAAACTACAAATTTTCTTAAACTGTATCGGCCCAAAACACTATCAAATTTTAAAAAACTTGACTGCCCCGGAAACTCCAGAAACAAAAACATACGAAGAGCTTATAAAAATTCTAAAAACCCACATTGCACCAGAACCTGGAGAAGTGGCACAACAGCACAAGTTCTGTCAAAGAACCCAACAGGATCACGAATCCATAGCCAACTATGTAGCAGCATTAAAAGAAATTGGAGGAAAGTGCAATTTCATATGCTCAAATTGTGAACATACAACTTTTGAAACACATCTACGTGTCCAATTTATACGGGGCCTGCGAAGCGCAGAGATAAAAGAGAGGCTACTACAAGAATCTCCAAATACAAAATTTGATGACATAATAAAAATAGCTATGGCAATTGAGACTTCAAAATCAGACAGCAAAGAAATGGAATATGATAATAAGCCTAACATAAATAAAATTACAGTGAAGAAAAATACATCCAATAATTACAATACCCATAAGAATAGTACATACAATGAAAATAAATATGCTAAATACAATGATAAAGACGAAAAGAAAATAAATTGCTACAGATGTGGAAAGGATAATCATAAGGCTTACCAATGTAAATTAAAGGACAAATTATTTTGTCAGAACTGTCATACAAAGGGACATTTGAAGTCCGTCTGTTTTAAACAACAAAAACAACTAGAAGTTGAAAATACTAGTTTATATGAAGATTATGAAGTAAGTGAAAATGAAGAAATATATGAAATACATACAATACCTACAGAATGTTCTAACTCACAAAATGATAAATTTAATATTACATTACAATTGAATGGTAAATCACTTACATGGGAACTAGATACGGGTGCAGCAGTAACCACATGCTCAGCGGAATATTTTAAAAAATGGTTTGGGAACCTGAAGCTACAAGATACAAGAATAAAATTAAAGACTTATACAGGAGAACTCATCCATCCATTGGGAGCTTGCAACATAAATATTAAATACAATAATAGAGAAATACAAGGAAGATTAATAGTTATTAACAGAAAGGTGGACCCAGTTGTAGGAAGAGAATGGATAAGAAAATTAAATATACATTTAGGAGTACACAAACTAGCCACTGAAGAGAATGACATGGAAGAATAAACTATTTTTTAAAAAATAAAAACCGACTTCAAAGTAAATTATCTAAAAAGCATAAAATAACGAAAATATTATTGAAGTTGGTGTTAGCATACCTGCTGTGTATATTCTGCACCAACTTCAATAATATTTTCGTTATTTTATGCTTTTTAGATAATTTACTTTGAAGTCGGTTTTTATTTTTTAAAAAATAGTTTATTTAACACTTTTTAGTGACTTATTTTACCAAGATAGGTATCAGCACTATCACGCAACTCGAACGTCTACATTACAGTAACTTACTGAAAACATAAAAAATTTATATCTCTTAAACTACTGGACCGATTTTGATGAAACTTGTACTCTACCCTAAGTTGAAAAATACTCCAACGATTGCAAAAAGAATTTTTGAAATCGGACTTGTAGTTTCTGAGAAATCCGCGGACAAACCTACATACATACATACATACATACATACATACATACATACATACATACATACATACATACATACATACATACACTCGTGAAATTTGGTAAATTTGTTTAGAAGCCCACATAGACTAACATATATGAATATTACGCATTTCTATTAATATTACATACATACGCGTCGAATACAGAACCTCCTTTTTTGAAGTCGGTTAAAAAGAGTTTCAAGAAAGTTTACAAAAATTATTAAAGGAATATGAATGCCTGTTTTCAGAAGAAATTGGAGAAATAAGAGATTATAAAGCGTCTTTCAAATTAAAAGAAAATGCTACACCGGTGTTCTTAAAACCAAGACCTGTACCATTCGCACTACGAGAACAAGTAGATAAAGAAATTGATAGATTGGAAGAAGCTGGAATTTTGGAAAAAGTGACATACTCAAAATGGGGGACACCAGTGGTACCAGTGGTAAAACCAAATGGCAAAGTACGGTTATGCGCTGATTACAGATCTACTTTAAACAAAAATTTACAAAATGACCATTATCCAATACCAAGAGTGGAAGAAATATTCACTAAATTAAGTGGCGGTAAATATTTTTGTACTCTGGATATAAACCAAGCATATCTTCATATGAAGACAGATGAATCAACTGCTGAAATGCAAGCTATCAGTACCTGCAAAGGAACGTATAAAGTAAACCGTTTGATGTTTGGTGTTAAAATAGCTCCAAATTTATGGCAACGGTACATGGATCAGACACTACAGGGGTTGACAGGTACAGCCTGTTTCTTCGATGATATAGCTTTGACAGGATGCACATACATTGAGTTGCTACAAAGAATCAGGACAGTATTTCAAAGGCTAAAAGAATGTGGATTACATCTAAATAAAAAGAAATGCCAATTTTTTAAAAGGTCAGTTACATACCTTGGCCATATAATAAATGAAAAGGGACTACATCCAACTCAAGATAAAATCAATGACATCAAAAATAGTCAACGTCCTACAGATGTGTCCTCCCTACGAACATTTCTTGGAATGATAAATTATTATCAACAATTTATCCCAAACCTTGCCTCCAAGTTAAATCCACTTTATAATCTCCTTCAGAAAAATACAAAATTCATATGGTCTAAGGAATGTGAAGATATATTTGTCAAATTAAAATAAGAAATCTGTGGAGATAAAGTACTTACACCATTTCATACAAACTTACCAATAACTTTGGCTACAGATGCATCACCAACCGGGTTTGGAGCGGTTTTGTCACATGTCATGCCAGACAAGACGGAAAGGCCAATAGCCTTTGCTTCTAGATCATTAACAAAAGCAGAAAAAAATTACAGCCAGCTTGATAAAGAAGCAGCAGCTTTAATCTGGGGATTAAAAAAATTTTTTCAATACTGCTATGGAAGAAAAATTATACTAATAATTGACAACCAACCTCTATCTCGAATACTACACCCAGAGAAAGCAATTCCGTCAACTACAGCAGTAAGGCTAGTATATTATGCAAATTTTCTGGCTGGATTTGATTATGAAATTAAATTGAGAAAAACTACTGAACATGCCAATGCAGACTATTTTTCAAGGCTACCACATACAACTGAAAATACAGAAATAATGACTGACGATGATATATTCTACTTAAATCAGATTGCAACAATACCCATTTCATTGAAGAGTATTAAAGAAGCAACAGCTAAAGACCCAGAACTACAACAGTTATATCGAGATATTCAATCAGGAAGTGGAAACCTAACAAACTTACATGAGTTTTCCCTGCAAAATAACTGCATTTTTTATGGAATACGAATAGTCATACCTAAAAAACTACAAGCAGCTATATTAGAAGAACTGCACACAGCACATACCGGCGTGGTTAAAATGAAAGCTCTGGCTCGGAGTTATGTCTGGTGGAAGAATATTGACTCTGATATTGAGAATATGGTAAAACAATGTAAACCATGCTGCTTATTACAAAGGAATCCTACTAAGGTACCGGTGCACAGTTGGGAATATCCCAAAGAACCATGGAGCAGAATTCACATAGACTATGCTGGGCCATTCATGAATACATATTTTTTAATAGTTGTAGACGCATACACAAAATGGCTTGAAGTAATCCCTACTTCTAGTATTACAGCAACGGCAACAATTAATATTCTAAAGAAATTATTTACTACCTTTGGCTTTCCTATTACGATTGTATCTGATAATGGCAGACAGTTCCGATCAGAAGAAATGCAACGATTTTTAAAGGAAAATGGAATACATGCAAAATTTACAGCACCATTTCATCCATCAACAAATGGACAAGCAGAAAGATATGTACAAACTCTAAAACACAAACTAAAAGCAATGGCAAGTGAGCGAAGTACACTTCAAGAAAAATTATCAAAATTCCTGATGATGTACAGGAAGACACCCAACATCACCACAGGAATAAGCCCAGCAGAAATGATGTTCAAAAGACTATACAGAACGAGAATTGACTTAGTGAAAAGAGACATAGCAGATGAAATGAACAATAAAAAAGAAGATGAAATAAGCACCAGACAATTCCAGGTGGGAGAACCGGTACAAATACGATTATACGACAATCAAAAATGGAAATTTGGAATTATTGTAAGGAAAAAAGGCAAGCTACATTATGAGGTGAATATAGATGGAAAGATACATGTAAGACATATTGATCAAATTATAAAAAGTTCTGAGATTCATGAAAACACTCAGCCTATACATAAGGATCCAAAAATTATTAGGGGTCATACTCTGACAACTGAAAAGATTCAAACATCTCCAGCGACTGAAACTGCAGATCATTCAACACCTTCCAGAACTGATACCAATCAAGATGACCTGTCAAAAGAACTCGGAAATACACCAGAACCAGTAAGAAGTGAACCTACAAATACAGAAGCTGCACCAGGAACTCCAGTTATGAAACAACCACCTATGGAAAGCATGATACGTCGAAGCACCCGAGTGAGAAAACCACCAAATAGACTGGACTTGTAATTTACAACGTTGGGGAGTGTTATAGTCGTACCTTTATATTATGGTTAATGTGTTCTGTACTTTAGATTGTCTATGCCTGCTATGAAGATCGACTCTATGAATATAGACTATGGAAAAAAAGGTGGAATCTTGTACACGCTTGTAAATTAATAATAAAGTGATTGATATTGATTAATAGTGAGTTTATTAGGTATAAACCAAATAAGTGTTCTGTGGTACAAACATAACAGTATTGTATAAATGTAAAACAGAACATTTATCAGTGATCGTTGCGTGGATTCCGGGACACAGTGGTATATATGAAAATGAAAAAGTAGATATACTGGCGAAAGAGGCTTGCTCTTCTGGTGATATCGTTCCCTTCAAAAATTACTCTCACGATTTGTTATCATTGGCAAAGATTTACCTTCGAGACTCATGGAATGAACTATGGTCAGAAACCTGTAAGCTAAAAGGAAAACATTATTACCAAATACAAAGTTTCATACCCGTGAAACCTTGGTTCTTCCAATTTCAGTACAGCAAGTTATCAACCACCATTATCACTCGTATCAGACTGGGGCACACATGTGTCCCAGCTCATCTTTTTAGACTTCGTATATTAAATAGCCCTAACTGTGACTGTGGGGCGGAAGTGAGTGATATAAATCATATATGTTTTTCCTGTCCAAACTACAACCGTACCTCCTTTTTTAAGTCATTATTCTCCCTCAAAATACCTTTTCCTACATCCATCATCACATTACTTTGTACAAATGATGTAAATATTTATAACGCAATAGATTTGTTTATTAATCGAAATATTAAGCGATATTAAATTTTTAAACTATTTACAGTAGAAGAGAAGGTCGCTGCCAAGGAGCAGCGGACGCTCGTCGCCCGAGCCAAGGCCGGGTATGGTGCGTCCCGCGTTTTATACGCGGACCACTCAGTGGCGGAATTGGAGCGGATGGCGGTAGAGGACCAAGAGGGGATTGTGGAGGTCGCCTCGAAGTCCTCCAACCTAAAGGGGACCTTCCAAAAGGCCCTCAAATGCAGGGCCGCGAGCATGCGCAGCATCGTCGCGGAGTTGGTGGGGCGAACAGCCACCGACGAGACGCGGCAGCTGCAGGCGAAAGTGGATCGCCTGCAGTCGGAGGTCAGCCAGCTACACCACAAGCTGGCTGAAGCCACGGCCCGGCCTCAACAAGCCGAGCCGAGGCCCGCGGTTAAAGCCACGGCCCGGCCTCAACAAGCCGAGCCGAGATCTGCGGCTGAGGCCCCCCCCTCCAACCTTGAGGATATCATCCGCAAGGTTGTGATGGAGGAAAGGGCCTTCACTCGTGCCTGCTTCGCAGGTATCGAGGACCGGCTCCTGCCGGAAAAGCGGCTTCGCCCGCCACTTGCGGCGGACGAACGGCCACCCGCGGCAATAAAGCCGCGCGAGCGGCTGCCCGCGGCAGTCAAGCCGCGCGAGCCGGCGCCGTCCTCAACCTCAGAGGACGCCCTCCTACCCTCCACCACCCCGTCCAACCAGCCAAAATGGACGAAGGTGGTTGGAAAGAAGGGCAAGGCGAAGAAGAAGGCGACGGCCGTCCCTGCCATCCCCGCCACCGCCCCTCCCGGCCCGTCTCAGTCCACGGGCAAGGGAAAGGGGAAGGGGAAAGGCAAAAAGTCGGCCCCCAAACCCGCAAACGCTGCTCCCGCAGCTAAACGGGCCCCCGCCGGTGGGAGCAAACCCAAATTGGTTGCTCCCAAATCCGCTGCCGTCGTGGTGACGCTCACCGCGGAGGCGGAGGAGCGCGGCGAAACATACGCGTCGATAATGACGCGGGCGCGCGCCAACGCCGATCCCACCCAACTGGGGATCGACAAGATCGCGTGCCGCCAAACCCAAACCGGGGCTCGAATATTCGAGTTCCCGGGGGCCAAGGGCAACGCCAATGCGGACC
This sequence comes from Furcula furcula, assembly GCA_911728495.1. NCBI lineage: Eukaryota > Metazoa > Arthropoda > Insecta > Lepidoptera > Notodontidae > Furcula > Furcula furcula. The sequence continues at coordinate 93,755 of OU452264.1, read as the reverse complement.
TCTTCGCAGTAAAACTGCAAGAGGTCATCGCGGACGTGGCCAAGGTGGTCAGGCCCGTGAAGTCCGCAGGCCTGGAAGTGTCCGACTTGGATGACTCGGTCACCAAGGAGGAGGTGGTGGCGGCGGTCGCGGCGGCTGGAGGCTGCAGCGCCGCAGCAGTTCAGGGTCGGGGTATCAGACCCGGCCGCGGCGGCATGGGCACCATGCGCCTTGAGTGCCCGGTCGCCGCCGCCAAAGCCGTCCTCGCAAAGGGACGGCTTCTTGTCGGGTTCAGCACGGGTGTGGTCCGAGCACTTGAAGAGTCGCCGTTGCGCTGCTTCAAGTGCTTCGGAGTTGGACACACCCGGGCCCTGTGTCCCTCCAAGGACGAAAGGAGGGACACATGCTACCGCTGCGGCAAGGACGGACACAAGTCCGCCGCTTGCGAGGCCACCACGCCGCACTGTGCCGTGTGCGCCGCCAGTGGCCGCCCTGCGGACCATGTAATGAAGGGGAAGAGCTGCAAGCCTTCCCCCAAGAAGGGCAAAGTGCAGGCGCCGACCCGGCCTGCCGTTGCCACCGCCGATCCGGTGCCCAGTACATCGGCGGCTGCGGAGGGGGGTGCGATGTCCGATTGATGGATAGGGCCGAACTTCGCATCCTTCAGGCCAACACCAACCACTGCAGAGCGGCCCAGGATCTGCTGATGCAGACCGTGGCCGAGTGGTTGGTGGACGTAGCGGTGGTCGCTGAGCCGTACTCGGTCCCTGGCAGGTGGCTGGGTGATCCGGACGGCTCAGTGGCAGTGGTAGCGCGGTCTTCCACGGACTCCCCACCCCTCTCGCTCTTAGAGAGGGGTCCGGGATACGTGGCCGCCGCGTGGGGAGAGATAGCCCTGGTGGGCGTATATTTCTCCCCTAACCGACCCCTTGCGGACTTCGAGATCTTTCTCGAGGTCCTCACCGCAGTGGTCGGTCGTGCGGCGCCGCGCCAGGTCGCCGTGTTGGGCGACCTGAATGCCAAGTCGGCGGCCTGGGGCAACCCGGCCGCGACTTGCAACGTCCGGGGTCGCGCCGTCGAGTTTTGGGCGGCGTCGACAGGCGTGTCCCTCTTAAACAGAGGGACAGTTCAGACGTGTGTGCGGCAACGGGGAGGGTCAGTGGTGGACGTTTCGTTCGCCACCCCCGTGCTGGCCGCCCGCGTCCTGAACTGGCGGGTGGAGATGGTGGAGACGTTGTCCGACCACCGGTACGTGCGGTTCGACGTCTCCACCGGGAGCCCTCGGGGGACAGCCCACTCGGGTCCGTCCCCCTTCCCGCGGTGGTCCCTCACCCGCCTGGATCGCGAGGCGGCTGAGGAGGCGGCGTTAATCCAGGACTGGCTCGCGCCTCCTGTCCAAGTCCTGGACGTGGACGCCGCAGCGGTACAATTGCGGGGTTCCCTGACCGAGGTGTGCGACACCAGCATGCCTCGGTCTCGCCGCCCGCCTCCCCGTCGCGCCGTGTATTGGTGGACGGAGGAGTTGGCGGTGCTCCGGGCCGCCTGCGTGGCGGCCAGAAGGGCGTACGCGCGGAGTCGGCGGCGCAGCGTTCGCGACCTCGCCAACGAGGCCCTCCTCTACGCCGCGTACGTGGAGGCCAAGGAGGTCCTCAGGTCGGAGATGCGCGCCGCCGACGACTCGGCGAAGGCCGAGATGCTGGAGGGTCTCGATGGGGACCCATTTGGGAGGCCATACAAGGCGGCGCGGAACAAACTGCGCCCCTGTGGCCCCCCACTGACGGAGACCCTGGAGCCGGCGTTGCTGGATGGGGTGGTTCGGTCCCTGTTTCCGTGCAGGACCGATTTCGCCCCTCCAGTGATGCACCCCCCGCGGGGGGTGGCCCCGCCGGAGGAGGAGATCCCTCCAGTGGCGGTGGCGGAGCTCCGCGCGGCGGCCTTACGCCTCCGCGGGAAGAGGACGGCCCCCGGACCGGACGGCGTCCCCGCAGCGGTGGTGGCCATTGCGGCCACCCAAATGGAGGAAAGGTTTCGGGACCTCTTCAGTGCGTGTCTTACGACTGGGAGGTTCCCGAAACCGTGGAAGGAGGGCCGACTGTGCCTCCTTCGGAAGGAGGGACGCCCGGTGGATTCCCCCTCGGCATACCGGCCCGTCGTTCTGCTCGACGAGGTCGGTAAATTGTTTGAGGGGATCATCGCCACCCGGGTGAATGGCCTCCTGCGGGAGGTGGGCCCGGACCTGTCGGACGCCCAATTCGGTTTCCGGAAGGGGCGTTCGACGGTCGACGCATTGGCCCTTTTGAAGGGCCAGGTGAGGGAGGCGGTCGAGGCAGGGGACGGAGTGTTGGCGGTGTCATTCGACATCGCAAACGCGTTCAACTCCATTCCCCACTCGACCATCTTAGAGGCACTCCGCTATCACGGAGTGCCTCAATATCTGCGGGCATTGCTGGCGGACTACCTGGAGGACCGAGCGGTCCTCCTCGTAGACAAGTCGGCCAGATTGCGGAGGTACAGGGCGGAGTCTGGTGTTCCGCAGGGGTCGGTCCTAGGTCCACTCCTGTGGGACATCGGCTTCGACTGGCTCCTGCGCGGGTCCCTCCTTCGTGGCACGAGTGTCATCTGCTATGCGGATGACACTCTCCTCACTGCCCGAGGGGGGAGCTTTAGGGAGGCGGCCAATTTGGCCTCGGCTGGCGGATCCCTAGTGGCAGGGAGGATCCGCCGCCTAGGGCTGTCGGTGGCCCTGCGTAAGACCGAGGCCGTGTTCTTCCACGGGCCTCGGCAGCGGGTCCCCCCGGACGCCCGCATTGTTGTAGCGGGCGTCCAAGTAGAGGTGAAGGCCCAGATAAAATATCTGGGCCTTGTACTGGACAGCAGGTGGCGCTTCGGCCCGCATTTCAGCGGGCTGTCGACGCGCCTGCTGAAGGCAGCGGGGGCCCTCTCTTGGCTCCTCCCGAACCTGGGAGGGCCGAAGGCGCGATGCCGGCAGCTGTATGCCGGCATCTTAAAAAGTATGGCCCTTTACGGGGCCCCTATCTGGGCGGACTCCCTCCACAGGAGGGAGAACGCCGCCGCCATCCGCAGGCCCCAAAGGGCCATTGCACAGCGGGTGGCGAGGGCCTACCGCTCGGTGGGGTTCGCGGCGGCGTGCGCCCTGGCCGGCACCCCTCCTTGGGAGATCGAGGCGTGGGTGCTGGCTAGGGTGTACGAGTGGTCGGCGCGGCGTAGGGCGCTCAATGCGCCCCCCGCCGCGGAGGAGCGGGAGGCCGTCCGGCGGGAGGCGAGGGCCGCAATCGTCCACCATTGGACTGAGGACCTCGCCTCTGCCACCTTCGGCCGCCGAACGTTGGACGCGCTCGGGCCAGTCCTTCAGGGATGGCTCGAGCGGCCCCACGGCTTCCTCTCGTTCCGCCTGGTGCAGGTGCTGACCGGGCATGGATGCTTCGGGTCGTACCTGCACCGGATTGGGAGGGAGGAGGCCGCCGCGTGCCACGACTGCGGCGCGGCGGAGGACTCGGCACAGCACACCCTCGAGGTGTGCCCGGTCTGGTCTGAGCTGCGCCGCGGTCTGACTGCGGTGGTGGGGCCGGACCTCTCGCTGCCCGGCGTGGTTCTGTCCATGCTGGGGAGCGAGGCGGCCTGGTCGGCGGTCGCCTCTTTCTGCGAGGACGTGATCTCGCAGAAAGAGGCAGCGGAGCGCGCGCGGGAGGACGATCCCCTCGCGGCGCCGCTCCGCAGGCGGAGAAGGGGAAGAGTGAGACGGCTGTACGATCAGCGTCTCCTCCTCCCCGGTGGTGAATAGCGGGAGACTGGCGCGGGGGCGCCTTGTCTCCTGCATTGCACGGTTCACCACCACCGTCGGCGGGAATGACCGAGCACTCGCGGTCATTTCCGGGCCCCTCCTCGTAGGGAGGGGCGTGCGGGCCCCGCTGTAAAAGCGGGCGGTCGTCGGCGGGGGACTGGATGATAAGGCTCTGCCAGTTTCCCAGTTCCCCTCCATGAAGACGATGCGGGAGTGCCGCTGGGTTGTTTAGTGGGTATACCCGGGCTAGCCGGGGGAGTCCCACATAACCCTCTCGTCCCCCAACGGGAGGGTATGCGTAACGCATTTTTCCCAGCGTCAACAAAAAAAAAAAAAAAAAAAAAAAGGTTAGGTTGGGGACGGGGTACGGTGTAGGCAACCTCCACGTGGTGTACCCTGGGCATCGGGCAACAGACTCCCTGAGTTTCCCTCGGAAGTCTGTTGCCCGATGGCGAATAGCCTACGTCCCTTCCTTTCCCATCCCTCTACTCCTCTCCCATCCCCAAGGGCTACCCCTGCTCCGGGTATCCCTCTCACGATGAGAGGGGACTTGTGATGCGGGGAACCCAAATCCTTTCCTTTCCTTACCCCTTTCCTTTGTGTTTCCCGGGGTTCTGTCCCCATCTGTGCGGTGCTGTGCCAGGCGCACGCAGCGTAGCTGCCACCGGACAGTGCTGGGGTTCTGACCCCCACGTTGAAGGCCGTGCGGTGTTGTGCCAAGTGCACGCAGCGTTGCTGCCACCGGACGGACGGGGTTCTGTCCCGTAGCGGGTTTTGTCTCGATCGAGGGCCCAAACTGGGCATTTGTGGAGGAACGGCGGGTCCGGTGTGCACTTGCACTGCCTCCGGACACGGCCTATTTCTGGCCACCGCCGGTCAACCCGTAATCCACAACGATGGCAGGAGGCCTACGTGGACCGGGGGGCCTGGCCTTTACCGGCTGGGCCTACGAGGAGACAACCTCTTTAAAAAATCCGGAAAACTCCGGCGTTGCGGTGCGCGGCGTTTGTGTGGGAGGAAGACGGAGTGCTCGAAAGAGCTGCTGGACGGATATCCAGCCACTAGCGGCCAACCCTGGGTACCTCCCGACCCCCAGGAGTATATAGGGCTACCGTTGTATCGGGTCACTGCAGCGGTGGACATTTATTTACCCATTACTCGTGGGAACACTATGGAATATATTTCAATAACCCAAAAAGAAGACGAAGGTGTAAGGAGAGACGAGGAAAAGGAGGAGAATATTTGGTTTAATGCCAAATCAGGAGAGGAGGCTCTGACGGATGCTGGTTCACCTGGCATCGTACAGAGGACAGATCCTAAAGGGTCTACTGGCTCATCTAAGTTCTGGGCTAAAGGAGAGGAGCGGCTGCCGACGTGCGACTCGGGGTCAGAATCGGCTACCAGTACCGAAGCACCCAAAAAATTGCGAGCGGCTAGAAAAACGCGTGGACGTTCGTCTTCTAGTTCAATGCCAGTGCGCGATACTCGAGGGCGATTTCTCAAGCGTCCTGGCACACCACCGCCTGAAACAATAGTGGAGGTTGAGTCGGATGCGTCCCGGCGCTCGGCTGTATCTAGCACTTCAGCGGCGAGCCACGCTGGAAAGGGTAAGGCAAAGGCTATCCCCGACCTAAAGGTGGCTGAAGTAAGGGTGGCTCGGCTTGACTTGCCGGCAAACACGGAAAGGGAGAAGGTGGGCATCAGTGCCCTTCCCCTTATATGTGGCCGATCGTCAGACGCCTTGCTACATAAGGTCGAGGACAACATGGACCTCGTGGTGAAGTTGGCCTCGAAAAGCAGCAACCTGAAGGGCACGGTTGTGAGAGCTCTGAAGGATGCTGCTCTGTCCACCAAAGAGGCAATGACTCTTGTGGCGGAACGGTCAGTTACTACCGAAGTGGCGATACTGCAGGCCGAAAACCGGCGCCTGCAGGCTGAGTTGGTAGCGGCTAAATCGTCACAACAATCGACCCCTGTGTCGACTGCTGAGGAGAGGAAGCGGGAACGCGAAGAGTTACTGCGCGATGTGATGGCTCAGGTCCGGAACTTAATGGGCGAGCAACTCAAAGCGTTTGAGAAGCGTGTTCAGCCACCGCTTACCGCGAATGCTATAGATGTGGACGCAACGCAGGTGGCGAAGCCCCGCAGCTATAGCAAAGTGGCAAAAACACAAAAGAAGGCGGTGGATGTCACTCAAGCGAGTGTGTCGCAAACGGCTCCGGCTACAGCTGCCATAAGCACGCCTGCGAACCCACCAAAGGTCACGCGTCCAAAGGCCCAAGCAGGAAATGCAACAAGGCCTATGAGACAAGACTCTGCTTCAACATCAGTTCAGGCATCAAAGCCTGAAGAGGAAGGTTGGACCATTGCAGAGTCCCGTAAGAGGAAGAGACGGAGGGCTAAAAAGTCCAAGCCAACCAACAATCCAAAGGAGCCTAAAGCAGTCAAGCTGCGACCACCTCGCTCGGCTGCAGTTGTTTTAACACTCCAGCCGGGTGCTGAAACTAGAGGAGCCAGCTACGCCTCGATAATAACCGAGGCGAAGCAAAAGATAAAACTAGCTGATCTTGACATTGCAGCGTTGCGTGTCAAGAAAGCGGCCACTGGGGCATGTATCCTAGAAGTGCCCGGCAAAACTAGTGCTGAGAAGGCGGACCTCTTTGCAGAACAACTGCGGAAGACGCTAAATGCAGAGGATGTTAAGGTGTCCAGACCCACTAAGTGTGCCGAACTTCGCATCACTGAGTTGGACGACTCTGTGACACCTGAGGAGATCACGACTGCCATCTCGCGTACAGGTGGATGCGCAATCGACACAGTCAAGACCGGATCTATCCGACGAGGGTCAATATGGGTCCGCTGTCCAGTAGTGGCGGCCAAGAAAGTGTCGGACAAAGGAAGATTATTGGTTGGCTGGGTGAGCGCACATGTGAAGCTCCTGAAGACCAGACCAACCAGATGCTACCGCTGCCTGGAACAAGGGCATATGGCGGCGCTTTGCAGATCGGAGCATGACCGCAGCGCAGAATGTTACCGCTGTGGCTGCACCGAACACAAAGCTGCGCAATGCACGGCTGCACCACGGTGCTCTATATGCGCAGCTGCCGACAAGCCGGCAGGTCATATATTGGGCAAAGGGGCATGCGGTGCACCTTTAACCAAAAATAAGAGACAAGGACAGGCTAACAAACCAACTGCTGCTGCTGAGACTACATCAGAGCCCCAGCAGGAGAGGATAGAAACTGCAATCGATGGACAATAGTCGCCCTTACAAAGTTCTCCAGGGGAATCTCAACCACTCCGCTGGTGCGCAGGATCTTTTCCTGCAAACCATGCTGGAGTGGCTGATTGACATTGCAGTAGTGGCCGAGCCATACTTCGTCCCTGACCGTAATAACTGGGCCGGGGACCTCAATGGCTTAGTAGCAGTCGTGGGGACTGCGGAACTGTCTGTAGTGGAGAGGGGCCGAGGCTTCGTTGTTGTGCGATGGAGAAGAACCGCGTTCATCGGTGTTTACTTCTCCCCCAACAGAACCCTTGCAGAATTTGAAGTTTTCTTGGACGAGGTTGGGGCGGCAGTGCGACGAGTGGCACCGCTGCCGGTATTCGTCCTCGGAGACTTCAATGCCAAATCGACGGCTTGGGGCGGAGTAACCACCGATGCACGTGGCGTAGTTTTAGAAGAATGGTTGACGATACTCGGCCTATCGGTACTAAACAGAGGATCAGTCAACACATGTGTCCGTCAATCAGGCGGTTCTATAGTGGACCTGTCGTTTGCTTCTCCTGCTGTTGCCACGCAGACAAGAGAGTGGCGGGTAGTTGAGGAAGTGGAGACACTATCGGACCACCGATATATCCGATTTAGTGTCTCCACTCCCCAAGATGTTGAGCGGCAGCGCATAAGAAGTCAAGACAACTTCCCACGTTGGACGCTAAGCCGACTGGATCCAGATACCCTCCAGGTAGCAGCAATCGTACAGGCTTGGGTTATCGAATCTCGAACCACTAGCGTGCAGGTAGATGAGAGGGCGCTATTGTGGAAGGACGCGATGACGAGTATCTGTGATTCCGCCATGCCCCGCACCGGGCACATACCCCGGAAGAGGGCGGTGTATTGGTGGACGGCGGAGATCGCAGACTTGCGCCGAGCATGTGTCGAGGCACGACGCGAGTACCAACGGCAAAGACGACGTCGTGTCCGGAATGAAGCTGAGGGTAACCGGCTGTATGGCCTCTACAGGGAGGCTAAAGAAGCCTTACAACTGGCAATACTCAGATCCAAAGATAGCGGTCGCGAGGAAATGTTGGTGAGGCTGGACCAGGACCCTTGGGGACGCCCATACAAGATCGCGCGAAATAAACTGCGTGGTCAGGCAATCCCCGTCATTGAGTCCCTCCAGCCCAATCTGTTAGTGACGATTGTAGAAAGCTTATTTCCGGACAGGCGAGAACAGAACCCTCTCCCACTGGCTGTTGAGCCACTGAGTGATGCAGTTGAGGTAACAGCACCAGCCATCAGCCAGGATGAGATTGATGCCTCATTCCGGAGGTTGCAAGGCCCAAGCAAAGCTCCAGGACCTGATGGTGTACCGGGACGGGCATGGGTCCTTGCTTCTGAATTTTTGAAGGAGCATTTCCGGGATTTACTAGATGCATGCTTAGCGTCCGGGCAATTCCCGGATGCATGGAAAGAAGGTAGGCTTGTGCTTTTGCATAAAGAGGGACGCCCTCGTGACTCACCTGCAGCATACAGACCGATTGTGCTTCTGGACGAGGCGGGCAAGCTCTTTGAGCGGGTGCTCGCTGCCCGCCTAACCCAGCACCTTCAGACAATCGGTCCGGATCTGCACGAAAGTCAGTTTGGCTTTCGGGGAGGTCGATCGACGGTGGATGCTTTGCTGCACGTGAAGGCTCTTTCTGAAGAAACCGTATCCAGCGGTGGGGTAATGTTGGCGGTGTCTTTAGACATCGCCAATGCATTTAACACCTTGCCTTTTGGCTGTGTGCTGCGTGCTTTAGCCCACCACCGTGTCCCAATGTACCTGCAGCGAATCATTGAGGATTACCTCCGGAATAGAAGTGTCGTCTGCGTAGCAAGCGATGGGCGCCTGGTGCGCCGGGAGATGAGGTGCGGTGTTCCACAGGGGTCGGTGCTAGGCCCACTCCTGTGGAACATCGGCTATGACTGGGTGCTTCGCGGCCCTTTACACCGCGGCCTCAGTATCGCTTGTTATGCCGACGACACGCTTGTGTGCGCTAGAGGCAACAATTTCCAGGAGGCCAAACAACTGGCTGAGACCGGGGTCGCAGAAGTTGTCGAACGTATCGAGTGTCTCGGCTTAACTGTAGCCCGAAATAAGACGGAGGCTCTTTGCTTCTATGGACCTCGTAAAAAGCCGCCACAAGGGGCCCAAATTAATATCGGAGGTGTCTCGGTCGGAGTCGGGGTCCAGATGAAATATCTGGGCCTCGTCTTAGATCCTAAGTGGAAATTCACAGACCACTTTAAGGGCCTAGCCCCGAAGTTAGTCAGAGCGGCGGGGGCATTAGCGAGACTGCTGCCAAATCTTGGTGGCCCGGGCTCCGTCTGCCGCCGTCTTTACACTGGGGTGGTGAAATCGATGGCAATGTACGGCGCGCCCGTGTGGGCGGATTCCCTGACTGCCCAAACTAGGGCCCTTTTGCGTAGGCCGCAGCGGGTCTTGGCAGTCAGGGTAATTCGAGGATACCGCACCGTGTCATGTGATGCAGCGTGTGCATTAGCTGGACTCCCACCCTGGGACCTCGAGGCACAAGTATTGGCGAAAGTGTACAGGCAGAAAGCTCATGCTCGAAGCCTAGGCGAATCACCTTTAGTGCCGGACATAGCGCAATGGCGTGACGAGGCACTAGATGATGCCTTTGAGGAATGGCAACTGCGGCTAACAGAACCTACTGCTGGCCACAATACTATATCGGCGGTGCAACCCGTTCTTAGAGAATGGGCGCAACGACAACACGGAGCGCTTTCCTTCCGGCTAACACAGGTGCTCACGGGCCATGGCTGTTTCGGCCGGTACCTGTGCAAGATCGCCGGTAGGGAACCGCTCCCAGTTTGTCATCAGTGTGGCTGCGCCGAAGACACGGCGCAGCACACTTTGGAGGAATGTCCAGCATGGGCTAGCGAACGCAACACGCTAGCCACGGTGATTGGGAGGGACCTGTCGCTGCCGGCCGTTGTCCAATCGATGGTCAGCGGCGAGAGATCTTGGCAGGCGGTTGCATCGTTCTGTGACCAAATCATGGCACAGAAGGAGGCGGCGGAGCGGACCAGAGAGAGCGATCCCCTCGCTGATCCGCGCCGCCGCAGGAGGCCTGGGAGGAGGCGGCGAGCCGCCGCCGACTTAATGCCTCCCTAAACTGGGCGTGCGGGTGTCAGGAACGGGAAACTGACACCCTTGCACTACAAAACGCCCCTGAGATGGATAGCGTGCCGAAGTGTTCCCGGCACGCTTCCGAGTGGAAATCTGCGGGCTCTATACACCCGCAGACATCCGTGGGCACTATACACCCGCGGACGAGATGGTTTCGCCGAAAGGTGAATGCCCGCTGGCAGAGTTGCGGACGCCTGCTACAGCAGTTCCCGTGACCTGCAAAACAAGCGGAAGGAGGAACACCGTGGGGTTTTAGTCGGTAGCTGACACTCTGTCAGTAGTCCGACATAACCCGCACCGCTATTCCCGTGGCGGTGCGGGTATCCGTAATGGATTTCCCCACGTAAAAAAAAAAAAAAAAAAAAAAAAAAAAGTTAGGTTGGGGACCGTGGGGGTACGGTGTAGGCAACCTCCACGTGGTGTACCCTGGGCATCGGGCAACAGACTTCCTGAGTTTCCCTCGGAAGTCTGTTGCCCGATGGCGAATAGCCTACGTCCCTTCCTTTTCCATCCCTCTACTCCTCTCCCATCCCCAAGGGCTATCCCTGCTCCGGGTATCCCTCTCACGATGAGAGGGGACTTGTGATGCGGGGAACCCAAATCCTTTCTTTTCCTTTCCCCTTTCCTTTGTGTTTCCTGGTGTTGTGTGAATGTGTGCGTGATTGTGGGAGTGCTTCAGCCGGCGATGATAGGCAGGCCGGCTCTGCCCAACGGGGAAAGTACTGCGCGAGTACCCTGAAACGCGGGGGGGCTAAACCCCGCCACTAGCAGCGAAGGGACCTCACCCTTCAAAGGAAGGGACCTACCCCTTTAAAAAAGGAAAACATGATATGGCGAGTCCGGAAAACAAACTACCCCAGGCCGGTACCGTCTGCTCTGCAGACGGAGAATCCGGCACAGTCCCTTCGGGGGCTGTCATTCCCCACCGTATTCTGGGGGGGGAAACAGAACGCCATGCGTCCAAGGACGCCACGAGACATGACGACCCGTCTCAGACTGCGTCGACCGCGGAGAGTAACTCTGCTGAGTCCGCAGTCTTAAAGCGAAGGGGGGAGCCACACCCAATAGGTGGCAAAGAATGCCTCGTCGTCCTCGATGAGATGGACTGGATACCTGGTCAGACAGCGGGCCCGAGTGGGCAATCTAGGTTATGGGACCATGGGGAGAAACGCTCCAGGTCTTCGTCTGCCTCGGGGTCGGAATCGGCCACGAGTGTGGACACATTGAAGGCGCCGAAGTCCAAAAAGACGACGGCTAACAAACGAGGTCGAGGGCGCTCATCTGTGTCGTCGCCAGCGCGTGATGTGCGAGGACGCTTTTTGAAGCGCCCAGTTACGCCCATTCCCACTACGGTGGTAGAGAGTGAGCAGGGAGACTCGGATCTTTCTTATGTGTCCATGACGTCTACGGCAAGCTGTGCCAAAAAGACGAAAAGTCGCGTCAGCCAGGATGCACAGAAAACCCGGGCTGAAAATAAAATTGCGCGTCGGAACGCCAAAGCGAACGCCGTCAGGGCAGACATGGGTATCGACCCCTCTGACCCTATCGATGGCCCGCCGGCTGCGGCCGTATACAAGAGGATGGAGGATGATGCCGCCATTATCGGGGAAATTGCCGCCAAGTCTGGCAACCTAAAGGGTACATATGTGCGTGCCCTTAAGGACGCAATGGCCTCGATAAAGGAGGGCATAAAAATTGTGCGCAACCGAGCGGTCACGAAGGAGGTGGCCATCTTGCAGGCGGAAGTTGAACGCGTAAATGCGGAAAATGGACGCCTGCATTCCCTTCTGACCGACGTTCAGAAGGAATTGGGAGAGCTGAGGGCGGAGCTCGCTGGAGCCAGACCCCCGCAGCCACCAGCCTCCAATACCGTCAGTGGGGAGCGGGATGAGATAGTGCGCGCCGTCATAGATGTCATAGGGCCTATGATGAGCGCGCGGTTCGAAGCCATCCAAGATAGGCTTCTCCCGGAGGAGCGCATTCGTCCGCCGCTCGCCGCCGACAGGCGCGCTGTCGAAGTGGCCCCTGCGAAAGGGACCAGAAAGAAGAAGGAGCCGGTGTCTTTGCCTGGCCCATCAAGTCGACCAACGGCTGCGGTGGCGTCGCCTGGGCCCCAGAGGCCTGCGCAGGCAATGCCGCCGCCACCACCGCCACCGCAGCAGCGGCAGCCGCGGCCACGGCAAGCAGCGCCCAAAAAAGGACAACCTGCTGCACCTACTGCTCCGACTGAGAAGTTGAGAGATAACCCTCAACCGGAGACCGCCGAAAGCGGCTGGACCGAAGTGGTCAGTCGCAAACGGCGGAACCGGAGGAGGAAAAATAAGAGGAAAGCGGCTGGAAAACTGGAGGCTTCAAAGCAGGCCCAACCGGCAGTAAAGAAGCTCCGTGCTCCGCGCTCTACTGCAGTCGTCATCACGCTGCAGCCTGGCGCGGAGGAGCGGGGCGTAAGCTACGCAAGGGTTTTAACCGAGGCTAGGCAAAAAATTGAAATTGCCAGCCTCGGTATCGAGAGCCTCCGTTGTCGGAGGGCGGCCACTGGTGCCCGCATTTTAGAGGTGCCAGGTGCCACTAGTGGGCCGAAGGCGGATGCGCTTGCGGAGCGGCTAAAGCAGTCGCTCAACGCCGAAGATGTCCGCATCGCTAGGCCCAGCAAATGTGCTTGTTTGCGTTTGTCGGGCCTAGATGACTCGGTAAATGCAGCTGATGTGGTGGCCGCGATAGCACGTGTTGGAGGCTGCCCGGAGGCCGATGTAAGGGTTGGCCCAATCAGATTTAACATGGGTGCGAGACTTGGGTCCACATGGGTGCGTTGTCCTGTGGCCCCAGCCAAGAAGATCGCCAGCGCTGGACGGTTGGCGGTGGGCTGGGATACGGTCAATGTATCCCTCCTGCCGGACCGGCCCACTATGTGCTACCGGTGTTTACGGAACGGCCATGTGGGTGTTTGTTGCCCGGCTGAAGTGGACCGCAGCAGTGAGTGTCACCGCTGTGGCCGCCCCGGACATAAGTCTGAGGCGTGTGTTGCGGAGCCACGCTGCTCCTTGTGCGAAGCGGCCAAAAAGCCGGCGGCCCACTTAGCGGGCAGTAAAAAGTGCCCGGCCGCTTCGGCTAAAGTGAAGGGAATCCAGAAGGTGGTACAGAAGCCATCATCGGTTCCCATGGAGGAGGTTCTGGAACCCGTCGATGGACCATAGTCGCCTCCACCGAATTTTGCAGGGCAATCTCAACCACTCCGCCGGCGCACAAGATCTCTTGTTGCAGTCCATGGCGGAGTGGTTGATCGATGTAGCTGTAGTCGCGGAGCCCTATTTTGTCCCCGATCGGTCTAACTGGTCGGGGGACGTTACGGGCACCGTGGCGATCGTGGGGGCGACGGACCTGTCCACGCGGGACAGAGGCCGGGGGTACGTGGTGGTGGAGTGGGCTGGCGTTGCGCTCGTCGGCGTCTACTTCTCGCCGAACCGAGTACTGGCCGACTTCGAGATCTTCCTCGACGAGGTTGGGGCGGCGGTGCGACGTGTCTCACCGCTGCCGGTATTCGTCTTGGGGGATCTCAACGCCAAGTCGACGGCGTGGGGAGGAGTGGCCACCGACGCGCGTGGCGAGGTGCTCGAAGAGTGGCTGGCTGTTCTTGGCCTCTCTATCTTGAACCGCGGATCCGTCCTCACATGCGTGCGCCAGCGGGGGGGATCGATAGTGGACGTTTCGTTCGCCTCCCCTGCTGTCGCAGAGCGGGTCAGAGAGTGGCGGGTCCTCGAAGGGGTGGAGACACTATCGGATCACCGATATATTCGATTTGATGTCTCCGCCCGAGGAGGGGCCGGGAACAGCCGGCGACTAAGAGGCCGGGATTACTTCCCCAGGTGGAGCCAAAACCGCCTGGACCGAGATGCCCTCATCGAGGCATCAATTGTCCAGGCGTGGGTCACACTGCCTGGGGAGGTAGAGGTGGACACCGAGGCGGTGTGGTTTCGGGGGGCACTTTCCAGCGTCTGCGATTCCGCCATGCCCCGCACCGGGCACATACCCCGGAAGCGGGCGGTGTATTGGTGGACGGCGGAAATCGCGGAGCTACGCAGGGCGTGCGTGGCGGCGCGGCGGGCCTACACACGGCAACGTAGGCGCCGCCCCCGAAACCTCAACGAGGAGGACCGGCTGCACGAGCTGCTCAACGCGGCCAAAGAGTCCCTGCAGCTGGCCATCCTGAACTCGAAGGAGCAAGGCAGGGAGGAGATGTTGGCTGGGCTGGAGGGTGACCCATGGGGACGTCCATATAGGGCTGCGCGCAAAAAGCTGCGCGGCCAGACGTCCCCCGTAGTTGAGACCCTGCAACCGGCCTTCTTGTCCAACGTGGTGTCTGCCTTGTTTCCGGACAGGCCGGCTCATGAGCCACCAGAGATGGCCGAGCCTCAGGACCGCATCAGCCGCGTCGAAGAAATTCCAGCCATTGCGGCTGACGAGTTTGACGCGGCAGTCCTGAAGCTGAAGGCCAAGAAGGCGCCAGGACCAGATGGTGTTCCGGGGCAGGTGTTGGTCATTGCCCTGGACGCACTTGGTGACCGTTTTCGGAGACTGCTCGACGCTTGTTTAGTGTCCGGGCAGTTTCCGAGAGTTTGGAAAGAGGGGCGATTGGTGCTTCTGAGGAAGGAGGGACGACCCCACGACTCGCCGTCGGCGTATCGGCCGATAGTGTTGCTGGACGAAGCGGGCAAGCTTTTCGAGCGTGTGCTCGCTGCCCGAATCGTCCGGCACCTTGACGACGTTGGACCGGGGCTCTCCGACGCCCAGTTTGGTTTCCGAGGGGGTCGGTCGACAGTCGACGCGATCTTGCGCGTCAAGACCCTCTCGGAGGAAACGGTTGCGGAGGGTGGGGTGCTGTTGGCGGTGTCTCTTGACATCGCCAACGCGTTCAACACCCTGCCCTACAGTTGTGTGTCGGGGGCCCTGGTCTATCACCGGGTGCCCGAATACTTACGGCGAGTCGTGGGCTCGTACTTTGAGGAGAGGAGTGTCGTCTGCGTCGACGGTGACGGTCGCCTATTGCGCCGTCACGTAGTGTGCGGTGTTCCACAGGGGTCTGTGCTCGGCCCACTCCTGTGGAACATCGGATACGACTGGGTGCTCCGCGGCCATTTACACCGCGGGCTCCAGGTCGTTTGCTACGCGGACGACACTCTTGTCTGTGCCTCAGGGGGCACGTTCGAGGAGGCGGCCAGTCTGGCCGAGAGCGGGACCGCCGAAGTGGTCGACAGGATAGGACGGCTGGGCCTGAGGGTGGCCCTGGAGAAGACCGAGGTCCTGTGCTTTCATGGACCTCGGAGGAGGCCGCCCTCAGGGGCCCGAATTATCGTCGGTGGCGCCGCGGTCGCGGTCGGGGCCCGGATGAAATACCTGGGCCTCGTCCTCGACTCGCGGTGGAAGTTTGTTGACCACTTCGGGGATCTCGCTCCGAGGTTGGTGAGGGTGGCGGCGGCTCTGTCGCGGCTGCTGCCGAACGTGGGAGGCCCGGGCTCAACTTGCCGGCGCCTGTATTCCGGGGTGGTGCGGTCAATGGCCTTGTACGGTGCGCCTGTGTGGGCGGACGCCCTGACCGCCCAGACCAGGGCTCTGCTGCGCCAAGCGCAGCGGGTCATGGCGGTCAGGGTGATACGTGGCTACCGCACCGTATCATATGAGGCGGCGACCGTACTGGCGGGGATCCCACCCTGGGATCTAGAGGCGGAGGTACTGGCAACGCTATACCGGCAGAGCGCAGAAGCGCGAAGCCGGGGCGGCCGTGCACCTCTTGCCGAAGTCCGGCGTTGGCGAGTGGAGGCCCAGGAATTGGCCCTCCACAGATGGCAGGAGCGGCTGGCGGAACCTACCGCCGGCCACTGGACCATATCGGCGGTGCGCCCGGTCCTAAAGGAGTGGGTGCACCGAAAATACGGTACGCCTACCTTCCGCCTGGTGCAGGTACTGTCGGGGCACGGTTGCTTCGGCAGATACCTGCACAAAATAGCCGGAAGGGAGGCGAACCCTGGCTGCCACGAGTGTGGCTGCGCCGAAGATACGGCGCAGCACACGCTCGAGGTCTGCCCGGCGTGGGAGGCGGAGCGCAGCTCGCTGCGCGCCGTAATTGGGGCTGATCTGTCGCTGTCGGCTGTCGTCGAGGCCATGGCTAGCAGCGAGAGGTCTTGGGAGGCGGTGGTCTCCTTCTGCGAACTTGTCATGGCGCAGAAGGAGGCGGCGGAGCGGATCAGGGAGAGTGATCCCCTCGCTGATCCGCGCCGGCGCAGGAGGCCCGGGCGCAGGAGGCGGGCCAACGCCGACCTCATGCCCCCGTAGCGGGGAAGTGCGGGCAGCAGAAACGGGTGGACTGCTGCCTGCGCACGGCGAACAATCGCCCCCGCGTAGGAAGGCGTGCCGAAGTGTTCCGGCACGCCTCCTGGAGGAGGAGTCCGCGGGCTTTATACACCCGCGGACGTGTCTGTGGGCTTTATACACCCACAGGCAAAGAAGAGTCCGTCGCAAGGCGGACGCCCGCTGGCGGGAACCGGATGAGTACAAAGTACGTTCCCGGGGCCCGCCACATAAAGCGGATGAGGACACCGTGGGGTTTTAGTCGGTAGCTGACGCTCTGTCAGTAGTCCGACATAACCCGCACCGCTACCCCCGTGGCGGTGCGGGTATCCGTAATGGATTTCCCCACGTAAAAAAAAAAAAAAAAAAAAAAAAAAAACAAAAAAAAAAAAAAAAAAAGGTTGGGGACCGTGGGGACGATGTAGGCAACCTCCACGTGGTGTACCCTGGGCATCGGGCAACAGCTTCCTGAGTTTCCCTCGGAAGTCTGTTGCTCGGTGGCGAATAGCCTACGAGACGGCGTCACATGTGCTGCTCCCAGTACTCTCTGGCTTTCGGAGAGGACTGTGGCGCAGCACCATGATATAAGTGACGGAGGCCGAAAGGCCAGATGTCGGCGTGTCGCTCCCGGTACCCCTCTGCTAAGCAGAGTAGACCGCGGAGTGGCTCTTCCGACGAGAAGGTCGCCCTTAGGGCGTTGTGTGTTCCTGTTTTGTCCGATCTGTTATTTATTATTGTTGATTTTAATTTGAATTGAATTTTATTGTTAATTTATTTCGGTTTAATTTTATTGTTAATTTATTGGCTTTATTTTATTATTATTTCATTTTAGTGTTCTATTTTAAATTAATTTTGTTAAAATTATTTTGTTACATCCGTTATTATTTATACTGGTTTTAATTATTTATTTTCATTATTCATTTTCTTTTCTCTTCTCCTTTTCTTCTTTGTCCGGGAAGACAGGAACTCGCCGGCTGAGGTGCCTAATGCCGAAGGTACAGCGTGCCAATAGGCTGAAATGCGGAGGGGCAAAACTCCGCCTTAAGCGCTGGCAGGTTGGCCACTCCTGCTATAAAAGTGGAACAACGAAAATGAGTGCACGTAAACAAAACATACTACCCCAGGAGGGTACCGGCCGCGCCGCGGCAGGAGAATCCCTCCCAGGGCCTTCGGGCCTTGGCAGCGCCACGTATCTGGGGGGCGCCAAAAAAACATGCACTTCCACCGCCAAGTCCCAGTCTGGCGGTGCACAGAGCCAAGGGGGCTCACGTCCCGAATCGCTGGTGTGTGACTCCAGCGATTCCGATTTCGACATCGGTCCCGGTGTCGCAGGCCAGAAGCGCCTTCATAGGGCCCAGCAGCGTCGCTCCGGATCTCCGTCGAGCGACTCTGCCATGCCGGAGCCCAGTAAGGTGCCAAAGGCGAGGAGGGGGCGCGGAAGCGCCACAAGACGTTCATCGTCGGTGGGCGTCCTGAAGAGGGACGAACGTGGGCGCTTTGTCCGCACTCGCCAGGGCACACCGCCCCCACCGGCGGCAGTTGCGGACGAAGCCATGGCGGACGAATCTCGGCCATTGGGCCCCAGTGTTGCGTACTCAAGTGAGGCAATCAGGAGGCAGGCCGAGATAGTTGCCACAGTTGCCGCAAAGTCCGGAAACCTAAAGGGGACCTGCCAGAAGGCCCTGAAGGACGCGGCGAGAATCATCGGTGAGAAGGCCGACTCTCTCAGAGACCAGGCCCTCACCGATGAAGGGGCGCGGCTACACGCCGAGAATAATAAGCTGCGCCAATCTTTCGGACGGCTGTATGCCGAGAATCAGAGCCTGCACAAAGAGATCGCCGAGATGCGCAAGCAACTCGGCGAACTGCAGGCGACGGTGGAGAGGCTACAGTCCCAGCCAGTCCCGTCGGTGGTTTGTCCGCAGACGAATGAACAGGCGGTGTCGGACCCCCTTAGCCGGGAACACAGGGCCCTCGCGGAGGAGATATCGCGCTCCGTCTTGCTCCAGGTTGGGAGCATGATGGATGCGCGAGTCGCGGGCCTTCAGGATCGGCTCCTGCCCGAGAAGCGCCTCAGGCCTCCTCTCGCGGCGGACGCACGCAATGCGGCTGCCACCGCTGATGCGGGTGCCCAACCTCCTGCGCAGACGCGGACGACGCCTGCAGCGGGGGCGCCTAGAGCGCGAGCGACCCGCCCTGTGCAGCCTACTCTGGCAGCACCCGCGGTGTTAGAGTCGGGGTCCCAGCTGCCTCCACCGACCCAACCGATGGCGGTAGCACCGGTTGCGTCGGGTTCCAAGCCTGGGAAGAGGCGTAGGCGGGGGCGGAAAACTGCTCCACCAGTGGCGGACCTGCCGGCAGTGCCCGCGAATGCCGCGCCAGCTGCGCAGCAGCTATCATAAATGCTTTCTATAATATTTATTGAATAATATAATAATGTATATGTAAATTTATTTTTTTCATGTACTAAACTCTTCATTTCAATTATTTTTATTGGAACATTAATAAAATGATGATGATGATGGAATGATCGCGATGTTGCCTTGGCTCTGTCGGAAGATCAGCGCTGACACCAATTTTATTGGCGCAGCACAAGCTGAGACATGGGCCAATTTCGTCCTGACACAGCATGTATAGTCTGTAGTTTATTAATTACTTATTTGTTTGTTATGTTTTCTCTTTTTTGTATGTTTTTTATTTTTATTTTTTTTTAATTTTCTCTTGATTGTTTTGTATCTTGCTGTGTCTGTGTGCGAAATAAATGTATTTTCTTTCTTTCTTTTCTTTCAGCAACCAGCGGAGCAATCGTGGGCCACGGTAGCGAGGAGGCGAAAGCCTCCACGGGCGGCGAATCAGGCCCGCCCTCAGCCGGCGGCGGCTCGTCCTGCGGCATCCGCCCCCAGTAAAGGGAGGCGGAAAAAGAAGAAGGGTGCTGCGCTTCCTCGGACCCCGAAGTCTGCCGCCATCACCATCACGGTGGCAGAGGGGTCCCAGACGACGTACGCGGCGGTTACGGCGGCAGCTAAGTCCAGGGTGCGCCTGAGTGACCTAGGCATTGTTAATGTCCGCCTAAAGCGAGCGGTCACCGGCGGGCTCCTCATGGAGTTGGAGGGGTCCGACTGTGAGACACAGGCGGACGCACTGGCCGCGAAGCTGCAGGAAGCGCTGGCGGACTTCCCACTGAAGATCGCCCGCCCGACCAAATCGGGGGAGATCCGAGTCACCGACCTGGATGACTCCATCACCCCCGAAGAGGTCGCTAAATCGCTGGCGGAGGCGGGTGGATGCCCGGCGGAGAAGATCTCCGTCGGACAGATCCGCCGCGAGGATACCGCCATGGGCACGGCCTGGGCCCGGGTCCCCGTCGCCGCCATGCGCAAGCTGGTGGCGACAAAGGAGGTAACCGTCGGCTGGGGACTGTCGCACGTGCGGGCGCTGGAAGCCAGGCCGCTGAGATGCTTCAGGTGCCTGGAGAGGGGGCATGTGGGTAGACGGTGCCCTAACGGTGGTGAAAACCGGAGCGCGCGGTGCTTCACCTGTGGCGAGCAGGGCCACAGAGCAAGTACGTGCACCGCGCGCACACCGAAGTGCCCCTTGTGCACAGACAAGGGGTGCCGAGCGGACCACCGGCTGGGTACGAAAAAGTGTACCCCGCCAAAGGGCAAGGGCAAGAAAGGCCCTTCCGCCCCCTCCAACGAGGCGTCAACCGCGGCCCAGGCCAGCGCAGCGGGCTCCAGCCCGCCGGTGGACATGGAGGCCTAACGTTCACTCCCCACGTTAGGCTTCTTCAGGGCAACCTGAATCACTGCCGCAACGCTCAGCACCTGCTCATGCAGACCGTTGTGGAGCGTCAGGTTGCCATCGCGGCGGTCGCGGAGCCCCACAGCGTCCCGGACCACCCTCGGTGGTTCGGAGACGACCTGGGCTCCGTGGCGGTCTATTGGGGAGGAGGAGAGGGTGTCCCACCCTGCACCCTACTGGAGAGGGGGCAGGGATTCGTCGCCGTCGAATGGGGCACCATGGCCATAGTGGGCTGCTACGTCTCTCCCAACAGGTCCCTCGCCGACTACGAGGTGTACCTGGATCGGGTGGGGAACTGCATTCGCCGTTGCCTACCCCGTCCGCTGATCGTCCTGGGGGACTTTAACGCCCACGCTACTGCGTGGGGCTCCCCCAGAGACAACATCAGAGGAGAGACGTTGCTCGATTGGGCGGCTGGGCTCGACCTCCGGTTAGTCAACCGGGGGTCAGTGAGCACGTGTGTACGGTGGCAGGGGGAGTCGATCGTCGACCTGACGTGGGCGACTCCCTCAGCCATCGGCAAACTGTCGGGATGGCGGGTAGCGGAAGAGGTGGTCACATTGTCCGACCACCGCCACATCTTCTTCGATGTGGCCATCCGCCGCCGTCCCCGCGGTTCCAGCCGCCGAGAAGGCAGCCCCCCGCGACGTTGGTCTCTGAAGCGCCTCGACGTAGACATGCTCGAGGCGGCGGCCGACGTCGCGGCATGGCCGGAAAGCGCCGATGAGGTCCGATCCGATCCGAATGTGGAAGCAGACCGGTTCCGGGGCACGATGACGCAAATCTGCGACGCGTCGATGCCCCGAGCCGGCCGCCCCAAGCGTAGCCCGGTGTACTGGTGGACGCCGCAGATCGCGCAACTTCGCGAGGTCTGCTGGCGAAGCCGCCGAGAGTTCACCAGGGCGAGAAGGCGAAGGCGAGCTCAAGCCGACGAGGTAGCCAGGCTCTACAGGGCATACCGAGTGGCCACCAAGGCGCTCCAAAATGCCATTAAGAGCGCCAGGGACCAGTCCTGGGACGAACTCCTCGAGGGACTCAACGAGGATCCGTGGGGGCGCCCGTACCATATGGTGCTGGGCAAACTACGCCCATGGATGCCCCCGGTGACGGAGACTCTCGATCCGGCGTTGCTGGGAAACGTGGTAGACACCCTGTTCCCGGCGAGCCGGTCAAGTCCCTCAGTCCACCCCCTTCAGTTGCCCGAATGGCGCGACGATCTGGGGGTGACCATAGAGGAGATGGACTGGGCCGTTGGCCGCTTGAGAGCCCGAAACACCGCGCCCGGACCCGATGGTATTCCGGGTAGGGTGCTGGTGTTGAGCCTGGCTGCCCTGGGGACGTGCTGAGGCAGCTGTTCACTAGTTGCCTCCGTGAAGCTACGTTCCCCAGGGCCTGGAAGGAGGCTAGTTTGGTCCTCATCAAGAAGGAAGGCAGAGCCGCGGATTCTCCCTCCGCGTACCGTCCCATATGTCTGCTGGACGAGGTTGGCAAACTGTTCGAGAGAATAGTTGCCTCTCGTCTCAGCGGGCATCTGTCGCGCGTCGGTCCCGATCTGGCCGACAGCCAGTTCGGCTTCCGACAGGGCCGTTCGACCGTGGATGCGATAACTCGCGTCCGCGCCCTGTCGGATCAGGCGGTCTCCCGGGGTGGCGAGGCGTTGGCGGTGTCACTCGACATTGTCAACGCCTTCAATTCCCTGCCCTGGGATGCGATCTGGGAGGCACTGGTCTACCATGGAGTGCCTCCCTACCTGCAGGCCCTGATCAGGGACTACTTGCGCGACAGGTACATTCTGTACGTGGATCGAGACGGTACGAGGATCCGGAGGGAAGTGGAGCGAGGGGTTCCGCAGGGGTCAGTCTTAGGCCCCTTGCTATGGAACCTCGCCTACGACGCGGTTCTGCGTGTCGATCTCCCCGCCGGCGTAAGTGTCGTCTGCTATGCGGACGACACGTTGATCGTGGCCGGTGGGGACACCTTCGAGAGGACCAAAGAGCTCGCCGAGCTTGGGGCGGAAATCGTCGTCGCTAAGATACGCGAGTTGGGCATGGAGATAGCGCCTCAGAAAACCGAGGCGCTGTGGTTCCACGGCCTGCCTAGGAGCCGGGAACCACCGCCCAACTTGCGCGTCCGTGTGGGTGAGTCGGAAGTCAGGGTGGGGCCGCACATGAAATATCTTGGTCTCACCCTTGACAGTCGCTGGGGCTTCGAGGAGCATTTCGAGCGCCTGGTCCCCCGAGTCGACAGGGTTGCAGCGGCCTTGCACAGGCTGCTCCCCAACCTCGGGGGGCCGAGCGAGGAAGTTCGCCGCCTCTACGCCGGAGTCGTGCAGTCCGTAGTCCTCTACGGGGCGCCCATCTGGGCGCCGAGGCTGGCCATAAGACGCTGTAGAACCAAAATCTACAGCGTCCAGCGGAGGATGGCACTGCGGATTGCACGAGGATACCGAACGGTGTCCTTTGAGGCGGCGACCATACTGGCACGCTTTCCGCCCTTAGACATCCTGGCGGGCATGTATGCGAGGGTCTATGACCGGATCCGCATCGCCCGCCAGAGTGGCGGAGGCGAGCCGGTGGCGCTCGAATCCATCAAGCGGCAGGAACGACACATCGCTCTCGCGACGTGGCGCGAGCGGCTCCAGCCGGAGCACATAGCGCGCAAACGCGTCGTTGAGGCATTCCTGCCGCATCTCGAAGCCTGGATACAGCGACGGAGTGGACGACTCACCTATAGGCTTACGCAGATAATCACCGGACACGGTTGTTTCGGTGATTATCTGCATAAGATCGGACGTGAAGCGACGACGAGATGCTTCCACTGCGACCAGTCTGACTCCGCCTAACACACGCTGGAGGCTTGCCCCGCGTGGTCGTTGGAGCGTCGAGACCTGGTCGCAGCCATCGGATCGGACCTCTCCCTGGGCAGCGTAGTGTCGGCTATGCTGTCCGGGGATGCGGCGTGGGGAGCGATGGCCGCCTTCTGCGAGACTGTCATGTCCCAGAAGGAGGCCGCCGAGCGGGAACGCGAACGCGCTGATCCCGCTCGGCGACGAAGGCGCAGGCCGCGTCAAGCGGCCGCCCAACGTCTCGCTCCCCAGCCCTGAGCCCGGGGCTATAAATAACGGGCAACCTTCGGAGTCGCTGGACGCTCGGGGTGTGGGCCCCTTGAGCGTCCATTGAGTACGGCGGCGACTCCGAGGAGGACGGCGGCGGGGTTGCGACCCCCGTCCCCGTGAGCACCGTGACAGGTTCCCGGGGGGCTACAATGCGCCCCCCGGCGGCGGGCTCAAAGGCAAGGCACTGAGGGGCCCCTGGTGCAGATCCCACCGGAGAGCCCTGGGGTCTCCCCTCTCATGTGCCGATGCGACAGCCGCGGGGGTTTTAGTGGGTAAGAATCCCACATACCCCGGTCGAGCCCCACAGCTCCCGGGGATCTTTCGAAGATTTCCCCCGCGTCAAAAAAAAAAAAAAAAAAAAAAAGGTTGGGGACCGTCGCGCCGTTTATTGGTGGACGGAGGAGTTGGCGGGGCTCCGATCCGCCTGCGTGGCGGCCAGAAGGGCCTACGCGCGGAGTCGGCGGCGCAGCGTTCGCGACCTCGCCAACGAGGACCTCCTCTACGCCGCGTACGTGGAGGCCAAGGAGGTCCTCAGGTCGGAGATGCGTGCCGCCGACGACTCGGCGAAGGCCGAGATGCTGGAGGGTCTCGACGGGGACCCATTTGGGAGGCCATACAAGGCGGCGCGGAATAAACTGCGCCCCTGTGGCCCCCCACTGACGGAGACCCTGGAGCCGGCGTTGCTGGATGGGGTGGTTCGGTCCCTGTTTCCATGCAGGACCGATTTCGCCCCTCCAGTGATGCACCCCCCGCGGGGGGTGGCCCCGCCGGAGGAGGAAATCCCTCCAGTGGCGGTGGCGGAGCTCCGCGCGGCGGCTTTACGCCTCCGCGGTAAGAGGACGGCCCCCGGACCGGACGGCGTCCCCGCAGCGGTGGTGGCCATTGCGGCCACCCAAATGGAGGACAGGTTTCGGGACCTCTTCAGTGCGTGTCTTACGACTGGGAGGTTCCCGAAACCGTGGAAGGAGGGCCGTCTGTGCCTCCTTCGGAAGGAGGGACGCCCGGTGGATTCCCCCTCGGCATACCGGCCCGTCGTTCTGCTCGACGAGGTCGGTAAATTGTTTGAGGGGATCATCGCCACCCGGGTGAATGGCCTCCTGCGGGAGGTGGGGCCGGACCTGTCGGACGCCCAATTCGGTTTCCGGAAGGGGCGTTCGACGGTCGACGCATTGGCCCTTTTGAAGGGCCAAGTGAGGGAGGCGGTCGAGGCAGGGGACGGAGTGTTGGCGGTGTCATTCGACATCGCCAACGCGTTTAACTCCGTTCCCCACGCGACCATCTTAGAGGCACTCCGCTATCACGGAGTGCCTCAATATCTGCGGGCGCTGTTGGCCGACTACCTGGAGGACCGAGTGGTCCTTCTCGTAGACAAGTCGGCCAGATTGCGGAGCTATAGGGCGGAGTCTGGCGTTCCGCAGGGGTCGGTCCTAGGTCCACTCCTGTGGAACATAGCCTTCGACTGGCTCCTGCGCGGGTCCCTCCTTCGTGGCACGAGTGTCATCTGCTATGCGGATGACACTCTCCTCACTGCCCGAGGGGGGAACTTTAGGGAGGCGGCCAATTTGGCCTCGGCTGGCGGATCCCTAGTCGCAGGGAGGATCCGCCGCCTAGGGCTGTCGGTGGCCCTGCGTAAGACCGAGGCCGTGTTCTTCCACGGGCCTCGGCAGCGGGTCCCCCCGGACGCCCGCATTGTTGTAGCGGGCGTCCAAGTAGAGTTGAAGGCCCAGATAAAATATCTGGGCCTTGTACTGGACAGCAGGTGGCGCTTCGGCCCGCATTTCAGCGGGCTGTCGACGCGCCTGCTGAAGGCAGCGGGGGCCCTTTCGTGGCTCCTCCCGAACCTGGGAGGGCCGAAGGCGCGATGCCGGCAGCTGTATGCCGGCATCCTCAAGAGTATGGCCCTTTACGGGGCCCCTATCTGGGCGGACTCCCTCCACAGGAGGGAGAACGCCTCCGCCATCCGCAGGCCCCAAAGGGCCATTGCACAGCGGGTGGCGAGGGCCTACCGCTCGGTGGGGTTCGCGGCGGCGTGCGCCCTGGCTGGCACCCCTCCTTGGGAGATCGAGGCGTGGGTGCTGGCTAGGGTGTACGAGTGGTCGGCGCGGCGTAGGGCGCTCAATGCGCCCCCCGCCGCGGAGGAGCGGGAGGCCGTCCGGCGGGAGGCGAGGGCCGCAATCGTCCACCATTGGACTGAGGACCTCGCCTCCGCCACCTTCGGCCGCCGAACGTTGGACGCGCTCGGGCCAGTCCTTCAGGGATGGCTCGAGCGGCCCCACGGCTTCCTCTCGTTCCGTCTGGTGCAGGTGCTGACCGGGCATGGATGCTTCGGGTCGTACCTGCATCGGATTGGGAGGGAGGAGGCCGCCGCGTGCCACGACTGCGGCGCGGCGGAGGACTCGGCACAGCACACCCTCGAGGTGTGCCCGGCCTGGTCTGAGCCGCGCCGCGGTCTGACTGCGGTGGTGGGGCCGGACCTCTCGCTGCCCGGCGTGGTTCTGTCCATGCTGGGGAGCGAGGCGGCCTGGTCGGCGGTCGCCTCTTTCTGCGAGGACGTGATCTCGCAGAAAGAGGCAGCGGAGCGCGCGCGGGAGGACGATCCCCTCGCGGCGCCGCTCCGCAGGCGGAGAAGGGGAAGAGTGAGACGGCTGTACGATCAGCGTCTCCTCCTCCCCGGTGGTGAATAGCGGGAGACTGGCGCGGGGGCGCCTTCTCCTGCACTGCACGATTCACCACCACCGTCGGCGGGAATGACCGAGCACTCGCGGTCATTTCCGGGCCCCTCCTCGTAGGGAGGGGCGTGCGGGCCCCGCTGTAAAAGCGGGCGGTCGTCGGCGGGGGACTGGATGATAAGGCTCTGCCAGTTTCCCAGTTCCCCTCCATGAAGACGATGCGGGAGTGCCGCTGGGTCGTTTAGTGGGTATACCCGGGCTAGCCGGGGGAGTCCCACATAACCCTCTCGTCCCCCAACGAGAGGGTATGCGTAACGCATTTTTCCCAGCGTCAACAAAAAAAAAAAAAAAAAAAGGTTAGGTTGGGGAACCCCCCACAGCGCTTACGTCCTCGTCGTGTTCCCTGGGCAACGTCCTGATTCTGACCACCGTAACGGAGTGGCAGATCAGTGAACGGCTAAAGTGCGCTGTGCGTCGTAGTCTTTTGCGGTCGACTACGATACCTGCGGGTCTAAGACTATGTCTAAACCCCTGCGGGATTCGTCCGGGAGGTTCCTCAAAGGCCCTTCTAAGGGCCCCTCCCGGGACGATTTGGAAAAAGGCCCTTCTCAGGGCCAACCAGCCGATGGCGCTTCGGCGTCGGAGGCTAGCCGCGCGCCTTCTGCGGCTAGTGTTTTTGGTGGGTGGACGGACGAGGTGTCTGACTCGGACGCCGGTTCGTCCATGTCGATGGCCGAGGAGTCATCTAGGGGCCGGAAGCGATTCTTAAAGGATTGCTCCGAGGGCTCCTCAGACTCCACGGGGAAGCCGAAGAAGAAGCTTCGGCCAAAAAAGTCGGCAGTGGCCGACACCCACGACGTGGGGTTAGCGGACGCTGGGCGCCAGTTAGACCTGGCGAAGCGGGAGCAGGTCCAGAAGGACCTCGAAGAGGCGGTCGCTGCCAAGGAGCAGCGGACGCTCGCCGCCCGAGCCAAGGCCGGGTACGGTGCGTCCCGCGTTTTATACGCGGACCACTCAGTCGCGGAACTGGAGCGGATGGCGGTGGAGGACCAGGAGGGGATTGTGGAGGTCGCCTCGAAGTCCTCCAACCTGAAGGGGACCTTTCAAAAGGCCCTCAAATGCAGGGCCGCGAGTATGCGCGGCATCGTCGCGGAGTTGGTGGCGCGAACAGCCACCGACGAGACGCGGCAGCTGCAGGCGAAAGTGGATCGCCTGCAGTCGGAGGTCAGCCAGCTACACCACAAGCTGGCTGAAGCCACGGCCCGGCCTCAACAAGCCGAGCCGAGGCCCGCGGTTAAAGCCACGGCCCGGCCTCAACAAGCCGAGCCGAGACCTGCGGCTGAGGCCCCACCCTCCAACCTTGAGGATATCATCCGCAAGGTTGTGATGGAGGAAAGGGCCTTCACTCGTGCCTGCTTCGCAGGTATCGAGGACCGGCTCCTGCCGGAAAAGCGGCTTCGCCCTCCACTTGCGGCGGACAAACGGCCACCCGCGGCAATCAAGCCGCGCGAGCGGCCGCCCGCGGCAGTCAAGCCGCGCGAGCCGGCACCGTCCTCAACCTCAGAGGACGCCCTCCTACCCTCCACCACCCCGTCCAACCAGCCAAAGTGGACGAAGGTGGTTGGAAAGAAGGGCAAGGCGAAGAAGAAGGCGACGGCCGTCCCTGCCATCCCCGCCACCGCCCCTCCCGGCCCGTCTCAGTCAACGGGCAAGGGAAAGGGGAAGGGGAAAGGCAAAAAGTCGGCCCCCAAACCCGCAAACGCTGCTCCCGCAGCTAAACGGGCCCCCGCCGGTGTGAGCAAACCCAAATTGGTTGCTCCCAAATCCGCTGCCGTCGTGGTGACGCTCACCGCGGAGGCTGAGGAGCGCGGTGAAACTTACGCGTCGATAATGACGCGGGCGCGCGCCAACGCCGATCCCTCCCAACTGGGGATCGACAAGATCGCGTGCCGCCAAACCCAAACCGGGGCTCGAATATTCGAGTTCCCGGGGGCCAAGGGCAACGCCAATGCGGACCTCTTCGCAGTAAAACTGCAGGAGGTCATCGCGGACGTGGCCAAGGTGGTCAGGCCCGTGAAGTCCGCAGGCCTGGAGGTGTCCGATCTAGATGATTCGGTCACCAAGGTGGTGGCGGCGGTCGCGGCGGCTGGAGGCTGCAGCGCCGCAGCAGTTCAGGGTCGGGGTATCAGACCCGGCCGCGGCGGCATGGGCACCATGCGCCTTGAGTGCCCGGTCGCCGCCGCCAAAGCCGTCCTCGCAAAGGGACGGCTTCTTGTCGGGTTCAGCACGGGTGTGGTCCGAGCACTTGAGGAGTCGCCGTTGCGCTGCTTCAAGTGCTTCGGAGTTGGACACACCCGGGCCCTGTGTCCCTCCAAGGACGAAAGGAGGGACACATGCTACCGCTGCGGCAAGGACGGACACAAGTCCGCCGCTTGCGAGGCCACCACGCCGCACTGTGCCGTGTGCGCCGCCAGTGGCCGCCCTGCGGACCATGTAATGAAGGGGAAGAGCTGCAAGCCTTCCCCCAAGAAGGGCAAAATGCAGGCGCCGACCCGGCCTGCCGTTGCCACCGCCGATCCGGTGCCCAGTACATCGGCGGCTGCGGAGGGGGGTGCGATGTCCAATTAATGGAAAGGGCCGAACATCGCATCCTTCAGGCCAACACCAACCACTGCAGAGCGGCCCAGGATCTGCTGATGCAGACCGTGGCCGAGTGGTTGGTGGACGTAGCGGTGGTCGCTGAGCCGTACTCGGTCCCTGGCAGGTGGCTGGGTGATCCGGACGGCTCAGTGGCATTGGTAGCGCGGTCTTCCACGGACTCCCCACCCCTCTCGCTCTTAGAGAGGGGTCCGGGATACGTGGCCGCCGCGTGGGGAGAGATAGTCCTGGTGGGCGTATATTTCTCCCCTAACCGACCCCTTGCGGACTTCGAGATCTTTCTCGAGGTCCTCACCGCAGTGGTCGGTCGTGCGGCGCCGCGCCAGGTCGCCGTGTTGGGCGACCTGAATGCCAAGTCGGCGGCCTGGGGCAACCCGGCCGCGACTTGCAACGTCCGGGGTCGGGCCGTCGAGTTTTGGGCGGCGTCGACAGGCGTGTCCCTCTTAAACAGAGGGACAGTTCAGACGTGTGTGCGGCAACGGGGAGGGTCAGTGGTGGACGTTTCGTTCGCCACCCCCGTGCTGGCCGCCCGCGTACTGAACTGGCGGGTGGAGATGGTGGAGACGTTGTCCGACCATCGTTACGTGCGGTTCGACGTCTCCACCGGGAGCCCTCGGGGGACAGCCCACTCGGGTCAGTCCCCCTTCCCGCGGTGGTCCCTCACCCGCCTGGATCGCGAGGCGGCTGAGGAGGCGGCGTTAGTCCAGGACTGGCTCGCGCCTCCTGTCCAAGTCCTGGACGTGGACGCCGCAGCGGTCCAGTTGCGGGGTTCCCTGACCGAGGTGTGCGACACCAGCATGCCTCGGTCTCGCCGCCCGCCTCCCCGTCGCGCCGTTTATTGGTGGACGGAGGAGTTGGCGGGGCTCCGGGCCGCCTGCGTGGCGGCCAGAAGGGCCTACGCGCGGAGTCGGCGGCGCAGCGTTCGCGACCTCGCCAACGAGGCCCTCCTCTACGCCGCATACGTGGAGGCCAAGGAGGTCCTCAGGTCGGAGATGCGCGCCGCCGACGACTCGGCGAAGGCCGAGATGCTGGAGGGTCTCGATGGGGACCCATTTGGGAGGCCATACAAGGCGGCGCGGAACAAACTGCGCCCCTGTGGCCCCCCACTGACGGAGACCCTGGAGCCGGCGTTGCTGGATGGGGTGGTTCGGTCCCTGTTTCCGTGCAGGACCGACTTCGCCCCTCCAGTGATGCACCCCCCGCGGGGGATGGCCCCGCCGGAGGAGGAGATCCCTCCAGTGGCGGTGGCGGAGCTCCGCGAGGCGGCCTTACGCCTCCGCGGGAAGAGGACGGCCCCCGGACCGGACGGCGTCCCCGCAGCGGTGGTGGCCATTGCGGCCACCCAAATGGAGGAAAGGTTTCGGGACCTCTTCAGTGCGTGTCTCACGACTGGGAGGTTCCCGAAACCGTGGAAGGAGGGCCGACTGTGCCTCCTTCGGAAGGAGGGACGCCCGGTGGATTCCCCCTCGGCATACCGGCCCGTCGTTCTGCTCGACGAGGTCGGTAAATTGTTTGAGGGGATCATCGCCACCCGGGTGAATGGCCTCCTGCGGGAGGTGGGCCCGGACCTGTCGGACGCCCAATTCGGTTTCCGGAAGGGGCGTTCGACGGTCGATGCATTGGCCCTTCAAAAGGGCCAATGCATCGACCGTCGGTCGGACCGTCGGTCTGCCAAGTGAGGGAGGCGGTCGAGGCAGGGGACGGAGTGTTGGCGGTGTCATTCGACATCGCCAACGCGTTCAACTCCATTCCCCACTCGACCATCTTAGAGGCGCTCCGCTATCACGGAGTGCCTCAATATCTGCGGGCAGTGTTGGCAGACTACCTGGAGGACCGAGCGGTCCTCCTCGTAGACAGGTCTGCCAGACTGCGGAGTTACAGGGCGGAGTCTGGCGTTCCGCAGGGGTCGGTCCTAGGTCCACTCCTGTGGAACATAGGCTTTGACTGGCTCCTGCGCGGGTCCCTCCTTCGTGGCACGAGTGTCATCTGCTATGCGGATGACACTCTCCTCACTGCCCGAGGAGGGAGCTTCAGGGAGGCGGCCAATTTGGCCTCGGCTGGCGGATCCCTAGTCGCAGGAAGGATCCGCCGCCTAGGGCTGTCGGTGGCCCTGCGTAAGACCGAGGCCGTGTTCTTCCACGGGCCTCGGCAGCGGGTCCCCCCGGACGCCCGCATTGTTGTAGCGGGCGTCCAAGTAGAGGTGAAGGCCCAGATGAAATATCTGGGCCTAGTGTTGGACAGCAGGTGGCGCTTCGGCCCGCATTTCAGCGGGCTGTCGACGCGCCTGCTGAAGGCAGCGGGGGCCCTCTCGTGGCTCCTCCCGAACCTGGGAGGGCCGAAGGCGCGATGCCGGCAGCTGTATGCCGGCATCCTCAAGAGTATGGCCCTTTACGGGGCCCCTATCTGGGCGGACTCCCTCCACAGGAGGGAGAACGCCTCCGCCATCCGCAGGCCCCAAAGGGCCATTGCACAGCGGGTGGCGAGGGCCTACCGCTCGGTAGGGTTCGCGGCGGCGTGCGCCCTGGCCGGCACCCCTCCTTGGGAGATCGAGGCGTGGGTGCTGGCTAGGGTGTACGAGTGGTCGGCGCGGCGTAGGGCGCTCAATGCGCCCCCCGCCGCGGAAGAGCGGGAGGCCGTCCGGCGGGAGGCGAGGGCCGCAATCGTCCATCATTGGACTGAGGACCTCGCCTCTGCCACCTTCGGCCGCCGAACGTTGGACGCGCTCGGGCCAGTCCTTCAGGGATGGCTCGAGCGGCCCCACGGCTTCCTCTCGTTCCGTCTGGTGCAGGTGCTGACCGGGCATGGATGCTTCGGGTCGTACCTGCATCGTATTGGGAGAGAGGAGGCCGCCGCGTGCCACGACTGCGGCGCGGCGGAGGACTCGGCACAGCACACCCTCGAGGTGTGCCCGGCCTGGTCTGAGCTGCGCCGCGGTCTGACTGCGGTGGTGGGGCCGGACCTCTCGCTGCCCGGCGTGGTTCTGTCCATGCTGGGGAGCGAGGCGGCCTGGTCGGCGGTCGCCTCTTTCTGCGAGGACGTGATCTCGCAGAAAGAGGCAGCGGAGCGCGCGCGGGAGGACGATCCCCTCGCGGCGCCGCTCCGCAGGCGGAGAAGGGGAAGAGTGAGACGGCTGTACGATCAGCGTCTCCTCCTCCCCGGTGGTGAATAGCGGGAGACTGGCGCGGGGGCGCCTTGTCTCCTGCATTGCACGGTTCACCACCACCGTCGGCGGGAATGACCGAGCACTCGCGGTCATTCCCGGGCCCCTCCTCGTAGGGAGGGGCGTGCGGGCCCCGCTGTAAAAGCGGGCGGTCGTCGGCGGGGGACTGGATGATAAGGCTCTGCCAGTTTCCCAGTTCCCCTCCATGAAGACGATGCGGGAGTGCCGCTGGGTTGTTTAGTGGGTATACCCGGGCTAGCCGGGGGAGTCCCACATAACCCTCTCGTCCCCCAACGAGAGGGTATGCGTAACGCATTTTTCCCAGCGTCAACAAAAAAAAAAAAAAAAAAAAAAAAAAAAAAGGTTAGGTTGGGGTACTCGCCCGCGAGCGGTTCGGGAGTCCGCTCAGTGGCGCGTCCCCCGGGTGGCGGATAGGGGAGCTCTCCGAGTGGAGAGTCCGACTTGCGTGAGCGGTCGGCGTGGACCAAATCCCGAGGGCCGAGGCGCCCCTGACTTCGGTCGAAGCGGCTCATGTGTTCCCACCTTCTTATCCTTTTCCTTATCCTCCCTCCTTATTCCTTGCTCTCTTCCTCCTTTCCTCTCCTGGGGGTCCGGTGGAGACAACCACTTGCAAAAATCACACCGTGGGTGGGGTAGTGGCCGAATCCCTTCCTTTTCTATTCCTTTACTCCTCTCCCATCCCCAAGGGCTACTTGCTCCGGGTACCCCTCTCACGATGAGAGGGGACTTGTGATGCGGGGAACCCAAATCCTTTCTTTTCCTTTCCCCTTTCCTTTGTGTTTCCTGGTTTTGAGTGAATGTGTGCGTGTTTGTGGGTGTGTTTCAGCCGGCGATGATAGGCAGGCCGGCTCTGCCCAACGGGGAAAGTACTGCGCGAGTACCCTGAAACGCGGGGGGGCTAAACCCCGCCACTAGCAGCCTATAGGGACCAAACCCTACAAAGGAAATAGCATGATGGTTAAGACTGACTTAAAGATTTTACCCCAGGAGGGTACCGGCAAGGCCGGAGAATCCCTCCCAGAACCGACTGCTGCTTCGGCAGGAGAAGGTTCTGGCTGCCCCTCGTATTCTGGGGGGGGCAAAAGCAGTCTCGCGTCTGCGGACGCGCCTCTTGTGGGAGGTGGAGAGAAGGAGGAGGAGTATAAGAAGAGGATCGAAACTAGGGCAGTTAGGAAAGCTAGGGATAGGTGCGTAGACGTTGAGCCGATGGACTCTGATTCCGCGGATTCCGTCTTCGCGACCCCTATAGTTTCGAGGTTATGGGCAGACAAGGGACTAAAGCGTCCCGGGTCTAGCGAGTCAGAGTCGGAGTCGGTGACCAGCGTGGGTACGTTGAAGGCGCCGAAAAAACTGCCGACTTCAAGGCGAGGACGAGGTCGCTCAACAGCGAGCTCAACACCATCGGTGACGCGGGACATCCGGGAGCGCTTCCTAAAGTGCCCTGGTACATCGTCGCCTCAGCCGATGGCGGACAGCGAGTCGGACACGTCGCGTCAGTCGTTTGTGTCTATAAACTCGGAGGCTAGCTACGCTGACAAGGCCAAGTCTAGCCCCAAATTGAAGAAAGCCGAAGTGAGGCTCGTTCGACTGGCTGAAAAAGCCAATGCGAACAGGGAGAAGGTAGGGACTGATGTGGCAAAGGCTTGCCCCAAATCTGTGATCGAGGGGCAGGCCGAAGCGGAGGTCGTCCAGAGAGCCGCAGAGGCTCAGATTAGGAGAGCGGAGGTGGGCATCGACCCCTCTGCGTCCACCAGCGCCCCATCGTTGACGACCCTACAAGACAGGGTCGAGGAAGACATGGGGATGATTTTGGATGTTGCAGCAAAGAGCGGCAACCTTAAGGGCACGTTTGTACGTGTCCTTAAAGATGCCGCCAATTCAACAAAAGCGGCGATATCCCTGATAAGGGATCGTTCAGTCCCGACCGAGGTCGCTATTCTGCAGGCCGAGGTCAAGCGCCTGCGGACCGAACTGGCAGAGGCCCGTAAAGTTGCGGCGGCCAAGCCGTCTAAGCAACCGGCCCCTGAAGCGGCTAGGGAAGAACGCGAGGTGTTGCTGCGTGAGGTGATGGTCCAGGTGGGGACCATGCTAAATGCACGACTTGCGGCCTACGAGGACCGTCTCCTCCCGGAGAAGCGTCTACGTCCGCCGCTTGCTGCGGACACCCGGAGTAGCAATCGGGCTGACGCGGTGGATCGGGCTCCTGCTGTGGGCGCCTCTAAAGGGAAAGGGAAAGCGCCTGTGGCCCCTAAGCCAGGCCCGTCAAGCGTGAGGGAAGAGGGGGCTCAGCAACCATTGAGGGCACAACAGCTCGCTAGGGAGAAACCTGGGCCGTCTAAGAGAGCCTCGAGGAAGACGCTGTCTGTTGGTCCATCTGCCGACCAGGGAGCTGACGCCCAAATAGCGTCCACGGAAGGTGCTTGGACTGAGGTGGTCCGCCGTAAAAGGCGGAAAAATAAGAAGAAAAGTGGAGGGGCTGGGCAGCCGACGCCAAATGCGTCTGGGCCACCCAGCAAGAAAAAGAAGAAGAAGAGGAAGAAGCGTTGGCTCCGCAATCCGAGCTCGGCTGCAGTCGTGATCACGCTGCAGCCTGGCGCGGCAGAACGCGGAATTAGCTACGCGGGAGTGCTGACCGAGGCGCGACAAAAGATTGTCATTTCTGACCTCGGAATAGGCGGGCTCCACTGTAGGCAAGCGGCAACCGGTGCCCGTGTTCTCGAGGTCCCAGGGGCTACAAGCGGCCCGAAGGCGGACGCTTTAGCTGAAAAGCTGCGGCAGACACTGAGCCCCGAGGATGTCAGGATTGCGAGGCCCAAAAAGTGTGTTGGTCTGAATGTGTCGGAGCTGGACGACTCAGTGTCAGCTGAAGAGGTCGTCGCAGCAGTAGCCCACGCTGGCGGATGTCCCAAAGAGGACGTGAAGTGTGGGCCTATTCGCCGCGAGGGTCGTGGGATCGGATCCACGTGGGTCAGATGCCCTGTGGCTGCCGCCAAGAAGGTGGCGAGTGGAGGACGCATAGCAGTGGGATGGGACATGGCGCGGATTTCTATTCTGCAGCCTAAACCTGACCGCTGCTATCGATGTCTGCAGTTAGGGCATATGGGAGCCCGCTGCCCGTCAGAGGTGGACCACAGTGGAGAATGTTACCGCTGTGGACACCTCGGACATAAGTCAAGAGAATGTGTTGCCGCGCCTCATTGTACAGTGTGCGCAGCAGGAAAAAAGCCGGCAGACCATTTAACGGGCACTAAAAAGTGTCCCGTTAAGAAGGTAAAAGGAACCGCCAAGGTCATCCCAAGACCCGCACCGGTTCCCATGGAGGAGGTTGTAGAGCTCGTCGATGGACATTAGTCGCCTCCACCGAGTTCTCCAGGGTAATCTCAACCACTCCGCCCGCGCACAAGATCTCTTGTTGCAGTCCATGGCGGAGTGGTTGATTGATGTCGCTGTAGTCGCGGAGCCGTATTTTGTCCCCGACCGTTCTAACTGGTCGGGGGACGTTACGGGCACCGTGGCCATCGTGGGGGCGACTGACCTGTCTACGCGGGACAGAGGCCGGGGGTATGTGGTCGTGGAGTGGGCTGGCGCTGCGCTCGTCGGCGTCTACTTCTCGCCGAACAGAGTATTGGCCGACTTTGAGATCTTCCTTGACGAGGTTGGGGCGGCGGTGCGACGTGTCTCACCGCTGCCGGTATTCGTCTTGGGAGATTTCAACGCCAAATCGACAGCATGGGGAGGAGTGGCAACCGACGCGCGTGGCGAAGTACTGGAGGAGTGGCTGGCTGTCCTTGGCCTCTCCATTTTGAACCGGGGCTCCGTCCTTACATGCGTGCGGGAGCAGGGGGGTTCAATCGTGGACTTATCGTTCGCTTCCCCTGCTGTAGCGGAATGGGTCCGAGGTTGGCGAGTCCTCGAGGGGGTGGAGACACTATCGGACCACCGGTATATCCGATTCGATGTCTCCGCCCAAAGAGAGGCCGGGAATAGCCGGCGACATAGAGGCCGTGACCACTTTCCGAGGTGGAGCCAAAGCCGCCTGGACCGAGATGCCCTCTTAGAGGCGTCAATTGTCCAGGCGTGGGTCACTCAGCCTCGCGAAGTGGAGGTGGACGCAGAGGCCGAATGGTTCCGGGGTGCTTTGTCCAGCGTCTGCGACTCCGCCATGCCCCGCACCGGGCACATACCCCGGAAGCGGGCGGTGTATTGGTGGTCGGCGGAGATCGCAGAGTTACGCAGAGCATGCGTGCCAGCGCGCCGTGCATACACGCGGCAGCGTAGACGTCGCCCCCGGAATCTGAATGAGGAGGATCGGCTGCACGACCTGCTCAAAGCGGCCAGAGAGTCGCTGCAGCTGGCCATTCTCAGGGCGAAGGAGGAAGGTCGAGAGGACATGTTGGCGGGACTGGAGCAAGACCCATGGGGACGTCCGTACCGGGCTGCGCGCAACAAACTGCGCGGCCAGACGACCCCTGTCGTGGAGTCCCTCCAACCTGGCTTCTTAAATGAAGTGGTGTCCGCCTTATTTCCGGCGGGACAGGTACATGAGCCACCGATGATGGCTGAGCCTCAGGACCGTATTAGCCGCGTCGACGAAATTCCGGCAGTAACTGCTGACGAGTTCGACGTGGCCGTCTTGAGGCTAAAGGCAAAGAAAAAGGCCCCTGGCCCGGACGGAGTGCCTGGTCAAGTTCTGGCTGTCGCCCTAGAGGCACTAGGGGATCGTTTCCGGGGACTGCTCGACGCTTGTCTGGTGAATGGGCAGTTCCCGCAAATTTGGAAGGAGGGGCGCCTAGTGCTTCTGCGGAAGGAGGGACGACCCCACGGCTCGCCGTCGGCTTATCGCCCGATAGTGCTGCTGGACGAGGCGGGCAAGCTTTTCGAGCGTGTGCTCGCTGCCCGAATCGTCCGGCACCTTGACGACGTTGGACCTGGGCTCTGCGACGCCCAGTTTGGTTTCCGAGGGGGTCGTTCGACGGTAGACGCGATCTTGCGCGTCAAGACCCTCTCGGAGGAAACGGTTGCGGAAGGCGGGGTGCTGTTGGCGGTGTCTCTTGACATCGCCAACGCGTTCAACACCCTGCCCTATGGTTGTGTGTCGGAGGCCCTGGTCTACCATCGGGTGCCCGAATACTTGCGGCGAGTCGTGGGCTCGTACTTTGAGGAGAGGAGTGTCGTCTGCGTCGACGGTGACGGTCGCCTATTGCGCCGTCACGTAGTGTGCGGTGTTCCACAGGGGTCGGTACTCGGCCCACTCCTGTGGAACATCGGATACGACTGGGTGCTCCGCGGCCATTTACACCGCGGGCTCCAGGTCGTGTGCTACGCAGACGACACTCTTATATGTGCCTCGGGAGGCACTTTTGAGGAGGCGGCCAGTCTGGCTGAGAGCGGGACCGCCGAAGTGGTCCAGAAGATCGGGCGGCTGGGCCTGAGGGTGGCCCTGGAAAAGACCGAGGTCCTGTGTTTTCACGGACCTCGGAGGAGGCCTCCCTCAGGGGCCCGAATAATCGTCGGTGGCACCGCGGTCGCGGTCGGGGCCCGGATGAAGTATCTGGGTCTCGTCCTCGACTCGCGGTGGAAGTTTGTGGACCACTTCGGGGATCTCGCTCCAAGGTTGGTGAGGGTAGCGGCGGCTCTGTCGCGGCTCCTGCCGAATGTGGGAGGCCCGGGCTCGACTTGCCGACGCCTTTATTCCGGGGTGGTGAGGTCAATGGCCTTGTACGGCGCGCCTGTGTGGGCGGACGCCCTGACCGCCCGGACCAAGACCCTGTTGCGCCAAGCGCAGCGGGTCATGGCGGTCAGGGTGATACGGGGCTACCGCACCGTATCGTATGAGGCGGCGACCGTACTGGCGGGAATCCCACCCTGGGATCTGGAGGCAGAGGTGCTGGCAACGTTATACCGGCAAAGCGCAGAAGCGCGAAGCCGGGGCGGCCGTGCGCCTCTAGCCGAAGTCCGGCGTTGGCGAGTGGAGGCCCAGGAGTTGGCCCTCGTGAGATGGCGGGAGCGGCTGGCGGAACCTACCGCCGGCCACTGGACCATATCGGCGGTGCGCCCGGTCCTCGAGGAATGGGTGCACCGAGAATACGGTACGCCTACCTTCCGCCTAGTGCAGGTGCTGTCGGGACACGGCTGCTTCGGCAGATACCTGCACAAAATAGCCGGAAGGGAGGCGAACCCTGGCTGCCACGAGTGTGGCTGTGCCGAAGATACGGCGCAGCACACACTCGAGGTCTGCCCGGCGTGGGAGGCGGAGCGCAGCTCACTGCGCTCCGTGATCGGAGGCGATCTATCGCTGCCGGCCGTCGTCATGGCCATGACCGGCAGCGAGAGATCTTGGGAGGCGGTGGTCTCCTTCTGCGAACGTGTCATGTCGCAGAAGGAGGCGGCGGAGCGGATCAGAGAGAACGATCCTCTCGCTGATCCGCGCCGGCGCAGGAGGCCCGGGCGCAGGAGGCGTGCCCACGCCGACCTCATGCCTCCGTAGAAAGGGCGTGCGGGCAACAGGAACGGGTGGACTGCTGCCTGCACAAAGATCGCCCTAATGTAGGAAGGCGTGCCGATGCTGTCCCGGCACGCCTCCTGGATGAGGAATCCGCGGGCTTTATACACCCGCGGACTGGTCTGTGGGCTTTATACACCCACAGACCCTGAGGAAGGGTCCGCCGCAAGGCAGACGGCCGCTGGCGGGAACCGGATGAGTACAACGTACGTTCCCGGGGCCCGCCACACAAGCGGGATGAGGACACCGTGGGGTTTTAGTCGGTAGCTGGCACTCTGTCAGTAGTCCGACATAACCCGCACCGCTACCCCCGTGGCGGTGCGGGTATCCGTAATGGATTTCCCCACGTAAAAAAAAAAAAAAAAAAAAAAAAAAGGTTGGGGTACTCGCCTCCTCGAGTGCCCGGCCCATTGTAATTCCCGAGGATTCGTTCGGAGGAAGGACAATGGGCTTGGGACGGTGTACCCTGGGCACCGGGTAATATCTCTCCACTCTTCGGGGTGGACAGCTGTTGCTCGGTGGCGAAGCCTTAGGTGGGGGCGCCGAACTGCTGTTCCCGGTACGGGGGTACCGGTTGAGCGGCAGCGAGGCGCGGGAGGGTGTAGGGCCGAAAGGCCACGTAGGGCGGGGGCGCCGCTGCCGCTGTTCCCGATGGGGCACTACGTCGGAGGTGCTGGAAGGCCCGATGGTGGTTTAGTCGGTAAGAGTCCGACATAACCCGCGCATGGTAGGCGTGTATCCTATGAGGATTCCACCATCGCTAAAAAAAAAAAAAAAAAAAAAAAAAAAAAAGTTAGGTTAGGTTAGGTTAGGTTTTTTTTTTTTTTTTTTTTTTTTTTTTTTTTTTTTTAATAACTTTCTACCGCCACATGGATTGGCGCCTTTATCTACTATTCTCTTTCATACTAGTTCTCGCGTCTTTTCCTCTCGCACTTTCATTCCACATACTTGATCTTTCTATTATCCCTCACCTGTCGCTCACTTTGGGTGGGACTCCCAATTCCTACTCTATTCTCTATTTATTTACTATTTATATTTACTTATGTTTGGGAATAGGGATATGTACTACATTTTTCTTTATTTATTCTCTTTTCATAACGATTTTTATTTTAATTGCCATCTTACAATATCTTTTCACTATTGGGACGATTTCGATCGTCTCCTGCAGCTAGCACAACAATCTATTTTGGAATGAACTACTGTTACAATTTTACTATGGCTATTTGTACTCTTATTCTATTAATATGTATTTATTGTTATTGGTACATTTTTAATGTTGTTCTCCAACATATCCTATATTATAGGTTTTCTTTACATTTCCTGGGTTTATTACTTTATATTTATTTATATATTATATATAGGTACCTATAGGTCTTAAATAGTATTACATGTATGTTTATTGTCTTATATCTTTTATATTTCAATGTTTCTTACCAACATGTTCTATATTATAATTTTATTTACATTTCCTTGTTTTATTAATTTTCCTTATTTAATGTTGTATATAGGTACACACTGTCTCGATTATTACCGTGTATGTTTGTTTCCCTTATCGACTAATAGATATTATTTATTACTATTTATCTTATATAATTATTGTTAATCTATTGGATTCTTACAATTATAACACATGCTGTCTAATATTTTATGTATGTGTATTATGAGCTTGAGAACCCATTCTTACTATTTCGACTTTTAACTTACTACTTTTAACTATTTATTATAATTATTATATAAATTACACTATTTTTCATTTAAATTACCAATTATTTATCGTTTCATATTATGTATACAATCTTAATATATACAATTATATATTATCTTGTATACTTAGTCCTACTTATATTTATTTGTCTTTTTAGATATTCGTATTATTATTACTATTTATTGTGTATTTTATAAACATTTTGTCTGTAAAGATTTTGAGTCTGGAGTCAGGGGTTCCCTTGCTCATGTTCTTGCCTGTTTTTGACTTTGGAATGTTGTCTTGTGTACTTTCCCTTATGTTTACATACCAAGCACTTTGGGAAGGCCGCCATTTCCGCATTCCTCTGCTTTCTATGGTTTTGCATATGTGTGTGTGTATGTGATCGTGTGTGTGTATATGTGCGCTAGCCGTAGGCGACGCTCGACCTTGCAATGCGATCCCAACGCCCACGCACCGGGCAATCCCGGTCGAAGGCGTTGTGATCACCTTTTTCCCGTTTTGCCGCCTTACAATTACTGCATGTTGGCCCTTCGCCGGCCAGCCGGGAGGGGCACTCTGACCGCAGGTGTGGGCCACCACAATGTGAACACAAGTCAACTCGCTCGGTGCAGTGCTTGCGGCCGTGTCCAAAGCACAGGCACCTCGAGCACTGCACCAGCGGGGACTGGTCGTATACAGGCACTCTCTGGACGTCAATATAGAGCTTGCCCGCTTCGGTGAACCTTTGCCACACCTTTGGCGAGACCTGTAGGACCACATGTGTTTCATCCGGGGTTCGCGACTTTTTCCAGTATCGAAAGGCGATTCTGATCTCCCCCTCAGTCAGGTCTTGCAGCAGGTGAGCATTCTGGCACCTTAAGAAGTCCTCTACATCTGTCTGCTCAATGCCATCGCGGACGCCCGTTATTATGACCAGTGGGTCTTTATTTTTGACCTCTTCCACTTGCAGTCTATAAAAGGAACTTCTTAATTTTTTGGCCACCTTTTCGATCTCTTCTTTCGAGTGGCTCCCAAGGATCACCTTCTGATCCTTCGCTTTCCGATATCTATCTATTTTCAATCCGGACTTGTGTGGCTCCAAGGCATTGCCTATGCGGTCCAAAAGCTGTTCACTGGTGAGGACCACTTCTTCTTCTTCTTGTTCTTGCGCCACCACTACCGAGTATAAGGGTTTCGGTGGGGTGACTTCAATCTTTCTTTTAGTGGCTACGCCCGTCCTCGAAACAGCACTTGCGTACGATGGGGCTGCCTCCTTGAGGGCCGCCATCTGTCTGCCGGTCTCTTCCGTGGCCAGGCGCAGTCCCTCTAACTCCTCTGTGATCTTGGAGGCTGCCTCTCCTTCGAATATGGTGGCGGGCGTGGACAGGACCTCGTCCAACTTCCCCATCACCTCACGCGAGACCATTTTACGCAGCTCCTTTACCTCGTTTAGGACCTCGGCTACCGGGGCGGACACGTCGGTGCTCGCGATGGAGCACGCCATCTCGGTTAACCGTTTGGCGTGCCCCACCTCGAGCTCCCTCATGACCTCTTCCCTCTGCAATTTCTCCCTTTCAATCTGCAGGTCGAGGTCCTTACGAGTAGCCTGCTGCTGGAGAACGATCTCGTATAGGCCGGTAAGACTCCTCAGGACGGTCTCCTTTATCGTCGTCTTCAGGTTTCCGGACAGGTCCAGCTGGCCCTTCGCCTCCTGGTACAGCTTTTTAGCTGCCATGGCAACCGAGGGGCCAGCGGACGTTCCGGCACCCTGAGGCGACGAACTGGTCTGCTCCCGCGGGGCCGCCGCCGTCTCCGCCGATACCCGCCGCGTTGACGCGGCGGGTACCCGCTTCAGCTTCGGCGGTGCCGCGGGACCAGGCCTCTCTGGGGCCTCCGAGGAGCTCCCCCCGGCGTCTCGCTCTCCGGCACTCTTCCGCGGTTTTGGCGGCTGAGTGGGGCTTGGCGGTTTTGGGGAGGTCGGTGGGTTGGCGCCGGGGGCGCGCTTTACGGGCGTGTGAAAGCCGAACATTGTGGCGGTAGAATCTCCTTCACTCACACAACTGTAAAGGGGTTGCGTGGTGGTATGCAATCAAATTAAAATAAACTATAATAAATGTAAATAATGTATAGTGTAAATAGTCAATTGTATATGCCGGCACATCTTTATTACGAGATGTCAACTGTCATGTTTGACGTGACGCCATGACATTAGTTCGGGTGATTGGTTGACAATGACATAACAAGTGTGATGGTTGGAAAAGTAGTATGATTATGTTTGATGATGATCGTAAATTATAATGGAGAGTCTATCGTGATATTTCCTAGTGAATCAGTGAGGTGTAGCATTGAGTCCAGCGTGAGGATCCGGACGAGAGTCTACGTTCAGCTATTCGGGAAACGATCAGTGGATATTGAGAGCTAAGTACTTTGTAGAATGAACACAGTATAGTCTACAGAGTAGTTCGTGCTGTGAGTCGTATATAGCTTGGAATCTCATGAGAGTCAGCGTGGTGATCTCGTAGAGAGTAGTTTGTATTGAGAGTAGTCTAGTTTGTGATCATGCGACAGTCAGAGCGATGATCCCGTAGAGAGTATTGCGAGTAGTAGTTTGGGATCTTGAGAAAGTTGGTGCGGTGATCTCAAAGGGAGTGATTTGTGCTGAGTAATCTAGTTTGGGATGGCGTGGCGTGGTCGGTGGTCTAGCACATGGTCGCTTGTATTGTATGAGGTCGAACATCACTGTGTGTGTGAAGGGTCATGTCATCATACGAGATGATGACATGTTAAGGTGCCAGGTTGTCCAGTCCACACTGTCATATGAGATGACA
The DNA here is from genome assembly GCA_911728495.1 of Furcula furcula. Taxonomy (NCBI): domain Eukaryota; kingdom Metazoa; phylum Arthropoda; class Insecta; order Lepidoptera; family Notodontidae; genus Furcula; species Furcula furcula. The sequence goes on along the minus strand of OU452264.1, from coordinate 50,775 downwards.
ACTACTCGAAGGGACGTCTTAGCCAGTGATGGTTTGCATGAGGTGGAACATCACTGTGTGTGCAGAGGGTGAAGTCATCATACGAGATGATGACATGATGAGGTGCCAGGTTGTCCGGTCCACGCTGTCATATGAGATGACAAACAGCTGGTCGAAGGGACGCCTTAGCCAGTGGTGGTTTGCATGAGGTCGAACATCACTGTGTGTGTGTGTGGAGGGTTATGTCATCATACGAGATGATGATATAGCAAGATGTCAGGTTATCAAGTCCACGCTGTCATATGAGATGATCAAAGGGAAGCCTTAGTTGGTGTGGGATTATTTGTTAAGTGTGTGTGTGTGTGTGTGTGTGTGTGTGTTATGGTCCTTATGTGAGGTTCGCTGGGCAAGACGGTTACAGTGGCCTCCTTGAGGGACCAGCTGGGCAAGATTGTTACACCAGTGTGTGTCTGTGTGTGTTAATGTGTGTTGTGGTCCATATGCGAGGTTCACTGGGTAAGACAGTTACAGTGGCCTCCTTAAGGGACCAGCTGAACAAGATTGTCACAGTAGTGTGTGTCTCTGTGTGTGAATGTGTGTTGTGGTCCATATGTGAGGTTCGCTGGGCAAGACGGTTACAGTGGCCTCCTAGAAGGACCAGCTGGGCAAGATTGTTACAGTAGTGTGTGTCTATGTGTGTATGTGTTAGTGTGTGTTGTGGTCTTTATGTAAGGTTCGTTGGGTAAGACGGTTACAGTGATTGTTACAGTTGACAGATATGAAAACAGGGATCGGTAAGACAGAAGAGAGTCTACAGTGAAGGTCGGTGTTGGTGAGCTAACGTACTGCAGCTGTTGGTTTAGATCGTGATAGTTTCCTGTTAGATTTCATATTGAGTAGTTGTGCGATGAGTTGTCCTCTCTGGCTCGTGTAGTCCATTTATCTAGTGGTTGCAATCTACATTCCGGTGGGTTTGGTTACTAGGTTGATAGAAGGTCGAGATAGGAAGCGGTCGGTCAGGGGTGGCTGTAAGGGGCAGGTGGAGGCCACTCTAGGTAGGTAGGTAGGGCTTCAGTGCGTATTCGAGACCTTATGCCGGTAGTTTCCTCGTGTGTTATTCTAGTGTGCATGAGTGAGATTGTGTTTCTGTGTTCAGGTGATCATGTAAAGTTTAAAAAAAAAGGATGTTAAACGTGTTTCCGACATCAGAAGTGGGATTGGCTCATGGCCTATCCGCTTTTGCCATCTGGCGTTTTGCTTCGAGACTGTGAGACGTTAATCTGAATGAACGTGTGACTGATGAAACATTATGTAGTGCTGAATTCAATACCAAAGGTTCGTTTAGTGATGTAGCAGTTGGAGTGACATAGATTCCATAGGTGTGGTACGGTACGATAGACCTTTGTAGCGGTATGGAACATCCGCTGTGTGTGTTGTTATAGTCTGGAAAGTTAATTTAGTGATCATGCCACTGCAGCAACAGCAATTTTGAGGTTGCATTTGACTTTATGGGGTGATATCTGAGAGCCGGATACCTACTGCGAGAGCACTCAAGGCCTGTTCACTTTTACATCTGACATGTTTTGATTTCCATTGGTAGTGTACATTGGACGGATAGTGTTTCCTGGGCCAGACTCATTGTGAGTTACTCAAAAGATGCACTGGTATATTGCAAAAGAGGAAAAGTTGGATGAAGGGACCGTCTAAAATTGTAGAATTGCTCGATGGTAACCATTGCCTGTTAAAGTCTTTTGACTGGTAATAGGAACCTTTTGTCTTTGAATTGTCAAGATGATTTAGAATTTTGATTCTTTTTGGTTTTCTACGATCTTGAAATCTTTGAAATGGGCCAGGATAGCCGAGCGGGTTACTACTTTCGTAGACTGTCCCTACCTTTTGGTGTTGCACCTCACGAGGACGTGAGGAAGTCAGGAAGGCCGTGCCGGCACATCTTTATTACGAGATGTCAACTGTCATGTTTGACGTGACGCCATGACATTAGTTCGGGTGATTGGTTGACAATGACATAACAAGTGTGATGGTTGGAAAAGTAGTATGATTATGTTTGATGATGATCGTAAATTATAATGGAGAGTCTATCGTGATATTTCCTAGTGAATCAGTGAGGTGTAGCATTGAGTCCAGCGTGAGGATCCGGACGAGAGTCTACGTTCAGCTATTCGGGAAACGATCAGTGGATATTGAGAGCTAAGTACTTTGTAGAATGAACACAGTATAGTCTACAGAATAGTTCGTGCTGTGAGTCGTATATAGCTTGGAATCTCATGAGAGTCAGCGTGGTGATCTCGTAGAGAGTAGTTTGTATTGAGAGTAGTCTAGTTTGTGATCATGCGACAGTCAGAGCGATGATCCCGTAGAGAGTATTGCGAGTAGTAGTTTGGGATCTTGAGAAAGTTGGTGCGGTGATCTCAAAGGGAGTGATTTGTGCTGAGTAATCTAGTTTGGGATGGCGTGGCGTGGTCGGTGGTCTAGCACATGGTCGCTTGTATTGTATGAGGTCGAACATCACTGTGTGTGTGAAGGGTCATGTCATCATACGAGATGATGACATGTTAAGGTGCCAGGTTGTCCAGTCCACACTGTCATATGAGATGACAACTACTCGAAGGGACGTCTTAGCCAGTGATGGTTTGCATGAGGTCGAACATCACTGTGTGTGCAGAGGGTGAAGTCATCATACGAGATGATGACATGATGAGGTGCCAGGTTGTCCGGTCCACGCTGTCATATGAGATGACAAACAGCTGGTCGAAGGGACGCCTTAGCCAGTGGTGGTTTGCATGAGGTCGAACATCACTGTGTGTGTGTGTGGAGGGTTATGTCATCATACGAGATGATGATATAGCAAGATGTCAGGTTATCAAGTCCACGCTGTCATATGAGATGATCAAAGGGAAGCCTTAGTTGGTGTGGGATTATTTGTTAAGTGTGTGTGTGTGTGTGTGTGTGTGTGTGTTATGGTCCTTATGTGAGGTTCGCTGGGCAAGACGGTTACAGTGGCCTCCTTGAGGGACCAGCTGGGCAAGATTGTTACACCAGTGTGTGTCTGTGTGTGTTAATGTGTGTTGTGGTCCATATGCGAGGTTCACTGGGTAAGACAGTTACAGTGGCCTCCTTAAGGGACCAGCTGAACAAGATTGTCACAGTAGTGTGTGTCTCTGTGTGTGAATGTGTGTTGTGGTCCATATGTGAGGTTCGCTGGGCAAGACGGTTACAGTGGCCTCCTAGAAGGACCAGCTGGGCAAGATTGTTACAGTAGTGTGTGTCTATGTGTGTATGTGTTAGTGTGTGTTGTGGTCTTTATGTAAGGTTCGTTGGGTAAGACGGTTACAGTGATTGTTACAGTTGACAGATATGAAAACAGGGATCGGTAAGACAGAAGAGAGTCTACAGTGAAGGTCGGTGTTGGTGAGCTAACGTACTGCAGCTGTTGGTTTAGATCGTGATAGTTTCCTGTGAGATTTCATATTGAGTAGTTGTGCGATGAGTTGTCCTCTCTGGCTCGTGTAGTCCATTTATCTAGTGGTTGCAATCTACATTCCGGTGGGTTTGGTTACTAGGTTGATAGAAGGTCGAGATAGGAAGCGGTCGGTCAGGGGTGGCTGTAAGGGGCAGGTGGAGGCCACTCTAGGTAGGTATTCAAATATGAGCGACACTTTGTTTTAATTAAAAATACTTTATTTAAAGATTACACGTGTGTTCTCTACGAGCTAAGAATACGAATTAAAGTTTATTCATAATACAAGATCTTATATACTAAAAGTCCCGTAATACAATACTCTTTATTAGTCTATTGTTTTAATGTTATTCCATTAGTGCATGATTACTAATGGGTTTGTATCAAGTTTTAATTATAACAATGCTTGTTCGTTTTACAATACTAATGGTTTTGTCACCTATTAAGATAGGGACTCGATACCTGTTAATGTTATGGTTTATATTACTCAATGGTCTTGTTGACACGTATGGTTTGGCCATGGGTGGTCGTAGTACTTGGGGCACATATAACTCCTCCCTCCATAAGTTCAAAATCATCATCCGATTTTTGAGGTTGGTGATTTTGATTACAAAAATATAATATTTTAGCCTTATATTTATATGCGATTAAGATTAATACAATGCTTAAGATTACATAAATGATTACAGTTCCTATACTAATACTGTTTAAATTCACTGGGGATATCTGTTTTTCGCTTGGATTCACTTCACTTTCACTTTTTAGAACATGGCTTAAAAATCGGAGATTTTCCAAGTCTATTTCATCTAAGTTGATGGGTTTCCGCTGTACATCTTTCGCTGATATGACATTCGGCAGATTAATAGTTGGTGTGCCATGAAATACAACTTGGTTGGCTCGTACATGGCGTTTCCTCAGCGTGTGTCCTCCAATCTTGACTTCACAAGCGTTGTCAAGTGTTACGATGTATGTACCAAGAATGTTATGTTGGCTTATGTCGTTTTCGCAGTATTCTGTCAGGTAAGTGCGAACGCCTGAGTATACTATCCATGCATTGGGATGTATCGACTTTAGCTTTATGTCTGTGGTTTGTACAGACAAAGGTGAGCACGAAGATATATTTGTTGCGAATTTCATCAAATCTGAAACACATGAGTCTTCTTTTTCAGGTGATATATTTTCTTCATAACAAAGGAATTTTCCTTCGTTTATTTCGGTACAAGGCAGAGAGAGTGCTAAAGTTTTCGACCCTTTCGCTAGGATAAACGGATGTTTAGGGGTGATAAGGAATGTGAGGTTTAGGTGAGGATTATACATAGGGAATGGGTATAATTGGTAATAGTTGTAGACGTCTATTTGGACTATAGGTACTGACAATATAAAAGTTATTTGTTTACCTTTTACATACGCCTTTATATCTATGCAATTTTCTATGTTAACAAGATTTTCTAAACTAACAGGGTACACTAACTTATCTACTTTTTCTATATTACGAAGTATAGTTAATAATTCGGTTACGTCCAAAATTGAACGATGTAATACGTTCACACGGCTGAAGGCTAATGCTGTTTCTATCTCATCTAGTCTAGTTAATATTATTTGAAAGTTATGGATTAACAAATTATACGTATTCAATACAAGATTTTTACTTGTTTGGAATTGAGTTTTATTTAAAATAGACTCTATTTCCTCTATGGATTTTTCTAACATAATGAAGTTATTTCTGGTTGAATTAGTTAAATTTACAAATGTTTCTACAATTTCAGTTATCAACGTAACTTTATTTGCAACCGCATGTTGTTGCGTTTGTAAACTGCTTATCATTTTGTCGTACCTGATTGCGTCTTCGTTGTCCAGATTACCAGTTATTACTTTAATGATAGAGCCAAAAGCGTTAAGCAATCCTCGTTTAACCCTGATGGTCGGAATTAATTGATGATACCTTTCATATGTAATGTTCATTATATATTCTGCCTGTATTTTAGCGTCAACTAAATTCCCATCCAAATTATACATACTTAATTTTTCTTCCATATAACTACTAATTTCCTTATTCTTTGCTATATTATATTCTAAAGTATCGCTAACTTGTTCTAGATCTAAAATCTTAACTATTTTCCAGTTATAATAACTAATCATAGCCTGACCCTCTTTGACGGGTAAAATCCCTGGGTTACCTTCAATCTGCTGAAGTTGAACAGCCAGGTTTGGGACTGTTTGTGTTGCTATCAGTAGCACGTACCTGTGAAGGACGTTTTATATCTTTAATTGGTACTTTGGTATCGCGTTGTTGGGTTTTGACTTGCACTGTATTACGATTTATTGTGCCCGTAACTTTGGCTTTTTGATAACGGGGTTTATCTTTACTGCGTCTAACGTTAACGCCTTTTATAAAAACTGTATCTTCCGGTTTAATGTTAAAATCAGTTTCTCCACCGCGTTTTTCCTTAATTTTCTCTTTGTTTTGGATAATTTTGTTTGTAAGATAATTGTATAAATATTTTGTTCTTTTAACGTGATCATGAACCAATTGTTGTGTGTAGCTTTTGTTAAAGTCTACATCAAATGTGCTAGATGCATCTGTATGTCCAAATACTACTTCGAACGGTGTAAGACCAGTAGTTGAGTGGATTGATTGATTATATGACATAATAGCGTAAGTCATTACACTTGATGCATCCGTTATTTTTCTCTCGTATTTTGCCAATCTATATATTTCTATAATTGTTGAGTGAAATCTTTCCACTATACCCATAGAGTTCGGGTTATGCGGAGTTCCTATGTGTAATTCAATTTTATAAAACGCTAACATTTCTTTTAAAAGGTTATTATTAAATTCTGAACCTGGATCTGAACTAATTCTTTTAGGTATTCCGTATAAAGAAAAGTATTTAATTAGTGCTCGAACGATCTCTGGTGTTGATCTGTTAGACACTTCTATTGCTTGGCCTAATTTGCTAAATGCATCCACTATAGTAAGGAAGTATACACCTTCTATAGAGAATAGATCAATAAAAATTTCTTGGAAAGGTCTTGTTTGCGTTTGGGTCAATTGTAATTCTGGTTTTAGAGGTTTTCTATCATACTTCATTTTTTTGCATACTTCGCATGCGTTAATTATACTTGCTACTGTTTGATCTAAATTATTCCAATAAAATGTTCGTTTCAAATGTGCTATTGTTTCCTTAATACCACGGTGACAAGTTTTACCCGTGTGATATTTTAATACTGCTTCGCGTTGTTCATTTTCATCTTCAATATATACTACACGTTCCGTACATTCGAAGAATTGCACTGAACCTTTCTTAAATAATTTTGTCACTATTTCCATGAATTGTTTACGATGTCGTTCATCTTCAAAATATAAGAAGTGTTTAATTTTTGGTCGAATATACTCTTTTAAGAATGTTTTTATTAAGTCTGGGTTATTAACTGGCATGTGTACTTCTAATACTTTTTGTTTATCTCTAGACAGATCTTTGACGGTTGTTTCGTTCCTATTCCATGTATAAATCAAAATTTGGTTTGGTTTGGTATCAATTGCTTCATGTAGTATTGGTATATCTGCAGAGTCAGTATTGACTTCCGAATGGATGGTCACCATACTTGATCCTGCTTTTTCTGAGGCTGTGATAGTTTGACTATCTAAAGATGGTATAGAATAATGTGGCTTAGGCCTAATTGATGCTTCTGACGAAATACTCATTATTTCTTCATCAGACGAGATGACTATTGTGTCTAACGAATTTTGTTGTTTATTACCAATGTTTACTATCATCGATATATCATCTTGATTATCTAAAGCATTTAGTTTTATGCGAGACAATGCATCAGCATTACTATTTTGTTTACCGGGTTTATGTTTGATTTCGTAATCATACTCAGCTAAACGTAATCTCCATCTTGTGAGTCTACTTCCTGGTTCTTTAAACGAATGTAGCCATACAAGAGGTCTGTGATCACTCAAGATTATAAACTTCTTACCGTACAGGTATGGTCTGAAATGTTTGCAGGCCCATACAACTGCTAACAATTCTTTTTCGATTGCACTATAACGTGTTTCGGCATCGTTAAGTGTTCTACTAGCAAATGCTATTGGTTTATCGCTGCCTATTGGTCCTTGCGATAATACTGCGCCAAGAGCAAAGTTCGAGGCGTCGGTGGTTAATAAAAATGGTTTCGTAAAATCAGGAAATTGAAGTAAAGGAGCATTTGTTAATAGCTCTTTACATTTTTCAAACGCATCTATGTATTCTTTAGTTATTATTAATTTATTTTTCTTTTTTAGACAATTTGTCAATGGTTGTGTAATCTTCGAGAAATCTTTTATAAATTTTCTGTAATAACCTATTAGTCCTAAAAAGCTTTTGATTTCAGTGGGCGTCTTGGGTAATGGGAATTGCAAAACTGCGCTAATTTTATCATCATTTGGCTGAAGGCCGTTTTCAGATATTTTGTGCCCTAAATATAAGACTTCCTTTTTAAGAAAATCACATTTATCTAAGGTCACTTTTAAGTTAGTTTGTCGAAGTCGGTCAAATATTTTCTTTAATTTCTCTAGATGTTCAGGTAAACTAGTGGAATAGACAATGATGTCATCTAAATAAACTAAACAATGAATGCCTTGGAGTCCTCTGAGGACGTTATCCATCGCTCGTTGAAACGTAGCGGGTGCTGTCTTTAAACCAAACGGCATTCGAGTAAACTCATAATGTCCCGTTTGTGTAGTAAAGGCAGTTTTGGGTTGATCTTCTTCTTCTACTTCTATCTGATGATAACCACTTGCTAAATCTATGGTAGAAAAGTAACAAGCCTTCCCTAATCTATCAAAAAGATCTGATATGTTTGGTAACGGATATTTGTCGTCAGTAGTGATTTCATTCAGTCGTCGGTAATCGATGACCATACGAAATTTTCGTTCACCAGAAGCGTCCATTTTTTTGGGGACTAAGTGCACTGGGGCACTCCACGGTGAGTGTGATTCTTTAATAACATTGTTTTCTAATAATTTCTTTACTTGATTTTGGATTTCTTCATTTTCGACAGGTGGGTGTCTATATGGTCGTATATATATAGGATCTTCGTGGCACGTCCTGATCTTGTGTTTCACTTGGTTAGTGAACGACAAGGGGACTTCTTCACAATGAAAGATATCTTTGTATTCAGAACAAAGTTTTGATATGCATGATCGTTCTTCCGGATTTAAATGGTCTAATCTTAACTTTGAGAGATTTTGCTGAAGTATTTTATCTAAATAGGGTTTCACATTGTTGTTGTTATTTTTATACAGATCACTCTTGTTTATTTTTAAAGCATTCAATGGTTCGTCAAATGTAATCGTTATGTCCTGGTCAGTCGTATTTTGTACTACTGTCTGGGCAAACGAGTCTATGCAAGAAACCATAGCATCTGGCATTCTAATTCCGGGGCTGAACTCGACAAAATCTAATATTGCATCTCCGTCTTTTAAAGTAGTCGGCACTTTGACGCGTGTTTCCGATCGAGATGGTAATACTATTTCATAATTCGGTTGGTAAAGAATGGGTATTTGCGTGTCTCTTGTCTGCAATATTTGATTTTTCATATCAATGTTTGCTTCTAATTCTTTTAGTAAGTCGGTTCCGATAAGACCGTCGTATTTATTATCTACGTTATAGACATAAAACTTATGGTATAAGTTTGTTTGAAATGTTTCGGTTAGTGGGATATGCGCCACTTCACTATGAGTGCTACGTCCGTGTGTGCTTATAACCTCAAATGGTTCTATTGTTTTACAATGGGCAAAGAATTCATTGGCTTTCTGAGGACTTATAAACGAACGTGTGCTACCAGTATCTAACATAAATATGGAATTTATTTCTGGTATTTCTATATGGGGTAGTTTTAACGCGGAATTGTAGTTAACTTTTATTATCTCGCGGTGTCTTTTACGGAGGCAGGTGTTTGAAAATTTTCTGCTAAATTTTCATCATCTGTCTCTTGAATAGTTTCGATTCCTTGTTCGTCATAATTAACGGGGTATTGGTTTTCGTCATAAAATTCTGTCGCGTAAGCTTCATAAGCTTCGTTAAACTCTTGGTTGTAGTCGGCGTATACTTCATTTTCGTCGGCTAACATATTATTTTGCACGGTTCTCATCGATACGTCTGTATTGTATCTTGGTGCGGATTGATTTGGTATCCCGAAACGAAATTGTTGATTTGGGTTATTCCTAAAGAATCCAGATTGTTTGTAATTATTTATTGTTTGTGGAAATTGTGGTTGTGGTCGATTTCCGAACTTGGAAATGGTCCCTTGATTTGGAACAAATTTAAAACCTTGTGGTCTTTGTTGATTTCCGAATTTATTATTAAGATATTGGTTGGTCGGAATAAAATTTGGTCTAAATGGTTGGTTATTATTCGTTTGGAATCTATTCTGTGGTATACCAAATTTAAATTGTGGGTTTTGATTGGGTATGCCAAATTTAAATTGGTTTTGTGGTAATCCGGATTTAAATTGAGGCGGCGACGCTACAATTGGCTTCGGTAAGTGTCCCGAACTATTTTGTTTAATTTTATTACGCGCATTATATTGTGTTTGAAAGTTAACTTCTTCCATGACGACACTAAGCGCATCTTCTAATGTTGTACATTTATTTAACCTAACAAATCTAATCAGTTCTTCCGGTAGGTTATATAGAAATACGTTTAAGGCAGTGTTGTTATATATTATCATTTTGGCTGCTTTAACGCCTTCGTCTACTAATAGATTTACTTTAGATATTAATGAACTTCTAATGTTCTGGATACGATGACAGAAATCTAGGTATGATTCTTGTGATCCTATCTTAACATTCTCTAATTCGATAGCTATACATGCTTCAGACCTAGGGTCTCCGAAATGCTGTATCAATAATACTTTCAATTCCTCCCATACTGTTATATTTTCTCGCTCGCTAATCAATACGGCTGCTTTGCCTATAAGCCTACTGGTTATACAATGAAATACATATAGTTGCTGAGCGGGATTATTCTCTCGCAAGAAACTTCTTATAACGTATTCACATTTAGTTATAAAGAAATTTAATAACTTTTCATCACCATCAAAACGTGGAATGATATCCAGGATTTCCTTTGGAATTACCTGTATTTGACTCATTTTTATTTATTATTCAAAACTTACTTAAATTTAATAAATTAATTGGCGATTTTTGTCCAATTATTACTTAATAAAATCAAATGTTTACACAAAAATACAAAATTATTTTCTTTATAAGGTAAATAAATAACGTAATCGACGATTTTTGTTCGATTTCGTTGCCTAAAACTAAATGACGTCTACTCAGCAATGTTTGGTCTAAATAAAAACGTCCTAAAACTATCGTTAATTCGGCGATGCTAGTCCAAATAAACGGGGAATAGACACAGGGTAAGGAGTCAACATGCGAAAAGGTCTACTCACATTAAGCTGCTCGTTCCCATGCCGAATCCGTATTCCAGCTTCGTATGCTCTTCTTGAAAAATTTATTTGTTTGTAGGTTCTTCTGATAAGGTCGATGTCGATTGGTACTGCGCGGAGCCGATGCTTGTGCTTACTACACAGATACTTTTCGCGACTTTATCCACCAAGGCTGCGCCATTCAAATATGAGCGACACTTTGTTTTAATTAAAAATACTTTATTTAAAGATTACACGTGTGTTCTCTACGAGCTAAGAATACGAATTAAAGTTTATTCATAATACAAGATCTTATATACTAAAAGTCCCGTAATACAATACTCTTTATTAGTCTATTGTTTTAATGTTATTCCATTAGTGCATGATTACTAATGGGTTTGTATCAAGTTTTAATTATAACAATGCTTGTTCGTTTTACAATACTAATGGTTTTGTCACCTATTAAGATAGGGACTCGATACCTGTTAATGTTATGGTTTATATTACTCAATGGTCTTGTTGACACGTATGGTTTGGCCATGGGTGGTCGTAGTACTTGGGGCACATATAACTAGGTAGGTAGGGCTTCAGTGCGTATTCGAGACCTTATGCCGGTAGTTTCCTCGTGTGTTATTCTAGTGTGCATGAGTGAGATTGTGTTTCTGTGTTCAGGTGATCATGTAAAGTTTAAAAAAAAAGGATGTTAAACGTGTTTCCGACATATATAATAATCTGTATAAAACACAAAATCCACAACAAACAAGACCAAAAGGTCTATGTCCTATATATAATACAAGGACCTTATATATCCCTGTACCACACAAAAACAAAACAGACTAAATTAAAATATAGAATTTTATCGTCAAGTTCTTAACTATTTATTTTTATTTACAGGTCCGTCTGCGGCTGTGGCGGAGGGCAACACGGGAGGCTGCAGTGTCAGGTAAGTCGTCCACCAACAGCAGCAGCGGAATTATGGAGTCAGGTAAGTCTATTTTGTCTTAATATCTATTTAGAGAGACTTCCAACTATGTGTTGGGTCTCGTCGTTAACTTCTATAACAACCCAGGTTCAAATATAGGTTGGTCCGGCCACTACACGAACCACTACTCCTATACGAACCCGGGTTCCAATATTAATTGTTTCGTCTATTGCCCGCAGTGGCGCTGTTCAGGCGCTCGTCCAATAGCGCGCGAGCACGAGAGCGCGTCGGGGTTCTCGTTGACCCGGGCAGCCAATCAGAGACACGGGGCGGACCTTACTAGTGTTATCACTGTAATGGCGGCCGAACTAAGGGCGAGAACACAGTTACAACAGAATTGAACAAAATTAAATAATATAATAATTTTTACAGTTTTTTACTAATCTAAAAATTTTCTTATTTTTCAGGTCCGGCTCCAGTCTGCGGCTGTGGCGGAGGTGCAGTGCCAGGTATTGCGGCAGCAGGTAAGTATTGGCTTTTTCGATACTTTCCAGGGTCCAGTCGACAGTAGCAACGGGAGCACGGGGTCAGGTATGTAAGGTAAGTTTGTTTCTATTTTATAAACTAAAAACTACTAAGGAAGCCTGTATGTGTGTTACACATTTAGTGTCTCGGCCTGCGAGGTGGTCTGTGGACGCCGCCTTATGTCGTCCGGTTCTCGCCAACAGATGGCGCTAGTAGTACGTATGTACTATTTTTATATTTTACAATTTGGAGTCAAAATACACAATGCTATAAAATACCAGCGGCCCAATGGTCCAGTTATTGTTTTCAGGTCCTGTCTGCGGCCGTGGCGGAGAAGCGAAGCTGGAAAATGCCGTCGGTAGGTAAGAGGGGGAGTCCCTTTACATCTGTCCAGCCAACAGCAGCAGCAGGTTCCAGGATCTGGTGTGTCAGGTTCATGCGCCTATTTATTTAGGATAGATTCCTTACGTTTTTGGAGCCCTGTCACCTCTTCTCGCGAAAATATCGTAAGGTTTTAGGAGGTCCGGTTTCGTCAATCCGCCGTCGGCGCCACCGTCGACACACGGCGTGCGGCGGGCAGAAGTCGGTGGGGGGGTCGCAGTTCGACGCGGAGATGCGAGATTTTTAACTCTTGCCGCTCACCAATAGATGGCAGCACTCTTAATATCTAGATATTTGAGGGCCTATATCTCAGCCCCTGGTCCTGGGATTCCAGCTCTGACAACGTGCAAGGTCGTTGCTAGATATCCCCTTTCAGTCTGGTACAAAAAATCCCTGTAAAATACACAGACAAAAAAGCAGGTTTTCAAACTACGTAATTGTAGTACCACGTTTATAGGAGCTGTTTTGCAGTCCGTGGCGATTTTCCTCTGCTGGTTTCCGGGCCGTAGCCGCGTTGTCCTGGGTCGCAAAGGCCCGGGCTTCTAGTATTATATACTTTAGGCCCGGCTCTTCACTCTCCTATAAAATTTGGGAGGGGGAGATATGTGAGTCAATGGTAAAAGGGGGGGTGACAGTTTTAAATCTTCTTGCTCGACCGCAAAAAGAGTTGTTTACCCTTTTTTGGTGCGGGAGCAAGGGATCAAAATAAAGTTTTATAGGTAATCCTATAGATTACACTATCTACTATAAATCTAGCACGAAAAATGTCACTATCATAGCACAAAATCAAAAGTTATTAAATGTAGATAGTTAGAAAGGTCCAAAATTCTCCTGTCAGACTTGTTTTTTTGAGGTTTATTCCGCGGTCTTTGGCACTACAGAAAAAGTAATTACAGTTCCGTCTTCAGCTCGGCGGGGGCTACACAGCCGTGCTGGTTTCCAGTATTTTAGGACACTTTTTGTCAGGTCGTCCACCGGGCTGACGTCACTAAAATCGTTCTATCTCGGTGGAAACTGACCTGAAAAATCCAATTTTGGTGTCCAGTTGTAGAGGACACTGTGACGCACAAAACTGCAATCCAGAAATGTAGGGTCACCGATCTAGATTACTAGATAATCACTAGAGTAGTGAAGGTGTGAAAAATTTTCACACTAAAACCGCGACTGTACCTCGTGTACAGTCGCGATTTCGAAAATTTAAGTCACTATCGAAAGGTCTTTTGTTCCTCTACACTCTCACATGTGTCACTGTCACCAAAATCACTGAATAGCGTTTATGTGTCCTTTTTCACGAAAAAACGGGTGTTTTTCGTGGGAGAACTCGCGTCCAGGGAGCTCGATCACCACGTATGACACCTCGTTTTACGGCTCTTTCCAAGCGCCGTCTTTTGACACCACTTCCGTCTAAATCCGAGCACTTTTCGAATTTTAACGATTTAAAAACGCGGAGCGACTGTAAAAAAAAAAATATAAAAAAAAAAAAAAAAAAAAAAAAAAAAAAAAAAAAAAAAAAAAAAAATGGTTAGGTTAGGTTAGGTTAGGTTGGGGGACGATGGGGTACGGTGTAGGCAACCTCCTCGTGGTGTACCCTGGGCATCGGGCAACAGCTTCCTGAGTTTCCCTCGGAAGTTTGTTGCTCGGTGGCGAATAGCCTACGAGACGGCGTCACATGTGCTGCTCCCGGTACTCTCTGGCTTTCGGAGAGGACTGTGGCGCAGCACCATGATATAAGTGACGGAGGCCGAAAGGCCAGATGTCGTTGTGTCACTCCCGGTACCCCTCTGTTAAGCAGAGTAGACCGCGGAGTGGCACTTCCGACGCGACGGTCGCCCACTTAGGGCGTGTGTGTTCCTGTTTTGTCCGTCTGTTATTTTGTTGATTTTAGTTTGTTGTTGATTTTAGTTTTATAATGAGTTTGATTTTATTGTTAATTTATTGGTTTTATTTTATCTACAATTAATTTTATCCATTTTGTGTTTTATTTTAAATTATTATTATTATTGTATTAATTATTTCTTAGTTTTGATTATTATTTATTTGGTTTTTAATTATTTATTTTCATTATACATTTCTTTTCTTTTTGCTTCTCTTTTCTTTCTTCTTTGTCCGGGAAGACAGGAACTCGCCGGCTGAGGTGCCCAATGCCGAAGGTGCAGTGTGCCATTAGGCTGAAATGCGGAGGGGCAAAGCTCCGCCATAAGCGCTGGCAGGTTGGCCACTCCTGCTTTCAAAGTGGAAAACGAAAACAAAAACAATATGAGTGCACGTAAGAAAAACATATTACCCCAGGAGGGTACCGGCCGCGCCGCGGCAGGAGAATCCCTCCCAGGGCCTTCGGGCCTTGGCAGCGCCACGTATCTGGGGGGCGCCAAAAAATGCACTTCCACCGCCAAGTCCCAGTCTGGCGGTGCACAGAGCCAAGGGGGCTCACGTCGTGAATCGCTGTCCAGCGATTCCGATAACGACATCGGACCCGGTGTCGCAGGCCATAAGCGCCTTCACAGGGCCCAGCAGGGTCGCTCCGGATCTCCGTCGAGCGACTCTGCCAATCCGGAGCCCAGTAAGGTGCCAAAGGCGAGGAGGGGGCGCGGAAGCGCCACGAGACGCTCGTCATCGGTGGGCGTCCTAAGGCGGGACGAGCGCGGCCGTTTTATTCGCACGCGTCGGGTTACACCGCCACCACCGGCGGAAGATGCCAAGGCGGACGAAGACATGGCGGAGCAATCTCGCCCATTGGGCCCCAGCTTTGCTTACTCCAGCGAGGCAATCAGGAGGCAGGCGGAGATTGTTGCCACAGTGGCCGCCAAATCTGGCAACCTGAAGGGGACCTGCCAGAAGGCCCTCAAGGATGCCGCAAGGATCATCGGTGAGAAGGCAGATGCGATCAAAGAGCAGTCCCTCACCGATGAAGGCGCAAGGCTGCACGCCGAAAATAATAAGTTGCGCCAATCCTTCGGTAGATTGTATGCCGAAAACCAGAGCCTGCAGAAGGAGATGACTGAGTTGCGGAAGCAACTCGGAGAACTGCAGGCGACGGTGGAAAGGCTACAGTCCCAGGCGGCACCGCCGGCGGTCTGCCCACAACCAGCTGTACAAGCGGTATCGGACCCCCTAAGCCGGGAACATAGGGCTCTCGCGGAGGAGATATCGCGCTCCGTCTTGCTCCAGGTCGGGAGCATGATGGATGCGCGAGTCGCGGGTCTCCAAGACCGGCTTCTGCCTGAGAAGCGCCTCAGGCCTCCTCTCGCGGCGGACGCGCGCAATGCGGTGGCTGCTACTGTCGAGGTAGACGCTCGGTCACCTGCGCAGCCGCAAACTGCGCCTGCCGCGAGGGCGCTCAGAGCGCGGCCGGCCCAGCCTGTGCAGCCTTCCCAGGCAGCACCAGCAGTGTCAGAGCCGGGATCCCGGCTGCCGCCGCCACCCCAGCAAGTGGTGCCAGCGCCGGCTGCCTCGACCAAAAAGTCAAAGAGGAGGCGCAGAGGGCGCCAAAAAGCTCCTCCAGTGGCCGATCTGCCGGCGGTTCCCGCACCTGCTGCGACTGCCGCTCAACTTGAGCGGCCGACTGCGCAGCCTGCGGAACAGTCCTGGGCCACAGTGGCAAGGAAGCCAAAGCAAGCCCGCCCAAAGCCGGCGGCGGCTCGTCCCGCTGCATCCGCCCCCAGTAAAGGGAGGCGGAAAAAGAAGAAGGTTGCACTTCCCCGGGCCCCGAACTCTGCTGCCATTACTATCACGGTGGCAGAGGGGTCCGACACGACCTATGCGGCGGTCACGGCAGCGGCGAAGTCCAGGGTGCGCTTGAGCGAGTTGGGCATCGCCAACGTCCGCCTCAAGCGAGCGGTCACCGGCGGGCTCCTCATGGAGTTGGAGGGGCCCGACTGTGAGACACAGGCGGACGCGCTGGCCTCGAAGTTACAGGAAGCCCTGGCGGACTTCCCTGTGAAGATTGCCCGCCCGACCAAATCGGGGGAGATCCGGGTCACCGACCTGGATGACGCGATCACCCCCGAGGAGGTCGCAAAATCGCTGGCAGAGGCGGGTGGATGCCCGACGGAGAAGATCTCCGTCGGACAGATCCGCCGCGGCGAGACCGCCATGGGCACAGCCTGGGCCCGGGTCCCCGTCGCCGCCATGCGCAAGCTGGTGGCAACAAAGGAGGTGAGCGTTGGTTGGGGCCTGTCGCACGTGCGGGCACTGGAAGCTAGGCCGCTAAGGTGCTTCCGGTGCCTGGAGAGGGGGCACGTTGGAAGGAGGTGCCCTAACGCTATCGAAAACCGGAGTGCGCGGTGCTTCACCTGTGGCGAGCAGGGTCACAGGGCAAGCACATGCACCGCGCAAACACCGAAGTGCCCCTTGTGTACAGACAAGGGGTGCCGAGCGGACCACCGGCTGGGCACTAAAAAGTGCACCCCGCCAAAGGGCAAGGGCAAGAGAGGCCCTTCCGCCCCCACAAACGAGGCGACAACCGCGGCCCCGGCCAGCGCAGCGGGCTCCAGCCCGCCGGTGGACATGGAGGCCTAACGTTCTCTCCCCACGTTAGGCTTCTTCAGGGCAACCTGAACCACTGCCGCAACGCTCAGCACCTGCTCATGCAGACCGTTGTGGAGCGTCAGGTTGCCATCGCGGCGGTCGCGGAGCCCCACAGCGTCCCGGACCACCCTCGTTGGTTCGGAGACGACCTGGGCTCCGTGGCGGTCTATTGGGGAGGAGGAGAGGGTGTCCCACCCTGCACCCTACTGGAGAGGGGGCAGGGCTTCGTCGCCGTCGAATGGGGCACCATGGCCATAGTGGGCTGCTACGTCTCTCCCAACAGGTCCCTCGCCGACTACGAGGTGTACCTGGACCGGGTGGGGAACTGCATTCGCCGTTGCCTACCCCGTCCGCTGATCGTCCTGGGGGACTTCAACGCCCACGCTACCGCGTGGGGCTCCACCAGAGACAACATCAGAGGAGAGACGTTGCTCGATTGGGCGGCTGGGCTCGACCTCCGGTTAGTCAATCGGGGGTCAGTGAGCACGTGCGTGCGGTGGCAGGGGGAGTCGATCGTCGACCTGACGTGGGCGACTCCCTCTGCCATCGGCAAACTGTCGGGATGGCGGGTAGCGGAAGAGGTGGTCACATTGTCCGACCACCGCCACATCTTCTTCGATGTGGCCATCCGCCGCCGTCCCCGCGGTTCCAGCCGCCGAGAAGGCAGCCCCCCGCGACGTTGGTCCCTGAAGCGCCTCGACGTAGACATGCTCGAGGCGGCGGCCGACGTCGCGGCATGGCCGGAAAGCGCCGATGAGGTCCGATCCGATCCGAATGTGGAAGCTAACCGGTTCCGGGGCACGATGACGCAAATCTGCGACGCGTCGATGCCCCGAGCCGGCCGCCCCAAGCGTAGCCCGGTGTACTGGTGGACGCCGCAGATCGCGCAACTGCGCGAGATCTGCTGGCGAAGCCGCCGAGAGTTCACCAGGGCGAGAAGGCGAAGGCGAGCTCAAGCCGACGAGGTAGCCAGGCTCTACAGGGCATATCGAGTGGCCACCAAGGCGCTCCAAAACGCCATCAAGAGCGCCAGGGACCAGTCCTGGGACGAACTCCTCGAGGGACTCAACGAGGATCCGTGGGGGCGCCCGTACCATATGGTGCTGGGCAAACTACGCCCATGGATGCCCCCGGTGACGGAGACTCTCGATCCGGCTTTGCTGGGAAACGTGGTAGACACCTTGTTCCCGGCGGGTCGGTCCAGTCCCTCAGTCCACCCCCTTCAGTTGCCCGAATGGCGCGACGATCTGGGGGTGACCATAGAGGAGATGGACTGGGCCGTTGGCCGCTTGAGAGCCCGAAACACCGCGCCCGGACCCGATGGTGTTCCGGGTAGGGTGCTGGTGTTGAGCCTGGCTGCCCTGGGGGACGTGCTGAGGCAGCTATTCACTAGCTGCCTCCGTGAAGCTACGTTCCCCAGGGCCTGGAAGGAGGCTAGTTTGGTCCTCATAAAGAAGGAAGGCAGAGCCGCGGATTCTCCCTCCGCGTACCGTCCCATATGTCTGCTGGACGAGGTTGGCAAACTGTTCGAGAGAATAGTTGCCTCTCGTCTCAGCGGGCATCTGTCGCGCGTCGGTCCCGATCTGGTCGACAGCCAGTTCGGCTTCCGACAGGGCCGTTCGACCGTGGATGCGATAACTCGCGTCCGCGCCCTGTCGGATCAGGCGGTCTCCCGGGGTGGTGTGGCGTTGGCGGTGTCACTCGACATTGTCAACGCCTTCAATTCCCTACCCTGGGATGCGATCTGGGAGGCACTGGTCTACCATGGAGTGCCTCCCTACCTGCAGGCCCTGATCAGGGACTACTTGCGCGACAGGTACATTCTGTACGTGGATCGAGACGGTACGAGGATCCGGAGGGAAGTAGAGCGAGGGGTTCCGCAGGGGTCAGTCTTAGGCCCCTTGCTATGGAACCTCGCCTACGACGCGGTTCTGCGTGTCGATCTCCCCGCCGGCGTAAGTGTCGTCTGCTACGCGGATGACACATTAATCGTGGCCGGTGGGGACACCTTCGAGAGGACCAAAGAGCTCGCCGAGCTTGGGGCGGAAATCGTCGTCGCTAAGATACGCGAGTTGGGCATGGAGATAGCGCCTCAGAAAACCGAGGCGCTGTGGTTCCACGGCCTGCCTAGGAGCCGGGAACCACCGACCAACTTGCGCGTCCGTGTTGGTGAGTCGGAAGTCAGGGTGGGGCCGTACATGAAATATCTTGGTCTCACCCTTGACAGTCGCTGGGGCTTCGAGGAGCATTTCGAGCGCCTGGTCCCCCGAGTCGACAGGGTTGCAGCGGCCTTACACAGGCTGCTCCCCAACCTCGGGGGGCCGAGCGAGGAAGTTCGCCGCCTCTACGCCGGAGTCGTGCAGTCCGTAGTCCTCTACGGGGCGCCCATCTGGGCGCCGAGGCTGGCCATAAGACGCTGTAGAACCAAAATCTACAGCGTCCAGCGGAGGATGGCACTTCGGATTGCACGAGGATACCGAACGGTGTCCTTTGAGGCGGCGACCATACTGGCACGCTTTCCGCCCTTAGACATCCTGGCGGGCATGTATGCGAGGGTCTATGACCGGATCCGCATCGCCCGCCAGAGTGGCGGAGGCGAGCCGGTGGCGCTCGAATCCATCAAGCGGCAGGAACGACACATCGCTCTCACGACGTGGCGCGAGCGGCTCCAGCCGGAGCACATAGCGCGCAAACGCGTCGTTGAGGCATTCCTGCCGCATCTCGAAGCCTGGATACAGCGACGGAGTGGACGACTCACCTATAGGCTTACGCAGATAATCACCGGTCACGGTTGTTTCGGTGATTATCTGCATAAGATCGGACGTGAAGCGACGACGAGATGCTTCCACTGCGACCAGTCTGACTCCGCCCAACACACGCTGGAGGCTTGCCCCGCGTGGTCGTTGGAGCGTCGAGACCTGGTCGCAGTCATCGGATCGGACCTCTCCCTGGGCAGCGTAGTGTCGGCTATGCTGTCCGGGGATGCGGCGTGGGGAGCGATGGCCGCCTTCTGTGAGACTGTCATGTCCCAGAAGGAGGCCGCCGAGCGGGAACGCGAACGCGCTGATCCTGCTCGGCGACGAAGGCGCAGGCCGCCACAAGCGGCCGCCCAACGTCTCGCTCCCCAGCCCTGAGCCCGGGGCTATAAACAATGGGCAACCTTCGGAGTCGCTGGACGCTCGGGGTGTGGGCCCCTTGAGCGTCCATTGAGTACGGCGGCGACTCCGAGGAGGACGGCGGCGGGGTTGCGACCCCCGTCCCCGTGAGCACCGTGACAGGTTCCCGGGGGGCTACAATGCGCCCCCCGGCGGCGGGCTCAAAGGCAAGGCACTGAGGGGCCCCTGGTGCAGATCCCACCGGAGAGCCCTGGGGTCTCCCCTCTCATGTGCCGATGCGACAGCCGCGGGGGTTTTAGTGGGTAAGAATCCCACATACCCCGGTTGAGCCCCACAGCTCCCGGGGATCTTTCGAAGATTTCCCCCGCGTCAAAAAAAAAAAAAAAAAAAAAAAAAAGGTTAGGTTGGGGTACGGTGTAGGCAACCTCCGCGTGGTGTACCCTGGGCATCGGGCAACAGCTTCCTGAGTTTCCCTCGGAAGTCTGTTGCCCGGTGGCGAATAGCCTACGGAGACGGCGTCACATGTGCTGCTCCCGGTACTCTCTGGCTTTCGGAGAGGACTGTGGCGCAGCACTACTGATACAAGTGACGGAGGCCGAAAGGCCAGATGTCGCCGTGTCGTTCCCGGTACCTCTCTGCTTATCGGAGTAGACTGCGGAGCGACACTAGCGACGTCGAGACGGATGTCCCTCATGGGACATTGTTAGGTTTAAGTTTTCGTTATGTCTGTTTGTTTTTGCCTTTTGGCTTTTATCCCTTGTATATACCGGTTTTAATTTGATTTATTTTATTTTACTTTTAATTCAAAATTATTTTGTTATTTTTTATTGATTTTAATTACTATTATTTTGTTAATATATTATTTATTGATTTTAATTATTTCTTAAATTTAAACCTATAAGAGGCGGAAGTGGGCACAACCGAAAGGCTGTGCGTAGACCGTAACCCCTTGCGAAAGGGGCCGGGGGCCTTGCCTTAACCGGCCGGGCCGCGAGGAGACAACCTCTATAAAAAATCCCGAAAACTCCGGCGTTGCGGTGCGCGGCGTGTGTGTGGTTAGTGTGCGGAGTGCCAAAGTGCTGCTGGACGGAAATCCAGCTGTTAGCGGCCAACCCTGGATACCTCCCGACCTCCAGGTGTAGGTAGGGCCACCAAAGCATTCGGGTCACTGCTATTGGTGGAGTTCAAAAACCCGGTTCTCGTGGGACTTATATGGAAAAGTTAAATAAAAAACCCAATCCCAAATCCGTCCAGTCGGACGCAATGAGCGGAGGCTCACGTCCCGAATCGCTGGTTCCTGACACCAGCGATTCCGAAAACGAGGGACTCGACATCAGACCAGGTGTCGCGGGTCAGAAGCGCCTGCACAGGGCCCAGCAGGGTCGCTCCGGATCTCCGGAGCCCAAGGTGCCGAAGGCGAGGAGGGGGCGCGGAAGCGCCACAAGACGCTCAGTATCGGTGGGCGTCCCAAGACGAGACGAACGCGGGCGTTTTATCCGCTCACGTCCGGGCTCACCGCCCCCACAGGCGGAAGTTGCCAAGGCGAACGAAGGCAAGGCGGACGAATCTCGCCCATTGGGCCCCAGCGTTGCCTACTCTAGTGAGGCAATCCGGAGGCAGGCCGAGATCGTTGCCACGGTTGCCGCAAAGTCTGGCAACCTGAAGGGGACCTGTGTGAAGGCCCTGAAAGACGCGGCAAGAATCATCGGCGAGAAGGCAGACTCTATCAGAGATCAGGCCCTCGCCGATGAAGGTACAAGACTGCACGCAGAAAATAACAAGCTGCGTCAGTCATACGGTCGGCTGTATGCAGAAAACCAGAGCCTGCAGAAGGAGATGGCCGAGATGCGCAAGCAACTCGGCGAACTGCAGGCGACGGTAGAGAGGCTGCAGTCCCAGGCGGCCTCGTCGGCGGTCTGTCCGCAGCCGACTGCGCAGGTGGCATCGGATCCCCTTAGTCGAGATCAGAGGACCCTCGCGGAAGAAATATCGCGCTCCGTCTTGCTCCAGGTGGGGAGCATGATGGATGCGCGATTCGCGGGCCTCCAAGATCGCCTCCTGCCCGAGAAGCGCCTCAGGCCTCCTCTCGCGGCGGACGTGCGCAATGCGGTGGCTGCCGCTGTCGAGGTAGACGCCCGGCCACCTGCGCAGCCACAAACTGCACCTGCCGCGAGGGCGCTCAGAGTGCGGCCGGCCCAGCCTGTGCAGCCTTCCCAGGCAGCACCAACAGTGCCGGGGTCGGGGTCCCAGCTGCCCCCGCCGCCCCAGCAGGTAGCGGTGGCGCCGGCTGCCTCGGCACCAAAGCCGAAGAGGAGGCGTAGAGGAGGGCGCCAAAAAGCTCCTCCAGTGGCGGATCTGCCAGCGGTTCCCGCGGCTGCTGCGACTGCCGCTCCAGTTGAGCGGCCGACTGCGCAGCCGGCGGAACAATCCTGGGCAACGGTGGCGAGGAGACAAAAGCCTCCGCGGGCGGCAACTCAGGCCCGTCCACAGCCGGCGGCGGCTCGCCCGTCGAAAGGGAGGCGCAAAAAGAAGGCTGCGCTTCCTCGGGGCCCTAAGTCTGCTGCCATCACCATCACGGTGGCGGAGGGGTCCGACACGACCTATGCGGCGGTCACGGCGGCGGCGAAGTCGAGGGTGCGTCTCAGCGAGCTGGGCATCGCCAACGTCCGCCTGAAACGAGCGGTCACCGGCGGGCTCCTCATGGAGTTGGAGGGGCCCGACTGCGAAACCCAGGCGGACGGGCTAGCCACGAAGCTGCAGGAAGCGTTGGCGGACTTCCCGCTGAAGATCGCCCGCCCGACCAAATCGGGGGAGATACGAGTCACCGACCTGGATGACTCGATCACCCCCGAGGAGGTCGCAAAATCGCTGGCGGAGGCGGGTGGATGCTCGACGGAGAAGATCTCCGTCGGACAGATCCACCGCGAGGAGACCGCCATGGGCACGGCCTGGGCCCGGGTCCCCGTCGCCGCCATGCGCAAGCTGGTGGCGACAAAGGAGGTGACCGTTGGTTGGGGCCTATCACACGTGCAGGCGCTGGAAGCCAGGCCGCTGAGGTGCTTCCGGTGCCTGGAGAGGGGGCATGTCGGAAGGCGGTGCCCTAACGGCGGAGAGAGTCGGAGCGCGCGGTGCTTCACCTGTGGCGAGCAGGGCCACAGGGCAAGCACATGCACCGCGCGCACACCGAAGTGCCCCTTGTGCTCTGACAAGGGGTGCCGAGCGGACCACCGGCTGGGCACTAAAAAGTGCACCCCGCCAAAGGGCAAGGGCAAGAAAGGCCCTTCCGCCCCCTCCAACGAGGCGTCAACCGCGGCCCAGGCCAGCGTAGCGGGCTCCAGCCCGCCGGAGGACATGGAGGCCTAACGTTCTCTCCCCACGTTAGGTTTCTTCAGGGCAACCTGAATCACTGCCGCAACGCTCAGCACCTGCTCATGCAGACCGTTGCGGAGCGTCAGGTTGCCATCGCGGCGGTCGCGGAGCCCCACAGCGTCCCGGACCACCCTCGGTGGTTCGGAGACGACCTGGGCTCCGTGGCGGTCTATTGGGGAGGAGGAGAGGGTGTCCCACCCTGCACCCTACTGGAGAGGGGGCAGGGCTTCGTCGCCGTCGAATGGGGCACCATGGCCATAGTGGGCTGCTACGTCTCTCCCAACAGGTCCCTCGCCGACTACGAGGTGTACCTGGACCGGGTGGGGAACTGCATTCGCCGTTGCCTACCCCGTCCGCTGATTGTCCTGGGGGACTTCAACGCCCACGCCACCGCGTGGGGCTCCCCCAGAGACAACATCAGAGGAGAGACGTTGCTCGAATGGGCGGCTGGGCTCGACCTCCGGTTAGTCAACCGGGGGTCAGTGAGCACGTGTGTACGGTGGCAGGGGGAGTCGATCGTCGACCTGACGTGGGCGACTCCCTCTGCCATCGGCAAACTGTCGGGATGGCGGGTAGCGGAAGAGGTGGTCACATTGTCCGACCACCGCCACATCTTCTTCGATGTGGCCATCCGCCGCCATCCCCGCGGTTCCAGCCGCCGAGAAGGCAGCCCCCCGCGACGTTGGTCCCTGAAGCGCCTCGACGTAGACATGCTCGAGGCGGCGGCCGACGTCGCGGCATGGCCGGAAAGCGCCGATGAGGTCCGATCCGATCCGAATGTGGAAGCAGACCGGTTCCGGGGCACGATGACGCAAATCTGCGACGCGTCGATGCCCCGAGCCGGCCGCCCCAAGCGTAGCCCGGTGTACTGGTGGACGCCGCAGATCGCGCAACTTCGCGAGATCTGCTGGCGAAGCCGCCGAGAGTTCACCAGGGCGAGAAGGCGAAGGCGAGCTCAAGCCGACGAGGTAGCCAGGCTCTACAGGGCATACCGAGTGGCCACCAAGGCGCTCCAAAATGCCATCAAGAGCGCCAGGGACCAGTCCTGGGACGAACTCCTCGAGGGACTCAACGAGGATCCGTGGGGGCGCCCGTACCATATGGTGCTGGGCAAACTACGCCCATGGATGCCCCCGGTGACGGAGACTCTCGATCCGGCTTTGCTGGGACGCGTGGTAGACACCTTGTTCCCGGCGGGTCGGTCAAGTCCCTCAGTCCACCCCCTTCAGTTGCCCGAATGGCGCGACGATCTGGGGGTGACCATAGAGGAGATGGACTGGGCCGTTGGCCGCTTGAGAGCCCGAAACACCGCGCCCGGACCCGATGGTGTTCCGGGGAGGGTGCTGGTGTTAAGCCTGGCTGCCCTGGGTGACGTGCTGAGGCAGCTATTCACTAGTTGCCTCCGTGAAGCTACGTTCCCCAGGGCCTGGAAGGAGGCTAGTTTGGTCCTCATAAAGAAGGAAGGCAGAGCCGCGGATTCTCCCTCCGCGTACCGTCCCATATGTCTGCTGGACGAGGTTGGCAAACTGTTCGAGAGAATAGTTGCCTCTCGTCTCAGCGGGCATCTGTCGCGCGTCGGTCCCGATCTGGCCGACAGCCAGTTCGGCTTCCGACAGGGCCGTTCGACCGTGGATGCGATAACTCGCGTCCGCGCCCTGTCGGATCAGGCGGTCTCCCGGGGTGGCGTGGCGTTGGCGGTGTCACTCGACATTGTCAACGCCTTCAATTCCCTACCCTGGGATGCGATCTGGGAGGCACTGGTCTACCATGGAGTGCCTCCCTACCTGCAGGCCCTGATCAGGGACTACTTGCGCGACAGGTACATCCTGTACGTGGATCGAGACGGTACGAGGATCCGGAGGGAAGTGGAGCGAGGGGTTCCGCAGGGGTCAGTCTTAGGCCCCTTGCTATGGAACCTCGCCTACGACGCGGTTCTGCGTGTCGATCTCCCCGCCGGCGTAAGTGTCGTCTGCTACGCGGACGACACGTTGATCGTGGCTGGTGGGGACACCTTCGAGAGGACCAAAGAGCTCGCCGAGCTTGGGGCGGAAATCGTCGTCGCGAAAATACGCGAGTTGGGCATGGAGATAGCGCCTCAGAAAACCGAGGCGCTGTGGTTCCACGGCCTACCTAGGAGCCGGGAACCACCGCCCAACTTGCGCGTCCGTGTGGGTGAGTCGGAAGTCAGGGTGGGGCCGTACATGAAATATCTTGGCCTCACCCTTGACAGTCGCTGGGGCTTCGAGGAGCATTTCGAGCGCCTGGTCCCCCGAGTCGATAGGGTTGCAGCGGCCTTGCACAGGCTGCTCCCCAACCTCGGGGGGCCGAGCGAGGAAGTTCGCCGCCTCTACGCCGGAGTCGTGCAGTCCGTAGTCCTCTACGGGGCGCCCATCTGGGCGCCGAGGCTGGCCATTAGACGCTGTAGGACGAAAATCTACAGCGTCCAGCGGAGGATGGCACTGCGGATTGCACGAGGATACCGAACGGTGTCCTTTGAGGCGGCGACCATACTGGCACGCTTTCCGCCCTTAGACATCCTGGCGGGCATGTATGCGAGGGTCTATGACCGGATCCGCATCGCCCGCCAGAGTGGCGGAGGCGAGCCGGTGGCGCTCGAATCCATCAAGCGGCAGGAACGACACAACGCACTCACGACGTGGCGCGAGCGGCTCCAGCCGGAGCACATAGCGCGCAAACGCGTCGTTGAGGCATTCCTGCCGCTTCTCGAAGCCTGGATACAGCGACGGAGCGGACGACTCACCTATAGGCTTACGCAGATAATCACCGGTCACGGTTGTTTCGGTGATTATCTGCATAAGATCGGACGTGAAGCGACGACGAGATGCTTCCACTGCGACCAGTCTGACTCCGCCTAACACACGCTAGAGGCTTGCCCTGCGTGGTCGTTGGAGCGTCGAGACCTGGTCGCAGTCATCGGATCGGACCTCTCCCTGGGCAGCGTAGTGTCGGCTATGCTGTCCGGGGATGCGGCGTGGGGAGCGATGGCCGCCTTCTGCGAGACTGTCATGTCCCAGAAGGAGGCCGCTGAGCGGGAACGCGAACGCGCTGATCCCGCTCGGCGACGAAGGCGCAGGCCGCGTCAAGCGGCCGCCCAACGTCTCGCTCCCCAGCCCTGAGCCCGGGGCTATAAACAACGGGCAACCTTCGGAGTCGCTGGACGCTCGGGGTGTGGGCCCCTTGAGCGTCCATTGAGTACGGCGGCGACTCCGAGGAGGACGGCGGCGGGGTTGCGACCCCCGTCCCCGTGAGCACCGTGACTGGTTCCCGGGGGGCTACAATGCGCCCCCCGGCGGCGGGCTCAAAGGCAAGGCACTGAGGGGCCCCTGGTGCAGATCCCACCGGAGAGCCCTGGGGTCTCCCCTCTCATGTGCCGATGCGACAGCCGCGGGGGTTTTAGTGGGTAAGAATCCCACATACCCCGGTCGAGCCCCACAGCTCCCGGGGATCTTTCGAAGATTTCCCCCGCGTCAAAAAAAAAAAATAAAAAAAAAATAAAAAAAAATAAAAAAAAAAAAAAAAAGGTTCCGCGCTGCGGGGCCCCAAAGGGCCATTGCACAGCGGGTGGCGAGGGCCTACCGCTCGGTGGGGTTCGCGGCGGCGTGCGCCCTGGCCGGCACCCCTCCTTGGGAGATCGAGGCGTGGGTGCTGGCTAGGGTGTACGAGTGGTCGGCGCGGCGTAGGGCGCTGAATGCGCCCCCCGCCGCGGAGGAGCGGGAGGCCGTCCGGCGGGAGGCGAGGGCCGCAATCGTCCATCATTGGACGGAGGACCTCGCCTCTGCCACCTTCGGCCGCCGAACATTGGACGCGCTCGGGCCAGTCCTTCAGGGATGGCTCGAGCGGCCCCACGGCTTCCTCTCGTTCCGTCTGGTGCAGGTGCTGACCGGGCATGGATGCTTCGGATCGTACCTGCACCGGATTGGGAGGGAGGAGGCCGCCGCGTGCTACGACTGCGGCGCGGCGGAGGACTCGGCACAGCACACCCTCGAGGTGTGCCCGGCCTGGTCTGAGCTGCGCCGCGGTCTGACTGCGGTGGTGGGGCCGGACCTCTCGCTGCCCGGCGTGGTTCTGTCCATGCTGGGGGGCGAGGCGGCCTGGTCGGCGGTCGCCTCTTTCTGCGAGGACGTGATCTCGCAGAAAGAGGCAGCGGAGCGCGCGCGGGAGGACGATCCCCTCGCGGCGCCGCTCCGCAGGCGGAGAAGGGGAAGAGTGAGACGGCTGTACGATCAGCGTCTCCTCCTCCCCGGTGGTGAATAGCGGGAGACTGGCGCGGGGGCGCCTTCTCCTGCACTGCACTGTTCACCACCACCGTCGGCGGGAATGACCGAGCACTCGCGGTCATTCCCGGGCCCCTCCTCGTAGGGAGGGGCGTGCGGGCCCTGCTGTAAAGGCGGGCGGTCGTCGGCGGGGGACTGGATGATAAGGCTCTGCCAGTTTCCCAGTTCCCCTCCATGAAGACGATGCGGGAGTGCCGCTGGGTCGTTTAGTGGGTATACCCGGGCTAGCCGGGGGAGTCCCACATAACCCTCTCGTCCCCCAACGAGAGGGTATGCGTAACGCATTTTTCCCAGCGTCAACAAAAAAAAAAAAAAAAAAAAAAAAAAAAAAAAAAAAAAAAAAAAAAAAAAAAAAAAAAAAAAGGTTCCGCGCTGCGGGCGCTGTTGGCCGACTACCTGGAGGACCGAGCGGTCCTCCTCGTAGACAAGTCGGCCACATTGCGGAGGTACAGGGCGGAGTCTGGTGTTCCGCAGGGGTCGGTCCTAGGTCCACTCCTGTGGAACATCGGCTTTGACTGGCTCCTGCGCGGGTCCCTCCTTCGTGGCACGAGTGTCATCTGCTATGCGGATGACACTCTCCTCACTGCCCGAGGGGGGAGCTTTAGGGAGGCGGCCAATTTGGCCTCGGCTGGCGGATCCTTAGTCGCAGGTAGGATCCGCCGCCTAGGGCTGACGGTGGCCCTGCATAAGACCGAGGCCGTGTTCTTCCACGGGCCTCGGCAGCGGGTCCCCCCGGACGCCCGCATTGTTGTAGCGGGCGTCCAAGTAGAGGTGAAGGCCCAGATGAAATATCTGGGCCTAGTGTTAGACAGCAGGTGGCGCTTCGGCCCGCATTTCAGCGGGCTGTCGACGCGCCTGCTGAAGGCAGCGGGGGCCCTATCGTGGCTCCTCCCGAACTTGGGGGGTCCGAAGGCGCGATGCCGGCAGCTGTATGCCGGCATTCTAAAAAGTATGGCCCTTTACGGGGCCCCTATCTGGGCGGACTCCCTCCACAGGAGGGAGAACGCCTCCGCCATCCGCAGGCCCCAAAGGGCCATTGCACAGCGGGTGGCGAGGGCCTACCGCTCGGTGGGGTTCGCGGCGGCGTGCGCCCTGGCCGGCACCCCTCCTTGGGAGATCGAGGCGTGGGTGCTGGCTAGGGTGTACGAGTGGTCGGCGCGGCGTAGGGCGCTCAATGCGCCCCCCGCCGCGGAGGAGCGGGAGGCCGTCCGGCGGGAGGCGAGGGCCGCAATCGTCCATCATTGGACGGAGGACCTCGCCTCTGCCACCTTCGGCCGCCGAACGTTGGACGCGCTCGGGCCAGTCCTTCAGGGATGGCTCGAGCGGCCCCACGGCTTCCTCTCGTTCCGTCTGGTGCAGGTGCTGACCGGGCATGGATGCTTCGGATCGTACCTGCACCGGATTGGGAGGGAGGAGGCCGCCGCGTGCCACGACTGCGGCGCGGCGGAGGACTCGGCACAGCACACCCTCGAGGTGTGCCCGGCCTGGTCTGAGCTGCGCCGCGGTCTGACTGCGGTAGTGGGGCCGGACCTCTCGCTGCCCGGCGTGGTTCTGTCCATGCTGGGGGGCGAGGCGGCCTGGTCGGCGGTCGCCTCTTTCTGCGAGGACGTGATTTCGCAGAAAGAGGCAGCGGAGCGCGCGCGGGAGGACGATCCCCTCGCGGCGCCGCTCCGCAGGCGGAGAAGGGGAAGAGTGAGACGGCTGTACGATCAGCGTCTCCTCCTCCCCGGTGGTGAATAGCGGGAGACTGGCGCGGGGGCGCCTTCTCCTGCACTGCACTATTTACCACCACCGTCGGCGGGAATGACCGAGCACTCGCGGTCATTTCCGGGCCCCTCCTCGTAGGGAGGGGCGTGCGGGCCCCGCTGTAAAAGCGGGCGGTCGTCGGCGGGGGACTGGATGATAAGGCTCTGCCAGTTTCCCAGTTCCCCTCCATGAAGACGATGCGGGAGTGCCGCTGGGTTGTTTAGTGGGTATACCCGGGCTAGCCGGGGGAGTCCCACATAACCCTCTCGTCCCCCAACGAGAGGGTATGCGTAACGCATTTTTCCCAGCGTCAACAAAAAAAAAAAAAAAAAAAAAAAAAAAAAAAAAAAAAAAAAAAAAAAAAAGGTTAGGTTCCGCGGGGGAACCCCCACAGCGCTTACGTCCTCGTCGTGTTCCCTGGGCAACGTCCTGATCTGACCACCGTAACGGAGTGGCAGATCAGTGAACGGCTAAAGTGCGCTGTACGTCGTAGTCTATTGCGGTCGACTACGATACCTTGCGGGATGTCTAAACCCCTGCGGGATTCGTCCGGGAGGTTCCTCAAAGGCCCTTCTAAGGGCCCCTCCCGGGACGATTTGGAAAAAGGCCCTTCTCAGGGCCAACCAGCCGATGGCGCTTCGGCGTCGGAGGCTAGCCGCGCGCCTTCTGCGGCGAGTGTTTTTGGCGGGTGGACGGACGAGGTGTCGGACTCGGACGCCAGTTCGTCGATGTCGGTGGCCGAGGAGTCTTCCCGAGGCCGGGGAGCCCGGAAGCGGTTCCTAAAGGATGGCTCCGAGGGCTCCTCAGACTCCACGGGGAAGCCGAAGAAAAAGCTTCGGCCAAAAAAGTCGGCAGTGGCCGACACCCACGACGTGGGTTTAGCGGACGCTGAGCGCCAGTTAGACCTGGCGAAGCGGGACCAGGTCCAGAAGGACCTAGAAGAGAAGGTCGCTGCCAAGGAGCAGCGGACGCTCGTCGCCCGAGCCAAGGCTGGGTACGGTGCGTCCCGCGTTTTATACGCGGACCACTCAGTGGCGGAATTGGAGCGGATGGCGGTAGAGGACCAAGAGGGGATTGTGGAGGTCGCCTCGAAGTCCTCCAACCTAAAGGGGACCTTCCAAAAGGCCCTCAAATGCAGGGCCGCGAGCATGCGCGGCATCGTCGCGGAGTTGGTGGGGCGAACAGCCACCGACGAGACGCGGCAGCTGCAGGCGAAAGTGGATCGCCTGCAGTCGGAGGTCAGCCAGCTACACCATAAGCTGGCTGAAGCCACGGCCCGGCCTCAACAAGCCGAGCCGAGGCCCGCGGTTAAAGCCACGGCTCGGCCTCAACAAGCCGTGCCGAGACCTGCGGCTGAGGCCCTCCCCTCCAACCTTGAGGATATCATCCGGAAGGTTGTGATGGAGGAAAGGGCCTTCACTCGTGCCTGCTTCGCAGGTATCGAGGACCGGCTCCTGCCGGAAAAGCGGCTTCGCCCGCCACTTGCGGCGGACGAACGGCCACCCGCGGCAAGCAAGCCGCGGGAGCTGGAGGTGACCGACTTGGATGACTCGGTCACCAAGGAGGAGGTGGTGGCGGCGGTCGCGGCGGCTGGAGGCTGCAGCGCCGCAGCAGTGCAAGGTCGGGGCATCAGACCCGGCCGCGGCGGCATGGGCACCATGCGCCTTGAGTGCCCGGTTGCCGCCGCCAAAGCCGTCCTCGCCAAGGGACGGCTTCCCGTCGGATTCAGCACGGGTGTGGTCCGGGCACTTGAGGAGTCGCCGTTGCGCTGCTTCAAGTGCTTCGGAGTTGGACACACCCGGGCCCTGTGTCCCTCCCAGGAAGAAAGGAGGGACACATGCTACCGCTGCGGCAAGGTCGGACACAAGTCCGCCGCTTGCGAGGCCACCACGCCGCACTGTGCCGTGTGCGCCGCCAGTGGCCGCCCTGCGGATCATGTAATGAAGGGGAGGAGCTGCAAGCCTCCCCCCAAGAAGGGCAAAGTGCAGGCGCCGACCCGGCCTGCCGTTGCCACCGCCGATCCGGTGCCCAGTACATCGGCGGCTGCGGAGGGGGGTGCGATGTCCGATTAATGGATAGGGCCGAACATCGCATCCTTCAGGCCAACACCAACCACTGCAGAGCGGCCCAGGATCTGCTGATGCAGACCATGGCCGAGTGGTTGGTGGACGTAGCGGTGGTCGCTGAGCCGTACTCGGTCCCTGGCAGGTGGCTGGGTGATCCGGACGGCTCAGTGGCAGTGGTAGCGCGGTCTTCCACGGACTCCCCACCCCTCTCGCTCTTAGAGAGGGGTCCGGGATACGTGGCCGCCGCGTGGGGAGAGATAGCCCTGGTGGGCGTATATTTCTCCCCTAACCGACCCCTTGCGGACTTCGAGATCTTTCTCGAGGTCCTCACCGCAGTGGTCGGTCGTGCGGCGCCGCGCCAGGTCGCCGTGTTGGGCGACCTGAATGCCAAGTCGGCGGCCTGGGGCAACCCGGCCGCGACTTGCAACGTCCGGGGTCGCGCCGTCGAGTTTTGGGCGGCGTCGACAGGCGTGTCCCTCTTAAACAGAGGGACAGTTCAGACGTGTGTGCGGCAACGGGGAGGGTCAGTGGTGGACGTTTCGTTCGCCACCCCCGTGCTGGCCGCCCGCGTCCTGAACTGGCGGGTGGAGATGGTGGAGACGTTGTCCGACCACCGATACGTGCGGTTCGACGTCTCCACCGGGAGCCCTCGGGGGACAGCCCACTCGGGTCCGTCCCCCTTCCCGCGGTGGTCCCTCACCCGCCTGGATCGCGAAGCGGCTGAGGAGGCGGCGTTAGTCCAGGACTGGCTCGCGCCACCTGTCCAAGTCCTGGACGTGGACGCCGCAGCGGTCCAATTGCGGGGTTCCCTGACCGAGGTGTGCGACACCAGCATGCCTCGGTCTCGCCGCCCGCCTCCTCGTCGCGCCGTTTATTGGTGGACGCAGGAGTTGGCGGGGCTCCGGGCCGCCTGCGTGGCAGCCAGAAGGGCCTACGCGCGGAGTCGGCGGCGCAGCGTTCGCGACCTCGCCAACGAGGAACTCCTCTACGCCGCGTACGTGGAGGCCAAGGAGGTCCTCAGGTCGGAGATGCGCGCCGCCGACGACTCGGCGAAGGCCGAGATGCTGGAGGGTCTCGATGGGGACCCATTTGGGAGGCCATACAAGGCGGCGCGGAATAAACTGCGCCCCTGTGGCCCCCCACTGACGGAGACCCTGGAGCCGGCGTTGCTGGATGGGGTGGTTCGGTCCCTGTTTCCGCGCAGGACTGATTTCACCCCTCCAGTGATGCACCCCCCGCGGGGGGTGGCCCCGCCGGAGGAGGAGATCCCTCCAGTGGCGGTGACGGAGCTCCGCGAGGCGGCTTTACGCCTCCGCGGGAAGAGGACGGCCCCCGGACCGGACGGCGTCCCCGCAGCGGTGGTGGCCATTGCGGCCACCGAAATGGAGGAAAGGTTTCGGGACCTCTTCAGTGCGTGTCTTACGACTGGGAGGTTCCCGAAACCGTGGAAGGAGGGCCGACTGTGCCTCCTTCGGAAGGAGGGACGCCCGGTGGATTCCCCCTCGGCATACCGGCCCGTCGTTCTGCTCGACGAGGTCGGTAAATTGTTCGAGGGGATCATCGCTACCCGGGTGAATGGCCTCCTGCGGGAGGTGGGGCCGGACCTGTCGGACGCCCAATTCGGTTTCCGGAAGGGGCGTTCGACGGTCGACGCATTGGCCCTTTTGAAGGGCCAAGTGAGGGAGGCGGTCGAGGCAGGGGACGGAGTGTTGGCGGTGTCATTCGACATCGCCAACGCATTCAACTCCGTTCCCCACTCGACCATCTTAGAGGCACTCCGCTATCACGGAGTGCCTCAATATCTGCGGGCTCTGCTGGCAGACTACCTGGAGGACCGAGCGGTCCTCCTCGTAGACAGGACAGGTAGTTTGCGGCGGTACAGAGCAGAGTCTGGTGTTCCACAGGGGTCGGTCCTAGGTCCACTCCTGTGGAACATTGCCTTCGACTGGCTCCTGCGCGGGTCCCTCCTTCGTGGCACGAGTGTCATCTGTTATGCGGATGACACTCTCCTCACTGCCCGAGGGGGGAATTTTAGGGCGGCGGCCAATTTGGCCTCGGCTGGCGGATCCCTAGTGGCAGGGAGGATCCGCCGCCTAGGGCTGACGGTGGCCCTGCATAAGACCGAGGCCGTGTTCTTCCACGGGCCTCGGCAGCGGGTCCCCCCGGACGCCCGCATTGTTGTAGCGGGCGTCGAGGTGGGAGTGAAGGCCCAGATAAAATATCTGGGCCTTGTACTGGACAGCAGGTGGCGCTTCGGCCCGCATTTCAGCGGGCTGTCGACGCGCCTGCTGAAGGCAGCGGGGGCCCTCTCGTGGCTCCTCCCGAACCTGGGAGGGCCGAAGGCGCGATGCCGGCAGCTGTATGCCGGCATCCTAAAGAGTATGGCCCTTTACGGGGCCCCTATCTGGGCGGACTCCTTCCACAGGAGGGAGAACGCCGCCGCCATCCGCAGGCCCCAAAGGGCGATTGCACAGCGGGTGGCGAGGGCCTACCGCTCGGTGGGGTTCGCGGCGGCGTGCGCCCTGGCCGGCACCCCTCCTTGGGAGATCGAGGCGTGGGTGCTGGCTAGGGTGTACGAGTGGTTGGCGCGGCGTAGGGCGCTCAATGCGCCCCCCGCCGCGGAGGAGCGGGAGGCCGTCCGGCGGGAGGCGAGGGCCGCAATCGTCCACCATTGGACTGAGGACCTCGCCTCTGCCACCTTCGGCCGCCGAACGTTGGACGCGCTCGGGCCAGTCCTTCAGGGATGGCTCGAGCGGCCCCACGGCTTCCTCTCGTTCCGCCTGGTGCAGGTGCTGACCGGGCATGGATGCTTCGGGTCGTACCTGCACCGGATTGGGAGGGAGGAGGCCGCCGCGTGCCACGACTGCGGCGCGGCGGAGGACTCGGCACAGCACACCCTCGAGGTGTGCCCGGCCTGGTCTGAGCTGCGCCGCGGTCTGACTGCGGTGGTGGGGCCGGACCTCTCGCTGCCCGGCGTGGTTCTGTCCATGCTGGGGGGCGAGGCGGCCTGGTCGGCGGTCGCCTCTTTCTGCGAGGACGTGATCTCGCAGAAAGAGGCAGCGGAGCGCGCGCGGGAGGACGATCCCCTCGCGGCGCCGCTCCGCAGGCGGAGAAGGGGAAGAGTGAGACGGCTGTACGATCAGCGTCTCCTCCTCCCCGGTGGTGAATAGCGGGAGACTGGCGCGGGGGCGCCTTCTCCTGCATTGCACAATTCACCACCACCGTCGGCGGGAATGACCGAGCACTCGCGGTCATTTCCGGGCCCCTCCTCGTAGGGAGGGGCGTGCGGGCCCCGCTGTAAAGGCGGGCGGTCGTCGGCGGGGGACTGGATGATAAGGCTCTGCCAGTTTCCCAGTTCCCCTCCATGAAGACGATGCGGGAGTGCCGCTGGGTTGTTTAGTGGGTATACCCGGGCTAGCCGGGGGAGTCCCACATAACCCTCTCGTCCCCCAACGAGAGGGTATGCGTAACGCATTTTTCCCAGCGTCAACAAAAAAAAAAAAAAAAAAAAAAAAAAAAAAAAAAAAAAAAAAAAAGGTTAGGTTCCGCGAGCGGTTCGGGAGTCCGCTCAGTGGCGCGTCCCCCGGGTGGCGGATAGGGGAGCTCTCCGAGTGGAGAGTCCGACTTGCGTGAGCGGTCGGCGTGGACCAAATCCCGAGGGTCGAGGCGCCCCTGACTTCGGTCGAAGCGGCTCATGTGTTCCCACCTTCTTATCCTTTTCCTTATCCTCCCTCCTTATTCCTTCCTTTCTTCTTCCTTTCCTTTCCTGGGGGTCCGGTGGAGACAACCACTTGCAAAAATCACACCGTGGGTGGGGTAGTGGCCGAATGGCCAACGTTCCCTACGTCCCTTCCTTTTCCATCCCTCTACTCCTCTCCCATCCCCAAGGGTTATCCCTGCTCCGGGTATCCCTCTCACGTTGAGAGGGGACTTGTGATGCGGGGAACCCAAATCCTTTCTTTTCCTTTCCCCTTTCCTTTGTGTTTCCTGGTTTTGTGTGAATGTGTGCGTGATTGTGGGTGTGCTTTAGCCGGCGACGAGAGGCAGGCCGGCTCTGCCTGACGGGGAAAGTACTGTGCGAGTACCCTGAAACGCGGGGGGGCTAAACCCCGCCACTAGCAGTTATAGGGACCAAACCCTAAAAAGGATTTATGATGGAACAGGCTGTTTTGAAGATTTTACCCCAGGAGGGTACCGGCAAGGCCGGAGAATCCCTCCCAGAACCGACTGCTGCTTCGGCAGGAGAAGGTTCTGGCTGCCCCTCGTATTCTGGGGGGGGCAAAAACAGTCTTGCGTCCGCGGACGCGCCTCTAGTAGGAGGTGAAGTTAGGGAAGCCAGGAAAGGACCTGAGGTTCTTGGAAAGGCTGAAGGAAGAAGGATAACTACCGGTTATGAGATTGGTAGTGAGGACGGAATGGTCCTAGAGGAAGGTGCGTGTAAAAACGCAAAGCGGACTAAGTCCAAAAAGAAGGGAAAAGTGGCGAAAGAAAGGCGGCGTCGTGTGAGTCCAGTGTTGGTGGATTCCGACTCCGCTGACTCCGCTGCTGACTGTGCAGAACCTGCAATCGAAGATGCGAATGACCCATCGAAATTCTGGGCTGACAAGGGGCCAAAACGTTCCAGGTCTAGATCCAGAGTTCGTAAGTCAGGGTCGGAATCGGCCTCTAGTGCTGACCCCCTAAGGGCGCCTAGAAAACTTTCCACTGCCAGGCAGGGGCGCGGCCGTTCATCGGCGACCTCTGCCACACTGGCGCGTGATCAGAGGGGGCGTTTTCTGAAACGCCCAAACACACCACCTCCTGTGGTGATGTCGGAAAGCGAATCAGACCGGTCGCGGCTGTCGCTGGTTTATAACTCGGCGACGGCAACTTATGCCGGCAAGACGAAGGCACGTCCTGATCCAGGGTCCAGGAAGAAGACATTCGAGGACAAGATGGCTCGGACGGTCACACAGGACGAGGAAAAGAGGGCGGAGTTGGGCATAAGCACCTCCGCCCCTACTGATGACCCACCGTTGTCGGCTCTTCACCGGAGAGTTAACGACGACGTGGCAGTCATCCTAGAAGTGGTTGCAAAGAGCGGCAATCTTAAGGGCACGTGTCAGCGTGCTATTAAGAATGCCGCCATATCAATCAAAGAGGCGGATAGTAAAATCCAGAATAGGTCCACCTCAGACGAGATAGCCCTCCTGCAGGCTCAAAATCAGCGGTTAGAGGACCTGACCAAACGCCAGCAGGAGGAAATTGTAGACCTCCGTCAGGGGATGAGGGAGCTACGAGCGGAGCTTACAAGAGCTGGACCGTCTCGAATGGTGGCTGAAACCGCTGGCGATGACCGTCTAGACGATTGGATGCGTGCTGCGATGGTCCAAATCGGGACCATGGTGAGCGCGCGGCTCGAGGCGTTTGAGGAACGCCAAACGGCAGTTCTTGAGCGTCTCGGGCTACGAGTGGGCCCAGAACCGCGCCTGCGGCCGCCTCTTGCGGCGGACCTCCGTTCTTCGGATCGGACGGCGCCTGCGGGACGGGTCGTGAGAGTTGGTCCTGCGCCAAAACCTGGCACATCAGACCAATCAAAGGCTGATGCGCCACCTAAGAGGGCTCAGAAACCTACGCCAGCACCACAGCAACAAAAGCTGCAGCCGGAGCAGCCGCGGAGAGCACAACCGCAGCGGACGGTGCCTAGGAAAGCCAGTGACGAGGAGGCTAGACCCGCAGAGCAGGCGTCTCAACAGACGGAGTCTGCTGAAAACGGCTGGACCAAGGTTGTTCGCCGCAAGCGGCGTAAAAGGAAACGTGGAGGTCGGGGTGCTCCGAAAGCGGATGCACCAAAATCGCGCCAGCCGGCCAAAACGAAGCTCCGCGCTCCGCGATCGGCTGCAGTCGTCATCACGCTGCAGCCTGGTGCGGAGGAGCGGGGCGTTAGTTACGCGAGGGTTTTAACCGAGGCAAGGCAAAAAATTGAAATTGCCAGCCTCGGTATCGAGAGCCTACGTTGTCGGAGGGCGGCCACTGGTGCCCGCATTTTAGAGGTGCCAGGTGCCACTAGTGGGCCGAAGGCGGATGCCCTTGCCGAGCGACTAAAACAGTCGCTCAACGCTGCAGACGTCCGCGTCGCTAGGCCCAGCAAATGCGCATGTCTGCGTTTGTCGGGCCTGGACGATTCGGTGACTGCGGTGGATGTGGTGGCCGCGGTAGTGCGTGCTGGGGCCTGTTCGGAAGCCGACGTGAAGGTTGGGCCAATTAGGTTTGACGGGGGTGCAAGACTGGGGTCCACTTGGGTGCGCTGTCCAGTGGCTCCGGCCAAAAAGGTCGCTGGCGTTGGTCAATTGGCGGTGGGCTGGGATACGGTTAATGTATCCCTCCTGCCAGACCGGCCCACTATCTGTTACCGGTGTTTGCGGACCGGCCATGTAGGTATTTGTTGCCCGGCTGAAGTGGACCGCAGCAGCGAGTGTCACCGCTGTGGCCGCCCCGGACATAAGTCTGGGGCGTGTGTTGCAGAGCCACGCTGCTCTGTGTGTGAAGCGGCCAAAAAGCCAGCAGCTCACTTGGCGGGCAGTAAAAATTGCCCAGCCGCTGCGGCCAAAGTGAAGGGCATCCAGAAGGCTTTGCTAAAGCCCTCATCGGTCCCCATGGAGGAGGTTTCGGAACCCGTCGATGGACCTTAGTCGCCTCCACCGAATTCTGCAGGGTAATCTCAACCACTCCGCCGGCGCACAAGATCTCTTGTTGCAGTCCATGGCGGAGTGGTTGATCGATGTTGCTGTAGTCGCGGAGCCCTATTTTGTCCCCGATCGGTCTAACTGGTCGGGGGACGTTACGGGCACCGTGGCGATCGTGGGGGCGACTGACCTGTCCACGCGGGACAGAGGCCGGGGGTACGTGGTGGTGGAGTGGGCTGGCGTTGCGCTCGTCGGGGTCTACTTCTCGCCGAACCGAGTGCTGGCCGACTTCGAGATCTTCCTCGACGAGGTTGGGGCGGCGGTGCGACGTGTCTCACCGCTGCCGGTATTCGTCTTGGGGGATCTCAACGCCAAGTCGACGGCGTGGGGAGGAGTGGCCACCGACGCGCGTGGCGAGGTGCTCGAAGAGTGGCTGGCTGTTCTAGGCCTCTCTATCTTGAACCGCGGATCCGTCCTCACATGCGTGCGCCAGCGGGGGGGATCGATAGTGGACGTTTCGTTCGCCTCCCCTGCTGTCGCAGAGCGGGTCAGAGAGTGGCGGGTTCTCGAAGGGGTGGAGACACTATCGGATCACCGATATATTCGATTTGATGTCTCCGCCCGAGGAGGGGCCGGGAACAGCCGGCGACTTAGAGGCCGGGATTACTTCCCCAGGTGGAGCCAAAGCCGCCTGGACCGAGATGCCCTCATCGAGGCATCAATTGTCCAGGCGTGGGTCACACTGCCTGGGGAGGTGGAGGTGGACACCGAGGCGGTGTGGTTTCGGGGGGCACTTTCCAGCGTCTGCGATTCCGCCATGCCCCGCACCGGGCACATACCCCGGAAGCGGGCGGTGTATTGGTGGTCGGCGGAAATCGCGGAGCTACGCAGGGCGTGCGTGGCGGCGCGGCGGGCCTACACACGGCAACGTAGGCGCCGCCCCCGAAACCACAACGAGGAGGACCGGCTGCACGAGCTGCTCAACGCGGCCAAAGAGTCCCTGCAGCTGGCCATCCTAAACTCGAAGGAGCTAGGCAGGGAGGAGATGTTGGCTGGGCTGGAGAGAGACCCATGGGGACGTCCATATAGGGCTGCGCGCAAAAAGCTGCGCGGCCAGACGTCCCCGGTAGTTGAGTCGCTTCAACCGGCCTTCCTGTCGGAGGTGGTGTCCGCATTGTTCCCGGACAGACCGGCACATGAGCCACCAACGATGGCTGAACCTCAGGACCGCATCAGCCGCGTCGAAGAAATTCCAGCCATTGCGGCTGACGAGTTCGACGCGGCAGTCCTGAGGCTGAAGGCGAAGAAGGCGCCCGGACCCGATGGTGTGCCGGGGCAGGTGTTGGTTACTGCCCTGGATGCCCTCGGAGACCGTTTTCGGAGACTGCTCGACGCTTGTTTGGTGTCTGGGCAGTTTCCGAAGATCTGGAAGGAGGGGCGATTGGTGCTGCTGAGGAAGGAGGGACGTCCCCACGACTCGCCGACGGCGTATCGGCCGATAGTGTTGCTGGACGAAGCGGGCAAGCTTTTCGAGCGTGTGCTCGCTGCCCGAATCGTCCGGCACCTTGACGACGTTGGACCGGGGCTCTCCGACGCCCAGTTTGGTTTCCGAGGGGGTCGGTCGACAGTCGACGCGATCTTGCGCGTCAAGACCCTCTCGGAGGAAACGGTTGCGGAGGGCGGGGTGCTGTTGGCGGTGTCTCTTGACATCGCCAACGCGTTCAACACCCTGCCCTACAGTTGTGTGTCGGAGGCCCTGGTCTATCACCGGGTGCCCGAATACTTGCGGCGAGTCGTGGGCTCGTACTTTGAGGAGAGGAGTGTCGTCTGCGTCGACGGTGACGGTCGCCTATTGCGCCGTCACGTAGTGTGCGGTGTTCCGCAGGGGTCTGTGCTCGGCCCACTCCTGTGGAACATCGGATACGACTGGGTGCTCCGCGGCCATTTACACCGCGGGCTCCAGGTCGTTTGCTACGCGGACGAGACTCTTGTCTGTGCCTCAGGGGGCACGTTTGAGGAGGCGGCCAGTCTGGCCGAGAGCGGGACCGCCGAAGTGGTCGACAGGATAGGACGGCTGGGCCTGAGGGTGGCCCTGGAGAAGACCGAGGTCTTGTGCTTTCATGGACCTCGGAGGAGGCCGCCCTCGGGGGCCCGAATTATCGTCGGTGGCGCCGCGGTCGCGGTCGGGGCCCGGATGAAATACCTGGGCCTCGTCCTCGACTCGCGGTGGAAGTTTGTTGACCACTTCGGGGATCTCGCTCCGAGGTTGGTGAGGGTGGCGGCGGCTCTGTCGCGGCTGCTGCCGAACGTGGGAGGCCCGGGCTCAACTTGCCGGCGCCTATATTCTGGGGTGGTGCTATCAATGGCCTTGTACGGCGCGCCTGTGTGGGCGGACGCCCTGACCGCCAAGACTAGGGCTCTGCTGCGCCAAGCGCAGCGGGTCATGGCGGTCAGGGTGATACGGGGCTACCGCACCGTATCTTATGAGGCGGCGACCGTACTGGCGGGGATCCCACCCTGGGATCTGGAGGCGGAGGTGCTGGCAACGCTATACCGGCAGAGCGCAGAAGCGCGAAGCCGGGGCGGCCGTGCACCTCTAGCCGAAGTCGGGTGTTGGCGAGTGGAGGCCCAGGAATTGGCCCTCCACAGATGGCAGGAGCGGCTGGCGGAACCTACCGCCGGCCACTGGACCATATCGGCGGTGCGCCCGGTCCTAAAGGAGTGGGTGCACCGGAAATACGGTACGCCTACCTTCCGCCTGGTGCAGGTACTGTCGGGGCACGGTTGCTTCGGCAGATACCTGCACAAAATAGCCGGAAGGGAGGCGAACCCTGGCTGCCACGAGTGTGGCTGTGCCGAAGATACGGCGCAGCACACGCTCGAGGTCTGCCCGGCGTGGGAGGCGGAGCGCAGCTCGCTGCGCGCCGTAATTGGAGGCGATCTGTCGCTGCCGGCCGTCGTCATGGCCATGACCGGCAGCGAGAGATCTTGGGAGGCGGTGGTCTCCTTTTGCGAACGTGTCATGGCGCAGAAGGAGGCGGCGGAGCGGATCAGGGAGAATGATCCTCTCGCTGATCCGCGCCGGCGCAGGAGGCCTGGGCGCAGGAGGCGGGCCAACGCCGACCTCATGCCCCCGTAGCGGGGAAGTGCGGGCAGCAGACGGGTGGACTGCTGCCTACGCACAGCGAGTGATCGCCCCCGCGTAGGAAGGCGTGCTGGTGTGTCCCAGCACGCCTACCGGAGGAGGAGTCTGCGGGCTTTATACACCCGCGGACGTGTCTGTGGGCTTTATACACCCACAGACCAAGAAGAGTCCGCAAGGACGCCCGCTGGCGGGAACCGGACGTGTACAACGTAAGTTCCCGGGGCCCGCCACACAAAGCGGATGAGGACACCGGGGGGGTTTTAGTCGGACGGCCCGACATAACCCGTTGCCTCCGTCCAGGCAACGGGTATGCGAAAGAGCATTTCCCCCGCGTCAAAAAAAAAAAAAAAAAAAAAAAAAAAAAAAAAAAAAAAAAAACAAAAAAAAAAAAAAAAAAAAAAAAAAGGTTAGGTTAGGTTGTTCGCGAGGGTCTGTCCACACATGCGTGCGGCAGTGGGGAGGGTCCATAGTGGACGTAACGTTCGCTTCCCCCGCTGTCGCAGCGCAGGTCAGCGAGTGGCGGGTGCTCGAGGGGGTGGAGACACTGTCGGATCACCGATACATTCGGTTTGACGTCTCCGCCCCGAGAGGGCCTACGAACAGCCAGCGACTCAGCGGACGGAACTACTTCCCGAGGTGGAGCCAAAGTCGCCTGGACCCAGATGCCGTCAGAGAGGCGTCCATTGTCCAGGCGTGGCTCGCTCCACCCCGGGAGGTACGGGTCGACACGGAGGCACAGTGGTTCCGAGGGGCAATGACAAGTGTCTGCGACTCCGCCATGCCCCGCACCGGGCACATACCCCGGAAGCGGGCGGTGTATTGGTGGTCGGTGGAGATCGCGGACTTACGTCGGGCCTGCGTCGCAAAGCGCCGCGATTATTTGCGGCAACGCAGGCGCCGTCCTCGGAACCTGGAGGAGGAAGGCCGGCTGCATGACGTCCTGCAAGGAACGAGGGATAGTCTGCGGCTGGCCATATACAGTGCCAAGGAGAGTGGCCGGGAGGAAATGCTGGCGGGGCTCGATCGAGATCCATGGGGTCGTCCGTACCGGTCCGCGCGCAATCAGCTGCGCGGCCAGACGGCCCCTATTGCCGAGTCCCTACAGCCCAACCTCCTGGTCGAAGTTGTGTCGGCCCTGTTTCCGGATAGCCCGGTCCACACGCCACCACAGATGTTCGAGCCTCGAGACCAAAACGAAGCTGCTGCCGACGTTCCAGCGATTACAGCTGATGAGTTCGGCGCAGCAGTCTCGAGGCTCAGGGCAAAGAAGAAGGCCCCTGGGCCTGATGGAGTGCCCGGTCGGGTTTGGGTGCAAGCCCTAGAGGTGTTGGAGGAGCGTTTTCGGGGACTGCTCGACGCCTGTCTGGTGTCCGGGCAGTTCCCGAGAATCTGGAAGGAGGGCAGACTCGTCCTCCTTCAGAAGGAAGGTCGCCCCCGCGACTCGCCGTCGGCCTATAGGCCCATCGTGCTGCTGGACGAGGCGGGCAAGCTCTTCGAGCGGGTGCTCGCTGCCCGAATCGTCCGGCACCTAGAGGATGTTGGTCCGGGGCTCTCTGACGCGCAATACGGATTCCGGGGGGGTCGGTCAACGATTGACGCGATCCTCCGCGTCAAGGCCCTCTCGGATGAGGCAGTGTCTCAGGGCGGTGTGCTGTTGG
The DNA here is from genome assembly GCA_911728495.1 of Furcula furcula. NCBI lineage: Eukaryota > Metazoa > Arthropoda > Insecta > Lepidoptera > Notodontidae > Furcula > Furcula furcula. The sequence goes on along the minus strand of OU452264.1, from coordinate 7,484 downwards.
CGGTGTCTATTGACATCGCCAACGCCTTTAATACACTGCCCTTCGGTTGCGTGTCTGAGGCCCTGCAATACCACAGGGTCCCGACGTATTTGCGGCGAGTCGTGGGGTCCTACTTCGAGGACCGGAGTGTCGTCTGCGTCGACGGTGACGGTCGCCTTTTGCGCCGTCAGGTGGTGTGCGGTGTTCCACAGGGTTCGGTGCTGGGCCCTCTCCTGTGGAACATCGGATACGACTGGGTGCTCCGCGGCCATTTACACCGCGGGCTCCAGCTAGTATGTTACGCGGACGACACCCTGGTCTGTGCGCAGGGAGTCAGCTTCGGCGAGGCAGCCACTCTGGCTGAGACCGGTGTGGAGGAAGTGGTCGACAAGATCCGACGGTTGGGCCTGGAGGTGGCCCTGGACAAGACCGAGGTCCTGTGTTTTTACGGACCTCGGAGGAGGCCGCCGTCAGGGGCCGGAATAGCCGTCGGAGGTGTCATGGTCGGGGTCGGGACACAGATGAAGTATCTGGGTCTCGTCCTCGACCCGAAGTGGAAGTTCGTCGACCACTTCAAGGGTCTAGCGCCGAAGCTGATTCGGACTGCGGGAGCCCTGTCGCGGCTCTTGCCGAACTTGGGCGGCCCGAGTGCCAATTGTCGTCGGCTGTACACCGGGGTGGTCAGGTCCATGGCCCTGTACGGTGCGCCGGTGTGGGCGGACACCTTAACTGCCCAAACTAAGACCCTGCTGCGAAGAGCGCAGAGGGTCATGGCAGTTAGGGTGATACGCGGATACCGCACCATCTCGTGCGAGGCCGCGTGCGCGCTGGCAGGGGTACCACCCTGGGACGTGGAGGCGGAGGTGCTGACCGCGGTCTACCGGCAGCGCGCAGAAGCGCGTAGCCGGGGCGGAGCACCTCCCGCTGAAGTCCAGCGATGGCGACAGGAGGCACAAGAGGCCGCCTTCGCAAAGTGGGAGGATCGGCTGGCGGAACCAACCGCCGGCCATCTGACCATAGCGGCGGTGCGCCCGGTCCTAAAGGACTGGGTGCACCGTAAGTTCGGCACGATCACCTTCCGGCTCGTGCAGATCCTGTCGGGGCACGGTTGCTTCGGCAGGTATCTGCACAAGATTGCCGGAAGGGAGGCGACCCCGGGCTGCCACGACTGTGGCTGCGCCAAAGATACGGCGCAGCACACACTCGAGGCTTGCCCGGCGTGGGCGGCGGAGCGCAGCTTGCTGCGCGCCGTGGTTGGGGCCGATCTGTCGCTGCCCGCCGTGATTCAATCCATGGTGAGCAGCGAGAGGTCGTGGTCGGCGGTGGTCTCCTTCTGCGAGTGCGTTATGTCGCAGAAGGAGGCAGCGGAGCGGGCCAGGGAGAGCGATCCCCTCGCGGACCCGCGACGCAGGAGGAGGCCCGGGCGCAGAAGGCGGGCCAACGCCGACCTGATGCCCCCGTAGCGAGGTAGTGCGGGCAGCGGAAACGGGGGAACTGCTGCCTGCGCACTGCGATTTATCGCCCTCGCGGAGGATGGCGTGCCGGTGTGTCCGGGCACGCCACCTGGTTGTGAGTCTGCGGGCCTTTTACACCCGCAGACAGGTCCGTGGGCTTTACACCCGCGGACGAGGAAGGGCTCGCCGGAAGGCGAGCGGCCGCTGACGGGACCCGGACGAGTACCATGTACGTTCCCGGGGCCCGTCGACACAGCGGGTTGAGGACACCGTGGGGTTTTAGTCGGTAGCTGACAGTCTGTCAGTAGTCCGACATAACGGATAACACGGATACCCGCACCACCACGGGGGTAGCGGTGCGGGTATCCGTAATGGATTTCCCCACGTTAAAAGAAAAAAAAAAAAAAAAAAAAAAAAAAGGTTAGGTTGTTCGGGGGTACGGTGTAGGCAACCTCCACGTGGTGTACCCTGGGCATCGGGCAACAGACTCCCTGAGTTTCCCTCGGAAGTCTGTTGCCCGATGGCGAATAGCCTACGTCCCTTCCTTTCCCATCCCTCTACTCCTCTCCCATCCCCAAGGGCTATCCCTGTTCCGGGTATCCCTCTCACGATGAGAGGGGACTTGTGATGCGAGGAACCCAAATCCTATCTTTTCCTTTCCCCTTTCCTTTGTGTTTCCTGGTGTTGTGTGAATGTGTGCGTGATTGTGGGTGTGCTTTAGCCGGCGACGAGAGGCAGGCCGGCTCTGCCTGATGGGGAAAGTACTGCGCGAGTACCCTGAAACGCGGGGGGGCTAAACCCCGCCACTAGCAGCAAAGGGACCTCACCCTTCAAAGGAACAAGGGTAATGGATAAGGTTAGTTTAAAGAGTTTACCCCAGGAGGGTACCGGCAAGGCCGGAGAATCCCTCCCAGAACCGGCTGCTGCTTCGGCAGGAGAAGGTTCTGGCTGCCCCTCGTATTCTGGGGGGGGCAAAAACTGCCTCGCGTCTGCGGACGTGCCTCTTTTAGGAGGCGGAGGAAGGAAGATAGGGAAAGGACCTAAGGGGAGTGATCCCGAGGTTCTTGGGAGTGGAGAGGAGAAGGATCGGGACCTAACCCAGGATCGGATTAATGGATCGGGAAAAGGTTCCAAAGTGTCCTCGAAGGTAGGAAGAAGGAAGTCGACGCCGAAGCCGAAGGCTTTGCGCAAGGCAAAGAATGGAAAGGAGGGTGTTGTAGAGTCCGACTCTACTGACACTGCGGATACTTCCGTGAGGAAGCTTTGGAGGGAGGCTGCGCAAAAGCGTAACAGGCCTCATTCGACGCAGGCCGGGGCAGATTCAGCCTCAAGTGCAGACGAGGACTGCCCGGCACCGAAAGTGCCTGCCGCCAGGAGTGGTCGAGGCCGAGTATCCACGGCTCAAGGTCGCGACTTACGGGGCCGCTTTTTGAAGCGCCCGGGCACGCCGCCTCCCAGTGAGGCGGCAGTTATCGAGCGGGAAGAGTCGGACATGTCCTACGGCTCTATGTCGTCGGTGGCGAGCTTTGCCGATGTGGCTAAGGCTCGTCCTGTTTCGGAGGTGAGGGGGCAGGCCGAAGAGCAGGTCGCCCAAAGAGCTGCAGTGGCTCAGGCTAGGAGAGCTGAGTTGGGCATCGTCCCCTCTTCAGCGCCATCGCTGGCGACCCTACAAGACAGGGTCGAGGAAGAAATGGGGTTGGTGCTGGAGGTTGCGGCTAGGAGCGGCAACCTTAAGGGCACGTTCGTGCGTGTCGGGAAGTACGGGTCGACACGGAGGCACAGTGGTTCCGAGGAGCAATGACAAGTGTCTGCGACTCCGCCATGCCCCGCACCGGGCACATACCCCGGAAGCGGGCGGTGTATTGGTGGTCGGTGGAGATCGCGGACTTACGTCGGGCCTGCGTCGCGAAGCGCCGTGACTATTTGCGGCAACGCAGGCGTCGTCCTCGGAACCTGGAGGAGGAAGGCCGGCTGCATGACGTCCTGCAAACAACCAGGGATAGTCTGCGGCTGGCCATTTTCAGTGCCAAGGAGAGTGGCCGGGAGGAAATGCTGGCGGGACTCGATCGAGATCCATGGGGTCGTCCGTACCGGTCCGCGCGCAAACAGCTGCGCGGCCAGACGGCCCCTGTTGCCGAGTCCCTACAGCCCAACCTCCTGGTGGAAGTTGTGTCGGCCCTTTTTCCGGACAGCCCAGTCCACGAGCCACCACGAATGTTCGAGTCTCGAGACCATAGTGAAGCTGCTGCCGACGTTCCAGCGATCACAGCTGACGAGTTCGGCGCAGCAGTCTCGAGGCTCAGGGCAAAAAAGAAGGCCCCCGGGCCTGATGGAGTCCCCGGCTGGGTGTGGGTGCAAGCCCTAGAGGTGGAGGAATTGGAGGGACGTTTTCGGGGACTGCTCGACGCCTGTCTGGTGTCCGGGCAGTTCCCGAGAATCTGGAAGGAGGGCAGGCTCGTCCTCCTTCAGAAGGAAGGTCGCCCCCGCGACTCGCCGTCGGCCTATAGGCCCATTGTGCTGCTGGACGAGGCGGGCAAGCTCTTCGAGCGTGTGCTCGCTGCCCGAATCGTCCGGCACCTAGAGGATGTTGGTCCGGGGCTCTCTGACGCGCAATTCGGATTCCGGGGGGGCCGGTCGACGATAGACGCGATCCTTCGCGTCAAGGCCCTCTCGGATGAGGCAGTGTCTCAGGGCGGTGTGCTGTTGGCGGTGTCTATTGACATCGCCAACGCCTTCAATACACTGCCCTTCCAATGCGTGTCGGAGGCCCTGCAATACCATGGGGTCCCGGCTTATTTGCGGCGAGTCGTGGGGTCGTACTTCGAGGACCGGAGTGTCGTCTGCGTCGACGGTGACGGTCGCCTTTTGCGCCGTCAAGTGGTGTGCGGTGTTCCACAGGGTTCGGTGCTGGGCCCTCTCTTGTGGAACATCGGGTACGACTGGGTGCTCCGCGGCCATTTACACCGCGGGCTCCAGCTCGTATGCTACGCGGACGACACCCTGGTCTGTGCGCAGGGAGTCAGCTTCGGCGAGGCAGCCACTCTGGCTGAGACCGGTGTGGAGGAAGTGGTCGACAGGATCCGACGGCTGGGCCTGGAGGTGGCTCTTGACAAGACCGAGGTCCTGTGTTTTTACGGACCTCGGAGGAGACCGCCTTCAGGGGCCGGAATAGTCGTCGGAGGTGTTACGGTCGGGGTCGGGACACAGATGAAGTATCTGGGTCTCGTCCTCGACCCGAAGTGGAGGTTTGTCGACCACTTCAAGGGTCTAGCGCCGAAGCTGATTCGGACTGCGGGAGCCCTGTCGCGGCTCTTGCCGAACTTGGGCGGCCCGAGTGCCAATTGTCGTCGGCTGTACACTGGGGTGGTCAGGTCCATGGCCCTGTACGGCGCGCCGGTGTGGGCGGACACCTTAACTGCCCAAACAAAGACCCTGCTGCGAAGAGCGCAGAGGGTCATGGCAGTTAGGGTGATACGCGGATACCGCACCATCTCGTGCGAGGCCGCGTGCGCGCTGGCAGGGATACCACCCTGGGACGTGGAGGCGGAGGTGCTGACCGCGGTCTACCGGCAGCGCGCAGAAGCGCGTAGCCGGGGCGGAGCATCTCCCGCTGAAGTCCAGCGATGGCGACGGGAGGCACAAGAGGCCGCCTTCGTGAAGTGGGAAGATCGGCTGGCGGAACCAACCGCCGGCCATCTGACCATAGCGGCGGTGCGCCCGGTCCTAAAGGACTGGGTGCACCGTAAGTTCGGCAAGATCACCTTCCGGCTCGTGCAGATCCTGTCGGGGCACGGATGCTTCGGCAGGTATCTGCACAAGATTGCCGGAAGGGAGGCGACCCCGGGCTGCCACGACTGTGGCTGCGCCGAAGATACGGCGCAGCACACACTCGAGGCTTGCCCGGCGTGGGCGGCGGAGCGCAGCTTGCTGCGCGCCGCGGTTGGGGCCGACCTGTCGCTGCCCGCCGTGGTCCAATCCATGGTGAGCAGCGAGAGGTCGTGGTCGGCGGTGGTCTCCTTCTGCGAGTGCGTTATGTCGCAGAAGGAGGCAGCGGAGCGGGCCAGGGAGAACGATCCTCTCGCTGACCCGCGACGCAGGAGGAGGCCCGGGCGCAGAAGGCGGGCCAACGCCGACCTGATGCCCCCCGTAGCGAGGTAGTGCGGGCAGCGGAAACGGGGGAACTGCTGCCTGCGCACAGCGTTAAATCGCCCTCGCGGAGGATGGCGTGCCGGTGTGTCCGGGCACGCCACCCGGTTGTGGGTCTGCGGGCCTTTTACACCCGCAGACAGGTCCGTGGGCTTTACAACCCGCGGACGAGGAAGGGCTCGCCGGAAGGCGAGCGGCCGCTGACGGGACCCGGACGAGTACCATGTACGTTCCCGGGGCCCGTCGACACAGCGGGTTGAGGACACCGTGGGGTTTTAGTCGGTAGCTGACACCGTCTGTCAGTAGTCCGACATAACCCGCACCGCTACCCCCGTGGCGGTGCGGGTATCCGTAATGGATTTCCCCACGTAAAAAAAAAAAAAAAAAAAAAAAAAAAAAGGTTAGGTTGTTCGCCACCCCCGTGCTGGCCGCCCGCGTCCTGAACTGGCGGGTGGAGATGGTGGAGACGTTGTCCGACCACCGATACGTGCGGTTCGACGTCTCCACCGGGAGCCCTCGGGGGACAGCCCACTCGGGTCAGTCCCCCTTCCCGCGGTGGTCCCTCACCCGCCTGGATCGCGAGGCGGCTGAGGAGGCGGCGTTAGTCCAGGACTGGCTCGCGCCACCTGTCCAAGTCCTGGACGTGGACGCCGCAGCGGTCCAGTTGCGGGGTTCCCTGACCGAGGTGTGCGACACCAGCATGCCTCGGTCTCGCCGCCCGCCTCCCCGTCGCGCCGTTTATTGGTGGACGGAGGAGTTGGCGGGGCTCCGGGCCGCCTGCGTGGCGGCCAGAAGGGCCTATGCGCGGAGTCGGCGGCGCAGCGTTCGCGACCTCGCCAACGAGGACCTCCTCTACGCCGCGTACGTGGAGGCCAAGGAGGTCCTCAGGTCGGAGATGCGTGCCGCCGACGACTCGGCGAAGGCCGAGATGCTGGAGGGTCTTGACGGGGACCCATTTGGGAGGCCATACAAGGCGGCGCGGAATAAACTGCGCCCCTGTGGCCCCCCCACTCACGGAGACCCTGGAGCCGGCGTTGCTGGATGGGGTGGTTCGGTCCCTGTTTCCGTGCAGGACCGATTTCGCCCCTCCAGTGATGCACCCCCCCGCGGGGGGTGGCCCCGCCCGAGGAGGAGATCCCTCCAGTGGCGGTGGCGGAGCTCCGCGAGGCGGCTTTACGCCTCCGCGGGAAGAGGACGGCCCCCGGACCGGACGGCGTCCCCGCAGCGGTGGTGGCCATTGCGGCCACCCAAATGGAGGAAAGGTTTCGGGACCTCTTCAGTGCGTGTCTTACGACTGGGAGGTTCCCGAAACCGTGGAAGGAGGGCCGACTGTGCCTCCTGACGGGTTGGCGGAGGCGTTCTCCCTCCTGTGGAGGGAGTCCGCCCAGATAGGGGCCCCGTAAAGGGCCATACTCTTAAGGATGCCGGCATACAGCTGCCGGCATCGCGCCTTCGGCCCTCCCAGGTTCGGGAGGAGCCACGAGAGGGCCCCCGCTGCCTTCAGCAGGCGCGTCGACAGCCCGCTGAAATGCGGGCCGAAGCGCCACCTGCTGTCCAACACAAGGCCCAGATATTTCATCTGGGCCTTCACCTCTACTTGGACGCCCGCTACAACAATGCGGGCGTCCGGGGGGACCCGCTGCCGAGGCCCGTGGAAGAACACGGCCTCGGTCTTATGCAGGGCCACCGTCAGCCCTAGGCGGCGGATCCTACCTGCGACTAAGGATCCGCCAGCCGAGGCCAAATTGGCCGCCTCCCTAAAACTCCCCCCTCGGGCAGTGAGGAGAGTGTCATCCGCATAACAGATGACACTCGTGCCACGAAGGAGGGACCCGCGCAGGAGCCAGTCGAAGGCTATGTTCCACAGGAGTGGACCTAGGACCGACCCCTGCGGAACGCCAGACT